>OX371223.1:83428907-88683884 GCA_947310385.1 Nephrotoma appendiculata
CACGCGTGTTTATTTTTTGAACCCGAATAAAGAGCGCCTTGAGTTTTTGTTGTTGTTCACGTACAATTGAAGATCGGTGCATTTGTTTTTATTTTATTCGTCACATGTGTCGATGGTGTGACGAAACGAAATGGAGAAATATATATTTTTGTTTTTTGTTTAGTAAAAATATAGAAAGGGGAAGTGAGGGACGAACAAATATGTATATAAAAAAATATTTTTGCCTGAGACAAAACCGAACACAATCATATTCTATAAGCCGTACTGTTGCGACACGCATGTAATTTTTCACTTCTGTTTAATTGTATTGTGCGTATACGAACATGAAATTTTATTCTCTATTTACTCCAAGTTGTGCATATGCTTTGGAAATACATTTACGTAAAAAAATGTTTAAATGGAAAATTAGAAAAAACAAAAACTAGGGGGTGTGTTTTGTTTGTTATTATATAATTCAAAAGTGCATTTCGATCACGATTTTGTTTTTAATTTTTATTTTTCATGATTGTTTTACTCTTTTTATGCATGAACGAGGCGTGGCTACACATATTTGATCTTCAAATCTATTTTGTTTTTTGTTGTTTGTAAAAACAAAAACGAGAAATCTAGAACAAATGTGTCATATTTGATTTCTATTGGCCGTGTACAAATACTATCAAATAGAAGATAAAAATATACGCCAATACTATCAAATAGGAGTTAAAAAGTGGCATTATGCGCGTGTATAACCGATTATTGTACGGCCAGAATCTACTTAAATATAAGTCCTGCTTACTCTCTCATTGACAGATACCTATTTAAAGAAAACTAACAAAGAGCGTGTTGGTTACACTAACAATGCAACGTAAATTTGAATTTGTTTTTGCTCATTTTTTTTGTTTCTGCACCAACACATTTATACTTAGTTATTTTAAAAAAAATTACTATGGAAAAAATAATTCCAATACATCTTTACTTAGTTATTGTTTATTTTATATGTGTGGCAGAATCTACTTAAATATAAGTCCTGCTAACTCCACACATATGAAATAAACAATAACTAAGTAAAGATGTATTGGAATTTTTTTTTTTCCATAGTAATTTTTTTTTGAAAAACTAAGTATAAGTGTATTAGCGCAGAAACAAAAAAAATGTAGAAAACAAAATTCAAATTTACGTTGCATTGTTAGTGTAACCAACACACTCTTTGTTAGTTTTTTTTTAATAGGTATATGTCAATGGAAGAGTAAGCAGGACTTATATTTAAGTAGATTCTGTGTGTGGAGTTAGCAGGACTTATATTTAAGTAGATTCTGGTACGGCTTATAGAATATGATTGTGTTCGGTTTTGCCTGAGATCAGAAAATAATTTTTTTATGTATGTGATATAATAAACTTTTATTTAGTACACACACATTCAAATATATTACGAAACGAAATATCTTCTTTTGTTAGTTGTTTAGCAGAAATATAGAAAGGAGAATTGAAGGACAAACAAATATGTATATAAAAAAAAATTATTTTTGCTGAGATCAGAAAATAATTTTTTAGTTTGTCCTATGAATGTATGTGATATAATATATGTACATTTAGTACGTACACACATTCAAATATTTTTTTTTTTGAAAATGAAGTAAAAGTAGAATGCATACATAATGTATTTGTTGTTTGTACAAAATTAGTTTTCCCTTTTGTTAGTCCCTTTAAATATTATGAACAGCAAAAACGAAATGTTAAATTGCTATTTTGTTTATATTACCTAGATATTGATCGTGTACAAAATATTTTAATGATAAAATATAGATGATTATTAATATAACATACAAATTATAATATGTAATATACATTAATAATATTAAAAATGCAGGTAGCCCATTTTTTAACGATTTAAATATAAACTGGAATACCGCAAAATTAAATAAATTTTAAATTTTTAATATTTCTTTAGTGGTTGAACAGATGATTGGATTATGTAACCAAAATTTCATAAATTTCGCCCTTAAATTATTGCTCATTACGAGTACTTTGTTAAATGAATGATTTCAATTTGGTTGGTTTAGGTCGGATTATTTCACTTATTCTGGAATATGGGAATTATTTACTAATTTTAATTCGAATTGAAAATTCTAATTGGCACGAAATAGAATCTATGATTTTTGTTTTAAGTTGTGGAATAAATTCAAACCAAAGGGAACTGGCCATTTCATATAACCAAATTTAATAAATGATTATATTTAGATTATTTAACGATTGTTATTTAACTTCCTAGAATATGGTCAAACAATTAAATGCAAATTAATTGAATGATTTTTTATAAATTCGAGCAATTAAAAGAAACGGGATGAAAATGAGATTTTATTATTTTCCAGTAAAATTCCATAATATGGGTAATGTATTTAGTGTCATGTTCCTGACCTTTATACTTTGCAAAGCAAACTTTTGTTGAAATTTTTTGTAAACATTACGCATGAACCCTTGCGTCTGCGTTGCTAATCTTATTGATACAAAGTGCATTGATGTCGGAAAAAAGGGGAGAGAAAAAGGGAGAGGTGAAAATGTTTTGGCCAACACCAGACTTTGTTTCACCACGAATGTATACATAGATCTTAGATACAACGCACCAGATTTCTAAAGCGGAAAAACTTACCGGACTTTTGGTTAAACTGTCTTGATAGAGAAAAATCATTATTCCTGCTTAAATTTCAGACAACGAACAAGATCAACCCTTGTTGAAAATTTTATCTTTAAATTTATTTGAATTTTTTAATTTCTTGTTGTTTTGTGTAAATGCAAAATTCTTCAACATCGTTGCAAAATTGAAAAGGCTACAAATTCCAGTACATAAATTTCCACCAAATTTCGCAATAATCTCTTAATTAACAAAGAATTTAAGTATGAAGTTTCATTCCGAATAGTCCATCCGACTGGACTGTAGAGAGATGCCGAATTTTGGTGAAATAAAGTTTTTTTTATCAAAACTCGTCATTTTCCGGTAATATATATTTAAAATATGAACTGAACTAATTTTGTTTGAAATTAAATTTAAACTCATTTTGTTTCGTAAAAGTTATATACTTCTCAAAATGCTTGGAAAAAAGGAAAAAACTCGGAAGAAAACTGTTACTTCCGATTTTGGCCAAACATCACTGGGACCTCCCAAATTATGGTAAAAGCTTAAGCATGAAGTTTTATTCCAACCAAGCCGCTATGCCATGCTCTAGAGGGACCGATTTTTTTTTGTTAAAAATAGTTTTTTTTGACCAATACCGTCATTTGGGGTGAATATTCTGTGGCCTACAACCGTCTTTCTTTTACCACAAATCTATCCATAGATCTCGAATTCACCGCACTTCATTTCTAAAACGGAAAATTAATGTTACCTGTCTTTTGATAAAACTGTTTTGCATAATCAAACATCACAAATCCTATTTAAAACTCAGAAAAGCAACAAGGTCAACCCTTCTTGAACATTTAATCTTTAAATTTGTCTGAATCGTTAATCTTTAAATCTATTTGAATTTACAAAAAATGGGAAAGAATTAATTCTTTCTTGTTTTTTGTAAATCCTAAAGTTTTCAACATCAGTACAAAAATTGGTTCAGTGGAAGCTGCCATTAATCTCGCAATTAATGGAAAAATGTTATAGTGCTCATTCAAATGTCCGCTGCGGCTTTGCTTGATGGCACGTATTCAGGAGGTTCAATTGTCGATGACTTTGTCGCATAAATCAGACTGAATTTGAAGGATGGTTCGTTATGTTGATTTTGAGGGCATCAGTTGTTTGCGGTTTATTCGCAAAGACTTTAAGATAGCCCCAAAAGAAGAAATCTCAAGGCATTAAATTACACGAAACCTGTGTCCAGTTAACATCACTGCCGCGCAAGATAACCATGCTCATATCGTTGGTATCCATATCATCCAGTTTAGGCTACAAGAACTCGATCTGTAGCACTTGCCGTTGACGGTTATGACAATACCAGTTTCGGAAGAAACACGGATCGGTGATTCCGCCAGATCAAAATCCACACCAAACAGTGACTTTCTCGGGGTTCATTTGGTGATGGTTTATCTCGTGTGGATTGGTAGTTGGTACCGCCAAAATCCACCAATTTTGCTTGTTCACATACATATCCATTCATTCAAAAGTGTGTCTCGTCGATAAAGATGAGTTTTTGGCGAAATTTGGGTCACCTTCCAATTACTTCAGGGCGCTTATTCTTGAAATCTACCGATATTTTCGCTTGCGAATTATAATTTGTATTAAAATTCTTTATATTATTCGAACTTTTCGCCGGCTACTTTAATCGTTTTTTTTCAAATTTGCTTGCAAGTTTTCTTTTATTTATTTTACGACTAAACAAAAATCGGTGAATATTTCCGACTGGGTATAACCAGTCGGAAATATCCACCGATTTTTGTTTAGTAATGAAATAAATAAAAGAAAACTTGCAAGCAGATTTGAAAAAACGATTAAAGTAGCCGGCGAAAAGTTCGAATAGTATAAAGAATATTAATACAAATTATAATTCGCATGCAGAAATATCGGTGGATTGCAAGAATACGCACCCAGAGCCCAATCAGCGAACACTTGTCTATATAGTCGTTTACCTTAAATTCCTGCAACAACTGGATTTTATACGGGCGCGAAAGTTCTTGTGAACGACGAGAAATTAACGGTCACGGGTTTGCCGTACACTCTCGCACAGCAGCCTTCTTTTAGCAGATCTTTGAAATCTCGAGCAACCCTATTGAAGACCCTTTACTTTCCAAATTATTTGGAAAAAATAGAAAAACACTTCCATGGAAGCTGTCACTTCTGATGGACCGATTTCAGCCAAACGTCACTATCCCAATTTCTGGTAGAAGCTTAAGTGTTAAGTTTCATTCCAATTAATCCGTTAGGCTGTACAGCCTGTACAGGGAATTTGTATTCAAAACAATTTTTGTCAAAAATCATCATTTCCGCTTAAATTTTGGAAAACTGGTATGGGCCGATATTATTGCAAAACTAATTTATAATATTTTATGAAAAAGCTTCTATGGAGGCTGCCACTTCAGTAGGACCGATTTCGGTCAAAAATCATATAGTTCTCTGAAATTATAACAAAAGATTATGTATGAAGTTTCATCCCGATCAGTCAATCCGTCTTGTCATTCTGGGCTGGGATGTTGTACCATCACTATTTTCGACTTTCGACTTTTTTTATGTCTCATTTTTTACGAGTAAAATGGCAGCCTATTTCACTTCCAAAACTACACATTTTCTAATGTGTTCTCAGCTTGCTCGAGTAAAACATCACTCTATTTCTTTTCTTCGATATCTAACACTAATAGATTAATCGACTCTATTTATTACCAAATATTTTTTTCGTGATACATTCATCGAAATGTAGAAAAGAGAGAAAGCTCACAATTATATCAAGAGGTTGAAATCGCGATATAAAACACATAATTGTTTACGCGAAATAGAATGATAATTGATTCCTGAAAATTGAGACACACAAAAGTCGAAAGTCGAAAATAGTGATGGTACAACATCCCAGCCCTGGGCTGTAAAGAAGCTTGTCTGTTAGTCTGCATGGAACAGCATATGCACATATATACAGAGATTTTTTTTAAAACCACATTTTTTTCGTTTTCAATAATTTTGAAAATATTGCTGCCGCTTCTCGTGGACCGATTTCGACCATCACTTACATCTCTTAATTTATTCTAAAATCTTAAGAATGATCATCCCGATCAATCAACCTATTTATGCTAAACAAAGGTTGAATTTTTGTTGAAAACAGTTTTGTGTCAAAAATCGTAATTTCTGCTTAAAGATCGAAAAGCTGATCTGTACCGGTATTGTTGCAAAATTAATTTAGAATCTTTTAATGGTCGTTTTTCTAATAAATGATATACTTCTTAAAATATTTTCACAAGCTCCTATGGTGCTGCTATTTCACTGGAATCTCCTAAATTATGGAAAAGCTTAAGTATGAAATTTCATCCCGACCAATCAATCAGTCTAGGCTGTACAAAAGACTAATTTTTTGTTGAAAAACAGTTTTTTCCCAAATTTTTCATTTCCATGAAAACTGATTTTTACCGATATTATTGCAGATTTAACTTAGAATCGTTCACTTCATAATCGTTTTTCTCATTAATAGTACAATTTTCAAAATATTTGCAAAAAACGGAACGCTCCTATGCCACTTTTGGACTTTCGGCTAGAAACTACTGGGATCTTTCCCTCACCGGACAAATGGTGCAGTAGTTAAAGCTTCGGCACTTGGACCGGGAGGTACTGGGTTCGAATCCCATCAGAGGCTAGATGCAAATCGAATTTTCATGATCGATTACAATCGGCAACGGTTTAAGGAACACAAATAAGACTCTTGATGGAGTGCAGAATTCAGCACCAACCCACCGTCCACGTCAATATACCGGTTGGCATGGAGATGGCAATGTACAGATGGTATACTATTGTTGTATGAGTAGGTGGATAGGTGAATGGGTTAATGATGTGGCGTGAATGCGTGGTATAACAATGGGCCAAAATTGGCCTAAGTGTAAACAAAATATATTTTTGTGCTCTAACCATGTCAATTTTTGTGCCATCAAAACGCAATTTGCGGAAAGCGCTTTTTTGTTTTTATTTGAAGATAATTGCAGGTGATGAACATCGATTGCTGTGTGAAGCATATGTGGAACATGCTCCATCAATAAAAAGATATGTGTACTGGTTCCGCCATGTGAGTTCTGGTTCCGACAAAATCGGAAGGGTTTTTTTCACCGAATCGTGACCATCAACTTCAACCGCCAAACAGAATATTCATGGCAAGAAGCTAATGCTGGTGCATCTGGTGAGTTCAGTTCGGAGTGATATACTATGAGCTACTCCAGCCTAACGAAACCATAACTGGATATAACATTATCAACAACAATTAATGCAATTAAGCCGATCATTGAAGCTCAAACATCCACAATATGCCAAAAGACATGAATACCGTGGTCTTTCAGCACGTCAATGCTCGGCCACATGTTACAAGAAATGTTTTACCCATTCGCCGTGTTCACCAGACATTGCTCCTTCCGACTACCACTTGTTCCGGTCGATAATTCATGGCAAAGCAACACTTCACTTTTTACGATGAAGCAATAAATTGGGTCGATTCTTGGATCGCTTCAAAACTTGAGGAATTTTTTCGACACGAGGTCCGTATGCTGTCTGAAAGATGGGAAAAAGTCGATGGACAATACTTTGAATAAAATAATTTGTGTCAATTTCTCTCAATAACGATTCGAATTTATAAAAAAACTCGAGACTTATTTGTACCCTCAATACTAAAACGACTGTACTTAGATCATAATATTAGCACGGTCATGGTTTACGGGTTTTTCAGTATATTGTGTATCGTGTTGTTAGCCTTTGGGAAGCTTATTTATATTTGCAGGAATTGTCTAATGCCCGTTTACACAGAAAAATGACTAATGGCCTGGGCTGGAATGTTCTAACATCACCTTGTTTCGATAATTTATCGAAGTTTATTTCTCGTTTCTATATATAAAATTTATCTCTGTTTCAATTTTTATATCATTTACCAGCCTGCTAGATTTCAATATTGTGATGTTGTTACTGTGTTTCTATCACCAAATAATTTTTTTTCGATTGTAGAACGAAAAAAAGTGAAATAGATATTGTTTAAATATATTCTAGTAGGCTGTGATAGCAATAAAGAAGAAAAATTTATAATTGAAACAGAAATCAAATTAATTCTAGCTGAAAGAGACGTAGACTTCGAAAAAATATCGCAAAATGTGATGTTAGAACATCCCAGCACTGTTTAGTTGTGTGCCAGTTAAATGTTTCATATGAAATCTGTTTCCACAATCAGAAAAAAAATCAACGCAAACTTGATTAATATACATATGTATTTTATTTCATGGAAATATTTAATTAGTTAAATATTTTTTTAGTTAAAATTTATTCAATCAAAATACTCGTAAACTATTTAAATTTTAATACGCAAGCTAAATATTTCCACGGAATAAAACATGTTTAATCAAATTTACGTTGGCCGTTAGTCATTTTTCTGTACGACCGGCCATAAGTCAAATAAATGTATTTAGATTTCATCCGAACGTAAGATATTTTGTTATGGGTCTCACGGACAAATTAACAAATCAGAAAAAATCCATCAACAAAAATAAATTTGATCTGAAGTATATTCGAATTTGATAGAAATCGGTATAGGAACCATGCGCAGATTTTAGCGAAAAAAAAACTAGATATAATTTTTTTTCGATTAAATAAAAATAAATGATTGCAGCCAAACTACTATACAAATTTTGTGTATGCAACCAACATAAAAACTCAATAAATTTAGACAAAAATTTTATCAGTACATATGGGAGGTACCGATAAAAAAATTTTGTTATTTTCAAAGCAAAAATTATTTTGGTTGATAAAAAAAATAAAAACTCGATACTAACGTAATATAAACTTTATTTAAAAATACACAATTTTTTATATTTAATTTTATTTTTTCGAGAAACCAAATGACATTTGAAAATCGTGTGCATGATAATATACATTTTCAGTCACATTTAATTGAATGGGTGCATCTCTTCAAAACTAATAAAAAATGGAAATCATATTCAGATAAATTTATTGAAATGAAAATTAAAATCATCTTACTTTTTATCAGTATATCGAAAGAGTTTAATCTAGCTCACATCCTTTTTAGTAAAATTATTCAATGTATCAAGCGATATATTTCAATATTTATGGCACTCGAAATGGACAACACTAATTTTGTTGATTAAATTAAAAGTATAGGCTTTAAATATATTAGTTTATAAAATAAAAACTTAGATACTTTTTTAATTATTTAAGTGTGTTAAGATAAATTAAATTTAAAACACAACAAAAAATTTAACCGCCAATGCGAAACGTCAAATTGAATTATGTAAACATAAACAAAATGAACATACGTTGCACACACGTCTGCTTCAAAAAATGAAATATTCAAAATTGAACGTGCGTTTTTCTAGCAACTACAAGAAATTATATCGAATTTTTTTTTCGCTAAAATTTGCGCATGGTTCCTATACGGTTTAGATATAATGCCTAGTTCCAATGCCACGACTTCAAAAAATTTAATTTTAGAATCAAATTTCCGCAATTCATAATAAATTTCATTTAATCTCGCTAAGAAATACTCGTTACTTTTTAATTTGGAATCGTATTTTCGAACTTCGCTTAAGAATAGTTAAATTGATAATTTAATCACAAATAAAAAATAGAATAAAAAATAGAAATTGAACAGAAATTGAATTTAATTTGCCCATATTTCAGTTCATAGTTAAATCATATGTTATATTAATAATAACTTATATATTATAATTATAATATTTTGAAGTCAAAACTACAGGATCATAATGTAAATAAACAAAATAGGAATTACATATTTCGTTTCCCTGTTCATAATATTTAAAGGGCGAGGAAGAATAATTTCGTAGAAACAACAATACATTTTATGTATTCTACGTCATTTTCAAAAGAAAAATATTTGAATGTGTGTACGTACTAAATAAAAGTATTATATCACATACATTCATAGTAAAAATAAAAATTTATTTTTAACACATTGATCCTCTAAACAGCAAGAAGAAATATAATGATGTAATGAAAAAAAATGTCTGTTTTACTGTTGGTAATTTGGTATATTAAAAATAAATTAAAGCAAAATAAAAAATGCCTTTCTGTTTCATAACTTTTTCCTTCAAGCCTTATATAAAAATACATGAGTAAAATGAAACAACACGGTACCAATTACCATTACCATGTCACAATATTATTATACACATATATATATAAATTGAAGAGGAGAGTTTGTTTACTTTATGTTATTTTGTAGTTGTTGTATTTGACGATCTTAAATTTAGTTCCAAAAAGTAATCTACTGGGTGTGTCGCTAGCCTCGCTTTGGAATAAATACATCATTCTTATTAGATAATCTATTTCTTAGTGATTTGGGGCTGATACCACACGAGAGTTTTTTGTATTTTGGCATTTTTTTTCTACCAATGTTTTGTTCTGCTCTCTCTTAAATAAAATTTTAACTAAAATGAGTCAAAAATGTCCTTGAAATATTTTTTATTTCATTTATGTTTGAGTTGTGTGGTTGAACAGAAAATTTGTTTAAGTCGCAATTAAAACTTGTATCATAGGTAAACGGGGAAAGAAACGAAGAAAAATGCAGCATTTTTCTTTTTACGTGTGGCATGGGCCATTGGGTCTCGCCACACTTTAATTCTTTCAGCGTGATTCTTTCCTCGTTTCCTTCCCCTTCACCAACTAACTGTTTTTAGTTTGTTGGTGAAGGGGAAGGAAACGAAGAAAGAATCACGCTGAAAGAATTAAAGTGTGGAACCGCGGATTGGCTGATTCCACACGAGAGTTTTCTGTATTTTGGCATTTTTTTCTACCAATGTTTTGTTCTGCTCTCTCTTAAATAAAATTTTAATTAAAATGAGTCAAAAATGTCCTTGAAATATTTTTTATTTCATTTATGTTTGAGTTGTGTGGTTGAACAGAAAATTTGTTTAAGTCGCAATTAAAACTTGTATCATAGGTAAACGGGGAAAGAAACGAAGAAAAATGCGGCATTTTTTTACGTGTGGCATGGGCCATTCTGTACATTTAACTTCTTTGGTCAAAAAATAGAAAAACAATTGGTTTCGTTAAAATTCTTATTTTTTTTTATTAAGTTTTTATTCCTGACTGGTTGAGGCTTTGGTAGAACATAAGAAAACAAAATTTTTGATTGAGCAGTGTGAGTGTATAGCTAATAAGTGAAGTACTTGCCAGTACTTTGCTACCGCCAATGGAACTCGGCTAATAATAAGAATATAAAGCTTGGCTTTTTATGTTTTTTCACTATTTTCATTAATTTCTGTTTTATGTTTGTTCTTGATGTGAATTCGAAGTGATTTGGCATACACGAATTTCGAACCACAAAATTTACATTCGAACGGTGTTTCTCGAGTATGTGAAAGCATGTGTGCTTTTCTAGCTGCTCCAAATGCAAAAACTTTACCACATATATGGCAATTAAAATTTCTTGGATTAGTTTTATCGTGCAGTAAACGCACATGGCGCTCTAAATACATTTTAAATGCAAATTCTTTTCCGCAATGCGGACATACATGCTCTTTAATGCCTGAATGTAGGATTTTATGTTTTTTCAAAAATGCAGCACTCACAAAGCATTTATCACACTCATCACATTTATATTTTAAATATTTTTCCTTCGTTTTAATATCCAATGGGATATTTTTTGTATTAATATGCGTTTGCATATGCATCTTTAAACCCAAATTGGTGAGAAAACTTTTATTGCAATATAAGCAAATAATCGCGTTGCCGGAATCTGATTTAACGGGTATTGATTCATTATGTTGAGTTTCAATATGCTTCTTCAGATTAGTGTAACACATTGATTTCCCGCAAAATTCACAAGTAACTCGGGGCCGTGAATTTGCGCATTTATTTCCACTGCGCCCAGTCGATAAACCATGCACTGTTCCAATATGAGTTTTTAAAAATGTTGTGTGTTTAAATAGTTTACCACAAATTTTACATACTTCAGTTTCTTCATTGTGGTAGCGTGAGTGTGCTTTTAATCCTTTCATATGACAAAAGGTTTTACCACAATGCTGGCATGAAAGTATTCTCGCCGTTTGGTGGGTTAGAAGATGTTGGGCAAGATCAAAGGGTTCCTTAAAGGCTTTACCACATTTCTCACATTTGCATGGCCTATTTTCATAGTGACGAAATGCATGTTTAACATATCTTGATCGACGTTTATATTCGTTTCCGCAAGTTTCACATTCATACAAGGCAATGTCTGAAATAAGAAAAGTGAATAATCTTAGTGATTTATTACAGTTAAGCCCGAAATTATTACATACCAGCATGAGATCGCATATGTAGGATCAATTGTTTATAGGTATCTGTTTTGACTTCACATTTGAGACATTCATACAATTGAGAACTAATTAATTCTGACGATTCAAACCTATCTAAAATTTTGTCATCCTCATGTTCAATTTTCAAATGTTCCAAGTCATCTAAATTATCTGATGTGGGTAGATAATGGCGAGGAATATCATATTCATTGATTGGGAAGTTTTCTTCTTGTTCAATTTCAAATGAATTGTTTGATTTCAGATAGTCATTTAACATGTTCTCCGCACAAATAATTGCCTCTTTTAAGCTTATAGCAATTTTTATATGTTCCATGCATATTTCGCACACCGCATTTGGTAAATTTACAGCACAGCTTATCTAAAATATTAATAAAATATTAATATTAAAGTGACCGATAGCCAAAATTTCAGATTTACATAAATGTTAAAGAGTGAACTTATTGTTTCTACAGGTACTCCGTCCCCGTAATCGCTAAAAAGGGGTATTACACCAACATTTTTTAAACAAACCCGACACGAACTCTTGTCAATTTTCATATCCATTTTATCAAAATATTACTCTTATTGGTATTTAAATAATCACACAATGCAAAAAATTGTAACCGAAACGAAAGCAAGGCGTCAAAAAACAAATGTCACATATTTGTTCCAAATCCATTTGAATCCGTCATTTGCAAGTCGACTTGCAGATTTATTGAAAGTCCCAAAAGTATTCGAACCATTCCGTATTCTACACAGGTTGTCATGAAGTCGGTTTCAATCTTGATTCCCCCTTTTCGCCGAGTCTATTTTGTGTTTCCCTGGGAATTAATTGACATTATTTACTACGTATATATTAGAGATTCAATCCGGATCGAACCAACTTAGAGTTAACTTTGGATTGAAACCGAGTTGTCTTTTTAGCGTATATATTGGCGACTTATGTTTGGATCGAATCGAAACCGAGTTGAGATAAACGTCAAAAAAAATATTCTAAATACATATGTATTTCTAAATTTATTTTAATTCAAATAAAAATTAAAATACTTAAACACAAATTATACATTCGCAAATAATCGTAAATTAAATAAAAATGGTGTTGTTTTATTATTAATATTTTTATAAAAATTTGTTGTTGTTTTTCGACTCAATTCCGTATATATTGGTGTTTTTAAGGATTGAGTTAACTCGATTCTACAAATTTGGTGGATCGAATCGAGTTAACGCGAAGTTGACTCGATCCCATATATATTGAAGTTTCGATCCGGGTTGAATCCGGATTGAATTCTTAATATATACGTAGTAATTGTTTCAGTTAGGAATTATTTCCTTAAAAGTGTATTCTGGCAACAACGAAAATATTTTTTTAGGAATATTTTTTTTTCGAATTATTGCAGTTTTCACTAATATTTTTCGATTTTTTTTTTTTTTAGGAATTTTATATCAATCTTATTGGTATAAATATTAATATTAATCTTATTGGTATTTAAATACTCACACAATGCAAAAAATTGAAACTGAAACGAAAAAAAGGATTCAAAAAATAAATGTCACATATTTATCCGAAATCCATTTGAATCCGTAAATATACCCTTCCAACAAAAAAATGTATACAATTGACTTCGTGACAAGATTCTGAACACTTTTTTTGACAAATTAATATCCATAGAATTATGGCGAGTTTTTTCGTACCAAAAAAGAAATCAAATTTTTCCAGTTGCCAAAGAACGTAATCATTTTTATTGTTGCTTTTGTTGTCAGTGTGTAGGTAATAGCGCGTAAGCGACGATATTTTGTTATTTGTTTTTTATGGATGCATAGAGCTAGTTTACATCGCCAAAAAATTTAGTGGACTGACCTAAATAGCGACCCATTTTAGTCCAGTTTACATCACAAAAATGATAGGTCACATTTGGGTCACATAACGAGATTTATGTACACCATCTATTGAATAATACTAAAAGTATTGCTTATATTCTCATCGCAATTCATAATTTTCTCATAAATAATTCCTGTAACATTTTCGAAATTAAATTCTTTCATTTAATTGTTTTAAATTTGACTCATTTAATAACTGTACTACTCAATTTTATGCTGATATGTTTAATTAACATCAATGCCACTACTGACATCTATTTCATGATACGAAAACCCTTTAGGTCGGTATCGTTTACATCACATTTTTGATCGACCTAATTTAGGTCAGTCCACACAAAAAAGTTACCCAACCTAATTTGGGTAACTAGCGTTTACATCTTGTGTTTAGGTCAGATATAGTGTATAGTCCTGGACCAAATATGTCGATGTAAACTTACTCATAGATCAAGTTTTGACAATTCTCAAAGCACGTGAAGAAATATATTTTGTTTACATGCATTTGTGCAACACAGGCAACGTGTTTGTTGAAAAAATAATTATGGCAAAAAAACTTGTTTATGTTTATTGTATATAATAAAAAATACTAAATATGGTTATTAATTTGTTTATTACACATATTAATTTATACAAAACACATTTGAGCACAGCAAAAAAAAACAAATAACAAATTATAAGAATGGCGCACTTTCGTGGGGGACTTTACTTGTGAATAATGTTTGGTGGTAGTAGTGTAGATCAAATCGATAAAAAATTAAATCTCTTAAATATATACGTTTGGTGGTTGTAGTGTAGATCAAATCGATAAAAAATTAAATCTCTTAAATATATAGATTTGATTTAGATCAAGTCTGTCATTTTTGTGTTGCAAAATACGTAAAAAATTGATTTACATCAAAACTTTTTGATCTAAATCAAATCTTTTTGTTGGAAAGAACGTCACATTAGATTACATACAGTGAACAAAATACGTCTGCGTACACCCGGTTTGTTTATTAAAAATCAATATAAAGACTATCTAAACATATTTCGAATCTCATTCTTTATTAACAAAAATAATATTTATTCTTATTTAAAACCATTGAAACAAGAGTTAGTCTAAAAATTCATTAAATTACAAAAAATATATTTTTTTATCTTTGAACTACAAAATTCATAGCAAAAAAGTCTGCGTACGTTTGAAATAATATTAAAAATTCAACAAAATAGATTTCACATTAATATTTCGTCGGATTCCCTTTAGCTCAAATAAAGGCCTGAAACTTCCTTTTCATTGATCCAACTAGGTTTGAAGTCACCTGTGGTGATATTTTAGCCCATTCCTCTAAAATTTTGTATTTTAGAACAGATTTAGAAGATATATGGTGTTTACGCACTTGCCGATCGAGTAATTTCCATAAATGTTCGATCGGATTGAGATCCGGCGATTGAGGGGGTGTATGGAATTGTTTTCGCACGTTATTCAAAAGCCATTCTTTAATCACGTAAGCCGTATCCAACTGAAGGTTAGTTCACGTAATTTTTAGCGAATTATAAACGCTTCTTTCGATTTGCTACCGAGATTAGGTTTTTTTTTCTTGGAACACGAACTCTTAATCCATGTTTATGCAACAAATTGCGAACTGTTTGGGTCGTCTTTGTTTTTTGGTAGTTTTTAGCAACTATTGACACGATTTTTCGAGCACTCTCTTTTCGATTCATCTTTATTATATTCACCCCTTTACGCAGCTCGCGAGCCGTCAGCTTCTTTGGTCGTCCTGGTCGAAGCTTAGAGAGAAGCGATCCCGTTTTATTATAATTTTGAACCACCCTTTGAATGGTGGATTTTGATCCTTTTGTTAATTAGACAATGTTTTCAAGAGATTTGTTTTGATGCTAACGTTTCAAAACAACGTAAAATACTAAAAAAGGAGTTGTATTTCATCAAGGTGTTTTATGCCCGGTTTACATAAGACCAACATTTTTCTTCTGCGAAATGAATAAGATATAACATTGACTTTTTGCACATGAGAGAGAAAAAAAGCAATATATCCCAACAAAATTTTGCAGAAGAATTTTTGAGCAAAAATGACCATAAAAATGATAATGTTGCCATAAAATATATTCGATCCGAGTATTTTTATGACAACATTTTTAAAATCAACAAGAAAAAAAATTATTTCGCATTTATAAATGTTGAGCATTCATAATAAAAACAGACGCAATAGATAAAAATGTAAATTTCTCATTTGAATTCATTAAAAATAAATTAATAATGATTCTATAAAAAAAATTACGCCATTACTATATATGTTTGTTTCTTTCTGGCATATTCATTATTTTTTTATAGCGGATTCTTTCTTATTTACCTGCAAAAATTTGCAGAAGAAAACAATTTTCTCATGTAAACCGGGCATTAATAAACAGACGGGGTGTACGCAGACTTATTTTGTTCACTGTATATCCTTTAAAAAAAAAAATGGCTCAATTTAAGTCCAAACCCAAGTATAACAAGATTCGACTTTTTTGTCATATTTCGAAGTAAAAACTTATATTTAGTTTCGACTTTGACATAGTTTTGCTTTCGACTTAGAATAAGATCCTATATGAAAAGTGTCGCGATTGTTCGAAACTAGACGAAACTCAATAAATAGAATTGTACACATGTATGTGTGAACAATACAGCAAAAAACAATATGGCGGAAACGATCTTGTGCAACGACATATGTAAAAGGCTATAATTGAAAATACATTTTAGAGGAAAAAGATGGCGTCCAAATGTACACCAAAACAAAAAATTTAGGTTTAGAACAATGAATATTTTATTGTATAAAAAAATATATACATATATACACATCTAAATTATATTATAAATAATTTTTTAATTATTTTTTATTATTAAACAATGATTTGATGATATTATTCCTTGATTGTAATATTAAAAGTTTAAATATTTTCCATATAGTTCATATCAAGGTTATTATTTCGCATTTGTTTTCCACTTAATAATTTAAAACTGAACTAGAAATTAATTAATTTATACAAAAAAAATTTGAATAGATATAAAAATATATTTTGGTGTAATTTTATTTAAATTAACGCACATCTTTAAATTTTTTTAAGAACATACTTTTATAAAATTACCAAACTCATGTCGTGAACATGTAAAATAAATACGATACATAGCTCTATTTTGTTTCGTCTTGTTACACTTGGGACAGTATACATATACGCACCAATACTAAAGTATTGATTCTTCGACTTTTTTCTAATATTTCGAAGGCAAATACGATAGCTCAATTTTGAGTTTCGTCTTGTTATACTTGGGAACCCAAGTATAACAAGACGAAACTTAAAATTGAGCTATCGTATTTGCCTTCGAAATATTAGAAAAAAGTCGAAGAATTAATACTTTAGTATTGGTGTGTATATGTATACTGTTCCAAGTGTAACAAGACGAAACAAAATAGAGCTACGTATCGTATTTATTTTACATGTTCACGACATGAGTTTGGTAATTTTATAAAAGTGATTTTCTTAAAAAAATTTAAAGATGTGCATTAATTTAAATAAAATTACACCAAAATTTATTTTTATATCTATTCAAATTTTTTTTGTATAAATTAATTAATTTCTAGTTCAGTTTTAAATTATTAAGTGGAAAACAAATGCGAAATAATAAACTTGACCTTCACCTGGAATGCATATGCCATTGCACAAGATAGTTCCCGCCATATTGTTTTTTGTTGTATTGTTCACACATACATGTATACAATTCTATTTGTTGAGTTTCGTCCAGTTTCGAATAATCGCGACACTTTTCATACAGGATCTTATTCTAAGTCGAAAGCAAAACTATGTCAAAGTCGAAACTAAATATAAGTTTTTACTTCGAAATATGACAAAAAAATCGAATCTTGTTATACATACTTGGGTAGTTGGACTCGAAAGGGGTATGTCACTGAATTCGTTAGGTGTGGACATTCTATTGTTAGTAGTCTGGTACGTTTTATTTTCTGCTTGAATAAGTAGGCTGCTCAGATTTATCGTTAGTTGATAAAATACAAAATACTTCTGTTTTTGTGTTAAATGTTTGAATGGAATGTATACTTGTTATTCCGTCCGTAATTGTACAGGCCTTGTGTACCTTTATGGCTCCCGTTCGTCTTATATTTGTCGTTGTTACCTCCTTATTGCAAATAATATTTATTTTATGCCCCTCTTCAGATATAAATATTTATGTCCCTGGATCGTGAGTAGGAATCCACATATTTCGTGGTGTTATAAATCGAACCTCACAACCCTCTGTAGATGTTTCCTTGTTGATAATTACGTTAATCTCACAGGGCGTATTTAGACGTGGACTTTTTCAACCAATTTTTCGGCGTTAAAATACCATGTCGTTTAGATAAGGCGTCATTCAACTGGATTTTTTTTTGTCAAAACCTTTATATGTATATGTTTTAAATTTCAAATCAAATAATTTAAAATGTATTAAAAAACTAACTTTTGATCAAAAAATAAGAAAATATTTAAAAAAAATTATTCTTATTTTCGCTTGTAGCACCAAAAACAAAACTAAAAATAAAAATATGAAAACATTGACGAGTTTTTATTTATTTTTATTTTTATCGTTTGTATTAGTGAAAAAAATCCAATAAACCACCAAAATTTAGGCTGAAAAAAAAATCCACAAACATTTTGTCTCAAAACCGGTTTTGTATGGAAAACATAAAAAAACCCAACAAAAAAAGTCTTCGTGTAAACACACGGACACGGTGTTGGTTTATTTTGGGTGATATGAATCACGTTGTGAATCATGCATATGTATTCTGTACTCTTTATGGATTTGCAGGCAGCAAGTTCGTCTTCTGACATTGCGTAGTAGGATTCTCTATTTAGGCTTAGCAGGAATATTTCACTTGATGGATTTATGTATGCAAATGTCCTTGTGTTTGGTTGGAATTGCAATTGATTTGATGATTTGATACATTTTTTTATTACCCAATATGCAATGCCGACAGAATTCCGTTTACATTCGCGTTCAAAAACCATACTCTTTCTATGGAAAGAACCATGTATATACATGGAAATCCGTACTACTCGCCAAAGAAAAGTGTCACAAAAATTCCGGTGTCGGTGTGCATCCCAACTAAAAAGAGAAAAAATCAAATAGAAAAGAAGGTGGAATTCCAACGGGAAACTCGGGATTTTTACATTAAATATTTGGTGATAATATTTTTGCCATTCGCCACCCGATTTGATATCTACAACAGCAACATGTTCATTATTATATCTGGCCTGTATGATTTCCTATGCCCTTTCATATCGCCAATGGTTGATAAGTGGCTGATTAGCTGTGTGGCTCCCTTCTGCAGATGGGATTTTAGGTATGTCATCTTCAGTGTATTCGGTAGTTGCCTATTTTGATGAACGAGCCTTGTAAATATATCTTTGAATGCATGCCAGTTTTCATATTCGCCGTAGAAGGTTGGTATTTCCATCTTTGGTAGATTTAATGATTTTAATGAGGATGTGGCTGCCGGGCCTGCCTTCTTTTGATTGATCCTCTGGTGTAATTTTATTACTAATGCCTCTGGTCTTCATCCTCGACTTCCATGAGGATGTTTTTATGTAGTTGATCCACTTCTTTCATCTCGGAGTTGAGTTGAAGAATTTTTTAATTTGAAGTACTCGTCTGTAAACTCGTTTGATGTTAGTTTGGCATTAATTGCGTCCAATTTGCGATACATTAAACGCATTCCGATATCCTGTTGACAGAGTAGTTTTAGTACCGGGGTTGGACCTTCCTCTGTTGGTCTATTATCACTTGAACCATGATGTTGGAGCTGCTTCAATGGTTTTGCTGCTGCGTCAATTTTTGTGATGTGTTGAAGCATCTCTTCACTAATGCCCGACTGATTCGCCAGAAGTGTGTCCATTTCGCCGTTCCCAGCTAGTTGTTTTGTCGAAATGAACTTCTTCTTTTATGCGACGGCTGTACTATGTTTTGGCCTAGACAACGCCTGATGATTCCGTATTGATGTTTTTTTACGGCTCGAACGACCAATGTAAATCTGGTAGACTTGTTAGTAGGTTATAAATCTACGCTCTATAGATTTTTTGTGGTTTGTTGGAAACTTAATAAACTTATTACGAACTGGTCCGGGAATAAGCATCATACCCAATAGAATTCCTTATGACTTTTTACTTACAGAAAAGTATGAAAAAAAAACTTGACAAAAAAAATATTTAAGGAATTCTATTGGGGATGCTACTTAAGTTTCCTATAAGCAGAACGACCTTTTTTTTTACTTTTACAATTTTATCAATTCTGTTTTATTTAAAAAATATTCATGTTATATATACACTCGACACATCATGCTTATTAACCTAATGTGTTGAGTATAAATATATAAAAAAGTGCAATTGCATATGTTACACTTTCCATGCGGTCACTAATGAGCTAATGTGCTGAGCATACATAAACGATATAGAAGAATGCAATTTGCATATATCATGTTATATGCGCACATGTTTGTGTAATCACACCCGCGTGCCGTGTTCTGTTGAACACTCGATTATTTCAATCGTTGGAAGCGAAAAACGACGCGCAGACTAAGAAAATGACTGAAATGGATCGCAGCTGTTCCCGTACACCGTGTAGAGTGTAAAATGACAGCAGTTCGCGGTCAACCACTCGCAAGCGTAGTGAGTACAAAAATTGCTCGTACCATTACAGGTTCGGGAGTAGGGTTACTAAATGCCGCCCGCCTTGTGAATTCGCAAATAACTCGGAAAACTAGAGAGACGATCGTTCATGGCGAATAGCGATCGGAATTTATTAAATAGTCGCTATATTTTGTTTGAAAACTTCACAAATTGATTGGCATTTTTTAATTGATACGGTAGCCGATGTTTGTGTTATGCAACCAGCAAATCATGTTAAGATGAACAAATAAGAGACGTTCCCGACCCGATAGAATTATACGCAGCTAACCAAACTAAAATTAACGTTTTCGGAAACAATACAATCACAGTCGATTTGGGTTTATCGATGTCAATAGAGATATCATAGGCGCCGATTTCTTAAGCCACTCTGGATTATTAAAGGATTTAAAGCGGAAAAAGCTAATTGACAGCACAACCAATCTTAGTTCAATCGGAAGAGTAGCGAATGGCCAAACAACGAGTATAACTACACTACAGGCGGTTGATGCTCCATACTCTGAATTACTCACGAAATATAAGGACCTGACGCGCCTCCCGCATAGGTCCGATGAATCACAACGTAACCGACGTTATTGAAACAAAGTGTGCTCCGTTATATTCAAAGTATCGTCGGCTAAAAGCCGAAAAACTCATTATCGCAAAATGTGAGTTCGAGAAAATGATGAAGCTGGGAATTTGCAGGCCATACAAAAGTCCGTGGGCCAGCCCTCTGCACTTGGTTAAGAAGGTAAACGGGGAATGGTGACCATGCGGGGACTACCGCCGACTTAATTATTCTACAGTAGCGGACCGATATCCATTACCGCACATTCAGGATTTAGCATACGGATTGCATGGCAAAGTCTTATATTTTCCACAATCGATCTGGTAAAGACATACCATCAGATACCCATCGAGCCAGCGGACAAAGATAAAACAGCGATAATAACGCTATTCGGATTATTTGAGTTTCCGCGGATGACCTATGGTTTATGTAACGTTGCTCAAACCTTTCAAAGGTTCATCCATGCTGTGTTGAGAGGCCTCGATTTCGTTTTCCCGTATCTGGACGATGTGTTGATTTATTCTGATAGCACGGAACAACATATGGATCACCTACGCCAAGTTTTCGATTGATTTAGTGATGACCCTAATGCTGCACCAGCACTTGTAGCACAATCCAATGAAAATGGTACTGGAATTTTTTACAAATTAATTACAACATATCGGCATAGTTCAACCCCCAAAAACATCCCCTAAGGGGTGCAATTCTTCAAAACACATATTTTTGGTTAAACCATGCTTTTGGCATTTCAGTTAATATTTCTTATATCGTACTGGGAGTGGTATTGTAATTTTTTACAAATTAACTACAACATATTCGCATAGCTCAACCCCCAAAAGCTTCCCCTACGGGGTGCAATTTTTAAAAAACTTTTTTTTCGTCACACCACGTCTTTTACATTTCTGTGATTTTTTGTTGTACATAGTGCTGGGGTAGAACTGGAATCGTACTGGTTGATACAAAAAATGTTTAAGAAATAAATTACAATATATTGGAATATTTAAGTTGCCAAAAACTGTGCTAAAAACAATATTTCTCTGTATAGGTAACACCCCTCAAATAGATATACCCATGTATTTATTACAACATCCGTGGACCAAAAACGATCATTCTGCTTTGAATTACCTTCCTATGAAAGAAATAGGTATCCCTGAATTTATTAAAACAGCCCACATCCACAAAAATCGATCAAAAAGTTTCAGAATTCACTCCTATGCTACAAAAAGGAACCCATGAATTTATTACAACAGCCCACATCCACAAAAATCGATCAAAATGTATCGAACTACCTTCCTATGCAAGAAATAGGTACCAATAAATTTATTACAATAGCCCAAACCCACCCAAATTTTTTCGCATTCAAAATTTTACAACGTAAATATATAGTCGCAAGATAAAGTAATTCGATACATTTTGATCGATTTTTGTGGGTGTGGGCTGTTGGAATAAATTCTTGGGTTCCTATTTCTAGCATAAGAATGAAGTTCGTAACATGGGGGTTGAACAATGTCGATATGTTGTAATTAATTTGTAAAAAATTCCAGTACCATTGTCCTTGGATTCTGCTACAAGTGCTGGTGCAGCATTAGGGTCATGATTTAGTGAACACGGGATTGTAATCAACATGCCCAAATCTGTTTTTGGCAAGAGTACAGTGAAGTTTTTAGGTCATTTGATATCCGAATCGGGTACAAAACCACTGCCTGATAAGGTTGCTGCCGACAACAATGATTATGTAAAAATTACATAATTATTGTTATCGTTGATAAAATAAAAAATAATGCTAGGTAATTAATTTATAATTATATTTATATTACATAACTAAAAAATAAAAATACTAAAAATTAAATGTGATATAAAAATTAAAAACGGACAGGCCTATATCTTTTTACTTTCCACATGAACATGCATCTAGATATACTCGTAGATATTCTCGAGGCCCGTCCATGGATAATTTTCGTATATAAGTATAGTAATAGGTAATGATTAATAAGTAATGAACAATAAACAATACAATAAAATGAAACATTACAAAAAATTTACTAGTTTGCAACTTGAAAGCTTTATAATGCCTGTTAGTCATATAATCTTGTAAATTTCATAAATGATTGTATTTTGCAATATTTTTTAGGATTATTATTTATTTCACATGGCGGATATTACTCTATCAAATTTACATAATTATGTAAATATAATACTATGTTTGTACAAAGAAAATACTATTATATTTAGCTTTACGAAGCTTTACCTATATTTCTTTTGTAAAAAAATAAATGTGATATAATTCCCGCCATAATGTACGTTTAATGAACGTAAACAATGTATCCCTTTTAACGATAAGTTAACGTTCATTATAAACGCGCTTTGAACGTGAACTCAATTCGCTAAATCAACGTTTAAAAATACACGACATTTTTACGCTGCAAGTTAACATTTAACTTAGGACATTCTTATAAAGTAAATTAAGAGATAATGACAAGTAAACGTTTGCAATTTGAACGTGGCTTTTACGTTAAATTCGCATTTCTTTTTTTTTTTACTGAGTAATTTCTGTTTAGTGTTTGTTCTTGATGTGAATTCGAAGTGATTTGGCATATGCGAATTTCGAACTACAAAATTTACATTCGAACGGTGTTTCTCGGGTATGTGTAAGCATGTGTGCTTTTCTAGCTGCTTCAAATGTAGAAACCTTACCACAAATATGGCAATTAAAATTTTTTGGATTAGTTGTATCGTGCAGTAAACGCACATGGCGCTCTAAATACATTTTAAATGCAAATTCTTTTCCGCAATGCGGACATACATGCTCTTTAATGTCTGAGTGTAGGATTTTATGTTTTTTCAAAAATACAGCACTCACAAAGAATTTATCACACTCATCACATTGATATTTTAAATATTTTTCCCTCGTTTCAATATCCATCGGGATTTTTTTGTTATTAATATGCGCTTGCATATGTATCGTTAAAGCGGAATTGGAGAACAATTTTTTATTGCAATATAAGCAATTAATCGGGTTGCGAGAATCTGGTTTAACGGGTATTGAGTCAGTATGTTGAAATTTAATATGCTTCTTCAGATTAGTGTAATGCAATAATTTCCCGCAAAATTCACAAGTAACTCGATGCGGTGAATTTGCGTATTTTCCTTTATGTATCCCATGCACTGTTCTAATATGAGTTTTTAAAAATGTTGAGTGTTTAAATAGTTTACCACAAGTCTCACATACTTCAGTTTCTTCATTGTGTTTTAGTAAGTGTGCATTTAGTGCTTTAATATGACAAAAGGTTTTATCACAATGCTCGCATGGAAGTATTCTCTCCGTTTGGTGGGTTAGAAGATGTTGGTTAACATCCCAGGGAAACTTAAAGCCTTTACCACATTTCTCACATTTACATGGCCTATCGTCATCGTGACGAAAATGAAATGCATGTTTAACATAATGATGTCGACGTTTATATTCTTTTCCGCAAGTTTCACATTCATACAAGGCAATGTCTGAAATAAGAAAAGTGAATAATCTTAGTGATTTATTACAGTTAAGCCCGTAATTATTACATACCAGGATGAGATCGCATATGTTGGATCAATTGTTTATAGGTATCTGTTTTGACTTCACATTTAAGACATTCATACAATTGAGAACTAATTAATTCTGACGATATATCCTCATAACATTTGAATTCACTAATCGCTTCGTCCTCTTCTGAACTGTTAATATAAAAATTATTTTACTTTAAAACTAAAAAACTAAATAACTTTGCAAACCTATCTAAAATTTTGTCATCCTTATGTTCAGTTTTTAAATGGTCCAAATCATCCAAATTATCTAATATGGGTTGATAATGGCCAGGAACATTACATTCAATGATTGGCAAGTTTTCTTCTTCTTCTTCAATTTCAAATGAATTGTTTGATGCCAGATAGTCATTTAACATGTTCTCCGCACAAATAATTGCCTCTTTTGAGCTTATAGCAATTTTTATATGTTCCATGCATATTTCGCATATCGCATTTGGTAAATTTACAGCACAGCTTATCTAAAATATTAATAAAATATTAGTATTAAAGTATTAAGCTAAAATTGCATAGATTTACATAAATATTAAAGAGTGAACTTATTGTTTCTGCTGGTACTCCGTCCCCGTAATCGCTAAAAAGGGGTATTACACCAACATTTTTGAAACAAACCCGACATGAACTCTTGTCAAATTTTATATCCATTTCATCAAAATATTACTCTTATTGTTATTTTAATAATCACACAATGCAAAAAATTGAAACTGAAACGAAAGAAACGCTTCAAAAAAGAAATGTCACAATTTAACCATATTTGAATCCGTCAAAGTCAAATAAGTCGACTTGCAGATTTATGTAAGTCCCAAAAGTATTCGAACCATTGCGTACATCAACACAGGATGTCATGAGTAGGTTTAAACCTTCGTTACACCATTTTTCGCTTTGGTTTTCTGAAAACCAGTTTTAAGGGGAAAGGAACCGCATGTAAGGATTTTGAAAGAATATGAAAGATTCATTTATTTTGCTTTTTTCAATTTATATAGGGATAAAACAAAGATTTGATAAAAAAATATTGTTCGTGACTCGACGAGGACGCCCTTTATGTTGTTAATTCTCTACTTAACCGTTTGAGTCCGAAGCAGCGCGATCAAGATTTTATGTCGAGAAAATAAAATAAATAAACGTGACGTAGCGATGAGAAAAAGGGAATCGCGTTACCTAACAAATACAAGAAGCGATTGTTTTCTGCGTTGGAGTTTATTTTTGTTGTTTGCGTTTGCACCAAGAGACTTAAACGGTTAAAGTAGGTATTTTGTATGTTATTGACGATTGAAGCATCACGGACTCCACTTAGCAGATGTTTTTTGAACTATGATAAATACAATTTTTGACATTTATGCCGCATGCATAAAGAAAATAAACAATCGGCAACATTCGCAATAATTCATCTTTTTACTATGTGCTAGCTTTGCAATTGGTTTAATTTTGTTTAAATATATTGATTAAAAATGATATAGGTTTTGTATAGTTAGTGATTTTGAGACTTATGTAATATAAAAAACATGAATCTGCATATTTAAATGATTTTTCGGCATATCGATCAAACATGTCACTTTTTGTAGTTAAGTTAGTTTCAATCTGATCCACCAGCGGCGCTTTTCCAACTTTTACAATCGTCAATAGGCGCCAATCGGTTAAAAGCGCCTTTATGGTTGCGTATGTATTTCTTTAAACCGATAGTGCGCAATTATAAAATTGTGTCAACATTTTGGTGAAAGTTCATGAGAATTTCACACATACCCAATGATAGAAAGTGACAGCACACATATTAAAAGTGTATATTATACACTGTATACGTATATATATTCTCATGAGAATTTCGTACAAAATCTCTGGCTTGATTTTCATTTGCGCTACTTTAATTTCACCAAAGATCGAATGAATGACCTTCCTTATAAATGTAAATAACATTCTACAGTCATTACCGGTCAGGGTCCAGCCCTCGCTTCCGAAAGCCTGCACAAGTCTTATGAATGTGCTTTGTAAAGTGCAAGCTTACAGAACTGTGAAAGCTGTTTAGATTGCAATGATCTTGATTTTTTGAAAATTCGAGTATCTTAGGTTATTCTTGTGGAAATAAATAATATATTTCAATTCTACAATTCTGACTGGAGGTTCTTAGGTGTTTGAAGTCTTCTACACTATCAAAATTAATGTGGGCTGATTCTGAGATTTACCATGGATGTATTGTTCCTGTGTGTTGATAGAAATTTGGCTTTTCTTCTGTTCTCTTTCAAACCAATTCTTCTTGCGTATATTGAATGAAACTGTTCTTGATGTACTTTGACCAAGAAGTACGATATCACCTTCATATTCAAGGAATTGGTCCGACTAATTAAAAATGCAATGCAAAGTTTCAATGTTTGTTCTTACTACGTATTCTAGTGCCAGATTGTCATAGCCAAAACTCTAGATCCAAAGTGCAAAAACCTTTATGACAAATTGATCGAAAAATCTGTTCTAAATCCGATTTTTTACCTTAGTAAACGATTTACCCGGCTATTGGCCCGCAGCCGAGGAATTAGATTAAACTATTTAGGAAATTAACACAACACTTTATTAATTTAAATGGTATGGCGTAATTTAATAAATTCACAAATTATGTACCTAACACATTATTTTGTTATGCTACTATGGGAACCCTGTAAGTGCAGATGGCATTCCACTAACCTAACCTTGAATTAATTAAAGAAAAAATAAGTTATATTTTTAATTGATCTTCTCTTTAATTTCATCTTTTTTATTTCCCTCTATTGAAATTTGTATTAACATAAAAATAACAATATTTTATGTAGATCATGAAACCGGCTCTAATATATTTATATATTCTTCGTTTTTGCGATATGCTTTTAGCTTGAATTAAAGATTATTCCGGAACTACTCCATTGGGATATTTTCCTGCCAGAAAAACGACGATGGGTCTTGCCAAAACCAACAACAATATAAAGCCATGCTAATGCAACAAATACAGAAACAAATACACTATAGATAGTTGTATTAGCATATATCTGTACATCGTATGCGTGCACTAGTTTAATAAGTAGTGGTGCGAAAGAAAAAAATTAACATGGGATTGTTAGTGTAATAAACACAATCTTCTGTAGTTTATCGTAATAACAGTAATCTTATTAAAATAAAGTTTAGTTCATTATCAAAGGGTCACCTTTATTTAAGAAATTAACAAAATTTATTTTAATTTGCATTATTTTTTATTAACATTTGATTTATGTTTGTTATTTATATGTATTCGAAGTGATTTTGCGTACACGAATTTCGCTTCACAAAATTGACAATGGAACGGTGTTTCACCTGTGTGGGATAACATGTGTGTGGCGTCCTTCACACCTTGCCCAACCAAATCATTTAATAATTTAGAAATAAATTTCCTAAATTGTCAAGCACCGTAAATGGTTAGTTAGGTACAGAAAAACCTTAAGGTTTTTTGTATGTACGTAAAAATAGGAGCAAGCCAAAATAAAAACAATATTATTGGGCCATTCCACACGAGCGTTTTTTGTATTTTGGTATTTTTTTTTAAACCAATGTTTTGTTCTGCTCTCTCTTAAATAAAATTTTAACTAAAATGAGTCAAAAATGTCCTTGAAATATTTTTTATTTCATTTATGTTTGAGTTGTGTGATTGCACAGAAAATTTGTTTAAGTCGCAATTAAAACTTGTATCATAGGTAAACGGGGAAAGAAACGAAGAAAAATCCGGGATTTTTTTTTTACGTGTGGCATGGGCCATTAAGAATTTAATGGTGAACGAAAAAGATAAAAATAAAAACTTGAAAGCAAGAATAAAAAATCAAATAAATAAAGGGTGTAAATTTAATATAAAATAAATGTGATTTATATTTATTAATAAAGTGAATCCCAAGGAAAAAAACCAAATACTTAGCCACAAATACCAAATGTGTGCTTTTTTTGCCGCTGCGCATGTCGAAACTTTACCCCAAATGTCGCAGTTGAAATTTCTTGGATTATTTGTGTCGTGTAATAAACGTACGTGGCGCTCTAAATATATTTTAAATGCAAATTCTTTCCCACAATGCGAGCAAACATATTCTTTTAGACCTGAATGAAGAATTTTATGATTCTGGGAGGCCTCGATTTCGTTTTTCCGTATCTGGATGATGTGTTGATTTATTCCGATAGCACGGAACAACATATGGATCACCTGCGTCCCATTTGAAACGCGATATTTTAAAACGCGAATTATCAAAACGCGATATTTTAAAATGCGATATTTCAAAACGCTATAGAGTACAAAACGCGATATGGTACAAAACGCGATATGGTACAAAACGGGATTTTAGGATCGGGTTATATCAGTCGAGTGAAGGAGAAATTTAATTTCAGTTTATAGGAATTTAAAAATCGATAGGAGCGAGAGTATATAGGATCGGTATAAATCGGGTCGCTACGCTCCCGTCGCTTCGCAATGCACATTCTGTACCATAACGCGTTTTGAAATATCGCGTTTTGAAATATCGCGTTTTGAAATATCGCGTTTTGTACCATATCGCGTTTGTACCATATCTCGTTTTGTCATATCTCGTTTCGAAGTATCGCGTTTTAAAATATCGCGTTTGGAGCGGATCCGGGATCACCTATGCCAAGTTTTCGATCGATTTAGTGAACACGGGATTGTAATCAATATGTCCAAATCTGTTTTTGGCAAAAGTACGGCGAAGATTTTAGGTCATTTGATATCCGAATCGGGTACGAAACCACTGCCTGATAAGATTGTTGCCATTGCGGAATATATAAAAAGAACCATCCGATGTTAGAAGTTTGCGACGATTTCTAGCAATGGGTAATTTTTATCGTCGATTTGAAACAAAGATCAACTGGACCGTCGAGGCAAGAAATACGTTCAAAAAATGCAAGGCAGAGCAAGGGAATGCAGCGATGCTAGCTCATCCATCATCAATAGAACCATACTATCGTTAATGGTCGACGCGTCCGACTATGCTATGGGAGCCGTACTACAGTAAATGTCAGGTACAAATTAGTTACAGCTTAGTTTTTTTTCGAGAAAGCTAATGGCGACACAACAAAAATATATCGCCAAGACCGCGAATTATTGGCTGCATATTCGGCAGTAAAACATTTTCAATTTGTGCTGGAAGGACGGAATTTTATAATATACACGGATCATAAGCCGTTAACGTATGCCTTTCAGAAGAAACCGGAGAAAGCATCACCACGGCAACTCCGCAAATTGGACTATATAGGACAATTTTCGACGGATATTCGACATATCGCGGGGAAAGATAATGTCGTAGCGAATGCTCTATCCTGGATTGAAACAATTTCAACTCCAAAGTAGGTGGACCGCGATGAATTACCGAATTTGTAAATGGTAGACGACGGGCTTAAACTAATTTTAGACTCGCAAAACCAGATGAGTTTGAAATTAACACCAATATAATGCTGCCCGGTAGTGATAGAAACATATTTTACGAAGTAAAGGAAAACAGAATACGACCGTATCTGCCGAAGAGCTTATGACTAGAGATGTTCAACAATTTTCACAATATAGCCCATCCAGGGGTAAAGGCTTCTATTACCTTGATGAATGTAAAATTTGTGTGGCCCGCCATGAATAAAGATTGCGCAAACTAGGCACGAGGCTGTGTGAAATGTCAAAAGGTAAACATATCGAGACATACGAAAAGTCCTCTATGAAGATATAACCTACCGGACAGTTGCTTTCAACACATCAACATAGATATAGTAGGCCCACTATCTAGATCGCAAGGTTACAGTTACTTGCTAACAGGTATAAATCGATTCTCGTGATGGATAGAGGTAACACCAATGACGGATATAACATCGAAAAGTGTAATAGCACGAGCAATTTTTGAAAATTGGATTTGTCGGTTTGGAGTGCCGCGAAAAATTACTACGGATTAAGGACGCCAGTTCGAATACTCGTTCTTTAAAGAACTGGGAAGGCTATTCGGATACAAACGAATAAGAACAACGGCATATCACCCAGGAGCGAATGTAATGGATAGATGGCATCGCGATTTAAATGCAGCGTTAAAATGTTATCCAGCTGAAAAATGGGTGGTAGTTATATCCATTCACTTGGGTATGAGAGCTTTTAAGCCTGATATAGGCGAAACAATTTCGGAAATGGTATACGGTACGACGATTTCACTGCCTGGAGATTTTTTAGCACATCAGCAACAATACCAACGAGCACGAATTCATGTCGAGTCTACGAGAAAGAATGCAGAAATTACAACTGGTGCAAACTGCAAGGCATACGTGAGAAACACCGTTCGTACATCTTGAACTCAAAAAATGTTTTCATGTGTTTGTTAGGGTCGATGCAGTTCAAAGTCTGCTACAGTTACCGTACGAAGGACCATTCCTGTCCTCAACCGGCAGGAGAAATATTTTAAATTAGGAATAAGAGGCAAAGAAGTCATAGTTGCTATAGATTGATTAAAGCCAGCGTTCTTACTTCAGGATGCCGAAGATGAATCACGCCCGATGCAAAATTCGCAGAAAACCGAACCTGACGCGGTATCAGGAGGATCAATAAAAATTATTTTATTTGTATAACTAATTACTAAATTAATATATAAAGTTATTTGAATCTACGTACATCTTTCACTTATATATGATAAAATTATTGAATTTACGAAACCTAACCTAAAAATTAGAATGAATTGTGCACGTTGTTAAAAATTAAATATTAGTCGTGGCTAATCATGTTTTATTCATAAAAAATATAAAATCGCGCTAATTTTGTTATTACTTAAGAATTATAAGTTTTGGATGGCTGGAATAAAATTCTTATTTTTTTGTTAAGTTCTTATTCCTGACTTGTTGGGCCATTACTCATATCTCAAAATAAGAACCCGCCAACCAAACCAGTTGTTGTTTTTGTTTGATGTGACAAGTTAATTTTGCGCTGTAAAATTATACATTATAAATTTTTTAAATTATTAATTAAAATACATTAACATAATAAAAACATTATCAAATAGTGGTTTATGTGGTGGTGCATTATTTGATAATAAAAATTACAGACTTATGTAAAATGAAGTGTATTGTGAAGAAATGCCAAAATACGCCTAAGAAAATACAGAAAGGAATATCTTACCATCAGTAAGTTTACCAAGTGTCTATATAAAATAAAACGTAAACAATGTTAAAAATCTAGTGATTTGTGGTAAGTTTATCCTTAATTAAGTTATAAATCAGAGAAAGTTAAGAAAATAATTTTGGTGTCTAGGGTGGGGTCTTTATTTGTGTTTGTTTTTGTAAACATATTGTTACGATTTTGCCTTGTCAATCAAGGTTCGAATCACTGGATTGTGAATAAATACACTGCTTCAATTTTAACTCACACAATTTTATTTACACAACACAATTTATTATACAACACAATTTTCACAATTAATTATTATAATTATAACACACTTTTTAATTATCACTTTAATAATCGCTTTAATAATCACTTTAATAATCCTTTTATTTAACCTTCACTGTATCACGTTTAAAATAATACTCAGCAATACACGTCAACGCGCGCCTTTATATACCAAAATATTTGTTTCTAGAATAATCCTAAATGCGCAGCAAATATGTTAGTATAGAAATACGCCTAAATGTTGAGTATAAATTATACACGTAATTGAACAATTAATGAAATTAACTTATTCTATTCTAATCTAGGTGTCACCGTAACACTACCCCCCACCTAAGCCTGTTCGTCCCGAACAGGATCCAGATCACCTCCTCTGTAGAGCGCCAAACGCTCTAAATGCACCACCTTTGGTTTACCTTTCCGTCCTTTCTGTATGCGATAAACCACGTCGTTCAACTTTTTAATGACAGTGTAAGGTCCTTCCCATGTGGGTTGCAACTTCGGTGATAATCCCTTGTGCCGTTGTGGGTTGTGAAGCCATACCAATTGCCCTTCCTCGAAGCCTTGATTATTTGCTCGTATGTCATATCGAGCTTTCATTCGATCACTTGATATTCGAATTTTCTCCCGTACAAATTGATGTATTTCATTAAGTTCCTCTTTCATTCGGTCGACGTAATCCTGTCCGCATAGAGCTGCTGATGGAACAGCCCCAAATTTTAAATCTCCTGGTAATCGCAGATTGTTCCCAAATATGGTTTTAGCTGGTGTCACTCCTGTTGTGTCATGTACCGCTGATCGGTAGGCCATCAGGAACATTGGTATATGTCGATCCCAGTTGCGTTGGTTCCTTTCCACAGCTTTTGCTAGATATTCCTCCAATGTACCATTGAATCTTTCCACCATACCGTCCGATTGTGGGTGTAAAGGCGTCGTTCTTGTTTTATTGATTCCAAGCATCTGACATATCTCCTGAAATACCACCGATTCGAAATTCCTTCCTTGATCCGTGTGAATTTCCATAGGTACACCAAATCTGCTAATCCAATTGTTAACCACGGCATCAGCTATTGTTGTTGTCTCCTGATTGGGTATGGGGTACACTTCCGGCCATTTGCTGAAATAATCCATTATTACTAGCACATATTTATTTCCGCTCTCGGTGGTCGGAAATGGCCCCGCCACGTCCATTGCAATTCTCTCAAATGGTGCCCCGACATTATATTGTTTCATGGTTCCACGGCTTTTTCGTGCTGGTCCCTTCACTGCCGCACATTGGTCACATCTTCGACACCATTCTACTACTGACTGTCTACATCCGGACCAATAGAAACGTTGTCGAATTTTGGCTAATGTTTTATTAATCCCTAGGTGACCTCCACTTGCTCCTCCGTGATACTCCTTGAGGATTTCCGCTATCCGACCTTTTGGCACCACTACCAACAATTGTTTTACTTTACCATCCGTGCTTTCCCACTTTCGTTTTAAACATCCATTTTCTATGTGGAGGCTATCCCATTGAGCCCAATATGCTTTTACAATGGGAGCTTTGTCAGCTATCTCACTCCATGTGGGCCGGTGTTCCTTTTCCTTATGTTTCATGATGAATGACAGGTCAGCATCCCGTAATTGCTCCATGTATTCGGCCGACATATTTGAATGTACTAAATGCGCGAGCCGCTCAATTGCCGATGAAAATTCCTGTAGCGATTCTCCTGCTCTTTGGTATCGACTCTTCAATTCCATGCGATAGATTTCTCGTTTGTGGTCGCTTCCGTATTTTCGATCTAACGCCTTCATAATTCCCATGTAAACGTTCCGTTCCTGCTCGGGAATGATTTGTAATGTTTCTGCCGCTTCGCCTTTAAGAGCCACAATTAATGCTGCAACACATTGTTCTTCAGTCCACTGATTTTGCTTAATCGCAGTTTCGAATTGGAACTTAAAAATACTGAAGGAAGTTGTTCCATCAAATGTTGGTGGTTTTATCTTAACTGCGTTAACTGTCTGGATCACTTGACCTGTTGTTCCATTTGACTTGACATCTTGGAGCTCCTTCTCGAGACGTTTAACTTCCGTTTGAAAATCTTGTTTAACCGATTCAAATTTTTGTTGAACCGTCCCTTTAACATTTTGAATTTCTGCGTGTACTTCTGTTTGCAGTTTTTCCACTTTACCGTGTAGTGTAGAAGATAACTCCAGAAACTTCTCGTCCATTTTCTTTTGACCAACTTCTATTTGGTTTTTAATGTCCGCTCCTTGTTGCTCCATCTGTACAATCTTCTGTTTAATTTCTTGGTTCGATTGTTTAATGTCGGCCCCTTGTTGCTCCACTTGTAACATCTGCTGTTTCATTTGATGTTTAATGTCCGCCCCTTGTAGCTCCAACTGTTGTCCCATCATTTGATTCATAGCAGCCATCAACTGCGATAAATCGAAACTTCCGGATGGGTTTTGTGTTGTTCCGACCATCGTTTGTTCTTCCTTTTCTTTCTTGTCCACACTGATCTCATCCGTGTTGTCCTCCTCGAAATCATACACATCTGGATTTAAACCGTCCTTCTCCATGGCCTCACGTAGTCGCTCCACCAAACTAGCTTTTGTGCCTTCACTAGCCAAACCTCGCTGCTTCAGTTGCTCCTTTAATTGCGCAAGCTTTAATTCGTAGAGAATCATTTTCCTTATTATTCACAATCCCACCGCTGTCACCAATTGTTACGATTTTGCCTTGTCAATCAAGGTTCGAATCACTGGATTGTGAATAAATACACTGCTTCAATTTTAACTCACACAATTTTATTTACACAACACAATTTATTATACAACACAATTTTCACAATTAATTATTATAATTATAACACACTTTTTAATTATCACTTTAATAATCGCTTTAATAATCACTTTAATAATCCTTTTATTTAACCTTCACTGTATCACGTTTAAAATAATACTCAGCAATACACGTCAACGCGCGCCTTTATATACCAAAATATTTGTTTCTAGAATAATCCTAAATGCGCAGCAAATATGTTAGTATAGAAATACGCCTAAATGTTGAGTATAAATTATACACGTAATTGAACAATTAATGAAATTAACTTATTCTATTCTAATCTAGGTGTCACCGTAACAATATGTTATTGTTACGATTTTGCCTTGTCAATCAAGGTTCGAATCACTGGATTGTGAATAAATACACTGCTTCAAATATTAACTCACACAATTTATTTACACAACACAATTTATTATACAACACAATTTTCACAATTAATTATTACACTTATAACACACTTTTTAATTATCACTTTAATAATCGCTTTAATAATCACTTTAATAATCTTTCTATTTAACCTTCACTGTATCACGTTTAAAATAATACTCAGCATTCCACGTCAACGCGCGCCTTTATATACCAAAATATTTGTTTCTAGAATAATCCTAAATGCGCAGCAAATATGTTAGTATAGAAATACGCCTAAATGTTGAGTATAAATTATAAATGTAATTGAACAATTAATGAAATTAGCTTATTCTATTCTATTCTAGGTGTCACCGTAACACTACCCCCCACCTAAGCCTGTTCGTCCCGAACAGGATCCAGATCACCTCCTCTGTAGAGCGCCAAACGTTCTAAATGCACCACCTTTGGTTTACCTTTCCGTCCTTTCTGTATGCGATAAACCACATCGTTCAATTTTTTAATGATAGTGTAAGGTCCTTCCCATGTGGGTTGCAACTTCGGTGATAATCCCTTCTGCCGTTGCGGGTTGTGAAGCCATACCAATTGCCCTTCCTCGAAGCCTTGATTATTTGCTCGTATGTCATATCGAGCTTTCATTCGATCACTTGATATTCGAATTTTCTCCCGTACAAATTGATGTATTTCATTGAGTTCCTCTTTCATCCGGTCGACGTAATCCTGTCCGCATAGAGCTGCTGATGGAACAGCTCCAAACTTTAAATCTCCTGGTAATCGCAGATTGTTCCCAAATATGGTTTTAGCTGGTGTCACTCCTGTTGTGTCATGTACCGCTGATCGGTAGGCCATCAGGAACATTGGTATATGTCGATCCCAGTTGCGTTGGTTCCTTTCCACAACTTTTGCTAGATATTCCTCTAATGTACCATTGAATCTTTCCACCATACCGTCCGATTGTGGGTGTAAAGGCGTCGTTCTAGTTTTATTGATTCCAAGCATCTGACATATCTCCTGAAATACCACCGATTCGAAATTCCTTCCTTGGTCCGTGTGAATTTCCATAGGTACACCAAATCTGCTAATCCAATTGTTGACCACGGCATCAGCTATTGTTGTTGTCTCCTGATTGGGTATGGGGTACACTTCCGGCCATTTGCTGAAATAATCCATTATTACTAGCACATATTTATTTCCGCTCTCGGTGGTCGGAAATGGCCCCGCCACGTCCATTGCAATTCTCTCAAATGGTGCCCCGACATTATATTGTTTCATGGTCCCACGGCTTTTTCGTGCTGGTCCCTTTACTGCCGCACATTGGTCACATTTTCGACACCATTCTACTACTGACTGTCTACATCCGGACCAGTAGAAACGTTGACGAATTTTGGTTAATGTTTTATTAATCCCTAGGTGACCTCCACTTGCTCCTCCATGATACTCCTTGAGGATTTCCGCTATCCGATCTTTTGGCACCACTACCAACAATTGTTTTACTTTACCATCCGTGCTTTCCCACTTTCGTTTTAAACATCCATTTTCTATGTGGAGGCTATCCCATTGAGCCCAATATGCTTTTACAATGGGAGTTTTGTCAGCTATCTCACTCCATGTGGGCCGGTGTTCCTTTTCCTTATGTTCCATGATGAATGACAGGTCAGCATCCCGTAATTGCTCCTTCTTGATCATTTCATCAGTCCATTCCTCATCAGGTAGCACTTGCATAAGCCGAATATCAATGATGTTTTCCTTACCCTCCACACGCCCACAATGCTTGCATTCCACGGGACATGGTCTTCTTGATAATGCGTCGGCATTTCCATGTGCGGTTCCCTTTCGATGTTCAATTTGGAAATCGTAGCTTTGCAAACGTTCGATCCAACGTGCTACTTGTCCCTCTGGATTTTTGAATTGTAACAACCAGCGCAAAGCTCCATGATCCGTCCGTAGAAGAAATTTTTGGCCATAGAGGTACTTATGGAAGTGCTTAACACATTCCACTATAGCCAACAACTCTTTCCGTGTAACACAATAATTCCGTTCCGGTTTTGATAACATCTTGGAGTAATATGCAATAACTCGCTCCTCACCATTTGTTGCCTGTGATAACACTCCTCCTATACCGTCATTACTTGCATCGGTGTCCAAAATGAATTTAATGTTGGGTATAGGGTATGCGAGGATTGGTGCTTTGCATAATCGACGTCTTAGTTCAACAAATGCCTCTTCCTGTTCATCCTTCCATTCGAATGCCTTATTCTTCCTGGTTAACTCGTGTAAACTCTTTGCAATATTGGCGAATCCTGGCACGAATCGTCTATAATAGGTACACAATCCAAGGAAGCTCCGTAATTCATGTAAGTTTTTAGGTCGTGGCCATTCCTTCACCGCTGCGATCTTGTCTTCATCGGTATGGATTCCATTGGTTGTTACCTTATGACCCAAATATTTTACTTCCGTTCTAAATAGTTTGCATTTCTTTGGGCTTAGCTTCAATCCGGCGGCTTGTATCCGATCCAAAACCTCTGCCAAATTCCTTAAATGCTCGTCGAAATCCTTGCCCATAACGATGATGTCGTCCAAATATACGAGGCACGTCCTCCAATGTAATCCCTTTAGCACGCGCTCCATTAGCCGTTCAAAAGTCGCTGGGGCGTTACATAATCCGAATGGCATAACGTTAAATTGCCATAATCCGTTACCCACACTGAATGCCGTTTTCTCGCGATCTTCTTCCTGGACTTCCACTTGCCAATAGCTGCTTTGCAGATCTAATGTTGAAAATATTCGAGCACCCGATAATGTGTCTAACGTGTCATCGATCCTTGGCAATGGGTAACTATCCTTTTTCGTCACAGCATTTAATTTCCGGTAATCCACGCAGAATCTCATGCTTCCATCCTTTTTCTCGACTAACACCACTGGTGAACTCCATGGACTGCTTGATGTTTCGATTACCCCTGCTGCTTGCATATCTTTTACCATTCGATCCACTTCTCCTTGCTTTGCCAATGGTAATCTTCTGGGTGGTTGGCGAATCGGCATTTCTGCTCCTGTATCTATTCGATGTTTTACCATTGTGGTTCTCCCATTATTGTCCGATGTACTGCAGAATATTGGCATGTACCGCTCGAGCAATTGTTTTGCCAAATTTTTCTGTTCCTTAGTAAGATCTTCGGTCCATTTCTCCATGAGTTGTTCTACAACCTCTTTCTGCACTTGCGAGTTAGCCATCTTAATCGGATTTTTCTGCTCGCACTTCACTATCGTCGATATTTCTTCACATTTTCCGATTATTGTCCCTTTCTTGATGGTTTTCGTCTTATCCGAGAGATTTAGAGTCCTAATTGGTACTCTATTATCGCTGTCTGATTTCACTAGGACTTTCCCGATCATAATTTCTCTGGCTCCGCTCTCCGCTTCATTGGCTTCAACAACCCACAACCTGGGTGACCCAGAATCTCCATCCAATCTTGCCCATACTATTGTTTCCGAGTTCGGTGGCAGCTTCTCCCGATGATCCATTATAATTTGCCTGCTCGTTTCTCCTATAGCGGCGCTAACGTGAAGTGGCAACTCGATATTATCGTAGGTTAATACACCCCGTCCAACATCCACCACGAAGCCATTCGTTCTCATGAAGTCCATCCCCAAGATGACTTCGTCTACAATATCTGCAACCAGCACCTCGTGTTGAAAGTAATTTCGCCCAATCCTTATTTTTACGACCTTTTTCCCTTTTATTGCTGAATTTTCTCCAGTCGCCGTTCGTAACTTCATTCCATTAGCTGGTTCCATAACTCCATCGATAATATCCTCACGAACAATCGTATGAGTTGCTCCCGTATCCAGCGTGATCATGCATTTCTTCCCATCAATATCGGCTTCAATTGTTAAGCTATCACCGCTCCTTGCTATTCTCGAAACATGGATGGAGGTTATGGGGCAATCGGTTGTGGGAGTCAGCTTCTGCCCCTTCAAGCTGACTCTTTTTAGTTTAACGACTCCGCTGTCGTCTGACGCTCCTTTCTGGATTCTATCTGCTCTTCGTTTGGTCTACGCTTCATAGGAGATGGCGACCTTGCTCGTTTCTTCTTAATCTCCCAACAGTCCCGTGAGATGTGGCCCATTCTATCACATACCCAGCATTTAATCCTGCCACTTCCATCTCTGAACCTTGGCGTAGCCCGCTCGGTGTCTATCCTGGAATCAATCTCCACTCGACGAATTTTCATTGCTGGTTTGATGATGGTTTGCGCAGTTTCGTTTGTTAACGCACAAGCGATGGTTTCCGTGAAAGTTGCCTTAGGTGACAACATCACCGCTCTGCGCGTCTCAGGATCTCGAATACCGTCAATGAATGCATCCATTTTAATTCGCTCCATGTAATCGGCCGACATATTTGAATGTACTAAATGCGCGAGCCGCTCAATTGCCGATGAAAATTCCTGTAGCGATTCTCCTGCTCTTTGGTATCGACTCTTCAATTCCATGCGATAGATTTCTCGTTTGTGGTCACTTCCGTATTTTCGATCTAACGCCTTCATAATTCCCATGTAAACGTTCCGTTCCTGCTCGGGAATGATTTGTAGTGTTTCCGCGGCTTCGCCTTTAAGAGCCACAATTAACGCTGCAACACATTGTTCTTCAGTCCACTGATTTTGCTTGATGGCCGTTTCGAATTGAAACTTAAAAATACTGAAGGATGTTGTTCCATCAAATGTTGGTGGTTTTATCTTAACTGCATTTACCGTCTGAATCACTTGCTGTGTCGTTCCATTCGCCTTGACATCTTTGAGCTCCTTCTCGAGACGTTTAAAATCTTGTTCAACCGACTCAAATTTTTGTTGAACCGTCCCTTTAACATTTTGAATTTCTGCGTGTACTTCTGTTTGCAGTTTTTCCACTTTACCGTGTAGTGTAGAAGATAACTCCAGAAACCTCTCGTCCATTTTCTTTTGGCCATCTTCTATCTGGTTTTTAATGTCCTGGTTCGATTGTTTAATGTCCGCCCCTTGTTGCTCCATTTGTACCATCTTCTGTTTAATGTCCGCTCCTTGTTGCTCCACTTGAAACATCTGTTGTTTCATTTGATGTTTAATGTCCGCTCCTTGTTGCTCCACTTGTAACATCTGTTGTTTCATATCCTGGTTCGATTGTTTAATGTCCGCCCCTTGTTGCTTCAACTGTTGTCCCATCATATTCATAGCAGCCATCAACTGCGAAAAATCGAAACTTCCAGATGGATTTTGCGTTGTTTCGACCACCGTTTGTACGTCCATTTCTTTCTTATCCATACTGATCTCATCCGTTTTTTCCTCCTCGAAATCATACACATCTGGATTTAAACCGTCCTTCTCCATGGCCTGACGTAGTCGCTCCATCAAACTAGCTTTTGTGCCTTCACTAGCCAAACCTCGCTGCTTCAGTTGCTCCTTTAATTGCGCAAGCTTTAATTCGTAGAGAATCATTTTTCTTATTATTCACAATCCCGCCGCTGTCACCAATTGTTACGATTTTGCCTTGTCAATCAAGGTTCGAATCACTGGATTGTGAATAAATACACTGCTTCAAATATTAACTCACACAATTTATTTACACAACACAATTTATTATACAACACAATTTTCACAATTAATTATTACACTTATAACACACTTTTTAATTATCACTTTAATAATCGCTTTAATAATCACTTTAATAATCTTTCTATTTAACCTTCACTGTATCACGTTTAAAATAATACTCAGCATTCCACGTCAACGCGCGCCTTTATATACCAAAATATTTGTTTCTAGAATAATCCTAAATGCGCAGCAAATATGTTAGTATAGAAATACGCCTAAATGTTGAGTATAAATTATAAATGTAATTGAACAATTAATGAAATTAGCTTATTCTATTCTATTCTAGGTGTCACCGTAACATTATATTACCAGTGTCGAATTTTTCTTATTACTACGTACATATTCTACGTGCTTTTCTTTTCATAATTACTTTTTATTTTTACTAGTATTTATAAGTACAGTTTTTTACCGAAAATAAAAATAATTAATGCGTTCTATATTGGAATAAAAATAATTTTGAATGTGTAGTTTTTAATTTCGAACGAACAAATTCTAAATTCGGCCCGTTGATTTATATGCTTTCTCTTTTACCCTCCGAATTTGTGACACTTGATAGTTGCTTACATTCATTCTATAGAATTACAGTGAAAGCTCTTTTATCCGGAACGATTGGGGCAAACAATTCCGGATAAAAGATTTTTCCGGATAAAAGATTTTTTTTAATAATTTCATAATAACAGCATATTTTAATATTTTTTAAACTGCAGTGTCATTTATTAAGATTTTAAATTTATTTTAGTTAATTACATAGTAAAAAAATTATTTCATTTTTGGAAAATAAGATAAATAAAAGAGAAAATGAAAGACTACGAAAAAAAACTTTTTCCGGATATTAGATTTTATTCCGGATAATAGATTTCCGGATAAAAGAGGTTTGTATGTAATTTAATTCTATGGCTTGGCTTTTTATGTTTTTTCACTATTTCTATTTTCATTAATTTCTGTTTTATGTTTGTTGTTTATGTGAATGCGAAGTGATTTGGCATACACGAATTTCGAACCACAAAATTTACATTCGAACGGTGTTTCTCGAGTATGTGAAAGCATGTGTGATTTTCTAGCTGCTCCACATGCAGAAACTTTACCACATATATGGCAATTGAAATTTCTTGGATTAGTTGTATCGTGCAGTAAACGCACATGGCGATCTAAATACATTTTAAATGCAAATTCTTTTCCGCAATACGGACATGGATGCTCTTTAACGCCTGAGTGTAGGATTTTATGAGTTTTCAAAAATACAGCACTCACAAAGCATTTATCACACTCATCACATTTATATTTTAAATATTTTTCCTTCGTTTTAATATCCAACGAGATTTTTTTTGTATTAATATGCGTTTGCATATGCATCTTTAAACCCAAATTGGTGAGAAAACTTTTATTGCAATATAAGCAATTAATCGCGTTGCGAGAATTTGACTTAACGGCTATTGAGTCAGAATGTTGAGCATCAATATGCTTCTTCAGATTAGAGTAAGCCATTAATTTCCCACAAAATTCACAAGTAACTCGCTGCGGTGAATATGCGTATTTATTTCCACTGCGACCAGTACGTATACCATGCACTAATCCAATATGAGTTTTTAAAAATGTCGAGTGTTTAAATAGTTTACCACAAATCTCACATCCTACAGTTTTTTCATTGTGGGTTAGTAAGTGTGCTTTTAGTCCTTTCATATGACAAAAGGTTTTGCCACAATGTTGACATGGAAGTATTCTCTCCGTTTGGTGGGTTAGAAGATGTTGGGTAAGATCATGGGGTTCCTTAAAGGCTTTACCACATTCGTCACATTTGCATGGCCTATTGTTATAGTGACGAAATGCATGTTTAACATATCTTGATCGACGTTTATATTCTTTTCCGCAAGTTTCACATTCATACAAGGCAATGTCTGAAATAAGAAAAGTGAATAATCTTAGTGATTTATTATAGATAAGCCGGAAATTATTACATACCAGAATGAGATCGCATATGTAGGATCAATTGTTTATAGGTATCTGTTTTGACTTCACATTTAAGACATTCATACAATTGAGAACTAATTAGTTCTAACGATATATCCTCATAACATTTAAAACTATCTACAATTTTGTCATCCTTATGTTCAATTTTTAAATATTCCAAATCATCTAAATTATCTAATTTGGGTAGATAATGGCCAGAAATATCATTTTCATTGATTGGGAAGTTTTCTTCTTGTTCAATTTCAAATGAATTGTTTGATGCCAGATAGTCATTCAACATGTTCTCCGCATAAATAATTGCCTCTTTTGAGCTTATAGCAATTTTTATATGTTCCATGCATATTTCGCATATCGCATTTGGTAAATTTACAGCACAGCTTATCTAAAATATTAATAAAATATTAGTATTAAAGTGACCGATAGCCAAAATTGCATAGATTTACATAAATATTAAAGAGTGAACTTATTGTTTCTGCTGGTACTCCGTCCCCGTAATCGCTAAAAAGGGGTATTACACCAACATTTTTGAAACAAACCCGACATGAACTCTTGTCAATTTTTATATCCATTTTATCATAATATTAATCTTATTGGTTTTTTAATAATCACACAATGCAAAAAATTGAAACTGAAACGAAAGAAACGCTTCAAAAAACAGCCACAAATTTGTTCCAAAATCCAACCAAATCCATTTGAATCTGTCAGTCAAATAAGTCGACTTGCAGATTTATTGTTAGTCCCAAAAGTATTCGAACCAGTTTTAACCCTTTCGAGTTCAAATTTTTTTTTATTTTGGTTCAATTTTAGTTCACCATTATACACAAATGTGTATGTAAATTATGACAGGTTGTAATGTCTTCCGTAAATTTAACGGATCTTAGTTAAATCGGAATTCTTTTTGAAAAAAACATAATAATTTGTTAACAAATTAATTGTATAACATATAATTTATTTGTTCTTGATAACATATTACTTAATTATTTTATCATTATTATAGTTACTGTTATTTTTCGGTCGAAAACAAAATTAAGTGGTGTACATAAATGTGTACACTGGTCTTCAATTACCACCTAATTCTATGTTTGACATCTTCGTTTGTCGTAATTGAAATATGCACACACATGTGTCACAATTGTGTATGCGGGTCAGGAAAAGGTTAAGGGGAAAGGAACATAGATTGAAACCGACTTCATGACATCCTAAGATAAATAAGATAGCCATTTGCATCGATGTGATGATTTCCCTCTAAACAAAGAAGAGAATTTGCAAAATACATACATATCCCGTTTGTGTTTACTAACACAATTGTGTGGGTAGGGCAAAAGTACTATGTCAAAAATTTATACTGTTTTCTGTGGCACACAAATTTATATTTTTTTCTGATTAAAAATGGATTCTTTTACATTTTTTGTCTTTTTCTTTTTGAAAAAAATCCAAAAAAAAATCTAACAAATTTGTTGGATATTTTTTTTTGGATTTTTTTCAAAAAGAAAAAGACAAAAAATGTAAAAAAATCCATTTCCAATCAGAAAAAAATGTAAATTTTTGTGCCACAGAAAACAGTATTAGTTTTGTATGTTTTTTGAACCAACTTTGAAACAATTTTGAAATTTCTTTTTAACTTATTTTCGTCCGAAAAAAACACTATATCTATACACACAATTGTGTTGGTTTTACTTCAAATCAAGCGAAATTTTTTATCAACAACGCCATTACATACGATGGTTTTTTACTCACACACGTGGGTTGGACTAAAATCGAGCCGATTTATTGTTTTTCTTGGTTGAAAAAGGGATATACGTACTATGAACTATGAACGATTAATTTATTTTACTTTTTCCAATTTATATAGGGATAAAACAAAGATTTGATAAAAACATATTGTTCGTGACTCGAACGAGGACTTAATTTATATTGTTAATTCTCTACTTAACCGTTTGAGTCCGGGTAAGGGAATCGCGTTACCTAACAAATACAAGAAGCGATTGTTACTGCGTTGAAGTTTATTTTTGTTGTTTGCGTTTGCACCACAAATGATTTTACGTTGTTTGTAATGCGTTTGCATTACCTCCTGGGACTCAAACGGTTAAAGTTGGTAAGTATTTTGTATGTTATTGACGATTGGAGCATCACGGATTCCACGTAGCGGATTTTTCTTGAACTATGATAAATACAACTTTTGACATTTATGCCGCATGCATAAAGAAAATAAACAATCGGCAACATTCGCGATAATTCATCTTTTTTACTATGTGCTAGCTTTGCTTGGTTTAATTTTGTTTAAATATATTGATTAAAAATGATATAGGTTTTGTATAGTTAGTGATTTTGAGGCTTATGTAATATAAAAAACATGAATCTACATATTTAAATGATTTTTCGGCATAACGATCAAACATGTCACTTTTTGTAGTTAAGTTAGTTTCAATCTGATCCATCAGCGGCGCTTTTCCAACTGTTACAATCCTCAATAAGCTCGAGGCACATACTTTTCGTTCCGTTCTGATTCGTTTTCAATAAGTTTTTATAAATTCGCACGCACATAGCTTTCGTTTCGTTTTTAGTTGTTTTTATGTTATTTGATAAATCGAATTTTTTTATTTCTCACAATATTGTTTCAATTCAATCAATTATTTATAATATCATATCAATTAATTTAATAATGAGTGAAGATTTACACATTTACAAAAAAAAAGAAATATAACGATAAACGCCAAAATAAATAATTTGAGGTTATTGTTTAAGTATTTATTGAAATTTGATCAAATGTTTCTCTTCGGTTCCGCCTTAAACTTAATATTGTGAGCATGTTTTCGGTTTTCCATATATTTTGACATATTCAACTTAAAGGTCGGAACGGAACCAAAACTATGTGCCTCGACCTATAGTGTTTAAAGGCGCCTTTATGTACAATGTTTCCATTATACTGTTTATGTTGGAGGTTGAACCCAGGTCGAGTCAACTTGTAGTTATCTTTAGGTTACCTTGAAGTTAACTTCTAGTGTTTATATTGGAGAGTTATCTTGAGGTTGAGTCAAAACCAGGTTATGAATGTCAAAATCATTCAATTTTTTTTTTCTATCAAAAACTCATTCTAACTTTTTCTTTCGAACTTTCGAAAAATAAAAAATCGAAAAAATCACTAAAAAGTGCTGCCGAATTTAAACACAGACACGCTCGTACAAGAAAAATATGCAAAATCGCCATTTTTATTTTTTTACTTTACTGATTATTTTTTGTTGTTGTTTTTCGACTCGACTCTGGGCGTTTATATTAATCAGAGTTAACTCGACCTAAGAAATTTTTTGGATTGAGTCGAGTTAACTCCAAGTTAACCTTAGGTGTTTATGTTGAAGGTTCAACCCAGGTTGAACCTAGGTTCAACCTCCAACATAAACAGTATACATGAACCAGGTTGGAGTTAGGTTGAGTTGAAATTGGGTTTTCTTTAATTCCAAAATGGCGTTCATCGTTTCCATGGAGTAGAGTTAGGTTGAGTTAAAATTTTGATAACCGCTTGATAAAGTTAATTTAATTTATGAATAATAATACTCTTGGTATACTAATACTAGTAGTTATATGCCCTGAAAATTATTTTAAAATACTTTTTTTTTAAATATACGTATTTGTGGCTCAAAATTTTTAATATAAATTCCCTTGACATTAAAAATGACAATTTTTCCTTGCCGCCATTTTGATTTTCAACTCTACTCAATCCCACTAGTTTCGTCGAGTTCAAAATGATTTAACGAAAACTCAATGTTTCCATGAACGCTAACTCCAACTCAAGCCACTTTCAACTCTGCATGGAAACAAGGGTTGCGTATGTATTTCTTTCAACCGATAGTGCGCAATTATTAAATCGTGTCAACATTTTGGTGAAAGTCCATGAGAATTTCACACATATACAATGATAGAAAATGACAGCACACATATTAAAAGTGTATATTATATACACTGTATGTATACGTACATAAATTCTCATGAGAATTTCGTACAAAATCCCTGGCTTGATTTTCTTTTGCGCTACTTTAATTTCACCAAAGATCGAATGAATGACCTTCCTTTTAAATGTAAATAACATTCTACAGTCTTTACCGGTCAGGGTCCAGCCCTCGCTTCCGAAACCCAGCACAAGTCTTATGAATGTGCTTTGTAAAGTGCAAGCTTACAGAACTGTGAAAGCTGTTTAGATTGCAATGATCTTGATTTTTTGAAAATTCAAGGTCTTAGGTTATTCTGACTCGAGGTTCTTAGGTGTTCGAAGACTTCTGTGCTATCAAAATTAATGTGGGCTGATTCTGAGATTTGTCATGGATGTATTGTTCCTCTGTGTTGATAGAAATTTGGCTTTTCTTCTGTTCCCTTTCAAACCAATTCTTCTTGCGTATATTGAATGAAAATGTTCTTGATGTACTTTGACCAAGAAGTACGATATCACCTTCATATTCAAGGAATTGGTCCGACTAATTAAAAATGCAACGGAAAGTTTCAATGTTTGTTCTTACTACGTATTCTAGTGCCAGATTGTCATAGTCAAAACTCTAGATCCAAAGTGCAAAAACCTCTATGGCAAACTGATCGAAAAATCTGTTCTAAATCCGATTTTTTTACTTTAGTAAACGTTGCCCGGCTATTGGCCCGCAGCCGAAGAATTAGATTAGGTAAACTATTTAGGAAATTAACACAACACTTTATTAATTTAAATGGTATGGCGTAATTTAATAAATTCACAAATTATGTACCTAACACATTATTTTGTTATGCTACTATGGGAACCCTGTAAGTGCAGATGGCATTCCACTAACCTAACCTTGAATTAATTAAAGAAAAAATAAGTTATATTTTTAATTGATTTTCTCGCGGCATAAAATGCGTTTTTCTTTTTTATTTCCCCCTATTGAAATTTGTATTAACGTAAAAATAACATAACATTTTATGTAGATCATGAAACCGACTCTAACATATTTATATATTCTTCATTTTATTGCGATATGCTAAAAGCTTGAATTAAAGAACTATTCCGGAACTATTTCATTGGGATATTTTCCTGCCAGTAAAACGACGATGGGTCTTGCGCGTAGATTCCTGTACCAATAACTGTAATCTAATTAAAACAAAGTTTAGTTCATTATAAAACGGTCACCTTTATCTAGGAAATTAACAAAATTTATTTTAATTTGCATTATTTTTTATTAACATTTGATTTATGTTTGTTGTTCATATGTATTCGAAGTGATTTTGCGTACACGAACTTCGCTTCACAAAATTGACAATGGAACGGTGTTTCACCTGTGTGGGATAACATGTGTGCTTTTTTTGCCGCTGCGCATGTCGAAACTTTGCCACAAATGGCGCAGTTGAAATTTCTTGGATTATTTGTGTCGTGTAATAAACGTACGTGGCGCTCTAAATACATTTTAAACGCAAATTCTTTCCCACAATGCGAGCAAACATGTTCTTTTAGACCTGAATGAAGAATTTTATGATTCTTCAAAAATATAGCACTCACAAAAGATTTATCACACTGATCACATTTATATTTAAGAAGACTTTTCGTTGTCTCAACATCGATTGGAATTTTTTTTGTATTAAAATGGGATTGCATGTGTGCCGTTACAGCTGGTTTATTGTGACATTTTTTACCGCAATATGAACATGTATTGGCCCCTTCTGATGAATGTTTCCAAGTGATATGCTTTTTCAAATTAATGGTAGATACTAATTTTCCACAAAATTCGCAAGGGGAGCGTTCACTAATTTTCTTCTTCTGATATTTTCGTTGTATAGCACCTTGGCTACTTTTTTGTCGATTTCGTCCTGTTACTACACCATGTACTCCTGCCAAATGGGTTTTCAAATATGTCGTGTGCTTAAATGTTTTATTGCAAATCTCACATTCTTCGGTTTTTTCATTGTGGCACAGTAAGTGTGAGTTTAGTCCCTTCATGTGGCTAAACATCCTTTCACATTTTGGGCACGGAATTACGAATGCTGTTTTGTGTGTTAATAGGTGTTGATTTAGATTTGATCGACCCTTAAACCTTTTACCACATTGTTTACATTTAAAAGGTCTAGCAGCACGATGAATAACTCTATGGTTATAATATTTTGATTTAACTTTAAATTCTTTGCCACAAGGTTCACATTCGTAAAATGTTACATCTGGAACAAAAATAGATAGATCGAAAATTGTATAACTAGTTTATTGTGTTTATGGTCCAATTTAACATACCTGCGTGAAATTTCATGTGATAAAGTAATCGTTTATACGTATCTGTTTTGACATCACATTTATCGCATGCATACATATCAGAGAAAATAAAAGTTGGTTGTGGTGTCGGTTCAATATTTGACTGGCCCACATCTATGCTGTCAAGCTTCGAAGCTTCGTTGATGGCGTTGTTTCCATTGGTGATCTGTAAAATGTCCATTTCTTCTTCTGCATTTGATTTGGTAACTTTCTAATAAACAAACTATGAGAATTATAGCAGTTCGAATTTGAGTGTAAATGGCAATTTTGCAAACTATTTGCGTGAGTCACATCCAACTACAATAAAATTCGCCCACAGTGTAGATTGTTGTGCATATTAGTGATTCTATTCGCTTTTACTATTGACAATTAATGTGGGTGTCGAATCGGGCTATTGAAATACTGTATTTAGTATTTAAATGTGATCTGTAGTCCAACGTTGTAATAATAAAGAAATGGTAAAATGTGTGTAGTACATACAACTCGAAGTCAAAACTGGATTTCTCAAATTAAATGAACACCCGGTATAAATTGTCTAGATTTTTTTTCTTAAAACTAACATAGATAATGTTAAATAAAACAAATTTGATTTTAATTTCTAATTTTTTTTTTAAATATTTGATTAAATTAATTTTCGATTTGAGTTATTCAATTAGTACATGATTTTAAAATGTGTCTGCGACGCAAAACGAGTGCACCCTGTAAATAGTTTTAACTTTCCTAATCTGCTGCCATCTATGTCATTAGCGAAAATGACTGTAGTGGGAGGCCATTCAGCCATGCTACACACGGTCGCATAAGACCGGCTTCACCTTCCTTTCATTTCCCTTTCACCTACAAAATACGTTTTAACTGCGACATTAATATCATTTTTTGTGACAGCAAAATATTGATCCCGGATCAATAACATGACGTCATTTGTGATCCAACATGGCTTGTTTACATTTTTTGTCAATTAAAAAATCCAAAAAATTTGTTGGATTTTTTTTGACGTTTACTCACACATATTGTGATGTTGTGTGAGTAAACGTCAAAAAAATCCAACAATTATTTTGAATTTTTTAATTGATCCGGGATCAAAAAATAAAAAGACAAAAAATGTAAACAAGAGGCCAAAAATGACGTCATATTATTGATCCGGGATCAATATTTTGCTGTCACAGAAAATGATATAAGTAACATTCAAACGATAATAAAAAAAAAATATGAAGAGAGGGATAGACAGACTAAAATATTTTTATTTTTCAAATTTATTTATCCCTGGACCCGTGTACTATATAGTTTCTTAATTATCGTGTACTGGGGTACTCAGTGCCCCTATATAATTTATATATAAATTTTCTATTGAACGGACATATTATAATAATGGTAAAAATAAATAAGTTTAATAAGTTTTGAGATGAAATTCGTTTATTTGAAGGAAAAACAAAAATTATTACACAGAATTATTTCATTGTTTACATTTCAAAAAAGTAAAACAGGAATTACGCTGGAGAGTGGGGGCTCTTGTGCGTTTTACCGGAGGCTCAGATGATGTTGACAGAATGCTCATAGAAATGTCGTCGACATTTTCTTCGATTTCCTCCTGTACTGCATCCGTGATATAACACTTCTTGCAAATTCGAATATAATGTTTCGTGCATGTAGGTATGCCGCATGATGTATGTATCAGCTCGATTAACTTTTCTGTCCAGTTTGCATGCTTCACACCGTCTTCTTTCTTGTGTATTGGGCCGAATTTTAGAAAAACCCGTTTCCTTTGCAAATTCGTACCCAATCAGCTGCATGGAAGTTTTTACTGAATTTTGTAGTCGGCTAGTGAATTCTAGTTATGATATTCCACACTGGCTTATTCAGGCCATACAATCTGTAAGCACCGAGGACTGCCACGTCGAGAAGGTTATAAAATAACGTAACAGGCCACCGATTAGTTTTTCGTTTGCAGCTGTAAACTCTGTTCATTTGGTGAAAAGTGTCTACTCCGCTTTTCATTTTATTATAGTCTAATGCTGTGTTTTTTTATTAGCGCCCGATAGCTGTATCCGGAGCAGCCAATTTTCTATGTGAAAACTTATATTTAGCGCGCTATTATTGCATTTAATTAATTTATTTAAATCTAAACTAAGATTTTTCATTCAACTTTTTAATTAAAAATCGATAAAAAAATATCTCGGCTCATTTATCGGGAGCCGCTATCGGGAGCGCTATCCATTTCAATGGGAAATTTGAAGGCTTTTAATTTTGTAAACCCCTGAAACCATTAGAAACTAAATCTTACAATAAAAAATTAAAACGCAGCAAAATGAATTTTTGTTTATAACGTCATGTCAAAATAAATGTCAATTAATATATTTCAGGTGATAAATGTTTGTTTTATTGATGAATTTAGTTTTAATTTTTATAGTACAGCGACACCAGTGAATAATAGCTGCAGTTTCAATAGAAAATTGCTATTTGGCTCCGGATAGTGCTCCAATATTAAAACACAGCATAAAATAACTTGTGGTTTCTTTGTTGATTCATCTACTTCTTCGCCATGGTGCGAAGTTGATAATAAAATCACATTTCTTTTAGTGTTACTGGCATAACTGACCAATTGCCTACCTCGCGAGAAACAATAATATGGAACTATATAGTGAACGGCATTGGCAATTGTGGTTTGACGGCTTTTATAGTGCCGATTACGGTAGTATTCCGATTTTTCAATTCTAGAGGTAATGGCACATATGTTTAAAAGTTGTTCATTGTGATATTGAAACCATGATTGAGAGATATCTTTGTGATAAGCGTAGCACAAGTTCATGTGATATTCCTTGGCATCGGTTCTCACCTGGTTGCTGGCCTACATAAGCTTCTCCTTGTAGTGGAAAGTTGTTGTTGCGTCAACAATCCAAAATACTTTTACACCGTATTTACCAGGTTTACTTGGAATAAACTGACGGAATGAACATCTGCCTCGTATCGTAACTATTTGCTCATCAATGGTAAGTTCCTTTGATGGTAGGTAAACTTCAGTTGAAAGACTGACTGACTTTGTTGAAAGATATTGTAAACGTGTCTAAACGCTGCCAATTTGTCCGTTTTTAGGCGCAGTGCTCTACGACCGGAATCAACAAATCGAATATTCCGGCTTAGTTGTTCGAATCTTTGTAAAGATATAATGGCACGGTAAAATGGCATGTTAGTTATATGGAACAGATCCTTCGCTTCTACTTTGCTCGATTTTTCTGCACCACCATACAACAATATAGCTATGTACGTGTATATTTCGTCTTCGCCTGTGTTATACCAATGGCGCAATTGTTTTGGATTTTGAGATAATCAATTATTCTCATAATACCTTTTCGCTTTTCTGTTCGTTTCGAGCACGATAGTATGAATAAGGACTGCTGCTGGAAACAAACGTTTGAATGCATCACTCTTTTTTTGAAATGTTATTCAAACTTGCCGCTTTGTATTTCAAACGATCATGCCAATCTCTAATTGTTTTTTGCTTTTGAACTACGTCGGGAAGTAACCACCAAATATCTGAATGCTTGCTGTTTCTCGCACTCCATGGTTTGGGGCTACGGGTTCCTCCTCAACCACTTTTCGTTGGCGCAGTTCTTCATTAGATTGTTGTATCTGAACCTCTCCTTCTTCCGCAATATCATCACCGACTTGTTCGACGCGTAAGTGCTGAATGGCTGGTATAAAAGCGTGAGAGTTATCGACGTCTGGGAGTTCGCTTTCTGCACAATCATCAGTACATCATCAACCTGGTTCATGTAATTGTCAAAATGCTCAACGAAAAATTCTTGTTTTTCCGAAGTCAATTTCCTACCAAAACTTTGGTTCAATAAATACAAAATTCGATTTTGTGTAGTCTAATAAATATTTTATACACTCTATTATCACTTTCAGTACACAAAAAAATGTAGCATAGTGTTGTAATATTATTTATAAAACACGCGCTTGTCTGTACATTAAAACCAATTAAAGTTTATTAAACTATTAAACTCAAGATTCCAAATAATACAGTGAACGAAATATCGAAATGAAAAGTTATAACAATCTCTCTTAATTAATACTTCTTACATAATCTTGAAGATATTTCGGTGGTTGCTTTACACGACTGGATTGTCTTAAATTGGATGGTCCTGAAATTGCTTGCGATGGTCTTACTATCTCCTGACATTGCTGTTCTTCCTGACATTGCTGGTGATGGTCTGTCCTTAAGTGGTAATCGTATTGAACTTGCTGATTTTATTGATTGATCATTTAAACTTGATGGTGGATTTGTATCGAAGTGAACCTTTTTAACTAATGTACGATAAATTTGATTTATATGTCGCTTAATTGAACGACCTATATATCTAGTATTACGTTATAATGTAGAACGCCCCATTTTTCATTTATTGTTCCAAAACGCCAAACTACCTTATTATGATAAAAATCACGAACTTGTACTCTCTCTCCCACTTGAAAAGATCGCTGACATGTTGAAGTTTGGTTTGGTGTTGGATGATAAGGACGTAAAGCATCAAGTCTAATTCTTATTTGACGATTAAGATATAGCTCTGCTGGTGATTTTCCGCTAGCCTAATGGTGTGGCACGATGCGAAACATTATTCCTTGAAGCTTGATATTTAATGGTGTTGAATCATTTTCAGCTGCTTTAAATTGATTTTTGAATGTTTGTACATTTCTTTCAGCTAAAAAATTGGTTTATCAAACACCACTTGAATTACAGAATTGTTTGAATTCATTACTTGTAAATATTGCTGCATTGTCTGATACTATTACTTGTGGATAGTCGTGACTTGAAAATGTGTTGTCGAGAATCTGGATGGTGCTGAAAGACGTTGGTGAACTTTTCAGAAGTTTTATTTCCACCCATTTTGATTTTGCATCGACACAAATTAAAAAGTAATGATCATTGATTGATCCTGCATAGTCGATATGAATACGTTGCCAGTTATATTCTGGTTCATCCCATGAGTGTACATTTACTTTCGGTAGATTATGCTTGATAAGAGCGCAACCTTCACAAGATTTAACTACTTTTTCAATGGCTTGATAATGGCATTTTAGTTATGCCAATATGCGTATGATGTAATTCCTTGAGAAACTGTTCTTGTAATTGTTTTGGAATAACAACTCGATTGTTTTTGAATAGTATACCATCGTTTAACATGTAATTATCGATTGGTGAAATTTGAATTTCATTTATAAGTTGAATTAATTCCTTATCCTTTTTGGTTTCTTGTGCTATTACGTCAGCTGTTATTGTAACTGATGATATTTGTAAAATTAAAATAAAACATATCTTTTGAATTTCATCTTTAATGAACTTTTCTGTTTGTGATGATTGTTCATTAATAGGTGCTCGAGATAAGCAATCTACGTTAACATTTTCTTCGCCTTTTTTGAATTTCGCAGTGTAATTGAAACCTGATAGAAACGTTGCATAACGTAATAAACGACCTGCAGTCATCGACGGTAACTGCTTTTTATCATGAATAATTCTTGATAGTGGTTCGTTGTCTGTAACAAGCGTAAAATGTTGACCAAATAAGTAATTGAAGAATTGACTGACGCCAAAAACTATAGCTAAAGCTTCCCGATCTAATTGGCTATAATTTTGTTCAGAAACGGTGAGAGCTCTAGATGCATATGCTATTGGTTGTTCTGTGTCATTAATTATAAGACTCATAATTGCAGCTACTCCGGTAGGGCTGGCATACATGCCAGTACAATTGGTAAAGCTGGGTCATATGCTATTAAGACTCGATCGCTTACTGAGCTCGATCGCTTAATACGTTTCTGTTTGATTAATACCTAGTACAATTTGATCAAGAATTCGATTGAATTCTGCTGGAGCTGTCTTAATTCCAAAATTTAAACGATTTACTTTGTATACACCTCGGTGTGTTGTAATGGCTTGAATTTCACTACTGGATTCATCGACTGGAATATGCAAATATGCTTTGTAAATATCAAGTTTACAAAAATACTTCGAATTTCTGAGACTATGTAAAATATCTGAAATTGGGCGAATTGGATAATCTTGTAATCTGCACATAATCGAACACTTTTGTCACCTTTAGGAATCACTACTAATGGTGAACCCCAATCACATACATTGATTTTGTAATTATACCGGCAGCTTCTAAATTATTCAATTCTTGTTCGACCTGTGATTTCAATGCAAACGGTACGTCGCGTTCTTTTGTATATGATGATTTTACACCATCACGCAGTTTTTCAACTTTTTGTTGAAAAATTTCTGAGTATTTGATGGTGACGTCATCAATTGATATATTGGTGTTAAAATGTATTGCATGACGATTCAAACAATTGTTTTTATCCACATCTTCTAATTTGATATTTAGATGCCGAATCCATACACGACCCAATACCGCAGATCGACGTTTTAGGACAATATACACTACTTCGTTGGATTTATTATTTTTATATTTGACATCAACGAATACTTTGCCCCTAGGTAGAAAAATATCATTTGTGTATGCTCGAAAATACATGTTTGTTGATATTATAGGAATATTTAAGTTTAAGTTCTGAAATTTGTCCTCCGGAATGAGAGTGAATACTGCACCCGAATCAACTTCAAAATAAGCTGGTTTGTTATTTAACTGAACGGTAATAAAATATTTTTGATAATCACTGGAATGAATTCAGAATTGGCACTTGTTGAACAAAAACGTCTACAATATTTGTTTGATGAATTTTAGCTGGCTCTTTGAATTTGGTTGACTGTTCCTCGTTTACTATTGATGTTATACATACTTTAGCCATGTGACCACTTTTATTACACAACGAATATTTAAAAATTTTCTGCTTGATGCGACAATCTGATGCTCGATGATTATTACGACCACATTTGAAATAAAACCCATCAATTCCAAGAGATGAGTAATCTATTTTTGACTTTGAATGTTGATTATAATTTGGATTTGAACGATGTCTATTTCGGCTTGATCGCCCTGAATGTACTACCATATATTATAAAGTACTACCATATATTCTATATTCTGTGGTACTACCTTATGAACCTCGCTTAAATTACTAGATGTTGCATTTGAATTTTCAATTTTTGTTAATGCCTGAGTTTCAATTCTTGACGCTTCAAGCGCTGTAGCTTTCTTCAAAATATCAGTAAATGTTGTTATATCTAATTGTAATAATTGTTCCCGAATCTAATTATCCCTGAGACCTCGAATAAACTGTGCTCGTAGAAAAATGTCTGCAACTGTTAGCTCCAGATTACATGTGTAAGTTGCTGTAAATTTACATACTGCTATATCTTTTTGGAGCGATGCGATAAATTCAGATATCGACTGATTACTGATTTGATATGTATTTAGAAAATAATGTTGCGATACAACCACATTTCTTTCTGGCGATAACATTTTCTTAAATGATTCAGCCAATAGTCTAAATGTTAAATCTTGAATTGGTTTATCAGGTCGAAGTAATGCTGATAAATTATTATAATTTATGAACATGACTGCCATCTACAGATCAAAGAATAAACTGTAGACATAAATTTAATGGCATAGCAAGCAGTGTGGCCTGTCCTGTAGTATTCTAGGTGCACTGATATTATTCACTACACTGTATACGTATACAAATTCTCGCGAGAATTTCGTGAGAAAAGCAGAATTTGCTCTAAGTTGGCAAGTTTATGGTTGCCATCGTTCGTTCATTCAACCAATTTTTTTCGACCAATCATCTCGTGAAAAAATGCAGAAGAATTTTCTGCATACAGAAAAAAATTGTCTGAATGAACGAACGAACCATAAAGGAGCCCCAGTTGGTTTATTTAATTTAACTCAAAAACAGTATGTAACAACAAATAATCTGGAACCACTAAAAAAACTACAGTCCTAATAAAAAAGGTAAGCAGGTAATCCAGTACACCTAGTGCGAAATAGTATTCTTTTACCGCGAGTACTTCGAACCATTTCGGTCGACGAGATAATCTTTCTCAACGAATTTTATTGTTTGTTTTGATAATGTAAAAATCTTGTTACTAAATTTACGTACCTCAGGTGTTTTAACGTGTTTTATTTTATGCGATATTAGTGTACTTTTATCGCAAAAGGTTTTATCACAATCATGGCACGGATGTTTTTTCATCATTTTGTGTTTGTTATGTGAAGATTTAATTTTAAATGTTTTGCTGCATAGTTCACATTCGAATAATGTTACCCCTAGAAGATGTTTGTTGTGTCATTATCTTGATTTACACCAATTTCAGACGAGAATTTAATTACCTGGATGAGATTTCATATGAACAAGCAATTTTTTATACGTATCAGTTTTAAATTCGCATTCCTCGCAGTCGTACGATTCAGCAAAACTAAAGGTTATTACATTTTCCGCCCTATTAGTCAATTTGGTAAGTATGGAAGTTGGTGGAGAATTTCGTGAACTGTAATTATCCACATTAGACTCTGAATTGTTATCTTCAATCACATTGCTTAGTCGCTCTGAGCTTGAATTATGTACTGTTTGTTGCTGGTTGATTTGTGATGGTATACTTATGGAAGATGGTCCATTTTCTAAATTAGAACAATTGGTATTTAGGCAGTTGTCCACCTCATCTAACGAAATTGATTTTAAACACTCTTCGCTCATTTGTTGAAAGTTATCATTGTCAGTTTTCCCAAGCTCCTCCCTGTCTGACAAGTGTCTATTTAACGTAATCTGTGAACTAACAATGATTTCTTTCGTTTTGTTGGCTCTTTTTATATTTTCCATACATGGTGGGCAAAGCATATTTGGAAAATGTTCATTAAAGGTTACCTAAAACAGAATGAAAACCCATTTAGTTTTAATTAACATCCAACATTGTTTTTTAATAGATTTACATCGACATTAAAGACTGAGGTTATAACATCCGCAGCAATCCCATCTTTGTAATAACTAAACAACGGTATTGAACCAAGATTTATTAAGCAAGCACGACACGAATCTGTGTACATTTTGAATTAAATTCGAAAATAATAATACTTGTTGCACTTTTTGTATTTTACTGTTTATTTATAATTATCATCGAGTGTGCGTTCTCCACCTGTCACTACGTATTAAAAACTAGGGGCTAGTAACGCTGCTTGTATTGTCGATTTATCCTTCCACACGTGGTATCACAGAAACCATTACTTTCTTCGTTTCTTTCCCCGTTTACCTATGATACCGGTTTTAATTGCGACTTAAAAAAATTTTCGGTGCAGCCAAACTAACACAAACATAAATTAAATAAAAAATATTTCAAAGGCATTTGTACATTTTACCCTGCATCCCCAATGAAATTCCTTTAACTTTTTCCTTACAGAAAAGTATGAAAAAAATTTTGAGAAAAATTTCCTTATGAAAAATGTTATCAAACTTTTAACTTTTTCCTTATGAGACATACAATGAAGTAAACCGCATTTGCAAAACTGGTTGTTGTTGTTGTTTTTCTGCTTGTCACAAATTAAAAAATATTGAATGCATATTTGTATTTTAACAATTAGTGTTGTATTTTGTGTCCTGTGAAAAAGTAATAAATAATATATAATATAATAATATAAAATAACAGGTAAACAAAAAATAATTTTGTAAAATGAAGTTAGCTTTACTTTGACTTTTCCCTATTCATTGGGTATGCTCTTCATAAGGAAAAAGTTAAGTGTGGGTTCACGGAACGAGATAAAAAAAAAGCTGGCTTTTTTCTACCAACTTTTGCTCAAAAAATTTGTCTACGGTTGTCATGTAAGTCATATCGCACATCCTGTAAAAAAATGTCATAACACAAAAAAACAGTTTTGAGATAAATGCATTTTAAATTACTAACGCTACTGTGATGCTGATATTATTTATTTTATAAAGCTAATAATGAATAATTTCAGCATCACAGTAGCGTTAGCAATTAAATAAAAATTAAAATGCATTTATCTCGAAACTGTTTTTTTTGTGTTGACAGGTTTTAAGAGGATGTGCGATATGTTTTCTGATGTTTTGTATTTTTTGATCACAATTTCTGCTTTGTTTTGAAATAGTTGGGACTTTATTTTAATTTAATCGAATAAACCTATGTCTGGGGATTACAAATACACAATATTCGGTTGTATACACACATCACAATTTACAAATTAACAAATACATAATTTCGTATCCAACAGTTGCAGCAAAATAAAATTTTTGTTTCTCATCCTAATTGCTTTACTTAAATGAATCTCGCATATTTATTTCATTTATTTTATATACATATTAACTTTAAATTAAATTATTTAATGCGAAATTCATTTCAAAAATCTCATAAATAAACAACAACAACAAATATTTGAGCAAAAATGTTGCTCATACTTCCGGTTATTTTGTTACTATGTTGGTACGACTTAGATTATTTGCTCAAAAGATAGAAATATTTCAATTAAAGCTGGATTAAATTGGGCGGGGTTTAGTTGTATATGAAAGATTTGATTGGCTAACGAGTTGGATAAAAAATAATCCCGTTCTGTGAACTCAGCATAAAGGAAAAAGTTTTTTGCATTGGGGATGCGCTGTTACACAGAATTCTTTCGGAAAATAATGATCAAAAAAAATTGATCATGATCAAAAAATTTTGATCAGAAAAACCTGATCATGTTCTTTGGGAGCAAATAATTGATTTTTTTTTTGATCAGTGATCAAATTTCGAAATCCTAATTTTTTGGAGGATTTGTTTTGTGATCAAAAAAAAAAAAGAAAACGTCAGTGTCAAAACAAAGAAACAAATAACGCGCCATTTTCATTATCGGCATTATAATTTGGTGTTTATATTTTAACGTGCGTTATAAGTGTTTATTTAAACTAAATATTATAAATAATATTAATTTTTTTGTAATTTAAAGTGAATTTGGTGTAATTAAAAGTGTTTTTCTTTTTACATGTAAAACATTTTTTGTTGTTGTTTGTTTCGATTTTCCTTTAAACAAATGTAAACAAACCATCTTTTTTTCGTGTTCTTTGGAGCACAAAATAATTGATCTCTTTTCATTTTTACCAAAGAATTTGATGTTAGTTTAACATCAAATTCTTTGGAAAAAATGAAAAGAGATCAATTATTTTTTGCTCCAAAGAACACGAAAAAAGAAAAATGGTTTGTTTACATTTGTTTAAAGGGAAATCAAAACAAACAACAACAAAAAATGTTTTACACGTAAAAAGAAAAACACTTTTAATTACACCAAATTCACTTTAAATTACAAAAAAATTAATATTATTTATAATATTTAGTTTAAATAAACACTTATAACGCACGTTAAAATATAAACACCAAATTATAATGCCGATAATGAAAATGGCGCATCTTTAGTTTCTTTGTTTTTCTTGTACACGTAAAAACACTTTTTATTACAACAAATTCACTTTAAATTACACAAAAATAAATATTATTTATAATGTTTAATTTAAGTAAACACTTATAGCGCACGAAAAAATATAAACACCAAATTATAATGCCGATAATGAAAATGGCGCGTTATTTGTTTCTTTGTTTTGACACTGACGTTTTTCTTTTTTTTGATCACAAAACAAATCCTCCAAAAAATTAGGATTTCGAAATTTGATCACTGATCAAAAAAAGAAAATCAATTATTTGCTTCCAAAGAACATGATCAGGTATTTCTGATCAAAATTTTTTGATTATGATCAATTTTTTTTGATCATTTTTTTTCCAAAGAATTTTGTATTAATTTTATTTTCGAGAGAGCAATAACAAAACAATACATAAACATTTTGTGTTTAAATATAAAATAAGGTTTTAAAGTGTAATAAAAAAAAATTCCAATTTATTTTCGAATGCGTTTTTATTTTTTTTTTTATTTTTCGAGTGTGTTTTGTGAAGTGATAAAACAATAAAATAAATTTGCGGTGATATCGGTTCAAAGTACATAGTAATAAAAAAAATGTCGTTCATTTTTCGCCTGTGTCTTTAATTTGCTTTTATTTTTGTGTGTTATGAAACAAAGTTTTGTGTGATACAATATGTATAAAATAAACGTTGAAACGAAATGAAAGAAGAAACAAATTCTGTTGTGCATTTTTGGGATTTCTATATTATAATTAAATAATTAATTATTTTTATTTATAATATAATATATAGTATAGAACAGCAAAAAAAAATTCTGTACTACAAAATAAAATTAAAAATATAAACCATCCTAGAACCAAAACACAATCAAAAATGTTAATTATATTATTAAACCATTATACGTTGATTACTTTTGATGTGAATCATTTCTAACACTTATCTAGTAGAAAGTTTTGGTTCATGTTCTAATATTTTGACATTATCTAAAAATACGTTATGGTTTGATTACACAACATAAAAGAGATGCTAAGAGATTGTTTTTAAAAAAGACTACAAGTATTTCTATATGAATCAAACCATAACGTATTTTTAGATAATGTCAAAATATTAGAACATGAACCAAAATTTTTTACTAGACAAGTGTTAGAGATGATTCACATCAAAAGTAATCAACGTTCCAAAACAAACAAAAATGATGAAAAAGACAATCTAGTGCTGTTTTTCTTATTTTCGATCTGATCAATTTTGTTGCTGTTTCTTATTTTTCTTCAGATTGATTAGTTCGATTTTTTTGATTTGTAAAAATATTCCGATTTTTCAGATTAGTTTTAGTTTACCTAGCTTCACGTAATTCAAATTCAAATCTAGATTGTCATTCTCATCATTTTTGTTTGTTTTTGCAAACGTTATTAAAATGGAAACAGAAGAAGGAAATTTTAATTATTATTTTCTATTGATTTTATTAAATAATGAAATAATTATTTTATACAGCCATAATTATTTATAGAGTATTTGCAGGAAGTGGTACAATTTCCTCAGAGCAAATAATAAGTAATAACAATTATTTGTTTTAATCGTGTATTTTGCTGACAGTTTGATGACAGTTATTTTTTTTGTTCTACCAAATCTGAAACCTGTTTCTTATTTCAGATCGACCAGATCGATCTAATTTCAGATTTTGAAATCTGCTCGATCTACGGATTTAAATAAGAAACACAGCTTATGTAGTCTTCTCTATACTATTGAGTACGCGACCAAGTCGAAGTCAAATAAAAAACATGCGGTAGACAAAATTAGCTGTTACTTCGATCAACAAATTAAAGACATCATAGCGAATAAATGGAAAACTGCCTTAAAATTGGAAAACAATTTATAAAAAGTAAAGATAAATTAAAAGTTCAAGTTTAGGAGAATGAACATTTATTTTTTTGCCACATTTACTTTACAAGATAAAATAACTTCAAACAAACCTTAATAAAAAATATTCGATAGCATTTGCAAGATTTTTCTCGTGTTATTAACAGGCCTGCATTCATAAACTCCATATATTGTGATATGGCCGTATCATACACAGGCACTGACTCGATAATATCGTCGGCATTGCAGTTTATCAAAAATTTGTTTACGTTTTGTTTTGTTTGTGTGTGACAGATGACAATAGGTGACAGACGCAAAGGCAAAGAATTTTGCAAAAATTAATAATTTGTGTTTAGAATTTTGTATTTCCTTTGGTTAATAAAATCATTGTTTTATAAAATGGAATTTACATTTAATAAATTTGCGTGCCGGCTTTGTTGCACAAAGCTAGGTACAATACCTTTGTTCAACAAACTAGAGGACGGAACTGTCGCAGAAATGATAAATTCACTGTTTAACATGGATGTAAGTGTTTTAAATTATGCTATGGCTTTCCATTATTCTCAAAATTTATATATTTCACTATTTTTTTAGATCATCTATCATGAATATTTGCCAAATATGATATGCGCACCATGCAAAGAAAGTATTCGAGATGCTATCGTAATGAAAGAGACAATCCAAAGTTCCGTGATGACGGTAGGCACTTGGTTTTCTGCAATGAAAACCAAAGAGGAAGAAGCTAAACTCAAAAATTTCAAACACAATTCTATTGACGTAGATTCTTTAGAGCTTGAACCACTATCCTTTAAGTTTACAAATATGTACAGCTGCGTGAAATGTGAAATCAAAACAGATACTTATAAAGACTTAATTTGTCATATGGGCTCACATTCAGGTACTTAATTCTGCCAACATTAAATTAAACAAATTTAAACATCATTCTTGTTACAGATATAACATTGTATGAATGTGAATATTGTGGACGCGAGTTTCACACTCAAAAAAGATATTTTCAACATGTGGCAATACATCGAATTAGGAACCCCAAAAAGAAGCAAATGTGTCCATTTTGTGGCAAATCGTGTGGCAACCCGATATTATTACATAAATCTAGACAATATCATTTATCGCTGGACGCTAAACTGCGGAAAAGAGAAAGCAATTTAAAAATAAGTTCAGTAAAAACTTACGGTCGCGCTAAGAAAAAAACCTCGCCAACCGAATTAGCTTCACATCAAAAAAATCATTTAATTTCAAAAAAAAATATAACAATGTTTATGACTTTGTCAGATTTAACGAAACACAAACAATTTGACCTACATGAATTTATCTGTTCATTTTGTGATATAGGATTCGCAAAAAAATGGATTTTAGATCGTCACGTTCGTTTATTTCACGATAGTGCTAACAATCGTGTGTGCTCTATTTGTTGTAAAATATTAGCAGATGAAGAAACGGGAAATAGACACATGCAAGCGCACGCCGATGACAGACCATTCCACTGCAGGTATTGTGATGTTAAATACAAATATGCAATATCACTCCGATCTCATATTTGGAGTCAACATAAAACGAGCCACAGAATATGAAACCATCTAAAAGTACTAAATCATAATTCAGGGTTCATAAATATCATATGAAATGTTGGCATCAAACTAGTGTAACCGCAGATGGGCATAAGACCTGGGTTGCTAATGATCTTCATTTTATTAGAGCATTGACAATTTGAAGTAAACGAGCATTGAATAAAAGTTATGAGTTGTTTTTATACCTATTGGTTTGCAGTATCATAATTTTTAATGGACATATTTTCATGTTCCTAACAGTTGTTATTTCGCCAATACTTATGCTGGCTTTATGACTCCGTTTCGCCTGAAGTTGTGATTGTTACTTGCTTATTGCAAATAATATTCATCGTATGGTCCCTTTCAGATATAAAAATCCATGTGCCTGGATCGTGAGATACCTAATTAAAAATATCTCACACGGTATTGTATTTATTTTGAGTGTTACGAATCACGTTTTGGGTCGAAATTTGCGAATTTCCTCCAAAGCAAACCCACCAGTTATGGCGGCATCAAAAACTAGGGCGTTCAGATTTCTACAATTAACGCAAAAATTTTGCAGGATCACCAACATTTTCTAAAGACTACAAGAGATGTATCAAAGAGTACTATAATAGAGTTAGGCCAAGAGTATTGTTTGGAACAGCTAGTGCTCCTTATTTAGTCATCCACACCTGTAACAGTTAACGAACGATTAAAAGGCCGAATTTCTGATAGCAGCAAGAATTAAGTTGGAAGACTTCTATGTAGATCACCTATTGCTCGTAACTGACTGATTCTATTGAAAAAGCACAACTACCAGAACCACAGTTAATAAAATTACTAAGAAGAGCAAAACTTCGGAAATGGACAAGTAACTATCTGGACCTATTAGAACAAATTCCACAAGAATCACGGGCTATCAATAAAATGAATATAAAGCTAGACGAAACTATAAAAAGGTTGTTACGAAAACGGACTTGTTACCGAAGTGTTTCATTTTATTTGATCCACTCGGTTGTTTATCTCTAAAGAACATATTAGCAAAAATACTACTACAACAACTCTGATTAACAGGAGTATCACAGATGACCCAGGACCTGAAAACATTAAATTTATTTCCGACCACGGACAAAATGGCATTTCACCTCACCAGGAGCATTACATTTCGGTGAATTATGGAAGGCGCCTATAAAATCTGTTAAATATATTACTTAAATCGGGTGATAAGGGAAGTAACGTTAGTATTTACAGAACTAACAACGTTAATTTGTCAAGTAGACGCCCGTAGAGGACCTACATTTTTAACTCCTGGAAGCAGTCACAAGACTATATGCATGAATTACAACAAAGAGCACAAGCGATCACATATAAACCTGTTTCGAAAGTCGAACAATTAGTTCTTGTTCGAGACAAAAATATTCCACCATCAAGATGGATAACTAGAGGTACATCCTGGCAACAGTGTGCAGCCCCTGAAGTCATCTTATAAAAAGACCCATAACAAAATTGACAATAGAGTACGGAGTCGGCTTTCAAAACAACTACAGCCTTATCAACCGTTGATAGTAACAACTTCAGAAAATGTAATACACATGAAAAACTCTCACGGAGATAGAGAAAAAACTACCAAGACTTTGGTTGCGAGATCAAATAGAGGATGATGTAAAGAAGGTTGCAAGCAAAATCAAAACCAGCCCTCGAAAACTCGACCATACTTTCAGTCAAAATTGATATGTTGTATATTCGACGATAATCAACAATTCTAACTTTGATATCTCCACTCTAAACAACCGGGGTATATTTTGAAAATATTGGGACAGTCAGTTGATACATCAACAATGGCTATTGAGCCAATCTGTAGAGAGAAATTTTTCTATTCACGCATTTAGTGAACTATTCCAAGCTTAAACAGGGAATCTTACTACCCAATGCCAGAAGACGAACTTTCTGCCTGCAAATCCACAAAGGGCGCATAATATATATACTAACGTTAATGCTTTGATCGTTTTGTATTTCTTCAATCTCCCAAAATTTCCTTAATTTATAATTCCGTCTGTGTTATCATGCACTGTATGGTGGTTGACTTGCTGTGACACTGTGGCCCAACTATTATCCATCCTAATTCCATTTTTGTGCAACTGGATCTCCTGTTGCACTTTTTACTATATCATTCATTTATATGGAGGGCAAATGATTGACAGCCTCTACGAAGTATACACGGATACGGGTGCACCTTCGGCAATGTATTGTAACACGAACGGTTGCGGTAACCAACCCCTTCGTATTAGTGGATCAATATGGCGAATAGTTAATCCAACACAATGCAATATACGAAAATAAAAATATTTACCTCGGGTGGTACACCATTTTTCAAATTGGCAGCTGTCAATTACAAAAGCAACTTATGCCAAAAGTAGAGGCAAAAGCAGTCAGTAACCGACATCTTAAACGGTGGTTGGACATTCTAATCTAGAAAAAGAAAATTAAGTACTTGACGAGAAATTGAAGACATGGAGCTTCTAATCTCAAATCTTCAACGCGAGTTAATCTGCCTGAAAACAGATAAAACAAATTCAAAAACGACAGCAAAGTACAACCTGAAAGAGGCAAGTCGCAGAAGTCTGAATACTCAACGGAGGAGGAAGAGTTAGATAGGGAAACTAACTAGATGTTGAAGAAAGGAAAAGCTAAACAAGACAAGAGAAAAAAAAGGAAAGCTGAGTCCTCACCAGAGGTAGAAAAGCCACCCAAACGGCAACCAGCACAACAAAATGAAGCACAGCCAAAGGTAAAAGAACCACGACCGATTTTTAGTAAGAGTTTAGGATCGGGTTATATCAGGCGGGTGAAGAGGAAATTTAATTTAAGTTTATAGGAATGTAAAAATCGATAGGAGTCAGAGTATATAGGATCGGTATAAATCGGGTCGAAATCGCGTTTTGAAATATCGCGTTTTGTACTATATCACGTTTTGTGCCACATCGCGTTTTGAAGTTTCGTGCGGATCCGATGTGCAATGTATTGCCCCCCACGGTATAACCTAAAGACATTAAATTGTTCCAGAAATTAGGAAGTAACTTCATTATAAGAGGTGACTTTAATGCAAAAAATACCTTTTGATGTTCCAGATTAACCTCTCCAAAAGGCAAAGAATTACTTGCAGCTGGCCGATACTCAAACTGTGAATGTTATACTCAGGAGGGAAACCAACGTACTGGCCATTTGATCCTAACAAAATCGCAGACCTTATAGATTTTTACATCACTAAAGGTATATCGGAACGCTACATCTTCTTAAAAAATGATGACAGAAAGTCTAATATCTGATCATTCCCCTGTTATTATGACGGTTAGTGAAAAAGAAATAAAAAAAACAAATTCACCACAGCTCACAAAGAACAAAACATATTGGGAATTGGCTAGGGAATGCACCCCCAAATTATGATCCAGGAAAGAAAACTCCGTTATTTACCCAATAGAAGAAAAAGAACTAGAGCAAGAAAAACGAAAAGCCCGAAAAAATGACAGACCACGCGTGTGCCGCAAAATAACCTCACCTTAAACAACTTGTGCATCAAACTTAAGGTATTCATAAAAGCAGTGAAAAATGAAACAATTGCAAAATACCTTTGTTCTCTAGCTCCAACTAAATATACCGACTATTCCCTCTGGAAAGCAACGAAAGGATTAAAACGACCAAAAACGCAGATCCCCCTAATCAAAACAAACGATGGGAATTGGGCTAGAAGTGCGAAAGATAAAGCTGACCTGTTTGCTGAACATCTTGAAGAAACATTTCAGCCTATAGGTAGTTACGAACACACTGCTGATACGCCTAAAATATTTGACTTCGAAGATATCAGGCCTGTAACATTGAAAGAACTAAAAACTCCTGGATAGGATCTGTTTACAGGGGACAAATAATAAAGCAGCTGCCTGAAAAAGGTCCTCGTTAATTAATGCACATAATCAATACGATCCTCAGGAAAAAAATGTGCCACTGCAGTGGAAAGTAGTAGAAGTAATAATGATTCCGAAGCTGGACAAGCCACCGAATGATAGAAAATCTTACCGACCAATTTCACTTCTACCAACACTAGCGATCAAACTGCATAGAGATTTACCAAAACAATACTATATGATTTTAAAATCATACATAGAGAATCGGTACTTTCGGGTGAAATATGACGAAGAGGAATATTCCGAGCTAAACAAGATTTCTGCAGGAGTTCCGCAGAGTAGTGTTTTGGGACCTATTCTTTACCTGCTCTACACCAGAGATTGATCTCAATTAAACGATGTAACCGTTGCAACATTTGATGATTACACTGCAGTTTTCTCAGTAGGAGACACTACCGAGGAATCGACAACGAAACTTCAAGTAGCATGTGACAAAATCATAAAATGAACAAAAATGTGGCGTAATAGGCTCAATGAATCGAAATTAACGCATGTGAATTTTACTAATCTAAAAGTCAGTTATAAACCTGTAATCAATCATTCATGGTCAGCAAATTCCGTATGCAAATAAGGCTAAATATCTAGGGATGACGTTAGATACCAGGCTAAGATGGAAAGAGCACGTTAAAAAGAAAAAAGATGAACACATATCGAAAAATGTATTTTCGCTTAACTACAAAATTTATAATTACAGCAACAAATATTGATCATAATAACTTTCCTGATCCTATAAATTTAACTGAAGTCAGGAAATACCAAGCGATGTGTTTCTGTGTAGATTCACATGCTTACATTATGAACTAAACTTTTTTATGTGACCTTACGCTATTCGCCGCCAGGTTACAAACGAAAAGCCTCGCGAGGTAACTTCAATTAAGTTGTCAAATATCATTTTTAAACTTTTCTTTATTTCATTTCTTACATTTTTTTATTTTTAAACGCTTCGTAGTTTATAATATCATTTGCCAATAATGCAACTTCCATTATTTTAATTTAATTTAATATTTCCTTTATTCACGAAAAGTCGACAATTTAGTATTTCAATTAGCCAGGCACAGCTTGTTATGTTGATGTTACTGCCATCTATGAATTGTGAATTACTGAGCAATTTAGTTTAGTTTGTAATTTTGTCGAAAAAATCGACCTAAGGCACACAGCAAATTTTAGTTTCTCGTTTTAATTAAAACTTTATTTACTCAGTCAACTGTCAACTTTACTTAGCTCAGTAATCGTTTGATTATTTTCGCTCCGCCTCTTGGACTAAAGGACGTAAATCAACGCCCATGGCCTAAGTTGGGATGCCGGGCTCTTCGCTAAATATTTTGGAAGTTCTTGTGGGTGCTTTGTTTTAAATGGAACACTCTGTTTTTTAAATTATGGTATTGAAATTCGATTAAAAATCTATATGCAAACATCAGCATCTGCAGCAAACTAATTTTAGGATTTTTTTTATTGCATTTGGTGATGAACGAACGCATTAATAGGTGATGATATTATTAAATTGGGTACACGTCGGAGAATAACTGCCACTCTTTTGGGCATAGAAAATAAATACTTGGGTATTAGGGTAATATTTTCCCAATTCCTCTAGAAAACCGGAATAAAACAAAACCCCTTTCAATTTGTTTAGGCAATATCTACTTACCAAAATCTATAATTCATTTCTTTCTTTCATATTCTTTGCTTGTGGTCCTTTAATAAAACTCCGGTAAACTTTATAAATATAAATAAATCTTTTAAAAATATATTTCTTTCAAAATGTTGAGTATTATTATACGCAAAAATGTATTATATTTGCGGTTTGATATAAACACGAAATGATTTTTATCACAATCAAAATTTAAAAATAATTTAAAAAATGTATTTTTCAAATACATTACAAACAAAAAAAAACAACAAAATACGATTTTACAAAGAACCAAGCCTCCGCAAAGCATCTTTTGCTGCGTCCGCCATTTCACGCTCCGACGATCCTTCCGGCTCTATCAATAAAATTTCATAACTGTCTTTTAATAATTTAATAACCTCTTTTAATCGTTTCTTAAGCTCATCACATGTAATTTTTTTTCCTTCAAATTCGCGTGTGGCCTGCACCATTAGGGGCGCATGCAATTCATACATTGTAATACCACGCAACCGTGACAGTCCAGGCTCTAGGATTGATGAAATATTTAAAAAATCGCGACAATACGTTTCTTTCTTTTTCAGATCGTCATCTGAGAGCTCGTGTATTAGATAGCCTTCAATTCGGCCATATAATTGGCACAATGAATGCTTTGCAGATAAACATAAATAGTGATTTTTGTGTAGCACATTTCGATATTTTTCTAGAAATTCTTCAAATTTTTTTATATCATTGCCATCGATTAAATCGAGTTCGGCAAATATTCGATCGACGAGTAACATCATTGAGTTGGCAGGTAGTAGATAGCCGCAGGAATTACATCTATATAGGGTAAAAGTGAAATATTATTAAATAGAGTTTTATTTACTCTCTAAATTTTATACTTACTTCCAATCTGCTTCCTGATCTAGTGAATTTGTTGATAGGATGATTCCACCGCGACATTTAGGACACTGCATCGCACTCGTATTTGTACCTAGTTCGGTGGGATCTGTACACCGTTTACACATGCACCAAAAGAATTTACATTGCTTCAAATGTTCACGTCTTTTTAGTGTACCCTGTAGTGTGTATGCATAACTTAACGATAACATTTCGCCTTTCTCCATATTTTTTGTAACCCGAATTGTTAGATTATGTGTAATCGGGTGGTCTGTGTGCGTTGTGTTTGGTATACAGTCGTGTGCAAGTAGAAATGCTTTTGGATATAGGCCTCGTGCCCTTGCGCCATTTTGTCCAATTTCAAACGAATTGACTTCTATAAAGCCACACACCGTATGGATTTCTTCGGCTGTGTACGTTTTGATGCCCCATGCATTCTGTATCATTTCCACGATAACCTCTTGATTGCGATCCCATAGTTTTGGAATTGCCCGCCGTATGTCATTGTGTGCTTCCATCTCTTGTAAATTTTCCCATCGTTCTTTATCGTACGTTTTTAACATTAGTAAGCGTAACGGTAATATTGTTTCGTACATTTGTTGCTTCAACATTTTATCAGTTTTGTCTAGCAAATCGGCTACCCGTTTCTCCCGCAGAATGGAACACTCCCATGAACTATGGCCTAGTGTCGTTTTAAATCCCTTACAATCGGCACCGCATAGCGGCCAACCACAACCGCGACACTTAAATGTTTTTGGTGTTTTAGGTAGCTGTTTATAGCATCCTAGGCACACTGTATTACTATCGGCACATGGGCCAATCATAATTGGTACTGCTTCGATAACAATTGAACCCGCTTTCAAATCACGTGACGGCACTAAATATCGCCCCATTATGTCTGAATGTCGAATTTCGTACGGTGGATCTTGTTCCACCTCTATAACCGATCGGACATCGTCATCATCGAATTGGCTGTCACCGCCGTACGAGGATCTATCATCTCCCGAAATTATGCCATTGCTGTTGTTGTTTTTATCGTGCCGCTTTTTATTGTGCTTCTGTAATAAATGGAAATAGAAAAAATGGGTTGGCATAAGTACTTCATTAAATAATTTATTTTAGAGCTAGTGGAAAGTTTTATAATGCAATTAGCAAGTGACATAATTTTATGAAAATTTTTCTCATGTCCTCCAAAAGTACTTCAAATAAATTTGCTGTGCTCACACACATTTTATAGTTATAAAATATGAAACACATGCAATAATTAGAAAAATTCTATAAATAATATAATTTATGCATTAAAATTAATAATGTTTATGAATTTTTTATATCCACTGTATTTTTCACAATTGGAATTTTAAGTGCTTTGTTCTATTCTTGAACCTTAATTAATTTCTTCTTCTTCTTATTCAAGGTTCTAGTGCAATTTATTCCCTAAGTAATGGATTACTCTTAAATTTTGGCAATATTTAGATAATTTTTATAATTTTTTCTTTAATTTGAAAATTTAATTAATTAAAATTAAGAATAGTACAGTGAAAATATTTTTTGAACTGTTTTGCTGTATAATGAGTAATTGACTTGGGGCCAGGATTCATATAATTTTACAACATCGTAGTTCTTAAGGGACCGATTATTTAGGTCACACACGGAATTTTCAGATAAGTACATGGTCAGTTGGCCATGCTGTAATGTCTGCATACTGGTGCTACTGAAGTTAACCGAAAACTTCAGCCGAAAAACCTGCATTATCGACATATTTTGTATCAGGTGGTAGTACAAAATTCTGTTGATATTAGCCGAAAATTACATGTTATTGAAATTATAGCAGTAAATTTTCTCCGAAAAAGATTTGAAAAATCAATATCACGTAATTCGAATGTTTACAGGTAATATGAACTGGGTGAAGTTAGACCAATTTGTAAACTGCTGGATAAAATATTTATAACTTGTCGTGTTAGAGTGCAACGAGTTTGAGTTGTGGCACTAACAGTGAACACCTGTGACAAAAATCAGGCTATATTTTAAGTAGCATCATAATGAAATAAATTGAAATCTCATCGCACGTTGAGTGCTAATTTCAGTGTAGAATGTGCAGCCCAAAAGCTGCTTTATGATGAAGTTCATCCATTAATTTTTAACTTCACCCAGCGCAAACTACCACTAAACACGCGTCCAGCTTTTAATTTATTTCACCATGATGCTACATAAAATATGGTGTTCACTGTTAGTGCCACAGCTCAAATTCATTGGCCTTTAACACGACAAATTATAAATATTTTATCCAGCAGTTTACGAATTGGTCTAACTTTATCCAATTCATATTACCTGTAAACATTCAAATTACGTGATATTGATTTTTCAATTTTTTTTCGTCGAAAATTTACTGCTGTAACTTCCATAACATGTAATTTTCGGCTAATACCAACAGAATTTTGTACTACCACCTGATTCAAAATATGTCGATAATGCAGAGGTTTCGGCTGAAATTTTTGGCTAACTTCAGTAGCATTACATACTAGCTGTATTTTGTTGAGACAATTACAACAACACCACCATGGCTAAAGCAAAAACTAAAGCATTTTAAAATTTTGCTTTAGCTGAAGATAATGCAGATTTGCATTAGTTGAAATAGCTGAATAGCGCTGAACCAGCTAAAGCAAAAATGCTTTATTTCTCAACAAAATACAGCTACTGTTAAATTTAACTGAAATTTTCTAGCCGAAAGAGGGTAATGCAGATAGGGTCTTGGTTATCCCAGCCGATATAGATGGTTCCCAACCGAAATATTTTAAAATGTCGATAAAGCAGATTGTAGCGATAAAGAAGAATAACTTCAATATCTAAACCGAAAAATGACGGCAATACAGATTTAAAAGTTACAAATGAATCATCAATTTTCTAAAAGAAAATCTATACAATATAGGTCATATGGATAGAAATACCTGACCTCCAAAAACTAAGAAACAAACAAACAAATTTATACAATAGCCATGAGGTACAGTCACGTTTAGCTGATGAATAGTTTGTATATCAAGATTTTGACAGATGAACGACGATCTGACTGTACCGATTTGATGAACCATAAGAGAATTTGATTATATGTTTGGGGATTGGGTTTTATTAGGTTATATTGGTGAAATGTTCCATTTTCCGTTGTTGCGACGATAAAATTGTCCATCATTCGAGATTTTGCCAGATGGAGTGGGTCTGATGAAATTATAGATATCTGCTTCATACAGCCGCAACTAATCGATAAAAAAGATTAAACATTATAAAGCATTAAATGGTTTCTATAATTGTTGTTAAAAATGTTTGCAACTCAAGATTATGCCGCAGTCAGTCATCGATCTGACTATCCCTATTCAATAGCCCATGTCCATAGGAAGATTTTGATTATAGGTTAGGGGTGGGACTGATAAGGTTATAGGGATGAAATTTTGATTTTCCCCATTTTTCATCGATAAAATCGTTCGTCATTCGTACATTAATATTTAAAATGATAAGCATAATATGGCAATCATTATCGACCAGTATGTTACGTTGTTTTGGATTGGTATCCATCTGGCAAAATTCCCGAATCCCATTTTCGGCTTTTGAATAGGTATAAACAGAACCAGAGATACAGCGACTAGATACCACGCCTGTCAAATTCAAACACACATAAGCCATAGGATGCTAACACAACCAATGTCGCTGGCGACGACGACATTGTCGCCGAATTTTTATTGAATCTATTCTAATTTTGTCGCTGGCGCTGCAATACCACCAATATAAGTGTCAGATTATTATGTTGATAAACATTTTTTACAACTCTTTTTAATGAATTTAAACCAAATCTGAATATTGTACACAATGTTTTATGTGAACAAATTTAAATAGAGTCCATTAAAAGATAAATGAAATATTTTATGGTTGATTTATTATTATTTTTCTTGTTTTGTCGCTTCAACGCTGACGCGCTTGTTGTGTTTACCAAAGCGACATCACCGACAGACAAATGTATTTTGTCGATGTATCTTGTCGTTGTATCTCTGGTTCTGTTTATACCTAATGGGTTAGTGACTTTCGTCTAGGATATTTCAATTTAATATATAATTTTTTTAATTTTCGGCTGTCTTGACTGCACACTATCTGCATTATCGATTTTTTCACTTTAAGCTAGCTTTAACCAGGTAATTTCTACGAGGTTTAGCGAAAAACAAAAATGACATTTGATTTATATGTCAAAATTGGCAGCATGATTAGAATGTTTTAGTTCAATAATTCGTCTGCTTTTACATAGCAGCTAATTTAGCCCATTTTTCACTAATCCGCGGTGTTGAAAATAGTGGCTAGTTAATTCATAATACTGTTAAAGTTAACCGAAAGTATCAAGTTAAAAATGTCGGTAATGTAGATTCGACTTCAACGGCCTAAATTATGAAGGCGAATTATGTAAGCATTACGAGTTACGAGTTACGACAAATGACGTCAAAAGGCCTTTTGATTTAAAGCATTTTGAGTTGTCGTAATTTCGACTTTTTGTTGTTGTTTTAGTCGTACACATTTATAAATTTGAGACAAAAGTCGTACTATCTATTTTTTCTTGTTTTCATTGACAATTTGTCAAAATTAGTTTGAGTCGAAACTCGAAAGTCGTACTCGTAATGCTTACGTAATTCGCACCATGGAACCTATAAGTAATCCCGATCTTACATGCTTCCAAGATTAGAGGATTGTAAAGCAGGAGGAGGCTAAAGGAGGGTTTTAGATTGGCAATTATGCTGATCAATAAAGAATCCCGGGCTTACATTGCAAAATCAAAGGGAATGATCAACTTCGGGTTGATAACTCTTATGCTGGAAACAGACGTGCGGAAAAACGCGTGAATTTAAATTAGAATACACTACTTTAAATGAAATGAAATACATGTATTCCGCATAGGCTGCGTTTTTCCGCAAGTTGTCTCTATTTCTAAAAAAAACGCACCGCAGCAGTGTTGACTACATAACAAAAAAAAAATAACATGAGTTAATATTAACATCACGTTTGCTTTTCAATGTTTTGACAGAAATTCCATAACAAATTTTATATTGTTTTTTGAAAACTCTAGCGAAAAATAAAAACGCAATGTCAGAAAAATACGCTCATGTAGTTAACTTGCGTTTCCGCATGCGTATTCGCATGCGTAAAATCCGCACGTCTGTTTCCAGCATTAAAATATATGATCCGTCAAGTAGATCAAAGAAGGATAGTTGTCATAAATTAACGAGAGGGGTTAGTTATTTTTTGAGTATTTATAAAATACTAATCTTTTAGTTTGCAATATTGGGCGAGAACCAACATTTATTATTAAAAATCGACAGGAGGTTTTAGATGTGACCTTTGCGTCAGGAACAAATTTTCATATCATCAGGGGTTGGAGATTGACAAAGGAGCAATCATTCTCTGATCACCGACATGTAATATAATAGGACCTCAACATTGAACCTGTTACCCGGAAAGCCTTAAGAAGTCCCAGAAGGACAAACTGGAACAAATATGTGGAGGTGTTGGAGGAACTATTGGCCAAAACTAAACCTATAAAGATCCAAACAGCTCGTGCTATTGCTGTGGCAGCGGCATGTCAGTATGGTGGTGGGTGTTGTTCCGGGACATTGTCTCATAGGTAAGCGTGCGAGCAGAATGTGAGTCCACTCTCATGCCTCCTCAAGAAGAGGAAGATATTGTTCTTCTAGCAGACCGGTTCGATGTGTACGTGAGAAGGGCAAACAATGTGGCACAGCTACGGACCTAAATGTGTCTATGCCAGTCCTTTAGGAAAACCACTCTAACCTAACCTAACCTAGCAACGTAAATGGAGTTAGGAGTGAGTATGCAGAGATCAAAGGGGCATAGGGCGTGGCGTACACACATACACAGAAGTAAAGTTACGAGTGCATCTACCGAAAAAATACGGCACTCGCTGTAGATGTATTCATTAATTATTATTGTCAATTTAGGCTGTGTGCCAAACTTAAGGTAATTCAATAATTTTGCAAAAACTCTATGGCAAACTGATCGAAAAATCTGTTCTAAATCCGATTTTTACCATAGTAAACGATTTACCCGACTATTGGCCCTCAGCCCTAGTAAAGGAAAATTGTGAAATGGTCAAAACATTTTCACCTCTAAAAGTTTTCGTTTATAGTTTTACCACGTGTATTATTTGTCATAAATACTCTCATTAGGTTTTTGATGTTTTATTAACTATTCTTTTCAGAAATTGCGACAAATTCGACCACTTAATGCACCTCATCACTTTGAATTGTTGATTAGTGAAATAGCAACTCAATTTCAGTTGATTTGAGCGATTAAGATCCTCATGGCTTTTACTTTTCAATTAAAATTTTCAAAAATTTAATTTTTGTGAAATAAAAAACAAGTGTTTAATAAAATGTGTTTATTAAGTGTAAGTCTGTTTCGCCAAGTGCCTACCGCAAATAGTGTAAAAAGTCTCATGGCTTTTGGAATTGACTAGAGTATAGTCAATTAGAGGGCAATTTAAATCGAAAATATATAGGTAAATAGGTTAAACATCTACCTTGAAATATAATTTGGAGCAAAAAGCGAAATTCCGAATTTTATTCGCTCATAAATAATTTGTTATGCGATAAAATTGAGAATTTGTGTTTCATCTTAGACGTGGGCGGCACTATAATAAAAATAGAAATATATTAAGACCCACGGATCCAAAACAATCAATATTAGAATTATGAAATGTTAATTAATTTCACTTCAATGTAAAATTCCACCTGTTTTGCCCATTATCATATATACCTAGAGAATTTAATTACAAAAACAAATTTTCCAATTTATCGAAATAAAATAAAAAAATTTAAAATCGTAATCTTGGAATGATTATATCAAAAATATATAAATTGCATAAACAAACCGTTGTAAAATTGGATGGAAATTAGTTTTCTTCTTACTTTTAACAGTATTACGTTTATAATCAATTTTATATAATAAACAAAATTAATTTTCATTCATAATTTATTTTGAAAAAATTAAATTTTTTGAAATTATTTTGACGTAATGTCGAAATATTTTTCCCTGATCAAATTAATGCAGTCAAAATATTTATCTACTGGACGAAGAATTTTGTTTATTTAAAATATTTATAAAGTGATAAAAGCTGGAAACTGGGTGGTAAAAATACAGGTGTATAAATAAATCGTATTTTGATATGAGTAACCACCCTGTAAACCAATTTAACTATATTGTATATTATAGACGTTCCATGAGTTATATGCTTTCTGTCTAACATTTTAAAATGATTTATAGATTTTCAATTAACTTGAATAGAAAATGTATAAATCGCACAATGGGAATTTGAAAATTAATTTTTTATATATAGCAAAAAATAATATTGCTAGCCTTCAAAAAAAAAAAAATAATTTCCATAAATAATCTCCGTTGCTTTTCACAATACAAAAAAAAATTAATTTTAAATCTCAAACATTTCAAGTGGTTTAAATAAAAATTAAAATAGCATTAGTAATGGCAATAATAATGGAATGTGTCGATTATTTTTAAATTGAACGAGCATAATAATTGAATAGCTGCTCATAGTCGCGTTATGATATGGTAGAAGCCCCGGTCCTAATCTGCAATATTTGACAATATTTCCCCACGCTAAGTAAGAATATGTAGAATATTTAGGCCCTAAGTATTTGTCCCTAACATTTTTTGAGCGGAAAACTTAATGCTCTTTATTATTCTTTGCCAATGATCATTAGTTCCACCTATGTGAAGTTATCCCAGAAAATAATTTTTTTTTTAATCAGGCAACACTAACATATCAATAACCAATTTGCTATTTGTGAAGAAGTTTTATCAAATTAATTTATTTCCAATGCAATCTGTTTTGGGGCTCAACGCTCACCCTGCTCTTTCATGGTTGTGCTTTTTACGTCCTTACTTCATGGCTACTCAGCCAACTCAAGGACCGATTTAAGACCATCTGCATATGGAAGATGGGTCGCCCCATGGGTTTTGCACACCGACATGGCGTCATAGATGTGTTACATTTCACCATATCATGAACCCAGTATCTCCCGATCCAAACCCGAACACCAAAGCTTTAACTACTGTGTCTTTTGGTCGGTATCAATTTTAATGAAAAAACGAAAAATTATCAAATTTATTAAATTTGATTTGTTTTTCATATAAAAAAAAAACTGTAAAATTTTGAGTTGCATAAAGTAATGGATAATTTGGATAATTACAGGCAATGTAAGAAAAAATTTGTTCCGTGGCAAGTTCCCGAAAATGAACACTGGGCTGGGAATTTTATTGATTTTTATATAATTTTTATATATTAATTAATTAATTAATCAATTCAGTAAAAATAATAAAAAAAAAAACATTAGAAAATTTTACTTTGTTTTTTTTGGTGATGGTTTTATTGTGATTGTTCCGTACATTGGCCTATTTTCAGTACTGTCGAATTAATTAAATACACAATTGCAGGAAACTCTTCCATTTAGCGTCAATCTGCGTGACAACGACTATGATAATCGACACTTACTTATACACAATCAGCTTACCAACCACCCCATACTTTTGCTTTCCATTAACACATTAATTCTTCGAATGTGAAACTTATACAAATAGGTAATACAAATTAATAAAGGAAAATATAAGTGATTTTGGCCAGTGCACCTAGAATACTACAGGCCACACTGCTTTAAAAATTTTGCTATATGACGTCAATTTATGTCGACAGTTCTGTCTTTGGCTATTATAGGCAGCATAAAATTAAAAAGATTGTTTTGATTTTTTTTGTGTTTGCTGTCATATTGATAAGAAAAAAATTGTAAACAAACAACAAGAAAAATATTTTAATAATATGTTTTAATATTTAATAAAAATTTATTGGTAAAAGTATCAATTCATAATATTATTATAAAATCAAGCATTCTAAATTGTGTTAAATATGTAAACACATACAAAATGTGTACATATTTCGTATAATTTACGAGAAGACATAAACAAAACCTTATTTTTAGCACTCATATAAAAAAAATTCTGTTTGTTTTCGTATTTTCTTTTTTACGAACATGACTGCCGTCTACCAGTGCACCTAGAATACTACAGGCCACACTGCTTGCTATGTCATTAAACTTATGTCTACAGTTTATTCTTTGAACTGTAGACGGCAGTCATGTTCATAAAAAGAAAAAATGAAAACAAACACAAAAAAAAAATTATATGAATGCTAAAAGTAAGGTTAGGTCTTCTTGTAAATTATACGAAATGTGTACACATTTTATACGTGTTTACATATTGAACACAATTTAGAATGCATAACTTTATAATAATATTATGAATTAATACTTTTACCAATAGCTTTTTATTCAATTTTAAAACATATTATTAAAATATTTTTTTTGTTGTTTGTTTACAATTTTTTTCGTATCAATGACAGCAAACACAAAAAAAAATCAAAACAATCTTTTTAATTTTAGTGCTGCCTATAATAGCCAAAGAGAGAACTGTCGACATAAATTGACGTCATATAGCAAAATTTTTAAAGCAGTGTGGCCTGTAGTATTCTAGGTGCACTGCGTCTACAGTTCAAAGAATAAACTATAGACATAAATTTAAAGACATAGCAAGCAGTGTGGCCTGTAGTATTCTAGGTGCACTGTTTTGGCTGTACAACAGCAACAATTAAAAATATGGGAAATTGATGACGTCATCATATCTTCATTTAAAACCAATTATAAGAGAAAAATAGCAAATTAAATTTTATAAGCAAACAAAAAAGACAACGATTTGTTTTAAATAAAAAAAGAAATCAAATTGAAACGACACTATGAACTATGAAATCAAACACAATGAAGAGTGCAATCATCATAATTCAATGGTGAAGATAAAGAAAACCGTATAAAATCCGAAGCCCCAAAAAACCGAAATATGGCCTTATTCCATTCAAAAATACGAAATTTTGAACAAAATTAAAAAGACACAAGAATAAAATATCTACATGAGAGTGACTGGGACACATTTTTTTTTATAGCACAAAATGTAGGGGAATTTTTCGACTACGATGCAAACATAACCTAAAAATTATTTAAATACAATGAAAAATCGTAGTTTTTAATAATTAACGACATCTTTTACACCCTATAAATTATTTAAAAAAAATAAATATTATTTTTGAAATGGCGGAAATAGTCTTGTTTTATTTTAATTTTATTAATTTGGAGAGATACGTAAAAAGTACTTGCTACAAAATATGTGAGGAGAAAATTTTGACAAGTTCCGGTATAACCTAAAAAATCAAAAAATTTGTTAATAATAAACCAAAATGGCCACAATAGATAAACCTAAAGTGCAGATAATTTTTTTAAAATAAAATGTGCGAGAAGAATACAATTTTGCACTTTTTACGCTATTTGCCGTAGGCACTTGGCGAAACACACTAATACTTAATAAAGACATTTTTATTAATCACTTGTTTTTTGTTTCGCAGAATTATTTTGAATAATTTTCAAAAAGTTTAAAAAATCACTCGATCGATTTCGACTTGTTAGGTCATCATAAGGAGTATCTAGTGATTCGTATTAGTATAAAGTTTTTGTTATATAGTAGAAAAAAGCAAAATATAAATAAAAGAAGGAGGGACAAAAAATAAGCAATAAATACAATAATACAATTTTGATTCTTTTTTTTGACATCTCCGACTTTTTTTTTAGTCAAAACGAATATTTTTATGCAAATTAAACAAAAATATTGTATCTAAAACTATTTCAAGTGATTTGATAACTGTTTCAGATAATTTTTAACATTTTTATTGGTACACAAAATGTTTGTTTACCAACAAAATCTTGTCTCATTTGTTTTAGTTGTTTCTGTCCTAGTCACCGTTTACTTTTTTTACTGCACTTTTTTCAAGCCAGTGTCATAATAGTATCAATATGTTAATCTCGCTATCCGCAGCATCCACCAAGCTTTCTGGTGCTGCTTCTAACACCTACTAGAAACCATAGGCAAACCTACTTTCAAAGTCTGTTAAATCGGAATGACGGAGTGACCCCCAGTAGAGCAATAGCTTGGCCAGGTGAAGAGGTCTTTATCGAATATCCTATAGTGGAGGAAGTAGACGCAGCTATTAGTCGATTGAAAAACGGTAAAGCACCCGGTCTCGATTGAATCCCCGCAGAATTGATTAAACTCGGAGGCTCTAGTCTTGCAACAAGTCTATACGATCTCATCGTATGTATTTGTGACCAAGAAGAGCTACCGGAGAATTGGAAGCTAATGTTGTACTTGCCAGACTCATCGTTTTCGCCGAAAACATCATTGGCGACTATCAGTGTGGTTTTCGTCCCAACCGATCGACCACTGACCAGTGTTTCACCATGAGGATGATCTTGGAAAAATGTTGGGAGTACAACATAACCATACATCAATTATATATAGACTTCCGGCAGGCATATGACAGTATAAACCGCAACAACCTTTGGGCCGCGCTCATATGCCTAGGTATTCCAGAGAAACTTGTTTCTCTGTGTAAATTAACAACGTCTGGATCTGCATGTAGAATTGTAATTGAAGGATCTGTGTCAGACTCCTTTCAAATAACATCTGGTGTTCGACAGGGAGATGCACTCGCGCCTGTGCTGTTCAATTTGGCGCTTGAGTACGTAGTGAGGAAAAGCAACATTGAAACTTCGCGCTGTATATTCAATAAATCAGGCCAAATTCTTGGATATGCAGATGATATCATGCTTCTTGGCCGAAGACCTAGCGACATCAAGGACAGTTTCATACCGCTCAATCGCTGCGCAAGAAGACTTGGTTTGGAGGTGAACAGTACCAAAACGAAATTTTTAACAACACCCAGGAACATCTCCATAGCAAATCTCAAAATTGGCGACCATAACTTTGATAATATGGAGGCAGAAATAAAAGCCCGAATCGCTGCCGGACAACGAGTTTTCTACGCCCAATCAAAATTATTGTGATCTAAACACCTATTGCAGTAGTGCAATGACCTCTAACGACTGTAGATTATTATCTACATTTTGACCTTCCTCATCCGTTCAATTTTTGGTCCTATTAAAGTTGCGAACAATGAATATCGGATTCGCATGAACCACGAAATAAAGCAACTTCTCGGAGGTAGCGTTATTAACGGCTTCATCATATCTAATCGAGTGAAATGGCTCGACCTCGTTGCAAGGTCTCTACAACAACGAATGATGTGTTCCATCAACAACCAGCCGGAGTGCGTCATAGAGGAAGACCTCGACTACGCTGGCGTAACGACGTCGAACAAGACCTACTCGTATTAGGATGTCGTAATTGGAGGACGAGAGCGATGGACCGAGACGGATGGAGGACCATAGTGCAGGCGGCAAAATCCCTTCATGGGATGTAAAAACTAGAGCGAGAGAGAGAGCTTGTAGCACCCTCTTTTTTGACGAATTGAAAAACCTTTTGCCGATTTCCTTAATTAGCTGATCAATTTTATTCAACATGACTGTGATTATTATTTCGGCCGTAATTATTGTAGCGTCTTTTCGTCCCAAATCTTCCACTGCTACTTGTACGGGTGACAAAGCAGCACAGATATCTTTAAGCATTATTTCAGAAATATTTTCGAGCATATTTAATTTTTGTAAATCATCTAGTGATATAGTAAAGTATTTCAACGAGTTTTAGATTCTAAAATTAGTCCAATCAACAAATACTGAACGTTTACTTAACATACTGCTGTAAAATTGTATTTTTTTAAAATTGCGTAACATTGCGAACTGAATAATTAACTTCGAATGAAATGTCAAAATATTCAACTTCATAATATTTTTAATTTTCAAGTTCACAATATCATTTTTCAAAACCAATCCAAATTTGTTAATTCGTTGATCAATTAGTTCCTTTATTTTATATGCATCACAACTTCCGTGTATACGGGTTAAACCCAAACTTATAAATTCCCAATCGGAATTATAAAGATTCAGGTTCAGGTATCGTCTCGACCGTAGGCTTTCCCATTCATCATTTTTGATCTCATCTAACCTCTCATCAAACTCGACTGGATTTAGTAAATTTGATGATCTCGTTGCAAGAAGTTGGTTTATCTCGTGGTTCATACGAATCCAGTATTCATTTAGCGCAACTTTAATTCGACCAAAGAGGTAACGAATGAACTTCCTTTCAAAAGTAGATACCATTCTACAGTCATTAGAGTTCGGGGTATAGCCCTTGCTTCCCAAAACCAGCACAGGTGTTAGGAGTGCTTTATGAAATGCTTTATTGCACGACTGCGATAGATGTTTAGATTGCGATAACCTTGATTGGGCGTAGAAAACTAAGTGTCTGGAAGCAATTCAGGCTTTTCTTTTAGCCTGACCTGAAATATTTAAAGTTTTGTTCCGAGATTTGCCCTGGAGATGCTCCTTTGTTTTAACAAAAATTGGGTTTTACTACTGTTCACTTCCAAACCAAGAGAAGTTTGTCAGCCTTCCGCTTAATCCGATTGTTGGGTGTGTTGTTCACGTACTGCTAAAGAATCTTATGGCATTCAGTTCTACCTTGAACACATTTATATAGTTTGACGCGGTTTTACAGTGTCAATATCTCGCCGTGACATGTAGTGTCAATGATTATAAGCAGAATTTAATTTCGTCGCTCCATTCATTTAAAATTACCCACAGAGAACACCACCAGGGAAAATAAATAACAGACTTCACTCTCCAACAAAAACCCTTCAAGTTATTATTTTAAAACTGTGAATGCAAACCCAACTGATTAATAGCGTAGAATATTTTTGGTACACATTAAAATCTTAATTCATATATTTCAAATGGCATAATTTTTTCTACAACTAATTAAATGAATCTTATCATAATTACAAAAGTAAAACAAAATGTTTAATTACAAAGTAAGACAACTTAAATAAAATTAATTTTACACAGTTGCAAAACAACAACTCAAAACACTTCTTTCTAATTATAAACATGAACAAGTGTCATAGTTTGCCAACGGAAATATCGCAAAACTGCATTCTCGTGTCAAATCTAATATTTTGTTAAATGTCATGTTACTAAGATGCTGTCGGCAAAATACACGTACATACACGTATATACAAAAAATTTCACATTTTTCTTACCTCTCAAGAGATATCAAGACTACAAGTCTCTATATATAATTGTCTTCTTCTTCGGTTATGCCGCTTTATATGTTATGTACTTAACGTCTATTTAAAAAAAAACTAAATGTAATAGAAATTTATACACGTGTGGGGGGGGCCTTGACACTTCTTTTTAAATTATTTAGTTGACAGAAGAGTGCGTTTGCCGTCAAAACACAATAAATCAACGGACGACGTGCGACGCATGTCACACGTCACTTTACATTATTTTTTATAAAATACTGTCAATATATATTTTTAATTTGATTGATGATTTTTAAAGTGTTTGCCACCAGCTGACTATTTTTAATTATTTATTTGTTTAGTATATATATTTTGAAATAAGTTTTTGGTGTTATTTTTATAGCATCCAACCAATCTAAATAAAAAAAATAATTAAAATTTTATATAAAAAGTTACTCATCATGATGGGAATTCCGTTCGGTTTATATACGCAGTGTCTATACACTAAATTATATATGTAGTAAATAATAGTTCTTAATTACTCACTAAATTTAATTATTTATATAAACATGTATTACAAATTATTTTTGTTTATTTTGGTTTAATGCGAGTATTTTAAATAACCCGATTAATATTTTATCCAAATACACAGACTCGTCGTATATACAAAATTTCATTGTCAAATATCAATAATTGACTTGAAATAACTTCTGTTTCTTGTACAAAACGTTAATTCGAGTTTATTTGTTATTTAATTAAATATGTATTTATAAATTTGGTAAAAATAAATAGAATTGATGTAGGTTATTATTTCTGTACCATCAGAACTAAATATTTATATATTTTTGACAGGTTGAAGTACTGCGTCTGGTACTCCCGTAAATATACTGCATTCGTACAGTTTGGCATCAGGGGGAGGGAGCCTTCTACTGGTCTTGATTAACTGCTAGAAAATATTGAGCAACAACTTTTTTCTGACATTTCATTTTTTTTGCATGGCTGCTGTGTGTACACACACTTTCATTAAAATTATGTATACCTATTAATTTTCTCCCTTCAATTGGATTTTTCAGCGGTAGTAAGTAAAGTAAATACGAGAGAAACAAAAACACGCTGGTGCTCCGAAAATCAATTTTTGGGCTCAAACTTTTTTATTTTTTATTTTTAGATCTATATAAATTCATGTACTCAAACCAAATCAATCATGTGCCCAAAACAAATCAGTAGGCTTAAGCTTTTTTATTTAAGCATTAAGTACAATTTCAAGCCCCATCTTCGATGTTTAAATTTTTGGCCTTAGGCTCAAACTTGGGATATTTTCTGTTTTCGTAGATGTAAAAACCTTCAAAAAGTTAACACTATACGCGAGTGAATCCCGTCGAAAGGTTAAAATTCTTACTCACCAAAAGAAATCGCCTAGGAACGCCTAAACGCCAGACATGAACCTCTATCGTATTATTTCAGTTTGGTCAGTACTATTTTCACTTTTAGAGTCTGTTCATACAGATCTCCACTACTTATCATTCTTTCTCCCTTTTCTACCGCTAGACAGCTCGCACGTAGTAGGCTACAGCAGTGCATCGCTACGCCTCAAATGTCTTAGTTCTAGCTCTGTTTGGGCACTGGTGTCTATTCTTTCAACTTCACTGCTTATCTGATAGATCTGTTGCTGTTTTAGCACCATTATGTCTGTGAGAATTAAATCAGTAATAATCGAGACTGCTGCGTGAGACACCATCTGGTAAGTATACATACTATTCTCAGTATCGCACATCGTTGGTTTCCACTCCATAGGATAGACTGGTACAGTGATAGCATCATTATAAACTTTACGGATAGTTAGCGAAAGTATATGCTGAAACTATGTGTGGCGTTGTGACCTCTAAGGATCTCAATCTTGATATTCACCGTTTGACGAGCATAATAATCTCCATTTTGAGACTCACCTCGATCATATATCCTCATCTCCCCACTCTTAAGTTCAGTTTAACCAGAAACAAAATTAACCTACCGTGTGACAGATACTTTCTGTTGCTTTCAAGATAGGGTGCCCTTTTTGAAAACCGTATCTCAAGCGAGAGATACATACTAAGCACAGGGAAACCTTGACTTCTTATTCATAAGTATATCAATTGCCCAAGCCTCTCCGTACGTCAATTCTATGGAGGACGTATTGCAGCTATTCTGGGAGGGTTCAAGTATACAAATTGGAAGAAACTGCATTTCTGTACTGTTTGCTAATGACAAGTAGCGCATTTGCTATTTCACAAGCCAGTTGTATTAGAGTATCGCCTCTACATACTTTCAAGTTGCCTCGAAAGATCTTCATTTTATTAATTTACCATCGACCTGAACACACTTCCAACAGTTAGCACCGCGATTTTAATTCGCCTTCGAGATATTTCGAAATATTACACACATTATTAATAAATTACGCTAAACTATATCGATTTCATTAATATTTTTTGAGGAAAGGCATAGTTCCATTAACATTTCTATTTTTACTGAAAATCACCCGAAACTCATGTTGGGATCCAATGTTTAAAGAACAAGAGTTCTATCCCAATCGGTACAGAAATAGCTTAGCTGTATTTATAAAATTATTCAGAGCTTACATTGGATTACCATTTTCATAGTACAAACCGAGATCACTCATAATCGGTTGAGGGTGACTTCATTCATTCGAGAAATATTTTTATTTTTTGTTTTTAGAACCATGTTCGGAACTTGAACTGGAATCTCATTGTTATACATTCGGAACTCATTGAAGTCTATTTCCATCGGATTGAAATTGTCTGGTAATTACTTGTTAGTAATGTTATTGAACCATCTACACGGAAATAACATTGGAACTTCACTTTTATTATAAGAACCGAGTGTCATCGATGTTTATTGGGAAATGATCAAATTTCATTAAATTTGATCATTTCCCAGAATCATGATGAGAAATCATATATTTTTTCGTTATACATCCTAAGCTTAATCCCAATCCCAAAATTTTGAATAAAAACACAAAATTCTCAAAATATGAGAGAAAATAAATGCAACGCAACAGGAATATTAGAGCTCTAAAAGAATTTACATCAAAATCGTTCGAGGCAGTTTTCGAAATTCTTGCGGTACAAACATACTATTTTATTGAGCTAAAATGAAAACTGCAGCATCGAATCTATGAAAACTCTGAGCATACTAGAACAAAGCATCTCGAATTTTGTTTATGTCCATCTACCATTCCATACAATGGAATCACATTCCAGAACATCCCTCAAACAAAACTGCGTTTATATCCATTACACCCAATTCAACCATGATCGGTTAATAAATAGTATTGTTCTGTCTCATTCGGAGTCATATTCCAGAAGTTCTTACACAAATCATTTTAGAATCCCATTTCGATTTACCACAACCAATTTCATTTTAATAATAAATATCTAGAATGAATTGAAAAACTAAGATTTACAATTGGATCCTGGCACTTGAAATCCCGTCCTCATTAATTTTTATAAAATTTGTTTGAAATAAATTTATAAAAAAGGAACTCGGCTCTAAAATCGAGTACCCCTAACCGTTCTTTTAAATTAGGACCCATCGTCATCGATTCTTGGTACTTAAAAACATGCCTCAGCAATTCTTATCAAGATAGTTTGAGCTTTTGGAGAAAATAATAAGGGAACCCTGGCACTACTGAAGTACTGCGTATACGAAATTACGAAATTTCCCCAAAGCAAAACGTTTCGATTCGTCATTTGTTGAGCCTGAAAAAATATTAAAATTAATCCTGGCCCATCGGAAGACTCTCTAAACGGGATTTCGGGAAATTAGGACCCATCGCAATCGATTTCGATACTCAAAAACCCCCTTTCATCAACTTACTCTGACAAACAATTATTTCTCGTATTAAATAAAATAGTTTTGATATAACATAATTTTATAAGCTGATGGCACTAGTTGGAGAATACGCCGCATACTGTAATTCACAGCCTAAGCAAAAGATGAGTTTCTGGGTTAATTATGCTTAGTGATTGCAATCCCGGGATCCCCGGTCCCGGGAACCCGGGATCCGGGCTCATATTTGAATCCCGTAATCCCGGGATTTGTTTAAGCGAATCCCGGGCTTTCATAAAAGTATAAATATAAATTAATAATTCTCTTGAATTGATTAATTGACCGTTGACCATTAACAATTTTAGTTTATTCCTTATATTCCTTCTCCTATATAGAAACCTGATATGTATTATATTCTCTTTAAAAAATATTTACCAAACAACTGTGCTTCCCCGTTATTTTTAACAAATTCGACACCATACGAGTATTTTTTCTTTAATCAGGGCTGGGATGGTGTACCATCACTTTTTCGGCTTTCGACTTATTTTATGTCTCAATTTTCAGGAATCGTGTAAACAATTATATATAGTATGTTTTGTATGACGATTTCAAACTCTTGATATAATTGTGAGGTTTTTCTCTTTTCTACATTTCGATAAACGAATTACGAAACAATTATTTGGCCATAAATAGATTCGATTAATCAAGTAGTTTTAGAAATCGTAGAACAGAAATAGAGTGATGTTTTACTCGTGCAAGCTGAGAACACATTTTCTAATGCGTAATTTTGGAAGTGCAACAGGTTGCCATTTTACACATGAATAATGAGACATAAACTAAGTCGAAAGTCGAAAATAGTGATGGTACAACATCCCGGCCCAGTAAACATTCAGACAACTCGTTTACTGATTTTTTTCCTTTTCATTTTTATATAAAGCTCTAAAACCTTCATTCGCGTGTGACTTAATTGCAATTCCGCCGACAAGTGTAGAATCGGGGTGGGCATTTTCGGTGGCAGGAATTGTAATTTCCAAGCTGTTGAACAGAATAGGAGGCCACTCGAACGATGCTATTTGTTTTTTAAAGTCATATTTTAAGAATAACGGGAAAGATAATGTTTAAGATTATGTATCGCGTCTCACCTAGCTGTAACAAATAATGTTTTTTCTTTTTTTAATATGATTTTTCATTTATTTTAATAGGGTGTGTAACGAAATCTCGGTTTTCAAAATCCCGGTTTTCAAAATCTTGGTTTTGTATAAAAATAATCCCGATTTTTAGGAAATCCCAGTTTGATTTTTTAAAATTTGACATGTGAAAAAATGGGACTTTTAAATGATTTTTTGACAAAATTCAAAAATAAGTGGGCTAATAGGGATGGACTTTGGCCATTACTTAACAGATATTTTGAAATTCGATACTTGCGATGGAAATTGGATTCTAAAATGAATTTTCGATAAAGCGGTCAATAGTGATGGAACTAGGCCATTTCTAAACCGATTTTGTTGAAATTCGATACGTGTGATGGAAATGGGATTCTAAAATGATTTTTTGATAAAGATATGAAATATGGCCATCGCTATGAAACTAGGACATTTTGTGAGTCCATAAAATCCTGCTTAACAAAATGGTCCAATTTTTTTTTTTAGTAGGTGTCACTAATAGATTCTATATAATCCACTCCTACGTGCGGCACGCAGTGGGACATGCTTGCTGATCCCGGCTCCTGCGTCCCGCGAAGTTCAAATCTAAAGCTCCTAGGAGGGCTAAGCGAGGGGGGAGCGCAGCGACCTTCCGCGTGCCCGTGAGAGTTATTGATGCCGTCAGCCTCTACAATTATTGCATTTCAAAATGTTGCATTAACAAAATATTGTATATGTATTGTATATACTCCATGAAATCGACTCCTTCTTCTGACTTCGCAGCCTCCGTTTTTTCTAGTAAGTTTTTGGGCAAGATATCTTATTTTTATGATATATTATTTTCCGGCCGGCGCGAATTAATAAAAAATATTTTTTTCAAAATCAACACTTTATGGCTGACAAGCTCGCACAATTCTACAGAGTACTTCCCTCCAGACTACTATGTCTTCAGATGCGATCGTTATACGGATCTTGAATCGACAGCTAGAGGTGGTGGAGTTCTGCTAACTGTCTCGAAAGATATACGTGCGGATATTATTGTCCTTGGGAATAACGAATTGGAGATTTTGGCTGTTAAACTTGCTTTCAATGGAAAGCTGGTGTTGATAGTTGCTGTTTACATACTATACAGATCCTCCGTTAATATATATGTGAGCTGTCTTTATTTTTCTTAAACCAACTAGCAGTTGCAGCTCCTGATTTTGATTCTGTGATGATTTTGGGAGATCTTAACTTACCGAAAATAAAATGGCTTACTTTTGATGATGAACTTCTGCCATTCAATGGTGATCTAACTTCAGATCTGGTGATGGACTCAATCTGTTCACTCGGGCTAAGACAGATTAATAACACCGAAAACCAGTGCAGCAATATCCTCGATCTGGTGTTCATTCCAGTAGAAGTACACGGCACAATCATTGCTTGTAATGATCTCGGCGGTTCTTCAAGTATTTTTCACATATCACTACATATCCAATTAATATTTGAAAATTGTGTTAATGTTAACGTACATTTTAATTCTAATGAGTCTTTCAACTTTAAAAAGGGAAATTATAATTGGGATAATATTAATTGGGATCAATATATAACGGGTAGTTTAGACGCTTATATTGATCAGTTTTAGAAAATAATGAACTTGACAATTGAACAATTTATTCCCCGTTCACCTGTGGTTTCGTCGATGTGCGAGCCATGGTTTAATAGTCGCATCTCGGGATTAAAAAATCGGAAATCTAAAACTCATAAAAAATATAAATTATACCCATCCGTCGTAGATTATGAAATATTTAGCGCTCTCAGATCTCAATTTAAAATTTTAAATTGTTTCTTGTATAGTTTATATATTGTCGAGATCGAATCGAATATTAGAAACAACCCTAAATGTTTCTGGAGTTATGTTGATTTGAAACGGAATTGTAGAGGTCACAAATGTCTTTCAATTCTTTGACTGCTATAGTGATCCACAAAGTATCACTCACATGTTTGCAGCATTTTTTGAAAATGTGTATGTCCCGTCTTCGAGAGGGAATGACGAACTTGTTTTTAGTAATAATCCAAACATTCTATTTCAGTTTACTACAGATGACGTTATGCACGCTCTGTTGAATGTAAATGTGAATATGAGTTGTGGTCCGGATAAAATTCACCCGCTTGTGTTGAAAAAGTGTGCTTCGGTCTTGGCTCAGCCGTCCTTCAATTTAGAAATCCAGTTTCATTATACCAATTTTCAAGAGTGGACGGAGAACGGATATCGAAAATTACCGCGATATTTCTATCTTATCGGCTATTCCTAAATAATTTGAATCATTGGTCAAGGACCGCATCTTTTTCTTAACTAAAAATTCTATCTCAGCAAACCAGCATGGGTTTTACACCGGACGGTCAACTGTGACAAATTTTGCTTTGTTTACAAATTTTTTGACGTTAGCATTAGAAGGTGGTGATGGTGTTGAGGTAGTGTTTATTGATTTTAGCAAAGCTTTCGATAAAATTGATCATGTTTTATTGGTAAAGAAACTGGGACAGCTCAACAATTGTGATGCCCTTCCATGTAACGGAAATTGAACAGTTTTCGAGTTCAATTAGCAGATTAATCCTGCAGAGGTCTACACGCGGTATTTTGTTGCCGGCTAATGATGTTTATAGGTCGTGGGGGTTGTGTAGACATGTAGGATATTTGAATTAACCGCTTAAAAGGGAACCTAATCCTTTATTGCAACGAATCATCTTCAGACTATACGGGAATTACACTCAGCTCACTATCTTGCTACTAATTTAATACATTTCAAAATTCATACTGGTGTGCGGTAAAACAACAAAAAAAAAAATATAACGAGAGTAGCGTATAAGATATATGGTAAAATAATCTGACTAATCAAAACTAGAAACGAAATGATAGTCGCAAAACTTGATATATTGGAAAATAAACTTTGTATTTTACATACCATCGAGAAAAAAAATTAATTATATAATTTAAATAAACAAATATCCAACATGGCCAATTCATCAATTCAGAAAAAAAAAAAATGATTGCAAAAGTTAATATAAAATAAATGATTGGACAGTAAACTATTTACAGGAAAAGGTAGCCCAGAATGAGCTACAAATTAACATTAATTATATAAAATTAGAAGAGAACCTCAATAAATTTAATTTTCATATAAATATATCCTACCCCGAAATAATCCATGCTTAAAATTACACAAAAAAAAAAAAAATACTAAATTATCGAAAAAGCTTTGAAAAAGCTGATAAGTTCTCTTACGTAGTATTAATAAGAATAATCATGATATAACAATATAATAGTAACAAAAAATTGTAATAATAAAAAAACATTACTTGAAATATCAACCGATAGGGATGATGTATCCAAAGCCGTCAATCTGCGCGTCCAGGTACACTGTAGCGGCAATTGGTAGCGGTAGATGAATGTTTTCTTCTCACTCGTGCACCCCAGGTATATAAATTGTAATAAGCTGGTTCGTATCGTACTGTTAACGTACGTATTTTCAATTATTTAACAGCAATATATAAATTATCGTGGTACGCAGGCTTAATATTAACGAACACTGCATACGCGATGTACAAGATTCATAAACAATATTTTTTTTTTTTTTTTATTTTGTCTTGCTACGAACAAGTAACAAACCATGTACATGGATACAAAAATACGGCATTCGATTTGATTGTGTTTGCTTCATTGATAGTATGACACGAAATTGTTATCTGTTTTTTTTTTGTTTTTTTTTTTGCGTCACTTTTATAACGGGATACTTTGTAAATTTAAAAGGCCAATACATATTTCGTTTTATTTTTTTTTATATATGGAAAAATAATAATATTTATTTCAGCATTGCACATATAATTTGAGTACATTAAATTATAAATGTTTATCATATGGTTATTTAGAACTAAACATTTTATTGAATTGATTAATACACTAGAAATTAATTAAAGGTTGAATGTCAGTAGATAAGGCCATTCGCCGCAATACAAAGTTTATCACAACAAATTTTATATTTAAGTATTAGGAATTTAATTTTAATTTTGATTTTTATCTTAACACGCCCTCTCATTAGATAGTCGAGTATCGTCGAATATCATATAGCACTAATTTGAATTTTTGAATAGTTTTCTATTTCACTTTCAAATGTTAATTAAGTTTATAAATATGGCATATCGAAATTATCCATGATCAAAAATGGACAGCCATCAATATGTGTTAAAACACTTTGGTACACATTATTTCTATTCACTTAGTTTTCACTTATGAAATTTATAAAATTGATCATCATTGATCAAACCAAAAATAATTAAGATATTTCCGCGATCCCCACACGAAATTTTTGGTTAAATTACAGGGATTCTTAGGAAAATTGAACAAAAAGTTTTAATTTTAAATATTATTATAATACTTTAGTCAGCTTGCACAATACTAAGATACTGACACTACTTTTCCAAAAAAAAATAATACTCATCCCTCTCGATCGTCAGCCTTGCTCTTTTATATCGATCGCACTCGATCAAATTTTTATTGGGGGGGTTGTCCGATTTCAGGTGTACTATAAAAATATCCCAAGGTAAAAATTATTGTACTGAAACTAGAGAAATGTAATAACACAGTATCATGGCTCGGAACGATGGATGCAACCGCGGCCGTCGTTACAATCGTGGGGACGCTCCACACCCGAGATTAAGTCTCATGAAGCCGGGCTAAAGTAGCTTTGGTCATTCATTATTTACGTGCGGATATCTTTTAAATGATAAGTTCCTAGAATTTTTCCTTCTAAATTTTTAAGGACATACGCCACATTCCCAAGTTTACTCTTCACAATGGCCGGAAGGAATTTAGGAGATAATTTAGCCGACAATTTTTTGACGGCGTCACTCTGCGAGAAACATCGTACAAAGACGTGTTGCCCAGGTTGAATGGTACGATTTCTGCTCCGTAGATTATACTGCCGAGCGGCTTTCTCATGAGCAACTTTCAGGTAATGGATAACCTTGTCTCGAATTAAATTTAATCGATCAGGCTTAGACATAATTTGGACTTCATTCGAATCTTCAGGAAACAGTAACTTTCGTAACTCATAGTCGGTACCATGCAGAGACATATGTTGACCGAAAACGAGGTAGTGCGGAGAGTAACGTGTGGTGTCGTGTATTACATTGCGGAAAGCGGCTGCCACCTCTTGAAGATGTTTATCCCATTCATTGTGTCTCCGGTCCTCAAGATAAGAGCGAACAGCTGACAATAAGGTTCGGTTTACACGCTCCGACGCGTTACTTTGAGGAGAATAAACAGGTGTGCGGATATGGGATACTTTATACTTTTCGAGTAGTGCTTGAAATTGTTTCGATACGAATTGTTTTCCATTATCCGATGTTATTACCTGCGGGACTGAAAAGATTAAAAACACTTCATTTTCAAGGAAGGCACAGAGTAAAGAAGCCGTAGCCTCGCGTAAAGGTTTGACCAGAACAAATTTCGAGTAGTGATCGAGAACGATCGCGATATAACAATTCCCTTGTTTTGACCGGGGATACGGTCCTAAAAAATCGATAAACAATTTTTGAAAGGGTCTAAAAGATTCGACTCGTTCTCCCATATTTGGTTTAGTAGCAAAATTAACAGGCTTATTCATCTTGCATTTAATACAGTTCGAAATGAAATTCTTAACATCCGTGGTCATTCTGGGCCAGTAGAACTGTCGTTGCAACCTTTCGATTGTTTTAGCGATACCCATATGCGCGGATGTAGGAGATACATGTGCCTGCTCGATCAAAGGCGGAACTAACGGTGTTGGCACTACCAATTTCCATTGAGTGAGATCTGTATCAACGTATCTTGAACCATACGAAGGACTGATGAGAAGCTTTCCGTCGCGAACAATTAGGTTTTGATCATGGTTGTTGTACTGTTCAACTTGCTTTACTTGCTTCATATAATCTTCTTCCAAGAAGGACGAAGAATTCAGATCAATATGAAGAATTGGTACTTCGGCATCTGGTTGACTTTCAGAGGAACGAGGAGTAATGGTTTCGCAAAACGCCCTGGACAATGTATCAGGGACTACGTTTAATGATCCCTTTCTGTAGCCTATCTGGAAGTCGAAAGATTGCAGTTTGAGACTCCATCGAGCTAAGCGTCCGGAAAGATCTTTTTGGGACATTAGCCAGCGCAGGCTGGAGTGGTCCGTATAAATTGTGAAAGAGTACCCTTCTACATACGGGCGGAACTTCTTTACGCTCAGCACCGCGGCATAGCACTCTAATTCGGTGACTGAGTAGTTTTTTTGTGCTGAGTTGAGTTTCTGAGAAATGTACTCTATAGGATGTTCAGAACCATCAGAATCCAGTTGATAGAGTACACTTCCAACGCCGACGGTACTGGCGTCACATTGTATGTAAAAGGGACGTCCGTAATCAGGATTGGCTAAAACGGGAGCGGAAGATAGAGCAAGTTTTAACGATTCAAAAGCAGTTTCTGCCGCGGGAGACCATTTCGGTTTTGTCTTGCCAGTAAGATCAGTCAGGGGAGCCGCTAATGAAGCAAAATTCTTGATGAAACGTCTGTACCAGCCGCACATGCCAAGAAAACGACGGATTTGTTTTGGTGTTTTGGGAGGCGGGAAGTCCAAAATTGCCTTACATTTCTCAGGGTTTGTGCGGAGGCACCCGTTTCCCACTACATACCCTAGATAGTTTACTTCTCTCAAAAGAAACTGACTTTTATTAACATTAATTGTTAGTCCAGCTATTTTTAATAGACGGGAAACCTCTTCGAGTAACTGAAAATGCTCATTTAACGTGGCCGATGTGATCAAGAGATCGTCAAGATATACAAAAACCTTTTCATGCAATCGGTAAGGAATAACTCGATGCATCAATCGGCATAGTGTCTGGGGTGCGTTGCACAACCCGAATGGCATGACCCGGAATTGATATAAGGGCCTTCCTGGTACCGTGAACGCTGTCTTATCCCGGGATTGTGGGTCGAGTGGGATTTGCCAAAAGGCGTCTTTGAGGTCAATGGTCGAGATATATCGAGTTTGATCCAAACGACCCAACAATCCCGAAATAAGTGGGAGCGGGTAAGCATCTTTTACAGTCACCTTATTCAATTCTCGGGCATCCAAACAGAGCCGCGTTTTGCCATTCGGTTTACGAACTATGGTGATTGGCAAACACCAGGAGCTTTGGCTCTCTTCGATAACTCCGATAGATAGCATTCTGTCCAGTTCAGCATACATCAACTGTTGTATTGCTGGAGACACGGCGTAGTACCTTTGTTTGACAGGCTTGGCTGAACCAATGTCGATAGCATGCGTGAGCAAGGTAGTTTTGCCAAGACCTAGCTGGGCACTTGATGGAAATGTGTTTACGATAGACTGTAGTTTAATCTGATCTTTCTCGCACAAAACGTGATATTTAGGAACAGCCTCATGGTCATAAAGGTTATCCTTTAGTGATATCGAGGATAGTTTTGGGGTGATACCAAAAAGGTTCCAAAAATCGATACCAAGGTAGAGCTGCTGTTCGAGAGACGGTACAATGTACAGAAGAAGACTGTGTGACTGGTTGTTAAATGCAACTAGTGCATGGATATATCCAAAAACTCGCTGCGCTTGACCACTAGCCGTATGAATCTGTGTTGGAAAATGATGGAATTTTATGGAAGAATTTGTCAGAATTTTTTCAGAACCGCGACCTAATACAGATACACTGGCTCCACTATCAAGAAGACCCGTATATGGGACACCGTTTATGGTTACTGAAGCGTAGGGTCGTTTATCTAAATTATCTGAGGTTAAAATAGACGAAACTATACCGGCTTTTATGTTTTTACGGGTTTCCCAGTATCTCCGTGATCTTTCTTTCCTCATAATACTGTAGTGATAACGTGAATACCTCGGATCCCCGGTGGAATAATTTAAATCTGATGGTTTAGTCAGTGGTGGCGCGTTGGATAAATAGGCACAAGTATTTAAATCCATTGATGCTTCGAGATCAATTAGAGACGAGGAAGCCACGGACTGAGTCGAAATATAAGGATTGGGTGAATTAACCATAAAGAGGTTTCGATCCGACGACATAGTAAGTGGTAAGGCGGTGGTGGGTAACGAGTTTACCGCCGAAGATGCATTGCGTGTGTTTATGACTTCGTAGGGTTCATCCGGTGGAACTCCGGATCTGTATTGCTGGCGGCATCTTCCTGGGCTGGTCTGGACATTATAGAAGTTGGAGGCCCCTGGATCCCAGATCTCCATGGACCCCTTAGGGAGTTTCCCGTGCACTTCGGACATTTTGGGGTGATTGTGTCTTTGTGGCCACAACGGTAACAAAATACGCCCAATGGCGGTACTGGACACTCTACGAATGTGTGACCAATGTCCGAGCAGTTGTAGCAGACTGGACTATTCGCTACAATATCCGAATGCCGGCGAATATTGTTTTGTGGTACATTTACAAATCGAGTTGGTTGTTTTGGTGGAATATTGAGGGGTGGTTTCAAAGAACATACGGTTTCGCAGGTTTGGTCCCTTGGCCGTTCTGATGGATTTTGTTCATATTGGCCAGCAGTGTGGCAGTCGCCAGGGTGTAGCTCGCTTATGCTACGTCGGTTCGCTAGAGCGTTATCGGAGGAGATGCGGAAACGTTTGAAAGTATCTTCCCAGGCAGTGCAAGTTTTAATCAGATCATTTATTGATTCGAAACGTTGATCCGTTAGATGGTATTGTAAGGCAGGGGTCATGTTTGACATTAGCAGCTGCACCAATTCCTCGTCGCGGTAAGGGGTCCGGCATTGCAGCGTAAGAGCCCAAACGTGGTGGTAAAAGTCTATGAAATTTTCGCCCGGTTTCTGCTTTCGGGCTTCAATCGTCCTACGAATTTCATAATCTGTGCGCCTATCCTTAAATCTCTCAAAAAAATCTTTTTTGAAATCTTTCCATGTTGCCAATGGGTTATGACGGCGGTACGTCCAGTACCACTGCAACGCAATATCCTTGAGCACGGTACTAACTTCGACCAAAAGAATATCTTCTGTTAAACCCATCGACGCTGCCACGGTTTGTAATTGGAACAAGAACATGTCCACCGTCATCCCTGATGTGGACCCAGAATAAGAAATACCACTACGTGATAATTGCCGTCGACCAGTGAAGTGGTTGTTACAAGTCGGATATCCCGTATTTCCCATAGTTATATTATGCCTTTCGGCGTCCGGAGAATTAAGCGTGCTGTGATGATGCATATCAAAATTTCTTGTAACTGAAGATGAAATTGGGCCGTTCGTAGTACTCACAACCGTAGCAGGTGGTATTATATTGTTGGTCGCTATGAAATTCGGACCGGGGCCCTGGAACTGTACCTGAGGGACCTGATTTTGACTATTGGGCATGGGAGTAGAAATCTCTACATTCCTTAACGGGTCCTGACCAAAGTTTGGGGTTTCGGTTAGACTGGCCTTCATCGACTGATTTTGGTTTAACATCTTGACTTGATCGGATAGTTCTTTGATTTGAGCCATCATCGTGAGAAATATAGGACTTTGTTCTAGTCTAAAGGGTTCATTAGGACCTGAAGCCGTAATTTCTGAGTCAGGCACTTGTCTTTGGTGCGATATTTGGTTATTGGGAATCGGAGATTGGGTCGCTATAGGTTGGATCACTATACTTTCGATCACTTCGTTTTCGGCTACTTTTATTGAATTATCTAAGTCACCTGAATTTTGTAAATAGTCCGTGAGTGATTCAAGTAGAAGACGACAAGATTTTAACAATTTCAAAGCGGCGTCTTGGTATGTCGGTGAAGTGGACACGCGCTCTAGCCGACCTCGCACGTGTGACATACGAGACCATATTTGTTCCGCTCGAGATGCTTGTTCCACTGTCGAAATGGTTTTTAATTGTACTATTTCTTCTTGGAGTCGAATAAGTTTGCAGCGACAGCATTCAATTTCTGCATTTGGGTTTTTTGCCGCCCGACTATGCATTCGTTGCGGAGCGACCGAACTTCCATCCTTCTCTGCCTCTACATGTTGTTGTAATACGACTAGGACATCATCAGACCCAGATAAAATTGCACGTAGCTCGCATTCGACTTCAATTTCATCCGGTTTCAAGGCCGCCACCCTCATTTTAACTTTATAATTTTTCAAGGCGAACAATAGAGCACTGAGCAAAGCCAGAAGTTTAGAGAGTATAAATTTGTTTATAAGTAATTAACGTTTAATTGTTAAACCAATTATAATAATAAGAATAATAGTATAATGAGTTTATAAAAAGCGTATTATAATAATATTTCAAATTTCGAAAATATTTAACGAGAAAAGGAATTCTTAGTTTTCTCCTTTTTCTTATATATTTTTTTTTTCGACTTAAGCTAACGTGTTAATAATTTGTATAAGGTAAGTACAGATAGTGAGCCTGAGTGTACTCCCCCAGCAGCATTTGACTCGTTACATAAAGGGGAAGGTGGTAAGGAAGGATAGGGAAAAAAATCAAAAGAAACTAGAAACATAACGGGATATATTCAAAATCTTATTGAAACAACATCAAAATATCAATCTAATAAATTCGAAAGTCAGACCGAATGAGGGAAATCGTAGTTTAAAATAGCTTGACAAATGTTCAATCAAAAATAAGAATGATGTGGGGAGGAGTGTCAGTTACCGTAACTTTTGATGAAATACACCAAAAGAATAGAATTAGGGAAAATTACTTGGGATAAAATTGAATTTGTAACTTTTACATATACAGTCTTGCAATCAAACAGTTGACCTGGAAACAAAAAAACGGTATATGACAAAGCTACAGAAAAAAAAATGACTGAAAATTAACCGTAAAATGGTAGCCAGCCTTAACGTGTTCAATTATTTAATCAAACAGACCACATGGGCGAAATAATAATTGAAAATGCCAAGGTGCAAAAAAAAAAAATCAAAATTTATACTTTAAACAAACAATGAAAAAAATAATAATAACGGGTACTGGGAAAACATAGCCATTTACGAAATTTGGGCGCCACTGTAACGGAACTTGAACAGTTTTCGAGTTCAATTAGCAGATTAATCCTGCAGAGGTCTACACGCGGTATTTTGTTGCCGGCTAATGATGTTTATAGGTCGTGGGGGTTGTGTAGACATGTAGGATCTTTGAATTAACCGCTTAAAAGGGAACCTAATCCTTTATTGCAACGAATCATCTTCAGACTATACGGGAATTACACTCAGCTCACTATCTTGCTACTAATTTAATACATTTCAAAATTCATACTGGTGTGCGGTAAAACAACAAAAAAAAAAAATATAACGAGAGTAGCGTATAAGATATATGGTAAAATAATCTGACTAATCAAAACTAGAAACGAAATGATAGTCGCAAAACTTGATATATTGGAAAATAAACTTTGTATTTTACATACCATCGAGAAAAAAAATTAATTATATAATTTAAATAAACAAATATCCAACATGGCCAATTCATCAATTCAGAAAAAAAAAAAAATGATTGCAAAAGTTAATATAAAATAAATGATTGGACAGTAAACTATTTACAGGAAAAGGTAGCCCAGAATGAGCTACAAATTAACATTAATTATATAAAATTAGAAGAGAACCTCAATAAATTTAATTTTCATATAAATATATCCTACCCCGAAATAATCCATGCTTAAAATTACACAAAAAAAAAAAAAATACTAAATTATCGAAAAAGCTTTGAAAAAGCTGATAAGTTCTCTTACGTAGTATTAATAAGAATAATCATGATATAACAATATAATAGTAACAAAAAATTGTAATAATAAAAAAACATTACTTGAAATATCAACCGATAGGGATGATGTATCCAAAGCCGTCAATCTGCGCGTCCAGGTACACTGTAGCGGCAATTGGTAGCGGTAGATGAATGTTTTCTTCTCACTCGTGCACCCCAGGTATATAAATTGTAATAAGCTGGTTCGTATCGTACTGTTAACGTACGTATTTTCAATTATTTAACAGCAATATATAAATTATCGTGGTACGCAGGCTTAATATTAACGAACACTGCATACGCGATGTACAAGATTCATAAACAATATTTTTTTTTTTTTTTTATTTTGTCTTGCTACGAACAAGTAACAAACCATGTACATGGATACAAAAATACGGCATTCGATTTGATTGTGTTTGCTTCATTGATAGTATGACACGAAATTGTTATCTGTTTTTTTTTTGTTTTTTTTTTTGCGTCACTTTTATAACGGGATACTTTGTAAATTTAAAAGGCCAATACATATTTCGTTTTATTTTTTTTTATATATGGAAAAATAATAATATTTATTTCAGCATTGCACATATAATTTGAGTACATTAAATTATAAATGTTTATCATATGGTTATTTAGAACTAAACATTTTATTGAATTGATTAATACACTAGAAATTAATTAAAGGTTGAATGTCAGTAGATAAGGCCATTCGCCGCAATACAAAGTTTATCACAACAAATTTTATATTTAAGTATTAGGAATTTAATTTTAATTTTGATTTTTATCTTAACACGCCCTCTCATTAGATAGTCGAGTATCGTCGAATATCATATAGCACTAATTTGAATTTTTGAATAGTTTTCTATTTCACTTTCAAATGTTAATTAAGTTTATAAATATGGCATATCGAAATTATCCATGATCAAAAATGGACAGCCATCAATATGTGTTAAAACACTTTGGTACACATTATTTCTATTCACTTAGTTTTCACTTATGAAATTTATAAAATTGATCATCATTGATCAAACCAAAAATAATTAAGATATTTCCGCGATCCCCACACGAAATTTTTGGTTAAATTACAGGGATTCTTAGGAAAATTGAACAAAAAGTTTTAATTTTAAATATTATTATAATACTTTAGTCAGCTTGCACAATACTAAGATACTGACACTACTTTTCCAAAAAAAAATAATACTCATCCCTCTCGATCGTCAGCCTTGCTCTTTTATATCGATCGCACTCGATCAAATTTTTATTGGGGGGGTTGTCCGATTTCAGGTGTACTATAAAAATATCCCAAGGTAAAAATTATTGTACTGAAACTAGAGAAATGTAATAACACAGTATCATGGCTCGGAACGATGGATGCAACCGCGGCCGTCGTTACAATCGTGGGGACGCTCCACACCCGAGATTAAGTCTCATGAAGCCGGGCTAAAGTAGCTTTGGTCATTCATTATTTACGTGCGGATATCTTTTAAATGATAAGTTCCTAGAATTTTTCCTTCTAAATTTTTAAGGACATACGCCACATTCCCAAGTTTACTCTTCACAATGGCCGGAAGGAATTTAGGAGATAATTTAGCCGACAATTTTTTGACGGCGTCACTCTGCGAGAAACATCGTACAAAGACGTGTTGCCCAGGTTGAATGGTACGATTTCTGCTCCGTAGATTATACTGCCGAGCGGCTTTCTCATGAGCAACTTTCAGGTAATGGATAACCTTGTCTCGAATTAAATTTAATCGATCAGGCTTAGACATAATTTGGACTTCATTCGAATCTTCAGGAAACAGTAACTTTCGTAACTCATAGTCGGTACCATGCAGAGACATATGTTGACCGAAAACGAGGTAGTGCGGAGAGTAACGTGTGGTGTCGTGTATTACATTGCGGAAAGCGGCTGCCACCTCTTGAAGATGTTTATCCCATTCATTGTGTCTCCGGTCCTCAAGATAAGAGCGAACAGCTGACAATAAGGTTCGGTTTACACGCTCCGACGCGTTACTTTGAGGAGAATAAACAGGTGTGCGGATATGGGATACTTTATACTTTTCGAGTAGTGCTTGAAATTGTTTCGATACGAATTGTTTTCCATTATCCGATGTTATTACCTGCGGGACTGAAAAGATTAAAAACACTTCATTTTCAAGGAAGGCACAGAGTAAAGAAGCCGTAGCCTCGCGTAAAGGTTTGACCAGAACAAATTTCGAGTAGTGATCGAGAACGATCGCGATATAACAATTCCCTTGTTTTGACCGGGGATACGGTCCTAAAAAATCGATAAACAATTTTTGAAAGGGTCTAAAAGATTCGACTCGTTCTCCCATATTTGGTTTAGTAGCAAAATTAACAGGCTTATTCATCTTGCATTTAATACAGTTCGAAATGAAATTCTTAACATCCGTGGTCATTCTGGGCCAGTAGAACTGTCGTTGCAACCTTTCGATTGTTTTAGCGATACCCATATGCGCGGATGTAGGAGATACATGTGCCTGCTCGATCAAAGGCGGAACTAACGGTGTTGGCACTACCAATTTCCATTGAGTGAGATCTGTATCAACGTATCTTGAACCATACGAAGGACTGATGAGAAGCTTTCCGTCGCGAACAATTAGGTTTTGATCATGGTTGTTGTACTGTTCAACTTGCTTTACTTGCTTCATATAATCTTCTTCCAAGAAGGACGAAGAATTCAGATCAATATGAAGAATTGGTACTTCGGCATCTGGTTGACTTTCAGAGGAACGAGGAGTAATGGTTTCGCAAAACGCCCTGGACAATGTATCAGGGACTACGTTTAATGATCCCTTTCTGTAGCCTATCTGGAAGTCGAAAGATTGCAGTTTGAGACTCCATCGAGCTAAGCGTCCGGAAAGATCTTTTTGGGACATTAGCCAGCGCAGGCTGGAGTGGTCCGTATAAATTGTGAAAGAGTACCCTTCTACATACGGGCGGAACTTCTTTACGCTCAGCACCGCGGCATAGCACTCTAATTCGGTGACTGAGTAGTTTTTTTGTGCTGAGTTGAGTTTCTGAGAAATGTACTCTATAGGATGTTCAGAACCATCAGAATCCAGTTGATAGAGTACACTTCCAACGCCGACGGTACTGGCGTCACATTGTATGTAAAAGGGACGTCCGTAATCAGGATTGGCTAAAACGGGAGCGGAAGATAGAGCAAGTTTTAACGATTCAAAAGCAGTTTCTGCCGCGGGAGACCATTTCGGTTTTGTCTTGCCAGTAAGATCAGTCAGGGGAGCCGCTAATGAAGCAAAATTCTTGATGAAACGTCTGTACCAGCCGCACATGCCAAGAAAACGACGGATTTGTTTTGGTGTTTTGGGAGGCGGGAAGTCCAAAATTGCCTTACATTTCTCAGGGTTTGTGCGGAGGCACCCGTTTCCCACTACATACCCTAGATAGTTTACTTCTCTCAAAAGAAACTGACTTTTATTAACATTAATTGTTAGTCCAGCTATTTTTAATAGACGGGAAACCTCTTCGAGTAACTGAAAATGCTCATTTAACGTGGCCGATGTGATCAAGAGATCGTCAAGATATACAAAAACCTTTTCATGCAATCGGTAAGGAATAACTCGATGCATCAATCGGCATAGTGTCTGGGGTGCGTTGCACAACCCGAATGGCATGACCCGGAATTGATATAAGGGCCTTCCTGGTACCGTGAACGCTGTCTTATCCCGGGATTGTGGGTCGAGTGGGATTTGCCAAAAGGCGTCTTTGAGGTCAATGGTCGAGATATATCGAGTTTGATCCAAACGACCCAACAATCCCGAAATAAGTGGGAGCGGGTAAGCATCTTTTACAGTCACCTTATTCAATTCTCGGGCATCCAAACAGAGCCGCGTTTTGCCATTCGGTTTACGAACTATGGTGATTGGCAAACACCAGGAGCTTTGGCTCTCTTCGATAACTCCGATAGATAGCATTCTGTCCAGTTCAGCATACATCAACTGTTGTATTGCTGGAGACACGGCGTAGTACCTTTGTTTGACAGGCTTGGCTGAACCAATGTCGATAGCATGCGTGAGCAAGGTAGTTTTGCCAAGACCTAGCTGGGCACTTGATGGAAATGTGTTTACGATAGACTGTAGTTTAATCTGATCTTTCTCGCACAAAACGTGATATTTAGGAACAGCCTCATGGTCATAAAGGTTATCCTTTAGTGATATCGAGGATAGTTTTGGGGTGATACCAAAAAGGTTCCAAAAATCGATACCAAGGTAGAGCTGCTGTTCGAGAGACGGTACAATGTACAGAAGAAGACTGTGTGACTGGTTGTTAAATGCAACTAGTGCATGGATATATCCAAAAACTCGCTGCGCTTGACCACTAGCCGTATGAATCTGTGTTGGAAAATGATGGAATTTTATGGAAGAATTTGTCAGAATTTTTTCAGAACCGCGACCTAATACAGATACACTGGCTCCACTATCAAGAAGACCCGTATATGGGACACCGTTTATGGTTACTGAAGCGTAGGGTCGTTTATCTAAATTATCTGAGGTTAAAATAGACGAAACTATACCGGCTTTTATGTTTTTACGGGTTTCCCAGTATCTCCGTGATCTTTCTTTCCTCATAATACTGTAGTGATAACGTGAATACCTCGGATCCCCGGTGGAATAATTTAAATCTGATGGTTTAGTCAGTGGTGGCGCGTTGGATAAATAGGCACAAGTATTTAAATCCATTGATGCTTCGAGATCAATTAGAGACGAGGAAGCCACGGACTGAGTCGAAATATAAGGATTGGGTGAATTAACCATAAAGAGGTTTCGATCCGACGACATAGTAAGTGGTAAGGCGGTGGTGGGTAACGAGTTTACCGCCGAAGATGCATTGCGTGTGTTTATGACTTCGTAGGGTTCATCCGGTGGAACTCCGGATCTGTATTGCTGGCGGCATCTTCCTGGGCTGGTCTGGACATTATAGAAGTTGGAGGCCCCTGGATCCCAGATCTCCATGGACCCCTTAGGGAGTTTCCCGTGCACTTCGGACATTTTGGGGTGATTGTGTCTTTGTGGCCACAACGGTAACAAAATACGCCCAATGGCGGTACTGGACACTCTACGAATGTGTGACCAATGTCCGAGCAGTTGTAGCAGACTGGACTATTCGCTACAATATCCGAATGCCGGCGAATATTGTTTTGTGGTACATTTACAAATCGAGTTGGTTGTTTTGGTGGAATATTGAGGGGTGGTTTCAAAGAACATACGGTTTCGCAGGTTTGGTCCCTTGGCCGTTCTGATGGATTTTGTTCATATTGGCCAGCAGTGTGGCAGTCGCCAGGGTGTAGCTCGCTTATGCTACGTCGGTTCGCTAGAGCGTTATCGGAGGAGATGCGGAAACGTTTGAAAGTATCTTCCCAGGCAGTGCAAGTTTTAATCAGATCATTTATTGATTCGAAACGTTGATCCGTTAGATGGTATTGTAAGGCAGGGGTCATGTTTGACATTAGCAGCTGCACCAATTCCTCGTCGCGGTAAGGGGTCCGGCATTGCAGCGTAAGAGCCCAAACGTGGTGGTAAAAGTCTATGAAATTTTCGCCCGGTTTCTGCTTTCGGGCTTCAATCGTCCTACGAATTTCATAATCTGTGCGCCTATCCTTAAATCTCTCAAAAAAATCTTTTTTGAAATCTTTCCATGTTGCCAATGGGTTATGACGGCGGTACGTCCAGTACCACTGCAACGCAATATCCTTGAGCACGGTACTAACTTCGACCAAAAGAATATCTTCTGTTAAACCCATCGACGCTGCCACGGTTTGTAATTGGAACAAGAACATGTCCACCGTCATCCCTGATGTGGACCCAGAATAAGAAATACCACTACGTGATAATTGCCGTCGACCAGTGAAGTGGTTGTTACAAGTCGGATATCCCGTATTTCCCATAGTTATATTATGCCTTTCGGCGTCCGGAGAATTAAGCGTGCTGTGATGATGCATATCAAAATTTCTTGTAACTGAAGATGAAATTGGGCCGTTCGTAGTACTCACAACCGTAGCAGGTGGTATTATATTGTTGGTCGCTATGAAATTCGGACCGGGGCCCTGGAACTGTACCTGAGGGACCTGATTTTGACTATTGGGCATGGGAGTAGAAATCTCTACATTCCTTAACGGGTCCTGACCAAAGTTTGGGGTTTCGGTTAGACTGGCCTTCATCGACTGATTTTGGTTTAACATCTTGACTTGATCGGATAGTTCTTTGATTTGAGCCATCATCGTGAGAAATATAGGACTTTGTTCTAGTCTAAAGGGTTCATTAGGACCTGAAGCCGTAATTTCTGAGTCAGGCACTTGTCTTTGGTGCGATATTTGGTTATTGGGAATCGGAGATTGGGTCGCTATAGGTTGGATCACTATACTTTCGATCACTTCGTTTTCGGCTACTTTTATTGAATTATCTAAGTCACCTGAATTTTGTAAATAGTCCGTGAGTGATTCAAGTAGAAGACGACAAGATTTTAACAATTTCAAAGCGGCGTCTTGGTATGTCGGTGAAGTGGACACGCGCTCTAGCCGACCTCGCACGTGTGACATACGAGACCATATTTGTTCCGCTCGAGATGCTTGTTCCACTGTCGAAATGGTTTTTAATTGTACTATTTCTTCTTGGAGTCGAATAAGTTTGCAGCGACAGCATTCAATTTCTGCATTTGGGTTTTTTGCCGCCCGACTATGCATTCGTTGCGGAGCGACCGAACTTCCATCCTTCTCTGCCTCTACATGTTGTTGTAATACGACTAGGACATCATCAGACCCAGATAAAATTGCACGTAGCTCGCATTCGACTTCAATTTCATCCGGTTTCAAGGCCGCCACCCTCATTTTAACTTTATAATTTTTCAAGGCGAACAATAGAGCACTGAGCAAAGCCAGAAGTTTAGAGAGTATAAATTTGTTTATAAGTAATTAACGTTTAATTGTTAAACCAATTATAATAATAAGAATAATAGTATAATGAGTTTATAAAAAGCGTATTATAATAATATTTCAAATTTCGAAAATATTTAACGAGAAAAGGAATTCTTAGTTTTCTCCTTTTTCTTATATATTTTTTTTTTCGACTTAAGCTAACGTGTTAATAATTTGTATAAGGTAAGTACAGATAGTGAGCCTGAGTGTACTCCCCCAGCAGCATTTGACTCGTTACATAAAGGGGAAGGTGGTAAGGAAGGATAGGGAAAAAAATCAAAAGAAACTAGAAACATAACGGGATATATTCAAAATCTTATTGAAACAACATCAAAATATCAATCTAATAAATTCGAAAGTCAGACCGAATGAGGGAAATCGTAGTTTAAAATAGCTTGACAAATGTTCAATCAAAAATAAGAATGATGTGGGGAGGAGTGTCAGTTACCGTAACTTTTGATGAAATACACCAAAAGAATAGAATTAGGGAAAATTACTTGGGATAAAATTGAATTTGTAACTTTTACATATACAGTCTTGCAATCAAACAGTTGACCTGGAAACAAAAAAACGGTATATGACAAAGCTACAGAAAAAAAAATGACTGAAAATTAACCGTAAAATGGTAGCCAGCCTTAACGTGTTCAATTATTTAATCAAACAGACCACATGGGCGAAATAATAATTGAAAATGCCAAGGTGCAAAAAAAAAAAATCAAAATTTATACTTTAAACAAACAATGAAAAAAATAATAATAACGGGTACTGGGAAAACATAGCCATTTACGAAATTTGGGCGCCACTGTAACGGAACTTGAACAGTTTTCGAGTTCAATTAGCAGATTAATCCTGCAGAGGTCTACACGCGGTATTTTGTTGCCGGCTAATGATGTTTATAGGTCGTGGGGGTTGTGTAGACATGTAGGATCTTTGAATTAACCGCTTAAAAGGGAACCTAATCCTTTATTGCAACGAATCATCTTCAGACTATACGGGAATTACACTCAGCTCACTATCTTGCTACTAATTTAATACATTTCAAAATTCATACTGGTGTGCGGTAAAACAACAAAAAAAAAAAATATAACGAGAGTAGCGTATAAGATATATGGTAAAATAATCTGACTAATCAAAACTAGAAACGAAATGATAGTCGCAAAACTTGATATATTGGAAAATAAACTTTGTATTTTACATACCATCGAGAAAAAAAATTAATTATATAATTTAAATAAACAAATATCCAACATGGCCAATTCATCAATTCAGAAAAAAAAAAAAATGATTGCAAAAGTTAATATAAAATAAATGATTGGACAGTAAACTATTTACAGGAAAAGGTAGCCCAGAATGAGCTACAAATTAACATTAATTATATAAAATTAGAAGAGAACCTCAATAAATTTAATTTTCATATAAATATATCCTACCCCGAAATAATCCATGCTTAAAATTACACAAAAAAAAAAAAAATACTAAATTATCGAAAAAGCTTTGAAAAAGCTGATAAGTTCTCTTACGTAGTATTAATAAGAATAATCATGATATAACAATATAATAGTAACAAAAAATTGTAATAATAAAAAAACATTACTTGAAATATCAACCGATAGGGATGATGTATCCAAAGCCGTCAATCTGCGCGTCCAGGTACACTGTAGCGGCAATTGGTAGCGGTAGATGAATGTTTTCTTCTCACTCGTGCACCCCAGGTATATAAATTGTAATAAGCTGGTTCGTATCGTACTGTTAACGTACGTATTTTCAATTATTTAACAGCAATATATAAATTATCGTGGTACGCAGGCTTAATATTAACGAACACTGCATACGCGATGTACAAGATTCATAAACAATATTTTTTTTTTTTTTTTATTTTGTCTTGCTACGAACAAGTAACAAACCATGTACATGGATACAAAAATACGGCATTCGATTTGATTGTGTTTGCTTCATTGATAGTATGACACGAAATTGTTATCTGTTTTTTTTTTGTTTTTTTTTTTGCGTCACTTTTATAACGGGATACTTTGTAAATTTAAAAGGCCAATACATATTTCGTTTTATTTTTTTTTATATATGGAAAAATAATAATATTTATTTCAGCATTGCACATATAATTTGAGTACATTAAATTATAAATGTTTATCATATGGTTATTTAGAACTAAACATTTTATTGAATTGATTAATACACTAGAAATTAATTAAAGGTTGAATGTCAGTAGATAAGGCCATTCGCCGCAATACAAAGTTTATCACAACAAATTTTATATTTAAGTATTAGGAATTTAATTTTAATTTTGATTTTTATCTTAACACGCCCTCTCATTAGATAGTCGAGTATCGTCGAATATCATATAGCACTAATTTGAATTTTTGAATAGTTTTCTATTTCACTTTCAAATGTTAATTAAGTTTATAAATATGGCATATCGAAATTATCCATGATCAAAAATGGACAGCCATCAATATGTGTTAAAACACTTTGGTACACATTATTTCTATTCACTTAGTTTTCACTTATGAAATTTATAAAATTGATCATCATTGATCAAACCAAAAATAATTAAGATATTTCCGCGATCCCCACACGAAATTTTTGGTTAAATTACAGGGATTCTTAGGAAAATTGAACAAAAAGTTTTAATTTTAAATATTATTATAATACTTTAGTCAGCTTGCACAATACTAAGATACTGACACTACTTTTCCAAAAAAAAATAATACTCATCCCTCTCGATCGTCAGCCTTGCTCTTTTATATCGATCGCACTCGATCAAATTTTTATTGGGGGGGTTGTCCGATTTCAGGTGTACTATAAAAATATCCCAAGGTAAAAATTATTGTACTGAAACTAGAGAAATGTAATAACACAGTATCATGGCTCGGAACGATGGATGCAACCGCGGCCGTCGTTACATCCATTAAAGTGGATCTTTTCATATTAGACGAACAGGACTCTAAAAGTTTTTTTAAATAATATTTTATCTAGAGACATAAATGTTTTGTCTGGCGTCCCACAAGGTAGCCACATTGGACCTCTATTATTTATTGCATTCATAGGTGATGTGAAGCGGTGCTTCAAACATTGTAAGTTTCTGATTTATGCTGATGATGTAAAAATCTTTTGTAAGATTAGAAATGATCGCGATCTGCTAAATCTACAACAGGAATTAAACGTTTTCTGCGACTGGTGTATCTTGAGTAAGCTTTGCCTGAACGTTTGTAAATGTAAAGGTATGAACTTTTCTAGAAGACGTTATGGACGTTATGGACCTGATAATAGTTTATTCTTAAATGACGTTATGATAGAGCGAGTTCAGTCTTTTCTAGATTTAGGGGTTTTGTTTTCACGAGATTTATCGTTTAAGGACCATATTGACAGATGTATTAATAAGGCTAATTCAATGTTAGGGTTTTTAATCCGTTTCTCCAAAGATTTTCATGATCCATATACTCTAAAAGTCCTCTTCGTTTCATTTGTTCGATCGCACTTGAAGTATGCGTCAATTGTCTGGAATCCGTACTATATAACAATTCCTCTAACCATATAGAATCAATCCAGAAGCGATTTATGTTGTTTGCCTTAAGGCGACTTCCTCAAGTGGTAAACGTTCCTAAGTTTGTGCTGCCGCCGTATCTAGGCCGTTGTTTGTTACTGAATATTGAACCATTGTTCGTCCGAAGACAAATTTCTTGCGCAATGTTTGTGCGCGACGTTATAATGGGCCGAATTGATTGTTCACATCTACTGTCCTTTTTTTCAATACGTGCCCCAGTGAGATCACTCAGACTTAGTGATTGATCTGCACTTCCATGGATCTAATTTTGGTATGTCGGAGTCGGACCTGGTTTGTAATTCTAGCCGTGTATTTAATAATGTATCTACCGTGTTCGATTTTAATTTGTCCAGAGATGAACTTAAAAGAGTTCTAAATAATTTTTTTTTATTCAAATTTGATTTATATTAATAAACCTAATTTTAAATACCAGATGTAAATTAATACTGTTGGTTAAATAAATAAATAAAAAGAACTAGAAGGAAAGAAAACTGGGGCTTTGAAAACCTGGATTTTGAAAACGGGGATTTCGTAGTATACTCATTTTAATATTCATTCAAACTTTTTGAATTAAAATATTTCTTAGGTAACTGAATTATTAAAAATACGTATATTTTTTTTGTTTATTTGTATATAGCCCCAATCCCGGGATCCCGAGATCCCGGGATTTAAAATAAATCAATCCCGTAATCCCGGGATTGGTAAAATCGTCCGGGATTGCAATCACCAAGTGGATGAGCGTTGTCATGCAGCAAAATCACCTTCCACTTTCATTGGCCCATAAATGGTATTTTTTCCTTCCGGCTATTTTTTTTTTGGCATAAATTTTCATTTTTGCAACTGATGTTGAGGGCTGACTTGGATCAAGCTATGGTTTTCATCAAAACTAATATTTATTGTTAAATTCAGGAATGGCCAAGTTCAATTGAGCAAGCCCAATTCCAAAAACTCTAGATTAATTCACATTAAAATGCAAATTATATCCAATAACCCAAATTTAACCACATCGACCAGAAAAAGACTTAATAAAAATGAAGGTAAAAAAAAAGAAAAAATCCCGGCTTTTGTCAGTTGAACAAAATCGGGATTTCGTATCGAAGCCGACTGAAACTTATGTCATAAAAACAGCAATGACTAAGCTACCTGTATCCAAAATGGCGGGCGGTTTTATGCGTTCAGGTATATTTTAATGCAATAAACTTCAGAGCCGAGTTCCTACTTGCACACCTAATATTTTTAAACTTTCTCACGAATCACATAAACAGCAGCTACCACATTTCATATCGTCATCCAATCTTAAATATTCCGTGTAAATATGATTAATAATAATTTATCTTAGTGCGCTACACTCTCAGATTGGTTTTGCTAAATAAATTTTGCACTCGTCGACCGGTAATTTATTGTCGGGATAAAATATTATTTATATTGCATATCTAAACAAATTAAATTATGATAAATTATTAAATGTTCGATATTTGAATATTTTATGCGTCTACTCAGTATGTACGGGCGCGCACGAGAAACACAGCCAAGAATAAAAATGATATTTTCATTTTTATCTTGTCATAAAAAAATATAAAAAATGTTTTATTTTTATTTTTCCTAACTGTTCATTGTGTATACATTATAAACATTATACAGACATTTAAAATATGTGGACAAACAAATTGGCAATTTATGAGTTTACCCTAAGCCGATGATTGCCGTATCAATTTGTCATTTATGATTGATTGGGGCAGGTCACACATGGGATCTATTGATAGTTTGATACCCCTCACATAGCATTATTTATTAATGAAGGAACTACATCTGTATCGTAAACAAACAGTAGTAAAATAGTTTTGAGTGATGTTTACGTGATTGGCACTGACTCTATACGGAGATGACAACCTTACGACCTTAGTAGATTTTAATTGTTTTAACCTTGACAATAATATACTCGTACAGTTAATAAACCGCGCCGCATCTCTAAATTAATTTTTGTTTTTATTTATATTTTATTCTCTTGGTTTTCTTTTTAATTTTTTTTAATTTAAGAGCCAACAATAATTATATATTTTTTTTTATGAATGTATTTTCAAGAATTTATATAGCTTCAAAAAACATATACCTCGCAGTCAACAATGGTACAAGACATTAAATTGAATAGATATAAGTAAAATGTTTTGACTGCTTGTTGATTGATTTGGACGAATCGTTGGCAATCGGTGTATAGCAATACAAAAGCTAATTGACAGTGGCGAGAAACGATATTAAATAGATTCAAGTCGCAGATTAACACTTTGTATAAATTGTGGCGCGAAAAATAAAATTCCACCAATTTTATAAATGGAAACGAATTGTCTGTTGAAGTCCTACATATAAACAAGAAGCGTGGCGCCTGACTTGCTAAATTTTAACATCGTTTACAAGTAACCAAGAATTGACCCGGCCTACGGATGTACGTCAATTGATGTATTTTTTATTAAGAAATTCACATGATTTTTATAGAGTTTTTAATTGGTTTTTCAACGGTATCGTGCTACAAAATGTAAATAATACCTGAAATTATAAAATTGGAGTAATAAATAACATTTTGTATCAGTTTTTTATGTTTATTACCATGCTCCAAATTATAATTAAACTGTTTTTGAATTCCAATAAAAATTCTTGTTATTTTAAAAATAGATTAGGTATTTTCGTCATATGATACTTTAAACCCGTGTTTAAGAGCGGCAATGATTTCAAATATTTCTTTAATGTTTTTAAAAATTGGCTGCGTCATTCAAAAATGTTATGCGCCGCTTCTAAAATAAAAAAAAAACTTCCCACCCGGAATATATTAAATATTTCTTATGATCTCTTTATATTGGAAATGCTACCGGAAGTTCTAAACGAATGGGGGCGATTTTTTTTTGGGTATTAACATGGCTCCAATTATTTGATTGATTTAATTTGTTCACTTCTCGTAGGAAGTTTGGATCACTCCAAAAATAGCTGAAAAAGTAAAATTTCGAATAATTAGTGCAAGTCGAAAATAAGAGGAAAATGAAATTAATCCTATTCATAAACTACATTGAGCCAAACACAACTCATGATTTAGATAAATGACAGCACTTTGTGTGGTGGATAGGTTTGATGTAGTCCCATATCCCATTTAAGCTTCAACAACGAAGTTGTTTTTCGTACACGTCTATATAAGATTTCATCAATGACATTTTTTGCCCTTCACAACTGTGATTGGCTTAAAGTACGTTGATTTCTATCTCTACAAGTGGATGAGAACCATTAAATCTATTGTACCTCATACATTGACCTCATACATTTTTTTATTTAAGGCATTTTGATGTGTTGTAAGACTTTTTGTTGTGGTTTTTCTCATAAACATTTATAATTTCGAGGCAAAAGTCGTAAATGGTTATTTTTTTCGTTTTCATAGAAAATTTGCCTAAATTAGATAGGCACCAAATGATTGCCAACAATATGAAAAACAGGTTCCCCTAATCAGGTTGAACCCTTTCAATATCCTACTGCAGACTCGTATCACAAGCAAGTTTTCAACTTTCTGCTTCTTTCACTACCCTCCATGCATCTCAAAATTTAGAATTCAACCAGAAGAATAAAGTAGTTTACCACGTCATCATCTAAAGTGGGTTACGTTGTGCAAAACCATAATAACTCGACGCAACTTAATTGTTACCCCACATTATCAACAGTCTCTACACCATTACAAATTGTGCAAAAGAAATACAAGCATTGGTGTCCTTCTGGAGGCTATTAACAACTAAACGCTGTCACAGTCCCGGATTGATATTCTATCCCTCAGATACACAGTTTCTCGTTGATATCTACTCCTTTCAGGCATTTTGAGTCAAGATACCATGTGGCATCCGCAGCTCAGCATTTCAAAGTTTCTGAGTCAAGATCACTCCAATAAAGACAACAAATCGTTTTTCCATGAAGTATTACCACCCCCACTTTGAGCCGACCAAGAATCAAGCATTCTATGGCCACTGTAACCTCTCGGTAAATTTGTTGAACGACACTCAGGTCAACAAAACAACCAACACTTCGAATATGGCAGTTGTAGCTGTCTTACAACACGCAACAAATTATGTTGAAACCATTAATGTTGTTTTCAAAAAATCCTTCCCTGCCATTGTATTTTTTGGAGTTGGATTTTGGGCCAAATTCACATACATGTCTGAATCGTATTACTTATACGTATATGCTACTGAAGTTAGCCGAAAATTTCAGCCGAAAAAATTGGGATTATCACTAAAAATAAAAAAGACTGGCTGAATTGAAACCAAATCGCATTTGAGTTGTGGCACTAGCAGTGAACACGTATTCCAAAAATCTGGACATATTTGTGGCACATACATCTGGTGATCCCGACTAAAAACACGATCACTGTCTGTCGGGAACCATCACCAAAGGAATCAGCATCACAAAAAAACTTCAATTTAAATATTCCAAAACGATCTAATTCAATTGAATGAAACTCTTTTATAACTAGTATAATTAGGTGCCACTTGATAGATGGCACCATGGTTACAAATTATACCTTTTATAATTTAGTATAAAATCTAAATGACTGAAAAATTTGTTCACTTGTTCATTAGATTTCTATGTGAAATATACAAAAAAATCCAAGAGCCGAAACACGTGGAGGAAACAAAAAGGGGCAACTATTACTAAAATTTATTGCAGCGTGGACCGCCATTTTGGAGAAGTTTATCGGACATAAAACCTTGAGTATATTTTATAATTTTAAATATGTGCAACCTCAACGAAACTACTCTGAATTCATCTTCCTCAGGATTACCAGGCGGTTTCATGTTAGCACGATTGAAGCTACTAATTTTTACTGGAAAACCTAGAGACTAGCAGTTATTCTATGAGTTGCTTGAGAGCACCGCCCACGAGAATACAGTCCTGTCGCCAGCTCACAAGTTTCAGTACTTGATGGGTCAATTGCGAGACCTACCCGACATTTTAGTAAGCCATTTTCGAGTGGATGATTCAAATTATATTGAAGCATCCCAAAAATTCGTCCACCATTATGATATTAAACGGAGTATCGTAAACGATTTCATAGAATCCTATATCAGTCAGCCATGAACAGTTAAACCCTCTGTTGACACTATAGGTAAACTATTCGACACGTGTGACGAAACTGTTCGAGAACTGAATTCACTAGAACAAAGTGGAGAATAAAGGGATTGCTAGCTGGCTTACTAGCTCTGGACTGAGCTCAGTAATTCACAACCTTCATTTGCAACAGAAGCAAACTCAAGATCAATTGCGACTACGATATTCATTACGTCGAAGGAAATGGATTTAATGAAGTCAACATTTTACACTCATCACATCAACCTGTAAGTTATGAGGCGCTACTACCAACCGCAATTATCGTAAATGAGAGATAGATCTGGCGAATGGCGACCTTGTCGTATATTGTTGGATTCCGTATCAACTCGATCGTAGGTTACCGAGAACTGTGCTAGAAAATTAAACGTTGTACGATCCGATGTAAGATTTAATATTAATACGGTTAATGGTGGAAGAGGGGTATCATCCCTGTTGGTAAGGTCCAGAACAAACGAAGGGTTTACGAAGAGTTTAGATCTTTTAATTGGCTGTGACAAATTTCTTCTACTTTTATCCGAGGACCAAAAAAAAACACAAATATCATCTCGTTGCCCAGAAGACTATATTAGGATGAATCATTGGAGGAAACTACGAATCGAATGGCTTGCCGTAACAAACCACCATCTGTCTGTCTGCCCAAGCAAAAATAAACATCGACCAAACATTGAGGAAATTCTGGGAGACAGAAGAGTTACCAGCTGTAATGCAGTATACCGAAAAAGAAAAGTGTTTTCTCGAACATTTCAACAATCATTTAACGATTGAAAGTTCAGGTAAATTGTAAACAGTACTTCTACCCTTTAAGCCCAATAGCCTTGCATTGGGTGAATCATTCGAATCAAGGATTTTCAAATGGATGACTTAATGTCTAGAGCGAGTGAAATTAATGACGCTATAGCCAAACAAACCGATTTCCCTAATAAGGCTTAGAAAATGGGCATCCAATGATGTGAGGCATCTACAAACCATACCCGCAGAAGATCGAGAAATTTCCATTCGTGAAATTACCGAAGGAACTAAATTAATTTCAGAGCTAGTTATTAAAATTAACCCACAACGAGATTGTTTTTCGTTTAAGGTCGCCAGTGTTCATCAAGTTTACTAAAAGAAACATGTTATCTATGAAGCGTCGTGTTTATTCGATCCAATGGGATGGTTGTCACCTGTTATAGTTACAATCAAAATACTTTTTCATGGCTTGTGGCTCCTGAAGATCGACTGTAATGATGCACTCTCTGCAGATGTTCAAAATCACTGGTTAAATATTCGAACCAAATTATAATTATTGGAAGATATCAGAGTACCAAGATGGTTTAACCTCAATGATGAAGTGCGCCTATGTGGATTTGCAGATGCCAATAACGCCACATATGCCGTTGTCATACACGCGCGTAGTGTAAACTCGTATGGAAAGGTGCAAACGAACATTATTTCTGCAAAGACCAAGGTCACACCGATCAAGTATGTCTCCACCACTAGTCCTACCACCACCTCCAAGTCATTCGTTGGAACTTCCAGTACCTCCACAGCTCTCAATTATGCTCGAATTTCACAACCGTACACGCTTGGTTTTAAGGTCGCAGCGGCAGACCTAAGACAAACTCAATACAGCCGCTTATTTATTCGGGATTCAGAAAATAACATCAAATTTCTGATTGATACCGGCACTGATCTAAGCGTAATCCCGTATCACAAATACTATCGCTACGGAACAAATCGCAATAATCAACAATGGCTAGCGTTTAAAGAATGAAAAGAAATGAAATACAAATTTCTTTAACAGCTCCACCGAGTAACAACTCTTCGGTAAGGCACAATGTATTTTGCACAGCATTCCTAGAATTCCAACACCTGGTGGAACTAGGAATTTGCCTACATTCGTTTTAGCATCATGTCCATTACACATGGTGAAGAAGAAGGACAACGACTGGAGAACATGGGGGACTATAGAAGGCTTAACGCTGTCACAATTCCTGACCATTACATCGAACTATTTTCGACACTCAGCACAGTATTTCACATCCAAGTGTACGAGCAAATCGCAAACTCATCACTTCAAGTTACTTTTGACCCAGTATGAACAAAGATGTAACCCTGTGGGCAAAATCTTGTTTATCCTGCTAAAAATGCAAAGTGCAATGTCACGATTTGGTGTGACCTCACCTAATCCTTTCGTAATGCAGGATTCACATATATCTTAACCTGCGTTAAGATAGTTTCACCTGATTATTTTACGCGTTGTCCTGAAGCCAACTGCAAAAAAAGACATCTCCGCACCAACCATTTGGCGATTCTCGAAAACTTCTAGATTCGGCGTACCTGTTAATATAACGAGCGATCGTTAGAATCACGCCTATCATCTACAAGCAAACGGTATGGTTGAGCGCTTCAACCACGGTATGGTTGACCGCCAACTTTAAACAGCTTCCAAAGCTCGTGCAAATACTGTCAATTGGAGCTCGGAAATCCCAATCATATTGGTGGGAATCCGAGCAACAGTCAAAGATGTCCTAAAATGTTCCAGCGGAACTGGTGTACAAAAACAAATTCATCCCAACGGACACGCGAAAAACCAATCAAAGCGACATATTCGAAACAAAGTCATTGCAAACTTGTGACTACGTTTTCGTACGGATAGACAAAGTACGCACTGGCCTCACACCACTATATGTAGTTGTTTATGCCCATACAAAGTGATACGACGACTTTGAAATCACTTTATATTGCAAACCAAAGACAAGCACCAATCTGTCTCTATTGATAGACCCAACCCAGTCTATGGAATACTGCCGTTATTCGAAAGGATGAAGGGCACTTTATGATATCGAGATGGCCCTACAAAAGGCAATATAATCAGTAACAGCGAGAGCAGTCGCTCAACAACCGCAATCAGAAGATCGATCAGCTGGACCGGTTCTATTAACCGCGTCCCAAACATCATCAAAACTCGAATGCCGAATTCCAAAAAAAGGTTAAGAACCAAGCCACCCGGAAACCACATTAGAAAAGCGAGTTGAACGGTTAGAGTGACTTCTAAAACTACGGCGACCCACCCAACCACATCAATCATTGGTGGTAGTACATCGAGTATTACGCTGTGTATAACGCCGTGGGCAAGCAATCTCACTATCGACCGATCCACAATACCACAGAAAAGATTGGCGTGCATCATCAACCCCAACTAACTATACCATTTGTTGGTTTCACGACCGATTCGCTAGTAAGGAAAATGTACTAATCTGTGGGCCTTTGAAGATTTGTTTGGACCGAAACGTTAATAACGCCTAGGAAGTTTAACGATTTCTTTTAACAAATGATATATTGAAATTAAATCACTGAAATAAATAAATTCCTAACAAAAAAAAAAAAAAAAAAAAAAAAAAAAAAATTGGTCAATAAATGGAAATAATCAATTTTCGCTGGTAAATAACTTATATCACCACTACTGTTATAATAGTACAGCTCCCAAAACTCCATCCACAATTTGGTGGACACAGAAACCCACAATAGGGAGTCTTTTCACTGAGGAGGGAGTGATGTGGCGGCTTGTTTCTTCAACTACAAGAAATACCGAATAATATAGTTAATTAAAAACGGACAATTATCCGTATAAATAACCATATTCCAACCGACCAAATGGCACAGTGGTTAAAGCTTTGGCGTTTGGGTCGGGAGGTACCGGATTCGAATCCCGATAGAGACAGGATGCAAAAGGAAATTTTCATAAGCAGATTATGATCTGTGATTAAAAGGAACACAAACTACGATCCTCTATCGGCATGCAAAACTCAAGGGGCCGACCCATCATCTATATCCAGTACTATAGGCCGGCATGGAGCTGTGCAATGCGCAGATGGTAACTTAAAATTCGGGTAACACAAAAAAAAAAAAACACATTCTAAAAGAATATGCAACAACAGTCTGACAAATAAAATTAACAAATTTCATTATCATACCGATTATCATATCAAACAAAAATGTTACCAATATTGCAATCATACTATAGATGCCTCCATCATTACTGTGATAACCACGACACAAGCATTAAAATGAATGCGATGGCGTGGTAGTTGTAAATTTCGGATGTCATCAGAATATTGTACTACCGCTTGATACAAAATGTGTCGATAATGCAGATTTTTTCCGAATGAATTTTTTTTCGACTGTCCCTAATTTGTATTTTTACCAATTTAGACACACGACGCTTATATCGGGACTTAGTTGAGTTTTGTATTGGGACGACTCGTACGACACCATCCTTACCCGGGTGTGGTTCGACGACCTTGGCAATAGGCCATTGAAGTGGTGGTATGTCTTCTGATTTAACATAAACCAAGTTTCCTATTTGGATATTAGCACATCTTTTTTGCCACTTGAACCTCTTCTGTAGATGGCTTACATATTCATTAGAGATTCGCTTCCAAAATATGTTCAATCTTCTTTGAATAAGTTGTTAATGATTCAGGTAATTTTCTTTCACATCCATCAAACTTTCTGCTGGTGGAAACATTAGATTGGTTATTTTTAAAAAATCAGCAGGCGGCAGAAGTAGTTCCTCTGGGTTCTCAGTAGCTGGGGTGATTGATCGCGAGTTAATTATACAGCTTCTATCTGGCACAGTGTTGTGTTTAAATCTTCGTAGCTAAATTTCGTATTACCGACACTTTTGTAAAGATGGCGTTTCATCATTTTTACCGCAGACTCCCAGAGGCCACCAAAATTCGGGACAGCAGGTGGTGTACATTCCCAAATAATATACCTTGTTGTGCGACAAAATCTTGTACGTCTTGTTGATCAGTGGCGGAAATAAAAGCGGATAAAGCTTGATCAAGTTTTCGCTTAGCACCCAAAAAGTAGCCGTTGTCGCTATATATTTCATTTGGCAAACCCCTCCTGCTGACAAATCGCTTTAACGCATTTATGAATAGCTTTTATGGACATACAGATGAACACGACACGGCTTAGCATCTCGTCCCTTTTTGGAATTGATTATAATTGGACCAGCATAATCTAGTACTGTGAAATGAAACGGACTAACAGCTAGGCGTAACCCATGGCGCTGACAATATTCCCATCTGCTGCTGCTGCGGTTTTGAATTGAATCTACAACAAATAGAACAATTAGTTACAGTATCACGAGCAACTTTTCTAACCTCAGTAATCCAATACAGTTGACGGCTCAAATGGTTAGTAATGCAGATCCAGCATTTTCCAATCTGCCACCAACTCTCAATAAACCATGTTCTGGGATTCAGCCGAAGATTATGTACTGTCACTATTATGTATATGTTTTTTGGACCTTGACTGCTTAATCTCTTCATGATAGACAATTTTTTGTAGATTGGTTAGCAGTATGAACTCAGCCTTTCTCAAATCAATACCATTTAGTGGGCAACATATTTTTCGTTTAATGTCAATCTTTGCATGGAGCAGTTGTGGCTCAAGTTTAATTAATATTTTTATAATCTTAGCGAATTTCAACGTATATGCTGTAACGCGAATAATCTTGGTATAAGAAGAATGTGCTTCTACTAATCCAGGCACAATATGTGATTCATTTTTTATTGTCAAAATTTCCAAAGGTTTCGATTCTTCTTGGCTAGCATCAAGACCAGTAGATATGTTCGAAACGCTCCACCATAACTCATTGGCCAATAGCTACTTCGTCGTTAAACTTCTGGACGTACAGTCTGCAGGGTTATCATTGGACCTGACATGTTACCAATAAAAATTTGGTATTAATTCGCTAATATTTGTACAGCGATTAGCTACGAATACTTTCCAGCTTGATGGAAGCTGGGCCTACCATTGAAGTATGATCTCTGAGTCCGTCCAGAGAAAAACATATTTATTGTCTACATTAAAAATTTGTTTTGTTTTCCTCCGAAATTTCGCGAGTAAAACAGCACCGCACAATTCGAGACGAGGAATTGTAATTGGACTTTCACTTTGGAACCATTTACATTACGCACATAAACACACTTTGAGTAGCCCAATTTGCTAGCATCGCAAAATCCGTGCAGTTGAGTTTCGAACGGTAATGGGATATCCCAACCCAACTTCAATTTCCATAACTGCTGAAACATGACTTTTATAGCGACGGTGACGGGTGATAGCCAGGCGACTGGGTCAAACAACCTAAAGGAGTCCGACAGAAACTGTCTCTTTGTTTCTGCTGAATGAAACCCTACAGTAGACACCTTTAACCTAAAATAATCATCTCGACGATCCCAGTACAGACCAATTACCTTTTGTTCATCAGATTTATCCACTATAACTGCTGATCAGATGATTCATCATTATCTTCTATTTCCGTCAGCAATGCAAATAAATTTGACGCGAACTTTCTTACCTCAAACCCGGCTGATTTTAACTGGCTTGCTAATGCAAATATTTCACTATTATCATCTGCAATTTGATTTAAGCTACGACTAGCTAAGTACAACGCTGATTTAGTACCATATGTTACTCGAAGAAGTTTGGAGTATTTTATTGGACTGTTCCCGCCATACAATACATTGGTAATTGCAATCATCACTGTTAACCATCAACTACGCGAAACTTTGTTGCGATGCTATCTGGTTTAATCACTATATGATGGGGAAGATAACAGCATTCACCGTTCGATGATTCACTCGGTTCACATTCGATCATGTCGATTCACTGAATTTCCGAGATATAATTTAGAATCTTTTGAGAAGGGGAGACGAACTGTGTATCTCCCATTTTCATTGCTGATGGTTGTAGTTTGAAAAAGGGACTGGCATTGTTGCTGTTCCAGATTTAATTGCCTTTCACCATGAAGTTCCTCTATGGTCCAAAATTTTTCTAATGCTTCATAAATATTTAAGCCAGTATGTTAAACGACGCGCTGTTCACTGCGGAACCACCAGTGATTGATTATCCATCCCAAAGCTGTATCATTTGCAACTAAGCCGTATGGTCATATTATCCTTTTAGATTTTAATATCTGAAAGAAGCAGTTTGCACCCACATGGAGATCAATTCTCGCTAATTCATCGGATGGTGGATCTGATAGATTTTTGGTTTGGATCTCCGGCCTATCTAAAGGCTGTTGGTATACCCCAATTGCTAGGCTCAACAAAGTCAACGTCCCAATTTCATTTTTAAACTTAATGATGATCTTTTCAAATTTAAATTGGTTTCTGATCGATTAATTTCAAAAGCTATCACAATTTCCGCGGCTGATCAGCAATTTCATCAAAATACGTAGACAGACATCAAAATATTTTCACTTAATGACTATTTATGACTATTTATGAGATGAAACGATTTCTTCGACCCTATTTTTAACATCTTAACAATTCCCGGGGTTGATACTTAGCATTATCAGGAGAAAAAACTCCTTTCTGCCAGATGTATTTAGCAGAATTGCGAGCGCAATCAAACGTAATTTTTGAATCATTTATGCAATACCGGATATTCAAATGAAACGAAAAAACAAAAACAGGAAAATTATTTGTAATTGTTCGAATTGTTATTGTTTTATTTTCCATTGAATTATCAAATTGCAAATTTCATTTTCTCGCTCTATTTCAAACACGTATTTGTGTTAAGATAATAAAACAGTGATGAGAGTACATAGCACTGTAAATGTTTACTTGATCTGAACTTCCGTAACAAACCTTGTGTGAATTGTATTTACACGTGTACTTATCCTCTGTCCCAGGAATTTTACGAGACTTAGCACATATTTAATATTGTCATTAATTAAAATTCCGATCCACCCGCTCGAATGAGCAAATCTCGGTATGTCATTAAGACAATCATAATAATATTATAAATGAAAGGAAATGGTGGGTTGATTCAAGGCGTAACATGTTTTTACGGTTAAAAGCAAAAAAAAGAACAAAAATTAATCATTTTTTCATGATGGAAGCACGCCAAAAAATAATTTAAATTTCATTTTTGCTTTGTATGCAATTTAAAAGCATTTCTAAAATTCCAACTTGCAATTTAATTTTTTTTTTCGTAAATTCCGAGTATAATAATATAAAGATTTTAAATGTTCACGCTACTTCCGTTTTGTTTGCGCGGTCCCCGTCCAGGGTTCTAAAATAACAAAATCATAAACGTTAAACAATACATTTTCAAAACTAAAAATAATTTTTCATTTTATTTCCTGCTAAATGGGTATGACGACACGGTATAGTAATTTTAAAGTTTCGATGCGTGAAAAACCAGCAGCAAACAAAAAAAAATGAAAAATATTAACAAAAATCATAACATGAGATTTTCCAAGAAAATTATAGTAAATACACGGAGAGACTAAGTGATTTATTGTGAGTGTGGTATATAGACGAGAGGGGGCAACAACACAAAACAAGATAAATTGTTTAATTTATAGATTTTACGTTTCGTGGGAAACATGAAAATCATTTCGATAAAATGAAATAAATTTGGGCTAAAAAATTACCGGATTATAATTCGATTCAAGTTTATTCCGGTTCAAATCCGAAATTTTACACATTTTTAATATTTATAGATTTTATTTGCTTAAATATAGTACCCGTGTAATTTGTACGGTAATTTACCTGTCTGCCTAAACATTACGCAGCACATTTCTATGTCTGTAAATGTTTCATTTTATCCTTGGCCATGATCTTACCTGGAAATAGAAAAACAAATTTGATTAGGAATATTTATAAATGAGTTGTTTCATATTTTAATTTTAGTGTCGAAATGTCGAAAATTGTCGATAATACAGATTCTATGTAATGTAACGAAAATGGCAGCCGATAATAGTCGGTAACATGCCCATCGAAGGCCTAGATGAACAATGTCGATAATGCAGATACACATTTTAAGTCAAAGTAATTTTTTATATTAGATATTTTTATTTTGCTGTTTCTAGAAAACAACTAAAAAATTTAAAATTTTTCACTCTAAAAATTAACACTAACAAACCAAACCAAATTCTATAGTGACATATTTGTATTTGGAAAATATTTTAAATGAAGTGTCTTATTACCGATTATCATTTAAAAATGTCAGCTTCATTTTTATGTCGGTAGTAAGGGAAAATTCGATTGAATATATTGCTCAGAAAAAATTTGAAGATTTCTAAAAATTGACCGAAACGTTTTAGTGATAATTAATACCCAGGTTAAACGCGTTTTAGTTGATTTTAAGAAATAACATAGTCTTATAGTTTATTATAAAAAAATTACATTCCGGTAATTTTATCTTGATTAGATTTAATCTGCATTATCGGTTTTTTTCTGCTGTATGTTTCTTTAAATTTCTTCGACCTGAAATCGACCTGAAATTTTCTTCCAGGGGTAACTTATCACTAAGGCCATTTGAAACCTTTTCCAGCCATGAACATTTAAACGTGCGAACTTTGTGTGAGCGATATACTAAAATGAGTTTTTCCGAATTCTCCACATGAAAATTGACGTGAGATTTTTTCCAGTGGTAGCCATCACCAAAACGTTTTATTTGAATTCTCCAGCCATTACACTTATAAACGACTAATTAAAAAAAAAAAATAAAATAAAATTTTATATGTATGAAATATCCAAAAAGGATTTCCCAGATTTTCCATATGACAAGTGACCTGGAATCAGAGATAAATATCACCAAGACTTTTCATTTGAATCAATTTCCAGCCATGACACTTTGAAGGTGCAATTTTTAGAAATTTTCAAATTTTGTATGTATTATATGCTCAAACGAGTGTTCCCAGGTTTTGCAAATAAAAATTGACCTGAGATTTTTTCGCGAGGTGACCATCACAGTTGAAATTTTCTAATTGTATATGAATGATACATTCAAACGAGTTATGTAGCCTGAAATTTTTTCCAGAGGTAATTTTCACTAAGATATTTTTTATGAATCATTTTCCAGACATGACACTTGAAACGTTAATTTTTAAACATTTTCCAAGTTTTGTTTGATAAATTCCAGAGTTTTCTCAGTAAAATTATATATACGAATAATATTATACTGTTAAAGTTAGCGGAAAGATGGTAATACAGATAGTGCTTTTGCTTTCTTAGCCGAAAGATTGCAGATAATAGAGCCGAAAATATAGCTGTATTTTGTTGAGACAATTACAACAACACCACCATGGCTAAAGCAAAAACTAAAGCATTTTAAAATTTTGCTTTGGCTGAAGATAACGCAAATTCGCATTAGTTGAAATAGCTGAATAACGCTGAAACAGCTAAAGCATAAATGCTTTATTTCTCAACAAAATACAACATATTTTAAAATGTCGGTAATGCAGATTGTATCGATGAAGAAGACTAACTTCAATATTCAAACCGAAAAATCCCAGCAATACAGATTTAAAAGTTACAAATGAATCATCAATTTTCTAAAAGAAAATGTCAATAACATGCATCTATACACCTTGTTAAAATTAGCCGAAAGTTGTCAGCCGAAAGATAATGCAGATAGTGTTTTGACTATTTCAGCGGAAAGTTAAACTTTCTTTATACTCTCGCTCCTATCGATTTTTAAATTCCTATAAACTGAAATGATATAACCCGATCCTAAATTCGAGTTCATGACTGATTTTTGTTGTATTCAAGACACTATCTGCATTATCTTTCGGCTGGAAACTTTCGGCTAACTTTAACAGTATCATCTATACAATAGCCATGAGAGCAAGTCACGTTTATGAATGGTTTGTATATCAAGATTTTGACAGATGAACTATTTAAATGTACCAAATAGCTGAACCATCTGATGGGTCTGATGTGGTTATAGGGGTGACGTTTTGATTTTCCCCATTTTTCGTTCGTCATTTAAGATTTTGGCGTATCGACACCAATCTGACTATGCCGGTTCGATAGTCCATGACTATAGGTAGATTCTGAATATAGGGTTGAGGTGGGTCTGATGGGGTTATAGGAGTGAAATTTTGATTTTTCTTATGTTTTATCAATGAAAACTTTGAGATTTCGAGATTTTGAGAGATACAAACCAACATGACTATACCGATTCGAGAGGCCATGGCTAGAGGTATTTTGCAGTTTTGGGGTATAACAAAAATGTTTTCTTTTCATAGTTAACTGCCTGATTCATTTAGAGCTACCCAGCGAGCACCATGTGGAGGTATGAATCTCGGACTTCGCTCCCCATCCTCTTGGTGTAGCTCCATTAAATTAAAACACAAAGAGCGGGTGAAAAATGACAAAATCACAATTTCACCACTATAACCCTATCAGACCGACCGCAACCCTATACTCAGAATCTATCTATGGTCATGGACTATCGAATCGGCATAGTCAGATTGTTGTTCATCTGGCAAAAGCTCGAATGATAAACGGTTTTATTGCCAGGAGCAGGGAAAAACAAAATTTCACAATTGATATGAAACAATAAATTAATATCGGTTAAATTGAAGATTTTAATTGTTGTTTGTTTTAATATATGCTTTCGGATGGTTTTGTAGATTAGTCACTTTCGGCTGGGATACTTCAATTTAATCTATAATCTGTTTAATTTTCGGCTGAACTAGTCAATACACTATCTGCATTATCGATTTTTTCACTTACGGCTGGCAACTTTCGGCTAACTTTAACAAGGTGCATAATATACGCTAATACAACAAAATAATAATTTTTGATTAAAAAATTACTGTTTAACATCACTACTGTTTAACTGCTTTATCGACATTTCGCGGCGGGTTATTTGTACGAATCTGCCTTGCCAACATTGGTAAGTAGACATTTGTTGTATTTTGTTGAGAAATAAAGCATTGCTGTTTCAGCGCTATTCAGCTATTTCAACTAATGCAAATCTGCATTATCTTCAGCCAAAGCAAAATTTTAAAATGCTTTAAGCTGTATTTTGTTGAGAAATAAAATATTTTTGCTTTAGCTGAATCAGCGCTATTCAGCTATTTCAACTAATGCAAATCTGCATTATTATTCAGCCAAAGCAAAATTTTAAAATGCTTTAGTTTTTGCTTTAGCCATGGTGGAGTTGTTGTAATTGTCTCAAGAAAATACACTGTTAGTTTTTGCTTTAGCCATGGTGGTGTTGTTGTAATTGTCTCAACAAAATACAGCTATTAATATTATCGCTGAATCTGCTTTATCCACACTTTTTCGGCAACACATGCCAAACATATGGTAATGCAGATAGTGTCTTTGCTATCCAAACACAATTTTATGGGAAATAATTTATTACTCGATATAATTAGTTGCTATATCGCCCCCAAAAGGTCAGACTACCCAAAAATATGTAGGAAGCTACATAAATTTACTAAGTTGGACCTAATCCTATGACGTGTAAATTACAATAAATTCCGAAATTTTCGAATCTAAATTAAAAAAATGTTCTGTAATTTTTGACTTGCCCACTTGCCCATTGACCATTTTATGGACATTGTCATAATCTTAGGTAAATATATGCGGAGTTTGGATTAGGGATTGCACCTATTACACCCACTTATCCTATTCGACTTACTCCAAACTCCTCCTGAGTTTACCTCTTATATTATGACCAACATATGGCCATAGCAGGATTGATGAGCAAATGAGTAACTAAAAAAAAAAAATAATTAATTGTAATTTACACGCCATAAGATTATGAAAAATCGGGAAAACTGTATAGCCCTTGACATTTACCCAACCAGTTATTGTAGGTAATAATTTCGGGTTTAACATATTTTTTCGGTTTAGATAGCAAAGACACTATCTGCATTATCATTTATCGTTTGGAAACTTTCGGCTAACTTAATAGGGTGGACCGGACCACCTTGTTAAAGTTAGCCGTAAGTGCAATAAAACGATAATGCAGATAGTGTCTGGACTATTTAAGCCGAAAGTTAAAACATTATTTATTAAATCTGAAATATCCTAGCCGAAAGTAACTTACCTACAAAATCAGCCGAAAACATATATGTATAATAATAAACAACAAATAAAATTGAAATGCTGATATTAATTTAGTTCAGGTGTATATGTTATCGCAAAAGTCCGAAATCGGTAATCGTCCGAATAAAAGTTTTAAAAAACTGTTTTATTGCTTCGAAATGGTTCACCCTTCACCCCACGGAGTATTTTTTTTTGGTTATAGTGTAAATTGGATTCGGGAACAGTTCAAAAGTTTGTTAAATTTTAACGTTAAAAGTCTGAAAAATTCTAGAAATAAAAAAATGCCATATCTTTTTCATACAGCCGAAAATTGTCGATAAAGAAGTTAAAACATTATCTAGCATTCAGTGGAATGTAGTTGTCGTTAAAATGCCTTAGGCAATGCTGACTATGCCAATTCGATAGCCCAGGACCATTTGGGGGTAAATCTGATGAGGTTATAGGGATGAAATTTTGATTTTCCCCTTATGTTGGTAAAATCGTCCATTATTCGAGAATTCGCCAGATAGACACCAATCTGACTATGTCAATTCGATGGCCGATGACTATAGGGAGATTTTGATTATAGTTTTGGCCTTGGAGTGGGTCTGATGAGGTTATCGATAGGTAGATTTTGATTATAGGTTTGGAGTGGGTCTGATACGTTTTTAGTGCTGAAATTTTGTTTTTTTGAAATTTTGATGCCAAATAGACACCAATTTGGCTATGCCAGTTCGATGCCCCAATATTTTAGGTAGATTTTAATTATAGGTTTGAAGTGGATCTGATGATGTTATAGGGGTAAATTGTTATACTGTTAAAGTTAGCCGACTCGCTCCATCTGAAAAAATGCCGATAATACATGTCCGGTTGTAATAACAAAAATGTATCAACCGAAAAATGACGATAATGCAGATTCAACAAAAACATATATTATTCGTCTGTAAAAGTCGGTAAGGCAGATTCGTATACATAACCAGCCGAAAAATGTCGATAAAGCAGATACATAATTTTGGTGTTAAACAGTAATTTCTTTTTAAATCAAAAATGTTTATTTCGGTTCATCGACGTATATCTTTCAAAATTAAAGTTTTTTATTAAATGCATTAAAACTATAATAAAAAACTATTTTAATACTGAGAAAACTCAATGACATATATCAAGCAAAACTTAAAAAATTTCAGGTCAATTTTCATGTGAAGAGTCCGTTTAAAGTGTCATGGCTGGAAATAGATTCAAATGAAAAGTCTTACTGATGCTCACACCTGGAAATTTTTTTAAGATAGATTCCCATGTTTGAAGTCCGGGAAAACTCAATTGAATATAGCGCACACACAAAATTTGAAAATTTCAAAAAATTGAAGAGAGAATTGTGGAGAGTCCGCAAAAATTCGGTTAAATAAAACATATAAAATGGTTAAAATATGTACAGAAATACCCAGCCGAAAAATGCCGATTAAACATAAAAAAGATTAAATGACAGCCGAATAATGTCGATAATGCAAATACAATTGTTTTAAGATCCTTCTTTTGAATCTATTTCCAGCAACGACACTTTAAACGGTAAATTTTTAGACATTTTTAATTTTTGTGTGTGCCATATATTCAATTGAGTTTTCCCCGGCTTCCAACATCCAAATTGACCTGAAATGGCATCAAGGTGTGAGCATCAACAAGACCTTTCATTTGAATCTATTTCCAGCCATGACACTTTTAACGGTCAATTTTTAGAAATTTTTAAATTTTTTGTGTGCGAAATTTTGTGGGTTTTCCTGAACTCTCCACATGAAAATTGACTTGAAGTTTTAAAATGATAATTATTATTTGACACTTCTTTTAAAATATTCTCCAAACATGTAACTATAGATGCATTTCACGTCTTACCTTCCCCAAATATCTAATACAGCGCTTAGAGAAATTTTATTTCATATATTAGTTTTAATTGTGTCGAATGACATTTTCTTATTTTAAATTTTTTAGTTGGTTTTTATGAAGAATAAAATAAAATTTTCTAATATAAATAATTACTATCCGGCATAAAATTTGTATCTGCATTATCGACATTTTGGGCTGATATGTTCGTTGGATGGTCGTTTGATTAATTTGGATCTGCATTATCAATATTTTTCGGCTGGAGTCTGCTAACTATAATAGGTTTGAAATTTTTATTTTCTGTTTTCAAAATTTATGATTCATTTGCTACTTTTAAATTTGTATTATCGGCATTTTTTGTTAAGTTCTGAAATAAATTTTATTTATCGGCACACTCTGCATTGCTGACATTTTACAGTTGAAGTGCACATTTTAATCATTTGGACCTGTATTATCAACGGCTTTACTTTCAACCGAACCTACTTTATCGACAATTTTCGGCTGAAGGCTTTCGGCTAACTTTACAGTTGCTGTATTTTGTTGAGAAATAAAGCATTTTTGCTTTAGCTGTTTCAGCGCTATTCAACTATATCAACTAATGCAAATCTGCATTATCTTCAGCTAAAGCAAAATTATAAAGCGCTTTAGTTTTTACTTTAGCCATGGTGGTGTTGTTGTCATTGTCTCAACAAAGTATAGCTAGTATTAACCAGAAACCATTCGTCTGGAGTGCACAGGTTGACATAGAGCTGCATTATTTAGGCTGCTATAGTTATGAAGAAGTATAGTGGCATGTAATAAATGTTCTGCACGCGCTAAGTGATTTTATATTCTCAAGTGCACTGTTAATTTTTATAAGCATTTGTTGTTTATAATTTCGTGTTTAAAAATTTGCTCGAAAGTTATTTACAATTTTTAGAAATATATTCAGTAGAACTACATAAAAAAAAATATTTTAAATTTTATTACGGGTTAGAAATTTGTAATTAAATTCAATATGTTTATTTAAAAACAACAGGTTTTATATTTTTTGTGCTCGAACTGCTGTGAAATGGTATAAGCGCGCGGTTTCATACACCGAATTGTTGAATTGTGAGAGAATTGCAAATATTTTCAGAACTATAAAATAATTCATTTTTTATGATTATGAGTTATGAGACCACTAAGCTCTATTTAAATTATAAATATTTATTTATTTATTTAACGACATTTTATTTTAAAAATATATTACAACTTGTTAATCGCGTATAATGAATGTATTATCGAAATCAATTTAATTAATTGGTTTTGGCATCTTGACGGGGGGCAATAAATTTATACAATTCCGATGTGTCAGCTGTGCACGAATAATCAACAAATTGTGTATATAGAGTGAGAGCAAATCGCTTTTATTTTGACACATTTAATTTAATATTTATATTAAAATTTTAGAAACATAAATCATTGATTTTATAGTCGTATACGAGTACACAATGTGTGACGCCGGCGAACGACGATTATTTTGTAGTGGTTGGGCTATTTATACATAATTTATATATGTAATATAGTTCGTTGAAATTTCCCCTATAAAACCCATGTCATAACTACTATAAAACAATTCAAATGATGATGATGATGATGATGATGATGATGATGATCTTCATGATGATATTTCCAAGCTATTTCAAGACTCGATATAAATATCGCGTTTAATTTCTGAAAATAACATTTTTCGTCTAATCGCTTTTTTCCGTTTAACAATGCTTCATGATAGCGATTTACAAATACGAACATTTAGTGAATGATTTGATTTCTTAAGTTGAAATTTTTATATCACCAAGTTAGCATCAGTTTTTACCAATTTTCCTCATCCTAATGCATATTAAAATGAAAAATTATAAAAGGTAAATCAAGTTCAAGTCGATAATGCAAATAGTGATTATCAACTGCAAAGCAAGTAGGATGCGACAATTCGCAATTTTGACAAAGGAAACATAAACGGGAGGGAAGTCGATCGAAATATGTCGATAATGCAAATTTAAATAGAAACGTTAATTTAAAAACAGAAAAATGTCATTAAAGAGCCGGCCACAAAATGTCGATACATAATGCATATTTATAATACATCAATAATCCAAAAACTAAAAAATGTCGGCAAAGCAGTTTTATCTGTAAAATTTGATTATAAATTTCGAGTAAGTTTGACAGATTGTGATAGTCATTGTTAAAGTTAGCCGGATGTTGTTGACTGTAAAATGTCGATAAAGAAGGTTGGAACGTTTCATGGCCTAAATTCCAATAAAATGAAAACTTTTTGTGACATTTTTAATAGAACAAAAAATTATCACAACAAATTTATGATTCTGATAAAATGAGTTGTGATAAATGTCACGTGTTTACATGTGAAATTGTTAAAGTAACAGCTGTAAAATTTGTTGTGCCGAGTCGACTATCTGGCAGTTGGTGGCCAAATTCTAGACAACCAGCGCGATAATCAACCAACACCCGAATGTCACTGAAACTCAAGGTCAGATGAAATCATCGCTGCCATGCGTGAGAATGTATAGGAAAACCTGAATCACTTATTTTCTTGTCGTTCACAAGAACTTGGCCTTTATACGACTTCAACTTGGTGAATTTCGGATCGGGACTTGGATCTGCACCCGTGTAAAATCCAAGTAAAATACCTTGAAATCATCTTCAGCGACGAGGTACAGTGAACCAAAAAAATTGTAGGAATTGGAGCGCTAATCCACGCGCGATACATCAGCATCAAATGCATCCCAAGAAAGTCACCGTTTGGTGCAAATTTTGGTCTGGTGGAATCATCGCTTTATACTTCTTCCAAAACGAAACTAGCATAGCCATAACCGTCAATGGCGAGCACTACAGATCGATGATGAGCAAATAATTTTAGGCTCACTATGGGCTATTCAAATGCCCCATTGAAAAATTTTGGGCTCCACCCGTTCTCGGCCAGACTTCAGGTCATTTAATCTAAAGCCAGCAGAACTCAAATCGAAAAGTTTTGGTCCAATTTTCGATTTGGGTTCTGCTGGCTTTAGATTAAATGAAGTCTGGTCAAAAACGGGTGGAGCCCAAAATTTTTCAATGAGGCATTTGAATAGCCCATAGTGAACCTAAAATTATTTGTTTATCAATAGATCTTGTTTTGCATTCTAATTTCGATTTTGGTCCGATTTTCGATTTGGGTTCTGCTAGCGTTGAAATGATAAAGCCTTTTGCATTTTCTAGATCGAGCAGAATAAAAAAATTTAAATAGGGCATTTAATTAGCCTAAAATTAATCTTTAATTTTCCAATTGTTTTAAAATCATTTTTTGATATGTATTCTGCTAACTTTTTCTAAAGCTAGCAGAACCCGCGTTTTAGTTGGAAGGGGTGGAGCCCAACATTTTTTAATGCGGCATTTAATTAGCCTATAATTAGCCTATAATTATCCATACTATCTTGTAATGTTCTGCTGTATGGGTTCTGCTAGCTTAAGTGACGTACTAATACCTCCACAACTGAGCTAGCGGCTGGAGTTATGGCGTATTCTGGATAAAAAAAATACTTTATTATTTTTTTCTTGCTAAAGTTAGCCGACCTTAAGGGCTGGCGTTACAACGTAAAGCCAATAATTCTTCTAGACTACAATAAATTCAGTAATTTTATAGTTTAGCAACGTAAACAGAGCAATTAAATACAAACACAATAAACATAGATCTTTGACTTTAATATGTCTGGCGAATCAGAAGGTTAAGTTCGCCTATCCAATCGAAAACAAAACAGATAAAACTTTGTAACCTAGAATCATATGTTTGATATTATAAAATCTTAAATCCAATTGACGTAACATTTTTTTTTTCTAAACCAATTTTTTTTTTTTTAATTTTTTGATAATATCAACACCATGTCTGTCGTCTCTATAAACATTTTTACTATAATTTAAAAAACAAAAAAAAAATGTTTTTAAAGAATTTATATTGCTTTAATTTTAGAAAATAAAATATTTATAAAATTAACACACAAAAAATTAATTTTTTTTGTGTTTTCTTACTTCATCATCAATGTCAATTTACCAAATTCAAATTTATCTATTATTTTAAGCTAAAATCTTTTTATTTAGATCAATTTTTTTTTTGAAAAAAGAAATTATAAACTTTAGTCGAGTGATTCGCGGCGTAGATATACAAATTTTGGGTTTTGTGGTGGGTGCCCGAGGTAAATAATTAAAATCTTACATCGATGCCGCGAGAATGATGATACATTTTTTGTTGGATTAATTATTAAAAATAATTCAAATAATTAATTTTTCATCTCATATGATGCTGCGTATGGTTGTGAATCAATCTAATTTTAATATTTTGAGTTCATATAGTATTCTGAGTATATACAGGGTGACGTACGAAAATTCGTGATTCATATGTTCACAAATCGAAATCTTTTAATCGGCCAGACGAATAAATCATTTCGACATGTTATTGTTACAGCGCGTATAAGCTATGACCAATCATTTGAATCAGCACCACGCACGTTTTTGTACCTGTCTGTATTATAGTATACCAAGATTTTGTATTTGCGGACATACAGCATACGGCTTTCGTCTTATATACACGTACCATATTTCCATTGCACCGCATAAATATTTCAGTCCGGTTGTTTGTTAAATGTCGAAATAAATAAATTTGATGAATGAATCTGTAATTCCTGAAATAATGCTGCCTGCGCGCCACCACCGTATTATTTTTTTTTAGCAATTTCTTCGGTACTAAAAACAGTGCGCGGTGTTTACATTAACCGGTGATGATGCCATACTTTCTGTGCATGCAAATTTTTCGGATATAACACAAACAAATCATTATAAATAATTCAATTTTTATTGGTTTGCTCCCGCGCGCCTACCGTAATTATTTTTATGGTTCTGTTCCCGATAACCGAAAATTAGGGTGTATAAACAAAAAAATAAAGTGCGCGCTCGTTCATTCAAAATTACAAAAAGAAAAACAAAAAAAAAAAACGTTCATAGTGGTGGTGTGGTTTTGTTAGCGGATATCGTTTAGGATTGTAAATGAGCCATTTGGTAATTAATTCGTTTAATGTGCGGAATATAGCATTTAATGAGCTGCGTGGATTGCGTCATTTGAATGCACTTAATTTCCACATTATTCGAAATTTAATATAACGTCAAAGGCAAAAAATTAATAAAATTGAAATGGAAATAATTTGGACGGTTTACGATTACGCACTCCGTATGATGTTGTCTGAGGCAGACTGAAGGTCAAATTTAATTAGGTAATTTTTTATTATAGACATTTCATGATGTATTATTTTCGAGGCACGTAATTTATTACGTTAATTACATAACGATTTTTTGCTTACCTGACTTCGATAATGTAGGCGACGTCCACAACCAAGGAAATGGCATTAGAAACTCAATTTTCTAATTATTTTACATCAGCCGGTCTCATAAAGTTGCTGTTTAGCTATTACGTAATTGTCTAATTATCGTAGGGGTTGTGGATTCATAATAAAGTAAGTCATATTTAGCGTACATCGCCCAATGCAACGACTGCAACCGTGTAATTATGAAAATAATTTTCGATTTATAAGTCACGGTGCCGAAACGGTGAAACAATGAAAATTTTGTCTGATGTATAATAAAAAATTGCCAAATAAAGTAAAATTTTCAATCTGCAAAAATTTCTGATCAGCAATTGATAAATCTGAAGTAAGTAAACATTAGCGACATCTATCAATAGCTAGTATGAACTAACCATCAATTTAGTTAGTTGTAAATTAACGTTTATTGCCGTGTGCCTCACGCCGTAATCTTTGTCTAAACTTTCTGAAATACATAAATTGCGGGTTAGTTCGTACCAGTTATTGATAGATGTCTCTATATTCATAAACCAAAATGATTCTGGTATTTAATTGATAAGTTCCAGTTTATATAACAAATTTTAATTAAAGATCAGACGCGGTGTGTTTTGTGCCCTCTATGAACAACTGGTATGAACTAACTATCAATTTAGTTATCCATTACTAAACTAATTTAAATTTCGTTTTATTCTAATTCGCAAATGTAATTTGTGATTTATCAATTGCCGAAATGTTTATTATCGATGGTGGTAAACTAAGAATTTAGTACGCAATTTAGGATTAAATAGTAGGCACAGTATGTTTCATGAACACAGTAGCAACTATTAAAACACTAGTACAAACAAACGACAGTTTAGTTTAATCAGTAAATTTAGTCGAAAAAATCAGGTAAGACACACGGTATAAATCACTTCAAAATATATTTTATTGTAAGAATAACTTCCATTAAATAAATTTTCTGCAGAAACAGTAATTCAAAAATCACTAGGGTACAAAAAATTCACACAGTTGCATTTTTTTTTCTTTTTTTTTTAATTTTCCCGCGAATTGAAATATTTTTTTGAATCAAAGTATGTCAAATTAAAGATAATTACATCACTTATCCAATGACATCTAGCGCATTAAAAATAAGCTGATTGAGTCTTTTTTTCGGCAGACTTTATGAAAATAAAAATTAACATACAAAAATAGACCCAATCAGTATAATTTTGTTGCCGCCAGATCTACAAACAGTTCTCTATAATTATAAAACTTAATTATAATTTCGGTTTTAAACTTGCTTTAGGTAAACACGGAACCCATATCGGCAGTCGTGAAAAAATATCAAGAGCTATTGAAGGCAAAATCGTACATCCCAAATCTTAAAATGGCGGACGGTATTGTGAATAAATTTTTTTAATGTACCTGGCATCGGATGACAATTTAATTTATAATTTTTTAAAAAATTGTTCCCTGTTAAAAGACCATTTTTGTATGTATAAACTGTGGGACTGATATGAACCTCAGAGTGAAACCCACCATTAAACAATCCCTTTGGGATTGCGGGCGTATGAAGTACCAAAACGAAGTACCAGTCGAAAGAGTTTTAGGCATGGGTCATGGTTTGCAAATAGCAAATTGATCATCGCCAATATTTTATTATCTCTGACTACATGCTGAGACAACAGGGACCTATTGAAGGCTCAGTGATAATCGACAAGAGTAGTTTGGTAAGCGTAAATATAACAGAGGGCCCCATGTCGAGGGACAGTGGGTGTTCGGTGGTGTTCTACGGCAGTCTGAGATATGAAGGGTTCAGTCACCTTACGGTGAACCATTCATATAATTTTGTTGATCCTGTGACCAAGGCACATACAAACACGATTAGAGTACGTCATTGCATGTAAAAGCGTGATATATAATTATTTTATGTTAATTTCTTTAAATTATATAGTATTTTTATTTAATTGAAATGTTTATTTTTTTACATATGATTTCTTTTTCAGATTCTTTATTTATTTATCACATGATTTTCAGCATCCATTTATCCAATTGTGCCACTATTTCCTTCCCTTCCCACTCTTAATTTCATATATTCATAAAAAATATTAAATTTGATTTATTTCGAAATCAAATTTAATATTTTTTAATTAAAAATTATTTTACCACCGATTAACGAATAAAATTTTAAATTTTAGTTCATATATATTTCAATAGATGGCACTAGTTTGACATAACGAAAATTCTAAGCACAGGCACTTTTGTTTTAGTTCTAAAAAATCCGCTGGTGATCAAAGTGGCGCGCGCCACTGTCGTTGTACTGTCAAAATAATGCGATGCGATACTAAAGCTGTTCCAAGCGCTTAGCCTGAACGGTCTTCTATCGATTACGTCATCATCCGGAAAAAGAAAATGAATATCACAAAAGAGGTAGCAGCTGAAGTGATTGCACTAATTGATGCGGGGCAGAGCCATAGTGGAATGGCTAGTCAACTAAATTGAGCAGATTTTCCGTTCGTCGAGTGTGAAAGAGATATTAAGAAATCGGCTGCTACAGAGGGTAACAAGAATCTGACCAACCTCGTGTCAAAACACAGCGCTATGACCGGTTTATTGTGACGGCTTCGTTGAGAAATAGTCGTTTGAATGCGGTGCAACTGTGACAGCCACTCTAAGATGTTCGTGAAATCGAAGGCAGTCGGTGGACAGTTAGAAAGCAAATTCAAGAAGGTGATCCGACTGCATATCAAAACAGCAAACAGGCCGTTTGCTATTGATCATAGCTCACCGATGAGCCCGCCTCGAATAATGGAGAACAGTCCTGTTCTCTGACGAGTGCAGGACGTGTTTACTGTATGGCAATGAATCGTGCATGGTCTAGGTAGGTATGTCACTGGAGGCAAATACAGATCTTGTGTTCATCTCCAGAGCGAATACTGGCCGTCGATCAAGACGATTGACTTCTCAATGGTACATTTAGGAAGTACTCGAGGACTACATCGTCGTTTATTGGTGGAAATTTCCTGTTTATGCAAGATAATGCGAGACAAGGTGGATGTGCCTGTTATGGAGTGACCAGCTCGAAGCCCGTACCTCAATCCCATCGAAAACTCGTTGGACGAGCTGCATGGCGTGAGCTGTAAAAGGCAATCGCAGAGAAATGGGAGGTGATACCTCAAAATTTGGTGCCTACTTTGGTGAAATCAAAGAAACATCGAATGGAAGCTGTCATTCGTGTTACGGAGCGAATACTTCTTATTAATAAATTTTTTTTTTTGCTGATTTTAATGTTTTAATTCGGTTTTTGTCACTAATTTTCATGATGACAAATTCACAAAAAAAAAACGTATACGTGCGTGGATTACAATTAGTTGTCGACGTAGTGTATGAGTAGTCAATATTTCCTACGAGTAGGCAACATTGTCTACGAGCTATCGACTTTCTCTACGAGTAGTCGGCGTTGTCGAAAGGATCCGAACCGATCCAATTGTATACAATCGCCGCCGTCATCATAGAAAATATTTTAATTAACAATGGCGTAAATCAAGATTAAGACAGGGGAATAGATGACGTGAAAGGTTTGCGGATACAACTACATGCAAGTGATTTACAATTGCAATACGCACACATCACCAGATAAAATAAATGAAATAATCTCGAAGAGCTTCAGAGCAGTATTAAGTGCGGACAAATTGCCATGCTGACATAGTTGTAGTTTATAACTAGTGAACAGTGCAAATTACGAAGTAAAAGTGAAATAGTGAACAGATAATTGTGATAAATAAGGAAATTGTGAAATTGTTCAAAAAGTTATAGGTCTTGGTGTAAATAAAATTTGTAAAATAAACGCTGAATGTTTAATTTGCAAAATCCAGTACGAATTGACGAGAATGAAGTATTGGCGTTTGCTTTAGAATACGTCACAGTAGAGTTGCACAAGCTGGATATGAAGGATATCATGCAAATAAATGCACCAATAAAAGAGGAGATAAGAATATACGGTTATCTTGAAAATACCAAGATGGGAATTGTTGAGCCTACGAATTTCAAAAATAACGGGTAATTGCGTGCGAGAACCTCGGTGAAATGGCAATAAATGGCATCTGGAAATGGATGGTCATTGGTTCAGCTGAGAGAATCAACTATATTGCTAAATGTTCAATCACTCACTGCAGCCATCTTCCAGCAGAACAGTTAGGTGTCGTAAAAAACTCAAACGTAATGAACGTGGTTCTTGTCCAGGAAAAGCACCGAACAACACGATTTTAGGTTGATTGCCGTACATTAAACGAAATGACGGAGAGAGACAGTTAATGACGACGCTTGGGTACGCTGTCAGGAGCCAAGATTTTCAGTGGATCTGAAAAGTGGTTATTGGCAAGTAGCAATCCATCCTGATGATAGAGAGAAAACATTTTCAGCGGGAAACGTTCTTTACTAATTTGTGGTAAAGCCGTTTGAATTATGCAAAGCGCCTGCTGCATTTGACAGATTAATTTAGCATGTTCTAAGAGGCCTAAATTGGAAATAATGTCTGGTTTATTTGAATGACTTCATTGTACTAGGCCGCACATTTGATGAACATGTAACAATCTTAATCAAGTACTACAAGCGATGCGGGCGGCAAGATTGAAGTTAAGTGAAACGAAATGCAGACTGTTGCAGAGTTAACTATTTATGTGCGGATGGATCCTATGAAGGTAATATCAGTAATGGGTTGGCCTGTACGCAAGAGGAACTGCAAGAGGAACTATTTTGTAACACGCAGAGAGCAGTTGGCTGTGGTAGACAGTATTTAATATTTCGCGATACGAGAAATTCTACAAGAAACACACGGAAGATCCGGAGCATATTTCGCAATCAATAAAACCTAGGATAAGATAGTTCACTTTTTACTTTTCAACTTGCACTGCTCATTCCTCTACAACTGTCTCGGGTTGAACTTAAACCAGCGACGTGTGGAATGGTAGCACTTGGTAGCGTATAACTTAACCACTCGACTACCGAGTGTAATTTTGTAATAGTACCCCTACCTTAAATTTGTTCGTCTCAAACAAACTCGTACCTGTTGCTTGAGTCAATCACATTGAACGACTTTCCGAGAACTTCTGAGGTATTCTTGCATCCGATACATGGTCGTTGATCCTGTTAACAATTTTGTGTTCATCTTTTTAACCTCGTTGAGCATGTTAAGATCTGCTTTCTCACTTGCTTGGATTGTACAGCCACACTAAATGACCTCGTCGAAAATGAATCTGTCGTACATCAGCTACGTTATGTTTATAGAATCTTACTATTGGATTATAGTGTTCTTGGTCTTTTCTATGCCTGATCTCATTCCATAGTAATTCTCCATCTTTATCAATGCGTACCACTTTTGCACGTTTATGTCGTGTCCTGTTGGATCATTCTATTTTTTAGCGACCAACTCCACTGTCGGACTCATCCTCAACCATACCACTGGAATCTTTGGCTGGGCCTCCGCAAATGATCTTTCCTTCACTCGGTAATTCAATACGACCTTCACCATTTCTGACCGTACACCATTTTCACGCAGTCTTATTCTATCCGATCTTGAACTAAGCATTCACCTCTGCTCTGCTCCTGTGTGACATTCCATATTCCCGCTTTCTGGTCGTTTCCAAATTTTTCATGTTGCATCCCTCGGGAATCAGGCTGCCTCGCGTCATTTCATGATTGCGTATCATCTAGGATGTAGTGACATATTGTTGTATTTGTTATATTTTTCTGTGACTCCAATAGCTTACTTATTAGTTGCCTTAACTTCTCCCTTACCCTTATTCTCGTTCTCACCTCCTTCGATGTCGAGGATAAGCCTGCGCGTGAAGTTACCATTGCTTATCACAGCTACGGATGAAGCAAACATTTTGTGAATGAATAAATTTACAGTACAACAACAATTAGTGTGCCCAATAATGCCCATTTTTGTTAGCAAACCTCAGAATAAAATTATATTTTGTGGAGACTTCAAAGTCACGGTAAATCCTCAACTCAATGTAGAGCAGTATCCGGGTTCTAGAGTAGAGGAGAACGGTTTTGAAAAATTGACTTGGGAGATGCCTATCTCTAATTAGAACTAGATGATGAGACAAAGAAGCTTCCAGTATGCTCTTGCCATATATCTACGTTTTATAGAGCAGTTAATGTCAGCAGTGAATCATTTTACGACATATCAAGACGATATCATAGTTATAGTTATGATTCCCGACTCATAATTATTATAGAAACATGCCTAAACCAGACGATATTAAGAAGGTAGCTCCGAATGGCTTACTGATGTTAACGGCAAAACGACGCCAGAGGTGGGGCATTTGACCAGAAGAGGAATTTGATCAAGAGGGCATTAGAAGGTGATGAATCTTTGAAGAAGAAATATTCCCCGTTTGGCAGTAGAAAAATCACCGACAGTCGGAAAACCGACGCTCCGTCTCAATTAGAAGCGCACCGTGCATTGTCAACACTACTCAACCATAGCTATAGATGGTTGTTTCCGAACTTATAGAAAATTGTAGATGTCAGACTGCACGTTGGAAATAGATGTAGAATAATAATAATTGAATTTATGATATGATCGTAGTTTGATTTTTTGGGTCTAAAATGTTATGAGAAGGGAAGAAGAAATAGAAAAGGGGTCAGTCCCTTATGAGTCATTAAAAAAAAATCGGTTTAGTTAAACTAAAAATAAAATTGAATTTAATATAAATTAATTAAAGAAATAATAAATCAATTTTTGTGTCTTAAAAATGTTAGCATGTAAGATTTATCTTCTCATCGACCCATCTTCCATGCCAGTATAGGCTGGCATGGAACTTGGAATGTGCAGATGGTCCTTAATCGGTCCTATAGCCGTACGTCTTCGAGTTGGCCGGGAGGCGTACGCAGTAAGGATGTAATTTTTTTTTTATTTTTCACAGAACTGATCTTGTTGCGTGTTTAAGCAATGTGTGATCTACATTCGAGCAGGACCAATATTGTTGTGGTAGTAAAATAAAAATTAATTGCCACATGCTATTTGCTGGATAAATTCAACTCCGATAACGGTACTAACTTTGTTGGTGCGAACACAGAGTTGCATGAATTTTTTGCAAAAGTGCACTGCAAAGCTCTGCAAAGCGATTGGTCCTTTGTTGGTTCTTCATATTTTGGCCGTCTTTTCGAAGCTGTATAGTTAAGACTCCAAAGTATCACCTCCGCCGGTTAACGACAAATGCTAAACTGACATGCGAAAAGCTTAGAACACCAATAAAGTCTGTCGATATCTACCGACGAGTACAACTGAAGTACTTACACAAGAACATTTCCTAATTTAATTCAATTTCCGAATTAGCTTCTTTGAATCCAAACTTAGGTTCTCTTATTCGTTGGGAACTTACCAAGGCCAAATTTCAAAATGTATTAATTTAATATCGTTGGTCTATAGTGAATATATCAAAAAACTTCAACATAGACCAAATTTTTAAAAGTTACTCCTCTCTGTGATTCCAAAACGACAGCCCTGATAGGAACACACAATTATTCATCCGCCTCTCTTATTTACAACAACAATACATTTCCTTAGTTCTCTCGTCATCGATTGTTGTCGAAGTATTACTGTGAAATTTTTTTCAATTTTATTTTTAAGTTGTCACAATGTGAAGAGGCCACTTAATAAGGGGTCAATAATTCTAATATTAATACATTTATTTCATTGTGAAGTGCAATGACGTGCTGTCTTATCGACATAACTTACTGGAGACGAATTATGTAAGCATTACGAGTTACGAGTTACGACAAATGACGTCAAAAGACATTTTTATTTAAAGCATTTTGAGTTGTCGTAATTTCAACTTTTTGTTGTTGTTTTAGTCGTACACATTTATAAATTCGAGACAAAAGTCGTCCTATCTATTTTTTTCTTGTTTTCTTTGACAATTTGTCAAAACAAGTATGAGTCGAAACTCGTAAGTCGAACTCGTAATGCTTACATAATTCGCCCTCTGGAATGAGAAAAGGTAGTTTTCTTATCCATTAAACAATTTCATGTCACAATTTTTGGTATATACCCAATAAGCCGTAAATGTTAATCACAACTATAACATAATTAATGAAATTAATATTTTTTTTTTAATTAGTCCGTTATGTTAGGGCATAGCGGCGGCTTCCGTTCACTAGTCTGCTTGAAATATTTGTGCATTTGTAGTAATATCCCGTTAAACAAACCATGTAAGCTGGGTGAGATCATTATCGTGATATATTGGTAACTGCCTGTATTAAATTTTTGTAAGAGGAATCTTGTAGAGTGAATTTTATTTCTATTGCGAGGTTAATCTATTTTACTATTGGAAATTCCTGTTAACCTCGGAAGAATTATGAACTAGCTTAGGGGTGAAAATATAAAATATTTACTATAAATACAAATTTATATACATAGATATATTAAAACTATAAATTAAGATTAACCTCGCGAGCGAAATTGGCCTATAAAATTTACATTACTTGGGACCAACGTTCCCTCTAATTATTCAAAATCGTGCGCGGCATAACTGCATTGTGGGCAAGTATTTTAAATTTAGCAAATTTCGAGCAAAATTTAACAAAATTACAATTCAATAATTTTTTGAATATTAAAAAATAAATAAAAAAAAACTTTAAGGGATATAATTTTCAATTGTCCCATGTTTTCCCTTTATAAAAATCACTGTCAGCTTTTGCTTCAATGCATATTTTACAAAGTTCACTTGTTTCAATTTGGTAACTAAAAATTTCACCTAATTTAAATTTTTGTTTAATTGGTGATGGCGGGATTTCTGTTTCATTCTGTTTCACTATTCTACTACTGTAAATTTTGAAGTTGTCTTGTTTGTGGAGCTTGACTTTACATTCAATTTTCGTTTTGTCATTACAGTAAAAGTGTTTATAAATTGTTTAAAAATATCATATCTTATAAAACATCACCAGTGGCCCTATTCTGGCAATTCTCCGATAATAGGGAATTTACATATAAATCATATTTAAATCATTTTTAGTGATAATTTTTTTTAAAACAAAATATAATTGGGAATAATTTTCCCTGCCAGTTTCGCTATGGAATTATTATTCCCAATTTGTAAAAATTTACATCAAACTTTTTTCCTCAGTAGGCCAGAAAAAAACAGATTTATAGATAAAAGATATGTAAATTCTTTCCCCTATTCCCTATTCCCAGGGAATCACCAGAATAGGGCCACAGCAGGTCGATTCTGGCTTTCCTGTAGGAAAAAGGAATTAGGAAAAATATTTTCATAGTATTTTTGTCACAAAAACTTTTTTTGTGGCATACTATGGTAAAGAGTTGGTGCAAATTTTTTCAAAATCAAAATTAAATTGGGAATATTTTTCCTATTCAATTTCGATACGGAAAAAATATTTCCTAAATTATAAAATTTTAGATCAAACATGATTTCTCAGTAGGCCAGAAAATGATATTTTTTCCAATAGGAAAAACCAGAATCGACCTACAGAGCTCGTTCCTGGTTTTCCCATAGGAAAAGGAATAAGGAAAAATATTGACATAGAGTTTTTGTCAAAAATATTATTTTCTGGCCTACTACGAAATCATGTTTGATCTAAAATTTTAGAATTTAGGAAATATTTTCCCGTATCGAAATTGAATAGGAAAAATTTCCCAATTTAATTTGGATTTTGAAAAAATTTACACCAACTCTTTACCATAGTATGCCAGAAAAATTTTTTGTGACAAAAATACTATGAAAATAGTTTTCCTAATTTCTTTTCCTATAGGAAAACCAGAATCGAGCTGCATATCATATTAAAAATTTTGAACCGTTTGGGTTTACTAATATTTAAACTTTGTGTCTGAATCGAAAAAGAATCTTACCAATATTGTAGATGGGCACTCTAAAAATTATGATGGGCAAAATACAATATAAATCTGGGCGGCCGCCCGTGTGCCCAGCTTAGCGGGAACGTTGCTTGGGACCTCTTATAAATTTATTTAACTTACGCTTCACAACTCAAAGCTTGGTCACAGAACAAAGTAGATCATTCTGACAATCACAAATCAATGAAACCTTCCTAAAGTAAGAATTTTTTTCTGCGGATCTAATATTCAGAAAATGCGATAACCTAAATTTATTTATTTGCCTAAAGTCCAGCCACAACAAAACCATCGGACTACGTCTTTCGACCACTTTAACAACTGGCGCTTTTATATACATAATTTATATATTAGACACCATACAATAGTTTCGTCATTTGTGATTTTAATTAATTCAAATTTATTATTTTAATTTTATTTGTTGTTGTTGCGGCGTACAATAAATTTTTCAAAATAATTATATTTTTGTTAAACACAAAACAAAAGAATATCACGCAATTTTCATAGTAAATTAAATCTGTCCACTAGAATGATATAGCAGTATGAAGCTAATTGGCCAAACATTTGTGATTAAGTTTAGAAGAATTATGATTGTAAATTATATTCAATTAATTTTAGTTTTAAATAAACTAAAAATTTATGTAACTTGTCGGATTAGAAAATGTGTAATCACAGTTTATACTACAGTAGTTTGAAAAATATTTTTCATTCTTAATATTAATATAGCGACGGGGCGTTGAACACTTTATAATATTTTATTATGATTCGTTTAATTTACATTTTTTACACAGATTACAACATTAGGAGGTTCATGATTTACGATCGGGTATTGCGGGTACGATATAAGAGGGCATGATGTAAACGAATTTTCATAGAATTTTATATTTTGAAAAGAAAATATGGAAAATGGATTTTAAGAATAGATAAATCCTACCTTCTTTTTATGACTATTGTAATTCGGCATTTTCCTTTCCAGGTAAAGTGTTTTATTTATTTATATAAATTACTTAAGGTAATTAAAAAATTTAATTAATATTTTTTCGTTGTTGTTGAAATTAATTAATTTATAATGTAAACATAACAATTTAATACACGATATAAAATATGCAATAAATTTCAAACTTTGTAACACAAATAATAATTTTCACTCAACAAACTATATATAATTTTCACACTTTAATCAATTTTCACATAATTTGATGAAAAACTAATAATTTTTTATTATTTAATAATATTAAGAAGAAATTTATTATTTACTTTTGGGAAAATTAAATAATTTTATTTCCACGCGTTTTATGAATTAATTTTTTTAACGATAAATTTTTCAATATCCAAAATAAATTTATTAAAATTTTTAAACTTATCTCGTGAATACGATTATCTAGACTGAATTTAAAAATCTTAATGTTGTTTTTAAATTGAATTACAAAAAAATAAAAGAACAGCAAAAAAAGAAAGAAAACTTCAAAATTAAGAAATATAATTTTCTTTTTGGTAATTTTTTTTGTGTTTTTCGTTTGATTCGAGTGTGTCTCAGTTGTATACATTTTTCATTTTTTTTTGCCTTTTTATTATTTTATTATGATTTTTTATTGTTGTTTTTTTTTCTTTTTGGAAAATGTGGAAATTACAGTAGCGAGCATGAGGAGTGAATTTTATTTTTTTTAGAAACGTTTCCATACTGGCGTATGGACTAAATCGGGTTGTTATGTGAAAATTTATTGATTTGTTTTTTGATGGAAAATAAAATAAAGGAAACTTCGATTTTGGTCAACATTCCAAAGAATGGTATCTCAACTCAACGAAATCTGATATCAAAGTTTTCGAAAAATGTTCACATGAAATTTTAGATACACAAATTTCTAAATTGAGTGATTTTTTAATGTTTTATTATTGTTTCATAATTTGTATTTGGAAATTTTGAACTTGAGTGACATTTCACTATCTCAAATTTAATTGAAATTTGAACATTTCAAATTGAAAAACAAAAATTGATCATTTCAAAATTGAGTGAAAATTTAACTGTTTCAAAATTGAGTGAAATTTAACTATTTTAAATTTAAAACGGTTAAAATTGACTCAATTTGGAAATAGTAAAACTTTCATTCAATATGGAAATGTTCAAATTTCAGTTAAGTTTGAAATGAGTGAGAATTTATTAGTGAGAATGTATTTCATTTCAACCAAGTTTTTTCTGTTGTTAAACTTTTCGTATATGCCGAAACGACATATTAAATTTCTTTACACAACAACAACAATATATCAGCGTGCCATTTATACCGTTAGTGAAGCGAAATCCTACATAAAATTTGGAGAACAAAGAGTTGCATGTCGTTCGGAGACCCCGTTAAAATTAACCTATAATTTCGAGCCAAATTAAAAAGTTTTTTGTCATTTATTTATTTTTTTGTTTTATAACAACAAAAATATTCAAAATGAAGAAATGATTTACAACTAAATGGAAAATTAAAGGTTAACTGTAGATTGGTTAAATACCACAATAAAATGAGAGTTTTTTTTAAAAACCATTATTCTCTTTCTTTTCAAAACTAGATTCTAACTAGAAACTGGATTGTTCAAATTTTACCTAAATGGAGCTGAAATAGTGACACAATCCAAAATTTTTAATTTTTCATTAGAGCGATTTGAAAATATTACTCAAAATTCGCTCAAAATTTATAATCGGAGTTTTTCAAAAGTGAATAAAAATACATTCTGATTAGTAAAATAATTTTTTTTTTCAATTCCAACATCTTTAGCCGGATCTTAATTTTTATAATTCTTTAATATTTTACAAATTTTCTTAGGATAGTTTCCAATATCATAAATGTTAATTTCATTCGCGAATTGAGTGATTTTTTTTACTCTGTTTTCAAATGGTAAACTTTATAAATTTTACGAAATTTTGAAATATTTAAATTTCACTCAATTTGAAATGCTCACATTTCACTTAATTTTTGGATGTTAAAATTTCACTCAATTTATAAAGGGTAAAATTCCACTCAATTTGAAATTGTCAAATTTCACTTAATTATAAGATAGGGGTTTATTTATTTATTTTGCTGTTTTTTCAAAAAAAAAATATTCAAAATGAAAAAATGATTTACAACTAAATGTAAAATTAAGTAGACTAATTAAATACTACAATAAAGCTCAACCCAAAATGAAAATCCAGCCAAAGCCGAAATTAGGACGCAAAACAAAATTTATTGACAAGCAAATGATCAAATTTTAAACTTGAAATACCAAAATGTCACTCGTTTTGATTAGGTTCAACTTACTCACCTTTAAACTTTAAAATTTCACTGAATTTTGAAATGTTCAAATTTAACTTAAATTTGTAATTTTCGAATTTAATTAAATTTAGAAAGCTGTTCAAATTTCTGTAATACGTTGACATGCCAAATTATAACTATAGTTCAAATTGTAAATAATATTTAAGGTTAAAATTATAAAATTTCTCTCAAATATAAAATAATAAAATTTCACCCAACTTGAAATTTTTAAATGTCATTTAATTTAGAAACCTGTAAATTTCATTCAAATTGAAATGTTCAAATTTAACTCAATGTAGAAATATCTCATTTGCTGCAAGAGTGACACAATCCAAAAATTTTAATTTTTCACTCGAGTGATTTAAAATTATCACTCAAATTTATTTGCAAAAACGGCGTTTTTCAAAAGTAGTTTATCAAATACAAGTTACTCATATTTGAAATGTAAAAATTTCACTCAATTTTAAAATGATCAAATTTCACTTCAGTTTGAAATAGTAAAATGCCACTGAAATTGAAAACTTTCAATTAAATGTTGCTCAATTTTAAAATGTTAAATTTTTTACTTACATATTAGTAAGTTTAACTTAATTTGGAAATGTTTTAATTTCACTTAGGTTTGGCATGTTAAAATGTCTGTTAAGCAAGAATTGTATACATATCACTAAATTTTGAAATTTTTTTAAATGTTCAAATTTTACTCAATTTGGAGATATTAAAAATTCACTCAACTTAGAAATAAAAGTATTTCACGTAATTTTAAAAAGTCAAAATTTCACTCAATTTGGAAAGTGTGAATTGAACTCTCCTCGGAAATATTCAAATTTCACTTCAGTCAATTCACAGTGGATTTAAAAACCCAAACTGGTAAAACATTGCAACAAGGTAAAATATATAATATAAAATTATTTAGTGCAAAATAGTAAATTTTCAAGTTTGGACGAAAATTTGAAACGTTCTAATTTCACAAAAGTTGAAATATTAAAATATTTCTCAAATAGCAATTTTAATCTTCAAATTTAACTTAATTTAGAATTATTCAACTTTCACTAAGGTTTGATATGATAAACTATCACTTAATGCCGAAATGTTCAAGTACATATTACACATTTTTGAAAATTTCAGTTTTTTTAAATTCAAATTGTACCTACATAATATAATGATATATTATATATAATACATTTATTATATTCAAATCATAAAATATCACTCGAATTTGAAATATTAAAATTTTACGCAATTTTGAATTTTTTAAATTTTATTCAATTTGAAATCCCCGCATTTCACTTAATTTTTAGATGTTAAATTTTCACTCAATTAAGAAATGTCAAAATTTCACCCAATTTTAAAATATTCAAGTTTCACTTAATTTTGAAATAGTAAATGGTTATTTTTTTTATTTCCAACTGAACACTCTAAAGCTTTTATTAATTACTTAAGGTACTCTAGATAATTTTATCGCATATAGAAAACTGAGCTAATTTCGCTAGTTTGCATTTTTTTTGAGAATTAAAGGTTGCCGTGGGAAACATTAGAAATGAGTATTTGACATTAACATGTTTTCAAACACGCAAATAAGGCAAAATTAACTATTCTTTGATACGCGTTGAGTATTCTTTTTGAAATGTTTAAATTTCACTAAGGTGTTGAATTTTGAAATGTTCAAATTTCGCACAATCTTTAAATGTTCGAGATATTAAAAATTCACTTATTTAAATGTCATGTAATTTTAAAATGTTAAAAATAAATTCACTCTAGTTTGAATAGTAAAATTCCACACAATTTTGAAACGTTTGAAATATTTCTCAGATTGAAAATGATCAAATATAAATAATTCTATTTTATAATATTATAATTTCACTCAAATTTGAAATATTCAAATTTCACTAACGTTTCAAAGAATAAAATGTCACTCAAGTTAGAAATGTTCAAACACAAATCACTCAATTTTAAAATGTTAAAATGTCACTCAATTTTGAAATGTTTATATAATTTCGAAATGTTAAAATTTTCTCGTTAGACTTAGCAAGGTAAAATATAACTCAAGTCAAGAAATGTTCAAATACATATACAACATTCTTGAAATATTCAAAATTTCAATCAGTTTAAAATGTTCAAATATCATTATATTCAAATTTTACTCAATATTCAAATCGTAAAATATTAATTAAGTTTAAATAATATTTTATCATTTCCATTTTGAGTGAAATTTGAATTGAATGAAATTTGACCATTATAAGCTAAGTGAACTTTAAACATTTAAAATGAAATTTGAAGATTTAAAAATGTGTTGCATGTATTTAACCGTTTTCTGACTTGAGCTATATTTTACCTTGTTAATCCTAAAAATAAAATTTGAACATTTCCAAATTGAGCTAAATTCGAACATTTTATAATTAAGTAAAATTTAATAATTTCTTAATTGATTGATTTTTGTTTGAGCATTTGTAACTTGACATTTCGAGAGTGACATTTACTGTTGCATACTTTAGCGAAGTTTGAATATTTTAAGTAAAATTTGAAGATTTGAAAATTGAGTGAAATTTTAACATTTCAAATATATATACTTATATTTGAACCTATTCAAAATGAGTGACATTTTTAATTGATTCATTTGTCAATTGATCTTGTTTTGCGGTCTAATTTCGGTTTTGGTTTGATTTTCGATTTAGGTTTGGCTACCTAGCTTTAAAATGAAAAAGGAGAATATTTCAATTAAATCGTCTTTTTCATTTTGATTATTATTTTTTTGATAAAACAACAAAATAAATAAATAAATAAACCCCTATCTTTTAATTTAAGCTGAGATAACAAAGACAATATCAGCATTATCAATTTTATTTTACTTTTGACTGGAAATTTGACTGGTTAATTTTGACAAGTCCCTTATCGACATGTAACTATTTATTCCCCAAATTTAAAATTTGAACATTTCTAAACTGCGTTTTAAAATTTTCTGACTCGAGTTAGATTTTACCAAGTTAAGCCTAAGAAGAAAATTGGGAAATTTCAAAATTGAGTTAAATTCGAATATATTAATATTCAGTACAATATGTGTGAATTTTAGCATTCTAAAACTGAGTGATTTTTATTTAAACATTTCTAACTTGAGTGATATTTTATTATTTTAATTTTAAGTGAAATTCGAAAATTGTAAAATTGAGTGAAATTTTAACACTTCTAAAGTGAGTGAATTTTTAATATCTGAAAATTAAGTGAAATTTGATAATTTCAATTTGGGTGGAATTTTACCCTTTATAAATTGAGTGAAATTTGAACATCTGAAAATAAAGTGAAATATGAGCATTTCAAATTGAGTGATATGTATAAATTTATTGCTTAATTAAATATTTCAAAATTTCGTAAAACTTATTATTTAAAAGCGAAAGTTTACCATTTGAAAACAGAGTGAAATTTGAACTTTACAAAATTGAGTGAATTTTCAAAAACGAGTAATATTTACTTGAATATTTCGGCATTAAGTTATATCATGTCAAACCTAAGTGAAATTTGATTAATTTCAAATTAAGGAATATTTGTGTATTTCAACTTATGTGAAATGTGAACATTTGAAATTTGTGTTCAAGCTTGAAATTTTACTATTTTGGATTAAATAACCTTATTCAGTCCAGTACCTTTGTACCTTATTATTACAATGTTTTAACCATTTTTTGTTTCCAAATCCACAAGTAAGTTAAAGTTTCAACTTTACAAAATTGAGTGAAATTTTAACATTTTAAAATTACGTGAAATACTTTTATTTCTAAGTTGAGTGAATTTATTACAGCCATTTATTACTTAACAGCCATTTTAATATTCCAAACCTAAGTGAAATTTAAACATTTGCAAATTGAGTTAAACTTGAACATAACAGAATTATGTTAAAAATTGGACATTTTAAATTTAAGCCATTTTTAATTGAACATTTTCAATTTGAGTGGGATTTTACTATTTCAAACTGAAATGAAATTATTATTTCCAATTTCAATTATACATAGTTATATTTTACCAGATCATCAGATCAGCTGGATACTTTTCCAGTTTTTAGGAGTTGTCACGGAGAAATTTATTTACAAGTGATATTTTTTCTGGTTTTGATTCTGACTGATCATTTTAATAGTTTCTATGTTTCGTGTTATTTTTATTTTTGCATATTGTTGACTAAATTTACGTTTCTTAGTAGTTTGTGAAAGATCTTTCCTTTGTAACGGAAGTTATAACCGTAATCCGTCCATATAATGTTAGCCATCAATCTGCTTAATTTAGATCACACTGTGCAATCGTCAATACTTACAAGAGCGTTGGTAGGTCTAAAACCCTGTGTGGTTTCAACAATTAACAACTAATCACTGAAAATCGTTCTTAAGAAAATCGATTTAGTAATTACGGAACGTAAGTAGGTAGGCAATTTAATTAATTTATTTATTTGAACTAATTTCGATTTCTATACGATTAAATTTGTTTATTTCTCGGTATTGTTTAAACCGTGCTCCAATTGCAGGTCGGTCCGTTTCTCTTAAAAACCTGCCTCTCGTAATAAAAAAATCAAAATTCGAAAAATTTTTATTCATAGATAAATATTTTGGTATTGGGATTTTCCAAGAAATTTTTAAGAAGCGAGTAAAATGACTCATTCAAATTATTATAAGATGAAATTTAAAACACAGATTTTTATTATGCGTGGTTATCAGAAAAGTTAGAGTGTCACAAAATTCATTGTACATATATCAAATTACAACTCCTAATTATTTATTATCTTAAATTCCAAGAAATTTATAGATTTATTTTCTTATTTTGTGGAAATTCATATGACCAAAACAGTTTTAATTTTTAATATTTATTGTTGTTGTAAAACATATAAATAAATACAAATTTAAATTGATTTTATGGCGAATTTTCATTGCTTTCTGCTGACTGATTTCCAAATAAATACAGAACAGCGCGCACGTGATCGAACCGCGATCACGTAGTCTGCTTTATGTGCACAATGAACACAATCGATTTGGCCAGATAGGTCATCCTTGTGTTTCGTTTAATTCCGCACAACATATCAAATAATTAAATCAGCGTACCAGTAACAAAAACAAAAATTTCATTTATCTTGCCTTTATGCGGTGAGCAGACGTGTTTTGTTTGTACGGTGAGGATTAGAGTGCGGTGTTAACAGAAAAGTTCTACTTGCGATTTTTGTATTTTTGTACATTTCATTTGGAAAATGATATATATCACAAGATCATAAAGAAAAATGATTTATGTTGGATTTTATGTATCTATCTTCTCTGTACACCACTATAAGATCATAAAGTGTTTGGATTACGTCATTCCGGTGTGTGTATTTACGTGAAGACGCGGCTAAATAAGAATGATCTAATGAAATGGAAAATATGGAAACGCGGTGTACCGCATTTTGAAAATTTCCAGACCACCATTATTATGACAATTGAAAATAATTTTTAGTAAACTCAATAAAATTTTGATTTATTTATTTATCTGTAGGCATGGAGATTTTCGGTTATCTTCTTTACATTTTTTTTTCATTTTACTAAGTTTTTGAATTGGTTTTAAATTTTTTTAAAATAATAATCGCCCACAATGCTATACATCGATCGTAAATTTTTAAATAAAATATTATGTTGTGGGTCATTCATAATCCCAAACAAATCATTCAAATTCGTCATATTTTTACAATTTGTGTGTTCATATGACATTAAACGGCCGCCGATCTTTCGAATATAGATGAGATCGTTAAATTTATTTTGTCTGTTCTCACATCGAATTAATTTATTGACGTTTTTATATTTTTATGACATAAATGTGATTTCCGATTAGAAATTTTCATTAAAAGTGTGATTCATTTTGTTTTTAGTGCAGAGGTATTTTAGTTTTTTCGATGCCTTTTGACTGAGAAGTTAACAGTTTAATTGTAATGGGTTGCTGGCTGAATATTTGTCCAGTTATCGGTCGGTACTGGGAAATATTAAAATAAATTTTTTACTTCGCACACTTTAGACTGACATTGTTAGTTCAGAGTAAATTTTGAAGAGCCAAGTACAAAAACGCAGTATGCATAGTTAGGTTGATTAAAAATGCACAGAGTAATTTTTGATAGTGCACTGCCTGCTGGGTTGAATTAAAACTGAACCCCCAAAAATTAAATTTATTGGAAATATATATATTAGAAAATTCACTATTTCTAGCTTTCACATCCTACAAAAGGATTTTGCATTCTGTACTGTTGTCCCACATCCTTCTCGTTCCATTGATCTCACCCTCCAGTTTTGACATCCTATTAAACATTGAACTTGTTCGACGTCGTCGTGGCAGCATAGTCTGAGGTTCCTCTACGACAAACAAATATTTTGCTTCATACGAATCCGATACTCATTTTGCGGAACTTGAATTGGACTACAGGTGGAACGAATGACCTTCCTTTCAAATGTATAGTATACCCTAGAATGCACAATAACTATAATTATATATAGTTTATTATTAAAACAATTAAAATACTGAAAAATGCGCCATTTTGTGTCCACACACACAGCTGAAAACCTGTTTTCGGTACGGGACTGGCGGAATCTATTGTGCATAATTCATATCATCCACAACAAATAATGTTTAACAACCAGAAACAAAATCTTTTAGTTGTGGATGATATGGAAATCAAAGACAGAGATATAAATAGAGTTTTATATACGCATCCCGCCCTAACTGTCCACGCATGAAATAGACGATTTTATATGGAGAAAAAGCACATTATCGGTCTATGCGACATTTCTTTTTTCAAATCGTTGTTCTCTTTAGAAATCATATATTTCTACTTTTGAGTCACATCGGGTGTATCTCTAGGGTAACACTACTCGTACTACTGGTCACCGATCTACTTCGTCGTCTTTCATCTTCATCGTCATTCTACAAAAGAAACACAAACCAAATTATGACATTTATTGAAATTAACGATCTAATCTAGCTCGTTTACTGTGAGCAACGGTGCTTTGAATGTGAATGACGTTCGAGAGGACGCTTTCGTTGGAGTAACCATTATATCATACAGCACTCAAATTTTAAACTTAAAAACTTATTCATTAGATTTATTATTGTGTAAAACTAAATATTAACCCGAATTTGGCCTGCGATACCATATGGTATCATTTGCACTACTGCATTAAACGCTCAAATTTTCACACAACGATAATTATTTGTGAATGTGTGAGTATAACTATTTGTTCATTAGCAATGCTTTGAACACCTGCGTTGTTATTTCATCATTTGAGTATTGCATTTCAAGGTGTCAAGTGTTCAAAGTTTGGAATATTTTTTTTTTTTGATCAAAATAGACAAAATGGATTACATGAAAAGGTAAAATATGTCTTTTTTATGTAAATATAATTATTTTATTTTGTAATAATGAATTATTTTACTTTTAAAATATACTAGTTGGTTTTGGGACAATTATTATTTTTATTCAATGTTTTTTTACCAAATTATTGCACGTCTTTTAGCTGTGATACCATATGGTAGCACTGGCCATTACCTCGATATTTTTATGTACTATGTGTTTTATGTGAAGTGTTATGTTTTGAATCAATATGAAGACGTTATAAAGCTGTGTTGTATGTTTATGTGGGTTGCAGTACATATACATTATTTAGAATGTCAAAATAAAATGGTATTTACGTGGTTTTTATAGAAAATTAACACTCCAAGAAGCATTGGACTATTTGGAGGAAATTGCTTCCGATGACGAATCAAACACAATGCCTCAGACTTTGTATATTGAACCTCCTGCAACCGAAAATGGATTTATCAGTGGGGAGGATGATGATATTGAAGATGGAGAAGGTATTCCTGATCATGTATGCGCAGCTCAGTTAAAATCAAATTGTGAAATTGTTTTTAATAGTGGGGAACGAATATCATCTGATGTTGTGGAAGACATTACACCTTATGGAAATATTGATCCTCTATTCGCTGAAATTCCAAATTCACTAAGCTCGAACGATGCTATATTTTCCACCACAGCTGACATAACCGAAAAAGATCAGTCTACAATATCTAGTGGTAAAAAACGGTCCGCAGCTGCAGCAATACCACCACCAAAGCGTTCTGAAGTTGTTTGGGTAAATGCAACATCAAAAGTCACACAGCCAATATTTCCTCAACCGGATTATCGAGACTGTGCTAATATCACTCCGCATGAGCAATTTGAAAAGTTTTTCGACCATGATTTGTTAGAACTTATTATTCACGAGTCTACCAAGTATGCAATTTTTCTTGGCAAACCAAATCCAAACATTACTTTAGCTGAACTAAAAGTATTTATCGGCATACTTGTAGTAAGCGGATACGCTGCTCAATCAAAATCTGAATCACACTGGTCAAGTGAATCGGATTTACGCAATGACATGATATACAATTCCATGAGAAAAAATCGTTTCAAAGAAATATCACGGTTCCTTCACTTTGAAGACAGCAACAAGAATGGCGGTTCTGATAAAATGTGGAAGCTTCGTCCAGTGACAGATCGTTTGAAATGTAATATGATCAAGCATTTTCATCCTGAACGAAACCTGTCGTACGATGAAAGCATGATTGCATATTTCGGTCGCCACGGATGTAAGCAGTTTATAAAGGGGAAACCACTACGTTTCGGTTTCAAAGTATGGTCACTTTGTACTCCATCTGGTTACTTAGTAAATTTTGAAATATACCAAGGAAAAAACCCTAGAGCAAATACGGCATACGAGGAAAGCTTTGGTAAATGTATTGCACCATTGTTCAATATGCTCGATGACTTTGATTCCGATGTAAGGATGCTCCCATTTGCCTTCTACTTTGATAACTTGTTCACTGGGATTTCAGCATTAGTGTATTTAAAATCCCGTGGCTACGATGCAACAGGAACGATTCGTGAAAATAGAATTCCGAAAAATTGTCCTTTGCAAAAAAAAGCAGATCTCAACAGGAAAGAGCGCGGGTTCATGACGAGCAAATCAATTAAAGATTCAGATATTCATTTGACGAAGTGGGTTGACAATGCTGTGGTTTGTATGGCATCAACTGCTTATGGAATAAATCCGGTGTCGCAAGTGCAAAGGTATTCTGCGGCCGCAAAAAAAAAGATATCAGTACCTCGACCATGTGTCGTTGATTTTTATAATAAATATATGTGCGGGGTAGATAAAATGGACCAAAACATCAGCTTATATCGTATTGGTATAAAGGGGAAGAAATGGTGGAGCTGCATTTTCACTTGGTTGATCGATGCATCCATTCATAACGCATGGCAATTACACAGAACACAAAAGGAAATTAGCCATAAACAGTTCCGACGTGAATTGGCTACCTACTACTGTGTACATTATGGCGTTGCTCCCAAGGCAACAGGAAATAAAAAGCGTAATCAAACCTCGTTGGAAGCGTTACGTTTTGACAACGTTGGTCATTATGTCCGACCTATAGACAATAGACGTAGATGCGCTGGCACAAACTGTTCATCGTTTGGTCGCACTGTTTGCGGCAAATGTGACAAAGGCCTTTGTGTTAAGTGTTTTGAGGGATATCATACTGGTAATTAGCACAAACTAAAATAATAAATAACTTGAATTTATGTACACAATAAAAAAATATCTTTCGAAATTTGAAATATAAAATTGAATTAACAAATTTATCAAACTATAAAACGTATTTTCATTATTATAGATTAAAACTATTCAAAGTAACTTAATGTAAACTTATCGGCCAATGATACCATATGGTATCATTCGTTATTCACCCCCTACAACATAAGTAAACTATTTTGAAACAAATCCTTAGTGTAAAAGGGCTTTATTCTCATCAAGCAATATAATTTTGAGTAAAAAAATAAAAAAATTGGAAAAAAATATTTCTGGCCGAATTCGGGTTAATAAAATATTTTTGTTAAATTTATCTAATTTATTATTTATTTCGTAATTTGTTTGGGTTTTAAAACGTTTGAGAAATTTTTGAGGTTAATTTACGAACTGGTCAAAAATGTCTCCCCCATATCCCCAAGCAACATATTTTCTTTTTATCGCATAAATGATATTAATTTTTTGGTATGATATCAAAGGGCTAATTCTGAGCTGGTCTAACACCACAGACGGGCAAGTGGGGTTTTTTATTGATTAGTGTTGCCTGATGAAACTGTTTTATTTTCTGGGATAGAATCGTAAAATAATTTCTAATATACGTGCTCTCTTAACCATTTCCGCCAATGTTAGTGTGGAATGTTATTTTAAAATTCAATCACCAATCAAATGTGGAGGACTACTTGAATCAGAAACGTTTAATTGTGTAGAAGTAAATGAAAAATAATAGTTCCATTGGTAACATTGAATTTTATTAAAACAGATTCATTATCGTTAATACAGATCGTTAAATACATTCTGACATCTATTAATGCAAAAATTTATTAGAAAAACGCTATTGATAATGACTAATAATGGTAAATGTTCATTTTGTTGTAAATCAATCAAAAAATCAGTGGGACACCGTTGGTAACGCTATAAACCCACAAACGTTAGCTTTGTTATTTAATTTTTTTTTTTAGAAAATAATTTAACAGTCCCTTCCCTACATTTATAATAAAAGTCAAAATAATGATATACCACAAATCTTTCAAAGTTATATTAAAGACAAATAGCAATGCCAAGGCCCACATAATGATGTAACCTATCTAATTATTCGAAATGTCAAAAAACTCCTGGTATTAAGATATTCCACATAAGTGACATACGACTTAAGATTTCGTTAGATCTATATAGATACAGCAGCTTTTGTTTATTTTATAACAATTAACGATCAACCTTGTTGTTCACCACAAGCATTTTGTATGTACAAAACACATAAATATAAATCCTAGAATTAATCAAAAAATATTCAACACATTAAAACTGTCTCATTATAAATATTTAACATTTTCATCTCGTGGAATAATAAAAAATAAATCGCATCGCAGTTAAAAATTGGTGGGATAATACGAGCGATGTACGCTACAACCCAGTGGCTATGAAGAAATTAAGATATTTTTGAACACAACAATAACATAAGAATCTGTGACCCAACAACAACAATAACAAAACCGACAAGCAGAATAAACAATAAATAAATAAATATTAACTTTACTAAAAAAAAAATGTTTTCCTTTTTATTTTTAGATCCGATCTCTAATAAAATAATACATTTTCATTGAATAAATGGGATAATTTTCTAAAGAAAATAAGAAACAGTTGGTAAATTTTCTTATTCTCTCTCACTGGCTGATAAAGATACAGCTGACTAACATCCAAATTATCACAACACGTGTCGACTGTACTTGGTGTGTGATACGAGTAAAATCTAATATTAGTACATCGTAGTACAATTAAAAACAGTTATAATATTCCACCGCTACACCCACCCATAGTTCATTCGATTACTAGTATAATTTTCACGGAATTAAGCTGACAAGCATTTTATGTCTTACTTGCTTTTGCTGCGACTTTCTGGTTTTTCAGAATATTGTGAAATCATTTTATGTAATTTTTATTTTATTACCTATACGACCATGTGATGTGCACTCATGCAGGAAAATTTGGTTTCATTGGAAAATTTGTGTGTTATTATACGCGGAATTTTTATTTAAAATTATTTTGCGCGGGTGTAATATATTTAAGTGAGAACAAAGCTTGAGCCTCAGCTAACACAAATTCTACCAGGCCCATATTTGCTATGTTCCATTTAACGTGGAAAACTATAAATAACTATTTGTGAGTAGATTGTAAATGGAACCGATTTAAAAACTAAAATCTGCTATGAAAAGCTATATACTTTTGTAAACAGGATTAGTGGTAAGTTGAGTGTAGTCAGAAGTGTTTGTGAGCTATTTGCTACAACAAATGGAACTTAGCAACCTGTGGAAGCTAACCAAAAGAATTCAATAAAAAATTCACTAAAGAAGATAGTAACCCCATTTCAATAGTAACCCCGTAAAAGTGTATATATAATGCATCTTTAGAATAAACAACAAAAGTCCAAACCAAGAAACTGTCGATCAAGCAGACTAATAGATACAATTTTATCAAGTTTGAAGAGGATAATGGGTATATCCAGACTATCCACATTGAAGTATCACTAAAAACAAACAAACATTTCATATAAAATTTGATGACTCCCTACAAATAGGGAGAATTAGCCTTTTCACACCTTGCATTATCAAACTCAAGCAGCGCTTGCCTCTCCACGCAACACTTAAGTGCAGCAAGTCTCTATGTATGCGTACAATTATTTTCACACAAATTGTTTAATAAAAAACGTGTATTTACATAAAATTTTTTAATAAATAAAGTAAAATTTATTATTACATAAAAAACTATATTTTGAAACACTTTCAAATTTATTGTGATATTAATATTTATTTTTATAGTCTGAAAGACCGGTTTCGAGCGTTCGCTCTTTGTCAACTTTGTTTCAATAATGAACGAGATACAATTAAAAAATTATTATTGATCGAAAAATTATTTGGGGATTCCCGCTTAAATATTATGAATTGCACATACGTACAATTTCGTCGTATAATCTGTTGGTACGTGTATTTAATTTGTCATTCAACAGCAAATGGTTGGTACGATTCTTGTATATTTCCAACTCCTCAAACCTATCCATGACACGACTCTTCTTCATTTTATGTAAAATCTTTAGGTTTGTGTCTATGTTCGTGTAGTTGTGCTTTTCTTCCGTGAGATGTTGTGCGTAGTTGGATTTAAAACTTGATTTATTATGAGTGCGTTTTGCCTCTTCGATATGCTCTTTGAAACGAATACTGAATGATCGCCCTGTTTGACCTATATACAATTTTTGACAATCATCGCAAATCAGCTTGTATATCCCGGTTTCGTTTGTTGTGTTTTTGTGTATTCTTAAGCGTTTTTGTAGTTTATATTTAGTTTTGAATGCTATTGTGTAGTTATGTTTCTTAAATGTTTTTACTAGTAGATTGGCTGTGTTTTTGTTGTATTCAATACTTATGAACTTTTTGTTGTTGTTGTTAATATCAGTGTTTTGGTTTAATGTTGATATATTATTCATGTGAATTTTGTGTTTGATTTTAGTGTTCAATTTATGTATTAAATGTTCTGTGTAACCATTCGCAACTGCTATGAATTTAATTGTTTCCAATTCCTCCTCATAATCTTGCGTTTTCATCGTGATTGCATTTAATCTATGTATCATATGATTGAATGATGATAGTTTATGTTGAAGTGGGTGGTTTGATGATATGTGTATGGTGTGATTAGTCTGGGTTGGTTTTCTGTAGATTTCGAAATTGTGTTTTTGGTCGACGTTCTCAATTATTAAATCTAAAAAATTGATAGTTTTCTCCTCTTCTACCTCTATTGTGAATTTTATGCTTGGACTAATGTTATTGATGTAATTGTGCAATTGGTGGAGTTGTCTTTTGGTGCCTTTGAACAGTAATAGTATGTCGTCAACATACCTATGCCAATAAATGATTTGTTGTAAATGTTTATTTTTGCTGTTTAGGATGTATTTAGTCTCCAAGTGGTTTAAAAATATGTTGGCCAATGTTCCGGATAGCGGGCTTCCCATAGGTAATCCTTCAGTTTGGCTGTAAAACATATTCTCGTGCTGGAAATAGTTTTGTTTCGTTATCACTTTTAATAACTCATTGACTTCCTTAACTGTTGTGGCATCTATGTTGTTTTTTAATAATATGTCTGTGGTTATTTGCAAAGTTTCATTTATCGGGATGTTTGTATACATATTAGTGACATCAAACGACGCAAGTTTTGCACCAATTGGAATGTGTACTGACCTGATTTTGTCTACCAGTTCTATGTTATTGATGACAGAATAGTTGTAAGATAATTTCAGATTATTTTGTAGCCAGGAATTGAGATGTTTTGTGATTTTGAACGAAGGTGCGGATGTGAAATTTATGAGAGGTCTGATCGGTATATTTATCTCTCTCTCTCTGGCACTATATATCCCATACAGGGATTTGGCCGCCTCAAATGAGGTTTCATAATCGTATTTTCATTTCGGATAATGAGTGATTAATTCATTGATCCTAAACCAGCCGTGAAATTTTTTCCTTGTCACCACCGGGAATCGAACCCGGGACCTCCGGTCGCTGGAGCAAGCATGCTGACCACTTTGCCACCGGGCTACCGGGTAATCCATATATCCATTATCCAAAAAAAAAAAAAAATATGGATTACTATGTTTTCGGAACTTATGATGAGGAATCGCTCAAAACCGTGATAAATTATTCAAATTTGATGAACAAATTACATCGTAATAAAGTGAACCTAAAATTCAATAGAGATTGTCTGCGTTTGAATGTCATACCGCATTACATCACCATCTATACACGTAACAAATCAATAAATGCTCAAAAAGCAAAAAGAATGGCAGAAAAATCATAGCTCACTAGATCAATTAAGCAATTATATACTAAGATGAACGTGTTAACGTTAAAAACTTACGAAGCACAATTATCACTGGCTAAAACTTTCCATCACCTTGAATACCAAAACATCATTCAACAAGTCGAAATAGCAAATGAAAGGGATATTAGGCTGAAACGTAATAACATAAAAAGAAAACTGCAAACTTTAAAAACCAACAATCCAACATCATCACAACGTTCCAGCCCCAGAACTTTTAACATCAAACACCGCTTTTACAAACGCATCGATAACTTAACAAACATCGTATTTAATGAAAAAGTAGAAGCGTTAATTAATATGGGTTTAAAATACAATAATGAAAATAAAAATAATAAAACTGCAAAAATAAAACACCTAATCGACATTGAAAACGCCATACTCCGGACTGATGCCAACCATCAAGATGAAATCAGGACATTGGTAATCAATGAAATACACAAAAATAAGAACAGGGCTATAATTCAACATCCGTATTCATCTAACCCAAAGATCATGGACAGCATAACAGATAAACTAAAACTGAACAATGCACAGATTACCAAAGCGGACAAAGGCAATACGGTTGTCATCATGCACACTACAGAATATAATCAAAAAATCCGTGAGTATATCGACAGCAACAATATTCAAAAATTAAAAAGTGATCCTACAAAGAAATATTTGGAAGAGATTAATAACGTCATAAATCTGAGCAACCACATTCAAAACAAAAATAATATTTACCATAATAAGATGATAAAACCAAGTGCTCCCATGATAACAGGATTACCAAAAAATTCATAAGGCCAATATACCGATCAGACCTCTCATAAATTTCACATCCATACCTTCGTTCTAAATCACAAAACATCTCAATTCCTGGCTACAAAATAATCTGAAATTATCTTACAACTATTCTGTCATCAATAACATAGAACTGGTAGACAAAATCAGGTCAGTACACATTCCAATTGGTGCAAAACTTGCGTCGTTTGATGTCACTAATATGTATACAAACATCCCGATAAATGAAACTTTGCAAATAACCACAGACATATTATTAAAAAACAACATAGATGCCACAACAGTAAAGGAAGTCAATGAGTTATTAAAAGTGATAACGAAACAAAACTATTTCCAGCACGAGAATATGTTTTACAGCCAAACTGAAGGATTACCTATGGGAAGCCCGCTATCCGGAACATTGGCCAACATATTTTTAAACCACTTGGAGACTAAATACATCCTAAACAGCAAAAATAAACATTTACAACAAATCATTTATTGGCATAGGTATGTTGACGACATACTATTACTGTTCAAAGGCACCAAAAGACAACTCCACCAATTGCACAATTACATCAATAACATTAGTCCAAGCATAAAATTCACAATAGAGGTAGAAGAGGAGAAAACTATCAATTTTTTAGATTTAACAATTGAGAACGTCGACCAAAAACACAATTTCAAAATCTACAGAAAACCAACCCAGACTAATCACACCATACACATATCATCAAACCACCCACTTCAACATAAACTATCATCATTCAATCATATGACCCGACAAACAATTTGAGTGCAATAGTCTGTGAATGTTCCCTTCATGGACACAGAAAGTCGGGGAAAATCTATTTCTGCTTGCTTATTCTCTCTAAAACAAAATTTGTTTCGTCTTAAAATTTTAATAAGAATTGTGGCCAAATTGTGTCTAGAAAAGTGCTAAATAAACAAAACATTCTCATTTTGTTCTCTACACTCTGTTTTATTTTCTCCATTTGCGATAAGACGAGAGAGCCACCCGAGAAACATTATGAGTACGAGAGACCGTAAATATACCCATTATGGACACAAAGTTCACCATACGTCTGTAAATATATTTACTTGTGTATTGTTGTGTTCTTTTTGTTCTAGCAACACAGTATCCTCTCATTCTCCTCTCAGTTTTTCTACTGTGTATAAGAATTTTCTTCAATTAGTGATTTTCAGTGGTAGTGTGATCAAAGCGGATAAACCACAAAGTCGGAACACCAAAACTTTTCTTTTAATACTATTTTACATTTTATTAAATAGTTACGAAACTACGGCCGAAATTACTTTTAATCAAATTATTTTAATATTACGAATAATAAGGTGGGTTAAATTTTCAAAAGATAATTATCTGTGATTCTTAAAAAGAATTATTTTCTATTTTAGTATTTTCTACGTTCGCCATTTTGTTTCTTTTTCATCCGCTGTGGCGTATTATCATCGAGTCGCTGGTACCTAGACCTACACGTAATTGGTATTACACATAATAACGAGGATAATTATAATAATTAACAATTATTATTAAATTATAATTAAATTATAATTAAATACATACTATATATTAAAAAGGTAATTAACAGTTCGAGTAATTTTATTAATAAAAATGTATTTGAAATCTAATGTTTCACGTTTTCTTTACATTTCCAGTGACACGTCGAAGAAATGACGAGTAATCATAGATTCTAACACGGAAGATTTTGTCAGATGCTAAACAAATGACAAGCTCCTTTAATTTTAAATTTAAAAATGTGTATTTTTCATATTTTCAAATTAATTTTTTTTATAATACATAAGTATGAACAATAAAAAGACGAGATTGGCAATTAAAAAAAATTATTTATAGCTTTTTATTACTACTTTTGTAAGGTTATTCGGTCAGCTATCTGTAACTCGTTTATCAGACCTTGGGCAAGACACATGTCTTTACCAAATAAAGTCGCATGTCAGTACAATGTCTTTACCAATAAAGTACACATGTCACTACTTTTTGTTAACAAATAAGTACACAAGTCGTGACAATGTGTCCCCCCTATCTACTAATAATGAAATTTTTCTCTTTCTCATTTTACTCTCTTTAAAGAGAGAAACCAATAAAAATCGATTACAAATTTTTTCCTCCAAAAATACTTTTTACCCCGGCGTATTCCACCAAGTGTTGTTCCCTCAGTCGATACTTTTACTTACTTGGTAGGACATTTACCATTGGACACATTTCAGGCCCAATGTGGGGCCACACATTGTTTGTCGGGACATAGATTAAATGCAATCCCGATGAAAACGCAAGATTATGAGGAGGAATTGGAAACAATTAAATTCATAGCAGTTGCGAATGGTTACACAGAACATTTAATACATAAATTGAACACTAAAATCAAACACAAAATTCACATGAATAATATATCAACATTAAACCAAAACACTGATATTAACAACAACAACAAAAAGTTCATAAGTATTGAATACAACAAAAACACAGCCAATCTACTAGTAAAAACATTTAAGAAACATAACTACACAATAGCATTCAAAACTAATAATAAACTACAAAAACGCTTAAGAATACACAAAAACACAACAAACGAAACCGGGATATACAAGCTGATTTGCGATGATTGTCAAAAATTTTATATAGGTCAAACAGGGCGATCATTCAGTATTCGTTTCAAAGAGCATATCGAAGAGGCAAAACGCACTCATAATAAATCAAGTTTTAAATCCAACTACGCACAACATCTCACGGAAGAAAAGCACAACTACACGAACATAGACACAAACCTAAAGATTTTACATAAAATGAAGAAGAGTCGTGTCATGGATAGGTTTGAGGAGTTGGAAATATACAAGAATCGTACCAACCATTTGCTGTTGAATGACAAATTAAATACACGTACCAACAGATTATACGACGAAATTGTACGTATGTGCAATTCATAATATTTAAGCGGGAATCCCCAAATAATTTTTCGATCAATAATAATTTTTTAATTGTATCTCGTTCATTATTGAAACAAAGTTGACAAAGAGCGAACGCTCGAAACCGGTCTTTCAGACTATAAAAATAAATATTAATATCACAATAAATTTGAAAGTGTTTCAAAATATAGTTTTTTATGTAATAATAAATTTTACTTTATTTATTAAATTTTTTTATGTAAATACACGTTTTTTATTAAACAATTTGTGTTACACTGTGATATAAGACCACGGAAGTAAAAAATATGGATTACCATGTTTTCGGAACAAATTATTTTCATTTTATATAGGATGCTTGAGCGATACGGATAGAAAAAACAAAATAAAAAATTTTAAAATCTAGTAGGTATTGAAACAAAATGTAAAATTCTCAAGCGTTTAGTTTTTGCTAAAATTCAGTTTCATAATCACGTAAAAACAAAAAAAAATCTGATCCAATTTTTTTTTTGTTTTTAGTGTTAGTGAGTATACAACACGTGCGTGCAGCACATACAATTATTGCTGCAAAAAGAAAAACGTGTTGTAGCACAGTGTGGAGAGGCACAATCTGATTGGGCTGAATACGCCCAACGATACTTTTAAAGTGTCAACAAAAATGTTGATAAAGAAGGATTGAGTTAGTCAGCTGAAAATTCCTATAAAGAATAGAAATTGCTAATAAACTAAATTTATTTATAAAGGGTGTTTTATTTCGAGGAAATTTAAGTTGGCAACATCTCTATGAAAGATTTTGCGTAAGGATTGTAGGGCACCGTTTGATGTGCTTTATGGGCCGACGAAATTATCGGACCATATGTGTTCAAAAATGATGTTCGTGAAAACGTTACAGTCAACGGAGACCGGTATAGACACATGATTAAATTTCTTGTGCCTAAAATAAAATGGATGGTCTAAATTGGACATCAGAAGCATATGGTGTCAACAAAACGGGGCCACATGTCGTACAGCACGCGATCCAATTAATTTACTGAAAGAAACATTTGATGAACGATTAATATCGATAAATGAACCTGTCAACTGGCCACCGCGTTCGTGTAATTTTACACCACTGGGGCACTATTCTTGTAATTCCCCAGGAATAAGGAATTTCGAAAAGAATTTATAAGCGTCTTACTTTGGGATTGAATAATTCCATTCTGAATGGAATAAATATTGTGCTCAAAGTAACAACCAAAAATTTTATTTTTATCAGTTGGTAATTATTTAATTTTGTTGTTATTCACAAATGACAGTTGTGAATCTGTTTGTTTTTCGATAGTCAGTGATTTACAAATTAGAAATACGAATCATGGCGGATCCAGAACAAAATAATTTACCAATACGTAATTCATCGTAAGTAAAAACAAATACAGTAAAGAAATTTTCATTTATTGCAATTTCTTTGATTTCTGAAAATTTTTAAATGCATTTTTAAATTTTAAAATTACCCCATTTTCTCAATCAAAAAAAAAAATCCGGAAAAATTTAGCTTCCCCCTCCTAAAACTGTTGATAAACAATCCTGCATTTAAAAATTTTAAAAATTTATACTCCTTACCTGATTTTCTCACTCCTTACCTGATATGCGTAAAGTAAAATTACGCCGATTTAATTTTGTTGTTAACTAATATTTGTTTTTCATTGAAAATGAAGCACAACTAGTCGAAAATGGACTAGGATTGACACGCGGACCTTGTTGGTACATGTATTTGGAAGATTGGACGAATTTAAGCATGTACAAAAAAAACATGTTTTCAGTAATTTAGTAGAGGATATGTCCTCCGCAGCGGTTTCGATACGTAGATATATTTTGATGATGTGCAACATAAATATGAAACTACATATATGTATGTAAGTGCATTAATATTAATTGTTATATTTTAGGAGACACCTTTTACTGTCGTTGATATAAAGAATAAATTAAAATCTCTTAAATTGGCGTACAAAACCGCTATCGACAACAATAATCGAAACGGAGCCGCACCGTCCGTGGCCCCATTCATGGATCTTCTCGATCAAATTTATGATTAATCCCAATCTCGGGCCTGTGTTTCTCGATTATACGCTACAAATAGATACATATACGGTTATATTCACGAATTTTCAAACAAATCACTTTTAAAAATGATAAAATATATAAAAATCATAAAATTCAAATACTTACTTGAAATAAAATTTCTCTTCGAGTAGCCATATTTTATAAAAAAATATCGCAATAACAATATTTTTGGCGACGACGATTTTTTCAAACACAGATTTTATTTTGTTATTAAATTTCAACCATTAAATTTTAACCAGGTTTTGTTTTTACGGTAACTTTACTAATATTTTATAATATACATATATGTATGTAATTATATATACATATTTATTATTGTGTTAAAAGAAAAATTTTACGAACAAAAATAAACACAAATTTACATTTCTGACATTTCTAGTCACTTGATTGTTTTATTTAAAACTATTGCCAACATTTAAAAATAAAATACAAAAACAAAAATGGACTGGTGGTGAACATTGCAACTGTAAGTAGAATGGAATTATTCTATAGCTATTTATGTAATTTATGTTCACGTATTTTTTCCTAAGCCTGCTGAAGTAAAAAGCTAGTGGTAATTTTTTTCAAAACAAAATTAAATACCGAATAATTTTTCCTGCCAAATTAGATATGAAAAAATTATTCCCAATTTATAAATATTTACATCAAACCTTTCTCCTCAATAGGCCGGAAAAACAATATTTGAACAGAAATTACATATAAATTCTTTCCCCAATTCCCTATTCCCGGGGAATTACCAGAATAGTGCCAGTGGACTATTTTTTGGGGGGGTACACTTGGAAGTCCGTTATTGCTGAAATATGACCAGAAATGCTGCGAAGAGTGATCGAAAATAGTACTTCCAGATTACGTCATACATGCCCAAAATCATAGTCAAACATTAATGGCATAAAATTAGAATTAAAATAAAGTTACATTCGTGGCTAATTCTTTTGCACGGTAAAATCATCCCACGTTAACAATTTGCCAGTTGCTCATCAATTAAACTGTTTTATTTTTGTTTTTGTTTCCTGCAATCTGCTCTGTGGCCGAAGCACTCCCAACTCTTTCGCGGTTTGTTTTTCCTGTTCTATGCCAGCCTATTGTACTGGACATGAAAAATGTTGATGAAAATTTCTTTTCATTTGGTCGGTAAAAAATTAAACTGTTAATTTTCGAAGTAGCGTTGATCGTAAAGTTTTATATGTATGATTCGGGGATGAATATTTTTAAAATTCTTCGAATATACATCGAGGATTGTTTAAAAATCACGAATTGAATATACAGGGTAAGTTTTTTAATAATGCCCAGCTTTCATCATCGTTAACGATGCAAAATAAGTGTGAAATGCTTGTGAAATGTCCGAAAATGTTTGCCATTTAATTCTAAACATTTCTCCAACCGTCTATAAAAATTAAGGAAAACTGCATCCAATTCAGTTTCTAAAATATAATTTCTGAAAATTTCTTAAATTCTTTGTTTCATATTTTCTAGTGTGGGAGGCCGATCAAAATATGCAGCCTCTAGTTTTCTTCATAACTAAGTTAGGTCTGGTGATCGCTCGACGCTCGGAAACGCCACCTCTTCCAATCCATTTATTCAGAAATATTACATCTTATTATTCCTGACAATCTGTTTCAAGATCGGAAGGCATCCAGAAGCTACGTTTCTTGATTTTCTCGCAACAAAATGCCTTCTAGTAAGTTGGGGAAGCCTTCTATTAAATGTTCCACAAATTAGGGGAGAACCAAATATTCCAGACCAAACATTTACACTGCACTGTTCACATTACCGTCATCGTCTCGTTTCCCAATAATATTTCGATTAGGAGTTCCAACCGGAGGTCCCAGGTTCGATTCCCGAAGGTGACAAGGAAAAAATTTCACGGCTGGTTTAGGATCAATGAATTAATCACTCATTATTCGAAATAAAAATATGAATATGAAACCTCATGTGAGGCGGCCAAAACCCTTGATGGGATATAGCGCCAGAGAGAGAGAGAGAGTCCCGTTCGCAATGCAACCCAGTTCTGATCTACTAAATATCGTTTTTCATTTAACGCATGCGCCGGAAATGGAATGTGTGTGAAGATAGCCCAAATTACATCCCGAAAAATTCGATGACAACACTAATTATTGCTATCATGACATTTTTTCCTCTTAGCCCAAAAAATCTCGACTTTTTTACCCTCAGTCCCGAAAATATTTGCTATCATAATAGTTAAAAAATTTCATGACAGTCGAAATTTTCGGGGCTGAGAGTAGATATAATACTTATAAATGTCAAAAAGTACTTATATATCAGTCTTTTCGACCCATCCGTCTCAGATCAGATCGTTAGCTATGTCTGAAACAAACTTCAAAAATGTTCGCCAGAAGACGTAAATTGTAGGCTATTATTACCCAAAGACCGCGTTTTGAACAGCTCATTAACGTTCGTTTCATTTAAAATTGGTTTGAAGGAGGCTGATTTTGACCTGCTTAATAATTCTGATGTTTGGCCTGCTGGTGCTATAATCCGCTCATTTACAAATTATTCACGAATATCAAAAAACCGGACTCTAGCTACGTTTCAACAGCAAAAGTAACCACTGCGTTAACCAATCAGTTAAATTTATCAACGACCGTTGCTTCATCTAATACCATCAACGCATTCACTTCTATCTACTACCACAATGCCTCCAGTATCCGAGGTAAAACCAGGGATTTCGGCTTAGGCATACTTGACAATGATTTTGATATTATAATAATCAGCGAGACCTGGCTTACGATCAATATGTTATCTGAAGAGCATTTTCCATCTGACTATGTCGCTCATAGAAAGGACTGATATGATTTTGACACCAGTTGTAGTTGTAGTGTTTTTGTTGGCAGTAGTGTTTTGATTGTTATAAAAATTCAGCCTCCAATGAAGTGATTGCCTGCCATCCCTGCCTTGACATCATTTCTGTTCGCATCAGACTAGCTTACAATTCCTCGATTGTTGCCGTCGCCGTTTACATTCCTTACGGATCCGATCGGGATGTCTACAACACGTTTATCAACTATTCAGTTCGTCCTTGTGATCAAATTATCATCGTGAGCGACTTTAATTTACCTGATATCTTGGAATGATGTTGACGGTGTGTTCTCTCCAACCTCAACTGATGAGAAAGCAGTGACTACCATCGATTACTTCGCTTCCATATCAACAACGCAGCTTAACCGTTTCAGCAACAATCGAGGGAAATTCGTGGACCTGCTATTTGCCAACGATGTCTTGCATACCGATGTTGCTCCGTGCTTGGACTTCACTGGACGTGACAGCATTTACCACACTCTAATTACGATAAATATTTTTTATACTAAATGTATAATTAATTATTTTAATGCTCGAGCTGCTTGAGAGTGGTATCGAGAGGCACGTTCCGCGGGTTATCAATAATAAATCTGGCTTTCGTGAGCCATGGTATAATACCGAGTTAATGGTGCTCGAGAAACGACGCAACAAGTTTCATACCCTGTACAGGCTTTACGGTGTAGATTACTATCCCGATTTTGTCAAAGCTCGTAAGGAATTTAAAACTCTCAATTGGTTCCTTTACAATAATTACGTTGTGCAAATCGAGCAAGTTTTGACATCCAATCTGAAAAAATTTTGGAACTTCATTAACAGTAAGAAAAAGGTATCTGGTTTTCCGTCGAATATGTCTTACCAGACCTCCACCGCCAGTTAGCCGGTCTACAAGCCGATTCGTTCGATAGACACCCGGTCTCCTACTGATTCCACCTTCATTGTATTTGATCATTTGAAATTTACCGAACAGGAGGTTCAGGATCAACTGCTCCTTCTCGACGTTAGTAAGGGAGCGGGTTACGACGGTCTAACACCGATCCCATTCCAACGATGTGCTGTAAGTCTGGCCCTTGCAGCTACCTTTTTGCTTAACGAAAGCCTTCGTCGTAGTTTTCCGGATCCCTGGAAGATCTCATGTATTCATCCAATTTTCAAGGCGGATAATAGAAGTGAGGTTAGTAATTATCGTGGGATCGCCATCCTCCCTGTTTTACCCAAACTGTTTGAGTCCATGGTTCACAGAGTATTGCACTTCCATACCAACAGACTTATTTCTCCTTTTTAGCATGGATTTTATTCCGGTAGGTCTACCGTGATTAACTTGTCCTCTTTTTGTGGTCATTTGTTTGATAGTCTAAACTCCAAGCAGCAGCTTGACGTTGTCTATACCGACTTCGCAAAGGCTTTCGATGTGAGCGATCACTCTATTCTTATTAGCAAGTTGGAGAGTCTCAATTGTCATTTCATTCCCATCTACTGGTTGCGTTCTTACCTCTCAGATCGCTGGCAATCCGTTAGGATTATGGACTCTTTCTCCCCATTAGTTCAGGCGCCATCCGGTGTGCCTCAGGGTAGTCATATCGGCCCACTGTTATTTTCATTTATTGGCTACGTTGTAAAATGTTTTAAGTTTGCCAGCTGCCTCCTCTTCGCGGATGAGATGAAGATTTTCGCCTGGGTCTCTAGCGTGTTAGACTGCAAATTGTTACAAGATGACTTAAACCGGTTCTGCAGTTGGTCAATTAACAACATACTCCCTTTAAACGTGAGAAAATGCAAAACTCTTTCTTTCTTCCGTATCCGCTCGCCCGTTTTTTATCTATATCAACAACAAAACCATTGATCGGGCTGAGTTCGTCTCGGATCTTGGCGTAATCTTTGAATCTGATGCTACATTTACAAGAGATTTCAAAGTCGTACATTATGCTTGGTTTCATTAAACGAAACTGCAAGGACCTTAGTGACCCGTTAACTTTGACATCATTATACTTATGCTTTGTTCGCTCAATTTTGGAGTATGCGTCTCCTGTTTGGTTACCCTACCAATGTCATTCCGAGAGGATTGAGAGTATCCAGAAACAGTTTATTTTGTTCGCGCTACGGCGTTTACCATCCACGCGTGCTGTGGATTACGTTCTTCCGCCTTATCGGAATCGATGCAATCTTTTGAAACTGCAACGTCTAGATAATAGCCGAGATTGTATCGAGTTACTAGTACGTATCAGCTTGTATGCTCCCGAACGTCGGATGCGCCAACGCGATGGAGCTTTATTCATCGACCGAGCGGTAACCAACTACGGTCTTTCTGATCCAATTCCGAGGGTATCGCGGGTATTTAATAAGGTCTACAAAGCTTTTGATTATAACTTGTCGGTCGAGAGATTTGTAACGATCGCGCATGGCACGCTTTAATTTTGGTTTTCTCACTGATTTTGTGTTGGTGGTTGTAGTGTTGATGATCAATGTTTGAGGGTAATTACAATAGATAAAGGTAAATTGACATAAGCGGTATATGCCCTTGATAAACGGTTAGTATTCCCCTACCAAAATTTAACAAAAATAAAAAGTGTAAGGCGTTTGGAAAAAAAACGGAGGATGGACAGTCAATTGCTAGTCGTGATTGAGGGCATTGAAAAGTCAATTGTTTTATTATTAAAAAAAAGAAATTCGTATCATAAAAGATAATTAATCGGTGAAAAATATATTAAAAATTAACTGATTGTGTTGGCTCAAAGAAAGTGAGTGCAAAATGTGTGTGAGGTTACTAAGATAAAGTAGCTTAAATAAAAATCTTGTAAGAACGATTGTGAATACAAAACACTCTAACAAAAAAAAAACACAAGCAATAATTGTATATGTTTTCTTTGGTGTAGAACCTCAAATAATTATTAGTTGTATCGTTATAGAATTATGTGATCGATACTGTATTACTGTAAGCCTTATGTAATTTATTAATGTGATAAAAAAAAAAAAAAAAAAAAAAATATCAAATACACGTTGTTAGAATTATTGATTCCTGCCAGTGGGGTACGGTCCATCGTGAATAAAATTGTAGTTGTGGATATTACGGTGGTGTTTCAAAATAGTATTCGAGATACAAAAACCATCGAGCGTCAGTGGTGTAACCTCGTACTGCGAGTTGTTGGCAGACGGTGCGTCTCTGGGGCAAGCGATTTCGGAGTGATAATATCGTGGCAAGCGAAGGTGAGCAGACATTTCAAGTGATCAACGGAGTTCATTACGTAATTAGGTCTTTTGTTCCCGTACGTAAGTAATCGAAATTCACAATCGTAAGTTTTAAATTTTATTTTGATTTATTTATATTATTGTTGAACCTGTATTATATTTGTAAAACCCATACACCGACACCACTGTCTTGGATTGGCGATTAAGAGCGACAAGTTCGCGCCAAACATTTTTTTCTCTAAATAATTTTTTTTCTTTGAATCGATCACGGCCAACATGAAGGAGTAGAGCGCATTGTTGGTTGGTGAGGGTGCATTGGGATGACCGACAAGATGCCGAATCCAAGTGTAGTAGTTACGGTCCAGCCTTGTAACAAGGTTTTCGACAAACGAAACCTAGTCTGACGAGCACTATCCCTAAAAAACCATTACAAAACAAAATCACCTGGAAGTCGATATAGTCGGATGGCCCATTAAATCTTAACCAGCTCCCAGCATAGGTATGCTGGCAGGCCGAGGGGACGTTTCGTGAAATTCCATTGTTCACTTCCTTCTATGATCTGTTTTGATGAAGTTGTTGTCATCTTATCTATCTCTGCCATTCACAGAATTTTTGCGCAAAAACAGTTTTTTGTCAAAAATCGTCATTTCCTCGTAAATTTTGGAAAACTGATTTCGCTCGATATATTGTTGCAATATACATTTAGAGTATTTTCGTTCTTAATCGGGTTTGTTGTAAATGATATACTTTTAAAAATATTTGCAAGAAACTAGAAAGGTCCTAAGAAGATTTCAGGAAGAATTTCAAGATTTCAACCGATTTCAGCCAAGAAATCACTGAGATCTCACAAGTTATGAAAAACTTGTATGCAGCAAGTATGAAGTTTCGCCACGATCCGGTGTGAGCTGCAGAAAGGACACACATATTTAACCCATTTTTTTACTTCGATCATATAGCGAAAAGTAAATTTTACTATATGAAAGAAAAATCATCTAATCATCTAATCCAACAATAATTTGATTAATTCATTTGAATGCGACATAGTAGAAATATTTGCGTTAATTTTAAAGTAGATAAATGGATCTAAACAAACTTGAATTTGATTACTTTATTTTATTTGTGGCCTCCATTAAATCGCTCGATCCAAATTAGGAGGTTTATCGTTTAAATTTTGTACGGGCATCACTTGATTATTTACATAAAACGATCCAGGAGGGCTCCACACTCCATATACTCATCTCCCAATAATTTATCGAAAGTTAACACATAATTTAATATTTTTATATGTTTGTAGTTTAATTTTTGACGTCAAATAAACAAACAGTAGATTTTAATTAAAGCAGAACGCGTTTGCTTAATGTAGTGCTCCAACCAGTTGATATTTATCAAACTGTCTAATTTAAAAGAAAAATGTAAGTTTTTATTTATTTGCTATAAAAAATTTATTATGTCTAAGCTGAAGAGTGATACAATGTGGTTGTTATTTTCATAGAGCGAGACAAAACTATGTATATCTTGAAAGTTTGGTGCTGTTTGAAAATATTTACATGTTTATAAAAATGCCGACTGTTTATCGAATTGTCGTCTCAAAGATGTAAACAGATAAGTGTTATAACGTAATTGTTAAAATTCATGTCTGTTGCGAGAGCATTGCTACATAGTCTATTTTTCCAGAATTCTATATGCCCACGATATTGCCGTGACTAAAGTCATACAAGGTGCTTTCCCTTGGAAATATGTTTGTAAAAAAGATTTGATTCATTTCCTTTAGACATTTACAAAATAGGTGAAGAAAATTTAAAAATTTACATGAAATCAAAAATATTTTTACTTCTAACATACCGTTATTCTATTGAAAATGCATCGAAACGAAAAAAGTGATAGTTACAACATGTGGGCCCGGCCAATTTTCATGTGGAGAGCCCAAGAAAACTCGATTGAACACATCACACACAAAATTTGAAAATTTCTGAAAATGAACCGATTAAAGTATCTTTTTGAATAATATACGTTAATGAACCGAAATAAACATTTTTGATTTAAAAAGAAATTACGGTTTAACACCAAAATATATATATCTGCTTTATCGACATTTTTCGGCTGGCAATTTATACGAATCTGCCTTACCAACTTTTACAGGTGAATAATACATATTGTTTTTGAAACTGCATTATCGATATTTTCCGGGTGTTTAATTTTAGTGATTACCACCGAATCTGCATTATCAACATTTTTCTCAAGTTTACGTTTCCTATTTTAGTTCAGTAAATAGTGTATAATTCAGTTGTAGTTGCATTTAAAATGCTCAGATCGAATACTAGAGGGATCATATGTTTTACAGGAGCATTGACTTCATGATCATCTTAGTGAGTATGCATCCATTGCAAAGCAAACCACGGCAATTTGTTTAACATGTCAAATCAAGAACGCATGCAACACCCTGTAATTACGCTATTAAAATCGTTTATTGTTCGTCACTTAGATCATTTGATTTGAAGACATATTGTTTACGTACATGGTTAGATAAAATGAAGAAAAAGGAAACACAAGTTGTTACAATCACCAACACGGTTTTTCGTCGAAATCAAAATGCTGACAAACAAAGATACAACTTCCCAACAGTTGATAAAGCGTAAAGTACTGACCAATAACCACCACTCATCAACTTGGACATCTTGTATCCTCGTTTAAATCGAGTGTTCCACGAACTCATTCATCCTACAATTATTATTAGATGGAATAGTCCTATACACGATATCAACAGTATATCCATCCAGGTGTTGATCCCCGAGTACATATTTTGCTTTGTTTTAGAAAATAAAGTATTTACTTACGTATCTTAATCAACACTTTTTGTTCCTAAAAGTAAGAGCAAAAAAAAATGTTAAATACTTGCAAACAATTAGATAAAAAATTGTTATTTAAAAATAAAATTTAAGTTTAGTTTAAACTAAAATTCACTTGCGAGACCTAATCACAAATACGACATACAACATAAAAACAGTAATCTGATAAGAATATGAGGGAAGTAAAATGCAAACGTGTCAACAGTTTGTAGGTGGTTCAGAATTATCATCAGCACATCCGTTCTAAATTTGTATATAAAATTGCCAAAATTTCGTTTACAAATCAGTCGAAACGTAACAATGCAACTATTAAAAGTAATCATATTTTCACTGGTTCTGCTGAAAGCGGGCGATTGTGGTGATTTCATAAAACAAGATGGACGCGTGTATTATATAAGTTATCCACAAGCAAAGGACTGGCATCAAGCCTATCGATATTGTTCAAGTCTCGGAATGTATTTATTGGACATTCGGACCGAAATGGAAAAAGCACGAGTTTGCAAAATTTTGGACCAGTATCATACGACGCAAAACTTATCAAGCGCAACACCATTTTGGACAAGTGGCACCGATTTGGGAAGTGAGGGTAATTATTATTGGTTAACAACGGGCCAACAAGTTATGTATACCGATTGGTTTGGCACGAATCCGGACAATTGGTTTAATCCTGAGTTTAATCGTTGATTGAATACATTAAGATATTACTACTCGGATTTTTGCCGCTACGTTTGGTTAATGTCTCTACTAGTCACATATAGATAGAGGCATTGTTGTGCGAGAGTGGTTTTTTCTTTCTAGCAACATAAAAACCGAACAATTTAATTGCTGTTGTTTTCTCCCATATAAAAATTGCATTTGTATGTATTGTGTATCAACTTTTTATTACATAAAAAAATATCATTCTGAAATGTTACGACTGCTATTTCACTTACTCTTACATACAATTGTACCATCAGTAACAAAATAAATATATGGTTGAACGGAGTAACCTTAGTTTTAATTTGTTTCGAAAAATATCAACAACAAAAAAAATAATAACAAACAAATCGTGTCGCAGTGCAAATAAAAAAAATTCTCATCGCTATATCTGAAAATCTGTAAAAACTTCATGAACAACCTCCACTCACATGGTTGGAATACGACTGAAAAAATGAAAACAGAATGAAGACATAAATACAATTTCATTGTTTTTGTCTATTTATTTTTGTCATATATATTTCATATATTCAGTTGAGAGAGAGGAAAATACATTTGATTCAATTTTTTTTTAATTTTGTTAAAATATTTAGTGGTGTGGGTAAAAATAAATTAAAAATATGTTTTGCTTCTTTCTAGCTGCTTTGAATTAATTAAGTCTATCTTTGTTCTTCTTAAACCTACATGAAGTGAGTTGTGTTCTTCTTTTACAATGTGTAAGAAGCAACAAAAAATAAAAATTGTTGTTGTAATTCGCAGTGGTATTATCTGAAGTCATAATTAATCAATGGTTTAATGAAACAGAAAATTGTATAGTAATTGCTAAATCTCGTAATTATCAATGGAACGATGCTGCATGTGGCGGAGTAATGTATTTTATATGTCGAGATACGTATGATGTGACAAATTATAAATCACACGGGTGTTCGCTTTCTGTGGATTTCGATTAACAATTTTAAAATTAAAATATTAATAAAATTTGATGAACGTGTAAATCGCGATTGTGTATTTTGTGAGTTATTTGAAATAAATATTCGTTCAGAATTTTAAAAGCACAACTTTTTTATTGATTGATACTCTTGCTTCCTTATAAGTTCGCAGAAACTACGAAAAACCTTATAGCAAAATCAACGATTTATATCCATGGCACCGATTCCCAATGATTTACATTCATAGCATGTATAATCGTATAGTATACCACATTATCGTAAGTATTTCACCATAACACCAGGTTATGGTATACGCACATAATCGTAAGATCCGTTAAGCTAATGAGGAAGAAATTTTAATTGTTGGTATTTTTGAGTTCGACATTTTTTTTTTCGAGCATATCGTTTGCGAGCATATGGATTTTAAATAAAAGTTTTAAAATGACAATTAAACATTAAATTTAAGAAGTCAATTGTAATTCAAATATTAAAATTTTTTAATTTTTATTATACAAAGAGAATACATATCCAGAGTACCGAAGCAGAATCAATAATTTCATACAAAAATTCATGGGTTATACAATCGAAATGAGTCATGCAATCTCACAAACGCAATTTAATGTTATGCGATATTAAGACTGTGTCCAAATTGTGTGATAAATATTTTCATGTACAAATTTTGTGAAAATACCGAAGACACACAAATTATCATGCTCTATGGGCATTGTAATTTTTGACAGATAAGTGATAATTTAATCGGATGGAAATTATCGAACATACTTGTTTAGGGCATTGATTATGATTAGAAACTGTTAAATGTGTAAAAGAAATGGACTTAATGTTAAATATTCAACAATATCATTGTATTTCGATTTTTAAATAATTCAATACAAAGTTAAAATTAAATAAATATAACTGGATTTATGATTTCAAGTGTTTTTAATATTTTACAACTTAATCTTAATTTATTTATGATTAAATTCAATGTTTTCAAATTAAAATTAAAACTGAGGGCGGGGAATTTTTTACCAAAAAAATTATCACAGAGTTCGAACAGCAACTTGAAAAAAATTATCGAAAGATAAAATTTTTCACGTTAGTATCAAATACTTGAGCTAAAAAATATTTATCACACAATTCGGACACAGTCTAAATAAAAAAAACTAAATATGAAAAATATGTTTGTATAGATATGCAATTTCGGTTACGCATATACAATACATACGTACCCGATTTGTTTTTATTCTTCATGCGTTTTTCTGGGTTTTCTTTTATGTAGCATACATACCTGCGGATTCGATTGTGGCAAAATTGTGCAGTTTTGAGTTGAAGTTAGCCATTGCTCAAAATATTAGTCTATATTTGGTACGTCATTTTGTTTGTCAATTTTTTCATTTGTAATTTTCGCTTGGACGGTGAACACGCCATATAAATATTTCTCAGTAGGCGTACATTTTTTTATTAGTTTGACGTTTCAATTTTCGGAGTGAAGAATTTTGTCTGTGTAACATTTTTTTTATTATAATTCAAACAACTGGTTGATAATCATGTCGAAATGCAGAGAGAAAGTTAAAAGTGATTCATCAAGCGACTGGTTGATAATCATGTCGGAATGGAGAGAAAAAGTTAAAAGTGTTTATGGCGAATATTGTTACAAGTAATTTTACTATAAAATATTATGAATTCTGTATTATTATAAATATTTATTGATATTGATATTTATATATATTTAGTTATAGAATAATATTTTATATTATTCTATAACTATATATAAACATTTAACGTTAGGCCGAAGTCAATCAAATTTGCAGCAGAAAAATTGGAGCTGCTTAATGTTCAGTGCGTAGTTACAATACGTGAGGACATAGAAGGTAAATACTCGGGTATCGAGCTCGAAATTGTTGATGGTGTGGTTCAGATTATAGATGTGATGACAGAAGAGGCCTGGCCTGTCGCAGAATTCGCGTTTCAATATGCCAAAGATAATCGCACGAAAGTGATTGCGGTACATAAGGCCAATATTATGCGAATGTCTGTTGGTGTTTTTTTTGCGCTGCTGTCGTGACATGACTTTTAAATAACCCGAAGTGAAATTTGAAGATCATTATTTGGATAATGTGTGCTTAAAAATGGTGCAGGGTCCATGTAAATATAATGTGCTTGTTATGCCAAATTGATATTTGTTTTGTATGGTGACATGTTGAGTGATATGTGCGCTTGTTTAGTTGGTGGTTTAGGTACCAATAGGACCGCCATTGTGTAGACCGACATTTTTTTTTACAACTATGTTATGGATTAAATTCAAGAAGTTTTTATCCTACTAAAATTTAATAAAAAATTTGATTTTTTAATAAAAAATTTTGAGTTTTTATTTGTTACTTCATATCAAATACAGCCCCTTCATCACAATCGTTGATACCGCGTTATGATGGATCTAGATGACGTGCTTCATTGAATTGGAATCATTTCGTAAGATTAGGGTACCATCTTTACCGGACACAACTAATGGTAGCCCCGAATCATATGCAGCAATACAAAATATTGCCGAATATGCTTGTCATGATCGGTTTATAATGGCCATTTAATCCTGTAGAAAATTTCATTCAAGCATGACTGTATCCGACGAATTGTGACGATGGAATTGGTTGAATTTGTATATTAACCGATGGTGGCTAGTTCAGTTGATGGTCAGGGTGTTAGCGAACATGTGTTGCCATTCGGAATTATTATAATTTCCGTGTTTATTTTTTCCAAAGCTTGGAATTGTTCATCGTTATAAGTTAGTGAACGAGTGGCCCGATGACGAAGTAAATGTTGCCGGGAATCACGCAATCGCTCAATTGCGGTTCTCGATTTTTGTTTTGCTCGGGCTCGGCACGGGCATCAAATATTTCTGGTCGCATTTTGCAATTCTCGCGTTAGCATCTCATCAGTTACTGACTTCGAATAGTTGCCGCACGGGATTCACAACCTTATCAAAATCCACTTTTAATTTTACCACCTCCTTTAAAAGTAATTTAGATTATTGTAATATTCATCCTGTTTTCCAGCCAAATATATCACACTGTCTTACACATAGACATAATATTAATAATAATAATATTATTAAAATCTTTGGGTTTTACATCACAAAAATAAAAATGACGGCGCACAATGAGCACAAAATTTAGTTCCATTTGTATTTTTTGGTTGGCAAGCTTGAGGAAACTATAGTTCAAAATAGAAAATATTTCAATTCGATTGCGGCAAGAGTAGGTGGGGCATAGAGCATTTCACGCAATTTGATTGGTTTAGACTGCGGGAACGATTGCGGCAATCGTTGTATCCGCAAGTATGTATTCAGCATTAAAAGGAAAAAAAGAGTTTAGCATTCAGCCAAGCTACACAAGATTTCAGCTTCTGGTTTCAAACTAAGTCGTAATAGATTTTGTATTGCTAATTTAAACCCCTTATTTTATATTAAAACACCATTTTTTTCTATTGTTTTATTATGCTCTCTCGAAAATAAAATTTAAACAAAAATCTACATTACAAAAAAGGCCTTAAATTTTTTTATTTTCATTTCTATTTTTTCATTTCGGATTCACAAAGAAAGGAAGGTGAAGCCGGTCTTATGAAACCGTGTGTAGCATGGCTCATTAGTTTTAATTTTGATTTAGCAACAACGATTTGTTATCTACATTTGTGTATTTATTGCGCGCGATCATAATAGTAGGCGTATGGTGTGAAATCAAACTGCTGGCGAGAGACAGGCGGTGCTGGAAGGAGATCGTTTCCACTCTATGCTCCTCCTAGGAGCAATATTTTTTTTTGTTTGTTTACTGTTATTATATTCAGAAAAAAATGGAGGATACGGATAAAGAAAAAAATATTAAGGAAAAAAAAATCTCTCGGTCCAATAGATAAAATCTTAGATAAACATCACTAAAACAGGGTCATCTCCAGTACTTGGTAGTGCTGAAAGAACACATTGTCATGTCTTTTGGCATATTGTGGGCATTTGAACTTTAATGCATGGCTTAATTGCATCAATTGTTGTTGACAACGTGCTCCAGTGATGGTTTCGTTAGATTCACAGCATTAGCTTCTTGCCATGAATATTGGCTTTGACGTGGGTTGTAGTAGTGGATCCATTTTTCGCCCGGATCACGAGTTCGACGTCTCATGGCTTGCGTTCATACGGAACCCTATCTCCTTGTTTTGCACCATACAAGGTCTTGACACGGTTTAAATTCGCTTGTTGAGTCACTCCCAAAGTTTCAGCGAGCTCTTGTGGCATGAATCTTGGTCCAATAATGACTCAAACTCAGCGTCTTCAAACTTTACTTATCTCCCTTCTTGTTTTTTGTCAGTGGTGTCAAAATTGTCACTTTTAAAATGGCGAAACCAGTACTCACATGTTTTTATTGATGAAGCATGCGTATTCCATATTCTTCACTCAGCAATCGATGTCTATCAGCTGCAATTTACATGGTGAGACTCCGCTCTAACGTTAAAGTCTTTGACGAAAATTCCACAGTGGAGGAAAGTTAGCTATTCAGAAATAAAATCCCGAATCTGTGTAGACCGATGCCCCTTCCATATTGAATCAATGCTTATTAGTAACGGCAGATTAGTAAATCATAAGTAAATTAGAACGAGGTAATAAAGTCAAATGAGATAACCAGAGAGATCTTAATACAACATCGAATATAAGGGGAGTCCACTCTAGTAACCATAATTAATTACTCAAAAGTAAAGAAGCTCTGACTATATTAGTATAAGAAACAAATATATTGAGAATTCTTAGGGCAAGTGCGATATCCCTATAAGTATGTTCCACCTGTCTAGTATACTGGTTTATCGTACTCTAGAAGATATTTTTTAAAAATTTACCCTGTATACTCGTACTTGTAAGAAAAGGTTTCTAACGTCGCCGTTGTGTAATAAATTTTTACTATGAACATAACCTCGCATGTGTGCTCCACATTTGTAATGCGTTGTAGAAAAAAATTTACATATCAATTTACTAAGCAGTGCAAATATTTTCAGCATAAATAAACCAAAATGCAAATTTTGAGATACTCCTCTTAAAGAGTTCGGAATAATCATAAAAATACAATATAATAATTACGATAATTTAAAAACTAAATAAATTATTTTATAGTTTTAATAAAACCTAAAACCTATTGACAACAAAACAAAATTTAATTACTTTGAAATTAGATTAATGTGCAGTAATTTTTTAGCGCCGAGCACGCATTTTTATTTCTTTAATTATTTTAATTATGTTTTGGAATTTCAAACTGAATTCACGAAAAGCAAGAAGATACGAATGATCATTTATTAAAATAATAATAATAAATAAAACAAAAACATAAATAATAAAAATGTTGGCAAATGGCCAAAAAATAAATTTTATATTTACAGTTAAATATTGGAAAACTGATCCATTAATTGTTTTCCTATTTTATTTCAATTTATTTTTAACTGCACACTGTAACTAAGCCATTGACATGACATGATGATTTATATGCGATTGGTATATAAGCCTAATTGAATACGCAAGCAGGGCACTTTAAATCAATTCAAGCATTATACAAAAAAAAAAATGTATTTACTTGTAATGCAAATAGGACGGAATAATTATGGTAAATGTGATTCAAACATAGGCCGGAAATATAATTAATTGATTCATCCGCCGTAGTAAATCGACAGTGAAATGGTTTATAGGATCATTCGTGGTTTTTGGATGCACTGAGAATGAAGTATCTGCACACATAAAATTTTGTTTTACTCTATTAGAAGTGTTTACGATCGCTTGCACCTTTTTTAATTGCTTATTAATAATAACTAGAGGTCGCCCAGTGGTCAAAATTCGACCATAAACATTATTGAATATTTGAGGAATATATGAATTTGCAAGTTTCGAACATATTTTTTACTACTTTTATAAATTTCTTATATCTGAGACCATATATTTTTATATGTACTAACAATACAAAATAGTTCAGTACCATTATATTTAAATAATAAATATTTAAATAATAAACTTCTCTGTAAACAATATTCTTTGTAAGAACTCTATTATTATTAAATAAGTTGCCTTCACCATTGTCATTAGAAATTTAAAATGTCAAACTATCAAAAGAACGAAATCTACTTGCAGCAACATATAATTGTCGATGCGAAAACACTGGACGTAGTAATAATATACCAACTTTAACAAAAGTTTGACCTTGAGACTTGTTTATGGTCATAGTAAATGCAGGCATTACTGCCCAGCAAGGTCGCAAATTATTGGTAGAATATCTGTAGAAAACTCATCGACCGACTAATCGCAATATCGTCTATAATTCGCAAATATTGTCGCACGAATAACTTTGACTCCAGGCATGAAAAACTATGAAATTTATCTTTACTTTATCTTGCGCTTATCTTTTTTAAATATGTTCGAGGTGCCCTAAAGATAATCGGTCGAATATCGGTAGTAAAACCTAGAATGAAACTTTCGTAAATCTACAGGATAACCTGCACGTCAATATATCGCATATAATACTCAAACGTTAAACGAATCTGACAATGGTAAATGGTTATCGCTGGTACATTCTAGATCGAAACTTTCGTAAATCCGGAGGATAACTTGCATATACTCGCCAATGTATCACATATAATTCTCAAATGTTGTCGCTAGATTAACTTTAACTCCACTCACGAACAACTCATAAAATTAAATTATGAAATTTTGGGTTATTCTGGATTGGATAATATAGCCAGATAGTGATTTTTACATCAAATCAAGATTTGGTTACCAAGACGTTGGAAGTTTTGTTTCGAACTAATGAAGCATTGAATTCTTTATAATAAAAAATTCGGCCGTCTCATCACACTGCAATGACCAAACCACAAAAATATTGAAAATACTTTGAATTTATATTCAAAGTATGATCGTATTGCCTTAGCGAATTTTAATGAACCACTACGCAATTGTCAACCCCTTCAAAAATCGATTCATTTCAATCGCGTTGAGCATAATTTCTGAAATTATAACGCAGAGCGTTAACTTTTTAAACTCATTGCGAATAGCATATCGCATTTACGCTTTCGGTAGACATATCGCAAAAAGGATTCTACACTAATTATGTTTTTATCGTCATTTCTTTGAACGCAAACAGATCAATTTAAATTGAATTGCGTACGTTTTCTGAGTATCTACCGCAATGCGGATATTTATAAAACACATTGCGAATAGTGTATCGCATTTATGCTTTCGGGAGACATGTCTCAAATGAAAAGTTATCGCAAAAACCTTGCTGGGCTGGGAACTGTGTTATTTGAAATTGAAATGGAAGCATTATCCCGGAAAATGTTAAATTAATTCTTGGAATCAATATTCTTTTTTTTATAGCAGTTCCTGTTAATACTTCACAGTCAATCGTATTGCGATGCAAGCATTTCACTCTTATTCGTGTTCCATTCACTAAAGCTTCTGCAGTATTTAAGTTACGAATGAACATAATTATAGAATTGACTTTTAGCTTCAATTTATGAGGTGGCATTCCGCTAACATTCAATGAATTTAAAAATTCAATCGGACAATCATTCACATTTAAATCATTTTGACCAGATATTATTTTATCAAAGCTAGTAAACTTTTTGGCCTCCTAATAAACGATTAAGCAGATCGTCATTAATAAAACGGCAATCATCTTTTGTTGGTGCTAAAATACTTGTTTTAATAATTGGTTCACCACTTTGCTTCTCAACGCCTCATATCATAGCCATCTATGATTTTGAAGAGCCGTAATATTAAAAAGAGAGCTTTCAGTAGAGGGGAAGCTTTTATTGAATTACTATAAGAAACCGTGGTAGTTGGAAAATTTTTGAATATGAATTTATGAATAAAAAATTAAACAAATCATCTAAATTTTAATTTTATATTTTTAATAAACTATTCAAAGAACACATATTTGAAAATCAGCCAACATAATGTAGTATTTATTTGGTAAATTTAAACTAAAGCGGAGCATAAATTTTATCAATTTTCTATAAAAATGAGCTTTCCGTTTAGTTGTGTAGGTTTATAAAGTAAGATAATAAAGGGTGCTGCCGCGGATTCGTCTTACATTCAATTTAAAATTTAGTTTTATAAAAATTTAACTTATTTGGTAAATTCTGGACACATGCACATCAGAATTGTTGAAATGAACGATGCACTTAATAGCAATCTAAACATTCCCCATTTATAACAAAATTAAAGAGAAAACGTGAGCTGAAACGAAATTTTATGAATAACCATGTAGAATTTTCTTAATTAAATATTATTACAAAACAGAACAAAACTTTAAAAACTTCAATTTTATTTGATTGCAAACCCGAGCTTTCTGTAATTTGAAAATCCGTTTACAGATGTCTCTGTAATAAATTTACTTGAAATTACAGAAAAGCGTAAAATAATTAAAAAACTATTTACGAAAATAAACCATTATTATTGTAAGTTAAGCGCGAAATCTTTAATATAATAATTTAACATAATTAATAAAACTCAAAACAATTATAATTTTTATTTATAATACGGTTGGCATAAATAAAGCTTTTCATCGCAAAATATTTACCATCGTAGTTGCTGCGCGCTGAAAAACAATAATAGAAAAATGTCACATTTTTCCAAATTTTTTCTTTTCTTATTTCAATTCGCTCGAGATCTATTGAACCAAGCAGCATACATAATAAATTGTTAAATTTTAGTTAACAAACATTTAGATTTTAATATTTAGCTTTAATTTATACTTAGCGACATCTTTTGATTGGTTTATTAATTGCGAAAAGCTCTATAATATAATGTTTTTATTTTATAAAGCTCCGGTTTGTTTATACTGCAGGATGAAACAGTATAGCCTGCGAATTTGTTGCGATGAAATTTTTAACAAATAACGATAAAACAGTTTTCGAAGTTTGTTCATCAACAATGTTGTAATAGAATCCAGAACACAATAACCCCCATATTACATAGCTACTCAAAAAGCATTTTTTAACGAACGTTTGTTTTGGGAAAGAAATGCTGAAATTTTTGATGTAACACTCTATACTAATTTCTTATATACACATATAAACAAATTCTTATTTCTACAATAAAAAAAAAAAAATTTGTGGTAGACTAATTTAAATATTTTTGCGTTAATTCGACAAAATATGACTCAATTTTAAAATATGCTTTTTCTGAATATTGAACTAACCATTCAAATTAAAAATTGAAACGAAGCATTAATGTTTTTATATACGATAAAGCTTCTAAAAAAATATTAAAATACACTGATTAGAAGCTCATGGAAAAAAATGGCGGACGGCTCTTATATTTAGGAGGCTCTGCTCATATATCATCAATTATTTGAAGTGTTTTTTTCTCTGCTTTTAATAGACAAAATTTTGTCTATTAAAAGCCCAGAAAAAAACACTTTAAATAAAAATTAAATATGGACGTATTTCAAGCTTCATAAATATCATCAATTATGTTAAATAAATTAAATTGATTCCAGCTAACCGTACAATTTTGAATCAAAGTAGAGCGTGTGCCGTGTGGAACCACTGGTAAAATTTGTCTAAAATCTCCACTCAATAAAATGGCTTTACAACAATTGGATCGTTTACTAAATCCCTAAGTACATTCTTTGTACACCTAGATATTTCATCTATCAAAATCAAATCTACTGAATTAATATAACGTCCTCTTGAACTATTTGGCGTAATATTTGGAACCTGGTTCTCTAATACTGAAATTGGCAATTTTGACGCATTAAAAAAAATCAATACTGTTGCAGCAACAATACTGCAAGCAGTTATTATACAACGAAGGTTCAACGAATTTTTTATGTATACAATTTAGATCTTAAATTTGGTTGATTTTCTTTATTGAAATGTAAACGTGAGCCCTCAATACGAACACTTACATCCACTATCCACTGCAAAAATAATTGTTGGCAGTGATGCAGATAACTAAAATCATCTCTAACAGTAAGTTGATATGCAACATATTGTAGCATTGTAACTCGATTTCTGCGCGCAACAGCATTAGATGTACTTGGTACGTTATAATTTATATTATTATGCCATCCAGTATCATCATTGGGGAATAAAAGAGGATACGCCAATGGATCTAAGGAACTATCTAAAACAAATAGTTGCGGGCGGTAGAATTAACTTTATTGAATGGAACAATATTCCTTTCAAAAGGTGGTTCTCCAACTGTGGTACTAAAAATAATCGCAACATCTGTTTGAATAGCGTCATTAAATCTTCTAATATCTAAATCTCTGTTAACCCTTAATAACCATAGACACCTCCTTACAAATGTTACCAGCTCTATTGTAAAATTCATGCATCGATTTAAAAGATCGTACAAAATGGTTTGACACTATCTAATCTGCCGTGCTAAGACAAAAAAAAGTCGTATTTGCCCTTTTGTTATTTTGAGTAATTTCAATTTTAATGTTATGGTTTACCACGGCTTAATACTAAACTCTTATTTTATAAACGTAATTTTATGGCATTTAAAGAAGGATATGAAACTTTTCAGTTAAGCAGATAAATAGGTTTTTGTTCGCTGAATCCAAGTATGTCTCTAATTTTTCGATTTTTGGCGTTTGTGACGTTCTTCTTTACGACGGCAGTAATTCAATCGCAATTTTCTGCATTTTAGATTACTCCAATGCAAATTTTCATTTTCACGTAACCTCAAATTAATCGCAGTATCAACATCGTAAAAGTACAACTGCACATAGCACGGACTCCTACCATATTCAGTTACCAAAGCACCTGCTCGATGTAAAACACATCATGAATTTTGAAGTGATAGACCCCTGCATAGAATTTGTATTAATTTTTGCTTCTGAACTAACCATTGCGAATGCTGAATTATAAGCACGAACATTTTTCAAAAATGTTTTCGATTTACGTTTTTCAAGAGAATTATTTGAATTAAATTGATTGATTAATAATTTGAAACAACTATTTTCAGACAATGACAACGAAGAAATTTTCCCTTTATGACAACATGATGAAAATGTTTAGCATTACAAAAACGTCATTATGTTGCTGCAAGTAGAGTTCGTTTTTTTAATAGTTTGAAATTTTATATTTCCAATGACAATGGTCAAGGCAACTTATTTAATAATAATAGACGTTTTACAAACACATTACGTTAATTTAAATGCAATCATTGAAATTTCAAATTCAAATTAATTTTTAATTGTTTGATCATTAAATTTTGTTTCATATGTCAATAAATTCGGGTTTTCAAATTGTAATTTAGTGTTATTTTATTACATTTATTTTATATTTAGGTACTGAAGTGTTTTGTATTGTAAGTACATATACAAATATATGGTCTCAGATATACAAATGTTTGTAATTCATATATTCCATAAATATTCAATAATGTTTATGGTCGAATTTTGACCACTGGGCGAACACTTGTTACAATGAAAACTTCTGAAAATGAAAATTCTGTAGAGCGAATCCTGCGGATTTTGGCACATAGCCATCGACATACTGCAATAGATGAAAGCTGTTAATTTCGAAAAAATACGCCACATGTAAATACGGATCGCTAGGGTGCTTCACCCCTATGCTGAATAACAAAATATACAAAGATGACCGTAATCTTTAAGTCGTATATTCGCAACAAAATTGTGTATTTTCAAAATTTTTCACACCATATGAGACAATGTTGCCGCAATGTGGGCCCTATTCCTGAATACGATACGAAAATGTATTCGATACGAAAATTCAATACGATACGAAAATACTTTGGTATTCCTGAATACGAACGTACGTAATTGTTTGGTGTGTGACCTAGCTATAAGGGAAATTTATTTTAAATGGATTTACCTGCAATAAAATTGTACAACTTGGACACTATTTTGAGTTTTGACGTTTTGGTTACTTGAAATGGATACAATAATATTATTGTTGCATCCATTAAATAGAAGATTTTGTATTTTTGTGTGGCCGACAAAATTGTTAGGATCGATAATAAAATTCAATCACCGAATAATTTCTTATGGTGAGATAGTGCCCCATTAATTAAATTAAATTAATTAAATTAATTAAATTAATTAAATTAATTAAATTAATTAAATTAATTAAATTTATTAAATTAACTAAATTAATTAAATTAATTAAATTAATTAAATTAATTAAATTAATTAAATTAATTAAATTAATTAAATTAATTAAATTAATTAAATTAATTAAATTAATTAAATTAATTAAATTAATTAAATCAATTAAATTAATTAAATTTATTAAATTTATTAAATTTATTAATCGACCCCAATGTCTTTTATATTTTCGATTTTTCTATGGAGTCGTTAACTAAATATTCATCGTACAAAAATTCGTTCATGAACGTACAAAAACTGTTCGAATTCGTATTGCGGAATAGGGGAAATTTTTGAACGTATCGTACATTTTCGTATACGTATTAGAATTATACGAATTCGTACATTTTCGATTCGTATTCGTATTCAGGAATAGAGGGGCAGTTCTTTCATTTTTCGTATCAGACACCAAAAAATTGTTGTTACATGTATTTTCATAGGAGTATTTATATTATCCGTTCCGTTCAGTTCCTGCAAGTACGGAACGGATAACATAAATACTCCAATGAAAAAAACATGTAACAATGTTTTTTTTATCTGATACGAAAAATGAAGGAACTGAAAGGAACGGATAATATAAATCGAGCTTTATAGGTAGATTCATCCATTGCATGGACGGCGTATATTATTAATAAGTTACAATTCAAGCCGCCCTTTTGTTGTGGTATAGAAAACTACATTGAACCAATAGGAAATTTGTTTTTAGTCGTTGAGAAAATTTATCCAGTGCAAAACCAAAACGTTATCCAATATGCGATAAATTTTTTTTATCAAATTCAATTATTCAACTTTGCAATGACTACTTTCAGCTCGGCAAATTTAATATACGTTTGTACATACGTTAGAGCAACGCTTGCAAATTGTTGAATTTGGTTATCAAAATAATGGTTCTGTTCGCCATACTCATCGTGCATTACATCTATTTTACAGTCGTCATAATCATCCATCAGAGCAGATAGTTCTGCTAATTATGGATCGTTTTTGCACCACGTATACTCTGAATGATAATATGCTATAGACACTGTGCAGTATATCATTGAGGAAGACCCAAATCAATCAATTCGACGTCGTTTTCAGCAACTGGAAATATGTCGATCCACTTTAGGATCTTGGTTTACGCGTGCTTACAAAATTCAATTTGTGCAGGAATTAAAGCCATCCGACCATCGCACACACCGCCAATTCGGCCAAAGGGCTGAATCACAAATTGATATTGCTGTTGATCTTCCAAACAAAATTTTGTTCAAAATTGTGTGTTTTGTTGTTGTGAAGATAATCCACAAGCCTTTGCCGAAACACCATTACATCCAGAGAAAATCACTGTTTCGTGTGCCTTATGGGCTGGAGCAATCATTGGTCCATATGCGTTCAAAAATGATGATGGCCGGAATGTTACAGTCAACGGTGCTCATGAGAGACATGATTTCTAATTTTTTGTACCCCAATTGGCTGGCATAAATCTTGCTGATTTTTGATTCCAACAGGACGGTGCCACATGCCACTTAGTGCGGGATACAATTAATTTACGCAAAGAAACATTTGATGAAAGACTAATTTCTTGTAATGGTCCTGTTAATTGTCAACTAGGATCGTGTGATCTAACTCCATTAGATTATTTTCGTTGGGGATATGTTAAGACACTTGTCTACGCCGATAAACCAGAGACGCTTGAACTCTTGGAACACAATACTCGGCGAGTTATTAGCGAGATATGTCCCCAATTGCTGCGAAAAGTATGTTGAAATTGGACATTTAGATTGCGCCATTTACGCGCCAGCCACGGCAGCAACATGGCTGAAGTCATATTCAAGCGTTAATGTCATAAAATTATCTATCCAATAAAGCTATTTCACTGATATTCAAAATGTTTTTCTTTTTTCTATTTTAATTTAAAATTGTGAACTTCTAAAAAAACGCCCTTGTATTTTGTGCAAGCACATCTTTTTGAGTTCTTTTTTTTAGGCAAATGTTATGAGAACTAATCAGGGTTAGTTTTTGATAATTTGCGACGATTTCTGGATTTTGGAGGCAGAAAAATTACATTACGGTATCGCAGTCCATAGTATTTAATGGTCTAAGATTATTGCACAAAACTGTTAATATTGTATTGATTGAAAAATTATAATTTGGATTATGGCCAACGATATTATTGCAGTAGTAAGTATTGATCTACATTCTATAACACGGATAAATACATTTTTTTTCGATCACAAGTTTATTATCAAGATTTTATTTTCGTTATTTTTGATTAGCCTACGTCCACTGGTATTATATACGCGCTTCAATAAATTATTTTATCGTTTGTTTTTAAAATAGACTAAATTAAAACATTCATCTATTTTTAATTATATACATAAATAACAAAATAATAGAAATAGAAATTATAATTTATACGATTTTTAAAAATGCAAAACAATTATGTACCTACTCGAGACGAACTTTACGGAGTCTGCGAAAAAAACATAAACATTTACAAGAAGTAAAATAAAATTTTAAGTAACCCAGGCCACCATATTTCAAATCAGAAGATTGATGTCTATATACAATAATTTAACCAAACTTTAATTAATATTAGTTTCAATTGCTGTATACTAAAAGTAACATAAATTACATACAAATTAATTTGTGTTATTGCGGAATTAGAAAGTAAACAAAGTTAATTAAAAATTAAACAAATTTAATCACCATACACTATCTCTGTCATCACTTAGTAATTGAAGTGAATTACTACAGATCAATCAAATCGCACAGATTGTAGATTAAACAGTACGTCTAAGTAGGTACAGAGGCTGTATAAAGAGATTTTCTTTTTTTATACATTTTTCCAATTTTCTTTTATTTTTTGTCTTATTTAAATAAACGAAACTAACAAAAAATGTCTGTTGTATGTATGTAGATTCTAATCTGTCGAATATGGATTTTCATTAAAATTGCAATGAAATTGAATTATCAAATCAATGAGCTTTAGTTGAGTAATTGGACATTTTTTTTAATCAGTTCATATCCCTACTACGTAGATGTTCGAGCAAATTTTACTAATTTCTTTATGAATCGTTCAGTAAAATTTTCCGTAAAAATTTCCCGAATTCAGTAAGCCACATTTTCTTTTATATGGATTGTTGAGTTGACCCCGTATAAGGCGGAAAATATAATTTTTTCCTTTCGAATAAAACGAAATCAATATTCATAATGAATTCCAAATCATAGATCAAAAATCTATAAACAAATTTTAAATTCATTAACAAAACCACCAAAAAACCTGGGTAACAAAACATAGAGTTAATGACAAAAAAACCATGTTACAATGGAAATATTTATTCTATTCAATAAAACAATTCCACAACTTGAATCTTTCATTTTGTTATATTAAGGATGCTGAACAAGATAACGAAAATTGGCCAGCGGAAAATAAGAGATTACGCTACTCGCGACAAGTGGCAGCACTATCATAAAAGAGATACAATTTTTTTATTTTATTACCAGCGGTAATATTTTACAACGGAATAAAATAATAATCGTATGACAAATTGATTGATCTCCGAAGTGAATAAACTCAGTATATGCAATTTTGAAATTTACCTAAACTCCGCCTTTCCGCCATTTTTTAACGAATTACGATGAAATTAGAATAGTAGTATTGGTTAGGGATTTTAAAGTGAGTTTTGGACAAAATTCTAGGATATGTTCACACTGGACTAACTTGGCCATTTGAAATTTGGTTTCTAGGTTTGTTTTTGATTGGAATATAAGAAACCCCCCAAGAACACGATTAATTGGTTCCGTGTTCTTTGAAACCGTGTTGTTCGAGACTATAAAAAACGGAAGTGTGAAAAAAAATTACGTTTCTTTTCTTTTTCTATTACAAAACAAAATAAAAGAGAATCAATGAAGTTCTAGGGAAGGTATCCGTATTCTTCGAAACTCGTGTTCTTCAATTACCAGGTTGTTGGAGGGTTACCTGTATAAGAAGAGAAGAGAACTCGGCTATTTCTTAATTAATAATTGTAAAATTTGCGTCGCATTTATATATGTAGAATGTTTGTCTTCTGAATTACCCTGTAGTATTCTGAATCACGCTGTGCTATCATTAAAACAAGATAACTGCATTTTGAGGTTATGTATAGAGAAAATATATAATTTTGGAATCCGTTACAAAAATTAATATACGCAAAAAACGCATTAACCGGATATGCAAAAAATGTTTGTGAATTCGAACTGATTTAAATTCGTTCGAAAGGTTCAAAGCATTTATGAGTTCTGAGTTTGCAGTACAACTCAGTAGTGCCGATGTTCACATGCAGCTGGCATCACGTAAAAAGAAAGATTCAGAAAAATTTAAAGACTATTTCCTGGAAATGAGAGAGCTGGGCGCATCCGGTCACGTCGATGATTTAGCAGTCATCAAGTATACGATCAATGGGATAGAGGATCAGGAGATAAATAAATGTATACTCTACGATGCAAGCTCGGTCGAAGAGCTCAAAATTAAAATGACGCTTTACGAGGAGTTTAAACAGAAGACCGCGCCAGGTCCAAGTGAGAAAACTAAAGTAGTCGGTACTGAAAGCAGGCGGCAAAATACTAGATGCTAAAATTGTGGAAAAATGGGGCACGAAGCCTCAAGATGTCGAAGAAAAGAGTATGGGCCTAATTGTTTCAATTGTGGGGAGCATGGCCACCTAGCAAATAAATGCCGGAAGCCGAGAAAACTTGAACAAGTGAGAGAAACCAAGATAGTGCAAAACAGGGACCGGAAAATAAATCAAAAAGTGATTGTAGTTGACGAGAGAAGATCAACTAGGTGACACAAAAATAAAAACGATTGGAAGATTCGTGGCAACTCTAGAGATGGATAACCTCAAAGTAGAAGCAATCATATACGTTGTTCCCGAATCAGCGCTAAATCGGAAGTTCATCGCAGGAAACGATATTCTGCAAGACACAAAGATCATCATGGGAAACAAAAATGTTAAGATTTAAAAATGGGACGATACAGATTGTTTTTCGTGTCTAAGATTAGAGGAATTGAACAAAGTAGAGAGCTCAATGTCTGAAGTCCCAAATACGCCAATATGATCCGATCGATGGTAGATCAATATAAACCAAACCCAACGAGGGAAAGTCCAGTTAAAATAAAATTTTTATTGAAGAGTGATGTACTGATTTGGCAACACCCGAGACGATTATAACCTGGTGAGAAATACGAGGTTGATCGACAAATAGCGGAATGGTTAGAAAAGGAGATTATAGTGCCTAGTTCTTCCGAATAAGCAAGTCCAGTCGTACAGATACCCCATCCCGCTAATAGAAGGCCAGATCGACCGGTTATATAATGCAGTGGTGTTTACTATGCTCGATTTGGAAAACGGATTTTTCCACGTGCCGGTCGAGGAGGAGAGTCAAAAGTATACGGCATTTGTAATTAGGGCATTACGAATTCCAACGAGTACCATTCGGATTGTGTACATCACCGGCAGTGTTTCAACTATTCGTTCACTTTGTGTTTAAAGAATTGGTCGCAGCTGGACACGTATTGATTTACATGAACGACCTTATAATCCCATCGAAGACAGAAGAAGAAGGAATCGAGAGGCTTGAACTGGTGTTGCAGGTGGCAACGGAGTTGGGTTAAAGTTTAAGTGGGTAAAATGTCAATTCCTATGCTGTCGTATCGAGCACTTGGAGCATATTATCACGAACGGAGCGGTAAAACCATCGGACGGCAAAAGCAAAGCAGTATCGAGATTCCCGGTCGCAAAAACAATTAAGCAAGTGCAGAATTTTTTGGGGTTGACGGGGTATTTTCGGAAATTCATCGAGAACTATGCGATAGTGGCGAAACCACTAACAGATCTTCTAAAAAAAATTCAAAATTCGAATTGAAGCAAAAACAGCTAAGCTCTTTTGAAACATTAATAATTGTAGAACCTGTTTTGATTATTTTCAGCCCAGACAAAGAGACCGAGCTCCATACAGATGCATCCAAAATTGGTTTTGGGGCAATCCTGATGCAAAAAAATCAAGTAGATGGCCTGTTTCACCCTGTCTACTTTTATAGCAAAAAAACAACACCTGCTCAGGCGAATTATTGTAGCTATGAGCTGGAGGTACTTGCGATTGTGGGAGCACTAGAAAAACTGAGGGTCTATTTGTTGGGCATCGAATTCAAAATCGTAACCGATTGCGCTGCTTTCAAAATGACCATGGATAAAAAGGAACTAGTGCCGAGAATCGGTGGCTGGGCCTTGATGTTGCAGGAATACCAGTACAAATTGGAACATCGGTTGTGTTTAAAGATGCGGCATGTTGATGCGCTGAGTCGGAATCCTATTATCATGACCTTACGCAACGAATTCCTGGAGAGGATTCAAACCAGCCAACAAAGAGATGAGCATCTGAAAGTAATCTTTGGAGTCAAAAAGATGATGGAATCAATTCAACTAGAGTACTTTATACCGAAATTGAAGGATTTGTGTGAGAACTGCCGAAACAACTGCGTAGATTGTATCCTGTCCGAAAGGAAGTCCGGGAAGCAGGAAGGGTTCCTTCATCCGATCCCAAAAAATGAGTATCCGTTAATGACATATCACGTCGACCATCTCGGTCCGATGTGTAATTCCGCCAAACAATATAAATCGATTTTTATAGTTGTAGATGCCTTAGCGAAATTCGTGTGGCTGTACCCTGTGAAGAGTACAACCTCTGCCGAGATGATCCGAAAGCTCGAAATACAAAAGGAAAACTTTGGGAATCCGAAAAGAATAATTGCAGACTATTCTGAGAACCGGATTCAGCATTCCCTCATCACGACAGGCGTACCCAGAGGCAACGGACAAGTAGAACGGATTAATCGAATCGTTATATCAGCTTTAACCAAATTATCTATAGAAGCTCCGGACAAGTGGTACTTTTAGATTACTAAGTGCATTGAAGTCGAAGGTCGTCATTTTGAGCATTTAGTTTAATTAAAAGATGATGTCCACGTTGTTGTTCCTGGGTTACGCTAAATGCAGTTTTTTTTTAATTTAAAAAATACAATTTGTTTAAAACTAGCTTCAAGTATTTACATTGAAAACGTGTTAATTTTAATGCAAACATATTGCAGAATCGTATGCATAATGTTCTCAGTAGGAGAAATCGAAAAAAATTTAATATCGCCTATTACAGCGCCATCTATCATGAATCGAAAAAATGTTTCAAGGAAATCCTACGTACTTTTATTCGTAGAATCCGAATCTGCAATAAAAAATAGGGGTTCCTATCTTGGTTTCCAAGTTGCCCCCCACCCCCTTGTATTTCCCCTCCAGAATGATTTAATTTTGATAATGGTTATTTTTATCGTAGAGGGCTTATTTTCCGAGATATTTGAAAGTTTCAGCTTAAAAAACTCACCCGGTATATGGATAATTCGGACAAAATTAATCGAATAGAATTTTCACTTCAAGGTTTTTTCAGTTTTATGTCAATATCTCAAAAACTCCCACTTTTCTATGTGTCTCTATGCGGATTATCGGGGTGGTTCATCTTGGTCCGTTCATTTTATCATCTAAAATGAAAAAGTCAGAAAATAGAAATTCTGTGGAGCGAATCCTGAAGATTTTGCCACAACCTTGAAAAAATACGCTGTCTCTGCGGATTTTCAGGATGCCACTTTTGCTCTCCCATTACACTTCACATTAAATATAATAAAAAAGACCACAAATATAAATTCTGTGGAGATCCTTGAGGTTTTGTCATAAACTCACCTATACATAGTGCAATACATGAAAGCTTCCGAATTTGGATAAAATTCTTTCCTTTCATTTCAGATCGTCAAAAGATTCAACTACTCTAATACAGTAGTAATGCAAATGGGTTTCCTCGGATATCAGATATGGTTGGTTCGGAGACTGAGCCCATTATAATTTAAATTATGTGCGAGCATGTTTCATCAAATTAGTTGATATTTATAGACCTCGTTTCCCATTCCAAGAAATTTATGGAGCTCCGTGAAAAACGATAAAAAACATCCTCAGTCATGTCGTCCTTATATTGCACCCACAAATCGTTCGGATTCGTAACTGTGAGTTGACACGCCCAACGGTAAGTCGTACAAAGATGCCCCTTAACGATTCTCAGTTGTTGAAACGACGTCGGACCACGAACATTCACTAACAACAATCGAAAATAGTTATATACGTCGTTTTTGGATGCACGGTGTAGATGCTACTTAGAGCGTCTGAAGAATATACATTCGGATGTCCTTCAACTCGTGTTCCTTGTATACAAAGAGCAAAGTGGGAGAGTAATCATCTGCTTGATAAACCGAAAAGAATCGTCTCAATATTGTCGACGGTGGCCGTGCCGCACTGTCCGCTGGGTGTTCTCTGGATTAAAATATACACCGGAAACTTGTAATGTGTTCTTGATCGAATTGGCTAAGTTTCTGTATTCCACATTGATGTGAGCCTCAAAACGTTGGACAATATCAGCGAATATGGCACAATCCAACGTTTCAAACATCAACATCTTGCTCTTTGACCTTCACAACTGTAGATCGCCCATTGTCCGCAACTCGCCTACGATATAATGGGATTCGTCATTGCCTGTGATGGTATCGGCAATCAGGTCTCTCGGGTATCGCTTGGAACACTTGGATCATACAGAATGAGTCGTTGTTGATAATTCCGCAAGGTCCGTGGATCATATTCTTAGTCACCACTCCATGCAATTTCTGATGAACAGCTTCATCCAGAATTTCGGCTGGGATGATGAAATCGATTTCACTCGATCTGATTTTTTGAACGAGCCAAACCAAAATGTAGGCAGACCACGTTTTACACACGATACTTTATGATGAAATCCAGTAGAATTTTAATTTTTGTTTAAAAATCCTGACAGTGATGTCATCTCTGTCAACTGGTGTTCGGCTGGGTAGCATTTTGATCCATGGAGGGTTTTAGGTGAACGATATGAATAGGTCTGGGTCTAGGCGGCCATAATATCTAACATACTACATGTCATCTTGCAGGTACTCCGCATGTGGTGAGAGCTTCTAATGTAAGTCTAATGTAAAATTGTCATTATATTCATTTGAATCAAAAGCAGCTCTGATCTGATGAATGTGTTTTTCAGATCAGAGCTGGTTTTAGTTGAAACGACAGCGTAAGATGTGTGTTTCGGACACGCGTTTCAATTCATTGTTCCGACGATGAAGCATCGATATCTCTAGTTTGCAAATTTTCTCGGACAGTAACAACAGCCACTTCGTCGATTGTTGGCGAATAGAATCTTCTTGCGTTCTTACCCGCTGGGGTTTTATCAACCCTGATGATGATCTTATGGCTGTCGGATGGCATTCGATCCAACGCAATTTTGAACAATTTGATCAATTTGTTGTTCTGATGAAGAAGCGTTTGCAATTCTCTGACAATGGCTCGCTTCATTGTCGGATTGTGAGCAGAACGTTGTTGAACTTTAGCATTCCGAATTTTCCATGTAATAAAATTGTAAGAATTGATTGTCGGCATCCGGTGGTGGCAACAGCGTTCTTACTAAATGATATATTTATCCTTGGATCTGCAATGGTGATGTGAAATTGTCTGTGTTAAATGATTTCAATTTGTTTTCTGATGCACCGGCGAATGATGCGGAAGAAAATTGTATTGTAGTTACCTTGAAAGTGGGCATGCAGTTGTCCCGTACAATATGGAGGAAATGGGTAGAATTATACTTCTTGTTCCAGAAACCAATGAGCATAATGGCTGTGGTGGCGGAACCAATTGTGGCAATTTCACTTTCCCTTTTGTTTAACACAATCCCGGAGTTTCGTCGCTGCATTTCAACCCCTTATATTGTAGACAAATGGCTGACATTTCTCCAATCGTTACTTATCTCACCACGTTGGCACAATCGATCATGTTCATTGGTCATATTTGGTTCGCACGTGAAATAGATCGCCGCACATTTGACTAACTAACTGCGACTACCTATATTGGCTTTAGCCGAGTGTTCTCAAAATCCATCCACTATACCGTTTTTCACGACAAGCAATTTTATTTTTATTGGATTTCACAAATTCTCGTTGAAATGTTGGAGCATAACCGCACGGTGTGAATAATCAAGGCAGAAATATGTAATCATGTCGCAGCTGTTAAACGATAGGTCCACCACAAACACCATCTATTGTAAATAATCCGAAGTGACTATATAAATGAATGCACTCATTGTCGAAATACAATTCTCATTGGTGGTACATTTCCATAAAAAATTTCCATACAAAACGCAAATATCAATTTTCTGATATTTTTCGATTTTCCGGGTTTTCCTTTGGATTTTTACGAATTTTCTTCGATTTTCCGATTTTTGATTATACCGTTTTTCTTTTGGGGTTTTCCAAATTTTCCAAATCCATCCCAGTATAGAGATGAACAAAACAAAATAAAAATCATCCAAATCGAGTTTTTGCGAGACTAACGCACGTATGTTTATGGTGATGAATGAGGAACAAGTTTATCCAATGCAGGAAAATAAATTGGGATTGACCGACCAAACGGCTTTGGCGTTTGGATCGGCTGGTACCGGGTTCGAATCCCGATAGGGGCATGATGCAAAGGGAATTTTCTTCAACAGATTACTATCTGTAATGAAATGGAACACATCTATGACCCCCTGTCGGAGTACAAAACTCACGGGCTCCCATCTTCCATGTCAGTAGGCTGGCTATGGTGATAGGTGATGCAGATGGTGATAAAATGGGACCTATGGGCGTACGTCGTCGAATTGGCTGGCAACGACGTAAAAGTAAGGATGCAATAAGCGAACCGCGAAAGAGTTAGGATAGCCTTAGCCTCACAACAGATTGCAGGACATATTAAATAAAAAAAAAAAAAACTAGAAAACTAAATTTACTTTTTATAAATGAAACATTTATTTTGTATAATTAATGCATTAAAATTTCAGTTTGCACTAAACGATTGATTATGTTGTCCGGCATTCGATACAGTAGTGTTGCCGCCATATTTTTAATCGCCTTGACATGATTGCATAAAAATTATCATTTTTGTCCTTTCTTAATTACATTCTTGTATTTTAGCATGTTTTATTGCTTGTATAGGTTATCCATGTTGGTTATTAATAAATCTGGATACACTTTAGTCACCTCTTTGTCCAAGCATTTGAAATTCCGAAAGCCCTTATCCAATTGGGAAACATTGAAATCAATTTTATTTCGGCTAAAATATCCAGTGCTGATTGGTAATTTTTATCGTGATACGAAAAAAATCTGGCAATTTGCCTCTATACCCGTTTAATTACTTTGTTTTTGTTGCAATTTCTTGTGTATTGAACCTTTCTTGTTGATGATGGACAACATGTATATAAATAACTCTCGCCCAAATCGTACATTCGAATAACAGTTTCAAACATTCCGTTTCATTAGGAATGGCCTAGAACAAAATCACACGCTACTTCGATTGGTATTAATGTTAATTAATACCAATCGGTTTGAATTAATCTAGCAAGCCTTGTGAACTTCTTCCATTTGGATGTGTTTTACTGAACGATAGTTATGGCATTCGATGGCCTAATGGGATACACATATAAAGAATTGATTTTTACTCAAGAAAAATAATGAAGGCTGGCGATTTCGAATTTTTTATTCTACAATATTATGGGACGGTGTGATGTGTCCTCAATTTCGGGTGACAGCAAAATATAACAAAAACAAAATTTATTTAGAATCGGTTAAAACAGAGCCAGGTTTCAATCAATATTAAAATTCTGTCTACAGACCAGATTACGTTAAACTTTCAATATTATCAGACGAATGAGAAGATCTCTGAGGGGAATCTTGACGTGTGTTGTTATGAATATATTTTAGAACATTATTACTAAAAATTATTATTCTTACAATACGTAGTATAAGTAGATAGTCGAGATAATAAATAGAAATGCTTCATGTTAAATTAAATGGCAATCTAAGTGTTTTTTGTAACGCCTATACATTTTTCTATAAATACTATGCATACAAGCCAATTTAGACATCATTGAGGCGTACTTAATAAATTTTATATACAGAAAGTTACCATAAATTATATTAGCGCCGAACTATGAGCTCATCGACTCTACCTTTAGGCGTTTTAGTGCTATAAAAACAATATTATTAAAATAAAGCATAAATATTTGGCAAATGCAGTACATTATACGTTCGAACTCATCTTAAAATTATATAGAGTGGTCGCCACATCATATTTAACAATATCACGTAAATTATCAGTTGGCAGTCCCGTCTTAAAATATAAGCCTTTTGGTAAAATATAAAATACGACTGCTTCGTACATAAATTGGAACTGACATATCATTCCTTTACATACACCCAGTATGTATATACGAAGACATCTCATATTTCTGAATTTACGCCAGTCTAAGATTTATAAATTAGTTGTTGTGTTTTAAGTTTATAAATAAATTTCAGAAAAAAATTACGTCTGGGAAATTTAAACAGTTTAGAAAGAAAACATAATCAAAATTAATGTTCATTTTCACAATTTGTTTGTGTATTTATTGTAGGTTAGTGCAATGCGTGTCCTATTCGTGTGCGATACTGATATGTCTTATTGGTGCATAAAGCGTAATCGTGCGGTGCGGTAATTTTTGTGTTTGTAAACGCTGACTTTTGTTTTCGTTAAAATGCCGATTTAAAGTGTCTGATTTATCCTCAAACCTTGTGTAAACCACAGCTAGGACGTACAAATTTTGAAAGAATCACTACAAGTATACCATAGATCCATATTAGACATAGTTCTTTGATGTTCTAGCGTGGCGGCTAGATTGTCCTGGATTGGGAAAGTACGTATTGGTTGAAACGATAGACAAAAAATGCCATTTCGTCTCGTAAAAATACACATGGTTCTCGTTTTGAAGAATGGGGAACTGAGAAAAAACGTCGCCGATAGTGTTCAGTGACCATTCTTAGGGCAACTGTTCCTCCGGAAAACGATCGGTCCTGGTAGGTGCTGTTCTTGAATCAAATCTATTATTTTAAATTCGAAAATTGTTGGAAGTACAATATAACCATACACTTTAACTATAAATATAGTTTTAGCAGGCATATGGCAGTATCAGCCGTACAAATACCAGAGAAACTCGTTCGTTTGTGTAAATTAATAATGATGTTTTAATGAAGAATCGTAGTCAGATGATCTGTTTCAGATCCCTTTAAAATAAAGCTGATGTTCAGCAGGGTAATGCATTCGCGCATGTACTGTTCAATTTGGCGCTTGTTGGCGCAAACTGTTCGATCGCAGAAGACTTTGTATGAAAGTGATCAGCAATAAAACAAAACTATCGGCATCGGCATCGGCTCATTAGACTTGTGATAGCTCAAGAGAGCGCTGGGCCCTGACTTCTAGCGAATGTAGAATGTTATCTAATTTTCGTTCCATCTGGGGCTCAATTAAAGTTTCATTCTTCGAATATTGGATTTGTGTGAAACATATGAGATAAAGCGACTTCTCGGAGACTAATAGGAGATATATACTGGACAGCGCACGTGATGAATCGAGATGGAAGGGGGCCACCGTGCAGGCGACAAAATACTTTCATGGAATATGATGGCTGGATGGAGATAGAGAGTTTTAAAGATGATTTTCTAACAATAAAATGAAATACTGTAAAGAATATGTTTAGTACTAGCACAGACAATCAAAAGAGATGTTTCATTTGAACTAAAATATTAAAACAAAATTTATTTCTGATAATTCAAATGTCATCGTTGTATTTGTAATTTTTCGTTAAACTGTGTATACGTATACGCAAAAAAAAAACAAAATATTTTTGATTGTATGCGGCTATTTACAGAAAATGAATTTACGTTTACAGAGGATGAAATATCTCTTTTAGGTTGTCTGTGGTACTAGTATAGCTGGTATTTCTAGTATAGCGGGTATTCTGGCCTGGAAGACTATTTTTGAGAAACGTGTAATCGTGATTATTGAATAACAATTTAGACAAATAGTAATTATTAAAACGAACCGGAAAATAATTTCCAGTAAAAACCTCTGGAACAAATAAACATCAAAACTGCCACAGCATAGCACTTTTTCGAACATCATAAAAGCCCAATCTACCGAATTGCACACTTTTATGAATAACTAACAAAGCTTCAAAAGTTTCAAGTTTTTCTTTTTGAAGGGAAAGCTATAACAGAGTCTCAGACCAGACAATTTTTGAGAATAATATACATAAGTAAAACTCACAACAGTCGACATCGATTTGATGAGCACACCTTTATGTTAATTAAAACTCCCAGAAGATTTAAAAGCTACAAGTTGTTTATTTCCATTTCTAAAATCATATAAAATTAACCCAACAAATTTTTATACAAGAAAGTAAGACATAACTTATAATATGGTTCGTTTGTGCCCTGTTACACAATATAACTGTTTAGAGTACTATACTAACATCCAAATTTATTGTTATAAGCCAACCAAATATGGAACTCGAAGAACTCGAATTGCGATCACAATGTGTAAATAGTGAATAACTTGAATAACCAAGTTATAACAATTAATGTAGAGTAGATAGCTTATATGTAGAGTAGATAGCTTATATAATAAAATGCTGCCACTTCCGGTATACAAATGTCCTTCAAATTTCGTAAGGAACTCCCAATTTATCAAAAAAGTTAAAGTATATAGTTTCATTCCGAATCAGGCTGGATCAGGCCGTCATTTTCAGTAAAATTTAAAAAAATAATCTGAACAAATTTTTTGAAATTTCTATTTCAATCATTACTTTTCAAAATATTTCAGAAATGGAAAAGCTCCTATGGAAGCTGCCACTTTTGCAGGATCTATGGAGCTTCCAATTTATGAAAAAATATACTACGACTTGCCCTCGAAATTAAAAATTAGGAATTAACTCTAAAATGCTAGATGAATAACACTTAATCAGATGTCCAAATTTTTTTAGAATCAAACCGAATCATTTAAAATCGGATTTTGGACTTATAAAGACGTACCAGAACTGCACTAAGATTGCACACGAAATAAATAACCCATTTTTCAAATTATGTACGCACCAGTTCTCAAAAAAACTATTTATTTTCGAATCACATAGAAATAAAATTTTAACTAAAACCCCCTGTCGTATTGCCCCTGCCCTCTTGGGTCGACCCATCTTCCTTGTCAGTACTATAGGCTGGCATGGAGCTACGCAATGTGCATAACTCAAATTGTTTTACTTAAACCGAACCTGTAGCGGTACATTCTCGATTTGGCAAGCAATGCGTAAGGTATGACGAGTAAAGCGAACTGCGAAAGAATTGGGAGTGCTTCGGCCCCAGAACAGGTTGGATAGATTAAAACAGAAAATAATTTTATTTGGAAGATATTTAGTTTTGACGTAAAGAAAATGTGCGATGGAAGAGTGGAAAAAAATTCGATAGTTAATTTTTTACTTTAATTTTGGCTTTGACATAAAATGTAGCAAGTTAAAAATACTTAACTCACGATTTCGCTGACCAGTATGCTGCTCCACTACTAAAAATCAATTTTCGGATTCTCAGGTACAGGGTCTTCCAATAATAACGTTTATTTTATCAATAGAGTAAATATAAAAAAATTAAAATCCATAATGAAAGAGGTACCAGTAAACCATAAGTCATATATTATTTCACCAGGTTGACCACTACCTAGCAAAACATCATAAATTAGACTTTCGTGTGACTCGAAGTCATAAGGCCTCATACATTGTTTTTTCTTATGACTATATAAAAATTAGATTTTTTAGTTTCGAATAACATTATTTAGAAAATGTTTCGAATGTCATAAAGCGGTCATTATACTGGTTGGTATAATTTTAAAAGTCGTATATTGGTTTTGTACTTGGTACATAGTCATAGTGAATCATATATCAACTTTTTGAATTATAAACAATTAATTTGATTTATTCAAATATTTTATTTATGTGTCTAATATGTCATCAACATATGGTTTATTGTAATTTAATGTCCTACAATTTTAAATTTGATTATTCACTATATTTTTAACATTTCACACTTGATAAAATGGATAAATCTCAAAAATTTATTTATTTGGAAAAAATTAGAACAAAGTGATACCTATCGAAGACGCTACAGAAAATTATCTGCGGTAAAATTGAAAATATTCAACAAAAGGTTTGAATCTAATGTTAATCAAAATCAGAGTTAAAAGCAATGCAATTCGAAAAGTGAAATCTCACCAAACCATCGTCCTACAACATCGGGGTGAAGTCAAATGTCCAATCAGCCGACATCAATACATTTAATTAATGACTTTCTGATGGTGATTGTGGCAGAGATAGCACGACTGGCAAAAAATGAGTTTTGAGATAATCGATGTAAAACTTTTGAAACTTGTATCATTTCTGTGTTAAATTGAAATACATATTTCTTAATAACAAGTTTCTATTCTTTTTTAAGTGATGTAGATAGCACAACTTGTTACGATAGTTATTTTAATTCAAATGAAAGTATTACAGACGATGAACTTGAAAATACCGATACCAATAAGGTCTTCTCTAATTCGTTTGTCAGTGCTGAAGAAAATATACCGCTGAATGAATTTTTGAAATTCTGGACACATCAATATAATATAAACCAAGCCGCATTAAAACCTTTGATAAATTATTTAAATACCAATTTCCAAACAAAACTTCAAAGTGATCCAAGAACTGTAACGCAAACTCCTCGTAACGCAGGCCAATGGTTAATCAAAATAGAAGGTGGGGAATATTGGCATCAGGGACTTGAGGAATGTTTAAGATCATACTTTATAAATTGTAAAGCTACTATTTCGATATCTTTAAACATAAATATAAAAGGATCACCAATTTTTCAAAGCTCAAAAGCAGAATTTTGGCCGATTCTTTTTAATATATATATGAAATACCAGAATTTGAACCTATGATAATCGGGGTATTTTATGGAACAACAAAACCAAAGAATTTTATCGCCATTTGTAAACGAAATAATTATAGAAATATAGAATGGGCGGTTGCCACTGGTTCAACTAGCAAATCGACTTTCTGAAGCTACGAAACGTGTCGTACCCGCATGGTTTCCAAAACTAATTATTCAATTTTCATATCACCTTTAACACCTAATGAACTAATCTGCAATAATTTTTTATGTGTAAAACTAAAAAATAATTTAGTTTTAAAAAATACATTTGAAAATAGGTGGTTTTTAAACCTGAACAAAAATATTATTGCAATGGAATATGCGGTTGAGCTAAATGGAAACCAGTTCATTTACGGCCACAAAATAAAATACCGTGAACATTTTTTCGTGAACCCCATAGAATCTTCTAATATTAATGTATTTTATACTATAGATTGTACGTAATTTAGTATAAGTGAATTGCACCCGATTAATTCAATACCGTGCAAGTTATTTGCAATAAAATATGAGAACGCCCATGTTGTGCTTATACTGCTACAACATACTTCATTCTAAAATCTTGTTGACAAAAAATATAGGAAAACTTAATTGTATACGTGTTTAAACTTATTTGTAATACAATTTTGATTGCACTGAGTTTTGAGGTTAAAACTCAACTTGCATGTTGATTCTCTTTTCGTGTCGTATATTCACTTCATATTGAAAAACCAACTAATCACCATTTAATATGTATATGGATCTCCCTTTAACACATTGGATCTGATTACTAAATATTTTCTTTGTCTATAGTAACTTATTGGTCATATTATAACATTATATAGATCATATTAAAATGATTATCATATTACATATTACAAAAAAAATCTATTATAACATACAGCATGAGTAGCTTGAATGGTTAGTGTGCTACGTTTGTATGAGATTCCGCAAAAATGAAAAAGTTCGAATCCCCTGGTCGCAGTCGTCTTGTGTGAAAGTAAGTAAATAATCAAATTAAGTAAATAGTCATTATAAATTAATTACAAATAAAACCGATTTAAGATATAAAAATATATGTAAGACCGGAAGTCTCTCTGGGGGTTGGTGTGGTGTGTGTTAACAAATAATTTTTTTTCAATTATATTTTATATATTTTAAAGTCATATTTAGATCATTTATAAGACAGAAATAATACTTATACCATATCTTTGATGTAAAAGTGTGATATATGACCTGTCTTAAATTGATCATTAATTTGTCACAATAAAACTCATATCAGTCATAGCAAGGTTGATTTAAAGTTTCTAGTCATATAAGAAGTCATACGGATGTTAATATGATTCTTGTACAACCATTGTATGACCGCATTTTGATCACACAAACATCATAAACTAGTAAATTATGATGTTTATATGATTTTGTTATATGACTGCACATCATAAAACAATTCATATAAACTTATATATGACCGATTTATTCACTACTTAAATAATTTGTGGTTTCCTGGGGGACTTCTAAAAACAACATTTCGGAAGATTTGCGTTGTTTTTCGAAGGTAAAACTGCCCGTTTAAGCCCACTATTAAAAAATTTAGTGCAAAAATTTGATGAACTGGTTCAATAGCAAACATACTAGCAAGCCCCAGGCTTCAGGTCGTTCAGCCAAAAATATTGTGATGAGAGAAAGTGTATCAGAGAACCCAAGCTTATCGATTTCATACGACGGTCTCAACAATTAAATTTGCCCAATTGGTCGAAGAATTAAAGCCGCACGATCATTCTCACCGTGGACAATTTTTAGATTCAAAACAACAAATATGTTAAAAACATGCGACATAACACCACTAGATCATTTATTGTGAGGTTATGTGAAAGATAGGCTTTATGAGACGAACCTACAATAAATCCAAAGCCTCAAAACCAATATCGAACCCGTAATTTGTGAGATAGAATTATTATGGAGAAATGCTACCAAAGTAGCAACTCCTGCAAAGTACTCGTGTTGGACATTGGGCAAAATGACGGAAGTATGTTTTAGAAATCTGTTGGTTCCTTCCCACAAAGAAAAAACAATTTTTTAGAGAAATAATGAGTGATACTTTAATAAAAAAATGCAGCAATTGGCTCTGCACAGTTTCTTAAAAAATTTAAATGCTAGAATGCATTGCCGTTGTTAATTAAAGCTGATAATTTACAATATTTCAATAAAAATTTAGTTCTAATGCTTTCAACGTCACCAGTATTCAAAATATCATAACTTTAACAAGAAAACTTCCATATCTCGGTGTGCTGATTTAAGCAGGAAAGACCTCGGGGTTCTAGACTCTGGGAATTCTAGTGTAAACAGCTTAACTATGGATTTTGATCATAATCAATTAATTTAAATACATATCTTAGTAAATTGTCTTTTCAAATCAATTGTAAAGGCTAGTATGTAGCTGACGTGAAATGAAATTTTCACTGTCCCCAAAATTAAGCAGAAAAATATTCCATGAAAAATTTGTAGTATTTCAGAAAATTTTAACGCACTATTCGAAATTAACAAAATTTTCATTTGCCATATTTAAAAACACTTGACACACAGATCAACAACAAATACAAATAATTATGACACGTCAACAATTTAGCTTACTTTTATCGTAGCTGCAGATAAAAACGCAGTGAAAAATGTGTAGAGTTAAATAGAGACATCTATGTTTTAATACGAAACATACTAATTTAACTAGCTAAACTGCTTACCGCAAAATAAAATTTAGCAGCGCAATTTTCATTTTCGTTTTCGCTTCCCAATATGCAATGCCGATGGAAATCCATATACATTCGCGTTCTAAAACCACACTGCTTCTATGGAACGAACCATGTGTAGCACACGGAAATTCGTACTACCAGCCAAAGAAAAGTGTCACAAAAATTCCGGTGTCGGTGTGAATCCCAACTAAACAGAGAAACAAATCACAGAAACAAAAGGCACGTGTTTGTATACATTTTCCAATTGGAATAAATAATAATGCCCGGTATGCAATTTTTCCACTGTGTGGAAAAAACTGTTTTAATTCCATTCTAGAGAAAAATAATTGTCTTTCTCTTTCTATTTCGCGGTAATATTATTTTCGTTTTATAAGTTTCGATTGTATCTTTTATTTTCAGTTTATTCTGACAAGACAAGTCGACGTAAACGGTTGCACTACATAGTTAGTTTTTTTACTTTAAAGTGTTGTGTTTCATTATAATTTTTTCGATTTGTTAAAGTAAATAATTTTAAATTTAAATATAAAGGGTTATCCAATTCAAGCTTGATAAAGTAAACTTAAAAAAAAACACACAAAATATTCGGAATGTATTGTAATTTTTATTTCATTTTACAGATTGATCCTTGCCATTTTTAGTTAAACAAGATATCATTCAAATGTCCTCCACGGGACTTCTTACAGGCCTTGATTCTTTTGAGGTAATTTTCAATGACTTTTCGGCACATTTCGGGCGGTATCTCGGCCATTACCTTACGAATATTAGTTTTCAATTCGTCAAGAGTTTGAGGATTGTTTGCGTAAACACGATCTTTCGCGTAGCCCCACAAAAAGAAATCCATTGGCGTTAAATCACAGGATCTTGGAGGCCAATTGACATCAGCCAATCGCGAAATCAAACGTCCAGGAAATTTCTCTTGCAAAAGATCTCGATTTGCTCGTGTTACGTGACTGGTTGCTCCATCCTGCTGGAACCACATATCGTCAAGATCATAATCTTCGATTTTCGTAAAAAAATAATCGGTTAACATGCGGCCATAGCGCTCAGAATTGACGGTAACGGTTCGTCCATGGTTGTTCTCCAGACCACAATGCGCACCAAACAGTGACTTTTTCCGGGTGTAATGGCTTCTCTACAATCAATTGTGGATTTTCTGAGCCCCAAATTCTACAGTTTTGCTTATTAGCGTATCCACCAAGCGAAAAATGAGCTTCATCACTGAAGAAAATTTTGTTCGAAAAATCAGCATCAGCAGATTTAATAATTTTAATGCGTTGGTCGATTGTTAAATGCTCCATATTCTTAAATGGCAGAATGTCAACTAAATAAATGACAGCGTACTTGACGTTTATCTTTGACAGATGTCGGTATACAGATTTCTACTTTATCAACCTCGAATTGGATAACCCTGTATAATAATAATTATGAACTTATTTAGTGTTCGCGATGTACAAATTTGGACTAAAAAGGTAATATAGATCTGTCTCACAATGGCGTCGTCGCGAAATACATTTACGTAGTAAATTTTCAATGATTTCTTTTTTCAAGATCTCAATATGCTGGTGGATGCAATACAACGTGGCGGATGCAATATAACGTGGTGGATGCAATACAACGTGGCGGATGCAATACAAAACTCAATTTATGAAATTTAAATATGTAAATAAATTTTCTATGTTTTTTTGTACACAAATAAAAAATAATTTGAATAAAAAATTAATATTTATTTAAGGGTGCTTAAAATTTTCCATTTATAATAAAATAAATATTAATTTTTTATTCACATTATTTTTTATTTGTGTACAAAAAAACATAGAAAATTTATTTACATATTTAAATTTCATAAATTGAGTTTTGTATTGCATCCGCCACGTTGTATTGCATCCGCCAGCATATTGAGATCTTGAAAAAAAAAATCATTGAAAATTTACTACGTAAATGTATTTCGCGACGACGCCATTGTGAGACAGATCTATATTACCTTTCTAGTCCAAATTTGTACATCGCGATCACTAAATAAGTAAATAATTATTAATATATATTTAAATTTAAAATTATGTATTTACTTTAACAAATCGAAACACATCATAATAAAACACAACACTTTAAAGTAAAAAAAAACTAATTATGTAGTGCAACTGTTTACGTCGACTTGTCAGAAGAAACTGAAAATAAAAGATACAATTGAAACTTGTAAAACGAAAATAATATTACCGCGAAATAGAAAGAGAAAGACAATTATTTTTCTCCAAAATCGATATTTTTGTGCCTTTGATATTTTGTAGTACGGAATTTAGAATGGAATTAAAACAGTTTTTTTTCACACAGTGGAAAAATTGCATACTGGGTTGTTTCATTTTTGTATGGACAATTTCATTTCACGTCAGCTGCGTACTAGGTACTAGGAATGAAAATCAGATTTTTGTTCAAAAATTTCAAAACCTACTATAAAGAATGCATCTTCCGTGTAACGAAGAATGCGATGGTCAATATTTTCCATGAATTTTTGGCGTATATTGATCGACTGTTCTACAATCGTTTTGTTGCCGTAGAACCTATTTTTAAAGCCACTATTCCTTGTGTCATACTGAAACCACGTACTAAAAGCATAGGTCACCAAGTCACGGTATGAATGACCGTTTACCGTAACCAGTGGCGTAAATACAAATGTACCCCCCCCACCCCCGCCCCCCGCAAAACTTAATGTAGGCCCTTAGACTATCCTCCCTCCACCTTGCATATCTTTTCCTTCAGAGTAATAAAAAATATTGTTCGTGGAAAATATAGCTTTTTTATTTAATATATTCATTTTTTAAGAATAAGAAAAAAATAATAAAAATACAAATATAAATATGTGGTAGAACGGATCCGCTCGAAACGCGATTTTTCAAAACGCGATATTTCAAAACGCGATATGGTACAAAACGCGATATTTCAAAACGCGATATTTCAAAACGCGATTTGGTACAAAACACAATATTGCACAAAACGCGATATGGTACAAAATGGGATATTTCAAAACGCATTATGGTACAGAATGTGCATTGCGAAGCGACGGGAGCGCGATTCCTATAAGCCCGATTGATACCGATCCTATATACTCTCGTTCCTATCGATTTTTAAATTCCTATAAACTGAAATTAAATTTCCCCTTCACTCGCCTGATATAACCCGATCCTAAACTCCCGTTTTGTACCATATCGCGTTTTGTACCGTATCGTGTTTTGAATAATTGCGTTTTGAAATATCGCGTTTTGATAATTCGCGTTTTAAAAGATTGCGTTTCAAATGGGACCCGTAGTAGAATGTTAAATTTTTTGCTCTTGACTTCATATTGGCAAAATCCCTAATTAAAATTTTTGTTTCCATTTCGCTCGCCAACACACATCAACTTTACAAATAGGAAATTAGAATATATTCCGATTAGACTGAATTCACAACAAATACCATATTCTGACAATGCTAAGTACCTCGGCATGACGCTAGACTCTAAACTCAGGTGGAAAGCGCATGTTAAAAATAAAAGGCAAGAACTGAATTTAAAATTCAGAAAAATGCACTGCCTTATTGGAAGAAACTCCGAACTGACAACGCACAACAAACTGCTGTTATATAAACAAATCCTAAAACCTATCTGGACATATGGTATTCAGCTTTGGGGCTGAGCAAGGAAAACTACAGTGAAGATCATTCAAACATTTTAAAAATAAAGTACTACGTAGCATTGTGAATGCTCCTTGGTACATTAGAAACGACAATGTCCATCGAGACTTAAACATGGAAAACGTCAGCGATGAAATACAAAAATTTGCAAGGGGTCATGTACTGCGACTGCAGCAGCATGACAACGAGGAGCTGCGGAACAAACTGGATCGCACCAATCGACCAAAGCGCCTAAAAAGAACAAAACCATTAGAATTAGTGGTTCCTTGAGCCGCTTAAATCAAAGGACTGACAGAGCTGGGATGAACTGATAGGTCTCATCCCACAAGAATGGACTACTTAATTTATAAAACAATTACTAGATAATCCATATGATTAGTTGTAATATTATACAGAAATAAAGATTTCTTAATAAAAAAAAAAAAAAAAAAAAATTCGCCCGCCGCTTTTGCTTCAATAGAAAGAATGGCTGAATCACTTAAACGATCTGCACCGACATGTAGAAGATCAAATTATGGAGGGTATGGAAAAATTCTCATGACAAGAACAAAAACCACGGGACCCGCGTTGCGGCGGGCCCCCCCACAGCGCGGGGTTTGCGCCCCTGTAGTTACGCCACTGACCGTAACAGCATTACCGGCATCATTTTCAAAAGAGTTTGCTGACCCTTTTTCTCTCTCTCTCTCTCTCTCTCTTTCTCTCTCTCTCTCTCTCTGGCACTATATCTCATCAAGGGATTTGTCTGCCTCAAATGAGCTTTCATAATCATATATTCATTTCGGATAATGAGTGATGCAGTGGTTTTGGCGTCAAAAATATAGACAGACAGCCAACAATTTGCATCATGTATAGATTTACGACCAAATGCACTAACAAATTTTCTATTTCATTTCAAATACAAAAAAATATTTAACGAGCCAATTTTCTTCAAAGCCAAAAAATAGAAAAACTACGTAGATGAAGAAAACAAATTTTCTATAATTTTCAGTTCAGTTACGTTCAACTTTCCACTGTCGTTTGTTGTCTTTCGTCTGTGTAGAATTTATTTTTGGAAAAAAAATTTTTACCACTTGTGCAAATACAATTTATTTTGGAAGCTCATTAATAAAAACTGGATGCAGTTCAAAAACAGTGTCTGTGCGTGCCTATGTGTTAATAAAGGCCAATAAATATTAGAGCGATTATAGACTGCAATAATTAAACGAATCTCGTGCAAACACATAAAGTAGATTGCCCGATTTTTTTTGTATCGTGTCGTTTATTATAAAAAGCGAATTTTCCGGAAGTTTTTGTTCTGTGTATGAAAATATTTTAAATTCGTGTGTTTTGATTATTTTTAGAAAAATAAATAAAAAATTTCATGTTTTAGTGGGAGCAGATCGCAAACGATTTGATTAACAAGGAGAGTTAATTGCAACGCGCATGAAATAATACTCAGAAATAAAAGTGAAATAAAATGACATTAGCCTCCGAGGTAAAAGGAAAGTGTGTAATTTGTGATAACGAGGCAACGTCACGATGTTCCGCATGCAGTCAAGTATTTTATTGTTCGGTGGAGCACCAGAAAGCGGATTGGAAGAAACATAAACATTTCTGTCGCCCGTACAAAGTAAATAAATTTTGGTATTTTTTGTATATGGCTAGGCTAGGGCAACTGATTCTAACTATAAATAGATAATATCGGCGTCTATTTTGTAGTATAATACACACGGGTTAGACCGAAATAATTATAAATTTTTATTACTTTAACTGAATAACAAGTTGCTCTTTCGTAATTTTTCTTTTGGTTCAATTTTTCACCGGTAATTTTATATTTAGAATATTAAAGATAGTACACTACTGTAGTGTAATATGAGTTAACTATATAAAGACGACGAGTATATAGGTGAAAATATAATTGAAAAACGGAAAATTCGAAAATATTAATTGCCAAAGATAAATTTGTAATTTGTGGTGTGGCTCTTGGCAAATTGACAATTTATGTCTGGCCGTTAAATTGATCGTGCTAGTTATTTATGTAAGGTGTAGAGTGATTGAACTTTGATATCTAGTAAAACAAAAAGTTGATTGAAATTAAAAATTACGAAATATCACTACGCTCCTCCATCGATGAAACATGTTTTTGGCATTTTATCGAATAACTGTCTTGTACAGAGCCACTTGAGAGGTATCCATGGAAATAATTTCTAATGAAATGTGCCAATCTGGAACGGTACCCGAATTTGGATTATTTCAAAATTTTGTTCCGTCGAATCCACGTCGAATGTCCACAGGTGCTAGCCTGTCAGTTCCCACAGTTCGATCAGCAGTAAACGGTATTCGATTCTAATGAAATTAATTATACCGCTATAGTACACATCATTATACCTTTCCAGTGATCTGGATCCGACTGTGACGAAATGTGATCTGTCTTTCAAAGATGTCCACAGTTGTCTATAATTCTAAATTATTTTTTTGCGGTTTATCATATTTTAATCTACATTCTTCATATTTTCTTTTAACAAATGTTATTGTTTGTATTCGGCCTTTAGATGTACTGCCGAATTCGCGCTCTGATTATTCAACTTAGATTTTAGTTGAGTGTGGTTCAAGTAGATGTGTATTGAACTTTATTTGAGATTAATGCGCTTCCCGTAGGAGCTTGGCCACTAATCTTTTACGTAGATACTTTGAATTGTTGTAAAAATCTAACTCATTTATTTTAATTATTCGGTTTATATACAAAATTACATGGTTGTTTACACTAACAAATTATAAAATCCATGTGCTTGCTCAGCACTTATGATAATCCACACAAAATTGTGTTTACAATTGTGTTAGAAATAAGATCTATTATATTTCCTATTCATAATATGTTAACGGCTACGATGTTTTAACCTATCATTGGTGCATGTTTACGATGTTTAAACATACTCCCGGCCTTGGCAGAATGGCAAAATGATGAGTGTAACGACGGTCAACGTAATGGCGTTGGTTGTTCAACTGGATCTGTCGGTTTCTTCTGACACCTTATCATGTATATGGCTACTAAGATAATTATGGTCATGATACTTCCATAAGATACAATGTATTGATGTACGTCATGTTGAGTGATTTGCGTATTTCATCCCACTCCTGGCTATTATCTCTCATTGATTGAAGACCCTAAGATATTCGCAATGGATTGGACTGGTGAGCTTCTAACAATTGCTCTGAGCTGTTCATGGCTGATAAAATTGAATTATTTAATGTACTAACTGACGTGTGGAAGCCCGCTCGAACAATTCCTTGATGTTTGATAAAGCATCGCGATTGTGGTCTTAAAATTCCAGTCCCCTTGATTTGAATCGTTGTCACATTTGTTCCGTAAATGATGTCCATGGGTTCTACTTCTTCCATGAAGTAAATCCAGGAATTTGGCTCGTGTAATTTTAGCCATTTTAAAGGAGTTTTTGTCCTTTTTATTTTGCATAACGAAAGGTTCGATGAACGTTCTATTATGCTTAGTTCGCACTCGAAAACCTTTGTTTTGGCGGTATAAATCGTATGTTGATTTGCACATCAATATTCATGTTCTTCAATATTGTGACATTTGTTGAACTCTGCTTCCGTCATTGGGTAGAATTTGTCCTTATGATCATTAATTGCTAAAACTTCTGTTGATGGTTTGATGTAAACATACTCGTTTTAATTTTTTGTTGGTAGTGGAAACACCTTATACACTTGATACCTTTGTTCATTGACAAGTGGAATCCTCAGTTCGTGTAGTGAATTTGATGTTGTTACGCGCGACTTCGCTGTCATGAACTTAAACAAGTTAGCAATTTCATTATCCATCTTACTTCCGGGAATGGCTAATGTCCTTGGACTGTTTTGATGTATCAGGTTCAGCTGTTGGTCAAGATGTTCCCTGGTTAGAATGAGTGGATTTATTTTCCCTTGATGTGTATCAACAACAATATTTAGTAGTTTCCTTTGAATGTTTTGATAATTAATTAGATCCAAGGCAGTACTTAACGCGAGTGTGGTGAAAAATTGTGTCGCTTTTAGGTTGTCTACCTCCGTAGATAATACATTTGTTGCCTTTGTTAAGTTGTGTAGTCCGGATGAGAAGGTTGCCATTTGTGTTTTTATGCTCGCAATTTCTTTTTTGTACACGTTTAACGTTGATTCAGCTATAGATGTTTGTTCCTTTAGTAAGGTTAATAACTACCTTTCATTTTCTTCTACAATTTGTATTTTAGCCTAGTATTTGTTAGCCCATTCTTCATCTAAGACGCCAAAGAGATCGTGAGCTAAAGTGCCAACAAAGCTTACTAGTGCCCGTCTTCTTCTTGAACCGGAAAGTTTTCGAGTAGATTTCAAGATATTATTTGCGTCATCGGTGTGCCGCAATTGGTCCAGCAAATATGTCACCGTATGTTGTCAGAGGTGGGCATCAATTGCAATTTGCTTTTGATGTGAGCATAATTGAGTTAGATGTCGTACATTATTTGCTAATTGCTGTTGCTCGGCCCAATAACTTTTTAGTTTAAAGTGAACAATGATCTTCCATTCTTCATGGGCTATCGTTGTAACTGCGATGTTTTCGAAGTATATACCTGGTGTATTCTCTAATGGAATTATATCAACCGGGCTGGTCGAGTATTGGTTCATTAATGTTTTCGGGCTATTGTTATAAGCGGTCGACTCTATTTGACCATTTTGAGGCATTGGACGTGCCGTCACCAACGCTATGCACATTAGGCAGATTGTCAATATGCTCAGAGGTCTCTTAATGAATCTTGGTGATTTTCTAGGATTGCTATTTGGCGTTTCTGGCGGTGTATTTTGTTGGTGTTTAGTGTCTTAAAGTTTCGCATCCTTGATATTGTCGTCTATAGGCAAGATGCATATTTTTTGGATAACCACCCGAACCTTGCCATCTGTGCCTGGATGTAATTCCTTAATTTTGCCTAGAGCCTATTGAGTGGGTGGTAGATTCGGTTCTTTGATTAGAACTACATTGCTCATTTCTATATTCTCCTTTTCTTCGTGCCATTTTAATCTGCGTTGTAATGATGTCAAATATTCACAAGACCATATTTTCCAGAAATCTTGTACCAGCTTTCGAGTCAGCGTCCAACGCCTGCTTAATGTGCAGATTACTTTATTAATACCTTGATCAGGTGTAGCGATTAATGATTCTCCGATAAGAAAGTGTCCCGGGGTTAAGATGACCGTATCTTCGATGTCCGAAGACGTATAGCACAATGGTCTAGAATTAAGACTTAAGACTGTTTGGCTTAACACGGTCGACATTTCTTCGTAACTCAATACAGTTTCACCTAAAATTCTTTTTAGGTGGTATTTAGCTGATTTTACCGCGACCTCCCACAATCCACCGAAGTGGGGACTTGCCGGGGCATTAAAACGCCATGTTATGCCTTCATTTGGTATGATGTTACTTATTTCTGGGATACATGTTTTATTAAACTCCTTTAGATCAGCCTTTAATTGTTTGTCTGCGAATTTAAAAGTTTTACCGCAATCACTATAGATGTGGCTGCACAGTCCTCGCCGAGAAGTAAATCGTTTCAGTGCAGCTAAGAAGGCATTTGTGGTTAAATCGCTAACAATTTCTAGGTGCACTGCCTTTGTTGACATACAGATAAATACTGCGATGTAAGCCTTGAACATTTTTCTACTGCGGCCCACTGAGGATTTTAATTTGATTGGACCAGCATAATCAATCCCCGTGTGTGTAAATGGTCGAGATGGTCTAACTCGTGATGCTGGCAACTATTCCATTAACTGTGTTGTTTCCTTTGTCTTATACATGAAACAACGAACACACTTGGTAATAATTTTTTGAATTATTTGTTTCGGATTTGACTTGAAACTAATTGACATCCTCCATGCAACGTCTTAGCATGTGTGTCTTCGATTATTAATTTAGTAAAATGGTGGGTTTTGGTAGAATAATCGGATATTTAGTCTCGAACGATGCTATCGAGTTTCTTAGTCTTCCACCTACTCGTATGATACCTTCTTTGTCGACAAATGGATGTAATTGCAATAAAGAACTTGTTTTGCTTAATTTGGGACCTCTTTTTAATAGTTTTAATTCTTCATAAAATACAGCCTTCTGAATATTGCTGATTATTAAGTTCCGGCTGTTCCTTAGCTCATCAGTCAGCATCTGTCATTGTTGACGAAACTTTTTATATAAGCGATGATTGTTATTAATTTCGTGTGCGATGAATATTTATCCCAGATGTCACATTCATGTATTGCTGTTTCGGGGTGACCACGGTTTTCTTCACTTCTTCCTGAGTACTAAATACTTGACGGTTTGATGATGGCAAATTCACCTTTCGAAGCCATTTAGGCCTAGACCACCACAACTCATTGTTTTGGATTTCATTTGGGGTAAGGCCTCGTGTAGCTATATCAGCACGATTATCTTCCGATCTTACGTGAGACCGATGTTGTTTTGTATTTCGGCTACACGATTTCCTACGAATACCTTCCATTTGTTTGAAGGCCCTTGAATCCATGCGAGAGTGATGGTTGAATCCGTATAAGCATATATCGATGTTTGCGACTCTAATGATTGCCTTACGCTATCCATTAATCTTGCTAATAAAAGTACCCCGCATAGTTCTAGTCGTGGCGTATTTATTTTCTTTAACGGAGCTACTCTAGTTTTTGATGCTAGTAACGTAACTTTAACATCTCCGGATTCCAAAGTCACCCTGCTATATATGACACCAGCATATGCCGCATCCGAAGCATCACAGAATCCATGTAATTCTATGACATTCTGATTGGAATTAATCCACCTAGGGATTGCCTTGAGAGGAAGGAAATTTTCATCATCAGATTTTGATCTGTGATTAAAAGGAACAGAACTACAATCCCCTATTGGCGTGCAAAACTCATGAGCCGAGTCATCTTCCATGTCCAGCATAGGCTGGCATGGAGCTATGCTATGCGCAGATGATAACTTAAATTGGCCCTATAGCCGTACGTCTTCGATTTGGCAGATGATGCATAAAGTAAGATGGAAAAATAAACAGCAGGGAGTAGTTCGGCCCCAAAACAGATGGCATGGATTACAAAAAAACAAAAAAAAAAATTCACTTGTGATAAACGTTCCGCGCATTACGTATTCTTTATCCTCGCCACAACCGGCCAGCCGTGTCGACTATTCTCTCTCACTGAAACTCAAGGTCTTCTTCACCTGAAAACTTCGCTGCTGTGCGCAATAATTTATGGGAAAGCACAAGTCAGTCATTTTTTCGTTGTTCACAACAACTTGGTCTTTCTGCGGCTTCAATTTGGCTAGTTTTGTGTCGCGACTTGTCAGCACCCGTATTAAATCCAACAGACCCAGTAGCATAAGGTAAACGACAATAGACACTGTCGTGTGTTTGCTGATACGTTCTGAGGTAGATGGAAGTTGACCCAAATTTCACGAAAAAAAATGATATTTAGGGACGAAGTCCATTTTGGATGTGATCAAACAAAATGGTCGGACTTGGGGCGATACCAATCAACACGAGATGCACCAGCACGGACATTTGAACGACGTTATATTCCATATTTAATGATATAAAATATTCTTTGTCTTATTGAAAGACCCTTAATTTGATCGCGAATTGAATCAACCCATTAAATTATAATCCTAAATTTAACTGAATTGGGGTAACCAACCCACTTCGTATTATGAGTTATGGTTTTTGTAAAATGTTTGATAACTCTAATTTCTTTTTATTTCATGAACAAATTTTTGTATTTTAGATTGATTACTTTGGAAAATTCAATTTCTCATATTGAGAATAATTACTTATATTTAGCATATTTTTCTCGGTTTGAGAAATGTTCGATTTTCTATTTCCGAGTCGTAAAAGGCACGTTTTGAGTGTTTGTAATATTTCTGCAATGGAAACATTCGAGTAATTAATCACAAAGAGATATCACGTCACTAAATTATATTCCTTGGTTTTAGTGAAGTAACCTAATTGCACAATTTGAGTTACTTTTTAGCATAACGTTCGAGAATATTGATTACCACTAATTCCTTTTTTTATTTTATGAACGATTATGACAATTTTTTAAATTTTTTCTATTTTTCAGGGAAATTTGATTTCTTATATTGAAAATAATTATACTTATATTTAGCATATTTTTCTCGGTTTGAGAAATGTTTGGTTTTCTATTTCCGAGTCGTAAAAGGCACTAGCTATTATGAGTGTTTGTATTATTTTTGCATTACAAAAATTCGAGTAATTGAACACAAAGATATATGACGCCACTAAATTATATTCTTTGGATAAGTGAAGTAATCTAACCTCATGATATGAGTTACTTTTTAACATAACATTTGAGAATATTAATTAACACTAATTCCTTTCTATTTTATGAATTTTATGAATTTTTTTAAGATTTGTTTCTCAGGGTAATTTGATTTCTTATACTGAGAATAATTACTTATATTTAGCATATTTTTCTTGGTTTGAGAAATGTTTGATTTTCTATTTCCGAGTCGTAAAAGGCACTTTTTGATTGTTTGTACTATTTCTGCAATGGAAAAATTCGAGTAATTGATCACAAAGAAAAATCACGTCACTAAATTATATTCCTTGGTTTTAGTGAAGTAACCTAATCTCACGATTTGAGTTACTTTTTAGCATAACGAGAATATTGATTATCACTAATTCCTTTCTTATTTTATGAACGATTATGACAATTTTTTAAATTTTTTTATCTTTCAGGGAAATTTGAATTCTTATTTTGAGAATAATTATACTTATATTTAGCATATTTTCCTCGGTTTGAGAAATGTGTGGTTTTCTAATTCCAATGTCTGTACGATTTCTGCATTAGAAAAATTCGAGTAATTGATCACAAAGATATATCACGTCACTAAATTATATTCCTTGGTTTTATTGAAGTAACCTAATTTCACAATTTGAGTTACTTTTTAGCATAACGTTTGAGAATATTGATTTACAATAATTCCTTTCCTAGTTTTTGAACGATTATAAATTTTTTTAAATTTATTAATTTCTCAGGGAAATTTGATTTCTTATACTGAGAATAATTATACTTATATTTAACATATTTTTCTCGGTTTGAGAAATGTTTGTTTTTCTATTTCCGAATCGTGATAAACAATTTTTCACTAATTTTTAATATTTCTGCAACTAAAAAAAATTTAATTATTTAATCGCAAACTGAATGACCTGACAAAAAGTGATCAAATCTATTCATTTTACATTATTAGGTATTGCTTCACTAGATGTTTGAAAACACTTACTTCCTTCTTTTTTTATGAACAATAAATAAATTTTTTTAAGTTTATTTTTCGGGAAAATCCAATTTCTTATATAGAGAATAATTACTTTTATTTAGAAATTTAATAGACACATTTTTTCACTAATGTATTTTATCGAATTGAAAATTAACTTCAAAACAGCAAATTTAATTAAAACTTTTCCCTTTCCAGATATGCCAAAACACAAAAGTGGGACGTTATTTAATCGCAGCACGGAATATAAGAGCCGGCGAGATAATTATTCGAGAGCCACCGCTTTTAAAAGGACCATCGCAAATAACCCGCCCTGTGTGCGTTGGTTGTCTCGAGGTAACATATTATTTTTGAAATTTTTCCAATTATTTTACTTAATAATAATTTTGAATATTTCAGTCCGTCGAAGAGGAAACTTATATGGAGTGCGAGAAATGTGGATGGCCAGTATGTAGCCGAGAATGTCAAGACAATCCAGATCATGCGGCCGAATGTGAATTTACAATAGCACGCGGTTCTAAAGTTAAAATCCAACATTTTCTGGCACCGCACCCGACATATCAGTGCTTGACCACACTTCGGGCACTGCTACTAAAAGACGGAGCACCGCAAAAATGGGCCAAGCTAATGGAGTTGGAAAGTCATTCGAGTGATCGGGTTGGTACAAATCAATGGCGTAGTGATCGTGCGAGTATAGCACAATTTATACCACGATTTTTTAAATGCGGTGATAGATGGTCCGAAGAAGAAATTTTGAAGGTTACAGGAATTTTACAAATCAATGGTCATGAAATACCGCTGACAGAACCTTCTTATGTGGCGGTATTCAGTGATGCTTCAATGGTTGAACATTGCTGTACCCCTAACGTTACAAAAAGTTTTTCATCAACGGGAGAGGTAATATTTTGGGCACCGCGTGCAATTGCCAAAGGCGAGAATTTGAGTATATCATACACCGATGTCCTGTGGGGCGCTCAAAGTCGACAGGCACATTTACGGCAAACGAAAATGTTCGACTGTGAATGTAAACGATGCTCGGATCGTACCGAATTTGGTACATATTTTAGTGCACTTAAATGTCAGGACGCGAATTGCAAAGGTTTTATACTACCGAAACACCGTAATACGTCCGATACGCTTTGGGACTGTCTAACCTGTGGTAAAGAACACGAGGCGAAATATGCGAATAATATATTAGAACGTTCCGCAAAGGATTTCGAATGCATGAATCGTGACGATGCAGAACATTGTGCTCGATACATTGAACACTATTCGAAATGGTTGGGGCCAAACCATTACCGGTTAATTCAAGTAAAAGTGATTTTAGTGCAGCTTATTGGTAGCGGTGGCGCGACCGGTATGCAATCAATAGCGGATGCCGATTTACAAAATAAATTAGTGTTAGCAAGCGAACTTATAAATTTACTTGATCGACTTGTACCAGCTGAATCTCGTCTCCTGGGTGCTATACATTTTGAACTTCACGCGACACTCGCCGAGATTGCGCGACGTGAAACCCAAAAGGGGAATGTTGATTACAAATTGATACTACAGGAATCAATGGTGCATGCTGAGCGGACGATCAACTATTTAAAACATGAATCGGATGTGCTGCCCGAGGGACAAATTGCTAAACAGGCAAAAATCAATTATGATTCGTTAAAAGTTCTATTAAGCTCTGCAGCATCGTAACATTTTAGCGTACTAGAAAGTTAAATGAACTTTTGATATCGTCTCAATATGGTGAATAATATCCGACACTATATAGAGACGATTCATACACCTAAATAAAAATGATTTGTACTTTGAGACTTAATTAAATAAATGTTTGCAAGATGCCAAACTGGTTTGTAAGTGTTTGAAGATGTTTGTATTTTAAGTTTTTACAATAGTAAATTTGATCAGATATCCCAACGATAAGGGTGTGTGGGAATATAATTAAAATCTCGACATGATTAATAACATTCCAAAGAGTCTGAACACAAGCACCACTAAAACTGGTTTCGAAATTTAAAGAAGCAATTAATCTTAAATATCTTATTTTGTTGTACTTGGTTTTGTTTTAGTGTAGTATAAAGCATCAAACAAAAGGTGGCATTGAACTTCTGACGCGACTGTCTCACTTTTTTGAATTTAAAAGCTTTTATCTAAAACGAGCCTCTCTATAGGCTGTACGTAATTTAACTTAGTGGAAATGTATACAGATTCTTCCGTTTTCAGTTGATAGTAGATATTCGCTGTGAAGGTCAAGAATTATTTCAATGCGTAAGCAATTTGACCTTTTTACAACTTTGAACAACTCAATAAAATTGAATTTAGATTATTACGCTGGATGTGTACACGATGTGGTATGACAATTTAATAATATCTTAAGGCCCTAACTCACTAAAAATCCGTTCCTACTAATGGTAAGTAAGCAGGGGAATAAAAATTCGTGCCGATTATATACGCGGTTATAATCCCATTTTTGTATACATTTGGAACGTGTAGTAAATTGCGATCTCTTGATAATGACCAAATCACCTATATTCCTCCCTCCGCTCATGCTACCTCATATTATCTCGATCATTGTTAAGGAACCACGCAACTTCCTTCTCTATTATTTCACGAATTTGAGCGTCTTCACCACATCGCATTCTCACGCCCATCCAACAGGGTGTCATTGCGATACTGCGCTGGTAGGTGTTATTGATGAACATCTGTAGGCGATTTGTATACTTGTACCAGCTATTCTGATTCGCTAGCAAAAATTTAGCTAGGGTTGGTATAATAACCCTATTCAGCCGCTCAACTGGCTTATTCCCTATTGCGATATCTGTGGGTTTATTCTTGTATGCAATCTGTTCATCATCGCAGTATTCACCAAATGCTTTAGAAGTGAAGCACTGACCTCTGTCGCTTACAATATGCTTTGAGCTTCCAAATATTGCTATTTGGGTGTCTAGCTTTTGAATCACCTTGCATGTGTCTGTCGTCTTGGTGTGGTAAATCCACTCGAAATTGTAGAAACCATCAATATCACTGATAATGTGTTTATAACCTTTCCTAGTCGCCGCTAGGTTTCCCAAATGGTTAACGTGGTAGGTTACCAATGGCGCATCACCTTTTGGAATCAGGTTAGGGAAGCCACCTTTCTTACCTATTTTACGTTCTGTAACGAAACACGGAATGCAATTAGTTTCGGGATAAAATGTTGACGCTGCACTAGCTCTTCAGTTTTCGTTGTATCAAAATGTCTCTGTTCGTAATTTGTCATAATTAACTCATGTTGCATTGACTTTGGAACGACTAACACGGTAGACCCTTTAACAGCTTGTAAATGTATCCGCTATTTACTACTTTAAAAATTGACTTCAAGTTCGGATCATCTTTCTGTGCCACTTTCAGTTTCGTTCAGTTTCGAGAAAATCTGACAAATGCTTAGCGATCAATGCGTGATTTTCGACAAATCTTCGAAAGTACCTTGTGAGGCCAAGAAAACTGTGAAGTTTTTTCAACGTCTTAGGTTCTGGGAAATTCCAAATTGCTTTCATCTTGCATGCTGATGGCATTATGCGACAAATCCGAACTTGGTATCCCAAATAATCAATAGATTTTTGTAATAATTGACATCTGCTCCATTTCACATCAAGTCCATTCTTCTCGGTGACTTCAAATACGCAAACCAATCTCGAAATCGCCTCTTCATCAGTTCTTGCCTAGGTAAATGCAGAGAATTTTCCCGATCACCAGATGCTGAAAAATATTGTTGATGAACCTTTCAAAACTGGCTGGCGAAATACAGAGTCCAAACGGTGCTCTCAAAAATTCGTATAACCCAAATGGTGATACAAAAACTGTAAACTTTTTCTAAATCAACCGCATTGAACGTGGAAAATCCAAGGTCCAGCGATTAAAGGCAGTGGATATTTATCTTTTATAACAATCTTGTTCAACTTGCGGTAATCAACGCATAGCCGCTTTGTTCCATCTTTTTTGTTTGACAACACTATCGGGCTCCACCATGATAATTACCGAGAATTCGGCACAAGGGAGTGCAAATTTACCGATTTTTCAATTTACCGGTAAACGGTAAATTTTGTATTATTCCGGTAATTTATCGACAATTTACCGGTAAATTGAATTTAAATAATAATTTGAAACAATACTATGACTTAGGTACTAAACCAGTACCTCAATTTTGTTGCCTTTTCGAGACTACGAGACTACGAGAACAAAAATTACCGGAAAATAATAATATTAGTGAATGCGAGTGTAGTAGGGCGCATGCGCTGTTCGTTTTGTTTATGTTTTTTTCTTTTGTGTTGATAATTTGACATATTGCCAATACGAAACTATTTTATTGCTTATTTCTTTTATATATAAAATTCAAATTAATAAAATAAATAAAATCATACAATTATGCTTCAATTAAATTATAATTTTTTTAATTTCAAATAATTTTAATGTCATTTGTGTTATGTGTTTAAATTTGAATTTCAATTCTCCATCAAATTACAACGAGACAAATGGATGTAAGCACCAACAGTTTTACCGATTTAAACCGATTCGACAATTTTTCATGCTTATCGTCATACTCTCTACATTAATACACATAAAAAAAATGAAACCACACAGTAACACAAATTAATACTATACACAGTGTACGTATACAAAATATTTCATAGTCCCGTAGTCTCGTAGTCTCGAAAAGGCAACAAAATTGAGGTACAGAAAAAAATTAATAAACGAGTGCTTGAAACAAATTAATGTACTTTAATCCCACCTTTAAATTTTCGAGCCTTAAAATTAATCCCGCCTTTAAATTTTCGTAACTTTTTTGTTTGTAGTCGTAAAGGCACGACATACATTTTATTCTATTTTGCAATCTGATTTTATTCTAAATACATCATAATTTAATACAATTGCTTTAAGAAAAATGACTTATGGGCTTCAAATCCTAAAAAATTTATAGAAGTACGAAAAATGTCACCATCTAAATTCATTTAAAAAAACTAACGGTTATTTAACGGTTAATTAGCTTTGTTTTAAATTTTTTTCTAGTTTATGGCCCTTTCCAATGGTATACTCACATGTCATAGAAATCACTATTTTCGTGGTCAAAATACGAGATAGATTTTGAGGTATGTACGGATAGAGGAGACATCCACCAACGTCATATCCGAAATACAAGTCGCTATACCTCCATTTTCCTCATTATCTTTTACACCAAAAGCGTGAGCGAAAATGCAAAACTCTTAGCCGGTAGTCCGATTTTCATAAAATCAACGCATTTGCGCTAAGTCCTTTTTTGCGGATTTTCGCTGTGCAGCCAGTTCGACCTTTTAAGCAGTTTCTCATAAGTCCACTCAAAGTCGTACCCGACAAAAACCAATCACACCGTTGTAAAGATGAGATTTCAATCTATGTCTGTATATACGAGTAAACATATATTTTGTGATATAATGAATTTATTTCTTATTTTATTTTATAAAGTACATTAATTTGTTTCAAGCACTCGTTTATTAATTTTTTTCTGGTTTAGTCAATTTACCGGTAAATTTTCGATAAATTACCGACCTTATACAAAATTTACCGTTTACCGGTAAATTGAAAAACCGGTAAATTTGCACTCCCTACTCCCTATCATCATAAGTGATAATGGTACTCAATTTATGTCTGCAGAATTCGCTGATTTCTGTCGTATGAACAACATTGAGCATTTCACATCAGCATATTTTCACCCACAAATGATTGGCGAAGCCGAATGAATGGTCCGAACTTTCAAAACAGCAATGAAGAAAATTTGTAATGACGGCACTAATTCGACAAGCGAGAATTCGACAAAAATAGAGAAAACCTTACAACCATCAAATCGTTGGGAAGAAGAATATACCTTGTTGGCTCAAACTATGGAGTCGACATTAAAATCAATTACGACCAAGAATTTTGTCATCAACCGATGACTATGAAAAATCGTCACATAAAAAACAAATGGAAAAGAAGGCGAGCAAAAACGTACATTTTTCTAATTTTTCTTTCTCCACAGAACAAAATCTTTATCAACCAATTTTGTTCAATGAGAATCGTATGCCAAATGACGTGCAAGAATCAAGAAATGATGTACAATCACAAGAAGCACCGGCAAGTGCACAAAACAAAACTTTCCGACATCAAGTAGTGATCTTAGTAGTATTTTACGAAATGAATCATCTGCGGCAACACCCGTGTGTGATAATAATGAAAAGTAGGAATCTCCACAATAGATTGTAAACAACGACACTTCACTTTCAAGAACCCAACACAATGAAAATCCAAGTTTACAAGCGAAACATCAATCAGAAGATCAAATCGTTCAAGGCAGAAAACAGTTGATCAATTGATCTGTCAAAAATTAACGAGGGAGGAATTGTTATAGGTAAGGTTAGGTTAGGTTTTAGAGGTTGCTATCGCATACTTAGGCCAATTATGGCCAATTGTGATACCACAGGATCCGACATCATAAACTCCCTTAAACCCATTTAGTACTATTAATATAGTGTAAAATATCTCGCACCTTTCAGCTTTCGAGGTGACAGAGGCTGTCCATAGTGTATTTTTCCAAGTGATTATGTCTTCTGCCAGCTAGCGCAGGGCAAGAGCAAAGGAACTGAACAAGAGTCTCCTCCTCCTCCTCGTCCATGCAGCTTCTACAGAAGTCATTTGCATCCAGACCCAGACTTCTTGCATGTTCTCCAAAAAGGCAGTGTCCAGTAATTATCCTCACAATTTTACCTAAATCACGCTTACTTAGTGTGATTAAGATTTTGGAGCGATTCAAGTTCGGCTCAGGCCATACTTGCTTAGCTACCATGCCAGTTCAACTGGCGATCTGCCTAGCATTTGTCAAAGCAACTGCTTCCCTATGGCTTGCTGCTTTCAGCATAGACATAGGCCTTCCTACACGTTCTCTCCCTGGTTCCAGTTGGAGAGTCGTACCGTACCTTGCTAGCTCGTCTGCCCTGCAATTTCCCTCAACGTCAGAATGGCCCGGAACCCAGACCAACTGGATATTGAAATGTTCACTCATCTCGTTAAGATGTGTGACAATCCAACGCCACCCTTGACGCCAGGGAAACTAAATGCAGCGAAAGAATGGCCGCCTGACTTTCCACATAGATAGTGATATCATGATCTTCAATCGCTAAAACTTCAGTCTGGTACACACTGCAGTACTCAGGCAGACGAAAAGATAAACTAACATTTAATTCTGCACAGAATACACCCGCTACCACTCTATCATCGAGCTTGGAGCCATCGGTGAAGAATTTAGCTGACCCGGTCTCCATAACGAGACCACTATTCCAATCCTCCCTAGAGGGGAGAATCACCTTAAAAAGCTGACCACCATACGCTCACACCATATAGCAGTACGGGCCTTACAACTGCCGTGTAAAGCAAATGTACCAGGTCCGGTTTCAAGCCCCATTTTCTTCCAATGCCATTTTTACAAGAGTATAGAGTAAATTCGCACTTATTCCTTCCATCTCCAGTTCCAGTAGTAGTCCATTGATTACTATGTTACAAAGAAGGGGAGAGAGGACACCTCACTGGGGTGTTCCTCGAGCGACCCGTTTCCTGACGGAAACTTTGTTACGACTATGTTGTCTTAACAAGACATTTTTGTAAATTTGTTTCTATTCTCCACGGTTTCTTGCGTCCGGGTTTTTGTTGTCTAAACGTGGTTTCTTGCGTCCGGGTTTTCGCTGTCTAAACGTGGTTTCTTGGTGGATGGATTCTTGTGTGTTTTCTTCTGTTATGTTGGCAACGGAATGAAAATGGGAGAGAGAGAGAGCAATGCGCATCGAGTGTGTGCAAAGTAAAACGTTTTGAAAAAAATGTTTTTTCTTGTATGTCTCTCTTTTGTACCAACGAAAATTTGGTATAAAGGAGAGACAGAGAAGAGAGATGCATTTTCTTCTAAAACGTTTTACGAGCTGTGCGACGCTCGAATGTTTTTTTGGGTTGGCATTCAATTGGTTCAATTGGTATTTTGTTGAGTGTTCCAAAAGTTCTTTCATGACATTATTATTTTTTCATAAATTGAGTGTTTGAAATATATTTAGAAAATATATAATAAATAAAATTCCTTATGTATAATATAAAATAAAACTAATTAATTTTTTTTTTTTGCAAAGTGTTAATTTATAAAATAAATTGAAAATATATAAAATATTGTATAAAATATAGGAAAAAAAAAAGATTTTGTTAAGTTTTATTATGTACTTCATCAAACGTCATAGATTTATCATTACGTATATTTCGCATATATAAATATATTATGTATATTTATTTATTATATTATAATAGAAAATAATAAAATAATTGTGTTAAATAAAAATAAATTACAAAATTTTGTTTGAAGAATGATTATTGTTATCTCATGACAAAATAATTATTTACATGAAAGTAGTTCGCCATTTTGCAATACCGCAATTGTAACGGGTGGTCGACAACGAGGCCCTTTGCAACTCAAAGTTTTATCGATCTACGGTGATATCAGCGAGCCAACGCCCATCCTCATTTTTTCGGTGGTGAATAGTGGATTTAGCGATTGTGCCCAGTTTCTGGGCACAAATCTCAACCGATTATAGACGTCCAGCAGCGCCTTTCCATGATTTTCAGCGGAAATGATGATAGAGATATTGGTCTTAAGTACTTAGCGTTGCTGTGCGAGCTTCTACCTGCTTTCGGGATAAAGATCACTCTAGCCTCCCTCCATTTCATCGGGATGTACCCCAGCTTCAGACACAATTTGAAGATGACTTTCAGCCAGGGAAGCAAGACCCCCAAGTTCTTCTGAAATTCTGCTGGCACAATCCCATTCGGGCCAGCTGAATTAAAAGGCTTAAACCCTTTAATAGCCCATTTTATCTTCCGTGCATTCAGAAAATCCTCTGTACGTAACAGATGGACCCCACAGTCATTCCTTTTCCCGCAGTCATTCGAATGCCGCGCAGTTCACACTTCCTCACTTCCACGACTTCCTCTGCGCCTTCCTTACATCCCTTTTGTAAACTCTGAGGTCTTCTTTATAGAAGTCCCAAAGACTGAATGAATTTCAGTAACAATTTCTGAAGACAGCAATTGAATTACTTTAGATCTTTTCGCTCTATTGAAAGCAAACCCGCAAGCTTTTCGGCACTCCGCAAGTGCCGAGGTCCACCAAACAGGTTTTCACTTTCCCCTTAGCTTTGTTGTTTTGCAAGCTTCCCTTATAGAGATATTGTAAGCTCTAGTAAGAGTATCCACCATTGAGTCCAGTTCACTACGCGTGTCGGGGAGTCCTGGGTTTTGAGATGGAATGATGCCCTCCAATACCTCCCTATATACACGCCATACTGTCCTTCTAGGATTTCTGAACACGTATTGATTTGTAATTTGGAGATCTAGTTTAAAAGTTAAGTATCGATTCTCTTATCATCGGAGAAATAAATTCAGAGACCAGAGTAACATCCAGAACTTCCTGTCTATTATAAATAATAAAAGTGGGTTCCTGACCTATATTACTAATAGTGAGGTTAGTTCTTAAAAGATATTTGAAAAATAACTCACCCCTATCATTGATATCCGAGCTGCCCCATATGGTATGGTGCACATTCGCGTCACATCCCAGCATAGCTTCCATCTTCCTACTGAAAAGTGCCCCCAGTATATCTGGCGGCACTGGCTTTTCTCGGTCAATGTATGCGGCTGCAAGCCAGGATCTCCTCCCCTCCGTCTCTATGCAGACCGCAATTATGTCCCCATTGCAATACTGTGGAAGTAAATAAGCATTTATATTATTGACCACAAGTATGCCTTTTGTTTTTGTTAGGGCAGCCAGGGATTCCTTGTTGATTACCAAGATTGATAATCTGAAGCTACCCTTAGGCTCCTCCTGCTTCACAATCTTCCAGTTCCCTGTCGGCTCCGTGGGAATCCAGACCATTGCCCTAGGTCTGCTCGGTATTTCCTCCTTGGGAACTGCCATGAGCTTAGCTCCTGGCCATACTTCGCCTACCTCCTCCATCGCCTTCATATATAAGAAGGGCGATCACTGATCTGAGCACGTGTTCAGCTTCAGCCGTCGCTGATACCATCCCGCGTCTCGACAAATTGGTGGAGGTCCCGGATATTGTCCAAGGACTTTAAGGAAAACTAAGTTTAGTGCCTTAAACACCAACCTCCATTTTACCCCGGTGATGCTCCCATCTTCGTGGCTCTCGTCCACGACGGCTAGAACCACCTCCCTCTCCTTCACAACGTCGCTGAAGAGCTTATGCCCCTTTGTGGCTGTTTACCTACATGAAGCTTGGCCCATTACCTCTCGGCATCCAAATCTCCATGCTCCTCCTCGCTCGACCTCTGTCTTTTAGACCCAAGATCCTTCTTTTATTCTATATTGACATCGGCAATGCGTTTCTTCGCCCACTCAACCTATTGCCTCTGTTCTTCCATCCATTGCTCCTTCGGGACTGTAGCCAGTCTGTCCAAGACACGGAAGGCCGAACGCCTAGCCCTGTATCTCCGAACCGAAGGAGCAACCACCTTATCCTTTTTCCTGCTGCCACTGGTTCCCGGCTTGCAAGCCTCAGAACCAGTCTTAGCCACACCGACGGCTGGGGTCTTAGACCCCTCCCCCTCGTCTCACCCAGCGTTTTGGAAGTGCTCTCCACTTCTTTATTGTTTTTTAAATTAGATTCCATTTGATTCCCACGAGTAACAGAGAAACGGGTAAGGCTACATACAACTGGAGGTCGCCAGGTATCCAGAGGGCTCCGTTCATGAATGGGAAATTATTTTTAGATGTGTCCCCAGCCTAGCTGATCATCGGCACGGTTTGCGTAACACCTTGATCCGATACATCCGCCACCATTTAGCGTGACCCGCCCCACACCCAGGTTACTTGTTTCACACATTCCTGTTACCAAGATTGAGAACCTGGAGGCGGTGGCGATTTGTGGAGCAGGAATTGTTATAACTTCACGCATATTAATTTCTAGCAGTTTCGTTATTTTGTAAGTGGCTATTTTTCGTTACTTTTCTGATGTATAAAAATCTGCTGAGTCATTTCTCAATAATTTCGCAGTACAAAAAAGGAGCAAGTGTAATGATCCCTCGAAGTCATCTGGCACCATCGTCAACTACTCTTCCATTTTTTTCTTCCATTTATTTATCACTTTCAACATGTCTTAAGGCTAAACCATTGTTCTCGGCGTTATAATTCATTGGGAATCAATGTTTACATTGAAGCGAAGGTGCCAGTGTGCTCCACTATTACGACTTTCCTGGTATAAAAAATTTAAACTTTCCTATACAAATTCCGGTCGGTGTTCAATACCCCTAGTATACAAATATTGACCCTCGAAATTATTGTAAACACATAACGTCAGATTTTATTACAACATCTCGCTGTATTGGGGCTCGGGATCAACAGTTCCCGAGTATCCTACTCGCATTTTGAAAGCGAAATATGATGATATATCCTTACCTAAATTTTGCCGGGAATCTCAGTCATCCGGGACGACATTATATTAAAGATAAAGACTAACATGTTTTTGGCAGATATTCAATGAGATTTCTGTTATTTTAGAAGTAGATGATTAAGTATGAAATTGACAGTGACTTCGCCAAACACAAACCTTTAATAGAGAATCGTAAGATTGAGTCCATACAGCACATTACACTATATACTGACAAACCAACCGAAGGAAAAACATTTTTCTATTCGAAATGTTTTGCATTACTAACCTAAATCATGTGATTTATTGCATTACGACGAATTCTATCCGTCACGCCATTTACCAAATAACATCAAAAATGTAAAAATATTTAGCGTTATGCGATCGAAAGTAGGTAAACCATTCAAGCGTACGGTCTTGTACACAAAAACCCATCACGATATAGGGTTAACACATAAATTATGCGTAATAGTAAATTTCTTATTATTAGATATCGATTTCCAATGTCAGATATCGATTCACGATAAAATAGAAGACTGCATGCGTATAAAGTGAAAACGGTGGTAAAGCTCGCGATCGAAAACGAAAACACAAAAATTCTCAAGACATTTGGATCGTAACTTTCAACAAGTGTGTAGTGCTCGCATATATTTACCTTATTTTGTGTTAATCAATTCAGTTAAAAATGAAATTGACCGTTAATTTATTTGTGTTGTTAAGTTTTGTGGCAAATATCGAACCACTGTCACACGATCCGGAACATCCATTTTGGCGGTTTACTCGAAACAATTTACATCTGCAGTTTTCATTTCGATATCCGACGTTTCAATATTTAAAGGAATACGATTTTATTATTGTGGGTTCTGGTCCGGCGGGTTGTGTGCTGGCGAATCGATTAACCGAAAATCCGGATGTTAAAGTGTTGCTGTTAGAGGCTGGAAAACCTGAAATTGCGTTTTTTTCCGATGCCATGATAGCAGCACCTGCAATGCAGGCGACCGAATATAATTGGGGATACGTGACGGAACCGCAACGTGAAGCGTGCCAGGCAATGATTGATTTGAGATGTCGATTTCCACACGGGCGTGGGCTTGGTGGATCATCCATTATTAATTACAAATTGTTTACAAGAGGAAATCGTCGTGATTTTGATCAGTGGGCGGCCGACGGTAATACAGGTTGGAGTTATAACGATGTGTTACCATATTTCAGAAAATTTGAAAATGTGCGACTGCGGAAGCAGAAATATTCCAAATTGCGTGGCCATAATGGACCTGTAAACGTGGAAGATGTACAATTTTATTCAAAAATTACGGATGCTTTTATACATGCTGCGCAAGATTTTGGATTACCGTATGTGGATTACAACGGATACGAACAACTCGGGGTGAGCTATATACAGTCAACTACAAAAAATGGTTGGAGGTTTACCGCAGCCGAAAATTATTTACAACCGGTCGCTCATCGCAAAAATTTACACATTTCGCCGGAATCGTGGGTGACAAAACTTATTTTTAACGCGCACAAACGATCAATAGTGGAAGGGGTACAGTTTGTGAATAATAAAAAGGAATACCAAGTACGTGCCACAAAAGAAGTAATTCTATCAGCCGGTACATTCCAATCGCCAAAATTATTAATGTTATCCGGGATTGGCCCGCGACGTGATTTAGAAAACCTTGGAATTAAAGTGATTCGCGATTTACCAGTGGGCCAAACACTTTTCGAACATATCGGATTATTGGGGCCAATTTACACGTTCGATAATTTAAATGACGGCCTCATTTCCATCGCTAATTTATTTCGACCGCGATATGTCGCGCAATGGCTTCGTGGATACGGCCCCATAACCTCATCGGGCGTTGAAGCTCTAGCATATTTCAAAACAAACCATACACGATACCCAGATCCTGGTTATCCCGACATCGAACTAATGCAATCGATGGAAACGAATGCGTTTGATATAACACCCGCGACACGCGTTGGGATGGGAATATCGACCGAATCACACGATGCCGTATTCGGACCATTGCGAAATGTACGATCATTTTTCTTCATTTCGATGTTACTGCATCCGAGCAGTACGGGATACATAAGGCTCAAATCAAAAAATCCTTTCGATCATCCGCTCATTTATCCAAATTTTTATCACGATTACAATGACGTATTAATTCAAATCGATTCGATTCGTACGGCTCAACGTGTAATGCGGCAGAAATCTTTTCGGCAGTTAGGTGCTCGTATATATAAAGCCAACGTACTCGGCTGCGAATCATTTAGATTCGATACGGATGAGTATTGGAAATGTTATATACGGCATTTCTCCGTGCCGATTCATCATCAAGTTGGCACGTGCAAGATGGGACCGAAAGATGATCCGAGCAGTGTCGTTAATCATCGGCTCAAGGTGCATGGGTTTAAAAATTTACGTGTTATAGACATAAGTGTTATTCCGGAGGCACCATCTGGCCATACCGAAGCGTACAGTTATGTGATTGGGGAACGTGCGGCCGATTTAATTAAAACCAAATGGAAATTGTAATTTTTAATTAGTAATTTATTTATGTTTATGATTAATAAAAACGTATTTTTGTGTTCGTGTGTGTGTTATTTAAATTGACAGCGTAGCGCGTGGTAATGCTCGATTAATGCACGATGCATCGACGAATTAACGCTACTGGTACAGTAGAATATTCAGATACTAAATTGACAATAAACCTTAGATCTCATCCTTAGTAGGTGTTGTATACCCTTAGGAAGAAACAATTCTTCTAATTCAGCGCTACGAGAAACAAAGACAAAATTATCGGAACACAGACTGTTTCAATGCTCAACATAGATCCAAAACGGGAAAACTTAAATAATGAAATTGAAATATTTTAAAACCTTCTTTTGTACAGAATTAATATCAAATCTACTGGCTGCTGGCCCTCTTGTAATATTTACATTTTTATTTTATCTCCCGATTGCAGCAGAATATGCTTCGACTCAACGACCATGCATTCATGAAAGATGCTGAATTTTCATCTGCTGCCTCGATACCACCGATGCCAGTTTGTGACCTATCGCCCGCGGCTAAGGACGTGCGAACATATGCATCATGCTGCATGCGTGCGGCTTCTATTTCATTCATAAGTTTGTAATACTCTGAACGAGTTTCTCAGTGACTTTACTTAAATTCTTGAATGTTACCTTGAAGTAAATAACTTTTAAAAATAGTTTATTAAAGTTAATTGTTTTTTTTTTGGTTTTTTTAGAATGTGTAGGAAGGCCTATGTCTGTGCAGAAAGCAGTAAGCCATACGAAAGCAGTTGCCATGGCAAATCCTTGGTGGCTCGCTAGTGCGACTGGTAGGGTTGCGAAGTAAGTATAGCTTGAGCTGAACTTGAACCGCTCCAAGATCTTAACGATACTAGGGAAGCGTGATTTAGGTAGAATGGTAAGAATACTTACCGGACTCTGCCTTTTCGGATTTCATGCGAGAAGGCTGGGTCTGGATGCGAATGACTTCTGCTACAGGGACGAAGAGGAGAAGGAGACTTTTGCTAACTCCCTATGCGTTAGCTAGCAGAAGACATGATCACTTGGGCTAATACACTATGGACAGCATTTCTGATCTCGAAAGTGTGGCACTAAATGGTTTTAAAGGAAGTTTAATGATGTCGTATCCTGTGGTATCACAATTGACCATAATTGGCCTAAGTGTGCGTTAGCAACCACTGAAGCCTAACGTAATTGTTTTTTTTTCAGAAGGCAAATGAAGCCAGATTATCGTTTGAAAATATTAAAAATTAGATTCGATCGAGATTGTAGAGGCACCATAATACAAAATCGGAGACTAGATGGTTATCAAAAAGACGAAGTTCGAGTTCTGGCAGAAGAGTATACCATAATAATTTGGGAATTTCGTACAACGTAAAAAATATAATCATTGACGACATCAAGGAAAGACTGTCTCACAAAGGTGTCCGTCACGCCAGCCGGAACCAAACAACTATGGCACAAGTAGCTCGATGCATTGTGCATAATTGTACACTATATAACTTTTCAGCCGGAACCTGATAAAGCCCATTAGATCCATACAACAGCCAAACCAACTATGGCACTAGTACAGCACTAGTGAATTGATTTTTTGGAAAAGAACATTACAAATTCAGCTGGAACTATGCCATCTATAGCCAAGCTAAGTATGACATAAGTAGCACGATGCATTGCGCATCATTGTGCAATATATAATTTCTCACCCGGAACCTTATAAATCCAGCAATACATGATTTTTCGGTGGAACCTTATAAATCCAGCCAGAAACGATGGTATGGTTCTATACAGCCAAACTAGCTACGGTACAAGTCTCACAATAGATTGTGAATCATTGTGCACTATATGCTTTTTCAGCTGGAACCTTATAATTTCAGCGCCTGTATCGTGCTACTTGTGCCATAGTTAGTTTGGCTGTAATACGGTATTGGCTGACTTGATAAGGTTCTGGCCGCAATTATAAGATCTGGTTCTGGCTGAATTTGTAAGGCTCTTTCCCGAAAAGTTGTATATTACTGAATTTATAAGGTTCCGGCTGAAAAATTATATAGTGCACATAGGCGCACAATGCATCTTGCTACTAGTGCCATAGTTGGTTTGGCTGTTGTAAGGTTCTGGTTGGTTTTATAAGGTTCTGGCTGAAAAAGCATATATTGCACAATGATACACAATCCATTGTATACATGTACGCTAGTTAGTTGGCTGTATACAACAATACCATCATTTCCGGCTGAAATTATACGGTTCAACCGCAAATTCATATATAAATTATATAGTTCACAATGATGCACAATGCATAGTGTTACTTGTGCCATACTTAGTTTGATTCCGACTGAATTTGTAAGGTTCTTTTCCGAAAATTCGGGTATTTGTATATTTATAAGGTTCCGGCTGAAAAATTATATAGTGCACATAGGCGCACAATACATCTTGCTACTAGTGCCATAGTTGGTTTGGCTGTTGTAAGGTTCTGGCTGGGTTTATCAAGTTCCACGTGGAATTATTAGGTTATGGCTGAAAAAGCATAAGTGCACAATGATGCACAATGCATCGTGCTACTTGTGCCATAGTTGTTTGGTTCCGGCTGATATGGTTCCGGCTGGCGTGACGGACACCATCGCTCTCCATCTCCTTTTTGGTTCGCTCTCCCAGGATAGTTGCCAGCGGTGGTTTCTTTCTTCTGCACTAGCTCTTGTTCTGCCAACCTCAGCCTTTTTCTCATAAATGTTTATGCGCTAAGGAGCCGGTAGTTCTATTGGTATGCAGCCAGCTATCAAAAGAATGGCTCCCTCCCAAACTGTTTGGTATGACGAAACGACTGAAATCCTTTCAGTTAATCCGCTCACACTTCTACTCCGTATAAAAGTGCCGATTGGAGCATGGATATTATTAAACATTGCTTACGAGATTTTTGTTCTACAGTATTCGCCAATAGTCTGGTCAGAGCCGCGGCCCTCTTTGCTGCCTTGAAAAGTGTTTGTGATTTGCTGCTCTCCTGACTGCCTCTGCAACTTCGTTCACTGCGTCGATAGTCTATATCACTTTTCCCACTGCGTCTCAATCACTTTTTCCGCTGTGTCTAACATACACAGAGGTTGGTAAGGTGGAGGGGAACTCCGGGTCGCCTTTGCTTTTATTTTTTGGTAGTAGCCGTGTTACCTTCCACCGGGTGCTGAGCAGGAGGTATACATATTCAACAGCAGTTATGAATTGTATCGAAACACTATTTTTAGCACCTCCGCTGGTATTCCGTCTTGTCCCGGGCCTTTTTGCTTTTCAGTGTTCAAACTGCGTTCTCCAGTTCCTGCACAGTGAACAGCGGGGCATAGACATCTCGTACGAAGAATTGTTCAGTCCTCGCCGTTGGGCTCGGAAAGAGCGCTCTTTAATCGGCATTGTTGAAGATTTAATGTAGAGGCAAACTGCTAGTTTTTACTAGTTTTTCTTATAAATAATAAAATTTTAAAAATATTTGCAATACATGAAAAACCTCCTATGGGAGGCTGCACTATTGGTGGACTGATTTCGGCCAAAAGTCATTGGGATCTCATTGGGAATTTGTGGACAAGCTTAAGCCACCCCAAACAAGCCCCAGTCTGGGCTGTACACAAGCCGAATTTTTGCTACCAATTCCTACCGCGAACTGTATATTTGGTCGCGACTATAGGCAGCGAACAACAAGCTACCATTTATTCTTTGATAAGAAGGGAAGCAGTGAGCTGTAAAACAAATTTTTCATTGTTTTACAATCTGGTTGGTGCATCTGATTTGGGTCCTCCGTTAGAGTGTCTAAACACTCCAAACACGACTCGATTGCTTGAGCCCGTATAATGACCTCTTCAGACAATAAACACGAAAACTACCATCATTTAACTTATCAAGCTGAATCATATAGATTTCTTCGTTTAAATCGCCTTGAAGGAACGCTGTAATTGCATCCATCTAATCGATTTCCGAATCAAATCTCACAGCTATCCCAATCCTTGTTACGACTGTGTTGTCTTAACAAGACATTTTTGTAAATTTGTGTGTTTCTATTCTTCACGGTTTCTTGCGTCCGGGTTTTTGCTGTCTAAACGTGATTCGTGGTGGATGGATCCCTGTGTGTTTCTTGCTGTTTGGTTGGTAATCATACGAGAATGGGAGAGAGAGAGAGAGAGCAATGCGCATCGAGTGTGTGCAAAGTAAAACGTTTTAGAAAAAATGTTTTTCTTATATGCTTCTCTTTTATATTAATGCAAATTGATATAAAGAAGAAACAGAGAAGAGAGATTATTTCTTCTAGAACGTTTTGCGAGTTGTTGCGGCGCAAGAATTTTTTTTCTTGTGTGGATTTCGAGTTGTGATTTTCATAGAGTGAAGTTTATTGTATATAAAATTTGAGCATTTTGCTGTTCAATTCACTAAGTGTGAAATTAATTTTTTCAATTGTAAAGTAGTTGTGTTAAGAATTTTTTTTTTTTTACTTAAGAATATAACAAGTTGTATTTTTGGTCGTCGTCGTCACGACATATCTAAATGGAAATAAATAAAAAAAATAATAATTTTTGTGTATGCGAATTCTTTTATTCAAAAACAAAAAAAAAATAAAACAAACAAAATTCGAGTGAAAAAAAATTTTAACGAAAGCGTTAAAAAAAAAATATATATATAAAATTAGTGAATTCGTGAGGTTGGCGGAAAAGAACAATCCAAACACCTTTTCTGATTTGGGGTGTAGTTTTGCACCGCTTAAGATACGTATAAAGCCACAACCTACAGGGTGGCCCACCACGAGCGCATCCATATTTTGTGTAACGGCGAAAGTGCCGCACCTTTGTTTTTTTTACGAAAGGCGGTAAGTCGAGGCAACGCCCAATATCATTTTGAGTTACCCTCAACTGGTTTGTTATCGATCCAGCAAGTTTTTTTGGGTTTTTGGTGGTCGGTTAAAGTCAGCCGTGGTAGTTTGCATACGGGTTGCCAACCGGCACCTCGTCATTTTTTTGGTATCGGGGAAAGGCCCCGCAACGTAACGGGTGGCCAACCGGCCTCTCGTGTTTTTTTATAATTATTTTTGGTATCGGGGAAAGGCCCCGCAACGCTCGACCGCACAAGGTCGCAACGGTACGAGTGGCCAACCGGCAACTCGTATAATTATTTTTGGTATCGGCGAAAGGCCCCGCAACGCTCGACCGCACAAGGTCGCAACGGTACGGGTGGCCAACCGGCACCTCGTATAATTTCTTTGGTATCGGGGAAAGGCCCCGCAACGTACAATTTATTTTTGGCGGCCAGTCGGGGCCAAGATATTTAACGGCACCAAAGCCGCAACGGTCCAGGGCGGCGACCCTGAGATATGACGGCCGCGCAAGGCCGCAACAGAATTTTTTTTATTTTATTTAAATTTTTTAATTAAGGTACGATTTTTTTTTATATTTTTTTGCTTTTGTTTTTATTTTTACATTTTCTTTTTATATATTTATCTCCTAAATTTTTTATTAAATTTAAAAATTTTATATTTTTGTAATCGAGCGCCGCACAGCGGGTGCGCGCTCGGTGTGCATTGCTTTCGCTTCTCTCTCTCGTTCTCTACCTTTCTTGTTTTCTTCGTGGGAAGGTGGGTTTCTTTATTTTATTTTTGTTGTGTTTAAATAATAAAAAAATGAATTATTATTAAATTTTTCGGTCGGTATGATGGGAGCGGAGACTTCCTCTGTGTCGGCGTGTTGATTGCGGTCCCTTGGTGCCCGCATCCAATTTCGTAACCAGGGCTAGTCCCCGTTTGAATTCGAAAGGATGCGCGCACCAAGGCACCGTTCTCGGTTTATAATTTTGTTGTGTTCGTTCCTCAAGTTCCGGCCGACGAATTTCGGCGGAACATCCGGTTTTTATGATTATTTGCGTTCCCCCCAACTTTCTGTTAATCACGGTGTAAGCCAGGAGCACATGCAAGCCTCAAACCCCACGACCTTAGCACTTCTCCCTGAGAACGTAGCCGACAAAAATCACCGTGGAGGCCTCTGCGTGCGCTTAGTGAAATCTGCAGGTTGGCAGTAGCCAGCCTGTAACATCCGAAAGTGGCATTTTTAATTTACGAACGATACTCTTCTTCAATTCGGGGGTCTCGGGTTCGATTGCTGGCGGTAAAAAACAAGTTACGACTGCGGGCGTTTTTAATGTGTTTAATGTTTGTGTATTGTGTATTTATCTCAAGGCTTTTAAACGAGTGAAACGAAGGAACAAAACAATGACGTGGTTATGACGAAACATCTGACGGTTCTTAAACTGTACCGGAAGCATCAATTGATCCTTCATCTGTCGAATACTCAGAACATCATTAGTTTTGACTGACTGACCAATTCGACAAGAATGATTCGAAATTTTGTTACAATCAGGTATCACATTTTCACAGCGTAGTCCTCCAAAAAAACACGGCAAAGTAACAACCACTCGTAATTTCTCCAAACCAAAAACTCGATAGCCTTTAAATTTCTTGCTGTAGCCGGTCATGATGTACGCATATTTTTTTATTTTTTTTTTCAAAATTTGTTACGACTGTGTGGTCTTAACAAGACATTTTTGTAAATTTGTTTCTATTCTCCACGTGGTTTCTTGCGTCCGGGTTTTTGTTGTCTGAACGTGATTTCTTGGTGGATGGATTCTTGTGTGTTTTCTTCTGTTATGTTGGCAACGGAACGAAAATGGTAGAGAAAGAGAGAACAATGCGCATCGAGTGTGTGCAAAGTAAAACGTTTTAAAAAAAATGTTTTTTTCTTGTATGTCTCTCTTTTGTACCAACGAAAATTTGGTATAAAGGAGAGACAGAGAAGAGAGATGCATTTTCTTCTAAAACGTTTTACGAGCTGTGCGACGCTCGAATGTTTTTTTGGTGTGGCATTCAAGTTTTGGATTTTGAGTGAATTTTACCACACGGAGTATTGGTATTTTGTTGAGTGTTCCAAAAGTTCTTTGATGACATTATTATTTTTCATAAATTGAGTGTTTGAAATATATTTAGAAAATATATAATAAATAAAATTCCTTATGTATAATATAAAATAAAACTAATTAATTTTTTTTGCAAAGTGTTAATTTATAAAATAAATTGAAAACATATAAAATATTGTAGTGAATAGAAAAAAAAAATATTTTGTTAAGTTTTATTATGTACTTCATCAAACGTCATAGATTTATCATTACGTATATTTCGCATATATAAATCTATTATGTATATTTATTTATTATATTATAATAGAAAATAATAAAATAATTGTGTTAAATAAAAATAAATTACAAAATTTTGTTTGAAGAATGATTATTGTTATCTCATGACAAAATAATTATTTACCTGAAAGTAGTTCGCCATTTTGTAGTAACTGCAGTGCAACGGGAAGGTGGATTTTTCGGGTTTGTGCGAGCCAACGCCCAACGTATTTTGGCGGCCAGGCGAGGCCAAAATAGTTTTCGGCATCAAGCCGCAACGGTACGGGTGGCCAACCGGCCCCTCGTGTTTTGAGTTTTGTGGTATCGGGGAGAGGCCCCGCAACATTACGGTAGCCAACCGGCTATTGTATTTTTTATCGGTGGTCTGCCGCAACGCAACGGCACCAAGGCCGCAACCCAATTTTTTATCGGGGAGAGGCCCCGCAACAATAACGGTCACGCAAGGCCGCAACATTTTTTTTCTTTTATATATACGAGGGCAAATCAAAAAGTCTTGCAATATCATATGAAAAAAAAGAGTGAGTGAGACAGCAATATTTTTATTTTTCGACATAATCTCCTTTAAGGTTTATACATTTGTCACATCGATCAATTAACTTGCCTAAACCCTCTAAAAAAAAAGATTTCTTTTGCTCCATAAAATATTCATTTACAACAGACTGTACTTCATAGTCACTGGAAAATTTCCGGCCCCTTAGTGTTTTTTTCAAATTGGGAAACAGAAAGTAGTCACTGGGTGCCAAGTCTGGATTTTACGGTGGATGCGGAATTTCCACGAAGCCGCAGTCCTTTAATGCAGCTTGAGCAATATTAGCCTTGTGCACGGGTGCATTGTCGTGAAGAAGCAAGATTTTTTCCTAACTTTCCTTGGCCGTTTTTTCCGGATCGCTTGTTTGAATTTTCGCAAAATCTCTGCGTAATATATGCCTGTGATTGTGGTTTTCGTTGGCATATAATCGATTACCAAAATTCCTTCAGCATCCCAAAAAATTGTTGCCAAAACCTTACCAGCAGACGGTTGAGTTTTGAATTTCTTTGGTGGTGGTTCACTACGTTTAATCCATTGCATCGATTCTTGTTTGGATTCCGGATCCCAGTGATGAAGCCATGTTTCATCGCCTGTTATTATGTTATCCAAGAAATTTTCTGGATCTTCTTTGTACATATCTAAAATCGCCTTTGAAGTTTGAACGCGCATTTTTTTTTTGTTCTGCATTCAACAAACGGGGAACCCATCGCGCACTTACTTTCGACATGTGAAGGTGGTCATGTAATATAGTATATGTGGTACCGTATGAAAGAGAAAGTCTCCACGCTAACTGCGGAACAGAAATACGCCGGTCCTCCAATACAATAGATTCGGCCAAAATTACGTTTTCATGGCTAATGGCATCTGCTGGCTGACCCGAGCGGTTGTCGTCTTCTAATGACTCCCGACCACTTTTGAATAATTTTACCCACCTTGTTACTGTGGCATATGATGGTGCAGATTCGCCGTAAACTTTTGATATATAGTTGAATATATAAACTGCATTTCGTCCATCTTTACAGAAAAATTTAATAACGGCGCGATATTCAATTTCATTCATTTTAAGAAAAATTCAAAACACATGTTACTAAATTGACAAAAACAAACGAACTGTAAAATTTACATCGAAATGTTCTTCTAGAAGTTTCATCGCGATAAAAAATGGTTTTGAAAAATATATTGTTGTCTCACTCACTTTGTTTTTTCATATGATATTGCAAGACTTTTTGATATACCCTCGTATAAGGTACAATTTTTTATTTATTTTATTTTTTTTTTTTTTTTTGATTTAATTTTTATATATATATATTTAAATTTTTATTATACTTTCGAAAAATTTTTGTAATCGAGCGCCGCACGGCGGGTGCACGCTCGGTACATACTGTTCTCTCTCTCTCGTTCTTTTATCGTGGTACGGGGGGAAAGGGGAGTTGTTTCTTTGTTTTGTCTTTAATAAAATGAATTATTAAATTATTTTTCGGTCGGTATGATGGGAGCGGAGACTCCCTCTGTGTCGGTTTAGTGTTTGCGGTCCCTTGGTGCCCGCATCCAATTTCGTAACCGGGGCTTTGCCCTGTTTGAATTCGAATGGATGCGCGCACCAAGGCACCTCTACCAGTTTATAATTTTGTTGTGTTCGTTCCTCAAGCTCCGGCCGACGAATTTCGGCGGAACTCCGGGTTTATTATTATTATTTGCGGTTTAATTTTTTTTAAATTATCTGTATTAATCACGGTGTAAGCCAGGAGCCATGCATGCCTCAAACCCCACGACCCTTCGCACTTCTCCCTGAGAACATAGCCGGCAAAAATCACCGTGGAGGCCTCTGCATGCGCTTAGTGAAATCTGCAGGTTGGCAGTTGCCAGCCTGTAACAAATTCCTGCCCGCTTGTGCACAGTTTCTGTTTTTACGGGGTTACCCATTTTAGCCGAAAAAAATATATTGATTTAGCAAAACTTTGAGAATATTTTTTGTGTCGAAAAAATTGCATAAAATCATTTTTCTGTCATTCTTGTGCCAAGTAGTCGTATGCCACTAAGCCTTAGGAAGTTCTTTATTTTAGTGCGAGCATGAGAATTGAAGGTTAAATCAGAATAATTAAACATTTACGCATAAACCCTCATTTGTATTGAAAAACTAAAACATTTTAGTGTTTCTCAAAATTGTGAAGAGTTTGCAGGCCGCCATAACACATTTGATGATCATCGGTAAATAAAGATCCCGGCCCAGTTGGACCACAAAAAAAAATCTAAAATCCCATTTCCATCGTGATCGGCTGTGAAATGTATTAATTCCAGAACTACTGTTTTCTATAGCTAGTTCAGAACTCAAATTCGAATTTAAGGCGCCTTTATGGTTCGGGTTCGTTTGGTCATTTATTCGACCAATCATTTCGTCTGGAAAAATCCAGAAGAAAAAAAATCGTAATATTTTGCATTGTGATTGGTCGAAAAAATTGTCGTTCTTGGCCTTACTATTATTCTTTATTGTATTCGTTTTTTTCGGTTCCAGTTGCAGTGAACTGCGGTTGTAGATGAAAGCTTGTTTTAGGTGAAGGTGAACTGTTATTTTTAGTTAATTTACATTTTAGCGATATACTTTTCAGTAAATTGTCGTTATCCATGAATTACTTTTTGATAAATTGATGTGTTCCGAACGTATCTCGATCTCTCAAAATTGCGGACTCTGGTTTAAAAGAAAATTATTTCTTATTTGTTAAGTGAGGTTAAGAGGGTGTTATTTCAAGTAAAGCCGATATCGGTATAGCATCGATAGGAAAGCTGGTTTAAAAAATGTTACAGAACGTTTTATTAATTTAGTTTCAAACATTCGGATTTTCTACTACAAGATACCAAATTACACGCCCTTATCCCCTTCAGACTTGCCCCAAATTTTTCTTGAGCTTACCTAGGATTATAATCTATCTGATAAACATAGAAGTGTTGATGGGAAAGTGGATAACTTAAAAAATATAGAATTTTATTAATTTAGTTTCGGAAATTTCTAAATTTATTGTTATTTACATGTCATAGGAGTTGAGCCAATTTGGTAAAATTATTTAGTTCATGACTGATTTTTGCTGTATTCTGCTTATTCTGCTTATGAAGGGGTGATCGCAGAACTAAGTATATCGAGTAATTTCTTCTATAAAATATTTTTTCGGCTGGGATAGCAAAAACACTAACTGCACTATCTTTCGGCTGGAAACTTTAGGCTAACTTTAACAGTATACCACGTTCAAAGTTGAAGCTGAAGCATAGACGGATGTCACAATCGGCGCTTTATATGAATTCCAAATTTAAAATTTACTACTGTGCGGTGATCCGAATAGTATCGTAACAAAATCAGCCGGAATTATTGCATCACGTCCCGTAAGCTAGCAGAACACATACAGCAGAACATTACGAAATAGTATGAATCATAATTAAAAGCCCTTTTAAAAAATGTTGGACTCCATCCCTTCCAATTAAAACGATATGGGTTTTGCTAGCGTTAAAAAGTTAGCAGAACCCATATCAAAAAAAGATTTAAAAACAATTGGAAAAATAAAGGTTAACTTTAGCCTAATTAAATGTCCAATTTAAATCTTTTTATTCTGCTCGTTCTAGTAAAAGCATAAGGCTTTATCGCTTTAAAGCTAGCAGAACCCAAATCGAAAATCGGACGAAAAACGAAATTAGAATGAAAATCTTAATCAATTGACAAACAAATAATTTTAGGCTCAATATGGTCTAACTAAGAAGCCTAAAGAAGTTAGCAAGAGCCGTACGGTCTGGTTTTTCGATTTGGTTTCTGCCAGCTTTAGATTAAATGACCTGAAGTTTGGTCAAGAACGAGTGGGGCCCAAAATTTTTTGATGGGGCATTTGATTACTGCATAATGAGCCTAATATTACTTGTTTGTTAGTTGATCTTGATCAGCGTTCTGATTTCGTTTTTGGTTCGATTTTCAATTTGGCTTCTGCTAGCTTTGAACTGATAAAGCCTTATGCTTTTCGTACAACGAGCAGAATAAAAAAACTAAAATGGGGCCTTTAATTAGCCCATCGTTTTAGTTGGAAGGGATGGAGCCCAATTTTTTTTAAAGGGCATTTAATTAGCCTATTATTAGACTATAAATATCCATAGTATCTCGTAATTCTCTGCTGTATGGGTTCTGCAAGTTGGGAATCACATAAATTTAGTCGGACAATTCGAATTATTGTACTCATTGAGCACTCTATAAAATATCACATGCCTGCTACCTGGAACCAGATTTTAACCAGCCCGTATCGCCTGTTCTAGATTACTTATTAACAGTTTTGTGCCGAAAATTTAACTTTCAGCTGGAACAACAAAAAAAGCAAAACGCAGAATCATTGCACAGCAATCAGAATAAACAGAGATAAAAGAAATCAATTGAAGTTAGTGGAAACTAAAATTTCAGTCAAAACCGGCCGAACCATATTTTATCAGCCGGAACCATTCGAATGTAATCAAATCGCGACTACAATGCCAGCTGCAACTGGTTTCAACTGCTATTCTAATAGTTTTATTATGTTTAGGGTTCGGGGTGCTGTTGCTAACCATCCAAGATCCAACAAGCATATTGTTCATGGAGCAATTCTCAAATGCTTCCACTTGATAAAAAGTGGTTTTATCCCGCATTGCATTGATTCTGGATGGTATTATAAATAGACCTGATGGTTTCACTAACTTTGGAAAGTTCCGACTGATATAGTACTAGTTCTGGCTCGATATAGTTCGTATTGCTCTGTTTGTTTTACGACGAGTGACATTGGGTTGAGTGATATTTGGCCTATTTCTGGCTGGCGCCATAGACACAATTACACAGATGGATACATTGTGTGCTTTTAATTGCATCTCGCATTTATAAAAATTTTACAGAATTAAAGCTATAATCCGTAAATCTTTCAAGAACTTACCTTACTTAACAAACTTTACCACATAATATTTGTTTTAAAATTTCAAATTAATTGGCTTCAATAAAACACAATTCAATGTCATCTTACGTCACTATTAAATGTCGAACAAACATACGGAAATAGAAAAAAGTTGCTCGTTTTGAGATTTTTATGGTTAAAGCGACAAGATAAACTGAACTTGTTTGCAAGCCCGCACCGTCCAAAGTAGCAGTTGAATTTTAAGTATCGTGCTTTAATCATGTTTATAGTGCGCGTTATGTCAAAATGAATTCAATTTTATTAGTGTTCGTGGTGATAAATTGTGTGGTGGACATCGAACCTATTTTGCAAAGTCCAACCCATCCGTTATGGAATTTTTTTCGTGCAAATATTCAAGAAAAATTCGCTTTCAAATATCCGCAATATCGGTTACGCGATGAATACGATTTTATTATCGTTGGTGCGGGTCCAGCGGGATGTGTACTCGCCAATCGTCTAACAGAAAATCCAGATGTTACCGTTTTATTGCTGGAGGCGGGTGAACCAGAAATTCCCGTGGTTACAGATATCATGGGTATGGTATTTATGCTGCAGGCCACACAATATAATTGGGGATATGAAACGGAACCGCAAAGTGGGGCGTGCCGTGCAATGAACAATTTTCGTTGTCCTCTGCCGCACGGTCGTGGGTTAGGCGGATCATCGATAATAAACTATAAAATGTTTACACGTGGAAATCGTCGTGATTTTGACCGATGGGCAGCCGCCGGAAATCCAGGTTGGAGTTATAAAGATGTGCTTCCATATTTTATTAAATTGGAAAATGTGCACGTGAAAAAATATTCGAATTTGAAAAATCGTGGATACAGTGGTCCCGTTATTGTGGAAGATGTACAGTTTTATTCTAAAGTGGCCGATGCAAATGTGGCTAGTGCCCAAGAATACGGATTACCATTTATCGATTATAACGGATACGAACAAATTGGGGTGAGTTATGTGCAGGCATCAACCCGAAATGGTTGGAGATTTACGGCGGCCGAAAGTTATTTGCAGCCGGTAGCCGAACGCCCTAATTTACACATTTCAACGAATTCTTGGGTTACGAATTTGATTTTTAATGACGGTAATTCATCCCGAGTGAGTGGTGTGCAATTTGTGAAAAATCGTACCGAATACCAAGTGCGCGCCACAAAAGAAGTGATTTTATCGGCAGGTGCTTTCGAATCGCCAAAATTATTAATGTTGTCTGGAATTGGTCCGCGCGATGATTTAGAAAAATTTGGAATTAAAGCGATTCGTGATTTACCCGTTGGCCAGGCCTTATACGAGCATATGGCAGTTTTAGGGCCGATTTATTTGCTGGATAATTTAAATGATGGCCTAGTATCGAATAGAGATGCTCTGACGCCTGAAATTTTATCATTGTGGACTCAAGGAAAAGGACCACTGACAACAGCCGGTATTGAATCTCTAGCCTATTTCAAAACAAATCATTCGGTTAGTGAGGATCCGAGGTATCCAGACATCGAACTAATGCAATTTATGGCGACAAACGCATTTGATTCTACGCCTAGCGTTCGCGTTGGAATTGGGGCCCGTGAAGATGATCACGAATCAGTTTTTGGACCATTACGTAATAGACGATCATTTTACTTCATTTCGATGCTGTTGCATCCGAGTAGCAAAGGCTATATTAAACTTAAATCCCGTAATCCATTTAGCCACCCGCTTATCTATCCGAATTTTTATCATTATTTCAATGATGTTCAGATCCAGATCGATTCGATTCGGACGGCACAAAAAATTGCAGAACAAATGGGATACCGGAAATTGGGGGCTCGTAAATATCACGCCAAAGTGCTTGGGTGTGAAGGGACCCAATTTGACACAGATGAATATTGGGAATGTTACATCAGGCACTTGTCGACGCCAATTCACCATCAAGTTGGGACTTGTAAAATGGGGCCAGCATCGGATTCCACTAGTGTAGTAAATAACAAACTTCTCGTACACGGTTTTGATAATCTTCGTGTTGTAGATGTGAGTATAATACCGGAAGGCCCATCGGGGCATACCGAGGCGTACAGTTATTTGATTGGCGAACGTGGCGCTGATTTAATTAAATCAAAATGGAAGTTATGAGTCATTTTATTCTTTTTACAAGAAATTTTTTTGTATATATGTTTACAACAATAAAATGTGTAAAGCTTTTTGCGAAAATCCCTGATGGTTAGCCTTACTTATTTTGGACGGCTAAAATTTATGGTCACAGATTCCGAATGTTTCGGTTATTTTGGGTTATTAATGTAAGTATGAGTAGATCAACGTTAAATTTGCTGCAATATGTCGCCTCATTCGCCTGCAATCCAAGTTCGATTACAAATGTGGCCGAATTTCAAAATACGAAAATTGCAATAGTCGCACTTTCCTTAGACTTTCTACCGGTAGTTTCGGGCTAAACATGTTACATACATTACCTATAATCATTTTGGACCGAAATTTCAACAATAAAAAGTTTTCATTTTTTTGCGAAAATCCCTGATGGTTAGCCTTACTTATTTTGGACGGCTAAAATTTATGGCACAGATTCCGAATGTTTCGGTTATTTTGGGTTATTAATGTAAGTATGAGTAGATCAACGTTAAATTTGGTGCAATATGTCGCCTCATTCGCCTGCAATCCAAGTTCGATTACAAATGTGGCCGAATTTCAAAATACGAAAATTGCAATAGTCGCACTTTCCTTAGACTTTCTACCGGTAGTTTCGGGCTAAACATGTTACATACATTACCTATAATCATTTTGGACCGGAATTTCAACAATAAAAAGTTTTCATTTTTTTGCGAAAATCCCTGATGGTTAGCCTTACTTATTTTGGACGGCTAAAATTTATGGCACAGATTCCGAATGTTTCGGTTATTTTGGGTTATTAATGTAAGTATGAGTAGATCAACGTTAAATTTGCAATCCAAGTTCGATTACAAATGTGGCCGAATTTCAAAATACGAAAATTGCAATAGTCGCACTTTCCTTAGACTTTCTACCGGTAGTTTCGGGCTAAACATGTTACATACATTACCTATAATCATTTTGGACCGGAATTTCAACAATAAAAAGTTTTCATTTTTTTGCGAAAATCCCTGATGGTTAGCCTTACTTATTTTGGACGGCTAAAATTTATGGCACAGATTCCGAATGTTTCGGTTATTTTGGGTTATTAATGTAAGTATGAGTAGATCAACGTTAAATTTGGTGCAATATGTCGCCTCATTCGCCTGCAATCCAAGTTCGATTACAAATGTGGCCGAATTTCAAAATACGAAAATTGCAATAGTCGCACTTTCCTTAGACTTTCTACCGGTAGTTTCGGGCTAAACATGTTACATACATTACCTATAATCATTTTGGACCGGAATTTCAACAATAAAAAGTTTTCATTTTTTTGCGAAAATCCCTGATGGTTAGCCTTACTTATTTTGGACGGCTAAAATTTATGGCACAGATTCCGAATGTTTCGGTTATTTTGGGTTATTAATGTAAGTATGAGTAGATCAACGTTAAATTTGCTGCAATATGTCGCCTCATTCGCCTCCAATCCAAGTTCGATTACAAATGTGGCCAATTTCAAAATACGAAAATTGCAATAGCCGCACTTTCCTTAGACTTTCTACCGGTAGTTTCGGGCTGAACATGTTACATACATTACCTATAATCATTTTGGACCGGAATTTCAACAATAAAAAGTTTTCATTTTTTTGCGAAAATCCCTGATGTTAGCCTTACTTATTTTGAACCGCTAAAATTTATGGTCACAGATTCCGAATGTTTCGGTTATTTTGGGTTATTAATGTAAGTATGAGTAGATCAACGTTAAATTTGCTGCAATATGTCGCCTCATTCGCCTGCAATCCAAGTTCGATTACAAATGTGGCCAATTTCAAAATATGAAAATTGCAATAGCCGCACTTTCCTTAGACTTTCTACCGGTAGTTTCGGGCTAAACATGTTACATACATTACCTATAATCATTTTGGACCGGAATTTCAACAATAAAAAGTTTTCATTTTTTTGCGAAAATCCCTGATGTTAGCCTTACTTATTTTGAACCGCTAAAATTTATGGTCACAGATTCCGAATGTTTCGGTTATTTTGGGTTATTAATGTAAGTATGAGTAGATCAACGTTAAATTTGGTGCAATATGTCGCCTCATTCGCCTGCAATCCAAGTTCGATTACAAATGTGGCCGAATTTCAAAATACGAAAATTGCAATAGTCGCACTTTCCTTAGACTTTCTACCGGTAGTTTCGGGCTAAACATGTTACATACATTACCTATAATCATTTTGGACCGGAATTTCAACAATAAAAAGTTTTCATTTTTTTGCGAAAATCCCTGATGGTTAGCCTTACTTATTTTGGACGGCTAAAATTTATGGCACAGATTCCGAATGTTTCGGTTATTTTGGGTTATTAATGTAAGTATGAGTAGATCAACGTTAAATTTGCTGCAATATGTCGCCTCATTCGCCTGCAATCCAAGTTCGATTACAAATGTGGCCAATTTCAAAATACGAAAATTGCAATAGCCGCACTTTCCTTAGACTTTCTACCGGTAGTTTCGGGCTGAACATGTTACATACATTACCTATAATCATTTTGGACCGGAATTTCAACAATAAAAAGTTTTCATTTTTTTGCGAAAATCCCTGATGTTAGCCTTACTTATTTTGAACCGCTAAAATTTATGGTCACAGATTCCGAATGTTTCGGTTATTTTGGGTTATTAATGTAAGTATGAGTAGATCAACGTTAAATTTGGTGCAATATGTCGCCTCATTCGCCTGCAATCCAAGTTCGATTACAAATGTGGCCGAATTTCAAAATATGAAAATTGCAATAGCCGCACTTTCCTTAGACTTTCTACCGGTAGTTTCGGGCTAAACATGTTACATACATTACCTATAATCATTTTGAACCGGAATTTCAACAATAAAAAGTTTTCATTTTTTTTTGCGAAAATCCCTGATGGCTAGCCTTACTTATTTTGAACCGCTAAAATTTATGGTCACAGATTCCGAATGTTTCGGTTATTTTGGGTTATTAATGTAAGTATGAGTAGATCAACGTTAAATTTGGTGCAATATGTCGCCTCATTCGCCTGCAATCCAAGTTCGATTACAAATGTGGCCGAATTTCAAAATATGACAATTGCAATAGCCGCACTTTCCTTAGACTTTCTACCGGTAGTTTCGGGCTAAACATGTTACATACATTACCTATAATCATTTTGGACCGGAATTTCAACAATAAAAAGTTTTCATTTTTTTGCGAAAATCCCTATGTTAGCCTTACTTATTTTGAACCGCTAAAATTTATGGTCACAGATTCCGAATGTTTCGGTTATTTTGGGTTATTAATGTAAGTATGAGTAGATCAACGTTAAATTTGGTGCAATATGTCGCCTCATTCGCCTGCAATCCAAGTTCGATTACAAATGTGGCCGAATTTCAAAATATGAAAATTGCAATAGCCGCACTTTCCTTAGACTTTCTACCGGTAGTTTCGGGCTAAACATGTTACATACATTACCTATAATCATTTTGGACCGGAATTTCAACAATAAAAAGTTTTCATTTTTTTTTGCGAAAATCCCTGATGGTTAGCCTTACTTATTTTGAACCGCTAAAATTTATGGTCACAGATTCCGAATGTTTCGGTTATTTTGGATTATTAATGTAAGTATGAGTAGATCAACGTTAAATTTGGTGCAATATGTCGCCTCATTCGCCTGCAATCCAAGTTCGATTACAAATGTGGCCGAATTTCAAAATATGACAATTGCAATAGCCGCACTTTCCTTAGACTTTCTACCGGTAGTTTCGGGCTAAACATGTTACATACATTACCTATAATCATTTTGAACCGGAATTTCAACAATAAAAAGTTTTCATTTTTTTGCGAAAATCCCTGATGGTTAGCCTTACTTATTTTGAACCGCTAAAATTTATGGTCACAGATTCCGAATGTTTCGGTTATTTTGGGTTATTAATGTAAGTATGAGTAGATCAACGTTAAATTTGGTGCAATATGTCGCCTCATTCGCCTGCAATCCAAGTTCGATTACAAATGTGGCCGAATTTCAAAATATGAAAATTGCAATAGCCGCACTTTCCTTAGACTTTCTACCGGTAGTTTCGGGCTAAACATGTTACATACATTACCTATAATCATTTTGAACCGGAATTTCAACAATAAAAAGTTTTCATTTTTTTGCGAAAATCCCTGATGGTTAGCCTTACTTATTTTGAACCGCTAAAATTTATGGTCACAGATTCCGAATGTTTCGGTTATTTTGGGTTATTAATGTAAGTATGAGTAGATCAACGTTAAATTTGCTGCAATATGTCGCCTCATTTGCCTGCAATCCAAGTTCGATTACAAATGTGGCCGAATTTCAAAATATGAAAATTGCAATAGCCGCACTTTCCTTAGACTTTCTACCGGTAGTTTCGGGCTAAACATGTTACATACATTACCTATAATCATTTTGAACCGGAATTTCAACAATAAAAAGTTTTCATTTATTTGCGAAAATCCCTGATGGTTTATCCTTACTTATTTTGAACCGCTAAAATTTATGGTCACAGATTCCGAATGTTTCGGTTATTTTGGGTTATTAATGTAAGTATGAGTAGATCAACGTTAAATTTGCTGCAATATGTCGCCTCATTCGCCTGCAATCCAAGTTCGATTACAAATGTGGCCAATTTCAAAATATGAAAATTGCAATAGCCGCACTTTCCTTAGACTTTCTACCGGTAGTTTCGGGCTAAACATGTTACATACATTACCTATAATCATTTTGGACCGGAATTTCAACAATAAAAAGTTTTCATTTTTTTGCGAAAATCCCTGATGTTAGCCTTACTTATTTTGAACCGCTAAAATTTATGGTCACAGATTCCGAATGTTTCGGTTATTTTGGGTTATTAATGTAAGTATGAGTAGATCAACGTTAAATTTGGTGCAATATGTCGCCTCATTCGCCTGCAATCCAAGTTCGATTACAAATGTGGCCGAATTTCAAAATACGAAAATTGCAATAGTCGCACTTTCCTTAGACTTTCTACCGGTAGTTTCGGGCTAAACATGTTACATACATTACCTATAATCATTTTGGACCGGAATTTCAACAATAAAAAGTTTTCATTTTTTTGCGAAAATCCCTGATGGTTAGCCTTACTTATTTTGGACGGCTAAAATTTATGGCACAGATTCCGAATGTTTCGGTTATTTTGGGTTATTAATGTAAGTATGAGTAGATCAACGTTAAATTTGCTGCAATATGTCGCCTCATTCGCCTGCAATCCAAGTTCGATTACAAATGTGGCCAATTTCAAAATACGAAAATTGCAATAGCCGCACTTTCCTTAGACTTTCTACCGGTAGTTTCGGGCTGAACATGTTACATACATTACCTATAATCATTTTGGACCGGAATTTCAACAATAAAAAGTTTTCATTTTTTTGCGAAAATCCCTGATGTTAGCCTTACTTATTTTGAACCGCTAAAATTTATGGTCACAGATTCCGAATGTTTCGGTTATTTTGGGTTATTAATGTAAGTATGAGTAGATCAACGTTAAATTTGGTGCAATATGTCGCCTCATTCGCCTGCAATCCAAGTTCGATTACAAATGTGGCCGAATTTCAAAATATGAAAATTGCAATAGCCGCACTTTCCTTAGACTTTCTACCGGTAGTTTCGGGCTAAACATGTTACATACATTACCTATAATCATTTTGAACCGGAATTTCAACAATAAAAAGTTTTCATTTTTTTTTGCGAAAATCCCTGATGGCTAGCCTTACTTATTTTGAACCGCTAAAATTTATGGTCACAGATTCCGAATGTTTCGGTTATTTTGGGTTATTAATGTAAGTATGAGTAGATCAACGTTAAATTTGGTGCAATATGTCGCCTCATTCGCCTGCAATCCAAGTTCGATTACAAATGTGGCCGAATTTCAAAATATGAAAATTGCAATAGCCGCACTTTCCTTAGACTTTCTACCGGTAGTTTCGGGCTAAACATGTTACATACATTACCTATAATCATTTTGGACCGGAATTTCAACAATAAAAAGTTTTCATTTTTTTGCGAAAATCCCTGATGTTAGCCTTACTTATTTTGAACCGCTAAAATTTATGGTCACAGATTCCGAATGTTTCGGTTATTTTGGGTTATTAATGTAAGTATGAGTAGATCAACGTTAAATTTGGTGCAATATGTCGCCTCATTCGCCTGCAATCCAAGTTCGATTACAAATGTGGCCGAATTTCAAAATATGAAAATTGCAATAGCCGCACTTTCCTTAGACTTTCTACCGGTAGTTTCGGGCTAAACATGTTACATACATTACCTATAATCATTTTGGACCGGAATTTCAACAATAAAAAGTTTTCATTTTTTTTTGCGAAAATCCCTGATGGTTAGCCTTACTTATTTTGAACCGCTAAAATTTATGGTCACAGATTCCGAATGTTTCGGTTATTTTGGGTTATTAATGTAAGTATGAGTAGATCAACGTTAAATTTGGTGCAATATGTCGCCTCATTCGCCTGCAATCCAAGTTCGATTACAAATGTGGCCGAATTTCAAAATATGACAATTGCAATAGCCGCACTTTCCTTAGACTTTCTACCGGTAGTTTCGGGCTAAACATGTTACATACATTACCTATAATCATTTTGAACCGGAATTTCAACAATAAAAAGTTTTCATTTTTTTGCGAAAATCCCTGATGGTTAGCCTTACTTATTTTGAACCGCTAAAATTTATGGTCACAGATTCCGAATGTTTCGGTTATTTTGGGTTATTAATGTAAGTATGAGTAGATCAACGTTAAATTTGCTGCAATATGTCGCCTCATTCGCCTGCAATCCAAGTTCGATTACAAATGTGGCCGAATTTCAAAATATGAAAATTGCAATAGCCGCACTTTCCTTAGACTTTCTACCGGTAATTTCGGGCTAAACATGTTACATACATTACCTATAATCATTTTGAACCGGAATTTCAACAATAAAAAGTTTTCATTTTTTTGCGAAAATCCCTGATGGTTAGCCTTACTTATTTTGAACCGCTAAAATTTATGGTCACAGATTCCGAATGTTTCGGTTATTTTGGGTTATTAATGTAAGTATGAGTAGATCAACGTTAAATTTGGTGCAATATGTCGCCTCATTCGCCTGCAATCCAAGTTCGATTACAAATGTGGCCGAATTTCAAAATACGAAAATTGCAATAGTCGCACTTTCCTTAGACTTTCTACCGGTATTTTCGGGCTAAACATGTTACATACATTACCTATAATCATTTTGGACCGGAATTTCAACAATAAAAAGTTTTCATTTTTTTGCGAAAATCCCTGATGGTTAGCCTTACTTATTTTGAACCGCTAAAATTTATGGTCACAGATTCCGAATGTTTCGGTTATTTTGGGTTATTAATGTAAGTATGAGTAGATCAACGTTAAATTTGGTGCAATATGTCGCCTCATTCGCCTGCAATCCAAGTTCGATTACAAATGTGGCCGAATTTCAAAATATGAAAATTGCAATAGCCGCACTTTCCTTAGACTTTCTACCGGTAATTTCGGGCTAAACATGTTACATACATTACCTATAATCATTTTGAACCGGAATTTCAACAATAAAAAGTTTTCATTTTTTTGCGAAAATCCCTGATGGTTAGCCTTACTTATTTTGAACCGCTAAAATTTATGGTCACAGATTCCGAATGTTTCGGTTATTTTGGGTTATTAATGTAAGTATGAGTAGATCAACGTTAAATTTGGTGCAATATGTCGCCTCATTCGCCTGCAATCCAAGTTCGATTACAAATGTGGCCGAATTTCAAAATATGAAAATTGCAATAGCCGCACTTTCCTTAGACTTTCTACCGGTAGTTTCGGGCTAAACATGTTACATACATTACCTATAATCATTTTGAACCGGAATTTCAACAATAAAAAGTTTTCATTTTTTTGCGAAAATCCCTGATGGTTAGCCTTACTTATTTTGAACCGCTAAAATTTATGGTCACAGATTCCGAATGTTTCGGTTATTTTGGGTTATTAATGTAAGTATGAGTAGATCAACGTTAAATTTGCTGCAATATGTCGCCTCATTTGCCTGCAATCCAAGTTCGATTACAAATGTGGCCGAATTTCAAAATATGAAAATTGCAATAGCCGCACTTTCCTTAGACTTTCTACCGGTAGTTTCGGGCTAAACATGTTACATACATTACCTATAATCATTTTGAACCGGAATTTCAACAATAAAAAGTTTTCATTTATTTGCGAAAATCCCTGATGGTTTATCCTTACTTATTTTGAACCGCTAAAATTTATGGTCACAGATTCCGAATGTTTCGGTTATTTTGGGTTATTAATGTAAGTATGAGTAGATCAACGTTAAATTTGCTGCAATATGTCGCCTCATTCGCCTGCAATCCAAGTTCGATTACAAATGTGGCCGAATTTCAAAATATGAAAATTGCAATAGCCGCACTTTCCTTAGACTTTCTACCGGTAGTTTCGGGCTAAACATGTTACATACATTACCTATAATCATTTTGAACCGGAATTTCAACAATAAAAAGTTTTCATTTTTTTGCGAAAATCCCTGATGGTTGTTAGCCTTACTTATTTTGAACCGCTAAAATTTATGGTCACAGATTCCGAATGTTTCGGTTATTTTGGGTTATTAATGTAAGTATGAGTAGATCAACGTTAAATTTGCTGCAATATGTCGCCTCATTCGCCTGCAATCCAAGTTCGATTACAAATGTGGCCGAATTTCAAAATATGAAAATTGCAATAGCCGCACTTTCCTTAGACTTTCTACCGGTAGTTTCGGGCTAAACATGTTACATACATTACCTATAATCATTTTGAACCGGAATTTCAACAATAAAAAGTTTTCATTTTTTTGCGAAAATCCCTGATGGTGCCTTACTTATTTTGAACCGCTAAAATTTATGGTCACAGATTCCGAATGTTTCGGTTATTTTGGGTTATTAATGTAAGTATGAGTAGATCAACGTTAAATTTGGTGCAATATGTCGCCTCATTCGCCTGCAATCCAAGTTCGATTACAAATGTGGCCGAATTTCAAAATATGAAAATTGCAATAGCCGCACTTTCCTTAGACTTTCTACCGGTAGTTTCGGGCTAAACATGTTACATACATTACCTATAATCATTTTGAACCGGAATTTCAACAATAAAAAGTTTTCATTTTTTTGCGAAAATCCCTGATGGTGCCTTACTTATTTTGAACCGCTAAAATTTATGGTCACAGATTCCGAATGTTTCGGTTATTTTGGGTTATTAATGTAAGTATGAGTAGATCAACGTTAAATTTGGTGCAATATGTCGCCTCATTCGCCTGCAATCCAAGTTCGATTACAAATGTGGCCGAATTTCAAAATATGAAAATTGCAATAGCCGCACTTTCCTTAGACTTTCTACCGGTAGTTTCGGGCTAAACATGTTACATACATTACCTATAATCATTTTGAACCGGAATTTCAACAATAAAAAGTTTTCATTTTTTTGCGAAAATCCCTGATGTTAGCCTTACTTATTTTGAACCGCTAAAATTTATGGTCACAGATTCCGAATGTTTCGGTTATTTTGGGTTATTAATGTAAGTATGAGTAGATCAACGTTAAATTTGCTGCAATATGTCGCCTCATTCGCCTGCAATCCAAGTTCGATTACAAATGTGGCCGAATTTCAAAATATGAAAATTGCAATAGCCGCACTTTCCTTAGACTTTCTACCGGTAGTTTCGGGCTAAACATGTTACATACATTACCTATAATCATTTTGAACCGGAATTTCAACAATAAAAAGTTTTCATTTTTTTGCGAAAATCCCTGATGGTTGTTAGCCTTACTTATTTTGAACCGCTAAAATTTATGGTCACAGATTCCGAATGTTTCGGTTATTTTGGGTTATTAATGTAAGTATGAGTAGATCAACGTTAAATTTGGTGCAATATGTCGCCTCATTCGCCTGCAATCCAAGTTCGATTACAAATGTGGCCGAATTTCAAAATATGAAAATTGCAATAGCCGCATTTTCCTTAGACTTTCTACCGGTAGTTTCGGGCTAAACATGTTACATACATTACCTATAATCATTTTGAACCGGAATTTCAACAATAAAAAGTTTTCATTTTTTTGCGAAAATCCCTGATGGTGCCTTACTTATTTTGAACCGCTAAAATTTATGGTCACAGATTCCGAATGTTTCGGTTATTTTGGGTTATTAATGTAAGTATGAGTAGATCAACGTTAAATTTGGTGCAATATGTCGCCTCATTCGCCTGCAATCCAAGTTCGATTACAAATGTGGCCGAATTTCAAAATATGAAAATTGCAATAGCCGCACTTTCCTTAGACTTTCTACCGGTAGTTTCGGGCTAAACATGTTACATACATTACCTATAATCATTTTGAACCGGAATTTCAACAATAAAAAGTTTTCATTTTTTTGCGAAAATCCCTGATGTTAGCCTTACTTATTTTGAACCGCTAAAATTTATGGTCACAGATTCCGAATGTTTCGGTTATTTTGGGTTATTAATGTAAGTATGAGTAGATCAACGTTAAATTTGGTGCAATATGTCGCCTCATTCGCCTGCAATCCAAGTTCGATTACAAATGTGGCCGAATTTCAAAATATGAAAATTGCAATAGCCGCACTTTCCTTAGACTTTCTACCGGTAGTTTCGGGCTAAACATGTTACATACATTACCTATAATCATTTTGAACCGGAATTTCAACAATAAAAAGTTTTCATTTTTTTGCGAAAATCCCTGATGGTTAGCCTTACTTATTTTGAACCGCTAAAATTTATGGTCACAGATTCCGAATGTTTCGGTTATTTTGGGTTATTAATGTAAGTATGAGTAGATCAACGTTAAATTTGGTGCAATATGTCGCCTCATTCGCCTGCAATCCAAGTTCGATTACAAATGTGGCCGAATTTCAAAATATGAAAATTGCAATAGCCGCACTTTCCTTAGACTTTCTACCGGTAGTTTCGGGCTAAACATGTTACATACATTACCTATAATCATTTTGAACCGGAATTTCAACAATAAAAAGTTTTCATTTTTTTGCGAAAATCCCTGATGGTTAGCCTTACTTATTTTGAACCGCTAAAATTTATGGTCACAGATTCCGAATGTTTCGGTTATTTTGGGTTATTAATGTAAGTATGAGTAGATCAACGTTAAATTTGCTGCAATATGTCGCCTCATTTGCCTGCAATCCAAGTTCGATTACAAATGTGGCCGAATTTCAAAATATGAAAATTGCAATAGCCGCACTTTCCTTAGACTTTCTACCGGTAGTTTCGGGCTAAACATGTTACATACATTACCTATAATCATTTTGAACCGGAATTTCAACAATAAAAAGTTTTCATTTATTTGCGAAAATCCCTGATGGTTTATCCTTACTTATTTTGAACCGCTAAAATTTATGGTCACAGATTCCGAATGTTTCGGTTATTTTGGGTTATTAATGTAAGTATGAGTAGATCAACGTTAAATTTGCTGCAATATGTCGCCTCATTCGCCTGCAATCCAAGTTCGATTACAAATGTGGCCGAATTTCAAAATATGAAAATTGCAATAGCCGCACTTTCCTTAGACTTTCTACCGGTAGTTTCGGGCTAAACATGTTACATACATTACCTATAATCATTTTGAACCGGAATTTCAACAATAAAAAGTTTTCATTTTTTTGCGAAAATCCCTGATGGTTGTTAGCCTTACTTATTTTGAACCGCTAAAATTTATGGTCACAGATTCCGAATGTTTCGGTTATTTTGGGTTATTAATGTAAGTATGAGTAGATCAACGTTAAATTTGCTGCAATATGTCGCCTCATTCGCCTGCAATCCAAGTTCGATTACAAATGTGGCCGAATTTCAAAATATGAAAATTGCAATAGCCGCACTTTCCTTAGACTTTCTACCGGTAGTTTCGGGCTAAACATGTTACATACATTACCTATAATCATTTTGAACCGGAATTTCAACAATAAAAAGTTTTCATTTTTTTGCGAAAATCCCTGATGGTGCCTTACTTATTTTGAACCGCTAAAATTTATGGTCACAGATTCCGAATGTTTCGGTTATTTTGGGTTATTAATGTAAGTATGAGTAGATCAACGTTAAATTTGGTGCAATATGTCGCCTCATTCGCCTGCAATCCAAGTTCGATTACAAATGTGGCCGAATTTCAAAATATGAAAATTGCAATAGCCGCACTTTCCTTAGACTTTCTACCGGTAGTTTCGGGCTAAACATGTTACATACATTACCTATAATCATTTTGAACCGGAATTTCAACAATAAAAAGTTTTCATTTTTTTGCGAAAATCCCTGATGGTGCCTTACTTATTTTGAACCGCTAAAATTTATGGTCACAGATTCCGAATGTTTCGGTTATTTTGGGTTATTAATGTAAGTATGAGTAGATCAACGTTAAATTTGGTGCAATATGTCGCCTCATTCGCCTGCAATCCAAGTTCGATTACAAATGTGGCCGAATTTCAAAATATGAAAATTGCAATAGCCGCACTTTCCTTAGACTTTCTACCGGTAGTTTCGGGCTAAACATGTTACATACATTACCTATAATCATTTTGAACCGGAATTTCAACAATAAAAAGTTTTCATTTTTTTGCGAAAATCCCTGATGTTAGCCTTACTTATTTTGAACCGCTAAAATTTATGGTCACAGATTCCGAATGTTTCGGTTATTTTGGGTTATTAATGTAAGTATGAGTAGATCAACGTTAAATTTGCTGCAATATGTCGCCTCATTCGCCTGCAATCCAAGTTCGATTACAAATGTGGCCGAATTTCAAAATATGAAAATTGCAATAGCCGCACTTTCCTTAGACTTTCTACCGGTAGTTTCGGGCTAAACATGTTACATACATTACCTATAATCATTTTGAACCGGAATTTCAACAATAAAAAGTTTTCATTTTTTTGCGAAAATCCCTGATGGTTGTTAGCCTTACTTATTTTGAACCGCTAAAATTTATGGTCACAGATTCCGAATGTTTCGGTTATTTTGGGTTATTAATGTAAGTATGAGTAGATCAACGTTAAATTTGGTGCAATATGTCGCCTCATTCGCCTGCAATCCAAGTTCGATTACAAATGTGGCCGAATTTCAAAATATGAAAATTGCAATAGCCGCATTTTCCTTAGACTTTCTACCGGTAGTTTCGGGCTAAACATGTTACATACATTACCTATAATCATTTTGAACCGGAATTTCAACAATAAAAAGTTTTCATTTTTTTGCGAAAATCCCTGATGGTGCCTTACTTATTTTGAACCGCTAAAATTTATGGTCACAGATTCCGAATGTTTCGGTTATTTTGGGTTATTAATGTAAGTATGAGTAGATCAACGTTAAATTTGGTGCAATATGTCGCCTCATTCGCCTGCAATCCAAGTTCGATTACAAATGTGGCCGAATTTCAAAATATGAAAATTGCAATAGCCGCACTTTCCTTAGACTTTCTACCGGTAGTTTCGGGCTAAACATGTTACATACATTACCTATAATCATTTTGAACCGGAATTTCAACAAAAAAAAGTTTTCATTTTTTTTTGCGAAAATCCCTGATGGTTATACTTATTTTGAAGCGCTAAAATTTATGGTCACAGATTCCGAATGTTTCGGTTATTTTGGGTTATTAATGTAAGTATGAGTAGATCAACGTTAAATTTGCTGCAATATGTCGCCTCATTCGCCTGCAATCCAAGTTCGATTACAAATGTGGCCGAATTTCAAAATATGAAAATTGCAATAGCCGCACTTTCCTTAGACTTTCTACCGGTAGTTTCGGGCTAAACATGTTACATACATTACCTATAATCATTTTGAACCGGAATTTCAACAATAAAAAGTTTTCATTTTTTTGCGAAAATCCCTGATGTTAGCCTTACTTATTTTGAACCGCTAAAATTTATGGTCACAGATTCCGAATGTTTCGGTTATTTTGGGTTATTAATGTAAGTATGAGTAGATCAACGTTAAATTTGCTGCAATATGTCGCCTCATTCGCCTGCAATCCAAGTTCGATTACAAATGTGGCCGAATTTCAAAATATGAAAATTGCAATAGCCGCACTTTCCTTAGACTTTCTACCGGTAGTTTCGGGCTAAACATGTTACATACATTACCTATAATCATTTTGAACCGGAATTTCAACAATAAAAAGTTTTCATTTTTTGCGAAAATCCCTGATGGTGCCTTACTTATTTTGAACCGCTAAAATTTATGGTCACAGATTCCGAATGTTTCGGTTATTTTGGGTTATTAATGTAAGTATGAGTAGATCAACGTTAAATTTGGTGCAATATGTCGCCTCATTCGCCTGCAATCCAAGTTCGATTACAAATGTGGCCGAATTTCAAAATATGAAAATTGCAATAGCCGCACTTTCCTTAGACTTTCTACCGGTAGTTTCGGGCTAAACATGTTACATACATTACCTATAATCATTTTGAACCGGAATTTCAACAATAAAAAGTTTTCATTTTTTTGCGAAAATCCCTGATGTTAGCCTTACTTATTTTGAACCGCTAAAATTTATGGTCACAGATTCCGAATGTTTCGGTTATTTTGGGTTATTAATGTAAGTATGAGTAGATCAACGTTAAATTTGCTGCAATATGTCGCCTCATTCGCCTGCAATCCAAGTTCGATTACAAATGTGGCCGAATTTCAAAATATGAAAATTGCAATAGCCGCACTTTCCTTAGACTTTCTACCGGTAGTTTCGGGCTAAACATGTTACATACATTACCTATAATCATTTTGAACCGGAATTTCAACAATAAAAAGTTTTCATTTTTTTGCGAAAATCCCTGATGTTAGCCTTACTTATTTTGAACCGCTAAAATTTATGGTCACAGATTCCGAATGTTTCGGTTATTTTGGGTTATTAATGTAAGTATGAGTAGATCAACGTTAAATTTGCTGCAATATGTCGCCTCATTCGCCTGCAATCCAAGTTCGATTACAAATGTGGCCGAATTTCAAAATATGAAAATTGCAATAGCCGCACTTTCCTTAGACTTTCTACCGGTAGTTTCGGGCTAAACATGTTACATACATTACCTATAATCATTTTGAACCGGAATTTCAACAATAAAAAGTTTTCATTTTTTTGCGAAAATCCCTGATGTTAGCCTTACTTATTTTGAACCGCTAAAATTTATGGTCACAGATTCCGAATGTTTCGGTTATTTTGGGTTATTAATGTAAGTATGAGTAGATCAACGTTAAATTTGCTGCAATATGTCGCCTCATTCGCCTGCAATCCAAGTTCGATTACAAATGTGGCCGAATTTCAAAATATGAAAATTGCAATAGCCGCACTTTCCTTAGACTTTCTACCGGTAGTTTCGGGCTAAACATGTTACATACATTACCTATAATCATTTTGAACCGGAATTTCAACAATAAAAAGTTTTCATTTTTTTGCGAAAATCCCTGATGGTTGTTAGCCTTACTTATTTTGAACCGCTAAAATTTATGGTCACAGATTCCGAATGTTTCGGTTATTTTGGGTTATTAATGTAAGTATGAGTAGATCAACGTTAAATTTGGTGCAATATGTCGCCTCATTCGCCTGCAATCCAAGTTCGATTACAAATGTGGCCGAATTTCAAAATATGAAAATTGCAATAGCCGCACTTTCCTTAGACTTTCTACCGGTAGTTTCGGGCTAAACATGTTACATACATTACCTATAATCATTTTGAACCGGAATTTCAACAATAAAAAGTTTTCATTTTTTGCGAAAATCCCTGATGGTGCCTTACTTATTTTGAACCGCTAAAATTTATGGTCACAGATTCCGAATGTTTCGGTTATTTTGGGTTATTAATGTAAGTATGAGTAGATCAACGTTAAATTTGGTGCAATATGTCGCCTCATTCGCCTGCAATCCAAGTTCGATTACAAATGTGGCCGAATTTCGAAATATGAAAATTGCAATAGCCGCACTTTCCTTAGACTTTCTACCGGTAGTTTCGGGCTAAACATGTTACATACATTACCTATAATCATTTTGAACCGGAATTTCAACAATAAAAAGTTTTCATTTTTTTGCGAAAATCCCTGATGGTGCCTTACTTATTTTGAACCGCTAAAATTTATGGTCACAGATTCCGAATGTTTCGGTTATTTTGGGTTATTAATGTAAGTATGAGTAGATCAACGTTAAATTTGGTGCAATATGTCGCCTCATTCGCCTGCAATCCAAGTTCGATTACAAATGTGGCCGAATTTCGAAATATGAAAATTGCAATAGCCGCACTTTCCTTAGACTTTCTACCGGTAGTTTCGGGCTAAACATGTTACATACATTACCTATAATCATTTTGGACCGGAATTTCAACAATAAAAAGTTTTCATTTTTTTTGCGAAAATCCCTGATGGTTAGCCTTACTTATTTTGAAGCGCTAAAATTTATGGTCACAGATTCCGAATGTTTCGGTTATTTTGGGTTATTAATGTAAGTATGAGTAGATCAACGTTAAATTTGGTGCAATATGTCGTCTCATTCGCCTGCAATCCCAGTTCGATTACAAATGTGGCCGAATTTCAAAATATGAAAATTGCAATAGCCGCACTTTCCTTAGACTTTCTACCGGTAGTTTCGGGCTAAACATGTTACATACATTACCTATAACCATTTTGGACCGGAATTTCAACAGTAAAAAGTTTTAATTTTTTTGCGAAAATCCCTGATGTTAGCCTTACTTATTTTGAACCGCTAAAATTTATGGTCACAGATTCCGAATGTTTCGGTTATTTTGGGTTATTAATGTAAGTATGAGTAGATCAACGTTAAATTTGGTGCAATATGTCGCCTCATTCGCCTGCAATCCAAGTTCGATTACAAATGTGGCCGAATTTCAAAATATGAAAATTGCAATAGCCGCACTTTCCTTAGACTTTCTACCGGTAGTTTCGGGCTAAACATGTTACATACATTACCTATAATCATTTTGGACCGGAATTTCAACAATAAAAAGTTTTCATTTTTTTTTGCGAAAATCCCTGATGGTTAGCCTTACTTATTTTGAAGCGCTAAAATTTATGGTCACAGATTCCGAATGTTTCGGTTATTTTGGGTTATTAATGTAAGTATGAGTAGATCAACGTTAAATTTGGTGCAATATGTCGCCTCATTCGCCTGCAATCCAAGTTCGATTACAAATGTGGCCGAATTTCAAAATATGAAAATTGCAATAGCCGCACTTTCCTTAGACTTTCTACCGGTAGTTTCGGGCTAAACATGTTACATACATTACCTATAATCATTTTGGACCGGAATTTCAACAATAAAAAGTTTTCATTTTTTTGCGAAAATCCCTGATGGTTAGCCTTACTTATTTTGAACCGCTAAAATTTATGGTCACAGATTCCGAATGTTTCGGTTATTTTGGGTTATTAATGTAAGTATGAGTAGATCAACGTTAAATTTGGTGCAATATGTTGCCTCATTCGCCTGCAATCCAAGTTCGATTACAAATGTGGCCGAATTTCAAAATATGAAAATTGCAATAGCCGCACTTTCCTTAGACTTTCTACCGGTAGTTTCGGGCTAAACATGTTACATACATTACCTATAATCATTTTGAACCGGAATTTCTACAATAAAAAGTTTTCATTTTTTTGCGAAAATCCCTGATTAGCCTTACTTATTTTGAACCGCTAAAATTTATGGTCACAGATTCCGAATGTTTCGGTTATTTTGGGTTATTAATGTAAGTATGAGTAGATCAACGTTAAATTTGGTGCAATATGTCGCCTCATTCGCCTGCAATCCAAGTTCGATTACAAATGTGGCCGAATTTCAAAATATGAAAATTGCAATAGCCGCACTTTCCTTAGACTTTCTACCGGTAGTTTCGGGCTAAACATGTTACATACATTACCTATAATCATTTTGAACCGGAATTTCAACAATAAAAAGTTTTCATTTTTTTGCGAAAATCCCTGATGGTGCCTTACTTATTTTGAACCGCTAAAATTTATGGTCACAGATTCCGAATGTTTCGGTTATTTTGGGTTATTAATGTAAGTATGAGTAGATCAACGTTAAATTTGGTGCAATATGTCGCCTCATTCGCCTGCAATCCAAGTTCGATTACAAATGTGGCCGAATTTCGAAATATGAAAATTGCAATAGCCGCACTTTCCTTAGACTTTCTACCGGTAGTTTCGGGCTAAACATGTTACATACATTACCTATAATCATTTTGAACCGGAATTTCAACAATAAAAAGTTTTCATTTTTTTGCGAAAATCCCTGATGGTTAGCCTTACTTATTTTGAACCGCTAAAATTTATGGTCACAGATTCCGAATGTTTCGGTTATTTTGGGTTATTAATGTAAGTATGAGTAGATCAACGTTAAATTTGGTGCAATATGTCGCCTCATTCGCCTGCAATCCAAGTTCGATTACAAATGTGGCCGAATTTCAAAATATGAAAATTGCAATAGCCGCACTTTCCTTAGACTTTCTACCGGTAGTTTCGGGCTAAACATGTTACATACATTACCTATAATCATTTTGAACCGGAATTTCAACAATAAAAAGTTTTCATTTTTTTGCGAAAATCCCTGATGGTTGTTAGCCTTACTTATTTTGAACCGCTAAAATTTATGGTCACAGATTCCGAATGTTTCGGTTATTTTGGGTTATTAATGTAAGTATGAGTAGATCAACGTTAAATTTGCTGCAATATGTCGCCTCATTCGCCTGCAATCCAAGTTCGATTACAAATGTGGCCGAATTTCAAAATATGAAAATTGCAATAGCCGCACTTTCCTTAGACTTTCTACCGGTAGTTTCGGGCTAAACATGTTACATACATTACCTATAATCATTTTGAACCGGAATTTCAACAATAAAAAGTTTTCATTTTTTTGCGAAAATCCCTGATGGTGCCTTACTTATTTTGAACCGCTAAAATTTATGGTCACAGATTCCGAATGTTTCGGTTATTTTGGGTTATTAATGTAAGTATGAGTAGATCAACGTTAAATTTGGTGCAATATGTCGCCTCATTCGCCTGCAATCCAAGTTCGATTACAAATGTGGCCGAATTTCAAAATATGAAAATTGCAATAGCCGCACTTTCCTTAGACTTTCTACCGGTAGTTTCGGGCTAAACATGTTACATACATTACCTATAATCATTTTGAACCGGAATTTCAACAATAAAAAGTTTTCATTTTTTTGCGAAAATCCCTGATGGTGCCTTACTTATTTTGAACCGCTAAAATTTATGGTCACAGATTCCGAATGTTTCGGTTATTTTGGGTTATTAATGTAAGTATGAGTAGATCAACGTTAAATTTGGTGCAATATGTCGCCTCATTCGCCTGCAATCCAAGTTCGATTACAAATGTGGCCGAATTTCGAAATATGAAAATTGCAATAGCCGCACTTTCCTTAGACTTTCTACCGGTAGTTTCGGGCTAAACATGTTACATACATTACCTATAATCATTTTGAACCGGAATTTCAACAATAAAAAGTTTTCATTTTTTTGCGAAAATCCCTGATGGTGCCTTACTTATTTTGAACCGCTAAAATTTATGGTCACAGATTCCGAATGTTTCGGTTATTTTGGGTTATTAATGTAAGTATGAGTAGATCAACGTTAAATTTGGTGCAATATGTCGCCTCATTCGCCTGCAATCCAAGTTCGATTACAAATGTGGCCGAATTTCAAAATATGAAAATTGCAATAGCCGCACTTTCCTTAGACTTTCTACCGGTAGTTTCGGGCTAAACATGTTACATACATTACCTATAATCATTTTGAACCGGAATTTCAACAATAAAAAGTTTTCGTTTTTTTGCGAAAATCCCTGATGGTGCCTTACTTATTTTGAACCGCTAAAATTTATGGTCACAGATTCCGAATGTTTCGGTTATTTTGGGTTATTAATGTAAGTATGAGTAGATCAACGTTAAATTTGGTGCAATATGTCGCCTCATTCGCCTGCAATCCAAGTTCGATTACAAATGTGGCCGAATTTCAAAATATGAAAATTGCAATAGCCGCACTTTCCTTAGACTTTCTACCGATAGTTTCGGGCTAAACATGTTACATACATTACCTATAATCATTTTGAACCGGAATTTCAACAATAAAAAGTTTTCATTTTTTTGCGAAAATCCCTGATGGTTAGCCTTACTTATTTTGAAGCGCTAAAATTTATGGTCACAGATTCCGAATGTTTCGGTTATTTTGGGTTATTAATGTAAGTATGAGTAGATCAACGTTAAATTTGGTGCAATATGTCGCCTCATTCGCCTGCAATCCAAGTTCGATTACAAATGTGGCCGAATTTCAAAATATGAAAATTGCAATAGCCGCACTTTCCTTAGACTTTCTACCGGTAGTTTCGGGCTAAACATGTTACATACATTACCTATAATCATTTTGGACCGGAATTTCAACAATAAAAAGTTTTCATTTTTTTGCGAAAATCCCTGATGGTTAGCCTTACTTATTTTGAACCGCTAAAATTTATGGTCACAGATTCCGAATGTTTCGGTTATTTTGGGTTATTAATGTAAGTATGAGTAGATCAACGTTAAATTTGGTGCAATGTGTCGCCTCATTCACCTATAATCCAGGTTCAATTACAAAATTTGACTTAAACACGAAAACTAAGAGTGACGATTCGCTGCTTTGATCTCGTCTTTTCTCCGCACGTCCCTCTTATCAGAAAAGTCATTACTCGACTCCCAGTAAAGTTATGCGTGATCTAGACCTTGCTTGATGTTTCTGCATTTGCACCGATTCCCTGTTCCATTTTTTCTGATTGTGCTTGCAACTCAACCATATGCAACCACCTTCGAGATATTAAAATAATTATTCGCACTGCAAGTACGATGTACGGGAGACATTGAAATGTTTGTTTACATAAAACGTGATTGTGAGCTGATAAAATACCGAGGTGCTAATTATGGGAAACATTACATCAAATTGATTCTAACATACCTTACACTAAATTCTATTAGAAAGACAGTTGATTGACCTTCACTATATTTTTTTCATAAATGTTTCACGAATAGGTTAACATATCAGTATGTAGGTACTGTATAGGTAATCGTTAAGTCGCGATTCAATGTCAAACTGAAATCCATACAAAAGCGAGAACGAAACAAAACAGCAAAAAATATTCGCTACAAGCTTTTTTATATTTTTCTTACAGTTGAGTTTAGCGTTATTCTGATAGAACTGTGGAATCGCTCGGATCATTTCTTGAGTGCTGTATTTTTAGTGTTTCAATTAATTGTGCGCGCCACCAACATGAATAAAGTGTTAATAATTCTCGTGTTAATCATAAATATTGTGCTGCATACCGAACCGTTAATCTCACAAGATCCGGAACATCCGTTTTGGAAATTTCTACGGGATAATATACATCGCCAATTTTCGTTTAAATATCCGTCGTTTAAATTACGGAATGAATACGATTTTATCGTTGTGGGTGCGGGGCCGGCGGGATGTGTACTCGCGAATCGTTTAACCGAAAATCCGAATATAAATGTGCTGCTGCTGGAGGCGGGCGAAGAAGAAATTTCTGTGTTTACCGATGTTATGGTGGCGGCGCCCACGTTGCAAGCAACAACTTATAACTGGGGCTATGAAACAGAACCGCAACGTGAAGCCTGCCGTGCCATGATCGATTTGCGATGTCGATTCCCACATGGACGCGGTTTAGGCGGTTCATCGATAATCAACTATAAACTGTATACGCGGGGTAATCGACGCGATTTTGATCGATGGGCGGCCGCCGGAAATCCGGGTTGGAGTTATAAAGATGTGCTACCCTATTTCATAAAACTTGAAAACGTGAATTTAAAAAAACAATCAAAATTAAAAAATCGTGGACATAACGGCCCGGTAAATGTGGAAGATGTGCAATTTTATTCAAAAATTGCAGACGCCTATGTGTTGAGTGCCCAAGAATACGGATTACCGTACGTCGATTATAACGGATACGAACAAATTGGTGTTAGTTATATGCAGTCGACTACGCGAAAAGGTTGGAGATTTACGGCGGCCGAAAGTTATTTGCAACCGGTTGCCAGCCGACCAAATTTACACATTTCACCGAAATCTTGGGTTACGAAATTAATTTTTAATGATGTGGACCCGGCACAGGTAAGTGGTGTACGTTTTGTAAAAAACCGGACTGAATATGAAGTGCACGCCAAAAAAGAAGTGATTTTATCGTCGGGCACATTCCAATCACCAAAATTATTAATGTTGTCTGGTATTGGACCGCGTAGTGATTTAGAACCGCTAGGGATTAAAGTGATTAGTGATTTACCCGTCGGACAAACACTGTACGAACACATGGGTGTATTAGGCCCGATTTACGTTCTGGACAATTTAAATGATGGCCTTGTGAGTAACAGATACATATTTACACCTGAAAATGTGGGTTTATGGTCGCAAGGAAAAGGGCCTCTTACAACATCGGGCGTTGAGTCTCTCGCCTATTTCAAAACAAATCATACGATTAGTACCGATCCTGGATATCCGGACATCGAGCTAATGCAATCAATGGAATCGAACGCGTTTGATTTTACGCCAACCACTCGAACTGGGATGGGGCTTCGGGAAGACGCAAATGAAGCTGTTTTCGGACCACTACGCAATAGTCGAGCGTTTTTCTTCATTTCTATGCTGTTGCATCCGAGCAGCAAGGGCTATATAAAACTGAGATCCCGCAATCCATTTAATCACCCCCTATTTTATCCGAATATTTATCACGATTACAACGATATCCGAATTCAAATCGACTCAATACGAACGGCACAAAAAATTATGGAACAGAACGCATTTAAAAAATTGGGTGCTCGAAAATATCACGCCAAAGTACTCGGGTGCGAAGAGTATATATTTGACACGGATGATTATTGGGAATGCTACGTACGTCACTTCTCTACGCCGATTCACCATCAAGTGGGGACCTGCAAAATGGGACCGGCCACTGATCCGACAAGTGTAGTGAATAACGAACTGTTTGTACATGGTTTCGAAAATCTTCGTGTTATCGACGTGAGCATTATACCTGAAGGTCCATCGGGGCATACGGAGACTTACAGTTATCTAATCGGGGAACGGGGTGCCGATTTAATTAAAGCGAAATGGAAAATTTAATTTATTTATAATAATTTTATTAATTAATTTACATATAACGGTTAATAAATATTAAATTTAATTTATTTATAATTTTTTTTTTTTTTTAAAACAATTTACTTGAAGTGTTTCTTCAGCTAGATAAATTTTGTCTTTGGTTGATGATGAACTATTGTTGGCGTTGATTTTACTATGAATAAATCGTCATTAAGATCATTTCTTCTAATGTTAATGGATTGGCTTTGGCTTTAGCGTCTAAACTGTGAAAACGTTCATGGGCCAGATGCAATCTGGCCATGGACATTAAATAGCCTTCTAGTGTTATCTGTTAGAGAGAGAGAGAGAACATAGTAAATTATAAGGTAATGTATAGTGAAGTGCAAAATTAATATTTTTTACCTGGCGTCCCCTTGCAAATCGACTAACTAGTGCTTCGAGTACTTTATTACTTGCGGTTGCTCCGCCAGCCCAGAGTAATCCACGAAGTGAATACGATGATACTTTACTGCTCCAACAGTTCCGGGTTAATGTAGTACCGCCGCTATTTGGGCCACAACGTCTGAATGCCGCCTTCCAAAACCGCAATAATCCTAATAGTGCGGGCACATGTTCAATCGATAGTCGACCACCGAGTGCTGGATCACGAAGCGCTAGTAATGCACGACATAAATCTAGTGATGGCCCGCCCATCGATGTTAACCCGCCGAACATTGTAAATCCACTATTAAACGATTTAAGTATGGATTGAAGTTGTTGCGCGTCGATTTCGGGCGGAAATCGTGTTCGTAATTTATATAAAATACGACAATCGACCGGCCGTTCCTCACTAAATTCTGCCGAAATATTATGAATGACGAGATTATCTTCGTTCACCTCCCATACATCGGCATGCTGATCGGCTAATATTCGCAGTAAAAATTTCCCTTCACGATGTTGCGAAGACTGTGGCATAACAACAAAATCGCCCGGTGGCAAGGCAAAAAATGTGGCAACTTCCCGTAAATTTTGTAGGGGCGCGTAATCTAACGGTATTTGTTCGCTTACATACTGTGGCGTTATTCGTGGCATACCGGGCGGAACTTCATATATCGTAAATCCTATTTCCTCGTCTTCTACGCTTCGGGCATGAAAACATTCGTAACGTTGTGCGACTGCTACCACAACATGTGCCTTGGCTGGATGACCCCCTGGGACACGGATGCGAAATTGTGGATTCGTTGCTGTTGTTTCGACAAATTTATGGGGCCCGCCCGCATTAAATCCGCCCCTCCATTGTCGTATTGCTAGGGCTGCACGCCACGGTGACCGTGAATGTAGTGCAGGTTCGAGTGCCCAATCATCCGGTCCGATATGTGCTAACCATATGACGGAAAATCGGGCTAAAAACTCATTGACTGACATCCTAGAAAGAGACAACAAAATATCAGATCATTGATATTTGTTCATGAATTTATTGTACTTGTAATATCGACGCGCGGCACACATTATACATTTATAAAGTAAAGTCAAGGTACAATTCAGATGCATTAATACAAGGTAGATTAGTATTAATTCCGTTTTAAGATTTTGCATAAATATGGTACATCTAAGGTTTTCCTGTAGTTTACAATTTAATCATATTCGTGTTTTGTGTTTACAAATCATTTACGTAACGCAAGTAAAATTTTCAACGATCAAAAAATTTATAGCAGCAGTGGTTTATGAATTCACCACAATCAGATCTCGTTCGAATATGTACGGAATACATTGATTAAATATGTGAAGGTTGCAAATATAGTAAGAGTTGCATAATTAAAAGTAATTAGTAAAGTGCCAAACATAAATACTAAAAAAAATATTATTCTTCTTAAATTTAGGACATGCAGGAAACCCGAAAATTTCAATGCTATAAGAGTAACTTGGCTGAGTATTAATTTCAAGTACAAAAAATTCATTCGAATCATAACGCTTGGCGTTCGTTAATGGTCACAGGAATCACATGATACAAGATATCATTTCTTCAGAATGAAAATTACATCGTTATCCAAAAGAAGTGTAGGAGTCAAATTTAGTGAAACATTTCTAGAAAGAAATAATACCTTACTTTTAAGAGGATTAAGAGAAAGTGAATTGTTTTTGGCCCAAAAGGAAATCTGTTTCCGATCAAAGTTTAGACATGAGATGGTCTCATCTATCTTAAGAACATCACTAAAAATGTAAAGCTGTAAATCATCTGCATAAAAGTGGAATTTACAATGCTTTATGCGCCATGACAGATCATTGATATATATGGAGAAAAGTAATGGACCCAAAACAGAACCCTGAGGTACACCAGCAACCACATCACTCAGATACGAATGTATTAATTGAATGGCAGATTTCGAAAATTTATAATACAAGTATAAAGTTTCTGTAGAAAATGAATATGATTCACACTATCAAATGTTTTTGAAAAGTTCAACAAAACCAAAATCGCAAACGAATTTTTCTTATGAAGCATAGCAGAAAGATCTTCAATAATATTCTGTAGCAGTGCTATTACCAGTTTTATATCATGATTGGTACTTATGTTACATAAAAAATCAAATTGTTTAAGATGCTCTTGAATTTGCAATTGCATAACCTTCTCCAAAACCTTTGAAAGAGCAGGCAAAATACTAATTGGACGAATGTCCCCAATATTAGATACCATATCTTTTTTAGGCAGAGGAATGGAGGCAACTTTCCATAAATCTAGAAAAAAGATTCTGTCAAACACTGGTTGATTATGCGGAAGAAATAAATCTATAAAAAATTTTATTATCTTAAAATCAATTAAATCATAAGCTTTCAGACCAGATTTCACAGCACAAATAGCATTCAACACCATAAACTCATCTACACAGTGAAACAAAGAAACAGTTACTGTTAACAAATCCACAAAAATCCAAATCAGGTAAAGGTAGAACACCTACCGAATCCCCAAATTTGCTTAACCCAATTAAAATGTATTCAGCAGAAAATATAATATTTGTGTAGTCTGTGGAAGATAAAACACAAAGCTTTTTCTTAATTTAAGATAAGAAATTCAAATTAAATTCTTGAAGTATATCATTCACATCAGCACAAGAGAAACGATTCAACCAGTCTAATCTTCAAATGATCAGAAAATTTGAAATTCGTTTATTCTAAAATTTTGCCATATACATTATTTATCAAAAAGTTGTGGAAAAGTCGGTTATTAGCTGCCAACATCTTGAGACCATTAATTAATAATTAGCACGAAATTACATTCCAACACCTTCAGGATGCTTCATGTTGAATAATACTAACTCCAAAGTGAAAAATATACATTATCGGCTCTTACATTACCCAAATTAACCGTGAACTGTTCCGTCCTGTTAAAATTAGTCGATAGTTTCCACCTGAAAACGAAAAAATTCGTATTACATATTGGCTCGGAAAATTAGTAAAACCTGAAAAGGTCGGCAATGCAGATTTTGATTACAGAATCGACTATGAATATATACTAGAGAGCTCTAACAGAACTCTCACAATAGAAAAAAAAATTGCCTTTACCTTTTGCCTTAAACTTTTACCTTAGGAGTATCTTTTACAATTGATTGATTGATTGATTGGAATGTGTGACCAAACCTAAGTAAGATTCCCGGTTGACGCCGGACCCATCCGCACACTCTTTTACACATAAAAAGATGGAGGGATAGGAATGGTATATTAATTATTATGGAAATTGACCCGGTTTCAGACACCTAAGTAGTCAATAGTTAGTAAATTGTCAGTTGAAATGTAATGTAAGACGGTTAACACAAGACAGCACAATTATTTAAAATATGGTATAAATCTCAGCAAACAGAATCCTAAAAATTATATTAAATTATCTGCAATAAAACTTATAATATTTCCAGTGGTGGTTTTTACTATTAGGAATACTAAAAGAATGGTAAATAATGAAGTATTAACTAATTATATTAAAACAGCTTAATGTAATAATTATCATTAATTAATTCAATTCAATTCTCCTGAAAAATATTAAATAAAATTAATCAAATTCAAACCACCAAATAATTAGTATATAATAATAGTACTAACCAGAATTAAAAGTATCATTACAGGATTTCGAGATACTAAACAGTGTAAAACATTAAAGCTTACAATTATTAATAAGTAGTAGCGACATTTCTCGTTCACCAATAAAACCTGTTAAAGTATAATTCAGCAATTATTAATACTAACAATCGAAGCACCATGGTCATCATTAAAACAGTAACTGCCATCTCCTAATTAAACGAGAAATAACCCATGAGCATCCTGAAATTTAAATTAATTAGCTTTCTGTTTATAATCAATAATTAATTTCCTGTAACTTAGTAATGTAATCATTACTGTTCAAATTCCTAATTTTTTAAAATAATAGAAATAAAAATTAAAATATAATGATTAATATATTACAGAATTATCAACAATAATCAGAATAATAAATAATTAGTTTTACCTATAATGAAACCAATTCTCCTAAAAATGATGAATCAAATTATTACCAAACTCAATCCACCATCAAACGGCACAAATATAAAGCGCGAAAAGAAAAAGAAGACAAATGCACCCGATACTCGACCCCTACCAACCCAAACCAAACCCAATAAAAATACTAGTCAAAATTAGAAAGGCATGATATAAGAATTTTGTATATTCGTATATTTCATTATATTTTATTATAACTATTATTCCGTATATCCCTTTTTCATCCAAGAAAACAAAAAAATTTGTCTCAGCTCTAGTCCAACCCACACAAATGTGTGAGCAAAAAATCATAGTATATAATGGCGTTGTTGATAAAAAATCTCGCCTGATTCGAAGTAAAACCAACACAACTGTGTGTATAGATATAGTGTCCTTTTTCGGACGAAAACAAGTCAAAAAGGAACTCACAAATGTGCAAGTTGGTTCAAAAAACAACAAAACCAAACTTCCGACACGGCACTCCCGCCCCACCCGCACAATTCTGTTAGTAAATCACTAAAGGGATATATCTATTATATTTAAGTATCATCCCTGCCCTTTTTTCATAGATTTACTGTTCACAATGATTGAATCGTTTTTTTTTTTTCATATAGAAAAACATTTACACTACCAAGCACAAAAAGTAAAAATATAATAATTATGTAATGACATAAATAAAACAAAATGAAAACAAAAGTCCCCTGATCTTGTATATTTTTCGTTCGTAATCAATTATACACATCCATACAAAGCACAGCCGAAAGCATATAACAAGCTTTGTATATACATTGCAAAACTACATTTTCGGTGGTATTGAAATGTACATTATATCCCGCTATACACCTCCAATACTAATTTCCAAACAAAATATAATGTACGTCGTACGAGTAAATAAATATTAAAAACAAAAGTTAGAATTCAAAAGTACCAACAAAAAACAACGTCGCAAAAAGAACAACAAAAATTGTTATCGAGTGTAACAAAACAGAATAACAGAATTGAAAAACACTTTCTGGCACAAACAATACTCAAACAATACTACCACCATGAAAATACTAGTACTCTACACCTTTATGAGTTATAGAATACAGTAATCATTTTATTATATACTTAAAATTTATTTGGAAAAATATATGTTAATAACACTGTGCTAGTTGAAAAATGTGACAAGCTGGGCACCCAGGGGTAAACCTAATTCGAGTACGCTGAGTTCAATGGTGCTAGTCCCATTTTAAAGTTAGTCCCCATTTTTGAGATATCGCATTCGACATTTTTTGGCTCTGAGTCAAAATATACCCTCATTTTCACGTTGATAGCTCTTGAACCATTAAGATTTTCGTTATGCTTTCTTCAGCAAAGTTGTTGCGCAGGTCAAGACCAACAACTTTGCCGAACATATCAAGACCGAAAAACCACATCTAAATTTTTTTTTGCTTTTCATTTCGACGAAAAACACTGTTTTTATCATTTTTTATCATTTTGTGGAATTTAAATCGAGTAGAATCGATCAAATAAACATCGCATCGACAAATATAGATACAATAGAAACTATTTAAAAGAAAGTTAATTCGATTCAGTTGATTTTATGGTGATTTTTCCTAAATAAAAAAAATCCTAAAAAATTAGCATTTTTCTTCTCTTTGACAAAACAATGGCGTGCCGTTGCGATAGTGGATAAAAATCCTGGATTTTTCCATCCGATCGTTTTAAACAATTACATCACGTAAATTATCACTTTGGACGGCAGTCCAAACGAGTGACGAAAGCACCTACTGTGCTGGAAGTCAAACTCGCATATACGAGTTTGAGTTCCAAAAAATTAGTTTTTCAGGTATAACTGCCCCAAAAAGTGCCTCAATTATTTTTTAACTAGCAAGTTATGATTGTAGACGTCAATACCAATTCAACGACACCTCAAACGTCCAAAATGAATGATTTTGACCAAAGTTATGACATTTGAAAATTTTTCTGTGACGTCACGATATAATCTTGCTTTGGTATATATGTTTGTTTGTTTGTCCGTACTTCTTTCATTTGATCTCATATTTTCAGGGTTTGTAGTACTTGAAAAACTAAGGAACTTTTGTTCTACAACTTTTTGATTTAGCCGCCATGTTGGCCGCGGCCAGCCTCTGAATGGCCATTTTAGCCACGCCCACAGCGCTAAACTTATTTGACATACCCCGGACATATGAATATCGTTAGAAAGGTATTGACAGCTATCAAATAGCATATAAAAAAATTTCAAAAAATTAAGGTTGAAGGTCATTTTGGCCAAAAAACTGAAAAATGCCAAATCGGCCGGCCACATTCGCCCTAGTTGCAAAAAAATTAGCCCAAAACTTTTGGTTCAAATATTTTCAGGATTATTAGCCACAAACCTCACCTACAATATGACATCAACCGTTTGTCCCAGAAAACTGGTATATTTTAGCTATTGACCTCCATAACTTAAAATCCACCTTAATTTTTTGCAAAATTTCATGTTTTGGCTCAAATGCACCCTAATATCGGTCCGTTGCGGTTCATAATGATTGTGAATCAACGTATTAATTTGAAACAAATATAAAAACATTATATTATTATCATTGCTAAGAGAATTTTTACCAGTGACCTTTTTTCATAACAAAAAAAAAATGAAAAAACTGACAAATTGATTTGATCGAAAAAATCACCAAAAACATTGAACATTTGACAGTCTCCTTACATAACATCGATATTTTTTTAATCTTTATGATGATTTCTTTAAAAATAGATCTTATCGCCCCTCCCATCGCATGAAGATGGATTATCAGCGAGAGGGTAGCTACCATTAATTTTTGTTTCCAACTAACACACTAAAATATGTATATTTTGTTGTATTGTTTAAGGAATCAAAAATGAATTGCTATCGAGTGTGTGTGAACTGTTTTGACTGACAACAATAAAACGAATCGCAATTCAAATCATTTTCAATTTGCCGTGCCAAAATCATTGATATAAAATAAAAAACCTCTTAAGGAGGTAAATGTTCGAGTGACGAAGCCGAATTCAATTCACAACATTTCTGATATTAAATTTGTGCCGAAATTTTACATTTTTCTTTCTAGCTGTCAAAAACAACAATTTGTCAACGATTTTTCGGAATGTTAAACAACAACGCCCTGAATGCACTAACATTCCGAAAAATCGTTAACAAATCGAATGCAATTGTTTTTTTCGGCACAAATTTGATATCAGAAATTTTGTGAATTGAATTCGGCTTTCATTACTCGAACATTTACCTCGTACAACAGACACGCCACTTTGCATACAAAAAGTTGAAAAAAATTGAAAAATAATCTGGGATAGAAAAATCCGAGATTTTTATCCGTCGTATGTTTCTGTGATTGAATGGCGCAGTGACATTTGATGGTATGCAGATGTTTCTTAATTTACGTGTATAATTTACGTGATGTAATTAGTTAAAACGATCGGATGGAAAAATCCAGGATTTTTATCCACTATCGCAACGGCACGCCATTGTTTTGTCAAAGAGAAGAAAAATGCTAGTTTTTTAGGATTTTTTTTTTTAGAAAAAATCACCATAAAATCAACTGAATCGATTTAAGTTTCTTTTAAATAGTTTCTATTGTATCTATATTTGTCGATGCTATGTTTATTTGATCGATTCTACTCGATTTGAATTCAACAAAATGTTAAAAAATGATAAAAACAGTGTTTTTAGTCGAAATGAAAAGCAAAAAAAAATTTAGATGTGGTTTTTCGGTCTTGATATGTTCGGCAAAGTTGTTGGTCTTGACCTGCGCAACAACTTTGCTGAAGAAAGCATAATGAAAATCTTTCTGGTTCAAGAGCTATCAACGTGAAAATGAGGGTATATTTTGACTCAGAGCCAAAAAATGTCGAATGCGATATCTCAAAAACGGGGACTAACTTTGAAATGGGACTAGCACCGTTGAATTCAGCGTACTCGAATTAGGTTTACCCCCCGGGTGCCCCGCTTGTCACCAAAAAAAGTTCGCAATTCAAGCACAGTGTAATATGATGTATTTATATTTGTTTCATTGTAATACGTTGATTCACAATCATTATGAACCGCAACGGACCGATATTAGGGTGCATGTGAGCCAAACAATGAAATTTTGCAAAAAATTAGGGTAGCTTTTAAGTTATGGAGGTCAATATCTAAAATATACGAGTTTTCTGGGACAAACGGTTGATGTCATATTGTAGGTGAGGTTTGTGGCTAATAATCCTGAAAATATATGAACCAAAAGTTTTGGGCTAATTTTTTAGCAATTTGGACGAATGTGACCGGCCGATTTGGCATTTTTCAGTTTTTTGGCCAAAATGACCTTCAACCTTAATTTTTTGAATTTTTTTTATATGCTATTTGAAAGTTGTCAATTACCTTTCTAACGATATGCATATATGTCCGGGGTATATCAAATAAGTTTAGCGCTGTGGGCGTGGCTAAAATGGCCAAAAATGGCCTTTCAGAGGCTGGCTGCGGCCAACATGGCGGCTAAATCAAAAAGTTGTAGAACAAAAGTTGCTCAGTTTTTCAAGTACTACAAACCCTGAAAATATGAGATCAAATGAAAGAAGTACGGACAAACAAACAAACATATATACCAAAGCAAGATTATATCGTGACGTCATAGAAAAATTTCCAAATGTCATAACTTTGGTCAAAATCATTCATTTTGGACGTTTGAGGTGTCGTTGAATTGGTATTGACGTCTACAATTATAACTTGCTAGTTAAAAAATAATTGAGGCACTTTTTGGGGCAGTTATACCTGAAAAACTAATTTTTTGGAACTCGAACTCGTATATGCGAGTTTGACTTCCAGCACAGTAGGTGCTTTCGTCACTCGTTTGGACTGCCGTCCAAAGTGATAATTTACGTGATGTAATTGGTTAAAACGATGGGATGGAAAAATCTAGGATTTTTATCCACTATCGGAACGGCACGCCATTTATTATACTTTATGTTTTTAAAAAAAACGATATTTTTATTATTTTATTAAAAAATAAATAAATTTTTTTTTATTAAAATAGTTAAATTTTCTTAAAGTGATAATTATTTTATTTATTTAATGAAATACTAAGTAGTTTCGGACTTCGTCCATCCTCAGTTTCTTTTCAACTATGTTGTTTTGAAATGAATTCGTCGTTTTATATACTATTTTATGTCCATAAAATGTTATTTCGTCTATTGCATGGTATGAGGTTGTTTCACTTGTTGTGTAGTATAAACTCGTATATATTGTTTGTTTTTGTGTTTATTTTGTCGTTGAGCAACATTGGATTGTTCCGTTGTTTGTAAATTTCGTATTCTTCGATCCTGTTCATCAAGTTGCCTTTTGGTAGTGTGTGCATTATTTGTAAATTTGTGTTTATATCTGAATATGAATGTTTTTCTGCAATGATGTGTTGTGCGTAATTTGATGTTGGATTCTTGTGTGCGTATTTTATCTCATTTATATGTTCTTGAAAGCGTTTTGTAAATGATCTCCCGGTTTGACCAATATAAAATTTGGGGCAATCGTTGCACATTAATTTGTAAACACCACAGTCTTGGATATTATTTTGTTGTGTGCGTAGTTTTTGTTGTAATTTGTGTTTTGTTGTGTGAGCGATTGTATAGTTGTATTTTTTTAAAATTTTTCTCATAATATAACTGGAATCCCTGTTGTATTCTAATGTGATGTATTTGTTGATTGGGTTATTTTCTGTATGCAAAGTGGTTGAATGTTGTTGATGTATATTGTTTTTTATTTTACGGTTTAGCCGATGAATCATGTCTTCTTTGAATCCGTTTTGTGTTGCTATTTGTGTTATTATTTTATACTCATTTTTGTAGTCGATGTTGTCCATAGGGATTTTATTGAGTCGGTTTATCATGTGACTGTATGCTGAAATTTTATGTTGGTGTGGATGATTGGACGTGTTGTGAATTGTGTGATCCGTCTGTGTGATTTTACGATAAATTTTAAAATTATGTGTTTGGTTGATATTTTTTATGTGTAAATCTAAGAAGTTTATTGATTTTTTGTTTTCTACTTCTAATGTGAATTTGATGTTTGTATGAATATTATTGATGTATGAGTGTAAATTATCCAGTTGTCTAAAACTCCCTTTGAACAAGATGAGTATGTCATCTACGTATCTAAACCAATAAATAATGTTGTTTTTGAATTTGTTTTTATCGCTGTTAATGTATGTGTGTTCGAAGTGGTTTAAATAGATGTTGGCTAAGGTGCCTGAAAGTGGGCTCTCCATTGGTAATCCATTATTTTGTGTGTAGAAAGAATTATTGTGTTGAAAGTAATTCTGTTGGGTGATGGTGTTCAACAGGTTTATGGCTTCTTCGACCATGACTGAGTCCACTTGGTTTTTGACTAAGAGTTCTTTTGTTATTTTTATTGTTTCCGCGACTGGTATGTTGGTGTACATATTTGTTACATCGAATGATGCCAATTTTGCTCCATTTGGGATATTGATTGATCTAATTTTATCTATAATTTCTAAATTGTTTTTTATAGAGTTATCATTTTCTAATTTTATATTTTGTGTTAGCCATTTGTTAAGGAATTTAGCGATTTTATATGATGGTGAAGTTTTGAAATTTATTAGTGGGTGAATTGGTGTATTATGCTTTTGTAATTTTGGTAATCCTGTGATTATCGGCGCCGTTGGCTTTATCATTTTATTGAAATATATCTGATGTCGGCTTTGGATGGTTTTTGATTTAGTGATGACTTGATTGATATTCCTATGGTAGATATTTGTAGGATCGTTCGGAAGAGTGCAGATATTGTTATTTGTAATGTATTCATCGATTTTATGGTTGTAGTCGGATTTATACATAATTACAGTTGTATTTCCTTTGTCAGCTTTCGTTATTATGGCTTCGTTATCAGATAGTTTCTTTTTAATATTTTTTAGAACTTTTGGTATTATTGTATCTTGTTTTCGTGTTTTAGATTGATTGGCTTTTTTCTTCTTTATTTCATTTATGATTAGCGTTCGGATTTCATCGTGTTGTGGTTTATCGGTTTGTAAAATAGCGTTTTCTATCTCAAATAAGTGATTGTTGAATTGTTTACTGCTGTTTCTCGGGTTGACATTGAATTTTAGACCTTTATTTAATAATTCTTCTTCGTTCACGTTTATATTGATGTTGGTTAAATTAATAACACGTTGATAAAATGTATGGTTGTTTATTTCGGTGTTTTGTACTGCTGGTGTCGTATTTCTTCGTTTTTTAGCTTTTAATATTTTAAGCTTTTTTGAGATGATGCGTCTCTTTTTATGTATGACATGGTTTGTTTTTTTCTCGACTTTTTCCAGAATGTTATTGTATTCTAATTGAGAGAATATCTTTGATAGAAATAATTGTGCTTCATACGTTTTTACTGTTATCGTGTTTACTTTTGTGTATAGTTCTTTTATTGTTTGTGATAACCATACTTTCTCGCATTTGCGTTTGGTGGATTGTGCGATTGAAGATTTATTATTTATTATTATTTTGATGTAATTCGGAGTAATTCTCAATTTTCTGCACATTTTATTAAAATGTAAATTAATTTTATTACGATGCAGTTTCATTTTCAAGTTGGTGTAGTTGTTCACAGCTTTGAGTGATAACTCTTCAAACATATTGTAATTGTGGTATACATTCATTGTTATACTTTTGTGCCGTGGCTTTATCACTATATTTACAATGGCACGCCATTGTTTTGTCAAAGAGAAGAAAAATGCTAATTTTTTAGGATTTTTTTTTTTAGAAAAAATCACCATAAAATCAACTGAATCGATTTAAGTTTCTTTTAAATAGTTTCTATTGTATCTATATTTGTCGATGCTATGTTTATATGATCGATTCTACTCGATTTAAATTCAACAAAATGATTAAAAATGATAAAAACTGTGTTTTTCGTCGAAATGAAAAGCAAAAAAAATTTAGATGTGGTTTTTCGGTCTTGATATGTTCGGCAAAGTTGTTGGTCTTGACCTGCGCAACAACTTTGACGCATTGTATCGTATGATGCATTCAAACAATGGTATCAAAATACATATAAACGAAATTGTAATATACATATTCTACGCCATTGCAAGCGCATCACACACAAATTAATATAATCTAACTTCTTATTACGGCTTCAAAATTCTTTAAATCACACAATATATTATTTATGTCTATGAACACTTAGATATATATTATTTAATTAATTAGTTAATTAAAATACATTTAAACTATTTATTTTTAATTATTTAGAGGAGAGACAAAAAAACACGTCTGTCCTCTACGACGTTCAATCGCCGACCACCTTAAGAGTATCTTTTACAATGAGCAAAAAAAATTAAATTGAAACCAACTTCGTTTTATTCATCTTCATACTAATGATATTTTTAAAATTGTATTTTATATTATTAATTATAACTAGCTGACCTGTGACTGAATAATCAGTCACGTGAATACATTTTATTGAATTTTTGGTTAAGTAATGATTAAGAAAATTTTTTAAGATGTAAATTTGATGCACTTTTATCAAAAATAAAGTAAATTCATATACGCGGTTAATTTTTAAATCTTAAACGGCAAGCACACGTTCAAATGCACACAGTATGACTTATGTGCCAAGTCAAATATTAATTATATTTGTGTATGTGTCGAATTATGTATATTGTAGTGTTCCCACCATTGTTGTTGGTGAGGTGAAGGCCTGTGTTGTACCGGGTGTAACTCCTCCCTCCAAGAGATAACTGTATGTGTATATGGTTGATATGGTCATCCGAGTTATCAGCAGAATGTGGATTTGATTTTGATTTTCGTTTAAGTAAGTATCCAAATATGCATGTGAACAAAGTGACACTTATGGTCCATGTAATTGTTTGATGGTGAGTAAATGCTGCAGAATGATGTAGTTCTCGAAGTTTTTCCATATTGTTTATGGTCCAGTTATTGAGTTGTGGTAGATCTATAGGTATCTCAATTACGTTGGTATTTATTTCATGGTAAGGTTGTAAGTTGATGAGGTCTTCGTAAAATATTGGTGCTGTGTTGGTGTAAATGGTATTGTTTATAGTTATAGAGCAATCCAGTAATTTTAATAACTTGATTCTTTCAATATGTCTTTGGTTTTGGACACCACATGTTGTTGTAAATTCCATTGGCGTATTGGTATTGATGTATATATACATACTTGCTGTGTTTTTTTATTAGCGCCTGATAGCTGCATCCGGAGCAGCTAGTTTTCTATATTAATTTATTTAACTAAGATTTTTCATTCAAGTTTTTATACTGTTAAAGTTAGCCGAAACTTTCCAGCCGAAAGATAATGCAGATAGTGTCTTGAATACAGCAAAAATCAGTCATGAACTTAAGAATTTACGAATTTAGGATCGGGCTATAACATTCGGGTGAAGGGGAAATTATTTCAGTTTATAGGAATTTAAAAATCGATAGGAGCGAGAGTATAAAGAGACTTTAACTTTTGGCTAAAATAGTCAAGACACTACCCAGGAAACCACAAATCATATAAGAAGTGGATAAATCGATCATATATAAGTTTACATGATTTGTTTTATGATGTGTAGTCATATAACAAAATCATATAAACATCATAATTTACTAGTTTATTATGTTTGTATGATCAAAATGCGGTCATACAATGGTTGTACAAGAATCATATTAATGTCCGTATGACTTCTTATATGACTAGAAACTTTAAATCAACCTTGTTATGACTGATATGAGTCTTATTGTGACAAATTAATGATCAATTTAAAACAGGTCATATATCACACTTTTACATGAAAGATATGGTACAAGTATTATTTCGGTCTTATAAATGATCTAAATATGACTTTAAAATATATATATAATATAATTGTAAAAATTTTATTTGTTAACACACCTCCAGAAACTTCCCGACTTACTTATATTTTTTAACCATTTACAGTTTTATTTAATCAATACGCACATATCTTAAATCGGTTTTATTTGTAATTAATTTATAATGACTATTTACTTAATTTGATTATTTACTTACTTTCACAAGACGACTGCAAGTAGGATTCGAACCCTTTCATTTTTGCGAATTTCTAACAAACGCAGCACACTAACCGTTCAAACTATCCATGCTCTACTTATGTTAAAATAGATTTTTTTTGTAATATGTAATATGATAATCATTTTAATATGATCTATATAATGTTATAATATGACCAATATGTTACTATAGACAAAGAAAATATCTAGTAATCGAATGCAATGTGTTAGAGGGAGATCCATATATTTAATGGTGATTAGTTGGTTTTTATGATCAATATATAGTGAATATATGACACCAAAAAGAGAATCAACATGCGAGTTAATTGTCAAGTTTTATCCTCAAAACTTAGTGCAATCAAAATTGTATTGGCGTTTAATCGAAAAATATTCTTAAATTTTAGGTAAACATGGGCGTTCTCATATTTTATTGCAACTAACATGCGCAGTATTGAATTAATCGGGTGCAATTCATTTATACTAAATTTCGAACAATCTATAGTATAAAATACATTAATATTAAAAGATTCTATGGGGTTCACGAAAAAATCATCACGGTATTTTATTTTGAGACCGTAAATAAACTGGTTTCTCTTTAGCTCAACCGCATATTCCATTGCAATAATATTTTCGTTCAGGTTTAGGTTTAGGTTTCAGTGGTTAACACTTGACCATTTTTGGCCCATTGTGATACCACGCATTCACGCCACATCATTAACCCATTCACCTACTCACACAACAACAGTATACCACCTACACATTGCAAGCTCCATGTCAACCTGTACATTGACATGGACGGTGGGTCGGCGCTGAATTATGCACTCCATCAGAGCGTCTTAGTTGTGTTTATTAACATCACCGATTGTTTTCGATGATGAAAATTCGATTTGCATCTAGCCTCTGATGGGATTCGAACCCAGTAACTCCCGGTCCAAGTGCCGAAGCTTTAACCACTGCACCACTTGTCCGGTTCGTTCAGGTTTAAAAACCACCTATTTTCAAATGTATTTTTTAAAACTAAATTATTTCTTAGTTTACACACAAAAATTTATTGCAAGTTGGTTAGGTTTTAAAGTTGATATGAAAATCGGATAATTCTTTTTGGAAACAACGGGTACGACACGTTTCGTAGCTCCAGAAAGATTTGCCAGTTGAACCAGTGGCAACCGCTCATTCTTTATTTTTTTTCTTCTTAATCTGGTACTACGCATTCTCAAAAAAATACGTTGAAATAGTTGGCAATGGTCCAAACCGCTTAATCTCATCCGCTAAGTGGCGAACATTATGAGGATTTGAAGTCATGTTCTCCGGATAAAGGAAGGTATAGTTGTCAACTAAATGTTCTGTTAAAGATCTTCCTAAAGGCCAGTATTTTTTATTATAATTCGAAGAGAAAATTGTAGCGATGCATACTAGTACAATAAAATTGTAATAATCGTCCACCGGTAAATGATTTTTCAGGGCTACGATACGTATATAGTTCAGAAAAGCGGTAATCTCGCTCCCTTTCCAAAATGCAAGAAGGTCTAATCCTCGAACCCCACGATATATTTCATCGAGAAATTTAATCTTTAAACAATTTTCGTTTATGATTTGAATTGAACCTAGAGGGTTCTTCCCGGGATTTCCCGCCCGGGAATTCCCGGGAATTTTTGTTGTTTCCCATTTCCCGTTTCCCGGGAAAAATAAAATATTTTCCCGTGAAAAAACTTAATTCAAAGGATTATTTGTGTATATATTTTATTACATTAGGATCTAGATTAGGATATTTATTTATTCAAATTAAAAATTGATCTGTCTACATGCAACGGATCGCTCATTTGGTCGCGCATTTAGAGCGCAGTCTTTAGATTGTGTAATAATTGACTATCGCAAGTTCAATCCATTCGAAATAAAAATCAGCCATAAAGTAAAATATTTCAATATTAAATTCAAACGTTCAACAATAGTTACCGATATCAATATCAATATACCGAAACAAAAAGTATCAGGTTTCATTCAATATCAATTCGAATATCAATATCGATTCGTCAAATAGAGATTTTCGAATCTCACATACAAGTATTCGTTCAAAATTATCAATTCGGTAAAAGTATCAGCTCAATGCGAAAGAAAAACTTGAACGTTGAACGATTTTTAAAACTGGCGGACTCCATTTGAAGTGAAAAAAGCATTAAATGACTTGAACTCAATAGAACTGTTTAACGATATTTATGTTTCAGTTTTGAAAAATATTTTGAATGCTCTTCAACCAATCAAAATAGCAGCAGAAGTATTAGGTAAACGTGATGCAAATTTGATTACAGGTGCGGCAATTTTGAACTTTTTATTTGATTCCCTATGTGGCAATAATGATGCAATTTCAAAGGAGATGATGCTAGCTCTGATTAAATACCTCCAAACACTCGATTTGCATTAAACCTCTACTCCTGAGCAATGCCTCCTAAACTACAGGTCGCATACACCAAATGATGACGACACGCTATGTCTACGTTGTTGTTGCTTTCTCTCGTTGTTTTGTTAGTGTAAATATCTTAAAATTATTATTGCGCAGTCTCGGTTTAGACATAAATTGATGTCATGTGCAAAAAATGAGAGTAGTAAGAGGCCTGTAGTTTAAGAGGCATTGTCCTGAGCTACCTTTATCATCAAAAGCTGCAATTATTCGTTATGCGAATGACGATTTTTAATCGTTTATTCAGTGAAGATGTTGATATTGAAATTGAAAGTGCATCGTCTCAAGAGGATGATTGTTTAACAGATACAAATATGACAGATAGATTGGCAATAGCTATAAATGCAGCATATAAACCTAAAAAGTGTGTTGCAACTAAAGATTCAAAAAAGGTCTCAAAAAAGAATTTCAAATATACGAGAATACGGGAAATATTACAAATAATTTACAAAAGCTGCTAGATGCTCTAACTTGCATGCAACCAACCTCAATAGAAAGCAAGAGAGTATTTTCTTTGGCATCTAATTTCTGCACTAAACGAAGATTGTCACTTACACGGGGTCTACACTATGCAAATTCGTAGAGACTTTCTCTCATGATATTTTATGTATGTGTATGTTTTTCTTCAATGTATTGATAGATAATTATAACACAAATAACATAACTGGGCATTTTAGTCTCATAATAATTTCTTCAAATGTCAAAAAGCCATAAACATTATCAACCAATTTATAGATTTTTATGTTAAAACAGCATAGCATTGACAACTTCATTAGGTAGCATTGACATTTCGTGAAAATTTCATGATAATTTTTTCATGAAATAGCCTCCTGATAATTTGCTGAGAGTTTCAAAATTTGTATAACATACTTACACATACATTCATAAATTTAATTTCATGAGAGAAAATCTCAGCAATTTTGCATAGTGGAGACCCCGTGTTAGTGACTCATCTCTAGACTACCTCACATTTTTAAAAAGTTATTTCCTGAACAAATAAGTTCAAAAAATGTTTACTTGTTCAAGTAAACTGAATTTTTTCCTAATATATGGAAATGAATTATTTATAGCTCAAATTATACTTTTTCTTTTTTAAAATAAAATAAATTTTATATTTTAAAATAAATTCCGTTTTGTTATTAAAATTCAATTGCAGTTTTGTGCTTTTGTGTTTATATATTTGTTTAAGAAATAAAATTTTACAATTCCCGAGAATTCCCGGGAAACAGGGAAATAAATTTCAAATTCCCCGTTTCCCGGGAACAAAAAAATATCGAGAATTGATACCCTCTAATTGAACCCCACTAAATATCGTTTTACTAATTCCAGATGTAAAATATGTATGGCATCGCCAACGATAAAATCTTGTATCATATCCAATGATTGAATTCGTAGTTTATAGAGTTGTAATTGGTTCCAATTTAGTTCGAGAAATAGGTACTTCGGGTACTTTTGTTTTATAACTTATGATGTAAGCCATACATTCTGGAACAAAAACCTTCATCTGTCCTAAGAGGAGCATGTTGGTTGTGAAAAATTGTTGTGTTTGAAGAATGAGAAAACTCTCCCACTTTAGTACACTTTAAGCATCCATGTTTTCCGTTGAAATCTGATGTTCCTTGTATGAAATAAATGATCGTGTCGGCGTGTCGCATATGAAACAATATATTTTCACTGTAAGTTTATTATAATTAATTTCTATTCCATTCTCTATAATTGGAAATATTTCGTCTACAAGTGGTGATAAAAATTCTTTAATTTTGTTTTGGTTTTGTTGTTCCATAAAATATCCCGATTACCATAGGTTCAAACTCTGGTATTCCATAAATATTAAAAGGAATCGGCCAAAATTCTGCTTTTCAGCTTTGAAAAATTGGTAATCCATCTATATTTTTGTTTAAAGATATCGAAATAGTATCTTTAAGATTTATAAAGTATGATATTAAATATTCCTCAAGTCCCTGATGCCTTCTATTTTGATGAACCTTTGGCCTGTGTTGCGACAAGTTGGCATTACAGTTCTTCGGTCGCTTTGAAGTTTTGTTTGAAAATTTGTATTTAAACAATTTATCAAAGGCTTTAATGAAGCTTAATTTATATTATATTGATGTGTCCAGGATTTCAAAAATTCATTCAGCGGTATATTTTCTTCAGTACTGACGAATGAATTTCGGTATTTTCAAGTCCATCGTCTGTGGACTCGTACTTTCATTTGAATTAAAATAAATATCGTAACAAGTTGTGGTATCTGCATCACTAATCGTTCTATCGCTGCCACAATCACTATTAGACAAATTCGTGTGATTATTGATGTTGGCTGATCGGACATTTTACTTAACCCCGATGTTGTAGGACGATGGTTTGATGAGATTTCACTTTCCAAATTGCATTGTTTTTGACTCTGATTTTGATAAACATTAGATTCAAACCTTTTGTTTAATGTTTTCAATTTTTTTGTAGATATGCAGATAATTTTCTGAAGCTTCTTCGATAGGTATCACTTTGTTTTAATTTTTTTCCAATTAAATAAATATTTTTGAGATTTATCCATTTGATCAAGTGTGAAATGTTACAAATATAGTGAACAATCAAATTTAAAATTCTAGGACATTGAATTACAACAAACCATATTTTGATCACATATTAGACACGTAAATAAAACAAATGAATAAATCAAATTAATTGTTTATACATAATTCAAAAAGTTGATATATGGTTCATTATGACTATGTATCAAGAACAAAACCAATATACGACTTTTAAAATTATACCAACCAGTATAATGACCACTTTGTGACGTTCGAAACATTTTTTGTATAATGTTATTCGAAACTAAAAAATCTAATTTTTATATAGTCATAAAAAAAATCAATGTATGAGTCCTTATGACTTCGTGTCACACGAAAATCTAATTTATGATGTTTTGCTAGGTAGTGGTCAACCTGGTGATCGAACTGTGATGTCAAACCTCCAAACTGACTAACTAAGGACCGATATATGATGAAACAAAAAATAATATATGACTTATGGTTTACTGGGTATCTGCATTATCTTTCGGCTGGCAACTTTCGGCTAACTTTAACAAGGTCAAGTTTTTAGTTAAAAATCGATATACAAATATTTTGCTGTACGTATTTATCGGGAGCCGCTATCGGGAGCGCTATCCATTTCAATGGGAAATTTGAAAAGCCTTTTATTTTGTAAACCCCTGAAACCATTAGAAACTAAATCTTACAATAAAAAGTTAAAACGCAGCAAAATGAATTTTTGTTTATAACGTCATGTCAAAATAAATGTCAATTAATATATTTTAGGTGATAAGTGTTTGTTTTATTGATGAATTTAGTTTTAATTTTTATAGTACAGCGACACCAGTGAATAATAGTTGCAGTTTCAATAGAAAATTGCCACTTGGCTCCGGATAGTGCTCCAATATTTCAACTGTGTGATGAGCTGTATAATCTTTTCAGGTAGTGCAGATTTGATTATGTTGCAGTGTGCTAGTTGGTTCAATATGATCCTGGCCACACATGATCCTCGCATGGTTTGTCCATATATTGATAAATTTGATCATTCAGGGTTAGGATATTATATGGGATGTATATGGAATAGATTTTGTTTACAGTAGTTGGTTGCAGATAATATTGTTTGAAAGATGTTTTATGAAAAGTTGGAATTTCGATTGAAAATATGATTAATGATTGATTATAATAAGCTTCCAAATGTAGTTGATGGATATTGGGCTTAGAGTGAACATATACGTCTTGTGATTGTAATTGATTGTCGACAAATTTTAATTCTTGTTTATTTAATAAATGGTGTGAAATAATTTGAAGTTTTGCATGAGTTATTGTGTCTAATATGTTATCTAAATGTTTTTGTAATTAATGAGATCTTCCCTAAATTTATTAAGTCGGCTTATAACTTTGATTTTTGCATTTTGATTCTTATGATCAAATCACATAGTTTTTTGTAGTTATCATTTTGTTGTTTTACATATTCGTGAAACGGTATATCTGTCTTTTCGGGGAATATTTCTTTAGCTTGGTAATGGCAGTTTTTTAGTTCCATGTGAGTGAGATTAGTTGAAGAGTGGATAGTGTGGTTATATACTAAGATAACGTCAGTAATGATTTCTTCAGGGCTTTTGTTTGGGAATTTTGAGAGTAATACTCGGTAGATTTCGAGCATCGTTGAATGAAAGCGTTCAACAGGGGATTTACCAGTTGAATTCTTTGGGGTAAATATGTTGTTATGAAACTTCGTACCTCGGTCTGTAACAATTTTACTAGGAATTCCATGAATAGACATATAGGTTGTCATTAATTGAGTGATTTTTGTACCACTAGAGTCTCCGATTTGAAATACTGTTCCATATTTGGAAAATCTATCGATGATCGTTAGCAATTTATGATTTTGTTAAAGAATATATCTAAGTGAATTATTTAAAACCATTGTTCGAGTTTCTGTTAATTCGAGTTTTGCGTCATGGTTTTGTCTATCGTATTTATTTATTAAGCATACGTCGCATTTATTTATGAATTTCTGAATTAAACCTTTTAATTTTGGGAAATAGTATTTTCGTTTGATTTGTCTGTAGTTTTCTAAAGTTCCGCGATGTCCGTGGTTTTCATGTAAGTCTTGGATTATTTTGATTTGTTGACATCTTAAGATCTTAAATTTGGAACCTTTATATTTAGATATAAATAATGTATTCAAAGTTCTAAATGTTGCTTGATCGCATGATATTCCAGTCAGCTGATTTGGTTGTAGATATTCAGTGATTATATCTGCCAATATTTGTTCTGTAAATTGTTTTGACGTAAAGGTATAACGTAGTTCAAAGTCTTCTGTAATATTCGACCGTAGGTTCAAGATAACTTGTCTTGAAAACTCATTCAGATGAGTGTCTGTAGTTGGTATGAGATCTTCTTGTTTGTCAACTAAAGTGATTAGAGTTTCATCGCTGGATGATGATGGAGATATACTAGAAGTGTTTACTTCGATATTAGCTTCAATCCGTGGGAGGGCATCAGCATTTGAATTTAAAACTCCTTTCTTATAAGTAATCTCGTAATCGTATTCCTCTAATTTGAGCCGCCATCGGATTAGTTTTGAATTAGGCTCCTTCAGATTGAATAACCATGTTAGTGGCTTATATGGTCAGTAATTATCTTGAACTTTCGACCAAATAGGTATGGTCGAAAATATTTACATGATCAAACTATTGCAAGCAATTCTTTTTCGATCGTGCTATAGTTTTGTTCGGTTTGAGTGAGGGTACGTAAAGCGTAGCAAATAGGCTTGTCTAGTCCAATTTGGCCTTCCGATAACACTGCGCCAATTGCGAAATCACTAAAGTCTGTAGTAAGGATGAACTCTTTACTGAAATCGGGATATTGTAGGATGGACTTACTACACAACAGTTCTTTGCATCTGTTGAAGCAATTGATGTAAGCCTCGTCTAAAACAATTTTCTTGTCTTTCCTTAAACATGATGTGAGAGGTTTTGTTAGGTTGGCGATTTTTTATAAATTTCCGATAGTAACCGATTAAAACTAAAAAGCTTTTGATTTGCTTTTCGGTTCGTGGGGTTGGAAATTCTTGGACCGTTTTTATTTTGTCAGGATTCGGTTTAACGCCGTCCTAGGAAAGAATTCCTTGTGAAGGAATTCACTTTTATCAAATTGGACTTTGAGGTTTGCCTTTCTTAGTCTAGCGAATACGTTTTTCAAGCTTTGAATGTGTTCTTGAAGGGAAGTGCTGAACACGATTATACCATCCATGTAACATAAACATGTTCTACCTTGGAGGTCTTGTAAGACGTTATCCATCACACACTGGAACGTGGATGGTGCATTTTTAAGGCCAAGGGTATTCTGATATAATGCCCAAAGTCAATAGTAAATGCTGTCTTTTCTCTATCCCTTAGATTCACCTCTATTTGGTGGAACCCACTTGCAAGGTCTAGCCTCGAAAAGTACATGCACTTCCCGAGTTTGTCTTATATCTCTGTGATATTAGGTTGAGAATATCGATCTTCTACCGTCTGCTCATTGAACTTCCAGTAGTCGACGACCAATCACCATTTTTTCTTGCCACTAGCATCTTTTTTTTTTGGGACGATCCAAATAGGACTATTCCATGGCTTGGACGAATTATACCCTCTTGTAGCATTTTATCTATTTGTTCGGCTACCTGATCGGTTGTTCAATTAAAGCAGTCCGTTCTTCATTCGAAAAATTTAAAATTTCTACAAATGCATGCCAGTTATGTGAAGTGAATAATCCTTCTGGGATTATCACGTGGTCGTTAATTTTCACTGGTTTCATGTAAATTTCTTCATTTTCCAAATCAACGGGTATTTTAATTATCATTTTATTTCTGGGTGGTATTTCAAAGACAGGTGATTGATAGTTTGGTTTATAGAGTAAGGGTATTTTAACTTTATTAGTTTCTAACGTAGAGTTACTAAAATCCAGTTTAATTCCAAGTTGTTTAATTATATTGAGACCAATAAGTCCGTTGAAATAATTATGAAACTTAAAAAGTAGGAATTTCATTGCTGCTTTTGTTCTCAATTCCTTAAACCCAGGAATCAAAACTTGTTCCGTTAAGGAGTGTTCTTTGAATAAAGTTTTCACTTTTATGGGGTCAATTTTTTGAATTTTGCTTGCGATAATAAATTTTGGGTCTACGAAGCTCGGATTAGCTCTGGTATAAATTAGGAATTTTAATTTAGTGTTTGAATTATTTTGAATATGGATATATGGTAAAGGGCTAACTGATTGATGTGAATTGAGATTCAAGTATTCGATTGGTTCTCTGAGGCAAAGGGCAGAAAAACCATTTCGTCTGACTCTAAAGGAACATCTGATATATGGTTGTGATTTACGTCGAAATCTTGGACATATTCCGGATAATTATGGGAATTTTCTTAGTACATATTGTGATTTATTTCATCAGAACTCTATGTGAACAACTGTCAGTATTGGTAAAACTTTACTTGTCTTTTACACCTATTTCCCGTGCAAGTTCCTTAATAAAACATATATTCTGCACTGCACATATATGAAAAATACCTTTCACCTGATTTATGTTTCATTAAGATACGCACACGGGAAATAAGTTAAAAAGGGATTACAATGAAAACATTAGGCCCGATTTTATGAACGAGGATAAATCACAAAAAATCCCAGAGTAATGGTTAATCTTGACTCGGAGAGTTTTATTTTTTGACGATTTTATAAACGACGATAAATAAATATTTACTCTCTCTTTGATTCCAGTTTTATAGCAGTTTTTTGTATAACTGTCAATACTTTTTTCTGACATTTCTGATCAATTGTGTCAAACCTGTGTTTGTATCGCCAAACATTTTTTAGTTGTTTTGATAAATATCAAATTAGCTTAATTAAATTCAATATTAATAAATTTTTAATGTAGTAGACCTACATTTCCTTCTTTTGTGCATGGTAACTATAAAACAGTTTTTGTTCATCAAATGGAAAATTGTATGTGATGGTCGGCGATCGATCGTCGTACGAGAGAGACGTGTTTTTGTCTTTCTCTGTGTGGAAGATTAAAACTTAAATTTTTTTCTGTTTTAAATAGGTAAATGAATAATATGTTATATATGGGGGTTTCTAATTGAATTGGATATATAATATAGGGTGTTAATGGGTAAATATTAGTGGGTTGGAACGTGAATTAACGTGAAAGTGTCTAAATTATTATAACTAATTATTTTATTATTTGTGTGACGCACTGACGCAGCAGTGGTGAACGCTTCACAAGCTAAGTGTTTTTTGTGTTTCATATTTTTTATTTATACTTTGTTTAATTTATATTTTGTTTAATTTTTACTTTTTTATAAAAAATTTATATACATTTTAATTTTATTGATATAAATATTTTTTAATATGCGCATTTTAATATGTGTCGTATGGTTTATGATTGTGTGTGTGTGTGTATGGATGTATGTACGTACATTCACGCAGTTTAGTTTGGAGTCAAGTGGGACAGGAGGGATGAAAATGAAAATGCTCTTCAGTTCCTTATCATTCGTTTTCCGTTCGTTTTTGAATGAATTTTTTATGCTAATTTTTCTTCGCTCTTGAATAGTAAAATGAATTTTCGGAGGTGTTGTGCGGTAAAAGGCGAGGAGTGTCTGGTGAGCGAATGACGAGAATCTGGGAAGGTTGATCTTATTTTTTGTGTTAGTGAACGGGATCTATTGCTATTTTTGTTTTACTTTTCTATTCTAATAAGAAAGCGAAAATTCATTGTAGTGCTGATTGGATGGAATGTGTTGTTGCCTGTATTGAACGATCGAATGGATGATACATATCGTTTCTTTTTGCTTTGTTCTTGATAGGTGAATGGTAATGCTTGGTTCACGTGTGCGATCGGGGAATGATTCGCGAATCAAGCCAATCTTTGAGCGTAATTATTTCGCATTATTACTCATAATTTGTTTTTTTTATTATGTTGGATGCTTCCGATCAAAATTTTCCCAAAGTTAAAATAATTTCATCTCAGGCGGGGAAATTTGTATATGATTTCAATGATTTAATTTTCCTTTGATTCGCGAATCGTTTTTTGATCGCATGCGTGAACGATTAAACAGAATATTTTTTGTTCCTTTACATTATTCTTGTTGATCAGTTTTACAAGTGGTGCACTAATTCCGTGGAAGGATTTGCTGACAGTAATTTTTTTTACTGATAATACGCAAACAAAAAACTTTGAATTTCATGGGAGTGACAAAGAGCAGAAATATTTTTTATTTCATTTTGTAGTAGAGTTTTGTGGTTTTGCATTTTCGCATAGCCTGCAGATTTCTTAAAGTTTTTAATTTGTACATTATTTTCGTACAATTCGATTTTTTTTTATATATTTTAATTTTAATATCCTATACCACAAGGAACCTCTAACGTTAACAAGTTTCAACACAAGGAAGAGACAAATCGACATCTGAGTATGGGAATGGCGGGCGACTTATTTGTGTGAGCGTGAGAAAAGTTTCTTGTCTTTACATACATTTTTTGTACATGTGTGAAAGATGTTGCCATGGGAGGTACTCCAATTTACATTTTTTATGGTAGTGTTGTGGCAGTAAACTGCCAACATCATAACTGTTCTCTCAATAAAGTTTTGCTGACAACATGTTTTGTTTCGTGCACGGCCAGTAAAATCTATATTTTTTTCTCGCTTTTGTTTTTGGTGACAGCAGATTTTTTCCATGGAGTGGGGACGTGGCGCTGTTCGATCGGTGTAGAGTGGACGATGCATTTTGACGAGCGACTTTTTTGAACCCTGATATGTGCGTATGTGTGGATTTGTGTGCATATGCATGTGTGTATGTTTATGCGTGTGTGTGTGGGTTCGTGTTTATTTGTACTTATGTATATGTTTGGTTTGTATATTTATATAATGTGATTGATTGTTTTTACCTTTTTGTAATCATTTTAATATTTTAGAATTAATTTGATATATTATCATGTTGATGTACTTTAATGTGTGGGTGTTTATGATTAATTCTTTTGATTTGTAATATATATATATATATATATATATATATATATATATGTATGTGTATGTATTTATATGTGTGTATGTATGTATGTATATATATATATATGTATATATATATATATATATATGTATATATGTATATGTGTATATATATATATAGATGTGTGTATTTAATATGTATGTATGTATATATGTATGGGTATGTGTATGAGTATGTGTATGTATGTATGTGTGTGTATGTGTATGTATGGATGTGTGTGTGTATGTGTATCTATGTGTATGTGTATGTGTATGTAGAGGAGAGGAGTGAGCAGGACTTATATTTAGGTGGATTCTGGTATAATATGTAAATGTTCATGACTTTTTTGTAGATTGATTTAAGGGGATGAGAAATCATGTGTGTTCCGGCGTGGCGGAGGGAAAATGGTTTTGATCTTTTATTTCCATTTGTAGTGACAATTGGATCTTTGATGTGATGTCCTTCGGCCTTTTAATGTTGACTGTTTTTTTTGGATTGCTTACTGCTTGCACTATTTTGTCTAAAAGAGGTTTTGGCTCATTAATATTTCTCGAAACAGGTTCGTCTTTGCATGGGAATGATATATACGAATATCGATTGATTTGAATTCTAAATCCTAATCAACGACCTGCTCATGCACCAATTGTGTAAAAAGCCTTCCGCGTGGTTCTATCTTCCGTTCGTGTCATCACCTCACATAAATCATGATCGTTTTGTTTGATTGAGACAATAACTGCGGAAGATGCATAAAATCGTTTTTGGGCATAATTCTAGAAAATCGCAATTCTAGCAATTGGCATTGGTTTGGGAGAGGCTTGGTTCGGCTGGGTCATCTGTCAACGGGTTGTCTTGACGGGTAGGTGGAGGAATGGGAAAATTCTTTGGCCGATTGTTTTCGGATTTGTTTTGTTGAAAAATCCAGTGATTCACCCGGAATTTGTGTTGGGGTCCCGATTCAGCTCAACATATCAGATTCGCACATGATTAGTTGAAACATTGCTTAGCACGGCTGAACTCCAGAGCTTCTCTAAAACCCATTTTTAAATTCACATTTGGTTTTGCTTACCTGATTTGACAATGATTGGTCGGGATGTGGCCGGGTTCTATTCAGAGTGATCGAATTTTGGAACTTTGTCAGAAAGAGACGTTAAAATCCCAATACAAGTTGATCCTAGTTTATTAGAATCCTAGCCCAGCTCTGCAAGCTGAACTGGAAAATTTCAATTGGAAACGGCCTGTTTCTTTCATTATAGCTGAATCCGAAAATTTCGTCAAATTCGGCTTTGCACCCCGAATTTGATCATCATTTGTTTTGAGTTGGCTTAGTTCCATTGAACATGCTAGAGTGCCAATCCAATTCTGCGTACCATATTTAACAGTTATTGGTTGAGGAATAGTTAAGTTCCATTTAGCATGATATAAATATACTGTGCACTATAACTATACTGGTAATTAATCGAATATTTTCTTCTTTGGTGAACAAATTAATAAAATATTTGAAATTTTTGCGAATTAAATTAAATTTGTTTGAAATATCCTATCCGGTAGTTAATCTGGCATTGAATAACATTGATATTTTTCCGGGAACCATTGCCTTTGGGATGCCTTACATATGAAATTTTTTGTTTTTTGTTTTTTTATATTTTTTTATTTTTTATTTTTTCGATTTAAGGGTTAAATACTAATGAATTTTAGACTAAGTTTGATATAATTTAAATAATTATGGTTTCAGGAAATCCTATTGTAAGATGTGGAATTGCAGGAGGATTAAATTAATAAATGTTTATATTATTTAGGAAGCCGGAAAATATTAATTTAGAATTAAATTTCAGGAAATTAACAGACGTGAAATAATATTTCTTTGAAATATTAATTGTTAATTGTGTAGATTAGAATGGTGTTGTCATTGCATTAATAACTATCGACTTTATTTAGGGGTCTGCAACTGGGCCGATTTAATCAATTAAATTTTGCATTAATTTACAATTACATTTTAAGAAATTTCTAGATGCACGTGAAATAATAACATTTTTTCCTAGGTTGCTGATTTAAAGAAGCAATTATTGATGACCAATACCATCAATATCCATTTAACCTATTAAACCTTTATCCTTCCCCAAGTAGATTAGTTTTGTGCTGTCTTTGTGTTACTAACTATCGGCTATACCTAGGTGTCTGTAACCGGGCCGATTCTGTCCCACTTAACTAACCTATCCAATCCTTCGGTTTTGTTATATGTAAAAAAGAGTGTACGGTGGGCCCGGCGTCACCCGGGAGCTCCTGTGTAAGAACTTGGTCGTGCATTCAGAATCAATCAATCAATCAAATGGAAAATTGTATGTGATATTTTTGCGTTTTTAAGATGGAAGGATCAACGTCATCATCATCGTCGTCGGGGAATGAAAATTCAGATGCGAGAGAATTGGGTTTGATTTTCTGACCCCGCCGTCCGAAAATTTATAAAAATTATAATAGCCCTTTAGATTTTTTACTTCGACAGCGAATTCCGAAGTAGATTACGTTTCGAAAAATAGACTTTTTTATATTTGCGACCTTTTGAAAAATAAATTGCAATCATGTGATATGCTTCCATTGTGTATTGAGGATCAAGTTTTAGTAGTTTAAAATGTTTTGGGAGATTACCCGGCGTTGCTACACCAACGGTAAGCCGCATTGTACGAAAGGTAAACCTGATGTTGGCTCGAAAATTTCATCAATTTAGTGAAAATGTCAACACAAGAGCAGCAAAATACGGAGAGAAAATTTTACTTAATGAACGGCCTTCCAAGATTACTGAGATTAATAGATAGGACAAATATTCCAATAGTAAAGTTTACAGTTCATTTTCTTGCGCTTCTCCAAAAAATTATAGTTACACTTGAAACTCGATTATCCGGGATGATTGGGACTTCCCGGATAATCAAAAATACCGGTTAATCGAATGATTTTTATTAGAACTAAAAAAAGTCCCGGTTAATCAGATGAAATTCACATTAACCAAGAGAATACAAAATCCCGGATAATCCCGGATAATCGAGATTCACGGATAATCGGATCCTGGATAATCGAGATTCAAGTGTATTATTATCAAAATTATTATTACATGTAAATTAATTATAAAATAATATGTCTTTTTTTAAATATTAATATGTATTGTTGTGCATGTCAAATAATAAAACACCAACAAAAACTACTTTTCCCCTCTGATTTAAACACCAACAAGAGAAGAAATACATGATTTGAAATACATTTTATTATTCAATATAATCCCTGAACTTCAATACACTTGTTCCAGTGATCTTCTAATCTATGGATTCAATCATTGAAATAAGAATCCAGAAGACTGTCGAAATACGCTTCCACGGCTGCTAGCTATTACCTCTTCATTCGATGAAAATCATTTCTCACGCAAGCATTTTTTAAATGTGAGGTAAATCTGGCGAATAGGGTGGATGTTGCAACAATTCGCTGATTTTCGCGATGGTTTATTGAGCTGTGTGAGAGGATGGGTTCTCTTGGTGAAAAATACATTTTTTCTTCTGTAAACCAGATCTTTTCTCACGGATTTTTGCATCCAGCTGGTCCAAAACATTACAATAATAATCGGAGTTTATTGTTTTATCATTTTGGACTTAATCCACGGAAAAAATGTCTCTTTAATCCTAAAAAACTGGTTCTACCACCTTTTTGACCGATTTCTGGACCCTAACTCTGTACCCTAAACGACACACAAAATTTTTTTTCCCTGTAAAAGGCTCCAAATGATGCTGAGGAAGTTGAAGGCGAATGAGACAACCATTATGAACACAGGTTTCTGAAACCTAAATTTTGAATGTGGCTGATCTGAAATAATTCTGAATCCAACATAAGGGTGGGTTTTTATAAACCGTCATCTGGTAATTGACGTCTGTATCGAAAACATTGATATTTTAAGCGGTATATTTACTCAGAAGGTTCTTTATACTGCTACAGAATTTCATTTCAGTGCAAAAATGGAATTAAATCGTGAACATTTTCGTGCGATTATTTTTTACAGCTTTCGACGTGGGTTAACTCAACGTCAGTGCATTGTAGAAGTTAATTTAACGTTTGGCGAATTCAATCGTGGTCCCAGTTTGCTCAACGACGAATTTCGTAAAGGTCATACAAAATCGGTTGTGGTTCCGAAAAACATTGATACTGTGCATGAATTGATACTGTTAGATCGTATGTGACTAAGCGTGAGGTTAAGGTCTTCAAAAAAATTTGTTCGCGTTAGATCCAGCATACGAGTAATTTATTAAACGCTCAAAGGGGACTCGTGTCAATTGGTCGAAAGAAATGCTCAAAAAATATGATGGCGGTGCTTCAAAACATGACTTTAACCTCATGAGCCCGAAACCAAACCGCCATTCCAATACGAGCCAAGTCCAACAAAAGTGGTTCGCATACGAAGCAGTTCGATGTAAATGGTCGCTTGTTTCTTCGGAAAAACTGGACATATCGGAACCGTATCCTTGGTGTAACGTAGAACGCTAAATTCTGAAGGGTACACAACGATGTTTTTGTCAGAAATCTTCGGCAAAATAAGGAAAACCAACTGCCGGCGATTGATCATTCTCCACCACGACAATACGAGCTCACTCAACGGCACAAACATCTGAGTATCTGGGCGAGAAGCGGTTGACGCGTTTAAAATGCTTGTTTTGGTGGTAGCTCAATCGGAGCGGAAAAAGTGCTGCGAAGATTGGTGCAAACGCATGCAAAAGTATATTAATGTTCATGGAGAATACTTTGAAAAACAATAAAGCTATTTTTGATAAATTAATATTTGTTTTTGTTCTCTAATCCCGAAATGTATGTAATGGGTGGAATTCTCAGCACACGGCCACATGAGGACAGGCGAATTAATATCGCCTTACTATTAATGATGTTGAACACAAAATCAACAGCCTCGATTAGGCGTTGATGCCATCTTGACTAGTGGGGTGAACGTAGCAGCACAAATAAAAATATTTTTCCCAATATTAAGAAAGAATACAGGAAAAAGCTGGGCTATCAAAGCTGAATTTCGGAAGTTCACGACTTCCGGAAAACATTAAAATCCTACAAATGACAAATTTTTTGCTATTAAAATCATTATTTAAGTGGTTGAAACCTTAAAGAGCGTTTGGGTAGTAGACACGAAGAAATGCACAAACCGTCTGAGTAGAAAACTATAGTAATTTGAACTGTTCGTGCCTAAATTCTTAAGATAGTCATAAATTTCTAGAAGTATAGATCACCGGAAATGGTTTAAAGAAGTTGAACTCAGCCAACAATCTATCCCGTGGGTGCTCCTAATTCATTTCGAGTTCCGTTGAAATTTAACTAATATGTGACAGAGTAAGCTGTACCTTCGAGGTTTGCAGCTGAGGAATGAAGCCCTACGCGCAATGTTTTAACCGCGTTAACCAACCAACCATGGTGTTGGCGATTTAGTCGCCTCAATGAAGTTACATTATTAGGTAAGTTTTACATTTTATGATTGACAGGTCTCAAGGCTTACTGTTGGGAAGGGGCTTACTGTTGTTGGATACGGTATACTGACATGCCGGGGAGGGGTCGGGAAGAGTGCGATCTCGTTTCCTTCCATTTCATTTTACAATTACTTTTATGTTGTATCATACAAATTGTTTCCTTCCCCAAGCAACGGTTGCTTGACGTTGTTTGTGAAGTAGTCGTTGAGCATCAATAAGAGGAAAGTTCTTCAGATTTAGAAGTTAGGAAAACTACAACTAGGTTAGGTTACGTTAGGTTCTAATAATATAAATTCATCTCATTAAAATTCATATTTTAACAGTGTAACTGTAATTGATTGCCAATACATTGAACTTTTGTTGGAATACTCATTGTAACAAGGTAGACTGATGATTTTACATCATTTGACAGCAAGACGTCATGCGATACCTTTGCAATAAATTGTAATGATTTACGTCTTTATGATAATGTTTTATGACAAGAGTAAAGTTATTTGAAAATTAATTATTTTCAACTACACGGTTAGGTGAAAATTTTTCAGGTGATTTTTAATTTAAATAATAGATAAAAATTAATAATGAGGAGGAAACGGTTTCGAACTAATGAGAATTATAATTGTTCAATGAAAAATTATCTTCTCAACAGTGACCAACTAGAACTACCAATATGGTGTTCAATGCATTTATATTAAGTACAAACCACTTAATCTAGCGAATTATATAAATGGGTAACACTGGTTACATTTTTTTCTGTGGATCATGATTTACTTTGTTGTTGTTAAAGGTATAGGGTGCCACCCAAAAGGTTGTATTGCTATAAAAAGAAAATTAATTATCTGATCGGAACCGATAATTATAAAACAGGGTTCATTTTAAAGATAAATGTATAGGGATTACCAAAAAACTATAAAAGGTTATCATGCTTCATCTCCTGTATAAATAAGTTTTGAGTTTTTTATAACTTCGAAGCTTTATTCAGAGAAATTGTTTCAATGTATTTTATTCAAAGTATTGCTAATCGTTAGCTACGCTTTTTTCTCATCTTTCAGACAGTATACGGATTCTGAGCTCACAAAATTCTACGTGCTTTGAGGCGATCCAAGAATCGACCCAATTTATGGCTTCTATGTAAGCAGAAAAGTGCTGCTCGGCTAGGCCGTGGGTCGTAAGCCGAAACTACTCGGCGGGTGGGTGAGGTTATCCCATTAAAGCGCCTCTAAAATTTCTTTGATGACTCTTACAATATGTGGCCGAGCATTTTCGTGGTGGAAATTCACTTTATCGTCACGATTCTATGCAAAAACTCCATCTGATTTTGTCTTTGAAGCAGTTGTTCGCACTTGAAAAAATGGCGTTCGACGTCGCTTGGCTTGAGTTCATACGAAATTGAATTTCCTTGTTCATGCACCATACCCATGGTCATGATCTTGAGATGGGTTTGAATCGCTTGTTAAGGCACTCCCAAAGTTTCAACGAACTTCACTTAACTTTGGCATAAACCATGGTCAATAACGCCTTCAACTCAGCGTCTTCAAACTTTACTGGCTTCTCTTCGCGTTCTTTGTCACTTATGTAAAAAATTGCCATTTTTTAAACGACAGAACCAGTACTCACATGTTTTTATTAATGGAGCATATCCTCATATGCTTCACACAGCAATCGGTTTCCATCAGCTGTATATATTGTTAAAGTTAGCTGGAAGTTCTCAGGTGTAAAGTGGTAATGCAGATTATAATTTTACTATCCCAACCGAAAATATGTTTAAATGCCGATAATGCAGATTGCAACGAGAAAGAAGATTAACTTCAATGTTCAAAACGAAAAATGCCAGCAATACAGATTTAAAAGTTATAAATGAATCATCAATTTTCTAAATGAACATGTCAATAACAGGCATTTATACAATAGCCATAAGACGCAGTCACGTTTAGCTGATGAATGGTTTGTATATCAAGATTTTGACAGATGAACGACGATATGACTGTACCAAATGGATGAACCATGACCGTAAGCAGAATTTGAATATATGTTTGGAGTAGGTTTTATTCGGTTATATTGGTGAAATGTTCCATTTTCCGTTGTTCCGAAAATCAAATTGTCCATAATTCGAGATTTTACCAGATGGACACCAATCTGACTAGGCTGGTTCAATAACCGATGACCATAAGTACATTTTAATTATAGGTTAAGGGTGGGTCTGATAAGGATGAAATGTCATAAATGCTTCATACAGCCGAAAGTAGTCAATAAAGAAGATTTAAAATTATCAAGCATCGTCAATAATCATTCGTCATTCGAGATTCTGGCACATAGACACCAACTTGACTATGTCGATTCGATAGCCCATGGCCATAGGTAGATTTTGATTATAAGTTAGGGGTGAGTCTGATGAAGTTATGTTTCATTCAGTTTGTATATATCGCAATATAGTATATATATATATATATATATATATATATATATATATATATATATATATATATATATATATATATATATATATATATATATATATATATATATATATATATATATATATATATATATATATATATATTTATATATATATATATATATATATATATATATATATAAATATATATATATATATATATATATATATATATATATATATATATATATATAAGTTAAGCACATGATACCATCAAATTCCATTCTACCAAAGTGCATTCACCAAAGGCTCAAGTAACGTCCCACAAATCAACATGCTAATTCATCATAAATGTAAATGCGCGTGTAGGAATACATGAGCATGCAACATACTTTGTAAAATGCTTCATCAGCTATATTTTTTATTATATAAAGAAATGTAAACTTGTTATAATTTAGATTTAAGTTGGTAACTAAATAAAATGGACTTAGTCCAAAAAATATTTTTTTAATCAAAAGTACAAGTGTGTACTTAACTGGCGCCGAAACAAAATTAAACGCTATCCAATGTCACAATAATAAAAGTTATTAAACAGTGATATAAAAGTGCTATCTCTATAGTGAATTTATAGTAATTATTATCCCCAGTCGACCATAATAATTTCATAAAAAATCCTTCGCATCACGTTTAAAATATTTTTCAATATAATTAAAAGTGTTAGTGGAAATATACTATCCCTATAGTAATTCCAGTGATAAAGTAACGTGAGTGAGAATCACACCACGAGTAGGCTACTAACAAGTATAAACGTCTGTAGCTAAAAGGGAAAACTGTGAATCATCCGTGACAAAGAAGTGTACACACTCCAACTTATATCTCCGGGGAAACGAAAATCCCCGTACCATTTCTAAAAACATAGGAGAAATCCTCTCAAATGAAAATTACAATACTGTAAGTAAAAATTGTGTAACAAAGTTATAAACAACTTCCTAAAATAAAATAATAACTATAATAAAATACCAAATCGTGTGTTAAAATTGATAAATAGTAATATTCCGAGTAATAATTTAATAATTTGAGCATAATATAAATAATAATTATAATCTTAAACAAATTTTTTTTGAAACCAAAAATAATACAAAAACATAATAATATGGCTGTAACGCTAGACCAATTACCAGCCTCAATTGTCCAATTGACCGGGGCACTCAATGCTCACATTGAGATAATAAACAAAATGGAAAAAAGATTAGGGCGATTAGAAGCCAAGGAAACACCCATCACTGACAATACTACACCAAACGGGCCAAAAGATGAAAATGATTTAAGAGAAATTAGCAAACTTCCCGATTGTGTGAAAGAACTACAGGTTTTTGATGGTAATCCCCTACACTATGTTTCGTGGATAAATAGCGTAGAAAGCATACTACAAGACTATGAAATAGTCAAAGAGAAACCTATATACCGAGCCATCCTCAACAGCATTCGTCAAAAAATTAGAGGTAGTGCGGATTCGGAACTTGTATCATATAATATATTCAATGGAAATTGGAGCGAAATAAAGAACTTCCCTTCACATTATGCGGACAAGCGAGATTAGCGCACGTTAGAACATCAACTAAGTAAACTTATGCAAGGAAACAGAAGCATTGATGAATTCTACGCAAACGTTAATCATCAATTATCCCTCATAATAAATAAAGTGAAAATAGAAAACTACAGTCAGGACACGATGAAAGTACTAACAGAAATGTACAGGAATCGCGCTCTGGATGTGTTTGTGAGAGGACTATCTGCTGAAGTTTCCAGAATGCTGATCATACAAAGACCAACAACTCTACCAGAGGCATATTCATCATGCCTGGAAATAGAAAACCTCAATTTCCGAAACCTGGAAATACATAGGAGAAACTTTAACAATACAGTTGCAGTTCCTGTCAACCAAATCCCATCACAGAATAAGTTCCAACGAGAAACACCAAGGCCGCTTCCAAGATTATCACTTCAGCAAAGGAACATGGGGTATGGCATCAATCAGCAACAGCAAGACAATAGAATACCACAAAGACTACAACAACCAAAGCCACCAGTGCCGATGTCAGTAGATCCAACAGTAATAACACAAAGGGTTAATTACATGAATCGCCCAAATTTCAAAAGGGAAATGACTTCAGACGCAAATGTGAAAGCCCAAAAACAACAACGGGTGTATCACTTGGAACAGCAAAGTGAAGATCCTTATGAAGAATGCGAAGAATATGAGGAATATATTCAAAACTATGACGATAACGAGGACGAGGTTTCCGACCCAACTGATGAAGTAAATTTTATGGAGGAGGCCTCTCAAGCCTACCTTACCTAGAGTACAAATGCCGAAACAACAAAATACTCAAATTTCTCATTGATACGGGCGCCAACAAAAACTTTATAAGGAAAGAACTCGCTATGGGTGCACAAGAAGTAAACAAACCATTCACCGTCAAATCAGCAGGGGGTGATATACCAATAAAACAAAAAATAACAGCAACGACATTTAAAAAATTCGGAAATGATACCCCAGTGGAATTCTTCGTGTTACCTGGTTTAACCCATTCGACGGCATAATTGGCGACGACACGCTAAAAAATGTAGAGGCCATGATAAATAGGAGAGAAAACTTACTAACCATCTCTCCAGGTGTCAGTATTCCACTGAAGGAGAAATTCTCGACCCAAGTGAATAACATCGAGGTCAAAGATAGCCATTTGGACGGGGAAACAAAACTAAAATTGAAATCCTTAATCAATGAGTTCTTACGAATTTTTGGACCGATCAATGATGAACAAATCATCGATACAACCGTAAGGGCAGAAATAAGAACTACAACGGAAGATCCTATCTACACGAAGACGTACCCGTACCCCATAAATATGAGGAATGAAGTTGACGAGCAAGTAGCAAAACTTCTAGAAGAAGGGATAATCAGACCATCAAAGAGTCCGTACAATTCACCTATATGGATCGTGGAAAAAAAACTAGACGTTTCGGGAATAAAAAAATACCGCATGGTAATTGACTTCAAGAAACTGAATGCAGTTACCATTCCCGATACCTACCCGATTCCAGACATAAGTAACACCATCGCAAGCCTAGGGAATTCAAGGTTCTACACTACAATCGACTTGACGTCAGGCTTCCACAATATAAAGATGAAAGAAACAGACATTCCAAAAACCGCATTCTCAACGATGAACGGGAAATACGAATTCTTGCGGTTACCATTTGGGCTGAGGAATGCGCCCGCCATCTTTCAGCGAATGATAGACGACGTCCTAAAAGAATTTATAGGCAAAATCTGTTACGTCTATATTGACGATATAATCGTCTTCGACGATCGTCCGCGACGATATAATCGCGGAAAAAATGAAGAACAACATCTTGATAACGTCAGAAAAATCTTCAGGAAGCTAAGAGACGCAAACCTTCGAGTCAACCTCAATAAAACAGAATTTCTGAAAAACGAAACGGAATTCCTGGGTTACATCGTAACCAGTTCGGGCATAAAAGCAGACGCAAAAAAGGTAGCAACAATAAGAAATCTCAGACCACCAGAGAACCTTAAGGAATTAAAGGGATTCCTTGGATTAACCTCTTACTACCGCCGATTTATCAGAGATTTTGCTAAAATCGCCAAACCGCTAACGAACCTCACGAGGGGGGAGAATGCCCAGGTGAAGGCAAATAAATCAAAGAAAGTCAAAATCGAGCTGTGTAAAGAAGAACTAAAAGCTTTCGAACAGCTGAAGGAACAGCTGTCGTCATCGGATCTGCTCATCTTTCCCGACTTTGATAGACCCTTCATCCTAACAACGGATGCCTCAAACACCAGCATAGGAGCAGTCCTATCGCAAGGCGAAGTAGGAAAAGATCGCCCAATCACGTATGTTTCGAGATCCCTGAACGCTACAGAAGAAAACTACGCCACAAATGAAAAGGAGATGCTGGCGATAGTGTGGGCTTTAGATAGTCTCCGAAACTACCTGTATGGTGCAAAAAAAAAATAAAAATAGTGACAGACCATCAACCTTTGACGTTTGCGCTAAGTAATAGAAACAATAACAACAAACTCAAACGATGGAAAGCGCGAATTGAGGAATACAACTATGAGTTAATATATAAGCCGGGCATAACTAACAAAGTAGCGGATGCCTTATCGAGGTTAAAAGTGGAAGCGAACATATTATTATCTTCAAGCAGTGGAACAGCACACAGCGCTGAGGAGGATGGAACTCAACTAATCCAACACTGTGAATCGCCTATAAATGTCTTCAAGGTTCAAATAATACTCAGTAGAGGGGACGACATGCACGTCTTCGAAGAACCACACAACAACTACCATCGACATTATATCTCACTACCAGTTATAAATAGAGAGATTCTAACAAGAATTCTTAAAAGGAGATTACATCCGACGTTGCTCAACGGTATAAAAATTCCAGAAGAGTACATGCAAACTCTCCAGGAAGTTTACCAACAAAATTTCAACAACTACAAGGTACGATTAACGCGAAGAGTAGTGGAGGACATCCGCAATGAGGATAATAAATTCCGAATAATTGAAGAGGAGCACAGAAGGGCTCATCGCAACTGGAAGGAGAATAAACAACAAATTCTTGAAAAATATTACTTCCCTCAGATGGCCAGTCTAATTAAAAGGTACACAAAGGACTGTGACACCTGTAACGAGAACAAGTACGATAGACATCCTAACAAACCAGAAATGCAGGAAACACCGGTACCTACATATCCCTCAGAGATAATACACATCGACATCATAGACATTAAAAACGAAAAATTTATCACATGCGTGCATAAATTTTCTAAATTCGCGAAATTCTTCCACATCAAGGATCGATCGGCACTACATCTGCGAGATAAAGTAATCAAAGCGTTACATTACTTCACGGTACCCAGAATGTTGGTTATGGATAACGAACCTAGCTTCGTGAGCCCCATTATTACGAATTACATCAAAGCACTCGGAATAAAAGTCTACTTAACACCAACAAACAAAAGCGAAGTGAATGGCACAGTTGAACGGGTCCATTCAACGGTAATAGAAATACTGAGATGCCTTAAAGTCAAGTACAAGGACCTCACGACGAAAGAATTGGTCAGCATAGCTGTAGATCGGTACAACAACACCGTGCACTCGGTTATAGGAAAAAAACCGTGCGATATATTCCTCGGCAGGTTACAGCGGATAAATTATCAGGACTTGCTGGACTTTAAGGAAAAAGTCAACGAAGACATCATAGAACAAATAAAAAATAGCCAGAAGCAGAAAATTCAAAGAGAAAATGTAAAAAGGAACGAGCCCAAATCCTACGAAATTGGCGACACAATATTCACGGCTATCAAGCAAATCCAAGGCAAAGATAGACCAAAATTCAGGAAAGAAACTGTTGCCAAAGACAACAAAGTCACAGTGACAACTAACTCCGGCAGAAGAATACACAAAACGCACATCAAGAACATCATTAAATAAAAGTAAATTTCTTTTCAGCCTGTGCCTTTGGACGACTGTCACGTCACTAAACATCTATCACTACGACACCCCACTAATTTCGGTGAAGGAAGGTAATGGGAACATCATCAGTGGAAGCTTCAAGATTGTCCACCAAATAGATCTTAGCGGCTACGAGGAAATTATGTCCAGAATCCAAACAGAAATAAAGGACATCAATCCGTCGGATATCTTCAAACCACAGTTAGCGTACCAGGTTAACGAGATTAATAAACTATTGGGAGAACTTAAGTACCACAACCAGAAAAGCAAACGTTCAATTAACTGGATTAGCTCGGCGTGGAAGTGGATTGCGGGTTCACCGGACGCAACTGATTGGGACACGATACTCAGTAGTCAAAACAGGATCATAGAGAACAACAACGAGCAGTTCAAAATAAATACAGCCATTACACAGAAGATGCAACAGATACTAAGACAACATAACGAAATCCAGCTGTACCTCGACGGTAATGAAAACGAAGTACTTCAGCAGACTATGTTTAACCACCTTCAATTGATAAAAGACGAAGTGAAGGAAATAATACGAGCAGCCCAGCTAGCCAAAGGAGGAATAATAAATTCTAATCTACTAGATAAGGAGGAAATAAACCGACTGGTGAGTGAAATAGAAACTCTACCATATTTGAACGAAATAGAGGCTATAGAACACGCTGAACCAACCATGTTGATGAAGGATACGGTAATCCTGTACGTTATCTCCATACCAAAGACCAACGGAGAAGAATTTCATCATGTAAAACTAAGATCTACCATAAAAGCAACAAGCAGATTCACCTAGAATACAATGAAATTTTGATAAATCAACATAAAATATACGGCATGATCGATAAATGCAGAAGAAGAAGAGAGGTAACCATATGCAGTTATAACCAACTTCAAGAACTAAAAGAGGACCACTGCATAAACCAATTAATGAAAGGATCTGATGCAGGATGTGAATTCTTATTCAACGAAAGGGAAATAATTGAATCTGTAAATGAAAACACCGTATTTTTAAACAATTTCAACGGTACAATCGCACAGAATGGTTCAGAAAAACACTTGGAAGGTAACCTGTTAATTCAATACCAAAATGAAACGCTCGAAATAAAAGGATGGATCTTCACTAACAAGGAGATAAAAACATCCCAAATCCTCCCACCCATTTTGCAAAAAATATTACCCAAAGAGGAGTTAAACTCAACTTAGAGTATCTACATAATCTTCATCAAAAGAACATAAGACTAATGGACAAACTTGTTGAAGACAATAAAACCAATAACGCAGCAGACATTGGGATTATAACAGTAATTATAACAGTAGTTATCATCTTCACAGCTCTAGCGAGATACAGGAAACGAAAGACAACAGTCTGGCTACCTAAAGAAGGAATTGCAAACCAAGCAACAACTTCAGGGATACAACCAATTCAACTAAATTTCTAATCCACGGGTCGCGGATTTTCAAAGGGGGAGAAGTTAAGCACATGATACCATCAAATTCCATTCTACCAAAGTGCATTCACCAAAGGCTCAAGTAACGTCCCACAAATCAACATGCTAATTCATCATAAATGTAAATGCGCGTGTAGGAATACATGAGCATGCAACATACTTTGTAAAATGCTTCATCAGCTATATTTTTTATTATATAAAGAAATGTAAACTTGTTATAATTTAGATTTAAGTTGGTAACTAAATAAACGGGACTTAGTCCAAAAAATATTTTTTTAATCAAAAGTACAAGTGTGTACTTAACTTATATATATATATATATATATATATATATATATATATATATATATATATATATATATATATATATATATATATATATATATATATATATATATATATATATATATATATATATATATATATATATATATATATATATATATAATATAAAACTAAGTATATAAATTTCTATTATAATAATTCAATTTATTAATAACATTTATTTCACACAATGTAATTTCCCAAAAATATTTGCTATGCGGGAAAATCAAAATTTCACCCCTATAATCCCATCAAACCCACCCGTAACCTATACTTAGAATCTACCTATGATCATGGGCTATCGAATATCGATATCAGCTGGATTTTGTATGTTAGTCATTTTCGACTAGGATATTTCAATTTAATATATGTATAATTTGTTTAACTTTCAGCTGAGGTAGTCAAGACACTATCTGCATTATCGATTTTTCACCTTCGGCTGGCAACTTTCGGCTAACTTTAACAAGATAAATTGTGTTTTGTTGGCACAAAGGTTGACATGGTTAGAGCACAAAAATATGCTGTTTAAACTTTAGCAAAATGACACATAGTGATTTTTAAGGCGAAATGATAACATGAATTTCAAGATGGCCTGATGCAATTTAATACTAGTAACACCATCTTTTGTAAATCCCTCAAAACTTATTTGTACTCCCACTACAAAAAGTAATTGTTGTGCGTCAAAAATAATTTAAGCAAGGTTTATTGGGGAAACTACGGTTAAAAGAAAAAGTCATACTTATTATACACTACGCCATTCGGCCGCAAATTTAATTTGTGTTGCATCTCTGCATATAATAAAAACCGTCCGTGTGATATTTCACTACAACCACGCGCATTCATTCTTTTTTGGATTTCCTTACTTGGGATGCTAAATTTTTAGTTGCAGGAAATAACTGACCAAATAGTGACCAATTAAACATAACTTTGTGTTTACGAAATGTGCTTGGTGAGGTGGCAGCTTTATGGAGGTGCGTGGCCATCAGGAGTGTTGTACCGTATTTTCTACATCGCGTGGTTATTAAGAGGAAATCGGAATGATCGGAAAATGGAAATTTCTTATATATGCTTTAGAATAACTTCGAAAACATTTATGAATGACAGACTGCTGTCTAATGGATTCCTGATAAAAGGTAGAATTTTATACATACAGTTAAATTTATAAACATATCACAGAGGTTTAATTGTCAATCTGAATAAATGCAACTTCACTTCAGACGAATTAGCATATTTTGGTTTACAAATTTCCAAACGTGGTATGTGCCCGGATCGACAGAGAGTCGAAGCCATTTTAAGTTTTCTGCAGCCTAAGACAGCAGCATTTTATACGAATATTTCAAAAAGTTTCGAAATATGTAAAACACAATTAGCAAATTGTATGCAATTAGCGTTCCCAATTCAGGATGCCAAATCGAGAGTTTCTAGCGGTATCAAACATTTCAAAAATATTGTGGAAGGATGGAGTTTGTGTTATTTGCCGATCATAAACCTTTAATCTTTTCACTATATTAAAATATGGGCAAATCTTCACCAAGGCTACGACGTTACCTGGATTTAATAGCCCAATTCACTTCAGATATGTTGCGGGCAACTCCAATGTTGTGGCCGATTCCTTGTTTCGAATCCAACAGATTGATATAGAAACCACAATTGACTGTGTAGCCTTGGCGGAGGCACAAACTAACGATTCAGAACTAACAGCACTTACAGAATCAAATCCAAACCTAAAATTTAAAATATTGAATTTTTGAATCTCAACATCTCATAACTTGTGAAGTTTCAAATGGCAATCAAAGACAGTTTGTTTCAAAACCATTTCGCAAACAAGTTGTTGAACCCTATCACATTATTTCACATCCCAGCATTGAAACGATGGTGAAATAACTCACTGGGAAATTCATTGGCCGTAGTCGATTCGGAAGCATAGTAATCGATAGAGAAGTTCAGTTCGAGTCTGCACCCTTTGGTGAAATTTCACGAGTTTGGGTATTCGCCACAAATGAACCAAAGCATATAATCCGTGAAGTGAAAAATTCATGGTTCCCCCGGATTTCCCTCGGATTTCCTCCAGATTTTACCCTGATTTCCTCCAGATTTTTCCTAATTATGCTCGAATTTCCCCCCAGATTTGCCGCGTATTGGCTTCAGGTTTCCCCCGGACTTCTCCTAGATTTTCCCCGGATTTCCGCCAGATTTTCACAGGATTATCCCAGGATTTTCCCCAAATTTTCTCCGATTTTCCTAGGATTTCCAAAGATTTATCAGAATTTCCAACATTTCCCAGGATTTCCCCTTTGAGATTTCCAGCGGATTTCCACAAGATATAACCAAGATTTCCTTCGGATTTCCCCATTACTTCCACCGGATTTCCTCCAGATTTCCCCAGGATTTTGATCAGGTTTCCTCCGGATTCCATCGATATTTTCCCCATTACCCAGAATTTCCACAAGATTGTCCTCGGATTTCTTCTAGATTTTCCCAAGATTTCCCTTAGGTTTCCCCGGAATTCGCCCAGGTTTCCGCCGTATTTCTTCCAGATTTCCCCAACTACCCTGGTTTCCCCCCAGATTTTCACCGGGTTTCGCCTAACTTTCTTTCAGATTTCCCCGGGTTTCCTCACATTTCCAACGGATTTACCAAGGATTTTCCCAGGATTTCCCCGGATTTCCCCAGATTTCCCCAAGACTTTTCACCGGTTTTCCCTCGGATTTCCCACGGATTTACCCAGGATTTCTTCCAGATTTTTCCCGGATTTTTCTTATATTTCACCGGATATTTCCTACATTTCCTTCAGATTTCCCATGAATTTTCCCAGATTTGGGTCAGTTTTAACCAATTCCCCCGAACTTCCTCCGGAATTGTACAAACTCTTCCTCAAATTTCCCCCGGATTTCCACTTGATTTTCCCTAGATTTCTCACAAATATTCACCAGTTTTTTTTCTTGATTTCCCACGGATTTCCCCGTATTTCCCCTATTTCACCCCAGAGTTTCTCTCGCATGTTTTCCAAGAAATTCCCTCAGATTCCCCAGGATTTTCACGGATTTTTCCAAATTTCCCCGGATTTCCACAATATTTTAGATTGATTTCCTCCAGTCTTCCCACATATTTTACTAGGATTTCCCACAGATTTCCCCCTTTTTTTCCAAGATTACCCCCGGATTTCTCCAGGATTTCACCAGGACTTCTCCCACATTTCTTCCAATTTTCCTCGGATTTCCCCCAGATTTCCCCGGATTTACGTAATTTTTATACGTATTTGGCCAATGCTCCATTTTCCAGCACTGTTTTTCTTGGGACGGGGGCTGGGAATTTTTTTATTTTTTTTTTATTTATCAAAAGGGTGATCCTAGTAGTCCCTGATTAAAATGGCGTTGAGGAATTCTAACGAATTCTGGTACCGGCCAGAAATGGGTTAAATTAAAAAGTTATATCCGTAAAGCTTTAAGTTCCAGCGAGCCAGTCGACCAGTCAAACCTTTAGTTAATATTAACCATGTCAAACTCGAGTGATCCGAAATTATGGATGAACGGAAGCCCTTCAACGCATAAGATCAAAATTTGTCGATAGATATCAATGCTGGTAAGCATTCAAGTTCCGTTACATTGTAATTACGTTGAGCACCTGAAAGTTTATGCGACACTTTTTCAATAGTCTATCCTCTCCATCGTGATCCTTTTGAAAAAGGACAGCTCCGACATCCATCGAGCTGGCATCACGCTGGATGAAGAAGTGTTTGTTGTAATCTGGAGCTGTTAAAACACGTGCTGCCTCGTTCCAGTGGAACTTTCAGTCCTGTTTCAAAAGGTCAGTCAGGGGGTCGACACCACAGAATAATTTCGAATGAAACGGCGATACCGTCCCGTGACATCCAAGAGTTTTTGGCACACTCTACAAATGGCCCTCACCTTCTCGAGATTAAGACTTAGTCCTTCCTCACCAACTACATGACCAAGGTATTCGATCCCTATCAATAACAAGTTACATTTTTCCACTATCGTAAAACTCACTTCTGTGTCCCTATCAGCCACTTCAGAAAGGATCGTGAAGTGATCATCTAATGTAGCTGTGGCTATTAAGAGATCATCGAGATATACAAATACCCGATCATGCAGTTGATGAGGAATAACTCGATGCATTAACCACTAAAAAGTTTGGGGCGTATTGCAGAGCCGAAACAGCATCACTTTAAATTGGTACAATGGGCGTCCCGGGATGGTGAACGCCATTTTCTTCCTCCGCCGTTTCGAAACGCTCAATTACCTCCAATTAAAGCATCCAGGGACGCGTCTCCAACGTTAATGTGGTGACTCAGTAGCTGAATGTGTCCATCCCTTGTTCTCGTAGTTTGGTAAACGTACGATTATGTACTGGATCTGCTGCCGTTGATCTTCGGTCAGATCGTGTTGTTTTGACATTTTTTCTATCTTTTGAGTGACTGACCAAAACTACCACTCCGGGTGCTATACCAAAAATCTCCCAAAAATCTCCCCCCCAAATATAAAGATTGTTGGAGCGAGAGAAAACCAAAAATTTTCACAAGGACAGTTTTCCCATGAAACGACACATTTTCGTTAAAGTAACCCACTACTTGTGTTGAGGGCTGCTAGCCGTTTGAACAGATGTCGCTTTTGCATGAAGCACGGGTTTATGTTTAGTAATAAAGTGGTACGTTCCTATACCTATCATCCGATTGCGCTGAATCTGTGATGCACGCCGAAGGTTTCTGAATTGGCACAACCAGGGATGGAAACGTGGGTCTAGGGGCCCAGATACAAATTTATTCTAAAATTTTAACTGTTTTTAATTTTATATCCACTGGAATGAGTATAGGAAGAGGGTTATATGAAATTAGTGACATGATCGATTCTGAGGGGTCCATCTCACGGATCAAGAATACTTTTATTATAAGTTTTCACACCATTCATCCAATAGGATTGTAATTTTGTATAGGTATTTTATATCAAAATCAACAGGTTTTCGTAATATTTCACAAGGGTCGGCCTCCTTGGTCTAGGGTGCTCCTATATAAATGTTTCCCAAAAAATGTCTGTTTGTTCCGAAAGGTCGTTTCGCTCTAATCGATATTTTTGGGAATTGGACTTAGGGGTCTAGAGGCCCCGGAACAAATTGTTTCTAAAATTTAACTTACATTTTTAAATGTTATCAAGGAGATAAGTTTAGAAAAAGGATTTTATGTAATTTGCGACAAGTTCGAATCCGAAGGTTGCACACTCTGGATCCTCTAAGTTTCTTCATTATTCCACCAATTTAATTCAAAATTTGCTTAAGGAATTTATACCAAGATGGTATAAATAGTATTGTACTTATGTCAATTTTAAACTGGAGCGGCGATATATTCGAAATTATCAGTTATCTTTGTAATTTCGTTAAAACTAATTAAATATCCATAATTTCATTTTATAACCATAATCGTGTTGATGTTAAAAAGAGATCAAGCAGAAAACAATGCCCTCTCGTGTTTTGAAAGTTTATAAGGCAACGTAAGTCATAATCTTAATGCAATTAAATGTGTTTTTATGTTCACTCATTGTTTAATCAAATTGGTAATGAATTTAATGACCTTTCATATAAGGCAGCATTGCGACATTGTGCTATCCAACACTTTGGCACATTTATGTAGCGTATCATGCAACTATTTATATCGTTATCCGATAAGATTGGCGCTAATTTATTCTACACACACAAATCAAATAATGTCAAGTGCATTAGATCAAAAGTAGTTATTTCTTAGCTATAAAATAAATTAACGAGATTATTTAATTAAACTTTACGAGCAATATAAACATGCAATTATCTCAAAATTATGTATCATATAACGTATACAAATTTTATTGCAGCAAAATGTTACTTCATGCACTGTATAAACCCATTTCTACTTGGTGCGCAACAAAGAGTGCATTACGCATTCTGCTGTACTTTCGCGCGACCGTTCAAAGAAAGTTGATTTTGTGCATGATGGAAGTACACAAAATAAAATTGAATCACAACCGAAAAGAAGGTCGATTATCAATCCAGAGGTTATATAACCGCATATTCAAGAGTGAAAGTGTTATCACATCGCAACCCTACACCGCAAGATCGATCTAAACTGCTGGACATTTATTTACACCGATCGATTACGTGTAGCGCACCAAGAATATTTTCATTGCTCTTGGACTTGAGCTTCATAAAATGCTACCCATACTCTCCTAATAAAAAAATGTTTACTGTACTTGCATTTTACGGACAAAGTAAAGGTCTACAACTTTAAAATGCGCGATTTTCTTTTTCTCGTTCATAGCGCTCGCGAAATATTGCATATGATATAATTAATCTGTGTTATATACCTGTAAAAGGCTATTTGCAATTTTATTAAGTGTTCGGACGATGTATCGTTAAGACGTGTACACAAAAATATACAAAATAATAAAATAAATCGTGCGAGTTTATGTGTAAAGTGTTTAAAAAAGTAAAATGTTCCTCCAAGATTATGTAAAATTTTTTATTTATCTGCTGAGCATTTCGAATGTGTCGGGATTCTTTAATAATTTTAATACGTCGGTATTGAATTCAAATCCGTTTGTGAATATATTACGTGATGCTGTGAAAATGGAGCTCAGTGTTAATTATGATAAAGTGGTGAAACGTGAATATGATTATGTGATTGTGGGGGCTGGCCCGGCGGGTTGTGTACTCGCCAATCGTTTAAGTGAAGATCGTAACGTTCGAGTGTTATTATTGGAGGCGGGTGAATCAGAATTGGTTGCGTTTACGGACGCAATGATTGGTTCAGCTTATCTACAAGCGACCACATTTAACTGGGGCTTCCAAACCGAACCACAGCAACGGGCATGTCAAGGGATGACGGGGAAACGATGCCAATTTCCACATGGACGAGGTGTTGGTGGATCAACGATTATAAATTATGGAATATATACGCGGGGCAATAAACGCGATTTTAATCGATGGTATTATGCGGGCAACCGTGGCTGGAGTTATGAAGACGTGTTGCCATATTTTAAAAAATCGGAAAATGTTCAGCTAAATAATTATGATCCTGAATATCATGGATCGAATGGTCCTGCCTGGAATGAGGACATTCCTTTTCGGACAAATATTTCGCACGCCTTTGTTCGGGCGGCCCAAGAATACGGATTCCCGAGTGTTGATTATAATGGCGAGGAACAAATTGGTGTCAGTTATACGCAATCGTTTACTAAAAATGGTTGGCGCTTTACTGCAGCCGAAAGTTATATTCATCCAATCCTGCATCGTACGAATTTGGATGTCATCACGAAAGCTTGGGTCACAAAATTAATTTTCAATAGAAATGATTTTACGAAGGTGATCGGTGTTCGATACGTCCGGAATAAAATGGAGGCCACAGTCAAAGCACGGCGAGAAGTAATCCTATCCGCTGGCTCCTTCCAATCACCACAACTATTAATGCTGTCAGGCGTGGGACCAAAGCAAGATCTTGAACAATTAGGAATACCAGTTATACGTGATCTACCAGTTGGACAACTGTTGTACGAGCATCTCGGCATTTTTGGACCAGTATACACCGTCGACAATTTAAATGACGGCCTCCGAAACACCAACGAGTTATTTAATATACAAAATGCCAAAAATTTTATTAAAGGTCGTGGCCCTCTAACGATGAATGGAGTTGAAGCCATAGTGTATGCGAAAACTAATACGCCGGCGACAGATTGCGACCCTAATATGCCGGATGCCGAAATTATGCAAACATTTTCCTCATTCGGATTTGATTTATGTAAGTTTACCGATTTTTAAACTATTTTGCGAGTGTATTAAATGTATTCGTTTATTTCAGCCGACGCAAATAGACTGGCATTTGGATTTTCGTCAGAATACTACAACCAAGTATTTCGGCCACTATCAAACATTCGATCATTTTCGTACCTCATCATGCTGCTGCACCCAAAAAGTCGTGGCTTTCTTAAACTAAAATCAAAAAATCCGTTTCACAATCCCGTATTCTATCCAAATTTTTATTACGACGACCGGGATTTAAAGTCGCACGTGAACGCTATCCGTATAGCGCAGCAAATTAGTGAGCAACCAGCATTCCGGCACTTGGGCCTAAAAAAATATAATGCACCCGTACCAGGGTGCGAGGCTTTCGAATTCGATACAGACGCATACTGGGAATGTTATATACTAGCGTTTGCTGTGCCGCTCCATCACCAGGTCGGCACTTGTAAAATGGGACCGGTCAACGATTCAGCGAGTGTTGTAAACGATCAACTTCTAGTACATGGATTCGATAATCTGCGAGTGGTTGACACATCGATAATTCCGTTCCCGGTGTCAGCGCACACAGCCGCATTTAGTTTTATGATTGGTGAAAAGGCCGCAGATATGATAAAGGCGCGTTGGTCTAATGAATTTCCGGAAATTAAAGCGAACGTTAATAAACGAAATAGTCGGCTTAAGCGAGCACATTTTGATTGGCAGAAAGAGGAGAAGGTGGATAATTTGAAAAAAGTGGCCACATCAACAAGTACAACTACAACCACCGAACCTAGTACAACAACTTCAACGACGAGCACGACTACAAAACCAACAACGGTGAAACCAATCAAACATCTAGAAATATTAAGTGAAGAAATGCCCTCGGTAAATGAAGATATGATCCGGACTTATTCGCATGAAGGTACGCGCCATTATTATGGCAAATCAAAACCAAGATATATAAGCCAAATTTTAGCCCGAATGAAGACGTCCGAATATAAAGCGGAGCAAGCTGATGCAATTACTTCAACACAAGCGGTCGATACAACTAAATCCCGTCCTAAACGCGGCCTTTTCGATGAACTGTTTAAAGACGAGAACATGGCCGACACCAAAAAATTTCTTCAAGATTCGTGGAAACATACAAACGATGGCGGAAAAACTATGTCCGATGATGTAATGCAACTATCAACAAACTCTTGGAAATTTGGTAGTGAGGCGGTACATCGCAAATCCGAATTTTTACGAACAATGTTCGGTCGCTTATTTAAAAAATAAATAAAAAATTGTAAATTGTTTACCAAAATTCTCCTTCATGTTGTGTTCTCGAGGCGAGTAATTCACGATCCCGTTCACTAAGTGCATTCCATTCCCAACTCCGTTCAGACCATGCACCGCCCCATACCCCGCCCCATTCACCTCCCGCCCATGGACTTCGCAGCCGCACTAAATTTGTGTCTTGTAATCCGTTACTTGTGTTTTGTGGCGAGTCCGATGTTGTGGTACGCACTTTTGCCAAACCGGTGACACAATATGGATGTTCGGGCAGAAGACCAGATCGTCGACGTTTTGAATCTTTTTCACTACCGGTTATAGCTAGGAGTAATGTGGATCGTGGTACTGCACCGCCCAGTAGTGGTCCGCTGGGTGGAACACTTTGAACTACGGCGCCGGTTAAATCTTGTAGTGCTCGTCCTATTGTACCGTGCTTTAAATATGCATATCCGCCATATAGTCTGTAAACGATATAAGTATGTGTACCATTAACTTAAACGATGCTTAGTGTTCTCACGTTCGATACTTACTTGGCGTAGGCTTTCTCTAAAAGTGCGGCCCAAAATATATCGGGCTGTGCGCAATGCATGTGTGCGGGGCGATCACCTTTTGTAGGAAGGCGGTCATCCACCCGTATTTCAACCCAACGGCCCCATTGCCAGAAGCGGAATCTGAAACGAGAAAAACGCATAACAATGAATGTCGACTGTCATATACATCATTGTCATTTCCATGATCAATGCAAGGTAAATAAATATGCAAATAAGGAAGAGTACCCATAAAAGTGATGAATATATGCAATAAATTAATTTATGGGGAATGTCGATCGTAAATTTAAGGTTTCTAATATAAGTAAGGTCTAGATTACTCATATTCAAGTTAATGAATATTGTCAGGTCGACAGGGGTAGTTATTGCAAGGAAAGGAAATATAATCCGTAAAATTATTTGAAATTTTGTATATTTTTACCACGTACCTAGCACAATTTAAACAAGTACTTGGTACAAGTTACTCAAATACTTTGTACAATTTAACCAAGAATTTGGAAATTATTTTGCTTATTATTATGCGATCCCAATACCTTCTTTTGAAATTTTGTATATTTTCACCAAGTGCTTGGTACAATTTAAACAAGTACTTGGTACAAGTTACTCAAATACTTTGTACAATTTAACCAAGAATTTGGAAATTATTTGGCTCATTATTATGCGATCCCAATACCTTCTTTTGAAATTTTGTATATTTTCACCAAGTGCTTGGTACAATTTAAACAAGTAGTTGGTACAATTTAACCAAGTACTTGGTACAAGTTACTCAAATACTTTGTACAATTTAACCAAGAATTTGGAAATTATTTTGCTCATTATTATGCGATGCCAATACCTTCTTTTGAAATTTTGTATATTTTCACCAAGTGCTTGGTACAATTTAAACAAGTAGTTGGTACAATTTAACCAAGTACTTGGTACAAGTTACTCAAATACTTTGTACAATTTAACCAAGAATTTGGAAATTATTTTGCTTATTATTATGCGATCCCAATACCTTCTTTTGAAATTTTGTATATTTTCACCAAGTACTTGGTACAATTTAAACAAGTAGTTGGTACAAGTTAACCAGGTACTTGGTACAAGTTACTCAAATACTTTGTATAATTTAACCAAGAATTTGGAAATTATTTTGCTCATTATTATGCGATCCCAATACCTTCTTTTGAAATTTTGTATATTTTCACCAAGTGCTTGGTACAATTTAAACAAGTAGTTGGTACAATTTAACCAAGTACTTGGTACAAGTTACTCAAAAACATTGTACAATTTAACCAAGAATTTGGAAATTATTTTGCTCATTATTATGCGATGCCAATACCTTCTTTTGAAATTTTGTATATTTTCACCAAGTACTTGGTACAATTTAAACAAGTAGTTGGTACAAGTTAACCAGGTACTTGGTACAAGTTACTCAAATACTTTGTATAATTTAACCAAGAATTTGGAAATTATTTTGCTCATTATTATGCGATCCCAATACCTTCTTTTGAAATTTTGTATATTTTCACCAAGTGCTTGGTACAATTTAAACAAGTAGTTGGTACAATTTAACCAAGTACTTGGTACAAGTTACTCAACCACTTTGTATAATTTAACCAAGAATTTGGAAATTATTTTGCTCATTATTATGCGATCCCAATACCTCCTTTTGAAATTTTGTATATTTTCGCCAAGTGCTTGGTACAATTTAAATAAGCAGTTGGTACAATTTAACCAAGTACTTGGTACAAGTTACTCAAATACTTTGTACAATTTAACCAAGAATTTGGAAATTATTTTGCTTATTATTATGCGATCCCGATACCTTCTTTTGAAATTTTGTATATTTTTACCAAGTACTTGGTACAATTTAAACAAGTAGTTGGTACAATTTAACCAAGTACTTGGTACAAGTTACTCAAATACTTTGTACAATTTAACCAAGAATTTGGAAATTATTTTGCTTATTATTATGCGATCCCGATACCTTCTTTTGAAATTTTGTATATTTTCACCAAGTGCTTGGTACAATTTAAACAAGTAGTTGGTACAAGTTAACCAAGTACTTGGTACAAGTTACTCAAATACTTTGTACAATTTAACCAAGAATTTGGAAATTAGTTTGCTCATTATTATGCGATCCCAATACCTTCTTTTGAAATTTTGTATATTTTCACCCAAGTGCTTGGTACAATTTAAACAAGTACTTGGTACAAGTTACTCAAATACTTTGTACAATTTAACCAAGAATTTGGAAATTAGTTTGCTCATTATTATGCGATCCCGATACCTTCTTTTGAAATTTTGTATATTTTCACCAAGTGCTTGGTACAATATAAACAAGTAGTTGGTACAATTTAACCAAGTACTTGGTACAAGTTACTCAAATACTTTGTACAATTTAACCAAGAATTTGGAAATTATTTTGCTTATTATTATGCGATCCCAATACCTTCTTTTGAAATTTTGTATATTTTCACCAAGTGCTTGGTACAATTTAAACAAGTAGTTGGTACAATTTAACCAAGTACTTGGTACAAGTTACTCAAATACTTTGTACAATTTAACCAAGAATTTGGAAATTATTTTGCTCATTATTATGCGATCCCAATACCTTCTTTTGAAATTTTGTATATTTTCACCAAGTGCTTGGTACAATTTAAACAAGTAGTTGGTACAATTTAACCAAGTACTTGGTACAAGTTACTCAAATACTTTGTACAATTTAACCAAGAATTTGGAAATTATTTTGCTCATTATTATGCGATCCCAATACCTTCTTTTGAAATTTTGTATATTTTCACCAAGTGCTTGGTACAATTTAAACAAGTAGTTGGTACAATTTAACCAAGTACTTGGTACAAGTTACTCAAATACTTTGTACAATTTAACCAAGAATTTGGAAATTATTTTGCTCATTATTATGCCATCCCAATACCTTCTTTTGAAATTTTGTATATTTTCACCAAGTGCTTGGTACAATTTAAACAAGTAGTTGGTACAATTTAACCAAATACTTGGTACAAGTTACTCAAATACTTTGTACAATTTAACCAAGAATTTGGAAATTATTTTGCTCATTATTATGCGATCCCAATACCTTCTTTTGAAATTTTGTATATTTTCACCAAGTGCTTGGTACAATTTAAACAAGTAGTTGGTACAATTTAACCAAATACTTGGTACAAGTTACTCAAATACTTTGTACAATTTAACCAAGAATTTGGAAATTATTTTGCTCATTATTATGCGATCCCAATACCTTCTTTTGAAATTTTGTATATTTTCACCAAGTGCTTGGTACAATTTAAACAAGTAGTTGGTACAATTTAACCAAGTACTTGGTACAAGTTACTCAAATACTTTGTACAATTTAACCAAGAATTTGGAAATTATTTTGCTCATTATTATGCCATCCCAATACCTTCTTTTGAAATTTTGTATATTTTCACCAAGTGCTTGGTACAATTTAAACAAGTAGTTGGTACAATTTAACCAAGTACTTGGTACAAGTTACTCAAATACTTTGTACAATTTAACCAAGAGTTTGGAAATTATTTTGCTCATTATTATGCGATCCCAATACCTTTTTTTGAAATTTTGTATATTTTCACCAAGTGCTTGGTACAATTTAAACAAGTAGGTGGTACAATTTAACCAAGTATGTACTTGGTACAAGTTATTCCAATTCTTTGTACAATTTAACCAAGAATTTGGAAATTGTTATGCTCATTATTATGCGATCCCAATACCTTCTTTTGAAACTTTGTATATTTTCACCAAGTGCTTGGTACAATTTAAACAAGTAGTTGGTACAATTTAACCAAGTACTTGGTACAAGTTACTCAAATACTTTGTACAATTTAACCAAGAATTTGGAAATTATTTTGCTTATTATTATGCGATCCCAATACCTTCTTTTGAAATTTTGTATATTTTCACCAAGTGCTTGGTACAATTTAAACAAGTAGTTGGTACAATTTAACCAAGTACTTGGTACAAGTTACTCAAATACTTTGTACAATTTAACCAAGAATTTGGAAATTATTTTGCTCATTATTATGCCATCCCAATACCTTCTTTTGAAATTTTGTATATTTTCACCAAGTGCTTGGTACAATTTAAACAAGTAGTTGGTACAATTTAACCAAGTACTTGGTACAAGTTACTCAAATACTTTGTACAATTTAACCAAGAGTTTGGAAATTATTTTGCTCATTATTATGCGATCCCAATACCTTTTTTTGAAATTTTGTATATTTTCACCAAGTGCTTGGTACAATTTAAACAAGTAGGTGGTACAATTTAACCAAGTATGTACTTGGTACAAGTTATTCCAATTCTTTGTACAATTTAACCAAGAATTTGGAAATTGTTATGCTCATTATTATGCGATCCCAATACCTTCTTTTGAAACTTTGTATATTTTCACCAAGTGCTTGGTACAATTTAAACAAGTAGTTGGTACAATTTAACCAAGTACTTGGTACAAGTTACTCAAATACTTTGTACAATTTAACCAAGAATTTGGAAATTATTTTGCTTATTATTATGCGATCCCAATACCTTCTTTTGAAATTTTGTATATTTTCACCAAGTACTTGGTACAATTTAAACAAGTAGTTGGTACAATTTAACCAAGTACTTGGTACAAGTTACTCAAATACTTTGTACAATTTAACCAAGAATTTGGAAATTATTTTGCTCATTATTATGCGATCCCAATACCTTCTTTTGAAATTTTGTATATTTTCACCAAGTGCTTGGTACAATTTAAACAAGTAGTTGGTACAAGTTAACCAAATACTTGGTACAAGTTACTCAAATACTTTGTACAATTTAACCAAGAATTTGGAAATTATTTTGCTCATTATTATGCGATCCCAATACCTTCTTTTGAAATTTTGTATATTTTCACCAAGTGCTTGGTACAATTTAAACAAGTAGTTGGTACAATTTAACCAAATACTTGGTACAAGTTACTCAAATACTTTGTACAATTTAACCAAGAATTTGGAAATTATTTTGCTCATTATTATGCGATCCCAATACCTTCTTTTGAAATTTTGTATATTTTCACCAAGTACTTGGTACAATTTAAACAAGATGTTGGTACAATTTAACCAAGTACTTGGTACAAGTTACTCAAATACTTTGTACAATTTAACCAAGAATTTGGAAATTATTTTGCTCATTATTATGCCATCCCAATACCTTCTTTTGAAATTTTTTATATTTTCACCAAGTGCTTGGTACAATTTAAACAAGTAGTTGGTACAATTTAACCAAGTACTTGGTACAAGTTACTCAAATACGTTGTACAATTTAACCAAGAATTTGGAAATTATTATGCTCATTATTATGCGATCCCGATACCTTCTTTTGAAATTTTGTATATTTTCACCAAGTGCTTGGTACAATTTAAACAAGTAGTTGGTACAATTTAACCAAGTACTTGGTACAAGTTACTCAAATACTTTGTACAATTTAACCAAGAATTTGGAAATTATTTTGCTCATTATTATGCCATCCCAATACCTTCTTTTGAAATTTTGTATATTTTCACCAAGTGCTTGGTACAATTTAAACAAGTAGTTGGTACAATTTAACCAAGTACTTGGTACAAGTTACTCAAATACATTGTACAATTTAACCAAGAATTTGGAAATTATTTTGCTCATTATTATGCGATGCCAATACCTTCTTTTGAAATTTTGTATATTTTCACCAAGTGCTTGGTACAATTTAAACAAGTAGTTGGTACAAGTTACTCAAATACTTTGTACAATTTAACCAAGAATTTGGAAATTATTTTGCTCATTATTATGCGATCCCAATACCTTCTTTTGAAATTTTGTATATTTTCACCAAGTGCTTGGTACAATTTAAACAAGTAGTTGGTACAATTTAACCAAGTACTTGGTACAAGTTACTCAAATTCTTTGTACAATTTAACCAAGAATTTGGAAATTATTATGCTCATTATTATGCGATCCCAATACCTTCTTTTGAAATTTTGTATATTTTCACCAAGTGCTTGGTACAATTTAAACAAGTAGTTGGTACAATTTAACCAAGTACTTGGTACAAGTTACTCAAATACTTTGTACAATTTAACCAAGAATTTGGAAATTATTTTGCTCATTATTATGCCATCCCAATACCTTCTTTTGAAATTTTGTATATTTTCACCAAGTGCTTGGTACAATTTAAACAAGTAGTTGGTACAATTTAACCAAGTACTTGGTACAAGTTACTCAAATACATTGTACAATTTAACCAAGAATTTGGAAATTATTTTGCTCATTATTATGCGATGCCAATACCTTCTTTTGAAATTTTGTATATTTTCACCAAGTGCTTGGTACAATTTAAACAAGTAGTTGGTACAAGTTACTCAAATACTTTGTACAATTTAACCAAGAATTTGGAAATTATTTTGCTCATTATTATGCGATCCCAATACCTTCTTTTGAAATTTTGTATATTTTCACCAAGTGCTTGGTACAATTTAAACAAGTAGTTGGTACAATTTAACCAAGTACTTGGTACAAGTTACTCAAATACATTGTACAATTTAACCAAGAATTTGGAAATTATTTTGCTCATTATTATGCGATGCCAATACCTTCTTTTGAAATTTTGTATATTTTCACCAAGTGCTTGGTACAATTTAAACAAGTAGTTGGTACAAGTTACTCAAATACTTTGTACAATTTAACCAAGAATTTGGAAATTATTTTACTCATTATTATGCGATCCCAATACCTTCTTTTGAAATTTTGTATATTTTCACCAAGTGCTTGGTACAATTTAAACAAGTAGTTGGTACAATTTAACCAAGTACTTGATACAAGTTACTCAAATTCTTTGTACAATTTAACCAAGAATTTGGAAATTATTATGCTCATTATTATGCGATCCCAATACCTTCTTTTGAAATTTTGTATATTTTTACCAAGTGCTTGGTACAATTTAAACAAACAGTTGGTACAATTTAACCAAGTACTTGGTACAAGTTACTCAAATACTTTGTACAATTTAACCAAGAATTTGGAAATTATTATGCTCATTATTATGCGATCCCAATACCTTCTTTTGAAATTTTCTATATTTTCACCCAAGTGCTTGGTACAATTTAAACAAGTAGTTGGTACAATTTAACCAAGTACTTGATACAAGTTACTCAAATTCTTTGTACAATTTAACCAAGAATTTGGAAATTATTATGCTCATTATTATGCGATCCCAATACCTTCTTTTGAAATTTTGTATATTTTTACCAAGTGCTTGGTACAATTTAAACAAACAGTTGGTACAATTTAACCAAGTACTTGGTACAAGTTACTCAAATACTTTGTACAATTTAACCAAGAATTTGGAAATTATTTTGCTCATTATTATGCGATCCTAATACCTTCTTTTTAAATTTTGTATATTTTCACCCAAGTGCTTGGTACAATTTAAACAAGTAGTTGGTACAATTTAACCAAGTGCTTGGTACAAGTTACTCAAATACTTTGTACAATTTAACCAAGAATTTGGAAATTAGTTTGCTCATTATTATGCGATCCCAATACCTTCTTTTGAAATTTTGTATATTTTCGCCAAGTGCTTGGTACAATTTAAACAAGTAGTTGGTACAACCAAGTACTTGATACAAGTTACTCAAATTCTTTGTACAATTTAACCAAGAATTTGGAAATTATTATGCTCATTATTATGCGATCCCAATACCTTCTTTTGAAATTTTGTATATTTTTACCAAGTGCTTGGTACAATTTAAACAAACAGTTGGTACAATTTAACCAAGTACTTGGTACAAGTTACTCAAATACGTTGTACAATTTAACCAAGAATTTGGAAATTATTTTGCTTATTATTATGCAATCCCAATACCTTCTTTTGAAATTTTGTATATTTTCACCCAAGTGCTTGGTACAATTTAAACAAGTAGTTGGTACAATTTAACCAAGTACTTGGTACAAGTTACTCAAATTCTTTGTACAATTTAACCAAGAATTTGGAAATTATTATGCTCATTATTATGCGATCCCGATACATTCTTTTGAAATTTTGTATATTTTCACCCAAGTGCTTGGTACAATTTAAACAAGTAGTTGGCACAATTTAACCAAGTACTTGGTACAAGTTACTCAAATACGTTGTACAATTTAACCAAGAATTTGGAAATTATTTTGCTTATTATTATGCAATCCCAATACCTTCTTTTGAAATTTTGTATATTTTCACCCAAGTGCTTGGTACAATTTAAACAAGTAGTTGGTACAATTTAACCAAGTACTTGGTACAAGTTACTCAAATACTTTGTACAATTTAACCAAGAATTTGGAAATTATTTTACTCATTATTATGCGATCCCAATACCTTCTTTTGAAATTTTGTATATTTTCACCAAGTGCTTGGTACAATTTAAACAAGTAGTTGGTACAATTTAACCAAGTACTTGATACAAGTTACTCAAATTCTTTGTACAATTTAACCAAGAATTTGGAAATTATTATGCTCATTATTATGCGATCCCAATACCTTCTTTTGAAATTTTGTATATTTTTACCAAGTGCTTGGTACAATTTAAACAAACAGTTGGTACAATTTAACCAAGTACTTGGTACAAGTTACTCAAATACGTTGTACAATTTAACCAAGAATTTGGAAATTATTTTGCTTATTATTATGCAATCCCAATACCTTCTTTTGAAATTTTGTATATTTTCACCCAAGTGCTTGGTACAATTTAAACAAGTAGTTGGTACAATTTAACCAAGTACTTGGTACAAGTTACTCAAATACTTTGTACAATTTAACCAAGAATTTGGAAATTATTTTACTCATTATTATGCGATCCCAATACCTTCTTTTGAAATTTTGTATATTTTCACCAAGTGCTTGGTACAATTTAAACAAGTAGTTGGTACAATTTAACCAAGTACTTGGTACAAGTTACTCAAATACGTTGTACAATTTAACCAAGAATTTGGAAATTATTTTGCTTATTATTATGCAATCCCAATACCTTCTTTTGAAATTTTGTATATTTTCACCCAAGTGCTTGGTACAATTTAAACAAGTAGTTGGTACAATTTAACCAAGTACTTGGTACAAGTTACTCAAATACTTTGTACAATTTAACCAAGAATTTGGAAATTATTTTACTCATTATTATGCGATCCCAATACCTTCTTTTGAAATTTTGTATATTTTCACCAAGTGCTTGGTACAATTTAAACAAGTAGTTGGTACAATTTAACCAAGTACTTGATACAAGTTACTCAAATTCTTTGTACAATTTAACCAAGAATTTGGAAATTATTATGCTCATTATTATGCGATCCCAATACCTTCTTTTGAAATTTTGTATATTTTTACCCAAGTGCTTGGTACAATTTAAACAAACAGTTGGTACAATTTAACCAAGTACTTGGTACAAGTTACTCAAATACTTTGTACAATTTAACCAAGAATTTGGAAATTATTATGCTCATTATTATGCGATCCCAATACCTTCTTTTGAAATTTTCTATATTTTCACCCAAGTGCTTGGTACAATTTAAACAAGTAGTTGGTACAATTTAACCAAGTACTTGATACAAGTTACTCAAATTCTTTGTACAATTTAACCAAGAATTTGGAAATTATTATGCTCATTATTATGCGATCCCAATACCTTCTTTTGAAATTTTGTATATTTTTACCAAGTGCTTGGTACAATTTAAACAAACAGTTGGTACAATTTAACCAAGTACTTGGTACAAGTTACTCAAATACTTTGTACAATTTAACCAAGAATTTGGAAATTATTTTGCTCATTATTATGCGATCCTAATACCTTCTTTTTAAATTTTGTATATTTTCACCCAAGTGCTTGGTACAATTTAAACAAGTAGTTGGTACAATTTAACCAAGTGCTTGGTACAAGTTACTCAAATACTTTGTACAATTTAACCAAGAATTTGGAAATTAGTTTGCTCATTATTATGCGATCCCAATACCTTCTTTTGAAATTTTGTATATTTTTACCAAGTGCTTGGTACAATTTAAACAAGTAGCTGGTACAATTTAACCAAGTACTTGGTACAAGTTACTCAAATACTTTGTACAATTTAACCAAGAATTTGGAAATTATTTTGCTCATTATTATGCGATCCCAATACCTTCTTTTGAAATTTTGTATATTTTCACCAAGTGCTTGGTACAATTTAAACAAGTAGTTGGTACAATTTAACCAAGTACTTGATACAAGTTACTCAAATTCTTTGTACAATTTAACCAAGAATTTGGAAATTATTATGCTCATTATTATGCGATCCCAATACCTTCTTTTGAAATTTTGTATATTTTTACCAAGTGCTTGGTACAATTTAAACAAACAGTTGGTACAATTTAACCAAGTACTTGGTACAAGTTACTCAAATACTTTGTACAATTTAACCAAGAATTTGGAAATTATTTTGCTCATTATTATGCGATCCTAATACCTTCTTTTTAAATTTTGTATATTTTCACCCAAGTGCTTGGTACAATTTAAACAAGTAGTTGGTACAATTTAACCAAGTGCTTGGTACAAGTTACTCAAATACTTTGTACAATTTAACCAAGAATTTGGAAATTAGTTTGCTCATTATTATGCGATCCCAATACCTTCTTTTGAAATTTAATATATTTTTACCCAAGTGCTTGGTACAATTTAAACAAGTAGCTGGTACAATTTAACCAAGTACTTGGTACAAGTTACTCAAATACTTTGTACAATTTAACCAAGAATTTGGAAATTATTTTGCTCATTTTTATGCAATCCCAATACCTTCCTTTGAAATTTTGTATATTTTGACCAAGTGCTTGGTACAATTTTAACAAGTAATTGGTACAATTTAACCAAGTACTTGGTACAAGTTACTCAAATACTTTGTACAATTTCACCAAGAATTTTGGTTGTGAGAATTTTTTAGGAGTTGTTTAATAATTTTGATTTTGGTATAAATTTCGAAGCGAAAGAAAATGGAAGGCGATCGGGTGAACGTTGAAACATTTGAAGGTGGTGGAAATGGGCTAACATATAAATTTTAGATGTGCCAAATTCTAGAATTCAGTGAATTGTTCGACGTAGTGGATGGCACCGATCAAAAATCAGCCAGTGCACTGCAAATAATAAATTGTGATTCGGCAGCTTGGTGAGCAATTATGGTACTACAATTTAACAAAGTAGCCGGACGATGATATTTTAACGTGTATGTCAAAACTGATGGAAGTCGTAAGACTATTAAAGGATCAAAGTGAAGAAGTTTCTGAGTCGATCGTTATGATGAAGATTTTAATGTCTTTGATAGCTAAATATAAGTATTTTCATATAGTGCATGGAAATCAACGAATGCGGAAAACCAAACTATGATAAGTTTACGTGCGCGGTTAATGGCAGAAGAGCTTCGACAGATCATGGATCGTGGCTATTGATTGCAATCGATACTGAAGAATGGAAACATTTATGCAGTGGGAGTTCGAACCGATAGGCTGTTCCAAATGCTGTTGAAGAATCATGTGGCGATCAAGATTTCTCTTCACGCATGGCATGGGTAACTTTGACATCAGAACATCGCACACATGAAGAAATTTTTTCGAAATAATGAAATCGATTTCGTGGGCGAGCATGTTGCGTGTGAAGTGGTGCGTCTATGGAAAGCATCATTGTAGGCTAACGCAAACGAATTAGATTGGTAGTTCGATGTATTTTTTGCTTTTAATGGAAGATTTTTCACATCTTCGTTGAGTCAATGGGACGGAGTTCATCTACTGCGAAGCAGAAGAACAACAAGTTCTGGACAGAGGCTGTCAATTTGGCCATGCACTGCCACTGTATCGAACGGAGACGATCACAGTGCCTGGATCTTCGGCCCAGAGATGTTTAAGTACATTACAATGGAAAAACGACAAAAAGTGGATCCAAAGGCAGTCAAGTGTGTGTTCGTCGGATATGATCATCATTTGAATCTAGTGTCAAATCCAAAGATGTACAAAACTGAGATAGCTCGTGACGTGATCTTTCTTTTGGAAGAATTAATGGATGCACTAGACATTAGTGACACTAATAAAAAGGCCAACGAAAACACGAACGTGCCGGTGCAGCTAATCGAACGTGTTGTAATATGCTATCTGGATAAGAAGGATATCATTGAACGATATTTGTGCAATCGAAACAACATTACAGCGGCGTGGCGATTAAAGTCTGACAAGCAGTGAGAGCCGGCAATGAACGAGGAGTACGATTCACCCATAAAAAATTCCACGTAGAATGTGGTCAATCCACCAAAACGTCAAATGGTGATTGATAATCGTCGGACCTACAAAGTAAAGCAAAATCAAGATGAAAGTATACGAATTGAATCAAGCGTCACACAAGCGTGTGCACAAGAGGTACTCAACTGTTTTCGGATGGGGGAATGCAATGCATGAAACTTGACGATTTTGAAGTAGTTTAACAAATCAATTTTCCTGTTTTGCTATTAGCAATGCAAGTCGAATGTGGGCGATGAAAGGAATGGTGTGATTGAATCGATTGTACTTGATACAATTTAATCACGAACTTAATAAATTTGGCTTTTAAATTACTTTGCTCATTTTCATATCAACAAATACAATATTCTGATATAAAAAAATCTCACCACAGAGTGTGGAATGTTCAAAACCACAAATTATGATCGACATTGTGATCGAAAAATTGATTTAAACTTCTGCTGTGTTTTTTTATTAGCGCCCGATAGCTGTATCCGGAGCAGCCAATTTTCTATGTGAAAACTTATATTTAGCGCGCTATTATTGCATTTAATTAATTTATTTAAATCTAAACTAAGATTTTTCATTCAACTTTTTAATTAAAAATCGATAAAAAAATATCTCGGCTCACTTATTTATCGGGAGCCGCTATCGGGAGCGCTATCCATTTCAATGGGAAATTTGAAAAGGCTTTTAATTTTGTAAACCCCTGAAACCATTAGAAACTAAATCTTACAATAAAAAATTAAAACGCAGCAAAATGAATTTTTGTTTATAACGTCATGTCAAAATAAATGTCAATTAATATATTTCAGGTGATAAATGTTTGTTTTATTGATGAATTTAGTTTTAATTTTTATAGTACAGCGACACCAGTGAATAATAGCTGCAGTTCCAATAGAAAATTGCCATTTGGCTCCGGATAGTGCTCCAATATTAAAACACAGCTTTCGATTCATTTATATAGCTATTAAAATGCATACATTTAGGCGTTAGAGAAATTTTATCGTTTAGCATAGATTCAAACCAACTCTCCACAAAATGAATTTTTCAAAATTCATTTATCTGTTACATCTATGTTAGATTCTCAATAAATACAGTTTCTTTTGCATTTAAGATGTTCGGTACTTCTCTTCGCAGCTTCTATAATTCTACATAAAAGTAATCTTTATTTTGTCCGGGTGAGCGTATAACGTAAAATAACATAAAATTTTCACTTTAAATTCCGCGCACACATCACAAATTTTATAAGTATAAAATAGATATATAAGGTATAAAATAGATCGCGTTTTAGATAAGAGCAAATCTTAAATGTGTAACATAAACTATTTATTAAAAGTTTTAGTTACTGATAAAAACTATAAATTTTAATTATTTTAGCTGCTATTTGCATTTTTCACATAAAAATATTGCGGAACAAAATTTTTTAGTTATCAACATTTAATTTAATTTAAATATTATTGTTATTATATTTTATTAACGTATAGTATATACAAGTAGATGAATACAAGTACATTTATTGCGATCATGTATTACCATTTAAAGAGATTTATGTATATCTGTACATTTTTCTTAAGGAGGTTTTCTTCTTATTCTTCTTCTTCCGCTTATATGTTACAACTTATGCACAATTTGATTAGTAGTGATTGTGTACTGCTGTTGTTGTACGTACGATTTGTGTTTTCTTTATTAGATAATTAAATAATGTGTATTTGTGGAGCAGGTCCAAAGCTGTGTCTTTGTAACGGGCAGGGTTGAAGTGGTTTTGGTTTTATGGTATCGACTTTGTACTCAATAAATCGAGTGGTATTTAGAAATGTCTGATACTTTTTCTGATATTGAACAATTTGCCTAAATTTCCGACTAACAAAATTGATAGTTAGTTCATACCGTGCTTTCATTATGACACAAAACACTCCGAATCTAATGTTTATTTAAAATTTGTTAAATAAGTTAGAATTTACGTCCCCGTGGCGAGCTGCAGCTATCGGGGGGGGGGGGGGGGGGGGGTCACAGGTGGTGGATTGTGAACGGCCTATCGATAGGTAGGTTAGCGGTGAATTAAATAAGCCGTCCCCAACCGCAGCTCTGCTGGAAGGAGAGTCTCAGAGAACGGGGGAGTGGTTAACCTCTGTTCACTAAATTCTGAGTGCCTATGATACCCAGTAGGGAAAGGCGAATTGATGGCGCCATAAAACCATCGACCACAACCACGGTGAACTGAGCGTCACGTCTCCCTGCGCTCTCGAGCCTCCAGGTAGTGAGTAGGGAACCCTATAAACGGTAATCCCCTGAATGAAATGGGTCCTATTTGTTTGGGATATCCATATGAATGGGTGAATGAGTGAGTGGATGTTGGGGGGCGGGGGCGTGGAAGGCGGGGTACTCGGTGAGCCAATGGGCTGGATTAAGGTGTTATGCGACCCGTGCTGATGATCGACTAGACTGGGGGCCCATTTAACAAAGCCCAGTCGTGAACGGAGCCCTCTGGATACCTGGCGACTTCCAGTTGTATTTAGCATTACCTGCGTATACGGATCTCTGCGTAGGTGGACGTATTTCTCCGATACTCGTGGGAATATATGGAAGATTTAAAAAATAATAAAAATAAGGGGACCGGTACCCACCAAAAACCGGGAAGTACTATAGAGGGGAGTAACTCTAACCAACAAGGTGGGGCTCCTTCAACTGAGGCAAGGGTAAGCAACACCATGACATCGAAGCCAGGTGGAAGCGGAACTGCCAAACAGAACAGTGGGGGACCGAGAGAGATCCCTCCATCAAAACGACGGCACAGAGAAAGACGGTCGGCATTTAGAGTTCTGGAGAAACTGGCTGCGACCCCTGAGGGGCAGCTTACAGTTGCGCAGAAGGAATCTGTAGCATGGGCTAAGAAAACTGTCGGCTGCGATAGCTCGGAGAGGATCCTTGTGTCTAAAAGACAGAGGTCCCAGGATAAGCTTGAAGCAGAAGGCAGTAAGCGGGCCAAAGTGCAAGCAGACATGACGTCGGGTGCTCCTAAGGAGCAGAAACTGAAATTATTCAGTGAAATCCTGAAGGAGCACGTGCTGGTGCTAGCCGTCATTGACAAAGGTCAGGAAGATGGGAGCATCACGTCGGAAAAGTGGAGGGTAGTGTATAATGCACTAAACTCCATTTTCTTGAGGATCCTTAGAGAAAATCCGGGATCCCCCCCGTCCTGCAGAGATGCGGGATGGCACCAAGGGCGCGTTAAGCTAACTGCGTGCTCAGACCAGAGATCGGTCGATCTCTATAAAAGAGCAGTGACCGAGGTAGGCGAGGTGTGGCCGGGCGCGAGGCTGGAAGCAGTCAGCAGAGGAGAAATCCCGAGCAGGCCGCGAGCACGCGTCTGGTTACCAACCGAGCCGGATAAGCCAGAGGAGGTCATTGAGATTATCCGGGCCAGTAATCCCGATCTTCCAACGGAAGGATGGAGGATTGTGAAGCAGGAGGAGGCTAAGGTGGGCTTAAGATTGGCAATCATGCTGATCAATAAGGAATCCTTGGTTTCCCTTGCTAGATCTAAGGGAGTAATCAACTTCGGTTTCGGGTCGATCACTCTTAAAGTTTATAGGAAAGACGAGGTCGATAAGGGCGCGGAAGACCAGCCTGGGGGTGACGTAGAACGGACCCGGCAGGAAACGGTCAAGCGGGCTGAGGCCGACCAGAATAGCCGTTCCGATATTTCGGACGAAGTGAAGTTGGTGATGGGAGGCAGCCTCCTCTCTCTGAAGTCCGATGTGGGCAACCCGTCGAACACACGACGAGAGGGGGTTTGCGACCAAACCAACGAGCCAAATGACACTATCCTGATGCAGGAAGTGCATGAAGTGGTGAGTAAGGTAGATTACAATGGTTAGCATTGTACAAATAAACCTGCACCACTCGAAGGCTGCCTCGGCAGCCCTCGTGTTCAGACTGACTAAGTCAGATGAGGACTTGGTGTTAATCCAAGAACCTTGGATTAATAATAACAGGATCTGTGGCCTCGGAATGAAAGGGTATAAATTATTATACTCAAGCAACTCTGAAAAGATCCGATCGTGTATCTTAGCGAAAAATAATTTGAATATTTTTCTTCTTCCACAATTTAGTAGCGGGGACGTTACGGCGGTGAGCGCTGAGGTAGGCTGTGAAAAACTATGGCTAGCCTCAGCCTACATAGATCGCGAGAAGGAGGTTCCACCGGACAACCTGGGGGAACTGATCCGGGAAGCAGGTCAGAAAAAGGTAGGTGTGATACTTGGATGTGATGCAAACGCGCATCACACAATCTGGGGAAGCACAGACATTAATGAAAGGGGTAAGTTATTTTTTGATTACTTATTAAATACTAACCTTGTAGTTTGCAATATTGGGTGTGAACCAACATTCATTGTTAGAAATCGACCGGAGGTTCTAGATGTAACCTGTGCGTCAGAAACAATTTTTGATATGATCAGTGGGTGGAGAGTGGCGAAAGAGCACTCATTCTCTGATCACCGATATATTACATATAACCTCAACATCAAACCTGTTGCCCGGAAAGCTTTCAGGAATCCCAGAAGGACAAACTGGAGCAAATATGAGGAGGTGTTGAAGGAACTATTGCCGCTGGAGGTTCCTGGACTTCCGGCGACAGTAGAGGAATTAGATGGCATGGTTGATATTGTCACAAAGGCATGCAATCTTTCATTTAATGGTGCGTGCCCCCTAATAAAGGCTAGGGGCAGGCAGAAACCGATATGGTGGACCACGAGGTTGGGAACCTATCGGAGAGCGTGTAGGACAGCCTTTAATAAGGCTAAGAACACCAGGGAAAATCGAGATTGGGATTCCTATAAGGAAGACCTGAGAAAATACAAAAAAGAGTTGAGGAGGGCACAAAGGGGGTCTTGGAGACTCTTCTGTTGTAGAATGGAGGAGGTCTCCGAGACTTCTCGCCTAAGGAAAATTCTATCTACTAACCCAACCAGTCCTAGTTACTTAATTAGGCCGGACGGGTTATGGACAGCTTCAAGTGCGGAATCATTGGAGCTTCTCATTGAGACCCATTTTCCGGGAAGCATTGATGACTCGATGGAGCCTGGAGCTCATCGAGGAACACCTTTAACAGATGTGGATGGCATCGTGGACAGGAAACAAATCCTGTGGGCACTGAACGGTTTTAAGCCTTATAAATCGGCGGGCCCGGATCGGATTATACCAGCAGAGATCCAAAGGAACTCTGCGGTCATCCTCCCCTGGCTGGAGGTTATCTTCAGGGGATGTCTGCAATTGGTCTATATTCCCAGGAAATGGACGGAGGTCAGAGTGGTTTTTATCCCGAAATCGGGAAAAAGCTCACAGGCTTATCCAAAGGACCTGAGGCCTATAACTCTATCATCCTTTCTGTTGAAAACCTTGGAAAGATTGATAGACGTACTTATTCGAACAAAAGTTGATCCGAGGAATTGGGCAATGTCTCAGCATGCGTACTGTAAGGGAAAGTCGGTGGACACAGCTCTGCACGATCTAGTACGCATGATTGAGAAGACAATTTACTCGCAAGAGTTCTGTATGGTAGCATTTCTCGACATTGAGGGTGCCTTTAATAATGTAAAAATGGAGGCGATCATGGAAGGATTGTCATTTTTGAAGGTGGATTATCCTATAAGTAGGTTGATAAATCAGATGCTGGTAAGCAGGATTATTATCTCCGAACTAGGAGAGTCCACCATTAGAAGGCGGGTGGTTAGAGGAACTCCGCAGGGAGGAGTGATGTCCCCCTTTCTTTGGAGTGCAGTGGTGAATGGATTGCTGTTGGAACTGGAGAAAGAGGGGATGGGGGTTGTAGCGTATGCAGATGATGTAGCGATAGCTGTCTCAGGCAAATATCTGGATACGATTAGGGATGTTATGCAGAATGCACTCCTGATCGTTACGAAATGGGCCGGCAAATGCGGATTAGGGATCAACCCGTCCAAGACAGAGCTGGTACTATTTACTAAGAAATATAAAATTCCGGTAGTTAGCCCTCCTACTGTGAACGGCATTAGACTGGCTTTTGCTGACAGAGCGAGATTTTTGGGCATAATCTTGGACAGTAAGCTCAGCTGGAAGCCTAACATTGTAGAAAGGGTGAATAAGGCTAATGTAGCCATTTACTCGTGTAGAAACGCAATAGGGAAGAAATGGGGTTTGAAACCAGAGCTGGTACACTGGCTCTATACCGCAGTGGTAAGGCGGCCAGCTCTGGAAAAGGTAACCTACATAAGGATGTTGGCGAAGGTGCAAAGAACGGCCTGTATGCTTATAAGCGGGGCGCTTAGGACAACACCTACACGCGCTTTAGAGGTTATGTTCCACCTTATTCCAATCGGCTGTCTCTCAGTGGAAGTCTCTTCAGGTGGGACACTCGACGATAGTTAGATCACTAAGGGAAGAATTGGTGAATCTAGATTATATTAAACCAACGTTGTGCTTTGATATAGGTTTCCGGATCATCTGTCCTTCTAGGGAATCCTGGAGGAATGGATCAATACGGGAAAACGAGGCACTGACATTTTTCACGGACGGCTCTAAGCTAGACGGCAAAGTAGGAGCTGGAGTCTTCTGTGAGAAGCTCAATGTTAATATTTCTGTTCGTCTCCCTGACTACTGCAGCGTGTACCAGGCTGAAGTGGTGGCGATAGGGGAAGTCGTTACATGGTTGAAGCATAACGTGGTATCTGTTAGGGATATCGCGATTTATGTGGACAGTCAAGCGGCACTCAGGTCACTAGAGGGGGTTTCTCTGAAGTCACGGGTGGCGCTGGATTGCCGCTCATCTCTTAATGAGATGAGCGAGTATTTCAGTATCCAGATGATCTGGGTCCCTGGTCACTCGGATGTCACGGGAAACTGCAGGACAGACGAACTAGCTAGGTACGGTACGACTCTCCAGATGCAACCGGAAAGGGCAGGTCTGGGGAGGCCTATAGCAGCGCTCAAATTGACGCTCAGTAAAAAGGCAATCGCCTTAACAGATGAGAGGTGGACCAACACTCTTACGTGCAGGGTAGTAAAACAGGTTTGGCCAAAACTGGACCTGCAGCGCTCCAAGGCACTTGTATCCCTGGGAAAACGAGATTTAGGATTGGTCGTAGGGATACTAACAGGACACTGCCTTTTTGGGGAACATGCGAGAAGGCTGGGTCTAGAGACGAATGACTTTTGTAGAAGTTGTATGGACGAAGAGGAGGAAGAGACGCTAGTTCACTTCCTATGCTCATGTCCGGCACTATCATACAAAAGACGTAAGTACTTGGGTGTGTACAACATGGACAGCCTTTCTGAACTCGCGGACTGTAGGGTGCGAGATATTTTACGCTACATCAGTAGCTCTGGTTGGTTTCAGCGGGAGTAAGGGGAGATTGGATCCTGTGGTATCACAATGGGCCATTATTGGCCTAAGTGTGCGATAACAGCCACTCTAACCTAACCTAACCTAGAATTTACGTCCCTTAAGCTAGCAGAACCCATATAGCAGAACATTACAAGATAGTATTGATAATTATAGGCTAATTAAATGCCGCATTAAAAAATTTTGGGCTACACCCCTTCCAACTAAAACGCGGGTTCTGCTAGCTTAAGAAAAAGTTAGCAGAACCCACATCAAAAACTGATTTAAAAACAATTGGAAAATTAACGGTTAATTTTAGGCTAATTAAATGCCCTATTTAAATTTTTTTATTATGCTCGATCTAGAAAATGCAAAACAAGATCTATTGATAAGCAAATAATTTTAGGCTCACTATGGGCTATTCAAATGCCCCATTAAAAAATTTTGGGCTCCACCCGTTTTTGACTAGACCTCAGGTCATTTAATCTAAAGCTAGCAGAACCCTGAAGTTTGGTCAAAAACGGGTGGAGCCAAAAAATTTTTAATGGGGCATTTGAATAGCCCGTAGTGAGCGTAAAATTATTTGCTTATCAATAGATCTTGTTTTGCATTCTAATTTCGGTTTTGGTCCGATTTTCGATTTGGATAACATTTTATGATTCATTTGTTAATGTGACCATTTCAGGGTGGAGAACTTTATTCTTACTCCACATTTGGAAAGGTGCAGCTATTTTAGAATAATTTCGAAAAAATCGAAAAATAATTTACACCTTTCTTAGAAAGTGAAACTTATTACACAGTTAAGTTTTTGTATCAAACACAGAGCTGTCAAACTGTATATGTAGTATAATGAACAATTAAAATATTTTAGAACATAAACAAGTTTTTCAGACAAGGATACAAAATAAACGATCAAATTCGTCAGTTAATAATCCTTATAAACGCTATACTTTGACGGAAGGGTCGCTGGGTATTTCTAGTGAAATACTCGTAACTCAAGTGGAAAAAATAGGGATGATGAATCTCTCAGCCAAATGTAAATCGCAGTGGTCCAGAAGAAAACTAATATTTCATTGAGATTAAAATCATCCTCTTTTATCACTCAATATAAAATTTTAATCTGGCAAAACCACAAGCACGAATAGCTTTGACTCCACGCACGAAAAACTATTATATTTATCTTTACTTTATCTTGCGCTTATCTTTTTTTAATATGCTTGAGGTGACCTAAAGATAATCGGTTGAATATCGCTGGTACAACCTAGAACGAAACTTTCGCAACTCCGGAGAATACCCTGCATATACTCGCCCGTGTATCATTTTCCAATGTTGTCTCTAGGTTAACTTTAATTCGCCCCAAGTTTAAAATTGGGTTATTCTGAAAAGTAGCCAGGATATTTGGGGTCATTCTGGATAATAGCCAGATAGATAGTATTAAGCTCAAAACAAAACAAGAGCGAAGGCGGCGAGCGAAATCGCCTGTCATATTAGAAAACACCGAAATCATGCAAAACAAACACAACCATCAACGCAGGCGACGACGATTTTTTCGTTGAAAAAAATTTAGAGTCTATTTCTATTTTTGTTGCCGACGAAACAATGTTGCCAACTGTTTTTTATATATGTATAAGTTGGCATCAATTAACCGTCATATTATTAACCATTTTTTTCAATCTAGTAGCCTAATGCCACAACGTCATGTGTCAAAAACACAGAAGGTTATGCCGTTTGGTTGTTTTTTTATCGCCATACGCTGACGCTTTTGTTCTGTTAGCTACAGCGATATTTTTTATTTATTCGTCGACGCTTGCCGTCATCGCTCTTGTTCTGTTTCTAGCTTTATTTACATCAAGGTGAGGTTACCAACACGTGGTCAGTTTGGTTTCAAACTAATGAAATATTGAATTCTTTACATTGAAAAACTCCGTCGCGTCATCAGACTACAGTGACCAAACTAAAAAAAGATTGAAAATACTTTGAACTTACATACAAAGTATAATCATAATGCTTTAGCGAATTTTAATGATTACAATTTCTGAAATTATAGCGCAGAGCGTTAACTTTTAAAACTCATTGCGAATAGCATTTCGCATTTACGCTTTCATATTCAGTTTAGACAAATCGCAAGAAAGATTCCACACTAATTTTGTTTTTATCCTCATTTCTTTAGAACGCAAAGAGTTCAATTTCAATTGAATTGCGTACATTTTCAGAATATCTGCCGTAATGCGGATATTTATAAAACACATTGCGAATAGCGTATTGCATTTATGCTTTCGGGAGACATGCCGCAAATGAAAAGTTATCGCAAAAATTTTGCTGGGTTGTGTGCCTAACACCAACCAAATTGATTGTTAGTTTATGTCAGTTATTGATAGATGTCGCTAATGTTGACGTTGCTCACGTAACTGAGAGCTGAAGAACAACACAGAATTATGGTAAAATATAAAAGGATTACTGCGGGATTCCAATTGAGGATACAAATGAATAGCTAATAGACCGGACATATCTAAGGTAAAGAAAATGAATACAACCGATACAAAAGGAAAAACAACACAGGCATCGTGGACTTTATTTTGAAATCGCCAATTGAGGTTAACAGTTATATTCTTCAAACAGTGAAAAGTTGTGGAATGGAAAAAGTTAAAACTAATGCTTTGGCGGGATTCTGGATTCAGAGATGCACACCCAAATTAGTTTTTACTGAAAAAATTGAATGTACCTTAATTAATGACAATGTACGGGACATCATGAAACGGTTAAATAAGTTACGTCGAGTTGAGCTGAACACTGAAAGATATATCAGGCGGTTAACACCAACCTGCCGTGACGGAAGACCAGGATTACTTGTTGAACGCAACACCACGTAAATCACATATTGAACTCTATAGGAAAAACGTCGAAAGCCGGATAGAACACTATCGCACCAACGTTGCGAAAATCAAGGGAAATAACAACTTTTTCTAATGCAAAATGTGTTCCCAAAACAGACTGCCAAACATAAACTATTAAACCTACAGTCAGAACATACAATCAGCCAACAGGTTGGCTTTAATGCAGTAAGAAGGTAGTGAAGCAAGTTTTGAATGTTGGATGGAGGTTGCTGGAATGTCGAGGTGCAATTGTAACAACCAGCAGACGACCGATTTGATCATCATAAAAAACTGTCAAAAAAAACCGTCAACAATTATTGAGAGAAGAATGGATTGGGATCAGTCAAACCTTAAAAAAAAGAGCAAACATCAGAAAATGTGAGGAAGTACCTACCATCATGAAATGCAAACCGGTGTCAAGGTCAACATAGTGAACACAACATTTTGTGCAGTATTACTTATTATAAAATTTATAATAAGTATTTAAATAATTGATTACCTAACCCAAAAACCTACTCTAAATTAGACAAAAGGTGTCTATTACAACTCAGAAACACAAAAAAATATGATTCTCAAACTGAGAAAAATTGGTTTAATACAGTAAATTATTCTCAATATGAGAAATTTGATTTATAATAAAAGACTAACGAGGCTATTAAATTAGATATCTTCGCAATCATGGAGTGCTGAGATTCGTCACTCAAATTAGACAAAAGGTGTCTATTATAACTCAGAAACACAAAAAAATATGATTCTCAAACTGAGAAAAATTGGTTTAATACATTAAATTATTCTCAATATGAGAAATTTGATTTATAATAAAAGACTAACGAGGCTATTAAATTAGATATCTTCGCAATCATGGAGTGCTGAGATTCGTCACTCAAATTAGACAAAAGGTGTCTATTATAACTCAGAAACACAAAAAAATATGATTCTCAAACTGAGAAAAATTGGTTTAATACAGTAAATTATTCTCAATATGAGAAATTTGATTTATAATAAAAGACTAACGAGGCTATTAAATTAGATATCTTCGCAATCATGGAGTGCTGAGATTCGTCACTCAAATTAGACAAAAGGTGTCTATTATAACTCAGAAACACAAAAAAATATGATTCTCAAACTGAGAAAAATTGGTTTAATACATTAAATTATTCTCAATATGAGAAATTTGATTTATAATAAAAGACTAACGAGACTATTAAATTAGATATCTTCGCAATCATGGAGTGCTGAGATTCGTCACTAACTCAATAAGAGATTAGATTTGAGAGACGTTGTTTGGGTTTTCTGCATTTTAGAATACGAGGTGTACAAGTATGAAATGTGGATTACTAAAAAACATGTTAAATTCGGAAGAATGATAAAAAGCGCTTTACTTCATAGCTCCATTGCTTGTAATATATTTTTCCCATCTTTCGGGTTATTTGTGAATATGTCAGTAAAAATCTTCCCCTTTTCTGTGAACCATTGATCATGCTATTTTTTCACATCTTTGAAAGAACCAAAGCGCTGCCGGTTTTCTGCTTATCGTCTAGGCATAATTGCCCGGCGAGTTGTTTTTGTGTTTGGGAATCATCTTCGTCCAACATTGCTTGCAATTCACATCTTAGTATTTTTTAAAGGTTTTCCACGTTCCGTGTCTGAAACATCGAGGTCACCACTTTTTGGAACGCGTTTTACCTCAAACTTTATCTTTCGCGCTGTTGACATGAACATTACTTGTTTTGCAGATTGAATAATTTAAATTAATTCCTTGGTCAGTTTGGCCACCTCGTGAATGCAGATTATTATCTTTATTCATAAACCGCAAGTAACCACACTGAGAAAAAAACCGAGTACGTTCTTTCAACATAAGAAAATCCACAAAGCTACTTGGTGATCGATTAATAGAAGAATGGAAAATCAAATTGATTAGGTCAAGATCTGGAAGAAATAACAAAAACCTGTATAACTGACGTTAAATCAAATTTGATAAACAAGCAAAGAAGAAGACCTTGAGCTGGAATATAGATGCACTAAAAAATTAGGACCCCATGCAGAGCTACCAGTCACCTTTCACTGAAAGTTTAGACCGGCACAATGATAACCACGAGCTTCAATCAAACATTCAGGAGCAGTGGCAAGCTATCTAGTCAGCCATATATACAGCACCAAGATTAGGTAATGATTGGCTCGTTGATTAGTGCCATCAACTGGTCGAAAATAAACGAAAGCTCCGCGAAAATGGTTGGCTCGCAACACTAGAAGCTGTCACATAAAATATTTCTGTACCAGGAAAGCCACGTCCATATTTTTCCGACAAAAGCAGCGCAAATTTACGAGCAGATCGAAACCATCAGCTTGCAAGCAGAAAACGGGAAGGAAACTCATGACTTCTAGAAGTTAAAATAAACGTTGTTTATGTTCTATCAGTATGGCAAACCTACTTTCAAAATGTACTAAATCATTCAGATCCATAATTCACAAAACAAAATTTTAGGAAAATGTAGTCTTCAAACTGCAATAAATAGAAAAAAACCCCAAAAAAAATAATTCCCAGTCGCCAGAATTCACTTTATAGGGAAATATTTCCTAGCTGCTATAACGCAGTTAATTTCTTTTCATTTCCTTATTCCTAGGGAAAGTCAGAATAAACCCACTTTGATTCTCAATAGTATTCCTGTACCATATGCAAAAATGGACTGCTCGGAATGGACATAGTCGCAAGTGAAATAAAAAAGTGTGTTCAAAAACTACAGGAGGGACTCCATCATCCTAATATCGGAAAAGCTGCAAAAGCCAAAAGAAATGATGTTGTTAGCAGAAAAAAATAGAAAAAAACGATAGGAGTTCAAGCTCCACCAGAACACAAATGATTGGTAAAGATTAAGGTCAAAATTAAAAATCACGTAGGTATGTCATCGCTAATTACAAGAAGTCGATGGTTATCCAAACCATCCTTCGTGCATTTTGGGAGTGTGATTTTGGAGGCGAAAATTTGAGATTGTTTTTAGCGATATACAGTAAACCCCAATTTAACGGACGCTCGATATAACGGACTCCGGATTTAACAGACAATTTTTATTTTCCATTTTTTGATTACCGATTATGATGGAGGGGTTCTTAAATGATTTTGGGAGGAATTCTGGAAATGAGATTCATTAATGATTTGTAAAAGAAGTTTTTTTTATTATGGCAAAATGAAATGGGACACGGCTATTGCTTAACCGATAATGATGGAATTCGCCACGTTGGATAAATATGGGATTATAAAATGATAAACTGCTGTACTCGCCGGAGGATGAGAAACCGAGTCATAATTTTCCTCTTCTCTGATTATTGTTGTAGTGGAGAGTGTAATTATTGGGTGTTTAATGAAATTAACCCCCAGGCCATTTATGCTCTTGTATTGCAAGTATCTCAAAAGTATAAATTTCTGCTTGGTTCGAAAGGTTTGGAAATCTCAAGGTCTTAGAAGACATCATGTTCCATGCTCCCGTCAACTGTTTTTCAGGTCATTGTTTATAAGAATACTATAAATTTAAAGTCGATGAAGTTAGCTCGAGCGCCAATTTTTTGGTGGATTTCTTGGATAAGTGTAGCCATCCCGAAAAATTGTAAATACATTAAAAAATGTAACACCATCCCAAAAACTAATTTCCCAATATGCAATGCCGACGGAATTCCATTTACATTCGCGTTCTCAAACCACACTGCTTCTATGGAAAGAACCATGTGTATCACGCGGAAATTCGTACTCCCCGCCAAAGAAAAGTGTCACAAAAATTCCGGTGTCGGTGTGAATCCCAACTAAAAAGAGAAAAAAACCACAGAAACAAAAAGCACGTGTTTGTATATATTTTCCTATTGGAATAAATAATAATTCTTATTTGAAATAAAACAAAATTTTCCATTTATAATAAAATAAATATTAATTTTTTATTAGTACAAAAATACACAATTAAATTTTATAACACAAATTTTATAAATTAAATTTTAAGCACGTTCACCATACGTCTGGTTTGTTCACCATACGCGCATCCAATTGAACATCCCAACAAGCACAACCGATCTTGAAAAGAAAAAAATGCATTGAAAATTTACAACGTAAATGTATTTCGCGACGACGCCATTGTGAGACAGATTTCTATTACCTTTTTAGTCCAAATTTGTACATCGCGATCACTAAATTACTTAATAATTATTATTTTATACTTAAATTTAAAACTATTTACTTTAACAAATAGAAAACATTAAAATGAAACACAACACTTTAAAGAAAAAAAATTTAATTATGTAGTGCAACCGCGCACGTCGACTTGTCAGAAGAAACTGAAAATAAAATATACAATCGAAACTTATAAAACGAAAATAATATTACCGCGAAATAGAAAGAGAAAAACAATTATTTTTCTTCAAAATCAATATTTTTTTGTCTTTGATATTTTGTAGTACGGAATTTTGTACGACATTTGAGCAGTTTTTTCCACACAGTGGAATAATTGCATACTGGGTTATGCATGAGAAAAACAAACAATACAGAAAAATAATATAATGTAAAAAAATTAATGGTAAATAATTTTTTTTTAAATTTATTTAATCCGAATAGAGATAATTTGTGTAGCTTATATGGGTCCACGTTGAATTCTACACCGCAATACATGGAGATAAAGCAACCAAGTGGCATATAAATATGTCCAGACAGGGATGGCTACACTTATCCAAGAAATCCACCAAAAAATTCGGCCTCGGGCTACCTTCATCGACGAAATTAATCTGAGCCTGTTGTGTAAATAACGTAGATTTTTTTGTGAGAGTAGGTAGTTGGCGTGATTGTTTATGAGAGTAGGTAGTTGGTCTAGTGGTAATAAGCACTGGTAGTTGCTTACTACCGAGCTCCTTCCTAGTTTAGATTACCGAGTTCCGTCTCTGGTGGCCATATTCCACAAATTTTTTCCAAAGTTATTGAAGAATCTTATTTCCATTAAGCATATTCAATTTCAGCATAATCGGTTAAGAAATTATCGAATTGCATTCTAGGTAGCCATATTCCAGAACTTTTCAAAGAGAAGAAGAAGAATCCCATTTCCATTCAGCATACCCAATCCAATCATAGTTGGTTAAGAATTGATGGAGTTCCGACCCAGGTGGTCATATTCCAGAATTTCATCCCAAAATCATTTAACAATCCCATTTCCATCTAGCATACCCAATTCCATCATAATCGGTTAAGAATTGCTCGAGTTCCGTCCCAGGTAGCCATATTCCAGGACTTTATAAAAATTCTATAAATTTATTTTATTTTATTATAAAATTGTTAGTATTCGTCAAGTTTCCAGCTTCGTACTCTTCGAATCGTATGGAAATGATGATTTTAGTTTTGAAGAATCAAACAATTGTATTAATTATATCTTATGTCTTCCACTTTAGATACAATTCTTCGGAAAAAAAAATATTTTTATCTAAATGGTATATTCCAATAGAATTTGGTATTAATTTTGTAAAATGAAATCCCCATATAAGCGACGAACCTGATTTATGATGGTGAAGTTTGTGCTAAAAAAATATTTAAAAATTACACTGTTAAATTTATATTTTTTCTATTGGAATTTATTTTCAAAAGAAAATCCGTTTTTTAAACCACCGATCATAGAGATGTCCACAGGTTCTCACCCACATTTTCGAATAAATTACACAATATTCTACCGTTATAGTGATTGGCATCCGATTTTAACGGGTTTTGCTATGCCTATAATAGGATTCATATTTTTATTTTTACTGTTATTACTCTGGCTACAATTATTGCGGGGTTAAAACAATGGCGTAATTTTACTTTACGTTTACATCGAGAAAATCAAGTAAGGAGTATAAATTTTTAAATTTTCAAATGGGGGATATTTTACTATCAGTTTTTAGGAGGGGGTAGCTAAATTTTCCGGAAAATTTTTCATTGTTTTTATTTTTTCAATATTTTTTATTTTTATTAATAACATATGCTTCGTCAACCTTGCAGACACAGATCAAAGAGGTTTTATTGCTTCTTCTGATAGTGTCACAAATGTTAAAAAAATCACGGTTGTGAAGTTTGTCCCAAAAAAATCCAATTAGAAATTTTTAATGCAGAACAGTAATAGTATTTACACTGTTAAAATAAAATATTTGCGAAATAACTATATTATAATAGAAAGAGACGGAAATAGGCACCACATTTTTCATATTCGATTTATGTATTTTGCAAAGATGAAAGAAAGAGTGAAAAATAATCGAGAAAAAATTAAACATTTTTAAGTTCTCGCAAATCTAATCGATTTTATTGGTTTGAGTAGTTTTAATTCAGATAAATTTTGAATATCCTATAGTTTGTCGGAAAATTTCGCTATGTCCAAATGTTTGCTTCAGGTTGACACAATCAAATAAATCCAGAGCTATTTCCATATCTAGGGGATAGGCGTCATTTTTTGCTCTCGCAAATCTAATCGATTTTATCTTATCGATATACTCCTATCCATTAGCTGCAATAGATTTCTTCATTAACTTTTATTTCATTCTTAAATTTTTTTTTTTTGGAGGGTAAGGGGCGTCGGTCTTGAAGGTTTATATTCTATTCCAATTGTCAACCTCACCTGCACGTGGTGCTCCCTGCAAATCAACCAACGAGGGTCTGGCGACCGAGGAACGGCAGGATAACCGAACATTGAGAACCTAGTAAATGATTTTAGCTCTATTGAACCACTACTAATTGCAATAGTTAGGTTTACAACATCTGCAATAGTCTGTTCTTAATGCAATGAAGTGACAGCAAGCAGCTTTTTACAAAAGGTGGAACTCAAACTGCTCGGTTGGCTTAACCATCCTCTAACGATGCCAGCCCAAACGATGCTTTGTTGAGACAACCATTCAGATGGCCATTCGTTATCTAAATTTATCTAAACAAAACTGCTTAAACCAATAAAATCATTTTGATGAAGGAACTCGCTAAAGCTATCATTTCCAAGTAATGGAATTTTTCGGCCAACTCTACGACATTTAGAATTTATCTCGAAATCGATTTGACTAGCGAGAGCGAAAAACGATACCTATCCCCTAGATAAGGAAATGACTCTAGATTTATTTGATTGTGTCAACCTGAAGCTAACATTTGGACATAGTGAAATTTTCCGACAAATTCTAGGATATTCAGAATTTATCTAAACAAATTTTATTCAATCCAATAAAATCGTCTTCATTTTCCACAAGTAAAAATGATACCTTATTTTCGGTATCGTTTGGAAATTGAACCTAATTAATTTATTTTTGTCAACAAAGGCTCTTATTTTTACATAGGTGATTTTTCCGACAAAGTTTACGATAACTAGAATTTATTTTAACAAGAATTACGCAAGCTAATAAAATCGACTAAATTTAGCAGAACTAAAAAGGATATGTGGAATCTCCACGATTTCAGTAATATATTTAAACTAAAACTACTCATACCTAACGAAACGACTCCATTTACCGGAACAAAATTCACAAATATCCTGTTTTTTGTAAATGTCCTTTAGCTCACTTAATTGTCTTCTCTGTCTGGATATCCTCTTATCGAGAAATTTGGAGAGTACTGCAGTTTTTATACCCGGCATAAATTATCTTCTGCAAACTACTTACAAATGAAGAAAAATGGAAATGATTTTCCGGGGTATCATGAAGAATGTCAAATAATTTTTTTGAGTTTATTTTCTAGTTTTCACTCAAAATTCTTATAAGAATTTTTTTAACAGTGTATATACTAATATAGGTTTATTTTTGTTATTTGGGACATACTTCACTGCCATAAAATATCACCTTTTGTAAATATAATTTTTTTAATGTAATTTTAATTCATTGTATTCGTTAGAAAATGGGGGTTGCCCCTAAACTCCCGCTATTGCAGAATTTATACAATTGTTCAAGTGTCAAATTTTATTTATAATTTTAAACTAAGTAAAAAAAAAGTTGAAAAAATTTCAAAATTTTCCTGGAAAAATTGGAAAATTTTCCCGGAAAAATTACTTGTACTGTCGAAAAACTGTTAAGATACAATCCTAATATCAAATTTTTTATAAAAATTACATATTTCTACGTACTTTGAATAAAATAATACGCAATTTTTTTTTAAATGAAAATTTTCGCGGAAAATCGGGTAATTTTGCAAACAAATTTTGCTTCTCCATAGAAAAAACTGTTGGTAAACCATCCTGCATTTACAAATTTATACTCCTTATTTATGGCCTTGGTATGTAATTTAATACAAAAATGGCAAATGGTCGGTCCCTGGGTTTGGTAATACGAATAACAAGCAATAATTGCAACAGTTTTTGCACGAAACTATGAAATCTAAATCCAAACAAAGGCTAAGAAATTTAAATCCAAACAATTTTCCCATAAACAAATTTATGAAACTCCTATCTTGTAATTTTTGTGATGTTGCTTGAAATAAGCAGAAAAATTTATTTTCATATGTGATATAATTTGTTATGTCCAATGTTACATGCTTATTTGTGCATTACACGTGTGCAAAACGTTTTTTACCCACAGAAGTAATTGAAATAACACACACACTCACTCACATACAAACTAAACTTTAGGGGCGATTACGATCAACAAGAAAATATGGGTTAATTGAAAATCAAAAATTGTCAATGAAAACTATCCTAAAAATGAAAAACAATGATGAATGTTCATAGAGAGGTACCGGGTTCGAATCCCGATAGGGGCAGTATGCAAAAGGGAATTTTCATTAACAGATTACGATCCGTGATGAAATGTAACACAACTCTGACCCCCTGTCGGAGTACAAATCTCATGGGCCGACCCATCTTCCACGCCAGTATAGGCTGGCATGGAGCTATGCAATGTGCAGATGGTGATAAAATTGGACCTATAGCCGTACGTCCACGATTTGGCAAGCAATGCGTAAAGTAGGACGGGAAAAGCGAACCGCGAAAGAGAAAAAAATGATGGATGTATACTACAAATCTATTAAAACGGGTTCATCGCTTGTTTGGGAATGTCAATTTAAAACCCAATTGGAAATATTGCTAAAATCTTGTAGAAGGAAATAATAATATTTTTGTAAACATCAAATAATTTTAAATTTCTAAAAATCATTGTTGGACTCCATAGACAGAAAATATTATAACCGGTCGAAAAATGTAGACGAAATGCCGTGGACTTCTCTGGTAATGGCAGTACAAATGAAAACAAGAATCCTACTATAGGCATAGCAAAAACCTTTAGAATCGGATGCCAGTCAGTATACCGGTAGAATATTGTGTAATCTACTCGAAAATGTGGGTGAGAACCTGTGGACATCTCTACGATCGGCGGTTTAAAAAACGGAAACTTTTTGTCTAGGACATCTAAATATATTTAGCTCGATCTTTATCAAACTTGAAATATTTATCATAATTGTGAAGTTTCTAACATCTATAAAACATAGTAAAACCCATCGTAGTTTTATTCCATTCACTATAGACTCACTAGATTAAACCCCTTGGACATTTTCAGAATTGGCTGGAATATTATTTGAAATCCGTCAAAAATGCTCAATTTCTATATATAATTTTTAACAGAACGAATCTTAAAAATATATTTTACTTAATTCTTAGGAATAGTTGTAAGCTTTACCTTCTCAACAATATCAGCTAAATTCTGTAGATATTTCTAGATTCGACGGCACAACGTTAAGAATGAGTCCAATTTTATAATTTTCTTTTGAAAATAAATTCCAATAGGAAATATAATAAATTTAACAGTGTAATTTTTTTAGCACAAACCTTACTATCATCCTGGTTTTATTGAATTAATACAATTTTGATTTTGTCGCAATAAAAACTGATTATTTGGTGACCAATCCTAACCTAACGTTTTTCTAACGAAATTTGATAAAAACGGTATAATTTTCTTGCAATGAGGTGCTATCCGGGAAACCAGGGGCGGAATCATGAAATACGACCGGAAAAATTTAAACGGATTTAAAAATATTTTCAAACTTATTAGATTAAAAGTATTCAAATTTACTATGATGGATGCAGACTGATGTATAAATGCAACTTCTATAATATTTTAAGAGCAATGGTTAATCTCCAACAAGATTTTCAAAATTTATTTCGAATTTCAAATTTCTCGTCCCAGGTTCGTCGCCACTTCATTTTATGAGATGGCATTGAAGTCTTTTGTATTTCAAAATTGTAAAATTTCCGGAAATATTTAATTATTTTGATGTAAACAGGGGTAAGATCATGAAATCCGACCGAAAAAATGAATTGTTAGAAAATATTTCAATGGACAAACACAAAAAAATTCGAAAAATGGTCAAAGTTGGCGTAAATATTTTGTATGAAAACTCAAATAAATGAAAGTTTAACATAAAAATTTAATTCGACAACTATTTCATAATCGAGCAGTTTTAAACGGAAATGTTGTACCGGTAAAAAATAAATTTTGAAAATCTTGTTGGAGATTAGCCATTGCCCTTCAAATATTATAGAAGTTGCATTTAAATATCAGTCTGCATCCATCATGGTAAATTTGAATACTTTTAATCTAATAAGTTTGAAAATATTTTTAAATCCGTTTAAATTTTCCGGTCGTATTTCATGATTCCGCCTCAGCATTTACCGCTTAATCGTTAGTAACCAAACGATAAAAACTAGTGAGCAATCCTGATTAAACGATGACCAATGAATTTAATCATCACTTTTGTCACAACCTTTAGATGGGGTGCTAAAAAGGCGGAGCTGCGTTGCAATGCTGATAGACGCCCTTTCGCAAATAACTCGCTTTCGTATAAGAAATAAAAAATTTAAATTCATTAAACCTATTAACTCGTCTTGACCACAGAGTTGCCCACACAAATTCGGGGATTAATGTGTTAAAAGTAAATCTATAAACTATAAATAGTAACGTGAGAGAAAAAATTAATAAAAATTTAAAGTTTATAAAATCTCCAAACCAAATTCCGAATACCAAAAGGAAGAAGATTATTTGTTTTGTGCTATCTTGTTCTTTCTACCACACAACGAACACAAAAAACTAACCAACTAAATTATTGTTAAAAAAATTAAAATTATAGTTTCTTACGTGAATCTAGACATTAAGATTTTAGTTTTGTATATCCATGTATGTATTTACTATAGACTCGTATAAAAAATGTAAACTCGTACAAGTTGAATGAATTAAATGTTATTGACTTATATTTATTTCATTTTCCAAATCATTTGATCTTATTTGTGTGATAACAAACAAACTAAACAACTAGAGCTAAGCTGTTTTTTGCCCGCTCTGCATGCGTTTATTCGTTATTCCGTGTGTAGAAGCTACTCCATACACACAGAGTGTACAGTGGAAAATTTGGTATACGAGAATATTTTCATATTTGGATTTTTGAGCTCATGCCAAAATTATGTACGGCTAATTGGCTTTTAAGAAATGTTTTTTTTGATTTAATTGATACGTGTAACAAATATATGCAACAAGTAGACGTTTTAGATTGCCACAGGAAGAAATCAATTTTGTGTAATTGTATATACGATTGCAGAACATGCGCTTAACATCCAAATATATGCGATTGTATCGTATGAGCTGTGTACACCAATAAATATTGAACGAAAATGGATTTCAAACTATGTATGTACAATTTAATTTATATCGCGTTTTTAGATGGTTAAATTAGAAAAATTGACCTTTAACTCGATATTGCATGAGTATAGAGATTTTAGAAATCTTTGCGTTATGAGCAAAATTGCTAATCGTTTTGAATAAAAATTTCTAATTTGCTTATAAATTGCTTTACTTACATGTCACGTATGCATGCGATTTGTGGTAATTTTAATTGTTACAGGCGGGTATGATAAATATATTCTATATATTTACCGCAGTATTGTACCGTAAGATTTTACAAAGGTCGAGATACATATAAAAATAGTTTCGACGTGAATATTTGTTTGAAGTAGATATAAAGGGTTTTGCAATAAGGACTTGAAAACTTGTTTTTAAATAAAGCGCGAACCATTTCAATCAAAACATTTATGTATGGAATTCGACGTCTTTTATATGTCCATCACGGGCACGTTTGCAGGTGTTGATTCGTTGAACCCCACTTTCGATGACTCGGCCGCACATTTCGACGGAAACGGCCACTATCTCATAAAAAATAGCACGTTCATCGAATTTAGATTTCAATAAGTGGATTGTTAGACCCGCTGTGTGGCATATCGCACCGTCTTGTTGAAACCACATATCATTAATGCCTAGCTCATGCAATTGACTAAAGAAATAACGTTGCAACATGTTTCTGTAGTGATCTCCATTGACTGTAACGTAACGGTCATTTTCTTGAACGAAAAATAAAAATGGTCCAATGACACCACCAGCATGAAAACCAAACCGTACAATTATTTTTGACCAATATTAATAATTCCACAGCCCAATCGGAAAACGTACGTCGCTTCATATGATTGAAAGGTGCAAGTCAAGATCCTTTCGCAAAATTCGCCAATTCGACTGTTGGAATCGACTGTTTTGGTTCGTTTGTAACGGAAGCTTGAACGGCAGCAATTTTTGTCGGCACTTCGACCAACCCGTTGTCTCACTGGCACGAGAACATCCCAGCAGCGACTCAAATTGTTTCATTAGACTATAAATTGCTTGTTTACTGGGACGATAATTACGACCAAAAATTGGATTTAACGCCCTTGAAGTTGCACCGACCCGAAAATTTTGTAGTAAATTTTAATTATTTGTAAACGTTGTTCGTTCGAGTACTTGATAAGATGTAAGATAAAATGTTGCCTTTACTGAATGTTTTGACACTGACAGTTTGGTTATTTGTTTAAGGGTGCGCTCACAGTGAAAGTTCAAAGTTGTCAAGTCCCAAATGGAAAACCCGATACAAAATGGTTGATAAATGGCTTTGTTCTATTCACATCATTAACATTTTCATCTCGCAAACTAACACATTACTACGTCACATGATGCAACATAGCACGCAACAAAGTTTTCCAATAATCCAACTTTACTGACGTCACTAAATTTGTATTAATTTTTAACAAAGTCCCAATATGCATTGCCGACGGAATTCCGTTTACATTCGCGTTCAAAAATCACACTCTTTCTTAAAAAAGGACCATGTTACGAGTATGTACACGGAAATTCGTACTACTCGCCAAAGAAAAGTGTCACAAAAATTTCGGAGTCGGTGTGAATCCCGACTAAAAAGAGAAAAAAATCAAAGTGGAAATAAGGTGGAATTTCGTCGGAAACTTGGGTATATTCCATATACATTTCCGTACTAATTTAATACACTTTATCGCATGTTAATAGAGCAGCTTTCCATAGCACACTTACATGGGACTAATAAAAATTTTCTATTGAAATTATGAAGAAATATTTGTTGTAATTTTTATATTTTTATGCACATATTTAACACATATTTCTTTATTTAAATTTTAAAAATCCGCCAATGTATTGTATTGATTTACATGTTCACGCGCTATCCAATCTACCCGTTAGGTTTTCACACATCTTAAAAAATAAAACGAAAACATTTTACGTAAATGTATTTCGTAGATATGTAAATTTCGACGCCATTACAAAACTCATTTTTATTACCTCTTTAGCCCAATCCGATCGCAACTATTTTATAATTATACTAAATAAAATTAATTTTACTCCAATAATTAAAATAAAACAACACGCGAAATTAAAATAAACAGAAACACATGCGTGCACGCACAATCGCGTGCATATTCATCCGTCGACTTGTCACATGAAACTGAGAAGGGAAAATAAAAGATTCAATATACTGAACAAACCAAACTTATAAAAAAATAAATAATATTACCGCGAAACATAAAGAGAAAGAGAATTATTTTTCTTCAAAATCGATATACTTGTGTCTTTGATATTTTGTAGTGCGGAATTTAGAATGGAATTAAAACAATATTGTCCATACACTGGAAAAATTGCTTACTGGCCTGTGTAAAGCAAAAAAAAACACTCAAGGTTTGAGTCTTGAATATTCCTTTTTTAGTATAGGAGGGGAAAACAATTTCAATATTACAAGAATTTATAAAAATGAACACGAAAATAATTTGATAATCAACGAATACTGTAAAACATTTACGATTTCTTTTTTGATAGACGCTTTCCAATTCACCATGGAGGGGTAAATATGTTGCAGCTGACACCTGTTTTTCTTTTTCCACGAATGTACACATAGATCTCAAATACACCACACTTGTCGTCTAAAGCGAAAAATTAAACTTGTCGGACATTTGATAAAAAATCATTTTTCTGCTAAAATTTCAGAAAACCCACAAAATCAACCCTTGTTGAAAATTTAATCTGTAAATATGCAATGTAAAAATTTATATCAATCTTTTATCTCTTTTTTCATGATTATTTGGTACATAGGTTTCAGTGGTTGACACTTAGGCCATTTTTTGGCCCATTGTGATACCACGCATTCACGCTACATCATTAACCCATACACCTATTCACCTACTCACACAACTACAGTATTACCACTTGCACATTGCAAGCTCCATGTCAACCTGTACATTGACATGGACGATGGGTCGGCGCTGAATTCTGCACTCCATCAGAGGGTCTTACAATAGTTGTGTTTATTAACATCACCGATTGTAATCGATTTGGTACATAGATTTCCACCACATTTTGCAAAGATCTCCAATCAATCCGCCTGGACTGTAAAGATGTCGAATTTTGGTGAAATGCGTTTTTTATCAAAACTCTATCTCCCTGTAAATATTGGCAATATTTAAAACAAAAATATCTCCTATGGAATTTGCCACAAGTGGCGCCACTATCACAAAATAAAATTTTTTGTTGCTTGCTCCTGCCGATTTTTTTTTACAAAATAAACTTCAAAATAAATTACTTCAGCGGAATAAAATCTTAAAAGTTGTAACGGAATCATATTCAGTTCCGTTACCAACCCAAATTCCAACATCAAATTTTAACACACGGCATAACCTTCGAGGTGATACCTCAAATTCTACCAAAATAAAAAAAAAAAACCATGCCGTGTTTCGCGTTGTTATTGTTTGTTTATGTTACTCAGATTACTGTACCTATATATCTATGCAGTAAGTGAATAAACGTAAACCATAATAATATAATGCAACATTATCAATTTTTTTATCGATGTGTTTTGAGGTAAATAGCATGAGAATGGACCTTGCTATTGAAAATACCTCCAATTGCACATTTCGATCAAGTTATATTTTTTTGGATATAAGCAAATTTTAGCGAGTGCATTGGGTAATCAAAAACCAATGTCACGTTTTTGTACATTTTTCTTTGCTTGAGTACATTTTTGATGAATGTACAATATTTTTCCAATTAATTGGATATAAAATGTGCAAGAGATTTTGGTGAAAGGGGGGTCAGTTTTTTTGAATAGGCGAGCGTGCGAGGAGTGATTAGATAGACCAAGTAGTGGTCAGTGGGTTTGTTTTTAATTTCTACTTCAAACCTCAGTATTGTAAAGACGTGTATTTTGTATTTTTTGTGTATCGGTCTTATATTGAGTTTTAGTGTTTTTCTAAATTAAGTTACAATAAAAACAGTGTGTTTCGTGTTAAGTATTTTATAAAAGATTAATAATAAATGAGTGTGCATTTTCCACTTTAATAATACAATATAATAGTTTAATACAGAAACTTTGTGCGTTTTTTTTATTGGAAATTTATTGGAAATTGCGAAATTTAGTGGAATAAGTGAATCAATTATACCCTTAAATAGGAATAAAAATAATCTTATCGATTCAAGAGATTGGTTAAGCCTGAAAGAAAAGTTGGCGTATATATATATTTTGGTGAGTATGGTGTAGTGTCACTAATATTTTTTTTATTTTTCGAAAGTGGCGAGGTACCTTAGTTGCTTCTAGCAAAGCTGAGTCTTGCTAGAAGCGAGGGCATCGAGAGTAACCCGGCCCATAGGCTGGACACCCTCTCTCTGCTAAGGACCTCCTCCACTTCTTTTTCTCCGACTAATTATTTTTTGTGTGTGTTTCTTTTGTGTTTTTTTTCATGTCTGTGCTTCTTAAGGTAATTATGTTACCCTAAGAAGCCAGCAATAACAACCATGGGTGAAAACCCATTCCCTAAATATGTTTAGGATCCGCCAGTGTTGGGTCCGATGACCTCTTTTCATTTTTTTTGATCAAAATTTTAGATGGTAAATTTTGGGCCATCTTCCCTAAGTTAATATGATTGTGCGGTAATCTAGGTCCCTGATTTCACCTAACCCCAAAACCCACGACCACATCCCCTACCAGGCTGAGCTGCGGGAAACCAAGCCGCACATGGGGCTAGGGCATGAAATGGGGACAATTTCTTTAACGATAGGGTATACTGTCATAAGGCAGTAAAATTTTATCGTTACAAAGTATTCCTAATTTGACAAATTGATTGGAAGGAAACTCGGTATACGAAATTTTACAATGTTCTAACTTTCTGTGCCATTCCTTAACTAATTATCATTAAATTTTGTTAGTAGATTGGTTAGGGGTTCTAAAGTGAGTTTTGGACAAAATTCTAAATTGTGTTCATGCTGGATTAAACTCTAGATTGATTTTTGGTCGAAATGTAAATTTTAGATGAAGTTCTGGTATCTGTCTATTTTACGCGACTAAACTGGGTTTTAATCTGGAGAATCTGTTGTAATAATCAATATAATTGTGAAATTTGCATCGCTGGCCTATATTTTAATTCAAATTTGTATTTTGAACAAGGTTCTGAAATCAGGCAATGATCGGCGCTACTCGTCCACTTCTTTACAAGTAAATAGAAAAATATTTTCGGTTCCATTTGAATTTTGAATTGGAAACTTACGTATCTAATAAGAAAAGTAAGAGAGATGTTTCTTTGATATCTAAGGTCATGCTGATACTACATGGGAAATTTTTGGAAAATTTATCGGTGAGAATTTCAACCATAAAGTTTGATTTAAACCGGCAATACAAGCCCCTGCCGGTTTATGGCCAATATCTCAAAAATTTCATCAAGTAATCAATATATTCAGTTGTTTTTCTAATAGCTAAGGTAAGATATACTAAGGCTACATGGTAAGTTGAGGGAACATATAAGATATTAGCACTATGCATATGAAATTTAAATGTTTAATATTTACTTGTAAAGAAGTGTACGGAAGCGCCCATCATTGACTCATTTCAGAACGTTTTGAACACGGTACCTATTTAAATTAAAATAAAGACCCTGCGATGCAAATTTCACAATTATTTGACAGATACCAAAAGTACATCTAAAATTTATGTTTCAATCCAAAATCCTAGAAATCAAATTTCATCATAATTGGTTAAAAATGACAGAAATAGATGGAATATTGTAAAATTTCATATACTGAGTTTCTTTATTTCGCGGGGGTCAATCAATTTGTCAATTTAAGAAAGTCTTTTAAGACTTTATTCTACTGAGGTGTTTTATTAAAAACAGGAATTTTTTGTGACAGTGCTGGACTTGGGGCGTGTAGCGTAATTTCGTATTTTCCGAAAATAATTTCCGACGTCTTATACAGCTACAAATTCTGGTACCGCGTTCGGCCATATTTCAATGGGACCTCAACATTTATAGAAAAGCTTAAGTATGAAGTTTTATACCGATCAATCAATCCGTCTTAGTTGTAAAGAGGCCGGATTCCAAATGAATTTTTATTATTTTTTGGCAACAATCGTCATTTCTGCATACTCTTTGAAAAACTGATCTGAAGAATATTTTAGTTGATAATCGGTTTTCTTATAAATAGGACCTCTCAATTTATGCAAAAGCATTAAGTATGAATTTTCATCCCGATCATTTAATCCGCCTGGGCTATGTACAGAGGTCGAATTTATGTTGAAAACAGTGTTTTCTCAAAAATAGTAAATTCTGTGTAAATTATGTAAAACCGATTTGAAATGATAAACTTTCCAAAATATTTGCAAAAATTGAAAGAACTCCTATATGGGATCTCCAAATTTGAGGAAAAGCTTACGAATACAGTTTTATTACGATGACAGATCGTCTAGACCAACAGACATTTAGGTATGCCCGGCACCACGCACAGCGATTTTTTAAAAACGACTCCTTTTATTTCGGCGATATTTTTCATGATTACTGTACTTTATTTTACCACGTAAAAGAAAGTAAAATAAAGAAAAACAAAAAGTTTAGCTCTAATTGGGTACGAAATTTTCCAAAAATTGGTCCTATTGGTTGTTGGTAGCATTTAACTGTATTTGCTATTTCATAAATATTAAAATAATCGTGTAGATCAGACGGTAGTATACTAATTTCTCGAACTGGTGTCTTAATTGAATTTCAAGTATTGTTGAACTGTTTCGTTGAGTGCCAAATTCGTTAGATTGTCAGGCCCATCCAGCCTTATTTTTACCCATTTTCCTGGGAAACTTGACCATTTCATTGATCGTAACGGTTTTTGCTCATTTGCCTTGTCGTTATTGCTATTCCGCTGGTCGAAACACGTTACAATTACAATGTTACAGTATGGCCACTTCGCCCCCCACTATAAATCAAAACGAGATTCTAATTTAGTTGGTGAACATACCTATTAATAAAATTTTTAACTTAATCTCGCAATCGTAATATTTTAGACCACTATTTTTTAGAGTTATCATGGTTTTCTACTCTCATAATTTCTATTCGCGAGCCTTAATATTGTGTACTAGGACATTAACGAAAAGATACGTTAATTATCGGGCCCTGCATAATTACAAAAAAGTTAACAAATCCTTTGGAGATCTTTTAGTTTCTACCGTATTTGACGGACTATGATGGAAGTAGGTGTCAAAAATAAAACGGCAAGTTTTTATCCTAGATCTTAAATATCAATTAAATTTAAATAAATTTCATACTATGGCGCCTGACAAGCGGGATGAAACATCATTCTTAAGCTTTTCTCATAAATTGGGAGATCAATATGATTTTTGGTTAAAATCGGTCCACTGGAAGTTGAGCAGCCTCCGTAGTAGCTTTTTTGGTTTTTTGTAAATATTTTGAAAAGTTTTTATCATTTTGTATCAATTTTGCAAAAATACCGGCCCAGTTAGGTAAGAGTATTATTTAGTTAAATCTAATCAAAAGTTTAGCACGCAACTATATTGGTCATATGTGAGTTCTCTAATAATTTCTTGGGAAAAATATATCACCATCTGTATTTTGAAATATCAGGAAATATAAGTGTCTTGCAGCTTTGATATTAGGAATTTAAAATAAACGAATATTGGTTTATCCATCGTGAATTGTAGTACATAATAAGCTTCGATGGTACTAGGATGAATGAGTCGTCAGTTAATGAGGCGACAAAGTAAATTACATCCAAGTATACGATATGTTGCTGCCACATTTGTATGGCCTACCCCAAAGAACTTCCTCGAGCGATTCACAGAGCAGAGGTCCTTCTAGCATCATCGCTTACTTTGTTTAATGGCAAAATGGCAATCTTCAGGGTCAGGTACTTCCGGTTATTTTTGTTGAAGGATAGAAGAGGAATGGCCATTTCTGTTAAATTGTGAGTTGCATCTGGATCGAATACACCTTCCCTGCCAAAACTTTCTTTTATTTTAAATAAAATTGTTTCTATTTTATTAAATCATTTTCCTTAAATTTCATACCGATATCAATTTTATTATTTTGATTTCAATTTTTAATAGTACGCTTAAATTTTTTTGTTGGTCTACCCTCCTCTAATCGCAACATAGTTTTGAGTCGGATGGTATGACTTCTGGTGTTTTCAGGGTGGAATCTTTTCTTGGTTTGAAGGTTGTGTTCAAATAATTTTTTTTTATTCTTTGTTTAACTATTCCTTCCACTTTCTTGTAAATTATGTAATAATAAACACCAATGCAAATTATTTCCGGTATTCCGTTTATTATTCTCTTATCATCTTGGTCTATTTTTCTCTGCTATTTAGTTTTTTGTTGTTTTCCGGATCGGTATGTTGGTAGGCGGGTCTTATTTCGTGCCGATTCCACGTTTACAGGCTGGGCTAACCACCCCCGTTCATCCCTTTGGCGGGACATCCAGAGGGTCGGAGTGGTGGGTCCAATGTATGTGTTGTCCATTCAGATACGCCCGTAAAATCTACAAGGTCTCCCCGTGGAACTCCAGCTGTCTCAAGCTGTCTGAGTGTGAATTGTGGGAGATCTTTTAGAGGTTTCTTCGGGTGAAGAGAGGCTTTGTCTGTTGGAAAGACGTCCCTACTCTTATATGCTGCGTCATTGTGGCTAAACATTAACCTCTAGGGGTTGAAGGGTCTTTCGGAGAGGGGGGGGGGGGGGGTTCAGCAGACATTGTACTTGTCATTCAGGGAGTTCCAGTCGTTCCTGTACGATTTATTTTGTTCTGTTCCACGGCGTAGGCCAGGAATATGCAAAAGCCTCAACTTCTCATCGACCCAAAACTTAGCTTCATGCTATCCCGTAACAGTTTGTTTTCATTCCTCAATTTTACTTTCATTTACATAGTAAAAAAAACATTATAGTTTCTATGGTTTCGTGTAGTTAAATGTCTATAGCTTCCTATAGGCCAGAGAAACTATCTGATCGGAATAAAACTTCATATTCAAGCTTCTCTCCCAATGGTTTTTGCCTGAAATTGATCCAAACCTTCATAAAAACTTTTCTGTTTTTTGCAAATATTTGAAGAGTATATCATTTTCAAGAAAAACGATTAAGAATTAAAAAATTTTATAATAGTTTGGAGGTGTACACTCTGGCAGCTGGCAAAGTTCCCATTAGTTGTTCTGACATATGTTGCTTGTGGCGGAAACATTTTAGACATTTTTAAATCACCTTGCGCACAGCCCTTTTCCATCTATAATCCAATATTTGTTCCTTAGATAGGCTAAAGTCAATTGAGTGCCACCATGCAACGTTTTGCGATAAGAATCCTCTATGATCCGCAAAGTAACTATGTTGTTCCTGGTTAATATTAGGGGACTTTGTGCGGCCGCTGGTAGATCGGAATTTTGTCACGCGCAACAGGCCGTGTTCGTCAATCACTGGATTCAGAAGCAATAGTCGGCTTTTCCGGTTCAAGGTGTTTGGGGATCTTAAACACTCGATTTCGCGATTAAAGTCTTGGTGCTGGATGACTTTGACTATTGCCCTGCATATTGAAGTTCGTGACTAGATAGCGTTTCGTTGTAACTGTCCTTGTACGATTTGTGCTGAATGAACCGATGACAGTACGCTATAATTCGCTTTATTTTGTCAAAGCTTGAATGCCGTTCAAACAATTTGTTAAGCACGTTGTCATTTGGTGTAACTAAATTAACTGATATCGTCTTATCTTTTAATTCTTCCAGTTGTAATTCTCCTCCAATGCTTTCAGCGTTTGCTGCATCAAAACTATCGTACGTTATTTCGAGTTGCAAGAATTCTGGTCCGCTCCACCACAAATTATTATTTGCCAGGGTTAATGGCGTAGTACCCCTAGTAGCCAAATCTGCTTGGTTTCTAGAAGATTCCACGTGCCAACATGTGTTGTAATGTGGCCCATATTGTCAGTTGCTCGACAGTATACCACTGCAGCATACGCAGACTCGGATGCGTCAGAAAATCCATGCAGTTCAATTGATGATTCTGTTGTTGTGTCAAACCACCGAGGAGTCAATATCTGCTTCATTATGAACATTTCTTCCTTGTATTTCGTCCATCTAGCGTTTAGTGTCGCTGGTAGCGAATCATATTATTGGTGACAGCCACCCTATGGGGTCGAATAATTTTGATGAATCCGACAACAATGATCGCTTGGTTGGTTGACTATGTGATAGTTGCAATCTTGAGACATCGAACTCAAACGCATCTGTAGAGGGATGATACACGATTCCTAAGGTTTTTACGCTATTGGATAGTTTGATTTGTACGTTTCCTTTATGATGTAATTTGACTGGGATACGGTCCAATATTTTCTCGGAATTGGAAGTCCATTTTCTTAGGTTCAAACCACCTGCTTCTGTGAGTTCCTTTAATTCCTTTATAGTTAAAAATGCCTCCTCTAGAGTATCAATTCCAGTTAGCATGTCATCAACGTAAAAATCATCCATCTTGTGTCAGTTGCAACAAGGCTCGTACTGGCTAGGAAACTGGCTGCTCTAGTTCCATAGGTCACCGTATTCAACCTGTAGGTAGAACTATGCTTAGCGGGGTTGTCTCTCCATAATCTTCTCTGATAATTTCGATCTGCCTCATGAGTCCATACCTGTCTGTACATTTTCTCGATATCTGCAGTCAATACGATAAATAAAATTGCTGACATTGGACTTGCCAATTTTCGCTGGAAACTACGAAAATTGGAGTTCATTCAACGACATATTTACTGAATTCATTCACCGAAAGAACAATATTTCGCACACAGTAAAAATGTCATATCTTAAGTCGCACTTACAGAAAGGTGCAACGCAACTTATCAGCCACCTTTCAACAACCGGCGAATATTATGAAATGGCTTGAAACCTACTACAGTCAAAATACAACAACCCCCGACTGCTGGCTGCCAAATATTTCAATTCACTGTTGTCACTTCCAACGATACAAGTTGCAACTACCGAGGGGTTAAGAAATCTCCACGACTCCGCGAAGGAAATGTTACACAACATAGAACGGCTAAATTTGAGCTCAATATATTTATAAAATAAATTTCAAATAAAATTAGTGCAGATCATTTTCTGAATTTTACCGGAAATGACAAGTTTTGTTACAAAAAGTTTATTTCACCAAAATTCGGCATCTCTAAGTCCTGGCGGATTGACTATTCGGAATAAAACTTATTACTTAACCTTTTCCATTAATTGGGTAATCCTTGTAAAATCCGATGTGCACCGAAAGTGGCAGCTTCAATGGGAGCTCTTCCACTTTTGCAATGATATTGAAAAGCTTATCATTTACAAAAATGACAAAGTTTAAAAATTCAAATACATTTAAAAATTAAATTTTCAACCAGAGATGACCTTATTGGTGTCTTGAAAATTAAACGGTGAGAAATATATTTTCAAAATTCGGTTAGTGAATAATTCTGCTTTACTCGATATGAGCTTTGAGATTGATAAATTTAGGATATTGATTAACTGCAATAGTAATATAAGTTATCTTCCTCAGTTAGGTGACACGTCACACCACAAGTCATTGTATCACATATTACGAACATTGCAACAAATCTCAAACATTGCGTGTAATTACAAAGATCTCTCGCGGTAAATCTTATTTTATTTAGAAATAAAAGTAAAATTAATTCCAAATTTTACAATTTTTATCAGAAACCTTTTATAAAAATAATAATAAAAAACATTTTATTTTAATAGAAACCAATTAGACGTTTTCATGTTTTTAGTGTTGTAATTTTATAATTCATGCGGTGTGTTTTATCAGAGTTTTAGATTTTTATTTTAATTTTTATTTTATTTTATTTTATTTCCAATCCAAGTTTGTATTACATTTTCAGTTTAGTTCATATTATTATTTCGAAAATCTATAAACACATAACACAAATAATACGAAAAAAGTATAAAACGTACCTAAAGTATATAATAGCGTGAAATGATTCCATCATTATAACACGCAATGGGGAATGTGGGCGGTTTTGGATACATTTATGGTATACGAATACACGATACAGAACACAACTTTTTCATTTCATCTTCATATGATTGCTGTTGTATATAGGTTTAATTTTTATTTAATAAAAATAAAAATAAAAAGTTGTAATAAAAAAATTAAATTGAACATTTCTTTTATATATTTTAAATTATATCGGTAATAATAATAACGAAGAACATTGAATTAAGCAACAAAATTGAATGGAAAATAAAAACAAAAAAGGTTTGTATTTTACCTATTTTGTCTTAGATCAATTTTATCTTAACACATTACAGTTCCTCCGGGCCGCTAGGAAATTAGTTGAATTTGTTTTCTATGAGATGATTTCATAAATAAATTACAGTTAAAGGCGATAGAAACAGCTTAAAATCGAGAACCAAGAAAACGCGCCTTCTTTTTTGCTGTTCAATGATCCAATATTATAGGGCACGGTAATTATTAGACAAATTTCCAGGTAAAATTTAAAGTCGTACAAACATACTTTCTTATCGGAACTTGTCAGTTCGGTTTATTAAAATAATTATTTCAAAAAGTTCCTGTGATCATCAATTAGTTTCTATAAATTGTCGAAGAAGCTTGCATTTACTTATTGTACGTCAGCGTAGCCTCTGTCTTACACTGTGCCAAATGAAAATCGTAACAGAATTTTTTTTTCGAAAAAATACCCAGATTTAAGACTTTCTTGAATAAAATAAAAATTTATCTAAAAATTATCTAAAAGAAAAAAATATGTCACTGTTTGAGACTGTAAAAGAACTTGCATGATATTCACAAATCAAAATTAGTATTGTAATTTTATAGAAAATTTAGAAATCTTGAAAACGATACTGTGGAAATTTCTGTACGACGACCCCTGGTCGATTTATTGAAATTTTAGCGAGAAACATCAGAATATCAGGTGTAATTCTGGTGGTTCAAGATCAAGGAGAAAATAAGGTTTTACAGTTAAAAATTTGATTTATTTCAAAAGGTATATAGCCAGCCTGCTAGCCAGCATTACGTCAGAAATACACCGTGACATATTTAAAACATTGCGTATTTCTTGCATGGTGATTTGTTGCCGTTCTTTTTGAAAAGCATCTCAGAGTTCCCGCAAATTTGTGAGAGAGGTTAGAGTGCTTTTTGATACGTTTTGTTTTTGCTAAAACCAATAAAAAAACAAGGAATTGCTGTGCTGCTGAAATTTCCATACCAACTTTTTAAAGCTTTCTAAATTCTCTATCGTAAAATATCGTGCAAGTTCTTTTACAGTCTCAAACAGCATCATATTTTAGATAATTTTTATTTTACTCAAAAACATCATAAAAAAACCAAATAAAATGAAACGTAATCCAGTATCGAAAAGAAGACAAAATTTCCTTCAATTAGAAGCAAAATTATTTATTTGAAAGGTTATTTCACCAAGATACAAGCGTTCAAATCTGGGTATTTCGAAAAAAAATCTATTCCGATTTTTTTTTTGGCGCAGTGTTTTTTTGTTTAAGCTCGCGGACATATCGTTCTTTGTTATCTTTAGAATTTGTTAATCTTGTAATAACGGTTCCATGAATTGCAGGCAATGCAAACCATTCAATGACAAGCAAATTGGTATTGAAACAGCTGAGACGGAACTTCCATTATGCAAATCCACCTTATTTCCACGGCACAGTACTTTCCAAAAATCTTCAGCAATTAGTCCACAAATTTTTAAAATTCTACTTTAAAGCTCTACTAGAATGAGTCATAATTTTAGCGAATCAGGAAATAGTTTCCAGCCATTGTACGATTTACAACGACTCCTTTAAAACCTTCGAGCTTTGCTTGTACCACAGTTTTCCAACAAATCCGCTACTTTTTTCATATTTCAAGAACTTCAGAAACACAGCCTTTCACAATGATATTCGATCAGAATTCCAATTTTTAAGTTATCAACTGTGGGTGAATTGAAAATATATCAGCCGTCGATATTGCGTGCTAGAATGCCCGGAACATTTATGGAGTTGACACACATAACCTATTTTGTGCCGATGAATACAGTCACCGAATTTCTCAAAGTAGGATGGGAGGTTAGATTAGAAAATGGTCGATTGCATGTGAATTATCCTTTCGCAATATTTTTTTTATAATTTAAGGTTCCTATTTTTTTTAGCCTGCCTACAACATACCTATTTAGATAATATAAGAGGTCCGTGTGGCCTACTCGCCCGTGGTATCAAATGCCGTAAGACTGAGACAAAAGCAATTTTTAGACTCATTGAATAAATTCAAATTTGCAAGGCGGGCGCTAAAATTGTAAAGCAAATAAGTTTCACTCCTTTCGGGACTTTGTATCCTGGCCTACAAACTTTAGATGAAGACAATATTGAAAAACAATATATAGTGTGGGTGCTACATATTTGCCAATGTTAGAATACGAGAAAAGTGGAGTTAGGTGCCATTGTTACTTGTCTTAAATAAAAAACTCGGAATCAGCTTTCGCCAAAGAGGAACTAAAATATTAAAGAATAAAAATAAAATGTCGAAAGTAATTTTAAAAAAAATCATTTTTATATCTTTATTCTATATTCATGATCAGATATCCGTTTTACATGTCATCCGGTGATACTTATTCTTAGGCCAGTTCCACCGAATCTTGTAGTAGTTGCCTGAAAGTTGCAAGTGAAACATGCAATCCTGTCCAACCATGTCTCGAAGAAATTCCTTGCTTTGAGCCCCGTTAATTAAATGGATCTCACTTCGTGAACTACAATTATGGTACTGGTAAAATCATATCAATCACCAGCTTGATTAGCTTCGAAAATTTAAGCGCGCTAAATAATTTCTATCGAACGTGGTTTTCAGCCACAACCAAAACTGGAGCTGTACGCATCTGTAATAGTTCTGTTTGCCAATCAAGACACACAAATGTACAGTAAACAAGTTCTAGATGTATAGGATGAGGGCAAACTACTTGCGCTGAAAACCAATTTCCGAGGTTTTTAATTCTCGTACTCGCGATGTCGTGTTGGTACCTCGTTGAATGAGACATCGTTAATTTCTTTCTAGAATTCTGTACAATTCTTAATCTCGAGATTCGGCCGTTTCGGATTAATTAAATCTTTAATTAGTTACCTTAGATATTTTACTTTTTAAATCTGTAATGGAATACACGTTATTTCTAATCGACACAGTGTGACCCAATAAATGTACTCGGATGTTATTTAAATTCTCTTCACTTCAATTTTGTAAGTGATTTAGTGTGTTGTGGCATTGTGTGATTAAATGCATCGTGTATTTTATTGCTGCTACTGGATACGGTATCACCTCGAGGCAATTATATCTTTAAATTTAGTTGACTCTGTTGGGTTTCGTTTAAGTGCTTCATCAGCCGACCGTCCAGTTTTAAAATATAAATTTGGTGTACAGACTAAGCTGGTTCTTCGTGCCTGTGATGTAATTATTTTAAAAATTCACTTTTGGCGGGGTTTGTCCAAGCGATACAAATTATCGCATACTGCTTGAAGACGCGTTTGAAGCACTGGTATGAAAACACTAATGTTGGTAGCGGTTAATTTTCTGTCACGATACAGAGTTGGAGTGTAGTGCCAGAAGCGCGGCGGACGAAGGCCTTTGATTATTAAAATCGTTGACATACGCGTTCAGCGTTACTTATACTATAGAACAGCAAGTTTGACCTGTAGTGGTTCAGGCAACTACTTCGACATCAATAAATAAAGTAACCCTGGAAGATAAGAGAAAACAGGTCACTAATGCTGAATGGAATAAGGGAGTTTATTAAAAGATTTTGTTAAAAACTACTCTGGATATTTTATTTCTATGCTGTGTTAGTGTGGTTCCTCGTTGGCAAAAGCTAATTCTAAATTTTTGCATTTAAGATAAGTAACATTGCTACCGAACACTACTTTTCGCGTTAGTTCTCATCGCAAACCCAAAACGAGTTTGACAATTTGGGTAGTCTAACGAAGAAACCAGTTGGACCCAGAACCTAACGACCCAGAAATTATTGCGAATATGTTTGCCCAATTTTTCAAACTTGTTTTTTGTAATAGTGAATTTGAACTTGGCGTGAATTATTTTAAATGTTTGGAAGGTTGCACCCAGACTTCCCTGGTGCCCATTGACGTCGATTCTAGCACAATTAGTAGGATAATGAACAATTTGATTGACGATTTTTCGTTCGATCCAGACCATTTGACGGCAGAGGTCACAAAATGATGTGCTAAACAGCTAGTTTAATCGCTTACCTTAATTTACAAAAAATTACTTGCTTCTGAAATTTTTCCTAACATGTGGAAAGATTCTTTCATAATTCCTGTTCATAAGAGAGGCAGAAAGGCAAATGTTATTAACTATAGACCACAGTTGCAAAGTTGTTCTGCGTTTTCAAGGTGTTTGAGAGTGTCTTTTATTACAGACCTCTTTGATATTCAGCACAGCTTTTTAAGAGGTCGATCCAACACAACAAATCTAGTTTAATTTACATCAAAGGCTTCAATACGATTTCCCACGGCTTCATTTTGCTCAAACTTAAAGCCATTTGCTTTCCACTACAGTTTCTGCTCTGGGTGGAGTCCTACATAAAAAATTCGTCGATATGAAGTATCGCTCAGGTCATTTACATCAGGTACTTTTAGCAAGCCTCCTGCCGTCTCCCAGGTTAGTCATTTGGGACTAATATTATTCTTCCTGTCAATATATTATGTTGAGCGCTTTTTAAAAACTTTGTTGTCTGTGTACGCCAACGATTTACAAAATAATAATCCGATTCTCAGGTTTTATCCATAAATATCTAACACATCTGAAACTTCAGGAAAACGATTGTGCAACAACGTGGCGTAAATTTACTCCGGTTACCAGTGGATCCGTAAACGTCAATAAAACATTGGAACCATTAGACTTGATCGCAGAGACAGAATTAAAAGTTTTCTAGACAATGAAAAAGGTCGGCATTCCTTCAATAATCGAAGAAGTGAAGAACAAATCGCTTTCCACTGCCCAAAACCAAAAAAGAGAACACATAATTTCCGACTGTCGACTTAATGGACTACACAAAACGATTGCAACTTTAATCGTAAATCGAAGAACCATCACGGTCAAATTTGATACAGAAATTTACCAAAGTGGCGTCAAAATTCAACAAGATAAAAATTAATGAAATGTGGAAGGTTATGCGTTACATGGTAGATGTTTCATCGTTCCCTCGAATTTAATTGGTGCGGACATGCCACCCTACTTAGTTCGAATGATGAAATGCAAATTAAAAATCGATATAAACGACAAATTTGAAACTCAACAGCGATTCGTATCGAAAAGTAGTGTGCTATATGATTGATGGATGTTGTGATTTTAGGAAACAACGCCCCGATATAACACAACATATGGCGAAAAACCGCTGGCTTACATATTCAAAAATTTTAATGTTAACTAGACAATTTGAGAAGACATTCAAATTTTTGTCGTCCATGCTCTATATTTGCATTGGCTTTCAATGAACTGTAATATGCTTGGAGGGGCACGTAATATCCAGGAACTTTTATGCAATTTATTTGATCAACTATGTTTTAACCAATTCTCAATAAATTTTGATTTGCTATATTTGTTAGTCGATATTGAATCAAGAAGGAAAATAAATTACTGATTCTCGAGAAGTACTACTACTAGATCGGCACCCAAATAAGTCTGTAAGATGCAGAAAACACCAATACCAATATACCCATCGAAAATACTTCAAATCGATGTAATAGACATAAAGGATGAGAAATTGAGTTGACAAATTAACAAATTGACAAATTTTCACAGTTTACGAATTTTTTCCAAAATTTGTTGAACTACACGGAGAAAGAACCGAAACCCTTACAGAAAGGATAAAACATAGCTAAAAGATCAAAATACAACGAGAAAACTTGAAAAAGTGACAGATCCTACGAAGTTGGAGAAACAATATACAGGGTGTCAGGGTTTGGGATGGTAATCGGTTAAAGGCTATTTCTCTAATTCCTCAGTACATTCTGCGAAAAAATCGTATGACAGGGGATTTCAATTTTTGATATCCTTTCAGATACAGGATGTTTAAAAAATTGGGTTCATAATAAAAGTAGAGACAAATATTTAACTGTAAATTCCAAAATATTTATCGGAGAGCAACCAACTTTTATTTGAGTGGTAATTGTTTAGGTTTATTAAAGATCTAAGTGGCTATCTTGTATCTTCATCCGTTTGAGAGCTATGATGCTTTAAAGTAAAATAAAAAATTTGGTTTTATAAAATTCAGTTTTTCTCAGAAAACAGAATTTTTTGTTTTTTCTTCAATTATAATTCGCCATGATCTCCTCGCCATGAATACCAGATCTACTGGATTTCTTCATCATAAAAGGTATTCCTTAGAGTTACACTAGAGTACCTAACATCTGACCACATTCCTGTACTGTTGTCAGTAAGCGCTATAGTAATAAAGAAACAGAAAAAGCAAAACCTTACTAATAGATTCACTGATTGGGACATCTTCAGAGAAAAATTGGAAGAGGGAAGATTGAAGTGAAATACCCAGCTGAAACAGTTAACAAATCAAGACAAGAAGAAGGGCGAGGAGAATATGGCATCTCACCAGAAATCCCGCTGACAATTGAAACCCCCAAAAACTACCCCTAAGAGGTGCAGTTCTTAAAAAACATATTTTGGTCATGTCACGTTTTTTTCATTTCTTTTAACTTTTGTTGTGTAGTGCTGGGGTGATACTGGCGTTTTTTTTACAAATTAATTAAAATAAAATGTCATAGTTAAACGATAGGCGATAGGAGAAGTTTTTACATAATAAATTACAATATATTAAAATAGTTCCCCAAAATCTGCCCCAAAGTGTGAAGGTCTTGTAATGTAACAACCTACCCCAATTAAGAAGTAACAGCTCATTGTGTACAAAACAAGGATATACATGAAAATATTACAACAGCCAACAGCCCAGACCCACAAAAATCGACAACACACCACAAAAAAGTCTTTTAACCTTCACTCTGTGTGCGGGGTAAAAAAACTATCCCCAGACCTGCAAAAATGTAAATAAAAAACTAATTACTAAAAATTATTGAAAATCCATTTAGATATGCCTTCTTCAATTAGAAATACACCAGATAAAAAAAAATGAGTTATAGTGGAGCGGGGTAGAAAATTACCCCATCCATTTCTATATAAAAATCTGTACAAGACAACGCAAAACAAACTTAAATTATACTGATATCGTTCGTCTTCTATCGAATTTTAATGTTACTGAGGCTGCGGGCCAATAGTCGGGTAAAAGTCAATTTTAAGTAAATTTTACGGTAAATTCATTTATTTTTCAAAAACTCTATGGCAAACTGATCGAATAATCTGTTATAAATCCGATTTTTACCATAATAAATGACCGAAACCATTCATCCAAACTATCTTGCACTTTTTCGAAACTGGCCAAGTGTAGCCCTATGAAGCCATGCGTCATCGACCGGAACAAGTGCTAATCTTGGGAGCGTTTGATGGTGTCGTGGACGCTGGGAGTTCGATGGCATGGAGCTTTCTGTCTTACTGCAATATAACTCGTTCGTGTTTTTCGATCAATGCATGATTCAGAATGATGAGTTGTTGTCGGTAGCGTTGCCCATTGACAGTTTCGCCCAGTTTCAGCAGCTCATGAAAGCCACCATTTATTGCGTTTTGGCTTTTAAAAAACACCCACTTCTCATCTCCCGTAACGATTCGATGCAGGCGCTTCTTTCTTTCATGCCGTGAAAGAAAATCAAGGCAATAAATATTTCTCTTTTCTATTTTCCATTTGTCTTTGAGTCAACTCATGCGGCACCCATTTTCCTCGTTTTGAATTTTTACTGTAAAATGCATGTAAACGTGTTTAATGAATCCGCAAGTTGGTCTTGAGTTTGCATATCTTCTTCATTCAATAACGTTTGCACCTCGGTGTCTTCAAATGTTTTTGGTCTTCCGGAGTGCTTATTGTCCCTAATCTCGAAATCGCCACCTCTGAAGCGTTTAAAACAATCTTCACAGGTAGTTTTCGATGATGCGTGTTTGCCGTGGACCTTCTCATTTGTTTCGTGTTTGAGCAGAAAAGCAAAGCTTCACGCAAATGCTGTTTGTTTGGCACAAAATTCGATATTTTCGTGCTTAGAAAAAATATCTTTGCGTTGTGAAATGTGCTGGTATAACAACTGGTTATTGTAATAACTGTCCACGCTATAAAAAAACACAGCTTCTGACATAAATGACAACTAGATGTGTCGCTAGCATCTACGTGTGAAACCCTGAAATTTAGTTGCGCACCTGATACTTGAAAGCGAAAAATTAGAAGATGACCGCAATGTTACTCTCCTTCAACATGTTAAATGCGGCGGGTTTTGCCACGTATAATTTACATAAATTAGCAAACCAGCATCTATGACTCATGGGTTTCTTCATTTCGAAAAGAATTTCTCAAGAAATATACGTTGCAGCTGGTGGACAATAAAATCAAGAAGCCACTCCCGGAGCCTTGAATAGAACCATAAAAATCGTAATGAGTCAAATAGGACACAATGGCTGCGGGCCAATAATCGGGTAAAGCGTTTACTATGGTAAAAATCGGATTTAGAACAGATTTTTCGATCAGTTTGCCATAGAGTTTTTGAAAAATAAATGATTTTACCGAAAAATTTACTTAAACTTGACTTTTACCCGACTATTGGCCCGCAGCCTAAGTAAGAATAATAATTTTTATTATAGAAAATAATTTTAAGTTCAAAATACATTGGGGTATTGTTTTATGCCATACACGGATAATGTTTTAATATACCATACACAGAGAGTAGATTAAGGATGGTTTTTCCGGCCAAATTAACACAAACTATTTTTTGGTTCAGTTGCAGAAGAATCATCATCCTCCGGTACTATCTTACATTATTTCGACAACTATGCGATTATGCTTGCAAGAAATAGGGTCAGTTAACAAAGGTATGTGACATCACCAATAAAATTTCGATGCATGCAGATTTTGTTAAATCGATAAAACTAATGAGCATTAAATAAATAATTTTCCAATTTTTATGCGTGGGAGTTTTTTGTAATAGTTTAAACGAACGATAGTGCGTATTGACATGTCATATGTACAAAAGATGATTCACATCACATCCACCACAATATACACGTTTATTGATTTCAAAACCATTAAGATTATATTCTCGTATATACTGCGGGACTTACAGAATATCCGACTATAAAAAAGATTTCAAAATCTCATAAAAAGATGTATACGATTTTTAATCGAACCGTTTATACACAACAATAAATTCTTATCATAATCGTAAATCTTCCTGGGTGTTATACGAGTATATACAAATTATAACAGCTCGAGAATATAATAAACCTGCCCGGGTGGGCCAATTCACCGCGCACAAAACAAAACCAAAATCCATTATTTTTTTTTTTTTATCAAATGAAAGTGATTCAGCGTGCGCCTGCGTACATAACATCTCTAATTAAAATCTAAATTGGAATCTCACCTAAGATGTATTATAAAAGTATCACATCTTTACGACGAGATTAATTTTTATTATTTATGGGTGGCATCATTACGTATTTTATCTTGTATAATCTTACGCGAGGTTTTATTTCTAAATACACGTAAAGTATATTGCAGTGAAAATTAATTTTAATAGGCTTGGTCATTAGGTTAATCGAATATTAAAATAAGAATTATTTGTATTTAGTTTTCTGCTTTGTCAGATGACTCGTAAAAAGGGAACATTTTGAGAATTTATTTTTATAGACCTACTGATTTACATAAGTAATGAGAGAAATATGTTGTGCCCAGATATATATGAGATGGTATGCTCAGCAACGCAACAAAAAAATTCATCAACCAACCCTCAACTGCCAAGTGTGATTGTGAAATATTAGCAAAGCTTGATGAAGAAGTTGGAAATTCACTGTCTATCGCCACCACTTGTTAAACCGAGATGTCAGCTATTTGTCGGCAGATTACAAAAAGCAACAACTGTTGAAACGATACAAAATTATGTGGCGAAAACCTTCAACTTAACATCAGCTTACTGCATAAAGGTAAGACGTAAGCCTAGGAATAGAATTCCATATGATGATTCTACGTTTAGAATCACTATTTTAACTAACGACTTCGAGTGATCGTTCCAATGCTCTGGCCGGATTCCACCGAATTTACAAAACCAATCATATAGCTGCTGATATACGAAAACTGAATATTTCGATAGTCAATAACAGACACGACGTTTGCGACGCCGTACACATAATTTATTTTCATAATATTAACAAGATGTCAATCAAAGTGACTTATTTGGATCTAGTGATTATGGCTACCTATGCCATCCAATTCTGCCATCGGAATACACTACAGTTGTGGATTAGCATTTGAAGAATTCTATAATACATTCGGGCTCAGACGAGTTTATAATAATTTTGGAAGATTTCAAACTGACAGTTGTTAAGTGGTCTGATCAAATCCCTAATGTGAAATGAACATATTTTGATCTCATTTTCTGAAATGACAACGATATCTATCTAAACGACATCTAGATTAATGCTTCATACAGTTATCAATTAAGGTCCAGAACTCGATACAACTTCAATAAAGCCGACCACGGGAAACTAAGCAATTTCTTAATAAATACACTTGTGGTCAAAATTAACGCATATATTTATTTTTTCTAATAAAAAAAATCCTGCTGGCCAATTTCAGTGGAATTGGCTTTCCATTATGGAATTACAGCAGCTATTTTTCATTTCAAAATGTTAAAATCTATCAAACTATTTTATTTAATCTTCAAAAGCTGTTTATAAACATTAAAATTAGCTTTATTACAATTTAGTTTGATTAATTTAGTAATGAGTATTCCCCCCCCCCCCCCCCCCTCGTATCCTTATTACAGCTTCCATCCTTCTGGGCATACTATAAGTAGAATGATTTGTATCATTTCTTGCGGAATGAGATTCCACTCTTCTTGCAACACTCAGCTCTGCTATTGAATCTGGTACGAGATTTCTAGCTCTACTACGGCGTTTTATAATGTCACATACGTGTTCGAGCAAATTTAGATCGGGACTCATTATTGACCACTTAAATGCACGAATGCCGATGTCTTGGAGATATTGATGTACCGTTGCAGCTACATGTACTGGAGCGTTAACGCGTTAACTAACGTAACCTATGAAGCCCATATATGGCAAAACGTGATCGACAAGAATGTTGCGAACATATACCATCATTCATCCTCAAACCAATCTCCAGCACCTCCGTACGGCACTCCCAACTGAGTCCTCCCCAAAATATAATTGAACTTTCTGTATACAAGATTATGTCCATCTGAATTTCCTAATTGGATTCTGGTCTCATCTGAAAAGAAAACAGTGTCCCATTGATCAGTTCCAAAATTTGCATGAGTATGATCAAATTCTTACCGGCTGGATTTGTGACGAGGAAGAAGCAGTGTAACTTTTACGGGTTGGGTGGGTTCACTTCTTTTAATCTTCGTCTAATTGTTCTGATACTAATATTCACTTGATAGGCAGTAAGTAACTCATTTTTCATTTGAGTAGCAGTACGCTTTCGATCTCGTAACGCATTCATTTTTAAAAAATCGGTCGTCATGCTCGATTGTGCACTTTTTACGTCCACTTCCGGGCTTTCTTTTATGTTTTCTGGTCTCTCGATATCGCTTAAGTATTCGTTAAATCGAAGATCAGTTCATTCCTAATTTTCGTGCAATTTGTACTTGAGTATAATCTTCCTGTTACAATGTGACGACGTTAACCGCCTCCAGCTCATGAAAGGGTGCTATATTACAATGGATCTTATTATAGGTGTTAATTTTAGATCACATTTACATGAACTAGTGGTACTGCATTTACAAACAATTGATATGCAATGGTACAAAAGCCGATCGGTACATTGCATTTCAAACAACATGCATTCTTGATTTAAGCACTTTTGAAAAATTATATTGATTGGCTTGCTACGTAGACTTTATTTCAGGCGGTTTCTGATAAAAATATAAATTTGCTATCATTTGACACTAGTAGTATTAAAATTGACCACCGGGATTTTTTTTATTCCAAAAAAAAAAAAAAAAAAACCTTAATTTGGTCCACGAGGGTGTTAATTGGAACGATGTGTGGTGCTTTCTTTATAAAGCACTCATAACACCTGTGCTGACTTTCGGAAGCGAGAACCATGACCTCTAACGACTGTAAATTATTATCTACCACCGAAAGGAAAGTCATCCTTTCAATTTTTGGTCCTATTAAAGTTGCGAACAATGAATATCGGATTCGCATAAACCACGAAATAAAGCAACTTCCCGGAGGTAGCGATATTATCGGCTTCATCAAATCTAATCGGCAAATTTAATCGAGTGAGATGGCTCGGCCACGTTGCAAGGTCTCCACAACAACGAATGATTTACAAAGTGTTCCGTCAACACTCAGCCGGAGTGCGTCGTAGAGGAAGACCCCGACTGCGCTGGCGTGACGACGTCGAACAAAACCTACTCGTATTAGGATGTCGAAATTGGAGGACGAGAGCGATGGACCGAGACGGATGGAGGGCCTTAGTGGAGGCGGTGAAATCCCTTCATGGGATGTAAGAGCTGAAGAGAGAGAGAGAGATGTATGGTGCAAGTCAGACAATATCAATTTGGGCTAAAATGTTTTTTACGATAGAGTAGTTCAAGGCTTGGACCTAGATGTTCCGTTAATTAAAGCTACACGAAACACGCACATCAACCTTGGAATGGTGACATCCCATCACCTGAAAAAACGTAAAGGCCACCACGTATGAGATCCACCAATCCGCACGATGCCGAGATTAAATTTCGGAAAAGGAAATAGCAAATTTATTTGCATCGTTTTTTCAATCAATATACATCCCAGATGACCTCTATTTCAACCAACCATGCTTGCATCATGCAATGTTAAATGCTCAATACAGTGCTGGTTTAGGAGTCGAAAAAACGGGAAAACAAATTTTCAAATTTCACCTTAAAACAAGACAAATAAAACCCGATTTCTAGAAAAGATCAGAAATAATTAAAAAATTAATTTAACATGTTCCAAAGGCCAAATTAACGGGGCTTCTTTGTTGGTCCTCAATTTATGAATGGAAATTTATGCAAATTATATTTCTACTATAATCCCAAATTTCGTCAGTCCAGCCGCCTTTGGAACATGAATTATTTTTGGATTTTTAAGGCGAAAATGCGTTTTTAAGACGAAATTTGAAATTTTCGTTCTCCGTTTTTTGGCTCCTAGTATTGCACTAATTTTTTGCGTGAGCACTACAATTAGCCCAAATTGGTCTTAATCAGTATGTAAAGTTTCATTCTGAAACTCAAAAGTTTCCCTGATGTATACACCCTTGGCATGTATTTTTATCCAAAAATGCAAAATCGTTAGTCGCTGGTTCTGCCATTTGAATACTGATTATTACTGCAAGCAATAATTGTTATTGTAGTAAAAAATTTTGTTCTGTAGAAGTCAAAAGTCCCATACAGATAGGTATCTACCACGATTTTGGTTTTCATGTTCCCGTATGGAGTATACTCCGTGTAGTACAGTGAAATTCCGTTTTAGCGAAGTTGACGGGACCAGGAAAAATATTTCGTTATAATGAAACTTCGTTAAACCGAATTAATTTTTTTTATCACATTTTATTTCAGTTCTATTCATATACATTCATTCTAAACATAAAAGTAACATAAAATAACTCAATTTGTATGAAAAATGAAATAAAGCTCTTTTCTAAAGTATGTATTAACAAACGTAGTAATCACATTTCAAGTATTGCTGTACTTTGTACTAAATATATACATATTATACATATGTATATGTACCGTATGTACATCTTATAAATTAATAAAATAGTCAGTAATTTTTGACTGCAACAAATTTTTGGTAGCATTTTTTAAAATTTCATTCTCCAGTTTTTGAAGTTTTTCGAAAATATCATCAGATGCTTCGGGTACCGAATAAAAATAATTTTTCACGTCTTCAAGACTTTTTATTGCCTGAGTAAATGATACAGAACGTGATAAAATTTCGGTTTCAGAAGAATCACTTTCAATCTCATTGTCACTCTCATCGAGTAATTCTGAATAACTCGAGGAATGCTCTTTTACATTTTAAATGATTTCACTGTCGGTTAATTCAGCACATGTACATAAACTATTATCGGTTTCAACGTAATCCGTAAAATCGGCATCGGAATTAACGGAAGCCCATAAACTCAACATTTCATTGTCTATTAGTTGAACCTCAGTTTCATTTTGCTATTTCAAAAATTTGAGATTTTTTCCAGCATTTTTTAATCGTCATTCTTCTCACATAATTCCAGGCCGAAGTTACCATATCACAGGCATCTTTCACGTTTACTTTTGTATCGCCAATCATTAAATTTAATAAAATTTTTTTAACAACTTGACTTCGATATTGTATTTTTACCGCTTGGATGATTCCCAAATCAAGTGGTTGCAATACTGCAGTGCAATGTGGCGGGAAAACTCTACTCTAACATTGTCTAAAATACAATTTAAATTATGTGCCGAACAATTATCAATTAGCAGAAGAATTTTTCTTCCTTGCTGATGCATAGATTTATCTAGCTCCATGAGCCAATCATTAAACAAGACTTGCGTCATCCAAGCTCGTTGGTTTGCGCGATAAATACAGGGCAATGACCGTACGTTTTTAAAACATCTTGGTTTTGCAGATTTTCCAATGATCATTGGTTTTAGTTTTTCCGTACCATAAGCATTACAACAGAGAAGTACTGTTAACCTTTGCTTCGACTTCGTTCCTCCTTTGCAAGTTTCATCTAAAAAAGTATACATATGTCAAATTATAGAAAGAGAAATTTATTTAGCATTCAATGCCATTAATGTGTTTTAGTTACCTTTAACAGTAAGAGTTTTATTCGGCATCAGTTGATAAAATAGTCCCGTTTCATCCGCATTATTGAAAATATCACAACTGTCATACTCCTTTAATATGTTTCTAATTTCGCCTGCGCGCCATTCATCTACTTTTTGCATAGGGACGCTTTTTTCTTCACCGCAGATTATTTTAAACCCAATACCGAATCGTTTACGAAACCTATTAAGCCAACCCACGCTGGCTTGAAAATCATTGTGGCTCAATTCTTTGGAAAATTTTAGAGCTTTAGTGCGTATAAGAGGGCCATTTACAGGAATATTTTTGGATCGTAAGTGTTGAAACCACTGAAAAACTGCTCGGTCAATGTCCTCGTACTGTCCAAATCGTATTTTTTTTCGATTTGGTCCAATCGAAGACTCTTTTATTTTATTTTCAATTTTCTTACGATCTTTTATAATTGTCGACAATGTTGACAAAGCAATTTGGAATTCCTTTGCCACTTCGACCTTTTTTTTGCCATCATCTATTTTCCTTAAAATTTTTATTTTTTCTTCTAATGAAAACTGTTTTCGTTTTAGACTCATTTTAAAATAAACACTAACCAAACTAACTAATTTTTGAAATGAATGACTTTGACATTTCCCTAATTAATGAAATAAATTGTAGTAGAATCATGTGTTTACATGTACACATTTCAAATTTTTAAATGAAATAATGAGATCCATGTAACCTGTAAGCAAACTAGTACAAATTTGCTATTTCAATTCTGTTTTCTTCACAAAATTGATGTCGATTTTTTTTGATTTTTTGTTCGTTATAGTGAAATTTGCTTCGTTAAAATGAATTTTTTTAGTAGTACGTCAACCACAGCCAACCAAATTAAAAGTAATACTTCGTTATAATGAAAATTTCGTTATAGTGGTATTCGTTATAAAGGGATTTCACTGTATAACGTTCGAAATGTCTTGAATCAGTCAACAATTCCGATGCAACTTTATTTCATAAATTCACCGTTTTGGCGCTGGTAGCTAATTTTTAATTTATTACAGAGTATGTACTTATTACTCAAAACTACCGTCATGTCGCTGTAAACAGTTACAACTTTAATTATTTAAATATAATCATATGGCATATCACTTCGAATGTCTTGAAAAAAGCCACAATTTTGTAATCACTTAATCAGTGCTTTAGTTCGCAAATTCGCCGTTTTGGCGCTGGAAGATGATTATTCAATTATAATATGATATGCACGTGTCGTATGTAAGTGAAACGGTCTTGAAGAATGCCTTAATTTTTTCTGAAGCAACATAGTATTCCAAATTACCGTTGTAGCGCTGAAAATATCACTTTTTGGCAAGTATTTGATAGGCTTCAGACATCCAAAACAGAACTGGAATAGCATATCTCTTTTCCAGGTTGGTGCAGTGTTGTTTCTCATAAATTGGTTTCAAAAGTGTGCTAAACATAAAATACGAATTATTTTTATTGAATCGTGTTTGTGTGGTAACAACAACAACAACAACAACAACAACAACAGCAACAACAACAACAACAACAACAACACCAACCGCGTTCTTCGTATAACCGCAGCTATAGGTCAATCCGCTTGTTTAGCTAATATACTATTTTTGGAGGAAAGCACGGCTAACCGAATATATTTTGTTGTTAAAAAAGCTGATAGTGACAATAGTTTCCGAGGAGTATTGCACATCACACAAACGCAGTATCTACGAAGCGGTTGGGGTTATCAAGCATGGATTTAGGCACCCAAACTAGCAGATATATTAGTAAAACTGCAAGAATATACATTTCTGTTCATCAGCAAGGGAGACAGTCACGATCTAATGAATGTACGTAGATACAGAAAAGATTACAAAATAAATGATGGAGCAAAAAGTTGTTAAAGTCGGCCCCATAAAAAAAGTGATCGGAGAGCGTAAAGATACACCACTGCATATTATTAAACCAAATGACGTGTAACAATGGCCATCGGTACGATCACGCCAAAACTTAATATTTCCAGGTTACAGTATGTCCTAAATGGCCAATGACATTCCTGATGGATACGAGGCAGTATTTCAGAGCGAACAAAATTTATTATCGCAAATTGTATTTATTATTGCAAATTATTGTAATAATGAAAGGTTCAGAAGGTCTTACTTTTGTATGGGATTGTATTGGTTTCACAAATTACCAATAGAGTTGAAATTCATTCCGATTGGCCGCAAACACTATTTTGATAAAATGATTCGACATTGGCTGATTAATATAGACAACATTGAAACCTACTTCTAATTTTTCTTTTTTGTATTGTATTCACTAAATATGAGCTGGAATTTTAATTTTATTGTATGTATTATTTATTTATTCTTTTATGATAGTTTTTAATTTATTATTTTTATTTGTACACTTTTGGCAACCTAAATTTCATGATTTTTTTCTTTCTTGCTCCCCCACAGGTTCTATAAACCTATTAGGAGCTCTAACTTTATTAGAAAAAAAAAAAAAAAAAAAAAAAAAAACAACAACAACACGAGCATCGACGGCCACAAAACAAAAAGAAACAGTGAATTGGTTAACCTAAATGCAGAAAACGTTGAAAACGGGAACAACGGTAATAACAATAAAAACAAAATTAATAATATTAATTAAAACATCAAAAATGATAATACAAACACAATTAATAACAACAAAAAAAATAATAAAAATAACAATAATAGAAATAATAATAACAATTTGTATACAAATCGAAAACGAAGCAATGACGAAACCAGAATTAAAAACTATTGAAATGTAAGAACGAAGACAAGTATTCTAAAATCGAATCGGAGCAGCAGCACAATAGAAATCACTGAAGCAGTGAGGACAAGGACATACTCCTTAGGGGTTGGGAAATGGGTTGAGAAATCTCGAGGAGCATGTAGGCATGAGTGACGATCCCATGTAGGTATGAGTGATGACTTTTGGATTAGATCCAATGTATTTGTGACAATTGGTCAGATAAACATGTGCAGCATGAATGATGTGAATCTTATGCTTTTGTGTGAAATATGGGGTAAAACCCTCACGCGTAGGACATTTCTTGTAAAAAGGTATAATTTTCAGTTCAGACTAAGGGCCGATGGCTTCGGCTGTGTGCCGATATTGGCGCGGGACCCTCACGCGAACCCTCCATATCAGCCTTGTTCTTGTTACATGCCGTGTTTGGAGCACATCGCGGTTATCGCTGCCAAAACTTGGTATAATCTGAACAGAAACTGGTTATTTCTGAGCGTTTACGCAACTTCAATTGATTCAGTGAATGCTAGAGAAAAAAGCCTGTGCGATGGTCGGTTGACTAGAAGAAGATGGTCGGTTGACCAGAAGGTCGTGTGTGGGGTCGATGGCTAGTGGGATAGATTTAAGATTAATTTTAAGCGGGCTGGTAGCCCAAGCCACTTAGAATGTGACGCATAAAGAATGTGAATAGCGATTATTATTTGATCAGAACGTGTTTAGCTGGTGTAAATGTATACATAGACCGTAAAGCCCTTCTAAATAGTGAGGAATGGGTAAAAACACATAAAAAGAAAAAAAATTTCATAATAAGAGAAGTAAATAACCAACTTGAACATGAAATATAGAGAGTGAATAAAATGTACACTAAACATGTAAGAAGGAATGAATTTAAGGCCCAATCGGCCAAGAGATCGGCTGAAGCTCGTAGTTCCCGGGAACCATTAATGTAAATCAATAATTCCTACGTCAAACTGGATTGACCATACACATATGGGCCTATTGGACCAATCTCAACAAACGGTTGGTCTTTTGATGTTTTTGTAGATAGAGCCATCGCCTTGTATTGAAACCAGAAAAGTTTGAGGACATAATTTCAGGTTCCTTTGAACTATTTATTTAATTCGGATTTGTGTTCTTAAAAAGGATTCGGCCATTTACTCATATGCCCCCATAACTCCAATCCTAACACAAGGATGGCCTTGGAATTTTATTACTAGGTATACATTGTGTGTATTGTCGATATCAAACGAGAACGTTTACGACACTTTAGGTTCACGGGAACCTGGGGCCACCCCAGGATTTTATAGCGCCAATCTCGACATAAGGATCGTAATGTGAATTTTATTTGGAAAAGTAAAATGAATCCGTATCAAAAGTAGTCAGTTACGACACCCCTGGTTCCTGCGAACCATTATTTTGATTTAACCTGAAAATGGAAGTGAATGGATGAACGCAATGTACAAGGAATATGAATGGAATGAGTTCCGAGGGGTTTACCTATTACAAATATGGATCGGGATAAAAGTCGAGCAAAAATAAAAAGAATATGTATGTTGAATATTTTATTATCGTGAATGGGTATGATGAAAGAGCGAATGGAGATAAATTGTTGAATGTGGGTAATTTGTTGCCGGAAATGGGCTTCAGCCATAACCACTCTAGTAATGATTGCTTAGAAAAGTTTGTGCAGGAACTTCTATAGGGAAAGAGGCATGTAGTGGCGGTATTCTTGGATATTGGAAGAGCATATGATTACGTGGTTTCAGGGAAACTTTAACCAGAGCCGACTAGATAAATGGAGCCTCCCTATTTGAGCTTTTTTTCACTAAACTTAAAATATGGGATATAATAAATGTTAGTTTCCTATAGGAATGTATGGAAAACGACTGATTTCCTTTTTCTTTTTAAGTATATTTAAACCATAAGCTTTTATAATATTTTTGTACGGGTAAATGCAGAAAAGTTCAAACTTTAATCAGTTCAAAAAAGGATTCAAGAAAACCCTTTAAACTGTGTGAAAATTGGGTTGGAAAATAAATAAATAATGAGCTTTTATTAATGTTGTTGTTGTATGGCGTCATCATTTCAAATCATAATATGGTCTCTTTCCATTCTCTTTCTAAAAACACGATTGCCATGGAAACAAAAAACTTATTTTTGTACAGGATTTTTTTATTTTTATTATTTATAAATAAAGACATTCAGTCAGTCACCATCACCACTACAATGTGGTTGTGAAAGCATGCGAGTGGCAATGTTTTTGAATCACAGATATGTATAAATACGTGATTAAAAAATTATGGAACAATCTCTCCTTATTAGCGCGTAATAAAACCTATACAATTTTCTTTTACAGTATGTATTTGATTTTGTAACACCGTTCGAACACCATAGCTGCCATCGAAAAGACAAAATACTTGTATGCAATTTAAAAATATTTTATTCTTAAGAAATTACGCAGAGTAAAGATTTTTTTAGTTATATTCCAAAATAATTTTTTCTTTGCGGTGATATTTTCGTGCGGTGATATTTTCGCGGTGATATATGATGAAAAACCCAGATAGTGGCCATTTCGATAGCAGCCGATAAGTTATGGATTATATACTACCAAACGGGTTGATTTGGTGTCTCATTCAGTTGAGGAATTATAACTTGTTTAAAGTAGCAACAATATTTTCAAAAGTTTACAAGCAATGAACGTTAAATGCTTGCGTATTTGTCCCACGTATGTGTGAGACGCGACGCCTCTTAATGTTGTAAGCCATTCTTTCACCAAAAGTGCCAAACATTGTTTTTCTTCGGTTCTCATGTGTTATGTACGCGTTGAATACAAAAGCTCATTCAGGACACTCCTTTATTTTTGAATCACTGTCGATAGTCATTTATCATTCCTCCTTGAGTATCATTCATTGCAATGCATTTTAAAACGATTTCAATTGAATGTTCTATTTATCTGTGTACTTCCATTCAACTAAATCTCGAATAAACTTTTCACAAATTTCGTAACTATTCGGCGTTATATACGCCACGTTGCGTACCTGATTCCAATATTTAATTAGTGTGAACGAATGTGTAAATAATATACATGCATAAGCAATGAACCATAGTGATAATATAGTATTAACGATAACCAGTATTAACGTTTTTTTTTTGTACATTAAACTAATTTTGACCTACAAAATATAACCGTGATCTGGTAAGGTAGATAGTCGTCTTTATCACCTATTTCCTGCCAGATTTAACAATTTTTACCATATTTTTTGGACAACATTTTGGTGGTACAACATCAGTCTTGAAATATTCAAGTAGCATATTTATCATAGCGCCAACAGTTCAATATTTTGAACACTCGATTGGATTTGTTTCGAAGCGTAATAAATTGTTTTCGATTTTAATAGTGACCGTATTCGGGCTCAGTAGTGCGGATCGGCGAATGATCGTAGCCATACATCGTTCCTATTATGTTGCTTCTTGCACTGTAAAATTTGATGATTTGATGGTAAAATGGAGATTTCAAATATTTTTAGCCCAGTGGGGCGCTTAAAGTTATATGTTAGCGAAGCAAAAAACGATGAACGAACAAACAAGAGTCTTATAGAGACGCAGCTACACGGTAGGTATAACTCAACCATGTCTAAATTAAGGCAAGGTGGAAGATACAATTTGTAATATTATTATTTTGCTAATATTATAATCAATGCTTCTGTGGGGACATTAAATTTTAAAACTAAATATTTGGGGAGCAATTTTGAAACGACTGTTTGCAAAGGAGTCTTTCGATATTTTAGAACAGATTTTCGCTGAAGCTTAGTGCAACAATCGTTCAAAAGATCGGTTCTTGAAGCTGTCATCAAGATCTTCCCAGAAATGGCATCTCTTACTAAGTGGTGAGTGATACTAAAAGTGTTCGATAAATTTAAACTTATAAAGCTTTATATAATAATAATAATTATATTAATGATATAAAAAATTAAATAATTACATTAAAAAAATCTCATTGGAGGTGGAGCTTAAATAAAAATTAATTAAGATTGGTTGATGATAAAAATAGTATCCTTAGAGTTGAAGCGCAAGATAAAGATTAAAGTCGAAATCAATCGAATGTTTTTTTTTTAATTTTTTGAACAAATTCTTTAATTAAAATATTCAAAAATCTAAATTTTTTGCGAAATAGAAAAACAAGTGTTTAACAAAATTTGTTTATTGAGTGTAAGTGTGTTTCGCCAAGTACTTACGGCAAATAGTGTAAAAAGTATAAAGATTATCCTAAAAACATCTGATTGGTCAAGTATTTATCAAATGTGTCAAAACATGGTCTAACTACATGTTTACTAATGTTGAAATTTATTAAAAATGCCTAACTTCATATACAATTTTGCCTTATGATAAAATATATTTATCTAAAATACTTTCGACAATCTTGAAACGTCATTGGATCATTTAAACGATTCGCATTATGGTTATACTAGTCCATATTCAACGTGCACATGGTTCATTATGGCGTTTATGAAATAAAACTTCAAATTATAAGTTATGCAATTTAGATTATAAAATTAGATTTCTTTGCAAACTTATATCAGCAGAATGATCCACAACTAAAAATATAGCGAGACTTCATCCTGCATATTTGAATGATTGCAATAACACTTTCTATGACGATTTTGATAGAATGGAATCTATAGTGAACCTTTGACGGATCCTTTAGGTGATCCATATAACATAATAGTATTATCGTATGGTAATTTATAATTTGATTACAGATGGAGTGATTAACTCCAATTGCTAATCAATCTCTACCAATTTTGAAATGATATTACATTTTCATTTTAAATATTTTAAAACATAATTGTTAGGCGATTTAAGTGTTATTACAGAAATTTAAAGAGGGAATCGAAACGAAATAGAAGGATGAATTGAACGTTTGAAAATTGCGCTCCGGTTACGGTTAACGTTCTATTTATAATTATAATCGTTACCATTTTGATTTTAAATTCATTAAAAATATCGGGGAATATCGGTTTTTGGTCCGTTCTAGGAGAGAAATAATCTTTGCATGCGAGTAAGTTCAAACTCTAACATTGCATTAAATGGAAATGACAAATCCAAAATTATGAAAGCAAATTGTTACAATAGGCACCAAGACCGGAAGCAAAATTCAATACGTTTTGAAATCTGGAAGATATTGATACACACATGATTATATTGAAATAGAAGAACAAAACTACTCAGAACCGAAAATCGAACATACATACTTTTTCAATAACCGTTCCACATAGACAAAAGTATGTAACAAATATTTTTTTAATACTTTAATTGTTTCTAGTAGAATGATACGGAAGCCTAATTGAAAATTAAAGGATGGTTCCATAAAAGTTAATAAACCACTTAAACATTCTAAAAACGTTAATCAATCCATAAAGGATAATATTATGATTCAAATATTTACGATTTTTATTCGTATCTGAAATCATATCAAAAACGACATGCATTCATGACAAACTGCATACGGCTACTATTTTAGCGCTCGCTCTTGCAAGCAAGCTTATACAAAGACTTAGGCCGTCTGTCTGTTGGCACTATCACAGCAAAAACTATACACACCAGAGAGCTCAAAATTTGCACACAGATAGATACTACTCTAAAAAGGTCACATTTAAAATCTAGGTCAAGTAGTCTCTAGGGAACTCTAGGTCAAGTAGTTTTCGAGATATTCAGCTTTTTCTAAAAATGGAGGTCACACAGATGCGGCTGTCTACTTTTTTTTAAAATTTTCAATTATTATTCTAGGCATACTTTTATCTATAATAAAAAGAGTGGTATTTCAAAAATAGTTTCTGTAATTTTTTTTTGATTTGCTTAAGAGTCTATTCATTTTTTGTCTATTGCGCTAATTTGTTGTATTAGCACCTTAGTTGTTTCAGAGGTTTTACACCTCTGTCCGTCCGTCTGTTGCATTTTTCCTATTTTATCGAGCGCTTGTCGGACAATTTCAATTGTCCGCTTCTACTAGTTAAATTAAAGTAAGCAAATAGCAAATTGGTAACTATTTTATTTTCGGATTTTAGCTTCGGATTTTATTTCGTATATTATACTATACGGTTTATTTTATCTTCAATATTGAATTACGATGATTGCACTCTTCATTGTTTTTGATTTCGTTGTTAATATTGTCGTTTCTATTTGATTTCTCTTTTTTAAAACAAATTGTTGTCTTTTTTATTTTCTTATAAATTTTAATTTACTATTTCTCTCTAATAATTAGTTTAAAATGACGATATTATGACGTCATCAATTTCCCGTATTTTTTAATTGTTGTTGTTGTACAGCGAAAATCCCTTATATTTTCTTTATTAATTTGAAGAAAACGAGAAGCCTGCTGATTGCATCATTCGAATGAATTGAAATCTATTATATATGTCATCATGAAATCTATTATATATGTCATTTATGTAAAAAAAAATCAATTTTTCAATATTTTTAATTCATGTTTTATTTATCAAACGTAATGCTACCTCCCATACAAAACCTATGAAAAGTTAGTTTTTTGATTATGTTTTATATCCCATATTTGAAAGTGCTATTTCATAGGCATGCTTGATTTATTAAGATTGCTTTGCTTTAACGGACCCTTGTGGACCTAGGGTATCCTTGGAAAATTTTAAAATAAGTATATGAGTTTATAAATGAGAATTAATGTTGTGAGGTAGAGGGTATAGGTTGGGGGAAACGAGATTTTACTAACGGTGATATTTTACTGTATTGGAAGAGGCGCATATTCAGGCCTCTACCAAGACAGTAAACACTCACCGACTGCAAAAATCCCACCAAACCTGTATACGAGCTTGATCCAATAGTTTAACTTCTCAGATAAGGTTAATCTGTAATCTACATAATGAATGTAGATTGTGCAGGGATTATGGAAAGGATCAAGTTGGCAATGACATAATGGAAAGGAGAGTAGTAATATTCTCTGACTCCTGAGGTGGGTTGGAATTCATTAATCGCGGCGCCAATATGTTTGTAAAGCGGCGTTGGATCATTTAGTATGTAACTGAATATGAATTCATGGATTCAATAGATGTACTTCAAATATTTCAGGTGAATTTGTGGAGCAAATGAAAGAGGGAATTTGTTGAAAATTGTCAAATGAATGACAAGAAGTACTTTGAATTCGTTAATCCTTCTTTGAGCCAACCTTTCTTTAAGATACACAAAGGAGATACTAGAATGATGCAAACGATGGAACGTATAAGATTGAATCATGGTAATGGGAGAGAAACCGCTTGAAGAAACGCAACATCATTGAGAATGAAATATGTGAAAGCAGTTTTGTTGTGAAGAACATCGAAAATTTAATTCTTAAATGTTCTGCACAAGGAATTTGACTGATTTATTACGAATGGGAATGAATGTATTTTACGAATTTCGGGCGTTCGATATGGATTCACAATTATTCACAGTAATTCACTTATTTCACTCTTTATTGTTCTGCTCACCAATTTACTTTTACTGTTCACTTTTACTGTTCACTTTTATTCACTACTTTGTTCACTACTTTTCGCATTTTACACTGTTCACTGAGAGATTATTCCCGAATGTGCATTGCAATTGTAAATCACTTTCATGTAGTGGTTTTCGCGCGAACATTCCACGTCATCATTCCCCCTATCTTGACGATTATCGCCGCCGGTTACAATTGCTTTCGTTATCTACATATTCCCCTCCACTAGAAATGTCATTATAAAATCCAAATTTCTATCAGTATTGGAGCTATACTTGATCTGACAACTTCGATGTTGTTATGAATAAAGCTATAGACTCTGACAAGATTCGAACTCGCGCTCTGTGAATTGATAACACTTGGTAGTGTACACCTTAACTCGACCACCAAGTGAAATGCTTGAATAGAGTAGAATTCGTAACAGTATATAAGAATGAGTATTAAAATTTTTGGAAAGAGTCAGATACTAGTTTAAAACGGTATCGCTAAAATGAAAATTATAAATTATGAACGCGAGCAAAAAAAAATCGGAATGACGATGCGACCTCCATTAGAGCAATAGCTCCTTCAGATGAAGAGTTCTTTGTTCAATATCCCACAGTGACAAGTAGACGTAGCTTTTAATAGACTCAAAAAAGGAAAAGCATCCGATCTCCTGGATCACCTGCACATAATATAGTATGTCGAGAGCGGTGGATCGAGACGGATGGAGGGCGATAGTGCAGGCGGCAAAATCCCTTCATGGAATGTGTAACGGACAGGCCTCCTATCGAAACCCGTTGTTAACAGAAATTTGTATCAATCTAGTTTACTTTATTATTTTTAACGGTCGCTTCACCAACTGCTCAGTCTGGGGGGGGGGGTCTTTAATTTATTTAAAGCACTAGATTGATCTGGTACAGACCGTTTAACTACGAGAAAAGTTAGAGATGCATACCATTTATCCACACTACCGAATACTCACGTCATTTCAGGCTCCCATTCTAATTTTGTTATTTAAATCACGACATTTTGAGTTATGGAAGCAAAACGCACATATTTACACTTTTTAACAAAATATATAGTAACATTATTTTATTTAAATAAGATATAGGAAAATATGATTTTTTTTTTTTTTTTTTTTTATATAAATTTTCAAAATAATTTAATAAATAGTTTTGGTAAATAATTAATCTATGATTATAAAATTTTTTTTTTTTCATTCATATATAAAATATAATTAGACGCATGCGCAGCGAGTTTTGTAAAAATAATAACTAATGAATAATTACATAAATACATAAATAAATAAATAATGATAATAATAGTTTACCTAATTTTAATTTACATAATGGTAATGAAGCATAATGATGAGGTTGATGATAGAATGTCCACTGTATCCTTATATTGCGTATCAATATGCTTACGGTATTACTGTACCCGGTTGTACAATTTTTATGCAGATTTATAATTTCATAAAAACCAATTTCGTAAACTTTCTATCGATGAATAGTTCTTTTTTTTATATATATATTTATAAACTGAACTTTAACACTATGGCAGTATGGCTACTTAATAATATTTGCGTTCTGCAGCCATGACTGTTCACCAAAACGTTTAATTTTTAGTTTTTGTTTTATTTTCTTTTTAATAATTTTTTTTTTTTATTTAGTCAATAAAATACTACTTAGTAGCACTATTTTTTTTTTTTAAGGAAAACATTAACAGTTCACACACATTGAGTGACCAAATTTTTTCTTTTTAATTAAGTTTTTTTATAGTATATTCTTTTAACCATGCCCAGTCAGTTTTCACATTCTATTAATCTTTTATTTAATTTAATTTCAAGTTCAAAACAATGGTCCATCTTCTGACATTTATTCACTTTGGATCGATTATTCGATTGCATCGAGGGCTTACAATACTTTTACTTTTTTATTTATTCTTCTTCTCTTTATGCAAATTTTTCGGTTTATATACCCATCCAAAAAAAAACATTGTACACCACTACTCGTGCATTGTCGAACATTTATCGGTTTTATTTGTTTGTCTGTACTCTCGTTTGATCTCGTTAATTAGGGAAATTAATTAGATACATACAATACCAAGTCCACATGAAATGTCAACCCAATCGCTGCCAAGTAAAATACAAGGAGGCCTTACAAATGCGAAGGTGGGAGGTTGTTGGTACAAATATATATTTTATTACACCAGCTAACGATTTGATCTTCTAAATCAATCAAAATAAATGTTTATTCTCGTACATTCGAGTTAGTGCTGCTTATTACACAATCTTACAATTTTGTAAGCTTTTCGCTTTGGTACCAGGTACATTACTTACTATTTTAACAACGTAATTACCTCAATTAATAATTTAATTAATAAGTTAAAGAATTGTCATTAAATTAATTATAATTTCGATAAATACAACCTGGTTGGAATGATTGTTTTTTCTATAAGGAAATACAAGAGATAGTTATCTGACGAACAGAGGTGATTACATACTTTACAAAAATACCGTCGTAATGCTGAGAAAATAGCCAAAAACAAAAAAATTCAACATAAGGTGAGATAAATTTCCACCTTATATAGAAAGCTAATTTATATTTTAAATCACTTACAAATATTAATTATAGATACGAATGAGACATCTTGACGTTTTGTACTTGTTTGTATTACAAATGCGAAGCGAGAAAATAATAATTACAATTATTATTTCATTTAAAAGTGAAATGGCATTCTTCACGCATCTGAGATGAATTTAAAAACACAAATGAATTACAAATATTTTAATGATATAGCCGGATGACATAAATATGTAATTTCAACGTTGAAAGTGAAATTATTGACAACAACAAAAATAAACGGTAATTTATAAAATAATTTTATGACTTACTTGAACATTCCGCAGTATCCATTTCCTGCGTCGAATGTTTGTTCAGGCGGTGCAACACGTTCTAAAAGTCGAGGGAATTGTGACAGGCATCCGATTGCGGCTAATAAATTTGGATCACCGGGGCCCACTGGCTCAGGTAGTTCTCGCGCTATTAGTGGTGAACCAGATGGTGATATCCGAAATTGTGGCCGTGTACACATATCCTGAAATCAAAAGCAAAAAAAAAAAAATACATAAATATATTGATTCAGATTGAGCAACTGAAAAAAATGAAAATTATAAATTTTTATAAATAACGTAATGTTTGAACTATTAGCATTCACTGTGGTACCTTAGTTGCCTTTGACTTTTTTTGTCGAAAGGTTGTTTGTTTTTTATTTTCCACATTTTAAAATTTTAATTTAAGATTTTGTTGTGTAAAAAACTTATAAATAGTTTTATCGCGATATCGCGTGCGAATTATTTAATATCGCTACAGTTTGTCTAAGCAGTTAAGAAATATAATTTCATAAACACCAAACATTAGAGCTGGTGTCGAGAAAGTAGATTTTCACTTTTGAGGCGCCCCATATTTTATAAGATTTAATCCTTACCAACTAAAGAATAAAGTTCTCGGGATGAAATAATATTTGAATTTTTGACATATCTTGACGTAAAATATATATTATGAAATAATAGTTGCGGATGAAGATAAATGCAAACAAAACAAAAAAAACAAGAAAGGCAGGGGGCTATTATAGAACACCGGGCACCGCGAATATTCCTATTATGAAATTTTTTTTTAGTCGTAAAATTTAAGATTTCAATTGTGTTAAAAGTGTGTTTCGACAGTTTATATATGATGGTCACAATTGGATTTTTTGTTGACTCGAGCGATAGTGATTCCGATGAGCAAGTAACGCCGAGTTATATACAAAGGAAACGCCTGCGTATGACTTCTAATCCTATCGACATGCCGAATAAAAGGTACCAAACAATAATTACAATTTTTTTATTATAAATTTTTTATTTTAAGGGAAACTGAATCTCATTTTAAGCCGACCAAAAATACGGCTGCAATTACTCCGATACTATAAAACTTGCAAGCACGCTTCGATTTCTAGCTGAAGGTTCATATCAGCTGGCAGTGGGGCAAGATTATCTGATTGGCATGGCTCAATCTACAGTGTCGATGGTATTGAGTGAAACATTAAAAGTTTTAGAATCAACAATGTGTGAAAAATATATTAACTTTAATATTTCGGAGGATAAAAAATGTAGATCAATGGAATGCTTTTTGAATAAAAGTGGCTTTCCAGGAGTAATAAGCTGTTTCGATGGCACACATATAAATATAAAAAGGCCAGCCAAAAATGAGCATCATTTTATTAATAGAAAGTGTGTTCACAGTTTGAACGTAATGATGGTAATGCTAATCGCTTAATAGTTAATTTAACAAAACAAATTTTGTTTTTTTTTTTTTTTTTTTATTTTTATTTCATTACCAGCTTAATCATTATAAATAAAATACATTGTGTGTAAAACATTATTAAAACTAACAAGATTAAGAAAGTAAGATAAGAGGACCATTGGATCAAAATAGATCACGTGACTGGTCCCCTGATTCTAAGCCACAAAAAAATATTTGAATTCTATTTACAAAGAAAATCAATTTAAAATCAAGTTAATTTACAGTTAAAATTAAAATTAAGAGAAACAAAAATTGTATAATAAAATTATAACTACATCTTAATTATTACACATGAATATATTAAAACCTCTTAAACTACACCATTTAATTTTAACATATATAATTTTAAAACCAATAAAAACAAAAACAATAATATTTTAAACCAATAGTTCAAAAAGATGGTCAATATTTTTAGTTTGATGAAGCCATTCTTTAAGGTATAGTGAAAAACTAGAGAAGTTACCGCACTTACGAATATCCAACGGTAAATTGTTAAAGATGATTGGTGCAATGACATTAATAAAGTTTCTTCTTAGATCTAATCTAAACTTAGGAATATGTTTCAAGAAGGTATGATTTGATCTGAGATTATACCCTGCATAAGTCACAAAATTATTCCCACTTTTAACATAGAATATTCTAAGTACCTTGAAGACGAAGATGTGACGTAGAGGAAGTATGCTGAGATTTTCAAATAATGGCCACGAAGGCGAAAAGGATGGTTTAAAGCACATTATTCTGATTAACTGCTTTTGTCGCACGTAGATAGGACGTAGTGTAGCATTGCAAGCACTACCCCAACATGATAAACCATATTGCAGTATTGAGTCCGCTAATGCAAAGTAAATCGTCCTAAGTAAATATTGCGGACAAAATAGCCGTAAGACATACATTTTTCTGGAGACCAATGATAGTCTAGTTTTCAGCCCTTGTGTGTGCGCTTTCCAATTTAAATCTCGATCAATAATAATACCTAAATATCGAAATTCATCAACAGTGTTCACTAAGAAGCAGTCATTAGGAGGGCATTGCGTGTTATTGCTTCTGCTGCATTTGAAAGTATGATACGTTGTCTCAAGATACAACGATGAGGTATCCCTAAAATGTAATAATTTCGTTTTGTGACTCAAAACAAAATTATGTGCTTCCAACCAAATAGACAAGCTTTTTAAATCATGATCTATGAGCATGATATTATCTTGATAACTTGGACTAGCATATGTAAACGAGAAATCGTCAGCAAAAGCAGTTGGAGACCCTCGAAATTGTTGTCGAAAGATACCGTTTACATACACTAAAAATAATAAAGGTCCTAAAACAGAACCCTGTGGGACTCCCACATTTATCGGTAACTCTTTACTTAATTGTCCATTTACTCTAACCAATTGCGTTCGCCCATTCAAATACGAGGACAACCAATCCCGGGTTATCCCTCTGAATCCACAACAATATAGCTTTTTTAACAATGTGCTATGTTGAACTCTGTCAAAAGCCTTTGTTAAGTCTATAAATAGAGAAGATACCTTGGACCCTTTATCAATATGTTCAGTTACTTGTTCTAGGAAAGACACGATAGCTTGTTCAGTATTTCTATTTTTCCTAAAACCATATTGGTCGGGAGAGAAAAAGTCTCTTTTTTCTAGGAAGAAAACGATTCTACTTTTTATGGCTTTTTCAAATATTTTCGAGAAGACCGAAAGTAGAGAGATTGGTCTATAGTTGTTCATACTAGTTTGATCATTATTTTTAAAGATCGGAACAACTAAGGCTCGCTTTAACGATGTAGGAAAAATTCCAGTTACCAAGCTTAAATTGAAAATAAAAGATAAGACATCAACTAAGAACCAGGACATTTTTTTGACAACATTATTTGAAATCCCATCCAAACCAGGAGTTGAATTATTTTTTAGCGAAAGAATTGTAAAATACACTTCTTCAGATGAAATTTCCGAAAAAACGCAACTATCTATAGATTGGTAATATTGACATATTAATCTATTTTTGTCATCATCCGAGAGGAGACTGGCAGCATTAGCATCACCAACACTAGTAAAGAACTCGTTAAATTCATTCATCTGCACTGGACCAGATATTTTGCAGCCTCTTTGATTAACAATTTCTTTAATTTCGACTGAATCAGGCTTTCCGTTAATTATTTCATTGACTGTTTTCCAATTTTTACGAGCATCACTGCTATTGTTGCTGAACTTTTGAGAATAAAAGCTTTTTTTGGCTATATCAATGATTTGTTAATTCAATGATTTGTTTTTATGTAAAGACTTGCGACTGGAAAATTGAAATAACATCAGTTGATTGCCGTTACGGAGGCTGCTCCCAGAACCATGGATGATGACACCATACCGGAAAACCACTGAAGGATCTAGTGAGGCTCTTTTCAACAAGATCCATGCCAAAGCTCGTTCAATTGTAGAACGCGTTTTTGGTATACTAAAGGGACGTTGGCGATGTTTGCTACATTCACGGGAATTACATTATTTGCCTGAGAAAACCACACAAATCATTAATGTGTACTGCATGCTTCATAACTTGTGTGTTAGGTACATATAACGTGCCGATAGACGAGAACGAAATTGAACCAGAGAATAATATGGTCACAAATGCCAATCTAGAAGTGATGTTGGATAATTTATCGGAAGAAGCCGAAAGAATTCGGGATTCAATAAAATATGGTTTATAAACTTCAAATTCATTATTGTTATTAAAAATTGTATAAATAGTAAATTTTTTTGATATATTCAGTTCTTCTTCCTTTAATTCCAATTCTTTTCTTATTTACTCTAACAGTTCGGCTTTTAACGTATTTTTTCCATTGACATTTTTTGTTTCGAAATTCATTTTGCAGAATGAATCTTTTTTTGTGTTCCTTATCTCTTTAAGGACTTTCATCATATCTTTTCTGTGCTTCTCAGTATTTTCTGGAAATTTTTTGCAGTTTTCCTGGTGTTCTTTTTGTAATTCCACTTGAAGTTTTAAGAGCATTTTTGCTGTTTCCCTCGGCTTGCGTTTTGATTCCCTTAGTTTGTTGCAGCTTTCGGGATGTGATGAACTTTGGGTTGTAGGATTTACGTGTCTATTGCTTGTTGATGGTATAATGGCTCATTATTGACAATAGTGTGGCTAGAGCTGGCAAGGGGCTTATCATTATTAATTGGGAATTCATCAGGATTTAATTCATGAAGAATTTCCGCTTCAAACTCTTCTGTTGTGATCGAGTCGTTGTCATTCATATTTATGCTTGCAGTAGAGATTTTACAAACAAAAGTTTGGAATTTGAGGTCTTCGACTTCTCCGGTTATATCAAGTAACCGATCAACCCTCTCCTCCAGTTGGCTGATTTTTTTTTGATGTTATACGGACCCCCAATTAAAATCTTTCCAAACCAATAAAAGTAATAGCATTTTAGTTTTACCGGCAACACATATTTACACACCACCTTACTTTTTCCAGACATCAACAGATTTTTCAGGTGGACCGACTGCGATTAATTCGTTGGTAATTTCAGTCCACAAATTTTGGGTAGTCTCTTTATATTGCGGTCCAATTAAATTTTTTTTGGCTATATGCCAACATTTTTTTCCATGAAATAAATTAAAATGTCAAATTGGCGTCCATTGGTAAATGACCTACAAAAAATACAATAAATAAGTTTCAAATAAATTATAATTATTATTATTTTTATAAAATAATTGAGTAACTTACATTTTAAAAAGTAGTTTAAAGTATTTAGTTTTAATAAAAAAATAAAAAGTACACACACTATTGTTTTCGTAAATACGATATTCGTCACCTAATGAGCAGTTGAATTTTGACATTTGATTTTCGTAAAATTCGATTTAGATTTTTTTTTGGGTCGTAACAGGGTGGATTTACGATTTTCAAATTTTACGAAAGCAAAAAAAAATTTATAATACGAATTTTCGCGGTGGATTGAATTTTACGAAATCGGAAATATTTCATAATAGGCACCCAGATTTAAAAATTCTGCCGCGGGTTTGCACAAAACAGGGTTTGCACTGTTCAAAATTAATGTAAAGTAATGAATATACTAAAAAATAATAGTATTTAGTTTATTTCATCGTTCATTAAAACTTGTTAGAAATTTATTGGATTTCTTACGAGCATGAAGCTTCTGGCAACTTTTTGGCAAACCTTATAAATCCTATTAAACTTCTAACAAACGTTATAAATGTAAATAAATCCTGACAAATGTAACTTGACTCTTGATGCAATCTAATATTTAAATTTAATTTACAGAAGTTCTGTAGACCATATTCTGAGTAGAATTGCAAATAAAGATAATCTAATTAATCGAAACTATCAAAAACTAATTTAATATCAATATCGTGTAAAAAATTATAAGGTTAAGGTAAAAATATGATGATTGATTATATCATTAAACAACGAACTAATAATGCCATCTAAGAAAGTTTACACAAACAGCCACCGTACACAAATTAATCATAAGGGTCTAGCTAGGTGGCACTGCGATCGGGTTCTATGATTTTTTTTTTTTTTGGTTTTTTCCGAAATTTTATTTTTTTTGATTGTTTTTTTGATATGCAGAACATACAACCGCAAAATGTTACCCCTCACCAGCCCAAACATTTTATAAAATTAAAAAAATTCATAAGTTCAAGAATAATTGACCGTCAAAACCTTCTGAGAAGTTCATGAGTAATTAAACATCTGTGAATAATTTATATAGTAATCATGTTTGTGTATCAAAGGTGGCGCTGATGCCAAATTCTGTGGTATTTGACGTACGCATGAATACATGCGCTAGTCACTTGCGTTGTAGCTTGTAGCTCAATGTTGTGCAATTGTATGTAAACAACTGTTTTATACATTTTTTACGTAAAAAATGGTAATATACTTAAATTACTGTATAAAACGTATAATATTGTATAAAATCAAACGCGTATTTAAAAACCTTAGTAAAGCCGCAAAGCTTAATATACGAAACGTAAATTTGTATCATATTAATACATACATTTAATTTTATTCGATAAAAACTATATTAATAAAAGATGCTAAGTTAAATTAATATAAAATACGACATAAGCATAACTACAGAAGTCGTTATCCAAATATACACTTCGCAAATGCAATTACTGCGAGGAACACTGCGCAAAATATTCGTAACTAATTCAAAAACATCAATTCTTGAAACAAAAAATTTGGATATATGATGTAAAATGAGAAATGGATTTGAAATTTTTGAATTTATTTATATTACTTCTAATTTATTAATTATAATTAAAAGTAAAATATTTGTAGAAAAATATAATAAAATTATTTTTTTTTTCAAAGAAAATATGGTTTGTTTCTCAGCTACTAACTTATTTTTTAGAATAGAACAACAAAATCCACAACACTATGGGATTGAAGTGTAAAACGATTAATTATCGAACTCATCTATCTATTATATTAATACGCTTAATTTTTTCAAACTCAACGCAAAAATGACCCCTAAACATGATCCGATCCTTTTAAATTTTTCAAGGTAGGTCGACATAAATATAGCGGTGTGCCTTTGCTAGAAAAATCGGAAAAATTCCACCGGGAAGTACCTGAAACGGATACCTCAGGTGTTTTCAGCAAAATTTTGTCACGACGCCAGAATGCCATGACAAAATATGTTTATATTGAATCTATGATCATGCGCATTACACCGTGACAATGACAAAATTTATTAAAATTGCCGATGTTTTTGTGATGACACACTGTGATGACAAAATGAGTAGAAAATTTGTAATTGAATCTCAATTAAACAAAACAGAGAACATAAAATGATTTTACATACATTTTGGTGTTAATAGTTGTGAGAGTAAAAATACAATTTTGTCATGACACTCTATCTATTTAATATTTAAAAATTAACCGCGTATATGAATTTACTTTATTTTTGATAAAAGTGTATCAAATTTACATTTTAAAAATCTTCTTAATTATTTCTTAACCAAAAATTCAATAAAATATATTCACGTGACTGTGATTATTCAGTCGAAGGTCAGCGTCTATCTATCTTCTATCTATCTATTATATTAATATTCTTAATTTTTTCATACTCAACCCTAAAATGACCCCTAAACATGATCCGATCCGTTAGAATTTTTCAGGGTAGGTCGACATAAATATTGCGCTGTGCGTGGGCTAGAAAATTCGGAAAAATTCCACCGGAAAGTAACCGAAATGGGTACCTCAGGTGGTTTCAGAAAATTTCCAAGTTTTTGTACGCGTGAAATCTTGCAACATTTGAGAATTTTATGGGATGACCAAAAAGCAAATATTTTTGTTCAAATTAGTGGCGCGCGATTCAAATTCAAAGTTGTAAAACAGTTAGTATGCGATTCAGATTCGAAATTGCAACACTGTCGGCGCGCGAATCAATTTCAAAGTTGCTTAATGGTTAACGCGCGATTTAAATTAATAAAGTTAATCATGCCAGGAGCAGAGCTCACAATCATAGACGGGTAGTGCGTGTTCCATTAGCTGGGAAAATCATCCTCATGTGTGGTGACTACCTGAAGGCGGGACGCGCGCAAACTTGCGAATCGACCATCAAGTATAACCCGCTTTGGAAATTGGTAAATAAGTTTACACTCACCAAGAACATGCGCGTCGATGAAGGTGAGGACGAGTTTGCGCAATATTTGCTTTCTGTTGGAAACGGCAATGCTCGAACCGACTCGATCACACTTTCGGCAGACATCCTCAAATTCTGATCGATTTCGTATATGGTGGCAACAACACATCACCAGCCGAGGGAACCATCGAGGAGCGCACCATCCTTGCACCCAATATGGATTATTGCGCGCTTACCAATCAGTAGGTTCTTGACCTCCTGCCCGACGAACAAGAAGTGAAACATAGTGCTGATAAACTTGAGAGTGACGACATGCATGAGAAACTCCGCCTACACGTCGAGTTTCTCAATAAAATTGAAGGGTCGGGATTACCGCGCCATGCCATCCCACTAAAGGTAAACGCGATTGTTCGTTTGATGAGGAATCTAAACACTAGCAAGGGTTGGATCAATGAAACACGCATGCGCGTCGCAAAAATAAACCGCTACATTCTGGAATGTGAGGTGCTGAGTGGCTTCTCAAAAGGCGAGCGCGTTCTCATCCCACGCATTAAGCTCTCACCCTTGGAAGGCATCTTCTCATTTAAAATGTCTCGCCTTCAATTTCTGGTTCAGCTCGCGTTCGCTATAACCATCAACAAGAGTCAGGGTTAAAGCTTGAAGAAGGTAGTGTTCTTGCCGGGACCCGTATTTACGAATGATCAGGTGTATGTGGCCTTTTCACGATGCCGCTCATTTGACGGACTCAAAGTGTTTATCGCTGAGACAAGCGATCAATCAGCTGATCAAAATGGGCGCATCACAACAAAGAATGTATTTTTTGAAGAGATTCTGTGCATGTAAATTGTGATGTATTTTACTATTTTATTATCTACCTTCTACTACTATTTTATTATCCTTTTGTACATTTCTTTTGAAATATTTAGATTATAGTTTGCCTCAGCAATTGTGTGCTTTTCCCTTTTGAGATTTTAATATTTAGTTTGGGTGCGTAAGTGATCATGTGATCCCGAGCGCGCGCTTCCGGTTTGAGATATGAATATTTGACTTGACACGTAAGTCATACTGTGTACATTTGAGCGCGTGCTTGCCGTTTAAGATTTAAAACTTAACCATTTATATGAATTTACTTTACTTTTGATAAAAGTGCATCAAATTTACATCTTAAAAAATCTTCTTAATCATTTCTTAACCAAAAATTCAACAAAATGTATTCACGTGACTGATTATTCAGTCACAGGTCAGCTAGTTCAATATTAATGCTATAACATTTTAATGCTATCTGTTACAAAAATTGTTTAGATGATTACGAGAAATCATTACCATCTTTCGACAAGATTATTTAACTTGACACAGACAGAGACATCTGTAGAGCAATTTGTTCTCTATCGATTATTGCTTAAAATAAGAATTACATTGCTTAAAATAAACAACTTCATACTGCTCAAATATTGTATAGCAAAACGAAATAAAAAAATTGTTGCGCTATGTGACGTGAGGAGAAAAAATCAAAAAATTTAGGTGTCATTTGTTATTGTCAAATGTCAATACAAAAACATAAAAATAAAAATCGAAATAGTAATATCGATTAATATTACGGAGTTTTCAGATAGGTTTGCACGAATTACTTTAAGACAGCTATCGTAGTTAATCCCTAAGAGTCTGTTTGATAAAAATTTTCGACTAGGGAGGGACAAGTTTCGAATGTGATCGAAGATTTAATAATTTCAGTGCAAAGTTGGATAAGTTTGGGTGGCTTATCGCTGCAGTGCTCCAAAAATCTTGTGGATTTCTTATTTCTTTTGAGTATAAAGTATGGGATATTCCACTTTCGTTTTTGTAAATGAGCCAATCCTCATTTCCTTGGCCATTTAAATTTGTTAAAACTGATTGATTTTATCCATTTGACTATCAATTAAAAGGTCGTTATCGTAATAAGGATGCACATAATAAGCTGGCGTTTTTCGAAAAATATTTGTAGTTTATCTCTAAATCTTACCTGCACGTTAAATGATAGCCACATAAAACCAGCATTCGCTAAAGTAGTTTTTACACGTTGGAAAGTGTTTATAAGATTACCTATGGGATCAAACAATTCTTTTGAGTTTTGTACGCTTTCGATAAAATCTTTATCAAAAATAAATTTTGATATATTTGCCATAACTATTTTGGTGTCTGACAAATTTAATTGGCCCCGGAAATTTGAGGATTGAGGATTGGCACATTTACAAAAACAAAGTGGAATTTTCCAAACTTTATACTCAAAAGATTCCAGACATTTTTTGGAGCACTGCAGCGAAGCCACCCAAACGTATCCAACTAAGCACTGAAATTAATAAATCTTCCAACATCGACAGCGCAGATTGAACGGATATTTTCAAATCGGGGTCAAATTCCTTGCCTAATTCGAAATGGCCTGACATTTAATTAGTCTAAAAAATTAATTCATATTTATTAATATTATTCTTTAAATAATAAAGAAATTCTAATTCGATTTGTTGATAGTGATGATAATGAAGATTTGCGATAAACAAAATTTCATTAATGTTACTTTTAAAAGTAAAACTGAATTTATAATAAATAAATAAACAATTTTTTTGAAACACAACATATTTGTTTTTTATATTAATAATTATTATAAGCATAAGTAAACAAAATATTTATTTTTCAGTCAAAATTCTACTTAGTTAAGAAAATTAAAATATTCGAGCCAAAGAGCCATTGGTATAGTTTCATTTGACTTGTAATTTAATAAATAATAGAAAACTCACTCGAAAATGGTTAGTCAAATTTTAATATCTCGGGCCAAATTTTGATTTGCCGTATTCTTATAGCTAAGGCTAAGATGAGCGATACATCGAACAAGCATAGTTTTGAACTCCAACTCATTCATACGAAGTATCGTTTTCAAGCGAACTTGCACTATCCTTGATTCCTTGGCCATAATAAAATCCTCTAGTTTTGGAGCTGGTGGATATAATTATATTATTTTGATATAATATAATATTTAAATTTTTATATACCTGATTTTATTTTTCGATTTTTATTTTTGTTTTTTTGTGTTGACATTTGACAATAACAAATGACACCTAAATTTTTGGATTTTTTCTCCTCACGTCACATAGCGCAACAATTTTTTTATTTCGTTTTGCTACAATATTTGAGCAGTATGATGTTGTTTATTTTAAGCAATAATCGATAGAGAATAAATTGCACTACAGATGTCTCTGTCTGTGTCAAGTTAAATAATCTTGTCGAAAGATGGTAATGATTTCTCGTAATCATCTAAACAATTTTTGTAACAGATAACATTAAAATGTTATAGCATTAATATTGAATGAGTTCGATGATTAATCGTTTTACACTTCAATCCCATCCCAGTATGTAATTATTCCACTGTGTGGAAAAAACTGCTCAAATGTCGTACAAAATTCCGTACTACAAAATATCAAATACACAAAAATAGTGATTTTGGAGAAAAATAATTGTTTTTCTCTTTCTATTTCGCGGTAATATTATTTTCGTTTTATAAGTTTCGATTGTATCTTTTATTTTCAGTTTCTTCTGACAAGTTGACGTGCACGGTTGCACTACATAATTAGATTTTTTTTTCTTTAAAGTGTTGTGTTTCATTATAATGTTTTCTATTTGTTAAAGTAAATAGTTTTAAATTTAAGTATAAAATAATAATTATTAAGTTATTTAGTGATCGCGATATACAAATTTGGACTAAAAGGTAATAGAAATCTGTCTCACAATGGCGTCGTCGCGAAATACATTTACGTTGTAAATTTTCAATGCATTTTTATCTTTTCAAGATCGGTTGTGCTTGTTGGGATGTTCAATTACCCAATATGCAATGCCGACGGAATTCCATTTACATTCGCGTTCTAAAACCACACTGCTTCTATGGAAAGAACCATGTGTATCACGCGGAAATTCGTACTCCCCGCCAAAGAAAAGTGTCACAAAAATTCCGGTGTCGTTGTAAATCCCAACTAAAAAGAGAAAAAACCACAGAAACAAAAAGCACGTGTTTGTATATATTTTCCAATTGGAATAAATAATAATTCTTATTTGAAAAAAAACAAAATTTTCCATTTATAATAAATTAAATATTAATTTTTTATTCACATTATTTTTTATTTGTGTACAAAAAAACATAGAAAATTTATTTACATATTTAAATTTCATTAATTGAGTTTTGTATTGCATCCGCCACGTTGTATTGCATCCGCCACGTTGTATTGCATCCGCCACGTTGTATTGCATCCGCCAGCATATTGAGATCTTGAAAAAAAAAATCATTGAAAATTTACTACGTAAATGTATTTCGCGACGACGCCATTGTGAGACAGATCTCTATTACCTTTTTAGTCCAAATTTGCACATCGTGATCACAAAATAAGTTAATAATTATTATTATATACTTAAATTTAAAATTATTTACTTTAACAAATCGAAAAACAGTATAATGAAACACAACACTTTAAAGTAGAAAAAACTAATTATGTAGTGCAACCGTGCACGTCGACTTGTCAGAAGAAACTGAAAATCAAAGATACAATCGAAACTTATAAAACGAAAATAATATCACCGCGAAATAGAAAGAGAAAAACAATTATTTTTCTCCAAAATCAATATTTTTGTGCCTGTGATATTTTGTAGTACGGAATTTTATACGACATTTGAGCAGTTTTTTCCACACAGTGGAATAATTGCATACTGGGTAGATGCGCGACGCGCGTATGGTGAACAAACAAGACGTATGGTGAACGTGGTGAACGTGCGTAAAATTTAATTTATAAAATTTGTGTTATAAAATTTAATTGTGTATTTTTGTGCTAATAAAAAATTAATATTTATTTTATTATAAATGGAAAATTTTGTTTTATTTCAAATAAGAATTATTATTTATTCCAATTGGAAAATATATACAAACACGTGCTTTTTGTTTCTGTGTTTTTTTTCTCTTTTTAGTTGGGATTCACACCGACACCGGAATTTTTGTGACACTTTTCTTTGGCGGGGAGTACGAATTTCCGCGTGATACACATGGTTCTTTCCATAGAAGCAGTGTGGTTTTAGAACGCGACTGTAAATGGAATTCCGTCGGCATTGCATATTGGGATAGTGTTGTGGATTTTGTTTTTCTATTCTAAAAAATAAGTTAGTACCTGAGAAACAAGCCATATTTTCTTTGAAAAAAAAAATAATTTTATTTATATTTTTCTACAAATATTTTACTTTTATTTATAATTAATAAATTAGAAGTAATATAAATAAATTAAATTCAATTCAATTATTTAAAGTTCAATTCTCATTTTACATTATAGCTATATCCAATTTTCTTTATACAGATATGTAAGAATTGAGATTATGAACTACATATAAGTAATTTTGAATTAGTTACGAATAGTTTTTGTATTTTACATTTTGTAAAAAATTGTTATGTGTAAAATACGTATTTTACATGTAATAAACCGAGTATATTACGTAACGTAAAAAACAGGCACAACACTGAGCTTGGCTAATTTTGTTTGAAATTTAATTTTCAATTTTTTTGCTTTTAATCGTTTTTTCGTCGGATCCATTTGATCTCCCACGTCGAATCAACGGGCAAGTCTATCTTAGTTTTCTTCAAAATGACTTGGACGAATTCGATGGCCCATGACTGGAGGTAAGTTTTGATTATAGGTTTGGGGTGGATTTATTGAGGTTTTAGAGTTGAAATATTTTTTTTGTATAATCCATGTTTTGACAATAAAATCGTTCGTCATTCGAGATTTTGCCAGATAGACACCAATCTTACTATGTCAGTTCGATGGCCCATGACAAAAGGTAGTAGTTATATGTTTAGAATGAGTCTGATGAAGTCATATTCGTGAGATTTTGATTTTCACCATGTACTATCATTAAAATCAATCGTTATTTGCTATTTTTCCTAATATGCACCAATCTGATTATGGTAATTCTATGGCCCATGACCATAGGTAGATTTTAATTATAGGATTGGGGTGGGTCTGTAAGTTATTGGAGTGAAATTATGATTTTCCCATGTTTTGTCGATAAAATCATTCGTCGTTGGAGATTGAAACATGTTGAACTGCTTCATTTGATTTATTTTATACATTTTACTCGCGTGAAAGTACTAAATATTTCACACTTGCTGTGCTTAGTACAAATGCCGGAAAGGGTTACATAAAAATTGCATACAAATTTTTTTTAGAAAATCAAGTTGTAGCATTTTGAAAAAATTTAAGGGTTTAGAAAAACTAATTGTTTTTCTTGGAGAGTTTTTTCATAGTATGTGATAGAAATCGGTTGAGAAGTTTTAATTTAAAAATTAATTAATAATTAAATCGCGAATACATATCTAATAGATATTTAAATTATTTGTATAATTGGTATAAGTCCCAAAAATATTTAAATTGAAAAAACATGGGAAATTGGACCCTCAAAAAGTTCATTGAAATGAAATCAATTTAAAACTAAGAGATCCTGGGTCCAGATACAAATATAAAAAAATATAAAAATTAACCAAAGCTATCATAAATTGAACGGAATCATCAGCAGGAGATACACCCGAATAACAATTAACCGGATTCATTCAGGAGGCCGTACACAACCGTTTCTCACCGTTTCTCTTTCGTAACATACACCAGGCCGGAAAAGGGATATAACACGTCAGTTAAGTGCACCAACGATTTTTTTTGTAATCATGTTCATATACGTAGAAATCGGATAACACGAAATCGAAGGGAATAACAAAATATTTCGTGTTATCAGAATTTCGTCTTAAGCGAAAATATCAATGAAAAAATTAAAATTTAAATGCACACATACCCATTTAAATTTGATTCCTTAAAATAAACATATAATTACATACGAACAATATGTACTTTAAATTCATGTTACTAACCAAAAATCACATATGTAATTCATTTAAATAAAAACATTTATACATTATGTAGGTAATGAAAAATAAAATTCATAAAGGTACTTTTGAAAAATTGCACATATGAACCTACTTTTCAAAAATACATATCTAGATTATAAAAAAACATACTGATGCTTTAATTCAATTTGCTGTTGTTTCAAAAAAGTCTGTAATTTTCTTTGGTATCACATTTTATTAATTATGTTTTCCTCCAAATAATTTTCCAAGTCACCAAGAATGTTGTACACTTTTTCTCCATCTGGTTGGGCTTCGGAAAAACAACGCAAACCCAGTATGCACGTAGGATCAGCTTCAACTGAAGGTACCAGAACTGGAACATCATCTTCATCATCTATATCGCTATCCACAATTCCTTGGGCGGTTCTGGTTTTTATAATATCACAAATTTCGCGACCACTTGAAAGCGAGGTAGTATCAAATTATCCAAACTCAAGTAATCTTCGACCGTGATATTTTGAGGTAAATTTGTAACCAAAGAAATAGAATCAAAATTATTATTCACGTCATCGTTTACAGTAATTCCACATATTATCTCTGGCTGATCATCGTCGGAAGATTGTAAAACCAGAATGGCAAAAGCAATTTGTTATATGTAGTTACAGGCGTGACAAGTTTTCATGCGTGGCGTAACATGTACAACGCGTTTAAGACTAATATCTGTTTCATATCTTCCTAGAAGCTCAATACTTGCTTGTATTGAAGGGGTAGATTTTTAACGTTTTTAATACATCTCGGATTTTGAGACTTTCCTGTTAAAGTAAAGCTGAAAACATAAATAGTTTATTGGTCGCAGTAGCCGCAACAAATACAATATTCTGTTTATAGGGATAGATACTGAAAAGTCAAATGTTTTTATTTTCTTCCTGTACGGTTTCTGGAAAGTTGTAATAAAACAATTTCAACAGGTTATGGGCCCAGACCCGTATAAAAACGAAGATTTAATTAATTTAAAATTAGTAAAATAGACTAAAGAAAACGTGTGTAAAAACCAAGAGTACCTGTGGTAAAGCAGCATCTTGAAAAAGCGAAAAACGAAAATTAAAATGGAAAACATTTTGGTGAATTCGACGGGAGCATCGTTGTCAAACTTAAAATTAGAAGGGCTATCAAATTGGTCTACGTGGAAATTCCAAGTTAAAGTAATTTTAAAAGCATTGGAAATATACGACATAATAGAGGGTACGGTGGTTAAGCCGGAACCAAATGCAGAAAATAACGCAGAGATAGCAGCATGGCTAAAAAAAGATGCGAAAGCCCAAAGTGTTTTAGTTACTCGATTATCGAATAAGATTATGTGTCAAGTAATGAACTGCGAAACATCAAAGTCAATTTGGGAAAAATTACACACATATTACGAACAGACATCGGAGACATCGCTTCATTTGGCACAACAAAAATTTTTCTCGATGACATTTCATCCGAAAGACGATATTGTGAGTTTCGTAACTAAAGTAGAAGAAAATGTAAGCAAAATAAAACAATTAGGTGGGGAAATACCAGATAAAATGGTTTTAACAAAAATAGTGACCTCATTGCCTGATACATACAAACATTTCATTTCTGCTTGGGATTCGGTATCCAGTGATAGACAAAATATATCTGAATTGACAGGAAGATTATTGACCGAGGAACAAAGGATGATAAATAAAGAGGAAGTTACAGCATTAATGTCTAAAAATATTGGAGGTAACAGAAAGTGTTTTAGATGTGGTAAAACCGGTCATATAAAAAAACAGTGTCGTGTGTTATTAAACAAGAGTGAAATCAGCTGCGAAATTTGTAAAAAAAGGGTGATTTAAAAAAAAATTGTTGGTTTCTGAAACGTAAAAGCGATTTGTCATTGATTTGTGGTCAAAATGTCACAAAAGATTGGATCGTTGATAGTGGTGCATCAGAACATATGTGCTATGACAAAAATTTATTTTACGAAATGGAAATGTTGTCGGAGCTTAAAAACGTAGTCATTGGTGATGGAAATTTAATAAAAGCAGAAGGGAAAGGAAAAATAATGGTTTCTGCATATAATGGTGAACAATGCATCGAAACAACATTGCATAATGTATTGTATGTACCAAAATTGGCAGTAAATTTGTTTTCGGTAAGCGCAGCCGTGGATAAGGGATATACAGTAAAGGTGACCAGTGAACAATTTAATTTTATAAAAAATAATAATATTCAAGCGATTGCGGTAAGAAAACAAAAAATTTATACAATGGTGTTCGAAGTGTTAAATAAAAAGGCCTATATAGGTAAAGTGAATGCAAATTTGCTGGAGTGGTACAACAAATTAGCTCACCAAGACATAAATCAAATTAAAAGCATGTTAAAGAGAAATAGTATTGAATATGAAAACGGAGAAATTTTGGATTGTATATCCTGTATTAAAGGAAAACAACATAAAATAAAAAATAAAATTGGATCAAGAGCTGAAAAACCTGGACAATTAATACACATGGATTTATGCGGTCCTATGGAGGTAAATTCATTAGGCGGTTCGAGATATTTTCTAGTTATGAAAGATAGTTTTTCGAAATATAGAAAAGTGTATTTTTTAAGAAGTAAAGACGAAACAAAGTTTAAAATAAAAGAATTTATAAAATTTACGAAAATAAATCCAGGTTACAATGTTGAAAAAATTAGAACGGATAATGGAACAGAATTTTTAAACAATGTGGTAAAAGAGATGGCAATTGAAAATGGAATTCAACATGATACGAGTGTCGAATATACCCCTGATCAAAACGGATGTGTTGAGCGTGAAATGCGAACGATTGTAGAGGCAGCAAGAACATTGTTACTAGAAAATAATTTGGAAAAAAAAATTTTGGGCAGAAGCTGTAAACACTGCGATTTATGTAATAAATAGAACAGGACCGAGTAGAATTAAAGACAGAACTCCATATGAAATATACTTTAACAAGGACAAATATGATATAAACAAATTAAAATGTTTTGGTTCAAAAGTTGCGGTTCATATTCCTGATCAAAAACGACGAAAATGGGACTCAAAATCTGAAATCGGAATTTTTCTAGGCTATGGAGAAGATATAAAAGGATATAGAGTATACTTACCAGAAAGCAATATCATTTCAGTAAAAAGAGATGTGATATTCTTAAAAAATACAGAAGAATCAGAAACTAGTAATCTAGAAAACATGAACGTAGAGCAGGTAAATGAAATAGAACTATTGATCAACAAAATCCGACAAATGTAAAAGACGAAAAGTTCTAAAATTTCTTAAGTAGATATCAACATTGTGCCAGTACAATGTTATACAAATCATTAATAAGAGTTTTACGATATATAAAAAGCACATTAAATTTGGAAATCGTATATGAAAGAGGAAAGCAAAATGTTCTGGAAGGTTTTGTAGATGCAGATTATGCAAGTGATCCCAATGATCGACGATCAACTTCAGGGTACGTTATTGTGTTATGCGGCGGTGTTGTTTCGTGGTCTTCAAGGAAACAAACAGTGACGGCATTATCATCAACCGAGTCATAATACATAGCTCTGAGTAATATCATCGTTGAGATATTATGGATAAAGAAGTTGTTAATTGACTTTGGATTAAATTATGATAAACCAATAGTCATACATGAAGATAATCAATAGGTTATTAAAATTACTGAGAAAAATGAAAACAACAAACGGTTAAAACATGTTGATGTAAAATATAATCATATTTTGGAAAATGTGAAAAATAAAGAAGTCGAACTGAAATATGTACAATCAGCAGAAAATGTAGCAAATTTGTTTACCAAGCCGTTAGGTAAAATAAAATTCGAAAAATTTAAAAATTATATTTTGAAATAAAAATTTAAATTTTAACGTCATATTGAATTAGTTAGAAGAAATGATTTTTTTTTTAATTTAACGTACTCGTAGATTATGTAACTAAAAATAACTAAACTTGTTTTATATAAAAGTTTATTTTTTGTTTGGATTAATAATTGAAAATGTAATCGTTATGTACATGCATCTGTTAGGATAGAATAAGATATCTGTTGAGGGGGTGTGTTAAAGTAAAGCTGAAAACATAAATAGTTTATTGGTCGCAGTAGCCGCAACAAATACAATATTCTGTTTATAGGGATAGATACTGAACAGTCAAATGTATAGTATGTTCTTTATAATAAACTCACTTCTGTGCTGTATCTCAACCTAAAAACACGTTGTTTTTATTTTCTTCCTGTACGGTTTCTGGAAAGTTGTAATAAAACAATTTCAACATTTCCGATAAAAATAAGAGGAAGTTTCTCTGTTCCATCGGAATTATGTACATCCAACAAGTACATACTGTAAGACGTTCCTTAGATTGTTTACCACCGCAGAACAAGTTTCTCATTTACATGTTAAAATTTTGTCCGGCATGTAACGAAAAAATAAACCGAATTTATCCGCATTAAAAATGTCTTTTTTATCGTAATCATTCAGAATTGTATGTAGGTAAAGTTGAAGATATCGAATCGGAAGTCATATCAGCTGATAATTGTCTCGCCTCTTGCCTAATACACTTAAAGACAATTCCGTGTTTTGTTTATAAACGTTCTACCTATCCGGGATTAGATTTAAGGGTATCAGAGCGATTGGGTTTGTTTAAACCAAAACAGCAATCCCGAATCTAAATCTTCATACTTTGGTAAATGCAAACGTTTCCGGCTTCTTACGAAATCAGCCTTTTCATATGAACATTGAATTTTTAGACGATTTTTTATAATCGTTGATAAAGTAGAGTTTGGTATCCCAAATTCTTTACAAATTTCTGTTTTTGATCGATCGCCTCAATCAACATTTTTCAGAATATCAATTTTTTTTTACCGTAAAGCGTTTTGTTTTTTATTTCCACTAGCCATGCTTTTGATTATTAATCACTAAAGAAGCAACAACAATTTTAAAGAATTCTAGAGATCATCACAATTTCGATTACAAGAATAATTTTATATCTCACTCCAAAAGTAACACCAATACTAACCCCGCGAGCAACACCAATAAGTTCAATTTTATGATTTCAAACAGAAACAATTTTTCGTTTAATGAGAATTATAAGTACCAAATACAAAGCAAACTAAAACCAATCATTTCTCTCCAATAAAACAAAATTTAATTTCGGGGAATTCCCTAAAACTGAACGATATTTTTTGTTTTATGAAAGCACAGGTTATAAAATTCGTGTTAAATTAATATTTCTGTACTAATATAATATATAAAGGGACTGAAAAATTTCGAGTTAAAAGTTTTGTCTTAAGCGAAAAATTCATACTAAAATTATATAAAAAGCTAAGTACCAAAATAAATTTTTTTGTTGTAGATATTTGTGATTTTGTTTTATTGTGTTAATATGTGCCATTAAAAATTAAGGGTAACGACGTGTAATAGGAATATTGTTATTTTTTTTTGTTCGTTATGCTTATTGTGTTAAATTCATTTTAAATTTTAATATTGTTACGATTTTGCCTTGTCACTCAAGGTTCGAATCACTGGATTGTGAATAAATACAACTGCTTGAACTCACACAATTTATTTACACAACACAATTTATTATACAACACAAAATTAACAATTAATTATTATAATTATAACACACTTTTTAATTATCACTTTAATAATCGCTTTAATAATCACTTTAATAATCTTTCTATTTAACCTTCACTGTATCACGTTTAAAATAAGACTCAGCATTCCACGTCAACGTACGCCTTTATATACCAAAATATTGGCTTCTAGAATAATCTTAAATGCGCATCGAGCAAATATGCATAAATCAATAAGAAATAGATTTTCCAATAAGAATGATTTATTTAATCCAAAGCGAGGCTAGCGACGCATCCGGTAGATTACTTTTTGGAACTAAGTTTAAGATCGTCAAATACAACAACTACAAAATAACATAAAGTAAACAAACTCTCCTCTTCAATTTATATATGTATGTGTATAATAATATTGTGACATGGCAATGGTAATTGGTACCGTGTTGTTTCATTTTACTCATGTATTTTTATGTAAGGCTTGAAGGAAAAAGTTATGAAACAGAAAGGAATTTTTTATTTTGCTTTAATTTATTTTTAATATACCAAATTACCAACAGTAAAACAGACATTTTTTTTCATTACATCATTATATTTTTGCTGTTTAGTAGAGGTAGAGGATCAATGTTATGAAAATAAATTTTTATTTTTCCTATGAATATGTGATATATAATATATGCACATTCTTTTATTTAGTACGTACACACATTTAAGTATAATACGAAACGAAATAGAGAAATACATATATGGTTTTGTTAGTTGTTTGTTTAGTAGAAATATAGAAAGGAGAATTGAAGGACGAACAAATATGTATATAAAAAAAAAATATTTTTGCTTTGAGATCAGAAAATAATTTTTTTTGCCCTATGAATGCATGTGATATATATGTACATACTTTTATTTAGTACGTACACACATTCAAATATTTTTTTTTTTTTTGAAAATGACGTAGAATACATAAAATGTATTGTTTCCACGAAATTGTTTTTCCTCGCCCTTTAAATATTATGAACAGGGAAACGAAATAATTCCTATTTTGTTTCTTTATTTACATTGATCGTGTAGTTTTGACTGCCAAATATTCTAATGATAATATATAGATTATTATTAATATAACATATGATTTAACTATGAACTGAAATATGGGCAAATTAAATTCAATTTCTGTTTATATTTTTTATTTGTGATTAAATTATCAATTTGTGATTAAATTATCAATTTAACTATTCGAAAATACGACTCCAAATTAAAAAGTTACGAGTATTTCTTAGCGAGATTAAATGAAATTTGTTATGACTTGCGGAAATTTGATTCTAAAATTAAATTGTTTTGAAGTCGTGGCATTGGAACTAGGCATTTCTAAACCGATTTCTATCAAATTCGATTATACCTCAGATCAAATTTATTTTTGTTGATGGATTTTTTCTGATTTGTTAATTTGTCCGTGAGACCCATAACAAAATATCTTACGTTCGGATGAAATCTAAATAAATTTATTTGACTTATGGCCGGTCGCACAGAAAAATGACTAACGGCCAACGCAAATTTGATTAAATATGTTTTATCCCGTGGAAATATTTAGCTTGCGTATAAAAATATAAATGGTCTATTTTGATTGAATAACTTTTTAACTAAAAAAATATTTAACTAATTAAATATTTCCATGAAATAAAATACATATGTATATTTAATCAAGTTTGCGTTGATTTTTTTCTAATTGTGGAAACAGATTTCATATGAAACATTTAACTGGCGCACAACTAACAGGCCATTAGTCATTTTTCTGTGTAAACGGGCATTACACAATTCCCGCAAATATAAATAAGCTTCCCAAAGACTAACAACACGATACACAATATATGTACTGAAAAACCCGTAAACCATGACCGTGCTAATATTATGATCTAAGTACAGTCGTTTTAGTATTGAGGGTACAAATAAGTCTCGAGTTTTTTTTATAAATTCGAATCGTAATTGAGAGAAATTGACACAAAGTATTTTATTCAAAGTATTGTCCATCGACTTTTTCCCATCTTTCAGGCAGCATACGGACTTCGTGTCGAAAAAATTCCTCAAGTTTTGAGGCGATCCAAGAATTGACCCAATTTGTGGCTTCTTCGTAAGAAGTGAAGTGTTGCTTTGCCATGAATCATCGACCGGAACAAGTGGTAGTCAGAAGGAGCAATGTCTGGTGAACACGGCGGGTGGGTAAAACATTTCTTGTAACATGTGGCCGAGCATTGACGTGCTGAAAGACCATGGTATTCACGTCTTTTGGCATATTGTGTATGTTTGAGCTTCAATGATCGGCTTAATTGCATTAATTGTTGTTGATAATGTTCTCCAGTTATGGTTTCGTTAGGCTGGAGTAGCTCATAGTATATCACTCCGAACTGATCTCACCAGATGCACCAGCATTAGCTTCTTGCCATGAATATTCGGTTTGGCGGTTGAAGTTGATGGTTACGATTCGGTGCAAAAAAACCCTTCCGATTTTGTCGGAACCAGAACTCACATGGCGGAACTAGTATACACACATCTTTTTATTGATGGAGCAATTATTTTCAAATAAAAACAAAAAAGCGCTTTCCGCAAATTGCGTTTTGATGGCACAAAACTGACATGGTTAGAGCACAAAAATATATTTTGTTTACACTTAGGCCAATTTTGGCCCATTGTTATACCACGCATTCACGCCACATCATTAACCCATTCACCTATCCACCTACTCATACAACAAAGTTGGCGCTGAATTCTGCACTCCATCAGGGGTCTTATTTGTGTTTATTAACCGATGCCGATTGTAATCGATTATGAAAATTCGATTTGCATCTAGCCTCTGATGGGATTCGAACCCAGTACCTCCCGGTCCAAGTGCCGAAGCTTTAACCACTGCACCATTTGTCTGGTGAGGGAAAGATCCCAGTAGTTTCTAGCCGACAGTCCGAAAGTGGCATTGGAGTGTTCCGTTTTTTGCAAATATTTTGAAAATTGTACTATTAATGAGAAAAACGATTATGAAGTGAAAGATTCTAAATTAAATCTGCAATAATATCGGTAAAAATCAGTTTTCATGGAAATGATAATTTTGGCAAAAAACTGTTTTGCAACAAAAAATTGGTCTTTTGTACAGCCTAGACTGATTGATTGGTCGGGATGAAACTTCATACTTAAGCTTTTCCATAATTTAGGAGATTCCAGTGAAATAGCAGCTCCATAGGAGCTTATGAAAATATTTTAAGAAATATAACATTTATTAGAAAAACGACCATTAAAAGATTCTAAATTAATTTGCAACAATACCGGTACAGATCAGCTTTCCGATCTTTAAGCAGAAATTACGATTTTTGACACAAAACTGTTTTCAACAAAAATTCAACCTTTGTTTAGCATAGATAGATTGATTGATCGGGATGATCATTCTTAAGATTTTAGAATAAATTAAGAGATGTAAGTGATTTTTGGTCGAAATCGGTCCACGGGAAGTGGCAGCAATATTTTCAAAAATATTGAAAACGAAAAAAATGTGGTTTTTAAAAAAATCTCTGTGTATATGTGCATATGCTGTTCCGAAGCCGTTCACTATGGCACATTTCAAAACAGGATGTAATAAAACAGGACATCACAAAACAGTACATGGTACGGAACAGGACCGATAAAAACAGTACATCACAAAACAGTACATGGCACACTAAAGTACGTGGTACGAAACAGGACCGATAAAAACAGTACATCACAAAACAGTACATGGTACACTAAAGTACATTTTACTGAACGTTAAGCTGGAGGATTTTTTCAGCTTGATTTGTTAAATTTTTTTTTATTGAATACGTTTAGTAATTAGGATATTATCAAGTGGATATTTGCCTTCACCTAGAGTAATTAGACAGTATACTATATAGAATTATAATTGCTTTAAGTTATAATAAAATATCCCTTCACCTAACAATATATAACATTATTTTTATTTAAATCGCTAATACTTGATCGTTGCAAAATAGATCAAAAATTTAAATAAATATATAAATAAATATATCCCTTTTTTAACCAAAAAAATGGCTCAATTTAAGTCCAAACCACACAAATGTGTGAGTAAAAAACCATAGTATGTAATGGCGTTTTTAATAAAAAATTTCGCTTGATTTGCAGTACAACCAACACAATTGTGTGTATAGTTATAGTGTTTTTTCGGGCGAAAATAAGTTTGAAAGGAATGCACAAATGTGTATGTTGGTTCAAAATACATACAAAAATAAATTTTTGACATGGTACTTTTCCGTACCCACAACTAGTTATTAAAACCGTAAAATTGACTATTAACTGGTGGTGTTCTCTTTTAATATGTACTGTTTTGCGATGTACTCTTCCGTACCGTGTACTTTAGTGTACCATGTACTGTTTTGTGATGTACTGTTTTAATCGGTCCTGTTTCGTACCATGTACTGTAGCGTACCATGTACTGTTTTGTGATATCCTGTTTTGTGACATCCTGTTTTAGCACATCCTGTTGTGAAATGTGTCGTTTCGTATGAGACCCATGCTGTTCCATGCAGACTAACAGACAAGCTTCTTTACAGCCCAGAATGACAAGACGGATTGACTGATCGGGATGAAACTTCATACATAATCTTTTGTTATAATTTGAGAGAACTATGTATATGATTTTTGACTGAAATCGGTCCTACTGAAGTGGCAGCCTCCATAGAAGCTTTTTCATAAAATATTATAAATTAGTTTTGCAATAATATCGACCCATACCAGTTTTCCAAAATTTAAGCGGAAATGATGATTTTTGACAAAATTTATTTTCAACAAAAATTCGTTCTCTGTACAGCCTAACGGATTAATTGAAATGAAACTTCATACTTAGGCTTCTACCAGAAATTGGGATAGGGACGTTTGGCTGAAATCGGTCGATCAGAAGTGACAGCGTCCATGGAAGTGTTTCCATTTTTTCCAAATAATTTGGAAAGTAATGGGTCTTCAATAGAGTCGCTCGAGATTTCAAAGGTCTGCTAAAAGAATCGTTGCTGTGCGAGAGTGTACGGCAAACCCGAGACCGTTAATTTCTCTTCGTTCACAAAAAATTTCGCGCTCGTATAAAATCCACTTGTCCCAGGAATTTAAGGTAAAATACTATATAGACAAGTGTTCGCTGATTGGGCTTTGGGCGCGTATTCTTGCAGTCCGAACTTAGTATTCGAACTTTTCGCCGGCTACTTTAATCGTTTTTTTTTTCAAATCTGCTTGCAAGTTTTCTTTTATTTATTTCATTACTAAACAAAAGTCGGTGGATATTTCCGACTGGTTATACTCAGTCGGAAATATTCACCGATTTTTGTTTAGTCGTAAAACAAATAAAAGAAAACTTGCAAGCAGATTTGAAGAAAAAACGATTAAAGTAGCCGGCAAAAAGTTCGAATAGTATAAAGAATTCTAATACAAATTATAATTCGCAAGCGAAAATATCGGTGGATTTCAAGAATAAGCGCCCGGGAGTAATTGGAAGTTGACCCAAATTTCGCCAAAAACTCATCTTTATCAACGAGACACACTTTTGAATGAATGGATATGTATGTGAACAAGCAAAATTGGCGGATTTTGGCGGTGCAAACTACCAATCCACACGAGATAAACCATCACCAAATGAACCTCGAGAGTCACTGTTTGGTGTGGATTTTGATCTGGCGGAATCACCGATCCGTGTTTCTTCCGAAACTGGTATTGTCATAGCTGTCAACGGCAAGTGCTACAGATCGAGTTCTTGTGGCCTAAACTGGATGATATGGATACCAACGATATGAGCATGATTATGTTGCGCGGCAGTGACGTTAACTGGACACAGGTTTCGTGTGATTTAACGCCTTGAGACTTTTTCTTTTGGGGCTATCTTAAAGTCTTTGCGAATAACCCGCAAACAATTGATGCCCTCAAAATCAACATAACGAACCATCCTTCAAATTCAGTCTGATTTATGCGACAAAGTCATCGACAATTGAACCTCCTGAATACGTGCCACCAAGCAAAGCCGCGGTGAACATTTGAACGAGCAATATAACATTATTTCATTAATTGCGAGATTAATGGCAGCTTCCACTGAAGCTTTTCCAATTTTTGCACTGATGTTGAAAACTTTAGGACTTACAAAAAACAAGAAAGAATTAATTCTTTCCCTTTTTATGTAAATTCAAATAAATTTAAAGATTAAAGATTCAGACAAATTTAAAGATTAAATGTTCAAGAAGCGTTGACCTTGTTGCTTTTCTGAGTTTTAAATAGGATTTGTGATGTTTGATTGTGCAAAACAGTTTTATCAAAAGACAGGTTACATTAATTTTCCGTTTTAGAAATGCAGTGTGGTGAATTCGAGATCTATGGATAGATTTGTGGTAAAAGAAAGACGGTTGTAGGCCACAGAATATTCACCCCAAATGATGGTATTGGTCAAAAAAAATATTTTCAACAAAAAAATCGGTCCCTCTAGAGCATAGCTTAACGGCTTGGTTGGAATAAAACTTCATGCTTAAGCTGTTACCATAATTTGGGAGGTCCCAGTGAGTTTTGGCCAAAATTGGTCCACCGGAAGTAACAGTTTCCTTCGCAGTTTTTTTTCCTTTTTTGCAAGTATTTTGAGAAGTATATAACTTTTACGAAACAAAATGAGTGTAAATTTAATTTCAAACAAAATTAGTTCAGTTCATATTTTAAATATGTATTACCGAAATGACGGGAAATGACGAGTTTTGATAAAAAAACTTTATTTCACCAAAATTCGGCATCTCTCTATAGTCCAGTCGGATAGACTATTCGTAGTGAAACTTCATACTATAATTCTTTGTTAATTAAGAGATTCTTTCGAAATTTGGTGGAAATCTATGTACTGGAAGTTGCAGCTTTATTTGGAGCTTTTTCAATTTTGCAACGATGTTGAAGAATTTTACATGTACAAAAAACAACAAGGAATTTAAAGATTCAAATAAATTTAAAGATAAAATTTTCAACAAGGGTTGATCTTGTTAGTTGTCTGAAATTTAAGCAGGAATAATGATTTTTCATTATCAAAACAGTTTAACCAAAAGTCCGGTAAGTTTACCCGCTTTAAAAATCTAGTGCATTGTATCCGAGATCTATGTATACATTCGTGGTGAAACAAAGTCTGGTGTTGGCCAAAACATTTTCAACTCTCCTTTTTACACTCTCCTTTTTTTCTAATGATTTTTCATTATCAAAACAGTTTAACCAAAAGTCCGGTAAGTTTACCCGCTTTAAAAATCTAGTGCATTGTATCCGAGATCTATGTATACATTCGTGGTGAAACAAAGTCTGGTGTTGGCCAAAACATTTTCAACTCTCCTTTTTACACTCTCCTTTTTTTCTGACATCAATGCACTTTGTATCAATAAGATTAGCAACGCAGACGCAAGGGTTCATGCGTAATGTTTACAAAAAATTTCAACAAAAGTTTGCTTTGCAACGTATAAAGGTCCGGAACATGACACTAAGTACATTACCCGTATTATGGAATTTTACTGGAAAATAATAAAATCTCATTTTCATCCCGTTGCTTTGAATTGCTCGAATTTATAAAAAATCATTCAATTAACTTACATTTAAGTGTTTGACTATATTCTAGGAAGTTAAATAGCAATCGTTAAATAATCTAAATATAATTATTTATTAAATTTAGTTATACGAAATGGCCAGTTCCATTTGGTTTGAATTTATCCCACAACTTAAAACAAAAATCATAGATTCTATTTCCTGCCAATTAGAATTTTCAATTCGAATTAAAGTTAGTAAACAATTTCCATATTCCAGAATAAGTGAAATAATCCGACCTAAACCAACCAAATTGAAATTATTCATTTAACAAAGTACTCGTAATGAGCAATAATTTAAGGGCGAAATTTATGAAATTTTCGTTACATAATCCAATCACCTGTTCAACCACTAAAGAAATATTAATAATTTAAAATTTATTTAATTTTGCGGTATTCCAGTTTATATTTAAATCGTTAAAAAAGGGCTACCTGCATTTTTAATATTATTAATGTATATTACATATTATAATTTGTATGTTATATTAATAATCATCTATATTTTATCATTAAAATATTTTGTACACGATCAATGTAAAATAAACAAAATAGCAATTTAACATTTCGTTTTTGTTGTTCATAATTTTTAAAGGGCGAGGAAAAATAATTTTGTAAAAACAACAATACATTATGTATGTTTCTATTTTTACGTCATTTTCAAAAAAAAAAAAACATATTTGAATGTGTGTACGTACTAAATAAAAGTATGTACATATATTATATATCACATACATTCATAGGACAAACTAAAAAATTATTTTCTAATCTCAAGCAAAAATAATTTTTTTTTATATACTCGTACATATTTGTTCGTCCTTCAATTCCCCTTTCTATATTTTTGCGAAACAACTAACAAAACCATATATTTCTCCATTTCGTTTCGTCACACAGTCGAGGTCGACACATGTTTTACGAATAAAATAAAAACAAATGCACCGATCTTCAATTTTACGTGAACAACAACAACAACTCAAGACGATCTTTATTCTGGTTCAGAAAATAGACACACGTGCTGGTGTCAATGAAGAGATTTCTTCTACATAAGCTATCTATCTCTTTTTGATTTATGCAATTAATGAAATTAACTTATTCTGTTCTAATCTAGGTGTCACCGTAACAATATTATTGTATATCATTATGAGGTATAAATTTAATCATTATATACTTCGAAGACCCTACCCCAACCATGAACTCAAGTTGGCTAAGAATTACCGCATGTCTGTGAAGTTAGCCCGAAAAATATCATGAAAAATGCGATGGTAACAGTATAAAACGAATATCACGACATTTTTCAGTATCAACAAAAATTTTCTATATTACGCTAGTTTTGAATGTCATCCCGAAATTTTCTACTATCATGTCATTTTTTTTTTGTTATCCCGAAAAAAAAATCCAAAACAGAAAATTTCAGTAAACAATTAGCGACAGGTAAAATCTTTAAGACCAAAAAAATAAAATATTGAAGCGCAGAAATTTATAGGACGAGAAATTAATTTAATAACAAATAATTTACTGGCATGGTTAATCCAAAAATGAAAAATCAAGCATTCTTGTTATTAGCAAGAAAACAATTATTGAGGATCGAGTCTATGAGTCAAATTTTAGATATAGCTGTATGAAATCGTAAAGTAAATATTAATTAACAGAGCAAGGTTGGTATGGAATTTGTAGATGAAGGATTCACCTTTCAAAGGCCAAAATTGTGGATCGAGTCTACTAATCAAATTTTAAATATAGCCAATCTGACTATGACAATTCGATGGCTCATGACCATAGGTAGATTAAGGTTGAATGCTTGGGATAAAATCGTTCGTCATTCGAGATTTTGCCAGATAGATACCAATCTAGGTATGTCATTTCGATGTCACAAGACCGCGGGTAGAGTTTGATATATGGTTATGTTTGGGTAAGTCTAATGCCGTTATAGGGTGAAATTTTTATTTTTCATCGATTAAAACGTTCATCATCCGATAAGTTCGATCGTCAGTTTTACTAAGCCAATTCGATGTCCCACGTGACCATAGGTAGACTTTGATGTTAGGTTTAGGGATAAGGATATAGGGATGACGAACAGTTTTTTCGACAAAACATGCAAAAAATCAAGATTTCATCCTTATAATCCTATCAGTTACCCCAAAACTATAATCAAAGTATACTTATGGTTATGTACATTGTCAGATGAAAACGGATAAGGCAATCTTTTTAGTGATCATCATTTGTCAAGTTCTTACCCAAATTAGTTTCTCAATCCAGCCCACAATCGCCATTTAAATTTTGCTTATACATTTAACTTATATACATCTATTAAAATGTATGCAATGGCCATGGTCGAAAACATCTTAAATTATAAGAAACATTCCATTGATAAAATATCAGTATACTGAAAAATACATTCTGTAACCATTTTAAAATCACACAGAGCTAATTTCACCCCATAACCTCATAAGACCCCTCCCCCCAGGGGGGGGCCTCAAAAACCTTATTTCACTGCTCTCAATTTTCCCAAATTCCCAACATGAAACTTGTTGGGAAACCATATGACCAAGTCGACTTTACTTTAAATAGAGTTAACTTCCAAAATATATTAAATGTGCATGTAAATAACACTATTTAGGGTAAATCCCTTGGTTTCCCTCATATACAGAATTTCAACACTGTTTTCAAGATAATCTACAAATATTCTTAACGTTAAATATATTTTTCACATACGGTTAAATAACTAATGGTGTTTTAGTTCACTTTTGACCTCATATTTCGTATGAATTATATATTATGTAGTACCTAACTACATAATTCCGGAAACCTTCAAGACCAATCATAATATATGCAATACATAATTTACTGTTCAAGAACACACACCCAAATTCTCGACATAAATATGACTTGCACATAATCCATTAAATATCATTTTAAGTCAAATTCACACGATCAGCGGTTAAACATACATATTATTATTCGTATTTGCATAATCCAAACAACAAAAGTACACCAGAAAACTCTGCATACGGAGTTATACATCGTGTATGCAAATAAATAATTATAACAGATTTACACAGAATTTATTATGGTAAAATAAAAAAATATTTCTTACCTTACGGCAGTACATCTTATAATTCAATCATTGCATAATAGTATCATATATGTGGATTTATACGACATTCAGTGTACAGGGTGTCAATTCAGTATTATATGAGAGCAGATTTAGTGAAAAACTGAAACCTATATCTTGCGACGGAACCAAGCTTGCTTTACAACCACCCATTATATACATTTCATGAGCCTCTCATTTTTATTAACCGTCCTTTATAATTTAGTGTTATAGTCGATACTTATAAATGCAACAAACTAACGATGTAAACAAATAAATCATTTGATCTTAAATTACCAATCCGTAATAATCGAAACTAAACTTGTACAATGTATCCACATTTTTTAACAAGAATGGTGTACGGAGAAGACATAAAAATTTAATATTTATTGGTCGATGTCAGCCATCAATTTAGCACCATTATCTTAATACCATTTTAAAAAAGTCGACGATGTTTAAGATTTATATATATTTGCAAAATATATGGACACTATGTTAATACATTTGACATTGATGGTTCCAATTTCTCGATTAACAAAATTTTATCTTGTCGAGTGAGTCGGGGCTAAATTGGGCTATAAACCAATTTGACATGTGTTTGCAATTTAGTAATTTATAGCAGTTGTTGGCGCTAAAGACTTTATGAATTCGGGTCCGAAAAAATTCGAAATATTAGCTTATCAATACGCAAACATAATTTTAGAGATCAAACCAATCGTCTTAAAGGTAAAAATATAATTTAATTCATTTTTGGCAAAGTTCCATTTATGGCGGCTATATAATGACCCCGACCAGTCAAATTGAATTCGATACATTTGAGTTACATCTAAATATTTAAACGTGGGGGCAATCAATTCCGAAATTCTAAAAATGTCACAATACCATTTATGCGATTATTAAATTAATAATTTAATTTGGCATGGAACATAATTAATAAATCAAATTCAATTTATTATGTTTTAGTTGAATATGTTTTTGCCCAAAATAAATTGATTTTTATTTTTCAATCGAAACACAAATGAAAATAAAATAATATTGGTTAGCACAACTGACATACGATAACTTAGCCAGAAGTCTTTTCAGCCCGAAAAGGTTTTTTACATTTATGTCTTAGATAAAAAAGGATCGAAAGAAATTACAACATTACATCAAATAAATAAGAATAAATATTAAATTGTAAATCTGTGCGAAATAGTTCTAGAATAAATTTACTTACTATGTAATTAGTTAAGACAAATAACCGTTCAACTACCAATCAAATAACAAGGGGGCTATTAGGATTAATCTTTCTCAGAAACCAGACAACGCAGGAAACTGAAATTTTCACCATACATTACGATTTTAGCGTTTAAGGTTATTGTTTTGGATTGAACTCGCTAGATGACGCTGTTGTCAAAATATAATGGTTTATTGTTTCTCAGCAATGAAGCATTTTAGGAACTTCAGGTTTTAACCATAGGTTTGTTTCGTTGCTATTTGAGATTTTGTGAAATATGGACTCGATATAGGATATTTTCGGCACCGCAAATTCTACTACGCAATAGCAAAAATAAACGAAAACTTTATAAAAAATATAATTTGAAATTCAAATTTCCTTGGCAAAATTGATTGAGTAGCCAATATTTCGGATTGCAAATTGGTTGCTTGCTAGCTGATCAAGTAATTTCCCCTACGATCAAAAATAAAATTTTACAAAACTAAAAGTACGCGAAAACATTGATCGCATGACGCTTAAAAGTGCATAAATTTTCAAATAATGATTGTTTTACCACCAACAACACGAAGTCGCAGTTAAAGATAATTCTATTGTTTTGTAAAATTAAGCGTTTCTTTCATAAAAATGCGACGCTCAAATATTGGTCACAATACGCGAAGAATCCAAGCGATTAGACGATATAGAAAACTTATTAATGCAGACTTAAATTATTTAATTGCGAGGCGAAATATGGCTACTAGATTTATTTTGCCATGCCAATTGAAACATTTTTTTTTAATTTAAATTTGTTTTGTGATTGTAAAGTAGAAACACACGAAAAGACTGTTACGCATTTTCCGGGGGTCTATTATGAAACATTATTCGCTTTCGAAAAATTCGATATCTAATTATTCGATACGCTTCGAATATTGCTATTATGAAATAAAGGGAATCGTCAAATTTTAACGAATGAAGTTGGTAACAAAAAAAAATAAAATTTTGGTTTATTGGGAATATTTAGGAATAAAATTTTTGATTATTGGGTGTATTTATGTTTATTGGTTAGCTGTCAAAGTTAAACTAGATCACTCAATTTTTAATTTTATTTTATGGTGGTGTGACAAAAATATTTAAATTTCAAAAAGTATATTAAATTTAAAATAGAAAGTGAAAAAAATTAAATTTTAAATTTGTTTTAAATAATTGGTGAACCACTACCCATTATGGATACATTTGGATTTTTTGCCCATTTAAGCGATGATGATTCCGAGGACGACCAAGTGACACCGGCGTGCGTTATAAGAAAACAATTAAGGTGTAATTCAAATCCATTAGACATGACAAATAAAAGGTAATATTTTAAAAAAATATGTGTGTTACCTATTTTTAATATTTATTTATTTTGTTAGCTTTATTAAATTATTTAGAGTTTCAAAAGAAGTATTCAAACTTATTTTGGACGAAACACGACACCACTTCAAATCAAGAAGGAATAAGGATGCGATACCTCCAATATTAAAACTTGCGAATACACTTCGGTTTCTAGCGGAAGGAAGTTATCAGCAGGCTGTAGGCCAAGATTTTCTCATTGGCATGGCTCAGTCTACTGTTTCAGTAGTATTAAGCGAAATGCTACATATTTTAGAAAACTATATGTGTCAAAAATATATAAGCTACCATTTATCGGAGGCTGAGCGAGAAAAATCTAAGGAACATTTCCTTCAGAAAACCGGATTTCCAGGAGTCGTCGGATGCATTGATGGAACGCATATCAACATAATAAGACCGGTTAAAAATGAGCATCATTTCTTTAATAGAAAGGGAGCACACAGTCTTAATGTGATGATTGTACTTATGATTTGTTATAACAAAGAGAATTATAATATTTTTAAAAATATTCTATTATTTTCTGTAGACGTGCGATTACAAAATGGAAATAAGTCTGTCGACGCTAGTTATGGAGGATGTTCTCATGATTCTGTTATTTGGAGAATGAGCAATAACCAAATCGTGATGGAACAGAAATGGAAAGCAGGAGATAGGTCCTCCTGGTTATTAGGTAAACAGAACCATATATAAATCTTATACGCAAACTAATTGTAAACAAATTATTTAGGTGATTCAGGATATGCACTTGAGCCATGGATGATGACACCATTCAGGAAAAGCATCGAGGGATCACAAAAATCAAAATTTAACAGTGCCCATTCCAAAGCTCGTTCCATTATCGAAAGAGTTTTTGGTATTTTAAAGGGCCGGTGGAGATGTTTGTTACACACAAGGGAACTACATTACACACCGGAAAAGGCTGCACAAATTGTTAACGTGTGCTGTCTTCTGCATAATTTATGTACAAGGTACAACGTCCCACTAGATGAGCATTTAATTGAAAATGAGGATGCAATCGAAACATACGCAAATGAAGAGCCAACAGTTGAGATGAGAGATTTGACAAGAGAAGCCACGATACTTCGAGATCAAATAAAAAACAATTTATAAATTTTAAATTCATTTTTAATCCATTTTTAATTCATGTTTAATTCATTTTTGTATAAAAATTTTATTTAAATAAAATACAAGCATTATTATTAAAGTAAAGTTATCAAGTAAAATTATTTCCATTTATATCCACAGTTTTCTTTCTTTTAACTCTAGTTCAAGTTTTCTTAATTCTAATTCTTCTGCTTTCAATTTATTTTTTTCTAGTAACAGGTTTTGTTTTGTTACCCACTTTTCCTTTTGAAATTTTAAGTTATTTTCTTTTATTTTACGAATATCTTTTAAAATTTTAGTCTGTTCGATCTCATTTTTTTCAGTCCTTTTATTAAATTTTTTAAAATTTTCGTAATATTCCTCCTGCATCTGTACTTGCTTTTTTAAAAGCATTTTGGCCGTTTCCTTTTTTTTGGTTGCTGCTCGACTTGGTGTATGGCAATTTGTATAGCTTCCAGATTGTGCATGTTGTGGGATATTTTGGCTTGTGGATGGAACTTCGTTGATTCTATTTTGCTGGATGGATGTGGATGTACTCGCAGGTGGCGTATCACTTTTATTTTGTTCGAAAGGGGAATTGGGACATATTGGAGATAACGGGCGATCAATTGAAAAATTGTCATTGGTGGTTACCAGAATAGTATCAATTTCCACATAATCAACTTGTATGTTCGGATTTGAGCCGATGGGACACCCAAATTTTTTGATATTAAGTCCATTGATCTCGGTTGTTAAGTCTAAAAGACGATCCACTCTGTCTTCAAGAGGACTAAGTGCCTTAACCCTATGGGGCCCCCTCTAGTACCAGCAACGCTCAATTTGTTTTTCCTTAATTTCCCTTTCACATTATATTTAAAGTCTTTCCAAACCTAGATTAAATATATAGATAAAAATTAATACACAGGAAAGATAAACACTTAAGAGCAGCCTTACTTTCTTCCAGCCGTCTACTGTCCTTTCTGGTGGACCAACAGAATTTAATTCTTCTTTTAACTCATTCCACAAATGATTTGTGGTTTCCTTAAATTGCGGAGTATTTAAAAAATTCTTGGCAATCCCTTCATTTGCCTCCATAAAACTTACAAGTTTATCAAACTGTTGTCCGTTTGTTGTTGACCTGCAATAAATAGTAAAAATTATTATTATAAAAATATTTATTACTTCTAGTAAATTAGTTTAAAACTTACATTTTGGTCAATTTAATAATTAAAATTCGTTCACTTAATTTTTTGAATTAATTTTTATATACATATATAACTTAAAATAACTTTTGTATTAAGATACATTCGCCATCTTAAAAGCAGTCGAATTTTGACGTCACATTTTCGTAAAATCCGATTTCGAATTTCTTTTTAAGTTTCATAATAGGGCGAATTTTTCGATTTCGAATTTTCCGAAAGCTAAATAAAAATCATAATACCAATATTCGCCGCGAATCGAATTTATTGAAAGCGAATAGATTTCATAATAGACCCCCCGAATTATTTCTACTTTACAATCGCAAAACAAATTTAACCATATTTCTGATTGCAAATAATTAACTTGCGCACGGATAAAAATGTTCCAGCTGCGGCAAGAGCATCGAACGCTCAATATACGAGCGGAACAGAAAAGCATTAGTAATTGCTTCATTTCATCGTATTGCTTTTAATTATGAAGCAGACTAAAATTTTTATCGGTGAAATGGATAAAGAATGCAATTATTGTCCTGCTTTAACATTTAAAAATGAAACTTCTGGGATGTGTTGCTCTTCAGGTAAGTTTTTTTGGACATTAACCACCCCTTCCCCCTTTTTATTACGTCAAAAATTCATAAAATATTATCGTTAAATATTTCAGATAAAGTTGTTTAACCAATTTTAAATCCACCACTTGAACCTTTAAAATCCTTGATGACAGGAGAATCAAGTAATTCAAAGCTATTTTTGTCAAAAATAAGGAAATTTAATCAATGTTTCCAAATGACATCTTTTGGCGCAAAACAAATTACCAACTCATATTGATTCTCTTGGTCGTAATTTTTATCACCACATCTGATCAATGTATCCAATGCCACAAATAATGCGAAATTTTTGCAAATATAATTTATTGGATCAAATGAACAGCAAGTTCAACAACATTGCAAAATACATCGCGTAACCGTAATTCGAGAGCGTGAAATCATTAATACTGTTACGGTGACACCTAGAATAGAATAGAATAAGTTAATTTCATTAATTGTTCAATTACATTTATGATTTAGTTCAACATTTAGGCGTCATTTCTATACTAACATATTTGCTGCGCATTTAGGATTATTCTAGAAACAAATATTTTGGTATATAAAGGCGCGCGTTGACGTGGAATGCTGAGTATTATTTTAAACGTGATACAGTGAAGGTTAAATAGAAAGATTATTAAAGTGATTATTAAAGCGATTATTAAAGTGATAATTAAAAAGTGTGTTATAATTATAATAATTAATTGTGAATTTTGTGTTGTATAATAAATTGTGTTGTGTAAATAAATTGTGTGAGTTCAAATTTGAAGCAGTGTATTTATTCACAATCCAGTGATTCGAACCTTAAGTGACAAGGCAAAATCGTAACAATACAATTCAACAGTTGTTAATGGTTAAAAAATCAATTAATACAATTGTTCCAAACAATTACACCACAATTGGAAAATGATAATTACATGATCGTCATTAAAGCAGATAAAAAGGCACCATCAGGTGCCCACGTCCGTAGATATAATGCACCAACAATTGATGAAGTTTGTATTGTAATGTTTGGGGAAGCTTTTGAATCACGTGACATAGTTATTAAGCGTAGAGATAACGTCAATCAGAAAATTGAAGATTCTTATCGCTCTTACAACGCATTGCAATATCCTTTAGTTTTTTGGGAAGGTGATGATGGATATCATATCAACATAAAAAAAACAAATCCATCCACCGGCGCAGAACTGACCAAAAAAGTTAGTGCTATGAATTATTACGCTTACCGACTAATGATTAGATCTATACTGAAGACAATTACATTCTAAAATGTAGATATTTTCACCATCAGTATGTTGTCGTCATTCGTTTAAATCAGTCAAAATTACGAAGCGACAGAAGTATTAATGCCAATGACATCGGTAATACTGTTATTCTTCCTTCATCATACATTGGCTGTCCGCAACATATGCAAGAGTATATTCAAGACGATTTTCGTTCGTCATTGCGGAACACCCGATTTATTTATAACATTCACATGCAATCCAAAATGGAACGATATTATAGAATTATTAAAGCATGGTTAACAATCGCATGATCGAAAGCTAAAATCCTTAATGGATCTCATTACAAAGTATCATGTGTATGGGCAAACGAATTGTTGGATGTATTCGATCGAATGGTAAAAACGAGGACTTCCTCATGCTCATATATTAATTTGGCATACAAATAAAATAAAATCAAACGATATCGACAACGTAATAAGCGCTGAAATTCTTGATGAAGACACGGATCCAGAAGTGTTTGAAATTGTTAAATTAAATATTAACTTCATATGAATTCACCATGTATGATTAATGGTAAATGTTACAAAAGTTTTCCTAAAGATTTTACAATGCATACGATTACTGGAATTGATGGCTATCCATTATATCGTAGAAGATCCACTGAGAATTCTGGAAAGTCATTCACGATAAATATTCACAGAAATAAATTTCACATTGTCTCACCGTACAAGTGGCACAGTGGTTAAAGCTTCGGCACTTGGACCGGGAGGTACTGGGTTCGAATCCCATCAGAGGCAGGATGTAAAGCGAATTTTCTTCATCGATTACGATCGGTGATGTTAATAAACACAACTTAGACCCTCTGTTGGAGTGCAGAATTCAGCGCCGACCCACCGTCCATGTCAGTGTGCAGGTTGGCATGGAGCTTGCAACGTTCAGGTGGTATAGGTCATTAAATCCATTGGTTGATTAATACTTTCTTTAAAAAAAAAAATAAAAAATAAAAAAATTGAAGTTGACAATAGATGGATTGTGCCTTATTCGCCATTTTTATCAAAAACATTAAGGCACACATTAATGTTGAACTATGCTCATCCGTAAATTTCCATAAAATATATTTGCAAATATATCAACAAAGGAACTGGCATGGCACTTTTCAATATTGAGCGACAAGATAATTTAAATGACGTGATTTCAAGATATCAACCTGGAAGATATACATATAAGCACCAGCGAGACTATTTGGTGTATGTTTTCATTTGCAATGCACGACAGAGATCCAGCAGTAATTCATCTGGCGGTACATCTTCAAAATGGACAACGTTTCTATTTTACAGACCAAAATATTGCAAAGCGAGCTGCTTCTCCACCAAAAACTACTTTAACAGAATTTTTCAATATACAGTGGGTCACAGCCAAAATGATGCAAGCAATTTTTATTATTTTTAAAGTAAATATCCAAAAGACAATTATAACTATCTATTTTTAATTAATATTTATTATAAGCTTCAGTATTAATTGTTAATTTCACAAAACAAACCAAATAAAAAATTTCAATTTATAACAAAATAATAACAAAAATCAAAATTTCCACGTAAAAACATATCACAGCCAAAATGATGCACTCTCTTTATTTTGTAAATAGCAGTACTTTTCCTACTCAAAACAAAATTTTCAATGAAAACAACTTTGAGTATCAGTTTTGAGCAACTTTTAGCAACTATATAGTGTGTCAATATAGGCAAATAAGTGAAATTTTGTAATAATTGAAAAAAATGGGTCGCCTCACAAGTATTGAAACAGGTGAATTAGTTATTAATCACTTTAAAGATGGTAAAACTCAAAGAAAAATTGCAGAAATGGTGAAAACATCTTCTTCTACGGTCCAGCATATTATTGATCGCTTTATTTATTAACACCGTGTTGAAAATAAGCCTAGAAGAGCGGAGAATAAAATATTTTCCGAAAAAGATGGTCGATGGATTGCACGAAAAATGAAAGAAAACCGCAAATTAAGTGCTCCAAAGTGGGCCGAGGAGGATGAAAATATTTACATAAAAAATGTTATCCAGAAACAATACGCAGAATATTAAGAGAACCAAATTTTCATGGTAGAACAATGCGGAAAAAGCCATATATCAGTGAAGTTAATCGTATGGCTAGAATTAAATTAGCACAAAAATATTAAAGCAAATATGAAACAATCTGGAACACGGTTTTATTTGCTGATGAAAACAAATTTAACCTTTTTGGATCAGACGGAAGAAACTACGTATGGAGAAAGACTAATACGGAGCTAGCAGCTAAAAATTTACGAAGCACTGTTAAACACGGTGGAGGTCATGTTATATTACGGGCTTATATAGCCTCTTCCGGAGTTGGAAATTTAGAGCTTATCGAAGGCAAGTTGAACGCAAATGTATATTTAGACATATTAAAATGAAATATGGAGGAAAGTGCTGAAAAGTTAAATATTAAAGATCATTTTCGGTTCTACCAGGACAATGATCTGAAACACAAATCTCGAATTGTTCAAAGTTGGCTCATTTGGAATACTCTTCATGTCATGAAAACGCCTTCTCAATCACCAGATATCAATGTTATTGAAAACCTATGGTCTAAACTTGAAAGCGAAATCAGAAAATATGAGATTAATAATGTACAAAAGTAATGTAAAAAAGACATTGTTAGAAAAGTGGAGTAGAATAAATCCACAGTATACGAAAAAACTCCTAGATTCGATGCCAAAATGACTCAAAGCGGTTCTAAAACAAAATGGATATCCTACCAAATAATAATAAATTAATTATACAATGTGATAATATTAGTTACAAACATATGAATTAATTTTTTAAACAATTTCTAAAACTGCATCATTTTAAGTGTGACATGTTTTTACGTAGAAATTTTTATTTTTGTTATTATTTTGTTATAAATTGAAATTTTTTATTTGGTTTGTTTTATGAAATTAACAATTAATACTGAAGGTTATAATAAATGTAAATTAAAAATAGATAGTTATAATTGTTTTTTGGATATTTACTTAAAAAAAAATAAAAATTGCTTGCATCATTTTGGCTGTGACCCACTGTATGTCAACAACAAAATTCATTTACACGTAATTTGCTGTATTCAGAAATGCCTTCCTACTATACGAGGGATACAAAAAATGGGAATTTCGAAAACGAGGTACACCTGTCGATGGACATCCTGGCATTTTTAAGTCAAATGTTTTACGCAGAATTTACACCATTCATCCAAATCAAAAAGAATGTTTCTATTTACGTTTATTATTAACTAATGTTCGAGGACCTACATCATTTAATAATGTAAAAACAGTTAATTGGCACCAACATGAAACATTTCACGCAGCATGTTTGGCTTTGAATTTAATCGAAGCAGATTTACATTGGGATTCCACATTAAACGATGCAGTCATTACCTCGTCTCCAAATCGAATATACGCCGAATGAACTATGGGAAAAATTCCAAAATGCAATGACTGAGGATATTCTTCACACATATCGCAGTATTCACAACGACAACACAATTGATTTCTTTCCAATCATGTTCAATGACTGTTTAGTTCGACTTGAGGATATCTGCATGACTATTTCAAATCAAAATCTTCAAACTTAAGGATTGCAATCACGTTCAAGATTAGCAAATTATCTACTTAAATATGATCTTTCACAAGAACAATCATACAATAAGCTTGATTTACTTGAATTTGTTCAAATTAATAAGCCAAAATTAATAGATGAAAAAAATTATTTACGACAGAATTTTAAATGCAGTTCAAGCCCAAAGTGGGGGCTTCTTTTTTAGATATTCCAGGCGGAACCGGAAAAACTTTCATGATTTCACTTTTATTAGCACAAATTTGTTCCCAGGGTCACATTACATTAGCCGTTGCTTCGTCAGGAATTGCTGCAACTTTATTAGATGGAGGGAGAACAGCGCATTCAGCATTTAAACTGCTATTAAATATTCAAACTAATGAAAACGCTACATGTAATATAAAAAAAAAAATTCAAAAATGACCAAAGTACTGCAAAAATGTCTCATTATAAAGTGAGACGAATGCAAAATCGCTCATAAACATTCATTGGAGGCATTGGATCGAACATTAAAAGATTTCAAGAACAACACAAATATATTTAGTGGAACCATAATTTTACTTTATGGGGATTTCAGACAAACACTACCCGTTATGCCACGATCAACATATGCTGATGAAATCAACGCATGCCTTAAATTTTCATCTTTATGGCAAACAGTAATACCAATGAAATTAACCACAAATATTCGTGTACTTATCCAAAACGACCCTTCAGCTGAATTTTTCTCTAAACAATTGCTTGACATTGGAAATGGAATAATTGCTGCTGATCAAATAAGCAAAGAAATCGAATTTCCCAAAAATTTCTGTACAATTGTTAATTATCGGGAAGAACTAATAACAAATGTACATATATCCAAACATTCTACAAAACTATAAGCAAATTCAATGGTTACAAAATCGTGCAAATGAATTTAAAAATTCAAGATATGTTGGATTCAGAAACAATGTCTTTTAAATCAATCAATACTGTCACTGAAGAAAGTGAAGCAGTTAATTATCCAATGGAATTTTTAAATTCCATAAATATATGTACCAGGTTTGGCACAACATCTTTTGCAATTAAAAATTGGTTCTCCAATTATTTTATTTCGCAATATTCAATCGCCCAAATTGTGTACCGGAATTAAAAAATATATCGCAATGTTATTGAAGCGACAATTATAACAGAAAAATTCGTAGGAGAACATGTATTAATACCACGTATTCCTATGGTACCAAAGCGACTTCAATTCCCAATTCGATTGACATTTTCAATTATAATAAATAAGTCACAAGGCTAAACATTCAACATATGTGGTATTGATTTGGAACCACCATGCTTCTCCCATGGCCAACTTTATATCGCATGTTCTCGCGTTCAGCCATCTGAATTATACGTTTTTGCTTAAAATGGCAAAACTATGAACGTTGTCCATCGTGCAGTTCTTATATATTTTATTTATTTCACAAATAAAAATTTCATTTAAAATAAATTAATTTGTTTTCAGATTACACTGGATGGATGAAAAATAATAAAAACTAATTTTATTTAAGCAGCAATACAATTTAATACAAATACAACTCTTTATAAACAGTTTCTGACCGTTACTACATAAGCACTTAGTTCATCATATTTGAGCCATTTACCATTTCTGAAACAGTAACCTAACTTATATAGTGCCCCCCTTTTTCGGGATTTTTCTTTCGGGCCAAATTAACAGACATCGACGAATGAGCAAAGCAGTAAAGTGTGAGTAACTGCAGCACCATTTACTTAATTAAACATTTACTATATTTTATTGTGTGTCTTGCGCTTTTAAAACCCAATTGTCATGATTTTAAGTTTTTCTTCATAACAAAATATAAAATAATATTCGATAAATTTCGAGATTCGAGAATTTAAGTGACGAAATAGTGGAATCGGGCCGAAATCTATAAATGCAATTTATTTATGATCAGTCAAATTTTAATCATTCATAAAATCGTAAATTTTCGATCAACAAATTATTTATTTAAATGTATGGAAGAATCGAAATCTCTTTTGGAAGGCAACTATGCTGATTATTACACAGATTTCAGAACTATGACCGCCCGTCGGAGTGCTAAACTCATGGGCCGACCCATCTACAGGCTGGCCGCAGTATAGGCTGGCATGAAGTTATGCAATGTGCAAATGGTGATAAAATTGGACCTATAGCCGTACGTCCTCGATTTGGCAGGCCCCAGAACAGATTGCAAAGATTGAATAATAAAATAATCATCTACAGTTAATACTATACATACACTCAAAAACTTGCCATTTAGTTTTAATATTATTTTTCCCCCACCCAAGAAAAAATTTGGCCACAATTATTCAAGATACGATCGAATGCCATACTTTATGTCTATAGAACCAATTTCTGTCTGGAAAATTGTTAAAAACTCAATTCCTCTCGATAGGTATTTTAAGCCAATTGCATTTCAAAGCATTTTGGTACTAATTTTTTAGAGGGAGACTTACAGATTTAGTGAAGAAGCTTTTGCCAGACGTTATGAAGAAATCGTTAAATCGTGCACAACAAAAGGGGTGTAGTGTATCAACCCTATTCATGATGATATACCATTTGATTAATTTCAAAATAAGCTTTTGAATTCAAGATTATGTATCATGAAATTTAACTGGGCAGTGAAAACTATTCAGATTTGTAACTTAATAAAAGCAATTTAAAAAAAATTGAGATCGTTTTTGAGTAGCACGGGTGGAATCAGTTATTCATTGCCTACTATAAATCGAACAATATAAAATTCAAAACAACACTGACCGTGAAAAAACACGAAACGACCTTTCGTAATTAACAACAATTATCTTACATAAAAATACAATGAAATATAAAAAATCATCTGATCATCGCTATTCCATATATTCATTCATCGCCAAATTAAAATTCCAAAAAATTATAATTGATTAACAATAGCGCGAACATTCACCTGATGAAGTTACGTAATTACCAAAAATTCCAACTAAACAAAAAAAAAAAAATCGAAAACAAATTATCATCGTGATCGAGTGCTGATCATGTGTGTGCACGATCATTCAAATTTTCCACCACAATTTTCAATCAGACGTATATACAATAATAATGCCACAGGTACAATTTTTCTGTATAGCGTGCAGAGAGTAAAACAATCGACAACTCAATTGAAATTCCGCAGCAGAAAAGCGAAATCGATCAAATTCTCGATCGATCATTATTCTAGTAATCAATTTATATATTTTTATATTAAATTGAATTTTTTTCATCTCACAAAATGTCAGTCAGCATTTGATTTCTGTTTTGTTGTACTCGTATAAAACCCATATATAAAGAGATCAAGATCATAAATTGTATATTGTATTAGGAACAGGTAGGCAAATCATCACGATCGATGTGTTTGTTGTTGTTATTACGGATTGAGATGAAATGAACTTTATCGCGCATTTCAAATTAATGATAATCACGATCGCAAAGAAAATTGGAAATTTTTTCATTATCTGAACTCTATACGTATGGTGGCTGTGTTGTGATGATCAAAATGATGATGATGATGCAATTTGCATAAATCTAGGAACTTGATTATCATTATAACAGAAAAAAATAGTGTTGGAGGTGGTTTTCATTATAAAAATGATCGTATCGCGCGAATTGTGCATTTCGATATGGAAGATGTGTGTGGTACTTATTGTGATAATTTTTGTTCTGTCTGCACAAATTACACTGTAGCAGATTTAAATATTTTTTATAATTTTAATTCGCGATGAAATCTATGACACCATACCACTCCTTTGCTTTATTCATTAAATTTTAACTGTTTATTAATCAAATGTTTCAGTTATTTTATGAATCAAGGCCAGAGACAAAATCGCACGGATCAATCTGTAAGGAGTAAATTCTGATTATGGTCTTATGCTACATTGATTTTTAAAATTATATAAAGATGTTTGTTTGTTGTTGTAAGCTCAATGCTGTAATATCGAGTTTGGTAGCAGCTTTGACACCATCTATAGGAAAGTACCATTTCTAGACGCCTCCGGTGCTGTTTCAGCAGCAGCTGCATTATCCGAAAACGCGTTATTGTACAGCTCATCAAAATTCTATGCGAATATGCTAGATGATTGAATACAAATTTTTCGCTAAACTGTAGCTCGTTTCATCCGAGATCCATTGTTGTAATTGTTCCAAGGCTGTGTTGCTTTTGTTTGTGTTCCTAAATATTAGAACAGAGGCGAAAGCTATCTTAAAGTCGATGATTTTGAAAGATTTATTAGAAATAGTTTTTTATCCATCTCCCCCTCAGCCAGTGAAATTTTCCATGCTTACAGAGCTGGGAAATCTTGTAAAAATGCTCTACATAAACTTAGCCACACTGAGTTGACTATCACAAACTTCCTATGTATATAAAGTTAGCCCAGGATTCATCCCGTAAAACGACGATGGCAACACTTAACTATCACGACAGTTTTCCATCCCAGGATATTACTATCAGCCCAGTAATTTTACTATCCCAGAATATTTCATCCCAGGAAAAAATTATAATGAGAGAAAACTATCATCCCAGAAAATAGAGTTAGGCGAGCTATTACTACAGCGAAAGTTCACTATCCGATCACTATCAGCCCAAAAATTAAATCCATTCCGTAAAAACTATAGCAACCACATAATAACTAAAGTACTAACATTATAGTAATGGGACGACAGAAATCATACAATTTAATAAAACAATTATAATAAAACGAACTAGTTCTACATATATGCTTAAACATCCCACTCTATAAAAGTGTCGGATTAAGACGAATGCTTTTTAGATGTAGCACATTACCATGTTCATAAAGGATAAGTTTCACAAAAACTAAAACCAAACTAACTGCTAAATCGATCCCACAGCCCATCCTATAAAAGTGGCTGATTAGGACGAGTGTGTTTTAGATGCGGCATACTAACATCTTTATACAGGATAAGCTTCATGGAACTTCTATGCGTCCAAGCTGCGCAATTAAATTTTAAATTCTCAAAATCATTAAATTACTCAATATTTTAATACTCATTCGCTTTTACAGCAAGTAACAGTTTGACAAGTTTGCAGAAGCTCATAGTAAATGACTCGTTTCCAATCCCACCAGACACAGAGTAATACTTTTTCCTCATTAATTTTCATTTTTGTAACTGATGTTGATGGGTGGCCTGGATCAACCCATGGTTTTCTGCGTTTAGGATTACCGTATAAAATCCACTTGTCTTCGCCCGTAATGATTGTTTCTTTTGTCATTTGATGAGCAAGATAGTTTCCTTCCTTCTCTATTCTCCCACCATTGCATGCAATCGAAGTAATATTGCTTGGTGAGTAACTACTAGCTCCTTAGTGATCTGCAAGCTCTTTCTGAGTTTGATCAATTAAAACTTTAAGTTATTCGTCTTCAAATTGTTTAACTGCACCTGGACGTGGATCGTCCTCAAGACCAAAATTACCATCAGAAAGTTTTACAAACTACATTTTACTGTTTAATGACTCACAGAATGTTCATTCAATGACGAGTTAATCAATTCCATAGCAAGCGTATCGATATCCATCTCCTAAAATTGATGCACATGGAATGACGGCTTATAAATGAGTGAATCTTTTGTCATAAAAAAAGATATGAGTAAGCTACATATATCCAAAATGGCGAATAATTTCAAAAGTACTCAAGTATATTTTAATACCACCAACTTTAGAGCCGAGCGTCTACTTGCACACGTAATAGATTGGGATGTCAAAATGATCTAGAATAGATAGCTAACGATTTTTGCAGCTTGGACGCCTAGAAATTTTATAAAACTTATTCTGTATGAAGAACATAGTGTGCCGCATCTAAAAAACACTCGTCCTAATTCGACACTTTTATAGAACGGGCTGTGGAAGCGATTGAGTATTAAAATATTGAGTAATTTATTGATTTTCGGAACTTTATATCCCTTTCGCTACCCGGTTACACAATTTTGTGGGTACGGAAAAAGTACTATGCCAAAAATTTATTTTTGTATGTTTTTTGAACCAACTTACACATTTGTGCATTCCTTTCAAACTTATTTTCGTCCAAAAAATACACTCTAACTAGACACACAATTGTGTGGGTTGTACTTCAAATCAAGCGAAATTTTTTATCAAAAACGCCATTACATACTATGGTTTTTTACTCACACATTTGTTTGGTTTGGTCTTAAATTGAGGTAATTTTTTTTTTTTTTTTTGGTTGAAAAAGGGATATTTAATTACGTCACTTAGGCCAACAAACTTTTGCCGAATTTATTTTATTCAAATATTTTGGTTAATTTAAGACAAAGAAGTTAAATGTACAGAATGAGTCTAAGCAACTGTCAAGTGTCACAAATTCGGAGGGTAAAAGAGAAAGCATCTAAATCAACGGGATTACAACAACAAGAAACCAATATAGGCACCCCACGCCAACAACCAAAATTGTTTTCTTAATTTTTTCTGATTTTTAACATAAAGTAAAGATAAATTTATCACAAATCACTTGTTTCTTAGCACAATTTACATTTTATTTTATATAAACACTTGGTAAATTTGCTGGTGGTAAGATATTCCTTCTTGAAATTTTTTAGGCGTATTTTCGCATTTTTTCACGATACACTTCATTTTGTACAAAAGTCTGTATCTTTTGTTATTACATAATACACCACTATATAAACAAATGACTATTTCATAAAGTTTGTATTATTTTGATGAATTATAATTGATAATTTTAAAAATTTATAATTTATAATTTTACTGCGCAAAATTAACACGTCACTTCATACAACAACACAAATCGGTTTGACGGGGGCATATAGCGAAATATGAGTAAACCATATGGATTTTTTATATAACCATCCTATTCTGGCTTGTGACAGATGAGATAGCAAATTTTATATGGGTAAAATATTGTCACCTATTCCTCAGTATTTTAACTTCCTTGATTTAAGACTTCTTTTGTTATGTCGTGATAGAATAATATATATAACATAATATCATGATAGTTTAGGTAGTATTGCCTCAAGCGTATATTTGATTTTTATGGGATGAAAGTCTGGGATAACTTTTTTACGTAATTTCCTGCGGCATGTCCGGATAAAGGGGGTCTCAATTAAAATCGTAAAATATAACAATAATAAAGTGAGGTGACAGTGATATTGACCATGCTAAAGACTGAAAATGGCTTCAGAAGCAGAGGAAAATACATAGAAATTGGTTGGGGCAGTTTCTGTTCGACCAAATCATGACACGCTATGTAAAAGAAATAAAATGGAAAATCGTGCCTTGTAAAGATTTTCCATTTTATTCCTCTATAAGTAGTATTCGGTGGATGACGAGTTTATATTCTCGAAATCGCAGAATTTAGAACAAATCTCAGAACGCTGAACAAATACCTAAATCACAAATAGTTTAAGTTTGTGATCGTTTAGTCCATTTAAATTTTGTGTGCGCGTTATTTAATTCAAGCTCTCCATGTATTCAAGCCTGTCTGCCACTGTAAGAGTGATGATCGAAAGTTCCTGGAAATCGTTAACCGGGCGTTCGTTGATCAGTACTCTGCCTATGGGACCTACGATTCAATCTGATTTGGTACGATTATATTACGTTTCCATAAATATGCTGAGGTGACTGCATTTACTGCAATAATATGTATCGTCAGATAAACGTTTGCGATACACACCGTAATTTCGAGTTTCAACGGATTGTTTGGGGGAAGTCTTATGGTGACAAAAAAATTCAAACTTAAACCAATTCAAAACTGTCACTTGCGAGTGCTTCATTCTTGAACGTATACGGACGTTTCAGTAACTTGCAACTGCCACTAAATTCATGAATATAGTGGGCCCATAACATTGAACTGCATCATGCCCTTGTGGATCGATCCATATCATCGGGACACCAAATGGCATTGCGGCTCCAGTTTTTTGCCATGCATGTTGTACAAACAAAAGACGGCGTCCAATTTACACCACTAATAACATTTTGTGAAAAGTATAGTCGATATAAATCAGCGGTTTCATCACCTTGTTAAAGTTAGCCGAAAGTTGCCAGCCGAAAGATAATGCAGATAGTGTCTTGACTATTTGTTAAACTCTCTTTATACTCTTGCTCCTATCGATTTTTAAATTCCTATAAACTGAAATAATTTCTCCTTCACCCAAATGATATAACCCGATCCTAAATTCGTAAATTCTTAAGTTCATGAATGATTTTTGCTGTATTCAAGACACTATCTGCATTATCTTTCGGCTGGAAACTTTCGGCTAACTTTAACAGTATGGTTTCATCACTTATTTTGCGGCGATTGCTCATAGTTGTAAATTTTCCACACACATAACAAAAGCACTTGAGTTTAAAACACCTTCCATACTATTTATTTCACCAGATTTCACAAGTCGATTTTCACTTTATTTTTTGTGTTCTTTTGTCACTTTATATATTTAGATGAACAACTTTTTGTTTTTAATTTTATATTGTAGTTTTTAGTTCTTACTTGTTGTGCCAATTTTTTAACTTTTTTAGAAATATCGATTTCGAGAATAATCTCTTCTTCGGTTTATTTTTTGCTACTGTTACATAAATTATTTTGAAGCACTTTGGTACCTCCTTTGTTTGGTACTTTGTTTGGTACCTCCTTTGTTTTTAAGTTAAGGATAATAGTTCGTAAATTTTATTTGGTTTTTGTGTTGATTTTGTCGCTAAGTAAATTGTGGGTGTTTCTGTTTTTATATATTTTCAGAGTGTGAATTTTGGCCGTAATTTGACTCATGACTCATGAGAAATTCGTATACGTACGGTATACAAATGTCTCATGACTCATGAGTCAAATTGGGACACCTGTCTAATTTCAGTCCTTTTTTGATTCTGTGCAAAATGGTTACATTTTTATTGAATTTAGTGTATGATTTTTAGTTTTTATTTGTTGTGCGAAACTTGATTTTATGTACTTGTGATGTGTTCCTTGTATCTTATCTGAAATGAGCGTCCTGTTTGGCCTAAGTATGCCGACTTCTAGTTGTATTTAGCCAATTACCTGTGCACCTATGTTTCTCGAAACGGCAAGGTAGGAGCCGGAGTCTTCTGTGAGAAGCTTTTGCCAAAACTGAAAAGACCCTGCCTTTTTGGGGAACATGCGAGAAGGCTGGGCCAACAGACGAATGACTTTGTAGAAGTTGAATGGTCGAAAAGGAAGAAGAGACTTTAAATAACTTCTTCGTGTCCGGCACTATCATACAGAAGGTATAGGTATTTGGGCGTGTACAGTATGGCCGGTCAGATCTCGCTGACTGTGGAGTGCGAGATATTTGGCACTACGTACGTAGCTCCGAATGGTTTTGAACACAGGTGAAGGAGAATAAGGTTCCTGTGGTATCACAACGGGCCACTACTGGTCTAAGTGTGCGGAAGCAGCCACTCCAACCTAACCTTGGCCTTAGTAAAAAAAAACATATATGGTGGATGTGGTTTTTCTGTCTTGATATTTTCGGCAAAGTTGTTGATCTTGAAATGCGCAACAACTTTGCTGAAAAAAACATAACGAGAATCTTAATGGTTCAGGAGCTATCAACGTGAATATGATGTATATTTTGACAGATTTTTGACTCAGAGCCAAAACATGTCGAAAACGACATCTCAAAAATGGGGACTAACTTTGAAATGGGACTAGCACCATTGAATTCAGCGTACTCGAATAATGTTTACCCCCTGGGTGCCCAGCTTGTCACATTTTTCATCTAGCACAGTGTTATTGTTTAGAGTAAAATAGCAGGAAAGTTACACAGGCGAGTTCAAGTTAATACAGGCTACAGAAAGTGGGAGATGCGGTTTAAAGCATATGCGTTTCTGTTTTTTGCTATATAGTGAAAAAAAGTCCTGCATTAGTTCTATGGTACAAGCATAAATCATGCCGCGGCTCTCAGGACAAGAGAAATCGTATTTTTGGAAGTTGTTGGAAAATATTTCAAGCAAAAAAAAACAAAACAAAAAAGGATTCAGTTCAAAGTCACTAATTTATCAAATAGCCCTCGGAACTTTGTGAGTTTTAAATTATTTTGAAGTCTGCCCTACGATTTGCGCCGACATAAAATTCGCCTTACTTCATGAAAATCAACAGAAAAATCAGAGTAAAAGTACCATAAGCACCTCTCGCGGATTGAAATTAAAATAGGTAGTTGCAAGATAAAATCGGGTTATTTAACTATTTAAACATTTGGATAACATTGATATAAAATTTGTGTATCTATTTACGTTAAAAAATATCCACTACATGGAACTCATGTTGCTGATAAAAATAAAGATAAACCCCAAATTTCGAAACTACCAAAGAAATAAACAAATCTCCGCATCAAGTAGCAGTGATCTCGCTCTCATTACAAAACTAAATTTACGTGCGATGATTTTACAGTGCCAGCTCCGAATCATAATTCCTGTTTTGAGAAACAAACCATTAGATACCTATCTGAGAAAAGACGTGCGTGTTGAAATTCATAGATGGTCAACTTCATTTAGTGGTGAACGTGGCGGGATTCCGGTGATGTGATTTATCTATATATACGGTATCGTTTATCTCTGATTCACTATCTGTCACGTTCGCGTTTTCTTCGGCCTTTTTATTAGGATCACTAATGTCCAGTGCAGCCATAGATTATTCTAGAAGAAAAATCACTTCACTATTTATCTCAGGTTTGTTTGTTTCCGGATTGCACACTCGATACGATTTTGAAAAATTATCATATCCGATGAACTTCCGTCCTCCGGCGGACACACATTTGTCTGTCTTTGGGCCCAGTTTTTGTTGTGTTTCCTTTGAAATGCTGCGATGGTGCCGCATCCACTTTATTTCAATCCGTTGAAGTCCCAGAAAACGATGTCTTATATGTGAGCCAGCTAAATCCACACACAGAAGAGGCTGCATTAGTTGATTATTTAAAATACAATCTGGAAAATCTGGGCGTTGTTGATGTCATCTACTGCTCCCTAAGGGCCGGGATAAAATTAAACTCACATTTGTTTCGTTTAAGCTTACTTTGGAGAGGAGTTTTGCAGCACAAGTTTTGTCACCTAGTTTTTGGCCAAAGGGTGTCTTAGTTCGACGTTTTGTGCGTAAAACCGGAGGTTCAAAAACGGCAGAGGAATTTCCCTTCCACAAGTGGGGATCGACAATCTATCCAGACTTGTACTGTAATTTTTCTTTTGTATTTGGTATTACAGCTCCTAATGCCAACGATCGAGTTTCGCAATATAAGATGGGAAGATATGTCAGCGGCAATGACGCGGTTTGGTAAATATTTTTATTCTCCATCACGAACGTCATCCCACTAAGGGTTATTTACCCACTTGGAGGTGCCGAGATTATTCATCATCAAAAAAATTCCAATGTCGGAAACACGGACAGCCTGTTCCTGGATACGTGCGAATTACGAACTTAAATTTAACGCGGAGATTCACAATGAGGCATTGATTTCTATACAGGATTTGTGCTTGATGGTATACGGCAAGCTGTGGAATGAATTAGGGATGCCAGCGCCGAATCAACCCATGCACGATGTATTCAATCGAGAATTTGAACGAGAACGGTAATACGATCGTGGTGCTTTGAGTCAATCAGCCCAAATAAAAGTTCAACTTTTGAATCAGCAGCAGAAACCCGTGTACGGCACATTGATGATAGAAGTCAACGACAGCTACGCAAGAATCGTTTTCTCCAATGCACCTGCCGGAACTGGCAAGACATTCCTAATATCATTGATTTTAGCTATGATTCGCGCAAAAATTCAAATATTGCTGGTTATAGCGTCATCTGAAGAAGAAGCTCATTCTGTACTCAAACTGTCCCTGAATTTGCAAACCAACGTGCATCATTTCCAAAAAATCAGCAATGGCAAAAGTACTACAGAATTGCTAAATAAACATTTGGAATGTGTGTGTTGTGGCGCAAAAATGAGCATTCGAGGGACTAGGTTGAACGTTGAAATATTTGCGCAATAATCCGGACCTGTTTCTCAGGAACGATAAACGCTGCCAGTCATTCCAATGTCAACAGCTGAAAAAAACAACGCTTGTTTGAAGTCATCGAATTTGTGAAGATAAGTGAAAACTCTCAGGTTAACAATAAATATGTTAGTCGCGTTACAAAATAATGAACCAACCAAAACTACGCAAGGAACAGGAGTCACTGTTAAGAGGCTGATGAACAAGGTGATTAAAGCAATGCCAATCACAGGAAAGTTTAATGGCGAGGATGTTCTGATTCCAAGAATACCACTGATTCTGGTTCGCCTTGCATTCCTGCAACCACGATTAATAAATCGCAAGGCCAGTCGTAGGAAGTGTATGGAATAAACCTTAAATTGCCGTGTTTTTCCCATGGGCAGTTGTGCGTGACGTGCTCGAAAGTCGGTAAACCATCAGCGCCTTCGTTTTCTCGTTATTTTATGTTAATTTTTTCCGAGAATGAGTTTAGGAGAGGGATTATATAAAATGAGTGACACGTTCGAATCTGAGGGGCGCCGCGTCCCCTGAATCACGGGGCTCATTATTTTGCGTTCCTGTACCATTCATTCGATTGCGATGAAACGTTGATGAGGGGCTACGTACATGCCCGCGAAAGTTTCTGAGTTGGTAAAATTTAGTGCTGGGTCCCTGGGTCTAGGGGCCGCGGTAATTTTTTTTTTTCTAAAATTTAAATTTTTGGTGCTTCCGGCGATGCTTCTGATACTGAATTTAATGCCTGATGCATTCCTGTCATATATGATTGTAACTACAGTTATGTCGAAAAATTGCATGCAAAGTGCGTTATAAATATGCTTCCTCTGAAATATTTAAGGACCCTGTTCTAAAAAATCCATTTTTGTTGTACAATATATTGATGCTGTTTTATTTGAATAGATGTTGATCAGATCTGTGTTTGAATAAATTAAGCTGGGATCAAAACTGACAAGTAGAAGTACATCGTACTATAAAAAATTCTAAAAATACATAAATCCACCTACAGCGACAGTAGTTAATAGTTGGTTTATTAAAAATGATTGACAGTCAATTAAATTAATCACACCACAAAATATTATTTTAATTCCGAAACAATTAAACTTACAATCAACCGTGGATGGAGTCCATTTCGCATAAACAGTAAACACTCGTGTATTTATGGCGAGCGTGGGCCATAATTTATTTACCATATTTTACAAAACACATAAACTCGATCTGTATAGTAATAAAATTTATCGGTTATTTAGGATTAGTGTAACAATTAGATCTATTGCATTGGAATACATTAGAAGTGTGCAATTCATAACAAAATAATTACTAAGCGCAAAATAAAAATCGTAGAATGACATTCGTGAGAAATTCTGCACACTTACAATAATAAACCACCCCCGCAAGATATTTACGCGATATACATAAGAGTTGAGATTAGTGCGAGATGTCGGGTAAAACTTCAAAATTAACAAATAATTATGATAAATTATATTCACACACACAAAGCACACATTTTCCAATTGCACTCCCATAACATTAAGAAATATCCGCGTGTTCATAGAATGCGGCACTCCATGCAATGCAATTACATGTGGTGCTCATGCAACACAGAACAATTACATTGCACACAGTACATCGAACACAAAACGAATAAAAAATCATAAATCAAATGTCTCGTTGCCCATATTGAGAGCGCATAGATCTTGTGCACCCACATAAACCACAATTCAATTAAACATTTTATATTTTCTATAATAAAAAGAAAAATTGTGTGCGCAAGTACTGCATATGTGTAATTGAAATATAATGCATAATATTATAGCGATAATGTAATTATTTGGAAAATATATTGATCGTTTGGATTAGATATGGTTCGATGGAGGTTTACTTGTGCAAATGCGCATATTGTGCAAAAGATAATGATTTTAGACCGCGCATATGCGAGCATACATACAATGCAAATGGGTTATGAGTAGTGTGTCAAGAATATTAATGATCTTGTAATTTATCATCGCCTATATAAACACCTGTCATTTAAATTAATTAACAGTTTTCGTACGGATGTGATTTACTCGAGACTTTCCATAGATGTTATGTTTGTATGAGTATTACACGTGTGGGTAACTGCAGCAGGGAAACTCTCGAATTTCATAATGAAGCTTATTGAATACCGATTAAGCCCAATTAGTGAAAATTAGTGTTCACGAAAAAAAATAGTGCTGGTTCAGGAGCCGAAGAAATGGGAAAAAAAAAATTTGAAATTTCGCCTGAATAACGTAATAAATAATACACGTTTCCTAGAAAAAAAAACAAAATAATTTAAGCTTAATTTTAAAACTTAACGAAGGCGCAGAAACTAACAAAATTTGTGCGTATCATAAAACTATAATTTTCATAAATTTTCATTCATAAATTGAGAAAAAACAATACATTAGAAATTATACATTAGAAATGTTCTAAAATCCAAGAACAAGCAATTCAGAAGGCATACTCCTGACAGTCATATTTATTGCCATCCGAAAAATATAGTGGCTATAATATAAAAGAGTGCTCTAGAAACTACATACCTGATAAGAGTATTCAATCGAAAGTGTCAACATCATTGGTTTCCTGAACAATTTATGTCAGAAAATTGTTCATTCAATGGTGTTTGTTGTTCAATGGAATTGGGCCATTTCCGGATTAGCATAAATACAGCCACTGTATTTTTCGGATGTCAATGGACATGCATGCCAGCAGTATGCTATCTGAACTGCTACTTACAGTATATATTTATTTTTATATAGTATCTTTTAGGGGCTAGTTTGTTGTTCCTCAGTTTATGAATGAAAATTTATGAAAATTATAATTTTATGATAAGCACAAATTTTGTTAGTTTCCACGCCTTTGTTAAGTTTTAAAATTAGGCTTAAATTATTTCTGTTTTTTTTTCTAGAAAACGGGGTTTATTTATTTCGTCATTCAGGCGAATTTGAAATTTTCCTGTCCTATTTTTTCGACTCCTGGACTAGCACTAATTTTATCCCGTCAGCACTGATTTTCACAAGTTGGGCCTATAGTCGAGGCAATGAAGCAAAAAAGTTGAACATTTTTGAGAGCAATATCAATCGGAATGTGGTTTTTTGCATTCGCTTCCAAAAATTATTTGTAAAAATCACCTGTATTTTTTTTTTTTGAACAAATAGGAAATTGCAGTGCTGCACTCAAAAATGCATTTATGAGGCGGCTTTTGGAAGATTAGAGAACTTTGTAAATAAAAGTCAGAACTAGCTATAGGGTCGCTGAATCCAAATATGGCATCGACGAGAACCTCCCGGACACCTGGTGCGCCCGAACCTGGACACGGACGTCATCCAGGATAATTTTCCTGACAATATCGACAAAAACAATCCGAAGATCATTGTGGGGGCGTTTTTTTGGGCGCTTAATTCAAATTTCACATCGAAAATGATCATCCGAACTCCTAGTGCATTGGAGCCTAGGCCTGAACGTCATCTCCGAGGGTTTTCCTCACACGATCGCAAATTACTAAACGAAAATCGTCTCGTAATTTCACACATTCGTTGATGTGTAACTCTCGCCTGTGGCCCTATTCTGGTAATTTCCGGGGATTGGATACAGACGTTGCCGTACTATTGACCGCACTCTGCCCAGTTAACAGAGAAATATTTCTACGGAAACCTGCAAGGCCCTATAAACCCGAAGAAGTATATTCTTCGCGTAGCTTGTCTGATATACCAGTAGTTGAGGATATTATTTTGTTGCTTCATGCAATAACGGGGTGCGATACCGTTACCAGGGAAACACAAAATTTTTCAAGACCTTCCAGAAATTCCCTAAGAAGCTGGTTTATCAAGCAAAGAAATTTTTGAGAACGGGGCGCAGCTAATCCTGGCAATGTACAGTGCTCCACTGGTATTCAGGAAGCGGAATGTTCTTGATGAGGACAAGCTAAAATGGGATCAGTTATTAGTACAGTACAGGTCTAGTATGTATATAAAAACCGCTGTAAAGGGGCGAATAAAATTAGGGAAAATTCTCCCGACAGTAGACGCCATTCAACAACATCTAAAGAGGGTTTATTTTCAACTGCAACATTGGCTGCACGGAGACAAGTTGACCATGGACCTAACAGAATGGGGTGGAGAAAGGAAGGCGGTACACTGGTCCCTGTGGAAATGACACAAAAATCTGCGCTCAAGAATATTATGAAACTAATATTCTGTGGATGCGCAGGAGATTGTAATCTGAAGACCTGTAGTTGCAAGAAGCCCGGCCTCGCTTGCAATCTTGAAAACGTTATTGCGGCAGAGACAGAGGCCTTAGATGAGGAAGATGTTCTATTTATGAATACATCAGTCGATGACAAAGAAAATGAGCAGACTAGCGATGTGACACGTGATTAAGAATTTGATATATAGTTACGTATCTAACCTACATATATATTGACTTTCTATTCATTCGATTTCTTCTCTCCTCACATAATTTAAATAGAATCAACAATTCCACCCACATATTGCAGTATTGATGTCCGTCTCTAAAATTATGTTTGGTTGACATTCATGGGAATAACATCGATGTCAAAACAAAGGTGCCAATGCACCAGGTGTTTAGGGGATCATTTTCGACGTGAAATTTTTCTCGGGAATGACGTCCGTGCCCAGGTTCAGGCATATCAGATGTTCGGGGGTTCTCGCCGACGATGTATTTGGATTCAGCGACCCAAAAAACCCTCGGGCGCCGAGTTTCTCTCCTTCCCCGCGTGAATTTTAGGAGAGTCCCACGGAGATGCCGTTCAGGGCCAGGTTCCGGTGCACTAGGTGTTCGGAGGGTCATTTTCTACGTGCAATTTGGATTCAGCGGGAATTTCTCGGGAATGACGTCCGTGTCCAGGTTCGGGCGTACCAGGTGTCCGGGGGTTTTCAACGATACCATATTTGTATTCAGCAATCCAAAAAAACCCCGGGCGCTAGGTTTCTCTACTTCCCCGCGTGATTTTCGGGAGAGTCCGACGGAGATGACGTTCAAAAGCGTTCCTGAGCTCCATGTCGGCTGTGGGTCAATTTGAACATCATTATCTCAAAAACCCATGGGAACCCGGGTGGGGCTAGTTCTGACTCTTATTTACAAAGTTCTCTAATCTTCCTTTTTGAAAATATTTTTGGGTGCAGCAATGCAATTTCCGGTTTGTTCAAAAAAAAATAGGAGCGATTTTTACAAATAATTTTTGGTGCTGCTCGTTTTAGTGCTTCATTGCCTCGACTAACTAATCGGTATGCAAAGCTTCATTTTGAAATTAAAAAGTTTCCCTGCTGCCAAATATGTATTTCTTATTGGAAATTTTAGCACAATCTTATAGGTTTTGTTTAGAAATTGATTCAAATCTAAATTTCAATAAAAACTTGAAATAAAATTGTACCAATATGCAGATTTTGAAATGGATTTTTCTGATGATGTTGAGAACACACAACATAAAATACCAGTTCAAAATCGGTACAAAAACTGCTCCGACGACAAGATATCAGAATGCGTTAAATTAATCGACAAATGGACTCAATTAATGCCAAATTAATATCAAATGAGTTTTCAGACGAGTACCTCAAATTAAAAATTTATCAACTCATCTCCGAGATGATGGAAAGTGATGGCTACACCGAAGTATCATCATAGAAAGCAACGAGGAAGGTAATAATCAAAATGGAGCATGAGTTAACTAAAAAATCTACCTCAACATCGCCCGTGAAATGCCCAAAAGAGGAAATACCCACGTTTCACGGCAAGTACGAAATATTGGTACGCATTTAACGACATCTTCACCCGGCTGATACATTAAAATACTCAACTTTCAAACACATTAAAGTTTAGGTATTTAAAATCACGTGTATAAAACAAGCGATTGATGGCCTCGGCGTATTCCAACGCGATTACATCTCTGCACTGCACACAACATCCATCAGCCACGAGTATCAGATACCCGCATGACACCATAATCGAGATGGTGTGCAGCCAAACCTGAGCACAAGGTTCAACGGAAAGTACTCATAAATACGGAGAACGGCCACCAGAGGCCGATTACACAAAAATATACGATCACATGTTCTTATTGCCAAGAACACGAGCATTTCATCACGCAGTGTCACCACTTTCGCAATATTAGCATTAAAAGTCGAATTATTTCATCAACAGAGCGGGAATTTGCATCAATTTCTTGTTGCATAACGCGAATTCAGTATGTGACGAAAAACCCGCATGTGTCACCACCAACGGTCACCAGATCAACGACCTGAATAAAAGGGTGTCAATCGGCACCTTCAGGGGTACTTTAACAACATTATTGGCAACAGCCGTTGTAACAAATTATTCCATTTGTGGCGTTCCAACCAATATACGCTTTAATAGATCCAGGATCATAAGATACTGTTAAAGTTAGCCGAAAGTTTCCAGCCGAAAGATAATGCAGATAGTGTCTTGAATACAGCAAAAATCAATGAATGAATTTCAATGAATCAATCAATGAATTTAGTATCGGGTTATATCCTTCGGGTGAAGGAGAAATTATTTCAGTTTATAGGAATTTAAAAATCGATAGGAGCGAGAGTATAAAGAGAGTTTAACTTTCTGTTGAATCAGTCAAGACACTATCTGCATTATCTTTCGGCTGGCAAATTTCGGCTAACTTTAACTTTTTTCACAAGTCTCTTTAATCACATATATCAGTAATTGGGGCTAATCCTAAATACAAACAATGCAAACTCCATTGTGACAATGTGCCTTAAACCTCATTTCCCATAAATATCCAAATTAAAGGTAAGGACGTACGTGTTACCAAACATTACAATGGATGTACCCGAATAACCAATAAAACCAATGATCGATCTACTGCTTGGAGCAGATGTGTACAGCGACTTTATTGGCATCTGAATCATAAAGGGTAAACCTAGCGCAATAAAAACTAGGTTCGGTTGGCTAATCTCCAGCCCAACTCCAATCAATGAAGATCCACAAAAGGCTGCAGTTTAAATCCCATTTAAAGAACATCAAGTAGATTTATTGGGATACTTGAGACATAGAGCACCCCAACGTTTCTTACTATTCGAGAAAAAAGTGGAAAGGGACCCTAACCTGAGTGAGTATATGTAAGTTTCATGACGACGTTCATAAAATTGCAACATATGAAGCCGTTTAGAACCAATAAAGGGAAGTATTTTCGACATCATCATGCGGTATTAAAAAATACAGATACCGCAAAAAATCGGTTGGTGTTCGATGCTTCAATGCAGACAACTACAGGCCTAAGTCTAAATGCCGTTATGCATATTGGATCTCCACTACAAAACGACTTATGGTCGACTGAGATGGAGACTACATCGGATAGTGTTCATCAGAGATATCGAGAAGAGATATCGCCATACGAATGCAGAGAGAACATCAGAGTTATCAAACCTCATTTGGAGAGAATATAAACGTCAACCTTCACAAAAATAGCAGCTCACTACCGTTACGTATAGGATATCCAGCGCAGCGTAGAGCTATATTTGTATGTAGATGATATCCTAACGGGCGCTGACGCAATTGAAGAAGCTCAGCAACTACAATCCCAACTAGTAAAACTACTTCATAAGGGAAAAATGGAATTAAATAAATGATCTAACAATCATCAGAGCATCTTGGCAGAGATTCCAGATGCTAAAATCATGATCGGTGATCTTACCTTCACCGATGAACTGGCGATTAAAACATTAGGAATCTGCTATAATCCAACGGGAGATCACATCATCATCCGCGTCCAGTTATCACCTAATAACAGCAAACTCTTCAAGCGACAATATTTGTCGGAAATGTCAAAGATTTTTGGGCTCCTGGGATGGCTAGCACCACTAACCATCAATTGCAAACTAACGTACAAGACAATGTGAAGTATGAACCTGGATTGGGATGACCAACCGCCACCCGAACTCTCTAAGAAATGGGATTACCTAAAGAGGGACTTAAATGAAAGTCAAGCCATCCAGATATCGCAATACCTTGTGATACATTGTGTGGTGCATCCGATTCCGCCTACATGGCCATAATATACAGTAAAATCACCGTAAACGAGCAAATAGCCAGCCAATTACTAACGACAAAAAATAAAGTGGCTCAAGTGAACTCAAAACTAACCATCCCTCGCCTAGAGGTAAATGGAGCACTGTTGTTAAGCCAACTATAGTACAACAAGTAAAGTAACCAAAGCCCTAGACGTGAATATCAACTACATAACTTTATGGACTGATTCCATGATCACACTGTCGTGGATTCAAAAAAATCCGTCCACATGGAAACCGTTTATCGCAAACCGGGTCGCAGAGATTCAAACCATTAGCGACATACAATCATGGAAACATATTCGGTCGGACGATAATCCCGCAGATTGCGCTTCTCGAGGGGTGACCGCAAAAAATGAGATCACTGCATAGCAAGCTTCATTCACTATAGCCATTCCTCGACAAAAACAACATAATTCGGGTAGGAGGTACACTGGAAAATTCAAAGCTCCCGTATGAAGAACGACATCTGGTTATAACCCCATACAAGAGACACTTTACTGACTTGGTCCTGGATTGTGGCCATCGCCAAACATTACATGGGAATAGTTCTCTGGCTTTGGTATATATTCGCAAACGGTTATGGATTCTCATAGGGGTTCAAGCAGTTAAATATCACACGCACCATTGCATCCGATGACATCGATTCAAGGTGAAAACCTCGGAACAGCTCGTGGGAAACCTGGCTGCTCCTTGAGTTACTGTAACTCCACCATTCACATATTCTGGAGTGGATTATACAGGACCCATTAAAATACACAAGAAAAAATACGATATAAAAAATAGAATACAGAAAAAATAGAATACAAGAAAAAGCGTGCCTGAACTCCAGACCACTCTGCCCATTAACTGAGGATTCAGAATCCCTAGAGGTGTTAACACCAGGACATTTCTTAATTGGAAATGCAAATACAGCTCCTCCTCGATGGCGGGTGGTGCAGAACATGTGGTCGTAGTTTTGGAATAAGTAGACCACAGATTACTTACACCGTCTACAGCAGCGGCCCAAATGGCGAAAGGAATCAAAAACCATTGACAAATAGGGCATTGTGTTATTACGAGATCAACTGGTACCCCAGTCCAGATGGAAATTAGGCCGAGTTCTGGAGTTACATCAAGAGACCAATAAAAAAGGTGTCACCGTTGCCTATCCAATAACCGATAAGTGAGGCAGATAGTGAAATGATACAGCATATAGCAAACGATCCCGCTCGCCGACAACAACCATCCACATAAAACAAGACAAAGATTTGCACCCGTGGTAATTTAGTTGGATCATAGCGCTAGTTTAACAAAGCTTAGTCTTACAACGGGAATATTATTGGAAGAATTTGATGATTAAGGGACCAAAATCATCATGATAATTCACTTGGGAAAGCTCAATGCCATGCCGTGCAATTATGCAGAACTTTTTTTTTGCGTAAAGCCATGGGGCCTAATAACTACCCAAATACAATCCACCAGTTGGGGCATTTTTGTTATTATGAATTTTATGTTGTAACGACTTCGTTGTGAAATTGTCGTTTGAACGTTCAACAGGGACAGCGTCTCCAAGAAGTTCGTGAAATCAAAGTCAGTGGGTGGACATTTAAAGGACGACTTCGAGAAGTTGATCTGGCTGCACAAAAACCAGCAAATAAGCTAAAATTGATCCCAGCCCACAGACGAGTCTGCCATCAGTTCGTTCGAGAGCATTTGGAAAAGATAGAAGAACAATGGAGAACAGTCCTGTCCTCTGACGAGTGCATGCTGTGTTTACATGGCAACGATGCGCGAGGAATAGTGAATAGAAGATCAGGAGAGCGATTTGCACAATGTTGCATTGAAGATTGTGTCTCGTATTGCGGTTGATCTTGCATGTTCTAGGGAGGCATGTCCAGAGGTGCATTAAGAAAGTTCTCGAGGCATACGTGTACGTTTTGCCGGTATATTGGTGAACACTTTCTGTTCATGGATGATAATGCGAGTCCACATACCGGGTATAATGTACTAGTACCTTCAAGAGGTGGATGTGCCTGTTATGGAGTGGCCAGCTCGAAGCCCTGATCTCAATCCAATCGAACATTTACGGAATGAGCTGAAAAAAAGAGTTCGAGCAAGAGATATTGCTCTATCGATTCTCTGGGAGCTGCAACAGGCGATCGCAGAGGAATGGAAGGTTATGCCACTTCCGAAAGAATAATTTTTATTAATAAAAATGTGTTTTTGCTGATGTCCATATTTTCGATTTTTATACTGTTAAAGTTAGCCGAAAGTTTCCAGCCGAAAGATGATAATGCAGCTAGTGTATTTGCTATTCCAGCCGAAATATGGTAATGCAGATAGTATCTTTGTCGCCCAAAACAAAAGATGGTAACGCAGACATTAATGTTGTTGTGCCAACCGGAAATATCTTAAAATTACGGTAATGCAGATTGTATCGATAAAGAAGACCAACTTCAATATTCAAACTGTGGTGATGATTTGGGTGGTTCTGATGGGGTTATAGGGGTGAAATTTTGATTTTCCTCGTTTTTCGTCGATATAATCGTTCGTCATTCGGGATTTTGGCATAAAGACACCTATCTCAATATGCCGATTCGATAGCCCATGACCATAGGTAGATTCTGAGTATATGGTTGGGGTGGGTCTGATGGGGTTATGGGGGTGAAATTTTGATTTTCCTCGTTTTTCGTCGATAAAATCGTTCGTCATTCGATATTTTGGCATAAAGACACTAATCTCACTATGCCGATTCGATAGCCCATGACCATAGGTCGATTCTGAGTATTTGGTTAGGGTGGAACCATATACTCAGAATCTACCTATGGTCATGGATATCGAATCGGCATATTGAGATTGGTGTCTATATGCGAAAATCTCGAATTAACAACGATTCTTGACGATGATTGATAAATTGCAATCTTCTTAACGACTACTTTCGGCTGTATAAGACAAGTATGCAATTTCATCCATATAACCCCCTCAGACTCACGCCTTACCTATAATCAAATTATACCTATGGTCATGGGCTATCGAATCGGCATAGTGAGATTGGTGTCCATATACCAAAATATCGAATGACGAACGATTTTATCGACGAAAAATGAGGATAATCAAAATTTCACCTCTATAACCCCATCAGACCCACCCCAACCCTATACTCAGAATCTACCTATGGTCATGGGCTATTGAATCGGCATAGGGAGGTTGGTGTCCATATGCCAAAATATCGAATGAAGAACGATTTTATCGACGAAAAATGAGGAAAATCAAAATTTCACCCCTATAACCCCATCAGACCCACCCCAACCATATACTCAAAATCTACCAATGGTCATGGGCTATCGAATTGGCATAGTGAGATTGGTGTCCATATGCCAAAATATCGAATGACGAACGATTTTATCAACAAAAAATGAGGAAAAACAATATTTCACCCCTATAACCCCATCAGACCCACCCCAATCATATACTCAGAATCTACCTATGGCCATGGGCTATCGAATCGGTATAATGAGATTGGTGTCCATATGCCAAAATATCGAATGACGAACGATTTTATCGACGAAAAATGAGAACAATCAAAATTTCACCCCTATAACCCCATCAGACCCACCCCAACCCAATACTCAGAATCTACCTATGGTCATGGCCTATCGAATCGGCATAGTGAGGTTGGTGTCCATATGCCAAAATATCGAATAACGAACGATTTTATCGACGAAAAACGAGGAAAATCAAAATTTCACCCCTATAACCCCATCAGACCCACCCCAACCCTATACTCAGAATCTACCTATGGTTATGGGCTATCGAATCGGCATAGTGAGATTGGTGTCCATATGCCAAAATCTCGAATGACGACCGATTTTATCGTTGAGAACAGAAGAACATCAAAATTTCACCCCTATAACCCCATCAGACCCACCCCAACCATATACTCAATGGTCACTTTTGGCTGGGATACTTCAATTTAATATATAGTTTGTTTAACTTTCGGCTGACCTAGTCAAGACACTATCTGCATTATCGATTGTTTTCAATTTCGGCTGGCAACTTTCGGCTAACTTTAACAAGGTTCGATTTTTACCACTAATTTTCATGCTGGCAAATTCAAAAAAACGTGTACTTCAGATGTTGACAAACATTGGATTATTGGACCTAACCAGATACTTATTCAATCGTAAATGGGCCACACATTATTCAAAACAATAAATTCACATTTAATTATACATATCAAAATTATGAAGCATTCAAGATGTAGGCCATAGAAAAACAAAATACTTCAGAACTCAATTTAGCAGAGAAAAATAAAAACGAAACAAAGAAAAGCAAAATCATTGCTGTAAGACGTACTCCTCACGAAATCACACAAGGCAGGTACGTAAGAAAAAAAATATTAATATTTCATTAAATGTATGTATGTTAAGTAGAATTGTCTTAAAAGTATTTAATACATTTTGACACTTTGACGGAAATGAGGAAAAATCCAGCAACAATTTTTTGTAGACATTTTAATGTATTGTGTTTAGATACGTGGTGGTGGTGTTATGTAGGTGGACTCAACTGATTGCAATATATTATATTTCCATGAGAACTTAATGTTCACTTTCCAATATGAGTTTGTAAAACAACAACAAAAACACTCTTTACACACCTCATAAGATATATGGTAAGGTATATTAAGATAAAACATGTCTCATGCGCTATTTTTATATGATTAATTTTCTCATGTTTTTTTATTTATTAGCAAAATGTGTATTCGCAGTATTATGTATTGCGAAAATGTTAACACGGCGTCTTCTTCAACAAACAAGATTTATGTAGGCAAAAACAATTGTGTTATGTATGTACTTACATGAGGTCGCATCCATGTTATTATTTTACGCCGTGACAGCGTACGCGTGGCTAATGGAAATTCTAGATCTTCATGTAGTCCTCCCGGACCACGTGTGATCATACCATTTATACCATTCATTCCGTTCATACCATTCACAACGCCGCCGTTTAAACCGCTGCGTCCATTTATACCGTTATGTCCATTTAATCCATTGTGTCCGTTAGTGTGGCCGTTGCTCGTTAGGCCACCATTCGAATTTATTACTTCGGCTGAGCGAGGTCTGAAATTGTAATTAATAATAAAGAGATAAATTATCGGTAATTTTTGGGCCGAATTAGTAATATTTATTATATGGTCTTTTAATGGATATTCCTGAGGGCTTCCAAATTTATTCGTAAATCAAGTTATTTATTTTTCTGAGATGACTTTAAATCATTCTTAGTATGGGAAATTCCAAAAATTATGCTAAAGATCATTAATTTGTATATGGAAGTAATTAATCCAATTTCGGATGAAGGTCAACTAATTTGTGGCAATGGCCTACTGTATTGATCGCCAATTTTAATTCTGCTGATTTTCACGTTTTATCCAAAGATAGTGTTTAGGTCATTATTTTGATGGATACATTTAGAATGACTAGTACCAAATATGAAATTATGATTTAGCACCAAAATCAGTAAAATAATTATTATTAGAGCTTAAGCCTTAAACAAATTTTACACATTATTCATTGTGCCAGATTGTGATGTATCTAAAACTGTACTCCTGTACTTCAATTTTGTTGCCTTTTCGAGACTACGAGACTACGAGAACAAAAATTACCGGAAAATAATAATATTAGTGAATGCGAGTGTAGTAGGGCGCATGCGCTGTTCGTTTTGTTTATGTTTTTTTTCTTTTGTGTTGATAATTTGACATATTGCCAATACGAAACTATTTTATTGGTTATTTCTTTTATATATAAAATTCAAATTAATAAAATAAATAAAATCATACAATTATGCTTCAATTAAATTATAATTTTTTTAATTTCAAATAATCTTAATGTCATTTGTGTTATGTGTTTAAATTTGAATTTCAATTCTCCATCAAATTACAACGAGACAAATGGATGTAAGCACCAACAATTTTACCGATTTAAACCGATTCGACAATTTTTCATGCTTATCGTCATACTCTCTACATTAATACACATAACAAAAATGAAACCACACAGTAACACAAATTAATACTATACACAGTGTACATATACAAAATATTTCATAGTCCCGTAGTCTCGTAGTCTCGAAAATGCAACAAAATTGAGGTACTGAATTAGGCCTATATTAATCGAAACTGCGCTTGTGGAAAATCTAGGCAATAATTCGATGATAAAATTTTCATTACCCATGAGAACATCAAAGTGCAATTTTTGAACACAATACAAACCAAAGGAAATTGCAAAAGATAATCGTTAAATTGATACATACGTAAGGAGGTTTGCCCTATTTATTGGCAATAATGAAAATTTTATAAAAGTGAAAACTAATGGTGAAAACATGAGAGTGCCTGAAAGTTAAAAAAAAATCCGGAAATCAAAATCGCAAATATCGAAACCTCGGAAAATAAAATTTTACATATCAAAATACCCACTCATCTGACAATGCTGCTGGAAATAGGCTGACTTGAATGGAACCAGTTTTTCTCGACCGATTGCAGTGATATAGAGTTTGTAGCTCGAATTTACCAAGTTCTGATTTTGTGTGGCGGTGAACTTTGGACTTTTTGCATGGGATACAAGATTTCGCCCAATTGCTTGTATCAGTATTCATTCTTGACCAGAGGTATTTTGAAGCAATAAGTTTTCGCGTAGCACGGATGCCGGGATGTGATAAGCCCTGTAGACTATCGAAGATTGTCCGTGGCATGTTGAGAGGAACGTAGGGTCAATTTTTACCTGTTGAAATTTCACACCAAATTTGCTTCTTGTCTGTAAGTCGATCGGATGCAGGTTTACGCTTGATTTCGGTGTGCATGCTGAAACCAATTTCTGAAATTCGTTGTCGCGTAAGTAATTCCTTCGTGTCGAAGGAGAAAACGCTGAGTTCTATGAAAAGTGTTTCACCAGAACGAGACAAACAGTCGCTCACCACGTTGTGTTTCCCTTTGATGTGATGAATGTCGGAAGTGAACTGGGCAATGTAATCGAGATGTCGTAATTGCCCGGGACTACGTTCTGACTTTGACGCAGTAGCTATTGTAAGAGGTTTATGGTCGGTAAATATAGAGAAATTTCGACCTTCGATGAAATAGCGAAGGTGTTTGATTGCTAAATATATAGCAAGAAGTTCTCTATCGAAAGTGGAGTATTTAATTTCCGCAGCGGATGGCTTCTTTGAAAAGAATGCTACTGACTCGAGATGTTCACTGTGTTCCATCTCGGACCGGCTTGCAACATTTCATTATAAGGAATCGCTAGAATGTTTGGGCTGAGCTACGAAGGCCGTATGGCATTCGGGTAAACTCAAAAAGCCCAAAAGGAGTAGTAATCGCTGTTTTGTGAATATCCTCGAGAGCCATGGGAATTTGATGGTACGCTCTAACCAAACCTAATGAGTTTCAACGAGAAACTGTGTATGTGAGGGATAGGATATCTATCTGGGACAGTTACAGTGTTTTACTGCCGATAGTCTCCACAAGGGCGCCAGTCCTTTTCTTTCTTTTGCACCATATGTAATGGTGAGGAGACTGGTGATGATGAGGTGCGGCAGATTCCGATGTCTGTCATAAACTGAAATTCTGTTTTTGCAGCTTTTAGTTTCGTTGCGTCAAGTTGTCGCGGCTTAGCACAAGGTAACCTACCTTGCGTGACAACGTAGTGGACTACGTTATGCTTCACTGGGAGATTGTAATTCGGAGCCTTAGTGAGCGAGGGATATTTCTTTAAAAGAGCGTCGTAATCGTTGTTAACGATGAAATGTTTTGGAGATGGCATATCAACTTGGCAGGCGATTGAGTTCAAAGCGAGGGTAGTAAATGTATCAGAGAGTCTTTGGTTCTTTAAATCGACCACGAGACCAAATTTAGACAGAAAGTCAGCACCTATAATAAGCCTGTCTTCTGCCGCGATTATGAAGAGATGTGTGAACAAACGCCTGAGACCGAGATTAACCTTCAAAAGTTTTGTGCCGTAAGTGGAAATTGGGGCCTGTTTGCTGCGGTACGAATGCAAACGGTGTCTTTAGCATGTCGGGGAGACTTGTTCACGGGTATCACAGATACTTCAGCCTCTGAATCGATCAGAAATTGTAAGTTATTTTCGTGATCTTAGATGAAAAGATGGTGAGACTAACCAATTCCACTGTTTGCCGTAGAGACAGCAGGTTTTAGTGGTTCTCCGAAGACCTGAATTGTTTGGAAGTAGCTTCTCCATGAGCTAATGGTCGGAAACTGCACGGTTTATGACAGTTGTGTGCGCGTGAGCCAAAACGACGGTGGAAGTAGCAGAGTCCAGATCGAGATGATGATCTCGACCTTGACCTGTGTCGGTAATTGAAATTCCGTCTATTGTTTGGTGATCTTCCACGTGAACCAATGTTCATATTGGCCAGTGTTCGCTGTAGTTCTGCCAATTGTTGTTGCGTCTTGTCAAGTTGTCTTTGCATTGAAGCAAGGGCTGCTCATTCACCGTCAGCAGTTGCCTTGCTTGTGGATGGCTGGTTGACAGCAGCAATTGGTTTGGGTGCTCTGGATTGAGAGTAAATCCAGATATTGTCGGTGACCGGTTGGATTTTCTCGATGTCATTTTTGAAATCCCGCGCCATTATCGCTCGTAAGTCGTCTGGTAAAAATTTTAGCCAGATATTTTTGAGTATATCATTATTTACTAATTGCGAATCACCAGTTTTTTGTTCAAGCAGGCGATAAAAGTGGGACCGTTTAAGGTCTCCCATTTGTTGGAAACCGGAGAGCAACTCGTCAAGTCGTTGCTCCTCGCTAATGGTGTAGCGGTTGGTCAACACGCATTTCAGTCGCTTATATTTTGTGCCTGGCTGCGGGTTTCTGAAACTGTCCATTATGAATTGTACCTTCTCCTGTGGTATCGCGCCAAGAGTGTATGTCAACCATTCATCGTCGTCAACAATTCGGTGGATTCCGAACTGACGTTCGATGAGGATGAACCGTGCCGCCGGTTGTTAGTTCCAGAAAGAAGGTATTATGGGCGGCATCTTGTATATCTTCGAAGTAACCTCCGATGCTGGTGTGCCCGCCTGGCTATCATTCTCATCTTCTGATGATGAAACGGCTTTTTGTTGTTTCGGTGGCATTTTATTTAAATATTTTGTTTTTATTTTCACTTCACTCGCGTGAATTATTGCGGCGTATAGCAGAAATATTTATTTTATAAAATATGGTTAAATATTTTTACAACCTTAAATGGCGGACGATTGTTCGGTACTTAATTTTCACTTTTACTTTTTCACGTATGTGTATGAGACTGTCTCTCTTGAAATTATAAAAGGCGACTAGTTTTTTCGTTACTCATTCCTTTTTTTGTGTAATGAAATTGAAATCTCGATATTTATCGACAATCGATAAATATTGAGATTCGCGCATGTAGGTGGCGAAATACCTCTATTCAGCAAAACGAGCTATGTCTCGTAATTAAGCGGCGTATAAATGCCGCCCCGATGGCAAAGTGGTCAGCATGCTTGCTCCAGCGACCGGAGGTCCCGGGTTCGATTTCCGTTGGTGAAAAAGACAAAATTTCACGGCTGGTTTAAGATCAATGAATTAATTACTCATTATTCGAAATGAAAATATGATTATGAAACCTCATTTGAGGCAGCCAAATCCCTGGGATATAGTGCCAGAGAGCGAGAGCAAGCGGTTGTATAAATAGTTTTGCTACGAGGAGTGCCACGAAGTGAAAACGATTTTGAGCCACTACAAGCTCGTCATTAAAACTTATATTCCAGTAAGGTTTAGGAACTCGATGTACCTCATCACTTATCGCGAAACTCACTTGCTATACGAGCATTACTTGTTGTTAAAGGAAAGTTGGATGGTACTAGCGCTAAACTTAATTAGAGTTGCTTTACCATAATAATTTCCGAAAGTTGCACCTTTAGGCAAGATTTCCGTGTTTTATTGGACAGTACGATCAAATATCAGCGAACATCTACAAAAAGGCAGTCGGAGGAAATCTCTGGAAGACCACTGGACTAAATTTTGATTAAACGCTAGGGATTATTGAAGCCTGTAATCCTAATCTTCTGACCAAAACTGGAAGGTCGGTAAACAAGGAAAAACTAAAAGACATTGTAGATATTCCACTATTCAGAGCAAATCTTTCACACATAAACGGAGTTTTCATACTGTTAGAGCATATGGAGAGAATGAAGTCGACAAGGGTACATGAGGTCAATCCATAGAAGTGGAAACACTTTCAATTTAGATGGGTTCACATTTCTGTCCAAAGGACAGAAGTCTCGTAATTCGGTCTATTAAAGATGAGGGGGAGTGAGAGTCGTTGATCGTGTGCACGATTAAGGAAGAAACGATTAAGAAGGTAATACTGAAGTTTCTTTTGATCGTCACAAAATGGGGCAGCAAATGTGGCAATTCATTGAAGAAAGTACTGGCCCTATTTACTGGGAAATACATAACTACAATTTTCTCCTCATACCATAAACAGTACCGCAGATACTCTAATGAGATTACCAGGTAGTATCTTGAACAGTAAACTGATTAGTAAGTAGAACTTTTTAGAAAGGGTACAAACGTATTTATACATATAGGAACGTCACTGGGTAAATCTGGGGTTTGAAACCAGAGTGAGAACACTGAATTTACAATATCGTAGTAAGACCCGTTCTTACGTACAGTGTGGATGTATATTAACCAACCATATTAACACAATACTAGCGACATGTAGCTCGGTCGAAATGCCTACGGACAGGATACTTGACGTTGCATAATTCACTAAAGAATGCTAATGAAAGATTCTGCACTGAACGATACAATTTTTCGATGGTTCCAATACAGATAGTATAGAGAACGAACAGGAGTATTTTGTTATCAACTAAATATGAGAATCTCAGTTCGCCTCCCAGATAAGCGCAGCCTACGCCAAACTGAGGTGATAGCATTTGAAGAAAACCTTTCATGTGTTGCCACAACCACATATAGTATCCTCAGTTGACATTATAATTTATACATGGACAGTCAATTGCAACTGCATGGCAGACAAACTCGTTAGGCATATTAAGACCTTTTAATTGCGATAGGGTGAGGCCTATCTGAATGGTTAAACTAGCATTCCTGAAAGGACGGAAAATTAACAAATGAAAGGGGGAAAACACATTAACATGCAATAAGGGTGCTCAAAAATATTAATTTTCCTGAGAAAACAAAATGTTAAAACGGCAGAGAATTTCAAAATAACCACCGTTTCGGGGAACATACAAGAACGGTGTGGGTGAAGCAAAGGAAGAGATTGTACTCCATAGTCCTTGTTCCTGTCCGGCATTAGCACGTAAAAGGCACAAATATTTGGGTCAATTCGTTTTAATGATGATTTGTGAAATTAATAAAAGAGAACCAAAGGAGAATTTTATGATTAAACAATAAAGATACAAAATCGAATTTACACAAAAACAGCAACTGAGACTTATTCCAACCATACTCTGAAATTGTACCCAGTTGTGTGCCAATTGAATTAATCAATCAAACTATCAAAGATTGGCGGAAGGTCAGTTTGCTTTCTAATTACGTGCAGACGTAAAAACATCTTTTTATTATTAGGCTTTACGCCTTTTCTAAATAGGCAGGAACGTTTACACAATTTTTTGGATGCTTCAATTTGACTTGTTTGATAACTTTCAATATTCAATTATAAGAAGAATCTCAAAGTTTGTTTTAAAATGTCTCTCTAAGGAAATGGTGGCCATTCTTTAGACGAAAATTACGCTCTTCATTTTTTTAGGTAGTATCTTCGAATTATAATTTCAATTAGTTTCTCTTTCAAGATCCAAATCATCTATTTGAAACTGAACATCAATGGAAAAAATTGTGCTCTATCCCTCCTCTCTCTCTCTCTTTCTCTCTCTCTTTCTCTTTCTTTCTCTCTCTTTCTCTCTCTTTCTCTCTTTCTCTTTCTCTCTCTCTCTCTCTCTCTCTCTCTCTCTCTCTCTCTCTCTCTCTCTCTCTCTCTCTCTCTCTCTCTCTCTCTCTTTCTCTCTCGCTGTTCGGTTATCAAATACCCCAGAGAGGCATTTTAAGAAGAAAAGTTTTTCTGTCGGTCAAATTTTCTACAAGTGGTGATACATTCTCTGCAGTTGGTGGTAACGATTGAGACGGTTCGATTTAATATCGAGTAATGTTGATTCAGGTGTCATGACTGATGCCTCTTTTATTAAAAACCACCCTCGAGTGAGGATTGTACACTCATAATGGTCATAATGGCCACAAACATCTTCCAGTGATTTGGCGTGCTGCGTAGTCAACCAGGCACTATTTGCGAGGAGCCGGTTCATGTGTACATTTGAATTTGTGGAACGGTGAGTGATTAAAATATCTTGTGTATTAGTTTGGCAAGGATCACACTTGCACAAACCTCTAGAGACCAATGTAGTCCAAGTATTTTATTTAAATTGTCTCAGTTAAGCTCAAGTTGGCCCTGAAAGTATTGGTTGTTGGAGGACCACTTTTTCAGTTTAAAACCACATCAGAGCGCAGTTCCACCATTTACCTCTTCACTTTGATTAAATTCATGACGGCGGCTGAGCCGGTCATCATGTTTCGGGTTTGACCCGGATTCAGGTCATCAAATTTCGGGTAGTATTTCGAAGATGTTATGGGGAAGCTTGCGACTAATGCAAAGCTTCTGGTTTAGCGATACGCCGCCCTGTTTGTGCGTGCACATCGTGATGAGGAAGATATCACGTCTTGTCCGGTGATCTGTCGTATTCTTTAAGTACTTCCTCCATATGAACCAATTCCAGGTAGTCTGGCATGAAATTGGGGTATTCAAAATAGTCGATCACTCTCAGAAAACCGACGCTCCATATGTTTTCGTCGGAGAACTGCTTTCACTGTATCTTTGATTTCACAGCGGGACCTGAGTGTGTTGTCGATGTGTCATAATTTGTGAAAACTACTGTAGAGGGTTTATTGGTTGTCTTGCGCTCCACCTTCCGAACAGAATTTAATGAAGTTTCATATTTTGGGCGTATTATGATCCGCTAAAATCGCTGATGCCACCATCATTTTGAAACATCCAAATGACATCAGCTTCGAGTGAAATATCGACTCGTATTTTGTTGGGATATAATAATGAGAATCGGCAAATTTCAACTGCTCTAAGTTTGACCATTTAAACGTTTCAATTGGTTTGGATGGCAGCGATTCCCGAGCCTAATACACAATTGAACGTAACGTGGGTATCTTGTTACAGATTCCACTGATTGCGACTTCGGCTGCTCTTCTATCCAATCCAAATCGATTTGCTGTACTTTTTGAAAAGAAACTGACTTGCGATCCCTCGAAATAAAACTGACTTGCGATTCAACAGACCTCGAGCAATGATGCTGTTGCTAGCGGTACATCACATCTCCCATTGTCGATGGGTTTCTGGATCAAATTTATCGGCGACGATATTTACCGCCTTTCACGACACCCATTGATCCGGATGAGTTCAAATTTTATATCGAAAATGTGATCCAAATTTTATTTTAGATCACAAATTTTGAATTCAAATCTAGTAAGCGCCTTTGTGTTGTTTCATGAAACATAGACTGTGCCAGATCAGATCAAGCATCAAGGAACACTTTTGTATCAAGGATCTTGTGCAATAACACAGCTGATTCAACTTATAGTGCAGGCATGGATCTAAACTTTGTAACATTATTCTCGTTGATGTACCGGCGGTGATTAAATCGATATCGAAGAATGCACCTTGCTTCGTCTAAAATTGAATTCACCATTGGGTAGTGTAACTTCTGCGAGTTCAGTCAGCTGTTGGTGATTATGGACCAAGGTCGATGAATAGATTATCGAATTCAGATCAACCAATTACTGTATTCGTCATTTTAAAGCTGAAACCTTGATTCGAGGCAGCTTTCTTTCATGCGGATTCTCGACAGTGGCTGAAAATTGCCTTTTTATAGTATTGAAGTTCAAGATTGCGATTTTGGTGATTTATTTAGAGTTGCCGACGTTTGGTTAAATTGTGCTCGCCGATAGGTATTATTTCCGCCTGTCGTGGAAACGTTTGGTGTTCTCTCCATCAATGGGCAATAAATCACGAACCTAAACTCATTTTTGTTTTTTGAGTTAAAATCAAAATAGTTTGCAAACTCTTTCTAATTTTACATACTTTTTTCACACAAGTTTGAATTTTAACAGTGTAACTAAAAATCTACGGAAAGGTTCTTAAATTCCAATTGAAATATTAAATTTGAGTGTTATTTTGTGTTTATTATTTCACTGGCAAACTATTGAGATGGGGAAGAGGGGGGGGGGGGGGCATTTGCCGAAAAGTTTTAACTCAATATGTTATGGCGATCATACCGGACAAATTCGACATAATGACTACTTTCCGTTATCTTTGGCACAATCTTAGGTAGTGCAACATTTGTAAAACCAGTATGGTTCACTTCGATCTTAAAATGCCTTCAACCGCAAGTACCTAATATTTAGGTATTCTATATTTTACTGATTACGACAAGTAGTCGTCTTACATGATAATCTAATATAGCTTAACCAAAAAATAGGTCAAATATAGTACCGAATCTATTTATCTATTTATGTACCTGGATAATGTTGATAAGTGATCTGGTTGTGGTCCAATCCATTGTCTAACTTTATGCCCACCATCTGAAAAACAAAAGACAACAACAAAAAAAATCATTAAAAAAAACTGTAAATAATTAATACGTCGAGTAAGTAACTAAAGTCTATAATTTTCATGTTGCTAATAATAATGTGACTTAAACACGCAACATACGACGACAAATCGTACAACAATAACAACAAAAGTCGTTAAGTCATTCGAACAAATTGTTCTTCTATATACAGAATACAATGTACAACATGCACAGCGTAATTATTGTGACAATCCGGTGAACCCTTTCGAAACGTATGCCGCATCTCAGCGCACGTTTTTAGCATATTTTTATTTTCAAGGTCGTTCAAAAATCAATTCGCCGGTAAGATTATTATGACAGAACTTAAACAACCGGGTGCACTACTTGAGATACAAATATACCGACAAAACTACTTTACTATAATTTTGACATTGAGATTTTAAATTTCAGAATCTCACATTTCCACCCAACCAATCAATCAAACATTTAATCGTCGACTAACCGACAAACTCAAATATCTTACATAAGATCATGTTATAATCATGATACTTGGATATGTCTTAATTTACGGAAATAATAATTTAAGATTTAATACTTGAGACGAAACCACACCAGCGTATAGCGAAACCATAAAACTGATTGTTTTTGTTGGTTTTAAATTGCTTTGTAAAGTATCAAGAATGTAATAAACTTTTACTATGCAGTAACACTAATTAACGATTTACACTAATTAGAGATTGATAATTGAGGATTGCACGATGACCAATGAAGATATTTATAGAACTGGAAAGCGTTTATGATGAAACCGGACAAAAAATATTTAATATATAAATTCAACGCAGCAATTTCTTAGCCGAAGGTAATCTTTTATATTACCCTTAATTATAAGTTTGAGGGGTTTCTGATAATTTTAGAAATATTTAACCCTAGAAAGAAAACGCGGGGTGAAAAAACAACCGAGACCAGTTTAAATCTCGCGGCAAACACGAATGGCTTACGTTTACGACCCGGGACCGTAACCATAATTCAGTTTCATCATCTGACGGTAGAGGAAGCACACTCGCAGCATCAATAGCACGTGGAAGCTGAAGCAGTAAACATTTGAAGTGCGTCTGGGGTGTTTTTTCACCCCGCGTTTCCGTTTGTGTATATTTTTCGTCATCTTAAAGTTTTTTATAATTTCGTGTTTTTACACTTTTTGGGGCAGTAATGAATGTATAGTTACCCACTATATATATTTACATATATATATACTGATACTCGCGTGTGTATACCATAACCTCACTTTAGTTTTCACTGTTTCAAGATTCGAAAAATGGCTAGGCGGTACAGTTTAAGACCTTTGAAGGCTGTAGTTCAGTTGATTAATTAGGAGGAAGATCACATTGAATTTGTGGAAAATCTAAGTGATGAGGAAAATCTAACGGAAGAGGAGAGGGGCTCAGAATCGGAGCAAAGTGCAGAATCAGACAACGAATAAGTTGAGCCCGAGAGTGAAATTGAGGTATGTAAATCAAATTTTTCGGTAAATTTCGGTGCGAGAAAATGTATTTCTTAGTTATTTATTGTAATTTTTAGTCGGAGGAGTCAGATGATGATGGCTCGGGTACAGCTCCAGCATTCAAGAAACTGCGTAATACAAAGAGGAGAGAAATTAGGGGAAGAGGACGTTGAAGAGACAGCAGTGGTATTAATCGTGGACGACGAAAGAGTATTGTTGTGGGTAAAGATGGGCATAAGTGGTACACAACTCCACGTGAAAGACTGTCAAATAGAGACCTCATAGTCACGAATCTTTCCAGTATATTTGAACCTGCAAAAGAGGTCAAATCTCCTTTGAAAGTTGGAGTTTATATTTTGAATGTCGAAAATTGTCCGGCATACTAATGAAGAAATCGACCGTTATACCGAGGATCGAGAAATAAACAGGCAGTTGGATTATACATATAAACATGTCGACGTAATTGAATTGAAGGCTTTCGTTGGTTTATTGTATTTTTCTGGTCTTCAAAAAACAAATATGACCAATATTCACTTTCATGTGTCAATTTGAATGACTCTCAAATATTCTATTTAGTCAACGTAATTCCATATGCCAGTAAAGTGATTTTGGAGGACAAAACAGAAAAAGTGCCATCCAATTATGTTAGAAAGTTGAGTGAGCCAATTTATGGAAGTTCCAGAAATATAACCTGCGACAACTGGTTTTTCTCAACAGATATTTTCGAAACAATGTTGGAAAAGAACCTAACAATGGTTGGAACACTAAAAAAAATTAAACCCTAAATACCTTTGTCTTTCAAAACTGCTGGTGACCCAGGAAGTTCAAAATTCGCTTTTGACCGAACGAAAACTCTGGTTTCCTACACTCTTAAGAAGAATAAAGTGGTCCTTGTTTTACCAACGTTCCATCGATTGCAAGAAATATGTGATAATACAAATAAATCTGAGATAGTCAATTTTTCCAACAAGACAAAAGGTGGCATTGACACATTTGACCAGATGGGTCACGAATATTCAACAGCAAGAAAAACTAACAGATGGCCAGTACGAGTTTTCATGGAGATGCTGAACCAATCGAGGATCAACGCCTCGATTATATATACAATTTCAATGCTGCAAATCCATCACTCGACAGGAGAAGTTTTTTGAAAAGTTTAGTAGACGATCTCACAATTCCTCTTATCCGGAGGAGGAAAGAGTTGAAAAATCTGCCACACCAAACAGTATTTTGTATTCAAGAGATATTGGATGAAGGGCCAATACGACGAGACATAGGTGGAACAGGAAGATAGGGAAGATGTGTTCATTGTCTCCGAACTATCGACGGAAAATATGGAGTCAAATGCTCCAAGTATCAGGCGTTCGTGTCCCAAGACCATAGAGCTGTTATCTGTCAAGCGTGTGGTGAGCAAGAATGAGAGATACAAGTTAAGATAAAAATGTTTAATGATAAATTTAATATTCTTTTTCAATAATTGTAGTTTATCATTCAAAATAAAGACATTTTTTACCAATTTGAACGAAATTTTTGATGATTATAACGACCTGTGCGGCAAAAATCGATTTTTCAAATTCTTGCTATTTGCGCACTTTGATTTCTCAAAATAAATGCCTTTTTTAGAGAATTTTTCAAAACCACTAGAATATCCTTAAAACATAGTATCTCCCCTTTAGAACCCCGTTGGAAATACTCGATTCACTCAAAAACTCACTGAGGCATCGTCATGTTAGATAAAAATGCCATTTTTGTTAGTTTTTCGCGTTTTTTCCCTAATCTTGGTCAATTTTCTAGAACCCTTCAAACATTTAGCCAAAACTTTTTAGTTCACGCGATTCTATATTAAAAGACAAAAAAAACTGAGCCCCCTTAGAATACTCAAAGTCATACTGAGCCCGAGATACGGGCCCTTGAAAAATGGGGTGTTTTTTCACTCCGCGTTACCAGATTAGGTAAAAAAAATAGCGATACCTTTCTAGGGTTAAAATTTTAGGTTTGTGAGTAATGAAAGGCCTGAACTTTCTGAAATAAGCAACCAAAAAGTTAGTCTACTTTTGTGCTAATGAAAATTGTCCTTAGCCGAAAACAATTAGAAGGGACAATAATTGTGGAGACGTTACGCAAAAATCGCTCAAAAGACCCAAAAACTGTGAGCCAAACAAAAAATGATTCAGACAAGAGTTTCAAAGCCCAATTTTGTAAATCAACATATTTATCCCCAGGAAGCTGAAATCTACAATATATGATCGTAGTCAGTCTAACAAATTGCTACCTGGAAACTAATTTATAAGTAGAATGATCAGCCCTCCTTATAATAAATATTACATGCAATACCAGCCGTATTCACAAAACAGGACCGCTTTCAATATAATGCCAATATAATGATAGGGGAATACTGAGTTAAACTGGCAAAATGGTTGGCTCGCTGGAGACCAATTATTTCTAACGTACTTTACCGGATTATATTGAGAGCAGAAAATGGAGCATCAAATAAATACAGTCAAGGACACTACGTGATACAGTGAGTTGTAGGCATCGCAAAAACGATACCAGTACCAAGGAGCTCGCTATATAAAGTCCCGCTACGATTGATTGCCTTAAGATCTGTCATAAATATACGTAATCCACACTTACGAAAAGTGAGTTGTGCGGCGGGTCAACTACCTACTTTCACAAAAACCATCCTGATTATTGAATTCATTACAACGTATTTGCACTGCAAGAGCTTTGGTGACCTAGGAGTGTGATCCGTATTACCAATGGTTCTCCACTCATGGTTCTCCGCTGCATTTCAATATCGAAAATAAACGAAAGCTGCGGCTCAAAACACTAGTAGCGCTCAGACAGAATATGTTTCAGCCAGGAAAACTGTATTACAAGCTTGGGAAATCTTGTGTAATGAATTTTACATTTCGTTCCCTGCTACAGTTTCTGCAACCTGCACAACCATACAAACCTATTTACGGCAAACCACGTCCGTACAAAATTAGTAGAGCTGGTAAATATGTACTTTCGAAACAAACGGCAACTTAAACAAAAGCTTTCAAATTCAATCTTGGCTGAGGTAGTGGATGAGAATGATATAAAAGATAACCAGCCTTTCGCATTGGTAACGTTATCAGGAGTTGAGCTTCGTCGATTATTAGAGAGTTGCGCTGATAAATGCCCTCAGTAAAAACGCTGATGAATTTCTGTCCAAGCATAATTTACTTTTTACACCCACTTCGAAATACCATTCAAACGGCTATAATGGAGCTGTACAACCAGATATTATGACTATAAATACGACAGTTACCTACCAGGAAAGATCAGCCCAAATGCAAATTTTTGTTATTCCTAGCTTCCAACAGGAATTGTATTTGGGTTGCGATTTCTGGGAGGTTTTGGTTTAAGACCCGTAATGGTTGAGGAAATTAATAACATAGCCGCTCCAAGCACAACCGTGGACTCAAAGAAACATCCACTCAGTGAGGCTCAAGAGCAACAACTCCAAGTTATCATCGAACAATTTCCAAGGTTCAAAAGATTAGGTCTTGGGTGAACCTCACTAGTGACCCACTCATAGGAGATGCACTTGTGGTGAAACAGCGTTATTATTATGTGTCAGCCGCAGTTCAAAAAGAAATATACTCCGGATTAGATCGAATGTTGCAACTCGGGGTCATAGAAGAGAGTCAAAGTCCGTTTTGCTCTCCTATGGCAAGACTACGTAAGGCGAATACTCGTAAAGATGCTTATCTTCTCCCATTAATAGAATGTTTACTTAGTCGGTTGGATTGAGTCCAGTTGCTGCGAAGTATAGACCTAAAAGACGCATTCTGGCAAATACCGTTGCATCCGGAGCGCCGAGAGAAAACAGCGTTTACGGTGCCAGGGCGTCCCCTATTCCATTTTACGGTTATGCCGTTCGGGCTTTGTAATGTACCCCAAACTTTATGCAGGTTGATGCATAAGGTAATTCCTAGTCACCTACTGACCGAATATTCGTCTATCTTGATGATCTTCTCATAACGCGACATCTACATTTGATGTGCACCTTTCTTTGTTATCTGAGGTGGCATCTCGGTTAACAAAGGCGACCCTCACAATTAATGTAGAAAAGTCACTTTTTACAGAATGAGATTAAATATCTCGGCTATATGTGGTGAGTGGGGTTCCTTGGGTCCTAATCCTGATAAAGTTCATTTCTGGGTCGTACCGGTGATTTATCATCGAATATTCTACTCTCTCTGCTGCTCTTACTAACATATTAAAGAAAGGTGAACGATTCGATTGGTCCGGTGAAGCCCAGAAATCGTTTGACGACTTGAGGTTCGTACTTATCGCAGCTCCTGTACTTACGAATCCCGATTTTAGTAAGCGATTATACATGCAATGCGATGCAAGATCTACGGGCATCGGGCGGTTTTATTTCAGAAAATGGACGCGGGGCAAGACAACCCTATCGCATTTATGTCGCAAAAGCTCAATGCAGCACAACGTAACTACAGTAAAAACATGTCGGGCATTCGTAGAGGGATTACTTTTTTACTATGAAAACGTACCACGCGAGCCTCACCTGTCTAATGTCCCAAAAGGACTTGTAATAGACTAGCTCGGTGTAGACTAGCTCGGTGTAGCCTTAAATTTCAGGGATTTTATTTTGAAATAGAATTCCACAAAGGATCCCAATCCCCTAATGCTCTGTCTCGTGCATATATGGATGAACTTTTTGTGATTCCAAAAAAATCTGAAATTACTGTTGCAGAAACCGACTTGACCGCAATCTTGGCCTTTATTCTGATGCTTTTAATGGACCTGAGTATCTTCAAGTATTAGAAAGTGTTTACAGACGCATTTACTGATTTGGATGGACCTTCATACTTAAACTTTTTTATATAAATTGCGGAAATCAGACCACCGGAAATTGAGTTTTTTCGCTTTTTAAAATATTTTATAAATATTTTCATCGTCACTGTCATTCAAGTTCTCGCGCTGCTGAACATGAGTAGTGCTGATTCTTATGCAAACTAAAACGCTAATTTAAAGGAAGTGGCGGAAAAATGGGAGCTCAAATGCACAGGATGTAAGAAATTTTATTCAAAATATGACAGTCTTACATTCCCCTGACGAGCCAGCACAAACAGCAATCTCACGAAAAGGTAAATCCACCTTGGATGACGTGTTAAAAAATGCTTTACAGTGATGTCCGGTTTGTAAATTAAAGCAGGATTACAGCAAATGCCGATTTTTTAATGCCAAATGTCGGAAGTGTTTTCGGTCGAGTCTGAACAGCAACCATTGGCATTGTATGAAATTGCCAGTTCGGAATCCAAACCAAATCAATAATTTGCTCAGCAGTCAAATTGAATGGAGCATTGTGGTAAGAATTTTTTTATGACAATAGGAATTATGAGGTAAATTGGACGTTAATGTGAAATTTATGAACGTTCAACCGGAATTTAAAATATCTGATAATTTTCGAACCTATTTTGGGTCACTGTAATCAATTCAAAACCCACGTTACCGTTTTAACAGATCAACGAAGTTGAGAAAGAGATTGACAGATTGGTTTCACTTGGCGAAAATTCAATAAATCCAATTCAGTGGTATGGGCCGCATTCATTGTTGTTGTCTGTACAGCTGACAAAAAGGCACTGAGGATCTGCGGAGATTTTAATTTCACGGTAAACTCTCAGCTCTGCATCTACCATATTATCCAATTCCTAGAGTTGAGGAGTAATTTCAGCGCCTGTAAAGAGGGACAAATTTTAAGCGAAGCTTATTTGCAATTTATAACTTGTATTCCTGTACCAAAGATTGCAGTTTGAAATAGTTAGCGCGCCAGTAATAATTCATCAATTCATTGAGCAGATGACATGTGGAGTTTATTAGAAGTAACTTGGACGACATAATTGTAGCAAGTTGAACTGAAGAAGAACATTTCAAAAATCTGGAAGAGATTTTTAAACGGCTTGCTGCTGTCAACTTGAAATGTAATATGGGAAATTGGAAATTCTTCAAAACTAAAGTGGGTTGTTTTGAGCAGGTTTCTGGAATCTGTAGTTGCTTCTTAAAAGAGCAAAATCGCCTCTTTCGCCGAAGAGGCTTGATGATCATTGGAAGAAATATTGTCAAATTGAGAAAGAATCACTTTTGAACTTCTACAGCTGCACTAAGTTTCAATATCTCTATGGCGGACGATTTATTCTGGTGACGGATCATAAGCTCGTATCAATACTTTGCCATTAATATTGTTGCCAGTGACTACCGCCAACCGTCTCCAGGTTGTGATTATATTTCTTAAAGAACAGCAGTATAATATCAAATATAAGGCAACCGAAAAGCATGGTGACGCTGATGCACTTTCCCGATTTCCCGTCTGTACGGATGTGAAATTTGTCCGTGAAGAAAAGTTTTTTCTGCAGATTGAACAAACTGCTGCAGAAATAACTAGAGATTCCGTTCTAGCGAGTATCCGGTTTTAAGTGAAGGAAGGATGGACAGCCCAAAATCGAGATTATCTGAAATTTAATGAAAGAAGAATTTCCATTTCTGTTTTTAATAAAGTTCTTCTTTTTCAGATTGAGTCTACTCGAGTCATCATTCTTCTCAGTTTGTGGAAGAAAGTTTTAACCCTGTTGCAAACTAGATATTGGGCCATTGCTCGAATGAAACAGCTAGCCCGTGGACACTGCTGGTGATCGAACATCATCAACCAAATTGAGACACCAGTGAAGAAACGTCGATCATGCCAGGACGTTGCCCCGAATTCGAGAAATTTGTTTGAAAATTGGCTAAAATTTAATGATTCTTCATGGTTGAGGACTTCATCAAAATATGGAGGGAGGAATATTGGGTTTGTGCATCGGAACACATTAATTGTTCATCCTCTTTTCTCATTTATAACAATAATACATTTTCTCAGTTCATTTAATTCACGTTTGGATCTCGTCCTCTGGTATATTAGCCAAAAAAACTTTTGTTTTGCTACAAGTCAATGTTAACAAATGCAATATCAGACGTATGTGAAGTTATCCCAGGATTCCATCCCAGAAAATAATTTTTTTTAATCAGGCAACACTAATATATCAATGACCAATTTGCTCTTGTGTGAAGTTATTCCAGCCCAGGTTTTGATTCATTTCATTCAAATATACTATATTTGTGAAGTTAGCCCAGCCCAGAAAGTTTATCAATTTAAATGAAAAAACGAAAAATTATCAAGTTTATTAAATTCGATTTGTTTTTAATATAATAAAAAAAAAATATATTTAACGTATAAAAAACTGTAAAATTTTAAGTTGCATAAAATAATGGTAATATACAGGCACTGTAGGAAAAAATTTGTTCCGTGGCAAGTTCCCGAAAATGAACTCTGGGCTGAGAATTTAATTGATTTTTATATAATGTTTCGTACCGCCTGATAAATTAAAAAATATTTCGCCAAAATTAAAAATGTCTCGGATCAGGGCAATATGATTTTAAAATGTATACACCAGTAGCTAAATTTCAGCAAAATTAGAAAAAAAATCGTTCCGTGGCAAGTTCCCGAAAATCAACTCTGGGCTGAGAATTTCATTGATTTTTATATAATTTTTCGTCCCGCTCGATAAATTAAAAATTATTTCGGAAAAATAAAAATGTCTCGGATCAGGGCAACATGATTTTAAAATGTATACACCAATAGCTAAATTTCAGCTAAATAAGAAAAAAATCGTTCCGTGGCAAGTTCCCGAAAATCAACTCTGGGCTGGGAATTTCATTGATTTTTATATAATTTTTCGTCCCGCTCGATAAATTAAAAATTATTTCGCCAAAACTAAAAATGTCTCGGATCAGGGCAGCATGATTTTGAAATATATACACCAATAGCTAAATTTCAGAAAAATTAGAAAAAAATCGTTCCGCAAAATTTTTAATTTATCGAGCGGGACGAAAAATTTATAAAAATCGAAAGAAATTCCCAGCCCAGAGTTGATTTTCGGGAACTTGCCACGGAACGATTTTTTTCTTATTGAGCTGAAATTTAGCTACTGGTGTATACATTTTAAAATCATGTTGCCCTGATCCGAGACATTTTTATTTTTCCGAAATAATTTTTAATTTATCGAGTGGGACGAAAAATTATATAAAAATCAATGAAATCAGCCCAGAGTTGATTTTCGGGAACTTGCCACGGAACGATTTTTTTCTTATTTTGCTGAAATTTAGCTACTGGTACATACATTTCAAAATCATGTTGCCCTGATCCGAGACATTTTTATTTCTCCGAAATAATTTTTAATTTATCGAGTGGGACGAAAAATTATATAAAAATCAAAAGAAATTCCCAGCCCAGAGTTGATTTTCGGGAACTTGCCACGGAACGATTTTTTTCTAATTTTGCTGAAACTTAGCTATTGGTGTATATATTTCAAAATCATGCTGCCCTTATCCGAGACATTTTTAGTTTTGGCGAAATAATTTTTAATTTATCGAGCGGGACGAAGAATTATATAAAAATCAAAAGAAATTCCCAGCCCAGAGTTGATTTTCGGGAACTTGCCACGGAACGATTTTTTTCTTATTTAGCTGAAATTTAGCTACTGGTGTATACATTTTAAAATCATGTTGCCCTGATCCGAGACATTTTTATTTTTCCGAAATAATTTTTAATTTATCGAGTGGGACGAAAAATTATATAAAAATCAATGAAATTCTCAGCCCAGAGTTGATTTTCGGGAACTTGCCACGGAACGATTTTTTTCTAATTTTGCTGAAATTTAGCTATTGGTGTATATATTTCAAAATCATGCTGCCCTGATCCGAGACATTTTTAGTTTTGGCGAAATAATTTTTAATTTATCGAGCGGGACGAAGAATTATATAAAAATCAAAAGAAATTCCCAGCCCAGAGTTGATTTTCGGGAACTTGCCACAGAATTATTTTTTTCTTATTTAGCTGAAATTTAGCTACTGGTGTATCCATTTTAAAATCATGTTGCCCTGATCCGAGACATTTTTATTTTTCCGAAATAATTTTTAATTTATCGAGTGGGACGAAAAATTATATAAAAATCAATGAAATTCTCAGCCCAGAGTTGATTTTCGGGAACTTGCCACGGAACGATTTTTTTCTAATTTTGCTGAAATTTAGCTACTGGTACATACATTTCAAAATCATGTTGCCCTGATCCGAGACATTATTAGTTTTGGCGAAATAATTTTTAATTTATCGAGTGGGACGAAAAATTATATAAAAATCAATGAAATTCTCAGCCGAGAGTTCATTTTCGGGAACTTGCCACGGAACGGTTTTTTTCTTATTGAGCTGTTTAGCTACTGGTGTATACATTTTAAAATCATGTTGCCCTGATCCGAGACATTTTTATTTTTGCGAAATAATTTTTAATTTATCGAGCGGGACGAAAAATTATATAAAAATCAATGAAATTCCCAGCCCAGAGTTGATTTTCGGGAACTTGCCACGGAACGATTTTTTTCTAATTTTGCTGAAATTTAGCTACTGGTGTATACATTTTAAAATCATGTTGCCCTGATCCGAGACATTTTTAGTTTTGGCGAAATAGTTTTTAATTTATCGGGCGGTATGAAAAATTATATAAATATCAATGAAATTCTCAGCCGAGAGTTCATTTTCGGGAACTTGCCACGGAACAAATTTTTTCCTACATTACCTGTATATTACCATTATTTTATGCAACTTAAAATTTTACAGTTTTTTATACGTTACATTTAATTTTTTTTTATTATATTAAAAACAAATCGAATTTAATAAACTTGATAATTTTTCGTTTTTTCATTTAAATTGATAAAATTTCTGGGCTGGGCTAACTTCACAAATATAGTATATTTGAATGAAATGAATCAAATCCTGGGCTGGGATAACTTCACTATTTGAATGAAATGAATCAAATCCTGGGCTGGGATAACTTCACACAAGAGCAAATTGGTTATTGATATGTTAGTGTTGCCTGATTAAAAAAAATTTATTTTCTGGGATAGAATCCTGGGATAACTTCACATACGTCAATATCAGGGCAAAATACACGTACAAATTTTAACCATTAACTTCGAATTACGTAACAAGCAACTTAACGTTTTCGGATAGATTGGCACAGCCCTGAAAGAAAATTGAAAATAATTTTAGGTCTAATCACTCTTTCAATCAGTTCTGAATATATGATTTAATTTTAAAAATTACACTTCCTGGTGTAATTCCAATAATTGTTTTTAACCAAATAAAACTACAAGTAAGCTCTACATAGATGGCAGTGAAATATGTTCAAAATAAAAAAATAAACACACTGTTAAAAAAATTGTTATATGAATTTTGAGTCAAAACTAAAAAAAACTCAACAAAAATTGATACCTGTCCCATCCTTTAGAAAGTGACTCTTGACAGAAGAGTTGCGAAAATAACTTATCGAAGAATTTAAAAAAAACTGAGATGGTCCTTTTAGCTTTTGGGAAATTTCAAACGGAGACTAGATTTTTGGGGCCTAGAACTTAAGCTTACCATGAAAAATCACATTAGATAAAAATGCAAGAGAGCGTTCAACGTTAACTGAAAGTGAAGAAATATAGTTAGAAAATCATGTGGCTTAAAACATAATGGTTATATGTCGCGGTACTCCGACCCATTGTCTCCTTTGCTGTCTTAGTATGATACAGTTTAAACTTTGGCTTGTAGGGAACCATTGTCGCAGTTGTACATACTGGTTTGCTGGATAATTTTGTGTACTGTGAATACAACACCAATTGCTGCAGTGGAAATTGTCTTGAATCTTCCACTTTGGTCATGTGCACCGATGGATCAGTTAATGGTGGTCTAGCTGGAGCTGGACTATTTATGCGTGATCGTGAGGTGAATTTTGAATATTTCCTTGACCGTACGCAGCAGCTTTTTAGAAGCTCAAACAGAAATGATTTTAGTGCCTATGAAAACGAAACCGACTGTAAAGGTCGCTCATTATACAGTGCATCGGGTAGCAGGGGCGCTCTAAAGATCCTTGATTCCAACCATGTTTATTCAAAACTTGTCGAAACCTTAAATCAGCTGGGCAAATAAAATTAAATTATACCCCTGTTGGTGCCCGGGAAAATGGGGAGCCTGAGAAAAGAGGGCACGACCATTTTAGGAGTCTAATAAGTTATCTCTCGGATTTTTGATGTCGCAATATATACGAGACATCTTCCGGACAACCATGGCAACCGACCATTGGCAACTACATTCGGGACAACTTCCTTACCTATCGTTAACCTAATATTTTCTTGGATTCTAGGATCGGAAAGAATTCAGGTACTTTTAAGTAGGAGGCACCTTGATAGAGGCACCTTGAAAACTTTTCTGGGCATTATCAGCAAACAATGTTTGTACTCTAAGCACTTGTTTAGAATGCGGATGAAGAGAAGAAGAGGAGAATGCAAATTGCAAAAAAGCTAGGAGGAGGAGACAGTTAATGCATCGTGGGCTGGGTAATACGTATTATCTAATAGAATAACACGAGTAATAATTGCTAAAAGGGATTTTTTGAGTTGGTTGTCAGACCCGGGTCTCATTTTTCATTTTTTTTTTACTTGCACGATTTTGATACAAAATGGTGGAGGAGGATTTTCAATTGCCAGGAATCGATTGCAACTAGTCCAGATTTAGGGATAATTCATTCATAGGACATAGTTTTCGAATGCTGGGAAACCATTACAACAAAGAGTATCTAATGTTATAAAGAGACACGAAACAATGGAGAATTGTTCATCAAAACATTAGTGGGTTATGCAGTTTAAATGGGTTAACAATGCACTTGCCTGTCATAATCCACCGCACATGTTGCGCTTTGTTGCATAATGTTGCATTAAGTTGTACCATGTTCTGGGATGTTGCACTACGTTGTGGGATGTTGCATCATGTTCCATTTTGTTGAGGGATGTGGAGTGATATTTCACTATGTTGCATCCTGGTGGCGTGGGCCATTAACATTTTATTTGTCTTGAACGGTTCTGAGTTCTGGATAATTCGTTTTGGAGTTCTTTGATAAGGTTGATATTTTGCGTCATGTTGCTTGATGTTAACCATGTTTCATTATGTTGCACCATGTTGCGAGGTGCTGCACAATGCTGCGTTATGTTGCACTATGATGTATGATGTTGCACTATGTTCTAGGATGATGCATCAGATTGCACCATGTTGCGTGATGTTGCACCATGTTCCTTAACATCACATCATATTGTGGGATGTAGATATAGCATAATGTTGCGTCATGTTCCCCATTTTGCGTAATGGTACAGCATGTTGCACGCTTTTTTATTACGTTGCATCATGTTGCTTCGAGTTGTGTCATATGTTTTTCGTTAATTCGAGATCTGGCGTTATGTTCCATCATGATGGAACGTAGCTTTAGGTTGACACAATCAAATGAGTGAAATTCCGTTTCCATATAAGGAAAGGATATGTATACCCTTTATCGTTCTCGCAATTCAAATTATTTTTATTGGTTTGAGTAGTTTTAGTTTAAAAAAATGCTCAAAGCAATAAAATCGGTTTGATGTACGTGAACTTAAAATGACCCTCCCAATGTCCCCTCCTTGTGGAAATGGTTCTTGACTCATTCGATTGTGTCAACCTTTGTGCATAGTGTAATTTTCCGACAAACTATGTATACGATAATCAGAATTTATGTACATAAATTAAAACTACTTAAAACAATAAAATCGATTAGATTTACGAAAATGAAAAAGGATACCACGTCTTTCCGGTTTGAAAAGGCATTTGTCTGTTATCCTTAGGCAATCATGTTTACGTAGTGAAATTTTCCAACAGATTATAATATAGTTATTTCAATAAGATTTTGGTTTAACAGTGTAATTACTAATACCTGTTCTCCCAGTATGCAATTTGGAAAAAACAGCACCAATTCCACACTAAATTCCGTACTACAAATTATCAAAGACACAAAAAACCCGATTTTGGGTAAACGTAATTTTCTTTCTCTTTCTGATTTGCAAATTTTTTTTGGTGTTTTTTTTAGATTTGTTTTGTATCTTCAGTTTCGTGTGGTGCACGTTGACGAATGAATATGTACGCAGTTACGGAATGTTGTGTTTATTTAAAATGTTTTTTAAGTATTAAAGTAAAATTTTATTAATTTGAAGTGTTTTCTAATTATGCTCGTATTTTGTCACCAACATTGATCAACAACATTGGACGAAACAAGTAATAAAATTGAATTTCAATCATCATGTACAAATTTACGATGACGTGTACTTTTAATACTGCAGATTTTGGTATGTTTATTTTTTAAAGATGGATGCCGAGTGACCGATATAAATACATAAGCATGATTTATTAAATTTCCAATTTAATTTTTTCTTGTTAGTCGAGATTCACACCCATACTGAAATATTTGTCGAGTAGTATCGATTTTCGTTTACTTTACATACATCTTTCCAGAGAAAGAGTGTGGCTTTTGCACGCGAACGTTAACGGAATTCCGTCGGCATTGAATATTTGGCTGTATTAAAATTTTTTTTATTGGATTTGTATATGTACACGGGGTTTTTGGTGGGACAAATTTCGTAACCATCTACATAGCTGTGAAATTAATGAAGAAACACATTGGGATGGTGCAACAGTTTGTTAGGTTTCTGTGTATAAAATGAGGTTAGATAACATTAATAGTTGTGTCTGTGTCAAACCGACATTGGGCGATCCCGCGCATATTACAAAAGCGCACCATAAACAAAATTAATAATTTTGACACAATATACTCCTCTTCAATAGATTTGTTTTGTTAAGTTACCTCGCTTTAAATTCCATAAAGGCAAGCACGTTACATTATCTATAAATAAGATTTCATGTAGTTAAGAAGTTGTTAACATTTCATTCAAATTACAGTACAAAAAAAAAATTTAAAAAATATTAATTTGTGGGTTGGCCTGTACGATCCACTACGACGTCTTACATGATATTCAAAATTAGAAGCTTAACATTTCTTTGCATTCATTCTTCAATCTAACACAAATATTTCACTCAACATGATGGTAATTTAATAAAGCACAATATAACAGATCTTTATAATTAATAAATTTTTACCTAATTAATTTTATTTTGTATGTATAACGAACGATATATGGAAATCTGTAGGTTTTCCATGCCTTTCTTGTATTTTATGTACGCGAGATTCCAATCGGGTTTTAGAAACGTTTAGAAAATTTGATCAATAGACTTTATTGTATTGTGCGCCTATGTATAGAAAATACAAATAGAAATGTTCGATCGTATCGTTATAACAGACTAATGATCTTTAAGAAGATTTGAAATTCTTCCGTATATCGTTTACTGGTTATTACCAAATTAAGAGATTTCTATATGTTGACATTTCGAAATGCGATATTTTTATTGGATTGTCAATTAGATTTAGTATTTAGGTAAAAAAAAAAATGTTACAAATTGATCGCAAATTTGATCATTATGGTAAATACACGATTTGATCGTGAATTATATCAATTGTTTTGTAAATTACAATGATCGCGGTATTATACCTTTAATGGATTTGCAGATATTTGTATTTTAGTTTGTCGGACGATTTATTTGATCGGTATATTAGAAAGCGCACGGGGAAAGAGGCGGTGTAAAATAGACAAATTGCTTAACTTGCGGCCAATCGATAATCGTGTGAAAATAATTTATCATTACATAATATAAATTCAACATTATACGTGTAATTGAAATGACATAAATACGCACAATTACGTACACACACAACAAACAAGTTTTTCTTATGAATGCTGCTCAAAATTCAACACGGTTAAATAATATATTTATCACAGCATCTCATATACAACTTTGCCCTATAAACAGATCACAACATCGTATCACATATAGTTCTTATAGCTATTTACCACTTCAAAAATGTAAAATAACATAAAATATCTGGTTTAAGTTTTCTTCTAAGTAAAATAAAAACCGCTGGTACGAAGAAAATGATGAAACACAAGAAGACTGGAAATGACCGCATTCCATACCACATCTCGCAAGACAAGTAACAACTAATCATCATCATTAAACATGACTGGTATTATATATGATAATAACGTAATAAAACATCTTATCTTTGTCTTATACTCGTCTAGATGTGTACCATCTACGTACAGAGTACATTACAAATATATAGTGGAATTAAATCAAGACGTTTTGAGATGAAGTCAAATCGCATTTTATTTAATTAAAAGAAATATAAATTTATGTATTAAGTGAAATTATTATAAAAAATAAATTAAAATTAGAAACATTAATAATTAATTGGATTTAATTGTAGAACTCATTGAATATTTATTATTTGTTGCTATCTCGTATTATTTACTTGTACCTCGTCGAGTCTGTGTCTATACATAACTTATGCTGGTGTAGTACGTAAGTGAAAATGATTTTCTGCACATTTTTAATTGCTTTGCAGCATAATTTTTTTTGTATTAATTAATTAATTTGCATAAAAGTGATAGGTGGTAATGACTTAATGTGCACATTTTTATTGTTGTTTTATGTATCGGTTCTTGGAGATTATGGCAATTTAAACCTGCTTACCAATTCTCGGAAATATATGGTTTTAAGACGTGCCAGTGAAAATGACGACTGGAAGAGGAATGAATATTCATCAATTTGAAGTATATGGTTATCCCAGTTTTTAATCCCAGGGATTTTTTTTATTATTTACACAACAACAAAATGGCGATGTGGCCCCAAATAAATTTACATGAAAACTGTCTATAACTTCGAAAAACCAGACTAAAATTTTAACGTTAATAAAAAGTGTTGCTTCACATTTCAAAGAAAAGTGTAGACTGAAAAAGTGTTCACACAAATTATCAGAAAGTGTAGCTGTACAAGAAAAAATAGTTCAGAACTGTCAGTGAAGTAGAGAACACTAAATTCCAGACTCGGCACTTATTGAACCGATTATTATTTGAATTAATAAAAGAATTAAGTCAATTTGTCCATCAAAGTTGCTTCCACTTATGGTTCCGAAAATTTTTTGAAATTAAAATAGAATTAAGTGAATTTTGCCAAAGACGCTTTCACGTGTAGGGCCATATCGCCAATCACAACTAACAGATTGTGATAAAACTTTTTTCTCTAATTCTAGACATTATCCCAAGTAAAGAACACTAAATTCCAAAGATTTACTATCACTTTATCGTGAACAGTTAATCGTTAACAATTCATCGTATAACAGTTTATCGTGGAACATTTTACCGTAGAACAGTTGATCGTATGTGTGGATAGTTTATCGTATATCACAATTAGTGTATTGTATTTGAAGTACAGGAAACCCTCCAAGAATACGATTAACTCGTTCCATGCTCTTTAAATCGTGTTGTTCGAGACTTCAAAAAAAAAAAAAAAAAAAACGTTATGTTTATTTTTTTTTGTTATGGTATACAAAAAATAAAAAAAAAAATAATAACCAAAATCTAAGTTAGTAGTTAAGCTATGCGGGTTCTGGCGCAAAATCACATGTATTTTCTTATGAAGGTCCAAATTTGCATTTTTTGGCATCATTTTCGAAGACGTCATTGCCAGTCGTATAGATTATGTACAACATTAACGGAAAAAAGTTTCAAAAACTTTTTAAAAGTTTCAAAAGTTTTAGAAAGTTTTAGAGTTTTAAAAAAGAGTTTTAAAAAGTTTTAAAAAAGTTCTAAACAATTTTTTAAAAGTTTTAAAAAGTTTTAAAAAAGTTTTAAAAAAATTTAGAAAGTTTTAAAAAGTTTTAAATGTTTAAAAAAGTTTTAAAAAGTTATAGAATAAATAAAAAAAAGTTTTAAAGGTTTTACGTTTAATTTTTTCAAAAGTTTTTAAAAGTTTTAAATAGTTTTAGAATTTTTAAAAAAATATAAAAAGTTTAAAAAGTTTTAAAATAGTTATAAAAAATTTAAAAAAGTTTATAAAAGTTTTAAAATTTTTTTGAAGTTTTAAAAAGTTTTAAAAAGTTTTAAAAGTTTTAAAAACGTATTAAAAACGTTTTAAAAAAATAAAATTCAAAAACTTTTTAAAAGTTTCAAAAAGTTTTGAAAAGTTTTAGAGTTTTAAAAAAGAGTTTTAAAAAGTTTCAAAAAAGTTCTAAAAAAAATTTTAAAAGTTTTAAATTTGTTTTAAAAAAATTTAAAAAGTTTTTAAAGTTTTAAATGTTTAAAAAAGTTTTGGAATAAATTAAAAAAAAAGTTTTTAAGGTTTAAAAAAGTTTAAAAAAACTTTTTAAAAGTTTTTAAAAGTTTTAAATAGTTTTAGAATTTTAAAAAAATATAAAAAGTTTAAAAAGATTTAAAAAAGTTATAAAAAATTTAAAAAAGTTTAAAAAAGTTTTAAAAACATTTTTGAAGTTTTAAAAAGTTTTAAAAGTTTTTTAAAAGTTTTAAAAAGGTTTAAACAGTTTTAAAGTTTTAAAAAGTTTTAAAGTTTTTAAATGTTTAAATATTTATTTATTTTTATAGCTTCATAAGTAAAATCTATGTAAACGTCTATGATTTATATAGAAAATGCGGTAAAACGTACCCGCGCGTTTTCGAGTTTGATTTTTTTAGTTTGGGCGAAAAATACGTAGACACAACCGTCTATGACTTAAAAAATTAATCATGTTACATATGCTAATTACCTTATTTTTAATTACATCATGAGAAAAAATGACGTAAACGTTTATGACTGATAAAAAAAACGGCTATGTTTAATCGCATCATAAGAAAAATTGACGTAATCGTAAAAAAAGTTTTTGAAACTTTTTAAAAATTTCAAAAAGTTTTAAAAAGTTTTAGAGTTTTAAAAAAGAGTTAAAAAGTTTTAAGAGTTAAAAATTTAAAAAAGTTTAAAAATATATATATATATTCACCGCATTTTCAATATAAATCATAGACGATTACGTCAATTTTTCTTATGATGCGATTAAACATAGCCGTTTTATTTATCAGTCATAAACGTTTACGTCATTTTTTCTCATGATGTAATTAAAAATAAGGTAATTAGCATATGTAACATGATTAATTTTTTAAGTCATAGACTGTTGTGTCTACGTATTTTTCGCCCAAACTAAAAAAATCAAACTCGAAAACGCGCTGGTACGTTTTACCGCATTTTCTATATAAATCATAGACGTTTACATAGATTTTACTTATGAAGCTATAAAAATAAATAAATATTTAAACATTTAAAAACTTTAAAACTTTTTAAAACTGTTTAAACCTTTTTAAAACTTTTAAAAAACTTTTAAAACTTTTTAAAACTTCAAAAATGTTTTTAAAACTTTTTTAAACTTTTTTAAATTTTTTATAACTTTTTTAAATCTTTTTAAACTTTTTATATTTTTTTAAAATTCTAAAACTATTTAAAACTTTTAAAAACTTTTAAAAAGTTTTTTTAAACTTTTTTAAACCTTAAAAACTTTTTTTTTAATTTATTCCAAAACTTTTTTAAACATTTAAAACTTTAAAAACTTTTTAAATTTTTTTAAAACATTTTTAAAACTTTTAAAATTTTTTTTAGAACTTTTTTGAAACTTTTTAAAACTCTTTTTTAAAACTCTAAAACTTTTTAAAACTTTTTGAAACTTTTAAAAAGTTTTTGAAACTTTTTTAAACAACATTTTTTAAAACTTTTTAAAATTTTTTAAATTTTTTTAAAACTTTTTTAAAACTTTTTAAAACTTTTTTAAATTTTTTTAAAACGTTTAATTTTTTAAAAAATTTTTGAAACTTATTTTTTTAAAACGTTTTTAAAACTTTTTTAAAACTTTTAAAACTTTTTAAAACTTTTTAAAACTTCAAAAAAATTTTAAAACTTTTATAAACTTTTTTAAATTTTTTATAACTATTTTAAAACTTTTTATATTTTTTTAAAAATTCTAAAACTATTTAAAACTTTTAAAAACTTTTGAAAAAATTAAACGTAAAACCTTTAAAACTTTTTTTTATTTATTCTATAACTTTTTAAAACTTTTTTAAACATTTAAAACTTTTTAAAACTTTTTAAATTTTTTTAAAACTTTTTTAAAACTTTTTAAAACTTTTAAAAAATTGTTTAGAACTTTTTTAAAACTTTTTAAAACTCTTTTTTAAAACTCTAAAACTTTCTAAAACTTTTGAAACTTTTAAAAAGTTTTTGAAACTTTTTTTCGTTAATGTTGTACATAATCTATACGACTGGCAATGACGTCTTCGAAAATGATGCCAAAAAATGCAAATTTGGACCTTCATAAGAAAATACATGTGATTTTGCGCCAGAACCCGCATAGCTTAACTACTAACTTAGATGTGTTTTTAAACAAATGTTTTTAAAACTTTTTAAAAAAATTTTAAATTTTTTTTAAAACTTTTTTAAAACTTTTTAAAACTTTTTTAAATTTTTTTAAAACGTTTAATTTTTTAAAAAGTTTTTGAAACTTATTTTTTTTAAAACTTTTTAAAACTTTTTTAAACATTTAAAACTTTTTAAAACTTTTTAAATTTTTTTAAAACTTTTTTAAAACTTTTTAAAACTTTTAAAAAATTGTTTAGAACTTTTTTAAAACTTTTTAAAACTCTTTTTTAAAACTCTAAAACTTTTTAAAACTTTTGAAACTTTTAAAAAGTTTTTGAAACTTTTTTCCGTTAATGTTGTACATAATCTATACGACTGGCAATGACGTCATCGAAAATGATGCCAAAAAATGCAAATTTGGACCTTCATAAGAAAATACATGTGATTTTGCGCCAGAACCCGCATAGCTTAACTACTGACGTAGTAGCAGCGACGATGAATAAGCTCGGAGCAATATGGAAAAAGAAAGACACACGGAGACACAAGAATTTCTCCAGTGGATGAGAAAATCAAACACGAGCAATTTGAATTGGCACAACATATTATATGGTTGTTAACTTCCACAAATCTACTTTCCTTATAACTATTTTTAACTGGTCCTGCTGGATGTGGGAAAACATTCCTCATTAAACTTATTATGGAAATTTGTATACGATTTACTGATACGGATGGTTATTGTAACGCTTATCTTGCATGTGCATCTACGGCCGCAGTTGATATAGGAGGCACGACTGTTCACACCGCATTCAAAATCACTCTTTCAAGTTTTTAAACACCATTATCAAACGAGGTCAAAGGCTTATATCGAACTTTTTTCAAATACGTCCAGATGATACTGATTGATGAAATCAGCATGATCGGGGGTGAAATGTTAGAACGTATTGATCTAAGTCTAAAAGAAATAACAGGCAATTTTGGCAATTATGGAGAGGAATTGCTTTTTATGAATTAAATGATGTCATGCGACAAGAAAATGCTGAATTCTCATCACTGTTGACAAAGATAGGTAATGGAGATCAACTGGACGAACAACAGTTGCAAATGATTGAATCGAGGTTCTGTTTAGATGTAGAAGCAGAAGAACGCTGTCCTAATGGAATTCGTTTATTCAATGACAACCATTTAGTTGATACTTATAATTTAAAAATATTGAGTTCATCTGATGAAATGTCAAATTCATTTGCTGATGACGAAATAATAGGATGTGACGTTGATCGCGAAAAAGAAATAGCTGCTAGAGAGAAGCTTCATAAGCTCAGTACAATCGACACAGGAGGATTACCCTACGAAATTATTTTCGTTGTAGATAAGCCATACATGTTAACACCAACATCGATGTTGCTGATGGTTTAGCCAATGGAGTGGTTGGCAAATTGTCATATGTTGAGTTGGGTGTTCAAAATGAAGTACTGCGAGTTTGGCTTCTATTTCCAAACGGCGTTGGTGTTGAAGCTCGTGGAAAAATGGCTGGTTATGCGAACGTAAAAGGAATCAGTAAAGAATTTGTTCCTATCAACCGTAGATCTGCAACAGTGCCTCTCAACCGGAATAAATCCATTCATGCTAAAAGAAATCATTTCCCACTCAAACCGGCTTGCGCGTTGACAATTCACAAGTCGCAAGGAGGAACATTTGATGAAATTGTGTACAAAAACAACAAGACACATTCACAACCTTTGGCCTACGTGACCTAATCCAGGGTCGCACGTCTCAAGAAGGCCTTCATATTGATTCTGTTGATAACCGTCAACGTTTTTATCATGGTACACAACCATCGAGTAAATTCCAATCGTGCGTCGGAGCTGACACACACAGTTTTTTTTTTAATTTTTCTGTAATTCAATTTTTTTTTGTTGTGTTGATCTGTCAAAAATTAACGAGGGAGGAATTGTTATAATTTCACGCATATCAATTTCTAGCAGTTTCGTCATTTTGTGTAATTGTCTATTTTCCGTTACTTTTCTAATATATATATATATATAAAAAACTGCTGAGTCAATTGAAAAATATCATTCTTGTCATACTCGCGAGTTGTGTTATATGTATAATTAAAATATTTAATAAAATATATAATTCGATGTTACCATTTTAATTTTATTTGGTAACCAATTATAAAAATCGGCCACCCTATATAATGATTAGAAATTTTTTAATGATCGGAAACTTCATCAATAAACCGATCCAAACAATAAATAATAAAAGAAAATCTCGGTTAAAGACAATGCAAGCATTTTCTTGATCGATATTCTATATATACGAGTATTTCGAACCAATTACTTCTTTATTACGAGAGACGGTCGTAATTTACTAAAATTAAATAAAAATTAGGTTAATGTTATGCATATATGTACGAGAGTAGTTAGATAGAAAACAATTATTTTATAGTTTTTTATTGAAACGGAAATTTAATATAAGAAAGTAAAGATTATTTCATTTTTCTTTCAACTTTAGTTTTTTTTTTATATTCGCTCGTGTCTTGCGATCATCTTATAATTTATAAACTATTTAGAGAAGTTGTTATAACATCCTTTTGTTTTAAATATAATTTATGTAAATTAATTTTTTTTTTTTGTAATGAAAGTTAATTTCAGAAATAAAATATAATTGTTATTGAAACATTCTGTTAAATGATCTTATTTGCATGATGCAGATGTGTGAAATTTACAGTTTATCCATGAGGGTATATAAACTTATTTAGACATAAGATGAAAGTGCTTTCTATCGATATACACAGCTTAATTACATATCCGACTTAATTATGCAAAACTATATATAGTTTATGATTGATTGATTTATGAAAGGAGTAATATTGATAGATTTATGATGACAACAACAACTAAATAACATTGTTTTTAAACCACAAATAGTTTGTATATACCAATTTTGCCTACACACGAATACCTAATGTAAACAAATTACCAAATATTTTCTATAGAATTATAGTGACTCGAAAACTATTCCAATAAAAATATTTTTAACTCTCAATTTCCATGTAAATATACAAATTTTTAGAAAAATTTTCGATTTCGATCGTCAAAAAACCAAAACAACACAAATTCTTAATAATCTCTAATCTCATCTTAACATTATACATACTTATATATAAAAAAAAATAATTTTAGTGACCTCACACACCCAAAAATATTCGATATTGTTATTGCATTCAACTTACAATTTTTAATTTACAGACGAATTCTAAGAAATTAATTTGATTTCAAAACGAACAATTACTGTACATTTACAATGGATTTTACTTACAATATATATACGTGATGCTACCTGTAGCCACGTCCCTATCCACATACCATTTATATTTTTATGACATATTGTATAATATAATTTGTAAATTATGATTCGTCGATGTTGATAAAAATATGCTGCAGCATAAAATTGTTGTGAAATTTTGAAATGTATGGGAAAAACTACACGTTCAATAGCTCATCTGTACCCGACAGGTAGGAGTCATTTGTTTTTTATGTATTTTGGATTGTACTAATTTATGTTCGTATAATTATTTTTATCGATTTAGTTAATCATCAAGAGAACCGTTTAATTTTAGTTATTTTTTATTATTTTGTTAATGGATCTATTGAATTATTTATCATTATTATTACAAAATTCTAATTATATGTGGATTTGTAAGAAAAGAGAATTGGGCTGAATACAAAACATTTTATTGTTTTGATTTCAACTCAAAAATTATTTTGTAATGATAGATATGTGGTACCTTTCACTTATGTCAACTAGTTAGTACTGTAAAACAAAGACCATTCGTTTTATATAATTAGTCACCCTGTGCGAAGAACTATTTTTATTATTGTACATGATATAATTTATTGGAATACACGCATATTTACAACCCATATGAAACGAAAGAACTTTGAGAGTAAGTGACGAACCCGATTTATAATTCGAATTTTTCAAATATAATTGGTTGTTGAAACTTTTAATGGCTCCAATTCGGATCTGTCAAATTTCATAAAACCACCTGAAAATTATAACTCATATCTAATCTTGAATTTCCTACAAATAATAAATTTGCATTCTAGAGAAATTTTTCGAATGTGCCTCACAGATTCATCCAGGCTTTCAAACGTCGTATCGTGTCAATTGGGCTACTTGAACGACTTACACCTTAATTGAATACGAAGAAATTATCATTAATAGGTTTGATATGATTTAAAATGATTTGATACGATTTGATCTGATTTGATATGATTTGATATATGATTTTTTTTTAAAGGGAAAATCCTCATGGACGTTGTGCCGGACTTCTACCGACTAAAAACCCCCTACCTCACCTCCTCGCTTCGACCGATACCACAAATTTGTTGCATTTCTTCGACCGCACGATGTCTATTGTCCTCTAGTTTTGTTTCCTACTTATAGCATACCAACCATTCTCGTCCACCAGCATCCTCGAAATGATTGTACCTGGTGTTATGGCTCCTACAACATCTGTACACTGCTTTCGCACTTGATCTCAGCTTGCACAGTAGAGTATCGTGTGCTTTGGTGTATCCTATTCGATACAGTATAAGCAATCAGGTGTACCCTTGATATGCATTCTGAATAGGTAGCTGTTGAAACAACCGTGATCTGACAAGAACTGGGTGAGATGGAAATTCACCTCGCCATGTTTATGCTCCACCCATTCCTTTATGGTGCTTGTGGTGCTCGTTATGATTATAATTTTTATTTAGTTCACAAAAATTAAATTTATTGAAAATAAATGATGAAACTGCTCTACGGTCAAAAGGTAAGTGAACGAGAAAGGTAAGCTTGAACAGCTTGAGTTTATCAGCATATGAAAACGCGGTAATCTAAATTCAAATAAATATGCTGAATACTTGTGCTGCTAATTATTAATTAAACTATTCAAACATAGAGCGCTATCTTACAATATCAACTGCCGATAAACAATTTCCTACATTATCTACATTCATGATGACAATTCTAAATATCAACACAACAGCTGATTTCATTCAACATTTTTTGGTAAGTAAAATTGATTTAACAAAATTCATAAACAAATTCATAATAACTAATTTACAATTTCAATTATTATACGTACATATTAAAGAGCACATCTACATTACAATACAAATATGGCTAAAGCCAAACAAATGAAATTCAACTTCAAATATAAGATAAGTAACATTATATAAAATTGATTTTGTTTACTTGTATTATTACATATTATTCAATAATTTTCTTTTCAGCTTCTGATCCTGAACATCCCGCGCCGGTTGGCTCACCAGAGCCAGTAGGTAAAATACATATTTTTGTAACTGGCCTCTTAAATCCACCCAGTTTTGTTTTGGTGACGACAACTCTGATTAATCCATCCTGACCTGGAATCACTGATATAATACGACCCATGAGCCATTTTGTTGGTGGAACATTATTATCCATCACTACCACCAGATTTCCGCTGTTTGGATTCATTGTGGGATACTTCCACTTATGGCGTTGTAACGTTAATATATATTCCTTGTGCCATCGCTGCCAAAAATGCTGGACCATCCTTTGAATGTGCTGCCAACGTGATAACCGGTTCTCTTTTAACGGTATCAGATTGGGTTCCGGTATACGATTATTAGGATGCCCAATTAACAAGTGACCTGGTGTGAGGGGATCAAATTCATCCGCTGACATCTCACACAGTGGTCGTGAATTAAGGATAGCTTCTATTTCAACTAACAATGTCAACATTTCTTCATAGGTAAGCCGTGATTCTCCAAGTCCCCGCTTCATGTAAAATTTTGTTGATTTAATAGCTGCCTCCCATAAACCACCAAAGTTAGGAGCAGCTGGAGGAATAAAATTCCATTCCATGTTGTTTATAGTGATGTAACTCATAATTGTCTCATCTTTAGAAACCATTTCTAAATCTCGTTGTAGTTCCTTTTGAGCACTTACAAAATTCGTTCCGTTGTCGCTATATATGTGCCTGTAAATGCCGCGCCGAGCATGGAATCGTCTTAGAGCTGCCAAAAAAGCTTCCGTCATCATATCACCAACTAATTCCAAATGTACAGCCTTGGTCGCCATACATACAAACAGTGCCAGATATACGCTTTGATTAGTTTGGCCCCTCGCAATTTGGACGCTTTAATAAACAGAGGCCCTGCATAATCTACTCCGGTGGACAAGCAAGGACGATACAATGTGACTGCATTGCGGTAGTTGACCCATCTGTTGATGTTGTTGTTTCGCCTTCAACCGGACACTTATGCTTCAGAGTTGATATGAACACGGTTTGAGCTGCATGGAACTGCTTAAGACGTTCGTCCCTTATAATTAATGTTGTATTTTGATGCCCTGCTGGTATAATAATCGGATGTTTCTGATCAAATGTAACATTCGCGTTAGACAATCTTCCTCCAACTCGTAATAAACCAAATTTGTCTAGAAAAGGAAAAAGAGACGTTAGTTTCTTGCGAGCGCATTTATTTCTGATGAAAAACTGTTCAATTGGATTCGTCGAATTACGAAATAGAACGCATCAATCATGGCCTCGTTTTTAAGTCTCGAAACTTCAAACTTCTCAGCTGCTCTGGTCCTTGACTTTCTTCTAAACAGTAACAGAATTCTACTAATGGTGAATATTTCTTTCATGAACCTTGAACAGCGATCAATGAGTCTAGACACCCAATCGCTTCTGCCTTCTTCGATTGTGTTGCTCAAAACCACGCAATTGATTTTTTGTTCCTTAGGTGCTGCTTCTGATAGATCACGATGTAGCTTAGTTTGACTTGGCAACTCCTCTTCGACTTCCTTCAACCAATACGGACCGTTCCACCATAACTCGTGATGCAGTAACAACTCCGGAAATAAACCTCTCGAAGCGCAGTCAGCCGGTTGTCATTTGAGGATACATGGCTCCAATGACTTCGGTTTGTATGCTGCAAGATAAATGACTATTTGCCACATATGTCTGCCATCTCCTCGGACATGATGATAACCAACTGAGTACAATCGTGGAATCTGTCCACAAACGATAAGTTGTAATGACGACGTTGATCTTAAATATTTCTAGGACGGACATTAATAATTTTGTCAGCAATGTAGCGGCACACAGTTCAAGACGTGGAATACTGATCGATTTAATTGGTGCCACCTTTGTTTTCATAGTAACTATGTTAGTCTTGTACCCATTTTTGGTCTTCACCCTGCTATAGATTACTGCAGCGTAAGCCAGTTCAGAAGCATCCGCAAATCCGTGCAATTCTATTTCTCCCTCTGTGTACAGCCACCTTTTTATTCTGATGTCCTCTAGTCGCTTCAAGTTGATCCTAATAGCTTCGTACTCTTGATAAACTGGATCCGGTAAGAGTTCATCCCAATCGATTCCTATTAGCCACAATTTCTGGAAAATAATCTTAATCTTTATTATTGTTGGGGATAACATATATATCGTTTCGTTAGTTTCTGATCTTTTAATTTGACTTTAAATTGGAAACAATCTTTTTTGGTCGAGTACCTCACTCCAAGTATCGAAATCGCTTGTGACCCATCTTCAATATCCTAAATCGTGGTGGCTCGGTTTCTTTCAGGAATGATACGCATGAGTTCTTCACAATTAGATGCCCACTTCCTAAGACTGAATCCTCCCTTATTCATTAAGTTGATTAGGTCCTGAACTATGATTTTAGCATCTTTTAGGCTGTTCGTCCCCGACATTAGGTCATCGACATAGAAATCTCGTTCTTCTATTTTTGCGGCTTCTGGATATTCTTTCTTGTAATCAACAGCAAGTTGATTTAGCGTTTGCATGGCTAAAAAAGGAGCTGATGACGTACCATACGTTACAGTTAGTAGCTTGTACACGTGAATTTTTCAAAGGGCTTCGTTCTCCATACAATTTTTTGGTACTCGCTATCTCTTCGGTTGACCCAGATCTGCCTATACATCTTTTCTATGTCGGCCGTCAAGATAATTTTATGAGAACGAACTCTTAGTAGTAGCTCGAATAAACTTTACTGCACCTGTGGTCCTACTGCTAGCTGGTCATTCAGTGAGCTTCCTTCCAATGTTTTGGCTGACCCATCAAATACAACCCGTAGCTTCGTGGTCGTACTGCTTTCCTTGATCACCCCATGATGCGGTAAAAAATACTGTTGGCCACCAATGTCTCTTAATTGATATCTCCATATCACCTAACTGGTGATATTCATCCGTGAATTTAATATATTGCTGTTTAAATTCAGAGTCACGAGTGAATTTTTCTCTGTCTGAGTCATTCGTTTTACTGCCATCATTTTTGAATTGCCGAGACTTGTTAAACCTGCCTTGAACGGTAAGCTTACTGTATACTTTCCATCTGTTACCCTCTGAACCGTATTTTGATAGTGCGCTCAATACAAAATTTCTCTTCATCTGTGTATGGAACAGTATTCTGGATTTCTTCGAGCTCCCAAAATTTTCGAAGAGTCGAGTCAATATCAATGTGTAGGTTTACCGGACCTGCTTTGATACCTTCACTCTGCATTGGCGTTCCTGCTATGACCCACCCCAACCTCGTATGTGTGCTATTAGCCTGGAATTTGGAATGTACTTCTTGCCACCATAAAGTAGGTCGAGAAATAGATCGCTGCCTAATGTAATAGGATCTCAATTCTTCTGTTTTTGTTGAAAGTTGGATCAGCGAGTTTCATATTGTCCAAACTTCGAAGGTCGCCCAATCCTGTGATCAATCGTTGATATGATGATGTCTTTGGTACTGCAAGAACTTTTGCTGTGTGGTCCTATAGTTATCATCCTGAAATCTAGATTTAATGCGTAGACTTGAAATGCTCTTTGAAATTCCTGACGTAACATCGTTTAATCCTTGAATCGCAGATTTGACCATTTTCCTTTTTTAAACCGAGACGTTGAAAACAATCCTCGGTTACGAAAGATGTTTGTGATCCGGAATCCAAAAGCGCACGACACCGTTCCCAGTCTCCATTATGACGTTCTATATCTATTTGTACTGTGGGAAGAATTGTATTATTTACTAAATTGGCATGACTACAAATAGTTTGGAGAGGTACTTGCAAAAGTTTGAGCAGAAACAGTTGGGGGGTTTCTAAATGTAAAATGTCATGATGCTTTTTCTGGCACAAATTGCATCTTCGCCTAGATTTGCATTAAAATACCAAATGGTTATTTTTTAGACAATTGTAGCATAGTGAATTCTTTTTCACATAGTCTCTTCTTTGCTGAATCTCAAGGGCTAAAAATTTAACACACTCAGTTAGAATGTCGTCTTTACCACAAAATGCACAATCTACTGCGACTGCAGTGTGCATTGTCTTTAGGTGCTGCGATTGTTTTGTAGATGATCGGTTTCCACGGTTTTCTTGCTTGATTCCTTGTAAGGAATACATTCGTTTCATTAAGACAGATAATAAATTGTCTATTGTAGGATATTCCAGCTCCGTTGTTTCCAATTTCCACATTTGTCTCGTTTCGGGATCCATCTTCTGGGTAGCTATGTATATGAGCCATGGATCTCGACTCTCTGCTTCCGTACCAAGTGCCTTAAGACCACGAATCACTTCGTTGCACGTATCGTGCAACCGTGCAATAGATTGTGCTGTTGCGTGATTCACATTTGGTTGATCGAAAAATCTTTGAACAAATGACTCAATAATGTATCGTTTTTTATCGTATCTTTTACACAATTTTTGATATGCCTCAATGTTGTAATTGGCATCATTTATTGGGAAATGACGAATAAGTGCTAATGCTTCATCTCTTAAATGTCCCTTAAGTATAGCTGGAATTTTTGGGCAGGCCACAGGTTTCGAATCTCGTGCACCGTCGAACCAAACAGGCCAAAAAACGATTGCCATTCTTTAAAATTCTCATTAAAGGGGGGAGTAGTATTACGTGGTAGACGGAAATCGCAAGACGCCGACCTTGTCGTATTTAGCGTTTGGTCTAAGTTTGGCACGAGTGGACCCACATTCCTTTTACGTATAGCACTTTGTAATTTAGGCACGATGCTATAGTACTGAGCATCGGCGATTTCGATGTCAGTCTGCACTACATCCAAAATTTCAATCATTTGATGTTCGATATCGACGAAATCTTTATATAATTGATGTATTTTTTCTAATCTGACCGTTAATTCCCCTACACTCGTGTCGTCCTTAATTGTACGAATAAAATTTTCGAGTCTTGTAACATATGTTCTTTTTCCTTGCAGGGCCTCCATCTTATAAATAGTGATGCACAAATTTTCACTACCGAACGAACACTATAATTTACTACACAGTAACACGTGGGAATAAGAAAGAACGCTCGAGAATTCAACTAATAGTTCTATTGAATTATATCAACTTAGCACTATGTTAATGTTTCAAATTTTCACTTGAACCCAACAATTATAGTTCACGCGGATTTAGGAAAGTTCGGTCAATATACGACTTAACTAGTGGGGTTTCACTAAATGATTTGCACGACTATTATAATATTATAGTTTATGTAATTTGGATAAAAGAATAATTGTGAACCCAAAAACAACATTTAAAAATTCAGCGAACACTCGGGATGAGTTCCCTGGTCCACGATCCAGTATCAGCGCTCTCCCATCGAATCTGGCATTCTTGTATTAATTCTGATTTGGCCTCAACGCTTGGGCTTCCCTGTAAAACCGCTACTCTATATTTCGCCAATACCGTGATCGGCGGCATGTTAGCTATCACGAAAACTGCTTCCTTTCCAACTGTTCTGTATGCACTGCATACACGCAGTGCTACGGTCCGTTGCACACGCTCCAACTGTTCACGCGCCTTAGCAGTGTCTAAAGCTCGTATCCAGTAGGGTGCTCCATAAAGTATTGAAGATAAAACCACTGATGAAAGCAATTTTCTTTTACTAGCGCTTGGTTCATGATGACATTCGTCATCACTCCGATGAGCCCTTTTGTCGTCCGAATCGCTTTTGCTACGATTTGCCTTATGTGTCCTTGAAAACAGCGACGGTAGTCTAGCCATATACCCAGGTATTTAATGTGTGTAGTCGGCTTTATTTTGATTCCATCCACATTGAAATCCATCGAGTTTAGAACTCTGCGACCTGCCATTACCACTGTTCAGTTTTATCTGGAGCCAACTGCATTTGGTGATTGTGAAGCCACGTAGAAATCACCTCTATGGCTGCATCTACTCGTTCCACTAGTTGTAGTTTATGACTGGCGGGGACAATGAGTGCCAAGTCGTCAGCGTAGCTCACTAATTTGGCTTCTTCGGGCAAAGGAATTCGGAAAATGCCATCATACAAGATATTCCAAAGCATCGGTCCCAATATAGATCCTTGGGGAACCCCGCTCGTGACATCCATCTGAGTGGCAACACCTCTAGTTTCTACAATGATTCGTCACTCACTCAAGTAGCTTTGAAGAACCTTCCTCAGATATGGCCTTACTTGGAAATTATTAAATTCTTGTAGAATTAACTCCCATGATGCGCTATTAAAGGCGTTTCTTATATCCAGAGTGATTACTACTGGCATAGGCCGCGTATATTGTGTACCATCAGCGGCTGAACCTATCAGCTTCATAACCTCCACTATAGCATCTATTGTGGAGTGCCCTGCTCGAAATCCAAATTGATTATCAGCGAGTCCACCTGCCCTATCAATTTCGTCGATCAGTCTGCGTAATAGCAAATATTCGAAAAGTTTTCCAAAAGTGTCCAGCAGGCAAAGTGGTCTGTAAGATGTTGGTACGCCATCCGGTTTTCCATCTTTCTTTAACAACACCAATCGCGCCATTTTCCAGATGCGAGGGAATTCCCCATTCTCTAAAATGGAATTCATCACGTCTAGCACCTTTTTTGGGTGGGTTTCCGCAACGATCTTAACGGCCACTGATGGAATTCCATCTGGCTCGGAACTTTTCTTCGTTTTCAATATCCGCCAGCAGTTCTTTTACGATTGCGCGATCGCCTTTCTCATGCAGGTGCGAGCGCTCTTCAAGTTATGGTGAAAGGTTCTGTCTGCTTGACCGCTAGTACGCCCGTTCTCTCTTGTTAGCCTTCGCCTTGCGTGATTGCAGCATCTACGAAGTTCAGTGATTTCTGGAGTCCACCAGTAGACAGCTTTTCGTCTATTTCCACTTTTAGATTCTAACACCTCTTCGCATACTCTTCTGATAGTTGTTACTAATTGTGTCGGTGTTATTATGTTAGGGGCGCCAAGGTGCAGTTGCATGGCGCTACGAAGGCGCGCTTGATTCCTTTCCCCAACCTGCCAGCCTCAGTTCACCGAAACGCTGGTCCCCTGAAGTCTAGCTGATGTCGCTGTGTTTATTTCGAACATAATATATCGGTGGTCACTAAGACTTTCTTCATCCAAAACTTTCCAGTTTTGGATTAGATTTATTGTGTTTTGTGAGACGTAGGTTACATCTATAGGAACGAGCCATAGTTTCCTCTTTCATAGGTAGGTGATTGTCCCGTGTTGACACTGCTAAGGTTACAGGATGCAGCCCAGTCTGCCAGTTGTTGACCTCTATTATCTAATACATCTCCGTCCCACTATGAAGATTTTGCGTTAAATCCGCCCATTACAATCACATCTTTGGTTTGGTTCCGAACTACTACGCTGAGTTCGTTCAGCTTTATGATGAATTCTTCCATAGGTTTGTTAGGTGAGAAATAGCAGCTCATGATTACAGTGTCTTCTAGTTCTACCCAGACCACTCCCTTTCCTTTACCGATTCTAGCAACTATGGAACTCCTTTGGAAGTACCATTAGCGCGGCATCTTCGTCTAAGTCAACCTTCCAGTTTGCTCTCTGAAGTGTTCGTCGGTTTGGCTCGCTCACCAGGCCCACGTCTACCTGCATTTTTTTGGCAGTAGCTATAACGAGGCCCTGGGCCGGTCTATTGCGACGCGTATTAATTTGCATCACTTGCATATTGGTTTTTCCCCTTCTGTTCGATTATAGTTGTATCTACAGGCGAGTTCTCTCCCTCACTATTCCGTCTCTACCTAAATAATCTGCCTTGCATTTGGCTGCACTCACTTTTCTTGTGCCCATCTTTACCGCAGTTAAAACAAAGGTTTCTGCGGTCAGGCCTATTGCAACTCATCGCTGAATGCCCTCTTTCCCCGCATTTGTAGCAACGACGGTCATCGACACGTAATTGGACTCGACAAGAAATCGATCCTCTTCTGATGTGCCTTACTGTAGCGTTCATCGTATCCGAGTGAGTAGGCGTCATTCATTGAAGTTACAAGTATCTCTTTGAAGTACCTCATTGAAGTCACAAGTATGCTGCTTGAACACCCTTCTTTACACCATCAGAAACAGTCCCTGTCTCCAGGTCGCGTATGTGTATTACTGTCATTTGTTTTTGGTGTATTGCAGTGAAGCCGGCTATCTTTCCGGCAATCGATTCCGTTAAGCATTCGGCTTTATTCTTGCCACCCTTCAGTTGGATCATAAGATCATCCATCTGCCTTTCTCTTTTTTATGGCGGTTATCTCCACCTTAACTCTTTGATATCAACACCACGTTTCACAGCTTTAAGTAGATCAGCGTACGTGCGTCCTTCTGCCTTAACTATGACTGTTTCTTTCCGGTTTCGTGGATTTCTCTTACATCGTCTGACTTCTGTGTAACCTTGGTCCGCATCAGGCTGCGTGACCTGCTTACGGCTTTTCACTTTTGTCTCGGCTTTCAATTTATTCCTTGCTCCTCTCTCAGCACCCACGCAAATTTTGATACATACTCCGCTATCGCTATAACAGCACTCCAGGATCTTACGCAGGTTTAACCTGTTTCTGACTGTCGAGGCGATGCTCAACTCTGTGCATTCCTGGGAGGCAGTCTTCATTCCGCTTGCTAACTCGATAAATTGTGTTTCTAGCTCATTATCGCCTATCTCTTGATTAACGTAGCCAACTAGCAAAGTACATCCGTCACTAGCCGACCGAGTCTGGCCCTTTAATTCAATCCTGTTTGAGCTTTGTATAACAGCAACGTCACCATACTTAAAGTACTGGTTTAACAGCTGCTTTGTACTTGTTTTCCCAAATTAAGCAATTCTTGAGTGATTGGTTTATTTCCGTCAATAAAAATTGCCCTCATTAACGTTTCACAATCCATAAAGCTGTTGCGGCTGATTTTTGTTATCCGAAACACTTTTTGTGGCCATTCGTCTTTGAGACAATCGTCCTGATATCTTGAGTTGTCATCGCCGAGTGAATCATGTTGCAGAGCTCCTCGGTTTTCTTTTCAATTTCCTTTGTGTCCACTGATTGTGTGGACATTTCCTTTGCCTCAGTTTGTTTTTGTCTCGGGTCTAGATCAGTTTGGGTGGCTATGTTGTGCTGTGCTACGCGTTGACCATCATTATCAGTGCTACGCTTCTTCTCAGTTACGGTGGGCCTATTACACCATGTCTGTAGTGTCTGCTTAAAATTTGATTTTGCAACGACGTTTTGTGCCACTCCACATTAAAAGCTCCGGAACCGAGGAGTGGTGTGGTGGAGATCTACTTAAACGTTTTGTTAGTTTAAAGTTGGAGTTGTAACTTTCATCTATGATTCCAGTAGTTGTTCCGGATGCTTTGGCCTGGTCACTCACCAACAGTGTCCTTCCATGTGTTTGCGGTTGATTGTCCTCCCAGAATCCGTGAGACGATCCTCTAGCAGAGAGGAGTGGGATTCCCAAAGTGATTCGGTACCCACTTGGGGTAATTTTTTGTTAGAACCTTCCGCCATATTTTTTTAAGGTCTTCGCATTTAATAGTTTTGCCGACTACCACGAGTAATCGTTGTAGTCGCCCGGGTGGTACCTCGAGGAGGTAAATTAAACACTTGCTGGTTTCAGATAGTTAGCTGGAATATGGTGCATGACACCATAAACAGTCAGACACCTACCCTATTGATCCCAGCCCCCAGCCGACATGATATGATTTGATATGATTTAATATGAGTTGATATGATTTGATATGGTTTGATATATGTTTTGATATGATTTGGTCATCCATGCCAAACCATTTTAAGATATGATTTGAGACGATTTGATATGATTTGATATGATTTAATATGATTTAAAATGATCTGATTTGATTTGATATGATTTTATAGGATTTGATATGATTTGATATGATTTAATATAATTTAATATGATTTGATATGATTTGATATGATTGATATAGTTTGATATGATTTGATAATACATTTCAAACCATTTCAAGATAAAATTTGATATGATTTGATATATGTTTTTATATGATTTGATATGATAGATATGATTTGATATGATTTGATATGATTTGATATGATTTGATATGATTTGATATGATTTGATATGATTTGATAAAATTTGATATAATTTGATATGAATTGATATAATTTGATATGGTTTGAAATGCTTTGATATGATTTGATTAGATTTGATATGATTTGGTTATACATATCAAACCATTATAAGATAAGATTTGATATGATTAATTTATGTTTTTATATGATTTGATATGGTTTGAAATGATTTGATATGATTGGTAATGACTTGATATGATTTGATATGATTAGATTTGATTAGATATGATTTGATATGATTTGATATGATTTGATATGATTTGATATGATTTTATATGATTTGATATGATTAGATTTGATTTGATATGATTTGGTATGATTTGATATGATTAGATATGATTTGATATGGTTTAAAATAATTTAATATAGTTTGATATGATTTGATATGATTGATATAATTTGATATGATTTGATATGATTTGATATGTTGATATGAATTGATATGATTTGATATGGTTTGAAATGAATTGATATGATTTAATTAGATTTGATATGATTTGATAATACATTTCAAACCATTTTAAGATAAGATTTTATATGATTTGATATATGTTTTTATATGATTTGATATGATAGATATGATTTGATATGATTTGATATAATTTGATATGAATTGATATAATTTGATATAGTTTGAAATGTTTTGATTTGATTTGATTAGATTTGATATGATTTAGTTATACATATCAAACCATTTTAAGATAAGATTTGATATGATTAATTTATATTTTTATATTATTTGAAATGATTTGATATGATTGGTAATTATTTGATATGATTTGATATGATTAGATATGATTTGATATGATTTGATATGATTTGGTATGATTTGATATGATTAGATATGATTTGATATGATTTGGTATAATAAGATATGATTTGATATGATTTGATATGATTTGATATGAATTGATATTATTTGATATGATTTGACATGATTAGATATGATTTGATATGAGTTGATATGATTTGATATGATTTGATGTGATTTGATGTGATTTGATATGGTTTGATATGATTTGATATGATTTGATATGATTTGTTATGATTTGATATGATTTGATATGATTTGATATGATTTGATATGATTTGATGTGATTTGATATGATTTGATATGATTTGATATGATTTGATATGATTTGATACGATTTGATATGATTTGATATGATTGGATATGATTTGATGTGGTTTGATATGATTTGATATGATTTGATATGATTTGATATGATTTGATATGATTTGATATGATTTGATATGATTTGATATGATTTGATATGATTTGATATGATTTGATATGATTTGGTATAATTTGATATGATTAGATATGATTTGATATGATTTGATATGATTTGATATGATTAGATATGATTTGATATGATTTGATATGATTCGATATGATTTGATATGATTTGATGTTTTGACTATATATAATTTGATATGATTTGATGTTATTTGATCTTGTTCTGGTAATCGACACATTATTGAAACAGAACCATTTCAGCCAGCACCAAACTAACTATGGCACAAGTAGCGCGATGTATTATGCATCATTGTGTGTGATTTTTTAGAAGGGAACATTGTAAAGCCAGCCTGATCCATACTCTCTACAGCCAGATCAATTATTGCACCAGAAGCCTAATGTATTGTGAGTCATTGTGTACTATCTGATTTTTCAGTCGGATCTCATATTGAGCCAGCCGGAATTATTTAATGCTAGCCGGAATCAGAGTTTTATCAACTTGAAACGTTAGGAGTTTGCACAAATAACGATCACAATGCAATTAAATGGTTGTGAAACATATAAGGTTTCAGCTGGAACTTTAACAAGGCCAGCCGGTCGCAACTGTTTTAAATTTTATTTGTTTATTCTTCAACGTAATCTCAATCATTTATGTCGGGACAATTCTCCCATCGTTTCTACCATTTCTTTAACCTCTCTACAAATACGATTTCTCAACTCCTCAAAATATTGCCGCAATTTCGACAATTTCGACAACCACTGCATCCATCGGGTCGACACTTTTCTTACACTTATCTTATCATTTAAAATTTTAATAGCCATTCCGCTTCGAGCACTTTAGTTCGATGACCAGAATCATGTTTTGGACCTTTTCAACGATTTCCTTTTGGCCATCATCCAAAACAGATGTACGCTCTCTTTTAAATTCGTTGAACCAGTATCTCAAGGTTATTAAAGATGGTGAAGGGTCCCCACAGTCAGCATCTAACTTCACTTTTATTTTCTTCAGTCGAAACCATAGCAAAACTAACTACTGAACAATAAGCACACTGTAAAGTGCATCATTGTGCAATATATGTTTTTCAGCCGGAACCTTATAAAGCCACCTAAAATTAGGTATGGCACAAGAACCATAAAGCGTTGTGCACCATCTCATTTTTTAGACGGAATTCATATTAAGCCAGCAACTATTTAGATCCAGCCGGAACCAGAGTTTTATCAACCGGAACCATTAGGAGTTTGCATAAAGCACTTAAATAGTTGTGAAATGCTATATACAAGCTTTCAGCCGGAACAATAGCAAGGAAAGCCGGAACATAATCATTCTTATTTATGATACAAAATCTTGGGAATAGGATGACGGAACCTCTATAAAGCAATCAAAATTTCAAATTCGTGTGTCGAAGGGTAAATGGAAGCTAAATTGGCCAGAAACTCGAGACATTAACCAGACTCCCTTATGTTTAACATAGCATTGTTATATAGAAAAACGTTTCGTGGTCAACGTTATATTTCCCTTCGAACCTGCAGTATTTGGGTGTAACTAAAACCCAACTACTAACAGGTGGTCAATGTCTAAACTCGTTAAACCTAGAATCCAAATGTCTTGCTTTTGTCACGCATTTCCTGGAATAACGAAGGTTTATATAATAATCCGGCCAATACACAATTTTCGAGATGGTTCGTTTAATGACCAAATCACGAGCATCAAACTTCACGAAACCTGGACATTTATAAAATGAGGCCTAAACCAGATATAATACAAACGGGTATTTACAAAAGAAATCCCTATAAACAATACAAATGCAATCTCATCACATTCACTTTCAAACCGAAATATTAAAAAACCACATCTGAATTTATAATTGCGCACGTTTACCAAAACGTTTTCTTACTTAAAAAAAAAACATACAACTTTTAAAATTATAATTTATTGAAAACAAATATAAAAAAATATTCACAATCGCGAAAAAAAACCGCGAAACAAACACAGGAAGTTCTAAATTAGTACCAAACAACAATAAAATTTGCAAGTCGTAACATCATTACGTTGCTCGTGTGGTTATTGCTGTGTCTTAAATAACAATAATAATACAATTTCATTAATAAATATGCTTAAGATAAAGGTGTTGTAATTAGGAAATCGTAAAAATAAATCGCCAAATGATTCGCCGACTCGACATTTGCGAGATAAACAAAACATGTTTAGAATTTGGTCTTATAGGATTCATGCAAATGAGCATAATCTTATGATATTTTCGAAAACATCTTGGCGCGACACACTAATTATATTTCTATGGGAAAATAGAATCGTCACAACCTGGTTAAAATCCGTTACCATTTTGACATTTCGCCGCTGCAAATCAATTTAAGATTTAAAAACGATATGCAACATGGTTTGCTAATCCAATATATGCAATAATAACAAGGAACGTATTGCGAATATTAAACTCTTTCATACTCACTTAAGCCAAATGATAATTAATTTACAGTTAACTATATATGCGCGGTCATGCTACTTTACATACAAATAGTATAGCGTAACAGACAAATCATGCAAACATGTGTTCGGTACTATACATGTAAGCAAACGTCTTTCTTTGGTAGGTAAGTCTGTGTATAGTAAATTGCAATCAACTGTAAACAATTAATTGTTAAGATTTTAAGAATAGATGCAAACTTACGGTTACAAATGAGTTTTTAACTAGATACGTGCAACATATGCATTTTATGGTGGTGTGTGTATGTCTTGATGAACTTACCTGAAACGATATAAAAGAAAATGTTAATATTTTAGTCAATATGCAACGAAAGATTTTATTATATATATTTGAATTGAGCAATTTGACAGCATGACAGATTTATTGAGATCGAAATCGCGAGGTGAAGGTATTGCCATCTTTCTAATGTATTTTCGTAAGAAGATATTTAATTAAAATTTATGATCGGAGACATGTTAAAGGTAGTCTACATTTTTCTAGTTTACACTGCAGCATTAACAATTCGGTAAAAATGAAGGAGTGTACATGTTTTGGCCAACACCTCACTTTTTTTTACTACGTACCCACATAAATCTCAAATACACCACACTTGATTCGAAGTTTACCGGACTAGTGGTGCAGTTAAAGCTTCGGCACTTGGACCGGGAGGTACTGGGTTCGAATCCCATCAGAGACTGTCGGTACGGTCGGTAATGTTAATAAACACAACTAAGACTCTCTGTTGGAGTGCAGAATTCAGCGCCGACCCATCGTCCATGTCAGTGTACAGGTTGACATGGAGCTTGCAATGTGCAGGTGGTATACTGTAATTGTGTGAGTGGGTGGTCTGTACGTGAATGAAAGCGGGTATTAATTGACCTTCAAAGGACATTAATATCCACTGGACAATTAATACTTAAAAAAAAGTCGAGAAATACTACTTACCCCACTTTTGGTAAAAACAATATTGTTAGACAAAAATCTTCAATGCCTTTTAAATCCTAGAAGACCTACAATCACTACCCTTCATAAACATTTGTTATACTTTTGAACTGCAGTACCAACAAATTAAAATCTTCTACGGGACCTACCACCTCCGGTACACCGATGTTCAACAACATTTACCAAGTTATCCCAGATTATGGAAAAAAACTACGTATAAAGTTTAATAGCCACAAAAAGCTATGTATATAATAGAGAAATAAAAACTCAAAATAAACGACTTGGAACTTAAAACGATACTAACATTAAAAAAATTGTTTATGTGTTAGTATGTTTTCAATGGCTGAATTTTATTGAAAGTATAACTTAGTTTTTTGTATTTTTTGCAGAAAAATGGTCTTGAAGCTCGCTTTGCATTGTTCGGAATAAATAGTAATCTGATGGGAGACAATCTGGTGAACAGGAAGCATGCGGTTTTGCGACATGTAGTATGAGCATTGACGTGCATCAAAATCACTTTACGCTGTTTGTTGGCTGTAATCGGACGCTATCGTTTAATGCATAGTTCAAATCTATCAATTATTGTTGGTAACGTTCACCAGTAATAGTTTCATTCGAGTTTAGCAGCTCGTAATACACCACTCCTTTCTGATCCCACCCCCAATGACAAACTAAATTTTAATTTGGAATGCTAACACTTTAAAACGCCGTAAGTGTTATTGTAAAAAAAATTTTAGTACTAACATTACGCCATCTCTTAGAAAATCCAAAAAACTCAGTTATACACCAATAGATCATGATAATTGTTCAATTTAGTACCACCAGATGTCAATATCATACGGAGTACATGTTTAATGTTTACATTTTTTTTATATGGAGTTTAGGCATAAACGGCTATTACAAAATTGGAAAAAAATTAATGAAATGTACTATGATTCGATGCTATAACTAATGCTTTTTATTTATAATATATGCATAGATGATTTTTTAAAAAAATGTACAAATAATATTACTTGGATATTTAAGAAAATGATGTACAAACTTTACCAATTATTGAAGTTTTGTGAGGTTATGTCAAATTGTTTATTTTGGTTGGTCAATGTTAAGATTAGTGTTCGACGGTGTTAGATTAGTGTTTTAAGTTGGCAAATAAAGAAAATATTGGTAAGTTTAACTTGAATCTATGTAGATTTATTACCTACATACAATACAGTTAATAGATTAATTAATTATAATTGAAGTAATATTTTTCATATATCTATTATACATATATACATAGGTTATCTCAAAGCAAAACTAAAATTTAAACTGTTTTAAATGAGAGGTATATATACTCTAAAGGAATTTGTATTGCATTTATATTTATGACTTATGTATGTACATATATTAATTAATTATAGATTACAATTGTGGAAACAAAACCAACTTGATCGGAAATTGTATACAACAAAAACAATCCCAGCTCCTTCCAATGACACGTTTCCAGATAATACCGACCCACAGTGGACCGCGTTACAAAAAATGGATAAACAAATATTAAATTGTTTAAATATCAATGAAATTGATGATTGGTTTACCGAAAGACTGGCAAAAGCTGGCAAAATTCGAGGCCGCAATATGGCATTAAATAATTTTATAAGAAGTTGTTATTTAATAAAAAGGAATAACCAAAGCATATTCATTAAAGCCAACTGTAGGGCAGAAACAAAGAAAAATATTATATACATATAACCAAGTTGTACAGTTAAAAAACTCTGTGGGTGTTATAAAACAAGCAACTTGTACCTGCCCAGCAGGAACAGGATTTTCAAGTGCATGCAAACATATCGCTGCCCTTTTGTTTGTGCTGGAGCAGTATGGCCTAACAGGTAATACAAAATTGAATTGTTTTGTAATTTTGTTTAAACGTATACAATGTTATTCAATAGGAAATAGTTTAAAACAACAAAGCTGTACGAGCCAGCTACAAAAATGGCATCAACCGAGCTCGTTTAGGCCAACAGGCAAACATCTACTTAGAGATATTTTAAATTTACCACCACTGGAAAATGTCAAAATATCCAAACAAAAAACGGATGACCTTTTAAATTTATTTATAAATGCAAAAATTCCCAGCAATATCACAGCAGAAAGAAACATTAATCCTAATGCTTTTATAAATGATCATCTGTATGATTTAAATTTTGCAGTCCATTGATTAAATCAAATCAATTCTGTTGATGAAAAAACCATTATCAAAATTGAAAAAGAAACAAGAGACCAAAGCTCATCAAACCTGTGGCACCAGCACCGCAAATCTCGACTTACAGCATCAAATGCAGGAGCTATTGCTTCAACTGTTACATCAATGAGAATGTCAGTAAAATTGGCTTATCGAATGATCATAGCTAAACCGATATTTACCCGTTCAATAAAGCATGGAAAGCTCACCGAAAAAACAGCCATTTCTATTTATTCAAGCATTACTGGCAATAAAGTTGAAAAATGTGGACTTTTTATTGATAAAATAATTAATTATTTAGCTGCTTCTCCTGATGGTATTGTAAACAGTTCAATTGTTTTAGAAGTCAAATGCCCGGACCGACAGGATTTGCAGGGCATACCGTATATTACCAAAGAAAATAAATTGTGTGAAAAACATAATTATTATTATCAAGTACAAATGCAAATGCATGTAACAAATTTAAAGTTATGTCATTTTTTTATTTATACACAAAAAGAATACTGTTTAAAAGAAATTTGTTATGTTCAATTGTTCTGACTTGCCTACTGCAGTTAGACACATTTTACAAAGAGGTTTTCGCAAAAGAGTATTATTTACTGAATTGCTAAACATATATTGTGATAATATTAATTAAGAAAAGTTTCAATTTGATCCTGAAATATTAGAATTATTTTATTATGAATTAATTTATGTGATATTTTTGTACAATGAAATAGTTTGAAACGTTAATGAAAAATGAATTATCAAGGTTAATTAAATTTTTTTATTATATTACTTCACTATACTACTTTTGAAATTACAAATCATATAAACAGTATATATTATGTAATCCGCTAAAGGCCATAAATGTGCTGGAAACGTGCCATTCAAAATTTCGTATTTTTTGGTTAGTCCAATTACTCTTTCAATATGGATTCTTCGGTTCGCCACAATCCGTGTCTCCATAATCTCATCTTCTGATAATTGTTTTTTTCCTCTCAGAAATGGGGAATATTTAACACAACTTTTTGTTTTTCTAAAATATCCGATATTTCAATTCCGCTGTCGGCTAGAATAATATCATGAGGTTTAAGTTGACTTAAAAATTCATTTTCCAGTACTGTAGCTCTATCACTGGTTGAACCTCCAAAAACGCGTGAACAGAAAATTACTAATCCCTTTTCATCGATAGCCACGAGATATTTAAGGGTATAAGTATTTTTGTAGTGTGAAAATAAATCTTGATTGCTTTGTGGATTTTGAGACTTTTCAGTTTTAATTTCAGTGCAATCTATAATTGCAGTATAAGAGCCCTCCTTAGAGAATCTTTTACTCCAGAAATCAATTGCCTTTAAATATTTATAAAGCACCTTAATTACGTACTGAAATATTTTCGATACGGTTAATCTGGAAATGTGATACATGAATCCAATTAGCATTAGTCTAGATTATGTCTCAGTTTAAACAGGCATAGAATCAACTGATCAGGTAACTTCAGGTGAATTTCAAATTCATTAGAAATAAGATCAGTTCTTAACGCGTTAAACAATAAATTGAACCTTTTATGATCAAAACCAGTCAAGTATTTTAGACTACTGTCATTGAGGGTATCAAACAAGAAGCAAGAAGCCATATGAGTGCTCATTACCGTAGTTTGACTCCCTATTGAGGCTTGATATATTTCAGTTTGCGTACTCTAAAAATAAAATAAAATAACAAAACACTTAGACTCTTCCTTTATGATAAATAATGTATTACCGTATTTTCTGAACGATAACCCATTTCATTCTCTAAACTTTCTTCTAATTGCGTTTCAGGCTGCCACATTTCTTCACTTTCTTCAATATTTCTTTTGGAACAAATCGTCTCATACCTAGCTTGTGAGCCTTCTGAAAACTTGTTCTGCTTTGCTCTCTCGAATTTCCGCTTCGGTATATTTTCGGTAGGAAAGGAGTCCCTATTTAAACGTGTAACACCACCTTCATTTTAATACATTTTCTATAAATTATTTGTATTAAGCAAATATGTAGTAAGTATAAATCAACTAACCTGTATTTATTTTATAATCGTTTACGGAAAAGTGCGCACTACAAACATAAGCACCCATAACTTGGTTTGGCCTTTTTTTTATTCTAAGAAGCAACAACCATTTCCTACAATTTGTTTTATTTTTCGGAAAGACATGAAAACGTATTCCAGAATTTTTCACAAACTTGTTTGTACATTGGGGCACACAGCAATATTTCACCATTATAAATTTTCTTTAGCTACCGCTTTATCCAATTCAACATAACTAAATGTCAATAAACATTTCGATATAACCTCACAAATTTAGAAAACTTGTTGCTATTCAAACATTATTTCCACACATACCCTAATGGTTACTAATTAATATTTTTCAAAAAATATATGTCTAATTGTGTTTTAATTAAATAATTTTATTTTGAATAACAAAATTTGGCACTTTTCATACAAAGATTCTAAATTTTATCAAGTCTATTTTCGCGTAAACTCCATATAAAAAAATGTAAACATTGAAAATGTACCCCGTATTTAGCTGACGTCTGGTGGGATAAAGGGTGAAGCTTATGTACTAAACATGGTCTATAGTACTTAATGTTTTCTGTTCTAAAAATTTTTTTTTTTTTTATCAGTGCAATTTTTTCCAACTCTTGTAACGTGCGTTCCATTTACGCGTCGCGTATAACGCCTTCACATTTTTATTTTCCACAGTGTATATCATTGATTTGCACCTAAACGATTGCAAGAGCGGGTAGTGGATTTTTTTTGGTAGCGGATTTTCTTTTTGCGTACGGATATCGATAGATAATTGTGGTGATGATTATTCGATTGTGATGTTTTGAGAGAAGAGGTGCCAGCTTTCAATAGTGAAGAGTTTTAGTTTTAAATACGGCAACAAAAAATATCGGACTATACATTTTTCGAAGTGGTGGTCAGTTGTTTATTTGATATTTTTTTTGCTTCTCGGTCACGCAAAATAAGATTTTTTTTTGTGTTGCATTGGCTTGTACCATCTGTAAACCCAAAACATAAATAAATTACGTAAAAATTCGTGGGTGTGAACATCCAAAACAGTGTGTGCGTGGTATTTGTTTGGAATAAAATTCCAGTAACGAGTGTGGAAGTGAGGTCTAGATCGGGTACAAAGAGACCCCGTTGCAAACCATTATATGCAACACATTGAGTGTGTCGTAACGGTACCAATCAAATTGAGTACGTTGTTGTAAAGAACCATCGTCGAACAATATTGTGCAATTACGAAGCACATAATAAGAAAAAAAAACCTTTATCATTCCATTCGGGCAAAAGTATTTAATGCCATTGGCGCAATCAAGATAGTGTGATTCATCAAAACACCTTCGAAATTTACTAATATCAATCAGAGATGCGTGCGTTCGTAGGGTGAAAATTACGGCAACTGCATATAAAATACCGTATGTGGTTGGCGGAAGCTTCTGGTAGCGTTTTGGCAAGGTCAAGGAGGGGGCGCGTAGCTGTAGGTGGTGAGAACCGACGATCAACGATTGTTTAACGGGCAAGTTTACAGTTGCGTAGAAGCTAGTTGATCCTAACTATATCCTACAGAAAACAACATCCCAAACCATTGTGTAAATCAACCGGTTGGCAGGGTCCGCGCAAAGACGTGTGATGCCGGTGGGCGAGAGCGAGCAGACAAAGGCAGATTTACGGGCCAGTTTTGGCTAAGTTCAAATTTTTGTATCAATTTTTTTTCCTTATGTACTGTTATATTTTTTTAGTACCTTTTATCTTTTGTAAATCTATCTGTACACTCGGCGGGACATCTTCGACTCCAACAATTGGAAAATACGCCAATATTTTTCCCTTTGGCAATGGCATCTGCGAACCCGGTGTCGTTACACTCTGTCGCGGTTTGCTTTTTCCGTCAGATTTTTTTTCACCATCGATATATTGCATAGCTCCATGCCAGCCTACATTGGCATGGAAGATGGGTCGGACCATGAGTTTTGCACTTTGACAGGAGGTCATAGAAGTGTTAAATTTCATCACAGTTCGTAATGAAAAAAAAAAATTCTTTAACATATGAAAAGTCAAAAATATGCCATTTATCACCATGGAGTCGTTAACACAACAATGCATTTTGATTGTCCAAATTTATTGTGAAAATAATCGTTCAAAAACAACAACTGTTCGTAAATTACGTGAGAGTTTTGGTCGACATGGACGTCATGGACGCGTGCAAACAAGCATATCAACCAGGCATCGTTCACAAGAACAAAACATTTCACGAACCACATTACGACGCATTTTAAAAATTGAAGCCACCACACTATTTAAATGGTCGTCGTTACGTTAATTGGATGCTTGAACGAAATGAAAGTATTTCATCAAAAATTATCTTTAACGATGAGGCTCATTTTCATCTTAATAGGGACGTCAATAAGCAAATTTGTCGATTTTGGGGAGCAGATAATCCTCATTTTATTAACGAAGCAGAAGTTCATCCTCCAAGAGTCATTGTTTGGTGTGGTTTATGGGCTGGTGACATCATTAGGCCGTTTTTCTTTGAAAATGAGCACGAAAATGCACGTACTGTGAATGGAGAATGATATTGCAACATGTTAACTGGTTTCTTGTGGCTAAATTAAATGAATTGCGTATCAACGAGTTTTGGTTTCAACAAGAAGGAGCGATATGCCACGCAGGTCGTGAAACAATCACTTTATTGTCAACAAAATGCACTTAGCATAATTTCAAGAAACTGTCAAGCTCTTTAGAAGCCCAGATTTAATAATACTTAATTATTTTTGGGGTTGGGGGGAGGGGGAGCTGTTATTGTTATAAAGAACCACCTTTTTGACTATTCATCCCAAAATGTGTGTTTTATTGGGTCTAGGGTTTAACAAAACAGTATTTTCAGTCTTCTCGGAATAACCAATTTGTACCTTTAAATAACACGGCAAATTCCAAAAAAGCTCAAATATTTACACCTCCTCTTTTTCCAGATGCTCAAGACGACGATTGCGAGGAAAAGCTTCGAGCTAGAGAAATCAAAAGCCTACACAGTTTAGATTATGCATGATTTTGTGTACAAACTTGAACAAATGGCGGGTTCCTGAAGGAATATCTAACTAAGGTTTTATATCTTACTAGCTGAGTTACCCGGCGTTGCACGGGAGGTATATAAGCATGAGTTGTATTTTCGAATATTTTGTAGAAAATGTCTGGATAACTCAGTAGTTCCGGAGACGTAAGCTAGAAGAGGTTCAGGTGGATCATTCAGAGGAGGCAAATTCACTTTTCCATTTGAACAACACATTCCAGGCAATTCATTGTGAAACTTTAAAGTATGACAATACAAACAAATGTTTTCCATTTGCCCAATTGAAACATTGTAATCATAGTCTTTCTCGTAATTGAATGCTGCTAACTTTAAATCACCTCTAAAAGTTTCTATTAATCGTCCATATCGTAACCGATCGACTTCCAGCCGGGCCTCACGTTGTTCAATGGTTTCAGTAGCTCTAGAAGAAGACATCCTGCTTCGAACGATTGCAAGTCGTGTTTCGCGCTGTTTAGTTGTTTCATTAGCTCTAGAAGAAAATGTACTGCTTCGAACGTTTGCAAGTCGTGTTTCATACTGTTTGCTTAATTCAGCCACCCTTGCGGCCCTAATCAACTTCGACTTTGCAGTTACCTGCCCAATTGATTTTTTTTTCGGTGGCATTTTTAAGCAAAAATGAAACGTGTAGCTAATTCATCAGGAATGACGGGCATTCTTAACAGAAATTAGTATTAATTTATCAAAACGATTTTAATGTTCCCTTCGATACGTTTCACCGCGAACTGTGTTTGAAAATGTCTTTACGGAAATTTTTTTTAAGCAAAATCAAATGTTATCTACAATCAAAAAGTAATCATAGATTAACACGTTTATAAACTGAAAACTTAAATCTTATAAGAATGTATATTCACTTGAAATAATATTTAATAACCGGAAAATAATCACCAACAATTATTTTATTGCAATAAAGCCAACTAATCGAGAACAACGGCATCCGAAACACAAATTAATATTAATTTATTCAAAACGATTAAAACTACGTCCACTTCGATATGTTTTACCGCGAACTGTGGTTGAAAATGACATTTCGAAAAACAAAACAATTTTTTTCAAACTAAGGCAATTTTACATGTACAATAATTTGAATCCAAGGATGTTTCTTGTAGAAGATGCTATTTTCAAATATAAAACGCTAATACTTTTCAAAGTAAATTAGTTTATACGTACAATATTTTTTAGTACCTTTCCTGGAATTGATTTTATGAAACAATCATTGATTATTTAAGTAATAAACTAAATAAAGTAATAAACTATTGGCGTTTAGTATAAAACTACTATTTTCATTAAAAGCCGCCGGTTTCTGAGGTTATGTGGAAATTGGAACTCGCTGACTATGGTACATTTCAAAACAGGATATGATAAATTTGATATCACTAAACAGTACATGTCAAACCAGTAAAAATGGATTGTTAGTATGGATAATATAAGTGTTCAGAGATTTGTCTTCAGTTAAAGTGATGAAAGATTGTCTTAAATTTAAATTAATAAAATTAATTTGTGCATAACAATCGCACGCTAAATATCCGTTTTGGTGTCTAAATTTGCGGCTAAGGCGCTGTTTCGGAACATTTAAATAATTGTATCTATACATGTAAAAATGAATTCTTGATCCAGGGCAGACTTCCGGATTGGAGCTTCCCGTCAAAAAATCTTAAAAAAATTGAAATTTGAGAAAAATGTGTACCACGGCCCCTAGACCCCGGGGTCCAGCCCCTTCAAAAGTATCGTGTGCTTGGTCCTGGACATGCAACATGTACATGGTAAAAATTTCATGGCGATCGGTAAAGCGGCTAAGGCGTTATTTCAGAACAATCAAATAATTGTATCTTTACATGTAAAAATGAATTTTTGATCCAGAGGCGGACCCCCCGAATTCGAACATGTCTCTTATTTGATATAACCCCTTTCCAAAACTCATTCTCGTAAAAAAATTTTAATTCTTGAAAAAATGGCCCCTCGACTCCGGGGTCCAGCCCCTTCCACAATATCGTAAGATTGGTCCTGAACATGCAACATTTGCATGATAAACATTTCATGGCGATCGGTTGAGCGACTGAGAAGTCATTTTGGAATAATCAAATATTTGTATCAATACATGTAAAAATTAATTTTTGATCCAAGGCTGGGCCCCTCGGATTCGAACATGTCAGTAATTTCTTATAACCAGCCCCATAAACTCATTTTCGTGGAAAAATTTAAAGAAAATTATAATTTTCGGGGAAATTTGTACCGCAGGTCCCAGGCCCCTGGGTCCAGCCCCTTTCAAAATATCATAAGATTGGTTCTGAACATGCAACTTGTACATGGTAGAAATTTTATGGCGATTGGTTCAGCGGCTGAGAAGTCATTTTGGAATAATCAAATATTTGTATCTTTACATGTAAAAATTAATTTTTGATCCAGGGCTGGGCCCCTCGGATTCGAACATGTCAGTAATTTTATATAGCCAGCCCCATAAACTCATTTTCGTGGAAAAATTTAAAGAAAAATTATAATTTTCGGAAAAATTTGTACCGCAGCTCCTAGACCCCGGGGTCCAGCCCCTTTCACAATATCGTAAGATTTGTTCTTAACATGCAACTTGTACATGGTAGAAATTTCATGGCGATCGGTTGAGCGGCTGAGAAGTAATTTTGGAATAATCAAATATTTGTATCTTTATATGTAAAAATTAATTTTTGATCCAGGGCTGGGCCCCTCGGATTCGAACATGTCAGTAATTTTATATAGTCAGCCTCATAAACTCATTTTCGTGGAAAAATTTAAAGAAAATTAAAATTTTCGAAAAAATGTATATCGCAGCCCCTAGACCCCGGGGTCCAGCCCCTTCCAAAATAGCGTAAGGTTGGTTCTGGATATGCAACTTGTACATGATAAAAATTTCATGGCGATCGGTTGAACGGTGTTGGAGTGAAACGGTAACATATATGTATATATATACAAACAACCATTTTTATATACCGGGTGTGTCTTTTAAACTGAGACGATCAAATATCTCGAAAAATAGCCATTCTACGGAAAAAATTTCCATAATCAAAATTTAATCACACCGCGGGGGAAATACATTAGTGCAAAAAAAATAGTCCTCCACCCTCCGCTTTGTAGGTGGGGCGGGGGTAACTTTTAAACTAAGATAGGAAGCCATATTTTTTATTGCAGATACGGATTCTACGACTAAAAGTACGTATGATTTGAATGAAATATTTTGTTCGGTTAATGATAGATGGCGTTGTAATCGACGAAATTCAATTTTTTCAATTTCTTCTTCTTAGAACACACGCATTCGATTCTGCAATACGTTTGAAATAAAAAACATCACGTTTTCATTGGGAATAATGTCCTGCGACTTCAATGCACTTATTAATACGTATTTCAAATGATTGTACACAACATTACATTTCGATCAAAACAAACTAATGGTATCCTTGATAGTGGGGCGTCGATTAGCGTGTTGGGGAAGGATATAATTAAATTCCTAGTTGACGAAAATTTAAAGTTTACTGACGGAATAAAATAAAACACAACAAATTGGTTTCGTTATAGTTCGATCTTTTCAATCACCTGTATATTATTGTCATATTGAAAAATTAAATGTGAACTAGGTACATTAGAGGTGATACTGAAATGGATAATCGAATTAAATCTTATGTATCTTACGTATCTATCCCAGATTTTTTCAATTTTTTTCAACTTTTGTATGAAAAGAGGCGTGTCTGTTTTATAATTTACGTGATATAATTGGTTGAAACGATGGGATAGCAAAATCCCGAATTTTTACCCGTCGTATGAAAACGATTTCAAGGGTGGCTATGATCAGTTTTCATTTATGTTGGAATTTTAAGTGTGTTCATCGTACTCACGATGAGGATGTTGTTCAGGTAGTTAACAACGATTGTTAAAAAATCGCATTCTTTTATACCTACTAAGAATATAAATAAGTCCTATTACGTTCCAGTAACGTGGTGTTGGTAGCCGCACTACCAGCGTTTGAAACCAATTCGGACAATTGTTTTTACTTAATAGCGGTAAATTCAATATGACTTAGCTCTCGGTAATATTATAACGTTTTTACTTTGGTTTTTATCAATTGTAATGGTGTATTGTGATTGTTCCGTACATTGGTCTATTTCAGCACTCTCGAATTAATTACACAACCGTAGGAAAATTCTTCCATTTGCGTCAATCTGTATGACAACGACTATGATAATCGACACTTACTTGTACACAATCTACTTCCCAACCACCCCATACATTTTTCCTTCCTTTAACGCTGGATCGCGGATAAAATCACAATACACCATTACAATTGATAAAAACCAAAGCAAAAATATAAAAATTCGTGAATTGGAAAAGTTAATTGTTAAAATAGAATATAGATGGAAATGTGAAAGTATCAAACAATTTCGTACGCTACGTAGTAATTCGCTAGTAGTACAACTACATGGTATTGCTCTATATATATAGGCAATATTTCAATGTAATAAACAACATCAGTCGTCGCGACCTGATGAGAAGACTGATTTTTGCAAATCATTAGTCTCATCTGTTCGAAACTGGTTGTTGTGATTCTTACACATTAGCCACCTCTAAGTCAAAAATATTATAACTTTGTAACATTTTTTATTCATCTTATAATTGAACTTTCAACCCATTTACTATATGTAATTTCACTTTGCACCCCGAGAATTGAAATCGATAAAATCTTTCGTAATTGCAAAGTCGTTATTGTTGAAATGGGTTATCTATCCTGTTTGTGCAAATTGGTGCATAAGCCTGCCATGCCACATTGTTAGCCCACTAATAGTAATGAGGATAAACAAATTGTTTGTTTTACAGTAGCCTAGTAAGCCTAGTAGACGGTCGTGTTTGTTTTTTCTTGTCTAAAATCAAAATATTTAATTTTTTGAATTTATTTTGATTTTGCGGCTTTCTCCACTGGATTTTGGCTTTTAGGATTTGTTTAATTGATAAGTATCGCTCCTATTATATAAATTCCTGTTACCTTTATTATTTGGCTTCTCTTTATTTGTTTCTTTTTAGATTTTAAAAGTTGAAGTCGTGTGAACTTGGTTTATCTACCTTTAAAGAGGATAGTATTTATGTATTTGATTTTTTTTTTTGCATGTAAGTATTGTTGTTGAAGTGCGCCACGACTCGCGATGCTCACCGAGAGCATTTCTTTGCTCTCAGTTCTTTTAAAATGTATGCTTCGGACTAGGTCCAACATATTTTATGTGGTTAGTTTGAATGTTCAGAGTCTTTCTTTGAATATTGACCAGCTTCGTCATACTTTTAACGGGGTCCCAATTGATGTTATTCGTTTATCGGAAACATTTTTGACATCCAGTATTTCCAATTCTGCGTTGGCCATTAGTGGCTATAATTTGTTCAGGCGGGATAGGGGTAGTCCACCGGTTAATTATGGTGGGGTATGCATATATGTTAACGAGCATATTAAATGTAGTGTTGTATCGGTACCCCTCTATTTCTCAAAGGCTCGTTTCTGACTTTGAGTTTCTTTTTTTAAATGTCTTCATGAATAAGTGAAAATTTCTTTTAGGTGTGGTTTATAATCCTCCTAAAACGAGCAAGAGGTCTTATGCTCGATTCAAAAAATCTCTTTTAGACAATGATGTCTCATGTCTTTTTAGTTATTTTTCCTGTCGGTATGATGAAGTTTTCATTTCGGGTGATTTTAATTTTGATATTTCTCAAGAGACTTTATTTTCTCGCTATTTGAATATCTTAAATAACATTAACCTTTCGGTTTATAATACTGTAGAGCCCACTTACTCTTACGCTACCGCAAGTGGTGGTTCTTATTCGCTCATTGATCACGTTGTTTCTTCTGCTGATAATCCTATTTGTTTTTTCAATCAATTGTCTCTTGGTATTGGCTCTCAATCTGATCTTCTTGTTTTTCCTGTTAGTTATTACTCTCGACCTAGCACCTAAAAGTTTCAGCTTTAGGGATTTTTCTAAAATTGATGAATCCCACCTTTCATCAACTTGTGGCTCTATTTGTTGGGGCAGTATTTTTTCGCTCTCTACTTCTACCGATCAAATTGACTATTTTAACTCCTCTATTAACTATGTATTTTATAATTTCGTTCCTCTCCCTACTGTTTATTTTAAACCTGGATCCCCCTTTTGGATGACGCAAGTGATTTTGAGTGCTATTTCTGTTCGTTTTTCCAAATATCGTCTTTGGAAAATTAGCCCTAATTCTTTGTGTTATCTAGCTTATAAGGAATCTCGAAATAGAATGGTAGGTTTGATTCGTACCGCTAAGCAAAATTTTTTCAAGGATAAGTTAGATCCCTCACTTCCCTCTAAGATATTTTTGCGTAACGTACGCAACTTGGGCCTTGTTAGTTGCAAAGGGGCTGCTTTTGTAGATTTCAAAGCAAATGATTTTAACCTTTATCTAATTAACTCTAGTCACACTCATGATATTTCTATTAGTGTCCGTCGAATCCCTTAATTCTTTTTCGTTTACAAATATATCTACTGTTGATTTGTATTCTGCTATTTGGGAAGTTAAATCGCAATCCACTGGTCTAGATATGGTTAGTTTGAAATTAGTTAAGCACATTTTTCCTATTGTATCAAGGTATTTGTTATATATTTTCAATTTTATTTTAACGACCTCTTCATATCCCGCTCAGTGGCAGATGAGTAAAATTATTCCTATTCCTAAAATTAGCAATCCTTCTGAGCTTTCCTATTTCCGCCCTATTAGCATTTTAAGTTCTCTTTATTTTACTTGCCTTACTCTGTTAGATTTTTCTAAAGCGTTTGATTCAATTAATCACCAAATTTCGTTTAATAAGCTTATTTCGAACTTTAATTTTTCTCTCTCTGCTGCTAAATTGATTTTAAACTATATTTCGGGTCGCTTTCAGGCAGTCTTTTATGACAATTCTTTTTCTGACTTCTTACCTGTCTCTTCAGGGGTCGGTTCTTGGTCCTTCACTATTCTCTATATATATTAATGACATTGCATGTCCCATTCGTCATTCGTCTTTTCATATATTTGCTGATGATGTCCAAATATCTAGGAGTAGTCGCTTAGATAATGTGGAATCACTCTAATATTTCTTTAATTAACGATAATGGTAGTAAATCCCAGTCCATTATAATCTATAAAAATTCTATAAATACTTCCTCTTTTCCAGGAATTTCTTGGGGTGATCATTTGGTTAAGGTTAGTAAAACGGTTTTTGGAATGCTTAGTTGTTTGTATAAAGTTGTAGAGTTCGCTGATAGCAATTTTAAAAAGCGTATATTCCTCTCGCACTTTCTTCCACATTTTTTTTATGGTGACGTTGTTTTGTTTGGAATGCTTCAGGATTATATGAATGTTCTCCAAAGATGTTTCAATGCTTGTACTCGTTTCAATTTTAGTATTAGGAAATATGATCACATTTCTCCCTTTTTAAATTTGATTCTTGGTTGTAGTTTGGTTGACATCTATCGTGTGTGTCTTTTAATTTTTAAGCTTCTTAGTGCACTCTTCATAGTTTTTGATTTCATAGTTCATATTGTCGTTTCTATTTGATTTCTTCTTTTTAAAACACATTGTTGTCTTTCTTATTTTCTTTTAAATTTTAATTTACTATTTCTCTCTAATAATTAGTTTAAAATGACGGTATTATGACCTCATCAATTTCCCGTATTTTTTAATTGTTGTTGTTGTACAGCGAAAATCCCTTATATTTTCTTTATTAATTTGAAGAAAACGAGAAGCCTACTGATTGCATCATTCGAATGAGTTGAAATCTATTATATATGTCATCGATTTATGTGAAAAGAAATCAATTTTACATTATTTTTAATTCATGTTTTATTTATCAAACGTAATGCTATCTCCCATACAAAACCTATCAAAAGTTAGTTTTTTGATTATGTTTTATATCCCGTATTTGAAAGTGCTATTTATGGGGCTATTCCACTACACAGCGTTTTATTTTGCAGAAAACTAGAACGAGATAAAAATATAGATTCTCTCTGTGTATGAACCGCACATCAGTATTTTTTTTTTTTTTTAATTTTTGTTTTGTTGCCATAATTATAAATAAAAAATATCAAGCAAACTATTTTTTATGGCAACAAAACAGAAAAAATTTCCCCACTCCCAGCAAAGTTTTATTTTTTTGATATTTTTATGGTGTGTAGTAACATTTTGCGCCTTGTGCGTTGACACAACACGCTTTTTTATTTTTTTTCGCCTGCTGAATGATCTTTTTATGTTTTCCTCTCACATAATTTATAGCAAAACAACTCTTAGATAGTTTCATAAATTATCCAAATTAATCAAACATCATATTAATTTTTCATCGCAACAATAATCTTTATTTTTTTTAGTAATTTTTAGGATATAAAATTATTGTCAAACATTAATAATAAAGATTTTTCATATTTTTTAAATAATTTATAGGTTAGTTTTTGTTGATGTCAAAATTTCCCCAACTTTTTGTCCCATAAAATAAAAATGTTGTATCTCAGTCGCTCTAATGTAAATTTCAGTACTTGTCTTTGTCACATTTTCTGCAAAAATTTTGTAAAATTTTTCTGTTTTCAGGTGGAATCGTACCAGAAAACAGAAAATTTTACAAAATATTTGTAGAAAATGTGACAAAGACAAGTACTGAAATTTACATTAGAGCGACTGAGATACAACATTTTTATTTTATGGGACAAAAAGTTGGTGAAATTTTGACATCAACAAAAACTAACCTATAAATTATTTAAAGAATATGAAAAATCTTTATTATTAATGTTTGATAATAATCTTATATCCTAAACATTACTAAAAAAATAAAGATTGTTATTGCGATGAAAAAATAATATGATGTTTGATTAATTTGGATCATTTACGAAACTATCTAAAAGTTGTTTTGCTATAAATTATGTGAGGGGAAAACATAAACAAATCATTCAGCAGGAGAAAATAAATAAAAGAAAGCGTGTTGTGTCAACCCATTCAGGTGGAATCGTACCATTAATAGGCAGGCTTGATTTATTAAGATTGCTTTGATTATACACGTCCAGTGCATCCGCACCTAACGACGCCACAAATGTCGCTATTTGGATTTGTTCGGATTTATTTTCCATTTGTGTTGCAACCTCGAACCATTTATATTGTTGGATCCAATTTTTCCTATTAATACCCATTTGATTGGTATTACTAATCTCAAGACATTTTGGTGGTGTTATAAAATTAGTTGATCCATTGTGCGTCATCTTTTTCACTTATCGAAAATCTTTAAAGATTTTTTTTTTTTTTTTTTTTTTTTTTTTTGTATAAAAGAAATTACCCACATTTGACACCATGTGATGTTAGAAAAAACACACTTGTTAAGAGTGAAGCTAGAACTAACTATATTTATTAGTATCTATGTACACATGACATGGTAGCCCCATCAACAATGGTAGGTAATGCTCATATGATTACAATGTTACATTCATATGTTACACCTTTCAAGAATACTTATGATGACTTTACTATAAATCAATGGTTAGGCTCCCTTTAAAATGCTATTGGGGCTAGGATTACATTTTTTAGAGCTATTTTATATATTAAATCCAACTTATGGTCGCTTGCCATTATGAATCAAAATTGTAGAAATGAATATTACTTTGCAATCTATTTTACAACATTTTCCCATCCCACAGCCACTAATTATATATCTTGATCGCTCAAATTGCAAATTAATTTTCCAAGTAAATTGCGGCGCGCATCCATACAATCAAGTGAGTGATTTTAATTAAGATGAATACGGTAAATTTATGATGACCCAATATGTCATATAGTACAAAGCAAAACTAAAAGAAATCTGTTCAAATTACAAAGGATGCAACAACAAAATTGAATACTCGTATATACGATAGACGTAAGATGCAATTTAATTGCATTCTTTTTAAAGTACTCAACAAATAAAAATCTATATCAAATCGAATTACTTATTTAGTTTATTATTTTTTTTTGTTTTGTTTTGTTTATTAAACAATTACTTATTATTGTTATTATTATCAAGAAATTTATAAATTGAAGTTCTATTTATTTATTAAGACGTACATAAAATTATATTGTTTGTAGTTAATCGATTTAATTACAGAACCGAGAGTCGTTGTTATAAGAATATAGAAAAAAATTGATTAGTTCTAGTCCACTCAACTACTCGTAACTATCTGCCTATTATTATGATTTTTATAGCATGTACTTAGTTATTTATAAGACATATTTACGATGCATATAGAAACACAAAGCGCCTCTTAATCGATGTGAAAATATTCGAGCTTGAGAAAAGTAAAAAATTATACATTTTTTGCAAATCTCTGTGTATTTTACACTTCTAAATTTCTAATAACCATCTTGTAAAAGTAAAATTTGGACAACGGCTCTAAATAATTTATAAAATTTCACATTCGAGAAATAAGTTTATAAAAATATGAAGGCATCATCACATGATTAAGAAATTTTGAATTGTTAAGTCGCTTCAGAGCATCTCTCGAACGATTAAGAAATTTTAAATTTAGTTTCCTGTTTGTATTACGTCCCTTATTTGGAATGCTAATAGACAACATTCTTGCAGAAATACGACAAAGCATTTGCTTATTGTGTAATAAAATATTATCTGTTTATGATCCTGTAATAAAATCGAGGTAAATCGTGATATCGAGTTGGTCACACCTGTAAACAGTGCGCAATATAAACGTTACTTGTTTTAAATGAGCCACTTCCTTAATTATAGTGTAGTGAATTAACCGTTTTAAGATTATATTAGGCGTCGTTTATCTCTTATTATCAGTGTTGTGCGTCTACGCGTATTTCCCAATTGTCTACATGTTACTGTCGAAAATAGCGTAGACAATTGATTTTTGAGTAGACAATGTCGAGAATCAGTAGAATCATAGACAATTCGTAGACAATGTAGATTATTACTTTTCTGTTGTTTTTTTTTCATTATTTTTCTATATGAAGGTGTTATCTTTTACATCATTTTCGTTGCCAAAAAAGATTTGATCACAGATCAACAATTTGACATTAGTTTTGATCAATTTTGATTTATTTTGATCTTTTTGCTAATCCCTGATCAATTACAAAAATCCAAAAAATTTGTTGGATTTCTTTGACGTTTACACACACATATACAAAAAATATAACTTCACATTTAAATTGCCAACAAACAACGCGGCGCCATTTTTTCTCATTTCAAATGTTTTTTTTTAAACGAACGCCTCTATTTTCATAAAGTGATTAATTCGATTTATTGTGGTTATATTTGTTGTGTATGTGATTTATTAAATTTATCTTGTGCATCGAAAAATATTTTTGTACAAACAAAATAGTGTGGTTATATAGCAATCATCTTCATCATATTTCGAAAGCTCCAGTGACGATTCTATTTTGAATTTTTTGTCGTCAGTTGACGAAGTGTTTAAACTGATTGGGATAACCGCTGAAACCCAAATGCTAGCGTTTTTATGGTAACTAATTTTATAAATAAATAATACAATGTTACTTCCTAACTACTGTAAAATTATTGCAGGTTTACTGCTAGTAAAAATTCCTATCGGGAGGTGACCAACATTTTCGGTTTTTCAACGTCGGCATCCCATAGTCACCTCACGAACATATTAAACTTTATGTTTGATATTTCCGCTGAAATAATCAAGTTTCCGAAGGGTAATATTCATTGAAATTGTGAACATTTTTAGAAATACAGTTTATTTATAAAATTTCAGCTAGCAGGATTTCCAAATGTGATCGGGTGCATGGATGGGTGTTATATATATATATATATATATATATATATATATATATATATATATATATATATATATATACGAAAACCCGCCCATAAAATACGATCAACGTATGTGAATCGACACCGGCTCATATCGATAACTCTTCAAGGGATCTGTGACGCAAACAAAATATTTATCGATGCTTTCATTCATATATCATGACGCACGAATTTATAAATTATCTCCAATCTCGAAAAAGATACCTGGTATTTGTGGAAATACTTACCATATTTTAGGAGATGCAGCCTATCCATTAAGAGAATATCTGTTGACACCATTTAAAGATTATGGAAATGGAAATTTGACGAGGAAAAAAACAATTATAACAAAAAACATTCACAAACCAGAGTGAAAATTGAAAATGCTTTTGGGCTCCTAAAAGTAAGGTTTAGGCAGCTCATTAGATTGGATTTTTTTACTGTAGAGCGGATGAGCAAGTTTGTTCTCGCTTGCTGTGTCCTTCATAATCTTTGCATTGACAACGGCGATTCGTGGGATGAAACATTAATCTACGAAGAGAATGAAGATACCAGGGTACCAAGATGTGTGAGAGAAAAATGTCAGAAGGAGATGTTAGGGCCCGCGGCGAAGAAAAACGTAACCTCATCATGAATTCCATCTAATTAAAATTTTAAAATTTATAAATTCAGAAATTCATATATATTATTTTATTTAAATATAAACAGAAAATTTTATAAAATTAAATTATTCTGAATAATTAATTGTTGTTTTTTTTAACTTTATTAATTTAGCCAAAAGTCTTAGTTTTTCGCGTTAATGTTTTTATTTCTCATTTTGTTTTTCTTGGTCTCGCTTTTCTTTTTCTTTCCATCTTTCTTCTTTCTCCTTATGCCTTTTTTTCTAAAAGTTCCTTGTGCCTTTCGTCCTTCTGTTTCTGCTTTTCCTCTAGCATTTTTCTTTCACTTTCCCGCCGTTCCAGTTTTCCTGTCACATATTTCGAAATTAATTCATTCTTCTCCTGTCCTAGGGAGAGCAGCTCTTGGCTTAGAACTTGTATCTGGCTTGGTCGTATCCGTTTTCGTGTTTCGTTTTCTTCTGAATCAGTTGGTTACACTGAAGAGGAAGACGATGAGATTCTGGTCCGTGACGTTGATGGTGTATCGCGCCTCAATGCCAAACTCCCAACCATCGATTCCCTTGGTGTTGCTGGTATTGGTAAAGGAGATTGAGAAGTTACCTGTACCGTTGGTGTTGGTGATGGTGGCAATCTAAATATATTGTCAGGTACTTGTGCGAGCGAAGGCGTGGTGACAGACTCGGTGGATTTACCGCTTATACATGCAGGAGACAACAAATAATCTGGTTGTATAGAATCATCCATAGAGACGTTGACGTCAGTCTCAGTCTCAAATTCTGACGCTACAAAAACAGAACCACTTGTGTCGTTATTGTCAATTGCTTTTTTACGTCTCTTCATTACGCATTTAAATCGGGTGTTAACTTGGACTGCTGTGAAGTTTTCTTTGTATTTTTTGTTCAGATCTTCCGCTAATCTGTCCCACATATGCCGCTTGAGTCTAAATTTTTTCCTTGGTTCAATATCTTGCATGTATCGTGAGTAAAGCACAAGTATGTACCTCGTTTGGCCGTCGGTTCACTTAATCTGTTTTGGTTTTGAATTTGCCAACACCGCTTCTGTAATATAAAATATTAATTGTTAATTTTCATACGAAAACTTATCAAATTACCACATACCTTCAATATTATCAACATTTGAATTGATTTCATTTTCCTCCTCACCGTTAGTGTTGGGCAATATATCTATATCTATAACATGAAAATACATAATATATCATTTATAATAACACATTATTATCATTATATTATTATAACCTTTGTAGATAAACATTACCATTTTCAATTACGACAAAACCGTTTTCATCTATACAAATTTGAAATTGTGACACGTCATATTCCATTTTGAAAAACAAAATTCATTAGTCGTTTTCCCAGTAACCATAAACACAAATTTTTATTTTCTATTTGCACTCACACACAAACTCAAAGGTTACTTTTTTTGTGTTCTTTGGCAAACATAAAATTGATCTTTTCGAACGAAAATGCTATTAGTTTTCCAGTTTAAATTGGGCTTTATCTATATTTTGGCAGTTGAAATTCAATTTTTATTGATCAAATAGGTATAAGATTGAAAATCTTGACCAATCGACGTCTTCAATATTGGTACAACCATAAGCGCTTTACGAGGCTAAATTCGGCTATGGTTTCGCTGTGCCAAATGTACCGTCAGCCATGAACATTTTCGAACAACGTGTAGGTATTACTACAAAACTTATAGCATAAATTATTAATTATTTACTGTTTTTGGTTATATTTTGAACAAAATTAGATTCAAAAGAAAGATGTTTCTTACAGATAATGTGGTTTTCAAAACTAAAATTGTCTGATAGCTGTGATGATGATCTAGTCTTGAACAAGAATACAGGTGGCGGTTTTTAATGTAGGCGGTATCCATTTTGCTGAGGTTAGCTCAGGATTACATTTGCCCCCAAGATATACCAATTGATTATCAATCGACGTTTTGTTTCGTAGTCCTTTTTCAATGGAGTAATCTTTCTTGAAATTGGGGGCGAGTGGCATAGTTACATAAAACAACCACAACTTCATCACCCAAGTCAATCAACCATTGCTTCGATTATTACAAGGTGACATGCATGAGTGACCGCTCGAGAACATAATAGAAAAAAGTGAATAATGAAATGGAATGAAACCTTCTACCGCCCCCCCCCCCCCCATCTCCTGGGCAGTATACCTTACGCAGAAACCCTGGAAGCTGGCTAGGATTCAATGGGTCAATCATTTATTGATCCGTATTCAAAATGATTACAGAAGCCAATAAATAATGCAACCCGGCAAATATCCGACACTCGGTTATCGTACACGAAAAAACAGAAACGGAATTCTCCGCCATATTCCAGTAAGATAAAACAGTGGCGAAATAAAGACTAGCGATATTTCTTAATATTATATTCGCTGGACGCGATGAGTAAGGTGTGGGCACACATATTAACAACAGCTAATGCAAAGAAAGCGCATTAATGGAATAGAAATCTGCCGAATAATCGAAGCATCGTAATAGGATTCCATTCAAAAATACAAAAACAACATTTAATATTGATTCGATCCAACAAAAGACGTGGATAGAACCATCAAGGATGAACTTTAAAACCTCCAAGCCACAAAAGCAAGGACATACAAGAAAATGATCAAAATAAGATAAGGTGTGTAAACGAGGGTAAACGAGCAATATAGACTCTGTGCGTAAAGGGCAACGAGTAAGTGGCGCAGACATTTTTAGTGATCACCAACTGGCAAAATATCATAATTCAAAATATTAAACATGTAAAAAGCAGTAAAGTTGGAAAAAACTAAACATCTACAGATTAAAAGATGCTGGGCACTAAAAAACACATTCTGCAAAGCCAATGAAGAAGTAGCCATTAGTGTAGGACAATATAGTGGAAGCAAATCTAAGACTGTGTGCTTGAGAGCGATTTTTTCGACTAAATTTCCGACTAAACTAAATTAATGTGTAGTTATGCTATTGCCCACCAGTTTCTATCGTTTAGACTCCTGCTGATGTTGCTTGACTATTTAGATGTCATTTTCATTTCTTGTTTTTATTATTTTTTATCGAATACATACGAGTAAAAATGTCTAAAAGGAAATAATCTCATTCTTAAATTTCGATTATAATTTATAATCACATTCATGAATAATTCAATTCCCATATCCATATATGTTTTATTTTTTTTATTCCCTTGATTTTAAATAATAACAAATCGGTGTTGTTGAATACAATATGACGTATGAAAACTCATAATTTAGTTTAGTTTACAATTTAGTTTACAATCGGAGGCACAGCATATTTAAAAGATACTAATGCCACCTTTGAATGAATGATATGAATCAGTCATTAATTTAGTTTAGTCGGCAATTTAGTCGAAAAAAACGCTCTCAGGCACACAGTCTAAGAAACCTATATACCGAAACAGCTATCAACGCACTCGGGTCGGGTACCAAGAATTCAGACGCAAACCCCCTTGATCAAAATATGGTGACCTAAGCGCTCGTATAAATTGGCACGATATAGATCCCTCTTCAACATAACCATAAAGATATTAGCAATGGTCATCCTCTATAGAATTTCACCGACAGTTAATCCGAAATTAAGAAAGGAACAAGCTGGCTTCAGCCCAGGGCGAATTTGCTCCAATGTTATATTAAAACAAAACGCATGTTCATTGAGCAGTTTGATGAATGGAATTCATCACTGACATTACCCACATCAAGCAAGAGAAATTGCCCTCAAAATAAATATCAGAAAAACCGGATGATGAGGAAATTAATATGTAGCAGCCAGCTTCCTGGCACTGATGAAGTTATAAAGAAACAAATTAACAAAGCTAGAATAAGATTGAACATGTTAAACAAAGTCTGGAACACATCTATCCGATCCCGCAAACACTAAACAAAGAATGTTTAATTCGTATATGAAAACAGTGTTGCTGTACGGTTGCGAAACCTGAAAGCGTACACATACGATCGAATACGCTACATGTATTGCTCAACAAAACAACAAATATTGATCTCTTTGAGATGGAACACTGGCCCACATTGAGAAAGTCGCAGAATTAAATGACAAGGAGGTCTTCTGAAATGGAAGCCAGGAGAGAGAAGAAATGTCGTCGACCAGCTCTAACATGGAAACGAACGATACTAGCACAAGCAAAACAACTCGTAAACGCGTGGATGGAAATCAAAGCAATAGAACCCAACAGCATTTGACGGTCCAGCCCAGTAGACTCCCTGTCCTCCTAAATTGTAGATAAAGAGAAAAAAAACATTGTTTAAAATATCAAGTGAGCCTTCGGTCATGTTTTATGAACCCGAGGAACTTGTACTCGTATGGTCAGTATTTGTCTCAAATTTTATTTATGCTTTATCATTTTATTGCATGCTAATAATGTTGAACATTGTAAAGGGTCTTTTAAAAGGGACGCTCGAAATTTGTTAGGTTATATAGCAGCCATGTTATTATAGATGTTGTCAAATCTGTAGTGAATTGTTCAGTAGAGTATGGCAAAGTATACCTTGGAAGTTTATCGGCCAACCTAATTTTCACGAACATGCGGTAAGTTCCTGCACCTCTCTTGCACCATTTAATCCTCCCAACATAGGCCCTATTTAAAACCGATTTTTATCTTGTAAACGGTTTTAAAATTATTTAACTTTGTTCATTTAACCATTTCGCACTTTGACTGTAACATAAAAAGTATGTAAATGTGTTTCATTACCATATAATAGTTTTCAATATGAAAGAAAGTATTTTAATAATTGCTAACAAAAATAATAATTTTCGACATTGTCTACATTCTCTACATTGTTGACCCCATTTTCTTAATTTTCTATATACATTGTCTACACGTGTAGAATATTAATTATATTCGCGGTGTAGACAATACGGCACAACACTGCTTATTATCATAACCTACTTCTCGACGTATTAAAATTATGGCAGACTTCGCAACCGCCAAGTACAATAATGGTACGGAGTTTATTTATTTATTTATTTATTTATATAATTTACCTACAGGGTTACAATCGGTAATTATTACAATTATTAAAAATAAGCGACATGACAAAATTGAAAAAGTTATTTAATTTAAGAACGGTTATTATAAAATTTAAATAGTTCGTTCCTCAATGAATTTCTTGACATGTTAAAATCAAACCTATGAAAAACAAGATTAAAAACACGCGATAAGTTCAAGACTGGTTCAGATGAACAATAATTTGTGGCCACCGCTCTCGTAAGTATGAATTCGTCCCGGCGACGGAAGCACCGTTCTGGAACATAAAAACCGAAGCTGGTGAGTATCTCGGCACAATCTAAACGTGAACATAATACGTCACGGACAAATATAGCGGATGAAATATCACGTCGGTGATCTAACCGTTGTAATCCTAAGAGAGCACAATTAATCACAATCCGCCTTATCGCGGAAGTACGTGCTCATGTGCCCACATTGAAGGTAAACCTTTAAACGCGTAGATAAGAAACTGTTTTTGAACACTCTCAATTCTCTCGGAATTGCATCGGTAAGAAGTTGACCAAATCTGTGAGGCATACTCCAAAATTGATCGAACAAATGAGACAAACAGAGGTTTCAAGGTTATCGGATCACAGAAATCCTTACAATTCCGTTTAATAAAACCAAGCATCATATATGCTCGGCTTATTATCGAATCAATATGCCTTGTAAATGTGAGATCTCGAGTGAAAATAACACCCAGATCGGATATAAACTTAACTCTAACGACTTCTTCATTATAAAGCGAATACTGATGTATAATCGGAAAGCGGGTACGCCAGAAAGACATTGCCTTACATTTACTCACGTTCAGCAACAGTTTATTTTCAATCGACCAATCACAAAATCTGTTTAAATCCGCTTGGAAATTTATACAGTCGGATACGTTTGATATTCGTGCAAATATTTTCATATCATCTGCGTAAAGCAGGTAATCTGCAGAGACAAAACAGTTAACCACGTCGCTGACGAATATCGAAAATATAAGTGGCCCAATGTGGCTACCTTGTGGCACTCCAGAAGTAACCCGAAATAGATGAGAAGATGACTCACCAATTTTAACCAACTGCCACCTATCTGAGAGGTAGGACAGCAACCACTTAGTAGGGATGACTTGACAATTCAGCCGCTGTAGCTTTTTGATTAGAATTAAATGATTAATTTTATCGAAAGCTTTAGAAAAGTCGGTATATATAACATCCAGTTGCACTTTCGAATCAATACTGCTGAATAAGTGTCTGCAAAATGTCATCAAATTGGTAACGGTGGATCTCCCGGCGAAAAAACCATGTTGTGCGGGTGAAATAACCGTTTTAACATGGATAAATAAAAACCTTTGTACCATAAGTCAGAGTTTAGGAATGGCGGAGAATAGCTATCCCACGATAATTACAGATATCACTTCTTTCACCGCACTTGAAAATTGGATGTTTATACGAAATTTTCCAGGGATCTGGAAAAATTTGAGTTCGAATGCTTCCGTTAAAGATAAAGGAGATGGGAGCAGCCAGATAGCAGTACAATTCTTAATAAGAATCGGCGGAAATCCAGCATGCCCAGCACCCTTATTAACATCAATTTGAGACAAGCTGTCATGAACGTCATCTTCGGTGAACCGTAATTGGGTAAATTCCCCTCCGTTGCAAGAATTAACTGCTGGGTCGATGATTGGCGATTCGTAAACGGATTCAAAAAAGTTAGCAAATAAATTGCAGACTTCCGAGGAATGACTTGCAGAAGCATCTAGATACGTCATAGGTAAGGGGAACCCCACGGTCTTTCTTTTCATATTGATAAAATTCCAAAACTTTTTTGGAGTAGAAATTAAATCTTCCTCGATCTGCAGAATATAATTATTTTACAGGAACCAGTTTAAGGTTTTAAACTCCTTCCGTGCGGTCTCGAACTCATGATAATATTTCGAACCGTGGATTTGATATAGGGAGTGTAGCTTATTACGGCGTGTCTCTATGTCCCTTAATTGCTTGTTATACCACGGTTCGCGGAAGCAAGGCTTATTTTTTGTCCGCGGGATGTATTTTTATACACCAGTCTTGACAAGTTTGTTAAAAGACAAAACTATTGTATTTAGATTTCCTCCGAACTGAAGAAATTCCCAATCCGAATTAAGCAGACATTCATTTAAGGAAGCGTAGTCGGAATTTCTAAAATCAAAAAAAAAATTATCAATAGGAAAACTAGTGTCGCATTTTTCATGAAAAATATTTAACATAACTGGAGTGTGGTATACGCTGGTACAGCTTGTAAGCTCCTCGCACGGTGAGACCTCTGAGTACATGTTATCGGTTGAAAAAATTAAATCCAGATATTTACCCTGAGTATTGCTCGTTCGGTTAATTTGGGTTGTTGAGATGCTAGCGAAGTAGTCCACAGTAGTGATCCCTCTAATATCTGTGGAAGATGGTGTGAAAATACCGTTGATATCAGACCAGTTCACCTCAGGCAGATTGAAGTCACCGAAAACCATCAGCTGCTCATCAGGATGAACAAAAGGGACTATAGCAAGGTCGATGAAGTTGATGATCTCGATATAAGTATCCAGGCTTGACCCACATGTAACGTAAACGACCATGGCGAGAATTGACGAATCGGCTAGTTTAAACCGTACAGCAATGACATCATGAACTTGATGGGAAGCCACCTTCTCATTCGGAATTGACTTTTTCACGGCGATCAAAACACATCCACTTTTCATTGTTGTGACATGGTTGTATCGATCTTTTCGGTAGACGATATAATCCAATGGGAAGAATTCTTCGCTATTCATAGAATTAGTAAGCCAAGTCTCACAAATGATTACAACTGCATAGTTATTGTCTAGGACACCCAACCGAAACTCTTTAGACTTGCCTCGAATACTGGAAGCGTTATGGTAGTAAATTGTCGAAGAGGCAGGTTTTCTGTATTTATTGTTGTTATTGTAATTATAATTAATGTTGTTTTCGATGTTAGAAGAGGAGCAGCAGTTATTTAATATTTTAAATGGTAATAATTGTAAGTTCACTACAGAACTATTTGATATAAGTATTTTGGGTTTTTTGGGCGATCTGTGAATTCTCTCACTGGAAAACCCACTGGCCAAATTTCTGGTTGAAGTAGTTTTGGAAATATTTCCAGATATACCCCGATTTTGAAAGACACGAAATTGAGTTGCGTCACGTCCTGATTCGCGGGAACCAGCAAACGACAATCAATCTCGGTTTCCGCTATGTTTAATTGGCTGCATAAAAAAGATCGTAATGCCTCAACTGATGTCGTGTTGGCAAACTTAGAGGCATAAATATATTTTTTGATAGGAACGATCTTAACTGCGTCTGATACATTATTGCAGGTGCCAACAATAACTTCCGGTACAACAAGATTTGAGTGCTGCATATTAGATTGAAGAGAGCTCGGGGTTGAAGGCGTGTCGGCATCCTTTTGCGGCACTTTTTTGGACGAGCGAGTTTTCATCTTTTCGGGATTAGCTCTATCAGTGGCAAGAGCTCTAATGTCGCTAGATAGGGATGAGTTATCCGACACTTATACCAGCCATGTTGCCACGAGGTCCAGGTTGACAATATACCGGAAGAATATATCCTGGGTTTAAATTTCTTACAAAGGCTCCAAAGTGTTATTAAGTTGAAGCACCGCAGAATCCAAATAAATGGGGAGTGTATACACGTCAAAATCTAGAATGAAGGAATTTTGTCGTTGAGAACATTGAAGTTATGATTCCCACATGACATCAACAGCTAATTGAGTCATTTAATGGAGCGTTACAGAGTGGAATAGGATTGATGTTTCCTGCTGTGTCCAATACAGCATCCGGAGGTGACGCATAAGATTTACCATTTCCTTGAATTGTCGATATAATTGACACCTTAGCCACATCAAGATTCTTCTCTACTCTAAATCTATCTACAAAATGGTTACAGGCAGGTGAACTGAGCTCAAACTACATTTACAACTAGCGCAATAATGCCTTTTGGTCTGTGTAACGCCGCTGCAACGTTCAAACGGCTAAAGCAGCGTGTTCTAGAAGGTTTTTCAAGGACGGCGAGTGTAGCTTATTAGACGATGTTCTCGTACATGCGGGATAAATTTGGAGAATGCCTTGGATAACTTACATAAGGTGTTAGATAAGTTGAGATGATCCAATCTAAAATTCCAAAAGGTGCATATTACTGCAACGGGAGGTACGATATTTAGGACACATCTTTCTTATCAGAAACATCGTCTGACATATTATTATTATACGTTGAAAGCCTAGTTAAAACTGAATTACTGACCATACGGTAAAGTGGTTAAAGATTTCGAATCGGGATATATCGGGTTCGAAATCGCTGGCATCGAGCTATGCAATGTGTAGATGGTTCTACAAGTATCGAATCTATAGCCGTACGTACTCAAATTGGCTGGAAATGGCGTAAGATAGGAAGTGAAAAGTGAACCGGGAAAGAGTTGGGAGTGCTTCAGCTCCAGAACACAATGCAAATAAATTAAATAAAAAGAACTAAATAGGGATAAGGTTTTACATTTACGGATTTATAATTTTCCAGTTTTCCTGGGTAACTTCTATTTTGTCTTACAACTCTTTCAAGCAAATACTCAAAAGTCCATCCATTTGCACAAAAAAGTTTCTAGGAAAAAAAATTACCTGCTACTTTTAATGATTTATCGGAAAGACCTTGGATTGAATCTTCAATCTTTCTAAATTTTATTAAAAAATTCTTAACTTCTCGTTTTGCATTTTTAAGAGTCGCTAAATGTGCTTGCTTCGGAGCTATTGCGCTAACTCTTTGGAAATATGAATTTGTAATTGGTCTGCTCTTACGGAGAGCGGCCCTTGAATATTCCGAAGTTGAATGTCAACTAACTTACCACCTCGTCAAATTCTAAACCGAAAAAATCGTTAAAAAGAAATTGGAGAGATGTTATTGCTGTAGCCAACACCCCAAATTCTTTTACGATACGTGTACCTAGATTAATACGCCATGCTTAATTTCCAGAGCGAAAAATTTGACCTACCGGTTTTATGATAAAAATTGACTTGTAAAATCAAAAATCATTACTCTTGCTTAAATTTCAGATAACCAACAAAGCCAACCCTTGTTAGAACTGTACTCTTCATTGTAAGAATTAAAAAAGCTCCTATATTTTAAATTACTGGTCCTACAAGAATTATACACTCTTTACCAACTCTTTATAGGAATCTTAACCAGGTATTCGTATAACATTAAAATGCCAATTAAAATTTTTCAATTAAACTTGATATGCCTATGTCCATCGTATGTATATCGCAACCGGAATATATCATATTCAATTACAGATGAAATTAATTCACAATGTAAAATAGAATAAAGTCTTAAATTACCCTTAGTAAAAATAACAATAAGAAATCTAATAACATTTTAGAGACTATGTACATCGTCAACAAGCCTAATAATATAAAAGAATTAAGATTATTATCCGCATCGATGTCGAAAATAACAAATTTCATAATCAATTTTGTATAGCGGTCGAGCCGTCGACGTCGTCATTTCTGTGACCGCATACAATCAAACTCATTGCGCCTCGGTTATACAATACTCGTCTCTCAATTACATGCTGTGGGAATATTTTATAAGACAAAAATCACAAAAAAAAACAACTCAGGTTACGACGTTTTATAAACCGTGGTACATATACATACGAAGATATTTATCATTTTCTTCATTGACTTGTCTTGATTACTGATCATGATGATGATTATTTCGGATTTCCTCTTTTGATCTTCTATTATGCTTATAGGTGAACTTCGATGATGATGATCAATATGAGTAGGCAGCAATATTTAAAAAAATTACGAAAAAACACGCCAAAGACGAATGCAGAGAGTCGACTCTATAAACAAATTGACATTTTAGTAGAATATTTAGATGGTATGCAATTTAATGGGATCTCTGAAGTTCGCGATATATGCAATGCACGTAGGTGTGGGTTACGGACTAATGAGTATTTTATTACATCGCATTCGCATAGAACTAGTTTTATTTAATGTTTGCGATTTGGCATTAAAAATGATTTGAAATTAATTGATCGGCAAATTGCTTTAGTAAGATCAGTGTGTCCGATATTCATATCCGCAGGCAATACTCATAGTTGGTGGTTTATTGATTAATTTATATATTATGGTCTGGTGCTAAATCGCGTGCGCGGTATATAATTTATGGCATGGCGCCTTTATCTATATATTTGCTTCATATATGTCTTGTTATTAGATGCGCGATCCGTATAAAATCGGATTCATACAGCAGAGCACAATAAAAATGATTAATGATCGCAAGGTTGTGAATATCTAGCGCAATTTGTTATGTTCCGTTTCAAACAATAGCGTCTAATCAGTCGAATTGTTGTGAATACAAAGAATTTTTAATTTATTTTCAACATTGTTAATTTATATTTTTAGGAAGTTAAATTTTTAAATAACTTGCGATCAATGATCTTATTTATTTTATACTTGGAAGATTTGTTTTGTTAGCTACCTTCTTATACAATCAAACAATCAACGTGGCAAAATATCAATCATTCAATAATCGATCAGTTGATCGATCGATTGATTCAGTTTACTATTTCATTAACCGTAACATGTTTTGTGTAATGAAATCGAAGTTTTTTAAAAATATCTGCTTGTTATGATTTTTCAATTGTATACCGTGTACTAACTAATTGGAAAATGTTTGTAGTTTGTAAGGCTAGAAAACCGTTGTTTGCTTTATGTGAAAGATAAAGTGCTTTTGCAAACCGTGACATAACTGGTTTTCACTTAATACTTTTTGATATCTTGAGAAACGGTCTAGACCTACATTCGCCCTAAATAACCCAACGTAATGGATCAGTTAGATAACAAATGTCAACTAAAATTTTGATAAAATAAAAAAAAAAAAAAAACAAATACAAAAATTTCAAAATTTTCACCAAATTCTAGTAAATTTTTGATTGAAATCGATTACGAGAAATCAGGCATTATACTGAGTACAGGCCAATGCCCTCACATACGGATATATCCCAAGCAATTCAACAACATCCTTTAATCATCGTGTCTTAAACAATTCCTTTAAATCTCTTAAAAGTTTTGTTTATAGTTCATCAAGGTTATTATTGAAAATTATTATTGAAAATTTGACCCTTAAACTTATTTGAATCTTTTAATTCTTTGTCGTTTTTCTAAATGCTATATTTTTTGACATCATTGTAAAAATGACGAAAACTGCCACTTTCGATACGCAGGTGGAAAAGATTAACCCTTTCACGCTCAGTGGTTCCACAGTGGGACCACCTAAGAACGTGAAATGTTTGAATTTGTATTTTTTTGTGTGTGTTTCTCTCCAGATTTTTCAGTTTTAGTTTGTTGCGCTTAGAATGTCAGGACCACTGACTTCATTAAAATTAAAAGTGTTGTAAATTGCTCGTTTTGGGGTAAGTACTACATTATATTATTTGGTAAAATTAATAATTATCGATTTTTAGTGGAAGTAAATGAACCTATATTTTTTAATTTGCTGGTTTTTCGGTTTTTACTTGGTGGTTCCATAATGTTACCACCAGGCATTGGGTTGCAGGTTTGGAGATTACATGTTTTGTGTTACTGTGATAATATCTAACTAGCTGACCTGTGACTGAATAATCAGTCACTTGAATATATTTTTTTGAATTTTTGGTTAAGAAAGGATTAAGAAGATTTTTTACCTTGTTAAAGTTAGCCGAAAGTTGTCAGCCGAAAGTGAAAAAATCGATAATGCAGATAGTGTCTCGACTACATCAGCCGAAAGTAAAAAAAATTTGTATTACATATAATGAAATATCCCAGCCGAAAGTAATAACCTAAAAAATCAGCCGAAAACAAATGTTTCATAAGAAAAAACAAAATTTAAATACCGACAATAATTTATATGAATATACTATAAAGTATATGAAACGTATATAAGAAAATTTCAAAAATTCGTAAAAACTTAACGTTTAAAGTGTTATGTCTGGAAAAGGTCTCATTTGAATCGGTTTGTCGATGGTTAGCGCTGGAAAATTTTTCAGGTCAAATTTTATGTTGAGAGTCCGGGAAAATTGGGGGGAGTGAAATACACGTGCAAATTTCAAAAATTCGTAAAAACTTAACGTTTAAAGTGTTATGTCTGGAAAAGGTCTCGTTTGAATCGGTTTGTCGATGGTTATTGCTGGAAAATTTTCCAGGTGAAATTTTATGTTGAGAGTCCGGGAAAATTAGGGGGAGTGAAATACACGTGCAAACTTCAAAAATTCGTAAAAACTTAACGTTTAAAGTGTTATGTCTGGAAAAGGTCTCATTTGAATCGGTTTGTCGATGGTTATCGGTGGAAAATTTTCCAGGTCAAATTTTATGTTGAGAGTCCGGGAAAATTGGGGGGGAGTGAAATACACGTGCAAAATTCAAAAATTCGAAAAAACTTAACGTTTAAAGTGTTATGTCTGGAAAAGATCTCATTTGAATCGGTTTGTCGATGGTTAGCGCTGGAAAATTTTTCAGGTCAAATTTTATGTTGAAAGTCCGGGAAAATTGGGGGGAGTGAAATACACGTGCAAATTTCAAAAATTCGTAAAAACTTAACGTTTAAAGTGTTATGTCTGGAAAAGGTCTCGTTTGAATCGGTTTATCGATGGTTATTGCTGGAAAATTTTCCAGGTGAAATTTTATGTTGAGAGTCCGGGAAAATTAGGGGGAGTGAAATACACGTGCAAACTTCAAAAATTCGTAAAAACTTAACGTTTAAAGTGTTATGTCTGGAAAAGGTCTCATTTAAATCGGTTTGTCGATGGTTATCGGTGGAAAATTTTCCAGGTCAAATTTTATGTTGAGAGTCCGGGAAAATTGGGGGGAGTGAAATACACGTGCAAAATTCAAAAATTCGAAAAAACTTAACGGGTAAAGTGTTATGTCTGGAAAAGGTCTCGTTTGAATCGGTTTGTCGATGGTTATCGGTGGAAAATTTTCCAGGTCAAATTTTATGTTGAGAGTCCGGGAAAATTGGGGGGAGTGAAATACACGTGCAAAATTCAAAAATTCGAAAAAACTTAACGTTTAAAGTGTTATGTCTGGAAAAGATCTCATTTGAATCGGTTTGTCGATGGTTAGCGCTGGAAAATTTTTCAGGTCAAATTTTATGTTGAGAGTCCGGGAAAATTGGGGGGAGTGAAATACACGTGCAAATTTCAAAAATTCGTAAAAACTTAACGTTTAAAGTGTTATGTCTGGAAAAGGTCTCGTTTGAATCGGTTTATCGATGGTTATTGCTGGAAAATTTTCCAGGTGAAATTTTATGTTGAGAGTCCGGGAAAATTAGGGGGAGTGAAATACACGTGCAAACTTCAAAAATTCGTAAAAACTTAACGTTTAAAGTGTTATGTCTGGAAAAGGTCTCATTTGAATCGGTTTGTTGATGGTTATCGGTGGAAAATTTTCCAGGTCAAATTTTATGTTGAGAGTCCGGGAAAATTGGGGGGAGTGAAATACACGTGCAAAATTCAAAAATTCGAAAAAACTTAACGTTTAAAGTGTTATGTCTGGAAAAGATCTCATTTGAATCGGTTTGTCGATGGTTATCGGTGGAAAATTTTCCAGGTCAAATTTTATGTTGAGAGTCCGGGAAAATTGGGGGGAGTGAAATACACGTGCAAAATTCAAAAATTCGAAAAAACTTAACGTTTAAAGTGTTATGTCTGGAAAAGGTCTCGTTTGAATCGGTTTGTCGATGGTTATCGGTGGAAAATTTTCCAGGTCAAATTTTATGTTGAGAGTCCGGGAAAATTGGGGGGAGTGAAATACACGTGCAAAATTCAAAAATTCGAAAAAACTTAACGTTTAAAGTGTTACGTCTGGAAAAGGTCTCGTTTGAATTGGTTTGTCGATAATTATCGCTGGAAAATTTTCCAGGTCAAATTTTATGTTGAGAGTCCGGGAAAATTAGGGGGAGTGAAATACACGTGCAAACTTCAAAAATTCGTAAAAACTTAACGTTTAAAGTGTTATGTCTGGAAAAGGTCTCATTTGAATCGGTTTGTCGATGGTTAGCGCTGGAAAATTTTTCAGGTCAAATTTTATGTTGAGAGTCCGGGAAAATTGGGGGGAGTGAAATACACGTGCAAATTTCAAAAATTCGTAAAAACTTAACGTTTAAAGTGTTATGTCTGGAAAAGGTCTCGTTTGAATCGGTTTGTCGATGGTTATTGCTGGAAAATTTTCCAGGTGAAATTTTATGTTGAGAGTCCGGGAAAATTAGGGGGAGTGAAATACACGTGCAAACTTCAAAAATTCGTAAAAACTTAACGTTTAAAGTGTTATGTCTGGAAAAGGTCTCATTTGAATCGGTTTGTCGATGGTTATCGGTGGAAAATTTTCCAGGTCAAATTTTATGTTGAGAGTCCGGGAAAATTGGGGGGAGTGAAATACACGTGCAAACTTCAAAAATTCGTAAAAACTTAACGTTTAAAGTGTTATGTCTGGAAAAGGTCTCGTTTGAATCGGTTTGTCGATGGTTATCGGTGGAAAATTTTCCAGGTCAAATTTTATGTTGAGAGTCTGGGAAAATTGGGGGGAGTGAAATACACGTGCAAAATTCAAAAATTCGAAAAAACTTAAAGTTTAAAGTGTTATGTCTGGAAAAGATCTCATTTGAATCGGTTTGTCGATGGTTAGCGCTGGAAAATTTTTCAGGTCAAATTTTATGTTGAGAGTCCGGGAAAATTGGGGGGAGTGAAATACACGTGCAAATTTCAAAAATTCGTAAAAACTTAACGTTTAAAGTGTTATGTCTGGAAAAGGTCTCGTTTGAATCGGTTTGTCGATGGTTATTGCTGGAAAATTTTCCAGGTGAAATTTTATGTTGAGAGTCCGGGAAAATTAGGGGGAGTGAAATACACGTGCAAACTTCAAAAATTCGTAAAAACTTAACGTTTAAAGTGTTATGTCTGGAAAAGGTCTCATTTGAATCGGTTTGTCGATGGTTATCGGTGGAAATTTTCCAGGTCAAATTTTATGTTGAGAGTCCGGGAAAATTGGGGGGAGTGAAATACACGTGCAAAATTCAAAAATTCGAAAAAACTTAACGTTTAAAGTGTTATGTCTGGAAAAGATCTCATTTGAATCGGTTTGTCGATGGTTAGCGCTGGAAAATTTTTCAGGTCAAATTTTATGTTGAGAGTCCGGGAAAATTGGGGGGAGTGAAATACACGTGCAAATTTCAAAAATTCGTAAAAACTTAACGTTTAAAGTGTTATGTCTGGAAAAGGTCTCGTTTGAATCGGTTTGTCGATGGTTATTGCTGGAAAATTTTCCAGGTCAAATTTTATGTTGAGAGTCCGGGAAAAATAGGGGGAGTGAAATACACGTGCAAACTTCAAAAATTCGTAAAAACTTAACGTTTAAAGTGTTATGTCTGGAAAGGTCTCATTTGAATCGGTTTGTCGACGGTTAGCGCTGGAAAATTTTCCAGGTCAAATTTTATGTTGAGAGTCCGGGAAAATAAGGTGGAGTGAAATACACGTGCAAAATTCAAAAATTCGAAAAACTTAACGTTTAAAGTGTTATGTCTGGAAAAGATCTCATTTGAATCGGTTTGTCGATGGTTAGCGCTGGAAAATTTTTCAGGTCAAATTTTATGTTGAGAGTCCGGGAAAATTGGGGGGAGTGAAATACACGTGCAAATTTCAAAAATTCGTAAAAACTTAACGTTTAAAGTGTTATGTCTGGAAAAGGTCTCGTTTGAATCGGTTTGTCGATGGTTATCGGTGGAAAATTTTCCAGGTCAAATTTTATGTTGAGAGTCCGGGAAAATTGGGGGGAGTGAAATACACGTGCAAACTTCAAAAATTCGAAAAAACTTAACGTTTAAAGTGTTACGTCTGGAAAAGGTCTCGTTTGAATTGGTTTGTCGATAGTTATCGGTGGAAAATTTTCCAGGTCAAATTTTATGTTGAGAGTCCGGGAAAATTAGGGGGAGTGAAATACACGTGCAAACTTCAAAAATTCGTAAAAACTTAACGTTTAAAGTGTTATGTCTGGAAAAGGTCTCATTTGAATCGGTTTGTCGATGGTTAGCGCTGGAAAATTTTTCAGGTCAAATTTTATGTTGAGAGTCCGGGAAAATTGGGGGGAGTGAAATACACGTGCAAACTTCAAAAATTCGTAAAAACTTAACGTTTGAAGTGTTATGTCTGGAAAAGATCTCATTTGAATCGGTTTGTCGATGGTTAGCGCTGGAAAATTTTCCAGGTCAAATTTTATTTTGAGAGTCCGGGAAAATTGGGGGGAGTGAAATACACGTGCAAACTTCAAAAATTCTTAAAAACTTAACGTTTGAAGTGTTATGTCTGGAAAAGATCTCATTTGAATCGGTTTGTCGATGGTTATTGCTGGAAAACTTTCCAGGTCAAATTTTATGTTGAGAGTCCGGGAAAATTAGGGGGAGTGAAATACACGTGCAAACTTCAAAAATTCGTAAAAACTTAACGTTTGAAGTGTTATGTCTGGAAAAGATCTCATTTGAATCGGTTTGTCGATGGTTAGCGCTGGAAAATTTTCCAGGTCAAATTTTATTTTGAGAGTCCGGGAAAATTGGGGGGAGTGAAATACACGTGCAAATTTCAAAAATTCGTAAAAACTTAACGTTTAAAGTGTTATGTCTGGAAAAGGTCTCGTTTGAATCGGTTTGTCGATGGTTATTGCTGGAAAATTTTCCAGGTGAAATTTTATGTTGAGAGTCCGGGAAAATTGGGGGGAGTGAAATACACGTGCAAACTTCAAAAATTCGAAAAAACTTAACGTTTAAAGTGTTATGTCTGGAAAAGATTTCATTTGAATCGGTTTGTCGATGGTTAGCGCTGGAAAATTTTCCAGGTCAAATTTTATGTTGAGAGTCCGGGAAAATTAGGGGGAGTGAAATACACGTGCAAACTTCAAAAATTCGTAAAAACTTAACGTTTAAAGTGTTAATTCTGGAAAAGATCTCGTTTGAATCGGTTTGTCGATGGTTAGCGCTGAAAAATTTTCCAGGTCAAATTTTATGTTGAGAGTCCGGGAAAATTAGGGGGAGTGAAATACACGTGCAAACTTCAAAAATTCGTAAAAACTTAACGTTTAAAGTGTTATGTCTGGAAAAGGTCTCATTTGAATCGGTTTGTCGATGGTTAGCGCTGGAAAATTTTCCAGGTCAAATTTTATTTTGAGAGTCCGGGAAAATTGGGGGGAGTGAAATACACATGCAAACTTCAAAAATTCGAAAAAACTTAACGTTTAAAGTGTTACGTCTGGAAAAGGTCTCGTTTGAATTGGTTTGTCGATGGTTATCGCTGGAAAATTTTCCAGGTCAAATTTTATGTTGAGAGACCGGGAAAATTAGGGGGAGTGAAATACACGTGCAAACTACAAAAATTCGAAAAAACTTAACGTTTAAAGTGTTACGTCTGGAAAAGGTCTCGTTTGAATTGGTTTGTCGATGGTTAGCGCTGGAAAATTTTCCAGCGATAACCATCGACGAACCAATTCAAACGAAACCTTTTCCAGATATAACACTTTAAACGTTAAGTTTTAACGAATTTTTGAAGTTTGCACGTGTATTTCACTCCCCCAATTTTCCCGGACTCTCAACATAAAATTTGACCTGGAAAATTTTCCAGCGCTAACCATCAACAAATCGATTCAAACGAGACCTTTTCCAGACATAACACTTTAAACGCTAAGTTTTTACGAATTTTTGAAGTTTGCACGTGTATTTCACTCCCCCCAATTTTCCCAGACTCTCAACATAAAATTTGACCAGGAAAATTTTCCAGCGATAATCATCGACAAATCGATTCAAACGAGACTTTTTCCAGACATAACACTTTAAACGTTAAGTTTTTACGAATTTTTGAAATTTGCACGTGTATTTCACTCCCCCCAATTTTCCCGGACTCTCAACATAAATCTTGACCTGAAAAATTTTCCAGCGATAACCATCGACGAACCGATTCAAACGAGACCTTTTCCAGACATAACACTTTAAACGCTAAGTTTTTACGAATTTTTGAAATTTGCACGTGTATTTCACTCCCCCCAATTTTCCCGGACTCTCAAAATAAAATTTGACCTGGAAAATTTTCCAGCGCTAACCATCGACGAACCAATTCAAACGAAACCTTTTCCAGATATAACACTTTAAACGTTAAGTTTTTACGAATTTTTGAAGTTTGCACGTGTATTTCACTCCCCCAATTTTCCGGGACTCTCAAGATAAATCTTGACCTGGAAAATTTTCCAGCGATAACCATCGACGAACCGATTCAAACGAGACCTTTTCCAGACATAACACTTTAAACGTTAAGTTTTTACGAATTTTTGAAATTTTCTTATATACGTTTCATATACTTTATAGTATATTCATATAAATTATTGTCGGTATTTAAATTTTGTTTTTTCTTATGAAACATTTGTTTTCGGCTGATTTTTTAGGTTATTTTATCGGCTGGGATATTTCACCAAAAACACATGTTTTTTTATTAACTTTCGGCTGATGTAGTAGAGACACAATCTGCATTATCGATTTTTCTTCACTTTCGGCTGGCCACTTTCGGCTAACTTTAACAGTATAGATTTTTTAAGATATAAATTTGATGCACTTTTATCAAAAATAAATTAAAATCTTATACGCGGTTAATTTTTAAATCTTAAACGGGAAGCACGCGCTCAAATGTACATACATAGTATATGACTTACCTTCTAAGTCAAATATTCATATCTCAAACGGAAAGCGCGTGCTCGGGATCAAATGATCACTTACGCGCCCAAACCAAATATTCAAATCTGAAACGGAAGCGCGCGCTTGGGAGACATTTTTATTATCCAATGCAGCAGTTGTTTATGAAATGCATTCAACTGCTTTTCGTTCAGCAGTTGGATTCGTAATTCAGCTTCTACGGCTTCTCGAACTGTATCGAAGACTTGCACTTCTACGGAACTTCCCGATGGAGTTGATATAAGCCGATCATAGCGCAAGAAAGCCCGTGCTGTATAAGAATTATGTTGATATCGTGGAGAGTCAAATTTTTTGCTACTTTTTGAATATGGTGTCGGCTATAATCAAGAGTCATGTCATCTGCAGACTTCATTCAGAAATCAAGAGGTATTGACAGACTGCTGCTTCTGTTAAGCAGTGATCCCATTTATCATCGTTTACCAGAAGGCCCCTGCAGCTGCAGAAACTTTGATGGTATTGTAAATAACACCATTGAATGTTCGTACAAATTTAAAGCTGGTGGCACATTGAATATGTAGTAAAAGCAGCCGCAGGAAGAAAGGCTCCTCATCTCTCAAGCTTACTGTATACATTCGTCCAACAACCTTCACTCGCGTACGTAAACGTAATGTTGGAGAATGTCAGTATATAGGAAATGACGTGCGTTTTGTTCATTGAAGTTGAGCTGAAACCATGACTCAAGCTGTTAGCAGCGCTTCATTTTCATCACCTGCTTCGAATGTAATTATCTGTTGATTCGGTAGGTGAACAGAAAGACGCATCACGGCATAAGATCGTCATGCATTTTCGGCTCGATGAAAAATAATTTGATATATTCGCGGTTTGCAAAAAGTAGCTGACACCTGGTGAACAAAATATAAAACGTAGTTTGCTATGAAGCAAAGGGAATTACAACTGTGATAACAATGCATTTGAGAATTCTCCTCCCTCTTGTAGACGTAGAAACTAACGCTAAATACATTCGATGAAAATCGCCAATAACAAATTCAGGTTTTTAATAAAGCAAACTCATGGCAAACTCGCACAGCGTCAAATCTTGGAAATTTTCTGAAACCACCTGAGGTACCCATTTCGGGTACTTTCCGGTGGAATTTGTCCGATTTTCCGATTTAGGGACGTATGTGAAGATAGCCCGAAAACTAGCCCGAAAAAAGACTTTTTATTAAAAAGTGGGTGTCCTCACTAAAATTAATTTAAAAGCCTTTTAGCCCGAAAAATAAAAATAATTTATGTTCAAATCATACTCTATCCCGAAAACTAAAATAAATTTCTAGAAACTGGTTCAAGCAATTTTTCTATTAAAAAATTGCTTTGTTCGTGCTCGTTTAAAATTGTTCAGGAATTAAAAGAATTATTTTATAGTTTAATAATATTATTTGTATATATTTCGCAATTCGTGTCCCCACATTTTAGTAGATTATAAAAATTAACAATCCATTACATACAATCTAAGGGCCGATTCAGGAATCTAAAATTTTAAGTATTATATGTCACTAGCTGACCTGTGACTGAATATACAGTCACGTGAATACATTTTGTTGAATTTTTGGTTAAGAAATGATTAAGAAGATTTTTTAAGATGTAAATTTGATACACTTTTATCAAAAATAAAGTAAATTCATATACGTGGTTAATTTTTAAATCTTAAACGGCAAGCACGCGCTCAAATACACACAGTATGACTTACGTGCCAAGTCAAATATTCATATCTGAAACGGGAAGCACGCGCTCGGGATCACATGATCACTTACGCGCCCAAACGAAATATTCAAATCTCAAACAGGAAGTACGCGCTCGGGATCACATGACCATTTACGCGCCCAAACCAAATATTCAAATCTCAACTTCGGCTGGAGACATTTTCATCATCCACTGCAGCAGTTCTTTTACGAAATGCACCCAATCAAATGCTTTTCGTTTAGTAGTTGATTTCGTAATTCAGCTTCTTCGGCTTCTCAAACTGTATCAAAGACTTGCACTTCTACGGGAGTTCTCGATGGAGTTGGTAAGCCGATCATAGCGCAAGAAAGTCCGTGCTGTATAAGAATTATGTTGATATCGTGGAGAGCCAAATTTTCTGCTACATTTTCAATATGGTGTTTTCTGCATATCCATCCAGAGATCAAGAGGTTTTGAAAGTTGACAAAAGCAACAAATATAACGAAAGTCTCTCGAAGCTGTCTTGGCATTTGAAAGACTGCTGTTTCTGTTAAGCAGTGATCCCATTTATCATCGTTTACCAGATCCGTGCAGCTGTAGCTTCTTTGAAGGTTTTGTAAATAAAACCGTCGAATGTTCGTATAAATTCAAAGCTGTTTGAACCTCGAGTATGTAGCAAAAGCTGCAGGAAGAAACGCTCCTCATCTCTCAAGGTTACTGTTTATATTCCTGGAAAACCTTCTCTCCACCTCTTTGACGAAGTTGTCATTTACCGCGTACGTAAGCGTAATGGTAGGGAATGTCAGTATATTGTAAGAAATGACGTGCGCTTTGATCATTAAAGTTGAGTTGAAACCATGACTCAAGCTTCGTTCAGCCAGTTTGTGCTGCTAGCAACAATTCATCTTCATTACCTGCTTCGAATACAATTATTTGTTGATTCGGTAGGTGGACAGAAAGAGGAATCACGGTCAGATAAGATCGATCATGCAGTTTTGAATCGATAAAAAATAATTTGATATATTCGCGGTTTGCAAAAAGTAGCTGACACCTTGCGAACAAAATGTAAATCGTATAGTTTGCTATGAAGCAAGGGGAATTAAAACTGTGTCCCTCTTATAGACGTAGAAACTAACGCTAACTACATTCGATGAAAATCACCAATAACAAATTCAGGGTTTTAATAAAGCATACTCAACTCACACAGTGTCAAATTTTGGAAATTTTCTGAAACCACCATGAGGTACCTGTTTCGAGTACTTCCCGGTGGAATTTTTCCGAAATAAGAAACAATTAAGAAGTTGTAAATTTGATGCACTTTTATCAAAAATAAAGTAAATTCATATACGCGATTAATTTTTAAATCTTAAATATTTAGTAGATAGAGTGTCATGACAAAATTGAAATTTTTACACTGACAACTATTAACACCAAAATGTATGTAAAAACATTTTATGTTCTCTGTTTTGTTTAATTGAGAGTCAAATACAAATTTTCTACTCAATTTTTCATCACAGTGTGTCATCACAAAAACATCGGCAATTTTAATAAATTTTGCCATTGTCACGGTGTAATACGCATGATCATAGATTCAATATAAACATATTTTGTCATGGCATTCTGGCGTCGTGACAAAATTTTGCTGAAAACACCTGAGGTACCCGTTTCAGGTACTTCCCGGTGGAATTTTTCAGATTTTTCTTGCAAAGGCACACCGCTATATTTATGTCGACCTACCCTGAAAAATTTAAACGGATCGGATCATGCTTAGGGGTCATTTTAGGGTTGAGTTTGAAAAAATTAAGCGTATTAATATAATAGATAATTTACAAATTATTATTATTATTCTTTTCAATATAAGAAGCGGGGATATAAAATATTTATGCCACGAGAATCGGAACCGTTTTTTGATAATAAAACAAAATAGAGAAAGTAATCGATTCAAAAATTAAATGAATTATGTTGAAAAAGTTCCAATTGTGCACTGAGGTTCATCCTTACTCCCATTCATCCTTACTCCCATTAATATATAAAGGGGATTAGGCATTTATCTGGAGCCACATTCATATATACGAGTAACACGAATGTGGCTCCAGATAAATGCCTAATCCCCTTTATATATTAATGGAAGTAAAGATGAAGCTCAGAAATAGTCCTACGAACCTAATAAAATCATCCGTTAGATCTGACAATCTCTGTGGACAGATATTCGTGCATTGAAGTTGTGCGATTTGTCGAGAAAAAAAAAATCGAGTTACTCGTATATGAATGTGGCTTCAGATAAATGCCTAATCCCCTTTATATATTAATGGAAGTAAGGATGAAGCTCAGAAATAGTCCTACGAATCTAATTAAACCATCCGTTAGATCTGACAATCTCGTTTAATTTAAATTTAAATAATTTAGAAGACAAGTTATGGTCTTTATTCTCTATTTAATAATTTTTATTTACTTTCCTGCTACATAAAAATATTAAATAAAACTTCACAAAAGTTTTAGTTTATTTACTTTTAAATTAAATAATAGTGCTATTAGTGCACAATTGGAATTTTTTCAACATAATTCATTTAGTTTTTGAATCGATTACATTCTCTATTTTATTTTATTATCAAAAAACGGTTCCGATTCTCGTGACATAAATATTTTATATCCCCGCTTCTTATATTGAAAAGAATAATAATAATAATATGTAAATTATAACATATAACACTTAAAATTTTAGATTCCGGAATCGGCCCTTAGCTTTTATGTAATGGATTGTTAATTTGTATAATCTACCAAAATGTGGGGGCACGAATTGCGAAATATATACAAATAATATTATTAAATATTATTTACCTATGAAATAATTCTTTTAATTCCTGAACAATTTTAAACGAGCACGAAGAAAGCAATTTTTTAATAGAAAAATTGCTTGAACCAGTTTCTAGAAATTTATTTTAATTTTCGGGATAGAGTATGATTTGAACATAAATTATTTTTATTTTTCGGGATAAAAGGCTTTTAAATTAATTTTAGTGAGAACACCCACCTTTTAATAAAAAGTCTTTTTTCGGGCTAGTTTTCGGGCTATCTTCACATACGTTAGATAGAAGCTGACCTGTGACTGAATAACCAGTCACGTGAATACATTTTATTGAATTTTTGGTTAAGAAATAATTAAGAAGAATTTTTAAGATGTAAATTTGATGCACTTTTATCAAAAATAAAGTAAATTCATATACGTGGTTAATTTTTAAATCTTAAATAGATAGAGTGTCATGACAAAATTGTATTTTTATACTCACAACTATTAACACCAAAATGTATGTAAAAACATTTTATGCTCTCTGTTTTGTTTAATTGAGAGTCTGATACAAATTTACTACTCCTTTTGTCATCAGAGTGGTATGACAAAAACATCGGCAAAATTTTAATAAATTTTGTTATTGTGACGATGTAATGCGCATGATCATAGATTCAATAGAAACATATTTTGTCATGGCATTCTGGCGTCGAGACAAAATTTTGCTGAAAACACCTGAGGTACCCGTTTCAGGTACTTCCCGGTGGAATTTTTCCGATTTTTTCTAGCAAAGGCACACCGCTTTATTTATGTCGAGCTACCCTGAAAAATTTAAACGGATCGGTACATGTTTAGAGGTCATTTTCGGGTTGAGTTTGAAAAAATTAATCATATTAATATAATAGATAAAAAAAATTTGTTCTAAGGTCGAAAATGAATAAAATAATTGATTTGGAGCGCTAGTGAGGATGCTTATTGCCTATTAGATAAAATTCCATCCGAAGAATCCGAAATGTCCCGCTCGGAGAGTGAAGACGAGATGGAATTAAATATGAATCCTGAATTTGAAACGGAACAGGACTTTGCTTCTGTTGAAGAATTTCCAAGGTTAGCTCATGCTGAAGATAGTACAGATTGGGATAGTGATGACCGGTGATCTACCGTTGTCAACATTTTTATGCAAGATACACGCGGGGTAACGGAACCCTCCCGACCGGTATGCGCTACTCGTATAAAAAAAATATGTGTGCAACCTCGCAGTGCAACTGACCCATGTCATCAGGTTACACCGTATATACAAAAAATCAACTTTTACCGGAAGTACAAAATGGTGTTAGTCAGCGTATTATGGAAAATAAATAACAATCGAAATATTATTCCGATAAATCGTTTAGAAAAACCAGGCAACCTGAAATTAGTGAGTCACTATTTGTAAAGTGAAAAGGCAAGTAGAGCCCATGGACAGATGCGAAAGTGATTGAAAAAATCAATAATCGATCATATATGTGGTTATGACTGAGAATGATCAAGCATATGGTCGGGATAGAGTCGATATAATTCCTCAGAGATAAACAACACATATATTACCTGATAAGCACGAGAATTTTCTGAAGGAAAAAATCAACGTCAAGGAGCAAGATAATAATACATCACAACAAGAAGAATTTTATGATTGTGAAGCAGCCAGCAACAGAAACATTCCAGAAACAGAACCAGTGGCTCAAACAGCAAATAAAAAGAGTGCACTTTAGTGAGGCAATCGTCAAGAGTGATGAACGACCAAAAAGAGTTATTAGGTTACGATCCAAAAGCCTCTTGAGTATTATCAACTTTAAAAAAAAAAATTAAAATAAAGGAGATGTTGTAATGTCAACACTAGAGTAATGTAATGTATGACAGCACCACTATGTAAACGCGGTAATATAAAACTGCTATGCAAAACGTAGTGACTTGAAATAGACATTTTATAACGCCCGAGTTCAGTTCTTTAAGCATATAAAACCTCGGCTTCTATTGCTAGAGCATTTTTGTACAAAATTATCTGATCTTCAATTCTTATCGGAACAAAAAATCTCTAACTGCTATATTTTGGGAGATATTCGCCGAAAACCGATTTTCCGGGTCTTTTGGTGCCATTTTCTTTCCCTACAACAGAATGTTTTAGGGAAACTTGCCACTTATCATCAGAAAATGAAAATCGTAACTAATAACTTACAGGTTGGCCTGTTTTCCCCCCTTCATTTACTGGACTATAACTAATTATCAGAATTTGGAGCTTAATCGATGGCGTTCATAATATTTTTGATTTTCTTTCCTGAGTGTTAATTTTTAATTGACCTTGAAATTTTTTAAAACGATTTTATCAAATTCCTATTGGCAACCAATTACTAGAAATAACTGTTCAATTGTGATCAAATAGACTCACCTTTTGATTTTACAAAATTCGCTTAATGAGGTGCCATAGCTTCACGTATGATGCTCAGATTCCGAGATTAATTAAACTTAATGTATCTGCCATTCTAACGATTAAAACAATCATTTCCTCTATGTAATGATTAAATAAAACATTTAATTTAATTTTATGCACTCCAATTATTCAATCATTCAATTCGGTAGTTACATATATACAGGAAACGTGTACATAACATAAAATATTAAATGCGCGCGCGATGTGTAATTACCTGTAAATTTTTGTGCGTCCGCTAATTCTCTTGAAAGATCTTAAATGATTAATAATCGTACATAAATTTCAACACCACATATTCCACACTTCACATGATTGATTTTCATTTTGAACAAAGTATAGAATTTTACATATAGCGTATTCTGTATAGTGCCTATATGATATGCGAACGACTGTATATGAAATATAACGGTTCACACATGTAAAATTCTCACGTAGATAACGAGTTAACAAGAAAACCCCATTTCTTTTACGATATAACGCATATCTCTAATTAATTTAAATTAGAATTGTAACAGCCTTTTTAATTAAGTCAACAAAGTTTTGATAACAATCGCGTATCTGCATAGTAGATTTACGCGAAACTATTTTTTTTTTGTGTCTTAAGAACATTAAGAATTTCTATTATATTCTTTCACATCATCGTAATATGTGAACCGCGCACGAACATCATATATAGAAGCGCATTCTCATCAAAAGTCATGTCTTTATAGTTTATCACTCTTCTTTTGTGTTACAACTTACAACACAAGACGTTATAGGTTGGTATATAGATAAAGTAGAAAAATACACCTCAACGTAAAAATTGTAGAGATACAGAGATGTTTATATAGCGTCTTATAACAGTAAACCAGTCATCAAACCTTTAACTATTTTATATGATTTCACATCATAACATTTTTTTATTTTATTTTTTTATATGTAAATTAGACTTTAGACTGCGGCGTATTAATTAGCACATCGTTCAAATTTATGTAAAACTTAGTGTAAGAGTTGTATAATTACTATAAAGTAGAACTTGACATTGTGTCGTAAATTGTATAGGAACGTTTTATGATGTGCCGATAAAATGTATGGGCGCGAAAAGCCGGTTTAGAATAAAAATATATATTCTTGCTGGCGTAATAATACGTAAGTACGATGCGGTTATAAAAAAAAAGTTTCTTATTAAAATTTACATTGGTTGCTGCTTCGGTTACGCGCACGCTTCTTTCAATCTAAAAATATAAAAAATCTAAAAAACACTTTTATTGAAGGAATGTGCAAGTTTGTGCTGCTATCTAGCGATAATATTAGGAACTATACACAAATAACCTAACCTTCTTACCAGCTGATTAATGTGCATATTACATCCAAATTATCATCATCCCAAACGAAAAGCCGCAACTAATTTGAAAGTGAGAGGAAGTATCATTGAAGTTGATAATCGTTGGGTAGTCCTGTATTCGCCACTTGTATCAAAAAGTTTTACCCCTTTCAATAGAATTCTGCCATATACAGATCATCGTAGTGTAAACCGCGTTACTGTATTTCAGACTTTTTTCCTTGTTTGTATTGTTGAACCAAATAAAACACCATTTGTTGAGAAATACATTTTACCTTTATTAATAACTTTAACTTTATTAATATCGCTATCGATCATTCAATAACTGCGGATGGCCATCGAAAATAGTAAACAATATAAATCAGCTGATATTCCAGTTATCATTATTCACGGATCAGCCGACAGTCCAGTTTCATCATATACCTAAAATAAAGAAATCATATTGGATTAACAACAAATACTTACCATTTTACCTGGAACTCTGTCTGCTTAACATCATTTCTTAACATAAAATTAGAATTAGAATTATGTAATTTTGTAATTATTATTATTTATCAATTAATTTTAATACTTATCTTTGTTTTATATCCATTTAAACATTACGTAAACTTTCTGACATTTCTTGTCAATGTCAATCAAAACAAAAATGTCAATCAATTTGTACTAGGGGTCTATTTTTTAATTCAACCCGAGCAAGCAGGCTTACCCCGGGTAGTGTACACCGAGCAAAGGTTGTACTGGGTAAAATTATTCGGTGTGCATAGAGTAAAAAATTGTTTTTTACTTTGCACACTCTTTGTACACTGACATTAATTTCAGAGTAAAATTTGAAGAATCGAGTAAGCTCGGTGTAAGCACAGTTCACAAATAAAAACGCAGTGTGCAGAGTAAAATTACTCAGGTTGAATAAAAAAACACAGAGTATTTTTTGACAGCGCACTGCTTGCTCAGGTTGAATTAAAAAATAGGCCCTAGATTAATAATTGAGAATGAGTGCGATTTATGTAAATTAGTACTAAATCAACAATTGCGCAAAATTTTGAATTCGCGTCACTTTAGTAATTTTGCTTTATATTCCTTGTTTTGACAAATTAATCAATTTTTCTTTAACTTTCACTCTCTTACATTTTGGCGATCAAAAAGGAAACATCGAAAAAGATTACTAGTAGTCAGCAATCAATATTAATTATAATAAAAGTAAATTTATAACGATGTCTTAAGTCTTTGTTGATATTTTCAATCGCGCTCGATAATAGGAAGACAATTGCCGGATAAATGTCTACGTTTGCGGATACAGCTGTGCAACCTCCTAGTCCAAGCCATATCTGCATATACATTTTTTGGTGCCGAAACCTGGGAATTACCCACAATAAAGTCAGTTAATTAGAATTTATCTTTTATATAGACTATAAATTATATGGATCTATGAATATATACCGCGATTAAGAGCAATAAAACGATAGTGGACAGTTATCGACTGAGAATATTAAGAACAATTATATAGTGCTAGTGTACGAATTTAGAACAAGTGTTTCAGTGCAATTTCTGTGAAACAATATAATGTGTGAACGATTATTACTTTTACGGGATCGAGCGCGTGGTCAAATAATTCTTATTTTACGGTTTGGAGAAAAACTAACCGACGCTACCCCAGTCAAGGATATCAAGGGTACACTCAAAATTCTAGAACAGACATACCAAACGTTCGATGAGATTGAGTTACAATTATTCGAAGACCAAGCGTAAGAATCAATTACGGACGCAGTTGATGAAATTTATTACAAGGCTCGCGCAATACTTCGTAAGGCATGCGGTTACAATCACGGTCAAACTAACGGCAGCCAAGACCTCAATACTACACTGGAACAGTTTATTGGTCAACAGAAAACGTTTGACGAAGGAGTCAGTATATCGCAACACGTGCGTCTGCCAAAGATAGATACTGAAACGAAGCAATTATGGGCAACCGAAATATGCCGCAATTCCTGAACAAAAGATTTGATGCGTTGGAAATTTGTGACGCTGCTAATAAAAGAGTTCCAGCCAAACCATCTCTCAACACTTTTATATCCAGCGACACCCGCACCCCAGTTGAGTACCACGCCTGTCAACAAAAACACCCACTATTTAAATGTGCGGTATTTAAAAATAAAACTGTGGAAGCTAGGACAAAACTAATAACGGAGATGAATTTATGCCGGAATTGTTTAAAACGAGGTCATGTGAGTGCTAACTGTTTTTCAAAATCATCATGTCTTATTTGCAGTAACCGACATCATACTTTGCTCCACCTAGAAGCACACCTAGAAGCACAACCAAGTTCGAGTCAAACGTATACTACATTTAAAGAATCCTCAGCCGAAGACATTACCAAATCAAATAGCGCATCACCACCGATTCAGCAGACTACTAATACGAGCGTCCTTCATTCATGCCTTTCCTTGCCAACCACGGTACTACCCACAGCCGTTATTTACGCGGAAATACGTACCGGAGAACTCCAGCCATTCCGAGCGTTATTGGATTCCGGCTCACAATCATGTTTCGTGACCGAATCTGTTACGGACCACTCACGAGACGCGCACGTTTTAATTACAGGGTAGCTTAAGCGGCTGGTTGGGTTTAATGCCTCGGAGTCCATCTTGGTCCAACAAACCACACGTGTGCACATTAAACTGAGGGGAATAAACACTTATAGCACCAGTTCAATCTTTATGTCGTCAAATAAAAAAAAACACTTATTCCATTTTGATCATGTATTAATTCAGGGTTAAATATTTATATGTCCAAACCAACAACATGGTACCGGACAAAATTTCTAATAATCTTAATAAATTGATTAATACTCAAATTTCCTATAAAAGCAGTCTAGATTGTATGCAAAACAAATTTTATATTTGCAAAAAAAAATAACATAAAAATACCGCTTACCACTTAAATTGATCCGAAGAGCGCTCCCAGGATGTAGGTATTGGTTTAGCTGGAACTATTATTAAATCGCAAACCCCATTATATCTCTGCTCTTATCAGAATGATCCTTATTCACAAAATTATTATTTTTTATATCACAATTGAGCAAACAACAAAAAAAACTTATTCAATGAACTTAGATCTAAGCACTTAACTAAGAAAGACAAATTTCTTAATAGAATCACAATTTCACTATGATTTCACTAATTTATATTATATTCCTACTTTTTTTTTTGTTTTATTTTTTTTTACTTAAATAAATAAAAGTAACCCGCGACGCTAACAAATGTTGCCTTGTGGGGGTCGAATAATGAAGGTCGTGACCGCTACTCTATAGTGTACGACAGTATGATAAAGTCCAACCACCTTACTACGCGGCTTCGTGTTTGCTCCCCTTGTAACGGTGTTGACGTTCCAGCGACCTGAATGATAATTTTGTATAGGCTAGCAGATGTTGTATAGAATACATTACACAATACTATCATGAAAGCGTTAATTGGTATAATATATAATTATTTTGTGTACCTGGTTGAACCGAATCATTATTGGTATAATCAATTAATTTAGATATCGTTCCATAGAGGGTGATGTCCGTTGGATGACGATGAATTTTGTTTTTGTGTGTTCATCTCATTTTTATAATAACACTGCTTTATCGGTCATTTTATTTTGGAGCCGTGCACTGTCAATACGCATATCATAAAAGTGCCAGTGAATTGTTGTTATGCTAATAACAAATATTAAATTAGTCGGTATTAATTGATATATATTATCAATAACATTATATATCATTAATCAGTTGAAGTGGTGTATAACCGTCGCCTAACATTTGTTTCGCATAGTCGCGGGAAAACAGAGCCACGTGAAATAACGAATAAAACGGGAAATATATTCTAAACTAACACGCAGACGCCCGGGGCCACGCTAAACGGGTTTTTCCGCGACATATTTTTTTTTCCGTTGTATGTATATATATATATACATATATTTGCGAGACGCCGCCCATTTGATTCATTCTCCAGTGAAAACCCCGGCGTTTATGAACTAAACTACACCAACAAAAATAGTACCTGCAGACGGCCTTGTATTTATATGCGGACGGTTCTCTTTGGTAATTTCCAGCAAAGGGAGATTGTTTCACAAACGCGATTCCTGATTTTGGGTATTTGCATGAAGCGCGCAAACGGTAAACCACGGCCATCACCTTTGGAACCGCTATATGAGCTAAGTGTTTGTTTTATATGTTATTATATTATAAATGCAACTTTATATTTATTTTTATGTACTAATTAGTATAAATATTTCATTCATGCATATGAATGTACTATAACTCTATATTTTAAGCTATATTGAATCATATATGTCATTTTGTTTTTTTTTTTGCCAATGATAATTTATTCTATACAGTTTTTTTTTGCATACTATATTTCTTTTTGCAACCTTAAGTTGTTTATGAGTGTACAATAATATTACTATATTGCTAAGAAAATGGACCGCGGATCCGATTAAAACCTTAATTCTTTGATATTAAGATAAATCTTATATTAAGTAACCGATAAGTCATATTGCTATACATTTTGTTTTCTCTGCATGTTAAATTAATCAGTTATATTATATACTGTTAAAATGTACCAATAATTATTCCGTTTAACGAATTTCGAGAGTTTTTTTTTATTATTTCTCTGTCACGATTTTAACATTCTACATTTCTGCTTGCTTGGACATTGCGATGCGTGATTAAATCTATCTGTGTGGTATGGGCTAATCCACCATTCAGCACTAAGGGGCATATCAAAAATGTTGTGCATGATATTGCCATGTGGAGGGAGGAGTGCACAAGTGGTCTACCAAACCGACCATCGAGAAGAAACATGACTGTGACTTGGTAGTGTTATATATTAAATTATTTCCTTTGTTAAATTCAATCGTGATGAGTTATCTACTTCTATTTAATCATTCTACTACACATAGTTTCGGCTCAATGACGTAATTGCATTTTCAAAGCGTTCCATGATTGGCATTGTTTTTGTGTTCCAGGCTCATCTAGGTATGCAAATCTTGCAGCACAACATTGTTCTCTGTAGTCGGTGACAACATCTACGCCCACCTTCTGTTCCTAGCCGGCAAACGTGCTGCACGTCACCGATGTATAGGACTGCAGAGAAATTTTTCTGTTAACGGTATGATAAACACCCCACTAAATTGTTGCGCGAAATCCCACATTAGTTGGCATTAGGTCGTACCGTTACAGTGGCGCCCAAGCGGATCGAAATTTAAGTAAATATTTTTTTTTATATTCCCTAATTTTCCTCAAAGGAGTGTGAATTAGGTTTCGCATACCTAGATAGATGCGTTTTCTTTAATTTTATTTTTGTGTGTCCTAATAATTAAATTTGTTGTTTAAGTAATTTAATTTAACATTTATACTATTTGGAGTTCGGATCTTCGCATTATTTTTCCACTTAGGTGTTTTGATGGTAGTGTTAGGATGAGATCCAGAATTCTAGGTAAAGAATGATTGATATATCTTGCGAATTTCCAATTTTGGATAAAAATTGTTGGTTAAAATTTACTGACCATGATTTTTGCAAAATTTTTATATCGATGGTTTCAACATAAATAGTTTCAGTTTAAAATTAAATTTATTTCGTTTGGTGATACATTCACTTCAAGAAGTTCAGATTGTGTTGACCGCTTTGACGAATAATTTTGTCTTATAACCGCTTATTCCTTTTATGGACCACGAATTCCGCTAAGAAGCGTTGAGAAATACTTTTTATTCCTCATGACTTCGTGTTCATTGGAAACTGTGGTACTCCCAATATATTTTACATTTACAACAAACATGGAACGCTAATTGTAAAGATTTTTTTTTATTTTCAACAGTCACAGTCTATTTTCTCTCTTAACTATTTATCGTGTGAATGTTGTATTAGCCCAACTACCACCTTATACATAAAAAAAAAATAATTAAAAAAGTAGTTATCGAACTAATAATTTAACATATTAGATCGTTTCGTATTGAAAAGGTTAAGAAAAAAAAAATTTTAAATTTGAGATTGTTATATTTAGTACATTTATAATTGTGTCGTGATAAAGTTATGTAATTGGTGAAATTACTGCAATTAGAATATCGTGAACCGAATATGGCCAAATTTGCAGAAACACAAATGGAAGTTAAGTACTTAGATTGTGATGAGCTTTCGGTTGAGTGCCAAATAAGAAGCATAACGGGAAATATTCCAACAAAACTGTCCAAATTACAGGAGATTTTGGAAAAGGAGAAATCAAAAGAACTTGATCCACCAACACGAGCGCATGTAGCGGCTTTGAAAAGTCCGAAAAGAGAAATTCAGATATGCAGCGATAAATTGCGAAATATCGAAGGTCAACTCATTACCCTATCAGAAACACGGGATTACGAAGCAGACAAAATATCGGAACTTATTACGGTTGCGCTTCATGTCGGTGATCGACTAGGTCGCATTAGCCATTCCAAAACAGTGGCGACAGTTTCTTTACAACTATTGGACGCCTGTCAAAAATTATTAAGTGTTCTGTTAGAAATTCGTACTGAACAAACCGTATCTCCCAGTATGGAAAATTCGCTTAAAGAGGTTTTTAATGGAATTATAATGGAAGAAGACGTGACAAGCGACACCAGTGATAATCATGAAGCTTTTTGCAAGGAAAAACCGCAACCTTCGACCTCACAGCAAGTTATTAATCCGGCCTTTGAACTACCGAAACAGGCCTCGGAGTTGACAGAAGAGGAAAGAATGGAACTGATCGTTGAAAAGGTTTGTAGAAAACTAAACTTTAGTGGCACATCATCAACTAACTATAAGGAGAAACAACGTCAGGAGGCAGTAAACGACGGAGGAACTCCTTATGTTCCAGGAAGTAAGAACCAAGCTCACATACCCTATCCTTTTAACCCGACGATACCGCCACCCGTTTTTGGGGTTCCGCCAGAACAGCATAGTACAGGTTTACTACCACAATTCACTAACATGAGGTTACCAAAACAATATTTAGATATTAACAATTGGAAACTGGTGTATCACGGTGACGGGAAGGACGAGTTACCAATCGAGAGATTCCTGTACCGGGTTCAACGCATGGCAGCCGAGAACGGTTTGGCAAAGGAGAGGTTAACAGCTAATTTTAGTGTGTTACTCAAAGAAGGTGCACTGAATTGGTATTGGGAGTATCAAGAAACCTACGGAGCAGTTAGTTGGGAGATGTTAAAAGACGCCATGATCGAGCGCTTTAAAACCAGAAGAACGGATGACGATGTGAAACAAGAGATGGAACGCAGAAAGCAGAAGTTTAAGGAACCATTTCTCGATTTTTATCATTCTCTCCGGAGCACGGCGCTGTCGTTATTGAGACCAATGTCAGATAACGAGCTGATAAATTTAATTTCACGAAATATGCGCGGTGGATTGCAAGCAAACTTCGCAGGGCAACATTTCTCAAATGTCGCAGAAATGGTGAGACAATGTGTGAAGGTAGAAGATACATGGAACAGACTAGGCTGGACTCCTGAAATATTCCATCAAACGAGATCGCGTAACGTCAACGAGCTGGATGTGATTGGTGAAGATGAGTGCAGTATGGCCTTTGGGTTTAATAGTGCTGAGCAGCCCCATTACTCTGATTCTGTTTGTGAAATTTCAGGCCGCAAACACTTCAACACATCATATGTACCAAAAGGGATTCCCTCATCGCTTCAAAAGTCATTGCCACCTAATGCTTGTTGGAATTGCTTTTCTAAAGATCATTTCTTTAAGGATTGTCCATTAACAATAAAACATCGGTTTTGTTTTGGCTGTGGGGCCCACAATATACTAAAAACTCAATGTAGCAATTGTTTACCGAAGGGAAACTTGATGGGGAATTTCAGAAATCCTGGGACTCTGAATTCCCGAACAACTATAACCAGTCAAACACCCAGACAAGTTCAAGAAGACGTGGCGACGAATACCGATCCCGAGCTATATCGCTATATCCTGAAGAAGGAGACAAACGGGCGAAAGGACTAGTAATAAGTATCATGCACCAAGCCACCCAAACGCCAACTTATAAAAAGTCCAGACTAGATCGAGCGTTAGAATATTTTAGGTTTAGGAAGCAGGTGCAAAAGATGGTTAATGAGGCTGTTATCGATACCAGTGACGCTAGGCCTTACGCCAAAATTCTTATTAACGGAGTACCATACAGGGGGCTTTTAGACAGTGGTGCAAATGTGTCGGTTTTGGGATATGGCTCAGAAGAGTTCCTTGAAATGAATAATATTAAAATAAACTATCTTCCATCAAATTTACGGACCGCAAGTGGCCAGAGACAACGTGTGATTGGTCACATCATGGCGCGGGTATCTTACGGTGGAAAAACCAAGACCTTGCGTATTCATATTTCACCAGGACTAAGCCAACCATTGTATTTAGGGATCGACTTCTGGGATGAGTTTGGTTTAGCCCCCATGATGGTCAGCGAAATATATGATCCCAGTCCGACGATACCATTAGAAACGCACAAACATGAACTGAACGAACATCAGCAAGCCACTCTAACCAGAATTATCAATCAATTTCCTTCCTGTGAGAAGTTGGGTTTGGGACGAACACATCTTGTTTCACATAAAATAGATGTCGGTCAAGCAGCACCTGTGAAACAAAGATATTATGCCATATCGCCCGCTAAACAGCAAGAGCTCTACACAGAACTGGATCGGATGCTAGCGCTAGGAGTAATCGAGGAGAGCCAGAGTTCTTGGTCATCCCCAGTGAGCCTCGTCAGTAAGTCCAATGGAAAAGTTCGGCTCTGCCTGGACGCTAGGAAGTTAAACGCGGTGACGGTGACTGATGCTTATCCTTTGCCCTTGATCGACGGGTTGTTAAGCCGACTGGATCAGACGCGCTATATAAGTTCGGTCGACCTGAAAGATGCCTTTTGGCAAATACCCTTAGATCAAGAGGCGAAGGATAAGACAGCTTTTACCGTCCCAGGGCGTCCACTCTACCAGTTCGTCGTCATGCCGTTTGGGTTGTGTAATGCAGCCCAAACGATGTGTCGACTTATGCATAAGGTTATCCCTCACCAGCTACATGATCGGGTCTTTGTTTACCTTGATGATCTTCTTATCGTATCTGCGACTTTTGAAGATCATATTAATCTGCTGTCTGAAGTAGCGAGATTATTGCGACAAGCAAATCTCACTATAAATGTAGAGAAGAGCAAGTTCTTACTCAAGGAAACAAAGTACCTAGGTTATGTGGTTGGTGATGGATGCCTTAGAGTGGACCCCTCTAAGGTCCAGGCAGTGGCCGAATATCCCGCGCCTCGCACTACTCAACAAATTCGTCGATTCCTGGGGATGACCGGTTGGTACAGAAGGTTCATCCCGAATTATTCTACATTGGCGGCTCCAATCAGTGATTTACTGAAAAAGGGTGTCAAACCGAAATGGAATGAAAAAGCACAGGATGCTTTCGACTTACTAAAACAATCGTTAATTTCGGCACCGATATTAGTTAATCCCGATTTCAACAAGCATTTTTACGTACAATGTGATGCAAGCACGACCGGAATAGGTAGTGTTTTATTTCAGAAGAATGGGGAGGAAGAACATCCAATTGCCTATATGTCGTCGAAGTTAAACAAGGCTCAGCGGAACTACACAATCACCGAATTAGAGTGTTTGGCTGCGGTGATGAGCATAAAAAAATTTAGGCCTTATATTGAGGGATACTCATTCACCATCATAACTGATCACGCCAGTTTAAAATGGCTTATGGATCAAAAAGACCTCTCTGGCCGTTTGGCGAGATGGGCGTTGAAGTTACAACCGCACCGCTTCACTATCGAATACCGAAAGGGTACACAAAATACAGTACCAGATAGTCTGTCCCGAATAAACATGGATGAATTAAACAATACGACGGATGAACCACTTCATGTAGATTTGAATTCTCCAGCATTCCAGGATCCAGAATATCAGGATAAAGTCACCGCTCTGGTTGAAAATCCAAAAGTTGCTAGTAATTTTAAAGCCTGTGATGGAAAATTATTTATTCGAGTCAACGAACCGGGTAAAATCGACACGGATGTTTCGCCATGGAAATTGGTAATTCCGACAATGATTACGCAAACTCTAATCGAGAAAGCACACGATCCACCATCCGCTGCTCACCAAGGGATTTCAAAAACACTGGAAGTATTAAGACGGCAATTTTATTGGCCGAAAATGGCATGTGAGGTTAGAGACTTCGTGAATAAGTGCGAAATTTGTAAAAGTAGCAAGCCGGTAAACTTCTCAACCCGACCCGAGATGGGCAAACCTTTCGAGACAACTAGACCTTTTCAAAGGATATATATCGATTTCTTGGGTCCTTATCCTCGTACTTATAATGGGTTTGCGTATATTCTAATCGTATTGGATCACTATTCACGATTTCCTATCTTAGAGCCTATGCGTTCTGCTTCGGCGGAGAAAGTTTGCCAATTTTTAGAAAGAAAATGTTTCCATTTGTATGGGGTACCCGAGGTTTTAGTTTCGGATAATGGGCCGCAGTTTAAATCGGTTCTATTGGCTAACTTACTCCAAAAATATGGAGTGAAACATCAATTTTCAGCAATCTACGCTCCTCAGTTGAGCATATCAGAACGCGTCAACCGATCTATTATATCTGCAATTAGATCATATATACAGGAAGACCACAAGAGCTGGGACATACATTTAGACGAGATCGCTGGAGCATTAAGGAATGTAGTCCATAGTTCTACAGGATTTTCACCACACTACTTAGTCTTTGGCCAACATAAAATTAATCACGGCTCTATGTTTGAATTAATTCGTAAACTAAGTGGAGTGGATAGCAATAATGTGGAAGTTTTCTCTCCAACAGATCGGTTATCAATAGCCCAAAATCTCGTATTAAGGAATCTCAAGACAGCTCACGAACGGCATACGTCAAACTATAATTTACGAAGTAGGCCGCGAACATTTGGCCCAGGGGAAACAGTTTACGTCCGCAACTTTACCCAAAGTTGCGCTCAAAAGAATTTTTCGAGTAAATTGGCTCAAAAATTTGTGAAAGCGAAGATTCAGAAACGCATAGGGACAGTACTTTACGAAATAGTGGATGAGACTGGAAAGAGTCTTGGAGTATACCATGCGAAGGACATAAGGTGAACGATGATTTCTACTTGTAGTAATTTCAATATTCCCTAGTGGTGACTTGTACGTGTTTCGAATACTATATTGTATTATATAATTATCTCACGTTGAATGCCCGGCTTTTGAGACCTTCTCAAGGGTCTGGGGCTGCCCCACGATTGTAACGGTGTTGACGTTCCAGCGACCTGAATGATAATTTTGTATAGGCTAGCAGATGTTGTATAGAAGACATTACACAATACTATCATGAAAGCGTTAATTGGTATAATATATAATTATTTTGTGTACCTGGTTGAACCGAATCATTATTGGTATAATCAATTAATTTAGATATCGTTCCATAGAGGGTGATGTCCGTTGGATGACGATGAATTTTGTTTTTGTGTGTTCATCTCATTTTTATAATAACACTGCTTTATCGGTCATTTTATTTTGGAGCCGTGCACTGTCAATACGCATATCATAAAAGTGCCAGTGAATTGTTGTTATGCTAATAACAAATATTAAATTAGTCGGTATTAATTGATATATATTATCAATAACATTATATATCATTAATCAGTTGAAGTGGTGTATAACCGTCGCCTAACATTTGTTTCGCATAGTCGCGGGAAAACAGAGCCACGTGAAATAACGAATAAAACGGGAAATATATTCTAAACTAACACGCAGACGCCCGGGGCCACGCTAAACGGGTTTTTCCGCGACATATTTTTTTTTCCGTTGTATGTATATATATATATACATATATTTGCGAGACGCCGCCCATTTGATTCATTCTCCAGTGAAAACCCCGGCGTTTATGAACTAAACTACACCAACAAAAATAGTACCTGCAGACGGCCTTGTATTTATATGCGGACGGTTCTCTTTGGTAATTTCCAGCAAAGGGAGATTGTTTCACAAACGCGATTCCTGATTTTGGGTATTTGCATGAAGCGCGCAAACGGTAAACCACGGCCATCACCTTTGGAACCGCTATATGAGCTAAGTGTTTGTTTTATATGTTATTATATTATAAATGCAACTTTATATTTATTTTTATGTACTAATTAGTATAAATATTTCATTCATGCATATGAATGTACTATAACTCTATATTTTAAGCTATATTGAATCATATATGTCATTTTGTTTTTTTTTTTGCCAATGATAATTTATTCTATACAGTTTTTTTTTGCATACTATATTTCTTTTTGCAACCTTAAGTTGTTTATGAGTGTACAATAATATTACTATATTGCTAAGAAAATGGACCGCGGATCCGATTAAAACCTTAATTCTTTGATATTAAGATAAATCTTATATTAAGTAACCGATAAGTCATATTGCTATACATTTTGTTTTCTCTGCATGTTAAATTAATCAGTTATATTATATACTGTTAAAATGTACCAATAATTATTCCGTTTAACGAATTTCGAGAGTTTTTTTTTATTATTTCTCTGTCACGATTTTAACATTCTACATTTCTGCTTGCTTGGACATTGCGATGCGTGATTAAATCTATCTGTGTGGTATGGGCTAATCCACCATTCAGCACTAAGGGGCATATCAAAAATGTTGTGCATGATATTGCCATGTGGAGGGAGGAGTGCACAAGTGGTCTACCAAACCGACCATCGAGAAGAAACATGACTGTGACTTGGTAGTGTTATATATTAAATTATTTCCTTTGTTAAATTCAATCGTGATGAGTTATCTACTTCTATTTAATCATTCTACTACACATAGTTTCGGCTCAATGACGTAATTGCATTTTCAAAGCGTTCCATGATTGGCATTGTTTTTGTGTTCCAGGCTCATCTAGGTATGCAAATCTTGCAGCACAACATTGTTCTCTGTAGTCGGTGACAACATCTACGCCCACCTTCTGTTCCTAGCCGGCAAACGTGCTGCACGTCACCGATGTATAGGACTGCAGAGAAATTTTTCTGTTAACGGTATGATAAACACCCCACTAAATTGTTGCGCGAAATCCCACATTAGTTGGCATTAGGTCGTACCGTTACACCCTCTCCAATTTTACCGGATTATGCCTGTTCACATTAGTTAGCATAAGTTAGCATGCACTACGTAATGTATGGTGCTTTGTTATTCTTTATAAAAAAAAGCACAAAAAAAAACGCTGCGAGACCCTATATATATGGAATAAAATGAACACACGGTATAACAACTAATTTAGGACCAGATCTTTCGTTTGTTTAATAGTTTACCGCGCTCGCGTAATTCTATTCGCACACACGGAACACTCCGTTTCGCTATTGACAGGCGGAAGGCGGTATGTATTAATTAGCTGTTAACTAGCTATTAATCCACTGATATAGCTATAACAGTTACGTATAAAATAGAATCCGGGATTTAGTACTAAATGAGTACACAAAAGAATTGGGTAACATAAAAAAATTCTTACCACAAAAAAAGCGATTTCTGAGGTCGTTATTAAAATTTAATTATTTTTATATTTAAACAAAATGTACTGCACCAAGCACAATATATACACCACTAGATCGTGTGCAAGGGTCTCGAAAATACAAGGTATACCACCAAGACAAGCTGTATGATCAATACGAAATGATTGATGCTAGCTGAGCATAATAATTCCTCTCACTTAATAATTACCCCCATATTAATAACAACCATCAGTGTATTAATGCATATTTGCCTGTATATCGTAATATACCTGTACGAGCTTTGTCTATCGCCTGAGCAAAATGTTACATACAGATGCAAATAGTATTGATTGCCATATTAAACAACCACTGGAAATGCATATAGTATAAGTATGATGATCTAGTTCATTGTATACAATGGTATATACGAGCACGTGTACCATCACACATACATTTCTAAATAATGTTAATACCCCTATTATGGTTTTCGCATTTTACATTCCCGGCGAATCCAACTCGTCAAATATACAATTTGGTATTATGGTTTTCGCATTTGACATCCCGGCGAATCCAACTCACATTTTTGGATTATGATATTCACCTAAACGAGCTGAACTGTCAAAATGATTCGCCATCTTTTTGTAGGCGAATCTTATAAAATTGGTATTCTGTTTTCATTTCTCAGTCAAAATCAAACAATGGAGATTCACGTGTAAGTAATTATATTTTTATAACATGTAGAAAACAACAAATCCCAGCCAATTCCCGAAATTAACGGGAGATGGAGAAAAATACCGATATTGCAATGGGAATTCCCAGCTTTAAAAAAATAGACAATTCATAATCCTGCCGCCCTATTCCTGAATACGATACGAAAACGAAAATACAAAATTCATATTTGAATTGAATCAGATTCGTACGATTCTTATTTGAAATTGAATATGAATCTTGTACATTCGTTTTCGTATCGTATTCAGGAATAGGGCTCCTGTTTTGGAAGGATTTGACCGTAATGTTAAATAACTTGGGGCCTCTTATAAAATAAGGCAGAGTAAACGGATGACATTGGTCCCTTAACGATTTTCGCATCTGTGCCATGTTAATATTTTCATCTGGTTTATTAGAAAAGTATAGAACGACACTGGATAACATAATTTTAAACTGATTTTAGATTAATTGAAAAAAAAAAACGTAATTTATAAACACAAAATCTGAATCATATATGATTACAACAACACAACTATTGACAAAAAACCACAAACGTCAAAAAAAATTGTTATAAAAATTATTATTCGGCTAGTGTTACTAGATGTGCACTCGCCAAAATAAAGGCGAAAACCATAATACGAAAACCCAACTCACACGGATTTAAGATTCACCGTGAATCGTTCGGCGAGGCGAAAACCTAAATAGTGGTATAAGTCAGCGATGCACAAACTCTTTTTAAAAATAGGACACCCGTAACAAATCCTGCGCTAGACGCCTAAACCTAATGCGAAGTCAACCTTCCACAATAATTTACGGATTAGGATCAACTACAGCTGGAAAGTCAATAAAGAAGATCAATATGACAAGCCATTCCCGTATAGAAAAGCACTATACGATACACAGTACAACTCATATTATAAGCAATATAACCAACTCATTACCAACAACGCACAGCAGTTACAATAAACATTTGCTGACAGGCTTTAAATTAGCAGATTCACACTTTTTTAACCCTAATAAAATTGATATTCTTTTAGGAGCAGATATATTCTTACAAAATCTCACTTCAGAACATCATTTGATCAATGGGTTGCCAACACATCAAGCATCGAAATTAGGCTGGCTAATCACAGGCACATGGAGTAAACAGTCAACCAGTCAGTCAAACTTCCATTCGATAAACGGACCATATATACAAAAAGATGACAATGGTATTCGGTTGCTCCATAAATTTCGAGAGGTTGATGAAATAGCGGAGCCGATGGGTCAGTATGGGTCTGACCACCTTTGTGAGTAATATTATTATCAGACAACTGCAAGGAATCCAGATGGTCGCTTTGTTGTTATATTACCATTTAATAAATCACGTCCAACATTAGGAAGTGCATATGATGCAGCACATCAAAGGCTCTTGGCAATGAAGCGAACAGGTTTGAAGATACCGGCTTTTGAAAAAAAGCCAATTGCCTTAACATTTGACAATACGGAGAAACATAAACAATTTTCAATTACAAGCATCTGGTAACGCGTCTAAATTTACGTATTGTTATCTGAATTATCTACGATTGGTGAACGATATTGGGGAAATTACTGTCAACATTGGGTATAGAAAAACTTACGATGACGTCAACGTATACGAATGGATATACTCAACGATCGTCCTTCAATGGCTGTCCGATGTCTCTAGAAGATGGAAGAATGTTATTGGGAATCAAACTCCATTCATCCTGCCTGCTACGCCGCGAAGTAGATGGCGACATGTGGCATCCAAAGGAAACCCCGCTGATATCGTTTCGAGAGAAGCAAAACCACCAGATTTACCAAATTCGCATCTATGGTGGAATGAACCAAATTGGCTGTGTAAACCAGAAGACAACTGGCCAAAACCAAACTCAACTGCAGTATCTAATGACGAGATGGTGTTAGAGGAATGGCCCAAATATATTATCGTCATGACCGATACAATTCGTGAAGATGATGTTGTTTTGAATCGTCTAACAAAATGTTCGTCTCGATTTACAATATGTAAAGTAATGGTGTACGTATTACGACTTGAACGAGCTAACCAAAATTTGAAGAAATATCCAAATACTCCAATAGAGCTGAATACTGCTGAAAGTGTAATTATTCGCAATATCCAGAAAACAGTATTCCATACCGAACTTTCTCATCCCAATAAGATCTGTACAACACCATCAAAAAATCCCTTGTCATCATTGGATCCTGTCATAGATGCAGTTGGACTTTGACGAATTGAAGTGCGTTTAAAAAACTCATCCATAAGTTACTCGGGCAGCCATTAGGTCATTTTACTTAAAAATCATAAAGTTTGTGAATCGAAAATTTGTGACATCCATACAAACAACATGCACTTAGGCAAATCCTTAACATTGAGCATATTACGGACAAAATATTGTATAAAAACCGCAAGAACCGTATTTAAAAAATCCATAAGATCGTGCACAGCTACTCGAGTTCTTTTCAACAAAATACAACCAAAAAGGGTGCAACAGTCCATTGGTACCACCAGCAAATTGAAGCAGCAGAAATCATAAATTAGTAATCAAACTAGCAACCGTTTAATTTCTGATTTTCTTTTGCAGAAACATATAATTTTCCATGTCATCACCCCACAAGCTTCATACTTTGTCGATTCATGGGTAGCAACAGCGACATCGCACAAGTTCCAAATGACCAATATGTAAAATTCATGATGATCTTGCTGATTGGGAAATATTAACATCGGCACATTTTCTGGTCCACGAATCATTAGCCGCTATTCCAGAACCAACGCTAGATGATGTGTCATTAAGCAAACTTTTAAAATGACAAACCATATCACAGCAAACATTTAACAGGGGTTTTGTAAAATATGGCATCGCGACTAGCTCTCATCATTACGGCATAGATATAAAAATGGAAATCAGCAAATCATAAATTCGGAGTCGATTGCGTTGTTATTATACTGGAGGACAATTCATATCCTAGTCAATGGATATTGAGCAGCATCAAAAATGTTCATCCTGGCAGTGATGGTGTCACAGTAGTGGTAACCTTAACAGCAGTGGAAGCAGAATTAAAACATCCGTACACAAACGAGTAGCATTACCTGTTAAGGAATAAAATCCCTTAAGGCGTGGGAGTATGTTGAACCAAATAAAACACCATTTGTTGAGAAATACATTTTACCTTTATTAATAACTTTAACTTTATTAATATCGCTATCGATCATTCAATAACTGCGGATGGCCATCGAAAATAGTAAACAATATAAATCAGCTGATATTCCAGTTATCATTATTCACGGATCAGCCGACAGTCCAGTTTCATCATATACCTAAAATAAAGAAATCATATTGGATTAACAACAAATACTTACCATTTTACCTGGAACTCTGTCTGCTTAACATCATTTCTTAACCTAAAATTAGAATTAGAATTATGTAATTTTGTAATTATTATTATTTATCAATTAATTTTAATACTTATCTTTGTTTTATATCCATTTAAACATTACGTAAACTTTCTGACATTTCTTGTCAATGTCAATCAAAACAAAAATGTCAATCAATGTGTACTAGATTAATAATTGAGAATGAGTGCGATTTATGTAAATTAGTACTAAATCAACAATTGCGCAAAATTTTGAATTCGCTGCACTTTAGTAATTTTGCTTTATATTCCTTGTTTTGACAAATTAATCAATTTTTCTTTAATTTTCACTCTCTTACATTTTGGCGATCAAAAAGGAAACATCGAAGAAGATTACTAGTAGTCAGCAATCAATATTAATTATAATAAAAGTAAATTTATAACGATGTCTTAAGTCTTTGTTGATATTTTCAATCGCGCTCGATAATAGGAAGACAATTGCCGGATAAATGTCTACGTTTGCGGATACAGCTGTGCAACCTCCTAGTCCAAGCCATATCTGCATATACATGTATATTTTCTGTTTTATTGTGTTTGGATCTGTCACACCGTACACGACAATTTCGTATTTCCAATTTTTTGTGATTTATCATTTAGTTGGTTAGTTTTTGTCATTGTGTTCGCACGTTTAGCAACGTACCTTTGTGAAGTTAGCCCAATTTTCTATCCCCGAAAATCGAAAAAGTTGCTTATGGCAATACTATACATTTTTAATTATTAATTATAGCAATAAATCTAAATTTTTTTTTCTTAGTTTGACACGTGAAGCATTCTATAAAATGTGGAAAAGCGTGGGTTTGCGGGCCCCATCTTCTAAGGTATACAACGAATTAAAATTACATTAAAAAATATTTTGTATACGCTGATAGTTGATTTTTAACATTTGTGGCACTATCAGAAGAAGCGATAAGAGCCATAAAAACTCTTTGATTTAAGTCTTGAAGGTTGACGAAGCAATTAATATTAATAAAAATAAACAAAAATATTGGAAAAATAAAAAAGTGAAAAATTTTCCTTTCCTAAAAACTGATAGGAAACAATTCTTTATTTAAAAATTTATATTCCTTACCTGATTTTCTCGATGTATACGGAAAGTAAAATTACGCCAAATATCCCGACAGCGAATATCAAAAATTACTTTAAATATTCCTCTTCACCAAAATGCAAAATTTTAACTCTCACCCCAGAAAAATGTTTGTGTCGTGATAGTTTTAGCTGTCATGACAGTAAATTTTCGGGGCTGACAGTAAAAATGTCGTGGTTTTTTGAACTGAGAGTAAAAAAAAAATGTCATGATAGCAATAATTAGTGTTGCGATCGCATTTTTCGGGGATGGAATTTGGGCTAACTTCACATACAATAAATTGAGGAAAAACAAACTAGCAGGGCCGGCCCTCCCATAGAACAGTATGAACAGCTTGTCGGGGCGCAAACATTTCAGGGCGCCAATATATTTAAAAAAAAATTATTTATTAGAAAGTATTTAATTTCGAATTACATTTTACTATACTGCACAACTCTATTAAAATTTGCAGAATAGCTTTATAGTCATTACATTACCATATACACAAAAATATTTTCATTTTCAGCACAGAATTTTAACGTTGTTCATAGTTCATATGTAAAGAAAAAATATCAATAAAAATTCCCCATCATTCCTTATATAAAAGCTTCTCGCTCATGAACAGTATTTTTATTCTGTGCGCAAGTGCAACGGCTTGTATTTATACACTTGCGTGGATTTTGAATGAACATAATTTTACGCATACATAGATAATTAAAAAATAATATGCCTAATAATGGAGAACGAATAAAGAGTATTCAATATAGAAAAAGGGGAATAGAAAAAAACAGCAAGTCATTTTTTCCACGTCGGTTTCTCTCAATTTTGTGTTTACACTTTCCGTTTGCACAATCAATGCCTCCTAAACTACAAGCCGCATAAACCAAATGATGACGACACGCTATGTCTACGTTGTTGTTGCTTTCACTAGTTGTTTTGTTAGTGTAAATATCTTAATATTATTATTGCACAGTCTCGGTTTAGACATAAATTGACGTCATGTGCAAAAAATGAGATTAGTAAGAGGCCTGTAGTTTAGGAGGCATTGGCACAATGCACATAATAAAAATACTATTCATGAGCGAGTCGTTTTTATACAAGGAATAGTGGGGCATTTTTATTGATATTTTTGCTTTGCATAATGAACAGTGTTAAAATTCTGTGCTGAAAAATTTTTGAGTGGTACATTGCATTTTTAAAATGTTGTATTTGTAATATAATTTTTATTTTTAATTCAAAACAGACGCATTGAATAAAACTGAATCAATCATATTTTTATTTACTGATAATGTGAAGTTAAAAATAATGATGTGATTAAAATTTTATGCAAATTTTAATTAAGTATATTTTTTATAAAATAATAAATAAGTTTCATATGATTGTTGTTCATGATTGTCTGGAAGAAGAGTATTGTATTAAAAAAGTTAAGTTTTGTGATGTCGTCAAGATATTCACCACATTCACAAAATTGGAAATACATAACTAATTTTTATATCATTATTATTATAAATATTTAAAAATTCCAAAAACTTAATTCCAAGAATCCTAGTTTCCACAAACTGTAAAAAAAAAAAATAAAACGGAAAAATATTTTTTACGTAAATCTGAAAAAAATGTTCGGGCAGCGAAAATCTTACTTCTCCTTCTACTATTGTTAATGAACTAAAACTAATTGAAGAAAAATCAAAAATAAAGTATAAAACCAAATAAACCGAAATATGCACAAAATCAAAAATGTACTAAACTACATACTAACAAGTCGATGAAGTTAGCCCGAGCCCGAAGTTTTTGGTGGATTTCTTGGATAAGTCTAACCATCCCGAAAAAGTGTAAATACATTAAAAAAAGTAGCACCATCCCGAAAAACTATTTATACATGAGAAAAAAAAAACAAAATACAAAAATAAATTTAATGTAAAAAAAATTACTGGTAAAACTTTTTTTTTAATATATTTAACCCGAATAGCGATAATTTGTGTAGTTACTATGGGTCCACATTGAATTCTATACCGAAATTTCAAAAAAGGTTATTTACACCTGATATGGACTTGGGGCCAATTCTATATCTTAGCTAGTATCCTGACCTGTCTGGCCATATGTGCCACTTGGTGGCTTTATCTCCAGGTATTGCGATATAAAATTTAATGTGGACCCATAGTAACTACACAAATTATCGCTATTCGGGTTAAATATATTAAAAAAAAAGTTTTACCAGTAATTTTTTTTACATTAAATTTATTTTTGTATTTTATTTTTTTTTTCTCATGTATAAATAGTTTTTCGGGATGGTGCTACATTTTTTAATGTATTTACACTTTTTCGGGATGACTAGACTTATCCAAGAAATCCACCAAAAAATTCGGGCTAACTTCACCGACTTATACTAACAACGGTTAACGAGTAGCGAAATCATTTGTTTCATTTCATTACAAAAAAATTAAAAACGAAGTAAAAACAACAAACGAAATGAGTGAGATACACAATAAAATCATATGAAAATCCTGTGCGAAAGACAAAGGAACTTATACGTACTATTTGCTTTTAAATCCGACCTTACACATACATTTACTATTTCACAATTTAGAAACAGGCGATTGGCGAAACAGAATAAAAATACTCACATTATATTTATATAAGCAAAAAGCAACGGACAGCTCAGTTCAGTGAGTGAGACTTTCAGTGGTGCATATGCAATTATTAATGTGATTTTTCAAAAAAAATAATATTTGGTAAATATTTGATTTGTAATAAAAAATTTTATTCATTTTTTGAATTGTTTTTGTTGTGTTTGGTGCATTTTTATATCTAAATATAATGTTGTGCAGGCAAAAATTGTCTGGTCACGCTAACAGACAAAAAAAGCAATAATCGTTTTCTGTCAAAAAACAACAAAATGCTCTAAATAAATTTTTTAAAGTAGGAAATGCAAACATACAGCATCAAACAATAGCTACCCAAATCAACACTGCCAATGACATTGAAAGTATCAATGTTATTGATGATCCACCACCACAAAATAATTCTAGTTGTGATGATAGATCTGTATTAGGTAGATCAGAAGACGCTGGTGAGGTTTCATTTTCTGAAACGATTTAAAAAAAAAAATGCCAATTAGTTCAAAATTAGATTTAAATGATCCGGCAGTCTGGCCAGATTTAAATGATAGAATTTTAACCTACCTTGTTGAAAAAGGCTCCAAACAAATCAAAGATATTTGTTATCCTGTGACGTCCGGTAGGAAATTTAATAACAAACATTTTACAAGGATTTTGTCAAATGGGGAAACAGTTGTACGATCGTGGTTAGTGTATTCAGTTTCAAGTGATTCCATTTTTTGTTTTTGTTGTAGGTTATTTAAGAAAAATTCTCTTATTCCAATTAGTAGTATAGGATCATAGAAAAATAAGTTTACCATAGATTTCTCATTTTGATAAATCGACAGATAAAAATGAATTGAGTAAAAAAGTTCTAACAATTCCAATGTCATGATTGTATTTGTGACTTTACATTGCGCGCAATGTAAAAGTCACAAATATAATCATGACATTGGAATTTTCAGCACTTTTTTACTCAACTCATTTTTGTTTCTAAATTTATAAAAATGAGAAATCTATGGTAAACTGATTTTTTCTATGATAGGATTCAACAAATGGAATCATATAGCTACGGTTCTTAAAGAACATGAACAGGGGGTCGTTCACATAGAGAACTTTAAAAAAATGGAAGGAATTTGAACTAAGACTTTCGAAAAACTCCACAATTGATAGCACTTTTCAAAATACAATGTCTAAAGAAGTTCAGCATTGGAGGGACGTGTTGAAACGACTTATTATTCTCGTTAAATTCCTTTCAGTGCAATCTTTGGCATTCAGGGGTGGGTCAGACAGATTATACGAGAAAAATAATGGTAATTTTCTAAAGTTAGTGGAAGCTATAGCTGAATTTGACGTACTTCTTTCAGAACACCTACGGCGCATAACTAACGGTGAGACGCAAAACAGATATTTGCATAAAAGCATTTAGAATGAGCTTATTTCGATCGTTTCTAATGTTATTGGAAAAAAAATAAATAACATCATAAAAGGAGCAAAATATTTTTCGATAATTGTGGATTGTACTCCAGATCAGAGTCGCAATGAACAATTATATCACTCATTATTAGAGTTGTTCATAGAAATCAAAATAATTTTGAAATTATGGAGCTTTTTATGGGTTTTTAAAAGCTACAGACACAACGGGTAAGGGCTTGACTGATTTAGTTTTAGACCGACTAACTTCTCTAGGATTTTCAATTAGTGACTGCAGAGGGCAAGGTTATGATAATGGCTCGAATATGAAGGGAAAAAACATTGGAATGCAAGCTCAAATTAAGCATTTAGAACCTAGAGCATTTTTTGTGCCATGTGCTTCACATTCAGCCAACCTAGTTCTTTTGGATTCAGTTCAATGTTCACTTCAAGCTGTAATTTTTTTTGATACTATCCAATGTTTATATGTGTTTTTTTCTAGTTCTGTTTCAAAATGGGAAATTTAAAAAAAAATGTCAAAACACTAACTCTAAAGCCATTATGTACGACAAGATGGGAAAGTCGCATAGAAGCTTTAAAACCCTTAATATATAGTTTAGATAATATTATTGACGCTTTATTTGAAAAAGGAAACGACACGGACAAGGACGGAATAACAAGAATTAACGCGAATAGTTTGTCTCTTAAAATTATTCAATTTGAATTTATTTGTTCTCTATTTATTTGATATAGTACAATAATAATTACAATCACCTGCTATTTGCTTAACGACGGCAGTAAATATGTAACGGGATACAAATCAGTTTTTATCAAATTTAAGAAATGAGGAAAATTTCAGGGGTTTATCCTTCAAGCTATAGAAATGGCTTTAAAATTAAGTGTTCCACCACATTTCCCTGATGCTCCAAGATGCCCAAGTCGAGAACCTCAACTTTTTTCATACGAAGGTAGAGACGAAACTATATCAAATCCTGAACGAAAGTTTAAAGTTGAATTTTATTTCCAAATCCTTGATAGGGCTATTCAATCTGTTGACGAACGGTTTGAACAATTTTCGGAACACAATAATATTTTCAAATTTTTGCATGATATTTCTGTAGTTTCATTAAATGATCCTGATCTTTTACGTAAATGCCTTTCCCTAGAAAAGCATTTAAATTTCAACTCAAATTCCGATATAGCAGGATTAGAACTATTAGACGAAATTAAAATATTTCAAAGTACAGTTTCAGGAATTTTTTTAAGCCCTATAGATTCGTTAGATTTTATATTTAATAAGAAATTAGAGTCGATTTTACCAAATAGAATCCCTAGCAGTAGCACTTAGAATTTTATTGACAATACCAGCTATAGTAGCTTCTGGAGAACGTAGGTTTTCCAAGTTAAAAATTATTAAAAATTATTTACGTAGTACCACGGGACAAGAAAGACTTGTAACTAGATTTAGCTAGAATATCTATAGAAAGTGATTTTCTGAGCAACTTGGATTATACTGACTTGATAGACGATTTTGCAAAACTTAAAGCACGGAAAGTAAACTTTAATTAATTAATTAATCTATTTTTACAAAATATTTGTTTTATTTATGTATTTAAATGCACCCGTGATTTTTAGTGCGTTTTGTACAAATATTTTTAGTTTATTTTTTGTTATAGATATTTTGTATATATTTTGTTGTGTATTCGTACGCTGAATTAGTACGATAGTAATATTTAACCTTTTTATTTATTTTTTAAATATATATTTTTGAGGACTATACCTACGTGGGACACCTCGTTAAAAAAAGCATTGCAAGTCCTACCTTACGGGTGATGTGGAAACGGATTATTTAATGCAAACCTTTCCTTAGGGCGGCATTTTTGAAAAGTGCACGGGGCGCCAAAAGACCTAGCGCCGGCCCTGCAAACTAGCCCCTAAAAGATACAATATTAAACATACAAAATACAGAGGTATACCGTTCAATAATGTTTTTTTAACAACAAATAAATACATAGAAATAAAATAAGATAAAAATCAAGATAAGCAATTCAGATAGCATATTCCTGTCAGACATTTTCATTGCCATCCAAAAAATATAGTGGTTGAACTTGTGCTAATCCAGAATTGGCCCAACTCTATTGAACAACAAATTCCAAAACCGGCGGACCAAAATCAAATTTATCCGCGGTCCAGCGTTAACGGAAAGAAAATTATAGGTTGGTTGGGCAATTGATTGTGTAAAAGTAAGTGTCGATTATCATAGTTGTGGTCACACAGATTAACGCGAAATGAAAGAATTTCCTACGATCGTGTATTTATTTCGAGAGTACTGAATGAAATACCACTTCAAGAAGGCAAATTACCCCGGTTTGCAAAATTATTTAGAAGCAGTAAATTGGGATCTAATTTTAAATGTTGACAATGTGAACGAAAATGTTGATAAACTATATAACATCATTCACTAAGGCTTTCAACACCATGTGCCTTTTTACAATAAAAGCAACGTAAACTCATCCTCCGTGGATGACCTGCTAACCAATTAAAAAAACCGAAAATGTAAAGCTTATACTAAAATGATGAAATCTCGATTGGAAACCGACAAGCTAGCGTTTTTACAGCGCAGTGATGAATTTGACGTCTATTTCAATTTTAAGTACAGGTCTTACCGTGTAAGTATTGAAACAAAAATTAAATCAAATCCTAAAGAATTTTGGAAATATTTCCGATCCAAAAGGGAAATTGAGGGATAGCCTTCCAATATGACTTATAATAATACCAGCTCCTCGGATGCAAAAGTGATAGCAAACATTATTGCAGCATTTTTCCAATCAGTCTATAGCCCTTCCGTCTATAGCCCCTCCGTCTATAGGAATTTGGAGATGGATGTGAGCCGGATGATATACCCGCTCTGAAAACTTTTCAACCAATCAATAACCACAGACGTGTTCCCTAATAAATGGAAAATTTCAAAAATAACACCTTTCTTTAAATCGGGTAAGAGAGGGGATGTCTTATGTTACAGAGGAATTTCAACATCTTCATCAATTTCAATATTATTTGAGCTGATTGTGTGCAATGCTTTTAAATCTAAATTGATACGTCACATCTCTATCTACCAATACGGGTTCATGCCTAGAAAATCGACATCTACCAATCTGGTCAAATTTACCTATAAAGTGTTAAATGAGTTAGAAAATCATCATCAAGTAGATGTAGCGTATACAGATTTTAGCAAGGAATTGGCTCTATGCCACCTCAAAGCACTCAAAAGTCTGCGCGCATTCGGATTTTCAACCGGATTTATTAATTGGTTATCAAAGTGACCTCTGGTGCCCCTCAAGGATCTCATATTGCAGCCAAGTTAATTAAGCATTCAAATGTTCTAATATTTGCTGATGACGTAAAATTTTTTCATACAATTAAACATGACCATGATATTGATAAACTGAACCTCAACAGACTTAGTGGTGATGTGTCCAAAACTCATTACACCCCAATATTAACAAATTATGTTCTTTCATCGAAAAAAAAATATAAAATAACTTCGGCATATAAAATTAATAGCGCGGAATTTCCAAGAGTACGTGGAATTGATCTGGGAGTCATATTTGCTGAAAACGTTATAGTTTTAACCGTCATATAGATAATTGTATTGGTAAGCTAACTTCATGTTTGGCTTGTTAACTATGGGGAATTCACGGATATACATACTCTACCCACATTATTATACGCTTATATAAGATAAGTGGAATATGCAGCATAAAAAAAAATTTCCAAAGATTCCACTTGAAACCAGCTGGCTGAAATTATGATTATACCATTCTATGAAAATGGGGCTCGCTTAATTCTTTACTCTACCATGTGCAAAGAATATAACATGTGCTCGTTTGAAAACAGGCGTCTACTTCCGAATGCCACTTTTATCGGAAATGTCCGTCTCGGCCACATCGATTCATCCTTCGTACTGGAAAACACATCCATAAATTTCCCAAGCAGGATTTTGCGTAATTATCAATTATTGGCGCTCGAACACCATCCAACTAACTATGGCGACAACAATCCCATTAATCGATCAGCAAAATCATTATGCTGTATAAGTTAGCGGAAATTTGACAGCGGAAAATAAGAGATTGCGCTACTTATTATCACTAAAGAGAATTAATTTTCTTATGTAATTACCAGAGGAATTTTTTTATTCATTATGTATCACTTTTTTCACCAAATAAAACACCTCAGCGGAATAACATATTAAAAGTGATCCTTAAAATGGCATATTGATTGATCTCCGAAGTAATCTTCCGAATTACGATGAAATTTGGATAGTAGTATTGATCAGAGATTTCAAAGTAAGTTTCGGAAAAAATTCTAGGATCTGTTTGTGCTAAACTAAACTGACCATTTCATAACCATTCCTTATGAAAAATGGTATCTGTACATTTTATACGACATAATTAAATTTTAAACTGAAGGGAAGTCGGCTATTTCTTAATTAAATTTTGAAAAATTTGCTTTGCATACAGGGACAATTGGGAAAATATTTATGGATTAGGATTTTCACTACAATTTGTTGATTTTCTTGCGGCCATATAAGTATTTTCAGTTTTTGGCCAATACGCCCTTAGCTATTAGTATGGCCTTAGCTATTAGAAAAACCACCGAAAGTATTGGTTACTAATGTAGGTTTTTGAGATATTGGTCAAAAACTGAAATAACTTATATGGCCACAGAAAATCAAAAATTTCGAGTGAAAATTCTAATTCATAAATTTACCCCAAACTTTCCATATAGTCTTAGTATGACCTAGGCTATTAGAAAAACAACCAAACAAATTGGTTACTAGTGGATGTTTTTGAGATATTGGAAACAAACTGAAAATAACTTATATGGCCGCAAAAATCAATAAGTTCTAGTGAAAATTCTAATCTCTTTAGTGATGGTGCTGCCACTTGCGGCGAGTAGCGCAATCTCGTCTTTTCCGCTTTTAAATTGCCGCTATCTATACAGCATAAAATCATTCAATAACGTAATTAATCAATTTGATTTTAATTTATCAAACAAGAGTTTTAAAAACAAGTTAAAATCGTATTTTCTTAATTTTTAATAAGTCCTTTGACAATTTTATATTTGAAGGACTAACTGCTAGAAGAACTTATTGTTAATTTAAATAATTGTTTTATTTTTATAATTCTTACTTATTTACAATCTAAGTTTGAATATATTATTGTTTTTTATATTTTATTTTTACAATTTTCTTTTTTCTTTTATTTTTTAATATATTTTATATTTTGCTTTTTTTTAATTTGAAATCATAATTGCAATGTACTCAATTGATTTCCTTTAATAATTAAATAAATAAAATCACTAAAACACCATTACAATCAAGAAACCAAAGTAAAAAAAGGCCGATAAGGGTTAAATGAACAATTTTCTAACAAAGTGTTCTGGAAACAAATGAAGTTGGCACCTCTAATTGCATATTCCTATCAGGTATGTACCTTGCCAACAGAAAAATATGGTAGCTGAATTTATGTTAATCCAGAATTGGCCCAATTCCGTTGAACAACAAAGACCGTTGAATTAACGACAAAAAGCGTTCTAAAAACCACCAAAGTAGGCACTTCTGATTGCAAATTTCTGTAAATAATGATCATTGGCACCCGAAAAACGTAATTCGAAAAATGTGCAATGAATAACATACCTAATAGCAGAGACAACCTAAAAGAGATATTACATCCTATGTAAACGTAAAAAATTAAATTGCGATTTAATTTTCTGTAAATAGCCGCATACAATCAAAAATATTTTGTTTTTTTACGAAAAAGAGTTTAACGAAAAATCACAGATACAACGATGACATTGGAATTATCAGAAGTTTGTTTTGTTTTCATTTTTTAGTTCAAATGAAAAATCTAATTTGATTGTCTGTGCTAATAATAATATGCAATCAGAAGTACCAACTTCATTGATTTCTAGAACAATTATTGTCAGAAAATTGTTCATTCGACAAGTGCACCTAGAATACTACAGCCCACACTGCTTTAAAAATATTGCTATATGACGTCAATTTATGTCGACTGTTCTCTCTTTCGCTATTATAGGCAGCACTAAAATTAAAAAGATTGTTTTGATTTTTTTTTTGTGTTTGCTGTCATATTGATAAGAAAAAAATTGTAAACAAACAAAAAGAAAAATATTTTAATAATATGTTTCACAATTTAATAAAAAGCAATTGGTAAAAGTAATAATTCATAATATTCTTATAAAATTATGCATTCTAAATTGTGTAAAATATGTAAACACGTATAAAATGTGTACACATTTCGAATAATTTATGAGAAGACATAACCTTACTTTTAGCACTCGTATACATTTTTTTTTTGTGTTTGTTTTCGTTTTTCTTTTTATGAACATGACTGACGTCTACAGTTCAAAGAACAAACTGTAGACATAAATTTAATGACATAGCAAGCAGTGTGGCCTGTAGTATTCTAGGTGCACTGATTCGACCGTCGTTGTTGTTCAATGGAATTTCAGCCAATTCTGGATTAGCACAAATTCAGCCATTAAGTATTGCGGATAGCAATGTACATGCCTGATAGGAATATGCTCTCTGAATTGCTTATTCTTGATTTTTGTATTATTTTATTTCTATTTTTTAATTTGTTGTTCAACAAAAATATTATTGAACATTATTCATCTGTATTTTGTATTTTCAATATAGTATCTTTTAGGGGCAAGTTTGTTTTTCCTCAATTTATGAATAAAAATTTATGAAAATTAAATTTCTATGATAAGCACAAAATTCGTCAGTGTAGCAGCTTTTGGAAAGTTCTAAAATTAGGCTTAAATTATTTCCATTTTTTCTAGAAATTAGGTTATATTTTTTCGTCTTTCAGGCGAAATTTGAAATTTTCTTTTCCCGTTTTTTCAGCTCCTGAACCAGCACTGGTTTTTCCCGTGAGTACTAATTAGCACAAGTTTGGCTTAACTGGTATGCAAAGTTTCATTTTGAGATTCGAAAATTTCCATGCTGCAGTTACCCATACTCAATTATTCATTGAAAAAATCCTTCCAATAAAAGTTTAATAGTTTTTTAAAAGTTTATAGATTAAATATCAGTTTACTTATCAGTTTTTATGATATAAACTAAATAATTGTTAATTATCAGTATTTGAATTGTGGTTTCCTATATATGGGGGGAGTTTTTTTTATAAAGGATGTGTATTAAAATTTAATTGTGTCTTATATATAGTCGGCTTGGGAATGCACCCCAAATTATCATCTAGTGGCCCTATTCTGTCTTTCCCTGGGAATAGGGAATTGAGAAAAATATTTTCATAGCATTTTTGTCTAAATTGTATTTTTCTGGCCTACTGAGGGAACATGTTTGGTGTTAATATTTTTGAAACAAAGTGAAATGGGAAAATAATTTTCCCAATAAATATTTTATGGAACAAAAGTTTCCCAATTCACTTTGTTTTGAAAATTTTTGCACTAAACTTTTTCTTTCAGAAAGGCCAGAAAAACACAATTTAGACAAAAATGCTATGAAAATATTTTTCTCAATTCCCTATTCCCAGGGAAAGACAGAATAGGGCCACAGGAAAGAAAACTCCGTTATTTACCCAATAGAAGTAAGAGACTTAGTGTAAAAAAAAAACGAAAAGCCCGAAAGAAATGGCAGAATACGCGTGCGAATCAGCATAAAACAACCTTAAACAACTTGTGCATTAAACTTTAGGCACTCATAAAAGCAGTGAAAAATGAAACAATTGGAAAATACGTTTGTTCTCTAGCTCCAACTAAAGATATCGACTATTCCCTCTGGAAAGCAACAAAAGGGTTAAAACGACCAACAACGCATGTCCTCCCAATCAAAATAAACAATGGAAAATGGGCTACAAGTGCGAAAGATAGAGCTGACATGTTTGCTGAACATCTTGAAGAAACATTTCAACCTACAGGTCGGTAGAGTGCAGACTAGTAACGAACACACTGTTGATACGCCCAGAATATCTGACTTCGAAGATATCTGGCATGTAACATTGAAAGAACTAAAAGCTCCTGGATAGGATCTGATAACAGGGCAAATAATAAAGGAACTGCATGAAAAAGGCACTCGCAATTTATTGCACATGATCAATGCGATCCTCAGGAAAAAAAATATGTGTAAATGCAGTGGAAAGTAGCAGGCGTAATAATGATTCCGAAACCAAGCCAGCCACCGAATGATAGAAAATCTCACCGGCCAATTTCACATCTACCAACACGAGCGAAATTGTTTGAGAGGCTGTTGCTCAAAAGATTGAAAAGCAACATAGAACAAAGAAACCTTATCCCAGAATGAAACGTGGAGAAAATGGGTTTTGGACCAGGGTCATTTTTCATCATTTTTTTTTTCGTCCGCCCGTTTGGATGGATGGACGAGGCTACCGTAGATTTCTTAAGAAAGGCTTATGCGATTCGAATTGTTTTTCATGAACCATCTTTCGTTTTTAATTCGGGGAATTGAAAATCTTTTGGGATTTATTTTGAAGTAAATACGTCTTTAAATTTGCTGTCATAGGGAGGCAATTCAAAAAACTCATGATAACTAAATCGGTTGACGCGGGGGGATATGTTGGATGGAAATGAAATTCTTAAATTATTTTTGGAAAAAATTCTGGAATATGATTATCTGGGGCGGAACTTTATACTTTCTAGACTACATAACAGTGAATGGCCCAACATCCGCTGCCAACATTAGTCACACAAGTAAACAAGTTTTGTGATTATGTTCCTGATCAGGGTTATTCTTCACTTATCATATCTATTAATGCACAAAGCTTGGTCGCGCACTCAGAAAACATCTCTACTGATTCCATCATCAACCGATCTAATTACTTGGCAATTAAGGCAAAATGTGGATGGAAGATTTCAAGCCTAGGTGCTATAGAACCAGACCTGATATCATATCGCAACACCGCTAAGCGCAGAAATATTGCAACTACATCATCAGAGGCTGCTTCATCATCATCAAGTCGGATAGCCGATGGACTCACCATATACCGCAACATCAATTACTTCACTGATTGTAACAGAGTTAGTATTGACATTTCCGAGATGAATTTGCAGATCAAAGACCCAAAAATTGGTGATGTCTGTCTAGCAAACATAAAAGTCAATGGCATCTTCAAATTCATACTCGGATGTGCCTACATCGATCCGGGCACAGCGTTAGATATTAAGCTTTTTATGTTACGGAGACTTTAATGTTAATGTCTCACGGATTTAATTTATCTTAATCGAAATTTCTTCAACAACGCTAGGTAATTCAAACATTGATTTAACTTTTACTAGAAACCTCGATGTATCCTGTATGCCATTTGTTTCGTACTTTTCGTACCACAGATCTATTATTAATACGGTTATAACACAGCAATTATTTGTTTTATTTGATTTTTTTTCTGAACCCGACGAACGTTAATAACTTCATGCTAAGTGAGTTCAACCTTTCTTCTAACGTTTGCCAGAAACCTCGATGTATCGCGTGTGCCAATTCCTTCCCAAAACATTTTACGTATTCACGCCATATGTCCATACACGTGGTATGGATCGTGGCACCCACCTTTTTTCAAGGGGGTCGGGTACATTCATTAGGAAATCTCCAAAAATATCACCCAATACGAAGATGTTGCATTAATTTGTTCCCATATACTCGTGTAGAATATCGTTTGAACGGTCTTCGATCAGACAACAATTTCGATAAACTTTAGTTCATAAATTCAATCTCGCACAAAGGAAGCAGTTAAATTTAGATCATTCCAAAAAATCATTCTTGGTTGAAAGTTCTTGGAAAAGGAACAATTCAATTACTGGTGGCAATATTAATCCTTTGATATTTTCAAAACTATATTTTTACAAAATCAAAGAAGAATCGGAAAATTTTTCTAAATTGCATTGTGAAGAATTTTTTATTGGAAATTTTCAATTTATATTTTATGTTTCAGGTTAGTGCAATGCTAATTATATAATTAGGAAAGTTTTTCTTCGTATACATATATTTCTTACCAAATCTTATCGAGTCATTTTGCGACCAATTTTTTACTGGACATTTGTTATGTTTCCCATCTTTCCGGGGTTCTGGATTTATCAATTTTAAAACCGAAGTTCTGATTACCCCGTGAGGTTTGCGCCCCTACCGCTTTGATTAATGTGATGTTGATTAAATCATAAATTGTTACAGATGAAATATATGTTGCAGGAGAGAAATTGCAATTGGTTATACACGTAAAATGTCCAAAAATTTTGGGCAAAAAAAAAGTTTGAGATGCGCAGTTAAAAATATTTATTACCTTACACATGTAAAAAAAGAGCTTTACCGCCCAACACGAAATGCCTATACACTGAAACCAACAAAAAATTAAATTATCAAATCACTATATTCATCTATTCAAGGGTGGTCTAAAACTTCCATGAATAATTCCTAATTAAACGCGACACTAATTTATTCTTTATTTTGAACTATATATTGTTGTGTAATACACTTATTATGTCGATCGCCGTACATAATGACCGGATAAGAAGGCGTTTTCAATTAAAATCACTATTAGCGTATGATTGACAGGTAAATAGAACTTTTTGTAAAAATTGTAATATAATACATCGAGTCGAGTCGCAAATTTCTGCTAAATAACCATAAATTATTTTAGATACATATTTCCAAGTAGCATTAATGATTTGGATTATTCAAGCAGAACGTCTTACGTAACGATATAAGTTTTTTGTGTAGACTCTAAGTCATACCTAATTACCCATACCTTACAAGACGATTGACAAAGGGTTAAGGTTAAATTAATTTTAATTTTTAACGTCATGTAATTTGATTCTAATCGTATTATAATTTTTAAACATAAAATACTTGTGTACTACAAAAACAACGTAATTTTCAAATTAACCGTCAATGTAGTTTTCATTATTACCTTTATCATAATTATAATTTGCATATAAACTTTCTATATGCCTTTGGAGAATATTTCGAAATGTACATTTGTCAGTTTAATTGATTTGAGATAGAAAACATATTGAAATATGCACGAAGCTCTCTAGCTCAAATATACATATTATGTGTATATATTATAAATATATATATATATATATATATATATATATATATATATATATATATATATATATTTATATATATATATATATATATATATATATATATATATAAATATATATATATATATATATATATATATATATATATATATATATATATATATATAAATATATATATATATATATATATATATATATATATATATATATATATATATATATATATATATATATATATATATATATAAGTGGGACTGAAGAAGCAGATGAATCTTGTGCGCAGATGATCTTCGTGTAATATTAATTAATACTTAAAATGTTTTGCCAATAAATGTTAATATTAAATAGTTGAGTCGAGCGTTTCACTTGTTTAAATTTAATAATAATCCTACATGGTGTCAGAAGTGGGATACATGTTGATTTATATTGTGAAAAAGTTAATTTGCAACAAAAAAAAAGAATACCTATATTGCGGATTGCGGTGCTTAATGCTAATATAGTTTTTAACGGTGTTTAATCTGCTGATTGAGTAAATATACAATTATAAGTATTGATCGTAGATACTATCGGTTTAAGAAAACCATCCAGTTCCTGAATCTTGTGTTGGTTAATTTGGTCAAATTTAAACTAGTCATTGCGTATGATCGGATAATAGTTTATGGTGAAATTTGATGCAGAACGTGTAAATCAAGAACGGATGAATCTAACGTGGTGATGTGCGGTTATTTAAAACATATAGTGAACAGTTATCTTATATTGCGCGAAATATTGGTATATTATTGGAGTGAAATAGGCAAACAAAACTAGAGGTTTGTTTATGCGGTTACAAAATAAATAACGTCGAAATAAGTGAAAGACTTAACTAAATTTTAATAAACGAAAAATACGACCTTGAGCATAGCAGAAGGCGTGATTGACTGGTTGTGTGTGAAAAGAAACGGAACTATTCATTATTCATTTTGGAAGTTGACATAAAAGGAATACATTGTACAAAATACTATGCCGAAAAGCAAAAGAAAACAATACGACAGTGGCATGGATAATGATTCATTTTACCAGAAAATGGCAGAAAGCTTTGCTAGACATTTTGATCGTGAGCCTACGACCAATAAAAGACACAGCACAGTTGATAATGGCATATCCGAGAAAGCAAGGTTACTGGAAAAAGAACTGGAGCTGAAAGAGAGGGAATTACAACTGATGAAACGAGAACAGGAATTAAAAATAAATTTTCGAAAAACGCGATCAAACTCTAGTCATGCCGATGATAATAGTGACGTTGAAAGTGAAAAATCCGAAACATACAAGCAACAAACGAGACAACCTAATTTTCACTTACGAGATGTTGAAGAATCCTTTTCAAAATTTTCTGGCGAAGATGAATATAAGATTGAGAAATGGATCGCTGATGTGAACGAAGCCGCCATTTGCTTAAGATGGAACGATGTACAAAAGACGATATATGGTAAAAGGTTGCTGGAGAAATCTGCGAAGGAAAGTTTAAAAATTGCTGTGGATACAAGTACGTGGGACAAATTGACTTCATTTTTAAAGAAGGAATTTAGTAAATTGGAAAGTAGTGCGACTATTCACAAGAAAATGAGGGAGAGGAAAAAGGATACTAAAGAATCGTACCGTTCTTATTTGATTTCTCTGCGGCAAATAGGTACTAACGGCGGTCTCGAAGATGATGCTATAATTCAATATTGCATTGATGGTATTGCCGATTTTGAAATGAATAAATCTATATTATACGGTGCAACTACGATTGACGAATTCAAAAGGAAACTGGAATTATATGAGGAAATGAAGTCAAAAATTGGGAGTAAAGATGTTGAAAAGCATAATATCAAACGTGATAAAAGGCAATTCAAGAAGGATCAGTGCTACTCGTGCGGCGAGAAAGGCCACAATAGAAAAGATTGTGGAGATAAAGAAAAAGACCCGAAATGTTTTAAATGTGGAGAATTTGGACATATATCACCCAAGTGTACTAAATCGAAAATGGATAATAAAGTTGGGCAAAATTTTTCGCCAAAAGGTACCGTGTACGCGACTCAATCCAAATCTACGGTGTCATCAAATACGATGAAATCTTTGTTGCTGAATGGTCATGAAGCAATTGGTCTCGTTGATTGTGGCAGTGATTTAAATTTAGTTACCGCAAAAATGCACTTAACCTTGGGTGCTCCAGAACTTGAGAATGTTCTAAAAACTTTTGAAGGGGTTGGGTCAAGTTGAAATATTACGCTAGGCAGATTTTGCGCGAAAGTCAACATTGATGGTGAAATTTATGACACAGTGTTCCACGTAGTGCCTGATACCATGATGACACATGCGATTATTTTGGGAAAGGAACTCATCGACCAAACGATAACATTAATTACACCGGAAGCGGTGATAATGAAGAAGGCGTTCCCTTATAATTGTCTTATGTGTGACGCTAAGGAAGATGAGTTACCAATAAATACGTCTCACATAAAAAATCGACTCATCTCGGATGAAATTCGCAAACGAATTGTGAATTATAAACCACGAATCAGAGCTCCAGATAACGATGTGGAAATGAGAATTGTATTATCTGATAATACGCCAATTTATCAGAAGCCTCGGCGATTGTCCCCTCTTGAGTTAGATTTGGTGCGTAAGCAGATAGATAAATGGCTTGACGAATGTATTATAAGGCCAAGTGTATCGGACTATGCCAGTCCTGTAGTCCTAGGAAATAAAAGAGATGGTTCAAAACGGTTATGCGTGGATTACCGAAAATTGAATAAGGTTATTGTAAAGGACCGATATCCATTACCGCTTATTGACGACCAGATCGACCAGTTAAAAGACGCGAAATACTTCACTACTTTGGACTTACGAAACGGATTTTTCCACGTACGTGTCGCTGAGGATTCAAGAAAATATACAGCTTTTATAACACCGTTTGGTCACTACGAGTTCCTGTTTGTACCATTTGGGCTATGTAACTCACCAGCGGTATTCCAGCGCTTTATAAATAATATTTTCCACTCATTATGTTATATGGATGACCTGATTATTCCAAGTTTGACGGAGGAAGAAGGTTTGGATAAATTGATGAATATATTATGTATTGCAGAAGAAAATGGATTACAAATAAAGTGGACCAAATGCGAATTTCTTTCACCATCCGTTGAATACTTCGGATATCAAGTTGAGAATGGTACAATCCAACCGTCAGTGAGAAAGAAAATGGCGATTTCTAAATTTCCTGAGCCTCGCACAGTAAAACAAATTCAACAATTCATTGGATTGACAAGTTATTTTCGACGATTTGTTGAATCATACGCTATAATTGCTCGTCCCTTGACGAATTTACTACGAAAGGGGAACGAGTTTAAGTTTGCAAACAAAGAATATGAAGCTTTCAGAAAGTTGAAAGAGGCTCTTATAAGTAATCCCATACTAGGGATATATTCAATGAATGCAGAAACCGAACTACACACGGATGCCTCGAAAATAGGACTAGGGGCAATTCTTATGCAAAGGGATAGTGAAGACGAGCAAATTCACCCTGTCATGTACTATAGCAGAAAAACAGAACTTCGCGAAGAAAAATATCCTAGTTATGAGCTCGAAGTATTAGCGATTGTTACGGCACTGAAAAAAATGAGATATTACTTACTTGGGCTTTCCTTTGTTATTGTGACTGATTGTGCTTTCAAAGGAACAATGGAGCGACGAGAGCTAACGTCAAGGATTGCAGGCTGGGCTTTGCAACTGCAAGAATTCGACTATAGGCTTGAACATACACCAGCATTTAAGATGAGACATGTGGATGCACTTAGCCGAGCTCCGATTGTAATGGCAGTAACGAGTGATGTGACTAACCGTATTAAAGCTGCTCAGAAATCCGTTGCTTATACCAAAACTATACTCGAAGTTTTGAGTAAGCAAGTTGATTACGAAAATTATGTGACCAATAATGGAGTCCTATAAAATAATCAAAGGAGAAAGACTCTTGGTTGTCCCAAAAGCAATGGAGTACGAAGTTATCCGATCCTGTCATGAGCATGGCCATTTTGGTACAAAGAGAACCGCAGAGTTGATTGCTCGAGAATTATATTTACGTGAATCAGATAAAAAGGTAAAACGTTTTATTGATAATTGTATAACTTGTATTTTAGCTAATCGTAAGCAAGGTAAACAAGATGGTTTCCTTAATCCTATTGCAAAAGGAGATCGTCCGTTAGTATGTTATCACATGGACCATCTAGGAAACTTGGTGGCTACTAAGAAGGTGTATCGATATATACTAAGCATAATTGATGGATTTAGCAAGTTCGTTTGGTTGTATCCAGTAAAGACTACCACCTCTGCGGAAGTTATAAAAAAGTTAATTATACAAAAGGGAGTATTTGGAAATCCTGAGTACATTGTGACTGATAAAGGTACTGCTTTTACATCTGGTGAATTTATCGAATATTGCAAGAAGGAGTTTATAAACCATCATACAATAACAACCGGTGTACCAACCGGAAACGGGCAGGTCGACATATTGAATAAAACTATAATTGCTGTATTAACGAAATTGTCGAGAGATAAACCTGATGATTGGTGGAAGCACGTCGGATCAGTACAATTATTTATTAACAGCACATGGCAAAGATCTATTCGAATGACTCCTTTCGAAGTTTTATTTGGTGTGAAAATGAAAACAACGGATAGTATTAAAATACGGAAAATACTTGATGAAGAAGCTATAAACGAGTTCATTGACGATAGGTGTGAGTTACGAGAACGTGCTCGAAAATCAATCGATAAAATCCAAAGTGAAAATCTTCGAACTTATAATAAACGACGGCGCAAGGGACCGACCTATAACAAAGGTGAATGGGTTGTAATAAACCGAACACAATTTGGTTCGGGCTTGAAGCTACAAAACAGGTATTTAGGTCCATATGAGGTGACAAAAGTCAATCCTCATGACCGTTATGAGGTCAAAAAAGTTGGAGTATCCGAAGGTCCCATCAATACTACAACATCGGCGGAATTTATGAAAAGGTGGTTCCAAAGAATATCTGATGAAAGTGAATGTGATTCTTCAGATGAAGTTGTACTATCTAGCTCGTCCGAGCCGGACGAGAACGCAGGACGGCCGAGTGGGACTGAAGAAGCAGATGAATCTAGCTAGTTGTGAACGCAATTATGCATGGCAAACTGTATTAAAGAATATAATGTAACGTTCAAGTACACACACAACGAAAAAGTACACCAAACATGCAATGTACATAAAAACAAGAAGAAATGGTGGTCGTCGAGGAAATGAATTAATACAGTCAGTTGTGCGCAGATGATCTTCGTGTAATATTAATTAATACTTAAAATGTTTTGCCAATAAATGTTAATATTAAATAGTTGAGTCGAGCGTTTCACTTGTTTAAATTTAATAATAATCCTACATATATATATATATATATATATATATATATATATATATATATATATATATATATATATATATATATAAATAAATCTTATCAGCAAACAAATAAATCATGAGGATAATTATCTAACGAAGCTCGTAAAGGAACGAACGATTACTATTGTGAATTGTACAAATAAATTTGTAGCGGTTTGTAAATTAATCGTCTTTTCGTATACATAAACGTAATTGATTTTTTGTGTTTTGGTTTATTTGGAAAATGTTGACAATGTAACTTCTTTTTGTACGTATATAGGATAGAAGCGCGTTTAGTTGGAAGGTTTCAATTAAAAATTAATTTCAATTTCAATGCACTTTCCTATGCATACACAATTTAATCAAAATCTAATTAAATTGTATGAGCGCGCTTGCATACACACATACTAATCTAGGGTTAAGAACTTTAATTGTTTACATTTCTTATATGTAAATAACAACTTCTACCGTTTGTTTTTATTACTTTAGCCATATATAATAATTATTTTTCAACAAAAGACTGTCAGTAATTTTATTAAAATTACAATTATTGTTGAGTATATGCCGGAAACTTTAAATTTATTTATGTCTTAACAATTTTGTTTGAGTCGCGATGAGATTCTACATGACATGTCAGCAATTAGCATCTAAATTAGAAAGAAAAATTACAAGAAAATTATATTTAATTTATTAGCTTTATGCTTAGCATTAATATGGTAATTTGTGTACATTTATGTTATTTTGTTATATTGTCGTTGAGGGGAGTTTGGAATTAAGTAAACCAAGAATTTTTTTTAGTGGGAAGGCTAAACACAGCGCTCTGGAAGCTATGCCAATAAATTATTTTTCGGTTTAGAGAAATTTAAGAAATCCGGACACTAATTCACGGTGGTGAGGTAACTGTAAATACGCAATCTGCAACGATATTTATATCATTGTGGGATATGATTCAAATGCAAACCACATATGCAGGAGTATAGGTCAAAATGCATTAGCACTGGTGATAGGTTTTGCACTTCAAATTATCGATGTTGCAAAGTAATTCAAACTTTATACAAATAATGTTAATTTTTTTACAAGGCAAAATCACGCATTTGTTAAATTACTTTCAATTTTAACTAAATTGAATTGAAGCATGAATAAGGTAAATCCTTATTGTATTGCAAATTGTGGTGATTGAAATCGAAGTCAGATTTCGAAATTATCTACAAGTTGGTGTCTAAAATAGCGTAGATAATTGAATTTTAAGTAGACAATGTCGAGAATTGGTAGAGTATGTAAACATTTCGTAGGTAATGTAGATTCTTCTAACTTGTTTTTTTGTTGGTTTTTCGATGTTTTTGTGGTACGACCTTAGTGGAAAAATTGAAATTTTTTATACTAAAAATAAAATTACGATTTCATAGAAATTTAATAATAATTTTTGTATAATTTTAGTGGGTTATGGCAATATAATTTTAGTATAGTTTTTAAATTTAAACAAAAATTATACTTGAGATAGAATTAGAATATAATGAAAATATTCCATTCATTGTGACTGTCGATGTATGCGTATTATAATTTTAAATCATTTTTCCATGTGGTTTGTTTGTATTCGCGGACATGCCACGTCATCAGTTCCTCTCCATTGATTATTTCACGCCATTGTTAATTCTAGTATTTTCAGTAAATTTTCAATCAGTGTAGTGAATACTTGATCCGATAACATCGTTGCCTAATTAGAATAAATTTTGGACTCCGACTGGACTCGAACCGGCTACTTTTGCGTTAATAAACACTTAGCGGTGTACACCTTAACCACTGCACCACCTACGCAATAACTATGTAGAGTTTAATTCTTAACAATATAAATCAATATATTTAAATACACAATTAAACTTAAAATATACTTAATTTGGTTTATTTCATTTGGTGCAAACTACACCAGCACACCAACATACAAAAGACCGTGAAATACGATTACTACTAAATATATTTTTTCAGCACGATAGTATTGATGCGCATCAGCGTTGCCAGTTCGTAGGAAATTTTCCTTTTTGCGGGAATTTCATCTCTCGTACGGGATGAAAAGTGATGATTAAAATTTTTTTTTTAAAATGTGTAATATACCTTTTTCGATTCCAATAATTCGCTTAAAAGAATTTTTTAAATTTATGTTTAATTTTGACTAAATTTAAATATTTGTTAAAAATGATGTTAAATTTAATATTTAAATTTGTATAAAATATTTAACCATAATTAAACTTTTAAACTGCCGTATTAAGTATTTATCTCAAATATAATTAATTTAGTTTAAAATTTGAATTTAAGAGTTAATTTTAGTTTAAAATTAACACTTATATGCGTATAATATTTAAAATCATCAATATTTAAAAATCAATATTTAAAATCATTATGTATATTTATGTTTAATTTTGACTTAATTTAAATATTTGTGTATACAAAATTCATACTTAAATTTGTATAATTTTTGAGATGTATAATTTAAGTAGTATTTTGGTTTAGAAATGTATTAAACTTTAACCAATTTAAAGTATATTTTGTATTTAAATTAATCATTTATACAAAAATAAATTGATTTTGGTATTCCTCAGTATAATTTTTTGGTATAAATATTTGATTTTTTCCAGTAGGGGAGGTCTCGTTATTATTGAATTTAGTATTTTGATTGAGTATTCTGTTCAAGTCGAGACTCACACACATCCACAGAACTTTTGGCTCGGCTGTGTATGCGAACTATCAGAACCACTTCATAAATAAATTCTTTCTAAGTAGGACGTGCAAATTCGTTCTCAAAACAGTTTAAGCGTTTTTGTTTTATTTTTTCTATTTGCGCGGAAATATTTTTGCGATAAAGAATAATTTCAAAAGGTTATGAGCCCAGATCACGGGAAACTGCAAAATAAAAGTGATAAAAAGGAAAAACAGCAAATTTCGAAATAAAATTGTGCACGGCGAAACTACAACAATTCAGTGTATCAATTTAGTGTGATTTCGAAAAATTGGCGTTCAAAATTGGACGATGTGGAAATTCCAGATGCGTCAAATCTTGGAAGCAGCTGAACTTTTCGACTACATCCACGGCACAATCGATAAACCAACTGTTGCGAATGCAAATTATGCGACGGAAACAGTGTCTTGGAAAGGGCAGACGCAAATGCAAGGCGGACAATTTCAACTACATGCGTAAAACAATCAATACGGCTAATCATGGGCTGTGAAACAGCAGGTGAAATGTGTAGGTAGTCGGAAGTCGGAGTGTAATACTTATTTTCTGCAACAAAAAAATTACAAGTACAGCAGTTGAGAGATCAGAAGGACACCATATCTGACTCGATGGTAATTTCGAAAGTTTGAATACGATGCCTGTCGAATACAATCATTTCAATAGCGCATGGGAGTCTGCGAGTGCAGCCGATCGAACACGAACAAATCTGAAGACGCGCATGATGGCGGAAGAAATGCGGCTCAAGTCGCAGGAGCATTTTCTTGATGGCCAAGAAAATTTTTCCAAAGAAAGGGAACAACAATAAAAAGGGAAATTCGTCGAATAACAACAACAGAGCGGCGAATAAAAGAGACGAGCCGAATGGCAAGTGCTTTAAGTGCGGAAAAGGTGGCCATTGGAAGCGGAACTGCCCAGAAAAGAAGAACAGCTCGGACGAAAAGCAAGAAGACATTTCAGTGGATGCTTTCATTTGTCATGCTGAAGCAAGTGGTGACAGAAACGCCTGGATTTTGGATTCAGGAGTGACGAATCACAATATGAGTCATCGACGTGATTGGTTTGAAAACTTCACGGAAATATCTGAATCTTTGAAAAAAGGCAATGGTGATAGAGTCATGGCTCGAGGCAAAGGCGACATCAGCATTCGTGCTTTCAATGGCAACGATTGGATTTGCAAAGCGAGTCTTATAGAGTTTCTATTTGTACCGGACTTGCATGTAAATTTATTTTCAGCGGAAAAGGTAACAGATCATGGACACAAACTAAGCATGGACAACGAAGGATGCGAAATACTGAAAAACGAAAACGTCGTTGCAGTGGGAGTTCATAGAAAGGGTTTGTTCCAGATGCCTTTCAAAACAGACGAGCGACTGGGACATCAAAATATCACACATGTGAAAAAGTTTCTGCAAAGCCGAAACATTGAATTTTTCAATGAGGATTTTACATGCGAAGCTTGTGTTTTCGGCAAACATCATCGAACCAGCTTCAAGAGTCGCGAGGAGAAGTCGATGTCATGCGGCGAGATAATTCACACGGACGTGTGCCGACCGTTTCAGGAAAACTCCATTAGCGGAGCGAAGTACTTCTTCTTATTAAAAGACGATTATTAACATTTTCATTTCGTTTACTTCATAAAACAAAAATCTGAAGTAACGAGCTACATCAAGAAGTGTGTCCAGCTGATACAGAAGGAAGATAAGCGCAAACTTCGTATTATCAGGTCTGACAATGGCACGGAATTTGTGAATGCAGAATTAAAGGCATTTTTCGAAAAAAACGACATTCATCAGCAACGAACTGTACCGTACACACCTGAGCAAAATAGGTGTGCTGAGCGAGAAATGCGGACGATCGTCGAGTCAGCGAGAACGATGCTTCAGGCGAAGCAAATGGAAAAGAAGTTTTGGGCCGAGGCGGTGAATTTAGCAGTTTATGTGCTAAATCGAAGTGGAACAACCACGATCGTTGGGAAAACACCCTATGAATTGTGGCACAACAAGGAAGCGAAGATTGACCATTTGCAAATTTTTGGTTCGGAAGTCTTTGTGCACATTCCAAAGGAAAAGCGACAGAAAACCGATGCGAAGGCCACCAAATGTATCTTCGTTGTATATACGACAGTCGTTCCAAGGCATATCGAGCATGGAATCCAAAGACAGGAAAAGGTGAGATCATGCGACGTGGTATTTTTGTTGGAGAATCCATGGCAACGCTCAACATCGGAGCTGAAGAAAAAGCTGGTGCGAATGAGGAAAAGGCGAAAGCAAATGACGAGAGCGCAGATGGTGAAGACGCAGACGATTTCATCACGCCAGAACAACGTGAAGAGCGTGGCGCGATATGCGATCTTCATAACAGTAATGTTGTCAATCGACGATTGCGCGATCGGAGCATCATTACAGCACCGAAGCGTCTAACATTTTTTGTATCGACACAACACAGTGCAATGTTGGCAATCAGCGAAGAGCCGAGGACATACGAGCAGGCGATATAATCGAGTGATCGCAAACAGTGAGAGCGTGCAATGGACGAAGCATACGATTCGCTCACTAAAAACCGTCCGTATACATGAACTTTGGTTACGGATGGAAGCATTGATCGCTAGAAGGCGCGATTGGTAATGCTAGGATCGTGACATTAGCAGCGGCGAAGCAAATGAGGTTGAAGCAATTCGACGTCAAAACGGCATTTCTTAATGAAGATTTAGAAGAAAATGTATACATGAGCCAACCGATTGGATATGACGATGGAAGCGAAAATGTGTGCAAACTATCGAAAAGCTTGTATGGACTGAAACAGGCATTACGCTGTTGGAACAAAAGATTCACTTTATCAAAAATATTGGATTCAGAGCAAGTGAATTGGATCCGTGTGTTTTTGTCTGCGGTAGGAAAAATGGTATGTTAGTCCTTGCAATTTATGTCGACGACGGTTTGATTGCAGTGGAGAGATAGGAAGACATTACGCCGGTCATCGAACATTTGAAAAAGGATTTCGAAATCAAGGTTTTCGAGTTGAATTGTTTTCTGGGACTTGAAATTGATCGGCGATGCGACGGATCATTTCACATAAATCAACAAGGCTACGCAAGAAAAGTGATCGATCGTTTCAACATGACGGATTGCAACGCAGTGTCTTCTTGCAATGCATTGGATAATTCACAAAATCTGGAAGATTTTGAGGCCGACGAGAAAGTTGATTTTCCGTATCGAGAAGCAGTCGGAAGTCTGATGTATTTGGCTGTCATCACTCAGCCAGATATCAGCTTCGCAGTTGGAAGTGTCAGCCGATACTTGGAAAAGCCAGCTGCAGCACATGTGAATGCAGTTAAACGCATTCTGAAGTACATTCGAGGTTCGATGGACACGGGAATTTGCTTCGAAGGCAAAAACGATCTAAACTTCTGCGGATACAGCGATGCCGACTGCATCGGCGTTACACAAGACGATCGACGTCGGCTAGGTTTGTATGGTTGGATATAGAGTCATCAGCTGGGGTTCAGAACGCCAGAAATCAGTTGCGCTGTCGACGACGGAGTTGGAATATATGGCAGCATCACACACCATAAAGGAATTGGTCTGGCTATACGAAACTTGCTGGTTAAACTTCAGCAAATCGAAAGCAACGTGCCCGTATTTTTCATGGGCAATCAGAGCACAATAAGACTCGTGAAGAATCCGGAGTTCCACAAGCACACAAAACACATCGACGTGCGGTATCACTTCATCGTGAAAAATTTGAAGACGGAATTTTTGAACTGAAATATGTGCAAACAGATGAGCAGATAGCGGACATCATGACCAAAGTGCTATCAAAACCAAAGCATCAATTTTTCTGTAAATTAATGAGTGTCATGTCAAAGAATTTTACTACTTTTTTTTTTTATTTTTGGTATCGACTTGCAACAAAAAGTGGGAGTATTGAATTTAGTATTTTGCTTGAGTATTCTGTTCAAGTCGAAACTCACACATATCCACAGAACTTTTGGCTCGGCTGTATATGCGAACTATCAGAGCCACTTCATAAATAAATTCGATCGTGACAAGGACAAAATTTCACGGCTGGTTTAGGATCAATGAATTAATCACTCATTATCCGAAAAGAAAATATGATTATGAAACCTCACTTTGAGGAGGCCAAATTCCTTGCTGGAATATAGAGCCACAGAGAGAGAGAGAGAGAGAGAGAGAGAGAAATTTTTTCCAAGTGTGAAATGATCAATACCTTCGGATTGAATTTATTTCCAACTATAACACTTCACACTGTCAATTTTTAGATATTTTCAAGTTTTGTGTGTGCGATATATTTATACAAATTTTCGGACTGTTCACACGAAAATTGACCTGAAATTTTTGGAAGTTTTGCTTGAGGAACCGAATGAAACATTTTTGATTTAAAAAGAAATTACAGTTTAACACCAAAAATATGTATCTGTTTTATCGACATTTCTAGGCTGGCTATTTATACGAATCTGCCTTGCCGATTTTTACAGGGGAATAATATAAGTTATTTTTGAATTTGCATTACAGACAATTTTCGGCTGATAATTTTTAGTTGTTACAGCCGAATCTGCATTATCATCATTTTTCGGGTGGAGTCAACTTACTTTAACAGTATTTGTTTTGAGGCATTCATAAATATCTATAATTATTGTAAATTTTATTCTTTTTATATTGAAACTATGAATTAAATAAATTGAAATATTTGTTTCGTTCTGATTTCGCCTAAATAAAAGTTTCAACCAATACTCTGTCGGTCATTTTTATTTTTGTTGGTTAAGGATTTATTTATGATAATCATAAATTGTGTGGTTTATCGAAACATTTTTCAGACAGTGGCAGAATTTTACTCGGCAATACTAAGGCTTCCATTTACATAGAAAAATTCGATGAAAACTGTGCTCCAACCCGAAAAGTAACTAATTTTGGGACAGTTATGATTTCGCTGTCGTTTAAGCCACTAATCTACACGTGTGTTTTCTTCGTAGATAAATAAAATTTTTGGTCTTGGTTTTGCAATTCTTATTAAATATTTCTCTGACTTCGCCCTGTATACCGGTGCCGCGTTTTGCATCATTCAGAAACGGTATTATTTCCATTTCCGAATGACTCAACCCTAACATATATTATTCAGTACATCACTTTTTTAATAATCACTTCTTTTAGGGCTTACACATCAAGACAAATTACTCGATCCGACAAATTATTTTATTATAAAATACAAACACCCAATCATTTAATCAATCTTGATTGACAAATAAAAAATGTCAATATATATGCCGCAGCTAATAAAAGCATCAAATCTCTTATATGCACGCGATATAATCCACGTTGATTTATCTGTCACAATATTTGTCTGTCTAAATATCTAAACAAATATTTATCTTTATAATTAGAAAAAACCATCTTAAAATTTTTGTTGAGAACTCATTACCATAATAGAGTTTTGTTGATCTTGTGCCTGTTAAGTATTTTTGTGGACAATTGATTTTTTTGTGTGTTCTCCGCGACGAAAAGTGAAAGTGCACCGATGATGTCTAGCAGAGAGTTTATTTTGTATACATAAGAATGGATTAGAAGTGTCTTGAAAACAAAAAAAAAATAAAAAATTCCCATGGGTATTTGTACACCGTATACAAAGACCATATAAGTATTATAATCATATACTCGTATACATCGTCTTGAGACCCAGCGGAAAATAAAAATATTTTAATTGGAAAATTGACGTTTGGTTTTTGTTTTGTTTTTTACTTATAGATTAAAGGTCATTGCTTTGTGCAATAAACGGTCGCTATATGGGAATTGAAAGGGAAATCTGTTCTACATACTCGTTACATGCATATTTTTAACGGTATAATTTCTAGTAATTTCTACAAAATCTATAAGCTACATTATTTTGTGTACATTATAGTTTTTTTTTTATTTTACTTAGAGAATTTCACAACTTTTCTCTACCTAGCACTCATGTGCAATAGGTGTACCCATTTTATGTCAATTTTAATAGTTACAGCTTCATTTAATTTTGTCAATATACCTAGTTATTTGCTGTTTACCCAATATTATAAATATTGTGCATATGACATTTATTTACTAGCTGTATAGTTTAAGGTGTAACACGGTCTGTTATCTATACATCTTATATTGGAAAAACGGCTAAGTAAAATATCTGAGCGACTTATAAAAGCAGTAAAATTTGTAATGAATGGTTGCCAGGTTAGCTTTGGATTTGCTGAAAGTTTAAGGGAGATCTATATGACATATCCAGACATTAATGGACGTAAAAATGTTAACATTAGTGTGTGGCTGTAGTAATTTTGCTATATTACATTACGGATTATCCGATTCATTCCTAAAATGGCTCGCACCTTTATTCGCAAGATTCCTAACTAGCCTTGCTTATGGGATATTTTTATATCCTTGGCCAATGCTGTTTAGCATTTAGCAACCATCTTATTTGATTTAATATAGTTTGATATTAAAAATATGATTTGGCATGATTTGATATGATTTAAAATGATTTGATATGATTTGATATGATTGACATGATTTGATATGATTTTATATGATTTGATTTGATTTGTACTGATTTGTAATGATTTGATTTGATTTGATATGATTTAGTTATATGAAGTGATATGATTTGATATCGTTTGATGTTTAGATAAGATTTGATATGATTTGAAATGATTGATGTGATTTGATATGATTTGATATGATTTGATATGATTTGATATGATTTGATATGATTTGATATGATTTGATATGATTTGAAATGATATGATTTGATTTGATTTCTAATGATATGATTTGATATGAATTAGTGATATAAAGTGATATGGTTTGATATGATTTGATATTATTTGATATAATTTGATATGATTTGATATTATTTGATATTATTTGGTATGATTTGATCTGTTTTGTCTTGAGTTATGATGGGATATGATTTGATATGATTTGTACTTTTTACGCTATTTGCCGTAGGCACTTGGCGAAACACACTTATACTTAATAAACCCATTTTTTTTTTATTAATCACTTGTTTTTTGGTTCGCAGTTATTATACTGCGAAACAAAAAACAAGTGATTAATAAAAAAAAAAATGTGTTTATTAAGTATGATATGATTTGATATGATTTGATATGATCTGATATGCTCTGATATGATTTGATATGTTTTGATATGGTTTGATATGATTTGATATGATTTGATATGATCTGATATGCTCTGATATGATTTGATATGATTTGATATGATTTGATATGATTTGATATGATTTGATATGATTTGATATGATTTGATATGATTTGATATGATTTGATATGATTTGATATGGTTTGATATGATTTGATATGATTTGATATGATTTGATCTCCGTTGTTATGATTTGATATGTTTTGATATATTTGCTATTGCTATGCTCTGATATGATTTAATATGATTTGATGTGATTTGATGTGTTTTAATATGATTTGATATGATTTGAAATGATTTTATATGGTTGATATGACTTGATATGATTTGATTTGATTTGAAATGATTTGATTTGATTTGATTTGAATGACTTAGTGATATGAAGTTTTTCAGATATGATATGATTTGAAATGATTTGATATAATTTCATATGATTTGATATGATTTGATATGATTTGATATGATTTGATCTCTTTTGTAATGAGTTATGATGTGATATGATTTGATTCTATTTGATATGAATTGATTTGATTTGATGTAATTTGATATGTTTTGATAAGATTTGATATGATTGAAAATGATTGATGTGATTTGATTTGATTTGATATAATTTGATATGCTCTGATATGATTTGATATGATTTGATATGCTCTGATATGATTTGATATGATTTGATATGATTTGATATGATTTGATTTGATTTGATTTCTAATGATTTGATTTGATATGCATTAGTGATATGAAGTGATATGATTTGATATGATTTGATATTATTTGATCTCTTTTGTTATGAGTTATGATGGGATTTGATATGCTCTGATATGATTTGATATAATTTTATATAATTTTATATGATTTGATATGATTTTTACTGGGTTACTGGGTGCTGATTGGTATTTGTCCGTTTCATGATTCGGATTGGGCTTATTTTTATATTGATTGTAGACGGGTTTCCTCTGGCCTGTCCCTGCTCTATTATGTTGATTGTCAAAATGGTTATTTGATTTTGCACCTGAGTAACTGGCATTAACTACTGATGACTGTTGAAAAGAATGATTGATTTTTGAGGTTAATTAATTGATGGGCTTCTGTTATTAATTTCTCCAGTAACATTGTTTTGTCTGCATCGATCCGCGACAACAATTTTGTTGGGATATCCGCGTCGCATGATGACCTCAACCCACTTGTGAAAACAAGGCATTTGAACTGATCTGCCAATAAGTTTCCCAAATTGAAAAGTTCGCAGTGCCGATTTATACGGCCCGCGTATGCAACCATACTCTTTTTCTGTTATTGTTAAACACTCGAATCGCATGTTGAACAATGATTTTTTCGGACCGAAAATGTCTTTTAATTTTGTGACAGTCTCGTCAAATGTAAAATCACGAGTGTTTATCGGCAAAATGTAACTCACGTATTTGTCATGATTCGATGTGTGTAGTTTACGCAAAAGCAATCTCGTTTTTACTCCATCGTCCAAATTCTCACCATCCACCTTGAATAAGTCCTCGAATCTTTCATACAACATGTTGAAATATTTTCCGTCCTCCGGATCGTGGTAAAATTCAACAATCTGATTTGATAGATTAGGAATTTGTTGAACATCGTCGTTCTTTGTATTTATCGCAAATTGTTTAATTATGACGTCATGCGATTTCAGCATTTCGGTGATGGAACTTAACATTTTTTTTGTATCTTCATCCATCTTGTTTTGTAATATACAAAAAATGTGCTTGGATTTTAAGGGTCAATTTTTTATTTATTTTTATTGTTTTCCGTAATCCTCGTCGCCAATTGTTGTGTTTGTTAATTAATGGTTTAATAAACACACTTATTTATTTTATTAATAATTGTTACTTTATTTATAAGGATATTTATAATGTATAACCTCACTTGGTTACACTCGAAAGAACGAAGTGCCCTGACGTGGTGACCATGACACCTCATGTGCGATAACTATATACTAGGTTGCACCATGATATTGATAGTTGGTTTATTCAGGGTTGCAACAGTTAAGTTTTTCTCATTTAAATAGAATCGTGTGGCTTTTAAAAAAATCACATTTTATCGCTTCGTTTTAGTTCGCTGATCCACCGTTTTTGCGCAGGCAGCAATTATTCAATTATTTTAAATTTGTAAGTGTCATAAATTTACCTGAAGAACTTTAGTACTTAAGCTACCGCTATGGCGCTGATTGCTGACACATTTTATCTTATCTCCGAATCACTTAGTATATCGTTCGAAAGGTTTTCAAAGAATAATAATCTTATAAATTAACCGTTTTGGCGCTGGTGGCAAAATATTCGTTTAGTTCTATACTATGACGCTACATACATATGACGCTTATAAATGGAATGGTTTTGAAGAATGTTTCAATAAACTTGGTCAAAGCATCGTAGTAGTTAAAATTGCAATTGCGGGGCTGGAAACTTTTACATATTTTCTATTTATTTTTCAAATTCATCTGGCATATCATTTGAAAGGGGTTAAAACACACAAATTTGTAATTTGCGCGCCGTTTTGTCGCTGGTAGCAATTTATTTATTAATATAGTAATACGCGTCACGTATAAATAAGCAAGTCTTGAGGAATGGCACAAATATAACAGAAACACCTTAGTACCAAAACATTTTTTGGTTGTGGTGCTGCAAGGAGTTAGTTTTTTCTCTTATCAATATTCTCGAAAGGTGTTGGAAAAAGCGAAAAATTTGTTATTCGCATGTTGGTTCATAAAGGGCTAAATAAGAGTTATATATCCCTGAAAAGGTTTTGGAATGAAGTCATCAATTTACCTCAGATGGCTTTACACTCAAAACTACTACTATACTGCTGGAGAAGGATAATTTTTTATAATCCGGTTTGATTTTTATGAAATTGGTATATGAAGAAAATATTCTAAGAATATTTCAAACAATATGAAGATGATGATGTTACAAACAATATTTCACAATATTATTTAATTACGACTAATGAATGGTTTGGTGCTATAAGGAAATTAAATTATTAGAAGGGTTTTAGCATTAAAGACAAGCATTATAACTGCTCTGGTTTTCCCGATGGCCGAAAATAAATTTTGATAAATTCAGTGAACTTAACAATTCATCTTGGCAATATTTATTACTGTGAAGTGCGAATTGTTTTTCCGTGAAATGTTGCGAGTAGCGAATAATTCAGTTGGTTGCTTCTCAAACTTTTTTGTGAAGCTCAAACTTTTTAAGTCACTTATTTATTCCATATTTTTTTCTTAATCAAGTCTGAAACTAATTTGGTTAGCTGTGCGAATTCTGTTGAAAGTGTTTTATAGAAATTTACCTTCGGCCCTATGTCGGATCACATAGCGCAATATTTATCTCAAAAGCTCAAATTTTATCTCTCTATATAACATTAAAATTTTTAATATGAAAAACGTTCTATTTGTAAAAAAAAATATTCTTATATAGGTACTTACAGGTAAAATGACAAACTATATAAATAACCAAAAATCGATCACTCACCTGAAATGAAAAAAATACGAATAATTAATAAATTGATAAATTGACAATCACGATTTGTTTATTTTTAATATAAGCAATATATATGTGACTTAGATTGGCGCACGATTCTAATCACAAATTAAAATTCTTGTCATATCGGTGCACACAGCATAGCACCACACATTACGTTAGGTAATTGAACCCCATCCATTCATTGCCTTTAAATTTAAAACACAAAAATCGTGTATTTCATTATTCTTTGGCACACAGATATGTCAACTGCGCTATCTACATGCGTGACTCATTCAACGATCAATCAATCAAATTGAACCGCCTGTATGTAAAATTTATACTTTTTGTTTATAGTTCGAGAAGGTCTTGGATATCTAAACGCCAATTTTATTATTGTTATATTAAGAAGGAACCATAGATTTTTAAAGTCTTCATTATCATATAATGATGTTGTTTAAAATGAAACCTTGATGTTTGTTGCTGGTATATTGTTAAATATAACAAAGATATAATATAAGATATGTTAATTGTTTCCTTTATACGTCTATTGTTTCAGACCATAAAATTGTTAAATTTATTAATATAAAATTTTTGATTTTTCTGACTTTAGGATATCGCATAAATAATGTGCTATAGTTAATGTGGCTAAATTCCTCTCTGCAGAGATAAAAAAAATAAATATTGGTCGGTATAACTTCCTAAACCGCATAAATATGTGCCTATAAATAATCATTAAGTAGATGATAATCCAGTTAGGTTAATCTAGATTTTAAGATTAAATTTAGTTAAACATTTTTTTATGACCCTGTTTCTCTACCACTATTAGAAACTATTAAAATATTTTTTTTTTGACATAAAAAAAAATCTTTTATTCGATTTTTTTTAATTCATTTTTATTTTATTCATCTTGTATTTTTTATTTTATTAAACCACAAGAATACAGTTGAGTCATTGATCTTTAAGATGCACACGAGAGTATGAAGAATGAACCTATACTTGCGTATAATAACAAAAACAAATAATGGTTGTTGGTAGCATTTATAATTTATGTTTCAACATTAATTTTTTTATGTATAAATGGCGCTAAGTGTGTACACCGGTATATAAAGGTGTTTAGTGTAAGAAGACGCGTGCAAAAAGCATGGTTTCCTAATAATAATTTCTTAAAATATTACTTCTTATTATCGCTCTTAAAACGATATGCGAATAACTAAGAAAAAAACTCTTAGTTCCTGTTCTTTTAGTATTCTTATCACTTTTCCTAAAAATACCTCACTCGTCAATTAACACTAGAACTACGAACAAGTCAAAATGACCGGCTGCATCATTTATTTATAACATTTCCTCTTTAATAAAAATCATGACATTATCGTAAAATATTAAATAAGACAAAGAGGATATGTTATAATAAGTTAGGCCAACGGTCATTTTGACCGGTTCATAGTTTTAGTGTTAAAAAAAATTTCGAAGTCACTACAAATTCTGAACCGGTCTGGTGCACCAAACATTAATTTTACTTCACCAAATTCTAGTGTAAATTGTGATACTTAGAATGGCTTATCTAACCCCTCCACATAAAATCTTTTAAACCAAGTCGATCATGTGCTTGATTGATTCACAGTCAAATCACATGCACTTTTACCCAACGCACTTCTCTTACATTAGAAAACATGAGTACTGTTCTAGATATAGCAAAGTTCATTAGAATCGGCGGAATAAAAAGATAAAAATTAATAAAAGACGTTTAAGGTACCGTATTGGTCACCTCAAGAGTAGTGGTTTTGTCTGATCTATTTGTAAACACTGTCCAAGGTTTGCGAGTATTTTTAGCTCGCCCGTTGAGCAACATTTAACTAGTGGTGTTTCTATTTTCTTGTTGCCTTTCAACGGCTTCCCGTGACACAATCAATTGATCCGCGAGTTGTTTTTGCCTTTAAGCGTAATCCTCATCTAACAATGCTGGCAATTCACTGTCTTCAATTTTTTATGGTGGTCTTCCAAGTTCTTCGTTTCTCACGTCAGCATCACCACTTTTGAATTTATTAAACTTATTATTGTGATTTACCAAGAGAATGCTCACCGTAAGCTTTGACAAGCATTCGATATGATTAAGCAGCAGTTTTCTTCAAATGATAGCAAAAAATCAATGATGTCCACAAATCAGGTACAAAATTTGACATTTTTAACACGCTAGAAATATGCGTTATTGTATGAAATTTGTATGGTTATGAGTAAGATGTTATTGACAGATGTCAAAAGAACACAATGGTACCGGCCACCGTTAACATGGTTTCGTAAGGTCAGAACTATTTAGCATGCACGCCATTTAATGCAGCCTCAGTGAAAAACCCTTTGCAAAAACCGTGCTGAAGAATACCACCATTCTAAATTTAATATTATTTTCCATTATTTTTAACAAAACTGGTTATAGAACAATATGCCAGAAATTTTTTAAGTCGCACCTGGAACCATTTTTATGAACAGGTAGTACAATTCCTGACTTCAGAATATCAGGAACAACACCGATTCTAAAACAACATTTAAAAATGTCACATAATATGGAAATTTTAAATAAAAAATTGCTAAAACTGAATATATCGTAAAAGTTGCTTGATTTTAAAGAAGCAATGGCTTTAAAAACTTTAAGATCGTCAATTGGATGGAAACAAAGATTGCTCAACGTAATCGCCGTCATGCTCAATAGAATTCCTATATTATTAAATGGAGGACTATGAGCTTAATATTTGACAAATTATTACTTAAAATGTCATTGATAAGCTACACGAGCAGCAATAGTTTTCTTTTTAACTTTATGACAAAAGGCTGTAACATCTATGCTAGCTAAGAATCTATGCTAGCTGAGAAAACATCATTCCAAAGCGTTAGAAAATAAAAATTGTCCGGGTTTTACAATTATTTTCAACCCAAATGTCCTTATACGGTTTACAAATTCAATGTACAGTTTTTTTCAAATGGACGATATAAACTCTATTTTATAGATTATTTTCGGTTTGTAGGTTTCGTACATAAACACTTTAATTTGTTTAGGATTAATTCAAAACATATATAGCTAATTAAATAGTAATTCTTATCCAGCATTAGGGTGAAATCTTAGTTTAACTGTTCCACTACGATTTTATATTTTCGTGGACAACTTATTATATTTTGTTTGTGTTAGTATTATTTTGTAAAACACGGCGCGTTGTGTATAAACGCAAAGTTACAAACGTGGGGACGACTCACACCCGAGAAGAGTCTCGTAACGCCGGGAAAATAATACGACTACATTGGTTAGGTTGACAATTCCATGATCAGATATCTTTTACAAGTGCATAATTTTCTACCCTACAAATTCTTAAGGGCATATGCAACATTTCTCAGCTGGGACTCGACCACAGCACGCAGAAATTTGTCGGGAAACTATTTCATGTGCAATTTTCAAGTAATGTATAATGTTGCTCCTAATTGAATTTAGTCGATCTGCTTTCGACACAACCGAAACCTCATTCACGTCCGTATTAAACAGTAAGTTTTGTAATTGGTAGTCGGAACCGTTTAATAACATGTGCTGTCCAAAGACGAGGTAATGCATTGAAAAACTAGTGATATTATGGAATACATTTTGAAGCGTCGCCGCTACCTCCTGCAAGTGTTTATCTCATTTATTATGATTGTAATCATCCAAAATGTACAAGAAGATTGCTGACAACAATGTCCGGTTCACTCTCTCCGATGCATTGGACTAAGCAGAGTACGCGAGAGTTCTATTATGCGTAATTTTGTATTTCTCGAGAAGGTCTTTGAACATTTTTGAAATCAATTGTGAGCCATTATCAGTTGTCACTACTTCTGAAACGGAGTAGATGAGAAAAACCTCATTTTAGATAAAAGAACACAGTGAGAATGTTGAAGCCTCTCGCAAAGCCTTTACGAGAACGAATTTCGAATAATGATCGAGGACAATAACTTTTTTTATTTTATATTTGATGCAGTTAGAAATATAATCTTTAACGTCACGAGACATCCGAGCGAGCACAATAGAACTGTCGTTGTAGACGATCCAGGGTTTACGCCACTCCCATATGTGCGAAGGTGGGTGCTACATGAGCTTGTTGTAATAAAGATTGGGTGACTGCGGAACCACTAACTGCCAGTCAGGAAGATCTGAGTCCAGACACCTAAAGCCGATAGAAGGAGCCATTAATAGTTTTTCATCGCGAACAGTAAGATTATGATGACAATTGTCTAACTGTTGTACTTATGCTTGATTTGTTTTCTTCTTCCAAAAATGCAGGTGAATTCATTTAATGACGCTTTCCGATAACCTTAGCCCATAAGCTATAGCGTGGTCTGCAAATATTGTGAACGGATACCCTATATAATGGCTAAAACCGGAGCTGAGGAGAGGGCCTGTTTAAGTGACGAGAACGCGGATGCTGCAGTTGTATAACATTTCTGCTTCGTCTTGCCCGTAAGATCTGTGAGAAGCGAGGCCAAGATTGCAAATTTTTAATAAAACGGCGGTACCATCCGCATATGCCAAAAAATCGATGAATTTGTTTGGATGTTTTAGGAACTGGAAAACCCAAAACTGCTTGACACTTTTGTGGATTGGTGCGGAGGCACCCGTTTCCTACCACGTACCCCGGATAATTTACTTCTCTCAACAATAATTGGCTTTTATCCAGATTAATAGTTTGTTCCGCTGCCGATAAGAGAGATACCACTTCTTTATAAAAAGCAAAATGCCCACTCGGTGCATAAGTCGATACAAAGTTTGGGTTGCATTCCACAGCCCGAAAGGTATGGCCCGGAAAAAACGACCCACCAACCTATTGATAAACGGCAATGGAAAGGCATCCCGGACAGTTATACCTTATTCAATTCTCGGGCATCCAGAAATAATTTAACTTTTCCAACGCCTTACGCACCAATGTGATCGGAGAACATCACGCGCTCTGGCTTTCCTCGATGACACGGAGCGACAACATCCTGTCCAACTCGTTATACATTAGCCTTTGTATGGGTGGTAAAACCGCGTTATACGAGTATCTTTGTTTCACCGGTTTCGAGGAGCCAACGTCTATGGTATGCATAACCAAAGAAGTTTTACCTAAATCAAGGTTAACACTAGAAAGACAGGATTCTTTGATTGTTTTCAATTTGACTTCTTCTTCAATACTCAAAGTATGAAATTTAGAACAAACGCCACGATCTGAAATTTCGGTTGTATACCTGATAAGGTAGACATTTTTGGTTATATTCTAAAAAGAGTCCAGAAATCTAATCCGAGATTCAGCGGTTGTTCCAAGGACGGTACCAGGTAAAGCCGCATGTGCTATAAATAGTGCGTGTGCCGAGATATGCAATTAAATGCGATGAGAACATTGATATATCCAAATACCCGTTCAGATTGTCCTCTTGCTGTGCTTACGTGGGATGGAAAGTGGTGAAATTGAGGATTATTTTTCGACAAAAACCTTTCCGAACCTTAATCCAAATCGCTTATGCTCGCTCCACTATCTAAAAGTCCATTATGTGGTACATTGTTAATTATAACTTGAGCATATGGTCGGTTAGAAATAATTAGAGATTTTTCTTATTTTCTACTGTCCTAGTAGCGCTTTGAACTCGTTTTCCGATAATCCCGATAACACCATTTTTGAGTCGGGACCGAGTCCAAAGCAGAAGGTTGCCCCGATAAACCGGAAAATGTATCCATGTTTGAATTTGTGGTGTGATGGCTGTCAGACCCAACCGATTGAAGGTGAGTACAATCTTCCGAAATCCTTGTTTTATTATATCGGGGCGAATGTGAGATTTTAATTGGGAACGCCGGACGGTTATAAGGCACATAATTGAGGGGAGATTTAACAGCATTAGATGAATGTTCGGAGGAGTTGACTTTTTCGGTTTGATCAACGGCTTCTATTTTTCCATCGACCGCTCGATAAGTCACATCTATACCGAAAAATGTCGATTAGTGGCATCGGACAATCAAAAAAAAAATGTGTCCATTACAATTATAACAAACAGGATTATTGGAAATAACATTAGTAAGTAATTCTGGCTTTCGAAATTGGGGCGTTCTCTAACATATTATACAATTGTTGTTCATGCTGGAAATGCTGATACTGATTGTGGGAAGAAAATGCTCGTCACCAAATTAGTACTCGTATTTATTAACGAGTCTGCATTCAGATCATCAACTGGCCTAATATTTAATTTATTTACCGATCTTTTATGTGTTGGCAAATTATGTGCCGGAACTCGTAATTTTTAAACGTTTCCCCCCAGGCAACACAACTTTTGATTAAATCGTTTAAATTAAGAAAATGACGATCGGTTAGGTGGTACTGAATTCCTCATCAGTATATGGAGTGTGGCATTGCGGACTCAATCTCAAAACATTTTGATAAAAATCCGGAAAGCTCTCGTATTTCTCGTAAATCTCTGCAGGAAATCGCGCTTCAGGTGTAACCAGAAGGCATTGGGGTTGTGCCTACGTTAAGTCCAGTACCATTGAAGTGCCACATCTTTCAAAACAGTACTCATTTACATCATCAAACTCAAAGTGGAAAACAATTATCTCCACGGGGATCCCTAGAGATGAACTGGTGAATGATATACCGCTTTGGAAGAGTTGACGTCGGTAATTTCTGATATATCCCTGTGGAGGTAAATTTGTCATTAGTCTATGACGTAGACCCTTCCATCAAAGTGAGAAATTTGGCCAACCCGAGGGATGATTAAAAACGTACTATTATGTTGCATAACTGAAGTGTATATTGGATCACTATAGGGACTGATAAGTGGAGCTTGTCAGGGAGTTGTAAACGACAGTTGGTTGCTGGTTAATTGATGTCTGATGGCAACAGGAGTTCGACTAATCTGAATTTGAAGATCTGTTTGTGGTTTATCCAACAAATCTATTTGCACAGATAACTGATTAATCTGGGCTATGATAGAGGCCAGCATCTAAGAATTCTGTTCCTCAAGGGTAAAGGAAACGAAACATGCTTTAGCTTGTATTAACTCCATTTCCTTCCTATTAGATCCTTTTGAAGTTGATTCCACAGCTTCGTCTTTCTCATTTGCCTTCGAGATGGGAGCGCTTAGGCATCACCAGTATTGCTGAGAGCAATATCAGCTGGAACCATTGGCATTGTAGTTAAGTGACCGATTTCAATTTGTTTAGAGGCATCAATCGATTTATCTAGCTTATTCTGATCTTTAAAATACTCTTCAAATGATGCCAACAATTTTGTGCATGGTTCGAGTATGATACGATGATAAAGCCGCGATCATGTTTGTTATTTTACGTGTTACAATTTTCCTTTGCGTTTATTTATTTTTCATCCAGTGGTTAAACAGTGAGACTTGATAAATTCATCATTTACACAAACTATGATAATATGCCAGACTCAAAAATAGATTGACCTGGGCTCCGCAGACAAGTATAACAAGCAGACATTGGGTCCGAAATAAGAAAGCGAGATTGGAAGTTACATTGGAATGGAACTGTGAAAGTAAACAAACGAACTGGATGATCAGCTGTAACTTAAAAGCAAACGATGCTAACAGAAGCGTAACACCTTATGTCTCCAACATGATTGGATTAGGATGGGCTGAGAACAATGCTTCCAGAATTTTTTTTTTCAACTGTACTTTGGTATTAACTAATTAGACTGTAATAATGTCTTGGTAGGTGTTTGACGAAATGCCAATTCCAATGTTTAATAAGCTATACTATCACAATGACATTTGGGAATTTTCGTTATGTAATCCCAAAAAAAATTCCACCTGACTAATGTTTATTATTAAATCAACAGTGCATTAAATGCGCGGGGTTTTTATTTATGTGTATATATTTTTTATGTACTCGTATAAATTCTTCCAAGATTACAAAGTACAAATAAGAAGTAAATAAACTTAATTCTTTGTTTACCGTTCGCTTTTATATTTTTATACTTTCAAGAACTAGAACACTGTTGTTTGTTACTTAATCATTTCATTTATGTGTAATCCAACAAATTGTGTAAAAGTTTGCACAGCCGCTAAATATTATTACCGTGTGTCCTCGTCAAATTCATTCATTGTTATAAAAATGTTAATGTGTTTACATTTCTCGTGGACCCCCCAATAAACTTCGCACAATTTCATAATAACAACCCATGGCGATCTTAACACAAAATTATTTAAATGACAGAATAGAGCCAGACCGGTGTACGAAATATGTATAAGAAAATATTTATCTTATTAAAATTAATTTTTTTTTCTGTTTTGTTAAAATATAAACCGCAACTAATTTAAATAATTTAAGTTGTTTTAAAAATAAAAATATTTTGTGTGTAGCAAAGATGATAAACCAAAATATGTATATACGCAAAGATTATGTTTATAGTTTTTTTCTGCCTGTCAATGAACTTGGCTGTAACTTTTATGTTAATTGAAAATTTAGAGCACCGTGAAATACACACACAGAGAGTTTATTGGTCTTTCGCTTTACGGGTGGAGATTAAAATTTTTGCAACGAACAAAAATTGTGTTAAATTTAACAATTATTTCGCAAACCGGAGGTGACCCAGTAATTGTAAATTTACTTATGCAATTTTTGTGGTTTTTTGATTTTTAGTGTTTACTGTTGTTACATTAAGTATGTAGATCGTTTTCGGATCATAATTTGGTTTGGTTGTAATTCTATGCAACTAATATAGCCGTATAGAATCAATTCAGAAGCAAGTTCCGTTGTTTGCCTTAAGACGACGTTTGCCTTATGTGCTACCGCAGTATTAAGGCCGTTGTTTGCTATTGAATATTGAATCATTATCAGTCCGTAGACAAGTATCTTGCGCCGTTTTCGTGCTCGACATTGTAATGACCCGAATTGATTATTTACAACTACTGCCCTAGTATTCAATACATACTCCTAAGCGATGACTCAGACAGCGAGGCTTCGTGATCGATCTGCACTTCCATAGGTCGAACTTTAGTACGAGTATGTCGGATCTGATTTTTAATTCAACTCGTGTATTTAATAATGTTTCTGCCGTGTATTTTAATTACAAAAAATTTTGTTATAAAAATTTGAATTATATTAAAATTAATTGATTTTTCAAAATACCAGATGTACAATAATTCTGTAAGTTAAACAAATAAATACCTGGTGTGCAAATGAAAAATGGAAAATTTCAATAGAAATATAAAAAATGGTTTATTCAAACTATTGTTCTTTATTATCTTCACATTTTTGCCATCTCTCTGGCAATACATGAATACCACGACGATAAAAACAACGCGTCTTTGGACCGAAACCATTCAAATGAGCTCGGTGTCTTACAATGGTTTGGTCTTCCGGGGCACATCTAGTCCTCAAAGTCGAAATCGCTACTTCTGAAGCGTTTAAACCAAACTTCACAGGTAGTTTTCGATGGTGCATGTTCGACGTAGGCCTCCTCAAGCAAATAATGTACTTCAGCTGCATTTTTTATTCATGTTGAAGCAGAAAAGCAAAGCTTCCCGCGAATGCAGTTTGTTTGGCACAGAACTCGACATTTTCTTAGAAAAAATATTTTTGTGTTGCGATATGTGCTGATCTTACAACTGGTTATCGTTAACAACTGTCCACGCTATAAACTAAACACAACTTCTTCAATAAATGACCACAACTAGATGTGTCGCTAACACCATCTGATAAATAAAAAATAAAAATGAATCCATTTCCATCCAAGAAATATACCGGGTGTTTCTTTTAAACTGAGATGATCAAATATCTCGAAAAATAACCACTCTACGGAAAAAATGTCCAGAATCAAAATTTAATCATACCGCGGGGGACATACATTAGTGCAAAAAATAGTCCCCCACCCCCGCTTTGTAGGTGGGGCGGGGATAACTTTTAAACTAAGATAGGAAGCGATGTTTTTTATTGCAGATACGGATTTCTTCTTCTTAGAACACACGCATTCGATTCTGCAATACGTTTGAAATAAAAAACATCACGTTTTCATTGGTAGCACTCGAAATTCATCAGCAAAACAATTTATTCAGTTTTGTAAATCACATTTAACGTTTGTGTTATTTCTTATCTTCATGTTTTTCGTAATTGCAAAATAAACGATAAAATACTTTAGAATGGAGCGTTTTACTGTGCCATGAGAAAATTGAAATGGTTCTGGTTTATGGAGAAGCTGGCAGAAATCTTGAAAATGCTGTTGCTATTTACGTTCAACGTTTTCCGGATAGGATTCGTTCACGTGCTTCATTTGGCCGTACTATCAAACAGTTTATTACTGATGGAAATGTTCAACCGAAAAAGAGGACCCGTAGAGCAACAGTCACTGGAGAATATAATGAAATTGCTGTATTGGCGGCAGTCACTCATAATCCTCATGTTAGTACACGAGATATAGTTCGCGATTCCGGAGTGTCCCTCAACAGTGTTTGGAGAATTTTAAAACGGCACAAGTATCATCCATATCATGTGTCTTTATACCAAGATCTTCATGGCGCTGATTTCCAAAATCGGGTAACTTTTTGCAATGGGCACGTGAACAAATACAACAAAACCCCAATTTTTTTCATTGCGTAATGTTCTCTGACGAATCGTCTTTTACAAACCATGGAACGGTTAATCGACACAACATGCATTATTGGAGTGTTACAAATCCGCACTGGCTTCGTCAATTTGAACATCAGCGTCCTTGGACTGTCAACGTGTGGTGTGGAATAATTGGCAACAAACTCATAGGCCCCCACATTATTGAAGGCAACTTGAATGGTCAAATGTACCGAAACCTTTTGGAAAATGAACTGCCAATATTACTTGAAAATTTGAGCTTAGAAGTGAGGCAGAACATGTGGTTTCAACATGATGGTTGGTGGTGGCACGTGAAATACTTGATCGTGATTTCAATGGTTGCTGGATCGGTAGAGCTGGTAAGATGAATTCGCCCGCCAGATCACCAGATCTTACTTCGCCAGATTTCTTTTTGTGGGGCTATCCCAAGACAAAGTTTACAAACAAGAACCAACAACACGTGAGAACATGATTGAGCGAATCAGAAATGCGTGTGCTGAAATTCAACCAAACACAATTCTCAGTTGTGTACAATCATTTGAAATGCGTATTAATAAGTGCATTAAAGTCGCAGGCCTTTGAACACTTATTTTAAGCTAAAATTATTTTATTCACCTGCCGTTTACATTTATAAATTGTTTTGATTACGAATTTCGAGTATTTCCAATGAAAACGTGATGTTTTTTATTTCAAACATATTGCAGAATCGAATGCGTGTGATCTAAGAAGAATAAATTGAAAAAATTGAATTTCGTCGATTACAACGCCATCTATCATGAACCGAACAAAATATTTCATTCAAATCATACGTACTTTTAGTCGTAGAATCCGTATCTGCAATAAAAATATGGCTTCCTATCTTAGTTTAAAAGTTATCCCCGCCCCACATACAAAGCGGGGGGTGGAGGACTATTTTTTTTGCACTAATGTATTTCCCCCGCGGTATGATTAAATTTTGATTATGGACATTTTATTAGTAGAGGGGCTATTTTTCGAGATATTTGATCGTCTCAGTTTAAAAGAAACACCCGGTATATCCCATTATGTACGATTAAGAAATGGCTGGGTTCCGTCCAAGCTGGCATTATTTCAGAACTTCTTTCAAAATCATTTTAGAATCCCATCTCTATCCGACACCTAGTTCAACTTGATCAGTTAAAAAATGACTGAGTTTGTTTATTTTGATTACAGCAATTTTAATTTCAGGGATTATGAATTCCGGGATTTTAGTTATCCAATATTATGATATCCAGAATTTTTGACTTCAGGGAATTTGATGTCCGGGGTTTTAAGCGACTCCTTTTTCTAAATTATCCAGAGTTTCACGATTTGATCTGCCGCAATTTCCGCGTGAATTTTAAATCTCTCTATCATTTTACAATATTTAAATTTGCGGCAGTTCTCATAAAAAGTGTATTTGCGCGCATCAGTTAAGAACAGCTGAACCGGTTTGGCTCAATCTTTTTTCGTTGTGTTCACAATTGCAGAAAATTTTACGAAAATTCACCGTAACATTCGGAAAATTGGGAAAATCGAATAATGATGTTTTTGTACGATCCAGATGGTTTTTTAGAAGAGAAAAATTGTAGAAACTCGGAAACTTCTCGAATAACCCAAAGAAAATAATTTTTTTCTATGAAGTTTTGAATTTATTTGGCATATTCTTATGATTATGGACGCTGTAAAGCGGGAAAAGTCTGAAAAATCTGAAAAATACAAAGCTTGAAAAACCTCACAAAATCGTGAAATAAATTGATAAAAACACAAAGCAAACGATATTTAAATAAGAGATGGCGCTGAAATGTGATCAATAATGCCAAAACCCAGTAGATGGCGATATACGTTGATTTAGGCGTTGTGAAATTTGACAGGTGTCTCTTTCGCATTATCGTTTTCGATTGTGCGAACGTGTTATTTTTCTTGCTGCTAATTAATTGGAAATTTGAGTATTAATTCACTGTTTTATGAAATTCGAATCGTGTGCATTGCAATGCATGCTAATCGTGTGCATTGCATCAATCTCATGGGATTGAGATTGATTCCATCGAGACGTGCTCATATTGGGCAAGTTCACGCTGCATGGGCACCAGGTTCGGCTCAGATTTGACAAAACGTAACTCAACGAAGAAGTGTCTGGAACATCGACTTTAATCGCGCTGCTTTCAATTATGACTCTATTGCCTTGCACCGAAGCCATTGCGTACTTTTCTCTATGGAAATACAACACTATCCAGACATTTTCTCACACACACGCAACAGTATAACCAATGTTTTAACATCACGCCATTTGGAACCGATGTTGTTGTTCGTCAACCCGGCTACAATGGGGTAAATTGGAACCCAAACTCTTTGGGAGTGTGATGCAATTTATTTTGTTGGAAATTCCGAATTTGAATTATAAGTTGTCGTCTTGCACTTTTCTATGATGCAAAACGAGAGATAATCGGAGAACTTCAATGTCTTTTGCATGAACACAATGTGTTGGTTTGGTTGCTTAAATCTGCGAGACAATGACTTCCGATGATCAGTACAATGCTCCCACTATCAACGAAGTTGCAGTTGTAATTGTTGGCAAAAGTGTGGAATCGCGTGCTGTTGTGATCAAGCGGTGTAATGACGGACGAGTGCAGAACGTGTACGAACCACATCTATATCATATGATGCACTTCAATATCCATTGATCATGGAGCGGATGGCTCTCACTTCCACTTGAAAGGATAATACTATTTAAAATCGATGATGGTATATGAGCAGAAATTCCCGATAGTGTAGAAGATCCATTGTTACATGAGGTTGTTACAAAAAATTTGTTTCATGGTCCCTGTGGAATATTAAATTCCAATTCTCCGTGTATGGTTGGCGGAAAATGTTCAAAACCAAGACAATTAGCAGCAGAAACGTTACTGGAAATGATGGTTATCCACTTTATCGCCGCCGATCCACTTATGACAATGGAAGGTCAACAACATTCAAAGTGAATCAACAGGACATTGTAGTTGATAATCGTTGGTTTGTTCCGTTTTACCATTCCGTAAAATTTATTAAATACATTAGCAAGTGCGTGAACAAAAGTGGTGATATGGCTGTGCTCGGAGTTGCAGTCGAAAATTTCAACGATACAATCACTCAATTTCAAATGGGCCGCTATGTTAGCGATATGGCGTATTTTTCTTTCGAAAAATGGTTAAAGAGTGTATTTTACAGCGGAGATCGTATTACAACGAGTTGACAGGCCGCCATCGACAACACTGATCAACTTCTTTGAAATGAGCCAGAATGATGCCTTTAAACGGTTTGAGCGCTGCTTTACTCCGAAGTGCCAAGATATTATACCTGGAATCAATCGCCAAAGAAATTGGTTACTCACAAGTATTTTCCATCGCTGCACTAGGATGTCTTTAAATAGTTCATTCAAGCCAAGAAGAGTGTTTTTATTTGCGTTTACTAGTAGTGAACGATGGAACTGGCGAAATTTTTTTCTTAGATGTTCCCGATGGCAAAACTTTTTTAATATCATTGATTTTGGCAACGATTCGGTCGCAAAATGGAATTGCGCTTGCACTTGCTTCACCAGGTATTGCAGCTACGTTGTTGGAGTAAGCAGTCGAAGAGCTCATTCAGCACTCAAGTTGCCGTTAAACATGCAAACTAATGAAACTCCAACTTGTAACCTTTCGAGGAATTCTGCGTTGGCCAAAGAGTTGCAACAAAGCAATTTGATCGTTTGGGATGAATGCACGATGGCACACAAAAAATCTTTGGAGGCATTAGTCCGCCTATACATAGATAAAATATTAAAAAGTCAAATTCAAGTAGAATTTTAAAAATTTAAAAATTTAAATTTTTGAAGTTGGAAAGTGTTTTTAGATAAATTGAAGTCGAATTGATTCTCTATTGTATTAAATGTTTTCACTGATCTATTGATTGGTTTATTATCTCAGTACTCGGTGGAATGGTATTCTGGCGCCAATACTCGATAATTACGAAATGATCTACTTGGAACATTAATATTGATGTTTCCCAGTACGCAGGCAGAATCAATGTGACCATGCAGTACGTTACCGATGAAAGTTACATCTAGAAGAAGACGTCTATTTCAAAGAGTGCAATTATTGCATTCTTTCCACATTTTTGAATGTGGTGGTAACCGAGCGGTTCTCTATGTTCGTAGTCCCAACCAGATTTTTTTAACAGGAATAACACAAATTTATTTTGTATGCTTTCGATTCTCTTGATGTGAACATTGTGGTAAGGGTTCCAAAAGATTACGGCCACTTGAAATTTTACATATGCGAAATATAGTGAACATAACGTTTTTATATCCTTGAACGGGTTTGCAAACGAGCGAACGAATGCAAACACACAAAATGATAACTTGGAGACGTTTGCCAGCAGTTTTGCACAGCCAGGTGTTTCTTACGCAAGTATTCTAAAAGGTAACAAACCGAAACCAAAAGTTCATGTTAATGAGGAGGAGCTAAACATTCATACTATGGTAAATAAATTAACCGAGACCATTCAAAGTTTCATGATGATGATGGAAAGACAAATGAGCATGATGATGCAAAATATGAATACGCTTATGCAAATTATAGTCAAAAATCAAAAATGACATCTCTAAAAATAGCTATTTGGAATGGAAACGGGCTCTCGCAACATAAAGCTGAGGTACAAACCTTTCTTATCGAACAAAATATAGACATCATGCTAATATCTGAAACACACTTCACAAAACAAAATTTTTTTAATATTACTGGCTATTCCGTTTATGACACCAAACATCCGGATGGAAAAGCACACGGCGGCACTGCAGTCTTAATAAAAAGAAGATTAAAGCACTACGAGCTCCAGAAATATGCTAAAGATCACATTCAAGCTACAACTATCAGTTTGGAAGAATGGCCTGGGAAATTTTTAATATCGGCTGTCTACTGCCCACCGAAACACGCAATTAAAAAACAACAATTTATCGATTACTTCAATCAGTTGGGAATCAAATTTCTAGCAGGGGGTGATTACAACGCTAAACATGTGCAATGGGGTTCGAGGTTGACGTCACCCAAGGGCAAGCAACTTTACGAAGCAATAAACGAGAAAAACCTAGATTATTTATCATCTGGACACCCCACATATTGGCCTACAGATAGAAAGAAAATTCCTGATTTAATAGATTTCTGTGTAATACGAGGAATAGCACGCAACAATGCTCAAGTCGTTGACTGCTATGATTTATCATCAGATCACTCACCAATAATAGTAACACTAAGTACCCAAGCATTAAAAACTGAACCACCCCAACGTTTAACAAACAAACTAACGAAATGGGTTCTCTATAGAAACATAGTAAATGTGAATTGTCATCTCAATGTTCCACTTCGCACACCAGAAGACATTGATGCCGCGATAGAAAACTTAAGTCAAATAATGGAAATGGCTGCAAAAAAAGCTACTCCGGTTAACAAAAATTCCGAAAATAATACAAGGCTTTCAAGTAACATTCAAAAATTATTGGCAGAGAAGCGGGCAATTCGGCGGCTGTGGCAGCTCCACCGATCTCCTTTGCATAAATGGAAATTAAATAGAGCTATTAAAGCTCTGAGAGAAGCAATACGTGAAGAACAAAATTTAGGAATACAGAATTACCTAAGGGAGCTCACAGCAACAGAAAAAACCGATAACTTACTGTGGAAGGCAGCAAAACATTTAAAAAGGCCAGAGATATCGAACCCACCGATATGGAAACAAGATGGTCACTGGGCCAGAAGTGACTTAGAAAAGGCCATCGCTTTCTCTAACCATCTACAAAAAGTGTTCACCCCAAACGAACAAAATAACGATTGCGTACTACCACAGTTTACGAGGGACGAGTCGAACCCAAACCCAGTAAAATTTAAATGGAAATGCGTCAAAACGGTTATCAAAAACAGTATAAATCCTAAGAAAGCGCCAGGTCATGACCTAATAACTGGAAAAATGATCAAAGAATTACCAGATAGATGCATAAACTATATAACATATATTTTTAACGCGATTATGAGATGTGGATACTTTCCCCAAAAATGGAAAATATCTCAAATTGTCATGATTCGTAAGCCAGGTAAAGACGAAACCCAAGTCTCGTAGTACAGGCCAATAAGTCTACTTCCGATAATTTCAAAGCTTTTTGAAAAAATGCTACTACAACAACTAATACCTATACTATCTGAAGGTCGCATTATACCAGATCACCAATTTGGATTTAGAGAGCAACACGGCACAATAGAACAGGTGCACAGAATTGTAAATACAATTAAATTTTCCTTAGAAGAAAAGAAATATTGCTCGGCAGTTTTCTTGGATATTGCGCAAGCTTTCGACAAAGTATGGCATGAAGGATTAATTTACAAAATTAAAACTCTTCTGCCTAGCCAATTTCATTCAATTCTTGAAAACTACTTAGCCCAAAGGATGTTCCAGCTGAAACAAAATACGGCCACTACTGATCTAGCCGAGATAAAGGCAGGAGTACCGCAAGGTAGTGTATTGGGACCTGTGCTATACTTGCTATTCACAGCTGACTTACCAATAACTGAAAAAATTGTCACTTCAACTTTTGCTGATGACACAGCTATATTATTTTCGCACAAAAATCCTCAAACAGCATCGAGAGAATTACAAGAACATCTACACAAAATAGAAGATTGGTTAAAAACTTGGCGGATAAGGACGAATGAATGTAAATCAACTCATGTAACATTCACATTGAATAAACGAACATGTCCAGGAGTAAAATTAAACAATATCACAATTCCTCAACAAACAAACGTCAAATATCTCGGTCTTCATCTCGATAGAAGATTGACATGGAAAAAGCACATTGAAACAAAACGCAATCAATTAAAAATAAAATTTTCTAAAATGTACTGGATAATCGGTAGAAAATCGAAACTCTCTCTAGACTGCAAGGTTCTACTATACAAAGCGATCCTAATCCCCATATGGACATATGGAATCCAACTATGGGGCTCAACTAGTGCATCAAATATAGATATTGTACAAAGAACGCAAGCAAAGATACTTCGTAGCATTACAAATGCCCCTTGGTATATTCGAAACAGCAACATCCATAGAGATTTAGGAATCAAAACTGTTAAAGAGACAATTAAATCATGCAGTCTAAAGTACCAACTGAAACTGGAATCACACCCTAACGAATTAGCTAGAGAACTACTAAGGCAACCGAAATACAGACGGCTGCGCAGGGCAGATCCTCTAGATTTATTTAACTGAGAAATATAATCTAATAATTACGTGCATGATGAGCTAACACACTAAAATTAAGTAAATAATAATAATTTAATAGTAATAATGCATAATGATATTAAGTATTAACATAGGTTAAGGCTTAATTTAAAATAAAATATAGTTTTTAAGAATTTCACACTTCTTGTTAGTTTCGTATAAAGAAAGATTCAAGAATAAAGCCTTTGGCAATAGTTACAAAAAAAAAATATCCTTGAACTCTCTAGTCCATCGTTTGACAAAGCCAAACATGGAGTTTGCTTTAGCAATACAATTTTCGATGTGCCTGTTAAAACTAATATTTTCAACGAAGTTGACTCCCAAATCTGTAATCTCGTATACCCTCTGAATTTCTACGCCACTGATGTTGATGCGGTAATTATTGTATTCCGTTTGCGATAAAACGACATAATTTTGCATTTTTTGATGTTCAAATCCAATGAATTTTGGTCACACCACACCACCTACAGTCGATTGAGGTCTTGTTGTAGTTCGATAGAATCGCGAATTTATTTGGCGCACAAACCTGGACGCAGACGTCATCCTCGAGAGTTTTCTTGACAATATCGACAAAAACAAACCGAAATTATTGTAAGGGCGTTTTTTGGAGCGCTTAATTCAAAAATATACCATGGAAGAGTATTGGACAATTCACAGAAGCGACAAATTTTTTAGTGGGATCTTTACCGACCAAACTATTAAGCAAACACTTATGAGGTTATTGAAGTTTGAAGGAGGCTTATTTCGTAGAGGTGTAACTGAACGTGTTGCATATCAATGGATCAAAACTTTTTTGGTCACCAAAGATCTTATCGAGGGCATAGAGGACTTCACGAATTGTGCATTTGCTAAAAATTACCAACATAAGGATTCAACAGATTCCAGGCTTAAGGCAAATTTGAAATCTTTGAAATTGATTGAGAACTTCTTTCAACAATACGATCCATTCCCTGAATCCATAGAATGCCTCATAAACATAGCTAATGGAATGAGTGGGAGTCTGGAAAACAATTGCCACAATGCTTTTGAAGAAGGTGTCAAGATATTTCGGGATCAAATTTCAAGGATCTAAAATTGTCACGATCAAGAATCGTTAAAACTATCGCCTCTTGCAACTCTAAAATAAAAGTCGGCAATAAAGTGATAGAAATTGACCCCTTCGTTCTGTTTCATAGAATATAGGCATTAAAAAAAGGTGACGAAGAAATGATAGACTACCTCAAGTTGGAGTTGTCTCCGTATCCCTGAGGGAATAGCTCAATAGTTTTGGAATGCTGAAGAATACAAAGTCCGATTTGTACTCATTGTTCACGAAAACTCCCATGAATTTTAATGATCCATGGCACTTTTTGTTCTGGATGGAGGGTTACTGATTCACAAAGTCAAATGAACAATCGGACAAACATTCTCGGCTATTATGACAATTACATAAGTATATTTTGAACCATTACGGCAAACGCGCGATAGTTATTTTTGATGGTTACCAAACCCTCAGTACTAAGGAATGTGAAAAAATCCGTCGCGCTAATTTGGGAAGTTCAGCAGACGTCCGTTTTAGCAAGAATATAGTTGTAACGCCATATACAACAGGATAATTCTTACAAAATAAAAACAATAAAAATAGGATTATAGAAATGCTCCGTACCAAACTGACCACAGTCGGGATAGTTTCAGACCAATGTGACATATTTTTACAGAAACCTGCAACTCCCAATAAACCAGAAGAAGTATATTCTTCGCGTAGCTTGTCTAATATGCCAGTAGTTGAGGATATTATTTTGTTGCTCCATGCAATATCGGGGTGCGATACCGTTTCAGTGACATACTACCAGGGAAAAACAAAATTTTTCAAGATCTTCCAGAAATTCCCAGACCTTTAAGCTCATGCTACGAAGTTCAAGGAAGCTGGTTTGTCAAGTGAAGAAATTTTTAAGAATAGGATGCAGCTATCCCGGCAATGTATAGTGCTCCACTGGTATTCAGGAAGCGGAATATTCCTGATGAGGACAAGCTAAAATGGGGCCAATTACTAGTAAAATACAGGTACAGTATGTATATAAAAACCGCTGTAAAGAGGAGAGTAAATTTAGGGAAAATTCTATTTTTTCCCTTCTCACATAATTTAAATAGAATCAACAATTCCACCCAGATGTTGCAGTATTGATGTCCGTCTCTAAAACATCATGGTTCGTTGACATTCATGGGAATGACATCGATGTCAAGATAAAGGTGCTAATGCACGAGATTTTTCTGGTTGTTTTTGTCGATATTGTCTGGAAAATTCTTGGGGATGACGGCCGCGTCCAGGTTACGGCACCAGGTATCCGGGGGTGTTCACCAAAGCCATATTTGGATTCAGTGACCCCAAAAAACCTCGGGCGCTGAGTTTCTCTCCTTCCCCGCGTGAATTTTGGAAGAGTCCCACGGTGATGCTATTCAGGGCTAGGTTCCGGTGTACCAGGTGTTCGAGGGTGGTTTTCGAAAGGCAATTCGGATTCAGTGTCCCTACACCAATTTTCGGTTCGCTTTTCTCGATGGTGTGAGGAAAACCCTCGGAGACGACGTTTGAGCCCAAGTTACATTGCACCACGTGTTCGGGGGACCGTTTTCGACGGGAAATTCGGATTCAGCGACTCAAAAAACGGGGATGACGTCCGCGTCCACGTTTGCGTGCACCAGGTGTCCGGGGGGGTTTTGGCCAATGCCAAAAAAACCCCGGGCGCCGAGTTTCTCTCCTTTCCCGCATGATTTTTCGGAGAATCCCACGGAGATGACGTTCCGGGGTTCCTGAGCTTTAAGTCGGCTGTGGGTCAATTTGTACATCATAATCGTGATCAGCGACTTTGAAAACCCTCGGTAACCCGAGTGGGGCTAGTTCTGACTCTTATTTACAAATTTCTCGAATCTTCCAAAAGCCGTCTCAAAAAATGCATTTTTTAATACATTTTTGGCTGCAGCAATGCAATTTTCGGTTTGTTTAAAAAAAAAATAGGGACGGTTTTCAAAAATAATTTTTGGAAGCGAATGCAAAAAACCGCATTCCGATCCGTCTTGCTCTCAAAAATTTCGAACTTATTTGCTTCATTGCCTCGACTAATGCTTTGAAGTGCTTTACGATGACAGATAGAGTAAAATGCTTTACTGAAATCTGTATATGCCACATCAACTTGGTTATGTTTCTCAATCTTCTTTAAAACTATGTTAGTGAATTCAATCAAGTTGGAAGAAGTGGAGCGACATGGCATAAATCCATGCTGGTTAACAGATATATGACGTAAAAATGTTGATTTAAAACTATTGCATACGACCATTTCAAATAGTTTAGGAATTGATGATGTTGTTGATATTCCTCTGTAGCATGTGACGTCATCTCGTTTACCTGATTTGTAAAGGAATGTCGTCTGGCCCACATCCGTCACCAAAGTCTTTCAAAGCTGATAGAATGTTGTCAACCGATATAATTGGAGTAGTGATGGAGATGTTTGTATAGCTGGTTTCATCAGTGGATCCGGTATTATTCATTGGTTGGTATACAGATTGAAAAAGTTCGGAGAACATGTCTGCTATCTCTTTGGTGTTCGAAGTGCGTAAATTATTATATGTCATAGTGGTCGGGTACTATTCAGTTTCACGTTTAGTTCTGAAGTGTTTCCAGAATTGTTTGGGATTTGATCTAATTTTGTCTTGAATGCCAGCCAAATAAGACTTATACTTTTGCTTGAAATGCGTATCGAATTCCTCGCTCTGCTTTAAGAATGCCATTTTGTCTGCTTCTAGATCTGATTTCCTCATTTTAGTGTAGGCTTTGCATTTACGATTTTTTAAGTTTATAACCTGGTCGTTGAACCACTGAGGGTGAGTATTTGGAGTTTTGTTGAAAATAGGCACATGCAGATCAAAACTACGATGTATAATGTCGTAAAATTTGTGAACATTTTCATTCACCTCATTAGCGTTTAAAATCTGATCCCAATTCACTGATGCAAAAAAAATTTTCGAGACCATAGTAGTTTGCCTTCTTAAAGTTGTATTTGATATAATTCTGGAGTTCTGATCTTTTCGCCACATAGTGGGTGATGTTAAACACAATGTCCAGAGGTTTGTGGTTGTTGTCGTTCACGACAAATGGATTAAGTGATTCAATAACATTAAACGCATCTACTTCATTGGTGAAGACAAGATCTAGATATCTGTCCAGATTTTTTGCAATGCTGCGGTTAATTTGGGTTAAATTATAACTCAACATGGTATCAACGAACAGTGATTCTGCATCCGATTTTATGTTGCTTGGGAGTATGCAACTTAGTTCCTGATCAAAATCCCACAAAATGTTTGGAAGAATGAAATCACCAAGTACAAGTACTAAATCGGAGGAATTTGATTTATTAATGACCTCATTGATCGATTTGATTCCTCTGCTGCATAAACGTAATTGTATGAATTGGGTGGTATGTAATTTTAATCGTCACAGAACAGATTTCCGTTTAGTTCTTGATGGGAGTATTTTAACTAGATGACTCTCTAGCATAGAATGAACGGCTATTAAAACACCGCCGTCTGATTTCTTAAAGCTCGTATCAGATGAGCGGTCACATCTATAAAAAACGTAGTTATGTCCAAAATATTCCGAACTATGAATTCCCGGATGGACATTGGTTTCATTAATTACATAAATCAAATAGTGTGACTGGATCACGAAAGGTAAAAATTGTGATGCTTTGAACTCTTTGGATGTCATTTTGTTAACATTTTGATAATAGACGGAACATATTCCTTTGAACGAATTACAAGATCTAAATAATGGTTTAGTATTTTAACTGATGTGTTTTGAATGTTTGGCCCTTTGTTTCGAAAATTTTTCTGTGCAAATTCGAACTCTTTGATGAATAAGCCAGGTGGCCATAGTTTAGATTTGATCAAAGAAGTAAAAGCTTCTTCATCAACAATGAGACGATATGATATATAATCGTACTAGACGCCATTTTTAGGTTTTGGTACCATTCTGATGATGATGGTAGTGATGATATCAAATGGTTAGCATTTAATGAGCTTGACACTTCGGTCTGGGATGAGATTATAAACATTGATCTCGTAACCCGACGTTCTTCTGGTTGTTTAGAATGTGACAAGGCATGGACCCCTGTATTAAGTGTCTCTTCTTATTTTTCCAGTCGTCTCAGTATGTTATTTACTTGCGTATCATTCGATTTTTGAATTAACTTAAACGATTCGTCGATTTTGGATAAGATGACGTTTAATCCACTTTCACACGTATTACAGAACCATCTCAAACCAGTCACATCATTCAACACTAGCTTCATTCCTTTCCTTAGATCGTTCGGAAATTTCTTTAGCAGCTTTGTTGAGTTGGCAGTAGCACATCTATAATCAATAACGTTATTACATGTAGCCACTGCATGAAAAAAACCACTCGTCGATAATTATAATTTCGCATTCAATGCACTTGTCTCGATTGACATCATTAATTCACTTTAATAAGACTCATTAATTTCAAGATTCATCAAATTCACTTAAATTCAACACTTTTTTATGACCGTAATAGCCTGTACAGACTGAGGATTAGTGAAACTGGCTTAGCAAAATTCGGTCAAGTACTCTAAGAAATAAAGTTGAATTCAGTTCGACATACCACGAAAAATTAAAAAATCCACTAGCATTCATTTTACTTGAGTTTGATATTCCCAATTGTCAAAAAATTGATAAACTTCGGTTAGACTTGAGACAATACGGGTATTTTCTGTAACAGGACATGGTTTCCAAAGTGTGTCTTTCAACTCAAAAGTAGAAACAAATTCGAAGTTAGTTATTCTCACAAAATACATAAACACTCGAAAGTTTGACTCCTAGGCTATACATAAAACAATCATCATGGTTGATAGTCGGGCAAAACCTCCGTGGAATCTTTCACGGTGAAATTATTTGTGGAGTTAGGGCATTTGTGGTAAAATATCCAAGGAGCGGGTTATGGTCCGTCACAATATTGGATAATTTCAGTATAAAAAATCGTGGAACGTCTTGATGAACCGCACTATAACTGCATAGGCCTCACGATCATCTTCCGAAACGAAGTAAGATCAGTCAGATTTGAACGCTCTATTGTGCGTCGTAATTATGTGTACCAGAGAACATGCATATCGTCAGCAAACCAGACATTCGTGATTGAATGGAATCCTTGAATATATTTTTCTAAAGAATCGAACCATTCGATTCCAATGATAGTCGTTTTGTCTCATTTGGTAACATGTCAAGTTAATGTGAATGTTTCATTACCATGGATATACCACATCAAATTCTAAACAACTCGATATGCTGATTGGATTTCCCTGAAAATCGATCAATTCCGAATATGGTTCGGAATGTTTTCTCGGAAATTATGGTGGGTTTCTACCTATATAGAATTCACCTCGAGCGGGTACGGAAAATGCTTAATAATAACGGTATTGGGCATGAATTGACCGCAGAATTATTAGAAACGGCTTCTACTTCTTGTAATGATGGTACACACCTATATACGTGCAATATCAACTGATTTGGCAACAAAACCATTTTGTGTACACACACACACATATAAGTCAATTCTTGTCATTATTATATATACATAACCTAAAATAATAGATTGATACAGTTCTTGTAATATCATCTAATAAACAACATTGTAATTGATCTGTACAAAATAAATAACATTATAAATAAAATACATAACATTATTGGCGACGAAGATAAACATTTGGTTTTTTCGTACGTTCGTGCTAAATATACAGTGCCGTGTAATTTTTTGAATTATGTTTTGTGTTGAAAGCATTCTGTGAACCGTGTGTAATAATTCCCAAAAGAATGGAAGAAAGCCTTAAGAAGGTCCTAGAACAACTAGCGGAGAACCAGTTGAAAATAGTGGCACAATTAGCTACAAACAAAAACGTAAATGTAACGGCAACAACAGCAATAACAGCTTTTCGGGCATTCGATCAGGAGAAAGAAAATTTTGACGAGTATGTAGCGCAATTAAAACAGTACTTTATTGCAAATAATATAACGGATGCAGAGAGACAGAAATCGTGTTTCTTGGCGTGGGTAGGTGTGGATGCATATCACACAATAAGGAAAGTTTATGGTGAAAACTCATTTGATGGCGAAAGTTTCGACGCCATTGTTAAGAAGCTAAGTGAATTTTATTCAAAATCTGTACATATCTTGTCAGCGCGTTTTAAGTTTTGGCAATTAAAAATGAAGCCAGGCGATTCATACGCGTCGTGGATTGCAAATTTGCGCGACGCTGCTGTAAAATGTGAATTTAAATGCGAGTGTAAAAAGTCGTACACAGATACAGCTATTCGAGACATGATAGTGTTACACACAGTTCACGATCCCGTAAGAACAGCGATTTTACAACTGGGAAATCCAAAGTTAGATGATGTTATTAAGCTGGTGCAAGCCCATGAAAGCACACAAGCCGCAATCGATGTATTGAAGAGTGACAACAGTTACAAAACTCTTCATGAAGTAAATGCTAATATGATGCATTATGGTACAAGGAGCCGGAGTCGTACACAGTTCAGACGGAATCGGACATCATCACGTCCAAAACTGCGATCCTGTCCTGGGTGTTTCAGCTACCATGAACGAGAGAAATGCAAGTTTTTAACCGCAAATTGTCATAATTGTGGGAAAACGGGACACATTGCCTCAGTTTGCAGAAGCAACACTTCATTCCAAAGTCAACGGAAAACGGTAAACCGCCATTTTCAGAGGAAGTCACGTAGTCGTCATAGAAACCCAACGTTGGATGAAGCCACCAACGTTAATTTATTGGATAACCACGAATTGTCAAGTGTTGAATTAATGGTTAATGGACAGATAGACGAATGTAGGAGTACTGCATTAGAAGTCTCAAGTGTGGGTTTATGGCCTTCATTTAATCGTGTTGAAACGTTGAATGAATCGTTAGAACACGTTGGTAAGAAAATTTTTGTCACGTTGGAGATTAAAGGCCGAATTTTAAAATTTTTAGTCGATACGGGAGCTACCATATCATTAGTTGGAAACGCGGGATATTTCGAACTTGGCCAACCAAAGTTAAGTTCAATTACAACAACCTTGAAGGCGTATGGTGATATTGTAGTGCCAATACGTGGAAGGTTAAACGTAAACGTCAAATTTGATAACAAGTGCGCGAATTTACCATTGCTTGTCACAGCTACAGATGGAGCAAACATATTGGGAATGAATTGGTTTAATATTTTTGGATTTCGAATTACGAATGATAAATTCAATTCTGAACAATTATTCAACATATCGGATGAGTGTAATGCACAAATCGGCGCCTTGTGTTCCAAGTATAGCATCATTTTCGAGAGCACACTGGGACACTGTACGAATTTTAAGGCGCATTTATCACTAAAAGAAAATAGTCGACCTCGAGCGTTCAAATCTCGACCAATACCGTTCGAACAACAATCTAAAGTTAAAGAAGAAATTACTAGGCTCGTGTCAATTGGTGTACTTAAATCAGTTACATTTAGTGAGTGGGCAACGCCCATTGTTGTCGTTAGCAAACCTCAGAATAAAATCAGATTGTGTGGTGACTTCAAAGTCACAGTAAATCCTCATCTCAATATTGAGCAATATCCGATTCCTAGAGTGGAGGACCTGTTTCAGCGTCTACAAGGTGGTCAACGATTTTCGAAAATTGACTTGAGAGATGCCTATCTCCAATTGGAACTCGATGATGCGTCGAAGAAGCTTGCAGTAATAATAACACAGTTTGGTTTGTTCCAGTACCAGAGATTACCTTTTGGTATCGCCAGCGCTCCTGCCATATATCAACGTTTTATTGAACAGTTAATTGCAGGTCTTAATCATGTAACAACATATCAAGATGACATTATAGTTACGGGCAGAACCAAAGAAGAACATATGGCTAACTTGGAAGTAGTTTTAAAACGATTGGCTGAGGCCAACCTTCGATGCAATCGAGCGAAGTGTAAATTTTTTCAGCGTGAAGTTCAGTATCTCGGATATATTTTGGATGAAAATGATATTCGACCAGCTGATTCTCGTATTACGGCTATTAGAAATATGCCTAGGCCAAAGGATATTAAAGAGCTAGCTGCATTTTTGGGGAAAGTAAATTATTACAACAGGTTTATCAACAACTTTTCTCAAATTGCATCACCCTTAAATGAGTTGAGGAAGAAGAATACCGTTTTCAAGTGGACAGACATACAAGAAAAGGCATTTGAAGCAATAAAGAAGTGTTTGTTAGATGCGACAATGTTGGTACATTATCACCCAGATTACCCGTTGGTTCTGGCAACAGATGCATCTAGTCATGGAATAGGAGCAGTTTTATCGCATATTTATCCAGATGGTTCCGAGCGTCCAATAGCATTTTCATCAAAGACTCTTGATGAACATCAACGTAGGTATAGTCAGATTGAGAAAGAAGCGCTATCTATTGTCTTTGGATGCCGTAAATTCCATCAATACCTGTATTGCCGTAAGTTTGTGCTGGTAACAGATCATAAGCCTCTCGTTTCACTATTCCACCCAGAAAAAGGCTTACCAGTGATGACTGCGAATAGACTCCAGAGGTGGGCAATTTTTCTAATGGGTTACACATATACGATACAATATAAGCCAACAGAGAAACATGGAAATGCCGATGCTCTTTCGCGTTTACCAATGGGACCAGACAAGAAATTCGATCAAGAGGAGGAAAGTGCGTTTGAAGTTGATGATATGTATGAAGAGGAAGTGTCACATTTTCCGATTGACAGCCAGAAAATCAGTGAAGCAACGGAAACAGACAAACAATTGTCTCAAGTTTTGGAGTTTACAAAGAATGGATGGCCAGAGAATGTGGACCGCGACTTGCAGCTGTTCGCGGTAAGAAAAAATGCATTTACATGTTTTTACAATATTTTGTTATTGCAGACTGAATACACGAGAGTGGTTATTCCAAGAAGTCTGCGTGTCGATGTATTAAAGTTGCTCCATGTGGGACATTGGGGCATAGTAAGAATGAAACAACTTGCACGTCGCTATTGTTGGTGGCCGAATATTGATAAAGACATTGAGCTTGTAGTCAAGTCTTGTAAGACGTGTCAAGAAGAGTTTTTCAACCCACCAAAACAATACCAAAACTGGCCTAGTGCAACAAAGCCATGGGAACGTATCCACATTGATTTTGCCGGACCTTTTCGTAATTGTATGTGGTTAATTTGTGTGGATAGTTATTCAAAATATCCTTTTGTCGTTAAGGTAGGAGATATTACTGCGGAGTCAACTATTCAAGTGTTGACAGGAGTTTTTGCATCAGAGGGCTTACCTGATGCAATAGTTAGTGACAATGGTCCTGCCTTTACATCACAACAGTTTGCTGAATTTTGCGAGTCTATTGGTATCGAACATCTGACTACTGCACCTTTTCATCCAGCGTCAAATGGTGAAGCCGAAAGGTTCGTAAGAACTTTTAAGACCGCTCTAACCAAAGTATTAAAACATCCCAAGTAGCAAAATGAAACCAAAGTTTCAGAAAAACCAAAATCGAGGTTGCATTTAAGAGTTTATGTAACTAGTATTTTTGAAACGGTTCTAACATGTCTTCAATTTCGAATAATTTAAACGAGTTTTATGAAACCCTTTTGACACCAGCAAAAGTTTTTAAATGGTTTCCAAATATCCAAAAATTTACTGGTTATTTTAAAACCATTCGTAAACGGTTTTATTTTGGAACAATTGCAACGTATTTGAAAAGGTTTAGAAAAACCCTAAATATTGATTAAAATACCGTATTATTGTTTCTAATAATTTTCTTCTATTTAGGTATTTTTGTCACTGGAATTTTTAATGGTTTACCAACTTTTAAAATAATTCGCTAAATCATTATGTATTTATTTTGTTTATAAGCACAAACAATATATTGCTTGGTATGTTTAGAGTCGGACTCGGACAATACCGTCTGCTGATAAACATGATGAATGACGAATCTTATAAAAGGTTTGTCAAGTCAATTGGTAAACTCACTTCGAAGTGAAAACCAAATCTGGCTAAAAAAAATTTTGTAAACTATATTATCTTCAAATGGTTTTAAGTTTTTATAAAATCAGTTGAAACTGAAATTATTTTTCAGAGATTTTTAGTTTTTTACAAACCGCTTTAAAACCGATTTTTCGGATTTTTGTTACGGTGTTTATGTAACCTAGAACCACTAGGTTTGTCACCGCTCCAAAGAAACTTAAAAGTAGTTATAATACGAATATTTGAAATCATTTAAAACCGTTTCAAAAAATCTGATGTTTTTTTAAATCTGTTTATAAACGGTTCCTCATTAGTAAAAATAAAACGAGATGGTATCAAAAAACGCGGTCAAAAGCAGTATCTACTAAGGCTTCCTAACGTGTTCGAAGCGTATCTCAAACCATTTCAAAAACTTTTTGGTTGTAAAACCTAAGTTTCGTATTGGTTATAAAACCAACTTGAAACCAAAAATTGCTACTTGGGATGGTAAATCAATAAGCCATGCACTGCTGACATTTTTGAGTACGTATCGTGCATCTCCAGGAGCATGTGGCAAATCACCAAGCGAACTTTTACACGGTAGGCAACCCAAAACACAACTCACTCTTATGGTCCCCAGATCGAGAAATCATAAATTGAAAACAACTACAAAGTTTCGGGTTGAGCAACCAGTTTATATCAAAAATTATTCAAGAGGTCCGAATTGGTTGGCAGGTACAATTGAGAAAGTGATAGGTCGAATGTTATACATGGTCAACACAGAAAGAGGACTGATGAAGAGACATCAAAATCAAGTCAGAGCAAGACAAGCAGAAATGGACCATTTTGAGGTAGCAGATATTCTAAAACGAAGTTTGAACTCTAACAGCGAAGTAGAGGTACCAAGACAACCGAGATCAATCTTGCGTCGTACAATGTCGGAGACTGAAAACTGCTTCGTACCTCGACGATCATCTCGTATCCGGAAACCTACAGTTAGATTCTCACCATAGTAGTCCATTTTGGCGAGGAGGAATGTAATGATGGTACACACCTATATACGTGCAATATCAACTGATTTGGCAACAAAACCATTTTGTGTACACACACACACATATAAGTCAATTCTTGTCATTATTATATATATATAACCTAAAATAATAGATTGATACAGTTCTTGTAATATCATCTAATAAACAACATTGTAATTGATCTGTACAAAATAAATAACATTATAAATAAAATACATAACACTTCTCTGTAACGATAATGAGGTGAATTTGTCTTATTCAGCTTTGGATTGTTGCGGCTGTTAACTATTGCATGGCAAACGCAAAAGGACACATCCAACTATATTATGAAAAATTAGCTCAATTTCGAATAAGACAGATGAACCTCTCAAATTCAAAGTCTTGGTCATTTCGGACGACAGCAGTGGCCAAACTACATAAATTTGAGTACTTTATTCAACATGAGCTATATCAATGGCGATCAACCACAGATTTCATACTCGTAAAGCAGATATGCTAATTAAGAACGTTGATTTTGTATTTATAATTCCTGTTAGCACATCAACGAGTGAAGTTCTCGCACCAAAACATTATTAAAAAAAAATATTACCACCATGCATAATACTTATAACTAAACGGTAAATCAACTTCAACCACAATAATAATCATAAAATCTGACTTGAATAACATTTCCTATACTTAGCAAGTTGATAAGGCGTGTATTATACATATTAGTGCATGAATGAAAAATATTATTTTGGCTAAGTGTACTGCCTTAAAGCGATCTCTCATCTACCAATACAAAATTTCACCTGCATTTCTTCCATCTAAATAACAAAAATTCTTCAGTACCCGATGAAGTACGCAATCATGATGGAAAGGTTAGATATGGGTACACCGAAATTACAGTGCACATATTTATATAAGGTTTTGATTGATTGACATGGAAGATTGGAAACCGATCTAATATTACCTTGCGATACGATAAATTACGTTAACCTAGAAAAAAAATCTCTTTGTTTTAAAGTTGCGTGTTAGCCATAACCAAAGGCAATACCATCTATTCCTAATTCCATTTTAGTAAACTCGTATAAACTACAAGATCTGTAAATCTTACATATACGCGGGATCATATGATGTGAAAATTTTATCAATTACATATGTTTGTGTCTTGTTTTGTTTTATGATGATTTACGCGACGATTTAATCTTGATTTATAATGCAGACATATACGGCTTCTTCCCAGCACTCCGGTTTGTGGAATAAAATTAACAGAGTTTCACACAAAAATTTTATAAATTAATTCTAATTAATTATCATAATATTTTGTGCTTTGTTCTTAATTAGATTAATTGATATGCATATACGTAAAATGGTTCTCATCCAAATGGTTTATTTATGCCTTTATGAGTTCATAAATTATATTTTATGAGGTGATCCCATTAAGTGATTACTCGTAATGGGAAAAGTTTTTTATGGGCTACCATTCAAAATTATTCAAATTGCGTGTGCCATTAAAATTATATACTATTTACCATCATATATAAATCGTCCGTTGGAACGGAATTTGAATTCGGTAGTACCTAGTCGAAGTGCTGAAACATTAACCACCACTTGAGTTTTGAGTACTAAATTACTTCAATGAAATTTGTGGCCTTAAAAATGATATGAGATCAGGCATTGCAAAACGATTATCCATTGTAAAAATCAATCGTAGGCTACTAATGCCGAAACGGTGGATTAATCAAGTAAAGCGCTGATAACCAAATTGTTTCTTTTCCCAAAACCTTTCAAAACAAATGTGACATGATGGAAAAGGGTTTGTGTATGTTAACTGTTCCAACATAGTTTTCGGATGTCCATTATTCTTAAAACTAATTTTCCAGTTAACATACTGAAGACGAAAGTATTTTGAAATTTATTTTATCAATTAAGCGCAGAGATAATTAATATTAGTTTCCTAATACCAGAAGTCTTAATATTCTTCCTATAGAGTTGCGATGATTGTATTTCCCGTATTGTGTAACTCCGATCTGGCTCAAAGGACCATGTAATTTACTGGAAGGTTGTTTCCACGACGTTTGATTAACCTCCAGAACTGGCAACTGAACTCGACTTGAGTGTTGTAATAGACTCGCACTTCACAAACTATATGCTGGATGTATATTTCTATAACGACGTTTGCTTTACATCCAGCACTAGTAATTACACCAACGATTCGCAATTTAAATAAATTGTCCACTTTAAACGATAAACAACTTTATTTTGTAATCGTAACACAACTTTTATTTTTTTTTTTTTTTGAAGATATAAAGGTAAGATTTTTATATTGTATGATACAATTTGTATCTAATTTCTAATTAATTAATTGTAACTCTTTACATATTATTTGCTTACAGGTAACAAAACAACAATCGCGGTTGAATCTTAGGACATCGATACACGGCGGCGGATGGTGTAACTTTTAGATACGTGTTGTTATTTCGTATTACCAAGATCTTAATTCTTTGTTTAACAATTTTTATTATTTCAGGTCGACTGCATCAGCTCCTAACATTTTCCCCGGCGTTGAATCGTCTGATTCAACAGGAACCTTATATAACGCGTGGATTGCTCGACGAAAAATACCTGTTTTTGTTTTGACGGATGCCACTCGAACCAGTCCATCTTTTCCCGGAAACAATTCTATGATGCGACCAAGTACCCACTTAGTGGGTGGTAAATTTTTGTCGATGAGCAACACGATATCATTAATTTCTGCGTTTGGTTTGGCAGTTACCCACTTTGTTCTTGCTTGTATCGACGTAAGATACTCCACATGCCATCTTTGCCAAATATGTTGTCTCATCTGCTGGATCATTTCCCATCGGTTTAATTTGCTTAATTTTACATGCGTGATGTTTGCGTCGGGTACTTAAAGGCCGAGAGTTTAGTATGGCTTCGATTTCGGTGAGCAGAGTCTGGAGTTCTTCGACGGTAAGAATGGTTTCTCCAACGACTCGCTTTAGATGGTATTTCATCGACTTCACGGCCGCTTCCCATAAACCTCCAAAATGGGGAGCGACTGGAGGGTTGAAGTGCCAGGTGATTGAGTCACTTAAAAGAGAATTATAAACGTCATTAGTATTGTCATTAAAGAATTTATAAACCTCTCGTAATGGTTTTTCTGCGCCGGCGTAATTTGACCCACAATCGCTGTATATGTCAGTGCACAAACCCCGTCCCCCGTCTTGCCACAAATCTCTTTAATGCTGCCAGAAACGAATGTGTTGTTAGATCTGTTGTCATCTCTATATGCACTGCTTTCGTCGATGTGCACACAAACAAGCACACGTAGGCTTTAAATGCTTTTTGACCTCTACCCCTCTTATGGAATGTTTGGATTGGCCCAGCAAAGTCAGTACCCACTTGAAGGAACACTTGAATATGCTGCACTCTAAATTTCGGTAGATTTCCCATTTCTTGTGACATTGGAACTGGTTTTGCTCTGAAGCAGGGCCGGCACTATCTAATCGCTTGTCGAATTTGATGTTTTCCGCTTATTAGCCAAAATTTCTGCCGTAATATCGATGACAATAGTTGGAAGCCTGCGTGGCGATATCGAATATGATAATCCTTAATAATCAACTTAGCTATAGTCTTGATGGTGGTACTACAATTGGGTGTGTTGCGTCATAATCTACGTGCGATTGTTGAATTCGGCCTCCCACTCTCATTAACCCTTCGTCGTCAATAAATGGGTGTAGCAATTTTAGAGGACCCTTTAGTGCTTTGAACCGCTGAACTGCCAATAGCTCGTTTTGCATGTATTCGGATTGGATTTGTTTACACACTTGTTTGATTGCATCGTCTAATTCACGTACTGCGAATGGTCCTGAACGCTTCACCTTTCCTTTACGCGCGTTGTTTACGAACCTCTGAACCATCGCTGTGATTCTAATTATTTTTCTGACATTAGAAACTCTATCGATTAACTCGAGGACAAATTTACCATCTGGACATTCTGTTGTTAGTGTCATGTAGAATTTTGGCCGTTCCTCTTCGTTCGTATAGTAGTTATTTTTCGGCTTTGGCCAATGTTTCGAATGGCAATATAACTAACGTGGTGAACTCCACCAGAGTTGATGGGTAACTAGTTCGGTTGGTAGAAGGCCTCGTGAAGCACAGTCTACCGGATTATCCTTTGTAGGCACATGCCGCCAATTATCGCGTTTCGTCACCACCAGAATCTGGGACGTTCGATTTCCTACAAAGGTCTGCCATCTTATTAGGACATCTGATAACCGGTCCAACACTATAGTTGAGTCGGTCCAACAAATTGTATCTGATACCGGTATTTGCAGTATTTCTTTTATGGATTTAAGAAGTTTAGTTAAAAGATGGGCTGCGCATAATTCCAATCGAGCCACCGATATCTTTTTCACTGGAGCCACCTTTGATTTCGCCGCTATTAAGCTACATTGATTGGTATCTGGATCAGTCTGATGCCTCACGTAAATGACAGCTGCATACGCTCGTTCGCTGGCGTCACAGAAACCATGAAAATCGATGCTTTGGCCAGCTGTTCTCAACCATCTCGGTATTTGAATCTGCTCTAGGTAGTGTAATTGCTCTCTGATTACCAGCCAACTCTGCTCTACATCTTGCGGTAATTGTTCATCCCAGTCAACTGAAATCAGCCAAAGTCTTTGAAACAATATTTTGATTTTGTAATTACCGGTGACAGCCATCCTAATGGATCAAAAATTTGGCTGCATTCGGATAACAATTTTCGCTTTGTCAACACCGGGGTACCCAGTCTTACATGATAAGAAAAAACATCCCATTTAGGATCCCAGTGCAGCCCTAATACCATGACCATTATCCCGTCTTGTGACAAATCTTTAAGCGATTCCGTTCTGTCATCTATTGGTGTCGTTTGAAGAAAAGTTTCCGAGTTGGAAACCATCTTAACCAGATGATTCTTTAACTCGATCGCTTGGTCGATATTATCTGCACCAGTCATAATATCATCAACGTACGTACATTCTTTCAGCGCAATCGCGGCCGTAGGATACGTTCTACCATGAATATTCGCAACCTCATTTAGAACTCTCGTTGCAAGGTACGGAGCTGCTGCAGTGCCATATGTTAAAGTTGTTAGCTTGTAATACTGCATTGGGCTATTCTCGTTTTTAATCCATACAATTGCTTGGTATTTCATAAATTCTTCTCTAACCATCACCTGCCGGTACATGTTTTCGATGTCAGCACTAATTGCAATTTTATGCAACCGGAAACGTAATATTATTGCATAGAGCGTAGGCTGCACTGTAGGTCCAACCATGAGAGTATCATCGGTGAGGTAAGTAATTGAACTGTTGTATCTCGTCACCTGTTACCTCCCTCATATGTCCTAGTTGCTTGTACCCCTCCATGAATTTGACGTAGAAGCTTTTAAATTCTGGATTTCTACTAAATTTTCTCTCCATTGCTCTTTGTCTGGATAACGCTAAGTTTAAAGACTTTCCTAGTGGCTCGATCTCGTCCTTCATCGGTAGGTTGACAATGAACCTCCCTTGCTTGTCTCGGTATGTGGTCTCGGCAAATAATTTTTCGCATTCTATTTCCCAAAATTGTTGAAGTAGCTCAGCCACCCTTTCTTGTCGTACATCTGTTGTGCCCAGATTGGTTGATATTGTTGCCAATGCACTCGTGTCCACTTCTCCTCCTATTACCCAACCGAATATGTTTTCGAGCGCTATAACTTGATTGTTCTGCTTAACTCTTCCATCTAATAGGACATTGAATACGTGTTGTACACCGAGAATTAGATCTACTTCTTGCGCCGAATTAAAACTAGGATCTGCTAGTACTAAGTTTACATGTGGTAGCTTGTAACTGAAAGAACGAGCTGGTACCTTGGAACATAGCTTAGCCATTACCAACGCTTCAACTTTGATTTGAGATTTACCATTAAGCGCGATTTGAGAGTAACCATTACCTTTCCCTTGGTTGTTTGAGACTACGGTGCGATTGAGTACCAGTGACTACGGTGCGATTGAGTTGTCTACGTAACTTGAGTTTATTGCATAATCTCTTGGAAATTAGTGTAGACATGGAACCTGAATCTAGTAGTATTCGACATTCATAGTCCGTGCCATGTTCATCGGCTATAGTGACCAATGCGGTTGGTAAGATGCAACTTGTTGATGTACTAGCATGTGCTGTTGTTACCAGTGGTTTGTCTGAGTTTAAACGTTCATTGGAGTGCAAAAGCGAGTGATGCTTCTTTCCACATTCTTCACATCTGCTTCTCGACAGACACCTGAATACTGAGTGACTGAGTTTTAAACAGTTAAAACAACGGTTTGCAGATTTAGTACTTTGCCGACGCTCCGAGACTGATAACTGCTTGAATTTGTCACAGTCGGCTAATGAATGATTGGAATTGCATAAAGAACAGCAGCTTATATCTGTTGTAACAAATGCTTTGGATTGAATACTTCATCGATGCTCCGAAACTGATGACTGCTTGCATTCCTCACCGTCCGCTACTGAGTCATCGGAATTGCAGGAAGAACTGCAACTTACATCTGTATGGTGACAAACATTTGGACGACCTTTGATTTGCTGGCCGCCTGACTATGGATGACCTAACAGATTCTAATGCATCTGCATTTGCCTGTTGAATGTTCGGTTGGTTCATAAAATTCCTGATAAATGCCTGTATGGTGTGTTTCTTACGGTCGTATCTGGTACATAACTTCCGAAATGCCTCGAAATAGTTCGTCTCAGTAATTGGCAAATGCTTGAGAAGATTGTACGCATCACCCTTCAGATAACCTCTTAAATATTGCAACTTCTGCGCCGGTGATAAATTATTGTTTTCGTGAATGGTCTTAACGTATAAATCATAAAATGATTGCCATTCCGTGTATTGGCCAGATAATGGTTCAATATTAATTTTAGGCAGTCGTACTTCTATCGACTGAGTCATGCTTTGATTCATGGTGGTATTTGACATTGCATTCGATTCGTCTGGATTCGCCGCATTATATTCTCAGATGAACCGATTTAATTGTGCCTCTACAACATAGTACTATTCGGAGAAATCGATCATGCCACTTTCATTGTCCGGGGCGATCTCAAATATCGAATTTTCAACATCTTCATACTGCATTAACAACACCTTCGCCCGAGATAGTTTTGCTTGGAACCCATCAATGTCCTGTTTATCGAACGCCGCACCCACATAATTATATAACTTCGTCATTTGGCCTTTGATGGACGCCCGTGTGCTTTTGAGCGATTTTAATTTTAATTCTGAATCCATCACCACTTCACTGAATTTACTATTCACTGGTTACAACACTTTCCTTAAAATCACCGCTTTGTAGTGGATAATGTGAATACTTATTGAACTTCGACCACAACCCTAGTGTACAGTTAATTAACACACGCGGTATGGGTAACAAAACAGATATTAAAGTCTCACGTAATTTTAAACACTCTTCAAGTGATTCAATAATTGCACAAATTTATCAAGTAATTATTTTAGTTCGATAAGTTTTGGTAGTTAATGTGGTAAACGATTATTGAAATTCACGAAACCAGATTAGTGTGAAATTAACTAGCACATGTGGTATGTATAACAAGCAGGTAAGTCTCATATAATTTTAACTACCTTTCAAATTTGGTCACTAATTTATATAATAATAACTTTTACAGCAAGAAATAATTATCGATTCAATTTTTGATTTTTATAGATGCTGTGCAATACTTATCAACTTTCAGCAAAATAGGCACCATGTGGTCGCACTTCATCAACAAAATGTTCGCAAAACGTTTCTGCAACTTCGGATCGGATATTGTATTTCCCGTATTGTGTAACTTCGATCCGGCTCGAAGGACCATGTAATTTACTGGAAGGTTGTTTCCACGACGTTTGATTAACCTCCAGAACTGGCAACTGAACTCGACTTGAGTGTTGTAATAGACTCGCACTTCACAAACTATATGCTGGATGGATATTTCTACGACGTTTGCTTTACATCCAGCACTAGTAACTACACCAACGATTCGCAATTTAAATAAATTGTCCACTTTAAACGATAAACAACTTTATTTTGTAATCGTAACACAACTTTTATTTTTTTTTTTATTTTTTTTAAGATATAAAGGTAAGATTTTTATATTGTATGATACAATTTGTATCTAATTTCTAATTAATTAATTGTAACTCTTTACATATTATTTGCTTACAGGTAACAAAACAACAATCGCGGTTGAATCTTAGGACATCGATACACGGCGGCGGATGGTGTAACTTTTAGATACGTGTTGTTATTTCGTATTACCAAGATCTTAATTCTTTGTTTAACAATTTTTATTATTTCAGCTCGACTGCATCAGCTCCTAACAATCACGTTATTTGCCGTCATGCCTTCGGCTCTGTTATAGGCTCTATTAGTTCTGTGCATTTCTGCACAAGATTTTTTCAAGAGCCGCGGATAATTAACTCGAGTTACAATAGCGACCTCTGATTCGAAATACGGAAAAACGACTTATCATTTGCAACATGGAATGTTTTCAGCTTAAACCGCCCGGAGAGCCTCCACCAACTCTTTGATCAGGAATCACAGTACAAGCTTAATCTAATTGTATTATATACGAAACTAGGCTAATCGGATTAATTCTTTGACAAAGCGCAAAACTTCGATAGGCACGAGTTAAGAGTTGGTTTCCAGATCAGCAATCGTTTGCGCCAATTCGTAACAGATTTTGGATTCATAATCGACCTTATCTGCCTTTTAAACAAAATTCCCCAACACGCTGTGGAGATTGTTTTGAGTGACTAAACAACCCACAAATCAGTAATGGAGACAGTATTCATCGTGGAATCATTGATGAGATTGACTACATCTATCATTAAACAACAGCACATACTTCCCACAAAAGCAAATCCACATCCTCGTGTACAAAACTTTTTTTCCAGCATCAAGTATATTAAGACCAAACGCGGCGCCAAAATAGATTCTCACCACTTTCTGGCAGTTGCAAATTATGCCATCCGTCTATCTTATCTACCAGGTATAATGACCGATTTCGACTAATCTCACAAACTTACCGGGCCAACTTCGAAGCTAACATATCAGAAAGCCTTGACAGCCAATCACTACTCCATTTCCTGGAAGAACATTGGAACATAATAAAATTGTTGATAACAACTGTTTCAACTGCAAATAGGTAAAAGTGCATCAAACCCTAGATACACGTGGCTGGAACGAGGCTTGTCTTGTATCAATTCAAGAAAAGGATCGCAAACGAAAACCAAACCTATCTCAGTCAACAAGGCAATCACAAAGTAACCACATGGTTGCAAGAAAACTCTCCAAACAAGAGGCGCAAATAACAAGTGCGTAAAATCGAAAATGTGAAACTTAATCAGTTTTCAGAGACAGCTACCGTTTTATCAAATACACTGCTTACGGCTTCCATGCGAGTAGTAGCACGTCCTGACAATGTGGCGAAGTTATTTTTCATCACTCTTAAACAGACAGTACCAGTTAACCTCCAGCTAACAGCCAACATCATTGCATCAATCTGATTTCAATGTAGAAATGACACCCCCATCCCCTCCATCTCTTAAAGAACGGTGACGACTACCTCTTCTACCACATATTTAAACTGATTTTTTAACAAATATCGCAGCTGAATTGTATCAAATATCGCGGAATAGCTTTGATCAACACCGACTACAGCATATGTAGCAGGGTATTATTTTAAAAATAAGAACCATGTGCAAAATATCATTGAGTTCGATAAGGAGACCCGATAGCCCAAATTACATTCAACCTTTTCTAAGAATATGTTACTCGTCAGCTCAACAAAGCACAGCGCTGCTATTTATATTATAAATCAATCCAAATACTAGCTTACGCTGAAGACATAAGCATCTTGGGTCGTATAAGGTCGTGTCTGTCGAAGAAGTTCTGCTCCCGTTGGAAGCAACACCACAACAAATCGACATCTATATCAACGAAGCGAACACCAAATGCATGGCTATCGCGAGAAGGCAAACACATTGACAAATTTTAACAGGCGACACACAATATGAAAATGTGATAAAGTTTAAATACCTGGAGTCGATATTCAATATGCAGAACTCCGCATCTGCAGATATAAGACTACGCAATATGACGTAAAACCAAATTAAGTAAGTAAAAAGCACTAATAAAACAACTCCGGCAATAATACGGGACAACTGTTTCAACGGCTATGAAAGCTATTAAGGATCGAAAAATGTCCAGGATAAGTCCCGAGATCAGAAATGATGTGAACAATTGTAATATTTCTCTGGAAGAACTAAATCATCAATGATGAGATGGCTCAGACACGTTCTATGTTCCCAAAGTCGTGCCTTAAAACAGGCTTTGGCTTAGGCGCTATACTCCTGTCCATTGTTTAGGTGAATGTTATTTTCCAACTGAATCACTGCAAATACTTAAGGATCAATATTCTGATAACGAAGGAAAACGAATAAAATTTTCTATTTTTCGGTAGCCTACCAAGGGCATAGTATGTCCAAAAATTGTTTTTGTACATTTTCAATTAGATTCGAAAATCCTGCTGAAAAGGGTCCCAAATATCGACACCATACTCCAAGGGCGATCCCACAAATAAAACATATAGTGATATAATCCCATAGGGATCACACAAATCCTAACATAGCGTATGCCTTTGAAACGGAACTTCGTAAATGGATGAGGAAAGATATGTTACTTGTAAAAGTTACACCAAATTTTTGACAGTGTTAACTGACTCAACTCAAAATCGCATTATTTTACACTTACCAAAATTTAATATCATTTTATGCGACGCACACCACATAACAAATTTGGAAATACGATTCCATGTGGAGAAATCTTCCGCATCTGTAACATTCGAAATGGTCAGCATATACGGTACATGAAAATTTCCGAATATCTGATACAATTAACCACGTCATTTATGAACAAAATGACTAAAAAGAACACAAATGGCTACCTTGGAAGAAACCCGACATCGATTAATCATTCGGAACTTGAAATTAGCAATCCTAAAAAACTTAGTTCTGGAGTCTATAAGTATGACTTGATCATCCTAATTGATAACATACTACAATTCAGTGTTTCCAATTTCCCAACTTCATGTTCCATTTTATCAAACACCTAACTAAAATCCCTGTATACAACCCGCACAACACTCCCTCTTTCCAAAACACAAGAAACATAATTGCTGAGCAAACAGCAATTTCAAAAAGAGTCGATGTTGCCCAGGAGAAAGCCGTGTTGCTTATAGATGACAGAAATTTGTGAGTGTAGAAAAAAACTGATTTTTTTCAAAAAGTTTCGGTAACAAAGATCCTTACGCCTAGATATTTTTTTAATATCACATCGAGAGCCGGATATATATAGTGGATGTTCGGGGAGCAATTATATTACAGACTTCTATTAATTGGAAGAACAATTGCCTATAGGCTGTTATTTTGAGAAATAAACGAGTGCGAGTAATTCTGTCAATACGGTATCCACATCCAATCACAAAGAAGAAAAATTAACGCTCAAACCATTATTTGAGATCGTTTGGATAAATGGCTGCACATAAACACTTTCAAAATAGTCGGCGAACAAATTACAAATATCTGGCAGGCAATGTTATCCTCCGGAAACATCGATGATGGATACCCCATACCCATAGTGTTTCTCTTGTATTCCACGAACTTCCAAAAGCTGTCAGGCCTCGCTCGCTTTAATGTTTAAATCAATGTCTAAAATATAATTACTAGAGAGCTTAATTTGTTTCTTAAGGAATCAAACATAATGAAATTTAATCGAGAACAGTTCATCAACGCTCTTCATCAAAAATTCTTGTGGGGGTAGAGGAAGAGGTAGGACGGTGATGACGTCCCGACTAAAATCAAATTACGATTGTCAAGAAATGTGCTAAAGAAATCGTAATCCACAGTTACGGATTAACAAACGTATATCAGTGATCAGCAAATACTTGTTGATCCTGCTAAATCTCAGATGTATGAACAAAAACCTCTTGATCCAATGGCAAGAATACTAGGTCCAGTACATTTCAACCATTCCTAACGCCGACGCATTGTTTCAAAGCTGGAGAATTACTCGGTCATAAAATTATCATACTCAGCATTCAAATTTACGGGAGTTAAGAAATTACGAAACCATTCCAAATTATAGGTAAACTAAAGTCACCGAGTACATAATTAGGCGATCCACAGGATCTAAGATTGCCACAATGCTAGACTTTACAATTTCCAGAAATTTATTACGTGACACAAATAATGAAAAAGAGTCATACCTCAAACGTACTGCAATAATGTCGAAGTGACCGTCATTTATTGATATTGGTGCTGATGAAAATATATCAGCGGAAGCGATTAATATTATTACTCGTCATCGCAACATCTTGGTGTAATCTATTCTGCTGAAGAGCTCCACACTGAGACCAGTTCCAAACGATATGATATATATATATATATATATATATATATATATATATATATATATATATATATATATATATATATATATAACAGAGAACTACAGTTGACACGATCTTTTGAGAGTTGAAGCTTGCAGTCCACTTCGTCAAGAGAGGTAGGATCTTTTAATATGGGGTCTTTCAGTATAAACGCTCGTAATTTGTTAGGTAGCCATGTTTTGAAAGCAACATCTGTCAAATTTGTTGTGAATTGGTCAGTAGTGTATTGGAAAACACCATGAAGGCTTATGGTGCTACCTAATTTTTTTAAATGTCGTTAAATCACACTGAGAACAGCGTCAAGGAATGATCCGGAAATATTTGTGTTATGCTTGCTATATTCGTATATGCTCACAAAATTCCAAAAGTGCTAAACTTAATATGATCATATTTTTATTTTACGAGTCACAAGAATTCGACCATAAAATCATATTAGTGAAAAAAAATGTGAATCATGCTTGTAAAATTGGCCATCGAGATTACGACGCGTACTCGTTAATCGCGGCTGGCATTTGTCCAAAATCATATTCAATTAATAATGGCATAAAGTTGTATTTCAATTAAAATCACATTCGTGGCCGGAGTACAAGAAAACGATTGCGATGGATTTTGGTTTCAGCAATATTCGTTTAGGGGTTCCTCCAGTGGAGTAGGGGTTCTTTTTTCTAATTTTTTTTTCAGATCAAATAAATTTGATGAATATTGCTGAGAGCGGTTTTTTGATTACCAAGAACCGATTGCGACGAGCCTTGATTTGGAATAATTGCATTAGAAGGTCATCCGGTAGGCCCAGGTTCCGTTTTTCAATTTTTTTTACTCTCATGATTTTGAATAAAATTACTGAGACGGGTTTTCAATAGCCAGAAGTCGATTTCAAAAGATATCAAATTCGAGGAAGTCCGTTTATAAGGTCGCCTGGTGAGGCCAGAGTCTCTTTTATAAATATTTTCGGCTTGCCGAATTTTTATAATAATTGCTGGCAGAGAGTTATAATAATTGCTGGAGGAGTATACTAAAAACCGATTGTGATGGGTCCTGATTTAGGTAATATTCATTAAAGGGGTCATCAGGTAGGGGTGGGGGCTTTCAGCCTTGTATGGTTTTGGAATGCAAAAAATAAAGGTACTGGGTCGTCGATTGCGATCGGTGCTGTTAATAAGCACAACTAAGACCTTCTGTTAGAATGCAGAATTCAGCGCCGACCCACCGTCCATGTAGTGCACAGGTTGATATAGAGCTTGCAATGTGCGGGTGGTACACTATAATTGTGTGAGTTGGTGAATGGATATTGTGTGTGAGTGAATGAAAAATGTAGTGTTAATTGAGATTAAAATAACATTAAATCCATTGGATTATCAAAACTTCCACACAAAAAATCGTATATAGGTCGTCAAGTTGCCCCGCACCATACTGCGTGATGTTGCACCTTGTTTCGTTATGTTATACCATGTTGCACGATGTGTTGCGTTACTTTTGACGATGTAGGAATGTCGCATTACATTTAGTCATATTGTACCATGTTGCGTGAGATTGCTTCTTGTTGAGGGATCTGATGTGATGTTGCGTCAGGTTGTGTTGGGATTTTCTTTTACCAATTCGCGGGACAGGGTTTTCAAATGCAAGGAAACGATTACAAGGAGTTCTGATTTCTGAATTAATTTATTTAGAAGTTCTCCGGATGAGCCGTCACGATGCAACGTGATGTGTAATGTTTCACCAAGTTGCGTGATGTTGTACCATATTGATGGTGATGTTAGACCATGTTGCATCATGGTGCTTGAAGTTGCACCATGGTGAGTGATGTTGCACAATGTTACATTAGGTTACGCCATGTTATGGAATATTGCACCATGTTTCGGGACGTTGCGTTATATTTCACTATGTTATGGTGAAATTATGCGGTTGCACTAATCGCGTTGTTTTAATAATGTTGTGGAAATAATGTTTTGGCCTTGGCCTTTTTTTACATTTTTTTTGTGATTTACAAAGCCTGTAGAAAACAGAAAGGTGCTTTGTTCTTTTCTTCTTTAATACTATTTAGTGATTTCTGGATTCAATAAATTTTTTTGATTTAATAAGTTTTAGGAAAATCAGTTTAATCTAGTTTATATATTAATTATAGCATTACATTATTACATTTTTATTTTATTTTAATCATTTCTTACATTATTCTAAATAGTGAACTATTAGAACTGTGCGGTGCAGTTAGTATCTATTTATTTCTCTTGTGTTCTCTCTAGAATTGAGTTTGACTCAGAAGCAACTTGTTTCCATTGGATGTTTGTAAAATATCAGATTCTAAAATATCTAGAGAGTTTATTCAACGACAAAATTGGGATCAGCACTTGAATCGTCGTCATAGAAATATTTGAACCAGCATTAGAACTCATATTTTTTAATTTGCCGTCTTCTTCAGAATCAATAACTTTAATTAAAAATTTATTTAGTTAAAAAGCTCGTACATAATACAAATATAAAATGTCATGGCTAAATTTTTTTTACCGTTCAGCTTTGGACTACACAGATCATTGGCGAAAAATCAGTTATAATACTTTGCATTCATCATTTTAAAATATTTATTTAATTATTTAAACATTAATTAATTTGGAATTAAAATGAAATAAATAAAACACGTTATATTTAGGAGATGTTAATAGTAGTAGCGGTAAGAAGAGACTGATATTTTAACATATCAAAAAACGAATAGTATCATGAACAATTTTGACCTGTAATTATTTCCAGATTTACTATATTGCAGCAAATCTCAGTGAGCGTTCATGTGTGGTGCCATGCCAACTAAATGACTGTAGCTTCTTTAAAGCCCAGATAATAGTCCAGTAAATGAAAGGAGGAAAAAAAGGCCAACCCGTAAGTTATTAGTTGCAATTTTTATTTTCTGGTGATAAGTGGCATTTGGTACCTCATTAAAAATAAAACTGAGTTTTCTAGAAAAAATTCTGTTGTAGGGGGAGAAAATGGCCCCAAAAGACCTGGAAAATCGGTTTTCAGCGAATATCTCCCAAAATATGGCAATTAGAGATTTTTGGTTTAGATAAGAATTGAAGATCAGTTAATTTTGTACAAAAATGTTCCTAATGATTATTTTCGCAACCGAGCATCTTGTTTTCCTCGGGGATGAGGGCTCAATTTATACCTATTAGGAAAGCAGACTATAAGATTAATTAGAGCAGGATGGACCCCACCCATTGGCGAAAAACTAGTGAAAATCAGTTTTGCCCATATGGCAAACTATTGTCCAATGAGGTTTTTCCTAACGAAAACTATAATCTCTAGAGAGTGAAGAATAAATAATATAAATTTTTCCAAATTTTTTGGCAACCATTTGGATTGATATTTTTGGAATAAAGAGTTATAAAGTTTCTTTAAATTTCATTTATTATAGAAAAATATATAAAATACATTGAAATTATGACATAAATCTGTTAATCACCAGTCCCCGTCACAAGACTCCAATAATAATTCTTGGTCATCAACGTCTCCCTCGCCAACAACTCCTTCTAGTTCTAGAGTTTCCTCTATAGTTCTGCCTCTTCGGACAACGTATCTTGGCTGTCTTTATAATTCGAACACTGGCGGAACTCACATGAACCACAAATAGATGAGCATGGCAGCCCTGCTTTCTTGCATGATCATGTTCCCTTACATTCTTTCTTACATTGACAAAATATCATCTTTAAGAGTTCCAGAGCTGCTGGCTCTTTAGTGGTTTGGCCGGCATGAGTATACCCCCCACACGTTTCCATTCCCATTTCTCAGGTGACTGCTGGATTTGCAGATATAACCGATAAAGTTGCTAGTTTGAGCGCGGTTTGGTTTCTGTTTCTGTCTCTGGTGAATCGCGTATCTAATTTTTTTCAGGGTTTGTGTATCATCATCACTTTACATCGACGCAATGACAGTTTTTCCGTCCAGAAATACGGTCTCGTGGGGCAATTATCGTTTTTAAAACTTTCAATGGCCGCTTCCAGTCCCGTGTGTCTGTTTTTCGTAACCTTTCCTTCTAATTTGGCGACTATTGACGTTTTTCCTTTCCCGAAAAAAGCGGAAGTTGTATCGCTTGGAGGAAAACATTTGCTGGGGGTTTTATTCCCTTTCCGATTTTCAAGAAATAAATTGTTTGATCGTTTGAGGTCAGATTTGTTATCAGTACAACGATCTCAATATCCTCTACCACTACTACAGCTGGCGGGCCGTTGACAGCATATTTCTGCAACGCCGTATGTACTGATCGTACGAGTCTGCATCGTCTACTGCTTGTCTAACGAAAATGCCATTCTCTCCCACAATACCCTTCAAATAGTGAATGAAGCGAATTTTATTGTTATTACTGGAGAAAAACGTTTCCTTTGTAAATGGTAAAACCATGTTAGACTCGAACCTTATGTCAAGGCATGACATGTTGTTTACACGTCGCAAACGTTCTGACCCTTATCGCGATTGCATTCATAGCCATCGAAAACCACTGTGACTTCCCGGGAATAATTATCTCTTAAATGTTTTACATACCTGCCGAAAATGTCCACAAATAATTCCTTTCCCGTCCAGGGTACCCGATGTATCAACATTCCTCCCGTCGAGAACGTAAATACATTTAGTCTTGTCAATATTCGCGGTTTGTGCTGAGATTATCTTTATTAGAGCCGATTTAGCGGTTTTCGTAACATGCCATTGTCAAATATGTTGATTGCAAATCGAGCTATTTCATAATCGAATTGGGTTGCTAGGTTCTGGGGGAACTCTTCTCGGGTCAGGCAAATTCTCTGGAAAATTAACAAGGTATCAACTGTTATAATTTCATCCTGAACTTTTATCGAAGACGTGCACTTGATTAAGGATACTATTTGTTCCAACCGCAAAAGCTTCGCGACATTTAACTTCTTTCCCAGCAACGAGCCCGGTGGACAAGGAAATAAGTCCTTCTGTATGTGGGAACAGGTTGCGAATTTCAATCTACACCTTTAACTAAGTCTTCGTAATCGCGATCTATCCGGCTTACTCGGGCATCTACATGCACTCACTGGAGTCGAAACGGACCCTGCAAAACTCATTTGATTACAAATATCCACCATGAAAGAAAGGGATGCGATGAACTTGGTAGTGGCACTCGTACTGAATCCACGGTTTACTAATCCGCCACTAACTTTAACCATTCTCATAAATTTGTCCAATCGTCATGTCAGTGAAGTTACCCGATCAAAATTTGTCTGTACGCCTGATAGTGTTTAACCCGTTTCGAACAAAATTATGATATTCAACTAGTCATCGATTATTTTCACGATGACCTTGACTTTCATGAAGTTTCTCCATGTTTTCGAGATAGTTTCTCATGTCCTCGACGGAAGAAATGAAAGTAATGAAATTATAGCATTACTTTTAGGACTCGGGGTTTTCCCCAAGTATCAATGAGATTACTTTATATACATATTGCTGGAAAGGTGAGACCTTCACCTTTACACTAGTCAAGGTGTCAAAACGTCAGAAATAAAGAGGGGAAAAAAGCCAAGAAAAGAAAAAGTGCGCCAAATTTATTGGAAAATGGCCGATTTTGTGAAAAAAAATAATGACACAGCCAAAAAGTAGACGTTCTCAGCTTTCAAATAATATTTCATTGAGACCAATCCGATCATGTATGAGTTTTTAATTGGTGGTAGTTTACAAAATTTCACCGCGCTCCAAAAACAGCAAAAAACTGGGATTCAACAAACAAAGTTTTAATCAAAATGGAACAAAATTAAATTATACAAATTTCACAGATGACAAAGGACCTTCTGAGGAGCCATAATCAAGAAAATTTGGAGCAAACTACTGCAATACAAAAAAATAGGAACAAGTTCATGGTGAGGTCAAAATTGCGCTGGAGCAGAAAGTTTGCCCCGTTTTTCCAATATGGCCAATAAGTCAAAACGTGACTCAAGTCACAGAGTATGATAGAGGTAGATTTCCTCTTTCACATGAACTTTGAATCATGAGAAAATATGGATTTTTAACAAAGTTATTGAATAATTTGTCCGCTCCCGCATGTGTAAATGCACGGAGTGTGCTGTTCGGCATACAACACCCGTTTATCTCGAAAACGGTTAATTTTTTGGAAAAAGTCATTAGGACCATTTTTGTAGAAAATTAATTGATCTTCAATGTTTATCTGAACAAAAAATCTCTAACTGCCATATTTTGGGAGGTATTTGTGGAAAATCAATTTTCCAGGTCTTTTGGGGCCATTTTCCTCCCTACAACAGAATGTTTTCTTGAAAACTCGGTCTCATTTTTAATAAGGTACCAAATGCCACTTATCACCAGAAAATGAAAATCGCAACTAATAATTTACAGGTTGACCCCTTCATTTACTGGGCTATAAATTAAATGACCGAAAATAAAATTCATATAGTAAAGATTTTCTCATAAATTGGGAAATTTTAACAATTTTTGGCTGGAATCGGTCCACTGAACGTGACAGCCTCCATAGAATTCCAAAATGATTTTAGTACAATTGTAAGGTGTTCTACTACAAATAATTTTATTAATAATTTTAATTTTTTAAATATGAATTATTTACACCTACCCATCGACTCGATACGCGCATTATAGCTTACCGATCACTGTGAATAATACGATCCCAATATTATTTATTATTCATTCGGTATCTTACATGTAAAAAAATTTTTTTAGCATATATTTGATTGATAAAATATATAAATAATAAATAAATATTCTTATTTTGCAAAACAATAAGACAAATATTATGTAGGGTCTATGTAAAGAACATGGACAATTGTTTAAGCTTCGATTTATCCTCGGATGGATTGTTAAAAATCACTTCATATTTTATTCATAATATATACGATTGTCATTGAATTATTTGCTGTGTTTCAATGAATTTTTTTTTTTGTAAGATGCTTCATCATGAATATATTATAAAGGGTTTATAAGTAAAGGTACAAAACGTTATTGTACATAAGATTCATGGATACGTATTTGCGTCTTCATGTCTGTAATAAATATTTAGATTGGAATATAATTAACTATTACGCTAAATATTTAATTTAATAATAACATTATATGTTATTATTTAAACTACATAGAGGTGTATGTGGTGAAATAACACTAGCCCAACAACAAATTATAAAGTTAAGTTATTTTTCTTCATATTACATACTCGTAGTCTCGTATATCATCATGCACCTCCTGCGTATATATTGCAACAACACCCAACATCATTATCATTATGTGTAAGTCGCCTCGTTTTGTTTTATGAATTTATAAATTTTCCAACCAGCATTTTAATTAAAAACGTATTTCCAAAGATAATTTATTAACTGTTAAGTAGTAAGTAAAAAATTTAATTATAACGTTAAGAAGAGATTTCTGTAGATGGTGAATATATAGGCAAAGTGTACGCAGATGATTTTAGTTTTGTTACGAAAGAATTTGAAGTATGTTATTTAGGCGGGACACAAATCATCAACATATTATGCTTGGGTACCTTGTACACAACATTTGATAGTAATTGGATTTTGGCAGATTATAAATAATTACAGGTTGCCCCGGTATTTCCTCTTGCTGTACCATATCATTATAACTAAAGATCTACAACTGTTCCAGTGTAGTCATTCCTTTTAAATAGTATACAATCCCATATTTCACTTTAAGTCTATAAAGAGGAGAAGTGGTTATGAAATTATTAAAATATGCTGAAATTATATTTCGTAAGTAGACATAACGTGTACCAAACAAGAGATAATTTATTCAATTACATTACTTGCACTTTTGTGTTAAAAATGCGCAAAATTGGCTGTAAACCAAAATAGAAATTAGATGTGTGTGTGTGTGTGTGTGTGTGTGTGTGTGTGTGTGTTTGCCGGTATGTAAATAACATGCATGAATCAGAATTTAACAAACCGAAAACAACAAACGTTTATTTCCGTTTGGTAACTAAAAACTATAAATTTGAATAAATTGCGTACAAAGCATACAAAACATTAGTTAGCGATGTTATGACTTAACATTTCCTATTATTAGATAAAATTTAAGAATAAAGTTTGTCTATATAGGTTTCAAAACAGGGCAGCTGCTAAGCACAATAAAAGCACAGCTTTTGAATGTATTGATCGTATCACTTTGGACGGCAGTCCAAACGAGTGACGAAAGCACTTACTGTGCTGGAAGTATCGAAATTTTTCCTTTTGAGGCCGCCAGGATCATGTTATATAGGGAAAGGTCTTGGAAACTAGACCCAAATAATGAATAAAAGCATGAATTTCTATTAACATTGAGTGGAAATATAACCTTCCGAAAATTGCCACAAAAAATCAGTTTTGCCAACTGCCCCAAAAAGTGCCCCTAGTTTTTAACTAGCAAATTATGTTTGTAGTCAATACCAATTCAACGACACCTCAAACGTCCAAAACGGATGATTTTGACCAAAGTTATGACATTTGGAAATTTTTCTATGATGTCACCATATAATCTTTTTATAAGCAACTTTTGTTATACAACTTTTTGATTTGGCTGTGGCCGGCCTCTGATCGGCCATTTTTCGCCATTTTGTCACGAACACAGCGCTATACCTATTTGACATACCCCAGACATATACATATCGTTGGAAAGGATGCCAGCTATCAAATAGCATATAAAAAATTTTCAAAAAAATAGAGTGGAGGGTCCTTTTTGCCAAAGAACTGAAAAATGCCAAATCGGCCGGCCACATTCGGCCAAATTGCTAAAAAATTAGCCCAAAACTTTTGGTTCATATTTTCAGGATTATTAGCCACAGGCCTCACCTACCATATGACATCAACCGTTTGTCCCAGAAAACTCGTATATTTTAGATATTGACCTCCATAACTTAAAAGCCACCCTAATTTTTTGCAAAATTTCATTTTTTGGCTCAAATGCACCATAATATCGGTCCGTTGCGGTTCATAATGATAAAGAATCAACGAATTACAATGAAACAAATATAAATACATCATATTATTATCATTGCTAAGAGAATTTTTACCAGTGACCCTGTTTTCATAACAAAAAAAAATGAAAAAACTGACAAATTGATGTGATCGAAAAAATCACTAAACACATTGAACATTTGACTGTCTCCTTACATACAATTGATATTTTTTTAATCTTTATGATGATTTCGTTAAAAAAAACAGATCTTATCTCCCCTCCCATCGCATGAAGATGGAATATCAGCGAGAGGGTAGCTACCATTGATTTTTGTTTCCAACTGACACACTAAAATATGTACATTTTATTGTATTGTTTAAGGAATTAAAAATGAATGGTAGCCGCATGCGGTTAGTGATAAAACAGCCAGAAACATGCAAAAAAAATTGTTGAATTACTCAACCGAATTTCTACCAAAAACACATGCATCTGATCTAAATTTTTACTACTCTGTAACATGCACTAAAAACTAAACTACATGAAATGTAGCGAAATGTTCAGCGGGTAGTCTACGAGAACCGGGTGTGTAATAAGATGACACTCGGCATGATCTGTTTGTAGCATGTGGTAAAGGATTCTGAAATACCACACACCAGAAACAGTGCACCAGAACGTAGGCTATCATGCTGAACATAATAAAAAAAAACTACCTATCTGAACCTAATGATCAGACCTGACCTTACTTTTCAACATAAAAAAGATAATATAAGTATTTACTATATCGAGGCCAAGAGCATGGTCACGCCATCATCTGCTCTAAAAAAGTTTCCATTCTTTCTCAAAATTACCGTGTAATGGCGTTCTTTTAATTCTGTGTCATGATGGAAAATGCTACTTGACAAAACGTATATTTGATTTCCAAAGCTTAATTCTGTCTGAGGTTCAGAAGAAAGTTGTAGACTATTAATTTTCACGTATTATTGATCGGCAATGACAAGTGAAAATATCAGAACGCGACACGTATTCTCAAGTTAACACTGACTTTTCAGTGGATTCTTGCACTTATCGCAAGAACTATCTTCATTTCCCACCCATCTACCAAAATTAAAACTAATCAAATCGGATAAATTACATTTTCCACTTGTGTGCTATAGAGTGTGTGTGTGAACTGTTTCGACCGACAACAATAAAACGAATCGCAATTCAATTAATTTTCAATTTGCCATGCCAAAATCATTGATATCAAATAAAAAACCTTTTAACGAGGTAAATGTTCGAGTGACGAAAGCCGAATTCAATTCACAAAATTTGTGATATCAAATTTGTTCCGAAAAAAAATAATTGCATTCAATTTGTCAATGATTTTTCAGAATGTTAGTGCATTCGGCGCGTTTGTTTAAATTTTTCTTTCTAGCTGTCAAAAAAAACAACATGTCAACGATTTTTCGGAATGTTCAACAACAACGCGCTGAATGCACTAACATTCCGAAAAATCGTTGACAAATCGAATGCAATCATTTTTTTTCGGAACAAATTTGATATCAGAAATTTTGTGAATAAAATTCGGCTTCCATCACTCGAACATTTACCTCGTTAAGCGATTTTTTTATTTGATTAAAAAATAACACAATTTCTAAATTATTTTAATACCAATTTGATGTGCTGATGAAAAGAAATGAGAAGAACTCGAAGAATTATTAAAATGGTCTACAATTCTTACCACTGACAAATTGAGGGAAGTTTCAAAAGAGTTAAACGAAGAAGGCTCCCCAAAAACACGTATTTGTGGCCCTATATAATAGCTTTTCCGGGGAATTAAGAATTGGGAAAATACTGTGCCATCATTACAAATTGCACTAATTCCCAAATATTTATTTCCCTTTCCCAAATCTACATTCTGGTAGACTGGGAATAATTTTCCGGCAACATTTTTTTATGTGGGTTTTAATTAACTGAAACACGTATTGCGATCTTATTACATACATATAAGTTTTATTTATGTTTAAATATATATTTATTAGAAAAAATGGTAAATAAGGAAAAATTGGCGTCAAATCTGGAATAAAATTATTTTTTCCCAAAAAAAAAAAATCCCAAACGCCAGAAAATGATTTGGGGAATAAAACATTCCCAACTGCTAGAAACAAGTCACTAATTCCCAATCCTCTATTCCCAGGAAAACCAGAAAAGAGCCACTGGTTAGAAAAAAGAAAAGTTTAAAAACAATTTGTTTATATGTAGCTTATTAGTAATTTATATTAAATATCTTTCAGGTTTGATAGCCTATAAATACACCGTAAAGGATTAAATAAACAACAAATCAACGGAACTAGTGGTGGGCCATGTTATCTTAAATGGATAAATCAAACGGAGGAACGGCTCGACAAGCTGTTGGATATTACAAGTAAAATGGAAGGAATCAATTCCGAAGAATTTGGTTGTATGAGTGTATGACTTTAACCAACAATACAAGTACAGTGGACAACGCTGTACAAATAAATACAACCGAGGTTGAAGAAATTTCATTGAATGGTGAAGGAGGTTGAAGAAACAATGAATGTTCAGGCCGACAATGTCGAAACATTTACCCTAAGCGTAAGTTTAACACGGAAACAAGGAGCACAAGAAAACAAATCCAAATGCAGGTAGCATATTAAAAAAGTTGTGGGGAGTTCCAAAACCCGAATTGAGTTCTCTTTTATCACTCGAAATGTATTGTTGAAGTGTTTCACACAAATGAAAGAAAATATTTTTTTTATTTTAATTACAATTTTTCGATATTTAATTACAATTTGCCCTACTTCGAATTTTTTCGATATTGAAAATATGCGATATCGAAAAATTACATAATAGGGCAAATCCGCGTCGAATCGAATTTTTTCGACATCGAAAAAAATCGAAATCGAAAAATTTCATAACAGCCCGTCTGCATTTCTAGAAAGGATAAGATTAATTTTAAAGCGACATTAGTGTATAATTTTCGCCCAGGTTGTGATGCAACAGTTATGGTAATTTGAATTTTTTGTGTAAAGTTCATTTACTTAGTTTATGTGAGTAAAGGTCGCTTACCTACATTCATATCTTATGTGGCTTTCGGCAATGTGGGTGTTGGTGGTGTGGATGTTGTTGATATGGTTATGTTGGCGATATGGAGTGTGTGTTATGCGCGATTGATTTCAAATGTCAATAACTTCCATATTTGTGAAACGAGACTTTTACTTTATACATACATTTGAGAGTTACATTGTCGCTCATTGTAACAACAGTAAACCAGATACTAACTATAAAACCATTATCTGTACACTGAGAAAAATTTTGGTTTGTAAAATTATAAAACGAAGTTTTCAATTTATCAAAGTTATACTTTTTTTTGAATTTCAAAAGTATTTTTTTGAAATTAAATGAAATTTCTGCAAACTAATAAAAAGCTTTTTTATTTTAAAAACATATTTTATAATATGATTTATAAAAAACTTTTTAAATTTAAGAAGTTTATTTATTTAAACTTAATAATTTATTTCAAAAGAAGTGTTTTAGCATTTAAAAACAATTTTTTTGATAATAATGACAACTTACGAAAATGTTTATTTTTATTGTTTTGCCAGAAATCCCGTTGTATTATTTTTCAATTCGTCTATATTTTATTTTAAAGTTTTTTCGGCTGTTTATATAATTCGCCAAATCGATATGTTCTTGTATTATACTAAAGGTATGAAAGTTTGAATTTTTGCAGCTTGGTCGTTGCAACTTAATGAGTACAGACTGAGTAGTGAGTAGAACAACTTTCTATCAGTACAAAATGAAATTGCCAAGAAAGAACTTGCAGAGGTTCTCATTATATTTTTTAAGGGTTGTATTTTTACACAATGGCCCTAGGGGTTAAAAATTGGGGAGGAAGAGGTAATTTTCTACTTTTCGTGGTAGATATATTATATTCTTATGAGTAGATGACCCATCGGTTTTGCTAGCTTGAACAGTGGCAAACATTGATTTAAAAATATTGTGACATTTTTTAAAAAATAATTATTTAAAAATTAAAATAAATCTTTTAAAACTAACCAATAGTTTTTTTATTCTTAAAAAACAATTTCTTAAAATTTAAGAAAACTACTTGACATAAGTAAAGAAAGTATTTTTGAAAATGAAAACAATTTTTTTATTTTTATAAACAAATTTGACGAAAAAATGTATTTTGAAAATAAAAAGATTATCCTTTTGATTTTGAAAACGAGATTTTTCGATTAAAAAATATATGTATATTTTTATGATTTTATATGTATATTTTTTTATTTTTACTGGTTTTTTTTTCTCAGTGTATGCATTTTCAATGCGTCACTTGATTACGATCAGTGGCCCTATTCTGGTAATTCCCCTGGAATAGAGAATTTGTACTGGCACGCTAAGGTAAAAAGTTAGTGCTAATTTTATTCAAAACAAAATAAAATTTGGAATAAATTTCGCTGGTTGTTTCGCTTTGAAGATATTGTTCCCAATTTATAATAATTTACATAAAACTTTTTTCCTCAGTAGGCCACAAAATCAAATTTATACGTAAAAGCTATGTAAATTCTTTCCACAATTCCATATTCCCAGGGAATTACCAGAATAGAGTCACAGTAGTGAACAGTTGGTGCTTGTGAAACAGCACAAATTTTATCTTAATTAGTGTTGACGTATTATTTTTAATTGAACTTATTATTAAAACAAAAAGATTTTAGGAAAATGGGTAAAGCTAAAAAACTTTCAGATGGCGAAAATGCAAAAATTGAAGTTTTAAAGGAAGAAGGATTCTCAAATCGTAAAATTGCAAACAAAAATAGTTGGGGAAAACATGTTATTGAATCCGTCATCAATAATATTGAAAATTATGGAAAAACAGAAAAGGACTCATTGCAGAGGCTAAGCCGACCATGGCTAAACGGGGGATTATTCGATCAGCTTCAAATTCATGCATCTCAGCGGCAAAAGTTAAGGCAAAAACTGGATTCAAAACCAGCTTATCAACGGTTCGGTGCGTGTGATTAACAATACTAAGCATCTTAAGTTTAAAAAAAACCTCTAAAGAAGTCTGGAATTTGTTAAAAATCAAATGACGTGGAAGAATGGTTCCAAGTTCCAATTTCAGACGAAAACAAATTTAATTTGGATCATCCTGCAGAACATCAAAACAACACAAAAAGCTGTTTTTAAGCATTTTTGTTAAAAAAATGTTATACGGTTTCGGTTTACCGTCTGTCCGTCTGTGTCCACGATTACTTGAAAACGGATGGAGTTATCATCTTAATTTCTTCACTAAAAGTTCAAGCAATTCATGGGATTGGGCCCTATTGATTTGAACATTTCTGTGTTTAGGGTGTTCGGAAATAGGTAGGGTTTTGTTAACCCCCCCCCCCCCCCCTCCTTAAAATGTGTAGATTTCTTTTTTTATTTTCTATACTATTTTGGTTTCATAGAGCATGTGAATGTGGAATCAAAATATATCTCATGTGGATTTGTGTTGATGGTGTGGTTATGGGGGTAGTAGGAGTGGTGGTGTGGGAGGTGGAGGGTGGGATGAGGTGTTTTGAGTTTGGTGTGGGAATTTGGGTTTTGGTGGATGAGGGCTTGTGTAGGTGGTGTGTGGGTGGTGTGTGTGTGGGAGTGGGTATGGATGTGGTGTTGATATGGGTAGTGCGATATAGGGTGGTGTGTGTGTGGGAGTGGGTATGGATGTGGTGTTGATATGGGTAGTGCGATATAGGGTGGTGCGGGTGAGATGGGTTTGAATTGGATAGTGGGTGGGGTGGTAATAGTTTTTAGGTGTGGTGGTTTGTGGAAGATTGGGGTCGGTTGAGTTATGGTGAATTGGGGTCGGTTGGAGTTGGTGTAGATGGGTGTGGGTGATTGTGGGTGGATGTTATTGTTTGTGTTATTTGAATTACGCAAATCACATATCACATCTTTATAGGCAACAAAAATGCTTAAAGAGTTCGGTTCCGAACCTTTCCCGTCTTTTTTTAGAAATTTTTAGTTTTTAGAGAGATTTTTCCACTAAAAAAATGCGTGTTTGTTGACTAGAGTACTAGATTTGTATCAAAATACAGATACGACCTTACTGTTGTTATCTATTCTACCGTTATTTCACAGTGTAATAGCGACTGATCTTTTATTGGAATAACCCTTACCAATTTAGATAGGGCTGAGTGTCTTCTGTTTATTATAAAGTTCCATCTGTTGTTTTTTAAGGCCAAAAAAATTTGTAGCATGCGGTGGCAACGCGAAAATTGTTTGACAAATGAAAAGTCAAAACTATGGAATTTTTAGTCATGTGTTCGATTACAACAGCCCAAGGTGGTTTGATTATCCAAACTAATGCTTGAACAAAATGAGCATTTTCCATCAAAAATCATCTTTACAGATGAAAGTCATTTTCACCTCAACGGATACTTTAATAAGCAAAAGTGTCGCATTTGGAGGACTGAAAATCCTCATGTTATTCATGAACAACGAATTCATCTAAAAAGAAGTTCCTGTTTGGCATCACTCGACCTTATTTTTTGGTAAATGAACATGAAGATATTTGAGCAATTCCACTCTCATTTCATTATATGAATTTATTCGGTTTCTAGAAAACCCTCAGATGAGCCCAACACATCGCTGAGATTTTAGCTATTTCATAAGATTTATAATTTTTTCCATGCATAGTTTAATAACACTGTTAATATTTGAACGCGTACACTATCGTACATTTAAAATTTGTTACAAAAATTAATAAATATGTTAAGAACTTCACGCCTGTTCCTTAAACGTAAATCACAACCGTACAGCAACAAAAAATTTAAAAGATGCTGAATTTCTTGCTCGATGCTGAACACAAACACATGCAGACGCACAGATTCTCATTCTCTCGGAATTAAAAAATCGCCCTAGAACGAGGTTGGTAAACATGTCGATAATGCAGATTCGGCCGTAACACCAAAAATAATGCAGATTCGGCGGTAACAGCTAAAATTAATCAACCGAAAAATTTCGATAATGCAGATTAAAAACAACATTGTTAATATTATGTAAATATCGATAATGCAGATAAGTATACATAACCCGTCGATAAAGCAGATCAATAATTGTGGTGTAAACAGTAATTTGTTTTTAAATCAAAAATGTTTAGTTCGGTTCATTACCGAATATTACTCATAATTAAATTTTTCTACTAAATGCAGTAAAACTATAATACAAAACTATTTTATTACTGAGAAAACTCGATGGAATATATCAAGCAAAACTTCAAAAATTTCAGGTCAATTTTCATGTGAAAAGTTCGGCAAAATTTGTTTGATTACATCATACACACAAAACTTTAAAATTTCTAAAAGTCTACCGTTTACAGTGTCATGGCCATAAATAAATTAAAATGAAAGGTCTTAATGATGCTGCTCACACCTGGAAAAAATTTGAGGTCTATTTTTATGTTGGGAGTGTGGGAAAACGCGGTTGAATAAAATATATAAAAATTTTAAGAAGTCCACAGAAATACCCAGCCTAAAATGCCGATAATGCAAATTAAATATAACCAAGATCAAATGAACGTCGAATAATGTCGATAAGGTAGATACAAATTTTATATCGGAAAATAATTTTTATTATTAATTATTTATTTTATTATTTAACCAACAGTATTACATCTGGTATTTAAAATTAGGCTTATTAATATAAATCAAATTTGAATTAAAAAAATTTTTAGAACTTTTTTAAATTCATCTCTGGACAAATTAAAATCGAACACGGTAGATACATTATTAAATACACGGCTAGAATTATAAACCGGGTCCGACATACCAAAATTACACCCATGGAAGTGCAGATTAATCACTAAGCCTCGGTGTCTGAGTGACCTCACTGGGGCACGTAACATTGCGCAAGAAATTTGTCTTTGGACGAACAATGGTTCAGTATTCAGTAACAAAAAACGGCCTAGACACTCCGTCTTCTAGAAAAGTTCATAACTTTACATTTAGAAACGATCAGGCAAAGCTTACTCAAGCTACACCAGTCGCAGAAAACGTTTAATTCCTGTTGTAGATTTAGTAGATCGCGATCATTTCTAATCTTACAAAAGATTTTTTACATCATCAGCGTAAATCAGAAACTTACAATGTTTGCTGCACCGTTTCACATCATCTATATAAATTCAATAAATAATAGAGGTCCATTGTGGCTACCTTGTGGGACGCCAGACAAAACATTTATGTCTCTAGATAAAATATTATTTAGAAAAACTTTTTGAGTTCTGTTCCACAATCACCACCTTCTAATGCTAACGTCAAAAAATTTGTTAACAAAGCAAGATTTGTCATAGTTGACCGTCCGGGGTAAAACCCGTGCTGGTTTACTGAGATGGAATTTTTAGTTAAGAAAAAGATGCGGTCCTTGACCATCGATTCAAATAATTTTGGAACAGCCGATAAGATAGAAATACCGCGGTAATTTTCAATATCCGTTCTCCGTCCACTCTTGAAAATTGGTTTAATGAAACTGGATTTCCAAATTGAAGGAAAAACTCCACTCTTCAAACTCAAATTGAAGATGTCCGTCAGCGGCTGAACCAAGACCGAAGCACACTTTTTCAACACAAGCGGGTGAATTTTGTCCGGGCCACAACTCATATTCACATTTACATTCAACACAGCGTACAGAACGTCATCGGTAGTAAACATCAAATTAAACATAAGTTATGAAGGCGCAAAACATCCCAATAAACAACCTTGACAATAAAAACCATTTCCCTATTTGGGATAATGGAACCAGGTGTAAGGGTCAAAGTGCATTGTCAGAATGAATTCAGAAAACATATGTATACTTTTATGACTTAAAGGCACCCACTATTTGGAATGCGAGTATGTTGAGCCATCTATTGCGAGAACGAGAGCTGACAGGTTACTATCTCTCTATAGATGGCTCAACACACTCGCCCGTCAACATGATGGTGCCTCTGTGTCGTAAATGTATACATTCCACTTTGAACATTACATAAAGCTCAGACATTTTACACCTGTTGGATAACTTTTGTCGCAGATTGATGAAACTTCACTAGTTTCGTATATTGGAAATGATCAGGAATTATTACTATGCTAAAAATATAAATGTTTTCTGTATGGTAATTTGAGGTTTTATAAAACATTGCAAATTTGCATTTAGTTATTAAAATAGTTTCTGACTAATATTCTAGCAATTCATGATACACGATACGGTTTTTTTAATTTAGACATGCATTTTATTTAACTTTATATTGTTCAAAAAAAAAAAACCACCCACTGCCATGTAACGTCCTATAACCATGCAACCAGCACCCGATAACCATGTTAATGATGTTCTATTGTCTCCCCTACTCCTTTGTAAAAGAAATCACTTCTAATGAATGAATTTTTAATTTATTTGAACATCATACAAGAAAACGAAACCATCACGATTTGTAATTCTTCCAAGTTAATTCTTTTTTTATTTTGTAGTATCGTGTTATTTTGACAAAATATTTGTGCGGATAGACAAGACAGCGCACATCGATATAAGACTTATATCTATAGTCGTGATATAAGAGAATAGAAGTAAAGCTTAGAATACGTTATTATTTCTAAGATTTTAAAAAAATTTGTTGGTAAACGCGACTTCGTTCGTGATTTGCGTATAATTTATTGAATGACTAATTTCTTTCGAAATCACAAGCTCTTAAAGAAGTTTTGTATATAAAGTCATAATATTATGATTTATTGACACGAGAATAAACGTTGAATGAACATAAATGAAAATGAAAGTTATGCGATTTATGCTGATTATGGGAATTAGAACATAACTTTTTCTCTGGTACGTGCGTATCTATTGTATAGAAACGATTTAGCATAAAGGTGATCATAGGAGTTGGTCAATAATCACATTAAGCTTGAAGGCTAAATGAAGCGTAGCGTGTGTGGATATTTTTAAGCTCATTAGGTTGTTCTCATCGTTGAATAACGAAATGCGGATGCGTGACCTCTAAATTTGCGCTCGAGTGAATCAAATTGGTTTGTATTTAACGCGGAAGCCCTTTAAATCGCTGTAACTGCTTATATATATACATTGGCTTACATAAGTAAGTAAACCGTTAAATTTATGTGCGCTACTATAGAACAATGGTGAATTATGCATTAGATTGCTCACATGCCTTATTGTGTTCGCCAGTTGTTCTTAGTATTGTTATGCCTTTGTCAAGACTGAAATATTGTTTCGAAGAACTCTTAATGATAAAAATATTATTTTGCGTATTCCATATTTAGTTGGATATGATCTTGACATTTTTATTATTGTTAAGTATTTCATAACAGCATAATAGGAAAATGATACATTGGTAAAAAAAATAATAGACCCAAGTCTGAAAGTCAGGGCCAAACGAATTTATATATAGAACTTCTATTTAAATTGCATTTCTATCTGCCGGCTGAGCGAATAATATTTTATGGATGGCAGTACATTACTGCGATCAAACTCAACAAAAAAAACCGTTGTAGTTTTAAGGTTAAACTAGAAATACACTGTTAAATTGCGTATTAAATTTATGAACTGCTCTTATGGAGATCGTGGTGTAATTTTATTTATTGGATGTCATTTGTATTCTCTAACATGAATTAACTCGTGTTAATCGGGTCGTGTTAATTCCCAATCCAGCTTGAAATACTAGATTTGGCAAAGTTGTAAGAAATGACCAAATTTCATTCAGAAATAGTAGAGTTTAGAACACAAATTATTCAATGACACATTTTGGGTGTGGGTAACTGCAGCAAGGAAACTTTCGAACTCGCTCACGGAAAAAATTAGTGTTAGTCCAAAATATTTTCATAGTATTTTGGTCACAAAAAAATTTTTTTCTGGCTATAAATTTTTTCAAAAACAATATTAAATTTGGAATATTTTTCCTATCCAATTTTGATAGGATTTTGATACGGAAAAAATATTTTCTAAGTTATAAAATTTTTTCATCAAACACGATTTCTCAGTAGGCCAGAAAATGGTATTTTTGACAAAAATATTATGAAAATATTTTTCCTAATTTCTTTTCCTATAGGAAAAAACAGAATCGGAGCTGCTGGTATCCTCAGTTCCAACCGCAAAATTAATGAATGAATTTGTGCTAATCCAGAATTAGCCCAATTCCATTGAACAACAAAAACCGTTGAATAAACAATTTTCTGACCTGTTTGACCTCAACGGCCTTTGTTATACAATGGAATTGGTCCAATCCTCAAAATTCTGCCACTATTCTTTTCGGATGAAAATGAACATACCTGACAGGAATATGCTACCTAAATTGCTTTGTCTTGAATTTTAGAATATTTTATTTCTATTTGTTGTTCAACACAAATATTATTATTGAACTTTATACCTCGGTATTTTATTTGTTTAATATAGTATCTTTTAAGGGCTGGTTTATTTTTCCTCAGTTTATGAATGAAAATTATATTTCTATGATAAAGATAAATTTTGTTAGTTCAGCTACCTTTCAAAAATTTTAAAATTAGGCTTAAATTATTTCTGAGTTTTTCTAGAAATCTGGTTTTATTTGTCTCTTCTTTCAGGCGAAATTTGAAATATTTTTGTTCCCCGTTTTTTCGTTTTTATGAACTTCAGGAACATTCTGGAACTTCTAAAATTCACATTAGAGTCCGAATCCACCTTAATTGGGTTCCAACAAATTATTTCTAGTTTTGTTTAAAACAGGTTTGGCTTAAATACACACGAGCGCGGGAATTTATAAAGCGATATTTGAAAGATCGGGATTTTAAAAAGCTTGATTTTGTACGGAATTAATTTTTAACTATTTTTTCTTTCTTTTACGCAGTCAAATTCATGAAAATTTATGAAAAATTTTGACATCGAGATTTTTGCAAATTTAAAAAATATTTTGGTTTTAAAAAAAAATTCTGTGTGTGCATGCGTGCGTGTGTAGTGTCGTACGCAAACTAAATATCTGTGGCTTCTTTACAGACCATACTGATTGGCTTGTCGGGGTGACACTCTATACTCAAGATTTTCTCATAAATTTTGAGATCCCAATGATTTTTGGCTGAAACCCGTTGAACGAAAGTGGCTGCCTCTTTAGTGCCTTCACCGTTTTTTTTGCAAATATTATATAATTTATTATGCGAGAACGATTTTAAACGACTTTGAGCTAAAAGATTGCAAATGTGTTTATCAACACTACCGGCCCAGGTCAATTTTCCAAAATTTAAGCGGAAATGGCGATTTAAAAAACACTATTTTCAACAAAATTCGGAAACTAAATACTCAAGCTTTTCTCATAAATAAAAAGATCACAGTGTAATACATCCGTACTACCGTGTATAGTTCATAAGCTAAATTAATAAAATATGTAATTGCATTTCTTAACTGGATTTCCCAATAATTGAAATAAGCTAAAATTGCTTAATTTCAATTATAAAAAGTTATGAGGAAAAAAAGTAAATGCACTAAGTACAATTTACTTAGAAATGCTGACGTTGGGTTGATTGATATCGAATCGAACGTTAACAAAAATGAAAAAGTAGTAATTAAGAATCGGTCAAGAAAGGTAGCAAAAATGTAAGAAGTGGTTTTTGGAATTAAGAATAAGTCTAAGTGTATAGTAATATATGTATTGTTGTTTTATGTGATAAATATGTGAAATGTAAGTGAATATAACGGTTTTCTGAAATTTAGATAGCCACACACAAACACAGTTTGCACTCACCAGGAAATCGAAAGCGGAGTGAAATAGAAAAAGAGACATCACAACTTAGCCTAATTTTGTTATGACGCTAGAATGCCATGACAAAATATATTTTTATTGAATCTGATCATGCGCATTACACCGTGACAAAGAAAAATTTTATTAAAATTGCTCATGTTTCTGTCATGACTCTGTGAGTAGAAAATTTCTTCAAATAATTAGCGAAGCCTTCAGTTTGAAATATATTCTACGTCAATGGAAGGTGGGTGAAATAATTATGATCCCTAAACCAGGCGTACCAGGAAACGATAAAAATCATATAGACCGATATCACTAATTCCGGTCATATGAAAAATTTTTGAGGAGCTGTTGCTAAATAAAATCAAACCGGCATTAGAAGAGAGATGCTTAATTCCACCACACTATTTTGGGTTTAGAGAAAATCACTCTACAGTTGAACAAGTTCATAGAATAACGAATGTCTTTGAAAATGTACTTAAGAATAAGAAGTATGCTCCAGTATTTTATTAAATGTAGTTTAACTCTGACCTTAAAAGAATATCAGCAAGTATACCACAAGGTAGCGTCCTTGGAGCTATTAGCCGTGTTTTAATTTTGCGAGCATTATCCGGCGCAAAATGGCAATTTCTACTGAAACTGCAGCTATAATTCACTGATGTCGCTGTACTATAAAAATTAAAACTAAATTCATAAAACAGACATTTATCACCTGAAATATACTAATTAACATTTATTTTTACATGACTTTATAAACAAGAGTTCATCTTGCTGCGTTTTAAATTTGTATTATAAGAATAAGTTTCTAAGGATTTCAGGGGTTTACAAAATAAAGGCCTTTACAAACTCCCCATTGAAAGGGATAAGCTCCCGATAGCAACTCCCGATAAATAGGTAGAGCAAAATATGTTTTATCGATTTTTAACTAAAAAGTTTAATGAAAAATCTTAGTTTAGAGTTAAGTAAATTAATTACATGAAAAAATAGCGCACTAAATATGTATAAGTTTTAACATAGAAAATTGGCTGCTCCGGATAAATCTATCTGGCGCTAATACCAATTAAAAAACACGCTCACTATGTTTATTCTGTATACGAGAGACTTGCCGAATATTCAGCAAGGCACTACAGTAGCAAACATTTGCAGACGAATACAGCTATTCTAGCAGTTGGAAAATATATTTCGGAAGCAACAAGCAAACTCCAAAATGCAGATTACACGGTGAACAACTGGGCTAAAAATGGGGCATCCTATTAAATGAAGTCAAATCAGTACACGACAACTTTACAAATCAAAATGTAAACTGTATTCCCGTGGTTCTCAACTCAAACCAAATTCCCTATACAAATACAGCTAAACACTAGATTCTCTCCAAAATAAAGGGCTGCGAGGGTTTGTGAATGCCCAATTGTACATTAAGAACTACAACCTTCATAGAGACTTGAAGATGGAATACGTCACCGATGAAATAAAGAAGCATGCATGGGAACACGTACATCGCTTATCTCGACATAAAAATGCAGAAACCGCTGGAGCTGGGCAGTTCTAATTAGAATAAGAAAGTATTGTAAAATGAGTAACCAATAGATTACTCATTTTAATCCTAAAAACTAATTTAAGGTGGATACATAACTAGATGATCTTTGAATCAGTTGGAATATTGAATAAATAAATAAATAACTTTAAACAGTTCATTTAAATTTTGTAGGACGAGTCGAAAAGTGTTTGGAACCACATGGTATTTAACAGTTTTATGAAACACATATTTTTTCTTATTCCTCGAATATTTGTTTAACAATGTAGAGCCGAGCGAAAACTCGATTGCTGTTAGTTAATATCAATTTTTGTTCATATCTTTGGAATCATACACTTTACAAAAAATTGCTTGCGTGCAAAAAGTATTTATTTTTAATTAAAGGTGACCCTCCAAACACACGGTGTTCTAAGTACATAGATACCTTCCCTCAATCTGTACTTATTAAAAAAACACTCGAAAGTAATGGTTCTAAATAAAAAAGCTAACTTTAGTCTACATCTAACTAATGAGTTTCAAGATCTTTCAAGATCATCACTAGATGTCCCCCACGACCATTAACATATTTTATTATAAGTTATTTTCTCCTACCTTGCATCGTTCTTGAGATAAAAGCCTGGTATTTAAAAAAAAATCACTCAAACGTATACGGTTCCAGTTAGAAAATATGGTGGAACAGAATTTTTATTGGATTCAAATAGATTCCAATAGCCGCCATATTGAATTGTTTTAGCATTGGTTATTTACACTGTTAATATTTTATAAATGTAAATTAGTGAAAATTGTATTAAAAAATATATTAAATAAAATCATAATTTACATAATAAAATTTAAAAAGATAATAAATACAAAATATATTAGAGAAATATATAAAGAACAAGAAATAGTTAACAAATAAATAAAATTAAAGCGTTAACAAAAAGAACATCAAATATGTTTAATGCAATTTTTCACTCAAAATATTTAGTAGTCTTACCTCCCTAAAGTGACCACTCAAGTGATTTAGAAAAACTGGTCACTTTTTAGAGGTTTTTTAACAAAAAAAAATCGTTTTTAATAGGAATAAAAATACATAATATGTATTTTTATTCCTATTAAAAACTATTTTTTTTTGTTAAAAAACCTCCAAAAAGTGACCAGTTTTTCTAAATCACTTGAGTGGTCACTTTAGGGAAGTAAGACTACTTTATAAATCTGGGCCAATAATAAGCCCTTTCCAGAGATTAGCGAAAGATACCACTATATATGTCGGATTGGCGTATTTTTAGAGAACATTTTCCGGTATTTGGTTTTTTCCTAGTGGAGGAAATGTAGCCTTGTTAATAGCAGTTTTGCTATTGCGTGCACCACTCTCTGGAAGTGGCTTGTTGTTGGCCCAGATTGATAAATTACTAAATATTTTGAGTGAAAAATTGCAATAAACTTATTTGATATTTTTTTTTTGTTAAACCTTTAATTTTATTTATTTGTAAACTATTTTTTTAAGTTCTTTATATATTTCTCTAATATCTTTTGTATTTATTAGCATTTTTAAATTTTATAATGTAAATTATGATCTTATTTAAAATAATAATAACTTTTAATACAATTTTCACTAATTTGCATTTATAAAATATTAACAGTGTAAATCACCATAAAACAATTCAATATGGCGGCTATTGGAATCTATTTGAATCCAATAAGAATTCTGTTTCCAACATGTTTTCCAAATAGATCCTTATACGTGAAATAACTACATAAGAGAGTATGTTTTAATTCAAAATAATAAAACGCTCATTTGCTGCAATAGTGACACAACCCAAAATTCACTCATTTCTAAGATATTCGAACCAAACGATTCACAATACATAGTTCATATTTTTATTATTTTGTATTAAAACATACTCTGTTAGTAGTTCTCTATGTAGTTATTTCAAGCAAATTAGGTTAAATTCCATTAAAAAAATCACTCAATTTGCGAAAGAAATTCATATTTTAAAATATCGGAAACTATCCTAAGAAAATTTGCAAAATATTAAAGAATTATAAGAATTAAGATCCGATTGTAGATGTAAGAATAGAAAAAAAAATTATTTTACTAATCAGAATGTATTTTTATTTACTTTTGAAAAACGCCGTTTTTACTCACAATTTTGAGTGATATTTCAAATCGCTCTATTGAAAAATTAAAAATTTTGAGTTATGTCACTATTGCAGCAAATGAGCGATATGAACTATTGGGAATCGTTTGGATCGAATATCTTAGAAATGAGTGAATTTGGGGTTGTTCCACTATTTCAGCAAATGAGCTATATATAATTTGGATTTTTTGCTAGAAACTTCACATTGGTTCACCCGGTTTACACGTTTCATATAATAGTTAAAAAAATATTACATAGTACATTGCACTTTTACCATGGATAAATTGGCTTTAATTCTTTCAAAAGCCATTTGTCTAAAGACCACGTGGTGTCAACAAAAAATTAAAACTTAAGTGTCTTTCCTGACACATTAAGAAATATTTTCCAAGAATTTATCGCTTCTAAACCAATCCAGTACATCTTCTAAGTCATCGATTTTTAGGATTTAGGGCAAACTTCACGAATTTGTACAGCAACGTTAAGTTTCTCCTAAATTTGTCCTAGTTTTTGTTTTTGTTGAATTGTATTTAAATTTTAATTTGAGGAAATAAAAGTGCAAAGTTCTTCTCGAAGAAACCAAAAAAAATTTTTAATTTATGTATTATACACAGAATATCAAAAAATTGGAATGCTCATGCCTGTTTGTCTAAATGCAATTGTACGTACACATAAATTTTTATCAAAATTAGGTAACGCTATCGTACATAGTGAAGCGCGTATGCACACGCCACACAAAATTAATTGAATCGTTAATTAAAATAGAAATTTCAAAATGATCTATTTCCTAAACCCGTGTACTTAGAGTACTTACATACATTGTTTTTTATATCAAAGTGTTAAGAAATACATATGTAATTCTGATACCCGTATCATACCTTCGACGTACATTCTACAAAAATTGGTTCAACATATATTTCGAATACGTTAAACAGTTCGTGGTAAAAATCATGATCGTGCTGTTTAAGAAAACAATTTTTTGTTTGAAAAGATCATGACAAGAAACGTGTAGTTGCATCTAAAATATACCTATACGAGTATGTTTTTCTAATTTATTATTTTTTTTTTTAAGGTAAGTTCTAAAATCTTTCACCATATACTATATACGCGCAAAAGATATATGCGGACATGAGAAGAAAATTGTAGAAAATCAAAACAAAGAAAGGGAAAATTGAAAAATTACGAAATAATCAATTATAAAGTTTATATATAGTTTTGTATTTTAGGCTCTGTATCTCATCGCAAAATCTTTGTTTAAAATGTATACAAACCAACTGTACCAACAACAAATCGAAGTAAATGACGGAAATAAAATGTAAGATTTAGAAGAAGAAAATACATTACGTACATTCAATAAATCTTGTTAAAGAAGAACAAAATACAACATTAATCATGTGATGGATTGCGCGCGGGGTTAAAACGCCGCAGATATATAGAAGAAAATTGTTATTCAACAAAAAAAAAATGTTTTAAATCAATTTTTAATTCTAATAGATTTTGGCAGATCTAAGATACCAACGTACATGAAAAGATCAAACTTTCACTTAATATTTTTTTTTTGTTTAGCAAATACGTGTAAGAATTAATTTTCAATTATCAGCATTCCATCAGCACCACTATATATGTCAGGTGTCATTAATAAATATTGCTGGAAGTCAAATAGGTTAGTATCGTATATAGTCCAACACCGTTATTTATAATTAACAATGTAGATCACGAGCAACACGATTTTGGTGATTAATGAATTACTTTGTAGTGTTGTGGAATTGGATTACGAAAACTCGATCTCAATTCAATTAGTACATATATACCATAGGAAATTTGGCATCTGTAACGCGTTCACCAACATCTAAGGTAATTGCAATTGAAAATAAAATTTCATGGTGTTTCCAAATGAAAACTCGAAGGTAAAGAAATTTAAGATCAAATATTACAACTTCAGGTGGTGGCATTCCTACTCTTCAGCCATCATAGCCCGAAATGTTCGACCAGCAAAGAATACTTTAAAATTTGTTCTAATCACCAGCCGACATTATTGACGAAGTGGCATATAAAACTGCCGAAAACAAAATTCGGAATATGTATTAGTTTAGATCATTCACATCCTTAAATGATTAAAAATTTAAAAGAATGTGTACAATGAAAAAAACTTGTTCAGTAAAAAATACTGGGAATCCGAAAAGAAAAGAGTATATTTAAATTACGTTTGAGCGGCAAAGACAGCAACTTTTGTTTTTCGTTTGTTTTTTATAGCAAAATTTATAGTCAAAATAGTGACAGAATGGGGCAACATAACCTAAAAATATTGTAAATAAACGATTTCAATGAAACAAAAAATTTTATAAAATTCATTCTACCCTACAATGAACGTGTTGTACGTAGCGGCACAAAAAAATAATCCTCCGTTTTATTTTTCTCTTGACATTTCACTATAATATTTTTCAACCATAAAATTGTCGTAGTGTGCGGAAAATATTTCTCAATGCATACTATTTTTTGAAGGTGTGTTAAAAATGTTGCCATAAAAAGTATTGAGTTTCATACTGTTGGTTTCGGAATAGCATCACCTAAAATCAAGCTAAAAGATTAAAATTATCATCCCAATACCGAAATATGTGTACATTCTTATTATTTTTATTTTGTAATGTCAAAATTATGACATCTTATTGCAATGACCATTCAAGTAATTTAAAGTTCATCGAACTCTTATTACAATGTTGAAGAGTGGCTCAGTTTTGAATTGTGAACGCGTTGCAAATAAGATGCCGCAATTTCGGCAATTTTCTATTGCATCCTGTATATTTTTTTTTCTTGAATTCACGAACCAAACTGTGCTAAGTGAAGTTTATAAATTAATAAAAAAATAATAAATTTTTTTAAAAGCAAAAAAAATAAAAGTTATACTTCAGTTTTTCATCTTTTCAACTTGGGAATTATTGCAGAGGCAAACCGTAAGCCCACCAACAGCAGTGGCCATCAACATCCTTGTCTTTGCCCAACACATACTTTTTATGGCAACATTTCCCCCACTATTATTTTGCCAGTAAATTTTACTGAAAAAAAAAATTTTTTCTCTCTAACAAGTAAAGGATTTATATTTTCATCTCGCGTTCATTTTACTGAAAAAAATTGTTTCACTGTGGAATTCACGTATTTTACAAATTATTCGAAAGCGGCCTTACACAATCAACATTAATGTCATTACTTTTTGGTAATGACAATGTTGCATCATTACTGTTGCCATTACATTAATTTTTGCAATCAACAAAAATTATTTGAGAGAGTTAGAAAGTGAAATATAATAATAATTTTAAAAAATAATAATAAATACAAAATATTTGATAATTACGGACCCAATCTGAGTACCTTATATAAACAAATTTATCCGAATTTAGAACCATCACTATCGATTCTTAGCACTCGAAAACTTCTCCCACTACCAATTTATTTTATTTCCTCCTCCCAATTTTCATCACAGATCGTAATCTGAGGATGTAAAACCCTTTTTGAATCCTGCTCCTGTCGAAATTCAAACCCGGTATCTCCCGATCAAAACTTCAAAGCTTTAACCACTTTGCCGTTTGGTCGGTGTCGCCAAATATAATAATTCAGTCGACGGTAACTCAACTATGATTAAGAGAAATTTACAATATCCCGCGCTGGCTGACTGCGCTCGCGTGACGATGTCGAACAAGACCTACTCGTATTAGGATGTTGAAATTGTAGGACGAGAACGATGGACCGAGACGGAGGGTGGCAAAATTCTTTCGTGGGATGTAAAAGCTAGAATGAGAGAGAGAGAGAGAGAGAGAGAGAGAGAGGGTTGAGGTGCTAACGGCACCTGCATCCAAATCTCCGAAAAGGCGTGATTTTGTGGAATATGATAAAATTCGCTCAAAATTAAAATAGAAATATAAAAATTGGAAACAAATTTTGTGTTCTGGTTAGAAAGTTCCAATCAGGCTGGCTTGATGGGCAATTTAACAATCTATTTCATGTTTTAACAGAACCTGTGTTCAAATCTTTGGGAAGGCGCCTTAATGGCTGTTTAGCATCCATTTTCGCTCCAACTTAAAACAGAAATTCAAAAATGTGTAGGAAATTTACTGTCCTGGTAAGGAAGTTTCAATCATGCTGGTTGAATGAACAATTTAGTAACGAAACTTGAGTTCAGATCTCTGAGAAGGCGTGTTAATGGCCATTTACCATTTTCACTCAAACTCAAAATAGAAATAGAAAATTCGTAGGAAATTGTTGTCCTATTTAGGAAAATCCAATCAGTCTGGTTGGATAAGTAATTCAACAACCTATTTGAGGTGCCTGCGGAACTTGATTCCAAATTTCTGGGAAGTCGTGTTATTGGCCGTTTACCATTTTCGCTCAAACTCAAAATAGAAATACAGAAATTCGTAGGACACTGTCCTGGTTAGAAAGTTCCAATCAGGCTTGATGCATGAGTAATTGAACAGCCTATTTGAGTTGTTCACGGAACCTGAGTTCATAGCTCTGGGAAAGCGTGGCAATGGCCTTTTACCATTTTCACTCAAACTCAAAATGGAAATTCAAAATTCGTAGGAAATTTTCGGTCCCAATTAGGAATTTCCGATGAAACTGGCTGGATGGGCAATTCATCAACCTATTTGAGATGTTCATGGAACCTGAGTCCAAAATCCTGGGAAGGAATGTTAATGGCCGTTTACTATTCTCACTCGGCTGAAAATATTCGAAAATTAGTAGGAGATTTGCTGTTCTGGTTAGGAAGTTCCACTCTGGCTTTATGGATGAGTAATTTGGCAAACTATTAGAAGTGCTCACGGAACCTGAATCCAAATCTTTAAAAAGGCGCGTGATGATCGTTTACCATTTTCACTCAAACTGAAAATAGAAATACAAAAATTCTTAAGAAATAGACTGTCCTGGTTAGGAAGTTCCAATCAGGCTTGATGGATGAGCAATTTAAGAACCTTTTTGGTATGTTCACGGAGCCTGATCTCAAACCTATGGGAACGCGTGTTAATAGCCGTTTACCATTTTCACTCAAACTCAAAATAGAAATAAACAAGTTCGTAGGAAATGTACTTTCCTGGTTAAGAAGTTCCACTCTGGTTTCATGGATGAGAAATTTGGCAACCTATTAGATGTGCTCACGGAACCTGAGTCCAAATCTATGAAAAGACGTCTTAATGATCGTTTACCATTTTCACTCAAACTAAAAATTGAAGTACACAAATTCGTATGAAATGTACTGTCCTGGATAGGAACTTCAAATCAGGCTTTGTTACGACTCGACGGTCATAACATTGTTTTCTTTCTCTTAGTCGTTTTCAGTTTTTGGTTTCATGGTAATAGAGTGTGAGATGATTTTTATTGACGGCATTGTCATCTGTTCTATGACATTGTTGCTGGAGTGGTTTGTTTCTTGGAAATTAGCCGCTTTATTCACACGTAGTGTCATGTGAATTTTTGATAAATTAAGAACGAGACCAATGTGTTCTTTGTGCGTGTGTGCGGGCGACTAGGATATAGAGTATCATCGTTGTGTTTCTTGTTTTGGGGCGCCCAAATGATGCGGAGGAGAAAGAGTGTCCAAGAGTTTGTTTTGTTTTTGATCAGCCAAGATTGGATTTTCAAAAATAAAGGGCGAATGCAGACTCTATAATTGCGTATATTGAATAATGCAAATAACACCATTTTTGAAAATTGGCCGCTTTATTAAGCAGTGTCTTGAGCCATATTCTCATATGAGCGTATTGGCGTCGAAAACTAGAGCTCTGCATCGGATAGTATTATCCGCGGATATCCGCATTTATCCATTATCCGCGGGTAAAAGCAGATATATCCGCATAAAATTGTGCAGATGCGGATCAATAATCTTTATCCGCAGTATGCGGAATTTTATTTTTCATCCACATATCCACTAAAGCTCTAGTATCAATCTATGTGTTTTATGTGTTATGAAATATTTATGTATAGTTTGTTAATTTTAAATCGACTAGTGTAAATGATATATTAAGAGCGAAATTAGTTACATCGAATCGAGGAACTAGATAAAGCTGACCTTGAAACTCTAATTTTATTTTTAACCCCGTTTAAAGATGCCACAGATCAAGCTGAAGGCAGTAATCATTCCACTTTGTACTTAGTTGTACTATTAAAAATTAAGATACTTGCACATTTAAACGGACTTACTATTATTCACGAATGGATTCGTGATGCTAAGACCCGTGCACTAGAATACATGGCTACGATAAAATTGGAAGTGGAGCATTATGCTTCAGTTTTCTTGCATCCGCTCCTTAAACATCTAAATATGATCGACGGTATAAATAAATATGCTTCGTATAGTTGGAGAAATGATAAGCTAGCATCTTACACCAACGAAAACGAAGAGGTTATCCCACAAGACCACAAGACAAATTTTCCGAAATTGTTTTTGATAGCGCAACGCATTCATGCGATTCCAGTGAGCAGCGCACCATCTCTTTTTCTCGACCGAAAATGTTGGAGGTAATTTTTTTTCAGTTCATAGGTTCATACACTTGTTTTGATTTTGCAGATGCGGATGAGTGCGGATGCGGATTTGATAATTTTTAACGAGTGCGGATGCGGATAAAAAAATTGGCCCCGATTATAGAACTCCCGGATTGACCGCGGAGGGATTATTTTATTCGGATTTAACGTTGCACGTATTATTGAATACGTCGAATGAAAAGTGAACGAATGACGGCAATGCAGTGCGAAAAATTGATATTATTGAATTCGCGGGTGAAACACACTCCGGGCAAAAACTGTCATTGGGCGCTTTCAGGTACGCCAACTGTTGGCATCATGATTAGTGAAATCATCGCCAAGTTGACTTGAAAATTTCATAGAGCTCAAAATTTCTATAACGTTGGCCGTGATTTTACTCAACATGTTGCCAACTGATGAGTAACCTGAAAGCGCCCATTTTAAATTCGCTTCAAATTTAATGCAGATTTCAAGTACCTACTATATAGTCTAGTCGTGCTACATTTTTTTTGTAATGGAGAATAATGCGTAAGTTCTGAATTTTAAATAAGTATAAATTTTTTAAACCAAATTAAATTAATTCTTTATAGAAAACGAACCACAAACAGAACTCAATTTGAGAAGATGGTGGAATTGATAAAGCAGCACCCTGATACAGCGAGAAACTTAAAATGTTGATATGGTTCAAGGAGTGATCATAAATCTTCATTAAGGAAAAAATTAGTATTTAATAAGCGTGAGCTAAGGACTACTGATGGCGGTACTAACAAGCTAGTAGCGCTTTCCCGTTTGGCGGAGAAAGCCAAATGTATAGAAGTTTGAAGTACCACGTAAGAGGACATTTAACGACGCAAACATTGAAAAACTATCAATTGAATCTCCTATACCGAACTTAGTTGAAATGGATACATCGCAATCCTCCGAATTGTCCAAAGATAATATCGCAGGCGAAGGGTCACAAATCAAAGAGTTAAAATCGTTGAAGCTGTTGGATAAACAGATAAATATTCAGCAACAGCTTTACGAAAACAGTAAAAATTTCATCAAAATTCAAAATACCGACCAAATGGCTGGCACAGTGGTTAAAGCTTTGGCGTTTGGATCGGGAGGTACCGGATTCGAATCCCGATAGGGGCAGAATGCAAAGTGAATTTTTATCAACAGATTTCGATCTGTGGTGAAACGTTACACATCTATGACCCACTGCGTCAGTGTGCAAAACCCGGTTATCTGCTGCTGGCTCTTCAATTTTGATGTGTGTTCCATTTACACACATTACAACGCCAGGAATTTTACATTTGGAGTGAAAAAAGAGCCTCGGTTCAATTTTCTCGGGTTCACTCATTTTAAGCGTAATCCATTTTCTAAAATTATAAATACTTCCGACAAAATTACTGAAACCGTTGATTGGGCCATTCCAACAAAACAATCTTGAACAGTCTGGTACCCGCCTTCAGCCACTTAAATTTCAGAGTTATAGAAAATGATTTTACTACTTTTGGGAAATTGCTTTTAAGCTCTTTCAGAACATATCTAACAGCAGCTTTATTTAGCCTAATGTTTCTTTATAAATCTAAAAAAAAATAACATATTAATAGAAATCAATATCACAAATTTAGAAATATTTTTATTTGCTGAGCGTTTGGCAACTGAAATATATTTTCAGGCATGTTTCTTACTGCTTTTCTACTTTTCTTTCTATTCAACGACGGATCTTCATCATTGAAATGTAAGAAAAGGCTGATTATATTTTACAATAAAACAATTTTTCAATTTTTGTGGTTAAATAAGGTTTTTTATTAAAATTGAAGCCAACAATTTTAGAACAAAACATTAAATTCAATTATATGATTTTGACGAAATTGTCGAATTCAATAATGGAAATAATTTTGAATACGAATCGAATGCGGATCGAGTGTGCTACCGCCGCAGTAAATCCGGCGAGTTCTATAATCGGGGCCATTGTTTTTTTTTCAGCCGATGCGGATCGGATGCGGATACGAGAAAACGTATCCGCGCAGGGCTCTATCGTAAACCACACCGCTTACCTTACATGGCCCAAAGTAGATTTATTTCGGCGTAAAAGCCGCCGCTACTCTTAAAGTTTGCATGACGAGGCCATTCAAATTATTTTTATCGGTGAAAATACGGCAGCGTATACCCAACCGGCCACTTGTAATTTTTTTTTTTATTTTACGGTTAAGGCAAACGGCATTGTATTTAACGGTTTCGGCGGGAGGACGCCCAACCGTTTTGACGGCCTATCGAGGCGAGATGTACTTTTTTTGGCGAGACAACGTGCAACAGTATTTACGGCTTCCAGTCGAGGGCAAATATATTTAGCGGCGGACGTGCCACTCTGTTGGATTCATGTACGGGTGGCCAGTTTAGGTCATTTGTTTTATTAACCAAAGGCGGGAGACGCTCAACCTTACCGGGGAAGCCCACCCGAAGGGCGGAAGGTACCAAAAAATGTTTGTACTTAAAATCCAAATTTCAATTCTTTTTTCTATTATTCCATTTTTATTTATTTTTTATATTGTAATCAAGCGCCATAACTAATGTTTGGCACGCGTGCTGGATGCATTTGGTCCCTTCAAATTACTCGCTGGGGGTCTCTCCGGGTGAAGAGAGGCCTGGTCTGTTGAAAAGACGTCCCTACCCTATTATGATGCTTGGTTGTGGCTGGATATCGGCCTTCCGAGGTCAATGGGTCATTCAGGGAGGTCTCTTTAGTACTGGGTACTTGTCACTCGGGGAGATCCGGTTGTCCCTGGATGGACATACCCGATTATTATTAAATTTATCTGACGTTCCTCCAATTTCGTCGAACGAATTCTGGTGTTCCTTATTTAATTTCAGTTTTGCTTCAATTTGCTTTTTAATTTCGATTCTGTTTCACGGTGTAGACCAGAAGCACGCAAGCCTTAACTTCCCCACGACCCAAAACCCTAAAATCTAGCCAGCAAAATCACCGAGAGTGAGGCCCCTGCGTGCTTAGTTAAATCTGCGGAATTTTGTTGAACCGTTCCGTAACAGCTTGATGGATGAGCAATTTAACAACCTATTTGAGATGTTTACGGAACCAAATTTCTAGGAAGGCGTTTTATGACTGGTTACCATTTTCGCTCAAACTTAAAAAAAACATACAAAAATTCGTATAGGAAATTTGTAATCCTGGTTACGAAATTCCAATCAGGCTGACTGCAAGAGCAATTTAGCAACTTATTTAAGGTGCTCATGGAACCTGAGTTCTCTTCCTAACCATGACAGCCCTGACCAGGACAACAAATTATCACAAAATAGATGTTTGAGTGAAAATTATAAACAGCCATTAACACGCCTTATCAAAGAATTGAACTTAAGATCCGTAAGCGTCTAAGAGTGATTGGATCTTCCTAGCCATGACAGCGACTTTCTTATGAATTTGTTTGTGTCTATTTTGAGGTCGAACAATTCGAATATCAAAGGATACATTTGGTTGGCCATATGCTTTGCACCCGTTTATGATAACAGTCTCTTTTATTTACTTTGGCTCACCTTTGGTCACCTTTTAAAATCTCTGCACAAAGGTTTGATCAAAACGGTATTGCGATTACAAAATCACTTTGACGTTGATATAGCCTGAAAACTATTTGCAAAATATATTGATTCTCTAATTAAAATTAATTCTTGCAATTTTCTCTATACTTTCAGATTTTGCCAAACTGCCGTTTATGGAACCAAAGATCGCTTACTAAGTTGCTAAATATAAAAATAAACAAACTTCTCATCAATCCAACAACAAGACAAAATTAAGTGTTACATGTTCGAGCACTTCCTAATTTATCATATCAATATATGGTTATGTAGCGATTTGTTGTGTACCTAAAAATTAAAGATTAGATCGAACAACGTGCCATCATAACACATTTATGCTTGAGATTCGTGCTTTTTAAAAATTCACATAATCTCAAAACCTGATTTACTCATTCATCTTTCCAAATTGATATAAGAAGACGTTATTAGTACAAGAATCTTTCTATTCTACCACGAAATCCATTCTTAAAAATTTTATACAAATCGTATACACGTTTCCTTCTTCTTCTTTTACTTTGATCGTGCATTCATTTCATTATTATGATGATACGTAATCGAAATCTCACACCTTGAATAATTTTTCTTGTGTTGTTTCTTGTATTCTTAATTTTAATTAAATTAAAACGGTAAACACTCTTTAAGACGAATACACAAACATGTACGCAGAGTTGGATATGGGTAATACAATACACATAAGCGCGCTTTTGTTTTATTTATAATTTATGCGTTGAATCGATTTTTGTAAAGACGTTCAAGTAAAGTAAACAAAAGAAAATCAATGTACGGTATCAAGACGGTATTATCTCAATTCACAGCAGTCGCTAGAGCACCGCTGGTTTATTCGTGCGTGTGTTTATGTAGAAGAATGTTTTTTTGTTGTTGCAAATTGTGTTATACGAATACGAGTACAGGCTTATGTAATATGTAAATTTTGTGCAGACGATCATAAATATGAGACAATCGTATACGTAAAGTAATATGACACCTTTAGCTCTTTGTTTGCGATGAATATCTTAAAGTAGGCAATAGGAGTGTGGGTGAACTACTAATGGGTGATAATATGCTAATCATTTTTGTGTTACTGATGCGAATATGTGAAATGGTTTAATTAATTTGATTATAATTGTCTTTGAATAATTTACCGTTATTATGAACCGAGATAAATGATTAAGATGTTTTTGTATAAACCGCTTGCCACAAGTGCCGTTAGATGTCATAAGTAAATACATAGTAGTAAACAACGAAATTCACTTCCCTTGTCACACAGATCCCTTGTCAACTCACTAACTTTGAATATAAAGGACAATGTAAATTTAAATTATGTGCCTTGTCACAATAACAACTGTCAGAATGGTTTTATACTAATGGCCCTATTCCATGGAAAAAAACCTGCTGTCAGTAAAAAATAAAAGCGAGAAAAAAATATAGATTTTACTGGTTGTGTACGAAACAAAACATGTTGTCAGTAAAATTTTACTGAGAGAATAGTTGTGATGGTGTTAGTTTACTGCCACAATACTGCTATAAAAAATGTAAACTGGAGTATTTTTCACATATCTACGTGTAAATATAAGAAATTTTTCTCACACTCATAAAAAATGTGTCGTTCGCCATTTCTATAGTCAAATGTCGATTTGTTTTTTTTCCGAGTTGAAATTTGTTAACGTTAGTAGTTTTTTGTGGTACATACATATATAAAAATTAAAATATATAAAACTAAATCGAATTGTACGAAAATGTACAAATTTAAACTGTTATGAAATTTTTAGGTTATGGCAAAATGTAAAACCATAAAATTTTACTATAAAAACCAAATAAAACATATTTCTGTCCATTGTCACTCTTATGGAATTTAATTTTTTTTTGTGTTATCAGTAAAAAAATAAACTGTCAGTAAATTTTTTCCATGGAATTAAGGCATAAATTTCAAGTAAACGCCAAACAAAGATAACCTTATAAAATTTGTGTAAATAATGCGTGGATTCCACAATGAAACTAATTTTTAGTTAAAATAATTTTATAGGCAAAATAGTGACGGATTGGGATCAACATAACCTAAAAACTTGAAAATAAACGATTTTAACGAAACACAAAATTTTCTAAAATTTATTTTATGCTACAACTACAATGAACGTGTTGTACGTAGCTGCACAAAAACATAATCCCACGTTAATTTTTCACTTGACATTTCACTATAATATTTTCTCAACCATAAAATTGTCGTAGGGTGCGAAAAATATTTCTCAATGCATACTATTTTTTGAAGGTGTGTAAAAAAACGTTACCATAAAAAGTATAGAGATTCATACTTTTTATGACAACATTTCCCCCATTTACTCTATTATTTTGCCAGTAAATTTTACTGAAAAGTTTTTATGTTTCTCTCTAACAAGTAAAGGATTTATATGTTTATCTCGTGAATTGAAAAAATTTACAATCGAAAAACCAAGGTAAAAATATAAAAATTCGTTAATAAGAAAAGTTAGTAGTGAGAATAGAATATAGAAGAAAAATGTGAAAGAATCGAATTTCATACGCTACGTAGTAATTCGCTAGTAGTACCACTACATGATATTGTTCTATATATATATAGACAATATTCCAATGTAAATAATATAACATCACTAACATCAGTCGTCGGGGCCTGGTGAGAAGGCTGATTTTTGCAAATCAAGAAAACTCATCCTTTCGAAACTGATTGTGGCGATTCTTACACATTTTCCATCTATAAGTCAAAAATTTAAATGAAAAAATTTGTTTCACTGTGGAATTCACGCATTAATTAACACATTTTTAATAATAATAATAATAATTCCCAACGAATTCCGGGGTGATTGCCTCCCTGACCGGACGCGGGGTGTCATCATCAACATTATTATTATTTTTTGAATATAATTCCAGGGAATTATAGACAAGGACATCATTCTACTAGATTAAAAATTAAAAATGAAAGAAAACAGCAAAAAATAAATTAATATTAATCAAAATGAAAAATGTGTTAAAAAAGCAATGATTAGAAAAATGAAGGCTGAATCTATATGTATTAAATTTAAGAGAATGATACCTCGCCGCAAAAAGGAGAGACCGACCGCTGGTTTGCTTAGAGCAAGCAAATTTAAAACTGGAAGAAAAAGGAAAATACAAAAAAAGAAAAAAGAGAGAATTAAAAAAACAAAACAAAATTAAACAAAAATAAAATTAAAATTAAAAACGCAAATGGAGAGAGCATGAAAATTATAAATACTCGATAGAGTATTTAAGTCAAATAAATGAAAGTAAAAAAGAAAAAAAAACAATTAATCTAAAAATAAAAATAAAATTGCTTTATCTATTGGCAAATAATAATTTCTTAAAAGCGAATTTGCTGATGTGATAGTCAAAAAGTTCAAAACATCTATTAGTCTCGCGCAGTATTCTTGTAATAGGCTCGTTTTGGCCATAGCTCGTTCTGTGAGGAGCAATCCTTTAAGCAGGTATCGTTCTCACGACGTCTGCAAGCTAAGCTCCAAGCGGTCGAGATAAGGTGGCAAATTGTAAACGTCCACCCCGGGTAATCCGCGCAGAGCAAAGTGTAAAAATCTAAGTTGTACCGCTTCAATTCTTCGTATATCCACTTCATGGTACGAGGACCAAACCTGACTAGCATACTCAAACAGGGGCCGAACAAATGTCATATAAAGGGCCATCGTAATGTAAGGGTTCAAAAATTCCTTAGACCAACGTTTCACAAACCCAAGCGAAGAGTTTGCTCTGTTGACAATAAAATCGATGTGATCTCTAAAGTTGAGTTCACGGTCACAAATCACCCCTAAATCCCGTATGGTTAAAACTTTTACAACCACAGCGCTGTTGATGGTATACTCTCGGCTAATGGAATTTGCACGTTTTCTTGAGTATGTTATGCACTGGCATTTACTCACATTCAGATCTAAATTATTTTTAGTACACCAACTTATGAAGTTATGGAGGTCATTCTGCAATAGGTTAACATCGGTGGAACTTGAAATTTGTCTGTAAATTAAAAGTGTTGTTGCTAAATTGAAGAGCAACTCTTGTCCCTGGATGACTTACAATTTGTGGAAACTCATTGGGAAACGCAATAGATTATTAAAGAAACACAAATTAGACTCCAATAACATGGTAATTCGTGAACAATTGTGTAATTTAAATAAAAAGATATCATCGGAGAAATATTATGCGAAGAAACAGTTTTATGAAATTATGTTTAGTAATGTGAACCAAACACACTTATGGAAAAATATCAACCAGTTTTTAAATAGAAATAATTATAACTCCGATATTCAAACTATTGTTGTTAATGATGATAAATATAGTAATATATCTGATATAGTTGATATATTTAACGATTACTTTGTACGTATAGGTAATTCGCTGGAGGAAGCAATTGGAAGTGATAGAGATATTAATAAATTTAATACATTGCATTCGAATCCTGACTCTATATTTCTATCGCCCACTACTCCTGCTGAGATTTGTAATATTATTTGTTCTCTGGATAATAGTAAAGGTAGTGGACCAGATAATATTCGTAATCAGGTTCTGAAGCGTAATGTAGCCTTCTTCACTGAAATTATTGCGAAGTTAGTAAATACAATTTTTCAAACCGGTGAATATCCTAATCAATTAAAAATTGCCAAAGTTGTCCCAGTCTTCAAAACTGGTGAGAAAAATCTAATTTCTAACTATAGACCTATTTGTACTCTATCTGTATTTGATAAAATTATTGAAAAAGTTATAAATTCGCGATTCAGGAGTTTCTTAAATGAATCGAACTTTTTCTACGCATATCAGTATGGGTTTAGAGAAGGTGCGGGCACTGATGTGGCTCTTGTTGAAATGACTAACATGATTTACAATGCTTTGGATCGAAAGGAGTATGTTGCAGCCCTCTTTCTAGATCTAAAAAAAGCTTTTGATACTATTGATCACAAGCTGCTTCTCGATAAACTATATGGTTATGGATTTCGTGGTGTAGCCTATAAATTGATTAATAGTTACTTAACTAATCGCCAGCAATATGTTATGATTAATGGAATTAGCAGTAATATTTTAACTGTTAAATGAGGGGTTCCTCAAGGCAGTGTGTTGGGACCATTACTGTTCCTGATATTTATCAATGACATCTCGAATTTACCCTTGATTGGCAAAATTCAAATTTTTGCAGACGATACTGCAATATTTTATGAAACTAAAGTCCCTTCTACAGTACAGAATAGCATGGAGCATGATATGATCATCTTACTGGAATACTTCAAATCGAATATAATCTCATTGAATTTAAATAAAACAAAATTTATGATCTTTCATTCACCACAAAAAACTCCAATCAATTTGCCACATCTTAATATAAATGACGTTGTAGTTGATAGAGTTGAATATTTCAAGTACTTAGGAGTGACTTTTGATACGCACATGTCTTGGGGTGAACACATTAAATCCGTTTGTACTAAAATGGCTCCTTTAGTAGGATTGGTAAGGAAACTCTCGTATTTTGTGCCTAGTTATGTATTGAGACTGATGTACTTTGCATTTATTCATCCCAGAATTCTTTATGGAATTGTTGTTTATGGAACGGCAAGTCGGAGCAGGTTAAAACCTCTTCAAATCATGCAAAACAAAAGTGTGAAAGCTTTCTTGAAGCTCCCTTTTCGAGTATCATCATTGTATTTATATGAAATTGAATCCAAAGGAATTTTGCCGTTGGGTGCGCTGTATGATTACCAAGTTTCACTGTATATGTACAGGACATTAAATGTTTCTTCTACCTTATCTAATTTAGAATTTAGTAATAGTAATCATAAATAAGGAACCAGATTTGCTAATAACATATCATGCGGATCTATTACAAACGAATTCGGACTCAGATCAATCCGATTTTCCGGTCCCCAAATTTACAACAAATTGCCTGAGTCATTGAAAACCGTAATGAATATTCATCAATTCAAGAAACAATTAAAGATCTATTATAGAGAATTGTTAAATAATTACATTTTGTAAATTGTATAACTTGGAAATGCATATATGTATCTGACACATGTATGAGAAATATGTTTATTATAATGTTAATTTCCCTTTAAAGGACAATAAATCCATTGGGGAATTGACATTATATTTTATTGTAATATTATTTATTGTAAATAAAGTTAATTAAATAAACGAAAAAAAAAAAAAAATTCATATCGTCAGCATAAACGGAAATTGACGAGTTTTTGATCATGAAATTGACATCGTTGATGGAAAAGATGAAAAAATAGGCCCAAGATGACTGCCTTGCGGTACCCCGGAAGTAGCTATAAAAGGAGCAGATATGGATGACCTAAAGGTCACCTGATACCTACGTTTCCTCAGATAAGAGTCCACCCATAGTAAGAATTGAGGTCTGAAACCAAGAGCTCTGAGTTTAAACAAAATTATCTTATGGGAAACCCTATCAAACGACTTGGTAAGAACATCAACATCCTTTCCAACTTCCATAATGTTCAAAGTATCAAATACAAATTCGGTAAGATTAGTTGTAGTAGATCGTCCTCTACGGAAGCCATGTTGATTAATTGAAAACAATGTTTTACATTAAAAGTAAAAGGAATCGTACACAATACTCTCGAATAACTTGGGGATACAGGACAGTTTCGCAATTGGCCTATAGTTAGAGACGTCTGATTTACATCCCTTGTTATGGGTTGGAATTATAAAAGAGTCTTTCCATATTGATGGAAATATTCCGTAGAAAATCGATTTTTGGAGCAGCATTGTAAGTGGCTGCGGTAAGTTACCAACACAGTTTTTTAAAACGATAGAAGGCAATGCATCGGGGCCAGCGGAAAAATCATCTTTTAGCTTGTTGATGCTCCTTACCACAGTTTCAAGATCGATTTGAATAGATACCGGAGACGTTAGAGCGCTGTTATTCATGTAACTGAAGTAGGCCGCATCAGGTTCGACATTATTATTGGAGTGGGCGCTATTAAAAAAGTTTGCGAAAAGCCAGCAATGGTTTTGGGGTCACCAGAACAACGATTGCCGAACTTCATCATAGAAGGATATCCATCTGATTTCTTCTTATAGTTAATGAATTGCCAAAAGCGCTTTGAGTCAGCGATTATTTCTGCTGACTGCATACTACTAATGTAATCGTTATAGAATTCATGAGACATGATCGAAAATGCATCGTAAACGTTCACGTAATTTAAGTAATTGGAATCCAATCTCGTCTTTAAGAATTTTTTCAGCTTTTCTTTCTTTGATTACGCAGTGATCGCAATTCTCTGTTGTACCAGAGTGAAACTACCAGTTTGTGTCTTCGTACAGTATAAGGAATGGACTGTTGAAAGCATTCAACCATCGCGGCATAAAAATTGAGAGTTTGGGCTTCGAGGTTGTGATTATTATCGAGAATGAAGTTAAAGTCGACGTTAGCGAATAATTCATTTAGCTTCTTAAAATCAGCCTTTCGAAATTTAAAACTGGGTGAAGTTTCGCAATTAATGTTAACTCTACATAGTTCACTAGAAAGAACCAGATTTGTTTCTGAGACTCTGCAGTTATTTGCACCGGAAGAGAATAATAAGTCAAGATGCCTGTTAAGATTGTCCTTGACGTTACTGATCTGCATCAAACCGGAATTAGAAAAATTATCAGTAATCAAAATCCCAAATACAGATCTCGCATTCTCAAATCTTGCATTCTCAACAACATAATGGGTATTGTCCTCGGATAGTGTCCAAATAAGGTCCGGGAGGTTAAAATCTCCGACGACAAAGAGGTCTTCTAAAACAGCAGTATTATAAAACAGGAAATCGACAGCAACTACAAGAAGCTGGTAGGTGTCCACATGGCTATTAAGGCGTATATAGCAACACAAAATATAAATGTGTTTATTCGTATAACCCGTGTTGATTTTAACGCAAACCAGCTCGATATTTTCAGTATTTGGGATTATCACAACTGAGCTATTAAACTTAACATGCACCGCAATAAGAACACCTCTACCATGCAGTACACCATCGAAAACCGAACCATCTTTGCGGAAAACGTTGTAATCTGAAGTAAAGTATTCATTACTGTTAAAGTCATTAGTTAAATTTGTTTCAGTGAGCGCAAAGATGTCATAAGAAAGGGCTTGACTTTGCAAAAATACTTCACGGGATTTTGTTTGTAGTCCCCTTGCATTCTGGTAATAAAGGGACCAATAATTCAGTTTTTTTGGTTCGCATTGGTACGAGTACAATTGTTAATAGCACGGAGATCGGCAAATTCTTGCAGGTACGTTGATTCAGGCCATGATGCTGGGGATATTAGTAAGTCGAACATAGTTTTTGGGACCGGGACTTTGAAGGAGGAGACATGACCATTAAAGCGAGATATATTTTTACATTCTACTTGGTTCGAGCCAACACTAGTATCAGGCAGATTCAATATGGACTTAATATGCACAAGAATATCTACTATGCGCAAGAATATCTGCGTTTGTCGTCGAGATACTGAGCCTGTAAATGAATATATTCTTATGCTTAGGAGCTACTCTGAGTCGGCAGGGGGGTCTAATATTACTGGGCGTTCTAGGGTTAACGAAGTTATTATCGGATATAGAGACCATTTGTATTGGAGGTGAAAGATTGTTGATTGAATTGTTGATTGACAGGAACTGCTGATGTTGTAGGTGTAGGATGGCTGTTGATGGACTGAGTATTCGTTGATAGAAGTTCATGTTGAAGAGAGATAGCATTTGGAGGAGCTTCTGTTACTGTAGGTTGGTTAGTTATAACACAATTTATCAGCTCGTTACAGATGTCCTTCATGGCTTTAAGTTCATTCTCAAAGCAGGAGATGGATGAATGTAAATGTTCGGAAATGTTTGTAGTGTTTTTCTTGAAACCATCACTAAGAGCGACCCTAAAATCATCGAAGTTACAAGAAAGTTCAGCTGTAACCTGTGTGATAGTAAATATTCATTAATGAGCTGGTTCTGATTCCTAAATTCACTTATAAGTTGAATGTTGTGTTGTTTAATTTGTGACATATTTGTATTCACGCCCGAAAAAATTAATGACATCGAAATTATCAATAAATTTTAAAATTTTGTAAAGCATTTATCATGACTGAAATTGTTAAGTGCGATCGATTGGGAATTACTTGCAATATTGTCATCAATGCGATCAAACGAACTCGACATGTCATCAACAGTAGCGCAAAATAAATTTAGTTTCTTTTCCATATTGAAAAGGCGGTTGCAATTGACGTCAAAGTCTGATTTAAAGTTCTCCAAGCGATTTGTAATTACAGCAATGGAATCGGTCAGATACGGAGTTTTTGCGTACATATTGTTTTTATTTTTGCATTCAATGCATATAAAGGAAAATTTCTGTAAGAATGCAGAATCCGCGCAGTCTTACAGAGTACTCTTTACTCGATGAGCCAGTGGATATTTTATTCGACATCGTGGAGCTGACACAGAATAACAATTGCCATACAAAAGCACTGTGACCTATAGCTTCAGAAACATAATTGCAAATGAATTCAATCAATATCTTGTAAGAAAAAGTAACATGCGTAACAATATCGACTCAAATATTGATAATTTTTACGATATCATCTTTCGCGGGTTTGAAAAAACTGAAATTAAAGAATTTTATACACAAGGCTTTTTGAAATAAAAGAAGAGTAAATCAGCCAAAATTCGATACTTATATTTTAACAGTCAACTTAGTAAATAGATCAAAAAACATTCGAGGCAAGATTAAACTCGATCCAGAATACTTTTAGAAGTATTTTAAATCCAAACGCAAATTCAATTAGGTTATCCGACAACAATGCATCTAGGAGACTCTTAATCAGTTTTTTCAACCAGTCTATACAAACCTGAAGGCGGTCCGGAAAAATCACCATAATCAATTTATACCACCACTTAATCCACTCTTCGATTGGTCACTATGTAGACATTTCTTCCCCACCGGATGGAAGTCATCGAAAATTACACCGATTTTTAGACCAAATATAGTACAGTTTATACGGACTTTTCACCCCATCAGTCATAGCAAAGCATTGGCCAGTCTGAGCTCCTTTGGATTTTCTGCGGATTTTGTCAATTGGGTTTTCTCATACCTGTCGGGTAGATTACAATATATTGAAATTGGAGAACAAAGATCAAATACAATAAAATCCTCTCCTGGTGTTCCACAAGGCTTGCATATGAGTTCATGGATATTTATCATCGATGAATTATCTAATGTTATTTTTAACTCATCTGTACTTCTATTTGCAGAATCGCCCTTTTAATGTTGAATATTTTTTAGATTGCTTACTGCTGACGGGTGTGAAGTATTCCAGACTTTCCATAGATGTTATGTATGTATGAGTATCACACTGTTACTTCAAATTCAAATAGGAAAAAAACGAATCGTATTGGAAATTATGGTAGAACCATATAAGTATGAGTTTTTTTTAGAAAATGAATACTGTTAAAGTTAGCCGAAAGTTTTCCAGCCGAAAGATAATGCAGATAATGTCTTGAATACAGCAAAAACCAGTCATGAACTCGAATTTAGGATCGGGTTAATATATCATTTTGGTGAAGGGGAAATTATTTCAGTTTATAGGAATTTTAAAAATCGATTGGAGCGAGAGTATAAAGAGAGTTTAACTTTCGGCTGAAATAGTGAAGACACTATCTGCACTATCTTTCGGCTGACAACTTTCGGTTAACTTTAACAAGGTAGAAAATGACTCAAGTCTAAATTTAAATCAAAAATATATAGCATTTTCAAAAATAAAGTATTGGTTACTAGTGAAAGAAATGGCGGATAGACGGATTATTTTTAAATTTCAAGATTTCATAAACCGAGTTCCTTTACTTCGGAGATCAATCAATTTGCCATTTTAAGGATCACATTTAATATTTTATTCCGCTGAAATGTTTTATTTAGTGAAAATAGTGATACATAACGAATGAAAAATTTCCACTGGTAATTACATAACAAAATTATTTCTCTTTAGTGATAGTGCTGCCACTCGCGGCGAGTAGCGCAATCTCTTATTTTCCGCTGTCAAAATTCCGCTATCTTATACAGCATCATTGTAAGCACGAAATGGTTTATTTAGGTGACTCAATGACCAATTTCATGTACTATCGGCCGAAATGGCCGATAAATGGCATTCAAATTTTAATTATAATGACATCTGCTGAATATCTACAACATCAAAATTCGTAGCAATAAACCCGAGGTTGTGAATTATTAGCACTAGTTGTTTTTGGTTAGGTGACTCGATAGCCAACATCATATCCTAGCCAAACCTGAATCACGATCTCTAGAATTGGCCGATCATGGCCATCCAAATTTGAGTTATAATGACATTTGAACACCTAGAACATCAAAATTCGTGGCAATAAACTAGAGATTGTGCATTATTAGCACCAGGTATTTTTAGTTAGGTTACTCAATAACCAACATCATGTAATATCCAGATCCGAATCACGATCTCTAAAATTGACCGATCATAGGCAGTCCAAATTTGAGTATTAATGACATCTGGGCACCTAGAACCATCAAAGTAGATGACTAAGATTAGCTTAGTTTTTGACTATTAATTTGTCAAATAATTTTCGGGTTACCACTGCATAATAAATATTTAATTTGAGCATAAAAAACCAATAGATGGAATACCCTTTATAAATGACTAATTCTTTTTAAATTACAAAAATTAAATGTTTTAATTTATGAGAATACGAAATACCTCAATTTTGAATTCGGAGCTGCTGCCGCTTTGCACGTCAATTTATGAACTAATTTTTAACTACGTGTTTTAAAAACTATTGCACTTATTATTTTTAGGTCTCAGGGCTGTTGGAAGGGGCAAACTGGAAGATCCCGGTTCTTTCCGGAATGAGACTGTTTTATTTCAGACTTGGTCAATTCGGTCGAATAACAAAGACGGACGAATGTGTGTATTTCTGACAAAGAAAGTGTTCTAGAAATCATTGACAATTCCGATTTCATATTTCTAATCAGAAGTGGAGAAATTCATTGTTTTCTAGAGCCGTGTATGCCAGAAATTCCCGTTTCTGGTGTTCCATAAATAGAACAATGTAAGATCGGTTTTGCGGTCTTTCAAAAATAGTTTAGTATGGGGTGAATGATTTCTGATTTTCTCTTTGTGATGCGTTGAAAAGCTCCAATTGAAGCTGCACCTTCGTTACACAAATTTTCACCAAATTTCGCAAGGATCAAGGATCTCGCTTTTTCCGGAATTGTTTAAAAAATGATCTGAACTAATTTTGATTGAAATTTCGTTAACAATCTTTTTATTTTTAATCATTTTTTCGTAGATTATATATACTTTTCAAAATATTTGTAAAAAAAAGTGAAAGCCCTTATGGATGCTGTTATTTTCGTCAAACCGATTTTAGCCAAACCTCACTGGGACATCCCCATAATTAATGATAAAAACTTAATTATGAAATTTTACATCGATAAATAAATTCTTCTAGGGTGTTCAGGAGTCGAATTTTTTATTAAGGAAAAATTTGTGTCAAAAATCGTCATTTCCGCTTACATTTTGGAAAACTTGTCTGGGACGATATTGTTGCAAAATTATTTGCAAATGATATGCTTTTCAAAATATCTGCAAAAAACGGAAACGCTACTATGGAAGCTGCTACTTTTGGTGAATCGATTTCAGCCAAAATTCATTGGAACCTCTAAATTTATGAGAAAAGCTTAAGTACATATGAAGTTTCATTCCGATCAGTTAATCCGTCTGGGCTGAAGGGAAGCTAGAGACATCTAGTCAGTACGCAAATACATGACGAATACAAAACACTTATGCACAAATAGATTTTTTTTGGAATCAGCTCCCATTAGGAACGATAACTTACCGATATGTCAGCTGGTGAATAAAAGTAGAATTAAACATAACAATAAAGCACTACGCCAACAGGTTAGTGAAATGGAAGTCCAAAGAACGGTTAAACGAAACTTACTCGTAGGTCACAAAGATAATTTTCATTTAGCGTTTTTATTTAACTTGCCGAAAACAAAAAGATTACGCTACTCGCCACAAATGGCAGCACTGCCACAAAACAATTGTTGTTATTTTATTATCAGCAGAAATTTTTGAGTCATTTTGATTCACTTTTTTCATAAAATGAAACATCGCAGTTTAAAATATTAAAATTGTTCCTTAAATTGACAAATTGATTAATCCCGAAGTAAAGGGACTCGGTATATAAAATTTTGAAACTTAACAATGTTCCGGTCTTTCCACCATTTCTTAACGAATTACTATAAAATTTGGAGAGTATTGGTAGGGTATTCTTAAGTGAGTTTTGAACAAAATTCTAGGATCAGTTCATGCTGGACTAAACTTGGCGAGTTCATAACCAATTCTTATGAAATTTTGTTTCTAGATTGATTTTGGATTGAAATATAAATTTTAGATGAAAGTATCTGGGCATTCATCACGATTAAAATGAGTTTCGAGCTGGAGAGAACTCGGCTATTTCTTTAATTAATAATTGTAAAATTTACGTCGCGTACATGGATAATTCGGACAAAATTTATTGAATAGAATATCCACAAATTTTTTTAATTTTCTGCGACTATATAAGTTATTTTCAGTTTCTGGCTAATATCTCATGTTACTTCCTAAAGTAACCTACATAGAAGTACCTACAAGGGACTACATAGAAAATGGTTAGATGCGGTGTTCCCTGCATGATACATATAGCACGTGGCGGATCAGTGCTTGGCTTCCAATGTCACAAAATTAGACCTCTAGAGTTATTATTATGAAATTATTTAAGACATTTAACGAGTATTAACGAGACAGCGGGTGGCATTCTCCGGACAGCAGCAAATCATGTAAATGTTTAAAATTCTGCTCAAAATTCTGGTTTACAAAATCCTGGTTCTATCAAAAGCCTGGTTTTTTAAAATCCCGTTTTCTTAAATCTTGGTTTTGTAAATCCTGGTTTTAAAGATCTTGGTTTTATCAAAATTTTTATTCCAAAATCTTGGTTTTGAAAAAAAAACTGGTTTTTTGAAAGTTTGGTTTTCAAAAGAACAGACTAAAATACTCGTTATTGCTGTCTTTCACAGTGCACCTTGCTGCTTGCACCTTTCTCTAGAATATTTACCCGAAATGGACCAAACAACAACTATAAGCCGTTTCTAGGAAGAAATGTTTCGCCGCTTTTAAACTTACCTTTTTTCGAAGCTTTTCGTACATTTGGACCAGGGGAATACATATAAATCCAAAAATAGTAATTTTCAATTTCGAAAAGGCTATAGTGTAAAATTGCCTATTGACCCATTTGCAAACTTCCTAAAAAATATCGAAGCTGCTAAACTTTTGAGTTCAATTAGTCCGATTACCAAAGGAACAGTCTCAAGTCCAGTTTTGCCATGCATATGATAAACGGGATCGGTACGAAAGCTCGAATTACAAAATGCTGATTTTTTAAAAATCCCACCAAGAGACATTTTAAAATATTTTTTTATCTACATTTTTATTAATATCTCCGCCATTTGTTGATTGGTCTTGGTCAAATTATGGGATTTGATTTGCATTTTGCTATGAAATTTTCAAGAATTTTAAAATTTGGCCCTGCACTCTACGAAACTTGGGCATTTCTTAAATAATAGTTGTCAAATTTGGTATACAGAATTGAATTTTGATTCTAACTTGAATTTTAAACTAAGTTCCGGGATTTGGCCATGATGAATGTAAATATACCATTTCTTAACAAATGATGGCCAAAATTTAAGTTGTAGAGCTGGATTAGAATTTGTGCATTAATTTTAGCTGATGTTCTGGATTTTGACCATTTCTCAACCAGTAATGGACATATTTGATTTATCGATCTAGATTGGGATTCTATAATATGAATTTGGATAAATGCGTTCCATGGAAGAGCTCCAGGAATTTGGCATTGCTTAATTGAATTAAGCTATTTATACTGTATATAGAATGGAATCTCGAAATTTTTAACAACTTATGTGAAATTCTAATCCGCGTTTACTACATTGCACAAGAATTCGGGCGCCCGCGAGCAATGGCGTTCATAAAAAATAATTTAAAAAAAGCTAATCGCGATTTTGAAAGCGGAATTTTGATAATCGGGGTTGGCAAAGCAGAATTTCGAAAAGCGGGATTTTGAAAAATGGAATTTTGAAAAGCGGGTTTTTGAAATTCGGTCAATTGTTAATTACCTACCAGACCCTATATTAAGAAATTACAATATCATCAGATCTACAAAAAAATTTTAAATATTCACTTATTTGATTCCAGTGAGCTGGTACTTCGTAGATTGTGGACATCATATAACAAATAATGTGACATTCATTGCAGTGTTTCTGTGCCCTCTACCACATGTCGCTCTCATATTCCAATTGCCATGGTATGACAAATCAATAAATAGTCGCATTAATTAATCGAACAACGAATAAAAATATTAACACTACACGAGTATGTCGACCTCGCGAACATCTGGAACAAACACACTATACGATTGTTTATTCAGCTTTTCTGATAACGACCATAAAACAAGCGATCACAATTTTTTAGATCATTACGTCATTCAAATATATCAAGAGGCGTCTGTTTTGTCGTGCACAATATTCCATTGAGATATATTTTGTAAAATAAAAAAATAAATAATAATTTCAAAACACCAATCTTACAATACGTGTGTAATCGCATTGGTAAAGGTCAATCCGATCTCTAAACCGTTTATGTAAAACAAAATCGATGAAAATCTTAAAATACTTTACATCTTTATAACGCCATAAAAGACGACGCACACAAATCACCAAGAAAGAATATTGGTAATGGAACATCTTATTATGACATTTTAATCTGAGGTCAAATCTACCAGTATTTTGTGTTTGGTTTGAATTCATGTTTTGGGTCATTATCTTCTAAAAGCGTTTAAAAAAATATTTAATAATTTTTGGTTTAGTAAAAAGTCTCAAGTAATTTTGTAGAAAGTATATAAAGAATTAGATAATTGGTACATGGGATTATAAATTTAACCTGCGCACACCGCAAATTATAACGATTCCAATGTCGCGCGCTGACCGGGATTTGAAATCCGTATATGGTAAAATATTTACAACAAAACAAAAAATGCAACTCTAAACAGTATTTTGAATTGGTCTTATTTAGTTAATTAATCACGTATTGTTATATTAAAGAAATTCCATAATTTATGACAAAAATATTTTGCAATAAAATTAAAAATTTAGTTCATATATTCTTAAACAACAAAAAAATAAAAAAAAAATACAAAAATTATCGACGATATGCAAATTTGGTTTAAATTGTGTGAAGGTTATAAAACGGATGGTGTGGAATGAATTACTACTTTACAAAAACATATATATATTTTTTTACACTGTGATTAATTTATCGTTCGCGGTGCGATTAAAATAAATTATGTTAATTATAGATTTTAACAATGCAAGATTTACGATGTTGCGCTTTTTTATCAGATTGAATCAGATTGAACTTTCTCGTTAAGTATCGCATCACTTTGACGTATGGTTGCGGTATATGAGATTTTGCTTTACATTTAATTTTTACGACCAATTTTAAAGTTAATTGGATTCTCCAAATCGTTCAAGTATTGTGCAGTACTTTTTGAATTTAATTTGATCATGGTTGATGGTGCAGTCGGTATATCCGTTCTATCTTTAATGCGGTGCAGAGATCGATTAAAAAAAGACGAAGAACGGTAATCTATGAGAAATAAAAATAATTTCCACAGAGATCGTTCTACCAAGTACACACACACGAGATAAAAATTACCGGTTTTTCGAGTTATCAAGGCTAAACATTAAAAGAGATGCATTGAATTAGGCTAAAACTGCGCTCATACCACACAAGGTTATTGCGTACTGTTATGGCATACATGTCGGATATAGAGCTAGCATTTTTGCATGCATTTGAAAATACTGTTTAAGTTTTCCAGTTTATATAGCAATGTGGTTTTTTACTAAATCTATGCTTAACGTTTATATGGATGGGTTGCATATCAAAACGATACCTGTATTAAGCGGAAATAACATAACTCTTAATTTATTAGTTTTTTTTTTAATAATTAGCAATTTAAACTCTTACCTTTAAAATAACCCGAGAAAAATTATTAAAAAATAATTAAAATAATTAAAAGCACTCATAAGACCTGTGCTGGCTTTCGGAAGCGAGAGCTGGACCATGACCACTAACGATTGTAGATTGTTATCAACTTTCGAAAGGAAGGTCATTCGTTCAATCTTAGGTCCAATTAAAGTCGCGAACAATGAATATCGGATTCGCATGAACCACGAGATAAAGCAAATTCTTGGAGGTTGCTATATTATCGGATTCATCAAATCCAATCGAGTTAGATGGCTCGGCCACGTTACAAGGTCCCCACAACAACGGATGACCAATAAAGTGTTCCATCAACAACCAGCCGGTGTGCGTCGTAGAGGAAGACCCCAACTGCGCTGGCGTGACGACGTCGAACAAGTGTAACGTTCGTTCCAGTTACGCATTGCTTATATTAAATAACTTTCGTTACACCCTGTAGGTACATCATCGTATTTTATACCATTAGAACGATGGTTACGCCTGCGAGTTCTGTACGCTATTGGTACTAGCATACTTTTAGGCGTATCTATATTGATGTGAATGACTTGCATTATCAGTGCATGTACCGTCTAAAAATCATACGATGGTTGTTGATTGCGTTAGCGGATTTTGCTGTACCTTAACCTTACCCCATACATATAACAATTTTTTTGGTTATTTTTTTTTTCTGGTAGAAATTACAACATAAAATTTAGAATATTGTTGATTTTTGACGAGACAACAAACGTTCGGACCAGTGAGGTGCCCAAATTAAAAATCAATTAAAAAGCAAATATAATTTGGGTACATAATCTATGGTGCATAGTGACTTTATTAATTAGCAAAAATATTTTGTGCTGAATTAATAATATTGAGAACTTTTGGTTGATGACAATCATTCGTATAAGTGAGGTGTCCAAATAAATAAAAATTAAGAAATATATAATTGGAAATATTGTGCATAGTGATTGTACTTAATTATCGAGAATACTTTGTGCTGTGAATTGGTACATTTTATACAATATAGAAGAAGCTCAACACATGGTAGCTCTGTTTTGATACCTGATGAGATTTACCTACATATCTGAGCGTAGGCGTTTATGGGAGAAAAATAACTAAAATATAAGTGGCAATCAGAAACTCATTTAATTCTGGTGCCGTGTTTCCGGTTACGGAGCAAACCAGTTGATCGGGAGTAGCAGAGCAGCTAAACCTCGAAGTTGTGTGAGAAGTGCGAATAACCACACCTAAATCAACGGTTTTTTTTACAACGGGTGTGTGTATACCTGCATAATTTGGCGGAGATTCCAGTCAACATCCAGAGACCTGTTAATGCAACTAATTTCTGGGTAAACCGGCTGAACAAAATACCGGCAACCCTAAATACGGTGATAATTGGCGCGTGGCAGCCATCGCAAGATTAAATCAAGGACGACCGCAGTTACCTGAAGGAGCAGTTTGGCTAAGTCATTTTTTTTTTGTTGTTAACTCTCATTCTTTTTTTTTATATTTTTGAATTCAAATTTTCTTTACTCTGGTTTTGTATGTATATCAATTAATTTTCTCTTGGAGTGATCTTAGTATAATATAAGATCGATTTTTTTTTTCTGTAATAACTGTACTTTTCCAGTTAATCGAACATATATATATATTTTTATTTTCTCTCATAGCCTTACTTAGCACAGGAAACCAGGGCAGTACCGAGGTCGTGGGAGCGCTCTTCGCCAAGGACTCTGTCAAGGTAACCATTTTTATTTTAATTTTTTTGCGTACTTTTTTTTGTGAAATCATTGATTGCCGATACATCCCGGATAATAATAATATGCTGATTAACCTGCGGATTAAGTATTTCAGTTATTCCATTCGATGCTTATGAATGATAAGATTAGTCTATTATATTTTACATACATATTTTTTTTTATTAAATGTTGAATTCTAAATTTATTTTTATTATCAAATAATTTTTCAATTTATCAATAGGCGTATAATTTTCAAATTTAATATTTTTATATAAATATATGATTGTTAATAATGTTTCAAAATGAACCAAGAGTTTTCTATTGGTTAACATGAGTGGTTGAGGTGACTGACCAGATGGAGTGAGGAGAGAGGTGAGTATGAGTGAGTGAGCCTCTGTGGATTGCAGTGTACTGATGGAGTTTGTTGCAGCGGCCAGAGCACAAAAACTTCCCCCACGACCAAAATTACCTCCACCATTTGAGCTAGCGGTGGTAATCCGGGCGTGCTCTAGCGAACAGTTTCTTCCTTTTTTTTTTTTTGGTTTTATTTTTTTTTGTTCCACTTAAAGTACAGTATTATATTATTATATCATTATTTCGATTTTATTATTATTTTTGTTAACGGTGGGCAATCTCAAGTCGGCCGTTACACAAGATCTACATGCACTAGGATGTCGAAACTGGAGGACGAGAGCGATGGACCGAGACGGCTGGAGGACCATAGTGCGGGCGGCAAAATCCCTTCATGGGATGTGAAGCTAAAGAGAGAGAGAGAGATGTGAAATTAAAGCGCATTTCATTTGCCAGATTTCGATATAAAAAAATTTTGCTATTTAATTAATAGTTTTTGCAAACAATAACTTTAATTAATCCGCAAAGCGCCGTCTATATTGTCGCTAGTTTCAGCAGCATTATCCCGTGACTATAAATATCTCCTCCGGAAAGGAATCGACAGTTGTCAAAGCTCACGACCTCAGTCAAATAATAATGCGTTCATCTCAACGCTTGGTGACGAACGATATTTTTTGCCTTCCTGTCTGGAGAGAAAATGAATAGCGCTGATGGTTTACCTACTGTCGAGCACACCACGTACAACTGCCCATGGAAAAAACCCGACAATTCAAGGTTTATTCCACATATTTCAACGATTGGTCTTGAGATTTATTAATCGTCATTACGAATGCAAGGCGAATCGGAAACTGAACACGCTTAAATTGAAACGGCAAGTCGGATGGAATCAGTAGTATTCTTTGAATCAAAACATCCTCGCCCTTGTTCTTTCCTGTAATTATCGTTGCTTCAATCACGTTGCTCATTATACCTTAACAGTTAGTCTTGTTTCATTGCATAGTTGTGATTGGTGCACGTTGCGAAACATGATTATCACGGCAGTCCTTGCAAATCCAATCAAATCAGGAAATTAATTAGATAATTGACGACTTCATCTACATCTGTAATGGAATTGATCTACTTAAATGAATGCAATTGGTCAGCGATTTGACTTAGAATTTCTATATTAATAGTCTACGTCCTTTTTTCACTGCCAAAATGGCTCGTTCGCTCAACCAAACATCGTTTTTGTAATTTGCAACAATATTCACTTTCGTGATCAATTATTTCTTTAGAGATTATGAATTGATGAAAAATAGGTAAAACGAAACGAGGCCAGTCCGCCAGAAGCGTCAACCTGAATTTGTCATTGCCAAAATCTTATGTCGTGCTTGGAAAACATGCCCGCTCATTCGTCATTTTGTAACGCAACTCGCATTTCCACAAGCGTTTGTTTTATCAGCAGCTGTTGGTCTTGGCATAACTGGTAGCATTTGGCGAATATTGCCGGTTAGTAGAATCATTGTCTCTCCAAAAAAGTTCTGATTATTGCGCAAATATTTCAACGTTTGATCATCCCAAATGAATATTTTGCAATTCTGTAATACTTTCGCATAATTTGCTGCGGTGAATAAACCCGTTGACCATTCTCTAAGCGCACAACTAAATGGACCACACTGAGTTGACGTTTGTGTATCGAAAAAGAAAAGATTCTCCAAACTGCCTCATTGGTGCTGACATATCTTCCCACATGATATAGTGAAACTTCATCGATGGCATCAGGAGCTGCAATACCAAATACAGCCAGAACACTTCCTTCCGTGACGTACTTACAAACGGATTTGGCGGACTTGACTGAATTGCAATACTCAACATTTCATTGTGGTCTGTATGTTTAGGAAGCAAAATGTGCTTTGTATGTTTTGGTGCTGTTGTACACTACGAAGTCCTTATTTTTGACTTTCAACGAGACACGGTTCAGGCGCCATTCGTTGTAGAGCGACTATGAAACAGGAGGTACCCGTATTGACCGGTTGTGCTTGCCAATAATTTTTATTATATTCGGTCATAATACAAAATTGTATTGTCTGCCCCTCCCCTCGATGGGGAGCATCTGAATATATTTTCTAACTGAAATGGTCCCCAACTAATTCTCCATATATCTGAGGTTGTATTTAGATATGTAGGGATACTTTATTTTCAAGAATTCTTAATAAATAGTTTTATCTACTATACTGTATTGTTGTTTAGAATTATGAATTCGTCTTATTTTTACTGTCTGAATATGAGCAATTTTCCTTATACCATTTATCATAACAAGATACAATACAGATACAGATACATAACAAGAAGAATTTTTTGCTGTGCACTCCCTGAATTAAGGCAAAATGGTACAGTAAGTTTGATAATTAGTAGTTTAATGCTAGTTTTTCGAGAATTTTAAATATAATTTTGAGTCAAACTAAACATTCATGTAACTAGTCGAGATAAAGTAGTTTTATATTATTTAGTTATTTTTAATAGGATTTAATAATTAAATCCAAGAAAACTCTAATTTTCGATAATTTTCCGTCTTACCCAGGTAATATCACTAATACAAACACAATTAATGAAATTAGCAAAAGTTTAGCATTTTCTTCACACTCGTCATTTTTGCCCGAATTACCCAATGAACAGACAGTTGTATAATGTTCAATAAAGCTTGAGGGATAACATCCAGAAATGTATAGGCACCAAATCGTAGAAGACCATGGAATTTTGTTTGAGGTCGGCGACGAAGGTCTCCTATTCGATTCACATTAACACTAAATACTCTTTTTGCTTTAAAATTTAAATATCAATACGTTTTTATACATTACATAAACCAAAATAAAACTAACAAATAAGGAATCAATCATAATTCGATCAGTACACAATTGCCCATTATACAATAATTATTTTGATTAAGGATTAAGGATAAATAAATTATAACGACCCCGCCTAGAATTGATCTCACGATCCCAAAAGTTGTAGTCTACCAGCAATACTGTGGTGTCTTCACACCTTGTTTCGAAATTCACTTTAAAAATTTATTTAAAATTGTTTAGCACTGGGATGGTGTTAGTTAAGGTTCAAACAGAATGTATCCGTTCTGTCCTCTTCGTTTTATGTGAAATGTCAATTTACATGAAAAAGCGAAAATGTGAACACAATGAGCAGAGGAGAAAAAACGGAGCGGACACTAAACCCAAATTCAAATTTTTGCGGACGACATAAACTCAGATACTATTTGACATATCAGAAAAAATCATAACCGAGTAGGCGAGTACACATAACATTATTATTAATATCTATTTTTGACAATCGGAGCGGATGTATTGTGTTTAGGAAATCGAACGGACGGAGCGGAAACGAAATGAGCGGACCGGAGCGGATCTATTCTGTTTGAACCTTTAGGTATTAACCAACTCTGAAAAATATTGCAGTTTGTTTTTGTTACGAAGCCAGCTTTGAAAAATAAAAGTTAGTTGAGTTTTGTTTTTCTTTAAGAAAATATAAGTTTTACAAAATATATAAAATTTGTAAAACAATAATATAAAAATATTAATTTATTAAAAATATGTATGTCTTAAATGTTAATATGTAATTTGTGTTTGTAAATAAAAGTTAAACGTTTATAAACTTAAGTGACTCTGTCTCATCATTTTTTGTAAAAACCTTGGTTAACTACTGATCGTAGAGTAATCAAAAATTTTACAATGGCCGCTCACAACTAATTTACAACGACCACAAGTTGTGTTTTATTATCGGAAATATTGGTGGAGCATTTTCAAACTGCAAAACTAAACCACTAAAAATCATCTAACCCACTAAAATCTGGATAACTATTTTTACAATGGCCGCTAATAACAATATTTAAAGGCTACTTATTTTAACTGAATATTCATCAGCGCTGTTGTTCACCAATTCATTAATAATCAATAGTCAAATTTGGCTAATTAGATTGTTTTTTACGGAAAAATTAGAGCACCCGCCTCTATATCAACTTAATCAGTGAATCAGTGAATTTTCATTATCACAGCGAGTTCATACGATGGATAAAAATCTCGGATTTTTCTGTCCCAGATTTTTTCTTCAATATTTTCAACTTTTTTGTATGCAAAGAGGCGTGTCTGTTGTATAATTTACGTGATGTAATTGGTTAAAACAATGGGATAGAAAAATCCGAGCTTTTTATCCGTCGTATGAACTCGCTGTCAGCGTTGACATCGGGTATGGACAGCTGTAATACACCGGTTGCTAATAGGTATAATTGTTTCATCATTAAGAATAAATAACTGTAAGTATCCAACTAATTATTTTTTTCGTGCTAAAACTAATAAAAATTTCGTTTCAAAAATTAGTACTTGTTTTTTTTCCAATTTTTTTTATTAACTTAAATGTATTTCACTTTTTCGCTATTCGTTTACGTGTTTTCGGAATTTTTTCCGATTTTTACTTTTTTATTTTGGCGTGTTGTGCAAGGCGTGAACGATCCACCTTCTTCCTCACCAGCGACAAATGGTTCCGACTTGTTAGCAGCATGAAGCAGCTTTTCTTTTAAATGATGCTGTTGTCAAGGCTGTCTCGCAATTAAATGTTAATGCAAATGTGTTTCTGGAAACATCGCAACCAAATATTAATTTACCTTCCGCTGCTGGACTTGTTGATCGAGTGGCTTTCAAACATCCACAGCCATTGCACTCTCAAAATCTTATTGTGTGGTTTGAGATACTGGAGCAGCAGTTTGCATTGGCAGGGGTTACTATTGAGGCTACTAAATGTGGTCATGCGGTGGGAGCGCTAGATGCACGACTCCATGATACATTCGCATATGTTATCACTAGTCCACACCCTATACTTTATTCAAGGTGGAGATGATTCGGGTACTGAGTGAACCTGAAAAATCAAAGCTGAATAATCTGATGCATGGCTTGACACTTGGAGACAGGAAGCCGTCCCAGTTGTTGAGTATCATGAAATTGAGCGCTGGTGACAATTTTAGCGAAACGACTCTTCGTCAATTTTGGATGAAGAGGTTCCACCAGTCAGTTCAAATGGTGATCACACCATTCGAAAAAGACGTCTTCATGTCTAATGAGACATTATTATCGGAGACTTCGGAAATTTTTAATCAAAATTATAGCTCAGATCTAAATCAAATTCACGCGGTCGTAATTATTCCCGATCAAATTCTAGAAATAATTATTCTCGTAAAAACTCCAAATTCTCGAAATTCCTGCAAAACATTTTATGGTGAACCTTCTTCTGAGAATAATTTTATTTGTTTTTATCATCATCATTTCGGCACAAAGACATTAAAATGCAAACCAAATTATAATTTGTATCATATAACTCCGATAATAATGTTCCAAAAATAAATAGTCATTCACAATTGGCGGTGTGTAATGACGATTCTAAAACTGGCTGCCTTTTAATTTAGGACATTTTTCTTCGGACTCATTTTTTAACGCGCCTGTACAGATATTTCAGTATTGCCAGCCCGTTGTCAGCCAGATTGTTTGCAGCGAACGGGTCTTCGGTAAATGCGTATACGGGACTACATTTTTGAGACTTGACATCGGACTGTGCCGCGAATTCTCCTGGGAATTCATAGTTGCTGACGTGTCGATGCCTATCATCGCATTCCGGATTTTTTTAGAACAATTGCGGTTTGCTTGTGGATATTCAGGGACATAGGCTCATAAATCCGTTAACCTCTCTGTATGCAAATGGTACCCCTTCCTCATACGATGATACTATACTGTTTCAAGGATCGACAAGTCAACAATGGACCCAAGAGTTTTAAACGTAATATCAATATTTTTAACAGAAACATTAATATTGACAACACTAGACATAACGCGACACACAAAATTTATACGAACAATCCACCGGTTGCATGCAAACCAAGACGACTATAGCATCGGATCATAATCGCGAAGTATAGTAGCGGTCCTTATATATTCAAGACTTTATACAACAACTCGAGGGCTGTAGTGTATTCACAACAAAAGACCTTTACCATCAAATTCCTATTGAACCGACAGACATTCCAAAAACAGCAACTTCGACACCTTTCGGACTATTTGAATTTTGTAGAATGACTTTCGGCCTTAGGAATACATCACAGTCGTTCCAACGTCTTATGCATTCAGCACTTCGCGGACTTCACTTCTGTTTTGTTTATTTGGACGACGTGCTCATTGCCTCTCGAAATTATGACGAACATCTCGAACATATTAAAATTATATAAATGAGAAGAACATGGAGTGGTTGTAAATGTTGACAAATGCGTTTTCGCAAAAACTGAAATTATCTTTTTAGACCATTTGGTAACTGGACAAAGTATAAACGCTTTTTAAGTATGATAAACTTTTATCGACGCTTCATTCCAGGTGTTGCTGCTGACCAGGAATTGTTGAACGATTACCTAACAGACTAAGAACAGTCGAGTTCCAATACAATGATTAACGATGGCTATTGAAGCGTTCGTTCGGTTTCTTTTCAGTACGTCTCAGTGGTACGAAAAAAAGATACAGTGCCTATGATCGTGAACTTCTTGCGGTTTATTCGGGAATTAAACATTTTCGATATCTTCTCGAAGGTCGTTTATTCACGCTGTATACTGATCATAAGCCACTTGTCTACGCTTTTAATCAGAATCCGGAAAAAGTATCTCCACGTCAATTTTGACACTTAGATTTCATTGGTCAACTCACGACCGATATTCAGCACATCTCTGGTCTGAATAACGTTGTCGCAGATTCTCTTTCACGCATTAATCCAATCTCTATTCCCGAAAGTATTGATTATGCTATCATCGCAGATGCTCAGACTCCATGACGAGCAACTTCAAGAAATTAGGAGTTCCCTTAAGTTCCGAAAAACAAGTTTTCGAGGCTTTTCATAATCTTTCACATGCTAGCGTCCATCAAACTTTTGACTCAGAATGTCATCTGGTCATCAATTAAAAATGACGTTCAGAAAATGGCTGTATACCGTATATGCTTATCAAATTCGTTGAAGTCAGCACATCATTGAAAGCTGGAAAAACATTTTCAAGGGATTCGAATGTTTTAGCATCACCATCACATCAGGCGGCCAACCAGAACTTTACTATAACGAGATTACAAACATTCACTTATACGCGTGATCTACCCGAAGCAATGCGGAGACTTCCTGAATCGAGAATGCATGATTACTCACATACTATTATGCCACTTCCCGTTCATCTACCAACCAAAAATTGTTTTTCAAGCGGGACATGAAGAAGAGGCTTTACTGGCAGCATTCGTTTGCCGGAACTCAACACAAAAAGTTACTTTGGATTTGGCCGCCTCAACTTAGGTTTCATAATCATATTTTCATTACGGATAATGAGTGATTAATTCATTGATCCTAAACCAGCCATGAAATTATTTTCTTGCCACCACCGGAAATCGAACCCGGAACCTCCGGTCGCTGGCGCAAGCATGCTGATCACTTTGCCACCGAGGTGGCCATTTTATTAAACACTTGTTTTTTTATTTCGCAAAAATTAAATTTTTGACTATTTTAATTATAAAATTTGTCCAATAAGTTTAAAAAATCACTCGATCAATTTCGACTTGTTAGGTCATCATCAGGAGTATCTAGTTGACACTCCTGATCGTTGATGTCCTAACAAGTTGAAATCGATCGAGTGATTTTTTAAACTTTTTGGACAAATTTTTTTAAACGACTGTGAAGTTTTTGACAAAATTAAAAAATAATAAAACATGGCTGACCACAAAGTTTGTCCAATTAACAAAAATGCACATGTGTTAGTTAAAACAGATGACAAAAGCTATGTTAGGATTATTTAAAAAAATTATTATAAACAGCAACTGCCCGTTATTACACATTCAGTAAACTAGTGACTCCGGCAATGACAATAACAAAAAAATATTTGTGTTGGTGTGGTTTGATAGTATTAAAATGTGGTGTGGATAATTTTAATTTGTTAAGGATGTTTTAAGCTAAGTATGCATATATATAATGTCCGTTGGAAATCTCTGTGAGCTGGCCAATCCTCGATACAGTGAATGTGTAAATTCCACTGATTTCAGATTTACAAAAATTGATCAAGTTTTACTAATTGATAATTTTTAGTTGGGATTGCTTCGGCCCCAGACCAGATTGCATAGATTAAAAGTTTAAAAAAATAAATTTTATTAATAAAAAAATTTCTGACCTGTTCGAATATATGAAAGAGATCATGTGAAAAATTTTGCGATAGGGAATATAACCGTTAACGTGAAAATTGTTCTAGACAAATTAAAAATCATCATAATTAGAGCCTGTTCACTATGTTTATAGGGTGTTGACTGATCTACCGAACCATGTAGGTAAGATCCCGTGAACTTCTTCTACGTTGCATGTAAAGGGCTCAGTAAATATTATTATAATCAAGCCATATTCATTTCAATGTTAAAACTTTGTTTATGCACTGTCCTAAAATACATTTAAAAAGTATGAACCTCTTTGGGAGCGGTAACAGACAATTTGGAAAATACATTGATGTCAGAAACCTTAATTGTTTAAAATACGGTTGGACAATTAGAAATCATCATATTTAAATTTTGAACAACACGCACATGAGAGTTTGATGAGACCCCGTGAACATCTCTAGGGTTGGATATATAAAAGTAGAAGCCTTCTTTAGAATTAATAAAAAATTTAGTAAATACCCAAGTGAAAAATGTCCCAAAAAATCCCAAAATTGTTGCATGCAATAAACATTGCACATTCAAAGTTTTTTGCAACAAACTTTAAATGATTGACATGTGGATAGATTTTCTGGCAATTTATATTTGTATATAACAACAAAATTATGTGTTAAAAGCTTCTAACTATTTACAACCTGGTGAAAAAGAAGGCGTGAAACTTGTACCAAGATTTGTTAAACAGCTTTAGCAAGAAAACCTATTTAGATGCAAAATTTTGAAAATGAAACTTTGTATAAGACCCGATATTTATATCACCGACCACCTAGGAATCGTTCAATTCATTTGTCCCACTAAGAGAACGTATCATAGCATTCCAAAAAATGTACCCACATGTCAATCTTTTGAACTTTGTAGAACAGATTTCTAATTTCGGGGTTGTTGTTGTTATGTGTCTCTTTGAAGTTGACTTTTGTTGTTATATTTTGTTTTTTAAATTTACTAACATTTTCAAACTTACTTGCATATAGACTAGCCCTATTTTTATAATTTGGTGATATAATTTTTGTGGATTTGATCCGTTATTTATATTTCCAAATAGTTTTTGGGATTTCTGTGCAACATTTGTTTTGCATGCAACAAAATTGCGATTTTTTTTTAACGTACATATTTCACACGCGTTAGTAAATTGTATCACAATTTTCTCGTGTTTATCTCAAATTGTTAGAAGATTGTTTGATCTTTATAACGACACTAGTTAGGGGACTCAGTAAATTCTTTCAATTGGAATATTTTTAAATTTAACAGTGTTAATAAGACGATTGTTTGGAATTTTCAATAATTTGATCGTACAACTTAAAACAATTAATTGGAAATATTACTAAATTACTTATTTTGGTGTCAAAATTTATTTATTAAATTTTTATAGTATTTGTTTCTTAAATTGAAAAGTAATGTTAACCATTGTACCAAAATCATTTTATTGTAAACCAAAAGGTACAAAATCAATTAGATTAGATGACACAAGGGTCTAAGGAGAAGCTAATGAAATTGGGTGCGCGCCTTGTATTTCATGAATTATAGCACCATTTATCTATGTATAACAATAATTAATTATCTACTGTTTCTTGAATTCAAATCATGTGGTGGGGAATATTTTTTATGTACTAAATCTATATGACTACTATAAGTCAATATTTTTATATGCAAATTTAATTGCAATTTGTTGTTAGCGAAATACAAATAATAGAACCAAAAGTGTGTTTTAAATAATAGAAAAATTTGGATTCGCTGCAATCTGTTCAACGATCATACATTTTATGGAAATTTTTATATAAAACCTTCAAATACGATTTAGCTTCACAAATTATATTTTAGAACAACACCGTTGATTAAGTATAGTTTAAGAATATTAAATAGATCATCGAACAATTTGGTCACCAAAACAAATTCCGATCTAAATTCGATCCGATAAAATTCCACTAATCTATAATTGTACGTACGTATATCTTAATTATAAAATTTTGTCACTCTACAAAACCACCGAGTTGCCATAACAGAAAAAATTCATTTTCACATAATCAATTAAAAATAAATTCTAAGTAAACTCTCTTTTACCCAAGTAAGATATTATAATTGGCTTAAGCGCGTTGAAAGCATATCAAATTTTTAAAACGTTCCTGTTCACTGAGCATCCAAGCTAAATTTTATATAAAATGAATATAAATGCAACTCGGTACTCACTCAAATGTCCGTTAGATGAATGTAATATTCCATTTTGCCTGTATCCTGATGGCATGTTGGTCACGTCACTATATTTTTTTTACAAATTCACCAAAACTAAAACTCACTTATTTAGATATAGAAATATATTTTCAAAATTCTATAAAACACTAGCCAATTTATAAATTTTTATCTTAATCTTATAATTTCTTCTTTCTCTTTTTCTTATAAATTAATAACAACATAATATTATAAAATTACATATAAATCATAAATTTATGATATTTTGTTAATAAATTTAATCACGGCACTATATAATAATAATAATCATAAACTAACAAAACAACATTTTGAGTATACAAAAAAAACAACAATATTATAAAAAATACACGAAACGATAAAATCTTATATATAAATTTTAAAACGGAAGACTTAATTAAGGTGGTAAGCGAGAAACCCGCGCCGCGCGAAATTCGACAAAATAAAAACCGAGATTTTGTTAAAAGAAAAACTTTTCGACTTAACACCGCGATGTACTTAACAAAACTAACAATAACAAATAATATTTTAAAAAACTGTTAACTATTCTCTCTATACATATATGTATGTGAGTCGCGAGGAGAGAACGCTTCGTGTAAGACGATGCGGTATAAAAGAAAAGTGCGCACTCAGTTCTAAGTAAAGAGTTTATTTTTTATAATTTTTCACTTGAATTAAATTTTTAAATTTTTTTTTTGTAATATAAAAACTATAAAATAATGTAATAATCAAACCGGAACGATAGTTTTTAGTGTTTTTATAAGTTACGATTTTTATTACTTGTAACGTAACGATATAGATAGATGGACGTATGTAAGCGAGGTAAGTAAAACGAAAGGAAGGAATTTTATACAAAAAAAAGTTTTAGTTTAACTTGCGATGAACTTAAGACAAAGTATATGCTATGTAGTGTTCTAGGCAACCAAACTCTTCCACAATGAAACGAGTAAAGAAGACGTATAAAGCAAAAATTATGAAAAAAAAAATCGTTGAGTCGCGAGAAGAGGTCTCAAGTTACGCGCGCACCACTTACATGATGTGCATATACTTAAGTGATGATATAAAGATAATTTGTTGTTTTGGTCTCGCGGCTTTCCGGGGGAAAAATTATGTAAACCAAATACTTTACAAATTACAAATAATAGTCCGCAAGAAAATTAAATTTATGCACAGGCCGCAGCCACTAATATTTTTTTTTATGTATATACGAGATTATGGGTAATTAGAGTTTATGGGAGGTAAACAACAAAACAAAACAAAAAAAATTATTGTTTCGTTGTTTTAGATGATTTGAATCACGCGATTCGAGTCAAATATTAATAATATTTACACCAATGGACCTTGAAGACTTGGAAGTTCAATTACCGAATAATAACGGCACTTATATTTTATTTCTATTTAGACTTTTACTAAAACGGTTTCGGAATATTGGAAAAATAACCAAATCAAATCTAAATCAAGCACTAGAGGGTTTTGATTGAGTTTGAATAATTGGCGAACTTTAATAGTTCTCAACGATTTAATATAACTAATCCATTGTCTTTACGATGACATCTCGATTCATTAAAAAAATATTATGTTAGAGAAAACTGTTCTAAATCTGTCTTAAAATCGTACTTAAACTCTAGCAAGATGCAAGGTTGCAAGGTGCAAGTTGGAAGTTGCGTGTTGCAAAATACGTGTTGCAAGTTGTAAGTTGCAAATTGCAAGTTGCGTGTTGCGTGGGCAAATTTCAAGCAACGTGTTGCAAGTTGCGTATTGCAAGTTGTGTATTTCAAGTTGTGTGTTGCAAGTTGCATGTTGCAAGTTGCAAGTTTCTTGTTGCAAATTTCATGTTGCAAGTTGCAAGTTGCAAGTTGCGTGTTGAGTGTTGAGTGTTGCATGTTGCGTGTTGCAAGTACAAGGTGCAAGTAGCATGTTACAAATTGCAAGTAGCAATTTGTAAGTTCTAAGTTGTAAGTTGTAAGTTGTAAGTTGTAAGTTGTAAGTTGTAAGTTGTAAGTTGTAAGTTGTAAGTTGTAAGTTGTAAGTTGTAAGTTGTAAGTTGTAAGTTGTAAGTTGTAAGTTTTAAGTTTTAAGTTTTAAGTTTTAAGTTGTAAGTTGTAAGTTGTAAGTTGTAAGTTGTAAGTTGTAAGTTGTAAGTTGTAAGTTGTAAGTTGTAAGTTGTAAGTTGTAAGTTGTAAGTTGTAAGTTGTAAGTTGTAAGTTGTAAGTTGTAAGTTGTAAGTTGTAAGTTGTAAGTTGTAAGTTGTAAGTTGTAAGTTGTAAGTTGTAAGTTGTAAGTTGTAAGTTGTAAGTTGTAAGTTGTAAGTTGTAAGTTGTAAGTTGTAAGTTGTAAGTTGTAAGTTGTAAGTTGTAAGGTGTAAGTTGTAAGTTGTAAGTTGTAAGTTGTAAGTTATAAATTGTACACCTTTCACCTTGCATCTTGCGCCTTGCAATTTGCACCTTACACCTTGCACCTTGCACTGTGCATCTTGCACGTTGCACCTTGCACTTTGCATTTTGCACCTTGTATCTTGCACCTTGCACCTTGCACCTTACACCTTGCACCTTGCACCTTGTACCTTGCACCTTGCACCTTGCACCTTGCACCTTGCACCTTGCATCAACTTGTATCACGCAACTTGCTACACGCAACTTGCAACACGCAACTTGCAACATGCAACATGCAACATGCAACATGCAACATGCAACATGAAACATGCAACATGCAACATGCAACTTGCAACTTACAACAAATAAATTGAAACTTGCAACACGCAACTTGCAACAGGAAACTTACAACACGCAACTTGTAACGCAACATGCAACTTGAATCCACGCAACTCTTGACACGCAACTTGCAACTTGAATCCACGCAACTCTTGACACGCAACTTGCAACTTGCAACTCGCGACTTGCAACTTGCAACACACAACTTTCAACTTTCAACTTGCAACTTTCAACTTGCAATCTGCAAGCTGCAAGTCGTTATTTTATGTCCCTATTGGAAAAGACTATACAGGGTGTTTGGCACGTGGACCGACAAAATTATACCTTCTAAATGCATTAAAAAGAACTAGAGCTTGTTTTGATATTATCTTTGTTTTAAAAACTTCTCTAGTTTATGCCCTTTCCAACGGTATGCTACATGTCACAGAAATTATTCATTTTGTTGTCAAAATAAGAGGTACTACTTTGTCGGGGTCAGGTTTAAGAATATACCTTTCAAGTTATTGATAAATTTTGAATCAACTTCTTTTATTAGATTTTGTTCAAAATGACCTCCTCCACTCCGTATGCATGTGAGGTATTTTTTTCTTATCTCAACGGTTGTTGTGCGAAGTTGCATTTCCTTTTTCATTTTTTTCAAATGCGGAGCTTAGCATTTCAATTAAAATTTCTCTTATGGGTTGCGTACACCAATTCCTTGGCTTCCTCCAGACGCAGAAATTCAAAGATGTGATGTTTGAGAACTGTGCGGGCCAAGGAAAAGCCCACCTCTGCCATAATCCATGAGTTTAAGGACTTAAGTTAAATTGTTAAGAACTTTTTGTTAAGATTGTCTTCGCAGTTGTTACGATGCCTAACTTTAGTAACGAAGAGTAAGAATTTATCAGGAGTGATATCCTGATTGACGTTTAACGCACCACGAAACCTTCTCATCAACCTGTTGACGTCCGAGGAAGACCGGCAGCTTTCATTTTCGTGAGCCTCAGGTGAATGTGAAACAGAATGTTGCAATCGATTAAAGAATAATACAATCCTAACCAACGAGCAATAAGAGAATACTTGAATGATTCATTCAAAAATTCCAACTTGCAACACGCAACTTGCAACATGCAACTGGCAACACTCAACTTGCAACACGCAAAACGCAGCACGCAACTTGCAACTTGCAACATGTATTCTTACAAGGGCTTATAATACATCTATGAGGGAGGCCTACCCATTAACAAAGGTAAGTGGGAATCGAAAACCTATTTGGTGAACCTCGGCACTGGCATAGTGCTGAAAAATCTATGGGTCTGCTTTCGATAGAGCGAAAATATCGAGAGAAAGTCAAGACTGGGACTTCATAAGGAATGCCTCAAGGAATATAAAAGGGAAACAAAGCGCAAAAGAATTCGTGGAGGGTCTTCTGTAATAGAATTGAAGAGATCTCGGAAACCTCGCGCTTAACAGAGATTCTCTATACTAGTCCAGCTGTTCCAGGCTATCTGATAGAACCGGGCAAATGGACGGCTTCTAGTGAAAAAACTCTTGATATTTTGATGGAAACTCACTTCCAGGGATGCTTCGATTGCGGGCTATTTGGATCACCGCGGATCTATGGATGACTTCGGGATCCAACAATTATTTACAGATTATATTATATGGACTACTAAAAGTTTAACCAGTACCAGCAGAAATTCAGAAGAACTCGCAGATTTTGCTTCTCTGGCAGGTTATTTTTAAAGGATGTCTGATGTTGGGGTACATCCCGAAGAAATGGAGGGAAGCTAGGGTACTTTTCATCCCGAAAGCGGGTAGGTATCTCTGTCATCTTTTGTGGTGAAAACCATGGAAAGGCTGCTGGTTGTCCAAATACGGTCGAGAAATGTACGAAAAAAACTAGGCACAGTCTCAACATGTGTACCATAAGTGTAAATTTGTGGACACGGCACTTTATGCCATGGTTCGGGAAATTAAGAAATCACTGAATTTTCAGAAATTCTCATTGGTCGGCGTTTCTCCATATCGAGGACGCTTTAACAATGTGATGGTGGAGGCAATTAGGGCAGGATTGTCAATCACTACGGGTTGGGCCAGCAGATATAGATTGGGGTTCAACCCATCTAAAACAAAGCTGGTCCTGTTCACTAGGAGATATAAAATTCCGAAAAAGCTTCCGCCAAGTTTGAACAGTACCATATGCTAAACTTTCCTGATTAACCGAGATTACTAGGGTTTTTTCTGATCAGTAAGCTCAGTTGGAAACCAAATACGATAGAAAGGGTGAAGTAGGCCATTGTGGCACAGTACTCTTGCAAAAATGGCATCGGAAGGAAATGGGGTTTGAAACTGGAGCTCATGCACAGGCTTTACACGGCCTGTACTGCTGTATGGCATGAGTGTATGGTGGCAAGCTCTGGAGAAATTATCATACAGCAACAAGATGGGGAATGTGCAAATAGCAGTCTGTTTGCTCAGTAGTGGGGCGATAAAAATGACCCCCACTATTGGCTTAGAGGTCATGCTATAACTGGTGAATTTCGATTATATAACACTTCTTTTCTGATTTTGCCAGCGTTTTAAGGTGATCCTCCCATCTAGGATTATTGGAAGAGTTGTCTCATCGTGGAGAAAGGGACACTTAAATTCTTCACTGGTGGCTTTCCAAGCTCGATGGTAGAATGGGATCTGGTGGGTTCTGTGGGAAATTAAATGTGATCCTATCTTTTCGTCTCCCTGATTACTGCAGCGTGTGCAAGGCTGAAGTTATAGCGACTGACGAGGTCATGAACTGGTTGAAGCATTGTGGCGTTGGGTATTCAGATATCTCTTAACGAGATGAGTGCACATTTTAATATCTAGTTGGTCTGGGTTCCGGCCCATACTGATGTTGAGGGGAATTGCAGGGCAGAGGAATTAGCAAAGTACGGTACGATTCTCCAACTGGAACCACGGAGAGAATGTGTAGGCAGGCCTATATGTCTGTGCTGAAAGCAGCAAGCCACAAGAAAGCAGTTGCTTTGGCAAATGCTAGGTGGCTCGCCAGTTCGACTTATAGGTTAGCGAAGCAAGTAATGCTGTATAAGATAGCGGAATTTTGACAGCGGAAAATAAGAGATTGCGCTACTCTCCGCAAGTGGCAGCACTATCACTAAAGAGAAATAATTTTGTTATGTAATTACCAGCGGAAATTTTTCATTCATTATGTACCAATTTTTTCACTAAATAAAATATTCCAGCGGAAAGAAATTATAAAGTGAACCTTAAAATGGCAATTAATTGATCTCCGAAGTAAAGAAACTCGGTATATGAAATCTTGGAATTTAACAACAATCCGTCTATCCGCCATTTCTTCCAATAGTAACCAATACTTTCGGTTGTTTTTCTAGTAGCCTAGGTCATACTGAGACTATATGGAAAACTTGGGGAAAATTCAGAGACCAGAATTTTCAGTAGAATTTTTTGATTTTCGGCGGCCAAATAAGAGATTTTCAGTTTTTGACCAATATCTCAAAAAAAATCAAAAAATTCTACTAAAAATTCTGGTCTATGAATTTTCCTCAAATTTTCAATATAGTCTCAGTATGACCTAAGCTACTAGAAAAACAACCGAAAGTATTGGTCACTAGTGGAAGTTTTTGAGATATTAGTCAAAAACTGAAAATCTCTTATTTGGCCGCAGAAAATCAAAAAATTCTAGTGAAAATTCTGGTTTCTGAATTTTCCCCAAATTTTCCATATAGTCTCAGTATGACCTAAGCTACTAGAAAAACAACCGAAAGTATTGGTTACTATTGGAAGAAATGGCGGATAGACGGATTGTTGTTAAATTTCAAGATTTCATATACCGAGTTTCTTTACTTCGGAGATCAATTAATTTGCCATTTTAAGGTTCACTTTATAATTTCTTTCCGCTGGGATATTTTATTTAGTGAAAAAATTGGTACATAATGAATGAACAATTTTCGCTGGTAATTACATAACAAAATTATTTCTCTTTAGTGATAGTGCTGTCACTTGCGGAGAGTAGCGCAATCTCTTATTTTCCGCTGTCAAAATTCCGCTATCTTATACAGCATAAGCAAGTATGGCTTGAGCTGAACTTGAAGCGCTTCAATATTTAATTATACTTAGGAAGCCGGTTTGGGTATAATTGTAAGATTACTGCAAAAGGTTCTGTAGAAGCGGCATGGACGAGGAGGAGGAGGAGACTCTTGTTCACATCCTATGCTCATGCCCTGTGGAGCTGACAGAAGACATGATCACCTGAGCAAATACACTATGGAGAGCCTCTCTGATATCGAAAGCTGTAATGTGCGAGATCGTTTACGCTATGTAAATAGTTTAATGATGTCGGATCCTGTGGTATCACAATGAGCCAAAATTGGCATTAGTTGGCGATAGCAACTACTGAAACCTAACCTATGATTCAATTCAACAACAAACCATGACTATCCAGAAAAATTAGCGGAACACTGAGTTTAATTTCAAAAGTTCTAAAGCTAAAATCGATGTAGAACTCTTTGTATTATCAGATACTTCTTCTAAGAGGTTAAATCTTTTATAATTGGAACACTCCGTTTAATATTCAGATTTTGTATCCAATTTGAATTGAATACAAATAGCGAAAATAAACCTGTTAAGGACTGGGACAAAGAAACTTTTTAAACATTCAACTACGTATAAGGAAATTGTAAAACAAATGCCTGGAAACTATACTTCTCTGAGACATATAAGACATCCATCGATAGTCCTCTGAGACATCTAAGCTTCCAGTTTTCTCAAACGACTGGGTGGTTCTTGAGCAGCAACTAGTGCAGAATCTTTGAAGTAAACTCATTTCCCTGATAGCTTCGATCTAGACCACAAACACTTAAGGACAACAGAGTTGTAGGCATTGTAATCCAAATAGTTTTATGTCGTTTATGTTGGTAGGACCAGATGGCACTATACCAGCCATGCAATATTTATACATAAAGCGGGACAAAGTGCTCATTGCAATTTTAAAGAACTTAGAATTAACAGTTTAGTCTTTTCGCAGATAAAAATGTTGAAAAAAAACAGATATATAATCAGAGTTGTGAGTAGGGACACACCGCAAGGTGGAATATTTTAGATGGTTGCTATGGTATTGCACCTTCAGAGAACAAATACAAATTGAATGTTAATCTATAACTAAAACTGCGTTGGTCCTTTCTCCATCAAATACAATCTTCCTAAGATCGACCCTTGACTTGAAATGGTATTGGATTGACCGGAAACCTAACATATTTAAAACGAGTAAAGAAAACTACAATAGTGTTTCACTCCTATAAAAATATCTTTGGAAAAAATCGGAGTTTGGAGCCAAACACTGCACACTTGATCTGTAGTCAAAGTAATTACTAGTTTAACTAGAGACTAATTTGATTGCTCTTCAGTAAATTTTTTTTATGGCTTAAAAATTGTTTACTATTTTTTGTAAATAAAATTGTTTCCATACGGAATCAACCCAAACCGATTATAGTATCCCAAACCCGAACACTCTGTATAAAAGGTTATGCAATATAACACATGCAATATTATAATTCTGAACGACTTACCAATAATAATCAACAAAGCTGTCTCGACTGCTGATCATCTGGTTCGAAACACAATCCGTAGCAATAATTAATAATAATTTAATATTTTCTTAATTAGAAATTGTTTATTGCTGTAGACTTTTGCCACTTACATCTTTAATACACTTTGTTTTGTTTTTTCAAATGAAATTTCTTCACAAATCACTAACCACAAACTATACTAACCACAAATCACTAACTAATCTTAAAAGCTAACACTAACTATTTTATAATATATTTATTTGCTATTAAATTGAAAAATAATGCAACACGAACTTTCGAGCTTTTACGAATTTTATCATTACGATTTTCTGTATTTAATTTTAGACAAATATTAAAAGCTTATTTCACCCAGGAAAACAAATACGGACTGATCTACATTCAAAATTTTTATTTTATAGACAAAACCGGTCCCAATTTATAATTCACCGTTAGCAATATATGCTGCTTGTCTGCTACGTATACAGGGTGTCCATGACCAAAGGAATTACTCGTATATTGGAGGAGTGAAAAATTATTTTTAGAGTAAAAAATACTTCTTTTGGAAATTAGTAGTTTAAAACTTAATTAGCTTTGGTTTGTAGGACCAAGTTATTGAAATCCTCGTACGTCTTGGTCTTCTTCAGATGTCTGTCTATAATATTTTGGGATCAAGCGGTTCCGGCCATCATAAACCGTTTAAAAACTCGTTAGTTATCGACTTATCATTTAAAATCGCTTCGATCAGACAAAAATTTTAATAACGCCACCACATTAATTCACAAATCCCTCGTTCCAGCAATCGTAGCATTTTAACTAAAGCATCTTAAGACTAATAAGTACCGTTATGGCACTGGCGACAGATACATTTTCTCATTCCATTATAATAATTTGGTAAATCGTTTTGTAGGTCCTGCACCTAGCAATAATTTTGTTATCAATAATTTTGTTATTAAGTTAACAAATACTCGGATATTATTCAAAATGTCCTGAAGGTTGTCAAAAATTCTTCTAAGCATCTTAGTACTCAAAGCAGCAACTCTTCCACGTACATTTTATTTGTTCCCGCTATAATCATATGGTACATCGTTTGAATTCTTAGAGCAATTTTGTCATCAAAATGAACGTTTTTGAACATTACGTCCAGTAATCAATCGTTACAGCCGGAATATGAACTATACAATGCCATATAAGTGCCAACTATGGCACAAGCAGATTTTTCAGCTGGAACCAATAATTAGGTAGCCCGAATGAAATAAAGCTGGCTGGAATCAGTTTTATCACAATGCCAACCAAAAATAGCTAACATTATTCAGGACTTACAGGACAACTTAATATTTGAGGATCATCGGTGAAAGGAGCATTGCTGTTTTTTTTTAAATTTTAGCGATACCAATAAAGATCAGCCAGAATCACATATGAGGTTAGTTAAAACTAGCCGGCTTATATGTGGTTTCAGCTTTTGAAACTCTGATGCACAATGCACTGTGCTACTTGTGCCACAGTTTGTTTAGTTCCGCCTCAAATGGTTCCAGGTATGGTTTTACATTTTGGTATCTCAAAATGTTTGCAGATGAACCCTTCGCTTTTAAAAATCCCTGTGTACGTCCGTGTGTGGTGATGTGCCGACTAAATGTATGTTGCTTCTCTACATCCCAGACGAATTGACTGCGATCAGGACACTTCTTGCTTAAGCTGGAAGTGGCAGATTAGGAGCTTCGTAGGAGCTTTTTCGTTCGCAAATATTTTAAAAAGTACAGCATTCGGTGTCAATGACATTATGACTAAATGCTAGCTGATCGATTTTTTACCCGGAAAATATTTGTACATGGAGCGTTTTATGTCTGGAAATTTTCACAAGTTATTCACTTCAGTCCGCTTACATTTGTCCATGCTTTAATTTAAAACAGATTAAATTGCAAAACGGTACGAATAAGTCAGCTGCCTAAGAACAAAGTTGCTTAGAGTATCGCAAACAGAACCAAACCTTCTTGATGGGGTTGTTTCGGCATTGAATATTTTTAACTTTTCAGCATACAACAACATAAAGCACTTTTGGTGCTATTAGAAAATTAATTTTCGGAACTATCAGTTCTTTTTTGCGGCCCCTTCTGTGTTAGAGGATATCACACATGTCGATTGGTCCAACTCGACGGTGTAGTTTCTGGATTGGATCCAGTCCTTGGCAGAATCCTCAATAAATGTTTCGACGTTAAGGTTAGGCTTGCAGTTTTATTTTTCATGATACAAATGCGACTCTTATTGCGTCTCATCTCTTGAATCGGCGAATTCATGCAAATCACTGGTGGTAGCGTCAGTGTATCTATCTTATGATTTCGTTTCATCTTTGGCTTCGGAAGAATTTATTAGCATGGTTTCGATGGAGAAGGTCAAACCAAACACCTTTATAGTGGTAGGTTGCGATGCTAATACTCATCTGTTATTTTGTTGTTTCAAAGTAATCTAACAGTGACGTTATTTCACCCTATTATGATGAAGCTGATAAGCTTACCACTTGTGGCATTCTGCATTGGAGTTTATTCTTCTTCTCACCCTATATAACAAATGGGCCGCATTTAGTCTTCTCTGTTGAATTACAGTATGGGTTTCCTCTCATTCAGTATCACTTACTTCTACTCTTTCAAGCATGCATTGCTTTTGGAACAGTCCGATAATTTTGAAACAGGATTAGAATTGTTATCATCCCGAATGTCGACAAGTCGAGTTATATCGAGTCCAGGCATTTTGAGCTATTAGTCTTTCTTCAACGTTCCTTATATAAAGTCTTTTAAAGAATATTTGACAGATATATATGAGACGGTCATTAATCTAAACCCCCCCCCCCCCACTCCTCCTACTTCACCACACCCAACATGGTTACAGAGTTGGAAAAACGCTTGAAACTTGCTGAGCGTTTCGCAATGGTGCAAATTGGGTTTTCAGCCGTTTGAAGGTTTAACGACACTTTCAACGCTGAATGAGCCGTTCGGCGTCCTTCTATAGCGACGTGGCCACTATGGCTATCCCAAAAGAAGCAACTTCTGCAGCAATTTCGGATCTAGCACAAACAATGGCCAAAATCAATGAAATGAGGAATGTCTTCCCAATTACGCCGAGCGCATCGAGGAAAAATAAGCCACCAATAAGTCGTTCAATCGAGAATTGGAACTCTCGATTGAAAGCGACGTTCATTCCACGATATGAAGTTGGCATTCCTAACTTGACTAATAAACTGCCGCACATGAGGAAACACATTTCTTCGATTAAAAGCAAAGCCTGGTTATGTATCTCCTCATTCACCTCGAGATCGGGATTTCCAGAACTGACACGAATTCGATGTAAAATTTCTTCTGACATGTCATCCTTGTGTATTGCGACGTGTAACCACAATATCGCGTGTTTCCACGTTTTCACCAGCAATCACAATTGCGACTTCATCTATTGTTGGAACGTTAAATTAGCATTCGTGTGCTCCAGTGAGTCGTTTACCGCTCTGATCACGACTTTGTAGTCGTCACTTGGCATGAGATCCAACGCATTTTTGAACAACCGAACCAATGCATGATGTTCACGACGTAGTTGCTGCAGATCTTGTAGAATTGCTCTTTTCATTGTCATATTGGTCGTTTGATGCCGATCAAGTTGGTCCTCCAAATTGCCAATAAAGTAAATTTGGATGAATTTATGCTGTGCGTCTTCAAGCGGTGTCAATGATCCAATTACTGATTTATAAACACCAAAAGAAAATGAACGGCTACTCTCTCGAGCAGAAATGACTTTGAATGTTGAATTGAATCCACGTTCTTCGATAATGTCTGCTCCAAATGAAATCATTTAGAAACATCCGTTGTATCTTCGAGGGTTTGATAGCAAACGTCGTGATTCTGAACCCGACTTTGTTTTATGCCCGACTTTGTTGCATCCCATTAATCGCCCCTTAAGCTTTACAGCAACTTGTAGAAATATTAAATAGTCTATTACCGATACCAAATAGTGATTCTAAACTCACGTCTGTAAGCAAAACAGCATTGGTGACTGAAACTCTTTAAAATTAAAATATAATCTTTAGTACCTCTGACTCAAATGGGAGGGAGATCAATCCCAAAACAGGACTATTGGCAAACTGGAATTGTTACAAACAAATCAGATTTTGTAAATAGACCCAAGCATCCAACATCAAAATAAATATTACTCTATACTTATTCGGTAGGCTCTCACCAATTCCTACTATGCACTATTCAAGTCCTTCTCCCGTTGGGTATGGGCGAAAATTTGACCCTAGGTGGAATATTTGCTTCACCGGCAGTACCGTTCTGAATATACATGACTATATTTTTCGATTTTAGCCTTTGGCTATCTAGACGAGAACTTTATGATGACCACGATCTAGGCGCTTTTCTAACAGAAGTTTCTGAAAGATACGGCAGAAACCTGGTATTGGTTGTTTTCGAGAAAGTTTCCTGACTGAAAGAGAAACTAGAAGAGTTGTTCACATGAAACCTCAATCTAATATACAATCGAATAGCGACTTCATTTTAGAAATTAAAGGATTTAACTGTCGGTTAATTAATTCATTTTCAGCAGGCGAATTAATTAATATTATGCGAAAGAACATGAATATGAGGAGCTCCAAAAAGTTTTTTTGTTAACACAAATTCCCTAAACAAAAGGCTCCCGTGCATGAGATAGTCGAATCCTAGAATATTAAGAGTGTACAGAACAGTCAAAGTCCAAGTCATATCAATTTGTGCCCAACGTTGATCATTTGACCGCCCAGTTAGCCGATAAACCGCACATTGGCGAAATACCTTTCCCATTTCCGAATCAGTCACTAGGGCTACTGTGCGGAATAATGCCTTGATTTGTTGGAATGGTTTAAAATGCTATAGATGAGGTAAACGGGGCGTGATTAAACCACAATTTCCGAATTGTTTTCAAGTATCAAGTATCAAGAATCAAGTATTGAGTATGCAGTACTCAGGTGGCTGGCGGCTAAGAATTGAATGTTCGCAATGCACGTGCTAATAGCTGATTAGAACAAAACGGGTGAGTTTTTAACCGGAACTATTTTGCTTTCATAAAACTGATAAGAATTTGCGAGCCCTACACAAACAAACTCATTATACAGTTAAAGTTTTTTTTTGCTTGTCACGTGAAGTTAAGCCATGAATTAATGGGTTAAGGTGTTTATATCGTTCGCTTAAAGTTCAGTTATGATTGATTTAGAGATGAGCCAATAGCAAAACTTAATAAACACATTTCACTTAACGGTTGTTATTTTATTTCGCCAAAAAATTAAATTTTTGAATATTTTAATAAAAAAAATTGGCCAAAATTTTAAAAAACCAATCGATCGATTTCGACTTGTAAGGTCGTCATTAGGAGTATTTACTGATTTGTAGATGTAAAAATGTAGTTATATAATATAGTAGTGCAAAAAATAAATAAAATAAAATGCAAAAAATAAATTAAAGAAGGAGACACAAAAAATACGATAAAAATTAATATATTGATCGTCCCTATCATCTGTTGTTTATATGGAAAAATTAATAATAAAAAAGGGGAGGATGATAGCAGGTAAGCGATTTGTCATCGGCTAAATAACAAAATTCGAGGTACATCGAAGTACAAAAATAAATGTTTTATAGTTTTAAAACTAATAGCACCAAAAGTGGTTTCAAAAATAGGTCTCTAAAAGTGGTAGTAGAATCAAGAATCAAATATCAAGTATCAAGTATCTAGAATCTAGAATCTAGAATCTAGAATCTAGAATCTAGAATCTAGAATCTAGAATCTAGAATCTAGAATCTAGAATCTAGAATCTAGAATCTAGAATCTAGAATCAAGAATCAAGATTCAAGAATCAATAATCAAGTATCATAGAATCAAGTATAAAATATCAAACATAAAGTATCAAGTATCAAGTATCGAGTATCAAGTATCAAGTATCAAGTAACAAATATCAAGTTTCAAATATCAAGTATCAAGAATCAAGAAGTGGTTTCAAAAAGTTGGGTCAATAGTGGTAACAAAAAGTGGTTTTAAAAAAGGGTTTCAAAAATTGGTATCAAAAATTGGTTTCAAAAAGTGGGGTCAAAAGTGGTAACAAAAAGTGGTTTCAAAAAAGGGTTTCAAAAATTGGTATCAAAAAGTGGTTTCAAAAAGTGGTAACAAAAAGTGGTATCACAAAGTGGTTTTAAAAAGAGCTATAAAATGTGGTTTCAAAAATGATATCAAAAAGTGGTTTCAAAAAGTGGTATCAAAAATTGATTTCAAAAAGTGGTATCAAAAATAGGTATATGGACAAAAAATTGGTGATAAAAATTAATTTATTGTCCCTACCACCTGTTGTTTACATGGAAAAATTAATAATAAAAAAAGGGACGGAGGATAGCAGGTAAGCGATTTGTCATCGGCTAAATAACAAAATTCGAGGTGCATTGAAGTACAAAAATTAATGTGCTATAGTTTTAAAACAAATAGCACCAAAATTGCTTTCAAAAATAGGTCTCTAAAAGTGGTAGTAGAATCAAGAATCAAGTATCAAGTATCTAGAATCAATAATCAATAATCAAGTATTAAGAATCAAGTATAAAATATCAAACATGAAGTATCAAGTATCAAGTATCGAGTATCAAATATCAAGTATCAAGAATCAAGAATCAAATATCAAGTATCAAATATCAAGTATCAAATATCAAGTATGAAGAATCAAGAAGTGGTTTCAAAAAGTGGGGTCAAAGTTGTTAACAATAAGTGATTTCAAAAACGGGTTTCAAAAATTGGTATCAAAAAGTGGTTTCGAAAAGTTGTATCAAAAATAGGTAGAGAGACAAAAAATATTCGATAAAAATTAATCGTCCCTGCAACATATGGCAGTTATATAATATAGTAGTGCAAAAAATAAATAAAATAAAATGCAAAAAATAAATTAAAGAAGGAGACACAAAAAATAGGCGATAAAAATTAATATATTGATCGTCCCTATCATCTGTTGTTTATATGGAAAAATTTATAATAAAAAAGGGGCGGATGATAGCAGGTAAGCGATTTGTCATCGGCTAAATAACGAAATTCGAGGTACATTGAAGTACAAAAATAAATGTTTTATAGTTTTAAAACTAATAGCACCAAAAGTGGTTTCAAAAATAGGTCTCTAAAAGTGGTAGTAGAATCAAGAATCAAGTATCAAGTATCTAGAATCTAGAATCAAGAATCAAGATTCAAGAATCAATAAGCAAGTATCAAGAATCAAGTATAAACTATCAAACATAAAGTATCAAGTATCGAGTATCAAGTATCAAGAATCAAATATCAAGTATCAAGTATCAAATATTAAGTATCAATTATCAAGTATTAAGGATCAAGAAGTGGTTTCAAAAAGTTGGGTCAAAAGTGGTAACAAAAAGTGATTTTAAAAAAGGGTTTCAAAAATTGGTATCAAAAAGTGGTTTCAAAAATGTGGTTTCAAAAAGTGGTTTCAAAAAGTGGGGTCAAAAGTGGTAACAAAAAGTGGTTTCAAAAAAGGGTTTCAAAAATTGGTATCAAAAAGTGGTTTCAAAAAGTGGTTTCAAAAAGTGGTATCAAAAAGTGGTTTCAAAAAGAGCTATAAAATTTGGTTTCAAAAATGGTATCAAAAAGTGGTATCAAAAAGTGGTTTCAAAAAGTGGTATCAAAAATTGATTTCAAAAAGTGGTATCAAAAATAGGTATATGGACAAAAAATTGGTGATAAAAATTAATTTATTGAACGTCCCTACCACCTGTTGTTTATATGGAAAAATTAATAATAAAAAAAGGGGCGGATGATAGCAGGTAAGCGATTTGTCATCGGCTAAATAACAAAATTCGAGGTACATCGAAGTACAAAAATAAATGTTTTATAGTTTTAAAACTAATAGCACCAAAAGTGGTTTCAAAAATAGGTCTCTAAAAGTGGTAGTAGAATCCAGAATCAAGTATCAAGTATCTAGAATCTAGAATCAAGAATCAAGATTCAAGAATCAATAAGCAAGTATCAAGAATCAAGTATAAACTATCAAACATAAAGTATCAAGTATCGAGTATCAAGTATCAAGAATCAAATATCAAGTATCAAGTATCAAGTATCAAGTATCAAATATTAAGTATCAATTATCAAGTATTAAGGATCAAGAAGTGGTTTCAAAAAGTTGGGTCAAAAGTGGTAACAAAAAGTGATTTTAAAAAAGGGTTTCAAAAATTGGTATCAAAAAGTGGTTTCAAAAATGTGGTTTCAAAAAGTGGTTTCAAAAAGTGGGGTCAAAAGTGGTAACAAAAAGTGGTTTCAAAAAAGGGTTTCAAAAATTGGTATCAAAAAGTGGTTTCAAAAAGTGGTTTCAAAAAGTGGTATCAAAAATTGATTTCAAAAAGTGGTATCAAAAATAGGTATATGGACAAAAAATTGGTGATAAAAATTAATTTATTGAACGTCCCTACCACCTGTTGTTTATATGGAAAAATTAATAATAAAAAAGGGGCGGAGGATAGCAGGTAAGCGATTTATCATCGGCAAAATAACAAAATTCGAGGTGCATTGAAGTACAAAAATTAATGTGCTATAGTTTTAAAACAAATAGCACCAAAATTGCTTTCAAAAATAGGTCTCTAAAAGTGGTAGTAGAATCAAGAATCAAGTATAAAGTGTCTAGAATCCAGAATCAATAATTAATAATCAAGTATTAAGAATCAAGTATAAAATATCAAACATGAAGTATCAAGTATCGAGTATCAAATATCAAGTATCAAGAATCAAGAATCAAGAATCAAGAATCAAGAATCAAATATCAAGTATCAAATATCAAGTATCAAGTATCAAATATCAAGTATAGAATCAAGAAGTGGGGTCAAGTGTTAACAAAAAGTGATTTCAAAAACGGGTTTTAAAAATTGGTATCAAAAAGTGGTTTCATAAATTGGTAACAAAAAGTTGTTTCAAAAAGTGGTAAAAAAAGTGGTTTCAAAAAGTGGTATTGACAAGTGGTCCCAAAAAGTGGTATCAAAAAGTGGTTTCGAAAAGTGGTATCAAAAATAGGTAGAGAGACAAAAAATATTTGATAAAAATTAACCGTCCGTGCCATATGTTGTTTATATGGAAAAATTAATAATAAAAAAAGCGGCGGATGATAGCAGGTAAGCGATTTGTCATCGGCTGAATAACAAAATTCGAGGTATATTGAAGTACAATAAAAAAGAAGTGTTAAGTAAAATGTGTTTATAAAATGTTAATGTATTTCGCCAAGTGCCTACGGCAAACAGTGTTAAAACCAATAGCACCAAAAGTGGTTTCCAAAATAGGTCTCAAAAAATGGTAGTAATACTATCAAAAACAACTGGTTATTGGACATCTATATTGTGGTAGATCTATTGTATCAACTTAATAGGATTTGGTTTTTGGAACGCCTTTAAAATAACTCCAATGATGTTGGATTCCTTGAAGGGAGCAAAAAACTCCTTAGAAGTTGCACTTCCATTTGTGGTACATTTGATAATGCATAATGTGTAGTAATAGTTCATAATTGCGATGATATAAGGTACCTAATTCAAATAGGACCTCAAATTGGAAATATTGCAAAATAATATAATGTACAAACCTAATTTTCAAGTGTGGACTTGGTAAACGTAAGACTGCGTATAGATGAATCCGTCTTACAATGTATTCGTTAAATATCTAAATATTTACTCATACATCGCGTTACATTATTAAATGCCATGAAGTTAAACATCTTAATGCTTTAACAAAAATGTGACTTTATTTATTATAAAACGAGGTTTTTAACAAATGATTAAACAACATTGTCGTTGAACACAAATCGAAATGTCTTAAGTTACAACGATCGAATAAATCACACCATATGCGCGCGATTATAAAAAGTTCAAGATTACATATGCGGGATATCTATGTCATTCGAACCAAACACATTTCGTCGAATTTATAAATTGGTTTCTAATCCCAACTGTAAATAAAAAATAATTAGTCGCTATATATGTTCGATATATAATTAGTTCTTGGTGATTATGACTATTCGCCTTAATCACTTTCTTTAGGCGTACAAATGTAAATAGATTCGTTTCCAAAAAAAAAAATCCGAACACGCGTCATGGTCGATCGCCCCAATTAATTAAAATATCTCTGTAAACTGTTTTAAATTTTTAAATTTGTAAAGGGCCCGGCGTGTCAAGTAATTAAATTCCCGTTCGTTTGTAAGACGAGTAAATTAAATATATAGAGACCTCAATCTATATGACATCCGAAATAATTATAATTCGATGCAAGAACTGTCAGCCGAGGTGAATTTTCGGACATACTGACCTCTGTTTATTATTTTATTTTCAGTATAAAACATAAAGTAACGGTAAATTTTTAATAATTTTTTTTTTATAAATACATTTCTTAAGGTATCAACATTTCCATTTACCATTAAGAAAATTAAAACAACAAACAAGACAACAAAAAATGGTTATTAATGTAATGTAAGAACTTAACACTCTTGTGTTACACAACGCATGGTATATACAAAAAGACGGATGAATAAAGAAATTCAGTCACACATAACTTAATTTATAACGGACGTGGACATGCATGTACTCGTTCGTTCGTTCGTTCGTAAATACATGCCAAACGTTAAATTATGACTTTTATAAATAAAACAGAACTTGATTGAATTCATCAAATACACTACGAAACCAAAAAAATTGTTATGTTATAATCCGGATTGGAATCCGATCGCATTACAATGTACGTTGAGATGAAGATAGCCGGGAATTAGATCAACACACCATTTACACATAGCTGTGAGGCAAACAATAATTCAAATGAAAGGAAAATTTATAATTTTCTTCTAATCAATCATCGTGCGGTTCTTATTATTATTCCATCTAGAGAGATATCTAACCTAGATTATTATACGAGATCTGATTGCAGGTATAATTAGATCTGGTTAGATTGTAAATACATTGTCTGTGGTGAATACAGATCAGCCTTTAATCATGCATTGTGTAACTAATGAGGTATAGTCGTAATTGCGTGAATAACATTTATACCGGTTAAACATTTCTGTTGGGAATTGTGTACGGTGTACGGAATCGAATAGCAATTAAAACAACAGGCAAAACAAAGTTATAAAGAAGTGGTATTTTATGAGTGACTCGGGGGGTCAACAACTTATTAATATTTTCCTTAGTAGAGTTAACTTTGAACAGCTCTTAAAGAGATTTGCCAAAAAGCATCCTTCACGCTAATGCTAGAAATAATAAATAAATAAATAATAAATAGTATTTATACCGCGCTGTCAACACGGTGTTCGTTGCGACGCGTGGTTCTCCTGTTTCATTAACTCCTGCATTTCTTGCTATGCTGATGACGCGTTTTTCAATGTTCACCCAATTGTGTTGGCTTTGCGTCTTTCGATGTTGTGTTATGCTTATGTGGATACATAACTACGCCCGGGGTGAAGAAGGGGCTTCCTCGTCCTTACATGCGATGCCTGCTATTTTTATCAGATCTGTATACGACGAATTTTCCTGATTTACCTATGGAGTCTCTATTTTTACGGTATTAGATTGTTTGAGGATGCAAATGTATAATATTAGTAGAATTATGCTGGCCGTTAAAACCGAGATGCCTCCCGACAGTTTCCAGAACCATTTTTGCTGATCTTATTGTCTCAGGTAAACGTGGTGTAATCGTTTCCTGTTTTGGATATTCTCTTGTGTGAGACTAGTAATGTTTTGATTTTCTACCATTTGCCTTGTAGCCTCTATATTGTGGAGGGCTCCTTGAATTTCCTCGATTTCGCTTCTCCACTCTGACACAATCCAGCATAAAACTACGAACGAAATTATAACATACTACTATACTATTATAACACAGCTCCACAAAAAAAAACTTCGGCAGCCGAGACGAGAATAGGTGTCCTATATGTTTTTGGGGTCGCTGATCACGAATCTGCACTCAGAATTGCCGTATCGCATCAAAAAAAATTTCAAAATTGCTTCTATGCTAAAATGAAATATAAAAAATAAAAAAAAGAAATCGCCAAAAAACAAACTAAAGTCCCGAAAAAATTGCGAAAAATCGTAAAAAATCGTGGACAGACGGACAGGCAGGCGGGTAGACATGCGAGTAGGTGAACTGGCAGGCTGACGAGCAGGCAGGCTTTTTTTAACGATTTTCATAGATTTTTTGCGATTTATTCAAAATTTTCGGGTGCCGAAGTTTTTTTTTTTTGTGGAGCTGTGTAATCCACGGCGAAACGCATCTACGGGGCTGTAGCATTTTAAATATCGTATAAATATCATCAGCCAGCTAGCAGACCAGTCTAACATATTGGCATCCAGGTAGCAGTCCAGTCTAATATATTATAGCCAGACAGCACGTATAGCCCATTATATTATTGTGGAGCACGCCCGATTGCACATGGTAAACCAAACTAACTCCAAATCAATCCAGATGGAAGAACCAACAAGATTGAAATCGTTTCTATTTACCAAGGTCATTACAGTCGGGGTCAAGCACTCACCAGTGGATCGCGCCCGAATATATACTAAGGTAAACATGATCAACTAAAATAAATCCTGAAGGAAGTTACCATTACTGTTTTGAAAATAGTAAATTGTACAGGTTAGCAAAATCTCGTTATTATCAATTTTTCATTCACCGTATCGGTTATCACCTTCATCCATTTGGCGTAATATTTCTGAAAACACGGTTCTTTTATTATCGTGATTTAAAATTGAACTTTATTAAATTCATTAAATAAATTTGTGACATCGTTGAAACACCACAATGTCTAACTCCGGTAGTGACCATCACGAGCAAAATGTTGGTGTTACAACAAATGTATACAATGTTTCTATTAAATATGCGCCCTTCACTCGAGAAGGCCTTGAAATACTTGAAGCACAATTTATAAAAAAGGGTATCACTTCCGATCCCACTAAATACGGTGATTTCACCGACGGTTGCAACTCTCGATCGCCATCTCAAATATTACGGGAGATGGAATGTTTATCCACCGGTTAGGTTACTGAATCGGTATTAAGCAATTTATGGATACAGCGTCTATCAATCCATACTCAAGAGATATTATCAAGTATGGATGAATCAAATTTGGTTCAATTAGCAAAGACGGCCGATAAAATTGTGGAAATACAAAAACTAATTAACTTATACAGTCAAATCCAAACACTGACGCAAAAAGTTGAATAATTATTTAAACGAGTTAATACGAGGGATTCACGATCAATAAACCACAGATCACCATCCCCACGGTCAAAGAGTAACAAACGATATCGCAGTTTATCGTGATCCATGAACAAGTCAATAAATTTCCAAATTCCTGGTATCATTTTAGATATGTGATTCATGCAAAGAAGTGCATAAAACCGGATAATTTCGTTCGGTTAAATACGGCAGTTTCGAATTCGGAAAACCATTAGACTCAACGCTTTTTACGTCGGGTGTCGGGAGTCTTACTTCTAACAGTCATTTCATAATTACCGATCATCAAAATAAATTACAATTCTTAGTCGATATAGGTGCCGAAGTTTCAGTAATTCCTCCAACAAGTTCACAAGTAATTAAACCAGTAGAATTTAAATTAAATTTAAATTTAACTCTTGACTTACGTGTAACGTATGGCCTTGGGTCCGCCCAACAACACGAGGCACACTTGTCATTTGCTGGTAGCAATCAGTGGCTAGGAGGGTTCTTTTATACTTGTGATGAAGGGAAGCCATTTTACAATAATAATTTACCTAAGTGTGCTAACGGAAGGAGAAACTTCAAGATCAAATCAACCTTGGCCACAACAACAATCATCCCCTACAATATGGTGGTTCTAATCTTTCAACATTATACTATCGCTAACTTAAAAGCTTTGAACAAAATATGTCTCGACACACGATGTCATGATAGCGACTATAAAGTTTGAATTTGAGTAATACGAAAGAGAAAAAAAAAATCCATTCACAGTAAAAATATGACAAAATTTAACAACAATAATTACTAACACTAATATTAATATATAGGTTCAATGATAATATTAAGAAGAAGAAGAAATGTATAATATAAAAATGTTTAAAACAATAATAATGAAATATTTACGTCACCGAAAATAAATGTTGTTTGTTGTTGGGATGGTGTTCTTAACACAGCTATCCGCTACTTCACTATTTACCATATGCTTGTCGGGAATTATACGTATGTTTTCTTTCTCGTTGGTATTCCGCTTTATTCGTTTATATGCACATACTAATGCAACATGGAATGCCCTGGGTTACTTTGAAGCGCAACAATATAGTAATAACTCTTGGTGTATGGAGAATTTACAGGCAGACTCGAAAGTTTTTCAAACGGCTTACGTAGAGGTATTTCACTTGAATTAACTCTCTTCTTGATATTAGCTGTATTTTGTTGAGAATTTACAACAACAATTGCATTTGATAATTCCCAGTAGAATAAACTAATTCCAAAGTTTTTTTGGAATTATTTAATTCTAATTCCAAAAGTTACTTATCGTATTTGCCACCAGAAAAATTTTTTTTGTTTTTTATTGTTTTTAAGTTGGTGTTGTAAATTTAATGACATTTATGACATTTATTCGTATTGTGGTCGATATTTTCTTAAAATTTATATATTATATTTTGTGTTATAATTAAGAATAGGAAAATACAAAATACTACCAACAGAAAAAAAATTGTTTGCTGTTTTGTTGAGAATTAAATAATTCCAAAATAATTCGAAATAATTAATTCTCAACAAAATACAGCTAATAGCTGTATTTTGTTGAGAATTAATTATTTCGAATTATTTTGGAATTATTTAATTCTCAACAAAACAGCAAAAAATGTTTTTTCTGTTGGTAGTATTTTGTATTTTCCTATTCTTAATTATAACACAAAATATAATATATAAATTTTAAGAAAATATCGACCACAATACGAATACAAATATCGCTTGTCATAAATGTCATTAAATTTACAACACCAACTTAAAAACAATAAAAACCAAAAAAACGTTTTCTGGTGGCAAATACGATAAGTAACTTTTGGAATTAGAATTAAATAATTCCAAAAAAAATTTGGAATTAGTTTATTCTACTGGGAATTATCAAATGCAATTGTTGTTGTAAATTCTCAACAAAATACAGCTATTATATTATAAATATGATTGTGGATAGAATATCGCTATTATCGTTGGTGGTCTAAATAAAACCTTATTTCAAATTGGGTGGAGGTTTTTTTTCTCTTCCACAACTACACTTTCGTACATACACTAACAATATTTTTTTTCCGCTTCTGTATTTACGGGAACTTTTACGTAGCTTGAATCACATAGATTAGTTATGTTGACGTGTATTAGTTTTTGACATAACAGCTTTTCTAAATTATTATATACATATTTATATTATTTATCACTTTATTATTATATATGTTTGTCCATTCACATTAATGTCATCCAAAGAAGTAAATAAGAAACATAACTTCCCAGGAAAAGCTCGATTTACATGCTATGTTAAACCAGAGCCTCCTTAATATAAGAGCCGTAACATTCCGCCATTTTTTTCCATGAGCTTTCCATAGAGGGGAAGCTTTTTGTTCTTTTTCATACCAATCAGTGTATTTTTATATTTTTTTAGATGCTTTTTTGCATATAAAAACATTAATGCTTCATTTCAATTTTTAATTTGAATGGTTAGTTCAATATTCAGGAAAAGCATATTTTAAAATTGAGTCATATTATGTCGAATTAACTCAAAAATATTTAAATTAGTCTACCACAAAAATTTTTTTTTATTATAGAAATAAGAATTTGTTTATATGTGTATGTAAGAAATTAATATAGAGTGTTCCATCAAAAATTTCAGCATTTCTTTCCCAAAACAAACGTTCGTTAAAAAATGCTTTTTGAGTAGCTATGTAATATGGGGGTTATTGTGTTCTGGATTCTAGTACAACATTGTTGATGAACAAATTTCGAAAACTGTTTTTTCGTTATTTGTTAAAAATTTCATCGCAACAAATTCGCAGGCTATACTGTTTCATCCTGTAGTAAAAATAAACCGGAGCTTCATAAAATAACAACATTATAATATAGAGCTTTTCGCAATTAATAAACCAATCAAAAGATGTCGCTGAGTATAAATTAAAGCTAAATATTAAAACCTAAACGTTTGTTAACTAAAATTTAACAATTTATTATGTATACTGCCTGATTCAATAGATTATTGAAATCTCCTGGAACTGAAAATAACCGAATAAGAGCGAATTGAAATAAGAAAATAAAAAAAAATTTGGAAAAAATGTGACATTTTTCTATTATTGTTTTTCAGCGCGCAGCAACTACGATGGTAAATATTTTGCGATGAAAAGCTTTATTTATGCCAACCGTTTTATAAATAAAAATTATAATTGTTTTGAGTTTTATTAATTATGTTAAATTATTATATTAAAGATTTGGCGCTTAACTTACAATAATAATGGTTTATTTTCGTAAATAATTATTTAATTATTTTACACTTTTCTGTAATTTCAAGTAAATTTATTACAGAGACATCTGTAAACGGATTTTCAAATTACAGAAAGCTCAGTTTTGCAATCGAATGAAATTGAAGATTTTTACGTTTTGTTCTGTTTTGTAATAATATTTAATTAAGAAAACCATGACAACGTTGATTTTTTGTATACAAAAATAATTTTCGTAAATAGATTTTGATGTAAAAATTTTATTATATGAATAATATTATTGTTTCTACATGGTGATTCATAAAATTTCGTTTCAGCTCACGTTTTCTCTTTAATTTTGTTATAAATGGCGAATGTTTAGATTGCTGTTAAGTGCATCGTTTATCTCAAAAATTCTGAGGTGCATGTGACTAGAATTTACCAAATAAGTTACATTTTTATAAAACTGAATTTTAAATTGGATGTAAGAGGAATCCGCGGCACCACCCTTTATTATCTTACTTTATAAACCTACACAACTAAACGGAAAGCTCATTTTTATAGAAAATTAATAAATTTATGCTCCGCTTTAGTTTAAATTTACCACATAAATACTACATTATGATGGCTGATTTTCAAATATGTGTTCTTTGAATAGTTTATTAAAAATATAAAATTAAAATTTAGATGATTTGTTTAATTTTTTATTCATAAATTCATGTTCAAAAATTTTCCAATTACCACGGTTTCTTATAGTAATTCAATAAAAGCTTCCCCTCTACTGAAAGCTCTCTTTTTAATATTACGGCTCTTCAAAATCATAGATGGCTCTGGTTAAACTCAAATTTTCCGTGTTTCACCATTAACAAGTGTGATTTTTATTTAAGTAATTTTTTTTTTTATAAAGTTTAGCTATTTTCTTAAATGGATTTTTTTTTTTTAAACAAAACATCATCCATATTGTTTTGATGCACTTGCCAACCAACATAAATTTTTAATTTCTATTTATTGTGCTTTTCATTAATTTTTATTTATTTTCACGAATTAATTTATATAATATTCTTTTTAAGTAATTTTATATGTACATGCACCTTAACATTTTAATTACACTGTGCTTGAATTTCAAATTTTTTTTTCGTGACAAGCTGGGCACCCGGGGACTAAACCTAATTCGAGTATGCTGAATTCAACGGTTCTAGTCCCATTTCAAAGTTAGTCCCATTTTTGAGATATCGCTTTCGACATGTTTTTGCTCTGAGTCAAAATATACCCTCATTTTCACGTTGATAGCTCCTAAACCATTAAGTTTTTCGTTATGCTTTCTTCAGCAAAGATGTGGCGCAAGCCAAGACAAACAACTTTGCCGAACATATCAAGAACGAAAAACCACATCTAATCTTTTTTTGCTTTTCATTTCGACGAAAAACATGTTTTTTTATCATTTTTTGTCCATTTATTGAATATAAACCGATCGAATAAACACCTCATCGACAAATATAGATACAATAGAAACTATTTAAAGGAAAATTAAATTGATTCAGTTGATTTTATTGTGATTTTTCTCAATTTTTTCCTAAAAAATTAACATTTTTCTTAACTTTTAATTTTAATTTTCTGATTCGTTCGTGTCGTCTTCGGATTCTTCTTCCTCTTGCAAATTCCAACAAATATCACCCAAGAGTGCATCTAGCTTTTTGCCGCTGTATCAATGTTCGAGCCTTGCCGTCACTTGGTGAAAACGCTCGCCATGCTCATCGGATTCGGCTGGTGATATTTCGGCGAATTTTCCATATGACAATGCAAAAAATGTATTTTCAATGACATTCTAACGTTTATATTGTGAAATGCTGTCAGCATATTTTCAATATATCTGCGCCAATCATCTGATCGATTAATTCCGAGAACATTCTTAATAACGTCTTTTACACATTTCCATGCCGCAAGCTCTCGTTCACTGAGAGCATTTTCAAATGCATCATCTTTCATCAGACGACGAATATCTGGACCATTAAGTATTCCTGTAATAAAAAATAAGATGCGAGATGAAATTCATTTGATCAAAACTTACATTCGAATAGATGTAAACACCAACCTTCTTTTATTTTCATTGCACCTAACCGTGGAAAAATGCGACGCAATTCGACGAACGCATTTCCATCTGGATTCAGCGCTTTTATAAAAATTTTAACTACTCCAAGCTTGATATGAAGTGGTGGTAGCAATATTTTTTTAATTGGCACAAGTGGAACCTCAACGATGCTGTCGTATCGCAATCTAATGTTCTGACGTAAAGCCCAGTTCCGTTCGTTGTATTGGTCGCCCTTAAAACGTGTATCCCATAAGCACATAAAACACATGTTTTTAGTGTAACCCAATTGCAAACCACTTTAAACAGCTATCACTTTTAAATCTGCACAAACTTTCCATTGATGGTCATTGTATTTAATCAAATCAATGATTTTTTTAATTGATGCATAGGTTTCCTTTGTGTTTGTGCTGAGTGCAATTGGAATGGAATTCTTGGAGTTGGTAATGTGAAGGAGAACTGCCTTCAAGCTGCTTTTAGAGGAATCGATAAACAATCGCCAATCTTCGGGATTATATGCATTGTGCATTGTGAATACCAAACCTCGGATATCAATGCAAACAGCGAGTGAATTATTCTCAATTGATTTGAAAAAATTCGTAAAATGAAGATGACGAATTATTGCTCCATATATCCGAACATTTGGAGCCAAAATGTTCACTTGTTCTAAATCCTTTGACAAAAGAATGGCTTGCCGCTGCGATAGTTTCTGACGTCTTACCATAATATCCAAACGATTTTGTGAGATTTCACTGTGATTGCATGGCGCAGTGACATTTGATGGTTGATATATTGATGCAGATGTTTCTCCGGTTGAACCCAGCGGTAACTGAGTATTGTCGTTGCAGTGTATGTAATTTTGTTTCTGTTTGTACCGAGAATATAATTAATGCACCCATAACATTGAACTGCATCATGTCCTTGTGGATCAATCCATATCATCGGGACACCAAATCGCATTGCGGCTTCAGTGTTTTGCCATCTATGCAGATGGGAAATGCATGTTGTACAAACAAAAGACGGCGCCCAATTTACACCACTAATAACATTTTGTGAAAAGTATAGTCGATATAAATCAGCGGTTTCATCACTTATTTTGCGGCGATTGCTCATAATTGTAAATTTTCCACACACATAACAAAAGCACTTGAGTTTAAAACACCTATCCATATTATTTATTTCACCAGATTTCACAAGCCGATTTTCACTTTATTTTTTATATTCTTTTGTCACTTTATATATTTAGATGAAAAACTTTTTATTTTTAATTTTATATCACAATTTTTAGTTCTAACTTATTGTGACAATTTTTTAACTTTTTTAGAAATATCGATTTTGAGAGTAATCTCTTCTTCGGATAATTTTTTGCTACTGTTACATAATTTATTTTGAAGCCCTTTATGTACTGTAGCTAGGCGCTGCTGTTTGGTACCTCCTTTGTTTTTAAGTTATGGATATTAGTTCGTAAATTTTATTGGTTTTTGTGTTGATTTTGTTCCTAAGGAAATTGTGGGTGTTTTTGTTTTTGTATATTTTCAGGGTGTGAATTTTGACCGTAATTTGACTCTTGACGTATGAAAAATTCGTATACGTACAGTATACAAATGTATCATGACTCATGAGTCAAATTGTACACCTGTTTAATTTCAGGCCTTTTTTGATTATGTGCAAAATGGTTAAATTTTTATTGTATTTAGTGTATGATTTTCAGTTTTTGTGTGTTGTGCGAAACTTGATTTTATGTACTTGTGATGTGTTCTCTATATCTTATCTGAAATGAAAGTCCTGTTTGGTCTAAGTATGCCGACTTCCAGTTGTATTTAGCCTTACCTGTGTACCTAGGTTTCTCAAAACGGCAGGCCGAAGTCTTCTGTGAGAAGCTTTTACCAAAACTGACAAGACCCTGCCTTTTTGGAGAGCATGCGAGAAGGCTGGGTCTACAGACGAATGACTTTGTAGAAGTTGCATGGACGAAAAGGAAGAAGAGACTTTAGATAACTTCCTATGCTCGTGTCCGACACTATCATACAGAAGGTATAGATATTTGGGCGTGTACAGTATGGCCAGCCTTTCAGTTCTTGCTGACTGTATATAGAGTGCGAGATATTTTGCGCTACGTACGGAGCTCCGAATGGTTTTGAACACGGGTAAAGAGGAAATAGGTTCCTGTGGTATCACAACGCGCCACCACTGGTCTAAGTGTGCGGAAGCAGCCACTCCAACCTAACTTTGGCCTAAGTAAAAAAAACATATATGGTGGGTGTAGTTTTTCGGTCTTGATATGTTCGGCAAAGTTGTTTGTCTTGGCTTGCGCCACATCTTTGCTGAAGAAAGCATAACGAAAAACTTAATGGTTTAGGAGCTATCAACGTGAAAATGAGGGTATATTTTGACTCAGAGCAAAACATGTCGAAAGCGATATCTCAAAAATGGGACTAACTTTGAAATGGGACTAGCACCATTGAATTCAGCGTACTCGAATTAGGTTTACCCCCCGGGTGCCCAGCTTGTCACATTTTTGAACTAGCACAGTGTTATTATACTAACTATATATACACTATATATTTTTTTATATGGATTTTTCTATTTCTTTCTTATTTTTTGCAATATTTTAAAATCTTTTCGCGCACGATAAATATCAAACTTTTACTATCCACCTTTTATCCTTTTTTCTTCCCTCTTCGATATTTTGTTCGCCGCTTTTATACCCTCTTTCCCCAATTTTTGTGTTTTTTTTAAGTCATTTCCCCCGCCGTATATAATTTTATTTTTGTCTTGCTTTAGTTCCAGTAGTACCCGATGTGAACTACCATAAAAACAGTACCGGAAACAATTTCATCGTACTTAATATTGGGACACGTGCCCAATTCGATTTTTTTTTTCTATTTTTTTTTTACAATCGTTACATACGCTTTCGAAGACCATTGAGGAAAAAGTTTATTGATACCTGTACTAACTTTATTACCAATGCAAACCACTAAAAATTCAAATCAGTGACTCACGAATCACAAAGTCTTAACATTGTAAAATATAATATCACACGTTGAATTGAAACTTCAGTTCAGCCGTATCATGCAAAAATTTGAGACTGTACAGATAAAATGCTCATAGCCAAAACGGAAATTCAGACATGGTTAGCGCAAGCCACCTGTCGTCCATCTAAAAACAATTGGGCCGGTCCTCTGCATATGACACACAAAAAAGATGGTAGTTGGCAATTATGCGACGGTTACAGAGCATTAAATACATTGACAAAACCAGATCGGTGTCCAGTACCATTTGTTACGGGTTTTACTCATCAGCTCGAATCATGTATCATATTTACTAAAATCGATTAGTAAGAGGTTATCATCAAATCCCCGTGGAACCGTAAGTTATCGAGGAAACAGCAATAATTACACCCTTATAGGATTATCAGAGTTTCCGCGTATAACATTTTTCAAAGATTGATTCATTCACTGTTCAGAAATTTAAGGTTCATATATATACCTGTGTATCGACGGTCTGCTCATAGCATCAAAAACTATGGAAGAACACTTATAACACTTACATATTGTTCTCCAAAGATTAAACGAGGCCGGTCTTGCCATTAATTTCAACAAATGTGAATTTGCCAAATATGAATCATCATTTTTAGGTTTCGAAATTTCCAATCAGAGCTTATCACCAGACAAACTCGTACAGTTTACTTAGATTTTTGGGAATGATTAATTAATACAGAATTTTTCTACCTAACGCAGCATCAGACCAAACTCCATTAAATGACTTTTAAAAGGTCGAAAAAAAGGGCAAATCAGAAATTCCATGGACTGACGTAACATCTAAAGCATTCGAATTGTGAAAATCGAAATTGGCAAAATGTACTCAATTAGCATATCCGGTTCAAAATGCGAAGTTCGCAATATTCGTTGACGCGTCTGATTTAGCTGTAGGAGCAGTATTACAGCAGCTTACAGAAAAAGGTTGGGAACCTTTATTTTTCTTCTCACGTAAGTTAAAAGCGCCTGAAATACGCTATAGCACATACGACAGAGAACTATTAGCAGCATATGCAGCAGTCAATATTGAGAGAAGAGAGTTCAATTTATTTTCGGATCATAAACCTCTAAAATTTGCATTGCATCAAAATTTAGATAAAGTCTTACTTAGACAATAACGCCATCTCGATAAGTTATAATGTTGTTGCCGCACACACTGTCACGGATTCAGCTTTGCAAATATCCGAGCAGAAACGATTGCCGATACCCTATTTTACAATTGGATACGTCGATTTGGCGTTCTTTCAAGCATCAGAGGTGCCCAGTTTGAATCTGCACTCTTTAATGAAATTTCCAAAGTATTACGATTTCAAATTTCAACACAAACGAACGACAGTTTATAACCCTGCGGGTAACAGCATCATAGACCGATGGCACCGAACGTTAAAAGCTGCATATATGTGTGCAACAAACACGCAGTGAACATAAGCTCTTCCAATAATTTTACTGGGATTAAGAACTGCATTTGGAGAGGATTTTCAAAGCTCTTTGGAAGAGATAGTATTGGCAGAATCTTCATTTGCCCGCAGATTTTATTATATTGAACCAGGACACGAGCCAATCAGGGCCAATATTTATGAATACGATCTTATCGTGTCAAATTACGAAAATTCATATACGATACGAATTAAAATTGGTATTTCTGAATATATGATCGTACGTAGTTATTTGGTGTGTGTCCTTGTTATAAGGGAAATTTATTTTAAATGGTTTTAAATGCTATAAAATTTTACAACTTGATCAAAATAATAACTTAACCTACAATTACCGGAGGCAGACACACGCAACTGAACCCATCTCAAACAAATACAACTTGTGGTCCTACATTACAACCAGGTTTCACTCACAAACAACAATAGCCTTAAAAGAGGCCAATTGGAATGAACGATATACAATAAACTGATTTTGAATGGATAATAATCGACAGAAGAGGTGCCACGGCATAAACAACGATCAAAAATTGCAATCACTGATAAGAAATTGACGGCTGAAATAGAAATGGCTGTTAAATTAATATTTCATACGGGAAGCCGAAATACGCGCTCGATATTAATTTCGAGTTTGATGTAATCCATAATGCACAAAATAATGTTTTGCATCTTACCTCAATCGTTAAAGCTAAATTAGATTAGGAGTTCAATTCGCTAGAAGTTACATACAAACAAGTAACAACCATCATGGCTCATGGGGATGTCATTCTTGATCTTCATAAAACATATCAAAACATGAAACTACGCAGTAAAGTAAAACTCACTTTCCATTGTCCTTGGCTTTTAGGCTACGATGAAATGTCATAATACTTGACAGATTGATGTCCGCGGTTGTGAAATGCACAACAATTCCATCATGCGAACCGAATTTGATCACATCACATGATGTTAGGAATACTAAAATGAATTTTCCAAAATATACATTCATCGATATTTATCATGTAGGCGTCAAAGGGCTTTCTAAGTCATTTGTGAATAATAATATTTCAAGTAAGATGTTCAACACAAAAATTAGAAAACCAATATCAAACACGTTAACAACTTCTTTACTTTCATTTTTATCTAACCACTCTATAAAATACATGAGCTGTACGAATCTTACATCTGACATTTCAAAAACATTGTACCAAACATGAGAAATTCGATTAATTTCTCAAAAACCAATTACCAATTAAATTACAAACGCAATCATTAGGCACGGAAAGACAAAACTATTTTCCCAAAAACAATCGTCCACTATAATTATCATTTATTACTATATTTTATGTATAGTCGGCTATCCACACAACATACTAACCAAACTCATCATCATTATTAATTTATGCTAATCAGCATAATGATCGATCCGGTAAAATATATCAACGATCCAACTTCAAACACATTTTTATGTGTAAAAAACAACTCTCATCGATCAAGACGAGTGTGAAACTGGTTACAAAACAAAAATTCAATAAATCAAAATTCGTTTTCAATATACCAAAAATTCATCAATTCATTATACGAAAATAATATTGTCATGATTCATGAAGCTCATGACTACTGAACTTGAACTTGAAAACATCAAATAGCACAACGAACGAACCAATAAAGCAAGAGAAATGAATTTGAAATTCTCCAGATAGAATTTAAAAAAAAATCTCTTTATTGAGGCAAGCGCAGTTGATTGGTGAATAGACGAATCAATTTTCGATGTGTAGAGATTTAATTTGAAATTAAAATTATTGCGTCGCCTAAATGGCGGTAAAAAAATTCAATTACATAATTTTTAGGGGATTCGTATAGAATTCTTATTTTTAATCGATCAGCTATTTAAACAAAACGAATGGAGCGACCGACATATGCCACAAAACAGGTGAGAATTAAATGAACAATGAGGGGAACTTGGTATATGATAAATGGCAAAATTGCGTAAGAATATATACCCACTTTAATAGTGTCGGTGTATAAGCATATAGTAAGTCCCTAATGGGTGATTCAAAAAAAATGTTTTGTTCTTTGTTTTTTAAATATTAAAGGGAATTAAACTTGTTGAATTTATAATCGGTGTGTTAAACTGGTGAAGGGTGGTAGGTGACACAAATTCAGTATGCGTATACGTACAAAATATGTTAAGGTTTCATATTTCATATTTATGGACGCCGATTGACGCAAGCAAAGTTTTCATTTTTTTATATTGTTACGATTTTGCCTTGTCAATCAAGGTTCGAATCACTGGATTGTGAATAAATACACTGCTTCAAATTTGAACTCACACAATGTATTTACACAACACAATTTATTATACAATACAAAATTCACAATTAATTATTATAATTATAACACACTTTTTAATTATCACTTTAATAATCGCTTTAATAATCACTTTAATAATCTTTCTATTTAACCTTCACTGTATCACGTTTAAAATAATACTCAGCATTCCACGTCAACGCGCGCCTTTATATACCAAAATATTTGTTTCTAGAATAATCCTAAATGCGCAGCAAATATGTTAGTATAGAAATACGCCTAAATGTTGAGTATAAATTATAAATGTAATTGAACAATTAATGAAATTAACTTATTCTATTCTATTCTAGGTGTCACCGTAACACTACCCCCCACCTAAGCCTGTTCGTCCCGAACAGGATCCAGATCACCTCCTCTGTAGAGCGCCAAACGCTCCAAATGCACCACCTTTGGTTTACCTTTCCGTCCTTTCTGTATGCGATAAACCACGTCGTTCAACCTTTTAATGACAGTGTAAGGGCCTTCCCATGTTGGTTGCAATTTCGGTGATAATCCCTTCTGCCGTTGCGGGTTGTGAAGCCATACCAATTGCCCTTCCTCGAAGCCTTGATTGTTTGCTCGTATGTCATATCGAGCTTTCATTCGATCACTTGTTATCCGAATTTTCTCCCGTACAAATTGATGTATTTCATTGAGTTCCTCTTTCATCCGGTCGACGTAATCCTGTCCGCATAGAGCTGCTGATGGAACAGCCCCAAATTTTAAATCTCCCGGTAATCGCAGATTGTTCCCAAATATGGTTTTAGCTGGTGTCACTCCTGTTGTGTCATGTACCGCTGATCGGTAGGCCATCAGGAACATCGGTATATGTCGATCCCAGTTACGTTGGTTCCTTTCCACAACCTTTGTTAGATATTCCTCCAATGTGCCATTGAATCTTTCCACCATACCGTCCGACTGTGGGTGTAAAGGCGTCGTTCTCGTTTTATTGATTCCAAGCATCTGACATATCTCCTGAAATACCACCGATTCGAAATTCCTTCCTTGATCCGTGTGAATTTCCATCGGTACACCAAATCTGCTAATCCAATTGTTGACCACGGCATCAGCTATTGTAGTTGTCTCCTGATTGGGTATGGGGTACCTTCCGGCCATTTGCTGAAATAATCCATTATTACTAGCACATATTTATTTCCGCTCTCGGTGGTCGGAAATGGCCCCGCCACGTCCATTGCAATTCTCTCAAATGGTGCCCCGACATTATATTGTTTCATGGTTCCACGGCTTTTTCGTGCTGGTCCCTATACTGCAGCACATTGGTCACATCTTCGACACCATTCTACTACTGACTGTCTACATCCGGACCAGTAGAAACGTTGTCGAATTTTGGCTAATGTTTTATTAATCCCTAGGTGACCTCCACTTGCTCCTCCATGATACTCCTTGAGGATTTCCGCTATCCGATCTTTTGGCACCACTACCAACAATTGTTTTACTTTACCATCCGTGCTTTCCCACTTTCGTTTTAAACATCCATTTTCTATGTGGAGGCTATCCCATTGAGCCCAATATGCTTTTACAATGGGAGCTTTGTCAGCTATCTCACTCCATGTGGGCCGATGTTCCTTTTCCTTATGTTTGATGATAAATGATAGGTCAGCGTCCCGTAATTGCTCCTTCCTGATCATATCATCAGTCCATTGCTCATCAGGTAGCGCTTGCATGAGCAGAATATCGACGAGGTTTTCCTTGACCTCCACACGCCCACAATCCTTGCATTCCGCGGGACATGGTCTTCTTAATAACGCTGCATTTTTATGTGCACTTCCCTTCCGATGTTCAATATCGGCTTCTTTAGTCAAGCTCTCACCGCTTCCTTTTAATCTCGAAACTTGGATGGATGTTATGGGGCAATCGATTGTGGGAGTCAGCTTTTGCTCCTTCAAGCTGTCTCTTTTTAACAACTCCAATGTCGTCCAACCCTCCTTTCTGGCCTCTCTCTGCTGTTCGTTTGGTCTACGCTTCATAGGAGATGGTGATCTTTCTCGTTTTTTCTTAATCTCCCAACAGTCCCGTGATATGTGACCCATTCTATTACATACCCAGCATTTAATCCTGCTACTTCCATATCTGAACCTTGGCGTAGCCCGCTCGGTATCCATTCTGGAATCAATCTCCACTCGGCGAATTTCCATTGCTGGTTTGACGATGGCCTGAACAGTTTCGTTTGTTAACGCACAAGCGATGGTTTCCGTAAAAGTTGCCTTAGGTGACAACATCACCGCTCTGCGCGTCTCAGGATCTCGAATACCGTCAATGAATGCATCTATTTTAATTCGCTCCATGTAATCGGCCGACATATTTGAATGGGCTAAATGCGCGAGCCGCTCAATTGCCGATGAAAATTCCTGTAGCGATTCTCCTCCTTTTTGGTATCGACCCTTCAATTCCATGCGATAGATTTCTCGTTTGTGGTCACTTCCGTATTTTCGATCTAACGCCTTCATGATTCCCGTATAAATGTTCCGTTCCTGCTCGGGAATGATTTGTAGTGTTTCTGCCGCTTCGCCTTTAAGAGCCACAATTAACGCTCCAACACGTTGTTCTTCATTCCATTGATTTTGCTTAATCGCCGTTTCGAATTGAAACTTAAAAATACTGAAGGATGTTGTTCCATCAAATGTTGGTGGTTTTATCTTAACTGCGTTAACCGTCTGGATCACTTGATGTGTCGTTCCATTCGCCTTGACATCTTGGAACTCCTTCTCGAGACGTTGAAACTCTTCTTTAACATTTTGAATTTCTGCGTGTACTTCTGTTTGCAGTTTTTCCACTTTACCGTGTAGTGTAGATGATAACTCCAGAAACCTCTCGTCTATTTTCTTTTGGCCAACTTCTATTTGGTTTTTAATGTCCGCTCCTTGTTGCTCCATTTGTACCATCTTCTGTTTCATTTCTTGGTTCGATTGTTTAATGTCTGCCCCTTGCTGCTCCACCTGCTGTTTCATGTCCTGGTTTGTCAATTTCATTTGATGTTTAATGTCCACCCCTTGTTGCTCCATCGATTGTTTAATTCCACCCAACTGTTGTCCCATCATTTGATTCATAGCAGCCATCAACTGCGATAAATCGAAACTTCCAGATGGGTTTTGTGCTGTTCCGACCACCGTTTGCACGTCCTTTTCTTTCTGGTCAACACTGATCTCATCCGGTTTTTCCTCCTCGAAATCATACTTGTCTGGATTTACACCTTCCTTCTCCATGGCCTCACGTAGTCGCTCCACCAAACTAGCTTTTGTGCCTTCACTAGCCAAACCTCGTTGTTTCAGTTGCTCCTTTAATTGCGCAAGCTTTAATTCGTAGAGAATCATTTTTCTTATTATTCACAATCCCACCGCTGTCACCAGTTGTTACGATTTTGCCTTGTCAATCAAGGTTCGAATCACTGGATTGTGAATAAATACACTGCTTCAATTTTAACGCACACAATTTTATTTACACAACACAATTTATTATACAACACAATTTTCACAATTAATTATTATAATTATAACACACTTTTTAATTATCACTTTAATAATCGCTTTAATAATCACTTTAATAATCTTTCTATTTAACCTTCACTGTATCACGTTTAAAATAATACTCAGCATTCCACGTCAACGCGCGCCTTTATATACCAAAATATTTGTTTCTAGAATAATCCTAAATGCGCAGCAAATATGTTAGTATAGAAATACGCCTAAATGTTGAGTATAAATTATAAATGTAATTGAACAATTAATGAAATTAACTTATTCTATTCTATTCTAGGTGTCACCGTAACACTACCCCCCACCTAAGCCTGTTCGTCCCGAACAGGATCCAGATCACCTCCTCTGTAGAGCGCCAAACGCTCCAAATGCACCACCTTTGGTTTACCTTTCCGTCCTTTCTGTATGCGATAAACCACGTCGTTCAACCTTTTAATGACAGTGTAAGGGCCTTCCCATGTTGGTTGCAATTTCGGTGATAATCCCTTCTGCCGTTGCGGGTTGTGAAGCCATACCAATTGCCCTTCCTCGAAGCCTTGATTGTTTGCTCGTATGTCATATCGAGCTTTCATTCGATCACTTGTTATCCGAATTTTCTCCCGTACAAATTGATGTATTTCATTGAGTTCCTCTTTCATCCGGTCGACGTAATCCTGTCCGCATAGAGCTGCTGATGGAACAGCCCCAAATTTTAAATCTCCCGGTAATCGCAGATTGTTCCCAAATATGGTTTTAGCTGGTGTCACTCCTGTTGTGTCATGTACCGCTGATCGGTAGGCCATCAGGAACATCGGTATATGTCGATCCCAGTTACGTTGGTTCCTTTCCACAACCTTTGTTAGATATTCCTCCAATGTGCCATTGAATCTTTCCACCATACCGTCCGACTGTGGGTGTAAAGGCGTCGTTCTCGTTTTATTGATTCCAAGCATCTGACATATCTCCTGAAATACCACCGATTCGAAATTCCTTCCTTGATCCGTGTGAATTTCCATCGGTACACCAAATCTGCTAATCCAATTGTTGACCACGGCATCAGCTATTGTAGTTGTCTCCTGATTGGGTATGGGGTACACTTCCGGCCATTTGCTGAAATAATCCATTATTACTAGCACATATTTATTTCCGCTCTCGGTGGTCGGAAATGGCCCCGCCACGTCCATTGCAATTCTCTCAAATGGTGCCCCGACATTATATTGTTTCATGGTTCCACGGCTTTTTCGTGCTGGTCCCTATACTGCAGCACATTGGTCACATCTTCGACACCATTCTACTACTGACTGTCTACATCCGGACCAGTAGAAACGTTGTCGAATTTTGGCTAATGTTTTATTAATCCCTAGGTGACCTCCACTTGCTCCTCCATGATACTCCTTGAGGATTTCCGCTATCCGATCTTTTGGCACCACTACCAACAATTGTTTTACTTTACCATCCGTGCTTTCCCACTTTCGTTTTAAACATCCATTTTCTATGTGGAGGCTATCCCATTGAGCCCAATATGCTTTTACAATGGGAGCTTTGTCAGCTATCTCACTCCATGTGGGCCGATGTTCCTTTTCCTTATGTTTGATGATAAATGATAGGTCAGCGTCCCGTAATTGCTCCTTCCTGATCATATCATCAGTCCATTGCTCATCAGGTAGCGCTTGCATGAGCAGAATATCGACGAGGTTTTCCTTGACCTCCACACGCCCACAATCCTTGCATTCCGCGGGACATGGTCTTCTTAATAACGCTGCATTTTTATGTGCACTTCCCTTCCGATGTTCAATATCGGCTTCTTTAGTCAAGCTCTCACCGCTTCCTTTTAATCTCGAAACTTGGATGGATGTTATGGGGCAATCGATTGTGGGAGTCAGCTTTTGCTCCTTCAAGCTGTCTCTTTTTAACAACTCCAATGTCGTCCAACCCTCCTTTCTGGCCTCTCTCTGCTGTTCGTTTGGTCTACGCTTCATAGGAGATGGTGATCTTTCTCGTTTTTTCTTAATCTCCCAACAGTCCCGTGATATGTGACCCATTCTATTACATACCCAGCATTTAATCCTGCTACTTCCATATCTGAACCTTGGCGTAGCCCGCTCGGTATCCATTCTGGAATCAATCTCCACTCGGCGAATTTCCATTGCTGGTTTGACGATGGCCTGAACAGTTTCGTTTGTTAACGCACAAGCGATGGTTTCCGTAAAAGTTGCCTTAGGTGACAACATCACCGCTCTGCGCGTCTCAGGATCTCGAATACCGTCAATGAATGCATCTATTTTAATTCGCTCCATGTAATCGGCCGACATATTTGAATGGGCTAAATGCGCGAGCCGCTCAATTGCCGATGAAAATTCCTGTAGCGATTCTCCTCCTTTTTGGTATCGACCCTTCAATTCCATGCGATAGATTTCTCGTTTGTGGTCACTTCCGTATTTTCGATCTAACGCCTTCATGATTCCCGTATAAATGTTCCGTTCCTGCTCGGGAATGATTTGTAGTGTTTCTGCCGCTTCGCCTTTAAGAGCCACAATTAACGCTCCAACACGTTGTTCTTCATTCCATTGATTTTGCTTAATCGCCGTTTCGAATTGAAACTTAAAAATACTGAAGGATGTTGTTCCATCAAATGTTGGTGGTTTTATCTTAACTGCGTTAACCGTCTGGATCACTTGATGTGTCGTTCCATTCGCCTTGACATCTTGGAACTCCTTCTCGAGACGTTGAAACTCTTCTTTAACATTTTGAATTTCTGCGTGTACTTCTGTTTGCAGTTTTTCCACTTTACCGTGTAGTGTAGATGATAACTCCAGAAACCTCTCGTCTATTTTCTTTTGGCCAACTTCTATTTGGTTTTTAATGTCCGCTCCTTGTTGCTCCATTTGTACCATCTTCTGTTTCATTTCTTGGTTCGATTGTTTAATGTCTGCCCCTTGCTGCTCCACCTGCTGTTTCATGTCCTGGTTTGTCAATTTCATTTGATGTTTAATGTCCACCCCTTGTTGCTCCATCGATTGTTTAATTCCACCCAACTGTTGTCCCATCATTTGATTCATAGCAGCCATCAACTGCGATAAATCGAAACTTCCAGATGGGTTTTGTGCTGTTCCGACCACCGTTTGCACGTCCTTTTCTTTCTGGTCAACACTGATCTCATCCGGTTTTTCCTCCTCGAAATCATACTTGTCTGGATTTACACCTTCCTTCTCCATGGCCTCACGTAGTCGCTCCACCAAACTAGCTTTTGTGCCTTCACTAGCCAAACCTCGTTGTTTCAGTTGCTCCTTTAATTGCGCAAGCTTTAATTCGTAGAGAATCATTTTTCTTATTATTCACAATCCCACCGCTGTCACCAGTTGTTACGATTTTGCCTTGTCAATCAAGGTTCGAATCACTGGATTGTGAATAAATACACTGCTTCAATTTTAACGCACACAATTTTATTTACACAACACAATTTATTATACAACACAATTTTCACAATTAATTATTATAATTATAACACACTTTTTAGTTATCACTTTAATAATCTTTCTATTTAACCTTCACTGTATCACGTTTAAAATAAGACTCAGCATTCCACGTCAACGCGCGCCTTTATATACCAAAATATTTGTTTCTAGAATAATCCTAAATGCGCAGCAAATATAATATAAATGTTGAGTATAAATTATAAATGTAATTGAACAATTAATGAAATTAACTTATTCTATTCTATTCTAGGTGTCACCGTAACATTATGATTTCATTGTTCTTATGCAATGTGATTGCTAATCTAAAGGAAGCCTTACACTAAGTTTTTTGATTAATTTTATCTGTGGGTTAGCTAAATTATAAAATAAAATTAAATGCAATCGAAGGGTAACAATTTGACCACTGTATGCATTATTAGTAAGTTTCCACAGAAGCTTAACATAATCGTATCCTTATTTTTCGGACTAGTACAATATAAAATTTTATGTGTACACGTACTGGTACTCAAACCAGTAAAAGGCAGCAAAAAGCGAACATCATTAAGAAGACGATATTGTCTACCGGATCCGCTCGAAACGCGATATTTCAAAACGCGATATTTCGAAACGAGAAATGGTACAAAACACGATATTTCAAAACGCGATATTTCAAAACGCGATATGGTACAAAACGCGATATGGTACAGAAGAATGTGCATTGCGAAGCGACAAGAGCGCAACGACAGGAGCGCAGCGACCCGCCTGATATCACCCGGTCCGATACTCCCGCTTTTATCGATTTTTAAATTCCTAAAAAACTCAAATTTTTTCTAGGGAGCGGAGCGACTAGAGCGCAGCGACCCGCCTGATTTAACAACGGGCTGTACTCCCGTTTCTATCAATTTTTAAATTGGGTATAAACTGAAGTTTTTTTTCCTAACTAAGGAGCGAAGTGCTTACCTGATATAACCCGATCCTATACTCCCGCTAATATCGGTTTTTAGATTCCTATAAACTGAAATTAATTTCCCATTTTCCAGAATGTACAATACGAAGCGACGGGAGCGCAGCAATTCGCTTCGAATTCGATTTTTCAATCCCTATAATCTGAAATTTTTTCTAACTAATAGCAAATTCTTTCGAAAAAAATTTTTTTATCTTAGATCAAAAAAATGACTGACAATGCAATAAATTTGATTAAAATGTCCTTGAAATGCATTGCATTGCCAGTAATTTTTTTGATCTAAGATCAAAATTTTGTTTCGAAAGAATTTGCATTAAGGAGCGCAGCAACCCACCTGGTATAATCCGTTGCTGTACTCCCGAACTGCTGAAGTTTTTCTTTCTAACTAAGGAGCGAAGTGCTCACCTGATATAACCCGATCCTATACTCCCACTCTTATCGATTTTGGAATGGCTATAAACTGAAGTTTTTTTTTCTAACTAGGGAGCGAAGCCCTCACCTGATATAACCCAATCCTAAACTCCCGCTCCTATCGATTTTTAAATTCTTATAAACTGAAATTAAATTTAACCTTCTCCAGAATGTACATTGCGAAGCTACGGGAGTGCAGTCACTCGCCTGATGTAACCCGATCCTATGCTTCCGCTCCTATCCATTTTTAAATTCTTGTAAACTGAAACTTAATTTCCCCTTCACCCTCCTAATGTAACTCGATCCTAAACTCCCTCTTCTATCGATTTTTAAATTCCTATAAACTGAAATTAAATTTCCCCTTTTCCAGAATGTACGTTGCGAAACGACCGGAGCCGACCCGCCTGATATAGCTCAATCCTAAACTGCCAGTCCTATCGATTTTTAAATTCCTTTAAACTAAACTTAAATGTCCCCTGTGTGGATAATAAAAAAAAATTGAAATAAAATAATTGAAATAACAGTAAATTTTTTTATTTGTATAAAAGTTGGGATTTGGGGCGGTAGTCCTCAATCTTGAGGTATAAAATAATTTAAAATAATCATAAAAGCATTTGTGCTTCGAGAAAGGACAATATTTTTTCGCGTTTGGGTTGCCTTTTAAGACCATTTGGGGCATTTAGGGCCACTTGGGATCATTGAGAGCTACTTAGGGTCGTTTCTGGATATTTTCATGGTCATATTCGTAATCAGCATACTAAAGTACTTTAGTATACCGATTTTCAGAATTTTTGGAGGTATATGACCTATTCGGAAGTATAACCACGCAGTTAAAATTTTCGGCCGTCAATTGATATCAGGTGCAAATTGAATGAAAAATTGAATTTTTTTAAAACCTTCAATGTTGGGCATTTCAATATATTGGACAATTTCATTCAGTCTCTTGAAATTTCATATATTTATTTTTTACAAAAATGGTAAAAATATTCTGTATATTGACAACCTCTTTAAAATGTAATTTGGACACTTTGAAAATTTTGGTCTAATCTTTAATAAATTACCCTTTATTGGACACGAACACTTTTGTTCAATACATATCAGTAATTCGATTTAATGATAAAAAATATCACGTTTTGTGCCGTATCGCATTTTGAAATATCACGTTTTGAAATATCGCGTTTTGTACCATATCGCGTTTTGTACCATATCGCATTTTGAAATATCGTGTTTTGAAATATCGCGTTTTGTACCATATCGCATTTTGTACCATATCACGTTTTGAAATATCGCATTTTGAAATATCGCGTTTTGTACCATATCGCGTTTTGTACCATATCGCGTTTTGAAATATCGCGTTTTGAAATATCGCGTTTTGAAAAATCACGTTTTAAAATATCGCGTTTCAAATGGGACCCATTGTCTACTGCTACTTAGACATCATCCTAAAAAACAACATATTTTTGCAGGATGGCAAAATAAATGTTAAGCTTAAAAAGAACTCGTCCCACTATCAATAAGCATTGCAAGACATATGCAGATGGTACATTTTCACCTAACTCAAAAACCTACCTATAGAGTTGCCGAAAAAATTTCAATTGCAACTATAGGAAAAAACCGATGAAACTAAAAATCAGCCATTTCTTGCAGAAACTTAAAGCAACAAGAATGGGCCGCTGTTCATTTTTCAATGAAAAGCTCGACAATCGAACTCATTAAGTTTGATCATTGCGAGGCTACATATATTCGCAGGTTTATTGGTCGACGTTAAGATTAAAAAATTTATCGATCCAATCACGTTATTAGGCGTCAAAGGCGCAAGTCTTAAATTGGCTTAAATTGCTTCGAAACCACAAGTTTAGCTTGCAGTGCGAAAATACAAAATTGAGGTTTGATTAAAACAAGGTGTTTGTACGCCGACGAAAAATAATTAGGGCCTATCATCAGGTTCCAGTCGAAGGTAAAGACATCGAAGCAGCCACAATTGATAGACCGTTTGGATTATTTGAGTTCCATCGTATGACCTTTGTACTACGAAATATGGCATTCCAATGGCTAATATATTCTAAATTTCGTGACGTATATACCGTTTGCTTTCCCATATATCGATGATCTTTTAAATGCGTTTTCGCAGTCAAAGAAATGAGTTTTCTCGGATTTGGCATATCGGCAAATGGGATTTCTGGAGGTCAACAGCGTTTTTTATAGACACAATCGACTACTACGGAATTTTCCTGCCTAAAGCGCCGCACGATCAAGCAAATTTATTCGCTTTCCTAAAATGTTTCAAGAAAAAGGACAACGCACCATTAATTTGTAACGTGCCAGTTACGCCTTGCCAAAGCGATATAGCTAGCGAAAAACCAAAAATTCACTATATTACGGTCAACACCTTCTTGATAGCAATAGGGCCGGTGTTATGGCAATAGTCCTCCAATATTTGACAGCCCGATGTGGTATTGACACATTTTAAATATTTTGTGGAAGGGAGAGACCTTGTTTTTTCTTCAATTAGAAACCTCTAATGTTTGATTCAGACCACGCAGACTGCACTTAGACTGAATCTCCCAATATACTTCCAACATCGGTCAAATTTACGGTATCAAAAATATTGTGTTAGACGCTTTTAGGCACATTAACATACTAAATGTCAATAGCGGTGTCGCCGAACCGAACTTAATCGTTCACAAGGCACTCTAAAATTCGTAAAATTCAAAGTTGGGCCAAATATTGTCTGTGGTGTCAGAAATGCAAAATAGCACGGCCTGTTAAAAGCGCAAATGGGAATATATTATCCACGAAATTCACATTGACCGCTGCCACAATCTGAGGGACATACCTACTGTCTCACTATTTTGGATCAACTCACGTATTGGCCAGATGCCACACCTACTCCAAATTTGAAGGCGGAAACAGTCGCGTACGAAATAAAAACGTGGATTAGTAGATTCGGTAGAATTTCATCGGTCATTGTCGGCGACGACCGGATCTTCCCGAGTGACCAGTACCCAGTTTGCTGAACAGACCCCCCCCCCCCCCCCTGAATGACCCATCGACCTCGAAATGCCTATGCCCAGCCTCAATAATGCGGCAAAATAGGATAGGGACGTCTCTTCAACAAACGGGGCCTCTCTTCACTCTGAGAGACCTCAAGTAAATCCCCCCACAATTCACACTTCGACCGCATGAGACCGCTAAAGTGCCACGAGGAGACCGTATAGAATTTACGGTCGCCCCCGAATAGACGACACATACGCTGTACTCACCAATCCGACCCTGTGGATATCCTTGCCAAGGGGCTGATGGAGAGTGACAAGCACAGACCGTAAACATGGTCCCGACGCGAAATGCAAATCCCTTCCAACATACCGACCCGTATAATAAAATTTAGTTATACATCTTAGTCATTGAACAAACCCAAAAAAAAAAAAAAAATAACCAAGTGAAAAAAAATGAAGCTGGATGCCAAGATACATCCGCCGCCCAGAATTTTATTCAAAAATCAAAACAAAACCAACAATCGTCCAAAGGAAAAAAAATAAAACTGATCGAGGAAACCAAAGATGAGATAAATCGAACACACAATATGGCCGCCGGACGTACAATAATTTTGAAAATAAAACCCAATGTGACACTGCGGCGCGCACAACGGACGTTAATCGGCGCTCGATTATAAAGTAAAATCGAAAAAATAAAATTTGAAAATTAAAAATAAAAAATAAAAATAATCGAAAATCGAAAAATTTAAATAAATAAAATTGTACCTTGAGTCCCGGTTGGGCTCGCACTGGAATGTTGGTCGTACTCCCACCTTTGATAAATGAAAACGACTGGCCTCGGTTGGTAGAAATTAATCATCCCCAAAAATCTTTTTAGTTGATTAACCGTTAACGGACGTTCAAAATTGTTGATGACCTCAACACGTTCTGGAACAGGTAAAACGCCATTTGAATTAAAAAATGTCCTAAAAATTTAACGTCAGGTGAAGCGAAGACACATTTTCCAGGGGTCCCATACGAAACGACACATTTCACAACAGGATGTGCTAAAACAGGATGTCACAAAACAGGATATCACAAAACAGGATATGGTACACTACAGTACATGGTACGAAACAGGACCGATTAAAACAGTACATCACAGAACAGTACATGGTACACTAAAGTACATGGTACGGAAGAGTACATCGCCAAAATAGTACGTGTTAAAAAGAACACCACAAAATAGTTAATAGTCAATTTTAAGATTTTAATAACTTAATCTTGCAGGTTTTTAATTCCAAAAAATTAATTATGTTTTATTTATTGTTGCAAAATAGATCAAAATTTAAATATATATATATAAATAAAATAAATATATTATTTATATATTTAGGTGAAGGGATATTTTGTTGTAACTTAAAGCAATTATAATTCTATATAGTATACTGTCTAATTACTTTAAGTGAAGGCAAATTTCCACTTGATAATGTCCTAATTACTAAACGTATTCAATGGTCCTGTTTCGTACCATGTACTTTAGTGTACCATGTACTGTTTTGTAGTGTACTGTTTTTATCGGTCCTGTTCCGTACCATGTACTGTTTTGTGATGTCCTGTTTTATTACATCCTGTTTTGAAATATGCCATAGTGAGCGGCTTCGATTTTCCAGGATTTATTATTAAACCGTTGTCTGATAATTTTTGAAAAACTAGTTCGAGATGCGCGTGATGTTCCTCGAAAGTTTTAGACGCTATCAGAATATCATCTAAGTAGATGAATGCGAAATTAAGTCCCAACAATACGGAATGCATGAATTTCTGAAAAGTTTGCGCTGCATTCCTGAGACCAAAAGTCATTTTAGTGAATTCAAATAAACCGAAGGGAGTCGCAATACCAGTTTTTGGAATAGATGACGGTTCAATAGGGAGTTAATGATAAGCTTGGACAAGATCAAGAGTCGATAAAACTGTACATCCTTCAAGCTGGTACGAAAAATCTTGAAGATGTGGAATAGGATAATGATCTAAGAATAGTAACACGATTCAAACTTCGGTAATCTCCACACGGTCTCCAATCTCCATTTTTCTTCAAGACAAGATGCAAAGGACTAGACCATGCACTATTACTCAGACGACAAATTCCTAGGGGCATCAGATTCTCGAATTCCTGTTTTGCAATCGTTAATTTATCAGGTGACAAACGTCTAGTTTTACAAAAAACCGGTGGTCCAAAAGTTTCCAGAATTTAGAAAGTAGTTGCTGGATTTGATTATTCACCTGGGATTTGTCTAGTTGAGACAGTGTTGACTCGGCAGTGAGAGATATAGAACCAACCGTAAACAAAGATGTCGTTGAACCTAGAAGACGATGTTTGCCAAGATCAACTATCAATCCGGAACTTTTAAGAAAATCAGCTCCGATAATGGGCAGTGAGACATCTGCCACTATAAATTCCCACTTGAAATTACGTTGTAACCCAAAATCTATATTTAGAATTTTTGTTCCATAAGCTTTAATTGACGTTCCATTCGCAGCGAATAATTTGGAAGTGGTTATTGCCTGCCGAATGTGACAAATTTTGAGTGGATCAACCGAAACGTCAGCACCAGTGTCTATTAAAAATGCAACTCTTGCATTGGCATCATGTATTAATAGACGACTGGTAGTAGGCTCATCAGTGACGGTCGTCACGTCCTCATGAATAGGTTTTATCATAAAATTTACAGCCAATGTGGCATTTCTGAGCCTTATCACAGAACCTAAAATGATAAAAACACAAATCGAATTTTGGGTTTACCCGACCTCTAGATCTCGAACGAGAACTTGTTTGATCTCTATTATTAGAACGAGATCGAGATCTAGGGTTAACCATAGATTTCATTTCAGCCAAAAAATTTATTTTAAAATCTTCTAATTTAGCGTCTAAATTAGATACATCAGAAATGCCACTTGGATTGACATACCCGTTAGATGGTGCAGACGAGGATGGGCCGAAAGGGTTGCACGATTTAACGGCATTTAACCCTAACGGTGGCATTACCTCCATCATGTTATCTGCACGTGCTGCCAACACATCTAACGTTACATTATTTTCAAAAGTCGTCAGGATAACTGGAAACTTCGAAGACCACCTCTTCATCGAAAGTTGTCTGAGCAACTTGTCGTTGAAATTACTGCCAGCGTCCAAACGTATCTGACTCAGTAATCAAGACGGTTTTTTATCACCCCAAGACAGGTTCGTCAGGACGTTATTTAGGCGTGACATCTCTGACTCGCAATAAGGAAGTGTACCCTTATCATTGAGAATTAAATCCGCGAAACGATCATGCAGCCTCGCGTCCAACGCCCCCACTGCATGAGAGAACCTGGTGGTCTCCGACTTGAGGTTCGCGACAGCGAACTGCGATTCCAGAATCGTGAACCGCACGGTCGGATTCTGACCGTGCAACGGTTGCGGAGGTCGGAATTGGACCGCTCCAATCTCCAAATTTGGATTTTGGATCCCAGTCCAACCAGGTTCTGAACCAGACTGCCCAGACGATTGAGCAACTCCTGGATCCCGGAATAAATTTTGCGATTGGAGGCACAATTGAAATTGCTCCGCTAATAAATTTTGCATACTCTGTGGCTGACTAGCTGTTCCCACAGAACTTGCATCCCCATAAACCTCGTCATTGACCGTAGAGTTTGAAGAAGTATCAGACGACATTTACAAACATATTTAAAATGGATTAAATAATCCAACATATCACATCAGTGAAAAAAATGATCGATAGTTATAAAAAATGTTGGTTAGTTTTTTTGAAATAAATAAAAATATAAACATAAATTAAATGAAATAAATAAACAGAAATACAAACAATGAAATATAACGACTATAATACAAAAATATAAAATATTTGCATACTATTTCTTTCAAATATAGTGTAAAATATATAAAGGTACCCGGGTACCTTTGTTACTCTACTTCGTACAACTAAACTACTTTTTGCTCTCACGTGCGTCCAACTTGTAAAATTTCTCATTTTTAAGTGTGATCGTAATCTATCAATTGAACTAGAAGTTCTCATAAAATTAAAACTTTTTATTATGACTGGAACATACAAAGCTAGACGTTTAAAAGTGCAAAAGGTACCCGGGTACCTCGTCACTCACATAAGGGTTAAACCGAAACGCGAAACAAAAATGCAAAACCGAGTAGAAGAAAAAGAATGAAATAAATAAAATGCCGGAGTTAATTTTAATTTTTAAATAAAATTTTATTTGTGAACTCAATAAAATTAAGGAAAAAAAAACTTGCCCGATCTACTCACGTTTACAATTTGATGTGAAATGATTTATTGTGTCACCTTCGACTTTCGAGTCAAACGGTTTATATTTTTTCGATTTTTTTTTTTTTTGGTTTCCAATTTTTTTTAAATTGTAAATTGTGATTGGTAATGTAAGCATTCTCGAAGAAAATCTCAACGCACAAAATAAAACATTCCATCGCTGACATGAGGATTAAAAGGCCACGGTTGAAAGGTCTCACAACGAATTTACAACCCGATTACCAGAGCATCAGAGAATGTGAGCCACATTAATTATACACCAAGAGAGGCCAAATACAAACTATTAAATACTTATGGGTTCATCTAAGTCCAATTACTTTACATATGTAAATCGTATATTAAGAATGTATTCTATAGGAATAAAAAATAAAAAAAGATACACCAACAATATTATTCCAAGGAATATGTGCAGAAGCAACATGTACTGCTATGTTAAAATTGTACAGTCCACCCCGAACTGCATATCTCAATATGAATGAGCAACTATTGCTCAAAATGAGATGTGTTAGATTTTGAGTGGATTAAAGTTAATAAATTTTTTATTGTGAATTATAATTAATTAAATAAATAAATATTGTTGCCCGGTGTCCTGCTGATCGCTCGTTACCCAATAAATTCGGAATGATCTGGATGCACTCGACACAAAATCCACAGCACAAGAATGATGAAACCGTTTAGAAATAATATAGTTGCAAAAATACAGTTGATCAATCGAATAGGGATGCACACAGATCCGGTCGGGGTCACCAATTTGTGGATTTGTTACATCTTTACCCACTATTTAAATATATGACGCTGTGTATGCTGTTCTCGCCTTGCGCTGTATGAAGGTGTATACTGATTTTGGCACTTTAATAACAACACTCTAATTAATTATAGCAACTTTTGAATACTTTTATTGTAAATGACAAAATATATTAAATTATTCAAAATAACACTACTCGCAATATTCGAGTTTTTTTAATATTGATGAACAAAAATAATAGAACATAACATTTTGTTTTTGCCACAACCTACGATGGTAGACCGGGTTATTTTTGTCTCTTCCATAATTTTAGAGAGTTCATTTGTAATTTATAAATTTGACAATTAAATTTGAGGTTTAAGTTTATAACCAACCATCGCCACAACTAGGAATGTGTTAGAGTTCTAGGTTGTGAAAAACACGATATTATGAATAAATGTTACCGTTAGACACACAAAACTGCACAATCAAATACTACTCGTACAAAATAAGGAAACACAATTTTCACAATCAATTTTCCGGTTAAACAATTTATATTTGTCAAAAAACCAGCAAAGTACAATTCTCGTGTATTTTATTGGTAGGTAGAGTACTAAAGAACATAAACATATTTTCGAGTTCCAAACAAATAAGTTCCACAACCAAATTCCACCATCCACAATATACTTTGATATGTAAATCACACATTACTTCCACATTTAATCATGAACACACTAAATCCTTGCCAACCATATGTTTGTGCATGATAATTTTACCGTTACCATAGCTTTGTTTTGTTTTCAATCAAATGCTAAAAAAACGAAATAATAAATTTCCTTCCCGTTTATAATTCAGTCCGATTTCAAATTTCGCGTAACTCAAACATAAAAACGAAAAATACACCAAAAATTGTGTTCGGACCCGTTAACAATTTAATTTATTAGCGGTTCCTGTGCGCCCGTTTATTAATTACACATAATTGGTTAAATTAAAAATATTTACGTATATAAAAAAAAAAAAATCGGGTACAGTGTTATTGTGTAGTGTATGTGATTGTGTACGTGTATGTGTGTGTGTGCCTAACTAAAACTGGAAAAATATTTCTCACGTAGTTCATCATCATCTTGGTTCGGTTTAAAGCCAGCATAAACAAAATGTAAGTATTTTAATTTTCATCATCATTTTCCAAATAAAATAAAATTTTCCCAAATGAGAAACAAAAATGATTTTTCTCATTATTACGTATGTACGTACATACGGTTGGGAAAAGCTCTCTGGGAAATTTTTTTTTCCACTGAAATCCTTAAATTTTACATTTTTTCCACTTTTCTCGATTTAGTGACGATTCAGTCTGAGTTTAGCTTTTGTTCCGTTTACGTATAACTCGCTTAACAAAATTAAAAAACATTTTTATTATACAGTTCGGTGTTGTTGGTGTTTTTCCCAATAAATTATTTAATGAAAATTTAGTGTGTACGTGTGTGCGAAATGGTCTAACATAAAAAAAAGAAATTAAGTGGAAATTAATTTGATCAAAATAAATATAAAAAAAAAAAAAAGTTTTCTAGTGAAAAGTTTGCCAACAATTTATTTTAAAGTGAAAATTGTGTATACATTATATGTATATAGTTGTTGGTGTGCTTAAGCTGTGAAAAATTATTAAATTTTCGACCAGTAAGTATCCACATCATATAATATATACATATTATACAGATTGGTGTTTTCCCACCCACATGCACAAAAAAATGATGTGCGGTCATGATTTAATGTCCGAAACATTAAATTAAAGAAAAAAAAGTTTTAGATTTAATAAAAACCTTCTTGTGTTTTACTTATTTGGGTTTAAGCTGACTATACACCGCACTTCAGTTAACGTATATATTTAATAACTTACATGCAAGGGGTGGCAAAGTGGAATAGTTTTTATTTTTTTTTTTTTTGGTTGGTTGACTCGAAAAAAGACATCAGTGGGATTTTAAAATATGTTATTGTTGCTGTTCTTAAAACAAACAACGGCGGGGTATGAGAGGGTTGAATTATTGATTAGTTGTGTACTGTAGATAAAATATTATTTCCGTCGTTGATATTTATGTTGTACATACATTATGTATATGGTGTACATAAATAATGTTTGTGAAATATTATCCTTGTGATATGTCTTTTATATAAGACGTAACAGTATAGTAAATTAAAATTACATAATTAATTAATAACACTAGAGTATAAATTTACACGCACCCGAAATATATTTTTGCAATTAAGAAAATTACATCAGTTTCGTGTGTGTGTGTGTGTGTATGTGGTTTTGGCATATAATCAATCATTTTGTTGTCATATTTCATAAACAACATATAAAATTCTTAGAAGACAATTATTAGCTTTTTGAACCATTTACGCATGCTTCTGATTTTCTAAAGTTGGTTTCGTATAAACTAACTGTTTGAATTATATAAACTTTTCTCAGTATATTTCACTCCATTTCATTTATATTTCTTACCGTATTTTGATTCGTCCTTGATTGAACAATTCCTCAAATTAAAATAATGATTTCACTCCGTTGGTATGATACGATGTGGGATTGTCAAAGCACAGGATTAGAATAATATTTTTAGTAATTAATTTTCTTAGTAAACATATTTTTGTATTTAAGATTATCTTTCGCTACAATTCGTTGATGTTGAGAAAACTCATCAGAATTGATACACAATTATATAATTTGTCATAGCAACAGGTGGTGTATAAGTTTGTGTTGTTATCTAAAAGTATTTGTCAATTGAACAACCGTAGTTAAGACTTTCGTATCTTAATAGGTTTTTTGAGTTTTCGATTAAAAATATATTGAATACAACATTACGTCGAAGATCGGTGACCAAAGTCGAATCTAAATCTGAGACGGAAAATTCGATTTCCAATCGAATCATGTTTGTTTGATTGTTCTTCAGAATCTCCTCGAAGGCCGTACCCCATGGGGCACCCTTTTTATATTTAGCAAAACCGAATGAATAGGACAAAAAGCTAGTTATGACAGACTTAACCCGGTTACCGACACCTAAAACACCCTTTTTTATACAACACAACAAAAAAAGTGACAAATATGTAACTTCAACGAGGACAATAATGAAAAAAAAATTTAAAGTTTGACCCTTGTTACGCGATGGTTCGGAAACCATTCTGCAGATTTCCTCCAAGTATGCAGAGGCCTCTCACATGTTGGTCTAGCCGACTACATCTCAGGCTTTTGGGTTGTGGGGAAGTTAAGGCTTTTAAATTCCTGGCCTACACCGTGGAATAACAGAATAAACTAAAAGTAAAATTAAATGCTGAACCTAAATTACACCAAAATTAGATCGGCCGAAAGTGAGGAAAAATAAAATAAAGATAATTATAACTGGGTGAGCCCAACCGGAACTGATCGGATCTGCCCGAGTCCCAAGTATGATGTATTCTGGAGAGACCCACCCGAATAACCCATCGACCACTGACGTCCCCGCCAGAAGCCAGGGCCTAGCCACAACGAAGCAGCATTAGAGGGGAGGGACGTCTCCCCAACAGACAAATAGCCGCTTTTCACCTGAAGAGACCTCTCCCGACGTGCCACGGGGAGGCCGTGTAAATTTTACGATCGTCCCCGAATGGACTAAACATATGCTGGACTCACCATTCCCACCCTGTGGATGTCCTGCGTAAATCATAAACAAGCTCTTAAAAACGATTACTGATATTTTTAGGTTTAGTTTAGCTACTACGAGAAAAACAATAATTTTTATAGACAACTATAAGTGGACCTGACGGCAAAAAAATTAAGCTTGTTGCGGATATTTTTTTATGTTAATTTTTATTTCCATAAAGTATGCCGTGCTAAAATTTCATGGAAAAAACCCGCAATGAGCTTATTTTTAATGCGCTAGATGTCACATTCCCAACTTTAGCAATCCTCAATAGTGTAATAAATGTCATCAACATCTCGGTAAGTTATTTTATGTTTGGTAAAACATTTAGGGGACTAGTTTTGAGTTCATGTTACACGCTGCGTTAAATACTTTGTTATGTTAAATGTTGCGTTAAATTGTTGCGTTGATTACGTGACATTTTAACGTAAAATGTTATATATAAAACCCTCGATTTAACGGACTAATTGGGGAACCCGTTAAATCCGATTTTCCGTTAAATCCGAATGTTTTTAAATTAAATCTATTCGATCGAATTTAATCTGGGACGGAACTTAGGCATTTCTTAGCCGATGTTGTTGGGATCGGGTGGTATGTTGGATGGAAATGGGATTCTTAAATGATTTTTGGAAGAATTTCTGGAATATAGCCACCTGGGATGAAACTTGAACAATTCTTAACCGATTATGATGGGATTAGGTATGCTGGATCAAAAAAGATTCTTAAACGATTTTGGGACGAATTTCAGGAATATGGCTATCTGGGACGGAACTCGATAATTCTTAACCAGTTTTGATGGGATTAGGTATGCTGAATGGAAATGGGATTTTTAAATGATTTTAGGAAGGATTTCTGGAATATGGCCACCTGAGACGTTGGCCATGTTGGATGGAAATGGGATTCCTTATGAATGAAATAAAATCCCTTATGAGAAAGACCTTACATTTTACCAAACATTTGCGGTTCAGGTGAAGCTTGAACCCCGTTCGTTCTTTTTTCATTGCTATAAATTTAATTCTGGTATTTATGATTGTTATTTTACAGAACCAAAAAATGTTGGGCCACCACCAAAAATAAAAAATGCCTCATTCGCATGTAAAAAATCCCAAGTTTGAGCCTATGGCTAAACATTTAAACATCGAAGATGGGGCTTGAAATTTTGCTTAATGCTTAAATAAAAAACTTAAGCCTACTGATTTGTTTTGGGCTAGAGTACTTGTATTTATATAGACCTAAAAATAAAAAAGTTTCAGCCCAAAAATTGATTTTCGATGCACCAGCGTGTTTTGGTTCTCTCGCATTTACTTTTTGTTTTGTTTTTTTATTTTTTTTTTTTGTATGGCCCGGCAAACTTTGTTTTGGCCAAAGTAGATTTTTTGATTGAATTAATTTCGAGCATTCATGATTCCAACCGAAATTTGTTTTTTTGATCGAAAATTATTGATAGTTAACACCAACAATATAATTTCAATTATAGATTGAATGAAACATTTTTCGAATTTAATTGAATTCAGTATCCTATATTTGTACGGAAAGCTGACCCGACGGACTTCGTTCAGTCCAATATTTGGCGAAAATAGAATAAAATCAAGTTTTAATTTCATTGAATTCTATTCGTTTTATTGAAATCTAAAAAAAAAAATATAACAATGATTGTATTCAATTTAAGACTGCATGATACAATACACTACATTTTTTGTATTCTGTTCTGAAGCGTAAACGAAGAGTGAGGATGGTTTTCCAACTCGGGAACACGCCACATACAGCTGGCCGTGTAAAAAGCATGACATTTCCAGATGTATGCCGAAAACTTCCAGCGAGTGCCCTTGTAAATTATTTGTGGTCATCAAATGCAAGTTTCACTGGGAACTGAACGCGTTTGAACTGTACTGGCAAATCGGTTGAAGTCAGGGAATTTGCGGAATTAGGCATTCTTCTCCCTTGAACGACTATTTCAAAATCCTTGCCACTATTAAACCACTTGAAGTATCACGACATTAAACCACTTGAAGTATGTACAGGAATTTGTTCATTTCCATTTGTTCTTTGGAAAAAACTTCCGCGGTACTATCCTGTTGCAAGAACACTCGCATATTCATTCTCAATAGCTGTTGATTTCGAAATCCCGGGAAGTGTTTGTCGGAAGCCGCCCGCCAACAGTATCATCACGTCGACGATTAATGTTGCGTAAATCTTTCAATGTTCGATCGAGTGCTTCTAATGATCGTTTGTGCGACATCGTGTACTCATCCCATATGATCATTTTACAATTTTTTAATACTTTTGCCATGGCTGATTGCTTTGAAATGTTGAAAACAGGATTCTCGTTGTTTTGCAGGTTTAACGGATGCTTCAGTACTAAATGTGCCGTTCTTCCACCTTCCAACAGTGTTCCAGCAATTCCGGTAGATGCGAGAGCTAATGCAATGCCACTTTGAGCACGTATTGCTGCCAATATCAATGAGTTCAGGAACGTTTTCTCAGTTCCGCTGGGCACATCAAGGGAAAATAGCCCACCGTTTCCATCATCGACAGCCTTCATCAGTTGATCATACGCACTCTTTTGCTGTTCATTTAATAGTGGAACAATTGTTTGTACTTTTTGTTGCAATGATGTCGTGTCGTAAGCACTCGCGTTCCAATTCAAGATTCAATACATCTCTAGTTTGACTTGGCGCTGACATATGAATTTCAGTCAAAAGTTTACCACTCATAAGCAAATACAAATCTTCAATCAGCACTAACGCTTCTTTGTAGATGTCATCGTTCATTTGCAATTCAAAATTTCCTGTCGCGACTCGAAAGCGATGCAAACTGTCTTCTGCGATATCATCTTTGAACGTATCTCATAATTGACGTGGGACATTTTGAATGATCATAGCGAAAAGTGTACGAAATTGATTGGCGGACGAAGAAGATATTGCATCTTCTAGCGTTTGATTCCAGTGAAATATCCACTTTGGCCATTCTCCAAATAAACTGCCAGATACACAACAGTCGGATGACGTTCATGAATTGCAAATGAAAATATTTTCCAGCTCGTTGCAATTCACATATCGGCCTATTTAAAACTTGCTGATTTCATCTCGTTCAACGCCAATAACCGCCATATCGCTTCCTTTGGTGACGTATTTGCAAACATCCACCGAACTGCAATACTCAACATTGATATGTGTTTTAAATGCTTTACACAATAGTGGCGAGTATGGCACGATCCATGTGTTGTCAACCACGATATCCGCTCCTTTTAATTGAGTGATGAATGTTCTGCCATTGTCATCTGCTGAGCGACGCCGATAGAGTGGATGTCCATCGTTTCCAGTTTGGGTTTCAGAAATAAAAGTTCTTCGGTGAATTTCTTGTCGGACATACAAACCGAAGTGGGATTGTGCTGTTCGTATAGTCCGTGCATCATATTGGTTTTCACCACTTCGTGCAACTCTGGATCTATCACAGGATCAGGAACTTCGGCGGAAATGATGTCATTCATTTGTTCTGGCGTAATTTTGTACACCATCCAAAAAAGTATGTCTGTGTGCGGCAAACCTCTTTTCTGCCACTCAACTAAATACATCTAACATCGAAAAGTACCGTATACACGTTGTTGTTTAGCAATGAAGTCCATTAAACATCTGAGTTTTCGTTTAAACATTCGTGCTGTTACGTCGTGACGATCGCTTGGTGATTGACCGGGATGCAATAACTGCGTATAATCTCTGCCTATTTTGGATTGCAAGTAAACGTCACAAACACATCCGGCCGTCCATTTTTGCGCACGTAACTCATCGCCTCCTGAGAGTACTCGTGCATGTGTCTCGGACTACCAATGTATGTATGTCGATGGCAAAATTGTGAGTCGACCAACATCTGTAATATCTGCGTCGCTAATGACCCCATCTCGGAAGTGAATATATTCTTCAGATCGCAACTTAGCCTGATTGAATCGAATATGATTGAGTCGTTCTGTCTCAAGCTTAACGTACATATCAACTGCATATTGTTGAAACAATCGGCGATATTTCAGTAACTCGTTGTCAATGTATTGGAGAATCATCATTCGAAAAATTTACAAATTATGAAGTGACAATCAAAAGTACTTTGTTTTGTATTAACCATTGGCCGGATTTATCATGTTGTATCTGAAGTTATATCCGTCTTCACCACGGCAGAACAAGCGGATATTGCAGTGCGTTATATGATCGATGTGTCTCACTTATCCGCTGTAGTGCGTTTCCAGTTCGGCGTTTGATGATTATATCACGCGATTCCAAATTTTCACAACAACAACAATTGATATTTCACTAACTGTAGGTGCATTGTATTGTCGTTCATTAGTTCCTGCTGGTCGTTTGTCCGCTTTTATGACAATGCTGTGATCATCTGATGGCATCTGTTCCAACGAAATCGTAAACAGGTTGATCAGTTCTTTGTGTTCGTGTAACATTAGCTGCTACTGCTGGACTATTTCTCTTTTCGTTGTATTAAAGATAGCACAACGCCAATTTACCTCATCATGTGAATCTCCAAGAAAGTAAATTTGCAGATATTTGTGTTCTTGATCTGGATGCGGCAACAGCGATCCAGCAAGATGAAAAATGTGTCCATGAATTTGTATAGTTGGAAGAAAATTGTGTAATTTTTGTCTTTTGTTGACAAGATAAGCGTTAGTTTGTGTTATATCGTTGTGCATCGTGTATTATGTGTAGTGTGTTAGTGTATTTTGTGGTGTTAGTGTTGGTGTATTAGCATTCATTACTGATGTTGGTAAAATTACCTTGAATGTTGGATTGTAAATTCGTTCATTTACAATTTCATCACCAAACGACGTCATTTGAAAACAATCGTGGTACATCTTGATGTGTTGCAAGAAATGGTTCGAATTAGGAGATTCACCGAAAAGCAGCGTGTGCATTGGCTCTGGTGGTGGAAGCAACTCTGGCAATTTCACCTTGCCGCTCACGCAATACAATCCTGGCGGTTCTTTCACAAATTTAACTGCATTGCATTGCTGACAAACGACAGACATCTGACCGAATTGAATTGATTCGTGCACACTATATTGAATGTTTGGGTCATATCGAAAGGCTGCACGTTCAATGTTCACCGGAATTTGTTGTTGTTGACGTTGTCGTTCAATCGTCGCACATTGTGATCGTTGTGATTGTTTCATCACTTTCCCGAGCGCGGACATCTTTTCTTCTCAATCGTTGTTGCTCATTGTAAACTTCATTGATCTCTTCCGAATGTCGCGCACGATCTTCAATCATTCTGATTCGAGCTGATTCCCTTTCAATAGCACGTTCCTCTTCCGTTCGACGTGCTGCGGCATTTCAGTGTCACGTTGCATTCTGAGAACGCCGACCAATGTAACTATGACCTCTTCTTGTCATCGTAACAAATATCGAACTATAAATGATCATCATTTTGTATAAATCGCACAAAAAGTTTTCACTAATGAATAATTTACCTTTATGTCACTCAGAAATAGATAATCCACAGATTCGCAATCATAGATTTCGTAAATGTAAACTATATGACCGCACAACTCAAATTATCAAAGCAGAAAGAACAAACGATATGCTGAGCTGTCAAACGGAATGACCTATTTTCCTAAACCTTCGCATATAGCAATTACGAACGTAAGTATCCAATTTGGTCCAGTCGTTTTAGATTTTAAATGTACCTTAATTTTCTAAGAAAATATAATAAGATAGAAAATTGGACGGAATCGATCCCAGTACCTCCGGGATCCCGCATAAGTTATGTACTTGCACTTTAAAAGATTTTATTTTTATAAACTTAGAGCTATGCTCTAAGTGTTTAATTTATTAATTGAAACTTTCTAAATAAATGTAAATACAATTTTATAGTAAGTGGTGTTACTTGTTTTACTGTTACAGATATATTGATTTTAAGTTTGGTTGATGCATAATTTAATAGAAAGCAAAAAGGCAATAATATGATATTGTGATATCGTTGGAAGAACGATATCAAAACAATAATATTCTCATTAAAAATGTTGATTAAGCTATAGATAACAATTTGAAAATGTAATATTAAGTTACTTTGATTATATGCAATGTTCTTGATGATTGTTGATACAGTGAGGGATACGTAACTCGTAACCACTGCACCACTTGCCCCATACAATAATAATACTCCAATTTTCTTAAATGATTTTCCGATATTTTTCGATTTTCTGGTCTTTCTTTTGGGTTTTTCTGAATTTTTTTTTTAAACGTTCGGGAAGCAACTAACAACAAACCCGCAGAAGGAAGTATCCAATCCAATTTGGTCTAGTCGTTTTCAAGTTTTAAGAACAAACCACGATCCATTTTTATATACATAAACATATATTATATATTATATAGAATAGATATAGATATAGAGATTAAGCTCTCTAATTGATATCGTAGATGAGAAATAGGTGCATAGAGCGAGTACAAACCAAAATTGGCGCACCAGCGTGTTTGAGTCCTCTCGTATTTACTTTATTTAATATTTTTTATTTCGTTGCATATTATTGGGACAAAATTTTGTTGCATTTTTCTTTATAATGTGACCCCAAAAACATCTTCGATGTTAAAAAATTCTCTTTACAAAAAACTAAAAAAAAATCTTTAATCAATCCATAACACACGAGTTTATGCCAACAATTATTTGTAAAGGGTGATTTTTTTGTGGTTAGGATTTTCATGCATTAGTATTTGACAGATCACGCGGGATTTCAGACAAGGTGTCAAAGAGAAAGATGCTCAGTATGCTTTGACATTTCATAATGAATAGACTTACTAACGAGCAACGCTTGCAAATAATTGAATTATATTACAAAAATCAGTGTTCGGTTCGAAAAGTGTTTCGCGATTTACGTCCGATTTATGGTCTACATAATCGACCAAGTGAGCAAACAATTAATGCGATTGTGACCAAGTTTCGCACTCAGTTTACTTTATTGGACATTAAACCAACCACACGAATGCGTACAGTGCGTACAGAAGAGAATATTGCGTCTGTTTCTGAGAGTGTTGCTGAAGACCGTGAAATGTCGATTCGTCGCCGTTCGCAGCAATTGGGTTTGTGTTATTCGACGACATGGAAGATTTTACGCAAAGATCTTGGTGTAAAACCGTATAAAATACAGCTCCTGCAAGAACTGAAGCCGAACGATCTGCCACAACGTCGAATTTTCAGTGAATGGGCCCTAGAAAAGTTGGCAGAAAATCCGCTTTTTTATCGACAAATTTTGTTCAGCGATGAGGCTCATTTCTGGTTGAATGGCTACGTAAATAAGCAAAATTGCCGCATTTGGAGTGAAGAGCAACCAGAAGCCGTTCAAGAACTGCCCATGCATCCCGAAAAATGCACTGTTTGGTGTGGTTTGTACGCTGGTGGAATCATTGGACCGTATTTTTTCAAAGATGCTGTTGGACGCAACGTTACGGTGAATGGCGATCGCTATCGTTCGATGCTAACAAACTTTTTGTTGCCAAAAATGGAAGAACTGAACTTAGTTGACATGTGGTTTCAACAAGATGGCGCTACATGCCACACAGCTCGCGATTCTATGGCCATTTTGAGGGAAAACTTCGGAGAACAATTCATCTCAAGAAATGGCCCGGTAAGTTGGCCACCAAGATCATGCGATTTGACGCCTTTAGACTATTTTTTGTGGGGCTACGTCAAGTCTAAAGTCTACAGAAATAAGCCAGCAACTATTCCAGTTTTGGAAGATAACATTTCCGAAGAAATTCGGGCTATTCCGGCCGAAATGCTCGAAAAAGTTGCCCAAAATTGGACTTTCCGAATGGACCACCTAAGACGCAGCCGCGGTCAACATTTAAATGAAATTATCTTCAAAAAGTAAATGTCATGGACCAATCTAACGTTTCAAATAAAGAACCGATGAGATTTTGCAAATTTTATGCGTTTTTTTTTTAAAAAAAGTTCTCAAGCTCTTAAAAAATCACCCGTTATTATATTAAAAAATTAATAAAATAATGTGAATACAAATTTGTTCTCACAAATATTGTGGCCTATTTAAAATTTAGAGATGCGACTGATTGAGTGTGATTTTATGTTACATCTGTATAAGTTGACTTTCAGAATTTGGTCGAACAGAGAATGGCCAAACATGACCCAGGAACAGATCACCACTTCGAGATGAGGTTACCAAGACGGTAGCAAGTTGAGTTTCGAACTAATCGTTCCGGCTGCAATGACCAAATCGAATTGTGTCAATATAAATTTCCCGACAAAATCTACGATATTGAGAATGCATCTTAACTAATACTCTTAAACCAATAAAATAAACAAAATTAGAAATTGTTTAATTTAATTTCATATTTGCTTTTTACTAAAGATATGGTTTCTGTCATGCGAGATTATTAATCGCTGATTAAGTAGATTAAAATTGAGTTGTCGTTATGCTACTTACTATCGGCTATATCTCGGTATCTGTAAGGTTGGGCTTAAATGGTTGAGGCTTACGTCGGTCCTTTATGTTCAATCAATAAAGATCCGTACTGGAGATATTTTGTTAACGAGTTTTTCGATTTCAACAGAATACTAGTCTATGACATAATTTCATTTTCTTCTATAAAAATATGAATGACACAAACATCACATCAAGAAAAAGGAATCCTTATAGTTCGACAGATCTTTGAAGTTACTTTTATCACAAACAACGCTCAAGTCATAGTGAACAAAAAAATTACAAAAACCAATTTCCTCGTAACAAATTGTCGTAACGTAAAAATGGAAACTAGGCTAAGCTCCAATAACAAAAAAGTAAGGTAACAAGTGTTTTGCCCCAGATACATATATATCGTCAAATATCGTGCTCTAATATATTTACAAGTGACATATTTCGTTCCGCCCTTGATATACTATGCTGAATCGGGTAATTCCGAAATTTATTAATTTCGATAAAGAAATTAATTTTCAGTAACCTTAGCCCACCTGAAAAATATATTAATTTTGATCCTCTTCAAATCTAAATGCAAATCTTGTTTATATTTCAATATAAATGTACGTTCATATCCCAAAGTATACAATGAAATCCCTTGATTTATTTAAACGTATGAAATTTTTGAATCAAGTGAGTTCGTATAATGGTAAAGTGATAAGAAGGATTCCAAGTACTTTTTATTTCTTATTCAAAAATTCAATCATTTTCATTATTCGTATACGGTTTTGTTAACTCGAATTCGAATGCAAAATACCCCAAAAAAATAAACTTTAGATTGTTTAATGAAATTCTTTAAATATCATTTCCCAAAAACCACCCCGTAAACGTCGTGTACAGTCGTACAAATATCTCGCCCAGAAAAGAATCCTCACAATAGAATAACAATTTTATCTGTAAAGTAGGTCAATTAAGGTGTACAAAAATATAAATAAAAACTGAACCGAGCGAGGATGGATGTGGAACGAGATCGGAGCCACCCACAATAAAACCATTAATCTCTTACTTTGCTCTATATAATTTTACTGTGCGAACATAACCCGAAGTACGAGAGATAAAAATGGCGCAGTCTCTTTTACGTTTTTATTGCTTACTACGTATTTGGCTGTATATCAGAAAAGGAATCGTATTTTGCTTTTATAGTTGCTGGATTTCGTCTTGAACAAAACAAACACAACAGAATATCAGAACAAGACAAACGACAAAGTCACAGGTGGTATTTTATATCAACTTTGATATTGATTGGGTTGATTGATATAAAAGCAAAAGTTGTAAAATTTTAACAAGGTATAGAAAAATGGATGCGCTGACGTTAATCTTTATATATTTATCCTATTTTGAACTACTTGGTATCACTATACATACCAAGTTATGAAATATTTTTTTCGTCTTATCATCTTTCGTTTATCGAATCACCTACTTCTGCATACACTATTTGTATTTAATGGAAGGAAGGAATTAAACGGCGGGCAGGGAGTTACATATAAAATCGATAATGTTTTCGATTAATATTAGTACTCGTATGTCGTAATATAGTGCGATATATGTGTATTACACGATATAACACATCCAATTTATTTACCTGTAGTTTGTATAGTTTACGGATTATTGTCTTTCGCTTGCATGTCAAGTTCATTTCAGGATTTCAATTTATATTTTCTGACGTCATAACGAGATTTTTTTATATTATTGAATATAGTATACAAATCGCCTGTTAGATCAAAATATGTACATTTATTTCATTTTTCTGGCTTCCAGTTTTGATCGAATTAAATTTAGATCAATGGGTATTTTAATCAAATGGCATAAAGCGCGAGTAATTCACAATCACAGTAGATTAGACTAAAGAAATACGTTTGGATTATTTTGTGATTCGAAGTTTTGTGGTTACACAGTACATTTGCTTATTTTATCCAAAATCATAATGAGATTGCAGATTTGGGTTCTCCTGAAAAAAACACGGAGGAAATTTTTTACAATATTACAAAAAATAAATACTTATCAGATGCAGAGAAATGACAACAATAAACGAAATCAATGATGGAAATTTTAATAGATCTTAAAATAGAAATGAGCTGATTTAAGCTAAGTTTCGTTTTGCTAGATTTCAGTAAAAAGTTTTGACAAACTACGCTGCCATCATGATATACCCATTTAAAAAATGTAAACATTACGCAAACGTCTAATTTTATCGGAAATATTGAACCCCATAACAATATATACTTTGGCAGAAAATGCTACACCAAATCCACCAACAAAATAGCCCACCACAGTTTTTTCCTTTATTTGTTATTTTCGCATTTTTTTTGTTACAAATCTGTATATTTTAAATTAAAAATATTATCTGAGACCTGTTGAGATAAGCTTAACATTCTCAACTGGTAGAATTTCAACAACGTGCCGAAAAATCATTGTGAAATATTTACAGAGTCCCGACACCGATGCAGTAAAGAATATTTTTTAACAATTTTGTAATTTGTCTCTTTCAAATAACCGTCTTCCAACGGAATTACAACAAAGACGGTAAAGTACACAAAAACCGTTTTGGAAACTCGTATTATCAATTTTAAGTCGCTGTACCAGGTCATCAACAGTAGGACATCTCAGTACGAGAAGACGATATCGACCTCCTCATAGGTGACCTACGTCAATGGCTAAATATAGTACCGCCCAACACGCTGACGCCGATTGGCCACTACCATCGTCACTCACCAGTCACGATTTTGGTATTTTACCAAACAACGACACAAACCCAAAGCCAGGTAAAAGTACGGGTGTGAAGTTTTAAACATTTATCAAAAGTGTAGCTACACAAATTATCAAAAAGTGTAGAATTACATAAAAAAAAATTATGGCAGTATTGAAATTGTTATTTAGCCCACTAGAACTTGTTTTTACAAGAAAACTGGAAACTCGCTAGAGAGAAATTTCAAATAAGCTAAATATTACAAAATTATTGTGTCGATTTCGTGTGCAAGTTCTATTTTTCTTTCAGTCGATTTTTCTAAAATTTGCTGTCATCATAAGAACATCGGGTAACCTCTTCTATAGAATCTATGCAAATGCAAAATGTAAAAGTGCACATGTAAAAAGTGAAAACGGTATCTTGTGGCTCTATAAAGGCCATTAACACTTAATTTTAGAGATGGCTCTCTAGATTGGATTATTGGTGGCTGGGGATGGTGTAATGAATACTACGCGGTCGTGTATGTAACTGTGGGATTCTCGCAGTACTTTGCATCTGAAATTTGATGAAACGCCGAACCCGCAGACTACGCCCGTATCCATTGACAGAAAAGAAGTCCATCATAGTTATTCCGAATAGCAGCCATTGACCCGCTAGCTGGAATCGGTGATGGGCGTGGGGTTTTTCGGACTATAATGGACATGACTAGCTGCTGTACTTTTAGCGACGATGGAACACGACTGAAACCACAGTTAAAGAAATCATTCACCCCATTTCCCCAAAATTAAAGAAATTATTTCATTAGTTTAATTACTTGTAACATTTTATTGACTCTATGAATAGTGAATAATAAATAAAAAAAATGTTTTAGAGATGGTTACATAATACCATCTCTCAAGATCTATTCTTTATGACGTTATTGTACTGTTCCCGATAATACAGAATAGATTAGTTTAATAATAGTGAAGTTAATGTTATACACAAAACTGAATAATACGAAGTGATATTAATTTAAAAACAACGTGAGAACTATCCGTTACTGTAAATGCGTTAGTACCGATCGAGATCCGTGAAAATCGCTCGTTTCCAACACAATATATTAAGTACACTATAAATATTGTAAATAAATTTGTAAAAAGACTTACCATATACCGTCTTGTTGAAGCGCTTCCCCAAGTTCAGCTATTGGTTTTGCTGGTTCTAAAGAATTGTGTTATCAATAATATATAGGGTTGGCAATTAGTAAATTTTCACGTAATTTTTCTTGGGTTTTTTTTTCTTATATATCGGAAATTGATATCACTTTTACAACTCTTGAATACTTCTATTTAAATATTAACACACAATTACAACAGGCGAAATTATCGGAAAACAAAAATTAATGCACATGAATTTAATTACAACTAATCTAATTATGAAATTTATATTAATAGCCCGCGAATTTGACTTTTAATTATAGCACTTATTTAACTTTATGAAGACCTTGGTACCGATGGTATCGTACTGCATAAAATGGCAGACATATATATAATTTTCCACGGGCGTTGCCTTTCACTTATTCGCCCACGAGCTAACCGTTTTGGAATAAACTGGATATTAATCGAATGGTGAAATATGATGTTATCAGCAAGCGTACCAGATGATTATCCCGAGTGAGGCAGCAATGTTTCCGCCCAATAAAGACAAAAGCGTCTTATCCACAATTCGCGGGTTTTGGTTCACTATTATACGCATGGGTAAAATAATATTCATAAATTAATTGTTAGTTGAACCAACACTGAAATTAAATAATTACCTGCAGTATATACGATATTAGGAATATTAGAATATCTTCAAGGGACGGCCTCGGTTGACACGATACAATATGTCGGTCTTCTTTTCCGTTTCCTATAAGTGTCACTTGATGTTTAACACAACTAATCTATGTTGTATAACTTTGGACAGATTCGAGCGGACTGATTTAAACATACATTTTACGAAAATTAAACAGTTGTCAATTGGCATGATTAAAGAAGATACCACCACTCATTAGTATACCTATACAACCCCAGTGTATATACAATCTATGTATACTCACCGATCGAGGGGAAATTATGCAATACAATATTAGCGTAGCTTAGTTTGTACTACAAATGTTAAGCTGCCGGTGTATGCGTCGTGTGAACGGGAATAGAAATTTGTATTGTATATACTTTGTAATTTGTATATACTCTATATACCTCTATAGGTATAATTTATATTACAAAAAGCTGGCATACACATTGAGGTGGGATTACGGAATTGGAGTGCGTTAATGTATCGCAAATTTCAGCAGGGTTTAGTCACAAAATATCATTAGGGCGTTTCATCTAAGACGTGTTTTAACGGAAAAGGTGCTTAACTGAACTTGTTCGTTACAATGGAGCTACATTTTCTACATACATTTACACTTTTTTGGGATAGCTACACTTTATAATAGAAATGCACCAATTTTTCGGGCAGATATATTTCGGGCTAACTTTAACGAAGTGCGATAAATTGATTGAAGTGTCCCCGAAGTCCCCGAATTTGTGGAGCCATCTCTAGAATTTTGTGCTAATGGCCATTAAACATCCACAGAATCGATTTACACATTTAGCATTATTATTTCCATTTACATTAGACAAAAAATAGTTAAGACAAATAAAATTAAGTTAATTGGATGCTTGATCAAAATGAAGGTTTTTCATCAAAAATCATCTTTAGCGATGAAGCTCATTATCATCTTAATGGGTACGTCAATAAGCAAAAGTTCATCCTCCAAGAGTCACTGTTCGGTGTGCGGTTTATGGGCCGGTGGCATCATTGCGCCGATTTTATTAGGTTTTAAACGAAAAGGAAAATGACTCTACAGTGGTTTTTGTGGTCAAACTGAATGAATTGGTTTTAACAAGACGGAGCGACATGCATTTATTGTCAACAAAATTTGCTGATCGCATAATTTCAAGAAATTGTGAAGTTGTGAAGACAATTGTTTAGACAATTATAAAAATATTTATCGGTTTACCAAATGAAACACGAGGTGATAAAATAAATAAAAAAATGAAAATATTTTTAGTAGGAGAAGAGGAAGGGGTGCATAGAACCTCAGACTAAATATTTTCTTAAGTGCTTCATAACGTGATTGCAAAATCACCTGAATTTGTATTATTCACCAAAACTGATCGAGAAATTATTCCCGCAAAAGATCTATGGTTGAAAATGTTTAATATTCCGAACGTTATTGAGGCAGTCGATTACAGACACGTTGAGATTTTGAATCGTCGATCATTTTCACCATTGCCTCTTCCTTTGCCTTTTTTATGTTACGGAAGCTGTGATTTACTTAACATATTTGATAGTTTTTTAGCACGCATTTCTCTTTTACAAATTTCCTTTTCGAAAGTATCTATTTTTAAACATTTTATATGGAAATTATCACTGTACTTTTATGTTGTACTGGTATGTCACTTTAGTTAGTAAATACTAGAACAATTTTAAGTATAAAAATGTCTAAAAAGTTACTTTAAATATTTTCCAGTTGATCCTTTTTTAAAGTAAAAGTAAAAGATTATTGACATAAATCTGGTCATTTACTGTTACTTAAAAGTAAAAACTTTGAAGTAAATACTTTTTTTATTTTATGTCATGCTGAGACTACATGGAAAATTTATGGATTAGAACTTTCACAATTTGCCAATATATATAAAACAATTTGGCCTATTTATATAAAATTCTAGTTCATAAATTTTCCCCAAATATTCCATGTAGCCTCAGTATGGTCTAGGCTATTATTAAAATAACCGAAAGTATTGGTTACTAGTGGAAGTTTTTGAGATATTGGCTGATAACTGAAAATAACTTATATGGCCGCAGAAAATCAAAAAAATTATAGTGAAAATACTAATCCATAAATGTTTTTCCAAATTGTTAGTTGAATTGTTGTTTCCAGTTTAGTCCAGTACGAATTGATCCAAGAATTTTGTCCTAAATTTACTTTAAAATCGCTAATCAATACTGCGGAAAGACGGAATATTGTCAAATTTCAAGATTTCATATACGGTGTTTCTTTACTTTGGAGATCAATCAATTTGCTATTTTAAGGATCACTTTTAATATTTTATTCCGCTGAGATGTTTTATTTAGTGAAAATAGTGATACATAATGAATAAACAATTTCCGGTGGTACTTATATAACAAAATTAATTCTCTTTAGTGATAGTGCTGCCACTTGCGGCGAGTAGCGTAATCTCTTATTTTCCGATGTCAAATTTCTACTATCTTATACATCATCTTAACGCACTCATTTTGGCTCTGCGAAGTAAAGCTGCAGATATCTTATAAACTGTATTCGTATGTGAAACGAGCGATGAGCGGGTCATCATGGAGCTGCAACTAAAGTTTTGGAGACACACGGCAGAAAATCATGCAAAATATGTACATACGAATCCGTATCGAATGCTCAACATTCGTTAAAAGTTTTAATTCGTTGTTGTTATCGCTCTCATTGAAAATTTCACTTTCGGTATACCCAGATTTGCACCAAATTTCGAAAGGATCTCCCTATTAATGGGAAAAGTCGAAGTATCTATTATATTATACTCTTAGTGTTTTCATTGTGATCCCTTTTTAACCTATTTGTTTTATTAAGGAATATGCGCAGAAAATAGGTGTAAAACCCAAATAAAATTTTACCTATACTGAAAATTGTTTTTAATCACATACGCAGTAAAACACTGTGCCCGCGCTGTTCATCAAAGAAAACGGGAAGGAAATTCATTTGTTTTTTAGCGCAGATGTTAAGATATAACCAGCGAGTCTGTAAGAGTCAGTAAAGAAACTTTACAGAATTTAACGAGAACGTTTTGTTACAGAATATTTGACAGTTGGACCAGCGAATCTGTAACACGATTATTAATGTCAATTAAATTTTGAAATGTCGATCTGCAAAATTACAAACTAACCACACCACGCAATTTTGCTCAAAAATGAGCTGATAAAAAATGTACATAAAATATTATATAAATTATTAAAATATAAATAAATATTTGTACACATAAATTATAAAAATGTAAACATACCGCCATTTCAAATATACAATTTTGACGTTTCCTTCAGTTTGGGCGATAATTTTCGCTCGTGTTACAGATTGCTAAATGACAATTCAAATTTAACGAAACTGAACGAAAAGTACTTTGAGTTTCGCTGGTCAGTAATGACAATAAACATACATTTTTCAGATGTCGCTTTGTTACTTAAATGTCTTACAGACTCGCTGGTTATAGCTTTACTTTCTTCTTTATTCTGTTTTTGTTACTTGAGCTGTCAAGTGCAAATTTAACAAGTGCCGTTTTTTTCTTTTAACTCTAATAGAGTGAACGCTAATTATAATTGCCCTAACGCTATGTGAGTGCTTTCCGGTTTTTCTTTTTGTGGTTTTGGTTCGAGGCTTATTATATTCAACCCTACAATGACCCCTAAACATGATCCGATCCGTTAGATTTTTTCAGGGTATGTCGACGCTGATTGCGTGATTGCGCTGTGCGTAGGCAAAATCGGAAAAATTCCACCGGGAAGTACCCGAAACGAGTACCTCAGGTGGTTTCAGAAACTTTCCAAGATTTTGTGCGCGTGAAATCTTGCAACGTTAGGGAATTTTATGGGACGACCGAAAAGCAATTTTTTTGTTCCAATTAGTGGCGCGCGAGTCAGATTCAAAGTTGCAAAACAATTGGCACGCGATTCAATTTCAAAGTTGTTAAATTGGTGGCGCACATCTTGTTTGAGATTTGAATCATTGGTTTGGGCGCCGTAAGTGGTCATGTGATCCCAAGAACGCACTTCCCGTTTGAGGTTTGAATATTTGGTTTGATCGCGTGCTTGCCGTTTAAGATTTAAGAATTAACCGCGTATATGAATTTTCTTAATTTTTGATAAAAGTGTATCAAATTTACATCTTAAAAAATCATTTTAATGATTTCTTAACCAAAAATTCAATAAAATGTATTCACGTGACTGATTTTTTTTTTTTTTTTTTTTTTTTTTTTTTTTTTTTTTTTTGGCAGAGATGCCGAGTTTTGTTGAAATAAATTTTTTTTTATTTAAACTGTTCATTTCTGGTACAATATAAAAAACGCTCTGAACTAATTTTGATTGAAATTTAATTTACAAGCCTTTTGCTTTTAACCGTTCAGTTTCGCGTTTCGCATCGCTCCTATGTAAGCTGTCACTTCCACTGGATTATGGTAAAATTTAAGTATGAAGTTCCATCCCAATCCATCAATCCGACAGATATCGAGTTTTTGTTAGAAAACGTTTTTGTCAAAATCTTCAAAGTGATGTACTCGAACTTTTCTACATATTTATAAGAATCTATAACCAGTGGAGGCTGCCACTTTCGATGGACCAACTTCAACCAAAAACGATAAGGATCTCCCATTGTTGTGGCCAACATTCGACTTTCTTTTTCCATGAATTTACACAAATACACCACACTTGATTTGCAAAGCGAAAATATTAACTTACAGGGATTTTTGTAACAACTGTCTTATGTAATCAAAAGTGCTGCCACATCCGGTTCTCTGTCTAGTAAATTTGTCTACCAAATTTCGAAATGATCTCCCAATTTATGAAAAATGCTCTAAATTTTTTTTGTTAATTTATTCTACAATCTTTCTGGTTTTGATAGTTTTTGTTGTAAATACGATAGACTTTTCAAAATATTTGCAAAAAACGTAAGTGCTCCTATGGATACTGCCACTGCCTATCACGTGATTTACAAACTTTTTTTTTTTGTATCCCTACCATCTGTTGTGGGGCCGAAGCATTCCTAATCCAATTAGTTGTGTTCCTTTTTATCACAGATCATAATCTGTTTATGAAAGTTTCCTTTTGTATCCTGGCCCTATCGGGATTCGATTTATCAGATCAGTCAATCCGTCTGGGCTGTTAAGAAGCTACAAACATTTAGTCTGCACGAACATAGGCACACACAGATTTTTATAAACTACTTTTTCAAGCATTGTGTCAAAAACTAGTGTGAAAATGAAAAATATTTGACGGCAACCGTAAAAACAAAATTCATTCAACACAATAATGTTCAGATTATTCAACACATATAGAGTAACAACTCAACACAAATACACAATTTTCAATTTACGACCTTTTACTACCATTTTCAATTAAGTAAATTATTTTATGATTAATAATATTGCAAAATAATATTAAATTTTCACATTTCAACAGAAAAATTGTACATACGTACGCCATACAGACGGCCACACGAGACATGAGTGGTATTATACGAGTAGTAAAAACAAGCGTGCTGTCAATGATCCATACGATAAATAAATAAACAAATGAAAATTCATATACATAAAACTTTTATTTATTTATTAGAGTTTTCCATGCCAACGTTGATGCGATGAATTTATTCACACACACTATGCTATATTTTGCAAGTATTATTTCGTAAAAAATCGATTCAAGCCAAATTCAGGATACTTCTGTTTAATATATCTATAGTACTTGTATTTTTAGAAAATAAATTTGTTAAGTACCCGTCCATGAGGAAACACTCAAATGCAATTAAAGTGAGTTCTATTATTTCAAAGCTTTTAGCTTTAATACTTTTATGTTATTATTTCATGTATACGTAGGAACAATTTTGTCCGGAAGGACAAAATCGTCTCGGATGAAAATAAATTTATGGATGGAAAACAAAAACTGAAAAGTTTTCCTTCGATTCTGCAGCGCCGTATTTTTAAGATTTCCAAATTCTTTTTAATGGCAGTGGAGGAAGACAAAGTTTTTGTCATTATTTTGTGTGTAATAAAAAAAAAAATTTTAAGTATTGTATCTAGAAAACTCATTGGTGGTTAGGCGGGGGAATCGTTAAATTTTGAGTTAAAACTCAATGAATATTTTTTTTGGGAGTAGTTTAAAATTTAAAATGTCGAATGGGTTGAGAAAACATGAAAGGTGTGGAACGTTGTTGCTAATCTAGATTACGATTTTTTATAAAAGGTTCCGATTAAAAATGTCTATATGAATGTATGAAAATATGCTTACAACAGAGGCATGGAAAGAATAAGAAGCATGCCCAATATTCATCTCATTAAAAGGTTTCAATATTATTTGAAACTAAAAATTTTCCAATTATCTTAATAATAAGTTATTCAACTAGTGGCAATTTCAACACATAAATTTGGAAAATAGAGTCAATAAAGAGTATTTTCAAACTTATACGAGGTGATTGGTATACTAAGATGATTGTTCTGCAATCAGGCATTCGGCAAAAGTGGCTATTTCTGAACCTGAAAAATAATTTTTCAATACTTAATAGAATTAGATTATTTATTCGCCAAATATGACTATAAATTCGGTGTGTGGTTCATCCAAAAGAATTATAACATGAATTTGTTAAGAAACTCAGGAATAAAGACATACTTACTGAAACTTTTCATTTTGTTCATCGTTTTTTGTCAAATTACTATTACTAACGGACCCGATGAACCTCGTTTCCTTTCATGAAAATTGATTTTGTTGAGAGAGAAAATCAAACAACTCAACTCAATTCTCAATTGACGATTGAGTTGAGAGGGCATTCCCTTCACTTTTCATCGAACTCAACACTAATATATTGAAAAGTGAATGAAACGTTGATTCAAACTCAGACATCTATCGAAAATTGAGTTGTTATTTTTCTCTTCGTGTAGAAATGAATTCAAGTCAATTGAGATTCAAAAGAATTCAATGTATTTTATTCGAGAGGAATTAAATCAAATGCAGACGCCAATCAATACAATGCATTGTGGTAAACAATATTTTTCGCTTTGTTCACCGGCGCACAACGATGATGTTTTGCCAACTCTCGAACACGCGACGTACAACTGACTATGAGGAAAACATGGAAATTTCAGTTTTATTCCGCACACTTCGAACGATTGATTTTTTAATTTATTAATCGTCATAGCGAACACCAAACAAACAGGGAACTGAATGCCCTTGAAGTCGAATGGAATGTCTGTTGCAATCAGAGGGATTCTCGAAATTATAACAACCTCTCGAATCACGTTGTCAACAGTTTCTTCACAGCCAATCGCGTTCCGTTACACATTCCCGGATGGTTCAGATTACGCAGCATGATTATCACAGATCTGACGTTGATCATCAAGTTATGCGGTGGTATTCCCGGCAAAGCAAGCGTATTCAAAAACTCGGTCGGATAGTTGTTTGCCTCGTCTTAATTTGTCACACAGTTAGCAGATTTATAACAATGCATTTGCCCAGCGATCTAGTTATGAATCATGTAATTGGGACTGTCTACATTCTTGTTGTTCGCTGTTGTTGTTTCGCAATCGTGATTCATAAAATTTTGGTGGATGTCCGGGCACACTTTCGTGATAAGCTCTTCCTTCGACGTCTTGAACATGCAAAATGCGAAGGAAACGAAATTAGTACGGTTGAAACATCGAAAGGAATCCGACCATTGCCAAGCGCCAATGGTTTTTTGGAAAACCAGCAGTTGATGAGTCGTTCTGTAACGCGACTTTCATGTTCTTGATCAACTGCAACTTTTTCACATAGCGCCAAAAACTTGACGATTTCAGACATGCGTTGAATTCATCTGCAGCTGTCGATCTCGGAATGACATGTACAGTTTGACGAAGAGTCACTTCGTTAATCCTTCATCGTTCGATTAAATGATTTCAATGATCAGTTGTGTGCCATTCTGCACTCGCCTCAGATGATGATTTTCTCTTCTAGAAGACTATCTGGATCGGATACGCGCGTACACACATTATTTTTCGATTTTTTGAATTTTCCGACTTTTCCGACTTTTCCGGTGAATTTTCCTAACATTTTCTTTCTCCTAGCGATTGCAAACTCAACGAAAAAAGATTGAGCCAAATCGCTTCAGCAGTTCACAACTAATGCGCGCACATACTTTTTTTACACCTTTACACCATTTTTATATACAGGAAACCCTTCAACAACACGATTAATTCGTTCCGTTTTCTTTAAAACCGTGTTGTTCGAGACTACAAAAAAAACGTTACGGTTTATTTTTAATTTTTTGTTATCATATACAAAAAACAAAATAAAAGAGAATAACGAAAATCGTGTTGTTTGAAACCGTGTTTCTCGAAAACCGTGTTCTTGGAGGGTTACCTGTATTTAGATTAATAAAATGTTTGCACTCCAACAAAAACTATAAAATGTATAGATCAAAAAAAACGTCTACTTGAGCACACCATTTTCCAGGGAACTGTTTTCCAATTTTCTTAAAAGTAAGGCATGGTTGTGACCATCTCAAACAGACATTGGCCTTAATTCAACAAATTTATACTTTTAACGTGCCAAATTTAAATTAAATTTTAGAGATGCCACAGAACGATTTTAATCTAATTTTGCATACTTTTTGGAATACAATAAATGTATAGGCCCATTTCTATACGAGCTGGAAAGAAGTTTCGTGTCAGTCTCAGAGTGTAACGATTTTCAATGAAAAACTCACAAGAAATTTTCTTCTGAAAGAACACCGCATTCGTGGCGGTTTTCACAGTGATTACATGAGACTTCGGCCACTGACATGAAATAGTGTAGACCATCTGGAATCTAAAAAAAAGAAACAGTGAGTTGACGCACAACTCGCAAAGTTTATGTGAAACATCATCATCATCGAAAATTTGTATTTTTTTAAATAATTTCGTTTTTTCTTCCTAGTAATTCGTATTCTTTTAATTATATTAGTTACAAAATAAAAATGGTACAAAACAAAATGATTTTCAGTATATTCAGTTTTTAAATTAGTCTAGATCTTTTTGGCGAATCCGGGTTCTCATTAGATATTCAGGAAATAATAGCCTTGTGATAACTAAAATATGAGAAGTAAATTTGATACTCAAGAGAACCGAGCTGCCGTTGGAAGACTGCATCGATTGTTGTACTGTGTTGAGTAGTTGCTACATTTCGCTGAGTATTTAATTCTTACTTGAACGTACTTTTCGTCAATTCGTTCTTCCACTTCGAGTTTTGAGAAGTCTACGTTGAAGTTACCTGATAATATCATTGGGATAAGATGATTAAATTCGCCAAGAAGAATAGAATCACTTTCTGCATAAATCGGCAAAACAAAATAAATAAATTTGATTATGTCAATCATTTTCTGGTTTGGAGAAATGTATATGATAACAAAGAATAGATTTTGGCCGTTTGGCATTAAACATTAGACCGAGCAACTATCGCCAACCTGTTTAACTGCAACTCCGAGACCAACAATTTCTAAAAGAAATTGACGCCGCTTTACCAACATTGTCTTGTTTGGATTAAGGGATACAGATGCGTTTCTTTTGGCGATAGGTACAAGGTCGGCTTTAATTTGATTGCGCCTGGCAAAAGATACAGCCCGTTTCCTGGCCTCCTGCCCCTTACGGTTGAAATTGGGAAACCGCATCTAATGTCCTACGTAACCGAGAGCGCCGTTAGCCAAACCGTCTGCTATATCAATATTGGTGGTGATAATATTGTCAATCAAAAGTACCAACTCAAAGGGTAGCCCGCCTGTTTCGAACATTGACATGGCTTGTCACATTACTTCCGACAGTACGTAAAATTTTAAACTCCACCACAAAGTTAGACGGGCCAACGAGTTCTTGACTTGACGATAAATCGGAGTCGCACGCACTTTTGGTACTTGTTAGAGATCGCCTACTAAAAAAATATCTTTTCTCCCAAACTTAGACGACGTACCTGAAATTTGTTTCAATCTGGTATCGACTTGCTGCAGCAAGTAAGCCCCAATCATGCTAACCTCGTCCACGATGAGATCGCACACAAACTTAAATAGTGTGCGATATTGCTGGGCGATTTGCCCGTGGAACCACAGCAAAAGTAAGCATTGCAGTAACCATCGGTATTTGTGAACCTATTAAAAATTTTCATCAATAAACGGATGACAAATGTTTGCCACAACTAGCAGATCCTGTAAAGAAAATTTGAATGGGTTCGGCTATTTGTTTATCAAGCAGATATCCGATAACATGAATTAATAAACCCTTTTGACGATCATTAGTCATGCGCATGAGATGGTTGAATGCTTCCTTCTCCATTATATTATCCCGTTTCTTTGCAAACGGGCCCAGTTTATTCAGTGTAGCCAGAAGTAAATCGGAACTAGTAACATAATTCCAAAGAAGTCTGCAAATGGATCAGTCCCATTGTTGAACCGAGTAACTACCTTCGCAAGATCTAAGTTAACGATTTCATCTCCATATTGCCATGCATCCGCGCATAGTTGTATAAAAATTTCCGGATGTCTAAATCGGACTCAAATTCTCGACGACGTTTTAGAATAATATTCTCGTTCTCGTCATATATCTGCATAAATTTTGCTTCAGCGAGCAGTTCAATTTTTTCATTTCTGAACGAGATATGCAACGTCAGCTGTCGTCTCTGGCGCTCTATTAGCCAGCACGTAGGCAGCTACTGTATAACTACCGAGCTTTCCAACATAGGTAGACGAAGCAAGTACCAAGCCGCTTGGATATCCATTTTAGAGCCAAGCAAACTGAAGATAAACGCATTAAACGGATTTATCCATTTCTCTGACGGTGTTCGATATATGAAGACCTTCGGTCTAGTTACTATATACTTGCTCTGAGAACATTTTCATACTAAACCTCCGATTGAATTGCGTTTGCTTTGAAAAAAGCATCGACATCAGCATGATCGTTGTCTTTTTAGTTTTGCCAGTATTTCTGATATTTCTTTGAATAACAGACTCTACGATTGTCGCTCTTAGGCATATCAGCAAAATGCTGTGTGACGCATAGGCATAAACGGAGCGCAAAAGCGACAGAGCGGAGGCTCTTTGCCCCCCTCTTCTTATAACACGTAAACGTATGTTTATTTCGCTGCAGTTTTGAATAAGCAGAAGCTCGTTTTTCCGAAGCGATCAATCATCAATCATACATATCACAGGTCGATTGGGTATCGGAACATATGGCATCCAAAGATGCGCTTTTCAGCCACAACAATATGTGTGCGTGTGAACTTCCGCATTGCTGAAACTCGATCTTTTTAAAGTAATGCACCACCCAATTACATACAAAAGAGCAATGCTGCTTAGACTGCAAAATCGTCATTAGAGTGTCTACCAGCTTGTTGAAATGGAGTGCACAAGTCACTGGATCTTCATTCACTAAGGAAGCGTTGGAATTAAAGTGTATGTCATGCAATGTCTCATCACTGAGCATGCTCTCATTTGGATTCTGTAGCTTATACAGAAGCTTCATCAACTTCGGCCAGCCGATCTGATTGGTGCTCATTGTTAGAAAAATAGTGAGCTTACCAAGTTGACGAATCAGAGCAAAAAGACCTCATTTTCGTTGATGCCAGTAGTACGTCGAATTTGGAATGGAGCGGAGAAACGCTAGGTAATTTTCAATACAACCGCTGATGAAATTTATCGATTCAACTTGCGCCCGAGTAAATGAAATATTGTGGCCGATAAATTTAAGGGCAATAGTGAGTGAATCGCGTACACGAACTCGCATAATCTTCATCGCCATCATGAATCGTGTGACTTTTACTCTGTTATTAAATTCACGATACTCAGCCGAGATAGAAACGATAGTTCTTCAATACGCTTGTCAAAAAGAATACTCCAAAAAACAGCCTTCACTTAGCGCTATTTGCAAAAAATTGTCTCCACTCCAATTCTATATTGTTTATTTCAATGTCTGCTGCTCCGCATGTGCATGTAGACTATCGTCTATTGAAACCTCCTCGCTTATATTATCGCACTCTAGCGGAGCCATGGCATCCAACGTTAACTTGCATAAATCCACTTTAACATTATAAAGTTTATGATTTTTAAGTGCCGGATAGGTTGTAGATATATTGCATAAGTATGCGTACTCTGCCGCCATGTTTTCATATCAAAAATGTAGGCCCATTTCTATTCGAGCTTGGATGGAGGTTCGTACCAGTCTCAGTATGTAACGATTTTCAATAATCAATTTTCAAATAAATTTGCTTCTCTGCTGGTATTCACGAAGACTACCTGAGACTTAGGCCATTGTCACGAAGTAGAGTTAGGCATCTGTAATCTAAGAACTTTTTCCTAATTTCTATATAATCTGTTATGCTGTTTTATGCCAGACTCAGCCTAACCCGATTTTCAACAAAAAATGTAATAAGAATTTGTCTTCTTGTGTTGCGTTTTTTGTAGGATTATCTTACAGATAGACAGATCACTGTTACGAAGTAGTGTAGACCATCTGAGATCCAAAAAATGACACCTCATGAGGCCACTGACCAGACGCAGTATTTAACGATTTAAAAAAAAAATTACTACGAAATGAGAATAGCATACACCACTTTGTGACCACGGCCCAACTCTCAGATAATCCCTGAGGAAACCACCACAGAATAATAAATATGTTATTAGTAAATTTTTGTTGAAAATCGTTTCGTACTAAGATTGGCACGAACCTTCTCTACAGCCGTTCCAAACGGCCTGCACTATTTCTTAACAGTAGCCGAAGTCTTAGGTAATCCATGTAAACCAACCACAGAAGAAAATTTCTTGTGAATGGCAGGTTTTGAAATATTTACAGAATTCAATTTATGTTTATATAGCCAGAGACTGCACAAAAATTCTGGCTACCTATAATTCAAATAAATTAGAAATTTCCTCTCAAAAATTGAGTTCATCATCAGAAATGTTTTCTTACAGCTCGCCTTAGATAACATAAGCCTCAGTGGTTGAGAACCTGAAAACAGTGCTATTGAACTGTGTCGATATTCAGTTGATGCAGCGAAACAATATTGAGTAATCAACTATCCCTTTAATTACCTACCTTGATCCCTACAATGAATCAGTTGGAGCAGGATTTTAATCCACCAGTAAAGATTGTGAATTTTCGTTGGATAAATGTTTCGCCCATGCTGAATTTAATTGCCCATCAATCTAATCTGTGAGATCGTAACAATATTTTGCCATCCATTGGTTATAATATATATAATATATTATATATTATAACATCCATTGGTTATAATATATATAATATATATAATATATTATATGTTATAAGTGATAGATCGTAGCTTGTTTGTCTGTGAAGCAAATTTTGCAGTGTTGATATAGGACTTTAATTTTTTGGAAGCGGTATCGCACCATCATATTTTCGAGAACGAAAGGAGCAACGCTTCGATGATTGAGAGCGCTGTTTTAGCTATTTGCACTCCGGTACTACACTGTGGAAAGAAATCGTAATCTAGATGATTATTGGACAGCAGTGTTGGCCGATAAGGTTTTGGTCTCGGTAGTTTAGGATGCGGAAGATATTTTAATCATCGACTATCGTGAGACAGATAAGACCATTAACAGTGAATACTATATAGCGTTTTTGGTGTATTTAAAGGAAGAAGTTGCGAGAAATTGGCTCCAAATGCAAAAGAAAAAGTGACTTTCATTAAGGCTATGCACCATGTCATAAGTCGTCGCCTATAATAGCAAAATCACATGAGTTGACATTCCAATTGCTTTCTTATCCTGCTACCTGTTCGCAGACCCCCCAAAAAATTGTCCAAGAAAAGAGATTTCTGACAAATGACAACTTTCTCAATAGTTTTTAAGTTTTCCCACTGGAAGTGAAAGCTTCAATAGAAACTTTATAGTTTATGAAGTATCTTGAAAGAAAATTATTTACAAGAAAATCACTTATGAAATAACATATTCTAAATTAATTTTGGTACAGTAACGGTCAAAACGAGTTTTCAAAAATTTAAGCGAAAATGACGAATTTTGTCTAAAAACTATTCTCAGTAAATAATTGGTACAGGCCAAATATAAATTGATTGGTCGGGATGAAATTTCTTACTTTAGGTTGTTCCATAAATTGGGGGATCCCAGTATTATTTTTGGCCGAGATCACTCTATTAGAAATGACAGCTTCCATAGGAGTTTTTTCGTTTTATGCAAAACTTTTGAAAAGTATATAGCATTTACAACAAATCGATTGTAAATTAAATTTCAAACAAAAGTAGTTCAGATCATATTTCAAATTTTACTGAAAAAGACGAGTTTAGATCAAAAAAAAACTATTTTTCACCAAAATTCGACACTTCTACGGATTAAGCCGATTGACTACAGATTTCTTCATAAATTTAAAGATCTTTTCGGAATATGGTGGACATCTGTGTACCAGAAGTGGCAGCTTCCGGAGGAGCTTTCTCAATTTTTTAACAGGGCTTTGGTGTTTTTACGAAATTTAATCAAGACAATTTTTATCACAAATCGGTTATGTTTAATTTTTCGTTTTATAACTCAAGTATGATGTATTAGAAAAGTTACGTCCCTCCAATTTTGTGTACTAAATATGGTTATAAATTTGGTGTAAGGGGCCGTAACTGATTATAGTCATTGTATATTTATAATCCAAATTACTGCATTGGGTTAAAATTTGGAGAATAACAAGAATAAGTCTCTAGTGAAGTTATATGTAAATGGCATTAGACTAAGCGCTTTACATCGCGGATTTAACAATTTGAATAACAAATTATAATTTATCCGCAGAATGATTAGATAGAACCAAGGAGCAATAAATTATTTCAGGATGCTATGCCTGGCAAAATCGATTCATAATAAATGATATTTCGTAGTAAATTATTGTAATAAAATATAAATTATGAAATCATAAATAATGTTTAGGCTGTTTTATATTTCAATTTACAAACAGCTTTAAGCCCATTAATATTATACAGTATACCATAAGCTTTTAGACTATAATCCTTATAAAATATAACAAAACCTATAAATCTTAATAAGTAAAGGGTCTTCCAATGTGGACGCTTAAAATTAAGTTACAGCAGCCCTTATTAAAGCATCAAAGTTGTTGTGAATTGTTCAGTACAGTGTATGGCAAATCACCATGGAATTTTTATCCCCGCCACAACCGTCATGCCAAGTCAACTATTCGACGTTTGTTGACCAAATTTTTGGTCAACCGGTTCATTATATAATCAGCCAACACTGGTACGTTACCGAAACGGACGATCTGCGGAAAACATGGCTGGTGTGCGTGAGAGTGTACGGAAAAACCTGAGATAGTCAATTTCGCATCATTCACAAGAACTTGGCCTTTCTGGCACTTCAAGTTGACGAATTTTGTGACGATATGGATACCGATGAAATGTGGTCCCAACAGGATGGAGCTAGGTGCCACCCAGTACATGTCACAATCAAAATTCTGCAGGAGCGGTTTAGGGTATGGTTATCTCGCACGACACCTTGATCTTGTGATTTAATGCCTTTAGACTTCGTCCTTTGGGGCAATCTTAAATCGTAAAAATTAAAACGCAAACAGTTGGTGTCCCAAAAACGTGCCATTCAGCAAAGCCACAGCGGACATTTGAACGACTTAATGCCATAAAATTTATTATCTTTATAAATAATTTGTCTGTAACTTGTATGTCAGTGAACTCCTTCATACTTTTTTTATGTGTGTTAGAGTGGGCCCCTGAATGGTTTAGATTCACAATTGAGTAGGTGGCGCTGCAATCGGGTTCTAGGATTTTTTATTTTTTTAAGTTTTTTCGCATATCAGAACATGTAATTCTAAAATTTCGGTGGCGCGCTCTACTGTTACTGTCCATTGATTTCAGACAGAAATTCCGGTCATTCTATTCGCATGAAATGTCACTATATTATGCCTTAACAGTTGCAATGAAAAAATTCGATTACATGGAAACACACAATACATCAAATTGCCTGACAATATGGTAGCCACGAAAGATGCTTTGAATGAAAGCTTTACCCAGATTTGCGCGCTAATTACATTAATCATGTGTGGCTACGTGAACGAGCTATTTTGAGCCCAAAATATATCGTTGATTATATATATATATATATATATATATATATATAACGCTATTAATTTTAAAATACAACAGTTATTGCCTGGCAATGGGAAATCGTTCAAATCGATCGACTTGATCCTGACGAAGCAGTCATCTATATGCTGTATAAGATAGCGGAATTTTGACAGCGGAAAATAAGAGATTGCGCAACTCGCCGCAAGTGGCAGCACTATCACTAAAGAGAATAATTTTGTTATGTAATTACCAGCGGAAATTTTTCATTCATTATCTATCATTTTTTCACTAAATAAAATATCTCATAGTGGAATAAAATATTAAAAGTGATCCTGAAAATGGCAAATTGATTGTTCTCCGAAGTAAAAGAACCCGTATATCCGCCATTTCTTCCACTAGTAACCAATACTTTCGGTAGTTTTTAATTCTCTTTAGTGATAGTGCTGCCACTTGCGGCGAGTAGCGCCATCTCTTATTTGCCGCTGTCAAAATTCCGCTACTTATACAGTATATCATCTATCCTGATGAATTTTTGAATTCATTGGGTTTAGCGGGAATGCCATCATATAACTGGCGATTAAAAATTGGTATCATTCAATTGAAATCATTTTGCTTCGGAATTTAAATGCACCAAAGCTATGTAACGGAACGTGATTTGAAGGGCAAGTTTCAAGGTGAAGTTATTCCCGTGCCACGGATCTCTTTAGACTCGCCCATTTCATTCAGACGCCTGTAATTTCTAATTCGCTTGGCACTAGCAATGACTATTAATAAGTCACAAGTCCATTTGGGGGTCAGATCTAGAAAATCTATGCTTCTCACATGGCCAATTATATGCTGTGTCAGAGACAACCTAAAAGAGATATTTCACTCTATGTAAACATAAAAATTTAAACTGCGTGTTCATTTCCTGTAAATAGCCGCATACAATCAAAAATATTTTGTTTTTTTGCGTATACCTATACGCAGTTTAACGAAAAATCACAGATACAACGATGACATTGGAATTATCAGAAATACATATATTATGTTTTCATTTTTTAGTTCAAATGAAAAATCTAAATTTTAACGCGGTCTCCACAAGTCTCCACTAAATTACAGATAAATCAGTAAGCTAAAAAGTTTATGTAGAGATAAATGTTGACTTTTGTTTTATTTTTCTTACAACAAACAAAAACGAAACTATTTTGATAGACTACACAATTATTTTGTTCATCCATTTAAAAAAAACAAAAAAAAAAAAAAAATCACGTTTAGCTGTTAACATTTTTCTAAATTTTATTGTTCTAGGCAGATAAATTGTTTCGAAAACGTTTGTAGAGTTTTCACTAGCGTAGTCGTGTGAATGAGATAAGTTCAAATTTTTCACGTCAGACGCCATCTGCGAAATCTGAGCTAAATATTTTTTTGTTATTTCGCTAGCTAAATTTTACGTTAAATTTGTATGTAAAATTTATCTTAGCGCGAGCTGAATACCCACCTTTGGCAAACCATAAACGTTCATTTCTACATCTCAGGGATTGACGAAAAACCTTGTTCATCAATTCTCTCTTTCTCTCTGTTTCTCGCTCTTTCTCTCTCTCTCTTTCTCCCTCCCTCTTGCTCTCTCTCACTCGCTCGTTTGCTCTCTTTATCACTCTCTCTCGCTCTTTCTCTCTAGCTGTCACATTCCACGAAGAGATTTTGTCGCCTGTGACACTATTGTGGTTTTCCCTGGGAATAGGGAATTGAGAAAAATATTTTCATAGTATTTTTTACCAAATCATATTTTTCTGGCCTACTGAAGATATATGTTTAGTGCTAATATGTTCAAAACAAAGTTTATTGTGAAACTTTTGTTCCAGAAAATTTTTATTGGGAAAACTATTTTCACATTTAACTTTGTTTCGAAAATATTTACACCAAACTTATTCCCTCAGTAGGAGGGGGGTTATGTTTTTTTGAGAAAAAACATAACTGTCAGGCATTTACACACATACAACAACAACAACAACATCTTTTTGACATTATTATACTTACCAGCAATCTCACGAAAAGTTCCGCCTGTTACGCCAAATGTGCCAATGACAAGCACATGACACGAGAATTGAATGGCACAGGATAACCTTAAATTGCACTAACTTTTTGATTTTTTTTTGGACAACAATCAAATGTCACTATAGAAATTTTATCGAAAATTCGAATATCGAAAACAACTTTTGCCCAACCCGCTAACAGCCAGCAAGCCAATGTTCGGACAGGACAACGTCTGTCGGGTCCGCTAGTTAATAACATAAAAATTTTATGAATATCTCACATACAACTTTTTTTTATTTACATTTAAAAATTGAGCGTCCTTTTTGAAAGACTCTTTAGTTTTATCCAGCTTACTCATATACAGACAGACGTCTATATATGTGAATCCATAAAATCCAAAATATAAATTTTTCATCGTAAAAATGAGAGGCAAAAATGAAAAACATATTTCACATAAATAAATTATTTAATTAAAAACAAAATTTATTTTTTTGGGATAAAGGATTAGAAATCAAAATAACATAAGCTGTTAAAAAATTAAATATTTAATACGAATAATAAATATTTCTGTCTGCGACATTTCGGGCTCATATAGAAAACTGGAAACATAACATCAAAAGCATATAAAGTTCACTGACGCGGACAAATTCGTATTCCATTTCATTGTTAAAAAAAAACAAAAGTGGATTGCACGCATGGAACGAATATTTTATGAGTTATTATAGAAATTGGTTGGAAAAATTCCAAGCGCCTTCATAATACGCATTCCGGAATTTACAAAAGGTACACACAATAAATTAAAATAACCGTAAAGTTATGTAGGTACTTACGACGGATACCCCCATTCACAAGTACATATAAGAAAAAAGGACTCGTATCGAAACGTTCAATCAAATATTTATTTATTGTTGTTGTTGGATTCTTAAATATTTGCATACATTTATTTTTAGTATACTCGTACATCATCTGCCTAAAACTGTTGGGCGTAGGATGTTTCCGTTTTACCATTTTCGTAAATTAAAATAAAAATTTCACGCCGAACAGGTAAAAAGGTAAAGGAAAAATGAAAAATTCTTCAATAAAAGATTTACGCTCCGTTTTATGAGTGTATTTATGTACCACTCAAAGGATAACAAAGAAATGATACTTTGTCTTTTGGTTTGGTCTACTTCCCTGAAATGTATTTTTAGATGTTTTAATGTTACGATTATGGTCGTCAGTAGAGCAGTGTGATGAGTATATTTCGGTTTATTATTATTGGGCTACGTCGAGTGCGAAACATTTCGCTCGTGGTCGATCGATGCTAGATAATTCAACCTTTGGTGCTACTTACGTTCATCAACGTAGCTGAAAATGGAAAATTTTTAACCGAATTTGGTTAAATTAAAGTTGTAAAGGTATCTCCAATGCGAGTCTAAACCATGTTCTGTGCGAAGTTCTGGAATTTGGACATGGGCATGCTAATTCATTTTAGTTTTTTTACGTAGTAAAACTATAATACCTTCACTAAGATTGTTTTCAACTATAACAAAAGTTACCGGTTTCTATGAATTCATTTTATAGCTAGATTCCAAAATTTTGTAAAGTTGTGTTATTGCACATTTTTGGAGGACCTGTGACGATCGCTAGTACCGCGTTCGCCCCAGGCTGATGTAGGGTTAAACCCCTGGAGGCATAACTTTATATTGTTATCTTTTTCTAGTCGAATATTGGATTTCTTGGTTGCGATGAGGTGAAACAAAATAAACTAAACATTTAACAGCAAAACGAGGAAAAAGAAGGAATTGCATAGTGATTGTAGGGGAAATAATAAATCGGGTTGTCTCATTTAAAAAAAAAAAAAAAGAAATTAGATGAATTATTGGTTTGTTGAGTTCACTATAAATTGGGAGAAAAGTGAAAACACGGGGTATTGATTAGTTTGGATTTTGTTGAGTTGATCGCTTGACTTATTATCGACCAAATATAGGAAAAAATTAAAATCAGCTGTGTTAGTTAAGTATTTAAAACTTTGAAATTATTATTCGAGTGACTCTAAAATTAATCCTACTTTTGTAAATTGCATCATTTCTTTTTTGATTTATAATAAGTGCCGAAATATGTGAATCAAATAAAGATTGACAAAGTGCGATACATGGTAAACCATATAACAACGGGTGTTTGAATTTTAAATTGCTAAAGCAAAACTTCTCGAATGCCAAATTTAAAATTTTCAACAACGATTAATAAAATAATAAGAATAATAATAAAGATAAAAGGTTGAATGTTAATACAAAAACTAAAGTAATTATAAAGGACATACGATAATAATAAAATAATAAATTGTTTACAAAAGTGAAAAATAAAAAAAAGATTTTTTTTTGAAACACGTGGCTTGTGACATTGCGTTGAAAATCAACGAAAGAAAAAAAAATCGCCCGTGTGTTTACCGGCATTAAAACTCGTGGCTCATAAGCACTACCTAAGAAACCGTATCTATATAATACGGAGCATAATAATACCTTCACATAAAACGAAAATACAGTGAGCGAGAAAGTGTTTCTCCAATAAGTAATAGTGCGCGAAGTAGATGTATGGTGGCTAAAATTATACGTCGCAAAAATTGTAAAAATATTTTGTAAAATTTACAAAAAGACTCGATATTGTTTTTCGAAATTTCGGTGTCAGCGCACAAATCCTAGCTGACGCCACCACATGCATCGAAAATATTAAATACGTTATTCATGTCAACTGCCATAACGTTATTCTTCGAATTTATACATTTATGATATATCGCACCAGCAGAAGCGGACTCCCGATCAACAGCAACGGATTACAATTACAAACGGTCAATTAATTTTATGTAAGCCATTAGTTTTTTTTGTACATTATAATTTTATTATTTCATTCGAGTTAATTTTGTTTATATAAATATCATTTTTATTATTAAATTAATTAAGAAACGGTTCGCACAAATTATGTATAAGTACATATCCATAAAAAGCGTTATTTTTTTCGGTTCTCTTAAAGTTACATAATTTGTGCGCACTCATGACGTCATCTAGAATTTAGTTCACGTTAGATTGTAATTTTTTTTTAAGTTGAGCTTATGATTCCGCTTTTGGTGTTAATAATTATTTTACAATTTTTTTTTCTTAATAAATTCATTTATAATGTTAGTGTTTCAAATGATCACTGTTGTTTTCACAATTCTTTCATAAATTCTTTCGTCACTTAATGTTCGTAATTGTGTTTCTCTCCGAATTTTGTATTTGCTTCTTTTCCATTCGTAAGTGATAAGTGAAGTTTAAGAATGAGCCACTAAATATTTAAGGAGGAGGATGATGTGGTAAGTTGCCTGATGTAGTATGGTAAGTGGATTCCTGTCTTCTCTCCTTCCTTAGCCCTATCCTGTTAGTTTCCCTAACTGCGGTCCAGCAAGACTCCCATATGTCTCGGAAAACCCACCCCAATTCGACTGTGCCATAGCCGGCCAAAGATGACCACACCGAGACCGCTACGGGGGTAAACATTTCTCGTAACGACCCTACTCGCAGGGGTGGTGGTCGTTACAGACCCTTGGGACTACTTCGCTCTATAAATTAATATTCACTTTGTTACTGCAGGCGGTACATCACATGCAGGAATCTGGCCGCCTCAACGTGTATAGGTCCTTTTCCACATCATCCATCCATCTAGTAGATGTTTTTCCACGAGAACCTCCTTTAATTGTTCGGACTGCAGGGTTTGCTAGTGGTGCAGTTGAGTATTCGTACAGAACATATGCAAGCCACCTCAATCTAGATTATGAATCCTATTATAATATTGTTTGGGGTATTTTCGATTAATCCGATCTCTTACTTTTGGCGTCAATAGAATCAATTTGACGTACTCCTGAAGTCGTTTCAAATGCTTTCAAAGATTCTACTTTCACTTTGTCGTTTGAATCGCTCACCATTTTAATTTGCCTATAAAATGCCTAAACATTGCACTTTTCTTTATTGAGATGGAACCCATATGCACGCATTCGTTAAAACACTTGGTCAAGGGTTTCTTAATGAGACTTCATATCAGACCCATATACGATTATATTATCAATGTAAAGAGCCACATTTTTAAGACCCATTGTGGAGACAAACACAAGACTTACAAACTACACATGTATGTATGTGAAGATAGCCCAAATTCTATCCCCAAAAAATGCGATGACAACACAAATTATTACTATCATGACATTTGTTTACTCTCAGCCTAAAAATCTCCACATATCATGACATTTTTTACTATTAGCCCCGAAAAGTGCGACATTTTTACTCTCAGCCCAGAAAATATTTACTGTCATGACATCGAAAACTATAACGACACAAATTTTTTCGGGACTGAGAGTAAAAATGTTGCATTTTCATGATAATATGGAACAGAAAATTTTTCGGGGCCAAGACAAAAAAAATTGTGTGCAGTTCACAGGTAGTAGAAGTGAAACTTGCTGGAATCAAAGCAGCGAGAGAATGAGACGAATGCAGTATCAGGAGTGGGATAATTAGAATGTTTATTCATCATAATACAAAACAAAAAATAAATTTTCGAAGTTTTTTTTAACATTTTATTATTCTGACTCCATGTTTTCTATTTCGACGAATGGCACGAGTGGTTTATGGTAACTAAAATAGGACACGAATGCTCTAGTTGGAATTCTATCAACATATTGTTGCACATTTTTAAATTTAATTCTTTATTGAGGAATTGAATCAAAAGGAGCGCCGCCGTATCTAATGTAAAATTCACATTGAAATCCCCACTGAAAATCATTGGAATTTTATCATAATTTTTTCAGAATTCGCGATACTTTTTGCGTATACTTTATCAAATTGTCGTGAATAAATTGAATAATACTTTCCAATGATTGGTTGGCGGAAATGTAAATCGCCACAATAATTACAAATGTGTCTTGGTCTAATCTGCTTTCGCAAGCACATATTGCTCCCACTTTAGAAACCAGAACCGACAAGAATTTCATTTGAAGTGCATTGATGTCGATTTGTGGGGTGACAACACGGGTTCCATCATTTACATTATGGTAGATTACAACGCCACCTGCCATTATATTTGGCCTTTTATGTTGAACGACAATTTGCAATCTCAACAATGTTGTCATTATCCCACCCACGTCTCCGAAAAAATCAGAAAATTCGACGACGATGATATTTTGTCTAATTGAAGCTCTTTTACATGAGCACGTAAACTGTGGCAGTTGAAGGTAAATAGTGACAATCCTTTCCTCCTATTTATGAAATCAAATAATAATTTATCAATAGTCTCCAGTATATTCAGGTTCAGCCTTTGAAATTCAGCTTGCAATTCTAGTGTGGATACTGCAATTCTAGTGTGGATAAAAAATTGTATCGTTTTTTTTCGGAACAATATGTAACCTTTGAATCTATGTTGTTCGTGATATTTCGACGTACAGGAGTTGTTGAGCATATACAGGGTTATCCAATTCGAGGTTGATAAAGTAGAAATCTGTATACCGACATCTGTCAAAGATAAACGTCAAGTACGCTGTCATTTATTTAGTTGACATTCTGCCATTTAAGAATATGGAGCATTTAACAATCGACCAACGCGTTAAAATTATTAAATCTGCTGATGCTGATTTTTCGAACAAAATTTTCTTCAGTGATGAAGCTCATTTTTCGCTTGGTGGATACGTTAATAAGCAAAACTGTAGAATTTGGGGCTCAGAAAATCCACAATTGATTGTAGAGAAGCCATTACACCCGGAAAAAGTCACTGTTTGGTGCGCATTGTGGTCTGGTGGTGTGATTGGGCCGTATTTTTTTGAGAACAACCATGGACGAACCGTCACCGTCAATTCTGAGCGCTATGGCCGCATGTTAACCGATTATTTTTTTACGAAAATCGAAGATTATGATCTTGACGATATGTGGTTCCAGCAGGATGGAGCAACCAGTCACGTAACACGAGCAAATCGAGATCTTTTGCAAGAGAAATTTCCTGGACGTTTGATTTCGCGATTGGCTGATGTCAATTGGCCTTCAAGATCCTGTGATTTAACGCCTTTGGATTTCTTTTTGTGGGGCTATGCGAAAGATCGTGTTTACGCAAACAATCCTCAAATTCTTGACGAATTGAAAACTAATATTCGTAAGGTAATGGCCGAGATACCGCCCGAAATGTGCCGAAAAGTCATTGAAAATTACCTCAAAAGAATCAAGGCCTGTAAGAAGTCCCGTGGAGGACATTTGGATGATATCTTGTTTAACTAAAAATGGCAAGGATCAATCTGTAAAATGAAATAAAAATTACAATACATTCCGAATATTTTGTGTGTTTTTTTTAAGTTTACTTTATCAAGCTTGAATTGGATAACCCTATATTTTATCATACTCATACACAATTTCCTCAAATGTACTTCCCTGTGACTTATGAATTGTTATTGCGCACGCAGAGATTAGTAGAAAATGATTACGTTTTACGATCACTGTTTTATTAGGCACTAATGGTATAGCGGATGTTCTCCGATCGATTGGTACTGCCAGTCGACTAAGATTGTGTCTTTGTATTGATGCCGCTACCTTTCTTCGGTCTTTTATCGACAGATGTCTCTCTCTCAGTGGAAGTCTCTTCAGGTGGGACACTCGACGATAGTTAGATCACTAAGGGAAGAACTGGTGAATCTAGATTATATTAAACCAACGTTGTGCTTCGATATAGGTTTCCGGATCATCTGTCCTTCTAGGGAATCCTGGAGGAATGGATCAATACGGGAAAACGAGGCACTGACATTTTTCACGGACGGCTCTAAGCTAGACGGCAAAGTAGGAGCTGGAGTCTTCTGTGAGAAGCTCAATGTTAATATTTCTGTTCGTCTCCCTGACTACTGCAGCGTGTACCAGGCTGAAGTGGTGGCGATAGGGGAAGACGTGACATGGTTGAAGCATAACGTGGTATCTGTTAGGGATATCGCGATTTATGTGGACAGTCAAGCGGCACTCAGGTCACTAGAGGCGGTTTCTCTGAAGTCACGGGTGGCGCTGGATTGCCGATCATCTCTTAATGAGATGAGCGAGTATTTCAGTATCCAGATGATCTGGGTCCCTGGTCACTCGGACGTCACGGGAAACTGCAGGGCAGACGAACTAGCTAGGTACGGTACGACTCTCCAGATGCAACCGGAAAGGGCATGTCTGGGGAGGCCTATAGCAGCGCTCAAATTGACGCTCAGTAAAAACGCAATCGCCTTAACAGATGAGAGGTGGACCAACACTCTCACGTGCAGGGTAGCAAAACAGGTTTGGCCAAAACTGGACCTGCGGCGCTCCAAGGCACTTGTATCCCTGGGAAAACGAGATTTAGGATTGGTCGTAGGGATACTAACAGGACACTGCCTTTTTGGGGAACATGCGAGAAGGCTGGGTCTAGAGACGAATGACTTTTGTAGAAGTTGTATGGACGAAGAGGAGGAAGAGACGCTAGTTCACTTCCTATGCTCATGTCCGGCACTATCATACAAAAGACGTAAGTACTTGGGTGTGTACAACATGGACAGCCTTTCTGAACTCACGGACTGTAGGGTGCGAGATATTTTACGCTACATCAGTAGCTCTGGTTGGTTTCAGCGGGAGTAAGGGGAGATTGGATCCTGTGGTATCACAATGGGCCATTATTGGCCTAAGTGTGCGATAGCAGCCACTCTAACCTAACCTAACCTAACCTATATACGTTCATTCCCATTCGTAATATCTCAGTCAAGTTCCTTGTTCTCAAGAGAACATCGAACATTTGTCTATTCTGATTGAATGCAGAACATTTCAGAATGAAATGTTCGATGTCCTCCACGACCAAACAACTTTCACATAATTCATTCTTAATCAAATTGCGTTTCTTCAAACATTCTTTCCAATTTCCATGATTTAATCTTACGCGCTCCATCGTTCGTATCATTCTAATATCTCCTTTGAGCACCTTAAAGAAAGGTTAGCTCAAAAGAGAACTAACCAACTCAAAGTACTTCTTGCCTTTCACCTGACATTTTTCAACAAACTTTCTCTCCCATTTTCTCCACAGATTCACCTGAAACATGCGAAGTACATCTCTTGCATCCATAAATTCATATTCATTTACATCCTCAACCAAACAACCCCGTTTCGCAAGTATATCGGCTCTTTCATTATCTTCAATTTGTAGGTGTGACGGTATCCATTGAAGAATGACCTCACTCCCACAAGATTGAAGGTACTCATACAAAATTTCCACATACACATTACCATGAGTTCCCCCACCCTTACTAATTAATTCTAACCCACTCCAGGATCGTAAAATAACACTACTCTCCTCCTCCCTTGTGTCATTGCTAACTTGATACCTTCCATAATTCCAATCAACTCCGCATTCATTATACAGATACTGTCATTCACTCTCACCATTTTCTCTTTCCTTATTGAAGGAATAAAAATTCCTTCACCTACCCGATCACCACTCACACTCGCATCTGTATAAACTTCCACATGTGCAAAATAAATTGTTCGCATTTTTAAAAACTCACTCTTAACCGATAACTCATTCATCATCACTTTTGTTGTATCACCAAAATTCAAACGCACAATTAGATTGCTCGGAGGGACTTTCGAATTTACAGGCCGAATCTTGGAGAATACATTCATATTCTCCAACATTACCCGTGACCTTTGTGTTCTTTGGTAATCCGTCCCTCTTTGCAACCTCTCTCTCATTTCATTCACCAATTTATTGTCCTTAGTCAACATCCGCACAGTCTCACGCACGGTGATCCACTCCCTCTTATAGTTGAGAGGTGAATCACCCAATTCAGACCACAGAGTGTGTATTGGGGTTGAATTAATCGCCTCCAATACCACTCTGGTAGAATCATTCTCCACAGTCATCAACTTTTTAAATCCGACTCTAGAACCCATCACCATAAATACTAATTCCATACGCAATTTTGGATGACACTAGCGTCTTTCGTAACATATCAGTCACACAAGGGTGGGCTCCCCATTTCGGTTTGCTCACCCTTTTAATCACATTCAATCTGCTCTTGCAATTATCGGCTAATTTATCCATGTGCACTTTAAAATTCAATCGCTTATCAATCCAGATTCCCAAATACCTAGTCAAATTTACACACTCAATTATCTCATTATACACTTGCACATCTACCATACGATTTGTTCGAAAAGTCATACTACAACATTTTCTCGAATTTACACCCAAATTCAATTCAGTCAAACATTCTGTTACCTGATTCACACATTCTTGAGCCCGACTCAAGGCCTCCTCGATGGTCCTCCCCTTGCCCATCAGGACAAAATCATCAGCAAATTGCAAAATGACTTTGTCCGGGGAATTAAACCTATGCACCGAGCTCGTGCATAGGTTGAAGAGAGTCGGTGAGATTTTACTGCCTTGGGAGAGGCCTATATTCACTGATCCCTCCAAACTATACCCTCTACCACACAACACTAACTTTCTGTCATTCAGGAATTCATACACCCATTTGCAAATTTTCCAAGGAAACCCCAGGTCCATAAGGACCTGAAAGAGCTTCCCCGGAACCACATAATCATATGCCCTTTCTATATCCAAAAATACCGCCACAACATACTTCTTTTCCTTTCTTACTTCCCATACAAACTTTTCTACACATTCATTTGCTGAGTGGTTACGGCGGAACCCAAAGGTGGTTTCCGGCAACAAATTACCCTCATTCACCAATTTATTTAAACGACCTTTCATCATACCATTCACAATTTTGACAAATACATTTAACATATGTACATATTCCCCTGTACTTTGTTGCTATATTTTGGTCCCGATCTCTTTTCGGAATGGGTACCACCCTGTTTTCCTTCCATTTTTCCGGTATTTGAATATTCATCCATACTTGATTAAGAATTCGAAGCAAAGCCATCTCCAATCTATCAATCATTTTATAACTCACTCTGTTAGTTCCGGGGGTAGTAGATTTGGAGATTTCTAGCACCCCACGGAACTCTTCCATACTCCTTACACATGCCATTCATAAGTTCACTTTCATTATCCGGTAACAAAAATTCATTCCTATCACCCAAATTATTTCTAACATCCATCATCATTTGTAGAAAGACTTCTCCCTTCTCTCTATCATCTAAGACTGCATTTCTGCCTGTCGCTCTATAGCCTCTCACCCTATTAAACTTATCCCATACATCCTTAGTTGTGGTCCTATGTGTCATTTTGGACACATAGTCCCGCCAACTTTTCCTATTCGCTCTACGTATAGCCTTTTTCAATCTTGCATTCATCCTTCCATAATTTATTCTACATTCATGACATATACACCTATTGAACTCTCTCAGTGCTATCCGTTTCCTGTCATACCAATTACCAATACTGAATTTCATTATTCCACCAACCTTTCACCGTACATTCATTCCCTCTCACATGTATAGTGCACATTCCATTTATTCTCTCTATTTCATCCTCAAGTTGGTTAACCTCAGTTGCTTCTAATGACCTTACGGTCTATGCCAACATTTACACCACTTAAACACATCCTGATCAAATAATGATCGTTACCCAAATTCTCATCCGTAACATTCCAAGTGACCTGGGCCGACAGCCCGCTAGAGATTAACATTAAATCTATTGCACTGGCTGTCGACCCCACCGACGGCATCCTAGTTGACCCACCATCATTCAGGATTACAAGATCGGAATCCAGAATGAGGCGAGTCAACAAGATACCCCAAGCATTTTCTTTCACACCGCATACTCTCGAATGTGCATTCATATCACCCATAAAAAATTTCGTCACAATTCCTTCCACCCAAACAAACAAAATTTGAAAATCTCTCAGGTTTTTTTCTCTATCACTCACTGATTCAATTGGAGTTGCATATACACTTACAAATAAAAATTCTCTGTCCAGATTCCGAGTTTTGGCAGCGATGACTTCGATGCGCTCGAAATTCGGTGTGTCGCACACGACAAGGCTAATTTTGTTCAGTGCCAATATCGCCACACCACCGAAGCCATCGGCCCTCGGTCTGGACAGTAAATTATACCCACTTACACGAAACATCCTACCCTCACGCTCCCAAGTTTCACACAAAAGCATCACATTCACATCATTTTTGGCCAGATAAGTCCGCAACATATCGCCATTGGCATACATGCTGCGGATATTTATCTGACCAATTGTCATACATTCATTGGATCTTATCATACGCTCTGCCATTCAAGGAAAAGGAGGAAAGGAAAAGGGTTTTTAAAAAGTAAAAAATCAAAAAAGAAAAAAGAAGAAAAAAAAACTCATTCGAGATCAGTCATACCTACATCTAAGTCGGTTAAGACTTTCAACTCGTTTTGGTTGAGAAATGTGTATCTTCTTGCCAATATTGCATCAATATTTTTCGTTGCTTCTGCTCCTATTTCAATTTTTGAACTGCTTGCTGTTAATTCTCGTGTTCCATTTGTTTTCAATTCTGTTTCCGTCATTGCCTCGTTGGCCTTATTAGTTTTGTTGTTCTTGTTGTTATTAAAGTTTTTGTTATTTTTATTATTATTGTTGTTACTGGTTTTGTTATTATTATTGCTGCTCTTATTATTATTATTATTATTGACATTATTATTATTGTTGTTTTGTAATGTATTATTGTCGCTATTATTTGGTTGTTTGTGATTTTGATTTAACGTGTTCTTTGCGGTTTCATGTTGGATTATTTCACTATACAATGTTTTTGTTTGTGCACCAGTTGTATTCGCATTTTGTCTATAATGAGGTGTATTATGGTGTATTTGGCTTTGAAATATGTTATCCTTTCATCCGTTTTGATTTTTATTACAGCCTTCTCCAATTGGAATTTGGTACACTTCTGGTTAAATGCGGAGTCCTCCAGCTTGCAATTTGCGCAACTTATTGGTTCGCATGCTATGTGTCATGTCCGTTAGGAATATTCTTTGCACATTTTGGACATACCGCTATTCTATCGCACCTAGTTTTTGTATGCCCATAGCGCTGACATGTGTGACATCTCATTGGGTTCGGAAAATATGTTCTGACGTCGAGCTTTAAAAAACCAGCTTTTATAGTCAACGGCAACTCGGTCATGTTGAAAGTTAAGATCAGTAGCGGCGTATCTTTCAATTCATTGTTAATTTTCCTCTTTATTCTTTCAACTTTTATTACCTTCTGACTTTCGAGTTCCTTTGTGATCTCCTCCTCTTTTATCATTAAAAGGTCTCTGCAATATACTACTCCTTTAGAGTGATTTAAGAATTGATGTTCTGTTACTTTTATTGGTATGTCACCAAGTTTTGTCGCACCTAGCATCTTGTTATATGCCTCCTCTTTGTCTAAAAGTACTAAAAGCTCCTCATTTCTTGTCCGTTGTGTCTCTTTAATTTGAATGGTTATCATAGATAATCCTTTCTCGATGTAGAAAGGTGATACTTCATTAAACGTTTTGTTATTTTCAACCACACGTTTGATCACAACATATTTGTGTGTAGTTTTCGCGTCATCGAAAAAACTTCTTCGCCTTTTATTTTTGTTAACTTCGAGTCTCGCGTTTCCTCTCGAATCGACAAGAGCCTAAAATCTATTTTCCAATGCACTCGGCATTCTGCCCGTAGGCAGTTACCGTATTAAATAAAAATTCGGTAAAAAATTTATTTTCACCAAGATTTATTGTATTTAAACAATTATTGTCTTTGTTAACACGCACTATTCACTTAGTCCACTTAATACAATTGATTAAATGGCGCTTTTCTGTATGAAAACGCAATTCGGACTTGAACTTTAATATTAAAACATTAGCAAGAGAAAAATTTTCCGGTCGGCGATTGAATGTCGTAGAGGAAAGACGTGTTTTTGTCTCTCCTCTAAATAAGTAAACAATTCAAATGTGTTTAAATTAATTAAATAATATATTCATATTCTAGACTCTAATATATAAATAAATAAATAATAATATTAATAATAATAGTCGTGTGTTTTAAGTAAGGTGAAAAGTTATATATATATTGCATGATTTTATTAATTTGTGTGTGATGCGCTCGCAATGGCGTAGAATATGTATATAACAATTTCGTTTGTATGTATTTTGATGCCGTTGTTTGAATGCATCATACGCATTGTATGTAAATTTTCAATATGTAGGACTTGGTTGATTTGTTTGATGTTTAAGATAAGTGTTTTTTCATTTTACTTCTTATTATTAAAGATTTTGTTACATATTTTAATACATATAAATTAAAAAAAAAAAAAAAAATTTGAGTATATAAACATATATTTATAACTCATAAAGGTGTAGAGTACTAAGTTGTATCCTCATGTAGTGATTGATTGATTGATTGATTGATTGATTCTGAATGTACGACCAAGTTCTTACACAGGAGCTCCCGGGTGACGCCGGGCCCACCGCACACTCTTTTTTACATATAACAAAACCGAAGGATTGGATAGGTTAGTTAAGTGGGACAGAATCGGCCCGGTTACAGACACCTAGGTATAGCCGATAGTTAGTAACACAAAGACAACACAATACTAATCTACTAGAGGAAGGATATAGGCTTAATTGGTTTAATGGATAACGATGGTATTGGTCTTCAACAATTGCTTCTCTATAAATCAGCAACCTGTGGAAAATTTTTATTATTTCACGTACATCTGGAAATTTCCTGAAATGTAATTGTAAATTAATGCTTGCCGGATTCCTAAACAAAATTGATTGATTAAATAGGCCCAGTTACAGACCCCTAAAAATTCGATAGTTATTAATGCAATGACAACACAGTTCTAATCTACACAATCAACAATTAATATTTCAAAGAAATATTATTTCACGCCAATCTGTAGATTTCCTGAAATTTAATTCTAAATTAATGTTTTCCGGCTTTCTGAATAATATAAACATTTATTAATTTAATCCTTCTGCAATTCCACAACTTACAATAGAATTTCGTGAAACCATAATTTTTTAAATTATATTAAAATTACTCTAAAATCCATTAGTATTTAACCCTTGAATCGGGCAACCACAAGAACAAGAGAAAAAAAAAGAAAAAACAACATCTGTGAGGCATCCCAAAGGCAATGGTTAACGGAAAACTTTCAATATTATTCAATGTCAGATTAACTACCGGATTGGATATTTCTGATAAATTTAGTTTATTTCGCAAAAATTTCAAACATTTTATTAATTTTGTTCACCAAAGAATATTCGATTAATTACCAAGTATAGTTATACTGCACCGGAAATTTATACCATGCTCAATGGAACTTTATCATTACCAATAACTATCAAATATGCTATGTAGAATTGGATTGCCACTCTAGCATAATGTTCAAATGAAACTAGGCCAACTCTAAACAAATGATGATCAAATTCGGGGTGCAAAGCCGAATTTGACAAAATTTTGGGATTCAGCTATAATGAATGGAACCAGGGCGTTTCGCAACCGAAATTATTCCAGTTCAGCTTGTAGAGCTGGGCTAAGATTCTAATAAACTAGAATCAACTTGTATTGGGATTTTAACGTGTCTTTTTGATAAAGTTCCAAAATTTGACCATTCTGCAGGGAACTTGGCCATATCACAACCAATTATTGCCAAATCAGGTAAGCTGAATTACATTTGAATTGAAAAATAGATTTTAGAGAAGTTCTGGATTCGGCCGTGCTAAGCAATTTCTTAACTAATCATGTTTGGATCTGGTATGTTGAGCTGAACCGGGATTTCAACATAAATCCCAGATGAAGTGCTGGATGTTTCTACAAAATAAATCCGAAAACAATCGGCCAAGGAATTATCCTATTCCTCTACTTACCCGTCAAGACAACCCGTTGAGAGATGACTCAGCCAAACTTAGCCTCACCAAAACTAATGCTAATTGCTAGAATTGCTATTTACTAGAATTCCAATTCAGCCCAAAAGTTATTTTATGCATCTTCCGCAGTTTACTGTCTAGAAACAGATTACGCAACAATTCCGCACATCTCAATCAAACAAAAATATCATGATTTACGTGGGGTGACGGTACGAACAGAAGTTAGGACCACGCGAAAGGCTTTTACATAATTGATGCATGAGGAAGTCGTTGATTTAGAACTCAAATCAATCGACATTTGTATAACGTCGGCGAGAAACTCAGAATGAGCAAGTCCAAAACCGCAAACCCCCAAGACACAGCCAAAACGTTCCCACTCCCATTCCCACAATCAAACAATCTACCCCTTCGATAGAAATCCCCTCAAAACTTAGCCTGTTTTAAGAAAACTTCCGCCAAAAAAACAAACCATCCAACTGCAAAGATGAGAGCAAGGACGCTCCAACTGCGTCCCGAAAATCCACGATCCCACCCACCCATTCCGAATCTCTCGCCACGATACGTCATTACCATGCAATTGCGAACCTGTTTCAAGAAATATTGTTGCGCCAGATAAATTATTTTAGAGAAAATAGTGTAGCAGCAGTAAACAATATAAAAAACAGTTAACATTAAAAGGCCGAAGGATATCACATCAAAGATTTAATTGTGATTACAAATGGAAATAAAAAATTAAAAACCAATTTCCCTTTGCCATGCCGTAACACATATGAGGTCTCATCTCATTTCAATCAAACTACAAAAAAGTCTTGGATATTTACACATACACCCAAACCTGTTCCTCCACGGTGTTTTTTTGCACGATTTTGAAATAACACGGTCAACAAAAATAAAATAGTCGTTCTAGTTCATTGGATGGCAAATAAGAAACCCTGGATTACGGAGTCAGTATTCAATGAGTGATTCAACAAATACTTTATTCCGAAGGTCATAAAAAGGCATGCCTTTTAAATGTAAAAGTCGTCTTCTTGATACCCAATACAGCTTCTCTTCTGTAGCCGCTCGACTAGGAAATAATTGCAACTTTTAAAGTATATTATGTAAGACGATAATTTAAATATATTTAAATAAAATGGATGAGGTAGAATCGCTAACTGTTGTTGGCGTGTGGAAAAAAAATCAATCCTGGACTGTATAAAATATGCATTTTTCTCCGTGCCTGAAATAGGGCCATCTACTTTGAATGCTTGCTGGAAGAATGTTTGTCCCGATTGTGTTAAAATTGTAGATACTGTTCAATCAAATGTGGTAAATGAAGTGTACACGGAAATAATAAACTTAGCACAAGCAGCCGGCTGTGAGGGATTTTGCAATCAAATAGTGAGATTGCAAAATCCTTCACAGCCAACTGCTGACGCTAAAAATGAAGTAATTGCCGACTCTAAATCATTTCATGCTGGGTGATCCAATGATTGAAACATCCACCAAATTTAAATAGGATTTAAATTCTTGTATGACTCGCTACAAAGAACTTTATAATTAGCTATGAAAAACAGATACACACCGAAATATTACAGAATTTGATGTAAAAGTAAATCAATCTGTTACGAATAAAATTGTCAATCTCACACAAACTCGGCACAAACGAATGCACGTACTATCCGAAAATGAATCGGATTAGAATGAAATAAAAATTAAATCTTATATTTCCCAGTTTTTGAATTTGTGATTTTTTTTGTTCATTATTTATTTTTTATACTTTTGTTATAAGACTGAAGACGTGCTATTATCAAATTTATATGTATATGAGTTGTTGTTGAATTAAATTTATCGTTTTTGGTAAATTTATTTATCTAATAAGATCCAACAATTACACTATTTCGATTTTTATATACGGTTTTTTTAACACAATATTATTTGGAATAATCTACCGTGTAAACACAGGCTTGGGTGTATTACAAATTAAAATAATTAATCATAAACATATACATAAAATAATGTTAATATAATAATATATCAAATTAATTTTTAAAATATTAAAATGATTATTAATAGGTGAAAACAATCAAACATACACACATATACGCATTTACCTACACACATGCATATGCACACATTACACACATTCATATATACCAGGGTTTAAAAAGCACTTCACTGTACACCGATCGAACAGTGTTATTTGTAATACTGCAGGACTGCAGTCCTATTTCTGAACACGATACGAAAACAAAAATGGAAAATTCATATTTGAATTGAATCAGATTCGTACGATTCTTATTTGAAATTGAATATGAATCCTGTACACCCGCCTTCGCATCACACATAGGAACAGGGCCACTGATCAACAAGAATAATGAAAAGAAACAAAAATATTTTGTTTTACTATTCACTTATCAAGAAAAATGCGGGAAAAAATTATATTCGCTATTCGATCGTTCAATCAATAGCAGTAGATCCCGTTCGCTAACACAAAAATAACATGAATCATGAACCCTTTTACAGCGCATCCCCAATGCATAAAACTTTTTCCTTTAACTTTTTCCTTATGAAGAGCATACCCAATGAATAGGGAAAAGTCAAAGTAAAGCTAACTTCATTTTACAAAATTATTTTTTGTTTACCTGTTATTTTATATTATTATATTATATATTATTTATTACTTTTTCACAGGACACAAAATACAACACTAATTGTTAAAATACAAATATGCATTGAATATTTTTTAATTTGTGACAAGCAGAAAAACAACAACAACAACCAGTTTTGCAAATGCGGTTAACTTCATTGTATGTCTCATAAGGAAAAAGTTAAAAGTTTGATAACATTTTTCATAAGGAAATCACCAACCTAACAAAAAAAAAATTTTTTTTTCTCAAAATTTTTTTCATACTTTTCTGTAAGGAAAAAGTTAAAGGAATTTCATTGGGGATGCAGTGTTAGTTTCTCAGTTTCGCTCACTATTCGTTTTTTACTGCATTTGCATATCATTTTTGAAAATTCATTTTACTATTCAAGAGCGAAGATAAATTAGCATAAAAAACATTCATATAAAATGAACGGAAAATGAATAGTAAACAGCAACTGAAGAGAAGAATATTTTTATATTTTATTTTCATCCTTTCTCTTATTCTCTTATATGACTTTAAACTAGACTGCGTGTATATACAAGAAAAAAAAACTAATTTGCATAAACGTATAGAGCTCCTCTTCCACACACACATACACACACACGTAAACCATACCACACCACTACTACAACAACACATTACCAATGCGTATATTTGCTTAATTCAAGCAAATCTACTAAAAACACATTTATATATAAAATTAATATTGACATGGACATTTTATAAAAAAATATAAATGAAACAAAACCTAAATATGTAAAAAAAATGAATTAACACAAAAAAGAACACTTAGCTTGTGATGCGTTCACCATTGCTGCGTCAGTGCGTCACACAAACTCACGACTTACCACTAAGTTGTATCCTCATGTAGTGGCAATATATTCAAGTATTGATTGCGCGAGAAAGGGTTTTTTCAATTCTGTTGTTCTTTTTTGTTACACTTGCTAACAATTTTTGTTTTTGTTTTTGCTAAGAAGACTATGCATGTTAATTTTGCGTATTTTCTGCTTTTGGTAATTTTGAATCCTATAGGGCCATTCCACACGAGCGTTTTTTGTATTTTGGTATTTTTTTTTTAAACCAATGTTTTGTTCTGCTCTCTCTTAAATAAAATTTTAACTAAAATGAGTCAAATACATATGTCCTTGAAATATTTTTTATTTCATTTATGTTTGAGTTGTGTGATTGCACAGAAAATTTGTTTAAGTCGCAATTAAAACTTGTATCATAAGTAAACGGGGAGGTGTGTGGCGGGATATGCATTTCAGTACGCTTTGGATATATGCTTTTAGCTGTGTATGTGTGGGTGTACGAAGGAACAATGTTCATGATCATAGGAGTTTTTGTTTTAATTTTATTTATTTACATGTTTCATTTTGCATTGTTATATATTTATTATATATATGTATTAACTTTTTGTGCTTGTGTGTGTAAATGTTTTTCTATACGAAGGAATATTATAAAAAAGCGATCGAATCATGGATTTTTGTTGTTGTTTTCTTACCGGATTCGCTATTCAGATGCTCATTTTTTGGCTTTTTTATTATTGTATGCGTTTTTTTCTTTGGTGTTTCGCTGTTTTATGTGTCAAGTTTGATTTAATAGTTTTAGTAGTAGTAGTAGTTCTAAAATTTCTGTTTTAGATCTCTCTGCGTTTTTGTTTGGGATCGTGGATGGATTATATGTATCAACCGGGACCGATGTTTTTGAGAGTGTTTCTGCGTTTTGTAGTTTTTACGTTTTATTTGGATTTATTCAAATTCATCAGCTTATTTTTTATATACATATTTGCTAAATTTATGTCTTTAGCTATTGGGGTTGAGATACACTTTTTCTCTATGCTATAGAGAACTGCATTGGGTTTTGACGAGATGTGTGATCAATATACACAGTGGCTGCGAGGATATGGTGGAACTGTATTACAATAAATGTTTCTTTGATATTTAGAGTAATTTGAATAGAGTTCGTTCATTTTGAGTATGTGATAGGTCGGTGTCTGCGGTTGTGATGGCTGTTCATTGAACATTATGTTTCTCATCGTACGGAAGGTATTCTTCACATATGCTCTATCGTTAGCTATATTTATGTTCATTATTAATAGTTTTTGGCTGTGAAGTGTCGATTGACGTAATGTTTTCCCATTGTGCGATGTGTTGAAAGACCAAAACGCTTAATAATAAGTTATCGGCTATTTAAAATTGTTTTGTTTAGGAGTTGACGTAGTTATAAATTATTAATACTATAAGGCAAATTTGCAATCTTACATAAAACCATTGCCTGAGGTTTCGAATTGTATTGCAAATTAGTATTTTTGATGAATGTTATTGATGTTTCTGTTGAAGTTTGCTGTCACTTTCGTGGGGAAAATTATTTTAGTAATTTTAGGATGATGAGCTTCCAAATTTTTTCAAGAAGTTAGTTTGTTTCAAGACATACATTGAAGAGATAATTTCCGTCGCCAGGATTATATTTTATTTCAATTATTAACCAAATTAGAAATTTTTAATTATAGGTCGAATTCTAATTTCAATTTAATTCTTAATAATATATTACTATTATTATTAAATCAATTATTATTAGATCAAAAAAACTACAGTTATATGGAACATTAAAGTGTTGGTGGAGGGAAATTCTATAAAGTTACAAAACAGTATTACCAGTTTCTTGTTTAAATTAAATTTTAATTTTAATTATTATTTTTCTTAAGAAGCTTGCAAATTTTCATGATTTTTTTTAGGAAGCAGACAAGGTAGGAATCGTAATGACTATCGGGTTTGCTAATAAATTTGATATTGAATTTTTAAAGTTACAGATATAGCGTAGAAGCACAGAATAAAATTTAAATGCAGACAAATATTGCTATACTTAGATATATAGTTTTATATTTTAGGGGTTCATGGAATTTCTTTAAATAAACTTTTTTCTAGCTTACTTCGGGAGACTGTAAATTGATAAAGGTTTTGTTAGCTTGTTCTAGGTTGGATAAATAATGCTCACTGGTTATCAATTATATGATTGATTATTTATTTAATTGTTGTTAATAATATTATAATTTATTTAATGAGAGATTAATTTTGAATTTCTTATTTCAATATTTAGTTAATCATTTATTTAATAATTGGGGCGCTCAACAATCGACTGAGTTATTTGATTTTAATGGATTCTACAATTTTACTAGCACCTCCTTATTATTAATTTTGTCACTTTACAGATCCCTGATTAGCTTAATAGTTTTATTTAATTCTGATTGGGAATAACTGTCACACATTCATTATTGATAAATTACCTTACAGATTCCAGATTAGCTATCGTTGAAACAAGATGTCGTTATTTTTTATTTTTATAAATAAACATAATATTTGAATTAGAGTAGGGATGACAAGGACGCAAGTGACTTTTACATTATATAGTATGTATTTTTTTTTTTTTTATTTTATTTTTTTTTATAAATAAGTCTATTAAATTAACAGATTCAAAAAGATTCTATCCGTTGATGATAGAAAGGTTGTGGGTTCTTTTCCTGCTTCTTCAATATTTGAATTCGATTTATTTTATTTATTTTAAGAGAAACAAATTATTTTAGGTAATAGGTACTAATCATTACACTACATTTATTTTATTCAAGTATAATTTAATTAAATCTTATACTGTTCTAAATAATGAATCTTTAATAATGACATTTTGTTCAAGAAATTTACCATTTAGAATTTAGATGGCAAAATTATTAATTATAATTTTGTTTTAGGATGCTGATTATTTATATCTAAAAAAAAAAATTAAAAATAATTGTGCTGTCTTGTGCTAACACACAGTTAGTTCTTTGCTACTGCAAATCAGTATCCACCCCCCAAGTCTCGGACGCTGTCACCATACTATGGACAGAAACAGCCGAAGCCCTCTGAAGTACCACCTAATAATTTTAAGCTATGGGTGGGTCAACTCCACCCATAAAAAAAACCAATATTAATTAGGACGCTAACAACAAAAACTCTGTTGGAAAAATATAAACAGTACAAATAATTCGTTCAAGATCAAATGACACATCGTAATGTGACAAACGAAATTATTCGATAAAAAATTATCTAATGGCACAAAGCAACTGTATTTTTGTTATCTATTTATCGAATCGTAAATTTTCTTCTTCTACCATAACTGTTGTAAATATGTGATCAATAAGACAAAAAACAACAAATACAGTTGAGATTACAACATATTTCTAAGAATCGACAAAAATTCTGATAAATCAGAATCATCATTAAATGGAATGATTTTAAGAAGATTATTACGACTAAATAATAATCATAAAATGGATTGTTTTGGAGTAAAATTGTACTTTCCTTTGTTTTCTTACGCTGAAACACATCTTTATATAAAGACCATAAATCTCTTCATTTTCATTCCAATTTGCTGAAACATAAAACAAAAACCATCCGGTTCTTAAAAAAACGAAGAAATAAAGGAAAACCTTCTATGCAAAAAAAAATCGGTTATAAATTCGTATTTGGGCGATTTTATTGAGGGGGTGGTGGAACACGACCTACCCCATTGCTATTCAAACAGCAATATAAAAATTTGGTGGTAATAAATGAACATATAATCACTGCATGTGTACCTCATGTACATTACAAATAAGATAGCGGTGTGTATTATGCTTAATCCATTGTTTGCTAAGTGGAAATTTTGGCAATGAATTTAGATATGGGAATGTGGGAAAATGCGCGCAGTTAACAAACGCGTTTAACCTATAAAAAAACACTAACAATGAATAAAAATTTTTAAATAAATTTTCATTATTTTGCTGCGATGAGGAAGAAATCTTAAAAATGTATTTTTCATGTTCTGTATTCATGTTTTCCATGATTGGGAAATTATTTTAAATTTAATTAGCGTTTTGTGTGCCTTCCTTTTTCACTTTACGTATTCTGTGGATGTTATGGTGGATGAAAATCAGTGACTTGGAAAAATAAAAAGAACAATAATAAAAGGAAATTATGGGATTGAACATTTTGTGCAGATGGGAAATAATTTAATTTTGAATGGTATGTAAATCGATTTATGGATGAATATCTCATAAAACGTTGTGAACTCATTTAAAACTCTTGACAGAATTATTTGTTGTACTTAGATTGCTTTTTGTTGTGCTTTTCAAACAGTACGGTTTTGAGGAATTAGATTATTGAAGAAGAATTCAACACACGAATTAATCTATTATCGTAAATTTTAGTTTGATATTTTGATATTTTTTTTAATCTATTCGAGATCATTAACGTGTTGCGCTTGATTGGCACTCGTGTTCTAAACTTCATTGTTTAGGTTTTTAATGAACACTACAATAACTAAGCATTTTGACTATACTATAGATATGACCATATTGTTATGGTCGCAGTCTTAAACAAACTGAACGTTGGTTGTTAATATTTTGTATTTGAACGTCAATTAAATATCCAATTCATATTCAATTCATATTCAATTCATATTCAGTTCAAGAAGATTTTTTCTCTTTGTTATATTTTAAAATATTTTATAAGTTTTTGTTTATATTTGCTGCTTCAATTCCAGAAGCTTTAATAGTTACAAATTGTGGATGTTCGTTTTCCAAAAACGTTCATTACTATGCTTAGAGGCTGGTGATTAGAGCATTGACGTAGCTCATAATTTATCCGTACATGAAATTCAATGCTTTAGCGCTCTTCACGCCTATATGAGTCGGTTGATCATCGTTGGCTGTTTGATACTGTGGCATGTGAAACAACGAGTATCAAGTGCCCTTTCAGTTTATACCTATATTGAAATCTTATAAAAATTGAGTCGATATGAACTTAACTCAAACAGGATTAAGATGTCCAAAAACCACATTCCATTTGGTAGACTACATTTTTCAAGTAATTTTATAAATTTTCCACACTTTCGTTAATTTCTTATTTTGCATCATATACTAGGTAATTTTTAAATGAAACAGTAATTGGTTTTGTTTATCAACCCTTTTTTAATTAAAACTTAAAAAAACTTTTCTAATTTTCATTTTTTGACTGTCAGTTTAATTTCATTATGATTTGTTAACAATGTTTTGTTATAAGAAAATGGAAAAATGTTACTAACATTGCTTTCGGTAAATGGATTTGGTTTTTTTTTACAAAAATTGTTAACAATTTAATTTCATTCCAATATTGTTCTACGTACGTAGAACAAAAAGCTACCGAACAAAAGCTTTTCTATGTTGATATTATGTTTGGTTGCATTTTACCTATATACCTACACCAAATATTTTCCCAAAAAAAATTTTGCATAAACCATTTTTTCATCTTCCCGGTCCACACTGCTCAAAAACTGAGTACAAAGTTTTGATGAATGTACGATGCTTTAAAAAAAATTACTGTTCAACGAACTGTGTATAAAAAATTCGCGGTCGATAGTCTGCCATAAACTGGTGGTAGGTGTATTTTAGTTCGATTTTAATTAAATTACTTCGATAACAAAACTTTTTTAATGTTTGCCATAGTTGCAAATCGAAAAACTCAAAAAATAGCGGTAGAGCTCTTTTTAGCCCCAATATTTAAATAGCATATATATTTTAGCTTATCGTGGTAAACGTGTATATGTCTGCGTGAAAAGAGGGTACGGGTACGGGATTCATTTGTATGAATTTTCGATCAAACTTTTGTTATCCGCAAAAAATGCAAAACATGAATGACAAAACATATTGTAAGGAGTTGACTTCGTAGTATATTGGAATTTACTTCGTTATAAGGGGTGAATTCAACCGGAAAGACTGCCAATAATAATTTTACTTTCTATCGATAAACTTTGTAATGAAATTTGTACGACAATCATAAGTTTTTAGATTATTAAATTTTAGATAACAAAATATTCAAAGCTTGTTTGAAATAAGTGAAACCTACATAATCCAATTCGGTTTATTGTTTATGTGTGTGAGTTTTATAACCAATAATATTGATATGCATTCTGCTTAACAATCAAATATTGTTCTTTCCATTCAGATGTCGACAACCATTGTCAATTCAAAATTCAGTCACATAAAATATTTTTATCTAAATCTACCTATGTGGTGTGATTGGGAAATTGATGAGCTATGATGATAATTTTTGATTTATATGTTTAGTTTTGTGGTCAATATAGCTGTGAAGTAGGTACATTTTATAGAAAACTATTTGGGTAGGGTGTGTCAGTTTGGTTTTGTAAATTATTAGAGAGAAACCTGAGGAACGTTAGCGCAGTGTCATCATGTATCTGCGCAGCAGATTTATAAATATTTTCTGTATAATATTGGAAGAGATGGGCGCATAAATTTGACTAGGTCATCGTAAAGTACAAACCTTAGGCAATGTTCTGAACCAATATATACTTGTGCAAGTTTATTTAAAAAATGTATGTGATTTTGTTGACCAACGACGGGTAATCCTCGAGACGAGGGTTGACGTTGATTTGACTAGACAATTGCAAAATACCAGACTTAGAAAATTTACCGAGCGTATTTGGCACAATTGTGCGTCTTGTTAAACATTGATTTTTGATCAAAATATGCTTCGTACATTGTCAAAGGCTGCAGGGTCGCAGATATATAGCGATTAGTTGAATTGGTTATTTTGCAAGGTATGTAATGGAAATTTCAACTATAGTCTTTTTGACGGATCGTACAAAAATAGCGATTAAACCGGGTAGATTACCTAAGACCTGTTTTTGATTACCAAATCAAATTTGCTTACCTATCTCCAGGATTGCCTGTCATTAGCCACACCAAATCCACCTACGTCTTTTCTTTTATTGTATCACACTTTTGAATTATTCAGCACACTGTTCCTGCATTTACATCTTTGCACTTGTTAGATTTTACTTTACATTTACAGAGTATAGTAGTACAGTTTTAACATTAAATGATATGTTTCACTAATTATATACAGTTATAAAGCAAGAATTATTAAAGTTGAAATTATGAAAAATCGTATCTCATATACATTATAGCTCGAGAGCGAAGCGTGCTTCTGAATTTTGGTTAAAATTGATTTTGCGGTACTTCTGTGTGGTTGTATGATATGGTTGCCAGAAATATTAAATATTTACCTCGTGATTTCTTGGACACTTTAATCCGTATCAAATCTCACATTAATGTACAAGTTGTTTGTCTATTTAGAATTCAACATTTCATGAAAAATAAGGAGTTCTGATGTTTAAAAGTTATGGGTTTTAAGTTCTAAGAGCGAGTTGCTAAAGTAAGACCTCTGATGAATATAAGTTAGCACGTGGAACATTTAGGTTTACACGAAAACGTGGACCAATAGCTGCAGCCGGATTGGGGGGGAAGCTTTTACTTAAGCTTTTCTCATAATTTGCGAGATCCTGATGTTGCAGCCGACACAGGAACTTTCTCGTTTTTTGCAAATATTTTAAAAAAGTGCTGTATATCATTTACGAGAAACCTACAAGAATCAAAATTAAATTTAGAACAATATTGGTCCAGATCATTTTCTAAAATTTACGCGTATATGACGTTTTTATGTTTAGTAAAACATTTAGGGTACAAGTTTTGGGTTCATGTTACACGCTGCGTTAAATACATACTGTTATGTTAAATGTTGCGTTAAATTGTTGTGTTGATTGCGTGACATTTTAACCCTTAAATGCATGACCATGACCTCTGTGATGTTAATGAGGTATGGCTGGTGAATATGGTTACCTAGGACAGAACTCGGTAATTTAAACTAGGACAGAAATCGGCCCACAACAACGGATGATCAATAAAGTGTTTCACGAACAACCAGCCGGAGTGGGTCGTAGAGGAAGACCTTGACTACGCTGGCGTGATGACGTCGAATAAGATCTACATATACTAGGATGTCGAAACTCGAAGACGAGAGCGATGGACTGAGACGGATGAGGACCATAGTGCGCGTGGCAAAATTCTTCATGGGATGTGCAGGTAGAGAGAGAGAGAGAGAGGGAGAGAGAACTCGGTATAAGCAGGCGTGTTTCTTCAAGTAAGCGGCTCGTGATGTTAACATGTTTCTGATAGGGCTGGATGCCTTAACATATATCACCAGTACGTGACCCACTCATGGGTTGAGTGGCAAGCCAAGTACCTACTCTCACAAAAAATTACGTTATGAACCCTACACAAAGGGCTCGGATAAAATTATAGTATTCTTATCAACAACGACCTCGAAAACTGTTCACGGGAACATAAAACATGATGTTTTCTAAGGCCTTGAGATTTCTAGAACCTTTCTAACCAAGCGGAAATTTATACTTTTGAGGTACTTGCAATACAAGAGCATGAATGGTCTGGGAGTTAATTCCGTTAAACAATCAATAATTACGCTCTCGCAATAATCAGGAAAGAGGAATATTATGATTCGGTTTCTCATCCTATGGCGACTGCAGCAGTTTGTCATTTTATAATCCCATGTTTATCCAACGTGTTGAATTCCACCATTATCGGTTAAGTAATAGCCGTGTCTCGTTCGAGGTGGCCATATTAAAAAACTTCTTCCAGAAATCATTACAGAACCTCATTTCTATTAAACAATTCCAATCCCATCGTAATCGGTTAAAAACTGAATGAGTTCCGTTCGCCGAATCCATTGTTACGACTGTATGGTCGCAACGACGATTTTTGTGTTATTTTATTCACCCCGGTTGTTGTCTTCGTTTCGCCCATCTTCTCTTATTGTTTTATACACCTCTGTGTTTGTCTGTTAAATTGTGCGCTGAACGCACCCGCGACTTTTGTTTTGTTCCCCATCGTTTGGTGGCGCAGAGGTGGAGGGAAGACGGGAAAGAGAGAACAATGCGCATCGAGTGTGTGCAAAGTAAAACGTTTTGGAAAAATTTTTTTTTCTTATATGTCTCTCTTTTGTACCAACGAAAATTTGATATAAAGGAGAGACAGAGAAGAGAGATTCATTTCTTCTAGAACGTTTTACGAGTTGTGCGGCGCTCGAATGTTGGTTGATTATGGTATTCGAGTTGTGATTGTCGTCGCGAATATAAAAAATAATTTTTTTGAGTTTTCATTTTCTAAAATAATAAAACGTGCTAAAATAAATTAGAATATTTAATAATGATATTTTTGTATAAAAAAAAATTCTAATTTAGTTAATTACTAATTAATAACAAAATCTTTGTTGTGATAATGTAAAAACCATTTGAGTGAAATAATAAAATGATTCGAGTTTGTAATGTTTATATAGAAAGTCGAGTAATTTTTGAGTTGGTAAAGTGATATAAAATAAAGATTTTTTTCTGGTTTATTGGAAAATTGGATTGTTGGAATTTTATAAAGTCGGATTGTGTAGATTTTTTCTTTTTGGATAAACAGTTGTCAAGTGTACGGAAGAATTAATAGAGTAATTATCTACGTATGTATTTCGGTGGTGAATACAATTTTCTATGAAAAGTTGTTTGTTTGAATAAATATAAGGTTTCGCTGGTTTATGTGCTTGTTTGGGGTGCTGGTGTGTGAAAACAATAGAGAGAAGGAAAAAAAAAGTAAAAAGTGAGATAGTTTGAGACACCATAAATTTTTAGCACCTGTGCCAGGCGGTACAGCGGCGGCTACAATAAGGCGAAGGACACCCAAAATTTTAAGGCCCAACCGGGCAAAATATTAATCCATTATCGACCTGGACGAGGCAACGCCCAACTTATTTTGGCGGCCAGTCGAGGCCAAAATAGTTACCGGGCAATACAAGGTCGCACCAACACCAGTGTGGTTTACGGCGGAAGACGCCCAACGGTCCGGGTGGTGGACACCTGTGGCATGACGGCACCAAGGCCGCAACAGTAATTTTTTTTGTAATATTTAAGGTACGATTTTTTTATATATCTTTTATTCCTTTTATTTTATACTTTTTTTTACATTTTTTATTTTTAAATTTAAATTTGGATTTTTGTAATCGAGCGCCGCACAGCGGGTGCACGCTCGGTGTGCATTGCTCTCTCTCTCTCTCTCTCTCTCTCTCTCTCTCTCTCTCTCTCTCTCTCTCTCTCTCTCTCTCTCTCTCTCTCTCTCTCTCTCTCTCGTTCTCTCGTATCGTGGTGCGGTGGAGGGGGAAGTTGTTTCCTTTTCTTTTTTGTTTTTCCTTTTTAAAAAAAAAATATAAAATGAATTATTAAATTCTTCGGCTAGGTATGATGGGAGCGGAGACTCCCTCTGTGTCGGTTTAGTGTTTGCGGTCCCTTGGTGCCCGCATCCAATTTCGTAACCGGGGCTTTGTCCTGTTTGAATTCGAATGGATGGGCGCACCAAGGCACCTCTACCGGTTTATAATTTTGTTGTGTTCGTTCCTCAGGTTCCGGCCGACGAATTTCGGCGGAACTCGGTATTATTATTATTTGCGTTCCCCCTAACTTTCTGTATGATCACGGTGTAAGCCAGGAGCGTCATGCAAGCCTCAAACCCCACGACCTTAGCACTTCTCCCTGAGAACGTAGCCGGCAAAAATCACCATGGAGGCCTCTGCATGCGCTTAGTGAAAATCTGCTGGTTGGCAGTAGCCAGCCTGTATCACCATCCATCATAATCGGTAACCGAAAAAAGCAAAATAAAAAATTGTCCGTTAAATCGAAGGTTAGTTAAATTGTGCGTCCCTTAAATCGGGGTCCGTTAAATCGAGGATTTACTGTATATCGCTAAAAAAAATCAAATTTTTCCATCACTTCCAAAATACACTCCGAAAATCCACAAACTCCGCAAGAAACTGCAGTGTTTAAGTGCTGCAGTGTTTAGTGTTTAAATCACGCATGCCATCGTTAATTACAAGAAGTCAATGGTTATCCATCGATATACAAAATTTCGGTCTCTGTACTATAATCGGTGTTTGGAAAAGAAGCTCCGTAATAATGGAAAATATAAAATAATTAGGGTTAAAAAGAGGTTTATCACTAATTGTCAGTATACTTCAACCTTCCGACGTATAACTTAAGCTTTACTTCCCTGCTTAAAGTTACAAAACGTTAACTTTAGGACCCAATATACCAATAACAACAACCAGAATAATCAAAAACCAGAACAAGCTTCACCATTCCCTTTTATAAAAAGAAATCCTATTCAATCACGAAGTTTACCCCAACGGGTTTCTCCACAATTACTGCACAATTCGCAAAGCTCTTCCGACCGATGGCAAAAGTATCAATCTAACCGAACTCAACCTAGATACTAGAAACAGTATTTTCAAGAACGCACTCCTCAACCTAAGTCAGCAATCATAAGATATGTATATTATACACCTTGGTAGCGCAACAAACCAATGGGGCGAGTGGCAGAAATAGATTAGGCAATGACAACTTCATTGACCATTTGAGAGCATCATAGAAGAAAGTGAATAATGGAATGGAGTAAAACCTCCCTTTAGGCATTCCAGTATTCCTTACTCAGCAACTCTGGAAGCTGGCTTGCATTCAATAGACCAATATAATTTGTTAATCCGAAATCAAAATAATACGTACTAGCATAAATATTCCTAGCCGGTAAACACAAAATATATTGAATGACTCTCGCTATTGTACCCATTTCCAAATCGTATAGGAAAACAAATCAGAGGACTCTAACAGAAAAGGATCAAAGGCTAGCGCACAATTATAAAAAGAAATGAAACGTTTAAAATAGAAAGTCACGGCCTCAGTGAAGTGGGATGGAAAAGCAATAAATGTGTGGGTACACAAGCGAAGGAGAAAAGCGAAGGGGAAAAACGTCACAACCAAGCGATTCATAGGGAGAGGATGACTTCCACATTGGCACAGATCACCCAGCAGAAATGGAACCAACACGATCACGTACTGATAAAAAAGAAATTTCTCACGTAAATATTAATTTTACACAAGATTTCACACATCACGATAATGAATGAGAGGTGCAAGCAGAATTCACGGTGACCAATATTATTTTACAACTGGTAAAATATCACAGTTTCAACAAATTATTAACCGACAGATAGATTAAAAGATGCAAAACGTAATACTTCAAACGAATGAAGAAGCAAACATCAGTGTAATGTGATCAACAATTAAAACAAATGGAAAAAGCATATCAACCTATAACGCACTGGGTCACTTAGGATACAGACGCAAACCATGAATCAGAAAAGCGATAATACTTTTAGTGAAGAAAATGCAGGAACACTGACAAAATAATTTGCAAATGTACCAACAACTCAACTGTAGATGAAGCACAATTGAAAAAATGGAAGGAATATTTCGGACAGAACATTACAACAATCAATAATACTCTTCTCAATTTAGCGAATTAAGAACTGGCACAATGACGAAAGTGTTAACGCCCATCCATCAACTGAGAGAAAAAGTCAGCGATTCCATTGCTATTATAAAGAATAACAAGGCTCGGGAACGGGTAACATACCAGCTGAAATATTCAAAGGAGGACAAAATATTCAACTGTAAGAACTCTAACACAGAATTAGTAGAATACCACGAAAATGAAAGGAAGAATGCAAAAAGTTCATGCTTCTTCGAAGAATAGAGCTGGAGGATTTCAGACCTGGGCGAAGTTGCACGGATCATATCGCAGCAGTCTAATGAATGCAATTCACCACAGTAATCTACATACTCTTTCTTCGTGGGCTTCGAACGTACATTCGACACAAGATATTATGTACATGGATTGCGTGTAATCGGGTTCAATCCAAAAGCAAACAAAGTAGCAACAGAGTAAGACAAGGGTGAGAAGATGTGTACTTTCGCTACTTCTATTCATAGTTGTATTAGATAGTAATGACATTAAAAAATAAAGTAGCACGTCCCGAAACGGCATCCAGTGGGGATTACCAGAGAATCTCAATGATCTGGATTACGCAGATGAAATAAGCTTACTAATACGCAAACATGCTGATATGCAACAGAAATTATAGAAGGTATCAACTATAGCAAAAGAGGTTGAGCTCAAAATAAATATCAGGGAAACCAAGATGATAAAGCACTAAACACACTAAATTCACACCGATTTATATTAACTAGGACGATATACAAGTGGTAAATCAATTTCAATATTCAACGTGTTACACAACGTCTGGAATGTCCTATTCCGCAGAACCAGTTCCGCAGTAAATGATAATTCAAGCTAAAAACGTTCAATGGATTCAGTGTTGCTCAAGATAAACAACTAGGTACAACAGGTGCTTGTAAATAAATGTGTGAAAAGAGAATACTGATGTGCTTCTAGCCTGACGAGATAAATGTTAGTTTGTTAGGAAAAGTTATCGTATGCCATAACAAAAAGATCTCTAGAAAGAAACCCAAACGGGAAAAGAAAGAATGTAGAAACGAGTGATGCTAACAGAAGCGAAAGAACTCGCAGTCATGGGCGGAGATCAAATTCGAAGCAATAGCAGACTTAGATGGTCCGGCCGACTTCCAATGCTCCTAAATTGGTGATAAAGGAAAAAAAATCCACTAAGACCGATTAGAATAGTAAGGTAGATAGTTATGATCGTTCTAGTTGTAAAAAATTTACCTCGCATGAAATAATTTTGAATCGCAGAAATGGTAATCTTAGCGAGTCTCAGAAACAAATCATTCATAATACGGGAATATTCGATTTTATTTTGACAAGGAGAAGATGGATACCATCATTTCAAGTTGCGTTCCGAAGAGTACATAACGTTGCAGTGGTTAATGATATGGCTTTGTGAATCCTAATGAATAAGGGGAAATGCCCTAATTACCGAAAACAATTACAGGGAGTGCTCGCGCATACAACCATTCTGATTTATTTATTACATTCATGACATTTCCGCACGTATATTGAATCAAAAATCGAAATATTTAATAATGCATATCTCAAATCATCAGTGGTATGGCAACACGCACCGAAATTGTCTGCGAAAACCAATATGCGTGTACAACTACACCGCATCCGTTGAACGTTTTGCAAAGTAACAGTTGGGTGGGTATTGGGATTCGTAAAATGGCAATGGACGGATCCACACAATGTATCAAAATGCCAAGACACTTTCGGCAAATTACAGCAACCACCGACGAATTGATTAACAAAGATTTGCCAACTATCAGAATTTCAAAAATTATAAGTGGCTCAGTTTGCTAGTGCTGCATAGTAGCTAATAAAATATATTTAAAAAAAACTTTTTAAAAAACCACGCTTATATTTAAAGACTCTAAAAAGTAGATAATAATTTTCTTTGAAAAGTAGAAAATAAAATTTTTCTTCCTTACTCCTGTCAAGGTATATTTACTTTTTACGCTATTTGCCGTAGGCACTTGGCGAAACACACTTATACTTAATAAATACATTTATTATTAATCATTTGTTTTTTGTTTCGCAGAATTATTTTGAATAATTTCCAAAAAGTTTAAAAAATCACTCGATCGATTTCGACTTGTTAGGTCATCATCAGGAGTATCTACTGATTTGGATTAGTAAAAATTTTGTTATATAGCAGAAAAAAGCAAAAAATAAATAAAAGAAGGAGGAACAAAAAATAAGCAATAAAAATTAATCTACGGATCGCACAGGTAGGCGATGAGTCATAGGTTGAGTAACAAAATTTAAGGTATATTATTGCGTACGTGAGAATAGAAAAGGGCGGGGTCTGTAATTGGTGAGAACCGGATTTCTTTCTGTTCGTTAAGGATATTTTGCTTAAGAAATATTGATTTTCTAATTTCGTAAGATTCTAAGGTATCTAAACGTCTGCCTTTGGGTTGTATATGTAATATATCTAAATTGTTCAAGCTAGCTGTATGATTTTCTGAAGTTAAATGGTTATGGAAAGTTGATTGATTAAAACCATATAAATGTTCTTTAGCTCTAACTCCAAAATTGCGCCCAGTCTGACCAATATAGGAGAAACTACAATCATTGCAATTGATCCTATAGACACCAGATTTGGAAAGGCGATCAACTCTAGGTTTATTGTTAAAAATCATTTTCTTTATTGTATTATTATTATAAAAAGCAAAACTAATATTGGTATAATTGGACACGATGTTGGTAATCCGTTGGCTTGTTTTTCCTATATACTCTAAACGACGCCAATTTTCCCGCGTTGGACTATCCGGTGGATAAATAGAGTATATAAGAAAAACGAGCCAACGGATTAGCAAGATCGTGTCCAATTATACCAATATTAGTTTCGCTTTTTTCGAAATTATTCAAAATAATTCTGCGAAACAAAAAACAAGTGATTAAAGGTGGATTTACATATGCGACGTGTGACGTGTGACGGGTGTCTATAGCCAATCATAAACGACTATTTTGACGTTCGTCACACGGCACACGCTACACGCCGAGACATGAACAAATTTTATCTTTTCCGTGACGGTCACACACACATAAAAATTTAGAAACATGCAAACAAATTTTTGATTGTTTTGCCACAGTGTGTTTAGTGACAGAACACAATTAATATACACCTCAAAAAATATTTAATTAGTGTGCGTGACGGCATCCGTCGCAAATGTAAATCCACCTTAATAATAAATGTGTTTATTAAGTACAAGGTATATTTATAACAAGTAGAAATTTAAAATTAATATGACTAAAAATATAAGCGTGGGGCGCTCAGAGAGATGTTTGTTTCCTCGCGTCGTATCTGCTGAATGGCCTGTGCAATGCCAACATCGAGGTCTGTCAGCTCTGATTTGGACATGTACTTGGCTATGTAGAATACGATAGCTTCATTCGATCCGCATGGTTGAATATCCATACTACCTTCCCACAGTTTGAGAAGTGTGGGATTGTAGTTATTGATATTCCGGTCTTGTTCACGCCGCTTCAGTAGACAGATTTTTCCTCCGTTTCGAATGAAATTATCCAACGAATAAGACACAATCTTACCTCGCTCACAGTTTGTGGGAAGCTGAACCGGCATCTTCTATCAGCAGTATTGTTCTTATAGCAAGTATCTTTGTGTCTATGAGTTTGGCATTTTTTAACTGTCTCATAAAGCTCTGATTCCTGCTTTGGCAGTACACAAGAGCATACACGATCTATTTGTGCCAGACCTTCTGGTGTATCGAAAGCTGGATGGTTTTCAATCCACACTACGACGTGGAGACGTGGACTGCCTCTCATCTGAAACTCGATTCTCCACCAGAAGTCTTTAACTCGACCACAAAGTACATTAGTGTTGCTTCGCATGAATCTTATTAATACATTGATTTGTATCATGAAATGCCGGCTTACAACAACTGGATATCTCTCGATTAGAACTTGTGTTCCATGTATATCAATACTGCTTGGATCTTCATTCCGTCTTCCATCGGCGATCAGTAATGTTTTCTTCATATCCAACCAGTTCAAGTCATTGCAGCGGAAGGTGACAAAGTAAGTTGGTGGTCCAAGGCATCTAATTTGAGCTAGAAACTCATTCAGTGCCGAGCACCAGTAAGCAGCCGAACCTCACAGGTTCTTGATGTATAGAGGTGAAGATCTTCTACATGTCCTTCTTGTCCTTCGATTTTCTTTCCACAAGCTGCTATCGTAGAATTGATTCTATAATATTCGAACATTGACAGTGCATAGAACAAATATTCAATTTGCTAGAATCGTGTATCACTGTCAAGTATTCGATATTGGTAGTAGTCTAGCGGTGTGATGTAAACTGATCGTTGTTCTTTTAGTCCATTAATGCCGTATGGGAAGAGCTGATACCATGCTAATTCTTCAGCATTTAACTCATGTGCCTCATTCACAATATTGTCCCGTGTCTTGCGTGCAATCTCATTCAAGTTATCAGACACCTCATGAACTTCCTCAACATCTGGCTGGGCACAATCTATTGGTGCCATCACCGATGTATGGATAGCTATTTCTGATTGTTCTGATTTCTCTACTGGTACTGCTATCAATGCTTGCATATGTATCGAGTCTTCGTCGCACTCAAATTTTGTTTTCTGGTGTACATCAATGTAATCAAGGGTAAACGGTTCATTTCTTAAAGATGTTGCACCTTTGCATACCCGTACGAGTTCCTCGATGGTATCACATTCTATTATGCAAGCTCTACCATTTACCGTAGCACCAGCTCCTCTAGCTCCACATGAGTGTGAGTCTGTAAAGTAGTATTTGTTATCATAGTACATGGCGCCTAATGAAGGCGACCGGGAAATCAGTATACCCGGACTATGACTTTCGAACAATGCTTCAAGGCTCTGTCTCAGTATCTTTGCAAGATCTCCCTGATTTATGTTGTCTGAAAGTATTCGATCGGCTTGGTGGAAAATCGCAGCTCTCACAATATTGGCGAAAACCATAGCGGCACATTGCACTCCTGCATAGACAAATGTGAATACAGAATCATTTCCTTGATGCCATGAAGCACGTACAACTCGTGATACTTCGCTAATGGACATATAAGCATTACTTCCTTGGACATCTTCATTTACAGAAGCTACTACTTCAACACAAACCAAATCTTGTTCATTGATGTGAGCGTTATTGTCAGTAGCAACATCACTGTAAAGTGGATTGTTCTGTTTCATCCATTCTAGAGCTCCATAGACTCGTGATCGAGATATTGAGAACTCTCTTGTTTTGTCATGATCCTCTAATCGCTCCACCACGAATACTATACCAGAGTTATTTGTTGATCTTGGCAGCATATTCGGTAGCTTCTCAGTGACTTCAAGTAGGTCCTGTCCGAAGATTACATCTTGTCCACGACATGCATGTTGACCGAAATGTCTAGTTAGTTTTACTATCTTAATGAATGGTATTACTCTTGACAGCAACCGTTGCTCAGATTTTGTGAGTCGTTGAATCACATGGTCAACTGAGTCTTACATCTGTGACAAACGCGAAGGCTTGTAGATCTCACAAGCTCGGGTGGAATGTAATTAGCAGCTTGGATACTTGGGCAACACGATGTGATCTGATTTGGATAGCATCTTTTAATGCAGACTTCACAAATTTGATCGCAGTAAGTATTAATGGCTGACTGAACCGTTCTCGTATTTGAGACATGTTTTGTCTGTTTCGAGCTACACGTGCTCGCTGCTGTTCAGTTGTTTCTGCGGCTCTCGCATATGTGTGCGGTTCACGATCAGTCTGCAATCTTATTTGATGCTCTTCAGGTGTTTCTAAAGCTCTTAATTGTGACATATGCATGCGAACGCTTTCCAATCAATTTTGCCTTTCTTCGGCTGTTTCTGCTGCTCTAGCTTGAGAGATATGCTTGCGAACTCTATCTAAACGCGCTGTACGTTATTCACTTAATTCTCGTTCACTTTGCCTGTCTAATCTGGCACGCTTACACTCTGCTGTCTCTGTAGCGCGACTTTCTTTATATTTTTGCTTAGCTTTCTCCAATCGTCTTTTTCGTTTTGTGGCAGTTTCTGTCTTCTTTGATTTTGAGGGTTTTTGGGGTTTTGGAGGATACATTTTTTGGTCCCACGAGTACGGTGGCAGTACAAGGTCTATCCTCCCAGCGGCCCCATAGGAAGATAAGGCACTTATACAACTATTTGCGCCACTGAGACTTGAAAGCAATTTAATTTCATGTGACAAAACTTATATTTAAGTCACACAATAGCACTTTTTATTTATCACATAAAATAGCATTTTTAAATTCATAATAGTGCATTTTTCAGTAAACACAAAAGCGTATGGCATACTCTTGTAACGGGTTTTTCAAATTTGAAACAATACCATTCGCAGCCAACTTCACTCCGTATATTACATACAAAAAAAACATGAATAAATATACTATTCCAGAGCAAATTTATTGTCCAAAAATGTTAGAATCTTATATTGTCATCGGAGTTAAGCCTGCATGTAACATTTCAGCTCAATTGGACTATCGCAAGTGGTTGAAAAATTGATTACAAAATTTAACGATACAAACAGACACACAGAGTGAGCTAATATAAGCGTGGTTATAAAAACGAAGACGACAATGCCATCACAAATGTAAAGCTGGACGGGTATTTAAAGGTAATTTGGACTGGGTAAAATTAGACCGATTCGTAAATTACCAGATCCCAAGTTTTTAATTTGTCGTGTCATGACGTAACAAATATGAGCTTTGGCACTACCAGGAAACAATTTTGCCATAATTAGGCTATATATTATGAAGCATCTTAGTAAAATAAATTAGAAGCTGGATGGATATTTAAAGGAAAGATGGACTGGATGAATTTACGTCAATTCGTAAATTGGTGGATCCAATGTCTAGCTGGACACATTTTCAAACTCTTATAATTTTATGCTTACTTTGATAACAATACTGATAGAATGTTGTATTACCAACTGATACACACGAAAAGCACGTGGCTGAGAAAGATAATGCGACAAGAACTATACACTTTCAATATCAAGCAACCGTTGTTTGGGTTAATAAAAATTTGGGGGACCGCTTCGGAGAAGCATGAAACTAATTGAGAAGTGGAAGGAAATCTAGATCAACACCGTTTCCTCCCCCCAAATGCCAGGATTCAATGGATTAATCACGCATTTATCTCAAACTAAAAATTGATTATAAAACCTCAACAAATCCGTTAATGGGATTTAGTGCCAGAAAATAAAAATAAATAAACCTGATAGATACAATATATTTCGATACAGCGGATTTTTTCGGCTGAAGTTTTTCTGGCCACCTTGTTTGGTATGTATCATGTGGCAATCTCTTTCGAAACTCTGTTCTGCGCTATCTTCATTAACACTGCATCATATACAGCCATCTTTTCGTGTGAAATTAATCAACGCGAAATCAATGAACAACAGCACTCGTCAATATTAATAATCATCTTCACGATAGAACCTTCATTTACCTCGATGATCTTCTGATCATACTCGCAAGACTCAAATAACATCTTCCACTTCTTTCCAAAAGCTCTTATTATTAGACAACGCTTCATGTCACCACCAAAAGATGGAATTTAAGTAGTTTTGATGGACTTTATATGCTTTTAATGTGTTTGCAGCAGTTTGCCCTAGTTGTTTCTGTGACTAGCATGCTTTCCTAAATAACCTTATCTGTTAAGGATGAAAGCAGGGCCTGAGCCCGCATGATGCTGAAATATTATTCGAATTCAGATATAATTTGTTATTTGATTGTTGATATTTCAAGAATATGGTAACGTACATATAGGATCGTCCTTATGGTTATAGCCTGTATACGCCTCTGTCATATCATATCATATCATATCATAATACTGACCTTACTTTATAAAATTTCACCTGACGCAGTGTTTTCTGAATATGAAGTTGACGAGTGGATATCCGCAAAATTCCTTGCCCAAAGAGATTAATGGGGTTAACAAGAGTTGGAAAATAAAGAGTCTAAAGGAGAAGTCAAAACAATTTGGAAAATGTCCAAGTTAAACATGAACAAGGCATTAATTGTTTTAATACTTGTTTGGGATCGGACAGAACTAAACGAGATTTTTGCAGAGAATGTTTTTTGAATGTCTCTGAACTTCACAATCCAGTGATACGGACCAGATTTGACAGGTCAAATTCGTAACAATATGGTACAATAAAAGACATAAGAAAACGATTGTCGCACCAACATGATTATTTCAGTCCCTGGTCTGCTATTTTACATTACAAAAATATAAATTGTTTCTGGGGTAAGCAACTGGAGCGACATCTTCAGATTTAACACAACGTTCCGTTGGTAGCTTTGAATACTGTCTTCTTGAGCCGAATCAGATTTACATTTGAAATTACCTAGACAAAACAATTTACATGTTATTGGGCTGAATCAACATAAAATAACGATCAAGAATAATTTTGGTTGTATTTCAAACATTCAAGCAATTTGTTTTGCATCACGGTTCCCTAAATAGCGCGTCGGTTATTAATATTTTTACGAGTTGAAATGATACGCGGTAACCTTTTACAAACTCAAGAAAATTATACCGATGTTGGTATGGACATCATATTTATGAACTTTCCCGCTACACAAATAAGTACTTCCGTACATATACAATTCCATTTACACAGGGTAGCAGTTCAAAAAAAAATTCACTAGAATATGTAAATGGAAACGATATGCAAATTATAAAATGAAAATTTTTAACAGACGAAATCAAATAAAAAAAATTCTGGAGAAAAATCAATAAAACCTTTTTTATGGCCCACCCCTGAAGCATAACAATCACAAGACTATCTTTCGAGATTTTCAAATCCATTGTTTATTCGAAGCAGGTTGATGGAATATGTCTATTTCATTATTCAGGAAAACTTTAGAAAAATTTCATATAGACAAGTCGAGTGTACGCGCGCGGAGTCTCACAAAGAAACGGATGGAATGGAAAACTCTTCTTCTCTTCTTTAGGCGCTTTATTTATGTGCTTCCCATCTGCATATGCAAATGAATTGCTTCGTGTTGTTAAATGTACAATAATGTATTACTGGCACAAAATACGCAAGTACATAATAATAAAATAATAAAGGAAACTTGGAATATTCATATATGGAAAATTGTTGCTCATTTTCTCGTTTATAAATTTGTTTGTTTGTCTGGAAGAGATATGTGAAATTGTTTTGTTGTGCGTGGCATGTAGCAAAATGTATAAGATCAGTATATATGACGGTACATACAATTGCTGTTGTGATACATATTTTTGTGGGTTCATTTTCTCAGCACCATTCCCATGGTACACCATATATTACAAAAGTATTACTCCGCCGCAAATTTATCCCCACGCAAAGCAAATTTTCAAACTTACATGGGGATATAAAAGATATACAAATTAAATTATTTTTAGACGATAACAAAATAATGTATTTGTGTGGGTATCCAAAATACATCCTAGGTATTAGGGGAGCGATAAATTATGTAACCCACGCTAGGCTTATTTTATTACGGTCGCTTATTTTTCTCCGAGGCGAAATGTTAAAATTTTCCCATCGAAAAATATAAAATGTAACATTGTTCGATCGAAGAATATAGAAATCATATTTTAGACATTGGCTAAACACAAAATAAATGTAAACACTTTCAAAGAAAAATGTTAAATTTTATCTAACGATTAGATTTTCTGTCAATACACAATTACACAAAGTGGCGGTACACACGAATAAACATATCAGTCATTTTCTTTTATCTTTTCTACATGTTTATGTAGACATGTAGCCTTGAGAAATAATACAGAATGAATATCTTGAATTTCCAGAAATGCTATCTATATAGACGGGTATGGTTTAGATGTAAAATAAATGTGACAGTAGACTGTTATCGTTTGCACAATGGAAATACAGTCAGCCCGCCTATAACGCTATTAATGTGAGTTCAGCTTTGATAAAATATGTAACTTAAAACATTCATCATCACTGTCATATACAGCAGAACTGTTTTTTTTCTAATTAGCCAAAAATCCTTTTCCCTTCGCAAACTTTCAGAGTGAAATGAAGTTCTAAATCCTTAGCCAGATCTAGTCCTTTTTCCACATCATATAATTACAGAAGTTTGCCACGGATACGTTATCAGCGTTTTCTGCCAGAAGCAATATTTACTATTTCTTTAGCTGAGGCTGAGATATCATTTTCTGTTTGAACCATTTGAGGCAAAACAGTTTTCCAACAAGTATTAAGTGTGGATGGTTAAATTTGTGTACAAGTTGTTGATATAAATACAATCGAAAATGGAAAATTCTTTACATACTTGAATAAGAGTTATAGCGCCATCATTTTCTAATCTGTCGAAACGAGTTTAGAAAAATTGCGTACACTGTATCTAAAAATTTTCCGTACAGTACTCGAATAACGGAATATCATTAAAAAACGTGTCCGTCCCGCCAGCCGGAACCATATCAGCCGGAACCAAAAAACTATGACACAAGTAACACGATGCATTGTGCATCATTGAGCACTATATGCTTTTTCAGCCGGAACCTTATAAATTCAGCCGGAACCTGATAAAGCCACACAGAACCATAAAACAGCTAAACCAACTAGGGCACTAGTAGTACGATGTATTGTGTATCATTGTGCACTATATAATTTTTCAGCCGGAACGTTATAAATCCATAAATATAAGATTTTTTCGGATAAAAATACTTACAAATTCAGCCGGAACCATACGCTCTACAGCCAAACTGACTATGGCACAAACAGCACAATGCATTGTGCACTATATAATTTTTCAGTCAGAACGTTATAAATCCAGCAATATATGATTTTTCGGTGGAACCTTATAATTCCAGCCGGAAACGATGGTTTGGTTATATACAGTCAAACTAACTATATTACAAGTAGCACAATAAATCGTGTAGCATTGTGCTCTATATCCCTTTCCAGCCGGAACTTTATAATTCCAGCCGGAACCCAATAAATCCAGCCCGAACCATACTGTAGCAAAACCAACTATGGCGCAAGTAGCACGATGCATTGTGCATCATTATGCACTATAAAATTTTCTAGCGGAACCTCATAAATCCTGAAATATACGATATTTCGTTGAAAAACCTTACAATTTCGGCCGGAACCATACCCTCTACAGTCAAACTAACTACAGCACAAGTAGCACGATTCGTTGTGCATCATTGTGTACTATATGATTTTTCAGCGGGAACCTTATAATTCCACCCAGAACCTTACAGAGCCAGGCAGTACCATATAACAGTCAAACCAACTTAAGCACAAGATTACGATGCATTGTGAATCATTGAGCACAATATATTTTTTTCGCCGGAACCTTGTAAATCCAGTAATATACGATTTTCCGGGGAAAAAACCTTACAAATTCAGCAGAATCCAACAGGCAAAATAACTATATCACAAATAGCACGATGCATTGTGCAACAGTGAGCAACAGTGCATTGTTGTGCATAACGTTTTGATCGTTCCGAAAAAATGATATGTTGCCCTATTTATGTAAACATTTTGTTTCGACTGGATTTTTATGATTCTGGATGGCATTATATACATAGTTTGGCTGCAAAAACATATAGAAAACTACTATATAAAATTATATAGTGCACAATGATGCACAGTGCACCGTGCTACTTGCGCTATAGTTGGTTTTGCTACAGTATGGTTCTGGCTGGATTTATTAGGTTCCGGCTGGAATTATAAAGTTCCGGCTGGAAAGGGATATAGTGCACAATGCTACACGATTTATTGTGCTACTTGTGATATAGTTAGTTTGACTGTATATAACCAAACCATCGTTTCCGGCTGAAATTATAAGGTTCCACCGGAAAATCATATATTGCCGGATTTATAACGTTCTGGCTGAAAAATTATATAGTGCACAATGCATTGTGCTATTTGTGCCATAGTCAGTTTGGCTGTAGAGGGTATGGTTCCGGCTGAATTTGTAAGTATTTTTTTCCGAAAAAATCTTATATTTATGGATTTATAAGGTTCTGGCTGAAAAACTATATAGTGCAAAATGATGCACAAAGCATCGTGCTACTTGTGATATAGTTAGTTTGACTGTAGAGTTCTGCTGAATTTGTAAAGTTTTTTCCCGAAAAATCGTATATCACTGGATTTATAAGGTTCCGGCGAAAACAAATTTTGTGCTCAATGATACACAATGCATCGTTTGGCTGTTGTACGGTTTTTGGTTTTTTTAATATGTTCTGGTCGGAATTATAAGGTTCCGCCTGAAAAAGGATATAGTGCACAATGCTACACGATTTATTGTGCTACTTGTGATATAGTTAGTTTGACTGTATATAACCAAACCATCGTTTCCGGCTGGAATTATAAGGTTCCACCGAAAAATCATATATTGCTGGATTTATAACGTTCCGGCTGAAAAATTATATAGTGCACAATGATACACAATGCATTGTGCTACTTATGCCCAAGTCAGTTTGGCTGTAGAGGGTATGGTTCTGGCTGAATTTGTAAGGTTTTTCCCCGAAAAATCTTATATTTATGGATTTATAACGTTCCGGCTGAAAAATTATATAGTGCACAATTATGCACAGTACATCGTACTACTAGTGCCTTAGTTGGTTTGGCTGTTTTATGGTTCTGTGTGGCTTTATCAGGTTCCGGCTGGAATAATAAGGTTCCGGCTGAAAAAGCATATAGTGCTCAATAATGCACAACGCATCATGCTACCTGTGCCATAGTTGTTTGGTTCCGGCTGTCGTGACGGGCACTAAAAAAGAACTTTAAAAATTAGTAAATAATTCAATCCTTATTTTAAACTAGCTGACCCGGCGAACCTCGTTCCGCCCCAAATTACTTCGTTCTGAGCAAATACTTTTGTCATTCACGAAAAGTGGTTTTGATGAGAGAAAAATCAAACAACTCAACTCAATTCTCAAAAGAAGATTGAATTGAGTGGACATTCCTTTCACTTGTTCATCGAATTCAACACTAATGTGTTGATTCAAACTCAGGCATCTTTCGAAAATTGAGTTGTTTTTTTTTTGGATTTTTTCTCTCCGTGTGGAAATGGAATTCAAAAGAATTCAATGTATTTTATTCGAGTGGAACTAAATCGAAGACAGACGCAAATCAATACAATGCATTGTGGTGAACAATATTTCGTCTTGTTTTCTAGCGCGTAAACAACAAAGGTGGTTCGCCAACTCTCGAACACGAGACTTAAAACTGACCATGAAAAAAGCACGGAAATTCCAGATTTATTCCGCACACTCCGAACGATTGACCTTGTGATTTATTAATCGTCATAGCGAACGCCAAACGAACAGGAAACCGAATGCGCTTCAGAACGGAAATTAGAACATCCTCTCCTTTGAATTTGCCCTCGTTAATCGTCGCTTGAATCACGTTGTTCATCAGGTTCTTCCCAGCTCATTGCACTTCGTTACACAATCTCGGATGGTTCAGATTGCGTAGCATGGTTATCACAGATCAGACCTTGAGCATCAAGTTATGCGGGGAGGTATTCCCGGCAAATCAGCCGCAATCAAAAATTCGGTCGGATAGCTTTGACTCAAGTAGTTCATTCTATGTCTCCTTATTCTTTGCTGCCAAAATCCCTCGTTCGCTGAGCCAATTGTGATTCATATAATTTCGGCAGATGTCCGGAAACACTTTCCTTCGATTTCGTGAAAATGCAAATTTCGAGAGAAACGAAATCAATCCGTTCGAAACATCAACAGGAATTTGACCATTGCCAAGCGGCAACAGTTGTTTGGGAAAATTAGCAGGTGATGAGTCGGATATATATCGCGACTCTAATGTTCGTGGTCAACCTTCACATAGCGCCACAAACTTGACGATTTCAAACATGCGTTGAGTTCATCTGCAGCTGTTGATCTCGGAATGACAGGTAGCTTTTGATGAAAATCGCCGGCCAGCAAAATCCTCGCTCCACCAAAACGTCTTGAGTCACTTCGTAAATCCTTCATCGTTTGATTGCACGCTTCCAATGATCGTTTATGTGCCATTGTGCACTCGTTCTATAGGCGATGATTTTGCATTCTTGAAATACCCTGGCCATCGCCGAGTTCTTGGCAATTGAGCGCACTGGTTTGTCAATCGTGTGGATATGCATCGGAAACTTCAATACAGGATGTGCCTTCCGGCTACCGTCCTATTTGAAATCTCGAGCGAATTGTGGAAAAGACAATGAAATCAAAAACGTTTTACCTGTTCCACTGGGAACATTGAGGAAGAATATTCCGCCGTTACCTTCGTGAACTGCCTTCATTAATGCGTCATACACGTTATTTTGTTGCGCATTCGAAAACGGGACATTCGTTCGTACTATTTGGCTCATTGAATCTTGACCGTACACTTAATTTAATATTAAATGCATCGAACGAACTGAAGCTGGCGTTCGTTTCCAATGCGTTCGATGGATGATACGTTATACGATGATTGCAAACAATGTAAGAATTTGATTCGCCGGCGCAGAAACAGTGGCATCGGCGAGTGTTGAGTCCCAATATGAGTCGTTTTCCAGCAAGCTTAGACGTTAGCAAGCCTTTGGATAAGTAACGCATACAACACACCATCTATAGTACGAAGTGATTCGAACGAAGTAGGACCACGAACATGGAACAAAAGCAAAAGAAGATAGAAGCATTCATCTTCTCGTTTATCAACGGTGTACACATAGCCAAGCATATCAGTCGCATGCATATCGACGTATCCTGCAACAGGTTGATCTTCTTTCGTCGTTGAAACTTCTTCATCGACTGGTTCCAAGTATTATAACGTGGCATTTTCCAGTAAAGCAATGAGAAAATATGCCAAATCGCATCACTGTAACTGACAAAATGGCCCAATAGAAATCGTGACATTTCGTCATTTGCATCTGGAGCAGCAATGCCTACCACTGCCAGGTTCGCGTATTTGCAGACATATTTAATTGACTTAATGGAGTAACAATACTCAACAATTCAGTGTGTTGCGAATGTTTTCGATAGAAGCTTGAAATACGGAACGATCCAGCGATTATCGACCACGACATCTTTTCTTTTCACCGTCATCGTGACAGTTCCGCCACCATCTTCGGATGAACGAAGCCAATATAGTGGATAACTATCGTTTTCACTAATTGAGCCATACACAGTGAATCTGGATCGTGATCTCCACACGGACCTGGAATCATGTTTCATGCGACAAACGCGAACAACTCCGGTTTGGCTTCTGAATCTGGTGTTTTGGCGCTGATGATTGAATCGATTTGATTTGGTCTGATTTTCTCAATCAACCACAGCAGAATGTATGCATGTGATAATCCACGCTTTTGCTACTCTATACAGAGTAGATCCAACAACGTGGCTGTCCGAAAACCATTTGCTTAACGTTGAAGTAGCTAGCAGTAGATTACCGGTAATTCGGATTGCATGTGAACATGATGAATAAATTAGGTCGTCCTTAATGCCGCACATACGTTTGAGACTGCCAACATATGTCGCCTGGATAGAATGGTCAATGGAGCGATGCTCGTCGCATCTCCTTCCGAAACGACGGCATCGCACAGATGAATGTACTGCTCAGAACGTAGTTTTGATTGACTGAAGCGGATGAAATTTAAACGTTTTGTTTCGATCTTGCCTTATATATCGTTGCTATATTGTTGAAAAATCGACGATATCTCAAAAGATGATTGTCCACGCCTTGTCGCATCATCAACCGACAAGTATCAAAATGCATGGAACTAACCATCTTATTCGTTTCTTCATCTGTAAAATGAATTTGTTAGTGCATTGTGTTCATGCAAAATACACTGAAGTTCTACGATTATCTCTTGTTCTGATGCATTTCAAAGCGCAAGACGATAACTTAATTCACATTCGGAATTTCCAACGTAATAAATTAGAAAGAACTTCGGTTCTTCATTCACTAGTGGCGTCAACGCTCCGTTTCGATGATAAATTTGCCATTGAATCTTTAAGATAGAGGGCAATTTCGAATACGAAGAGTACAATCGGTCAACATTATCGAAATGATGAACACGTGGTGACGTCGTTACTTTATAAATAGAATTGTAGCTTGGTTAACGAACAACAACATCTGTTCCAAATGCACAACATAACCCTGGCGTTTCTGCGTAGAACTACAATGTTTGGCAATGTAGACACACGACAGACAATGCGCCAATATCAACCCAGCGAAGATCTTTGTAGGCGATTGTAGAGTCATAACTGAAAGCAGCGCGATTCAAATGGACGTTCACCGCACTTCTTCGTTGAGTTACGTTTTGTCGATCCTAAGCCTTTGTTCATTTAATTCTTCGCGTTGCCCTTGCGTTTCCTTCTCACGGACACCGTGCATTCTTTGTGAATTACGATTTTTTCGTCGTAGGTTCTATTGTCTGATAGCCGGCATTTTAATCAAAAATCAATTCCTAAAAATTACATTGATGACAATTTCTGGAAAAGTTATCAACATCGTAAAAATCATACCGAACTCCATACAATTTTAATAATGGTACCGTTTATGGATGCAATGCATACAATTCGAATATCATAGAACAGTAAATCAATACGCAAATTTCCAATTTAATAGCAGCAAGAAAAATAACAAGTTCGCACAATCGACAATGACAATGGGCGCTTTCAGGTTCCCTATTATGGTTAGTCAAATCATCGCTAATTTGATTTAAAAATTTCATTGTACTAATCATTTTCAAAACGTTGATTTCGATTTTACTCAACATGTTTCGAAACGTTGGGTGCCCTGAAAGCACACAATGCGAAAAGGACATTGATAGGTGTCAATGCACAACGCCTAAGTCAACATACAAAGCAATCTACTAGGTTGTGTCGATTATGATTACACCTCAGGGCCATCTCTTATTTATCTCGTTAACTTTGTGTTTTATCAATTTATTTCACGGTGTTCTGAGATATTTCAAGCTTTGCATCAACCTTCCACGCTTTATAGCGTCCAAAATCATCAAAATATGCAAAACATTCAAAATTTCATAGAAAAAAACTCAATTTTCTTCGGGTTTTCTGGAAGTTTCCGAGTTTTCCACTCTGTTGGAACAGCAAATTATCAACAAGTTATCTGCGAATTAAATTATATAAATATTAGATTTAGTTTCTTTTTGATATTATAAAAATACTTAGCTTAAATCTTGATGGTCCAATATTATAGTTGATGCGTATCATAACTTAAAAATAACAAGAAAACTATCATAACAATTATTATTTATATTAGATAATACTTACAAATCATTTTTCATTTGTTTACATTAGAGTAACTGACAGCTATACATACACACTGTTAAATTTAATCTGCTTTACCTTTAAAAACCTTATAAATGTAAATTAGAAACCTAACAAAAGTTGCTATAAAAATTGTTGTGTAGAATTTTGGACATCTAGTTATAATTATTAAAACCCTGTATTTACTTAAGCCATTTTTGTATTATAGTACAGTTTAACAAACATAATTTTAAGAAAATAAAATTTCTCTTTTACATCGACCATCGAGCTGTTCACAACTCAATTATAATAAATTACTACGTATATTTATTAATATAAACCAATACCAAAACCATCAACCCAGTTTATCGCATTATCATTTTTCCTACCAATTTCTTTCAGCCTTTATATTGGAATACTACCCATTGGTACGAAATACACTCAGAGTTTTCAATTTTAATCTTCTAAAAGACCATCTGCCAAATCGGTTTAGCCGTTTTCACGTAACACATTTTCACACCGTTTTTATATATTTAAATTCGTGAACAAAATTTTCTTCCAGTTTCTGAACAACTTTCACCATATTTAAAATAAGTTTTAATAATGAAAACACGTTGTTCAATCGCATATCTCTCTTTTAACTAATCGGAATGTTTGTACTTGTCACCTGTCAAATAACATATGATGCAAAAAAAAGAATAATAATAAAAAATAAATAATAAAAAAAAAAAAAATTTAATATTTTTTTTTTTTTATTAAAATGATACCTGTGTAAAGCGGAAAAAATGTAACTGTTATATTATTAACATTATTTGAAATATTTTGGCAGTTAACTTTAAAAAACTGATCATTACCCAATATTCACTAACTCGAATATTGGGGTTAATAAAAGTTCTAATAAAATGAGTAGAAAATCGGTATCCGAGGCAGAATAGTAACACACACTACACGCCTGACTACGTAGAATGAATTACTGAAATCAAATGAGTTCAAATGGTTTTGTATTATGACCAAATATAATAAAAATTCTTAGGCCATGTGAGATATCCCCAGAGATCTTAACACAACTTCAGATATTTGGGGTGATAGTTAGAGCTGATGCCAGTTATAAATAATATTGAGCAGCTTCCCATCCAAGGTTTCAAACAATTTAAAGAATTTTATATTATGACCAAATATAATAAAACTTCTTAAACTAACTGAAATATCCTTAGAGATATTAACACAACCTAAGATATATGAGGTATTAGTTGAAATCCATTGTAGTTAGGTCAAATAACTCTGTGCTTGAATCGCAAACATTTTTTTTTGATAAGCCTAATTCGGGTATTAGGGTAAACCTAATTCGAGTACGCTGAATTCAATGGTGCTAGTCCCATTTCAAAGTTAGTCCTCATTTTTGGAATATCGCTTTCGGTATGTTTTGATTCTGAGTCAAAATATACCCTCATTTTAACGTTGCAGCCCCTTGAACCATTAAGATTTTCGTTATGCTTTCTTCAGCAAGGTCAAGAAAAACAACTTTGCCGAACATATCAAAACCGAAAAACCACATCTACTTTTTTTTTTTTTCATTTCGACAAAAAACCCTCATTTATATCATTTTGTTGAATTTAAATCAAATGAAATCGATCGAATAAACATCACATCAAGAAATAATAGATACAATAGAAACTATTTAAAAGAAAATCAAGTCGATTCAATTGATTTTATGGTGATTTTTCCTAAAAAAAACTTAACCTCTGGGTGCCCAGCTTGTCACATCTTTTAACTAGCACAGTGTAATTAGAAGCTACATATTTAAGGGTGGGGACAGTTTAAACAATTTAGTATTCTCTCTTTCTCTGTCTCTCAATTTTTTCTATCTCTTTCTCTCTCTCTCTCTCTCTCTCTCTTTTTTTTTTAATGAGTGATTAAGTCATTGATTCTAAAGCAGCCGTGCAATTTTCTCCTTGTCACCACTGGGAATCGAACCCGGGACCTCCGGTCACTGGAGCAAGCATGCTGACCACTTTGACACTGGGGCGGCAATTTAGTATTATGACCAAATAAAATAAAAATTCTTCGGCTAACTGAGATATCCCTAGAGATCTTAACACAACCTCAGATATATTGGGTATTAGTTGGGGACCATGTCAGTTAGAAATAATTTTCAGTGGCTCCCCATCCAGGGGTGTCTGGGGATATCTCAGCTGGATTAAGAATTTTTATTATATTTGGTCAAAATACAAAATTTTATTAACTGTTCCCTCCTCTGTATGGAGAGCAACTGAATTTATTTTATAACTGAAATTACCCCGCAACTAACACCCCATATACCTGAGGTTGCATTAAGATCTCTAGGGATATCTCAGTCAGCCTAATAATTTTTGTTATATTTGGTCTCAATACAATATTTTATTATCATCTGAATATTTTTTGTCATCTGGAATCATCTGAATATTTTTTATGACTGACATGGTCCCAATTAACACCCCATGTGCCTAAAGTTGTGTTAAGATCTCTGTAGTGATATCTCATTTGGTTTAAGAATTTTTATTATATTTGGTCATAATACAAAATCATCTAATCTGTTCCCACCCCTGGATGGGGCTCCTGATAATTTTGTCTAACTTAAATAGCCCCCAACTAACATCACATGTACCTGAGGTTGTGTTAACCCTCGTCAGGCGACATACGTACAATTGTTCCTTTTCTGTTTTTAAATACTAATAAGTCTTCTTGTAGAAGCCGGAGAGAGTTAAAGCACAGAAAAAAATAAATATAAACAGAAGTAAAGCTGCATACAAAAGTTTTACGCATATTTTCATAGTAAAATATGGGGTCACGATCCGGTTTTATATTGACCAAATTTAAAATTACCGTTATAATCTAAACGAAGAAAAAATGAAACAAAAACATTATGAAAGTTAAAGAAACACTTAATGTTTATTTGAAGAGTTGGACATTCTAAGTTTATTATTTAAAGTTTATATTTTGGGGTTACAATCTAAAAAAGTTGATTCAAAATTTTGTATGCAGCTTTACCTCTGTTTATATTACTTTTCTCTATGGTTAAAGCTTTGTGAGATCTCTACATTTTAATAATATGGAAATTCAAAATATTATCTATTTACAAAAATTATTTCTACAGGGACGATTTTCATTTATGAAAGTACAATTGTACTTCTGCCGCCTTTTAGCGTTATAAAATTATGCCGCCAGACGATGGTTAAAATCTCTAGGGACACTTAATTTTCAATAATTCTTTATAAATAGTTGTATCTTTTCTTTTTTAATAATTTGCTTTACATTCCCTGAATTAAAGCAAATTTGTACAGTAAGTTTGAATTAGTAGTGTAATGCTCGTTTTTTGAGAATTATCCTGCTGTTATTACCCGCATATATCATCTGGGCTATCACTAATTGTGCTAAGAGGTCTTGAGTTGATTACAGCCTGAATCTATACTGATATTTTTGAAAATTCCTCAAAAGGGAGATGCGGTTTTCCCAAATTTCTATTAAGAAGCCATTTAACAAATTTTACAGAAGATTTCTACAATGTTTCAAAATTTGGAGAATAAGCAGGAATGAAATGCCATTTTATTCCCTTATGGGAACTATTATCAATTATTTGAGTCTGGTTTCGTTGATCATACAACATCTTATGAAACTTTTTTAGAAGATGATAAGCGCCTTTGAAATTTGAACCGTTATCGCTAAATGCATCTGATGGTTTCTCACGACGTCCAATGAATCGTTGGAACGCGGCTATGAATCCTGCTGTATTTAGGCTGCTGACCAATTCAAGGTGAACCGGATTTCATTGACATGCAAATGAAAAGTGCTATATATGCTTTGTCCAATATAGGCGAACGACCGTAAATACTTTATACTATTATCATTTCTGCATAACCTACACCTGTCACTAAGACCGGACGCTCAAATTTTAATTTCGCAGATTATAAATTTCCCATTAAATTAGAAACTTTTTTAGATTTGTTGCTGAAACATGTTTTACAATGTTGATATACTGATTTGGCTATGCCTTTTCATCTTATAGGCCAGTATTGTTGTCACACTGCTGCTAGTAACACTTGTGGCCCCACAAATGATGCTTTGCAGGTAATATTACTTGATGTTTCTGGTCATATGGAAACTGTGCTTTTTCCACACGACCACCAACACGAAGTATTCTATCTTCATCCAGGTAGTATGGATATAATAAAAATAAAACGCTATTCCGTTCAACCGTAGGTCAGTGTGTTGCTGGACTAGATAACTATTGAATTTCCTTGTGCAAACATGCGGATTGAACTACTTTAATCAAGCAGGAATTATAGATTCTCGTGAGTTGCATGCGATTTATCTCCTTTTGATATGGCAAATATGTATATTCATTGGGTTTTTAGGCGAAAAACATTTTTCTCTATTAAAAAAATGAGGCCCGTTCCACCATAACTGATTTTCTTTAAGGTCATTTGGTAATAACCCAGGTGATACTAAATCTGCCGGATTAAGCTTCGAACCCACATGCCACCATTCTGCATCTTTCGTTAAACTTTTGCTATTCGATTTGCCACAAATTGTTTAAGATTGGATGATTCCAGCCAGCATAAAACAATTGTGGAATCAGTTCACATGGAGATCATTATTATATCTACTAGATTGGCCAGGAGAAGCGCTCCAAAAAAGTTCTATTCATGGAATAGTTTGAACTTTACCTCTGCTACCTTTGATTTTGAACAGAGTGGCCGAGAATGATGAGTACCTTGATCATTCGTTGTTCTTATTTAAACTGCTGCTTCATAAGCTGTTTTTGATCCATCACTAAATCCATGTAGTTCGATATATTTGTACGGTATAACTGATACCACCAGAAATTTAATGTTTAATTTCTCTATGTCACACATTTGATTTTGAAATACTAGCCATTTTTTCATGTGTGGGCAACTGCAGCAGGGAAGCATTCGAATTTCAAAATGAAACTTTGCATACCAATTAAGCCCAATTTGTGTTAATTCGTGCTCACGGGAAAAAATTAGTGCAGGTCCAGGAGCCGAAAAAACGGAAAAAGAAAATTTAAAATTTCGCCTGAAAGACGAGAAAAACTAAAACCCAATTTAAAAAAAAAAATGATAAAAGCCTAATTTTAAAACTTTCTGAAAGCAGCTACATTGACAAAATTTGTGCTTATCATCACAATATGATTTTCATAAATTTTCATTCATAACTTGAGGGAAAACAAACTAGCCCCTTAAAGATACTATATTAAAAATTCAAAATACAGAGGTATACCGTTCAATAATATTTTTATTGAACAATAAGCTAAAAAATAGAAATAAAATATTATAAAATCCAAGAATAAGTAATTCATATAGGATACTCCTATCAGGTATTTTCATTCCCGTTCGAAATATGTATATAGTGGCTGAATTTCTGAATTTGTGCTAATCCAGAATTGGTTCAATGAAATTGGGCTAATTCTGAATTTGTACCAATCCACTATATTTTTCGGATGAAGGAATATGTAATCAGAAGTGCCAACTTCATTGGTTTCTAAAACACTTTTTTTAGAAAATCGTTAATTCAACGATCTTTGTTGTTCAATAGAATTGAGCCAATTCTAGATTAGCGCAAATTCAGAAATTCAGCCACTATATACATATTTCGGATGGCAATGAACATGCCTGACAGGAATATGCTATCTGAATTGATTATTCTTGTATTTCATAATATTTTATTTCTATTTTTTAATTTGTTGTTCAACAAAAATATTATTGAACGGTATACCTCTGTATTTTGAAATTTTAATATAGTATCTTTTAGGGGCTAATTTTTTTCCTCAAGTTATGAATGAAAATTTATGAAAATCATATTGTGATGATAAGCACAAATTTCGTCAGTCTAGCCGCTTTTAGAAAGTTTTAAAATTAGGCTTACATTTATTCTGTTTATTTCTAGAAATTGGGTTTAATTATTTTCACCTTTCAGGCGAAATGTGAAATTTTCTTTTCCCAGTTTTCCGCTCCTGGACCTGCACTAATTTTTTCCTGCGAGCACGAATTAGCACAAACTGAGCTTAATCGGTATGCAAAGTTTCAATTTGAAATTCGAAAGTTTCTCTGCTGCAGTTACCCACTCCTTTCAATCTAGGTTCACCTTCCAAAAATCATTCATTTTTGCAATGAAAATTACAAATCAAATTTTCACCCAATCGACATTGAATTTTAAGTTCTTTCTTCAGAACTGTAGCTTAATTTAAATCATCGGTACCTGTTATGAGGTCATCCACGTTAAAGCCTCTCTTAATTATTTTGTGGTGTTATAAAATGTGGTATAAAATATTCATCCGGCAGTGACTTCTCGCATATGCCCCAATGATTGATACTCGTCTATAAAACTAATATATTGTAATTTGAGCTCATTATTGCTTGGTTTCCAAGATAGATATCGTCGCAAGGCTGTTTCCTTCGAGTTACCCAAGTATTTTATGTTTGGTTTTGCCGGTAACTTTACAATAAATTTCCCAACATTTTTACCTTTGTCTCTTTGAAATACGGATTAATTACACCACCACACCAAAATCCACATTATACAGTTACTTTTTTTGGTTCCATTGTCTTTTCAAATAATTCTCAAGGGTTTTCTTCAACCCAAATGCGGCAGTTTTATTTGTTGATATAGCCGCCAATTTCAAAATGAGCTTCATCGGTGAAAAAAATTTGCTTGAAAAAATTCTCATTTTCTTCTTATTTTTCTATGGCCCTATTAACGAATTTTTTTAAATGTATTTTGTAAGCCTTTTCATGAAGATCTTCGTGTAACATATTGAACAAAGTTGTTGGTTTGAGATTTAATTACTGTGAACGACGACGAATTGATGTCCTTGGCCCTTCAGCAACACTTGTACTAACAGCTGCAATATTTTCACTTGAACGACCACTATGATGATAAGCTATAATAACACTGCGTTATAGGAGGGTTGACTGTATTCGTTATTTTCTCGACTTTTCATCACGGTAGTTGTATATTACATTAAAAAGGTTTATGATCCGATAAAAATGAAAATAAAACAATAAAGGCATAATAATAACACACCCACATTATATACAGATGTGCTCCGTTGGAAATTTTATCTCAGTATAAAAAAACGATTTGAATAAAACCAATAAAACTGAAATTGCTGATGTTCCGATGTTGGATTTGGGGTTTTTTATTTATCGGAATATCATTATACGATTCTGACTACAACAATTTCTTTTCCCCATTTTAAATGTTTATGATTCAGATAATTTTATTTTCCACACACATCGCACTAGTAAAGCCTTAAAGCCATTAAAATATTTGTGTATTTAAATATCTGATGAATTACGTCTGCGGGATCTAAAACGGAATTTGAGAGTTCGACCGAGAGTGAAATATAAAAATTCAATTCCGTTCAAAGATGTATCAAAAAGCAATTAAATTTTTTTGCTTTTATGATCAGGATTATTATTATTATTTTTATTTTTTTTTATAATGGGATAACATTTTTTCGGAATCAACTTGTTTTTGAAATATTTATTGGAATTTATTAACCCAGGGATATGATACGGTTGTTAAAATTTTAAATTGCTTGTTATTTTTCGTACATAACTCAAGGCTCAATAAATAAAAATCATCATACAATCAAATATGACAATAATTTTTGAACATTGTTATAGGTTATTGGCTCCCCTCAATAGCATAATAACGTTTAAGTTAGGAAATGTTAAAATTATTTTATGTTGAATTGAAATACCCCAGTCGAAAATATATAGCTGACCAACAAAAATACGAGGATTTCCTTAAGAAATTAAATTTGTTCTCTTCTTTCTTTTGTTGAAGCTTTTCCAGCATCTTTTTCGAAGAAAAATGGGCCAATTCTGCAACCACTCCAAAGTCCACACCAAACAACATTAATTTAGTTGTAACATCAAAAGCAAGCCCCAAGCGAGGATAAATTGTACTAAACTATTTCTAAAATAATTTCTACTCTAGTTAGGTATCAGATCCCTTGCATACGTTTAATACTGAATTACTCAGATAGTTTCCCCCAGAAAGCATTCCACGCTAGTTTCATGTCAATCGCTTCAAATAAGAACATTTCCTGGCATATCACTTAAAACGTGAAGCTTTTACAAAATTTTGAAAATCAGTTGTGAACGTTAGCATTATGTACATGAAACTATCAAACTATTGTTGATATTATAGAGTTTCCGCCTATTTTGAGCCTATTTCGGCTGATTTATGTTGATTAATTGTTTTTGGGTGCCAGGTAATTCATTAAACTGAAGTTGGCAAAAACCCTAGCTTTGTTGACATTGCCGCAGAGATGCGAGCATAAAAGTCTGACCACAGCAAAGAAAATTTTAATGAGTACGTGGCTCAGTGAAAACAGTATTTTATCATGAATAACAATATCGTGTCCGATGGAAAGAAAAAATCATGTTGCTAGCCTGGGTCGGGATCGATATGTATCATAAACATGAAATTATACTGCGACGAAACTTTCGACAATAAACTGCTAGATGAAATCGGGAAAAGATTCCCATGTTGTCCCATGCAAATAAGTATGCAAGCTGGGCCGCTAATTTAAAGGAAATGGCTACAAAATTCAAATGCACAGGATGTAAGAAATCTTATTTTGATTTCGCAATTCGAGATATAATAGTCTTGCATACCTTTCACGAGCCAGAATGACGTGCGATCTTATAAAAAGATAACCCTAGCTTTCATGACGTCATTGCAATTGCCCAAGAACACTCGAGGTAGTTAAAATCTTGCTCAATCATCCCGCAGCAATTGAACTGTGTCGATCAAGCGTATAACCGGAGTGTGTCAAATAAAAATGCTTTAAAGTCATGTCCGGGCTGTGGTTCAAAGCTTGGTCGAAGCAACTCGGTCGTAATCACTCAAGTCGATCTCAATAGGATGGTGATCGAAGTCAATCCAATAACAACGTCATTTATGTTTTGAAAACTTCCGTGACGAGTTGTCCAAAACTTTGAAAATTTGTTCAAGAAACCAATCGGTTGTCGAAGTTTGACCCAACAGGAAGTCTTACTTTGAGAAAATCAAACCACCTATGTTGTCTAATCTGAAGCTGAACACGAACCATTGGTGTTGTACTATATATATGAAGTTGCAAGTTTGAAATCCAAACCAAAACAAGAATGTGCTCAGCGGTGAAATTGGATGGAGCGTTGTAGTAAGAAATTTTTCATGACATAAGAAATTAACAGGAAGCCTCTAAAAATTTTAATTCACACTGGATCAACAACACAATCTTGAGCGGATATTCAGGTTCGAGCCTGGTTTGGTTCACCTTAATCAAGCTCACTTAATATTGTAATGTGATAACTGCACCACAATGTTTCAAGGCAAGTCTGTTACCGTTTGTAAAATTGAACGAATTTAAAAGAAATTAGAGCGTTCTTGAACTAATCCTATTCAGTCGATGAGCTGCACCATTCATTGTGTCCGTAAAGTTGACAAAAAGTCACTGATAGTTGGTGGGGATTTTAAGGTTACTCTCTTGACCTGTATCCAATTACAAGAGTTGAGTTGTTATTTCAGCGCTTGCAAGGAGGGAATCGATTTTCGAAGATGGACCTCAGCGAACCATATTTGAAATTGGAACTTCATCTGGTGGTAGTTCCGACTCGATTTGGACTATTCCAGTACCAAAGATTGCCATTTGAAATAGCTAGCGCTCCATATTTCAGCAAATTATTGAACAAATGACACCAAATGCGGAGCCTGTTACAAAGTTACTTGAACGATATAGTTGTAACAGGTAGAACCGAAGAAGAACATCTCAAATATCCGGAAGATATTTGAAAACGATTTCCTGCTACCGCCAACTTGAAATGTAATATGAGCAGGTGCAAATTGCACCAAACTAAAATGGGTAATTAAGGGCATGTTTTGGATGAATATTATCAGCGTCCGAACGAGTTCGAACGATTGAAGTGGTTCCCATCAATAATCTCAAAAGAATTAGAAACTTTGGTATAAGTTTTGCAGCTCGCCGGAGGATCAAAAAATCGAAATCAGCGGGAAAATTTGGCGTTTTTTTTTTTGTTCACTTAGGTGCCGCTATTGATCGAAATAAGAATATCCTGATACTTGTCTTACATATTAAAATACCACTTCTCGAAAAGCCAGCATCACAGGTTGCAAGCATCAAAGAGTTGCTGGCATTAACGAAAATAAAATGTTGGTGATAATTTTGGCTGGACAACTTAAGAAACTATTTATACAGAGCAAAGGAAGTTAAAATGTTTACCGACCACCAACCCCTCACATTTGCTCTTAGCAACATTATTAATAAATAATATAATAATTCTAATAAGTTGGAAGAATATAATTTCGAACTTGTTTATAATCCTGGTTGTGCTAGCAAAATTAGGTTGGAACTAGAAGTGAAGACGTTGACTATTGACGAAACTATTCACAGTACTGAAAAGATTATACAGATCTAATAAAATACTCCGAAGCCCTCATTAACGTGATCAAAGAATATTGTTCAAACACAAATTACCGATTTTATTGAAAAGAATAACCTAATAGAAAATCACAAGTCAGCGGTCGTGCTTCTGGTAACATCCTTAGGGCACTTCTTGATTTCAGTATAGCTTTTGACACCATTAATCATGAACGCCTGACCAATAAACTAAAAACAATATTTTTGCATAGCATATCCAATAAACTCGTTTCTTCTTCTCGATTGCCTTCACAGTACACAATAATGTATTACTCGGGTGTAGCTATATATCAAAAGGTTAGAAATACCAAAGGGGTCTGTTCTTAGAACATCTTATTTTCCTTATAAATTTGCATCAACGATATTATAAACAGATCTATAGCTATATCACGGTGGTAATTATGCCGAAATCGAACAGTTCAGAAATTGGGGCGATTGTCAGGCGATTGTTTTCGGAACGGGCCAATCCTTCAGCATTCATCAAACTTAGTTATTGATAATAGCGAATTGTCCGTCTCAAACGTAGTCAACGATTTACGCGTACTTTTTGATGAACATTTGTCCTGATTATTACCACGTAGACGAGGCATGAAAACCATTAATTTTCTTTTAAGACAATTATGGACGTGAACATCTCTTGCAGGCACCACATTTAGGGGAAAAAATGTTCAAAACATATATTCTTCTTCATTTTGTTTTCTGTGCTTTTGCATTACATAACCTGGACGACATCGTTTTTCAGCAACTTTGGAAAGTGTTTTTTATGTAGGGATGGACGAGATAGATTGCTCAATGTAACTACGTTGTTATCGACACTTAACTTATTACATAGATTACATAGCGATTTCTTGCGTTCCTGACGTCGACAATGTAGACAACTTCAACAACCAAGAAAATCACAGTAGAAACTCTTATATCTCATTGCTTTACGTTAGCCGGTCTGATAAAGTTGCTGTTTTGCTATTAGATAACTTTTTAATTATCCTAGGAACAAAATAAGTTTAAATTTAGATACTAAATCACAATAATTTTATTTTTATTTTACCATGACAGGTGTAATTGTCATAATTTCTAATCTTGCCAATGGAAGTTTCAATATCGTGATAAAAATATGAAAACTGAGATTTAAAATTGCTCATTGCTATTAGCGAGCTGGTAATCTGGATTGCCAGGCATACGCACACCCATTTGTGGAAACAAATATACATCACGTAATCAAACGACTGCGACCGTAAAATTACGGAAAAAGTCGAGCCAAGTAGCACAAGTACAGAGTAAATGGGGTAACTAGCGCACTTAAAAGTTCATTTGTAAGATGAACGAAAAGAACGTAATGACAAGTAAATATTACCGTTATTTATGTCATATTGAATTTATTACTTTAAGTTGAAACAATTATCCGAATTGGTCCCAAACTCAAGATGGCACGGCATATGGTAATTCGCACCGCGCCACGGAAAAGCAGTGTGATGGGGCAGATATAGACCAGCACTAGAATGGCGGTTATCAATTGCTCCGTGCACTAAATTAACTTCTCATTTGGTATAAGAGAACGAAATTTTAATTCACATCCCGTTAAACGTGTCATTATAGTGAGTACGTGTTCAACTGTACAATATCCTTATCGTGCACGGTTAGTAAATTGTTATGGAATAAATTTGACAAAATTAATTTTTTTGTTTTGAGATTGTTTTGAAATTCGACTAAACTTTTAAATTAATTTATTCATGAAATTCATATCAATACATATTCAATGTCCTAGAGCTAACTCTATGTTTGGCTTTATTAAACGGTGGACTGGGGATCTTGAAGATATTGAGATAATAAAAAAACTATACTTCGCATCGTCTCATCCCAACTGAATATCCAAAAGAAGATTGTAAGTTACTTATCTAATATCTTGAAAGATGAGTAGAGATACGACAAAGACTTACCATATCATATTAATCTGCAAGTACTCCCGCTATACTTCACTGAATGTAGAACCTATAGTATGATAGTCCTGGAAAATGTGTTGATTTATTGAAAACTTATTACTGGATGTAACCGATTCACCGGGGTTATTTGAGTCCGTTGAAATAATAATACCGAGCAAAACTTTAAGACATTGTGAGTTTCCTCACGTAAATAAATACAAGACATATTATGGTTGCCACGAACCGGTGAACCCACGATTGTCATAAGTTTGACCAAACTTTAAAAGATGTCAGCAAAATATATATGGTTCGAATTTTTAGTACCATTTTTTATAGACCTGAATGTAGAAAAAAAATGTATTTATACTGTTTACGACTGACACAGATTTGCTTGTCTAAACTTCCGATTAACTAAATTGAAAGTTAGTTTACTCCAGCCATTCATAGATGGCACAATGAAAATTTTGTCTTATGCATAATTAAAAATTGCTAAATAAAGTAATAAATTTCAATCTACATAATATTTCTAAACAGCGATTGCTAAATTTGAACTAAGTTTTCAGTTAAAAACTAAGTTCCAGGCCAACAAGTGACTTCAGGTAAAAGAAACAATTTAAACCTGTCATTTTGAGTCGTGTGAAATTATGAGGTAACTACGAAAAACATAAATTAAGCCATTTGTCCTTTGAAATGACTACCATAATAAACATATTACATATTTTGGCAACCGACTATAATTTCATAATTAATGCCGTGTAGTCTTGCGAGCTTGTCTTTTTTCGTTAACCAACTCTCTCACTTATTGTCATTAAAACCGGAGAAGGCCAGGAATTTTATTTTGGTCCGTAGGCCAGTAGGTTAGCTTTCTACTAGAGTGAAACTCACATTTTAATGTATTACGGACGGCTCAGCAGCCGACCCGCAGATATCATCTAAACCACGCTAAGTTCTCACACGGTGATTTTGCCGGCTTGATCTCAGGGAGAAATGCTATGGGTTGTGGGATTTCAGGCTTGCGTGGCTCCTGGCCTACACCGTGATTAGAAAAATTTATATAAAAAAAAAACAAAATGCAAATTAAAATAAAAACAAAACACGGAGGTTCCACCGAAATTCTATGGACGAAACTTGAGGAATAGTATAGTAAAGAAAATAATAACAGGGTGTGTCCACTGGTGACTACCGTATCTCCTCGAGCGACAAGTTCAATGTCTGCTGAGGAAACCCAATTCGACCGATGAAACATCGACCCCAAAAGACCGATGCCCAGCCACAACGAAGCAGCATAGCAGGGTAGGGACGTTTCCCAAACAGAGAAGGTCTCTCTTCACTCGGAGAGACCTCCAGCGAATCTCCCACAATTCACACTTCGACGGCATGAAACTGCCGAAGTGCCACGAGGGGATCGTTGAATTATACGGTCGCCCGCGAATGGATGACACATAAACTAGACCTGTCACTCCGATCTTGCGGATGTTCTGCCCAGAGAATGAATGGGAGTGACAAGCCCAGCCTGTAATTATGGCACCGGCACAGAATAAGAGTACCCCCACTTCATCATTTAGTCAGAAAAAGACAACAAGAAAACGAAGTACAATTTTTATTTAGAAGAAAAGGGAAAAAAGATTCAGAGTCGTCATCATGTCATCTTCTTTATACGTGTTAATAATGAGTTAAAATATTAATAAATGTGTAAGTATTTAAATAAATATAAAATCCAATGCTAATATGTATTTAAGATTTGAATTTAATAGATTATATTGGTTTTGAATTAATAAGATTTAGTAAAAGCATTTAAAACTAGTTAAATCATAAAAAAGTGAACCGGCTGTGTTTCTTAAGATGGCTGCCAATTCACTTGTTCATTTTTTTCCACGTTGTTCCCGCCATATTGTAATAGTTTTTTTTTTCATCTTCGATTACATTTTGGAAATCACGATTACAAAGTTTTAAAGAATAATAATATTTTACTTCAAGGCAGCTGCACGAAATTTGCCTCGAGCTAGAAAAAGTTGAAAATGTGTGATATATAATGCAAATTGTTGTAAATTATTGTTGTAGTAATGCAATTGTTGTTGTACCGCCGTTTTGTGATCACACATTTTTAACTTTGTCTAGCTCGAGACAAATTTCGTGCGGCCGCCTTCAAATCTAAAAAGTTCTATCACATGTTAGGCCATAATATTGGATGAAAATTCCAGATGAAGAATATCAATAGCAATTTCCGGCTTGTATCATAAATTTTTCTCCGAGACGTTTTACAATATTTTACATACTAATTTTCAATATAGGTAGTAATTGCAATAAGCTTGATCAAACATCCAGTTCTGCGACTGAGTTAGTATGATGACACAAATACCAAATTTTCATGATCCAATTTAAATAAACTTAAATTTTATTAAAATTTATGAATAATGGGCTATAGCATTGATTAATTATGACTTCAGATAATACCACTGCGGATTACAACAACAATTTTTATTTTTTGTTGCTTCTTACACATTGTAAAAGAAGAACACCACTCACTTCATGTAGGTTTAAGAAGAACAAAGATAGACTTAGTTAATTCAAAGCAGCTAGAAAGAAGCAAAACATATTTTTAATTTATTTTTACCCACACCACTAAATATTTTAACAAAATTAAAAAAAAATTGAATCAAATGTATTTTCCTCTCTCTCAACTGAATATATGAAATATATATGACAAAAATAAATAGACAAAAACAATGAAATTGTATTTATGTCTTCATTCTGTTTTCAGTCGTATTCCAACCATGTGAGTGGAGGTTGTTCATGACGTTTTTACAGATTTTACAGATATAGCGATGGGAATTTTTTTTATTTGCACTGCGACACAATTTGTTTGTTATTATTTTTTTTGTTGTTGATATTTTTCGAAACCAATTAAAACTAAGGTTACTCCGATCAACCATATATTTATTTTGTTACTGATGATACAATTGTATGTAAGAGTAATTAAAATAGCAGTCGTAACATTTCAGAATGATATTTTTTTATGTAATAAAAAGTTGATACACAATACATACAAATGCAATTTTTATATGGGAGAAAACAATAGCAATTAAATTGTTCGGTTTTTATGTTGCTAGAAAGAAAAAACCACTCTCGCACAACAATGCCTCTATCTATATGTGACTAGTAGAGACATTAACCAAACGTAGCGGCAAAAATCCGAGTAGTAATATCTTAATGTATTCAATCAACGGCTATAGTAAAGAAAAAGAGGGTACCAAAAAATTCGTTCGGATTTTTTTGTTTGCTTATAGTTAAAAATAGAAATAAAAATTATTAATTTAAAATATAATTTATATTTAATTTAATATATAATTTAAAATAAAATATATTAAATATTACATACAGTTTTAAATTAATTATTTTTATTTCTATTTTTAATATAAGCAAGCAACAATCCGAACGAATTTTTTGGTACCCCCTTTTTCTGTTTCGAATAGTGTATTTTATTATTTACATTTTAACATAAATAATAAATAAAGATTAAGATGCTTGTCGAGCGGCCTAGAAATCAACACACGATCAACACGCAATGCAACTATAGGATCTCCCGTTTTTCAAGTTATTGCTAGTGATCCTGATAATCTCGCAAATCCAAGTGGCCATCTAAGTTATAACATACAAGAGGATATTGAAAATAAGGATACATTCAGAACAAGTATGACTATAGTCTGGTCGGTAAAATATTTCAACGCAATTTTCTTTCACAAAGTCTTCAAATAACATGAAAGTCGAAGTGTCAGATCATAGATTCCCGCCTCAACCAGCCACAAATGTACCTTACATATTTGTAGTAGTACATATTTGTTGTAGTACATATTTGTTGTATTATTAAATATTTGTGACTATGACAACGACGATACCATATTTAACATACCGGTTCACGTTTGCTCAATGAAGTCAAGCAACATTGGGCATAGTTAGTACATACCCAAGTATAACAAAATGGAACTCATTTTGACAGTTTCAACTTTCGTTACATTTTTGAGATATTTCATGGAAGACATGGAACTCGCATAATATCCAGTTCTTTGAGTTACGGGTTTTTATTCCACAGTTCATAGTAAAACTTGTAATAAAATGGAACTTGACCGTGGAACTTAGTTCCAACAATTGTTCCATAAAAATCGAAATAAGTTGGAAGTAGCGATACTTGGGATACTTAGATGGGTGACCGCTTGGTAACCTATGTGTTTTCGTTGGCTTAGTTTTCAATTATTACTATAAGAATGCAAATTTGGGGGTTTGCATAGAACCTTTGTCTGAGGTTCAGATTTGTATGTCCAAATTAGGCACTGCTGAATGTTATGGATGTTTTTGATGAGGTTTGCCGTCAATTTTGCGGGAGTGGGGTCATTTTTAAGGTTTTAGGATTATCAGTCGTACAATAAAATTTTGAGCTGAAGGATTACCACGATTCGTTTATAATCTGTCGTGGACTCATTACGGCTTTGTTAAGCATAAATGTTGTTAATTAGTCATGTTGGCGGGAGATCGCATGGTTACCGTGTATTTTGATTCGGAAATAACTTTATGAGTTACAGTGTGTTTGGTTTTTATTTTAGAAGTGCGGGTATCGAGCACTCCTTTATAAACATTACATATTTTTCTTGGTGAATTTTACTATGGTTATTTGTGGGAATGATTCTTTCCACAATTTGATTTTGGGACTAACTAATTTTACTAATACTCCTTCATCCAACTTTATTGAGCGTTTGAGAATTAAATTATTATATTTATTTGTTTTAATTTGGATTGCAATTTAGAGTGATCCGGCTTATCAAATGTTTATCGTTAATACTATTATTCATTGCAGTTCCTGATTAAGCTTATATATTTAGTTCTAATGAATATTTTTGATTACAGAAGATCTTTGAAGCCGTAATGCTTTCTAATTGGAAATAAAAGTTCGAGGAGCAGATAGGGAAGGAATCATAATGGCTATCGGGTTGATAATATATTTGATATTTCAGCCGATATTTGAGTTTGAAATTACAGATAGATTGGAAGCTACAGTGTACATTTAAAATTCAGTTAAATATTGATGTACATACTTAGATAGTTTGTCATCGATCATGGCATTTATTTAATTAAATTATGTACTAGTTTGTTTTGGGAGACTGTAAATTGGTGAAGGTTTTGATTTTGTTCTAGGTTAAAGAAATAATTATCGCTGGTTGTTCTTTTTATGACTTAGCTAATACAGTTGACAACCATAGAATATTTTCAAATGTCTTATTTTAATATTTACTGAATCATATCTGTGGCAGCAAGGCAAAACGGAATAACTCTAATTATTCCAAAAGTGAGTAGTTGTTAGAAAATGCTGTTACAACGCAATGCTTCGTACCATGTCAGTAAGTAAAATAAATATACTCATACCCGCGATTCCCCTATAAATGCAAAATTGGAATATGGTTATTATTGATTAATTGTTTTTAAAATTTCAAACGGTATTCCACGATTATGAGAACAAATAAAAAATTTTTTTTGGGAAGAGTTAGTCAAGTTTGGGTCGTGGTCGAGAATATCAATTCGTCATGGAGAAAATGTATTTAAATATTTAAATATACATATCTGATGTTTTGATTTTTTTTTTTTTGTCGAAGAAACGTGTAAAATAAATCATAAATATGTTTTGCTTATTTCTATAATAAAATAATAAATAACAAACATTCTTAAAATTATATAAAAATATCAACAAATAAAGCTTAGATAAATAACACCATAATATGTACATAAATATAACGACCACATAATAATAAATAATTTTCAAAGTGCAAATTTTTCGAGGTGAGCTATTGTGCATGTACGGTGAGCAGACATTGAAAATCGTACGATTTAAAGAACCACGTGGTTCATATAACATAAAAATTTAAACTGTAAAACTGAAGAGAATTAACTGTAATATCTGGATAGAAAGTTAAAAGTCGAAATGTCGATCAGTGTATAATAAATTTGAACCGGAAAGCTTTAAAACTTTAGTGAAATTAAAAGCGTATGTTCAAATAATGTGTCAGTGATATTTCCATGCATATAAACTTATAAAATTGTTGTGCTTATCGTTGATAAAAATAAATAAAACAAACATCTGATATAACTGAGTACTGTTACTAACGCAACATTTGAAATCGTGCTCCAGAAAATATTATTATGTTATATCATATTGTTTGCTATAAGTTGTATTATGACGAGTGCTTTTACAACTAAAAACACAACTTCTAACATATATTATATACTTCGACGTTACAACATTTACATCTACGTGACATGCAATGTTGCATCACAATCGCAGCAGCAAAACGAGTACATTTTGGATATCTTCAACAACAATATAAAGTCATGCTTTTTTTTTTTATATTTATTTATAATAACAAGAATTACTAATAATTTTAACCTAAATAATTATTTTTGATTATATTAAGTTATAATATTTTTTTTTATATTTGATTCTATAAATTTTTGGTGTAGGGCTTAGTTAGATAGTTAGCTTAATTATTAAATTTAATTTCCTTTTTAAATGAATAAATTAATTTTTGTAAATATTTATGATTTATTCCGGTGTTAAATGAGAACGGTAAGAATGAAATAAGTTCTACAATTTCAATACAGGAGAGATATGACAATGATAGGGTAGGTATTATAAGGTGAGCTGGTTATGCATGATTGATGATGATTTTGTTTTAAGTAAAACTATGAAAGCGGTCTAGCACAGAGTTACATAAACTGTTAGAAACCCCACGACCACCCTGAAGTCTAGCTGGCTATGATTGACCGCCTAACAGTCCCTATGTAACTAAATTGTTTTGTTGTAAACACACTGGGTAAGTGACATGTCATTTAGCATTGACTTATTTGACATGGTACCTCACAGTGTGTTCGTAACAATGCCTTGGTTAGGTAAGAAGAACATCTTAAATCTGACTATTCTAATTAACACCTAATAATATAATTCATTCAGTTTCAGAAAAGTCAACCAATATATGTAAACGGGGTGTTTTTATAAACAAAAATCATTTTTTAAAAGTGCTACTTTAAAAAATGGAAAATTGAGTTATTCCGTTTTGCCTTGTGGCCACAGATATATTTTATACTCAAATGTTGAATAATTGATTGGATTATTTGGTTATCAAGGATCCAACAGTTGTGCTAGCTACACTTTTATTAGTTCTGTTATCTTACAGATTCCTGATTGCTTTAAATTTTTATTCTAAAGTTTAGTTCTGGTTTAACTTTTAGGGATTGGGGCTCTAAAACTATGCCAAACATTCATTATTGATATATTACCTTACAGATTTCAGATTAGCTGTTTTTGAAACCAGATTTCATTTGGTCACTTTATTTTTATTTTTTAAAAAAACATTTGTATTATACATAGCTAGGAATGGCAAGGTTAAGTGATATTGTCCTTTAATTTTTTTTTTTACTATTTTTATAAATAGATCCATCAACAGATTCACAAAGATTCTATCCGTTGGAGATGGAAAAAGTCGATACGAGTTCTACAATATTTGGTGATTTCTGGATTCGATTTATTTTGTTTTGATTTGGTTTGGTTTAAGAGAGCCGAATTAATTGAGTTAATACTAATCATGACATTACATTTATTTTATTCAAGTGTAATTTAGTTCATAATAGTGACAGTTTTTCAGGAAATTTACTGCAACTCAATTAATTATAAATTACTAATTATAATTATGAATTTTTTTAGGATGCTGATTGCGCCCGGGTTAACCGGGCTTAATCTTACTTAGTGTTGCACAATGTTTTTGGAGAACCAGTTTAATTTAGTTTATGGAAAATTCAACTCACAATAATAATGTTTTATTCCAGGAAATTTACTATTATGTATGACTACTTAATTAATTATTAAAATTTTTTCAGGATTCTGATTGCTGAACATTTGTACCATAAAACAAAAATAACTGTGCTGTCTTGTGCTTAACAATTTACTAACTATTGACTACTTAGGTGTCTGTAACCGGGTCAAGTCTATCAGATTTAACAACCTTTCCTATCCCACCATCTTGTTATGTGTAAAAAGTGTGTACGGTAGGCCCGGCGTATCCGGGATCCCTGCTTCGTCTTGGCCGTACATTCTAATCAATCAATCAATCAGAAGAAAAGGGAAAAAAGATTTATAAAGTTGGAGGAAATGAGAAAGAGAATGAGAAAAGAGGACAAAGAAAAATATCTGTACTCAAAAAAATGAAATAAAAATATAAAATAACAGTAGAAATCAACAGAACAAAAAAATGAGCGCTTCAAAAATTGGAGCGAGACCAATGTACCCACCCGATGCGCGCTAAGAAACAGCTACGGCACTCGATTACATAAGTATTTAAAATTAAAGTTTGAAAAATAATTAATAACAAGTTGGAAAATAATTCATAAGAATTTAAAATTAAAAAAATAGTATGGATTTAAATGAGAGCATGTAAAATTTTGCAAAACGAAATCAAATTGAATAAAGCAAAAAAATAATAATAATAACAATTTGTACGTGATGGACCTTGGGAAAGGTTGCCCTTAAAGGTTCGGATTCTCTGAATACCGATCGTTGCAGTCCGATTGCACCCCTGTTCCACCGTTCAACAAAAGGCGGCCCTGAATCAGCCCCGTAACACATGGCGGGCTTTGATCGGCCGCCTGTAAAAGGTGGCGCCTCGTACCGAAATATATCTTGCGTATTTGAACTTGATGCTGTGACCTTACGTCCATACAGATCTGCCTCCTCGCGATATATCGCTATCGCGATGCGAATCAATTAAAATTCAAACACAAAAGCACTTAACAGTTTTAATAAAAAGTGCGGTCGTCAAAACAAATTCCCGAATTGAATTTTTACACAAAATAACAAGAAATTTGCATTCTACTATATGCATAAAATTGCTTTACATTCTTTTGTTATTGGTTGTCAGAAAAAACAAACTAAATTATGTACCAGTAGAAAATACAATGTTCTCAAAAAAAAATCGTGAAAATTAACAAACCTTTTATTTTTATTCTCACTTAATTGTCTTTGTCAATTACTAATTTTTATGTCACTTCTTCTCTTTTCTAGAAGAATTTTTTATCTATTTTGTTTTGCACGCCTCAAACGACTCAAAAAAAATTACAAAAAACTAGCCTCGCAAGAAAAATTCTCGCACCAAAAACCCTTCTAGAATGTTCTGCTCTTTTTTTTGTGGTTTTTTTTTTTGTTTTTTTTCTGTGTACGCGGCACTTTCGCGATCAAAACATTCTAGTTGATCGGCCATTGCACACATACACCCGGTGCACATTGGTCTCGTTTCCATATTTATTCGACGCTCATTGGGTCTCGCCACATTTTAATTCTTTCAGCGTGATTCTTTCCTCGTTTCCTTCCCCTTCACCAACAAACTGTTTTTAGTTTGTTTGGTGAAGGGGAAGGAAACGAAGAAAGAATTAAAGTGTGGAACTGCGGATTGACAGCAAAAGAAATATTAATACAAACAGTACCACGTGCTCGAGAACAGGTGACACTGCGCAGTCACACAAAATACGCTACTCATCATAGAACTTTATAAAAAGAATGCACGTAAAGAGGGAAATAATTGTTATGACCTGACAAATGTTCTTCTGCTTCAAATAGGTAGTTCTATTTCATGCCCAGAATATGTTTTTCGGGCTAAAATCCCCTCCAATAATAAAATTACTTCCAAGCGATTTAAGACATTTGATGTAGTTTTATTTGTGTGGGTGGTATCTAGGTGTACAGTAAATTCATGGTATACTATAGCTCCTGTTGTTTTTGGTTCCAATAGATACAGTTGCTATGTACTTGCATATCTTTCTCCTCTATTTTTGATTTAAAGATGTCCCGCCTCAGCTCTTTCTGCCGGATGTAGAACTTGATAGGACTGTTATCAAAGTATTTTGGCATATAGGAAATTCTGATAAAATAACTTTCTGAGATTAGGCTTATATAAATTTTATGTGTTTAAAAATACTTCTAAATCTGAGTGTGTTGTGCCAGGCCGTTTGCATTCCATGTAGCAATTTGTAAATAGTGTGTCATTATTTTTTCTTGTTAAGTTTGTGATGATAACTCTAGCAGAGATTCTCCATCTTTATATAATGAAAATTTGGGGTGAGAATTCATCTCAATTCAATGTCAATCAATTGATGAGCTTCACTTTCTGAAAATTTTTAATGATATACCTTTTAGGATTTATCTGCTAATGAACTATAAATAATAGGCAACAGCAGTATGATTACTATACGAAGATAACTAATTAAAATTAGCAAATACTTAAAATTGTATAATTGCTTCAAGCGTAATCAACTAATTTTTGATATTTTATTTATTTCTAGGTGCCAACACCATCGCTCTGTGGGGAATACCGACACCACAACTGGTATAGGTATTTATATACAGTAACATAAAAATTTTGTTAATTAGATATGCTAATTTAGAAATTAAAAATTTTTCACAAAAAATTTCTTAAGTAAACACATTTTCAACCATCCTCCTAAATTATATTATTTATTGTATCGAAATTAATTTTTCACCACCCACCATTTCTCAAAAATAATTGCTAATATTTTTATTCCTTTAAATAAATAATGAAGATGAAATGGCGGGCAAGGGGTGCGGGTGGTTCTCGAATCAACGCCGTTGAATTAAGAGATAAAATTATAAAGATATATTTTTTTTTAAATTTTAATTTGAAGAATTTTAATTAGTTGATATTTCGGATGCGGATGAAAAAGTTCAATTGGCTTTCTGTTGTTGCTTCACAATAAAAATATCAACTTACTCGTACTGTTGATAGCGCAAAGCAAACAACATCAAAAATATCATAAAATCAGGAAAAATATTAGTAACAAAAGATTTGTGGGCTTTGGTGGGTGTAACGTAGGCGTGATGGTATAACAACGGATAAAATCTAAATCTTCGGTATAAATACAAAAAAAAAATTGGATTTTCCTTTTTATTATGCTTCGTACATGTATTCAGAAAGTTTAGTCAAGCTTGTTGTAATTAAAACAACAATAACATGTACAAAGTACCTGAACCGCGTTCCGCGCTCATCACACCCCCACAATCCGTATACACTATATACAACTCGTATACATACTTCGTAATTAAATTATGTAAAAGTGGAGTAGCGAAAATGATTATTTTATTCTTAGCTTTTATTATGGATGTATTATTAATCATAATTAATTTCAAGGTGAATGCCATTAAAGCGGTACGACTGTATAGAAGAAAAGCTGGAAATCACACAAAAGAAATCTTACATCACCGTAAAATGTACCGTAATTATTTTTAAAAGCATAACGTCAAAAAAAAATTGTGCTGATGAAAAGCTCATAATGTAAATTGTAATAACGAGCTTTGTTTGTTGACTTCGTATTTACGTACCTGAACATAATTTTAAGGTGATTTTTTGGGATAATTCAATTAAGCAGATTTAATTTTGTGTTTTTCCTTAAATCAATCCGTTCGTTATCCGTAAAATTTTACGGTTGATTAATTGGAAATTATTACGCTTTGGTCCCACAGGCAGTAACAGACAAAACAAGTTTAAGACTTTCACCAAGTCAATATTTGTTTGATAATCTTAAATTGTGTTTTGATTGAAGATAAAATTTTGTTTGTAACGCAAAATTTTTTTAGTGTAATCTGATTCTACCCTCGAGGATATTTATGTTTGGTTTGATTATAAAAGTGGTTGGTTTAATATTTCAGAATTGAAAATATTGCATTTTTTGTGGGATTTTCAGCTTAAATGCTGTTGTGAGACTATTCAGGAAGCAATATGAGGTAAATTTCGTAAACTCTATTTCGGAAATTCTATCATACGATCAAGTTACAGATTTAACTCCTTCTCAACATACACGCTTGAGTTTTGGCCAGACGCGCGTTTCCTGTATCGAAGTAATGCTGTATTAACGTTGTGCAACCCAGTTGTTCAGGACGAGTCCCGAGGAAAGAAAGCATTACTGATTTCAAATCGCTCTTTTGACAACCGTTCCACGTATCGACAAAAAATTGTTCCATATGCTGTTTTTACGTTTGTTTTTGTCTAAATTAATTCCAACCCCAGCTTGTCGCGCATGAATATCGCCACCACTGCGTATGGTGCAAGTGACGCCAAAATCTAGCAACTCAATTATCTCATACCACAGGATTTTGACATGTATGTGAGGTCGGTTATTTCCTTCGATATTCACAACGCACTCTATGATCTGTTGGCTACCATCCACACCTTTGTGTTTGGATTAAATTTTCCTTTCGACTTCACCCAAAATATCACACTTATTTTTACTTATTCAATTGGCTCATTTCCCTCTTGGTCCTTATTTGTTCATGAGGCGGATGCCCTCTTCACTTCTGACAATGTCCGAAAAAGTTAGTGGCCTTCTCCGGGTTGATTTTTTAGGACATCGATCAGCCGAGAAATCACCACCTCTCAACATTAGCAGTAATTTCTGCTCGAATCTTCGGACCATCGAAATGACGATGACTCATCATCTTACAGTTCAGCAAGCTATAGAAACATCACTTCTCCCCGTAAAACTTCGAAGCACAGTAGATCGAAAACTTGGTGTTGGTGTTTGCTATCTGGTCTCCACCATCTCTTCTTCCAGCTCATTACACGAGCTGTTGCAGTATACAACGAGATATCAACCATTTTATCAAATGCCGGATTTCCATTAAGACAGTGGAGCTGAAACAGCCAGGAGTTTCTCGACAACGTACCATGGAGAAACTCGGACGGAATTTGATATTATCTGAAGATCCAGATGTAAATGAGAAGGCATTAGGAATTTACTGGTTGACCAACGAAAATGTATTTACTTTCACCGTTTCACAGATATCGTGCAGCAAGTTCATTAAATGAAGTTTATTATCCGAAGAAAGACAGAAGATCCAAACGTTTAAGGCATACATCTGGTTATTGTTGTGCATGGCAACCAAAGCCATTCATTTAAAAGTTGTAGATGAGCCCTCAAACGACGAATTCATTGCTGCATTAAGAAGATTCACTGGTAGAAGAGGGCTACCAAGAGCCATATACAGCGACATCGCCACGAACTTTGTGGGTGCTCGAAGAAGATTTGATGAATTTTTGACCAAGTATCATCACTCCTTAGCGCACACCAAATTGATAGGCATACCATACCGCCATCATCACCACATCGTCGAGTATTAGGTGAGTCAGCTCCAACGCTTCAAGAATTACAAACGTTCCTAATCGAGGCGATTGTAAACTCAAGGCCGTTAACTCCGATGGATGAACAATAACCCAGACGACTTGGAGATATTGACACTAGTATATCGATTTTGACTCGTGAGTTACTCATTTAAAATGAGTGAAGCAAAAAAAAACACGACCACGGTGTACGTATTCGTTTTTTTTTTGTTTCACTCATTTTCAATGAGTAACTCACGAGACAAAATCGATCCGCAGGTCTTTTTTTAATCGGAACTTTATTGTTATCAGTTCCAGATGACCAATAAAAAAATCTCAAGTTGAAAGAATGTTGGGAGATCATTCAAAATATGTCTAGGGATACTATTAAAGTTAGCCGAAAGATTCCAGCCGAAAGATAAAAAAATCGATAATGCAGATAGTGTCTTCGCTATCCCAGCCGAAAGTAAACAACATGGACAATGTTGATTGATTTCTTTCAGCCGAAAGATATCATCCGACTTTCTATGTCTGTTAACAACAGCCCAATTAAGAAATTCTGATGTGGATACAGAGGTGTAATTTGAAAAAAAATTTCCATTGGTCAATTTTTGTAAAATTTTCCTCGTATTTCTTCAAAATTGGAAAGTTGTTAAGAGGCATTCGGGCCTTTCAAATGGCCATGGTGGCATCAATGCGAATTTAGGTTAAACAAGAGCGCCAGGCCATTCAATTAGTTTTGCAGAAATTGAACTATGGAACTTTTTTCAAATTACACCCCTGATTCCCCATCAGAATTTCTTCAAAATTGGAAACTTGTTAACAGGCATTAGGGCCTATCTAATGGCCATAGTGGCATCAATGCGAATTAAGGTTAAACAAGAGCGTTAGGCCATTCAATGAATTTTTCAGGAATTTCTTTACAATTTACAGACCAAATGTAGACATAACATATCACAAATTAAAACTTTTATTTTAATATCATTTTAAAGAAGTAAATAAAACGAAGCAAAAAATAAGTTTTTTTTAATATCGGCTGGTATCGTAATATTCGGCTGAAATATATTGATCAACATTGTTGAATTTTTATTTTAGGTTATCAAACCAAAGACACAATCTGCATTATCATTTTTTTTTATTTTCGGCTGGCAACTTTCAGCTAACTTTAACAAGGTTGTCTAGGGGCTTCTGAAAACGGTGGCATGCAGAATACCTCACAATGCTTCAAAATTGATCCAAATAGCAGCACCAAAGAAGAAATTTTGTCGAAAGAAAGCTCGTATTTATTAAAGATCACAATTTGTCAACTCTCAATTGGTTAAGAAGTCGCATAATCAAGGTTCATCCTGGTAACAGATGGAAGTATTCGCGTTGTCACACTAAAAACTGCAAATTGGTGAATTAAAGCGTCCCATCACAAAGTTATGCAAGCTGCCAATGGACTAGTTAAGCAAATCATCGCTTAATCGGGTTAGTATGTTGCAGTAAAGCATCATAAAAACTTTATTATTGGGTCCGATTCTCGTGCCATAAAATTTCTGTTATGTTATTTTATTTCCCCGCTTCCTATTGGAATTTGCATTGAAAAAACAAAAATAACATAACATAACATAAAATTTTAGGTCCTGGAATCGACCCCATTATTTTGTTTTGACATTTACGTACACTAATATAAAAATATATCCATTGAACTGTATTCAACTCCGAATGTAGTTAAAGTAGATTGTACTTTGCACGTAGATACAACATATGTCAAATCAACTTAATCCAAATTTAGCTAGGGTAGATTATAAGTGTAAGTAGATAGTATATATTTTAAGTCAATTGTTTATTGGGTGAGTTATGTAATTCCGAAATTTATGTAAAACTTAAAAAACCATTTTGTAATCTTGCTCTCTTGTAAATCAACTTTGGAAGCGTCAACACCCAGCGATTAAAATAAATTTGTACATATGTTTTATAAATACTTTGTCTATTGCATTTTGATTTTATAAATTTATCAACTTTAATATTGTAAAGTGAATAAGCTTGGACACACGTTTTTATTTGCGGACGTACCTCTATTTCCCAACTATTCATTTTTAACAAATAATTGCTATCGCGGTAACAAATAGTCTAAAGATTTGATTTTGGGATGCCCACAGCATAAGAAACAAAATAACTGACACAATTTATTTCATAAATAATAATGAGATTAATGTGCTGTTTTTGACCAAGACTTGGTTACAGGCTTCGGATAGAATTAGTGCAACTAACTATAAATGTTAAATAGACAGAATAGAACTGAACGTGGAGGAGGGGGGCATAACCGTATTGATCTGTAGGAAAATGCAGTATTCCCTTCTTCCGTGGTACAAGGCAAATGTAGTTGAGTACTTAGGCTTGCTGGAAATTTGAAATTAATAGCGGTCTACTTTCCTGGCGGCTTTTTTACGAAACAAAAATTGAATGATTTCAAGCCGGATCTAAACTTAATTTGTAACTCACAAGAGAGTTTATTTGTGTGTGGCAATTTGTAGGCTCGATACTTGTTGTGGGGTGGCTCAAGTGCTAATAAAGCTGGTCATATAGTGCTCAACATAATATCGAATCGGGATCTAAAAGTTTATTATCCTAGTACCCCTACCTATATCCAGGGCCTTGCATAGGAAATGTGAGTCCTGGAACAGTAAATATTGTGAGGCCCTTTTTTATAGATTAAAATATTTGCATTTTAAAAATTTCACATATACATATGTATATATTTAACATTAGTTAAAAATCAATCAAATAATCAGAATAATAAAGTTTGGTTTTTGTTATATTGGTGCTTTTCTCGCTTTTTTGGAAGCAAATTCAGATATTACCTCAGTGTAATCTAATTTACGCGCTAAATCGACATTAATGTTTAATGTTGCAAGGCCATTTAATCGGGCTTGACTCATTGTAGATCTTAAACAATTTTTAATGCGTTTTAGAACACTGAAAGATCTCTCACTTTCCGCTACACTTACTGGCAGAGTTAAAAAAATCCGAAGAGCAATTACAACATTCGGTAAAATATTTATTAGTCCTAAATGGATAATCTATTTCTGGTTTCATGCTGAGTTTGAAGTTGGTTTTAGAAACCCGTTTGAGTAATAACATTTCTTCAGCAATATCCTTATTAATTTCATTTTCGTATTTTTTTGTAGTAATTTAACCGATAGTACAATGGCATCTTCATTCATTTCATTAAAATTCCAAAAAACTCGAACAGATTACATGAGGAGTTAATGGATTGAGATCGACGCGTTAGTCCATCTATTATTGAATCTGTCATCTTGTTAAATATTTCGTGAAAGTGTGATTCAACTGCTGCTTGACACTTTAAATGACGATTTTCTGCAAATTATGAAGTAATATCATTTGCAGCCGCAGTAGTTTTGCATTCTTGAAGGATCGATCTCCATTGTTTTTTGATGTCTTGTATGGCTCGAACTAGGCCATCTATATTATCTTTCTCTACATTTAAAGTTGCTTTTCGACCTTGGATAATGAGATTAGTTTTATGAATTAAATCCAGTAACTTCATCCAAACTGTCGACATTAGCACACTTTCAAATTTTGATAAATATTTTTGAAAAGATCTAATTTGAATTTGTGCTTCTGCCGAAAGACTATTCAATTCAAATTCATTTATAGTTGATCATAATGATTTCATGTGCAATGCGACTGCTTTAACAGGGTCTATCCGTGTAGACCATCGGGTTTTCGATATATTGTGTAACGAGGCTGTGCCGAAATGCTTTTTTAAAACTTCTTATCTCTTTGGACTACCACTAAAGAAATTAAAAAATTGTTGAATAGTTCCAAAAAAATAATACCGCTTCTTTGCAAGATTCAATTGCATTTAGTCTAACTATAGGTTTTTAATGTATGATTTGCACAAGGGCAAAACACACAATTGCAATTTTTGGCCAAAAGAATCGATTGCACCCCGTTATAATTTTCCGCCCTCCATTGATCCATTGTCGTAACCTTGCCCCACACAATTTTCAAAATTCAAATTTAATTCCATTAAAAGGCTCGAAATTCGTTTGGCAATTACTTTCCCGGTATTATTTAAAAAATTATCGAAGCAAATAAAGCGTTCTCCAATTGAAAAATTTGTTTCAACCATTTTGCAGTTTGCTCTTTGTTAGATGAATCTGGCGTAGCATCGGCAATAATTGAAAAATATTTGGTTTCATTGATTTCTTCGATGATTTTATGTTGAACAAACGAACCACACATTTCGATAAACTCGTTTTGAATTCTATTTGAAAGATAATGAACCTGCATCCTTTTGCCGTTTTCTTGTGATGTTCAAACTTTCGAAACATGCTCTGCCAAGACTGGATCATATTTGCTTAGCAGTTCCACTAAACCCAAGAAATTACCATTTTGTGGACTTCCGATACGATAATCTGATCCAAAAGAAGCATGTCGTCTTTCTGATAAAAATAATGTCTAGAAATCTTTCTAATAGTTTTGTCCAATTTTTCTGTTCGCTTTCAATATTTCCGTAAAGCTCAAAACAGAACAAGAGCGAAAGTGGCGAGCGAAATCGCCTGTCATATTACAACGCAGGCGACGACGATTTTTTCGTTGAAAAAAATTTAGAGTCTATTTATATTTTTGTCGCCGACGAAACAATGTTGCCAACTGTTTTTTATATTTGTATAAGTTGGTATCCTTTAAACGTGATATTATTAACCAGTTTTTCAATTGTAGTAGCCTAACGCCACAACGTCATGTGTCAAAAACACAGAATTGTATGCCGTTTGGTTGTTTTTTATCGCCATATGCTTACGCTTTTGTTCTGTTAGCTACAGCGATATCGCGGCCATATTTTTTATTTATTCGTCGATGCTCGTCGTTGTCGCTCTTGTTCTGTTTCTAGCTTAAAGCAGGTTAACTCCACTGGATATAATTTTCTTTATGTAAATTTGAGCTTTCGTGTGACGGTATACGATCATACAACTTTTTCAACCGTATTTGGAATTATACCCAAATTTATCTGTTAAGTGTGATGCATTACGTTTGCCGGTCTTCAAAATGTAATTCTCCATTTGTCAATATTTTTGATAATAAATTGTAAGGAAATCAACGATTTGTATCGTCGTTTGGAATATTTAATGGAATTTTAAACCGAAAAAAATGAATTTAATTGATCGGAGTTATGTTTATCAAGAAGTCCTATATCTATATCAGAAACGTCTTTAATTGGATTGCTTTGCACTTCTTCATCGATTTTAGTTTCTAAATTTAGGGTATTATGAAGTGTCAAATTTGTTGTATCCCGATCATCATTAAAATTAACAGCATCTTGTATTTCAACACCAACATCGATATGAAGGTTATTGCTTTCCGTCTCTAAATTTATATTTTGCTCGCTTTCACCAATATCATGTGTTCGCACTGTGTCAAAAAAGCTCGTAATTTGTTTCAGTTTATTAACAGCATTTTCCTCCAATTTTTTTTTTCTGTCTCTTGCTAGCGCCTCTTTCAAAATGCCTTTTCGTTCCTAATGGGTTGTTTATTATAAAAAATACGTACGTTTAAAACCAATATAAAAAGGATTATTTAATTTGCAATACGATTCGAACGAGCGTACATTTCGTCGCTCAGGCTGCCGGCACGTATTGTAATTTGATTTAATAAAATTAAATACATAGTGATAGTGGCATAAATCGGATTGCAATATAAAAAAAAATATTATGGCACTTGCTCATAGTAGAAAGTGTACGTCACACGATATATTTTCATATGAAGATTGATTGATCGGAAACCTACCTTAGAAGATTTTTTTTTATTTGCTTAATATATTTATTTTATCTTAAATCTGCGAATAAAATAAAAATTACATTTATTCTCGGTTTGACGTTTAACATCTAATTTTAAAGGTTAAAGGTTACATCACTGATATGAAGTACGCATATATTCAACTCAGCGGGTTACATGTAGTACATTTTACTCCATTTTTTTCGCGAGAGAGGCGCCTAACTAATTTTTATAATATTCACATGCAGTTCATTTTATTATTTCTTCAACGCGATAGAGGCACTAATTTTGCCTCTATAAATGATTTGTTTTGATAATTTTTTTACTTGAGAAAAGTTTAAAAGATAGAGGCTAATATAAGGGTGAGGCCCGGGGATTTTGCCCCCTGCACCCTTCTGATATGGCCTGCCTATATCCCTTATTCTTCAAGGCGCCAACCTTCTACTTTGGTTATAATTTTAACTAACAATATCCGTACTATTACAGAGCCATTCACAGCAGCCCAATTATGTTTTGACCATCATGCTGTTCTATTTCAAATCAACAGAATGATTTGTGACTGGTGACATTTTGTAATAGAAAAGCTAATTGGAAATTTTACAGGGTAAAATTATAAAATTCTATGAAATTGGATGATTCCACGGCGGAATTACTTAATTGAACTACGATATTGATCAGAAATTGCAAAATGTGATATCTCATATATGCTAAGCACGTGATGTTTCTGTACCAAAAGTAAACTTGCGTAAAAATATAGATCTTGTATTGCCTGAATCGGTAAAAATGTTAATTAAAGCCAAAAACGTTCGCAGGCGTTAATGGCAACGAAATAGGGATACATTCATCAAGCGGGTTTATCTTGAATTAAAAGCTAAGATTGACTTATAAATCATTCACCTAGAGTCTACATTATGCAAATTCCCTAATATTTCCAATCAGGGTACGAATGTATGTGTGAGTATTTTATATAAATTTTGACACTATCAGCAAATTATCATGAAATTATTATGAAATATCATCCTTTTGAGGTTATGTTTCATCATTATAAATTTAATTTTCAAAGTGAAGACCTACATTTTTGTTATAATATATTTATTTAACTCTGTATTCTGTGTTAATATATCGAAATTTGTGATTTTTGTAATTCGTGTTAATTTTCTTTAATCGTTTGAGTCCCAGAGGGTATTGTAAAAACACTGTCGAAGAATACCAAACAGCGCGACTGCGCTTTCTCTAAATGAGTACGAAAAAATCCAAGCGATAGCGTTTGTTTTATTTTATATCGATGAATCCCAATCGGAGCAATTCGCTGTTTGAATAATACAGTAGACCCTCGATTTAACAGACGCTCGATTTAAAGGACAATTTTTTATGTTCCATTTTTCGGTTATCGATTATCATGTGATTGGGTATGTTGGATGGAAATGGGATTATTAAATGATTTTTGGAAGAAGTTGTGGAATATGGCCACCTGGGATAAAACTCGTTCAATTCTTAACCGATTATGATGAGATTGGGTATGTTTGATGAACATGGGATTCTTAAACGATATTTGGCCATATTCCAGAACTTCTTCCAAAAATCATTTAATAATTCAATTTCCATCCAACACACCCAATCCCATCATAATCCGTTAAGAATTGATCGAGTTCCGTCCCAGGTGCCATATTCCAGAATTTCTTCCAAAATTCATTTAAGAATCCCATGATCGAGTTCCGTTCCAGGTGACCATGTTCTAGAAAGTCATTCAATAATAATTTAATTTTTATCATTTATTTAATTCCTGAGTTTCTTCCCAGATAGCCATATTTCAAAACTTCAACAAACAAAATCCCTTCATAATCGGTTAAGAAATAAACAAGTTCTGTCCTAGGTGGTCATGTTCCAGAACAAGTGCAAAATCCATAGTTGATTAAATTTAAAAACATTCGGATTTAACGGACTCCCCAATTGGTCTGTTAAATCGAGGTTTTACTGTATTTTTTATATTAAAAATTTTGTTATTTGTTAAAAATAGTTTAATAAATGCGTTATTGTGCGTCCATCATTTGATTGAATATTAAAAGAACAAAGGTTAACAGCAACCTAAGAAATATTTATATAAAAATGTACGTTTGTTTTTTATCTCATTATTATCTAAAATTGTGTGCAAGAAGTTTGAACAAAAAAATGTTAATTAATTTAAAAGAAAATAAAAAATTAAAATTAGATTAATAATTTTAAATAGCAGTTTGTTTTCACAATATGAATATCATACACAATCGTTGATATTAATGCAAAACACCAAAGTTAACATACGGTTGTGAAGTTTGTCCCAAAAAAAATCTCGTGTAGATGTACAATACCAATTAGAAATTTTTAATGCAGAACAGTATTAGTATTTACACTGTTAAATAAAATATTTGCGAAATAACTATATTATAATAGAAAGAGACAGAAATAGGTGCCACATTTTTTCATATTCGTTTTATGTATTTTGCAAAGATGAAAGGAAGAGTGAAAAATAATCGAGAAAAATAAATCACATTAAGCTCTCGCAAAATCTAATCGATTTTATAGCTTTGAGTAGTTTTAATTCAGATTAATTCTGAATATCCTAGAGTTTGTCGGAAAAATTCACTATGTCCAAATGTTAGCTTCAGGTTGACACAAATTTAAACTAGTCAAACTAATAAAATCGATTAGATTTGCGAGAGCAAAAAATGACACCTATCCCCTAGATATGGAAATGGCTCTGGATTTATTTGATTGTGTCAACCGGACGCTAACATTTGGACATAGTGAAAGTTTCTGACAAATTCTAGGATATTCAGAATTTATCTAAACAAATTTTATTCAATCCAAGAAAATCGTCTTCATTTTCCACAACTAAAAATGATATCTTATTTTCGGTATCGTTTAGAAATTGCATCTAATTAATTTATTCTTGTCAACAAAGACTCTTATTTTTACATAGGTGATTTTCCGACAAAGTTTACGATAACCAGAATTTATTTTAACAAGAATTACTCAATGTAATAAAATCGACGAAATTTAGCAGAACTAAAAACATATTTGGAAACTAGGTTCATTTCATTGTGTTATCTTATAGTCATTTTCCGACAAACTCCACGATTTTAGTAATATATTTAAAATAAAACTACTTATATTTAACGAAACGACTCCATTTACCAGAACAAAATTCAGAAATATCCTGTTTTTTGGAAACATCCTTTTAGCTCACTTGATTGTATTCTCTGTCTGGATATCCTCTTATCGTATAAATTCCACATTCTACACAATTTTTGTTGACCATAAATTTGGAGAGTACTGCGGTTTTATACCCGGCATTTAGATATATTGGAATAAATTATCTTCTGCAAACTACTTGCAAATGAAGAAAATGGAAATAATTTTCCGTGGTATTATGTAAAATAATTTTTTTGAGTTTATTTTCTAGTTTTCACTCAAAATTCTTATAAGTATTTTTTTAACAGTGTATATACTAATATAGGTTTATATTTGTTATTTGAGACATACTTCACTGCCATAGTTAACATTCGTAAAAATTTGTTTTTGGTTTATTGTTACGTTTTCTCTTTTTTTTTGAGTTTTCTCAACATAAAATCTCAACAGCGCGATCGCGCTGCTTGGGACTCAAACGATTAATATATTTAATTTTTTCAATAGTTGTGTACGTCTGTCTATTTTTTTTGCACGAATCGACACACGAATTTTACACAGACCGATGTCTTCACCCTTATTAAATTTATAATGATGAAACATAACTTCAAAAGGATGACATTTGGTAATAATTTCATGATAATTTATCGTGAAATAGCCTCCTGATAATTTGCTGATAGTGTCAAAATTTATATAAAATACTCAAACATACGTTCATACCCTGATAGAAAATATAAGGGAATTTGTAACCTTGGGCTTGGATCAGTAGAATACCTGAATACCACATGGCACACTGTAAATTTGACGAGCCTTCAGTGGTTAGGGAGGTCCGATCTTTAACATGTAGTACCTACAGCCATTACAAAAATTTTCTATCGAAGTTAGAGTGCTACAAAAATTTAAAATTAACAATGCGTGATTAAGATTAATCCGAAAAATTGCATTTAACCAGTCATCCCATTATCCAAAAGTTTAGTCAGACGCGTTCATTGTACAAATTTACTGACTACTAAAGAAATGGAAATGATGATACCAGCTGAGTCATACCGAAATATTACCCCACAACAGAAAATAATTAAAGTGATAAATTAGAAAACTAAAATGCTAAGTTAGGTATAAAATCGAAAAGAAAATTAACATTAAGATGACATACAATAATAATTGAGTAATATTTACCAAAGTATGTAGAATTAAGAATTAAATCGCAAGCTTAATGCTTACTAGAAATACAGAAATAGAATGTGGGATCAAAATAATATAGTATAATATAAATAGTTTTATATCACCAGATCCGCTAAAATATATCCCTCTTCGTGATGATGACCTTGATGCAAACCAACGTTCAAAATTATCTTGATTCCTCTACGATTATGTTGGTGATATAAAGTCCCGGTTTACAGTTGATGCCGGTTCAGCTTAAACGTATCGTTGAGAAAATTTACAGACACATTTCCGTAGCCTCGATCTCTGGAACACGTTCGCAGCCCTATACTATCGGTGTGGTTTACTTTTTTTTTTTAAATTTGCGGGCGGTCGTGAATATATACTAATTAACATCGACTACTTCGCCAGTTCAGGAAACGTTCACAGCACTTCTAATTGTAACTAGATACAGTGTTGCACCTCAAAACAAAATTGCTCACACAGAATACATAATAACTTGTACCAGTGGTACCATAAGAAAAAAAACAATATCTTTAGTTTTAATACTCGAAGAAGAGAATACCACTTTTCTTAGATTTTTAGTTTATTTTGATTTATTATAACTTTTATTCATATCAATATACATATATAACTTTTAATTTTTTTTAACTTATAACAATAAGCTTTATAAGTTTCAGCCCAAAATGGCACAATTTTCTTAGTTTTTATTTACACGAGTCGATGGTATCGTTAAATTGGTATGTTACATCATTTTCGACCATCTTTTTTCTCGATATTTTATCATGTCTGTGAAGTTAGCCCGAAGAAATGCGATGGCAACACTATAAAACAAATATCACGACATTTTTCAGTGTCATCCCGAAAAATTTTCTATATCACGCTAGTTTTGAATGTCATCCCGAAATTTTTTTTACTATCATGACATTTTTACTATCATGATATTTTTTTTTTTTGTTATCCCGAAAAAAATTCCTATACAGAAAATTTCAGTAAACAAATAGCGACAGGTGTTCGAACCATCGCGAAACCAAAAAAATATTGAAGCGCAGAAATTTATATCACGAGAGATTAATTCAATAACCAACAATTTACTAGCTTTGTTAATCCAAAAACGCAAAACAAATCACTCTGGTTATTAGTAAGAAAACAAATATTGTGGATCAAGTCGATGAGTCAGATTTTAGATATAGTCGTGTGAAGTCGTAGTAGATATCACTTAATAGAGCAAGGTTGGTATGGAGTTTGTAGAGGAAGGATCCACCTTTCAAATGCCCAAAAATTTAAATCAAGCCTATAAGTCAAATTTTAGATAAAGTCGTGTGAAGTCGTAGTAGATATCAATTAACAGAGCAAGGTTGGTATGGAGTTTGTAGAGGAAGGATCCACCTTTCAAATGCCCAAAAATTTAAATCAAGTCTATTAGTCAAATTTTAGATATAGTCGTGTGAAGTCGTAGTAGATATCAATTAACAGAGCAAGGTTGGTATGGACTTTTTAGAGGAAGGATCCACCTTTCAAATGCCCAAAAATTTAAATCAAGTCTATTAGTCAAATTTTAGATATAGTCGTGTGAAGTCGTAGTAGATATCAATTAACAGAGCAAGGTTGGTATGGAGTTTTTAGAGGAAGGATCCACCTTTCAAATGCCCAAAAATTTAAATCAAGCCTTTAAGTCAAATTTTAGATAAAGTCGTGTGAAGTCGTAGTAGATATCAATTAACAGAGCAAGGTTGGTATGGAGTTTGTAGAGGAAGGATCCACCTTTCAAATGCCCAAAAATTTAAATCAAGCCTATAAGTCAAATTTTAGATAAAGTCGTGTGAAGTCGTAGTAGATATCAATTAACAGAGCAAGGTTGGTATGGAGTTTGTAGAGGAAGGATCCACCTTTCAAATGCCCAAAAATTTAAATCAAGCCTATAAGTCAAATTTTAGATAAAGTCGTGTGAAGTCGTAGTAGATATCAATTAACAGAGCAAGGTTGGCATGGAGTTTGTAGAAGAAGCATCCACCTTTCAAAAGCCAAAATAATGAATCGAGTCTATGAGACAAATTTTCGATATTTTAATTTAAATTTTAAAACTTTGTTTAAATTTTTGGGCATTTGAAAGGTGGATCCTTCCTCTACAAATTCCATACAACCTTGCTCTGTTAATTGATATCTACTACGACTTCACACAGCTATATCTAAAGTTTAACTTGTTATATCTTCTTACCATTTTAAAAAAATAAAATAATTATATTTTAGTTCAGAGAATTATTGTTTTTCTAATATTAAATATTTGAATTAATTTTTTTTTATATTTTAATAATTTAGATTGATGTAGATTATTTTAGTGTAATTTTTTCGAGGTGATATAAAAATTGATCACGAAATGTTAAATAATAATATATTTTGTACATATAATTGTAATTGAAAATTTTGTGATACTAATTTAATATTACAAAACTATATAATAATTTACTATACATTATAGCTAATCTCGTGATATATTTGATTTATATGCAGCAATATTAATTATATATACTTGACTATCAGGATAGTATTAAAATATTCTGTGAATATATAATAGTCTTGCCATATTTAACTATAATGGTTTTTCGGGATAATTTTTCGCGCTAACTTCCTAGAGGCTATTTTATCACCATATTTTTTCTCATCGATACTCAGTGATACACAAATTTTGGCATAACTAAAACTGAAATTGTGATATAATTTTAATTTTTTATTGAATTAAAAATATGAAATATTTTTTTTTGTACTTATAAATATAATTAAATATGTATATTTAAATACAATTTTACGTTTATTAAAAACAATTCTTAAGTTCATTTCTAATAAGTGCAGTGGTATCATTTTCTTTCGAATTATATTTAAACTCTGCTTCCTATTAATCTTTTGAATTTGTAGCTAATGTTTCGGCTGCCATATCAATTTTATGTAGTAGACATATACTGAATAAGGCAAAACAAACATTAACAATTTGAATTCCTTTTAGAGGCTCGTATTTTAAAACTCATTCACCTAGAAGACATATAAACGTGTTTTTCAATATTCTATTACACCGTTCGAATGGGTTCCGAGTCTGCGCATGCAGATAATTATATCTTTGTTGAGTTGTTTTTGGATTCCGATAAGGTGTCAAAATCCATGGCTCTAACGGGTACCTCGAATTACCTAAGAGCCAAGTGTATCGTTCCCCATTCTCGTAATTTCGATACATTACTTGTCTATCCGTGCTTAGTGTCCAAATCTCAGAATCATGCGCGGATCCACGGGTAGGTCACACAAGCCGATAATATTTAGAGTTTGTAATTGCAAATCTAGAAAAATAATTAGTATACATTAAAAATAACGGTTAATTATCGAATATTACCAATTGTACGTTTAGTGAATGGTTCCCTTTCCGATTGGTATGTGGTCCTCGTTGTGCGGTGCAATTATTAAGAACTTGCGTGCCATCGACGCGTCCAATTATGCCAGGGTGACTTATTTTGTCAATGTATATTTGTTTGTATTCTTGTTTTTTCCTACCATCTGGAAATGTTATAAATTTTCGGCATATTGAATTATGTAAAATTTCAATAATGTCAGTTATGGCTCGTGACACAATAGATTGATCCATTGTGTGAAGCATGAAATCACTATTCGCCGGTACGATCCAGTTCCTAAAAAATTTAAAACTGCCGCCAATTTGATTTCCAGCGGGATTTTCGTTGTCCATTCGCCATGCGAAGTATGCGGCCTTAATTCGTCAATTAAATATTTCTTTATTAATTCTAAATGATTCAATAAATCTTAAATAAACATAAAATTCCATTAGACTATAAAATAAATTAACAATTTAAATGACTCACTTTTTGTCATCTATATCCATCATGTCGTATCTATCTCTAAGATACCTCTTCTCGACAATATTTTCTAAATTTACCTCAGTCTCGTCTTCAACAACATCGCGAGTTGAAGCTAAATTATATAAAAACAAAGCACTTAAATTTGTTTTATTTGTTTCACAAGTAAACAAATGGATTCTAAACGTCATTTTAATTCCGAAAACATTCCGAAAAAGTGCTGTCAATTGTAAATATTTAATATCCATCGAAAAAGTTATAACATACCATTTATCGTTTTTTTTCGATGTGATGATTTTTATCCAAAGGAAGCGAAATGAACTTACAACATGTCACCACTGATCTATATATTTACAGTGGAAGAAGTATTTATTAAAATTAATATTTTATTCAGCGCGCTAAAGCTGTGATCACACCGACGGTAATTATACGAGATATTGTGCGATTCGTTACAAATTTGCATAGTGTAGACTCTAGGTCAGCTACGCAATGTGCGCTGGAACTCGTTACTCATTGATTTTGACACTGGGTCAAAACCCTTCTGGAAAATTAGTAAGGTCACAAAAAATAAAAATAGACTTTTACCACCTTTAAAGCATCATAACCGGTTGCTCATTACTCATCAAGAAAAAACAAACGCGTTTGATTCTGTTTTTAGTCGCATTCCTATAGTCCATAACGACACTGCTGTGGCAAACATGGTAAAATCGTACATTACTTTAGGATATCATACAAAATATTAAGATTGTTTATCGGTTGTGTCCCTAATTATATGACCAGAGAAACCAGAGAATAAAAGTACATTTATTCCAAATTTTCCATTTAATCCCGGTACTTATTTTTAGTTACTTAATTGATTCCTGTGAATCAGTAATGAAAAAATATAAATCATCTTGTTCTACTAATTTATGTGGAGAAAATTTTATAATCTGACCTATTATTTAAAAAATAAAAATCGTTCTTAATTATGTGTCCACCACTGAATATGTAAATTCATGTGTACCTACGAGTAGTTTTTGCATCATATCATATATGCTAATACATACACACATAGTTATGTAACAATAACAAGTTTTAATTAGATCCACAAGTAGCAATATTAAATACATTATTTTATAAAATCTAGGTTAAGTATTATAACGATATAAAATTTATTTTTAGAAGTACTTTGTATGTTATCATACGAGTACATGGAATATGTAATATTTCGCAGGCATAAAATATTGCTATACTTACTACCGCACACATTCACATAAATTAAGCATAAAATGTAGATTTACTATAAAATATAAAATGTTCCGAATATGTGGTTAAAAGCACCCATAATGTCCCAGCCGCCCGTCTCCTCCCACATCACATATTGTATTTTATTGTATCCACAAGACACATAAAACATAACCCTAATCTCTGGGACCCGAAACAACACCAACCTTAAATATAGTTTACCATTATAATTTTATGATAATATTTAGACTTTTTTTGTAGAAGTTTTATTTTTTTGTGTACGTATTTAGTCCCATAACTATAAATATTCTGTTTCCTTTTTTAAGCATGCAAATTTGTATAAAATTTATGTGGCAACTTCAAACAAAATAAAAAATCCTAAAAATTATTTCGTACCTACCAAAAGTTAATTTAATTTGTCTAGACAACCAAACGAAAAATTATCTATTAATTGTTTGACATTAACGATGAAATGGCAAAAGTCTTTCGAGTGTGTATAGCTATTATTAGGTTTAGGTATGCTAAACAATTTATTTATAGAAACTGGGATTTTAAGGAGTGTTTCATTCCAAACCTAAAACTAAAAAAAATATATAAATATTTTAATACGTAATTAAAGGTAATTTATTCGCATCATTAATCCACTAAAGATTGATATATGCCTGCTCTTCGTCCTCAGTTTTATCTTAGTTAAAATAAGTCGTTACAACATTACACCGAAACGAAATCGAATCCAGATGAATGAACAGTTAATAGTTTGTGGATTTTTTTAACTGCCGTTATTTTATTCTTGAATCTTTCCCATCTTGGGAACCAACAAAATGTTTTCAAATCTTACAAGCTAATTTCTTAAGACTTAACATAGAGAACAAGTTACCGAGAAAACAGTTCACCGAAAACTCAGTTCACCGAAAAAACATTTCACTCGTACACAATAAGTAACGGAAAAGGATTTTTCACTAAAAACTTCGATTTGTCTGGAAACGTTTCCTTCCACCATAATTTAATGAAAAAAAAATCATCGAAAACACAATTCACCAAAAACACAATTCACCGAAAAAACAATACATCGAAAGCGACAAATCATCAAAAAACCAATTCGATATGAAATAAAACTTGGTTAATGATGTAAATTCGATAACAAGAAGAATTCCAAAAAAATTTATATAAAATAATATTTGCTTTATTTGAATAGAAGAAAATTTGAAAGTGCTAGAGGCTGAAAACACACGAGGTATCTAGAACTTTGGTTTCAAAGTTGATAAACTCGGAAATTTGCGAGAAAATAAAATACATTACTAAGATTCTGTGGTACTAAGATGCTTCAGAGAAATTTGTAATATTCCCCAATTCCTTTTCATTGATATGTCACTCTTATAAATCTATAATTACCAGAGCTAACGGTGGAATTATCAAACAAATTTGTCATGATAAAATCAATTCAATGAAAATAAGCAACTTCAAGATTTGAGTACTATGTTGCATCACCAAAATTTATGACATAATTCAAGGCCTTGAATGATATGCGATACGTATATATTCTATAAAAATTTAATAATTAGCTACCAGTCTCCAAACGATGGATTTGTGGGAGGGGGGGGGAGGAGGGGGGACGACGACTCTATTTGTCTTTCTAATAATGTTTAAAAGTTCAAGAGGTCTTGATTTGACGGTTGCAAATTTGTATACAAAACTCCATTGGTCGCTTTAAATACTTCATGGAAGTACTTGTTTCTTGTCTCTCTAAAGTTTGACAATTTTAACTCTTTTGCTTCTTGGTTTGTTTGCGGATTGGTTCCTAAGTTCCTCTTTACTATCTTGCTTTCGTTTTAAAATGTGATCTGAGGAAGCATAAAATATCCAAACTTTTGTCGTTTAGCCGTACCGAATTTTGGTGGCAATTTTTCCACAACCAGAAAATACGCGCTCTGATTCCACGCTGGTAGATGGTATTGAATTAAGGCTATCATAGAATCTATTCAGATTCTTTCCACGATTATACTCAACTTCAAAAATAGCCCATTTTTTATAATATTAGTTATAATATTTTTGGTTGTTAATTGCGGAGTAATCGTAGAATTGACTTCCTAGTGAATTGCCCAATCGAGTTTTTCTTTCAAAGACGCAATCCAATTTTGTCAACAACGACATCATTTTCTGAGTCAGATTCAGATTACAGATTGCTGCTGTGTGGTTTTGACATGTCAGTAATCATGGACAAAATCGTCTTGTTGCTTAAACGTGCAAACTTTAATGAGGAGTCTAACTCTAATTCTCCAGAGCCATAATCTTTTTTGCATGTATGCAAATATTGCAGCAAACTCGCTGCATTAGTTCGTCGTTCATTCATTCCGAGGGAAAGCGATTCCTTCATTTGAAGAACCAATTCAAATACTAATGTTGCATCACGGCGTCATAGTGCTTCCGCTTGAATTGTTGTGATCGATTAAGGATTTTAAAATGCTATTTTTTATTTTATAAAAATGTTCTAGCATAAGGTAAAGGCTGTTCCATCGTGTCTTTACGTCAATCAATAATTTAATTTCTTTTCCAAATTCTTCTTTAACGTATTTTTGAAGAATATCATCGTTTTTTGTTAGTGATCGGCGAAACAAATTCACTATAGTTCTTACTTTACGTATCAATGAATACAACTTATCTACCAGTTTCTTCTGATTCTCATCTTCGGTGCAAACAATTTGAAATGCGTCATCTTGATCTTCTTCATCTTCATCACCTGAATCGCAGTCGCAGTCATCAACATTATCATTCACTTCTTCATTTGGTATGGATTTAGGTTTTTTGTAAAGGACATCCAAAACTCCTAGATGGGTAGCATGTGCCAAGCATAGTTGCCGCCCACATGAAACTGAAAGTAATTCATCCGTCGTAATGCAAACAATGTCTTTGTGTAAGTTTAATCAAAAAAAATCCAGCCTTTCTTCAATGAGTTTGATACAACTTTCTGTCGGCAAAGATCTACGTACTCGAGCCAGTCCCAAATTAAAAAATTTACACTTAATATGCGCATTTATATTCAAATAACGCCGGTTCTTAGACGAAGTCTATTTGTCAAAAGAGAGGCTGAAACGTTTACCTTGAGATTTCAAGTCTTGAAATTCAATCTTGTACTGTTGTTGCAGAATTTTCCCATATTGCATTTACCATGCCTCGAATTGTAGTAGCCGATTTTGGTATACCAAAACCACGAGCCACCAGTAATTTCCGCATCTCGACTGATGTTATAAACATTTTGAATGGTCAACCATCGCTAGCCGTCATACGAGCTAGTACAGCTTCGAGGGGGTTGCCAGCACGAACAGTGAAGTAGTTTGTAATCGATGTTTTTGTAATCGAATTTCTGGTGCTGCTGATATAATATTGTGAATCGATAACATGTGCTTATGGAGAGAACTTGTTGTTCCACCAGATGTCTTCAATATTTTTCACACTTCTTGCACTTGGCACACTCACCTGAAGTGTCACGATAAAAATACTCCCACACTGGCGATTTTTGAATAAGTACAATAGTTGGCTGCACAACTCAAATTTGGCGTTTGTCGACATGTCTGGGTTAATGGGGGGTCTATAATAATAAGCATGAATATTTTTATGTAAACTACTACTTATTGTTTTTTGCTTTCTAAAATAAAATTTTATCGTATAATACTTACTGTCAGTTGAAATCTGATTCAATTAAAATTTTAAAATAAATTATTGATGTAAGCTTCTCTCACCTCACTCACCATCTTTGGACGTTTGAACGTTTTTCTAGTTGTGTACGTGTAAGAGTAGAAAAGAAAAATTTTTAAAATGTGTGTTTTTATTTTCTGAGACAAGTGTCTCTTTTTCGTAGTTGTGTAAGTGTAAGAGTGGAAAAGAAAATTTTTTAAATTGTGTGTTTTCTTTTTTTTTAATACGTTTTGTTGCAACATAGCTTTGTTTGTTTTTTTAACGACTGAATGGGATTTTTTTTTTTTTTTTTTAAAAGACTCGAAAACCGGGTATTTGGCTGATATCGGAACCGGTTTTCGATGCCGGAAAAATTCCGGGATTTCCGGGAAACCGGGTACCGGGTATGAACATGGTGAAGCTTATTCACTTTCGAGATAGCCACTGCACATGTATTGAAATTCAATCGGAAGTTAGTTTCTTCTACCTATTTTCAACATACGCAAAATAGAGTGAACCGATAAAGTATCATCTGTGCAAAATCGACACCATCATAGGCTCTTTATTGCGTAACCCCAAACATAGCGATTCCTGCATATTTCAATGCTAAAACGCGGCGTGACCGCCTAATTGTTGAAAACGGAAGGAACGTAGAGGATCTAGGAGGGACCTCTTCATAATAAAAAAGCAGGGAAACCCAACGACGTTCTTGTCTAATGGGGACTCCAATATTGATCTAACAATTATCAATGAAGCCTTGATGGGCTCGATAATTCGGTGTTGTGCGAGAGAGTTGAACATCTAGTGCCCAAAGAGTCATTACGTTCGAGTTATCAAACTCGCCACAGAACAGTCCGATTTGTGATTAAGATAGCTGGCTGGGATCAATTTGCTAGTCAGTTGTTCGGGTCCTGGAACGGTGCTTCTTACTTCCAGAAATTGATTCGATCGATGAAATTAATGCTTGTGTGGAGTTGAACTCTAAACAAAGGAAACTTAGATGTTCTATGCATACGCTGTAACGTGCGTTCCATTGACGCAAGTATCTTACTTCAACTTTAGTGGCACATTGTATATCATTGCTATTACGCTTAAATGACTGATGCACATAACCAAATTATACTATTTAGATTAATGTTACGCCTGCGAGGTTTGCAGGTATTATTACAGTTTCCTTAGGCGAAGTAATATTATCGATTATGACTTGCATTTTTGGTGTATGCACGCACCATACACAGTCCGCAAATCATACGATAGTTTTTTTTATTTTATTGGCGTATGTGATATACGGCCAAGCGAGTGCGAATTAATACGGCACAAAGAAAGTTTAAGTTGGTCAATCGATAAAGTGCAATAATTTGAGCATAAGGCATATAAATTGCAACGTCAATATTTTGCGTAACAATTATCAAATTAAGTCGAGTGTGGTTGCATGTGTGGTGGAAAAATTCTAGTTTTGGTGAAGTCTTGGGGTTCCACAAGAATGTCCTGCTGGAGATTTTGGCGGTGATTCTGTTGTTCTCTACGGTATCCAGATCCAGTCTGCCGAGCGAGCAGTGGTCAAGTTCGAGGTCGGGGATGGACAATAGGACATGGTTTTTATGAGTAAGTTTTTTTAATTTTCTTTTTCTTATTGACTTTCTCATATGCATTAGTTTCTATAGACATTTATTTAATTTGTTTTCTTTTCCTTATTAAGTAATACTTTTCTTTTGTTTTTTTTTTAATTTAGTTTTCTTTATTTCAAATTTCAATTTTGCCGAGTGACATTTTTTGTTTAAGTTGATTAATCATTGTTATTTTTCTTTCTACATAGCAAACAATTTGTTTGGTTGAAGATCTCGTGTCCCGGATGCGAGGAAAGCGCATGTATGTGAAGTTATTCCAGGATTCTATCCCAGAAAATAAAATCAGGCAACATTTCATTCAAATATACTATATTTGTGAAGTTAGCCCAGCCCAGAAATTTTATCAATTTTAATGAAAAAACGAAAAATTATCAAGTTTATTAAATTCGATTTGTTTTTCATGTAATAAAAAAAATTTAAATGAAACGTATAAAAAAAACTGTAAAATTTTAAGTTGCATAAAGTAATGGAAAATATCAGACAAAGTAAGAAAAAATTTGTTCCGTGGCCAGTTCCCGAAAATGAACTCTCGGCTGAGAATTTCATTGATTTTTATATAATTTTTCGTCCCGCTCGATAAATTTAAAATGCTTTAAACGAAACAAGTCACTAGGATTTGACAACTTGAACACTGAAATAATTCAACTCGCAGGGCCTATCACCGGACCCAGCAAATAAAATTATTAAACAGTTACTTGAAATTTGGCTACTTTCCTAAGGTGTGGAATTCAGGTGAAATGATTGTAATAGTGATTTTCTTCGAAATCGTACAGACCTATAATATTGCTAACTGTTACAGCCCTGCATTTTCGGGAACTTGTCACGGAACGATTTTTTTCTAATTTTGCTGAAATTTAGCTACTGGTGTATAGATTTGAAATGTTGCCCTGATCCGTGACCTTTTTAGTTTTGGCAAAATAATTTTTAATTTATCGAGCGGGACGAAAAATTATATAAAAATTATATAAACTTTGGTTTCAAAGTTGATAAACTCGGAAATTTGCGAGAAAATAAAATACATTACAAATTTTAGTAAGAAGGTGTTGAGGTGGTACTAAGATGCTTCAAAATTTATGACATGATTCAAGGCCTTGAATGATATGCGATACATATATCTATATCTATAAAAATGGTGCAAAAAATGTATGTGCGCGCATCAGTTGAGAACGGCTGAACCGATTTGGCTCAATCTTTTTTTATTGTGTTTGCAATTGCCAGGAAATGGTTCTTACGAAAGAAAATTTTGAAAAAATTCACCGGAAAAGTCTAAAAACCCGAAAAATCGAATAAAAAGCCATTTTCGTATGAATTTTGTGTGTACATTTTTTATGAGACAGGTGGTGCAGTGGTTAAAGCATCGGCGCTTGGTTTGGGAGATACTGAATTCGATTCCCGCCGAAGGCTACATCCAAACTGCTACTTTGTTTTTTTGATCCAAAATTCAAAATCCGTAAACACGAAAAAAATCGAAACCAAATGGAAAACCGAAAAATCAAAAAAAAAATCGGAAAATCGAAAATTGCGTTTTGTAGAGGAATTTTGTATGGAAATACACTTAACACCACCGATGAAAATTGTATTTTGGCAATGAGCATTCATTTAAATAGCCACTTCGGACTATTTTCAATAGATGGCGTTGGTTGCATACTACTATAAATATAAGTTGTGTAGAATTTTGGCAATCTTATTTTCTATATATATATAAAAACAAGTGCATTCAGTTCCCGGTTCTTTTGGCGTTCGCTATGACGATTAACAAATCACAAAGTCAATTTGCAAAAAACAACTAAATTTTCGATAGATGCCTAAGTTTGAATCGACCTTTTATTCACTTTTCAATACATTATGCCGCCTTTATGGTTGTGTTCGTTCGCTCATTCTGACAATTTTTTCCCCCAATCATATTGCTCAAAATTGACGATTCTGGATTATTGTACAAAAGATGATTGGTCGAACAAATGACCAAATGAACGAACGCAACCATAAACCTACTTTTAGTGTTGAATTCGGTAAAAAGTGAATGGAATGGCCACTCAATCGTCTAACTCAAACGTCTATTGAGAATTGAGTTGAGTTGTTTGGTTTTTCTCTCATAAAATTCAATTTTTGTGAAGGTCAAAAGTGTTTGCTCGGACGAACTAATTTGGGGCGAGACAAAGTTCGCCGGGTCAGCTAGTATTCTTGTTTGTTTGTTTATTTATCAATAATGACATTTTATAATACATTGTTATTTAAATTAATTAAATTTTATTTTATATACTAAATGTCTACTTTATCTTTAATGAATGTATGCAATAATTGATTAAATTGACCGTACTCTAACTCTTGAAGTTCACCTAGCATCCAATAGTCACCCAATGAATTATTCAACTTTACTCCATTATATCCCAGCGACCGTTGAGAAAATGATTTACTATACATTGGTAGTCTGAAGTGTGTACTCCGAGTATTGTAAGTATGAACATTTCTATTAGAAGAAAGCAAAGTATCTAAATATTTTGGCAGATCTCCCTTTTCCAGCCTAAACAAGAATTTTAACACATTAAATTGTATTCTCTGTTTGATTGACTTCCAGTTTAAAATTTCCAACATGTCTTTTATGTGTGTTCTACTTTCCGCATTCAAGATATGTCGCATGAATCGATTCTGAATTTTTTGAAGACGTGTAATTTGAGTTTGATTCATGATAAATAGCACAGAAGAACAATAATCAATATGTGGAGTCACAATTGATTCATAAAAAACAACTTTTGTCTGCATTGGTAATTTGTCTTTAATTCTAGTGAAAAATCCAAGTTTTTTATTCATCTTTTTAGCGATATAATCCAAATGATCGTTAAAACTTAAGTGCTCGTCGATAATAACACCAAGATATTTATACTGTTTTACTCGTTCGATAATTTGGTTGTCAACTATTATATCTTCATTACTCTCGAACTTTGCTTTGATTGATAGGAGCATGTACCTCGTTTTCGAGATATTCAGTGATAGTTTGTGAAACATTAGCCATTTCCGTAAGGACTCGAGATCTTCGTTTACTTTCTGCACTGCTTCTGGAAGAGTTGTTGCCGAAATAGTAAATAAAGTATCATCTGCGAACATATTTATTTTGCAATTTTGAATAACATCGACTATATCATTGATGTACAGAATAAAGAGTAACGGACCCAGGGCTGATCCTTGAGGTACTCCGAGATTATTTTGTATTAGTGACGATGTGTAATTATCAATTTTCGTATATTGTTGCCTCCCTTGAAGATAACTGTTAAACCACTCTAGTTCTTTCCCAACAACTCCGTACTTGGTTAACTTTTTAAGTAGAATTCCTCTATCGATGGTTTCAAAAGCCCTTTTAAAATCTAAAAAGACTACAATGATTACTTTGTTGTCATCTATTTGACTTTTCCAGCTATCCAACATTAGGGTTAAGGCCGTTTCACAAGAATGGGATTCTCTAAATCCAGATTGTTGATCAACCAATATATTGTTATCAGCGATATGATTTACCAGTTGGTTTTTAATTACTCCTTCCAGAACAGTCTCATACAGTGGGAGCATATTTATTGGCCGGAGCTCTTCTGGCGTAGTTGGCTTCGAAATTTTTGGAATGGGAACAACTGTTGATATTTTCCATGAATCTGGTACCACTGCTTGCCTTAAACTACAATTAACTATATCAGTAAAATGTTCAGAGAACATTTGATTCTGCATTGCATCCAGCATGACAATTTTGTTTATACCATCTATTCCATATTGCGATTTTATTCTGCTTATTATTTTTAATATTTCGTTTTGTGATGTTTGTTGGAATTGAAATTTTTGTATGTTCAAAACAGCATTAGGAAGTTCAAAATCCGATATTTCAGGGATGTTACGGTGAATATCTACGATGCTGGACACAAACGAGTGATTTAGTGCATCTGCAATCTGTTGTTTATCGGTGAGTGTTTTGTTAGTAAATTGAATACTCCATTGCATACTATTTTTAGTCTTATACATAGATTTGAGAGTTTTCCATAGCTCCTTTGGGTTATATTGGTTTTCAATGAACTTATTCTTGAAGTATTCAGATTGTTGCTTTCTTAACGATTGTTTGTAAATATTTCTAGCTTTTCTATAGTTTTCCCAATTCTCGCTTGAATTTATTAATTTCAGAATACTAAAATTACGTTCCTTTTCTTGTCTTAATAATGACAAATTTTCTGAGAACCAAGGGATTTTATTTCTACTTTGAACAATTTTTGTTTGCGTCAGTTGTTTAATCGCATTCTTTAACTCCAGTATTAAGCTTTCAGCTTTCTCATTCAATTCATTCTGTGTTCTGTAGTGCTGCAGTCTAGTGATTAGGACACAATTTAATTTTTCACCAGAATAATTTTTCCGAGATCTAATTTCTTTAAATTGATCAAGTAACTGTGAATTGTTTCTGCTTATATCCACACATAACATACAATGATCACTTATTTGTTGTTCTTTTATAATTTCACATTTTGTATTTACTGAATTAGTTATCAAAAGATCTATTAAACTTTTGCTGGTTTGTGTGACTCTGGTATAATCTGGAACTACTTGCACCAATCTATAATCCATGATTAACTGCTTTAATTGTAAACTGTAAATATCGTTGCTTTTCACGTCAATATTGAAATCCCCAAATATATAGTTCGATTTATTATAATTGATAACTTCTTCGAACCATCCATCTAAATTATTTAAAAATGCTGCTTTTGTTGTTTGGTATGATCTATAAACTACGCCAAATATTCCTGTTGTATGGTATCCTTTTATGATCTGAATCGCCAAAAACCAAGCGCGGTCCTTCTCGATATTCGAAATTATTTTAAAGCTTATGTTTTGGTGAATATACATGACAACCGCTCCAGTATGACGACTATCCGAATCACACCGTACACATTTATAATTTTCAATAAAAAATTCCGAGTCGTACATGTCTTCTGTTGTTCTAGATTCACTAAGTAATACAATTGACGGTTTATATTGAATAATTATTTGTGATAACTCTAAGAAATTAGAGGGTAAGCTGCGAATATTAGTGTATAGAAGGTCTTTTGTTTTGAACTGCTATTGATAACTTATTTGGTTTTTCAATGTTTTCATCTTTCGTTGGTATACTGCACAAGAGGTGTCCCAAGTCGTGTGGTTAATAGCAACATTTAAATTGAGCTTTGAATTTACAGCAATGCAATTGCTACACTTTACTTCTTGACTTTTACATTCACTTAACTTATGATTCTCGCTACATCTTGGGCAACAAAGTTTGCCGGTACACCTATTGCTATGATGGCCATAACCATTACAGTTAAAGCATCTTGAGATCCCTACTGACTCTACGACATGGCATCTATCAAAATGTATATTTAACTTCTCAGCTTGTAAGATTTTTGTAAAATCTATGGAGCCTACTTCTATGATTGTATCAATTTTTTGCGAGTTTCTTCTGCAATAAGTGGTTATTACTTTGATATCACTATTAGCGAGAAAATGGTTTTGCTGTTTTAGCGCAGATACTATTTCATCACTTTCTAGCTTCTCCGACATTCCAAATATTTTTACCCTTGGTTTAAGCTCCGCTGGTAGTTTTACTTCATAATCAGCTCCCATCCTTTCCGTCACGATTGTCTTTAGTTTCTCCTTGGCATCATTAGTGTTGCACTGCAAAATAATTCCACCATTCGCAATGTTGCGACAGCCCATTACTGGTATAGTTTTTGGATCGAGTGACATTGTTAAATCTTCTCTAGTTTTTTTATTAGCTTGAGGTTGTTTTGGTTGTAACATAACCAACTTGTTGGGATTACTCTTTACTACTGCTGCAAAAGAGTGTGGTTGCTCCGCCGGTTTTTGAATTTCTTCTACTTGATTTTTAATTTCCCCTAGCTGGTGTCCTATCTTTAAATGGTTTGCCGTTAAATGTTGCTTCATTTCCATGATAAAAAGATTAATTTTGTTGAACTCTTCGTACAACGTATCTTCTTCATAACCTTGGCACTCAAGACAAACGAATCTTGCATATGGACATTCTTTAAATAACTTTACAAACTTTTCAAAGTTCCAATCCACACAAGCGTAATGATATAATTTTCTGCATCGTCCGAAACATCTAATTGTAGTCCGCTCTCTCGAATCAGTAGCTTTTTTACATTTTTCACAATTTGACATTTTAGAAAATTTTACCGTTCATTCACTTCACAAGATAAACACGCGTGTAAAAGGTTTAACTGTTCTGATTTTTATCGTAATTATAAGAAAAAATGCATTAGTTGCATAAAAATAAAAATAAAAATTTAAGTTTTGCACTGGTGTCAAATGTTTTCTATTTTAATTTACTATTTTATTCACTTAATTCTCAAACTTTCACAAATCTTACATTACAACACATTCATCTTTAGTTCTTATGTATATTTTATAACTTTTAGCAATTAAAATTGCCGCTTTCTAAATGATTTAATTATTTTTCCACGCACACAATATATTGATTACTACATCCAGAAAACAGGGTTTCCAAACTCATAAAAATTTATGAGTTTGGAAACCCTGTCTATAAAAATTTAATAATTAGCTACCAGTCTCGAAACGATGGATTTGTGGGGGGGGGGGAGGAGGGGGACGACGACTCTATTTGTCTTTCTAATATTGTTTAAAAGTTCAAGAGGTCTTGATTTGACGGAGGCAAATTTGTATACAAAACTCCATTGGTCGCTTTAAATACTTCATGGAAGTACTTATTTCTTGTCTCTCTAAAGTGTGACAATTTTAACTCTTTTGCTTCTTGTCTTGTTTCCGCTTGATGCCCATCTTAGCTTGTACTTAGAACATCTAATTTTCCTTAGACTAGAGTTCTACCAACTAATTCGTTCCTCAGCCCCTCTCTTCCTTTGATTTGAGTTATTGCAGACACTGGTTAAAAGTGTTGAGATCACGTCCACACACCTGGAATTGCTTTTACACCGTTTTAGGAGCCAACCAAGTGTCTAACAAATAGACCCAGTCAGCTATCTTAATAGCAAATCTCGGACTTTTGCTACTTGCGAGCGGACTATTCTGGGGTGAGTTTGATGACTAGAACGTGATGACTCTTTGGTCACTGGATGTCCTATTATCTTTCTTTCTAACGACCCAACTATATCGAGTCCAACAACGTTCCATTAACTATTATAAGATCATTATTAGAGTTTCCATTAGACGAAAACGTCGTTGGGCCTCCCTGCTTGTTCATTATGGAGAGGTTACTCCTAGATACGAACTCCTTCATTCCACCAGTTAACTGACTTTTTATTCCCTATGATTGAAAAGAAAGTTTTGGCCGATATTTGGTTTGGCGCCATTACCCACACAGCTAACGATATAATCAATGTTTTACCCTATCTCCGAAAATTTTATTATTAGCCAAAATGGCGATGACAACTGGCCGTCTATTATTTCTGAAACCAAGAACGTGCAGCAAAAAAATTTCACCATTTCTACAAACAAAATTTATGTTTCAATTTACACAGGTAAGAAAATACACATAAATTGGTTCTAAAAATAGTATTGGACGCTCTGGATGACCCTTCCCTTAACGGTCTGACTTGCTTGTCAATGGTGAGTGCCATTAGCCTCGGTTTTATTTATGATGGCTCGAGTCGCTTTACGTCTTGATCTAGCCCAGGATTTTTCTCCAGGCTAGCTTTTAAAGATTCATCATATTCAAGTTGTTTTTGTTGATTAGCCCAGGTAGGTGTTAAACTATGTAAAGCGAACACTCTTTAGTTTATGTTAGTTTTTTTATAAAAACACATACTCGTAATGTACTCTGTATGTCGGAAATTCAAAATTGTTTATTGAAAATGAACGTTGGTTTTATGCCATTTATGTATGGAATACAACATCATTTATGTGACTTTTCCTTGTTCTTAATATCTTGAAATGTTTTTTCATCAAAAAACGTCAAGGAAAATAATCTAACGATGTCAAATTGCATGATCTTGGTGGAAAGTTGACATTAGAATTTCTTGAAATTATGCGATCACTAAAATTTATGAAAAATGTTGTTGCTAGTGATTTATCGAAAGTACAATTTAAAAAGTTAATGAAGAATACGAAAGCACCATATGAAACCCTACTGTCTACTGACTGATGTATAATCACATTCGTTGGTTTAATCGAGCTTTATCATTGGAAAGGTTGTTCACTGTTTGAACGAAATTCGTTTATTTCTGCTAGATAAGAAAAAGATATTTTCCGGAGTTAACCAATATCAATTCTGCGTAACTTCAGTATTCATTTAAATGAATGAAATCAAAAATGTAGGGAAACGGAAAACCATTAGATATATTATTCGGCTGTTTTGCCGCTTTTGAGATGAAGAAATACATGGAATGTTCGTTTGAAAATTACTCCTTTCAAATATTTCCTCAAATTAAAAAAGTTTGTGGCAGATATTGACGTGTTTGAAAAAGGAGAGTCACAAGAATTATTTGCACAATTTAGCAAGGTGTTTAGTACAAACAAAGGTATCTTTCGCAACTCGGTTCAAAGACGTCAAAATAATTAAAAACTTTATTAAATTTGTTCGCTACCCTGACAAGTTCATTCTGATAGTAATTTTCGCGATTTTGCCTGGATGAATTTTGATGAGTTGGATACTGAATTGCATAAATTTCAGTGTAGCGTAATTTGGTGGCGAAAAATTTGAAAATTTAAGGACCATTAGAAAATGGTATAAGGAACGATAATAAATCATTAAATCTTGATGATGAGGTATTGAAAGTATGGCAAAGCATTTACATCTCTAAGAAAGTTGGCAATAGCATTATTATCTATGTGTTTCCATCTACTTATAACGCCGTTCAACAAAAATAAGGAAAAAATTACCAGAAAAAATTCTAGAGCATGTGTTGCATTAAAAGTAACAAAATATACTCCTAACGAAGACCACTTAGCATCCAAACATATACGAAAAATATCTACCGCTGGACAAAATACTTAAATACAGAGGGTTCTAGAAGTAATTTAACACTATACATTTTTTTATTAGTTCAATTTTATTATCATTTTCTTCTTAAATTAAAAAAACTAAAAAACTTAATTCATTACAAAAGTACAATGCTTAGGAATATTGAATGGAAAAATAAATAAATTAAATAATTCATAAGAAAAATTTAACTTCATTGAATAAGAACAAAATTGGATCTTCCAAAAAAAAGTTAACAATTTTTAAATAATCGCAGTATCCGCCATTATTATGCAATAATTTAGACAGGCGAGTTAGTAACGAATGAACGTATTTCTGACACTCTGATGGGTGTTATACTGTACTGTTTTTCACTAATTAAAAACTTTCCAACTCTGCTAATTTCCTCCTTAGGATTTGAGATGACCATTGATTTTCTAAGGTACCTGTCGACAGTTTAAGCTCGGTGTATAGGCGCATTGTCTTGTGGTAATATGAAATTGTCACCTATAAGCCGCCTTCCTTCTCACTGAGAAAAAAACCAAATATTCATTTTAAGAAACGGAGGTGCTTAATAATAACATTTTATAAAATGATAAAAATAAGCACCAATAATTGTTATTTTTGAAGCAAAATTCTAATATTTAAGATTTTAATTTTTGTTTTAAAATTCAACGTACATCTTATTTTAAGTTTTATCTATTTCTCGATTTAAGCATTAACTATCTCTTGTTATTGAATAGTGAAACCTTTAATAATGAGCAATTATATGCTTAAATTTATATTCTGTATTTTTAGTTTCTCATTTCTCTATTCTCTCTTGCTCTTTATTAGTTAAATTAAAAGTTAAAATATATTATTTTTAATAAAATAAATAAAAATACATCTTGATTTAACATGTTTACAACATTTATACAGTTATGTTTCATACTTAGAGTAAAATTACAACATTTAGCTTCATATGCATACTGCGCATTTGGTGTGTCAAGTTGTTTTACGAGTAGTTAATAAAAACCCTTAAATCTTTTGTAATTTTTGTAGTTAGAAATTAAATCTAGTTTATTGATTATTAATAGTTTTTACAACTCAGTGAAAAGTGTTAAAATGTGTTATAAAATATGGAAATAAACTAAGTATTCTTACAAATAATAAAAACGATATCAAATAATGTGAAAAAACGTGGTGTTGAACATAAATAGTTTTGGTTTTATTCTGTGCATTTAGTTATAAAATTAAGTATTTTTTTAATCAATACTCGAGAAAAATGTCAACGGCTTACGTATTAGAAGATGGTTCTGTAGCGTTAGATATCGGTAGTACCGAAGAAATCACTGTAACTTATGATATGGAAGAACTAGCTGTATCATGGGGTTTATCAGAGGCTACTATTCAGCTTTTAAAACAACAAGATATCACCGCAAATGTTTTATTAAAATTAGAACGAGAGGATATTGTTCGATTGTTCGATAAAATTAATGGGGCTTTTGGTCAAGAAGTGTTGTTTAAAACAGGATTAAAAATATGGCGAGACTCAATCGTAAGTTAATTTTCATTTAAATGTTTTTGTCAAATTATATTAACCAAAATATTTTGCTAGGGCATTCCATTAAATCCAACCGAAAATACAACTGAATCAATGAATAGCAAAGTAAACAGTTGGTTAGAAAACTTTTCAAGGAATTTAAATACATATAGTGCCTCTTCTAGCCCAACACCATGTACATCCCAAAGTGTTAATTTGGATCCAACGAGCTCAGAAACTTTGTAAGAAATTGTATAACATTAAACTGTGTATAATCATTTAACTATGGATCTATTACAACTTTTTAGGTGCGCATTTGATTCTAATTGGGTGGCGAATATATTAACTAAGTCAATTAAAGGAAGAGATGTTATGCAATTTTTTAAACAGAGAAAAGTGTTGAATAATGTTTCACAAAAAAACTTAGTTCAGATATTAATTGATTATTGCATTGAGCATAAGATAAGGCTAATGAAACCAGATTTTGTGAAAATGGCATCATCGATCGTTCAAATATTTCCTACGGAAAATAAGGTAAACATTTTTATTATTATTAATTCTAAATTTAACAACTGTAATTTACGACAACTGTAATTTACTATTATTTCTACGAAGCATCTATGATCTCAAATATGCATTCATAATAAATTAATTCAATTTGATGTTCTAATAAATTAACTCGTAGGCAATTTTGTTAGCCTTACCGGGTCAGTTTGTTATAGTTTAAAAAAAATATATTGGGATCGCTATTAAATTGTTTAACGCCAATTTTAAGTTCACCTTTATTATACAAGTTATGCATCTATTAGTACATGTTAATAACTATAAATTAGAAATTTATTTAAAATACATATTACGGTACGTTTGTGAATAATAACTCATGTTGCTCTAATTTATTTCATAAATAACTATACATATTAAATTTAAAACTCGTATAAAAATAAGACCACCTTATAATTGGCGTTGGTAATTTCATGGCAATCCCAATGTACCATTCTTTGCGACCCCAACAATTTAATCCTCTAATACAAATATAGAGATATGACATTTTTTGCCAGTAATGGCTCGAGTACTAAACTACTTTTGGAAACAGAAAAAAATTACTCCTTGTCATTTTAATACCCAAGTTGCCACGGGCGTGACCTGAGCATTAATGCTATAAATTCACTGTTACTCCCATTTTTTATCATTCACCAAAAAGGTAATTCATAATTAATCCATGCATATTATATATTTCGAAAAACGAGGTCCGTATTGTAAATTTCGAATTTTGAATCTTCTAATGAAATTATTAAATTAATTGAGAAACTGGGTAAATCGTCGTGTGATACTTTTGAGCAAAGGGGTATTATACACAAGATCTCGAAGCTACAGCTCGTAGGTGAAACTTAATCCTCATGGATAATACCTCACTTTAATCACTTTTACCATATAACTAATAAATTTATTTGTCATTTTAATTTAAAATTAAAAGTAGTTTACCTACTTTTTGCTTGGAATTTTTTCCATTTTGTTGTTTGAGGAACGTTGTCCATGGCAACGACAAACACATTTTCTAATTTTTGGAAATTAGTCTAGTGTAAGCGTGTCTTCTAATATAAATTCTATAAATTTATTTAAATCGACAGTTTAGCTAAAATAACTACAAAAATAATATTTAAATTGATAAAAGAAAGTTTCTTAAGTATTTTACACTTTGATCTAGGAAACCTATTATAAAGAGAAAGATGTTACAAACGGGAAAAAAAAATCCTTCGGGGAAGCTGTATGACAGATACACTAATATTTGCTACTCAACGAAATATTTAAAAAGATTCAGAGTAGAACCAGAAAGCAGCTTTTTGGGAACAAACGATGAAAATTTACCTGAACCGGATGGCGATTACATTGAAAAGAAGAAATGGTTAGCAGAAAACATTGGCCCATGGGATACAGTAATTCAGTATTGGAAATCTACATCTACCCAAAGAACCCTAGAATTTGAAAAGGCCAAAGATTCTAATATAAGTAGACTTTGTAGTGAATGGCCAAGATTAAATGATTTTTATGGGTTTCAATTGGTAAAGACTATTGTTGTATTTGAAAATTAATTTCATTCTAACAAATTTTATTCACAGATTGAAATTGATTTTGCAACTATGTTTCCAAATAAATCAAGTTTGTTGATAGAAAATTTTGAAAATTTTGTGGAGAAATGCAAAATTTTGTTCGAAAGAGAAATCAAAGACAGAAACTCAAAGGTTCTATTAGAAAAGTTAAACTCATCTGATTTTATTGGCGATTATTTAAATAAACCAAACATAATTCTTTGTAACTTTCTTCAAATTTTTAATTTTAATTACAGATGATATTAACACGCGAGACTGGATAGTCTGTAATTTATTACATGCCATACTTCTACCCCGAAGAATCGACAAAAAACAATTACCAACGATAATCGATGGACAAACCGATTTTGCGTTAAAATTAAGCAACATTAATGATTTGCGAAACTCCTTAGATATTTTGGAAAATAAATTTTATTCGAATAAGAAAAGGATCCAACCACGTATTGTCGTAGTCGAAAATGAACCAGGCTTATTGAAAGAATTTTTCGTATATTGTGACGGTGTAAAGTATAAACTTCCATCATTTAGAAAAAGTATTGATATATTAATTAAGTTAATTTTTGTTTATAATTTAAATTATTCGGACGTAAGCAAGCAGGTATGGTTATTTTTGCAGCAATATTTTTTTGAAATAGATAGTAAAAATCCAATAGTTTTCAATTTAGTAGAACAATTAAAAACAATTTAAATTACATAAACAAAACTATAACCATGCCTGAATGCTTTATATGTCACCAACATTTTTCATTAATTTCTCAGTATATAATTCATTTAAAAAAATATCATAAAGTTCCTTCACTATATAACTTTGAGTGCTTAAACTGTCATCAAATATTCCAATCAATTTATAGTTATGAACGACACTTAAAGAAACATGAACTTCTATTGCAAAACAACCCAAATTCAAGTGGTTCTCCGGTTTTATCAAATAATTCATTGCCATTGCAAGGCGTCAATGATTCTTCTTTAGGATCCCAAATTTCACTACATATAAACTCAGTTCAAAATACACCTACCACCAATACGCTCGATATAAATCAAGATATACAAATAAATTCAATAGACGCTAATCAGATTTCTAAAAATATTACAAATTTTTCTGTTAACCTCCATGGAACTTCGTGCAGTCGAAAAATGGTATTCATGGTTCAAGATAACATTAGAGACTTAATTAATAACCCGATTTCCAATATGCTTACAAAGTTTTCGAAATTTATTACAAATGAAGCAAAACGCAATGAGTTTGCTGAAATTGTGGCTTTATTGTCCAACCCATTTAATAATATTAGAAATGAATATCAGTTTTTTAAACATATAGAGGAATTGGGCGTTTGTTGTCCACCGTCTACATACATAATAAATAATGAAATAGCAGAAACTATTATCAATCATACACCAACCTTAGATAATTATAAAGCACAAGGATGTCTTTTAAATTTATCTTTTCAAATAAGAAAATATTTTGAAACTGGAAACATTTTACAAAGTACTCTAGAAAATTTAGAAAGCCTTGAATCCCAGACAAACATTAAAAATTTTGTCAATGGTACAAACTGGAAATCCAATAAACATAATTTTCGACATAAGATTGTAATTCCCATTCACTTCTATTCCGATGAATTTGAAATAAACGACCCTTTGGGGTCACGTTCTGGAAAAAGTTCTGTGCTAGGTATATACTATTTTTTTCCAATTATACCGCGTTCTCAATTTTCAAAAATTGATAATATATTTGTAGCTGGTTTTGTTAAATCTAAAGATCTTAAAGAGTTTGGGAACAGTGTAGTCTTTCGGCCGTTAATTATTGAAATTAATAAATTAATTGAAAATGGTTTAGACGTGCAATATCAAAATGAAACCATTAAATTATATTTCATGTTTGGCCAACTATTGGGCGATAACTTGGGCCTAAATACTGTTTTAGGTTATTCTAATTCGTTTAATGCTCATCGATCATGTAGAATATGTTCACGTACTAAAACAGAAATCCAAAATGATAATGCTGAATTTCCTGAAAGTTTAAGGAATATTGATAACTATACAACGGATCTGAGTTTAAATAATATGTCCCAAACTGGAATTCGAGAAAGATCAATAATTAATGAAATTAAAAATTTTCATGTTACAAATAATGTTAGTTGTGATATGATGCATGATATATTTCTAGGTACATATAAATATAACCTGCATCATTCATTAAATTACTTTATTTACAAAAAAAAGTATTTTTCTTTGGATAGTCTTAATTATAGGAAGCAGATGTTTGCATACGGGGAATCGGAAATTAAAAATGTCAGTATCCCCATCGCAGTACACCATATTAAATCTGGTAATTTTAAAATGTCAGCACGTGAAGTTCAAAATTTTTTACACTTTTTCCCACTACTAGTAGGGGATTTAATTCCTAATGATGATCCAGTTTACAATTATTTATTATTATCAATTCAAATTACAGACGAATTAATGCTAGACTGTCACAGCGAAGATTCTTTAAGCATTCTTCAAGAGAAGATTTCGAAACACAACACTTTATATCCGGCTTTGTTCAATGATTCTTTGAAACCAAAGTTTCATAATTTGAATCATTATTCCACAATAATTAAGAAATGTGGTCCAATCAAACAGTTATGGTGTTATCGACTTGAGTCTGTTTATCAAATATATAAACAGTATGCACGAAACACTACTTCACGTTTAAATATACCCCTTACACTGTCTACTAAGGCTGCCTTGAAATTCGCTAATAATGTCTTAAACGCTGATTTTTTCTCACCAGAAATTATTCAAGGGAATGAAGTTCGCAATATCTCAAATAGTGAATTATATTTTAACTTATTTCCTTTAATAATCACCGATGATATAAAATATTATAAAAATATAGTTTATAAAGGAACACTTTATAAAATTGGTTATTTTTTAACTAAGCAGATAAATGAACATTTGTTTTTGTATGAAATAGCAGACATTGTTGTTAAAGAAAACGAATGTTATTTAATTTGCAAACAGAATGAATTAAGTTATTTACCTCACTATCTATCATATTTAGTTGGAACCAATTCATGTTTATTACATCCAAGATAAAAGAAAAGTAATAAGAAGGAAGCATTTTTATTAATTTTATTGTGTTATTAGTTTATATTATTTAATTATTTATAAAATTAGTTGGATAATTCAAACCATGTAGAATAAAACTGAAATAAAGCAAAACTAAACTTTAGTTTAAAATTGAAATTAATTAAAAATTCTTTTATTCTATTTTCGTATTATTGAGGTGAAAAATTCCGTATTAGTAAGGTGTGAAATAAATATTATAAACTCTTAAAATTACAATCGAAGTTAGTAAAATTAAGGTAGATCATCCATTAAAATTGATAAATTCCACATTTATTTTAAATAATTTTGGCTTTTAAAATAAGAATTATTTTTTTTTAGAACAAGCAATATTTACTGTCAATTTAAGCGTTTTATCATATTGATTTAAAAGGAAATTAGTTTTAATTTTAACAAACATTACTATTCAAATTAAATAGGAAAAATATTTAATTTTACTATTATGTATCACCTTTACAATAAAAACTAAAATATTCTTGTTTTAAAAATTTATACTATTTAGCTAATTTCTATAAGGAAAAACTGCTTAAAATTACCCTTAAAATAATTATTTTTAGCCATGTTTTTTTCTCAGTGTAGTATTGCTGTTTCTTTAAGTAGATTTAAATATATAATGCATTCATCTTACCTTCTATAATAAAAATTGTGCCAACGCCTGATGAACACATGCCACCCCACATCAAAAAATAATTAGACCTTTGTCTAATATTTTTATCGTGAGCTGCGTACACTTGACAGACAAAACATCCGACTTCTTTCGCCACACGTAAATTCTTCCATGGCTGTATTCTAATCGGACCATAGATTCATCTGTCCATACACATCCTTTTTCCTTTGTTGCCTTTACTTATGAAGGGCACTTTACGTGCCACTCAACCATGTTTGCCCACCTCATGAAGTCTTCTAATTGTTTTTATAGACGGTGGATTTTTGCTTTCATTTTTAATCATAGCCTGGATTTTTGGTGCGGATGACGTTGGGTCAGTAGAAGAAATGTTTTGAATTCTTAAATCTAGTCTCTTTGCTGTTGTTCTAGTTTGTCCCGTCCTTTTATTGTCTGATATTCTGCCTTGGCCTGAAGTGGCCGATTTTCCAACTATTTTGCAATTTCTTGCATTGATTTGCTAGAAGAATATAGTTGTATTATAATTTTACGTTCTTAAAGGTGCTTAAACTTGGCCATAACCTACTTTATATTTGCCTTCTGTTTTAATTTCGAAGGCACCAATTTGTCAAATGAAAAATAAAAAAATGAAATAAAAGCACAATTCAATAAACTGCACTAGTATTTTTTTCTTATAATTTACCACAAATGCCTTGTTAACTTATTTATGATGTGCACAGAATGACAGCATAAACTCAAATGATGTGCCTTTGGTTTTGTGGTGAGGTACGCCTTTAAAGAGTAAACAACACGCATAAACTAAGACAAAAATTTTGCGAAAAGAAACAAATAAGGTTTCGTTTGTTTTCTAGGCCAGGTCTGCTTTTATATGATTAATAATTTAAAATTTAATTACAGATTCTTTTATAATTATTAGATTTAACTTTTGGTTCCTATTAATTAATTAGGTTATTCTTGGTGCTTAATTTTAAAAATTAAGACAGTTATGAAATAAACCATTTATGAATTAAATTAAAATTAAAACTATATTTTTTTCTATATAAAAAAATTATTTTATTTTATGTTATTATGAAATTGGTTGGCACGCGAAATAGACAATTTAAAAAAAATTGTTTTTTGGCACACTAAAGTAGAAGTACGAGTACTTGCGAATCCTGATCTAAATCAATTTCATTCAATTTTGGCCACAAAAATCCAGTTAACGTGCCACGATAACACTCACTATTACTGTTATTGAATCTCCACTTACAGCTATTACTATTTCACCAGTACAAACTGGATGATGGTGTTCATATGCTGTACGACTTGCAATTGATCCAGTTTCTTCAAATCTTTCAACAATTTTACGAATGTTGGCGAAAATCATCACGTAAGTTATAAAATATTTTTTCTACAGAACGATCATTTTCGTAATAAATTTGGATACCAGATAACCAAAGCGCGTTTTGTATTGTAAACGAATACATGACTTTTCATTTGTCAAAAATTATTCAACTTGCCACCGTACAATAATTTTTGTTTAGCGTAAAAATAACAGATGGAATACCCTTTACAATGGAAAGATGGAAGTTCTTATAGAAGTTTTTCATTTTCATCGAATCCTTCCACTCTTTGGTAATATTTTCAAAAAAATAAGGTTTCTCGTTTGATTCCAAATGAATCATAGAAAACACAGACAATTTTGGACCTTACACTTGATGAAAGAAAGGTTGCAACTTATCACGAATTTTGTAAAGTACATTTTTAAAATTAGCAGAGCGCGTTCAGAACCTTCCAAAAACCAATTTAAATTTGAAGGCTAATTATAGAGCGTTAAAAACTTTGAATGACGTAGAGAGTCCAGTAACTTTAGTACTTTGGGTTTTTTCATGTGAAAGCCATAACAGAACCCACCTAAAACCATACCTAAAAACTAAAAATATAGAAACATAAATCCAAATGACCCCAGTCTCGAAACTAAAATAACCAAACGCAAACCTGTGTCTGTAAGTTTTTCATAAAATAAATATTTTTAATGCTATTTAGAGTGTTTCATTTTAATTGGGACACCCCGTACACGTTATTAAACTGCGACGTCATTAAACTTTCACGACAGGATATTTTTATTTTTAGCGATATGAAAAAGCACTGCTTCCTCCCTTATTGATTCACAATTTCTTCGTAAAAACATAAAATTAAATTTTGACGAATTGAATTTTTTTAATTAAATTTGATGAAGAGCAAATATTGTTGTTGGTACAGTGTACTAGAAAAAAGATTATTAAAAGTGCCTGTACCATGGAAAACTTAAATAGCTGTTGAATATACAGATAGCTAGAGTGTTCTAAGAATTTTTAATTTTTACCGAGGACAATTTCTTATGCAAAGTTGTAATGGAATTCAAGTTCAATTTTGTATAAACTAATTTAAAATTTCGATAGAAACCAATTTGATGTTTATAGCGCGCATCGATATATAAAAATAAATCGCAATTTAAAACTTTCCAATTTCATTACACCGAACGACGGGATATAATTTCGAGATCTCAATCATTCGATTAATTTCGCTTCGCAGTAAAATTTTTTTATTTTGGGTATATAAAAAATTTCACCTTATCGGAAAGCAGCGCAAAGCTTCATTTTATTTTATCTCCCGATCAAAGCATAACAAAATACTGTATACATAAAATTGGGAAACATAAATTATTTACATAATTTTTCCCGTCTTTATGTATGATGTATTGAATTTTTTTATTTGCGGGTGGAAAAATTATTTTTAGATAATTTATTATTTATAAAACAACATTTTCCGTCTTAGACGGGGGCGGGTAGTTGAAATATATGAAAAATGTATAGACAGGAGTGGGGAAATAAAGTTTTTTTATATATTTAAATATTTTGTATTTATTGACAGTGGTATTTTTTTTATTGAAATAATTGATCGATGAAAATTTAATTTATTTGTTTAATTTTTTTTAGGGATTTTCGCCGCATTTCTTAATATATCCCGCATTATGGTGTTTGGGTTTATGTATGTACAAATGTATTTGGTTAATAGTTAAATATTATTTCAATTTAATTGATCGAACATAAATATACACACAGTACCCAGTGTACATAACTCTTTTGATTTGGTTTTATGTTTGGCACGAGACGTAAATACTTAGTCAGCCACCTCACAACCAAACATGTCTTGTCGCTTTATGTTTTATAACTTCTATAAAATTTTTACAACGAAAAACATGAAAAATAAATTTATATACAATATATTATATTCCATTTTCATTTTCACATAATTGGTTGGTTTTTTGCTGCATGCAGACTTTAACGTGTGTGGGTTGATATAACTCAGTAGAATTTGTTGTTAAGATGGCTTCCTTCTTACTGTCAAGTTTAATGCTGTTTCTTGATTTTGTGTTACTATGTAGAATGAACAAAAAATTATGTATCAAAACGATAAATAAATACAAATAATGTGTTGCAACAACAAACAATTATTTTATTACTTGAAAGCTTTCAACGAAGCTTTATATGTATATACATAAAAGAAAACAATAACCGTAGAAAAGTACAAAAATGTATAGAAAAATTAAAATTTAACATTTTAATTGTTTTGTAAGACGTTTGTGATGTTAAAACATTTAACAGACGCTTAATTTAAAAAAGATCTTTAAAGGTGAAGTCTCTGGAACGCCGAGCGTCGCTCGGTCAAAATTGATTCAATTGAAAGTTTTGTGCATTTTGTATACACATTCCAAAATTGGGACGTAAATTAGAGCATACCGTCAAAAAATTAAACAAAGTCCGTTTCCAGTTAAGTTTTCATAGGAATCATCATTCGTTTTTGGAACTAGTAGTATGCTGGAACTAAACTCTCGAATCGAGTTCCATCCAATTTAATCAATTTCCAAAGTCACAACCGGGGCTCGATATGGAATCCTATGTTTAACATACAAATAGAGTTTTATACGAATTGGTTAAGGAATGGCTTTAATTGCGGAACGAATTTTAGTACTACCGTGGAAAAAGAAGCAACATAACGATTAAACCGCAGAAGCTCAAAAAAAATTTCCCGAAATTAAAGATTGATTGCATTCATTTCATAGCACTCTAAAATTTAGTTTCCAAATCATGAGGGCGATTATTTTTTAAATATAGACGCAGAGTTCTCCTGAGAATTGCTAAACAAATTTGCCAGAATTCAGAACTAATTGCTATCGATTCCTAGCACTCGCTAGAAAGCATTTTTATATAAATAGTTCAACCTGAAACAACCACAAATCAATTTTTACAAAAACTATTGTGTGTGTTTCAATATGACTCTGTCCTTTCGCAATATGTGTCAACTGGGCAACTGGGTTCCACTTAAATCAAAAGAAAGAGACGTCGAACGCCGAAAAGTTTGTGAAATACTGCTTCAAAAACAAAAAAGAAAAGATTTTTTGCATCGAATAGTTACAGTTAGATACAAATGGATTTATTGTGAGAATCCCAAACGCAAAACATCTTGGGTGAAGTCTGGTGAATCTGGTTCATTACAACCAAAGCGAGATATTAATTGCAATACGATTCTGCTTTCTATTTAGTTGAATCAGAAAGGTGTGGTATATTATGACTGGATTGTTACTGGAATCAGGTGAAGCTATCAATGGCAATCTCTATCGACGATAACTAATACTTTTGAAGCGAGCTGTAGAGGAAAAACGACGAGAATGGGTGCATAGTTAATTCAGAGTACTACTTAATGCGGAATTAGCTTTTGATTGGACTGCCTTCAAAGTCCGGGATTTCTTCAGAGAAGGAATCCTTAAATTGTCTAAAAGTTGGAGAACAGTTGTAGCTACAGATAGAGCATACTTTTTGCTAGCGAATGTACTGTATTTAAATTTTTACCGATTTTTACCGATTTTTTTACCCGATTTTCAAAATCCCGATTTTCAAAAGGCCGATTTTCAAAAGCCCACCCGATTTAAAAAAAAATTGAGTGCGGGCGCCCGAATTCATATTTTTTTTTTTTAAATTGGGCTTCTTAATAAAAAGCAGTTCTTAATAAAAGTGAAGGTAAAATAACAAAATGTAATATTTAATATTTTAAAAAAAAAAATCCCAACTTTTGTCAGAATTTTTAAAGTTTCAGCAAAGTCGGAACTTTGAAAATCGGGATTTTGATAAATCGGGATTTTGTGATTCGGGATTCACACTTTATTGTGCGTATTGTTTTTCTTCGGGTCTTCTGCGAGACTTTTTGTATGGCGTATTGACGCGACATCTTTTAATAATTTATTGTTTTAAAAAGATCATTTTTATTAATTTTTTAAAACACTCAATAAATAATTCTTTCATTTTCATAATTAGTAAATGTGTTTTAATTAAATAAAAAAAGGCGGAGTCATATTCAACCACTTAATAGGATTTATCGCAATTGATTCCTGGCAATCGAAAAATAACAATTTTCGAAATCTTTGTCACACATACTTTTTATGGCGTCTATATTTGGCAATGGAAAATCGAGAAACTACTACTGTTTTCTCATAATAATTCATAAGTAAATTGCTGAAAAATGTTAACAGTGTTTTTTTTAACGCAATCATATATACAACATTTACTGTATAACGCAACCAAAGCAAAATTGCAAAATATGCTGAAAAATACCAACAATTATCTATTAACAGAAAACGTGTTGCAACATGCTGGTGCACAATTTAACAATTGACCGATGGATTCATCTTCATCGAAGGATTCTATAAATGAATTTACGAGAAATACGGTCTCAATGCAATCGATTCCTAGTACTTGGAAACCCCTTTCCAGAAATGTCCATCAAAGTTGTTTAAACCGAATAAATATAAAACGACTTAAACGATTTTTTTCGAAATCGGAAGATCAAGTTTTGTTACTAGAAAACCTACAACATCCCTCAGCAAGTAGTAGCATCAAACAAAATAGTGTAAAATCACTTGGTGCAACATGACGATAACTTCTAAATAATTTTTCTGAAAATATTACAAGAAAGCCCAACCAAGATTACCATGAACAAAAGGTAATTGATGGGATTGGGAAACCCGTCCCATTGGGGCCTTTCATCAGTTGACCCACTAAACGAATTTTCTGAAAGTTAGCACCAATTGAAATCGATTCCTAGAATTTGAAATCTCCATCCACTTTTTACCAAAATCGTTCGAGCCGAAACTTCCACCGGACGACCGTCTGAACATATTTTCCCGAAATGACCAACCACTAATCGGAATCAGCCTTGGTACCGCAAAACTCTAACAAATTTTGATCAAAATCGTGCAAGCCCAAAAAACAATTAAAGAAAAGGACCCAAGGCTCACCGCATGATCCTATGAGAAAACTTTTCCGAAATTAAAACAAATCGTAGTTTATATATAGAATTCAACATACCGGCCTCTTTGGAGGTCCTTTGGTCCTTGCCAAATTTAATCAAACTCGTTCAAGCGCACTAAATTGCTAAAAATAATATAACTTCAGAATAAGAAACCATCAGAATCAATTCAAGGTAATCGAAGAACCCCTGATCTATTTGTTATCGTAATAGGGGTACCCGGGCCCCCGCTGAGAGAGTTTTCTGAAATTAGGACTCATCGTAGTCCAGCTCTGGCATTAGAAAACCCTTATCACTGCATTTTTTTAAATTCGATTGAGTCGAAAAAAAAATTAAAAAATGATGATGAGCGAGCCGAAAATCATTCAATATTGAAACCTGACCTTCATTGGATGACGCCCTAAATGAATTATTTTCAAATCAGATTTTATTGCAATCGGTTTCTAGAAGAATAGTACTCGAAAATTAACGGTCTCCTAATTAGCAATTGACTCCCGGCACTTGAAAACGCCCCTCGTAACATGGTGCACGAAAATCAGAACTCCTTGTATTCGTTTCCTTGCAATTTAAACCTTTTTCCGGCCATATTTAATCAAAATCATTGAAACAGGTCAAATTAGATAATAAAATAAGGTCCTAAATTTCTCCAAGATCAGATGATCTGTAAGTAATTTAGTTTTCTTTTATTCAAGAAATAAACATAATTGCCAACTTGTCATTTGTCAGTATTAGTACGGAGGGGTAAAATTTACGAAAAAAATTGCAATTTCCAAAAATTGATGTATGTACATCTGTTGAAGCGGATTGCGATGTCTTGTGTTGCAAACACGGCACAAAGTGAATCTGCAATTCGAATTAGTGCGGCTCTTGCGCAGCCAGTTGAAGCAAGCACATCTTTGATCAGACGAGATTTGACCGTTCTTCGTATGTAAGAGGTTTGAGTTGATCGCACTGGAACTCGTTGTGATTTCCAGCACAAACATGACACGTGATACGAGAGTCCGACGTGACGACGAGTGTACGAATTGATTGAGTGACAGTTTTGCGAATTGCTCGAGTACGCGACAAAAGCGATGATGACGGGACATCGTTGTGCGGCTGTGGTGGATCCAATTCTGCATTGGTCATGGAAATCATCTCCAGTGACTGCCAACTGGTGTTCAGGAAATCGATCAGATCTTAGTATGATGGATATTGTGCTCGAGTTAGTGACATTTCCTAATGGCGATGGGTTTCAGGGTCCCTCTTATCTGCGATGATGTTAATTAATATTATATCCCAAGTGGTGACTGGTGACCCCTAAAACCTTCAAACTGTGAATGGTGTCGGTCGCAGTATCGATGAATTTGCGCAACCCCACAGCTGACTCGACTTGTAGATTAGACATTGTTCTGAACCTGCGTAAATTACTATCGAAGATGAGCCGCCGGTTGTTATATCGGTTTCGTAACATGCGCCTTCATCATAATTCTCGTTTGTTATGATAACGGATTTGAGCAGCGCTGCTGCTCTCCAGTCAGATTCGCTTTAAATTAATGTAATTTTTGCGAGTTGGTCAGCTGCTTGTGATTATGGATGAGGTTGATGAATAAATTTTTGAATTCGGTCCAGCTTGTGTAATTGCCATCGAATACTGGTACCGAGGTTCGGGGCAGCTGCATGTCGAACAAGACATTGCGACACTGAGTTTTGTTGGTTTGCCATCAGAATGTCACTATCACTAACTCATAAAACAAGCACTTCACGAAATGTTTAAATTTCTTACTCGCGAACGTTGTTGCAGCACGGCACGAACAATCCGGTTCGAAGGAACAAAAAATGTTGAAGCGGATTGCGAAATGATGACGAAAGCGGTTTTAATGTGTATTTTATTTATGATGTGTTCGTGCGTGCTGCCCGAATGGAGATTATTGTAAGAAAGAATGAAAAAAATCTCGCCATTGTCAATTTTTACATCTTCGAGGGTTGTCCAATTTATTTAGTGTTGCCCGACGATTGGCGTTTAGTTGTAGAGTGCCCACCGGTAGATGGTGACACTCATCGACGAAGATACGTCAAATGTTAACTTCAATAACATCAAAAAAACTTTGATTTTTTTTTGGTCAAAAGAACAACGAAACGTCAATTTTTTTGATGTACATCAAAAATACATGTTAACACTAATAATGTAGACGATTTTCGTGTCACAGTTGAATCTCGAACGAACAAACTCAAACAATATTGAAAACTTCTTTTACTGTTATTTATAAACCATTTATATTTACTCTTTTATGCATCTACGCTGCTTTATCTTCACTCTTCGACTACCCTTGACAATACCTCTTCTTCTGTGTTTTTATTTTATACACCCTTTTCCTATTTGTTCTTAGCGCCATTTCCCCATCTATCGAAGAACATGAAAACTTAGCAAAAGTAGCCAAGACGCAACCAACAAAACTACAACAATTCGGCCATCCTATACTAGATGACGTCCTCGCTCATCAAATTCAGAATGTTAATTCCATAACAATTCATACACATGAAATTAGTTGCAACAAACATCAAATAAAACAAACAAAAAAAAACTTAATAATAATTAAACATGGAAGTGATGCTTTCACTTGGTTGCGTTTGGTTTAACTGGTTTCAAATAGATCCGTTGAGACTGCTTCTCGCCCTCTACGTCGCTGATTAAGTATCGGTCATTCCCGATACACTTCACCACTTCATATGGCCCTTTATACTTCCCCTCGAATCACCATAAGCCGGTGGTTCACTTCGGTGCATAACAATATCTCCAGGGTGTAGAATTGTTGGCTGCTTTCGACTTTTGTTGAACTGGCGTTGTTGGGTTTTCCCATTACGTTCCAACAACTCTGCCACGTAAACATCTTCCTCCTCAATTTATAACTCCTGATTTACCTCTTCGATTTCGTCAGTCAATGGATTGTCATTTGTCATTGTGAAGGAGCGACGAAAAACAAGTTCTGCCGGTGTCTTTTTGATGACCATATGCACACTATCATTGATGGCCATTTGTACTTCGTATAACTTTTCATCCCAATCGTCGCATTCGATTCCGGTGCTCACCATTGCTAATTTTTCCGTTATTGTCCGGTTGATTCTCTCCACTTGACCATTGGCTCGAGGACAATTACGCACCACTATCACATGTCGAATGAATTGATTTTCGCAGAACTCTTGAAAAGATTTGGATTGAAATGCAGTTCCCTGGTCAGTAACTCGCTTCTTTGGTTTACCATAATTTGAAATAAACAGTTTAAAAACTGCTAGCGTTTCATCCGTGGAAATATCTGGCTGCGCTCTTATCACCACGTATTTACTATAGCCTTCAACAAAGACGGCAACATAACGATTTTTTGACTTCGTCATTACATATGGCCCTATGTGGTGAAGATGCACTGTTACAAATGGTTCTGATCCTTTTTCCAATGGATGTAAGAATCCTGGTTTCTTGCCACTTGGTGTTTTGTAATGGACGCATTTGATACATCGGTTGATGTATTTACCGACAAACTCTCTCATCTTTGGAAAGTAATACGACTGCTTCAGTTTTGCTAATGTCTTATCAATTCCATAGTTCTTATCATTACACTCTCATGCGCATCTCTAACGACATCTTACTTTCGACACTCTGGCACATAGAATCGCCATCTGTATTTTGTGCACTTATAAACTCGGCAATTATACATAGAAAACTTCTTATGCGTTTCTTGATTTCCATTTTCTAACTGATCTCGAATTTCTAGAATTCCCGAATCAGTGCGTTGCATGACGGCCACCCAATCGGTGTTAATATTAATCCCCAAACATATCCCATCATCGCCATAGCCATCACTCTCCTCATGTACAGGGTACCGACTGAGCGCATCAGCCACCTAATTAGATTTACCGGGCATATATTCAACGGTAAAGTCAAACTCTGATAACCTCAAAAACCACCGTGAAACTCGCAGAGTCATGCCCTGTTTGTTAGCCAACATCTTTAGGCTATTGCAGTCTGTACGTACTACAAGATGTTTTCCTAACCAATAAATGCGGAATTTTTCTAACACCATCATATAGCTAATGCCTCTTGCTCAATTGCTAAATATTTCGCTTCATCCTTGGAATTCTTTCGGCTGTAGTACATCACCAGTCTTAGCGTGTGATCCTCTTGCTCCTGGTACAATACTGCGCCCAACCCAACTGCACTAGCATCCGTATGTACCTCACATTTTGCTCTTGGATGATGAATGGCTAAAATGGGCTTATTTATCAAGAGTCCTTTAATTTTCTGGAAAGCTATAGTTTGTTCCTCGCCCCATATAAACCTGACATCCTCTTTCAACAGCTCAGTAAGAGGCCTGGCTAATGTTGCAAATCCTCTGATGAATCGCCTAAAATAGCTTCATAGCCGGTACATGAAAATGCTCCATGCTCACCAACTTTCTCTTGCCAGGTTCAATGCCATCACAAAAGATTTCGAATCCCAAATATTCTATTTTACTTGCAAAGAATATACATTTCTTTAAATTCACGGTTAGATCTGCGCTTGCAATCAACCCTAGAATGGTCTCCAAATTGTCCATTCCGTCGGCAATAGTAGTTGCTAGGATTATGACATCGTCCAGATATGCCATGGCAATGGTATATCGAAAATTTCCTAATACGCGGTTTATCAGTCTTTGAAACACTGCAGGGGCATTACAAAGCCTGAAAGGCATTCTCTTAAATTGGTAGTGTCCGTCCGGTGTCACGAAAACAGTTTTACATCTGGAACCTACTGCTACTGGTACTTGGTAATACCCACCCGATAAATCGAGGCTTGTAAAGTAAACTTTGCTGTGTAGTCGATCCAGCTGGTTGTCTATTAACGGCAAAGGGAACTGATCTTTAAACGTTTTGGAATTCAGCCGTCGATAATTTATATACATACATACGAATATCCCTGTTTCGTTTCTTCACCAATATGATTGAGCTTGCGTATGGTGAAATGCTGTCTTCGATTATATCGGCATATTTTATCTTTCAGCGCAATATCCAATTCGGCCATACTCGTCTTTCCAATCTGGGTCACATCTAAAACAATTGATTCCCTATGCTTGTTCAGCATTTCTGTCAAACAATCTGCCTCTGCTCCCTCCAACTCGGTGTTTATCTGTTCTTTTTTTTATAACCGACCCTGCATCGTTGCATTCATTTACTCGTCTCCCGCTTGGCATACATACTTCACCCTTAGCTATCGTTTGGTTTTTCTTGACCACCATTTTGCTGCTCGCCAAATTTAATACAGGTACCCTTGCATTGCCCTCTTCGTCCAATCTAATCAAACATCGCGGAATAATTTCACCTGTTACCCATATACTTCCTTCGACACATAGTTCCTTATCCGCAATATCTGCGTGAACGATCATATATCCAATATAATTATCTGGTATGACTGATACCTCAGTTGACACAAGTGTATATTTATGTGGAGGAGTCTGTTCGGTGCCAATGTCTTCTCTTTCTATTGTTAATCCGATCGAGTCACTGATAATACGGATATGTTTTTGTTCCGTATGTTGGTGTCCTACTAATAATGGTACTGTTTGAACCGAATCTGGAACCACAAGGATACGTACTTCTACTGTAACGCTATCTATTGTAAGATTGTTGGGCATTCCCTTGCCATATGACCTACATTGTGGCAAACAAAACAGGGGATTTTCTTTTTATTAGGGCACTGATTCGACAAATGCCTCTTTTCTCGACATATAAAATATACAACAATTTTAGAATTTTTAATTTCATCTTTTGCATTTTTCTGAATAGTGCCACGAATGGGATTTCCGTCGATATACTCTGCTGCTTTGACTAACTCAGTCAACAGCACCGCTAGTGTTTTATAATTAGATAACGGACCTAAATTATCCCGGAATCGGTTGTTATCCAGGCCCATCACTATCCACTCGACCAATTCTTCAGATTTAAAGCGTGCTTTATTACACAACGCCAACTTTTTATAAAAATAGTCGATAATCTTCTGTCCCATTCTACGTCAATAGTTTTGAGTTTCCAGAACACCCTGTATAAACGACCGCGTGACTAGGAAATTTTCGAGTAACAGCTGCTTCCATTCATCCCAGCATCGCTCATCTCGGGGAAGACTGTCCCTCCAACAGCTACCATTGCCTTTAAGTCGCGACAAAGTAAAATGCGTGATCGCGGTTAATCCCAGTTAATAACAAACTACACTCTTCTATTTTGTCGATAAACTTAAATAAATTTATGGATTGCTGTGACCGATGAATTAGCGTATTTGTATTTACCTCTTTTTTAACCTCTCCGTCAAATAGTGATACAAATAATGTTGCTCATGTTATTGTTGATAATTCTGATTCTCCTGTCATTCGCGATATTTTTGGCGTAACCACCGCCTATGATTAACTTGAGCTTTTTTGGATTCAAGCGTTCAAAGTTTCACATGAACTTTCGTCAAATTTTAAATCGTTCGAAATTTTAGGCGTTAACTGACTTTTGAAACCCTTGTACGAATTTGATTCCAATAGCTATGATGGCAAATCCACTTTTTTATAATAATAGCAGGTCCTCCTCGACTTCTGCGATTTGCGTTCAAGTGGCATAGCTTCAGATAAATTATCGGTGATAGAATGTGCGCGCTTTCTGGATGAAAATGGTTTGATTTTGTAGCATTGCTTGTAGCATATTCTGCATTGTTGTCATTAACTGCATCATCAGTTGCATGTAGTTATTCAGCGTAGGTTCAACATTTGAGGATTCCCCTTGAAGAACTCTTGCATATGTTGGCTTGTTGTGGTTAATTTTCTGGGCGAACGCGTGTCATTTGGCGTGTGCGAAGTTATGTTATTCTGCGCATATGATGTAGTTTTATACTCCCACATGGGACTACTATTTCTGTAGACTGCGAGCAACCTCGGTAGTTTGCAGTGTGGTGTAGCGGTTAGAATATTTCAAATCAATATTCGAATCGCACATATTGCAAATTTAACACCTCGCAAACTCATCGCTAACTCATCATCACTCTGTACGTCTAAACAGAGTAAATGCAACAGATGCACATATACATGCAAGGCGGAAACAACACGATGAGCATTCCAAACGAAAACAATAGAAACACGACGAAGACAAAACCAAAACAAAACGAACAAAATTTATTTGATAAAATAAATTTTCTTTTTTATCAGTTCGTCTCCAACCACAGCCGACGTAGCAACACGCTGCCCAAGCAGCACAACATATCGATCGCCGCTCACCACGATGCCACACAACGCTCCGTCATTTCATAAGGCGGATTATTAATAAATAAAAATTAAATTCAAATTTAATTATATTAAATATATTTAAATAATTTAAATTATAAATAATTCGCAATATAATAAAATTTAATTTAATATAACAATTTAAAATAAATAATTAATTACATATAGATTAATTTCAATGAAAAATAATAAAAGTAGAACTTTTATAGTGGTTTCCACCGCAATTGCTGCATTTATTTTCAGTTGAAGCGTTCTTTGGTTTTGGACAACTTTTGGTTTGGTGTAACTCCCCGCATACGACGCACACTGATATGTCATATAAAATGTTTACTTAATAAAGACATTTTTATTAATCACTTGTTTTTTGTTTCGCAGTTATTTTGAATAATTTTCAAAAAGTTTAAAAAATCACTCGATCGATTTCGACTTGTTAGGTCATCATCAGGAGTATCTACTGATTTGTATTAGTAAAAATTTTGTTATATAGTAGAAAAAAGCAAAATATAAATAAAAGAAGGAGGGATAAAAATAAGCAATAAAAATTAATCTACGGATCGCGCAGATAGGCGATGAGTCATAGGTTGAGTAACAAAATTCAAGGTATATTATTGCGTACGTGAGAATAGAAAAGGGCGGGATCTGTAATTGGTGAGAACCGGATTTCTCTTTGTTCGTTAAGGATATTTTGGTTAAGAAATATTGATTTTCTAATTTCGTAAGATTCTAAGGTATCTAAAAGTCTGCCTTTGGGTTGTATATGTAATATATCTAAATTGTTCAAGCTAGCTGTATGATTTTCTGACGTTAAATGGTTATGGAAAGTTGATTGGTTGCAACCAGATAAATGTTCTTTAGCTCTAACTCCAAAATTGCGCCCAGTCTGACCAATATAGGAGAAACTACAATCATTGCAATTGATCCTATAGACACCAGATTTGGAAAGGCGATCAACTCTAAGTTTAATGTTAAAAATCATTTTCTTTATTGTGTTATTATTATAAAAAGCAAAACTAATATCGGTATCATTGGACACGATGTTGCTAATCCGTTGGCTCGTTTTTCCTATATACTCTAAGCGACGCCAATTTTCTCGCGTTGGACTATCCGGTGGATAAATACCCGTTAGAGTTTTACGCTTTAGCTTTTTATTCAATAACTTTAATATAGTCCTAGTTGCATATCCGTTATTCGTTGCTATTTGAAGAATTATGTTAAGCTCAGTGTTGTAATTTGAATTTGTCAAAGGGATGTTTATTAGTCTGTCTATGAGTGAGTGGAAAGCTGACATTTTAATATTATGGGGATGGTTTGAAGAACTAGGGATAACAGCGTCTGTATACGTGGGTTTCCGATAAATTTTGAAGTCTAAAGTAAAATTAATCCTGGTTATTGTTATATCTAGAAAATTAATACATTTATTTTCTTCTTTAATTAGTATATGTTTGTGCACGCTTGATTTGAGTTCTTGCACCACTTTCAGTGTATTGGTTTCGCGCAAGTAAATTGGAGGTGGCTTGTATTTTTGACTAGCCTGTTGTTCAGTATTTGCATTTACAGTTTGGCGCTGTTCCGCATCCTTTTCGATGAACGTTTCAAATCGTTTGTTTAGCGGTAATCGATCGATACCAGTTTGTATCATATGAACATTGCGTTTAGTGCTCTCTTTAAGGCTTGTGTCGCTACTGTGCTTTGCGAGGTGTTTATTCATCAGTCATCTATCACTTTTCGCTTCATATTACACATTGAAGTTGAAATTGATCGTTTGACAGTACTTGCGGCAGACGGTTTTATAGGCGATCTTGTCACCTCCTTTTAAGAAAGTATTATTCACTTCCATAAAGGGGTTTGTACTTCCGTTAGCCGTAGTGGATGAACCACCCACCAGACTGACAACTTTAGTGGTATTACTTGTAGCTGTATATGGTGTAGTAACCAAGCGTTAAATTACTACATCACTGCGGTTACTAGATCCCGACGACGAGAATCGCCGGTCCTGGGCATCCTATTCCTTGCACCGTATCGTTGTTTTCCATGGTTTACTCCATTGAGCTTTTAGATTCTGGGTTCTTTCCTTTAGCATTTTATACATAGTGCCGGGTTTTTTACAGCCGCCTCTAACTTAGAGAACAGACGCTGTTAAAATCCACCCCTAACGTAGAGAACAGACCGTCGAAGATTCGCGATGGGTCACCCCTTATTTAAATGACATTTTTTAATTAAATATCGTTTATTATTTTTGTTCTCACTGACAAAATTATGATTTTCGTCTTTTCGCGTATGGCGGCGATTAACGATTTTTAGGTTTTCGGATGTCATTTTGATTTACAACTTTTATGGTGTACAATATTATTTATTATTGTTACGATTTTGCCTTGTCAATCAAGGTTCGAATCACTGGATTGTGAATAAATACACTGCTTCAATTTTAACTCACACAATTTTATTTACACAACACAATTTATTATACAACACAATTTTCACAATTAATTATTATAATTATAACACACTTTTTAATTATCACTTTAATAATCGCTTTAATAATCACTTTAATAATCTTTCTATTTAACCTTCACTGTATCACGTTTAAAATAATACTCAGCAATACACGTCAACGCGCGCCCTTATATACCAAAATATTTGTTTCTAGAATAATCCTAAATGCGCAGCAAATATGTTAGTATAGAAATACGCCTAAATGTTGAGTATAAATTATACACGTAATTGAACAATTAATGAAATTAACTTATTCTATTCTAATCTAGGTGTCACCGTAACACTACCCCCCACCTAAGCCTGTTCGTCCCGAACAGGATCCAGATCACCTCCTCTGTAGAGCGCCAAACGCTCTAAATGCACCACCTTTGGTTAACCTTTCCGTCCTTTCTGTATGCGATAAACCACGTCGTTCAACTTTTTAATGACAGTGTAAGGTCCTTCCCATGTGGGTTGCAACTTCGGTGATAATCCCTTGTGCCGTTGCGGGTTGTGAAGCCATACCAATTGCCCTTCCTCGAAGCCTTGATTATTTGCTCGTATGTCATATCGAGCTTTCATTCGATCACTTGATATTCGAATTTTCTCCCGTACAAATTGATGTATTTCATTAAGTTCCTCTTTCATTCGGTCGACGTAATCCTGTCCGCATAGAGCTGCTGATGGAACAGCCCCAAATTTTAAATCTCCTGGTAATCGCAGATTGTTCCCAAATATGGTTTTAGCTGGTGTCACTCCTGTTGTGTCATGTACCGCTGATCGGTAGGCCATCAGGAACATTGGTATATGTCGATCCCAGTTGCGTTGGTTCCTTTCCACAGCTTTTGCTAGATATTCCTCCAATGTACCATTGAATCTTTCCACCATACCGTCCGATTGTGGGTGTAAAGGCGTCGTTCTTGTTTTATTGATTCCAAGCATCTGACATATCTCCTGAAATACCACCGATTCGAAATTCCTTCCTTGATCCGTGTGAATTTCCATAGGTACACCAAATCTGCTAATCCAATTGTTAACCACGGCATCAGCTATTGTTGTTGTCTCCTGATTGGGTATGGGGTACACTTCCGGCCATTTGCTGAAATAATCCATTATTACTAGCACATATTTATTTCCGCTCTCGGTGGTCGGAAATGGCCCCGCCACGTCCATTGCAATTCTCTCAAATGGTGCGCCGACATTATATTGTTTCATGGTTCCACGGCTTTTTCGTGCTGGTCCCTTCACTGCCGCACATTGGTCACATCTTCGACACCATTCTACTACTGACTGTCTACATCCGGACCAGTAGAAACGTTGGCGAATTTTGGCTAATGTTTTATTAATCCCTAGGTGACCTCCACTTGCTCCTCCGTGATACTCCTTGAGGATTTCCGCTATCCGATCTTTTGGCACCACTACCAACAATTGTTTTACTTTACCATCCGTGCTTTCCCACTTTCGTTTTAAACATCCATTTTCTATGTGGAGGCTATCCCATTGAGCCCAATATGCTTTTACAATGGGAGCTTTGTCAGCTATCTCACTCCATGTGGGCCGGTGTTCCTTTTCCTTATGTTTCATGATGAATGACAGGTCAGCATCCCGTAATTGCTCCTTCTTGATCATTTCATCAGTCCATTCCTCATCAGGTAGCACTTGCATAAGCCGAATATCGATGATGTTTTCCTTACCCTCCACACGCCCACAATGCTTGCATTCCACGGGACATGGCCTTCTTGATAATGCGTCGGCATTTCCATGTGCCGTTCCCTTCCGATGTTCAATTTGGAAATCGTAGCTTTGCAAACGTTCGATCCAACGTGCTACTTGTCCCTCTGGATTTTTGAATTGTAACAACCAGCGCAAAGCTCCATGATCCGTCCGTAGAAGAAATTTTTGGCCATAGAGGTACTTATGGAAGTGCTTAACACATTCCACTATAGCCAACAACTCTTTCCGTGTTACACAATAATTCCGTTCCGGTTTTGATAACATCTTGGAGTAATATGCAATAACTCGCTCCTCACCATTTGTTGCCTGTGATAATACTCCTCCTATACCATCATTACTTGCATCGGTGTCCAAAATGAATTTAACGTTGGGTATAGGGTATGCGAGGATTGGTGCTTCGCATAATCGTCGTCTTAGTTCCACAAATGCCTCTTCTTGATCATCCTTCCATTCGAATGCCTTGTTCTTCCTGGTTAACTCGTGTAAACTCTTTGCAATATTGGCGAATCCTGGCACGAATCGTCTATAATAGGTACACAATCCAAGGAAGCTCTGTAATTCATGTAAGTTTTTAGGTCGTGGCCATTCCTTCACTGCTGCGATCTTGTCTTCATCGGTATGGATTCCATTGGTTGTTACCTTATGACCCAAATATTTTACTTCCGTTCTAAATAGTTTGCATTTCTTTGGGCTTAGCTTCAATCCGGCGGCTTGTATCCGATCCAAAACCTCTGCCAAATTCCTTAAATGCTCGTCGAAATCCTTGCCCATAACGATGATGTCGTCCAAATATACGAGGCACGTCCTCCAATGTAATCCCTTTAGCACGCGCTTCATTAGCCGTTCAAAAGTCGCAGGGGCGTTACATAATCCGAATGGCATAACGTTAAATTGCCATAATCCGTTACCCACACTGAATGCCGTTTTCTCGCGATCTTCCTCCTGGACTTCCACTTGCCAATAGCCGCTTTGCAGATCTAATGTCGAAAATATTCGAGCACCCGATAATGTGTCTAACGTGTCATCGATCCTTGGCAATGGGTAACTATCCTTTTTCGTCACAGCATTTAATTTTCGATAATCCACGCAGAATCTCATGCTACCATCCTTTTTCTCGACTAACACCACTGGTGAACTCCATGGACTGCTTGATGTTTCGATTACCCCTGCTGCTTGCATATCTTTTACCATTCGATCCACTTCTCCTTGCTTTGCCAATGGTAATCTCCTGGGTGGTTGTCGAATCGGCGTTTCTGCTCCTGTATCTATTCGATGTTTTACCATTGTGGTTCTCCCATTATTGTCCGATGTACTGCAGAATATTGGCATGTACCGCTCGAGCAATTGCTTTGCCAAACTTTTCTGTTCCATGGTAAGATCTTCGGTCCATTTCTCCATAAGTTGATCTATAATCTCTTTCTGCACTTGCGAGTTAGCCGTCTTAATCGGATTTTTCTGCTCGCACTTCACTATCGCCGATATTTCTTCACATTTTCCGATTATTGTCCCTTTCTTGATGGTTTTCGTCTTATCCGAGAGATTTAGAGTCCTAATTGGTACTCTATTATCGCTGTCTGGTTTCACTAAAACTTTCCCGATCATAATTTCTCTGGCTCCGCTCTCTGCTTCATTGGCTTCCACAACCCACAACCTGGGTGACCCAGAATCTCCTTCCAATCTTGCCCATACTACTGTTTCCGAGTTCGGTGGCAACTTCTCCCGATGATCCATTATAATTTGCCTGCTCGTTTCTCCTATAGCGGCGCTAACGTGAAGTGGCAACTCGATATTATCGTAGGTTAATACACCCCGTCCAACATCCACCACGAAGCCATTCGTTCTCATGAAGTCCATTCCCAAGATGACTTCGTCTACAATATCTGCAACCAGCACCTCGTGTTGAAAGTGATTTCGTCCAATCCTTATTTTTACGACCTTTTCCCCTTTTATTGCTGAATTTTCTCCAGTCGCCGTTCGTAATTTAATGCCATTAGCTGGTTCCATAATTCCATCAATAATATCCTCACGAACAATCGTATGTGTTGCTCCCGTATCCAGCGTGATCATGCATTTCTTCCCATCAATATCGGCTTCAATTGTTAAGCTGTCACCGTTCCTTGCTATTCTAGAAACATGGATGGAGGTTGTGGGGCAATCGGTTGTGGGAGCCAGCTTCTGCCCCTTCAAGCTGACTCTTTTTAGTTTAACGACTCCGCTGTCGTCTGACGCTCCTTTCTGGATTCTATCTGCTCTTCGTTTGGTCTACGCTTCATAGGAGATGGCGACCTTGCTCGTTTCTTCTTAATCTCCCAACAGTCCCGTGAGATGTGACCCATTCTATCACATACCCAGCATTTAATCCTGCCACTTCCATCTCTGAATCTTGGCGTAGCCCGTGCGGTGTCTATTCTGGAATCAATCTCCACTCGACGAATTTTCATTGCTGGTTTGATGATGGTTTGCGCAGTTTCGTTTGTTAACGCACAAGCGATGGTTTCCGTGAAAGTTGCCTTAGGTGACAACATCACCGCTCTGCGCGTCTCAGGATCTCGAATACCGTCAATGAATGCATCCATTTTAATTCGCTCCATGTAATCGGCCGACATATTTGAATGTACTAAATGCGCGAGCCGCTCAATTGCCGATGAAAATTCCTGTAGCGATTCTCCTGCTCTTTGGTATCGACCCTTCAATTCCATGCGATAGATTTCTCGTTTGTGGTCACTTCCGTATTTTCGATCTAACGCCTTCATAATTCCCATGTAAACGTTCCGTTCCTGCTCGGGAATGATTTGTAGTGTTTCCGCCGCTTCGCCTTTAAGAGCCACAATTAACGCTGCAACACATTGTTCTTCAGTCCACTGATTTTGCTTAATGGCCGTTTCGAATTGGAACTTAAAAATACTGAAGGATGTTGTTCCATCAAATGTTGGTGGTTTTATCTTAACTGCATTAACCGTCTGAATCACTTGCTGTGTCGTTCCATTCGCCTTGACATCTTGGAGCTCCTTCTCGAGACGTTTAACTTCCGTTTGAAAATCTTGTTTAACCGATTCAAATTTTTGTTGAACCGTCCCTTTAACATTTTGAATTTCTGCGTGTATTTCTTGTACTTCTGTTTGCACTTTTTCCACTTTACCGTGTAGTGTAGAAGATAACTCCAGAAACCTCTCGTCCATTTTCTTTTGGCCATCTTCTATTTGGTTTTTAATGTCCGCCCCTTGTTGCTCCATCTGCTGTTTCATGTCCTGGTTCGACAATTTCATTTGATGTTTAATGTCCGCTCCTTGTTGCTCCACTTGTAACATCTGTTGTTTCACATCTTGGTTCGATTGTTTAATGTCCGCTCCTTGTTGCTCCACTTGTAACATCTGTTGTTTCATATCCTGGTTCGATTGTTTAATGTCCGCCCCTTGTTGCTTTAACTGTTGTCCCATCATATTCATAGCAGCCATCAACTGCGAAAAATCGAAACTTCCAGATGGGTTTTGCGTTGTTTCGACCACCGTTTGTACGTCCTTTTCTTTCTTATCCATACTGATCTCATCCGTTTTTTCCTCCTCGAAATCATACACGTCTGGATCTAAACCTTCCTTCTCCATGGCCTCACGTAGTCGCTCCACCAAACTAGCTTTTGTGCCTTCACTGGCCAAACCTCGCTGTTTCAGTTGCTCCTTTAATTGCGCAAGCTTTAATTCGTAGAGAATCATTTTTCTTATTATTCACAATCCCACCGCTGTCACCAATTGTTACGATTTTGCCTTGTCAATCAAGGTTCGAATCACTGGATTGTGAATAAATACACTGCTTCAATTTTAACTCACACAATTTTATTTACACAACACAATTTATTATACAACACAATTTTCACAATTAATTATTATAATTATAACACACTTTTTAATTATCACTTTAATAATCGCTTTAATAATCACTTTAATAATCTTTCTATTTAACCTTCACTGTATCACGTTTAAAATAATACTCAGCAATACACGTCAACGCGCGCCCTTATATACCAAAATATTTGTTTCTAGAATAATCCTAAATGCGCAGCAAATATGTTAGTATAGAAATACGCCTAAATGTTGAGTATAAATTATACACGTAATTGAACAATTAATGAAATTAACTTATTCTATTCTAATCTAGGTGTCACCGTAACATTATATATTTACACGATTTAAATTTATTATATTTTCACTTCGCCCCGGATTGTACTATTTAATTTTAATTGCAAACTATAATTTCGAGTTAGCGCGCGTTGTGTTCAATATGACAGCTTGTACGTAATGAGAAAGAATTTTTATTTTTCGAATGGAAGAGAATTTTTTTTCTATGTTGTCAACATTGTGTATATCAACGCCAGTATATCGTACGGCCTACTTTGCATGCGCTCGTGCGCGGACGATTTAGCCAAGTTGATATTTATATCGATTCGTTAAAGCTTGTAGAATCAATTATTTTGCGAATAACTGAGTTGTTACAGGTTTCTTTAATTTTTGCCTAGTTGTCAGTAAAGTGAAAAATTTGTGGTCAGTTAAAAGGGTTTTTTATAACAAAATGAAATAAAAATACTTATCTTAACCTTGATGTATTGGACTTTGTACTACTTGTAGTTGTAGTACTTTGTGATAACATAATTATATATTCGACCATTTCTCAAAGCTGACATATACCGTATTGAAAAAGTTCACATTGCTAATAATTAAAAGGTAAAACTTGTTAGGTTTATTTTCTTCCATTCAACATGTCCGTTGCAGTTACCAATCAAACCTGTAAAAAAGAAGAACCTACATCATATACGAAATTAAATAGAAAATTATAACAACAACCTTTATCGTATTTCCCGGTAAAATCTAAAGGTGGAATATAAAGGAAAATTAGACAGACAGTAACAAAATTATTGTACAAAATTGATATTTGGTCTTTAGTATTGCGTATGTTTAAGTCTAAGATCTTTTGAACCTTATTTGCTACGCAATATGTCAGGCCAAGGTTAAACTCTTTCTAGATGTGAACCGGGTCTCCTCCTTCTCCTCCCCCTACTACATTTATTTATACGCTTATTGTTTAGAATTTTCTGCAAGAATAATTTTGAAGATTTTTAATTTAACTACAGGTCGGTAATTATAAAATTTTTAACCTTTATTAAAATTTTTCCCCGAATTGAAATCTTAATTTAAATATATAAAGGTACTTAGCCTAGAGTTTTTTATTGGACGAGGCATAATATTAAAAATTGACATAGATTTTCATAAACCTTCCATTATATCCATCAATCCATCAGTTATAAAATTCCGAAAGTGAAAAATGACATAATAAAATTTTATCATTTTTTCTAAAAAGAAAATAAATTTCCAAAAATAGAATTTCAATTATGATAATTGAGTATGATGGAAAAGTAGCAAACGTTGCTAAAAACGAAAAGTAGTAAAAGCAATAGAAGAAGACGTTACGGAAAAGTTTGGCATAAAAATAAAATTTTACTATATACTTTACATAACAAGATTGGAAAAGTGAAAAATGCACGCAAACTTTTCATGTCTCATAAATTTATATACTAATACATTTTTTTGTTTGATCTCGTTTCAGATTACAAAAGTTTAAAATTGAAAATATTTTCAAAGTTTTGAAAATCCATCCAGAATCCAGCATGTATGGTGATGGAATATTTATTCAACTTATAATTCCCTTTCTGTTACTTGACCAATGGACCAAAGTGGTCAATTACGTCGGGTATTCACCCAATTAGATGAACCACATCTGTTACAAACACTCGAATCATTAGATACCGTACGTGCACTACACCAAACCGTTGTGGCACTACGTAAAGCATTAGAAAATTCACAGCAGGAAATAGAAAAATTAAAAAAACAAATTACGGTACAGCATGAGATAGGGGAGGGCAAAAGCGTATTTCAAGAAAATTTGGAAAAACAAAATTCGAAAAAAGTTAGCTTTAGCGACAAGGTCAACGAAAATATCAAAATTAATACGAAAATCACCGATAACCTAGAAAAACCTGAACCAACAAAAAATTATGATAAGCCAGAGATTAGTGTAACAACATATCCAACAAAAACGTGTGGCGGTGCCACGGCCACCGCAATGGCATCAGCAAATAAAATTGGTGTTAAAATTCGTGTCTCGTCGAATATAAACGTCGATGATAATAACGAGACGAGTAGTAGTTCAGATATAGATAGCGCACGTAGCTCAAACGATAGTAAGGAAACCCAAGATAGACCAAAATCAGAGACTGAAGTAAATAATTTACAAATCAATATAATACCCGAGGAGCCCGACTCGATTAAAATGGATGAAGACGATAAAACGTTTGCTAACGAGAGTACAGAATTAGTCGATCAAGTCCACCCGAAAACTGAATCCCTATCATCAAATCTACACTTGGATGTTGATAATATAAGTATTAATTCTATGTCGGAAGGTGATAATTCGGTATTCGCAGAAGGTGTTATAGCGCCGATTGAACCACCTAAACATCCAAAATCTCGGTCACAACAACACGAGTCGACGACTTCCGAACAGCAAGAAGAGGTCGATGATATTGAGCTAATATTTAGCTCGGACGACAACAATAAAGATGCACTCCAAGAAGATTTAGTATCAATATCAGATTACGAACCGTGGCAAACGGAGGGAGAATCTGGAACGCCGGTGCTAATAAAATATTCACCCCTGCCACCAGATCATACATTGCACGAAAAATTGCAACAAAAATTAGAAGGCGTCGAGAGTACCGCCGCCAGTGATAGAAGAGCTAAAAAAATGCTTAAAGATAGAAAACAAAAGTCTGATCGATCGGAAAGTTCAGAAGAAACTAGTTTAGATAAAATAAATCAAAGTATAGATAATGCCACAAAATCGTCTAGTCTCGAGAAAGGGTACAGCACCCACGAGGACAATGACGATGAGGATGAGGAAAATAATGAAAATTTTGGACCACGTGATGAACGTTTCGATAAATTTGAACAGGTAACATTGTATATTATATTCTTTAATACACCAATTTTAATGTTTAAATTTTTATTGCAGATTACTCCATCAAAAATGGGTCAAAAATGGAAAAATTTAAACGTGCTAATCGAGACGGACATATCAAAATGTGGCATTCTAGAGGAAAGCATGATTGATATGAGCCGCCGTAATACATGCCCAAATCCACCAGCATATCGTCCTATTATTCATCCGACCGCATCCCAATTAAAACAGCAACAGGCAACACGTTGCCCGTTAGCGGTAAAATTTTCGCGCAGCCCACGTTCACAATTTCCCAAACAGAATGCACGACCCGTTTTGGTCGACAAGAACCAGCAATACGGGCCGAAGCGTAGCAGTTCAGCACAAACCGAAATTTCGGCACTGCCCGACTACTGGCGATCGGAAAGTCATTTAGCAGGTGGTTGTTATGACGGTATCTATACGCTACCATCGAAATTTGTACCACCACTTTTACCGTCATTTCGAAAATTTCCACTAAGGTAGGTACCGTATATTACATTGGACGTATATGTTAGTATAGAACCGGAAAAATTAATTACATTTTCATTAAGTTCTTTATGTTTTTAGTTTTTATTATTAATGATGTGCAAACACGAAAATATTTTTTTTTTGTTTAATTTAATTTCCAAAGCAAACAACATACATCAATTTGACCTAAATTATTTTGTTGCCCAAACATTGTTACAAACCGTGAATTCATACGTAATATACTAGAGAATTTAGCTTTACGTAATATTTCCGTCAAATATTTATACGGATGTACGCCGGGAAAACCCAGTCGGTGTAGATTTTGTTTTTTTTTTTATTTGTGTTTGTTTTCTTGTTGAAATGAAATTTATATAAAAAAAATACTTCTTGTTCCTTATCAGTGTTGGGTGGAGAAATGGGAAAGCAAATTCCACTAAAAAACAACCAGAAAGCTTAAAAGTTTTCAATTTATAATCGTTATGCACGCAAAGTAGATAAAATTATAATATAACGGTTATGATATGGTTATGGATATGCCGCCGATTAAGCTATTACCTATTAAGGTGGGTGGAAAATTTCTGATTTCAATTTACATGCCATTTTTATGGGATTTTCGAATTTTAATTTCGTAATCCATTAAAATCGAGATGTTCTTTTCTGAAAGTGAAATGGGTCGACACGGTAACATTATTTGCGTCTATCAGTATGACATGCACTAGCTGAATGGTTTTGGTATAATTTAAAACCATTCCTTGTGAAAGTGTTCAGAGCAACTGTATAATATATGATATCTGCAGCTTCTGTAGAATGTTTTTCAACAAACCACAATTATTCTACGATACACTTTTTACCTCATTTTAAGGTTTCTGAAAACGGGGAGCGTCTTAGACTTGAACAAATTTCATGCATTATATACCGTAAATTAAATAGCACTGTATTCAATTAAGGAAGTTCTAAATATTAACCAATTATAAATAACTTCAATCATAAATTTGTTGTCAAAATCATTTCCTAAAAAAAAAACCAACGCGGTTTAAGCTCCACCTGAACCACAAATGTTTGGTGAAACATGAGATCAAAAATTAAAAATCACATATGTCATCGCTAATTGCAAGAAGTCGATGGTTATTCAAACACTGCGATTCCTTGCAGAGTTCGTGCATTTTGGGAGTCTGATCGGTTATGAATTGGTCGAGTTCCGTCCCAGGTGGCCATATTCCAGAATCTCTACCAAAAATCGTTTATGAATCCATTTTCCATCCATCATACCTAATCCCAACATAATCGGTTAAGAATTGGTCGAATTCCTTCTCAGGTGGCCATATTCCAGACCCTCTTCCAAAAACCATTTAAGAATCCCACTCCCAGCAAACACATCCAATCCCATCATATTCGGTTAAGAATTGATCGAGTTCCATCGCAGGTGGCCATTTTCCACAATTCCTTCCTAAAGACACATAAGAACCTCATTTCCATACAGCATACCCAATCCTATCATAATCGGTTGAGAATTGATCGAGTTCCGTTCCAGGTGGCCATATTCCAGAATTCCTTCTCAAAATAATTTAAGAATCCCATTTCCATCCAGCATACCCAATCCCATCACAATCTGTTATGAATTGATCGAGTTCCACCCCAGGTGGCCATATTCCAAAACCTCTTCCAAAAATCAATTAAGAATCCCATTTCCATCCAACATCCCAATCCGAAATCGGCCCTGAGTTCCGCCCCAGATTAAATTCGAACGAATAGATTAAATTTAAAAACATTTGGTTTTAACGGACAGTTGGATTTAAAAGACTCCCCAATTAGTCCGTTAATTCGAGGTGTGTCTGTATAACATTTTACGTTAAAATGACACGTAATCAACGCAACAATTTAACGCAAAATTTAACATAAAAGTATTTAACGCAGCGTGTAGCATGAACTCAAAAATAGTCCGCTAAATGTTCTACCAAACATAAAATCGCAATATACTGTTGAAGGGTTGTCACCAAGATCTCTGTGAAGATAGCCCAAATTTCTATCCCCGAAAATCGAAAAAGTTGCCTATGGCAATACTATACATTTGTATGTATACTATTGCGACATTTAATTATTAATTATAGCAATAAACATAAAGAGTAACCGCAAAAAACACCATTTTTTCGCTCGTTTTTGCGTAGTCTGTAGCAAGAACGGGGAAGGTCGTACACAGGTCCCCGTGGGCTTAAATTGACCGTCATAAAAAATGTGGGTGAGCATTATTCGATTTTTTCAATAATGAGTCAATTTACCCCTACTTGAGGGGGGGAAACCACCCCCAGAAGAAAGAAATGGGAAACGGTCGGGAAGTTCTTGATAAAAATGCTTGGAATTTCATGGCAAGAGTGACATCAGAAATGGTCTTCCAAATATCCTCAGGGTGAAACACACCCCCTGGCTGAGGGGAAACCACCCCTATTGCCGAAAACGGAAGGAAATGATATTCCCTTAATGAATAATCTTTTTGCTTTTTGGTTTCTACACCTCAAGTAGGGGTAAATTGACTCAATATTGAAAAAATCGAGTTATGCTCACCCCCATTTTTTATGACGGTCAATTTAAACCCTCGGGGACCTCTGTACGACCTTCCCCGTTCTTGCTACAGACTACGCAAAAACGGGCGAATTTTGCGGTCACAATTTGGCAATTATTCCAGGAAATTTTTGAAATGTTTTCATTTTTTTTTTTTTTTACTTAGTTTGACACTTGAAGAATTGTATAAATTGTGGAAAAGCGGGGGTTTGGGGGCGTATACAACGAATTAAAATTACATTAAAAAATATTTTGTATAGACTGATAGTTGATTTTTTTAACATTTGTGGCTCTATCCGAAGAAGCGATAAGAGCGATAAAAACTCTTTGATCTGTGTCTGCAAGGTTGACGAAGCAATCAATATTAATAAAAATAAAAAAGTGAAAAAATTTCCCCTCCTAAAAACTGATAGGAAACAATCCTGCATTTAAAAATGTATTACCTGATTTTCTCTATGTATACGTAAAGTAAAATTGCGCCAATATAGCGACAGCGAAAATCAAAAATTACTTTAAATATTCCTCCTTCACTAAAATGCAATATTTTTACTCTCAGCCCAGAAAAATGTTTGTGTCATGATAGTTTTTGCTGTCATGACAGTAAACTTTCGGGGCTTACAGTAAAAATGTCGTGATTTTTTGGGCTGAGAGTAAAAAAAATGTCATGATAGCAATAATTAGTTTTGCCATCACATTTTTCGGGGATGGAATTTGGGCTATTTTCACATACATGTCACCAAGGATAACAAGATCTAAGGGCGAGAAAAATACAACACTAACAACTGAAAATATTGCATCTAAAAAATCAGCACGTGATACTTATGATTCGCCAAAATTTTTTTATTGGCAGTGGTGGTTTTTTGCTGGGCTGGACTGTATTTCTTTCGTTTCTTCCTGTTCAAATATATTGATTTCGTATAATAAAACGACTTTCACTTTTTCTTTTCAAATTACTTTTTAAATTTTATCTTAATATTATTACAATTTTATTACACGATATTAAAAGCAACCGCTCACCACGAACAAGAACAAAAATATACTAACAAAAAAAAAACATGACGCCGATCTCGGTTCAAGTCCAATTTTTTTTTATTTTTTTTTTTTTTGTAGTTTTCATTGAACTGAAATTGAGCCACTTTCACTGAACTCAAATTTAAACTGAGCCAATGTTTGAACCACCTTGAAATATGTTAATTTCAAAATAATTCTACAAAAAAAAAAATTAAATTTAATCGAAACAATGAATAATACTTAAGAGTAATACAATAAATCATAATTCTAATGAGCATCACCTCACTTTAATTCTTTCGTCGTGATTCTCTGATTTCAAAAATTTAATCGACATCCATATTTGATTTCTTTGCACATTTCTTTGTTTACGTATGTGCGTAAAATTATATTTTTTGATTTATTCGTATAGGATAAAATATTTATTATTTGCTGCGAAAATTCCTTCTTTGGTTGACAAAATATATTTTTTGCACTCGAAGCAAACATTAAACTAAAATTAACCCAAAAACGACAAATAAACAAGGTGTCCTTGTTATCTACGTAGTAGTGCGAGAATTAGTTGAATCAAAAAAAAATATTGCTGAAAAAAAATCAAAAATTTCCCCGCCGAAAAGTTACACTGCATCCCCAATAGAATTCCTTATGACTTTTTACTTACAGAAAAGTATGAAAAAAAACTTGACAAAAAATATTTTTTTTGTCAAGTTTTTTTTTCGTACTTTTCTGTAAGTAAAAAGTCATAAGAAATTCTATTGGGGATGCAGTGTTAGTTTGTGGGTAAAGGAGAAAGAAACGAGGAAAGAATCACGACGAAAGAATAAAAGTGTGAAACCACGGAATGAAAACAAAATTGGTTGGTTGATTCCGTTAAAACTTATACGCATACAAACTGCGCAATACCGAAATACACGCAACTACAATTCATTTGTGGTTAAACGTAGTCAGCACTTTCAGCAAGTCACGGGTACTGACTCCATGTTCAGTGAAAGCCGCTAAAACCATTAGTCTCATGTACATCCTGGTCCAGGTCGGTTAAGTTGGTCTCAATTGGTAATATGCAGACTCTGGACATGACTCGCTTAAACTCGCCTGCTGCAGTTTTAACTGTGACGGATTAATCTGTCGGAACCGATGTGAGTTTTCACAATGCGTCCTATTATCCACTTCAGGACTAAGCAACCAATGTCAACATTCGAACTAGGATTTACCCATTTGTGTCGTTGTTGCAATTCGGACAAATATACCAAAGACCGCCGTCTCCAAAACAGTTGCAAACGAAATTTTAAATGACATACCGAAGGTTCAGGTATTGCATTTATGGTCCCTCCTATGAGGAAATGGCAAGGTGTGGGCACGGACATACTTGATAGGTCAATAGACATGGAAGACATAGGTCTTGAATTAAGACATACTTCAATTTGTGTTGTTGACAAATGTTGTGTTGGTCAAGTCTTCAAAGGTGCATCGGGTATTATGGCACTTTTCACTGCCGTCTCCCACAAATCTGTCAAAGTTTGGAGAACATGGTGGTATAGTTTGCCACGCTATGCCTTCCGCTGTGCAGTATTTTAAAAGTTTATGCTTTTGCAATTCAGACTCAAACAGACGCCTACATTCTTTCAACTCAGCTCACACACTTATAAAATTGGTAGCATTGTCGCTATACTATAGTTTGTGCACCGACCTCTTCGGGAGATAAAACGTCTAAACGCTGCCAGAAATCCTTGAGTTGATAAGTCATAAACGACTTCCAGATGAATAGCTTTTGTGGTAAAGCAAATAAAATCTGCTATAAAAGCTTTAGTTGTTACATTTGTTCGAATGGGTAAACGGAAAACAAACGGACCGCAATAATCAATACCTACATATTCGAATACACGAGAAGGTCTGACTCGATCACTAGGCAATTGACCCATAATCTGATTTATTGATGTCGGTTTGATTCTAAAGCATAATATACAATTGTGGACGATGTATCTGCACAACCTCCTACCGCCGATGATCCAAAATCATTGTCTTACAAAACAAAGCATCGATTGTGGTCCTGCATGTAAATTTATAAAGTGTTTCCTACGAACCAACAGGTGTGGTCGCGGAATGGATTAAGTTTTTAAATAACACTTTGTCTGTAGACTAACTGTTTCTTTTTAAGTTGATTGATTTCAACACTGAAGAATCTTGATTGAACGGCTTTAATTAATCATCTTTTGAGAGCGTTATGACAATATCGAAGACAAAGAGCGAATATTCGAAAAAGTTTGTTAAAGTCTGAGTACCGCTCAAATAGATAGTCCATATCCTTGGTGACTAATAACAAAACTTTAGGTTCTATTGACCCTGTATCGTCAGGACATGCGAGATTTATCGTAGGCATATTCCTAGAATCATCGTCTTCCCACAAAAAATGATGGACCTTTCCACCACATCGTTTTATCAATCAACTCAGATGGCCTCAACCCACGTGACAGACAATCTATACTGAATTTAGTTCAGCGGGAGTATTCGACCAGAGCGTAGCAGGCACGTTGCGTACTTTAACGCTGTGCCAATAATAGCGAAACACATAACTCAAGACGTGGTATGGTTTGTCTTTTGAATCGAAAATTTGTAAGATTTGTGACAATACCGTTCTCTTATTTATACTATTTGAATCACACCTGGGATGGGAATTCTCACAGTGTAATTTGAAAAGTATCCTGACAACTATTTCAAATGATATACCCAAAGTACTAATTACCTTGTCAAGTGAATGGCCCTTACAGGGACAACATTCCTAATGTTAGAAGACCATTTTGACAGATCAAACCCACCGTTGGTAAGCAATGCCGTTAGCTCGGCCAACATAGTAATTCTCCAACAAATACTGAGAAACACTCATGTGGTTTTGATGCTCATCACTGGCAAACAAAAGCCGATAAATTTTTTTAATATCAGCACTGAGAGTTACATACATTATACTTTCGAAACCGTAGAAGAATCGAAAATGATTCTGATTTAATTGTTGGTCCTGTCATTAGGGTGTCATTCAATGACATGCCAGACGATTACTTGGAAGATCCGTTGAACACGGTGAACGGTGGGCGCCACTGTTACAGGCTGGCTGCTGCCAACCTGCAGATTTTCACTAAGCACCTGCAGAGGCCTCCACGGTGATGTTTTGCCGGCTACGTTCTCAGTGGAGACGTGCTAAGGTCGTGGGGTTTGAGGCATGCAGGGCTCCTGGCTTACACCGTGATTAATTACAGAAAGTTGGGGGGGAACGCAAATAATAATAATAACCGAGTCCCGCCGAAATTCGTCGGCCGGAACCTGAGGAACGAACCGAATAATCAAAATAAATTAAAATAATAATAATAATAATGGTAGAGGTGCCCCGGTGCGCGCATCCATCCGAAGTCAAACGGGATCAAGCCCTGGTTACGGAATTGGATGCGGGCACCAAGGGACCGCAAACACTAAGCCGACACAGAGGGAGTCTCCGCTCCCATCATACCGACCAAAAGAACTTTAGTAATTCATTTTACGTTGGAAAGTACACCAATAGAGTAAACTGTAATAACCAGAACACTGACGAACGGGAAACTGTAAACTAGAATTAAAATAATTCCGACACAAGGTTCATCCCCAAAATTTTTATATATTTATGCACACTCTCTACCCACCGCTCTCAAGGTCCCGCTCCGCACTCAAATCAGAATCATAACAAGGTTTATAGAGAGAAGAAGAAGAAAAAAAATAAAAAAAAAATAAACACGAATAATAACGTTCAACACTAATAACGGCCACCTAACCACCGTATTTACACTCCACGCGACCTGAACCACGCGAGACTCCGAAAGGAATCAAATTCGAATCTTATTGGTATAATCGTATTTTGGGAATTCGATTACAATGATAAATAAAAAATTATGAAATTAAAATTTTGAGAACGTAAATATAAAATAAAATTTAACTATAAGTAAAAAAAAAATATGTTGGTACCTTGACTGATGCAGCCTTGTAGCTGTACTGCCACGAGTGATGCCACACCCTGACCGTTGCGGCACTTCCGCCGGTATAAAATAATTCGGCTACCCGAACGTTGCGGGGCCTTTCCCCGATACCAAAATAAACTACGGCTGGCCTCAACTGGCCGCCAATATACCATAGATCGAACAGCCGGTTGGCTACCCGAACGTTGCGGGGCCTTTCCCCGATACCAAAATAAACTACAGCTGGCCTCAACTGGCCGCCAATATACCATAGATCGAACAGCCGGTTGGCTACCCGAACGTTGCGGGGCCTTTCCCCGATACCAAAATAACAAAAATTGAGTAGCCGCGGTGAAAATTTCTGTGCCACACCCGTGAAGAAAACACCGTAGAAATTCGGTAACTGTTGAAAATGCGGTACTCTTCAAACAAAAAATGTGGTACCGAACCAATTGTGACGTTATCTTGTCGTACTGATGAAGCTAGCGGTTGATATCGCAGAATGCGTCCGATTGTAACGCCCCGAAAATGTGTCGCAACTCGTTCACACCAATATACAAACCGCACAAAAATGCTAAGATAACTTAATTTTTTTTACTACGCAGAGAATTTTCTGCACACTTTACACATCAATCTTCACAACAAAAAGAAAAAATGTGGTAATGTTTATAATATGTATTTATATATCAAAAAAAAAAAAACTTATTATCAGATTTCTTTATAAACAAACTGTTTTGCTATTATGCACAACACTAATCGCCGACTCTTTTTTTTTCAAACAAGAACTAGCCTGCACAAAATCCAAAACTCGACTTCTTTTTTTTTTCATTCTCATCCAAAAAACTTTTTTTCGCATTCCCAATAACACGAATATCTTTTCTTGTTGTCTCCATTTTCCCTTTCATCTGTTTTTTTTATAAATTTTCATGGTGCGCGGCACTTTATTGTATATATATATATGAGAAAAGGAGACAACAAAAGAAAATAATGTATACCAATACAACAAAAAAACACAAGTTCCATAACGTTGGAAACAGACGGGATTATAGTATTATACCAATTCAAAGTGTACACGGTGGTGTGGTGAGTAATTACGAGGTAAAACCGGAAAAATTAGTTTTAGAATCTCTATTAAAATATAGATGGCAGGGCTATCAGTAAGATACATTAAGTATATGATTTTAACAAAACAATCGTATTTTATGCCCTGTTATGACCCCAATGAGTCGTAACAAACGTGGGAACGTCCCACACCCTGAGATGTCTCATATAGCCGGGCCTAAAATACAACAACAACCAATAAATACATAAAAATTAATCGAAATGTACACCGATTATATCGCGACGATCTAATATTGTGATTGAATGAATCAGGCATCATGTGCGGATATCTTTTACATGATACGTACCTAGTGATTTGCCATTCAAATCTTCGACTGCGTACGCTACTTGTCCGACTTTGCAGGTAATAATCGCGGGTTTAAATTTACTAGCCAATTTTGCGGAGAATTTGTTCGTCGCGTCGCTCAACGCAAAAGATCGTATGAAAACGGGTTGACCGACTCGGAAAGAGCGCTTATTACTGCGTAGGTTGTAATGTTGAGCCCCCTTTTCGTGTGCTACGCGTAGATAATGGATGATACGATCTTTTAGGAGATTTACTCGATCTGGCTTAGCCCATACCTGGACTTCGCTGGGATCATGTTCATCGAGTAATCGTCGCAATGAGTAATCCGAACCGTGCAACGACATATGTTGACCGAACACGACATAATGAGGAGAGTAATGTATCGAATCGTGTATGGCATTACGTAAAGCAGCCGCAATTTCTTGCAAATTTTTGTCCCACTGATTATGATCGTGATCGCTCAAATATGATCGAATGCTAGCAATCAACGTTCTATTAACACGCTCGGAGGCGTTGCTTTGCGGAGAATACACCGGCGTGCGAATATGGGTTACGCCGTATTTAGATAGCAAATCCTTAAATAAATTGGAGGTAAATTGCTTCCCGTTGTCAGAGGTGATTATTTCGGGAACCGAGAACAACAGAAATATATCGTTTTCCAAAAATCGACATAGTAAAGATGAGGAAGCTTCACGCAAAGGTTTTACAACTACAAATTTAGAGTAATGATCCAAGATGATAACGATGCAGGTATTACCGAGTTTCGAACGTGGATACGGGCCCAAAAAATCGACATATAGTTTTTGAAACGGGCGAGTTGACGTGACCTGAGCTCCCATGGCTGGTTGCATAGAGAAATTAACAGCTTTGTTCATTTTACATTTAGTGCAGCTAGCGACGTATTGTTTAACTTGTTTTACCATCTGAGGCCAGTAAAATTGCCGCTGAAGGCGCTCGAGAGTTTTGCTGCCGCCTAAATGTGCTGAAGTGGGAGGTACGTGAGCCTGTTCAATAAGCGTTGAAGTTAAGGAATTAGGAATAACAAGTTTCCAATTCGAAAGGTCGGTATCCGTATATTTAAAACCGAACGAAGGGGATATCAACAATTTATCATCCTGGATCTTATAGTTGTGCGAACAATCTTTTAATGAGCGAATTTTCGCGATCTGATCGACGTAATCTGGATCTTGAAACGCAACCGAATTTTGATCAACGTGCAGAATTGGGACTGAAGAAGGTATTAACGCATTCACGGAAGGGTCGATGTTTTTACTCGACAAGACTGGATCCTCAAATTGGGCACCAGGATCAGGCGTGCTCTTACTTTCGGAATCATCCTCACAAGGAGCGGATTCATCCGGAAAAGCTCGAGACAGCGCATCAGGTACAACGTTAACTGAACCTTTTCGGTATCCAATTTGAAAATCCAGCGCTTGGAGTTTAAGACTCCATCTCGCCAAACGTCCGGAGAGGTCTTTTTGACTCATTAACCAGCGCAAACTGGAATGGTCAGTATAAATGACGAATGGATAGCCTTCTACATAGGGACGGAATTTTCGCACGCTGAGGACGGCAGCGTAGCATTCCAGCTCGGTCACCGAGTAGTTTCGCTGCGCCGCATTGAGCTTATGGGAATAAAACTCAATGGGCCGCTCTACCCCCTCGGCGTCCACCTGAAATAAGACACTACCGACCCCAACGGCACTGGCATCACACTGAATAAAAAAGGGTTTTGTATAATCAGGATGCGTTAAAACTGGGGCAGTTGACAAGGCGGTTTTGAGAGCGTTAAAAGAAGAATCAGCAGCTACAGACCAACATACTTTAGTGTTTTTACCAGTAAGATCGGTGAGAGAAGAAGCTAAGGAGGCGAAATTTGGAATGAAGCGACGGTACCATCCGCACATTCCCAGAAAACGTCTAATCTGTTTCGTCGTTTTCGGAATAGGGTACTCCAGAATAGCTTTACATTTATCTGGGTTTGTACGGAGGCAACCATCACCCACAATATAACCTAAATAGTCTACTTCTTTCAACACAAACTTACTTTTGGTCAAATTGATTGTTAAACCAGCGTCCTTCAGATATCCAGCAACCTGTTGTAGTAAATCGAAATGTTCAGCCAGAGTGGAGGATGTGACCAGAAGGTCATCGAGGTACACAAAGACCTTATCGTGCAGTTGGTACGGGATCACGCGGTGCATCAAGCGACAAAGCGTCTGTGGTGCGTTGCATAAGCCAAACGGCATCACCTTGAACTGATACAAGGGCCGTCCAGGAACCGTAAACGCTGTTTTATCGCGGGATGCTGGGTCGAGTGGGATCTGCCAAAAGGCATCCTTCAAATCAATCGCCGAAATGAATCGGGTGTGTCCCAAACGACCCAACAATCCGTTGATTATGGGCAGCGGATACGCATCCTTGACGGTTGCCTTGTTCAGTTCTCTAGCATCCAAGCACAGACGAACTTTCCCATTGGCCTTACGCACCAACGTGACCAGTGAACACCAGGAACTTTGTGACTCCTCGATGACCCCCAAAGACAACATCCTATCCAACTCGGCATACATGAGTTTCTGGATAGCTGGGGACACGGAATAAAAACGTTGTTTGACTGGTTTTGCGGAACCGACATCGATCATATGAGTGATGAGGGATGTGCGGCCCAAACCTAAAATATCGCTGCTCGGAAAAGATTCGCGAATGAGATCCAATTTACGACGATCATAAGATGTTAAAATATGGAATTTGGGTGTGTTGGTAGTTTCACCTAATTCATCCGAATTACTTAACGCGGAGATTTTTGGGGAAATTCCAAAACGATTCCAAAAATCGATACCCAAATAAAGCGGTTGTTCTAATGAAGGAACAACATAAAAATTCATAAATTTAGTGACTCCGTTAAATTCGACGTTAGCTCGGATATAACCAAAAACTCGTTGGACTTGGCCACTCGCGGTAGTTATAGTGGAAGGAAAGTTATGGAATTCAACAAATGGATTTGACATAAGTTTCTCCGATCCACTCCCGAGAACACTGACACTCGCCCCGCTGTCGAGAAGACCCTTAAAAGGAATCTTATTTATTAAGACCTGGGCGTAAGGCCGAGTGTCACTACCCTCGGAGAATAGAACGGAGGAAATCACATCATTTCTCATTGCGACGCGACGGTTCCAATATTTTTTTGAGCGCTTTAAACGATCTAACTTTGCCAATGATGGGGCATTATAGAAAAATTTAAGAGCGACAGGAAGGGAGGAAGGATTGGATGGGGAAGAAGGATCGGGAAAGGAATCATTACTGGCAGACGAGCTTACTTCATCGTCGGATTCGAATAGGAGCGGATTTCCGCGTCCGTATTGCTCGCTGCATCCTCCAGAATCGGTTTGAGTGGATTTGTCCGTGGTAACATTAGTCTGGGTTGCGGTTGTGGTGGTTTTCGGGGTATCTCTCCAAGAACTACTGCTCAGGTTTTCCGACATCTTTGATTGAGGAATTCGTTCATCGCCACTTCGTCTACATCGTGCAGAACTGGGTTGTTGTCTGTAAACTAACCTCGAACTGTCTGCTGGGACTTGTCCGCCAAGACGTCTCGCCACTGCCGATGGAAACCTGCTCTCCGTGTGAATTGCGGATGCTGAGTTATCAGGTAGTACATCAGTAAAGGGGTAATTCTCGTACGAGTCATACGCTCCAGCATCATCATACGGACTGCCTGATGACTCATTGATCACGCGTCGTGAATGGATTGCAGGATCCGCCGGAGCTTTGAGCCGCCGGAAAGACTCCTCCCAAGCAGAACAGCTTTTGATTAGTTCGTTGATGCTGCTGAACCGACGATCTGTAAGGTGGTATTGTAGCGTAGGCTTCATGTTGTTCATCAAAATTTGAATGAGCTCTTCGTCGGAATACGGTGTGCGACATTGTAGTGTAAGAGTCCACATTTGATCAAAGAATTCTAGGAAGCTTTCGTTTGGTTGCTGTTTCCGGGCTTCGACCATTCTGCGGATTTCGTAGTTAGTGCGACGATCTTGAAAGCGCTCGATAATTCCGCTTCGTAGTTCTGACCAGGTCGCGTGCGGGTTGTGTTTACGAAATGTCCAGTACCACTGCAACGCGAGGTCTTTCAGAATGGTGTGGAGCTCTAACAATAAAATTTGTTCGGATAATCCCCGAGATGAAGCGATGGTGTCCACTTGGAATAAAAACATGTCGATGTTGATTCCCGAGGGAGATCCCGTGAAACTGAGGCCACTCTCAGACAATAATGGTCCATCAATATAGCTTTGCTCCAATTCGTCTTGCTCGAAAAATGTTATGTCCATGTTGGATGATGCAGGGGTAAGGGAATATTCTTGCTCGATTATGTTTGATAAGGAACAATAACGAAGTCTTTATTAAATTTATTAACAATACAAAAAATTTGAATTCAAAATAACTCTAACTTAAACGGAAGGTTTCAAGTTAAAGAAAATTACAACTAAAGATATTCCACACCCACTATAACTAAATAACACCAAAAAATATAAATGATAAAAATAATTGCAATAATAATAAAGGGATGGTTACCTTGTAATTGAGATACCATCGAAAATGGCATGTCTCGACGAGAACCTATTTTGGAATGTCTCGTTGAAAACCATTTTAATAAGCAAAAAATAATAAAAAATATTAATAATAGTCCCGAAAAGTAAACTACCAACACACCCAATGGTACGCCGATAATAAAATTATACAACTAAATCGTAAAGCAAAAACGCAAAGAAAATCAAATAATAAGAAAAGAAAAGAAGGAATGGTTACCTTGTAGTGGTTTGTGGGTCCCGTATTCCCACGGTTAGTTTAACGACGGAAGACGAGATACCCCCCAAAGTGGCGCCCAAGTATATCGCGAATTTTTAATAATTGTTATATTTTTTTATTATTTGTAGCTTCACTCCCTTTGGCGTGCGCGTCCAGTGTCGAAACCGGTGTTTCGCATTGTTTGAATTCGCATGGACGCGCACACCAGAGCCAGTCTCCCGGTTGACATTCCTTATCTACGATCGCAACCAGCACGGGCTGTTTGATTCTCTAAGTAATGATTCTGCGATTCAATTTGGTATACGTTATAGTTTTCTAATGGATATAGACTTAGAGAAAAATTAGAACATTCATATGGCTCGTTCGTAGTATTTAAAATGCTTATACAGAATAAATTATTTTCGTTTTTAATTAAAGAATTGCCGATAAAAACGCCGGGCATTAATTCTTTTGAAGAGCACAAATATTCTGCGTTTTCTGTGCAACAAGATGAAAACTGAATTAATTTTTCAGATCTAGGTGCCACAAAATTTGACGGAGCCGGGCATAAATTTATAGAACAGGTGCCTGTCTCATGCGGAATTTTTATAAGGTGGTTCTCAAAATCTATATGACACTTAAATTTAGATAGAAAATCTTTACCTAAAATACCACAACATGCTATCGGGAAATCGTCTGTAACTATATGTGAAATCGATGAGAGATTTGAAATGACTCAGATAAATTAAGTTTTACATCGCACACGGCTAAAGTTTGAATGAATTTATCGGAGATGCCTTTTAGAGAGCATTTTAAATCAGGATAGCAAATTGTATTGGGTTCAACGAAAGTCCTTTTAATGAGACACACATCAGCTCCCGTATCGACTAATAGCAATAACGACTTCGTTTTGGCAACGTCAAGGTTTAATTTTACATATTTTTTATCTGCGATTGAATTAGTTATTAATATCGATTTAACGGTGGAACTGGATGTATTTAATGGTGATAATATATATTTATTTTGATCACGACACGTATCTAAATTTGATGAATTCGGCAAGTCGTGTCGTTCTTGTTGAGTTCCCGAGAGTTTTCCGATTCGTCGTTGGTGTCGGCATTATACTTGTTAGCATTTGCCCTTTTTCGTTTGAAACAATAATTAATGCGATGACCTGGACACTTACAATAGGCACAAATAATGACAGATTTGACTCTTTGGCCTTGTGAGTCCGGAGGAACTGTTTGTCCTTTAAATGGAGCATTAAAGTTTCTAACCCGTACCGTGTTCGAAGGGCCAGGTTGTTGTGTACCTGATTGAGAAGCAAAATTAGGGTAACTAGTTTGATAGTTGTTATGTTGTCGAGGATTTCTGAGATAGCAAGAGGACGCAGTATGACCCATTTTACAACATAGTTGACACTTAATCAACTGTTTAGGAGGAGTTTGCGAATTGTATCTTTGTTTGTTTAGTTTCAACGCTAATTCTTCCTCGCAAGCCTTAGCTAATGACTCTTTGAAGTCTTGGAATCGACATGCCTTGACAATTAGGCGTATATTGTCGTGGAGGCCTTCTTGAAACGCGCGCAAGGCAGTTTTAGAATTTATACTTTTTATGATGTTGGCTGCTTTGATGCCTTCAACTCTTATGCAAGCCTCGTTTAATTTGGAGAGGATTTCCTGAACTCGACGAGCGTAATCTTTGACACATTCATCTCGTTTTTGTGCAATGTTTACGAGTTCTAACTGTAAATGTTCACTTGAATATAGTTCTGAGAATTCGTTTTTTAAATCGTTTTGTAACTCATCCCAAGACGTATATTCATTATACTTAAAGGTTTGTTCAAAGGCAATGTCAATTATTTTCGATTTTAGTAAATCTAGAAATACAGAAACGTCCTTTTCGGTGACGGTTTGGTGAACAGAGTTGCAACAAGCAAAGAAATGTTGGAGCTTTGAGGAGTCACCGTCAAAAGAAGGAATCAATTTTAGTGCAATTTCTAGTTTAAATGGCATGTTGTCGAATTGTTCGTTAAGATTTGAAGAACAACTTTCGACAGTACTATCGGAAGAATTACTTGCAGTATCAGAGTGTGTCGGATCACTGGACTTTTCGGAGGATTCTATTTCACAACCGCAATGACTACCGTTTCGGATTTTGGATTTTCTTGAAAATTACTATTCAAGTTTATGTTAGGGAAAATTTTTTTCTCCGCATCCGATCTTAACCGTACGCGCGTAGTTTCAGTCATATGAAATTTTGCAAAACTGGGGGAAATTTACACGCGCAAAGCTAACATTTGAATTATAAATTAAAATTTCACTAACCTTTACAAAAATTGTATGTTGATGCGATGGTGTTGGTAGTCTCTATACGAAGTGTTGAATATGTAGTCTCGTTCCAGATGGTGTTGTCCCAAAAGTAATTAAATAAATCCTTATAATGTTATATGTGGATGATGAGTCTTTGATGTACTGCTGCTGGATCTTCCCATGTGATTATAAGCCGTCATGTAATTTGTCGTAAATTGTTGATTTAAAGTTGAATTTTTTTTTTTTTGTCCATTTAATCCGTACGTATGCATACAGCTGGTTCAAGAGGCTGGTACTTTTTTTTACGGTCACTTAAGTTGATTGTTGTAATGACTCAATTATTGGAAGAGTCGACATCAAATGGTACTTGGGATTCATTTAAAGTATCGAGTATTTGCAGGTCAGCATAATTTAAATATGTAATTTGAAAATTTTAGTTCAACTTTTATTGACACAAAAGAATTTCATAAAAAAATTTTTATAGAAATTAAAATTAAAATAGATATTTGACCTTCAATAATTTCGATGCAAAAATATTAAAATTCGATTACTAACAATGAAATATGTAAAAGTTTATCTTGTGTGTAACATAGAAAAACATGGTTCACATTTTATTTTCATTCCAAAATTACTATTTTCTAGTTTCATTTTTTTTTTTTGCACAACCACAAATGTTTTAATTTGGTAGAGACCCTTTGGCGTTTTTCGACCGCGGGATCCCTCCGCTGCCACCAATTTGTTACGTGCGGAATGGAAAATGTAGCACCAGTTTTCAATCACAATTAAAACACAACACCTTTATATATTTATTTCATTGTCCCTCGAATTTATCGCACAATCAGAACAAAATTATCACAATCAAACAAAATTATTGAACATCATTTATTTTAATTACAAAAGGTTTTTAATATTTTATTGTTTTATTAATCATTACAATATAAGAAGGAAAAGAATTGCTCTTGTATACAAAAAAGAATACCGGGAGTATTTTGTATGCAACGCAAAATATTTTAATAATAATTTTATGATTCGATTTTTTATTAGTTTATGATTTAACAATATAGAAATAAAATAAAATAAATGTAATAAAATGCTGACCTTACTCGTATAGATCCCGAATCCAAAAGAAAGATAAATTTATAAACAGATATTACAAGATGTCGGGTCAGAGATTATAGCAATTAATTCTGGACTAGATTATTAAGTTTATAATGACATAGTATAAACCCAGTCAAGATGCTATAACCCCCTTCTTACGAGTGGTCACATAACAAATGTCTTAATTCAAGATTTACTTTCAAATTTTCTAAAGATTGTCAAACTGTCTCAACTCATTATTTTTGTTACTAGACAAATTCGAAATATTTGTTTTAATTGGAAGAGCAACACTAATCTTCCATTGGAATCACGTTTAACTCGGTTGGTATAAATGGTTTCACACGCTTTCACTTCCAATGATAAATTGTTTTGAAGCTTCACGACTTCGATTTCATAAAATTTCTGAACTTCCTTGCGCAACACATTGAAGTCACAACAAAATAATGACACAGATACTGATGGCATTGAACCAAATAACGATTGCTGGAATTGTCTGAAGTTCCTGATATATGTGAATCCTTTCTCCACTAAAAATATCACTGAGGATTTCTGCGCCGTTCAGAACATCAATGCGTTCAGGCACATAAGATGTTGGAACAGCCAATTCCAGATTCTTTGATAACACGTGCAAATCAAAATGAAATGGCAATTGGCCTGGCCAGTTAGCTTCGGGAGAACTAATATACGAATATACGAGACTCAGTCGACAAATTAACCTTATACTTAATTTGTCAAATCCTCTTTGTTATGAAATTATATTGGGACCCGGAATCCAAAAATGCACGACATAAAACACAGAATACGCGTGTTTGTGATGGCAGGCGCAGGAAAAGGTATATGATGATTTTCACCGTGGTTTCCAAAATTTTAAAATTCTTAATTTAACATTTTATTCTTTATTGAAAATTTTGGTATTTTCACAAATTGGACTTTTACCCAATAGACATTTCCAAAAATTGAATAACCGAAATTCTAGAGATGTTTACAGGATCAAAACCATCAACCACTCATTATTTGCCTCTACACTTATAATACATTCAAGATCATCTCTATCCAAATACAACAAATACCTAATATAAGCTTGACACGTTAAAAATTGTCAAAATTAAATACAGTTCACCACACACATAGGGTTTTATCCGTGAACATTTCCTTTGAACTGAAAAAGCAGTAGAGCTTTACAATGACACCAATAGGAATTCGGAGCTTTGTCTAAGATAAGAATTAAAAATAATCGAAAAATGGGCAGCCATTTTGACCGCATCTAACCTAAATGAAGATATCTGGCCTAAAATTTCTCGAAATTGTAATTTCGTTCAATAAAACTATAACCCCTGGAATTTCTTTAAATAAATAATTTTCTTAATATTGACTTCGTTTTTTCTAAAACTTCGTAAATTTTTGATTTTCTACTTTAACTTTTACTTTATTTGGTCACAGCAGCAACCGCACAATTTTTATTGACAAAACGATAAAAAATATTTGTCGTTTTTTCTATCCCGGGTAGCAGAAACCACCCATCCCACACTCCTCGTCGCAAAAAAAAAAAAAAAAATTAACGTCTATAAAAATTGTTTAGTATTTTGGCGTTATCTGCGCTTTGATATTTTTCGATGTCACGTAAAAAATTGCGGTTCGTTTGGTCTAAATTTCGTTCGTTTGAAAATGCGTATCATTTTTTTTTCGTCACCGTAATTTAGCAAACCCATGCACGTACACATTTTATCAAAAATTTTTGGGTGAAATTTTTTTTTTGAACCCGAAGAAATTCTGCCCGTGAAATCGTTTAATTGATAATTTCATTTAGTGTGTACATGTCTCTATAATAAAGGTGTCATAAATCATGAATTTGTGAGATTCAGGAAAAAAACATATTTTGGGTTTTATAGGCACCTTAGGTACTCTATGTAAATATATGTATAACAAAAATGGGATCCATTAATCATTCTAGCAAAATCATAAATAAGAGGTAAAGTATATTTGAACATATTTTTGTAATTACCTGACCCAAATATGTTACTAACTCGGAATTATAATGTGTACAAGTATTTATTTAGGATTTCGGGATATGGGTGTCTGGAAAAATATCGTCCCACCCAACCCACTCTAAAACGGAAATTTCAATTTTCCGTTATTAATCGTTCATTCTACCGATATTGACAAACAGAACAATTTGTATAGTAGGTAGGTACATAACATTCCGTCGACCTCGCCTCTGTACAAACTGTGCTACACACATAATTCGAGTAAACATATTAGTTGCCTACGTATGGTCGTATTTAAAAAATACCAAAATCAACATCACATCCTTCTTCGGTATGTCTCATATAAAAACGAATCTTTTTGTTGTTGATTGAATGTAATCGATAGCGTTGCCTTTCAAATTTTAGATTTTTTTTTGTATAGCAAAATGCCGCTTTCCCGATACATTTTTTATTGATAGACGAGAAATGAATTGCGATAGCGTGGGGTTTATCGCTGCGTGGGCCGTTGTTCTGAAAAATATACGATGTAGCTTTAAATGAAATTAAATTGACATTAAATTTAGGATGGATTCAATCGGAAGGTTAAAATTTATACGAAACCTAGAAAGTAATATACTAGTAATAAAGTGCTAAATGTAACGGTATCCAACGAGAACATTCTTAACCTATAAAAAATTTGATGCTCTAGTGTTGACTAAAGAAAATTAAAATAAGGCGAAGCTCATCGAAACTCGACGGCGAAGTCTCATTTCAGTTCTCATTTGAGAATTTTAGAATCCAATTTCATGCGGCAGTAAAGCGTTTTGGCTAGAATGCAGAGGAGCAGATGTCTGTGAAGTTAGCCCGTAAACGATCCCGGAAAAATGCGATGGCAACACTAACATACAAATATCACGATATTTTTCAATGTCATCCCGAAAAAATATTTATATCACGATATTTTTGAATGTCATCCCGGAAAAAAAATGTCATGAGTTTTTTTACTATATCAATTCATAAAAATTTATAAACAATTTGTATTAAAAACTGATGCCAACCCGGAAAAGATTATAGTTGTATTTTGTTGAGAAATAAAATATTAGAGTCCAGTTTTGGAATAAGCATTGTTTGTATTCTAAATTATCATAGTAAAAGGAAATTGTTCATCATAGTTGTTGAATTTATCAGAAGTAATAAAATTCGGGTTTGAATTATACAAATCAAAAAAATTGAAGGTTTAGATAAGAATCATAATTACTACTGAAAAAGAAGCTAGCTATGATGAAATTTTTTTTTCCGTTATGACAAATTTAGAAACCAACATGGCTAATTCCAAAACTGGCCTCTAATATTTTAATTCTCAACAAAATATAGCTTATGTCACAATAAATTTTCTAACAAGAAAATAAATAATTTTTGAAAACAAAAAACGTGTATAATATCAAAAAACATGAAATGATATATAAAGTTAATAAGGTGGGAAAATTAAGTACAGGAGTAGGAAAACAAAAAACAAACCAAAATAATAATACAAGTGGCATACAAATTCTATGATTTAGTCCTTCGCTATAGCCGTCTGAGTTCCTTAGTAAATGTCCATTACCAGAAACCACACTATAAAGGTTTTGTAGTTCACGGATTGGCCTGTTTAAATAATAAGAGGCAAAACAATTCTATTATTAACAGCTTTAACAGCTATTTGGCGAAAACTATTTGTGATACCCTTGACAGACTAGGGTTTAGCTAAACGCGTTTAGCTAAACTAGCTTAGTTAATCTACTACAAAACCAATTAGATTGACACACTATGAGGCTTAGCAAACCCTGTTTCAATAATAAAATACGGTAGCGCTATGTTTGTCCGGAATCGGTATTAAACAAATGTCTTTGTCATTGCTCAGTTCTGAACTACTCCGTTATTATACAGAACTAAACAGAACAACGATATTACAAGAAAACCATACATTTTTTATGACTGACTTTTTTTGGTTATACATATATACATTTCTATTAAATCTAAATTATTTAATTTACAAAAATTAAATTTTAATTTTAAATTGGACCAATTTGAAAATAGTTATCGCCAACTCTACTCGATCGTTTAAAAAAAAACGCAGCTTTTATTTGTCATGGTATTATAATACTCAAACTACGGTAACTGGTATCCACAAATGTGTATGTTGGTCCAAAACACATACAAAAATGAATTTTTGACATGATTCGTTTTCGTTACCCACACAATTGTGATGGCAGGCAGGAAAAAGGATAGAACCTAGCCTTCCCGGTATACACAATTGTGTATGCCAATTTTGATTACGAGAAACGAATGTGTCAAACATAGAATTATGTATAAATCGAAGACCAGCATACACATTTGTGTATACCGTTTAATTTTGTTTTGGTCAGAAAAATAACACTAACTATAATAATAATAAAATAATTAATATGTTATCAAAAACAAATAGTTAATATGTTATATAATTTATACGTTATCAAATTATTATGCTCTTTTTTAAGAATTCCCATTGAACTAAGATCCGTTAAAATACGGAATACATTACAACCTGTCATTATTTACGTACACATTTGTTTACTTAAATTGAAGCAAAAAAAATTTGAAGTCGAAAAGGAGAATTTAAAAAAATAAGCGGCATCTATCATTGTATCACAGCACTAAATGGCGTTGTCCTATTTCTAAATTTTAACCTTCATTGTTAGATGGCGCTCTCGCATTTTGTATGATTCCCTTGACAGACTAGCGAGTCGCCACACTTTAATTCTTTCATCGTGATTCTCTGATTTGAAAAAATCAATCGACGTCCACATTTGATTTCTTTGCGCATTTAAAATCGTTCGGATTGTTTTGTTTGCTTATAATAAAAAATAGAAATAAAAATGATTAATTTAAAATATAATTTATATTTAATTTAATATATAGTTTAAAATAAAATATATTAATTAAATATTACAGTTTTAAATTAATTATTTTTATTTTTATTTTTAATATGTATAAGCAAACAAAACAATCCGAACGAATTTTTTGATACCCCCTACAAATGCGCAAAGAAATCAAATGTAGACGTCGATTGATTTTTTCAAATCAGAAAATCACGATGAAAGAATTAAAGTGTGGCGAGGCCTATTGAGAGATTAGTGCACTAAACTCGCTAGTCTGTCAAGGAATCATACAAAATGCGAGAGCGCCATCTAACAATGAAGGTTAAAATTTAGAAATAGGACAATGCCATTTAGTGCTGTGATACAATGATAGATGCCGCTTATTTTTTAAAATTCTCCTTTTCGACTTCAAATTTTTTTTACTTCAATTTAAGTAAACAAATGTGTACGTAAATAATGACAGGTTGTAATGTATTCCGTATTTTAACGGATCTTAGTTAAACGGGAATTCTTAAAAAAGAGCTTAATAGATTGATAACACATAAATTATATAACATATTACAAATTTGTTTTTGATAACATATTAATTATTTTATTATTATTATAGTTAGTGTTATTTTTCTGACCAAAACAAAATTAAGCGGTATACACAAATGTGTATGCTAGTCTTCAATTTATACATCTGTTGTTTGACACATTCGTTTCTCGTAATCAAAATTGGCATACACAATTTTGTATACTGGGAAGGCTAGGTTCTATCCTTTTTCCTGCCTGCCATCACAATTGTGTGGGTAACGAAAACGAATCATGTCAAAAATTGATTTTTGTATGTGTTTTGGACCAACATACACATTTGTGCATACCAGTTACCGTAGTTTGAGTATTATAATACCATGACAAATAAAAGCTGCGTTTTTTTTTTAAACGATCGAGTAGAGTTGGCGATAACTATTTTCAAATTGGTCCAATTTAAAATTAAAATTTAATTTTTTTAAATTAAATAATTTAGATTTAATAGAAATGTATATATGTATAACCAAAAAAAGTCAGTCATAAAAAATGTATGGTTTTCTTGTAATATCGTTGTTCTGTATAGTTCTGTATAATAACGGAGTAGTTCAGAACTGAGCAATGACAAAGACATTTGTTTAATACCGATTCCGGACAAAAATAGCGCTACCGTATTTTATTATTGAAACAGGGTTTGCTAAGCCTCATAGTGTGTCAATCTAATTGGTTTTGTAGAAGATTAACTAAACTAGTTTAGCTAAACGCGTTTAGCTAAACCCTAGTCTGTCAAGGGTATCACAAATAGTTTTCGCCAAATAGCTCTTAATCATAGAATTTGTTTGCCTCTTATTATTTAAACAGGCCAATCCCTGAACTACAAAACCTATATAGTCCGGTTTCTAGTAATGGACTTCTTCTACGAATTCAGATGACTATAGCGAAGGTCTAAATCATAGAATTATTTTGCCACTTGTTGTATTAACAGATCAATCCCTGTACTACAGTACTTTGAAGTACACAGTAATTTATATTCGTAAATGTATTTATTAAATATTAATTAATCTGGAATTTTGACAATGTTTAGAAGAAACCAAATTTTTGTGACATTGTTGTTGTCTACAAATTTAATTATTACTTATTATATAAACAAACCCACTCGTTCATATACAAATTATGTAATTTTTTATTTTGTCATCATGTCACCTATACACTATAGCTATATATAGCGCAAGTTAAAATTTTTAATGGGTGTTTATTTATAATGGCCGCCATTTCGTATATTATTTTTCATAATAATTTTTCTTACTATCGTTATATTTTTATATCGTGATAGTTATAGTTTCATTATAATTTCTTTAATATATAATGGTGCTGCCATACTTAACTATAATCATTTAGGATGAGGAGGAGGAGCAGCTGAACAGATGTCTTGCAAACTGCATCCGCAACAGAAAGGATCTATGAACGGGTCATGACTGAGTTCAAACTAAGATACAGGCAATCACACACCAGAGAATTATGCAAGATTCAACTCCAATGCAAGCGACAACTACGTGGGGAAACCCTGCAATACCTAGAGAGAGAAGTAACTCGTCACGCTAACGAAAATGCATGAATGGGCTAAAAGTGGGCGCGTTCATCAGTGCCGTCATGGACGACCATCTGCAACTTCATTTGACAACCAATACTAGAGGTAAAACCATGAATATTTCAAAAGAAGAGAGTACCCTTCCACTAAGGTTCAGCCGACGTTATGAAGAAATGCCAGATCGTTGTGGATTTGAATAAATTGGCGCAAGTCAACTAAATGCATTGTGAATTATAGTCGAATACATTGTCGAGATTCGACCGATGTGCGAAAAAGTCATCTTTGCGAAAATTGACTGTGATCTTGGGGATAGGTTAGGTTTCAGTGGTTGACACTTAGGCCAATTTTGGCCCATTGTGATACCACGCATTCACGCCACATCATTAACCCATTCACCTATTCACCTACCCATACAACTGCAGTATACCACCTGCACATTGCAAGCTCCATGTCAACCTGTACATTGATATGAACGGTGAGTCGGCGCTGAATTCTGCACTTCATCAGAGGGTCTTAGTTGTGTTTATTAACATCACCGATTGTAATCGATGATGAAAATTCGATTTGCAGCTAGCCTCTGATGGGATTCGAACCCAGTACCTCCCGGTACAAGTGCCGAAGCTTTAACCACTGCACCACTTGTCCGGTTGATGATCTTGGGGATACCAAGATTTAAATTGTGGAGCCTACGATCAATGTCAAAAATAACGGGTTGCAGCGTACGCGAGAACTTTAATGAAATTGCAATAGGAAGTACCAGTACGACTTTTGAACGTGAGTTAATCAACAAATATAACCAGGAAAGGGGTGGTCATTCGTGGTACAGCTGAGCAAATCAACTATATTGTGAACTTCCAGTCGAGACAATATCACCAATCGCCAAACCATATGCAGAAGAAGATCATTCACTCACTGTACAGCCATTTCTCAAAAGAACAGTTGAATATCGCAGTGGAAGAACTGGATAAATTAACCGATGCACAGTAGTGGTCAGATAAATGTTACCATCCAAAAAAATATAATGTTTCAAAAAAAAAATTCAATTTTTAACCTAAATAGTTCGATTGGTTCAATCCATTTTCTGTAATAATAGACGGAATACTAAATTACTAAAATGGAAAGGAAGCTAATTATGGAAAAAAGGATGTTGACCAAGAAATATTTATGTAAATTAAAATTAAAAGTATTTATTTGTTAGGGCAATCAAGTAATTCTTACAAAAAATATTAGTAAAAATGAAAACAATTTTTAAAAACTTTCGAATAGCTGCAAGTATGACCATTGAGAAGTATTTTAATATTTGGTGTGCCTTCCCCGGGATTTAATAACAACTGAAATCCTATCGGGCAAGGAGTTAATAAGATTCCTGCAATGTTCCACCGAAATCTCGTTTTCCCAAGCTTCAATTATAGTGCTTGCTTTAATTCTAATTTAGTTTTTGGGTTTTTCCTATTGACCCGCTTCTTTAAAATTGCCCAACAATTTTCTATCGGGTTCAAATCGGGACTGTTCCCAGGCCAGCTCAGTTTTTCCATATCTATTTGTTGGACATATTCATTCACCTGTTTAATGTAGAAGTAGATACATCGTCTATTACAATACAATTCGATTGCCAATATGATACACTAAATTAAAAAAATAATAACTACCTTTTTGGCTCGATGGCACGGAGCAGAATCATCTTGGAAAATCGGGTTTATGGTTATTGGAAACAGCCTTTCAATTGAGGGATCCAAAAAATTTCTTAATATGTCAATATACCAGTTAGCGTTTAAAGTTCCATTAATAAACGCCAAGTCTCCACATCCATAGCAGCTAATGCATCCCCAGACCATAAAACTTGTTGGAAATTTATTTTGCGTTATTGTAGTGTCCTGGTGTAAATCTTCATTTAGTTTTCGGCGCACGTATGTGATACCTTCCGATTGGTTTATACTAATTTTAAACTCATCTGAAAAATTTACTCTCTTCCAGTCATTTACAGACCAATTCCGGTATTTTTTTGCAAAATCGAGCCGCGCAATTTGCATTTTTTTTTTTTGTCAAACCCGGTTTTTTCCTTGGCTTTTGCTCACAAAACCCATTTGTTGCAATCTTCTACGAACTGTTCTTGCGCTAATATTTATTCCAAAAACGTTCTCTTACCTCATTACCTAATTCATTAGGAGTAGAAAATCTGTTTGTTAAACACACGGTTTTTATTTTTCTGTCTATCCGCTGGGTTGTCTTTTTGTTTGATTTTCCTGTTCCCGCGTGTCTTTCTATTGTATTTGTAATAGCAATTTTTTTTATTAATTTCAAAACCGAAACGTGACTACATCCCGCTTTATTTGCTATGTATCTTGCAGAAAGATTTTCCACTCGCAGAGCTAAGATTACGCTTTTCTGTTCAGAGTTTAATTTTCTCATTGTTTTCGTACTATATAACTTGCGCAGTTTTGACCACAACTGATGAAATTTCAGAGCAAAACAAAAAAATATTTTTTTGATCCCGTTCCTCCTAAATTTATAAAAACAAAGTGTGCACGAAAAAACTAAGGTAACCTTGAACCATTTCGACAAAAATGCATTTGTATGAACAACTTTGAATATTTTTCGTATGGTAACATTTATTTGACCACTACTGTATTTGCTCTTAATAATGATGAATTAACAAGAACTAATATTGTACAATATAGAATCGACAGAGGAAAACCTATTCCAATTCTGCGAGCACAAACCCGTGTACCGCTCGCGAAGCAGCAAGAGACATGGAGTAATTGAGGAGCTTAGTAGACCATGGAGTTCGCCAGTGGTTCTTGTCGTTATTCTAGTATACAGTTATTCGTTACCGCGCTTTGACGATACCTTGGACACGCAGGGCCAAGTTTTTCAGGAAATAATCTTTATCATTATTCAATGCAATGTGCCTGCTACATTAGAGGTAATTAGAGTTCTAACTGGAAAATATTTACGCGAAAATCCACCACGGGTACGTTTGCAGGTGTCGATTCGTTGAACCCAATTTTCGATGACTTTGAGAGCTCATCTAACAACGCCGGCTTGTTGGCATAGATCAATGATTTAACGTAGCCCCATAAAAAAAGGCCTAGAGGTGTTAAATCACATGATTTAGGCGGCCAATCGACAGGACCATTTGAAAATATAACACGTTCATCGAATTTAGATTTCAATAAGTCGATTGTTAGACCCGCTTGGTGGCATGTCGCACCATCTTGTTGAAACCACATATCATTAATGTCTAGATCATGCTATTAACCAAAGAAATAACGTTGCAACATATCTCTGTAACGATTTCCATTGAGTGTAAAGTGACGGTCATTTTCATTAACGAAAAAAATGATCCAATGACCCCACCAGCATGAAAACCACACCATACAGTTATTTTTTGTGGATAAAGTGGTGTTTCATGAAGCACATGAGGGTTTTCACCTGACCAATAATGCATATTCTGTTTGTTGACAAAGCTGTTCAGTCAAAAATGCACCTCATCACTGAAGATGATTTTGCGATAAAATTGGTCATCTTTCAACATTCCCAGAGCCCAATCCTAGAACGTACGTCGCTTCATATGATAAAGAGGCTTTAGTTTTTGTGCTAGCTTAATCTTATAAGGATGCAGGCCAAGATCCTTTCGAAAAATTCGCCAAAGTGTTGTCTGAGCGATGCCACTGTGAAATTGCCTACATTTTTCTTTCGTTTGCGATGGACGCTTGAACGGCAGCAATATTCTCGTCACTTCAACCAACCCGTTGTCTCACTGGCACAGGAATATCCAGCAGCAAATATTTAGACTCAAACGTATTCACTAGACCATGATATGCTTGTCTACTGGCACGATAATTACGACTAAAAATTGGAATTGGAACAAGAGTATTGAATGTGCCGACTCGGAAATTGTGTAGTAAACGTTGTTCGTTCGTATACTTCACCATGATGAAAATATTGTCTTTTCTGAATATTTTGATAATGACAATTTGGTTATTTCACAGTGAAAGTGACCAACTTTTAGGTCAAGTCCCAAATGGAAAACCCGATACTAGGCTGCACATTTGATGAACACGCCAACAATCTTAAAAAATTACTGCAAGTGATCCGGTCATTAGGAATGAAGTTAAGTGCAACAAAATGCAGACTGTTTCCAGAAAGATATTAGCTATCTGGATCATATAGTCTAAGATAGTTAGAACTAAGATGGAAGTGGCCCACATTGATAAATTACCAAGATACAACTTGAGGGAAATGGATAAGTCTGTTTGGGACGAACAGATTTAAGGTAGGGGTGGTGTTACGAATTCTACTCTACAAACATAGTCGATGACAACAAGTGTTGTCAACCCAAAGTTCGAGAGCCCCACTAAAAGGTCCGATTACAGTTTTATGTATCCTAGTTTTTCAGGTTAAAGAATTCAATCCTTGGTAAATAAGCCGAAATATTTTATAGACTTTTAACTCACGCTATTTGCCTTTTCCTTTTAATACGCTTATCTCGTGCTTAACTATAATTATAAATAAATCCCACTGTACACCTCTATAAAACGTAATTGTTTCTTCTAGGAAATACCAGACGAACATGGAAATTGCACTTTTCCGCAAAGCTAATTATGAAGTTTGTTATAATATGTGTTACACCATCACGTATATTCTGCTACTTATGTACTCGTTTAATTTGCTTTACACAACACCAACTATAATTAGAGCAATAACTTTATTCTAACACGAAAACCATTTTTCCGATTCATGCAACACACAACATATGGATATGGATTTTCACTAAAAAAAATTTCTTTTTCTTTTATCCCCGCAGGCCATCAGACAAGACCCAAGAAGCTAGACGTGTAATGTTAAGTGATATAAATTTTACTAGTATGGTACCTGAATTATCCCGGTCGGCCGATCACTTGTGTCACGATGAAGAGGACCAGAATAATAACGAGAATAAAGCATCGGGCGGATATTATAAAGGGAAATTATTGAAAACTCCCGAATCGTTTGCTGGTGTAACGCCAAGCGCTAGCATGAACTCACCCGGTGTATCACAATGGACGGTAAACGATAATAGTTATGGCACGCAAACAACACAAACCGAATACTGGGGTAATAATCGCGGCGATTCGTTTGATTCGTGCAAAAGTTATTCAATGGGATCAAAATATTCGGGTAGTTTAAGTAAACATCATCGGTCGCGTAGCGTACCATCAGTGCGATGCGCCATATGCAAGCAAACACATTTTCATAGTGGTATGCGTACGTCTGAGAGTATGCATTATACGCCCCGGGTCACATTCCAAGAGCCAACTAAGAGTACAATACGTGGATCGTTACCAGATTTGCGACATGATTGTACGTGTCCAAGGCGGTACGGTGGACCATCGTTATATAAAATTCATGGTGATTCAGAGGGTTCGACCGACAGTTTACTAGACGAGGCTGATGATTTTATGAAACGATCGGTGGATGGGGTCATATTCGAAATGAATTCGTCGCTCAGTCAATCGGTATCGGCAATGCAAAAACGAACGGCAAATCGACGATGTTCCGAAAATGATATTCAACGAGGTGAGTCTATAAATACAAAAATAATATTTTGCTTTAAATAATTTTTGACATTATTTTTGTGATTCCGCAGATTACATCCCGTCGAAACAGTCGCTGCCATTTCTACCAAAATCACCAAAATGCCTAAAACATGGCCATCTAGCAAAAGTAATATCAAAAAATGGTCGTGTCGTTATAGGCCGGGTGAGATATATAGGACCAATTGTTACACAAAATAATAATTTAGGTCAGGAGGATGAAATCCATATTGGTCTCCAGTTGCCAAATAAGATTGGTGATTGTGACGGTTCAATAGAAGGAAGAAAATATTTTGATTGGTACGTAATTCCACCGCCAGTCTAAAATACGTTTTCCTAACTAGTTTTTTTTTCTACATCCACAGTGAACCACAACAAGGTATATTTGTGCCATTCAAAAAAATTGTTATGGCCTGGACATCGTAAACAGTTGAATTTTGTGTGACTAGACGACTGCAGCCAAATACTTTTCGTCTATACAACATTAAATTATATAAAAATCGTCGACAATCTTTTTAAATAACGTATAAGATTACATCACCACATAATCGTATCATCATCATCCTCCACAGACCGCATCAATGTCAAAAACATACCTCATATGTATTCCAAAGAATTCATTAAAGTATGTATGTAAGTATTGTGTAGACCTCCTCCTTGTGTCGACGATGATACAGTACCCGACTAAAATCTATGCATGAGGGATGAGTACAATAAGGGGCAGGCAAGATGACAAAAAAAAAATCTCTAACAACAGATTGAATGGGAAGTATCTACTACTCGAACGACAGGCATAATATCATTTGTGCGGACTGACTGTGAATGGATAGGATAAAGAAAAATCCTTTTTTCTCTTAGCTAGTTTGAATAGAATAGAGTACAGTGTGCAAGTGAATGAAATGAATAAAATATTTAATTTCATTATGCAAATATTTTTTGTGCATTGCCTTTAAGGAATATGAAAAGAAAAGCTTTATACGAATGAATCTAATACTCGAATGTAAAAGATAATGACAGTGAAGAACTAAATTGAGTTGGTTTATAATTTGATTCCGATTGCAACGAATTGAGAGTGGGATTTTAAACGTGACACTATCATTTACCGTAAAGGTATAGGGAACGGTGGTCTTACAACCACCCCTTATATTTTTAACTTTTTTTATGTTGAGTGGGTTCCCAAGTGCATTTCCTAGAGACGCCATTTGAACTGCCGTTCCCATGCGACCATTCAAATAAGGTTATAACTAGTACTCGTTCTATAAAAATTAGAACAGATTCCACCATCCAGTCAACACTCACGAAGTAATGAAAGAAAGCATACAAACAAGTAACCAATCATCTAGCATCAACCCGGCAAAGAACACCAGGACCGCCAAAATAGTGACACTACCGATCGTTATATCCAATTATTTTGTTCCTATTCACTGGCTAGGGAGTGATGTAGCTATTCTACTCAATAAAATTCAAATAAATATTTTTTTTTTCGAAATTTGAGGTGGTTACAGATTTTAATATTTTATCAAATAAATCCTTTCATGATAACTAGAGACATCTTTCCATTATTTCTCAAAATTTCCACCTCAAATTTCGAATAAAATTATTTATTTGATTTTTATTGAGTAGAATAGCCACATCACTCCCTTGCCAGTGAATGAGAGCAGAATAATTGGATATAATGATCGATAGATCACAATTTTGGTGGTTCTAGTGTTCATTGCCGGGTTGATGTTAGACAATTGGTTACTAATTTGTATGCCTCCTTTCGTTACTTTGTGAGTGTTGGCTGGTTGGTAGGATCGATTTTAATTTTTATAGGATGAGTATTATTTGTAGCCTGATCCTATAATTCCTTTAGTTACTTGATGCATTTAGTTCGTTTCGACTGAATCATTTGAAGTTGTGATTTATTTATCTCTGATGTTTAGTATGAACGTTTTCTCGGATGATTAATGAATGCGCGAAATACTCGATAGAAACGATCCTTCAATTCTGATCTCCCGTGATAGATAATTGCTACTTTTAGAAAGCGATTCCATCTCGGTGAATCCATTGCATTCCGACTTGCATCGTCAGAATACCGAAAGGAAAGACACATACGATTTAAATACAGCTACAAGAACGGTCCCTGCTCAGATTGACAGTATTGGCTGCTTCTAGTAATCTTGAGTACCGATCGATTAGTGTCACACAATATTGCTATTCCTCAGAAAATGGCAGTGGCCCTGTTAAATCTAGATGAAGTGGCCCAAAAAATATTATTCGCGAAGCCTTAGCGCTCCTGTATGTTATGCTTCCCAGACAAACTGTGTGGACCTATTCCAGATTAACTGATCGTTGATCCATTAAGGTACCATATAGATGCTTGAGATGGAAGAGACGATATAAGGTTCCAAGTCTTGTAGACGGACAGGCTGTCGTCCATGACATTGTAGGCGACTAACCGGTCTCAGTGAATTCTGCGTATCGCTGTTGCTGCTTCTTGGTTAGTATCTGGAACTGTTGATAGCCCTGGTTGATCAACGGGTGATGCTGGTTTTTGACCGAATGCTGGAATGTCTTTGCTTCCTGCTGAGTGTTTCTATCTATGCTGCGTTCTGGAACTGGTTTTAGCAAATTTTGTTTTAAAAACAGATTTCGAGATTTCTCATCTTAAAAACAGATGTGCGGGTGGTGACATAGACTGTTGAGCTCGTCGATTAGGAGTTGAACGGTAGATATGGAGGAATTTGGTTAAATTTTCTTTATTGGTTCCTTCCGCTTTTCATTTTTTGAGTGTCTTTTTTAATGAATCGACGAATCTTTCTGCTCGGTTGTTCGACATTGGGTGATACGTTGGAGTTCTGATATGATTTATTACGCGTGATTCAAAAAATTTCTAAAACTTCTCACTCACAAATTGCGTACCATTATCCGTCAGTAGATTTTCTGGATTTCCGAATAATGCGAAAAATTCACTGAGCTTCTCCGCGCACTTTGAAGATGTAATATTATCACACTCATGTACTTCGGGGTACATTGAATGCCAATCGACACTAACGCGGAACCATTTACCGTCAATCGGACTTGCAATATCAGTGTTTACGCTCCATAGGACGCATCACTCGTGGCCACGACAGTAGTAATGTTTTAATTGGAGATTTTGCGTTTTCTGAGCAACGCACATTCGATTTTCGGCCAATATACATGTGATCTCGCTGATACATGAACATGATACACCCGTGGTTGTATGACAATGACTCTCGACGGTTGTAAAATTGTAGTAGTTCCTCACTTCAGGCAATGGGCAGTGTTTTCTGCCTTTTCAAGGCCTTTATCGTTTCTTCAAATCCGTCATCGATCTCTTCTTCTGTGTGGATACACGCGATGACCATGTCTTCATCTTGACAGAATGTCTGCATTGCAAAACTCGGTTGTTGACTTGTGTTGTACTCTAAAGTCGTGAGACAGTAGTATTATAGAGCCGAGCGCTTTAGCCGATTGGCGGTGTACTCGGGAATACCGCTCTTATTGCCAAAGATACTAAGAAGAGGCTTATGGTCTAACCCCTCCTTTTTGATTTCACTGTACTTCTGCTCGGCTTTTGTGAGTGCCCTCGATGTGTGTGCGATAGCTTTTTCCGTTCCATTGTCGTGTTGATAAAGTGTTGCTGGTAGTGCTGGATCGTAAAGTGTGAGGAGCTATCTGGAGATGAGAATCTTTTTTAATTTTTGAAATGCTTGTTGGCATTCTGGAAACCATTCCCAAACAACATCTGCTCTTAAGATTCGACCCAATAGTGCGTAGGCTGTGCATGACAAAATTCCCATAGAAAATGATGGCTCCAAGAAATTAGCGGAGTCGAGTTATGTTCTGAGTTACCGGCATCGAGGTTACTGCAATAATTTACGATAGATCTGTTGTGATACCATTGGCATTAACAATCAAGTGGAAATTCAAGCGAGTTGGGAAAACATTTCCTCTGGAGTTGGCAGTGGGTGGGCGTTTGTTTCAATGCTGGAGTTGAGATCCAGGGAATAGTCGGCACAGCTTCGTAAGCGTCTGTTTGGTCGCTTAACAGCTAAATTGGAGAATTAACCGCGTTATTATATTGCATTCCTGTAAACGATCCAGTTTGCGTTCGACACTTTCAAGTGCGGCGAATGGTACAGGTCTTTTCGGGCAGTAAATCGGATGTACATCAAGCTTTATGTGAAAGTGAGCCTTAATGACTTTGAATAAACCGGTCGTGTCGGTTTCACTTCATGGAATTTTTGTTGTAGTTCCATTACAAATTTGTCACGACTGCTTTCTTCGTCGCGTGTAGCGTTGCAGATAGAACTAATGGGCTAATCCCAAATTCCAAATGGTTTGATCCAATCAATAGCTACAATATTGAGTCCCTTAATACTGGTCATCCACATTTCGCAGCCAAATTCTGCGACAATGGGGACAGCATCCAGCGACGCTGAGTTGACTTTCTTGCTACTCGGTCTGGTTTGATGAGACTCGATGGCTTGCCACATCTGTTCGGATATGACTGTGAAATCTCCGGCTGTATCGATTTGGAATAAATGAAGCCCATTTATTTTCACAGTGATGAATTTCCGATCGCTGTTTGTGTCCTTTTCCTCACTTTCGTCATTGTAATTCCGGATCACGTTTGTCCTGAATTGTCCTCAATGTTTTCGTTTTGACTGTGAGGATTTCTTGGAAAAGTTACAGAAACCTTTGTGTCCCATTGCTTGACATTGTGTACACTTGTGAGTGCGGAATTATCAATGATACAAATAGTGCATGCCACCACAGAGCCAACTTGGCGTCGATGGAATCCGTGTGTGTGGCTGCTGATCTTTCCCAACTGGTGCAGACGAAGTGTGTTTGGTTTCACCGGAGGCTGCCAATTTTTTTGTGGCTGTTTAATGCCAATTTTTTGCGGCTGGTAGGAACATGTCCTTACATTTTGCATGTGCTGTTGCGTCTAATTTACGTAGACACAGGCCAATTTTGGCTGCGTCATCGAACTCACTTGCATCTTCCATGAATAATTCTTTGTAGAGTCGATACCGGCTCTCAACTGTTTGGCCGTTTTCTGTTTGACCGTTTGCATGCTGTTTGACAGGCTTTCCATGCGTTGTTCGATATTTGTATTTCCACGACCTTTGGATTTCCAGTTGCAACTCTTCATTTTGGAAATTAAGCTGTGCCAAAAATATTTTGACCAGCTTTTCCGACATTTTTTCCTTTTGTCCTTCATGTGACTTTGTTACGACTTGGGGTGACCGATGGGTTAAATAAAATACGATTAGTCTGGATAACAAATACTTTTTATTGTTCCCTATCTTTCTTTACTTATATATCTCTTTCTCTCTTTCTTTGTGTTGTCGCATTCAACACAATTCCCCAGTTTATTTTTGGAGTTGTCGCTATTGCCAACAGAAAGCTACTCGTACGTCTCTCGATCCTGTACAGCCTAAGCAACCGAGGTTGAATTTATTCTTTACTTCGTTGAAGAACTGAGACTTTTTTTGTTCTAAGGAGTGGACTATGTTAATTTAACAACTCTGTTTGGATTATAAAGCCAAACATTTGTTCAAGCTGACTAATTAGATTACCGTGGGTCAGGTCTAATTAACCGAAGAATAAAAATGTTGTTTAATTGAGAGTTTGTACAATTTTACAATTGGCTGCTTCTTGGCACTTAACCGTCGCGGTGCAAATCAACCATTCGTTTCCATATACACGTCAATGATCCCTCCCAGTTTCCATTGCGTGGCCAGTTGGGCAAGCCGGGTTCTCCTGGGACCTTATGTGGTGTCACGTTGTTGCTGGGGGAATTTGCCTTATTGCTAAAATCCTTGTCTTGTAGTTGCTTTAAAATGGAAGCTACTTTTTCAGTTTCAAACGGGAAATTGATTATATATTCTTAATTGTCGCAACCCTAACGTGTTTGCTGTCGCTCCCCGGTCCGTAAGTCATCAACATAAAACCCCATTGATATATGATTTCAGCAGCCTTTTGAGTATAATTGACGTTCATTCTCGGTTAGTTGTAGGAGTGTTCTCACAGCTAGAAAACTAGCAGTTATGGTATATCATTATAAGTGGCGTGTTAAATTTATATATTTCCATTGGCTTCGTACGATCGCTTCTCCATAGTATGCGTTGACAATTTCCTTATTAAGCCCGGCTTGCCGATACATTTTTGTGGGAGCCCCACTTTATCCTTTATTTCAAAATCCACTATTGACAAAATCAATTATTTACGAAATCCGTCATTCCCAACTCGGACACGGAAACGGACAGGGACACGGACATTTAACATCAGACATCAGACACCAGACATCAGACATCAGAATCAGATATCAGACGTCAGGCATCAGACATCAGACATCAGGCATGAGACATCACACATCAGAACCAGATATCAGACGTCAGATGTCAGACATCAGTCATCAGACATCAGACAACAGCACCAGACATCAGACCTTAGACATAGACTTAGACACAGACATAAGACAGAGACACAGACACAGACACAGGCACAGATTCAGATACAGACACAGACACAGACTTATACATCAGAAATCAGACACAGACGTCAGACTTCAGACTTCAAATATCAGAAATCACACATCAGGCATCACACGTCAGAAATCAGAACATGAGAAATAAGACATTAGACACAGAAACAGACACAAACATTAGACATCAGACATCATACATCAGACATTAGACATCAGACTGTAAACAGACACAGACAAAGACATCAGAGATCCGACATCATACATCAGACATTAGACATTAGAAATCAGACATCAGACACGACACTGACATCAGGCACAGATACAGATACATATACAGGCGCAGACACAGACACAGCAGGCATCAGACAAGACTAAGACATCAGACACAGACACATGTGCATACACATAAATCAGACATCAAGCATCAGACATCAAACACAGACACAGACATCAGACATCATACACAGGCACATACACAGGCGTAGACATAGACATAGATACAAACATATACGAGTACATGATTAGTAGTAACATAATTGGAGTAATCAATTTTACAATTATTTTTCGATATTCCCAAATTTAAATTTAAATCCATCTAAACGACCATTTTTGCTTGTTTCGAATTCATTCTTAATTAGTTTCCAAAATCTCTAAAAAATTCAACGAGTCCATCGTTTTTATTGCTTTTGCAAGCCCAGCGTCTGGCTTGTAAAAGTAAGAAAAACGATGGATTCGTTGGATTTTTTATGGATTTTGGAAAAATGGGTTTATGACTAAAGTGGATTTTAGAGAAATGGATTTTGATATAATGGATTTCGTGGGTAACCCTAAAGCACCTAAATAGCTGCTCTGTGCTATCTTGAGCTGACGATTGACATATTCTAACGGTTCCTTGCTGCACTCCTAATTTTATTTCGAAAGTTATCGAGAGTTTGTCTTCCACTATCCCTTGCTTTTAGCGCCATTCAGTAATATTTTGAGATGATTATCCGTTTTGAAAGAATGTCCAAATGTTACAAAACACTCGAAATGTGTTTCTCAGGATGATATCAGGCGCCTGTTAAATATCTAAAAATAGAAAATACACCAGAGGTGTTCTTTTCGTAGCATTTTTCAAACACAACCCGCAAAGGAAAAGTTTGATTGATTGTTGACAACTCAGGATCGTTTGTTGACAATTCAGCCGCTTTCCGTTTTTATGTAGTGGACAAATTAGTGCCATTTTTCACTCATCTGAAATTACCTCCGCGAACCAAATTGATGAAACCAGCTCAAACATGTGGCAGAATGGATAATCGAGGCCATTCTTCAATTCATTCAAAGTGAGTTTTGGACAAAATTCTAAGATCTGTTCATACTGGACTGAACTTGGCTATTTCATAAAAAATCCTTATGAAATTTAGTGTCTACACTCGTGAGAAACTAAATCGACTCAAACCTTCGACGCTCACAGAAAGGTGATTTTTTTTGTTAAACGGCTTACATGTTCACAAGACATAATTTTTTTGAAAGCCTGATATTTTTACTTTAAATGACACTTTTTTCAAGAAAGATGGTTAAGTACTTGTTGAGTGAGAATGAGTTTTAAATGAAAACGCAACCAAAGTTAATATGAAAAAATGTGTTGTTATGAAAAAAAAATATTGGGGATATTTCGCTCATTTGCTGCAAGTGTGGCACAATCCAAAAAATTTAATTTTTCAGTAGAGCGATCTGTTTGTAAAAATAAATTAGAAAAATATACTAGTTGGACCTTAATTTGTATAATTCTTTATTATTTTCCAAACTTTCTTAGAATACAGGGCGTTCCAAAAAAATGTACTAACACTTTGACTGACGCTAACATGCTGCCTTTGTGTTTTTGCAGGTGTAATTAATGTTATACGGCCTAGCAAGAAATGAACTTAGCTTGGAAGAGAGGAAGTCTGACTCCGGAAATATTATTAGAACACCGAAAACGTCACGCTCACCTCGATGCAGCTTTTTGAGACACATGGATTGGGCGAAGGGGTAGCATTGAATATCCTGTGGTTTGGGGAACACGCAGGATGTTCTCACGCCCCTGGACATCTTTCTGTGGGGATATTTCAAGGACAGAGTTTATGACACCAAACCAAGAACAATTGATGCATTGAAATTGGAAATGGAAAGACAACGTCGCGTTGTGTGGACAATAATGGTCATCAGTTTGAACATTTTGTGAACATGATTCTTCAATTACATTTGTATTCTGTACTTGAAGCCTTTCAACTTCTGGCTATGTTCATAAATAAAAATTACCTCGTCATTCGAAGTGTTAGTACATTTTTGGGACCAAGGGTCATTTTCTATATGAAATTTTACCTAATTTGCTGGAAATAACTACACAAGAGAGCCTGTTTTGAAACAAAATAATAAAAATATGAACTATTGGGAATTGTTTGCTTCGAATATCTTAGAAATGAGTAAATTTCGAGCTGTGACACTGTTGCAGCAAATAACCGATTTAAATTTAAATTACAACAAAAAATTCAAGCAAAACAAAAACAATTTCATTGTTCGAAAATACCTTATAATGGTTTTGACAGTGACTTGGGGGATCGCACATCACTCCTCATCTAACGCAATATGGAGGTAACTGATGTTAGATGGTACCGGATTTTTGGGTCGTACCATCCGTTTTAGCCGTTTCATTTTCTTGAGTCCCACCTCATCCATGAACTGCCGAGTGGTTCGAGTATGCATCAATATAAAATCTTCCCCTACATATCCTCCGTAGGGTACAACATGATCCAAAAGAAGGTCCTCGATGTATCTTTCAGTGGTCAGACCTTCTCTACGGCCTCCACCAGGTACTAAAACAAGATCAGTTTTTCCTCAAGCGATATGCCAGCCCACACCATGCACAAATCACCGCCGTACGAGACTGTTTCAACAAAACAGCACTGCAAAAATCGGTTCCCTGATTGCCAGTAGACCCAGCCTCTCCTATCACTACCATTAAGACATATTCTGCACTCGTCAGTAAATAGAATGGACTTTCATTGTTCGGTTACCCAATTTATGTGTTCGCGAGCAAATTTGAGTCGCTTTCTGTGGTCAATTTTGGGCTTTTAGCAGGTCGTCTTGGATTGAGGTTGGATTCCTTCAAAAGTCTTCTTACTGTCCATTGACTAACAGCTCCATCTCGAACTTGTCTTAGCTCCTGATGACGATAAATCGATCGTCCCTTTCAGATGTACACAGATACCGGCTGGTATGTAGTTTCCGATTGAAGGTACAAGTTTCCTCAAACTTGCTGGATACTCTTAATGTACCATATTGGCTCATGTTTAGCTGACGATCAACTTCACGTTGATTGCGTCCTTCTTGCAATAAAGTACCAACTTGTGCGGCTTTTTGTGTAGTAGTATCCATGATTTTGAGGAAACAACGATTGAAACTAGTAGATATTTGTTCAAGTGAAGGTCTGATGGATTGGCTGGTGGCAAATACCGGTCAACGCGATTTTATATAGGAGATTGGATCACGCCAATTATTTTCACCGAAACACCTTTCATTTGAAAAGTACTGTATAGATTTTCATGATAAAAGTGTTCTTGTAAAGATAAAATACTAAACTGTCAAAAATGTGTTTTACGAAAATCGGTTAAGCCATTATAAAAATACGCGTACAAAAGCGCGCGGAGGTTTCAGTCGATTTAGTTGCACGCGAGTGTAGATCGATTTCTGATTAAAATACAAATGTAAGATGAAAATATAGTAATTGTACATTCTACACGATTAAAATGGATTTTGAACTGGAGAATGGAAAAAACTCTATATAAGTATAATTTTTTGATTTTCTGCGGTCATATATGTTCTCCCTCAAATTTTGCGTGTAGTCTCATAGTACGACCTTATAGCTATTAGAAAAGCACCCGAAAGTGTTTGTTACTAGTGGAAGTTTTTGAGATGTTGGGCAAAAACTGAAAATAACTTATTTGACCGCAAAAAATCAAAAAATTACAGTGAAAATTCTAGCCCCCCAAAGTTAGCCGAAAGTTGTGAGCCGAAAGTGAAAAAATCGATAATGCAGATTGTGTCTTGACTACTTCAGCTGAAAGTTAAACAAATTATATATTAAATTGAAATATCCTAATAACAAACAACAAATAAAATTTTAAATTTAACCGATATTAATATATTGTTTAATATCATTCATATTTAATTAATTAAAACTTAACGTTAAAAGTATTATGTTTTGAAAAGGTCTCATTTGAAGAGGTTTGTAGGTGGTAATATCTGTTTCATGCAGCCGAAAAATGCCAATAAAATAGCTTAAAAGTTATCAAGCTTTAAATGGTTTGTAATTGTCGTTAAAGTGGTTAGACATGCGCAGGTCTGATTATGCCGAATTGGTGGGGCGTGATCAAAGGCAAATTTAGGTTTTGGATGGGTCTGATAGGATTATAGGGATGAAATGGCATATCTGCTTCATACAGCCAAAAGTAATCGATAAAGAAGATTTAAAATTATCAACCATCGTCAAGAATCGTTTGTCACTTGAGATTTTGGCATATAGACACCAATCTGACTATGCCGATTCAATAGCCCATGACCATAGATAAACCCACTCCTAATCTATAATCAAGATCTACTTATGGTCATGGATTATGGATTCGGCATATTTATATTGGTGTCGATCTGGCAAAATCTCAACTGGAAAATGGAACATTTCACAAATACAGCCTAATAAAACCTTTTACAAACATAAAACCAAATTATACTTAGGATTATGGTTCATCAAATTGGTACAGTCAGATCGTCGTACATCAGTCAAAATCTTGATATACAAACCATTCAGCAGCTTAACGTGACTGTGTCTCATGGCTATTGTATAGATGTCTGTTATTGACATTTTATGTTAGAAAATTGATGATTCATTTGTAACTTTTAAATCTGTATTACCGGCATTTTTCGGTTGAATATTGAAACTAATCTTCTTTATCGATAACATCTGCATTATCGACACTTTAAAATATTTCGGCTGGGCAAAATTATTATATACATTACCATCTTTCGACTGCGATAGGAAAGGCACTATCTGCAATACCAGCTTTCGGCTGGAAACTTTCGGCTAACTATAACAGTATAATTCTAATCAATAAATTTTGTCCGAACAAAGAAATTCTCTTTTGTGATAATCCTGCCGCTTGTGGCGAGCAGTGTAATCCCTTATTTTCCGTTGGCAAATTTCCGTTATCTTATACAGTATATGTTTGTGTCCATTTATAACTCCCCAGATTATCTAGTGATGGAAGTCGTTAGCGGTTTCTTTTATAGAATGGCATCTGTCTCTTAAACTGGCAATTTCGATTTTAAGCATTTGTTGTTAGGGTCTTTCACGTATCGTCTTTCTGCACGGTCGCTTGGGGAATTTTCTCGTGGCCATGTAGTCATTGTGTGATTGCCTTGTTAATTGGGAGGTTCCGTTTTCGTACGCAATCCTTTTCTTGAATCACACAATTCTCATCCAGCCACGTTGTAACAGTTGTGATGACGATAGACGACCTACCAGAAAGTGGTCAGAATCGATGTTGGCGCCACCGTTGGTCTTAATAACCTTGATGTTACAAAAACGCCCTTTGGACACGAGGATGTGTTCGATTTGACTGGCCGTAACTCCATCGTTTGGTCCACTTGCCTTCGTGGATTCGCTTACGTGGGAAGTATGTGCTGACTACAACCTAATTATATAAGAGATCTAGCTCGGTAGCGCGCATCCCCCATTGCTGTTTGATGTAACTTTTCGGAAATCTGTTCCAATATTACCACTGTGTTGGAATTTTGCTTAACTCTTTCGAGGTGGTCGTAGAAAGAGTCTTTATCATGTTCTGATTTTAAATCTGCTGGGGCATGTACGTTCACATATAAAAATTTGAAGTGAGTACAATCCGGTACGACCACTTGCTGCAGTTGGTTACAGAGACGACACAGGATGTGAATCGGTAACCCCTCTGTTTGAACTCAAATCTGGCCACCAAGGTCTCTCATTAAATTCAAAACCAGTACCATGGAAATACATTTGTATATGAAGAAAAAAAATAGCATACAATACAATTTAAGTCTAAATGTGTAATCAAATAAATAAATATTATAAATATGTGGCCAAAATAACGTAAAATTATTGTAATGAATATATTTAACTATAAATCACATTATGTAAATTGTAATTTCATCAGTCTCAAAAACTATATCACGCTAAAGCAATATTATTTAAAGAGGATAATTAGCAATTCATCCTACATACTCTTGTCCTAGTAGAAAATTCCCTAATTTTAGATTAAATAGATAATAATTATTTCTAGGCAAATATCGACAAACTGTATAAAATATCACTGAAGATAACAAAATCTTCATTTTAGATAAACTTTCCATCATAGACTCCCAAATAGTCCACAAACAAAACAATAAAAACCAATAAACGAGCTTAAATTTTCGAATTTCATATGTTTCTATTCCAAACCCCCCCAAACAAATAATATAATAATATATTTTATAAAATATTGTGTACACATCACGTATTTTGCTTCCGGCGCGGTTATCCCGGGAATTATTAATTTTTGTAAAGCCTCCACAAAAGATTATATTTTTGTATTAAATCTACACAGAATTATGTACGACGTGTGAATTGAGTGTTAAAACGAAAATCATCACAAAAAAGTGGTCTTATCAAATTGTACACAAAATGGGATTGCAAAAATATTCATATTTAGTTTAGATAATGTACATGTATTGTGGTGACAAGAACACAGTGGAAATTGAAAAATTCATTAATTTTATGGAAAGTCTGATTTTAAACTTATTTTAATATTATAGATACTGTACGTGCAGACATTTTCACTGTGGCCCAAATATAAAATTTATTTATAAATATGTATTATTAAAATTCTAAACTAATAATAATATTAATATAAAAATAATTTACAAACAAAATAAATGTGTTATTACAAAATAAAATAATTATGTCAAAAACCTATTATTCAGAAATTTATTATAAAAAATTAAAAAGAAATATATTTGTTAAACAAAAGTGGAAACTTTAATAAATATTAATAAATAAATTAAATAATATAAATATAAACAAAACAAATATTATATATTAGACTAAATGCAAAACAAACAAAAAAATATAAAATTATTATTAAATATAAAAATTGAGAATATAAAATAAATATATAAATTAATTATTAAAAAAAATATTACCAATTATTTTTAATTAATTTCGTTATTTCAGCATTTAAGGAATGGGAAGTTTTAGAACCAATTTCTTAACACCCTTGAAGCTACATAAATACGAGTTCCAATAATTTTCGGTTGCAGTATCGCCAGAACATGAAAAAAACAGCAATCCTTATGCCCATAAAGCTAGCAGCATCTGATATCAAAATACGAAATTTCCAACAACTGCGCTTTCCAAGTGCAACCAAACCGTCAATTTCTTACTCAAAATAAAATTTTCTTCACCTACAATCATTTTGAACCGGAAAATCAACAATAAAATATTTTAAATATTTTTGCAAAAATGCAAATGTTGTTAGAAGTTTCGTATTTTAAAATTCGGCCACATTGTGCTTCGAACCTGGATTGCAGGCGAACGAGGCAACATATTGAAGCAAACTAAACGTGGAACTACTCATAATTACATTGACAGTATACAACACGTTGAGCACGGAACTACCGGTAGGATGCATAAGGAAAGCAGTGGTTGTTGGAAGTTTCGTATTTTGAAATTCGGCCACATTGTGCTTCGAACCTGGATTGCAGGCGAACGAGGCAACATATTGAAGCAAACTAAACGTGGAACTACTCATAATTACATTGATAGACAAAACTAAACGAAACATTCGGAATCCGTGACTATGAATTTTATCCGTTCAAAAAAAGTAAGGCTCATCACGTTTTTTCACAAAAAATTTGAAATTTTTTTTTGTTGAAATTCCGGTTCAAAATGATTATAGGTACAGTATACAACACGTTGAGCATGGAACTACCGGTAGGATGCATAAGGAAAGCAGTGGTTGTTGGAAGTTTCGTATTTTGAAATTCGGCCACATTGTGCTTCGAACCTGGATTGCAGGCGAACGAGGCAACATATTGAAGCAAACTAAACGTGGAACTACTCATAATTACATTGAAAGACTAAACTAAACGAAACATTCGGAATCCGTGACTATGAATTTTATCCGTTCAAAAAAAGTAAGGCTAACCATCACGTTTTTTCACAAAAAATTTGAAATTTTTTTTTGTTGAAATTCCGGTTCAAAATGATTATAGGTACAGTATACAACACGTTGAGCACGGAACTACCGGTAGGATGCATAAGGAAAGCAGTGGTTGTTGGAAGTTTCGTATTTTGAAATTCGGCCACATTGTGCTTCGAACCTGGATTGCAGGCGAACGAGGCTACATATTGAAGCAAACTAAACGTGGAACTACTCATAATTACATTGATAGACAAAACTAAACGAAACATTCGGAATCCGTGACTATGAATTTTATCCGTTCAAAAAAAGTAAGGCGTTACCATCACGTTTTTTCACAAAAAATTTGAAATTTTTTTTTGTTGAGATTCCGGTTCAAAATGATTATAGGTACAGTATACAACACGTTGAGCATGGAACTACCGGTAGGATGCATAAGGAAAGCAGTGGTTGTTGGAAGTTTCGTATTTTGAATTTCGGCCACATTGTGCTTCGAACCTGGATTGCAGGCGAACGAGGCAACATATTGAAGCAAACTAAACGTGGAACTACTCATAATTACATTGAAAGACTAAACTAAATGAAACATTCGGAATCCGTGACTATGAATTTTATCCGTTCAAATAAAGTAAGGCTAACATCACGTTTTTTCACAAAAAATTTGAAATTTTTTTTTGTTGAAATTCCGGTTCAAAATGATTATAGGTACAGTATACAACACGTTGAGCACGGAACTACCAGTAGGATGCATAAGGAAAGCAGTGGTTGTTGGAAGTTTCGTATTTTGAATTTCGGCCACATTGTGCTTCGAACCTGGATTGCAGGCGAACGAGGCAACATATTGAAGCAAACTAAACGTGGAACTACTCATAATTACATTGAAAGATTAAACTAAACGAAACATTCGGAATCCGTGACTATGAATTTTATCCGTTCAAAAAAAGTAAGGCTAACCATCACGTTTTTTCACAAAAAATTTGAAATTTTTTTTTGTTGAAATTCCGGTTCAAAATGATTATAGGTACAGTATACAACACGTTGAGCATGGAACTACCGGTAGGATGCATAAGGAAAGCAGTGGTTGTTGGAAGTTTCGTATTTTGAATTTCGGCCACATTGTGCTTCGAACCTGGATTGCAGGCGAACGAGGCAACATATTGAAGCAAACTAAACGTGGAACTACTCATAATTACATTGAAAGACTAAACTAAACGAAACATTCGGAATCCGTGACTATGAATTTTATCCGTTCAAAAAAAGTAAGGCTAACCATCACGTTTTTTCACAAAAAATTAGAAATTTTTTTTTTGTTGAAATTCCGGTTCAAAATGATTATAGGTACAGTATACAACACGTTGAGCATGGAACTACCGGTAGGATGCATAAGGAAAGCAGTGGTTGTTGGAAGTTTCGTATTTTGAATTTCGGCCACATTGTGCTTCGAACCTGGATTGCAGGCGAACGAGGCAACATATTGAAGCAAACTAAACGTGGAACTACTCATAATTACATTGAAAGATTAAACTAAACGAAACATTCGGAATCCGTGACTATGAATTTTATCCGTTCAAAAAAAGTAAGGCTAACCATCACGTTTTTTCACAAAAAATTTGAAATTTTTTTTTGTTGAAATTCCGGTTCAAAATGATTATAGGTACAGTATACAACACGTTGAGCATGGAACTACCGGTAGGATGCATAAGGAAAGCAGTGGTTGTTGGAAGTTTCGTATTTTGAATTTCGGCCACATTGTGCTTCGAACCTGGATTGCAGGCGAACGAGGCAACATATTGAAGCAAACTAAACGTGGAACTACTCATAATTACATTGAAAGACTAAACTAAACGAAACATTCGGAATCCGTGACTATGAATTTTATCCGTTCAAAAAAAGTAAGGCTAACATCACGTTTTTTTCACAAAAAATTTGAAATTTTTTTTTGTTGAAATTTCGGTTCAAAATGATTATAGGTACAGTATACAACACGTTGAGCACGGAACTACCAGTAGGATGCATAAGGAAAGCAGTGGTTGTTGGAAGTTTCGTATTTTGAATTTCGGCCACATTGTGCTTCGAACCTGGATTGCAGGCGAACGAGGCAACATATTGAAGCAAACTAAACGTGGAACTACTCATAATTACATTGAAAGACTAAACTAAATGAAACATTCGGAATCCGTGACTATGAATTTTATCCGTTCAAAAAAAGTAAGGCTAACATCACGTTTTTTCACAAAAAATTTGAAATTTTTTTTTGTTGAAATTCCGGTTCAAAATGATTATAGGTACAGTATACAACACGTTGAGCACGGAACTACCAGTAGGATGCATAAGGAAAGCAGTGGTTGTTGGAAGTTTCGTATTTTGAATTTCGGCCACATTGTGCTTCGAACCTGGATTGCAGGCGAACGAGGCAACATATTGAAGCAAACTAAACGTGGAACTACTCATAATTACATTGAAAGACTAAACTAAACGAAACATTCGGAATCCGTGACTATGAATTTTATCCGTTCAAAAAAAGTAAGGCTAACATCACGTTTTTTCACAAAAAATTTGAAATTTTTTTTTGTTGAAATTCCGGTTCAAAATGATTATAGGTACAGTATACAACACGTTGAGCACGGAACTACCAGTAGGATGCATAAGGAAAGCAGTGGTTGTTGGAAGTTTCGTATTTTGAATTTCGGCCACATTGTGCTTCGAACCTGGATTGCAGGCGAACGAGGCAACATATTGAAGCAAACTAAACGTGGAACTACTCATAATTACATTGAAAGATTAAACTAAACGAAACATTCGGAATCCGTGACTATGAATTTTATCCGTTCAAAAAAAGTAAGGCTAACCATCACGTTTTTTCACAAAAAATTTGAAATTTTTTTTTGTTGAAATTCCGGTTCAAAATGATTATAGGTACAGTATACAACACGTTGAGCATGGAACTACCGGTAGGATGCATAAGGAAAGCAGTGGTTGTTGGAAGTTTCGTATTTTGAATTTCGGCCACATTGTGCTTCGAACCTGGATTGCAGGCGAACGAGGCAACATATTGAAGCAAACTAAACGTGGAACTACTCATAATTACATTGAAAGACTAAACTAAACGAAACATTCGGAATCCGTGACTATGAATTTTATCCGTTCAAAAAAAGTAAGGCTAACCATCACGTTTTTTCACAAAAAATTAGAAATTTTTTTTTTGTTGAAATTCCGGTTCAAAATGATTATAGGTACAGTATACAACACGTTGAGCACGGAACTGCCGGTAGGATGCATAAGGAAAGCAGTGGTTGTTGGAAGTTTCGTATTTTGAATTTCGGCCACATTGTGCTTCGAACCTGGATTGCAGGCGAACGAGGCAACATATTGAAGCAAACTAAACGTGGAACTACTCATAATTACATTGAAAGACTAAACTAAACGAAACATTCGGAATCCGTGACTATGAATTTTATCCGTTCAAAAAAAGTAAGGCTAACCATCACGTTTTATCACAAAAAATTTGAAATTTTTTTTTGTTGAAATTCCGGTTCAAAATGATTATAGGTACAGTATACAACACGTTGAGCATGGAACTACCGGTAGGATGCATAAGGAAAGCAGTGGTTGTTGGAAGTTTCGTATTTTGAATTTCGGCCACATTGTGCTTCGAACCTGGATTGCAGGCGAACGAGGCAACATATTGAAGCAAACTAAACGTGGAACTACTCATAATTACATTGAAAGACTAAACTAAACGAAACATTCGGAATCCGTGACTATGAATTTTATCCGTTCAAAAAAAGTAAGGCTAACCATCACGTTTTTTCACAAAAAATTAGAAATTTTTTTTTGTTGAAATTCCGGTTCAAAATGATTATAGGTACAGTATACAACACGTTGAGCACGGAACTACCGGTAGGATGCATAAGGAAAGCAGTGGTTGTTGGAAGTTTCGTATTTTGAAATTCGGCCACATTGTGCTTCGAACCTGGATTGCAGGCGAACGAGGCTACATATTGAAGCAAACTAAACGTGGAACTACTCATAATTACATTGATAGACAAAACTAAACGAAACATTCGGAATCCGTGACTATGAATTTTATCCGTTCAAAAAAAGTAAGGCTAACCATCACGTTTTATCACAAAAAATTTGAAATTTTTTTTTGTTGAAATTCCGGTTCAAAATGATTATAGGTACAGTATACAACACGTTGAGCATGGAACTACCGGTAGGATGCATAAGGAAAGCAGTGGTTGTTGGAAGTTTCGTATTTTGAATTTCGGCCACATTGTGCTTCGAACCTGGATTGCAGGCGAACGAGGCAACATATTGAAGCAAACTAAACGTGGAACTACTCATAATTACATTGAAAGACTAAACTAAACGAAACATTCGGAATCCGTGACTATGAATTTTATCCGTTCAAAAAAAGTAAGGCTAACCATCACGTTTTTTCACAAAAAATTAGAAATTTTTTTTTGTTGAAATTCCGGTTCAAAATGATTATAGGTACAGTATACAACACGTTGAGCACGGAACTACCGGTAGGATGCATAAGGAAAGCAGTGGTTGTTGGAAGTTTCGTATTTTGAAATTCGGCCACATTGTGCTTCGAACCTGGATTGCAGGCGAACGAGGCTACATATTGAAGCAAACTAAACGTGGAACTACTCATAATTACATTGATAGACAAAACTAAACGAAACATTCGGAATCCGTGACTATGAATTTTATCCGTTCAAAAAAAGTAAGGCGTTACCATCACGTTTTTTCACAAAAAATTTGAAATTTTTTTTTGTTGAGATTCCGGTTCAAAATGATTATAGGTACAGTATACAACACGTTGAGCATGGAACTACCGGTAGGATGCATAAGGAAAGCAGTGGTTGTTGGAAGTTTCGTATTTTGAATTTCGGCCACATTGTGCTTCGAACCTGGATTGCAGGCGAACGAGGCAACATATTGAAGCAAACTAAACGTGGAACTACTCATAATTACATTGAAAGACTAAACTAAATGAAACATTCGGAATCCGTGACTATGAATTTTATCCGTTCAAATAAAGTAAGGCTAACCATCACGTTTTTTCACAAAAAATTTGAAATTTTTTTTTGTTGAAATTCCGGTTCAAAATGATTATAGGTACAGTATACAACACGTTGAGCACGGAACTACCAGTAGGATGCATAAGGAAAGCAGTGGTTGTTGGAAGTTTCGTATTTTGAATTTCGGCCACATTGTGCTTCGAACCTGGATTGCAGGCGAACGAGGCAACATATTGAAGCAAACTAAACGTGGAACTACTCATAATTACATTGAAAGATTAAACTAAACGAAACATTCGGAATCCGTGACTATGAATTTTATCCGTTCAAAAAAAGTAAGGCTAACCATCACGTTTTTTCACAAAAAATTTGAAATTTTTTTTTGTTGAAATTCCGGTTCAAAATGATTATAGGTACAGTATACAACACGTTGAGCATGGAACTACCGGTAGGATGCATAAGGAAAGCAGTGGTTGTTGGAAGTTTCGTATTTTGAATTTCGGCCACATTGTGCTTCGAACCTGGATTGCAGGCGAACGAGGCAACATATTGAAGCAAACTAAACGTGGAACTACTCATAATTACATTGAAAGACTAAACTAAACGAAACATTCGGAATCCGTGACTATGAATTTTATCCGTTCAAAAAAAGTAAGGCTAACCATCACGTTTTTTCACAAAAAATTAGAAATTTTTTTTTTGTTGAAATTCCGGTTCAAAATGATTATAGGTACAGTATACAACACGTTGAGCATGGAACTACCGGTAGGATGCATAAGGAAAGCAGTGGTTGTTGGAAGTTTCGTATTTTGAATTTCGGCCACATTGTGCTTCGAACCTGGATTGCAGGCGAACGAGGCAACATATTGAAGCAAACTAAACGTGGAACTACTCATAATTACATTGAAAGATTAAACTAAACGAAACATTCGGAATCCGTGACTATGAATTTTATCCGTTCAAAAAAAGTAAGGCTAACCATCACGTTTTTTCACAAAAAATTTGAAATTTTTTTTTGTTGAAATTCCGGTTCAAAATGATTATAGGTACAGTATACAACACGTTGAGCATGGAACTACCGGTAGGATGCATAAGGAAAGCAGTGGTTGTTGGAAGTTTCGTATTTTGAATTTCGGCCACATTGTGCTTCGAACCTGGATTGCAGGCGAACGAGGCAACATATTGAAGCAAACTAAACGTGGAACTACTCATAATTACATTGAAAGACTAAACTAAACGAAACATTCGGAATCCGTGACTATGAATTTTATCCGTTCAAAAAAAGTAAGGCTAACATCACGTTTTTTTCACAAAAAATTTGAAATTTTTTTTTGTTGAAATTTCGGTTCAAAATGATTATAGGTACAGTATACAACACGTTGAGCACGGAACTACCAGTAGGATGCATAAGGAAAGCAGTGGTTGTTGGAAGTTTCGTATTTTGAATTTCGGCCACATTGTGCTTCGAACCTGGATTGCAGGCGAACGAGGCAACATATTGAAGCAAACTAAACGTGGAACTACTCATAATTACATTGAAAGACTAAACTAAATGAAACATTCGGAATCCGTGACTATGAATTTTATCCGTTCAAAAAAAGTAAGGCTAACATCACGTTTTTTCACAAAAAATTTGAAATTTTTTTTTGTTGAAATTCCGGTTCAAAATGATTATAGGTACAGTATACAACACGTTGAGCACGGAACTACCAGTAGGATGCATAAGGAAAGCAGTGGTTGTTGGAAGTTTCGTATTTTGAATTTCGGCCACATTGTGCTTCGAACCTGGATTGCAGGCGAACGAGGCAACATATTGAAGCAAACTAAACGTGGAACTACTCATAATTACATTGAAAGACTAAACTAAACGAAACATTCGGAATCCGTGACTATGAATTTTATCCGTTCAAAAAAAGTAAGGCTAACATCACGTTTTTTCACAAAAAATTTGAAATTTTTTTTTGTTGAAATTCCGGTTCAAAATGATTATAGGTACAGTATACAACACGTTGAGCACGGAACTACCAGTAGGATGCATAAGGAAAGCAGTGGTTGTTGGAAGTTTCGTATTTTGAATTTCGGCCACATTGTGCTTCGAACCTGGATTGCAGGCGAACGAGGCAACATATTGAAGCAAACTAAACGTGGAACTACTCATAATTACATTGAAAGATTAAACTAAACGAAACATTCGGAATCCGTGACTATGAATTTTATCCGTTCAAAAAAAGTAAGGCTAACCATCACGTTTTTTCACAAAAAATTTGAAATTTTTTTTTGTTGAAATTCCGGTTCAAAATGATTATAGGTACAGTATACAACACGTTGAGCATGGAACTACCGGTAGGATGCATAAGGAAAGCAGTGGTTGTTGGAAGTTTCGTATTTTGAATTTCGGCCACATTGTGCTTCGAACCTGGATTGCAGGCGAACGAGGCAACATATTGAAGCAAACTAAACGTGGAACTACTCATAATTACATTGAAAGACTAAACTAAACGAAACATTCGGAATCCGTGACTATGAATTTTATCCGTTCAAAAAAAGTAAGGCTAACCATCACGTTTTTTCACAAAAAATTAGAAATTTTTTTTTTGTTGAAATTCCGGTTCAAAATGATTATAGGTACAGTATACAACACGTTGAGCACGGAACTGCCGGTAGGATGCATAAGGAAAGCAGTGGTTGTTGGAAGTTTCGTATTTTGAATTTCGGCCACATTGTGCTTCGAACCTGGATTGCAGGCGAACGAGGCAACATATTGAAGCAAACTAAACGTGGAACTACTCATAATTACATTGAAAGACTAAACTAAACGAAACATTCGGAATCCGTGACTATGAATTTTATCCGTTCAAAAAAAGTAAGGCTAACCATCACGTTTTATCACAAAAAATTTGAAATTTTTTTTTGTTGAAATTCCGGTTCAAAATGATTATAGGTACAGTATACAACACGTTGAGCATGGAACTACCGGTAGGATGCATAAGGAAAGCAGTGGTTGTTGGAAGTTTCGTATTTTGAAATTCGGCCACATTGTGCTTCGAACCTGGATTGCAGGCGAACGAGGCAACATATTGAAGCAAACTAAACGTGGAACTACTCATAATTACATTGAAAGACTAAACTAAACGAAACATTCGGAATCCGTGACTATGAATTTTATCCGTTCAAAAAAAGTAAGGCTAACCATCACGTTTTTTCACAAAAAATTTGAAATTTTTTTTTGTTGAAATTCCGGTTCAAAATGATTATAGGTACAGTATACAACACGTTGAGCATGGAACTACCGGTAGGATGCATAAGGAAAGCAGTGGTTGTTGGAAGTTTCGTATTTTGAAATTCGGCCACATTGTGCTTCGAACCTGGATTGCAGGCGAACGAGGCAACATATTGAAGCAAACTAAACGTGGAACTACTCATAATTACCTTGAAAGACTAAACTAAACGAAACATTCGGAATCCGTGACTATGAATTTTATCCGTTCAAAAAAAGTAAGGCTAACCATCACGTTTTTTCACAAAAAATTTGAAATTTTTTTTTGTTGAAATTCCGGTTCAAAATGATTATAGGTACAGTATACAACACGTTGAGCATGGAACTACCGGTAGGATGCATAAGGAAAGCAGTGGTTGTTGGAAGTTTCGTATTTTGAAATTCGGCCACATTGTGCTTCGAACCTGGATTGCAGGCGAACGAGGCAACATATTGAAGCAAACTAAACGTGGAACTACTCATAATTACCTTGAAAGACTAAACTAAACGAAACATTCGGAATCCGTGACTATGAATTTTATCCGTTCAAAAAAAGTAAGGCTAACCATCACGTTTTTTCACAAAAAATTTGAAATTTTTTTTTGTTGAAATTCCGGTTCAAAATGATTATAGGTACAGTATACAACACGTTGAGCATGGAACTACCGGTAGGATGCATAAGGAAAGCAGTGGTTGTTGGAAGTTTCGTATTTTGAAATTCGGCCACATTGTGCTTCGAACCTGGATTGCAGGCGAACGAGGCAACATATTGAAGCAAACTAAACGTGGAACTACTCATAATTACATTGATAGACAAAACTAAACGAAACATTCGGAATCCGTGACTATGAATTTTATCCGTTCAAAAAAAGTAAGGCTAACCATCACGTTTTTTCACAAAAAATTAGAAATTTTTTTTTTGTTGAAATTCCGGTTCAAAATGATTATAGGTACAGTATACAACACGTTGAGCACGGAACTGCCGGTAGGATGCATAAGGAAAGCAGTGGTTGTTGGAAGTTTCGTATTTTGAATTTCGGCCACATTGTGCTTCGAACCTGGATTGCAGGCGAACGAGGCAACATATTGAAGCAAACTAAACGTGGAACTACTCATAATTACATTGAAAGACTAAACTAAACGAAACATTCGGAATCCGTGACTATGAATTTTATCCGTTCAAAAAAAGTAAGGCTAACCATCACGTTTTTTCACAAAAAATTTGAAATTTTTTTTTGTTGAAATTCCGGTTCAAAATGATTATAGGTACAGTATACAACACGTTGAGCATGGAACTACCGGTAGGATGCATAAGGAAAGCAGTGGTTGTTGGAAGTTTCGTATTTTGAAATTCGGCCACATTGTGCTTCGAACCTGGATTGCAGGCGAACGAGGCAACATATTGAAGCAAACTAAACGTGGAACTACTCATAATTACATTGATAGACAAAACTAAACGAAACATTCGGAATCCGTGACTATGAATTTTATCCGTTCAAAAAAAGTAAGGCTAACCATCACGTTTTTTCACAAAAAATTTGAAATTTTTTTTTTGTTGAAATTCCGGTTCAAAATGATTATAGGTACAGTATACAACACGTTGAGCACGGAACTGCCGGTAGGATGCATAAGGAAAGCAGTGGTTGTTGGAAGTTTCGTATTTTGAAATTCGGCCACATTGTGCTTCGAACCTGGATTGCAGGCGAACGAGGCAACATATTGAAGCAAACTAAACGTGGAACTACTCATAATTACATTGATAGACAAAACTAAACGAAACATTCGGAATCCGTGACTATGAATTTTATCCGTTCAAAAAAAGTAAGGCTAGCCATCACGTTTTTTCACAAAAAATTTTAAATTTTTTTTTGTTGAAATTCCGGTTCAAAATGATTATAGGTACAGTATACAACACGTTGAGCATGGAACTGCCGGTAGGATGCATAAGGAAAGCAGTGGTTGTTGGAAGTTTCGTATTTTGAAATTCGGCCACATTGTGCTTCGAACCTGGATTGCAGGCGAACGAGGCAACATATTGAAGCAAACTAAACGTGGAACTACTCATAATTACATTGATAGACAAAACTAAACGAAACATTCGGAATCCGTGACTATGAATTTTATCCGTTCAAAAAAAGTAAGGCTAGCCATCACGTTTTTTCACAAAAAATTTTAAATTTTTTTTTGTTGAAATTCCGGTTCAAAATGATTATAGGTACAGTATACAACACGTTGAGCATGGAACTGCCGGTAGGATGCATAAGGAAAGCAGTGGTTGTTGGAAGTTTCGTATTTTGAAATTCGGCCACATTGTGCTTCGAACCTGGATTGCAGGCGAACGAGGCAACATATTGAAGCAAACTAAACGTGGAACTACTCATAATTACATTGATAGACAAAACTAAACGAAACATTCGGAATCCGTGACTATGAATATTATCCGTTCAAAAAAAGTAAGGCTAGCCATCACGTTTTTTCACAAAAAATTTTAAATTTTTTTTTGTTGAAATTCCGGTTCAAAATGATTATAGGTACAGTATACAACACGTTGAGCATGGAACTGCCGGTAGGATGCATAAGGAAAGCAGTGGTTGTTGGAAGTTTCGTATTTTGAAATTCGGCCACATTGTGCTTGGAACCTGGATTGCAGGCGAACGAGGCAACATATTGAAGCAAACTAAACGTGGAACTACTCATAATTACATTGATAGACAAAACTAAACGAAACATTCGGAATCCGTGACTATGAATATTATCCGTTCAAAAAAAGTAAGGCTAACCATCACGTTTTTTCACAAAAAATTTGAAATTTTTTTTTGTTGAAATTCCGGTTCAAAATGATTATAGGTACAGTATACAACACGTTGAGCATGGAACTGCCGGTAGGATGCATAAGGAAAGCAGTGGTTGTTGGAAGTTTCGTATTTTGAAATTCGGCCACATTGTGCTTCGAACCTGGATTGCAGGCGAACGAGGCAACATATTGAAGCAAACTAAACGTGGAACTACTCATAATTACATTGATAGACAAAACTAAACGAAACATTCGGAATCCGTGACTATGAATTTTATCCGTTCAAAAAAAGTAAGGCTAACCATCACGTTTTTTCACAAAAAATTTGAAATTTTTTTTTTGTTGAAATTCCGGTTCAAAATGATTATAGGTACAGTATACAACACGTTGAGCACGGAACTGCCGGTAGGATGCATAAGGAAAGCAGTGGTTGTTGGAAGTTTCGTATTTTGAAATTCGGCCACATTGTGCTTCGAACCTGGATTGCAGGCGAACGAGGCAACATATTGAAGCAAACTAAATGTGGAACTACTCATAATTACATTGATAGACAAAACTAAACGAAACATTCGGAGTCCGTGACTATGAATATTATCCGTTCAAAAAAAGTAAGGCTAGCCATCACGTTTTTTCACAAAAAATTTTAAATTTTTTTTTGTTGAAATTCCGGTTCAAAATGATTATAGGTACAGTATACAACACGTTGAGCATGGAACTGCCGGTAGGATGCATAAGGAAAGCAGTGGTTGTTGGAAGTTTCGTATTTTGAAATTCGGCCACATTGTGCTTCGAACCTGGATTGCAGGCGAACGAGGCAACATATTGAAGCAAACTAAACGTGGAACTACTCATAATTACATTGATAGACAAAACTAAACGAAACATTCGGAATCCGTGACTATGAATTTTATCCGTTCAAAAAAAGTAAGGCTAACCATCACGTTTTTTCACAAAAAATTTGAAATTTTTTTTTTGTTGAAATTCCGGTTCAAAATGATTATAGGTACAGTATACAACACGTTGAGCACGGAACTGCCGGTAGGATGCATAAGGAAAGCAGTGGTTGTTGGAAGTTTCGTATTTTGAAATTCGGCCACATTGTGCTTCGAACCTGGATTGCAGGCGAACGAGGCAACATATTGAAGCAAACTAAACGTGGAACTACTCATAATTACATTGATAGACAAAACTAAACGAAACATTCGGAATCCGTGACTATGAATATTATCCGTTCAAAAAAAGTAAGGCTAGCCATCACGTTTTTTCACAAAAAATTTTAAATTTTTTTTTGTTGAAATTCCGGTTCAAAATGATTATAGGTACAGTATACAACACGTTGAGCATGGAACTGCCGGTAGGATGCATAAGGAAAGCAGTGGTTGTTGGAAGTTTCTTTTTTTGAAATTCGGCCACATTGTGCTTGGAACCTGGATTGCAGGCGAACGAGGCAACATATTGAAGCAAACTAAACGTGGAACTACTCATAATTACATTGATAGACAAAACTAAACGAAACATTCGGAATCCGTGACTATGAATATTATCCGTTCAAAAAAAGTAAGGCTAGCCATCACGTTTTTTCACAAAAAATTTTAAATTTTTTTTTGTTGAAATTCCGGTTCAAAATGATTATAGGTACAGTATACAACACGTTGAGCATGGAACTGCCGGTAGGATGCATAAGGAAAGCAGTGGTTGTTGGAAGTTTCGTATTTTGAAATTCGGCCACATTGTGCTTCGAACCTGGATTGCAGGCGAACGAGGCAACATATTGAAGCAAACTAAACGTGGAACTACTCATAATTACATTGATAGACAAAACTAAACGAAACATTCGGAATCCGTGACTATGAATTTTATCCGTTCAAAAAAAGTAAGGCTAACATCACGTTTTTTCACAAAAAATTTGAAATTTTTTTTTTGTTGAAATTCCGGTTCAAAATGATTATAGGTACAGTATACAACACGTTGAGCACGGAACTGCCGGTAGGATGCATAAGGAAAGCAGTGGTTGTTGGAAGTTTCGTATTTTGAAATTCGGCCACATTGTGCTTCGAACCTGGATTGCAGGCGAACGAGGCAACATATTGAAGCAAACTAAACGTGGAACTACTCATAATTACATTGATAGACAAAACTAAACGAAACATTCGGAATCCGTGACTATGAATATTATCCGTTCAAAAAAAGTAAGGCTAACCATCACGTTTTTTCACAAAAAATTTTAAATTTTTTTTTGTTGAAATTCCGGTTCAAAATGATTATAGGTACAGTATACAACACGTTGAGCATGGAACTGCCGGTAGGATGCATAAGGAAAGCAGTGGTTGTTGGAAGTTTCGTATTTTGAAATTCGGCCACATTGTGCTTCGAACCTGGATTGCAGGCGAACGAGGCAACATATTGAAGCAAACTAAATGTGGAACTACTCATAATTACATTGATAGACAAAACTAAACGAAACATTCGGAGTCCGTGACTATGAATATTATCCGTTCAAAAAAAGTAAGGCTAGCCATCACGTTTTTTCACAAAAAATTTTAAATTTTTTTTTGTTGAAATTCCGGTTCAAAATGATTATAGGTACAGTATACAACACGTTGAGCATGGAACTGCCGGTAGGATGCATAAGGAAAGCAGTGGTTGTTGGAAGTTTCGTATTTTGAAATTCGGCCACATTGTGCTTCGAACCTGGATTGCAGGCGAACGAGGCAACATATTGAAGCAAACTAAACGTGGAACTACTCATAATTACATTGATAGACAAAACTAAACGAAACATTCGGAATCCGTGACTATGAATTTTATCCGTTCAAAAAAAGTAAGGCTAACCATCACGTTTTTTCACAAACAATTTGAAATTTTTTTTTTGTTGAAATTCCGGTTCAAAATGATTATAGGTACAGTATACAACACGTTGAGCACGGAACTGCCGGTAGGATGCATAAGGAAAGCAGTGGTTGTTGGAAGTTTCGTATTTTGAAATTCGGCCACATTGTGCTTCGAACCTGGATTGCAGGCGAACGAGGCAACATATTGAAGCAAACTAAACGTGGAACTACTCATAATTACATTGATAGACAAAACTAAACGAAACATTCGGAATCCGTGACTATGAATATTATCCGTTCAAAAAAAGTAAGGCTAGCCATCACGTTTTTTCACAAAAAATTTTAAATTTTTTTTTGTTGAAATTCCGGTTCAAAATGATTATAGGTACAGTATACAACACGTTGAGCATGGAACTGCCGGTAGGATGCATAAGGAAAGCAGTGGTTGTTGGAAGTTTCTTTTTTTGAAATTCGGCCACATTGTGCTTGGAACCTGGATTGCAGGCGAACGAGGCAACATATTGAAGCAAACTAAACGTGGAACTACTCATAATTACATTGATAGACAAAACTAAACGAAACATTCGGAATCCGTGACTATGAATATTATCCGTTCAAAAAAAGTAAGGCTAACCATCACGTTTTTTCACAAAAAATTTTAAATTTTTTTTTGTTGAAATTCCGGTTCAAAATGATTATAGGTACAGTATACAACACGTTGAGCACGGAACTGCCGGTAGGATGCATAAGGAAAGCAGTGGTTGTTGGAAGTTTCGTATTTTGAAATTCGGCCACATTGTGCTTCGAAACTGGATTGCAGGCGAACGAGGCAACATATTGAAGCAAACTAAACGTGGAACTACTCATAATTACATTGATAGACAAAACTAAACGAAACATTCGGAATCCGTGACTATGAATTTTATCCGTTCAAAAAAAGTAAGGCTAACCATCACGTTTTTTCACAAAAAATTTGAAATTTTTTTTTTGTTGAAATTCCGGTTCAAAATGATTATAGGTACAGTATACAACACGTTGAGCACGGAACTGCCGGTAGGATGCATAAGGAAAGCAGTGGTTGTTGGAAGTTTCTTTTTTTGAAATTCGGCCACATTGTGCTTCGAACCTGGATTGCAGGCGAACGAGGCAACATATTGAAGCAAACTAAACGTGGAACTACTCATAATTACATTGATAGACAAAACTAAACGAAACATTCGGAATCCGTGACTATGAATATTATCCGTTCAAAAAAAGTAAGGCTAGCCATCACGTTTTTTCACAAAAAATTTTAAATTTTTTTTTGTTGAAATTCCGGTTCAAAATGATTATAGGTACAGTATACAACACGTTGAGCATGGAACTGCCGGTAGGATGCATAAGGAAAGCAGTGGTTGTTGGAAGTTTCTTTTTTTGAAATTCGGCCACATTGTGCTTGGAACCTGGATTGCAGGCGAACGAGGCAACATATTGAAGCAAACTAAACGTGGAACTACTCATAATTACATTGATAGACAAAACTAAACGAAACATTCGGAATCCGTGACTATGAATATTATCCGTTCAAAAAAAGTAAGGCTAACCATCACGTTTTTTCACAAAAAATTTGAAATATTTTTTTGTTGAAATTCCGGTTCAAAATGATTATAGGTACAGTATACAACACGTTGAGCATGGAACTGCCGGTAGGATGCATAAGGAAAGCAGTGGTTGTTGGAAGTTTCGTATTTTGAAATTCGGCCACATTGTGCTTCGAACCTGGATTGCAGGCGAACGAGGCAACATATTGAAGCAAACTAAACGTGGAACTACTCATAATTACATTGATAGACAAAACTAAACGAAACATTCGGAATCCGTGACTATGAATATTATCCGTTCAAAAAAAGTAAGGCTAACCATCACGTTTTTTCACAAAAAATTTGAAATTTTTTTTTTGTTGAAATTCCGGTTCAAAATGATTATAGGTACAGTATACAACACGTTGAGCACGGAACTGCCGGTAGGATGCATAAGGAAAGCAGTGGTTGTTGGAAGTTTCGTATTTTGAAATTCGGCCACATTGTGCTTCGAACCTGGATTGCAGGCGAACGAGGCAACATATTGAAGCAAACTAAACGTGGAACTACTCATAATTACATTGATAGACAAAACTAAACGAAACATTCGGAATCCGTGACTATGAATATTATCCGTTCAAAAAAAGTAAGGCTAGCCATCACGTTTTTTCACAAAAAATTTTAAATTTTTTTTTGTTGAAATTCCGGTTCAAAATGATTATAGGTACAGTATACAACACGTTGAGCATGGAACTGCCGGTAGGATGCATAAGGAAAGCAGTGGTTGTTGGAAGTTTCTTTTTTTGAAATTCGGCCACATTGTGCTTGGAACCTGGATTGCAGGCGAACGAGGCAACATATTGAAGCAAACTAAACGTGGAACTACTCATAATTACATTGATAGACAAAACTAAACGAAACATTCGGAATCCGTGACTATGAATATTATCCGTTCAAAAAAAGTAAGGCTAACCATCACGTTTTTTCACAAAAAATTTGAAATTTTTTTTTTGTTGAAATTCCGGTTCAAAATGATTATAGGTACAGTATACAACACGTTGAGCACGGAACTGCCGGTAGGATGCATAAGGAAAGCAGTGGTTGTTGGAAGTTTCGTATTTTGAAATTCGGCCACATTGTGCTTCGAACCTGGATTGCAGGCGAACGAGGCAACATATTGAAGCAAACTAAACGTGGAACTACTCATAATTACATTGATAGACAAAACTAAACGAAACATTCGGAATCCGTGACTATGAATATTATCCGTTCAAAAAAAGTAAGGCTAGCCATCACGTTTTTTCACAAAAAATTTTAAATTTTTTTTTGTTGAAATTCCGGTTCAAAATGATTATAGGTACAGTATACAACACGTTGAGCATGGAACTGCCGGTAGGATGCATAAGGAAAGCAGTGGTTGTTGGAAGTTTCTTTTTTTGAAATTCGGCCACATTGTGCTTGGAACCTGGATTGCAGGCGAACGAGGCAACATATTGAAGCAAACTAAACGTGGAACTACTCATAATTACATTGATAGACAAAACTAAACGAAACATTCGGAATCCGTGACTATGAATATTATCCGTTCAAAAAAAGTAAGGCTAACCATCACGTTTTTTCACAAAAAATTTTAAATTTTTTTTTGTTGAAATTCCGGTTCAAAATGATTATAGGTACAGTATACAACACGTTGAGCATGGAACTGCCGGTAGGATGCATAAGGAAAGCAGTGGTTGTTGGAAGTTTCGTATTTTGAAATTCGGCCACATTGTGCTTCGAACCTGGATTGCAGGCGAACGAGGCAACATATTGAAGCAAACTAAACGTGGAACTACTCATAATTACATTGATAGACAAAACTAAACGAAACATTCGGAATCCGTGACTATGAATATTATCCGTTCAAAAAAAGTAAGGCTAGCCATCACGTTTTTTCACAAAAAATTTTAAATTTTTTTTTGTTGAAATTCCGGTTCAAAATGATTATAGGTACAGTATACAACACGTTGAGCATGGAACTGCCGGTAGGATGCATAAGGAAAGCAGTGGTTGTTGGAAGTTTCTTTTTTTGAAATTCGGCCACATTGTGCTTGGAACCTGGATTGCAGGCGAACGAGGCAACATATTGAAGCAAACTAAACGTGGAACTACTCATAATTACATTGATAGACAAAACTAAACGAAACATTCGGAATCCGTGACTATGAATATTATCCGTTCAAAAAAAGTAAGGCTAACCATCACGTTTTTTCACAAAAAATTTGAAATTTTTTTTTTGTTGAAATTCCGGTTCAAAATGATTATAGGTACAGTATACAACACGTTGAGCACGGAACTGCCGGTAGGATGCATAAGGAAAGCAGTGGTTGTTGGAAGTTTCGTATTTTGAAATTCGGCCACATTGTGCTTCGAACCTGGATTGCAGGCGAACGAGGCAACATATTGAAGCAAACTAAACGTGGAACTACTCATAATTACATTGATAGACAAAACTAAACGAAACATTCGGAATCCGTGACTATGAATATTATCCGTTCAAAAAAAGTAAGGCTAGCCATCACGTTTTTTCACAAAAAATTTTAAATTTTTTTTTGTTGAAATTCCGGTTCAAAATGATTATAGGTACAGTATACAACACGTTGAGCATGGAACTGCCGGTAGGATGCATAAGGAAAGCAGTGGTTGTTGGAAGTTTCTTTTTTTGAAATTCGGCCACATTGTGCTTGGAACCTGGATTGCAGGCGAACGAGGCAACATATTGAAGCAAACTAAACGTGGAACTACTCATAATTACATTGATAGACAAAACTAAACGAAACATTCGGAATCCGTGACTATGAATATTATCCGTTCAAAAAAAGTAAGGCTAACCATCACGTTTTTTCACAAAAAATTTTAAATTTTTTTTTGTTGAAATTCCGGTTCAAAATGATTATAGGTACAGTATACAACACGTTGAGCATGGAACTGCCGGTAGGATGCATAAGGAAAGCAGTGGTTGTTGGAAGTTTCGTATTTTGAAATTCGGCCACATTGTGCTTCGAACCTGGATTGCAGGCGAACGAGGCAACATATTGAAGCAAACTAAACGTGGAACTACTCATAATTACATTGATAGACAAAACTAAACGAAACATTCGGAATCCGTGACTATGAATTTTATCCGTTCAAAAAAAGTAAGGCTAACCATCACGTTTTTTCACAAAAAATTTGAAATTTTTTTTTTGTTGAAATTCCGGTTCAAAATGATTATAGGTACAGTATACAACACGTTGAGCACGGAACTGCCGGTAGGATGCATAAGGAAAGCAGTGGTTGTTGGAAGTTTCGTATTTTGAAATTCGGCCACATTGTGCTTCGAACCTGGATTGAAGGCGAACGAGGCAACATATTGAAGCCAACTAAACGTGGAACTACTCATAATTACATTGATAGACAAAACTAAACGAAACATTCGGAATCCGTGACTATGAATATTATCCGTTCAAAAAAGTAAGGCAAGCCATCACGTTTTTTCACAAAAAATTTTAAATTTTTTTTTGTTGAAATTCCGGTTCAAAATGATTATAGGTACAGTATACAACACGTTGAGCATGGAACTGCCGGTAGGATGCATAAGGAAAGCAGTGGTTGTTGGAAGTTTCGTATTTTGAAATTCGGCCACATTGTGCTTCGAACCTGGATTGCAGGCGAACGAGGCAACATATTGAAGCAAACTAAACGTGGAACTACTCATAATTACATTGATAGACAAAACTAAACGAAACATTCGGAATCCGTGACTATGAATTTTATCCGTTCAAAAAAAGTTTTTTCACAAAAAATTTGAAATTTTTTTTTTGTTGAAATTCCGGTTCAAAATGATTATAGGTACAGTATACAACACGTTGAGCACGGAACTGCCGGTAGGATGCATAAGGAAAGCAGTGGTTGTTGGAAGTTTCGTATTTTGCAATTCGGCCACATTGTGCTTCGAACCTGGATTGCAGGCGAACGAGGCAACATATTGAAGCAAACTAAACGTGGAACTACTCATAATTACATTGATAGACAAAACTAAACGAAACATTCGGAATCCGTGACTATGAATATTATCCGTTCAAAAAAAGTAAGGCTAGCCATCACGTTTTTTCACAAAAAATTTTAAATTTTTTTTTGTTGAAATTCCGGTTCAAAATGATTATAGGTACAGTATACAACACGTTGAGCATGGAACTGCCGGTAGGATGCATAAGGAAAGCAGTGGTTGTTGGAAGTTTCGTATTTTGAAATTCGGCCACATTGTGCTTCGAACCTGGATTGCAGGCGAACGAGGCAACATATTGAAGCAAACTAAACGTGGAACTACTCATAATTACATTGATAGACAAAACTAAACGAAACATTCGGAATCCGTGACTATGAATTTTATCCGTTCAAAAAAAGTAAGGCTAACGTTTTTTCACAAAAAATTTGAAATTTTTTTTTTGTTGAAATTCCGGTTCAAAATGATTATAGGTACAGTATACAACACGTTGAGCACGGAACTGCCGGTAGGATGCATAAGGAAAGCAGTGGTTGTTGGAAGTTTCGTATTTTGAAATTCGGCCACATTGTGCTTCGAACCTGGATTGCAGGCGAACGAGGCAACATATTGAAGCAAACTAAACGTGGAACTACTCATAATTACATTGATAGACAAAACTAAACGAAACATTCGGAATCCGTGACTATGAATTTTATCCGTTCAAAAAAAGTAAGGCACCATCACGTTTTTTCACAAAAAATTTGAAATTTTTTTTTGTTGAAATTCCGGTTTAAAATGATTATAGGTACAGTATACAACACGTTGAGCATGGAACTACCGGTAGGATGCATAAGGAAAGCAGTGGTTGTTGGAAGTTTCGTATTTTGAAATTCGGCCACATTGTGCTTCGAACCTGGATTGCAGGCGAACGAGGCAACATATTGAAGCAAACTAAACGTGGAACTACTCATAATTACATTGATAGACAAAACTAAACGAAACATTCGGAATCCGTGACTATGAATTTTATCCGTTCAAAAAAAGTAAGGCTAACCATCACGTTTTTTCACAAAAAATTTTAAATTTTTTTTTGATGAAATTCCGGTTCAAAATGATTATAGGTACAGTATACAACACGTTGAGCACGGAACTACCGGTAGGATGCATAAGGAAAGCAGTGGTTGTTGGAAGTTTCGTATTTTGAAATTCGGCCACATTGTGCTTCGAACCTGGATTGCAGGCGAACGAGGCAACATATTGAAGCAAACTAAACGTGGAACTACTCATAATTACATTGATAGACAAAACTAAACGAAACATTCGGAATCCGTGACTATGAATTTTATCCGTTCAAAAAAAGTAAGGCTAACCATCACGTTTCGGCCACATTGTGCTTCGAACCTGGATTGCAGGCGAACGAGGCAACATATTGAAGCAAACTAAACGTGGAACTACTCATAATTACATTGATAGACAAAACTAAACGAAACATTCGGAATCCGTGACTATGAATTTTATCCGTTCAAAAAAAGTAAGGCACCATCACGTTTTTTCACAAAAAATTTGAAATTTTTTTTTGTTGAAATTCCGGTTTAAAATGATTATAGGTACAGTATACAACACGTTGAGCATGGAACTACCGGTAGGATGCATAAGGAAAGCAGTGGTTGTTGGAAGTTTCGTATTTTGAAATTCGGCCACATTGTGCTTCGAACCTGGATTGCAGGCGAACGAGGCAACATATTGAAGCAAACTAAACGTGGAACTACTCATAATTACATTGATAGACAAAACTAAACGAAACATTCGGAATCCGTGACTATGAATTTTATCCGTTCAAAAAAGTAAGGCTAACCATCACGTTTTTTCACAAAAAATTTGAAATTTTTTTTTGTTGAAATTCCGGTTCAAAATGATTATAGGTACAGTATACAACACGTTGAGCACGGAACTGCCGGTAGGATGCATAAGGAAAGCAGTGGTTGTTGGAAGTTTCGTATTTTGAAATTCGGCCACATTGTGCTTCGAACCTGGATTGCAGGCGAACGAGGCAACATATTGAAGCAAACTAAACGTGGAACTACTCATAATTACATTGATAGACAAAACTAAACGAAACATTCGGAATCCGTGACTATGAATTTTATCCGTTCAAAAAAAGTAAGGCTAACCATCACGTTTCGGCCACATTGTGCTTCGAACCTGGATTGCAGGCGAACGAGGCAACATATTGAAGCAAACTAAACGTGGAACTACTCATAATTACATTGATAGACAAAACTAAACGAAACATTCGGAATCCGTGACTATGAATTTTATCCGTTCAAAAAAAGTAAGGCTTGCCATCACGTTTTTTCACAAAAAATTTGAAATTTTTTTTTGTTGAAATTCCGGTTCAAAATGATTATAGGTACAGTATACAACACGTTGAGCATGGAACTACCGGTAGGATGCATAAGGAAAGCAGTGGTTGTTGGGAGCTTCGTATTTTGAAATTCGGCCACATTGTGCTTCGAACCTGGATTGCAGGCGAACGAGGCAACATATTGAAGCAAACTAAACGTGGAACTACTCATAATTACATTGATAGACAAAACTAAACGAAACATTCGGAATCCGTGACTATGAATTTTATCCGTTCAAAAAAAGTAAGGCTAACCATCACGTTTTTTCACAAAAAATTTGAAATTTTTTTTTGTTGAAATTCCGGTTCAAAATGATTATAGGTACAGTATACAACACGTTGAGCATGGAACTACCGGTAGGATGCATAAGGAAAGCAGTGGTTGTTGGGAGCTTCGTATTTTGAAATTCGGCCACAATGTGCTTCGAACCTGGATTGCAGGCGAACGAGGCAACATATTGAAGCAAACTAAACGTGGAACTACTCATAATTACATTGATAGACAAAACTAAACGAAACATTCGGAATCCGTGACTATGAATTTTATCCGTTCAAAAAAAGTAAGGCTAACCATCACGTTTTTTCACAAAAAATTTGAAATTTTTTTTTGTTGAAATTCCGGTTCAAAATGATTATAGGTACAGTATACAACACGTTGAGCACGGAACTGCCGGTAGGATGCATAAGGAAAGCAGTGGTTGTTGGAAGTTTCGTATTTTGAAATTCGGCCACATTGTGCTTCGAACCTGGATTGCAGGCGAACGAGGCAACATATTGAAGCAAACTAAACGTGGAACTACTCATAATTACATTGATAGACAAAACTAAACGAAACATTCGGAATCCGTGACTATGAATTTTATCCGTTCAAAAAAAGTAAGGCTAACCATCACGTTTTTTCACAAAATATTTTAAATTTTTTTTTGTTGAAATTCCGGTTCAAAATGATTATAGGTACAGTATACAACGCGTTGAGCATGGAACTACCGGTAGGATGCATAAGGAAAGCAGTGGTTGTTGGGAGCTTCGTATTTTGAAATTCGGCCACATTGTGCTTCGAACCTGGATTGCAGGCGAACGAGGCAACATATTGAAGCAAACTAAACGTGGAACTACTCATAATTACATTGATAGACAAAACTAAACGAAACATTCGGAATCCGTGACTATGAATTTTATCCGTTCAAAAAAAGTAAGGCTAACCATCACGTTTTTTCACAAAAAATTTGAAATTTTTTTTTGTTGAAATTCCGGTTCAAAATGATTATAGGTACAGTATACAACACGTTGAGCATGGAACTGCCGGTAGGATGCATAAGGAAAGCAGTGGTTGTTGGAAGTTTCTTTTTTTGAAATTCGGCCACATTGTGCTTGGAACCTGGATTGCAGGCGAACGAGGCAACATATTGAAGCAAACTAAACGTGGAACTACTCATAATTACATTGATAGACAAAACTAAACGAAACATTCGGAATCCGTGACTATGAATATTATCCGTTCAAAAAAAGTAAGGCTAACCATCACGTTTTTTCACAAAAAATTTTAAATTTTTTTTTGTTGAAATTCCGGTTCAAAATGATTATAGGTACAGTATACAACACGTTGAGCATGGAACTGCCGGTAGGATGCATAAGGAAAGCAGTGGTTGTTGGAAGTTTCGTATTTTGAAATTCGGCCACATTGTGCTTCGAACCTGGATTGCAGGCGAACGAGGCAACATATTGAAGCAAACTAAACGTGGAACTACTCATAATTACATTGATAGACAAAACTAAACGAAACATTCGGAATCCGTGACTATGAATATTATCCGTTCAAAAAAAGTAAGGCTAGCCATCACGTTTTTTCACAAAAAATTTTAAATTTTTTTTTGTTGAAATTCCGGTTCAAAATGATTATAGGTACAGTATACAACACGTTGAGCATGGAACTGCCGGTAGGATGCATAAGGAAAGCAGTGGTTGTTGGAAGTTTCTTTTTTTGAAATTCGGCCACATTGTGCTTGGAACCTGGATTGCAGGCGAACGAGGCAACATATTGAAGCAAACTAAACGTGGAACTACTCATAATTACATTGATAGACAAAACTAAACGAAACATTCGGAATCCGTGACTATGAATATTATCCGTTCAAAAAAAGTAAGGCTAACCATCACGTTTTTTCACAAAAAATTTGAAATTTTTTTTTTGTTGAAATTCCGGTTCAAAATGATTATAGGTACAGTATACAACACGTTGAGCACGGAACTGCCGGTAGGATGCATAAGGAAAGCAGTGGTTGTTGGAAGTTTCGTATTTTGAAATTCGGCCACATTGTGCTTCGAACCTGGATTGCAGGCGAACGAGGCAACATATTGAAGCAAACTAAACGTGGAACTACTCATAATTACATTGATAGACAAAACTAAACGAAACATTCGGAATCCGTGACTATGAATATTATCCGTTCAAAAAAAGTAAGGCTAGCCATCACGTTTTTTCACAAAAAATTTTAAATTTTTTTTTGTTGAAATTCCGGTTCAAAATGATTATAGGTACAGTATACAACACGTTGAGCATGGAACTGCCGGTAGGATGCATAAGGAAAGCAGTGGTTGTTGGAAGTTTCTTTTTTTGAAATTCGGCCACATTGTGCTTGGAACCTGGATTGCAGGCGAACGAGGCAACATATTGAAGCAAACTAAACGTGGAACTACTCATAATTACATTGATAGACAAAACTAAACGAAACATTCGGAATCCGTGACTATGAATATTATCCGTTCAAAAAAAGTAAGGCTAACCATCACGTTTTTTCACAAAAAATTTTAAATTTTTTTTTGTTGAAATTCCGGTTCAAAATGATTATAGGTACAGTATACAACACGTTGAGCATGGAACTGCCGGTAGGATGCATAAGGAAAGCAGTGGTTGTTGGAAGTTTCGTATTTTGAAATTCGGCCACATTGTGCTTCGAACCTGGATTGCAGGCGAACGAGGCAACATATTGAAGCAAACTAAACGTGGAACTACTCATAATTACATTGATAGACAAAACTAAACGAAACATTCGGAATCCGTGACTATGAATTTTATCCGTTCAAAAAAAGTAAGGCTAACCATCACGTTTTTTCACAAAAAATTTGAAATTTTTTTTTTGTTGAAATTCCGGTTCAAAATGATTATAGGTACAGTATACAACACGTTGAGCACGGAACTGCCGGTAGGATGCATAAGGAAAGCAGTGGTTGTTGGAAGTTTCGTATTTTGAAATTCGGCCACATTGTGCTTCGAACCTGGATTGAAGGCGAACGAGGCAACATATTGAAGCCAACTAAACGTGGAACTACTCATAATTACATTGATAGACAAAACTAAACGAAACATTCGGAATCCGTGACTATGAATATTATCCGTTCAAAAAAGTAAGGCTAGCCATCACGTTTTTTCACAAAAAATTTTAAATTTTTTTTTGTTGAAATTCCGGTTCAAAATGATTATAGGTACAGTATACAACACGTTGAGCATGGAACTGCCGGTAGGATGCATAAGGAAAGCAGTGGTTGTTGGAAGTTTCGTATTTTGAAATTCGGCCACATTGTGCTTCGAACCTGGATTGCAGGCGAACGAGGCAACATATTGAAGCAAACTAAACGTGGAACTACTCATAATTACATTGATAGACAAAACTAAACGAAACATTCGGAATCCGTGACTATGAATTTTATCCGTTCAAAAAAAGTTTTTTCACAAAAAATTTGAAATTTTTTTTTTGTTGAAATTCCGGTTCAAAATGATTATAGGTACAGTATACAACACGTTGAGCACGGAACTGCCGGTAGGATGCATAAGGAAAGCAGTGGTTGTTGGAAGTTTCGTATTTTGCAATTCGGCCACATTGTGCTTCGAACCTGGATTGCAGGCGAACGAGGCAACATATTGAAGCAAACTAAACGTGGAACTACTCATAATTACATTGATAGACAAAACTAAACGAAACATTCGGAATCCGTGACTATGAATATTATCCGTTCAAAAAAAGTAAGGCTAGCCATCACGTTTTTTCACAAAAAATTTTAAATTTTTTTTTGTTGAAATTCCGGTTCAAAATGATTATAGGTACAGTATACAACACGTTGAGCATGGAACTGCCGGTAGGATGCATAAGGAAAGCAGTGGTTGTTGGAAGTTTCGTATTTTGAAATTCGGCCACATTGTGCTTCGAACCTGGATTGCAGGCGAACGAGGCAACATATTGAAGCAAACTAAACGTGGAACTACTCATAATTACATTGATAGACAAAACTAAACGAAACATTCGGAATCCGTGACTATGAATTTTATCCGTTCAAAAAAAGTAAGGCTAACGTTTTTTCACAAAAAATTTGAAATTTTTTTTTTGTTGAAATTCCGGTTCAAAATGATTATAGGTACAGTATACAACACGTTGAGCACGGAACTGCCGGTAGGATGCATAAGGAAAGCAGTGGTTGTTGGAAGTTTCGTATTTTGAAATTCGGCCACATTGTGCTTCGAACCTGGATTGCAGGCGAACGAGGCAACATATTGAAGCAAACTAAACGTGGAACTACTCATAATTACATTGATAGACAAAACTAAACGAAACATTCGGAATCCGTGACTATGAATTTTATCCGTTCAAAAAAAGTAAGGCACCATCACGTTTTTTCACAAAAAATTTGAAATTTTTTTTTGTTGAAATTCCGGTTTAAAATGATTATAGGTACAGTATACAACACGTTGAGCATGGAACTACCGGTAGGATGCATAAGGAAAGCAGTGGTTGTTGGAAGTTTCGTATTTTGAAATTCGGCCACATTGTGCTTCGAACCTGGATTGCAGGCGAACGAGGCAACATATTGAAGCAAACTAAACGTGGAACTACTCATAATTACATTGATAGACAAAACTAAACGAAACATTCGGAATCCGTGACTATGAATTTTATCCGTTCAAAAAAAGTAAGGCTAACCATCACGTTTTTTCACAAAAAATTTTAAATTTTTTTTTGATGAAATTCCGGTTCAAAATGATTATAGGTACAGTATACAACACGTTGAGCACGGAACTACCGGTAGGATGCATAAGGAAAGCAGTGGTTGTTGGAAGTTTCGTATTTTGAAATTCGGCCACATTGTGCTTCGAACCTGGATTGCAGGCGAACGAGGCAACATATTGAAGCAAACTAAACGTGGAACTACTCATAATTACATTGATAGACAAAACTAAACGAAACATTCGGAATCCGTGACTATGAATTTTATCCGTTCAAAAAAAGTAAGGCTAACCATCACGTTTCGGCCACATTGTGCTTCGAACCTGGATTGCAGGCGAACGAGGCAACATATTGAAGCAAACTAAACGTGGAACTACTCATAATTACATTGATAGACAAAACTAAACGAAACATTCGGAATCCGTGACTATGAATTTTATCCGTTCAAAAAAAGTAAGGCACCATCACGTTTTTTCACAAAAAATTTGAAATTTTTTTTTGTTGAAATTCCGGTTTAAAATGATTATAGGTACAGTATACAACACGTTGAGCATGGAACTACCGGTAGGATGCATAAGGAAAGCAGTGGTTGTTGGAAGTTTCGTATTTTGAAATTCGGCCACATTGTGCTTCGAACCTGGATTGCAGGCGAACGAGGCAACATATTGAAGCAAACTAAACGTGGAACTACTCATAATTACATTGATAGACAAAACTAAACGAAACATTCGGAATCCGTGACTATGAATTTTATCCGTTCAAAAAAGTAAGGCTAACCATCACGTTTTTTCACAAAAAATTTGAAATTTTTTTTTGTTGAAATTCCGGTTCAAAATGATTATAGGTACAGTATACAACACGTTGAGCACGGAACTGCCGGTAGGATGCATAAGGAAAGCAGTGGTTGTTGGAAGTTTCGTATTTTGAAATTCGGCCACATTGTGCTTCGAACCTGGATTGCAGGCGAACGAGGCAACATATTGAAGCAAACTAAACGTGGAACTACTCATAATTACATTGATAGACAAAACTAAACGAAACATTCGGAATCCGTGACTATGAATTTTATCCGTTCAAAAAAAGTAAGGCTAACCATCACGTTTCGGCCACATTGTGCTTCGAACCTGGATTGCAGGCGAACGAGGCAACATATTGAAGCAAACTAAACGTGGAACTACTCATAATTACATTGATAGACAAAACTAAACGAAACATTCGGAATCCGTGACTATGAATTTTATCCGTTCAAAAAAAGTAAGGCTTGCCATCACGTTTTTTCACAAAAAATTTGAAATTTTTTTTTGTTGAAATTCCGGTTCAAAATGATTATAGGTACAGTATACAACACGTTGAGCATGGAACTACCGGTAGGATGCATAAGGAAAGCAGTGGTTGTTGGGAGCTTCGTATTTTGAAATTCGGCCACATTGTGCTTCGAACCTGGATTGCAGGCGAACGAGGCAACATATTGAAGCAAACTAAACGTGGAACTACTCATAATTACATTGATAGACAAAACTAAACGAAACATTCGGAATCCGTGACTATGAATTTTATCCGTTCAAAAAAAGTAAGGCTAACCATCACGTTTTTTCACAAAAAATTTGAAATTTTTTTTTGTTGAAATTCCGGTTCAAAATGATTATAGGTACAGTATACAACACGTTGAGCATGGAACTACCGGTAGGATGCATAAGGAAAGCAGTGGTTGTTGGGAGCTTCGTATTTTGAAATTCGGCCACAATGTGCTTCGAACCTGGATTGCAGGCGAACGAGGCAACATATTGAAGCAAACTAAACGTGGAACTACTCATAATTACATTGATAGACAAAACTAAACGAAACATTCGGAATCCGTGACTATGAATTTTATCCGTTCAAAAAAAGTAAGGCTAACCATCACGTTTTTTCACAAAAAATTTGAAATTTTTTTTTGTTGAAATTCCGGTTCAAAATGATTATAGGTACAGTATACAACACGTTGAGCACGGAACTGCCGGTAGGATGCATAAGGAAAGCAGTGGTTGTTGGAAGTTTCGTATTTTGAAATTCGGCCACATTGTGCTTCGAACCTGGATTGCAGGCGAACGAGGCAACATATTGAAGCAAACTAAACGTGGAACTACTCATAATTACATTGATAGACAAAACTAAACGAAACATTCGGAATCCGTGACTATGAATTTTATCCGTTCAAAAAAAGTAAGGCTCATCACGTTTTTTCACAAAATATTTTAAATTTTTTTTTGTTGAAATTCCGGTTCAAAATGATTATAGGTACAGTATACAACGCGTTGAGCATGGAACTACCGGTAGGATGCATAAGGAAAGCAGTGGTTGTTGGGAGCTTCGTATTTTGAAATTCGGCCACATTGTGCTTCGAACCTGGATTGCAGGCGAACGAGGCAACATATTGAAGCAAACTAAACGTGGAACTACTCATAATTACATTGATAGACAAAACTAAACGAAACATTCGGAATCCGTGACTATGAATTTTATCCGTTCAAAAAAAGTAAGGCTAACCATCACGTTTTTTCACAAAAAATTTGAAATTTTTTTTTGTTGAAATTCCGGTTCAAAATGATTATAGGTACAGTATACAACACGTTGAGCACGGAACTGCCGGTAGGATGCATAAGGAAAGCAGTGGTTGTTGGAAGTTTCGTATTTTGAAATTCGGCCACATTGTGCTTCGAACCTGGATTGCAGGCGAACGAGGCAACATATTGAAGCAAACTAAACGTGGAACTACTCATAATTACATTGATAGACAAAACTAAACGAAACATTCGGAATCCGTGACTATGAATTTTATCCGTTCAAAAAAAGTAAGGCAAACCATCACGTTTTTTCACAAAAAATTTGAAATTTTTTTTTGATGAAATTCCGGTTCAAAATGATTATAGGTACAGTATACAACACGTTGAGCACGGAACTACCGGTAGGATGCATAAGGAAAGCAGTGGTTGTTGGAAGTTTCGTATTTTGAAATTCGGCCACATTGTGCTTCGAACCTGGATTGCAGGCGAACGAGGCAACATATTGAAGCAAACTAAACGTGGAACTACTCATAATTACATTGATAGACAAAACTAAACGAAACATTCGGAATCCGTGACTATGAATTTTATCCGTTCAAAAAAAGTAAGGCTAGCCATCACGTTTTTTCACAAAAAATTTGAAATTTTTTTTTGTTGAAATTCCGGTTCAAAATGATTATAGGTACAGTATACAACACGTTGAGCACGGAACTACCGGTAGGATGCATAAGGAAAGCAGTGGTTGTTGGAAGTTTCGTATTTTGAAATTCGGCCACATTGTGCTTCGAACCTGGATTGCAGGCGAACGAGGCAACATATTGAAGCAAACTAAACGTGGAACTACTCATAATTACATTGATAGACAAAACTAAACGAAACATTCGGAATCCGTGACTATGAATTTTATCCGTTCAAAAAAAGTAAGGCTAACTAACCATCACGTTTTTTCACAAAAAATTTGAAATTTTTTTTTGTTGAAATTCCGGTTCAAAATGATTATAGGTACAGTATACAACACGTTGAGCACGGAACTGCCGGTAGGATGCATAAGGAAAGCAGTGGTTGTTGGAAGTTTCGTATTTTGAAATTCGGCCACATTGTGCTTCGAACCTGGATTGCAGGCGAACGAGGCAACATATTGAAGCAAACTAAACGTGGAACTACTCATAATTACATTGATAGACAAAACTAAACGAAACATTCGGAATCCGTGACTATGAATTTTATCCGTTCAAAAAAAGTAAGGCTAACCATCACGTTTTTTCACAAAAAATTTGAAATTTTTTTTTGTTGAAATTCCGGTTCAAAATGATTATAGGTACAGTATACAACACGTTGAGCACGGAACTGCCGGTAGGATGCATAAGGAAAGCAGTGGTTGTTGGAAGTTTCGTATTTTGAAATTCGGCCACATTGTGCTTCGAACCTGGATTGCAGGCGAACGAGGCAACATATTGAAGCAAACTAAACGTGGAACTACTCATAATTACATTGATAGACAAAACTAAACGAAACATTCGGAATCCGTGACTATGAATTTTATCCGTTCAAAAAAAGTAAGGCTAACTCACGTTTTTTCACAAAAAATTTTAAATTTTTTTTTGTTGAAATTCCGGTTCAAAATGATTATAGGTACAGTATACAACACGTTGAGCATGGAACTACCGGTAGGATGCATAAGGAAAGCAGTGGTTGTTGGGAGCTTCGTATTTTGAAATTCGGCCACATTGTGCTTCGAACCTGGATTGCAGGCGAACGAGGCAACATATTGAAGCAAACTAAACGTGGAACTACTCATAATTACATTGATAGACAAAACTAAACGAAACATTCGGAATCCGTGACTATGAATTTTATCCGTTCAAAAAAAGTAAGGCACCATCACGTTTTTTCACAAAAAATTTGAAATTTTTTTTTGTTGAAATTCCGGTTCAAAATGATTATAGGTACAGTATACAACACGTTGAGCACGGAACTACCGGTAGGATGCATAAGGAAAGCAGTGGTTGTTGGAAGTTTCGTATTTTGAAATTCGGCCACATTGTGCTTCGAACCTGGATTGCAGGCGAACGAGGCAACATATTGAAGCAAACTAAACGTGGAACTACTCATAATTACATTGATAGACAAAACTAAACGAAACATTCGGAATCCGTGACTATGAATTTTATCCGTTCAAAAAAAGTAAGGCTAACCATCACGTTTTTTCACAAAAAATTTGAAATTTTTTTTTGTTGAAATTCCGGTTCAAAATGATTATAGGTACAGTATACAACACGTTGAGCACGGAACTGCCGGTAGGATGCATAAGGAAAGCAGTGGTTGTTGGAAGTTTCGTATTTTGAAATTCGGCCACATTGTGCTTCGAACCTGGATTGCAGGCGAACGAGGCAACATATTGAAGCAAACTAAACGTGGAACTACTCATAATTACATTGATAGACAAAACTAAACGAAACATTCGGAATCCGTGACTATGAATTTTATCCGTTCAAAAAAAGTAAGGCTAACCATCACGTTTTTTCACAAAAAATTTGAAATTTTTTTTTGTTGAAATTCCGGTTCAAAATGATTATAGGTACAGTATACAACACGTTGAGCACGGAACTACCGGTAGGATGCATAAGGAAAGCAGTGGTTGTTGGAAGTTTCGTATTTTGAAATTCGGCCACATTGTGCTTCGAACCTGGATTGCAGGCGAACGAGGCAACATATTGAAGCAAACTAAACGTGGAACTACTCATAATTACATTGATAGACAAAACTAAACGAAACATTCGGAATCCGTGACTATGAATTTTATCCGTTCAAAAAAAGTAAGGCTAACCATCACGTTTTTTCACAAAAAATTTGAAATTTTTTTTTGTTGAAATTCCGGTTCAAAATGATTATAGGTACAGTATACAACACGTTGAGCACGGAACTGCCGGTAGGGTGCATAAGGAAAGCAGTGGTTGTTGGAAGTTTCGTATTTTGAAATTCGGCCACATTGTGCTTCGAACCTGGATTGCAGGCGAACGAGGCAACATATTGAAGCAAACTAAACGTGGAACTACTCATAATTACATTGATAGACAAAACTAAACGAAACATTCGGAATCCGTGACTATGAATTTTATCCGTTCAAAAAAAGTAAGGCTAACCATCACGTTTTTTCACAAAAAATTTGAAATTTTTTTTTGTTGAAATTCCGGTTCAAAATGATTATAGGTACAGTATACAACACGTTGAGCACGGAACTACCGGTAGGATGCATAAGGAAAGCAGTGGTTGTTGGAAGTTTCGTATTTTGAAATTCGGCCACATTGTGCTTCGAACCTGGATTGCAGGCGAACGAGGCAACATATTGAAGCAAACTAAACGTGGAACTACTCATAATTACATTGATAGACAAAACTAAACGAAACATTCGGAATCCGTGACTATGAATTTTATCCGTTCAAAAAAAGTAAGGCTAACCATCACGTTTTTTCACAAAAAATTTGAAATTTTTTTTTGTTGAAATTCCGGTTCAAAATGATTATAGGTACAGTATACAACACGTTGAGCACGGAACTACCGGTAGGATGCATAAGGAAAGCAGTGGTTGTTGGAAGTTTCGTATTTTGAAATTCGGCCACATTGTGCTTCGAACCTGGATTGCAGGCGAACGAGGCAACATATTGAAGCAAACTAAACGTGGAACTACTCATAATTACATTGATAGACAAAACTAAACGAAACATTCGGAATCCGTGACTATGAATTTTATCCGTTCAAAAAAAGTAAGGCTAACCATCACGTTTTTTCACAAAAAATTTGAAATTTTTTTTTGTTGAAATTCCGGTTCAAAATGATTATAGGTACAGTATACAACACGTTGAGCACGGAACTGCCGGTAGGGTGCATAAGGAAAGCAGTGGTTGTTGGAAGTTTCGTATTTTGAAATTCGGCCACATTGTGCTTCGAACCTGGATTGCAGGCGAACGAGGCAACGTATTGAAGCAAACTAAACGTGGAACTACTCATAATTACATTGATAGACAAAACTAAACGAAACATTCGGAATCCGTGACTATGAATTTTATCCGTTCAAAAAAAGTAAGGCTAACCATCACGTTTTTTCACAAAAAATTTGAAATTTTTTTTTGTTGAAATTCCGGTTCAAAATGATTATAGGTACAGTATACAACACGTTGAGCATGGAACTACCGGTAGGATGCATAAGGAAAGCAGTGGTTGTTGGGAGCTTCGTATTTTGAAATTCGGCCACATTGTGCTTCGAACCTGGATTGCAGGCGAACGAGGCAACATATTGAAGCAAACTAAACCTGGAACTACTCATAATTACAATGATAGACAAAACTAAACGAAACATTCGGAATCCGTGACTATGAATTTTATCCGTTCAAAAAAAGTAAGGCTAACCATCACGTTTTTTTCACAAAAAATTTGAAATTTTTTTTTGTTGAAATTCCGGTTCAAAATGATTATAGGTACAGTATACAACACGTTGAGCACGGAACTGCCGGTAGGATGCATAAGGAAAGCAGTGGTTGTTGGAAGTTTCGTATTTTGAAATTCGGCCACATTGTGCTTCGAACCTGGATTGCAGGCGAACGAGGCAACATATTGAAGCAAACTAAACGTGGAACTACTCATAATTACATTGATAGACAAAACTAAACGAAACATTCGGAATCCGTGACTATGAATTTTATCCGTTCAAAAAAAGTAAGGCTAACCATCACGTTTTTTCACAAAAAATTTGAAATTTTTTTTTGTTGAAATTCCGGTTCAAAATGATTATAGGTACAGTATACAACACGTTGAGCACGGAACTGCCGGTAGGATGCATAAGGAAAGCAGTGGTTGTTGGAAGTTTCGTATTTTGAAATTCGGCCACATTGTGCTTCGAACCTGGATTGCAGGCGAACGAGGCAACATATTGAAGCAAACTAAACGTGGAACTACTCATAATTACATTGATAGACAAAACTAAACGAAACATTCGGAATCCGTGACTATGAATTTTATCCGTTCAAAAAAAGTAAGGCTAACCACGTTTTTTCACAAAAAATTTTAAATTTTTTTTTGTTGAAATTCCGGTTCAAAATGATTATAGGTACAGTATACAACACGTTGAGCATGGAACTACCGGTAGGATGCATAAGGAAAGCAGTGGTTGTTGGAAGTTTCGTATTTTGAAATTCGGCCACATTGTGCTTCGAACCTGGATTGCAGGCGAACGAGGCAACATATTGAAGCAAACTAAACGTGGAACTAGTCATAATTACATTGATAGACAAAACTAAACGAAACATTCGGAATCCGTGACTATGAATTTTATCCGTTCAAAAAAAGTAAGGCTAACCATCACGTTTTTCACAAAAAATTTGAAATTTTTTTTTGTTGAAATTCCGGTTCAAAATGATTATAGGTACAGTATACAACACGTTGAGCACGGAACTACCGGTAGGATGCATAAGGAAAGCAGTGGTTGTTGGAAGTTTCGTATTTTGAAATTCGGCCACATTGTGCTTCGAACCTGGATTGCAGGCGAACGAGGCAACATATTGAAGCAAACTAAACGTGGAACTACTCATAATTACATTGATAGACAAAACTAAACGAAACATTCGGAATCCGTGACTATGAATTTTATCCGTTCAAAAAAGTAAGGCTAGCCATCACGTTTTTTCACAAAAAATTTGAAATTTTTTTTTGTTGAAATTCCGGTTCAAAATGATTATAGGTACAGTATACAACACGTTGAGCATGGAACTACCGGTAGGATGCATAAGGAAAGCAGTGGTTGTTGGAAGTTTCGTATTTTGAAATTCGGCCACATTGTGCTTCGAACCTGGATTGCAGGCGAACGAGGCAACATATTGAAGCAAACTAAACGTGGAACTACTCATAATTACATTGATAGACAAAACTAAACGAAACATTCGGAATCCGTGACTATGAATTTTATCCGTTCAAAAAAAGTAAGGCACCATCACGTTTTTTCACAAAAAATTTTTTTTTTTTTTGTTGAAATTCCGGTTTAAAATGATTATAGGTACAGTTTACAACACGTTGAGCACGGAACTGCCGGTAGGATGCATAAGGAAAGCAGTGGTTGTTGGAAGCTTCGTATTTTGAAATTCGGCCACAATGTGCTTCGAACCTGGATTGCAGGCGAACGAGGCAACATATTGAAGCAAACTAAACGTGGAACTACTCATAATTACATTGATAGACAAAACTAAACGAAACATTCGGAATCCGTGACTATGAATTTTATCCGTTCAAAAAAAGTAAGGCTAACATCACGTTTTTTCACAAAAAATTTAAAATTTTTTTTTGTTGAAATTCCGGTTCAAAATGATTATAGGTACAGTATACAACACGTTGAGCACGGAACTACCGGTAGGATGCATAAGGAAAGCAGTGGTTGTTGGAAGTTTCGTATTTTGAAATTCGGCCACATTGTGCTTCGAACCTGGATTGCAGGCGAACGAGGCAACATATTGAAGCAAACTAAACGTGGAACTACTCATAATTACATTGATAGACAAAACTAAACGAAACATTTGGAATCCGTGACTATGAATTTTATCCGTTCAAAAAAAGTAAGGCTAACTAACCATCACGTTTTTTCACAAAAAATTTGAAATTTTTTTTTGTTGAAATTCCGGTTCAAAATGATTATAGGTACAGTATACAACACGTTGAGCACGGAACTGCCGGTAGGATGCATAAGGAAAGCAGTGGTTGTTGGAAGTTTCGTATTTTGAAATTCGGCCACATTGTGCTTCGAACCTGGATTGCAGGCGAACGAGGCAACATATTGAAGCAAACTAAACGTGGAACTACTCATAATTACATTGATAGACAAAACTAAACGAAACATTCGGAATCCGTGACTATGAATTTTATCCGTTCAAAAAAAGTAAGGCACCATCACGTTTTTTCACAAAAAATTTGAAATTTTTTTTTGTTGAAATTCCGGTTCAAAATGATTATAGGTACAGTATACAACACGTTGAGCACGGAACTACCGGTAGGATGCATAAGGAAAGCAGTGGTTGTTGGAAGTTTCGTATTTTGAAATTCGGCCACATTGTGCTTCGAACCTGGATTGCAGGCGAACGAGGCAACATATTGAAGCAAACTAAACCTGGAACTACTCATAATTACAATGATAGACAAAACTAAACGAAACATTCGGAATCCGTGACTATGAATTTTATCCGTTCAAAAAAAGTAAGGCTAGCCATCACGTTTTTTCACAAAAAATTTGAAATTTTTTTTGTTGAAATTCCGGTTCAAAATGATTATAGGTACAGTATACAACACGTTGAGCACGGAACTACCGGTAGGATGCATAAGGAAAGCAGTGGTTGTTGGAAGTTTCGTATTTTGAAATTCGGCCACATTGTGCTTCGAACCTGGATTGCAGGCGAACGAGGCAACATATTGAAGCAAACTAAACGTGGAACTACTCATAATTACATTGATAGACAAAACTAAACGAAACATTCGGAATCCGTGACTATGAATTTTATCCGTTCAAAAAAAGTAAGGCTAACCATCACGTTTTTTCACAAAAAATTTGAAATTTTTTTTTGTTGAAATTCCGGTTCAAAATGATTATAGGTACAGTATACAACACGTTGAGCACGGAACTGCCGGTAGGATGCATAAGGAAAGCAGTGGTTGTTGGAAGTTTCGTATTTTGAAATTCGGCCACATTGTGCTTCGAACCTGGATTGCAGGCGAACGAGGCAACATATTGAAGCAAACTAAACGTGGAACTACTCATAATTACATTGATAGACAAAACTAAACGAAACATTCGGAATCCGTGACTATGAATTTTATCCGTTCAAAAAAAGTAAGGCTAGCCATCACGTTTTTTCACAAAAAATTTGAAATTTTTTTTTGTTGAAATTCCGGTTCAAAATGATTATAGGTACAGTATACAACACGTTGAGCATGGAACTACCGGTAGGATGCATAAGGAAAGCAGTGGTTGTTGGGAGCTTCGTATTTTGAAATTCGGCCACATTGTGCTTCGAACCTGGATTGCAGGCGAACGAGGCAGCATATTGAAGCAAACTAAACCTGGAACTACTCATAATTACAATGATAGACAAAACTAAACGAAACATTCGGAATCCGTGACTATGAATTTTATCCGTTCAAAAAAAGTAAGGCTAACCATCACGTTTTTTCACAAAAAATTTGAAATTTTTTTTTGTTGAAATTCCGGTTCAAAATGATTATAGGTACAGTATACAACACGTTGAGCATGGAACTACCGGTAGGATGCATAAGGAAAGCAGTGGTTGTTGGAAGTTTCGTATTTTGAAATTCGGCCACATTGTGCTTCGAACCTGGATTGCAGGCGAACGAGGCAACATATTGAAGCAAACTAAACGTGGAACTACTCATAATTACATTGATAGACAAAACTAAACGAAACATTCGGAATCCGTGACTATGAATTTTATCCGTTCAAAAAAAGTAAGGCTAACTCACGTTTTTTCACAAAAAATTTGAAATTTTTTTTGTTGAAATTCCGGTTCAAAATGATTATAGGTACAGTATACAACACGTTGAGCATGGAACTACCGGTAGGATGCATAAGGAAAGCAGTGGTTGTTGGGAGCTTCGTATTTTGAAATTCGGCCACATTGTGCTTCGAACCTGGATTGCAGGCGAACGAGGCAACATATTGAAGCAAACTAAACCTGGAACTACTCATAATTACAATGATAGACAAAACTAAATGAAACATTCGGAATCCGTGACTATGAATTTTATCCGTTCAAAAAAAGTAAGGCTAACCATCACGTTTTTTCACAAAAAATTTTAAATTGTTTTTTGTTGAAATTCCGGTTCAAAATGATTATAGGTACAGTATACAACACGTTGAGCATGGAACTACCGGTAGGATGCATAAGGAAAGCAGTGGTTGTTGGAAGTTTCGTATTTTGAAATTCGGCCACATTGTGCTTCGAACCTGGATTGCAGGCGAACGAGGCAACATATTGAAGCAAACTAAACGTGGAACTACTCATAATTACATTGATAGACAAAACTAAACGAAACATTCGGAATCCGTGACTATGAATTTTATCCGTTCAAAAAAAGTAAGGCTAACCATCACGTTTTTTTCACAAAAAATTTGAAATTTTTTTTTGTTGAAATTCCGGTTCAAAATGATTATAGGTACAGTATACAACACGTTGAGCATGGAACTACCGGTAGGATGCATAAGGAAAGCAGTGGTTGTTGGAAGTTTCGTATTTTGAAATTCGGCCACATTGTGCTTCGAACCTGGATTGCAGGCGAACGAGGCAACATATTGAAGCAAACTAAACGTGGAACTACTCATAATTACATTGATAGACAAAACTAAACGAAACATTCGGAATCCGTGACTATGAATTTTATCCGTTCAAAAAAAGTAAGGCTAACCATCACGTTTTTTCACAAAAAATTTGAAATTTTTTTTTGTTGAAATTCCGGTTCAAAATGATTATAGGTACAGTATACAACACGTTGAGCATGGAACTACCGGTAGGATGCATAAGGAAAGCAGTGGTTGTTGGAAGTTTCGTATTTTGAAATTCGGCCACATTGTGCTTCGAACCTGGATTGCAGGCGAACGAGGCAACATATTGAAGCAAACTAAACGTGGAACTACTCATAATTACATTGATAGACAAAACTAAACGAAACATTCGGAATCCGTGACTATGAATTTTATCCGTTCAAAAAAAGTAAGGCTAACCATCACGTTTTTTCACAAAAAATTTGAAATTTTTTTTTGTTGAAATTCCGGTTCAAAATGATTATAGGTACAGTATACAACACGTTGAGCACGGAACTGCCGGTAGGATGCATAAGGAAAGCAGTGGTTGTTGGAAGTTTCGTATTTTGAAATTCGGCCACATTGTGCTTCGAACCTGGATTGCAGGCGAACGAGGCAACATATTGAAGCAAACTAAACGTGGAACTACTCATAATTACAATGATAGACAAAACTAAACGAAACATTCGGAATCCGTGACTATGAATTTTATCCGTTCAAAAAAAGTAAGGCTACATCACGTTTTTTCACAAAAAATTTTAAATTTTTTTTTGTTGAAATTCCGGTTCAAAATGATTATAGGTACAGTATACAACACGTTGAGCATGGAACTACCGGTAGGATGCATAAGGAAAGCAGTGGTTGTTGGGAGCTTCGTATTTTGAAATTCGGCCACATTGTGCTTCGAACCTGGATTGCAGGCGAACGAGGCAACATATTGAAGCAAACTAAACCTGGAACTACTCATAATTACAATGATAGACAAAACTAAACGAAACATTCGGAATCCGTGACTATGAATTTTATCCGTTCAAAAAAAGTAAGGCTAACCATCACGTTTTTTCACAAAAAATTTTAAATTTTTTTTTGTTGAAATTCCGGTTCAAAATGATTATAGGTACAGTATACAACACGTTGAGCATGGAACTACCGGTAGGATGCATAAGGAAAGCAGTGGTTGTTGGGAGCTTCGTATTTTGAAATTCGGCCACAATGTGCTTCGAACCTGGATTGCAGGCGAACGAGGCAACATATTGAAGCAAACTAAACGTGGAACTACTCATAATTACATTGATAGACAAAACTAAACGAAACATTCGGAATCCGTGACTATGAATTTTATCCGTTCAAAAAAAGTAAGGCTAACTCACGTTTTTTCACAAAAAATTTGAAATTTTTTTTGTTGAAATTCCGGTTCAAAATGATTATAGGTACAGTATACAACACGTTGAGCATGGAACTACCGGTAGGATGCATAAGGAAAGCAGTGGTTGTTGGAAGTTTCGTATTTTGAAATTCGGCCACATTGTGCTTCGAACCTGGATTGCAGGCGAACGAGGCAACATATTGAAGCAAACTAAACGTGGAACTACTCATAATTACATTGATAGACAAAACTAAACGAAACATTCGGAATCCGTGACTATGAATTTTATCCGTTCAAAAAAAGTAAGGCTAACTCACGTTTTTTCACAAAAAATTTGAAATTTTTTTTGTTGAAATTCCGGTTCAAAATGATTATAGGTACAGTATACAACACGTTGAGCATGGAACTACCGGTAGGATGCATAAGGAAAGCAGTGGTTGTTGGGAGCTTCGTATTTTGAAATTCGGCCACATTGTGCTTCGAACCTGGATTGCAGGCGAACGAGGCAACATATTGAAGCAAACTAAACCTGGAACTACTCATAATTACAATGATAGACAAAACTAAACGAAACATTCGGAATCCGTGACTATGAATTTTATCCGTTCAAAAAAAGTAAGGCTAACCATCACGTTTTTTCACAAAAAATTTTAAATTTTTTTTTGTTGAAATTCCGGTTCAAAATGATTATAGGTACAGTATACAACACGTTGAGCATGGAACTGCCGGTAGGATGCATAAGGAAAGCAGTGGTTGTTGGAAGTTTCTTTTTTTGAAATTCGGCCACATTGTGCTTGGAACCTGGATTGCAGGCGAACGAGGCAACATATTGAAGCAAACTAAACGTGGAACTACTCATAATTACATTGATAGACAAAACTAAACGAAACATTCAGAATCCGTGACTATGAATATTATCCGTTCAAAAAAAGTAAGGCTAACCATCACGTTTTTTCACAAAAAATTTTAAATTTTTTTTTGTTGAAATTCCGGTTCAAAATGATTATAGGTACAGTATACAACACGTTGAGCATGGAACTACCGGTAGGATGCATAAGGAAAGCAGTGGTTGTTGGAAGTTTCGTATTTTGAAATTCGGCCACATTGTGCTTCGAACCTGGATTGCAGGCGAACGAGGTAACATATTGAAGCAAACTAAACGTGGAACTACTCATAATTACATTGATAGACAAAACTAAACGAAACATTCGGAATCCGTGACTATGAATTTTATCCGTTCAAAAAAAGTAAGGCTAACCATCACGTTTTTTCACAAAAAATTTGAAATTTTTTTTTGTTGAAATTCCGGTTCAAAATGATTATAGGTACAGTATACAACACGTTGAGCACGGAACTGCCGGTAGGATGCATAAGGAAAGCAGTGGTTGTTGGAAGTTTCGTATTTTGAAATTCGGCCACATTGTGCTTCGAACCTGGATTGCAGGCGAACGAGGCAACATATTGAAGCAAACTAAACGTGGAACTACTCATAATTACAATGATAGACAAAACTAAACGAAACATTCGGAATCCGTGACTATGAATTTTATCCGTTCAAAAAAAGTAAGGCTACATCACGTTTTTTCACAAAAAATTTTAAATTTTTTTTTGTTGAAATTCCGGTTCAAAATGATTATAGGTACAGTATACAACACGTTGAGCATGGAACTACCGGTAGGATGCATAAGGAAAGCAGTGGTTGTTGGGAGCTTCGTATTTTGAAATTCGGCCACATTGTGCTTCGAACCTGGATTGCAGGCGAACGAGGCAACATATTGAAGCAAACTAAACCTGGAACTACTCATAATTACAATGATAGACAAAACTAAACGAAACATTCGGAATCCGTGACTATGAATTTTATCCGTTCAAAAAAAGTAAGGCCAACCATCACGTTTTTTCACAAAAAATTTTAAATTTTTTTTTGTTGAAATTCCGGTTCAAAATGATTATAGGTACAGTATACAACACGTTGAGCATGGAACTACCGGTAGGATGCATAAGGAAAGCAGTGGTTGTTGGGAGCTTCGTATTTTGAAATTCGGCCACAATGTGCTTCGAACCTGGATTGCAGGCGAACGAGGCAACATATTGAAGCAAACTAAACGTGGAACTACTCATAATTACATTGATAGACAAAACTAAACGAAACATTCGGAATCCGTGACTATGAATTTTATCCGTTCAAAAAAAGTAAGGCTAACCATCACGTTTTTTCACAAAAAATTTGTAATTTTTTTTTGTTGAAATTCCGGTTCAAAATGATTATGGGTACAGTATACAACACGTTGAGCACGGAACTGCCGGTAGGATGCATAAGGAAAGCAGTGGTTGTTGGAAGTTTCGTATTTTGAAATTCGGCCACATTGTGCTTCGAACCTGGATTGCAGGCGAACGAGGCAACATATTGAAGCAAACTAAACGTGGAACTACTCATAATTACATTGATAGACAAAACTAAACGAAACATTCGGAATCCGTGACTATGAATTTTATCCGTTCAAAAAAAGTAAGGCTCATCACGTTTTTTCACAAAAAATTTGAAATTTTTTTTTGTTGAAATTCCGGTTCAAAATGATTATAGGTACAGTATACAACACGTTGAGCATGGAACTACCGGTAGGATGCATAAGGAAAGCAGTGGTTGTTGGAAGTTTCGTATTTTGAAATTCGGCCACATTGTGCTTCGAACCTGGATTGCAGGCGAACGAGGCAACATATTGAAGCAAACTAAACGTGGAACTACTCATAATTACATTGATAGACAAAACTAAACGAAACATTCGGAATCCGTGACTATGAATTTTATCCGTTCAAAAAAAGTAAGGCTAACCATCACGTTTTTTCACAAAAAATTTGAAATTTTTTTTTGTTGAAATTCCGGTTCAAAATGATTATAGGTACAGTATACAACACGTTGAGCACGGAACTGCCGGTAGGATGCATAAGGAAAGCAGTGGTTGTTGGAAGTTTCGTATTTTGAAATTCGGCCACATTGTGCTTCGAACCTGGATTGCAGGCGAACGAGGCAACATATTGAAGCAAACTAAACGTGGAACTACTCATAATTACATTGATAGCCTTACTGATTTTGAACCGATAAAATTTATTGTTACAGATTCTGACGTTAATGACGTAATTTTTGTTAGAGTCTTTTGGTAGAGCTGCGTTTAAGTTGCTGCAATGCCTTATTCGCCTGTAATCAAACTCCAGATTAAATCATGCTGGCGCAGCAGCGGCCACATGTCCGAAATCATATTAAATTATATTATTGTATTTTTTAACGTTAAATCATTCCTTAAAAACCCCCATGATCTTAATGAAACCTTTCAATACCGAAAGATAAAAAGAAAATTGTTATAGTCCAAAATGGCGGAACAATATTAAAAGTATTACAAGCCTGAAATAGTTAAAGCAATCGGACTCTAATTTTAACTCGACCAACCGATTTGTAAGGCGCAAAAGAGAACACGATCCAACGTTACCATAGGGAGAAGCAATAATAGTGCGCGAGAGCGGCAGAGTTATTAATTAATGCATCCATGAAAGTGTAAAGTGGGAGATCTACCACTATAAGTAAGTTGTCAAACTCAGTCTCTTCATTTTCGTCAGTGCGGCATATTCCGGTGTTCTCATGGTTTCCATTACAATAGGTAGGAACGCAAAAGTACTTTTGTCAAATTTGAAATAGAAAAACGTTAAGCCAGTGCTCCGGTAATTTGAAAGTACAAAACTTACCTTCATCATTTATTTACCATTTTCACCAGTTGCTGTTCTTCCTCCACTCCAGTTAATTAAACCAATAATAATTTTATTCTATTTTTGATATTCCTACTAAAATAAATACAAAATATATAATATTTAATTTGACCCATAAAAATGATTGATTTCTAAATAAAATTTAATAAAATAATTTCACTTTAAGTAATTATTGCCAATTTCTGGTTCATTATAGTCCATTTTGTCCAGCTTTTGAGAATTTGCCTCTTAATTATTTATTTCACTTACGATACATAAAACAAAACTATTTCACTTCGAAACCGCCATTGCTCATTTCTTAACATCTTGTACCAAAAAAAATCGTTTAATAGTTCTTGATTCGGCTACCATCCTTAAATTTTCATACCAGTATCTAATCGAAGGGCTTGTTTCAAAAGTTCGTACGTTGAAAACGATACGGCCACCATTGGTATCGCACGTAAATAATTGATGGACATCCCACGGTATAACCCCTGTATGACACCATTCTCTTTGTAAATTATTTGTAGTGTTTTGACCATGCCCATGCTAAAAACAATAAACATTTTATTAATAAGTAAATATGTCGTATAATATTTTAACATATAAATATATATTAATTTGCCACACAACAATGTTGCGAAATTTTATGTTAGCCAATATGCAAGACATACACACACATGGAATATTTACATACTAATTACAAAAACCCACCTTCTGTAAATCATCCGTTAAATTTTTTTTAATAGTTATTGTTAATACCATATCCATCATATTTATTTACAATAAACATTATATACATACATATTTATGTTGGGTTAAATAAAGAAAAGAGAAAAATTGTAAATGAAGAAATGTTACATAAGAAGTTAATAATAATAATTGCTACATAATTGCTTTTAGTGTAGAAAAAATATTTACCCAAATTTCTTAGTTTCCGGATTCATCATGGCCAATTGCATACGCCGCCGCGTTACATCGAGCGGATATGAAAATGATTGTGCAACTGCTCCGGCAAAACCACCGCATAACAGTTTTGCATGGATCGATAAAACTAAGCCACCTGTAGAATATTAAGAAAATGCATCATAAATTTACAAAAATGAACCTAGTTCATACATGTCTAACATAGGCGGTAGAAATAAAATAAATTTGATCAAAAATTTTAAAATTACGTGAACCATAGTAAAATCGAGTAACGCTCACCACACATTTAGTTTTCTGGGCCGTATTCTTGAAATCGGTGGAAATTTCCCCAATCGGAATACAATCTACTTTGAAATTCTCTATATTATTCGAATTTTTTCAAATTTGTTTTGTTATTTTGCATTTTTTCAAATTTGTCCTAATATTTGTTACCCAACTAAGGGAAGTGCGTGAAGTTATCCCAGTATTTCATCCCAGAAAAATATAAAATGTTCATCAGGCAATACTAGATAAATCCCATCCCAGCATTTTTAAATTCATCCCAGAAAATTTTAATATGTCACAAAACATGATAAAGGATGATTTAAAGTGTCCATTCTTCAAATATCTTTCATGTAATTATGAAAGCTAGCCGTATGTTGAGATTTGGCGAGATCCTGGGATGGCCCCCTTTTAATAAAATATACATTTTAAATTTAAACAAATGGTTCCCGGAACCTAAAGTGTCGTAAACGATCTCATTTGATATCGATTGTACATAATGTGAAATACCTCCGCAAAAAAGTTCAAGATCATCCGTATATTAGGATTGGCGCTATGGGGTCGTATGTGTAAATGGACGAATCATTTTTAAGAACAAAATTCAGATTTAAATTAATGGTTCCCAGGAACCTGAAATGTCGTGATCAATCTCTTTTGATTTTAAAACCACATGATAACCTCTGTCTGTCAACAAAAAAAATCCCAAGGCCAACCGTATGTTGAGATTGGCACAATACGTCCGTATGTGAATGGCCCATTCTGTTCATGTATGATTATTGATTTAAATTAATGGTTCACTTCACATTACGTACATTCGATATCAAGTGAGGCCGGTTACGACACTATAGGTTCCAGGGAGCCATTCGTTTAAATCTAAAATGTATATTTTATTTAAAGGCCATTCCAGGATGCTTTAGCGCCAATCTCCACATACGGCTGGCTTTCATAATTTTATGAAAGATATTTGAAGAATGGACACTTTAAATCATCTATTATCATATTTTGTGACATTTTAAAATTTTCTGGGATGAATTTAAACATCCTGGGATGGGATATACTTAGTATTGCCTGATGAACAATTTTTATTTTTCTGGGATGAAATACTGGGATAACTTCACGCACTTAACTTAGTAGGGTAACAAATATTAGTAAACTTGAAAACAAATTTGGAAAAATTCGAATAATATAGAGAGTTTCAAAGCAAATTGTATTCCAATTGGGAAAATTTCCACCTATTTCAAGAATACGCACCCTGTGGCACTATTCTGGTTTTCCCTGGGAATAGGGAATTGGGAAAAATATTTTCATAGTATTTTTGTCTAAATTGTATTTTTCTGGCCTACTGAGAAAATAAGTTTGGTGTAAATATTTTCGAAACAAAGTTAAATGGGAAAATATTTTTCCCTATAATAATTTTGGGGAACAAAAGTTTCCCAATTACCTTTGTTTTGAAACTTTTTGCACTAAACATATTCCTTCAGTAGGCCAGAAAAATATGATTCGGTCAAATATGCTATGAAAATATTTTTCCCAATTCCTTATTCCCAGGGAAAACCAGAATAGTGCCACTGGGCGCATATTCTTGAAATTCAATCGAATAAAATCGTCTACGAACCTTTAAAAAATTCGAAGACTACATTTTGCCGTATTTTTGAAACTAATCGAAATTTTTACACCACTGTCATCACGGTGAACTTCTCGTCGTGTGGTGATTGTAGCTATGTCAAAAAATTTGATGTTTTTTTGTGTTAGTTGTGTTGTCATATGTTTTTAAAGCTTGATTTGCCTCTATACTGTCTATTAGGGCTTCTTTTTGTTGTTTAGAGATATGCCCTAATCTTTGTTTTGGTTTTTCCATTTTGGTAATACAAAATGTGGGCTGACATTCAAACGTATGCGAAAATGAAACCGATTTTATACCAGTAAAACATTTTCGTCTACTTTTTAATCGAAAATTTTCGCTTACGAATTTCAAGAATGCAATAATTTAAATTTTTGATTGGGATGACGTATTTTGGCAGAGTCGCCGACGATTATATTCGATTGAATTTTATGAATATGCGCCCTGGACGAGCTATCGGAAACTATAGGCCAGAACCAGGATTGAAGGTATAAAATTTTTAAAATAATCAAATACCCTTCAAATTCGTATATAGGAATTTAATATATTTGAAAATTTTGTTAAGATTTCGTGGACATCTCCAGGATTAGCTGGAATTGTTGTTGTTTGAAACCCGTCAATAATGTTCGGCTTCTAAATATAATTTTTAATAGACCAAATCTCAAAAATATACTTTACTTAGATCGAAGAAATAGGTCTATGCTTTACCTTCCCAAAAATTTCACCCAAAATCTGTAGATATTTCTAGATTTGACGGCACAACATTTAGAAATTTCAACGGTAGACAATGGAATCACCTAATTAAACAACCTAATGGAGGCCGATCCGAATTATAACGAATTAAACAAAATTTGACATATAGAGAAATCCGCGATCCTTATATAGAGAAATCTGCACAGCTGAAGACATACTGACAAGCAACAACAAATCCAGACCAGCGTTACGGCTTAAATAAAAGAATATGGAGAGGATGGTGGTGCAGAGTATGGAGCTACACGAAATAATCTGCATGGAAGCTCCCGAAAATACTTCACTTCGTAGAACAATATTACGAAAACTTAAACAATGAAACGACAAAATCGTATCGTTATGACTGAGGACATTGTTGGAGAAGAAGAACAATGCAAATTTAAGCCTTTTGAAATTCATCTACCACCAGTGGAACTCCCATATTTTCACGGAGATTACACAAAATGGGTTGGTTTCACTGACAATTTCAAACAGCTAGTTCATAATAACAATCAACTTACATACACATACAAAATGAACTACTTAAAAGGCCACGTTCAAGGGCCAGCTGGAATATTAGTAAACCATTTGGAACCCATCGGAAACAACTACGATGCAGAATGGGAGATCCTGGAGAATCGCATTAACAACAAAAGATTAGTTTTGTATCTAATTTGTTAAACACCTTATTAAGTCAATCAACAATCAACACGGAATCTGCCGCTGCGATCAAAATTTTACACAATACAACGTCTAAGGAATACATGCATTAGAATTGACACATGGAGTACATTCATCATCTTTACTTTACTAAAAAAAAATTGGACAACGAATCACTACGTCTATATGAAAGTTCTTTAGAAAATCCAAGTGAATTCCAAAAGACAAGCCAGTTTTAAAAATTTCTGGAAAGGTGTTTTCAATCCCCGGAGACTATCGGTAACAATAAGTGAATACCAATACAACAACCCAGGTATCAAGTACAACAATTAAAACATGCTTTCGTAGCTAGAACACAATCAACTTTTATTTGCGTATGCTGTCAACAAAACCATCAAACGGAAGTATGCCAACGTTTTAAAAACATGAGCACTTCCGAACAAAATCAAATGGTTATGTTGCACAATTTGTGTAGAAATTGTTTAAGTAAAAACCATACGACAACAAACTTATTAAAACCAATTTTTTACCTACAATGACCACCACCATACTTTGCTATACGTAAAAAAACCGGAACAGCAGAACAGCTATACGAAACTGAACATATCAACGTTCGACAAGGATTGTGACAGGATCTTAGTAACAGCTATGGTAAAAGTACAAAATATATACGGTTGTTTCAGCATGTTGCGGGCTAGAATCACAGGCCTTTTTCACGGAAGAAGCACCAGTGTCGTGCAATTGTATGTAAAAAACTGTTTTATACATTTTTTACGTAAACAATGGTAAAATACTTAAATTACCGTATAAAATGTATAATACTGTATAAAAACCACGAAATATTTAAAAGCTTATTAAAGTCGCAAACCATAATATACGAAAAATAAATTTGTATCATATTAATACATTTAATTTTATTCGATAAAAACTATATTAATAAAAGATGCTAAGTTAAAGTAATATAAAATGATTGGACATAAACATAACTACAGAAGTCGTTATCCAAATAAACACTTCGCAATCGCAATATACTGCGAGGAACACTGCGTAAAATATTCGTAACTAATTCAAAAATCTCAATTCTTACAAATATGAAGAAATTTGGATATATGATGTAAAACGAGAATTGGATTTGAAATAATTTTTAAATTTATTTATATTACTTACTTCTAATTTATTAATTATAATTAAAAGTAAAATATTTGCTAAAAAACATCAAATAATTATTTTTTCCAAAGAAAATATGGTTTGTTTCTCAGATAATAACTTATTTTTTTTAGAATAGAAAAACAAAATCCACAAGTACATAGACAGCGCAGATATTAGAACGGATATTTTCAAATTGGGGTATCTGTTATTTGTCCAATACGAAATCGCCCGATATTTAATAGGACCCAAAATTAATTCTAATTTATTATTCTTTAAATATGTATAGCTATTTTAGGAATCCTCGGTACATCATCTATTTTATAATAATTTAGAAATTTGTTCATTGAGTTTAAAAAAACCACCCAAAGTACTGTGGCCTATGAGTATCGAAAGATTTATTCGCACCCTCTTCTAAGTTGGAACAGTCCCTAAAATCAAAACAAATTGTAAAGGCTTTTGTTATTACATATACATATAACTAAATTCATTAATCTAATTTTAAATATTTATTCAATTTGGTTTCATCAACATTTATGTCCTTTGAATCATTTTGCGCTGATCCCAAAAACAGGGTACTGGATGGGATTGCGATTATTTTGTAAAGAACATAAATTTATCATATTCCCTCCACTGAATGATAAATATGGATGTGACAAATTTTGCTACGCCGTATGTGACTTTGGCGGTGATGCATTACGGAACCAACTCATCGATTGTATTGATACATTATTGGTATCATTTAATGAATTCCAACTTAAATTTAATTGATTATTTTGTTTGACAATATTATTATCAATCATTGAACGTGTTAAAATAAATCTAGATTCCTGTTCTGTTAAATTCAGAAGACGACCCAGTTTGCCTTCAATAGCGTCAATCGAACCTAAATAGTACAAACCATTCGGTATCGTACAACATTTACTATAAAACAGATAAAATAAAATAATCGATAGAGTACAAATTGCACTACAGATGACTCTGTCTGTATCAAGTTAAATAATCTTGTCGAAAGATGGCAATGATTTATCGTAATCAGCTAAACAATTTTTGTAACGGATAACATTAAAATGTTATAGCTTTAATATTAATATTGATTGAGTTCGATGATTAATCGTTTTACACTCCAATCCCATAGTGTTGTGGATTTTGTTTTTCTATTCTAAAAAAACAAATTACTAGCTGAGAAACAAACCATATTTTCTATGAAAAAAATAATTATTTTATATTTTTCAGCAAATATTTTACTTTTAATTATAATTAATAAATTAGAAGTAAGTAATATAAATAAATTCAAAAATTATTTCAAATTCAATTCTCATTTTACATTTTTAAAACATATATGCAAATTTCTTCTATACGTAAAGATTTTTGAATTAGAAACGAATATTTTTTGTATTTTACATTTTATAAAAAATTATTATGTGTAAAATACGTATTGTACACGTAAAAAACCGAGTATATTACGTAATGTAAAAAACAGGCACAACACTGAGCACAACTCGGTTTACCAAGGACAAAGATTCTAGCCGAAGTGATGATAAACATCAGTCCCAGGATTCCATCGATCTTTAAGATACAAGTTAATGCTCTAATCTTAACAATTATTACCAAACCACTGCCTGATAAAAACATATTGGGTCTAGACTACAAAAGGAAGTAAACCTAGCCGATCCTACCTTCGACACTGCCGGACCTATTGATCTTTTAATAGGCGCTGACATCTACGCGTAACCCAGAAGAGCAGTGTATCGATATCTCGATTAAAAAGCCATCTCACATTAGCAGATATAGATAAGCAATTAAAACGCTTTTGGGAAGTCGAAGAACTACGCCCGGAAAGACACTTAACTGCTGAAGCGGAAGAATGTGAAAAACACTATGAGCTGACCCATAAGAGATCAAAACATGGACGATATGAGGTTAGAATACCGTTCAACAACGACAAACTGGAAAAAAGGCAATGGAAGATTCTAAAGCCAAGGCAGCAGACAGATTGCTTCAAATGCAAAACTATTCAAGAAAGATGAATACATGAAGAGTCAATATCATAAGTTCATGAACGAGTATATCCACTACATGCCGCATCATTCCGTAATAAAAGAAGACAGTACAACAACCAAGTTGGGAGTAGTTTTTGATGCTTCCTGAAAAATACAATAGGCACGTCTACAAAACAATCTACAGATTTCCATGTAGATGGCCTCTTATTGGGAACCAATACAATAACAGACGCAATAATCGCGCAAAAAGAATTATTGAACATCTTTTGCCGTGGAGGTTTTAACCACAGAAAATGGACAAGCAATGAAAAGGCAATTTTAGAAGAACTTCCGGAAAACCTAAAAGAAACGGGACTATACAATATAAAATTCAATGAACTTTTCGATCCGCTAGGATGGTTAGCTCCAGTAATGATCCAGGCAAAAATTCTATTTCAAGACTTATGGGCTTCTGGTGTAGGATGGGACGACAAACTCCAGTTAAATTTTGAAAATTGAGCAAGCACAAGGTAAGGTTGCAGCATTCTGCCAGGAATTATCTGGTTTAAACTGCAATATAATCCTACAACAACTTCAGTGGCAGTTCAACAACTAAGTCGCAGATAATCATCTCTCTTTAAAAAATCAATAAGGAATAACAACGAGAAAGGCGAGGTCTGGGAGACACAACAGGAATTATCTTACTTGACATATTTGGGATCCTCGCTCAACGCAAAGCCAACCATTATGAAACCCAGTTTGAAAACATTAACATCAACGACATTAACATCACAGTTCCAACCTTACAATATCATCATTAAACAAGCTGGTAAATGAACAACAGAGGTTAAGGTTGGAAACGATAAAACTCAACGAATATTGAACATACGAAGAAAGAGTATGCTCAATATGAACAAGCATGATAGAATTGACTCTAATACTAAAGAACCTAGAGGATACACAACAGGGCTTGTTTGATGTTGTTTATTATGCACATCACAGCATCCTATATCCGTCGATACTCTCCCCGTCACAAATAGAGCACCAACTACAATTTATTCCTCAGCACATAACGACTTCAATAACCATACCGGGGCACAACATTCATGAACTCATTCATATATATCAAAGCATATTTTACGTAGCAATTGAAATTATCATACCGTTGTCCTTAGCACTGGATTATAACCTGCTACCCGTAATTCTAGTTCCTGATATTAATCATAACAACACTCAATCAAGCATTATTACATTAACAAAGTATCTAACAGTAGACAATCATCGAGAACATATTGCTTCTCTAACAATGGAAGAAATGAATTGTTGCCAAGTATTTCAATCTACACAGTTTCTATGCGAGGTATCACTAATTTTCCACGCAATGAAAACCATCGCTCGGCGAATTATGCAATGTTTAGTCAACAAATTCAACCAACCACTGGATAACGTTTCATGCTCCAAACGAGTGGATATTCGTAATTCCTAACCAAACAACGATGTTGATATCATATGTGGATCCAACATCAATTCATACAATTTTCAGGTATCTGGTTTAGTGACTATAAACGCTGGTTCTACACCAAGAGACAAAAATCTCCGCATCATCGCTATCGGCACAGCATCAACCGATATTAGTAAATTGTTTCACAAATCATCTAATACCATAAACGGAGCCACCAATTTAAAGGATTTTGGTCAACAAATAAAAACCAGAACAACACTAAACCAAAACCTCACATTGATGCAAGCGCTAGACTAGGGAATCCAAGTCGGTTCTACCCGACTTCGTGTAGTTGGGCAATTATTCACCCCCAGAGACACCCGAAACCATCGGGCATCGCCGCAAACAACCGAAACCGACAACCCTTCTATTCATCTCAACGAAAATGGAAAAAACATAAACGTACATATCCCATACGTTGGAGGGAATTCAATTACCCGACTAGGGAATCCAATTACCCGAATTTCGGGTACCCGACTTTCGGTTCCGTGTTTTTACCATTACCCCACGGGTTTCTACAAATATACGTTTCTATTTTTTCCATTTTCGTTGAGATGCATAGGAGGGTTGTCGGTTTCGGTTGTTTGCAGCATTTCCCGAAGTCTCTGGGGGTAAGTATTGGCCCAACTACACGAAGTCGGATAGAACCGACTTGGATTCCCTACGCTAGACACTACAGATTTGGAAAGGGAGCTGAAAACAATAAAGCAAAATGAACGGATGACAACAGAAATGAATCACCACGACATTCATCATTACACAATGTCCCAATCTACTACTACTGGCTGAATGGATTCTGGAGTGAGCCAATCATTGCTATACCCATTCGTAAAAAGTTCAAAGTTCTCAAAATCATCAACTAGACAAACCAATTCAGCAAATCAGCAGAAAAATGAAAACGCTGGATTCTGTCGGAAATCTAAGTGATTTAGAAACACTTATAACCCAACTAAGAAACGAAGTTAACAAACTAAAAAAGGAAAATGAAGAATTAAAGAAGCCCAAAAAAATGGAAATGGAGATTTATGAAAACCCTCTAACCAGTTATAATGAAGCAAGTACATACACCAGTTATAACACCGAGTTCCATACTGATGAGGAGGAACTCGCGAGAGAAACAGACTGAGTACTGAACAGGAACAGGAAAAAAAGACCTATCAAAAAACGAAAAGCAGAATTCTCGCCTGAAGTTGGAGAACAATCGCAAGCTATTGTATCTGGTACTACTAATATTAATCCAGCACATCAGCAACAAAAACAACAGCCAATTAATGTGTTCGGTATAACAGAATTTGCCAGTATACAAACTATTATAAAATCAGTGACCACTAAGGAATACAGGGTAGTATCACTGAATAATAACGTGTGGAAAATCAATACACCGGATTCTCATACATAGAGCTCTAGCCACGAAGCTCCACGAGGAAGGTAAAGAATGGTTCACATACGAAGATAAAAACAACCATACAATTAAGGATATGACCAGAGGCCTTCATCCAACGTGTAAGAAGGAGGATCTAAAGGCAAAAGATCTGCAAATAGAAGATGCAGTTAATATCCTAAAACGAGAGAGGGGTGAGAACAATGAAGTAAAAAAAGAGGGCTCCCACTCTCTTTATGCTTATACTTAAAAAAAGAGGAGAAAGTTGAAAAAAATTTCAACATCAAAGCAATACTAAATATGAGGGCGTAAAATAGAACCCCTAAAGAGGAATACGATGCTAATGCCTCAAGGTTTCAACCACACGCAAAAATATTACGGTCGGGAGCCTAGATGCGTAAAATGTATTGGAAAACATAACGCGAAAGAATGTAAGGAAAGTAGAAACAACCCTGCAAAATGCATAAACTGCAAGGGGCACGATCCCGCGCATTACAGAGGATGTGAAGTAGCCAAAGAACTTCAAAGGCTAAGAAACAAAATGAATCAGTTTCCTCAAACCTTTAAGGTTATCAGATAGAAAGTAACCAAAAACCAAGCGGAGCCAAAGCCACTAGTTATAGGTACAGGGCGGAAAACCTACTCGCAAATTGTACAACAATCATTTAATGCTATTACTGAACAATCATCTAATGATAACGGGGCAGCACCCCTCCTATATTAAAATGAGCAAAACTTTAAGAATTGTCACCTGAAACGCGAACGGACTAGCGCAGCATGTTCCAGAGTTAGAATTTTTTCTAAATTTAGAGAATAGATAGATGCCTTATATCGGAAAGTCATTTGACAGTAACATCGTTTATTAAAATACGTGATTATGAATTTTACCATGCAGTTCATCCAGAAGGAAACGCGAGGGGAGGATCATCAGTAATAGTGAAAAAGAATGCCAAACACTATGAAGAACCTGGTATCGAAGAAGAAAGTATGCAAGTTAAAACCGTAAAAGTCAAAACTAATAATAATCGTGAATACAATATTTCCTCTATCTACTGCCCCCCCCCCCCCCCCCCCACACAATAAACTAAACAAAGAAGATTATAACATACTCTTTAGATCACTAGGATACAATTTTATTGGTGGTGGTGGCCCATAAATTAAAAGAGCTTTTCGAAGCAGGTCGGGTAAACAAGTGCGAGCTCCATTCTGGAGGTTAACCAACATATTGGCCTGCTGATATAAATAAAATACCGGAAACAGTATTAACAAGTACTTAAGTGGTCTCACCGAACATAAAGACACTGATTACTCTCTTTGGAAAGCAACAGAGGGATTAAAAAAGACCAAAATGCATGTTCCGCCTATTAAAAATGAGGAGGGAACCTGGACCAAAAGTGACAAGCAAAAAGCTACTTTCAACCGTTACCCAGGCAAACTGCAGATGAAAACATAGCAACAGTTAGCAAAATTGATGGCCATAAAATACGATCTGTAGCATTACAGGAATATAAAGAGATCAAGTACAATTTAAATGCGAAAAAAGCTCCAGGTTATCATCTAATTACTGGCCAAGTCGTAAAAGCGATTCCTGAGAAGAGATTACGAAAACTGGTTCAAATAAATCAATACTGCCTTCAGGCTACAATACGTCCCACGGCAATGGAACGTTGCTGAAGTATGTGATTATGATTCCTAAACCAGGCAAACTAGCAAACGACAAAAAGTCGTATAGGCCGATTTCACTACTTCCTGTCATTTCAAAATTATTTGAAAAATTACTGCTCAAGAGGCTCAAGCCAAAAATAGAAGAACGAAATTTAATTCCAACCCATCAATTTGGATTTAGGGAAAATCACTCTACGATAGAACAAGTTCACACAATAACGGATATAATAGAAGACACACTCGAGAAAAAGAAAATATGTCCCAGTATCTTCTTAGATGTAGCACAAGCTTTCGACAAAGTTTGTCACCAAGGTAAATCGTACATCGCATATCGGCATTTCCGTATAAAATATAACGGAAAGTACTCTGAACTAAAGAGAACAGCAGCAGGCATACCACAAGGTATAGCGTACTGGGTCCTATACTGTATATCCTGTACACCAGCGATATGTCAAATATAGAAGGTGCCACCATAGCAATATTTGCGGACGATACAGTTATTCTGGCAACTGGAAAGTGTATATCAAAAGCAACGATTAAACTTCAACAAGCAACCAACTCAGTGAGTAGCTGGACAAAGAAACGGCGCATTAGCCTAAACGAAGCAAAATCTTAATTACATTGATTAAATAGTACAAGATCAACCCTAAATCTTAAATGAGGGTAAATTTCACCCGAAACGATTATTTATGACAAAAACATCGATTTTACCAATATTAATAAATTACTACACCAGATCGCCACCAGATATTGAGTCAAATGTTACTCCTTGGTCCTTGTGGAGGGAAGATCAAGCTTATCCAGGTGTGTAATAAATTATCTTTGTATCAGGTTAGGCGGAATTGGCTAAAAATAGACGTTTGAACCCTTTACCATTTGGAGCCAATTCCAAAAATAATTTATTACACATCTGGATAAGCTTGGTCTGCCTTCCACAAGGACCAAGGAGTAACATTTGACTCAATATCTGGTGGCGGTCTGGTGTAGTAATTTATTAATATTGGTAAAATCGATGTTTTTGTCATAAATAACCGTTTCGGGTGAAATTTACCTTTATTCAAGATTTAGGGTTGATCTTGTACTATTTAATCAATGTAATTAATTTGTAATAAATTCTGGTCCAAGAACCATCTCGATATCACGGCTACATCAAAAGTTACATTTTTGGCGGTGTAGGTTAAATTATAAGCTAAACCGACCACTTGTTCCTCGAAAACGGTAACTGTAATAAAATCGGAAGTTGTTGTAATAACTTGTAATAAATGTGTAACAAATTATAGTACAGGTTTCATTGAGGCTGGCTAATTTGGTCGGTGCAGGAGAACAAAATTATACAACAAATAGTTAGTTTTGATTTTACTTCAACATTTATCTAGAAATAGTGGTGAAGCTCCAATCCGAGGGTAGCGCACTATTCTCTAGATAAACACCATGGATAACGGTTCTTAATTCGGAAATCCTTAATTGAATGATAAAATATAAAAAAAAAAATCTGGCTTACCTGTATTTCGTTCACATTTCCGGCACGTCCAATGCGGCACATATTTCATGCACATAAATTTCAACATTTCAAAACAATAAAATGAAAATCCTGCATACGGTACCATACCCATCAGTGTCGGTACAAAACCACGATAGAGAGCACGTACACCACCTTCATGTCGAAAAATTTCTGTTGCCGTATGTGATATACCCGTATATTTGTGTTCCCCCGTCACCTGAAACGCAAGCCGTGCCCTTATCGTATCGAGCGGATATGTTAATGTTACAGCTGTGACGCCGGCACAAGCGCCCGCACAAAATTTATCTGAATGCTTAATATATTGGTTGGCGGGTAGAATGGTGGCAAAAAATTTCTTATACACTTCGAAGGCGGTAAATTGTGTTGCGGCATATGGAAAAATTCGTACCATTTGTGCTCCGTTACCTTTGTACAGGGCAAAAATTGATTCCCTTGTGACGATATGTTTTAGGCCGCTGAACACGCCTAAATGCTTGTAATGCTTTGAATGTGCTTGCAGTAAAATTTTTATTCGATCCAATGGTGCTACTGTTGTCTTTGAACACATGCCGGCCACACCTAAAACATACAGAAATAAAAATAAAAATTATTTATAAAATCATATTTGAATACTAAACAATCAATAAAATTTATACAATACGTCATAAATTAGAACAAATCATTTCAACAAAAGGTTATCAATACGTCGTAATGTTAAAAGTTCAGAATTAGCATATGAAAAATAAATTTTAGAAAATGAAAACGATTTACAGATAGCGATGTAGAGGTATACAAAATCACAATATTAGAATGAGGTCATCGGTAGCAGATTGCATTAAATTAAATTCTAAATCCTAACCGCCATAGGAGATGAGTTATGTCAAAATTTAATGTGCAATCAGTGTTCGATTAGAAACGATTTCATAAAATGTGAGTTTCTACTTTTCTGCAATCAATCACCTGTCGTCAAAACAGCTAAAAAAATATGTACCATGCACGGCAATCTATGTAAAATGATTACACATTTCAGTTGGTAATTTTATAATTTATAGCATAAAAAACCGCAAACTTTCTATAGCAACTCAAAATATGTATTATTGCACACACAAATTAATAGTTAGCAGATATAGAGTGAAGTAAGATTGTTGCTACTTTTGGCATTTCACTACACACTGTGGGACATTGTGTTAACTCAACGAACCATATTAAGAGCATATAATGTATGTGTGCTTGACTCGTGCTTTGTTCATATCCAGTCACATAATAATTGTATTGCTTTTTAATTATTAATTGAGGTTTCCGGTTTTGGGTTTGGTTTAATTTTTATTGTTTTTTGGACTTCATACGTCAAGCGTCTGTTTGTTGTTGATTTATGTTCTTTTAACAAAAATGTACAATTAATTTGCAAAGACCAGTAGTAGACTGGGGGAAATTTTCTAGTTGCAATATCGCATAAGCTTATATCAAATCCGGATTCCTAACAAGTACAGTATTTATAAGTTTTCTAATTTTGGTTTGGTTCTACCCACTTGTTGAAGTTTATAGTCAATACACACCAGTATGTAACGATTACCATCTTTTGTTTCTGGAAACAAGTTGGCGATGTCCATTGCTATTCGTTCGAATGGCTCTCTAACATTGTATTGTTATATTCTTTCTTTCGCCATAGTTTGCGGCACACTTCACACTGTTTGCCCCAGTCTTCAATGTCGTTACGGCAATTGAACCAATAAAACCGGTGTCTGTTCCTGTAACTTCCCGCATCTGAAGCATCTTTTTTAACTTTTGATGTCACCTGGCTCACCACTGTTGTAATTTTCTATGATTCCATAATAGCGTTGTACCAATTTCCTTAACTCCTCTCTTATTAAAGTCTTTATCTTCTCAATATCCTCAAAATCCCGCTGACACAACTTTGTTGTATCAGTAAACTTGCTTTAGCTGCCTCATATTTTAGTATTGGCTCTTAAATGAAGTTTCAGATGGTCGTCCTCGAGAGCACTGATAAACGCGTCCAACGTTAGTTCGTTCAATACATCTTCAGGTGCATTTCCGTAAGCTAGACGCGCCAATTTTATTACTGCTCTCTCTAGGTCTTGCAGGCTTGCCCGCGTAGTTGCCGCTTGCATTGAAGTTGAATCTTCCATAATTCTCTGACGTGTGACTGTCCGTATCTTAGTTCCAACCCAGTCGTGATCCGCTCATACCTCTTTTGTTCCGGATACAGTTTTCAAAATGATTGCGTTGAGCCTTATTTCGAATTCGCCTTGGTTAAATATGTTCCGGAGTCCCGTGGTTTATCGCGAAGTGGCTTGTCTTTTGATGGATTACCAACGGTCATATCCATTATTTTGTTTTTATTCCAATTACAAACTTTGCCATCATTCATGAACTTCACGAAAGAGAAACTTTTGGCTGAGGTCAGTTTTGTTTTAAAAGGAGTTGCATGAAACTGGGTATTGGAGGTATTGGAAACAAAACCTTCAAGCGACTTGGCATCAAGTTCAGCATACTATAATAGAACGCTTTCAACATAAACAACCAGATATAGACATTGAAAACAAAACTCAGTCTAGAAAGCAACTTCCTAAAGAGTCCTTTTTGGAATGTTATGAACAAGTGTGTAGTTTAACCTTCGAATTGAGTACACCCTACTCTGACAACAGCTCATCAAGGTGCTCATGAAAAATATGACACCGGGTTTACGTTATAAACTAACAGATCGTCATTTTGATTCTCTCGGAGATTTGTTAAGCAGCTATATGAGTTGGGAAAACACGTGGTCTGAGTTTAAAATTGATTTCGATGTTTTTGTTCTCACTAAGAAGGGAGTAGCATTTCAAGATTATGACCAGTTTATTCCGCAAAGGCGTAGCATAAATACTTTAGAATTGGACACTAGTGCAAATTAAGATCATTTGATGAACCCTCCGCTAGACACAAACAGTCCTAAAAACTTTCAATACTGTATGCCTCCACAAGTCAATGCTATTCAAGGGACAAATATACTTTCTCCACAACAACCGAAGAGACCTCTCTCAAACCGACCACCACTGAATTCCAATTTCACACACCTAAATAGTACATACATAATTTGTTATAACTGTGACGATATAAGTCATTCATTTATCGATTGTCCAAAGCCACCTACTGGTTCGTTTTGCTACAAGTGTGGACTAAAAGACACAACATCCCCAAAATGGCTACGATGTTCGGAAAACGGTGCACGGAGCCAGTGTAGGTCTGGGAACCCGAGACATAACCAACCCAGTTTCACCAGCATTATGCTTCAGGGAATACAGATCCTACCTTAAGCAACCAGGGGAGGATGAATAATTCGAAGTAAACTCAGAAGCTTCCAATAGCTCATTTCATTCTGCAGAATCATATCCTATATGATATACACTTGTTCAGAAGTACCAAGATTCTGGTGGTGCACGGTGCTCTTCTTATAAACGTTTACCAGATTTTGCAGAAAACGTGAAACCTCCTTACAGTGTAGTAAATAATAAACGCCAATACAATTTGAAACATCGATCGCGAAGCAAAATTTACTGCCAATCAAGAAGAAATATTAGGTCCAATATAATATCTTCTGTAATAAACAATGATCCAAGTGATAACCGGCCGTACGCGCAGGCTCAATAAATGGTACCGTATATAAAGGCCTTTTGGTTAGTGGAGCCACTATCAGTATCTTAGGAGCTGGTTTCAGAAAAATATTTGCGCGACTCGACCAATAAATTTCACAGCTTTCCGGGGGTTATTAATACTGCCGGACAACCGCAACGAATTTTTGGGTTCGTTAATGTGCTAATAGTATTTAACGGCCTAGAAAAGGGAATGAGATTATTCATATTTCTGTCATTAGAGCAACCCCTTTATTTGGGGATTGATTCCTAGAACTTGTTCGGAATCACACCAAATATCGGAGCCATAACTTCTGTCTCTACAAATAATGACGCAAACCTTGACTCATATGAGTTTCATAAACTATCGCCCGAAGACCAAATCTAGTCACTCATTCCATCAATGTCGGCACAACTAAACCTATCAAGCATCGTTTCAATGCTATATCGCCCGCTGTTCAGACTCACATGTACGCGGAGTTGGACAGAATGATCTCATTGGGTGTCATTGAGGAATCCCAGAGCTTTTGGTGTTCGCCTGTCATCTTTGTATCGAAACCAAATGGTATTGGCCCCAACTGTCTTAACTTTTGTGTCAAAGACAACAAACTATTGTACTCACCATCAGCTGGTACACGTTACGTTGATACTGATTTACCTTTACGTTGATACTGAAAACACTCGAGCGACTTCGAAAACAATTCTATTGGAGTCGAATGGCTCATGACGTCAGACTTCATTGCAAACTGTAAGTTGTGTAAAATGAATAAAGCGGTGAATTATTGTACCAAACCTGAAATGGGGCATCATTTTACTTCCAAACACCCTTTCTAAAGAATTTGCTTCGGAATGTGTGAACTGAATAATTTTAGCGGCCATCCGCAGCCATCTGACGGATTCAACTCACAACTGGGATTTACATCTACAAGATGTAGCTGCTGCTCTTCGTAATGTTATTCATATAACACAACCAAATTCTCTCCCCACTATTTAACCTTTGGACAACGCATGACTTTACACGGTTCTGATTATAAATTATGGAGACTCATCTCGGATTATGGGAATAACGACGTAGGCCTGATGACAAAATTTGATCGCCTTAATATAGTACGATAAAGTCAACCATTTATTTTAATCTTTTTATATTTTTCGCGCACGAGCTCAAATCTTAAACTTAACAGAACCAAAATTTTAGATTTTTATCTCATCATCACAAAAAAAAAAATCCAGAAAACCATAAAAAAAATCGCGCTACAACCAAATATTCATTTTTTTGCTAAGTCACTTTCATTCTCTGCGATAACGACCAATCGATATTTTTCCTCAAAATGATCGAACTGCCTTATCGACCAATCGATATTTTTAATTTTCTTCAATAATTTTGACTTAAGCAATATCATAATCAACATTTAGGAGTTATAGTATGCTGAATATGGCAGAAAATTTAATCGAACTACATAAAGTAAAAGAACTTGAAACGAGACCATTCGGAATCGTTACAACTGCTCTTTAAAATTCGCGAATGGTATTTTTCCGTTGAATGCCGGAGGTTTTAAAACTCTTCTTGTGGTTTCATCAACTGGTTTGTTCGAAAACATTTTATTTAACTATAGCCATCTGGAACAGCTTGCGATGTGTGTTTCGATGCGGGCTTCCACTTGCTTAATTTTATTTCAAGTTCCTGCCTGATTTGTCCCGCACAATACTTGACCTGGCTATATCTACTTTTCTCCACTCTTTTTAGCTTGCAGATCCTGAGCGTACTGAATTTGGTTGAGCTTCTGGCCTAACTCGGTAAGCCACCCACCTTGTTCTGCTCGTAGTTCTCCCAATTGTGCACTTTGTTCTTTGCATAGCTCAGCAAATTGCTCACGTAGCTGGTCAAATTTAGCGTTTTTTCATTACGTAACTCCGCAAATTGCTCGCTTTGTTCATCTAAACTTTGTTTGTGAAACTTGGCAGCCTATAGGCTGCTCTCAATTTTTTCATTTAAAGTAACAGCGCCTTCATCATATCTTTCATGTCCAAGGTTGATTCCTGTTCTTCTGAAGGAGCCGGCTCAGTACAGCCACAATGATTGTTTCTGTTTGTTCAATCGCTCCGGTTGCCTCATTTTTCACTTTTTCATCGTAAGGCTGGACGTAAGGAATCCCTGATGGTCCTGGCGTCGGTGTTGATTGTCGTTATCTTGAAAACAGTCTCTGTGGTCTCGAAAACACCTCGCTCTTATTGTTTTCGGTTGAAAGCCCGAGGCTCTGCCTAACGGTTCACTTTTACTGTTCACTACTTTCACACTGTTTATTTTTTACTTTTACTGTGTTGCAACAATTTGTTGCTGTGCTGTTGACAGTGTAGCTAACAGATAAATACAAGATCTGATGGTTAACTGGAGAGTAGAAATAAGTTAGTCGAAGAAGAATTGTCATACAGATAATAAATATAAAAAACATAAACCTTGATTTATAACCTGAAACAGTTACATTCGAAAAGTAGGTGCTTGCCTTAAACTTGCCATGTCCAGAGATTACTTGGCTCATCGAGCTCGTTAGTGATAATTTTAATTTGAGTCTTGCTTTAATGTCTGGAATGAAGTCAAATGTATGCCTATACGATTGACCGATTCATTCCATCTTCTATGCCATAGGTTAATCGTCATTGCCGCTATTTCAAATTTCATTCTATACAGGTTGGTTAAAAGTGTTGAAAGCGACACCTATTAATCAGTAGAGGAATCAAAATTTATACGCCATTTTAATAGTTCATCTTTCATTTGAATACATGAAAATTTTTATTTCGATCTGGCAATCCATTCTTTGTTTACAAGCCATTAGAAGTTGACGTGTAAGTGTTTCGTTTACGATGGAAAAAACCGAATATCGTGCAGTGATAAAATTCTTTGGTTTGGAAGGTTTATCAGCAACAGAAATTCACACAAAAATGGTAAAAGTGTTTAAAGAATCTGCTTCTTCATTTCCAACTATGCATCGATGGATTTTAGAGTTTAAAGGTGGTCATTCAAGCGTTAAAGATGAACCACGTAATGGGCGTCCAAAAAGTTTAACAACACCAGACATCATTGAGCATATGTATAATATTGTGTGTGAAGGTCCAAGCTTGACTAAGCGTGAAATTGCTGATACCATAGGCATCTCAGACGAACGTTTGGAAAAGCAGCTTGGAAAACTGGTGCCGCACTCATAAACAATTCAACAAAAAGCTGAATCGAAAACAAATTTCTAAGCGTAATTTGGAGCGTTTTAAGCATAATAAAACCGATTTTGTGCGTAGATTTATAACTATGGATGAGACTTGGATCTACCACCAAGATTCTACACTGAAACAAGAACATGTACAGTGGACTGAAGCTGGTTGTTCAGCTCCAAAACAGGTGAAGTCAGGACGATCGGCCAAAAAGATCATGGCATCAGTTTTATGGGATGCAAAAGGGATTTTGTGGATTGATTATCTTAAAAAACGTAAAACAATTAATTCTGAATATTATTGCAACCTTTTGGACTAGATGTCAACTCCTAGATATCTCACAGATTTGGCCATTTTAATGTTTAACCGTTTTCATATTGTTGGAGGTCAACAGAAATCAAATTTGCCTTTTAGCTGGAGCATCAAATGGCTAGTAACCATTCTAGGAGTTTCCCTATAACCGGTAGCAACTCTGGGTCTATAAGATTTCGAGAAAAGTGGATCCCAATCGACAGGTTTCCTGATTACAATCATTTCACCTGTTTTCTACACCTTAGGGAAGTAACCGAGTTTTAAGCAACCGTTTAATAATTTTACTATGTTTGGCCCTATGATGGGCCATGCAAGCTGAATTATTTCAGCGTTCAAGTTGTCAAGTATTGCTGAGTTGTTACGTTTGAAGCAATTTTGAGCACTGGGGACCTCTTCTCATGTAAATGGGGGGTCTTCAGCAACTGTGGATGTCCAACTGCTGTTGGTGGCGATCTTGCGCATTTCTGCGTGTGATGTTTTTTAAAAGATGATTTTTATCTACTGTTTTTGCTAAGAATTCTTCCAATGTGGCATTAAAACATTCATGCGGTCGACTTTGAGTGATCCCGAACTCTGTCTTTGGAGGGTTTTCACCTCCATTTGACATTTTCTTTTTAGTTCGACACGCCAACATAATTTGTCATTAGCTGTTGAAACATGAGCTGATGTTGTAACGGTCTCTGTTGTACTTGTGATGTATCAGCAACATTATCGACGTTTCTATTTGCACCTTCTATCAATTATCCGTCAACACTATGAGAGAGAAGTTAGGATGAAGATACGGCCTCCGAATATAAAAAGTGAAGCCAATAGTGAAATAAATAATGCAGAGTTACTCCGAAGTAACCAAAACAAAATAAGTGTTTCGAGGGGCTGATGAACGAGAGAATCTGGCATGGCTGTACGTGTACAGCGTTTTCTCAACCCAAATTTACTTGTTTTGGACTCAAAATTACCGCACAAATTTGTATTTTAATGTTGTATTGGATTGCATATATCACCTTGAAAGTATCAATTTGTTTCAATCAAGTTTCTTCATCTAAATAAACATCAAGGTAAGTTATTTCAATTGCACGTAATACTGATCGACAAATAGATTTTGAACGTAACACAGATACTTATTGCGAATGCTACAAAATCATTCATTATGATCATACAATAAAATGTACTCCAACTTTCGATTAAAAACTTATTTCTGTTACAAACGTTTTTACTTTTTAAATCAAATTGGATCCGATCAACCACAAACAGATTTCTCCAAATGCGAACATTAAATGTTTATCTTGAATGTTTAATCATGTTATCTTTACGTTATACATATAATTACCATCATTAATATGATGATGATCTCTTAAAGTATGCTAATGTGACGATGGCTTCACATTTGTAACGTAGATCAATATTACAGCACTATAATTTTGTTTAAATAATTTGCATTTAAATAAAGTTATCGACATCTTTACGAAATATTCGAAAATACAATTTCCGTCATGTTGCAGCATAAACGAACACTCAAATCATGTTGCAACACCAAACGTACAAACTTCCGCTACTTTAGCTTTAACGAATTTTATTTATACCCAATGAGTCACGACACACATGTTCTATACAACCTCCGACAATAACTATAAACGATTAAGCTCAGTCAACACTAACTGCACGTATAACAAACTCCTTAGATCTCGTCTAACTGAAAAATATTATCCAAGAAATAGTCATAACCGATAAGAATCAACAATTACTCGATGGAATGAACATTCAATGATAAGATAGAAGTGGATCCAAAAATAGATCCCAGATTTCTTTATAACCTAAACGATCTGGATAAAATTCAAGACGTAATGAAAAGTTTACGAGGTCTCAAAATGTCTGACGCTCTATTACGCAGACAAGCCGATGACGACATTAATACAAAAAGGTAACGCCATCCCAGAGTTCTATCAGCAAATTTATTACCACCTTTCCACCTATGAGCCAACAAGAGAGGACCAATGGTCTTAAAGGCATTAATTACTAAAAGAGACCAAGAATGAATCAATTCGAGAACAAAAGACCTGATTCGAATCAAATCCATCAACCATCAAAATCCCAGAGAACACACCTTATGAATCTAAGAATTACAATCCCAGTTTAGAAAATTATCAAGAATAAATGGCTGAACACGACTCAAACTATGATCAAACACTCTTGGAGTATAAACTCAACCCCAGGAAAATTTCAATCAGAGCAACGAAACTGACGATACTGACTATGGATAAGAACCGGTAGCAAACGAAGAATTAGACGATACACAAGACAGGACGGATGTGAGACGGCATTACAAAATACGGAGCTATGAACTTCAACAAGCCCTATAATACCGATAACCACGATGAGATAATCGCAAGTGCAATTGACACAGAATTTGAAGGTGCATACTTTAAAACAACTTGGTTGAAGAGATTCATGCGAAATACGAGTTGTGCGTCATTGAGATTCACCAGAAGTTGAAAAAAGAGCTTAGCGGATTTCCTAAAGAAGGCGTCACAAAGAATACCAACATAAAGTTGCCCATTGAAACCATTGAAATTCCCTTATTTTGCGGTGATTACAATTGCAATAGACAAGCTTTTATAGTCTGTTCAATAAAACGGCACATCAAAATGAGAGCTTATAAAACGAAGAAAAGATGTATTATCTCCTATTCATGGTTAGAAGACAGGCAGCATTACCTATCAATCATCTCACACTATCGGAAGACAAAAATATGACTGTATGGGATACACTTACTGCCAGATACGATGACTTGCGAATATTGCACGTAAGTGTATTGTTAGATCAACCCAGTTTGACGGTCGAATCTTTTAACGGATCCAAAGCACTGGAGTGTCATAGTAATAGGCATTTTAACGAGGTAACTTGATGAAAACGTTAAAAAATTTCTTTAGTTTCTTAGAATCAAGATTTCAGTCTCTGGCAACTATAACTAGAAAAAGTAAACAAGAAACCGCAGCCACAAAACCAACAAAATATTGCAAAGAAGACAACACATTTGGCAACGACAAATGAACCATCCTGTGTGGCTATTGCGGTGGAACTCATGAAGTTACAGGTTGCGAGACTTTTCAAATCTTATCAATATTGAAACGAACTTATGCTTGCAGAGCAAAATCCTTGTGTATAAGCTGCCTACAGAATTATAATGGAACATATTGTCACAAAACATGTGCAACGGAGCTCATCGTATGCTACCGCTACAAGTACATCGATTCGACATCACCGGAATGGGTCGGACAGAAGCCGGTACGGCTCATTCATCAGTGGAGTTCAACATTAGTCCGTGGTTTTCTTCAATTTTCAAGATGAAAATGAAGGCTATATGGTGTTCAAAAACATAACCGGATAAGGTCATTGAACCAAACTATTGGAACCATACCAAAAATTTTATTTGGGTAGATCCAACGTTTTCCAACGGGCAAAGAAGAAAATAAGAATTCCGTTCAATACCGAATTATTAGTTTCCATAGCCATTCGGTCAATCAAAACAAATAGCGGTCGCTCGACTACTTCAAGTTAAAAACGTCTGGCAAAGAATCCTGAATTGGGACATATGAAGAAAACTGAAAGCGTAGATGGAGACGCTCAGAAGCATTCCTCATTATGATGTCTTGAAGGAGGAGAATCCAAATACAACGGCAAAACCGAGAGGTCGTTTTCGATGCATCGGCAAAATCATCCACAGGAATATCATTAAAATAATTAATGCTGAATGGTCCCACCCTGCACCAGGACTTAATGAGCATATTTTTATGTTGGCGAAAATTTAAGTACGTCGACACAGCAGATTCAGAAAAAATTGTTCGTGAAATAAAAATGCATCAAGAAGATCAGGTATATCAGCGGATTTAATGGAGAGTCTTCGGAAAAGCAACTACAAGATTACAAACTTACAACCAGAACCTATAGCACTGTCGGAGCAGCCTACTTAGCGGTGAGAACCTTGCAACAATTAGCGAAAGATGACACCCCTACACATCCGATCGCAAAAGAAATCACTCTCACTGATTTCTTCTTTGACGATCTCATATCTGATCTGCAAGTGGACATCTAACAACCAAGCCCTACTGAACGCCTTACCAACTAATCTAATACAATAAAAATACTTGGCCTTAGTTGAAATCCTGCCACAGCCAGCTTCGGATTGCGCATTTCATTGCTGAAATTTGATAACAGGAACTTTACCAAAAGGAGTTGATTTTTCAAAAAGAGCTGATTTTTAAGCGCTTAGGTTGGTTAGCACCAAGTACTAAAATATAATAGTTCAATTAATCATGCAACACCTTTGGATAGCAGACGATCGCGCTTTCGTGGATTAAAGGACGTCAGTCGTATCCGTTCATCTCCATTCCCGATACAACAACAACATCTGAAGCTTTCACGTTTTGACAGACAAGCAACATGATACAGATACAACAATATTGCATTCTTGTTAAATATAACGGATATCAACGCGACCAACAAAATATGTGATATGTGACAACCAACGTGATCATGTGATGTCGATGACCAGCAATGTGATGTCGATCACATACATGAGAACAATTTATTTCTTTATTTTTTGCAAACGAATCAAAAAATAGAAATGTTAATTTTTAATATTGTCAAAAAGTACTTATGTATCAGTCGTACTTACCCATCAGCTATGTCTGCGATAAACTTCAAAATTGTTCGCCAGGAGACGTAAATTGTAGGCTATTATTACGAACGAAACTCTCATTTCATTTAAAATTGGTTTGAAGAAGGCTGATTTTGACCGGCTTTATAATTCTGATGTTTGGCCTGCTGGTGCTATAATCCACCCATTTACAAATTATTCACGCATATCAAAAAACCGGACTCTTGCTACTTTTCAACAACCAAAGTAAATACTGCGTTAATCAATCAGTTTAATTTATCAACGACCGTCGCTTCATCTACTACCATCAATGCCTTCACTTCTATCTACTATCACAATGCCTGCAGTATCCAAGGTAAAACCAGGGATATCCGCTTAGGCATACTTGACAATGATTTTGATTTTATAATAATCGGCGAGACCTGGCTTACGAGCAATATGTTATCCGAAGAGTGTTTTCCATCTGACAATGTCGTTCATAGAAAGGGTAGATATGATTTTGACACCAGTTGTAGAGGCGGTGGTGTTTTAATTGCTGTAAAAAATTCAGCCTCCAATGAAGTGATCGCATGCCATCCCTGGCTTAACGTCATTGTTGTTCGCATCAGACTAGCTTACAGTACCTCGATTGTTGTCGTCGCCGTTTATATTCCTTACGGATCCGACCGGGATGTCTATACAAGACGTTTATCAACTACATGGACTCAGCCATTATACCTTCAGTTCGTCCTTGTGATCAAATTGTCATTGTGGGATACTGCTATTTGCTAACCATGTCTTGCATGCCGATGTTGCTCCGTGCTTGGACTTCACTGGACGTGAGAGCATTTACCACACACCAATTACGATAAATATTTTTTATACTAAATGTACAATTAATTATTTTTCTAATGATTTTCACTTTAATTTTAGAATGACCAGCACTACCAATTGGGACTTTTTACAGCGTGGTGCGGATTTCAATGACACGGTGCACAGATTCAATGAGCTTCTCGGGAGTAGTATCGAGAGACACGTTCCGCGGGTTATCAATAATAAATCCGGCTTTCGTGAGCCATGGTGTAATACGAGTTGATGGTGCTCGAGAAACGACGCAACAAGTTGCATTCCCTGTATAGGCGTAGATTACTATCCCGAAGTTGTCAAAGCTCGTAAGGAATGTAAGACTCTCAATCGGTTCCTTTACAATAATTACGTAGTGCAAATGGAACAAGTTTTGACATCCAATCCCACAAAATTTTGGAACTTCATTAACAGTAAGAAAAAGGTATCTGGTTTTCCGTCGATCTTATCAGACAGATCATTTAAAATTTACCGAACAGGAGGTTCAGGATCAACTGCTCCTTCTCAACGTTCATAAGGGAGCGGATCATGACAGTCTTCTACAGATCCTATTCAATTCTTGTTTAACGAAAGCCTTCGTCGTGGTTTTTTCCAGATCCCTGGAAAATCTCATGTATTCATCCAATTTTCAAGGCGAGTAATAGAAGTGAGGTTAGTAATTATTATGGGATCGCAATCATCTGTGTCTTACCCAAACTGTTTGAAGAGACTTATTTCTCCTTTTCAGCATGGATTTTATTCCGGTAGGTCTACCGTGTCAAACTTGTCCTCTTTTTGTAGTCATTTATTTGACAGTCTAAACTCCAAGCAGCAGCTTGACGTTGTCTATACCGACTTCGCAAAGGCTTTCGATGTGATTGATCACTCTCATCGACTGGTTGCGTTCTTACCTCTCAGATTGCTGGCAATCCATTAGGATTGTCGATTCTTTCTCCCCATTATTCCGGGCGTCATCCGGTGTGCCTCAGGGTAGTCATATCGGCTCACTGTTATTTTCATTATTTATTGACGACGTTATAAAACGTGTTAAGTTAGCCAACTGCCTCCTCTTCGCGGATGACATGTAGATTTTCGCCCGAGTCTCTAGCGTGTTAGACTGCAAATTGTTACAAGATAACGGTTCAAGCGGTATAAGCTTCTGCAGTTGGTCAATTAACAACATACTCCCTTTAAACGTGATAAAATGCAAAACTCTTTCTTTCATCCGTATCCGCTCGCCTGTTTTTTATCAATATCAACTATACAACGAATCCATTGATCGGGTTTTCATTCGGATCTTAGCGTAATCTTTGAATGTGCTATACATTTACCAGACATATTAACGCCATTATTTCAAAGTCGTACATTATAATTGGTTTCATTAAACGAAACTGCAAGAACTTTAGTGACCCGTTAACTTTGACATCATTATACGTATATGCTTTGTTCGCTCTATTTGGGAGTATGCATCTCCTGTTTGGTCACCCTTCTACCAATGTCATTCCGAGAGCATCAAGGTATCCAGAAACAGTTTATTTTGTTCGCGCTACGACGTTTACCAGCCATGCGTGCTGTGGATTACGTTCTTCCGCCTTATCGGAATCGATGCAATCTTTTGAAACTGCAACGTCTAGATAATCGCCGCGATATAGCTTCTGCGCTGTTTGTGCGTGAGATATCATTAATTCCCGTGTCGATTGTATCGAGCTACTAGCATGTCTCAACTTGTATGCTCCCGAACGTCGGATGCATCAACGCGATGGAGCTTTATTCATGAACCGAGCGATAACCAAACTCCGGTCGTTCTGATCCAATTCCGAGGGTACCGCAGGTATTTAATAAGGTCCAAATTAAAATTTATAAACTGATATTAATAACATTGTAATAAAATAGTAAATAAAAAGAACAGTCGAGTATTACTCGAGTGTATAAAAAATTTAAGTTAAACGTTAAAAAAACATCTAACTCGTCCCCAAAAATACAAGACATACGCCGCTAACAGAACTTCTGTAATACAAGAACAATCAAATCCAGGACAATGGCACCATATAAGCACCAAGGAAAATTCTTCTGATTGTGCATCTAGAGGAATTTAGCCAACACAGTTGAAAGACTACGGTTTGGCTCAGGATTTGCTACAACCCATCCAAGTCAATGATGCCGCATTGGCCTTGAAACATGTCCGAAAATGTCTTGGGTTGATCCAGAACAATCATCGACATCGACTGCAAGACCAAATCGCTTCGGACGGAAGACAAAGCTCTGTATTTCGTGGAATCAGAAAAGTGTGATTTATTTTGAGCTGCTATAACCTGGTGAAACCGTAAATACTGAATGCTACCTACAACAAATGATCAATTTGAATCGAACTTTGCGTGAAAATCGACCAGAATATGATATGAGGCAACACAAAGTTATTTTGCTTCATAATAATGCACCATCACGTTGGAAGCACTTCATTTAGGAAATACTTTCACATGCGGCTTACTCGAGAGACTTGGCTCCGTCCGATTATTACTTATTTACATCGATGAGACAATTCGATAATTTAATTAGTTACAACAAACTGCCGATAGAGCAGCGAGCAATGGACAAAACAAATTTCATAAAATCAACATTGTAGAGATCATTGCAAACGAATTTTCCGGATAATTTTTTGTAATTTCTTTTCTCTCAATTTTTACTTTTTTCTGATTTAAATTTGAACATCGAACCCTCTATTTTGTAAATATATTGTTTTAGCACGTTGCCGCCTTTTATATCATTTGTTAAGCATTCTTTAAATTTTAAAAATGTTTTTTTTGTACGATTAATTTTTTTAAATGCCCTTCACCGAGTTACACCTTGGGCTAAATAATAAATAAACAAAACAAATGTATTCTAGCTAGGGCTTTTGAAAATTAAAGAATACTTATACAGCTGCTGGGTACTAATAAGCATATGGTACATGCCTATATTACCTTTAAAACAAATGTTAATTATTTAATAATCGATGCTTCTAATTTATTTGAAGGATGAGAAAAAGCAAAAATAAATTCGGCTTTCAAAATCATTGAAATAAGTTCGAGTACGTACACAATTATAGTAAAAACATTGTTACGTACACTTGATGTGACATGATAGGCGTGATTGTGGCGACAAAATACTGGTTCAATTATTTCTTAATGGTTTCGATCAATATACAAATATTTTATCTGCAAACAATCAACTCATGCGAAAATGAAATTCCATTAGTGTTTTGAAATTGCGAATTCCTTTGCTTATCTGATTGCATCACGTTAGTCACAGAAAATTTTATTTAGCACAGGACTACAGATTAAAAGAGTTGAGTTAAATAATTAGAGGTTTACGGTATCAAGTTTTTATTTTGACCAAATGACATCAACCTAAAAAATAATACCAAACAAAAAGTAAGTTTTGTTAAAGAATAACTCAGAATTGGTTGACGGCCATTGGTCAAGGCCAATAATATTTCAATGATAGTTTTTAATGTGTGATGATACAGTGTCGTAACTGAGTAAAGTTAAAGCTATAAATTACTTCCAATCATTACTTAGCCGCCCCGGTGGCAAAGTGGTTAGCATGCTTGCTCCAGCGACCGGAGGTCCCGGGTTCGATTCCCGGTGGTGACAAGGAAAAATTTCACGGCTGGTTCAGAATCAATGAATTAATCACTCATTATCCGAAATGAAAATATGATTATGAAACCTCATTTGAGGCGGCCAAATCCCTTGATAGGATGTATAGTGCCAGAGAGAGAGAGAAATTACTTAGCATTGCCTAAAGCGATTACACGGATTAGTAAGTGATTCAATCAATGTTTAATTGTATAATGTTCAATAAGCGTGTAATGTGGTACTCACACTCGATGGTGAACCACATTTGAACCACACCTGTGGCTGCTCATCACACTAAGTGCGGCAATTTTACTTATTAAGGTACTAATCTAACCAAAAATGAGCTTCGATGTTCTAATGCTCACCCACCAAAATATTTGTGTAAAACATTCCACTTAGCCGTATAACACAATCCCAATTACTGTGCCTTGTGGCGCATGTACATTTTATCGTTTTTATTAACACTAGCTACATTATTAGCTATACACTAGCAAGATTTTTATCTATACGCACTCTACACATACAATTTGGTGGGTTGATGTCCAATAACGTAAAATTAGTGCAAAGTTTTGTCACAATAAGTTGCTTGCTCAGTACTTCGATTATGGCGATCATAAAATGAACGATAAAATTCTATAATTTGTAAACGTTGTTCGTAGCTGTAATTCTATCAATGATGAAATAGCAATGCTAACTAAGGACAATTGACTTTGACAGATGTCGCCAATCACCCGTGACGTGATGTGTCAAAAACATCGGATCCGATCGAAACGCGATATTTTAAAACGCGATATTTCGAAACGAGATATGGTACAAAACGCGATATTTCAAACGCGATATTTCAAAACGCGTTTTGGTACAGAATGTGCATTGCGAAGCGACAGGAGCGTAGTGCCCCGATTTATACCGAAGCTATATACTCTCGCTGCTATCGATTTTTAAATTCCTATAAACTGAAATTAAATTTCCCCTTCACCCGACTGATATAACCCGATCCTAAATTCCCGTTTTGTACCATATCGCGTTTTGTACCATATCGTGTTTTGAAATATCGCGTTTTGATAATTCGCGTTTTACAATATCGCGTTTCAAATGGGACCCCAAACACATATACACAAAAAACCAACAAGAAAAAAATCACCCTTTATGGGACGAAATATTTTGTTCAAGAGTATTTTTCGATTTTGGACCGCAGCATTTATCGAGAAAAATGTATCTTTAAAAATTTACAATCGTTGTGAAACTCCATATATTCTCAGAAAATATTCATAATAACAAAAAAGCACCAACTGATGGTCCCGATTTGGGTATTTTTTTTCGTAACATAAGACAAAAATTATTTTGTGCGTGTTGAGTATATTTAGATCAGTTGTGAATTTCGATCAGTTGTCAAACTGTATTAATCAATCAAATGTCAAATAAAATATAGTTGAGTGAGTGTTCGTTAACAAAATTTGAAGCTGAAATTTCACATATTCAATATGTGAAACAAAAAGCTAAACTGGATGTGTTGCGAGATAAGGCTTATCCATTTAACCGTAGAGGTAATAGTGGTTCGTCTGATTTCCAATTTCATCCACGTTTTAAGAACTTGTCCTCAGTCGTTTTCCGTGATACAGAGGTGCAAATGCTTAGCAACGGAGTCAATTTTGCCCCTACGCCAAATAAAATCGACCTTCGTTCATTCGAGAATCTTGCTGTAGATGCCGAAACAGCCTTATCTGGCGAGATAACCCAAATAAAATCAGTGTGTGCGTTACAAATAAAGAAAGGTATTGATAACTCTTCTTCTCCGACAAACTTTTCTTCTTCTGCTGCTTCTAATACTAACCTCAAAGTGATTGGTGCGATAAAGAAAAAACTACGTGACCATGACCTGATAGCGTGTAAAGCGGATAAAGGCAATACAATTACCGTGCTCACAAAAGTCGATTACTGCAATAAAATCTCTGATTTTATTACAGAAAGCAAAGCAATAGAGCTTGGCAGAGATCCAACTAAGTCTTTTAAGACTGCGGTTAGTAAGTGTATCAACCAATGCCAGAAGTTATTTGATGGAACTGGTTGGAAGTACTCTGTCATGAATCCGTCTGCCCCGATCCTTTATGGTTTACCAAAAATCCATAAGGAAGGCATTCCGATTAGACCAATAGTAGCGTATTGCAATGCTCCCGCCTACAAGCTATGTAAGGGTTTCATAAATTTTTTCAATTGTCATACTAATTTCTTTTCAGCTTACTCGGTTAAGAACTCGGTAGAATTGATTAACAAAATTCAAGACGTCGACATTCCTTTACATTCAAAACTAGTTTCATTTGACGTTGCCAGTCTTTTCACTTCTATTCCGATTAATACTTTGTCCCAAATAGTTTGTAATTACTTAGATAGGGATGTTGTAGATGAGAGCTTACGTCGTGAACTGAAGTTAGTTTTTGAGACTTGTATTAAACAAAATTATTTCTGTTTTGATAATACATATTTCAAATTCGCTGATGGTCTACCCATGGGCTCCCCTCTGTCACCTTTGTTGGCTGAAATTTTCATGAATTTCTTCGAACAAATGATCATATCAAACAACAATCCTTATTTTCGTCATATAATCTTTTGGTATAGATATGTTGATGACATATTATGTCTATACAATGGAACTGATAGACTGTTAGACTCTTTCCTAACTTGGTTAAATTCTCAATATCCCACCATTGATTTTACGTTGGGAAAAGAAGAAAATAAATGTATTAATTTTCTAGATATAACAATATCCAGGATTAATTCTACTTTAGACTTCAAAATTTATCGGAAACCCACGTATACAGACGCTGTTATCCCTAGTTCTTCAAACCATCCCCATAATATCAAAATGTCAGCTTTCCACTCACTCATAGATAGACTAATAAACATCCCTCTGTCAAATTCAAATTATAACACTGAGCTTAACATAATTCTTCAAATAGCAACGAATAACGGATATGCAACTAGGACTATATTAAAGTTATTGAATAAAAAGCTAAAGCGTAAAACTCTAACGGGTATTTATCCACCGGATAGTCCACCGCGGGAAAATTGGCGTCGCTTAGAGTATATAGGAAAAACGAGCCAACGGATTAGCAACATCGTGTCCAATTATACCAATATTAGTTTTGCTTTTTATAATAATAACACAATAAAGAAAATGATTTTTAACAATAAACCTAGAGTTGATCGCCTTTCCAAATCTGGTGTCTATAGGATCAATTGCAATGATTGTAGTTTCTCCTATATTGGTCAGACTGGGCGCAATTTTGGAGTTAGAGCTAAGGAACATTTATCTGGTTGCAACCAATCAACTTTCCATAATCATTTAACGTCAGAAAATCATACAGCTAGCTTGAACAATTTAGATATATTACATATACAACCCAAAGGCAGACGTTTAGATACCTTAGAATCTTACGAAATTAGAAAATCAATATTTCTTAACCAAAATTTCCTTAACGAACAGAGAGAAATCCGGTTCTCACCAATTACAGATTCCGCCCTTTTCTATTCTCACGTACGCAATAATATACCTTGAATTTTGTTACTCAGCCTATGACTCATCGCACACCTGCGCGATCCGTAGATTAATTTTTATTGCTTATTTTTTATTTTTTTTTTGCCCTCCTTCTTTTATTTATATTTTGCTTTTATTGCTTATTTTTTATTTTTTGCCCTCCTTCTTTTATTTATATTTTGCTTTTGTCTACTATATAACAAAAATTTTTACTACAAATCAGTAGATACTCCTGATGATGACCTAACAAGTCGAAATCGATCGAGTGATTTTTTAAACTTTTTGAAAATTATTCAAAATAACTGCGAAACAAAAAACAAGTGATTAATAAAAATGTCTTTATTAAGTACTAAAAATAAAACAAAAATTGCTTTATCTATTGGCAAATATTAAAGCGAGTTTGCTGATGTGATAGTCAAAAAGTTCGAAATATTTATTAGTCCCGCGCAGCATTCTTGTAATAGGCTCGTTCTGGCCATAGGTCGTTCTGTGAGGAGCAATCCTATAAGCAGGTATCGTTCTCAAAGCACGATTATTTACATTAAGATTTACCTTTTCGAGTAGAGCTGCAGAATCTACACCGCCAAACAGTTGATGAATGAATACGACGTCTGCAACAGATCGTCGCTTACATAGTGGCTTCAAGTTGATAAGCTCCAAGCGGTCGAGGTAAGGTGGCAAATTGTAAACGTCCACCCCAGGTAATCCGCGCAGAGCTTCAATTCTTCGTATATGCACTTCATGGTACGAGGACCAAACCTGACTAGCATACTCAAGCAGGGGCCGAACAATTGTCATATAAAGGGAACTCGTAACGTAAGGGTTCACAAATTCCTTAGACCAGTGCTTCACAAATCCAAGCGAAGAGTTTGCTCTGTTGACAATAAAATCGATGTGATCTCTAAAGTTAAGTTCGCGGTCACAAATCACCCCTAAATCCCGTATGGTTAAAACGGGTTGAGTCGGGTAGCTGGCAAATTTATTCATACATAATTTTATGAAACATGTTAGTTGGATTTTCCGACTCTTGATCCAGAATTGGTCCCATTAGTTTGTATTTTGTCATCAGGTTATCAGTTCTCGAACATCTCTTCCCTCTCCATCGACAGGAGTCTATCAATTTGTTAACGGGTCCTCTTCTTCTGCAATAGAGGGAGACAAAGAGAGAGAGAGAGAGAGAGATAGAGAGAGGGAGGGAGGGAGCGAGAGAGAGAGAGAGGGAGGGAGCGAGAGAGAGGGAGCGAGCGAGAGAGAGAGAGATACACCGTGAGAAAGAGAGGGAGGCTTCGAGGAAAGGAGAGAGAGTGGAAGTTTGTTGGTAATATGAAATTGTGACCAAAGCACAAAAATTATACCTGGATTGTACTGGCAATAACAACAGGTTACTTGAACCATTGAACATGCAAGAAAATTTTTCTCATTCTTTAAATCCATTAAAAACTATAATGCACTTGTATTACAATGTGCCATAAATTTTATATGCGCTCGACATATTTTATACATTATTATTACTTTATTTAGTATCAACTACTTGAGTATGTACTTGAAATTCATCAGAAGTCAATCAAAATTGAAACATTTACTCAAACTCAAAATATGGAAAAATTTGTTAGTATTAGCTACTAATCTAAAATTGGTTTTATAAAATCAATAAACAAATCCATAAATCAAACATGATAATTACAACAGTTCTTCAAATGCAATGTTTACAATTTTAACATGTGTGGCATCAACATATATACGTCATTAACTCGGCTACAACTAATATGTAATAAAATGCCTGCACTCCATTTTATTTATTTTATGAGCTCATCAGCTACTTAAGATAAGAATAGTTCACTAAAACTAAGGCAAAACAATTTTATGACATCCAAAAGGTTAATAACTCACAATGTTTGCGTCTCTTAATAATTTTTACGCCAAATTAGCATAAAAAAAAATTTGATGCACGTTTGTTCTTCTTGACAACTCGTGTTAAAAGTGCGATGTTCAAGGCTTTTGTTATATTTGCTTTTGTGCTTATTTTTCAACAAGAATATTAATTGAACAACATTTTTTTTAGGAGACAATAAATTACTTTTGTGCGAATAAAGGCGAAATGTATTTATTGTATGTAACAATACTGCGGAAGTATCGAAGTTCAATTCTTTTCAAAATGCTCCATCGATTTAGAATTCTAATCGTATACGGTTATCAATGAACTCATGAACTTATTTATCCGTGTATCCAGAGAGACCGACAATAGCATTTTTTCAAAAAGCGATAAAGCCGAACCAATATATTCTAGACAACATTTTCTGGGCTATCAATCTCGTTACATTTGCTTTAACGAATTTAAGATTTGACACTGGGAGTTGGACCATGTATTTTAGCTATCAATCAACGAGACAAACACTTTATTACTTTATTTCAAAGTAGGTTTTTTTGAGCGAATAATTAATCAACGTTAATGATGTCATCGAATTTTCCGTTTACCTTAACATCCAAGTTTATATACAAATTTTAAATAAAAAAATTTTTAGTGTTACTAGGAATGGGTTTACTGCAAGTTTAACAACCACTATACTTTTTTAATTAAAACGTGCTTGCTCTTTTTCTTTTAACATTAATATTGTTTCGGTTCGTAATCGTATCTATCGGCAAAAACTAATACTAAATCCAAATTCTAGTTACAACATTTGGCCGTACCTGGTGCCCCGAAACCCCCATTATGAAATGATGTAAAATTTCTGTTCATTTCGTTTCTCGTTTGGCAAAATTCTTGAGACCGAACCATGAATTGAATACCGCACGAGAATATTAGAAATATGTTTAAGTTCACCTGTCCATCGTTTAACATATCCAGGCATTTGCCTTCTCACTGACTCTTTGCAATACTGCGAGCTGTTAACTTTGTATGCAGTAGTTAACCGATTCCTTTTTCGATGAAAATAAAGGGTGTTTGTTTAGAGGTTCACAATTTTAAATTAAAATAGAACAGCTTTAGTGGATACATAATTTTATGCCATTAATACTTGAATATGATTTGAACTATGTGGCCGCCGCGGCTGACGCGTAAATGGCGCAAACTGGATGTCCAATTTTCGCACGTTTTTCGCGGCCGTATCTCGCTAATAATTCGCCGAATGATGTGTTCTGGTCGTCTCTTGTTTATCATGGTAGACAAGTAACTTAACATCTCCCCAAAGAAACTAACCTAATGGTGTTAGATCATAAGATCTCGATGGCCAATTAACAGGACCACTACGTGAAATTAGTCTTTCATATTATGTTTCTTTGAGTAAATTAATTGTATCCCGATTCCCACGCTGTGTGGTATGTGGTACCATCCTGTTGGAACTACAAATCAGCAAGATTTATGCCAGCCAATTGGGGTACGATAAAGTTAGAAATCATGTCTGAATATTTGTATGTTCTAACCATTTTGAGACCAGTTGCTTCCTTAAACAGAAGCTTAAACTGACCGCTGTCCCTACATTATGTCTTCCTAATCTGGAATGGCAAAGTGTTAAAAGTGCTGCTTCTCAAATGCCGTTATCTCCGGTAGTTTTAAATAACATAAATGTACCTACAGGGGAGTATTCCTGGCGAAATTTATGTTATAAATTCTGTTCTATCTTCATCGCAAGAGTCAAATAGATCTCTATCAGAAACTTTGCCAACGCCTAAATATACATATTGCAGAACGATAAATCAAAACTGCTTAAAAAATTTAAAATTTAGACCGAAAAGCTCGAATAACAAATAAAAAACTCGTGGATTTCAGAAATAAGCCTAAGCCTTGTTTGAATGATCTAATTGAAAAACAAAATAAAAGCGAGCACTCTAAAAATTTTTGTCGACTTTTACTTTCAGATAGAACAAAATCACAGAAGTGGCCAGAACAATTTAAAATATTGGCTCAAAATATTTATTATCCATCCCCCAAGTCTTATAATTTCATGAGGGGCAGATTAAATTTTGATTTACCTTCGAAAATCTCACTTTTACGTTGGCAACCAATAAAAAATTTCTCTCCAGGCACAAATAATGAAGTAATGCAATCAAAGCTAAAAGAAAAAATTAACACATTAAGCGAAATGGACAAACAGCAGCTTAATTTTTGACGAAATTATAATTCGGAAGGATTTGAAATACAACTCAATTCGAGATTGCATCGATGGCTTCGTAGATATAGATGATGACTGCAGAAACCCCAAAACTGGTAGTCACATTTGTGTTTTCATGGTACGTGGCATTATCGGAAATTGGAAGAACATTTTAAGCTATTACGTATCTGAAAACGCTATTTCTTCTAATTTGTTAACTAGGTTAATACGCACTAACTTAGAACTTTGTAGTTCCTTGAACTTAACTGTCAGAGCTATCATTTGTGATCAAGGCTCGAATAATCGAAAAGCTCTAAATAATTTTGGAGCTAATATTGGAAATGTTATTTTAAAACACAACTGTTCAAATAATTGGTATTTTTGATCCCCCGCACCTAATCAAATCATTTCGAAACTGTTTGTTAACATCTGCCGTTGAATCACCTAATGGCATTGCAAGTTGGGAAGTAATTCGAGAACTTTACAAATTAGATCAAACAGCACCAACTCATAAAATTAAAGTTAAACTGTCTACTCAAGTATTTAGCCGTAGCGTTGTCGCTGGAATAAAAACTGCATCTGAATTAAATAAGTTTTCCGATTCTACTAAAAATAAGGTGCCTGCCACTTTAATTCTTTTTGATAATTTGGACAAACTATTTGATTGTTTAAATTCAAAAAGTTTATATAACCCAAACAAATTTAAATGTACTCTACAATATGACGAAAATTGCGCTGTGTTCAAATTTCTTAAAGAAATGGTGCAACCATGCAACAAATTAAATTAGTTAATGAAAAGAAAGTGTATTCATTTGACCAGATGGTACAAACGATTCGTGGAGTTCCTTCTCTTTTCAAGTCTTTATCACGTGAGAATCTCGAGGTAACATATATATACTTACCTCACAACTAAACCAAGACGCTTTAGAAAACACATTTTCTTTGATTCGATCAGCCAACGGAAACAATTTTAACCCGTCCATTCAAGAATTTAGCTATACTGTCGCAAAATTGTTATCAATTAAGTATCTCACGCCATTCACAAAATTTATTGCAAATTGGAGTCTTTTTTTGCTAAAATTACAAAACTTTTAAACGCAATTGGTTTATTGTTTCATTTTGAATACATGTGTGACGTAATTTTTTGAAAAAAAAATTACCTGTAATTTAGGGGAAAAACCCCGAAAAATGCCAAAATATTCAAAATACGGTGATTGAAGTTAAAGTAATGAAATAAATTAAACACTTATTTTATATTTTTTTTTTTTTGCTTTTTATTGATTTATAGAAGTTCTATCTTTAATATTAATATTTTGTTGGAATGCCTTTTGCTTTTATTACACCGGTACAACCCCGCAACAGATGTGCAAAAAAATTGGTCAAGCAATTATTTTATTTTACGCCTACCGTTCTTGGCCGAGATTAGGGTGCAGATGTTTTATTGCCTGTAATTTTTTTTTTTTTTTTATATAAATAGTGCATATTTTGTAAGATTAAGTTATTCTGTAAGTGATCCTAGTCAAATAAAGAATAAAGTGCAAGTTTAGTTAAAAAATGGAAAAAGTTAGTAGGCAGTGTAAAAGCAATATGTTGATTTGGTCGCGAGAAAATTTAACCACGCGTGAAATAGCTGAAAGATTAAACATTCCTACAAGTACTGCCGCGTGGAATATTAAAAAAAATGCGAGAGATGGGCAGTATACAAAGAAAGAAAAGCTCTGGAAGGCCCAGAAAGACAACGCCAGTGGAAGATCATTTCATAATATTACAATGTCGTCGGAACCGTTTTAAAACTTCATTGGACATAAGACGGGATGTTGAGCGAGCAACGGGAAAATAAATTTCAGCCAGCTTAGTGAGAAAAAGACTTGTTAACCCTTTAGTGATTTACTAACACAATTGTGCGGGTAGGGCAAAAGTACCATCTCAAAAATTTAGTTTTGTATGTTTTTTGAACCAACTTACACATTTGTGAATTCCTTGTTAACTTATTTTCGTCCGAAAAAAAACACTATACCTATACACACAATTGTGTTGGTTTTACTTCAAATAAATCAAAATATTTTATCAACAACACCATTACATATTATGGTTTTTTCTCTCACACATTTGTGTGGGTTGGACTAAAACTGAGCCAATTTTTTTGTTTTCTTGGTTGATAAAGGGTTAAAGTTGGTTTGAGACCACTTAAACCAGTCTAGAAGCCTGAGTTCACATTACTAGTGAAAAAACAACTTTTGCTATGAGCCCATGAATATGTTTCTTGGACTCCAGAGATGTGGAATGATGTGATTTTCCCCGATGAATCAAAATTAAAGCTGCATGTTGGAGATTAAAGAATTCTGGTAAGAAGAAAACCGGGCGAGAGGCTTGGCAACGAATGTCTTTTAAGACTTCCACCGAAAAAGGAAGGAATTATGGTCTGGGAATGCTTTTCTACAAATGAAACCGGTCAATTGTGCTTCCTTAGTTCCAGCATTACAGCAGCTGTTCATCTGCAGGTCCTACACAACGAATTTAAACAAAACATAAATAATTAAATAAACATAAATAATTAAACATAATAATAAACATAAATAATTTGTTAAAAATTTGTTTATTTTTTCGTATCTCTTTATTTAAAGGTAAAAAAGTACTTCGAAGAAAGAAGTATCGATGAGTTGAGCTGGCCCCCGTATAGTCCAGACTTAAATCCCATTGAAAATATTTGGTCTATAACAAAGAAGTTAAAGGTACAGAATGAGCCTAAGCAACTGTCAAGTGTCACAAATTCGGAGGGTAAAAGAGAAAGCATCTAAATCAACGGGATTACAACAACAAAAAAGTCTATAAGAACCCCACGCCAACAACCAAAATTTTTTCTTTAATTTTTTCTGATATATAACTTAAATTAAGGATAAATTTACCACAAATCACTAGCTTCTTAACACAATTTACATTTTATTTTATTTAAACTTGGTAAACTTACTGATGGTAAGATATTCCTTCTTGTATTTTTTAGGCGTAATTTGGCATTTTTTCACGATACACTTCATTTTGCACAAAAGTTTGTAATTTTTGTTATCATATAATGCACCACTACATAAACAAATAACTATTTGATAAAGTTTTTATTGTTTTTATGTATTATAAATAACAATTTTAAAAATTTATAATTTGTAATTTTAACGCGCAAAATTAAAACGTCACTTCGAACAACAACAACAACTGGTTTGACGAGTTCTTATAGCGAAATATGAGTAAACCATATGGAATTTTTATATAACCATCCTATTCTGGCTTGTGACAGATGAAATAGCAAATTTTATATGGGTAAAATATTGCCACCAATCTTCAGTATTTAACCTTCTTTGGTCTATAATGAAGCTAAAAGTAGCAAGAAAGCGCCCACATCGATTCAAGCTTTAAAAAGTTTGTTGACGACGATTTGGGAATCCATACCTCCTACGACTTTGAAAAATTTATCAAATTCAATGAATCGGAGGTGGATCGCTGTAATAAAAGCAAATGGCGGTCCACTAAAACTTTAATATTAAAGATAGAACTTCTATAAATCAATAAAAAAACAAACAAAAAAATTAAAAAATAAGTGTTTAATTTATTCCATTACTTTAACTCCAATCACCGTATTTTGAATATTATGGCATTTTTCGGGGTTTTTCCCCTAAATTGAAGGTAATTTTTTTTTATTTTTCAAAAAACTACGTCATACATATATTTAAAATGAAACAATAAGCAAATTACGTTCAAAAGTTTTGTAATTTTAGCAAAAAAATAATGCAATTTGCAATAAAATATGTTTGCCCAATTTTTTTTTTCACAGCACTGTATATATATTATATATATAAATATGTATATATGTAGTTTGGCAAATAACAGCGGTAAATTATATGATTTTGGATTCCTGGAAAATCATCCCTCACAAATTTTATAAATATTGGTAAAGTGAGATAATCTAGAAAAATAGCACTGGCAGTAGTTTCTTCTGGAATTTCCACAACGCCGCAAAACTACGAACTGCACATTTAAGCTAGCATTGACTGTTTCTTTGGGGCAACAGTCGGTATGTTCTATACATACAAATGATCCGTTTTCAAATTGCTACACTATAAACATATCACTAATTTTCTGATAATAATGTACTACGAGTATTGGAGCTCATGTTGAACCGAACGCTAAACGATCTCAGAAATTCAAGCGCCGTCATGGGTGGGGTTACTTTTGGTTTTGCTGTTATACCAAAAGAAACAATAACAGATATTATTAGTAAGTATTTCACCTACAACATCTGCAGCTCGCGTTTCTCACACTACTTCAATCAACAATTCTACATCTCCAACACTAATAGCCCCTATATCCGCTCACTTCTCCAATAACCCTGCTAATCCGCCATGTATCCTTAGAGCAGTCCCTAAACCGAAATTTATATTTGTATCCAGATTGTGTAACACCACAACTAACGCCGATGTTATATCACATGTTAATTCTGTATTGAATCGGCATAACATCCAGGGACAAAGAATCAAATGTAAAAATATATCCCGGTTCAATGGACAAGTTGCTTCGTTTAAATTAATGATCCCTGAAGCTGTATTTGATACGTTGCTCTCCCCTGAATCATGGCCCGAAACAACTTTTCTTAAAGAATTTGTCGACTTCCGAATTAATAATAATAACATAGCAGAGCCAAAAAACTTAAAAGCTTGTCCCTCTACTACCAGAATGTAAGGGGACTTAGAACCAAATCTCACGCCGTTTTTTCAGCAGTTCAAAGACTTCCATTTGATATTTTTGCACTCACAGAGACTAACTTGAACAGTGATTTCAATAGTAACGAGTTTTTTTCCTCGGATTTCAACGTCTTCCGCAAAGATGGTTTTTACTGTCCTGACACAAATTCAACAGGCAGAGGGGTTCTTATTGCAGTGCACATCAATTTTGATAGTACAATTGTTACCATTCCCAACATTGCTAATATCGAGTTAATATGCGTCAAAATAAAGAATAATAAAAGTAATGTTTTTATTTTATGTTGCTATATTCGCCCACTTAGCCAGGTCGTAACCTATCAACTTCTTACTAACGCTGTTGACTTCATCTTTGACCAGATGGATACTCAAGATGACATCTTTGTCGTGGGTGATTTTAATCTCCCCGGTCTGAAATGGGACTATTCAGACGATAACAGTCATTATGTTGCGTCGAATGTACTAACCACCAAAGAAGCTTTATTTACTGATAATATGTTGAACTCTGGATTATTTCAGATCAGCAACGTTAAGAACAGTTTGAACAGACAGCTCGATTTGGTATTTTCATCTGGTACCAACAATAGCGTCGAATCGGAAACCAATCTCATCCTTTGTGCCATAGATGTATACCATCCTCCCATTTTAATTACATTTTGTCTGCAGCAAGACAGTTTTAATGTTGAAACTCCGCCATGTTTTAATTTTCGTATGGCCGACTTTGTGAAACTTAATGATTTGTTGTCAAATATCAACTTTGACACCATTTTGAATGATAATAATGACATAGAAACACAAACTGTAAATTTTTATTCTGTAGTTTTTGATTGCTTTGAACAATCCATTCCGTATACTCGCAAAAAAACTGTATTGCCATCACCTCCTTGGTATAATAGCGAATTACGAGCATTACGCAACCGTAGAAACAAACTTTGGCATAGATTTCTAAGAACTAAATCGGACTCTGATCACTCTAACTATTTGATTAGTTATAATGATTTCAGTAGTTTATCGGACGAACTTTACGGGAATTACATCAGACTCATGCAGTCCAATCTTATAGCCGATCCTAGGAGTTTCTGGCGGTTTGTTAATTTGAAAAAAAAATCCGACGGATACCCTTCCACTCTGAATTATAAAGATCATTCCTCTAATGATCCTCAAATCATAACAAATCATTTTGCTAACTTTTTCAGTCTGGCTTTTGCAAACAGTGATTTTGAACCCGATGAAGATTACTTCATACACATGAATAACTGTGTTCAAACAACACTAACTTCGGTTCAAATCGATTACGAATCCGTGGTACAAAAGATTTCCAAACTTAAAGATGATTTTTCACCTGGTCCTGACGGTCTACCATCCATCGTCCTAAAAAACTGCAGTAATATTCTTGCTCAGCCGCTGACGGCACTTTTCCAAAAGTCGCTTTCACTTGGAATTTTCCCATCTATTTGGAAAAGTTCCTTTATAATTCCGACCCATAAGAACGGCTCCAAATCAGACATTTGTAATTACAGGCCGATTGCAAAGTTATCTTGTATTCCCAAGCTGTTCGAAAGTATTATATACGATTCATTGTACTTTTATTGTAAACCGTTGTTTTCCGACAATCAGCATGGTTTTCTCAAAGCTCGCTCCACGACCACAAACCTTGTGGAATTCACTTCACAAACATTAAATATGATTGAAGCAGGGAATGAGGTCGATGTTATCTTGACCGATTTCAGCAAGGCGTTTGACAGGATTTCCCATAAAGTTATTTTGTTTAAGCTCAGGGCTCTTGGATTTCCCCCACAATTTCTCCGTTGGGTGGGCTCTTATCTTAAAGACCGTATTTATCAAGTTCTGTTTAGGACATCAGTATCAGCTCATTTTTCAGCAACATCTGGAGTGCCCCAAGGCAGCCATCTGGGGCCGATTTTTTTCATTCTGTCTATTAACGACGTTGCATGTTTAATTATAAATTCAACTATATCTATATACGCCGATGACATGAAGATTTACAAACAGATTTCAAACACCACCGATAGGATCCTATTACAATCCGACCTCAATACATTTTCCGTATGGTGTGTAAAGAACAACCTTGAGCTGAATGTGGGTAAATGCCAGACGGTCACCTACTCTCGGAAGCGTGCACAGTCCATTTCTCGTGACTATTATATTAACAATGATGCCGTTACCAGAGTTAGTTCTGTTCGTGATCTGGGGGTCGTTTGTGACAGCGAATTGAACTTCAGAAATCACGTAGATCGCATTGTCAATCAAGGTAACGCTGCGCTCGGTTTCATTAAGCGTTGGTCAAAAGAATTCGACGATCCTTATGTTACGAAGGCTCTCTATTTAACATTCGTTCGTCCCCTGCTCGAGTATGCTTGCCAGGTGTGGTCGCCTTATCATGTGGTTCACATAAAAAGGATTGAAGCAGTTCAGCGTAGATTTCTTCGCTTTGCTTTACGCGGGCTACCGTGGGTGGACATGTTTCACCTACCTCCATACCTAGATCGCCTCAAGCTAATTGATTTACAACCACTTCGTAGGCGCAGGGTTGTTGCAGACGTGGTTTTTATTCATCAATTGCTAACCGGCAGTACCGACTCTCCTTTCCTCTTAGGAAAAATCAATCTAAATTTTAATTCACGAGCCTTGAGATCGGTACCTATGTTTCGAATCGACCATCATAGGACTGACTATGGTAAAAATGAACCTGTATCTAGGATGCTTCACGAGGCTAACCAATACTCCCACTTCATTGATTTTAATATGACGAAACGCACTTTAAAACAACTTTTTTATTTAACTTGACTGGTTTGGCCTTTAATATTTTATAACTTTTATAACATTTTGTTTTGTTACATTTTATTTTGTTTTATTTATCAAATTTTATGAAATTTTATCAGTTGACTGCTATATTTTTCAATTTTAATCTGCTTGTACTAAGCAGACTCAACCTCTGTTCTCCTTCCGTCCGCGACGGGTATCGTTTTGCTTAGCTGTTCACCTAGTTTGCCTCTTAATAATCAGATTTAATTTTAATACTAATATAGATTTTCCCGCTTGCTACTTTTCTTTAATTTCACAGGTTAAGCAGTTCGATATCCATGTTTATAATCACTGGAATTATACTCAAAAAAATAATAATAATACAGATGGAGACTCCTCGCGCGCGGTTGGGAGGGGTAATAGGTCGTTGGGAATTATTATTATTATTATTATTATTATAGCTAGTTTAATGAGAGCTCATTTGAACAAAAGTAATGGTGGCGAAGAAAAATTTATGTCGCAGCCAGATCCACACTTGCCTGGTTTTGTGTCTGACTCACTAGCTGTCAACATCATGGAAAATTATCATTCATGCGGCTAAATTATTTAAATGACACCCGCTGTTATAGCTGAAGATCTCTACTCTTACATTTATACTGGATGCTGCACTTGTTAATAAAATAAGGCAGAAGGAGTGGCATGTTGCTGCTGGGTGACACATTCTGGCATGCTAGGGGTGGGGGGAATACTGAGAAACAACCGTTGAAGCGTATCGTGTATTTTTTGGTTTGCAACGGGCTAATAACTTCGTCTACTGAGAGGCTTCATGCTTTACTTTCAATTATTTAGGAACCCTTAAAACCTCCGTTCTATCGGTCGAAAAATTAATGAGTTCAAGACAAATGTGGTACAAATGTAATTTTTGCATTGTAACTATACGGATCTTCGAAGTGGTCACTCTGTTGATCGCCATTAGTTGGCATTTAATCTAGGGTTTCATGTTAAGGCCCACTACTAAAATCCAACGGCTTAAGCCCCAGAATAACTAGCTATTTTTATTAAACGTTTAAATAAAAATGTATATAATGAACCAAAAACCAACTGTGCTTCGTTGTAAGATCGAACCAAATTCGTTTTTGGAATTTTTTATATTGTAATATCAAAATAAAAAAATATACAAAAAAAGGAAAAAACGATTTACGCAATTGTGTATATACCTACATATATAACTACAATATCAATAATCACTTGTACAATTTAATTTTGTTTAACACATTGACACATCCCTCTGAGTTTCTGTATTCAATATAGTTTATATTATTTCGATTTTTACATATGTATGTGCGCAAAATTTTTATTGAATGAAAAGGAGAAATTTATTCGTATTCGAAGCTTAGCGCTTTAAATAGTTTATTAGATAGCCGCCAATTTTATGAGGCGCTAGTCGTTTAGCTTGGATTCTCTTATATATAAAGTGCTTTGTGCCAAAAGTAAGATAGATTAACCTCGGAAAGTCTACATGAGTCCACTTAAGTATATTTTGCTCTATTGCCCATTAGTACACTGAAGCAGCACTATAGTAACGACACCTATTGGGAAAGGCCAGAGTCATATTCACGCACCCAATACCTCAATTCAATTGGGGAAATCAACTGTTTGACCCAACAATAAATAGGAAGGAGATTGGTGGCCAGTGATTATTTATTTTAGATTATCACCTCATATTAGATTGAAACATTGTATTTTGATTTGCGTATCTATTCACTCGGCAAACCCAACCAGTTACGCTTACGATTTGCTTACAACATTACGTTATCAATGTAAACCAAAACGTGTATGAAATCAACTGACACAAACATACATGTACGTGCACGCATATACCTCAAACACTTTCACTCGTACATAATTTCCCTTCATTATTTCAACACGGTGTCGTAATTTAATTACTCGGTTTGAACACTTGTTACTGTGCTCGTACGATACTGATAACGCATACGAGAGACACAGAAATGGTGATAACGTGTGAATACACACGTGCTATTCATAATACATCGACGCGCGGTATGAATCGAGCGTCATTGTTGTGCCGATGACAACGTGTTGTAATACGCTAACAACATATAAATTTGAAAATAATTGGACGCAAAATTATGCCAAGGAATAATAGAAAATGTACTTTATATGTAAAGTGATGTCGACAAAATTATTTTAACAAGTTTCAAGGTTGTTTGCGTCAAATATGTGTGTTTGGAAATGTACAATTTCCGCCATAACACTGTTTGATTCTTTTGTTTTCTTGTACAAATTACTGTATACGATGTCTATATGTAAACTATATGGTAATACATAATCTGTAAATTTATGTAAATATTGTGAAAGTACATAATACTGCCCAGTACATATATTTTGTTGTTGTACAAAAAAAATTTTTTGAAATAAATGCGATTTATATCACGAATGTTGCGCCGTGTTGCATGCAACGTTGAGACATTCGTAATAAATCATGACCTAGAATTATTTGCTTTTGTAAACAAATCGATATTCAACATACTGAAAGAGGAGTTTGGAATCTAATAAATTGTGTGCACAGTAGTTCGGTTAGTAGACGACGACGACGACGACGACGACGACGACGGTCTACAAAAATTCCATTATTTCACGTTACTCGAATATGTAATTAGTTTCATGTACATATATTAGAAATATACCTATGAGTAGGGTGCGATTAGAAGTCATGTTCATGATTGAATTATTGTGATATCCTAATTAGTTGCTATGTTAATCCACCTCTGGCCAATTGGCGGCAAAGCGTCTGTATATGTTGCAAACAACAAGAAAGTTTTTATTTCTTATTTATACCAAGAGTTTCTAATTTAATTATTTATATACAAATATCTTATAGCTAACGGCATTAAATAACCGGATTTGTTGATAAGACGCGTGCGAATCATTCAATCGATGATATCATCGAATTAAATTGTATAAAATAAATACAAAAATAAATAATGTATTGCACTTTTTAAATTAATGGCTTGGTATTTTTTTCTGTATACAGCTAACACGTTTTTGGCTGTTTATTCCAAAATGAAAAATTATTGCTTATGTTTATAATACAAGTACGTTCCAACCAGTAACAAGTATTGCGGTACAGCAACACTGATGTACTATTTATTTATAACAAAATTTTAAATTGGCTTTAATCGGTGCGAGAAATATACATTTCCACATAACAATTTAGCAATTTGCATAAATAAAAGTTTGCATCGAATATTTATACGATTACTCATCTAACATTAGAGTTTGGAAATTTTCCAGATGTAGGTCTTTCGTGAGCACCAATTAAGTTTTAACTTGTAACTGGTTATTCATGTGTAAGACGCGAAAGCTATGTTTGATGCACCTAAAAATGTTCGCACAAAAAATTTTGCAGGATACAAGAGTGGTTTTAGAATCTATATGTGAACGTGGTTTGCCCTAAAACCAGAATCATCACAAAATTTTAATAGTGCTTAGATACAAACGGGTCGATCGATAATTTACTTGCACACGTTAATCTATCCATTCGACCTAAGCTCTACCAGTACAATCGGTTTTAGTCGAAAACGTCTAACAAATTTTCACCACCCCCAATTTATGATCAAAACAGGCGATGGCAATCGGCTCGCTTGTTTACCAAACTTGTATTATCGTGCAAAAACAAGCCGTTTAGCTAACGGTATTTTTATTTGTATTTGGAATAATTTGAGATGATTGAGAGCAATTTGATTGCAATTTGAGACGATTTGGAAAGGTCTGACATGATTTGGGAAGATTTGAATCGATTTACGGTTTAAAATATGGTAAAATATGTATGTTATAATGGTTTTATGGAGAAAATCCTACAACTATGGCTTGAGATATTTAGAAACTTCCAACACGTGACACCTTAAAATATTCAGCCGCAATTTTTTTTTTGTTTGGTCAACACAGGAAATCGAACCTGGGAGATCCTCGAATAACATAGCAAGCTCTCTACTTACCCTGCTTTTGAGGGCCACAAAAAATTGAGACGACTTGGAAAGATTTGGTCGTTTTTTGCCCTTCGAATATCAATGAATACCTCCCTTTTCATTTACGCACACACCCACCCATTCACCTACTCACAAAATTACAGTATACCACCTGCACATTGCAAGCGCCATATCAACCTGTACACTGACATGTGCGATGGGTCGGCGCTAAATTCTGCCCTCCAACAGAGGGTCTTAGTTGTGTTTATTAACATCACCGATCGTAATCGATTACGGAAATTGGCTTTACATCTACAGAATCTGGTGGGATTCGAAATCAGTACCTCCCGTTTTAAGTGCGGAAGCTTTAACCACTGCACCACTTGTTCGGTAAAAGATTAAATGAAATGATTAAAATCCAAGACGATTTTAGAAGATTTTATACAAAGATTAGATTCAATTTGAACTGCTTTTATTACCGTTTGAGACGATTTGAAGCGGTTTATTGAGATTTCGAAACGATTTAATTACGACTTGCGAGGAATTTGGAAGATTTGATTACAATTTGAACCGTGTTGAGACTAGGAATAATTTTGTTATGTTTGAGACGATTTGGAATGTTTTGGTTACAAGATGAATTAGACAATTTTGAAATTATTATTTTGAGAAGTAACGTTTCATTACAATTTGAGTCGAGTTTTTTACGATTTGCGATGGTATGAAACGATTTGGTTATGAATAGTTTTGGAACGATTTTATTTGATTCCGGTTTGAGAGGAGGTGGGATAATTCTAGATGATTTGAGTCGGTTTGGAACGATTTTATTATGATTTGAAACGACTTGATTGCAATATAAGTCGATTTGGTCAAATGTAAGATGATTAGGATGTAGTTTACTACGATTTGGGACTGTTTTAACGATTTGAGATCCTTTGATATAATCAGAATTTGAGAAGATTTGGAACAGTATGAGAAGTTTTAGAACGAATTTATAAAGATTTGTGAGTAGAATTGAAACGTTTTAATAAATATTTGAAACGATTTGGCTTAGACGATTTGTAACAATTTGAGACGATTTTAAACGATTTGTTTATGAGAAAGTTTGGAGTGTTTTTATTAAGATTTAAGACGATTTGGAATGATTGGATTACAATTTTTAACGTTTTGGTACGATTTTATGAAGATATGTATCGATTTGAATGCGATTTGAGACGAGTTGCTATAATTTGGGATGATTTGAGACGATTTGAAACGATTTTATTAAGATTTGGAACTTACAAATTTATTGCCGTTTGAGACGATTTGAAGCTTATTGGAACGATTTTATTACGATGTGAGATGACTTCAACATATTTGGTTACAATTTGAGACGATTTTATTGTGATTTGGAACGATTCACGTATTACGATTTTATTACGACTTGCAGTTGCGATGAAGTTGAAAGTTTGATTACAATTTGAGACGATTTGAGACTAAATGGAACAATTCTTGTTATGGTTTCAGGATGAGTATAATCGGTTCGCTCGTTTAGCAAACTTTTATTATCGTGCAAAAACAAGCGGTTTAGGTCCTGGATAAACAAATAACTATTTCGCGGTTGACATAGTTAGTGCTGGAGATTAGTTCTCTCCGTTGCTTTGACTATTTCCATCGTAAGCTAACGGTATTTATATTTTTATTTGGAATGGTTTGGTATTTACGTTATATACGATTTGGGAAGGTTTGTATCGATTTAAAACGATTTAATAACGATTTGTTTACGTTTTAAAATATGGTAAAATATATTTATGGAGAAAATCCTACAACTATGGCTAGAGACATACATCATGACACATTAAAAACATCCAGTCGTTACTTTTTTTGTCTGGTCACCAACGGGAATCGAACCGGAGATCTTCGAATAACATAGAGCGCTCTACTTATGCTGCCATCAAAAGCGACAAAAGTTTGAGACCATTTGAAAAAATTTGATTCCAATTTCAGACGATTGGAAAGAGTTTATTATGTTTGAGATGGGATCAGCGAGTTAAGATGATTTGAAAGGATATGATTAAAATTATTACGGTTTTTGAATATTTTCTATAAAGATTTGTAAATTTTTTGGAACGATTTGACTGTTAAGATTTAAGATGATTTGAAAATATTTGGTTACCATTTAAGACGATTTGGAATGATTTATTGTGATTTGGAACGATTTATTATGATTTCGAAGCGATTTTATTACTGCTTATGATGAGTTTGAAAGTTTGATTTTGAACCGATTCGACACAATAGGGAACAATATGGAACAACGATTTCTGCCGATTTGCGATGATATGAAACGATTTTATTAAGATTTCATTTGATTCAGGTTTGAGAGGAGGTGGGATAATAATATTTTTTTTAAAGATTTAAAACGATTTGAAGTGTGACGATTTGAACTTTATTGGAACGATTTGATGCAATTTTATTACGAATTGAGATTATTTCAAAATATTTGGTTGCAATTTGATACGATTTGGAATGGTTTATTACGATTTCGATACGGTAATAAAATCACGACTTGCGATGAATTTTAAAGTTTAATCACAATTAGAAACGATTTCAGACTATATGAAACAATTTTGTTATAGTTTGAAACGATTTGGCATGTTTTGATTGCAATTTAAAATGATTTAGACAATTTGGAATGAGTTTATTATATTTTGAGAAATTTTTATTTCGATTTTAGACGTTTTGGAAGCATTTAATTATAATTTTTTCATCAATGATTGATTTGGAATGATTTGAGACGATTTTATCACGATTTGTGCCGATTTGATTACCCTTGACAGACTGACGATTAGCTAAAGGCGTTTAATCATTTTTTCGAGTTTATCTCTTAATGTGTCAACTTCGAGATTAGCTAAACGGGTTTTGTTTTAGGTTTAGTAACTAAACGGATTTAGTGCACTAATCTTTCAATATTTTGGTTTATTGCGTAAAAATGGGTTTCGAGAGCGCTATCTAACAATGAAGGTTAAAATTTATAAATATAGGACAATGCCATTTAGTGCTGTGATACAATGATAGATGCCGCTTACTTTTTTATCCTTTTCGAGTTCAACAATTTTTTTTTGCTTTAATTTAAGTTCAATATACACAAATGTGTATGTAAATAATCACTGATTGTCTTCCGTATTTTAACGGATTTTAGTTAAATGGGAATTTTTAAAAAAGAGCATAATAATTTGATAACACATAAATTATATAACATGGTAATTATTTGTTTTTGACAACATATTAATTATTTTATTATTATTATAGTTAGTGTTATTTTTCTGACCAAAACAAAATTGAGTAGAATGCACAAATGTGTATACTGGTCTTTAATTTACACATAATTCTACGTTTGACACATTGATTTCTCGTAATCACAATTATCATACACAATTGTGTATACTGGCCGCGGGCAAGATTATTTCCCTTTTCCAGCATGCCATCACAATTGTGTGGGTAACGAAAACGAATCATGGCAAAAATTGATATTTGTGTGTGTTTTGGACCATTATACACATTTGTGCATTCCACGTACCGTAGAGTGCGTATTATAATACCATGACAAATAGAAGCTGCATTTTTTTTTTAAAACAATCGAGTGAGTTCGCGATAGCTATTTTCAAATTGGTCCAATTTAAAATTAAATATTTAATTTTTTTTAAATTAAATAATTTTGATTTAATAGAAATCTATGTACACATAACCAAAAAATTCCATCATAAAAGTTGTATGGTTTTCTTGTAATATCGTTGTTCTGTATAATAACGAAGTAGTTCAGAACTGAGCAATGACAATGACATTTGTTTAATACCGATTCCGGACAAACATAGCGCTACCGTATTTTATTATTGAAACAGTGTTTGCTAAGCCTCATAGTGTGCTAATTGGTTTTGTAGTAGATTAACTAAACTAGTTTAGCTAAACGCGTTTAGCTAAACCCTAGTCTGTCAAGGGTATAAGATTTCATTTAGAATCAAATGAGATAATTTTTCAATTTGAGACGATTTGGAACAATATGAGAAAATTTGAAATGAATAAAGTCGATTTGAAACGATTAGAACAATTTGAAACGATTTGGTTTGATTTGGGACGATTTGATTACAATTTGAAATGATTTGAGGCTATTTGTGATAATTTTGTTTTGATTTAAAGCGATTTGTTATAATTTGGAACAGTTTGAGAAGATTTATACGATTTGAATCGTTTAATTTGGATCAAGATTTATTACGTTTTGTGGTGATTTTATATCGATTAGAGATGATTTGAAATGTAGAACGATTCTGATTATAATTTGAGGCGATTCGGAACGATTTAAAACGATTTTTTTACACTTTGAAATGATTTTCGACAGTTTTTTCAATTGAAATGATTTGGAGCGGTTTATATATTGATTACAATTTGATTACGTTTATGAGACGATTTGAAATGGTTTTATTAAGATTTAAGACGATTTGGAACGATTGGATACTATTTGTAACGGTTTGGCAAGATTTTAGGAAGATTTCGACGATTTGTATCGATCTGAGACGAGTTACTATAATTTGGGATGATCTGACACGATTTGGAACAATTTATCTTGTTTTCGTTTGAGACGATTTCGAGTTTATTGGAACGATTTGAAAGGATTTTATTACGATTTGAGATGATTTCAAAATATTTGATTACAGATTGTTAACGTCTTGTTATGAATTTGAAAGTTTGATTACAACTTTGAAACGATTTGAGACTATATGGAACAATTTTGTTATGGTTTGAGACGATTTTGAATGTTTTGATTACAGTTTAAGATGATTTAGACGATTCAGATCGAGATTATTCTATTTTGAAAAGCTCAACTTGAATTTTTATCAAAACATAATGCAGGATAATTTATTTATGTACACTGTTTCAAATTTTAAGTGACCGAAATGTTACAATTTGCCAGCCTTTAAATTTGTTGCAGAGCAGATAAACTACGCAGTTGTCAAGTGGCATTCGAGATTCATGCATTTATAGTGAACGAATGTATAATTCGTTACTTTTATTGAGACACCACCCTGTATAACTTGATTATACGTTTTAACCCAGTTCTTATAATTAATATTTTAATATGAAGCGTCTTCTTATCTAAGGTCTATATACTTTAAGATTTTGTTAACCAGTTATGAACCTCGTGTTCAAATACTATATACTTTTTAACTAAAATACATGGGCCACACAGGGTTAACGATCATGGTTTGTTTTGATTTTATAATGAAGAAATTTCTAAAATTAATGAAATTCAAATTCAACCGGTTTAGTATGATGCCGATGCGATCGAAACGGAATCAATGAAAGTAATTTTCCGCTACAAGAATTTTTTTTTCTTTTACTTTTGGTTATATTTTGGGGTCTTCTTAAATACGCAACGCCGCACGCAGGTGTGTAACATACTCTACTATTTATACGGGGCATATCACATAAGAAGAGTCAATACAAAATCGAAAATCAATATTCCATTTGATGATTATGATAGATAATTATCACATTGTCGTCGTCTTCATGTTCCGCGTGCGCCTTAAATGTCGTTTTTGGGTAGAGGCGAAAGAGAAATTTCTTAAATATTTTTATTTATAATTATTGTCAATTTGGGACATTTATTATTGTTGATAAGTGATATTTATATAGCCAGTGCGTGTATCAGTTGACATTTGGCGATGAATATTTCTAAATTGAATTCAATTTGCTTCAATTGTGTGTACTGCTTCTTATACATACACTATGTCGGTGTCGGCCGTATAACGATTTAATTAAAGTCAATTGAATTACAGTATGTGACTTAGCTGCGCAGGGTGACGGGGCCCCACATTTGTATTGTGTGGGTTTTCACATTTAGTGTGTTCATGTTCGAAATTTTAGACTAGACAATTTATAATTGAATAATAGATTAGAATAAAAGTATACATTTTTATTATCACGTAGACCTTTATGTGGTGGCACGTGATGCGTAAATCGGTTCAAGGTAAATGCCGTGTTTGACGGATTCCACCTAAATAAATTATTTCTCTATACGTTGCTTATATGAAGTCATACTTAAAATGTACGAGGGTTGATTGATAAGTTTTTTTTTGCTGTGTTTTCCATGATGAATGTGAGTTGCATTGTCGTGCTGGAAGAACACCTGTTTCTTCTTCAAATGTGGCCGTTTTTTCTTAATTTTTTCATTCAACGTGCTAAATAATGATGCATCATATTCACCTGTGATGGTTTCACCATACCTAAGAATCGACGCAATAAATTGAATTAGATTACGCTGAAACATCTCCAAACATTGCTTAGAAATGGTCATTCGATCCATTTTTTTGAAAATTTATTAACAAACGTGGCAACCATCTTGCTGGCAGCTATCATATTCAATAAATTCGAGTATGACTGTTCATTTCAACGTTATTTTCCGCTTACCGTTGGTCAGTAGCCCGGATAATCCATCAAATAAACATAGTAGAATCGATGGGAAAGTGGGTTACGCAAAAGTTACAGAACATTTTATTAATTTAGTTTCCAAACATTTCAGGTTTTCTGGTATATTATACCAAATTACCTTCAGACTTGCCCCAAATGTCGCGTGGGCTTACTTAGGATTGCGACCTATAAAATCAACGTAGTAGATATAGAATTAGGCATATCAAGTAATGTATCTTTCGGATAAAAATCATTTTTTCGGCTGGGACAGACACTATCAGCATTACCATCTTTCGGCTGGAAACTATCGGCTAACTTTAACAGTATCTTTGCAAGACATCAGTTGATACAAGGTTATTATTTGATAAGGGTCCTGATGTCCTGGTAGAACTACATCTGGTGGCAAGTGCTGTATTATTTTGTTGACTTTCTCTGCTAACTATGGCGGTGTTAGAGTGGCAGTACTAGCTACATTATTGTGAGTGTCTATAGAACTGCTTCAGAAATTCTGTGGAATCTCTTTAAAATTTAACATTATCATTAATGCTTGAATTGCCATCGCCATGAATCTGTTATTGTCGTGGAGATCGTTCAGATGCTCACTTATTTGCTTGTTTAACCAGTAATGTTGAATCGATTCTGCCTCGTTTTTCTTAAGTAGGACTTAGTAAATACCGTTACGAATATTGTGAAATCGAAACTAAAATGAGAAATTGAAGATTGAAATCTCAAAATTTGGCAAACTCGTTGATATCGAAAACTTCAAACCAATCGATGACTGACATGAATGTACAATCGGAATTATGCGGTTCGAGCCCCGCATCTAATCCGCTGTCAACAATTGGAAGGAATAGAATAAAAATAGATGAGAAATCGAATGAATTTGACGATGTCTTTGATTCACAGGCAACTCAAGTATAACGACGAATGAATAGTTTTAGATTTTGATCAGTTTATTAAAGCAAAAAGCAGGCACCTGAATAAGCGGCAGAATGGCGGCACCTTTTTCTCGCCTGTAATTTTTCCGTGGTGAAGTAACTCATTTGATCTGATTAATATCTGCTAAGATATTTTGCAGTTGGTGTCAGTAATAGAGATATTCAAACAGAGCTGAGTCAACTTTCTCACGTAACCTTATTGATACGAACTTAGCTCTTTGTGATAAGTTGTCATGTTAAAACTTGTTGGAATGCTTTTCCATTGGTTATTTGTAAACTGCACGTTTCCACTGTATTCAAAATAGAGTCCGGGCTGATACGGAAAACTAGTTAGTCAAACTCAATAAAAACAGGGGTGTTGTTTTGATGCTGGTGGTTGCGCTTATGTATCACCTGCGAGTTTCTCACCTGTGTTCCTTCTCCGGAGTTTCTGTGTCTTTGATAGGAAGAAAATCTATCTTAGTTTATCTTCGCGATTGATCGCTTAAAGTTGATGCCGTGACTATCCTTAACTGTCACGACTGTAGTCAGATTATCTAAACCCGGATGCAATTCGACAATATTCCATTTTGCCTGTTGTTGAAAGTTTGATAGGTATAATCGGTTGACGGTTATTCATCTTAAGTGATAGTTTATTGTTTTGACTAAAGCCTCACACACCCTTCAAAATGTGCTGCTGATGATAGTATAAAATGCCATTCCGTGCAATCATTAGCCAACATTTTTGTTCTAGAACTGTTGTTCTAGAAGAGTTGTTCTGCATAACTCTTCGATTACTTCCTTGAGCTCCAAGTCTGTCAATACGATGTTGTGTGTCATATTGCCGCCTTAATAAACACATTTTATTAAACACTTGTTTTCTTATTTTGCAAAAATTAGTATTTTGAATATTTCAATTAAAAAATTTTGTTCAAAAAGTTTAAAAATCACTCGAAAGATTTTGACATGTTAGGTCATCCAGTGTTTAATAAAATGTGTTTATGTGTTTACACATACTTACATGTGTTTCGCCAAGTGCATACGGCAAATGGTGTAAAACGTAATAGTTGATGGCTAACAAATGGATTAACTATTTTAGCATTCGCAATTAATATCACATGCTCATCAATAAAAATACTTTTTCATTTTTAGAATAATATAGCTATTTTGACTGATTCAAAAGCTTTTTGAGAGTCGCGAAAAATGGTAGCTGGCTTGGCCTAGTTTTCCGAAAAATGCCGGATTGAACGGCCGAGCACAAATCGTATAGCGTGTTAGTAGATGGTAGTATTAGACTTTATGCTGTGTACCTCACGTCGATTTTTTTGTCTAAATTTCCAACTAACTAAATTGATGGTTAGTTCATACCACTCCTTCAAAGATGGCACAAAATAAACCGCATCTGATGTTTAATTAAAATCTGCTATATAAAATTAAATTAGACATTATACAAAACATTTCTAATCAGTAATTGATAAATCGGAACTAAGTTTGCAGTTTAGAACTAAATTTCGGGTAGATTTTGGTTTATAAATATTAGAGACATCTAACAATACTTGAGTGAACTAACGATCAATTTAGTTAGTCGGAAATTTAGACCAAAAATCGGCGTCAGGCACACAACAACTAAAACAGCAATGTTTTAACTGAGCACTTTACTTCTCTCCAGATAGCTTTAAAGTCGAGTTTTAGGGGCTGATTCGAAGTTTTTTGAAATAACTGTACAAAAAGCGAGCGGGCGATAGTTAGGTTACACCTTTAGAAATACACGTTCATCAAATAATTTATTTACTGGCTATAGATTGCTGGAGAGCACTCAGCTAAGACTTTCCTGCTTTTCTCAATCCTCCATAAACATAATTATTTATCGACGAACCATTCTCCATATAAAGAATTATTCGAAATAATATACAGTATCCACTCGGTTCTTGTAACTCAATGCAAACCAAGCCGCGTGGAGTTAACGAACATGTCACTATAATCGAACATTTGCATATTATATGCCGGTTTTGGTGGTGAAATAAACCCATAATCTAAAAATCATTATCATTAGGACAATTTAGTGCTAAAGAGAACAATACAAATATATATGCTACACAAAATTCATTTATTATTAAATTTAATCAAAAATAAAACGACAATTAAAATTTCAATACAGTATAAAAACAAAGTAAAAATGATGATAATAAAAACTTGTGTGACGCGGCTACCAGCATTCTGGGAAATAAATCCGAAGAGTTGATTCTTATCGGCCGAAACAATGTTCGACGCGAGCAAAATTACCAGCGACAAGCAAAAGCTTGCGCACGTGGTGCTGTTCAACTGTACAACACCCTCCAGCCCAAGATAAATACGAGACAATTGACAGAGTTTTAATTGATCTCTACTCTAGCCCAAGGTGTGCAATTTACAAACAATAATCGGCATAATTGAATTAGGTGATCAAAAACCTTTCGGACATGTTGCACCAAATTAAACGGGTTGGCCAGCCATAATTTCACGGTCAACGTCATTACAAAATTATGGATCAGGCAACTCCTCGATAACATTCATAACAGCAAAAGTCAGAGGATCTCGACATTATTGGCACGCAGACTCAGATTGAAACAATGCTAAACCAAATTAGATAGGCTGGCAAAGGCAAGGAATACTTCGCATACTCAACGACAATCGTCTTAGAGGTGAACACTTTCTCCTTTAAAAAAACATCATCACAGCCAACGACTAAAGACCATGTGAACACTACCGAAAGCTTAACGCAGTCATAATTCTTGACCGTTACCCTATCCCATATCATCAGAGCATATCATTTTGTTCCGATTGTTCCCGACGATATCCATAAAACCGCAAGCACTACACCATTTGGCGGCTTATTCGAATCCACCCGAATACCATTTGGTCTCACAAATGCTGCACAAATATTTCAGCCTTTTTTCAACGAAATCGTGAGAGATTTCGTTTTTGTTTACATTGACGATATTCCTGTAGCATCAAGAGACGAGAAGCAACAATTTTTTGAGCACATTCCCATCGAATCCAAGCTATTCACTGAGCTTATGCAACTCTTAGGCTCACATCGAATACTGACTACTGTCTACCATCCACAAGCAAACAGTATGGTTGAGTGCTTGTGGAACACAACCCAAGTTACCACTGACACAATGATTGATCAACTACGCTCCACGATGATAAAACTCATTCCAACGGACATGCGCAAAACAAATCGAAACGACCTGCAAACTTGTGACAACGTTTTCGCACGAATAGACAAAGCCTGAGCTCACATCATCTTATTGGCCAATATACGACATAAGCAAATCATAGACAAGCAACATTCTGTCTCTATTGATAAACTCAAACCAGTCTATGGAATTTTGAGTTCGCCTGCATTTTCGGGTAATATACTCGTATACTTCACCGAACTCAAACAATAAACTTAAAACTCCAACCACAATCATTGGTGGACATGAAGACTTTTTTTTAAAAATAGAAAATAAACAATATTTCTTATGGCGATCACATTTCACAGCTTCCAAGCGGAAGTAGGAAACTCAAGGGACTGTTTTGCCAACGCCAGGAATCTCACTAAAGACTTCCATCCAAGAAGTACAGCCATCAAAGACGGGAATGGAGAGCTGAGAACAAACGTGGCTGATGTTCTCTCAGTATGGCAAACCTACTTTCAAAATCTGCTAAATCGGAATGACGAAGTTACCCCCATTAGAGCAAGAGCTCCGCCAGGTGAAGAGTTCTTTGTCGAATATCCCACAGTAGAGGAAGTAGACGCAGCTATTAGTCGATTGAAAAACGGCAAGGCACCTGGTCTCGATGGAATCCCCGCAGAACTAATTAAACTCGGAGGCGCTACTCTTGCAACAAGCTTATACGATCTCGTCGTTTGTATTTGGGACCAAGAAGAGTTGCCGGAGAATTGGAAGACCGCACTCATATGTCCGTTGCATAAAAAAGGCGACCGTCTTAAATGTGAAAACTTTCGTGGCATAGCTCTATTGAACACTGCTTACAAAGTGTTGGCTAATGTTGTACTTGCCAGACTCATCCCTTTCGCCGAAAACATCATTGGCGACTATCAGTGTGGTTTTCGTCCCAACCGATCGACCACTGACCAGTGTTTCACCATGAGGATGATCTTGGAAAAATGTTGGGAGTACAACATAACCATACATCAGCTATATATAGACTTCAGACAGGCGTATGACAGTATAAACCGCGACAACCTATGGGCCGCGCTCATATGCCTGGGAATCCCAGAGGAACTCGTTTCTCTGTGTAAATTAACAACATCCGGATCTGTATGTAGAATCGTAATTGAAGGATCTGTGTCAGACCACTTTGAAATAACATCTGGTGTTCGACAGGGTGATGCACTCGCGCCTTTGCTGTTCAATCTGGCGCTTGAGTACGTAGTGAGGAAAAGCAACATCGAAACCTTGCGCTGTATATTTAATAAGTCAGGCCAAATTCTTGGATATGCAGATGATATCGTGCTTCTTGGCCGAAGACCTAGCGATATCAAAGAAAGTTTCATACCGCTCGATCACTGCGCAAGAAGACTTGGTTTGGAGGTGAACAGCAGTAAAACCAAATATTTAGTAACACCTAGGAACATCTCTACGGCAAATGTCGGAATTGGCGACCACAACTTTGATAGCGTCGAAAACTTTAAATACCTCGGGTCAGTTATAACATCGTCGAATGATATGCAGGCAGAAATAAAAGCCCGAATCGCTGCCGGACAACGAGTTTTCTACGCCAAATCAAAATTATTGCGATCGAAACATCTATCGCAGTCGTGCAAGCTCGCACTTTATAAAGCACTTATAAGACCTGTGCTGGCTTTCGGAAGCGAGAGCTGGACCATGACCACTAACGATTGTAGATTATTATCTACCTTCGAAAGGAGGGTTGCCCGTTCAATCTTTGGTCCAATTAAAGTTGCGAACAACGAATATCGGATTCGTATGAATCACGAAATAAAGCAACTCCTCGGAGGCAGCGATATTATCGGATTCATCAAATCCAATCGAGTGAGATGGCTCGGCCACGTTACAAGGTCTCCCCAACAACGGATGATAAATAAAGTGTTCCACCAACAACCAGCCGAAGTACGTCGTAGAGGAAGACCCCGACTACGCTGGCGCGACGACATCGAACAAGATCTACGAACATTAGGATGTCGAAACTGGAGGACGAGAGCGGTGGATCGAGATGGATGGAGGGCCTTAGTGCAGGCGGCAAAATCCCTTCATGGGATGTGAAGGCCAGAGAGAGAGAGATCACATTTCGTCAAAATGATACATTCTCTATCATCAATTAATTTTCGCTGGTAACAATTTGCAACGCCACTATATAATGATCTTACATCATTATAATAAGTATAATTCCCAAACTCAATCCACAACCGCTGATGGATACAAAACCCACAAGGAAAGGCTTTTCACTAAGAAGGGAGTACTGCAGCAGATTGTTTCGGCCACTACAAGAAACACCGCACAATTATTCTTCAGCGAACAATGCTCCGTAAACATAATTCTTTATCGACGGACAATGCGCTATATTCCTTTTCGGGTTTGCGATCGAACTATGTACGTTACGAAAGAGAAACACGAAAAAAACAAAACCCATTCAAACTATGGTTATTTACAGACACATTCGTGTACGGTGGACTTAAATAAAAAAAATCTGGCCGGAAAAGGGATATAACGAATTATTCTAAATAATTTTTTAACGATATCCTGTCGTTATAGATTATAACATAATTATGATTCGGAGGTACACATCATCGAAAGTGATGCTCCATCTCCAAGTAACCAATTTTTATTTGGCGCTGATTTTACATCAGCTAGAGCTAGAATATTGATTTCTTGTTGGATTTCGTCAAAATAAATTTATTATCCGAAAGTCTACATTCCCGTTTCATTTTGAAATTTTTAAAATATGCAATTCATTATCAATGAAATGGTTTCATTGGTTTCTTTCCGGCACGCAGCATAATTTCGCTTGTACTTACTTAGTTGTAAATTTATTTTTCCTGGTTATTAATTTATTAACGTTAACTTTTAGGACTCTCAACTGGTTGTTAAGAGATTAAGTTTGATCTCAGCTAGTGTTTTTTCGAAAACAGCTTGATTACTAAGTTTCTGTTTCATGTTATTGGTAATACTAAATATTTCTAGATGATGATTTTTATCAAGTGCATTTCCGGATCCTACTGAAGATGAAGATTCAGGTTTTGTCACAAAACCATTTTTTTCACTTTCAGCTACAGTGATGCACAGTGAAAATGGCCTACCGCACCGTTGAAAATATTCTGTTTAGTAAAAAATTTCTAAGAAATTAATTAACATTAGAATCAAAAATGAATATTTTTAAAAGTTTATTGTATTCTTGTTTCAACAAAAAAAGATTATATTAGTTCAATAACAATTATAATCACAAATTAGAAATAAATAAAAAGGGGGAAAAATTATCTCACATCGAAATTAGTCCACCTAACAAAAACTCCTCAGATAACGGTAATTTTGTAAAATTTTGTTTTGTGTTTTCTGTTTCCTTTTTCACATTTGAATGCATTTGCATTAGTCATTAAAAAAGGTTTCTTTAATATAGTGTTTCGAAATGGAGCGTCACACTTCAATGTGTTGGATTTTTAAGAAGTCTAGAAATAATCTACAAGTGAGCGCGCCGAACCTTCGGGATATGGTGCACGAAAGAAGCCATTCGTTAGTCAAAATATAAAAAGATTAGATTGGAGTTTGCCCATAGTGTTAACTAGATAGTGACAACTATACTTAGCGAAGGATTTTTCATACTGTAAAAACGTTTTATTCACATATGAATGTAAATGGCGAAAAATTCTTCAACTCACAAATTCACTCTATGGAGCCATAAGTCATGTTTTAATTTTATGATTTTTATGTTTTGAATGTGTAGCCTTGATTAAAACAAACATTTTGAGTTACTTAATTTTTTGTTGTTGTTGTTGTTGTTGTTGTTAGAGATATAGGGTGTCAAATTTTGAGAAAAACGATAATCATGATGTTGTATATATGTCAATAAAACAAAAACTAATTGTCCGATAATTATGATTATAGGCTCATTTTAAAGGTAAGCTAATAAGGATTTACAAAAAAATATAAAAATAGTATACTGTTTAATTCCTTCATCTCTAAATTTCCCGCCAAAATGTTTTTTTTAAATTTTCTCAAAAACCTATTTTTTTTAATTTTTTTTTTAATTTTTATAAAGTTCGACAATTAATATTTTACAACATATCAAAAAACTAGAATGCCGTTATTTTTTGTTTTCTTGCAAAATTCGTTTTAGTAAGAGAAGTATTTCATTTTTATATGGAAGGCTATATAAATATTTCTCAGTGTTTTGAAATTGTTTACAAAAGACGTAGTTCACTTAGTTTGGTTTATTATTTATTGTACAAATTTGTGCCATATTAAAGTATGAGACACAGAATTATGAGGTGCCACCCCCTGGTTTATATCGTTTGGTTAGTCGTAAGTACCATAAATTCCTTTTCTTTCTCGGGATATTTTATAAAAGAGTAAATAAAATGTTGTTTTCCCCTTTTTTATTGAGGGTTGATTATTTTTACTTGACGCAGGCGTACCTGTTAAACGATGAGTAATTCTTTTGAAAACAAAAAATGAACATTGTTGATATAAATAAGAGTAAAGATTTAACTGTGTTGTAAACCATATCGCGATTCTAAGTATTCGAGTAAACTAAAACGAGTTACGGATTATGTTAAGCAATTTATGCCACAATCAGTTGAGAATCAAGATAATTTGTATCTCTGTTCAACGTGCTATATAAATATTACCTGCAAACGACGAAAATATAACCAGAGTTGTCACCAGTTGCGGGACCATCAACAAGATCTCCTCTAACACCTCAAATAGCCGATAACGATAATAGCAGTGATAGTGAAGAGTGTTATTTAAAAAATGTGTCTGTTTTGGAAAAAATGAATGAAATGTTACCCTTTCTTGGAAACTCTCTTATATATCCGAGTACGTTAGAAGCCAGACCAAAACATCAGCAGCAAAAAGTAATAGATTTAGCTTCAATAACACCATCAACATCTTTCTTTCCGGGAATCGTGCTGGTTTTGCATCAGTCAACCAAAGATCGAAGGAAGATTGCACTATATGATGAATTGATTGGTGATCTAAAAGCTAAATTCGAGAACTGGAGAAAACCAGTGATAAGATTCAGTTATTTACTATATTACCAAAATCATTAACTATTCAAGAAATCCAGAATGAGTTCCAGGCAACGCAACATATGGTGCGAACCGCTAAAGATCTACGAGACAAGAATGGTCCACTAAGTCGTCCAGCAGGTAAAATATGAAAGCGAATAAGTGATGAGCTGAAGCAATCAGTATTATCTTATTATACTGATGATGATGCTAGTCGGATAATGCCAGGCAAAAACGATTATTTAACAGTCGATAAAGCTAAAGTTCAAAAGCGGCTAATGATGTGTACATTGAAAGAATGCTTCGAAGGATATAAGACGATGGATCAGGATGACGAATCAAAAAAAATTGGATTTTTTAAATTTTCACTACTTCGTTCAAAATACTGTATACAACCAGGTAGTAGTGGAACGCACACCGTCTGCGTGTGTACCATACATTAAAATGTAAAATTAATTATTTATGGCACTAAAATAGAAACTATTACCAACGGAAAGATAGCGCACTACCGGGATTGTATTTCAACCTTTTTATGTGACGAGCCTACACCAACATGTTACCTTCTACAATGCGAAAGCTGCCCAGGACTGGATAACATTAAAGAATATTTGAAAAATGCATTTCTGGAACATGGCTGCGAGGCTGCTGAGCTAAAATTTAATCAGTGGGTTTCTACCGATAGTTGCAATCTGGAGACCTTTTCTCAATCGTTGGATCAATTTCTGGATTATTTCATAAATAAGCTGAAGAATCTGCTACCTCATTGCTTCATTCCACTTCAGCAGACCAGCTTTCTTAAAAAATAAAAAATGGCGCTGAAGTCTACGGAGGTGATAGTTTTATGTAATTTGCAGAAAATTATGCATTTATAATGCAAAATGCCACACAAGGCATTTCATTGGAATAATAAGCAAGCGACTTTTCATCCATTTGTAATTTACCAAAATTTGGTATGTTCAAATTCACCACGATACTGTAGCGGTTCACTTATTCATTGAAAAATTGATGCAGTTCTTGAAAACTAAAATATCCAGTTTATCTAAACTTTATTATATTACCGATATCGAAGTCACGGATTATCAAAATAAGAAAAATTTTAAGAACATTTAAAAACACAAAGAGGATTTCGGAGTCGATTGTGAATGTCATTTCCATGTAACAGCTAATGGAACGGGCCATGTGATGAAGTAGGAGGTACTATCAAAAGAATGGCATCCAGAGCTAGTCTCACATTGGAATACAGCAGTACAATAACCAATGCAGATGCATTATTTAAATGGGCTAAAACGTTGAAGACAGATATCAAATTTGGATTTTGTTCAGACGCAGAACATAAATCTAAGCAAATCAAACTTGCAACTAGGTTTGAAAACTTAAAAACAGTAAAACAAACTCACGGTTTCCATGCAGTTATTCCAACAGAGGAGGGCTATTTGAATTGTAAAAAATGTTCTAATTCGGACGATTATGTCAAATTTAAATTGTAATTTATAATTTGAATAAGATTTAATGTTAAACAATAAAATAAAATTATCAAAAGAATTTGGGTTTGAAATTTTAAATATATGCAATTAAATTTGAATAATAAATATCAATAATTTAACTGAACTATCCTTTTTGTAAACCATTTCAAAACACCGAGAAATATCCACAGAAATACAGTTTTTCCATATAAAAATGAAATACTGCTCTTATTCAGACGCATTTTGCAAGAAAACAAAAAATAACGGCGTTCTAGTTTTTTGATATGTTGTAAAATATTAATTGTCGAATTTTATAAAAAAAAAAAAAAAAAATTAAAAAAAATAGGTTTTTGAGAAAATTTAAAAAGAACATTTTGGTGGGAAATTTAGAGATGAAGGAATTAAACAGTATACTATTTTTATATTTTTTTGTAAATCCTTATTAACTTACCTTTAAAATGAGCCCAAAATCATAATTATCGGACAATTAGTTTTTGTTTTATTGACATATATACAACATCATGATTATCGTTTTTCTCAAAATTTGACACCCTATATCTTTAACAACACAACAACAAAAAAAAATTAAAGTATTTCAATTTTTTTTTTCAATCAAGGCTACACATTCAAAACATAAAAATCATAAAATTAAAACATGACTTACAAAAATTTGTGATTTCACGTATTTTTCCTCAAATGTAACTTTTTAGGGCCTGATGGAAGAGTCAACGTTTGGAGAAAATCCAATGAAGATATTAATTCACAGCATTTGCCTCCCATAGTTAAACATCGTGGTGGTCCTGTGGTAGTTTGGGATGCTTGGTCAGCAGCTGGAGTTGGTAAACTGCACTTTATTATTGGAAATATGGAAAAACATCATAACTTAAATATTTTATAATTAGACTTAAAACAAAGCGCTGGAAAATTAAGTATTCGAGACTCGTTTCACTTCTTCCACCACCGGATTTGAATATTATTGAAAATTTATGACAAAAAGCTGGAGATTGAAATTCTAAAATATAACATTTCAAATAAAAATGAGTTGAAAACGGTATTATTGAAGTGGAATAAGATTAGCCCTGATTATACCAAGAAGCTTGTTGAATCAATTTCTTATCGCATAATATTGGTTATTAAACAAAAGGGATTTCCAATAAAATTCTAAGTTAGTTTTGAAATATTGTTTGTAACAGTATTTAGATGCTTACCTCCGATGGGTCATTTTCACTGCGAGTCACTGTATATAAGTCACAAAATTACTGTCTGATTTGTGCACATTGCTTATGAAAATGTTTTTTACGGGCACCTTTACAAACTACACTTCTTTCTTTTTCTTTACACGAGCCACTTTTAACATCAGTATTGGGTGCCACCATGAAGTTCGTATAGAATTATACTTTTATACAAGATTTCCTTATTCGTTCGGTTTATTTTTGTATGATCCTATATAACAAGTTTTTTGAAATCTAGTTAAATACTGTTTTCAAAATTAAATTCGCTGGGGTTGTTATTCATTCATTTCACAGTTTAATATTTTAATTCTGCGCAAAATATACCAACAATCTGTTTTATTTGTATTTGTGAACTTGATATTATATTCAAGGTTATTTAAGGAATTTAATTAGAAGGTATTATTGTAATACGAGTACCTTATTGTTATAACTAATACTACAATAGTTTTCTGCGCCAGTTGAACATACATTTATATAATATACGTAAATTGGTTTAAGACGCATTAAGGGATCAACCCTCGGAGGAAGAAATTTATTATAGCATTTGAACATGTTTGCCGCACGATAATTCTTATAAATGTATTTTGGCCGTATTTCTTATATTTACCAAAAAAATTCTAGTAAGTCCAATGACTTTAAACAATTCTACCTTAACAGCTTTTCTACCGCACTTATACTATCGATCATTAGAAAAAACCAATTATTTAGTTCTTATACTCAAATCAGCTGAACAAAATAAATTACTTTCGTCAGAACCGGGTTAGCTGTTTAAAGATTATGGTGTTTGAAACGTGCCTTACCAGATACACTGGATTATTAAAGGCTAATTGATCTAATAAATAATTTTGTGCTCCATCCCTTCCACCAAAAACGATGGGCTCTGCTTGCATTAGAAACAGTTAGCAGAACCAATATCAAAAAATGATTGAAAATGATTAAAAACATTAAAGGCTAATTAAATGCCTCGTTACAATTTTTTTAGTCAAAAAGCATTATGCATTTCCACTTTACAGCTAGCAGAACCCAAATCGAAAATCTAACCAAAACCGAACTTAGAACGCAAAACCAAATGCCTGGTTCTGCTACCCTTAAATAAAATAACTTAAACATTGGCCAAGAACGAATGGAGCCTAAAATTGTTTAATGAAGCATTGGATTAGGCCATAATGAGACGTCAATTATTTGTATATCAATAGATAGTTTTACGAGTTGTAATTTCAGCTTTGATCCAATTTTTGATTTGCGTTCTGCTCTATATAGCTTTAAATAAAATTCCATAAAGCTAGGTCAAGAACAAATAAAGCCGAAAAAATGTTAATGGGGCATTTGATTTTAGATCATAATGAGGCTAAAACTATTTGTATGTCAATTGAACTTGTCTTGCGTTCTAATATCGAGTTTATTCAGATTTTCGATTTGACATTTTATTCACCTAAAGCTGGGTCAAGAACGAATGGAGCCTAAAAATGTTTAAAGAGCTATTTCCTTAAGTTATATAGTCCTAAAATTATTTGTATTTTAATGGATCTTGTTTCGCGTTCTAATATTTGGTCCGATTTTCGATTTGCATGAAATGGCCTAAACCCGGTTCAAGAATGAATGGAGCCTAAAATTATTTAACGAGCCATTTGCTTAGGCCATATGGGTCTAAAATTATTTGTATGTTGATAGATCTAATTTTGCGTTCTAATATCGAGTTTGGCCCGATTTTCAATCATTTGAATGGAATGATCTAAAGCTGAGCCAAGAACGAATGGAGTCAAAAAATGTTTAATGAGGCATTTGATTAGGCCATAATGAGCCTAATAATTGTTTGTATGTCGATTGGTCTTATTTTCTGTTCTAATTTCGGTATTGGTACAGTTTTTGATTTGGGTTCTGCTACCTTTGAAATTTAAAAGCTTAATGGTTTTAATAGAACGAAAACTTTTAATGGGACATTTAATTAGCCTAAGACTAATTTTATGAGCGATTAGAAGATTAAATTCAAATATTTTTAAAACATTTTTGATATCAGTTGCTAACTTTTTCTAAAACTAGCAGAGCCTATCATTTGAGTGGGAAGTGATCTAGCCCAAAAAAAATTAATCGAGCATTTAATTAGCCGGACTAAAATCTGTCCTTTGAATATTTTTTAATGATTACCGTATTTGACGTCAGAAATCCTGAGTCTGCTCTTGAACGGATTTTTGATATGAATAATAAACTTATTCTACAGATTTCCGTGTTGAAGGAAGTAAATGTAAGAATTAAAAATGCAAGTGTTTGTCCTTGGATGAGCCTTGACCTCTGGGATTTAATTAAAGTTAAAAACCATACATTGAAACGTTTTAAAAGGAACAGTACTAATTTAGAACTGAAATATGAATTGGATTTGCTAAATAGGAAGATCAAAAACGGAAAATATTTTGCAAAGAATTTGAGCCAAAAAGAAATCTGGAAACAGTTAAATCATTTCATGGAAAATAACTCAAATAATAGGATCCACTCCGTTATTTGTAATGATGTTGAGCATCATGATCTTATTGCTATTGTTAATATATTTAATCGCAGTTTTGTTAACTTTGTTGATTCTTCTGTATCAGCAAGTAGTTCTAGTCCAAACTAATAAAATAAATTTCACACTATGGCGCCTAGTATTAATTCATGGTTTCTTGTCGGCCACGTCCTGCAGCGAAATATCGAATTTAATTTCAACTCTCAGTAATACAAAGGGTGGTGGTTACGGTAACATTCGTAATGTGGTTCTGAAGAAATAATCGCCAATTTTTTCACAATTACTAGCTGATCTATTTAATGTGGTTTTGGAAAACGGTGTTTACATCGATGGTCTTAAAATTGCTAAAGTGACGCCAATATTTACGTCTGGAAATTCCAAAATAGTTAATAATTATCGTTCAATTTCAGTTTTGTCGGTATTTGACAAAATTTTAGAAAAAAATATTGGTAACCGGATGATCAATTTTCTAAATAAATCTAATTTTTTCTATTCTCGTCAGTATGGATTTCGACAAGGTTCTGGTACAGATTTGGCTCTAACAGACATTACTGATTTGATCTATTGTAATTTTGACAGGCAAAACTATATATCTGGCTTATTTCTTGATCTTCGTTAAGTTTTTACAGAAATTACAAATTTATGGCTTCCGTGGCCTATCGCACAAACTTTTAGAAAGCTATCTTAGTAATGGAAAGCAGTTTGTGATTTTAAATGGTGTAAAAAGCTCCACTTTAGATGTGAACTGTGGTGTTCCTCACGGGAGTGACCTTGGCCCTTTATTATTCTTTACGTGAATGATATGGCCAATTTACCGCTCACTTCAAGTAGCAAATTGCACCTTAGCGCGAGTGGACAAATTCAAGTACCTTTTGGTGTAACATTCGACAAGCATATGACGTGGGATGACCATATTAATTCTATTTATATTAAAGTTTGCCCTTTTATTTGTTTGATTAGAAAATTGGCTGATTTTGTTCCAGTACATGTGTTAAAAAAAATTATTTCTCTTTATTTATACCCGATTCTCATACACTTCTTCTACCTTTGGCTCAGCAGTTAAAGAGAAATTGAATAAATTGCAGATTTTACAAAATAGGTGCTTTACAGCAATGTATAAACTGCCTCACCTGTTTCCTTCTGTGGAGCTCTATCGAACTGTTGCTATAGGCATTCCTCCAATTAAAGCAATTTATGAGATGTATGTGTCGATCTATGTTTAAGTGTCTGCACATCCCATAATTACTTTCGGCTATACAATTCGAATTTCTAGGTCATGGCTATTGAATCAGAAATTCTAGTCAGTTGAAATGTCCCCAAATTAAATGCTTCAATAAGATATTTAATGCTGGACTAGCATACAATCAATAATGCATCACTATTTGGCCATCAAAAAAATTTGATCGTGTTGGACCCCTACATAATTTGACAAACGCTCAAAGAAAGACTCGTGTAAATTGGTCGAAAGAAATGCTCAAAACATGTCAATAACATCGTGATAAATAGCATTTGATGGTATAGGGCTTCCAATATGAGTCAAACCCAACAAAACATGTCGCATGACATGTCGCAACCATACCATTGGCGCAACGTAGGACGGTCAATTCTGAATGGTACACAACTATTTGTATGCCAGAAGTCATCGGCGAAATAAGGAACACCAACCGCCGATAACGAATCATTATCCACATGCCCGGTTTTAAGCGTAGGTGACGTCTAACGGTGATAAAATTGAATGCACTTGGCTTGTATACTCCAGTACAAAAGACACTTTATTTTGCTTTTGCTGTAAAATATTCAGTCCAAATAAATTCTCCTTGTCATCGAACAACAGATGTCGATATTGAAAAACCTTTCTGCTATTAACAAACGACATGAAATATCAAGTGCCCATACTACTGCATATTTAAATTGGAGAGGGCTGGAGGTGGGACTTAAATCAGGTACTACCATTGATGACATTAATCAGAAAATAATTCAATTTGAAACCCAACATTGGTGAAAAGTTATTGAAACAATAATAACATTAATTAGGACTCTTGCTGAAAAGCCCATAGCACTTCTCCCTGAGTTGTAGCAGGCAAAACATCACCGTTCGATGTCTCTGCGTGTGTTTAGATAAAACCTGCAGAATGGTGTTGAACCATTCTGTAACAAGCCGTTAAGTGCCACTTGTTAGGAAAGTAGGTTAGATGCCGTGGAGTTTACGATGCCCTACTTGAGATATCTGAAGACAATACTTTAAGAACTCTACCACAAGTAAAAACTCACGTAGAAGCTAAGGGAATAGCCAGAAATATTTCAAACTTCAAATTTGCTTGCTCCTTGGTATTGTGGTATGGCATTTTATTCACAAAAAATTACCTTTACCTTCAGATATCCAGTGTTTTTCTATTTTTCTTCAATTTAAAAATTACAGCATTTTTCATATTTGTGGTGGCAAATTCGCATCGCGCCTACACACGGAAAACTAGTAGAACCGGGCCTGATTCTCCACCATGACAATGTAAGCTCTCACACATCGACATAAACAACGGAATATTTGAGCAGCCAAAACATTGAATTAATGGGTCATTCAAATCAAAATAAATTGAGAGGTTAATGTTGTTCGACACCTTACGGCGCTGATTATTAACTTTTGATGGTTTTTTGGACATTGGTTATATTTTGATTGAATGGGTCAAAATGTTAATGAGCAAATAGTCCCTGTCAAAAAAAATTAGGTTCATCTACGTTTAATATATACGAGAACATCTGAATATGAAAAGTATGGAGCTCCAGTTATCACACTATACCACGGAGTATAATTTTAAAATGTTAGATCTGTGGGGAGTGTATTTTGAAATATAAACGCACAAAGTTAAATTCAAATAGTATTCGCGTGTAGTTTCGTTAGTGGACGAAAGAACAAAATATCATCTTTTTGTTCTTTTGTGTAAATGATTGTCGATACATAATGATGAAAAGACTTCATGCCCCATAAACAATAAAAGTAAACCGCAAAATGTTTCCATGATAGATGGCACCACACAACTCCGCCCCAAGACTGTAAGTATTACAGGAATCTAATCGGCTTGTTAATAACTCTTCCTGTTCTAGTAGTGTGTGATAATTCTCCAGTGGATGTCAATTTCGTATTTTCAGCATCTTGAGTGTTTAATATATTCGATGAAGTTCTTTGGACTGCTTCTTCTACTTCGGAACTTGCAGACTGCGGCTGAACTGCTGTACACTCATTATTTACAGTATCACTAGTGAAAAAGACTGGCTTAAGGCAATCTACTGAGATCTTTGAAGCCTTATTATTAATTTTAATAATATAATATTTATCGTATCGCTTCAATACTGGAAATGGTCCTGTGTATGGTTGTTGTAACGCGTAACGCACTGCATCATTTCTGACAAATACATGGGAACACTTTTATAACGCCTCATGCATGAAGGTTTTATCTTTACTGTGGTTTGAAGTGACCGTAGGTTTGATCAATTTCATAAAATTTTTGAATTGGACAACGAATTCCGACTGAATCAACGCGTTACTTGCTTCCTCGAAAAATTGGCTTGGTAATTATAATGATTGTCCGTAAATCATCTCCGTTGGTGTTGCTTCGATATCTTGCTTGAACGTTGACCTTATTCCGAGCAGTATAATAGGTAGTAGTTTAGCCCAACTTGTATTTTGATGGCACATAGTGGCTGATTTTAGGGTCCTATGCCATCTTTCTTATTGAGTAACTTCGAAAGCTCTTGAAAAAGTGTCCACTCGAATTGGCGGCCTTGGTCTGTTGTAATTCTTTTTGGAATCCCAAAACGTGCAAACCAACCCGAAATCAGATGTGAAGCTACTGTTCCTGCTCATGTTAGGAATCGGAATAGCTTCTGGCCACCTTGAGTTACCTGTCAATGATGGTTAAGCAGTAATAGTTCTCACCGAACGGAGGTAGGGGCCAATTAAATCAATATTGATGTGTTCGAATCGATGGTTGGGAGGTATGGTGGTTGAAACCTCTGAACGATTATGTTTAACAACTTTTGAACGTTGACATGGTATACAATTCTTGGCGAACTGCTGGCAATCCTTTCTCATACCCTTCCAAACAAATCTTTCTTGAACCAAACGCTGGGTACCTTTGACACCTGGATGCGACAAGTTGTGAAGATTCTCGATGATAGGTTTCCTAAATCTTGCTGTGATGTATGGACGTACCCGATTATTAGTGATGTTACAGTACAACTGCTGACTGGTTCCCGGAATGATTAACTTTTTAAGCACCATTGTTAATTTTCGGTTAGTCAATAATTCACTTAACTCATGGGAAGTTTGCTGCTCCGTTCCTATCTCTTTATAATCGATTACAGAAGAGCTCTCCAATGAATTAATGCGGGATAAAAAATTGACTGTTACATTTGACGAACCGGAAATGTGACGAATATCGGTAGATAATTGCGAAATATAATCCAAATATCGGATTTGCCTCGGTGACGCTTTGTCTAACTTTTACTTAAAAGCGAACTCCAACGGTTTGTGATCAGTATAAATACAGCATCGTCTGGCCTCTATCATATACCTAAAATGTTTCACCCCTAGATATATCGCCAAGAGTTCACGATCATAAGTACTATACTTTTTTTGCGTATCGTCCAACTTCTTCGAAAAATAGCCAAGAGGTCGCAATTGTTGGTTAACAACCTGATGAAAAAACTGCGCCTACAGCGTAATCTGAAGCATCGACTGTTAATGTAAGCGGAGCATCTGGCGATGGATGACAATGTAGAGTAGATGTAGTCAGCTCGCTTTTACAGTGGTTGAATACCTTGGTTGATACATTATCCCAAACAAGTATAGTCCTGTCATTCTTTTTGTTACCCTTAATCAATCTTTGTAATACCATTGATGCGTAATAGCATTCGGACTAGCTTCCTGTAGAAATTGATCATCGCCAAAAATTTCTTAAGTTCCTTCGCCACTGTTGGAAGCTTATAGTTCTGTATCGCTTCGACTTTCTCTAGCAATGGCTGTACTCCAGTAGACCTAATTTGATGTCCGAGAAAATTGATAGAACTTTTTCCAAATTCGCACTTCGACAAATTTATACATAAACAATAGTTTTGAAGACGACGGAATACTTCGCAAAATGTTCATAATGTTGTTGTTCGTCGGATGATGGAATCAGGATATCGTCTATGTAGTAGAAGACGAAATCCAATCCTCGTAGAACTTCTGCCATTAATCTTTGAAATGACTGGGCGGCGTTACACAAACTAAAGTCATATATGATCTCAAATAACCCGAATGGCGTTACTATGGCCGTCTTAGGCATATCTGCTTGTTCGACCAACTCGATTTTTGAGAAAATGGTTTTATTAAAGAGTATATCCCCACAATCATTAATATATGGTAATCGGTATCTATCATGCTTCGTGATCGCATTCAAAGCTCTGTAATTGCCACATGGTCTCCACGACCCGTCCTTTTTGACGACCGTGTGAAGAGGTGACGACCAATTACTATTTTATGGCCTACATATCCCTTGTCGCATGAGCTCCTCAAATTCCGCTCGAGCTGCGGTTAATTTTTCTGGAGACAGTCTACATAGCTTCGAACTCACTGGATGCCCGACAGTTTCGATTTGATGAGTAACTTTAACATTCGATGGTATACCTTTGTTTTTTAACTCGTTGACTGTTTTTATTGATAAACCATCAACGCTCGTCGGAATTCCTCTTGTTTGCAAGGATGTTACATTGTCAATTAATTTCATATTTGCCACGTCCACTAATAAATTATAGTGAGACAAAAAATCGGATCCTATAATTGGCTGTCTTATTTCAGCGATGGTAAACGTCAATGGAAACGCACGTCTCAATCCTAAATTTAATCGCAGTATCTTGGTACCGAAAACCGGTATAGTTGACCCATTTGCCGCGTACAGAAGTTTTGATGATGGCATCGCTGTACCAATTGCATGGCTTCTGGGCAACACCGAAATATCAGCGCCCGTATCTATCAGGAAATTTAAATTACTAACAATATCACTGACGCACAATTGATTTACATTGTTATGATTGTGTAAAGTAGACTGGAACTTTTTAACATGTGTATGGTGATTTGATTTCGGACTTGGTAAGATTGACTGATTTTGCATATTTATGATTATTAGCTATGGTGAGGTAGTGTCCGATTTAGATGGTTTTGCCTGCGCAAAATTACATGGCTGAATACATCTGAACGCTGATGTACCGAATTTACGGTGAAATCGGCATGTGGTTGGTTTATTCAACGTTGCCTCAACTCGTTGTTGATGTACGTATCGGTCTCGTGAATTTGATCTTGAATGATTAAAATATTGAGGTGTTCGCTGGACCGTCAATTGTTGTACCTGCAACGTCAATTCCTGTATCGGTTGAGGTTGAATTGAGTTTTCGCATGATGCTTGGCTGATAGTGAGATTCAACGAATCCATAACTACATCTGCTATTTTCTCTAACTCTGATAAATCGCCGCTAGTTGCGCTAACTATAGTTTTAATTTGTACTGGCAAGCGACTGAAATTGTAATATGTTTCCATGATAGATGGCACCACAGATCTCTCGATTACCCATTTTAAATAATTCAATATACAACGGAAATTTAACAAGATATGGCGGACTTATCAACGTTCTTTACTAAAAGATAAAGTATAGATAATTATAATGTAAACAGATTTGTTGACTAACGACCGGTTTTAGTAATCGAAGCGAGATTAGATTAGAATAAACTCAGATAAAATAAACCGGGTACGGGCATCTCTGCCACCGTCTAAGCATAAACATAAATCATAACAACAAATCTTCACCTCATTGAACAAACATAACTATTTTATGAACATACCTACAATAATTCAACACAATATTTTAGTTATAGCGCGCGATTGGTAAAGCCTTCATTAAATTCATACAATGCATGAAACAAACATAAAAAACCAATTTAATAAAATACTTTCACTAAAAATACCAACAATAATACCAGGCAATTGTATAAGAAAGTGTAGATTCATTGAAGAAGAAACCGCTTACTTACTACACTTGTACAATATGTTAGCAGTAAACCGCAAAATCAAATATTGTAACCTACTTCTCATCGCGTTAAAATTCCAAAAATTTCGCATGAATATTATAGTGTTGCGACGCAGCACCATGCAACATTTTGTCGTAAGTGGTTTAAAAACATCTGGAATGTCTAAATAACACAACAAATCTCGTAAAATATAAAATCAAATAATACCTTTTGTGTTACACACAGTAGTTAAGTTACGTATATACACAATATAAAACCAAACAGTTAACATAACACTATATATAATATCAATATAAATATAACAGTTCATTAATCTAAATAACTTACCGCCAGCCAATAAATTTTTCATAACAAAATCCAAATTGGTTGTAGTTTTTTCCGTTACGGTAGTCGCCAGTGCCATTTTAATGAATCGATGGGGGGAGCGCGCGCGTTCAAATAGTTAAATCCTTATTTATAGCGATCGTAATATAAATCAAAAACGCGAATTCGTCACACCAAATTTTTGCCAAATTAAAATTACAATAAAACTTTCACCAAACTAAAAAAAAATCGTGTCGCATCCAAATCATATTTTTTCATCACACCATTTGATTTAATTTAAAACGAATAACATTTTTTTTTTGTTGTATTTCTTTTTAATCAACAAATCATTAAAAACTAGCACAACATACAATTATTATTATTATTATTATAATTATAAATTCATTGATTAACAACGTAATATACAACAATAATTTCACAAACCGAAAAACTGTAACCACACTATAAACGAATCCTTATATCACTTGAAAGTTTTATAATAATTATAAATCCATCCGGTGGAGTATTTTGTTGTGTGCATAAGATAGTGACGTAAGGCCACCCAAATTAAAACGGATAAATGCACTAAACAATAAACTCGTGGCAGTGGTATACTGTACTCTACTCTACCGTTGCACGTCTGAACGATTTCACGTTGTCGATTCAACTAAAAACCAAAAACTACAATCAACAATATTCCTTCTCTGTGTTTCTATCGCGAGTTGCTTTAAAGTTTTGTGTACAGCATTTTTGTGTGTACAGTTTTAATATTTTTGTTCGGCTACACTATTTTTTTGTTTCTATGTACGAGTATGTACATACGAGTCTTGTGTATCACCACAAACGAATGTGTGGTGGCTGAAATTATTAAGTTCACATACAATACAATCTTAAAGTTGTTTTTTGTCGTTTCGTTTTCTACTTTGGATTTTTTTTGTTTTGTTTTCATTAAATCCATAATAAACACATTTCAATGGATTGAATAATTTTTACAGCGGTGACCTTTAAAACTGTATCGGTTATATGTAAAATGTATAGGTCTTGAATAATTTGATTGATTGATCGACAGCGTACGACTAAGCAGTAAAAGATGATGGCATTCGTAAGGTATGAATGCTAGCAAAAATAAAATTTTAGGAAGGAACCTATAAAGATATTGTACCTCATTCAAAAAATACTAGGCTTTTGGTATATCAATATTGTCAGTATTTAAAAAGATTTGAGACTTATGGTAAAATTTGTGCATATCGTCAAAACAGAATCAAGCCAAAAGCACAGTATTTCACCGCTCCGCTTTGTTAGCACCCCGTCTAAAGGTTTTGGCAAAAGTGATGATTGAACTCGTTTGGTCATCATTTGGTCAGGATTGGTCACTAGTTTTTATCATTTGGTCACTTATTCAAAAAATTCAAAAAAAAACACAATTCCCGGGTAGCACCTCATTGCAAGAAAATAATACCCCCGCTTTTATCAAATTTCGTTAGGTAATCGTTAGGTTAAGATTGGTCACCACATTTTGACGTTTGGTCACCAATGGGTCGGTTTTTATTCCGAAAAAACAAAATCAAATTTGTAATTATTCAATAAAATCAGGTTCGTCGCTTATTTGGGAATTTCATTTTACAAAATTAGTAAAAAAAATTCCAATTGGAATATACCATTTAGATGAAAATATTTCTTTTTTCAAAGAATTGTATCTAAAGTAGAAGACATAAGATATAATCAGTTTTTCATAACTCGTTGAGAATTGAGTAGTGACTAGTTGATTTCTTTTTGTCATCCCTACTTAACGATGTATTGTGAAAATTCGATAACAACTCATCATTTCTAAAGAGTTTTCCGATAAGTTTGATATTAAAAAAACGAGTATTTTTTAAGAGAAATCAACGAATGTTTATTTTATTGTAAAGAGGAAGGTACGCCATTAACATTTGAAAACTATATCAGCCAAATGGCCGCAACGGCTACGGTTGCAACACCATATCCTTTTCATGAAATTTCTCATGACCATGTATGTCCTCGAAATCCTTTACGAATTCCATCTTTAAGGTTTTGAATCGATTGTGAATTGAGCATTGGCATAGACCATATCTTTCACGTGACCCCAAAGAAAAAAGTCTACAGGTGTTAAATCACAAGCTCTCGGTGGGCAATTGTGATCACCTCTTCGAGAAATAACACGGTCAGGAAACTTTTCTTGCAAAATTGTGATTTGTTTCGTTGCTTGTGTGGCACGTAGCGTCGTCTTGTTGAAAATAACAGTTACACCAGCCTCATTTTGAAATAAGTAAGGTCCAATCACACCGCCAGCCCAAAAACCGCACCAAACGGTGACACGTTGAGAATGGGGAGAGGCTTTTCAACAATCATTCTTGGATTTTCTGAGCTCCAAATGCAACAGTTCTGCTTATTAACGTAGCCTCCGAGGTGAAAATGAAGGACTCAATCAGCGAAGATACGACGTTTATGGTGATCGACCGGCTTGAGTGTTAACTAAACTTTAAAAGCCTTAAGACTTAAATCTTTATGTAAAATACGGTGTAATGTCGTTTGTGGAATGTCTAATTCCAAAGATCGACGAGGAATCGACAAATCTAAGTTTTCGTCAACACCACGGACTACAACAGCAATATTTTCAGTTATACTTGAGCGACGCACACGGTTTCGATTCTTCACATCACCAATTTGTCCCAACAGCTCAAATTTTGCCACCAGTTTCACTATTGCCGGCCGAGAAGGTGCTTCACGACAACCCAAAATTGCTTTAGTTTTGCGAACTGTGACTGCAAAATATTCACCATTTTTGTAGTGAATTTTAACTATTTCAATGCATTGTTGAAACGTGTATCGAACCATTTTTAGAAATGGCGTAGTTTTTACTTGTCAAATGTCAAAGGATGGCAACTTCAAAATTTACAGCTGCCTAAATAGCAGGCTATTCAAAAATAAAAACCTCTTATTGGAAACCCCGATACATGATTCGAAGTGTTCGGGGATGGAAACTTGACCAATACTAATAATTTCCATTAGAATCAATTGGATTTTGGTCAATTGTCACTGACGATTGATCACTAGTTGTTTTCATTTGCTCATCCCTACATAATGATTTATTGCGAAAATTCATTAAAACTCTTTGGAAATTATGAGTTTTTAAAGCATTTTCGCATTAAATCGTTAAGTAGGGATGACCGTACGAAATCAACTAGTCACTACCCAATTCTCAACGAGTTATGAAAAACTGATTATATCTTATGTCTTCTACTTTAGGTACAATTCTTTAAAAACAGAAATATTTTCATCTAAATGGCATATTCCAATTGGAATTTTTAGTAAAATGAAATTCCCAAATAAGCGACGAACCTGATTTTATTGAATTAATACAATTTTGAATTTATTTTTTTGCAATAAAAACTGACCCATTGGTGACCAAACGTCAAAATGTGGTGACCATGATCCTGGTATGATTTTCTTGCAATGAGGTGCTACCCGGGAATTTTGTTTTTTTGAATTTTTTGAATAAGTGACCAAACGATAAAAACTAGTGACCAATCCTGACCAAACAAATTCAATTATCACTTTTGTCAGAACCTTTAGATTGGGTGGTAAAAGTCGGAGCTGTATTACACAACAAGTTGAACGACTTGTGCATCCACACCTTTTGCTTCAATCTTTGTTTCTTTCCCTTTTTACCTATAAACCGGTTTTATAGGTAAAGAGGGAAAAAAATGAAGATTGAAACCAACTTCATGAAATCCCGTGAGGATGCACGGATTTTGTGAACAAATCTGAAATATTTGTATTTATTTGCTTTTTTTCGTTTTCGATTTTAACAACGTTTTAATGTCCCATTGTGCATATCCATACTACGGTAACTTGAATCCAGTAACTTCTTCCTTTCTTTCCTCTTTATCTATAAAATAAATAAATTGTATAGATAAAGGGGAAAGAAACGAAATAGTTACCAGATACAAGTTACTCTATTTTTTGCGATCCAGGTTAGGGTAGGTTAGGTTAGAGTGGCTGCTATCGCGCGCTTAGGCCAATAGTGGCCCATTGTGCGTGCCCGCGATTTCCGAAAGGCTCCCCATGTGGTACACACCTAAGAACTTATGCCTACTGTATGATAGTGCATATCAAACAGTACCAGACATGAGCATAGGAAGTGATCTAAAGTCTGTTCCTCCTCTTCGACCATACAACTTCCACAAAAGTCATTCATCTGTAGGCCCAGCCTTCTCGCATGCCCCCCAAAAGGACAGTTTCCTATCAGTATCCCTACGACCAATCCAACCTCCTATTTGTCAAGGCAATTGCCTTTTTACTAAGCGCCAATTTGAGCGCTGCTATAGGTCTCCCCAGACCTGGAGAGTCATACCGTACCTAGCTAGTTCGTCTACCCTGTAGTTTCTTGTGACGTCCGAGTGACGGTCGATCTAGATTATCTGGATGCTGAACTACTCGCTCATCTCATTAAGAGATTATCGGCAATTCAGCACCACCCGTGACTTCAGACAAACCGCCTCAAGTGTTCTGACCGCCACCTGACGGTCTACATAAATTGCAATATCCCTCATGGATACCACGTAGTCAGGGAGACGAACAGAAATATTAACATTAAGCTTCTCACAGAAGACTCTGTCAGAGAGAGCTGTCCGTTAAATTGCACAATGTTGATTTAATATAATCTAAATTAGCCAGTTCTTCCCTTAGTCATCTAACTATCGTCAAGTGTCCGGCCTGAAGACACTTCGACTGAGAGACAAATGAAAGCCGTAGCCATCTGCTTACCAAAAAATTTTATTGGAATAAGGTGGAACATAACATCTAAAGCGCGTGTATGTGTTAACCTAAGCGCCCCACTTATAAGCATACTGGCCGTTCTTTGCACCTTCTTCATCATCCTTATATATGTTACCTTATCCAGAGTTGGCCACCACAAGCCCACCCCGTACATCAGCACAGGTCTTATGACTGCGGTATAGAGCCAGTGTACCGGCTCTGGTTTCAAACCCCATCTCTAACCGACGGCGTTTCTACACGAGTAAATGGCTACATTAGCTTACGTCAAACATTATTCCCAAAAATCTCGCTCTGTCAGCAAAAGCCAGTCTAATGCCATTCACGGTAGTAGAACTAACCACCGGAATTTTATATTCTTAGTAAATAGTACCGGCTCTGTTTTGGAAGGGTTCATCACTAATCCCAATTTGCTGGCCCATTTCGTAACGATCAGGAGTGCATTCTGCATAGCATTCCTAATCGTATCCAGATATTTGCCTGAGACAGTTATTGCTACGAAATCTGCATACGCTAAAACGCCTTCCTCTCTCCAGTTGCAACAGCAATCCATTCATCAATACACTCCAAAGAAAGGGGGACATTACAACCCCCTGCGGTGTTCCTCTAACTACCCGTCTTCTAGTGGTCTTCTAATGGGGGAGTCCCAGTTCTGAGGTAATAATCCTGCTTACCAGCATCTGGTTTATCAACCTACTTATAGGGAAGTCCACCTTCAAAAATAACAATCCTTTCATGATCGCCTCTGTTACATTAATAAAGGTATTCTCAATGTCAATGTAAATTGACTTCTCAATCAAGCGTACTGTGCATAGCTGTATCCGACAACATTACCCAATTCTGGCTCAATTTTTGTTTGAATAACTACATCTACCAACCTTTCTAAGATTTTCAACAGAAATGATGATAGAGTTAAAGGTCTTAACTCTATCATCATTTCTGTTGAAAATCTTAGAAAGATTTAGGGCTCTTTCGATAAGCATGTGAGCTCTTTCCTGATTCCCGGATAAAGACCACTCTGACCTCCGTCCATTTCCTAGGAATATAGACCAGTTTCAGACATCCCCTGAAGATAACTTCCAGCCAGAGGAGGATAACTGCCGAGTTCCTTTGGACCTCTGCTGGTATAGTCCGATCCTAGCCCACCAATTTGTAAGGCTTAAAACCGTTCAGCGCCCACAGGATTCATTCCCTGTCCACCTCTATTGAAAGTGTTCCTCGATGAGCTCCATGCCCCATCGATTCATCAAAGATTCCCGGAAAATGGGTCTCGTTAAGGAGCTAAAATTATTCCGCACTTGAAGCTGCTCATGATCCGTCCTCTCTAATTAAATAACTAGGACTGTTTGGGTTAGTAGATAGAATATTCCTAGGCGAGAAGTCTCTGAGACCTCCTCCATTCTACAACAGAAGAGTCTCCAAGACCCACTTTGTGCCTCCCTCAACTATTTTTTGTACTTTCTTAGGTTCTCCTTATGGAAGTCCCAATCCCGGGCCTCCCTTGTCTTTTTAGCTTTATTAAAGGCTGTTCTACACGCCCTTCGATAGGTTCCCAGCTCCGTGGTCCACCATGTCGGATCCTGCCTACCCCTAGGCTTTATTAGGGGGCACGCAGCATTAAATGAAAGATTGCATGCTTTTTGTGACAATATCAACCATGCAGTCTAATTCTTCTACTGTCACCAGAAGTCCAGGAACCTCCAGCAGCCGTAATCAGTCCAACACCTCCCCATATTTGTTCCAGTTGGTCCCTTAGGAATTCCTGATGGCTTTTTGGGTAACAAGTTTAATGTTGAGATTTTACGTTACATATCAGTGATCAGAGAATGAGTGCTGCTTCGCCACTATACACTTCCTGATCATGTGAAAGATTGTTTCTGACGCAAAGTCACATCTAGAACCTCCTGTCGATCTTTAACAATGAATGCCGGTTTTCGCCCAATATTGCAAACTAAAAGGTTGGTATTTAATAAGTAATCAAAAAATAACTCAGCCCTCTCGTTAATGTCTGTGCTTCCCCAGATTGTGTGATTCCCTTTTGCATCGCATCCAAGTATAACACCTACCCTTATATGACCTGCTTTCCGCATCAGTTCCCCCAGGTTAACCGGTGGACCCTCCTTCTCCAGATCCATATAAGCTGAGGCTTGAGTTTTTCACAGCCAACCTTAACGCTCACCGCTGTAACATCCCTGCTCTACTAAATTGAGGAAGAAAAAAATATTCTAATTATTTATTTCTCAGAGTTGTTTGGAGTATAATAATGTATACGTTATCCTTTGGCTGAGGCCACAGATTCTATTATTGTTAATCCAAGGTTCTTGGATTAACACCAACTCCACTTCTGACTTAGTCAGTCTGAGAACGAGAGCTGCCGAGGCAGCTTTCGTGTTATGCAGGTTTATTTGTACAATATTAACCAATGTATAGTCTACCTTACTCACTTCTTCCTGCACTCCCTGCATCAGGTTAGTGCCATCTGGCTCGTTGCTTCGGCCGCCATCCACTTCCCGTCAAGAGTGAGGAGACTACCTCTCCTCAATATACTCCCCACGTCCGAAGCATCACTCGCCTGGTCGTCGCCCGCCCACTTGTCATTTCCCGCAGGCTCCCCGTTCACTGTCACTCCCAGGTAGGTCTTCCACATACGTATCGGTATCGTCTTTCTAATATATTTTAAGAGGAGTCGGCTCGAACCCGAAGTTGATGACGTCCTTTGATTTTCCAAGGGAAACTCGGGATTCTTTTCTGATCAGCACAATTGCCAACCTAAAGCCCTCCTTAGCCTCCTCCTGCTTTACAATCTTCCAATATTCCATTGGAAGATCAGGATTAATAGCCCAAATGATCTCAAGGGTCTCCTTAGGCTTATCCGGCTCAGTTGGTAACCGGACACGTGCCCTCGGCCTTCTTGGGATTTCGTCTCTGCAGACTGCCTCAAGCCTTGCACCCTGCCACACCTCGTCTATTTCGGTCATTGCCCTTTTATAAAGAATGGGGGGATCCCGGATTTTCTATCAGGACCCTCAAGAATATGGAGTTTAGTGCATTGTACATAATGCCTCCACTTCGCTGACATGATGCTCCCATCTTTCTGACTAGCACCAACACGTGCTTCTTTAGGATCTCACTGAATAGCCTCTGTATTTGATCGCCAGGAGCACCCGACGCCCTGTCTGTTAACACCTTGGCTCGCTTGCTGTCGACTGCTTCTAGCTCATCCTAGGACCTCTGCCTTTTAGAGACCAGAACCCTTTCCGAGCCATAACAGTCGACAGTTTTTTTAGCCCATGCCACAGATTCTTTCTGCTCTACTGTAAGCTGCACTTCAGGGGTCGCAGCAAGTTTCTCTAGAATTTTGAACGCCAACCGTCTCTCTCTGTACCGTCGCTTGACCGCAAGGATCTCTCTCAATCGCCTACTAGTTTGTTTGGCGGTTCTGCTCCCTCCTGGCTTCGATGCCATGGTGTCGCTTACCCTTGCCCCTAATGAGGGAGTCTCACCATTATGGTTAGAGTTACTCACTTCTTTCATATCTTCCGGTTTCCCACGAGTGTCGGACAAATACAGGTTCACCTTCGCAGATATCCGTATACGCACGGAAGGCTAAGAACAACTGGAAAAAGCCTGGTGTCCAGAGGATTTTCAAGGTAATTACAACACAATTCTCTTCCGCATCATTCGCCGTTTCATCAGAAAACACATTAAAATCATTTAACACAGTCAATTTCACATCACCATTGCAGATTCAAGGGCAAATATATGATTTAGTATAAGAGCACTGTGGCCATGGCCACCACTGGATGGGGACCATCAATTCTTACAAATTTATTACATGGGCAATTCGGATGCTGAATTTAAACAGCATTGTGCTCACAATCCGACTATGAGGCGAGCCATTGTCGGTGAATTGCAATCGCTTCTTCATCAGAACAACGAATTGATCAAATTGTTCAAAATTGCGTTGGATCGGATGCCATCCGACCGAAAACTTGCAATCTAGAGATATCGTGCTCCATCGTTGGAACAATGAATTGAAAGGCGTGTCCGAAACGGACCTCTAGAGGAGGAGACTAAACGACTGACATATATTCGTTTGAAAAAAAACGAGCTCCGATCTGAGGAACATTCATTCCCACAACAACGTACTTGCAAGATGCGATGTCGTATGTTAGACAATATGGCTACCACATTCACCTGAAACCCTCAATGAATCGAAATCAAGAAGGAACTGCTTCCCAGCCAAACACTAGTTAAGTGATGTCGCATGTCTATCACTGCCAGAGTTTTTAAACAAAAATTAAAATCTCTGATGGATTTCATCATGAAGCAGTTCATTGTTGGATGCTCTCCATTGAAAATCAAAAGCGTGGTCTGCCTCATGCGTACATTTTGGTTTAGTTTATTCAAAAAATCAGATCGCGTCAAATCGATTCCATAACATCTGAGCCGAAATCCCGGATGAAGCTGTTGAACCGAAATTGCATGCACTGGTGATTAAGATATGATCCATGGACCTTATGCTGAGTTTTCAACAACGAGTCACCCTGTTTGATAGATGGCAACTGTTCCAAGCGATACCCGAGAGCGATACCTATTGTATCGTAGGCGATGTGCTGCGGCCAATGGGCGATCTACAGTTGTGAAGGTCAAAGGGCAATAGGTTGATGTAGACAATCGCTATGGATTATGCCATACTCGCCGATATTTTAAAAGGCTTTTGAGGCCCACATGAATGTGAAATGCTACTACACATGGAACGCACCATTGAAATCGTTTCAGCCTCGTAAACAAGGAACACGAGTTGAAGGACATCTAAATGTATTTGCTTCAGACACTGTGGGCCGCATCTACACCGTGCATCCAGAAATGACGTATGTTACCATCTTCGATTGTTGTTAGTGAATGTTCGTGGTCCGACGTCGTTTCAACAACTGAGAACCGTTAATGGGCATCTGTGTGCGGCTTACAGTGAGGTGTGTCAATTTTTGCAGTTCAAAGATTCTGTCATATCTTCACCACCGTATCAAATTTGCACATTGTTTGCGATTATCATATCTATACATGTTCTTTTTCGAATCCGTACGATTTGTGGGTGAATTATAAAAACGACATGTCTGAGGAAGTTTTGCATCTTATGTATCGTAAAAATTTCAAATCCGACAGCAGAAATGCACAAGGCATTGATTATGATAGGCATGTGTTTGTTGAATGCGAGTAATGCAAAGTTCAATGCATGATACATTAAACCACGAATTACAAAGAGAAAAACAATACGACACTGAAGCATTAGCCGAAGCAGTTCGTACAAATATTCCGCAATTGAATCAACAACCAAAGACTGCATTCGACTCTTTGACAGAAGGTGTGAACAATGCAACTGGTGGCCTTTACTTCCCGAATGCTCTCGTAGGGACTGGAAAAACGTCCTTAATTATATATTGATTTTGGCGTCGATCTGATCATAGCATGAAGTTGCCCTGGCATTGGCTTCATCTGGAATAGCAGCGATTTTATTGGAACGCGGACGAACTGCAAATCCTACACTGAATTTGTACTGAACATGCAAATCAATGAAACACCAACTTGCAACATCGCCAAAAACAGCGCAGTGGCAAAGATTCTACAGAGATGAAAATTCATCGTTTGGGGCGAATGCACGATGGCCCACAAGGGGTCACTGGAGGACAGCACAAAAATTGAAAGATCTTCGTGGCAATCAAAACATTTTTGGTGGAATCATGATTCTACTGGATAGATTTTTGTCAGATTGTTCCTGGAGCAGATTGGAGCAGATTGCAACTGCAGTTATGTTTTCGAAGCAATTGTTGGACATTGGTAATGGAAAAATCGCAGTTAACATCTCGACCGGATTCATCACATTGCCCACTGATTTATGCCAGCTGACCGAATCGAAGGCAGAGCTCATTTGACGTGCTTTTCCGAACATATTGCAAAACTTAAAAAATCATAATTGGCTGCGCAAAGAAGCCATGTGGGCGCTGAAAAATAAAGATGTGGATGATGTTCATTTTCAGTTCCAAGACAAATTTGAGTTTCTTGGAAAAAATTTCATGGACACTTTGGGACGCGGGTTGGGAGATGGCATATGTGCTCAACGGATGATGATTCAATATGCTACTGGACGCACTATCAGAACCTAATTCAAGATCTGGACCTAATTCAAGATCAAGGAGTGTTAATGGCAATTTTCAGTACCAAGACAAATATGATTTTCTTATAAAATGAGTGAAAATGGTCAATAACACTTCTTACCATCAGAGATCTTGACTCAGGTTCTGATAGTGCATCTAGTAGCTTATTGAACTATGAAGTAAAGGAGCTCGTTAGATGGTTGTTTGTAGAACATGGCTTTTGGGCAGCCCAGTAATGTAATAAGACCGAAGAGTGGTCAAAAGACAATTCTAAAAGTGGTTTAGCCTGGATTATTTCTCGGTTTATTTTACTTGTGACTGCAAAATCAAGGACTAGGAATTTTTCTAAGATCAGTAAGCCAATAAGTTAGATGACCACATGATGCAACATCGTAATGGTTTTCGTGAATAACATACATTAATTGACGTCTCCTTGGATTAGTCAATCGGTAGGTATGTTTGGCATTAAAGTCATCGGTGACTATCTACCGAAACGTTATCATTAGGAGGGCAATCTATTGAAGCCTAAGCTTTCTTAAACGAACAACACATACAGAGGTTGCTTGAATTTTATCAGTGCTACATTCATTTAGAACATAATGGCAAATCCGTTTTTCTATAATAATAGGGCGTCGGTACGAAATCTCGAATTACAAAATCCCGAATTTTAAAATCCCGACTTTAAAATCCCTACTTTCAAAATTCCGATTTTCAAAATTTCGAACTGTCAAACACCGCTTTTGCTGACATTTTAAAAAATCCCGACAAAAGTCAACAAATATATTTGTTTTCATATTTTACATCGTTACCACATTGCACTTATTAGAAAAAGATTTTCAAAAGCCCGATTTTTTTAACTTTTAAATAATTAAAAAATCAGGCTTTAGAGAATTGGGATTTTGAACGCCGGGATTTTGAAAGTCGAAATTTTGAAAGTCGTGATCTTGAAAATCGGTCCTTTGATTTTGGGATTTTGATAATCGGGCTTTTGATTTCGAGATTTTGATTTCGGGATTTTGAAATGCGATCAAACGACCAGGGTTGGGGTCAGCCTCCAAAATTGCTCATGCTTATATACTTGTTCGCCGTTCTTAATTCCAGTATTTTCCATATGGCTGTGGCTGCCTTTACAATTGCGCTCGTTGTCTCCACATTCCCCTCAACACATACAGTAGCAATACCTAATCTGATCTGAACCACATCGATGATGTTAAGATTCGATCTCGCGCTCTTTGCGTTGTTATAAAATTTGGTGGTGTACACCATAACCACTCGACTACCAAGTGATATACTTGAGTAGAGTAGAATTCGTAAGAATATGTTGGTTTGCTGATTGATGTTCTGGGCGAAAGAGAGTCATTTGACGTATGGTCTTATTATCAAACCTTTTCAATGTTCCGAACACTGAAGAAAATTACCAGAAAATATAAGTATCGATCCGAAACGTCAGACCTTCAAAATGATTGGGATATGCTTCTTGGATCAGCTTCTGTGAAGAAATTAACAGTCTTTGCTATATCGTCAGACTGAATAGGTCTCTGTCTAAGATTGATTCTTGCATACTAGATGTACTGCATCTCCCTGATGGTGGTGAGGAGCTGACCTCCTCTAATAGGGAATTTGCCGAACTATTACGTACTGTTCACTTACCCGGTTTTGACTTTATTAGCTCTGAGTCTGTCGTTTCCGGAGAAGCGAATGCTCCAACTTTTTCAGGTTTGCATTATTTTCGGGATTGTTTCACAACCTGGGAATCGAAGCAAAGTTATTTTAGTTTCTAAAGCTGAGAACTGCGCTAGATGATCTTGTTACATGGATCGAAAGATCGTTTAACATTAAGGAGTTTTTCGTGAGCACGTTCTTGATCCAACCATCGTTGCATTGCTGAGCTCGAGCTGGATTGCAATTCAGTCTCCGTTAAAGTTTCCAAAGGTTCCCCCCCAGGGAGGAGTTTTGTCGCCTCCCGTGTGGCTCTTTTTGGTTGATGATTACTCGATAAATTACAGCAACCTGGCTATTTTGCTCAGAGCTATGCTAATGACCTCGTCATCACAGTTTCAAGTAAACATTTAACAATCCTGTCCGAGAAGGGTTTGCGCGTTATGCCATTTACGACCAGCAGATGGTCTTCACTAGATATAGAAATTTTGGTGAACTGTCTGTTCCTTCTTTTTTCGCGAAACGATCACTGGGCTTGACTCTTGGTCTTACCCGCATGCTATATTACAGTCCACAGACTCCGATCCTCGGTTTGTAGATCGTTTTGTTCCTGCTATCGCGGTAGTCTTTCATTACGGTTGTTCAGCGTCATTAAGATTAAGGTTCGTTGGGGCGTGGAACAACCTAGGTTTGATTACTGGACATAGACTAATTCCGAAGCGCTTAAGTTCGTCTGTTCCAGAAACCATTATATAGTTATTGAAAAACTGCTACCGCAGAGTTCGATTTCGGTATTCCCTTCTCAATGGTTTACCGATTGAAAACCTTTGGTTGTCCCAAGATTCCAATAATCGGGTATCTGAGTCGTTAATTTCCATCGCAGATGGCTATCACTCTGAATTAGGTGCAGGTTTTGACACCTACCGCTCCTCATATGATCCAGGCCGAATTAAATTTAAGATGTTATGTTGTGTACGGATAATAAAGCTGTGCTAAATGCACTGAAGAAGCCCGTGACCACTTCCAAACTGGTTAAGGACTGTAAGCATTTTATTAGCCTCCTCATTTTGGTATTGAGACTAATATGATTGATGATTCCATAGCCATGCTGGGTTCGCGTCTGGTATTCATAGGACCTAAGCTTGAAGCTCGGCTGAGCATTAATAAAGGCAAGAAATCTATTCAAAACTACGTTCATTACGAAGCTAAACGCAATTGGTTAGCCTTCTAAACCTGCCGGAAGGGGAGATATTGAACTTTTGAACCTAATTTGAGGTTAAGTTTGGTCCAGCTTTGAACAAAACGAATTACAGTATCGATCCGTCGAACCTGGAATCTTCTGATCCATAGTCAGACGCGTTATCCATTGCACCACAGGACCTTGTTATTTTTTAAAGAATTTATCCCAATAAAGTTACTCTAATAATGTGAGTAATATTTTTGAGTTTTACTAGACAACCACGTAAACATGAAATTATTAATAAAACACTTGCTCCTATCAATGGCACCCAAAATATTACGAAGCCAGTAAATTAATCATCAAAACAAAAAATATTTGATTGATTGGTTTCAAACAGCAATAAATTTTATACAATTGCGATACGGTATAACGCGCGTTCTCTAGCTGGTACCGTAAACATTGATTAGATTTTTCACGCACTGAATTCAAATTGTTCGAACAAATACCATATATTTTTCATGAAACTATTTGCATATAAAAAATTGCTGACGCAATAAAAAAACTCGCGAAAAATCATTTTCAATTTTCATCACGTTATAATATTATACTGCAGTACTCTCGATTGACGTCACAACTATTTAAGTCGTTACATCCAAAGGTCAGGTACAAAATTAGAAAAACACGTACACAACAAGTGGTTAGCCGAGTGTATTTTTATATTATAAAAAAAATCAGTGTAAATAAAAAATATTACACATGGCTAGTACTTTTTTAAAATTGGATGGTTTGAGTCTATGATAAAATATAAAAATCTATTTATAACTTTTAATCTCTGTTGTCTTGTTTACATACATTTAATCGCATCATACAAGTTGTAATTAAACTATTTACAATTAATAATATGTAATTATTTGTTGTATTGTGTATAAAATCGAAAGTAGCAAATCATACGTAATCTACATTACCGACTTAATCATATGATTTATAAGCCATTGACTTGACATTCGCTAGTCAGTGTATATAGTTGCCTGTCTGGAGAATAAAATACAACAGTAACAACTAACAACACACACTATTTTGAGTTATGACAATCTGCCCAGTGAAAGATGAGTGATAAACGCGAAGTATTTTTTTTTTTAGTTTATTTATAAATAAAAATCCAACAATTAAATTTAATTGATAAGTGTATCGCGCGCAACACACAATTATCTGTTATCAAATCAAAACGAAATATTTTTAATTTATGTATCGTGTGTTTTAATTTACTGTTTTTTCGGTGTATGTAGTGTTTTTGGGTGCCGGGCAGGGCGAGTGGTGCGATTTATCCGGTGTTTGATCGATTTCGAAACAGTGTGAATACTTACGTGTTGGAAAAATGTCGAAATTACTAAATTGTATAAATTAAATGAAGTTATGTTAATATTGTGATAATTAAATTATTGCGTCTTTAATTTATTTATAGCACACAGCAAAGAAGTCATAATACTTACAGGAATTGGAGTGGTAGCTGTCGCGACACTATCCGCAATACTAGTCTATAGAAAACATTTTGCCGAGCAGCGAATACCAAAGAAATGGAAGAAAATTGGTGAAGTCACAGAATTGATATGTTATCCGATTAAATCGTGTGGTCCGATACGAGTATCGAGTGTGAATTGCTCCATATTAGGAATTGAAAATGATAAGCTACGCGATCGTGTCTTTATGATAACGCGCCTCAATGGAAATTTTGTAACGGCTCGTACCTATCCGGAGCTGGTTAAAGTGCAACCGACGATCGATGGTGATTTTTTAATACTGTCGGCGCCCGGTATGATTAATCATAAACTGGATTTGGTGGAATTGGCACAGAAAACAACCAGTAAATCAAGTGTTTGGGACCAATCAGTCGATTGCATCGATTGTGGTGAAGAAATTGCACGTTGGCTATCCCGATTCGTGCTAACCGAGGATTTTGGATTGCGGCTCGTATACTTCCCGTCAAAAGTATCGACACGTGACGTCCGCGAAAACAATAAAATATTTTCAACCATGCATCGGGATGATTCGGGCGCGTTACACGACGCAACCAGTTACATGTTGATGAACGAAAGTTCTGTGGCCGATCTTAATACGCGACTCGATCACGTGGTAACACCTCTTCAGTTCCGTCCAAATTTCGTAATTAAAGGCCCGGCAGCCTTTGAAGAGGATACATGGAAGTGGATGAAATTGGGTGGTGAAGTGGTCATGCGTAACATTAAACCGTGTACTCGATGCATATTTACTACGATCGATCCGGAAACGGGCACGAAAAATAAAAATGGCGAACCGTTAAAAACGCTTAAAAGTTATCGTTTATTTGAGAAGACTGGTGATTCACCGGTAATGGGAATTCATTGTGGTCTTCGTAAAAATGGAACTATACGGATCGGGGATCCTGTATATATTCCGTGTTCGCATTAAACACAAACATGTGCATTATTTTGGGTGCTTGGTTACAAATAAAACATTTTTAGAGCTTTAGTATTTAAAATGTGTATTTTATTTACGACGTTTGTTTTAGTTGGCTTCGTAATACATATCGTCTAGTCAATTTCTGAGCATGATAGTAAGTCACTCGCGACATCAAAACATTGGAACCGGTTTATTACAACAATCCAATTCAAATCTTGGTGAGGTTTTGCAGATCGCAACGATGTTTGTGGATTATATGCGTTTATTGGTATCAGCCCCTTATGAAAAATAATGTTACAACCCATCATAACGGTCGAGTCTACATCAGCGGTCGAATCTACAAGGTGCAATACCTGCCACAGTTCACATCCTTCCTTAATAAATCAAGAGTAAATAATTGAAAGTTGCCATGTCAGTAGTATCACATATCACCACAGTAGGGTAATGTGAGATATTGTAATGTGCATTATAATTATAATTGATCACGGATCTCAAGCAACGCATATTAGGTACCTAAGCAGCACATCAAACGTCTTTGTCGAGACAACGCACATTTCACGGAATATTCTGAATAAACCGAAACCAGGCAACGGTATCAGAAAATTTGCTTGGAAATCAAGTCAATTTTAGCAACATCAATGCTTGGTATAATTTAGATGCTCGAAGGGCAAGGAGACATGATTTTCAAGTATCAAATTTTTTGATACCGTTGCCTAGTTTTGGTTTATTTAGGAAATTTAGGCCAGTATGCTTAAGTGATTGTTTCTTAAGGCGAATCCCGATTCTAGCTTTATTATTCCCGACTCTGATTTCCTTTTGTTTTGTAACTGATCCATATACAACCGTCACAGTTGTTTCCCTTGTCATTACGAATACTCATTGATTTGGTGCGTATAGTTTTATCCAAAGATTTAATGTAACATTTTGGTATTTTATCTCACATATGTCTTGTAAATTGGACCTGTGTTGCAATATTGCAATTTCACAGCAGGTTCCTTCCCTGACACCCGACAATATTATTGGTATCTCGCATAATAGATGATCATAATTGATAATGTTGCAATTAAATATATCTCTGATCGACTGATAATTGAGTAAAATGCTCATTTTGAAGATCAACGGCGATAAATTCAGTTGTTGGCACTATATGTGCACGCCTTTCACTTACTAATATTGTACCTAATACTACTACTGAATAAATGTTGTAGGACCAGACATATGATAAGGGAATTGAAATTTCGATTATCACATATGCCTTTGTCACTCTAGTCCTGGTTGTCATACTTTTAAATAAGTGGTCTAACTGACTGGTATTTGTTCTTTGATAGATACTATCTGTTCTTCAAGTTGTGATGGGCTCAATAAGCGTGGGTGTAAAATGTTTAGATGTGCATTGTGAATAACCTCTAGTAATGCTTCCTGCATGTCCCGTAAATTTCCCGTGGCAACGACTAGTTTAAGGGATGTCATCAAAATAGTTAATACTTGTTGTTCCGTTACACGTGTGTAATTTATGCTTTTGTCTAACCTCCTCTGAATGTTATTAATTGCCTGTACTGTGGCATTTTGGCTGTGCTTGAATAGTTTTACAGAGTTATCAATCATTGAGGTTTGATTCTTTATTAGCAGTTATAAATGGTCTTCATTGGGTTCTATTGTTTGAAAATGTCCTTCATATTGATCTGCTTCTCTCTGTGTTAATACATATTCCAAACATGACACCTAACACTAATCCTGTAGTGTCACCAATCCCCCGCTTCGCTCTGGTTACTTCTTTATTGGATGACATCAGTAATTGATTGCCTTCATCTATTCTACTCATTTGAGATCGTAATTGCTGGATTACTACTTGACAGTTAAACCTCTCCATATCTATTACTGAATGTATTTTTTTACAAATAGTTGCAAGTTCGTCTATTAAGCGGTATGCTTGAGTTGTTTCTTCCCAATGCGTATTTAAATTATATCGCACAACCAAAGTCCATCTCATAGCAACTAGCTCCATCTTACTGATTTCCTCAAGATATATGCCAATAGAATGTTTGAAGTCAATCTGCATCGGTTATTTAGCGCTGCTAGTAGAAAAACAAATGCTCATCAGGGCCAATAATGCCAGATGGAGCTTGATTCCCCTGTCTTCCTGGTTGGCGTCTAACTGGGTGATTGATGTTCGACGTTGCTAATTTTGCATCTGAAATCTTATTTGCTATAATTTTTTGTTGTGACCATGAATTGTCTTTTTCGCTTGGTATAGCTTGTACAATTTAGTGATAGGTCATTATTACTTTCTGGAACTACCTTTATTGGTCCGCCTATTAGAAAATGCACAGGTGTTAAAGATTCTAAGTATTCTGGATGGTCGTACAAGGTAGTCAATGGTCGAGAGTTTAAGCATGCCTCTATTTGAGCCATTAATGTTGTTGTTTCTTCAAATGTCAATGCGGTCTCACCTATGACTTTCTTCATGTGAGTCTTTACTAACTTTACCACTGCCTCCCATATGCCACCAAAGTGTGGTGCAGCAGGTGGTATGAAGTGCCAGGTTGTTTCATCTTGTTGTAATACCCTTGCAATTTCTGGTTCTAGAGATGCAATCTTCTTGCGTTGTTGTTTCAGTACTCGTTCCGCACCAACAAAGTTGGTACCATTATCCGAATAGATTTCTCTACACAACCCCCTGCGAGATATGAACCTGCGGTAAGCTGCTATAAATGCATCTGTTGCTAATCCGCTGACTACTTCTACATATAAGGCATTGGTGGTCAGGCACACAAATACCGCAATGTATCCTTTGTACGTGGTTTGATCCCTTCCTATCTTGTTCCTCAGTTGAATCGGCCCAGCATAGTGACTCTGCAGGGCGGTAAATTACCCATTAGTTGGTTGAGGGTTGCTTGTTCAAATCTGATACATGTAATACATTTCTGTATAATGTGACGTGTCAGATTTCTACCATTAATTATCCAAAATTTATTACGAACATTAGCCTATGTAAGTTGTAGCCCCCATGACGTGTTGTAGTAGTATGAGCATCTTCAATTATTCGCTTGCTGATTGAGCTTTCTTTCGGTAAGATTATTGGTTGCTTTTGATTCATTAGTAGTTGTAAATTTTGTAAACGTCCTGGTCATCTTAATATCCCATCCTTGCTGATGACTGGATTTAACGCAGATAGTTTGGATTTTTTATTTAATAAAATTCAACTCATCAATGCCTGAAGTTCTTTACGGAAGTATCGGTGTTGTTCAATCCTAATTATTTGGACTTCCTCGAGTTTCAGTTCTGGTACTGTCACTTCTTTCGACTGTTACCCTTGTTTATGAACGCATGCACGTTTATGAACCTTTGGCAGTACACCAATATACGCTTTAACTTATGAGTGTTTGAAATTTTATCAATTAATTCATGTAGCGTGTTTGCTTTAAATTCAGCGGTTATAGTGAGGTGAGACAAGTGATATCCTCTGCGCTGTCCTGGTTGTGATCAACTTGTGTTTGCGGACCCTTGTACGAAGGTATTGATGGCCATTCATCCGAATTTTACTGCAAAAATGTTGGTCCCGTCCACCAGATCGAGCCTTTTGAGGTGATAGTAGACGCTGCTAATCCTCTTGTTGCTAAATCAGCTAGGTTTATGTTTATTGGTACGTAATTCCATTGTAGCTGAGGTAAATTACCTTTAATTTGAGATACCCAATTGGCTACAAAGGTTTCTAACTTCGTGATATCAGCTCTTATCCAGCTTACAACTATGGTGGAATCCGTCCAAGCGAACATCTTTACATCCTGGATGTTCATGGTATTTTTAGCGTATCTTAGAAGCATAGATAACAGATGCGCTGCGTTTAGTTCCAGCTTCGGAACTGTCAGTTTTGTTTTGATTGGAGCAACTCTGGTTTTTGCTACTAGCAAACTGGTTGTAACTTGCTCGAACGTATTTGTGGTTCTTAAATAAACCACCGCTGCATATGCTTGTTGAGAATCATCTGCAAATCCATGTAACTCTGATTTTTATGTTGACGTTGTTTTCACCCATCTTGATACTTTTATTTTGCTTAATTCATCTAATTCGATCTTATACTTTTTCCATTTTTCTGCAATAGCTTCTGGTAGCTTGTCATCCCAGCTCGTCTATCAGCTCTCCAAGTGTCTTGCTGTTATCGTTATTGGTGATAACTAGCCGACAGGATCAAATAATTTTGAAAAGTCGGACAACAGTAGACGTTTCGTTAGTTCTTCCGTTGAAAGATTTAGCCTGGTCAGGTCAAATTCAAATGTATCATCCTCAGGACTATAGAGAATCGCTAGGGGTTTTATTATGTGCCTGATTTTTAAATTAATCATTCCTTTTACTCGTAGGTGCTTATGAACGTTAGTCATGACTTCAGCTGAATTCGACGCCCATTTGTGCAATGGAAATCCTCAGCTCCGTGCAAATCTTGCCATCTGATAGATGGTTCTACTTTGAACGGTAAATGTACCATGTATTTCCCATCTGGTAGTCGCGTTGTGCTTTCTGCATATAGCTTTTCAGCGATTGCTTCCTCCTGGGTATGTGTTTTTTCTTGCGAAATGGTATCATTTTCTATTAATAATTCTAGCTGTTGCTTAATTGTTTTGGTTAGGACCATTGACAAGATTTTATCTTCCTGGTTATAGCCTGTGCTGCCCATTATGATCCAACCAAGCTCGGTTTCTTGGGCAATTGGATCTTGTGGGGGTCCTCTAATGATGTTATTGTTTACAATTAGAGGATAGTAGTCAACCCCGATTATTACATCAATGCTATTGAACTTGTTGTATAATGGATCTGCAAGTTGTAAATTCTGCAAATGTGCCCATTTGTTGGTATCAAAGTCGATGTCTGGAATATTATCTGTTAATTTTTTAAACACCATTGCTTCAAACTTAATTCCAAAGGAACTCTGAAGCCTTGAAGATAAAGTTAGTTCGACCTTGTGACTGCACACTCCGGCGTCCTTTCCTCCCATTCCACAGATTTTTGTGTTGACTTGTTTCTGCCTCGCCTTAAGAAGATTGACTGCCTTTGTGGATATGACTGACGCCTGAGAGCCTGGGTCAATTAATGCTCTGAAGAGCATGCATTTTCTCTCGCTTGTTGTTAATGCGTTTAGAGCTGTAGGTAATATCGCAGGACCTAATTATGTTGTTAAATAACTTTTAGATACTCGCTGCATATCTACGTTGGAATCGATGTGCAGTAATGTGTTATGCTTTCCATTGCATATGTTACATTGGTTCTTCTGCCTGCATACATATGTTTCATGTTCTGCTGATAAACAGTTTCTGCATAATTTATGAAGCATTGCAATTTGCGATCTTTCACTGAAATTTAATTTCCTAAATCCTCTACATTCATTAGTTTTATGTCCCCCTCGGCAGTAGACACAGATATTTATTATTGTTAAGAAGGTCCTTTTAATTATTTGACCTATATGTTTTCACGTGAGGCGGTTGTTGGTGTGCTTAATGGCTTTTGGTTGCCATTGGTCTCTAATGATTTGAGCCTTCCTTCCAAAATTATTAAAAAATCCGTTGTTGTTTGGAATTCCCTTGGATCTTCTAAGGAGATTTGAAAGAGTCGCCTTAACTCATTGTCTAGTTTTTTAGTCAAGGTGAAAATTATTATTGAGTTCCACGATTCAATGTTTACCCCTGCGTTACGTATTCCGTACAAACTTTCAATTGTTGTATCGTGAAGATTTCTCAGTGCCGCTGCAGCCTCGATGTTTATATTTACTTGACTGAGAAACGTATTTAAATATGTTGAAATCGCAGTAGTCTTGTGTTGTTTTATCTGCTATCCAAAATTTCCCAGGCGGCTTGGTAATTTTCTTCTGTTTGTTGGAAGTGATTGATTAATTTGACTGCAGCACCCTCCAACTGACCATTTAGATAGTTAATTTTATGGGTATCACTGATCTGTCTATTCTCATGGATGAGTTTGATGAATGTGTTACGAAATCCAGTCCACTTCTGATAATCCCCTGCAAATATTAAGATTTGAATTCTTGGTAACCAAATGTCCGTTGTTTGGTTTGTTGGTATAATTTTTTCGGTTTCTTCTATCCTCGTTGTTATTTGAAGGATTACTGCTTGACACTTGTTATCATCAACATTGCAATGTTCACAAAGTACTGTTCTGTGAAGTACTTTATACGTCGTTTCTTTGCATCACTCGAAGTGACAGTTTCATTGCCGATTTTGGCGTGACTGGGCCTCAAGGTCTTCGGCCTCATCAATCTTCCTATAGAGACTCCTCATCCGAATGGTCTATCGTTTTGATTAAATGCTGCAATTCTGGATTCATTGTTTCCAAACCTGCATCTTTGTTGTTAGAACTCTGATTGTTCGACTCTGGTTGGCTTATACTGCGATGATCTGGGACTGGTGTAAGTGGTGGGCCGTTGTTTAATTTTGCACGCATTATAGTAATAAATTCATTATATTTTTCCACTACACGTGTTACTATTTTAAAGTACGGGTGTTTTAAGTTGACATCTTTCAGATCTCTTATTTTGTCACTGTATCTTGAAATTTTGTATAGAGCTCTTTTAACTGTTGTATTCGGTTGGTGAGGTAGGTTTTTGTTTTCCTCTATAGTAGAGTTTGATTAGAACTGAATTGTCCATTTATTTTTTGTCGTTTATATACAAATGTGATAATTTCTGTTGTTGTTTTTTACATTATATATGATCATATATCAATTTCAATATTTCATTATTTTATAAAATCCAAAAGTGCAGAATTGCATGTAAAAAAATTAATTATTTTATTTATAACTAAACTAAAATTAACATTCTGCAAAACTGCATAATGTTGGAGTTAAATGACCCTGTTCATATTGAACAATCACAATAGACCAAAAATGGCCAAGTGTCAACTACTGCAACCTAAAACCTAGGTACCAGAACAGAGTTAGAAAAAAACATACAGAAATTATCGAAGCAGGACAAAATTATCAAGGCGGAGTGTGAAATTATGTTTACAACGTTTAAAAGAAAGGAAATTGAGATAGTTGAAAGAAAAATGCTAAAAATTTCTAGATTCTTACTTAAGATTGGGGTCACGTGAAAATGATTAAACAGGAAAAAGCGCTACTCAGCTTAAAATTGGGAATTCAAAACCATCTATTTCCGACGTATAAAAAATCACATACTCACATATGGACATATTCTAGCCGAGGCTCTGCAACATCAATACGATTTAAATTGAAAAAGTTGTCTACACAGTCACAGATCAATCCCTGGAAAACTTTGAGCACTCAATTGAAGAAACATCTGAAGTAAAAACGTTTAGTATCTGAGACCGGAAAAATTCTCGATCCAATGGGGTGAATTTCATCAGTGACTGGTAATTCATGTCAAAATTCTGATACAGTCATAATCCACAATCCATAACCCATTACGTGGACAAATGATAACGAGAACTAGTAACTTTCATTGAAAATGTTGGAATATCCCGTTAGTAGCCAAAACGATTCCAGCAAATTGATTGCCGTCTGGAAACAGTTAGACATAGATTTCAACTTCGCTCGAGAATACTGTATTAGTTCCAACCAAGTTAGAATATCCTCAGTTCTAGACGTAGAGCAGCTCTTTCAGAACTTAACCCTTATCGAAGTGTAAAGAGAGTACTGAATAGTAAAGGTTCGCCATTTTGTTTGAACGTTTGCACAGCCTATACTTTTTCTTAAATGTTTGGCTTTCAACTCACCTTCGTGAACAAGGAAATGCACAAAAAAGGTCGATTTTTCGGCAAAGGTGAGTCGAAAGCTCATATTTGAAAAGCCAACTATTAATTTTTATTTTTAGATAAATTATTTTTAGTAAATAGGATCGACCAACTCGCCTTGTGACGACTGAGAGAGCATTCTGCATTACTTTTAATCATGTTCAAGTATTTTCCGGAAACAACCGAAGCTATGTCATTCGCTACTGTATCTACGGAAAACATCATCATCAAATTATAATTTATATATAAATTAAGGAATGTGAAGAAATTATTCATGCTGAACTTTGTGTATTTTTTTTTCTTTTAAAGGACCTGTTTTCATATTTTCGTTACGTACATTTTATGAACTAAAAGTTGGAGGTTGCACCAAACATCAAATTCGCGGTAATGCGAATGAAAACGGATACAAGGTACGCAGTTTTTGATAAGGCAATCGGGCAGAGTTCATATATAGTACGTCGAAATAGAATGTTTGTGTGGAACGTGAATTTGCGCAAATAATGATTCATACGAAGAAGATGGACTACAAATTCTGGGACGTGATTTTTCTTCTGGAAGAATCAATGGCTGCACTGGACATAAGTGACACTAATGAGAAAGCTGACGGGAACGCGAGTGTGACAGATAATGAATCAGAGATGACAAAGCCGTGTCAACGCCGCCGGCGAAACCAATCGAACGTGGTGCAATAATGGTGGTTATTTGCAATAATAGCAAATAATGATAAAAGGGATAAAAATAGCATAATAAAGTTTCTAGTTTCGATAACTACATAGGTCTTGTGGCGCAATGGATAACGCGTCTGACTACGGATCAGAAGATTCCAGGTTCGACTCCTGGGAAGATCGATTATATTTTCTACGGTACGTGTGATATAATTTATTTCTTTTTTAAAATGATAAGCTAAACAAAGCTGAAAATAAAAACCAAAAATACGAATTTAAACTTACCCAGAAAAAATGTAAAAACCGAAAGCAAACAAATGCCGCCTTCTATAAAACAACTCATAAAACGTTTTTGCTTTAGATGCCATCTTTAGGGAAATAATTTATTTAAATTTTTTGCTACAGGCACAAAATATGATGATCAGTTTTAATGATAATAGTCATCTAGCTAAGTTTGATATTACCTTCCGGTCCAAGCAAAGTAATCACAAATAAAAAAATGTTAAATGTTATTGCTTAAAAACCCATTAAAATGTTGTGTGTGATTTATGCTATGCACCTCCCACTTTTTTGTCTAAATTTCGATTTAGTATAAAAAATTTAACCTTTCCAAGTACAAAACAAATCTGGCGGCCCACCGTCTTAAAATTGCCCTAATTTGCAAATTCAGTATATAGCGTTTTATTCGCTTTGCCGTAATCAACATCGAGTGGAACGAGCACTCAAACAGAAAGCAACCAAAACTTATAAACAGTCCCAATCCATACACATGCAAAACTGGTGTAATTACACGAACTGACAACTGAACTCGTTTCGGTTTCGTGTTTGTTTTAATTAAGAACTGCGTAGTTAAATTTAAATGTTGACACACATCAAAAAATCCAATTACATTAAAATGATCGTTTAGCCCACTTTCACGCATCCTTCGAATTACATTACTAATTTCAGTCTCAAATGGACTATTCTTCAGCGCCAAATAACTTGCGGCTGACGTGAGAATATTTTCAGGGATCGGTTCGAGAAGAAATTCGTCATTCACTTTATTGTAAGTGGAGGCCGTAAATAATTCTGATTCTCGTTTGGTGATAAAGAAAGCCATCTTGGTGTGATAATACGTGTCATTGTTGAGAAGCGCCTCCCTTAGTTGCCATACACTCAAATTTGTATCGAAGCGTTTATTTTTCATCGAATTAGCTGCAAGAAAATTATTTATAAGTGCTTGGTAGTTTCTCGAAAAAACTAATTCCAAATTTGAATCGTTGACCTCGGCGATTGTCTGATAATTCGGGAGATACCGCCTTGACATTAAAAAGCTCGTTAATTTCGTTTGATACGTTTGAAACACGATAAACGTGTACATTGATATAAGCCAAAATAATCGTCGTTCACGCGGATCCGTAATCACTCGTGGCAATGGCAGGGCCAAATGCATTCGGACCAAATCTAAACTAATATTTACAAGGCGTTGATTAACTACGTACCAAACACCTATTATCGCTACAAATATTATACCAATCGTAATCCACAACTCTTTTTTAAATGCATCGATAAAATGACGATAGGGCATCACAACTTGGGCGGCCGGAATCATGAGCACAATGTCCTCATGCTCGTACGGGTAAATTGGTATTGCGATCGAATTTAAATAGTTTTTACTCCAAAATATGCGACGATTAAAATTTAGGTCGGCCCGGCGCGTAACCAAATCATAAATAACATTACTATAACTGGTTTCGGGACCACCAGCCACTTTCATTACACGAGCCGTTGCATTCAAATATTTGCACACCATATGCAGTGCCAAACCATCCATTCCGTTTATAATGCCGTCCCCGCTGATCACGGATCGTGGTGGATCATCGTATTGTGTAATTTTGAGCTCGTAACCATTCAAATTTTTTACTTTATTCGCGAATAAATTTTTCGGTTCGACTATTAGCGGATCGGTGGCGAATGGATTATAACCAATCCGTTCGATTCTATTGAATCGTTGCGAATAATAAACAACGCCAATGTTAAATAAATATTCGTATTTAAAATAACTGAAGAGGTGCGATAACCAATTTAAGCTTTTTAATGTAATCGGAAATGTTGGAACCACTAGGATGGGTTTGACAGAGTGCCAAAATACGGAAAGTTGAATTTCTTTCAAAAAGGTTTGCAATTTTTTCTGGAATATAAATATATAACAAAACTAAGACAATTGGTTCAATATAGTATCGTGTTACATACTCACTTTATCGTATTTGCACAGAAACATCACGACAAATGAACTTTTCCTAAAAATTGCAAATTCCTTGTCTAACGGTTGTTGGGTGATCACCACTGCACGATCGTTAAACCGTTGGTAAAATTTTATGAAAAATTGGTCACTGAAACCATCACGATCGCTCTCAAATTGTAGAAATGCTAAATCATTATTTTGGTTCTGATTCACGATGCGATGCTCATCCAATAAATGTATAATGTGTAACATTAAATTGGTGCGCCAATTTCCTTCATCATCATCATCATCATCGGTCGCAATTGGTGGCAAAAACGGATTTTTCCCATGGATTAATTTTATCAGTAAAATTATTAGTAAAATTACTCGAAGCCAATTCATCGCTATAAAATGTGCAATTAGACTAAATTTCGATGGTGAAATTTTCTGCTGTAATCATGTTGTGATAAATTAATTATGTTAATGACTGCATACCTGTGCTGGGAATTTGTATACGATTAATTAACTTTATAGAAATTTATTGTGGTGCAGTCACGCTATTTAGGATTATATGGCAATATTAATATAAATAATTACCTAACAGCTTATCTGTTATTCAAATTCGATTATGCATACTCTCTATTCAAATTGGTTGCATTTAGACTATTAGAACCCTAAACATTATATGCAATGTATTTAAGTCTCTTGTGTCTCTTTATTTATTAAATGCTTCTTTTAAAATCAACGCCACTCTAATCATTGGACTAATTGGGTTGAAGTCCTAGGCCACCATGATAAACTAGTGCCTTGATTTAGGTAGGGGAGTGATCACAAGCTTTTGAATATTCCGAAATCTTTGGTATTCACTGGATTGTGAATAAAATTATGAATTTGACGAGTAACAACAATAATTGTATCAATTTATACCACTTCCGGAATATTGCAGAAAATATTAGAAATAATGTCACAATAATTGCCCAAATATCCACTCACCTTACCAGTTCAATGATGGAAAATATTAACAGACATCGAGTTCTTCAGCTAACAGCTTCAGCCAGATGCCCTCTTGGGTTGCAGTGCTGGATAATGCAAACCTTGGTGGTCTTTTATATTACTGGACCATGTAATAGGTGCATTTGCTAATTTAAACAGGCACTTTGTACAAGATCGACATTTGTCCACGACCGATGCCCAATTTGCATCACTATATTGATTATAGTTGAATAGTCATCAGTCTTTTCATACCGAATTTTATAATTAATTGTAGCCATGTAGATATCGAAGGAGACTTTCACGGCCTTCCAATGCGCGCTAAAGAAATTTAAATTGAAACGACTTACATCATTTACTGTAAAATTTAAGTTTGGTCTCGTACATTGTGAAAGTAATGTAAGCAACCCACAGCTTGTTGATACGGAACGTTGTATAACTTTTCTTATTGAAAGTTTTTTGTTTTTCTTAATGAAATCTGCTTATACCATCTTTCATTCCGAAATGCTTTCATATTTCTTTGATACACGAGGATTGATCTAGCTCAATGCTGTCATTTTGATGTATATGAATACCTGCGCATTCCGTGGCAGTACCTAAATCTTTCATCTTGAATTGTGTGCATAAAAATTGCTTAAGCTTGATTTTTCCAGAATAACATCAACTCATCTACATAACAAGCTACTATTAAAGTCAATTCTTGATTAAAATAAATGCAAGGATCCAATTCGGATTTTACTGAACCAAATTCCTTTAAAGCAGTTTCGAGTTTACTACTCCACTGGCGTTCAGCTTGTTTCAGTCCATACATGGCTCGATTAAGTTTACATGCTCTATTCGTTCCGTCATTAAAATATTCGCGTTGCTCAATATACACATCAGCATCAATGTCGCTTTGTGAAGGCCGTGACAACGTCCATTTGATGTATTTTGACCCATTTTCTACTGCCAAAGCCATCAAAAATCGTATCGAAGCATAACAACCTACAGGCGAGAAAGTTTCATTGTATTCTACACCATATTTCTGTGAGCCACCTTTCACGACTAACCGGGCTTTGTAACGCTTTGTTTTCTACCAAACGATGCAATTTTTTCCTGCATGGCACATTTCCACTTTGAAAAATCATTACGTGCTGCAGCTTCGTAAATAGCTTACATAATCATTAAACTCTCGAGGCTTTGGTTCACGTATGCAGATCTTCTCAATACGATTCCTGGTGTCACAACATGTCCATCAGGTTAATAATCGCGATCATCAACATTATCAATTTCACCAGTATCAATCAAAGTAACATCAGTTTCAAACGACGAATCTTCTGACTTTTCATAATCTCTCACTTCAAATAGACTCACATTGTGATCAGTTGATAGCTTCACCAACAAACCACAATTTTCCTCATGAAAAATAACATCTCTACTTATTACCAGTTGTTTTGGTTTTGGATCAATGCAACGAAAACCTTTTGTATTGCTGTCATCATACCCCACGAGTCGAACTTCTTCCTTTTTTCTTTAGGAACATGTACCATAACATCGGATCCAAAAAATTTCTTATGAGATACATTTACTTTGATGCCCGTCCATACCTCTTCGGGAGTTTTATTCACTAAAATTGATGAAATTGTTCTGTTGATAATGTAGGCTGCCATGGGAATCGCTTCAACCATTGCTTCATCATCAAAAATCATATACACCTTGAACGTGCCACAATTGTTCGGTTCATTCTTTCTGCGAGACTATTTTGTTCAGGAGTGTACACATTTGTAAATTGATGCTGTATACCGTGTTGTTTAAGAAAACCTTCAAACTCTTTGGAACAATATTCAGTGCCATTGTCAGTTCTGAGTTTCTTTATTTTGCGACCAGTCTGTTTTTCTATATACGATTTGAAATTAACAAATGATTCAAAAACTTGAGATTTGGACGACAAAAAATAGATAAATAGTTTCCTTGAGCAATCATCGATGAATGATAAAAAGTTTTCTGTCCCACTAATTGAATTTGTCTCCATCGGACCACAGACATCTGAATGGATTAAATCAAGCACATTATTATAACGCTTACCACTTTCGAACATCGTTCCATCTACTATATTACGCATGTCACAAAGAGTTTTGTAATTTATATGACCGAAAGGTCTGTGCAATATTAATGCATTACTTTCTGTTGATTTTGACAACATTTATTTATCAGTGAAGGTTGAAATCTTGTATACGCCATTCTGTGGCTGACTTTTGTCATAAATTTTACCACCATCACTATCAAACACAATTTTATTTCTTTATTCGACAATTTTACTGACCGATAAAAGATTGGCAGACTTGGACGATTGGAATAGAACAGTTTCACCGACACATTCCACTGGTATCTTCATATCATTTGCTGCCACTATTTCAACAGCTTCAGTTGATCTTTGATTTTATAATAAATTTGGATCATACGTCATGTGACTCGATGCACCACTGTTTAAAAAACCAATCGGATGATTTTGATTGTGAGAATAAAGATACACCAAATGCTCTTTTAGCCGATTCACTTTTATTGCTTTTAACATTATTCTGATTTTTATTCTTCTCACCATTCGACGATGACTTATATGTTTCTCTTTGCATTCAAAACTCTTGTGATTTTTACCACGACATTCACGACAAATTATACTACCAGTGCGACGATTTTTATGTTTCGATGAATTTTTCTGAAAAACGCATTGCTTTCGTTTGACTTTGTTACGTACTGTGTGTCAAGTAATGCTATAGACACATTACTGGTTTCATGTTAACCATGGTTTCGTTGTTAACGTCGTTTCGAGTTAACCATGGTTTCGTTGTAATGTGTCACCCCTAACAATGGTTTGCAACTCGGTTTAAATGAGAATGAGATATTTTTTCTCATCCCGATGCATTTTTGTGCTCCCAACGCCGAATACATCAAAAATGGAGATTCCGGACACTAATAGTTTACCAAGCAAATCTAGTTTCCTTTGAGTTTTCTGTTTGTCATTGAGATATTTGGTTGGCGGGAACACATTTTTTTCTGTTCTGTCAACAGAAAAGTCATTTATGACAATTTAATAGTCAATTAAATGTCAATCTAGGCATTTTTGTCAATGCCTACTCCATTACTATTTAAAACCAAACGAGAAGACAAAAGATATTGTAGTGTGTCTTGAGTTCTCATCTCGCAAACCATAGTTTCCTAATCCTAGTTACGAAACCAGATATATGTGTCTATGGTATAATTTCATTTTAATGTGATCTGCGTTGATGGTTTCACTTGCCTCAAAACTCAGAATAAGAGGTTTAAATTCATTTGTCAAACCTCCATAATTCATGGTCTTCGTACAAATTTTTGAATTTTTCCCATATTTCAAGGGCAGAATTGGCAGAGGCAATGTCGATTTTCATTCACGTAACATGTCCTCATTTTTTTTCTTCTGGCATTTTATCATCATCTGGAGACTACTTAATACACTTACGCCATTTTTTTTATATCGAAATAATTCTGCATAGTAAAACACCACACATGATAATTATCAGCACCGCGTAGTTTTTGGATGTTAAAAGCCGATTTGCTGTTTGATCCTGCCATCTCCTTCTAATAAAACGTGTTGATGACAATACAAATTTTACAACAAATGTAAAATCAATCTGAATCCCGATTAAATTCAAAGTCCAATTACTTGCTTAAACAATTAACTATTTAAATTTATCCAACAAATGTTTTTACGATTTAAAATATTCACGATGATTACAGATTTAATTAAAATGGAACCTATGGGCCTATATAACCTATTAGCAGAGTGAGAAATAAAGATGTTGTCTTTATGAGTGATACTAAAATAATAAACTGTATTTCAATATAATAGTGTTGACAGATTAGAATATGGGGTGCGTTCATAATTTAACAACACTATTTCTATTAATTTTTGACCACGGCCAATCCCATTAATTTAACAATTCCGTGCATAGAACGAAGTATGGGACAACAAAAGAGAGGAAACCCTAAATATTAACACACCTTATATTTGAGGACATTTTTCTCGTTATTATAGGTTACAGGATAAGAGGTTGCACTGTAATTATGTAGAGTTAAACGAGCGCATACATTTTTTATTGTCAACTTGCTACTTTCTCGTTGTTCTCATTCTAATGCCCGGTTTACACAAGACCAACATTTTTCTCCTGCAAAATGAATAAGATATAACATTCACTTTTTGCACATGAGAGACAAGAAAAGCAATATATCACGACAAAATTTTGCAGAAGAATTTTTGAGCAAAAATGACCATAAAAATGAAAATGTCGCCATAAAATATATTCGATCCGAGTATTTTTATGGCAACATTTTTAAAATCAACAAGAAAAAAAATTATTTCGCATTTATAAATGTTGAGCATTCATAATAAAAACAGACGCCATAGATAAAAATCTAAATTTCTCATTTGAATTCATTAAAAATAAAGTAATAATGATCCTATAAAAAAAATTACGCCATTACTATATATGTTTATTTCTTTCTCGCATATTGAATATTTTTATATAGCGAATTCTTTCTTATTTACCTGCAAAAATTTGCAGAAGAAAACAATTTTCTCGTGTAAACCGTGCATAAAATGTGATAGTTTTTAAGTTCGCCCAGTGTAAAAGTAGTTTGATGTTAAAATTGGAAAAATAATTAAGTTTATAAAATATAAAATAGTGATTTAATTAATATATTCTTTTAAATCGTTTTACACCAAATATGCACAATTGGGACATGCATATAGGTTAGGTTAGAGTGCTGGTCCTAAAGGACTGACATAGTCACAATCACGTCAGTAGGCGTGCTTCTTGAGCCCTCAACGAAGCATAGGATATCGATGACGTCCATTTTACTGTGGTTCGTCAAGTCATTTAGAAGAGGAACTCCCAGGGATTTCAGTCTGCTAAGCGCTGGATGGAGAACAGTTCTTCCTTTTCATTTCTACAACAGTAATGATGTGAGGAGACTCCCATTTTGCTGGTATGCTTATCTATATGACAGTGTCCCGTAACAAGATCCACCACCATACTTACATGCCGCCGCCGCAGGATCTTGACATCAGTGTGTCCAAAACTTTTAGTACGGAAGAGGCTACACTTATAGGTCTTTGAGATTGTAATGAGGGTTTTTTTCCCGTCCAAACTGTGAAAGCCGTAATTACTTTCGCGCTCTCGGAAAGAGGAAATCGCTAAAATGCATCTTGAAGGCCGACGCGGCTGCAAAATTTGGTTTCGCCGAGTCTACCATTTTTCCGTTCACTTTCGTTACCAAAACCACAAATGAATTCCATCAACTTTTGCTCCCTTCTATTATAAGGCGCCCATATAGAGAAATCATTCGATAGATAATTTGGAAGACCATCCTATTTCATTGGGGACACTGGACAGTATATGTAATGAGTTCCGTTGTTCTGTCTAGGCCATGTTTTAATCATTCCTCAAAGTTTCTTGCTATATTCGAGACTTAGCTCATGGTGATCAGTACTTTTCATGGGGGCTTCCGTGTGAAATTTTATTTCGTAAATGAAGTATGCCGCTACCTTAAATTCGTTTCATAAATCTACTCCCAAATAGATTTACTGCGCGTTTGATGATGATGTTTGCAGCTGGAAGGTAAGCGTTGAATTTTTCACTTAAGAACAAGGATGGTTGGGTAAGAATTCAGTGATGCATGTTTGAATCAAAACATACAACATAGAAAAATATTTGACCAATTACCTAGGTCAATTAGTCAAATATTTTTCTTTTGCGACAGTAAGTTTTACACGATTTAATTTGTAATTTAGTATTTAGTTGATTCATATTTTACTAGTAGTAGGTATTGGACGCAGGGTTCGGCCTGGAAAAGAGTGCAACCTAAGTAGTCCTTCTGCCAAATTTCTTTGTGTTCATGAGAAAACTGGCTAATAATAGAGAACGTGCCATACGGTACGGGTATACACAACTTTTCGAAATTGTCGCAGATCTTGCGTATGTTGCAAATGTTGCGAGGCACTCTCATAAAGCAAGACTAATATTATCTAGTAAATGTTCCAAGCTCTCGTCATCCGGGAGTGGATTCAATAAACAGTAATTTACACTTTCGATTTGGGCCGTTCACGGTCTCCTTCAATACAGCTGAAAAGATATAGCAGGTCTTTTTTTAATTAGTGTCATGTTGAATATTTATTTCTTCGAATGAAATTGAGGACTATTCCATTTTTTCGTCATGGAATACTTCCTTAGTGACACTAACTCGAATTTTGGTATACCATTTTGGTATGCTTGTTCCTCGAGCCTTATGATGAATTCTTGGACGTTCTCAACCTCTCGTCTGCTCTCTCGATGTGCTGTTCGTCTCTAAATGAACGTAAGATAATCTGAGTTTCTTCAAAAACTCTTATATTTTTTCCACATCATTATAGTCTTAATAGTTACATAACGGTACTCTCCACCCCTCTATTGATTTTTTCGAGTGTTGTTTACCCCATTGTGCTGCTTGAAAGTTTCCAATTTATCCATAAACTGTTTGGTATCAGCTATTTGTGCTTCCCATTTTGAATTCTTGGTTTCGGCGTTTTTCGAAATTCGAAAAAACACTGCATCCCCAATGAAATTCCTTTAACTTTTTCCTTACAGAAAAGTATGAAAAAAATTTTGAGAAAAAAATTTTTTTTTTTTGTTAGGTTGGTGATTTCCTTATGAAAAATGTTATCAAACTTTTAACTTTTTCCTTATGAGAAATACAATGAAGTAAACCGCATTTGCAAAATTGGTTGTTGTTGTTGTTTTTCTGCTTGTCACAAATTAAAAAATATTCAATGCATATTTGTCTTTTAACAATTAGTGTTGTATTTTGTGTCCTGTGAAAAAGTAATAAATAATATATAATATAATAATATAAAATAACAGGTAAACAAAAAATAATTATGTAAAATGAAGTTAGCTTTACTTTGACTTTTCCCTATTCATTGGGTATGCTCTTCATAAGGAAAAAGTTAAAGGAAAAATTATTTTGCATTGGGGATGCAGTGAAAGTCGAATCGAAAAAAGTGGTAGTCGGCATGTTGTATTGGGTGTATAACCATATATTATAAAGTATATATATACGCTACTAAGTGGACCAAAAAAATATTTGACTCTACCCTTATTGAATGTAAAAAAGTTCAGTGCACAATTTTTTTCACTACTACATTCTACCCTTTTCCATACAAATCAAGGTTAAAAATAACGGTCGAAATTTTTCCATAGAAAAATCGGGTTATGTCCCTTCTGTTTGTATTATATATTCTGTGGTATAACTTATAGTTTTTTGGATTTTTTGCAGAAAAAACACGTAGAAATAAACTACGTAGAAATGGTAAATTTCATTTTAATCAAAATATTTTCTATCGTTATCTATGACTTTCGACCATCTTTCTGGCAATTTATGGATTCCATCGAAAAAAAATGTTTATCTTTTGATGCGATTCATTCGTCGAGCCATTTTTTGATTTCCTCGTGAGCTCTGAAGTGCTGGTCTTGAAGATCGCTTTGCATTGATCGGAACAAATAGTAATCTGATGGGGCATAATCTGGTGAATACGGAGCATGCGGTAGAATTTAAGTGCTTTCAGCGTATTTTTTACTTGTTTTGTGACATGTGGTCGAGCATTGTCGTGCAGCAAAATCACTTTACGCTGTTTGTTGGCTGGAATCGGACGGTTTTCGTTCAATGCGTGGTTCAAATCTATCAACTGTTATTGGTAACGTTCACCATTAATAGTTTCGTTCGGTTTTATCAGCTCATAGTACACCAGTCCTTTCTGATCCCACCAAATGCACAACATAACCTTACTTCCATGAATGTTTTGTTTTGGTGTTGATGTGGATGGTTCGCCTGGATGAACCCATGATTTTTTGCGTTTAGGGTTATTGTATTAAATCCATTTTTCATCGCCAGTACAATTTGAGACAAAAAATGCCATTTTCGGTGTCTTGTATGCAAAGAATTGCAAATCATTGAACGATTTTCAATATTGGCTTCAGTCAGCTCATGTGGTACCCATTCTCCTTCTTTTTGAATCATTTTCATGACATGTAAACGTTTACTAATGGCTGCTTGAGGGACATTTAACTGTTCTGAAAGTTCTTTTTCTCTTTGAGTTGAGTTTTCCTTCAATAATGGTTCCAATTCTGCATCTTCGATTTTTTTTTTTTTTTTTGTTGAATAGAATCTTTTGTGTCCCTGACATCAAAATCACAACTTTTGAATCATTTAAACCAGTTTTCGCTAGTAATGCTTCCCGCAAATGCTGTTTTGTTGGTACGAAATTCGACATGTTTAAACGGGATTAAAAAATATGTTGTTTACGCTTTCACGAATAATGACAAACTAAATTTTAATGTGGAATGTCAACACTTTAAAACACCGTAGGCGTCATTATTAGTCAAAAACTGTTAAATAAAGCACATTTCGGCTTCTTTAGCTCCCATTTATGTTAGGGAAACGGTAAGGGCTGGGACATATAAGTCCGAACCGTTTTTTTAGCGGGACATTTGAGTCCCGAGTATTTATCGTCACTGCCACTTGAAAAATTCCCAGAGTCATCTGACTCTTCTAAAATGGTTCGAAGTTCATCTTGGGTGTATGCTCGTCGCACTATGTGGCTGTTACAATATTAGAAAAATAATTTTTATGCATAGTTACTGTAATTTGTTTAAAAAAAATCAAATTAAACCTACTAAATATAAAATACCGAGAGGGACACCAGCTGTATCCCGTTTGCTAAAAATTTTAAATACACGTGTAATTAAATAAAATAATAACACTTACTCTTTCTTATATCCGCAGCCGCACACGATAGTATATATTCTATGAAGCTTTTGACAGTAAAAATACTTAGTTTTCACCACTATTTTGGACAAAAACCTACATGCAATGTAATCACACTTTCACGATTTGAACAAGACTGAACAGGTACAGAGAAAAATATTGCATCTCTTTTTTCTTTTTATTGATAAATTGATCATAAACTACGAATTAGGACAAATTATTTCTTATATGGATTTTTGATTTTACAGCGTTCTATCAGAACGTCTACCGGGACATATGCTTTCCAACAGGATCGTAAGGGATAAAGTTACGCCATCTCTTAGAAAATCAAAAAAACTAATGGCGAGTTTTTTCCAACCAAAAAGTAGATCAAATCGAAAAAAGATCAAATCTTGTGACGTTCTTTAAAACAAAAAGATTTGAATAAGAGATCAAAAAGATTTGATTTTTTTACGTTCTATCCAACACAAAAATGACAGAGATTTGATCTAAATCAAATCTATATTTTTTGATAGATTTGATCTTTTTTCGATTTGATCTACTTTTTGGTTGGAAAAAACTTGCCATAAGTTATACACCCAATACATAGGCTATGGCATGTACACCATATCTCGCTATTCGAGCATTGCGACAATGTGCAACAGATAACCGCACCGGATAATTAATGATGCAAGCCGATCAGCTGCAGCCTGTCACAGTATGCTACATAATTTTTATGTGGACGATTATTTGGACAATGCGGATTCTCCAAGTGAAGCAGTAACTTTGGCGTTAGATATATATATCGACGTCATATTACAACAAGGCAAATTTCATTTAAGAAAATGAAATTCAAATGATGCGCAGACCGTTATTGCGATTATTGGTTCGCAACCATCTGTTCCAGAGTTTGAGCTCAGTGATTCTAACACTACGGCAATCCGTCTTCATTAGAACCCGATCAGCGATCAGCTATTCTACAAAATAAAAGTGCATGAATCAGACGCCATACCTACTACACATTTAGTTCTTAGCGACATAGCTAGACTCTATAATCCAACGGGCATGTTGGCCCCAATCATTGTGACCGCAAAAATATTCATTAAAGTTTTATGGCGTGAGAAATTTGATTCGGATACACCCCTACCGGATGAAGTACGAACGCATTGGCTGGCTTTTCGAAACGGTTTACAATTATTGGCACAGATCCGTATGCTGCTGTCAAATGGAAATTCATCGCTGAAGCAGCACGGCACCATGGTGGCCTCTGGGAGGCAGCGATCCGATCTACTTAAAAACATTTAATGGAGGTCTCGCTTTAACCCTTGGCGAAATTCTAATTGGACGACCCATAACGACACAACCTGAGCGACACGACCAGATGAAGTACCAGAAAATTGTCTTAAATATTGGCAGCGACTATACAACATATGTACCAATAGCTCTGGAAACGCTGGCAACAAGATTACCTTACTTTGCTACAGACACGTTGTAAGTGGGCACAGGCCGAGACTAATCTACAAATTGACGATATCGTTATCATTCAACATTATAATCTTCCACCGTCTCGATTGCGCTTGGGACGCATTGTCAACGTACATTCAGACAGAAGTTGGGTCGACTAAATTCAGCACACGAGGAAGTTCCAAACCGTACCGGTTTCGCCGGACAGGAATGTTTGAGATCGAATTCCTCACTCAGTGATGGGTTTGCTGGGCGGTAATGTGCTGGTTTTTCGGTCGGACGCAACAATGTACATCTGGTTATACCACTTTTTTCTTCTTCGTTCGGTCTCGTTTTTTTATATTGGGGAGTTTGGTTTTTGTAACCCATGAAGTATTACGAAACATAATAAATAAATGAAAAATTAAATATGTCTGCATGTTTTTTTATTCGCAACGAGCGTAGTGAATTTAAACACCTATTACGTCGGGAATTGAATTTGACAATCTTTGCACTCTAACCCTCCATCTCCAGTACATTAACCGAAAAAGTAACTTTTCAGCAGTTTTCTGGCTAATTATATTTAACTAAATACAAATCTGGCATATTGTTACGGTGACACCTAGAATAGAATAGAATAAGTTAATTTCATTAATTGTTCAATTACATTTATAATTTATACTCAGCATTTAGGCGTATTTCTATACTAACATATTTGCTGCGCATTTAGGATTATTCTAGAAAGAAATATTTTGGTATATAAAGGCGCGCGTTAACGTGGAATGCTGAGTATTATTTTAAACGTGATACAGTGAAGGTTAAATAGAAAGATTATTAAAGCGAGTATTAAAGTGATAATTAAAAAGTGTGTTATAAGTGTAATAATTAATTGTGAATTTCGTGTTGTATAATAAATTGTGTTGTGTAAATAAATTGTGTGAGTTAAAAATTTGAAGCAGTGTATTTATTCACAATCCAGTGATTCGAACCTTGGTTGACAAGGCAAAATCGTAACAATTGGTGACAGCGGTGGGATTGTGAATAATAAGGAAAATGATTCTCTACGAATTAAAGCTTGCGCAATTAAAGGAGCAACTGAAACAGCGAGGTTTGGCCAGTGAAGGCACGAAAGCTAGTTTGATGGAGCGACTACGTGAGGCCATGGAGAAGGAAGGTTTAAATCCAGACAAGTATGATTTCGAGGAGGAAAAAACGGTTGAGATCGGTGTGGACAAGAAAGAAGGCGATGTACAAATGGTGGTCGGAACAACACAAAACCCATCAGGAAGTTTCGATTTATCGCAGTTGATGGCTGCTATGAATATGATGGGACAACAGTTGACGCAACAAGGGGCGGACATTAAACATCAAATGAAACAGCAGATGTTACAAGTGGAGCAACAAGGGGCGGACATTAAACATCAAATGAAACAACAGATGTTACAAGTAGAGCAACAAGGGGCGGACATTAAACAATCGAACCACGAAATAAAACAGCAGATGTTACAAGTGGAAGTTGGCCAAAAGAAAATGGACGAGAGGTTTCTGGAGTTATCTTCTACATTACACGGTAAAGTGGAAAAACTGCAAACAGAAGTACACGCAGAAATTCAAAATGTTAAAGGGACGGTTCAACAAAAATTTGAATCGGTTAAACAAGATTTTCAAACGGAAGTTAAACGTCTCGAGAAGGAGCTCCAAGAGGTCAAGGCGAATGGAACGACACAGCAAGTGATCCAGACGGTTAATGCAGTTAAGATAAAACCACCAACATTTGATGGAACAACATCCTTCAGTATTTTTAAGTTCCAATTCGAAACGGCCATTAAGCAAAATCAGTGGACTGAAGAACAATGTGTTGGAGCGTTAATTGTGGCTCTTAAAGGCGAAGCGGCAGAAACACTACAAATCATTCCCGAGCAGGAACGGAACGTTTACATGGGAATTATGAAGGCGTTAGATCGAAAGTACGGAAGCGACCACAAACGAGAAATCTATCGCATGGAATTGAAGGGTCGATACCAAAGAGGAGGAGAATCGCTACAGGAATATTCATCGGCAATTGAGCGGCTCGCGCATTTAGCACATTCAAATATGTCGGCCGATTACATGGAGCGAATTAAAATAGATGCGTTCATTGACGGTATTCGAGATCCTGAGACACGCAGAGCAGTGATGTTGTCACCTAAGGCAACTTTCACGGAAACCATCGCTTGTGCGTTAACAAATGAAACTGCGCAAACCATCATCAAACCAGCAATGAAAATTCGTCGAGTGGAGATTGATTCCAGAATAGACACCACGCGGGCTACGCCAAGGTTCAGAGATGGAAGTGGCAGGATTAAATGCTGGGTATGTGATAGAATGGGTCACATCTCACGGGACTGTTGGGAGATTAAAAAGAAACGAACAAGGTCGCCATCTCCTATGAAGCGTAGATCAAACGAGGAGCAGATAGAATCCAGAAAGGAGAGTCAGACGACAGTGGAGTCGTTAAACTAAAAAGAGTCAGTTTGAAGGGGCAGAAGCTGACTCCCACAACCGATTGCCCCATAACCTTCATCCATGTTTCGAGAATAGCAAGGAGCGGTGACAGCTTAACAATGGAAGCCGATATTGATGGGAAGAAATGCATGATCACGCTGGATACGGGAGCAACTCATACGATTGTTCGTGAGGATATTATCGATGGAATTATGGAACCAGCTAATGGAATAAAGTTACGAACGGCGACTGGAGAAAATTCAGCAATAAAAGGGAAAAAGGTCGTAAAAATAAGGATTGGGCGAAATCACTTTCAACACGAGGTGCTGGTTGCAGATATTGTAGACGAAGTTATCTTGGGGATGGATTTTATGAGAACGAATGGTTTCGTGGTGGATGTTGGACGGGGTGTATTAACCTACGATAATATCGAGTTTCCACTTCATGTTAGCACCGTTATAGGAGAAACGAGCAGGCAAATTATAATGGATCATCGGGAGAAGCTGCCACCGAACTCGGAAACATTAGTATGGGCAAGATTGGAGGGAGATTCTGGGTCACCTAGGTTGTGGGTTGTGGAAGCCAATGAAGCGGAGAGCGGAGCCAGAGAAATTATGATCGGGAAAGTCCTGGTGAAACCAGACAGCGATAATAGAGTACCAATTAGGACTCTAAATCTCTCGGATAAGACGAAAACCATCAAGAAAGGGACAATAATTGGAAAATGCGAAGAAATATCTGCGATAGTGAAGTGCGAGCAGAAAAATCCGATTAAGACGGCTAACTCGCAAGTGCAGAAAGAGATTATAGATCAACTCATGGAGAAATGGACCGAAGATCTTACCATGGAACAGAAAAATTTGGCAAAGCAATTGCTCGAGCGGTACATGCCAATATTCTGCAGTACATCGGACAATAATGGGAGAACCACAATGGTAAAACATCGAATAGATACAGGAGCAGAAACGCCGATTCGACAACCACCCAGAAGATTACCATTGGCAAAGCAAGGAGAAGTGGATCGAATGGTAAAAGATATGCAAGCAGCAGGGGTAATCGAAACATCAAGCAGTCCATGGAGTTCACCAGTGGTGTTAGTCGAGAAAAAGGATGGTAGCATGAGATTCTGCGTGGATTATCGAAAATTAAATGCTGTGACGAAAAAGGATAGTTACCCATTGCCAAGGATCGATGACACGTTAGACACATTATCGGGTGCTCGAATATTTTCGACATTAGATCTGCAAAGCGGCTATTGGCAAGTGGAAGTCCAGGAGGAAGATCGCGAGAAAACGGCATTCAGTGTGGGTAACGGATTATGGCAATTTAACGTTATGCCATTCGGATTATGTAATGCCCCTGCGACTTTTGAACGGCTAATGGAGCGCGTGCTAAAGGGATTACATTGGAGGACGTGCCTCGTATATTTGGATGACATCATCGTTATGGGCAAGGATTTCGACGAGCATTTAAGGAATTTGGCAGAGGTTTTGGATCGGATACAAGCCGCCGGATTGAAGCTAAGCCCAAAGAAATGCAAACTATTTAGAACGGAAGTAAAATATTTGGGTCACAAGGTAACAACCAATGGAATCCATACCGATGAAGACAAGATCGCAGCAGTGAAGGAATGGCCACGACCTAAAAACTTACATGAATTACGGAGCTTCCTTGGATTGTGTACCTATTATAGACGATTCGTGCCAGGATTCGCCAATATTGCAAAGAGTTTACACGAGTTAACCAGGAAGAACAAGGCATTCGAATGGAAGGATGATCAAGAAGAGGCATTCGTGGAACTAAGACGACGATTATGCGAAGCACCAATCCTTGCATACCCTATACCCAACGTTAAATTCATTTTGGACACCGATGCAAGTAATGATGGTATAGGAGGAGTATTATCACAGGCAACAAATGGTGAGGAGCGAGTTATTGCATATTACTCCAAGATGTTATCAAAACCGGAACGGAATTATTGTGTAACACGGAAAGAGTTGTTGGCTATAGTGGAATGTGTTAAGCACTTCCTTAAATACCTCTATGTCCAAAAATTTCTTCTACGGACGGATCATGGAGCTTTGCGCTGGTTGTTACAATTCAAAAATCCAGAGGGACAAGTAGCACGTTGGATCGAACGTTTGCAAAGCTACGATTTCCAAATTGAACATCGGAAGGGAACCGCACATGGAAATGCCGACGCATTATCAAGAAGGCCATGTCCCGTGGAATGCAAGCATTGTGGGCGTGTGGAGAGTAAGGAAAACATCATCGATATTCGACTTATGCAAGTGCTACCTGATGCGGAATGGACTGATGAAATGATCAAGAAGGAGCAATTACGGGATGCTGACCTGTCATTCATCATGGAACATAAGGAAAAGGAACACCGTCCCACATGGAGTGAGATAGCTGACAAAACTCCCATTGTGAAAGCTTATTGGGCTCAATGGGATAGCCTCCACATAGAAAATGGTTGTTTAAAACGAAAGTGGGAAAGCACGGATGGTAAAGTAAAACAATTGTTGGTAGTGGTGCCAAAAGATCGGATAGCGGAAATCCTCAAGGAGTATCATGGAGGAGCAAGTGGAGGTCACCTAGGGATTAATAAAACATTGGCCAAAATTCGACAACGTTTCTACTGGTCCGGATGTAGACAGTCAGTAGTAGAATGGTGTCGAAGATGTGACCAATGTGCGGCAGTAAAGGGACCAGCACGAAAAAGCCGTGGAACCATGAAACAATATAATGTCGGGGCACCATTTGAGAGAATTGCGATGGATGTGGCGGGGCCATTTCCGACCACCGAGAGCGGAAATAAATATGTGCTAGTAATAATGGATTATTTTAGCAAATGGCCGGAGGTGTACCCCATACCCAATCAGGAGACAACAACAATAGCTGATGCCGTGGTTAACAATTGGATTAGCAGATTTGGTGTACCTATGGAAATTCACACGGATCAAGGAAGGAATTTCGAATCGGTGGTATTTCAGGAGATATGTCAGATGCTTGGAATCAATAAAACAAGAACAACGCCTTTACACCCACAGTCGGACGGTATGGTGGAAAGATTCAATGGCACATTGGAGGAATTTCTAGCAAAGGTTGTGGAAAGGAACCAACGCAACTGGGATCGACATATACCGATGTTCCTGATGGCCTACCGATCAGCGGTACATGACACAACAGGAGTAACACCAGCTAAAACCATATTTGGGAATAACCTGCGATTACCGGGAGATTTAAAGTTTGGAGCTGTTCCATCAGCAGCTCTATGCGGACAGGATTACGTCGACCGGATGAAAGAGGAACTCAATGAAATACATCAATTTGTACGGGAGAAAATTCGAATATCAAGTGATCGAATGAAAGCTCGATATGACATACGAGCAAATAATCAAGGCTTCGAGGAAGGGCAATTGGTATGGCTTCACAACCCGCAACGGCACAAGGGATTATCACCGAAGTTGCAACCCACATGGGAAGGACCTTACACTGTCATTAAAAGGTTGAACGACGTGGTTTATCGCATACAGAAAGGAAGGAAAGGTAAACCAAAGGTGGTGCATTTAGAGCGTTTGGCGCTCTACAGAGGAGGTGATCTGGATCCTGTTCGGGACGAACAGGCTTAGGTGGGGGGTAGTGTTACGGTGACACCTAGAATAGAATAGAATAAGTTAATTTCATTAATTGTTCAATTACATTTATAATTTATACTCAGCATTTAGGCGTATTTCTATACTAACATATTTGCTGCGCATTTAGGATTATTCTAGAAAGAAATATTTTGGTATATAAAGGCGCGCGTTAACGTGGAATGCTGAGTATTATTTTAAACGTGATACAGTGAAGGTTAAATAGAAAGATTATTAAAGCGAGTATTAAAGTGATAATTAAAAAGTGTGTTATAAGTGTAATAATTAATTGTGAATTTCGTGTTGTATAATAAATTGTGTTGTGTAAATAAATTGTGTGAGTTAAAAATTTGAAGCAGTGTATTTATTCACAATCCAGTGATTCGAACCTTGGTTGACAAGGCAAAATCGTAACAATATCTATAATATGCGACATCTTTGGTTTAAGGGTAGTATTTTGGTTTTCCTTTTGGATTACCCCCTGGAATTTATTTCTGGCACCAACAGATTATCGGCAGTAGTCACATTCCGGAGATAACTTGATTATGTAACCTCAAAAATGAAGCGGCTAAATCCCTCCATAAGGTGTAGCGCCAGCTAAATAAAAATTAATATAAATATAACTCGTACGTAACGTATTGAAACGATAATAAGCAGGACTGTCACTCGGTTTCTATTGACGTTCATCAAAAGCTAATTAGGAACTTTTCGCCAAAAAACGAATGGTAGAGTATCTAAATGAAGAATGTGTTTGGGAAGTAAATGAGGCACGAAATGTGTTTTATATGATCTAAAAGGAATTTTGACCAAAAGGCAAAAACTGGTTGTGTTCAAAATGTAAGGAGGAGCGATAACGTGGAACTACAGAAAACTATTATGAACTAACTGTCTACAACGTACATCAAATATTTAAATTTATCGTGAATTATTATAATTAAAAAACCGCTGAACCGAACTGTGTAAATTTATTGGTGGTTAAAAGATAAAATAAAATATAAATTCTTACTTTATCAGGGTCACTTCCTGCTTATATAATTTTCGGACTTGCGAGCAGGCAGATATTAAGGTCTATCTCGTAGCTGTTCTATGATCTGTGTATCATCTGATTTTAAACATATATCCCATGTTTTACTCAGTATTCGAATCACACTTGACCAATTGTTCCATCGTGGGTGTATCTACTGTTTACATATTAATTCATCCGAATTTAAAGACATTTACATTTTAATTGGAGGGAGACTCTGACTAATGGTAATATGAATACAAATATACTTACCAACACTGACCAAATGAATATCTGTTTAAACATTCAAATCGAAATTCAAAAATAACTTTTGGATTCCCCGCTGAAGAATCTGCGTGCATTTCATAATTCTAGTTTGCACCTTAGCAAATTTATCGGTGGCCCTTATTTAATATTTCCCACATCTTGATGGTCCAACTATATATCATTACTTTTGAATATGTTCCGCCAATCTCTTTTTCATTAGAAATAGTAATTTCACTCAATAATCCTGCATATTTATAGAGGCAGTAAATCCATGTGGTCGCAACCGTCGCCAGGTTCATAGTTTTACCGCATAGTACTTGGTTAATCAAGAAGTCTTCTATGTATATTGCCTCAACGAGGCATGATACAAAAAGTTAATTTACAGTACTTACAAATTAAGAAACTTAATCAAATTCATATCACAAAAGCAACTTATAGTAACGATACCAAATATTGTATGAAATCATTATCAAACAATCTTTAAGAATTCATTGTTGAACACCTATGATAAGAGATTGTTTATTTATTATTCGACTACGGCCCATTATCTTCATTTTACTAAATAGACAGCACCCGTCTAATAACATAATAATATTACCCACAATATCTATTAGAATTATAGCCGCTATAATATTGGAATTGGGTAATGTCAGCGTTATCAATTTTATGCAGCAATAAACACTAAATTAGCTAAAAGAAGTTGTAACCTTGAATTTGCATACTAAAACAAATTACTGTCTTATTTACAATACATATATTACATAATGGCTGCCAATATTTTTAAATCTTAGGCCGGTATATAAACCGCATCTCCCGTTCGAATAATTCCGTTTCGTTTAATCGCGCAATTGGCACCCATCACCGGCCCAGTTGCATCGCCCAATTCTTTAAATTTCCTATACGTATTTAATGTTCGCACAGGTTCATTGTCTAAATTACGGATGCCAGTATCGGGATCTACAATCGTGAACGTACATCTATAAAAAATAAAACATCGTTCGTTGTTTTAGTCATCAAATCATAGAGAGGGAGCGATAAGATAATTTAATTTTACCTTGTGCACGGTTTCACATGTTCAAGAACGACTTCGTCACCAAATTTAATGTACCGCCAATTATCCTCTTGGAATGCTGGTGGTCCTTTAACGACAATATTGGGCCGATATTGTACCGGTTTCGTATGAATATCCGTTAACTTTTCATTTAAATCATCAACCGACGACTCATTTATAACCATATACCCGGTGGCGTCGTGTAGTGCACCCGAATCCTCTTTGGTCAATTTTTTAAACCGACGATTTTTTTCACGTACATCACGCGTCGGTGCATTTAACGGATAATATACTAATCGTAATCCACTATCCTCGTTCAGCAAAAATTTTGATAACCATCGTGCAACTTGAGCACCACAATCTATACCACTCACTTCTTGTCCCCACACCTCGGCTTTGATAACGGGTTGTTTTTCAATTTCATCAATATCGATCGGAATGTCAGTCATTTCGGGCGCTGATAATATCATTATATTGCCGTCGAATCTTGGTTGTATTTTGACAATTTGTGGATAGCCACGTCCCGTGATAAAACCTCCATCTTTCGTTATCATAAAAATGCGATCGCGTAACTTATTTTTTTCGAATCCAATCGATGAACAATTGATCTCCGATATATAAATTGGGCCACATGATTTTATCGGGTAGCATATTAATTCGGTTACTTCACCGATTCGTTTCCATTTTTTTGGCAATTGTCCGCGTTTGTATAAACAATAGGCGGTTAAAATTGCGGCACCAACACCGGCCGCAACGAGCACTTGCCGATTTTGAGCTACACAAAATGTTTTTACAAATTAATTTCAAAACACTGTCACTTAAACTAAAAACAATTGTAAGACTTACTTAATTGCGACATGTGTTTAGGTCGTCGGTTCCATCAGAACTAAATAGATTAATAAAACACAGAAAAATATATTTATTTGGTCAATTGAGACTTTGAATCGTAGAGCGGGGCACTTAACCAACGGATTACTACTAGGTAAATAATAATACACCAAAAGGTATAAAGGGTGACCTAATCGTTATGTTTTGTTTTGGATTGTATGTGTTAATTATTTAGATAAGATAAGCAAATATGGCTAAGTGTTTCGTCTAAGCAAACACCAACATGCATATTGAAATAAATATGCGTGAGTTGGTTACTCATGTTGTATATTGATTTAGAAATTAAAATTTATGAATATTAATACAAATTAGAATGAATATACAGTTGCAGATCGATAATATTAAACAATTTGAATATTGTCAACAATTTTATTTTAACATTCTTCAACAACCTAAGATATTCTTAAGATTTGCCAAATTCTTTAATGCCCAACATGTTGCAAGTAAAATCGAATAATTTTTTACATTCCTCTCTGTCTTTGACCACTGGATTTGCCCTTGCTATGCGACACGTTGCGATATAGTTGCCACCTACACCCTCTAGTTTGTCTGAGATTACGGCATACACAACCGAGCGAGACCCCTTTTCAGGTGAACGAAATAATAAATCCTTAAAAAATGGAATCGCTGTTGTTGATGAATTTTCAAACAGATCAGTGTTCACAACGCCAGGATGTACCGCGTTCACTTGCACGTGACAATTTTGCTCGCTTAATAATGCATTTAAATGGACGGTAAATAATATTTGGGCTAGCTTACTGTTACAATAGGCACGAGCAGGATAATACAAGTTTTTTCCATGGAAATCGTCGTAATCAACCTCGCCCTGCTTATTCACACACGACGATACGTTGACGATGCGTGAATTCTCATTTTCGGAACCGGCCGCTTTTAATTGTGGCAATAAATAGTGTGACAACAGGAAATGGCCTAAATAGTTGACGGCCATCTGACTTTCAAAACCATCTTTCGTTAATTTAAATGGTACACACATGATGCCCGCATTATTTATTAGATAATTAATTTTTGGATATTTTTCGTGGGCCACTTTGACAAATTCGCGCACTGATGACATATCGGCGGTATCCAATTTCTCAAACGACAAATTTCCTGTAACGCCATTCTTCTTCATGTATTCTTCAACATCAATTTGTGCCTTTTTCGGATCTCGGCATGCTGCAATGAGATAAAAAATAGAGAATTAATTAGTTAACTTCGGATCTAGTATTTCTAATGCGCCGTATTGGGTTATCCAAATTTGCATAAAATATTTTAAATATAAAGACTACCTTGAACAATTTGTAAAGAAGATTAACGATTCTAATTGATAACGTTCACACGTGCTAGAATGCACAGACTACAAAACTCGCTACATACGTACAAACCGGTCTATGGACAAACATTTTGTGTACGTACGTCATTCAACCAATGGCTTAGGATCATTAATAAAGATTTATGTAAATTCGCATTTTTGGTCATAACATAATGAACAGCAAAGTGTATAAGCAGACGGGAACTGTTGACTTGCAGCGGCAACCCTGAAACTTTGCATACCGTTAAAACCAAATTTGTGCTAATTAATTTAGGAGCCAATATAATGGGGAATACATTTCAAATTTAAGACTCTCCCTAAAACCGATAGACTGTTGAAACTTGATGTAATAGTTCAATACCGACACCAAGTTATCAAACAGTCACTGAGCAGAAATCCAAATACAGTGCAAATGCGTTTAGTGTCTGGTATGACTGGTTTAACCTTATAACAAGTTTCTAAAGAAAATCAGTGCAAAAGTGCTTCCGAAGTTCAGCATATTCAAGTTTTTGTTACAAGCCATTTAAGACGAAATATCAGTGACTACTGATTACTGATTCACAGAGGAAGCTACTACAGAAATGAATCTTGCTAAACTAATAAAAGGATGCTAGATGGTTCAGTATTGGAAATTTGTGCCGTATTCGATTGTACTGAATTATCTGAATCAAATGATTTGAATATCGCGTTTGATCCGTACTCTTCACTTCAGACAAAATTTGGAGCAACTGTTACACTGTCAAACAAATTCTACATTCATCAGTGTTGTAGTCTTTCGGAATTTTTTTACAAAAATCTAAGAAGGAAGGAAGGAACGAAAGAATGCAACACTGAATCCACCTTGATTAAAGGGTTCATTTCGGTAAGTAAATAATCTAATTTTTAGCCAATTTTATTGCTGCCATCTTTTGAGCAATAGTGTAAATTGAAAAAAATTAATGAACAATTCTTTTGATATCGTGACATGATCTATTTGCTGCGTTCCATTTATCGTAGCAAACTACTCACAAGTACTTCTGACTGCGCATAGCTACTCATGCTTTTTATAAAAGTAGTTTGCTTTAGTAGGTCTTTAAACCCGTTCCATTTGTTATTTATCCACAAGCACTAACTTATGGAGCTTAACAATTACCTAAATATTTACTCAATTTATGTAACATTCGTATTCTCTTAGTCGTGCCAAATGTCGTTTCTTATACGACAATCATTTTTTCATATTCTCTTAGTCGATAGAAGCGTCAATCATCGTTTGAAGCGACAAAAATGGTCTTTCGTTAGTCGTTTACAAGTTTAATGTCACCTCTGAGGTGACATTTATAGTCGTGAAATTCTTTTAGGCGAGATACAAGTATGGAGGGGCACAAAATGTAGGTTTAAAATTATTTATTTTAATACGATTTTATTTATTTTTGTCACGTTACCTCAGTCGACTAAGAGAATAAAGTTTTATAGACGAAGTGACACGACAATTGTCGCATCGAATGAAATGACACAACTAAGAGAATAGGGGTGTAAATAGTTGCTTATTTTCAAGAATTAATATCCAGATAATTCAGTACAAATAGAACACGGCTCTTTTATAATACTGTGTTCCTGAATCAATTAAAATTAAACTAAACCATGATAAGGGTATCTCTTTTCCGGCCCTCGATCACAATTATGTACGTAAAAATTGTACACGAAAAAGAATCATGAAAAACAAAACGCCATTACAAACTATGGTTATATACATACGCATTTGTGTATGGTGGACTTATATTGAAGCAAAAAAAAATACTGGCCTGAAAAGGAATATACAAAAATAATTCAATAGCGAACATTATGGTGGATTTTCATAAAAGCATGTGAGTAGAGAATAGCGTGAATAAAGAATTTCAGTTACATCAAGGGCTCAAACCACTTCAGCTAAGATTTTGTTATCTTCGATAAAGTTCTATCTATGAATGGCTAGAATATTTTTTTTTTTTTTTGTTATTTACTGTACAATATTTTTAGTGCATTGCAATGACAGCCCAAGTAGATAAGCTGTTTTTGTCGAAATATGCATTTAAATTTCTTTTAGTTATGTACATGCAGAAAACTTCGATGCTGGTGAGTGATTAGAAAAGATGGTTTATATTCATTCATAATAAAACATTCGCGAGAAGAACTGTGAGTATGATCAATAGCGTTATAGACACGACGGGAATGGTATGTAAAATGTTCTGGACAATTTTAGAATGTGCTGAAGATTTTCGATATTGGTTACAGATGGAATTAAAATACTATTCTCAAATTGAATAGAAGATTAATGTCCATATCGTTGTAGGTCGTAAATTGACAAAACTAAACACTGAAGGTTTTGATATTAAATAGTGCACTATGCGACCGAAGAAAAGCCAATTTAAGCCGCCAATTAAATTTAATTTTACAGTATAAAACTAGATTTCATGGTTATTTAGGTTTATGAAGCATAGAGACAACTATCAATAACTGATAAGGACAAAATAAGAGTGTGAAATACGATTAGTGTTCGTATTTCGCACTCTAATTTGGAGAGTACCATTTAATAAAAATATAAAATAACAATTGCAGACAGAAATTAAGTACTTGATTTTTGCACTTAAACCATCAACATCAAAATTAAATTTGTATATCTCAATAAAGCAAATTAATCGTGCAAAACATATGTCACATATACGTACTTGGGAAATTAGTACAGCCTTCGAACTTCACTCTGGGAGCATTCAACTATTGTGGCTGTACCCCGACATAATGGCGACAGAAATAAGATTGAGTACTTAAGCTCAATTCGAGACGCTAGCCACACGATGTGCCTAGAGCTAGCCAATCTTAATGGTCGCCTAGCTGAATGCAAAGGGATAATTGTGTCGCTCTCAATTTGTAAGAAGAAAACTCACTAGCCTTAAGAAAACCACAGACACCTGCGACCAAAATACGCTTAAATGACCGCAAAGGCTCAATAGTAACTTGCAAACGTTGTTACTGTAAAATCAGTTGCTGGAAGGGAATCCACATTTGCTAACAATAACGAAGCGAAGGGAAATGTAAGAAGCTGCCTCGCATTATCATCTACGATGTAGATGACATGTCTCTTCGAGAGCCACATAGAGAGTGCAATAATAAAAGTTCAGAATTTAAAAACAGTTGGCGAAAACAATGTTAGGCTAATTAAAAAACATTGTTATGATCAGTTAATAAAGCAAATACTAAATTAGCGACTTCGGAAACAAATTATATAAAGAAGAAAAGTATGTATGTAACCTATGTTTGTTCCGCAAAAACTTTTGAACCACAAGAGCGATTGCTCCCAAATTTTGTACGAAAACTTTTCAGCAGCCAAGAAAAGCATAGAGGGGTTAGTTTTACCCCCTTCTTATGCTCATCTGTAAGCAGGAATTACAATATATGAAATTTTTTGATGAACTAGAGCGATTGCTCCTAAATTTTGAACGAATATGTTTCAGTAGCCGAGAGAAAACAAAAGGAGGTTATTGATCAAAAAATGTTACACCGACCTACCCCATGCTCACCTACGCAGGAATTTACAATATATGAAAACTTTTGATCCACTGGAGCGATTGCGCTCAAATTTTGAACGAATAGGGGGTTTAATGATCAAAAAATGTTACCCTTTTCCTATGCTTACCTGACCTGTAAGGAGGAATTTACAATATGACAACTTTTGATGAACTGGTGCAATTGGTCCCAAATTTTGAAAGAATACATTTTAGTAACCGAGAAAAAACATAGGCATAGTGATAAAAAAATTATACCACTTCCCCATGCTCACCTGTAAGCAGCAATTTTCAATATATGAAAACTTTTGATCCACTCGAGCGATTGCTCCCAAATTTTGCACCAATATTTTTTAGTAGTCGAGAAAAAACATAGGGGTTTAGTAATCAAAAAATAGTAAACCTTCCCTATGCTCACCTGTAAGGGGATATTTACAATATTAGACAACTTTTAATGAACTCGAGTGATTGCTCCGAAATTTTGAACGAATACGTTTTAGTAACCGAGAAAAACCATAGGGGTTAGTGATCAACAAATGTTACACCTTTCTCATGCTCACCTGTAAGGAGAAATTTACAATTTTTGACAACTTTTGATGAACTCGAGCGATTTCTTCCCAATTTTGCACCAATGCGTTTTAGTAGCCGAGAAAAAACCTAGGAGGGTTAATGGTCAAAAATGTTACCCCTTCCCCATGCTCACCTGTAAGAACGAATTTACATATATATGCAAACTTTTGATCCACTATAGCGAGTGCTTAGAAATTTAGCACGAATTCATTTTGGAGGGAATAAATTCATTATTTGAGGGAATAAATCCGCATTGTATTGCCCAGTCGGAAATTTTCACCGATTTGATCTTTCTTCCCGTTTCTCTTAGACATCTTTGAGATTTCAGCAATTTTTATATACAATACGCGTTTTTTAATTTTTTGAACGGTCGTATAGTTTTTTAAAACCAGTGGCTATTGAACGAAATTTGAACATTTATTTTGATTTGTTGGTGATTTTTACGACGTTTAATTATCTTATTCGAAATCTATTACGAAAAGTATTTCAATAGTATAAGAAATTAGATGTACTCTTGAGTAATTTTTGGTTTTAAAACCCCCGTATTTAGGTTTCGTAATAAAATATTTTTACAATTTATAATAAAATATAAATATAACATTTCGAATTTCGTATTAATCTATTTTTATTTGTCATATGAAGACCATCGGGGGTCAATTGGGAATGAATTGACACCAGCCGACGCAATTCTCTAATAAAACACGCTAGAATATTAGCTGGCCTTCATGCAGAGTGCAAGATTTTACTAGGATCACTAGGTGCTTCAAATGCTATGCATTTGGGCCCATCGCAAGATTTTGCAAAGAAATAGAGCAAATTTGCGGACACAACTGTGATTCTTCTATGTGACCAGAAGATATGTCCAAAGAAAACACTGAAGTGTCTGCTATAAAAATGCTAAAAAAGCATTTGCCAATCATCACGGAGTATGTGTGTACTGCATATAGAATAGCCATAGACCTAATGTTTAGAAAGTCAGTTTTAACCGATCAAGCATCTGCAAACTGAAAATTGTACAGTTTAATATACAAAACACAAAAGTTGTTGAGCACGAGTTCAGTCAGGTTCGGAACATCATAAAATTGACTAAGAACCTTGAAGAGTTTATATTGCAAGAAATAGCCTCTTCATTGTGAATGATAACTTCATTCATAACTTTAACGAAGTACCTTTAGTCAAAAGGGGGGGTCGAATATTGATCTTACATTAATAACAGGCGGACTGTTGAGAAGAGTAACCAACTGGCCAGTGAAAGAAAACTGGACCACAAGTGATCAAAGAACAATCATGTTCATTGGGGAAGCATCTTCCTCATCATATACAGGCGATATAAACGATAGGTTCCGAGGTACTCATTCTCAAATGAACTGATGACAAAAAACACTAATTGATGTCTGCGACAAATGTTTAGTGCTATTTCAGATGTTAGCCCGACAGATGTTAGTTGTTTCAGATGTAGCCCGACTATTGGCCCGCAGCCTAAATTGAATTATTGCGTTTATTATAGCTTTTTTATATAATTTAATGAAATAAATACGGTTTTGTTATTACCTATAATTTTGTAGTTATTGAAGAAAATAAAATGGCATTATAATTATTTCATTGAGTGTAATGACGATTGGAGCCGTGATTTTAGACACTTTTTAAGCGTTTAATTTTAATCGTTTTGTGAGTGCTGGTGGTCATATTTTACATAGAATCACGGTTTTATTTTATTCCAGTAGGTGGTGTTTTCGCTACATTACCAATCGTCAATATAGCAATTTAGAGCTATTCATTACGGAACATGATAATGGAGAACCGTGAGGCTTCGTGTACAAAATCAGCACTGGTAAATTTAAAAACATTTATGTACTTAGTTCATTGGTAGACGTATATTGAGCGAAAATCACAACATATAGATCTGCCCCCCTATTCCTGAATACGAATACGAATCGAAAATGTACGAATTCGTATAATCGGTATTCCTGAATACGAATACGTATAATTGTAATACGTATACGAAAATGTAAGATACGTTCAAAAATTTCCCCTATTCCGCAATACGAATTCGAACAGTTTTTGTACGTTCATGAACGAATTTTTGTACGATGAATATTTAGTTAACGACTCCATAGAAAAATCGAAAATATAAAAGACATTGGGGTCGATTCAGGGATTCGACTTAATTAAATTAATTAAATTAATTAAATTAATTAAATTAATTAAATTAATTAAATTAATTAAATTAATTAAATTAATTAAATTAATTAAATTAATTAAATTAATTAAATTAATTAAATTAATTAAATTAATTAAATTAATTAAATTAATTAAATTAATTTAATTAATTAAAATAATTAAAATAATTTAATTAATTTAATTAATTAAATTAATTAAATTAATTAAATTAATTAAATTAATTAAATTAATAAAATTAATTAAATTAATTAAATTAATTAAATTAATTAAATTAATTTAGTTAAATTAATTCTAAATTAATTTAGTTAAATTAATTAAATTAATTAAATTAATTTAATTAATTAAATTAATTAAATTAATTAAATTAATTTAATTAATTTAATTAATTTAATTAATTTAATTAATTTAATTAATTTAATTAATTTAATTAATTTAATTAATTTAATTAATTTAATTAATTTAATTAATTTAATTAATTTAATTAATTTAATTAATTTAATTAATTTAATTAATTTAATTAATTTAATTAATTTAATTAATTTAATTAATTTAATTAATTTAATTAATTTAATTAATTTTATTAAATTAATTAATTTAATTAATTTAATCATTTTAATTATTTTAATTAATTTAATTAATTTAATTTAATTAATGGGGCACTATCACACCATAAGAAATTATTCGGTGATTGAATTTTATTATCGATCCTAACAATTTTGTCGGCCACACAAAAATACAAAATCTTCTATTTAATGGATGCAACAATAATATTATTGTATCCATTTCAAGTAACCAAAACGTCAAAACTCAAAATAGTGTCCAAGTTGTACAATTTTATTGCAGGTAAATCCATTTAAAATAAATTTCCCTTATAGCTAGGACACACACCAAACAATTACGTACGTTCGTATTCAGGAATACCAAAGTATTTTCGTATCGTATTGAATTTTCGTATCGAATACATTTTCGTATCGTATTCAGGAATAGGGCCCCTGGATTTTTGTGATATCCGTACGAGTATGTTCAGATTTACGCTAAACCGCCTTATCTGTAGATAATAATCACCTTATACCGCCTTATCTGTACAATAAATTATATTTTATGATTCCGACGAACCAGTTCCGGAAACCAAACCGAGTGATATCAACTTGTAAAGATGCCAACTAATCACCATTAAAAACCCCAAGTCGCTAACAAATAATACAAACAAATTTTGGGCTGGACTAATAATGCAGTTTCAGTATTGCCTGATAGTATTTTTTACTTTTACATATTATGATTTGCGCCATCTATGAACAACTTGTACGAACTATTTATAATTTAATTTCAGTCAATGCCAGGTATAAGAAAAGCTAACATACTAAGTTTAATTTGCCGAATCATCTCTAGAACTAGCTATAATTTTAAATCGTCTATAAAATAAAAATTTATTTAGATTTTACCTCGAGATTTTAGAGAAGCTAAATAAAGATCAGTATCAATCATGTTCGCCGTTATCATCGTTTAATGTACAATATTTTCTTATAAGTAATTATATTTTATTTACTTCCAGATTAGAACAATAACATAATCAATTGGACAAGTCGCGAATTAAACCGATTGGAGTCATATATTATGTGTTTCGTATATGATCAAAACGTGACCATCTGTTACCATCAAATACATGATGGTTTCTCGTGTACATCAACTCAGTGTGAACAATGTATTTAATATACTTTCGGCCTCCATCAATAAGCTATGGACTTTTTCGAGTAAAAAAAAATGTGTTAAGAGGTCATCAAAACGAAACGCTTGTGGGTGAAATTAAATTTATAAAAGGAATGTGCACTGAAGATAACTTAACTCCTTAACTCCTTAGAAATGTTAATGTGTCTTATGAGCTCGAGTGTGCTATAAGCTTATAAGGTCATGCGCTGGAATCATTCACCATTAAACAAACATATATCTTGATATGTTTTTGGACCCTTGCCTTTGATGAAATAGAATTTGAATGACCCGGCAAAGCCAACGCCGTAATTGTATCCGAAATGTCTGCAAGCGGTGAGTAACGATGGTAGTTCAGGTTCAGATGTTGCTAATGGAGGTCATTTGAATTGGAATTGTAATATTTGAAATAGTAATTGTAAATTGAAGTAATGTATGAAGTATTTTGACTTTTGATTTATGATTTATGATATCGTCCGTGTTTTTCACATCTTTAACTCGATTGGATTATGTAGATGGCGTCGTTTCTCTTCGTGGCGTAACATAATATTTTTCTTTCTTAAATAGACTGCGTTTTGAACTGTTTGTCATAGGAATTGAAGAAAATCGATTACTGCGCATCAAATTCGAATAGAAGCGCCTAGCGTATCGAGATGTAGCCTCTCGTTTTGTTATTTTGCTAAACGTTTACACTTGCACTTCCGTAATTTTATTTATGAAAAACATTTTAAAATATGAAAATGAAAGAAGACAAGAGCCTCCGATTGTTTACATTGTTTTGAAAGGCATTACACTGCATTCTGCAATTTAGCATAACACCAAATAATGTGCCAAGCAAAATAAAAATTAAATACACTTATAAAACTTTTCACATTCCATACAATGTCACAATGTAATAAAAAGAAATATACACAAAAATGTTATTAACAATAAACAAGAGTATGTATACATATATATAAGAATTGTTTTCATACATAATGTGTCTTCCGTGATGTAAATGCGGGCGGAGGGTAATATACCATTTCATGTAAAAATACCCACAAATAAATGAAAAAATAAACAAATTAATAACTTGGGACTCACTTACTAATTTTTACAATTTTTCATAATGTTGCACTGCCCTTCGGTGGAAATCCCCACTGTGTGGTGTACTATGTGTACAAAACGCAAATACCAACATCTCATCTAACTCTTCCATCACCTTGAATTTATTTGAATATCATGCCAATTCAAAAATCATTGCAATAGAATTAACCTTTGAACTGTATTATAAGATAATTAAATTATCTAACGTCCGAAATATTCATTATTTCGACTTCCTACGAGATACGTATAGGAGTAGGTAAACAAATACAAGCCTCAGCTGAGGAACAAAAAAAGCTTCAAATGCAAATTATTGTTTATGTCAACAGCACTAAATAAAATTTGCACAAGTTGCTGACAATTTTTTAACCGAGTCGTTACGTAACTTACTATATGTTCAACGGCTAATTCACGGTCATCGTAGATATTAAGAATATTTACACTCCGATTTTTTGGCGTTAAGACTCGTAAGACTGTCTTACAAAAACTATTTTTGATATGGTGCTTTCCAAACACCGACTTATTGCACATTTATTGGCTTATTTGGCGCCATCTTAAATAGGTCGGTCAAGTCATTCCAATACATTATACTGACTTATGTTTGACATAATAACAAAAGACAAAATGTCCATTTTATGATACATATGGATATTATCATACATATGTTAGGTAAGGCTTTTTGGACTTTGTTTTAAGTTAAGTCTTAATTATGAAACTTTTAGTATTCTGCGCATAGTCTAAGTTGGCATTGGTTTAAAAAAAAGTGTTACGTAAGACATACAAATTTGGTGATCTTATTGGTCACAGATTGACGTTTCCGATAAAACTGTATTACACTCGTGCATGGAAATTGAAAAAATAATGGATAAACAATTATATAATTTATGTCCTACATTATTACGTCTCCAATAGTACGGAGACGAGGTACGTTATTTCAAGACCTTCAAAGTATTGTAGGTCCTATTTAAAGGTATTTAGGAAAAATAGTAACAACGCACATTTGTTAAATTGACGTAAGTTTCAACCTGGCTATTCGTCTTTAAAAGAAATATTACCTGTAGTCGATAATAAACTCCACGCGTATGTGTGAAAGCAAATACATTGTATATTCTTAACACCTTAAACTGAAATACACAACTAAAAATTTAAAAATTACGTTACATATTGGGCACGTGAAGTTGGAACATTTCAAAGTTCAGTTAAAATTAAAACTTGAGTGAAATTTTAGTATTGCAATCGTAAGTGCAATTTCAACATTTCAAAATAAAATGAAATTTGAACAATAGAAAATTGAGTCCAATTTTACCAGTTTAATATTGAGTGAAATTTTAACATTTTAAAATGAGTGAAATATGAGTATTTAAAACTTGAGTGAAATTTTAATTCTTAGAATCTTAAATGATTTGATTTTGAATGGCATATTTATTGAATCTTTTGAACCAGGCCACTTAAGTTTTGCGGAAACTACATAAAGTTCGGCCGCACATAAAACTGACACATTCTATAGCCAGTTTAAGCCAGTTTGGTCATAGTTCAAAATTTTGAAATTGTAAACAATCAGATCATAAAAATTGAGTTCGATCCTATTCATCAAATCATATTAAATTTTTTAATTTATATGCGTATGTTTAATGCAATTAAAATTTACAATTTATGCGCTAACTTAAAGCGGAAAATGAGGTACATTTAACAATTTGAGTCCAAAAGGTTTTAAATTCATCATGATCCATGAGTCAGTGGCCTTCTGAGAAACAAAAGTCACAACTTACACAACTGCTTTTCTAAACGCTTTGAACAATTTCTTGCACCAATTTCGTACACCAATTTCTCTTAGTTTCGTTTATGTTCAAATGTACCTGTGATTCAGTATTTAAATTTCGCTAAATATTAGAATTTTCACTCAATTTTAATTTTATCCTAAAACACTTAAAGGATATGTGGATATGAAATGATAACAAAATTGAGTTAAAACTGAACATTTAAAAGCTTAATGACATTTGAACATTTTAAAACTGAATAATATTTGAATATTTAAGGAATATTTCAGGTTTCACCACGTTCCATAAGTAAGCAAAATTTTAAAAACATAAATTAATAAAATAACTGGTATTATTGAACCCCACAAAAATTAACAATTTTTTAAGTCGAATTTTCCACCTAAACACACTAAAATTTAAATCTGCTAAATTTGTAATACCATAACACCATTGGGCCAACACCCTCGCCACACTTTAATTCTTTTGTCGTGATTCAATGGACACTTTAATTCTTTCGTCGTAATTCTCTGATTTCAAAAAATCAATCGACGTCCACATTTGATTTCTTTGCGCATTTCTTTTGGCTATAGTAAAGAAAAAGGGGGTACCAAAAAATTCGTTTGGATTGTTTTGTTTGCTTATATTAAAAATAGAAATAAAAATAATTAATTAAAACTGTAATATTTAATTAATATATTTTTAATGTATTTTATTTTAAATTATATATATTAAATTAAATATAAATTATATTTTAAATTAATCATTTTTGTTTCTATTTTTAATTATAAGCAAACAAAACAATCCGAACGAATTTTTTGGTACACCCTTTTTCTTTACTATAGCCTTTCTTTTTTTATATACAGGTAACCCTCCAAGAACACGGTTTCGAAGAACACGGATACTCATTTGCTCAAATTACACGGTTTCAAACAACACGATTTTCGTCTTCTGTTTTATTTTGTTTTTTGTATATTATAACAAAAAATAATAAATAAAACGAAACGCTTTTTTTATTTTATTTTTTGTAGTCTCGAAAAGACGGATTTAAAGAACACGGAACGAATTAATCGTGTTCTTGGAGGGTTTCCTGTGTGTTTTTAAATTATTTTTTTACGCATTCGTTTGTTTAGTAACATATGCATAAAATATTTTTCCACTGACATCTCGAAACTAAAATAATTCAACAAAAACAAATACATACAGCAAACCCTCCAAGAACACGATTAATTCGTTTCGTGTTCTTTAAAACCGTGTTGTTCGAGACTACAAAAAGTAAAATAAAAAAAAGCGTTTCGTTTTATTTATTATTTTTTGTTATGATATACAAAAAACAAAATAAAACAGAAAACGAAAATCGTGTTGTTTGAAACCGTGTAATTTGATCAAATGAGTATCCGTGTTCTTCGAAACCGTGTTTTTCAAATACCGTGTTCTTGGAAGGTCACCTGTAAATAAAATGGCCTTGAAATATTTTATCTTTGTAGTCGTGCGAAGAAATCAGTGAATCAAAAAAACATGTTGCTGAAAATAGAATCAAAAATTTCCCCGCCAAAAAATTAGTTTATAGGTGAAGGGGAAAGAAAAGAGGAAAGAATCACGACGAAAGAATTAAAGTGTGGAACTGCAGGTTCGCTCTAATATTACAAATTTTTGCTTATACTTTTAGCCTTTCATGAAGTGTAACTGAAATTTTTTTGAGTGGAATTCAAAAATATTAAGTTACTTTAATCTAACAATATAGCAAATAATTTTGGTGGAAGCCCATGAATAATATTAAGATAAAAACAAATTTAACCGGATCGGCTCTTTTGGACAGAAACCATGTTTAATATCTACATTGTGAGCCTGAATTGTTAAAAATTTGAGAAAGGTTTATAACTAGAGGAATGGCAGTTAGAGATATTGAAATAGCTACATAGCATTATCTTCTATAAAACTACTTAAAAATTAGAGTTTTTCGGGCTATTATGAAGAATGTAGAATACATTTTTTTGTTTGACTCAAAATTCTTATAACAAATTTTTTAACAGTGTATTTACTAATACTTATATATTTTTGTTATTTTGGACATATTTCACTGCCATACCCCATAATATTTTTAATTTGAGTGAAATTTTAACATTTCAAACTTTAATGAAATTGGGACATTTTTAGAGTGAAATTTTAGTATAGGGTGTATAACTTAGTATTTGGATTTTCTAAAAGATGGCGTATCTTTAGTACTAAACATTCTTTTTCATTGACTACTATACCATTTTAAAGTGTTGACATTCCACATTAAAATTTGGTTTGCCATTATTCGTGAAAGCGTAAACAACATATTTTTTAATCCCGTTTAAACATGTTGAATTTCGTACCAACAAAACAGCATTTCCGGGAAGCATTACTTTTTTGTTTTACTCACCAACTCAACAAACTTGCGAAAACTGGTTTAAACGATTCAAAAGTGGTGATTTTGATGTCAGTGACAAAGAACGTTCTGGTCAACCAAAAAAAAAACGAAGATGAAGAATTGGAGGCATTATTGAAGGAAAACTCAGCTCAAACAGAAAAAGAACTTACAGAACAGTTAAATATCACTCAAGCAGCCGTAAGCAAACGTTTACATGTCATAAAAAGATTAAAAAAGGAGGAAAATGGGTACCACATGAACTGACTAAGCCAACATTGAAAATTGTTTAATGGTTTGCAATTGTTTGCTTACAAGACACCGAAGATGGCATTTTTGTCTCAAATTGTGACTGGCGATGCAAAGTGGATTTACTACCATAACCCTAAACGCAAAAAATCATGGGTTCATCCAGGCGAACCATCCACATCAACAGCAAAACGAAACATTCATGGAAATAAGGTTATGTTGTGCATTTAGTGGGATGAGATAGGAGTGGTGAAGCTGCTTAAACTGAATGAAACTATTACTGGTGAACGTTACCAACCACAATTGATAGATTTGAACGAAGTGATTTTGCTGCACGTCAATGCTCGCCCACATGTCGCAAAAAAGTAAAAATTACGCTGGAAGTACTTCTACCACATGCTCCCTATTAACCAGATTGTTCTCTATCAGATTACTATTTGTTCCGAACAATGCAAAGCTATCTTCAAGATCAGCACTTCAGAACCCACGAAGAAATCAAAAAATGGCTCGACGAATAGATCGCATTAAAAGACAACAGTTTTTTTCGATGGAATCCATAAAATGTCATAAAGATGGTCAAAAGTCATAGATAACGATAGAAAATATTTTGATTAAAATAAAATTTACCATTTCTTAGAAATAAACGTGTTTTGTGTGCAAAAAAATTCAAAAAACTAAGTTATACCCCCAATATTTCAAACTTGAGTGATATTTTACCACTTGGTACTTGAGTGAAATTTAAACACTTCAAAATTTACTAACGTATTGAGAACAATTTTAAAATTGATGTGAAATATTAAACTAACATGATTATAAATAAGTTTAGAAAATCTACTCAATTTAACTAATCTGCGGGGAAGGTGAGTGTAAGTTTACTGCGAATATTACATCTTCATATTATTAACAAGTATTTTATGGGATGTTCCGCCAGAAACTCATTTTCTAATAATGTTAATAATATCTTTAACCCGACTAGATTTTACAGGAAACAATTTAACACGAATTTGAGTAAACTCTTACAAACCCATCATCAACGAAAATGATTGTCACTAGGACTACGCAAAATAATACAACTAAAGATTTCTAATAATTTGCGCTCACGTGTCTTGACGAACATATTAAGATAAAGCAACATTTTCAGTAATTTTCAAACCCAAAATTAACTAAAATTATATTAAAACCCAAATAAGGTGTATAAAAAATTTCTGAACGGGATCAAGTTTAACTAGTATTATTAAACCGTCAACCCCTCTTCCCCCCAGAATTAGCGGAATGGTAACATGTGTCTGGCTCATATTATTAAATTTCCTTAATTTGCTACTGAACTGAGTCAACACGACTGAATCAAAGTGGGGTTAACATAAATTGCATTCAAATATTTTCCGAAAGCTTGGGACCAAAGTTATTCAATCAAAACAAATTGTACTAGAGGTCATCCAGTTTTTAATACCATTTTGCTTAAAATTCTTTACATGTTTTGAGGTCTAACTTGAGTGGAATTTTTCGAATTTGATAATTTCAAAATTGAGTGAAATATTGAGAAAAATTTCAGAATTGAGTGAAATTTATCATTTTCATCTTAAATTAAATGTGAAATTTTTTAATTCAAAATACTTTGAAAATACACATCGTCGGTTTGGTGCAACAGTGACACAACTCAAAATTTTAAATTTCTCTGTAGAGCGATTTGAAAATATCACTCAAAATTGTTTGTAAAAACGGCGTTTTTCAAAAGTAAATAAAAATACATTCTGATTTGTTAAATTTTTTTTTTCTGTTTTTACATCCTCTATTAGATCTTAATTTTTATAATTCCTTAATATTTTGCGAATTTTCTTAGGATAGGATAAATATCGTAATATGTTCATTTTTTTCGCGAATTGAGTAATTTTTTTGTGGAATTTTACCGAAATAACTACATAAGAGAATATGTTTTAATACAAAATAATAAAAATATGAATTATTGGGTATCGATCGATTCGAATATCTTAGAAATTAGTGAAATTTGAGTTGTGTCACTATTGCACCAAACTAACGACATGTTACAATTTTATTTTACTATGAACATTATGAGGGATAATTTCACTTTATTATGGTTAACGCGTTGGGCTGAAACCGAGTTGAACATTTAAATCTATTCACCTGCAGCCTGCTATAAATTTGTTACAAATTTGAGAGAGATTTGGAAGTATATAGAGGACGGAAATGATTGACTAACTCATATTATTAAATTTACTCAATCTGTCACACTAAAGGTGTACCCCTCTTACTCAAAGGCACACATTGACATAAATTCAACTCAAAAAATTTCTGAAAGCTTGGCACTATATAAATTCTAATAAACAGTACTAGATCCCATCAAATTTTAAACCCATATCGCTTAAAATATCCTTTACATGTTTTTAAGTACAACTAAAAATTGAGTGATAATTTAAATTTTTAAAATTGAGTGAAATTTCAATAATATAAGTGAAATTTGTACATTTCTAACATGAGACATATTTAATCACTTCAAACTTGCACCGTTTCTAACTTGAGTGAAATTTTTCAAAATTTTCAATAGTGATATTTTAAAGTTGTCTGAAATATTGAGAAACATTTCAAAATTTAGTGAAATTTTAAACATTTCAAACTTAAATTGTTACTTAAAGGTACATTGACATAAATTCTACTCAAAAATTTTCTGAAAGCCAGTATATAAATAGTACTCTAGAGCTCACCAAATTTTAAAACCGTATCGCTTAAAATATCCTTTATAAGTTTTTAGGTACAACTAAAAGTTGAGTGAAAATTTAAATTTTTAAAATTGAGTGAAATTTCAATAATATAAGTGAAATTTATACATTTCTAACATGAGACATATTTAACCACTTCAAACTTGCACCATTTCTAACTTGAGTGAACTTTTTCAAAACTTTCAAAAAGTCACTCTAACATTTTAAATTTGTCTGAAACATTTCAAAATTTAGCCAGATTTTAATATTTTAAATTTAGATTAATTTAATTTTTATTAACATATTAGAATTGAGCGAAATTTGAACATTTCAAAATTGAGTGAAATATTGATTAAATATTATATTATAAATATATAAATATGTCCAGTAATTCCGACCAAAAACATTATTAACATTTGGTCGGGCCATCATTCATTTATCGGAAGGTCCCGCCAGAAAATCACTTGTTATAATATTTACTGAATATTTATTTTAAACTTTCAAGCGTCAAAAATTCTGGAATAGGACGCGAGCACTGCTCGATGCGGCACTGTTTAAATCAGGACTAACTAGGTTAGTAGTAATAAATAATTAATCTTAATTATTAATCTTAACAATATTTTGCATAATCCAAACAATTTTGAGGGTTTATGTGTAGCGTTATTAGTAGTAGCCGTAAGGTAACAATCTGCAACCTCTGATCGATCAGATCATTACCACTGATAATATACCGTTGACACTACCTTAAAATGCGGATGGGCTCTACTTGCTAATTTGCAAGGTGATTATTTCCCCCTCGATTTTATTTTTATATATGCAGTCACATAAATAATCTGGAGAAAAAAATGATTCACCTTGCGAACTATAATAAAAAAACTAGTTCATCCGCATTTTATTGCGCGCACGCGCGCGTAATAAACATCAACAGACAATAATATTGTCAAGGCTCAATTTAAATACTTAACATTTTTTGTTGTTACTTAATCGTATTAATCATATGATTGGCTTCACTTTCAAATAAAATTTACCGCAACTGGGAAATTTGTTTTGAAATCTTTGTACAATTTTCCTGAGAAATTGATTCATTAAAATAATAAAGAAAGCATTGAACAAAACTAATTATTATTGTTGAAGATGTACCTGATGCATCTTATTAATATTAACGCAATAAAGTCTTTTCTCAACGTTTTAGTTTTTTTAGTTTTATTACGGTGGTATCGATAACATCAAACACTAATAAATTTCAAAATTGTTAAACTATATATGATTAATGTGTTTTGAAATTTTGAAACGAAATTAGTTTTATGACCGCCACGAGTTCGATACCACCCAACCATGGTCATTGATATTTAAGATAAAACTTAACTGTTGATCGCACACATCTACTAACACGCTGGGAAGCCATTCACCTCTATATATTTATTTACTAGGTGATATGAATGAATGAATGGACTAAATGGGGAGAAAGTTTTTGTAGTTTTCATTGTTTAACAAAACACTCAGAAATAAAGAATAACCAACCGAATATTTTTAATAACGCCTGCAGCAATTACCTTTACATAATTATGTATATGTTTATAATATGCACTCGTATATGCGTTAGATTGTTTATTGAAAATATGGAATTACTGCATATTATATTTAGGGGTATCATCGCGGAAATATGAATTATGTAATTACAAAATATAATTATTTTACAATTTAGTGCAATGTGAGTCATTTAGAGAAGTGCTGAAAATTTGCCTACAATTATTATAAATTTGTGTAAATTAGATGTTAAAACACCGCAAAGGTGTTAAAATAATTTTTAGAATTGGATCAAATAAAATTGTTATGTATCAAATAGTTTTAAATACCAATTACAGATGAAATGATTTAGAAGTTTTTGACCTGGTTCCGCATAATTAGGTCTTAGTTATTTTTCCTTCTTTCCTTTTTGAAGCATTGAAGAATTGATTCAATCACAGCGCTTATCATTTTATGAAAAATATTGTTATGTCAGTTTTGTCAGTTTTTTTTATCCCCACAACAGATTTGCATTTTTCTGAATGTTTTAACCCAATCTTGGAATCACTCAAGTTTTAGTTTTGTTTAAACTATTCAAAGATTACAAAAAGATAATTAATTTATTAATTAATTCAAATTCTTTCATCTGTTATACATTTAAGATGCAAATTATTAGAACTCACTAGTCGAATTAGCCGGGTTCCATTTGCGTTACTCACTCATGAAAAATTTTGTGAACTAACAAAGTTCAGTTCCATTGAACATCTACTCACAAGTACTTTGCTAACACCAATGAAACCCGATTTTTTTAAGTGGTCTAAATTCGTGTTAAATAGTTTCCACGAAATTGAATCGGGTTAGAATATAATAAGTAACTCACCTCCATGAAGCTAGCCCGAATTTTCAGCACGAAATTTAAATTTTTTACTTAAGGCAATACAACTTCTGTCATGGCACAAAATATACGCAAATTATAACTACAAAACAAGTTTGTGGCACAAGCAAATTATGAATTAATCGTGGTTTCCAAATTTTGATAAAAATAATAAAAACAAACTTATTACTGCTGAAACATCAAAGTAAAAAAACCTTAATAGGTCAAGTTTAAAAAAAACTTCTAGAAATGTTTTCAGTGGAAATATGTGAACTAAATTCAGCTTGAGACAAAGTTTATCGGGAATTAATTGGATTGTAATCAATTAAATCTTGAATCTCGCATTACAGGCGATCCACAAGCCGACATAATATACAGCCGGGTTTCTTGAAGTTTTCACCATAAACTGAGATTTGCAGAAAAATTCTATTAAATATAGGGACGTTCATGAATTTAAATCAGATACATTGTCAAACAGCATTGCTTAACGGTGGAGCAGTAAAACTTACTCTTTCTCTTAATGAGTATACCTTTACATGGTATTCGTGCAAGGACAAACAGTACCGACCAATAAAACCTATAATCAAAAAGCTATATCAAACCTGACAACCAGAGGAAATAAATGAATACTTACCCTTGTTTCATAAAATCAGATATATATTTAATATGAAGATAGAAATTCAATTCCTAAGAAAATGCTCCCACAATTGCGATCCCGCAAGCTACAGAGACTATCTAATTATTAAAGAACTTCAGCAGATGCGAAATGAAAGCTAAAAGTAAAAGATAAACGTATAGTCAGAAAACCCAAAAGAAACAGAAATCAAACCTACACACCAAAGACATCAAAATACAGGTTTCCAATATTTCGAAGTTGCTTCAAATCGTTGATCTAATCTGGCAAAGGCTCACAAAACTAGAAAACGCCATCAGGATAGCTACTGAAGTCCAATGGATTATCACATAATACACCCAGATAACAGTTAACACCCAAAATAACAATTAAAAGCAACATTTACCATTACGAGTCCACTACGATATAGCCTAAAGAAAGATGACTTTTTAAAGTTCTACAAAAAAGTTTAGGAGAAAAGTTAATTTTTGGAGGAATTGAAGTTTCCAAAACATATCCATTGGAAATCAAGACTATTTTCCACTTAAGCCAAACAGCTCTACTGGACAACCTACTTTCTGTCCCACAGATGTCAATAAAATAGTCGACCTTCTCGATTTCTTTATAACTAGAAAAATGCAGAAAACTTCTGATGGAAGAAATGGCATCATAATAGGATGACCGCGGTTTAAAATTTACTGAATGTATATTTCAGTATAATGAGGTACAGGAGAGCAACAAATGCAAGAATAGAAGGAACTGAAGCTCAAGTAATCCTTGACCTCACGCCAGGGTTTGACCTGATAACAGGAAAATCGTTTAAAGAACTTCCAAAAACGGTATTAAAAAATCGACCACCCTAATCAACGCAGCCTTCAGAATCAAACATGTATTAAAGGAGGAAAATCATACCCAACGAAATAACGTCTCATAGGCCAACATTACTACTACCTATTATGACAAAGTTATTTGAACGACTCCTATTAAACGACTCCTATTAAGTAGAACCGCTAATTGAAAGTATAGAACTCATTCCTACATACTAATATGGATTTGGAGATAGGTATTCCACAATAGATCTAGTTCATAGAATAACGGACATCACAGAAAAACATTTGAAGAAACGTAGATCTGCTCAGCAGTTTTACTTGACGTCTATTGCTGAAGTTTAGGATTGTTTTACCACCACTTTTCTGTCACCTTCTCGAACCTTAATTACAATTACAAACCGTACATTTGGCAATGATACTGCTATCATATAAGTAGGTGACACGATAGAGGATGTAAACTTCAAAGTGCGACAGACAAAATTAACATATGAGCGAAGCGATGGCTAAACGAATTAAAATCAAAAAAAAAATGATGCTATATAAGCAGATATCAAAGCCCATATAGACGTATGGTATTCCTTTGAGCCCGCGGAGGGCAGATCCAATCGTAGAATTATGGGAAACTTAATTCCTAAACATAGAACAAGTAGCAAATTAGGTTAGAAACGAACTGTTGTTAGACAATTTTATAGACTAGGTTCCGATTCTATACGAATAAATAAAATTAACCAACAAAAAAGATGTTTTAATTCTGACAAACTTCAGTCGTCAACTGGCTTTAGCTAAAGAATCTGCAACTTCATTACCTTGAATGTTGCAATCACCGAAATTCACATCACCATAACTCTCCCGAACATAACAAAATTAGTAATATCTTTGCAGCGCTTGACCAGTTTAGAATCTATTGGTCGATTTGTTAGTAAATTCAGCACAGTCGTCAGCTCTCTGTTCACATAATAATTGTTGTGTATGTGTAGTGGGTACAATACACGGTTCACAGGGAGAATGAGTTTTGTTCAACCCTAACATTTTTTGATGATATTCATTATTTTAATACATTCATTCATTTTTCCATTGTCAAACCAAGAACGCGTGTGTTTTACTTTCAATTATAATTTATTTCAACTCAGTTAAATACATTACAGTGGCGACGAGGACAAAAATAAATAAAAGAAAAACGATACAAAGTGGGAACCATACTTAGAAATAAAAGAATAAAAAAAATAAATATGGTTCGCCCTTAAAAATATACATTTTACCAAAAAAAAAAAAATTGTGTTTGGTTGTATTTAACAAAATGGCGCCAGTATTCGAGGAATTTAACCCAGAGACGGAAGAATTCGTATTATACCTAGAAAGGTTGGACAATTATTTTGCTGAGGATATTTTGGATGATGATAAAAAGAAGCGTGAATTGTTGAAATTTGTTGGGCCTACAGCGTACAAGTTATTGCGAGATTTATCAACACCGGATTTGCCAAGTAAGAAAAGTTACAAAGTGTCATGTGACCATTTAACGCAGAAGCGGAAAAGATTCTTTGAAACAACGAAATTTTCGGAGGAACCGGCCAGGGAATGGTGCGTCTTAAACGGTTGGCGTCAAATTTTGATTTCGGAGCGCAATTGGGTGAGCATTTATTAAACAAGTTTATTGTGTCTTTCTCGGACAAAGTATTGGAAAGGTTATGCGGTGAGGAACATGGTAAAATGACGGTCAAAACAGCATTGAGCATAGCTTCTAGATGCGAGGTCAATTTCCTCAAATCAAATTATACACAGGAGGAGGTTAATGCTATCAACAGATCTCAAAAACGTAATCTTGCGGCAAAGAATAGCCGAGACTTGAACCCGACTAGCTCAAATATCACATTCAACAATGCACCACGTATTAAATGCTGTCATTGTGGTTTTAGGACCCATTACTCATCAGAATGTCGTTTTAAAAATGCGAAATGTCACAAGTGTAAGGTGATTGGGCATTTAGCAAGCATTTGTCCTTCGAAAAGAAGGGTTAATCAAGTTTCGGAGGACAACGATCACGAGGCAGAGCAGAGCGAGGTGGTGGGAAACATTTTTGAAATTAATAGTAAGAATATTAATTCAATTTTTTGGATATTAGCATATCGAATAGAACGCATAAATTTTTATTGGATAGTGGTGCGAGTGTGTCATTAATTTCGCACAATTATTTTATTAGCTATTTTCAAGATATTAAATTATTAGAGAAAAATATTAAACTGACAGCATACTCGGGGCATCAAATTCCAGTGTTGGGGGAGTTTGAGGTGGATGTCGTTTTGGGTGAAATGTCTTTACCATTCAAGTTCGAATTCCGAGAATTATGCGCCAATAATTGGTATGGATTTCATAAATAAATTCGACGTGAAACTTTCGGTCAACAAGATATGTCCGGTAATTGCCGAGGACACTAATGAGGATATCGGGGTTAGGAGATTAACGAATAAATTCAGTGAATTATTCAACGGAGGATTAGGTAAATTTAAACATGGACAAGCACATTAGAAATAGATGAGAAGGTAGTACCCTAAGGATTCATAAAGCATCGACAGGTACCGTACGCATTTAAGGAGTTGGTGGAGCAGGAATTAGTCAAATTGGAAGATAGAGGCGTAATGACTCGCGTTCCAACGAATGACTGGGGTACAACATTGGTGTCAGTGCTTAAGTCCAACGGCGGAATTAGATTATGTGCAGACTACAAGGTATCGGTAAACCGATATTTGACGGGTAACAAGTATCCGTTGCCTAAAATAGAGGAAGTGTTTGCTGCTCTCCAAGGAGGTGAAAAATTTATAAAGTTGGACATGGGTTTATTTAGTGAATAGGTTACCTTTCGGTATTCGTCCGGCCACAGGGATTTTTCAGCAGGAGCTAGAAAGGTTGCTTTTGGGCATTCCGGGCGTGGTTAACTTTCTGTATGACATAGTTGTCACAGGTAGCAATTCAAAGGAGCACCTTCAAAATTTAGAGAAGGTATTTTCCAAATTATCAGAAGTTGGTTTTTGCTTATCGAAGGATAAATGCAGTATTTCCTATTTGGGTCATATTGTCAATAAGGATGGCTTGTCTAAAACTTCGGAACGAATAGAATGTGGTGCTAAATTGTGCGCTCCCAGTCAATATAACAGAAATTCGGGCATTTTGCGAGATGGTAAATTATTATAGCAAATTTGTGCCAAGTATGTTAACTAAATTAAGCCCAATTTATCAGTTGTTACAAAAGAATGCGGTGGTGACATGGAATGAGGATTGCACGTCCGCTTTTAACAGCATTAAACAAGATATTTGCAATAAACTAGTGTTGGCTCATTTCGACCCAAAATTGCCTATAATAGTAACCACGGATGCTTCAAAATTGGGAATATCGGGAGTCATTTCCCACATAATGGCGAACGGCGAAGAAAGACCGGTAACATTTTGCAGTAGAACGCTATCGCGGTCTGAAAAAAATTATGGCACGATAGAGAAAGAGGCTCTGGCTATCGTTTTCTCGTTAAAAAAATTGTATCACTATTTAATCGGATATGAGTTCACGATCAAATCAGATCATAAGCCACTTCTTGGTTGGTTTGGATAAGAACGTGGTATTCCGCAGATGGCAGCAAGCCGTGTCCAAAGGTGGGCAAACGCGCTCTCAGCATTTAGATACAAAATGGAATGCGTTAAAGGGAAAGATAATCAGGCAGTTTTTTTTCACGGGTTCCTAATTTAGAAGAGTCTAACGAAGAGATGTCAGAAGAAAATTATGTTAATTTTATTGCGGATGCTGGCAATAGCATCAATTATGAATTAGTTTTAAAAGAAACAATGAGTGATCCGATTCTCTCAGAATTAAAAACAGCAATATTAAAAAATGATTTTCAGAATCTAAGAGAAGAGGAATTTACACCGTATTTAAGACGACAGACGGACTTATATGTGGAGTCGGATATAATTATGTAGGGACATCGCGTAGTGGTACCCACAACACTTCGGAATACCATGTTGGAAAATTTACATCTAACTCACATGGGCATAGTCAAGTGCAAATCGATGGCGCGATTTTATATATGGTGGCCCGGAATAGATTTGGATATACAGACTCTTGTAAACGCGTGTGAAGCGTGTTTGGTTTTACGCCCGAGCCCACGTAAATCAGACCTTATTCCATGGAAAAATTCAAAAGCGGCCTGGTCAAGAATACATATATTGATTTCGCGAGGCCTAAGGATAATAACTATTTTTTCATCATTACGGATTCTTTCTCTAAATGGAGAGAAGTTTTTATAACTAAAACTATAACGACGGATTTCACCAACGCAAAATTGAGGGAAACTTTCGCGAGATTTGGACTGCCGGAGACAATTGTCTCAGATTGTGGTACGCAATTCACCAGTAAGGATTTTCCAAATTTTGTACAATGCAACGGTATTCGGCATGTTACTATTCCACCATCAAATGGTGCGGCCGAAAACGCCGTAAAGTCTTTTAAAAAAGGTCTTATGGCCACAATTTCAACCATGTGAGATGATGTTTGGTCGGAAAATTAAGACTAGGTTTGATTTAATCAGACAAGGCAAGGCCAGCTTGGAATCGAGCACCACTTTTGTTACAGCAAATAAAACCATCAAGAAGAGCCAGGAGAATCAAAAGAAATATTTTTCCGGGGGAAGGGATATAGACTTCAAACAAAACGATAACGTGATGATATGATAAGAGATTATACACACAACCAGAACACATGGACTTCAGCCGTTATTGAACAGGTTCTAGGACAAAGGTATTATTTATGCAAAATATGCTATACGGGCAGAACTATCAAACGGCACGTGGACCAGATTATTCACCGGCGGGTCAAGGTGCAGCCTGTGACAAAAACAAGCAAGAACGAGGCGACGTTCAACCACCACAACATGAGATACGAGGACATTAGATTAAAACGCACTGTGAGCGTTGTCCCTAGTATGGATGTTCAGGTAGATTCGGAAATGTCAATTAATGTCAAGCAAAGGCCAAAGAGAATTGTAAGACCTGTTCAAAAGTTAAACTTATAATGTATATTATGTATTATATTGTTAAGTCGAATATGTTTGTCTAATTTGTTATATAAGTTGTTAGTTTAGTTGGTTAGCGTTTGAACAATTGCGAGGGGGAGTACTGTTGTGTATGTGTATTGGGTACAATACACGGTTCACGGGGAGAATTATTTTTGTTCAACCCTAACATTTTTTGATGAAATACATTCATTCATTTTTCCATTGTCAAACCAAGAACGCGTGTGTTTTACTTTCAATTATAATTTATTTCAACTTAGTTAAATGCATTACAATAATGTTCTGTTCACTACAGAAACATTTAAAGCTTCAAACACGCACCGAGTAAACGGAATAATATCTAATTCAGAAATGCCAATGCTAGCGCTGAATATCTCTCAAGTCCAGTGACTTCAGTCAATCATTGAAAGATTATCAATTATCACGTCGATTTCTGGCATTACAGAACCAAATTTGGTTAAAATTAGTCTGCGCCAAAATTGTGCATTACCCAAAGACAGTAATGGATTTTTGAAGCATGTTCTCCATGTAATTTTTTCAAAATAGCTAAAGCTTATAAGTCGTGGATGCTTACCATAGTCTGACCTGGTAATTAATCTCCCAAACAGAGAAGAAATAGAAAACCGGTGATATTTCTACTCTTGTAAAAATAACTAAATCTGTCTTAGAGCGATATTGTATAAACCACGTCGCAATGGAAAGCGTAAAATGCACCAAAAGCCACAGTTATGGAGATAGAACTCCATCTTTCACTGTGTGACACCGTTGAGAATTAAGATCGTCACTTACTTTTCCTCTGCTTTTCTTCATATTATAAGTAGCAAAGATAATAGTGCTTATGGCAGAGGGGTACTTGCGGTTTATTTCATCCAATTCACGGAAATTCCTAAAAATTTTAACTCTAAGAAAACAATTTATTACGATATTTCGATTGCATTATAAACGAATTTCACAACGTTTTGATAACTGTGAACGTTTTATTTTCTTACCAACAAAAGAACATCAAATGTTTCCCTGATTGCCAACATGACAAATTACAAGCCAAAATGTAAATGGCTTGATCAAGAGATGGCATCGAACAATTAAAGCAACGATTATGTGACAAGAACGGGCAGATTGAGCAACTATTACGGTCAAACTTGGATTGCGATCAACCTATAGTGAAAAACTTAAAACAACTCCAACCGAATTTGTAATTAGAAGCCCAGTTAGTGTCTGGTCAATTTTTAAATGATTATTTCGCTGACAAAATCCCACATTCTGAAACGGTGTATTTACTGGTAAAAACAAATTGGAATCGGTTCCAACGTTTTCATTATGTGATAAAAATTCAAAACTTTTATAAAACAATTCCTTATTTGTAAGAAATTGACTTATTTGTAAGATTACAATAAGTCTTGAGCGAATTGCACCACAGTCTAAGACACGACAATGGATTCGACAAAATAAATATAATGTTAAAATTTTAGACATCAATCAAAACCCATTTTAGTATACTGTATAATTATCTGCATTGTGCGAACAGAAATTTAGTTCCGTTAATTAAAAACTACCGATTAGTTTTAAAACGGTCACTCTATATTTAACACACAATTCAAATTTGTTAAAATGTGTTTTAATCTTTAAATGGAAACCCCCATTAATAATCGTTAAATGTCATAAGTTTATTGTCTTACTTCTTCCATTTACGAACGATTTGAAGTTTGCGTTTATTTTTGCCACCGTGTTAAACGCTAATTTAAATTCTAGTGGCCAACATTATTATATTAGCTATTATGACTCATGTTACATATATTTAGATTTTAAGTGTCCGTTAAATTGTTATAATTTAAATATTATAATATATTAAACTTACCAATTACAACACTAATATCACATCGTAGTAATTTTTCTACAACTCGTAATCCAAGACCACGATTACCGCCCGTAATTATCGCAAGACGATTTGGCTTTGATTTAAGTTCTGTAGACAACAAACAAAAAAATTTAGTTATTAAAGAACTTCACTCGATCAGAAGGATTATATAAATAACTAACCAACTACATTTCGCCGACGGTAATAAATATCGTGTGTAATTTCCGAAGTTCCAGCCAGTTGAAATTTAACCTCGTACACAAAATCCCGCCAATTTGATGGAAACTCCTGCGACGACTTTAACAGGCAGAACGTACCACATATAAAAATAATTAAGATTACGACGACAAGCAATAAAAAAACCATTTCGTAACACTTTATTATATTGTTATAATAAACAATTTACACAACGATTTTATGTTTTACAAAATTTACAAAAATATCACAATTAAATTATTTTATTTGTAAACTTTCTTTCAAACCAACAAACTATAATAATAATTCTTAGACCGCATTTATTTGAAGCGAAACTAGGTTGATGATTTTTTGTTTGAATAAGCACAAAATATTTTTGTTTACTCGTTGTAGCTGCCTGCACCACCACCACACACTTTATAATATATATGCAGAAGAACTTCTTGGCTTATCTTTGTTAAGCAGTCCAAACACGATTATGGTTCTCTTGAAACTGAAAATAAAATTGGAAACAATATTTTAGTTTATAATTATAGCTTTTCGCTCAACCGAAATCAACAATATAGTGGCATGATAAAGCAACAAATACAAAGACATTAAACTACAGTTTAGCGGTGTAGTGACACAAACACAATCTTTTGTAGTTTTTTGTATATTGGTATCTTCGTTTCAGACTTTGTATTGGTTTTGGCTCAGCTCATATATCAGTAGTTTTGTAGTTTACAGTAAAAAAGATTTAAGTTTTTAATTGTGTGGGAACAGTTATCTGTTTTTGGTGCTTACACGTCCATTTGTAGTAGTTATATAGAAATGCTTAACTTTTTTTTTGTATATTGAAGACGAGTTGAAGAACATTTTAATATTTTCAACTGCTAACATAATAAATTAATTTGATTTATTAACCCTGATAAGCGTTCAGCTAGCCATTTGATTTGTAGAGAGAAATATTTAAATTATACTACCAGCTTGGTGAAGCAATCCTTACACACCAGTTTGTGTCGGTTACCATCCTGTGTACCATCAGCATTCCGATTTTACTTTTAATATGGTTTTAAAGGAGCTTATGAATTGTTGAGTAGTACCTTGGTTCTTATCTTGTGCATTGCTTATGACAGAAAAAGCTAAATTAGAATAATTATCTAATCTAAATTAAATGATAAAGAATTGCGATTAATTTGTAACGTATTCTTTGCACCTTGGCATTGAAAACAGGTATTGTTAAAATTGCGATTATAAATTTTTGTAATTTTGGAAAAGCTGTTCGAAAATTTCTCTACGCCATTCTCATTTAATTTTTAGTCTGTTCTCCGAATTTCATCTAAATTTTGGTATTTCTTTGAAGGTACCAAATTAGGAAACGGCATGCACAAATTTGAAATAGTTCCTTTTTCACGATTTATAACAGTACTCGGAGCTATGAAATTAACAGCGAGGAAGAGTTGGTTATTGAAAGCTGGTTACAAAGTTCGATCAAAAATTGTTGACATGTGGTTAGAACTTCATGTTGTTGATGGTTGGCAAAAATATTCAGCCCAAGTTATGATAGCTTTTAAAAATTTTTCGTTTTGTATTCGGTTTTTTGAGAGCCACTTCTTCGACAAATTCATCCTTTATAAAATTTTCCAGTATTTTGGTATAAAGACATTTAACAACTGTTTATTTAGTATGCTTTCAACGATTTTATCCGTGGCTTCATATTTCTGGACATCTTCGTGGACAAAAAAACAATTTAGTTTAGCTTAAATTGATTGACTGTTGCTTCCAATGACAATCATCTAGTTTGAGCTGGATGAGTTTGTAATTCAAAAGAATTTGGAAACTGGAAAATAGGTGTATGCATTTCGGACTGTTCTGGATAAAATTATATATCTGTAGTGAAGATATAAAAGGTAATAACTCATTTTTTCAGTTTTTCAGTAGAGCATATTTAAAATTTTCTGGTGTTTCTGAATAAAATTATCAACCGTAGGAAACTTAATTTTTGCATGGTTTTGGGTATATACTTTTCCAAATTTAAAATAAAAAAAAAATTGTCGATACAGTTTTTATGGACATTTCGAATTAATGAAGAGATCTAAAAAGTAACAAAATGACTTATTACCTTTTATATCTTCACCACAGAAATAGCTTTGATGGTAGCTTCTACGAATTTTGGCACAACGTGTGAATAAATGGCATACACATTTAAATATAATAATATTTGGGCAGTCGCACTTCAAAAGAGTAGCCACGGAATGGTTAAACCCTGTCATAATGCTGGCACCATCAGCAGCAAATCCGATCAAAAAAAAATGTATAGTCGATGTCTCTTGCTCAGAGAAGATCAATTATTCTGCGCCGCCAATTTCAATTTTGACTAGAGCAAAGAAAAACTTAAGGATTCTGTCCGAATAACAATACTCAACAGTGTAACAGTAGATATCTGTCGACTCATCAACACAAATTGAAAATGGCTGAAATTTTATAAGACCGATTAATGCTTGCAACGAAGTCTCGCCAACTACATTTTTAACAATATCGCAGCATCGGTATCGCAATTTGAATAAAGCACGACCATTTACAATCCGATAAAGATGAAACTGTGTTTGTACGATGAGAATGCGAGTTTCCAATGTGAGATTTGGGTGTGCCTTAGGAGGAGGAGGGGCGTATTGAAATTTAACAGTTTTCCATTAGGGAAACCTATAGAAACTAACGAAGGTGGAATCAGTATTGGATGAATATAATCGGTCAAGCGAAATTGTTAGATTTGCGCAAGAACAGTAAGCGATGCGTTGGGTCCTAAAAACGAACTTAACACGTTCGCTCCTCAAACATTTTTTTAATTTTCGGAAAAAACTCTCGTATTAACAATTTCATGACACTTATATGTGTCATTAGTTTGTGGAAAGCTGGCACGTCACATATATGTGACATGAGTTTTGGGTTGCTTCTTTGTCACATATATGAGAGATGAGTCTTTCATTTTCGCAATAAATAAGACACATATGTGTGCCATGCGGTTTAGGTGGAACGTAAATTTTTGATTTACCAGGAAAATTCGTGGTTCTAGTATTTTAGGTTTATATTTCAAGCGTCGTAAATATTATTATTGCAAATAAATTATACATAAGCGAAATTCAGTTTCAATTATAAAAAAAAAAATCAATATTTTTATTGGGTATGCCAAAGTCGAAAACTTGGATATGGGTATAGCATAGACCGATCTTGCAGTTTCGCCGCCATGAAATTTGTCCTAGCTTTAACTTGCTTTTTATAACTTGATTGGGATTGCATTTCCTGTTGGAACGTAGTATTCCACACATATTTGAATGATTATTTACCAAGTGCTCTGCCAGGTCAACACTACAGTAATAATCATCCATAAACAATGTATGTCCTTTACCCAAATATTCCTTCATTAATTTAACTACGACGCCAAATGCATGCCCCTTCTCGTTAGATGCCGTGCCTCTTCCAGTTTATATAATTAAGTTTATTAATTATACAAGCATAATTCGTAGAATTTAATGCCGTATTTGTGCCCCTTATTAGATATATACTGCCGGAATGACAGTCATCCTCACCACAACAGGAGGGCTTCATCTAATGAAAGATTTTGAGATGGACTATACATTTTTTTATGTTATCTCTCAGAACGTGGTTTGCGACATTTTGTATTTTGTATAATCTATCTGTTTTGGCATCGCTTTGCTCGTCGTAGAAACACATACATCGAAGTATGTTTTCAAATCTTATTCGACTCATTGTCTGGCCGAACACCTTTTGAACATACAGCTCAGATTTTATCCAATAGTGTTTTAGGCTTGATTTTCGATTTAGAGGCATTAGTAGACATAAAGCAAGCATTTGCTTCAATTCGCTAATAGTCACATTTTTCCATCGACAAAGGTTTTAATTTGCTGATAGTGGCTTATGCTCAATTATGAACTTAGCACGTGCGTTAGTCCAAGTCACTATTTTCTCGAGCAACACATCGTCAAATATTTTCCCTAAAATATTCTACTGGTTCGGCGGTTGGTGGTACTGGTAGTTCTATCGATATTAATTCTGCGCCGTTAAAAACAATGTTATTTGAGTCCGGCTCAACGTCAATCCATTCATTCTATTTCAACTGAGGATAGAGATGACATACTCTCAGTGTCATAGAAGAGAATCGTAATAATTACGCACAACCGATAAGCGCTTTCCACGATTTTCCATTATGCAAAAATTTCTACTAAGAATCTATTATAATAATACAACAAACAAACATTTGCAATTCGCTTCAAATTCTCCAAAATCGCAAAATCCGGGAATGAAATAATAAAATTACTGCGCCTTACCACTTTTATACTACACAAAATACTTTGATAAAAGTTTGTCACTTCCCAAAAGAATCAAAAACCGCTATAATACTCGCAACAAAAATTATAAGTAAAAATAATACACAAGCGAAACTCTTCTAGACTATATGGAAATCCTTTTGTCCTTTTCTCTAAACCAATGTCGGGGGTCTCCCGAAATATGATCATAATTCAATAACTAAAACTTTCTCATTGAAACCGTATGATACAAATGTGGGTCATGTACTGATACACAAACCATTCCAAAGTTATACCCATGTAAAGTAGCAGTAATTTGTGACACATATATGAACCATGAGTATTCTGGGAATTTCGAGTGACACATATATGTGTCTTTGAGAGGCGAACGTGTTAAGTTGATAATTCAAGTACAATTTTTGTCTGACAGACATAAATAATAATCGCTCTGATTGGTTGAAGATCGGCCATATTTTTTTTATCGTAAGACAAAAATTATAAATTGGACATTGCTCAATTTTTTACAATATTTGACGACAGTGAGCACAAAAGAATACATATTCTAAACAAAGACGTTAATAATATTATATAGGCCGGTAATGATTAAATGTCAAGTGAGTAAATTTCAAAGAAAAAAAGAGATAGTCAAAAAATAATCAGTACTGTATTAAGAATTTTTATTAACGAATATGAATGAAGTTAGTTACTTGTACAATTAGAATTTTGTCTAATTGTCAGCATTCAAGAATTTTACAATATTTTTTTAAACCACAACTGGTTCATGAATATTACACAAAATAATTAATCGAATTTATACAATAAAATTATTTCGCAAAAGCTATTCAACTATTCCATATAATTCATAAAACCGAAATATTCACTGTTTAACAATTATCAATATAATTAACTAACCCTAAAATCACATTTAACTATAGATATTTTAGTATTAAAATATTTAAAATACATAAAAAAATAAAATGCACCATTTCCGTGTTTCCACATACATAGCTGAAAACGTTTTCGGTACGGGACTGGCGGAATCTATTGTGCATAATTCATATCATCCACAACAAATAATTTTTTTTTTCGATACATTTTATTTTAATAACGCACAAATTAGAAACACACAAATTTGATCACAAATTGTATTCAACACACAAATTTCATCACAAATTATATAAAATTTTCAAATAATTCTATTTTGAAAGGCAAACAACCAGAAACAAAAGCTTTATGTTGTGGATGATATAGAAATCAAAGCAAGAGATATAAATATAATTTTATATACGCATCCCGTCCTCTCTGTCCACGCATGAAATAGACGATTTTATATGGAGAAAAAGCACATTACCGGTCTATGTATATAGTATTATGTCTATGATTCTAAAATACATATAAAAAAAAATCAGAAAGAACAAAAATACTACAAAAACACTTTTTAGGTTGCTTGCTTTATAAAATGTCAAAAAATATCCATACAACAAAATTTTATACATGTATCGCTTAAAGCTAAGTATCCAGCTCGCGTTAAGATAAATTTTAACGCGGTCTCTACAAGTCTCCACTAATTTACAGATAAATTAGTAAGCTAAAAAGTTTATGTAGAGATAAATTTTGACGTTTGTTTTATTGTCCTACAACAAACAAAAATACCGTTCGAAACTATTTTCATATGCCCTTTTCCAATTACTTACTTATTTGTGTAGACGTACTTATTCAAATAAGTCTCGTCGCGAGGTGACTTATTTGAATAAGTACGTCTACACAGAAATGTCTCCATATTGTGTCTTGACTGGCTGTTTTCCAAACACCGTCTTATTTGTGGACAGCAACTTATTCATATAAATCACCTCGCGACGACACTTATTGGAATAAGTACGTCTACAAAGAAATGTCTCCAAAAATTTGTCTTTACTAAATGTAATACATGCCGTTTTTATTTTCAAATTTAGTGGCAACGACCAACTAGTCAAGAAATTTATTTTCTTCCATATAATAGAAATTGCGTTTTGTTTTTTGTTATTACGCAACAAATACATCGATATAATGAATTGGAATGACTTGACGGACTTATTCAAGATGGCGTCAAACAAGTCAATAAGGGCCAAATCGACAGACGATGCTAAAGACGCATCTACGATTTTTTTTTTTTTTTTTTTTTTTTTTTTTTTTTTTTTTTAAAGGAAGTATTAATTGTCCAGTGGATTTAATGTCCTTTGAAGGTCAATTAATACCGCCTTTCATTCACGCACAGACCACCCATTCACACAATTACAGTATACCACCTGCACATTGCAAGCTCCATGTCAACCTGTAAACTGACATGGACGGTGGGTCGGCGCTGAATTCTGCACTCCAACAGAGGGTCTTAGTTGTGTTTATTAACATTACCGATCGTAATCGATGACGAAAATTCGCTTTGCATCCAGCCTCTGATGGGATTCGAACCCAGTACCTCCCGGTCCAAGTGCCGAAGCTTTAACCACTGCACCACTTGTCCGGTCACGATTAAAGTCACTCTTTAGGTATTTTTAAACGAAGCTAAAATAACAAAATGAAGTATTGTTTTAAGTTGTAGTCATGACTGTAGACGTCGATATTGGTGGCTAAAATCGTTGTTACATTTGACGTTTTATAAAGAATTTCAATTTCGAATTTCGAAGATAGATTATTTTTGTTGTGTTTTTATTTAAAATAGTGTTTTTATCAAATAATATTTTATTTGTGTGTCATTAGTGTTGCTTTTCTTTAATAATAAATTTTATTAAAATAAATAAAATAGTTTTGGTGCTATATTTGTATCCAATGAACCATTTATTAATTTCATTGTCCTCGTCGTCTAACGATTCCGATTATTTTTTGCAAATCAGTAAAAATAATGCAGAACGCAGTTTCCAGAAAAGAACTGATGATAACTACTATTCAGATGTAGAGTTCAAAAGACGGTTTCGTTTTTCCAAAAACAATTTGGGTTACTTCGAAAAATTGGTAAACAGTTGGCTAGCAGAGAAGATAGCAGAAGATTTCCGTTAACCGTAAAACAAATAATTATATTTGCTTTGCGGTATTATGCTACAGGCTGTTATCAAACAGTGTTGGAAGATTTGTTGGGTGTTACGCAGTCTATCGCTTGTATCACCATATACACGAGGTTTTAAGAGTGTTCGCGGGATTGTCAAGGCAGTTTATAAAAATGCCCTAGCAGAAATATATAGAAACCGGAAATTGTGCGATGCCAATTGTAAATTTATTAACTTAGTTGCTAGGTAGTTTTACATTTACTAATTAATAAAACCGTTTTTAATGTTAAGCTTGAATATTAAACAAATTTCAGATGGCATGGATCATGGCACGACCAAACGGTTTTTAATTTTTCTAAATTAAAACGTCGTTTCGGGACAGGGGTATTGAGAATAGCATATTAATCGGAGATGGTGGATATAGCTGCACCGAATATTTGATTACTCCTTACATAACACCCCCAACAAGGCAACAGTTGGTTTACAATAAAGCATTATGCTCTACTCGTAAAAAATAATATTCTATTCACTATAGTTTACAAGTATTTTAATCACTTTCCATACTATCGCTCATTGGTGAACCCAAATTTTTATAATAACGGTACATTGCTTTCGCAGCTTTCTGCCTTATTTTTGTTATATTACTATTTTCATCGATTGCTTGTAACGGTTTTTCTTTTAGTCTATTTTCGAGAGGTCTTGGTTAACGTTTTCTTGTCCTCGGAAAATTTACTGTAGAATATTCAACATCTATAGTTGTAGAGTGGTTGCTATTGCTTGGGATGTGGTTGGATTTTGTGAAGTAGTTGGGTTTTGTGATGTGGTTGGGTTTTGTAATGTGGTTTGATCTGGTAATGAAGTAGACTATAGTGATGTGACAGGATTGTAGGAGAGGTTGCGTGCAGTGTCAATCGAAAGCGGTATTGCATATTCACATTCAGATCTGATAATTTCCTAAGTTATTTAAACAATTATACGATTAAGGTATTTTTTATATTTAAAGTTATTTTTTCTCCTGATAGGGTCTGCGTTTTTAACTCGCTGAATACAGTGTCCACCCGCCCCGGTGGCAAAGTGGTCAGCATGCTTGCTCCAGCAACCGGAGGTCCCGAGTTCGATTCCCGGTGGTGACAAGGAAAAAATTTCACGGCTGGTTAAGACCAATGAATTAATCATTTATTATCCGAAATGAAAATATGAATATGAAACCTCATTTGAGTGTGCCAAATTCCTAGATGGATATAGTGCCAGAGAGCGAGAGAGAAATAGAGTGTCCCAAAACATTAATTTTTCTCACGATTTGAGAATCAGTTTTTTATTTTCTAACACATTTTTATATTTTGTGATAATACTAATAGAATATTTTTATCGTCCTCGTTGAGTCTGCTCAATTTTTAAATAAATAAAATGCCGTACTTTCAAAATATTAAATGATTGTAATTTTTTATTAACATGAACGATTTTTTAATGAACAAATTATGTTTTTGTTTTCTAGTTTGTCAGGTTTTCTCTTTTTTATGTTGGTGGTTTGTTTTCAAATTAAAGGTTACTTTTATTGTTGTTTAAAAATATCAAAAAAGCATGACTAAAGATGCTGTTTTAGTAACGTCTAAAAATATGGTTTTCGAAAATTGATTTCAAAAAATCAGCGACTACATCTAAAAGTTGTAGTTACCTCTGTCGATTTGGGCCTAAGTCTGTAATAAGTCGGTGTTTGAAAAATATCCTAAATGTAATACATGCCGTTTTTATTTGCAAATCTAGTGACAACGACTAAAGGCGGTGATACATGTACAGATTTTGCCTTTAAGGCATACAAATTATGCGCGCTGATTGGTTGAAAGTCGGCCATCTTGAATCGCCTTATAGGCAAAAATTTTAAATTGAACATTTCTCAATTTTGGATAAGGAAAATTTTTTTGCCTTTAAGGCAAAATCTGTACATCTGTACATCACCGCCTTAACACGTCAAGAAATTTTTTTTTCTTCCGTGAGTTTCTAGCAAAAATTTCTAAATTGAATGACATTATTCATCACCTTTGATTAATTTTAAAAATTATTTTAGTTAAGAAGTAGGAATTGTTTTTTTCCGTCCATTTTCAATAAAAGTTCGGTTTAGCAACTTTTTTATATGTACTTTCGTTAATAAAACTGTCAAAATAAGCAAGCACATGATTTGGAACGGCTTCTCTTACTTATTTAAGATGGCGACAAATAAGTCAATAAATTTCAAATAAGTAAGTAATTAGAAAAGGGCCATAGCCTAGAAAATTATGTTGTTCATCCATTTATTACAAAACCATAAAAATTTTCACGTTTTGCAATCAAAATTTTTCTAAATTTTATTGTTCTAGGCAGATAAATTGCTGCGAAAATGATTGTAGAGTTTTCACTAGCGCAGTTTATATGTGAATGAGATAACTACAAACTTTTCACGTCAGCTGCGTACCGCATCTGCGAAATCGTGAGCTAAATATTTTTTTGTTATTTCGCTAGCTAAATTGTACGTCAAATTTGTATGTTCAATTTATCTTAGTGCGAGCTGGATACCGACCTTAAGACAAAAATATATTAACCAATCAGAGCGATTACTATTTATGTCTGTCAGACAAAATTTCTACATGAATCATCACCTTATTATTAGTCTACTATAGCTGGTACTGTGCAATTGTTGGTAAAGAAATGCTTCTAGATACCTTGAATAATTCAAATTAACCTCCATCACACCAAAGCTACCTCAGCAGCTATCCTTCTGGAAGAGGATTAAGTTCTTATCAATACATATCACACAATATGGGCAACAGTTGTTTAGTCAGTTAGTTTTTGAATACTGATTAAAGACTAACCTCTTATCTTGTAACATGCGACAATAAGCAACATTTTGAAAGACAGGAGATTCTATAATAGAGGTATGTTGCCTCATGTCTCAATTTTGACATTCATCAAGCTACCCGAAATAAATCAGATTATAAACAACTAACTGAGGCTGAATTTAAAATAATAGATAACTATTGGGTGGAAAATTATTTTCAACGCCTCCCACTTAAGATGGTTGCTTGGTAAAAGTGGCAGAAAGTACATATGTGAAAAGGGCTTCCAGTTTCCCACACCGCACTTTTAATATCCCGGGAAACCGGTATAAAAATGCCTGATTCACGGAATAATTAATAAAAAAAAGATGCTTCTGGAATGTTTTGAAGGAGTGTAGGAATGTTTTGAATCACATGAACCCAATTTTATATATCAACTCACTACTCAGTGATGGGTGGTCGAGATGATTAGTTTGTAAGTTGACGTAAGATTACCATAAATTTTTCTCCTAAAGATTAGACTTTCTTATTTATAATGAAATCCTTAGATAAAGAAATAGGAAATTTCTAAGATTGAACTATATGAATAAATATAGCTATAATAGAGAAATATAAGAATTTAGTCCGAAATTTCCATTCTGAAAAGGTTTTTCCCTAAAGTATGCCACTTTGCTAAATCACATAAAACTACTTCCATCTAAAAAATTATATTAGTAAATAAAATTTAAAAAAAATCAGGCCGAAAAAATTGTTAAATTATACAATTGTTTGCGCAATCAAACAGTTTTACTTTAATTTATTAATAAAATATTTAAATAACACATCATTAAAAAAATTTAATTTGCTTTCAATAAATTCGAATTTTCTTGTGGAGATTTCAGAGATGGCTCTCTCACATGCCATATGAAGTTAGGTGTGCCAATTAGTACATAGAGCTTAAAATCAGACGCCCGTTTGAAAATCTTAATCACTATGGAGAATATTAATCATCCAGAAAAATAGCTCTACGGAATGATCAATATTCACGTGAATGTACATGATCATGATTTTCGGATGGGCGCCTGAATTTAGGTTCTGTACTGATTGGCTATATGCGCCATGTGAGAGAGATCATCTCAACAATATTCGGCAATCATCATATTTTCAACTGAATCAGATCTCATAATCTCAAGTCGTAGTTGATAGCTTTTCCCTAAATAATGAAACATGAGGAGTGAATATGTTGTGACCAACACCCGACTTTCTTTTGCTACGGATACACAAGAGTACATAGATCACGAATGCACCACTTTATTTCTAAAGCGAAAAATTAAACTTATGGAGATTTTAGTAAAACTGTCTTAAATAATCAAAAATCATTATTCCTGCTTAAATTGCATGAAACCTATATTTTGTCGTTTCTTGTAAATGTTTTTCAACATCATCCACCACAGATTTCCACCACATTTCGGAAAGATATCCAAATTTATGGAAAAAACTTCAGCATGAAGTTAGTTAAAATTTAAAAAATGGAACTAAATCGTGAACATTTTCGTTCGATTATTTTTTAACAACTTTCGACATGGATTAACTCAACAACAGTGCAACTTAATCTTAACTTTTGGCGATGAAGCACCATCATGGACTAGTGTTTATCGATGATTTACGGAATTTATAGTTATAAAGGTTATTAGGCTTTTTTATCAATAAATTGCGGATGTTAACTGGTATAGAGCCTATTTATTTGAAATTAATATATTACAACGTGTTTTTTAGGTAAATTTAATTTTAAAGTTGTTGGAAAAGCTCATCAAGATTTAGGTAGGTTATTATTTTCACCTCTAAAAGATTCTATAGAATTATTGAATAAAAGAAATGTAGTTTACAAATGTACTTGTCAATGCAATTGTTGCCGCGCAACCCGGGCAACATTTTGCACAACATAAATATTTGTACCTGAAAACTATACAACACAAAATTACACAAAATTATGAATTAAAACACCTTGATTTATATCCACTTATACATAATAATTATTTATTATTTAACTTATTTATATATTATTAATTGGTCTCAAATTTATTTTATATAATTTTACACTTAACACAAAATAATCATTTTCCAGTTGTTGTGATGATCAGCTGTTCCAATACAACATACATCTAAAATACAAAATACAGTTTACTATAGCAATTCAAGATCATTTAAAATTAGCTTACACATACCTTTATAATTATCAACTAACTTCTATTTGCACTGTTATTATTTTTTAACACAATTAATTTAAAAAACCACTTGCATTATATAAACAAATTAAATTATAATCGAGCTGTCAAACTTGCTCCTTTTACTATTATAACAGTTGTAAAATGATAACAATTGTACTAGATTGTTAAGGTTACTACTTAATTATCTACTTAACAAGTAAATAATTTTATGTACATTTGTTATAATTATAGCATAGTTTTTGACAATCTAAATTTCAAGATTTTATAAATTCTTTCTCTTTGTTATCAACCGTGGTCCGTGGATCAAGCAACATCATTAATTCAATCAATTATATTTTTAATAAATAAAAATTATATATCTATCGATTTGCTTGCCTATATTTTTTACCACGTTCGATTGCAATTTTACAAGGCCGTACAATCCACCTTTGCGACGCAGCACCAACAATTTCTGGCCAATTTAACCGGTTGAGTTTGTGCTTTCAATTGGTCCATTTGGGTTTGTTGTCAAGTTATCTACTATTCCTCGAATATGTAGACAGCAATAAGTCTTATATTGGTCAAACTAAACCACTTTTGGGTACCAGATTTTATCAACATAAAAAAAGATGCACAAAATATTATGCTCTTTCTGTACAATTACATGACACTAAGCACGATTTTGTTCTTTTAATATATTTATAGTGTTGTATTATATTTATAAGGATCTTTTATTGAACATGTCCATCTTTTGTATGTATGTCATGCGTTTATAATGTCAATGACGTTTTGTTTTTCTATAATTAAGTTTTTCCTATAAAATGTGTTTAGTTTTTCAATAAAATCAAACCATCTTTAAATGTCGCAACCGTAACATTGGTGGTGCAACGTATAACGGTCCATGAATAATACCCAACCATTTGTTTGACAAAAAGTCTTCGGCGAAATGCGAGCTTTCACACATCAGCACAAACAACTGAATATTTAAGCGGTCAAAAATAGAATTAATGGATCATCTGCAATAATAGTCCTGATTTGGTAACCCAATGAGTTCTTTTTATTTCCGCAAATCAAAAATAAATTGCCAGGCCAACGTTTTTCGACATTTGAAGAAGCGGTTGATGCGTTCAAAATGCATATATTAGAGGTATCTCAATCGGAGTGGAAAAAATGCTTCGGAAATTGGTTCAACCGAATGCAAAAGTGCCGCCCCGGTGGCAAAGTGGTCAGGATGCTTGCTCCAGCGACCGGAGGATTCCCGGTATTGACAAGGAAAAAATTTCACGGCTGGTTTAGGATCAATGAATTAATCACTCATTATCTGAAATGAAAATATGATTATGAAACCTCATTTGAGGTGGCCAAGTCCCTTGATGGGATATAGTGCCAGAGAGAGCAAGAGAGAGAATGGAAAAGTGAATTGATCTTCATGGAGAATATTTTGAAAAACAATAAAGCCATTTTTGATAAATAAATACTTGTTTTTGTTCTATAATCACGAAATATAAAAGGCAAATAACTCATAACTTCCCTTTTCTATCCTTCGGTTTTGCTCGATTTAAAAACGATGCACGTTGGAGCTCGGCCTTCCGGAAGACCTTGCCTAATAAGATTGGTCGTGCACTCCAAATAATTAATCAAAATTATTGTTTTAAAAGCAGCTCTTCGATTTAACAATAAATTAAAATTACTCGGTAAATTCTAAACTACAAACAAATTTGCGAGACGAGATTTTTCGATTCCAATCCTTAGTTGCGATAGTCGAGTAATAATGTTCAGGCACAGATAATAACCGGCCCCTAGGCCATATATTTATTTAAATTTAAATGCAAAGAACTAAAATTTGTGCAGCGGTAAAACAAACAACAACAACAACAGGAATTGGTGGGTTAATTTTTCAGAAGAAGTGATATTCCATTGAGACAGCTGATTTATTATTTATCATTCCAACATAAACTGCTCAGGTTAAGCCAATGGGAAGGGGAGGGGGAGGGGGGAGGGGGTTCGCAGTATGTATTTGATTTTGAGGCTACCATTTAAAAGATGGGCCATTTAAAAGTTTGTTGCTGGCCTTACAGTAAGCCATCCTGTGAGTTCAGTTTTTAATAACTTTTTCGATGATTTCGGTGCCTATTTTGCAAATAATTGTCGCAATGTTATGTTTTAAAGCTGGAATCATCTCTGGATTATCCGCATAACATCCATCCTTAACAAAATCCCATAGAAAAGCTCCAACAGCGTCAAATCGCAGATCTGTGCAGGCCAATTCACATCTCCAAAACGGCTGATTGTTCGGTTGTTAAATGTGTCGTGCAAGAGATCGATTGTCAAGCGGTTTTTATGGCATGTGGTGCCATCTTGTTGAAACCAAAGGTTATCCACAACATTCATAGCGTCGATTTGAGGCCATAAAGGTTCAGCATGGCTCCGTAACAGTTGCCAATGACGCTATCAGCGTTCCCAGCACTCCAAATCTACACCAAACAGTGAATGCATCTTGGTGGCTGCATTGATTTCTCTACGATTACGTGTTGCTGTTGCGAACCCCAAATTCCGGAGTTCTGCATTCGATACGTACTGATTGATACTTAAAATCATTGCTTACCATTTCAGAAAATAGCGACTATTTAACGTAAAATCATTCATTTATTTTTAAAAAAGATAACAAATACCATCGAAAAAAAAACCTGTCATTTGTGACGGGTTATCACTATCAAGCCGACTGTATTTGCCTAATCATACCGTCAACCAATTCAAATATTCAGACGTATTCATAGTTTATTGGTACGCGTGAGTACAATTAGTGTTTTTTCGCACTATTTTTTTAAATTTTAAATTACTTTTCAGATTAGAATGGAAGAAAATCCAATTGAAAAAAAAACGGTTCAACAGGAAAAGGCATCAGCGTGATCGACAAAGTCAAAAGATTAAACAAACAAGCGCTGAAAAAACCACTAATCACCGATCTATAAACATGGATACGACATCAATGTCAGAAACCATATAAAACAACAGCAAAAAGTGGGAGCACTTTTTTATAGTCTACTCATATCGCTCGTTCATATACACCACTTGCTTTAAAAAAAAATATTTCCGAAAGATAGGACCGTACCAAGGATAAATTTAATTTCGAAATTTTATGAAATTGGGTTTTTATTTTTATAGTCAATGAACAAATAATAATATTCAAATGATTTAAATTATAAATCACATTTTATTCATTTAATTCATGTGGTACCGCTATTCAAATGCCTTCTTGCGATTTCCCTTGATATTTCAAATGCGCAAATGCAAATATTTCGAATAAAAATAAGAGTTCGTGTCGTCGGCAAACATCAAAAACTCATAGGAACCAGTTTTCTGTTTACATTAATTTGATTTTCGAAAATTCGGAATTCAATAAAAGACAGAAAATTTGTCTGTCTTTGTCACAAACGTAGCACTATTTTTGCTCTACCATATAGTTTTTGTCATGTCGTATCCATGTGATATAGATCGCTGGTCATGACAAATACCATGCGTTTCATCGGAAAAGCAGGGTTCATTCCGAGTTGCTTGTCTTTGTTTACGATTGCTTTGCGATTTATTTTGTCGAATATGAACATGTAAGATTGCGTTTGCAAAATGTCCAGCTTTTATTGCTTCTGAAATTTCATTTTGACGATCGATTAGTGGCATCGATCTATATCACATGGATACGACATGACAAAAACTACATATATGGTAGAGCAAAAATAGTTCTACGTTTGTGACAAAGACAAGAAAATTTTCTGTCTTTTATTGAATTCTGAATTTTCGAAAATCAAATTAATGTAAACAGAAAACTGGTTCCTATGTGTTTTTGACGTTTGCCGTTTTGACGAACGAACTCTTATTTTTATTCGAAATATTTGCATTTGCGCATTTGAAATATCAAGGGAAATCGCAAGCAGAAATTTGCATAGCGGTACCACATGAATTAATTGAATAAAGTGTGATTATAATTTAAATCATTAGAATATTATTATTTGTTCATTGACTATAAAAATAAAAAACCAATTTCAGAAAATTTCGAAATTAAATTTATCCTCGGTACGGTCCTATCTTTCGGAAAAACTTTTTTAAAGCAAGAGGTGTATATAAACGAGCGATATGACTATAAAAAAGTGCTCCCATTTTTTGCTGTTGTTTTATATGGTTTCTGACATTGATGTCGTATCCATGTACATATATAGATCGGTGGTCATGACTGAGGACCAATGGTTTGTGAAACAACGGACAGTCTATAGAATCTTCAATAGCTGATGCCGTAACGAAAAAGTTAAGCTTCCAAAGCCGACAAATTTAAACGGAATGGATGCATTGAATTATTCTGAATATCTTCGCTATGTATCAAGGACTCGCTGATCATGTCGCTGTAGTTTAAGCTGGTGTTTCGACTGTTTTACCGTTTTAATTTAAAGGAACATCAAGAAGCATGCGCGAAACTTCAAATGCAATGCTGATTTTTGGCAAATTCGGGCCTTCCGAACTGTTCATTACATTCAATATAAGCCCACGCTAGCCCGAAATCACAACACACTTGAGACCAGATGAAACTAAACCGGATCGTCCTGATTTAGTTGCACATGTGTTCAAGCTGAAACTGAAGGCACTGATGGGTAATCTAACGATAAATCATGCCTTGGACGAAGTATCGCTTATGTTTATACCATTGTATTCCAAAAGAGAGGAACCCGACATGCTCAGATTTTATTTACAATTCAAGATTATAATAAATTTAAGACAGTTGAAAGAGTAGTTCAAGTCATGTGTGCTAAAATTCCTAATGTCCTTGCGGTGCCGTCAACTTCGTTCAGTGACTCCACAAAGTACTGCTTTTGAAATATAACGCTCACATCAATCTGAATTTATATGTCATTAAAGACAGTCAAAACATTTACAAAGCATAAGGATGCGCTAATGTTGTTGTTGGAATTGCTGATGATCAAAGAATGAATCATGATGAAATTGCAATATATATATATATATATATATATATATATATATATATATATATATATATATATATATATATATATATATATATATGTATATATATATATATATATATATATATATATATATATATATATATATATATATATATATATAGATGCCAGATACGTAGGCGCTCCTGTAACAATGTTTCGATTACTAGAAACCTCAACGAATGACCGTTCTTATGCTTTTGTTCACTTGCTGGTTCATTTATATCAACAGCAACGAATCTTTTTCGAAGTGGGACATCAGCAAGAGGCTCTTGATCAAACTATAAGTAGCAGTATCTTCTGATGACGAATGGGAAGTGATTATCTTGTAAAGATAATCAAAGTTATTGACTTCGCTAATTATCAAAAGTTGTTTAATGGTGCAGGAGAAGGCGAGAACAGAACATACTTGTGTTCCTTTAGTCGACGACACTTCTATATTGAACATCAAACATACCTCGAAACAAGCGAATCATAGAGAGAAGCTACGCTTATCATCATGGATGAAATCACGATGCTACCGAAAGTCGGTATTCGATGCATTGATATGTGTTTGATATCGAGTTAATTGTGTTATTTTCATTTGTATGTGATCGATTCATTAAAAACGTCAATTCAGAGATCAATCGCTTATGAACAAAATAAATAAAACTATTTGACAAGGGATTTTTAGACTAGGGACAGAACAAAATTTCCAAATAATGTCAGCAAAATTAAGAACTACAAAGAAAATCGAATAACGCGATAAGATTCACTATTCAAAATAAACCAACAGAGTATGATTTATATACCTAATCTTAATTTGTATTTAAATTCAATATGTAGGTTGTAGAATTTTCAACATTGAACTATGTACACCTATAATGATTTTTTAATTTAATCACCAATTGGGTACAGTAGCAAGATATTAGTCTTAAGTTACCATGCTATGTAGACTTAACAACATTTTTATTACCTAATTTCATTTAATCTAATCTGATAGCCTCATCAGCTCGACCGTAGAATGCAGAAAACTTAATTTAATTGCGTCATTGGCTCGTGAGTAATAAGTAGGTACTACATCTAACATCTTACTGAAGGCCATTAAATATTAAGAGTTAGAGGTCAAGGCCAACAAAAAAACGAGAAACATCATGAGGAAGCACTACGCAGATAAAAAACAGACACAAACCTTTTACAAGATTATTTAATTAAATTTTTTTCAGTCACAGTTTATGGCAAACATGACAGATAACAACTTTAGGGGGCGATAATGAAACAATAAACAAAAACACCACGAATTTTGGAGACGACCATAAAATTGTATTGATTGTTAGAATACACAATTATACTACTTACCGAATTATTCACAAAAACATTACATAACTTATTTAAATATTACAAAACAAATATAGTTATTTTTAATGACATAATTAGCAAAATAATGTATAAACCACGGTTACCGGAGAAATCAAATTCAAATACCAAATAAACACGAAAACCAAATTTTGACAGCTGTGTGTTTCCAATTGTAAATAAAAAATAAATGAGACACAATTTACTTTTACTCGTCGAAGTGACATCTATACGCAACTAGTGAAAATGTTTTAGTAGCACATTCAATATTGAATCAACATTTCGTTTATGAAATGGTCGATAAGAATAAAACAAAGAATGAGATAATTTTAAGATATAAATTTAGTTTTGTATTGAATTTAGTTGTGAACAGTTGTAAAATAAATAGTTCTTGGTGATTATACACAGCAGAAATGAATATTATACAATATTTAACTTTATTGTTTGTATTCAAATCAACTGCTGCATTACTATTCAACGGTAATTCAACGTGGAAAGGTAAAATACGTAAATTATTATTTTAACACTGTGGACGCCGCCGGGTTAATTGCGATGTTTTATTTATTTATCACACAATTTCCGCTATTAAACTGGATTCTACATCTACATTATAATTCCATGCTTATCAATTAGAAATAAATCATGGTCATTTCAGATTTTCAAAAATGCAAAGAATTCGATGTCAGTGACGGGTACAATTATCGAGAATTTTTTCGTATCGATGCGTTTAGAAAGAGCGCTGCTTCTGAGATTAGTAACGACACGATAATCAATATCGAAATAGCTGTGCTTGCGATACGCGACGCTCACATATTATTATCATCGTCAGCATCGCCATCTAATGAAACCCCAGTATACGAAATTGTTCTTGGTGCTGGGAGTAATACATTTTCGGAAATTCGCCGCTTTAAAAAATTAAAACCGTTAAAAACAAAATCAACACAAAATATTCTGTCGATAATTCGGCCAATTCCGATAAATATCGTATACAAGCGAGCAGGCGGTGGTACAGGACACTTAGAAATTTACACAAATGGCGAACCATTTCCGTTACTCTCGTATAATGATCCATCAATAGTAGACGTAAAATATATTAGTTTCTGTTCGTGGGGTTCGGCTGAAGCCAAATGGTTTTACGATTGTGAACCAAAGGAAGATTCGAGCACAAACAGTTTAGCGCCAGAACCAAAAAAATTAACGGCATTGCAACAATTAAGGGAAAAATTTTGGACCATGTCCCAGTTTCATGTCGATGAGCCCGAAACCGAAACAGAAGTAAAATTCAATTTTGAAATCAATCAAATTGATTATGAGATCCAAGACTATGTACTAACGATACGCGGACTAATAAAACTCAACTGGTATGATATTCGAAATGTTTGGGATCCCGAAGAGTTTGGAAATATATCAATGTACCGAGGGTTCGTACCAATCTGGTATCCCTATTTAAGTTTGGTCAAGTAAGTAAAAAAATCATATCCAATACACAATGCTGTAGAATAGACACAAACAGTTTTTTTTATTCCACAGTGGCAAAACTAAAGATACTGAACTAGATACCGGTTTCCGGTACACTATAATTAATAACGGTAGCGTCGAAGCGATATCTAAACCTATCGAAATAAGCACATGGTGTTTATCTGAATATCGAATATATTCATGGCCAAACGATGATCACTTTTGTGATATTAGATTTGGAACACGCAACAAATTTGTAAAATTCATTACCCCTTCGTACGAGGATAATATTTCTTCGTACAATAGCGTTGGAAAATGGCATATAAGTTCAGTTTTATACGGAAAAAGTTACAAAGTATATCCATTTCTACACTTCGATATAGGCAATACGACGGATTATCTCGATTATCCACAGACAATTGAAATGTCTGTGGATTTCGAGCGGAATAAAAACTTTCATGGAAAATTATTTTTCACACCGCTTATAGCTTCCCTCATTCTCATCGCATTTTCATTTTGGATTCATCATCCATACCGGTGTACGATAAGCCTACTCGCTATCGTGATACAAATTGGTGTTTTTCTAACGATGAGTCAATTTACACCACATGATTATGTACCAACAATTGTGCGATACTATCACTTTGGGCTGTATTTATCATGGATCAGTTTAATTTTTATGATGATTTCGCTATGGTATGCTAAGCATCCACCTGAGAATCCACCACATCTATGGATACTTGATATTATTGATAGTCCAGTGCTGCGCACATTGCTTGCATTGAGCGTACTTGGAACGAATGATGATAATGATGTAAATGGGCGGCAATTGCCATGGATCGAGTTGACCAAAATTTTTGATCGAATTCTTTTTATATTCATCGTGATGTTTATCTTGATTATATTACATCATGGCTATTAGTTAATGAATTTAAAAATAGCCGATAAGGGCAAACGTATTATATGTATAATGTAATGTATAACAGTTATAACATAAATAAAATTACCTAGTTAAAGTAGCTGGAGTTTTATTACCGATTTCATCTTCTAGAGACTACATAGAGATCACACTCAATCGCGATCTCAAAAACGTAGAGTTTCAAAAACGAGGTTAAATCAAATATATGAACATCAACAAAACTATGCCTTGAGCAAGGATCGCATGCACTTCAAATACATCAAACGGTTTGTCCGGCTCATAGGAAAAGATTCGTATTAGAAATTGTCTAGGTAGAAGATCTTTAGGTAATATTCAACTTACTGGATGTCTCAGGCAAATATTAAAGATCTGTATTCTTACAGATTTGAAATACGTGAAATATATGTTGTCGTTTCCAACTTTCACTGATTTATGATTTTTTTTTCAGGTTTTTCGTCAATTTCGATGACGAAAAGGATAGCAAAGCACGATATAAATTTAGATTGTGAATTATTATCATAAGTCCTGCAGCTGAATGAAAAATCCCACTGAAGCAGTATCTAAACATCAACGGATAAACCGCGAATACAGATGCCGACAAAGCCAGAAGGCCACCTAACACCTTTCATATTGAATGTTCTTCATTCGTGAAATCAAAGACTTCGAACGAGTGATTTAGAACTCAGTTACTTTAATTTGTCCCGACAATATGAATATTGTACCAAATTTGACGAAGAACCACGCTTATTTGATTCAATTCCACCAAATAAACTTTCGGTTCATGAAATGGTGAAGCGATAGGAGGCCGATTTGTTTGAGGTGTTGTTTAGGAGGGTTCGAGAAGATGAGGTTTTTCTACTCGAGGTTGCAAGTCTGCAGTGTCGTTTAAAACTCAAGAGAAACCGAATTTCTGTAATTTTTTAAACAGCGAGGTCACAAACTTATCAATTGTCCAAAACGCGAAAAGTCCAGTTCTATAATTCACCCAAACCTTCCAATAATTTAATACAAAATAAAACTAAAGAGATCAGAAAAAAAATCCCCTCGTGTGGAACCAAAGGGGTGATTAGAACCAAATGCCCAACTTCTAATAAAACATGAGTGAAGTTAAAACAGTTCTGAATTCTTCAAATAAGGCGGATAAAACATAAACTTTGATTCTCTCGGTGTTGAAAAGCTTTTTATGGGCGCTATAAGAGCCGATGGTGGAAAATTGCTTCCTCAAACAAGACCGATTTTTAGTATACGAATATTGTATGCTAATGGTATAGCCATAATTGACACCTCTGCAAAACTGTCAATTGCTTCGCCATCTATGTACAATATTTTGAAGAAAACGGTTGCTTATTTGAATCGCACTACATTAGTGTAAAATTATCTGATGGATAGGAAAGTTCGTACGAGATTTTATAAACAAATGTCAATATAGAATTAGAGAGAAGATTGATTCCTACGTCATTGTTGTCCTTCCACAAAATACCAATCATAAAACATTACTTGGTATTGATTTTATAAAAAATGTCCGACTGATCGTTAACTTTGCAGAAAATAGATGGAAATTTCAAAACGAAAATAAAACACATTCCCTTGTATACGAAGACAGTGTATTGGCAACGACCAGTCTATATGATAAGGAACGTACGAAGATTAGGGATGTTAATCAAGCTTGTTTTGGGGTCGTGGAGGAGGATGATTTGGTTAAGGAATACGTTTCCAACCAGTTTTTGGGTGTCGACGAAGATTTTAATTCAACAATAGATCAAAACCTCCTCAGACAGGACGAAGCAACTGGTCTTTCGGAAAATGTCCCAAAATTATTTAATCAGGTAGGTGTTATATCGTAATGAAGATATTTTTAGAGTAGGGGGAGAACCTACTCCTTATATCGAACACAGAATTAATACTGGTGATCATTTGCCCGTTGCAGTTCCGCTATATCCTTTGAATAAATCTAAGAGGGAAATTCTTTCCGCTGAAAATAATAAATTATTAGAGTCGGATTTAATCGAGGAATGTGAAAGTCCGTGGGCAGCCCCGGTGGTTATGGTTTCGAAACCGCATGGTTTTGTTCGTGTCTGTGTCGGTTATCGGAAGTTGAATTCAATTACAATGCCGAAAATCGATAATTTGATATAATGATATAATTAATGATATGATATAATATGATATAATTATTATATCTGAATCTTTTAACGGCCATATTAGTGATTTAGAACAAGTGTTTTTGAAGCTTAATTTAAAAGCAAATAGAAACAAATGTTCCTTACTACGATCAGAAATTAAATTTCTATGCCATTAATTGACAAAAGATGGTATCCTACCTACTCTAGGAAAGACCGAAGAAGTCTCCCCAAATGGTTGAACGAAAAAATTTGGGTTATTTGAAAATGTTTATTCAAACTTGTTCCTGGTATAGGACATTTATACCAAATTTTGCTGAGATTGATCGCCCTTTGATGGTTCTTACCAAAAAGAAAGCTATATGGATATAGATGTTCGTCAACAAGAATCGGTTGATAAATTAAAACAGCTCTTGAGTTCAGTGCCAATTTTGAATCAAGCAGATGAAAGTAAACCGTATATTGTACGTACCGATGCAAGTAACTACGCTCTGGGTGGCGTTTTGTTACAATCAATTGATGGCGACAAAAATCCAATAGAATATGCAAGTCGACTTTTAACACCTGCCGAACGGAATTATAGCACAACGGAACGTGAAGCGCTGGCTGTCGTTTGGGCGTTTAAAAAATTCCAAGGTTATTTGGATGGTTCGGAGGTAACCGTGGGCACCGATCGCCAGGTACTTAAGTAGCCGATGACTATTCCATGTCCTACTGGTCGACTAGCGCATTGGGCTTTGTCAATACAGCCGTTTAATCCCCAAATAACTTATACTCCTGGAAAATCTAATGTCATAGCGGATACGTTGTCCCGATCTCCATGTGATTGATAGTTGCGGTATATGTACAATTGGATTTTCCCACAATCAGTATTTCCACGATGAGCAGTTCTCAAATGGAAGATGAAAATATTTTCAAGATAATAGATGCTCTCGAGAAAGGCTTACCGAATGCGAATACTTATATTTCAGACTATGTGAAATCATGTCAAGAATGTCAGAAATATAAGGTGTCACACCTTAAACCATTTGGTTTATTGTAAACGCAAGAAATGGCTCAAAGATTTGAAGTATTGTCATTGGATTTATTTGGTTCTCTAGCGGAGTTCAATATAATTATAGATGGGTGTTGATCATCGAAGATACCACTACTAAAAGGGTTGAACTGTTTCCTCTTGTTACTGCAACCGCTGACAACAGTGCAAAGATTCTTATCGATGAGTTGTATGGGAATAGATCACAAGATTATTCCGGTTTACCATCCCGAAGCTAATGCAGTAGAAAGGAAAAATAGATAATTAAAAGCGCAATTCTTGTGCAAACAAATCATTCTAATTGGCCTAAGTTCTTACCTGCCATTCGGCTTACTATTAATACCACCAAATGTTTCACAACAGAGCACACTTCTGCTTATTTAACATTTGGTAGAGAACTTAGTACAATAATCGAACTTCAACACGATCTCCGTGCTATACGAAACGAGAATATAATTCCCCCGATTACCCCGCATTTGTCGAAGCTTCATGATGTTATGAAGATAGTAAGAGACACTTTCGAACACCAACAGGATCTCCGAAAGTTTCATGTTGACAACAATGGCATTGATGTGACACGCACAAGTGGTGATTTAGTACTAGTGAAAAATAATTTTGAAAGCAATTTGGAGAGGGGTCTCTGCTCAAAATGTATGCCTCAAAGAGACGGCTCTTATTTAGTCCGCTGTAGGAAGTCTAATACTTCTTATGTCATCAAAAATATTGAAGGAAACGAGATAGGTGTATTTCACACTTCACATTTGACTCCGTTCCATGGTGATCAATCCACCGCTCTCCTAACACCAAGAAGACCATTTCTCGAGATAAATCTTCTAAAACTAAATTCTCGAGTAGAAAGGGAACGATATCGGATAGGCCTCTGGAGCAACCCACCTCGATCGAATCTACAAGGGTACATACTGGGTCAGGTCGCGAAGTCCGTAAGCCACCGCGTTTTTTTTTTAATAAGCTGTAGTTTCCAACAATTTTTGTTTTAATATTCATAATAGGTTTATTTTATTATTTTTTCTTGTCGCATCTCTTCACGGAAGTTTGCTAACACCGAACAGTGTTTCGATTTCTGATATTGTTTTGGGAGGAAAAATATTGCAACTGCTACATGTTCTTCTGAGAAATTGTCTTTTGTTAAACCATTAATTGTCAAATTGAAACTGTACACAATGAAATTCGATTACATTTTTTTTTAAATTTAGTTGACCACCTGTGACAAATCTTGCTCATTTTTTAAACAAATGTTACCATTTGCACAAAACCACTTGCACAAAAGTGTCGAAAATGAAATTCTATAGAAAATGAATTCTGGTAGAAGTTACAAAAGAATAATAAAAAAATTTGAGACAAACAGTTGCTATTTCTTAACCAATTATTGCGATACTCCGTAAATGGCTTATACAAATTGGACAAAACTCTTCATCAGGCAAAACTGACGTTTTGACGGCAGTCGTAATTGTTGTCAACGTACGTTGTCAAATCGCCCTAAAGTTAACCTGTAAATGTATTTTAAACATGCCTCAGCAGAAGAAATAGCACAGTTATTTGGAATGCACATCATAATGGGAGTACTTGGCTTTCCCAGGGTTAGAATGTGCTGGAATCAATACCTCTAACTACAATATATTTCATTTCATGGACAATCAAACAATTTCTACAAACTGCCAGGATAAATTAACATAGGTGCGGCCTCTTATTAATGTTATTAAGAAACGTTGCCACGAAATGCCGATAGAGGAATCTCTTCGATAGATGAACAAATAATTCCTTTCAAAGGACATTTGGGCATTAAACAATATATGAAAGGAACACCGAAGCTTTGGAGTATTAAAGTCCTTGTTTTGTGTGAAAAATCCCTGTTCTTTGTTCGGTGTGGTGCGAAAACATTCGTGGAAATAATGCAACACGAAATTGTTGAGAAATATGACGATGCGATGGGCGTAGACTTGATCGACCAATACGTGAGATACTACCGCATCATATTTATAAAATCGTGTAAGTGGACGTTGCGTGTAATATTTCATATAATATAAACGATATTGCAAAATTCAGCAGATAGCCGAAAAAAACATTTTAAAATTGAAAGATTTTAATTTAAAACTGGGATGGTGTCTAATTAAGGTTAGTTTAAAAAAAATCAACGAATAAAAGAAAATACGAAGAGACAGTTACAATATCACCACTAACTGCCACTGTACGATCAACGGAAGTTCGACCGGAAATGGGTATCCGCTATATGATGGGGTTGATCACCCCCCATTATTTTAACAAAGCCACTCATCGTGTAGATGTAAAAATCCGAATTGTAAAGGATCGTCTAGAGTAGTTGTACTAAGTGCAAAGTTCATTTGTGCAATAATTCTAAGAATAATTGCTTTCATAATTTTCATTCTAAATAAATTTGTGACATTTGATATTTTGTTAGATATACGTGAATTGCGAATAAATAATATGTAAATAAATCAAAAATATATGAAGTAAATACATTTAAATTTGTTTATTACAACCGATGAGTCAGATTTTCGACATAATTATGTTGACGGAAACTGGCACCGGAACTGTTCATCGGAGATCAATTTGGTCAACGGATTTGAATTCAGCACCCGTCAATTAGTTAAGTACCATTATAATTGATTTAAATTGGTATAAAGGTTTCGGGCCCGCTGGTTTCAAAGTATTAAGGAAAATCATATAATAGACCCTTTACATATGGAATTTGATCATTCGTTGCGATCAAGATTAAATCAAAAGTACAATCTAAAACATTACCAGCCCATGTGGAATCACTCCAAATATTGATCTCTGCTTTCATAAACGAATTCAATCATGTCTTTTACCAATTTTGTCCTATGCTAGAGCCTACACTATTTAGGCCAATAAATAATTGTACGCAACAGTTTCCGTCATTTGAACCTTAAGGTCTTTTTAAAAACAATCTAGTACTCACTTCATCCATTTTCACTCAGCAAAACCTTTAAAACAACATGTTTATGTCATATCTCTAGATATTCACAATTGTGTACGGCGTGACATTGGGGAATCTGAAAGCTTTTGGATTTCGCCGGTCACCTGTGGCACTATTCTGGTAATTCCCCAGGAATAGGGAACAGGTGAAACATTTTACATATAATTTCTGTTTAAATTATTTTTTCGGGCATACTAAGATAAGAAATAGTGGTAATTTTTTTGAAAACAAAATAAAATTGGAAATAATTTTATAACTGTCAGTTTCTCTATGGAAATATTCGTCCCAATTTATAAAAATTTACATCAAAATTTTCCTCAGTAGGCCTGAAAAAGGCAATTTAAACATAAATTATATGTAAAATCTTGCCCAATTCCCTATTACCGGGGAATTACCAGAATAAGGCCAGTGGTGTACAAAATTAACCAGATAAATTATTCTATAAAAAATTAATTTATCGATTTTCGTAAAATTTTAACAACCGTGCGCAGCAAAATGTTCCATATCTTGTAAGGCACCGTGGAAGTTTTTCCAAAGTAGTGGATTGTTCGTTCATCATCTTCCGTTTCTAGAACAATTTCAAGGTGCAAATTTTCGATTTCATCCATACTTTCCAACTGCTGGTTGGTCTTTAGATGCAAGTATTCCGTGGGGCGATTGCTGCCATTTTTTGATATAATTGATGGATTGGCATATTCTGTTTTTTAAATAGTGTATGCCCCATCGTCTATTGAATCCCGATCTTTGCGCAGGATCGGAATGCCGGACGTCATATATCTCAACTTTCTGTAAGGTCGCAAGTTGTCTTATTTATTAAAAGTTATTCTGACCATTAATCAAAGTCAATCCTCTTTCTATATAATTGACCTGAACAAAAAATAAATATTTTGATGATAAAAAATTGCACTGTGCCCGGTTACCAACCATTAAATAATATTCTTGAAATTACGGAGCCATGCATATAGCTATTCATAAATAGTAACCCAATTGCAATGTTTTGCACACTAATTCCGTACACAAAAAATAACGAAATTTATCTATTGTCTTAATATTTTGTTTTATCAATAATTTTTCACTATCACAAAATGAAAAATTATCACCCGGATTGATAACAGCTTATAATAAAATAAAACAAAAAAAAAATGGCAATACTATTCGAATTAATTAGAAAAAATATCGTTTGCAAATAGTGTGTTCGAAGCTCAGCTAGGCAAAGTGATCAGTTTGCGGTGAAAATTCGTAGAGAATTGGTGGACAAGCTTGCTTACAGTGTAAAATATATAATGAAAATGTGCGTGTGCCATTATTATCAGTGATAAGCATTTTAAGATGGACACAGTTTAAAAAAAATCTAATTCATAATAATGAGTTTGTTCGATGAGTTTAAGAGAAACATAATTTTTTTGAATTCTTGATAGTTGTATAGATATATAGAGGAGGTGGTACGACGATGATTTTCATGTGTGATATTAAAAAAATTCTGATTGTTTCAAGTTTTTTACCAATTGTATTATTTTATAAAATCGAAGATAAATTTAGTGGCCGTGTCGGTGGATATAAAGATAAAAAATTCATAGCTATAACAAAAGTGGATAGTTCTAGCTATGTTACTGATAGTGTTAGTAATACAGAAAGTTCCAGAGAAAAATATGATTCAATAAATGAAGAAAATTTTTTAAAACTCTATGTTAATGATAATAATGAAAATGTCTATGGAACCAACGATGAAAGTGAAAAGAGATTAAACGGGTGTATATTGGGCACGGCGGATAAATACCTAAATTGGTGGATTACTGAGAATGGATCAATTAATTGTGACTCCACAAGTACGTATATTGAACAAACTACCTAAATTCTATAACAGGAAGCTTCGACATATTTTATTGATGAGGAGAACAACAAAATGTAATCGCTGATAAATAGAAACTATTTAAAAAAATATTAAGTACCTATCTACTGATAAGATACGAGTAATATAATTAAACAGCACACAAAAGCTCGACATGTTCTTTTATTCGAATATATTCTAATCTGGTACACCATTACAAACAAATAAAGCGCTGATTTATTTTCAATTTGAACAACAAGGCCAATTTCTGTATACGGCAATCAGTCCACTATACATCCAATTGTTGTTTTGGCAAACAAACAAATAACTCATTCACTGTTAGTTTTTCGACCGAGCATTGATTTTATAACCATTTTTTATGGCCGAATACTGGGTCGTGCTGTAATCTAGAAATTTATATTTAAAAGCGATACTCTTAATCGGAGGCAAATTAACAAAGAAAATTAAATTTCGAGTGCAAATAAGTTAACGTAATTATAAGAAGCAGGATGCATGGTGGCAAATAGCAGGGGTGATGTCATAAATGGTAATGTTGTCAAACAGTTTCTTTTTCGCCCACAAGTAGTAGTGTTTATTTTGATTGGCTGGAAACCGAATACTACAATTGGGTATCTACTATTTCATTTAATCTGGCTTCTGGTTAGTCAAACTTTTTCTTACAATTATGCTGTAAATCAATGCATAATGAATTCCGCGGTATTTTATAACAAACTAACAAATTCGATGGAGGCCTTCCCTACATACGCAGAGAATTGTCTTGTTAATTGAAGCAATTGTAAGTTTCTCGTAACAAACGCGAATACGTTTTGTCATAGCCTGCTGGTCCTAAAAGAATATATGGAGTGGTTGTGAATGGATATAGCCTCTAACACTATTTCTCTTTGAAAATGCTTGGCTTTACAATTTAAACTATTTCTGTGTCCATCCAATTGCGGTAATTACCTTCAACGATGAAGTCTAATAAAGAATGCCTTATATATAACAATATATCTGACTTTCTCGATATTTACAGAATCTTGACCGTCTTGTTGCTGGCTTTGTAACCCATTATCCACAGCTAATAAAATTATCGATTTAAAACTACCCTTATACCGCCCTGTAAGCTAGGTTACATTTGATATTCACCGCTATAGCAGTATAGCAACTCCGAAACACCAAAGGACACCTTTATATTTGGCCCACAATCCCGTCAGTAAAATCCCAACTTTAACTCACACACCATGAACGGCAAACGAACGTCAAGCTAATGTGTCAGAGCATTTTCTTTAAAAAGGGCCGTCTCTGCCACACTGTCATTGACACGGAGGAGTATCTACTGATGTGTAAAAGTAAAAATTTTTGTTATATAAAGTAGAAAACGCAAAAAATAAATAAAAGAAGGAGGGACAGTAAAAATTAATCTATTGATCATCCCAACCAACTGTTATTCATACGGAAAAATTAATAAAAAGGTGGAGGGGAGGGAGGAGGACAAATTCAAATTATAACATAGAGCTTAATATATTTCTACAAATTGCAGGATATGCAACTAGGACTATATCAAAGTTATTGAATAAAAAGCTAAAGCGTAAAACTCTAACGGGTATTTATCCAAATGATAGTCCAACGCGGGAAAATTGGCGTCGCTTATAGTATATAAGAAAAACGAGCCACCGGATTAGCAACATCGTGTCCGATTATACTAATATTAGTTTATTAAACCTAGGGTTGATCGTCTTCCCAAGTCGGGTGTGTATAGGATTAATTACAATGATTGTAGCTTATCCTATATTGGTCAGACTAGGCGCAATTTTGGAGTTAGAGCTAAAGAACATTTATCTGGTTGCAATCAATCAACTTTCCATAACCATTTAACGTTAGAAAATTATACAGCTAGCTTGAACAATTTAGATATATTACATATACAACCCAAAGGCAGACGTTTAGATATCTTAGAATCTTACGAACTTCGAAAATCCATAGTTCTAAACCAAAATATCCGTAACGAACAGAGAGAAAGCCGTTTCTCACCAATTACAGACCCCGCCCTTTTCTATTCTCACGTTCGTAATAATTTGATTTATGCGTCGGGTAATTAAATGTACTTAATTCAATATACCTTGAATTTGTATACTCAGCCGATGACTAATCTTCACCTGCAATCCTCATCCCCCTTTTTTATTAAGTTTTTTGTATGAATAACAGTTGGTTGGGACGATCAATTAATTTAATTTATATTGCCTATTTTTTGTCCTTCCTTCTTTTATTTATTTTTTGCTTTTTTCTACTTTATATAACAAAATTTTTTACTTTTATAGTGTTAACTTTAACTTATGTTGGCTCATGGTTTAGAGATGCTAATGGTAACAAATCAACGACTGAAACTTTTCAGAAAATGACAATATTGTTTAGTTAAGGCGGTGATTCATGTAGAAATTTTGTCTGACACATAAATAATAATCGCTCTGATTGGTTAATATTTTTTGTCTTTGTAGCCGCTCGAGTTAGTCTTAAGCGGACTAGCAGAATATCATTGTTCCAGATCTGATGCGGTTGGTAAACGAGAAAAAAACAATTTTCCAGTGACCAACGGTTCCAATTCCCGCCCATACCCTGTTTATTGAGACATTATTACAGTTATACTAAAGAGTGTAACGGGACCATGAATCATTTAGTGGAATGTACTTGCAAGTTGCCAGCTATTACCCATAAATATTATATGATATATGTACATAAAGAGAATAAAAAGAACAAAATAACAAAAATAACATGAACTTATAAACATAGCTGTAACGGTCCAGTTGCGGGTCCCCAGTTGATTCACGTGGTGTGATTTCTTTCTCATACCTTTGCTCGGCTCTCGTGGTAACACCGAGTTTCTGTAGTATATTCTTGTTTTACGTTTTACACTGACACTTCGTATCGTGACACTACACTATTCGCACACTATTTTTACTGTTTTTTGTTTTTTAATGCTAGTTATCCGCCCAAGCGCCCCTTCCCCACTTAGTACGCAATAGTACAAACGCGCGATATGGAGGCCTACAACGACGCACGCGGATTTGCGATCACCAGAATCGCCACTTCAAAAAGAAAATGTCCCTAGTGTGATCCAGAATAATCTTTTTTTTTTTTATTACGATTTAACACTCTGGGTTCACGGATTAGATAATTATGCACTAAGCAGTCCACTGTATTGGATTTAATCGTCACTGTACACTATACACGAAATATTATCAAAATCAACAAAAACTATTATATAGTTACACTAAATATTATATAACAACTAGACAAATATTAATGGCGATCGCTTGGCAGATCACCTCCTTTTTTCAAAAAAATAATAATAATAATTACTTATGACTGCACTAGCAGTCTTCACCAAAATCTAATAACTGTCCTCGTTTTTATATCACTGCCTCGATTCCACCAAAAAAAATATGTACATTATAATTTTATGGGCAAATACTATAAACAAGTATTTTAAATGTTTCGTCTGGAAGTGGATACTATTTTATCCGAATTGTCTAATCATGATATTAACCGAAGTGCCGGTCTTGAATCTATTCCACCTTTTCTTCTAAAATTAATCGGTGAGTTAATTTCTCCCCATATCGCTATTTTGTTTAATAGAAGTCTCACTAAAGGTTGCTTCCCTATTGTATGGAAATGCTCACTTATTAAGCCGATTTTCAAATCTGGATCTCGAAGTGATATGGAGAACTCTAGAGGTATTTCTATTATTTCAGTTTTACCAAACCTTTTTGAGAAACTAGTTAAAGATCAATTATTCTTTCATGTTAAGACATTCATTTCTTCCAAACAACATGGATTTTTTCCAGGTAGCTCAACTATTTCTAATTGTATTTCAAGTGCTCTTTTAAATGGTAATAATTTGCAGGTTGTGTACACTGATTTTTGTTTCCACAAGTTCAATCATGACTTGCTATTGCAGAAACTCAATTCATTGGATTGTAACTACTTACCAGTTGATTGGATTAGATCTTATCTGGAATCCAGAACTCAAATTGTGAAAATTGGCAGTTTCATTTCAAGAGTGATTGATGTTTCGTCGGGAGTCCCTTAAGGCAGCCATTTTGATCCCATGCTCTTCATTATTTTCGTAAATGATGTGGTCAATTGTCTAAGTTATTCCGATATTCTCATTTATGTGGACGATATAGAAATTTTCAAAACTGATGATGTTCACAATGATGCAATTGATTTTCAGTCCGACCTGACAAATTTTAATGCTTGATGTACTTCGCATAATTTGATTCTAAACACTAGTTACAATTACTGTTTTGATGGTTGTATTATTGAAAGTGTTGATATTTTTAAAGATTTACCTTTACTTCAAATTTATCGTTTCATAAACATGTTGAAGGTTGCATTTCTAAAGCGAATTCTATGCTTGGATTTGTTAAAAGTTTTTCTAAGGATTTTCATGATCCTTATGTGATTAAAACTGTGTATGTCTCTTTCGTTCGTTCATTGTTGGAAATTTGGAATATGGGGTTGTCATATGGAATCCGTTTTATAATAACTATTCAGATCGCATAGAAAGGGTTCAGAAGCGATTTTTAATGTACGCACTACGAAGGTTGCCTATAGATATACGAATGTCCCTGCTTTCATACTCCCAGCGTATCGAGGTAGATGTAAATTAATAAGTATGGAGTTGCTGTTTATTCGTAGAATTGAAATTAGAGCAATGTTTATTCGAGATTTATTAGTGTCTAAATCGATTGTTCAGAAATATTGAGTTAGTTTAATACATATACTCCATTACGTGTGCTACGCGATAAAGATTTCCAAATTAAATTACTGTTTTGTAGGTAAAACTACGATAAATGTGAGCCGGTTTATCATTCATCAGCCTCCATTAATAAAGTACGGCCGGCTTTTGACTTTGATCTATCTAGAAGTGCATTTAAGGAATTAATATCGAAGCTTCTTTTGAATTATTGGTAACTTGTAAACTTTTAATTAACTTTTATGTAACCAGACATGTAAAGTTGGTAATAATAAATAAATAAATAAATAAAATAAATAATAAAATTATTCGAATCAAGTTACCTAATACAGGGTATACGGGGTATTGAATCAAGTTACTTAATACAGGGTGTACAGATCTAGGATTTGCAACGCATCCACCGCAGAGGTTACATACGTACCGGATACGTTACATCTTATACGATAAAAACGAAATTCACATTTCACGATACATATAAAATTTTGTCAAACTAACATTATGACAGAACGTCAAAATAACATTATGACAGTTGAACGTGTATGGCAAACCATTAATATAATTTTATATTAATGGTCAATCAATATGTACAATTGTTTGTGGTTATGTTTAAACAATAAACTTCAATAGTTGTGTCATAAACTTTAAAAATTACAAATAAATTTTAGTTTGTTCTCTTTTGCCCTACAGCTTCAGCTGTCAATTTTTTGGAGGAAAATGGTCTATATGTATTCTTTTGTTCTCATTGCCGTCAAAATTTTTAATCTTATACAAAATTGAAAAATGTTCAATTTTTGTCGCACGATAAACAAATATGGCCGACGTTTAACGAATCAGAGCGATTATTATTTATGTCTGTCAGGCACAATTTCAACATTTCTTTTTTCCAAATCTTGATATATAATTTTAACAAATTTGCTGCTGTATAGTTAAAGCTAAAAAATTACGCTTTATAGAACCTAGAGCACATATCGGAAATTTTAGACGGTTACCGAACACAGCTGAGAGCTGACTTAATCTTTAAATTTTTGAGAGCAGGTGTTTGGCTCGTGGACTGACAATTTTTTTTTGCAGATTTTGAAGATAGAAGTAATAGAACTGATGTCCTAAGTGTCACGGTAACTGAGATATGATATTTTAAAGTTCTTTTTTTATTACCCAAAATCTCGTCTTTAAATGGTCGTTCCGTTTTGTTTGTAGTCGTAAAGGCACGAAATAACTTTTATTGTATCCTGCAATGTGATTTTATTCTAAATAAATCATTATTTAATACAATTGGTCAAAAAAAATGACTACAAAAATATGAAAATTGTCACCTTCTAAATTCGTTTAAAAAAACTAAAGATTATTTTGAAATTAGCTTTGTTTAAGAAATTCTCTAGTATATGCCCTCTTAGAAATCATTCATTTTGTGATCAAAATATGTGATAATATTGATAAATTTTTAATCAACTTCATTTATTAGATTTTGTTGAAAATTACCTCCTCCACCAAGTATGCATGCACGCCATCTTTTTCTGATCTCTACCGTTGTTGTGCGAAGTTGCTTTTCATTTTTTCAAATGTGGCGCTTATCTTTACAATTAAAATTTCTCTTGTAGGCAGTGTCTTTACTAGGCACCTGTATTGCTTACACCAATTCTAAATAAAATCTGGATGTGAAGTCTAGGGACCGTGTGGCCAAAGAATAGAGCCATCTCTACCAATCCATGCGTTTGTTAATGAATAATCTAAGTATTCTCTTACCGGTCGGTGGTTATGTGCCAGACAGCCATTATTTTGAAAAACAATCGACACATCTTCTTCTAGAGCTGGTAAAATAAACTCAGGTAGCTCTGAATAGAAGAATATAATTTCTTCTCGCTTTACGCCCATTGACCATTGCAATTAGCATTGCCCTACGCCAATAACAAGTTGGCATACTATGTCTTCGTTACTAAAGTTAGGCAGCGTAACAACAGCGAAGATAAACACAACAAAATGTTCTTAAAATGTATTTTCTTACCCCTGACAGAAATAACCCTAACAAAATAGTAGGGTAGATACTCGCTTGTTTACATAGACTCTCCACCTGCTATTGCTATCTATAGTTATGTTAGAAAATGTCGATCAAATGGCAAATGGAGACTCGCAATAATATTTATATGCTATCAGAAGCCGTGATACCATGTATTCATACATGGTATCACGGCTTCTCCACCTGCTATCTGAATACTATTGCAACCTATTTTCTCTTTCTATCAAAAATTGCCAAGATGGAGTCTGGTGTGGTAAACTTGATATAATAGTCAATTAAGAAATTATTCTTTTGTCGTCTTTTGTCAACTTTTTTTGTATGAATGTGATTAAAAAATTTAGTAGACGCCATATTGAAATTGAAGAAAAGTCAAAATATGCATGCTATATACATGCTATCTAGTTCGGCCGACATATAGCATGTATTCATAGCATACAGATAGCATATAAATGTTATTTCAAGTCTTCAAATGCCATTTGATCAAAATTTTCTAGCATAACTAGATAACAATAGCAGGTAGAGAGTCCATGTATGTCGGCAGAACTAGATAGCATGCCATATTTTGACGTTTCTTCTATTTCAATATTGCGTCCACTGACATTTTAACTAGTTATTCAAATGACTAGTAGTCTAGACTATCGACAAAAGAATGATTTCTAAACGTCAAATTATAGCAAGTTTACCACACCAGACTCCATCTTGGCAAATTTTGATAGAAAGAGAAAGTAGATTGCAATAGCATTCAGATAGCAGGTGGAGAAGCACCTGCAAGCAAGCAATTTGCTAGCCAATCCTGACGACTCAACTTATTTTACCAAGGAAATTTAAATTTCAAATTATATTTTCAATAAGTTTATATTTTTATTTTTTTTTTTTTGCGATTGCACAGTAGAACAACACAGCCATTTAAAGGCGAGATTTTGGGTAATTTAAAATAAAATTTCATCTCAGTTTCCGTGGCACTTAGGATATCAGTTCTACAGGATGAAAGCTTCCAAATGACCCCCCAATCTGCCAAAAAAATTTGTCGGTCCACGCGCCAAACACCCTGTATAAATACTACATTTATTAACACAATGAGAAATTTTCAATACACATTATATTTAAATACTTCTAAGGATCTGTAAACGATAAATTACTCAAATATTGTGACCAGAATAACTCCAATTTCCAGCTCGTGACTGATTTCATACCCGTCAATAATCGGATCTATTTACTCAAGTTTCATGGGCGTCATTTTTACGCTCCCTTCTGAGAATACTATCGAACAAATAAAAAATGTGTTTTGTACGACCACCTTGAAAGCATTATGAGCAAAATAAAACCGCTTGATTTTAAAATCATTTTCGATGACTTTAATGCGCAACTTGGCAGTACAGCAAACTATATCGTGGCACTATTGGTTCTCGACTATTGAATTTTTATACTATATTTCAAAGAAAAATAGGACGCGCTCCCCTGAAATAAATATGCAACATAATTTGGTTGTCACTAGCACATACTCCCCACGGGAATGCATTCAAAAGATATTCTTCTAATATCAAAAATACCAAACCAGAAGACAGAGGTAACATTAAGTCCGACCACTTGCTTGTAGTTGCAAAATACAATTTTCGTTTATCAGCAACACTGAACTAATCCCTTCCAACGAACCCCACTTAGCAATACCGTCTCAGGAATTCTTGAAAATGAAGCACTGCTTTATGCGAAGCATCACCATCAAAAATTGGTGAAACGTCGCTTAGGATTAGAATTGATCGGTTGGGCGTAGATTACTTAAAGGCAATTAGAGACAAGCACATAATAAATACAATGCCGCGAGGAGATTCTCCACTCGGCTCTGCAGACGGAAACAACGAGAATGGCATAATTAACGTGTGCCTAACAATAAAAACCCGAGCCTTAGAGATAGAAATATCCCCCAACAGCAGCACTATATTCGCAATAAATCTGGAGAGTTGGCTATGGACACCAACAACCTCCTTCAAGGGTAGATGAATTATTTACCTCTCTTTTCAAGCAACCTACACCGCACCATCTGCTGTTGAACAATTTTGTCCCTTGCACCAATCTAACATAAACAATGAAATGACTCAACTATCTTCACCAACGCGCACGATGAATTACGCAACGTAATGTCAAAAATGAAATGCAAGCAGGCTCCTAATTTCTAAATGCTTAAAAACGGTGGCGGCATCAAATGATCTACTGGATGTATGAACTTGTATTAACTGTTCGCTCTACTGAAAATTCTTAGAAGAGCGCGGAGGACGATTCTGTTTTGCCCACTACATAAAAATGGAAATCAGTTACATTACAAAAAGCAGAGTTAGTTTTTAGATAATGGTAGAAAAATTATCGATATAAGTACAGTGGACGCATCTTGGGCAACTTTCAGTGTGAAACAGAAACCAAACAAATGAAAAACCGATCGGACCATTACTCTAAGCATTATAACTATTAGAAAAATGTTATGAAAAGGACATACCTCACCTGCTCACAGTCTATTTCTAGTTTTGCAACAGACGAACAACCGCATACAGAGAACCCAATGGTGGGACGTTGTATCCTAACTAGGTATCCCTTCAAACCTGATAACTATGTCCAAATTATTGATGAACGATTCAAACTGCAAGGTAAAAATCAGAGGCAAATCGAAGGTGATCCTATTGTCGCTATAATTGTGACTTCTCTTAGAATTCGTTTACCGTCAGCTCAACATTGCCCAGCGTAGTTGCGTATATTTTGCCTAATCAAGTCAGCTATTGACGATTGTAAAAGTTGGAAAATCCAGCTAACGGAAAAAATAAAAATTAAATAAGCTATCCTTCAAAGACATTTCGTAATAAGAAAAATTACGCGTATTTTCAAATTGGCTAGCTGGATTATTTTTGTATTGTCAAATTGGCATATAATTTGAAACTGAACGAGCTATGCTGATTCGACCATCGCTCGCGCCGCCAATTCGGTGAATGGACCGAAGCTAATATTAATAACCATGCACACTTCCCATGCGAAATGTTGCTCAGTGATGAAGCTTACTTTTGTTGAATAGCTATGCCAACAAACAGAATTGTCACATTTGGAGTGAAGAAAATCCACGAGCCATTGCTCAATCATTACTTGGACAAAAAGCTACAGTTTGGCGTGCTTTATGGACCGAAGGAATCATCGGACCATATGTGTTCAAAAATGATGCTGATTAAAACGTTACAGTGACCGGTATAGAGACATGATTACTAATTTTGTGCCTCAATTGGATAGTATTGACATCAGAGACATATGGTTCCAACAAGACGGGGCCACATGCCATACAGCGCGCGATACATGTAATTTACTGAAAGAAACGTTTGATGAACGATTTATATCGAAAATGGACCTGTCAACTGGCCACTGCATTCGTGTGATTTAACACCGCTGGACAATTTTCTTTGGGACATTATGTTCTAGTCATTTATTAAATTAAGCTATCAGGCTGAAACGGCACACCCTTATATGTATATATATATATATATATATATATATATATATATATATATATATATATATATATATATATATATATATATATATATATATTTAGCCATATCCATGCACCAGTCCCTGGATATGTATCCGTCCATAGCCATCGTGGAGGCATGCATGATCTAGACGACAATATCGCGTCTAGTTTACTATCATATTTTTTGATTGCATGACACGGACACAAAAGTCCGTGAAGCTGCAAATCATATTGTTCCTTACAAATAGAGTTTTATCTGCCAACCATGTAATATTTGCATTGGTTAGGCTATAGATTGAAGCCTTCGTCTCTCATTTTGATACAGTACACATTCAAATATTATGTAGTCAGGAGATTCTATACTTGCTTCGCAGGAGCAGAGTTCATTTTCCTTAATTCTAAATCTAACTAGGTAGCTGTTGAAGTTACCATGTCCAGTAATGCATTGTGATAAGCAGTTTGGTGAGATTCTCGTGTCCAGCCTTTCCCTGATGTTTGGAAAGAACTCATACGTGTATCTTCTTTTCGTAGATATTTCATCTTTGTTACCACAAGTTACTGCATTCTTCTTTCGTTCTCCTGATACGCAATTTGTCCATCGTTTCCTCAGTTTCAATGAGGATGTTACCTGCCATGGTCGGGCGTCCCTTCTTAATATTGCTTGTAGTTGCACTCCATTTTAATTTGATATCTATTGGCATAACACCTGCAATAACATTTAGTGCAAGCTTGAGGATAGTCCTATAATAACCCGTTATCTTCAGCAGTACATGTCTTTGTGCACCTTCCAAAGTCCTTATGTGGTGTACATTAAGCTTGTCCACCCAAATAGCGCACGCGTACGTTAGTACAGGCTATATTACTCCCTTATATAAAATTAACAGCGTACGCTTATTAAGTCCCCAATCCTCGTTTTTTAACCTTTTCAGCGATAGTTTTGACGTGACTTTCTTCAATACTAACGCATAGATATTTTACAGCTTTCACCACTTTTAATCTCAGATTATTTAATTTTACTATTGTCCAAATTACCTTTTAGTAACATCATTACGGTTTTCCCGGGTGATAGAGCTAGTTTACAATACTTACACCATTCACACATGCGATTTAGTGCCAACTGAGTCTTATTTTCAAGATCCTGTCTAGAGTGCCCACATATGATTATAACTTTATCGTCAGCATAGGCAATTTATTCTTCCTCGCTGCAGAAACGTGAAGATGATGTTCTAAATATCAGGGCCAATGATTGAGCCTTGTGGGCATACTTTTGTTAAATGTTTCTGAATTTTTCCATGACAGTCCTCAATTGTCGGTGTTCGATTTTTTAAATAATCTAATATTATTTTGTAAATATTTTTTGAGGTGCAAATTGTTTTAAGGTGTTTCATGATACACGGCCATCAGACATTGTCGAAGGCACCTGCAATATCTAGGAATAGTTCTAACACGTACTTTGAATATTGCAGCTTTTACTTTGTTCATTAGCGTTAGGATTTCAAATTCCGTTGATTTATTTTTGCGGAACCCGAATTTGTCTGTTACTAACTTTTCTAACAAGTTGTCCGTAACCGAAAGAAGGACCAATGGTCTATACGCTTTCGGGTCAGCTTCGTTTCTGCCTCCTCCTTTTCTGATCATAACAACTTTACCTGTTTTTTAGATTTGCGGAAACACACTCAGATCTAAACACTTATTGAACATATATACTGCTTTTAGCACTTCTGTTTCGATGAGGTCAGGTCCAGGCGCCTTGCCATTTTTACTACTCATCAGTGCTAATTCAACCTCCTCTTCACTGAAAGGCGGATCGATTCCAGTCGCACGAATCGATTTGCAGGATTATCTTCAGGAAGTAGAGAGTTTAGTAGCAGTTGGTTTGTTTCTTGCCATGTTGTAGTTGTTGTTCCTTGAGCTAGAATTGAGCTTAATGTCTCCCGGTATTTAAGTTTACCCGCCTGGTATTTATAAACAAATCCCCGTGGCTCGCTATTACCATACAAGGAGACAAATTATTCAAAGCTTTTTTGTTTTTCGCGTGCAATCTCATTAAAGTACGAGTTTCTTAATTCCCTGTACGCTTGTTTCTTAACTTTGTTTCTAGTCGTTTGGAGCTCTTTTGCCTTCGTAGTAGCAAGTCTGTTTACATAGTCTTTGCTGTTGGTCTTCCCAATTTATACGGTCCTATTGTCCAGAAAGATATTGATTTAGAAGGGTCCAATTTGTACTCTCCAGAGCAAACCTTTTATTTATTTCTCCGTTACTAATATTTGCCTGTTTTCCAGATATCTTGATCAAGATCGCCCTGTGATCACTAGATGTTCAATTTGTTTGGACACTGCAACTTCTAATTTTGTTTAATAGCCCACTGCTCACTAAAGTGAGATCAATATTTCATTCGCCATTGTGGCAGTAGGTATTTGCTTCGCCTTCTTTATTCAGTAAGTGTAATCTATGGCTAGAAATAAAATATTCAACGGCAAGTCCACGATCATTTGTTTTTGGGTCAAACCAGAGAGCTGACCTGGCGTTTTACTCACCACATGTCATAATTTGCCTTCCTTTTAGCGCATTAAGTATAACCTCTAATCTTTGCAGATACGGTTCCGTTGCATCATTAGCCTGGAAATAGATACTTACAATGTGGAAAGTACCTAACGTTATCTCAATTACTATATACACAGACACAGTGTATCACTGAATTGGGTGAGCTTCGTGGCCGTAATATTGTTGTTGTGAATACTAATTGTAGATTTGTAATCCTCATCTATGCCAGTTGCCACAATTGCCCTTGTCGACATATCTCCTGTTCTACCGTTTGCCGAGTACGGTTGTTGCATACATATCACATTAATTGTATGCGAGTCTACTGTCTCCCTTACTTCATTTCCAAGTGCAATCGCACCTTGCGCATGTTTATTTGCAATATTGTAATTTCTTGCATACCTAAATTTCTTGGAAATATATTAACCATAATTAATACGTTTCGTGAGTGCTATTATTAGCTCCTAAGTATGAGGAACAGTTTCTGTTTGTAACACTGTGCGAATGTGGTTTTTTCGTTTTGATGCTTGTGAACTTGTGAATTTCATTTTTATTAGGGCATTCACTGTACCTGACTTGCAGTGCTTTCCTATGTGTCCAAATATATGACATCTGAAATACCTATAGTAGGCTATAGGAAGTCAGCGATGTTGCAGGAGGACCACAGAATGATCGAGAATGTCGTTATAAATGGAATCTCTTTCATTATATTGTATTCATGTTTAGTTTCCTTAGTCCCTAAAGATGTAATAATTACATCTGCGCACTTTCTAACGGCGCTCGTCATTTCTAACAGTGTTTTCGTTTCAGTTTTATTTAGTTTGGACTTAACAGTGCCCAGGTCGTTCAGACCCAGGCGCCTGATCTGTAACATTGTCATTGTCTCAGGTACGTTTGTTCATTTGGTTATTTTCGAGACTATTAAACAGTTGGAAGCCAACATTCCACGCTTTATTACCGAAATACGACCAGAAATGCTGCGGAGTGATCGAAAATTGGACCTCCAGATTGCGCCATATACGCGCCCGGCGGCCACATAAAATTATCTTTTAATTAAAGCCACATTCATGGCCATTAAAACTAATTTTTTCTGTTTTATTTAAATTCAAAGTTCTATTATACCTCGAAATGAAACACCCTTTATAAAAATACTTTTTATTATCTATATCTTTTTATCGTTATGATGAGTAATGCTCGTAACCATCAACTGGATTAAATGCAGATAGCAACTTGATAAAAGTATGTCCATTAAATATTTTACTGTACCACTCATTGACGTTTGTAGTGTGTACTAAATTCAAATAAATCGTTTAATTTTTATAGTCCAACATTAATCACGTAACGCAAACAAAAAAAATTACATACTGATATTTCACGTAGGTCGACGTCACCTGTTTAACGGCTATCATAATCAATTCAAAATTACCTCTTTAACGGTATGGTGATCTGGATTATGAGTATACTAATAATGTAGGCGTGCGTGTAAAGTAGAGATAACAAACCAAAACAATTTACGTATAGAGTATTCGAGTGTGTCGGAATTTCATTCATATTTATATTAGGGTTTTCCAGAAACTCCAAACAAGTTTGTTTATATAAAATTAACGTGTGCACTTGTATTTCTATTTCAGATGCTGTATTAGATTTATCGGAAAAATTTACCAATTTAACAATAGCACGGATTCGATTGTCACAAGCGAGAGGAAGGAAAATAAGATTTGTATCATTGGCAAATAACAATTTATTCGCGATACCAGTTCCAGTGCTGGTACTATTTAACGAAACACTGGAATATTTATCGCTAGCAAATAATCAACTGTCGGGAAGAACAGGTTGGTTTAAATAATTTCTTAACTTTATAGCAACTGACGTAATTTATTTCGATTATATTCCAGATGAGCAATGGTCGGTCTTCCCAACTTTAGAAAAATTACGCGAATTAGACCTACGAAATTGTAGTTTACAATTTTTGTACGACGATTCATTTGAATCAATGGTTAATCTACGGAAATTATATTTATCAAACAATAAATTCGGTTTAATACCATCGGGAGCCTTTAAACCACTAACCCAGCTAATACATTTAGATTTATCATATATTGAAAATCCCGCGACAACCGATGGCTTTGAAATACAAAATCCGTATACGATATATTCAGACGGTTTAAATATAGAACATGATGCGTTCGACACGCTGACCAATTTGCAATTTCTCGATATGAGTTTTACGAAAATAGCGCCCGAAAGTGGTAACGCGTTTAGTAATCTGCCCGAAAAGTTGCGCTACCTGAGTTTTTGTTACACCGGATTCCAAATCATACCGCCTAGTATGTTTAGCAAAACCGGCTTAGCTATTCTCGATTTATCTGGGAATCCAATAATTGCATCAAACCTCTATAATACGTCGTTCGAAGGGTTAGAAAATAAATTAGAAATTTTATCATTCGACTATGCCAACATTAAATCGCTTAACTGGTTGGGAAATTTAGTCGAGCTTAAGTTGTTGTCACTTCGCGGCAATAACATTAATGTCGTGTCAAATAGAACATTTAAGGCTCTTGAAGAATTAATCATACTGGATTTAAGTTTTAATCACGTCAGCAATTGGTATCATCGCATTTTTGAGACTAATAAAAAATTGATTTATGTTAATTTGCGGGATAACAACATAAATTTTATGACGCCCGAGATGATTAATGATTTTACTGGGCTACAATTTTTAGCAATTGGTTCCAACAGTTTTCTGTGTAATTGTCTGCTACGGTATTTCATTGATATGGCATCACGAAATAACTGTAATGTTCAGTGTGCGATTACACAAGATAGTACGTGGGCGGCGGAACCCGAAGATGATGTAGAATATGAAACGGAATATGATGAGATGGTGGAATATGAAACGAATGGTATGACCACCGAAAGTGATTTGGATTGGACGACAACGACAACACTAAACAATGATAAAACTAGAATTTATTTCCCTGCATCTCTATTTACATTTGACATGCTAACGGAAGAAACATTATACGAAGTACTGCATAAGTATAACAATCCACTAGAAATGTCGTATAAAAAAATGTATCGATATAATCGGAAATATAATTCGAACAATGAATATGGAGCGAGAACTTTCAAACCTGGTGTTCCTGCGACTAATGATCGCACAACAAATTTAACAATTCGAATCAAAAATGAAGCCCTAGAAGTTATCTGCAAACGGACCGATAATAGTCTGAATTGCCCCGATGATGATTTGAAATCGCAAGATTACTTCTTTCAATTATTAGATTTTGATGAGTTTGACTACCGCTGCATAAATTCAACTTCATCGATCGAATATTTCTTTCATGAGCTGGACCAGTGTATCGATGCGATTAACGATCGAATTCCGGATTTGACCGAGACCGAAGAAGAAATCAACCAAAGTCAAATAATTGGTATAATAGTCGCAATCGTTATAATCAGTGTTCTGTTCTATATAATTTGCTATTTTAAATGGTGGTACATTCGATATTTCTTTATACTGATTAAAAACGCTACAATTTTAAGTTTTCTCGACAAGGAGAAAGATTTGATAAAACGCGAAAATGAAAATGAGAATTATATGTACGACGTTTTTGTTAGCTACTGTGAAGAAAATCGGGATTGGGTACTAGAGGAATTTCTACCGAACATCGAAGATAATCAGCAAATTACCGTGTGTCTGCACGAACGTGATTTTCAAGTTGGGCTTAGTATTTTAGAAAATATTATTTCGTGCATGGATCGATCACGGGCACTGCTGTTAATTGTTTCGGAAAATTTTTTATTAAGCCACTGGTGCCAGTTTGAAATGCATTTGGCTCAGTATAGGTTTGTATATGCCAATATTTTGTTATGTATTATAAAACAACCGCCTAAGTAATATTTTATATTTCAAGGTTACTAGAAACCCGAAGGGAACATCTAATCATTGTACTCCTAGAAGACATCCCGAAAAGGAACCGGCCCAAAACATTACACTACTTAATGAAAATTAAAACGTACATTAAATGGCCAACCGGAAATAAAAAACATCCATTCCGATCAAAACGTAAAAGCAAAACGGACAAATTGGAAAATGCAACAGAAACAACAATTTCAATAGACTCAGATGAGACTGTACATGATCTGGATGAAACATCATCAGAAACGATTAGTAATTCAACTAATAGTAGTACGACTAGTATTAAAGATGTGCCAAATGTGCCAGAAAAATTACTCGTTGATGAAAGAAAAATATTTTGGAAGCGATTAAAAAAGGCACTGGGTCATAGTCGAAGCGGTTCTAAGCCTAATGAAACTGGAACCGATACATTTGTTTAAGCATCACGGCTACCGTATATAGCCACATTTTAATATTATATACATACATATTATGTTATAAACCATAGTACCTGTTACTTGAGATGATTAATTTTTATTATTTATAATAAATACATTTATATTGTTGTGTTTAACAACGAGATAATTAATATTGTATCTTATCGCATGTCGTATACATAATTTTGATAATTTTATCCAATGATCCAAATATCACAGTGCCGTATTCATTTATATAGGTAAGTATATCACACGATTTCCGCATTATCAGAAATAGTTTGTCATTCCGTGTATAGTGCAATCAAAACACCACTTAAGATAAAATATTAATTTACTATTTACAATTATGTCGATACAAGAAAATTTAATTATGTACTGCACGGCCCTTAGATAGACGACACAATTTTTGGCTTACTCGTTCACGACAAACGTCCGATATCAATGATGAATCTAATTATACGTGCATGCAAATCTGAATTGGTAGACCGTGTTCAGCTAATTAATAGACATAATAATTTACCGAAAATGTGATTTATCTGTCGTATCGTGTTGTGTACATAAGTGATAATGATATCATTTATTATCTGTGCCGCAAGTCATCGTGATCTATCGATTAATATTTGCAATACATATGAATTTCATTCGAATTCCAAAAAAAAATCAATATCCGATCAGAATCACAACATCATTTTCAATCGATCATAAAACTGACGATTTTTTGGAATATGGGCAACACCTAACAAATTATAAGGGCATCTATTTTTCTGAATTTCTGAAAGTGATGCGTTTTCTATGCTTTTTCTAGTGTTAACATTACCCAAAATGTTTGGCATAAATTGCAGATTCGATACTAGGGTGTTATGTTAAAATGGTAACGAACTGATAAGAAAAAAAAGTAACCATTCAGGCGAATACATTTTGTAAAATATAAATTTGCCAAATGTAAAGGGTCGCTCTGTCATCGATTCATTGTCACATAAATGTAATAGTTAGTACAGCAACCACAGAAAAATTTATTTTTGTCTGGTTTAACTCGTGATTTCACTTTTGGAAATTCTCGTGTCTTACCGAATCCATATCCAAGGTATTAGTCACAAAAAGTTGGTCAAAATAAAATAATTGTCAACTATGCCAAGAGAAAGGACTTAATTTATTAGACGCCACATTTAATTCATTAATTTTCGTATTGCCGGAAACATTATTCTGGCCAAGATATGACCGTTTCATTGTCATTAAAATTTTAAGAAACAGGCGTCAAACAGCAACTCAAACATGTAATGCTTTAGAAGAGGTTCGAGGAGTGCGAACTGTGAACGTACTGTGAGACGAAGCCTTAAAGAAGTTGTTTTGAGATTATATGTTCGTCAAAGGACCCCTACTGCGGATAAATCACCGAGTAGCAAGGTTGAGTTTTGCTCAAGAATACCGATTTTGGGGTTTGAACCAGTGCGGCCATATTCTGTTCACAGACAAGCGTCGTTCCTTAGTGAACTCGATCGAAGGAGGGCAAAGAGTATGGAGACGACCAAGTGAGTAAAATTCTCAATGTAACATTACGTCAACCGTCGCTTCTGATGAAGGCTTAATTAAGGTTTGCGCCGGTATTTGTTTAGGGCCCGTACAGAATTTGTGATTATTGATGGCGGATCCCTCCTTACAGGAGATCGATATGTTAGTATTATTCTGCTGGAACATGTGGTATCGTTTGCCCCATTTATCGGAGATAAGAAACGCCTGGCTGCATGCTGCGTGCTCTGTAACAAAATTTTTGTCTGAGGTTGGAATAAAGAATTGGAATTGGTCAGCAAGGTTTCCAAATTTCAACCCGATAAAACATGTTAGGGAGACAGCTTGAAATCCAACAGTTCGGAACACAGAAGAACTTCAAAATGTACTCTTGGACGAATGGGAAAATTTATCACAAGAAATGATCGACAGTGTTATCGGAAGCATGGCAAGACGAATGGAAAGTTGTAAAACCTCGTGGAGGTAACACCCGTTAGTGAGGAAATCGCGGTTGATTAAGGTTTAATCGTTTGTCAAAGGTATAATCCTTACAAAAAAGTAACTTATTACCATTATCACAGTTTCCATAATTTTTCAATAAAATATTATAGTTTTCTCCTGTATTTAGATGTTTATTCTATCACCTATCTTAGATATTCATAAATCAGCGTCTATTTGCTTTTAAATACCTTTTTTAACTTTTTTTGTTCCCCTAATTGTATCGCTGTGTGTAGATGGTCTCGACTGAGGGTCTATTATGAAATTTTCGATAGCGTTAAAATTTACGATACCTCTTAACGCAAATATGTTTACGAAGTACTTATAAAATTATACTTAAAATATTAAATTTTGGATGAATAATTTTAATCATTAAAATTTAATAAGTTTAATGATAAAAAGATTTTCTTGGTACAACAATCAAAAATTCCATAATAGTGAATTTCGACGTTATCAAATTAGTCGATAGCGAAATTTGATGGCAGAAGTGTTATGGTATGGAGATCATTTTCGTACCAAGTGAAGCTTCCCATCTGCCTTATTAAGTATGTATGATAATAAAGACGAAAATTATATTTTTCAGCAGTAACAACAATGCTTCCAGTGTCAAAGGAGACCAAACGGTGGTTCAGGGGGCTATTATCAATTTTTTTCGATTTCGTAGTTAAACCTTTTTTGGTCGTACAATTTAAGACCATGAAGTTTGATGTTTTTGTGGTTTTAGCTAAAATTTCAACCATCAACAGATTTTTCGGATGGGCAGTCGGAGTTTAATTCTTTGCAATTTCACTCCACAAATGTTGGATAGAACCTTTATATTGAGGCGCATTTAAAAAATATTTTACTATGCCAACATTTTTTCCATAAAAAAAATTAAAAGTCAAATTGGTGACCATTTGTAATTGACCTACAAAAACCACAATAATAAAGTTTCAAATAAATTGTAATAAATTAAACTAGTCAATTTTTATAAAATAATTGACTAACTTACGTTTTAAAAGTAATTAATTTATTTTAATAAAATAATAATAAGTATACATTATTGTTTTCGTAAATACGATATTCATCACCTATTGAGCAGTTGAATTTTGACATTTGATTTTCGTAAAATACGATTTCGATTTTTTTTTTTTTTTTTTTGGTTCATAATAGGACGGAAGTACGATTTTCGAATTTTACGAAAGCAACAAAAATTCATAATACGAATTTTCGCAGCGGATCGAAAATTACGAAATCGAAAAAATTTCTTAATAGGCCCCCATTGCAGTCCTATCGAAAAAAATTGGGGAATCTTGGCCGGAAAGGTGTATGTAAGTGGACGATATGATTCAGTAAGTAATTGAATTAAAAAGTGCCATAAAACTTATCGAGATCAATTCCTTATCGAATTTTTAAGAAATTATTGAAAAGTTATTCACAACGGTAGGGAACGCACCAAATATTAAACAAATTAATAAACGATTTTTTTTTAATTTTGCTTATTACTTTTGTATTGTCACAAGTGCGTTTATACGTAGGTCTATCTAAATTTTCGAATTTTCAATGTGGATTAAGTAAACCTTAAATGTTCATTAACGTGATCTTACACCAGGGGGTCTATTATGAAATTTATCCGTCTCGGAGTTTTCCGTTAACGGAAATATTCGATTCGACACGGATTTACCCTATTATGAAACTTGTATTATCGAATTAGTAATAAAGAAAATTTATTTTTATTTATTAAAAATTTCTTATAATAAAATATTACATTTTAAATTTTTCGGTTTTAATTACACATTTAGAATTACTAAAATATTATTAATTAATTTATTTTATTAATATTAATAAAATATTAATCACTTTTCACTATATTTTGATGAAACTTCAAAATATGTTCAATCGAATACAAAATACGTCAACTAAATTAAATAGCAGTCGGATTTTTTCTTGTGTACTCGGAAAAATCCGATTCGATTTTGATTTTTAGGTTCATAATAGCACGGAAAAATCCGAGACGGAAAAATTTCATAATGGACCCCTAGATTTATATCCCTATTATGAATCTCTTACTCGTCACCGAGTTTTTAGGCAACACCAAGTGAAAATTTAAACATTTTTAGCAAATTAAGTTAGTATATACTTAACTTATATTACATGCACAATTGAAACTACCTATCTGAAAAGAGATCAAAATAATTTGCTTCTAGATGTGCGGATATTAAAAACAATATTGTGCACTTAAACGGAGGTATGTCTATCACTGTATTACATTAAAGGCGATGCCACATTACAATTTTTACGTACGTTTTCTGAAAACGTTTTTTTCATTTACGACTAAAATATTGCATATATTTTATTTAAATCAATGAGATATAATGTAAAATAACTTTATTTGTTAGTCAAAATAATAAATTTATAATTATTGAATAATTTTAATTGAAAAATAGTTAATTTTTCTATTTTGCCGTTCCTAGAAACGTTTTTTTTTCATTCAGGGAAATTTTTCAATGAAAATTGTTCAATAATTGTAAATTTATTATTTTTACTAATAAATAAAGTTATTTTACATTATATCTCATTGATTCAAATAAAATATATGCAATATTTTAGTCGTAAATGAAAAAAACGTTTTCAGAAAACGTTTGTAGAAATTGTAATGTGGCATCGCCTTAATATGACAATGCACATTACCGCTCGTTTTCAAGTTTTACTTGAAACTCAATTTCCGAGTTTATAGTAAAACCTGTATTGAACTTTCTTTGTAGAATTATTTATTTTACCAGTTAAAATTTGAATATTTTCTAAAAAACGTGAATTTTACATACCTACATATAATTTAACCTGGTTTATTAAATTTTGATCAATATTTGTATAAAATAGAAACTTATAACGACATCGTTAATTTGAAGTGCCAAACCTACTACAAGAATAAAATCAATTTTGAGGAATCAAAAACAAATTTTGTACTTGCCGTTACATTTTAACCTGTTCGAAGATGTTCTTTTTACTTAGTCCGAAATACCAATCCTTAATAATCTTCATCCGTGCTCGTCTACGAAGAAGTGCTCCATTTCCGAAATCTATTTCATGTTCAGCGTAACGTCAAGGTTTATTATGTGCCAATAAGTTGATAAAGGTGGTGCTTGCACATTTGATTGAATTTGTTGTTAATAGTGAATTATAACAACTATCCGTTCTTCATTTGCAGGAACCATTCAATATATTAAATAATTTGTATGGTTTAGTAATTGGATGAAACTGAATTCATACTTTTACTAACATACAGGCAAAAAAATTCCAGTAAAAATTACCAACAGAAAGATGTTTCTTTGTTTTTGAAAAATCTATTTGATTATAAATGGTCGTTAGATATATATTTATTTTCCTATTTTGTTGTTTGTTTTCAATTTTTTAAATTTCTTTTTTTAATTATATCTTGTTTCTCTTTTCTTTTTTGTTTTAATTTTTTTAATTTAACTTTTTAACTGTTTGTTTTTCATGTGTACATTTTAAATATGTTTGGGTGGGTATTAATGTTTTTTTTTCTTTTAATTTTGAAATCATGTTACATATTTACGGAATTGTTTTAACTTTTAAATTATATTTTTTTTTATTTAATTAATTTTCCTTTTCATTTCGTATTAAATATCAAAATGATCATAATAAAATAATTTTACAAAAATCAATAATAACATAGGTACATACACAATTTTTTGTTGTTGTTTCGTTAACGTTTTTGTTGATGTTTTTAATTAAATTAATTATCCTAAAATGATTATTATTTAATATGCCTAAATTATAAAAATCATAATGTTAACATGACAAGTATTTAAGAAAATAAAACATACACTTGGCGAAATGTGTATAACAAAATACAAATAGTTTTTTCTCTTTAATAAATATTAAAATAATAACCCTTTACTGTAAGATTCATTACTTCTAAAATTCAGTTAAAATCATCGACAAATACTCTCTCTTAAATACTGACAGTAAACTGATAGTGATAGTTACTACACCATATGATAACCATGATAATGTGAAAATCACGTCATATGATACCATAGATGACTGTGAGAGTCATGACTATGAGAGTGCATTGAAAGTGTATCTCTGCCGATGTGATATGACGGAGCCGTGATTTTCTGTTAGAAGCACTAAATATTTAATAAACAGGGTTAATGAGTAATTTTGGCACTAAACCAACTTAAAATTATTTTTAATTAAATATGCTTTTATGCTTATAAATATTTTGAAGTAACTTTTAAATTATGACTGATAAGTAGTATTTTGTTTTCATAAATATTTCGCCAAGTGCACTTCATATTTTTTTAGAACAAAACATGACGTTTTCTTGTTTGTTTAATAAATAAATATTAATAAAATTTAGTTTTGTAGAAATGGAATTTATTTTAGATACAATTTTTTTATTTTTGAGCATTAAAATTCCTTTAGGTTTTTCTTGGTTGGTTGAATTTTTAAATAAACTTTTGTTTGAAGGTTTGTTTTTATTCGTTTTTTGTTTAAATATTTTACTAAAGATATTGATGAATTTGAGGAAACAACAGCTAAGGACAGTTCCAGAAACAGAAATTCTATTTTATAACTATATTTGACTGGAATGCGAACAACTTACTATTCAATATTTTGATAAAATTGTTGGTTCTTCAAATTCAAAAATATTATTATGCTATTGTGTATCTGTACTTTGTTAGGGTGTGTGTGGTTTTATGTATTGTGTCTGTGATTTTTATTTATAATTTTTTTGTTAAGAAATTATGATATTCTTTTTATAGTTTTTAAAATTTATTTATTTACAATTAAATATATTTTTTATTTATATATTTTTTTATTTATTTATTTTAGAAATTGGTGACTGAGAGAGGAACAGAGTTGATTATTTTGTTGTGTGTCTATTACGAGTTGTGAAAATTTCTTAATTCATGGCAGTAAATTTTTGATTTTCCAAATTGATCATTTCAACTAAGAAAACGAACTGGAACCAAAATATTCTTACATATTATATTTTTTTGTTAATATAAATAATTTGGCCGGATTTGTTAGAATTTGAAAATGAGAAAAAATGCTTTGCAAAATAAATTAAATATTTTAATTGATGATATTATATTTAATGGAATTTTGAAAATAAACAGATTTTAAATAAACGGTGGAAGAAAATCTGAACATTTTTAAAGTTTTGGCAACATTTTGAAACACTTTTTCTCCCTTGAAAACTCGTATGATTAGCAATTTATATTATATTAAGTTATTGTTTAGGAACGTATGCGATTTCGTTTCAATACTAGTTCTATCATATATAATAAATTGCTGCCGCCGACTGTGAGCCCTGCCGCTCTATGAAACTCAGATGTATCAAAATTCACCAATTACCAAAAAAATATTTTTATTACTTTTTTATTTTTACTTAAACAATTTTTTAAACATAAATATATAAAAAAAAATTATATGTGTTTTTTATAATTTTTTAAATATTTTCATATATATATTATAAATCCTCCCATTTCAGCTATTTTGTAATTATTAATTTAATGTTTTGCAATTATTGTTTTATTAATTTATTTTTAAATGTTTACGATTTAAGTCATTACAACAAAGAAAAAACAGGAACCAAAAATATATCTCAATTTCTGCTGTTTCTTTATAATATTTTATCAATTGTTACTTGCAGTTGTTATATTTAATCTTATTTAATAATCATCCAAATCAAAATACTCGTTGTCCAATTCATCTAATTGCATACTTTGGAAGTCTACCTTATAACGTAAAATACCTAGAAAAAAAATTAAATTGTTTTTATTAGTTTAAACAATACATTATACTTATACCAGCTTTCTAAATTGTGTAAAGCTTCAACTAAAAAAATGTTCAAAAGGCAAATAAATACGAGTTATAACTTGATAATGTATGACATAAATAATTTGCAAACATCCGAGAGTAGTTATAACCCGTTGAAATCAGAACGAAAGTATAAAATACATAAATTAAAAAATATTGCCTTTTTTAAATGTAATCATGCAAAATAATAATAATATTCAAATGACATAATAATATTATGTCAAAAAAATAATTAACCATGCTGAAAAATAATTACATTTGTTTGCTTATCAGTATTCATAATAGGGCCCAGAACGATTAGTATTAAAAACATAAGACGAATAAAATTGATTACGACAAAAGGTATTAAATAAATATTATTACAGTTTATGTAAGAATATTTGTTGTATGATTCATTTAATTAATATTCATAATTGAGTATATTCTGGTTTAGTTAGAGTAGCAAATGTTTGACATAACAAATCCAATATAGCACATAGCATTCAATTTAACAGAAATACACTAAACTAAATTTCTGTTTATTGTGTCATCTCTACACTGAACAAAAATAATATTCTGATAGCTCAAATAATAATTATTCAATGTCAAGTAAAGGATTTTATAAAGCCTTTATAACTTTTATTCTACCAGAAATGTATCACTAATTCCTTAGCTTTGATAATTAGTATTCGGTTCATGGCTAGCAATCTGTTGGCCAATCGTCTAGACTTGAGGACCTATTCCTGATTTTGCTCGGGATTGCTTATACCTTCAACAGACACAAAAATTATCGCGATAATCACTGATCCCGATTTCAATTTCATTTTTTGCAATCGCGATCTTCAAATATTAGTGACACACCGCAAACGCGATTTATAAATTTCACCAAACTTCATTCGTCATAACATTTGGATTCTGCCTAGTTTTGTTTATTTGAAATCTGTTGGCAAATTTAGAAGGTACATAAATTGTAAGAATTGTAAAACTTATAATTACATTGAAATAAAATTCCTGATACAGTTGCATTTTCGTTGTCTCTTTTTGCATTTCATAGTTATTGAGTTTTTACAACTAGATTGTGATTACCAAGTTATCGAACACAGAATCCTGTTTTACCAAAATCGTGTGCTGCCAGACTAAAAAAATAACTTGGTAATCTCGAATTCGCAATTAGCTAATATGTGTCTGTCGATACCCTCGTCGACGCCACTTGACCTTTTTAGACCTGAATTTTTTCTATATAAGTTAAAAATTATTTGACCTATCTTTGTATTGATAAAGTGAACAGAAAACATTCTTCCATAAAAATTAAATTTAAACATTCTGGAAGGCCTACCAAAGATGTCTCTGCCGACGGACATTCTTACTCAAGTGTTGTAAAAAAAACTACTAAATTAGGTACTAAATTCTTAATTATACAAATTCGATGTCCCTCTCTGGTTGTATCCTACTCGTAGTTCTGGTAACGGACAATGGGTTTCAAAGGATTAAAAGCAAACCTTAAATAATTGTTTTATAATTCACTGTCCACGATACTTGCAATTCGCTCAAACGTGAAGCGTAATCGTCAGCAAATTAAATTGGACGAATCTATTGAACTTCGTCTAGACAAACCATTCCAGAAAAGAAACATTATTCGGGAGATTGCGGGAATATTGACCCATCAGTCACATCAGCATATGTCCCAGCTGAAATTGATACATAACAATTTTATAAAGATAATCTCTTGAGACAAATCCAGAAATTAATGTGATATTTATGCCGAACATTTCGTTGCATGTTTATGTAAATTTTATTAAAATCGAATCAATTAATTGTTGACAGTAATTGATTTTAATTAAAAACAAAGGCCAAATACCACTAAGTAAAAGTGGATTGAGCCTAAACTGTTTTCACAGTAACCACATTTATCCACAAATGAGGAAAGCGGACAGATGCAGATAACCTCAAAATCATCAAACATTTTATGAATAAACTACTAAAACATGAAAAAAATTATTTCCATTTGTGTATAACAGTTCAATATGAATATGGACATCTTGCTGTAAAAAGAGGAAACTCAACTTTTTTTCGTCTTGAATCTTGTTATGAGGTATAAGCCAGCAGTGGCCTTTAAAATACAAAATGGCGTATGACGACAACAAAAACTGGTTTACTCGACCAAAAACCTGGAGTAGAGAAAATTTCCTTGGGTGTAGCAAAATATTACCATTGTGGTACATTTTTTTTCAATCGAACATTTTGACAGCAGTTGGAGTACCATTTTTACCCTCATGCTGTGTGCCTCAGGTCGATTTTTTCGGCTAAATTATGTACTAAACTAAATTTCTCAGTAATTCAAAATAAACATTCATGGTGGCTGTAACATTGACAAAACAAGCTGTGGCTGACTATTCGAAATACTAAATTGTCGACTTTTCGTAGATAAAGGAAATATTAAATTAACTGTGATTCTATCATTTGCACGTTATCGTGTTTTTTAGAGAATCAGCACACAGGTTGGGAAAATAATCCGTATATATTTTGATTCCAAAAAAATATCCGCGCTGTTTACCTTGGTATGCCAGAAAAAAATAATATTGACAGAAATGCCAGGGAAAGCCAGAATAATTCCACAGAAAAAATTAAATTGAATTTTAAACTATACAGGCAGTAAATAATTTTATTGAACTTGCTAAATAGAGCGCCATACAGTTAATAGTACTTTCAATACAGTTGGTAGCGTTCATACGTAGAGAATACTAACTGTCCGGTACATAAAAAAATTAACTCTCCAGACAGCACTGTATTTCGATGTCACATGTGTGGACAGCACAAAATGCTGTATGAGCGCTGAACTACTGTCTATGTGTCCGCACCATTAGAGAAGGGAATCTTCCTTTCAAACTCGGTAAATTTAGTCCAGCGGTATTCCAACTTTTTAAGCCCTCTTTGTCGAGTGCTACATAATAAGCCTCCGTTTCGGCTATGACCTTCTCGTTTGACGTGAACTAGTTTCCTTTTCCTCTTTGGACACAAAAAGAAATCGTAGGTGTCACAAGCTAGAGAATGAGGTGGTTGTCGCGGCGATGATTGGTCTGGCGCTTGCGTTCGAGTGACCTGGTACATTTTCAAGTTTCGGCAAATAAGGGTGATTTTTTGCGAATCAAAAAGTTGCCGTCACCTTTCCGGCCGATGGAAACCACTACAGAAACTTTCGAATTGCGCTTAAACAAGTTCAAATAGTGCTCCAAAGTTGTCATGCCGATTTTATTCCATTTTGAATAAATGTGGTATCCATCTAGTCAGTCGGCCGGTTGAGTCATTCATTGAACCAATATTTAATATACAAAACGCCATGCAACTTCACTTCGATTTCAATATTAGTATTGCGAGCCAAATTCTCTTTTTCCATGGGTGCAAAGAAACACAAACTTGTTCATTTTCAACAGCTATAAAAACAAAACATCTCGATAAATTAGACGTGTTCGATAGAACTGTATTATTTGAATCAGTAACTATTTCTGAAGCAACCGAGATGAATTTACTATTCGACGTGCAACTCTTCCGTTCAGCGAAAAATTGATCAACTGAATTAACTGAGGAGTTATTTTACTCGTACAGATATTTCTGACGAGTTTTAATTTTTTATGTGATTTTTTGTAAAGTGAAGAGAACAATCGAATGCTCTCTTCACTTCATTAGTTTAACAAACTAAATGAGGAGCAACTTAATCATAGTAAGTGACGTCTGGTGCTCATCACTTTAATTGAATACACAACGATAATTTTGACATGTGCCGTTCGAAACGTGGTGTTAAGCTTTGGAATGCAGATTTTGAACGAATGGCGTATCAGTTAAATACTCGTATTAAGGCTATTTTCGAAACACCGACTTATTTGTGGACACCGACTTATTGAAATAAGTCTCCTCGCGAGGAGACTTATTTAAATAAATACGTCTACACGGAAATGTCTCTAAAAAAGGGTCTTGACTAACCCCCGATTCTGAAGAGTCTGGCTAGTCTGTCAAGGGTATAAGACTACTAAGACCATCTTAGGTAAGACTTTCTTGTGAAGACTTTTTTTTAAGACTAAAGTCTTCATTGAAATTCTGAAGAGTAGTCTTAAATAATATATTAGAAACGCTCCAAAGATTTTTGTAGAGCTGTCAAAACCAAATCTTCAACATATTGTTCAAATTTATGAGCGAAAAGCGATAATTCAATCTAAAATTATTTTAATTAATATGTTTTATATATTAATAATTATTCTGTTTTTAATAATCAATTCTAATTATTGTCTCTGTTTAAATGTCAAAATTACTAACTCGAAACGTCAAAATTATGATTCTTAAGACTACCTGTTTCAGCTATTTCACCTATTTTTAAAGATAGATTTTTGTAAGAGAATCTCTTAATTGGTATTCTGTTAGTAATACTCTTAAAATTTCTATTAAAAACTCTCCAAATATTTATAGAAACCTGTCAATTGAGATTTTTATTAATGCGGCCAGCCATTGAAATTATATTTTGATTGTTAAATAAACGATAAAATACGCGTAATTTTTGTGAAAAATAATGTTTTAATAGTCATATTTTTGTAATTAGAGAAATTATATAATTAGGCAAAAAATTGATTATATGGGTTATGTTTATTTTTGCAGAAAATAAACAACAACAAAATATTTACTACTGCCCGAAGTGATAATGTCGGAATAATTTTTTTCCAAAAATATTACATCTAAAATCCAGTTTATGTATTGTAAAATATAATTTAAATATTTTAATATTTAAATATTTATTTACACAACTGTCATTTTTATTAGTTTTAATGCAACATAATAAAAATTGTACCATTTTTATGTTTAAGACTTATGTAAGTGCAATACAATTGTATTTTATTTATTTAGTTTTTAATAGTAAAAACAAAATTGTTTTACAATCGCACGCCCGAAATATAACATTGTCTTCAACAGAAAAATTATTGAAAATTCGATTTGCTGCAGAAACACTGTTTTAATAAATTTTGTTAAATGGAAGACAATGTTGTTCAGCATAAAACAAAACTAAATTAATACTAAAGAAAATATTAATTGTCCAGTGGATTTAATGTCCTCTGATGGTCAATTAATACCCCCCTTTTCATTCACTCACGCACCAAAAATTCACACAATTACAGTAAATCTATACACTGACATGGACGGTGGGTCGGCGTTGAATTTTGCACTGCATCAAAGGGTCTTAGTTGTGTTTATTATAACGTCACCGATCATAATTGATGATGAAAATTCACTTTGCATACAGCCTCTGGTGGGATTCGAACCCAGTACCTCCCGGTCCAAGTGCCGAAGCTTTAACCACTGCACCACTTGTCCGGTAACTGATTTATCGAATACGTATTCAATGCAGTACAGTGGATCAATTAATCTACAAAGATACATTTGAAAACGTTGTGATACCATAGGCAGTGAAAAGTACCGCTTTGAGGGCGATTTTAAAAAGAGAACGTTCGGATCACACCTCTCGAATTGTTAAAAATCGAAAATATATACAATTTAATTTTGGACTGGTGTCCTTAGTTTCAATAAACAAATTAAATCGAATCTATGCCAGTGTAGGATTGTTAGTGTAAATTGTTCTTCGGAAATTATCAAGGTAACCAAAGCCTCATTCAGGTTATTCTAGTGGTTCGCACTCCACCAAGTATTATTACTAGATTACTAGTAAAGTTACTATATTACTTTGTTATTTTTTTTAAATCTCTGTTCTGACATTGAGAAGCGTGAAACGCGATTTTAATAAAAGTAACTTGTTGCAGGAATTTTTGGATTATCTGAATTAGACCTTTTTAGATTATTAATGTTTGGTATTGCCGATTGCGGCTTGAGGTTGGTAGGTAATAAAATATTGGAATCGATTTACAAATAATTTCCGCTTATACAAAATAAATCTGCAACAATCAGTTAATCTGAGAGGCTATTTTATGAGGCATTTAATTTATAAATAAAATGAACACCTCGTTTAAAACTTTATCAGTTAGATATTATGGCCTGTGCAATCACCAATGGCTATTATTACACGCTATAGTCAACCGCTGGAAGAAAAGTTTATATTTTATATAAATTTTCCATAAACATCCATAAGTTTATCAAAGCAGAAAAACCTATTACCGATTCGGTCACGTGCTTTAGCTAATCGATTAGAAATGAACTCGCTTTACTTTCTAGAATCAATACATATTTGCCATGATACATGTCGTATAGACACAGCTTAGCAAGAATGATAGTTATTTTTTCGTATTTCATTTTTAAATACCGATATACATATAGGTTATACCGTCAGCGAGTTATTCTCTGCAAGTATTCGATTCGATTATATCCAAAGCTTTTGCCAGGGCTTGGCAGGTTGAGTAAGCCAACTATAGCTGAATGGTCGCAGTAATTCTGATGACAAAATTATATGAAATTCACTTCATATTGATTAAAAAACTGTTTAGTTAGAGTAGAACGGGCAAGTTTAACAAAAAGTAGGTCCACATTTGAACATACATACTCACGTAAAAGAAGTTGTAAACGGATATATAATTGTTATTAAGCAACTAAGATCGAAACACATGGTTCTTTGTGATGCATCAAATTTTTCGAATTAAGTCTGCGGCGATTTGTACTTTACTACCAAGCAATTTTTGAAAACTCGCGCTGAATAAAACCACGAATTGAACTATAGAACAGATTAAAATTGGAGTTAAAAAAAGAATTTAGTTAAGGACTTCATTTGGAATTCAATATATATTCAATGTGATCACATATTGATCTGTACTTGAAGGACACGCACTTCGTATGCATCCTTTAACTGCGCAAAATACACAAATTATTTGAGATATTTTGTCGAAGAACTTTCTTTCATCTTAGAAATTAACAAAACAAAAACTATTTTTAATTTTTTTACGTGGGCTCAAAGCCTCTTGCACCATATTACCGGTGATATTTGAGAGGTTTCTAATTCGAAAAACTTAAATTGGCCTTATAGTCAAATTAAATACCCGAGCAGTGAAATTAAGATAATTTGTTAGGCAAGCGTTGATAACTCTAGTGTTCCACTATTAGTTAATTTATTAGCAGTGTACACTACATTTGACCTAAACTGATTAGATAACATGATATACATGCCAGTCTCTAGCTTGCTATAGATTATCTTCCAAACCTCTGCTTTGTTCGAACATCACTTTTTCGGTATTTTATCAAAGTTTATGATTTTTTTTGCTAGATCAAATTAATGGGACGAGTCGTAAATTCCTAATTTGTCCGATGAAGTGACTTTTTCAAAATATTACAAAAAACTGGATAACAAATACTACAAAAATATCCACAATTTTGGTGGCCTTAAATGTTTGTTATAAAAGTGTGAATAAAATCTTTAGATAATTTTTGAACTCAATTATTTCGAAATTCTAAACTAAGTAAATAAACTGTTTAATGCAACTTTCTTTGGCGATGTTCATGCATAAGTTGTATTATTAAAGTAAATATTTATGTTCGAAATAGCATATAAATTAGAAACGCAAGCGAAACTACTAAAACTGCATTAATATGTCTTTTCATGAGAACCGGAATTTGTCCCAGACAATGAAGTCCACGAAAAATTGTCATTTGTTCAAGTGATTTTAGATTTTTAACAACAAAAATTTCGGTTTAGATTTAATTCAATAATGCAAAATTGTACATAAGACCTCTTGTGACTTAAAAAGTGATCTATAATTTTTCAACATACAACAACCAACAAATGGGCCGAAATAGAGGAAATTATGTCGGTATATGTCTTAACCGCAAGAAGCTCCAATATTTATCGTCTACGTGTACTTATTTATCGTACACACCACAGAATAAAAAAAAAATCTTATTTTATATATCCTTATACCGTAAACAGACACAAACTAGATAATCATGAATGATTATTCCGATTTTTTTTATTAAAATAGGATTATTACGTCTATAGAACAAGATTCTTTTAATCGGGTTGCAAGAAGAAAATAAATGTGAAATACAAGAAAAAATCAGTAGGTTGTATGAGACTGGGGAACATAAGTCATTTTCATTGAATGTGTTCAGAAATATTGTAAATTAAATTTTTAAATTGTCACAGAAATTATTTATACATGTAGTTTATATTAACTTATGGTATCGGATTCGATGTAATTCAACGAAATTGGACGTTTGCAGAGTTACAAAATCGGATTTGTATCTGTCACCATAACTATAAAATCGTGATTTTATTTGTTTGGCGTGCAATCGTGTCTGTCCACGGTATTAGAAGTAAATTAAAAAACCACAACTCCAATGAAATTATGTATTAGTTTAAGATCATAATTAAAATAAAATCCCATAACCCCAAAAAACACAGCTAAGCAAAAATTAGAAATTTTTGAAAACTCAAAATTAAAAATCAAAAAGACATCTATCACCGTCATCAATCTTTCACGCATATTCAATTGTATCGTAAATAGGGAATCCAAGTCGGTTCTACCCGACTTCGTGTAGTTGGGCAATTACTCACCCCCCAGAAACACCCGAAACCATCGGGCATCGCCGCAAACAACCGGAACCGACAACCCTCCTATGCATCTGAACGAAAATGAAAAAAACATAAACGTACATATCCCATACATTGGAGGGAATCCAAATGCCCAACTAGGGAATCCAATTACCCGAATTTCGGGTATCCGACTTTCGGCTTCGTTTTTTACCATTACCCCACCGGTTTCTACAAACATACGTTTCTATTTTTTTCCATTTTCGTTGAGATGCATAGGAGGGTTGTCGGTTTCGGTTGTTTGCAGCATTTCCCGAAGGTTTCGGGTGTCTCTGGGGGGTAAGTAATTGCCCAACTACACGAAGTCGGGTAGAACCGACTTGGATTCCCTAATCGTAAATCACGATAATTAATTCAAATTTCTGCATGAATAACTGAATTTCTAAGTGGCCTCTCTCTAAGCGCAAACAATAAAAAAAAATATTTAAGTAATTTGCATTTCAAAACGCACACTTTACAAAAAAAAAAAAAAAAAAACTAAATCAAACACACAAATCCTTGTTTTTAGATACCTTGATAAGCGAAGAAGGTGTTTGTTGAATTCTATTTTTGTTTTTAATAATTTTAGATTTATGTTATTAATTATTCTTGTTTAGATTTGGTTTGTGGTTCAATTAAACAAAAATTTAAAAAAAAAATATAAATGAATAGTAAATCGAATTTTTAGACGCCGATATATTCACAAATTAGAAATCCAGAATTTTTGTAAAATCGCCGTTTTAATGTAATGCAAATTATTAATTAGCAACGGTTTTAAATTTTCGTTTGTTTTTTGAATTTTGTTAATTGAATTAGTATTTGGTTTTGGTTCGGTGTTTAATAATCATCAAGATCGACATCATCCAGTGGCTCATCCGCTTGGAGAGACTGGAAATCTACTTTGTAACGTAGAATTCCTGTATACGATTTTTTGTTTAAGTTTTTTTTTATATATTTATATATTTTGTATAGATGGGCAGCGTTTAAACAAAGAGATTAAAGAAAAAATTATTTCATGTTAATGTTAATATTTCTAGATTATTAATCGGTTTTAATAAATACGTAAACTAGCGATATATTAGTAGTGTATTAAACATACTATAAAATGACATATTGACAACTCACCTCCTATTCCACCAAATCCTCGCACAAACTGACTTCCTTCTTGCGATTTATCAGTAATAATTTCCAATGTAGCACCGAAACTCTTATAATTATTGGCAAGCCATTCTAGGAGCGGCTGAGATTCCACTAGTTCCATCTCGACTCCACTCTAAAAAAGTAAAATTAAATGAATTTCTGTGCTTATTAAAATTTCGTTTTAGATTCCACCTCTTTATCAGTAAAATGGCTTTTATCCTTTTCTTGTTCGGGTGTCAAATGCAGCACAGTTGTTGCGGTTGAATTTGCATGATTTTTGAGAACATATCGTTGAATATCTAAATTTTCCCAGCATATAAGTGTTTCGACTGAACCCAATTCTAACGCCCGCAATGTATCTTCCACTCCAAAACAATATTTGCCTGTGTCCTAAAATAACACATGAAATGAATATTTAGGTTGAACAAAAACGTACAATATTATTTACTTACTTGTGAAATTTCATCAAAGTAACGACCAATTAGTTTTTTCTCTTGTATAAATTTGACATTTTGCAGTGATTCCGCCGCTAATTCTATGGCTTGATTAAATCCATTTTCACCTCCGTAGGACACGTCCACAAGTTTTATAATTTTACTTTGTAATCTAGGATCAAACATATCGGATTGACTAAGTTCTGTTTTAAAATCGGCACTACCAGCTAAAATAAGTCCAGCTATATTCGGTTTATCATTTGTAATGAATAGTTGTGTTGCCACTTCGGCAACCTTCCGCACATAATTGTGCCGCTTTTCCATTCGAAGACGAGCAAAACGTAATGCTGATTGACCTCCACGACCATGTTTTTTTGGTAAATCTACAGTAAATTTATGCAATACTTCTCTTGTATTACCCTACAACAAAACCAAATAAATATTTATTAATATCATTTATTCATGGGTCGAGATTCGTTTAATTACCCACATACCTGTAATGTACCAAATAGTGCACCATTACCATCCATAACAATGAAACCAAATTTATTGTCGTCAGCTAAAAGTGCTGTTAATGCTTCTGTGTGAAATTTATTATCGCAAAGGTATAAAGAGGTATTAATCGGTTTAAATGGTTCAAAGTCAATATTAACTTTCTTTTCTTTGCCTTCTTCTGTTACTATCGTGCCACAATATATAACTAGACCATTTGGAGGCACTGTAAAATACAAAAATTAAATTTGATTTTTCATTATGATGAGTCTAATTATTGCAACATACCTTTGGTGTATAATTTAAGTCTGTGCTGTACAGATGTAATGGCACCAAGTACAGATAATCTATTAACTCGTGATTTAATATTTGACGCTGTTCCAAATTCATCCGCCAACATTTTGCTAACTCTTGATATTTGATCTTTAGGTGGTATTATAAGTGATATCATACTCGTGCCATTTCTGTAAACATAAATAAAAAATAATAATATTATAATTTCAGGATTTGCAACCCAAAAATAGAAACTTTGAAAACTAAATCACCGGACAAGTGGTGCAGTGGTTAAAGCTTCGGCACTTGGACCGGGAGGTACTGGGTTCGAATCCCATCAGAGGCTGGATGCAAAGCGAATCTTCGTCATCGATTACGATCGGTAATGTTAATAAACACAACTAAGACCCTCTGTTGGAGTGCAGAATTCAGCGCCGACCCACCGTCCATGTCAGTTTACAGGTTGACATGGAGCTTGCAATGTGCAGGTGGTATACTGTAATTGTGTGAATGGGTGGTCTGTGCGTGAATGAAAGGGGGGTATTAATTGACCTTCAAAGGACATTAAATCCACTGGACAATTAATACTTCCTTTTATAAAAAAAAAAAAAAAAAAAAAAAAAAAAAAAAACATACATCGAAATGAATCGAATTTCTGAAATTTATTTATTTATGTATGTAAAGCGCTCTTCCTAATATAATAAACTATTAAATAGTAAACCTAAAGAAGTAAACACGTTTCTAATGGAAATTTTAGTTTGTAAATGTTACATTAAAATATAACAAAACAAACCAAACTGCCGGTAACTTTAACTTGAAATTCAACTCACAGCAAATAACAAACGTTTTTACGTAAACGCTAATGGATTGACCATAACGAAATTGATTACAAATATATATACACTTTATAATCACCCGTTAGATTTCAGAGTACACTTTATATGTAACAAATCAGGTAAGGCCCTTCAAGAAAAAAACGCCACACTGGATACACAAATTCCAAACGCAAATTAGAAAAATATTGTTATATGTAAATTTATACATATGTATGTCATCTGTCGCCACTCTTATGTCCATGGGTTGTGCTGTTACCCTTATAATTTCATTAAGTGGTCATAGTGCCTTTTTGCGACAATCTGTGTTATGAAACACAGGAGAGAAGAGTGCCATTTGGTACAATATTCCTGCAACAATGGAAAAAATTCGAGCAGAAATGTATAAGGACATGCTTATTATACGTAAAGGAAATCAAATAATAATCACCACTTCATATATAGATATTTTTATACTAAATTTAAATAGAATACATTTTAAAAGCAGCTTCAAAGATTGAACGAAATTAAATGATTATTGTGTCTCATGGATTTGATTCTATTTAAAAATACATAGAAAATAAATACCCACCCCACACCCCACCTGATGCTATCATTTATTTTGATCAGAGCCACTTCTTACAATCAGAGGACACTTTCAATTTTTCACATTTTTAGAAGAATAATAAATCAATAAACCCTTCAACATTTAACGATACCAAAAAGATAAATTGAAATATTGGTGGCTAAGGCAACACCTTAGCTAATATAGTCTATAAATCAAAATCTCCTACACCCTGCTCGCTTTCTAGATGTAGTAGTTTTTTTTACCTCAAACAGAACAATAAAAATATCACAAAATATTTTATATCCAACTATTTAAATAATAACAGCTTTAGCAATATGAAGCTTAAAAACTAAGTAAATATGTAACGTAATATATACATTAATACTAATTATAAATAATATTGAGAGTCAACAAAAAATACCTTAGATTGGCTAATTTTTAAAATTATATGATGCACGTTTTTTGTAGATCAAGTTTTTACTTACCACTAAAACATACTATTATAAAAAGTTAATAGCAAAAACTAAACCTAATTAAATAAATAAACCGAGGTACCAGTGTAACCAACTTGGAAACATTTTTTGCAAATTTCAAACTAACCTTTCACTTGTGTTCAAAATGGGATCAATTATGATTACTGAAATTTGCAAAATACACCTTACAATTGATTATCCGTGGCACACGGTCGGCGTTACCAATGGACTTGATACATTTTTCATAAAACAACTACTATTATTACTATTGCAGTTAGACATGATTAAACGAGTAAAAGCAGCGCAGAAGATGTACTTATGCAGCGTTTAAATTTAATTTGTGATTTTTGTGAAAGATTTTTGCCACCCGAATTCAGAAACGTAACGAAAAAATATCCGTGCTCTTGATGTTTGTGATTGCCAAAAAAGAATAAATTTTAGTTAATATATGTATTACAATTAATTATTAATTATTATTTAATTATTAATTGTTAATATATTATAATTAAATAATCATTAACCTAAGCGATAAATGACAAAAGTTTTCCACACAAGTTCACACTTGGCCAGTCGATCATACTATTCTAAGAATCATGTCGCAAATGACGCAAGTGCAAACTCACAAAGTTCATGTTCCAATAAGAACTGAAGCAAGATTTCCCTAGTCTAGATATATTATACTAAAAAGAGATAAACTGCCTTATTATATTTGATCCTGGTGGAACTCTACTTAAATACACTTGATTAAAACTTTCCGTCACATATAAAACTTCTCAAATTAGCCGAACATACCTAATTTACTTAGAACTTTATAGTTTTAATATTCAAAACGAAACTTCAACCGGATTAATATTTCATTCCGAAAAACAAACAGTATTTGTGTATACTTCCGTAAAAGAAAATTCATCATCTGCAAAAACTTTACGAAAGTTAAATCAGAAGGTTTCCATTTCTTTAATGGGTATATCCAGCCCATGCAGGTCTACATTTGAAATGTCTCTATTGTAGATTTGCCTCAGTATAGAATTCTATTTGGCCTGGATGCTATTTAACTAATTGATTTTAATAATTAAGCAAATAGCACATTCCTTAATTTGTATAAACTTCATACCTTGAAAATAAAAACAATAAAAACAAATTAGAATAAAACAAACTAAATTATTAATTAAAGTAAGACTCATATCAAAAAATATCTACTCAAAAGTAGACAGAAAATGTTTGCCACACTAAACGTTGAGGTATTTAAATTTGTTCAGTGAGATATTTTGCATCCAGCCTATAAGATATGTGAGACCTACTATTTTTTAGTTAGGCCTACATAGGCTAGATACACCCAAATTCATATCTACCTAGTAACTGAAACAAACAATTACTACTGATAATATCATTGTAAGGTTTCAAGTTTCCCAAATGTTGATGAGATGTAACTGGTATGAAGTTTGAATGCTATTTCTATAGTTGTCCGGAAGTAAGCATTCTCCGTCCAAGTGACAAAAATCCGAAAAACGAAGAATAAGTTTGGTGACTGTCCTATTTCACCTAAATACATTTGATTCGGGTTTCTTGGCCGAAAACCAAATGATATCAGAGTTGTCAAAAAAGATGAAACTGTTTGGAGATCCACAACAAAATGAAAATTTTAACAAATTTTTTTATTTAACTCTTTTTAGAGAGAAAAACAAACAACATTACCATGCCAAGCAATCTTCGCTATGCAGATCTTTGAAGATGTCCAAAATAAAAATCGCCAGTAAAAAATATAAAACAAAGCCTCCTGATCAAATTTAACTCATAAACTGAATTGTGGTAATATCAAGATCAATTCCTCTATCGCACATTACCCGCTCTATGCTAGTTTTGGGAAGCAAAAAATTTGGAGGCAAACAAAAAATATGATATAATTACATACATTTCTTTTTTGATTAACGTCGGGTAAACATTTCAGGACAAGGCCGTAACTTCGCTGGTGCGACATTGAGCGATGAAAGTTAGTGAAATCCCGTGATACACAATTCACCCAAGTACCGATATAAAATGTTACCACTATTTACAACTGTTTGATCGCCATAGTTTCGAAACCTAACTAAATCATTACAAGAGAACAAGATATCATTTTAAGATTTTAGAAATTACTGGACGTTAACAATAAGTCTAAAGGTGAAAACGAAATTTGGGAAACAAGCGGAATAGAATAAAAATATTTTCCACAATACGCATAAACATAATTTATAATAATATGCCAAGGCCGACCCGACCCTTCGGCCATGACATTAATATCTAAAGAATTTTCGAATTTATGAAAAATTTTGCGAATTTGTATTGTATGTATCCTTGTACATATTGAATTTTCTTTTGAAGAGAATATCAATGTTTTCCTATAAATAAATAAAGGTCTAAGGAACTTATGAAAGACTTATTAGAAATATATGATCAATTTTTAACATTTTTTTTGTACAAAGGTTAGGTTTTAATTATCAGAAACTATATAAATCTAATCTAATTTAGAGCTGTTTATTGAATTATGTTCTTTCCTACTGGCATACGCAATACAGCAAATGTACAGACATAGCTGTAGACGTAGTACATCCTACATCGTATAATGACACGGAAAATAGGTAGGCAAGCCACACGCTAAATCCATGTGATAACACCCACACCTCAAACAAATCGGTGTCATGTATTTCGTCCTTTATTTAAATGCATACCAACTTTCACCCTAATTAATTCGATTGAAACATTGTGTGGAAATTCATCAGAGTAAAGAAAATGGCAATTTTCTTTATTTCATTCCCCATATTTTTCCAGGTTGTATACATCTGTATATATGGAAAATTTCAGCACTTTACGTCATACACGGACACACAAAGAAAAAATATCCACCATGATACCGAGTTTAGCACAACGCTGTACACTTTAGTTTAGTTGTTGCAACTCGTAACCATATTGCAGTGCAACATTAACCTAAAAATTTTAGAAATGACATTAACAACAATGCCATATCGAATAGAATTTATTACAGTCTCAAGGTAATTCACGTAATTACCTAAATGCTACTGATCCTAATACCACCAACTACCAGTGCAAACGGAATTTGTTAAATTTTATTCGAGATTTTTTCAATTCAGGTTTAATCCAGTTAAATCAGGCTGATACAACATAATCACACATTTTGAAAAATAATTTGAATAAACATTAAGCCAAATTCATTAAATTTGCGAATGCAATAATATTACACACAGGTACATAGATACATATATATATATGTATTTATTTCCACGTTGATTATATATAAAAGAATTTCTTATACATACAGAAAACTGAAAACTAAAAAAAAGTTTGGTTAGAATATGTAATCTGTGTCACCACCATTTAACTGAAAATGTTTGCAAAACTATGAATGAAACTAATGTAAACGATTAATGTATCATTTACAAAAATCTTTAATTAATAATAATTTAGGGTTTGTGAAATTTTTCTTAAATAATAAGAAGAGAATTTCGCAACAAAGATGTGAGTCCTTTTTACGTTTTTCTACTTTCTCTAAAGAAAAATTTCGACGAATTTTATATAAAATGAATCATCGAGTTTGTTTATAATCAATGTTTTAAAAGCGTAATAATTATGTCAATAACTATATTGAGATCATACCGCGAATAAAAAACTATCAATCCATTGGATTAGTTTTAATTATATTATGGAAATGTTACCTACCCTCGAGCCATTTCCAAACTCTTGATGAGTTTTTTGATCTTCCATATTTCTACATTGCGATCGGCTGAAGTTTCTTCGTTTGACATTTTGTATTTTAATTTATTTTTTACTAGTTATTTATTAAATAATTTATGATAACACTTATACAAAAAAATGTATTTCAATAAAAAATATAAAATTTTAAAATAAAAATGTACAATTAAATTTTCTATTTAATTTTCCTTTTGTATTTTATTTTTTTTAAACAGTTTTCGTGGCAAAAATATGGCGTGTTGCGCTCGACTGCCTTTTTCTTTGCTCTCAAAAACCAACCAACACACAAAAACAACACAGCACTTTTTTTTATATTTTTTTTTTTTGTAAAAAAATTCCCTTCGAAGTGAATTTTCGTAATTGTATTGACTCGCGCGGTGTATATGTATTGAGTAAAAAAAAAAAAATTAAAAAAATGGTCTTGATGTAAAAAAAAAAAAGTTGTATTTTTTAACAATGAATTTTTTTCCTGCGATTACACAATAAATATTTCACAATTTATTTTATTTAATAACTTATATGCACATAATTCTATTTAATAACAATTTTAGTTATTTTTTCGACGGATTTTATATATAATTAATGAATACATGAGGCTAAAATTATGCGAAATTCACTTGAACAGAACTCGTGCCATGTGCTGCAACTTATGAAAAAGGGTAGACATGAATGGGAAATTTTTCAGATAACAGAAAAATTGTACTAGATGCAAACTTGCTATAATTTTAGTGTTAGATTTTGCGCCCCGTATTTGACCTGCTATAAAAATATGAAAGTTTGTTTTTTAAACTGGTTTAAACCCGATATTAATTCTATATAATTTTACCATCAATCGCAGGGTTATTATTACAGTATTTTTAAACTAAATTGCTACTAAAACAAATCATCAATTTTCTATATAAATTTGGCGTAAAATTTAGTAGGTTACAAAATTGACCTCTCGCTTTCATTAATCAAATATGTAAATGTTGTTCCGTGACTAAAAAGTCAGTTTACACATTCTAGATGGAAGCAGTTTGATGTTTCCACAGTTCTGGCAGCAAATTTATCTCCACGGCACATTAAATTTGAAAGATAAATTTTCACATCTACTTATTGCTTTGATTTCTACTCCACAAGCAATTAAGAAAAATAAATGATATTTTAAGGAAAGAAAAACTTAAAAAGGCAGTGCCAATTTGTACAGCATTTAGGACAACTAAACCTCCTGCAATCGATGATAATCCATTCCATACCGTTGAAGAAGAATTAGAAAGAGAAACAAATTGGGCCTTAAACCAGAAGAAAAGACCAAGCAAGAAAAAAAAGATGAACGCTTTCCAGAAATAGAAACCACTTGTCAAAAGTAGTTTCTAGAAGTCAGTTAATAATCAATAAAGAACTAGTTCCAGAATAATAACCAGTAAATTAAAGGAAGAAGCATATTAACGTCATTGGAATACCAAATTATTCTACTATATAATCGGTTATGAGATCGCGGTTACAAGCGCTGTGTATAAACTCGACAACTCGTATTTTTAAATAAGTTTAAAAAACTAATGTCGCTACTCTGAAACCTATAGAGATTTTTCTACAAAACTTAATTCCGAATGGTTTACCTACAGGACAAGAATAAATGTCCTCTCCCAGCATCAGGCTAAAGAGATACAAGCATTACATGCTGAAAATCATCACGACCAAGTAAAGATATTACTACAATATACATTAATTGCAAGAAGCCTCTTCCCACAAACTCAGAGGATGTGCATCAGGTAAGGAACTACAAAGATTAAAAAACAATTTGCGAAAACAACATCCAAGAATACCAGAAAAATGAATCAAACAACCAAAGAGAAAGCAAATCCTCAAGCAAATAAAACCAGAAACCCAAAACTATTCTCACAACCAACAATGACAAAAAAAAACATGGAAGCTCTTAACAATTGACTAGCTAAACGATAGAAGTGTTTCGAAATCTAAGTAACGATTAGATATAACAGATAGATTAGAACTTAGAATTAAATTACGTCGACCCTCTGTTCAAATTGACTAGAGAAAATCATCGGTGGTTATAGAAGATGTTTATCAAACACTTTATAGGTCTTAAAATGAAGAGGATGCAAATAGTAACTTTGAACGTATAAGCATATATTAAATAACATATATACGACGTTCGTGTTCTTTTTTTCTCTTAGCTTATCGCCGTAATTAGATTTTTTGTCACGTTGTCGCTTTTGTCGTTTTTTCGAACTTCGAAAAAATATTCGAAGTAAAATCAAATTGTCAAAAAGTTACGATTTTTGGTTATCAAAGTGTCGTTAGAAACGTTATGCATATGATGAATACCACATTACTAACATGTTTTGTTGATCGAAACATGTAATTACATAGTGGAAAGCTGCAAAGATTTATCTTAATTTGGCTTAACATTCTGATGCAATAAGAGTGGTTAATTCGAGTAATAAATAAAATAATGTTGGTTAAAAAAGTGTTTTAATTATCATTTATTCATGAAATTACATAATGGTGTTCCTTATCATGTAAGAATCGTCGAGGTTAATCTCATCATTTATGTAATTTGGATCAAAATCTTTCAAATCCACTGCGTTTAACGACAACGTACTGGCTATTGGTTTTTTAACACGAAACTTGATTTTTTTGCAATCGTAGAGTTGTTACCAGCTAAAGGGATGGTTTACAAATGTATCTCATCCGCAGATTTAATTTAGTTACAAATATTCAACTGGCAGTCATCGGCATCAACTTTTATTAGCACATTCCTGTTCATCTTATATTGATGCCATTTCAGCTGAGTAATCCAAATTTAAAAGTTCGGTGGTTGACTTTTGTACATCTTTACTCAAGGTTCATCTCGTTTTAATATTTATTAAGATTTTTTCGCTAATCTGCAGTTTGGATTTCAGGTCTAAACGAGTATTTTTTAATTTTTGGAATGTCTCAACTTGAAAACGTTTCAACTTTCTTAATAAACGTAACGGAATTTGTTCAAAAATATTTACGTATTGTTCTAGGATTTTTATATAATTCGAGCGGCCAGCTGATTGGGTACTTTCCATATTCACTGAACAGGACAGATTATCATTAGATGCAATATTACCTGTGAGTAGCTTCAGCTTATCATCTATATTAAGCGGCGTTTCAGGATCCTCTCCTTCGGAAACATTAAACATCGATTTTTCATAGCGAATTTTGATGTCGTAGGACGTAGATGATTGAGTTCGCTAACTTTTAAAACTTTCCGACTGAAATAGAATATTAAGAACAATAATTAATACTTAATAAATGTATCAGTAAAATTGACGATATACTCACATTGCATTCGTCTGTATCACCATTTAATATTTTTTCTAGCATTTTCACAGACTATGAGACCACTAAAATTTAATTGAGAATGTTTTTAAAATGACAATGACAGTACTTATTTACTTTTTTTTTTACCTACACACAGGTTTTTGCCCTAGCTGTGTTGATTTTCGAATTTTTTTCGAACTTATACTAAAACACCTAACTTCACTCTTAGCTTATAGAAAAATATTTTGGAACACGATTTTACAAGGCAGTGTCGTATATTGATACTATATAATATTTGGTATAAGTAAAAATATAGTAAAACATATGGTGTACCGTCAGTATAGAGGCCTTCTAAGATATAGGTAACCTAATTAAGTAAGACTATTGCACATTATTTAAATTACTACTATTTGCCCTGGTGCTTATTACAAAAATTACTTACTGGCGATCAGGAGTTACCTCTAAAAAAGGAAAGGAGCTATTTTCAGCAAGACCAGACCACTAAGAAGTTACTAGTTTTATTCCGGAGATCAACCAACTGGAGTATGCATAGAAACAAAATACCCAATGCTATAGACTTTTCTATCACACAAGGTTTATACGAAATCTACATATACTCTGGTAAAGGAAAAGTGGGTTATGTCAATTGGTGCTTATTAGTTGATAAAACTAGTTCATATTGGTTAACAAATAACAAAACTAGCTGGGAGGAATCAAATTAGAGTTGATGATTATATTAATCTATGTGAATTAAAAATCCAACTTAGCTAGAGGAAGAATTAAAACAACTCAATAACAGTAACAAAAGATACCGAGTATGTCCTTTGGAAAGCTACAAAAAGATAAAAATAACTTAAAACTTCAAGTTCTACCAGGTAAAGATGGCGATGGAACTTGGCCTATAAGTATCCTTACATGAGCACGATTAAATACAAAAAAAGGAATAGCTTATAGGGAGAACTCTGAACTAACTTTACATAAACTTTCACTAGATCTTTCAACATTTGAAACCTGTGTGGACAAAAAATTTGCCAACTGAATACAAGTTATTGGGTCAGTGACGTGGAGGCCGCGACTCTTATAATTATAAATCGATTGAATGGCACATAATTTTATTTCCGAAAACTTCAGCATATTTTTACAAGGGTCAACAATTTTTTACTTTACTGTAATAGCAACATGATTTTTATAGCTCAAAAAAATTTAGTACAATTGTTTTACTGAAATTGTCAAAACGTCAACATGGATTAAAATTTCCCTTATGTGGAGATGTCAATTGTCAAGCAGACAGCTTAATTTTTGATATCCAAGAGTAGAAAAAGTGACAATACAAATCGTTTACAAAAATCCCATTTTTATAATAAAAATAAATAATTTATAATAAAAATAAACGAAATTATAATTATTTCAAATTAGTCATATTTCAATAAATAATAAATAAATTTAGATTTAGCTTTAAAAACTACATAAAAACATTTATTAATTTTAAGTTACATAACCTCAAAAATTTGGGGTTGAGTTGTTTTGAGTGAGGACAAAATCATATCCTAAATAAAAATATAAATGATTTTCGCTAAATAATTATGTCGTATTTATCAAGACGCGATATTGAGGAATTAAAACCTGACATAGATAAGCTTGTGTATAAAGTACTCGGGACAGCGGATAATTCGGTGATAACAACTGTAGAGCACTGCCTGCATAATGGCTATGATCGCAGAAAAACCACCGATAAATTAATGAGCTATTTAGATGCGAAAAAGGCTGGAAAGTTATATGAAAAATTAGAATATTTGCTGGAGGATTACAAGACTCAACAGAAAAGTCGCAAACGGGTACATGAAAATGATACGAAAGAGAAGGAACCAAAAAAGGTTAAAACCAAATTTGAGAAGATTGAGGTCGTACGTGAGAAGCCCAAGGTAGTCGATGAACCGAAACCTAAATTGGACCAAATCGAAACATCGAAATTAACAACTGATCAAATTAAAGCGATGATGGTGAATGCACAACGAGAAATTGAAGAGAGGATGAGAGCCTTGCCTACTTACAAATCAGTAAAAGATAATCCTATTATTGTTTCACCTGGGGTTGAATTAGCCGCATCGAAAGGTATAGCTACTCCCGTACAGTTAGGACCACCTTTATCGAGGCCAGAAGATTCTGAACGGGCCCGAAAAATAGCCGAGCTCCAAGCTCAGATTCGAGCTAAACTATCTGGAACATTAGCTGGAGTGTTACCACCAGCCGCACCTGTGGTTGATAAACCAAAACCATTAATTTTAGATTCTGAAGGTCGAACAGTTGACAAAACGGGACGTGCCATTAATATTCCAACATTGGCACCTACTCTTAAAGCGAATATTCGGGCTAAAAAACGAGAACATTTCAAAGCAAATCAAATTTCGGACAAGCAAAGTGCTGAGGCTGGTGAAGCATCTTTTGTCGATGACCGCATTATGTTAAAACCAGCACTTCGTAATAAGCGTGCGTTACGTTTCCATGAGCCTGGTAAATTTCAACAAATGGCCGAAAGAATGCGAATGAAATCACAATTAGAGAAATTACAAAATGAAATCTCACAAATTGCACGAAAGACCGGGATTAGTTCTGCGACAAAATTAGCCTTGATTGCACCGAAACAGGATTCATACTCAGATGAGGTGCCACAGATGGAGTGGTGGGATTCTGTTATTTTAGTACAAGATTTGAATACACTAGACGCAAATAATAAAATTGCAATTCGTGAATCGGCAATTTCGAATCTAATCGAGCACCCGACCCAAATGAGGCCGCCGAGTAAGTATTTTACATTAATTAGAAATTCATAACATGGATTATTTTAAATTATTTTATTTATTTTTTTAGACGAGCCGCTTAAACCGGTCTATTTGCCTGTATTTCTTACCAAAAAGGAACGGAAAAAGTTGAGACGGCAAAATCGCCGCGAGGCCTGGAAAGAGGAACAAGAAAAAATTCGTCTCGGATTAGTACCACCACCCGAACCAAAATTGCGCATTTCTAATTTGATGCGAGTTCTGGGTACCGAAGCTGTACAAGATCCAACTAAAATTGAAGCTCATGTAAGGGAACAAATGGCTAAACGGCAAAAGGCCCACGAGGAGGCAAATGCCGCTAGAAAATTAACTGTCGATCAGAAACGTGAAAAGAAAATTAGAAAAATCAAGGAAGATGTTTCTTTAGGTGTTCACGTTTCAGTCTATCGCATTCGTGATCTTCATAATAAGCAGGCGAAGAAATTTAAAGTTGAAACGAATGCTAAACAATTATTCCTAACCGGGGTATGTGTTTTGTTCCGTGACTGTTGTGTTGTTGTTGTCGAAGGTGGTCCTAAACAACAGAAAAAATTCAAAAGATTGATGTTGAATCGAATCAAGTGGGAGGAGGATACAATTAAAAATGCTGATGGGATGGAAGTGCCCAATTCGTGTGTTCTGGTGTGGGAAGGCACTAGCCAACGACGACACTTTGGTGAAATGAAATTTAAAGATTTCCCAATGGAAAAAATGGCACGCGAATTTTTCCAAAAACATCAAGTCGAAAGCTACTGGGATTTAGCGTACTCAGGTGCCGTACTCGAAGCATCGGAAGATGTATAACTATTATTTGCGAAAGTTTAAATAAAAAAACATTTTGATTTGAAAAAAAAGACCGTTTATTTTTCAAGATTTACAATTAAATATCCAAATTTCATTAACTAAGCCGATTACTGCTACTGAGATTTGTTTTTTGCTTGAGCGGTTCTGGAACTTCATCATCCAAATTCAATTTTAATTCTTTCAATCTTTTCTCGATGATATCATCAAAGTTGGCATCTCCCGGTTTGGGAATCGGTTGTGGCTCATCTTTGATAACCGGTTCATTCAATAAATCTTCCAATTCCCTTTCTAACGCGGAATCATCCAAAACTGCACCGAATTGAGCACCGCCAATTGTTGTTTGTATATCATCGTGCAATTCCAATACCTCTTGCACTTCAGCTAACGTATCATCCACTTTATCGATCGTAATCCCTGAGTCAGCCAAGACAGCCTTAAGAGTTTTTGATCCAATTTTGTACGCTTCCATAATGTGGCTATCACTTGTTGTGTCGTGGATTCGAGATAAAAGTGTTTGAATATGTTCTAATGTGTTCATTCGCTTTTCAAGGTTTTTTTCTGCTATATGACGCTTCCGTAGCATGTTTTTCGCCAAACTTTTGCGTCCCTCCTTCATTAGCTGCCTTGCTTTCATATCTAGCTCTTTAATTTCCTCTTCGCACTTATCGATAATGGCAATTAGAGATTTCTCGGTTCTTTCCAAACTATAAATTGAATTTTCTATCTGGCTAAGCGGCGTAACTTTCTGATTTGTTGCACTAAACTTAATAATAATTTTCTTATAATCACCCGACGATTCACTTCGATCAACAAATATAATTTGCTGGCGATCAAGATAGTGGATAGCAATAAATGCGCCTTCTGCATTCAATCCTAGTTCCGAACATTGTTCTATGGCGTCTGCAAGACAGAGCACTGTTGCGGTGGCACGTTCAAAATGATTACGAATTTGGTCCGCCTGCAATTTAACAGTTTCGATCACAACATATTCAGTATTATCGTCTCGCGTTACAATCACTGATTCCTTGATTTTATTAAATCCCCATCGAATCGGTTTCTTGAGCAGCGAATTAACTGCCCATCCCGTCCATGTATGTTGTGACATTTCCATAAAATCATTTTTCAACTGGATCTCGGCATTCGCACTCATGTCCTCCAGCACGGCCGGAAATACGTACGGGATTTTATCATTTCGCTGAAATACCCGTTTTAAATCCTGAATTGTTACGATAGAATTTCCTTTATGCAAACAATACTTGCCGATTATATTTTTCCAAAATTTCATTTTTGCGTCATAATTGATTGGGTTTAAGGTACGCACACGGAAAGGTGAAAATAGAACAGTAATCCTTTGCTCATCATTCCAGTCGTCTGGATAAAATGATTTGTCTAGCACGCAGAGATTACACTTTTTTGAGTCTTTTACTGGACTTTCACACATATTGATTATATGTAATTAATTATTTATTTTGTATAAAAAAAAGCTTAATAAATATTGAAAATTACAGTAAAAATAAAATTATATCCAAAACCTGTGGCTGATTAAAAATAAAACTAACGTCATTTTTGACAATTGTGCGGTTGAGTTGAAAATTATTTTATTCAAGGTAGGGAATCCGAAATAACCGATTAAAAGTGTCGCATTATAAGCGAAACCGCCTCGATATGAAATTTTTTAATGCCGATGTGCTCCAAAATGCAATTTCTCATACACATTTCATACAAAATAACTCTCACCATAAATTGTCTCTTTGGTTTTATAACAAAAACTAATTTTTCCTCAAACTATTTGCCTTTAAAAAATAAACAATTCTAAACAATAAACTAACTATACGAACTATGTGGGCGATTAAAGCCACCTAAACGTAATTGTTTGATCTTAATGTGTCTTTACGGATTCACTTAGTGGATAGAGCTAGCTACTTTGCTGCTTTTTGCATAGTGCTGGAGAATGTTTGAGACAACACTAGCGGTTGTCATGTGGAAAGTGTTTCTGGCAAGGTCTATCACAATTCAGTTTTTGAAACCCGTTATGAATTGATGGACACGATTGTTGATCAGAAAACCAACGAGCCTATTGTTGTTACTATGACAGAAATTAAATCTTTGCTTACTGTTGTGTTATTAGATCGGGACGCGTAGCTTGATTAAAGAATCGATGAAGACTCTCCGAGTTTATGTTTCAATTTTTGAAAAGTTCTCCTTATCTCATATCGTGATTCCTTGCTCAAATTACAAAATATCATATCAATTAAGGTGAGCTCTTCGTGTGGAAAACTTTAACGTATTTCTAAAATGGTACAAATTAAAGAATAAGTCAGTTTTCAAAATTTTCAGTGTGAATTGATTGTAATAGTCTGGAGATTAGCCCCTTGTCATTGTCCAGAATGCAATGATATAGCAGCTTCCGGATATAGCGCCAATTGCCTCTGATATAATTTTAAGCTCGGTCGCTAACTAGAGACTACATTTTGACTTTATGTCGGTCCTTCGCAACGACGTTGCATCTGCATGTTTTCTAGTACAGTTTGTCATGAGTATTTTCCAGGTCTTGCAGGATCGTTTCAAAGCACTTCATTATTTGGTACAATATTAATAACTCCAGATTTGCTCTAGGTAGTATAGCCCCATAATTATTCTTTGAAGAAATTTGGCGGACACAACAGGGACACGGAATGTGATGAGATTTTTAAAATCTGGGGACTCCTAAAATCTTTCGAATCAAAAAAAGATTAGCATTTTAGTCGCCTGAGAGTCAAATCCATGATATCACCAATTGTTGAAACAGAAGACGTATCATCGACTTTCATCCTATCAATATGCAGATGTGCACGATATGCAGATGTACACGATTTATATGTTCTTCAACATGGCAAACTTACTTCCAGGACTGACGGAGTCAGTCACTATTACGATGATCTCTATTAGAACAAGAGTAGATGCGGCCGGCGGCGGCTATTACCATTGGCAATTTGTCACGTTAAAAAATGGCATAAAGAGAGAAAGAGTAGAGAAGCTAAAGCGCGCGAGAGAGAGAGAGAGAGACAGACAGACAGACAGAAAGATGCATCACATGAAGTATTTTTCACTCAGAGACAACGATACTGCCTCTTAAAGATAATTTTGAAATTTGATCTGAAATCTATTCAATACTTTAGGTTTCGTCTAATGACAGAGTTCCATATGGTAATCTGAAGGCCAGGATATCTGTTAAACTGTTTATTTCAACGAAAGAATGTCTGTCAAACATGAGGTAGCAAATTAAATAAAACCGTCTTATTTTGGTCGGCTTAGAAACCATCTCCTAAGGCCTAACAAGAATGGGTGAAAGTAGAATGAGAACTTGATATCGGTAAATGCTTACGATTACTTTGGTTGGATAATCGTACCTAGTTTTAATTTGCAATTATTAGAATCGATGGTGGTTCACTGTTTAGCTCTGACTTTTTAAAGTTAAAAATGTCTTTGGATGCGGCGATATAGCTAATTTGATTAACCGTTTGCACATAATTTAATTTTCAAGTGACTTTTGTGTGGAAATTGTACTGGTGACTGCAAATTATAAAAGGGAATCGAAACTACTCCTAAACGAGAAAGAAATTTCACCGAAATCGTGAGTCGCTGAAAATATAGTTCAAACGGTTCGTTATGGTTTTCTATAATAGCTGTATACTCGTACTTTGAGTAGAACAAAGCCTTAAGAGTTGTGAAAAATGATCAATTCGAGTTGAATTAAGCTATTATTTTCATCGATTTTGATAACACTTTTTGAATATGGCTTTGCAAAAAAAAAAAAACTCGGCCATTCCTTAACCGACTATAATGTAATGCAGTTCCATGTTAATCGAGTTTTATGTTTTATCTCAACCAGATTAAAATGGCATACATAACCACATTCACAACTCATATATTCGAATCTCATATTTTACAGACAAGAAATGGAATAGTTTCATTCGTATTGGCCCAGATAGCACATGCATCTCATTTTTATCCCAAACAAATCAAGTTGTATCCCTAACCGTTGAAAAATTCCTTATTTGTTAATATGATCATGAACTTAAAGGAGGGCCCTGTACACAATGTGATTGTTAGAACTTTCAAGAAAAATAATTGGTTTAGTTTTGGAAGGTATAGTATGTGGCCTTTGGGAAATCTAAAGCTATTAAGAGCGGGAATCTCATAAGAATAATGTTCTCCAATCTTCTTCGAAGGTGTTTTACCAAATCCACAATTCTCTTGTTTAAATGGCTCTTTAAATAGGCGGGAAGGAAGTAAAGGAGCAATCTACATCCTCTCTCGCACAGCGATCGACTGCATCATTTTCTAGAATGCAAGAGTAGCCTTGAACTAGCCGGGATGGTATTAAGGTAATTTTGCTTTCCTTGTCTTATTCATTTCAATATCAAAAGCTGGTGCAGGTCGGTTTAGAATATAGAAAATCAGACCGGCAGGGCTTGCAATACTTTTGCTATCCTAGATTATGTAGACCTACATTTTTCTGTTTTCTTTTCTCAGTCCTCGTAGTTGTTTTCGATCCATCATTGTGCCATAATAGATGAATGACGGGGAATAGAGGATATAATGTTCTAAACTTGGTGCCGTTTGGGAACCTTGATTATGAAATTTCGTTAAAACCTCTTTCTCGTTAAAACTTCTCTCTAGATTTAATGTGGTGAAGACACTGCTGTGACCTGCTTTGTTGATTTAATGTTTTTAGTTTAGTTAAAAGCTTTTTGAGATCAGTCATGCGAAACATAACTTCCATATACTCCATAATCTGTATTATTTGCATTGTTTTACATTGCAAACAGCATCCACACTACTCTTTCTCTGGGTTGACTTTGAGACCTAGCTCTCTGCACCAATCATTTACTAGCCTGAGTGTCTACTAGTGTATTTTTAAACAATTGCTGCGATAGTATTGTGGTTTAGATCTGATATAGTGGTCCTCCATGATTTTGGGGAGGTAACAGATGAAAAAATGTACAGCCTAGTGGATTCAAGGGTGAAAATGTTAATTAAGCGCCTGTATCCTTCTGATTAAATAATAAATAGATAATAATAAAGTGATCGTTGACTTCCTGATTATTCAGATTTACACAGTAGAGGAACTAACCTTTCGCCAATGAGCTAAGAGTGCTCTCCTTTGAAGTAATCAGTGCGCCATTTGACATCTTTACTGCGGATTTTGATTTTAAGGAGAGGGTATTGTGCAGCCGACACGCCAAATGGAGCTTGTCGATATTTTATTTTAAGATCTATACAGCCTTTTTGCTTTCACTTAGCGCTGTGTTATATCTATAGTGAGAGAAGGGCAACCAGTCGTTTATTCACAGAATACAAACTTCTCTACTCTTGACCATAAGATCAAAATTCCACCAGCGAACATCACCACCGTTCCCAAACAGCATCACAGAGGATCTTGTGTGGTAGGCGTGTATTATTGCCTCGATGAGGTCATATTAGTTCTGTGATACGGATTTTTCTTACTTGAAGTGTTTACATATTCTTAAAAAAGTTCCTATACTCTTTGAGGCATTCTGATATTAATTATAAAAAAACAGGTGGTCAAAGAAGGATGCCTCCTCCAATACAGTACTTCCCGTTATACAGCATTTATGAAGGTGGCGCCACTTCTTGTGTTATTTATCATAATGTTATTTGTTAAATAATTTTGAATAAGTGCAATTTTGCTCAAATTCTCAGAAGCTTACTTCTTAAGTTAGTGATGAGCCTTACAATAGTTTATGAAACTCTGTAAGATTACAAGAAGTGGAGCTGAGGGATCACCTCGCGAAATATGCTGAGATAAAATTTACTATGTTTCTATTTGTTAGTGCATTTTTCCGATTTATTCGGTGGGATCCTGGCCATGTTCTTTTCCAATCGAAAGAGTACAAATCCGATTTTCCCTCGATAGCATCTTCCAGTCCGAGCTTTGTTTGCTTTGGACAAGCAGGAGGGCGAACCATTCCTTATTTTCTAGCCTAGAAAGTTTGGGCTTACAGTGTCCGTGGAGTGATATTGCGTTTGCATTCATGTTGTTGTATTGGACTAATCTCGCACGCGCGGTGATTGACACCCTGAGCTTGATTCTTTTGCAATCTATATTCTATTGATTGTTTATTCCGATTGGATGACTTTTACAACTTAAGCCGTCTGATTGCCTTCGCATACCATCTATTTGGAGATAACGATCGTTTATTTTTATTTGGCATTGCGCTATTGAAAAATGTCTTAAAGTGTTTTCCAAACACCAAATTTTTAGCTGGCTTGGTTTTGCACGTATCACATGTAAACAAATCAATCCACCTACGACAAATCAATTTTTTGAAAGCACGTCTATTTGAACCGATTCCAATTCATTCGATTGGGGGCTATTATGAAACTTCTCGTCTTCCAAAAATTCGACTCACCGCGAATATTGGTATTGAACTTTTTTTTGTTTTTTTCGATATCGGAATTTACGAAAATGTTACGTCATAATTCGACTGCTAATTAGGTGGCGAGTATCATATCGTATACAAGTGTTGCTTGATATTTAAGATTTTGTATTTTAAAAATAAATTTTAATACTATTTCTACCGAGAGGTAAGCTAAAATTAATTAAAATAGTAAATAATTTAATAAATTAACGTATGTATCTTGATAAAATTAAAATTGAATTGACAGGTCCAAAACAAATGCTCAACGTTTGCTCAACAATAAACATTTCATTCCTTTTCTTACAAACTTCATTCGTTCAAAATTGTCGACTCGCTATGTATTTGATAATAGGCAATATTCGCAGCGTATCGAATTTTTAGATATCGATTTTTTCGAAGACGAGAAAAGTGTTACTTATTTGTGACGTAATATAAAAAAATAAAACTTAATTTCTGTTATGTGAAAGAAACACTTTTACTGGCACGTTGGCATAATTTTGGAGACATTTCTGGAGGCCTATTATGGAACATATTCGTTAAGCAAAAAGATCGGCTTATTAGGTTGAAAAAGTATAAACAAATTACTATGAAAACATCCGCCGTGATCTAAAAATCTGATTTTGGATGTTTCATAATATGTCCCCTGTGGAAAATCAAGTCACTCTCCGCAACACGATTAATTTATATAAGTATGTGTATTGCTATGGTATGTGTCTGGAAAAATGTTTTAGTTCCGATCAAATTGATGATTTTTCATAAATACATCAGGAATATAGGAATTTTTCAGGGTACAAACCGAATGGGATGAGAAATGGTTTAGTTTCATTCAAATATTAATTGGTCCTTATTCATACCAGAACCATATTTCAAAATCATATTAAATTCTATTTTCTTAATACGAACCGGTTTTTTTCGCAAACAGTTGAGCAACACACCTTGTACCCCTGAAAGTCATACTTATTTAAAAATTATTACAACTGAATACAATTCATCTAGTAATTTTTCTTTCTTAATTTAGTCACTTGTGAACGAGAGGAAGAACATTGACTAGCTCCATTGATAGGTTATTTACTGAAGTAGTCTTTGCACTGGTTTTCTTAATCCATTAAATCATAATTGGTTTCGTTCTCTACAATCGTCTTACTGCATGTGAAGTGTCCAACATACCACGAAGCTCTTCATTTACGTGTCGATAAATACGTTGCCCATAAATTACTGCAAGTTTTTTTTATTTCTTGTTGAACCGTCTGGATATTTAGGTCCCTATAAAGGCCATCACTCCTAATGTACCACGGAGCGTTAACTATACCACGTAGCACTTTGTTTTGAAAAGTTTGTATTATTTTGGTGTTGGTGTTCTTTGTACAGCCCCAGAGCTGTATTCCGTAAGTCCATACAGGCTTTAGCACCTGTTGATATATAACAGCAATTTATTTTTGGTTGACAATTCCGGTTTTTTCCCGAGCATTACATACTAAGTTCATCTGTTTTCTTTATAACTTGCTCTTTCCATCTGAGCCTGGTATTTAAGGTCATCCCTAGATATTTAGCCTTATTTGCTTACGGAATCTGCTGACCGTTAATGATTGCAGGTTTGTAGCTGTCTTTTAAGTTAGTAAAATTCACATGCGTGGATTTCGATTCATTGAAACCCGATACCACAGATTATAGAATACAAACAGAAGGGACATAACCCGAGTTTTCTATGAAAAAATGTCGACCATTTTTTTATCCTTGATTTGTATGGAAAAGGGTAGAATATAGTAGTGAAAAAAAAATTGTGCTCGGAACTGTTTTACATTCAATAAGGGTAGAGTCAAATTTTTTTTGGACCACTTAGTAGCGTATATAAGTACATATATATACATTATAATATATGGCGATACTCCACAGTTTTATCCATTTTATGATTTTGCCACATACTTCTTGAAGTTTCGTTGTCGACTCCTCGATAGTGTCTCCTACTGAAAGAACTGCTGTGTCATCAGCAAATGTTGCAGGTAAATCTCTGATGTAGAGCAGGTAAAGAATAGGTCCCAAAACACTACCCTGCGGGACTCCTGTCGATATCTTGTTTAGATGTTTTGGTAAATCTCTATGTAGTTTGAGGAGTAAACCTCCGTGCCACACCTTATCGAAGGCCTGCGCCACATCTAAGAATATATTAGTATAAACCTTTTTCCTCTCTAATGTATTCTCAATGACATCTGTAAGCCTATGAACCTGCGCAATAGTTGACTGTTTCTCTCTGAAACCAAACTGATATTCTGGGATAAGGTTTCTTTGTTCTATGGTTTTTTTCAACCTTTTGAGCAATAGCTTCTCAAACAATTTCGGTAGTGTTCGTAGAAGTGAAATTGGCCGGTAAGATTTTCTATTATTCGGTGGCTTGCCCGGTTTCGGAATCATTATTACTTCTACTACTTTCCATTGCATTGGTACATGTATTTTCCTGAAGGTGAATTTATTTGACTCTGTAGCAAAACTTTCTGCAGAAAAATTTGCTGCAGTTTGAAGTGAAGTTAGGAATTTATTTTTGTTAAGGTGCCTGCCTTCAGCAAATTAATCTACAGAATAAATAATTTTTATTCCGAAGGGGCAATAAGTTCTACAAAATGAAATTTAGGGGAAATTTGTTTACAAAAATATAACCAATTTAGCTAATTTGATTGGATTCAGAAAAATTTGCTATACAGAGTCAAATAAATTCACCTTGAGGATTGCATTGATTATGTGCAGTAATTTACGGGTGCTTTTTCAGGCAGCTCCTTTATTATTTGCCCTGTTATCAGATCGTAACCAGGAGCTTTCTTTGCTTTTATGTTCTTAATTTCAGCTTTTAGTTCTTTCAATGTTACAGGCCTGATATCTTCGAAATCAGATATTCTGGGCGTATCAGCCGTGTCTTCGTAACTGGTCTGTCGACCTAGAGGTTGAAATGTTTCTTCAAGATGCTTAACAGACAGGTCAGCTTTATCTTTTGCACTCCATGCCAGTTTCCCATCGTTTGTTTTGATTGGGGGATCTGGGTTTTTGGCCGTTTTAGCCATTTTGTTGCTTTCCAGAGGGAATAGTCGGTATCTTTAGTTGGAGCTAGAGAACAAAGGTATTTTCCAATTGTTTCTTTTTCCACTGCTCTTATGAGTGTCTTAAGTTTGATGCATAAGTTGTTTGAGGTGGTTTTATCTTGCAGCGCACGCTGGATGATAATTTGGGGGTGCATTCCCATCCAAACCATTGTATGACATCAAGCAAGGGGGCTGTCTTGTTCCTGCTTAAACAATTCTTAATTTGTTTTGTTGCTTGTGAACTGTGGTGAATTTGTTTTTTCTTTTACATTTTCACTAACCGTCATAATTACAGGAGAATGATCAGATATCCCTTTTTCAACCAAAAAAACAAAAAAATTGGCTCATTATTCCAACCCACACAAATGTGTGAGTAAAATACCATAGTTTGTAATGGCGTTGTTGATAAAAAAATTTCGCTTGATTTGAAGTAATACCAACACAATTGTGTGTATAGTGTATAAATAGTGTTTTTTCGGACGAAAATAAGTTAAAAATGAATTCAAGTTGATTGAAAACACGTACACAAATAAATTTTTGACATGGTACTTCTGCCATACCCGCACAATTGTATTAGTAAAACACAAAAGGGATATTAAACTTTCATCATTTTTTAAGAAGATGTAGCGTTCCGATATGCCTTTAGTGATGTAGAAACCTATACGGTCTGGAATGGGATTTTGTTAAGATCAGTTGGCCAGTACGTTTGTTTTGATCCTGAGTAAAATTCACAGTTTTAGTATTGGCCAGCTAAGTAATTCATTACCTTTTGAAGAGGTTAAACTGGAACCCCCCAGAAGGTATTTTTTGCATTAAAGTCATCTTCGATAATGAAGTTACTTTCTAATTTCTGGAACAACTTAATGTAGTCTTCTTTCTTTAGGTTATACTACGGTGGTTACTTGCATGGACTCTTTTTCTATTTTTAATTCTTCATGATGTTTGATATTATCCCTAATAAATATAGCTGACGCTTCTCTTCCTCGTTCTGCAGTATGTGTGGTATGGTAGCAAGTATATCTCCGGATTGATACATACGAGCTGTTGGTAAAATATATTTGATATTAAGCATATATCAATTTTCTCGGTATTTAAAAATAGCTACTTCTGCTAGGTGTTGTGTTAATCCGTTTGCATTCCATATGGCTATTCTTAATGAGTAGTTTTGATGTCTTTTTTCTGCTCCGGAATTATGAATTGAGCTATGTATTGCAGACATTATTTATTTTTAACTATTTTGGAACTTGGCATTTCCAGCAAATTAAGTCGATCCAGAATTAACTTATTTAGTTTATTCTGTTCTTCAAGGCTATTTAAAATTGCTTAGACAGTGTTTTTGAAATTTTCGGTACCGTTGGTCTCATTTTCTTTCGAATTTGAAGAGGTCTGTGCATATGTATAATTCTCTTTTTCTGTAGCTGCTTGGCAACCTCACATCCTCGGTTGCTGGCTGGATGCTGCCTGTTATAATTTATACATTTTGCTGGTTCTATTTTTAGATAATTTGAAAGTTTGTGTTGGGTGCTTTCCAGCACATTTCATACATATTGGTACGCGCGCGCAATATCGTTGCGTATGGTTAAAGCCTTGGCATTTTTTACATTGTACTATTCTTGAGCTGACTCTTTTAACAGCTTCGATCTTTACTCGCATGTTGAGTATGCCAGTTGTATAGTAAATTGTCTCATTTTGCTCGGATTTGTCAAACGTTAGCATGAACAGGGGAAGCTCCCTTTTTGAAACGGCTTCTAGTCATTTCTCTCCGCTACGTCTCTCTTTTGTTCACGACATCAAAATCCTTTATTTTCTAGATCATCCATTATTGAATTACTTTCACAGGTTGGGTGTAGGCCTCTTGCCATGACCTTGATGGGATGATCGTTATTATTTTCATGCGTGTACCACTGAAATTTTTCCGCATTCAGCTTCTGTTTGCGTTTGGATTTGAATCTTCCATACATTATTGTTCAGAACAGTAATTTTATACTCTTGTTCCGTAACAGTACTCAAAACACTTTGGATTCCTAAGTAGTTTCTTTTACTTTTGGCTGTCCTTCATTTTGTTGTGACTCAGCTTGTGTTTTTATTTCTCTTTACTTCTCTTGTCTTGTTTAGCTTTTCCCTTCTTCATCATCCAGTTAGTTTCCCTATCTAACTCTTTCTTAACCATTGAGTATTCAGTCTTCTGCGACTTGTCTCTTAAGTTGTACTTCTAACGCTTCTTTATGGTTTTGTTTTTGAATTTGTTTTATCTATTTTCAAGCAGATTAACTCGCGGTGAAGATTGGAGATTGGAAGCTCCATATCTTCAATTTTTTGTTTTAGTGCTTCATTTTTTCTAGATTAGAATGTCCATAATTTGCATTGCTACCGACGTTGAAGATATGGGTTGCAGAACTGCTTTTGCTTCTACTTTTGGCATAAGTTCTTGCTGTATTTGACTGCTGTTGAAACGGATTCGCTGTTTCAAAATTTATTTCACTAACATGCAATAAGCGATTCCCACCAGAATCTATGGAACGGGCCTCCGAAGAGTGTGAATTAGCCAATTTGAAAAATGGTGTAAAATCCTTTTGTGTTTTGGTCCATTGTATTGGGATGGATTGACTATTCGCTATATTGATCCACTAATATGAAGGGATTGGTTACCACAACCGTTCGTGTTACAATACATTGCCCAGTGTGTGCCGTTCAAAAAATTACTCACTTTGACATAATATTTTGGGTAAATTGTGCGAAAAAATTTCATAATAGGCCCCTAAAGCCCGAGTCCGTTATTTACTGTACAAGCCAGATAGTTCCGAGTAGTTGAATCTTCAACGATGTTCCCCAATGTGAGAGCATTCGTAGACCGCTAACACCAAGGCAATAAATAAATACTCTCGTTTAATGCTTGTGTTTAATTATAATAATTAATTATTATTATTTTTATTGATGGATATTAATTTTTATTTCACGAAAAATAGCTTTAGTTGCCATTGTATGTCATTGTGTTTTAGAAATATAAAATCTTATTTAAAATATACAATATAAGTAAAATAAAAATAAAACCAAAACAAATCCAAATCAAATAAAAACTTAAGCCAATCAAATATACAATTTATAAAATCATTTTGCAGAAAATTTAATTTTTAATAGTTTGCACAGCCTTTATTAATTCTTGTAATATTTTATTATTAATTAATTTAATATCTCTCGAAATTTTTTGAACTGAAATCAATATACCGCACTTAAGTTTTTATTCAAATTAATTATTATTTGTCATTTTACTATTAAATAATTTTATTAATAACTTTATACAAATTTAAATAAATTAGGTAAATAAAAAATTTGTGGATTTACTTGTTGTGTGTGTGTATATATTATTAATTATTATCTTGTGTATTTTCTTTGATTTAATAATAATTAAGAAATAAAATAATAGTTAAAAACAAAAATTATTATAATTATTTAAAATTTAGATTTTTTTTTCTATTTTTATTATAAAATAAATGTATAATTTGTTGTTTTACTTTTTCTGCTGTTCACCTTACGTTTATTACAAAATTACATGTACAATAAAATAATTAAATAAAATTAAAAATAATAAACATTTTTTTAAAAATAATTATTAATTTATTCTCCACAGTCTTTGTCGTTCTTAATATTAGCATCTGTACCACCTGTTGTTGATGTTGTTGTTGTTGTTTTATGTTCTGTATCTTCTATCGCATTACTTAGTTCCCCGTTGAATTGCAGAAGGCAGCCAAGCGCACCGAAATAACCCTCGTGCTCCAAAAACAGAGCTTTAATAGCGCCTTTCGACCAGTATTCTAGAGCGGTACCCAATAATTGCATTGCAATCTCGTTCACACGTAAAAAGTTACCGACAAACACGATCTGAAAACAAGAATTACCGATAAAAAAAATGATTAAACATTAATTAACGTTTATAATAAGAAAAATATAATAAACAATAAAAATAATCTTTACTTTTTCAATATTTTGAGCAATAGCACACATTCTAGCAATAGAACCAATATTATTTGTTATTGTAACCAATGTCGCTCTAGCTAAATCAGCATTCGAACAACTTTCTATTCTATCACTACTATTCATATGTCCAAAACTAGATGCAACTAAATCACCTGGCAAACCAAACCGATCATAATCACCGCCATAAATATCTTTTACTAGCTTATCACATTTTGTGTGATCGCCGTGTGTTGCTAATTCGATTGCCTCTTCGAATGTTTTGCATCCAGTTAGTAACGAGCTTAGACCTAGAAATGTGCCACCGCCTAAACTTGTGCCCCAAACGCGAGTATAATTTTTAGCACCGCATACGGCCAATATTGATACGCCCGAGCCGATATTAACCAATAAAAATGGATAGGGTTGTGAAAAGTCAAATGGCTTTTTGACGTAATTTCTAAAAAAAAAAAACAACAAAATAAAATTAGTTTATTAAATTTTGATTTTATTTATATTGCTACAGTTCTTACTCTGAATTCAGCAGTTTCTCCCAATAAAAACATTCCGACCGATTGTGTGTATCTGTAAACAGCAGACCTTCGATTAGCGCATCGAATTCATCAAATTTGGCTAGCTTCATATTAACTTCTTCGCGGAAATTTTTTTCAAATTTGTAGGCTCCCCCACCGGTTGCACATACTGTGGTTACGAGCTGGGCCATTCCTTTACCTTTAGCTAAAGTCAAAAAGTTCTCCATTTCACTGGTTGGAAACCGTATAAAATGCAGTGAGCCACGTCTACCCCGTATCTCTACATTGTCCATCTACAAATTTCAAGAAGTAAAAATATTTTTTATTCATTTTATTATAATTTTTACTATTATACAAAATAAAAATAAATTCTATTGCTTGGGCATCACATCTGCAACATGAGTACTTTATTCAAGGAACAAATTTTGCTTTCAAGTTTGATTGTATTTTGCGATGATGCCCATGAAATTTTATATTCTCGATATTATTCAATGTAACAGAATATTACAAATATTTGATTAACTTTGCGCATTTTTACTTGTTTTATATTTCGTCTAACTTATGTTCAATGTCAGGTTATAGTTTAGACTTTACAATAGCAACGTACTATGTAGCAAATATATTGCCTATTTAGGGGGTTCGAGCATGGCGTTAGACAAATTCTACGACCTTTTCTAAGGACAGTGGTGTTTTGTGTTCCGATTGCCGAATACTAATGGAATAACAATGTTTTCGCTCCAAAAATTTTGATTTTAATTTACCACAAAAAAAGCGAAACTTTTTATGTCATATGGCATCTGCTTTGACTCGAGTGGTATTATCCTTTCGGAACACCGACTAATTCGTTTCGTCCCAAGTTTTATTGCCATCTACTTTGAAAGGGCAAAATGAGGAAATTATGTACAAACCGAATATATCAAATGCTAGTCAAGGGTTTGATATTTTATCGAGCTCCATTCAATATCTATGCTGCAATTTTAACGCTACTGAAAGTGTCATGCCTTTCGAATCCCACAAATTTCTGAAATGGAAGCAAGTTAGGCCTAATAAAATTTAGCTGGTTTTCTGCAGAGCCCGCAGCGATAGGTTTGGTCGAATTTGGATTTGGCACTTCAGGTTGAAGAAATTTCGTCTAAAACTTCACCGTACTTCCTTTAGAAAAAATTGAGCATATCCTGGCACTCAGTGCACAAGATGGTGTTGGACTCTGTAATATTCGATTTCAAAGCCTCGTAACACGGAAAATACACTTGTAATTTCAGATTGAAATGCCATTCTGTGCATACCCAACTATCCGATGACCTAAGGTTAAGTGTGGAACAGTCGTAGATTCCAAACCCAGCATTGAAACTCTATCACGAATGTTATTCCCGTCTGAATAGAAAATAACTCGTGCGAATACGGAAAGCTAAAAATTTGAAGCGCTATTCCAGTGTATTGGCGCCTAAAACCTCTCGTGAAATAGCCGTTGCTCCATGTGTACATACTCCCTGTCGCATTGTCAGAAATTACAAGAAGATTTTTATGGTTTAAAATTAAATAAAATTCCATGATAGATTAGAATACGGTAAGGCCACCTAAGTTTTTACGATTAGTAAAAGACACATCCTTCAGTAGGATTAACATATGAAGTTCTTTTCACACCATCCTTCCACAATGTCAAGAGCGTGTTCATCAGCTCGGATAGGAAATTTAGGTACTTGCCTGAATCTGTTACAATAAGAACATCAGCTAGCCTTTACCGATGAATCCGGATTGCTAAACCTTAATTAGAAGTTTGTCGATAGCCAAGCGTCACATGTGGGGAGCACACCTCCTTGTACATAACCTTTAACTTTGAGAAACAATTCAATTCAAGCATATATTCAATCCAATTCACAATATTGTTATCAATGTCGATTGTGATAGTTGCAAAAGAAGTATTCTCAAACACACCTGCAATATAAAGGTTCGCACCGATGGGAAATTTCTTGTTGTTAACTCGATTGATCGCTATAGTCAAACTTTAGGTATAAATATGACCGGCTCAAGGAGCTCTGAACTAATCCAAACACCTCACTGGCTTTGAATTAAATCCAAACACCTCCCGGGTCACCAAGTAGTGACTAGGGATCCCGATAAACGGGTCATCCCTTGAATGGAATGGGTCCCATTGGTTTGGCATACCCATATGAACGGCTGAATGGGTGGGTTAATGTTGGAGGGTGCCGGGGGTGATGGGGGGAATGGAGGGACGGGAGAAATGGGGGCGGGGGCGATGGGGCACGGGGGGCGATGGGGAAAGGGGGCGATGGGGAAAGGGGGCAATGAGGAAAGGGGGCGATGGGGGGCCGGGGTGCTCGGCGAGGTAATGGGCTGAATTAAGGTGTAATGCGACCCGTGCTGAAGATCGACTAGGCTGGAGCCCATTTAACAAAGTCCAGTCGTGCTCGGAGCCCTCTGGATTCCAGGCTACCTCCAGTTGTAACGGGGGCAAAAGTCCCGCTACCATTTTGATTGCCTATAACTTTGTTCAAAGAAAAGATAAGTAAGTTTGGTTTTCATAAAAAGTTTATTTGGTCTTTGCATTTTTTTCCGTTATGACTGGAAAATTATATCGGCTAAATGGTGACCGCGATTCGCTATGCAACTTTCGGCTCTTTTTAAGGCATTTTTCATGACATCCTGCAATATCTCAGGCTGAATTTCTTCAATTTCGTGACGCATATTATCTTTAAGATGTTGAATCGTTTGGGGCTTATTCACATGAACTTTTGATTTTAAAAAATCCCATAAGAAAAAGTCTGGTGCTGTTAAATCTGGAGATCTGGCTGGCCATGCTAAATCGCCATTTCGCGAAATTAGTCTTCGTGGAAAAACGTCATTCAATAATTGAATTATTGAACGGGCTGTGTGTGCTGTAGCCCCATCTTGCTGAAACCACATGTCCTCTAGTCCTTGCTGTCCCATTTCAGGCACAAGAAAATTCCGAATCATGTCTTGGTACCGTTCAGCAGTAACAGTAACTTCAACACCTCGGTCATTTTCAAAAAAATAGGGAGCAATAATGTTTCCAGCATGAATACTGCATTACTGTACTCAACTCGTTGATCATGATCTCTCGGTAGCAATTTATGGACTAATTGAATTTTGTACGGGAACATTTTCAAATCAATTTTCAAAATTCGCCTTAAACTGCGTGCAAAAATGTGTAGCTGTGAACCACGACCCCGAATTGATGTTTCTGGAGACTCTGCATCACTATCGCGCACCAGAGCCACATTTTCAGCGTTACGAGACGTCCGTTGTCTTCCAGAACGAGGTCTGTCTGCTGTCGTACCGTACTGTCGAAAATTCGCATGTAAACGATAAATTGTGGTTTTGTGAGGCACTGGACGATTAGGATATTTTTGACAAAATTTCCGCTGAGTGGCAATAATGGAACGATTATTTTCAATAAATATTGTCACTATTTCTGCTCGTTCTTGTGGCGTATATTTATCCATTATAAAATTTGGGCGTCTACACAACACAAGGGTTAAAGCGAAACTGAGCTAAACGTCACATAACCAAGATGGCGCGCAATCAAAATGGTAGCGGGACTTATACCCCACCCGTTATTTAACCTTACCTGCGTATACGGATCTCTACGATCTCTTTCTCCGACACTAGCGGGAAAAACATGGAAAATCAAGATGAAAAAAAAAAATAAAGGGGCCGCACATAAGGATTTTAAGTAGTGTTTAGTCCCAAAAATGTCTAGAGACTAGAAAAATGCACCAAATTGAGTATTTTATTTTTTAAAATACTCTTTATGAGATTCTTAAAAGATCCCTCATGAGTATTTTGTCTGAATTTTTTTTGTATGCATAGATATCAATACATACTCAGACCCAAGAAACGTACTAAATGAGAATAAATTCAAGATTTATAACAAGTGAAAGTGATTTGACTGCTAATTGACAGCTGTCAACTGTCAATATCGAAAATCTAACTCCATATTTGAACGTAGCGACCGCAAAAAACAATGTGTACCAAATTTTAGAAAAAAATAAGGGTTAAGAAAAAAAGTGACGCTTTTAAACAAATACATATCTGAGTATGTACTGATTTCTATGCATACAAAAAATTTTCAGACAAAATACTCATGAGGGATCTTTTAAGAATCTCATAAAGAGTATTTAAAAAAAAAAATACATACTCAATTTGGTGCATTTTTCTAGGCTCTAGACATTTTTGGGACTAAACGCTACTTAAAACCCTTTTGTGGGCCGGTACCCTCCAAAAACCAGAAGATATAAAAGAAGGGAGTAACTTGAACTATAAAAGTGGGGGTTCCCTCATCAGAAGCATGAGTAAACGACATCATGGCATCGAAGACAGGAGGAAGCGGAACTGCCAAACAAAATAGTGGGGATTGAAAGAGATCCCTCCGGCAAAGCGATGGTACTGGGAAAGATGGTCAGCGTTCAAAATTTTAGAAAAAGTGGCTGCGACCTCTGAGGAGCAGCTTACAGTAGAACAAAAGGACTCTGTGGCATGGGCTATAAAAACTGTCGGCTGCGATAGCTAGGAAAGGGTCCTTGTGTATAAAAGACAGAGATCCCAGGATGAGTTTGAAGCGGGCGACAGGAAGCGAGTCAAGGTGCAAACAGATAGGAGATCCTAAAGGAGTACGTGTTGGTACTACCCGTCATTGACAGAAGTCAGGAAGATGGAACATCACGTCGGAGAAGTGGAGGGTTGTGTACAAGTACAATGCATTTAACTCATGAAGTTATCTGCGTGATCGGATCAGAGATCGAATCGATCGTCCTTTATAAAAGGGCAGTGGCCGAAGTAGGCGAGTTGTGGCAGGGCACGAGGCTTGAGGCAGTCTGCAGAGAGGAAATCCCGAGCAGGCCGTGGGCACGCATCTTTTTTACCAACCGAGCCGGATAAGCCAGAGGAAATCCTAGAGATCATTCGGCCCAGTAATCCCGATCTTCCAACAGAAGACTGGGGGAATGTAAAGCAAGAGGAGGCTAAGGGGGCTGTGATTGGCAATCATGCTGATCAATAAAGAATCACGGGCTTCCCTTGAAAAATCAAAGGGAGTGATCAACTTCGGGTTCGGGTCGATCACCCTTAAAATATATAAATAAGACGAGGCCGCTACGTGCACGGAAGACCAGCCTAGGGCCGACTGCGAACGGACCCAGTGGGAGACGTTCAAGCGGGCGAAGGACGACCAGCCGAGTGATGCTTCGGACGCGGGGAATATAGTGACGGGAGATAGCCTCCTCTCTCTGGAGTCTGATGGCGACATCCTGTCGGACTCTCGAAGGGAGGAGGATGGTGGCCGAAGCAACGAGCCAGATGGCACTATCCCGGTGCAGAGCGTGCAGGAAGAGGTGAGTAAGATAGACTACAATGATTAATACTGTACAAATAAACCTGCAACACACGAAGGCTGCCTCTGAGCTCTTGTTCTCGGACTGACTAAGTCAGATGAGGACTTGGTGGTAATCCACGAACCTTCGATTAATAATAACAGGATCTGTGGCCGTAGAACGAAAGGGTATAAATTATTATACTCAAGCAACTCTGAGAAGATCAGAACGTGTATTTTAGCGAAAAATAATTTGAATATTTTTCTTCTTCCTCAATTTAGTATAGCGGGGATGTTACAGCGATAAGCGTTGAGGTTGGCTGTGAGAAATTCTGACTAGCCTCAGCCTATATGGATCGCGAGAAGGAGGTTCCACCGGATAACCTGAGGGAACTGATCCGAGAAGCAGGTCAAAGAAGGGTAGGTGTTATCATCGGATATGATGCAAACGCGTATCCCACAATCTGGGGAAGCACATACATTAACGAGTGGTGCGTTATTTTTTGATTACTTATTAAATACCAACCTTTTAGTTTGCAATATTGGACGAGAACCGACATGCATTAGTAAAAATCGACAGGAGGTTTAGACGTGAGCTTTGCGTCAGAAACAATCTTTCATATGATCAGGGGGTGGAGAGTGACAAAGCAGCACTCATTTTTTGATCGCCGATAATAACATATAACCTCAACATTAAACCTGTTACCTGGAAAGCCTTCGGAAACCCCAGAAGGACAAACTGAAACAAATATGGGGAGGTGTTGGAAGTCCGCTGGAGGTCCCTGGACTTCCGGCGACAGTAGAAGAATTAGACTGCATGGTTGATATTGTCACAAAAGCATGCAATATTTCATTTAATGCTGCGTACCTCCTGATAAACCCTAGGGGCACGCAGAAACCGATATGGTGGACCACGGAGTTGGGAACTTATCGGAGGGAGTGTAGGACAGCCTTTAATAAAGCAAAGAACACAAGGAGGTTCGGGATTGGGTATAGGAGTCCCAATCTTAGGAGGACCTAAGAAAGTACAAAAGAGTTGAGGAAGATTTTCCGGGAAGCCTTGTGGCTCGATGGAGCCTGGAGCTCATCGAGGAACACCTTTAATAGAGATGGAGGGCATCGTGGACAGAGAACGAAGCCTGTAGGCGCTGGAAGATCCAAAGGAACTCGGCAGTCATCCTCCCCTGGCTGGAGAGTATCTTCAGGGGATGTCTGGAACTGGTCTATATTCCTAGGAAATGAACGCCATTTCACGGAATGGTTCAGACTTATGGTAGTTCTAACGACATTGCACAAGTGAACGAATACTCCGCTCCACATATTTGCCTTTGTTCGAAAGGCAACAGTTTCTTTTACTTGGCCTGTTTTCCTAACTTCTTTTTTACACATTCTATCTATTTTATTGGTGTTTAATATGCATTTTTCCACCCAGCGAGCTGCATAATTCCATAAGTTGAAGCTACGTTTGACGCTGGGGCGGTGCTAAACAAAAAAATGCGATTATACTAAACCAATTTAATGTCGTCCACATCTGTATTCATATACCGGAATTTTTTTCGTTCCTTTTATTTTATTCCAACCCTATACATTCAAGTAGAGCTAGGCCTAGGATTTGATATATTTCAAAAATGCGTTTATACCTTGTTTTGAAATTCCTAATTTTTTTTTTCTATTTAATTGTACTAATGAACTAACTATCTCATTTTATCTTAAAACATACCCATTGGCCATTTCTGCCTGATGAGAATTCCAAATTCAAGTTTGGTTTTATAATAAAATAATATTTTATAATTCAAACAACAATCGGAAAATATAAATTGCAGTCAATACGTAAACAAACTATGTATTTAGTTTAAATATTTACATTGCGTTTGACGTTTGTAATTTGCAAATAAAGTGTCGTGTAATCAAAAATTATTTTTGTCTCGTAGTAATATGATATTTATGTAGGTAGGGTACTTACGAGTATATAATATTTTTGCAAATACGATAAATACTTACAGCAAGTTCAAAAATAAATATTACACAACTGCGGTTATTTTTCTTAATTACGGAATATTTTTAATTTGAACTTTGAGCTTTTAGTTTAATGTAAATACATTTCGTATTTGCGTATATGCAAAGTTGATAAATTTCATTCTAGTAGAGTAATTTGGATCGCCAATTTATATTCCGGTGATCATTGAACTTTGCACAATTGAATTATTTCGATTGTCATTAAGAATATGTGTCGTTAAGAATATGTGTAAAAGTCATGCATGTACTCGTAATTACTCTCGTACGTAATCTGGATTTTTGGTTAGCAATCAAATTTACTCTGAGCTGGTGATGTATTCATTGCACCTGTGCGTTTTTAAAGCAACAATAAACTAAATGCAGGAATCATTTTTAACCAGAGACCTATTCAGTTGAGAGATCTAAAGAAGATTAGATCTATTGGCTCTATTTTTGAGTCTTCTAGCAGTTTTCCCAAATCTTTTAAAATCAGAACACCAAACAGACTTGTTCTGAGTTTTCTACTTGATCATACGGGGACACGATTTTTCGAAAACTAGTGGGATTGCGTTCGTCAAAGACGACGCTAGCAATTCAATATCATGAGTCGAACGTATCTCGCCCAATGGAACCAGTAGAAGTACCAGTTCAAGAAAAAAAATAGCTTCCGGTTGCTTAGCTTCTTATTTCGGTAAGGTTTTAATTTGAGTAGGTCGTTTGAGGTTTCTGTTACAGGAGCTCCACAGCAAAGTTGACTCACAGCATTTGAACCATTATCAAATATTATTTAGTGAAATCTACCTTTGATCCTGCATCCACCGTGTCGACTGATTTAATGGAGAAAACTTTTTGTAACACATTTTCCGCCAAGTCTATATAAGCTATTACTCATACTTAACTTATTCAGTCAAATGTACGGGGTGCTTTTATTGTTCCAGGTCAATTTTGTTTGGCTGTTATTATGTTTTGAATGAGATTGGTCAGTTCGCATTTTGCAGTCGTATAGAGTGGTCGATAATGGTAACGGCCTGGTAACGTTCAGCTGTAACAGTTTCACCAGATTCCAGAAGCTCGTAGTAAATGTCTCCTTTCCAATCCCACCAGACACACAGTAACATTTTCTTGGTACGAATCAACCCATGGATTTTTGCGTTTAGGATTATCGTATAAAATTCGTTTTTCATCACACATAATGATTTTGTGCAAAAAATTCTTTCTTTTGTACCGAGAAAGCAAATTTATAACTGAGTAACTTCTAACTGTTCTGCAAGCTCTTTTTGAGTTTGACGCAGATTTTGATCCAGTAAAACTTTAAGTTCTTCGCCTTCAAATTGTTTTACTGCACCTAGACGTGGATCGTCTTCAAGGCTAAAATTGCCGCCACAAAATCTTGCAAACCACTTTTTTACTATTGAATGATTCACAGAATGTTCACTCAAAGCCGAATTAATCAATTCCATAGCATGAGCAGCATTTTTTTTTTCTTTGAAAACAGAATATGTAGAATGCTATGAGGTAAATGTTGCTTATCGACATTCATTTCAAATTGATACACATGGAACGATAGTTTGTAAATGACTGAAACTTTTGTCATGAAAACGACAAGCTACATACCCGGTGATTTTTTTTAGGCTGAAACTTTCAAATATCTCGGAAAATAAGCACTCTACGATAAAAATGTCCATTATCAAAATTTAATCATCCCAGGATGGACATACATTAGTGCTAAAATTAGTACCCCTCCTCTCCTTCTTGTAGGTGGGGCGGGGGGTAACCTTGAAATTATTATAGGAAACCCTCTTTTTTGTTGCAGATTCGGATTCTACGCCTTAAAGTACGTAGGATTTCTTTGAAACATTTCTTCAGCTAGATGGCGCTCTAATAACGATATTTTTTTCGATTTCTCCTACTGAGAACCTAAGCACACGATTCTGCAATACGTTTGAATTAAAACTAACACGTTTTCAATGTAAATACTCGAAATTAAAAAAATTGTAAAAATTGTATTTCTTAAATTTTTAATTACTGAAAAATGACTTGTCAAGAAACTACTATTATCGTAACTCAGGAACATGCGATTAAATCTGCTTTCAAATAAATGATTTTTTTGTATTTTATTTTAACAATATCTGAATAACTGGGAAATTGTTACCTGTGGAAATGTAATTGGCTGGTGAATAAACTACTTTCATCGTAACCTAGGAATAACGACGTGGACGTAGTAGTTTTATGTACCCTTCGGGGTGCTTGATTCTGACGACGAAATCTGATGAAGTAAGATCTGGTGATCTAGCACGCCAATTTACCGGACCAGCTCTACCAATCTAGCGACCATTAAAATGACGATCAAGTACTTCACGTGCTACCGACGAATAGTATACTGAACAACCATTGTTGTTGAAACCACATATTATGTCGCAATTCTAAGCTCGTCTTCAAATAATGTTGGCAGTTCATTTTTCAAAATGTCTCGGTACATTCAAGTTGCCTTCAATAATTTGGGGGCCGATGATTTTATTACCAATTAATCCACACCCCACGTTGACAGTTCAAGGGCGCTGCTGTTCAACTTGGCGAACCCAGTGCGGATTTTCAACACTCCAGTAATGCATGTTGTGTCGATTGGTTCCATGGTTTGTAAAAGACGACTTGTCGGAGCAATACAATACGTAGCGAAAAAATTAGGATTTTGTTGTATTTTTTCACGTGTCTTCTTGGTGTAATGACGTTTTAAAATTGTCCAAATACTGGTTTGGAACAAATCCGGAATCGCTAGCTATTTCTCGTGTACTAATATGAGGATTATGAGTTACTGCAGCCAATACAGCAATTTCATTACTTTCCTCAGTGACAGTTGCTCGAAGAGTCCTTTTTTCGGTTGAACGGGACCCATCAGTAGTAAATTGTTTAACAGTCCGGTAAAATGAAGCACGTGACCGAATCCTATTCGGAAATCGCGAAGCGTATAGAGAGTGACAGCATTATCAAGACTACGGCCAGTTTCTCCATAAACCAGGACCATTTCAATTTTATCTTGTACAGTTAAATATTGATAATCGTATGCATAGGTTCTGAGTAAGAGAAATCGAAAAAAAAATTAATATAAATTTAATTTAACAGCGACATCTATCATGAATGGAAAAAATGTTTCAAAGAAATCCTACGTACTTTAAGGCGTAGAATCCGAATCTGCAATAAAAATAGGGGTTCCTATTTTAATTTCATCATTACCCCCCGCCCTACCTACAAGAAGGAAAGGAGGAGGGAACTAATTTTAGCACTAGTGTATGTCCCTCCCGGAATGATTAAATTTTGAAAGAGTCGAGTTTCTACTTGCACACCTAATATATTTCGAAGCTAAAAATGATAAACCTGGTTGTAATAATTTTGAAAAAATTTCACTCATCTTGAACCAGTTTATCCGCGATTTGTGCAATCCAAATTTCTTACGGCTAAGATACGAGTTACTCAATAGGTTATCGTTTGACTTTGATGGGTCTAAAACGTATAATAAGTATTTACACTTATTTACTTGTACGATTCCGTTTTAACTTTTAAGTAACTTTCCTCAAGTAACTTTCCGTTAATTGTCGGAACTAGTTTTTAAAGAAACATTGGTGCACCCAAAGGAAAAATCATAATATGTATTAAGATTGAGTCTATATGCTTTAGTAAGTTAGTGAACATTGTCGAAGATAAAATATATTAAATATATGTACACTCACGGTGCCACTGTATCACACGGTGCCTAAGTTTATCAACAAAATTCGTTATTTATATCTCTGAGCGCGTGTGACTGTGAGTGACTGCCTGTGCGCTAAACAGAAAAGAAAACGGAATAATTTACGGTTTACAAACAAGTCATACAATTGTAATTGATTGCTTGTCTTAGTAATGACTGATTGAGGACAAAATAGCACAGCAAATATTGTTGATCACTTGAATATCGCGTGTTCCTCTTTATGACGCATTTTAATCAAGTATGTATTTTTTAAGTTTTGCACTATCATAATCACCTATGGGAAGGTCACTAATGGCGATTATCGAGTTACTTTCGAATTTCTTTAACGAAGGCTATTTGCGATTTTAACCGTTTTTGCGTGTTAAGTCGACCAATGTGATGTCATACACACCATAAAATGAATTTACATTGTTCTTAAGAGTATTGTGGAGGAAATATTTATTTATCCACAGCACAATATTTTCGTTAATTGAATAATTTGTTTGCACAAAATTAAAAATTAAACAGTTATTCATAAAAATGATGATTTGCATGTTGCTTGTATAACGTACTTGTATAATAATGGTCTGATTATGTTCGCGTGGTGAGTCTTACGTTTTCTAATCGTTATCTTTTAAAATTAAAACATTTTATCTCTATCGTGCGATACATTCAACAGCAATTACATATTTATTTTTACTATGGGTTAAAGTGCTGTATACGATACGCAATGACATTACGGTGCAAAGTGTTACATCACAAATATCAGCAAAGATAAGAAATTTTGTATTTGTGTTATGGCAATTCAACGAAATGTTTGATCGTATTTGTCTAGTATGTCTACATTTCGTTATAACCGGTGTGAAGTTTCTGGACACTTTTAAATTATTGGAAACTTTTATAATTTGGGCAGACATTTATGCGACTGTGAATTGTGTGTCATTGAAAATATAATTGTTACAAAAATTAATTATCGGAATATTCGCCATTACCATTTATCAGGTAGATGATGAATGCCTTCGCGATAGAAACTTAGTTGTTTCGAAGCAAAATAACCATCGAGCCATTTTTGCACATCTTCTATTTTCGTCAACCGCTGGTCTTTCAAATATGATACCGATCTGAATACGCCGCAAGAATAAGACGATGAGTTTCTGGGTTAATTTTGCTGTATGTTGACAATGGTTGTCATACAGAAATATCCCCCTCCACCTTCCTTGGCTCGTAAATGGTCTTTTTTCCTACAGAGCATCTTTTAATTTAATCAATTGTACCTCGTAACGTTCAGCTGTAACAGTTTGATCAGGTTCCAGAAGCTCGTTGTAAATGACTCCTTTCCAGCCCCACCAGACACACAGTAACACTTTCTTGGCATGAACATTCATTTTTGCAACTAATGTTGATGGCTGGCCTGGGTGTACACAATTTGCTTTCCATCACCTGTAATGATTTTGTTTTCTTCGATCAGTTTATGAGCAACCCATTTTCCTTCCTTCAGTATTTTTTCCATTGCATGCAATCGAAGTGATATTGCTTGGTGAGTAACTTTTAACTGTTCTGCAAGATCTTTTTGAGTTTGACACAGAGTTTCATCTAGTAAAACTTTCAGTTCTACGCTTTCAAATTGTTTTACTGACTGACTGAGTTGAATGACTCACATAATGTTCACTTAAAGTCGAATTAATCAATTCCATATAGCTTTAGGGTGGCGGGCGATTTGGATGCGTTCAAGTATATTTAAATGCAATCAACTTCAGAGCCGAGTTTCTAATTGCACACCAAATAGATTTTAGACAGACATTTGCGCATGTGTTCATTTCCAAGAAGTGTAAATCCAAAAAAATTTTTGTTTGTAAAAAAGATTAAATTTTTGTATTGCATATTATTCTTTTCAGAAATTACTGAAAGAATGTCGTTGTAGCTTATGGTAAATTACACGAATATCAGTGATTGCCCCGCGGATCGCGGATAGCGTGAATGTTCAAAAATTGTCAACGAGAGCCTTACGGCTCATTTCGAAATAGCATTAGATAGTTTTAACCCCGCAATATATGTATGCTCTTACAAATCTATGTAGCCACTATGGGAGCCAATATCTGAGATGCGTGTAATTTACTTTAAGCTGCAACGACATCCTTCATACAAAAATTGCATATATTCCTGATGATTAATGTAATTTCTGAAAAGAATATGAAATAAAAAAAATTAATCATTTAATCTTTAAACAAAATTTTTTCTTCTATACTTTGGCTAAAAAATTAGTTTTGGACACTCGCATAAATTTCTGTCCAAACTATAAAAGTCTCCAAGAATTTGAAAGTGTCCAGAAACTTCACACCGGTTCGTTATAAGAATCCCCTAGTATTACTATTATTATTAATGTTGGCTGGAGTCCAAACAGATTCTTCAATGACACAATGGGTTCTCAGACTCGAAACTGCATAAGCTTTTAGACTATAGGAAAAACAACTGAAATACTTTTAAAGAACTTTAGTTAAGAAGCGGGAACCAAGCTACATCGAATCGATATCTGCAGAGAAAGTAAGTACGAGGAGGGCTGCCGTAAGTTTTTAGAAAATGGTAATACTAGTGTTTTCCGATGAAAATCTCTATGTTGGTCAAAAAGTGTAACATTTTTGACAGTTATGTTTCTCAAAAGTCATCTGTCAGTTCGCATCACAACAATGTTTTTTATTTATGTACTTGAAAAATTGAGTTCAGTGGAAAAATGGAATTATCGCGTGAAAATTTTTGTGTGATGATTTTTTACGATTTTCGAAAGGGGCTAATTCAACAACAGTGCTTCGAATCACTTCATTCGATTTATGGCGACGAAACACCATACTTGGCTAGTGTTTATAATTGGTACAATGAATTGAGCATTGGTACAATAAAACAGCTGTTGTGCCAGCAAACATCGATGCTGTGAGAAAACTGATTGAAGGGGATCGTTATGTGAGTTATCGTGAAATCGGGGCATGCCCAGACATAGATCTTACATGAACATTTAAACGTGTGGAAGATATGTACACGTTGGATTCCAGATTTGTTGACAGACGTACAAAAAAGGTTCGTGTCGATTGGTGACGCCAAATGCTTGAACAATTCGTTGGAGGTACTTCCAAAAACGTATACAAGATCGTGACAGGTGACGAATCATGGATATCTGCGTATGAGGCGGAAAGTAAAGAGCAATCGACTGTTTGGGTTTTGCAATTCGAAGAAAACCGACAAAAGTTGTGTGAGATCAGAGCGTTGGGAAGCAACTGGTAGCGTGTTTCATCACGTAAACCGGTCATGTGGCTGGTCCGAGGTTTTCCACAAATTGAGAGAAAACAGCCCAAAACGGCGAATCATTTTGCATCACAATAATGCGAGCTCTATAGCTAAGATAAAATGCGTGGACAACGATTTTTATCGCCTGAAGAAGTGATTGAAGCGTTCAAAAACCATGTTATGATGGAGCTATCATCTTCGGACTGGCAAAATTGTTTCGATAAATGGAGTGAGCGTAAGCAAAAGTGTATAGATGTTAGAGGCGAATATTTTGAAAAGCAATAAAGTAATTTTTGTTGAATTTTTTATTACTTTTTGCTAAAAACTTTTACGGCAGCCGCGTATAAACATATTCGCTTTGAACGATCGTGACTAGTAAGAATAGTGACTAAAACTGTTATTAAATGTCAAATGAGCTGATGATTCCAACCCGAAAAAATACACTCGTGAAAAGCATACCGTTTTCCTTTATAATAACGCAGGTTTATAAAGAGTATGTTTTTGGTAACTCAGTACATTTTAGTTACGGAATGGATCCCGAGATTAGACCCTTTTCCGATAGAAGTATGCCTTTGAACTGAAAGTGTTCTCCTGATTATTTCTCGTGCTCCTTAAGAGAGAGGACGGTCGTACTTTATTTTGTTTTTCTTTCTGCATCGGCTTCTCGGCCGAGCGCCAGATCGTTTCTTCTTACTTTTTTTTATTATGCCCTAGCGTTTGTAGTGCAAGACAGTTAGCCATTATTCATGGGGGTTCCAACATTTCCACGAGAGTGATGAGTAAACCATTGGGAAAGAAATATATAAGCTAAATTCTGGTAACAATTTATCGTCAGCTTTTTTAGTTTTTGGGATAGATGAACTGAAACAACTAAAAATTTGTCGAGAAGTGCAAGATAATAGAGGTAAATCTAGTGCCTTGTAAATAAGTCAGCGTTCTGGAACTCACCAAGAGATTTTCTAATAGCTCTTCTACATTGCCAAAATATGGTAGTGATTTTTAACGTTTAATTTCATTGTGATTTACAGCGAAGTTTACAATCTAAGGTGACACACCAAAATATTTGACAATAGCTGTGTTTTGGAGCACTATCCGGAGCCAAATGGCAATTTTCTATTGAAACTGCAGCTATTATTCACTGGTGTCGCTGTACTTTAAAAATTAAAACTAAATTCATCAATAAAACAAACATTTATCACCTGAAATATATTAATTGACATTTATTTTGACATGACGTTATAAACAAAAATTCATTTTGCTGCGTTTTAATTTTTTATTGTAAGATTTAGTTTCTAATGGTTTCAGGGGTTTACAAAATTAAAAGCCTTTTCAAATTTCCCATTGAAATGGATAGCGCTCCCGATAGCGGCTCCCGATAAATAAGTGAGCCGAGATATTTTTTTATCGATTTTTAATTAAAAAGTTGAATGAAAAATCTTAGTTTAGATTTAAATAAATTAATTAAATGCAATAATAGCGCGCTAAATATAAGTTTTCACATAGAAAATTGGCTGCTCCGGATACAGCTATCGGGCGCTAATAAAAAAACACAGCAAATATCTGATTTGCCGATTCCTAAAAGAGATGGGTTAACAAACTATCTGTCCCTACAAAGAGTAAATGTTGGCAATGTGTTCGTTTATTAAACTGGGGCTTTACTATTGAGTTCGACGTTAATTTTCAACGGCTATCATTTTCCTATATAGTAAGCGTAGAAACAAAAGAGAAAAGAATAGTAAAAATTTTATACATGTGTATTTGTTTTTTTTGCGTTTGCCTACTATAGGAAAATGATAGCATTCGAAAATGAATGTCGAATTCAATAGTTAGGCCTCTTGTTTTACATCGATTACCGTACAAATCCTTGTCAAGGCGTCAGTATAACTTACATTAATTTAAATATGGGAATTCAGTGTTTACTCCAAACTAACCGTAATAACTAAGTCATCTGCGCGTCAGTGGTGATAGAAAATCATATACAGTAGGCTCGCGATAACATGAACGCTGTATACCGTGAACTACGGGCAACGTGAACAATTTTTTAATTCCATAACTTGAATCAAGTAAAGTTGAATATGCGATTCGGGGATTCCCAATTTGTCCTTTTTTCATATAAAAAAAATCAACTCCCGCAAAAATGAACAATCTCGTAAACATGAATTTGCTTGGTTTTATCTTGTTCACGTTGTCATGAGTCTACTGTATTTACTATCAAGGCTACTTGCAATATCTAGAAGTGTGACCACAATGAGGAAGCTTTAGGTATGAAAACAACTCTACCGCTCCTACAACACGGTGAAAAAAGTCCCAAAAGCAATAGCAGCGGCTAAAATATGAACTTGAAACCTTTCAGTCTACGAAAAATATTTATATACACGAGGCATTGCTGCTTTCATTAAATTTAAGTATTTCGCCATATCGATTTACGATATTTATCGATCTTCGATGTTTATTGATTATCTGTAACGATTCAAAATCGGATGCATTTTTGGAGGGAATTGGTGCTGACTTTCTGAAGAACAGAAGACTTTCATTCGTTTACTACTCGCTGTAAGCACAACTAATGCTCAAAATAAAACGACAACTTCTAACCATTTCAGTATCAATGGTGAATACATTGTAAGGTAAGGTAGGTAAACAGTGTGAACTCGATGTAACAAAACTTAAACGCGCAAAAACGGAATTCTAGTTTCTGACAGACATTATAGAGCCTGGCACCCTAATTATTACCATTTTCTTTACAACGAAATATGAGGATAATCATAAAACTGCGATAACCGCCCCATTCCGGTCTGCACCATTTAGTCCAGATATTTTAGAGATTCCTGAACTTCGTCTACTCTTATATCGACGATGACGTCGTTGCGAGTCATTCTGAGATGGAACACAACGAACATTTGAGATTTACGTTAAGCTGCGAAATGCGTTTTCGGTAAAAAATCACGGGCCTTTTTGTCCACACAATTTCGGAAAATTCCACCCTTCAACTAGAGGGTCATTTCAAACTTTGTGCCAACATGGTATGGTACTCCTACCATCGCTTTGTACCATCTTTAGCTGAACTACGCAAAAATAGAAGAAACATTTCTTCGCCGCAACACTTATGCCACATATGTAGAACGACATCCGTTTTACATAAGACCGAAATTTCCATCATTTGGAGTTGTACAATGCAAAGACGCGACACATTCTGTTGGCTCCCATTAGCGTTATTTTTAAAAAAGCTCTCCCGTGCCTAAATTAAATACTATACATTCGATAGAGAACTTCTTGCTATCAAATATCTTGCAATCAAATATTTTCTGCGAAAACTTATTGCCGCTGGATGAAAACATTTGTTTTCCCCTTTATCTCCATTTAGGAGCATAGGGCATCTACTAGACTGGACCATCGAACTCTATTTGGAGCTCTTTAGTTCCCCCCATGTCTTCTCAAGATGTTTTGCTTCAGTTAGCACCGTTCTTTTCCAGGTCACTGCTGGCCTTCCAACTTTCCTCTTTCCTTGCGGATTCCATTCTAATGACATCCTGCTTATGTCATTTGGTGGCTTTCTCAGCGTGTGTCCTATCCATCTCCATTTCCGCTTCCTAATCTCCTTCTCAATGTCTACTTGGTTTGTTTGTCGCAGTAATTCTTCATTTGTGATCTTGTTCGGCCAGTAGCATTTGATCAATCGCCTAAGGCATTTATTCACAAACACTTGGAGCCTTCTTGTTATTTTCTGGATATGTTTCTACGTTTCACAGCCATACAACAATACTGATTTTACACAGGCATTGAACAATCGTATCTTGAGTGTTTCTTGGCAGGACGGATGCATTCCAGATCTTATGGAGCATGTTAAACATGTTTCTCGCCTTGTTGATGCGTTGATTAATGTCCTCTTCCGTTCCACCTGTTCTTGATACAGTACATAGCCACGGTATACGAATTTTTCGACATCTTCTATTGTATCTTGGTTGATGAGAAGTGGTGTACTAATGCTTGTGTTCAGTCTCAGGGCCTTTGTCTTTCTTATGTTTATCTTGAGCCCGACATCTTGTGCTATTTCTGATAACTTCTGTAGCTTTTGCTGCATGTCTGCGTATTTGTGTGTTAGAAGGCATATATCATCTGCGTAGTCGAGATCATTGAGTTTTCTGATTGGATCCCACTGAATTCCGTTTGGTGATGCGGTATCTAGCTTGCACATAACATTATCCAGTACTATGAGGAACAGTAGTGGAGATAGTACACATCCTTGTTTAACTCTTCGTGTATTGTAGTATGTGCAACTCTGCTTTCCTTTGTATTGAACTTTGTTTCCAGCATCCCGGTACATTTCTCGGATAAGTTCGGTTATTTTCCTCGGGATGCCTATTTCACAGAGTGCTTTCCAGATTGCGCTCCTATTGATGGAATCGAATGTGCGTTCGAAGTCGACGAACGTTCGTTCACAGTTAGTGAGATTCGTTCCAGGATGATCATTGCTAATACTTTCATTGTACTGCTGAGTAGGAAGATGCCTCACCAGTTTTTGTATTCTCTTAAGTCGCCTTTCTTTGGGATCGTTATGGTTAAGCTCTCTTTCCATTTTCGCGGAATTCTCCCAGTATTCCACATTCTATTAATAGTGGTGTTAGTGCTCCTGCAGTTGCAAATGCGTCACCATTGAGTAATTCAGCTGGTATGTTGTCGGTTCCAGCGGCTTTGTTATTTTTCAGCTTCATTATGGCACTTGTAACTTCCTGCTCCGTTGGTGGATGGGTGTTTCTGGTTTCGTTATAGTTGCCATCTGGAAACTCCTCAATTGGTTCGCTATCTATGCAGTTGTTCTCGAAGAACTGTTTCCATCAATTTAGTTTTTGGTCGTCTGTAGTTAGGACTTGGCCATGTGGATCCTTTATTGGTGGTGCATTTGTAAATTTTTCGGCGATCTTTCTTACACATTGATGTAATGTGCGCATATTTCTATTTGCTGCCGCTGACTCGGCAGTTGTGAGAATGTCTTCAGGGCGAAAACTTGTACTCCACAACTAAAATTCAAATCCCATCACTACACGAAATAAGTTGTTGAATTCGAACTACCAAGTGGTAGTTTTGAACACATTTAAATGAATCTGGGCGGTCAACTTTCCCAACGAAATCCCACTTTTCATGGATTCCCACTTTTCACACATATAAATGTTTAGCCAGGATAATTTTCAATTCTTCTGTCAATAGAAGTTTAAGTCACAAGACACACAATGTAATAGTCGCGGTGATATGAAGTGAAAGTTAGGAACGAACAGTAACTCGTCAAGCAATAATTGAAATTGAATAATAAATAATTTTAATAATCTAAAAATTAGTCCGGACTGGAATTGTTGGAGGAAGTGGCGAGAGAGGAAAGTCCGGGTTACAATAATCCAGCATTCCCAAATTTCTCTATTAGAATAGGCGAATCTGCCTTAGGGATGTCTCAAGATTCCATGTCTGCCGGAATCATTGTACCTAGAGATCTATCTGGCGAGCGGTAAAACATTTTCTTCTTGTTCTACTAAAAAGTATATCAACCAATCTGATTAGATCGTTAATTTTTAAGAATAGAATATCAAAAACTTATAATATATGTAGTAAGAAATAATTTTAATGATGTGAACTAGAAAGTGAAGTATTTACTATTAAAAGGTTTTCAAAGAAAACAAAGATCGACGGACTGCCCATACGTGATTAAGATGTTCTGTAATAATAAAATAAAGATTTACGTGTAACTTTCACATCCGGCTTATGTATTTACATAACAAATTCATAAAGAATTACGATTCCAATTATAAACTTAGTTACTAACAATGTGTAAGTATACAAAGTAAGTAGTTTGTTGTACACGCGCGAGTAAAGATCAACTTAGTTTTTTCAAAAAAAAAAACACATTTTAGAAAATTGAAAATCGTGTTAAGCACGTGCTACCCGTAATACGGAACATACCTGTAAATGTATATCTCGATGGCCATGTTTTCCATATGCCGAATGTTTTGTTAAATAGCGTCTAATATTACGTAAAATTTCTGCCTCTTCATCTAGCTCGTCCGGTGTTATGTCCTTTGGCTCGAAATACACCAATTTGGTTAATGTGCCACCAATGTCCATGCCAAACCATGGCATAGCTAAAAACAAAACAAAAAATCATTAATTAAATTAAATGGGAAATTAATTTAAATTAAAAGACGAATAAATAATTTTAAACGGATATAAATGTTTTTGTTATTTAATGTAAATCGCGTAAGTTATACGGCAACAAAACTATAAAAGGTCAAAATGGAACAATTTGTAGGGTAGGGACGGATTCTAAGCTCGATAAAGTAAAAAAACACAAGTGTTTATAATTAACATATTATCTTGTTTCAAATATAAATTATAATTTATCAGACGTAGCGTACGGATTTTCCGGTAATCGAATCTGTCTACGAAAGAATCACGCGCGCTGGAAATTCTCAAGATCATGGCTGGGTTTTTGCAAATGCATATTTAATTTAATCATTTTATCGAGCTAACCTTGTTGAGTTTTTTACGTAATTATTGACATTCACAATATACATAAAACACCTTGCAACTATCACATTACTTAAGTAAAATTTTGTTGTTGAAGGCAGAATTTCCGAAATGGGTGTGTCATGTGTCGATCAACTTATAAATACTTATTCGTATTTATGTTTCTTTACAAACTGTATAATAATTGTGTTGGTAAAAAAAAAATTATCGTTGATCAGAATTCGTATTAGGGGTGCACTAAACAGCTATTACTAAGGATAGCTATCAATATTTGATAAATTTAAAAAAATTTTAGTCTGTGCCGTTGGCACAGCAGATTAAATGATGTTATACAGGTTGAGCAGTGTTGTTACTTTTTAATTACACCCATCACACCTCGCTCTGTATACGCAATCAAACGATTATAAGATTCTCAATATCGCTACTGAAACTACAACCAGCGATATTCCATGCGTGTGTTGCACAAATTTGCCACTTGTTTTTGGTATTGATATTTTCTGGTTACTTGATCAACATCCAACGCTACAATCAACTTACAAGTGACAATCTTGAATTATTTATGATGCTATCCAACAGATTTAATACTCGTTTATCAAGTACTACAGCAGACGCCAGCTCGAGTAAAACCATTGAGGAATCCACTAATCGGGCGACTTGAGTAGGAATTGAGAACTACCAATGATGCTTGCTATGATTTAACGAATTCGCTCTTAATCCACAAACCAGCTGTAATTATAGGTCGTACTAATATTCTAAAACTTCATCAGTAACTTTTTCGTAACGCCGATGTTATATCACACGTTAATTTTATTTGACTTTTTCTCAGCAATTCAAAGACTTCCATTTGATTTTTTTGCAATCACTGAGACAGTAACGAGTTTTTTACCTCGGATTTCAACGTCTTCCGGAACGATGGTTTTTAATATCCACACACAAATTTAACCGGTAAAGGGATTCTTGTTGCTGTACATATCAATTTTGATAATCAAATTTATACCATTCCCAGCACTGTAATCGAGCTATGAGTCAAAATTAAAAATAATAAAAATGTTTTTTTTATGTTGCTATATTCGCCCTTCCGTGTCGAGATGCCACACTTGCGCGTCCCCAGGTGGCGGATAGGGGAATGCTCTTTAACCGGCTTGCCGGACGGTAGGTGGGAAATAAAATATCATCCGCAGACCAAATCTGGCTAGGGGAAGGAACCCCGAACAATAAACCAACCATGGCAGATCAGGAGAAGAATAATGCTACGGTGTAGGGATTAGGATGCCCAGTATCGGCGACTTCGGAAAGTGGGCGAGCGGGCTTTCAGTCGTCGATATCTACAAGCATTCTCCAACATTAACGAAAAGGCCAGAATAATGAACATAATAATGAACTACGGACAAAATGCCAGCAATATGAGTCACAATGTAATAAATACCAAGATATTTTGGTAAACTTACAAAACAGAATTGAAACACCAGAGAGGCAAAATAAACCTTCTACACCTACTAATGGTAGAAGTCAGAGTCTAAAAGTCTCAGCAATGAATACTTTACGGATGAAGATACTTGAGAAAGAAACCCAAAATAGACAAAATAAAGTAAATGTAAATAAAAAGAGGAGACTCTCTAAAACGCCATCACGAAGGGATCGCTATCGCAAGCTAAGAAAAATACCAAAACAAGCACAACATGCACCCCTTACCACCACCAATCAATGTCAGCAACGTTAGACATTTTAATATACTCAGAGCTCAAGTATTGGCAGTGACAGAGAAACCTGCTCAGTTTAAAGCAATATCCAATAACGATATCAAAATAACAACGCAGTCTGAAAATGACCGTAAAATTAAAAAACTAATTAGCGGTATAAAAGAAACTGAAACCAATAACAAGGATAGTACACTATATAAGATGGAATACCATACTTATCAGCTCAAAAGTCATCCGATCGCGAAAGGATCAAAGCGGCAACCGAGGACCATGTTGCAGAGGGAAAACAATAAGGACATATATACGAAATTAAGAATTTGCTATATTGCAAGGTGTTTATTGAACCACTTAAAAAGGTAATAGGTATACCTCAGTGTACAAATTACCAATAGTTAGGATATACGTAGAACTTCTGCAATAGGCAAGCCAAATGTGTCAAATGTGCAGAGAATCATCAAACAAAACAATGTCAAAAGCCACGATATGCTATACCAACTTGTGTACTGTGCGGAGAAAAAGGTCATCCGGCTAGCTATAAAAGATGCCTGGGGTATCAGAAAAAACTAAATGCTCAACTACCGAGAAAAATAACAGTAGCATAGCGCCTACAGCAACAACCAAACTAACAATATGATACTATTAGAGAGGGGGTTTCCTACGCCCAGGTGACCAAAACCTCAAATAACAATCTAAATCAAGAAAGCAGGCAGAAACCTGTGCCCAACGAGATAACCATTAGTAACAAAATGAAAATGCTCACCGAATTTCAGGCAGGAATGAGACAAAATTTCAGCCAGCTAACTAACAGGGTGGATAAACTGGAAGATAATTCTAAGATACCAAACAAACCGCTAAAACATAAAAAATAAATTATTGTTACGTTCCTACGTATAATTGCCTGGAATAATAACGGGCTTAATGCAAGAGCTCAAGAACTAGAAGTATTTCTAACAACCAATAACATGAAAGGAACTTAACAGGAAAATAATTTCTAAGTACAATAGAAATGTCAGGTTGTGAATATCAGTTATCGCGTAAACCTACCTATTGGCCTACAGACATAAACAAAGTTCCTGATTTGATTGACTTTTATATCTCGAAAGGAATAGCCTCAAATTACATTGAAGTTGAAGGCATTGACGACCTTAATTTCGATAAGTCAGTTCGAGAACTGATAAAAGAAAGGCGTAGGAAAAGACGCATATGGCATAGAACCAGAAACATTATTGACAAAGAGAATTTAATCGGGTAAGTAATAAAGTTAACCGATTAATTAAAGAACATAAAGAAGCTTGTACTGAAAATTATTTGAAAGGACTGGGTCCTGAAGCTGACAAAAATTATTCTCTTTGAAAAGCTACTACAAGGTATAAGAGACCAATAATCCAAGTGCCACCTACAAGGAACACAAAAGGAGAAGGATGCGACGTAACGAAGAAAAAGCACAACTGTTTGCACATCTGGTATCAGTATTTCAAAAACACGACATACAATCTAGGATTGATCCTAAACCAGTCTATAGATCTCCATCAAAAATATCAGAAGTGTCACCCCACTAGAAATTGCACATGAAATAGACATGAATTTGAATCCCAAAAAGTCACCTGCACCTAAAATGCTTGCTTTCGACTTACACTTGTGCCTGAGTGATTGCACAAATAATCACGATAAAAAAACCCAGACAAACTAGCCGAGCAAATGGGATCATACAGGCCGATCTCCTTGTAACCTATTATTTCAAAGTTGTTTGCGAAGTTGTTATTCAAACGACTAAAACCAATAATCATTATACCTGACTTCCAGTTTGGATTCAGGAATAAATCAAGTTAATCGCGTGACTGCAAAGATAGAACAAGCATTTGAAGAGAAGAAATATTGGCCTGCCGTATTTCTAGATGTATCGCAGGTTTTCGATAGAGTGTGGCATGAGGGTCATCTACAAGATAAGTAAATTAGTGCCAGAAAATTACTGCCAACTGCTCGAGTCGTATTTTTAGAGTATCACATGAAGAAACATACTCCAACTTTTACCCAGCCATATGAGGGGTGCCTCAGGGTAGCGTATTAGGACCCATCCTATATCTACTTTACACTTCTGATATATCGACAACGGAAACAACCTTCATCGGAACTTTTGCCGATGATACCGCAGTATTGAAATCAAGCGATTCGCAGAACCAAGCAGTAGAATACTTACAGCAAGCACTCGATAAAATCAGCCAATGGACCAGAGATTGGAAAATAAGCTTAACGAGCTGAAATCAGTACATGTAAAAAATAGCAACATTCATACATTTCTCAATGGGGTACAAACTCCCCAAGCTGAATCTGCTAAATATCTCGGATTGCATCTCGATTCAAGATTGTACTGAAAATATCACGTTAGACAAAAAGCTGTGTAAATGAAAATAAAACAACGTGAAACATCAACGTGGCTAATAGAAAGACATTCTAAGCTTAGTCTGTACTGTATAGACGCCTGATTTACGAATCGATAATTAAACCAATTTGAACGTATGGTATCCAACTCTGGGGCTGTACTAAACATCAAATCGTTCAACGAGGAATTACACAAAGACCTAAATGTTAAATGGATTGATGAAGTGGTCCAGGAATTTGCCATCATATATGAAAGAAGATTACTGCAACATACCAACAGTGAAGCAATACAACTTGATATAACACAAAAACTGAGACGCCTTAAAAGAATTAAGCCGCTTGAGCTAGTCATCTAATAAATAAAGATTCATTATTGCGAGCAGAATATTGATTGCTTGTAAACCCACACACGCTCCACTTATTAGTTTCAAATAAGTGCGTTACCATCATTAGTAATAAATTATCATGTGATAAGATTGTACTATTTAAATAAAAAAAAAAAATAAAAAAAAAAAGTATTCGCCCTCTAAGTCAGGTCGTAAGCTATCAGCTTCTTACTAATGCTATTGATTTGATGAGATGACATCTTTGTTGTGGGTGATTTCAATCTTTCCAGCCTCAAATAGGACTATCCAGACAATAATACCCATTATATTGCTTCGAATGCACTAACTGCCAAATAAAATTTATTCATCATCCAATTTTAATCACCTTTTATCTGGAACAAGGACGCCTTAATGTCTACTCTGAAACTCCACCACGATTAAATTTTCGTAAAGCGTGTGAATTGAAACTTATGTCGATTTCGATTAATATTTTCCTACTCTAAAAATAGTACCCTCATTTTATATCAATGGAACAGAAATGAACTACACCGCTTTTAAATGTCAAAACAATATACATATTGCTGTCATCACGTCACATCTGTGCTGTCATTTCATGCCGATCATTGACAATTGTTTGTTCTAAAAACTCCTCATCAAATGAATCTGACGAATGAATGATCATGTTGATGTGAAATGAATGTCATTTAAAATTTCCTCCATAACGTAATAAACGAATTAAAGTTCCCGATTATTAAACACGTATGTTTTGACAAGTATATAGAAAAAATGGCGTATGACAAAATAAAAAATGGATTACACCATCAAAACTTGTGTAAAAAAGTGAGGTTCAATATTTCAACTAACTATCAGAAAAATAAAATTCCGCTAATGAGATGTAAAAATACTGGACGAAAATCATCCTTGTAAAAAAGCCAAATTTCAAATTTGCGAAAAATGGTAACCATTTCACCGACGCAGAAACGGTCGGAGTCAAACAATATATGTACTCTAAAAACAAATTGGAACTAAGACTTGTGAAGAAGCCGAAGCGTTACAATATGTCTGCGCAAACAGTCACCAAAGACATCAGCGCTCACTGGGCATTTACCGACTACTAAAAGGCGATAAATGGAAGAAATATATTTCAGTCGACGAAGCTTGGTTTTATTTAACGAATGCCGATATGGGAAAAAAGTGCAATATTTGAGTCGTGGCCAGACTAAAGCGGAACTAGTTTCCTTCACAAAAACGTCTCATTCGAAAAGCTTCATGGCATTCTATCTAGGACTCAACTCCATCACATACGGCAAAGAAAACTCTTGCATTTCTTCAACAAAAAAAACGTATCATATGTTTAATTAATTTATGCACCCCTCCATCACCCAACTTGGCACCCTGTTATTATTTCTTGTGGGACTACGTAAAGTCACAATTGGTAAAATCTAAAGTTGACGACATTGCGGAGCTAAAAAATATAGATAAAGCGAGAGATCATCCGTTAGTCTCCGTTACAAATTGATCATAACTAAGTCAGCTATCTTTTAATGTTTCTCTTAAAAATAGTTTTGTTGTGATTGCGGTAGTATACACTACAGTGTTTTTCGTTTTACCGCCGTTATAGATTTATCGTCCTTTAGCTTCTTCGACTAAATGGAACTCCTCCAAATGGAATAGTTGTGAATAATATAGTTTGACAACACACATGGCAGATAGGGGCATATCGACCGGTTTTGCAGGATATTGCCAATGGGGAGGATGGAGTGCATGTGGTATTACATTTCGGCCACAATAATTCACACGAGTGAAGAGGCGAAACCTACCGGTATTTGTGATTTTCACAAGAATTTTCAGTTAAAGTGTTTGTTATATCGGGTAGTTAAGGTGTTTATAACGCAGTTACAATTTATTACGTTCCAAGAAAAATCATTTAAAAAAGGAAGAAGAGAAAAACTTGTCCGCATGGATTAACCAAAGTAGCACGTCTAGATCTATATGGTTAGTGACAACGACCTCGCCCAACCGACGATTCCTAGCTGGCAAACGTGCTGCGGTCCATTACAATGAAAAAAATAGTTTTACCCCCCTATTCTGCCGCTTCGGTGGCAAAGTGGTCAGCATGCTTGCTCCAGCGACCGGAGGTCCCAGGTTCGTTTTCCGGTGGTGACAAGCAAAACAAAATCACGGCTGGCTTAGGATCAATGAATTAATCACTCATTATCCGAAATGAAAACATGATTATGAAACCTCATTTGGGGCGGTCAGATCCCTTGATGGGATATAGTGCCAGAGAGAGAGAGAGAGGCACTATTCTGCTAATTCCCTTGGGAATAGGGAATTGGGGAAAGAATTTAAATATAATTTATGTTTAAATTATTGTCTCCTGCAGGGAGTCAATTCGCGTTCCATGAAATAATGAAAATTAAAAGTTTTTTCATTAGCAATCGAGTAGGTTTGCATTCCCCATAAGAAATTTTAATTTCACACAGTTTAATTTAAAATTACGCACGAATAGTTCTACTATGTAGATTGAAAAAAACTGTTCATATTCATTATTTCACGCAACGCGAATTGACTCACTGACATACTATTGTAAGAAGTAAAGTGATTTTTTTTTTACAATTTTTACAAATTATAATTTTCCTGTGTGAATAGAACATGGAAAAGAAATTTGATGTGTTTTCCTTGTGGTAATTTGGTTTTGTTTTGTTTCATCAGTGATGCCAAAAAAACATACGTCTATTTCTACAAACAAACAAACAAAAATAAATGCCAAATTGAAATAGTAAAATTTAAGAAAAAATTGCAATACCACAAATTGATGTACATCAAAAAAACATTTATTTTTCGCGTCAAAAGAAAATCACATTAGTAAAAAAAAAAATTTGAAAACAAAATTAAATCGGAAATATTTCTCCCCGCCAATTCCGCTATGGAAATATTATTCCCAATTTATAAAAGTTTATATCAAACTTTCTTGCTCAGTAGCACTATTCTGGCTTTCCCTGGGGATAGGGAATTGGGAAAAATATTTTCATAGCATTTTTGTCTAAATTGTATTTTTCTCGCCTACTGAAGGAGTTTCAGTGGTTGTGTGCGATCTTAGGCCAATTTTGGCGCACCGCTCATTCACGCCACATCATTCACGTACTCACAGAACTACAGTATACTACCCGCGCATTGCAAGCTCCATGTCAACCTTGACGTGAACGGTGGGTCGGCGCTGAATTCTGCACTCCAACAGAGGGTCTTAGTTGTATTTATTAACATCACCTATCGTAATCGATGGCGAAAATTCGATTTACATCTAGCTTCTGATGGGATTCTAACCCAGTACTTCCCGGTCCAAATGCCGACGCTTTAACCACTGCACCACTTGACCAGTTAGAAAGGGATAAGTTAATTTTAGCGCAAAAATTTTAAACAAAGTTATAATTGGGAAACTTTTGTTCCACAAGATTTTTATAGGGGAAAATATTTTCCCGTTTAAATTTGTTTCGAAAATATTTACACCAAACTTATTCACTCAGTAGGCTAGAAAAATACAATTTAGATAAAAATGCTATGCAAATATTTTTCCCAATTCCATATTCCCGGGGAAAGCCAGAATAGTGCCACAGGCCTGGAAAAATAATTTAAACAGAAATTATATGTAAATTGTTTCCCCAATTTGCTATTCTTAGAGAATCACCAGAATAATGCCACAGGGAGCCCGAACAATGTCGTAGCTTGATAAATATCATTTCCGTTGTGATTTTAAATGACATGGATAACCTTTTAAACCTCATTCATCCGCTTTTAGTTCTCGCACGTACTTAAAAGCCTGTAGGAAACGCGTTGTACAACTAGATGGCGAGCGCACCTAAGGTGTTTCACGTACACAAAATGAGATTAAATAGTATCAGGAATACCGAAGTTGATTGCAAAACAATTTCGATATTCTACGTGTTATTAAAATGATTTTTATTTTAGTGGTATGTAGTCGCATCGCACCATATTCTTTTACATTCCGGTTTACAATCTCTATAATTGCAAATCGATATTATGACGGTAGCGCATATAATAATCAATTATCAAAAATTTAACGATTTGTTTTGATGATTCATAAATCGCACTTCTTACTCCATACTTTGTTATAAAAATCGACTTTCTCCGCAATATAAAAGTACGCAATTTAATTCAATTGCTCAACTTTCAACCAAAAATCAATTTGAACACCAATTGAACTTTATAATTTGGATAATACCGGGTGTGTGTGGATACGATAAGAAATGTGCTGATAATATATTCAATTACAGTTATAAGTATGGCAGTTATCATATCATATAATGTGCGTAGACATAAACTTAAACATTTAAATTAAAATAATTACAAAATAAAAACAAAAATCTTACTATTGATTGATAAATCAATAAAATCGCCATTCATTTGACTCAAATCATATTTTTCAGATCCACGTGTACCATTACTATTTATATTACTAGTATTATTATTATCACTACTATTAATTTCACTATCACTTAAATTATTATTATTATTATTTATATTATCACTAGTATCACTATTATTTTTTAATTTATCCTCGTTTGATTTGAGTGGAATGTCAATGACGTAATCCTTGCAATTGTGGAACGATGCAATTGTGGGTTGATCCTTATGCTTCTGTCCTGGTGCCATTTTTGATCGTAGTTTCTTAAATCTTTTTACCGCTTTACCATTACGAGTGGCACGCGTTCGTGGAATGATACGTTTTATCACAATAAACGCCACCTTTAATAGAATAGAAATATTTTTGGGTTTATAAAAAAAATATTTTGTCCATATAACGTGATGCATGTTTAGAAGATTGGATACTATATACATAAATTATTATATAATCAGACGATCGATTAAGCAACATGTGGCGTGATCCCACATTTTAAGCAAATATTTTTTATTTATTGTAGAAATTTAGTAGCTTAAATTTATATTTAAAATATTGACATTTACTATTCACACAGACAGCAACCAACCACCTCTAAATATATTTTTCGAAAATAACAATAACTACTCGTATACGAAAATAGAAAACTATTCAAAACGTGATTGCATTTTTAAAATTATATTTAATTTGTTATTTAATGCTGTAAACAATTAAATAATGTGTCTGACGTAAAGACGCTATCTATACTAATTATTTAAAAACTCATTAATTATTGTGCGGTTGGGCGCCGATACATCACGTCACGATCCACTAAATAGTTTTTTTTTATTGTTTTGCTTCGGAGCTCGGTGCACGTCATCAAGTTTTAATGACTACTCTTAGTAATAACGTTCAGTTTGAAGTCTAAAATCAAAAATTAGTGCGCACACATCTTTCGTTGTATAAACGAGACAGGGTAGTAACAAATGCTAATCCAATTTTTAATTGAGCGCTGTTATATTCACTTTGAGAAAATCTAAGGCTACATTACCGAATCAGCTAAATATGACAAAGAAACATTATAAAATAATAAAATGGGTTGGGATCGCTTAAACGCTTTTCAAAATCCCGCTTATAAATCGGCCGGCCTATAGGCGCTTGATTTCATAAACAATAGCTTAAAAATGGGCTTTTGATAATCTTTTTCTCAGTACAAATTGCGGAAATGTTTTTCTGAGTACATCAGTACAATGTAGTAAATGGATAAAATAGTTGTCGGTTCCGATTCAAACTGGATTAGTATTCTACATAAGTGGTTAAGAAATTTGGAAGTTCCCTTCAATAGGAAGAATAAATAGGCTAGTTTAATTATGAAATGTCAAATTTCTTATATACGTTCAAAATCCATGTTAGAATCCCAATCTAGGCCGATGTATCAAATATGAACATTATTGGTTAAAAAATGGCGAGGTTACATTCAGGGTGTACTAAATCCCGGTTTTCAAAACCCCGGTTTCAAAATCCCGGTTTCCAAAATCCAGATTTTTGAAATCTCGGTTTTCGAAATCCCAGTTTTCAAAATCCTAGTTTTCAAAATTCCGGTTTTATTTTCGTCTAGTTGTTAAATAAATTTAACCGGTATCATAGTTCTAAAGTCTTGATTTCGAAAAAAAATATTTTTTATTAATCCGGGCCGGCCGGATATAATATTTTAACATAAAAATAAGATATCTTGCCAAAAAATTACTACTCGGTGCTATTTTCTCGGAGTCGGAAAAAACTGAACTCCTATTTTTTTGTCAAATTACAACAACAGTGCCGTATATTAACACCCGCTCTAGAATTAGTCGAATTTCTAGTTTTTGATGGTTTTGCAATAATTAATAAAAAAAAAGCAATATTTTGAAATGGAATAATTATAGAGGCTTTGATAAAGCTCATGGGCACGCGAGAGGTCGCTGCGCTTCCCTCCCCCTCGCTTAGCTCTCCAATAGGCTTTAGATTTCAACTTCTGGAAACGTAGAAGCCGGGATCAGCAAACATGTTGCACTCCGTGCCGCACGTATCGATCTCAGAAAAACTATTTCACGTATCGAATTTCAACAAAATCTGTTGAGAAATGGCCAAATTCCATCCCTATTAGCCATTTTCTACAACTTTATCGCAAACATATTTTTGAATTTTGTGAAAAAATCATTTAAGAGTCCCATTTTCCCACATGTCAAAATTTAAAAATTCAAACCGGGATTTCCTAAAAATCGGGTTTTTTTTATACAAAGCCAGGATTTTGAAAACCAGGATTTTGTTACATAACCCAAAGAAACGCTATAAAATAATAAAATGGCGTCGTTTTAAAAGCACGAATTTCAAAATCCCGGCCGGAGCACAGGCGCCCGAATTCATAAAAAAAAAAATTTAAAAAACCGGCTTTTCATAATCTTTTTCTCAGTACAAATCTCGATAATTTTTTTCTCAGTACACTATCAGTACAATGTAGTAAATGCATAAAATACAGTAACCGCTCGATTTAACGGACTAATAGGGGGTGTCCGTTAAATCCGAATGGAAAGTTTTTAAATTTAATCGACTATAGATTTTGCACTTGTTCTGGAATATGGCCATCTAGGACAGAACTCGTTTATCTCTTAACCGATTATGAAAGGATTTTGTTTGTTGGATGGAAATGAGATTCATAAACAGTTTTTAGAAGAAGTTCTGGAATATGGCCATCTGGGATGTCAGGCCTTTATCTTAGCTGATTATGTTGAGATTGGGTGTGTTGAATGGAAATGGGATTCTTAAATTATTATTGAATGAATTTCTGGAATATGGCCACCTGGGACGGTACTCGATCATGTGATTATTAAATGATTTTTGGAAGAAGTTCTGGGACATGGCCATCTGGGACGGAACTCGTATAATTCTTAACCGATTATGATGGAATTGGGTATATTCGATTGAAATGGGATTTTTAAATGATTTTTGGAAGTAGTTCTGGAATATGGCCATCTGGGACGGAACTCGTTCAATTCTTAACCGATTATGATGAGATTGGGTATGTTGGTTTGAAATGGGATTATTTAATGATTTTTGGAAGAAGTTCTGGAATATGGCCATATGGATGCGCTCTTGTTCTGAAGATCTCATGATCTTAGAAGACATCATATTCCATATTCCCGTGAATAGTTTTCGAGGTCGTTGTTGATAAGAATAAAATAAATTTATCCGAGCTCTTTGTGTATGGGTTCATAACGTTATTTTTTGTGAGAGTATTTAGTTGACCTGCCGCTTAACCCACTAATCCGATGAGTAGGGTACGTACTGGTGATAGATGTTAAGGCATCCTGCTTTACCAGAAATATGTTAGCATCGCGAGCCGCTTGCTTTAAGAAAAACGGCTGCTTATTATCGAGTCCCACCCTAGTTTAAATTACCGAGTTTCGTGGCGATATTCCAGAATTTCTTAAACAAATCATTTAAGAGTCCAGTCCTAGCTGGTCATATTCCAGAACTTCTTAACAAAAATCATTTAAGAATCCTATTTTCATACAACTTACCCAATCCCATCACAATCAGTTCAGAATTGGTCGAGTTTCGTCCCAGGTGACCATATTCAAGAACTTCTTCTAAAAATCATTTAGGAATCCCATTTCCATCTAGCTTACATAATCCCATCATAATCGGTTAAGGATTGAACGAGTTCCATCCCAGACAGGGTTGCAAAAAAACTGTTTTTTTAATTTAAAACAAAAAACACGTTTTATTTGTTTAAAACATGTTTAAACCAAACCAAATAAAATATGTTTAAAACATGTTTTAAACGTTGTTTTAAACATATTTTCATTACGAATTAAGTTAATTTTTTGTTGATTTTCTTGTAATTTCTCGATACAAAATAAAAGAGAACTAAATGAACGTACATAATACAAGCACAGGTCTAAGCATGAAGCATCTTTACCCAAAGCCATCTTTACTACGGGCCTATTAGCTAAAACGATGACGTAACGCTATGTCGACGGTTTAAAAAAAATCGGTCTCTCTTAATCGATTTAGTAGCAGCAAGCTCATTTTTATCGTAAGTTGCCTTAGACGTGGAATTTTTTTTTCTCTTCTATTTTAATGTGCTCAATTTTCAACAAATAAATTCGATTATTTATTTGTGTTGCTGTATTAAAAAAAAATAGTAAGAGAGAACTTGTCGACATAAAGTGACGTCATCAGCAAAAGACCAATGTTCACTGTCCCATAATGGAAGATGGCTTTTGTTACATAATTATACAAAATAATAAAATACTAATACAATATATAGGAAACCCTTCAAGAGGACGATTAATTCGTTCCGTGTTCTTTAAAACCGTGTTGTTCGAGACTACAAAAAATAAAACAAAAAAGACGCTACGTTTTATTTTTTGTTATGACATACAAAAAACAAAATAAAATGGAATAAAGAAAATCGTGTTGTTTGAAACTGTGTAATTTGAGAAACTGGGTATTCATGTTCTTCGAAACCGTGTTCTTCGAATGCCGTGTTCTTGGAGTATTGCCTGTAATTTATATTTTATTTATATACATATTTTGTTATTTATATAGTATCAGGATCTGCATAAACCAATTATGAATTAAATCGTTATTCGTTTATTTTACAAAATTCGTCGATCCTTGGTATTTTACATAACTGTTCTTAAATCGAGCCGTGTTCGTTTAATAAAATTTGGGGAAGTCCTTTCTACCAATCGACTATATTTTTTTTTTTTTTGTAATCCAAGTTTTAGTTTATTGGTTATCTTGATCCTGAGTGGTGTTGATTACCATTTAAAAATCATAACTCGTCGCACAAAAACATTATTTGGCATTAGTTGACTGAATTTGATGATAAAATCGAAATATTTAGTTCTAATACTTGTGTGCCTGATGCCGATTTTTTTTTGTCTGAAGTTCCGATTAACTAAATTGATGCTTTGTTCATACCATTTATTGATAGATGACCCTATAAGGTTCATAACCAAAATATGCCTGAAATTTAGTTCTAAACTGAAAACTTAGTTAGGATTTGTCAATTCTAGATTAGAAATACTTTAGAAATTAATAAATCTTAATTTATTTAGCAAATTTTAATTAAAAAACACCAGACTAGAATTCTTTAGTGCCTCCGAACGAGTGGTTTGCAGTAATAATCAATTTGGTTGACCGCAAATTGGGACAAGAAAATCGGTGTCAGGCATACAGCATAAACGAAATGCAAAAATTGTAAAAAGGAACTATCTGGTGTCTTGTTCTTGAAATCGGTGAAATTTTCGCCAATCGGAATATAGTTTGCTTCTCTATATTATTTGATTTTTTCACCGGGTGCTTTGATTATTTTTTAAAATTTCTCTGTATATTTCTAAATTTTTGCCACTAATAAAGATTTTTTAAGATTTCAGAAAAATCAGGATTTTAATTAAATCACGGAATTTTAAAAAGCCGGGATTTTAATAATTCGGGATTTTGTAATTCGGGCTTTTCGTAGAAATATGTCTATATTAGTGATTACAGACCCGGTTTTCGGTTAACCGGTTAACCGATTAATCGTTCCTTTTTCAATCACCGAAAACCCGGTTTTATTTAAAAAAAAAACGGGTTTGAAATATTTTCCTATATTTATAAGAGATGACTCTGTATGTAATTTCGGCCTATTTTGTCGATCTTCGTTTTTTTTCGGTATTCGTACAAATTATATTATTTTGTTGGTTTGTTTGACATTTCTACATTTCTGTTAATTCCAATGTACATACTTTCCAATGAAAAACTATGGAATTTAGGCTTAGGCCGTATTCACACAGCTAATTAAAAATAAATTAAACAATTTCTCTTTATCGCTTGAAAAGAACATTGTAAATATAACCATCGATGCAGCATCGGTAGTGAAAAGACTCGGGAGGTTGATTAAGCCAGAACATCAGCTTTGCCTAGCTCATGGCATTCAGCTAGCAGTGCTGGACGTGCTCTAGGATTCAACCAAACATATGAGCTTAAAACATTATGCACAGCATTGCAGCTATTACAAATCGCAAGATGACCAAAGTAATCTGAACAACAGGATACTTGATCAACTCAAGAAAATTCTACTCCCACAACGCAATCCAACAAAAAATGTTAAGTAAGAACACAACTTTCAAAATAGCAATGCGATTATGCAACATATTCCAGAAATAGAAATATTTTTAAATTCAGAAAAAACCGACATTTTCTTAACATCTGAAAGCCATTTAGTTAAATCTTCGTTTGTTAAAATACGGAGTTATAACTTATATCACTCCATTCATTCCAGCAAGAGGTGGCTCGGCATTGCTAATGAAAGAAAATATAAAACACCATTTAGAATCAAATATCGAAGAAGAAACAATGCAAGTCACTACTGTAAGGATCCAAATTAAACGCACAGACAGCTTACTGTATCCGCAATATGTATATTGTCCTCTCCGGCATAACATGAAAAGGGAGGACTACCTTAAACTATTTAAATCGCTTCGACGTGATTTTATTATTGGAGGTGACTTTAATGCGAACAACACCTATTGGGGATCTAGCCTTACGATGTCAAAAGGTAAAGAATAACTTCAAGCAGGGCTGACATAAAAATGTGAATTTTACTCTAGTGGTTTACCAACATACTGGTCCAGTGACGGAACGCAAATACCTGACCTAATAGATTAACAAATTCAAAAACAAACTGGGATCTCTTTCGTGAAGTAATGGAGAAAAAAATCGATCTTCAGGTTCTGATAAGAAAATCTGACCAGTTGGAAGATGAATTAGAACAACTCGATGAAATGATTCACTATGCTGCTTTGGCAAGTACTCCTCATTATACAAAATAAGAAGCTTAACATATCCTACCAAATGGAAGTTAGAGAGTTGGTAAGATAAAAAGCGACGGGCACGTAAACCCTGGCAAATAACTAGAACATCGGAGAACAAAACAATTCTTAACAAATTATAGGTAACAGTCTCAAATCTCTTCTTAAAGAAGTTAAAAATGCATCAATCTACAGATATCTAGTTAGCGTAACCGATGAAAAAAATTCTGATTATTCACTGTGGAAGGCGACGAAGGGACTCGAAAGACCCAAAATGCAAGTGCCTCCACTTAAAAAGGAGTATGGAATCTGGACAAGAGGTCCTCAAGATAAGGCTGATCTGTTTGCGGAGTATCTCGAGGATACCTTCCAACCACCACCAAGACAAACAGCCAATGAAAATATATAGACTTGTTATGACTTGGTTACTTGCCAAATAACCATGCTTTCGGTTAACATATGTTCCGTGGCAATGGAAAGTCGCAGAAGTAATCATGATAGCAAAACGTGATAAATCATCTAACGATAAAAAATGATACGGGCCAACTTCATTACTGCCAATTATGTCAAAACTCTTTGAAAAATTATTACTAAAAAAGATTTAAACCAATAATTGAGGAGCGACAACTAATTCCTCCATATAAATTTGGATTCAGAGAAAAGCATTCCACAATTGAACAGGTGCATAGAATCACCAACATTATTAATAGAACGTTAGAAAGTAAAAAAGAATGCCCCCGCATATTTCTGGACGTCGCCCAAGCATTCGATAAAGTCTGGCATAGTGGACTTGAATTCAAGCTGCATAGCGATCTGCCGAGGCAGTTATATGCCATACTAAGATCTTATTTATCCAATAGATATTTTCGTGTGAAATATGAGGATGAATACTCTGAACTAAAGAAAATCTCTGTCGGTAGTGTCCTGCAGGGGAGTGTCTTAAGACCAATCCTGTATTTATTATATTCAAGGGATATTTCAAAAACAAATGAAGTAACCATAGCCACCTTTGCAGATCACACAGCAATCATAGCGATTGCGGAAGTAATGTCGCTGATGTAACAATCAAACTCCATAAGATTACCAATGCGGTTTGTAATTGGACTAAGCGCTAGAGAATCAAGCTTAATCAAGATCTTCACAGGGACTTACAGATGGAATACATCAAAGATGAAATAAAAAAGCATGCCGCCAAACACGAAATAAGGCTCCAGGAACATGGAAACTCCTATTTTCGCCACGATATATAACCCTGTCGGTTGAAAGAAGACTCCAAAGAACGAGGCCACTTGACCTAGTAAACATACCAAATTAAAATTAGTATTTTAAATAGGTTTAATTAATTATGGGAGTAACCATTGGGTTTCACCAAAACAAATCAGAATTATTTAAGAAATGTAAAATTTGTAAAAATTTGAAAGATAAATTGCTAGATGAGCACAGTCTCAGTTGTAATTGATTAAGGAATAAAAAATTATTCTGTCGAGTTTCTGATTTGTAGGTCGGATGGGTAAAATCCATGATCAACACAAAATAAATTCATTTATAAATGCTGTCATCATTTATCGTGTTAGAATTACCAGTAAAACATACATTGAAATATCGGTAGCGAACGCGTGTGCCGAACTAATTACGCTAGTATTACGGAAGTAATTCTACGTTTGGCAATTACATGTCATCATTAGTAGTGTAAAGTGGGGGGTTCTGGATAATCCCAATCCCAAAAATTTTTCCATAGTAATTGGATATTGAATACTGTTTTTTCATTTCATCTTCATATAACTTGAGAAATATAGTAATGCCTCGGTAACTAAATCTTCTTATAACTGTATTCATCAATGGATTTTATGGAAATTTATGAAAGTTTGTTATCCGTCGGTTCAACTGTAATGAAGAATCTTGTTACAAAAATTCGAAATAGAATGTTTAACCCAATATATTCAAGAATATTGTTTCGACAGTAAATTAAATAAAAATTAATTATTTTCGTATTGAGAGGGTTAATTATATTATTTCACGTGAATAAGAAAGATAAAAAGTAAACTTGATCTTGAATTCGTATTAATTTACATATGGTAACAACAACAAATCTGTTTAATGTAAATGAGAATTGTAAGTTTTAATCTAATAAGAATATGGATACGTTTGCACAAAAACGTTTGTTTTCCCGTATTGTTTCATGCTACTTTTCTATAGTTGCATTTTGATTAAAAATAACAGAAAAATAATAAATGCGTTTTTTTTTAACTTTGTATGAAAATTTTATTTTATATATTGTAACATAAATAAAAAGTTTTCCGCTATTTTTCTACAGTTGTCTATTGGTAGTGAAACGACGAATATTTATATGAATTTTGAAGTATTGTGAAAAGTATTGTGATTTTAATTATAAAAATCAAATAGTGATTTTAATTAAAAATTCTTAAAGTAATAATAAAAAAAATATTTCAACATTTGTCTGTTTATAGCGAATCGCTGAATATTGGAAATAATATTTAAAAATTTATTAAAACTTTTGGATAAAAATATTGTGATTTTAATTATCAGCTGAACTATTTGTGATTTTATTTAAAAATTCTTAAAGTGTTAATTAGTATAATAAAAAATAATAGTAGTAACAAAACTAGTGTAAAACGATAATATTCATAATAATAATAATAATATTTATTATTTATAAGTAAAGTCTTAAATATCACATCAACAAAATTTAAAGAGAAAATTAAAGTAAGTTTCATTTTAACTACATACTATAGTAGTTTGTTGTTTAGAATCATTACTTTGTTTAGAAGATTATGTATAACATGTCTTTGTTTTACTTTATAGTTAACCCAGTTCTAACAATAATCAAGAACAATGGAGAGCAAATGCAAAGAGTGCTTAAAAATTTTTACAACGAAATGCAACCTTCAACGTCATCTTAAGCAACAACATGCTACTGAAGATGTGTTATGCGATGTTTGCGGAAAAACCTTTGGTAATTCACGCAAATTCGACTATCATAAACAAAGATGTCAACATATCGATACAGCAGAATATACCAGAGCTGACGAAGAGGCGAAGAGGATGAGGAGGAATGAGAGTGATGAAATTCTCGAGCAAACGACATGTAACATTTGTAATGTAAGTGTTGCTAAAAAATTTATTAAGAACCATTTTAAGTCTGTTACACATAAAAATAATTGTTTAACTAAATTTAAAGATGAAGATGAGAATATTCAAATACTTGATACTGCTTTTGATTCTCGAATAGTGAGCTATCGAATTTCTGATTTAGCTCAAGAGCATATCAGTGTAAATGAATTTATGCATTCGGTTAAAAAAAATGTTAATATGTTAATAAAACTTCAAACCGACGTAATTGGAAGTGTGAAAATATACTTCGAATTGTTTGCTAGATACACCAAATTTGATGTAAAAGATGGTGAAAATGTAGCCACTATAAAGTCGTTTATCAATCAAAATGCTATATTCACAGAAGCTACTGATCTAGAAGTAAAGTTTTCTGAATTGGTTTCCTCTTTGAATACACAATCTGAAGACTTTCAAGAGAAAGAGTCTGGATGGGCTCTTGAAAAAATATTATATGTTGAAATTAACATTAACAAATATAATCCGTTGAGAGCCTCTTCATATATAAGTCTTCCAGATTTTATTACTAGAAAGAAAGCGATAATTAACATTCAAAATGAAGATCAAGCATGTTTTGCTTGGTCTATAATAGCGTATTTAAAGCATAAAACTTTCAAAAATATACCGAATGCAAATAAAACCTCATCATATCCTCACTTTAGTACTCAACTTAAGTTTAATGATATAAGTTTTCCTATGGCATTAAAGGATATCCCACAATTTGAAAATTTAAATAATATTAGTGTAAATATATATGGATTAGAAAATAATCAAGTTGTGGGGCCTTTATATTACACAAAATCAAAAAGAACTGATCATGCTAATTTATTACTAATTGAGAACGGTATAACTTCGCATTATTGTTTTATTAAAAATTTAAGTAGGTTGGTTAGTATGCAACTTTCAAAGAAAAAATGTAAAAAATGGATTTGTGATGGTTGTTTATGTTTTTTCCGCGACGAACAAAGTTTAATTACACACGATAATTATGGATGTAATAAAATAAAAGCTGTTGTTCCAAATGAAGAAAATTGTATACTTCAATTTAAAAAATTTCATCACTCATTAAGAGTTCCATTTATAATATATTGTGACTTTGAAGCAATTTTAAAGCCAATAGATACTTGTCTACCAAATCCAAATAAATCGTTTAGTGAAAATATTACTAAACATGAACCATGTAGCTTTGCATACTATATTAAGTGTGCATACGATAATAACAAATCAAAATTTGTTACGTATAGAGGTGCTGATTGTGGTAAAGAATTTATTAATAAATTAAAATTTGATCTTAAAGATATTTATGAAGAGTTACATAATGTGAAACCGATGAATAAACTTACCATAATAGAACAAGATCAATATAATAAAGCTGACATCTGTCATATCTGTAAATGCATTTTTGATGATGCTGAAAACTTTAAAGTTAGTGATCATTGCCATCTCACAGGAAATTTTAGAGGAGCAGCACATTTAAAATGTAACTTAAACTATAAACTTCCAGATTTTGTACCCCTGGTGTGTCATAATTTAAGTGGTTACGATGCTCACTTTATTATAAAAGAGTTAGATTTTGATACTGAATCAATAGACCTTATTGCTCAAAATAAAGAAAGATATATTTCTTTCACAAAACATTTCAAAATTGAGAATGAGAAAGAAATTAAATTAAGGTTTATTGATTCATTTAAATTTATGGCCTCAAGTATTGATAAATTATCCAATAATCTAGAAAATAATCAATTTTTAGAAGTAAGAAACTCATTTGTAAACGATAATGAGTTTAATCTTATTAAAAAGAAAGGTGTGTTTCCTTATGATTATTTGGATGGCTTTGAAAGATTTGAGGAAACAGAATTACCACCTATATCTAAATTTTATAATAAGTTAAATAATTCAAACATAAGCGTAAAACAATATGCTCATGCTAAAAATGTTTGGGATACATTTAAATGTGTTAATCTTGGCGAATATTCTGATTTATATTTAAAAACAGATGTCTTAATATTGTCTGACATTTTTGAAAACTTTAGAAATGTTTGTCTAAATGCTTATGATCTCGACCCAGCCCATTATTTCACAGCTCCTGGCTTAAGCTGGGATGCTATGTTGAAATATACAAAAATTAAAATGGATCTGCTAACAGATATCAATATGATTAATTTTATAAATAAAGGTGTACGAGGTGGTTTAGCGCAATGCTCTAAACGATATTCAAAAGCAAACCATAAATATATGAAAAATTATAACCCATTATTAGAGTCCCAATATATAATTTATTTAGACGCTAATAATTTATATGGTTGGGCAATGAGCCATTACCTACCCTATGCTAATTTTGAATGGTTAAACTCTGATGAAATAAATGCATTTGATATTTCCAAAACAAATGATACAGATAAGTTGGGGTATATTTTAGAAGTTGACGTAGATTACCCCGAAAATTTATTTAACAGGCATGATAAACTTCCCTTTCTAATGCAAAATATTAAACCGCTGTATGATACTTCTAATCAATCTAAATTAATTGCTAATCTTTTACCCAAAAACACATATGTTATTCATCAGAAAAATTTAAAGCAGTGCTTATCAGAAGGTTTAATAATTACAAAAATACACAGAATTCTCAGATTTAATCAAAAACCTTGGCTTAAGCCTTATATTGATCTTAATACAAATCTCCGATCGAAAGCTAAAAATGCTTTTGATAAAGACTTTTTTAAGCTGATGAATAACAGTGTTTTTGGTAAAACACTAGAAGACGTATCGAAACGAAAAGATATTAGACTTATGACACACTGGGAGAATATTCGCAACAAGTTTGGTGCTAGCCGTATGATTAGTAAACCAAATTTTCATTCATCGTCAGTTTTTTCTGAAAATCTTGTAGCAATTCAGATGAATCGATTATCGATATGCTACAATAAACCAATTTATATTGGATTTTGTGTTTTAGATATTTCAAAAACACTAATGTACGATTTTCATTATAAATATATTACGTCAAAATATAATGACAATGCTGAGTTATTATATACTGATACCGATTCTCTTATTTACGAAATCAAAACAGATGATTTCTATGATGATATTCGGAATGATATTGACGAAAAATTTGATACGTCAGATTTCGCTTCTGAAAATATATATCGATTACCACTAAAAAATAAAAAGGTTTTAGGAATGTTTAAAGATGAATGCTGCGGAAAAATAATAACAGAATTCGTTGGACTGAAAGCAAAAACATATTGCTTACTGTTAGAGGAGGACAATGATATTATTAAAAAAATTAAAGGAATAAAAAAGAATGTAGTGTCAGAGTCGATATCATTTAATGACTATAAAAATTGTCTTAATAAAAATGAAAATATTATTAGATCTCAGCAGAACTTCCGAAGTATAAAGCATAATTTGTACACGCAATTGCTTAATAAATTAGCATTATCAAATTTTGATGATAAGAGGTTTGTTATACCAAACTCAGTTGAAACATATGCATGGGGAAATAATAAAATTAAAGAATTCTATTTCGCATAAGATTAAAATTATAAGTAAAAATTTTGTATTAGTTTTTAAATTATTTAGTTTTATTGATTGCTACAACCTTATATTTAAATAAAAGTCATACATATGTTAAAAATATTTTAAATCATATCTGTTTTATTTATCCACGAGTTGTGAGATGAATGAAATCCTAGCCATTTTACGTAAACCTTACTTGCATTTTTCTTCATGATCTTCTCTACAAGGTAAGTATTAGGATGCTTCGTTTTTTGTAATTCTTTTTCATAAAACCGTCCAGCAATTGGTAGTCCTTCATAATCTTGAAGTAAGTATGTTACTGGAAATTTGTTGTTCACGCTTATAATTTTAAATATTTCCGTAGTCCAGTTAGGGGTATAACCTTTATCAAAAACTTTTTTAAATTTACTAACTCGTACAAAATCACCGATACGAAATTTGTTTTTCTGCATTAGCTTAGGAAATGTATAAATACGTTTCAATATATCTTTTTCATTTCTTTTAGTAACTTCTGAAGGCGCTAGTTGTATCGTACTATGTTTCTTTTCATTGTACTCCCCCACTAACTTTTCTAGTATATTTATCCAGCTATACGAACCCCGAAAGCTAAACATCTTCCACATCGCCTCTTTAAGTGTTCGGTTGAATCGTTCTACGATACTTGCTTTCAAATGACTGAATGTAGAATAGTGATTAATATTCAATTGTTTCATTAGATGTTTAAAATGCTGATTATGAAATTCCGCTCCCATATCAGTTTGAAGATTTTTAGGTGTTCTTTTATGCTGTGTAAAAATTTTATTCATAGCATCTATAATGCTTTGCGAAGTTTTATTCTTTACAGCTACAGCCCACGCAAATTTGGAGAAAGTATCAATCACCGTCAAAATATATTTGAAATTTGTATTATATTTTGCATATGGAATCATTTCTACGAGATCAGCCTGCCACAAATCATCAATTCCCATGATTTTAACACGACGGCGGATAAATTTTTTATATGCAGGCTTATGCAATTCGTCTATAATTTCTCTGCGACTCATTATTATGTATTTCAATGTATGCGTGGAATGAGATTGTAATTAAATAGTAAATCTATTTGCATGCCCTATATATACATATTTTATTTTTAGCTCTCACAGTTCTAAAATGGATGTTGAGGAAAATAGATTATTCACGTTTCGAGACTGGCCGCACAAATTTATGGATACGAAAAAAATGGCTTACTCTGGTCTATTTTATTTAAAACGAAAAGATTGTGTTATGTGTAACTACTGTCATGTGCAAATTCACCAATGGGTAAAGGGGGACGATGTATGTGCCGAACATTTTAGATGGTCACCTGGATGCCGTTGGTTACAACACAAACTCTCAAAAGCAGAAGAACAAGAAACGTCTTTCCCCGTTTGTTACAGCAGTTATGAAGAATTTCAGAAAGCAATTTTGGAAAAGGCAAATAAAAAAATAAATTGAACTTGTATTTTTATATAATATATATTTTATTTAATAAACAAAATTTAAATTGTATTTATCGATTTTTATTATATGTAGTGACTTCTCACACATTTGTTTTAAATGTGCGATTTCATTTTCGTCGAGAACGTTGTACCGCTCTGGCAAAAAGATGGTATTCTCCTCGGTTTCCACTAGAAGTCTTTCCCCATATTGCGTTGAAACAATCTTTACATCTTCGATTTTATATGTATCACCTATGATTAAATCGGTAAATTTCAACGTTGGTTTTTCGATAAATGCCACCACATTATTTAATTTGATTAAAATTTGAGATGACGATGATGATGCCGACGACTCCATGGTTTAAATATTTTAAGTAAACTGGGATTTAATATTCTGTTGTACAGCTAATTTATCAATGTTAAATCAGGTCGATGCTCAGATTTTGTTTAATACTGATTATTTAAATTACCACTGGTGAGGTTTAAATAAATCAGAGTGAGAACTAGATGGTTGTAAATTACTTTTAATTCTAACTCATTTTATTCGCAAATTGTCTTTTTATACATTATTTTTGCATACATTGTAACAAGAGTTTCAAAAATTACATTTTTTATATAACAGAAATTAGTGCATACATAGCAAAAATAATATAAATTACAATTACATTAATTTTTGACGTAAAATAAATAATCAGCAAAATTTAAAAAAAAAAAATCAAAATTGTATACAAAAAACCAGTAACTTTAATCTTCTTATATGCGTGTGAAAGTTAATAGGAAAACAATCTATGGAATTCGAACTTCGGATGACGTTGCACATCACATTTCGCACTTCGGACGTCGCATTTTGCGCTCGGGGACGTCGGAATTCGGACGTCGGAATTCGGACGTCGGACTTCGGACGTCGGACTTCGGACGGCGCACTTCAGACGGTGGAATTTGATCATCTATTTTTCTGCTGCTCTCATGTACCACATACGATAACTTAACTGATGTGTTATTTGTTTTATGACTGGAACTTTCACGATATGAACATGATAAAACATGAATTTTTTATCTACAAGCCTGCGACGACGACTACGACCTCAATAAAACATGATTTTACGAGTTGTAATTTTTAAGAATATTTTATTGCTTATTTTACATTTTATTTTTACTTAAAATATTATACGCTAACAACTATTTTTTTCTTGAACTCTTTTCTTGAATTTTGTGTATCGTAATTTTTAATATTATTTTTAATGCTTATTCTACATTTTACTTATAATTATACACTAACAACTATTTTTTCGCGAACAAAATTGCGAAAAGCTGTCCCCTTCACCATATTGACATAATCGCATTTTGGAAACCATATGGCATGTTGATCCCATGGTTGTTCAGCATCCTCCCAGTTTTTCAAGATTCCACCACAGCAAAAACATTTCACCTCATCACCTTTCTGCGTGTAATAGAAACCTGCATCACATAACGGCTCAACAAGATATTTTAATGATTGAGGCCAGTTTTTCTTATATGATGTCATGCGTTGTTTATGTAACATATAGTTAGGCGAGATCATATTAAACTCGCCTTCAATATCTGAGAAATCTGGATACATCTTTACCAAGGTTTAAAGAAATACTGAATTTTAAATCTCATTAATGATGCTATTTATAGATGTCTGAACGGTATTATTAAAGTAATCGTTGAATAATTTATTTGCACATAATACAGGTATTTCATGAAATAATCTTGAGTAATTAATAGTATGTGTATCTATTTCATATGGTATAATCGGTTGCAGATCAAGTTTTACAACGTGCTGTTCCAAACATTGTTTTAAGTATGAATCATAATAATCTTTCACGAGATATGCACTACGATATTGATAGTTTATTACTGCTACTATAAATGGAAATAAATTATATAATCTATTCCATTCTTTCTGCTTTATTGTAATTTTTCCGAGACAATCTCCTATAGTTATTTCTTTTACTTTCTTTGATGATAATAGAAAATCATTACTTTTAATGGTTAAGTATGATGCAGCATCATTAAAGTACTTATTTATTTCCTCACGAAATTTGAATATATTCATAAATATCGAATATTCTATTTCCTTGAAACTAGTGGTTTTCTTTAGCAGTATCGTAGGTAATAAATGATTAATATCATAACCAACACTAATTAAACTTTTTTGATCATTATCCAGAAAATATGTGTATGATAATAATAAATCTAATGTTTTGTTATTCATCTTTCAAAGGTTGAATTCGTACTATTTGTTCTTTTTTACTGCTCAACATGTTCAAAGAGCAAGATTTATAATATTTGACGAAGTTTTTTTCCATTCTTCTTCTTCTTCTTAAATGATTTTTTAAATAAAATTGTAGCGATCTGGTCATTGTGTTGTGACATTTTCTTTTTGAAACGATTCACAAAATCATTCATAGACCTGCCACTACATCTATCTAAAATATAAAGGCAGCAATATTTCCCACATAATAAACTAGTTCGATCTTGCAGCTCTCTCCTATTAAATATGAATCGATAGGAGTTATTCTTCATAAATTTTGTAAATCTTTTATTAAATGGCGCACGACCAAATGAATCAAAGAACTCAGCAGGCCCTCGTACCGGAAAATGAATTGCCACCCAATGAGTTCCGGGTTGGTACGATGGATCAGTATTTATAATATAGCTGGCCGGTTTTTTTAAAATATATTTTGGTATCATATCGAGTGAATATACACCACGGAAACAGTTTTTGGTTAAACGATTGCCCGATAAAATTTTTTTTATTTCTAATGTATTCATGTTTTTTTTTTTTTTTGTTTCGTTTTCAATGATCTAAAATAATGTTACGATCTTTATCAATTTCCAATGTTGCGTCATACTCTAGGTAGATTAAGCATGTGGTTGTGTTTGGAAGTGCCTCCTCAAATCTTAAATCAAGTCTTATATTACCTCGGTTGAGTAATGAAACACAAGAATCATTTGATGATAAATCGGGTGTCAGATCGTATGCAATCATGAAATAACCATGAGAATACATTTCTTTAGTTATTAAATTTCCATGTGATGAATGTAGCAATCCGGTAGCCGAGAATATTGAAGCGTAAGCTCTAGAATACTCTTCACTATTTGTAAAATCAGTTACTATTGATGAGCTTGGTGTTGGTACCCCATTGACATATAAGGCGGATGAAGTGATTTTATTGTGTTTAAAGTTGTAAGGGTTTTTCTTCTTAATACCTGTGTAAGCATCATTGTCAACCATACAAAAAATTAGATTTGTTGGTAGCTGCCCCAATACAATGTTGTCCAAATTTATTGAATTGCCTTTTGAAGAAACTGTATATGATTTTACTTCACATCTTTTGTAGTGATATCTTGCATTTGCACGTTCAAGTATTTTGTGATGCGCCACCAAAATATTAGGATTTATAGTACAGTGTTTTGCATATATAGTAGCTTCCACAATTTTTATAGTAGTCTCATCTTTTGCATCGTCAGTTAAAAGATAAAATTCTGGTTTATTGAGTGTGAATGTTAATCTTACATCGACATTGTTTAATAACAATAATGGTTGATTTAGCATGTCAACATGAACTTTTCCAAATAATTCTACGATGGTACTATTTTTTAAAATGGCTGCTCTTTTGCTGGACCCATCGAGATCGTTTAAGGTATCAAGGTTTTTCGAATCCGTATAGTACCCTGATAGCTCCAAATGAGTTCTACTAGCATCCTCTCCAAAATTAAGCAACGTTTCTATATACGCGCGATAACTGTAGTTGCCATCAGCAGAATTTATGTTTTTCCCATTTAAATATACATTTACTTGTCGAAACAAGGAGTGTAACATATTATTAATTACACTAGGTTGTCCCAAATCAGCAGTCTTGTAAGCAGTCCCATTACTTTTAAGCAATTGTATTTTTACGCATATATTAATTGAAGATAAATCTATATATGTATCACCATGTCCATGGCAGACGAACTCAATAACTGACTGATTTTCTAAACTTGTTAATGGTTTGTAGGCAACTTCTTCCGTTTTTAAAATACTTGTTTGCAGATTTCGAGGTTTAAAAAGATCCAATTCAGATTTCATACACTCAGTAAATGCCATTTTTAATTTTTAATACGTCTATGTAAATATATCCAAAATCCTAGCTTTATTATTTTTTGATTGAATGCACGCAGATCTATTAACGCTAACGGCTCTTGTTTTCATCTGAGGCTTGACTCGTTTTGCTTTCTTATTTATTGATTTTTTCAAGGTGTACGTTGAAATTTGCAGCTTTCTTTTTCGTTTACACCCAGCACCAGCCATTGAATTTATTTTGTCAACAGCATTATTTCTCAATTTATCAACCACTTGCATGGATCTATCTCGAAGTATTTCTTTAATTGGTTTCTGTGTATTTAAATTACGCAAAACCTCAGCACCTGTGTCAATCAGCTCATCTTTTACAAAATTTGCGCCTTGCATTAAAAGTGGTTGTAGATATTTCCAGAAACCTGAGAAAATTCCTCCTAACCCTCGTCCACGCTGATAAACTTTAGGTAATTTTAGTACATTGCCAAATTCATCATCACCTAATGAAATTCTACCGCCCTGTTGTTGAGCGTAATATCTTATGTACGCGCCTTGCATTGTAAACAAAAGTAGTTTATATTTATGTGTGTCCCCCCTTTATATACCTTTACGGAAATGTAGTATAACCATTGTACTGAATGAATCGTTTTTAAAATTAATTTGTTCACCATTTTCGTCTGCTATTAAAATACTTATATCCGTAATTCGAGATTTTTCTAGTGGTAAATATTGAATGTTTACAATATCACAATTTTGATAGCTTGCATATTGTTTATCATGTTTAACGGGATGCATAACCAGGCCTCGAGCCATCACGTTACCAAATATTTGAGGTCGCACCACATCACAATAAATACACATATAATTAGGAATACCGTATTCTTCATCCACCGGTTCGGGTAAAATTACTTCTACAAAATTCTGAATTTCAGCTTGTTTTTTAGCATCTAAAACTTTTACAGGTTCTTTAATTGATTTCTTTAAATTTTCAACCACATCACGTCTTTCCTCTTCTTTTATTTGAGACAGGAGTGTATCGAACAAAATTCTCATTGAATACTCTTTATTAAGTGATACGACGCAAAGCTGTGTGTCCACTAAGATCGGAACCGTATTAGTTGTAAAATATTGTGCAGGTAAATCTACGCCTTCTGATGTATAACGATCAAAGAAATTTTCCTTTTTCACCAAGTTGAATAATTCCGGATGCTGTCTCAATATATCAATTATATTTAGTTCACCAACTTTCTTTTTTTCGTTTAGAGGAATTAATACCGCTGTAAATGGATCAGCCTTTGTGTGTTTTCTCGCATTGATAAAAACAATTCTTGCTACTGAAGATGGAGGTATTTTACCATCTATTTTTGTACAACAAAATTTAACAATGCCTACAGACCATTCATCATCTGTGGTGTTTTTAAAATCTAAAGATATAGGGAGTTTCGTTGTAAATTTCGATAATGTATTTTGAGGATAGAGGTCAAGCGAAGTGTTACTGGTTAAGGTGATAAAAAACGATTTTTGATTGGTCAACATTTTCGTAGTTGATTAGTTTTATTTGCAATGAATAACATTTACACAACTGAGCTTATATTTATAGATTCTTCCATTTTATACCGCTTGCTGCTGCTGCTTTCACCTTTGATTTTAATGGTGTACTCGTAGAAGATTGTTTTGATTTTTTCTTTTGATGAGTAAAAGCCAATGTAGTCTGAGATGTGTCGGGATGTAGACCACGTTTAAGTGTTGAACGTGTTACCATTTGTTTTTCAACCGGTACATTTACCATATCGCCATTGTCTAACTCAAATACTCGATATTCGCTCGGATCAAGAGAATTTCTTTCTTTAATTATTTTAACCGAAGAAGGTTGACCCTCTAATGCTTTATTTCTTACATCATCATCCATATCAATCTCCACCAACTCATTTTCGTCAGATGTATTGTTACTCTCGTCTTCGAGACTAGAAAATCGACTTTGAGTTGCAAAAAATTCTTCTACAGCCGGAAGTTCTTCGACCTTTTTCATTATATTAGCCTGAGTTCCGACACTGCTTACATTCGGCTCCAATGTTTGTAATTTTTTATGTTTATGTTTTACGCGGTCCGTTTGAATATTCGCATCTATATATTTTTGTTTTATTTGTGTACTGTGATGTCGCTTCTTATTTAAATATCTTAATAAATTTTGACGGTAAAAATACCATTTGCTGACATCATTTAGTTTATTGTTAAATAAAATATTTTTCATTTCGCGGTCCAGATCGGATAATTTTTTATCCATCAAAACGATTTTTCTCCAACGCTCAAACGTATCCGGCGGGATGACAATCATTCGTTGTAAACTCATTGTGAGGTCTGCTCAATTAATTTTCCTACAACCCCCGATAGTAGTGATGATAAGAGAACGGGAAGAAATCCACCTTTTTGAATTAAGATTTTTCGTTTAGAAGATATACGAGATTTTGAATTTGCTAATTGACGTAATATTGTTTTATATTTTCGTAAACGGACTAGACTCTGTTTGGAAATTTTTGCATTACCGTTTACTACATTCAAACATATTTCACACAAAGTTTTTATTAACTCTTCACTACCGTTTTTTAAAATGTTTTTACGTGTACAAGGTTTACAGTTTTTTAACACATGTAACAAATGTTTGTGCACCCTCAATCGTCTCATACCGCTCTAATTTATTTATCAAATTTGCTGGTACATAACAGGTATCATATGTGGTATTAAATATATTCGATCGAAAACGAAATAAATCGTTACATGCCTGTGTCAAATCCAGAAATAAATAACCGTAAGGTTGTGATGCCACATCTTTATATAGTTTTACAAATTCCTTTACGTTATCGGGAAAGATTTGTTTTGCAAGCGGGTAAATTTGTGATTTATCTCGAGGGTTATTAAATGCCACCAGATATTTGCAGTTTAACGATATGTCACGACAAAATTTGCCTTGATGAAATATGTTTTGAGTTATTAATATAACCGAAATTCGTCTATGGTGAGAACCTTTCGTAAACAATTCACATACATTTTTGTTATAAGCGTCGGTCATCAGATCATCGAGTACAATCAAAGTATTATCTACATTGTTGAAATTTTCTGGTACTGTTTCCATTACTTCAATATCACAACCACAATTCAAATTAGTTAACGGTATTGCACTCCGTTCTGCATTACACCATAATAGCTTATTGAAACCCTTTAGAAATGGTAGGAGTTTTAATACAAATGATGTTTTACCGCAACCAGATGGTCCGGCAATCATCATTGTAAAGGGTGTTTCAAGATTTAACATCGTAATTACTGTAAATCACTCTTCTCATTCGCAACATCTATTTATAGTTTTATCGAAAGAAATGTTAAAAATTGAGGGATTGTAATTTATTGCAAACCAGATCAGTAGATTTTCTATACCAATAAAATCTAATTGTAGAGATTGTAGTTATCAATTTAGTAGTAATGTTAATAATTCATGTTAAATAAAAATCGTTTATTCGAAGTTTTTTAGACATCCATTTATTTATTTATTTCTTTAAGCTATTTTAAAGGTATGATTTTTATAGCATATAATAAGTTATCTATTATATCAAATAAAATTTCTGCTACCTCTTTTCCTTTTCGTAATTGAATACATTTACATAGTAAAGCATGTATTTTATTGTCTATATCAATGTAATCAGCTTCAATTTCTTCAATTATACAATCTGACATAATATTTCTTACTCTACATTGATGAACTAAGGTAGAGTAATTTAGACAACGTGAAATTATTTTAATAAAGTTCTGGTTATTACACTTTTCGGACATGATTATACAACTAAACCATAATTGTGTATGTCTAGATATTTATAGAATAATTTGTATTTCATCAATAAATAATTACAATGCGAAAGATCTCACGAAACAATAAAATTTAAATGATATAATAATTTAGTTATATATAGTATACATATGTTTATTGTTGCGATTTCAAGATCAAGTTTACTTATGCATTTCTTATATACGTATTATTCGGACTTATCAGCAATAAGAAATTATATCATATATGTACAAGTAAAATCCAATTTCAATAATCTTTATCATTATGTATTCGTATACAATAATAATAATCACTAAATTTAATTGTTAATAATGTGGTCATTCATTCCACTTTCCATTTCAACCTATTTATAGAATTATCAATCAATCGTACCAAAACAATGCGGAAAAACAAACATTTTTGTGCAAACGTATCCATATTCTTATTAGGTTAAAACTTATAATTCTCATTTACATTCAACAGATTTGTTGTTGTTACCATATATAAATTAATACGAATTCAAGATCAAGTTTACTTTTTATGTTTCTTCTTCACGTGAAATAATATAATTAACCCTCTCAATACTAAAATAATTAATTTTTATTTAATTTACTATCGAAACAATATTCTTGAATATATTGGGTTAAACATTCTATTTCGAATTTTTGTAACAAGATTCTTCATTACAGTTGAACCGACGGATAACAAACTTTCATAAATTTCCATAAAATCCATTGATGAATACAGTTATAAGAAGATTTAGTTACCGAGGCATTACTATATTTCTCAAGTTATATGAAGATGAAATGAAAAAACAGTATTCAATATCCAATTACTATGGAAAAATTTTTGGGATTGGGATTATCCAGAACCCCCCACTTTACACTACTATCATTAATAAATAATACTCTTATCACTATTTAATTTATGTACCGTATTTACATGGCCAGATAAAATATTTATCAAGTTTATTCTAATTTTCTAAACAACTGGTGTTATTTTTATCTACATAAACAAACAGATACATTTTTTTTTGGCTCAGGTAACCGAACACCATTTATTATGAATTTGGTTTGCAATAATAATGCAATTGAACTAAACTGGGAACTGATAGCAAAGCAGTTGTAAATTAATGATTGCAACATGCAAGCAAACAAATGAATATCAACATTACATGTTCGTACTACATATCGCTGTACATTACACTTTGTGATGTGTGACATTATTAAGAAACGACTTTCGACAGATACTCAAATGCATTGCGTATCAAAAATAAGAGAAATTGGAATTACAACATATTTCATTTTGGGAAATTTATAATTTTCAAGGTAGCACATCATGTTACGCGCGATATATACAGGCGATAATTCAAATAATAAATAAACAACAAATTGCGATATGTCACTTTGTTACACGAACGCAAACCATTCATTCATTAGTTATGTAACGAAAACAATAATTAGCATTTCATAAATATCATGACCATTGAAACTTTCACCAAAATTTTTTTTTTCACGGTCAAATTTATTAAATTCACTACTTATTTGATTTGGTCCATTTGAATCAGGATGCATTGAAGACCATTGGCGGTAATTGAACTATTTAACCTTGGAGAAATAAATACCCATAATGTTGGTATGCATATAAAAACGTTAGATCGGAAAACGTGCAGCTAGTCATCAAAACTACATTTCTACGAAATAATCAAGAAAACATAAGAAAGAGTTAAAAGTTTATCAGTTTTAGTTTATAAACAAATCAATGACCCTTACAAGTTACAACGTCTTATTAAGTAAGCGTAAACTTAATAATAAATAAATTATTATAGTTTTTTTGCTGCAAGGTATTTTTTGCAAACATACATGTTTTAAATAGAACGCAATCTAAACTTGACACAGATCACATTGGTCTTCAAAAAGCACATGTGATTGCTGAGTATACGACTTACAACATAACACTATAAATCACATTTACTTATTCCAGTGGCATTAAATAGCGATAACGTTTACATTTACTATCACTCGAACATTTATATAATCCAGATAGACTTTATATTTTTTGTGAAGGTGTCAATTTAGAAGTCCAAAGTTTATTTTACATTTTTCGAAATGTTTAAATTTGTTCTGGGTAAAAAAGATAATATAACACGGTGGTATGCGGTTCATTTTGGTTATTCGTTTAAAATTTAATTAAACGACTGTAACATAAAAATTATAATTTTAATGATGATCATGTTATCAAACATACGGTCGTTTTCGGGGTGCAACAATTTGGATTTGAGATATAGTGAACGACTTGAAGACGTCTAAAAATAATAATTTCAGACAATATCTGAATTCGAAATTTTTAATGCACACTCATCAGAATTGAGTGTTTGTACCTTGAACTCCTTGTAGCTGAACTGTGCAATTGATATACACGGAACAGCGCAATTATTTACCTTACTATACTTGCTAAAACAACAATGGAATGCTGCTATTCCGGATATGTGAATATTATAGTTGTCGAATTAATCATGCAACATTAAAACTTCATCAACATAAAGATCAATTTAGTTAACCTGGGCAAGGATAAATTGTAAACGTTCAGTTACGAATGTGGCAGCGTGGAAACTACTATATGTATTTGGTCCAGCGGTAGATATTTTTTGTATATATTTGGATGCTAATTGGTCTACGTTTGGAGTACATTTTGTTACTTTTAATGCAAGACGTCATTCTATTCCTTGTTTTTGTTTAAACGACGTTCATTTGTGAAAATAGGAATTCGCAGAGAGAAACTTTCAATACCTCATTATCAATAATAACGATTTATTATCGTTCCTTATACCATTTTCAATAATAGTTCATAATTTTCAAATTTTTCGCCACCTTCACTGAAATTCATGCAAATCCAACTCATCTAAATTCATCAAGGCAAAATCGTGAAAATTACCATCAGAATGAACTTGTCAGGGTAGCGAACAAATTTAATAAAGTTTTAATTATGTTGACGTCTTTGAACCGAGTTGCGAAAGATGCCTGTGTTTGTATTAAACAACTCGCTATAAATTGTGCAAATAATTATTGTGACTCTCCTTTTTCAAACACGTCAATATCTGCCACAACCTTTTTTAAATTGAGGAAATATTTGAGAAGTGGGTAATTTCCAAACGAACATTCTATGCATTTCTTAAGTAACTGAATAATATCAAACGATCTTCCGTTTCCTTGCATTTTTTGATTTAATTCATTTAAATGAATACTGAAGTCAGTCAGAAGCATTAACTGCATTAACCAATTGGATCAATATGAGTGCGAAGTTTTTAACAAAAAAATAACAACAATACGTATACGAATCCAATAAGAATTATTGAAAACTAATATTGTTTTCAGTGGCACAAAAATCCACATTTTTTTCTGATTGAAATCAATTGGAAATGGATTTGTTTACATTTTTTGTCTTTTTGTTTTTTTTGAAAATAGATCAAAAAAAAATCCAAAAAATTTGTTGGATTTTTTTTTTACGTTTACTCACACATATACTCAACGTCATGTCAATTGTCAAAATGACCACGCAATTTCTATTTAGATTTTTTATTATATTTGTGATTGTTTAAGCAAGTTGTGTTTAATAAAATAAAAATTGTTTTATTCAACGTGTTGTTTTATAAAGATTATTGCGTGTGCACCGAAAACAATCTTTCAACAAATAACTTTACAACTTTTGCATTTCATCAGCTGTAAATTATAGTAAATAACGAAAACTTGAAAGCCATGTTTTTTTCTTGCTTTTATTATAGATTTTACTATATTTTATTAAATAATTCATTTATAATAATGTCTGACGAATCAAATGAAAGCGAATATGGCTAAAATGGATAATAATCGAATTAAAAGTATCAACAAGCCCCGAAGAATATGAAAGTTTGCAAAAATTATTTACACGGGCTCTTCGTGACTACTACAGCACGGATATTGCTATCGAATATGCTAAATTAACCGTTTTATGGGATAACGACGAAATTTTGAATTTTTTTCAAATCAATCAAAAAATCAATAAATAATTTCAATAAATTACTTTATTTTATTTATTTAATCAATAAATTTGATCCATAGAGTGGTTTTATAGGAATTTCCCGCACTTTCCATGACCGTATTCCTGATCTCACGACTTTTTAAGGTGTTGCCCATTTTGGTGTACTCGGGATGACCCCAAAACTGAAGTATTTCACATTGTTGGTCAGCTAATACACCCCATTGTTGGTCGAGAGTACTCCATGCCAAGTCAAAATTTTTACGTAAAATCTCGATATCTTTTTCGTTTTTAAAATCAGTCTGGCGACGCAAATAAGTTAAATAATCTAGCCAAATTTGTACCTGATGTTCAGGTGTTTCAAAACCTACCGCAACAGCTGCTTCGAATGTCTCATTATATTTAGATTTGTCAAACGATTTTGAATTTTCGATAATACGAATTTTTTCTATATAAAACTCAGAATTCCATATAATATTTCGCAAGGCTCGTTCAATTACATCCAGTTTTGTAACACCGACTGCTTTAAATCATCATTATCATCATTAAGACAGTTAAAGGCATATTTTGATAATATTTGATCCCAGATTTCATCGTTATCCCACAAAACGGTTAATAAAACATTCCCATAGAACGGTTAGTCACGAAGAGCCCGTCTAAATAATTTTTGCAAACTTTCATATTCTTCGGGGCTTGTTGATACTTTTAGTTCGATTATTATCCATTTTAGCCATATTCGCTTTCATTTGATTCGTCAGACATTATTATAAATGAATTATTTAATAAAATATAGTAAAATCTATAATAAAAACAAGAAAAAAACACGGCTTTCAAGTTTGCGTTATTTACTATAATTTACAGCTGATGAAATGCAAAAGTTGTAAAGTTATTTGTTGTAAGATTGTTTTCGGTGCACACGCAATAATCTTTATAAAACAACACTTTGAATAAAACAATTTTTATTTTATTAAACACAAATTGCTTAAACAATCATCACAAATATAATAAAATATAAATGGCGCGACGTCTTTTTTGACTACTTCACATGACGTTTAGTTTTTTTTTATGTGTGAGTAAACGTCAACAAAAAAATCTAAAATTGTATTCTCTGGCAAAAAATAATAAATCCAAAAATTTGAATCAAGATTTTTTTGCCACTGAAAATTACATAAGTATGTGTTAGTTTTCACACTGTTAAGTATAAAGTAGAGCGAGACAAACAGTCAATGTTAGAAAGAGACAAACAGGACGCCTTTTTTCTTCTTATTAGATTTATGAATGTATATGGCAATATTGTACAATCTTATATTTTAATAATCTATAGTTTTTTAAATACACAAAATCAGAGTTTAGAATTAATAGAAATTAAAATATAAAATAAAATACATACAAATAAAAAACTAAACGACATAAAATCTTTAAAAACATACTACGATTCGTTTTTGAGTAACACTTTCAATAACGATTGTTAGCTGAAGTCGTTAAAAATCAGCTCAAAAATAACACCAAAATTCTATCAAACAACGATACCTCATATAGAGCAGACTTACGAAAACGACCAAAACTCTCATTGGATTCTTATGATTTTTGAGTAAATCTCGTTTATACTCACAATATCAAGATATCGTGGAGATTGCACTCAATGAAACCATATACGAGGGTATATCAAAAAGTCTTGCAATATCATATGAAAAAAACGAGTGAGTGAGACAACAATATATTTTTCAAAACCATTTTTTGTCACGATGAAACTTCTAGAAGAACATTTCGATGTAAATTTTACGGTTCGTTTGTTTTTGTCAATTTAGTAACATGTGTTTTGAATTTTTCTTAAAATGAATGAAATTGAATATCGCGCCGTTACTAAATTTTTCTATAAAGATGGACGAAATGCAATTTATATATTCAACTATATATCAAAAGTTTACGGCGAATCTGCACCATCATATGCCACAGTAACAAAGTGGGTAAAATTATTCAAAAGTGGTTGGGAGTCATTATAAGACGATAACCGCTCGGGTCGGCCAGCAGATGCTATTAGCCATGAAAACGTAATTTTGGCTGATTCTATTGTATTGGAGGACCGGCGTATTTCTGTTCCGCGGTTAGCGTGGAGACTTTCTCTTTCATACGGTACCACATATACTATATTACATGACCACCTTCACATGTCGAAAGTAAGTGCGCGATGGGTTCCCCGTTTGTTGAATGCTGAACAAAAAAAAATGCGTGTTTAAACTTCAAAGGCGATTTTAGATATGTACAAAGCAGATCCAGAAAATTTCTTGGGTAACATAATAACAGGCGATGAAACATGGCTTCATCACTGGGATCTGGAATCCAAACAAGAATCGATGCAATGGATTAAACGTAGTGAACCACCACCAAAGAAATTCAAAACTCAACCGTCTGCTGGTAAGGTTTTGGCAACAATTTTTTGGGATGCTGAAGGAATTTTGATAATCGATTATATGCCACCGAAAACCACAATCACAGGCATATATTACGCAGAGGTTTTGCGAAAATTGAAAAAAGCGATCCGGGAAAAACGGCCAAGGAAAGTTAGGAAAATAATCTTGCTTCTTCACGACAATACACCAGTGCGCAAGGCTAATATTGCTCAAGCTGCATTAAAGGACTGCGGCTTCGTGGAAATTCCGCATCCACCGTACAGTCTAGACTTGGCACCCAGTGACTACTTCTCTTTCCCAATTTGAAAAAAACACTAAGGGGCCGGAAATTTTCCAGTGACTATGAAGTACAGTCTGTTGTAAATGAATATTTTATGGAGCAAAAGAAATCTTTTTTTTTAGAGGGTTTAGGTAAGTTAATTGATCGATGTGACAAATGTATAAACCTTAAAGGAGATTATGTCGAAAAATAAAAATATTGCTGTCTCTCTCACTCTTTTTTTTCATATGATATTGCAAGACTTTTTGATTTGCCCTCGTATGAATAGCTCCTATGGGTTTAACCTATCAAACGAGGCATATTTCGTTCCGATGTAGATTGGCTCAGGACGTTTTTTCAAGCAATCTTCTCATTGGCTCATATTGGCAGCTATACCAAATCGAAGACATGCCCTATCGGCCCTTTGCACGCCGATAGGGGGTCGTAGTTGTGTTCTTTTTAACACAGACCGTTATCTGTTGATGAAAATTTCCTTTTGCATCCTGCCCCTATCCGTATTCGAACCCGGTACCTCTCGATCCAAACGCCAAAGCTTTAGCCACTGTGCTATTTGGTCGGTGTTATTTCAGATATAATTTATGGTTTGGAATTTGAGTAGTAGACTAAACATAACAGATTATTTTAGTTTCTTGTGTAGACCAGTAACGATGAGTTTACTGCACGGTCAGGTTTAATTAGGGAAATAAAATTGGTCAAGTCGTCATGTGATTCTCACTGTCCGTTTGGTCTTTTTATAATTAATATGTAATGCCCAATGTCACCAGCAAGTGGATAGTAATTTATTATCCCTTTCAAACAAATAGTCTCCTCTAAAATATTTAAAATTGGTTGAATTTCGGATAGTTTGACTTTATAAATAGTTGCGCTATTTAGAGGTTAGACATCAACAATTACAATACCTGAAGGTGAGATTAATTTTTTTTTCTTTGACGCGCTTGTAACAGGTTTCACATTTACCGTGAGGCAAGTTAACTCTATTCTTTATGAATTGAAACTCAGTATCAGAGAATCCCAAATGGTCAATATTCAGGTACCTGATTTCCTTTGTAATGGCATTACAACTGTCAGAACAAACGTAATTTTCACATAATGTTGGAATTTGTAAATTACTAACTAATTCAAGTACATTGCAAACAGAGGATAAATGCAATTTTGAAATTGTGTTTGAGATAGAATTTGGAAAGCAATTCATTAAAATTGCACTTCTATTGACATAACTGTGATGTTTAATTCCATTTTTTGCTAAATCGAAAATAAAATTAAAATACGGAGATTTAGTCCTTTCGAATAAAAGTTTATAAAATTCAATATCTACGGCCATTGAATAAAATATTTGTGACAATGAGTCAAACGCGCAAGTGTTTGTGACTTAAATTCGAACTTTATTGTCATCCATATATTGGAACCCATTCGTTAATAAAAATAATTTTTCAATATTCATATTTTTTATTAAATTCAATTTGCTTTGATGGCTTAACAATTTAGAACGGGTTGTTTTATTTTTATTAAAATTTAAATATTTTTTTTTTAATTTCTTGGAAAATAATGCATGCGTAGCTTATCTTTTTTAGCATCCTTTGACCTATATGTTTAGGCGGCCTAACGGTTTTATTTTTCTTATTCCACATTTCCTCGGGGTTTACTGCATTATTTTGATCAACAGGATCGCGTGATACATTTAATTTTTTCGTAATTTTTTCTATGTCAACAATTTTTCGTAATTTTTTCGTTGGTGGCCAGATGTGGAAATATTGAATTCTTAATAGAGTTCCATCTATTTTTTCTTTGATTAGATCAACAGACCGCCCTATTTTGAACTGTTTATAATTAGTATATTGATTTTTAACCAATCGAAACCAATTTTCAACATTAGAATTGGATAAGTGGCCAGGAATACCGAGTTTTTTAGAATAGCAGGTGACCCAGAAGGGTAAATACGAAAAATATTTTCTGATGACAAATTTAACAAAATCTGTCATTGATCTTCGATATGATGTTTTCATGCATCTTTGCAAACATTCTATAAAATGGGCTACTTTTATGTTCGTGTTCAATTAACTCCTTATACAACTTTTTATCAGCTGCGTCAGACTCGGAAAATCAAGGCTCGTCGAATAAAATGTATGCGTCAGTCTATTGAAAGTTTCCATGGATTCAATTACATCCGTTGAGATAAATGGACTACAGAAGATGTAACAAAATGCGGTAAAAAGTTCCTCGATTTCTTCTAAATTGTCACAATAATATTAAATTTTTTTGGTTGGTACTAATATTTACACATTTCAAGGTTAAACCCCTAGGAGTTATTCCTATATGGTTTCATTGTGGTGCAATCTCCACGATGTCTTGTTATTGTGAGAATAAACGTGATTCACTCAAAAATCATAAGAAACCAATGAGAAGTTTACTCGAAAAAACGTCCTAAGCCAATCTATATCGGAACGAAATATGCCTCGCTTGATAGGTTAAACCCGAAAGAAATATTCCTATATGGCCTCATTGTAGTGCAGTCTCGAATTTACTCAAAAATAAAAAAATCTTATGACTATTTTACTTAAACGAAATATTTTGCAAGTCTATTGTAATATATGATTGAATTTTGGTGTAGTCTCCGTAATGTCTTGTCATTTGCCAAAATTGGATACACTGAAAATAAAAAGAAGCCGATAATAGTTTTACTCAAAAAACTTATCTGAGCAATATGAGAGTTTTCCACAAAAAACATCTCTATACATTCGCACCATAGTATTAGAATAATTAATTTCGTATCTAGCAAAAATAAACCAATTTCGTCCAAACAGTGAACAAACTTTTCCAATGACAAACCTCTACTAATCCAACAAACGTCATTATACATCAGCAGACAGTAGAGTTTTTTAAATGGTCTTTTCGATAAATCACTGGCAGCGATATTTTTTATAACTTTAGCAACCGTTTCCAGTACACAATTTAATTGAAATAATCCATATTTTGCACATAAAACATCCAAATCGATCATACAATGGAATCCCATTACTGTATGACCTATTTCTTTTCGCAGCAAAGTTTTAAATCCAGACTCTTTGCCGATCATGCTTGGACATCTATCCGTACAAATTGAACAAATTTTTTCACTATTTGTGTTTTTATGGTTTGATGTCATTTTTTCACTACTGTATAATTAAAAATTTTCAGTTCTAATTACAAACTGCTAGATAATAGTTTGTAATTAGAACTGAAGATGAAAAAAGTATTTTTCGAAATTGATATTCTAAATAAAAATTCTAAATTGTTACTATTAGGAAGAAAATAATTACAAGTGTTTTAATTTTTAATTATCAATTTTTCTCAACACTGACATTCGAATCGATTAAAGCTTTCTTGATAACTTCGAGATTATTAACAACTCTTGTTCTTTCTGGTAGCGTTCCCAATTTTAACAATTCAGCTACACGGAGATCAGATATTAACTGATCACGAACATTATCGTTCATTTTTAAAATCTGGTCCTTTACAGTTAACAAAATCCTCGAAAAGCGATTCTGCGCAGCTAATCAGAGCGATTTTGAAAAATTCCCCGTCACTAAATGCCTTTCCGTATTTAACTATTTCACTGACTGATTATGCAAGCATCATAATTACAAAAGTTGCTCTCCAATCGAACACCGCAAGTACTTGAAAGTGCGAAAAATGTGTATTAGGTACTCGTTTAGAAAGCACAAAAAATGACAAAAGCAAAACATAACTTACAAATGTGTAGTTTATTTGTTCCAGTGTATTAACTTTTTATTAAAAAAATAACTATACCGCAATTAGCGCTTCATATATAACATTCAATTATATTTTTGACAGAAAAATATTACACACAATCATCTAGCGGACAAATTTATCGTAACTGCTTTCAACTACTCATAATAAAACGGTAGAATGGTTGTCAGTAGTTAATTTAGCAAAGACAAAGACCTTTAGTTCTTATAAGTACTTGCGGTGGTCGATTGGAAAGCAACTAATAACAACACAGTCCAGAGGTGAAGTAAAGTTTTAAAGATCCAGGTTTTTTCATTTGGGTATTTTCTTTTTTTTGTGTGAATATTTTTGACCCTTGTGAAGTTAGCCCAGGGTAACACTAAAACTGCAATGATATTCAAATCCCACAATTTAATATAGTATTTGAATTTTTGACTTATAGATAGCAAATGTGTAAGAATCACAACAATCAGTTTTATATACGGATGAGATTACTGATTTGAAAAATTAGTCTTTTCATCAGGCCGCGACGACTGATGTTGTATTATTTACATTGGAATATTATCTATATGTATAGAACAATACCATGTAGTTGTACTACTAGCGAATTACTGTGTAGCGTACGAAATTCGATTCTTTCACCTTTTCCCTCTGTATTCTATTGTCACAGCGTGTTCTGTATCAGACCACTCGATGCGCTAAGACATACCAGGCCGAATCCCTTTGGATATTTATTATATGAACTCGATACCATATACTGACCCAAACCGTCATAGCTCTGTTCATAACATGCAAATCGGTTTGAAATTAAAACTAGGAACTAACAACTAGCTGTGCAACCTTGTTTAGAATATAATACTTTTCGTTACTAGGTAGCCACCGATATATAGACAGATCAGGCTATTCTTTTTGATTCTCTAATTATATTGGGGCTCTGTATACGTTTCAGCGTCGCATAGAAAACAATCAATCAATGGCCTTATATAGATCATGTTTTTATAGCACAACAAATGTCTCTTCGTTATTTTATAAAATCCCAAAATTAAAATTTTTTACTTAATTTTTAATTTGGATTTTAATATTTAAAATATGAAAAAAATTCTGGGCTAGAATAAAATTTCGAGATTGAACAAAATTTTTATATTAAATTATGGGGTGGAATATCATTGCAGTTTTAGTGTTACCCGATAATTTTTATTTATTTTTATTTATGAAATTCTGGGCTAACTTCACATATATATAATTTTGTGGTGTGCCGGCGGAATTTTTAAACGTACCAAATTTGGCATGCGCGCCACGCATTTGCAATTAGTGGTCTATAAGCAATAGACCAAAAAAGGAATGACTTAAGTAGCTCACGTCTGTAAGACAAAGATGTCATGCTATAACTATTACATCCAGCATGATACGATGATAACAGCCGTCCATTTTTACATGATGATAGCAAACCGGTATCATACTTCCATCGGTATGAATCGATATCATCCACAAACTTTTTCTGAAGACCCAGATACCACACGTTCAAGTTAGGGTCTTACAAATAACACAGGATCTTAATTGCTGGCATGTCATAATTTTTTTTTTTTGTTCAGTGTTTAATGAAGCCTAGCATAGGGTTAGCTTTAAATAGAGTGACAGCGATACATATTATGCTTTGTAAAGTTATGGGTTTCCACATTGTTTTCATTTCCAAATATTTGATTTCTTTTAATTTTTGAAGATTTATCCCATTGGGTTGATACACTAATTTCGTACTAACTGGCAGGCCTGGTAATGTGTACTTGTAATTTTATTGTGTCACTGACACTCTTCACCAATCTGTACCAGTAATCCCGTTTATCGACATTTCAATAAACATTCAAGGCTAAATTAACTAATTAAATTAATTTAAAACCTTTTATAAGCAATTTCACTGAACCCGCTTGCCCAAATATGATTGAACTAAGCAACAAAAACTTGGGAGAGTTCGAATTCATATATCTTTCACACGTTTAATGATGGCTGATAGAATCAAAGACCTTACTAAAATCTGTGTGTACAGCACTACGTTGACCTGCATATGAACTGCGAACTCTGTGATGGTACTACTAGTGAAATCAATAAAGTTGGTAGATCTTGATCTGTTCGACATGAACCCCACCGAATTTGAAAGACAACCCACCTAGATTACGCTTGGATTTTCTCCCATTGGATTTTGAAGATAACTGCACATGAAACTAAGGTAGCCCAGACTAGTTGAGATATGCTGTAATAACAGATATTCGCAGTTTTACAAACTTTTGAAGCTTAAAATTACATTTTGACGTCGAAAGTATAATAAAAGAAGTTTCTCATCTATTAATTAGATGATGTCGGATTATTTCAACGTTTTCCTGATGTGAATGCTAGAGCACCCTATATTATGGATTATGTAAAAGTAGGCGAACTCGCTCGACATATTGTTTCCAAAATATTTCTGGAGCACTATGAGCTGGAAGCTATGAGATCAACGAGCGATAGCTGGTTTTTTTAAATGACTTTTCCTCAATGCTCTACTCCTAAATTACGCAACTTATTTCAGTAGGATGGTCGTTCAATCTACTCTTCGTTGAAAATTCAGGGTGTTTCTAATAAACAGGACGAGTAATTTATGTGGTATGGCTGCGAACCAGTATGCTGTCTAAGTCAGTCATTTAGATAGTCACCCTACTGATGTACGACGGCTGCCTTTTATATTTCGGGATTAGAGAACAAAAACAAATATTAATCATCAACATTATCATCATTTGCATGCGTTTGAACCAATTGTCGAAGCACTTTTTCCACTCTGATTGAGGTATCTCCAAAACATGCATTCTGAATGCAGCAGCCGCTTCTTTAGGTGTCGAAAAAGTTTGTTTTTTACGTACGGGAATAAAAAGAAGTCATTTGGTGACAAGTCAGGACTATACGGCGGATGACTCATCAAATCGATGTTTTGAGTGCTCAAAAATGCAGTAGTTTGAGCCGATGTGTGAGAGCTCGCGTTGGTTTTCCTGATTTCTTGGAAGACAACTGGCAAACAAATGGTTGTGTACCACTCAGAATTGACTGTTCTGCGTTGTTCTAGTGGTACGGTTGCGACATGTCCATTTTTTCCGAAAAAACAGGCGATCATTTGCTTGCAAGTGCTTCGTGCGCGAACAACTTTTATTGGATTCGGCTCATCTTGAAACACCCATACAATCGACTGCAGTTTACTTTCGGCCTCATACCACCAATCGACACGAGCCTTTTTTTGAGCGATTGACAAATTGTGTGGGATCCAACACGAACAAATTTTTTTGACATACAAATGTTTATGCAATATTGAATGTATGCTGGTCCCACTAATGCCTAAGGTTGTCTCAATCTCACGATAGGTCACATGACGATCTTGCAATATCAGTTCGCGCACAGGATCAATGGTTTCCGGAACAACAACTGATTCTGGATGACCTTCACGAAATTCGTCTTGGAGTGAACTACGATCTCGATTGAATTCACCATACCATCGATAAACACTGGTCCTTGATGGAGCTTCATCGCCAAAAATTGAATTAAGTTCATCCATGCAATCTTGCTGCCTTAATCCACGTCGAAAGTTGTAAAAAATAATCGCACGAAAATGTTCACGATTTAATTCCATTTTTTCGTCGAGATGTTGAGTTAATGAGTACTGTAAAGAACACAAATAGCGCTCGAATGGCAAAACGTTCTGAGTACGTATATAATCTCAAAAATGTGAAACTTTACGATAGAGCTGTCAGTTGCCAGATTGCAACACTAGGGTTGTCCAATCCCGAAATATAAAAGGCAATCCTCGTACAGATGTTTAAATAATTTTAGGTGAATCGTAAAATCTTAAATTTCTGAATCCTACATCTTAACCCTTTGGAAATATTTTAGTTTAGAGATAAACGCAGGTGCAACAGGTTGCAATTTTTATTTTTGGCTACTGTAGTTGTTATAATTTATTTGTGTTAATTAAATTTAATTATTTGGTATAAATATGGCTGGTAAGTACAGTAAAATGTGTAATATATACACTTTAATCAAAAAATTATATATTTGTGCCGTACTGCATAATAATTACTGTTTTTATATGTGGTTTCAAACGAAACCACTAGGAACGTAGTGTATAAAAATAAAATGAATGTTTTATTATAAAACAGCCAAACGACATTTTTTGAGGACCTGGAAAAAATTAACTCTGATGAAATAGACGCTTTGCTGATAGGAATACCTTCAGATCCAGAATCTGAGCAATCTTGGCCTTACTGTTAACTTTTGCCACTTATAAAATTGAATTAAATTGCTTTATTGAAAACACCTGTAAAATTTCCTTACGAATGGCAGAGGTAACTAATCTGTGAGTAACTAGTGTAGGATTAGTTGTAAAAAGGAACTGAAGAAGATTTTAATTTTCGGAATCGATATTCCTAAAAATAAATAAATATTTTTATTCTAAGGAAATTTTACAAGTGTTTTCAGTAAGGCAATTTAATTCAAGAAGGCAACCCTTAAAATCATTTCGATATCAATAATATGGAAATCCTTTTTGAAGAATTTTCAGTTATACTCGATGAGGAAAGCGATTGGGAAGAAGAAAATAATTTACCTTTATCTGAGTTGTAAAAAATATGGCAGAAAGATAAATATGTTTGTTCAAAAGAGTCGTCGCATTGCAATATTGCAATGAATTTTACAGGAGAATTATGGACCAAACATTCCTGATAATGCTGAGTCACCGACTGATATATTTTTGCAATTATTTCCTGAACGCTTGATCGAACATATTTGCTTTCAAACAAATTTATACGCAACTCACAAATCTTTAAATACAATGAGCACCTTCAAACATACAACGGTGGCCGAAATCAAAATGTTTCTTGCGATTAAAATACTAATGGGTGTAAAGAAGATACCAAGTTATAAAGATTTTTGGTGATCCCTCCCTTTACTGCGAGATTTTTGGTCATCCCTGCCCTTTGCAGTCGAAGTTCAATAAAACAATACATGCCAATGAAACCAATCAAGCGAGGTTACAAGGTTTGCGCTAGGGCCGATCAATCAGGCTATGTTTGCCAATTTCAGTTATACACTGGAAAAATATTGGATATTACCGAAAAATCACTGATTTATAGGGATTTATGGGGTCTACGTATTTATAGTTGTGGTACAGCTCGAAAAGGAAGCAAACATATGCCAAAAGATTTGACATCGGGTAGAACAATGACGCGGGGATTCTCTGATTGGTGAGTATCCTAAGATGGAATTGTTTATTTGAAATGGATTGATAATCGACCGGTACATTTTCTGAGTAATTTCCATAATCCCGAAAAATTAACGTAAATAGAAAGCAGAAAGATGGAACATTGCAGCAAATATCAAGCGCCACATTAATAGTTATGAAATACAATCGGCATATGGGATATGTCGATAAGGCCGATATGATGAAAAGCCTTTATGAAATAGACCGAAAATTCTACCAAATGGTATCATAGAATGTTATGGCATTTCGTAGACCTAAGTGTCTATAAATCAGTGATATTTACTTAGCGAAATACTGGAAAACCTTTAAATTTAAAAGATTTCCGAATTTCAATTATCCATGGGCTGGTTGGGGCAGTCGATTTCGACTTGTAAGGTCATCATCAGGAGTATCTACTGATTTGTAAAAGTAAAAATTTTGTTATATATAGAGGCAAAAAAGAAATAGACAAAAAATAAGCAATAAAAATTAATCTATTGATCGTCCCAGCCAACTGTTGTTTATACGGAAAAATTAATAATAAAAAAGGGGGAGGAGTATAGCAGGTAAGCGAATAGTCATCGGCTGAGTAACAAAATTCAAGGTATGTATATTCAAATACAATTAATTACTCGACGTATTAGTGATATTATAACGAACGTGAGAATAGAACAAAGCAGGATCCGTAATTGCTGAGAAAAGGATTTCTCTTTGTTCGGTAAGGATATTTGAATTTTCGTAATATGTCTAAATTGTTCAAGTTAGCTGTATGATTTTCTAAAGCTAAATGGTTATAACTATTGATTAAAAGTTGATTGATTGCAACCAGATAAATGTTCTTTAGTTCTAACTCCAAAATTGCGCCCACCCTGTCCAATATAGGAGAAATTACAATCATTGCAATTAATCCTACAAACAAAAGACTTGGAAAGGCGCTCAACTCTAGGTGTATTGTAGAAAAACCATTTTATTTATTGTGTTATTATTCTAAAAAATTTCAGAAAATTGTAAAAAATATTAATTTTTGATGATAGTCAACGGATTTTTACATTGTCTGTAAGCAAAACAAATAACAAAAAACATATTTCATTAAACTATAATATTTTTCAAAGACCCGCGTAAAAACAGTTTTGTTCTATATAAGAGGTGTCTTAAGGCAATGCCTTCTAAACTACAGGCCGCTTACACCAAATGATGACGACACGCTAAGTCGACGTTGTTGTTGCTTTCTCTAGTTGCTTTGTTAGTGTAAATATCTTAAAATTATTATTGCGCAGTCTCGGTTTAGACTTAAATTGACGTCATGTGCGAAAAATGAGAGTAGTAAAAGGCCAGTAGTTTAGTAGGCATTGCTTAAGGTAACCGCAATGTTATCTATATACAGCGAATGTTAAAATCACTGATTTGGCCAATGGGAAATTGTGTTGTGTATCGCATGATTATCATCGGTGACGGTAGTACCGCTCCGTGTCTGTGTGCATAATTGAAATAAAAGTGTAAAATCAAATTAAATTCAATTGCTAATCAATACATTATTCAAGCTGAAACCATATAGTCTTATGATAGACAATTTTGTGAATCGACATTTTAAAATGTGAATAAACAATTCCGGCTGTTCCAATAAAAATTATACGAGCGTAAAAAATACGTAGTTTTATACGTTTAAAAAGAAGAATGTTAGAAGCGTATAAATAAATTTATCGAGTCCAATTTTGAGTCCATCTCCATGTGCTTAATTATATGTATACCAAAGTTCACGAGCGCCCAAACGCGAAGAGTTAAAGTCTATTTTGGTTAACCTTTAAATGTCACTCGTCAAGTGATCTAAAACTTCTAGTTTGATTTGTTAAATTGTATACTTGTTTAATAATTCTATCCGTCTAAAATTTGCACATAAAATCGTAAATATGTATGTCACTATTTGTGTAAGTAAAGTAATGCATAAATTATTTTTGTATCGATTATAATTTCATCGTTTGAAAATATTTAAAATAATACGTTCGCATATTGTAGGTTAAGGTTGATTTATTAATTCAAATTTAAAATTTACAATAAGTAGCTATAGCTATAGTTAAATAGACGGACGGATATAGTATACAAAATATTCTAATTAAATAATTTTTGCAGTAAAACGAACAAGACAAGCCCTATTTATAATTTATGCATTATACAATTTAATGAGGATACCGAATTAGACTAAATTGACCTATTTTATTTTATATAATGTATGTAATTTCATTGGAACATAAATTAATTAAAGGTTTTATCTGCAATTTAATATATAATAAAACATCACGTTCAAAATTTTGGTATCAGTTTAATAATTGTTATCACATTCGAGTACATACATAGTTTTTGCACAGGGTGTCCCACTTAGGTTACGTCCCAAGCGAGTTGATAATTTTGAAAAATTGCATACCCTAGTAAAGAAAATATATGTATATATACAATTATAGGGAAATGACTTAAAACAACGACGAGGTTGGAGTGCTCGGGTTGTGGTTTTGCTTTATACAATATCCTCATGAGCGAGGAAGCAAATTTTGACCTGGTTGGCTTTGTTTATAAACTCTATACAGTCGCTATTTATTACGGACACTCGACACCATCGCAAACAATTTAGTTTCAATCTTTTGCATAATTTTAAATTCAGGGAGTTCAGGTAATAATAAAGGGAGAATAAAGTAAGCAGTCAAGTTAACAACGTGTTCTTTATTGTTAGACCTCACCAGTGGTAATCTCACATAAATCATATTAAACACTTAGGCATAGCTGAGCAAATATACTTGCTAGCTGTCTAAACCCACAACATTGGTAATTCTAGCCAACAAAAACAACCGGCGAAAATTCAAAAACAACTCGAACCACCACAACAACTCGAGCCGAAAATAGCGAGAATAATTGACCTCAGCAATGCAGAACAACAAGAAATAGCTGAAAAGTTGTTTCAGCTTAATAACAGCAACTACAAAAATAATGAAGACGGAAGAAAAACAGTAAAATATTTCGAATCTAAGATAGCCGCATTAAAATTGGTGTATACTGACTACTTAAGCCGCAGCCACACGAATGCAAATATCGACCAACGTTGGGGTATTTTATGTTTGGCAAATATTGGGAAAATATTTTTTTAAGCGGCTCAAGGAACCACTAATTCTAACGGCTTTATTCTTTTAAGCGCTTTGGTCCATTGGTGCGATCCAGTAGGTTCCGCAGCTCCTCGTTGTCATGCTGCTGCAGTCGCAGTGCATGACTCCTTGCAAATTTTTGTATTTCATCGCTGACGTATTCCATGTTTAAGTCTCGTTCATTCACAATGCTATGTAGTACTTTGAACTAAAATGTTTGAATGATCTTCACTGACATTTTCCTTGCGCAGTCCCAAAGCTGTATACCATACGTACAGATAGGTTTAAGGGTTTGTTTATATAACAGCAGTTTGTTCTGCGTTGTCAGTTCGGAGTTTCTTCCAATTAGCCAGTGCATTTTTCTGAATTTTAAATTCAGTTCTTGCCTTTTGTTTTTCGCATGCGCTTTCCACCTGAGTTTAGAGTCTAGCGTCATGCTGAGGTAAGTAGCATTATCAAAATATGGAATTTGTTGTGAATTCAGTCTAATCGGAATATATTCTAATTTCCTATTTGTATTATTCATTTGTATTTGTGTTATTCACTATATCAACAGCATTTTATAGTTTTCTTGTGGACTCAACTATACTAGCATCGGTGGTCATAACAGCTGTGCAATTAGCAAACGTTCCTATTCTAGCTTCTTCTATGTTTGGTAGATCATTTGTATACAGGAGGTATAATACGGGGCCTAGAACACTGCCAATATTTTCTTCAGTTTAGAGTATTCCTCTTCCTGTCTCATCCGGAAGTAACGGTCGTTGATGTAAGACTTTAGCACTTTATCAAATGCTTGGGCTACGTCTAAGAATACTGCTGAACATACTTTCTTTTTTTTCCAGCGCCTCCTCAATTGTATCAGTAATGCTATGTCCCTGTTTTATCGTTGAGTGCTTTTCTCGAACCCCAAATTGATGTTCGGGTATAAGATTTCTGCTCTCTATAATTGGCTTTAATCTCTTGAGAAACTGTCTCTCGAAAATGTTTGATGTTGTTGTTAACAAAGAAATAGGCCTATACGATGTTTTGTCGTTTAGTGATTTATTCCACTGTCTCGGAACATAACATAGTGTAAAGATAGCATTGATTATGTGCTGTAGTTTCCTTAGTGCTTTTTCTGGTAGAGCTTTCATTATTTGCCCCGTTATCAAGTCGTATCCAGGGGCTTTTTTATCTTTGAGATTTTTTACTTTTTGTTTGATTTCTATCAGAGTAACTGGTAGAACAGATGCCTCGTCTACTTTGCTTATAGGTGTTAGATATTCATAATCCGCTTGTCCAGTTGGTGGTTTGAAGGTATTTTCTAGATGTTCGGCAAACAGATCAGCTTTTTGTTTTCCACTGCGAGCCCAGGTTCCATCAACCATTCTAAAGGGTGGCACTTGCATTTTAGGCCCTTTTAAACCTTTGGAGCTCCCAACTCTCTCACTTCAACTGGATAGTATATGCTTTTTTGTAATATTTCTTGCTGATCAGGAGTACTTTCCCAGGCCGTTTTTTGCACACTTTCAATGAGGTTTTCTAGTTATTCTTCTATCGTGTAAGTGTTCGAGATCTGCACCTGTAGGTTGATGCTTTCTTCGACCAGCTGTCGAAAGTATTCCCAGTTGGTTTTGTTATTTGTTAGGCTTGGAGGGCTTGCCTTCCTTATTACCGTGTCACTTATTGTCATTAAAACTGGAGAATGGTCTGACGATAGCCCTTCTTCATTTTCAACTGCTAAGTAGTTTTCGGAGATACCTCTTGATATATAGAAATCCAGAAGGTCGGGAATTTTATTTGGGTCCGTAGGCCAGTAGGTTGGTTTTCTACTGGAGTGAAACTCACATTTTAATGTCCTGTTTGATCCCCAGAATATGTGTTTCGCGTTAAAGTCAACTCCAATAATAAAATTATTACCAAGCGATTTAAGAAGTTTAATATAGTCTTCTTTTTTGGGTTATATCTGGGTGGACAGTAGATTGCTGATATACTATAGCTCTTGTTATTTTTGGTTTCGATAGATACAGTAGCCATACTTGCATAGCTTCCTCCTCTATCTTTAATTCTTCGTGGTGTTTGACATTATCCTTAATGAAGATTGCCGTCCCGCCTCTAGCTCTTTCTGCTGGATGTAGAGCTTGATAGCACTGATATCCATGTGTTTTGGCATACGAAATTTTGGTAAAATGACTTTCTGAGATTAGGCATAAATCAATTTTTTGTGTTTAAAAATACTTCTAATTCTGAAATGCGTTGCGCTAGGCCATTTGTATTCCAGGTAGCAAATCTTAAATAGTGTGTCATTATTTTTTTTTTGTTAAGTTTGTATGTACTACCTTCATAGTCCATAACTTCTCTGCTTTTACATACATTCTAGTCTTTGGTCCTGGCCAGCCAGATGTGTAATGATAGCGTTTAGCTTCTGCTGAAGTATTTCTTGCAGGACATGGGTTTCCTGACTCGGAGCGTTCCTTATATTTTCGTTCTGCTTAGCCATTTGTGCATATGTTATGTCTTCTCTTACTTTGCCGCTATTTAGGGGATTTGTTTTGAGTAGGATTGCATCCTAGGTTGAGAACTCCGACTTGTTTGATTTCTCTTGTTGTCTCTCATTTTTGCAGCTCTTTCGCTACCTTGCAGCCTCTGCAATTTGCTGGATGATGATTACCACAGTGTATGCATTTCAAAGGTTCGTTCTTACTTTTATTGTATTCTTTTGTTAGACGTTTCCCAGCACACTTTACACATCTGGGCTCCCTATTACAGTATTTGCGTGTGTGGTTATACGCCTGACAGTTGTAACGTTATGGCATTTTACTAGGGTTCTTTTTTAATGTCTCAATCTTAACTTTAACTCTACTGTCTACACGATTTGTAGTATTTGTTTTGTCCTTTGATTTTTTTGAAAAACCGCCTATTGAGCGAATGTGCGCCAACGTTGGAAAAATGTAACCTTAATTTAAATTTGTCATTTGTCTTGTGGCAACACGATTTGTTATTTGGGCCAATACGACAAAGTTGGTATGTATTTGCATTCCTGTGGCTGCGGCTTTAATCAACGACAACAAAATTTGAGCTACCACACCAACACTAGAGCCAAAAAAAAAACCATTACTACGGCGAAAAAAAAGAAAGTGGTAGACACATACACCAATTTTTTGGAAGACATGCGTGTTCGCCTCAATACTGGTGCAGAACAAACACCCACCGGTGATGACCAAGGGAATAACAAACCAATCAACCGTTACATAAACAACACTACCATAATTCACTGAGGGAACTTACAACGATATACGAGAATCGTATGAACAAAACAGTGATAGATGTTGAAACACCACTGGACCGCTTAAGGCATAATACGGAGGATTTGTCACAGGTTAAACTTTCAAAAATCAGCATACCGTACTTTAATGGGGAGTATATGAAAATATGAAATGGATGGGATTTTTTCTTGTCTTCGACACGGTAATACACAACAACAAAACACTAACAGGTACACATAAAATCAGTTATCTGAAAACATGCACTGGTGGCCAGGCAGCCAAATTAATCAAAAATCTTCATGCCACTCGCGCGAACTACAAACTGCTTTTCCACGTATGTACTTTTCCACGTTTGCAACTAGATACGTTGATGACACAACCCACCATTTGCATCAGCCATTCGTACATTATACGACAGCAGCAATCAATGCCTTCAAGTTCTAAAAAACAAGGAAATAAACATAGAGAATTAGAGTCCAATTATGTCATTAGAAAATTCAAGACACATTCAAAGCTTAGAAAGTTTTATGAAGTTTCTTGAAAAACGGTTCACAACGTCGAAAACTGTTTTTCGCAAGAAAACCATCAACATTCATAAACCTACAAGAGTTCAAAAACACTTTTAACCCTTTGCACTCGTATGTCACGCTGGAGGTGACAATATTAATTTACTATAAAACTCGCATATCAGTCTGTAGATCAAAAAAAAAAAGTACCACACTGTAAAAGATTACAAAAATTAAAATAGTTTGAATGAAATAAATATAAAACGTTCAATTCTACCACTGTAAATTATTTTAATTTAGTTAGCTAAAAATAATACAAGTTGACACACCCAACAACTTTGAAAATAAATGGAGTGCAAAGGGTTAAACGAACAACAGATGGCAGGTATATTGTAAAAATACCGATCAACAGTACTACCGCCACACTAGGGGATACGAAAAAAATGACAACAGCAAGATTTCTACACCTTGAGATGCAGTTCATTACATCAAACACATGCAAATAATAAACAGTCCATCGAAAACCAACAACACTTAATGCATATCGGGCCGAAACTGCAGCGTGTCCTTTGTCATATTGTCATGAGATGGCAGAAGCACAATGCGTCGCACATAAGGGTTTTAAGTAGTGTTTAGTCCCAAAAATGTCTAGAGCCTAGAAAAATGCACCAAATTGAGTATTTTTTTTTAATACTCTTTATGAGATTCTTAAAAGATCCCTCATGAGTATTTTGTCTGAAAATTTTTTCAACATACCCAGATATTTGTTTAAAAACATCACTTTTTTTCTTAACCCTTTGAAGCATACATTTTTGTGTGTAATATTTTTTTCTAAAATTTGGTACACATTGTTTTTTGCGGCCGCTACGTTCAAATATGGAGTTATATTTTCGATATTGACAGTTGACAGCTGTCAATTAGCAGTCAAATCACTTTCACTTCTTATAAATCATGAATTTATTCTCATTTAGTACGTTTCTTGGGTCTGAGTATGTACTGATTTCTATGCATACAAAAAATTTTCAGACAAAATACTCATGAGGGATCTTTTAAGAAACTCATAAAGAGTATTTAAAAAAAATACTCAATTTGGTGCATTTTTCTATGCTCTAGACATTTTTGGGACTAAACACTACTTAAAACCCTTATGTGCGTTGGTCCAGCAGATATAGAAAAAATGTTTCGGTAACAGAAATATACTGCGGCGTAATTCATCAGCCAAGAAACTTCAGGGATATCACGAAGAAGACGAGGAAAGTGCTTTTCCTCTTGCTTACGAAGTATTAAAGAACAACTTCTATGTTGACGATTTGATGACGGGATGCAATACGTTGAATCAATCAATTAGACATTCGAAATCAATTACCTGAAATGCTCCGACGTGGCGGTTTTAATCAGAGGAGATGGGCAAGCACCAACGAAAAACTACTAATTGGTTTCAAATTCAGGGGTCTGTGGTAGGGCATGGTTCGATTAATCGATTAATCGGTCAAATTGAAAATTTTTCGATTAATTTATAAAGCTGTCGATTAATCGGGTTTCATATTAATTCTCAGAAAAATACTATTAACTATGTATCTAAGGTAACTTATGCATTAGTTCTCGCAAAACTTACTTACTTACGTTCGCTACTGTTGCGAACACCGATGAAATAAAAAATGGCTGGAAAGCGCAAGGTTGAAAATGCCTCTGACTGAAAAAGGATTATTAAGCTGTTATTGATTATGCTGTAGAAGTGCTGTTAAAATTAAAACATAAATTAAAATTGAGAATAACTGACAACGAACGATTCCCTTTATGACTTGATGAATGGACATCTAAACGTAATTGGCTATATAATTATGTACCTTGTACGATCACAAAAATGATTCGCATACTTATAGACTAATACCGTAGACACACACAAACTAGATAACCATGAATTCTTGATTATTTCGATATTTCTCCGGTCTGTCCTATCACAGATACACAGTCTGTCATATTGAATTTACAGAAAAATTGTTAGATTGTAAATTAAATTTTGAAATTTTAAAACTGTCACAGAAATTATTTATACATTTAGTTTATATTAAGTTATCGTAACTGTTTGCAGAGTTACAAAATCGGGGTTGCGTGTCTGTCACCATAATTATAAAAACGTGACTTTGTTTGTTTGATATGCAATCGCGATTGGAAGTAGTCACGATAATTTTAGCGTCTGTCCACGGTGTTAGAGATGATCAGAATAAACGACTCAATGCCTGCTACAGACGCAGGTGAAATTATGCAACAAAAATTACGCCACTTTGACATCGATTTGCATAAGCATATTGTTGCAGTCGCTACCGATGGTGCATCTGTAATGAAAAAGATGGGTCGACTAATATGCGTGTTTATCATCAAATATATCACTCTCATAGAATCCATTTAACAGTTGTGGATGTGCTTTATAAAAAATTGACTAGAATCACAACCGAAGTTGACTGAAGATACAGTGGTGTGAATAAAAATAGGTGTAATCGTTTATACATCGTACAAACCGGTCTAAACGTGAAATGCACCAACATTTTTAATATTTTTGTGTTTCTTTACCGTTATTCGAGATTGTTTTGCTCATATTATCTATGATCCCGTTACATTTACGAAAACAATTGATTCATTTGCTTATGCTTAGTTATTTCTGGACTACCGAAGATTCAATGTGAAAAAATATGTGTAACTAGCATTGTTTGTATTTTAGTAGAAACTATTTTGTATTTTGAATCTATTACAGTAATAAATTAAACGTTATTCACAATTAATCAATTCGTTGTAAAAGGAAAGTGTTAAGAATTTAAGGTGCCTCAAAATGGGCCATGGTGAGCACAGCATACCAGGGGAACGTCAAATAATTAAAAGACTTCGTACAAATGGAAAAACTTATAAGGAAATTGCTGATATAATGACCTGCTCTCAAAATATGGTAACTATAATGCTTTAAAATATCAACCGCGAGTAGAAAAAAGAGGGCGAAAAAGAAAAATTTCCGAAAAAATGGAGCGTATGATTGTAAAACGTACAAAAGAAAATCCATTTATCACTTCAACTGCCTTGAAAAAAGAATTAAATCTAGAAGTTTCAACATCAGCCATCAGGAAACTATTAATAAAAAACAAATTGTCAGCACATAGTCTCAGAAAAGTGTCACTACTTACCCAGCGACACGTGAAGAATCGTTTAAAATTTGCAAGAGAGCATCTAAATTGGCCTATCACAAAATGGAGAAATATTTTATGAACGGGTAAATCCAAAATTAATTTATATGGCTCCGACCGAGGAAAACAAATGTTAGAAGAACCTCAGAACAAGGAATTTATCCCAAAATTTACAATAAAAACTGTGAAACATGGGGGTGGTGGAATTTTAGTGTGGGCATGTTTCTCGTATGAAGGGGCTGGTCCCATTTTTTGTGGATTAAGGACATCATGAACGCTCAAAGCTATCTCAATATTTTGTCAAACATAATGCCACGATACGCAGCAGAGGAAATGCCGCTTAGATGGCTGCTTCAACAGGACAACGATCCTAAGCACAGATGCTGTTGGCGAAAAAGTGGTTTGAAAAAAATTTGGTTCAGGTTATGGAATGGCCAGCACAATCACCAGATCTCAACTCTATTGAGAATTTGTGGCATGATGTAAAGATTGCTATTGCAAACAAAAAATTTCAAAATCGTATTGAATTATGGGATGCAGTTGAACAGGCGTAGAAGGCAAAATCCATTGAACGATGTCACCGCCTAATCGATTCAACGCTCCGTCGATGTGCAGCTGTACTAAAAAATCGCGGACATAGTGCCAAATACTATAAGTTCCAGAACACGTTATTATTTAACCCATTCGCGCAAATGACGGCTATAGCCGTCATACAACTTTTTCGTTTTTTAACTCTTTAGCGCAAATAACGGCTATAGCAGTCATACAATTTTTTCGTTTTTAAGGCATACCGACATATTTTTCAATTCTCAACAACACATTCCTTTCCGCAACCAAATATCATTGCAATTACAAAAGTTATCAAAACACACATTTGAAAGTGTGCGGCAACGTGTTAATATTACAATAAACAACAAAAATAAAGGCTCCTTCGCGCCAAAAATGTGATACACGCCTATTTTACAAATTTGAATAAATCTGAAACTGTTTCACGCAAAATAGATACAAACGTTGTTTTACGTTTTTGTAATGACTTTTATCACTTCACCCAAAATTTAGAATTTTTTTATAATTTTATTTGCAGTTTTCTACGCTTTTTATAAGAGAATTTGTGTACACCTATTTTTAATCACACCACTGTATATATTATAAGAGATAATAATTTAGATGGTGAATCAAACTTAGATGAAGATGTCTATGATGAAGAAAATAAGACAGTATTTGATAGATGAAGTTCCGGAATTTAACAACAACGAGTGGATTATAGCACTGTACTTTTTGACTATTATCGAGAAAAATCGAAAAATCATGCGATTATTTAGAAAATCCCCGGTTAAAAAAGATCTATTGCAGAGAGCATGTATTTAAACGACATAGAAATGAACAATTAATCGTTAATCGTTTTTTTCCCAGAAACGCTCTAGTTTGTGAATGATTTATCACGTGCTGGGAGACGACGTCCAGGGAGGTCACATACTATTCAGCATATTCAGCACGTACGCCGAAGCATTAAAGAAGAACCTTCAATGTCAACTTGAAGGCGGTCTAAACAGTTGGAGATTTCCCGAACCTCGCTCTAGGATTGAAGGGATCCTGCATGTCTATCCGTATAAGATACCTGCACTACAACTGAAGCAATAGCAGATTATAGCTGTCCAGATCCAAGAAGTGGCGGTCATAGACACACTAGAGGTATGGTGGCAGCATGATTATGCTACTGCCCATACAAATTGCCTGAGAACTGAACTCTTAGGTCAAATTTTTAGCAGAAGGATAATTCGCGAAATTCTAAAATTACTTGACTGTCACGCCCACCTGACAAATGCTGTGCTTCCTGTGGGGGTATTTGAAAAATAGAGTATACCGTAACCATCCTCTAACCATTCAGTAATTGAAGACCAACATCCGTGAAGAAATTGAAGGAATAAATTAAGAAACATTAGGTGATGACTCACGCCTTAGAAAAAGAGCGTCAGTATGAAGAGTATAAATGGTGGTCATTTAAAGGATGTAATTTTCAAAAAATAATAACATTTACGTAAAACTCGCTTATAACGTACACTGGGTGAATTAAGTACATAGTTATATTGCCCCATTGTTTTATAACCATATTTCGGTGTATTATTGATTGGATTTAACGTACCTCGTTTATACGGTTTTAAAGTACGTTACGAAAGTGTCATGAAGATATTTTCAATATAATTAACTTCGGATATAGCGTACGGCTAAATGGCTTAAATACATGAGGTCAAAAAACATTTCCGTCAATGGCCCGCTAATAAAAGAGAAAGCAAAGGAATTTGCGATTTCTCTCAAAGTTCCAGAATTTAATCCTTCCAATGGTTGGATGGGTCGGTTGAAAATTCGGCACGACATACTGTTCAAAAATATCGTTGGAGAAAAAGCGGATGCCTCTCTTGAAATTTGCCAAGATTGGATCAAAAGTCGGTTACCAATTATAACTAGGGACTAGAGGGACTACGAAAGTAAAAATATTTTTAATCTTGACGAAACGGGGCTGTTTTACAAAATGCTTCCAAATAAAACGTTGGCCTTTAAAAATGATCCCTGTGCTGGTGGCAAACATATAGCAAACAACGGATAACTATATTTGTTGGAGCAAACTCAGACGGATCCGAGAAACTGCCATTGCTTATGGTCGAAAAGTCAAAATCGCCAAAATGCTTTAAAAATATCGTGACACTGCCTCTTAAATACACGGCAAATTCAAAATCATGGATGACCTCAACTATTTGGGAAGATTATGTCCTAGCAATGGACAGACAATTTTTCAATGCGAAAAGAAAAGTCATTTTCATCGTTGATAATTGCATTCTTCGCATTCAAATGTTGGGAATTTACGTGCAATTAAATTAGTATTTATGCCACCCAATATAACCTCGATTTGCCAGCCAATGGACCAAGGGGTGATAAAAAATTTAAAATAATTTTACAGAGGCTTTTTTACTTAAAAAAATAATAAATGATTTGGAAAAGACGCCGGAATTAACATGTAAGGATGTCACAATAAATCTTTTGGATGCTGCAAGATTTATTTCTAAGGCATGGGAAAAGCTTTTTTAAGCTACTCTGAAGGAACCGGCGACGAATTAAAAAAACTACATCAAATTGAAGTTGTCAATAGGCTAATCAAAAATTTCAAACAGAATTGCCTCGATAACTACTTAAGCGGGCTAGGTCCAGAAATGGATAAGGTCTACTCGTTATGGAAAGTAACCAGAAGATTTAAACGACCTGTAGTTCGAGTACCACCTTTAAGGAATGCTCAAGACAGTTGGGTTCGACAAGACAAAGAAAAATCGGAACTCTTTGCTCAACACCTAGCAGCAGTGTTCCAACCCCATGACATTCAATCATTCACCAAATCAGGACTTTAAAAGGGTCACGCCAATGGAAATTGCTGAAGAAATCGACAAAAATCGTAATCATAAAAAAGCACCAGGAATTGATGCAATATAAACCGGGTCTATTCAAGGAACTTCCACGTAAAGCAATCATCTTGATCACATACTTATTTAATGCCTGTATGAGATTGAAGTATGTACCCAAATACCCAAAATGGCCCAAATAATTATGCTAAAGAAAACAGGTAAACCAGATGAAGAAGTAACATCATACAGATCAATCTCACTGGTTCTGACCTTATCAAAGCTGTTCGAGAAACTGCTACTAAAACGTCTAAAGCCAATGGTAAACGTTCCTGATTTTCAATTTGGATTCAGGAATAACCACTCCACAATAGATCAAGTCCATCGAATAACTGCGGTAATAGAGCAAGCATTAGAAGAAAAGAAATATTGCCCCGCCGTAATTCTGGATGTATCCCGGGCCTTTGATAGGGTTTGGCATGAGGGATTGACATTCAAGATGACCAAAATGCTACCACAAAACTATTGCCAGCTGCTTGAATCATACCTCTCTGATCGCCAATTCAGAGTCATTCCTGAAGAAACATGCTACTTTTATCCAGCGATTGCGGGAGTTCCGCAGAGAAGCGTATTGGGTCCCCTCCTCTATTCACTTTATACTGCGGACATACCTACGACGAATAAAACATTCATCGGCACATTCGCTGACGACACTGTAATTATGTCAGTAGACGAATCTCAACCAAGAGCAGTAGAAAATCTTCAACAAGCAATGGACAACGTTACTAAATGGACAATTGACTGGAAAATCGCACTGAATGAGCTCAAATCAACCTATGTGACATTTACGCTCCGACATAAAAATAACACTCTTCATATATACCTCAAAGGGGTGCAAGTGCCGCAGGCTGAATCGGCAAAATACCTTGGTCTGCATTTAGATTCAAGGCTCAATTGGAAACATCACGTGAGACAAAAAGCTGAACAGATACCATTGAAACAACATCAAATGTACTGGTTAATTGGACATCATTCCAAAATGAACCTGTATTACAAAAGACTGATATACCAGACTATCTTCAAACCAATATGGATGTATAGTGCGCACCTATGGGGTTGTACATCCAATAGAGACATTATACAACGAAGCCAAAATAAATTTCTTCGAATGGTCACCAACGCCTACCGATTTGTGACTAACAAGGAAATCCACAATGATTTAGAAATACAATTGATAGACGACGTTATCCGCGAATGTGCCATAAAACATGAAAAGAAACTTCTTACCCACACCAATCTTGAGGCCGTACAACTACTGGACAGTACAAACGAAGTAAGGCGGCTGAAACGAATCAAACCACATGAGAATTATAAACCAAGGGAACGGGACACTGGTCCAGCAGACCCACACAAGTTTATGCTTATCTCATAAGTACATACTAATGTCAACCTTACTAATGAATTAATAATGTTTAAGATTGTCGTAGCCATATCAATAAAGTAGTTAAAAAAAAAAAATAAATTGAAGTTAAAGTAAAAAGACTTTCAATCATCTTTAAACAGCAAAAATTACCGATTATTTTAAGTCAAATTAATTTATGATGAAACAATATAATAGTTCGATGCCATATGATAATGAATTACGCTTATTATTTTTATTGTTGTTTGTTCAATGAATTTATTTAAGAATAAAACTTAGAAACATATTTTTGCATTTTTATTAAGTCACTATTGATTTAACGTACACCTCGGCTAAAGCGTACATACCAATCAGTCCCTTGACTATACGTTATAAGCGAGTTTTACTGTATTTCCAAGAATTATGTTTTATGTGCTTCGGGTGCTTTCATAAATAAATGTGAGTTATTAAGAAATAAAAAAGTTATTCCGTTTTAAAATGGTGTTATGGCTTTTGGGATTTTGCATTGCAATTAGCTCTTCCTCATATATTTAATCGTGCGACTATTCCAAATATACTTATATAAAAATTTCAATACACGCTCTGGAATTGAATGTGTACTTGGAAAACCAATAGGACAATGAACATCAAGTCGCGGGCCAGTATCTTCTATAATGAGACACGAGACAACTCTGGCCGAATTAGTAGAGGCTCTCGAATCCCAAGAGACACAAAGCAGCTCGAAAGGCGGGCAGCATTTGTAAACAACCAGTGTGCGCTGAACACACAGAAACGTCGATAAAATGTACCAATTGCAAATAGTTCTAGATAAGACTGTGGTAGCTATGAAATATTTCTATGAAATGATTTATTATTTTTGTTGTTGAAACTAATTGAATTGATAATATGTTGTGAACTAGCAGTTATAATTTACCTGTTATATTTTTTTTTATATATAAACGCATTTATTTTACTATATTATTTTAGTTTTGCAGTGAAAATGTCACAAAACTTGAATTTCAATATTTTTTACTGGCTACCCAAGTGGCCGGTTATAGTCCAAAAGGGTAAAACATTAAAATAAATACATAATAGTTCAGTTTGTAAATAACAACTATCTAACTTTTATCTAAAATTCATGTCATGTAACTAGGATGGCCTAGCTTGAAAATTACAATATTTACAGACCCCCCCCCCCCCCCCCCCCTGCTCACATATAGAATATAATATAGAATATAATACCCATAAAATAGTATTTGCGTAAGCAAAAGTCGTAAATCAAATAATTAAGACTTAATACATAAAACAAACTACACATCTCCCCAATAACAATACTAAACAAAACGATTACGTTCAAATTACAATAAGTAAGCCCGCGTAAATATAAATAGTATCCAATCCTCGAGTAGCGATATATCAATTAAATAGAGTTGTCAAATACCTTGAAAACTACGCTAACAAATTTTGTTTATAAAAGGTATCAATTATTTATACTTAATGTCGTAAAACACACATTACAATTTTTCAAAACTTGAATAATCATTAAACATTTCACTTAAAAGAATCACATAAGACGAATTTTAAGACACCACACACACACACACACATGCGCGCACTTTTATTTAAATTTTATTTTCAAAGTTCAAAAGTTTACGTTATTTTAATTAAGCAGTTTTATTTTTAAAATTGTGCTATGTTTTTTTAAAACACCAAAAAGTTCAAACACGCAGTATTATAGTATTTAAAAAATTTGATTAAATTAGAAATTTTAAGTGAATTTTGAAAAAAAAATTTAAGTAATGGAATTTTTTTCTGTAACCTTATAATTTCGATTATCTCATCACTTTCATTTCAGCAATATTTTTAGTCGACCGAACTTAATTGACAACTTATAGTTTCACTTTATGAACTAAACACAAATATTTATTAATTTTATTAACTAGTTTATAATAATTAAATAACACATATAACTCAATAAAACTCGCGACACAAATTTTGTAAGAATTTATAACATTTTCATTGAACTTCGTAATTCAAACTGAAAGCAATAATAAATTTGTAGTAGAAAACAAAGTTAAAAAATTATTATTATCGTACGATATTTTTATATTATTGTGTGGTGTGGTGGATGAATGAAGTTCGTAATTTCGTATCACATTATTAATTGAAATAAATAAAATAGTAGGGGAAATACAGTAACACCTTGAGATAATAAATTGTTTATAGCTTTTGCGCGGCGGCATACCAACGATGACATAATGGATAAAGGTGTAATAATTGGCGAGGAGAAATTTGTTAATTTATTCAAAGACGTGTTAAATCTGTTGCACCCAAACTTTAAATTATTATTCAACTGAGTACATTTGAACATCTGAAACAACGTATTAACCTTTTCATTACAGATTGATTGATTGATTGATTAATTGAAATGTAGGACCAGGCAATTTATTTATTTATTTATCAATAATGACATATTTTTTTTAAATCATATTATTATCTTGAATTAATTAAATGAAACATAATTATTATACTAATTACTAGCTAAATACTAATTCTTTTGTTAATAAATACACTCAATAGTCCTAAAAACTGATTGTATTGTAACTCTCGTAATTCTCCCAACGTATATAGAAATTGCTCAGAGAATTATATAATTTGACTCCATTATACCCTAAGGACAGTGCTGCCGAATTGAGAACGATCGGTCCATTTGTACTCCTCTCGTCTCATCTGTACTCCCGTACTCCCCTAATTCATTTTATACTCCCCTGTGCGACTATTCTAAAATTTATATTATATTTATAATTTATTTATTTAATTCATAACATACATATTTTTGTTTATACCATTTACACAAATACCATTACCATATACCGCAAATTGCTGAATTCGTATCATGTTTTTCGGTATCATGGGTTTATTGGTAATTTATAAATATATATATCCCTTTTGCTGCCCGGCAACACAATTGTGTGGTTACGGCAAAAGTACCATGTCAAAAATTTATTTTTGTATGTTTTTTGAACGAACTTACACATTTGTGTTCCTGTGTTTGTTCCTTTCAAACTTATTTTCGCCCGAAAAAAAAACACGATAACTATACCCACAATTGTGTTCGTTGTATTTCATTTCAAGCGAAATCTTTTATCAAAAACGCCATTACACATGGCCATTACGCCATTACATATGGTTTTTTGTTCACACATTTGTGTGGTTTGGACTTAAATTGAGCCATTTTTTTGGTTGAAAAAGGGATATATTGAAATGAAACGCGACGCTCTGCGCGGCATCGAAGCGAACCAACGCCACATTTGTTAGCGTACTCACTTTTGACTCAAAATACTCCCCTGTAAATGTGAAAAGTACTCCTCTGAGAAATTTCAAAAAAGGCAGTACTGCCTAAGGATCGCTGCGAAAAAGATTTACTATACATTGATAACACTGTGCTTGAATTTCAAACTTTTTTTGCGTGACAAGCTGGGCACCCGGGGGGTAAACCTAATTCGACTATGCTGAATTCATTGGTGCTAGTCCCATTTCAAAGTTAGTCCCCATTTTTGAAATATCGCTTTCGACATATTTTGCCTCTGAGACAAATATTTGTCAAAATATACACTGATATTCACGTTGATAGCTCCTGAACCATTAAGATTTTTGTTATGCTTTCTTCAGCAAAGTTGTTGCGCAAGCCAAGACCAACAACTTTGCTGAACATATCAAGGCCGAAAAACGACATCTACAATCACATTTTTATGTTATTTTATTTTTTGAAACGCAAAAAAATAAAATAACACAAAAATGTGATTGTAGATGTCGTTTTTCGGCCTTGATATGTTCAGCAAAATTGTTGCGCAAGCCAAGACCAACAACTTTGCTGAACATATCAAAACCGAAAAACGACATCTACATTCACATTTTTGTGTTATTTTTCCATATATGTGTGTTTTACTTAGGCCAAGGTGAGCTTGGAGTGGCACTTCCGCACAATTAGACCAGGAGTGCCCCGTTGTGATACCACAGGAACCTATTTCCCCTTTACCCCTGTTCAAAACCATTCGGAGCTACGTACGTACCGCAAAATATCTCGCACTCCACATTCAGCGAGATCTGAAAAGCTGGTCACACTGGACACGCCCAAATACTTATGCCTTCTGTATGATAGTGCCGGACACGAGCATAGGATGTTATCTAAAGTCTCTTCTTTTTTTTCGTCCATGCAACTTCTACAAAATCATTCGTCTGTAAACCCAGCCTTCTCGCATGTTCCCCAAAAAGGCAGGGTCTTGTCAGTTTTGGCAAAAGCTTCTCACAGAAGACTCCGGCTCCACCTTGCCGTTTCGAGAAACATAAGTGCACAGGTAAGGCTAAATACAACTGGAATTCGGCATACTTAGGCCAAACAAGACACTCATCTCAGATAAGATACAAAGAACACATCACAAGTACATAAAATCAAGTTTCGTACAACACATAAAAACTGAAAACCATACACTAAATCCAATAAAAATGTAACCATTTTGCACAGAATCAAAAAAGGACTGAAATTAGACAGGTGTCCCAATTTGACTCATGAGTCATGAGACATTTGTATTCTGCACGTATACGAATTACGGCCAAAATTCACACCCTGAAAATGTACAAAAACAAAAACACCCACAATTTACTTCGCGACAAAATCAACACAAAACCCCAATAAAATTTACGACCTCCATAACTTAAAAACAAAGCAGGTACCAAACAGCAGCGCCTAGCTACAGTATATAAAGAGCTTCAAAATAGATTATGTAACAGTAGCAGAAAATAAACCGAAGAAGAGATTATTCTTGAAATTGATATTTCATTTCTAAAAAAGTTAAAAAATTGGCACAAGAAGTAAGAACTAAAAACTGTAATATAAAATTAAAAATAAAAAGTTATTCATCTAAATATATAAAGTGACAAAAGAATACAAAAAATAAAGTGAAAATCGTCTTGTGAATCTGGTGAAATAAATAATATGGATAGGTGTTATAAACTCAAGTGCTTTTGTTATGTGTGTCGAAAATTTACAATTATGAGCAATCGCCGCAAAATAAGTGATGAAACCGCTGATTTATATCGACTATACTTTTCACAAAATCTTATTAGTGGTGTAAATTGGATGCCGTCTTTTGTTTGTACAACATGCATTTTCCATCTGCATAGATGGCAAAACACTGGAGCCGCAATGCCATTTGGTGTCCCGATGATATGGAGTGATCCACAAGGACATGATGCAGTTCAATGTTATGGGTGCATGAATTATATTTTCGGTACAAACAGAAACAAAAGTGGTTCTTTGACATACACTGCAACGAGAAATACACATCTACCGCTGCCGCATTCAGATGAAATGCCTGTTCCGGAAAGATCAAACCCAACCGAGGATTATTTACCAACAACATTTGAATCAGGTGAAACCGGAGAAACATCTGCATCAATATATCAACCATCAAATGTCACTGCGCCATTTAATCACATTGAAATCTCACAAAATCGTTTGGATATTATGGTACGACACCTGAAACTATCGCAGCGGCAAGCCATTCTTTTGTCACAGGATTTAAAACAAGTGAACATTTTGGCTCCAAATGTTCGGATATATGGAGCAATAAATCGTCATCGTCATTTTACGAATTTTTTCAAATCAATTGAGAATAATTCACTCGCTTTTTGCACTGATATCCGAGGTTTGGTATCCACAATGCACAATGCATATAATCCTGAAGATTGGCGATTGTTCATCGATTCCTCTAAAAGCAGCTTGAAGGCAGTTCTCCTTCACGTTACCAACTCAAAGAATTCCATTGAACAATCACCAGCCGAATCCGATGAGCACGGCGAGCGTTTTCACCAAGTGACGGCAAGGCTCGAACATTGGTACAGCGGCAAAAAGCTAGATGCACTCTTGGGTGACATTTGTTGGAATTTGCAAGAGGAAGAAGAACCCGAAGACGACACGAACAAATCAGAAAATTAAAATTAAAAGTTAAGAAAAATGTAAATTATTAAGGAAAAAATTGAGAAAAATCACAATCAAATCAACGGAATCAATCTAATTTTCTGTTAAATAGTTTCTATTGTATCTATATTTGTCGATGAGGTGTTTATTCGATCAATTTAAATTCAATAAATGGACAAAAAATGATAAAAAACATGTTTTTCGTCGAGACAAATATTTGTCAAAATATACACTCATATTCACGTTGATAGCTCCTGAACCATTAAGATTTTCGTTATGCTTTCTTCAGCAAAGTTGTTGCGCAAGCCAAGACCAACAACTTTGCTGAACATATCAAGGCCGAAAAACGACATCTACAATCACATTTTTGTGTTATTTTATTTTTTTGCGTTTCAAAAAATAAAATAACATAAAAATGTGATTGTAGATGTCGTTTTTCGGCCTTGATATGTTCAGCAAAGTTGTTGGTCTTGGCTTGCGCAACAACTTTGCTGAAGAAAGCATAACAAAAATCTTAATGGTTCAGGAGCTATCAACGTGAATATGAGTGTATATTTTGACAAATATTTGTCTCAGAGGCAAAATATGTCGAAAGCGATATCTCGAAAATTGGGACTAACTTTGAAATGGGACTAGCACCAATAAATTCAGCATAGTCGAATTAGGTTTACCCCCCGGGTGCCCAGCTTGTTGCATTTTTCAACTAGCACAGTGTAATCGATGTGTGTTTCTGGTATTATACATAGTTATGAACGTCTCTATTAAAGCATAACATTAAGTGCAAGTATTTTGGTAGAACTCCGTTTTCAAGGCGAAACATCAACTTCAAAACGTTGTAGTGTATTCTTTGGTTAATAGACTTCCATCCTAGTACTTTAAGCATTTCACTTATATGTGTTCTAATATCTGCTCCTAAAATACCTCGCATGAATCTGTTCTGAATTTTTTGGAGACGATATATTTGTGATTGATTCATTATGAATAACACTGATAAACAATAATCAATATGTGATCCAACAATTGATTCGTAAAATATAATTTTTGTTTCACGTGGCATTTTATCCTTAATTCTATTAAATAAGCCTAATTCCAAAAGATCATTAAAATTTAACTTTTCATCTATGATAACACCAAGGTATTTATATTGTTTCATACGTTCAATGACTTCAGTATCTACTAATATATTTTGATTACATTCTAGTATTGTTTTTATTGACATCACCATGTACTTTGTTTTAGAGATGTTAAGTGCCAACTTATGGAACATCAGCCATTTTCTCAGGTTCTCCAAATCTTGCTTTATGTTCTGAACAGCTTCACTAAGGGTTGGTGTTGCAATCGTAATCAAGGTGTCATCAGCAAACATATTCACTTTACAATTATTTATAACTTCTACTATATCATTGATGTACAGGATGAAAAGCAATGGTCCTAAAGTAGATCCTTGCGGTACTCCGAGATTATTTGGTATTGACTTAGAGATACAGCTATCAACTTTTGTATATTGTTGCCTTTCTTGAAGATAATTATTGAACCATTCCAATGCGCGCCTTGTATTCCATATTTACTTAATTTTTTTTAGTAAAATTTGTCTATCGATTGTTTCAAAAGCTCGTTTAAAATCCAGGAACACTGCTACTACTACTTTATTGTCATCTATTTCAGATTTCCAATTATCTAACATTAAGTTTAATGCAGTTTCACATGAATGGTGTTCGCGAAATCCAGATTGTTGGTCAACTGGTATAATATTGTTGTTAATGTGGTTTATTAATTGGTTTTTAACTACTCGTTCTAACACAGCTTCGTAGGTTGGTAATATATGTATCGGGCGTAGTTCTTCTGGTGTTGTTGGCTTAGAAGATTTCGGGATTGGAATAACCGTTGATATTTTCCATGATCTCGGGACTTTAGCTTCATATAAACTTTTATTGATTAAGTTCGTAAATTTTGATGAGAATATTTCATTCTTCATAGCATCTAACATGATAGTACGGTTTATACCATCAATTCCAGCGTTCGACTTCAGACTACTAATAGTTTTAGTTATCTCTTGACTTGTAATACGCATTCGATTCATTAAAATTTTTTACTTTTGGAATATTGTTATGGATGTCAATCACACTGGATACAAATGTATTATTAAGAGATTCGGCCAATTCTAGTATATCGGTTTCTACTTTATTGTTAAACTGAATATTCCACTGTGTTGTGGTTTTAGTTTTATACATCGATTTTAACATTCTCCATAGTTGTTTTGGATTATTTTGATTTTCTATGAATTTGTTTTTGAAATAAGTGGACTGCTCCTTCCTTAAAGATTGTTTATATATATTTCTGGCTCTTTTATAATTATCCCAGCTCTCATTTGAGTTTATAATTTTCATAATTTCATAAGATCGTAGTTTATCTTGCTTTAGTAATTTCAAATTTTCCGAGAACCATGGTAGTTTACTAGTTTTATGAATCAATTTTGTACATGTCAACTCATTCAGACAAGTTTTTAACTTTAACAGTAACTCTTCAGTTTCTTCGTTTAATTCTTGATCTATTTCGTTTAAGTTAGCATCTTGGCATCTCAGAAATTATTGATTTAAAGTATAGTTGAGTAATTCATGAGAATAATTTTTTCGCGAACGTATTTCTATCAGGTCACAATTTCTTGTTGCTTTTATCTTCCCACAACTTAAATTATGCTTAACATACAAAGGTCGCTAATTTGTTGCTCTTTAACTACTTCACATTTGCACATTTTTTGAATTAGTTACCACTAAATCTATTAAACTCTCGCTGGTTGCTGTAACTCTACTATATTTTTTAACCGCATCTGCATTAGTCTATGATCACATATCAATTGATTTAATTTTACACTGTAATATTCATTGGATTTGACCTCAATATTAAAATCACCGAATATGAAATTATTTTTGTTATGGTTTATGATATATTCCATTCATTCGTCAAATTTATGTAAGAAAACTGCTCTCGTTGTTTGAAATGATCTGTATAGTACTCCAAATATCCCAGTCGTATGATATCCTTTTATGATTTGTATTGCTAAAAACCAAGTGTGATCAGTCTCACAGTTGGAAATTATTTTGAAATTTATGTTTTCATGAATGTACTTAGCAATTCCTCCTGTATGTCGACTATCCGAGTCGCAGCGTATAAATTTCGTCAATATGAAACTCCGAATCGTACATTTCTTCAGTTGTTCTAGTTTCACTGAGTAATACTAAGGCTGGTTTAAAATTGAACACAATTTCCTGTAACTCCATGAAATTTGACGATAGACTTCGGATGTTGGTGTATAGGACGTCTTGTTTTCGAAACTGCTATTGGTATTTGATTTGGTTTCTTAGTATTTTCAACTTGCGCTGATAAACTGTGCAGTTATTATCCCACGTAGCATGGTTTACATCAATGTTTAGATTTAGCTTCTTATTTGTTTCAACGCAGTTGCTACATTTGATTTCTGTGCTCTTACACTCATTATATTTGTGTTCTCCGCTACATTTTGGACACGTTAGCTTGCTGGTACACTTATCGCCGTGATATGAATAACCATTGCACTTGTAACATCTTGTTAAGCCTATTGACTCTACTACGTGGCATCGATCAAAATTGAAATTGAGTTTCTCAGCCTCCATTATTTTCTTAAAGCAAGTAGCATCAACTTCAATGATTGTATCGACTTTCTGTGTATTTCTTATTCGATAGGTTGTTATTACTTTTATGTCGCTAGCAGCTAAAAACGAATTTTGTTGCTTCAACGCTGATATAATTTCACCGCTTTCTAGTAGCGAGACACCCGGATGATGGCGGGTGCGCCATACTCCTTTATTACTTTTAACAAGAAGAAGGGATAGCATAGGCATGTTAAATATGTCCGAATCGACCCGGTTACAAACACGGTTACAAGTAATCAATAGGTAGTAAATTGTTAATTGAAAATATAATGTAAGGCAATAAGGTTAGCACAAGATAGCACAATTATTTTTGCTTTGTTGGATATACAGTTGTGTGCAATATAATAGGTAATTCTATTAAATTTTAAATAATACATTTTTTTACCAAATCATCAATATCAAATATTGAAACATGTTTTTTTTAAATGTCAGTCTCTTTTAGAAAATAAAACGTTTATTACAATATTACTTCATTGTGATCACAGAACCATCGAATTCAAATTTAATTCATTTACGCCATCTGTACAAATTAATAGAGAAATTTACAATCTTGGTAAAAATATAGTTATTCTTTGGAATTTATTGATATTCAAATAAAGATTTAATATTTGGTGATGTACCCGTTATTTTTAAGCACCACATTACATCGCCTCCCCATAGAATCTACCAGTGATTGACATCTATCAACTGGGAAACTCCATCAACGGTTTTGAACGTTTTCTCAAACCTCATTTATATTTCTTGGCCTCGGCAATTTACTAAAACCACGTTTTAACCCCACAGATTTTCTAATGGGTTTAGACCGGGAGATTGAGCTGGCCATTCCATTAGGGCCGAAGCACTCGGCAAATGTGGTAAAAGACTGGTTTGCTGCAAATAAAATTAATATAATGAAATAGCTAGCTCAATCTCCCGGCCTAAGCCCATTAGAAAATCTGTGGAGTTAAAACGTGGTTTTAGTAAATTGCCGAAGCCAAGAAATATAAATGAGCTTTGAGAAAATGTTCAAAACGGTTGGAGTTTCTCAGTTGGAAGATGTCAATCACCGGTAGATTCTATGGGGAGGCGATGTAATGTGGTGCTTAAAAATAACGGGTACACCACCAAATATTAAATCTTTATGTGAAAATCAATAAATTCCAAAGAATAACTATATTTTTACCAAGATTGCTTAAATTTCCCTATTAATTTGCACAGATGGCGTAAATGAATTAACATTGAATTCGATAGTTCGATCTGTGATCTAATTCTCTAAGCAGTAAGATAATTTGTAAACGTGTAAATGATAATTTATCTTACCTTTATACAATATTCGCATTCTCTACTTGCACTCCAAGATAAAATTTAAAACGGGTACGATAAATAAATGTCAAAACTTAACACATTCTTATGATTTATGTGGATTCATGTTTAGACTTTGAGGGCCCATAACTACCGTTCCCATTTCAATTTCAACTTTATTTTTATAGATACAAGTTATTTTTAACAGCATCTGTTTACAAACAATTGTTGTTATGTGTTGTGGTATGGCAGATTTTACAGGTGAAAATTTTATACAATAAATTATCTTGGCATTTTTAAATCATATTCTCTAAACATTTTTTTTACCCAAGATAAAACTATTGACGTCAAGTGAACAAGATAGCATTAAACGTCAAAACGAAATTTTAATTAATTTATATCCTTAATGACTCAAAAAATATAATCTCTAGAAACGTAAATTCTTGCAAATGCATCAAAGCCATCTAGAAGAATCACACATAGCCCCAAAAATCGTATTGAAAAATAATAAAAGTCGGGATTTATTTGGTATTCAAATCAAGATACGGTTAGATAAAGATATAAAACAAACCAAATGTTTGAAAAGAACATTACAACAGTCAAATATTTTTTTACTTCGTATGGTAAAGACGTGCACAATATAAGTCTTATTTACAATTCATGCGTTGAATTTTGATGAATATCGTATATTGTAAACCGTTTAAAAGTTAATCTTTATTCTAAATACAAAATCACATTATTCTGTAATTACATTGTGCTAGTTCAAAAATGTGACAAGCTGGGCACCCGGGGGGTAAACCTAATTCGAGTACGCTGAATTCAATGGTGCTAGTCCCATTTCAAAGTTAGTCCCCATTTTTGAGATATCGCTTTCGACATGTTTTTGCTCTGATACCCTCATTTTCACGTTAATAGCTCCTAAACCATTAAGATTTTCGTTTTGCTTTCTTCAGCAAAGTTGTGGCGCAAGCCAAGACAAACAACTTTGCCGAACATATCAAGACCAAAAAACCACATCTATTTTTTTTGCTTTTCATTTCGACGAAAAACACTGTTTTTATCATTTTTTATCATTTTGTTGAATTTAAATCGAGTAGAATCGATCGAATAAACATCGCATCGACAAATATAGATACAATAGAAACTATTTAAAAGAAAGCTAAATCGATTCAGTTGATTTTATGGAGATTTTTCCTAAAAAAAAATTCCTAAAAAATTAACATTTTTCTTCTCTTTGACAAAACAATGGCGTGCCGTTGCGATAGTGGATAAAAATCCTGGATTTTTCCATCCCATCGTTTTAACCAATTACATCACGTAAATTATCACTTTGGGCGGCAGTCCAAACGAGTGATGTAAGCACCTACTGTGGTGGAAGTCGAACTCGTATATATACAGTACTGGGAAAAAAATTGGGCAAACGTATTTTATTGCAAATTGGAGTTTTTTTTTTGCTAAAATTACAAAACTTTTGAACGCAATTGGCTTATTATTTCATTTTTAATACATGTATGACGTAATTTGTTGAAAAAAAATGTACCTGCATTTTAGGGGAAAAACCCTGAAAAATGCCAAAATATTCAAAATACGGTGATTGGAGTTAAAGTAATGGAATAAATTAAACACTTATTTTTTAATTTTTTTTTTGTTTTTTATTGATTTATAGAAGTTCTATCTTTAATATTAATATTTTGGTGGACTGCCTTTTGTTTTTATTACACCGGTACAACCCCGCAACTGATGTGCAAAAAAATTGGTCAAGCAATTATTTTATTTTAAGCCGATCGTTCTTGGCCGACATTAGAGTGCAGATGTTTTATTGCCTGTAATTTATTTTTTGAGCATAAATAGTGCATATTTTGTAAGATTAAGTTATTCTGTAAGTGATCCTAGTCAAATAAAGAATAAAGTGCAATTTTAGTTTAAAAAAATGGGAAAAGTTAGTGAGCAGTGTAAAAGCAGTATGTTGGTTTGGGCGCGTGAAAAATTAACCACGCGTAAAATAGCAAAAAGATTAAATATTCCCAAAAATACTGTCGCGTGGAATATTAAAAAATTGCGAGAGATGGGCAGTACACAAAGAAAGAAAGGCTCTGGAAGGCCCAGAAAGACAACGCCAGTGGAAGATCCTTTCATAATATTACAATGTCGTCGGAACCGTTTTAAAACTTCATCGGACATACGACGGGATGTAGAGCAAGCAACAGGAAAAGAAATTTCAGCCAGCTTAGTGAGAAAAAGACTTGTTAAAGCTGATTCGGGAGCACTTAAACCAGTCCAGAAGTCTGAGTTCACATTACTAGTGAAAAAACAACATTTGCTATGGGCCCAGGAGCATGTTTCTTGGGCTTCAGAGATGTGGAATGATGTAATTTTCCCCGATGAATCAAAATTCAAGATGTATGTTGGAAATTGAAAAATTCTCGTACGAAAAAAACCGAGCGAAAGGCTTGGTACCGAATGCCTTTTAAGAGTTTCACCAGAAAATGAAGGAGTTATGGTCTGGAGATGCTTTTGTGGAAATGAAACCGGTCGATTGTGCTTCCTTAGTTCCAACATTACAGCAGCTATTCATCTGCAGGTCCTACACAATGAATTTGAGCCTTCTGTGTTAAAGCTTTTTAGCAAGACTTGCAAATTTATTTTTCAACAGGACAAATTTACGTGCCGTACCGCCAAAGTTTTGCGTTATTAAATTTGAACTGTAGATAGAAAAATTGGCTTTCAGATAAACATAAATAATTTGTTAAAAACTTGTTTTTTTTCTTATCTTTTCATTTAAAGGTAAAAAAGTACTTCGAAGAAAGACGTATCGATGTGTTGAGCTGACCCCCGTATAATCCAGACTTAAATCCCATTGAAAATATTTGGTCTACAATGAAGCTAGAAGTAGCAAGAATCCGCCCAGAATCGATTCAATCTTTAAAAAGATTGTTCATGACGATTTGGGAATCCATACCTCCTACGACTTTGAAAAATTTATCAAATTCAATGAATCGGAGGTGTATCGCTGTAATAAGAGCAAATGGCGGTGCACCAAAATATTAATATTAAAGATAGAACTTCTATAAATCAATAAAAAACAAAAAAAAAATTAAAAAGTAAGTGTTTAATTTATTCCATTACTTTAACTCCAATCACCGTATTTTGAATATTTTGGCATTTTTCAGGGTTTTTCCCCTAAAATGCAGGTACATTTTTTTTCAACAAATTACGTCATACATGTATTTAAAATGAAATAATAAGCCAATTGCGTTCAAAAGTTTTGTAATTTTAGCAAAAAAAAACTCCAATTTGCAATAAAATACGTTTGCCCAATTTTTTTTCCCAGTACTGTATATTACGAGTTCGACTTCCACCACAGTAGGTGCTTACGTCACTCGTTTGGACTGCCGCCCAAAGTGATAATTTACGTGATGTAATTGGTTAAAACGATGGGATGGAAAAATCCAGGATTTTTATCGACTATCGCAACGGCACGCCATTGTTTTGTCAAAGAGAAGAAAAATGTTAATTTTTTAGGAATTTTTTTTTAGGTAAAATCACCATAAAATCAACTGAATCGATTTAGCTTTCTTTTAAATAGTTTCTATTGTGTCTATATTTGTCGATGCGATGTTTATTTGATCGATTCTACTCGATTTAAATTCAACAAAATGATAAAAAATGATAAAAACAGTGTTTTTCGTCGAAATGAAAAGCAAAAAAAAAACTAGATGTGGTTTTTCGGTCTTCATATGTTCGGCAAAGTTGTTGGTCTTGACCTGCGCAACAACTTTGCTGAAGAAAGTATAACGAAAATCTTAATGGTTTAAGAGCTATCAACGTGAAAATGAGGGTATATTTTGACTCAGAGCCAAAACATGTCGAATGCGATATCTCAAAAATGGGGACTAACTTTAAAATGGGACTAGCACCGTTGAATTCAGCATACTCGAATTAGATTTACCCCCGGGTGCCCCGCTTGTCACGAAAAAAAAGTTTGCAATTCAAGCACAGTGTTATTATTTACATGTTTCTGAAATCCAATCAAATCTGTATTAAGCATATCTTAATTTCAGTGTATTTCATTGTTGAAGACGAAATGCCTATTTAACACTTTCTGCTCGTGCGAGTTAACGATATCTAAGTATAATAATCGGATCTTGGAATCTGGAATATTTTCTGTAATCCTGGGATTATCGTCAAAAAACTATGCGTTTTAAGCAACAAAGCTCATTTAACATCATCGAATTTAGTTAGTCACCGCGAGTTTTCCGAACTCCACGAGTTCCTCATCCAATAATTTTTTTATGTGCCTGAGACTAAGTCCTCAACAGCATCGAAAATTTATTAATCGAAACCTTTCTAGTGATGTGATGTAGGTCTAGTTATGGAGGGACATTCTAGTTTTATCATTTGTTTTTTACCTTGAGTTAATTTTTAATCTTTGTTAATCTTAAGGATCGGTAACGAGTAAGAGGTGCGACTTGCTATTAACTGCTTCTTAAGAAATCGATTTTATGAAATAGATATCTTGTTCGACGTTAGTGTTAGTTAAAAAATAGTTTTAATGCATAACATAATTATATTTTGTACTCATTCATTATTGTTCAAAATTTGTCCTAATTATCTTCTCAACCACAAGATTAAGAGTCTAGAGTTAAAGCATTGTAAGATCTTAAAGATTGTTGAGAGCTAATAGCGCGTTTAAATGAAATATTAAACAACAACAAACTAAAATTTGCTAACTAATTTAGATTTTCTATAGGCCGTCATATTTATTATACTCGTCGGTTTTCTTAATTGTTCAAGTTTAATGATCAAGGCTGCGGGCCAATAGTCGGGTAAAAGTCAATTTTAAGTAAATTTTTCGGTAAATCGAAAAATCTGTTATAAATCCGATTTTTACCATAGTAAACGATTTACCCGACTATTGGCTCGCAGCCCAAGTAAAACATTACGACTGCACAACAAGTTGAAAGCTTTGCTTGTTATCTAGAGAACTGATCCAATAGATGTTGTCAAATCAGATACTTGAAACACTTGACATTTATTTTAGAGAATTGAGCATCTAAGGCGTACCAACCCAAGGGTAAATCGTTTACTATGGTAAAAATCGATTTTAGTACAGATTTTTCGTACAGTTTACCATAAAGTTTTTCAAAAATATGACTTTTACCCTTGGTAATAGGTAAAACAGTAGACGATCGAATGTTTAACTTTACTGAAAGAATATTTTGATTCCAATGATAAGAGTCCATTTAAGACTGCGGGCCAATAGTCGAGTAAATCGTTTACTATAGTAAAAATCGGATTTAGAACAGATTTTTCGTTCAGTTTACCATAGAGTTTTTCAAAAATAATTGAATTTACCGAAAAATTTACTTAAAATTGACTTTTACCCTTGGATTGGTACGCAGCCTTAGTTCTAAAATAAAAGTATAAACTAAAATATAAAAATTATATTTAGTTATTAATAATATCCAAGCGAAAGCCTTTTACACATTCAAGTAAAGTTATTCAACGTTAAATTGTTGGTGATACTTTTTGACATAAATTTATCGTGCCACTTTACATTTTATCTTGAAAAAAATGTTGTGAATGCGACTTAGGCTGCGGGCCATTATTCAAGTAAATAGTTTACTATGGTAAAAATCAGATTTAGAACAAATTTTTCGATCAGTTTGCCATAGCGTTTTTGAAAAATAAATGAATTTACCGAAAAATTTACTTAAAATTGACTTTTACTGGACTATTGGCCCGCAGCCTTACTAAAACATCACGATATCCAATATAAATCTAGACTTCTACGATAATTTTTTTCGTATGTAAAGGTTATCACTTTTACACATTACAATTTATCTTGCGGTTTTTAGAGAATTAGGGCACTGTGATCACAATGAAGTGATATTGTAAAAAAAACATGTTTCAATTTTTGATATTGATGATTTTGTAAGAAAAAATGGGTATATCCAGCCCAAGTAGGCCTACATTTGAGATGTCTCACTTGTAGATTTTCCTCAGTTGTAGAATTCTACATGGGCTGGTACAATATATTCGTATTATTTTTGGTTTATGTCTAATATAATTGATTTTAATAATTAAGTAAATATGAGATTCCTTAATTTATTAAACTTCAGACGATGAAGGTAAAAACAATAAAAAGAAATGAAAATGGAACAAAATAAATTGTTATTTAAAGTACAGGTTCACTCAAAATATATCTACTCAAAAGTAGACCGAAAATTTTTGCCTCACTAAACAGTGAGATATCTACATTTTTTGAGTGAGATATTTTGCATCCAGCCCATATTATGTGTGAGGCCTACTATTTTTTAGTGAGGCCTACATGGGCTATATACACCCAATGTATTATCCAAAAATTTCATAGAATTACCTATTATATTGCACACGACTGTAAATAATCAGCAATCAGCATTCTAAAAAAATGTATAATTAATAAGGTCATCTTAATGGTAAATTTCCTAAAAGAAACGTAGTTATTGTGAGTTAAAGCTCTAGTATTTAGAGCAATGTACGATTTAATTAAATTATACTTGAATAAAATAAAAATAATGTTAATAGTAAATAGTTAAAAATAATGTTAGTATTAACTAAATTAATTTGGTTCTCTTAAAACAAATAAAAGTAAAATAAATCGAATTCGAAAATCACCAAATAGTATAGTATCAAAGCAGGAAAGGAACGCACGAAAAAAAGGGGAAAAACGCATCAGTAAAGGGCAGTATAAGTGTTGTGCTTTAAAAACAAAAATTATAACTAGTGATTTGGCGGATCCGACAGACCTGCCCGAACGTTGACTTGCCTGCTATAAGCGAGTTCAGCAAACGTTTCTATGATATTCGAATATTCATTAAACTGTATACTAAGTGACATTTGACATTGAGTTAGACAATTCAATCTTTTCGTTTCGTCATTGTGTGATTTGCTGTTGCCCAAAGTAAAATAAAAAATTAGTGCAATTTCTCATTATTCTGCGTCGTTCAATTCTCGTGTCACGGCCGGACGATATTTGGTGCTTTGGAGTACTTTTCGTGAGATTGGTGGTAAGTATAATAATGTGATTGCAAAAATATATTGCTGGTGTTGCATGTGTGTAAATGTCTGAAGGTTGTGTTTTTCAAAAGTATTAGCTGTATGGAGAAGACTGTGTGGAACTCAGTTGGTCGGTGAGCTCATAACGGATCTACAAATGACTGAAGATGTGGCGACTCATGAAAATGGACGTTTCTACGCTGTGGATCCACTGACCCATATGTACAAATGTGGATGGTTTTTATTTTGATGCAAACAAACAAAAAACTCAAATCATTTCCATGACAAACATATTCTTATTAATGTAAAAAAGTAAAATATTGAAATAAATGTTGAATCTTAAAACTAAAAGAAATAATGTTTGTTTTGATTTTATCTTAATGCGAGTTGAACAATGAACGGTTTAAATTGATATTTTTTGCGGGCAAAATAGCGCATTCACGTAGAGCATCTTTCATATTTTGTGGCTACCATATGTTGCAAAAATTGTCTGGCAATTTGGTGTATTGTGTATTTCCATGAAATCGAATTTTTCCATTGCAATTGTTCGGAGAACGACAATGCCGATTGATCGTTTTTCAGTTGGACATGCATATTTATGTTAAGGTGTAATGTATTTAAATTCCACCATAGGTATGATTGTTTCAAATATGCGTTAATTTTGTCCACACGTATAACGCGTACAATGACCGGCAATTTCTGTCTGAAATCACTGGACAGGACAGCAACAGTAGAGCACCACCGAAGTCTAGTATTATCGTTGAGATCTTTCATCGGTTTATCGAGAGCTTCATTCAATTGAATGCTTTGTGAGTCATAGTGCATTCATCCCACATAATAATTTTTCATTTTTCCAAAACTTTAGCCATGCCAAAATGCTTTTTCATATTGTACATTGCGTCTGGATTTGTTTGAACGATCAAAGGCAACTTGAGTGTTGATTGTGCAGTTCTTCCACCATCAAGGTGCAGCAAAATGCCAGATGAAGCAATTGCCAACGCAATATGATTTTGTAATCGAATGTTTCGATTCAATTACAAACACACGTACAGAAAATTTTGGGGTGGTGGGGGCGGTGAAATATTGGGGTTGTCGTACATAAGAATTATATCTATAAAGACTGGAGGGTGGTGGGGTGGTGAAATTTTGGGGTTATACATATGTTTATGTGAAAACTAGAAAAAAATATTTCGTCAAAAAAACAAAAAAAATTCTAGAACCCGATTGCACTGCGACCTACCCGGGTCTAATTGTGAATTTAAACCATCCAGAGATCCACTCAAACACACAAAATTTCATTAAAATCAGTCCAGCCATTTAGGAGGAGTTCAATTACATACACATGTACAGAAGAATTATATATATAAAGATATGTGGTCCAGTGGTCCAATAAATCTTAGGTTTTAAAAGTTCCTCTATCATCATAATAATAATAGCATTATAATACTAATAATAATAATAAAAACAATAATACTATACTAATAATCATAAAACCATAAAAGAAATAAATAAAGAATTGAAAGGAAGGTCCATAATAATTTTTTTTGACGCTCAAATTTTGGCCGGAACAATTATGCTCTAAAGGTAGTTAGCCTCATCGAATTCGAATATGGAAAAAAAAACTTAGCGTGTTAACCCTATGACAGCTAATCCGCACTTTGAGTGATGCATGGAACGTTCCGCGGACGTAACAGTCGTGGGGACGACTCACACCCTGTTGATGGGTCTCACAAGACGGGCGAAGGAATCAATTAATCACAATAACAAATCTAATTTGGAATTTTTAATTCACTATACCAATTACACTTTAACGTCCTTAAATTGGGTGGCCTGCCGTAATATTTGATACACTGAACGATGCAAGATAGCATGCTGACCAAACACAAGGAAGTGTGGATAGTATTTGGAGGCTGTATGAACGGAATTTCGGAGGGCGTGAGTTATTACAGGAAGGTGAGTGTCCCAAACTCGATGGTCTTCTTTTATATACGCCCGCAAGGAAGCCAGCAAGATATGATTAACGCGTTCTGAAGCGTTACAATTCGGGGAATAGTTCGCAGTAAATAACAGTACCATTATCTGTAAGGATGACCTCCAGAATCCCAAACATTAAGAAGATGTCAACCTCCAGAAATCTGCACACCGCCGCGGCAGTGGCCTGTCGAACTGGTCTTGTGAGGACAAATTTTGAAAAATTATCGGCAGCAAACGATATTCCAGTATTTTCAGCTTCGGAGCGTAGATAAGGTCCCTGAAAGTCGAGATATACTCGTTGAAAGAGCCGAAAAGTCATGGGAAGGAAACCGAGGGGTGGTTTGGAGGTTTGTTAGAGACTTTATTGCATTTGCACACATTGCAGGAGTTGACAAATTGCGCTACATCAGGTACCACAGCGGGCCAGTAGTAATATCACTAGATGAGTTCTGCTGTTTTCTCAATTCTTAGATTTGCAGCTGTTGGAGGACAATGGGCAGGATGCAGGACGAAGAGATTCGGGAATCAGGAGTTTATAGGAGAGAATGTCCGGTAGGCTATTTTTGTTAAGATAAGCGTTAATGTAAATAAGGTTTTGCAAAGTGAATAGAATAATTTAACGCAATCCGCAGATAATGACAAAAAGCGTTATTTATTTATTTATTTATATTGAAAAAAGCCTACAAATTTGACTTGAAACGTATTAATTTAAGAATATAAAATGTAAAATAAAATAAATTCGCATTGGATTTGAAAATTTGAAATATAAAAGTAAAGTAACAAGTAAAAAATCACTGAGAGGCATAAAATTGCCTAAATCTACTTTTAAAATTATCTTTAGTTAAACAAAAATCAAATAAATAGTTAATTCTATTGAAACTTTTACACATCATCTTCACTGGTTCATTATCGCCATAGTGACAACCTAAAATTCAAGTAGGGAAATGAATGTAGGTGCGGAATTTCAAACAAAATTGGTAGGTAATGTATCATGTGAAGTGGCAAATGAAAACGGTGGTTCCATGGGAATATACCACTTTAAAACGTTAAAGTGTAATTGGTACAGTACAATGAAAATTCCAAATTAGATTTGTTATCGTGATTAATTGATTTCTTTGCCCGGCTTGTGAGACCCATCGACAGGGTGTAAGTCGTCCCCACGACGGTTACGTATCGTCCCGCATGCATCACTCAAAATGGGAATTCGCGGTCATAGGGTTAAAACGCTAAGATTTTTTCGATGTTCGAATTCGATAAGGCAACACCTACTTTTTGAGCATAATTGAAAAGAGGGTACAAATAATTTTTTGTTCCCTCTTTTAAATTATGTTCAAAAGGTAGGTGCTGCCTTATCGAATTCTAATTTTGAAAGAAACATAGCGTTTTAACCCTATGACCACCAATTCGCACTTTGAGTGATGCATGAAACGTCCCGCGGACGTAACAATGTCAGAGGTAGCGATATCATCAGATTCATCAAAACGACGAGCGCAACGTATTGAGGTGGATGGAGGAACATAATACGATGTGACAGCAAGAAAGAGATAATATTAAATAAGCTCGACTTAAATTTTCATTATTAAAACGATCATTTTTGACCCTCGCATCTACCAACATAGTCAAGAAATTGAAACAAAATCATATTTTAGACTACCTACAACGAAGTTATAAGATGAAAAAATTAAGAAAAGCACAAATCTGTAGATCAACTGTATGCAGAAATAATTTATAACGAAATTGGACCATCTTTAAAAAAAATACCTATCGAGAAATTTGTGATATTTACAGCCAACATAATCGACCAAAGATTAGTGGGCAAATTCGAAGAATATGTTTCTGTTTATAAGACTCCACACTCTTACAAAAATGCATGCTGAAATTAAAACATGCTGCTCATTGAATTACCATCGAAACAGACAAAGAGGACAAATTCTAAACAGTTTGCTTTTTACGTACACGTTCAAAAGTATTAAATGATTAATTATTGAGTTATTAAATCGCCATTCACAAAAAATCGGAATAAAAAATCTACCAAAATAGAGAAACGTACGGTACGAGCTAAATTTAAACGCTTACTCAATATTATTTCGGTTACGGGTTAATCAATTTAAAGTAATGTGTTTTTGGTGCCCATGGGTTCATAGGTCTAATACGTATTGTTTAGTTCTACATTCCAAAAGGCCTAACTGAAGAATATAGTTAATATGCACACATAAGTCTCGAAGAAAATTTGTTTTTTACTCACTAACATTTTAACCCTTTAGTTATTATTGTTAGCGTAATTCTAAAAATATGGTGTTAACTATAAATAGAACCAAAAAAACTAAATCCCGTAAAAAAACAATAAACTACATCATAATTACTTTTCGCTTATAAAAATCAATTTAATACTAAAAATAGATTTCTTCACATGCAAAATATTTAATAATGAGCACATGATTTCCACATCATAATCACGAAAGTGAAACATGCTACAGAAACACAAAAAACATTCAGTCTACAAAGACATTCACCAACGCTATATATAAAGAGTCAACAAGTGTTATACAATTATAATTTATGCTCTTGTTGAATGACCGAGCAGTGAATTTGTTCAATAAAAAATAACAAATCAGCAACGAAACGACAACCAACTGGAAATTTGGTGCGAACTCCTCTCTATTACACAAGGTGCCACATGAGTCGATAAATAATTCGTACTAATATATCAATATACTCATAACATTCTTGATACAAAAGTTTTTGTGTAACGAAATATTTTTACTAAATACAAATAATAGCGAATGAAATGGCACAAAACAGTTAACCGTAAAAATCAGCTGACTCGTTACTATCTGCATTCTGTAACAAATGTTTACCACACTGAAACAAACCGGACTGGCGTAGAGGAGCAGAAGTAGATGGCCAAAACTTGGCTACCATGAATTATTGAACCACCACAATCATTGGCTACCAGATTGAATAAGCATTCAATTTGTACATTTGTGTTCATCCTTTCGAAACTGATATGATTCTTACAAATTTTCCATTTTTAAGTCAAAAATTCAAAATTTATCCGCGATCCAGCGTTAATGGAAAGTAAAAGTATGGGGTGGTTGCAAGTTGATTGTGTATAAGGAAGTGTTGATTATCATAGTTGTTGTCACGCAGATCGACGCTAAATGGAAGAATTTCCTACAATTGTGTATGTATATTTAATTCGAGATACTGAAAATATACCAACACGGAACAATCACAATAAAACCATTACAATAAAATAACAAAGTAAAAATTTAAAAAATCACTCGAACGGTTTCAACTTGTTAGGTCATCATCAGGAGTATCTACTGAATTGTAAAAGTAAAAATTTAGTTATACAGAGTGTTTGGCAGTCATTTTGGAAGCTTTCTTCCCATGGAACTGATGTCCTAAGTGCCACGATAACTGAGATATGATATTTTTAAGTTTTTTTTTAAATCACCCAAAATCTTACCTTTAAATGTCATAACTTTTTTGTTTGTAGTCGTAAAGACTTTTATTGCATTCTGCAATGTGATATTATTCTAAATAAATCATTATTTAATACAATAAGTTTAAGAAAAATAAGTTATGGGCTTCCAAATAACTTTTCTTTTCAAAACTTCTCTAGTTTATGCCCCTTTCACTTTGGTTATGTGCCGGACAGCATCCTCGTCAAAAGCTTGTATTTGTATTATTCTTTCATGGACTACAACATTATGTTGCCTCACATTCACCTCCGGCTCGTGAAAATGAAAGCTGCCGGTCTTCCTCAGACGTCGATAGTTTGTTGAGAAGGTTTCGTGGTGCGGTAAAAGTCAATCAGGATATCACTCCTGATAAATTCTTCTCGCTTCACGCGAATTGCAATTAGCACTGCCATACGTCAACAACGTGTCCGCATATACTCTTCGTTACTAAAGTTTAGCATCGTAACAACAGCGAGGATAAAAGCAACAAAAAATTGGTGTGGTCGCCTTTTCATGAGGTTCACATTAAGAGGATTGAAGCAGTCCAGCGTAGATTTCTTCGCTTTGCTTTACGCGGACTACCATGGGTGGACATGTTTAACCTGCCTCCATATCAAGATCGTCTGCAGCTAATTAATTTACAATCACTTAGTAAGCGCCGAGTTGTTGCGGACGTGGCTTTCATCCATCAAATACTAACTGGGGGTATCGATTCTTCTGCTCTGTTAGGTAAAATCAATCTAAATATTAATTCTCGGGATTTAAGATCAGTACCTATGTTTAGAATCGACCCTCATCGAACTGATTACGGAAAGAATGAGCCCGTCTCTAGAATGTTGTACGAAGCTAATCAGCACTGCCATCTTATCGATTACAATATGACAAAACGTACGTTGAAAAAACGTCTTTATTTTTCTTGACTATAGTTTGATATTTTATTTAACTTATTTGTTTTTTGTTTTTTTGTGTCATTTTATTTTGCTTGACTTTATCTTTTACTATTTAATTTTTTTAAAATCTATCAAATCTGTTTGTACTAAGCAGACTCGACTTCCGTTTTCCTGCCGTCTGCGACGGGTATCATCTTGCTTAACTATTCATTTAGCTATCTATTTATAATCACATTTGACTTTTTTTTTTTTTGCCGCTTTAAAATCCAATTTTTTAATTTCTCTGGTTAAGCATCTCGATATCCTTGTTTATAATTCACTTGAATTATACTCAAAAAAATAATAATAATACAGATGGAGACTCCCCGCGCGCGGTTGGGAGGGGTAATAGGTCGTCGGGATAATTTATTATTATTATTATTATTAATTCTTAACAATTTAACTTAAGACCGGCACATAACCAACGAACGGTAAGAGAATACTTGCATGGTTCATTCACAAACTCGTGGATTGGTAGAGTTGGCCCTATTTCTTGGCCCGCACGGTCCCCAGACCTCACATCCATAGATTTCTACGTATGGGGACGTGTTTAGGAATTGGTGTACGCAGCAAAGGTACGCATAAGAGACATTTAAATTATCATTTCAATTTGAAAGCGCCGCATTTCAAAAAAATTAAAAATGGAATACAACTTCGCACAACAACCATGGAGATAAGAAAAAATACCTTGCATGCATACGGAGTGGAGGAGGTCATTTTGAACCAAATTTATTAGATTGAAGTTGATTAAAAATTTATTTACCGCCGAATAATAAATTTTATTTTGCATGATCCGCCGATAGAAAATAAGTACGAGGCGGTTAAACGAGTACTTATGGAGTGTTACGCCATATCCGAGGAGCGTAAATTGGAGACTATCTTCAGCAAAGTGGAGATTGGTGACCAGCGTCCTTCCGATTTCCTGCACCAAATTCAATCGCTGGCAGACCGGGAATTTTCGCCCAAAATCATTAAACAGCTATGGATCAGACAATTACCTGATTTCATACAAGCAGCACTAGTTCCACAGCAAGATAAACAAGAGGAAGCTCTTGCTTGCATAGCAGATAAATTACACGAATTAGTTTGCAGTAAACAAAATCGTGTAAATGCATTACAGCAATATTCTTTTCAGCAACCAACAGACAAACATTGTTCCAATAACACAAATTTGGAACAGACTCTTAGTAAAGTAATCGATAGGCTGGACAAACTGGAACATAGTACACAATTTCATAGCACGCAAAATACACACAGCAATTCTCCTAGGAGAAAAACATTTTCTCCAGGTAGACAACAACATTACCGCCCGGCAACAAGCAATCAAAGCACTAACTAGTACCAGCAGCAAGCAGCAACAACGCAACAAGCAAATACATCATACCGACAACCACAAAACTGGTGTTGGTATCACAACAGGTTTGGCCCTAGAGCAACGAAATGCTCTAAACCATGTGGATTCAACGCTCCACATGGCGGAATTGCACTAATATACTAATACTATACTAATTCCACAAACTACTAAATCTTAAGGTCTCAGCGGCGACCTTAAGAAAAGCAGCACCAAGCCGCTTATATTCATCCGCGATCCAGTCAACAAACTAGAATTTTTGATTGACACTGGCGCGGATGTTAGTGTCATTCCACACACAAATACTTCTGCTACAATACAAATCGGAGTTCCGATTTAGAATTGTCAGCAGTAAACGGTACTACTATCAACACGTACAATACCAAACTACTCGACATAGACATCGGTCTATGTCGATCATTCAAGCATTCATTCTGCTAGCAAGTGTTAATCGGCCCATAATTGTTGCGGATTTCCTTACGAAATTCGGCATTTTAGTGGATCTACGCAATCGCAAACATATCGATCCATCCACTAGTCTTACAATTCACGCCATAACAGCATACGTGGACACACCTACTCCACTTAATTTTATAGTCAGCAACGGTTACGGAGCTCTCTTAAAGAAATATAATTCTTTAACAGCTCCACCGAATTACAATTTACCGGTAAGACATATCATCGTTCATCACATTGTGACGAACGGACACTTACAATTTTCTCGACCTCGTCGACTCGACTCAATTCGGGATAAATCAGCTTTCCTAGAATTCCAGCACATGGTGTACCTACGAATCTGCAAGCCCTCTTCTTCTCCTGCGTATCATGTCCGCCACACATGGTTAAGAAGAAGAAGAACGACTGGAGGCCATGTGGAGACTATAGACGGCTCACCGCGGTCACAATTGCTGACCGCTACTCCATTCCCCACATTCAAAACTTTTCCATGCAACTACATGGATGCAAAATTTTCTCCAAAATCGATCTCATCAGAGCATATCATCTCATTCCAATTGCTCCCGACGACATTCACAAAACAGCAATTATACTACTTCATTTGGTTTCGAATTCACTCGAATGCTATTTGAACTTCGCAACGCTGCACTAACATTCCAGCGTTTTATAAACGAGATAGTAAAAGATCTCGACTTCGTCTTTGTGTACATAGACGACATTCTCGTCGCGTCACAAGACGAAAAACAGCACTTTGAGCATTTGGAACAACTCTTTCAAAAGTTTTCAAATTTTGGCATCAATTTTAACATCGCAAAATGTGTTTTCGGAACCAGGTAATCTTGACTTCCTCAGTCATAAGATTACCGCTAATGGCATTCTGCCATCTCAAAAACGTATTAATGTCATTAGCGATTTCCCAGCACCGCAAACTATCAACCAAATTCAACAATTTATTGGCCTGATTAACTACTATCACCGATTTATTCCAAAGCTAGCGGAGACTCTTGCCCCAATCCACACGCATTTGGCAGAGCTCCTTAAAAACCCCAAAACATCTCAACACTGTTCTTGGACTGAAGAATGTCAAGCGGCATTCCTTCAGCTCAAGAATAAGTTACAGGACATAACACTACTAGTGCATCCGTTAGCTAATACAATATATAGCATTACTACGGAAGCGTCTGGTACAGCAACAGGTGCGGTCTTGCAGCAACTTAACGGCAAGACCTGGGAACCTCTTGGGTTTTTCTCCAAGAAACTCACAGATTCGGAAAGGAAATATTCTGCATTCGATCGTGAATTACTTGCAATTTATAAATTAATCAAGCATTTCCGTTACTTTGTGGAAGGTCGTGAATTTACCATTTACACCGACCACAAACCACTTACTAGAGCAATCTCCTCTAAAACGTAATCCAACGCAAACACGCCACTTAGATTACATCGCACAGTTCACAACTATCGTCGCTGATACCTTATCTAGGACAAATGATGTCGAACTTGCCTCGGCTGAAAAGCCCTACACAATCGTTACTATCGCGGAGCAACAAGATCGTAATACAAAACTTACAGACATACTCTCAAGTTTTTCCATTCGTCGTACAGATAAGTGGAAATTGGAAGGATTGCCACTAAACGACTTAACAGTTTACTGTGAAACATCATCTACACGCCGCAATCGTCCGTACATTCCGGAGACATTACGTCGAACCATCTTCGACACTCTCCACAATGTTTCACATCCAAGTGTTCGAGCTACACGCAAGCTCGTCTCAGCAAAATATTTTTGGCCCAAGATGAATCAAGATGTTACCCTTTGGGCAGTCTTGTTTATCTTGCCAAAAATCAAAAATTCATCGTCACGTCAAATCGCCTCGAGAATTTCAAAATTCCGTCAAGTCGATTTGAGCATATCCATTTAGATATCGTGGGGCCACTCCCACCATCTAATGGAGACACACATTTACTCACCTGCGTAGATCGTTTTACACGGTGGCCTGAAGCTTATTGTATAAAAGACATCTCCGCATCAACCATCGCAAAACGTTCGTCGAAAACTACATATCTAGATTCGGCGTTCCCAGTACAATCACTACTGACCAAAGCACTCATTTCGAATCCAAAGTCTTTTCTGAGCTTATGCAACTTTTAGGCTCACACAGGATTCGAACCACTGCCTATCACCCGCAAGCAAACGGTATGGTTGAGCGCTTTCACTGCCAACTTAAAGCTGCTCTTAAAGCAAGAGAAAATACCGTTAACTGGAGTTCGGAGGTACCAATAGTTCTATTCCGAGCAACGAATCCGAGCAACAGTCAAAGATGACCTGCAATGCTCACCAGCAGAACTGGTGTACGGTCAAACAATCAAACTTCCTGGGGATTTTTTTGTGGAACATCAACTTACACCCCAAATTACCGCTGACACAGTGGTAAAGCAATTAAGGTTCACTATGAAATATGAAAATCTCATACCAATGGACACTTGCAACACTAAATAAAACGACATTTTCGTACCAAAATCACTGCAAACTTGTGATTTCGTTTTCGTTCGTACTGACAAACTCCGAACAGGTTTCGCTACACCATACGAAGGTCCATTCAAAGTGGTACGAAGACATCGTAAACACTTTGTAATTCAAATCAAAGATAAACTCTTTAATATCTAAATTGACAGACTCAAACCACTCTACGGGATAATGAATACACCTGATCATTCGTCAAGAATCAAGAAAATCGTTCAATTTGCCAACAACAGTCCACACATTCGAATGATTACTTCTCAGCAAGCATAATTTTTAGTTTTCATTTCTTCCAAAGGATGGAAACTATCACTATCAGCGATCTCAACGTACGACACGAGGAGTTGATCAAGCAAATCGAAATGGAGCTAGATGCTACGGTTCTAGAATCGGAACTAGAATCTGCTCCATCAACGTCGAAGCAAGGAAAAAGGGTTCAATCAAAATCGGTGGCAACGCAAACAACACCGACGACGCTACCATTTAATAACACGAAAGCAACACGTCTTTTGGAGTTACGAATTCTCAGGTTGGAAAGACGCATGAGCACTCTCCAATCCGCAAAAAAATTGAAGCAAACAAGCAATTCAAACAAAACAAGCATTTTAGGAAAATACCTTCTTCTTTTAGGAAAATACCTTGCAATGCGTTCCACAAACGAATTTCCAGCGACACACACCACAGCATTTCGTTTGAAACAATATTTTCAAAATAAATAATTATTGTTTTTTTTTCTTTACATTAGAATGAAAATAAAACTTCAACCATTAACATCTAAACCGCAGAACTAAAAACACACAGAAACGGACACGGATCCAGAATTTTTCCGAAGTAAACGTGTGTTGAACAACAGAACTAATAAACAATTTATATAGTAATAAATTGAATTGTTTTTAATTATACCCAAATTATTGGGGGTTGTAAGTGGATTGTTCATCAAATTGCCCAAGCATCTGCTACAATACCCCATAAAAATAACATTATTCGTGTTATTGGTGAAATAAGTGCAGATTATTGTGAAAAAGTGGTATTTCAGAATCAAATTTTTAAAAAATTCCAGAGGCGACCATTTAAATGAAATCATTTTTACATAAAAATACCAAAAACAAAAATCTAAAATAAATAAAAAACAAATTTAAAATATATAGCTTTTATTTGATCACTGTTTAGAAACAAGGTTTTTTTGATAGATCAGTATTACGTACACTTTACCGTTTTTGTTAAAAACATTTAAATTGATGACTGAAAAATATTTGTAGTTTTTTATTAAGCATACATTATTGATTCAATACTGATCGAGTCAATTTAGAGATAACTTTGAATTGGAATGGAGTTTAACAATTTTAAACGAATATATTAGTGGGCCATGTTGAGATCAAATCAAAACTGAGTTGATAATTTGATATAAACGTCAATAATAATATTTGTAGTAAATATATTTTAATAGTCGTACATAAAAAATTGTCAAAATTGGAGGTACACCAACGCTTATTATCGTAAACGAAATAAAACTGGCGTAGCTACAAATATTCTTGTCCTTGTTTTTCGACTCAAATCCGTATACATTAAAATTTTTTCGGATTAAGTTAACGACTCTACAACATTTGTTGCTTTTATGTAAGTATTATCACAGAAAAATAAGTTAACCAAAGATTTCTCATTTTTATAACTCGAAAGATAATGAGTTGAGTAAAAATCTTCTGGTTATTCCAATGTCATGATTGTATTTGTGATTTTTACTCAATTCATTTTTATCTTTCGATTTATAAAAATGAGAAATCTATGGTAAACTTATTTTTCTATGGTATTATAGCCAGATACTTGTCGGAAAACCTAACTTTGATCAATGAAATTCTATGGCCAAGATTCAATTTCAAGGTTAACTTTCTCTGCAAATCTTGTAGCGATCAAAATATTAGCGGCCACAAAATTACAACTTTTGTGAGTGTGATTAGAACGCCACTTTCGGTCGGTTTATTATGACTATGTGAGTAGAAAATCCGCTAACTATTTTTGCGCTCATGAATATGTGTGAATTTTTATTGTACCTAAATAGTTTATAACACCAAATAAACAATATGTACAACATAATAAACATATAGCTCTGAACATAGATGTATGTTTAATAATCTTCGTATCATGATTACAAAAATAGCTAATATACTTAAGTTTTTTCGTTAATATCGAAAATGTTCAGGGTCATTTTCTTTAAGATCTGATTATATGATTTTAACTAGTGTTTTGTGAAAATCTTTTTGTAAATATATGGGTCATACAGCATACTATAAAATTAATCGTACTTTGGACTTACGACGTCGACACCTCTAACGAAGATTCATAATCGAGCAAGAGACTTGTAAAATCAAATACATTACAGCAATTTAGCATTTACAGCAAGTAAGCAGTTACCGGACACACTGTAAAAGGGTTACAATTATCCTTTTGCGTACACGGTGACATCTACAACATAACACAACTGATTCTAATAAGAAAACATGTGTTTGCGAATTGTATAAAAAGAAGTTACATTATCTATAAAACACACGAGATTCAAAATCATTGCATATTATACATTTAAATAGGTAAATAGCGTAATCAACTAAAACTAATTTTGACAGTTGAATTTACATTACAATCCCATTTCAAAAATGTAACTCTAATTAATTTTTAACACAGTTTATAATAAATTTTATCAAAAAGACAACAAACAATAAATTGTTATCCGACCATTCCAAGATAATAAAATCATGTGTCTTGATTATTAATACGAAAATTTCACTTTTCCATTTGAAAGTGTACCACGTCTGAAACTTACCTTTACGTTTAGATTCGCTGTCAGAATCCATGTTGACACGATAAAAACTTAAATTTTTATTAAAATATTAAATTAAAATACTTGTTAATATATAAATATCATAGAGCACTAATTATTGTTTATTGAATTTTTATCAAACTAATTAATAATTATTGGTGTATTAAACAAATAAAATCAAAATTCTACTAATTTGACATGCAACATGAACAATTTTTTCTGTTGTTTTGTTTACACATATTTTTTTTAATTTCACTTTTATAAAAACTACAAAAACACTAATCTTTATTTTATTATTATTAATAAATTATATTATATTAAAACATATATGTATTCACAAATCACTTTTAACATCAACAATTTACAATAATAATATTAACAATTATTTATTTATATTTTAAAACAAACGCCGACGTGATTATATTTTGATTAAAATGGTGACTTTTCAGTACTGTGGCCATATTGGAAATCATGTGATTACAGTTTTTATGGGAGAGGAGAAAAATGATTTTTCGTTTTTTATGTCAAATTAGAAAGAGTGACCAGACGTTTTGGAAATTTCGAATGGTTCATAAAAAATTATGGTAAAACATAAAGACACGATCTCATGGAAATAATTTGTTCTTGTAGTCGGTACCATACTAGAAGCACCCAAGCAGAATATCTACGCGCAAGGAAAGTCACGATTAAATACCTTCGACAAAAGAAACGCGATCCTACATCTAAGCGGAAGTAGGAAATTCAACGGACTGTTTTGCTAATGCCAGGAATTTCACTAAAGATATCCACCCAAGAAGTAGCCATAAAAGACGGGAATGGAGAATTAAGAACAAACGTGACTGATGTTCTCAGTATGGCAAACCTACTTTCAAAGTCTGCTAAATCGGAATGACGAATTTACTCCCATTAGAGCAATAGCCCCGCCAGGTGAAGAGGTCTTTGTCGAATATCCCACAGTAGAGGAAGTAGACGCAGCTATTAGTCGATTGAAAAACGGTAAGGCACCCGGTCTCGATGGAATCTCCGCAGAATTGATTAAACTCGGAGGCGCTACACTTGCAACGAGTCTATACGATCTCATCGTATGTATTTGGGACCAAGAAGAGTTGCCGGAGAATCAGAAGACCGCGCTCATATGTCCGTTGCACAAAAAAGGCGACCGTCTCAAATGTGAAAATTTTCGTGGCATAGCTCTATTGAACACTGCTTACAAAGTGTTGGCTAATGTTGTACTTGCCAGACTCATCCCTTTCGCCGAAACCATCATTGGCGACTATTAATATAGCTTTCGTACCTACCGATCGACCACTGAATAGTGTTTTACCATGATAATGATCTTGGAAAAATGATGGGAGTACAACATAACCATTCATCAACTATAAATAGACTTCCGGCAGGCATATGACAGTATAAACCTCGACAACCTTTGGGCCGCGCTCATATGCCTAAGTATTCCAGAGAAACTTGTACTTATTAACAACATGGATCTACATGTAGAATTGTAATTGAAGGGACTGTATCAGACTATTTTCAAATAATATCTGGTGGTCCACAGGGAGATGCACTCGCGCATGTGCTGTTCAATTTGGCGCTTGAGTAAGTAGTGAGGAAAAGCAACATTGAAACTTCGCGCTGTATATTCAATAAATCAGACCAAATTCTTGGCTATGCAGATGATATCATGCTTCTTGGCCGAAGACCTAGCGACATCAAGGACAGTTTCGTCCCGCTCAATCGCTGTGCAAGGAGACTTGGTTTGGAGGTGAACAGTACCAAAACGAAATTCCTAACAACACCCAGGAACATCTCCAGGGCAAATCTCGAAATTGGCGACCATAACTTTGATAGCGTCGAAAACTTTAAATACCTCGGGTCAGTTATAACATCGTCGAATGATATGCAGGCATAAATAAAAGCCCGAATCGCTGCCGGACAACAAGTTTTCTACGCCCAATCAAAATTATTGTGATCTAAACATCTATCGCAGTCGTGCAATCTCGCACTTTATAAATCACTCATAAGACCTGTGCTAACTTTCGGAAGTGAGAGCTGGACCATGACCTCTAACGATTGTACATTATTATCTATCTTCGAAAGGAAGATCATTCATTCAATTTTGGTCCTATTAAAGTTGCGAACAATGAATATTGGATTCGCAAGAACCACGAAATAAAGCAACTTCTTGGAGGTAGCGATATTATCGGCTTCATCAAATCTAACCGAGTGAGATGGCTCCGCCACGTTGCAAGGTCTCCACAACAACGAATGATTTACAAAGTGTTAAATCAACAACCAGCCGGAGTACGTCGTAGAGGAAGACCCCGACTACGCTGGCGTGACGACGTCGAACAAGACTTACTCGTATTAGGATGTCGAAATTGGAGGACTAGAGCGATGGACCGAGACAGAGGGATGATCATAGTGCGGGCGGCAAAATCCCTTCATGGGATGTAAAAGCTAGAGAGAGAGTCGGTACCAAACGTATTTGTAATTAAACGCGCATCCCCAATAGAATTCCTTTTACTTGTTCCTTAAAAGTATGAAGAAAAACGAGAAAAAATTTTGTTTTCTCCAGTTTTTTTCATACTTTTCTGTAAGGAAAAAATAAAAGGAATTCTATTGGGGATGCGCTGTAAATCGAATTTTACCTGCTCATTAAAATGAAAGTAGTCTAGGGTTTCACCTAAACATAATTTTGGAACTTCAAATTAAATACATCACTCGTCGAACAACTGGGACAAAATATACTACATTCTTATGAATTAAGAAATGGAACTTAGAAATTGTTAGCTTTTGAAAATTCGGCTTGCTAAAACAGTTAAGCGTAATTATCACTAAACACAACTGAAAGAAAATATTAGTAAACTTGTTAGAATACACTAGAAGACTCATTTGGAAAAATGGCTTTTATATTTCATTCAATTAGAAAAAGAGAAAGCATAAAAAATGGAGACCTGGAAAGGATTAAAGGGATAAAGAAAATCAAAAAACGCGATCTCCTCTGGGAATTCGTTTTTCCCGTGAATTCATCATAACGTAACCTAGAGTCCACGGTTACGATAGAATCTGACAGGACCGATTCCGGGATGTGAATGGCGAATATCTAGGGCGACAAACGTGCCAATTTATTATAACTATTTAATATTCAAATTTTCCAAAACGATAATTTACTTAACAAAAACTAATTTAATGCTAAATATGTTTTGCTTTGGAGTTATGCTGATGTTGCATAACTTAATGGCAAACAAATGATGTTTCATGTCCCCATTATTAGTATGGTTCGAATATTGCTCCAGATTCGATGTCAATCTTTTATTATTTTCTTAGACTCCGCTGTCATTTCTATGAATATTGAGTTAAATTTTGTGAAAATCAATAAGATTTTGAAAGAAATTTCAAATATACAGGGAGTTAGCCTCAGACATTTGCAACCAAATGGATGAGGTTGAATTTAATCGGGCCCATTATTAATATAGCTTAATAGTAGAATGCAGTTTGAGATGTCGTGGGATTTAACGAAGTTAGACAAGCACAGTCTACAAACTTTGTTCAGACTTGACGACATAAAATTGCTGTTATATTAGACGTTTTCCAATCGCAAATTTTAAATACTTACAAGCACTCCGCCAAATTTGATAAACAAAAAATACATCACCAAAAAACACTATAGCCATAAATGTACACTATAAATGTCATAAATGTACATAGTTACTTCAGCATTATAAAAACGCTATATTAAAAGGAAAGCACAGAAGAAACTTGATGAAACTGATTGGAAACTACTTTAGTATTTAAAAATGGCGATCATTTAAAAAAATTAAATTACAAATTAGTTGATTTTCTGAAGTTAACTTTTATTTAATCTTTACAATCTGATTTGGGGCCGGAGCTCACAACTCTTTCATGGTTTGCTTTTCACCTCCTTCTTACGCAGTGGCCAAATTGAGGCTGTACGGCGATAGGTCCGATTTACGTAGAATCGTTCACGCATTACGACGCTCCATGCCAGCCTATATATAGTAATGACATGGAAGATGGAACATCAAATTAACTCCCTTTTTAAATGGTTATATTCTCAGGAATTAATTAGGAATTCATCTCTAGTCTGCCACGTGACTATAATAGTCACAACTTTTGAACCAGTTTCTCGGCAACAAAACAAATTTGCTGCGAAACATTCTGTCAAAGTTTCGAGTGTACCGTAAGATGTGATTCCAGCTTTGAGCTTAGTGCAATGGTATAAACCAGATACAGATGCTTCGTTAATTCTTTAATAAGCTTATTAAAAATATTTAAAAAATAAGTCCCGTTACTTTCTTTCACAACCCAAATTTAGTATTCATGAAAATTGTCCTCGGGATATTTGCAGATCCGGCGACTCGTCTTATTGCCGCAGACAGAAAACATGATTTTCGAAGTTTGAGTGAGAAGAGTGTCCCTCTGCAGCTCAGAAGAATTCGACGAGTTTTTAAATTAAAACGGAGATTCTAGTAGATTTGGTTGTGAATCGATCGGCCCACCAGCTGAAGTAGATTCATCGAGTTACAATGGTTTTAGTGATAACTTTTCATATTTTACGATGGATTGTGCGTGTTGATAAAACACGGATTGGCTTGATAAATGTTACGGCTACTCTACTGTAACCATACATATGATGCGAAGAATTTAAAGGCGGTCGTACGAGAGCCAATAGTGCTGATCGTTTTGGGTATCAAAGAGACGTGCAACCCAGAAAACTTGACACAATTCTCTTGAATGCCCAAGTTGCTGATGTTATTATATCAAAATAATGCATGTTGGCCAAATTTTACTTGATCAGTTGAGTATCAGGAAGCTTTACTCGAAATGAGTGCCGCGTTTGCTCAGTAATTCAAACGTGTTAACTTTTAGTTGATTCAGAATAAACATTCGTTAAAATTTATTAAAATTTAATTTATTTGTGTTAAACAATTTTAATACAACCAATTTATTTTGTTACAATAGGTGATAATGTAAACTAGAAAACATCAAGATAGAGCTAGAGTCCGTGATCAGTAAGTGTCATCTATAAATTATCATATAATAAGAATTGTAAAATAAATAAACTCAGTCTTTTATTAAAATAAACATAAAAAGTGGAGACGAGAATTATTTATAATTTAGCAGAAAATATTAGTAAATTAGTAATTAGTAAAGTAATTTAGTCTAAAACTAAATTTACTTTGATTTGATCGCACATAGTTAATTAATTGTTACAAAAAATTTGTAGTGTGTCTGATGGTAGAAAATAAATCAAATTTTATTACGCTTGGTGGTAGTTTCATTGAAATTTGGATAAATGGTGAAAATTTTGCAGAATATGCCGAAAAATACTCAATTTTTTTAAAAATAGGAATGATCAGAAAAAAGTGCAGTTTTATAGAGGACATTAAAACGTTTATCCAAATATCTTCATTTACAAATTTTAACAAACACATCGTCGGTTAAAGATTGTATGAGAAGGCCGTGCGGTTTACTCTTATTTTAAATATAAAACTCTTTGGGCGACAAATATAATTAATAAGCATTAATTTGTACATTACCCATGCTTGAGCGTTTATAAATTGCTACACTATATTGAAGCACTACACAAGATATTGCGTTACACCACAAATTTGAGTTTGTTCTAAACTTTCTTGTAGTAATCGATAATGTTGAACTGATTGATGGTTTACAAAAATAAAATCGCACTAATTTTAATATTTTTGGAAATACTATTTGAATAGTTTGAACTTTTCCAATAAACATGCTCTTTTTAAACTTCAATCCAAAATTCAGTCAAACCAAACACTTTAAAAAAAACTAACGTTATTTTGTACTAATTCGATGCGATAGCAATGTTTTTGATTACTACTGCAACGCCTTCTGCTCTTCAATACAGAAAAGCAATTCTCTCATTCAGTAAAATACAACCAGCATTCCATGCAGTTCGAAATATTATATGAATTCTTTCAAATAAAAGACCGAACTGTTTAAAGTTCAATTATGTTTTATTCTTATTATACTAAAGCAACAAAAACTACGCCATCAACGTCAACCAACCGTTAGTTGGCAGTATGCCTCGTGCAGCAGCCCTGGAACCTGTATAGGAACCATGCGCAAATTTTAGCGAAAAAAAAATTCGATATAATTTCTTGTAGTTGCTAGAAAAACGCACGTTCAATTTTGAATATTTCATTTTTTGAAGCAGACGTGTGTGCAACGTATGTTCATTTTGTTTATGTTTACATAATTCAATTTGACGTTTCGCATTGGCGGTTAAATTTTTTGTTGTTTTAAATTTAATTTATCTTAACACACTTAAATAATTAAAAAAGTATCTAAGTTATTATTTTATAAACTAATATATTTAAAGCCTATACTTTTAATCTAATCAACAAAATTAGTGTTGTCCATTTCGAGTGCCATAATAAATATTGAAATATATCGCATGATACATTGAATAATTTTACTAAAAAGGATGTGAGCTAGATTAAACTCTTTCGATATACTGATAAAAAGTAAGATGATTTTAATTTTCATTTCAATAAATTTATCTGAATATGATTTCCATTTTTTATTAGTTTTGAAGAGATGTACCGTATCCATTCAATTAAATGTGACTGAAAATGTAATTATCATGCACACGATTTTCAAATGTCATTTTGATTCTCGAAAAAATAAAATTAAATATAAAAAATTGTGTATTTTTAAATAAAGTTTATATTACTCGTACGTTAGTATCGAGTTTTTATTTTTTTATCAACCAAAATAATTTTTGCTTTGAAAATAACAAAATTTTTTTTATCTGTACCTCCATATGTACTGATAAAATTTTTGTCTAAATTTATTGAGTTTTTATGTTGGTTGCATACACAAAATTTGTATAGTAGTTTGGCTGCAATCATTTATTTTTATTTAATCGAAAAAAAATTATATCTAGTTTTTTTTTCGCTAAAATCTGCGCATGGTTCCTATACTGGCTAGGATACAACGACCAACCACAGATTAATCCAAAGTAACCGATTATTTAATCTCAGATATGAGACATTTTTATAGTTTTTAAAAGATTTCACCACCAACTTTGCTTCATAGAGCAGGCGTCGATTCTGATAACTTAAACTCTCGTTAAAATAAATTTTGCATGAAGTCAGAAATCCTAATGCGTTCGTTATTGTTGGTATTTGCTCGTTTTCTTCCTAGCTAAATGGTATACCGTGTATTTCACTCCCAACTATTTCGCGGTTCGCTTTTCCCGACCTTTTTTTTCGCCTATAGCACTGACATGGAAGATGAGTCGGCCCATGAGTTCTGTACTCCGACAGGGCGTCATAGTTGTGTTCATTTTCATCACAGATCGTGATCTGACGATGGAAAATCCCTTTTGCATTCTTGAATGCCCCTATTGGGATTCGACCTCGTACCTCCCGATCCGAACGTCAAAGCTTTAAAAAACACTGTGCCGTTTGGTCGGCCATTGATATAGTTCATTATCAATAAAAAATTACAAACTAAAAATAACTCAATAATATTGTTAATGTTTTAATTATTCCAATTTATCTATTTTGAATCTATTTAGAATTGTATTTTGTAACACAAAGATCTTAATAACCTTCTTCTGCAAAATGAAAGAGATATAACATTGCCTTTTTGCACATGAAAGACAAGAAAAGAGATATCTCCATGCAAAATTTTGCAGAAGACTTGTTGAGCAAAAACCACTATAAAAATGAAAATGTTATGATAAAATATATTCGATCCGACCATAAGCAAACAGTTTTAAAATTAACAGACAAACAAACAAAAATTATTTTATATATACAAATGTTAAGGATTCATAATAAAAAGGGTCGCCATATAGTTGAATAAATTAAAAATAAATTAATAATAATCCTATAAAAAAGTCATGGCATTACTATATACAAATATTTATTTATTTCTCGCATATTGATTATTTTTATATAGCGGATGCTTCTTATTTATCTGCACAAGGAAACAATTTCCTACCGACCAAATGGCACAGTGGTTTGGTATTTGGATCGGGAGGTACCGGGTTCGAATCCCGATAGGGGCAGGATGCAAAAGTGAAATTTCATAACAGATTACGATCTGGGATGAAATGTGACACCCCCCGTTGGAGTGCAAAACTCATGGGCCGACCCATCTTCGATGTCAGTATAGGCTGATATGAAGCTTGCAATGGTTTTAAAATCGGACCTATAGTCGTACGTCCTCGAATTGTCTGACTGGCGTAAAGTAAGGACGGAAATAAGCAAACCGCGAAAGAGCAGGGAGAGCTGAACAGGCCCCAGAACAGATTGCAGGGATAAAAACAAAAACAAAGAAAAAGTAAACAATTTTCTACATGCCAAGAAATGCTTCTTTAAAGTGTAATGTTTCTCTATGCTGCAATATATCGTCATACTCTAGATAATCTCCTAACAATAGGCGTTGAAGCCTATTCAGCGAATACTTAACACCTTATATGGGCTCCGTTTGGACCACTTAGGGGAGCGGAACGACCACCAAAATTTTAAGGGTCAGTTATTTATTTGCCTATAAAATGTTGATAGGTTTGAGACCAATCCAATTAAACAGTGTGAGAAAGGTTGCAATACATAAACGAAGCCGCATTTTGTGAATCAATTTTATAGCAGATAATTTCAATTACAAATTATGCGGCACTTACACGTAGAAAATTGTTTCCTTCTGCAAATTTTTGCAGGTAAATAAGAAGCATCCACTATATAGAAATATTCAATATGCGAGAAAAAAACAAACATATGTATAATAATGCCATAATTTTTTATAGGATTATTATTAATTAATTCAAATGCGAAATTTACTTTTTTATCTATGAAGTCTGCTTTTATTATGAATTCTACATTTATAAATACAAAAAAAAGATTGTTATGCACGATTTACATGTTCCAATTTTTTTTCCAGTAAAAAATGAAAGGTTAAGTATATTACGATTTTCGTTTGCGAGAGGAGCACGAAACAAATTCCAGTAAAATAAAATTGGATTTTTTTCTTTTTAATTTGAGCAAATGTTGGCATAAAACTGGGAATGTTGCCATAAAATATAGTTTCTACGAGTATTTTTATAGCAGTAAAATAAAAAAAATTCAAAAAAGTTTCAAATTAACATCCAGCAGCCATAAACATCATTCAAACAAAACGAGCAAACATGAGCGGTAATTAAATATTTTATTTTGACTTGCAATTCGATGTTGTTCTTTATCTAATTTAAAAGCAAGCTGTTCGAAATGTCAAAATTTATGGGACATACAAAAAAATTATAGCATTGCCTTATTTGTTTATATTGCTGACTCTTTTTAACTAGTAACTATTTTTTATGTGCGTGTAGCTCTATTTTTCAGTAAAAAATTTGTTGGGGGAAAAAATTTGAACATGTAAATCGTGCATTAATTTTAAAATTGTTACCGGTACGAATACTCGGATCGAATATATTTTATAGTAACATTTTCATTTGTATAGTGGTTTTAGCTCAAACTATGCGGCCACACGTGATATCATGTGGCGCAAAAAAATCTGTTTTTTGGTGAAGGGGGAAAGAAACGAAGTTGAATACCGGTATCCTAATATCCCATGTGGATGCATAGAAAGTCTTCTACAAAATTTTGCAAATATTATGTCGTTTCTTGTCTCTTATGGTGCGCGCCCACATTGTGGTTTGTTGCGGTGCAAAAAACTGATTTTATAGGTAAAGAGGAAAGAAACGAAATTTGAGACCGGTATCATGTGTCCTAGTGTCGATAGGCGGATTTGCAAAAGGTTAGTTATATATCTCTTTCATTTAGCAGAAGAAAAATGTTGGTCGCATGTGAATGGGCCATTATTTATGTATATCCAGGCATAGACAAAGGACAATAAGACTTATAAACCAATGGAAAATTTATGTTTAAATCAAATTCTCGATGTCGTTACAAATGGAAAAATATTTCTAGCGGCTGTTAGTAGAAATATTAGTTAATACTCAAACCCTATTTTGGTCTACATTATGAGCGCAATACATATTTCTCGCTCAATATATTTTTTCAATACGCGCGCGACAAATAAAAAATTTTATATTTGTGTATACAGTAAAAAAGAAACAAACGAAAAATAACAAATTCCAACTTATTTTTTATTTTCGTTTGAAAGTATCCTTTCTCTTTTATTTTAATAAAACAGAATGAAATGAAACTAAAACGCACGTATTATGTATATACATACTCGTATATACATATGTACTATTTAAAATAATGTTTGTGCACGATCGATAATTTCTTGTTTAGATATATAGAATTTAAGCACGTGGTGACCATGAAAAGAAAGAGGATCTATTTTAGATGTAAGTATGTAGCTACGATGATTGCTTTGGTGTGCTGCATGAAATATAATTTAAAAAAGAAATATTTTGAGGAGATGATAAGAAACATCAAAAATTTATGAACGAAAGGGAAAAATATTATAATTAAATGGTTTTTTAATGATCGCAGAAAACAATTACATATACATATGTATTACATATTTGTGTTTGGTTACATTATGTATATTTTATATGCCTATCTATGTATACTGGTTTGTCCAAATTAAATACATTCATGATTTAATTTTCCCTAAGTGTACTACAAAGGATGATGCATGATTTAAATTCAATAATTTTAAAATACCTAATAATTTTATAAATGATTTTATTTTTGAGAAAATGAATAAAATCAGCTTACACCGGAAAGACGTCTTTGGGAAAATGTACTAAGTATTTGGATTTGTCTCCAAAAAATTGGTCAAGCATACAAATGTTTGTTAACGTTTTCCCCTTATTCCAAATTATCTGAAGCATGGTAGGACTTGATTTGTTTCAACTAGCTTTTGCAAACATTTTAAGGCATCGAAAATAAAAGCTAGTTTTTGATTTTAACTAAATTTGCAAAAACATTAATATTTCGATGGCGGTTGTGGTATATACATATATAGAATTATGAGTATACACAATATCCGTGCAATTCCATTTTGGATCTGCTAACCCCAAATTAAAATCATCCTAAGGTTTTAAAATGACAATATATAAATATTTCGTTGTTCGTTGTTGTCAATTGATTTACAAGCTCACATTAAAAGTACACTGCAATTTTTCAGATACCAACCACCCCTTATCATGGAAACTACCCCAAATTTCTCTAGAATAAATGACCACTTCTTTGAAAATTTCAAAAATAGACTATTCAATATCGGATAATGGGTATCGCTTTATAATCCTCATCAGAAATGCAATTCGATGTTTAAGTTGTAACTTTAAATCATGGACACAAATTTATTAGCCACCCACTTTATTTATTAGGTGTATAGCTTAATTTCTACAGATTTTTTCTTCGCGCTTAAAATTATATTTAAAATAGAAATATTTTCACGGTATTTTGTGATTTTTACAGGATCGTGAGTTACATAACCGCTCAGAATAGCAGAGTTTACAATGACAACTGATAAACAGCACATTCGGTACTGCATTCTATACGAATTCCAATAAGGAAAAAATGCTTCTAAAGCTCGGGAATCAATTTGTAGTGTTCTTGGTGCCGACCTTGTGTCTTATGTAATTATTGGGTCAAACATTTTAGAAGTGGTTATTTCGATCTTAGCGACAGCCTCGAAAGTTTGAAGATGTTCGAGCTAACCTGGAAACTACAACAGCAACAGGCATAACGCAGAAAAAACCTAATACCTAAATAAAAAAATGAGTGAGTCCATTAGTACTCTCAAGGAGATGTGTAAACATGGCGTGTGTATAGTGCGAGTGTACAGTTTACTTTGAAGGAAGAAGGAATGCAATTTTACTAACCAGAATTTTTCATTTGTTTATTATCGCAAAATTGGTCTATTACTCTTTCGGTATAATCGACGTAATTGGATTATGGGAGCTAAAATAAGATACATATATGTATATTGTCGACTCTAACTTTTCTAATTTCCATTGAAAAACTGCACAATGGTCGTCTCATATCTCGTGTAGATATATTTCGATCTGAGTTCATGTGCAAATCGAATTCGTCTCATAGGAAGTTTGTAAGTGGTTCAGCTTGAGGAACAGAAAAATTAATATTGAAATCCCCGCTCATAATCATCGACAAAAGATGATGGTCTCCTTGGAGAATTTTTGAAATTCTTTATAAATATGGAGCAAGGACGAAATATATGAACTTCATTATGTCTTCGACAGATTTATTCGGCGAGGTGAATACAACTACAGAAAGCATCTTCATCAATGGGTTGTGTTGTTACGCTCATACCGTCCGACGATGATTTCCTTATGCAAGGCGACTTGCATTTTTACATACTGCTACTCCGGCAGCCTACTGACCATCTCTCTTGAATTGAACGCTAAACCATTCAAAATTAGTAATATTAACAGGCTCGTCATTGCGTAGCCATATCTCGGAAAACAAGAAAATGGAGCATCCCTGAGTGACTGTATCAGTTAGGTCGAGGTTATGTGACCTGAGACTCTGGCAGATCAATGTTCAAATCAGTTATGATAATAATGACGGCAGTTCAAAACAGACATCATTATTATCTCGTACAAAATTCGCCATTACAACCTGAGCTATACTTAGCGGATTTGTAGTGAAGCGCGATAGCTCATTTTGAAGAAGACCCATTGTGGTCACATTTTTACATACATGGTAGAAGACATGATCATCGATAGCCGACGTGATGAACAGTCCTTCGAGACTCGTTAGTCTTGATAAAGCAATATACTATATATTGATAAAGCAAGTTGTGGACTGTGGTTTTAATCGTCAGAGTATCTAATTTCTTATCGTAATTTTTTTTTTGATTCTTCTGATCGATGGAAATGTCGATGGTTTCTATTTCAGTTTTTAAATTAGTTTTTTGTTTTTCCTACTTTTATACATATACATACAAGCATGCCATGTATAGTACAAAATTATTTTTATTGAGTTTGTTGCTTTTTTTTCAAACGAAGTAGGTACCTCATTTCCGCTCGTTTCATTTACAAGTTTACTCTAATACAAAAATTTTTGGTAGCCGCGAATAAAGATGTTTACACATCAATAATGCGTAATAATTGGATTCACATTAGTTTTCAATTCCTATAAAAATCATAAACATATTTGATAGTTTAAATTCTCCTAAGCTTCTGAAAATTTAAATGAATTGTAAGAAATATGTTCTATGGACTTGAAGGATATACAAATTAACTAAATAGAGTAAAATATTTTCTGGACAGTTATTTTTCTGTAATTATCTTCTCCTGTACTAAATATTAATTTATTGCATTAATATGCCCAGTACCAAGTGAATTTTTTAAAACTGGTGATGTAAATGTATTTAATTAATGTGTAGTAATCCATCACCATTAGTCATACATACTTTAATCGTATATAGTCCAATGAGTTGTCACAGATTTTAGTGAGGCCTCATTAAACCTTATATGAAACATGTCTTTGTTTTCGGTAAGACTTCAGTGGGCTGAACTTGCTCGACATGTTTAAAGAGTTCGTAGTATAAATATTTTTTGTATATAAAATCAATAAGGACTTCTGCCTGATGAGCTAAATCAAGGACAGGATCACGAATGCTGCACGGAAGTCCCAGAAAATATTCGAACCCAATTCAAACAAGATTTATTATAAACGGAACACACAATCTAAATTTAATAAAATAAAAAAGTTTACGCGCTAACATAAAAGGTGTTTTTTTAGAGGTTCACAATTTAGAATTAAAATAGAACAAAGAAAAATATTTTGAATATCAGTAAAACTAGCTTTATTGGATAGATAATTGTATGCCATTAATGCTTGAATATGATGATTTCGGCCATGTGGCTACAGCGTCTGGCGCGTAGATGGCGCAATTTGGATGACCAATTTTTATACACTTTTCGCAGCAATTCGCAATTTTTCTTTTCGCCGGATGTTGTGTTCCAAGAGTACAATCCTCTCTGGTTTACCAGCGTTGACAAGTGACTTAACATATCCCCAAAGAAAATAATCTAATGGAGTTAGATCACACGATCTCGGTGACCAATTAACAGGACTATTACGTGAAATTAGTCTTTTATCAAATATTCCGCACTGTGTGGCATGTGGCACCGTCCTGTTGGAGCCACATATCAGCAATATTTATGGCAGCCAATTGGGGCACAACAATGTTAGAAATCATGTCCCTATACCGTTCACTGTAACATTCTGCCCTTCATTGTTTTTGAAGCCATGTAGACCAATGAATCCGACAGCCCATAAAGCGCACCAAATAGTGATTGTCTATGGATGTAATAGACTCGGCAAATACTTGTGGATTACAATGACAATTTTTACAGAAATTATAATGTAAACATTTGTTTTTAGCTTACCAAAATATGGAGAATTGAAAAAGCAATGGTTGACAGCAATTGGCTTCGGTGAGCAAGATGTACTAAGTGCATGATTATTCCATGCCGCAGACAAAAGAGAATCAGAGGAGTTTTTTTAAGAAAATCAGCCATTCTGATCTTGTTCATTGACAAATCAACGTGTGGATTTGACGTCATTGAAAATTATCTTAAAAATACATGCTCCCAATATTAATCAAACCGTAATTTCATGTCATACTGAAAAAAACATGGTTGTTTGAAAATTTGTTTCCCAAGACGTTTATCCAACTTCTATAAATGATGCTAACGATATTATTGGGGCTAATTTTGAAGTTTCTTCTCAAGTTGAGGAAGATCCAATCTATGCTTTGAACTTATTAAGTGATATGGCAATCAAGTCGTTGTGTTTAAATAAAAATAATAAAGACCATGACCAGGATTATTTACTACCAGTTGACGAAGTACCTGAACTGATGGTATTCGGAACTAATATAGATTTTATAATTGTGAATTGATAAAAAATTTTAATGATGATAATATATCCGGTTTAAACAAAAGACGGTGCCACATGCCACACAGTGCGGAATATTTGATAAAAGACTAATTTCACGTAATGGTCCTGTTAATTGGTCACCGAGATCGTGTGATCTAACTCCATTAGATTATTTTCTTTGGGGATATATTAAGTCACTTGTCAACGCTGGTAAACCAGAGACGATTGTACTCTTGGTACACAACATCCGGCGAAAAGAAAAATTGTGAATTGCTGCGAAAAGTGTCTAAAAATTGAACATCCAGATTGCGCCATCTACGCGCCAGACGCTGTGGCCACATGGCCGAAATCATATTCAAGCATTATTGGCATACAATTATCTATCCAATAAAGCTAGTTTCACTGATATTCAAAATATTTTTCTTTGTTCTATTTTAATTCTAAATTGTGAACCTCTAAAAAACACCTTTTATGTTAGCACGAAATGTTTTTTATTTTATTAAATTTAGATTGTGTGTTCCGTTTATAATTAATTTTGTTTGAATTGGGTTCGAATATTTTCTGGGACTTCTGTGCGGCGTTCGTGATCCTGTCCTTGATTTAGCTCATCAGGCAGAAGTCCTTATTGATTTTATATACAAAAAATATTTATACTACGAACTCTTTAAACATGTCGAGCAAGTTCAGCCCACTGAAGTCTTACCGAAAACAAAGACATGTTTCATATAAGGTTTAATGAGGCCTCACTAAAATCTGTGACAACTCATTGGACTATATACGATTAAAGTATGTATGACTAATGATGATGGATTATTACACATTAATTAAATACATTTACATCACCAGTTTTAGAAAATTCACTTGGTACTGGGCATATTAATGCAATAAATTAATATTTAGTACAGGAGAAGATACTTACTGAAAAATAACTGTCCAGAAAATATTTTACTCTATTTAGTTAATTTTTATATCTTTCAAGTCCATAGTACATATTTCTTACAATTCATTTAAATTTTCAGAAGTTTAGGAGAATTTAAACTATCAAATGTTTATCATTTTTATAGGAATTGAAAACTAATGTGAATCCAATTATTACACATTATTTTATTTAGGTATTAGGTTTTTTCTGAGTTATGTCTGTTGCTGTTGTAGATTCCAGGTTAGCTCGCACATCTTCAAACTTTCGAGGCTGTCGCTAAGATCGAAATCACCACTTCTAAAATGTTTGTACCAATAATTACAAATTTCATAAGACACAAGGTTGACACCAAGAACACTACAAATTGATTTACGTGCTTTAGAAGCATTTTTTCCTTATTGGAATTCGTATAGAATGCAGTGCCGAATGTGCTGTTTATCAGTTGTCATTGTAAACTCTGCTATTCTGAGAGGTTATGTAACTCACGATCCTGTAAAAATCACAAAATACCGTGAAAATATTTCTATTTTAAATATAATTTTAAGCGCGAAGAAAAAATCTGTAGAAATTGTTATACACCTAATAAATAAAGTGGGTGGCTAAATAAATTTGTGTCCATGATTTAAAGTTACAACTTAAACATCGAATTGCATTTCTGATGAGGATTATAAAGCGATACCCATTATCCGATATTGAATAGTCTATTTTTGAAATTTTCAAAGAAGTGGTCATTTATTCTAGAGAAATTTGGGGTAGTTTTCATGATAAGGGGTGGTTGGTATCTGGAAAATTGCAGTGAACTTTTAATGTGAGCTTGTAAATCAATTGACAACAACGAACAACGAAATACATATTTATAAATTGTCATTTTAAAACCTTAGGATGATTTTAATTTGGGGTTAGCAGATCCAAAATAGAATTGCACGGATATTGTGTATACTCATAATTCTATATATGTATACCAGAACCGCAATCGAAATATTAATGTTTTTGCAAATTTAGTTAAAATCAAAAACTAGCTTTTATTTTCGACGTCTTAAAATATTTGCAAAAGCTAGTTGAAACAAACCAAGTCCTACCATGCTTCAGATAATATGGAATAAGGGGAAAACGTTAACAAAAATTTGTATGCTTGACCAATTTTTTGGAGATAAATCCAAATACATAGTACATTTTCCCAAAGACGTCTTTCCGGTGTAAGCTGATTTTATTCATTTTCTCAAAAATAAAATCATTTATAAAATTATTAGGTATTTTAAAATTATTGAATTTAAATCATGCATCATCCTTTGTAGTACACTTAGGGAAAATTAAATCATGAATGTATTTAATTTGGACAAACCAGTATACATAGATAGGCATATAAAATATACATAATGTAACCAAACACAAATATGTAATACATATGTATATGTAATTGTTTTCTGCGATCATTAAAAAACCATTTAATTATAATATTTTTCCCTTTCGTTCATAAATTTTTGGTGTTTCTTATCATCTCCTCAAAATATTTGTTTTTTAAATTATATTTCATGCAGCACACCAAAGCAATCATCGTAGCTACATACTTACATCTAAAATAGATCCTCTTCCTTTTCATGGTCACCACGTGCTTAAATTCTATATATCTAAACAAGAAATTATCGATCGTGCACAAACATTATTTTAAATAGTACATATGTATATACGAGTATGTATATACATAATACGTGCGTTTTAGTTTCATTTCATTCTGTTTTATTAAAATAAAAGAGAAAGGATACTTTCAAACGAAAATAAAAAATAAGTTGGAATTTGTTATTTTTCGTTTGTTTCTTTTTTACTGTATACACAAATATAAAATTTTTTATTTGTCGCGCGCGTATTGAAAAAATATATTGAGCGAGAAATATGTATTGCGCTCATAATGTAGACCAAAATAGGGTTTGAGTATTAACTAATATTTCTACTAACAGCCGCTTGAAATATTTTTCCATTTGTAACGACATCGAGAATTTGATTTAAACATAAATTTTCCATTGGTTTTTAAGTCTTATTGTCCTTTGTCTATGATCCAGGGATGTGCCCGTTATAAAAAAAATTAAAACCAAAAGATTTTATATTAAATTCATTTGTATTTTTATAAATTCATTAGTTATTGTTTAATAAATTGGCCCATCGTCGAGATTATCATCCTCATCGTTAAATGATTCACCATTATCGAAGTAATTATTTCCATAATCATTATCATCGTCCATTTCTTCATCCTCTTCCAATTCCTCTTCATCTTCCTCTTTTTCCTCCTCATCAATGCCATCTTTTGATGTTTTACGTTTAACCGCATCCTTCGGCGCGTCATCGTCTCGGTCAAATTTCTCCTTTTCCTCTAGGGCTTTTAATTTTTCCTGAACGTTCACATCCGGTTTCTTATCGGTTGTAGCCTCTTTCTCCCGTTTTCTTTTAAAATTAGGATAAAGCTCCCTCGGCATAAAGTCCCAATTAAAATCTGGTTTTTGCTTACGTTTTGTTTCATTTTCTAGAGCATTCTGGCACAATAAGAAATGGTTTTATTATATGTAATGCAATGTAAAGAATTACTACATAACTTACCGCTATTGCTTCGGAATATCTCGGATTCACATTCCTAGTATTTTTTCGAGTTAAATAATACGGGGAATCCTTTAAATATGTGTAAAAGTCCTCTTTCCATAATATTTTATATTCTCGGTCGTTACTTGTTTCGAGTGGTACCGGTTTCGTAGGCAACGGCGGAAACAATGGTGGCGGTGCCAATGTGACACCGGGCATATCTTTACCCACACATCCTAGAGCTTGTAATTGTTCTTGTGTTAATGAACTACTTTTACCACCACGACCTCGTCCAGCCATATTTTTACGTTAATTCAAAAATTTACGTTTATCCGAGTACACAATGTCCGCATGTTATTTGTTTTTGTTTATAGATTCTACTGTCAGATTTGACGTCTAAATGCATTGAGTATTCCAGTACAAAAATGAAAATTCCATTACAAAACATGAAGAAGTACGATGTTAAATCTAGAAAATTTAAATGAAGATGTCTTATTAATTATATTTGATTATTGTAAAAATGCCGAGTTATTAGCACTATGTAGTGTAAGTAAACGATTTGAGAAAATCATTGAAGAGCGGATATTTTATAAGCAAAGCTTAGATTTGTTATTAACGGGGCACCGCGGCAACGAAGAACACATTAAAAGGTAAATGTTTATAATTTCGTTTTTTAAGCTCTGTTAAAGTACTATATATCATTTTAGAACACTACATCAACTTACCAATTCAAGACGGCTAAAAGTATCTGAAAATTGGTGTCTAGGTCTATACGAGGAAGTAACGTATTTTAATAAGCGTAGATGGTCCCCATCCTTATTACAACTGGATAAAGATAGTCTGTATGTGGCCAATGGTGCACAAGTAAAATTCTATAAACGCAAATTTAATCACTACCTTAATACTAAACCGTACAATATTGTTGGGGATTTAAAAGATTCTGAGATAACCTGTTTTGTTAAGAAATCAGACAAGATATTTTATGGCAATGCTACGGGTGACGTAGTTTATGCAAATCGGCACAATTCTAATATACAGCGAGCCGATGATAATGAAATATATTCGATCGATTTTCATAATCGCACGTATGTGACAACATCTAAATCAGGAACCAAAATATGGGACGAAGAAAGTGAGTTTGATGATACGCTCGTTATACTGAATCCAAAATATTCGTTAGAGCATGAGTCGTTCTATCACGTGCGTCTGGATCAATCGGGTTGCCGAATGGTTGGCGGAAAATTTAGGGATAATAATAAGAATGCGTTGCGAATGCTGGATGTAGAAAGGTGAGCGGACGGTTATTAAATAAAATCTTACTTACCTAATACCAATTTAATATTTTAGTAAATTGATGACTATTCTGGGATCCGAAACATCAGCTGTGTATCAAACTCTCTGGAAAGATGAGAATTGCATACTAACCGCTAATTTTGATACAACTACACGGCTATTTGATGTACGAACAAATTGTGACGAAATCATTTGGTCGGATCAATTTGATTCATCCGTATACTCGCTAGCGTATGATGGCCTATTCGGTGTGCTTAGCGGAATGAAATACCACTGCCGTGTTAATCTTTACGATCTTCGGGTAAAAGATCGTACGATACAAGTATATTTTCCATCGCTGCATGGCAAATTCCCGCCGCTTTCCGGTACGCCAGCGTACAGCATAGCATGCGATGCAACCCAACTGTTTGTAGCAACTGGCAATAACGTTCGAATATTTGATTTCGATACGAAAGTGACAAAATGTAAAGATTATAGCTTGTTCCTGAAACCAAATCGAAACTAGAAATGATTTTGTTAATAATTAATTGTATTTTGATCATAGGTTTTTGTTTAACAATCGCTAATATAATTATATAGAACACTCTGCTTCCACCCGACGTATATCATATTGAAGCATATATTTATTACATTTATGATGATAAAGCTTAAGGTGTTGTTTACAAAAATAAATAATAAGTGCTTTTATGGAAGGTGTTTAATGTGATATCGCTATTTCTGAGAAAAATTTTAGTATATCTTCGATAGTGAAATCCAGTGTTATCATTGCACCGGCATAACATCGTTGAATACGTTCCTCTAGAAAATTATACTGGGCGATAAATTCTTCTTGCATTGCACGCCACACGACTTGCAATAAATTTTCTTCTTCGCACAAATGTTTTTCTACCTTTTTGTAGAGGTGCTCTAAACCCTTTTTAACTTCGCGTGCCGGATACTGTGAGATTACTTTACGCAGTTCTTGTTTTGAGTACGCCATTTGGTAGCTGATTTCCGTCTCTTTAACACCTTGTGATACTTTTTGCTGTACACCTTCGAAAAAAAGCTGGAAGAACCAAATTTATTAATTAAAAGATATTTTATCGCTAGGTAGGCCTCTTACATTCAATTTATCCAGCGGGCGCCCAAAATACTTTATTACATAGGCCCGTAGCGCTTCGTTATATTTAATTTTTGCTTCTTTCTTTAAATTCTCGAGACACGGCAATTTTAGCCGAGCCAGCTGCGAATGCATATGATGGAAGTTTTCCATTTTTACCACTTGATGTGGTGTCTTGGCATGATCATTCGCACTCTGCGGTATATACTCGAATATTGTTTCCACCAGCTTAACATACCATTTATCGAGATCCGTTCGCCTTGATGATTTTTTAAATATATTTTCAGCTGTGCTCGCAAACTCTTCGAAATTTTCGACATACGGCAGAAGGCCACATTTCGATCGCTTTGGCAATTTTGCCTCTCGAATCGACTGTAGCTGGGTTTCCATAAATTTATCGAAATTTCGTTTGATTTTGATGAGAGCCGAAGCAAAACTCATACTAAGGAATGAATGGGCATCTTCTGCGGACATTACGTGTTGTGTAAGTCTCACTAAAACATACATTGAATAACTGGAATTAAATTAAGATGAATTATTATCACGTCCTACATTAAGCCATGAAACTACTTACAAATTATCTAATCTCTCTAAGCTACATATAAAATTCACGAGCTCCGGTTCTAATATACCAAACAGTTCACTCATCATTCGGCGTACCTCTTCATTGATCTGCCGATCGGTGATTTTCTTTTGGGCCCCAACCACGCTAAAACTGCTATCCTTTTCATCTTTTATTATTTTATCTGCTTGATCGCTGCTTAAACCATCGAGAGTTGTTTGAGTATTCTTTGTGGTCGGACTCAACACGTCCAATTGGAAAAATTGTATACAAAACATTTGCTCACTCAACGCTAACGGTTGTAATTCGGCTAAAACTCGTTCGAGTATTGAATCATACCGCTGTCTTTCATTCAGGTCGATACCATTGGACCAAAGCTCCCTATTTATTCCCAATACACCATACGGTTGTGCAACTTGTTTAGAAGATTGCTGTTTTAGCTTACCAGAAACTGATGTGTTCATTTCGTCCCGGTTGCCCAACAAAAGCGAACGAGCCTGTTCAAAAAATACACGCAATTCACGTTCGTACACTTTACTTAACGACCCCGTATAAACTTTTGTTAAGCCGTCGTAAGTTTTTCGATCCATTGATTTGGTCCAATGCATCAATTCTGCGTAAGCAGACAGCTCCTTGTGCACCACATTATGTTTCGGTAATGTAATTTCATTGGGATTATGCGGGCTCTGATCACCCAGATCATTACCCAAATGTATGAACAAATTATTAAGATGTCGACTTACGGTTTGTGAGAATTTTGCTTTCCACTTTTCGAATCGTTTACGTTGATCTTGGACTGCGGTTAATCGAAGTAGAGCCGGATCTATATCACTGTTCATTGCGTTCTGTAATGCTTTGCCAGCTGCAATGGCGGCTTCTAATCCACTAGCCGATGTTAAATCTGTGTCGGTTAGAGCAACCTGATAGACCGAGGGTAATTCAAGTTGAGTTACAACTTTTTCCAATTCGGTTAGTAATTTTATGTTATTGCTATTGGCCACTTCGATCATTGCGTTCTTTTCGCCCATTTTTTCCATTGTGTCTCGAATGTGGCATAAAATTTCATCGTATGAATCGAGTCTCTGTTCAATACGTTCCGCCTCCTCTATAGCGGTTTCAATATGCTCCATTAGCACATCAACCTGCTTCTCGGACGCTAGCACACTTTGCACATTAGCTCCATCCAAATCCGATAAATTTTTACCCAACTGTTCCATAAACAATTCAGCATTGCTGACGGCAAAGTTACACTCGGAAATTAGCCGAGCCAAATCTGATTCTTCTTTTTCGGTTAGCGTGTGAAAATCTTCATATCCATCAAATTCATTGGATTCGTTAAGTTCATCTACACCATCCGCTTGGAATTTATTGATTTGTGTACGTTCCGGACTAAGTGAATCAAGCAGCCAGGTTGTCGGAATATTTTTAAATATTGGCTTATCTCCGACCGTGTAATGCTTCAAGATGTGCCGCCAAAGGACGCATATAAAATTTTGACGCTCATGTAAATTTGGCGCAAACCATTTGTACTGCTTTTCGAGCAGCATATCAAATTCATGTGTCTCAGTCGATTCATTTTTTCCATCCACAATTCGAAGCTCTTCTAAATTCCAAGTCCTTTTCTTCTTGTACGCACTCTTGTCGGTTTGCTTAATTTGTGTGATTGAAATGCTTAATTTAGGTTTGGAAGCCGCTACAATACATAAATAGGATGTGCTGCGCTTTTTCATGAGCTTGCTGACATTGCACACCGACAGGATGCGCTCATCGATTGGATCAAAAAATTCTTTCTGGAGCGTATTCCGGATTCCAGCCATTTTGATTGATACGCCCACTTGGAATTGTTTTATCAAAACTATTTCTTTCCCAAATCCAATATTTTTTCAGCATAAAATTGTTATATAAACTATTTACTTTGCAAGTTTTATTTAACGACAAACCTCAATTTTTATTGTTTTATTTATAAATGAGCTGTCAATATGACAGGACATGTATTTTTAATCAATGATTTACTACTGCATGGAAGAGATCTAATACATACAAACAAATCAAGTAAAATCGCAGGGATTGGACCAGCAGCTGAAATACAACCGAAATTGTAACCTAAAATTTTGTAAATTTACTAAACCCTGTACAAGACGGACCCCATTTCCGCACAGTAAAAAATTTACAACTTTTAAATTAAATTTACATTTATTTTTTCACTTTTTTGCATATTAACATATATCAAATTGATGTTTTAAATATTCTACATAATAGCAATCTCTCCTGGAACATAATTTATTCAAATGACTTTGGTGGGGCATAGTTTAGCCGAATAGCTCCAGTTGTCTTAACAATGGATATTGTCGAAATCAAGACGACAATTCCAAGAATAAGAGTTACATTATGTTTACGTTGTTTTGCATCATAAGCCTCTTGCCAATCACCTTGGGGTACTGGTAAATCATTCATTGTTGGTTCGCGGAAATTTGGATCATGGTATGCCCGTGAAATTGGTGCAATTGTTCCAACTGTGTAGACACCAAAGAGAAAAAATCGATTATGTAATGCCAAGAATTTAATCACAAAAATATAGATTATTTATAAATAGTTTTACCATTTTTTGAAAATAATCCACGTAACACCGGGCGAATGGCTTGCATCTTGATTTATATTTTAGATTTTGGTGTAAATTTAAGTAAAAAATATAAAACTCAAACGTGATAGACGTGAAACACTTTGCGATGTAATGTCAAAATTGGAAGAGAAACGACATAAAAATAAAATTAAGATGGTAGCGATTTTTTACTCAATAACGTGACGATTTAGTGACATCTGTTATAGACTAGCGAAATAAAAAATTCTTATTGGTTTAAAGGTGGTTCCTAATTTTTTATTTCAAATTGAAATTTTAATTTATTTTATACATATTGCAATTCTATTTAAACAAGAAACTGTACGGATATCCTTGTGCTTTAGATCTAAAGACCGATAGTATTAGGGAGAAAAATACAGCAACTAAAACCAACCCAACAATTGCCATAATTCGCCCTTTTCGCATATCGGTTTGTGAACCAGATTCTGTTAGCAGAATCATTCCAATTACAATCATTGCATCTAAAATATGATAAATTTTAATATTTGCTCGCATATTGGAAACTATTTTGATTTAACTTACTCAAGAACATAACTATGTAAGTTTCGACAACCAATTGTCCTTGGGACGATCCATGAATATAAGAAATACCATTTTGGCTTCGATGAAGGAACGGAGGGCTTCTTATATGATTCCACATTTGTCCGGAGACCATCGCAAAACAAAATATGACCGCGAGAATTCCCCATAATTGCTTATTATACAAGAAATCAAGATTATTCCGCCGTAGATACAAGAAGGCACCAACAAGACAAGCCAACATCAAAATAGCAACTGTTCCCGAATAGTTCGGTGGACGGAATATACGAATTTGAATATCGGTTCGTTCTTGAATCCATTTAGCAATTGATTCGGCCGAAAATCCAATCCGTTGAATATCCATAGTATCGCTACCCTTTGGTTTGCCCTTCGCTGGGAAATGCATAAACACCGGTGCGGTATTCAATCTCAACATTTGAAATACATCGGAACCCTCATCGAAATCAACCATCGCGAAAAACAATTTATTCGAGTACGTTTGAGAATAGCGATACGAATTGGCCGCAATTGTAAATTCATCATGAGCATGTCGGCAAATAACACATTGACGCGCCGGTTGCATGGCCGTAAACATAACAATCATTGAATAGTTACGGGGCGATGTTTTAACATATTCCCGAAATTTATGACCATTAAATTTTAAAACACTCTTCTTATTATTCATATCGAGAAGTTGTTGAACCTTTTCCGATAAGGTTTGTCCCTAAAAGCATAAGAAATAAAAACTAAATATGACGTGGCCAATTGATGATCCTGCGTGAACCATTGGGAAAAAATATGTATGAATTTACCGTTTTTGAACGAGACTGTGCATTTGCGTAAATGAAGCAACATAATATTGCAACTACTAATATAACTAAACGAGAAATTAATTTCATTTTTTCTGTTATTTTATGTACACTAATTATAAATTTTTATCAATTCTTTTGCCGATTTTCGTTTTACCGACAACGAATTGACAAATGGTAAGATTTTGACAATACTATTTTGATGTTCACATGATTTCTAGATTACCATTCTGCATACCATGTGGACAAAGTAGTAGGCCTGTTTTTGTGTCAGTAATAAATTTTCTGATTGGAACAGAAAGGTGATAGCCCTTTAAACATTTCGTAACTTTTACGTACAGTTTGCGAAGTATGTATGTGAAGTACTCAAGGCTTCGCAAACGTTACGCTTAATGGAAAAGATAAAATTATGAAAACGAACGCTTTGTCACAAGATAAGTGTTACGAATATTTGTGTTACAGAATTATATCTTCTGTATCTATCCCTTTTTCAAGCAACAAAAGAAATATTGGCTCAATTTAAGTCCAAACCACACAAATGTGTGAGTAAAAAACCAAAGTATTTAATGGCGTTTTTGATAAAAAATTTCGCTTGATTTGAAGTACACCCAACACAATTGTGTGTATAGTTAAAGTGTTTTTTTCGGACGAAAATAAGTTAAAAAGGAATTCACAAATGTGTAAGTTGGTTCACAAAATTTTTGACATGGTACTTTTGCCCGACCCGCATAATTGTGTTAGTAAAACACAAAAGGGATATAAATTATATAACATTAATTATTTTATTATTATTATAGTTATAGTGTTTTTTTTCGGACGAAAACGACGTAAGTAGTATGCATATATGTGTAAGTTGGTCCATATATATACTGTTTACGTTGGAGGTTGAACCCAGGTCGAGTCAACTTGTAGTTATCTTTAGGTTAACCTTGAAGTTAACTTCTAGTGTTTATATTGGAGAGTTATCTTGAGGTTGAGTCGAAACCAGGTTATGAATGTCAAAATCATTCAAATTTTTTTCTATCAAAAAATCATTCTAACTTTTTCTTTCGAACTTTCGAAAAATAAAAAATCGAAAAAATCACTAAAAAATGCTGCCGAATTTAGACACAGACGCGCTCGTACAAGAAAAATATAAAAAATCGCCATTTTAACTTTTTTACTTTACTGATTATTTTTTGTTGTTGTTTTTCGACTCGACTCTAGGCGTTTATATTAACCAGAGTCAACTCGACCTAAGAAATTTTTTGGATTGAGTCGAGTTAACTCCAAGTTAACCTTTGGTGTTTATGTTGAAGGTTCAACCCAGGTTGAACCTAGGTTCAACCTCCAACATAAACAGTATAATACATGCATAAATTATTATTTTTTCATGATTCAAGTCAGAACACGGAAGTTATAAAGAAATGCTTCCCCTAAATTTTAAAATACTGCTCATGTGAATCCAATTATTTTTGAACATGTAGTCACAATTGAATTAATTAATGCAGTTCAGTGACCGATATATTTTCTCCTCTATTTCTTTTCTTTTGAAAAATTTTCTTGCAATTTGGCAGATGAAGAGAGACTGTCAAATAGGAAAATTATACTTTTTGTTTTTCGTTTTTATACTCTAATTTAATTTTTTTATTGATGTCATCTTTTTCTGAAAAAAATTAAGAAAAATTATTTTAATTTACCTATTTTATCTGCACCTCAGTCAATTAAATTATGTTTTTTAAAAATGTGATATAAAAAAGAAAGAAAAACTTGGAAATAAGTGAAAACATATGTTATTTACATTTGCATGGTAATTGGTAATAGTTAAGTATTTGTGCTCTACTGTAATTGTTGCTTTTTTGATTTAACTACTTACAACAAAAAAAGAGAAATCATCGTCAAATTATATTCTTAAAGAAAGAAAAGGGAATATGTTTTCTGCATTGAAAAAATTAACGTCGAAAAGCGAAATACAGAATGTTCCACCTGAGACAGCTGGGCAACCCATGTCCGGGACGTTGCAAAAAAAATTCTCCAGGGGTGTTCAATACAACAGTAAGTGGAATTTGTACTAATCTTGTTGTGCTTGTACGCGCTTATCGCTGTTTGTGCGATCAATACTTTGTTGTTTGTTTTTTCTGCATCATTGACTAAAATGTGTTCTGCTTATCAATCGTTTTCAGTGAAAATCATAATAAAAGGCGATCGCAATGTAGGCAAATCATGCTTATTGGAAAGACTCCAAGGTCGTGGTTTCATTGAAACTTATATGCCAACTGAAGAGATTCAGGTGGCCTCAATTCAGTGGTCCTTTAAGGCTACCGAAGATATAGTAAAAGTTGAGGTGTGGGATGTTGTTGACCGTGGAAAAGCGCGCATTCGAAACACGAATGGACTAAAATTGACTTCAAATATTCCAACAACAGAAGTCCCAGCACTTGATGCTGAATTTCTAGATGTATACAAAGGTACACATGGCGTAATACTAATGATGGATGTCACCAAAATGTGGACATTTGAATATGTTCAACGAGAAATTGATAAAATTCCACCTGAACTACCTATCCTGGTGCTAGGGAATCATTGCGATATGGGTCATCATCGCGTCGTGACCGAGGGCCAAGTCATTGGATTCATTGAAAATTTACCACGTCGACCGGGTGAAATACAGTACGGAGAAAGTTCAATGCGAAACGGATTTGGATTACGATTATTACACAAATTCTTAGGGCTACCCTTTCTTCATCTTCAGAAAGCAACACTACTATCACTGGTCGAGCGCAATAAAAAAGACACAGAAATTTGCAGTTTTGAGATAACTGAATTTCTCAAGTCTGATGAAGCGGACTACAATAAGTTTATTGATAATTTAACGAATAAACGTCGAAGCATTGCGGACAATAATCCAAAATCGGTAATACCAATTTCAATTCCACATTCTCCTAGTAGTTCCAGCGTAAGCTCGAATGCGTCCGTAGGCGTTGATGTGCTTCGGCCAACCAAGAGTATAATTGTGGGCGGTGGGCAGCCCATTGTCATTCCGGGCCAGTTGAATGTCACAAACGATCCCAAATTTAGAGCACAATCGAATGCCACGAACAGCGCGAAAAATACCTCAAGCAATATTTTAACCATGCGAAATGAAGTTCAAGAGGCGATTGCCCCGCTAAAAAGCATTCCAGTGAATAATGTCGTAAGTGTCGATGAATTTTGTCCCGATGGTGGACTCGATAAAGGATTCTTGGATGATTTTACGTCGTCGCCGTTGAATAGTAAAAATTACAATTCTGAAAAGGTTCCGGAGTCGGACACGGATACCGAGGAAAATGGCATTAATCCATTGGTTGCAAGTTTCAGCGATGAACCGGAATACGAAGAATCTCAACGAGCAACTACCGGGAATCTGGCGAACATAGAAATTCAACACCAGCTTAAAGTTAATCCACTTGCGTCCAAAACCATCCGTAAACCGATAATTTTAGAGCCCGATAATACAAGCTTCCGTAAACTATCGATCTCGAGTGAGGAAATCTTAACCAATGACCACAAATCTCATCACGGTGGTAGTAATTTTACACCAGACGAATTAAACGATTGGCTTTCGGATACAAATTTGCGCCGGTCGCCCGAAGGCGGTGAAGATCTTCCAGTGGTTACAGTAAATCAAGAACCATTCACGGACAATATATCGGTTCATAAATTGGACGATAGTGTTAAAATGAAGAAACATAAAAAACACAAGAAAGATAAGAAGGAAAAGAAGGATAGGTCCAGCCGATCGGGTGATGGAGACGATAGTGGTGATAACAAATCAATATCCAAGAAGGAGAAAAAATCGAAAAAATCCCGTAAGAAAGATGAAGATCGAACGGCCGAGTTAGATGATTTTTTGAACGGTGGACCGAATGACAGTTACGAACATCGTGATAATGAATACGAATGTATTTAATAAATTGTGTTCCATTACTGGATCTTATCGGGCACCTTCCGCCACCGTTTCAATATTTTACATTTTCTGATTATTATAAGACAGCGCTATTTTTATTGACTGAGAAAAGCTAAAATTTTTTATTTAATTTTATTTCGATTCTATTATTCTAAGATAAAATGTACATGATTATAAATCTATAATTTAATTAATAATAATATTTATAAATCGGATTTAAAAGCATGGCTTTGTGTCGCGATGTAAAATAACGTATCTTTTTAACGACAATAATTTTGCTTGATCATCGTCTTTCCAAAAACATCGTCTTGTCTTTAACTGTTTAACTTAACATTATTATAATCATGTACTCAATTAACATTATAAATATAATTCATAGTTGTCCTTTTATTCATTTAATTAATTAAAATATTAATAAAAATAACAATGTATTTGATGTCTATAAAAAATAAAAAATATAAATGTTACTAAAATTGGGTTTGACTCTTCATTTGTAGATGGCAGTATGTATTTAGTTTATTTTCACACCATTTCGGTTACATTATTTTGCCCACATCATTTTCTTTCAAAAGAAGAAAATGGTGTCGATTCTATGTAAATCTTCTATTATTCTACTCTGTTATTTATTGTTGCATACTCCATTTGAATGGATATGTGATGCATCTCTGTAGGAATTTTGGATTGTAAATCAAATTACCTACCTATCTTTGAAATAATAGAAGAATGTAATAAAAGATAAATATGCATACTCCATTTGAATGGATATGTGATGCATCTCTGTAGGAATTTTGGATTGTAAATCAAATTACCTACCTATCTTTGAAATAATAGAAGAATGTAATAAAAGATAAATAAATAAATAGAAGATTTACTTTGAATAGTTGCCATTGATTTGGTATGCTTGTGGGTGGAGAATATTTTTCATATGATGATTTTATTTCTTAAGTTTCGACGTCATAAGTTTAATTAGAAATTTAAATATAAACATAATATTAATTCGTAGATTAAAATCGACATTTATAAATGAATTTGTTTATGAATAAAATTTTACTGCATATTGGAATTTGAGAATGGTTAAGGTTAACCTCGATAGTTTTTTTTATAGTAACGGTTTATTTTTGGGTGCTGAGATTGATTTAAATCGATAATTAATGATGTGTGTACATTCGGTAGTCATGCTTTGATATATGAGTACATAAAAACGTAAGTCGCTTGAATTGTGGAGGGGGTGGTGCTGGTGTGGATGGGTCGTTTGAGCCAGCGTTCCATCATAAGTTGAATTGAACACAAGCAGTAGGAATTACAGCGCATCCCCAATAGAATTCCTTTAACTTTTTCCTTACAGAAAAGTATGAAAAAAAACGTTTATTTTCATACTTTTCTGTAAGGAAAAAGTTAAAGGAATTCTATTAGGGATGCGCTGTTATAAAGTTAGTTTGTTCGAGAAACCAAATTGAAAATGAAGAGATCTTTTTCAAAAAGTTAATGAGCCCGATTCCGGGCCCTTTCCCTGGAAAGAGGGGAAATGAAATTTCTGCATCATATATTCATAATTTTTCATGGAACACCAATTTTTATTGAGCATTATTTATTTAAATTTTTTGCAGTTTTCAAAATAAATCATGATTAAATTAAAATCCATCAACAATTCCATTTTTTGATTATTAGGAGTTCACCAGTCATATAACTACAATAACTATAAAGTAATACATATTATCAAAAAATTCTACCAACACGGAGCAAATCTTAAGAGTGAAGCATGAAGTAGCACGTTAAATGAAATTTTGCACACTGCTTTTGTTTATTCGACGCATATAATTAATAAAAACTTTTTTTTATTACATGAATATCGTAATTTTTAATTCTAAAGCACTAATAAGACATTTATATTCATAAGAAAAGGAGAAAATACAAAATATTTTGAAATAGTTAAGCGCTTGAAGCGACATCTTCAGATTTTACATTGAAATTGTTTTAAAAAGGATACAACAACAACATCAAATTACGGGCTGTTATTTCGCCATTTTACAATGTTGAGTATGAGCAATCGCCCTTCTACAATAGTTATTGTGGTTATGTGGTGGACATCATTATAATTGTTATTCCACAACTTACAGTAAAGTCAGAGTTGGGGTCGGATTACTTGATAACCCAATAAAGCTTGAGTTCCACGATCGACATGATAAGTATGCTAGAAATCAACGCTCCGACACTTAACAACCGGTTCACAACCGGAAAACAGTCACCAATGACAATTGCCTCATTTGGCCCTTCACACGTAGACCAAATAGCAGACAAAACTTTCCACTTCAGAATAACTGCTTACCTAATGAGTTTATAGTATCAGCTGAAATAATAAAGTATAAGTAAGATGACAACGAATTTTTTATATAGTCACACAAGCGACGTTACCGCTTCAACTCAAGAATATACTGCACTGGATATATCTCAACTGATATGGAATAAGGGCTTAACTCGACATAAGTTAAATATGAAATTCTGATAAAAATTTTATTAGATCTCAAATTTCGCTTATGTCAAGTTAAGCCCTTATTCCGTATGAGTCGAAATATCGAAATGACTTCGAGGGTTTATTATATTGAAGTGTGAACCTGCAGGTTTGAAGGACGGTACACTAAACTTATCACCACAAACAGTATTCATAAATGAGGCCGATGATACAGTGATCAAAGAGAAATAGAGTACAGCGAAATGTGGAATAAAGGGGTTTTCAGTAAGAGGTTTCAGTTTGATATTAAAAAAAACGAGTATTTTTGAAGAGAAATCAATGGATGTTTATTTTATTGCAAAGAGGAAGGTATGCCATTTACATTTGAAAACGATATCAGCCAAATGGCCGCCCCACCACGGCTACGCTTGCGGCACCATATCCTTTTCATGAAATTTTCCATGACAAGGCTGTATGTCCTCGATAACTTCACGAATTTCATTTTTAAGGTCTTCAATCGATTGTGGAGCATTGGCATAGATCTTATCTTTCACGTGATTCCAAAGAAAAAAGTCTAAAGGTGTTAAATCACAAGATCTCAGAGGCCAATTGTGATTACTTCTTCGAAAAATAGTACAATTCCAAAGATCGACAAACCTAGGTTTCTTCAACACTACGGGCTACAGCAGCAATATTCTCAGTTGTTCTTGAGCGACGCACACGGTTTCATTCTTCACATTACTAACTTATCCCAACAGCTCAAATTTTTCCACCAGTTTCACTATTATCGGCCGAGAAGGTGCTTTACAACGACCAAAAAGTGGTTTAGTTTTGCGAACTGTGGCTACAAAATTTTCACCATTTTTGTAGTGAATTTTAACGATTTCAATGCGTTGTTGAACCGTGTATCGTACCATTTTTAGTAATGGCGTAGTTTTTGCTTGTCAAATGTCAAAAGATGACAGCTAAAATTGACAGCTGCCCAACTAGCAGGCTATTCAAAATGAAACCTCTTATTTGAAAACCCTTTTTGTTGTTTGCTTATATCATCGGTCAAAAATAATCGGATTTTGATGAAAAATTGAACGGAAAGAAAAACCAGTAAATACTATCGATTAGAACACAGTTCAACATAACCACTTATCTTGACTTAATTGATTATGTTAAATTGTCACATATAATATACTATATTTGCAAACCTGGTATTCATTCTTTTCTTATTTTTTCTTATCTGAGGTGCTAACATTTTTGGTTAACCTAGACATTTTTTAACGATACTAAAAAATTCCTATCGCTGACCAATTACTGAAAATAATTGACCAATTGTGACAAAATAGTAATCTATTGACTCAATTTTTGTTTTTACCGACTACGCTTTATGAAGTTTCAGGAGGTATTTTGAGTAGTAAGATGCTTCAACTAAATATGTGACATTCTTCAAAACAATTTTCCATTAACTCTTGAATTTCGGTAACACGGTTTGCTATAAACATTTTTAACTGGCGAAGACACATATTTTTAAACACATTCGTTGAGCCACATATAATTTGTTCAATTCATTGTCAAGGCATTCCAAGACAAAAAAATTTCCTCATGAAAATCTGTCAGATAAATTCGCAAAAGATTTTGAACATTTTTAGTGACAAAATTAGATGGGATTTGATTAACGGTTCTTAAAACATCGCGTTCCTGAAACGACTGAAAGTTGGAACTTGTTTCGAACCAACCGCCGATTAAACCGAAACGACGCAATATTGTAGCCCAATTTAAACGCAGATCATTTTTAAATTTCCAACTTCTTCGAAATTAGATGTCATTTAAAACAATTTCCGATTTTTGACAAACAACTGTTTTCCAGCCACTGATTGATTGATGGGGATGAAACTTTATACTTGAACTTTTTCGTAAATTGGGAGAACTTAGTGATTTTTGGTCTACATCGGTCCACCGGAAGTGGCGGCTTCCATAGGAGCTTTCTCGTTTTTTTGAAAATATTTTGAAAAGTATTATCATTTACGAAAAAACGATCAAACACAAAAAGATACTAAATACAATTTCAAACAAAATAAGTTCAGTTCATTTTTTAAAATTCGGAAAATCTGCAGTCCAAACTGATTGACTATTCGAAATACAACTTCATACTGGAACTTTTCCGAATTTTGCCGGTAATCTGAGTGCCGGAAGTGGCAGCTTCAATGGAAACTTTTTAATTTTTGCGACTATGTTGAAAAGTTTAGCATTAAAAAAATTCAAATTAATTTAAAGATTAAAATTTCAACCAAGAAGGGTGGAACCTCCTTATTGCTTTTTTGAAATTTAAGCAGGGAAAATATTTTTTGATTATACAAGGCAGTTTTACCAAAAGCCCGATAAGTTTAATTGTTCTCTTTTGAAATTAAATTTCGATTTCTTGTAATAAATAAATAAATAAACTGAAGTAGTGTCTAGCGTTTCATTATGAACAAGTTTAGAGATACTAAGAAAATTCTCTTTTACTCTGTAATTTGTTCTGATGGGGCACCGTTTTGTAAAAACTGTGACAATTAACAAGCAAAAACAAATTACCCAACATCAAGTAAAAATAGTTTCACTCTTTTACCAATCTAATGTCTTACGTGACAAACAATTGTTTTGCATTCATCTGCATTATTTGTCAGTTGATAGTGTCAGCTATAAAATTTAAAAAATCGCATACATGATGACAGTTTAGTTTACTCCTGACTTTCCAGCAAAAACGGCCAAATAATGACTTCTGATAAATCAGGCCTTTGCTCTAATTTTGTTGCACGATTCTTTGCATTACCACTGATGAGGTCCAAATAATCAGAGAACTGTTGTAAAATATTTTTAATTATGGATACTAGAGTAACTTGAATCCGGTAACTTCTTCGTTCCTTTCCCCTTTACCTATAAAACCAAAAAAAATTATAGGTAAAGGGGAAAGTAACGAAGAAGCTATCGCATCTGTGTCGCGTGACTTGAAATATTTCAGAATGATTATTCTGCATTTTGTATCCTCAACTCGTCTGTTCCTGGTGAAAAATTGAACAATTTTAAATTTAAGTGGTAAACCTCTGCCTAAAAGACAATATTTTTTATTAAACTTTCGAATAGTTTGGGAAAGAGAATCTGAAATGTTTGGTGAATCCATCGTTCTGGCAATGCGTGGATGAACGCAAAAAAAACTGTTTTTCTTTTGAGGCAAACCAGTTATCGAGCCCTTTTCGTACGTTTTCGTAGGAAGTGACGTACTCCTCAGCAAGACCGTGCTCTATCAATGCAAATAAGTGATAACCGGACGAAGACAAGTCTGGCGAATAAACCACATGTGAAAGTATTTCGAAATTAAGTGCTTTCAACGTTACCATGACCGGTTTTACTTTGTGTGATGGTGCATTTTCATGAAGCAAAATCACTTTGTGTTGCCTTTTGTTATATTCTGGTCATTTTTGATGCAAAGCTTGAATCAAAATGATCATTTGTTGTTGGTAGCGTTCAGTATTTACGGTTTCACCAGGTTTCAGTAGCTCAAAATAAATCACACTCTTCTGATCCCACCAAATACAGAGCATTGTGTTCCGTCCGTAGTGATTTGGCATTGCAGTTGATGATGCTTCGATGATAGCGAAAATTTTACAGCAACAATAGGAGATTACGTTACTCGTTGCAAGTGGCAGCACTATCACTAAAGATAATTTTTTGTGCGGAAATTTTTTATTCATTATGTATCATTTTTTTTTTACTAAATAAAACATCTCAGCGGAATAAAATATTAAAAGTGATCCTTAAAATGGCAAATTGATTGGTGTCTGAAGTAAAGGAACTTGGTATGTCGTCTTTCCGTCATTTCTTAACGAATTTCGATGAAATTTGGTTAGTAGTATCACAGACAATCAAATTAGATTTTTCATTTGAACTAAAAAATGAAAACAAAACTAAACTTCTGATAATCCCAATAATTCATCGTTGTATCTGAGATTTTTCTTTAAATTGCGTATACATATACGCAAAAAACAAAATATTTTTGATTGTATGCGGCTATTTACAGAAAATGAAATCGCAGTTTAAATTTTTACGTTTACTTAGGATGAAAAATCTTTTTTAGGTTGTCTCTAGTAGTATTGACAAGGGATTTTAAAGTATAAGTTTTGGACAAAATTCTAGGATCTGTTCGTGCTGGACTAAACTGGCCATTTCATAACCAGTCCTTATAAAAAATGGCATTTGAACATTTTACACGATATAAATTAATTTTAAACTGGAGAGAAATCAGCTATTTCTTAATTAAATTTTGTAAAATTTGCATTGCATACAGGGATAATTCGGAAAAAATTTATGAATTAGAATTTGCGCTATAATTTTTTGATTTTCTGCGGCCATATAAGTTATCTTCAGTTTTTGGGCAATATCTCAAAAACTTAACCTAGGCTATTATAAAAACAACCGAAAAATTTGGTCAACCGAAAGACGGTATATTGTTAAATTTAAAGATTTCATATATCGAGTTCCTTTACTTCAGAGATCAATCAATTTGCCATTTTAAGGATCTCTTTTAATATTTTATTCCGCTGAGACGTTTTATTTAGTGAAAAAAAATGATACATAATGAATAAAAAATTTCCGCACAAAAAAATTCTCTTTAGTGATAGTGCTGCCACTTGAAGTAGCGTAATCTCTTAGGGGTATATCCTAGAACTGGTCGCAAGCGTGTTAAGCAAGATAACACGGCTGAATTTCCAAATTGGTATCCTCGATAAAAATGACAGTCGCAACTCGTTAAATTTTTCTGTTTTTTTTACGACGCTGATTTTTGAATAGTAGATAAATTTAACACCGAACATAACCTCAAACTTCTTAGTTTTGACGTTTGGCAATCAACATTTTTTTGTGATTTCAAAATATCAAATGGATTTAATTATACGACGCAGGAGAAACACTCGAATTCAACGGAAGATATTTCGAGATCGTGAGAACCCTTTTGACTGCGACGAAAACACATTTTTTGTGCGGTATCGCTTTATGAAAAGCACCGCAATGTTCATCATAGATGAATTGAGCATTTATTTAGAAAGGTCGACCAAAAGAAGCAAAGCTTTTCCACCATATTTAATTGTACGTATTATTTTTTTTTTTTTTTTTTTTATAAAAATTATATTTGAAATATTCTCTAGGTTTTAACATCTCTGAATATACTTGGTACTGGAAATTTCCAATTTGTGAGTGGACAGATTTTATATCATAGTTTATCCCATGCCATTTTCAGATCATCCCCATATAAATTCGCATCATCTAAAAAAAAAACGAAATTAAAACATTATTCTGTCTTTATTTTCATAAATAACGCACATAAAAGAACTTCCCTGTTGTTCTCCAAAACCTTTAGGAACATTAAAAGTTCTGAGTCCGTGAAATTTGGACGTCTTGATCTTCTTTTAGGTATTTCTGATAGTCTTGCTTCCATTTTATAAACGCGTATGAGATATGTATATGTTTGTATACACTGTATAACCGATAATACGTAATTTAATATATAAACGATATAAAAAATTCGTAATATAATATAAAATAAAATATATACACAAAATAAACACAAATAAATATATCGATTTTGTTTTTTCACTCTGACAGTCGCAAATTGAATTCAGCAAAAATGCTGAATTGTCGATTTGCGATTTATATCGAAGATGCCAATTTGTAGTCGCAATTTCATCCGTCGCAGGTCAGCCATATTGCGACGGCGCAAATTAATATTTTGCGACTGAATCGAGGATATACCCCTTATTGTTGCTGTCAAATTTCCGCTATCTTATACAGCATCAGTCGGTGTCGATGGTTGTCCTGGATCAACCCAAGGCATTTTGCATTTTGGATTCTCAAAATAGATCCATTTTTCATCGCCAGTCACAATTCGATAGAGAAATTACCTTCTTTTGTATATGGCGAGCAACATTTCGCAAGTGCTTTTTATATTTTCCTTTTGCTTTTCATTCAGTTTATACTGAACCTATTTTCTAGACTTTTGGATCCGATACGGCTTCTCGTGACATATTCAATTGATCCATTGTTTTTGCGTTTGAGCTTCAGCCTCATCCAATAGTGCAATTCACTGTTTTCAAACTATTTTTGGTGGCCTTCTACGTTCTTCAAAACTCACGTCAAAATCACCACTTTTGAATTTATTAAACCACTCATAGCATTATGATTTACCAAAGGCATGCTCACTGTAAGCTTTGTCATGCATTCGATGTGATTCTGCAGCATTTTTCTTCAAATGATAACAAAAAATCATTGATGTCCGCAAATCGTAAATGTAGGCACAGAATTCGGCATATTTAACAAGTAAGAAACATCCATTATTTTATGAAAGTTGTATGGTTATGAATTGGATGTTGTTGACAGATGTCAAAAGAAAACAATGGTGCCGATGACGTGGTTTGTCAAAAGGTACATTGACAGGTGGCGCAATTTATTGGTAAATTTCGGTTTCATATTTACACACCTGGTAAAATGGGAGTAGTCCGTCTGTTAATGGTGAAATTTTGGTTTACGAGATAGAACGAATTTCGACCTAAGTATTCTAAAATGGGTTTTCTCGGAACAGTTTTGCATTATTTTGAATTACATTAGGTTCAACTAGAGCGTGTACGGCATAACTGTACTTAAAACTATAAGAACAAATATGGGCGGTGCTGAAACCGGGTTTCTATTTCTATTGATTCCTCTTGGACGCTCTAAAACGAAAATTAGTTTCACTGAGCATTAAATGTTTGATATTAATGCTCAAACGTACCTCCTATATGTACATTATTAGAATTCGATGTAAATATTTTTGTTTAACTGTTTAAATTAATTTAACCTTGACAATTAAATGATCAATAACATACTGAAGTAAAACTCTGATCCCGTGCAAAGTTGGCATGCTAAAGAATTGGGCCATACATTATGGTATAATACAGAAAGGATGATAATGTGAAGAAATAAAAGTTTCTAAATTGTTTTTTGATTAGAAAATATTTGACTTCTCCCAGTTTATGTACTACGATATTTATCACGGGTTCGTTTAATTATCTACATGGTGTATAAAGATTAAATGAAATATTTATTACCATAATCAAATTAATTATTTAAGCAATAAAATAAATTAATTGTGTTCAACACAAGTATGTTACATATGTGTCACTCTGATTTGATTTGTTGTGAGCTCCACAAATCCAGTTTCGAATTTAGACGTACTATTTAAATTAAATATTTTTTCTAATCATTTTTAATTGATATTAATTTATTTAGATATTTAATATTTATGCAATTTCTGTTGCTCGTAAAATAAAATGGTTTATGCTCCATTATTCTGGCTTGCCCTATACAGTTCGCGTAACACCAGAGGACACAAAATATCAAAGAATAATATGGCGAGAATCATCGAATATTCCACTCCGTTCACCACATACGAGCTCCAAACTGTCAACAATGAAACAGCTAGTCCACCTTATTTAGGCACAAGAGCACTTAATGCCTGCAAACAAATATGACCAACAACAATCAGAAGTAATGAATCGTATTAATAATGCAATGTACGTATAGGCAATCAAATGCCGGAATCAGATACCGTTAAGGAGCCAACTAAGTTGAGAGATGAAGTTCATCTAATATTTTCAAGCTGTGGGTTTTATCTACGGAAATGGTTATCTAAGAACAACATCAATAACCAAACAAATATTTTCGAAATTGAGGAAACTAACAATAAAAAATGTTGGGACTACTCTATAATACTAATTCCAATTGAAGCTTAATCTAAATGACCAAGCTATAACTAAACGAGGGATTTTGTCAGAAGTATTTTGGTCTTTCGGCCGTTTAGGTTGGTTGCACCAGTAATCGTCGCAGTGACAACTCTTTTCCAAATGTTATGGATCTCAAAATTCGGATATAATGATATAATGACCAGTTATCTTACGAGTTACCTGCTAATTCGTTAAGAATATTAGACAATTTGCATTAAATCGATCGCATCAAGTTAAGGAGGTCTCTTAGACCTAGACGCATGTGCAACCAGCTCTCTCTCTCTCTAGCTTCGCATCCCATATGACGGGATTTAGCCGCACGCACTATGTTCTTCCATCCGTCTCGGTCCATCGCTCTCGACCCCTAGTCGGGGTCTTCCTCTACGACGTACTCTGGCTGGTTGTTGGTGAACATTTTATTGATCATCCGTTGTTGTGGAGACCTTGTTACGTGGCATAAATTTCCTGATGCATCAAAATTTAGTAGTTTATGGTTAAATATGGTACTTTTATCCCGACCTCTTTCAATGATCGAATAAGCATTGTAGACAGACTTCGCAGAGGCTGAGCCAGAAAAGCTAGAAGATATCCATGCCACCATAATATGGTTCAACATGGCTAAACATATTCGAGCATGAGCCAACATCGACTTCCAAATGCTGCATTTCATCTATCAAGCTCTGAATTGCATTAACGTTTGTTACTTAGACATGTATACAGTGTAAGCATTTTCGGATCGAAATCAACATACTGAAATCCGGAAATGACGTACCTTTGTCAAGTAAATTGAAATTTCTCAAGTTGGCAAGTTGCGGTGGTAGACAATCCATCATTTGTAACATAAATCAATCAGTGATTCTGCCAGCCAATGATACACTTATCGATCTTCATTTACGTTACTTGCATGGTTGTGTATTGCCCCGGGTTGGTACGTGCTTTGTGGATTTATACCATCTCAAAAGATAACAAACAATTGGAATAAAAATGATTATAATAAGGGTGGTACTACTGTATCCTTGGATGCTGTGAGATAACGTCCGCTCTTGTAATAGCATATTGTGATCTTTATAAATGTTGTATGGTCTAATTAGTCATTTGTGATATTGACAACTACTATATAACATTTTGACTGGTGGTACACTTGGTAGACTTCGTACTGCTGCACGTGATGTCTGAGATGTTAACATCACAATTATAAAATTGGATTAACTCTTGACCTTTGATGGACTTGGCATTGATGGAGGCAGCCGGAGAGATGGTGCAAAAAGGAACAACTATATCAGTACAGCCACCTACTTTCGAGTAACAGAAAATCTTCTTGAATATAGGCGACATGATGCAGACACTTTTGCTTCAACTCAAGGGAATGGACGCTAGCAAGCTACAAAATCTGACCAGCAGAGCCAAATTAGATCACCCAAGCAAAGAACAAAATTAGACCAGCAGGGGGAACAATTTGCTGAGCTACGTAAGAAAGAAAGTACTCAATTGACAGAACTAAGAGCGGAGCAAGGTGGCTAGCTTGCAGAACTACGTAAACAGCAGAGCGTGCTAAATGAAAAATTCAACGAAATCCAGGCAAGATCTTAAAATTAAAGAGCTAAGAGGAGAAATAAAATCCTTAGAGGTGAAAGTCGACAGCCAGCTCAAGAAGTTTGAAATAGAAGCCCGCCTCGAAACAAATACATCGCAAGCTATTCGAAAGGGTCAGCTGTGTTCCAGGTTGTTCGTGATGAGTATACAAGCCTTGCATTTTGGGAGCAATCATTATGATTATTTGAGATCTAAATTGATATAGGTGTATTGGGTAGGTTAGGGTCGCATTCGAGAGTGCATCCGCACTTGGTATTCTTCACACCTTTTTTGTACACGATTTCGCAATCGTACCCCTCCAGTTTTAATCTCCATCGAATCAATTTGGTACTTGATTCTTTGAGATTGAGAAGCCATGCCCGTGGCTTATGGTGTGTCACGATTTTAAAATTTCGGCCAAATAGGTATGATCGAAAGTACTTAGTTTCCCAAAAAATCGCTAGAAGCTCTTTTCCTGTATGTAGGGCAGTCTTGCTCCGTGATGGTTAAGGTTCTCGATGCATAGCAAATAGGGTTATTTTTACCAATAGCAAAGACCTAATGGTTACATCTTACATTGCTTGCATAAGGATAAATTCCTTACAGAAGTCTGAATACTGCAAGATAGGTTCCTTATAACAATTCTTTACAATATTCAAAACACTGGATATATTTTGTACCGAGGGTGATCTGTTTTAAGGAGCTATTAATTTTTTTCTACGTGTTAGGAATGGGAGAGTCCTCAATTGCCTTGCTCGTAATGATATGGCTCAGAAAAATGATTTCTCTATGGAGAAACTCCAACTTGTCTACATTTGTACTTTTAAGTTAGCTTTCTTGAGTCTGTTGAAAACATGTTTAGGCTTTCCATGTGGTCTTGTCTTGGAGTGATGCTGAAACGAGTGTTATATCGTCCATGTAGCACAAGCATGATTTGCCTTGCAGTTCATCAAGGGCATTGTCTATGACTTTTTGGAAGGTCGATGATGCGTTTTTGTACTCAAAACCCATTCTCACATATTCGTAGTGCCCATGGTCTACAGAAAAATCCGTTTAGGAATATCCTTCTACCTAACTGCTAACCTCAATTTGGTGAAATCCAGATCCTAGATTCAACGTTAGAAAATACAGACATTTGCCCAATTTGTCAAGAAGAACGATAGCGGATGCCGATCTTCTATTGGATTTTCGTTTAGTTGGCGACAGTCTGAGCGATGGCCACGGCAAGAAGCTAGGATGGATAATTCCATCCTGTAATATGTAGCTGTGATATGTAGCTTTTGGTGAAGACGGGTTTACCTTCTTTCAGATTCATTTGATGAGACTTGTTTCTCTTCAAGATTAAGATGTTGGACTCTATTAAGCTTCGAAATATTTTCGTCTTGTGTTTTATCCAATTTTTGCATATGGCAAATGGTTGATTCAACTCGATACGACTTTTTGAAAAGGTCAACTTTAATTGGTTGTTTAATTACGAATATGCGTTGTTTATTGCTATAGCTAGCGATTTCTAGAAGTGCGTACCAATTTCTACTGTCGTATATTCCTTTGCGGATAATTAGATTACCATTGATTGTACTTGGCATCACATTTTCCACATTTATATCATCACTAGCTGACCCGGCGAAACTCGTTCCGTCCCAAATTACTTCGTTCCGAGCAAATACTTTTGTCCTTCACGAAAATTGAGTTTGATGAAAAAATCAAACAGCTCAACTCAATTCTCAATAGACGATTGAGTTGAGTGGCTATTCTATTCACTTTTTTATCGAGTTCAACACTAAGGTTAGGTTGAGGGTTGCGTTCGTCCATTTGGCCTTTTTTCGACCAATCATCTTTTGTCGAAAAATCCAAAAGAAAAAACTCGTCATTTTTGAGCAACATGATTGGTCGAAAAAATTATAAGAACGAACGAACGCAACCATAAAGGCGGCATAATGTATTGAAAATCGAATGAATTGTGAATTCAAACTCAGGCATTTATCGAAAATTTAGCAGTTTTTGGGTTTTTTTCTCTTAGTGTGGAAATGAATTGGAGTCAGTTGGAATTTTTGGAATTCAGTGTATTTTATTCGAGTGAAATTAAATCGAAATCAATACAATGCATTGTGGTAAACAATATTTTTCGTTTTGTTCTTCGGCGCGTAAATGAACAACGATGATGGTTTGCCAACTCACGAACACGCGACGTACAACTGACCATGAAAAAAATACAGACATTCCAGATTTATTCCGCACACTTCCAACGATTGACCTTGCGATTTGTTAATCGTCAAGCCGAACGAAATGTCAGTTGGAATCAGAGGAATTCTCGAAATTAGAACATCCCTCCTTTGAAGTTGCCCTTGATGATCCAACCTTGCGAGCATCAAGTTATGCGGTGGTATTCCTGGCAAATCAAGCGCATTTAAAAACTCGGTCGGATAGTTGGTGGCCTCGTCTTGATTGGTCACATTGGTTTCTCTAGAATTTTTGCATGTTCACGACGTCGAAGGAAAAGCTTATTACGAAAGTGTTTCCGGACATCCGTTGAAACTATATGAATCAAGATTCGCTAGAACAACGATGTTGAAGGTCTGAATTACTTGATTCAAAACCAAATCGCTGGAGAAATGCATTGTTACAAATCCGTTGACTGTGCACAGTCAACGGATTTGTAACAATGCATTTCTCCATCGATTTGATTTTGAATCAAGTAATTCAGACCTTCAACATCGTTGTTCTAGCGAATCTTGATTCATATAGTTTCAACGGATGTCCGGAAACACTTTCGTAATAAGCTCTTCCTTCGACGTCGTGAACATGCAAAAATTCTAGGGAAACGCAATCAATCCTGTCAAAACATCCCATTGCCAAGCGCTTTCAGTTGTTTAGAAAAAATCTGCAGTTGATGAGTCGTTCTGTAACGCGAATCTCATGTTCCTGGTTAACTGCAACTTCTTCACATAGCGTCAATAACTTGACGATTTCAGACATGCGTTGAGTTCATCTGCAGCTATTAATCTTGGAATGACAGGTAGCGTTTGACGAAAATCGCCGGCCAGCAGAATCATCGCTCCACCAAAGCGTCTTGAGTCACTTCGTAAATCCTTCATTGTTCGATTGAACGCTTCCAAAGATAGTTTATGTGCCATTGTGTACTCGTCCCAGATGATGATTTTGCATTCTTGCAGTACCTTGGCCATCGCCGAGTTCTTGGCGATTGAGCACACTGGCTTGTCATTCATGTGGATATTCTTCCCGTGGCTGCAATTTCCGATAATGCAACAGAATTGTGGCTAAAAGCAATGAAATCAGATAGGTTTTACCTGTTCCACCAGGAGTATCGAGGAAGAATATTCCGCCAACTGCCTTCATAAACGCGTCGTACACGTTCGGGACATTCGTTTGTACTATTTGCCTCATTGAATTTCGATCGTATACACTTCCTCTTGCTGCAATTCACGATTAAATGCATTGTGCATCAAACGAGTTGGTGGTGGCATGCTCAATTTTGACAAATAGCTGCCGATCATGATCAAGTTTTGTTGCGTATCTCGTCGTTCATTACAAGCTCATAATTCGATGTTGCAGTGCGAACTCGATGCAAAATGTCGTTAGCCATCTCGTCGTTATATTTGTTCCACAATTCAAATGCGTTCGATTTATGGCACGTTGCTATGATGATCGAAAACAATGTACGAATTTGATTTTCCAGCGCAGAAACAGTGGTATCGGTGAGTGATGAGTTCCAATGAAAGTCGTTTTCTAGAAAATTCAGACGTTAGCAAGCGTCTCGATAAATGGTGCACAACACACCAACTATAGTACGAAGTGATTTGAACGAAGTAAGACCACGAACATGAAACAAAAGCAAACGATGATAGAAGTCTTCAACAGGTTGAACTTTCTTTCGTCGTTGAAACTTCTGCGTCGGCTGATTCCAAGTATAATAGCGTGGCGTCTCCCAGTAAAGCAATGTTTGTGCGAACGGATCGCTCTGGCAAATTTTGAAGAAATTCTGCCTCATTGCAACTGACATAACGGCCCAATTGGAACCTTGACCCTTCGTCATTTGCATCCGGAGCAGCAATGCAGAACACCGCCAGGTCGCTACCTTTGTTCACGTATTTGCAGGCATATTTAATGGAATTAGTAGAGTTACAGTACTCAACGTGTGTTGCGAATGTTCTCGATAGAAGCTTACAATACGGAACGATCCAGCGATTATGAGTAAATCATGTTTGTGATACGGGCCGTAAATCATGTTTGTTGCGACTACCACGAACAACTCCCGGTCTGCTTCGATTTGATCTGGCCCGATTTTCTCAATTAACCACAACAGAATGTGTGCATGTAGTAATCCACGCTTCTGTCACTCTATACTAAATACATCCAACAACGTGACTGTCCGAAAACCATCTGTTTAACGGTGAAGCATTAGCGTCCTGAGTTTTTGTTTAAACACAAGTGCGGTGATGTCGTGGGGATCGCTGGAATTTTATCCGGGCAGTAGATTACCGGTAATTTCAGGTCATTTTGGATTGCATGTGAACGTGATTTGTACTTATCGCATACTTGAAAGGAAAATTGATACGCAATAAAATTCCGTTACAACCTGCAAAAAATACAAAATTTCATAGAAAAACCAAAATTAAATTTTCTACGGTTTTTTTCAAGAAGTTTCCGAGTTTTTCACTCAGATTTTCCAATTTTTCTCGTCTAAAAGACCATCTGGATCGGATACTGGCAATTGCGAATACCACTAAAAAGATTAAGCCAAATCGGTTCAGTCGTTCTCAACTGATGCGCGTTTATACATTTTTTATACCATTTTTATATATATATATATATATATAGATTTTCCACATGTACAGGAAGTTCGGCCATAAGCTTACTTCTTGGTAAAGGTTTGGATGAATAATTTGGCTCAAATAATAAAGGGATATTTACTTTATCCTTTTCCACGATTCAATTGGCAAGACCCATCAAAATATTCATGGAAATTTTTCAAAAGGAATTCCACAGGGGTTTTTAACTCCATAAGTCCCGAAATTATTACTTTCTGATCAATCGTATGGGTGTTCAACATGGTTTTTACGTATGCGTGAAGGATGTATACGAACTCTAGGTTCAGAAAGGATTTATTGGAACCGGTATTAATTAGGATTATGTTTGATGTTTATTTACATCTGTGTATCCAATTTCGGCGCCTCGGTGTCAAAGGGGTCAGCATGCTTGCTCCAGCGACCAGAGGTCCCGGGTTCGATTCCCGATGGTGACAAGGAAAAAATTTCACGGCTGGCTAAGGATCAATGAATGTATCACTCATTTCATTATCTGAAATGAAAATATGATTATGAAACCTCATTTGAGGCGGTCATTTGATCTTGATGAGTTATAGTACCAGAGAGAGAGAGAGGGGGTATCCAACTCTTTGTTGTTCCTTAAAATTGGTCTCAGTATGAATATTCTGATGAACATTCTGATTGGATGTGGTATCCATTTTTAACCTTCTTTAGTGGAATCTTAGGTGGTTTATGTACGAATCTATTGTTGTTATGGCTGTTAAGGCACATTACCTGCAGATATAGATCTTTCGTCGCGCACCACTCATGTAGACACACAAATATTTATTAATAAAGAACAATTTACATTTAATTAATTTTATTTATTTTAACTTTTTAATTATTTTCAATTTTATTTTATTTAATTGTTTCCTTCTCTTGCTTCCTCCTTCTGCATAATTGTACACATTTTCTTACGCGTGCATTTGAATGGTATTCATCCGCGCGCTCTTGAAAAGTAGAACCCCCGTGTTTTTATGTGGCGTCATGTGCAGAGGATTGTAACTCTTGCAATCACATACACGATTAAAATAATAAAGTTGGTAATGGTTTAGGGCTCGTTTTTTATTTTAAATAAAATAAAACAATTTAAAGACTGAGCTTTCGATGTCTCATCGACATCATTTTCAAAGCTAATGAAAATAGCTTTAAAAAACATTAGCTTTGAAAATGATGTCGATGAGACATCGAAAGCTCAGTCTTGTTTTATGTTATTTAAAATAAAAAACGAGCCCTAAACCATTACCAACTTTATTATAGTTATTATTGGCTCAATAAATAATTTTAAACGATTAAAATTTTTAAATTTTTTTATGACAAAATTGTATTCTTGTTCCCAATTTTTGGTTTACAGATCAGATAACGTTTAAATTTATCCCACCACATTTTGGAAGATTGTGGGAAACTGCTATGAAGGCGCAAAACATTACCTGAGGCGAGTTACCAATACCTACTCATCATTGAAAAAATGACAACCTTGCTGGCCGAGGTAGAGGCAATGTTAGATTCATAGCTGATTTGCGTATTATCATACCCGGACATTTTCTTATTGGTCGACCGATATTACAGCTATTGCAGAAGACTTGGAACATGTCAAAATATCTAAACTTTCCAGGTGGCAGTTGCTGTCATAAATAAATCAAGATATCTGGAGGAGACAGTCTCTCGAACACTTAAGCCTGTATGGTACTGAGAAAACAAATTTATTTTTTAGTATCGATATTTAAATGCCCCTAAAATGTATGCAATGGTTTGTTTCTAGATTTGAGTACTAAAATGTTGTATAATTTGCTTACTAACCTTTACTTATATTGTTTATGTCTGTAAAATTATTAATAAATTTTTTATTTTTCAATATTGCTGATCTAAACCTTCCAGATTATAATCAATCTATAACCATGTTACAGGCTGGCTACTGCCAACCTGCAGATTTTCACTAAGCACCGGCAGAGGCCTCCACGGTGATATTTTGCCGGCTACGTTCTCAGGGAGAAGTGCTAAGGTCGTGGGGTTTGAGGCATACAGGGCTCCTGGCTTACACCGTGATCATACAGATAATTTAAAAAAAATGAAACGCAAATAATAATATAAACTGGAGTTCCGCCGAAATTCGTCGGCCGGAACCTGAGGAACGAACAACTCAAAATTATAAATGGGAGAGAGGTGCCTTGGTGCGCGCATCCATTCGAACTCAAACAAGGTCGAGCCTTGGTTACGAAACTGGATGCGGGCACCAAGAGACCGCGATCAACACTGCACCGACACAGAGGGAGTCTCCGCTCCCATCATACCGACCGAAAAAAAATTTAATATTTCATTTTATTTACAGAAAAACAAAAAAAAAACACAATAGGAAACAACTTCCCGAAAAAAAGAAGAAGGAGGGAACGAGAGAGAGAACGAGAGAGAACAGCAATGCGCACCGAGCGCGCACCCGCTGTGCGGCGCTCGATTACAAAATTTTTCAGAATTATAATATAAAAAAAATGTTTAAATATATATAAAATTAAAATCAAAAAATTAAAATAAAGATAAAAAAAAAATCGTACCTGACCTTCACCAAGGTCGCCCAGTAAGGTGTTGATGGCCGCGTCCTTGTCCGCCAAAATGGGTTGCGGTATCTCACCGAAAGAAAAATCGCGAATAGCCGCTACCCGTCGTTGTTGCGGGGCCTCTCCCCGATACCAATAAAACAAATAGCCGGTTGGCTACCCGTCGTTGTTGCGGGGCCTCTCCCCGATACCAATAAAACAAATAGCCAGTTGCCTACCCGTCGTTGTTGCGGGCCTCTCCCCGATACCACGGTAACCTACAGCTGGCCTCAACTGGCCGCCGATACCGTAAAACACACGTTGGGCGTTGGCTCGCCCAAAACCGTTTATAACGTGGTATAACAATATTTATAACGTGGTATAAAAATATTTGACCTCGTCTGGCCGACCGATATATTGGGCGTTGGCTCGCCCACCGTAAATACCGTAAATAAAAGTGAGTGGCCTCACCTGGCCACCTGTACAAAATTTTGCGGTGCGTTGTCTCGCAAATGACCTCAACCGGCCACCCGTAAAAAATGTTGCGGCAGTACCTTGCCGATATTCAACGAACTTATTATTATAGGCAATTACTGTAAACGTGCCGCGTCCTTGCCAGAATAAATTTTTCTCGTTACTACCCCACTGATCCTGATTTTGTCAGTATTCCTGGTATACGAGACTTAAAAATCGCGAACCACGATAAACTACTTAAACTTTCTAATGTTCACCACAAATTACTCGATTAAAATTTATTTCATTAAACACCAAAAAAAATTGTATTTTCAAAAAAAAAAAAAACACAACTCCTAATTATTAGAAATATAATTTATTTTATTTATACTCAGAATGGATAACAATCGTACTGTATTTCCCAATCGATTTTTTTCAATTTTATTAATTTTCCTTTCATTTCAACTTCAAATTAGGTAGGCATAATTTTTATTTCTCAATGAAAAACAAAATTTAAATATTTTACAACCGATCAGCACTTTTCAATATCAACTTGACAATTTTTTTTTTCAAATCAAAAAAAACTAAACTTGGTCATCCATTTATCTTTACAAAAACCAAAACTTGAATGCCACACAAAAAAAACATTCGAGCGTCGCACCGGCACAGCTCGTAAAACGTTTTAGAAGAAAATGCATCTCTCTTCTCTGTCTCTCCTTTATACCAAATTTTCGTTGGTACAAAAGAGAGACATACAAGAAAAAACATTTTTTTCAAAACGTTTTGCCATAGAAAAAATCAGTTTACCATAGATTTCTCATTTTTATAAATTTAGAAACAAAAATAAGTTGAGTAAAAAAGTTCTGATAATTCCAATGTCATGATTGTATTTGTGACTTTACATTGCGCGCAATGTAAAATTACAAATACAATCATGACATTGGAATTGTTAGAACTTTTTTACTCAATTCATTTTTATCTGTCGATTTATCAAAATGAGAAATCTATGGTAAACTTTTTTTTCTATGGTTTTACTTTGCACACACTCGATGCGCATTGTTCTCTCTTTCTCTCCCATTTTCGTTCCGTTGCCAACATAACAGAGGAAAACACACAAGAATCCATCCACCAAGAAACCACGTTTAGACAGCGAAAACCCGGACGCAAGAAACCACGTTTAGACAGCAAAAAACCCGGACGCAAGAAACCGTGGAGAATAGAAACACACAAATTTACAAAAATGTCTTGTTAAGACAACACAGTCGTAACAACCACTTGGACACAGTTTTTATTTCGTGATTGGCCAATAAATTTGCCACAAATAATCGGCATTGCGGCGCAGAATCAAATAAACTTTTCGCTTTGTTTAATTTTTCTATTTACATAAATCGAAATAAACTAAATTTTATATTCTCTACATCGTTTTATGATTTATCTTTTACCTTGTGAAACAATTTTTCGTTGTTTAGAGGTAAAATATTGAAAAAAATGATTTGGAAGTTTCAAAAAACGATTAGCTTTGAAACCTAACCGTAGACAAACTAAACATTTTATTTGGATACTATACAGCCTTAACTACGTTTCAGCTAGGCACCATATGGCACAAAACGTTTTAGGTTGTCTTATTTGTGACTTTCTGTTGTTGTTTTAGTCGTATACAATTTTTTCATTAAAAATTTTCCAAAATTAGTTTGAGTCGAAAGTCGTAAGTCGTACTCGTATAATGCTTACATAATCAGCCCCCACATTCACAAATTATGCCTATTACCAGTCAATTAAATCAACCGATTCAAGCTTGGGATGTTAGGTTATTTAATAATTTAAAAGTAAAATTATTACACTAACGTCTATATATTTGGGATTTTTGTTTGATGTTTTTGCCTGAGAAATCATATTGGTGCCTGAGACCGATCCTAATTTACCCTCTTATTAAAAAACAGGAGTATTTTTAGTTAGAATTATTTTTATACGCTGATGAGTAGCATATTGTATTAAACAGCTAAATTTTCTGTTAAAGAGTTGAACACCACAATCCCCAGGATCAGAGCCTGCAACTTATTTTTAGAGTTCTTCTAATTTTTGTTATGTCTATACATTTCTGATTTATTCACTTACCAACTATATCCAGCTTCTAAACTAATTTGAGCTAGTTTTAAATTTCGAATTTCAATTTATTTTAATAAAAATTGTTGTTTGTCTTTGAAATCTAAACTGTATTATTCATCATTAATAAATCGATTTTTTATAAATAAAATAACAATGAATGATTAAACTTATTAATTAAATTGTTTTTCAATGATTTCATGAATTAAAAATGTGTGCGCAAAACAGTCACTTAACAAAAAAATGTAAATTGATTTACTAGAAAGGGTAAGGTAGTGGACCTACGATGATCGATCATGCATGCATAGTACATTTCAACGCATCTTCAATAAAATATGTAAGCATGGTACTCATACATAAATCACAGCCTCGCGCCTACATCCAAATTTATCAAATTAATTCAATTGAAATTTGCGTACGCATTAAATCTGGTATTTCATTCTACTAAATTATAACAAATTACAATTTAATTGATTGGCTTTGAGTTGGCAAAATGCGGAACAAACAAAGCCACGAAAAATTTACCAAACATTTCAAATAAATTTTCAACAAATTAATTGTTTTGGTGTGATGACGTGCCCGGTACATCAAATTTTATTGGAATGGAAACTCTTGTAATTTGATGACGTCTTGTCTTTATAAATATCTTTTTAAATTGTTGTTCGCAATAAACAATTAATAACTTGAGTGTCGTAAATTTTGATTAATGAAATTTTTTTAATTTATAAGGAATCTTTGAAGTGTCATATCAGTACATTTGGTGTAAGTCCGTTAATATTAAGTAATTTATTGAATTGAAAATTTGAGTCATCATTGTGTTTTTGACACACCCACATAAATTGATTTCAGTAAAACGTAAAATCTAATAAAATATCTTCTCCAGCCTCGTGGTACATACAAAATACCACGACATTCAATTTTATTCGTTTATGCATAGACAAATAAATGAATAAAGATCCCTAAACCAATGGAAAATTTATGTTTAAATCAAATTCTCGATGTCGTTACAAATGGAAAAAAATATCTAGCGGCTGTTAGTAGAAATATTAGTTAATGCTCAAACCCTATTTTGGTCTACATTATGAGCGCAATACATATTTCTCGCTCAATATATTTTTTCAAAACGCGCGCGACAAATAAAAATTTTTATATTTGTGTATACAGTAAAAAAAGAAACAAACGGAAAAATAACAAATTCAACTTATTTTTTATTTTCGTTTGAAAGTATCCTTTCTCTTATTCTAATATATATGTATGATTTATATTTTAATAAAACAGAATGAAATGAAACTAAAACGCACGTATTATGTATATACATACTCGTATATACATATGTACCATTTAAAATAAGGTTTGTGCACGATCGATAATTTCTTGTTTAGATATATAGAATTTAAACACGTGGTGACCATGAAAAGGAAGAGGATCTATTTTAGATGTAAGTATGTAGCTACGATGATTGTTTTGGTGTGCTGCATGAAGTATTTATAATTTAAAAAACGAATATTTGGAGGAGATGATAAGAAACATCAAAAATTTATGAACGAAAGTATATTTGACGAAAGGGAAAAATATTATAATTAAATGGTTTTTTAATGATCGCAGAAAACAATTACATATACATATTACATATTTGTGTTTGGTTACATTATGTATATTTTATATGCCTATCTATACTGGTTTGTCCAAATTAAATACATTCATGACTAAATTTTCCCTAAGCATACTATTAAGGATGATGCATGATTTAAATTTGATAATTTTAAAATACCTAATAATTTTATAAATGATTTAATTTTTGAGAAAATGAATAAAATCAGCTTACACCGGAAAGATGTCTTTGGGAAAATGTACTATGTATTTGGATTTGTCTCCAAAAAATTGGTCAAGTATACAAATTTTTGTTAACATTTTCCCCTTATTCCAAATTATCTGAAGCATGGTAGGACTTGATTTGTTTCAACTAGCTTTTGCAAACATTTTAAGACATCGAAAATAAAAGCTAGTTTTTGATTTTAACTAAATTTGCAAAAACATTAATATTTCGATGGCGGTTGTGGTATATACATATATAGAATTATGAGTATACACAATATCCGTGCAGTTCTATTTTTAATCTGCTAACCCCAAATAAAAATCATCCTAAGGTTTTAAAATGACAATATATAAATATTTCGTTGTTCGTTGTTGCCAATTGATTTACAAGCTCACATTAAAAGTACACTGCAATTTTTCAGATACCAACCACCCCTTATCATGAAAACTACCCCAAATTTCTCTAGAATAAATGACCACTTCTTTGAAAATTTCAAAAATAGACTATTCAATATCGGATAATGGGTATCGCTTTATAATCCACATCAGAAATGCAATTCGATTGTTAAGTTGTAGCTTTAAATCATGGACACAAATTTATTTAGCCACCCACTTTATTTATTAGGTGTATAACTTAATTTCTACAGATTTTTTCTTCGAGCTTAAAATTATATTTAAAATAGAAATATTTTCACGGTATTTTGTGATTTTTACAGGATCGTGAGTTACATTACCTATCAGAATAGCAGAGTTTAGAATGGCAACTGATAAACAGCACATTCGGCACTGCATTCTATACGAATTCCAATAAGGAAAAAAGCTTCTAAAGCACGGGAATCAATTTGTAGTGTTCTTGGTGCCGACCTTGTGTCTTATGAAATTTGTAATTATTGGTACAAACATTTTAGAAGTGGTGATTTCCATCTTAGCGACAGCCTCGAAAGTTTGAAGATGTGCGAGCTAACCTGGAATCTACAACAGCAACAGACATAACTCAGAAAAACCTAATACCTAAATAAAATAATGCGTAATAATTGGATTCACATTAGTTTTCAATTCCTATAAAAATCATAAACATTTGATAGTTTAAATTCTCCTAAACTTCTGAAAATTTAAATGAATTGTAAGAAATATGTACTATGGACTTGAAGGATATAAAAATTAACTAAATAGAGTCGAATATTTTCTGGACAGTTATTTTTCAGTAATTATCTTCTCCTGTACTAAATATTAATTTATTGCATTAATATGCCCAGTACCAAGTGAATTTTCTAAAACTGGTTATGTAAATGTATTTAATTAATGTGTAATAATCCATCATCATTAGTCATACATACTTTAATCGTATATAGTCCAATGAGTTGTCACAGATTTTAGTGAGGCCTCATTAAACTTTATATGAAACATGTATTTGTTTTCGGTAAGACTTCAGTGGGCTGAACTTGCTCGACATGTTTAAAGAGTTCGTAGTATAAATATTTTTGGTATATAAAATCAATAAGGACTTCTGCCTGATGACCTAAATCAAGGACAGGATCACGAACGCCGCACGGAAGTCCCAGAAAATATTCGAACCCAATTCAAACAAAATTAATTATAAACGGAACTCGCAATCTAAATTTAATAAAATAAAAAACATTTCGCGCTAACATAAAAGGTGTTTTTTTAGAGATTCACAATTTAGAATTAAAATAGAACAAAGAAAAATATTTTGAATATCAGTGAAACTAGCCTTATTGGATAGATAAGTTTATGCTTGTTTTAGTTGTAACAACCCCAATGTTGTGTAATAAAGGCAAATGAAACTCTATCATATTTTTCTTTTGTACAGATGTTAAGCTACTAATAGGGAAATATCCAAGAGTAATTTTCCAACGAGCAGTACAACTGGCAAACATAAACACAATTACTTAGGTAGCTAAAGTATTATCATTTGAGTCGCTACCTTCAAACTAGGCGTATCATGATACTGGAACCCCTCCAAGAACACGATTAATTCGTTCCGTGTTCTTTGAAATCGTGTTGTTCAATAATACAAAAAATAAAATAAAAAAAACGTTACGTTTTATTTTTTGTTATGATATACAAAACACAAAATAAAAGAGAATAACGAAAATCGAGTTGTTTGAAACCGTGGAATTTAAGGAAATGGTAATCCGTGTTCTTCGAAACCGTGTTCTTTGAACGCCGTGTTCTTGGAGGGTTACCTGTATTCTATTGGTGTGGAAATCATACTCGCATTTTGGATGAATGGACAACTCATCCAAGCATACATTTTCAATAACAACCTCATCTGTTTCCTTTTTTGATCGGACCAGCAACTTTAAAGTATGAAAAGATTCTGAAGTAAAACCTGGATGCCCATTTACTACTTTATATCAATAACCAAGTGTATGAGAATGAGGCAAGCAGTTTTTAAATTGGTTTCGAACATATGGCCTATGCCTTCGGACAATAAAAGTTTAAATTTAAAGCAAACTTCCGTATTTCTTCTGAATATTTTCTGCCTAACTTTTGATTTTTAATTTTATCTCAAAAAATTGAATTTGAGTCAGAATGGTTTAAAAAATTATCCTTCTGGCAAGAACTAATAACATTTTTTTCTTCTTTATCTCATACTTGTTTGTCGTAGATTATTATTTTGTGTTTGTTGTATTTAGTCCTTAAAGAAGTCCTTCTTGAACTCGTAGAAAGATCAGCACGTGATGAGGCCATTGCTCGCTTTAACGTTATTTTATTAAATTGTTTGTATATGTAAGAAGGTTTTATACTTTTATTAACAAAATAAGAAGACGTAGTACCACTACGATTGCTAGCACCAAGAGGTGAATTATTTGAGATTTTTGTAATGGTTTGCAATTTCAAAGGACCTTTGTTTAAATCGGATATATTATCGTCATTAAATTTTTTTATCAATTCACGATGATAAAATATATATTAGTTCCGAATACCATCAGTTCAGGTACTTCGTCAATTGGTGGTAAATAATCCTGGTCGTGTTCTTTATTAGTTTTATTTAAACACAACGACTTGATTGCCAAATCTTTTAATAAGTTCAACGCATAGTTTGGGTCTTCCTCAACTTGAGAAGAAACTTCTAAATTGGCCCCGATAATATCGTTAGCATCATTTATAGAAGTTGAATAAACGTCTTGGGAAACAAATTTTCAAACAAACATGTTTTTTCAGTATGATATGAAATTACGGTTTGATTAATATTGGGGGGCATGTATTTTTAAGATAATTTTCAATGACGTCAAATCCACACGTTGATTCGTAAATGAACAAGATGAGAATGGCTGATTTTCTTAAAAAACTCCTCTGATTCTCTTTTGTCTGTGGCATCGAATAATCATGCACTTAGTACATCTTGTTCACCGAAGCCAATTGCTTTCAACCATTGCTTTTTCAATTCTCCATATTTTGGTAAGCTAAAAACAAATGTTTACATTATAATTTCTGTAAAAATTGTAATTGTAATCCACAAACCTTTGCCGAAACATCATTACATTCATAGACAATCACTATTTGGTGCGCTTTATGGGCTGTCGGATTCATTGGTCTACATGTCTTCAAAAACAATGAAGGTCGGAATATTATAGTGAACGGTATAGGGACATGATTTCTAACTTTGTTGTGCCCCAATTGGCTGCCATAAATATTGCTGATATGTGGCTCCAACAAGACGGTGCCACATGCCACACAGTGCGGAATATTTGATAAAAGACTAATTTCACGTAATGGTCCTGTTAATTGGTCACCGAGATCGTGTGATCTAACTCCATTAGATTATTTTCTTTGGGGATTTGTTAAGTCACTTGTCAACGCTGGTAAACCAGAGACGATTGTACTCTTGGAACACAAAATTCGGCAAAAAGAAAAATTGTGAATTGCTGCGAAAAGTGTATAAAAATTGAACATCCAGATTGCGCCATCTACGCGCCAGACGCTGTGGCCACATGGCCGAAATCATATTCAAGCATTAATGACATAAAATTATCTATCCAATAAAGCTAGTTTCACTGATATTCAAAATATTTTTCTTTGTTCTATTTCAATTCTAAATTGTGAACCTCTAAAAAAACACCTTTTATGTTAGCGCGAAATGTTTTTTATTTTATTAAATTTAGATTGCGAGTTCCGTTTATAATTAATTTTGTTTGAATTGGGTTCGAATATTTTCTGGGACTTCCGTGCGGCGTTCGTGATCCTGTCCTTGATTTAGGTCATCAGGCAGAAGTCCTTATTGATTTTATATACCAAAAATATTTATACTACGAACTCTTTAAACATGTCGAGCAAGTTCAGCCCACTGAAGTCTTACCGAAAACAAATACATGTTTCATATAAAGTTTAATGAGGCCTCACTAAAATCTGTGACAACTCATTGGACTATATACGATTAAAGTATGTATGACTAATGATGATGGATTATTACACATTAATTAAATACATTTACATAACCAGTTTTAGAAAATTCACTTGGTACTGGGCATATTAATGCAATAAATTAATATTTAGTACAGGAGAAGATAATTACTGAAAAATAACTGTCCAGAAAATATTCGACTCTATTTAGTTAATTTTTATATCCTTCAAGTCCATAGTACATATTTCTTACAATTCATTTAAATTTTCAGAAGTTTAGGAGAATTTAAACTATCAAATGTTTATGATTTTTATAGGAATTGAAAACTAATGTGAATCCAATTATTACGCATTATTTTATTTAGGTATTAGGTTTTTCTGAGTTATGCCTGTTGCTGTTGTAGATGCCAGGTTAGCTCGCACATCTTCAAACTTTCGAGGCTGTCGCTAAGATGGAAATCACCACTTCTAAAATGTTTGTACCAATAATTACAAATTTCATAAGACACAAGGTCGGCACCAAGAACACTACAAATTGATTCCCGTGCTTTAGAAGCTTTTTTCCTTATTGGAATTCGTATAGAATGCAGTGCCGAATGTGCTGTTTATCAGTTGCCATTCTAAACTCTGCTATTCTGATAGGTAATGTAACTCACGATCCTGTAAAAATCACAAAATACCGTGAAAATATTTCTATTTTAAATATAATTTTAAGCTCGAAGAAAAAATCTGTAGAAATTAAGTTATACACCTAATAAATAAAGTGGGTGGCTAAATAAATTTGTGTCCATGATTTAAAGTTACAACTTAACAATCGAATTGCATTTCTGATGTAGATTATAAAGCGATACCCATTATCCGATATTGAATAGTCTATTTTTGAAATTTTCAAAGAAGTGGTCATTTATTCTAGAGAAATTTGGGGTAGTTTTCATGATAAGGGGTGGTTGGTATCTGAAAAATTGCAGTGTACTTTTAATGTGAGCTTGTAAATCAATTGGCAACAACGAACAACGAAATATTTATATATTGTCATTTTAAAACCTTAGGATGATTTTTATTTGGGGTTAGCAGATTAAAAATAGAACTGCACGGATATTGTGTATACTCATAATTCTATATATGTATATACCACAACCGCCATCGAAATATTAATGTTTTTGCAAATTTAGTTAAAATCAAAAACTAGCTTTTATTTTCGATGTCTTAAAATGTTTGCAAAAGCTAGTTGAAACAAATCAAGTCCTACCATGCTTCAGATAATTTGGAATAAGGGGAAAATGTTAACAAAAATTTGTATACTTGACCAATTTTTTGGAGACAAATCCAAATACATAGTACATTTTCCCAAAGACATCTTTCCGGTGTAAGCTGATTTTATTCATTTTCTCAAAAATTAAATCATTTATAAAATTATTAGGTATTTTAAAATTATCAAATTTAAATCATGCATCATCCTTAATAGTATGCTTAGGGAAAATTTAGTCATGAATGTATTTAATTTGGACAAACCAGTATAGATAGGCATATAAAATATACATAATGTAACCAAACACAAATATGTAATATGTATATGTAATTGTTTTCTGCGATCATTAAAAAACCATTTAATTATAATATTTTTCCCTTTCGTCAAATATACTTTCGTTCATAAATTTTTGATGTTTCTTATCATCTCCTCCAAATATTCGTTTTTTAAATTATAAATACTTCATGCAGCACACCAAAACAATCATCGTAGCTACATACTTACATCTAAAATAGATCCTCTTCCTTTTCATGGTCACCACGTGTTTAAATTCTATATATCTAAACAAGAAATTATCGATCGTGCACAAACCTTATTTTAAATGGTACATATGTATATACGAGTATGTATATACATAATACGTGCGTTTTAGTTTCATTTCATTCTGTTTTATTAAAATATAAATCATACATATATATTAGAATAAGAGAAAGGATACTTTCAAACGAAAATAAAAAATAAGTTGAATTTGTTATTTTTCCGTTTGTTTCTTTTTTTACTGTATACACAAATATAAAAATTTTTATTTGTCGCGCGCGTTTTGAAAAAATATATTGAGCGAGAAATATGTATTGCGCTCATAATGTAGACCAAAATAGGGTTTGAGCATTAACTAATATTTCTACTAACAGCCGCTAGATATTTTTTTCCATTTGTAACGACATCGAGAATTTGATTTAAACATAAATTTTCCATTGGTTTAGGGATCTTTATTCATTTATTTGTCTATGGTTTATGTATACGTTATTTTATAAATCACGTGCTAAAGTTGTTATAAAGGAAAAAATTATTCAATTCATATTATCAGCACGTCATAACATTGAAATTTTTTAAAATTTACGTTCAATAAAAATAAAATAATTAAAAAAAATCAATATCTATATATGTACATGGCTTTTCAATAGGTATATCCCTTTTCCTGCCTGCCATTACAGTTGAGTGGGTAACGCAAAAGAATCATATCAAACATTTATTTTTGTATGTATTTTGAACCACTCATACACATTTGTGCATTTCACTTAATTCGTTTTCGTCCGAAAAATAACACTATAACCAGAGACAACCTAAAAGAGATATTTCATCATATTTAAACGTAAAATTTTAAACTGCGATCTCATTTTCTGTCAACAGCCGCATACAATCAAAAATATTTTGTTTTTTTGCGTATACGTATACGCAGTTTAACGAAAAATCACAGATGCAACGATGACATTGGAATTATCAGAAATATGTTTTGTTTTCATTTTTTAGCTCAATTTTTTCTTTTTTAAGAAATCTTTATTTCTGTATAATATTACAACTAATCATATGGATTATCTAGTAATTGTTTTATAAGTTAAGTAGTCCATTCTTGTGGGATGAGAGATGAGACCTATCGGTTCATCCCACGTCTGTCTGTCCTTTGATTTAAGCGGCTCAAGGAACCACTAATTCGAAAGGCTTGTTTTTTTTTGGCGCTTTGGTCCATTTTTGCGATCCAGTAGGTTCCGCAGCTCCTCGTTGTCATGCTGCTGCAGTCGCAGTACATGACCCCTTGCAAATTTTTGTATTTCATCGCTGACGTTTTCCATGTTTAAGTCTCGATGGAGATTGTCGTTTCTAATGTATCAGGGAGCATTCACAATGCTACGTAGTACTTTATTTTGAAATGTTTGAATGATCTTCACTATAATTTTTCTTGCGCAGTCTCAAAGCTGAATACCTTATGTCCAGATAGGTTTTAGGATTTGTTTATATAACAGCAGTTTGTTGTGTGCGTTGTCAGTTCGGAGTTTCTTCCAATAAGCCAGTGCATTTTTCTGAATTTTAAATTCAGTTCTTACCTTTTATTTTTAATATGCGCTTTCCACCTGAGTTTAGAGTCTAACGTCATGCCGAGGTACTTAGCATTGCCAGAATATGGTATTTGTTGTGAATTCAGTCTAATCGGAATATGTTCTAATTTCCTATTTGTAAAGTTGATGTGTGTTGATTTCGATTCGTTAAGTGTTATTCTCCATTGTTTTGTCCAGCTATTCACCATATCAACAGCATTTTGTAGTTTTCTTGTGGACTCAACTATACTAGCATCGGTTGTCCATAACAGCTGTGTCATCAGCAAACGTTCCTATTCTAGCTTCTTCTATGTTTGGTAGATCATTTGTATACAAAAGGTATAATACGGGGTCTAGAACACTGCTTAGTGGAACCCCTGCAAATATTTTCTTTAGTTTAGAGTATTCCACTTCCTGTCTCGCCCGGAAGTAACGGTCGTTGATGTAAGACTTTAGCAATTCAGAATGTTGTTTTGGCAAATCTCGTTGGAGCTTAAATTCTAGACCACGGTGCCAAACCTTATCTTAAATGCTTGGGCTACGTGTAAGAATATTACTGAACATACTTCTTTTTTTTCTAGCACCTCCTCAATTGTATCAGTAATGCTATGTACCTGTTCTATAGTTGAGTGCCTTTCTCGAAACCCAAATTGATGTTCGGGTATAAGATTTCTGCTCTCTATAATTGGCTTTAATCTCTTGAGAAACAGTGTCTCGAAAATTTTTGATGTTGTTGTTAACAAAGAAATAGGCCTATACGATGTTTTGTCGTTTAGTGATTTATTAGGCTTTGGAATCATTATGATTTCCGCTACTTTCCACTGTCTCGGAACATAACATAGTGTAAAGATAGCATTGATTATGTGCTGTAGTTTACTTACTGCTTTTTCTGGTAGAGATTTGATTATTTGCCCGTTATCAAATCGTATCGAGGAGCTTTTTTATCTTTGAGATTTTTTACTTCTTGTTTGATTTCTTTCAGAGTAACTGGTAACACAATGCCTTGTCTACTTTGCTTATAGTTGTTAGATATTCATTATCCGCTAGTCCAGATCGTGGTTTGAAGGTATTTTCTAGGTGTTCGGCAAACAGATCAGCTTTTGGTTTTTCGCTGCGAGCCCAGGTTCCATCAACCATTCTAATGGGTGGCACTTGCATTTTAGGCCTTTTTAAATCTTTGGTGGCTTTCCACAGGGAATAGTCTGTGTCAGGTTTACCTGTCAGATTACTTAGGAAGTTTGCAACTGACTCATTCTTAATCTCCTTTATAAGTAGTTTAAGTTTCTTGCACAAGTTGTTTAGGATTGCTTTGTCTTCAGGGACTCTGGTTCTCTGCCAAGTCTTACGAGTTTTATTTTTTCGTTAACCAACTCTCTCATTTCAACTGGATAGTATATGCTTTTTTATAATATTTCTTGCTAATCAGGAGTACTTGCCCAGGTCGCTTTTTGCACACTTTCAATGAGGTTTTCTAGTTCTTCTTCTATCGTATAAGCGTTCGAGATCTGCACCTGTAGGTTGATGCTTTCTTCGACTAGCTGTCGAAAGTATTCCCAGTTAGTTTTGTTATTTGTTAGTCTTGGGGGGCTTGCCTTCCTTATTACCGTGTCACTTATTGTCATTAAAACTGGAGAATGGTCTGACGATAACCCTTCTTCATTTTCAACTGCTAAGTAGTTTTCGGAGATACCTCTTGATATATAGAAATCCAGAAAGTCAGGAATTTTATTTGGGTCCGTAGGCCAGTAGGTTGGTTTTCTACTGGAGTGAAACTCACAGTTTAGTGTCCTGCCTGCTTCAAATAGTTCCCTCCCTTTGGGACTAGTTCTGTTTGATCCCCAGAATATGTGTTTTGCATTAAAGTCGCCTCCAATAATAAAATTATTGCCAAGCGATTTAAGAAGTTTGATGTAGTCTTCTTTTTTTGGGTTATATCTGCGTGGACAGTAGATTGCTCATATACTATAGCTCTTTTTATTTTTGGTTTCGATAGATACAGTAGCTATGTACTTGCATAGCTTCCTCCTCTATTTTTAATTCTTCGTGGTGTTTTATATTATCCTTAATAAAGATTGATGTCCCGCCTCTAGCTCTTTCTGTTGGATTCGAGGCTCTGGTAAAATGACTTTCTGAGATTAGGCATATATCAATTTTTTTTGTGTTTAAAAATACTTCTAATTCTGAAATGCGTTGTGCTAGGCCATTTGCATTCCACGTAGTAATTCCTAAATAGTGTGTCATTATTTTTCTTGATAAGTTTGTTTTGACTAGAATTAATGTTTTTAGTGGAGTTACTAGTTTTACTTGACGCATCCGTTATTCCTTTATCTTGGATCATCGTTGCATTTTCTAGTGTTCCTAGTGTCTGTTCTTGTTGTTTCAGTGGTGCGCCCTTAGATTCTAGTCTTTGGTCCTGGCCACCCAGATGCAAATTGATAGCGTTTAGCTTCTGAAGTATTTCTTGCAGGACATGGGTTTCCTGACTCGGAGCGTTCCTGATATTTTCGTTCTGCTTAGCCATTTGTGCATATGATATGCCTTCTCTTACTTTGCCGCTATTTAGGGGGATTTGTTTGGAGTAGGATTGCATCCTAGGTTGAGAACTCCGACTTGTTTGATTTCTCTTGTTGTCTCTCATTCTTTGCAGCTCTTTCGCTACATCGCAGCCTCTGTAATCTGCTGGGTGTTCGTTCTTACTTTTATTGCATTCTTTTGTTAGATATTTCCCAGCGCACTTTACGCATCTGGGCTCTCTATTACAGTATTTGAGTGTGTGGTTATATGCCTGACAGTTGTAACATTGTGGCATTCTACTAGGGTTCTTTTTTAATGCTTCAATCTTAACTTTCATATTAAGGTTCTATAACGTTACGTTGTATGAACCAGATATAACGATACGTGTTGTATGTTGCGGAAGTGAAGATAATAAGGCGAAGCGGAGCACTTAATAAAATAATAATAATAATAAAATAATAATAAATAATAAAAAAAAACAAAATTTAATTTAATTTTAAAAAATTAATCAAAATTTTTTTATTTAATCAATATATGTTGTTTGTGTTGCTTGCTGAGCAGCTCCTGCTGCTTCAAAACACCATAACTGAATCAGAAAAATTTGAAAATTTTGTATAATTGATATACAAAATTTTGTACTGAAATCTGGATCATAAAAGTTGGATTGATCCAGTATTGTTGCGTTTGGAAAACAAGACAATAAAAATTTGAATTGCATCCACCAAATCTGGTTTCAGCTGGTTACCAATTTGTTTGGATAATAGACGTGCGTACGCCTATGAACATTATTGCAATGATAAATTTACTTTATACTAATTGCCACGCCATCATGTTAACTATGGCATTAAATGATTGTGTCATTGGTTATCACAATCATTTAATGGTGATGAGGGGGCATCTATAATAAGATTTTAACAACTACCGTGCCATCGTTTAATTTAAATATTTTGTGTCTTGGTTATCACAAAATATGATTGTGGCATCTATGATGCAATTGCAATATTGTTCGTTTCAATGTTTGGTAACGATCTTGATTGTCATGCAAATCGGTATGATCATAAAATTTATTAATTTTGTAATGTATACAAAATTGTTTTGTTGCATGTACCGATATTGCATGGGAAGACTGTTGTTGCATATTCTTTTGGAATATGCTTATTTATACGGAGAATTGTCCGTTTGTAATTATGTATATTGTGCGTTGTTTCTTGTAATTGAAGAAACAGGCCGCTACAGTTCATATTCATATTCCATATACCTTATCAATGCTCTCAGCGTTGTCAAATGTTAGCATGAAAAGTGGGAGCCCAAATTTGGTTGTTTCTCGTTCACCGTTTGCGTTTATAGGATCTTTCTCTTTAATATGTTTACAGCGTTTAGAATTTTGAATCCTTTCTGACGAAGTTCCTCAATTATTTCGTCGTTGGGGCATGTATGATGTAGCCCTCTGGCCATGACTTTAATTAGTTGCTCAGCTTTGTTTTTATAGGTGAATCATTCGACGTTTTGAGCGGTGATTGCATTTTATAAGATTATGTAGGTTTCTGGGTCAAGTGCATTCACTTTCCAAATGTTATTACAGTGCTGTGCAAAAAAAAATTGGGCAAACATATTTTATTGCAAATTGGATTTTTTTTTTTGCTAAAATTACAAAACTTTTGAACGCAATTTGCTTATTTTTTCATTTTAAATACATGTATGGCGTAATTTTTTGAAAAAAAAAATGACCTGCAATTTAGGGGAAAAACCCCGAAAAATGTCATAATATTCAAAATACGGTGATTGGAGTTAAAGTAATGGAATAAATTAAACACTTATTTTTTAATTTTTTTTTATTGATTTATAGAAGTTCTATCTTTAATATTAATATTTTGGTGGACCGCCATTTGCTTTTATTACAGCGATACACCTCCGATTCATTGAATTTGATAAATTTGCCAAAGTTGTAGGAGGTATCGATTCCCAAATTGTCATCAACAAACTATTTAAAGCTTGAATCGATTCTGGGCGCTTTCTTGCTACTTCTAACTTCATTATAGACCAACTATTTTCAGTGGGATTTAAGTCTGGACTTTACGGGGGCCAGCTCAACACATCGATACTTCTTTCTTCGAAGTACTTGTTTACCTTTAAATGAAGAGATAAAAAAAATAAACAAATTTTTAACAAATTATTTATGTTTATCTGCAAGCCAATTTTTCTATCTACAGTTCAAATTTAATAACTAACAACTTTGGAGGTATGGCACGGAGCGCTGTCCTGATGAAAATAAATTTGCAAGTCTCGCCAAAAAGCTTTAACACAGAAGGCTCATATTTGTTGTGTAGGACCTGCAGATGAACAGCTGCTGTAATGCTGGAACTAAGGAAGCACAATCAACCGGTTTGATTTCCACAAAAGCATCCCTAGACCATAACTCCTTCATTTTTCGGTGGAAGTCTTAAAAGGCATTCGTTGCCAAGCCTCTCGCCCTGTTTTCTTCTTACGAGAATTCTTCAATCTCCAACATGCAGCTTGAATTTTGATTCATCAGGAAAAAATCACATCATTCCACATCTATGGAGTCCAAGAAACATGCTCCTGGGTCCATAGCAAAAATTGTTTTTTCACTAGTAACGTGAACTCAGGCTTCTGGACTGGTTTAAGTGCTCTCAAACCAGCTTTAACAAGTCTTTTTCTCACTAAGCTGGCGGAAATTTATTTTCCTGTTGCTCGCTCAACATCCCGTCTTATGTCCGATGAAGTTTTAAAACGGTTCCGACGACATTGTAATATTATGAAACGATCTTCCACTGGCGTTGTCTTTCTGGGCCTAACATAGCCTATCTTTCTTTGTGTACTGCCCATCTATCGCATTTTTTAATATTCCATGCTACAGTAATTTTAGGAATGTTTAATCTTTCTTAAATAAAAACTCTTTCCTGGTATATAGCCCTTTTATTTTGTTTATTTATATTTTTATTTTTTTAACAACGACGTTTCGAACAAAATTTATGTTCATCATCAGGAATGTATATGTACTAAAATATGTTAAGAAAAAGTTATAAAAACATAAAACAGTTAGCAAAAAAACAGAAAACTTACAATAATACAAAATAATTAATTAAATTAATTAATTAAAATTGTTTTAAAAACATACAAAAAATAATATTATAACTCACTATCACTCAATAGAGGAAAAAATTGAAACAAGAAAAAATATTTTTGTAAACATTTTAAGAAAAGCAGTATAGATTCAATAAGGCAAAAACATGTAGAAAAAATAAATATAAAATGAAATGAATATAACTAAATATAAATTGAACAAAATGGTCACTTTTTGGCAAAAAAAAACAATATTACAATAAGTGAAGGAAAGCATCTAAGATGTTATAATGGCGTTTTAGCAAAAATGTATGGATTACCTAAAATATACAAACTAAATACACCTTTTAGGCCCATTGTAAGTTCTATTGGAACTACCTTATATAACCTTTCGTCCTTTCTTTCACAAATTTTGAATAAAACGGTTGGAAAATCTTCAACTTTTATAAAAAACTCTTTAAATTTTAAAGAAAAAATTAAAATTATTATTTTGCCAAGTGGTTATACCATTTTATCTCTAGACGTAGTATCTTTATTTACAAATATTGACAGTAATTTGGCTTTGCAACTTTTAGATGAAAGATGGTTAGAAATTCAAAAAAATTCAAACACAAAATTAAACTCAATACAATATATTTCTGCTATGGATTTAGTTCTAAATAATTGCGAGTTTTCGTTTAATAATCAAGTATATAAGCAATTATTTGGTTCACCTATGGGTTCACTCTGCTATTATGTTGAATCAAATGTACTAAACTCACTCGATTTCCAGCCAATTTTTTTCTATCGTTTTGTAGATGACATCATCACAGCGATTCCCCTAGAAAAAATTGATCTTTTTATTCAAAAATTTAATTCGTTTAATAACCATATAAAGTTTACTATGGAGATAGAGTCAAATAATAGATTACCATTTTTAGATGTAATGGTTATTCATAATGCAGATGGTTCACTTTCGACAGATTGGTTTCATAAATCGACTTGGTCTGGCAGATACCTAAATTTTGATTCTCATTTATCTATTTCGTATAAACGCAATATTGTTAAATTATTATCTCAAAAAATAATTCAATTATCTGACCCTGTTTTTCACAAAAATAATTTTCGACTTCTTAAAACAACTCTTTTAAAAAATAATTATCCAAATTCATTTTTGAATCCAATATTAAATTCCTATCAGTACAAATTTTCTAATAACAGCCAATCTGTTGAGAATGTTCCAAAAGTTGCCAATAACAATCTTAAATATATATCAATTCCATATGTAAAATTTCTATATGAGAAAATAAGTTTTTGTCTTAACAAATACAATTTTAAAATAGTGGGTAAAGGACATAATAATCTAAAGACGCGAATTTTTTCAAACCTTAAAGATCCTACAATTTTAGGTGATAATACAAACGTAGTGTATAAGATTGTTTGTGAATGTGACAAAATTTACATTGGCATACGCAGCAACGTTTATGTCGAGTTCACGTATGCGATCAAAAAATGATTCGCGAATCAAAGGAAAATTAAATCATTGAAAACATATACAAATTTCCCCGTCCGAGATGAAATAATTTTAACTTTGGGAAAATTTTGATCGGAAGCATCCAACATAATAAAAAAAAATTACAAATTATGAGTAATAATGCGAAATAATTACGCTCAAAGAATGGCTTGATTCGCGAATCATTTTTTGATCGCATACGTGAACTCGACATTAAGTGAAAGATTTTGTCAACATAAACGAGATGCTAAAAAATTACAACAAAAATCAGTTCATCGTGATGGAATTAGTGCCTTATCAAGACATCTTTATGATACCCAACACAATATTTATTTAGACAACATTCGTGTAATCGAAAAAGAAAGTAAATTAAATACTAGACTTTTGGAGATGATGCACATCAAGACATATCCAACAAGTCTTAATAAACAAAGTGATTGCGCATATCTTCAAGATTTTTACAACAATTTTTTATAACAATTAACATTTTATTGTATTTTTCATTTTGTAATAGTTTATCATGATAAAATTACATTACATACATAAAATTACATAAATTACATTTTATTTTATCAATTTCTATCCAAAATTTCATCTAAACTCAATTTTGGGCTAACACTTTCATTTTATATTTATTTTTTCTACATGTTTTTGCCTTATTGAATCTATACTGCTTTTCTTAAAATGTTTACAAAAATATTTTTTCTTGTTTCAATTTTTTCCTCTATTGAGTGATAGTGAGTTATAATATTATTTTTTGTATGTTTTTAAAACAATTTTAATTAATTAATTTAATTAATTATTTTGTATTATTGTAAGTTTTCTGTTTTTTTGCTAACTGTTTTATGTTTTTCTAACTTTTTCTTAACATATTTTAGTACATATACATTCCTGATGATGAACATAAATTTTGTTCGAAACGTCGTTGTTAAAAAAATATAAATAAACAAAATAAAAGAGCTATATACCAGGAAAGAGTTTTTATTTAATAATTAATAAAGCACGAAAAAATACTTTAATTTAATCTTTCTGCTATTTCACGCGTGGTTAAATTTTCTCGCACCCAAATCAACGTATTGTTTATACACTGCTCACTAACTTTTCCCATTTTTTTAACTAAAATTGCACTTTATTCTTTATTTGACTAAGATTACTTATATGATTTTCAGTGGCAAAAAAATCTTGATTCAAATTTTTGGATTTATTTTTTTTTGCCACAGAACACAATTTTGGATTTTTTTTGTTGACGTTTACTCACACATAAAAAAAAAACTAAACGTCATGTGAAGTTGTCAAAAAAGACGTCGCGCCATTTATATTTTATTATATTTGTGATTGTTTAAGCAATTTGTGTTTAATAAAATAAAAATTGTTTTATTCAAAATTCATTTATTTTATTTTATCCAAAACTGAAGTATTTCACATTGTTGGTCAGCTAATACACCCCATTGTTGGTCGAGAGTACTCCATGCCAAGTCAAAATTTTTACGTAAAATTTCGATATCTTTTTAATTTTTAAAATCAATCTGGCGACGCAAATAAGTTAAATAATCTAGCCAAATTTGTACCTGATGTTCAGGTGTTTCGAAACCTACCGCAACAGCTGCTTCGAATGTCTCATTATATTTAGATTCGTCAAACGATTTTGAATTTAATACGAATTTTTTCTATATAAAACTCAGAATTCCATATAATATTTCGCAAGGCTCGTTCAATTACATCCAGTTTTGTAACACCGACTGCTTCAAATCATCCTCCTCTTCTTCGCTATCATTTAATAATGAATCAATAAATTCCATGTACTCGAACCAAACATTCGCACATAATCAATAGTCGGTCATCATACGCTCGTATATCGCCTGTAGAACATTATCTTCCAGGAGATATTCACAGTCATTTATGTAGTACAAGTATAAGCGCTTCTTCTCGCCATATTTTTTTGCGTCAACATTTTTTAATTTTAATTCAAATGGAAGAATTTTACGGAGTATATTAATCGCACGATAATAACTACGATCCACCGTTTCCCAGTCAATCTCCGTTGCACTTACCGTTTCGTGTTGTTTAGCGAATTCTTTGTATACTGTTTTAACTTCTATAAGAGATAGTGTTTACATTCGGCTTGGTAAACATTTTTTTTTTATAATTTCTGAAGAGCTGAAATTAGAAGATAATTTAGTGAATACCTCAAATGAATGCAAATGCATCTCTCTTACTCATCTAATTTAATTTGAAAATGATTAAGTCGCTTTTGAAACTGAGAGTCATTAAGTCATTAAAGGCATATTTTGATAATATTTCATCCCAGATTTCATCGTTATCCCATAAAACGGTCAATTTAGCATATTCGATAGCAATATCCGTGCTGTAGTAGTCACGAACAGCCCGTCTAAATAATTTTTGCAAACTTTCATATCCTTCGAGGCTTGTTGATAATTTTAGTTCGATTATTATCCATTTTAACCATATTCGCTTTCATTTGATTCGTCAGACATTATTATAAATGAATTATTTAATAAAATATAGTAAAATCTATAATAAAAACAACAACAAACACGGTTTTCAAGTTTGCGTTATTTACTATAATTTACAGCTGATGAAATGCAAAAGTTGTAAAGTTATTTGTTGTAAGATTGTTTTCGGTGCACACGCAATAATCTTTACAAAACCACACTTTGAATAAAACAATTTTTATTTTATTAAACACAACTTGCTTAAACAATCACAAATATAATAAAAAATCTAAATAGAAATTGCGTGGTCATTTTGACGATTGACATGACGTTGAGTATATGTGTGAGTAAACGTAAAAAAAAAAAAATCCAACAAATTTTTTTGATTTTTTTTGATCCATTTTCAAAAAAAAAAGACAAAAAATGTAAATAAATCCATTTCCAATTGATTCCAATCAGAACAAAATGTGGATTTTTGTGCCACTGAAAACGATGTTACAGAATAACTTAATCTTACAAAATATGCACTATTTATACTCAAAAAAAAAATTACAGGCAATAAAACATCTGCACCCTAATGTCGGCCAAGAACGGTAGGCGTAAAATAAAATAATTGATTTACCAACTTTTTTGCACATCAGTTGCGGGGTTGTACCGGTGTAATAAAAACAAAAGGTGGTCCAACAAAATATTAATATTAAAAATAAAACTTCTATAAATCAATAAAAAAAAATTAAAAAATAAATGTTTAATTTATTCCATTAATTTAACTCCAATCAATGTATTTTGAATATTTTGGTATTTTTCGGGGTTTTTTCCCTAAATTGCAGGTCATTTTTTTGTTGAAAAAATGACGTCATACATGTATTTAAAATGAAACAATAAGCAAATTGCGTTCAAAAGTTTTGTAATTTAAGCAAAAAAATAATCCAATTTGCAATAAAATATGTTTGCCCAATTTTTTTTCCCAGCACTGTATTAGTCCCTACGGATTATTTTCAATAGATGGCGTTGGTGGCCAATCTTTTGACAGCTGCGCCATGCATTACATATTTCTGATTCGATTACTTATTTACACCGTGCGGTTGTGCTCCATACCCATTGATCTTTTGGCAGAGGAAAATACTGAACGACTGACATATATCCGTTTGAACCAAAAGTAGCTCCAATCTGAAGAATACATTCATCTCACAAGATGAACAATTATTGTGCTATTTGCCCCGTAGTTAGTGTGGCGTGGTTCCAGCTGGTTCTGAATAGTTTTATAAGGTTCCGGATGGAATTATGTGATCCCGGCTACAAAATCATATGGTACACAATTCATTTTACTTATTATGCTATATGGCTGTCTCGAGTCCAGAAATTCTAACTTGAATCGACAATCCTCACTAATTGCCCTTTCATAAGACACACATTTAGGCTGTTCAGCCATTTATTGATGTTATCAGTAAACTGCTTTAAAAATAAAATTTATTTATTTTAAAATATGTTTAATAAAATTTAAAGCAGACCAAATTTTTCTTGAAATGAATCTTAAATATCAACATTAACAGACTTACATTTAAATCATACCGTAATAGAAAGTATGGGAAATATATTGGGAAATTATTCAAAGATTATCTAATTCGCATTTAACTAATACCTCGCACCAGCTGTTCACTCTTCAACTATGTAAGGTCGCAAGTGTTTAAATCTAGATTTTCGACCCCAGCTTTGATTAAAGCTCACTCAGTTTGTTGTTCAATTTATTTGTTTGTTTATTAAAATTGACCAAGACCTTCAAAGCGATTTTATGTAACCGGACCACAATTCTGGCCTGGTTTACTAATACGAAAATAAAATACCATCCTACAACTTATCCATCAAGCATCGTCGACTTAACCTGACAGAAAATAACATTTATTTTAATGTTTCGATTTCATCACACAAATATTTTTCCAAGACAAGTTTTTGTATAACATATATAGTTATGATCTGTTTGTTTATGAATATAATAAGCGTCTACGTATGTAATGACGTCTTGACCTGGAAAAGTTGCCAAAATGTAAAATTAAGCAAAAAAAAAAAAAATAAATTTCCCATCCTTATATGCGTATGTAGGCACACGAGACACAAGAAATGTATAAGAAAGATGACAAACCGTTAAAATACGTCTACATAATTTGTCGGTGTACATTAGGCATGAATTTTACATACATGTGTACAGAAGAAATGTATAAATAACGAATTAGGCTCGTGAACAAAAAGGTGGAAAATTTATAGAAAAGTTGATGATGATGATAGTTTACCCCTCGGATGAGCTTTTTTTGGTTTATGGTATTTTTTTCTGCGACGCAATAAAGTTTTATTGAAATTTTTGGTAAATGTGCGAGCACGATATAAGATGGTTAAAACATCTTCTATTTTTGTATGCTTTCTTTTAAACGATATAAGAAAATCAATAAATGGTGTGTTGTGTTGTTTGTTGGAGCTTCTGACGTCAAAATGAAATTCATAAAACCAATTTTTTTTGGGAAACTACTTTTTATTGATTTTATTAAGTTCAACCGGTCGACTTCAGGTTATTATTAATTGGCTGCGGATTAAGAACACGTCAGTTAAGAGATTGATTAATTTTCTTGAACCAAATATTTGTAATCATGATTCTCAAAATTTATTATCTAAATGGTATATTTTTTAAAGTAATAACTTTTTGTTACTGATCCGGGGGAACATTGGAATAATCGATTTCCGTAGAAGGTTGACAATAATATAGACAAAAGATGATGAGGACTTGGAGATCACCAAAAAACTTCACATTTTCCAAAATTTACCTATTCTAAATGGAAGTTTGGATGATAATTTTTGTATAGAATTTAGACCCGAAATGGAGTTTCCAAAATTTATGTATTGGGCGCATATATAGCCCTTCGCCTATAGCCCTTTGATGTTTTCATTTTAGCTGCTCTTATTATACCATCTAGTCCTGAATGCAAACCAACAATCCGTCCTATTGCTCATCGTGTACATGGAAAAGTTTCATCATGTATTATGACAACATCATTATGTTTGACGTTTACTTGCTTCTTCATCCATTTCACTCGTCTTTGTAATGTGCCCATTTACCATCTGGCATTAACAACTTGTAGTGAAGGAATACCACAAAAAATCAACCAAACTTTCACCAAAGAGGAACCAAAACCTATTGCTGGTAAAACGGGAGTACCAAAAGTGGTAATGACAAAGAAGCATGGGAGCTTTTAATATTCGAGAAAGACCTTGAAGCTCTAAGCAGCAGGTTAGATAAGCAAAACTCTCTAAATGGAATGAAATCCCTGCTCTATTAAAATGATGCAAACAACCACAAACAAAACATTAAAAATAGTAACCTGGAATGCAAATGGGCTATAATTAGAAGAGGCAGAATTAGACATTTTCCTAAATACTGAAAAAATAGATGCTTAGGATGTGGGCCAATAGTCGGGTAAAAGTCAATTTTTCGGTAAATTCATTTATTTTTCAAAAACTCTATGGCAAACTGATCGAAAAATCTGTTCTAAATCCGATTTTTACCATACCATTAGTATCGGAAACCCATTTTACTTTAATTTCATATATTAAAATATAAATGGAAGGTTGGAACGAAAAGAATGTCCTCCACAGGGGATGAGACGATTTTGACAGTTGTGTGAAAAAGGATTGTCCAAAGTTGGCTTTGGATTTAAAGCTGTGCTGGCCAACGTTTGATTGTAGATTGTCCGCACAGATAGGTATTACTTCCGACGGTTGTGGAGATGTTTGGTGTCATCTCCAACATTGCCGGCCGCCCTAAAGTATTGTGGTTGTATGAAATAGGCAGCAGACACAGCTCTGATATTGGTCTCATACGCGATTCTGGCACCCTTCCGCGTGACCATTTGGAAGAGTATTCTTTCTTCCTTGATGTCGACTAATTGACTGGTAGCGAGGTCCTCGTTTACTCTCATCCACTTTGGTCATTGCTGTAGGCGAGAAAGATGAGCAAATTTTTCAGAAGTGACGGTACATTCTCTAATGCTACGGATAGCGATTGAGACAGATCATTCTCGATCAAATCCTCGATTGGTTTCGCCCATGATACGCCGCAAAAGACGGTTGCCCGATTTTACGCCTGCTTCCCACAAGCCACCAAAATCCGTCGAAGTTATGGCAAAAATGCTTTGATTTCCGGTGTGATATCTCTCATGCTCTGCTGATGCAGGAATGCTAGTTGACGACTAACTCCGGCGAAATTGGTTGCGCAATCACTGTACAGAATTCGGATTTTGTCTCTTCACACGGTGAAGATTTTAAACAGCGCGATGAATGCATTTGTAGTAAGTTCGGATAAATTAAGACCTTTATTGATGCACCACCACGACCTTTGCGTAGCTTGATGGGTGTTGGCCTTCATAATCCCCACCACTGTGCAGAAACGGTCTCGAAGGTGTAACACGATGCGATGAAAGATTTACCATCAGTTGCTGGTTCGACGTCGAGCAGTGGCGAAAGCACAGAACACATTTATGTACGTATGAGCGCACTAAAGTTTTGATGCCTAAAATCGAGTAGTACTTCCGTAAGTGAGCCTGCATCAGCCGTGGATCGGTGTGTAGCGTTATGTCATATGCTTTCGAAACGTGTTAGTTTGTAAGCTGTATATAAGGGTTCACATTTGAACCTGTGGCACGTCGATACACTGAACGATGGTGTGCATAAGTTGGGCGAGGCGCACACTATGACAAAGCTCCAAATGTGGTACGCTGAATGTTTTCAGTGGTGCAAGCTTTTTCTTTGATCCCAGCATTGTGATTTTTGCTTATCCATCTGCCAGCCTTGTAGGAGCATACACCACCCCACCCCGTTTGGTTCCTCAGAAGCGTCGCCGAACTCGTGAACTTGAAGATGATTATGAGTTGTCGAATAATGTATCCAGCGATCGATTCTCGTGTCCGTCACGCCAGCCGGAACCATATCAGCCGGAACCAAACAACGATGGCACAAGTAGCACGATGCATTGTGCATTATTGTGCACTAAATGCTTTTTCAGCCGGAACCTTATAATTCCAGCCGGAACCTGATAAAGCCATCCAGAACCCTACAACAGCAAAACTAACTATGTCACTAGTAGCACGATGCATTGTGCATCATTCTGCACTATATAATTGTTCAGCCGGAACCTTACAAATCTAGAAATATACGATTTTTCTGAAAAGAACCTTACAAATTCAGCCGGAACCATACCCTCTACAGCCAAACTAAGTATAGCAAAAGTAGCACGATGTATTGTGCATCATTGTGCACTATATAATTTTTCAGCCGGAACCTTACAAATCCAGAAAAATAGGATTTTTCGTTAAAAAACCTCACAATTTCAGCCGGAACCATACCCTTTACAGCTAAACTAACTATTTCACAAGTAGCACGATGCGTTGTGCATCATTGTGCACTAAATGCTTTTTCAGCCGGAACCTTATAATTCCAGCCTGAACTTGATAAAGCTAACAGAACCCTACAACAGCAAAACTAACTATGGCACTAGTAGCACGATGCATTGTGCATCATTGTGCACTATATAACTGTTCAGCCGGAACCTTACAAATCCAGAAAAATAGGATTTTTCGGTAAAAACCTTACAAATTTTGCCGTTACCATACCTTCTACAGCTAAACTAACTATTTTACAAGTAGCACGATGCATTGTGCATCATTGTACACTAAATGCTTTTTCAGCCTCCTTTTTCAGTTCAGCAAAACTAACTATGGTACTAGTAGCACGATGCATTGTGCATCATTGTGCACTATTCTATTTTTCAGCCACAACCTTACAAATCTAGAAACATACGTTTTTTCGGAAAAGAACCTTACAAATTCAGCCAGAACCATACCCTATACAGCCAAACTAAGTACGACATTAGAAGCACGATGCATTGTGCATCATTGTGCACTATTCTATTTTTCAGCCGGAACCATACAAATCCAGCAATATATGATTTTTCAGGGGAACCATATAATTCCAGCTGGAAACAATGGTATGGTAATATACAGTCAAACTAACTTCATTACAAGTAGCACAATAGATTATGTATCATTGTGTACTAACTGCTTTTTCAGCCGGAACCTTATATTTCCGATTGGAACCTGGTAAAGCCAGTCAGAACCCTACAACAGCCAAACTAACTATGGCACAAGTAGCACGATACATTGTGCATAATTGTGCATTATATAATTTTTCAGCCGGAACCTTACAAATCCAGAAATATAGGATTTTTGGGGAAAAAGCTTTACTATTTCACCCAGGACCATATCCACTTTGTTTTTTTAGTGGTTCTAAAGGCTCGACCTCTAACGTTACTATGCTATTATATACTTTATTTAGATTATGTGAGTTTCCACAGCTACAGTACGATTCCCGAATATTTATATTTATTGAGTTGCTCACATTTCTCAAATCCAGTTTATTAATGTCTATTGAAAGCAATGGCGACTTTCTTTCGAGTTTAGTGCCACATTTATCACAAATTCTTTCAATATTTACACTGAAAGTAATATCATCGTTGAAAATGCATAGGTCTCCAAAAATCCTCCAATTGATGATTTGCAATCAATGAAAGTGATCCGTTCGTTTGAGCTATAGTTGCCCGATTTTATAAAACGTTCTCGACAAAAAATTTCATTCAGCAATTTATTACGTTCGTTATAAATCTCCGCAGATAATTTACCAATGTTTGTTGAGGAATTGTAAACATTTTCTAAAAATCCGGCAAATTTGCTAGTCATAGTTTGACCGAACATTTCATCTCGAAGTTGGCTGTCATCGAAACATAATGCGGCAAAGATAGCAAAAATGCTATCAAACGGACACGTATTGATAGTGGTTATGCCGCTTTTGTCAGTACTTGTCAGTCAGTACCTGTATGTCCATTTTTTAAAATTGGTATTTTTCCCTGTAGCTTCTGTCTTGCGGTTGCAATATGGAAGTTTTGCTTCTACATTTTTTCATTTCCAACACGCTTTGTGAGTTGCTGTTTTTATTTATTCCCTTCCAATTTTCTTCCAAGCTGATTTCGATGACTGTATCTGATTCGATTAGCGACACTTGAAATTTTACAAGGTTCCGGCTAGTTCACAATGACCGTCAACCATGCTTACCCTTTATTGCTCCGAACGGTTCACACCGACTTCATACGGTTGCGGCTGGTATTGCTGGCGCTGGTTCGGTTGGCATTATAGTGCATAACGTTTTGATCGTTCTGGAAAAATCATAGGTTTCACTATTTATGTAAACATTTTGTTTCGACTGGATTTTTATGTTTCTGGATGGCATTAAAGTTTGGCTGCAAAACCATATTGTGTACAACCCACTATCCTACTTGTGCAATAGTTAGTTTGGCTGGAGAGGATACGGTTCCGGCTGGCTTTATTAGATTCCGGATGGATTTATAAGGTTCCGGCTGAGATAACAACTAGTGATCAATGATGTACAATACATCGTGCTTCTTATGCTATAGCTGGTTTTGCGGTAATATGGTTCCGGGTAGAATTATAAGGTTTCGGATGAGAAATAATACAGTGCACAATGATGCACAATGCATCGTGCTACTTGCGCCATAGTTCGTTTGGCTAATATATGGTACTGACTGGCTTTATCTAATTCTAGGAGGAACTATAAGATTCCGGCTGAACAATTATATAGTGCACAATGATGAACAATGCATCGTGCTACTTGTGCCATAGTTAGTTTGGCTGTAGATGGTATGGTTCCGGCTGAATTTGTAAGGTTTTTCACGAAAAATAGTATATTTCTGGATTTATGAGGTTCCGGCTAAAAAATAGAATAGTGCACAATGATGCACAATGCATCGTGCTACTTGTGCCATAGTTAGTTTAGCTGTAGAGGGTATGGTTCCGGCTGAAATTGTAAGGTTTTTTACCGAAAAATCCTATTTTTCTGGATTTGTAAGATTCCGGCTGAAAAATTATATAGTGTACAATGATGCACAATGCATCGTGCTACTAGTGTCATAGTTAGTTTTGCTGTTATAGGGTTCTGAATGGCTTTATCAGGTACCGGCTGGAATTATAAGGTTCCGGCTGAAAAAGCATTTAGTGCACAATGATGCACAATGCATCGAGCTACTTGCGGTATAGTAAGTTTAGCTGTAGAGGGTATGGTTCCGGCTGAAATTGTAAGAAAAATGTATTATTTCTGGATTTGTAAGGTTTCGGCTGAAAATGTATATAGTGCACAATGATGCACAATGCATCGTGCTACTAGTGACATACTTGGTTTTGCTGTTGTAGGGTTTTGGATAGCTTTATTAGGTTCCGGCTGGAATTATAAGGTTCCGGCGGTAAAAGCATTTAGTGCACAATGATGCACAATGCATCGTGCTACTTGTGAAATAGCTAATTTAGCTGTAGAAGGTATGGTTCCGGCTGAAATTGAAAGGTTTTTTAACGAAAAATCCAATTTTTCTGGCAGGCTGAAAAATTATATAGTGCGCAATGATGCACAATGCATCATGCTACTAGTGTCATAGTTAGTTTTGCGGTTGTGTGGTTCTGGATATCTTTATCAGGTTATGGCTGGAATTATAAGATTCCGGCTGAAAAAGCATTTAGTGCACAATGATGCACAATGCATCGTGCTACTTGTGAAATAGTTAGTTTAGCTGTAAAGGGTATGGTTCCGGCTGAAATTGTAAAGTTTTTTTTTACCGAAAAATCCTATTTTTCTGGATTTGTAAGGTTCTGGCTGAAAAGTTATATAGTAAACAATGATGCACAATGCATCGTGCTATTTGTACCATAGTTGGTTTTGCTGTTGTAGGGTTCTGGCTGAATTTATCTGGTTCCGGCTGGAATTTTAAGGTTCCGGCTGAAAAAGCATTTAATGCACGATGATACATAATTCATTGTGCTACTAGTGATGTAGTTAATTTAACTGTTTATTACCATACCATCGTTTCTGGCTGGAATTATAAGGTTCCACTGAAAAATCATATATTGCTGGATTTATAAGGTTCCGGCTGAAAAATTATATTGTGCACAATGATGCACAATACATCGTGTTACTTTTGCTATACTTAGTTTGGCTGTAGAGGGTATGGTTCCGGCAGAATTTGTAAGGTTCTTTTCAGAAAAATCGTATATTTCTAGATTTGTAAGGTTCCGGCTGAACAATTATATAGTGCAGAATGATGCACAATGCATCGTGCTACTAGTGACATAGTTAGTTTTGCTGTTGTAGGGTTCTGGATGGCTTTATCAGGTTCCGGCTGGAATTATAAGGTTCCGGTTGAAAAAGCATTTAGTGCACAATGATGCACAATGCATCGTGCTACTTGTGCCATCGTTATTTGGTTCCGGCTGATATGGTTCCGGCTGGCGTGACGGACACCGATTCTCAGAGCCTCCAACGATTTTAAACTATCTCGTCCCACTAAATGCCGAGTACCCATAGTGTGTACTACGTTTCTCGTATGATTTTCGCGATAATTGTGGTAGGAGACACCCAGCCGAGCAGAACGAATATCGTTGATGCCTGCGACAGTATTTTTCATTTGGTTGGGGCATGAACATCCGATGACGCACTGATGTTGAATCCAAAACAATCGGCCGAAGGAGACCAATGACGGACTAGTATTTTGACTGTTTCGTCCCAATTCGATTGGTATCTCATTAAGGAGCTGCTGTCTGTTCGAAGACCACTTCCGCACTTCGAAGCCGTCACATCTGAGTAGATCCAACATTATCCTCTTGACCCCAATCAAATCCGCGATGTTGTCTGAGCTGGTCATCATCTCTAAATGCGACTTTCACGCGAGATTCCACTGATTGTGACTGCGGCTGGTCTGAATGAATGGTGATGCGACGTGATTCGTAGTGACCGGAGATTGTGATGATTCGACGGATGATGATTCGCTATTCAAATTCGAGTAGTGTAACAGCGTGCGCTGTCTTTTGTTGCAAACCCAGCATAAACTGGATTTACAATTAAAACTGATGCATGCAGTTGGCCCACAACCCCTTTCTCTAACGAGATTTGAATTTTCTTCTAATGTTAGAGGTTTGAATTGATCGCACTGAAACACGTTGTGATTTCCAGCACAAACTTGACACGTTAAGATGAGAGAGTTCGAAGGGCCGACGAGTAAGCGAGTTGATTGCATGATAGGTTTGCGCGGTGTTCGAGTGAGGGACGAATACATGATGACGAAACCTCCTTGTGCAATAGTAGTGGATTCAATTGTGTTTTAGTCATCGAAATCATCTCCAGTGATTACCATCGAGTGTTTGTGTGAAATCGATCAGATTTTGGTATGATGAGTATGCATCTTCCAATGTCGATGGGCTTCTGGGTCCAACTTGTCTGCGAATATGTTGATTAAGATGATATCCGATGTGGTGATCGGTACTCTTAAAACTTTCAGACTATGGAAACGGTGTCGGTCGTAGTATCAAGGATTTTGCAATCCTACGGCTGAATCGATTTGTAGTGCAGGCATGTTTCGAAACCTTCGAAGACAGCTGTCAATGATAAAATGTGAATGTTTCGAAAAACACGAAAGATGATTTTAATTACGATTAGTACAAAATATATTTATTTATTGTTTATATACGTTGATTATCCGTGCCGTGGTTCTCGATCGAAAGTTGAATTAAGAAGAGAGGTTTTCCACATATGAATGAGACGATTTTATCAGCTGTGAAAAAATATTGACCGATGTTGGTGTTTGATTTAAAGCCCTGTTGCCAAACGTTTGATTGTAGAGGGGTGCCCACTGACAGGTGTCTCCACTTACGGTTGTGGGAACGTTCGGTGTCATCTCCAACAGCGACAAAAACTTTAAAATGACTTTAAATTCCACCAGTTAAAAATAAAGATAGAACATAGCCTAAAAGTGCAAAACAAAAAGCTTCGTTGTTTGCAATCCACCTCGAGAAAATGATCCAGCCTAGACAAACAGCAGATCAAAACATACCACCAGTAAATAAAGTGGATAATTACAATATATTTCCTGACACAGGACAAATAATAAAAGCTCTTCCTGAAGAAGGACTACGTAAACTCCTATCGAATATTTGTTCACGTAACCTTCACCAATCAAAAAGGTCAACTAGATACCAGTAGAACTGGACTCTAAGTAAATTACCTAATCAAACACAGATCAGATATCGATGAAAAATGTGGTTCATTTACATTTGCTGCACCCGTAACAAATTTGACCCGCTAATTAATTGCGGCACTCGTTAATAATATTATAACGATAATCGACCAATCCATTCCGATCGTGGGATTTGTGATAGTCCTATAGGATTATGTTAATCTAAATAACGTTTTGCATTTAATTGATGCCAAGTTATGAAGAACTAAGAAATTGAACTGATTTTATCTTATGTTACACTTTAGATACAATGTTTTGAAGAACGATGTTTTTTTATCTAAATGTTAAATTCAAATTGAATTTGTTATTAATTTTGTAAAATGAAATTCCCAAATAAGCGACGAACCTGATTTTATTGAATTAATACAATTTTGATTTTATTTTTTCGCAATAAAATAGACCCATTGGTGACTAAACGCCAAAACGAGTTGACCAATCCAGACCTATCGATAACCTAACGAAATTAGATAAAAACAGCCAAACGAATCATCTTTTTAGTCAAAACCTTTAGATGGAGTGCTAAAAAGGGGAGCCCTTTCGAATTAAGATTTTTTGTGCATAACTGTTAAAAAACGAAATTCAAAACAATTATACATCAATCAGCAAACGGAATTATGACGATTCTATTTGTCGTGTGCTTCATTGTATTGCCTATATTTCCTCATTAAAATCAACAAAGCTGCAGCTGCTTTAGATGAATGAAAGAATACGCGTCAGTACAGTGCGCCATGTGAGTTTCTATCCCACACAAAGCCGACTTATTTTAAAGCAACGGAAAATGTATTAATTTTCACGTTCTTCAAACATGTGGATATCGAACATGAAAAGATTTAAAATTATTTATGCCGTCTTGGTACAATGTTGTTGTATTATAGACATACGTAGTTCGCTGTTCTATATACATAACAATATATAAAAGTGCTCGTACCCTCGACACCACACCTCCTTGTATTCTCCTCTGTATTATATTTTATGTCTTATGTGTTGTGTACATTAAAAATAAAATTTCATTAATAAAAATAAATAAATAAAGATTTTTTTTTAATTCAATGCATTCATATACGCGAATATAATGAACGCGATGTATAATAATAGATCGGTCTTCAATGGAATTCCTAGAATTACGTCAACAAACCATGAATTGAGTGTGAAAAATGTACAGAAAAAAAAAAACGATAACGATAAAATGCGGCACAACGACAACGACGTAATAGGAAACACTCACTTTCCCTCTCTGTACATACACTCGTATGTAAACACATTACTATGTATATAGTATCGGTGTACCGTATCTCTTATCTGTGCATATGCTCTATGCTTTAATTAGCCTACCGACATAATTTCACGATAATCAGTTCAGCATAACAATGAATTTTTATCGGTGACAGGTTTCGAGTAACCAGAATATTTCATTTATTTATCGCACGATTTTTATTTTAGGATGCGTCTGATTATAAAAGCACGTTGGTAGAATCATCATTCCCATTAAATATTTAAACGAGTTTGAACTGACGGGGTTTGTGTCGTTATCAAATGTGTGTTTGCGTAACGAATTTTATTGTGATCTATATCGGGTGCACTAGAGTTTCGAAAAATCTAGGATACGCGCTAGAGCCAATGGGAGAATATACATAAAACGTTTAGACCTTTACAATTAAACAAAATCACATATAGTAAGTGGTACTGACATTACCAGGCTTGATATTGTCAACTAAAGTCACACAGGAAATCAAGGTAGGAATGTCCCAACGACGACGATAAATCGAGAAACTGTATTTTTGTACAAATGGACGTAGATATGAGTATTTGAACAATACGAACAAGTTTTCATGAGAATTTTAATCACAATAACACTATATTGGACTATCAAGGCTTGGACTAGTCCCAGGCCTCAATGTTACGATTCGGTTTCTTTCCGTTCCGCTCGTTTTTCTTCCTAGCTTGCGATGCAATTTAATTTTATGTCACCGATAGTTTTGGTGCTACATATCCTGCCAATTTGCGAAATTTCAAAGAAGACTATAGCACAAGTGGACTAGCACGATTCGAATCGTTCGACATTAGTTTCCTTCTCTGCCATGCAGATTAGAAGAGGTTTCCTGTTTCATTTGCCATTCACCGTGTTATTTCTCTGGAGCGAACCATGAACAATAATCAAACGTTTACTTGAAAATTAAACATTGCAAGATATTCGAGTATGTTCAACCATTACGTTTTCATTACGTTGACGATTACAGTTTGGCATATGTAATTTACAAAATTAAAATAATCGGGAGGATTCGAAGTTCTTCAAAATTACGCCATCTGCTTAAAGTCTGGGGCATCTATTTGATGCCTCAAGCAATGAATATAATATCAATGGGGAGTAAATCTAGCGAAATCAGTAAAGAGGTTAGGCACGTTTTGCACGCTGATTCCCTAAAATATAAGGTACAGGATAAACGCAAACACAGGCAAAATATGTTTTTTAACAGATGTTACAAACGAAACGTGAAACCCTCCAATTAGTCAAGATGGTGATTGAATCACTGGGTCTGACTGTTCACATCATGGACTACATGCTCTCAATCACGCTTTAGCCAAAATTAAACGTCAACGTTCCGCTGGACACACAACGACAGCAAATGCCTCAATTGAGCTAAACTTATTTTTAAATGGCAATATTGTTTTCAAGGCAAATCACAGTCACCGTTTTCGCTTACATCGTGAAAACCCATAAATTACAATTATTTATATATTGTTACTAGGCTTTAAGCCTTGTACTCAGTTTGATTTCACGTGAAATTTTCATACGATTTTACCAAAGTGAAAATGGAAATGAAAAATTAAACGAAATTTACTTCTGTTTTCATTTTGTCACTCAGTTCACCAGCGAAAAAGCCAAGTGTGTTCAATACATCACAGATGGAGCGCAAAACTCTCCAAATTATTTTCATGTGAAAATAATGTCTCTTCACATTATTTTCACGTGAAATTTTGAACATATGTTTGTGTTTGGTAATAATCAAATATTTTAAATACATACTATATAAATCTATAAATTTTAAATAAAATTAATTTAATTCAATATATGTATTCACGTAAAATAAACAAATTCATCTATGTGCTAACTGCAACAGGGAAACTTTCGAATTTCAAAATGTGACTTTGCATACCGAAAAAATGGGAAAATAAAAAAATTTCAAATTTCGCCTGATAGACGAAACAAATAAACCCTAATTTCTATAAAAAGCCAAAAATAATTTAAGCCTTATTTTAAAACTCTCCAATTGCTTATCATAGCAATATGATTTTCATAAATTTTCATTCATAAATTGAGGAACAACAAACTAGCCCCTAAAAGATACTATATTAATCAAACAAAATACAGAGGATACCGTTCAATAATATTTTTGTTGAACAACAAATTAAAAAATAAAAATATTAGAAAATCCAAGAATAAACAATTCAAATAGCATATCCTTGTCAGGCATGTTCGCTGCCATCCGAAAAATATAGTGGCTGCATTTGTGCTAATCCAGAATTGGCCCAATTCCGTTGAACAAAAACTGTTGAATGAAAAATATTCTGACAAAAAGTGTTCTAGAAACCAATGAAGTTGGCACTTCTGATTGCATACATAAATTTTAGATTAGTACAAAATCAGTCACTATAGCTGTGTTGCTTTCAAAATATTACAACAACAATTGCATTGTATTCAAGCCGATTGTTTTAGAAGGTTAAGAACATTTTTTTTAGGATTAGGCGAAATAAAATCATTTTATGGTTATGGTGTTTACCGCAAGGCGTTATTTTTTTCTCGAAAAATTTATCTTGTAGAATAATTTAGCATTTGTTATTTGATAGCAAAATACCGAATTTAATTTGTTCTATTTCATAAAATAAAAAAAAATAAAATAAATATTAAGAAAATGAACCAGCACAGAAAAATTAAAACGCATTAAAAAATAAAAGCCAAAGGTTGTTGCTTTCACATTTCTTAGCTAAGCTAAACGGATTAGCGAAAGCAACACTACTTATGTATATTTTTCGGATGAAAATGATCATACCTGATAGGAATATGCAATCAGAAGTGCCAACTTCATTGGTTTCTAGAAAACTTTATGCCAGAAAATTGTTCATTCAATGGTCTTTGCCAAATCTGGCCAATCTGAATTGATTATTCTTGGATTTTATAATATGTTATTTCTATTTTTTAATTTGTTGTTCAACAAAAATCTCATCTATGCATGTCTACAAATTTATATGTTAAAAATAAAAATTCTCCGCGGTAAAATTTTGTTTCACTTTGAACTAAGTACTAAGCTTAACTTGAAAAACATTTTGCAAAGTTTGCATCGATTCTCTGTAAATCAAATATGTGCGGTTTTCCTAAATTTTAAGAAAAAATCCTAGGAATACTGAAATGACTTTTATGTTGAGGTTCTGCTAGAGACCACATCAAATTTGGGGGTTTAGAGAAATTGGAATTGTCGCTCGAGTCCTAAAATTGAGGTGTTTTTCGGTTTGATGTGGCCTAGTAGAACCTCAACATAAAAATCTTTTCGATGTTGGGTTTCTCGGATTTTTTCACAAAATTTAGGAAACCGCACGCATGTGATCTACAGAGGATCGATGCAAATTTTGCTGTCCTTAACCCTTTAACCCTTTAATCCTTTAATTGTTTTAATTTAGGGGCAACTTGCAGCTAATTGTGCAGGCCCAATTTAAATGAGAAAGCTTAGACGAGAGATAAAGAACCTTGGAAATGAAGATTGATTCAAGGAATTGGAAAATAAAATTAAAGAATTTGAAGACACGCGTAAAAGTTCATTCCTCACACAACGATTCGGAAGGCCAACAGATTTTAAGCGATGCTATTCCAGACTTATTGACTAAATTAAAGCCTCCAATATTTGATGGGGAGTTTCCTTTTATTTTAGAATTTTCTAAGTGTTGTTCCAAAGGATGAGAAAGGATTGATAGCGTGGACGTCCAATTTTGGGCCATTTTTCGAGCACTGCTGGTCGTGCTGGTCGTATGTCGTGATTAACATGAACATTGCTGGCCTCCAAGGCGTCAATTGATGCTGGTTTATCAGCATAAACCAGTGACCTCACGTAGCCCCACAGGAAATAAGTGTAGTGGACATGTAGTGGGCGGTCAGAGCACGAATTCCTGCGAACGATGACGAATCGATAAGTTTGGATCTTTTTCCACACTTTCGTTTCGACGTGTTGATGTTATTGCATCCTCTAGAGAGTATGTGTTATGAAATATATCCACAGTTCGACGAATGGCTTTCTCAGATGGACGATTATGTGCGCCATAAAAATCACAAGGAATATTAAGCAATTAACTAATAAAAAAAGAGGAGTGATTTTTTAAACTTTTTGAAAATTATTCAAAATAATTCTGAGAAACAAAAAACAAGTGATTAATAAAAATGTGTTTATTAAGTATAAGTGTGTTTCGCCAAGTGCCTACGGCAAATAGCGTAAAAAGTAAAAAAAAGAGGAGATAAGTTTACACCAAAGGCAAGAAACGCGAAGAAATTAGACAGTTAGACATAGACGGAGATCACACGGAAGTGTATCCGTCAGTTTCTTCCATTCGCAGAATGAAGATGTTGTCGTAACGAATGAATTTGGAGATGATATCAGCAGTGATGAAATTTTTCTGAAGCATTTTCAAAATCAATCGAGTTCTATTGCACAATCCTCTCTTCGAATCCAGATTGCGTAGCATCATCACGATGACGCCAGGCTGCACCAGCAAAAAATTAGGCGACATACCACATCTTGTTAGATTGTTAAATTACTCAGCTGGATAATGTTGTATGTCATTTGGATCTTCAGAAATGATTGTAGTAAACATTGACCAGGCCTATAATCATGTTGAAGATCTTGCGGTTCATCTAAATCGTCTATTGATTGGTTGGAGTAAGCACTGACATGCTTGGATAGCTCGTAAGGAGCCAATAGATTAATCTCACTGCCGTAAACTGAATCGATGAGATTTTCAGTCACTAACATGTTCTGTGGGATTTGAACTGAAACGGTATCGAGTGTTGAATACGTGCACCTCTGCAGATTTAAAGAACCATGTTTGAGCGCATGTTTGTCGTCATTGTTAAGTCCCACTGATAACGAATACCTTTCCACCGAATGATTAGTCGCTGTTCATCACCTTTCAATGTGAATTCATCGATGATGATGAGTGAAGCTTTTCGAAGAAGAGACTTCAAGCGCATCAATGGCACTGACGGACCAAGAATTGGCACCGGCAGTTTAAATTTACTGTGACTGTTCAGTCACCTTTTGAGCAATGTTCCAACAATTCCTGTTGTGGGAAACGGAAGTGCAGTTTGTCCCCGAACTAGCACAAATGCCAGTAAAGCAGTGTAGAGGAATGTCTTGTCAGTACCTTGTCATTCAGCATAGCAATTTTCTCTTTATCTATGTTGCGTTCTTAAGCTTCATCGTAGAGCTGAATTTGTGGCAGATCTCAGGTTGGGTTTGGAAGATCAAACAAAGAGCATGAAAGTGAATTCTGTTTTCACACCGCACCTACGTCCTGAAGTGGCGAATTTTTGTCATCATAGAATGAATGTTTTCTGTTGAAATTGAGATCCATTTCCAGTGAGCATTAATTCCACAGATTGCAGAAACAGTAAATGTAAGCGAAAGTGTCTCGAAGTTGTTTTAACATCTGGAAAATGTTGGCTTCTATTGAGCAGCGTTCTCATTCTTCATCTAAGTCTAGAAGTCCACGCGCAGTCATAAGACTTCATAAGTCATAAGACTTCAAAGCTGATTGCACCTTACCTCGAACATGAAGCACATGAGTCTCAAGTATAAACGTTCTTTATATCCCCACATTACTTAGGGTGCACTAACATAACGCGTATTGATAAAGGTACCAATCTCGTTGTAATATTCAAGGTTTCAAGGTGCCCACATGATGTGATAGTACATACTTTACAGCTTTCAATGATGTGCTGACTTGCTGACTTCAACGTTGATGTGTGTGATGTATTTGATAAGCAAAAATGGACTGTAAGAAACGCCATTTCAATTGTTCATCAATACGCCTCTCACTGAGCACTGCTGCCGACGATAAAACGGATAACTGTCGGCATTGCGCTAAATCACTTCAGTAAGAAGCTTGTGAAATTTCTTTTAGCAATTGCCGATTTCCATGCATGTTGCGTTTCGGTATAGTGTTCTCCGCAAAGTCCATGCATCATGCAGCGCCAGATAACCTCGTGCAGTCGAAGACTCTTGTTTGTGGATGGAATTTCCTGGGTGCGTGTTGATCTATGCGCTCCGGTATTGTGAATTTGTCTTCAGCTAGAAGTCGAGTAGCAGAAAGCTTTGGAAATGCCGAAAATTTGAGACACGGTTAGATCGTGCATAATTTGGAAGGTGATGAACAGATCCCCATTTAGCGAAGATCAACATTAAATCATTGCACAGTCCGCGCATATTACGTGGAGATCCTTCGAATAGCTGGAATGCCAGTTGTAAAATTCTCGTTCTGAACCCAGTTTGCGACGGGATGTGCAAATCCTTTAGATTACACTGCATGTTCCTTTTTTCTGGTCTCCCCTAATGTAGTTCAATCTGGTGGCTTCGACCTGAAGCTATGATTTCACTAACAATTTCTACGTCAACTTCCCAGTAATTGGGTTATATATTTGACGAATCCATGTGACGATTGTTTTGAACTGAAGCATGCTGATGTATGGGCGTACCTGATCCGTTTGTGTCCCTTCATATCCTCTACACGTTCTTTTTTGCTACAAAGTTATTGGGTCCAGAACAGGGCTTAAATTGTTTATGTTAACAAACTGCTGAGCTGCATCAATCGGATTTCGCGGGTGCAAATGTTTCGCTCAAATGGTGGTTCTCTATATCTTCATTAACAAACACCATTACAACTTCGTGCGACGTTGGAAAACCATATTAACAACTAGATCCTCTTCATTTGCAGTGGTAGCTTCTTCCCTTGCTTAAAGCTGCGGTCGATTTAATCAAAGAGTCGATTTAAACATCCTTCATTTGGAGGATGATTTTGTCATTGCACTGTCGCCTGAGTAGGGAAATTTCTGGAACTGGCTACTTTGTGGTGATGTATGTGATGATCTGTGGTAAGTTTCTCCATGAATCTTGAACATATAAGTTCCTCGTTTAGGTAACTCTACGATTTTAGCACCCATCTTTGTCTGAGTTGGTTGTGACTTATAAGAGCAAATGAGGATAACAAAACTCAACGCCATTATATCGTCTTTGAGATATGGTATTTTGACTTTACCCTTCTGAGAGCAATGTGAGAACTTTTTGTCAGCTTTCGCTGCGTTTGAAATGTGTGCTCCAAAATCGAAATTATTTTAAATTGAAACACACATAGCTTCCAATTCTACAATAAAAATACTCTGTATTTAATAGTGGGTTCCGAGTCAACATTGACCGAGACTCCTACTACATTTATTTAAATCAGTGCCCAACTGGTCGAGCTCAAAATTAATTTCTTTAAATTTTACAAGGAGAGAGGGGGTGGCACGTCTTACTCAAAAGGGATAATTTAAATTACCGCAATGCAATTCGAACACAATATTCGAATTAAGCTCGAAATACAGCAAAGTATCAAACACAAATGCTGTAACGTTCTCGACTTTCTTGAGTTCCACACTTGTTTAATATATTCCTGTAACGGTTTTAAGCAAGTTCATTCGGAATTACAACAAAAAGTTACCCGGGTTTTTTGTAAATGAACACGAAAAAAGTTTACCCGACTTTTGTAGTAGTATTGGTGAAAAGCAAGACAAAAAATTGTTTATTGTTAAAAATGTCAGACATTTCAACTTGTTACCATCGGTATAATTATTATAAAGCAAAATACATACTATTAAAATTTTCAATAGTGTCTTCCATATTTCAATTTTAATAATTTATTTATAACTCAATACCAATAATTTTTAATTAATAATATGTATAAGAAATTATATAATTTCGCACATGAAAGAAATGTTGAGTTTGCTAAATCACAAATCGAATGAATGAGTGATAAATTGATGAAAAGTTTTGAAGGTGCCCGTAACAATCCGTTTCAATTTCGGCATTTGCAGTTGTGTCACAATTTGGCGGATTTAAGTAAAGTTCCGAGCCCAAAGGTCGTGTTAGCTCCGATATTGAAAGTGGATACGCACGTGATTTGTTTGTACAATGAGCTTCAAATTCTAACAACAGTATTATTCTAACGAATCGTCCTCGCCTGGGACTTTTGCTCGCGATTTAATTGAAAACGGTTTGAATGGGCGTAAAATTATTATACGAACAATATGCGATAGTATAAATATAAAATAAAATATGTATTTTATTTTTCATAAAATAAAGATAAAAGTGGAAAAAAAAATTTGATTTAATTCAGTCTTGACCGATCTAGCCAATTCAATTATTTATTACTCTACCCTTCACTCTTCAGTTAATTGTGGTAAGGGATTACAATTGGCACCGTGCATCGGTGTGATCATTTTACGGTGGCTAGCTAAATTCATTTGTACCAGCTGGTCGCCTATATTTGCACCTTTCGAATCCATTAGTTGCTGTAATATTCATTCAAAAGTTAAATGGAGATAATTTAGTGATTTAAACAAACGATCTACTCACATGACTACAGCCGTCAAACGCTTATTTAAAATTAGTTTTCAAGCACATCTAATTTACGTTTATGATTATCTTGTTTTACTGTAATATTAGCGATGTGGCACAGAATCGCTTGAAATGGTAAGTGATCGCATCGGCTGTCCCATTTCCGAATTTTATTCAATGTAATAAATCCGCAATTACACAACATTTTAATACACAAGATATTTTAAAAATACGTCGCACAAAATTACAAATTGTTCTCACAATTTTAATACATCTATTAAATATTAAAATTAATTCGAAATTAAATTGTTACAAATGGCGCGGAGTCTTGTTTTGATGTTTATATTTTGACGTTTACTTTTGTATATACGTATACAAAATACGTATATGTATGCGTAAAAATCTGACAAAAAATCGCGATTTTTTAAAGTTAACCCGGGTAACTAATCCGGGTAAGTTTTTTTTTGTAAATGAACGTGTTATGTCAAAATGTTACCCTGACAGCTCAACCCGTGTAAGTTTTTTTACCCTGACAGCTAAACCCGGGTAAGTTTTTTTTGCCTGACGTTTCGAATGAACTCACTATAAGATTCGAATTCAGTACAAGTTCATAGTTTAGCAAAACCTTTAAAATTTCCAAATCACGATATTTTCGAAATTATTATGACTTTGAAAACATTTTCTCGAAAGGTAAATAAAAGTTTTCCATACACAATGAAAATTCATGAACTGTCAAACTCTTCTTTTCAATTCGTTTGATCAATAATCGAAAACCTAAATTTATACTTATAAAAATCTTTTACCCACGACTAGAAATTACCATACATATTGCTCGCATATTTACATGAACATGTCATTTGGTTGACGGCTTCTTTATGCGGTAAGCTAAGAAGAGCACAACAAATGAAGAAAATAAAAATTTAAAGGGTTGATTTCATATTGTGTAATGATTATAATCATAAATGTTCATGGATGGCACATGAAGAAAGGAATCAAATTGAAAAGGGGTGAACCATATTTTTCTATTAAATTGAATTGCTTTCAAAGACGTTTGTTGTATTTTGTACATATTAAAAATGACTCGACCTTGATATATTGTATGTATGCGTATATGGGGTATTTTATCCTGAAGCAATAGACATAATTAATATTAAGAAAAATAATCTCTGGACTGGCACTGTTTCATCATCATTGGCCTTGAAAAGCAAAAAAAAACTCGATTATTTTTGGGCTATCTCGATGTGGTATATTTATTCATTCCATTTAACACGGCCCCAGTGAAATTGGATACGGCGTCATCTATTTGATTGTAATAGAAACAGTGGCTTTCTTTCCCTATTGTGATTGAACCATTTTTTATGGGAGCATAAAAGTCATCAACTAAAATTAATTTGCAGTATGGATGTGGGTTGCGAATGTTATCTGATTTGTCTTACGGAAGAAATTCATAGTTTCAGTCGTAATCAGTCTGATGGGGGGATCTTTACAAACTTATCAAAAAAAGGAGTTTTCTATGAACGGATATTTTAAACACAATAGTTTGAGCGATGTTGAGCGTATGGTATGTGACCTTTAACGAACATGCAAACTGAACGTTGCAACTCGAATGCTCGTTCGAACTCATAGCGCTTGAAGTAGAATTCGTTCTCGTAGATGTTATGAAATACTTTTGTTTGCATTTGTCCAGATGTAGGAACTGCGTGATTCGAGATGATGAATTTTTGTTAATCAGGAGTTCTAGATGACAATGAATGGTAATTCTATCAATTTTATCTTTAGGAAGATTAAGCCTTGCCCTACAATCCGAAGAGGTATATTTCGGGGATTTTTAATTATTATCACTCATTATTAATTTAAAAGAAAGTTAAAAAAAAATTTACCGATGTGTTTGAAGCTCAATCAGCCAACGATTTTAGTCGTCTCTTATGACAAGCATTTGGTTCTCTGATGGAATTCTAGATGTACCCCCAAACACAGGGGTAACATTTGAAGAATTATATAACACTGATTTTGGCGTATCTGCAGGCAGATGGAATATTAATCTGGGATAAGCAAAGAGCGGGTTGTCTCATGTTGAAGTCGAGATTACTCTCCAAAGCAGAGAAAAACTATTGTGTAACAAGCCGAGAACAATGCTTACAATTTCAAGACTGAACATCGACGAAGTATGTTGCACAGCAGTGTGGATGGATAGGAAGCTAAGAGCAGTTCAGTGTAAGCAATGCGTAAGACAGGAACTAAAAAATCCTTCCACAGTTATTGCACGAAACCAATTCAAAGCAGAAAATGGCTGGGACAAGGCACATTTGAAAGTGGACCAGGAGGCTGATCAGTCAATTAGGCCACAATGGAAATAGCAAATAGAAGGCTGATAACCGTAAAAAGCTATTGTGTTAGTAAGAACCTGGGAATCGGATAACGGCGACACAAATAAAAAGCAATTTGTGGTACTATCCAATCGGGTACAAGAAGTTTGGAAATCAGTTGGATACGATACCGGTTTTATTAGGTCAGTTGTCGTAAGGATATTGAAAACTGGTGCAAACAGTGTGATATTTATACTATAATAGGGACCGCAAACTAGTTCATAACGGATAATGCAACAATAAAATGTTGGAGCAGTCAGAACGAATAGCAATGGATATCGCCCTTCCATTTCCAGAAACAAAGATGGTAATTGAAACATAGTGGTGTGTATCAGCAACTTAGCTACTTTAGCAAGTGGATATGAGTCCATTCGATTGTAAATCAAGAAGTGCAAAATTCTTAACACAAAGAAGACTCGCATCACACAATTATATCCACAGTTTGACGAAATGGGAGAGAGGTTTAACCGGATACTATGGACGAAATTATGTGGCAAGAAGGTAATAAACAGTAAAACTGGGATCGATGTTTATCCCTGCTAATATTGGCGTATCGCAGTGCAGTGCATATGATATGACGGGAAATTTGTATGCCATGATGTTGTTTGGCAGAGAGATGAGTAAACAGGGTTCATAATGAAGTAAGAATCAATCTCGCAAAGGCTAGTGATATAATGAAAACGAGATACCACGTGACAAGAGCGGATATCGAGGGGTTTGCAAAAATAGATTTGGCTATACAACCCGAAGAGAAGAAAAGTAATATCACCGAAATTACAACAAATTTGGGAAGAACCTTATAAAATAATCAAACGTATTAATGATGTTCTATATCGGATTTCCATGAAGTAAGATGAAAGTGTTCTCATTGATCGATTTTACAACATGAGGAAAGTGAACGAGTCTGTTCGGGACGAACAGATTTAAAGTTAGGGTAGTGTTATGAATTTTACTCTACTCAGTTATAACACTCGATGGTTGAGTGGTTAAGGTGTACTACTAAGTGTTACCATACCAAAGGGCAGTGGTTTGAGTACAACCTGACACAATCATTTTGATTTTATTGAGCGTCGTGTAGGTCACAGGAAATTACTAGGTTTTTTTTATGAATGTGTGTGCCCTTACCGATTTTTATACATAGCATTACAGTAGTTCAAAAATTCATTTGAACCACTTAAAGTACCCCGCACCCAGAACGATCCTCTGCTGTATTAGAAATGATTTTTGAAACTTGAAAAGCCTTCGCGAGATTTTGTGCTCGGCTCCTTTACACACGCTCTCTACCTGTCATTAACAGCAAGTTAAACCATTAAAATTCTACCAGTTGTAGGTGGAGACGCTAAATATTAATGTTTTGCCAGATTTGATAAAATATTTTCCACCGGCTCTGCACGACTTCAAGTTATACCAATTTATGTCAAATTTTAAACTTCAAAATGGCAGAATCATTTATATTGTGTGATGTGTTTGTTGTGGCGCTCTTTTTTTGTGTGGTAAAAAATAATTCGATTCTCAAATAAAATTTGTGTTTGTTGTAATAAAACTATTATTAAAATTGTGTGTATTTCTATTATATCGTTAAAAAATTGTATTTTTAAGACAATTTAAAAAAAATTGAATTTAATTTTAATGACAATAATTGTTTTGGTGAAGTGATGAATTCAAACTCAAAGCACGAATTTTTGAAACTAATTGAGCTTTATAAAAGCCATGAGTGCCTGTGGAATATAGCTCCAAATTTTTTCGCAGAACCCGATATGAAAAATAATGCGTACCGCAAAATCGCCCCTGAGATGGGAATAGACGAGGAAATCGTTAAAAAGAAAATAAAAAGTCTCCGCACTTCTTATACGGCAGAAAAACACAAATTTGAAAATTCCAAAAAATCGGGAGCAGGGCTTGAAGACGTGAAAGACCCAAATTTATTTGATTATGAAGAAATGCCATTTGTGGATCCCTGCATTGTTTATAGGAAAAGGCAAACAAATTTAAGTGTAAGTGAAAGTTACCTTTAGGACACGTATTTACCACTTATGGCATCTTCCCAGCAACAGATGACCGATATAAAGGTGGAAGTTTTAAATTCGCAACAGGGAACTACTGAAAGAGCATCAAATCACCATAAATTTTCTTCAATTTCGCCCATGCCATCATCATCTGTAACACCAATTTACCTCACCAGTCACTGTTACTGTCATCATCACCATAAACATCCATGGACATTTATTGGCAAGATAATTTTCAACAACCTCCATATAGTAGACCATAATTAACTAGCGAAACGAAGAGCAGTTCAAGTTTAAAATATATCGCAATGGAAGAAGCGGACATCGAGTATGAAACCTGTTAGTAATCAATAAATGATTTATTTTTTTATTTTGTTATAAGTTGAGTGAATTTGCGTTGAAATTGAATTGGTAAATGAATTATTAAATGAAAACCATTTTCCTGTATTTTTTGAATTTTTATTGTAAACTCCATTGACTGTCGATCGCACCACCACCGACTACAATTTTTACAATATTTTCTCTGGTCGTATTGGCAACCTTATCGAATTCAACATATTGTCTTTCGACTGAAGCAAAATTGTTAACGGCTGTGTACTCCTCAACCTATTGATTCATAAGCTGATTTTCTTTAACTAACAAATTATGAAGTGCATACGAAGCCTTCATAATTAAATCGGTAGTGTCTAATGATGTTTCAATTGGTCTTTGGAATATTCGAAAGCGCGCGACTAATATGCCAAAAGCGCACTCAACAATCATTCTGGCAATGAAAACGCATTATCTCATCAAAACGGGCTTTGTATATGGTGCTGTCGTTAATTCTCCCGTTTGACCCAACATCAATAAACAAAAATTTGCTATTGGCATCAACAACTTCGAATAAAATAATACTTAATAGCCTTTATGTAAAAGTTTGATCAAGAGTGAGCGGGAGCCTTAATTCTTAGATCCTTTCCATCTACTTCACCCAATGTGTGTTGAAATTGCCAATTTAATTTACTTTTGGTTCGAGCGCAATCCAAATGGCTTGAAGAACCTCAGGAACAAATCTCGATATAGTTTTATGAGATACTCTGGACATATATTCCAAAGAACGGTACTGTTGCAATAAATCTCAAAGTTATGGCGAGTCTAAATCTTGCTGAAATAGCCTCTCTCAATATGGTGTCTTTTTTGATTATTGCATTTTTCACATATAATCTAATGGATGTACCTACCTACATACCAACCTCAAAATATCTTCGAATTGTTCTATATGTATCCTTGTAAAATTTTGAAAGTTGGTTCCAGTCCAAATCTTTTAACAAATGCATTTCCACATCATGGTCGCGAAGTTAATTAAAAATGGATTAACCGGTGCTTTTCGCCAAACACGTAAAATTCCAAATCACAAATTATTTTGAAACGTCTAAATCTTGTAGGTGTCCCTCACCGAACGCAATTTTTATTTTTTTTTTCTAGCAGCAAATTTAATGTTAATGGGGTTCGAATTAACAACGCTACTCCACCTAACATATTTTATACCATATTGGGGTACTCGATCGGCTAGCAAACAAGCAATTTGCTAGCCAAAATCCTGGCAACTCAATCAATTTAACCCATTTTTTTATGTTTTTCAAAATTTTTTTGTATTTTATTGTGATTGCACTGTAAAATTTGGAAAATTTTTTTTATAAAAAAGATAATTTGAGATCCAATTTTTTTTGGTAAAATTGATTGAGTTGCCAGGATCTCGGCTAACAAATTGCTTGCTTGCTAGCCGATCGAGTATCTACCCCTATATCCGATAACCCAAATTTAACCAAGATCGGCCAAAAAACGACCGAGTTCTTAATAAAAATGAAGATAAAAGAACAAAATTTAATATTTAATATTTAGGTTTCAGCAAAATCGGGATTTCGAAAATCGGGATTTTGAAAATCGGGATTTTGAAACTCCCGATTTTGAAAGTCGCGATTTTAAAAGTCGGGATTTTTTTTGTTGGGATTTTGATAATTCGGCCTTTTGTAATTCGGGATTTGGTACCGACGCCGTTCGAGCGATTTCAATTATTTTAATAATTATGAAAAATTTTATTTTTGTGTTTTTTAATATTTTATTGATATATAAAAAATAAAAACCAATGAAACTAATATTTAAAAAAAAAACTATTAATTATATAAATTAAAAACAAATGAGACACATATAAAAGTTTTCGTTTAACTTCCTCCTCCCGCAGCTCACATAGTAATTGAAACTTTTACTTCCCACGTGGAAGCGTTAAACTTGTAAATTACACACGTTTAAATTAAAAACGAAACCTGTTGATAAGTTAAATTGTTAACTAAACTTCGTTCACAAACTTTGGTGAGTATGCCACTATGGCCATTTGATACGCCATCATAAATGTTAGTCAACGTCGGCCCAATTGTAGATTGGCTAAATCTCGCTAATTTAATATATTGAAAATGGATTGAATGGACTGGAGTTCCAGCCCAACATGCTTTATCATTCATGCCACTATGTTCGTTTGATAGGTCCTAATGATAACCCACCAACAAAGTGACCAACATTATGGCCTATCAAATGATCATAGTGGCATCAATGATATAGCAAATTAATCTTTAACGCCATTCAATGCAGTTTAAATATGTTGAGTTACCGAATTTTTACTAATTTCCACCCAAACGTTCCAAAATTAATAGGTTTTTGCAACAAGTTGCAATTAACAAAAATGTTAATTTCGAAAGATTGACATGTAGGTAGGTTTTTTCGAACGCTCGTGATACGCTCTCTTAACGGGACAAAAGAAATCGAACGATTCCTGGGGGTCGGCGATATAAATAACGAGTCTTTTATAAAGGGATTGTTGCAATAAATTTCAAAAGATTGACATGTGGGTGAAATTTGTTGAATAAATTTATTAAATGAAATTTGTAGCAACAAGCTTTTTGTAAAAGACCCGTTATTTATATCGCCGACACCAAGAATTGTTTGATTAGTTTGTCCCGTTAAGAGAACGTATCAAGAGCGTTCCAGAAAACCTACCCACATGTGAATCTTTTGAAATTTGTAGAATAGATTTCTAATTTGAATCTTGTAGGAATAAACCCTGTGTATGTGTCTGTTAGAAGATGACTTTTGTTATTAGCATTTTGAAAACTTACTTGCATACTTGCCTTGTTAATCTGAAAATCTAAATTTTTTTTTATTTCTAATCAATCCTTATATTTTTGAGATTTCTGTGCAGCCTTTGTTGCATGCAATAAATCTGGAATTTTTTGGGACGTATTTCACACGCGCAACATCTGTTGCATGCAACAAATTTGGAATTTTTTGGGACGTATTTCAGACGCATTAATTTTGACCCCTGTATCCCCATCAGAATTTCCCCACAATTGTGCTGAAGTGGATTATTATAAGGATCTATCAATTGACCTTAGTGCCATAAATGATAAAGCATGTTAATTTCGAACGCCAGTGGCACTATTATGGATTTCCCTGGGAATAGGGAATTGGGAAAATCATTTGCATTCCATTTTTGCCTAAATTATATTTTTTTGGCCTACTAAGGGAATAAGTTTGGTGTAAATATTTTCGAAACAAAGACAAATGGGAATTTTCCCTAAAAAAGTTTTGTGTAACAAAATTTTCCCAAATTACTTTGTTTTGAAAGGTTTACACTAAACTTATTCCTTCAGTAGGCCAGAAAATGCAATTTAGACAAAAATGCTATGAAAATATTTTTCCTAATTCCCTATTCCTAGGGAGAGCCAGAATAGTATCACAGGCCATTCAATGAATTTTCAAAACCGAAGACACTAATCGCAACATTATTCGCATTAGCAACCACCTTAAAGTCTCATCCATGTTTAATGACAAGTCAATTATTACCAAGTTCCAAATAAGATTGATTGATTGATTGATTGATTAGAATGTACGGCCAAGACTAAGCAAGGATCCCGGATACGCCGGGCCAACCGTACACCCCTTTTACATATAACAAGATGGAGGGATAGGAAAGGTTGTTAGGTATGATAGACTTGACCCGGTTACAGACACCTAAGTAGTCAATAGTTAGTAAAGCACAAGACAGCACAATTATTTTTGTTTTTCGGGATATAAATAGTCAGCAATCAACATCCTAAAAAGTAATTGATTAATTAGTAAATGTCCTGAAAAAAAATTTCATTATTATGAGTGATGAAATTTTATTTAATACCATTTCCTCATATCAATTCACATTAACGCCAGGCCCGCCACACACCTTTATTATATAGCATCTTAAAAAAATTGATAATCAATAATGTTGGCATCTTAATGGTAAATTTCCTGAAATAAAATGTCATTATTATGCGTTAGAGAATCATTATTTTGTACGATATAATTAAATTATTGTTGAATAGAATAAATGTAATTTAATGATTATTATAACTAATTAATTATAATTTGATTGTCGTAAAACAAATAAAATAAAATAAATCGAATCCAAATACTGTAGTATCAAACTGATGGATCCCCTCTTCAACGGACAACCCCACCATCCCTAACAAACCAATATGTTTATTAATAAAAATAAAAATGAAACAAAGATATCTGGTTTCAAAAATAGCTAATATGGAATCTATAAGGTAATATATCAACAATGAATGTGTCTCAGGTTAAGAATCCCCAACACCTAAACAAATCAACCCATTACAACCTACTCCCAATCAGAACTAAATAAAACTATTATGCTAATCAGGAATCTGTAAGATGACAGAAGCAGTAATAAGCAGCCATTAGAAAACAATCCAATTAAAGAAGTACCATGACGCCAAAAATACAAAAAAAACATCTATGTATCAATATTTGTCTGATTATAAATTCCATTGTGCAGCCTCCAAGCCAAAAAATAAGTCAACCCATAAAGCTTACCTCCACCGACACTTCAATGTTGCATAGAACCATAGTCATTTAATCTACATATTAAAATAACATCAGTAAATCAATTGTCGTGAGACAAATCAAATCTCAAATATACAACCAAACCAAATTAAAATAAGAAAAATTACAATTAAATCGTAATTACAAATCGACCTATAATTAAAAAATTGTTGTCTGGCCAATAGTGGAACTCCATTATATTCCCAGCGACGGCAATTGTCACCCCAATGCAGCTCCTGAAGCAAACCAACTTCGATCCGAAACCAAAAATGGCGGTTAACAAACACGATCAATTTGGAAGCCTTACTCCCAGCAAAACCTATTGAAAGAGCTTATAAGGAAGGAAACTCTTAATTACAAAATACATATCTAAACCAATTCAACCCGGGATTAAAACGTCCATGCACAAACTACAATTTATTAATTTCTAATAATAAAACTCAATATTGACAGCTGTCCAATCAGGAAACTATAAATAAAACACAGTATTAATGTTCATTATCTCAGACGGCTTAAGAATCTTAAAATTTTTAAAAAATTTAACACTTTAAAATGTAACATAATGTCCAATAAACAACCATCACAACCCCAGACACCGACCCACCACCTACAATGAATGAAACCCATTCAAAGTACTCTAAATATCAAAGAAGAAATTAGTACAATACAGCTCCACCATATACTCGCCGTCACTGTGTAATTTGATCACATATAATATATGTATTACCCAATGCAGTTCTATGCATTCATTTCTGCTCGATCATCACACATACACACACGCACACACAATTGGAACCCCTTCAAATATTTTTAATACATATTATCCCGCCACCCTTTGAAGCAAAGAGAACAGAAATACAAAACATTTAAATCACCACTATTAAACTCTTAATACAAATTTCTACATATTTTTACACATTCAACGAAAACACCAAAAAACAAATGAAAACATCGAAAATGTCAAAAAATATGTATGAATTAGCGAATTTGATATAACAAATAACAACAAAAATCTATGATTCGATCGTTTTTGTTTTTTTCCCCTGTGGCTTTTCACATAGTAAACCATTATGAAACCATAGCAACAACACAATACACACAGGCACAAAAAGTAAATATATCGCACCTGACAATGAAAAGTGACACAACTTAAAAATTCAATCTTTTCAGGATGGGCAAAAACAAAAAATAGTAATTTAATTGTGCTATTTAGCACCAAAATCATTCTCTACTATTTTCGATGTACGAAAAACCAAAATATCTATTGCGGGACACAAAATGCAACATTGTGCATCCTTCCAGTGAACCAACTCAAAACAAAGTTCATTTGTTTTGAGTTGTGTCGCCTCCCCATATCATGTGCGATATAATAAATATATAATAATTATATGTAATATGGCAAAACAAAACACAATCATATTCACGGAATTGGTGGCCAATTGACATCAGAATTACTCGAAATTATGTGATCGTCAAACTTGGTTGAAAAAAAAGATAATCTAAATCAATTTTATCCAATTTTGGCCACAAAAATTGGTTAACAAGACCCTTAATTGTTGTAAACGACACCTCAGAGAGATTTTTAGCTTTTCACAAACATTATCACATACAGTTGTTACTGTTTCAAGAGTACGAACTGGACGATCGGTCAAAACGTTTTTCAATTTTGCAAATTCCAAGCTCTGTAGCACGTCCACGTGCTGACTAAAGTCATCACATAATTTACGAAATGTTTTTTTTTTTTACAGAATGACTATTTCCGTAATAAGTTTTGATAACGAAAACGCTTTGTTGTGTTGTAAACGAGTACACGACTAAAATTGGTATAGTTTTGACTTTCCATTTGTCAAAAAATTTTCGCACAATAAATAATGTTTTTGAGCTTAAAAAAACCAACAAATGCAACACCCTTAACAATAATAATGAACTCAATTTTTTCGTAATAATAAAATTATATCCATAAACTGGGGTCTAGTACATAGTTATTTTTGATTTGATATGTTAAGTGGAGTATTTAGTCATTTTTGATATGTTAGGTGCAGTAGCCATTGTTGCGAAATAACCATCCCAAACAACACATAAATTCAATTAACATTTCAATCATAAGCAAACAATGTTCTAATTTTCCTATTCCCACGCGCAACACACAAAAACACGTGTGCGTAAAGAATTTAAGAAAATTACAAACTATAAAAACAAACCCAGAAAGAAACCTTGCACATGAGAAAAAATGTAATTTCATGCAAATTAAAATTCGAACAAGTTATTAATTTTCTGACCCAAAACCCAATTAAAATTTTTAAAAACAATCTAAATGTGTGACACAAAAAATTTACGAGTGGAAAACTACCACTCAGCACCATTTTGAAACAAAAACAAAAATTAATAAGGGCTATAGTATATAAGCCAAAAAATTGTAAAATGTTTTTTTAGTTAATCAGAAAAAGTGGTCAATCACAAAATAGTATCTCATCAACAAACAAATTTAAATAGTTCAAATAAAAGTCTAAATAGTGTGAACCAAATATTTTAAAATCTATATGTGAAATTTATATCTACTCAGTGTGTAATCGAATTGAAAAGTCTATCAATAAAGTTTTTATTTACTTTCATACATTTCATATACAAAAATCAAATTTAAGTAGTTCAAATAAAAGTCTAAATAGTGTGAACCAAATATTTTAAAATCTATATGTGAAATTTATATCTACTCAGTGTGTAATCGAATTGAAAAGTCTATCAATAAAACTTTTATATACTTTCATACATTTCATATACAAAATCAAATTTAAGTAGTTCAAGTAAAAGTCTAAATAGTGTGAACCAAATATTTTAAAATCCATATGTGAAATTTATATTGAACACTCTATCAATGAAAACTTTATATACCAAAATCAAAATTTAATAAGTTCAAGTTAAAAGTCTAAATAGACAAACCTATAAAAGTTACCAAAATATTACACGTAAAATCCATAAGCAAAATTGTTAATATATGTAAATTATTGTGTCGAAATTTAATTGTCAATAAAAGTATAAATCACAAAGTAAACAATCTAATAAATTAATTGTGTTTTGATTTAAAATAGTGAAATACAGTGCATTCATTATTATTTAACGTATAACATTCATCAACTCTTCCAATACAAGTATAATCAGGTAAGAACTTGACACTACAATTTAATTTCCACTACATTTTTATATTACATCAAATTATATTATTTATATTATTTCACAATATATTTAACCCAGTTACTAATTAAAATTATCATTTACTAAACAAATATAATTCAAACCATTTTCAACTACATACAAATATTTATAACATTTTTATAAACTATTCCACAATATTAACTCTCTACGATACTATTCTCATACATAATATATATATATACATTTTACAGCATGTAAAACTCGCATGTACAATATATACGCTATGTACAATATATACGCTATGTACAATACTAGCGCATAATTCTTATTTGAAATCAATTACTATCAATAATAAACTTTGTCAAACAAATACAACAGCAACATTAACATTACATGTAAAACATTGGCGCTGTAGTTTACGAACCCGTGTCAACATAATCTTAAGTAAAAATAAATTCACGCGTACAAAAACAAATCTCTTAGGTCGAACACTCATCCACTAAAAAACCAATCTCCCAACTTACACACCCTTTCGCACTACCTTTTGGTCGAACACCCCTTTACCAAAATAAAGTAAAAGTCCCCCCGAGGTTGTAAAACCCTTTCACCCAAATTTGCAGTTGTAAAAAATTCTCTTGTTTCCCCAAAATCGTAAAGCAAAATCAAGATCTCAAATGATCAACAAAAACTACAAATTAAATGAATTAAATGAGTGGAACCGCACCATTCAGCAGTAAATCAAATAAAACTACAAGATCACCAACTCGAGCAAGCGAAAGGCTCAGAATAAAATCAGAACCCAACGAGCTACACTCGAGGATCAAAAATCACTCAAGTATTCCAGTCAACAAGGAAAAAATCCAAACACCACAAACCATAAGTGAACAAGTTAAAATCCCAGCAGAAAAACAAATCGAAAAGGACACCCAGGCAACACAGAAGCCCCAGATCACAGATTTCGAAGACACAGGCAAACGCTCAACAAACACAAAAATGAACCAAGCAGCAATCCAACAGAACATAGCGAGCTTCGTGCCTGAGTTTAACGGCGAAGAAAACAACAACAGAACCAACAACTTAACCAGATTCCTTGGAACGGCAGATAGCGTCTACGAAACATTAAAGACAGAAGAAGAAAAAACCATATTCAACAAACTAATCAAACTAAGACTAACAGGTGATGCATACATAAGAATTTCACACAGGAACATCAACAGCTACACAGAACTTCGGGAAACACTAAACAACATGTACGCAGATTCATATTCATTAAATGAGCTCGAAAGAAGATTCACAAACACACAACAATCATATGGAGAATCGATAAGAAACTACGGCTACAGACTTCTAGAAGCATTAGAACAATATAAAACAGGCTACAAAACCAAGTACAACCTGGACGAAATAGACGAAGCATATACACAACACCTCAACACCACATCTGTACAAGCATTCAAATATGGACTAAACAACACAATTCTACGCGAAAAAATCGCAACAATAAAAGCCAAAAATGTCGACGAAATAGTGAATGAAACAGAAACAATAGACAAAATGCTAACCGGATCAATACAAAACCCAACAACACAAAATATAAACAAACTAATTCCGCAAATGCCATCCCAAACCTTCTTACCACAGAGCAACATTTACACAAGAGTCCCAGTCACATGCAACTACTGTCAACGACAAAATCATACATGGGATCAATGCCGTACACGAATGAACCAAGAAAGAATGAGCAGAATGACACAAACTCAGCCGTACAACCAACAACAACAGAGATATTTCAATAGATTCCACCAAACACTGAACCCATACCACAACTCATTTAACCAAGAACAATTCCGCAGACAACAACCACAAAATAATCAAAGCAACTACAGGCAAAATAACAGCACACAGCAACACAACAGCCAATATCCAACGACTTCACAGCAGATGTATAACAAACCAAACCAGCAAACGAACAGATTCACTCCGAAATTTTGCTCTCATTGTAAAATTACTACAGGACACACATTCGATGAATGCCGAAGTAAATTCTACACGAGAAACCTAACTCAACATAATAACAACGCAAACCCAGGCGCACCTCCCGACACAAACGGCTTAACAGAAAAATTCACAGGAATGAGAATCAACACATTATACCCGCAACAAGCACAAACCGATTATAACATACCACAACAACCTCAGCAGGGAAACTCCAGCGGATCCGACCAGCTGTAGGAGAGCCACTGCCACCGGATCAAAATCAAACAAACCAAACATATAACGAACAAAACGAAAATCAAAACTACTCTCTCCAAATGGGTATCATTCCAGAAATGTACCTAAATCATTTCAATCATACGAGCCAAGACGCTCACTCTATTCTAATAAATAAACAAAAGAGCCCAGACGCTCCTCTTAAATCATTAACAAACAAACAGACGAGCCCAGACGCTCCCATTAAACAAGTAGTATATAAGAAATCGAGCCCAGACGCTCCCATAGAAATTTTAGTAAATAAGGAAAAGAGCCCAGACGCTCATAACACAAACCAACAAACAAAAAACAATCATCCAGGTCAAGACGCTCCAACATTAGAATTACACGAAATACAAACAGACGACGACGACATTATCCAAGAAACAGCAAACTTACAAATTGACAACATATTTTTAGTAATACACATCATAATCCTATACCTTTCTACTAAATTCTCAAAATACCATAACGTAGCGAAAACACAATTATCTAAGATCAAGCAACAAATAACGACTATCAAACAGAACATACTATCAAACATAAAACGAAATTTATCACATAATAAAAACATACTCTACAAACTTTCGAACAACAAAAATATCAAACACACGTCCACACGTAAATCAAACCACATCAAACAAACTTTTATAATTGAACAAAGTCACAAATCCCCTACCACGAAACGAAAACAACCAAATCAAATTAAAACAAACTTCCTAGAACAAGAACTAGACGAAACTGACCACAACAGCTTAAAAAACCTACTCTATCCAGAGAAATCCACGTTAATAAATTTATTATCCAAATATAAGACGAACAGAGACACTATATCCCCTCTTATAAACCAAAAAACAAGACCGAATTTATTAATAGATTCAGGTGCAGACGTATCAGTCATCAAACAGAAACACATCAATACGGACGAAGTCAACAAATTAGATACACTAACACTATCAGGCATCGGAACAGGCACAGTAAAAACAAACGGATCACTAACACTAACACTACAATTAAACGATGAACTAAAAATACAACACAAATTCCACACAGTACCGAACGATTTCCAAATTCTCGAAGACGGAATAGTAGGAAGAGACTTCTTTGACAAATTTAAAGTAGACATACTCTACAGTACGAATAATATTAAAATCAACGAACATTTAATCAAATTTTCAAACAGAACTAATTATAATATAATTCTACCAGCTAGAAGTGAAACAGTTATCGAAATACAAACATCCACAAACGAACCGACAATTTGCACAGCAACTGAAATAAAACCAGGGATATTTATTCCACACACATTAATACAACCAATCAATTACAAAGCAAAAATCATGATAGCAAATACGCTACCACAAGACAGCGAAATATCCGACTTTAAACCAATCTTAGAAACCCTACCGGAAGACATACAGTATTACCACACAGGACAAAAAATAGACTATTCTTCACGGCAGGACCAGATTATTAAAACAATAACAAACAATCTAGATACAAATAATAATGTAGAGGAGAATATGACAATACTCGACTTATGCCTCCAATATGAAGACATATTCTTTTTGGAAGGTGACAAACTGACAAGCATTCAAGGTATATACCACAACATAAACCTATATACAGATTCAAAACCGGTACACGTACAAAGATACAGACTACCTCAGACACACAAAGAAGAAATCAACAGGCAAGTACAAGAAATGTTAGATGACGGAAAAATACAACCCAGTACCAGTCCCTTCAATAGTCCACTCCTAGCAGTCCCCAAAAAACCAGGAAGCGACGGCAAGCCCAAATGGCGCGTAGTCGTAGACTTCCGCAAACTAAACGAGATCACAATTGGCGATTCCTTCCCTTTACCCAACATTAATGACATCTTAGACCAACTCGGTCATGCACAATATTTTTCAACGCTAGATATGGCTAGCGGTTACCATCAGATAGAAATGAATCCCAACGATGCACACAAAACAGCCTTCAGTACAGATTACGGTCATTTTGAATTCAATAGAATGCCCTTCGGTCTCAAAAATTCGCAGGCCACTTTCCAAAGAACAATAAACCACGTCCTAAGAGGATTTCAAGGTTTAAAAGGCTTTATATACCTAGATGATGTAATTATCTACGGTAAAAATTTAAAAGATCACAATAACAAACTTCTAGAAATTTTCCAAATCTGCAGAGTAAACAACTTAAAACTACAATGCACAAAATGCCAATTTCTAAGGAAAGAAATAACATTCTTAGGTCATCTCATAACCCCAGAAGGAATTAAACCCAATCCATCGACTGTAGAAGCAGTCCAAAATTTTCCAGAACCTAAAAATATAAGAGAAACACAATCTTTTCTAGGTCTCGCAAATTACTACCGCCGCTTTATACCGAAATTCTCCGAAATCGCCGAACCACTAACAAAACTGACCAGAAAAGGCACTCCATTCATTTTTTCAGAAAATTGTAAAACAGCGCTATCCACCCTAAAAAACCTATTGATAAAACCCCCCATCCTTAAGTACCCTGACATGAATAAACCCTTTACTCTTACTACGGACGCAAGTGACTACAGTTTAGGAGCAGTCCTTTCACAAATCCAAAACCAAACAGAGTTCCCAGTAGCCTATGCCAGCAGAGCATTAGGCAAATCAGAAAGAAATTACAGCACAATAGAGAAAGAAATGTTAGCCATTTATTGGGCGGTAAATAACTTTAGACCATATCTCTATGGCAAGAAATTCACAATAATCACTGACCATAAACCACTTACAGGAAATCTAACAAAAATACCTAACAGAATCTTAAAATGGAACCTAAAGTTATCTGAATATAATTTCGAAATTATACACAAATCTGGTAAAGCCAACACAAACGCAGACGCACTCAGTAGAATTAAACAACAAAATCAAATCTCAGCAATCACAAGGGCACAAGCTAAAACCCAACTAGACACAACACCCAATACAAATCCCAATCCAGTCCACCATCCCCAGACAGATTCTACAAACTCTAATAACACAAACACACCTCCAAATTGCGCAAGACCACAGAACCGAAAACAAAATTTAATGAACAAAACAACCACACTAGCACAAGAAGAATTCACTCAAAATCTAGATTCAAATAACTTAAGAAATAATAAAATAGAAGTCGTGACAGACATAAGAAAAAGACAACAAATTTTAAATGAATATCACAATCTACCTCTAGGCGGTCATGCAGGCACATGGCGCACATACAAACGTATCAGAATGCTATACTACTGGCCGAAAATGTTACTAGATATCAACAAATTAATTAGAAACTGTCACACATGCAAAAGAAATAAAACCCACAGAAAGACAAAAGTACCACTACAATTGACTGACACATCAGAACACCCCTTCCAACGCGTAGCTTTCGATATTGTTGGCCCTCTTCCAACCACAGAAAATTCAAATAATTATCTGCTCACTTTTCAAGACGACTTATCCAAATTCTCAGGTGCCATTCCTATACCAAACCAGAACGCTAGCACAGTGGCAAGAGCACTATGCGAGCAATATATCACAAAATACGGAATCCCCGAAAAAATATTAACAGATCAAGGCAGTAATTTCATGAGTAACACATTTAAAGAACTCTGCAAACTTCTAAAATTAAAACACTTAACAACCACTGCATACCACCCAGAAACAAACGGTGCACTTGAAAAGTCGCATAACACATTGAAAGAATATTTAAGGTCTTTCACCAACCTCGATCGAAACAATTGGGACGAAATGTGCCACTACGCAATATTTGTGTATAACACTACACCACACTGTTCAACAAACTTTACCCCCTACGAATTAGTTTACGGACGACCAGCATTAATCCCCAGCGCAGTACAGAAAGACCCAGAACCGATATACAATTACGACGACTATGTTAACGAACTGAAAGCAAGACTAAGGGTCGCACACGCAATAGCCCGAGAAAAAATCATTAGCAAAAAAAATACAAGTCAAGACACAATATGACAAATCAACAAAACCATTGACTCTCGAACCGAACGACTTAGTCTGGCTAAAAAACGAGAACAGACGAACAAAACAAGATGCCTTATGGTTAGGCCCATACAAAGTTATAGAAATAAATTCACCTGTAAATACTACCATAGAAATCAACAGAAAGTTCATAAAAGTCCATAACAACAGATTACTTAAACAAAACTAAAATTAACTTAAATTCTTAAATAAATTTTACAGGACCAGGACTAAGAAACTACTCAATACAATAAATACAATTACCATTACCGTGCAGACACACAACACAACAAAATGGCCATGGGTATGCAAGACAAAAACACACATTAGTAAACCAACATGGAACGAAAAAAAAATGACCGAACTTGAAAATGCGAAAATTTAAATGCATTAAACGGTAAAATATTAAAATAGCTTTTTCTTCAACGAGCAAAACAATAAAAACTAACACTCGAGGAAGAACAGGCTATACTTTAACAATTATTATTTCAAAAAAAAAACTAACACCTACCAATTAAGATAAAATTTCCTTTTTTAAATATTATATACCTAAGCAACAAAAGCAATATCATTTAAATCAATAATATTATTTTACACTATATCTCGATCAATCAAAACAAAGAATAAAATAAAACATTTAGCATATAAGAAAACTTTCAAAGATTAAAGCATTTAGTATATAAGAGAACTATCAATAAAAATTCAATTAGTACATAAGAAAACAAAAATAAATCATGCACAAATAAAAATTCATATCCCAAATTACACATACAAAAAAAAAAATTTTTACTTAATTAACATTTCAATCATAAGCAAACAATGTTCTAATTTTCCTATTCCCACGCGCAACACACAAAAACACGTGTGCGTAAAGAATTTAAGAAAATTACAAACTATAAAAACAAACCCAGAAAGAAACCTTGCACATGAGAAAAAATGTAATTTCATGCAAATTAAAATTCGAACAAGTTATTAATTTTCTGACCCAAAACCCAATTAAAATTTTTAAAAACAATCTAAATGTGTGACACAAAAAATTTACGAGTGGAAAACTACCACTCAGCACCATTTTGAAACAAAAACAAAAATTAATAAGGGCTATAGTATATAAGCCAAAAAATTGTAAAATGTTTTTTTAGTTAATCAGAAAAAGTGGTCAATCACAAAATAGTATCTCATCAACAAACAAATTTAAATAGTTCAAATAAAAGTCTAAATAGTGTGAACCAAATATTTTAAAATCTATATGTGAAATTTATATCTACTCAGTGTGTAATCGAATTGAAAAGTCTATCAATAAAGTTTTTATTTACTTTCATACATTTCATATACAAAAATCAAATTTAAGTAGTTCAAATAAAAGTCTAAATAGTGTGAACCAAATATTTTAAAATCTATATGTGAAATTTATATCTACTCAGTGTGTAATCGAATTGAAAAGTCTATCAATAAAACTTTTATATACTTTCATACATTTCATATACAAAATCAAATTTAAGTAGTTCAAGTAAAAGTCTAAATAGTGTGAACCAAATATTTTAAAATCCATATGTGAAATTTATATTGAACACTCTATCAATGAAAACTTTATATACCAAAATCAAAATTTAATAAGTTCAAGTTAAAAGTCTAAATAGACAAACCTATAAAAGTTACCAAAATATTACACGTAAAATCCATAAGCAAAATTGTTAATATATGTAAATTATTGTGTCGAAATTTAATTGTCAATAAAAGTATAAATCACAAAGTAAACAATCTAATAAATTAATTGTGTTTTGATTTAAAATAGTGAAATACAGTGCATTCATTATTATTTAACGTATAACATTCATCAACTCTTCCAATACAAGTATAATCAGGTAAGAACTTGACACTACAATTTAATTTCCACTACATTTTTATATTACATCAAATTATATTATTTATATTATTTCACAATATATTTAATCCAGTTACTAATTAAAATTATCATTTACTAAACAAATATAATTCAAACCATTTTCAACTACATACAAATATTTATAACATTTTTATAAACTATTCCACAATATTAACTCTCTACGATACTATTCTCATACATAATATATATATATACATTTTACAGCATGTAAAACTCGCATGTACAATATATACGCTATGTACAATATATACGCTATGTACAATACTAGCGCATAATTCTTATTTGAAATCAATTACTATCAATAATAAACTTTGTCAAACAAATACAACAGCAACATTAACATTACATGTAAAACACCATGTTAATTCGGAAATCTGGGTGTCAGAATGGTAATTTGATTCATTATAACCCAGTGGTGCTGGTGGGCATGAATATTTTAAAGAGGGGTTCGCTGTTTTAGCCTTAAAAACTAGAAACTGTAGGAAGGACAATCGATTCATTTAAACAAATTTTAAGAGGGTGGCCCCTTCCCCGATGGTATAATTAAGATGATCTTTATGTGTATATAGGAATACAAACAGGTTCATTATACCTGTAGAAGTGCGCTCTGTTATAATCAATTTGAATATAGTCACTACATACCCATATGTGAGTTCTAATAATAAAAGCTAAAAATATTCAAATATTTGTGACAGATAAATAATAACATGCACATATTCATTCAATTTTATTGAAGATTGACCGTATAAAATACGGATATATTTGCCAATAGAATATCATTAGAACTACGCAATTATGGACTTAACTAACAACAATGTTTAGCCATAATTTGCAGCTTTTTATAATATGTTTTATTCGAAGTTAACAGGGCCATAATTGTTTAGTTTAGAGATTATTGCTAAATGCATGATACTAGTAACAGTTATTAGGTTGACATCGAGTCAGAAAGATGTGTTTCGACTTTTTGTTCGTACAATATGTAGATGCGTGTGAAGTTAGACCTAACTAGAGTAGAACTAATATTAGGAATAGTTTAGCACAAACTTCACACGCCTGTACACGCTTTTGAAGTTAAAACTAAATTGATCCTAAACTATCAAACAAACAAAAAATGAGAATGTATTGGTAAAAGTGAAATAAAAATGGCATTTAGGCGAATTTTTAAAATATTTGAATCAATTTTTTATGTTAGTAAAACATATAGGGGCCTAGTTTTTGGTTCATGTTACACTTTGCGTTAAATACTGCTATGTTAAATGTTGCGTTAAATTATTGCGTTAAACTGTTGTGTGTTCACATGTCACGTAAAATATTATACAGAAAAACCTTGATTTAACAGACTAATTAGAGAGTCCGTTAAATTCGATTGTCCGATAAATCCGAATGTTTTTAAATTTAATTAATTCGATCGAATTTAATCTGGGACGGAACTCAGGCATTTCTTAGCCGATTATGTTGGAATTGGGTATGTTGGATGGAAATGGGATTCTTAAATGATTTTCGGTAGAAGTTCAGGAATATGTCCACCTGGGATGAAACTCGACCAATTCTTAACTCGTTATGATGGGATTGGATATGCTGGATGGAAATGGGACTCTAAACTGTTGGAAGTAATTTTGGAAAAGGCCACCTAGAACCCGGCCATTCTTTAACTGAAAATAATAAATTTATTGTTTAATGAAAATGAGATTCATTATTGATTTCTTGAGGAAATTTTTTAATATGGCCACCTGGAACGGGACACGGCTATTATACTTAACCGATAATAATGGAATTCGGGACGTTGGATAAATATGTGATTATAAAATTATAAACTGCTGTACTCGCCAGAGGATGAGAAACCGAATCATAATTTTCCTCTTTTCTGATTATTGCTGTAGTGGAAAGCGTAATTATTGTTTGTTTTATGGAATTAACTTCCAGACCATTTACGCTCTTATATTGCATAGTATCTCAAAATTGTAAATGTTTGCTTGGTTTGAAAAGTTCTGGAAATAAGGTCTTAGAAGACATCATATTTCATGTTCCCGTGAACAGTTTTAGAGGTCGTTATTGATAAGAATATTATAAGTTTATCTGGGCCTTTTGTGTAAGGTTCATAAAGTGATTTTTGTGAGATTTGGTAGTTGGCCGGCCGCTAAACCACTAATTACGTGGGTCACGTACTGTTGATAGATGTTAAGTCATCAAGCCTTTTAAGAAATATGTTAACATCACAAGCCACTTACTTCAAGAAAGACGCTTGGTGGCCATATTCGAGAATTCCTTCCCAAATCATTTTAAAATCCCATTTTCATTAAACAAACCCAACTACATTATAATCGGTTAAACCATGGCCGAGTTCGAGGTGGCCTTTTCCAAAACTACTTATAATAACATTTTAGAATCCCTAAGAAATATCTAAGATCCGTCCCAGATTAAATTCGATCGAATCGATTAATCCGTTGCCACACACTTTTAAATTGACAACCGTGCTCAGAAACACACTTTTTTTTAATTGATTGTGACTGCCATATGAAATTGTGCATCCTTTATATGTTTGGAAGTGAAAATTATCACATTTTCTCACAGTTTTTCGATGAAAATTCTCGACGACTATAGCCATCATTGGTTGATCACAACATTTTTTCTCTCCCCAGAACAAATGACGCTATAGCCGTCAGATTTTTGGTGATATGTAGGCAAATGACGGATATAGCCGTTCTGCATATTTTAATTGATTTTAATTTGTAATTTGAAATAAATAAATGAATTCTTAAGATCGCGAATATTTTTGAAAATGGTAAATCGAGAAACATAGCAATAATATTGTTAACAATAATTTGTGAGCTGAATTTCTTTATATACTCGTATTGTATATAATTATTTCATTATAGCCACAGACAGATATATAATATTTTGTTAGTAAAGATTATATATTAACAATTTAATAGTTTATGTTATATACTCAAAATTATTCTTTCCCTATGTTGCCATCGAATAGAAAAATATATCTCGACGGATTATTTTCTCAAATTCGTAAACCCTCGATTTAACGGACTCCTATTTAACGGACGCTCCAATTAACGGACGCTCAATTTAACGGACAATTCTTTATTTTCTATTTTTCGGTTATCGATTATGATGGGATTGAGTATGCTAGATGGAAATGGGATTCTTAAATGATTTTTGACGGAAACTCCGGAATATGGCCATCTGGAACGGAACTCGATCAATTCTTAACCGATTATGATGTGATTTTGCATGTTGGATGGAAATAGGATTCTTAAACGATTTTGGGAGAAAATTCTGGAATATGCCCATCTGGGACGGAACTCGATCAATTCTTAACCGATTATGATGGGATTGAGTATGCTGGATGAAAATCGGATTATTAAATGATTTTTGAAAGAAGGCCTGGAATATGGTCGCCTGGGACGGAACTCGACCAATTTTTAACTGATTATGATAGGGTTGGGTATGTTGCATGGAAATGGGATTTTTAAATGATTTTTGGAAGAAGTTCTGGAATATGAGTACTTAAGACAAGATTCGGACATTTGCCTACATATCACCAAAAATCCGTGGGCTATAGCCGTCATTTGTCTCTGTAGGCGGAAATATATCGAACTGTTAATCATGAAAAATCGCGGAAAAAAGCAATTGATATGCTATCTGGAATGATACATCTTTTTTTCACTGAATAATTAATAAATAAATGAATTAGTACAATTCGTAAGAATGATTGTTCTTTTTTTATTAATTAAAATATGCAGGACGGTAATAGCCGTAATTTGCTTAGAGAGTTGTTTAGAGTTGTTTAGAGGTTCGGAGAATTTGTTTAGAGGTTCGGAAGTTCTATTCTTAACCTTTCAGATAATTATACACAACTAGGTGATAATCAGGCGAATTCTCAAAATATTCAATTTCTTAAGAAAATCATAAATTCTTACTATAGCGCAGGTTATTAAAATATTTATTTGACCACGTGAATCCTATTAGCTTTTCAAATGGTTTAAAGGTTCGGAAGTTCTAATCTTAACCTTTCAGAAAATCATACAGAACTAGGTGATAATCAGGCGAATTCTCGAGGTATTCAATTTTTGAATAAAATATTATTTTCTTTGGACGGAAAAGATTATTTATTTTAACTATACGAATTCGAAAAATGTTTTTTTTAAAGAATAATTTCAATTGGAAAACTTTTCAAATACATATTTCATTATTTCGCCTAAATGTCATTTTTATTTAATTTTTAGCAATACAAACTCACTTTCGTTTGTTTTTGTTGGTTTAGGACTAGTTTAGGTCTAACTTCAAAAGCGTATATGTAGGGGGAGACGGGGCTACAGTAAGAGCGGGGTAAAATTAAACACACTCAAAATTTCTCTAATTAACGGGATTCGAGAAACAAAAAATAAATAAATGTGAGAATGATCATTCTCTTTATGCTAAAAAAAATGTATGCCGTTAATCAGTCGCACTATTGTTTTAGACACAAATGGTTGTTTTGTGTAAAAAAAGTAATTTTTTTCGTATTTCGGAGAGGATCGCTCGTAAATTCTAAAGCTGAAAATGTGAGTATATTAGAATTGTATTTTAATTGTTGTTATATTTATTTTATTAATAATGTACTAGATTTTGCATAATTTTATTAGTCTTATATTTTTTTTATATTTTTATCGAAAAAATGAGAAGGGTATTTTAAGCATGTCATGTGGGGCAAAATTAAGCGAGCTTATTTTAACCCCAAATCATTTAGTTGCTACCTTTATATTATTTCATATTATTTGTCGATTTTAGAATGGTTCGAAATTATAAAAAAAGAGACGGCGTTAATGAGAATTCTATGGCCGCAGCTATTAGAGAGGTTCTTAAGCAAAAAAAAAACGATTAGAGGCACCGCCATAAAATACCATATTAACCATAACACTCTTTTTAAAAGAGTTAAATTTGTTAGAAATGTTAAGCCAGTATTACGTGAAGGGGATTCTGGCAATGAAAGCGAAGATCAAATTAAAATGTGTGCGGATCTCTTACGTCAAAATCATCGACAAGTTTTCACAAACGATGAAGAAAAAGAGTTACAACATTATTTATTACGTGCTTCAAAAATAAACTACGGTTTAACTTACGTGCAAACACGAAGTCTGGCATTTCAATATGCTGAATTGCTTAAAAAAACTTACGCTAAGAGTTGGGATGTCAACAAAGCGGCCGGTAAAGACTGGATGTCTGGGTTCATGAAACGGCATCCTCAGCTAAGTTTGAGAAAACTGGAAAATACTAGTTTGGCTCGAGCTACTGCTTTTAATGAAACTAACTTGAAAGAATTTTTTAATAACTATATTGAGGTCATGAATAGATTTAAATTTGCATCAAGTCATATATTTAATTTAGACGAAACTGGATTACCACTGTTCTTCAAGCACTAAAGGTAGTATACAAATAAATGCTGTAAATTAAAATACATGATTTAATTTTTAATTATATTAATAGGTAATTGCAGACAAGTCAAAAAGACAAGTTGGCCAAATAGTTTCCGCGGAACATGGGGAACTCGTTACTTTTTGTGGCATTATTAGTGCTGCTGGTAATTCAATTGCACCGGTATTTATGTTCCCAACCGTTTTTTGAGCGGCGCGCCAAGTGGAAGTTTAGGCCTCGCATCTAAATCAGGATGGATGACCGTTGAACTTTTCCCGGAAGTTTTAAAGCACATTCAACTTCATACACGTTGTTCCAAAGAAAATCGTATTTTATTGTTGATGGACAACCACAATAGCCATTGTACTTTGTCTGCAATAGAATTTGCTCGAAAATGTGGAATAATTATTTTATCTTTTCCACCACATTGCTCACACAAATTTCAACCTTTGGACATAGGTGTTTTCGGTCCATTTAAAAGTGCTCTAAAGATTGCTTTTAATTATTTTATGATGAATAATCCGGGGAAAATAATTACAATTTACGATATACCCGAACTTGCAAACCGCGCATAGGAAGCATCTTTTACACCACGAAAAATATCATCGTCGTTTCAAAAACCTGGCATTTGGCCTGTTAATCAACTTACTTTCATAGAAGCTGATTTTGCTGCGGCATTTGTAACCGACCGGCCATACACGGACAATAATTCAAACAATATTGCATCGGCAATACATCTACAACCAATTGACCACAATCAGTCACATCTACCACCTACTTCAAGTCAAGCTAATGCATATTCTGTTACTCCGGAACAAATAAGACCTTTTCCAAAGGCTGCACCACGAAAGGAAAAATTTAACAGACGTGAAAGAGTGAAATCCCGATTTTTTACCGATACACCGGAAAAAATAGATCGTTTCTTTGAATGAAGCCAAGAATCAAAAACGGATGAATAAAAGAATCCGTGGTAAGCCTAAGAAGCCCGATCAGGTACCGTATTTATTTCGTATAATCGCATTGTACAAAAATGTAACCATTTTTTCTTATAGATTATCGAAACATCTGAATCTGAAGTTTCTCTTGATCAATTCCCTGATTCAGATGACTGCTCTATCATATCCCAGCAAAATGAAAATTTACCAAGTCTTTTAGTAGATGATGATGATGATCGAAACGAAACGAAGGCGACTTTGTGTTAGTAAAATTTCATCAACTTAAAGGAAAGCAAGACGTGTTCTTCATTGGCAAAATTCAAACGGTTTATGAAAAAACTGATTATGATATAAAATTTTTAAGAAAGCATAACCAATACTATGTATTTCCAATAATTCATGATATATCAGTATATCACAAATAAACAGAACCGATATTATTTCAAAGTTGCCCGATCCTACTGAAATACCCGGAACTTTGCGTACTAAGGGCTATTACCGATTTGAAGTCGATTTAATTGACTATAATATGAGATGAACTTGAATTAATTAAGGGCTAATATTACTTATTAATTTACTTAAAAATCTTACTGAAATTCTCTAAGAGACTGTTTGTTTATTTGAAATGTTGTATGAAATGTGTTTTATTTTTGTTTATGAAATAAATAAATTTATTTAAAATAGTTTTTTATTCAGTTTTATTAAGCTTACTTTTACCCCATAAAAATATTGATTTGCTTACTTTTACCCTGCCATAGGGGTAAAAGTAAGCGGAAACCTAATTTTTTTCTTTGGTTCTTTAAAGGTATACAAAGTGAATCTTTTTTATTTTTAAGTCATCTATTTTACAGAAAACCTTTTTGGGAAATAATAAACACATTTAAATACTACAAAATTAAAATTATAAATGATTCAATAAGAAAAATCGAAAAATGCTTACGATGGCCCCACCTCCCCCCATATAGAAATTTATTATTTCCATTAAAAGCTAATAAATAGAACTTTTAATAGACATAACTGTAATGCAATGCTTTAATGATTTTATTTTCAATTCAAAATTCTGACAGATTTACATAATGCCTACTAGATTTCGTAAGAATCAGAAAAAGTTTATCAAATATATTTAATGCATGTTCGTTTGATGTAAAACCCGCGTAAGTGGTCAGTACGGTTTTTGATCGATCTTTCACAATATGGGCTATCTTAATTAATTCGAGGGGGGTTATTGCAACTCGATGTATAACAAACAAACTTGTGATCAGATGTAAGCGGCTGTAATAAAATCGTGAATGGTCATTACCTAAAGAGGAAGGTAATTAATTTCATTATAATTCAATTTTAGAGATGTGGGCCGTTGCAATAAATTCGGGCGAATTTTGTTGGTACATGAAGACCATTTAGTTCACATATTCCATTTTTAGGAGTGCAGACTGTTGTAATAAATTTGGGATTAATCATTACGCATACCGAAAGGCTGAGATCATTACGTTTACAGAACGTAGCATGCACATAAATGCAATTCGATATATTTTGTGGGCTATTGTAACAAATTCGACGGTGATCATTACTTGTACGAAGTCAATTGGAGCCTTTATAACCTTTTTTTTAACAATACAGGCTATTGTGAAAAATCCGGGATGGATCATTACGCGCATATAGGACAACAATTCGAAGTATTATTATCAAAATAATTATGGGTATTATTAAGTGCAAAGGAATGGGATGGGACCTGTTGAAATAAATTCGTGCATTTACGTGTACAGGAAGATAATTTGATGAACTGTGATCCATTTTTTGAGATGTAAAGGAAGTTGATCCGATTCATTAAACCTCATACATGTATGCATCAGGTGTGGACCTTTGTAATAAATTTGTGGCTGATTATTGCATGTACTGGACAAAAATTCGGAGCAGTATCTGTAAATAAATTTCACTTCAAAAACAGTATTTTCTAAAATCTCATGATGTTTAGTATCTTACCGTGAAAAGAAACTGAGAAACACGAATCTGATCAAATTCAGTGAAATAACGAATACACGTTAAAATATCAAACTTTAAAATATTAAAATGAATCCCCATTTCCCTTGGTCACGCCATAAATTGAGAACGACATTACCAACTTCATTCATCTTTTTTATAAGTTTAATCAAAGTGTGTTTAATACTTCCTACTTTTAATTAGTTTTCTATGTATACGAGCAAGTTAAACTGACGAGCAATGCGAAGAGCGAAATGAAGTTGAACGGAATCGATGGAATCGAAATCAACAACGTGGAAATGTTGCGTTTAATCCCTATCGAGCTGCATTCAATTACACCGAGATTATTTTATGCCTATTTTCAAAATAAGTATAATGGGAAACAATAAACTTTTACCACCATGGGGCTGGTGTAAAATACATTGGCAGCTTTCAATTGACATGGTGTAAAGTACGTTGGTAGCTGTGAATTGCCAAAAGTAACCAGAAGTGGGTGTGTTTATTTTCCCAGCCACATAGTGGTACAATTACCGCTATACAATTACCTATATTACATCTATTTATCCTTGCAGATTCATGACGGATAGTGACTACAAGTTTTTGCCAATTTATTTTATGGGCGACTCAGCAAGACAAGTCGATCAGCGTTGTGCACACCACAATTCGGTAAAAAGACCAATTGTGGAACCACTCCAAACATTTTTCCATCATCTCAACGAATTGGTTGCATTATTCAAGACTGCATTAGACTATATACCATCTGATAACCACAAAATTGTCATTAGAGCCGATAAGATGCCTGCAGGGCAACACGCAAGACGTTTTAATGTGGCAACAATTGATGAACGACTGACGGAAATGCACAGAATGTCGGCAAAATGACTATTGTTGCAGCAACATACGTCGGAAGTTCGAGGTCCGTTGATGTATTCAGTCGAGTGGCAAAAATACGGATTGCCACATGCACATATCCTAATTTGGCTGCGGTTGAAAGAATAAGACCGAATGAAATCGATGATGTGATATCAGCGGAAATTCCCAATAATGAAGAAGATCCACTGTTACATGAGATGGTTACAAAAAATATGATTCATGGTCCATGTGATATATTAAATCCCAATTCTCCGTATATATGGTTGTCGGAAAATGATTAAAACGCTATCCAAGACAATTATTAGCAGAAACTATTACTGGAAATGATGGTTATACACTTTATCGCCGCCGATCCAATGATGACGATGGAAGGCCAATGATAGTCAAAGTGAATCAACAGGACATTGAAGTTGATAATCGTTGGGTTGTTCCATTTTCACCGATTTTCGCATTGGCAAGTACGTGAACAAAGGTAGTGCCATGGCTGTGTTCGAAGTTGCTACCGAAAATTTCCATGAAGAAATCACTCAATTTCAAATGAGCCGTTATGTTAGCAGCAACGAAGCGATGTGGCGTATTTTTTCATTCGCTATTCATGAAAGACACCTCACTGTTGTTCACTTGGCCGTACATTTGAAAAATGGTCAAAGAGTGTATTTTAGAGCGGAGAACATATTACAGCTTCTTTGAAATGTGCCAGAATGATAACTTGTACTCTGCTGTACAATCGTCAAAGAAATTTTACCCACAAGTATTTTCCATAGATGCACTAGGACGTCTTTACACAGTCCATCCCAGTCGAGACGAGTATTTTCGAAGATGCTGTGATTTCGTTAAATGCTAAACAAATACGAACATCGCTTTCTATAATTATGTGTACATGCTTTCCATCAACGCCGATTGATTTATGGAACAAATATAAAGATCATGACCGAAGATATATTGCATCAGATGCGTCTTAGAAGACATGTGCTTGATGCTTATCAACAAAGGATTAATACAATCAGGAATGACAAAGCGCGATCGCCAATTGCACGACGCATTGAATGACGCAAGAGTTAAGACATTGAGAGAAACCGTTCAAAGAGACGTTCCTCTTTTAAATCCGCTACAACAATATATCTACGATGCGTTCATGACGGTAGTGAACGATGGAAGTAGCGAAATTTTTTTCGTAGATTTTCCCGGTGGAAATGGTAAAACCTTTTTAATATCATTGATTTTGGTAACGATTCGATCGCAAAATGGAATTGCACTTACACTTGCTTCATCAGGTATTGCAACTACGTTGTTGGAAGGCGGTCGAACAGCTCATTCAACACGCAAGTTGCCGATGAACATGCAAACTCATGAAACTCCAACTTGCAAACTTTCGAGGAATTCTGCGATCACCAAAGTGTTGCAGCAAATAAAATTGACCGTTTGGGATGAATGCACGATGGCACACAAAAAATCTTTGGAGGCATTAAACGACACGAGCCGGCGAAGTTAATGCTTGTTTGAAGTCGTCCATTTTGCTCGACATTGGTACTGACAAAATTCTTGTTGACACATCGTCTGGGTTTATATAATTCCCTGCCAATTTTTGTCACTTCTGAATTAAAGACTGAACTCATCGAGATGGTGTTCCCAAACTTTGCTCAAAATTACAAAAATCATGTTTGTTTGATGTCAACGAAATGAATTTTTAGATTCAAAATAAGAAAGCCGGCGAATAGATGACACACAAATCGGTTGATTCCATCACTAATCAAGACGATGTTGTCAACTGTCCAATGCAAATTTTAAATTCGCTGGAATTGCCCGGATTACCACACAACGTCTGTCGGGTCAGCTAGTTATTGATAAAACTAAAAAAATGAACACAGCAGTGGTGAAACCACCCAAAAATTGAAGCAACTTGTGGAGGCAAATCAACAACTAGAATTTGATTTAGCTAATAATCACACTGGGTGAGTACCTAGTTGGTATATCTGGCTAAATCGTTAGCGGGTATCTTTGCAAGTGGAACAAAAATGAATCACTTCCGATTATACCAGTAGCCAACACGTAAGAAAAATAGGTGTAATTACTTTTGCGTCACTTTGTGGTTCTGTATCGTTAATATTTACTAATATGTCCTAATAATCCAATCATACGAGATGACAAAAGACCGATTAGTTTAAGCGCAATTCTGATTTGCTCATGCCATAGCTTGCCCTCACGCACTCGCGTTGGAGATTTTGAAACATGTCGTTAAATATTTAATTTTTTCTTTTCCCTGCTTTCCAGTTACGCGATGTTTCAGTAAACCAATGGCACAATATTAACATTCAATAGAAGATTAAATATATCGGTAGCTAAAAGACACTCGCCTAGCTACACTATCTCTATACTCAAATATTTATGCAAATAACAGTTTTATCATCAGCGGCATGTATACGAAGGAAATTCAATTTGAATGTATGTTTTTTCTTCGAATACATTCACCGTATTACCCATCTGTTCTACATTAATAAAAATATTACTACTCTTGCCAAAAATTCTCCTGGTTAACCCTTTTTTTGACTGTTATATAAGTATATAGATTTGCTAAACTCAATTTTAAATGAAAATCTGGTTTAAACCAAACTCTCCACCCCACCAGCTTTTAAGCTTATATGTATTGCCAGCATATACATACAACATCCAACCTGCATTGGATTTGCAAAAAAATAAGAAAAAACCGAAAGTCGTTTACAGTCCTCAAATTTTAACAATGAAAATTAAAAAAAAGAAAAAATAAAGAAATCCATGACCCTATTGATAACTTCTTTAGTATTCCTTTTTCCTCATTTCCTATATACATAACACAAATTTTTGGGTTACATCGTTCTTGTAACACGTCCCCAGAATCTATTTCTGTATCAGCGGGGATAAGGAGAACTAAATTATTTAACCACTATATATACATACAAAAACTGTACGAAAAAATGGCGCCTGCGCACTAACTGTCATTTTACGTAATCAAAATTTAAAATAAATTAAATCGCACTGTTTTTTATACATTTTATAGATTTTTAGTTTTTATTGCGTGCACTAATAAATTATAAAAACAAAAACTATCTATATGTAGACACATATAATATTCTGTGACGCAATAAAATAAATGAAAAAATAATTTCTTTTATTACCGCACGGCGCACACTATGCAATGCACAAAACAGTACAATAATTTGTTTTTTTTTGAGGTTAGGGTCAATTAATATGTTGAGATGGAATGATATAAATGAATTGGAGATAAAAAAAAATAAATAAAATTCCATAAATTTGTTAAAAAATGGGTAATTGATGATTATTTCGATTTAGATTTATTTATAGACAAAATATACATTTTCATGTATATACGCAATACTTTTTGTCGTCTTCGTTGTCGTCGCAAAGAAGAGCAATAATAAAACTGTCAATCTCTCTCTATGGTCTATTCTTCTTATATGAATTTTATTAATGAATTTTTGATTTGGTTTTTTTAGGGGGTTGGAATGTACTATTAATTAGTGATTCTGCCTGAGATAATCATCTTTTTCGTACGGTTTTAAAATAATGTAGGACGTACGCAATTTTAAAACAAAAGCAAAATTTTTTGCTACGGTTATGCTCTCTCTACGGTACGGTACGTATATACTTGCGAAGTATTGATCCTTCTTGGGAATATATACACAAAATAATATAATCCATATATTTGCGTATAACTGTATTTTTATTAGTAAAAAAACACGTTTTGTTGTTTGTGTTGTTTAATTGGTTGTGGCGTAAACAAGAAAATACTTTTACCGTATTTTAAGTACAATGTTAGTACATTTCCGGCAAATCTGTTTTAGTTATCGTTTATGTCGTTCGAATTGTATCAGCAAATCAATTGTCAAGCGTCACCATGGTAAGTCGAAAAACTGAGTAGTCTTTACTTACAAGTATGGTAACTCACACCTTTAATTTTCGAATGCTGGTTTGTGGAGACTGTATTGTTAAGTTGTCTTTAAAGACTTCAAAGGTAAACGAGTGAATAAAAAACAAAAGAAATGTTAACTTTCTGCAAAAACTCAAAAAACCTAGAATATGTATTCACGTTTGAGATCATTCTCGGAAATATATAACCTTAAAAGATGAAATGCAGCAGGTATTAATTTCATTTTTTGTTATTGTCGCTCCCTCCGTTTCCAATTCCAAAGTTTCTAATGTTGTCATGATATTGGATCTAATTTCAAATGCCGCTCTGTTTAAGAATTGTGAACTAAAAATTCGAGAACGTTTACGATTATGTTTTTACGAGTTGATATTACAGGTAGAAAGAACGTCAATCCCAAGTATCGCTACTTCTAACTTATTTCGATTTTTATGGAACAATTGTTGGAACTAAGTGCCACGGTCAAGTTCCATTTTATTACAAGTTTTACTATGAACTGTGGAACAAAACTCATAACTCAAGAAACTGAATATTTTTGAGTTCCATGTTTTCCATGAAATATCTCAAAAACGTAACGAAAGTTGGAACTGTCAAAATTAGTTCCATTTTGTTATACTTGGGATGTTGTTTATTTTTGAACGACGAGTGTTCAATGATTTGGTCCGTTACGCATAACACGCATAACATTTGTCTTGATTGGAATATTTTACAACGGTCCAGCTTTTCAATTGAGAAGATGCGTTTATCATTGTGGATATCTGAAGCTGAGCTTACGGCTATTTGTGGGTAATCAATAGTGAATGCTAATAGAATGGTGATTTTAATAATTATAATTCGACGATTTAAATTCGCACACTCATGCTTTGATATTATATATAAATGAGATAAAGAATGTCCAGGAATGGTGATAGTCGCCGAGATATGGAGTCTAATTATATCTAGTTGATCTTAATATGGACGCCCGATATTTAAATTTGAAGTCAGTAGTTTTTTTCAAGTAGTCTCATTTTTTAACATATTCATTTAGAAGACGCGATAATTTGTTTAAGGAATTTACTTAGTTTATCACAAGATGTAAAAGTTTATGAGTAACAAGAATTTCTTGTGAACTTCTAAAATAAAACCTTTTCAAATTGCAACCATTAATTCGATGTATTTACACATTTATGTATAATTAAGTTATGTATTTTAGGTTCTTGGCAAAAACTTTGTAAACTTCTAAATGTTACTAACCAGTAAGAACCATTTTTCTTAAACTAGCTAAGAGCTCACGGATCTCTATGAGCAATCTTTGGAAAACTAATCATCTAAAATTTGCTTAAGGAACTGAAAAATTAAGTATAGCCTCATTTCTGTGTACATCGAGGTAGCCGGCCTCCATGTCGTGGGAGTAACTAAGTTCAAGTAATAGCTAACATCAAGGTAATTCTTAACACGAATTTTAAGATATAGAATTAATTAACGAAAAAGACCCGCTTTTACCAAAGAGAACCAGTAAATGTATTTTGTTCAAAAACCGTGACTTGAGATTTAGGAGTTTTGTTGTTGTTTCATAACCGCAGTATATGTAAATATTAAATTTTATTATTATTTACTTCAAACAAATATAAAATTCGTTTTGAACATTTAGTTGGTTTGCGAAACAGTAGCAAACCTCCCAACTCTCATGTCTCATTTTTCGAACAAAATCCGTACTCAGATGAAATTAGATGCGTTAGATATGTCAGATTACATTACATCCCAAGGATGCCTTGTCAGCAAAGATATTCCAGAAAGCTGCATTTAACTGCAAGAAGCCCCATTCCACAAGCTACAGAGCACTACCGCCGCGTTCAAGTTATCAACATTTGGCTGGCTAAACAAAGGGATGTTACAACAATACAAAACAACTTTAAATTTCTTTTCCAACAAACGACAATTTTCATTTTTTGGGTCTATCTTTTAATTCAACTAGAGCAAGCGCAGGGTATAGAACCCTGGGTATTGTACACTGAGCAACGCTTGTGCAGGGCCAAATGTTATAAATTTTAAATTGTAAATATAATAAATTATTTCTTACTTTGCACACTGTTTCAGGATATCTAACAGTTGGGCACATGTTCGAGTTATGAACCTTATGAAAATATGTAGCACTTTGAAATTTTAAAATCAAATTTGCGATGATTTCACTAATCATGATGAAAGAACTAAAAGCGCTCATTGACATTCATTTCAGAGTAAAATTTGAAGCACCGAGTATGCATAGTTCACAAATAAAAACGCATTGTGCAGGGTAAAATTACACCAGTTGAACTACAAATCACAAAGTATTTTTTAATAGCGCACTGCCTGCTCGGGGTTAATTGAATATAGACCTATAATCGAAAATGAATCGGTTAAAAACTATCTAAGTGGCCTTACTGAGGAAACAACACCAAGTACTTTTTCTGGAAAGCATCAACAAGTTTAAAACGACCTAAACTTCAAATACCACTAGAGAAGAATGACGATGGAACACCTCTAGAACATGTTTCACTGCCTATACCTGGGCAAACAGATGATAAAAACAGATCGCCAGTATATGGTACACAGTGGATCAGTAAAACTTAACTGCAATCACTTCGATTGCATGCAATGAAATACATAACTACTTACATTGAACTACTTACAGAAAACCATGGGTTAATCCAGGCCAGCCCTCAACATCAGTTGCAAAAATGAATATTCATGCTAAGAAAGTGTTACTGCGTGTCTGGTGGGATTGAAAAGGAGTCATTTACTACGAGCTTCTGAAATCTGGTGAAACTGTGACAGCTGAACCAGGCCCAATTGATTAAATTAAGTGATGCTCGTGATTAAATTAAGTGTTGAGCTTTGCTCGTCCACATACAGCAAAATCAACCAAGGAACTCATTTTCTTCTTAGGCTAGGATATTTTACAGCATGTGGCGTATTTTCCGGATTTAGCTCCAGCGGTTCACGAAAGTTGAAGATGTGCAAAAATGATTTTACTTCAAAACCACCATGGTTTCTATCGCGAAGGCATTCATAATCTACCTGATAAATGGCAAAAAATCATAGATAGCAATGGCGAATATTTCGATAATTGATCTTTGTAACAATTATATTTTCAATAAAGTTGAATTTGACCAAAAAAAGCAGAGTTTCTACTTACACACCTAATAAATGAAATGGTAATAAATGTGTTTATAGTAAAAAGGTTAAACCTAAAGCAAGATAAATTTCTCCCTCCCTAAAAATCAGTCCCTTCCTCTACTGTTACACCTAGTCTGAAAGATCCCTAGTCATTTCACCTGAATTAGGCGGCGTTCAATTTATGTTTATCTGTAAAATTCGCCTGCTGATTGAATGGGAAGCGGAAATCGACCCAAAAAAAATTGTGAAACGGTTGAATTGTCGGTATATAATGGTTAAAACTAAATATGTTAATATTTTAATTAGGCCGCTCACGATCCGTCGTTGGAAGGCCTGCAGTAGATGGTACCTTCATTTCTGCATGCCTGCTACATAAACCAATTTATGAATTCTGAAGTTCTGAAGTGAAAATGTTCAAATTGATGAGGTCAAAATTTAACCAAAAAAATAATTCACTTTCTGTTCAAGATCGGTTTTATCACCTTTAGTAATTTATTACACCAAACTGCCACAGATATTAGTTCAAATGTTACTCCGTGAGCCGTGTGGAGCAAAAATCAACCTTATCCAGATGGGTAATAAATTTTTGTGTCAAGCTAGACGGAATTGGGTTCAGACGATAAAGCCTTCAAATATACGTAATACATAGGACAAATGACGTTAAAGGTGGTAAGGTATTACATCAGACCGCCATCAGATATTGAGTCAAACATTACTCCATGGACCTTGCTGAGAGCAGATCAACGTTATCCAGCTTTGTAATAAATAACTTTTGTGTTAGGTTAGACGGAATAATGAAACCGGGAATGCGTAACAAATTATAGGACGGGTTTAATTGAGGCGGGTTAATTTGCTCGGTGCAGGTTTAAGGCACTTAACCATATTATTATTATGCGAGTTTTATGCTCCTATTTTTCGCGTTAAATTTCCTAAACTAGACTTACACTTTTATCGAGTTCGAGTGAAAGTGATCGGAAATGATCTCCAATTTTTATGCAGAAAGGTATAAATAGAGTTTTATCCTGATAAGAAAATTCATCTCAGCTGTAGAGTAATCGAATTTTGATGAAATATAAGATTTTGTAAGCAAACATTTCCGCTTAAGTTTCGGACCAATTTTAAATTGTAAATCTAATTTAGAAAGTTTGTTTTCCGATACATATGCATTGTCCTCCATAAAAGCATAAATATTAAAGTTTGATCCCGATTAGTCACTTCGGCTGGACTTTAGAGATGGTAAGTTTTAGTTGAGATACAATTTTCTGTTAATTATGGCTATTTCCAACGAAAGCTCCATCTTTCGTTTTCAAACTCTACACATTATTAATTATTTCATGTGAAAATAAAGTCTTGGCGCATTATTTTCACGTGAAAATTTAATATTTGTTTGTATTTGGCAATAAACAAATTTTTTGAAAATACTGTAAATCTATAATTTTTATATAGAATTAATTAAATTAAATTTATTGGAAAATCTGAGTGGAAAATTCCGGAAAAACCCGAAGAAAACTGAATTTTTTATCTAGCGCATCTGTTGAGAACGGCTAAACCGATTTGGCTCAATCTTTCTTGTTGTATTTGCAATTGCTAGGAGAGGGTTTTTACAAAAGAAAATTTTGGGAAACTTCACCGGAAAAGTCGGAAAATTAGGAAAATCGAAAAGTGATGTTTTTATACGGGATTTTTCACGTATCCGATCCACATAGTCTTCTAGAAGAGAAAAATTGGAAAATATGAGTGGAAAGTCGGAAACTTTCGGAAAAACCTGAAGAAAATTCAATTTTTTCTATGAAATTTTGATTTTTTTTCATGTTTTGATGATTTTGGACGCTGTAAAGCGTGAAAAGTTGATGCAAAGCTTGAAAAATCTGAGTAAATTGTGAAACTCAAACATATTCGTGTTTTGATATTAAAATTTAAAAATATTAAAAAAATGGAGCTAAGCGATTTGTGCAAGTGAAGCAGCCAAATATGTCTGCAAATATTTTAGTTTGGTTTTTTCAATTGTAATGGAAATTCGATTCTTTCACATTTTCGAGGATTCGACAGGACGAGGTTTTACTTTTATAATGAGGAATTCTGATGCTAGTGAAGTGTATCCAAAATAATCCAAAAAATATAACAACAAGAAACTTATTGTAATAGTATTGGTGTAATTAAACATTCAGGCGAATTTATATTGTGTAATTTATACGAGACGTGATTTTTTAATTGGCCTTATACACTCCAAAGCCATTCTAAGTATTTTCTAAACATTTAGCATGCACTTCTGTGATTTTAGTATACTGTTTAAATTCAAATGACTTTCCCTAGTAAATTGTATGACTTTCTAATGGGTCTGACAGGGTGTTCCATGAGATTTAAAAAATCGATTTTTTTAATTAGGCTCAGGTATATTCCAAAGTCATTCTGTTCAACTTATGGTTGTACAGTATAAAGTCATTTCCGGGTTTTCCTTACATCGCGCTAAAAATTAAGTTTATAACTCAAAACTAATCGACTTATAATTTTGCTAACTTGCATTTGTGCATTTTAGATGAAAATAATTTTATTTTATCTATGTCGCGCTATTATGTAATAAGCCACATATTTTTTCCTAGCGTTGCACTTTATGTGAATATAATTAAGTAAATTCTTGTTATTAGTGTAATCAATGTAAATTGTTGTCAGTATAATCTACGGCAAAAATTGTATAATACCAGGAAATTTTTCTAAATAAATTCATTCTGATCAGGTTACTCAAACATTCAATTTCATTCTTAGAGTACTTGAGGCCTCACCCGTGGTAATCTCAAATACTCTCCAATAATTAAATCTAAGAAATAACTGGATTTAACATTGGTCGTTCGAGGCCATTAAAAGTACTGGCACAAAATACAGTCCACGCCGACCAACAACAGGTAGAAACAGTCTACAGTCGACGCCGAACCACAACGGCAACATAAAGCTGCACAGCGGAACACAAATTCGTTTTGGGTTCATCACCAACGAGACTCGTGCCATCTTAGCTGCTAAACAAAAATGGAGGGCCCATTGCAGAATCAACTAGCAAAGGCAACCGAGATAACACAATTTAGCTTGAACTATAAAAAAGACAGTGCAGATCGAAACACGAAAAGATACCTTGAGACCAGAATAGCGGGTGTAAAAAAGTTGTACAATCAGTACGTCGACGGTGACAACGAAGTGAGGAATTTAAAACCTCCTTTGGAAGCAACTCATCAATACTACAAGGATAGACAGACAGTATGTGACATCTATACAAAGTATATTGATGATATGAGGCAACGTCTCAATTAAACATCCTTGCCATCAACACCAACTCCACAATCAAATCTAACATTTAACAACGACCAGTCTGAGGAGTCAAACAAGAACGACCAAGGCAATGAAGTTCCATCATTCGGAAAATCTACTGGCCAATCCTCCGAATCAACTGGAGATGAATCAGACACAAAAGGTCAACAAAATCAGCCCACGAAATTGATCCAGCAATTAAAACAACAGAACATTAAAATGAGAAATTTATATCGAGAAATTCGTGCGGCCGAGGATGCACTGGCAAGCAACAACAAGTCCAAAGTAGTCCTCAATCATAAAATAAAAGCGATGGAAAGGGTAATGATGCAGATCACGAATTTGCATGAACAGATCTGCATGGAAGGTTCTGAACAAGAAGCTAACTTAGATTATTTCGTAGATCAACAGTACGAAAATCTAATCAACAGATACGAAGGTATCGTAATAACAATAACAACGTTATTAGAGGATGATCAACAACCGTCCATAGAAAAATCATTGGAAATCCGTCTACCACGAATAGAAATCCCACACTTCCATGGGGAGTGCATGAAGTGCACAGGTTTCGCAGATACATTCAAACGGCTAGTTCATGACAACAGTCAACTTACCAACACACATAAAATAACTATCTTAATGGTCATGTACAAAGGTCAGCTGGGAGGCTATTGAGCCATCTGGAAACCATTGGGGAGAACTACGATGTATAGCTTGGGCAATTGTAGAAAATCGATATAACAACAGAAGATTGTTCGTTTCTAACCTTCTGAACACTTTGCTGAACCAACAAGCTTGCACAACGGAATCGGCTGCGGCAATAAAATGCTTACACGACACAACAACAGAGTGTTTATACGCAATCAGGAATACGGGAATCAGAATTGAAACGTGGAGCCCTTTCATTATTTTCATCTTACTGAAGAAATTAGACGCCGAATCACGACGTCTATACGAAAGCTCACTGGAAAACCCACGAGAATTTCAAGAAACAAGCCAATTCTTGAAGTTTCTAGAGAGGCGTTTCCAATCTCTAGAATCAGTTGGTCCCACCAAACAAACACCACCTCAAAAAACAAGGTTTTAAGCTCAACCATTACAACGGGTCTTCTTAACTGATACACAACCGAATCATATTTGCATATGCTGTCAGAAAAACCACAGAATTGACGTATGTCCGCGATTTAAAACCATGACCACCTCCAAAAGAAATCAAATGATCATGCTACACACTTTGTGCAGAATCTGTCTAGGTCAAAATCATACGACAACAGGTTGTAAGAGCAACACAACATGTTCTTCATGCCAGGGCAACCATCACACCTTGCTACACGTAAATAATCGGAAACGAGAGAACAATTATACGAAATTGAACGTATCAACATTCGAAAAAGGTGCCGACCCAGTTCTACTAGCTTACAGAATATTTACGGTACTTCCAAAATTCTACGGGCGTTGATCGATCCAGGATCATAGGCCACATTTATCACAGAGCAAACTTCACAGAGCAAGCTGCACAACAATTAGGTTTGCCAAGAACAAGGGTTCTAGTCGAAATTTCCGGAATAACAAAAACAAAAGGAAAATCACACCAACAGATAACAATCGCTATAAGTCCCAGATTTCCAATGCTGTATAAGATAGCAGAAAATTTCCAGCAGAAAAAATGCGTTTTGCTATTCACCGCTAGAGGCATCACTATCACAAAAATGAAATTTTTTCTGCTGAAATTTTTTTACACCAGCAGAAAATTTTTGATATTTTTATGCAAATTAAAAATTCTCAGCAGAAAATTTTATGAAAAATCAGAGAATTTATGAAAAAGAAGAGAAAATGTATGTTTAAACATTTTGAAGCGATGAAAGATAATTTTTTTTAAAAAAACGATTTGCGTATGTATAGTGTAAGCATACTCAAAACATACTAAAATTATCATAATCATCATTATGCAAACACAGGGCAACATCAAAATATGGCCATCGTTGAAAGCACTCCATACATTTCCGAAGTCATTTTAATGTGACATATTTTCAGTTTTTTAACAAAAGTGTAAACAAAACTCCCCTGTAACTACCCTGGGTGTATGTTTTTATGGTAGTTGAGATCATAATCTATATACATGAGCAACATAAGATTCACAACTGGCGTCAGTAGCCTTCCATACATTTTTGAATTCATTTTAATGTGACATGTTTTCAGTTTTTTAACAAAAGTGTTAGAAAAACCCTCCTGTAACTAACCTGGGTGTATGTTTTTATGGTAGCTGAGATCATAATCTATATACATGAGCAACATAAGATTCACACCTAGCGTCAGTAGCCTTCCATACATTTTTAAATTCATTTTAATGTGACATGTTTTCAGTTTTTTAACAAAAGTGTTAGAAAAACCCCCTGTAACTACCCTGGGTGTACGTTTTTATGGTAGGTGAGATCATAATCTATATACATGAGCAACGTAAGATTCACACCTAGCGTCAGTAGCCTTCCATACATTTTTAAATTCATTTTAATGTGACATGTTTTCAGTATTTTAACAAAAGTGTTAGAAAAACCCCCCTGTAACTACCCTGGGTGTATGTTTTTATGTTAGCTGAGATCATAATCTATATACATGAGCAACGTAAGATTCACACCTAGCGTCAGTAGCCTTCCATACATTTTTAAATTCATTTTAATGTGACATGTTTTCAGTTTTTTAACAAAAGTGTTAGAAAAACCCCCCTGTAACTACCCTGGGTGTATGTTTTTATGGTAGCTGAGATCATAATCTATATACATGAGCAACGTTAGATTCACACTTAGCGTCAGTAGCCTTCCATACATTGTTGAAGTCATTTTAATGTGAAATGTTTTCAGTTTTTTAACAAAAGTGTTAGAAAAACCCCCCTGTAACTACCCTGGGTGTATGTTTTTATGGTAGCTGAGATCATAATCTATATACATGAGCAACGTTAGATTCACACCTAGCGTCAGTAGCCTTCCATACATTTTTGAATTCATTTTAATGTGACATGTTTTTAGTTTTTTAACAAAAGTGTTAGAAAAACCCCCCCTGTAACTACCCTTGGTGCATGTTTTTATAGTAGCTGAGATCATAATCTATATACATGAGCAACGTAAGATTCACACCTAGCGTCAGTAGCCTTCCATACACTTTTGAATTCATTTTAATGTGAAATGTTTTCAGTTTTTTAACAAAAGTGTTAGAAAAACCCCCCTGTAACTACCCTGGGTGTATGTTTTTATGGTAGCTGAGATCATAATCCATATACATGAGCAACGTAAGATTCACACCTAGCGTCAGTAGCCTTCCATACATTTTTGAATTCATTTTAATGTGACATGTTTTCAGTTTTTTAACAAAAATGTTAGAAAAACCCCCCTGTAACTACCCTGGGTGTATGTTTTTATGGTAGCTGAGATCATAATCTATATACATGAGCAACGTAAGATTCACACCTAGCGTCAGTAGCCTTCCATACATTTTTGAATTCATTTTAATGTGAAATGTTTTGTTTTTTAACAAAAGTGTTAGAAAAACCCCCCCTGTAACTACCCTGGGTGTATGTTTTTATGGTAGCTTAGATCATAATCCATATACATGATGATAATCTAACGTTGCTCATGTATATAGACCATTATCTCAGCTACCATAAAAACATACACCCAGGGTAGTTACAGGGGAGTTTTGTTAACACTTTTGTTAAAAAACTGAAAACATGTCACATTAAAATGAATTCAAAAATGTATGGAAGGCTACTGACGCTAGGTGTGAATCTTACGTTGCTCATGTATATGGATTATGATCTCAGCTACCATAAAAACATACACCCAGGGTAGTTACAGGGGGGTTTTTCTAACACTTTTGTTAAAAAACTAAAAACATTTCACATTAAAATGAATTCAAAAGTGTATGGAAGGCTACTGACGCTAGGTGTGAATCTTACGTTGCTCATGTATATAGATTATGATCTCAGCTACTATAAAAACATACACCCAGGGTAGTAACAGGGGGGTTTTTCTAACACTTTTGTTAAAAAACTAAAAACATGTCACATTTAAATGAATTCAAAAATGTATGGAAGGCTACTGACGCTAGGTGTGAATCTAACGTTGCTCATGTATAAAAATTATGATCTCAGCTACCATAAAAACATACACCCAGGGTAGTTACAGGGGGGTTTTTCTAACACTTTTGTTAAAAAACTAAAAACATGTCACATTAAAATGAATTCAAAAATGTATGGAAGGCTACTGACGCTAGGTGTGAATCTTACGTTGCTCATGTATATAGATTATGATCTCAGCTACCATAAAAACATACACCCAGGGTAGTTACAGGGGGGTTTTTCTAACACTTTTGTTAAAAAACTGAAAACATTTCACATTAAAATGAATTCAAAAATGTATGGAAGGCTACTGACGCCATGTGTGAATCTCACGTTGCTCATGTATATAGATTATGATCTCAGCTACCAAAAAAACATACATCCAGGGTAGTTACAGGGGGGTTTTTCTAACATTTTTGTTAAAAAACTGAAAACATGTCACATTAAAATGACTTCAAAAATGTATGGAAGGCTACTGACGCTAGGTGTGAATCTGACGTTGCTCATGTATATGGATTATGATCTCAGCTACCATAAAAACATACACCCAGGGTAGTTACAGGGGGGTTTTTCTAACACTTTTGTTAAAAAACTGAAAACATGTCACATTAAAATGAATTTAAAAATGTATGGAAGGCTACTGACGCTAGGTGTGAATCTTACGTTGCTCATGTAGATAGATTATGATCTCAGCTACCATAAAAACATACACCCAGGGTAGTTACAGGGGGGTTTTTCTAACACTTTTGTTAAAAAACTGAAAACATGTCACATTAAAATGAATTCAAAAATGTATGGAAGGCTACTGACGCTTGGTGTGAATCTTACGTTGCTCATGTATATAGATTATGATCTCAGCTACCATAAAAACATACACCCAGGGTAGTTACAGGGGGGTTTTTCTAACACTTTGGTTAAAAAACTGAAAACATTTCACATTAAAATGAATTCAAAAATGTATGGAAGGCTACTGACGCTAGGTGTGAATCTTACGTTGCTCATGTATATAGATTATGATCTCAGCTACCATAAAAACATACACCCAGGGTAGTTACAGGGGGGTTTTTCTAACACTTTTGTTAAAAAACTGAAAACATGTCACATTAAAATGAATTTAAAAATGTATGGAAGGTTACTGACGCTAGGTGTGAATCTTACGTTGCTCATGTATATAGATTATGATCTCAGCTACCATAAAAACATACACCCAGGGTAGTTACAGGGGGGTTTTTCTAACACTTTTGTTAAAAAACTAAAAACATTTCACATTAAAATGAATTCAAAAATGCATGGAAGGCTACTGACGCTAGGTGTGAATCTTACGTTGCTCATGTATATAGATTATGATCTCAGCTAACATAAAAACATACACCCAGGGTAGTTACAGGGGGGTTCTTCTAACACTTTTGTTAAAAAACTGAAAACATGTCACATTAAAATGAATTCAAAAATGTATGGAAGGCTACTGACGCTTGGTGTGAATCTTACGTTGCTCATGTATATAGATTATGATCTCAGCTACCATAAAAACATACATCCAGGGTAGTTACAGGGGGGTTTTTCTAACACTTTGGTTAAAAAACTGAAAACATGTCACATTAAAATGACTTCAAAAATGTATGGAAGGCTACTGACGCCAGGTGTGAATCTTATGTTGCTCATGTATATAGATTATGATCTCAGCTACCATAAAAACATACACCTAGGGTAGTTACAGGGGGGTTTTTCTAACACTTTTGTTAAAAAACTGAAAACATGTCACATTAAAATGACTTCAAAAATGTATGGAAGGCTACTGACGCCAGGTGTGAATCTTATGTTGCTCATGTATATAGATTATGATATCAGCTACCATAAAAACATACACCCAGGGTAGTTACAGGGGGGTTTTTCTAACACTTTGGTTAAAAAACTGAAAACATTTCACATTAAAATGACTTCAAAAATGTATGGAAGGCTACTGACGCCAGGTGTGAATCTTATGTTGCTCATGTATATAGATTATGATATCAGCTACCATAAAAACATACACCCAGGGTAGTTACAGGGGGGTTTTTCTAACACTTTTGTTAAAAAACTGAAAACATGTCACATTAAAATGACTTCAAAAATGTATGAAAGGCTACTGACGCCAGGTGTGAATCTTACGTAGCTCATGTATATAGATTATGATCTCAGCTACCATAAAAACATACATCCAGGGTAGTTACAGGGGGGTTTTTCTAACACTTTTGTTAAAAAACTAAAAACATTTCACATTAAAATGAATTCAAAAATGTATGGAAGGCTACTGACGCTAGGTGTGAATCTTACGTTGCTCATGTATATAGATTATGATCTCAGCTAACATAAAAACATACACCCAGGGTAGTTACAGGGGGGTTCTTCTAACACTTTTGTTAAAAAACTGAAAACATGTCACATTAAAATGAATTCAAAAATGTATGGAAGGCTACTGACGCTTGGTGTGAATCTTACGTTGCTCATGTATATAGATTATGATCTCAGCTACCATAAAAACATACACCCAGGGTAGTTACAGGGGGGTTTTTCTAACACTTTTGTTAAAAAACTGAAAACGTGTCACATTAAAATGAATTCAAAAATGTATGGAAGGCTACTGACGCTAGGTGCGAATCTTACGTTGCTCATGTATATAGATTATGATCTCAGCTACCATAAAAACATACACCCAGGGTAGTTACAGGGAGGTTTTTCTAACACTTTTGTTAAAAAACTGAAAACATGTCACATTAAAATGAATTCAAAAATGTATGGAAGGCTACTGACGCTAGGTGTGAATCTTACGTTGCTCATGTATATAGATTATGATCTCAGCTACCATAAAAACATACATCCAGGGTAGTTACAGGGGGGTTTTTCTAACACTTTTGTTAAAAAACTAAAAACATGTCACATTAAAATGAATTCAAAAATGTATGGAAGGCTACTGACGCTAGGTGTGAATCTAACGTTGCTCATGTATATAGATTATGATCTCAGCTACCATAAAAACATACACCCAGGATAGTTACAGGGGGGTTTTTCTAACACTTTTGTTAAAAAACTGAAAACGTGTCAAATTAAAATGAATTCAAAAATGTATGGAAGGCTACTGACGCTAGGTGTGAATCTTACGTTGCTCATGTATATAGATTATGATCTCAGCTACCATAAAAACATACACCCAGGGTAGTTACAGGGGGGTTTTTCTAACACTTTTGTTAAAAAACTGAAAACGTGTCACATTAAAATGAATTCAAAAATGTAGGGAAGGCTACTGACGCTAGGTGTGAATCTTATGTTGCTCATGTATATAGATTATGATCTCAGCTACCATAAAAACATACACCCAGGGTAGTTACAGGGGGGTTTTTTCTAACACTTTTGTTAAAAAACTGAAAACATTTCACATTAAAATGACTTCAAAAATGTATGGAAGGCTACTGACGCTAGGTGTCAATCTTATGTTGCTCATGTATATAGATTATGATCTCAGCTACCATAAAAACATACACCCAGGTTAGTTACAGGGGGGTTTTTCTAACACTTTTGTTAAAAAACTGAAAACATGTCACATTAAAATGAATTCAAAAATGTATGGAAGGCTACTGACGCCAGTTGTGAATCTTATGTTGCTCATGTATATAGATTATGATCTCAGCTACCATAAAAACATACACCCAGGGTAGTTACAGGGGAGTTTTGTTTACACTTTTGTTAAAAAACTGAAAATATGTCACATTAAAATGACTTCGGAAATGTATGGAGTGCTTTCAACGATGGCCATATTTTGATGTTGCCCTGTGTTTGCATAATGATGATTATGATAATTTTAGTATGTTTTGAGTATGCTTACACTATACATACGCAAATCGTTTTTTTAAAAAAAATTATCTTTCATCGCTTCAAAATGTTTAAACATACATTTTCTCTTCTTTTTCATAAATTCTCTGATTTTTCATAAAATTTTCTGCTGAGAATTTTTAATTTGCATAAAAATATCAAAAATTTTCTGCTGGTGTAAAAAAATTTCAGCAGAAAAAATTTCATTTTTGTGATAGTGATGCCTCTAGCGGTGAATAGCAAAACGCATTTTTTCTGCTGGAAATTTTCTGCTATCTTATACAGCATAGATTTCCATCGATTTTTCACATACAAACCAATGCCTTGGTTTTGAGAACCATAACAAAACCACTTCCAGACAAGAACATCTTGGGTTTGGATGTAGATCAATAAAGGGAAATAATTCTAGCCGATCCTACCTTCGACATTCCCGGACCTATTGATATCTTAATAGGTGCTGCTATTTATGGAGAGATGCTAGAAGGCATAAAAAGGGATCCGCAACACAAGTGTATTGCCAATTTTTTTTGGTTGAAAAAGGGATATTTCATTATAACAAAATTTTTTAAATTGTGTGTTATGCAATGGTTAACAAGATCAGAATAACAGGGTAATTCTTAACATGAATGGTTAGGTTATATTCTAACATAAAATGGAAATGTTCAGACTGTATTTATTTTGTGCAACGGCAGAAATTCTTTATTCATATTTTTTCGGTAATTTTTAAATTTAGTATTGTGTAACGGTAAGCTAAATCAGTATAACAGGGTAGGACTTAAATAAAAATATGATGAAGTTTTATGCTAACATAAAATGAAAATGTTCAACCTGTATTTATTAGTTTACACTGGTATGTTGGCTGAAAAGATGAAGGATAAAATTTGGTTGTAAACACAAGGGTTAAACACTTGCGATCTTGACACAACTTTAGGCCGCATTCGTTTTTGTATAACGTAAAGTGATTCAAACTAATTTTAAAATTTTAACTAAGAACGTAAGTTACATTGAGGATTAAAAGCTTCTGAATGAAGGATAATGAAGCATTTAATTAGATGATATTGCGCTTTTCGTGTTAATCTTAATTTAGAATTTGATTTTTAGTTCTGGTATAATCTAATATGTGTTATCAAGAAATTATGCTGCACCGTAAACTGTTAATAGATCATTTAACTAGCGCATAAAAAGCTTTTATCTAAGCCATTGTTTTACCAAGAATGAATGAAACTTTATATACTCATATGAACAGAGTTTATATACTCATATGAACAGTGTACTAAAAACGGTTTTACTAACCCCGCACAACTTTCTAACCTTCACTAAAAATGTACTAATAATAACGGTAAATTTTTTGCTCATATATTTTTTGCATATACGTATGTAGCTCATAAAACGCGATATATAGAAAAAAAAACCATATTATCGAGTACTAACACAAAATTTTCACAATTACTACGTCTCTCTCTAATTTTTCATACACACAAAACCTAATATGAATTGAGCGTGATACAGTTATGAAAATATATAACGAGAAATACGGTTTTTATTTTTTTTTCATTTCATGTTTCATGAACAACTTTTTTTTCGTCGATTCACTTCAGTTCTAATTCGTTACTACAATTCATCGGTTGTTTTCAAATCAATACAAAAATAAATAAATAAAAAAAATATAAATAAATTATTGTTTTATAATTATTCGCGACAGTGGAAATTTTAATAATATTTGTAATTTTATGCGTGTTGATTTACTATTTAAAAACAATTTTCCGAAAGTTTAGTTTTTGGGTGAAAAAGCTAAACGGTGCAAAAGGATATTTTAGAATTTTTTTTTATTGTTTGTGATTTTATTCTGAAAATTTTCCATTCGTTTTCTTTTTTTTTTTTTATTTTGAAATTGTATTTGTGTATGTGAAGTTTTACAAAACGAAAAACGCAAGAAAATTTAAGGATATATGAAAGACCGAAGAAAGGAAATCCGAAAATAATGTGTCTAGCACAAGGTGGTAGTGTAAAAATTTGGTTTATTTTTAGTTATGTAAAACGCAAAAATTTCGGAAAAAATCAAAAAATTTTCTTTTGATCTATTTGACAACCGGAAAAATAAATGATTGTCGTCCTTTTATGCCAAACTTTTTATTTTTTTGGCACCAAATCGTTTCCATGCCAATTTGTGTGTGTGGTATAATTTCAATGCTAATTTGATTTTTTTTTTTCGACATTTTTTGTGTTTTACATTTTTCGGCAAACAAAAAATAAAAGTGTAGGAAAATAAAGTTTGTGTGCAAAAAGAAAAACGGAAAAATTTATCAATATGAAGAGTGGTAAATAGGAAAAAAAAAATATTTTTTGTTGTTTTCCGCATGTGTCATTGATTTTTATTTGCAAGTGTGTTAATGCAAAAGATAAAAAAAAATTGTTTAATTAAATTAAAATAATAATTCAGCCTATATTCGTACCAGAATATTGTTTATTTATACGAAAGCAATATATGTACACCTATAAAAATGTAAGTTAATATTAAAAAAAGCACATGTCATTTTATGCGCCATATTGAATTTTTATATTTTGGATACGGTTGGGTGGATCACAAATGTATTAGTGTTATACAAGTAGGGAAAGCTTTTTGTTGTGTTGTAATAATACAGGATTAGTGTTTTTTACGTATTTTGTAAACAAAATAAATTTTATTATTCTTATTGTGCGTGAACTGGGTTTCCACGTGAAATTATTGATTTTCTTATGTAAGTGGTAATGCTTATGAATTTATGATTGATCGATATTTCATTGGTTATACAAAATGTTAAGGAATTGTGAATATATTGCATCATCATCATGTGGGGTAGTTTTATTTCCATGTATGTGTCTTTTATATTTTAGAGGTGAAAAGTGATATAAGACGTCCTTCCTCTACTAGGTACTATTGTATTTGAAATAATTTAGTCCCATCTACAATAAAATTTTGTACATAAAACAAATTTTATTGAACTTTTCACGTCGTGCCATCACACTCTATACCAGCCACTGTGTTACGTAATGTGAACAGTTTTTTGCCAAATTTTGGTGCTTGATGTTTTTTTGTTTGGCTTCATCTCCGAAAATATTCAAGGATATACAGAAAAACATGTGTTTAGTATTTTTTTGCAAAATTTGTATTTGGGTTAGTGGAAAACTCCTTATTATTGCGTAATAAAGTGTTTAGTGGGATTGAGAATTTTTGTATGAAAATCTGATTTTCCTTATTTTAAGGCTTTTTATCATCTGTCTTAACTCTTTCAAGGGCAAAAAACAATAAAGAAAAATATTGCTAGAGGGGCAACATTTTTATTTTTTATTTTTTTGTTTATTAAAAAAAGGTAAATTATTAATAATCCAGTTAGTAGTACTTAATATCTTCTAAAGACTAATATAATATAATTTTGTCTTTGTAGTTTAGCTATTAGTTGCTAGAAAATATATGTGCACACTATTTTATTAAAATTATGTTGATTGATATGGAATTTAATAAATAGGTGGTTTATAATTTAAACCACTGCGCTGTTGTATTATGTTGCTTGATTTGGTGGTTCAAATTTTAAACCAACGCCCTTGAAAGAGTTAAAGTTGAATTACTGAACTATTAAATTAAAGATCGTACATTTATAACCTAGGTTTTGGATCTTGCTTCCTGAATTTTTTATTTTTTGCGACACAATTTTTTGCGACTTATCTACATTGTTGGGATATCAAGGCATTATTTTTAATGACCTCTATTTTTCTAACAACCTGTTCGATTGTTGATTTGTTGAAAATGGCTTGTTTATAAGAACATAAGCAAGACGGCGCCAACCCCTTGTTCGAGACGTATATATACGGTTATCCGAGAAAATCTCGCAACCTGTCTCTATTTTAACCTTCAGAACAATATTTTTATACATCGAGATGCATACAAATATTTTTCTGAAGCTTAAAATAGAGACATGTTTGCTTGTAAGTCATGACAGCAGCCTCTTAACAAACAACCTTAAAATTGTGCACGGGCAAGCTTACTAGCTAAAACCTCCAGGAACGCCCGCACCACGTTGTCACCTTTTTACATTTTAAAAAACCAAACAATCGGAAAGGAGTGGTAGTTATGACAGACTTGACCCTTTATTTATACAATAAAGCACAATTAAATAATTTCTAGTAATAAACAATTTCTAGACATTATGTAAATAATGGTAAATGAGTAAGTTAAATAGATAACTAAAAATTATGATTAAAGGGAATATTCAAAAAGTTAAAACTTGTTTCTATATAATTAGAATTAAGTAAACCAGCCATACACTGTGTAATATTTATGTTCGAAAGCAAATATCTATCATCTGTTTCAATCTAAGAGTTGGTAATCGGTTGAGTAGCTGTGTTCGTATTTGCCATCGCCAGAACGTTATAAATGTTTAAGAAACCAACGAATTTGGATTGAACCAACGATCTTTCCCGATTGGAATATGTAATGAGAAGGGCCAATTGGCTTCTGGAATACGCACCTAGTTTGGCTCAAGTTTCGTAGTAATAAAACCAGTGTTGTGGTAATTTATATCCAGCTTCAGGGCAATTGACTACCTCTTCGACTTCTACCACAATAGTTTTAATTTATGAAATTTTAAAAAAATTCAAATGTTTGTCAAAATATCTGTTGCACTATGGCTATTCCAGTGTTCTCAAAGATATTAAAATAAAAAGATATTGGGTGGCTTCACACAAGTTTTAAAGCGCAATATATTTAAGAAATTCAAATGTTCGCCAAAATACCTGTGTCATACACTATGACAGATTCAGATATCTCAGAGGTGCTATCAAGTGTGGCCATAAATCTTCTAATAGTGGGCGGATTCAGCTATTCCGAATAGTTAAGCAAGTTGAAACAAATGATTTGCAGTGTCCTCATAAGTTTTAATTCGTGAAATTTCATAAAAATTCAAATGTTCGTCAAACTCAAATTAGCAGCAAAATACCCTATTGTTGATTCTAGGAATATCAGACATGTTAACACATTCGCGCACACCCTTTTTACACGATGACTATACTCAGAATGTCACCTGCCATAACTCCGACATTATTGATGATGTTTTAAATCTGATGAAGTCTCATGTCTTAAATATTTTTAGGAATTTTCTGCAATTGCTACCCTTTTCTTACAAACAGTATTTTAAGCTTCTTTTGGATTAGCTCTTTCGGGTTTCCCTTTCGGATGCTACGTAGAGTGCCACAAGTATGTGTTTTATGAGGCAGGAAAATGTTGGACAATGTTACAGTGTTATAATAGTTGTCCATGAACAACATGTGTCCTTTTCCTAAATACGGAGCCATCGAACGTAAAACTAGCGAATTAAGTTTAGAAAATAAAGGTTTTAAATTTTGTTTTCTTTCATATATTTCCAAATTGAAAACATAGCCAGTTGCATCACAAAGCTCATAAAACTTGATTCAATACTTTGCATTTTTATGTTTAATATACTGCTTAAAATGTAATCTGGTGGCTTCAATTGCCCTTGCAAAAGACAAAGGCCAATAAATTTTGGCATTTCAGGTACAGCAACCGGCTTGAATTTTGCAGTTTTCGAAAATGGAGTCTTGTGCTCTTTACTGCACAGTCTTTCGAAAAATAATAATTTGAACGACTCACCACCAAAAAAATGTCAACCACCTCCCTCAGCGAATTTCCACTTATTTGGCAACCTACCGTATTTTCGTTGAAATCAAAATATTGTATCTCCGCTACGGTTGATGTCCAAAGTTCTTCGATATTTTCCTCTTCCATGTATTCGCCTGGCTCTTGCGGAACAGAATCCCCATCTATTTCTTTTTCACACCCGGCAAACTCAGTGTCACTATTGTTACTATTTTCATTGCCACTGCAACTGCCATTGCTACTGCCATTGCTACTGCCTTTGTCTATAAAATCGGGATCATCAAGACAAGACTATCATCCGTAGAGAAGGCAATTTCTTCTTCGGAACCACCACTATCTAATTCTTCAAATAAAGCCAATAGTCGCCGTTGCTTCTCTTCGTTACTGTCCATGTTACAATATGTTACAATATCTATAAAAAAACACAAATAAAATAGGTCGGCTCAAATCGGCACTGTTTTGTATACTAACGTGTTTTATATATGGAAATCACCACTGCATTTCCAGTTGTGTCGTTAATTTGCCAGAGTAAGACAGAAATATAGGTACTACAATGTACTTCAATTCATGGCACTAAAACAGAAGCGAGAAAATACAGATGGTATATTTTGATAATGTAAAGAGAAAAAACAAACACACAACAACAACATTCAAAAACTAGGCTTTCCAGTCATGACTCCAACATAGGTTAGGTTTCAGTGGTTGACACTTAGGCCATTTTTTGGCCCATTGTGATACCACGCATTCACGCTACATCATTAACCCATTCACCTATTCACCTACTCACACAACTACAGTATTACCACCTGCACATTGCAAGCTCCATGTCAACCTGTACATTGACATGGACGGTGGGTCGGCGCTGAATTCTGCACTCCATCAGAGGGTCTTAGTTGTGTTTATTAACATCACCGATCGTAATCGATGATGAAAATTCGATTTGCATCTAGCCTCTGATGGGATTCGAACCCAGTACCTCCCGGTCCAAGTGCCGAAGCTTTAACCACTGCACCACTTGTCCGGTTGACTCCAACATAAAATAAGGTTAATAAGAACGGGGAATTTTAAAATCTTAACTATTATAGTCAGAATAGAAACTCATCCCTTGGTAGCTGGACCATTTTCGAATCAATCTAGATCCGTACAAAATTAAATTCTAAGAACTTTTCTAGTATGTCACTTTTCTCTTCGAATGAAAAGAGTTAATTCTCATAAAACAAAACAATGAAAATACAAAGAGAAAATAGCAGTGGAGACCCATTGGAAAGCTATGGATATACTGCAATTGCAGTGAGTATCACTGATGTGTTAACAACTGTGAACTTTTGTCATCGAGTGGATAAAGTGAGCTATTCAAAACAGTAAACCATATCCCTTTTTCAATCAAAAAAAAAATTGACTCAATTTAAGTCTAAACCACACAAATGTGTGAGTAAAAATCAAGGTATGTAATGGCGTTTTTGATAAAAAATTTCGCTTGATTTGAAGTAAAACTATCTATAACTTATATATAGGACGTTCGTGTTCTTTTTCTCTTATCCTATCGCATTTACCGTAATTAGATTTTTTGTCACGGTGTCGTTTTTGTCGTTTTTTCGAATTTCGAAAAAATATTTGAAAAATATTTGAAATATAATCAAATTGTCAAAAAGTTTACGACTTTTGGGTGTCAAAGAAAATAATGGAAGTTAAAAAAGTGTTTTAATTATCATTTATTCATGAAATAATAGGTTTCACACATTTCTCTTCTAGTGCGGCAAGCAATACTAAAATATGACAAAACAACATTTATTGAGAATTGTTTAAAACATAATGGATCAATTAAATTACATAATGGTTCCTGGACATTACGTACCCCTCCTAACATATACAGTTCGTTAAAACCACATGGAATATGAACAGCATAGCACGGACACAATAATTTTCAAAACGAGAAAATTCCGTCTCAAATTGTCCAGTCAGTCGATCGTAAACAGAAAACTACTTGCCAAACCTTCCATAATGTATTGGCCCTCTTCCTCGTCTGTAGTTGATTCACCACTTAAGAGCTCAACATTTACATCGTAAATAATCCCTATAGATTAAAATCGAACATAATGACATGGTCTATGCATTTAAACGGGGCGGCATGTATTTACCACCGGTAACCAAAAAATACAACAACAGTAATATGCAAATATTTTCATTGTGAATGGCTAAAGAAACCATGATGAACTTTAGATTTTTAATTAGGAACTTTCAATATTCAGAACGGTGAACTATACATCGTTTCTAGCATCAAAAGCTGTGTTGATTTTCGATTTTTTTTTGAACTTGTACTAAAACAGCTAACTTCATTCTTGTCTTATAGAAAAAAAAAATTGGAACACGATTTTACAAGGCAGTGTCAGCAGTGTACTATATTGATAATATTTAATATGTGGTAAAACCAACACAATTGTGTGTATAGATATAGTGTTTTTTTCGGAAGATGTAAGTTGGTTCAAAACACATACAAAAATAAATTTTTGACATGGTACTTTTGCCGTACCCCCACAATTGTGTTACCGGGCAGAAAAAGGGATATTAAAATAGACCCAATCTGAAAAATTCAAATATTTGTAAAAATACCAGCTACACTAAGGCCAATTTCTGAAATCTCAGAGCTGTTTCCAAGTGTGAACCTTTGCTTTCAAATAGTGGACGAGTTGGCCTTCTTAAAACATTTAACCACATTTAAAATAAAAAGATTTGTGGTGGCTCCACACAAGTTTTAAGGCGCAAAATTTTAGAAAAATTTAAATATTCGTTAAAACACCAGCAGGTGTGCTACTATACTATGGCCGATTCCAGGAATCTCAGAGATGTAACCAAGTGTGGACATACATATGTCATGTCATAGTGGACGAATTGCGCTATTCGAAACACAGTTAAACACATTAATATAAAAATATTGGGTGGTTTTTATAGTGTAACATTTTTGAAGAAATCAAATATTCGTCAAAATACCAGCTATACTATGGCCGATTCCAAGAATCTAAGATGTTATCAAGTTTTAAACTCCTCATTTTGTCCACTATTACACGACATGGGAGCACTCGACATCTGGCATTGCAAAATCTTGCATTTTTTTAAAATCCCGCAAATCAACATTTTGCAAGTACAAAATCTTGCAAATAAATCTTGCAAGTACAAAATGTTGGCGGTTTAGTATCTATCTGCGATACAATCATGCGTATTCATAAAAATTAATGATTTCCCAATCAAAAACTATAATAAGTAATTTTTTAGTGTTTACATTAAGTTATCACATTTTATTATAAAAAAGAATAAGAAGTAGTTGTAATTTTATAAATATAGTTAGAACAAAAGTAAATCAAATAAAATGTAGGCAATTAAAAACGAATAATATTATGGGCGATTCTTTAAAAAAAAATCAGTTTGACTGAGTCCTTGCGTCCCTGAGTCCTTGTTGTCCAACTACAACTTTAAAGCGCCGGTGCCACTCTTCGACACTGTTTTGGTTACGTGGGAAGGTTTAAGAATCCATATAGATATCTATAATAGATCAGAACTATGGACTATATCTGGATGAACAATTATCTCATCCAATACAATTTTTTGCGAGCCAACGTCGAATCAGTCGTTCAATAAGTTTCACTTTGCTGGACAAGTGTTTTTTTTTTATTTTATCCCTTTCCGGATTTCGATTTTTTGATTTCAGCTTTTGCCATAATTATTTCATCTGGGATTAGCCCCTTAATCTTGCATTTCAAAATTTGCACAAAAATCTTGCATATCAGAATTTGCCGTACATTTATAGGATCGCGGTCGCGATAGTGCAAGGTTTTGTAATGCAAGATTTTGTATAATGCAAGATTAAGTGGTTAACCCTAGACGACATATGTCCATACTTAGTATAACATTGCTCAGATTCCTATAATCGGCTTTAGTGTAGCAGGTATTTTGACGAACATTTAAATTTTTTTTTTGTTGAAATTTGACGAATTACAACTTATGTGGGGTCACCCTAAATCTTTTTATTTTAATACGGTTAACTGTTTCAAACACCCGAATTCGTCCACTATTAAATTAAATTAAAGAAGCCACCCAAAATTGTTTTATTTTAATGTGGTTAACTGTTGAAGCTCGATTCGTCCACTAATAGAATATTGTCAAGTATTTTGACGAGTAGTTATTTTGATTTTTATGAAATTTCACGAATTGAAACTAACCAACCATAAAGGTGGATTTACATATGTGACGTGTGACAAGTTGAAATAAACGTGACGTTTTCTTAACAACAATTTACATTTGCGACGGATGCCGCCACGCACACTAATTAAATATTTTTGTGGTGTAAATTTATTGTGTTCTGTCACTAAAAAACACTGTGGCAAAACAACCAAAAATTTGTTTTCATGTTTCTAAATTTTTATGTGTGTGTGACCGTCACGAAAAAGATAAAATTTGTTCATGTCTCGGCGTGTAGCGTGTGCCGTGTGACGAATGTCAAAATAGTCATTTATGATTGGCTATAGACACCCGTCACACGTCACACGTCGCATATGTAAATCCACCTTAAACCTTTATTTTACTGTGATTAACTATTCTAAACTGAGATTCCTGGAATAGGTCGTAGTGTAGCAAGTGTTTTGTAGAATATTGGAACTTTTTAAAAATTTTGTGCTTTGAAATTTGTGTGGAAAATTAATATGACTAGCTTTATAAAACTCCTCAATTTATCCACTAATAACATTTCTGAGGTTCTTTAAATCGGCCACGCTGTTGCGTATGTCATTTCAAACATTTATAGAATCAATTTTTTTTCAATAACCGCAACCTTTATACTAGAACTCGTATGATAAAATTTGATAACGCAATATCTGCATCAAATATAACATTTTTGATGATCTTTTTAGTAATGGTTTGCTATTTACACATTTTTATTTTTACATTTTTTAGTAGTTACTCCTTTCGTTAATTTGTGCAGATACACTTTTCATTAATTTTTATATCTACATTTTTCGTTAAACGTTTACTTCGGTACCGAACAGTACCTATTCGGTTGAGTACTTCTATCTTATTGCGGATTTAATATCTTACAACTATGACGTGCGAGGATGACAGGACTCCAAGATAATTCAATATAGTTCGCAAGTGGTTGTGTTCTCATAAGGCAATGAACTTGAGGAATATTTGCTTCTCCGATTTTTGCATGCACAAGGCAGCGTTTCGCCTTGTAATATTTGGAACATCTTTCAAAGTACCGTTCAACCGGTCGAATTTTAAAATCTTTTTTATGAAAAAGATTTTAAAATTCGAATAATTTTTTTTATGATTTTTTTTTTTAATTTCTTGAATATACTTTATGATCGTATTGGAAAACCGAAGCTTAAAATCTAGGAACCGAAGAAGACTGAAAATTATTACAATGATATTTTGTAAAATGTTGAAACAAAAAATTTGAAATTTAAAATACTAAAATTCTTTTACGAAAACATGTTTAAACTGTGCCAGTCCTTAATAGACAATATGGTAATAAATTCCGCTCCTACGCCTCCCGAAAAATCAAATAAAAGGCCTTTTAGAGGAATAAGGGGTTGGTAGTGGTACTGATATGCTGAAATAAAAGTTCTACGAAATTGCTGAAAAATAAATCCTGAAAATTTAAATCCTAAAAATATTTAAAAATTAAAACATTTTTTTAATATTTGATAGAACTAAAAAATATTGAAATATTTAGATTGCAAGAAAAATCTATATTAAAACCTACAAATACAGGAAAACATTCTCCAAATTTAAAATACTTAAACTACTAATGATTATTAAAAAAAATTAAAAATATTAATATTTTTTTCAAATTTCTAACTAAATGTAAATGCTGCTTTTTTGCTACAAGTGTTAAAAATAAATAATGCAGCCTGAATAACCAACTCTCTATCAATACCTATACCATATCTGATGCTTTCGATATTATAGATGTTATTGAGATTATTGATTTCGATTTCATAGTTTCTAGTAGTACTTGAAAATATTATGCTCGAATGTTGTTTGCTACGAGAAACAATGATTTTCAACAATGCCGTTTCAAAACTGTATAACCTAATCGATTTCTTTGCGGACAACGGAAAAAATATACACTTTTATTTCGTTCCACAATTGTTAACAGAATCCGTTGACGTACAGTGAATCACACTCGTATTCGTACTTCAATAGTTATATTTTAAAATTGTATTTTTACGCACAAGTACGAGGGCTGCCTTTTATATTTCGGGATTAGAGAACAAAAACAAATATTAATCATCGAAAATCGCTTTATTGTTTTTCAAAATATTCCCCTTGAAGATCTATACACTTTTGCATGCGTTTGAACCAATTGTCGAAGCACTTTTTCCACTCTGATTGAGGTATCTCCAAAACATGCATTCTGAACACAGCAACCGCTTCTTCAGGTGTTGAAAAACGTTGATCTCTCAGTTTGTTTTTTACGTACGGGAATAAAAGGAAGTCATTTGGTGACAAGGCAGGACTATACGGCGGATGACTCATCAAATCGATGTTTTGAGTGCTCAAAAATGCAGTTGTTTGAGCCGGTGTGTGAGAGCTCGCATTGTCGTGGTGAAGAGTAATCCGTCTTCGGCAGTTGGTTTTCCTGATTTCATGGAAGACAACTGGCAAACAAATGGTTGTGTACCACTCAGAATTGACTGTTCTGCATTGTTCTAGTGGTACCGTTGCGACATGTCCATTTTTTCCGAAAAAAACAGGTGATCATTTGCTTGCAAGTGCGTGCGCGAACAACTTATTTGACAAATTGTGTGGAATCCAACGCGAACTAATTTTTTGACATTCAAATGTTTATGCAATATTGAATATATGTATGCTGGTCCGACTAATGCCTAAAGTTGTCTCAATCTCACGATAGGTCACATGACGATCTTGCAATATCAGTTCGCGCACAGCATCAATGGTTTCCGGAACACCAACTGATTCTGGACGACCTTCACGAAATTCGTCTTGGAGTGAACTACGACCTCGATTGAATTCACCATACCATCGATAAACACTGGTCCTTGATGGAGCTTCATCGCCAAAAATTGAGTTAAGTTCATCCATGCACTCTTGCTGCCTTAATCCACGTCGAAAGTTGTAAAAAATAATCGCACGAAAATGTTCACGATTTAATTCCATTTTTTCGCCGAGATGTTGAGTTAATGAGTACTGTAAACAACACAAATAGCGCTCGAATGTCAAATCGTTCTGAGTACGTATAATATCAAAAATGTCAAACTTTACGATAGAGCTGTCAGTTGCCAGATTGCAACACTAGGGTTGTCCGTTCGGTGTTTCGAAAATTCCGATTAAAGCAATCTATCACAGTACAACAAATTAACGTCACTCGCGCATTCCTAAAATGAGTATATAGATAAATTCAGTCAATATCTGACCCTTTCTTTTATTATTTTTTCCATATTTCTTTTGTGTCATCTTTGTGTCTAGTTAGGATAATAAAAGCATATAAAAATAAGTTTAGCATAGATTTCTCATTTTGATAAATCAAAAGATAAAAATGAATTGAGTAAAAAGTTCTGACAATTCCAATGTCATGATTGTATTTGTGACTTTACATTACGCGCAATATAAATTTACAAATACAATCATGACATTGGAATTATCAGAACTTTTTACTAAACTCATTTTTGTTTCTCGATTTATAAAAATGAGAAATCTATGGTAAACTGATTTTTCTACGATAAAATCTTTCAAACTGTGTACATTCCTAATTAATTAATTACATATTTATCTAAAATGGGAAGAAAACTTTGTGAAACGTCTTTAGTGCTGCGCAATTTAGCATTTTTTCTCCAAAAAGCAGGAAAAACATTAAAAGAAATGTCTGATTATGGTAAGAAACTAACGGACTCCGATGAACGATATATTATACTTCCATTTGCAATGGAAGGTAAAGCAAAGTTGGGAAAAGACGTTAATTCGGAAACTGTTTGGCGAGTTATTCAAAAAGTTGAATATAATTGGCCAGGAAAAATATCATTTATCAACGAGATAAACTGTTAAGACCGCCTAAATTTTGCAAAATACCATAGAAATAAAAACTATGATTTCTCGAAACATGTTTTGTTTAAGGACTAAAGTAAATTTTATATTTTTGGATCCGATAGACGACAAACGGTATGGAGAAATCCAAATAGGAGAAGAAAATGCTAATTTGCATCCCACTGTTAAGCATGGTGATGGTTCTGTCATGGTATGGGGGTGTTTTTCGGCAGCAGGTGTTGAGAACTTAAGGCTTTGTCTTCTATCAAGACAACAACCCAAAGCACAAAGCATATGGTACAAGACAATTATTGTTGTATAATTGTCCGCAAGTTTTAGAAACAACACCTCAATCGCCTGACATTTACCCTATAGACAATCTTTGGCAAGAAGTAGACAGATGTGTTCAGAAAAATCGCATCTCAAATAAGCAAGATTTAAAAAATAAATTACAAATGGAATTGAAGAAAATTGATCAAAAAGTCACTGAAAGTACGATCGATGCCAAATAGGTTGTCTGAAGTGATAAAAAATAAAGGAAACTCCCAAATATTAGATTTGATTTTTTTTTTGTTGTGAATTAGGAATAGAAGAGAAATAGACTTTAACCCTGTGATGAATTACGAATATAGCATATCCCGGTCCATTTCATATGTTTCTTTGAAATTATACTTTTCTAGTTGAGAATTATATTTCTCAAATTACAATTATTACTTTTCAATTTTGGTTTTAAATTTTCAATTTTCGGATTATACTATTCTAATTTTATTTCATATTTCTCAATTTAAAGATTTATATTTTTCAATTTATGTAATTATATATTTCAATTTTTGAAAAATCTGGTATATGATTTTCTGGCATATTTTTACAGAGTGTCCACCTGAAAGGCGCATGCGGGTTTTTTTGATTACATTTTTCATCATTTTTTCACACATTTCACCCTGTATAAAGCTAATTTCTTCTCTGATGTTCCTTTTAAGTTGATCAATATTATCTCGTTTATTTGCATAAACCTTACTTTTAAGATAACCCCATAAAAAGAAGTCGGGAGCAGTTAATTGGGTGACCGTAGAGGCCAATCCACATCACCAGATTGCGGAATAAATCTAAGACTGTAGATTATCAAAGATCACCAAAGATGTCTTTGGATTATCTCGTACACTTTCAAATGCAACAGCAATATTTTTTGGTGTTCTAACTACACGTTGTTGCACACAGTTTGGAATATTTGCCACAGTCCCTCTTTCTTCAAATTCTTTGATAATCCTGTAAATTGTAGGCTTTAAAGGCACCATATTCCTTCCGAAACTTTCACGTAATTTTCTTAATGTTAATGTAATTGATGATTGACTTGTGTAAAAGGTTTTCACTATATTATTTTCCATGATTAATTTGCCACGTGTGTACTTCACGGCTATCAAGTATTGACTGTCAATATTAATATTCGCCTAAATGGTGGCATACAAATATTGTAAATCTTTCGGAATTAGGTAAATCGTTACAGTAGGGGATTACATATTTAATATGTGAATATGTTCATGTTAATTTTGGTTAGGGATTAGGACGAATAACTTAAGAAGGATTTATAGGTACATTAAACAGTTTTATTATATTATTTATATACTTTGAACTTTAACAGTTCTTTTGAAAGCTTTTTGATCGATCGTATATAAAATCACAACACAAATTCCATTAGGTATGTACATACATGATTTACGACAATATCGTAAATGTAATCGTTTGTGAATAATATTATTATGTATACATATATTGATTTTCATACAATGAATGTTTTATTGGAGCTTCCGTATGCTTATCAAACTTATATCTTAAAATTTGATTTATACAAGCAAATAAAGAAATTGATGGAAATATTTTAATGGAATTATTTTAGCCTTAATTCCATTATTTCCCATTTTTTTTTGTTGTGCTTGTTGTGTATGTAACATTTTTCATTTCAGTAGTCAATTTATCATTTTCGTTTTTAATTTCCGTTTTTCTTCGGCTATACTGTGTGATAGCTAAATCAGTTAATCTATATAGTTTCGTGCACGTATTAAGTTTGGTCATGGTTTAGGAAAATGTTCGTCAGATTCATCTCAACATTGAACCCTTGTACGGCACACAATTTGCCTATTATATCCTGCTGATTTATTTATCAGAAATGATTGGTGTGGTAGTAAAAGGAAACCCCATTAATACATTATAAATAACTTAGTGTTGTAAAAATAAGGAATTTCTCACCATTTAGGGTTTAACCAAGAATTGAGGTCTTCTTCTACTACTTAATAACATTAAATAATTTCCTTAAATCAATTAAATTAATTTTACGTAATTTGTTTGTATGAAAGAAAAACCACATTTTTTGGTTGATAGAAATAGATATTTTCTTAAACTTTTAAAGTTTGAATTTTTGTTTGGGATTTCTTCGAATTTTTGTAAAAACGTTTAAATGGTTTCTATAAAGCTACTATTTTCGTATTACGTGTTTTGCGTTCAAGTATAATGATGTATTACAATTTTTAGCTTGTTAAACTTCTCCAGCTGAAAGTTACCACAATGCTAACAGACTGGTTAAGAATTAAAAGTAAATTAAAAAGTTTATACGATTTGAAATTATATTTAATTAATGATTGTGTGTCTGTGAATTAAAAGTGAGATCATTTTTATTCGGTAGCACGACAATACGCCGCAAATGCCAGGTCACCTATTTGGGAATTCCTTTCGAACGATAAATTCGATTCGAATATGATTTGGTATTTGTGAATTCGATCGTAAGGACAATTTTACACTGTGAAATAAAGAAACATGAAATTTTATTTAAATGATAATACCTATATGAAAATTACCAACCTTGTGAAATTTTGACATATAGTGTTTTATGTACTCAGAGAAAAAATTGGGTCAAAAAAAACAAAAATCTGAGTCTATTTTGCAAAAATCTTGATGATTTTCGATCAACCAAACATCTTAGTTAAAAAAACGAAGAAGATCTTAGTTGAATAAAATTTTAATTTTAAATAACCAAATCGTGGTTATTTAATGTTTAACTTAGTTAATTTAACCAAAAACATATCGTTATTTTAATAGATATAAGTGCAAAATAATTGGTAACAGTGGCCAACTATTTTGTTAAATCAACCAAGGGAAAAAATTATTTTACTCATGACTTGTTTTAATTTTACCAAATTTTCTTAGTAAATGTAACCAAATTAATGTTAATGTTGGAAACGTTTTAGGTTGAAACAACCAATTATTTGTTAACATTGAAGATATTCTTTTTAAAATACACAAAGTAGTCTTAGTAAGTAAAACTTTATATTGGTAAATACAGCTTAATATTTTGATAAAATTGACTTTTTACCAAGGCGTTGGAACTTGTAAGTTTGGTTTCGAACTAATGAAACATTAAACTCTTTATCTTACAATAATTCGATCGTCTCGTCAGACTGCAGTAACCGAACTACAAACATATTGAAAATACTTTGAACTTACATTTAAATTATAAACTCAATGTCTTAGCGAATGTTAATGATTCGCTACGCAATTGTCAACCCCTTCATAAAAATTGTAAATTTAACAAGTCTTATAGTCCAGTAAATGAAGGAGGAAAAAAAGGCCAACCTGCAAGTTATTAGTTGCAATTTTTATTTTCTGGTGATAAGTAGCATTTGGTACCTCATCAAAAATGAGACCGAGTTTTCAAGAAAACATTCTGTTGTAGGGGGAGAAAATGGTACCAAAAGACGAATATCTCCCAAAATATGGCAGTTAGAGATTTTTTGTTCAGATAAGAATTGAAGATCAGTTAATTTTCTACAAAAATGGTTCCCACGATTTTTATCGCAACATTAATATTTGTTGCAAAAAGTGGGGTTGAAAAATCTAAAATTTTGAGACTCATGAAATATGCAAGTTTTTTACAAAATTTGAGATGGGGGGTGTTGCAAATACATTATTTTCAATGTTTTGGACTGTGGAAACCAATTGTAGATGGCGTCACTACAATCCATCCAGTAGCAAAATCCTGGAGGCGATAAATGGGAAACGACGTAAACCATGTAATTTTCAAGAATTTTTATGTTCCCGAGCGTCTTGTTTTTCTCGGAGATGAGGGCTCAAATTATACCTATTAGAAAAGCAGACCATAAGGTTAATTACAACAGGATGGACTCTACCGATTGGCGAAAAACTAGCGAAAATCAGTTTTGGCCATATGACAAACTATTGTCCAATGAGGATTTTCCTAACGAAAACTATACTCTCTAAAGAGTGAAGAATATTTACCCATAATACTCAACAACAATTTCTTGCAGATTCTCGGAAAATTTTTGCAAATTTTTTTTGCAACCATCCGGATCGAGGTTTTTGGAATAAAGAGTTATAAAATTTCTTTAAATTTAATTTATTATCGAAAAATATATCAAAATACATTGAAGTTATGATATAAATCTTTTAATCACCAGTCCTCGTCACAAGACTCCAATAATAATTGTTGGCCATCAACGTCGCTCTCATCAACAACTCGTTCTGGTTCTAGAGTATCCTCTAGTTCTACCTCTTTGGATAACGTATCTTGGCTGTCTTTATAATTCGAACACTGGCGGGACTCACATGAACAACAAATAGATGAGCATGGTAGCCCTACTTTCTTGCATGAACATGTTCCCTTACATTCTTTCTTACATTGACAAAATATCATCTTTAAGAGTCCGCTGGCTCTTTAGTGACCGGCATGAGTATACCCCTACACGTTTCCATCCCCATTTTTCTGATGACAGTTCGTTTCCGAGCCACTGCTGAACTTGCCCGATATACCCGATAAATGTTGCCTTCCAGCTTCAGGTGTGGGTGGTAGACCAAGATTTGAGTCAGAATTGCTACTTGTAAACAAATTTTCTTGAATAAAAACAACATAAACAAATGCTCACCTTTTGCTTCAATTTGACAAGATTTGAATTTTCACTTTCTATGTTTTAAGTTAATTTAAACGAAAACCTCAATATTTCTTCAATATTCTTGACTTTCATCACTCTTTTTGATGTGTAAACATCTTATTCGCGCCTACCAAAAATTTTTGTATTAGAGTAAACTTGTAAATGAAACGAACGGAAATGACGTACCTACTTCGCTTGAAAAAAAGCAACAAACCCAATAAAAACAATTTTGTACTATACATGGCCATGCTTGTATGTATATGTATAATAGTAGGAAAAACAACAAATAGAGAACACACGCGACGAACGGCTGAAGAAATGAAGGCGGATTCATTGTTGTAGTTCGTTGTGTTCGTTCCGTTCCTTTCGTTCGGTATTTTTTCTGCAGTATTATTTTATGAGTTCATTGTTGATGGAAAAAATGCAGAACAATTTTATTTCACCTTTCGTCAAAAAATCGAAGATTCTGACTTTTGTAGTTTTGGAGTTTTTCATAAACAAAAATAATGAAAAATTCATAAACAAAACATCAAAACACAAAATGAACAACGTACTTGACTACTAATAAACATTGCGAAAACGTGTCTGTCTGTTTCTACTATATTAGATAATATATCATGTCGTCTCCTTCTTGCCATGTTCCTTCGATAAAAAAGTTGAAGATAGATAAACTTGATGAAAAAAATACCGAAGAAATAAAACGTCATTTACGACAAATTCTATTGGTTAACAAAAAAACACCACGAACGGAAAGAACGGAATGAACACAACATTGAACTCGGCTTGAAAGTAATGAAACTATAGCATTACGTTTAGGACTCGGGTTTTTCATCACGTATCAATGAGATGACTTTATTTACATTGATGGAAAGGTGAAAATTCCACCTTTACACTAGTCAAGGTGTCAAAACGTAAGAAATAAAAAGCCGGGAGAAAAAAGCCACGAAAAGAAAACGCTTTTTCCTTGAGCACGCGTTTTCCAAATTTATTGGAAAATGGCCGATTTTGTGAAAAAAAAAATAATTGCTAGTTTGTGTTTTTTTATTTCTAAAAGTTGCGCTTTAAATTTTCTCTATTCTAAACGTTCCTTTTCCTCCGTTTGAACTATAAATTGTCTTCCGTTATTTTAATTTTCTTTTCTTTCAATAATAATTTCTTTTTTTTCCAGGTCATATTTCTTTTCTTCAATTCTTAATAAACGCTTTAAAATTTTATTTGTTTCCGTAAAGTTAGTATTGATTGATCTCCGTGAGGTTTGTTGCTGTTGCTTGATGAAACTGTTGTTGGGCGTTAATTTGTTTTTCAGTTAAATTGTTTCTTGAACTATTTTTTTGGTGGTGTTTTTTATTTAGTAATGGTGGCTGTATTATATTGTTGCTATTGCTCTCATCCGTCTCCGTTAAATTAAATATGCTATTTGTTTTAGTGGTGGTGTAGGGATATTCGGCAAATCTAGCTTCTTTTCACCAAATGACGTAGTGCCAGATATGCCGTCTACTGCTTGCCTCAAATTTTTTATTCGGATCACTGTTTCTTTGACTGGAGAAAATGTGTGTGTTCGAGATGGCCCCTCCACCGGTGGTTGTGATACTACTTTTGTTCATCTTCAATTTTTTTTATGTTGCATTTGAAATCGGCTCACACTTTCTTCCAGCCATCAGCAGTTCTAACGGGTAGCCCATAGCTATATCTAGTCGTTCCCCAATCTCATCCCATAGTCGTTTCGTTCGTTGATACTCGAGCCTTTGATGTAGTATTATACTCTTTCGCAAATTCAGGATGATTCTCCATAAAAGTGACTAGGATGTCGTATTGTTGTGATGTTGTCATATTTTTTGCTGCTCTAAAATTTATATAATTTTTAATATATAATATTTTCTATTACTATTTTTATATAGTTTGACTTTACGCCAAGGATAGATACATATTGAAAATCGAAAAGAATAAAATTTTATTAATCTATATATATAAAACAAAGTCGTCGGGTAAGTTACACCATTTATAACTCAAGAACGGCTGGACCGATTTTTATGATGTTTGTTTTGTTGGATTTGTTTTCGCTCCGAATAGCATAATAACTATTAAAACATCGGGAAAATTCACCAAAAAAAATTTATCAAGAAAATTCATTTTCTCATACATTTTGTTTTTTTTTTATTTTGTTCGCCTAAATACAGTGGTGGTTTAGGAAAAAAAGAAAAGTCGGAAAAACTCAAAAGGAAAACCCCAAAAATTTAATAAAAAACATTTTTTTTATATGAATTGTGTATGTGTAGTTTATATGTGACGAGTGGTGCAGTGGTTAAAGCTTCGGCGCTTGGGCCGAAAGGTACTGGATTCGAATCTGACGGGAGGCTGCGTGCAAATTAGTATTTTATATTTTTTATCCAATCTTTTTATTTTATCTACTTAGCTATATAATTCATGATGGAAATGGTGGTTTATTTTTCTTCGATGCGCTCGGTGGAACTAGGAAGGCATTCCTCATGTCATTGGTTTTGCCACTGTTCTTGTGAGATCCGATATTGCGGTAGCAGTTGCTCAGCGTTGAAATTGTCGTTAAACCTTCAATCGGCTGAAAACTCGACTTGCAACATTGCGAAACACTCAGCAATGGAGAAAGTTTTGGTAGCAAGTAAAATCATCATCAATTATGAATGTACAATGGCGCACAAATGCACATTAAAAGCACTCAATCGAACTACGAAAGATCTACCCTCGTAAACATCTATGACTAAAGATGTTTACGAGGTACAATGATTCAAAAGTCCCGCGATTTCCGCCAAAAAATATCAGTGACTCCAAGATCGACCGTTGTCGATGAAATAAACGCTTGCCTCAAATCATCGACTCTGCGTGGCGCTATGTGATGAAACTTCAGCTGACGACAAACATGCGAGTTGCATTGATAAACCAGAGACAATCTAAAAGAGATATTTCATCCTATGTAAACGTAAAAATTTAAACTGCGGGTTCATTTTCTGTAAATAGCCGCAAACAACCAAAAATATTTTGTTTTTTTGCGTATACGTATCCGCAGTCGAAAAATGACAGATACACGATGACATTGGAATTATCAGAAATTTTGTTTCATTTTTTAGCTCGAACGAAAAATTTAATTTGATTATCTGTGGTTAAACGATCCATCTGCAGAAGAATTCTCCAAGCAATTGCTGACTATCGGTAATGGCCGTGTTTCGGTCGACGAATCGAACGGATTGATTTCGTTTCCTCAGAACTTTTGCAATTTTGTCTCAACGAAGGACGAGCTCACCAACAAAGTGTTCCCGAACATCATTACTAACCACAAAAATCACAATTGGGTGAGTGAACGAGTAATTCTTGCGACAAAAAACAAAGATGTGGATCATTTAAATTTCACAATACAAAATCTAATCGTCGGTTCACTTCATTCCTCCAAATCTATCGACTGTGTGACAAAGACGAAGCAACCAACTATCCAACTGAATTTTTAAACTCATTGTTCTACCTGGCTTGCCACCGCACAATTTACAACTAAAAGTTGGCTCGGTAATCATCATGCTACGAAACCTGAATCAACCAAAACTATGTAACGGAACGCGTTCGGTTTTGAGAAAACTCATGGGCAATGTGATTCACGCGACGATACTCCAAGGAAAGTTCAAAGGTGAGGAAGTTCTCATTCCGAGAATTCCGATGATCCCAACCGATATGCCATTGGAGTTTAAACGAATTCAATTTCCGATTCGTCTGGCATTCGCCATGACGATCAACAAATCACAAGGCCAATCCTTGAGTGTTTGTGGCCTGAATCTAGAAAATGAATGTTTCTCTCATTTTCAATTGTACGTAGCATGTTCACGTGTCGGTAAACCATCTGCTTTATTCGTTCTTGCACAATAAAACAAAAAATGTCGTATATCACAATGTGCTGCAATGAAGGGAATCGACTCCATTGCAACCCACCCAGCAAATAGTTTAAAAAAAGTAGTGCAACAATGCTACGCGAATCATTTTGATTCAATTCAATAAAACGAAAGCCAGGCTGCCACATGAATTACATTCATTTCAATGTAATTAAAATATATTTCATTTTGATTTTTGATTTCAATGAATTTAACACGTTGCCGCACACTTTCAAATGTGTGTTTTGATAACTTTTGTAATTGCAATGATATTTCGTTGCGGGAAGGAATGTGTTGTTGAGAATTGAAAAATATGTCGGTATTCCTTAAAAAACGAAAAAGTTGTATGACAGCTATAGCCGTCATTTGTGCGAACGCGTTAATTAATTTGGAGTATTCATTTTATCTTAATAAAAAACTCAATCTAATTAAGCTAATAACTTAAAACAACATGTATTGATTTTGAGGCGGTACGAAGTTCGCCGGGTCAGCTATAGTTACCAAATAAAAATAAATACATTTTTAGTACACATTTCAGTAAGCACTATTTCTTCAATATAAATTTTTATCATGGCGTCGGGGTCCATTTTTAATTATTCATACTTACTCCATTTAAAATTGTTCGTCCTTTTTCTCTGGCTTCGTCAACACTACTAACAACGATCAAAAATTTGTTCATGATCGTACAATTATTGGTCGAAAACGGATTGCCCGACAAGGGAAGTTTTCATTCGTTGTACGTTTATACGTTTTCGAATTCACAAATACTAATCGTTCGAAAACGTCGTTCATTTATTCGAATTCGAATTCACAAATAGGGGCGCAATTCTAAAAAAACATCGACTAACTGAAAATAACAATTGACCGAAAACGACAATTCACCGAAAACGAGAGTGTATATGATTCTGATAAAAATTCAATAGTATCCAAATTTATTAAAAATTCGTTTAGAAGGTCCCTCGTTTGTGCATAGGTTTCGATTTTTTGTCATAACGAATGAAGGTTTCTAAAGCTGAGACTGATGATTTGAAAAGTTCTAGATAATTAGCAGTTTGATTGGAAGTTGGCTATTTCTCAACCTATTGCGATAGAACTAGCTATGTAAAACACAAATTGGAAATCATATTAGTTCTTGAAACTGACAATTCTCAACTGATTGGGATAACACCCAGAAAAAAAAAGTTGTTGAAATTAAAATTTTCATAAGGAAAATCAATAAAAAACATAGGTTGTTTTTGGCCAATAAAGAAAGTTTTTGCCGGAACAATTTTTTATTTATTGATTTTATTACCGTTGAATCGTCACAATAATTGTAATACCAATAAGTATTTAGCTATGTTCAATAACTTGCAGTTTAAATTGGAAGTTCTTTAGTTATTATTCCATAAAATTAAATTATTAATTTGTACAAAGAGCGTAATAATCCTAATAAAGGATATTCTAGAATCTAGATAATAGCCAGATTACATCAAGAAGTTGGAAGCTATGGTTTCGAACTATCGAAACATTGAATTCTTTATATTGAAACTTCAGTCGTGTCATCATAATGCGAATCACTTACATTCAAAGTATAATCACAATGCCTTAGCGAATTTTAATGATTCGCTCTTCAAATAAAAATTCCATAATAAGTTTACAGGCAAAATGTAATTGCAACAAGTTTTATGAAAATTCAATAAATAAAAGTAATTGGGGAAATAACGAGAACAGTCACGTAGTAAATGTAATAACTTTAGTGATTTAATTAGTAATTTAATGAAGTGTGTGTATGTTTATTTTCATAACGAACATTATTCGACCCAATAAATTTAGTAAGTTGAGAATACATTATCATTATAATAAGTGTATTTATTAGTAAAACTATTTTATTTTATTGAAAGAATACAGGTAACCCTTGAAATATATGGCAAATTGGTTCCACGAAAACAGCGCATAATTCAAATTCGTATAATTTAAAACCTAGAATCAATAGAAACTAGGGGTAATGTATTGAAAAAAGTAAAAAATATGAATTCATTTCTCTCTTATTTAGTTCGCAACAAAATATAATCACAGTTGCATTTATTCATTTTTAACTATTGATACATAGTCATAAAAAGTTAATGTAATTTTCTTAAAAATATCATTACATAATTTCGTCGCCATCGGAGCTATCAGTAGAGTAGCTTCCTCGGAAAAAACTGGCCATAAGCTTTTGCCGTTTTGCAGGCATAATAACAGTGTCGTCGCTCGAAAAACTTTCATTAGGAGCAAATGTAGTGCAGCAACTTATGAAATTTGAAATTAATGTCCGCTTTTTAGCCATATCAAACTGTTCTTTAATTTCATAATATGTTGCCATGATTATGTCTACTTCGCGATGACATTTTAGCCCTCTCTCAATATCTGGATGATGCTCCTCGAAAAAAGATTTTAATTTATGGGCTATGTCAATTCCCTCTTGTAATATGTTTGGTTTATATGTTTGTGTCTCTTCGAATTCTAATACATCTTCATTCTCTTTCATTAAATTCTGGGTTTCGTCATATAAAATCAGAAGATCTTCCTCAGTTAAGTTTTCTTCTAATCTCATGTATTCGTGCACCTCATTCAATATGATATCAATAAATCCCTCAATAAAGCCACAATTTTTTCCAGGAACCTTGGAGTGTTTTCTGCTTTAATTCCTTAATGGCATTGGCGATAAATTCTACACAATTCTTCATAGAGTATTCTTTCCATATTTCGGTAACTGTTGCATCTGGTTGGTTATCTAATTTATCTATGATGAAATTAAATGTGACCCGTAAAAATATTGTTTTAAAGGTGGCTATTATACCCTGGTCTAATGGTTGCAGCAAGGATGTCGTAGACAGATCTGGTGGATGGCAGGGTGCATTATCAATGATAACCAAAACTTTGAAACCTAAATTTTTTCTATTTAGGTATTGCGCAACTTCTGGAACAAACATTTCGGAAAACCATTCTCTAAACAGGTTTGACGTCATCCAAGCTTTTCGGTTTGCCCTCCAATATACCGGCAATTCACATTTATCGACATGGCACAAAAAGAGATCTAATAAAAGGAAGAAGAAAAATCGGAATCACACTAAACAGAAATTAAAAAAAATCGTACTAAACAGATACTTCTCGCATATTTTAAAAATTACGACTCAAATTTGAATCGCATAAAACCAAAATCGCATTAATTAAACCCACATATTTCAAGGATTACCTGTATATGATTTTATTAAACTTAAAAAAAAGTTATTGGATCAAGAATTTTATTGCTGATTTTCGAAAGGTACGATTTAATATGTCAAAGTTATAGATAAAAACTGTTTTTCTCTGGGTGGACCAATTTAAGTCGAGCTAGACTATTTTTCGACACAAAGATGGGTGTCATAAAATTGAAATTCTGATATGAGTTATTGATGTGATTTTTAAAAATGGATAATTTCAATAGACCTAAACCACCCTAAACAGTTTCCTTTGGTGTTAAAATTCGGCTTTTGAGATTACAATTCTATTTGATTTTGTATACAATTCTTTTTATGGATTGTAATCCGATTAATAGTAGACTAGAGATGTGATTCTCAATCGCCTAACTATTTCTCAACTGATTTGGATAGTTTTGGTGATGGAAATTAGAGTGGAGTATACTTGTTCTGAATTTGGCTGGGCAATCTAAATTGAAGTAGACTAATTATTTTTCAACTAATTGAGATGGCACTAGGTTTGTATGATATACAAATAGTATTCCAATATGAGTTCCGGAATCCGGATGGTTTTATGTAAAATGAAGGGATCTAGCGCACTTCTCAACCCATCAGGATGGTACTATAGGTTTGGCTGATCAAAATATAGTTGCAATAGTAGTTCAGCAGGGAAATTCCGGTTTGATGATAAACGTCATACATGACTTTAAATGCTATAAATATTTTAAAGGCGCCTTTATGGTTGCGTTCGTTCAGAAGAAAAAATCGTGATTTTTGAGCAATATGATTGGTCGAAAAAGTTGTAAGAACGAACGAAAGAACAGCAAGCATAAAGGCGCCATAAATGGTATAAGAAAACAAAATTCAGAATGACTGTTAAAAAAGTCAGCAATTTTATAGTTTTTTTGGTTGATTTTTGTTCAAAAGTGAAATAATGTGATATTGGATGATAAAATAGTAAAATATGTTATTTTGTTAGTTTATTTTATTTTTTAATTACAAAAGTGTTCGGGCTACATCGTTTCTTATTGCCTTGCCAAGAGAAAAATTCTTGCACGATTCTCGCCGGGTTACTGGTTTCTTCTCCTTCCACATTAAGGGTCCATTTCAGCTACTCGTCACCGGGTTAGCGAATGCCGTTGCCAAAAGTGAAAAAAAAATATTAACGTATTTTTCCAATTACTGTTGGAGTCGAATATGACCCGCCGAATGTACTCACTCCTTTGCTTTACCGCTAGCTCATCGGTGAAAGTGTCTTGGTCGTGTGTGGTACATTCGTACGGTGTTTCGGATCACATTGGAAAACTCGTGCAGAATAAAACAAAAAACTTTAAATTAATTTGTACAATTTCGATGCAATTGTATATTCAATTAGGCACATTAGCAATTAGCCTTCTCATTTCCAAATTAATTACTTGTATATATAAAAAAATATATATAATATGAATACCAAACAGATGTTACTTGGGCTCCATGAAAGAAGAAAAGCGCTTTTCCCACATCCGAGGCACGGCACATCAAACACAAGACGGCCTATATTTGCTAAAGAAAAAAAAATACAAGAATTAATTAAGCTATGAATGCAGCCGGTTAATTTAACCAAAAACAAAATATATAAAATAAAAATTGAACAAATAAAATTTGAAGTAAGACAAGAACTAAAATTTAAAACAACAAAACCAAAGAAAATTATATAAGAAAAATTATAAAGTATAGCTATATATAAATGATACCAAAACTCAAACTTACCCAAAATTATCCGCGTAACTCCTGTAGACTGGGGGCCTATTATGAAATTGGTCGGAAAATACGACACCGTCGGAAAATACGTTATCGTAAAATCCGATCCGCGGCGGATATTCGTATTATGAAACATGTATTTTTACAGTCAAACTCGAAATGTTCAGTATTTACTTGTCACATTTAAATTTAATTAAAATAATTTAATAGAGATAAGTATGTACTTACATTTAAAAATTTATTTTAAAAAGTATGAATTATGATCTATTTTCCGTGCATATACTACAGTATCCGTCACCTAACGAGCTGTCGGATTTGACAATTGAATTTTGTCGTAAAATCCGGTAACTCGGATTTTTATTTCATAATAGTATAATATACGCGCTGATAGGAGTTTTTTAGTTTCATAATATGAATATCCAACGCGAGACGGATTTTCCGACGTCGGAAAAATTTCATAATAGGGGCCCTGCTTGTTCTCGCCACCTGTACTCGTACGTCGTTTTTTACTTGACTTTGTCAACCGTATTTAAGATAAACGACATTCACAATCTGCTTTTACACTGGAACTACTTGAGCATACAAACTATGCTGCTGCATACCGACAACAAAAGAAAATCGTCGCCAAAGTAGTCCGCTATACACCCCGTTCTTGTTGCTTGGGGTGTGGTTACACGCGAATTCAAAAGAAAACATCCGCTCGCGAAACTGCCGTTGGCCGCTTGCTTTCACTTCATGTAGCTGCGCGTATCGTACTTGACCTTGCCAACCGCTTGATTGAAACAATAGTTCTGGATAACGAAGATTAACACATATCACCATCAAAAATTAGTACTTTCGTGCTACACTGTGCAGATCTTCTTCGATAATTTCTTACAACAATGTAATGACAAACTATTTTTTTTTCTTAACCGCACGAAATGTTATTCAATAATAATTATGAAATACTGTGTGTGTTACAGAAGCTTTATTTGACACAGGTACAACAGAATGTTTAGATGTTTAAAACCACAAACTTTTATTTAATCACTTCGTACTTTGTTTATAATGTGCATAGCCAACGCAAACAAAATTTTGGATCTTTGCGTGACCGAAAAGTAAAAAAAAAAACTTTTACAAAATCAATCACCACTTGGAAAGTTACATATCCCTTTCGAGTCCTGATATCACAAATGTGAGATACTTAATGAAAGAAAACAAAAAAAAATTTTTTGATGTAACTTAAGACCAGACCGTACAATTGTGATAATAAATATATACCTAAGCACAAGCAGATAATTTTTTGTATAAATGTATGACGTACCGGCTAACTATCACAAACGTTACACTCAATTTTTGAGTTACTTGAAGTCATCGATAATTAAACCGTCGCATTAGTTTGTGAAATTTTGGTGAGTTGACCTTTAAAACACCATGTACCAGATTCCACAGTTTTATCCTAAAAAACATTTGGATTTTCTGAGAAAAACCACCCTCACATTTGTGTGGTGTGGGCTTTCCCATATACTTTGTCCTGGTTGTTCTTTGTTGAATAAATTCGTATTATTTAATCATATTCAAATGCCGTCTCATGTGAGCCCAGATGAACCGACAAACTGATATCGTACTCATCAACCACAACATTTATCTTAAGAAATCAGGTTTTATTAAAAGTAAAAAAAACTTTTTTTTAAACATTTATAACATATTCAGGTATGCATATCTCTTCTGCACCTAATTTTCATCTATCAACCATCTACCTTTGGCAAAAACAACTAAAAAAATTATATGGCTTGAAGCCTATGTGGCACATGCGTGATAGTGAATTTCTAATCATAATATTTAAGTACTAAACAAATATAAAACGCAATTTTTGTATGATAAATTTATGCATTAACATTTTATGAATGAATATGCATAAGAACTGGAATTTGATTCTAATTTTGTATAACTAAAAACAATTACTTTCGGTCCCTCGATTTTTCTCCTTTTGACATGATGAAACTTGTCACTTAATCAAAATTTTTTACAAAGGATATTATTACACAAACTTTAGTTTTTTTAGAAGAATCGACTTATAAGTGGAATCCCAATTGAGTCGAAGAATATTTTCAGGAAACCCGGGAAAAAGTTTGTCAAAACGGCGAAATTTTAACCCTCACAATTGTGACAGCTGGGCAAAAGAGTTTAGAAAAATGATTTTTGGCGGTAATATTTTTTTTTGTCACAAACGTGACATACAGGCTTTAAGTTATACAAATAAAAATTAGTTTAACGTCATATATTGTAACCCTCACATTTGTGGCATCTGGTCTACAATTAGTACAAAAAATAAATATAGTTGGACTCGAAAGGGATATTAGATTTTCGATTCTTGTTATTATATGGGATATTAGATTTTCGATTCTTGTTATTATATTTACTCAGCAATTTTTCACTACTCAAAATGCTGCGAGTTAGTTCTTCACAAGACTACTATCGACTGCCAAAATCAACTGAGATTATTTTTGTGTTCTCTACCATCCAAAACGAAAAAATCCAGTATCTCTATGCCGTACGAAAAAAAACCGCTAACGCAATCAAAATTATCGTACGATTTTTTTTCGGATACAGGCACCATACTCTACACCAAATTGCAAGTCATTCTACCAATAGAAAACGCCGAGAGTATACTATATCAACAAAATGCCCTTATTGCAGGCGTAACGACAATCTAAATGGTACAGTCAGTGTGCAGCAGTCGTCTTGGCGTATAATCGCAATGATATACACTGCGCGACAAAAGTCGAAAGCGGTATACGTGACGATTAAATGGCACGCACGTTACAACGTCTTCCTCTGGTGGTAACGGACACCCATTTAAAATTAATATGTTGTGCAAAATTGCGCAAAAACTGATTACACTGTGCTAGTTGAAAAATGTGACAAGCTGGGCACCCAGGGGGTAAACCTAATTCGAGTACGCTGATTTCAATGGTGCTAGTCTCATTTCAAAGTTAGTCTCCATTTTTGAGATATCGCTTTCAACATGTTTAGGCTCTGAGTCAAAATATACCCTCAGTTTCACGTTGATAGCTCCAGAACCATTACGATTTTCGTTATGCTTTTTTCAGCAAAGTTGTTGCGCAAGCCAAGACAAACAACTTTGCCGAACATATCAAGACCGAAAAACCACATCCACCATATATGTGTGTTTTACTTAGGCCGAGGTTAGGTTGGAGTGCCTGCTTCCGCGCAATTATACCATAGTAGTGGCCCGATGTGATACCACAGGAATCTATTTCCCCTTTACCCCTGTTCAAGACCATTCGGAGCTACGTATACGTAGTGCAACAGTCAGCGAGATCTGAAAGGCTGGCCATACTGTACACGCCCAAATACTTATACTTTCTGTATGATAGTGCCGGACACGAGCATAGAAAGTTATCTAAAGTCTCTTTTTCCTTTTCGTCCATGCAACTTTTACAAAATCATTCGTTTGTAGACTCAGCCTTCTCTCATGTTCCCAGAAAAAGGCAGGGTCTTGTCAGTTTTGGCAAAAGCTTCTCGCAGAAGACACCGGCTCCTACCTTGCCGTCTAGAGAAACATGGGTTCACAGGTTGCTAAATACAACTGGAATTTGGCACACTTAGGCCAAACAGGACGCTCATTTCAGATAAGGTACAAAGAACACATCAATGACATAACCAAATTTAAAAAAGTACATAAAATCAAGTTTCGCACAACATATAAAAACTGAAAATCATAGGTACATTAAATTCAATAAAAATGTAACTATTTTGCACAGAATCAAAAAAGGACTGATATTAGACAGGTTAGGGTACAATTTGACTCATGAGTCATAAGACAGTTGTATACTGTACGTATACAAATTTCGCCTGAGTCATGAGTCAAATTACGGTCAAAATTCACACTCTGAAAATATACAAAAACAAAATCTCCGACAATTTACTTGGCGACAAAAACAACACAAAAACCAATAAAATTTACGAACTATTATCCATAAGTTAAAAACAAAGGAGGTACCAAACAGCAGCGCCTAGCTACAGTATATAAAGAGCTTCAAAATAAATTATGTAATAGTAGCAAAAAATAAACCGAAGAAGAGATTATTCTCGAAATCGATATTTCTAAAAAAGTTAAAAAATTGGCACTTTAAGTAAGAACTAAAAATTGTTATATAAAATTAAAAATAAAAAGTTTTTCATCTAAATATATAAAGTGACAAAATAAAACAAAAAATAAAGTGAAAATCGGCTTGTGAAATCTGGTAAAATAAATAATATTAGGTGATTTAAACTCAAGTGCTTTTGTTATTTGTGTGAAAAATTTACAATATTATGAGCAATCACTTTTCACAAAATGTTATTAGGGGTGTAAATTGGACGCCGTTTTTTGTTTGTACAACATACATTTTCCATCTGAATAGATGGCAAAACACTGGGACCGCAATGCCATTTGTCCCGATGATACGGATCGTTCCACAAGGACATGATGCAGTTCAATGTTATGGGTCCATGAATTATATTCTCTAACTACCTGTTCCGGAAAGATCATAGCCAACTGAGGAATATTTACTAACGACGTTTGAATCAGATGAGACCGTAACAACATCTGCATCAATATATCAACCATCAAATGTCACTGCGCCATGCAATCACATTAAACTCTCGCAAAATCGATTGGATATTGTGGTACGATGGCTGAAACTATCGCAGCGGCAAGCCATTCTTTTTCAAGGGATTTAAAATAAGTGAACATTTTGGCACCAAATGTTCGCATGTATGGAGCAATAAATCGCCATCGTCATTTTACGAATTTTGTCAAATCAATTGAGAATAGTTCACTCTTTTTTTGCACTGATATCCGAGATTTGGTATCCACAATGCACAATGCGTATAATCCCGAAGATTGGCGATTGTTTATCGATTCTTCTAAAAGCAGCTTGAAACCAGTTCTCCTTCACGTTACCAACTCAAAGAATTCCATTCTAATTGCACTCAGCACAAACACAAAGGAAACCTATGCATCAATGAAAAAAATCATTGATTTGATTAAAAACAATGACCTTCAATGGAAAGTTTGTGCCGATTTAAAACTAATAGCTCTTTTAAGTGGCATGCAATTGGGTTACACTAAAAATATGTGTTTTATGTGCTTATGGAATACATGTTTTAAAGGCGACCAATACAACGAACGGAACTAGGCTTTACGTGAGAACATTTGATTGCGATACGACAGCATCGTTGAGGCTTCACTTGTGCCAATTAAAAAAATATTGTTACCACCACTTCATATCAAGCTTGGAGTAGTTAAACATTTTTAGAATGTCATTGAAACATTTTTTGCATTGTCATGTAGAAAAATTCGCCGAACAATCACCAGCCGAATCCGATGAGCAGCGTTTTCACCAAGTGACATCAAGGCTCGAACATTGGTACAGCGGAAAAAAGGTAGATGCACTCTTGGGTGACATTTGTTGGAATTTGCAAGAGGAAGAAGATCCCGAAGACGAACGAATCAGAAAATTAAAATTAAAAGTTAAGAACTTTTTAGGAAAAAATTGAGAAAAATCACAATGAAATTAACGATTTAATTTTCTTTTAAATAGTTTCTATTGTATCTATATTTGTCGATGCGATGATGATTCGATCGATTTCAATCGATTTAAATTCAATAAATGGACAAAAAATGATAAAACAAAGTGTTTTTCGTCGAAATGAAGAGCAAAAAAAAAAAAATAACTAAAAAAAGTGAATGTAGATGTGGTTTTTCGATCTTGATATGTTCGGAAAAGTTCTTTGTCTTGGCTTGCGCAACAACTTTGCTGAAAAAAGCAAAACGAAAATCTTAATGGTTCAAGAGCTATTAACGTGAAACTGAGCGTATATTTTGACTTAGAACCAAAATATGTCGAAAGCGATATCTCAAAAATGGGGACTAACTTTGAAATGGGACCAGCACCATTGAATTCAGCGTACTCGAATTCGGTTTACCCCCTGGGTACCCAGTTTGTCAAAAAAAAAAGTTTGCGATTAAATCGGCTTTTTGAGGAGTATACATTAATATGAGTAAGCCTTTTGCTATTCATTAGATGGTGATGCAAATGGAGTCATCAGCCATGGTTGAAGCCCGCGACACGGGCACACCTGAAAGTACATAGAACTGAACAAATTCTCTGGCCAAATTATCTTCGACCACTTGACATATTTCCACAACACATCGAGACGAGAGGAACCGTAAAGCACATAAAATTCGCAGCGTAGAATTTAAACGGTTGCATATGCGGTTTTATAAAGTTTATTAATATTCTGCATATCGGTTCACATAATTTAAACAACTTTTGAAATTCAGCATCGGTTGTTGCTTCAAATGGGTCACTAACACTTCTGTAGCTTCTACGGATTTTGACAGCGCCTGAATCTAACATAAATTATTTAACATATTTAGTGACATCGCTTTATTTTATATGTTTATTTTACCAACACATAGAACTTTTATGTACAGTGGGTCGCACTCGTATTCGTAAATCAAATATTTTCCAAAAAAACCTTGATTAAAAAAATATACAAATCATATTATAATTTAATCATTTACATAATTCTTAAGTTCACTCTTAATCTTCATTATAGAATGAATAACAGGTTTCGATAACGGTGCAATTCAGAGAAAAAAAATTAAAATCTGTACATGAGGGAAAATAAGCGTCGCATTCATATTCGTAAAATTCCATTTGTGTTTGAATTTTACCGTTATTTATCATTATCCTTTTTTCGTTTTTGCGGTTTCGTTTTGCATTCAACATCAGTATAGCATTTAGTTTCGAATTGACTGGAAGTTATCTTAATTTAATCCAAATTTTAGTCAAATGGGCCGTAAGCAAGGTGAAACGTCAATTGAGTTACGAAATGTAGTAATTTTACATCGGGAAGCAGGGAAAACATTTAAAGAAATCAGCCAAATAGTGCAAAGAAGTATTTCTACAATACAATACATCGTAAAACGACACCAAATTGAAAATCGAGTAGAAAAATTACCGCCGCAAAACGTTTACTGTTGCAGAGGAACGGTATATTGTGCGCAAAATTAAAAGAGATCCTCGTTTAAGTGCTCGAAAGTTAACAGCGCAAATCAACACTTCTTTTAATAAAAATGTACACCCATATACTGTTTGGCGCGTGCTGAAGAGAGCTGGATATAACGGTAGAGTAGCCAGAAAAAAAACATGGATCAGTAAGAAGAATCGGAAAATAAGATTAAATTTTGCAAAGTGTCATGTAAAGAGGATTTTCGAGTTTTGGAAACAGGTTTTGTTGACAAACGAAAGTAAATTTAACATGTTTGTGTCTGACGGGCGCCAAATTGTATGGAGAAAACCAAATACCGAAATGAATATAGAGAATTTACGACCTAAGTAAAATATGGCGGAGGATCTGTAATGGTATGGGGTTGTTTCTCGACATCTGGAGTGGGAAAATTGCACATAATAGAGCGAATAATGTATAAAACAAAATATTTACATCGAAATTTTAAAGGTAAATTTACCTGAAAGTGTGATTAAATTGGGCATACGAGACGATTTTATGTTTTACCAGGACAATGATCCAAAACATAAAGCTTACGATACACGACAATGGTTATTATATAATTGCCCAAAAGTCATAGAAACCCCACCGCAATCGCCCGATATCAATCCCATTGAGAATCTGTGGCAAGAATTGCACAATAGAATTCGAAAATATTCGATATCTAATAAAAACGATTTAATATATCGATTGAGGACGGATTGGAATAATATTGATACGAAAATAACGGATACGTTGGTGCAATCAATGCCTAATCGTTTGTCAGAGGTGATCAAAACCAAGGGAAATCCAACTAAATATTAATTATTAAAAAGACTTAGCTCTTTTTTATTTAACTGGCTAATTTAGTAACCTTCTGTGATGAATTACGAATACGAAAGCGATATGAATTTTAGACTAAGTTCAATTTATTATAATTTTCTTAAAATAAGTAACACATACCTCACACATTTTTATATTAAAATGAAGTTAACTATAGTGTTTCTGATTTAAAAATAAAAAAAATTTAATTTTTGATACACGTAAGTGTTTTTTATTCATTTATCGTTTTTAAAACTGCAATTACGAATACGAGTGCGACCACTGTATATCAACTGAGTGGAATAAAACGCAGTTCGTAGTTGTTTGAAAATTGCCAATTCAGTGGAACTATTCGAATTATTCCTCAACCGTTTATTATAGAACTAGAATGGAGATTTAAAAATATTTTGCCTCAGCTACATCAAATTATTCTTTATTCTGATTTTGGTTTTCGGCAAATAATTAGTTTGAATGCAACCTAGCTATTTCTTAACTAATTTGAATACAACGTCGTTTATAAAAGAAAATGAAATATCATATGGTTTCAGACTTTTTTGATAACCAATTGAAATGGAACTAAGATATTTTTCAATTGATTACATAATGCTAGTATCAGTTTAGCATGTTCTAAGGAATTTAAAATTAGAATGGAGCTAAGCCAGTTATCAACTGATTGGATTGAAGCTCAGTTCAAGAAGAAGTTCTGAAAAACAAAATATTTTTCAGGAATTTAGCAAATTTTGAATCATACAAACAATTGGAAAAATATTGATTTGTATTTATTTTATTGCATTTTGGCTAAATAACCCACCCTTTATATACACCCGTATTCATATATATATATATATATATATATATATATATATATATATATATATATATATATATATATATATATATATATATATATATATATATATATATATATAAGTGGTTTTCATCATTTTAAGTAAAGGTTAAAGTAAATATTTAATCCTCCAACCGCTTGAATACTACATCTACAAAAATATAATCGATTTATTTTAACTTTATTTGGATGTTTTTGGGTGGTTTCACCTGTCCGTGCATGGTTGACTGCTTTTAGTAAATATGAGTTGTGGCGATAAGAATGATGTTAATCCTTAAACTTAAATTTATTGATGACACAAACAAAAGTTACACGGCTCTAAGTTACACCCTATAGTTAAGCCTTATTTTTCAAAATGAAAGTGACAAATTAGAAATTTAAGTCTCAAAATTTAATTATAGGTAGAACTCATTAGCTGGTTAATAAAACAATTGACTAATCGGTTTTAGTTTCATCCAAGTTTACCTGAATAGAACAAATGATTTGTTTAGGCTTGATATACCGAATGCTATAGTTACAATAGTGTTCCGAAAATTTAATCTTAGATTTAATCCTAGCAAGCTACACAATTCTAATTTTCATTTGTTTAAGTTTGCTCCATTAAATTTAAGAATTTTCAGGATTAGTTAACCCTTCAAAAATATTACTTTCTTTATAGAGCGCGAGAAGTGTGTAGTAACTTCATCTTTTTTCTAGCTTTCTTCAAAACCGGAAAAAGGTGCGCTCAAATCGTCCAAAAGTGTAGGATTTATTTAGACTTTAGGTTCATTATAAGTTTAAACAGAATGTGTTAAGCTCGATTTATATTATCCGTTCCTTTCAGTTCCTTCATTTTTCGTATCAGACAAAAAAAAACACTGTTACATGTATTTTCATAGGAGTATTTATATTATCCGTTCCGTTCAGTTCCTGCAAGTACGGAACGGATAATCATAATATAAATACTCCAATGAAAAAAACATGTAACAATGTTTTTTTTTGTCTGATACGAAAAATGAAGGAACTGAAAGGAACGGATAATATAAATCGAGCTTTATACGGATGAATGGAGCTGGAAATTTTTCGTTTTTATTACAAAGTGATATTTTGAAAAAAGTGGCAGAATGGGACGCTTATATTCTGTTTGAACCTTAAGAAATTGCTGAAATATGTGGATTGTTATTCTTTCTATACACTCTGGGAAATAATTATACTTCCACTTATAAAAGCTCAAATATTTCAATATACTATAACATTTTATTAACAAATTCTTTTTTAGTAACTCCATTGTAATAAAAGAATTTCAATTCTTGTAAAAAAAAACTTTAAAATATTTTAAAATATTTAATAAAATTTAATTCATAGGAAATAATTATACTTCCAACTTACAAAAAACGTAAAATTAACTTAATTTAAAAAAGTATTGTCCAAAAAACTTAACTTAATTGAAAAAAGTAGTGTTAATACTTTGTGTGGCCTCCGTTTTCTATTATTACTGCCTCCATACGATTTGGCATAAGACTAATTAAACTTCTTATCTCTTCCATTGAGATTTCGTCCCACACTTGTAGAATTTTTGTTTTTAGCTCTCCAATGCTGTTGAATTGTTGTCCATTGTTATAAACCTGATGAGCCATTATCCCCCATATGTTTTCGATGGGGTTTAGATCTGGACTTATAGCAGGCCATGTCATTGTTGCAATATTTTTTCCTCTAACCAATTTTGTACCTTGTTAGCCCGATGAATGGCAGCGTTATCTTGCTGATAAATGAAACTTTCTTGATGAAATCGATCCATATACGAAATGAGGACATCTTCAAGTAGATCAATATATAGGTCAGAGTTCATCCGGTTCGACACGATACAAACGGGGGTTTTTCCAAATGAACTGTAAGCGCCCCAAATCATTAAATTTCCACCTTGAAAGTTTCTGTGCAAAGCAACCCGCTTTTCTGTCATGTAATATCATGCCAGTATGCATGGTATCCATCCGGTTCATTTAATGTGAATTTTTTTTATCACTAAAAATTACTTGGTTCCATTCATTTGACCAGGATACGTGTCTTGTTGCAAACTGCATTCGTGCAAGCTTATGACGTTTTTGCAAGTTTGGTTTGGCTAGACTTTTGCACCAGATCAGGTTCTTGGATTGGTTTAATATTTGACAAACGCGTCTTCTGCAAATGTTGAGATTTAACTTTTGACGAATTTCGGTTGCGCTTAGGTTATTTGTGGATGCCTCATACATTATTCTTCGTTTATCTCGATCAGAGATAGAAGAAGGTCTACCTGGTCTCCGCGTTGACTCATAGTTGGAGCCTTGTCTTAATATATTTGCAACGCCTATGTGGGATCTTTTAATTTTTTTAGCAATAGCTCGGTTGGGTAAGCCTGAATCCTTATAAGCCAATATTTTTCCTATCTCCTCGCTGCTAAACGATTTACCACGTGGCATTTTGGGCACAATAGGCTATATTAAAATGTATTAGTTGCAAAAATATCAAAAATAATGTAATCCATACGTTTTCGATATAAAACCAGCAATTGTAATACACAAAATTTTTTTTTTTATTTCACTTTTAAAAGAACACAATGGAAGTATACTTAATTCCTTCAACGCAAAACTTCAACTGAACAGATCGACTACCTGATCGACTGAAATAAATTTTTTTTTTGCATTACTGCGCAGTTGCATTGAAACAAGTATAATCGTATTCAAACATGAAGGATGAAGTACGACTAATATGAAATATTTGAGTTTTTATAAGTGGAAGTATAATTATTTCCCAGAGTGTATTTCTTTTATTTATCAATAACTGGTATGAACTCTAAATGAAATCAATTTAGACAAAACAATCGTATAAAAACTCTAATACAATTTTTTAGACTAAATTACTGACTAAACTATTAAACTATTTTTGATCAATTATCAAAATGTTTATTATCGATGGTGGTGAATTAACAATTTATTGCGAAACTTAGGATTTAATAATAAGCATGGTAAGCTTTATGTAACGGCAGATTGGTTTAGTCAGTAATTTAATTGATAAAATTGGTATGAGACACACAATATAAATCACTTGGAAATATATTTTATAGTAATAATAATTTTCATTAACTAAAAGCTTCGGGAATTGAGTTCAAAATACGTGGATCATACAATCACTACTGGCGTGGATTATAAGTAGTTGTAGACGTTGTCTACGAGTATTTGATGTAGTATATAAGTAGTCGACTATTATAAGTAGTCGACATTGTCTATGAGTTATAGACGTTGTGTATACGACTAGTCGATGCGATGATTTGTCGACACGAACACGTAAATATTAGTAGTTGTCGCGTACATGCCCAACTCTGTTCAAACGTCATACTATGCTATCGAACAATTTTAATGACTTACATAAAAAACTTAGTAAGTATATTGTAAATTTTTCATTTCAGCAGCAAATTCTGTCCTCAAAATGGGGTAAAGCATTTAAATTGAGACGAACAAATACACTACCGCTCAAAAGTGTTAAGGCACTGTCAAAATCTGCTTAAAACATATAAAAACTCAGTAAAAATGCAAAAAATATTTATGTTACATACACACATATATTTATGGCAATATACTAAATAAATGTCAAAATTAAAACGCTTAATTTAAATTTTACTTTCATTTATGTGATCTCCTCTTGATTGAATAATCGCAGCGCACAGTTGAGGCATTCTCGCAATAAGTGTTGCCAGCGTTTCTGGTGTTGTTGAGTTCCATATTGATTGAAGATTGTTCCACATAACAGTAGCTGATTGCCGTACTTCCCGGTTCAGTTCTTCTCACAGTTACCCAATAGGGTTCAAATCAGGGCTCTGAGGAGGTCTTTCCATAATTTTAATCTTTCCTTCCTTCTCTAAATGGCGAAGATAGCCTTTACATAATTTAGATGAATGTTTTGGGTTATTATCTTGTTGAAAGATAAAATATTGACCCACAAATCGAACTCCTAAAGATATCACATGGTTCTCCAAAAATTGTCGGTATCATTATTTTCTTAGTATTCCAATTTAATCAATTTCCACAACATCGCCTACACTAGTACCTTTTATCGTCCTCTGTTAATGTTCATGGTGCCATTTAAGTCACTTTTGTTTATTTTTGTTTTCTTCATAGCAATACGGTCATGGAATCCGGCTTCCTGTAGGCGACTCTTAACCGTAGAAACCATAACTGAATTTGGCCGACCAACATTTAATTCGGAGATTATTTCCGAGGCTTATTGCGTCTATTCTTCATCTTGCTAGTAATCACTATACTATGGTCATCTGCAGATGTTGTCGCTCTTGGCCTTCCAATTTATTAAGAAAATTGCCACATTCCCTATATTTTTTAGCATTATAATCAACCGTACCGTGGTTTATTTCATTTTTTGCCAATAAAAATTGTATAAAATTGGTATACTTAACTTATTTTATTGATTTCAATTCATACGGTTAAAGTATCTTATCAAAAGTGATAATAAGTCGTTATATTATCAGTTTTGGGATATACCTGAGCAAATACAATGGGTTCTTGCGGTGTACTTATTTCGGTCGACACATAATGCAACATTGCATTTTTCACATATCCACCGTATTCGTTGGTTTGACGACATCATCTTGGAACCATTTTTTTTAAAACAGCCTTGCCGTTACATCTCATATAATGCCAAGTTAGTGCCCGTTGAAAACTGAGTAAATCAACATCATCCTCTGATATTAGTTTATGGAGTTTCCACGCGTTTACAACAGACATATTTACTATTTGATTAAATAAAACCCACCACCATTTCTTACCTCTCACTATTCAACAGTTATTTACAAACTGGTCGTGAGAATCTACTCCACTCATTCTACTGTTGTAGACTGTAGTGGGAAAAGGGAGCTGGCTGTGGTACATCGATTTTTTGTTTTTTGTAGACGACCATCTTTCTACGGCACCAATTGTGGTTCAATGCTACCGTGATTCGTAGCGATGGTTATGACACTATTATCCTTCCATATCGCACACATAAGATTTTATTATCTTGGTCAGTTGTATATTCATAATAAACATGTTCCTGTTTTTTTTCCTAAATTTTGTTTTTTTTAGTATTTTTATTAGATCATAGCTCGTGGAATAATTGTATATAAAAAACACAATATAGTCGGATGGTCATTCTACAATTTTTAAAAGATCGAGTACAACCTTTGAGCCCAATGGAAGAATAGCAGCGTTTTTGTCATAGTGCTTTGCACCACAATAGGTATCAAAATTATAACAGTATTCATCAGCTACACATAAGCCAATATTTGTACCCAAATCGTACTGGTTTACCCCGGATAAACTGTTTCGATGAGTGATGACTGATGACCGAAATATTTGACCATTGATCCATCAATAAATTGATAGGTTTTAGTGAAAAATTTTCCATTGTTGAAACTTTTATTTACTAGGTGTGTTAGACCTCGAACTTTGAACATTTTGTCAACTTTGTCGATATTCGAATTATCGAATATTAAATACAAAATTTTTTTTTATTTCCTGAAATCTATTTCAAGATATCCTGCCTGCAATAAATGAAATTTAGATGTCTTCATATATAGAATCAAAACATTGTTTCCCGCGCTTGTGAATGATATCCGGAAAATAATATTTCGGCAATAAATATTTGTATGTCGCTTGTTGCAACCGAAAATCAATGGTTGTTTTGTTTGTCTGGCATATAAATTTGTATGGTGAACAATGTATGTACTTGAAAACTTCAGTATCAAATATTTTTTCAAATACATACTTGTATTTCGTTCAACCTGAAAAATTCATCTTTTAGTTTTGCTAAGCGCTGAATATATCCATCGGTGGATTCCATGTCTATATTTATAATAACGGAACTCCAATTGGGGCTCACTATACTCGATTTCTTTTGTCCCTTCTTGAGTCTCTCTTCAATTACCTCATTTTCATTAGCGGCGTCGGAAACATGTAATTAAATTACACCAGATATGTCTTTTGGGAATACTGCTGATACTAAATCGCCTTCGTCCATTTCTTCAACATCACTTACAATATCTGGGTCAGGCGGAATATGTAATTACTAAATCAATTTCATTTTGGCTTGAAATGTTTTTAATTTCATCTTTTGCTTCCTCTAAATGCTAAAACGGTGATCGTAAAATGCATTCGCTGGAATCTCGTGTGGTACATCCATTTACGATAAGTTCTAAAAATATGAAACAAAAAATAGTACACTGAGGCCCATTGTACCCGTCTGGGTGGGGTGCACCTATATTTCCTATATAATTACAAACAACATAACACAAAACAATTAATTATTATATTATAATAACAGACCTTTGACTATGATAAACTTATAAAACTCACAAAATTTTAATTTTTGTTATTTTTTATAAAAGACCGTTAAAAATTGTACACCACTAAGATATAAGTAATACATACTAAAAATAAAAATTGTAATACGTAACACGTGAACTTGTTGTGGAACACTCAAAAGTCATTGTAGAAATGACAAAATCGAGCAAAACATGATAAAACAAACTAATAGTCATGTATAACGGTAAAAAAAAATTACCAAAATTTGAAAGAAAAAGCCGCAGTGGCGTCGGATATGCTGTACATTTTTTGTACCCGTATGTGTATCGTGGGATCAAATGGGTTAAAAATACTGTGTTTTTCTATTCACCCTGAGTAATTTTACTCTGTTCACAGCATTTTTATTTGTGAGTGTACCTATACTCGGTTCTTCAAATTTTACTCTGAAATGAATGTCAGTGTACGAAGAGTGTGCACACTGGTTCATTTGGCCCTGTACCACCTTTGCTCGATGTACAATAGAGTAACTCTGCTTGCTCGGGGGACATTCAAATCGCTCAGGATCACTATAAATTGCTCTGAGCCGCTCTAAATAATTTGTTGCTTATTATTTCACAACAAGAAAAAATCGCATACCGGGTTTGCTTTCGCTTGGATCGTTTCGCTTTTCGACTAAAATGCATGGGGGGCGAGAAATAATCTCAATTATAGTTAATAATGATAAAATGTTACCTAAACTTGATATCGGTAACTTTTCTAGTTGGTGTATCCATAAGTTTTCGAACTAGGTTTTTTCACTACTCTTTGCATGATCTACGTTAATTCGGCTGTTTTGGTATTGTATGACCTACAGAGCTTCGTCAGTGGTGTACGTTCCAGCTCAATTGTGTCATTGAGGAAAATAAGCTTGCTGATTGGTTGCGAGCCGAAGGCTTGCTTCATAATTGATATGATGACCGATTGCTCGCTTGAACCGAACCTTGTTGTGGTTTTAATGGTTCTATTAACCATTTCATTGGTCACTTTCGAGATTACAAAACTTTAATTAAATCATAATGCAATGAATAATCACCCGTATTGGCGCTAAATTACTATTTAATTGTATGAGTAAGAAAAAATTGTTGGTGGTAAAACGCATTTGGTTTTGGCAAACATAATAAAAACATTAAATTGTTTCTTTTTTAAACTTCCTTAAAAATAAATGAAACAAATATAAATTAATGATTTGATATTTATTAATAGAATGCTTTAAAATTTAAATTAAAAATAAATTATTTTCTCATTACAGAATAATAATATTAATTAATTCAAAGTGATTATTCGTGTGTAAAAAGAAATCAACTAGTAATAATAATAATAATAATAACAACAAGTACATACAATTCGGGACCGAAACCGATTAAACCATTTTTCTGGGTATTTCCTAAATTATGGCAACAAAACTTGAAACACCGCCACGTAATGGACATGAGCTAGCGCCGTTAAACACACGAGCACGCGGTGATGGTACACACGGAGTAACAATTGTGCTGTCACCGCCGCCCCGGAGTTCGATTGGATCAGGCGATGGTATACCAAATGATCCGGATCGAGCCGCCTGGTCGGGTAAAATGCAATTTTTCCTCAGTATTATTGGATATTCGGTCGGTTTGGGAAATATATGGCGTTTTCCATATCTGTGTCAACAGAATGGTGGAGGTAAGAATATTTTTATGATTTATTTATTTGTATATTTTGTGTAAATTGAGGCGCCAACTATATTATATTTTCCATGTTTTATAAATAAAATAAAATAAAAAATTCTATTTTCATATTCGATATATAGATTTTCTCAAAGGTCACATAAATTATATTAACAATAATAAATAAACAAAATTTATTTAAAAAAAATATACATTTTCATTCGGAATGTGTGTTTTTGGTTTTGCATTGAGATTTAATGCATGACCGAGTTACATGTATGCTCATAACGCAATATAATTTTTGTGACGTTTCTGTAGGTCATTCAAGTGGAAAATTTGTATGGGAACTTCTCTTCGTGTATAAGCACGGGTTGATATGTCGTGCTCAAAAATATTAGAATTTGATTTTAATATTTAAGCATATGCCGTGCCTGTATATCTTGCTTGTATTGATTATGAAAATATAAGTTTAGTGCATGTGTACCTTGTAAAGTGTATCTCTTTGTAAAGTATATGTAACTACTTTGTAATAAATTGAAAATAATCCATGATTTAAAATATTTTCAAATTGCATCTATGAGGAAAACTGACTCTATTAAAATCTATCATCTTGGACTTTGTTCGTATACTAGGTACTTAGTCGCATATTTGCATATTTGAATTCCTATAAAGAACTCGCTCGATATCTTACGACGAGTGAATGCAATTAATGTGGGGTAAGAATGAATAAATGTGGGTATCTCAATACGTTTTAGTTTTATCTCTGATGTGATGCTATTGGTAGACTCATCTGTTTCTGGGAGTATAAAACCTTGGCTGCGCGATGGTGGCTTTCGGCGTCTGCGGTGGTTGGTATCAGAAAATCATGAAATAAATATATAAAAGTGCTTAGATGCCACATAATTATTTTTGAATTTAAGTAAATTGTAAACGTAATGATGATACAGCATGTACGTGTATTTTCTCAAACTATATAAACCAAAATTTTGAATAAAATAGCAGAAGTTAAAAATCAATTAACGCTATCATTTCTCGGGCCCCACGGTAAGAGTGCAAATCCCTAAATAAATAGCGATAGCAAACCTATTTTTAGGCAACATTTTTGTTTTAATTTTTAAATTTAAAAGACTATAGAAAAATATTTTGGTGGGGAATACCGTTCGATATTTCAAACTTACGTTTCTTCGCACGCTCTATAACATAATTAAATTAGTATCGCAAATAAATGATCCGACCAAATGGCATAGTGATTAAAGCTTTGGCGTTTGGCTCGGGAGGTACCGGGTTCGAATCCCGATAGGGGCAGGATGTAAAATGAAATTTCGATCTGTGATGAAATTTATCACATCCCCTGTCGACGTACAAAACCTATTGGCTGACCCATCTTCGATGTCAGTAGAGGCTGGCATGGAGCTTGCAATGTGTAGATGGTCTTAAACACTGAGAGAAAAAATCAATTGAATCTACAAAAAAACCGATAAATTCAACAATTGCCTGGGTTGATTTTGAGCCAACAAAAAAATTATAATATTTACTGTAATTATTGTTAAAATTAATATTTTTGTTTATTGTAATTTCAATATTTAAATTGTAATAATTGTTTATTTTACAAATAATTTATGACTTGTAAAATTAGCAAAATGAACAAATAAATTGTCACATTTGCAATTTTTTTCAGTTCTTTTATTTATTTATTTATTTAAATATTAAAGGAAATCGATTTAGTACATTGCAATTATGATTTCAAATTAACAAAAGTAAAATATAAAATATATTAACAAAAAAGAGAACAAAAAAATTAAATCTAAAAATATAATTTTAAAAATAGAAAATAAAAAAAATTAATCTATTCACACTTAGATTGTAAATAAATAAGAATTATAAATAAAACAATTATTTAAATTAACAATTAGTACTTCAAATATGAAACTGTCAAAGGACTTATTAAAAATTTAGAAAATACGATTTTAACTTTTTTTTAAAACTGGTTTTTGATAAATTAAAATCAAATTGATCAATTACGGCATTGAAAGATTTTGCAGATCGATTAATGGGATTGTTGTCGCCATAGTTGGTCGGATGGTGTTCAAGCGCCAAAAATTGATGATTACGCAAAGTCCTGCTTGGGACATTTATGGATATGTTTTCCAGGATGAAGGATGAATCAATGTGGCCGAGAAGGACATTTCCGATAAAAGCGGCATCCAGAAGTAGACGCCTGTTTTCAAGCGTGCACATGTTATATTCTTTGCACCTTCAAGAGTAAGGAGGTAAACGAGCCACATTTTCGTAGAATGGTATGTTGTAATCATAATTCCAGCCAGTTTTCTTCAACAGGAATATAAATTAAAAAAATAATAATTTTTTTTTGTATGCTTTCGATTCTGTTCAAGTGCACGTGTAAGAGGGGCTCCAAACCGTTACAGCATACTCCACTTGAGATCTTACATAAGCGTAATATAATGTGCGTATAGTATGTATATCTGTGAATTCCCCAGTCCACCGCTTGACAAAGCCAAACATGGAGTTAGCTTTAACAATACAATTATCTATATGACGGTTAAAACTAACGTTTTCAACAAATGGGACTCCTAGATCAATAATCTCACGTACTCTTGGAACTTCCGCACCATTTATTTTATATGCCGAAGTTATTGGATATTTTTTCCGATGAAACGACATAATTTTACATTTGGTAATATTGAGGTGTAATGAATTTCCGACACACCATACTCACTAAGTCTGTTGAGGTCATCCTGCAGTTTATCAACATCATGCTCATGTTTAATTGTGTGAAAATTTTTTACATCATCAGCAAATATTAGAACATTTGAGTGTTTGATTATCTTGGCTATTCTATCGATGAACACAATAAAAATCCAGGGTCCAATATGCGATCCTTGAGGGACACCAGAGGTCACTTTGATAACATTGGATTTCTCATTCCCAATTAATACATTTGTCAGATACGATTTGAACCAATTAATAAATTCTGTTGAAAACCCGAATTCGCGCAGACTTTGGAGTGCTTTGAGGTGGCATATAGAGTCGAACGCCTTGCTAAAATCTGTATACGCTACATCTACTTGATGATGATTTTCTACCTCATTTAACACTTTGTAGGTAAATTCGACTAGATTGGTAGATGTCGATCTTCCAGGCATGAACCCGTGTTGGTAAGTAGAGATGTGACGTATCAATGTAGTTGACGAATATGTTGAAATTCCTCTATAACATGAGACATCCTCTCTCTTACCCGATTTAAAGATATTTAGTTCTTGTAAAATCAATAACTAAATGTTAGAAATCGTAAAACGTACAATGAAATTGTAATATTAACAAGTACTACAAGTAAATTGTCATGCTTGTAAAGTCAATAAATAAATGTTAGAAATGGTTGTATTTACAAATAATTTGTACTCTTAGTAAATTTTACAAAAAACTTGTATTCTTGTATTCTCAACCAATAAATATTACAAATGATAATATTTACAAACAAATTATAATCATAGTAATTTCTACAAGAAATTTGTCGTTTTTGTGAAATCAACAAATCACTATAAGAAATTGATTGATTGATTGATTAGAATGTACGGCCAAGACTAAGCAGGGATCCCGGATACGCCAGGCCTACCGTACACCCCTTTTACATATAACAAGATGGAGGGATAGGAAAGATTGTTAGATATGATAGACTTGACCCGGTTACAGACACCTAAGTAGTCAATAGTTAGTATAGCACTAGACGGCACAATTATTTTGTTTTTCGAGATATAAATAATCAGCAATCAACATCCTAAAAATTAATTGATTAATTAGTATAAATGTCCTGAAATGAAATTTCATTATTATGAGTGATTAAATTGTATATACCATACATATCAATTTACTATAACGCGACGCCGGGCCCGCCACACACCTTTATTATAGCATCTTAAAAAAAATTGATAATTAATAATGTTGGCATCTGAATGGTAAATTTCCTGAAATAAAACGTCATTTTTGGGGTAGATACTCGATTGGCCAGCAAGCAAGCAATTTGCCAGCCAAAATCCCGACCACTCAACCAACTGCACCAAGGAAACCTGAATCTCAAATTAAATTTTTCAAAAGTTTTTTGTTTTTCTTGCGATTGTACAGTAAAGTTTGCGGCTTCAAAAATTGAACAGCAAATTTTTGTGTGGTTTTACTGTGCAGTTGCAAAAATAAACAAAAATTGTATAAAAATATATTTTGAAATTCAAGTTTTCTTGGTAAAACCGATCGAGCAGCCAGGACCCCGGCCAGCAAACCGCCTGCCCGCCAGCCAATCGAGCATCTACATCATTATGAGTTAGAGATTCATTATTTTGTACGATATAGTTAAATTATTCTTGAATAGAATAAATGTAATGTAATGATTATTATGACTAAATTAATTATAATTTAGTTGTCGTAAAACAAATAAAATAAAGTAAAATAAAATAAAATAAATCGAATCCAAATATTGTAGCATCAAACGGATGGATCCCCTCTTCAACGGATAACCTTATCATCCCTAATCTAATATAAATATGTTTATTTATAAAAATAAAAGAGAAACAAGACATCTGGTTTCAAAAATAGCTAATCTGGAATCTATAAGGTAATATATCAATAATGATTGTGTCACAGGACAGGTTAATAACCCCCAATACCTAAACAAATTAACAGATTAGAATTTATTACCAACTAGAATTAAATAAAACTATTAAGCTATTCAGGAATCTGTAAGATGACAGAATTAGTAATAAGTAGCCAGTTAGTAGAAAATAATTTAATTAAAGAAGTGCACTGATCCCAAAATACAAAAACCATCCAAACTTACTTCGATCTGAAAATGAACATTAACGCAAGTTGTCAATATGTAACAAAAATTTAACGTAACACCAACGTAAGTTGTCAATATGTAATAAAAATTAAAATTCCAATTCAAGTGCTGCAGTGTGCCCCGCTTGTGGCCAAGAAAATCTTGTGTTTACACTTTGCAAACTTAAAAAGCAAACCTGTGATAGATGTGGCAAAAGAAATCATACTAAGGCGGTTTGTGATGCGACAAAAAATATAATGGTGCGCGGTAGGATATTGGAGAAAATAAACCGCAGACAGAATCTTTTTAGAGCCTTTCAACGTCAATGAAGTCAATGACAATGATCCTTTCTTTTGGGATGTGTTAATAAATAATAATCCAGTGGAGATGGAGATGGAGATGGATTCTGGCGCGTCAATGACGGCAATTTCTGAGGAATCCCCTAATAAACATTTTTCTTCAGAAAACTTAGCGAAACCAAAGAAACAATTGAAAAGTCATGATGGAGTAAGCCACAAGTACAATCGGTTATTTTGTTGGAAAGATCAAATTCGAAGATGTTGTTATACGAAAATATTGTGGGGGTGATGCGTCGTGAATCAACAAATCACTATAAGAAATGATAATATTTACAAACTAATTGTATTATAAGTAAATTTGCAAGTATTGTTAATGTAAGATAAATATTATTAAAAAATCTAGTATAATTACCCGTTACTGGAAATGCTCATTTATTTTTTGACCTCAGTTCAGAAGCAGTATAAAAGACGAGCTGTGTAAAGTGAAACCTTTGATAGGAAATTAAATAAAAATCTTTTTCCCTTTTTTTGATTGAGCTTTATTATAGTTTTAAAGTGATTATGTTAAAAAACATTTTGTACCCCAGAGGCATACAACACTAAGACCAATTTTTTCACAAAATGAACTGTCCACATTGTGGGTTCATTTTGTTAAATTCTCTTTCTAAAGGAATGTGAAACTATGTGATCCTTAAAGTCCTTACGATTCATATGCTTGAAATAACAACATGTGTGGTTTCCGTTAGAGGCAGAATGCAGTATATGGACCTAAATTCATATAACTCTGGAAAAAAAAATCACTTGGTGTCGTATGCCTCCGAGGTACAGAGTTATTACAGTTCATGTCAAATTGCAATCCATATAAAAAAGAGACAAACAAATTTATGATTTTAACATATTTTTTAAAAAAGTTTTATAAACAATATTTTGTTATATTTTTATCGTTTTAATATTTATGAACCATGAAACTAGCTATAACAATAAAATTATAGTGATAGTCTTCTATGTAATACTTTTGAATTTAAGTTGGATAACAACTAAAGTTAAATACTAATACGCTAAAATTTCAAAATTTGTACAAATTGAAAAATATAATTATTAACTTTAAACATATTTTCTATCATTTACAACATTTGATAAGAACACGGAACTCCCAGACGAACTGATTGTTTGTGGAATTGGCTCTAACGTTATGGGATTCATGAATTTTAATTATAGATTCGTTCGGTTGGTTTAATGAATAGTGTGTCTTTTAAAAGAATGCTTAAACACTTACTAAAACCACATTTATTTATAAAACGGATGTATAATGACTAATATAATTAAAGAAAATAAATTAAATAAATATTTAAATAACAATAAAATTTAAAATTAACTAATTAATGCAATTATTAAGTAAATTTGTACTATTGGTTTAAAATTGTGTTTTTCAATATTGAACAAATCAGTTATTAAACTGGCCGCTGCGTATATTGGTTTATCAAAACGCGTGTCTATCGCATAAAAATAAGTTTGAATACAATACCGTACGTTATATGAGTTGTGTGAGTAAATTAAAAACTTAAAACGTTTTAAAACATAAATCAATTGCTCCCACGCTCCCACGCAAGAGTGTATGTTGAATATACGTAGTTGCTATCTACTCTTGCAATAAATTTAATCTGCAATTCGTTTAACATATAATAACGATTATTATTGTTTGAAGGGTTAAATTATTCGCTAGATGTTCTTCCCTTAAATTATAGATCTGTTGTTGATTTCTTCTTCATCTTCCAAAATCAGAAACTTACTATTTATGGAATCTTGACTTTATAGCTTCCAATGAAATGTTTCCTCGTCCACTTTTAAATTATGTTTAATTAACGGAGGCAACAAGTAATGCAACAATTTAAATACTTGTAAATGTTGCAATTCTGAAAGATAAAAAACAGATTTTATTTCATTTATTTATTTTCACATATACGTTACGGTCACAGTAAGAAGTGAAACAAAATTTACCGGCATTATTAGTTTCAGCAAAGCATCTTTTTTTAATTTAATTATTCCATCAAGCTTCAATTTTTTGTTCGAATTTTCCAACCTATGGCCATCACAATCTGTGCATTCTTTTAATATTGCTGATATGTACTTTCTTTAGAAAAGTCGTTCTTCAAAGGCTACTCAGATGTATATTTATAAGATATCCACAGCTTGTCATCACGGGAGGAAATGGTTTTTATAAATCTATATAAATTGTAAGATTTAACAAAACTTTAATCTATAACAAAATCAAATCGAGAACTATTTTAAATGATGTTCGAGGTAAAATAATTACAAACTATAACTATCGATAAAACCATAAAGATGAACGTACTGCATTTTTGATAATGAGGGAAATATTTTATAACCTTAAATTTGGTAATGGAAATGCACAAAACTAAATTTCACTTTCCGATTTTTTTTTTTTATCAAACGAATTTATATTAAATAAATCTTTCTTACCAAGCAATGAACTTATATTTCCAAATTCAAAAATGTTGTATCTAAAATAATTAATAATTATTAATAAATTTTCACTAAACAACGTATTGATTGGTTTAAGGTTCAACTGAAACTGATCACCACGTTGTATTAGATATTTATTTATTTATTTATTTGTTCATTGACTACAATACAATAATTTTAAATTATTTATAATAAAAACTGGTATACAAAATTACCAATTTTTCATTAGATAACATATAAAACTATAAACAGTTTCGTAGTTCAACTGAAACTGATGCACTGATAAAAATTTCTGAACAAATTTTAGTTTAAACAAATTTCTAGTAATATGTAACAATAATTTTTTAGTTTTACAATTTAATAATAATTGTTACTGATTATTTGTATTAATTATAATTTAACAGTAAATATAACAATATATTTATTGTAATTACAATTTAAAAGCCAATTTAACATTTTATTTTATATAAATTTGGATCTATCACAAAAGAGTGCCAAAAAAAAAACAAAAATACTTTAAACTTGGCATTATTGGACTAAGGGGTATATCCTCTATCCAGTCGCAAATTAATTATTTACGATCAGAAATATGGTTACTAGATTTATTTTGCAATGCAAATTCTCTCTTTTTTTTTTAAATTTAAATTTTTTTTTGCGAATACATAAAAGTACTGCGACCTCTGAAAAGGCGTAGCAGTCTTTTCGTAGATTTCTACTCTACAATCGCAAAATAAATTTAAATTTAAAAAAAAATGTGTCAATTGGCATGGCAAATTAAATCTAGTAACCATATTTCTGATCGCAAATAATTAATCTGCGACCGGATAGAGGATATACCCCTAAATCAAATATAACTAAATATAACTGAGAATATAACCGTGTTTCCTATTTTAAATCGCAATAGTCGGCCTTACACTTACAATTTTCCGTTTCAAAATGTTAAAAATAAGTTGTAAAATTTGCTACCAATTCTAGATTGATAGTTTGTTTGATACTTACTCGTATAAGGGTTAATAAAATACACAAAATGCATTGATAACTGAAGATTAATGTGAAATTCTATTTACCAAAATCCAGCACAAAAAAATTGATGTACATCAAAAATTTTGTTCTATTTGGCAGAAAAAAATCAATTTTTTTTAATGTACCTACATCAATTTTAAAAAATTGTACCTACACCAATACAAAATGAAACGTCAATTTTTGTACAAACGTCAATTGGTGTATTAAATTACTAATAAATTAAAGCATGTGCTTTAAATTTAATTGAAATATATTTTAACCGTTCATTAGTAAATATGCGACGAGTATTCGTTCGAAAATATATACATATAATTTCGTATAGTGGTAGTGCACAAAACTAATTTACATTTTCATTTCAAGATAACAAAATTTTTTTAACATGTTAAAAGCACCACGACTTGACTTCGCTAGTTGGGATGGTAGTTTTTTTTTAAAGTACGCTCATCCTCATGAAATGACTTTCATTATTGTATATGATTTTCATAATATGCTTTTACCCGGACCCCTCATACACTTAATTAATATTTAAATTTTCTGTAACCAATCAATATTTAGGCGATTCAATTTTACATAGAAATTTCTTAGTAATTACTTTCTGCTGCAATTTGTATCATTATTCCTTTCTAACTGTGCCACTTGCTGAGCTCGAGTTTGCTGTTTCTTTGATTCACAGAATTTCTACTATTTTGACGAAAAACGTCATAGATCGTGGGTCTCCGGCTAATCTGTTTAACTTCCAGTAAATGTTTGTAGATCTCAATCGAAATTCGATGTCACGATTTTGCATAGACGAGACAAATATCACTCATATAATTTATACATGAAAGCGAAGATATACAAATGGTATTCAATATTTACTGCGATTGCTGTGAGTACTGCGACCAACAGCATTGATCGGTGATTAATTTGTATTTGAGTTAACTTTGTTTTAGGGTATTTTTCCCAATAACATAAAATACGTGTTTAAGTAAGCAGTATAATAGGAAGTGAAACACGAAAATGTTTCTATAGCAGCAATAGAAAGTATGGATTGAATTACCTTTGAAAATGTAAGGTCGATGACAGTTGCGCCATTACCCAAGTGTAGTACATTTGTATCGTGACATAGAACAAATGGCTGAACATTTATAACTAATTGATTACCACACAGAGCAGGTTGCTGATATGCAAACTAAGCAAGCAATTAATCTGAAGAAAGAACTAAATTAATGAAACTCACTATGAACGAAAAGATAAAAAATAACGACATTGTTACCCGATTGATATAAAACTAGAAATTTACAATTAATTATACATACTTCTACTTCGTGGTACTATAAAAAACCCACCAAATAAACACTGCAGGGATAATGGGCACTCGGAGTACTTTTTGGTGGAAATGAGAAAACAATTAAACTATGGAATTAATAATTCTAAGAAATATTTTTATTTAAATATTATAGTCGAAAAGTTTGTTATTTGAAATTACAAATTAAATGTAACTACATATTTTACTATATTTATTGTTTTTTACAATTATCTTAGTGCAAATAACTATTTCTTAGTAGGTTTTACGAAAGCCTGTGTTGAACCTACAATTTACAAGTAAAAGTAATGTTTGGTGCAATCAACAAATTATTTTGTAGAATCTACTTATATTTTTTCTCTGAGTGAATCGGTCCTATAGTCATACACTTTGAATCGCGTAATTCACTTTCGAAAATGAAAACTGCCTGAACTTTGCCTCAAAACAAATTATTTCGACATATTAATTAATCGATGATTTTAAGAAAACCGTGACTTCCTAGTCGAATATTTAACTAATTTTTAAACTAAATACTAAATACTAAACTAACTACATACTAAAGTATGACCCTAATGCTGCAGCAGCACTTGAAGCACAATCCAATGAAAATGGTACTGGAATTTCTTATAAATTAATTACAACATCTTGGCATAGCTCAACCCCCAAAAACTTCCCCTAAGGGGTGCAATATTTAAAAACCTTATTTTTCGTCACCACGCCTTTTTCATTTCTCTGAATTTTTGTTGTATAACGCTGGGATGGTACTGGAATTTTTTTACAAATTAATTACAATTAAATGGCATAATTAAACCCCTAGAAAACTACCCCAAACGGGAGCAACCGTTTAAAATCATTGTTTGGTACTGGTTGATACAAGAAGTGTTTACTATAAATAAATTACAATATATTGGAATAGTTCAATTACCAAAACCTGCCCCTAAAAAATGTAGCTCTTTAAAACAATATTTCTCTGTACCCATGAATTTATTACAACAGCCCACACCCACAAAAATCGATCATAATGCATCGAACTTCCGATTAGCGCTCCAGTTTTAGCGGTGTTACCGTGTTTTATTTATAATTAATAACACTCACTATATTTGGTTTATAAACTATTTAATTTATTATTTATTATTTCGGTATAAAATATTATATTTGTATTAGTTCACAAAATGGTGTGTGAACGATTGTTCAAGGTACTTTCACTTCTCTTTATATTGTGTATGAGACTGTGCCTCCTTTGACTACTAAAACGTGACTGACTCTTTTTCGTTTCTTATTCCTTTTTCCCGTGTAGTAATTTGAATTCTCGTTATTGATCAATAATCGATAAATATCGAGATTCGTGAATGTAGGCGGCGAAATAGCTCTATTCAGCACAACGAACTATGCCTCGTATTTAAGCGGCGCTGTATATAATAAGTTTTGCTACGAGGAGTGCCACGAAGTGAAAAGGATTTTGAGCCGCTACATCACTCCCCTCCTGGATCGAAAACCGTGGTGTTTTAAATTGAATGTAACCGTTTTTAGAACACTACGTTTTTCGACTGGGTTTACCACAAGTATTCCGTACGCTGGGTTAAGCCTGTCGATGCCAATTGTTGTTGATTTTCCATCTATATATCGACAACAAGGAATTTGCGCAATTTGCGGGTCACTGGATACGGTCCAGAATAGGGTGTACTCAAAGGACCTTTGACTATCCATACGTACGAATACGTGTGAACAGGTTTCCAGATTTTTGGGAATGTACGTTGCCTGTTCAGTTGGATGTTTTGAGTCCGTAGGAACTAAGGCTCTCATGGTAGTACGAAGCTGATTCACGAAATCCGAAGTATCTGTGTTTGGGTTCGAATTTTGATCATTGATGAAGAGTTCACCGGGAACCTTGATATTTTGACCATATACTGGCTCTGCTGGTGTGCAGTTGAAGTCTTCCTTCCAATATTACATCGAGCTGTTAAGGTGGTTTTTAATTGCCTGTGGAACTGTTCGACAAGACCATTCGCTTTCGGGTTGTATGCAGTTATCCGAATGCGATGGGAACCTAGGAGCTTCGTGAGCTCATTTCTCGAATTGTATAAGCTTCTGGCCAACGAGTAAATCGGTCGACTATCGTGATAATATAATGATAGCCATTCGGTTGGGGCAGTGGACCAACCAAGTCCATGTAGATGTATTCAAACCTGCCGCTTGGTAGCTCGAATTCACCAAGTTCTGATTTCGTGTGACGGTGAACTTTGGACTTTTAACAGGGGATACAAAATTTTGCTTGTATCAGTATTCATTCTTGGTCAGAAGTATTTTGAAGCTATGAGTTTGCGCGTAGCACGGATGCCGGGGTGTGATAAGCCATGTAGACTATCGACTATCGCATGTTGATAGGAACGTAGGGTCGATTTTTACCTATTGAGGTCGTCGATCCGTTGCAGGTTTACGCTTGATTTCAGTATGCGTGCTGAAATCAATTTCGGCAATTCGTCGTCGCGTTGTTGCTGTATAAGTAATTCTTCGTCTCGAAGGAGAAGACGCTGAGTTCTGTGAGAAGTGTTTCACCAGAACGAGAAAAACAGTCGCTCACCACATTGTGCTTAGCTTTGATGTGATGAATGTCGGTAGTGAACTGGGCAATGTAATCGAGATGTCATAATTGCGGGGACTACGTTCTGCCTTTGACGCAATAGCTGTTCTAAGTGGTTTATGGTTGGTAAATATAGAGAAATTTCGACCTTCGACGAAATGGCGAAAATGTTTGATTGCTAAATATATAGCAAGAAATTCTCTATCGAAAGTAGAGTATTTAATTTCCGCAGGGGAGAGCTTCTTTGAAAAGAAGACTAATGGTTGCCAACATCCTTTATTGTTGTATGACAGCTTCAACTGCTACATTGGAAGCGTTGGTAGTTTTGTTGAACCGCGCTTCGTTCAACGGGTGTGCCAAAAGAGTGACAGCGGCAAGAGAACGCTTGACCTTTTCTAAAGATTCTGTGCAATCTTCGGGCCAAGAGAAGCTTTTCTTAACTAAAGTGGCCAAATGCTTGTAAATAGGCGATAACTGTTCGGCTAACCGTCAACCCTGTCTTTCGACGGGAGGATGCCATCTTTCGAAATTGTGTGGCTCATGAAGTCGAGTGACTTCACACCGATAACACATTTCGAAGCTTTAATATTAATTCTATATGCGGAGAGACGTTTAAATAGTGACTCGAGATGTTCACTGTGTTCCATCTCAGACCGGCTTGCAACGAAGATATCGTCGATATAAGAATAGACGAAGTCCAGCCCTTTTAACACTTCGTTAAGGAATCGCTGGAATGTCTGGGCTGAGTTACGAATACCATATGGCTTTCGGGTAAGCTCAAAAAGCCCAAAAGGAGTAGTTATCGCTGTTTTGTGAAAATCCTCGAGAGCCATGGGAATTTAATGATATGCCCTTACAAAATTTATTTTCGAGCAAATAGTGGCGCCGGCGAGTTTCAACGAGAAACTGTGTATTTGGTAGATAGGATATCTATCTGGGACGGTTACAGTGTTTAACTGCCGACAGTCTCCACGAGGGCCAGTCCTTGTCTTTTTTTGCACTATATGTAATGGTGAGGAGACTGGTGATGATGAGGGGCGGCAGATTCCGATGTCTGTCATAAACTGAAATTCAGTTTTTGCAGCTTTTAGTTTCGTTGCGTCAAGTTGTCGCGGTTTAGCACAAGATAACCTACTTTGCGTGACGACGTAGTAGACTACGTTATGCTTCACTGGGAGATGGGGCCTCAGTGAGCGAGGGATATTTCTTTAAAAGAGCGTCGTAATCGTTGTTGACGCTGAAATGTTTTGGAGATGGCGTATCAACTTGGGCGATGATTACGTTCACTGCGAGGGTAGTAAATGAATCAGAGAGCCAGCACCTATAATACGCCTGCCTACTGCCGCGATGATGAAGAGATGTGTGAACGAACGCTTGAGACCGAGATTGAAATTGGGGATCCGTTTGCTGCGGTAAGAATGTAAACGGTGTCTTTAGCATGTCGGGGAAACTTGCTTACGGGTATCACAGATACTTCAGCCCTCGAATCGATCAGAAATTGTAAACTATTTTCGTGATCTTAGATGAAAAGACGGCGAGACGAACCAATCCCACTGTTTGCCGTAGAGACAGGAGGATTTAGTGGTTTTCCGAAGACCTGAATTGTTTGGAAGTAAGTTCTTCATGAGCTAACGGTCGGAAATTTCACGGCTTATTACAGTGGACAAAATCTGAAATGATTTTGATTCAGTGAATGATCATTGCAATGGTCATTTCATGGTCTGAATGTTTAATCCTCTTCATTTAAAAATAATTATATACCGCCATGTCTAAGATTATTTCTAAATGGCAGTTATGGTTTTCACTTAGATTTTGAGAACACAAAAAACTGAAAAATGCACACCTATTTTTCCGCGAAATATACCTATCAATACCACCAAGATATTTTGGTCTGATCTTCTTTGTTGAGAAGGTTCAGCTTAAATATTTAAATTTTTACACCTCATACTTCTGAGAAGTATCGAAATCTTCGAAATATGTATATGTAAAAATAACAAACTAATAAGTAAACATTTATAAAATTTTAAAAATTATTAAATATAAACTGAGACGTGCAATCTCTTATGTAAATAATGTTTAATTATTATTTACAAAATAATCTTATAAAAACATGCAATTACAGAAAACTAATTAAATTAAATTTATTTTATGCGGTACGACTATAATTATTACTTATGTATGTACGAGTACTTCATTGAAAATTGCCGATTGTAAAAGTGTCTGCAAGTTCTGATATGATGGAAAATTTGATATTATCTTAGTTGAGATCTTTACGTTTGTATCTTCCATAAATTCATAAAAATTTCGATGCCCGTATTTTGAGGAATTTCCAATGGACCAAAACAATAATTTCAAGCGTTTGACAAAAATAACGAAATCAAGCAATTTAATTAACGCGAGAAAAAACATTACTCATATTGGCCAGACTTGGTATTGCCAGACTACAAAATTTAATTATTTCCTGACCAGCTCAATAACTATAAACTAGAAGTGGGATCAATGCACGAAAAATAGTTATAAAAAAGCAATAAAATTGCAGAAAACTAATTAAATAAATACTAAATTTGAATCTGCGAATACAGTTCAGCACTAATTAGTAATAACTTCGCGGAAAACCGTTGCTACTCTGTTTACAGTTTATAATAGTAATTTGATAACCAGTTATCGAGTCCGACAAAATAATGTTATTTAATTAGGTACGCATGCACTGATGAATGGATATAGCTTGTATTACATATGGACTACAAGCATACAAATTTAGTTATCGGAGTTTGGGAATTTTCTAAAATATTATTTAAAATATTCCCGAACGATTAAAAAACAAAAACACGTGAGTTGTAATTTTAAATAGCTATTTATCTCTTAAACAAATATTAAATCTGATTAGCGTACAGCGCGCAGAATACGCGGAAAAATTTCAAAAGAAGAAGATAACAACCGATATAGATAAATTCTTCCGTATATGTAGATTAAATTGCCCTAAAATTTCGAAAGTTGTAGCAATAAACTTCTATACAATCTCAGTCTCTCTAAGTCCTCGTTTGAAACATACGATTAGTTATGCATCGATCGATCATAAAAAATTTGCATGCTCGTAAAGACCGCGGTAAAAAATAAAATTTTCCATCACCCCACTGTTCTGTTATAGTCTGCAAATTTTTTACTGCCATAATGTTCATATATAGAAATAAAGTTCTATAGTTCTTGGAATTTAACGTATATATTTTTTAAAGTAATTTTCCATTAACCCTTTCATTACAACTAAATACAAACGAACATATTCTTTGCATGCTGACAATTTATGTTTATCAATTAAACCATATGTTTTTTATGTATTATATACGTATGTACTGTACACACGAAGGGTGATTGTTAAATCATCATGCTCATAAAATCGTGCGCTCAATGTTTATTGATTATTTTCAATGATATACCTCTAATAGTTATAAAAACTGGATTTTTCCAGATTGGAAAAACTGTTTTCAAGTTTAGGTCGTCTAGGTGCATGTGGTTAGTATCAAAATATGTATGGCTGTTTATGGATTTGCATAAATTATATTCAATTCTAAGATTAAAGAAAAACGTGGAAGGGAAATATTTATAAGAACAGTAGCGTAGCTTAATATTATGCAGCTCTGCTGATATTGATTCCGAGGCAATTTATTGAAATATAACTTCTCAGATAACAACAATTCATCGACAACGTCCAATCAGCGAAAACGAGAACTCGCAGCTAGTTTGAACGAAACAAAACGTTTTTGATCTTCTATTGTTCAACTATTTGTTATCGTATTTCGTTAGTTTCGGTACTACTGATTTCGATTAGCAAAATAATTTTAGTACCAAAATTGTTTAAGTGTTATCAGAGTAATATTTGACCATACTGCAAGAATAAAAACGATCGAAAGCAATAGTGGGCCCCAGATGTTGTCAGAGCAAAGCGGCATCAAGATTCCACAGAGTTGCTAGCTTCAATGTCGTTTGCAAGGATGTTATAATGTTGGACGTTGGATTTTCGAATGGCTGCAAACAAAATGCTACAATCTATTGCAGCCTTGATCATCACAAGAACCCAGGCTCCGTTAGTTAACCTTTCGGTTGTAGACACTTTTTAACAGCCAAGATTGACAACCTCTTCTACTTTGCTGATTATCACTCATGTAGGCCATAGGGCGCAACAGCAATAAACGTAAATGGTCGATCATGTATCATTGTGTGTAACACATCACAGGCTCGAAGAGTATTGCATCTACACTCTTTTATACTGAAACCACTGTCCCTAGCAACATCGTCTTGCAAGACGCTTATATGCAGATTTGCAGAACCACAAACCGACATCGACTGGTGGACAATTTATCACTCTCCTTACTTTACGATTCATCCCAATTAGTCGTTAGGAAGAATCAAAGTTAGCATAACAACGAGATGGTGGATACGTTTATCTTTACAACAAGAACGAGCGAGACCCGATGGCGTATTGGACTCCTGCTAGGAGCGAGCTGATTATGCAGATTAGATGCTTGCGACCTCCTCACTAATTCATTACATTATGCTGCAATGATCTTCACACAGATGCCAACAATGATATGCATCGACGCAATGATCTCGGAGGAAGGTTGGTCCGAGGCTCGCCTTATCTTTATATGTTTGTTTGGGTCTAAGGTACACCAGACTTCGATCCACCAGAAGGAATTGTTAGAATCGATGAAGTCATGACATGTGAGCTGCCTGACGATCCGAAGTTGTTCAACGATGTTGACACACCACGACATGTCATAAGAACGGATCCGTCGAATTTTGCTTCAATCCCGCGTATCCCAGCGGTCGGACTCATCGCCAACACTTTTGAAATTCGTCAATAAAGGAAGTGCAACGCGCATTTTGAAGTGCAAGCTCGAGGAAAATTTAATCAACAATTACATAAAGTTAAGCTGTTGAAATGCCTGATGGGCAACATGGACATTCAACCGTGCGGTAATATCTAGGCAATCGCATGTACATCGCCAAGAACTACTCAAAGAACGACCCGCCAGATATGTATTCGTCCTCAGCAAAGCTCTTCAAAAACTGCTTTGCACGAGCAATTAGTTTCTGTATGCGAGTGCGTTCATCGACACTGCCATCTCCTTCTGAAGCAAGCTTCTGGCATATGTGTACACACGCAAACCTGAACAGCGCCACAAATTTACCGCTTTGTGAATGACGACACAGTGACTTTTGCACGAACATCATTGAACGGTATATGCGGCGTTCACTTGATCCACATTTGGCGTATAATTTTGAATAGGTATTAGTAACTTAAAGAAGCATTCTTAGTGAGAGAAGATCAACTCAATGATTTAAACGCAAATATTGCAATTTTTCGAACATAAAGCCGTTAGCTGGCAAACACGAATAATCAAGCCAACGCTTCCATGCAACTAGCCGATCTAGCTATCGATGATGAAAACGATTACATAGAACAAGAAGACAACGAGACCGAACGAGAACGACTTACAATCGTCATTGGCGAATATGAATGTTGGTCAGAGAAATCTCTTCAACCACATCACGCAAACCATCGACAAACAGCTGGCCGGATCATTGGAAACATGGATGGATAAAAGTCAATGGAATAGAATTAAACCATATAGTAGATTGTGCTTCAATAAAAATTAGAATCAATAAAATTCAGGCTGTTGTTCTGGAAAACGGTTACATCCATAGGGAGTAAGCTATTTCTAAACCCGTTGTGTAATAAACCGGATGGGATTGGGAAAAATATCAATTTGAATAAGAATAAGCACGTTTTCTATAAAGAATTCCCAGTTTTAATAGAATTAAGCCAATTTGCAACTCCAGTTGATTACCAATTTTACAAGAACTAAATTATTTATTTCTGAAGAAATCTAAAATTAAGGGGACAAACATATCACTAACTCCGGTTTTCGATAAAATGTAATGTTTTACAAATGTATTGCCTTTTTGTTGAAATAGACGTTGAGCTACAATCTTATCCCGCATCGTTTAGAAAGTAAACGAATTCCCTAAAAAATGTACTTAGGTTCTTTGAGGGCCATCAATCCACTTTTGATGTCTTCATAAGAACAGAAGTGCTGCTCATCCAGGGCCGGTTACAAGGGCCAAATGGAGTGGTAGTCTAAAGAAGGTATTTGGTAAATTCAACAAATGCGGGGTAGAATTTTCCAGTTCTGTCCGTCTAATTAGTTTTTGACAGGAAACGCAACGCGTGGTCTAGCGTTGTCATATTGCAAAATAATCTAATCGTTCCTGTTATTTCTTTTTTGTCCTTTCGAAGCCAGAGCTTGTTTTGCAGCTATCAATTGTCAGTTGTACACTTGTCTAATTGGTAGCACATTGTTGGCACATTGTTTCATGTTTCGTTTTGGTGTCAACGGTTTATCTGGCATCTCTCAGGCTGGTTTTCGCTTTGTATTATCATAATGGATCCACTTTTCGTTTAAGCAACAATTCGTACATGGTTTTCCGAGGTCCGATATCAAAGTTTTTCTTATTTGTGTGAAAATTAATTCACCAGTTTCGTGTCACCACATGAAGGAAAGGAATGCTTCCAATTTCGCAACTTCAAATATTTTCGCAAAATACGAGCATTGCCCAGTTGAATGAAATGCAAGCAGTGAATAATTATATTTTACATCCCATAATTTTCGATTAAGTGTAATAACACTTGTTCTGTCTTTTTGGGGTTCGGTCGTTATTAAACTTGTAAATCTTGAACAAGGCTATGCTGAATATAACTTGGCCGTTTTAAATGATTTAGGTGAAGTTTGAGCTCAAGAGATTACAATTATTGATCACTGGGACTTCGCCGCGCCCCTAATAGCTGTCAAAATAAGAAATCACGTCGAAGCTGAGTCAATATAGAGTGTTTAGCAAAATCGGTCTTTTTGTAGGTGTAGATGAATACCGAATCAAAAAATGATGATTTTCAATGTTCATTATGGCCCATTTCGAGTAGACTTCTTTCAACCGGCTGTAAAGACTAGGCACTTTCAGAGCATCTAATCTAACGGTTGGCAACATGTGAGTAAAACCACGGTCAACGTTACGCAGATTTTGGGTTACAACAAAATTGCAAATTAAATTGACGGTGATTTCACTAATCATGGTGTGAACAGTTGGCGGATCTGAAAGTGCCCAGTGATGGGCGGAGCTTAAAGTACTTCTTTTTTCATTGATAATTTACAGAGGAAGTGGCGAAAAAGACTATCACGATAATCTGTTCGAGTCATTGAAGAGCATCCAAGTGTATACGATTTTCGTTTAAAGTTTGATAAATGTTCGTTTGGTCAGTTTCTGAGCCGTGGTTCATTGGACGAACGGTTGTGCAACGACGCAAAATTTTTAAAGGCAACCGGCATACCAAAAGGTTTATGAGAAGCATTAAAATGCTAAGAAGAAAATTATCGTGACCGCGGGTGCATCGATCTATAGCACGTTGCGGTATTGATGCACGAACTACTCGACGGAATCAAGTAGCTTATCCTGTCCATCACATCGTCATTTACGAAAACTGAGCAAAACTACCTGATCCAGCGAGAGCTGAGGTTACCAAGTCGTTGGAAGTTTGTTTTTAAACTAATGAAACATTGAACTCTTGAAAATAAAAAATTTGGTCGTCTCATCAGACTGCAGTGACTAAATTACAAAAATATTCAAAATATTTCGAATTTACATACAAAGTAAAATCACAATGCTTTAGCGAATTATTATGTTTCGCTACGCATTTGTTAACCTCTTCCTAGCCTCGAAATTTTTTGTGTGTGACGGCTACATGCGATTTCTGTATGCGATTTCTATGTTTAAACAGGCTGTAGGAAGGACCGGCGTTATCTGGCACATCTTGTCCAGTACTTGATCCAATCAATCAATTAATCTTAATATTTTACCGAACAAATGGTGCAGTAGTTGAAGGTTCGCTACTTGAGCGGGGAGGTAATGGGTTCGCATTCTACCAGAGGCCGGCTGCAAAAGCAAATTTTGCTACTAAAAACATTTTTAAATGGGTTTAAATGTTTTTTTGGTAGCAGAGCGAATGCGTGAATTGTAGTTCAAGTATCGGTGATCCAAAAATGAAGGCTCCTTCGTTATTCTTTAATTCTTGATCATATAAAATGTAAAGTCAGAAACAAAACCCACGTCTACCTTATCTTACCTGTTTTCTGTAACAAATGTGGGATCCTGTCCAATAATGCAATTGGAATATTATTATTTATTAGGTTATCAAGAAACGACTCATCTCTTTCATCCATGTCTGGACTCGCGAATTATATAAAGTGTGGTCGCATCAGGTCACCAAATTTCCTCATTTCTGTCTCTATACCTAGGTTCCCTAGGTTATCCAATAAAGTTTCCTATTCTCGATTCGTATACTCTGATGTCATTGTGAAAGTAGACATGTGGTTTACTTCTCCCAAGATTGCAGCATGTAACATTCCTTGATTTACTTGAGTTTATGAATTTATACACTTTTACTGTAATGTCACCAGATTCTGTTACTATTTTTGAATAAAAACTTATGTGATGTTCTTTTGAATTTTTTAAAAATATTCATTTTCTTGTATCAATAGAACATGGAAAAGAAATTGGCAACCCGAAAATTATATAACACTATCACAAAAGTGCGACAAACAATTGTTAGAAATGAATTCAGACAAGAATTTTTGTAATACAAACAATTTTACACGGAAACAATTCTACACTGAGCGAAAAATCAAATATGCGAAAGAAAGAAACAATTCATCGAAAAGACTCGTAGGGCATAATAAAAAATATTGATCAATTTTCTCTTAATTGTTCAATTTTGTGAAACGGAAAGCAAAGTAGTACATCTTCAGTAAAAAAATAAAATTCTATCGACATTAAGCAGAATTTGTAGCGGATTATTTTGATGAGGAGCTTAATTTATTTATATCAAACTGAATTGTTATAATATATAATTCGAACATTTCGGAAAAATGGATTTGAGTTTAGTTTGAAAATCTGAATCTAAAACTTATTACAAAAAATGTCCCAAAAAAATGTAAACCTGTGTTAGATTTCTATAAATCCAATTTTTCTGTAATAAAAATCATTGTAAATTTTATAAAAATCATTGTAAATTCCAGGTAATTTACAAAAATATGTTAATTAACATAGATATGTTATAATTTTTAACAGAAAGCCAATATGAATTTTCTCGTCAAGTGATGCTCTGTTTCTAAAAATACTCGATATCGATATCCATTTAGTGATTTACTAGCACAATTGTGCGGGTAGGGCAAAAGTGCCATGTCAAAAATTTAGTTTTGTATGTTTTATGAACCAACTTACACATTTGTGAATTCCTTTTTAACTTATTTTCGTCCGAAAAAAAACAATATATCTATACACACAATTGTGTTGGTTTTACTCCAAATCAAGCGAAATTTTTTATCAACAACGCCATTACATACTATAGTTTTTTACTCACACATTTGTGTGGGTTGGACTAAAACTGAGCCAATTTTTTTGTTTTCTTGGCTGAAAAAGGGATATAATTTTATTTCGATGAATTGTAAAATTTCCATAGTAAATTCCTTTGGGACCCGAAAAATGTGCGAAAACGAATTGCGCGAAGATACAATTGATCGAAAGTTCATAATACCTAATATGCCGTAACTGTTGCCTCAGATTTGGGCAGTTTCCCGTGATTTTAGGCAAAAATGAAATTCTGCGTAATTGATTAGCATAGCCTAGAGATTAGCTATGTGAATGATGATTGGAGCATTTTTAGAACATGGTTCCTTGTATGGAGAATGATATTGTTTAAGAGTATTCGTCGATTTAACAGTATCACTTAACGAGAATATTCATATCTCAGCTCCTACTCAAGAAATCGTCAAGCGGCTTTCTGTTCTAGATAGAGGAATATAATTTTTCCTATATCTTAACATATTTATGTGAATTACCCTGAATTTACGATGGTTTTTTAAAAATGTTCAATCGAACCAACGCGTGACAGAGAAATTGAATATATATGTAGAAATTTAACACAGGGTTACAGTTTTTGCAAAATTTCCATCATGATCATCGATCCTCATGGTTCTAATGAGATTTGACATCAAAACTCACGTAATCACAGAAATAAAATTTTATTAGATGATCCCTTAAACATCTAATTTTCTCTAATTCCCATATTTTAGTACTTGGGGCCAACCACATGCACCGTAACTTGCCAAAATGTTCGAATTATTATAGCAATTCAATTTGATTCAAATAAATTGTGCACGTCATCACAGTAATCCGTTTCAAAATCTACTTAATATCGGTAAAATTTTATTTCGTTGAATTGTAAAATCTTCATATGAAATCTTATATAAGTACTGATGTTCAACAGGAACTTCACGGTAAAAAATTTTGTTTCGATGCATTGTGTTTTTGATTTCTCACTTTTACCAATTTCGGTGTGATGCAGTTTGATTTGAATTATTCAATGCATCTTACAGTGTTTGATCTTCAACTACTCATACTGCTGGACTAAGCATTCTCCGTCTAAATTCGATAAGTACTACTCACCGGTAATCTGGTAAATAAGCCTCTGTCTATGCCATCTATTAATTCGTAGGTTGAATCTGAACTATTTGCTGAATGATTATCTGTATAGGCACCATATCCATGAATTAAGTAGGTTTCCCGATAGGTTTAACTTGATCACTTTAGACCTCCTTCTGGATTACGATTTAATCTAGTCTTAGCTCAGTCGAAAGTCAAACGCGTGTATTTTTGGTCTGGCATTTTACTGGCGCTACATTCCATGGATGGATTTGTCTGCCTCATTACCGAGGTTTAAATCAAATCAATGATGTTATTTTTGGATTAATGGTTGATGGGTTGCTGAATAGGGCACCCTACTCCTGTATATAATGATCTCGTTTTCCTTCCATTTTTACAATTATTTTTATTACTGTTCCCAAGCACTCAAATTTGTACTAAGCCAAGCAAATGTTGCTTCACCTTGATGATGTATAGGTGTAGTCGCATTAACTGTTGATCAATGTGACCCCTGTTTCAGATTATAACCTGCTAACCGCCGTGAGTTTCGTATCTATCCACAACTTCGGTTACTATCTCTTACTTAACTTGCTCTTTATACGTATACCTGCATTCTTACAGTTAGGAGAGGTTCCAGATTTTTTCTCGGTTTTGAACGCATAGCTGTTTATTTGAGGTAGCAAACAATATGCCTTCTAAGCGCGCTGATCTCCATAACTTCGCTTCAATGGAGGTGCTCCAAGATCTGTGTACAAATTCGTATACACAAGTAAGGCTCTTTACAAATAATTGGAGGGTCCCAGGTATCCAGAAGGTCTTCTTATTGTGGGTTGGCGTGAAAGATCGATGTTAGGCGAACAATTTATGAACGATTCATCCTTTTAAGCACAAAGATGCTGAAGTTATTGGGAAAATAGGGCCCGAAGCCATCGAAAATAAACTGAAAAATTTGGTTCACTGGGTGTGATTGATTGTATTATTATAATTGTATGAATATCTGCATTACATAATTACAATTTATCCCAATTTCCAATTTTATTACATTTTCAATTCAGTATATTTGGAATACTAGTTAAAATTCTGAAAATTTTTAACCATATCTAAAATTCAGTTTTTTTCTTGAAATCACCGATTTGTGATTTCCATCAAACTTGCTGACATCTGCTGAACGGGGGATCAAAACTGTCAAATCAATGTGTTTGAAAATTCTCGTCTACCTTGTGAGGCAACATTCGATGGAAATCGTGAATATTCAAGTTTGAGCAACTGTTATTCTTTTGTCATATAAGCGAGCTACATTTGTGGATTTGGTATTTCGTTTAGAACATCTGTGATGGTCACACCTGAAATTCAGGTCAAAGTTTATCTGGGATCATAATGAGATTTCTGAAAATCCTTGAACATGCTTATAACAAATATTTTTTAAAAGACCGATATTCGAAAATAGCTCGTGCTATTTATTTGTAGTGCAAGCGGGCTGTATTTTGTGGTTCGAACTTATGGCCCGCAACTAAAAATATAACGCGCTTTATGTCAAATGCACACGTCATTGAATTTTTGAATTTTGTCCGTTTTACGATACTTAGGGTTTTCGAAAACGGTTAAGATTTTTCAGAAATTTAACCATGACCTCACATAAACATTGACCTGGAATGCTTGCATATTCTTTACGTAGCGCAAAATATTTTAATTTCTTATTCCGTCTCCTCCTCTAGATGCCTCCCTTCATAGCGAAACTAATAACGCCGTCCTCTGTCAATAACTTTAATTATGTAACGCATTTTATTGTTCTTTCAGAAGACAGGCCCTTGAAATTCGGTAAATTTGTTTCTGTTGTGGTTTTCCCTTGTCTGATTTAACTGGGCCGACCATTGGTTCAATTAGTCGCATATTCACACCATTCGATCTTCACGATTCTATTTTATGCTTTACTTCCTTTACTACGAAATTTCCTCCAACACACTGCACAAAGTTTTGTCAGACGACGTTAATATTCTGATTTTGACGTGACCAAATTTATCCGAAAACAATCAGGCTTTGAAATTAAAATGAGCAAGTTAGTTTCAGTAAATTTTCCTTGATTTTCACAATATCAAATAATAGCTAATATTATTTATTCCGTTGATGGTACTAAATATAAGTCTAAACCATTCGTTATTCCGTGATGGGCTGATTTTGGGATCGGAAAAGTTATTTTTTGTTTTTTCAATACAAATTTGCAATAAAGTGCGAGGAAATCGGCCCCAATATATTATATACCATAATTGGTTGGTTTTGCCACAGGCACCACAATATGATACTCATATAATGGATGAACTTGAGTTTACACAGAGTTTTACCACATCTACGGTTCACATTCATAAATCGCATTTATAATTTATGTTTATTGCCTTAGTAATCTGTTGTGCTGTGTTTGGTGGTTCTGTGTGCATGCCAAACAAATATCGTGTCGTGCACACAAAGCTCTGATATAAACGATACAAGAATAAACATCGCAGCAAAAAAACGAAGAAAATATTTAACAACAAATTTATATTAATGGAAAAGTTTTCAATTTTGATAAAAATCAATTTGGTTTGTAGGTTATGGCACATAAAAACAACTCTAAATAATCAAAAAGTTTTTCCAATTTCTCATTGAATGCGGGATTAAGGGCAAATATGTTTTTCTTCAGAAAATCTATTTCTCCCGCATAATCGAGGTACCTACATTTTTCGTCTACTCATCTATTTATAAATTTTCGATCCGAATCGCGGTATTAAAAATCATGATTCAATTTACATAAAGCGTATAGTCAAGGACGATGAATGCACGACATTTTCCACTCTGCATAATGCCATTACTCAAATACAATATAATTATCTATATGTTTAAGGAAATCGATATAGGTATATAGTTAATTTTAAAACGACAAGCTGCACAAATATTATAAAAGAGATTACGTTACGATTTACGAATAAAAACAAAGTTCCCACACAAGTGTTTCGATATCGTGTATTTGAATTTCCTATATATGTATACAAAAATGCTAATTACTAGGTACTATATAGTACGATGCCCATGACCTAGCTACTACAATAACTATTAATAGAGTTACGAGTTTATAACGTATAATTTTACTTGGTGCACCACATTACGTTGCTTCTGTTCTCTGTATATATGTCTGCTTGTATGTACAAGTGTAATTGAGCGCGAATCGTTATGTCGTAAAGAATTAAATCAATCATAGATTCTGATGATAATATTGTGTAGTAATGCCCAAGAAAAAAGAAAATTCAAAGAGAACTGTACACTTTATACTCGTAAATTAAATTTATGGTAAATTGAATAACGTGTGCGCATTATAAAAATTAATTTATACTTGTGTTGTTAAAAATTGAAAAGTAAAAGACCTTAAGACGTAAAGGAACAATGAAAGGATTGTGTAGAATCGATGTAAAGATGATTGATTGTCTATTGATCGGTATGTCATTTGATGAATTTGATAATTTTGTTTTGGAAAAACCATTAAATAGTTTTAGGTGTGGTGGAATAGATTAAGGTGGGAATACATTTTATTTAAATACTTTAATGTGAGTTGATTTTCGCAATTTATCGTGCATGTAGTGAAGCATCTTAGAATCTATCAATTTATTAATATTGCATTAGCGTAGGAATTCAGGTGACAATTGATTCAAATTTGAAATTCGTTTAGTCAATAAGTAATGCGCTCCGCAAAAGCTCGACGCTAGAAATGATAACCAACTGAATTTAGATTCCGTCCAACGCCGTCCATTTATCATGTAAGAGGTCTTTTGCAATGTACGAATTTCTCTACCTAAGAGATGGGTCACGATTTACATGTCATCTACTAATTTTTGCTTAATGACCTCGATAACTCATCGATATCGTCGGATATTCGTCGACAATGCCGACTACTCGTACACAACGTCAACTACTCGTAGGCAACGTTGGCAACTACTTCTCGCCAGTGAACAGAAGTGTAATAAATGATTTACATGTTTTGAACTTCTGTTTCCGAAGATTTTAGGATTTTAAATTTTAGACTAGAGAACTCGTTTTGGAAATCTTTATGTGCGTAGCTTTCTCCGCAGGTTTATCGTGTTAAATACAGTACTAACCCGATTTACCGAAAGGCACCAAAAATGTTGCTTTCGTAAAATCGGACATTCGTTAAATCGGATATTTTTTAAAAAGAGTTTTTGAATTTTAAATTTTTAGGAAATATCTAAGAAATATCAATCATTAATTTTGAATTTATTAAAATAAAACTTAAGGGACTGAATCATACTTATTAGTCGAGGCAATGAAGCACTAAAACGGCCAAAAGCTCGAAACTGTTTAGAGCAAGACGGATCGGAATACGGTTTTTTGCATTCTCTTTCAAAAATTATTTGTAAAAATCACTCCTATTTTTTTTTTTTGAATAAACCGGAATTTGCATTGCTGCAGCCAAAAGTGCATTAAAATATTGCATTTTTGAGACGCCTTTTGGAAGATTAGAGAACTTTGTATATAAGAGTCAGAACTAGCCCCATACTCGGGTTCCCGGGGGTTTTCGAGGTCGCTGATCACGATTATCATGTTGAAATTGACCCACAGTCGACCTGGAGCTCAGGAACGCCGATGAACGTCATCTCCGTGGGACTCTCCCGAAAATCACGCGGGGAAAGAGAGAAACTCGGCGCCCGGGGGTTTTTTGGGTCGCTGAACCCAAATATGGCATCGGTGAAAACCCTCCGGACACATGGTGCGCCCGAACCTGGACGCGGACGTCATTCCCGAGAATTTTTCTGACAATATCGGCAAAAACTGCCCGAATATCATCGTAGGGGCGTTTTTTTGGGGCGCTGAATCCGAATTTCTCGTCGAAAAGGACCCCCCGAATACCTGGTGCACCGGAACCTGGCTCTGAACGGCATTTCCGTGGGACTCTTCCAAAATTCACGCGGGGAAGGAGAGAAAATCGGCAGTGTATAGTGTACTGTATTCACTTGGATAAGCATGTATGAAAGGCAGAAAATTTATCACTGACAATTCGTACTGGGAATTTCGTGTCAAGTCTTCCATGAATTCATTTCACCCTTTCTTGAAAGTGGGCCTAACATACTTGTTAAACACCCAAGCAATTAATTTTTGAAGAGTCTGTAAATTTCAAATTTAAGCGTGCATTCGGTTGTGGTAAATTGAAAAATTTCATGCCATCCATTGCGAGGTATGGGTAAGTCATAACGACGATTTTACTTTCTGCAGTTATTTCTTGCTCAGGCAATAAACAGGATGCAGGTGTGATACTTTCACAGCCATCTAAGCCATGAAATGTCCCTTTTCCATCCAAAGTCTCAACGTTAAAATCAGCGTTATCGTGAACAAATTGAACGAAAGCATTTCCTTTGACATTTACTTCTTCCTGCAAACCTGCTGATATCTCATAATTACGCGCTTCGGCATAAGAGCAACTGACCCGACAAACAATTCTAATAATTGAGTCCAAAAATTACCCAAACATGGACTGACGACCGAGTCGGTGATTCTCTGACAACGGTACCATAAAATACCTGATTTCCGGAACACCTTAGTCATGCAAAATATCCGAACGAAGTCCGATGTGGGTATTTTACAGTGTTTGGTCCCGTGTTATGTTAATCCTTATATTAGCGCATGTTTCGGTTATTTGATGGACGAATCCATCAACAAATAATTGGTCACTATTGAAGAGATATATCGGTCTTAATTGAGGGATTTGTGACGAATAATATCGAGATTATTTTTCAAAATATTCGGTAAATTTGGGCGAGCAAAACTAGACAAAATATTTTATATTTTACTTTGGTTTTTATCAATTGTAATGGTGTATAATAAAATAATTAATAAATAAGATATAAAAAAATTCGTGAATTCGAAAAGTTAATTGTTAAAATAGAATATAGATGGAAATGTGAAAGAATCAAAATTTCGTACGCTACGCAGTAATTCGCTAGTAGTACAACTACATGGTATTGCTCTATATATATAGAAAATATTTCAATGTAATAAACAACATCAGTCGTCGCGACCTGATGAGAAGACTGATTTTTTCAAATCATTAATCTCGTCTGTTCGAAACTGATTGTTGTGATTCTTACACATTAGCCATCTATAAGTCAAAAAATTCAAAAATATTTTAATTCAATTATTAATTCAGATATTTATTACGTAAAATATTATATGTGAGTTACAATTTAATATCATATTGACATTAATTTAAAATTTGTTTAATTTGCTATGCACGGGATTTGTTGACCGCTGATCTTTTGAGGTATTCCTGTACGGCCTTTTTAATTTGTACATAGCTAATTTGCACATCCTTTGACATGTAGTTGACCACGAGTTCTATCAAATTTAACAACAGAGGATGATCGGCAAAAATCAGTCTGAAAAATAAATATATATATATACATGTATTAATATATGTAAATAATTTTTTAATAAATAATAAATGTCTTACTTTTTTCGAGCCCTGCTTGACCCGACCATTATTTTTTGAGCAAACTTGCATCAAATAGATGCTCAAAAATATATTTTACCGTTTTATTCAAGGATGGCGACTTAAATTTAAAAAGTCTTACAATCTGTAAAAAAGAAATTATAATTATTACTTCAAGATAATGGGGTAGATACTCGATCGGCTACCAAGCAAGAAATATGCTGTTTGAAATTCTGTAAAATAGTAAAATAATAAATAATATGTATGAGTACTTTTAATTTTGTTAAATTATAATTAAGTGTTTTATTTATAATAACTTTACATCCCGACAAACATATCTAAATAATTGATCACTGTTTATAATAATTTTCACGCGTCCAGGTAAAACAAAGGAAAATTACCCGATATTTTCTCTATGGTCTAAATACACTACAAAAGCTTTTTTCTAAATATGTAATTATTTTTTTTAAATAAAACACGCGACTTTAGATATAATTTTTAATCCTTACCAACAAGAAACCAATTATACTAGTCCTAAACTTTCAACAAACGATTGAAAGTGATAACGATAAATAATCGGCACTGTTAATAATAATTTTCACGCGTCAGGTAAATCTATAGAGAAATATCCGTTATTTTCCTTATGGGATATAAAAACATAACCAAAACTGTTCTCACATTTAATTATTTTATTAAATTATATAAAACGAAAACTCACCTTGGTTTGCACTATAAAAATATTTAAATCACTTAACCACAATTTAACAACAAATTACACTTTAATTTTTGAACACTTTTTTGAACACGTCCGCTTAGAAAATATTTTGAAGCGCTTCTAATTAATAAAAAAAATTATTACATAATTCAAACGGCAACACACACATACATTTACGAGTATAAATAATCCAAATTTTGGTGAGATTTGTATGTTCTTATATTTTATGTTATTAAGAAATCTCAATGCATTTCGAACACCTGTAACAATAAAAATTTTGATTTTGTCTCGTCCCGTTTCGTTTAGAAACTCGTGCATACTTTTTGTGCAGGTGTTCACATTGCAACAATAATAATTTTTATTTTTCTTTTTTTTTATTTCGTCTTGTTTCGTTTAGAAACTCGTGCATTATTTTTTTTAAATTTTAACCGAGTGTCGTGTAAAATGGGACCGACGTAGCTTGTACGGCGAGAAATTGTTTGTCGGGTGAACCCCATGGAATTGCACATCTCCACTAACTCTCTAGAACTAAACTTCCGATGTAAAGTCACGCGGAAAGCGACTTGGCGTGAGGACAATATTTTGCGGGGCCATGACGCGCATATTATGGCATGAGCAATTGAAATAATTTTTGACTCGTGGTCTTCAATTATTTTTCTATACTGATTGATAAAAAGCTTTTGTAATAAAAATTTAAGTTTGTCTGGAATTTTTTTAGCTTTTTCTAACACGCAAGAAGTTTAAAATCGGTACTCTTGTCATCTTTGCATTCTTTATGTTCTTGCTGCAGAATATTAAACGCCTGATCTTTTAAGCAGCAGTATGTCCCTGACCCTTGTTTACTTTCATAAACAAGATCTTCTTGATATTGGTTTTTTATTTTGCTCCAAATAGTCTTCTTCCCTGGTACGAACATATATTTTCCTTACAAAAGCTTACGGAAATCATTAGTATTGAACTTCTTCTCTGGATTGTCGTCAATGTGATTGAATATTTCCTCCATAGACTGTCGAGTTTTTTAGAGTAGTTCACTTCATATGCCGTTGGCTTACTCCACTTAGTAGAACAAATTCTGTCGTATCTTATGACTTCAGCATCATCCAGGTTCAAGAGCTTATTTACAATTTGATCGCGCACAGATAATTCCAAAGTTGAATTTTTTTGTAAATACTCGACGATGTTTTGTCTTGCAGATTTGCTAGTACACTTTGAGCTTGGAGTTCTACGATAAATTTTTTTGGCGCATAATACACACTTTTCCGAAAAGTTAAAATTATCCTGATTCGCAACAGGTTGAACAGCATCAGAATTGTTGTCTACTCTTGCTTTCTTGGATTTGGGTTCTGGTGGATTTGCATGCCTAATATAAGCGAGACGACACCTTTCGTGCACAAGGATTGAACCACGACCCTCAATAATATTATGGAGATTATCGTGCCGTATTGTACTATTGTACGTGAAACCTTGCCTATCTTTGCGGTTCCTGTAGCCTTCATTGTGACGATCGAATTGTCTGAGGAATGATTTTCCCAATTATCCAAATATGTGCAAATAACGCACGTCTCCTGGTTATCCATGATCGTAGAAATTCAATTTTAAAAAATTTAGGGATTCAAAAAAATCGTAAAAAATAGAGAAAGAAAATTAATGGCGTTAGAAAAAACCCTACGCTGCGTGAATCCCAGTGCCAGCTACGGGAGAGACCGCGCGCCACTGCTGCTTCGTACTCCACGCGGCTTGTGCGGATTTTTTTTTCGCGCAGGGGCAAGCAGTACTATACGTACTTAATACTTGCGTCTGGGTGCTATCGCATACAGGTGGTTGAATTTTATTATAATGATCTAAAAATTCAACTTACGGATTTACTGGTGTTGTCGTCATTATTTGGTAAAACACTAATAATTTCTTTTTGTAGCAGTTATTCCCAAGACGTTTTTCCTAATTCCCCGCGATTGGGGAATAAATTTACGGAAAAATAATTTAATTGTTTGCAGTCGACAAGCGATCGCAATAAAACAAGAAAACAAAAGTCTAAAAATAGTTTACTACGTTTAATTGGTTTTTGTTGATATTTTTATGGAATTTTCCTAAAAAAAGTAATTTTGTTTATTAAAGTAAAAAATTGGATATTAATATTTCCAATAAATATTACCAGTTTTCAGTATAAATTTACAGTCATAAATTGCTATAAGTGCAAAATACAATAAATTTCCGTTGAATTCTATTCCCAGTTAATTGTTTTCTAAAATAGGTATGGAATACAATGATTTCCAGATTGTTTTTGCCGATACTGTCAGGAAAATTCTCGGGGATGACGTACGCATCCAGGTTCAGGCGCACCAGGTGCCCGGGGGATTCTCGCCGATGCCATATTTGGATTCAGCGATTTTCGGGAGAGTCCCACGGAGATGACGTTCATCGGCGTTTCTGAGCTCCAGGTCAGCCGTGGGTCAATTTGAACATCAAAACAATGATCAGCGACCTCGAAAACCCCCAGAAACCCGAGTATGGGGCTAGTTCTGACTCTTATTTACAAAGTTCTCTAATCTTCCAAAAGCCAACTCAAAAAATGCATTTTTAATGCATTTTTGGCCCGGTTTGTTCAACAAAAAAAATAGGAGTGATTTTTAGAAATAATTTTTGGAAGCGAATGCAAAAAAACCGCATTCCGATCCGTCTTGCTCTCAAAAATTTCGAAGTTTTTTGCTTCATTGCCTCGACAATATCATTCTAAAACTATCGATATAAAATCATTATCAGTTAAGTTATTGCAACAATTCCGCTCTTCTTCAAATTCAGCCACCCGAGGTTCAAACCAAAGCCAAAGAAACTTTATCCTCATGAACTAGTTTACCATCAACAATGAACTCAACTTCTCGCCACGACTTTTTAATACTGATTTCGAAAATTTCATCCCAAGAATTGTGCAACCAAAATACCGCATCCTTGATATTAATTTTTTCAATATTGCTCCTATATTCGCTTGTTATATTTACCATTACCTCTAGCATCAATATTTTGATTAAATTTTGATCTATTGGTTGACACTTTGCACCTAACCGGAGCATCCTAATTGCATCACCTAATCGGAGATTCGTTAAATCGGGCTAGACCTGAAATAGGTCATAGAGAGAGTCTCCGCGTTTTTTGCCACTAGGTGGTGTTTATGCCTATATATATCGGGCAACACTCACCTGATGGCCTCAAATATATGCTTAAAAGGTGTCATTTCAGCTTACAGTTTTTGTGAAGATAATTTTCTAATTCGTAAAAACTTCGCTTCTGTAAAAAGTTATATTGATTTGAAAATGAGTAAAATATCTGAAGAAATACGATATGTGATGATTTTTACTATAAAAAAGTAAAAACAATGCAAAAACATACTGAAAAATTTGTGAAGTGTAGACTGAGAGTTGTGTTCCATCTTGACAATGCGCGGCCACACACAGTTTTGATGACTCGGAACAAATTGACGGTACGTTTGATGTTTGATGCATCCACCGTATAGCCCGGACCTTGCACCGTCTGACTATACCATTTGTTTTGGTCTCTGCAAAATTCTCTTAGTGGTAGAAAAATTGGCCGACTGCCAATTAAGCGGTGCTGAAAATCATTTGGCCAAGTTTTTCGCCGATAAACCACCAAAGAAGTTCTACACCGATGGAGTTATGCGGCTTCCCGAAAAATGGCATAAGGTCATAGTTAATAATGGTCAATATATGTACTTGATTAAAATTTATTTTCAATAAAGAAAATTTATCAACTCTACTCTATAGCCAGTAGGACTTTGTCAAGAAACTTGATTGGAGTCAAAAAAGGTATTTTATCAGTCACCCCATACGCGCTACTAACCCAGTAGCAAATTACACCCCTATCTTGTCACATCTACAAAAGACTATATGAAACAGAGACATTTATTTTCAAAATAATAGAGTATCTTCAAAGGCAGATCAATTTCACAATTTTGTTTTAAAACCACTTTATCCGGCTTATATCATCTGTGAAACATCATTCAACGATAAAATCTTAAGATTTTTTTCTGCTTTTTGGACAAAATATTATTTTTAATGGGATTTATACAATGTTTACGACTTTTCTAGTCGTAAAAAACAAAGAGGCCATTTACTCATAATATCTGTACCACAAGAAGTATAAAAATGTACCCTCCCTCCCATTTTTAACTTAAGGGTACAGATCTTTGACTCATCATATTTGACTCGGTCATAGATAAAAAATTGACGAGACCGAACCTTGGACCTAATTTTTACTAATGAACCATTTTTATTAAAAACCAAAGAATCACCAACACCTTTCGTTATTATTGATATTCACCGCAAAGCAATTGAGATAATATTGGAAACCAATTTGAATTACAGGTTCCAAAATTTCCAAAACCGGAAACCATATTACAACTTTAAAAAGCCAATAACAATATTTTGAAGAAGTAGTCCTGATGGTATTCCTGCTTCGTTTTTGAAAAATTCTAAAAATTTGGCAATTCCTCTAAGCATATTGTTCAATCAGTCATTAAAATTAAAAAGTTTTCCATAAAAGTGAAAAATAACTAAAGTGACGCCTATTTTCAAAACTGGATCTAGAAATGATACTTCTTGCTACAGATGTATTACATCTATATCTGCTATACCTAAGTTATTTGACCTGGTGCAACTCAAAGCAGTGCTTCTGCTATATATGTCGCAATATCAACATGGTTTTATGTCCAAAAGATCAGTATCGACAAATGTCATAGAATTTCCCAGATATTAAAAGAAATTAGAAAGCACAAACAAGTCGATGTAATATACACCGACTTTGCATAAATTTTCAACTCCGTCAGCCACTGCTAAACGTTGGAACACATTTTCAAGTTTAGATTTTCCAGCCAGTTCGTAGCCTACTTCAAATCTTATTTGAGTAATCGCATCCCATACATTGAAATAGGAGATAGAAGGTCGATTACAATACAAGCAACCTCTGGTGTACCACAAGGCTCTTACGTTGACCCATGGACTTTCACAATTTTCATTATTTGTATTATAGTGATAAAGCATTCCAAAATCCCGATGTTCGCAGATGACCTCAAAATTTACAATATTCCATCAAACCAGTTGTCGATTCCAATACACTACAAGAATACATTGACAACCTAGCGATATGATGCGAGTTTAATTCTCTGAGTCTCAACATTGAGAAGAGCAAATCTTTATCATTTTACCGAAAAGCCAACTCTGTTACACAAGACTATAAGATAAGTGGTGTACTTCTTCAGGTAGTACTTGAAACTAAAGATCTAGGTGTTTCTTTCGTTGAAAACAGCTTTTCTAAGCACATTGAGCTGTGTATTGCTAGAGTGAACCCGATGCTCGATTTTATCAAACGTTGGATGGGTGACTTGTTTGATTTGGAGTCAACTAAGGTCCTGTATTGTGCTTACGCTTGATCATAGCTGGAACATGCCGTAAATGTGTGGATACCACCAGTTCTACGAACCTGGTTAGATGTATGGTTTTAACAACCACCATATTTAACTAGATGTAAGACATTCAAAATAGGCCTGATTTGCTAAAAGCTACATTTATTTGTAATCTCTACTAGGTCTAATCGATGTAGTGGATGTACTAAATTAAATTAAAATAAACGTTCTTAGTAGATAACTAAGTTATCGTGACTTCCTCCATTTAGATAGTCCCCTTAACAAATGACGTGTCTCAAAAACATGATCATTTAAAAATGATGTTAAAGGTTCACGAAACATTTATGAAGTTCAGCATAGAATAGTTTTCTAATTCTACCACATAAATAATTAAATCAGAATCACAAGGAACTATTTTGAAATTGACGTCAAAACTCAAAATAACTGATGATTAAATCAGAATTTGAATTTAAACTACTTTATTCCAGAATTTTTCAATACAACATAGTATTTAGATCAAATTGAAAGTAATTGAAATTGCCTATATAAAATATTTCCAATATCCCAGAAAATAATTAAAATTCTTTTCCAACAAAATAAATGTATATCTTTAAAATTGAAATGCTTTGATGCTGCATTGGTCCAGTATAAGTATAATGTATACTTTTTAAAAACATCATGTCTCATATCCAATTTTAACTAATTAAATTTAAAGTCGCGCATGAAAAACCTGATCACCTAATTATAATTCGCATTAAGTGCAAGTGCACCAGAAACATACCATACCTCGTACATCATATTTAGTGTTGATGAGCTATGTTTTTCATCTATTCTCTATATCGTATTCACTCTACACATAATATAACATATTTTCCGCCCCATAAAATAAAAAAAAATAAGAAAACTCAATGTCTAAACACATGTTTCAATTTTCTATACACAAGCATTTTATTTTCCCAACCAATCCGTCTAACGAGTTAATTTCTACTCCTCTATTTTTGTCCCATATTTTTCACATGCATTTTCATTTTTATACACTTGACCTAAATTTTCAGAATTTTCCGCTTTTATTTTTCGTATTTGTGTGTGTGTGTGTGTGTTTTTTATATAAATTTTCTTCGTTTTCTTTTCGATATTATTTTAAGGTTGATGTTTAGCAATCTAGGTAAAGAAAATGTTACGATTTTGGATTTTGTTTTATATCGTGCTAGAGGAAATATAACAAAAGATGCGAAAATGTTTAGATGAAAAGAATTTATAAGTGGATATGAGTGTCTATCATTTTCGAGCATATTCGCGTTTCCGTCTGTTTCTTAGGTTACGTATTATATTCGATTTTACCCGGTTTACTTCACTGAAAAATCAATTCTTTTAGGGAAGCATGTAAAAAATAGTTGTCCATAATATATAAATGTAATAAAACAGTTAAATTACTTTAACCCCTAAACAAATAACAAATAGCGTAAATCATCGCATCAATTCGATAAAAAGTGTCTCAATTAATGTAGCATTGATGTAGTGTTAAGCGGTCTCCCATGTCTAAACTTAGATTCCAAATATCTATTTATATGTAAAGCGTAGCGTATAGGTCAATTGATGTACGACACGAAAAATAAATATTTTTGAGGTACATCTTCATGCCTTAAAAATAGATATCAATTATTTAAAATAATAAATGAGACGCGAATAATGACTCCACTTATTAGCTTAATAGCGCTTAGCACGACTTTTTTGTCGACGCAATTTAAGATTTGAAAAATTGTATTAGCTAATTTTAATGTAAATAAAATTTTCTGGTACGAGTAATTCCAAAAATATGGGAAAACTCTTCCGTGGTCGTATAAACTTAGCGATGCTATTTTCGTATTTGGAATAATTAACAACACCGATATTTACAGTATAGTAGTTAAACTAACGCTAGTAAACCAGTCACCTAGAATACTAGTGGTTTCATTTCTTTAAAAATTTTACTATATGACGTCAGTTTATGTCGACGGTTCCAATCTTTGACTATAGATGGTAATATAATCAAATGAATGATATTACGTAATCTATTTCATAAAAGACGGGAAAGGTTCGGAGCCGAACTCTTCAAGCATTATTTTAATGCCTTTAAAGAACTAAGTGGATATAATAATAAGAGAAATAAAAAATTAAATCCCAAATTCCCACACCAAACCCAAAATAACCTCATCCCACCCCCTCTACCTCTCATACCACTACCTCTCCTCCAACTAACACCACTCAACTATCAATTTTAAGGAGGAAGGTAACAAAACCCTACATATCTCCGAACTCCCTAAACACAAAAGTGTCTAAGCCAATAGGGCGCTATCCCATGAATTGCTTGAACTTTTAGTGAAGAAGTTAAGTTGATATCTTCATCCGTTCTCAAGCTATCGTGCACAGAGACGGACAGACGGCAAACCGAAACCATATGGCATTTTTTTAACAAAAATGCTTAAAAAATTTGAATCTGCTATATTTTAAAAATTTAATAATTTAAAAATTTCAAAATTTTGAAATTTTAAAATTTCAAAATTTTAAAATTTTAAAATTTAAAAATTTTAAAATTTAAAAATTTAAAAATTTAAAAATTTAAAAATTTTAAAATTTAAAAATTTCAAAATTTAAAAATTTAAAAATTTTAAAATTTCAAAATTTCAAAATTTCAAAATTTCAAAATTTTAAAATTTAAAAATTTCAAAATTTAAAAATTTAAAAATTTAAAAATTTAAAAATTTTAAAATTTTAAAATTTTAAAATTTAAAAATTTTAAAATTTTAAAATTTTAAAATTTTAAAATTTAAAAATTTAAAAATTTAAAAATTTTAAAATTTTAAAATTTTAAAATTTAAAAATTTAAAAATTTTAAAATTTTAAAATTTTAAAATTTAAAAATTTAAAAATATAACAATTTAAAAATTTTAAAATTTAAAAATTTAAAAATTTAATAATTTAATAATTTAAAAATTTAAAAATTTAAAAATTTAAAAATTTAAAAATTTAAAAATTTAAAAATTTAAAAATTTAAAAATTTAAAAATTTAAAAATTTAAAAATTTAAAAATTTAAAAATTTAAAAATTTAAAAATTTTAAAATTTTAAAATTTTAAAATTTTAAAATTTTAAAATTTAAAAATTTAAAAATTTAAAAATTTTAAAATTTTAAAATTTTAAAATTTTAAAATTTTAAAATTTTAAAATATTAAAATTTTAAAATATTAAAATTAAAAATTTAAAAATTTAAACATTTAAAAATTTTAAAATTTAAAAATTTAAAAATTTAATAATTAACAAAAATTTAATAATTAACAAAAATTTTATAATACAAAAGGAATTTTTAAACGTCGGGTTTTTTTTCACATTCTTGAGTTGGGACGAACGTTACATCTAGTTTTGCTATTAAAGCAATGGAAGTTGGGAGGTGGGAATTCTATAATGAGATTAATTCATTTTGATGAAGGCAGGCTTATGTTATACCGCAGTTTTCGATGCCATGAGAATGTGGTCGATATATGTCGTGGACTCGAACGAATTCGTTGATAAAACGTTGAAACGTTTGTGAAGTACATTTGAGACTGAACTAGAGTAATGAGTGTGTGTAAATTAGAAGAGGCTAAATAGGGTTGTGATTGGCGGTTGGTGTACGTCCTCGGGGGAGATGGAAATTAAATAATATGCTCTCACGCGGTCTATCTGGGAGAAAATCGTGCATCCCTGCAATTGGCTGGAGATGTTTTGAATATGGAGTATCCGGTAACGATTTAGTATTGCTGCCACTATGGCTGTACTGATGGGCTCTAGCTGTTTGTAATTGTTGGTGAGTTTTTGAGACAAAAATACATATTATTATGTGGGTAAAGGGCAAAGTTTGTGTATTAGTCGTTGAATTTCGCCATCTTCTGGATTGTCCTCTCTGATTAACACGACTTGACCCACTTGCAGATTTCCCTCCTCGTGCTTCCACTTGATCCTTTGTTGTAAGCTGTGAATATATTGTTGGTACCACCGTTTCCATATTATTTATATCATTTTCTGAACCCCTTACTAGTGACTCAAGCGATTATATGATAACTTTGTAGCATCTGGATAGACTAACGAGTAAGCAGAGTTTTAACTGCACCATTCAAAAACAACGGCCGATTATTCAGCGCTGATTCTATTAGCGTCTGTAACTGTGTTTTAATGGACTTTACTCCAGCTTCCCACAGGCCACGAAGAGTCTATACCGGAATGAAATGCCAAATAATTTGATGCTTGCGATATTTTTCCCGATTACAAATTGATTCAAACAGAAAACACTTCGGTGTATGGTCCATGTCTCGCAATAAATCGATTAAAAGTAGCTCGGTTGTCAAATCCCTGGTGGCTTCTATATGCATGGCAAACATACATACAAATACACGTACGTAACTCTTTTTAGTCCATTGTCTGCCACCACGGACAAAAACCGTCCGTATTGATCCGGCGAAATCGGCACCAATTATCCAAAATGGTTTCGTCAACTAATCTCCATAGGAGCACACCCATCATCTGACCGACCGTTTGTAGGTTTAGTTTGATGCACCTTAAACAGTTCCGGAAAACTCCTCAGATCTCAATGAAAATTCTGTCATGCAGCTCGATTATCATTTTCTTCACGATTGAAATATGCTTTGGTAGCACAATCGGATGCGCATAGTCATAAGAAATTGGGGCATTTTCGATTCGACCTCCTACTACTACTCGTAGCAGCCCAAGATCGTCGATAAAAGGGTCCTGTGAAATCAATTTGCTATCTCGATGAATTCGATCTCCGGATTTCAATTATTGTATCTCCATATAAAGTTTTTGGTATGAATTGCTTTAAACACCTTGACCTTTTCTTAGCTACCATATCCATGAAACGAAAAGCGTCGCCTATAGTACATTGCTTCCTTTACAAAACTGGAGGGTCTTCTATCTTGTAGCTCGTATATGACATTTACTTCGTCATCTCGATTAATAGTTCTTATTAAATCTAGGCTATTCGTCCCTTGCAAGTAGTAAATAGTCCGGCTCATGCCACCACTATTGGAAATTCCCCAACTTGCTGGAAGACATGCCGCGAGTTGCGGAATCAGCTGATTCAGCTCTGACGAGAAGCGATATCAGTGGCATCTGAGGAACACGTTTAATATCTTGTTTAAGTTTTCCACCGTTTTGGATTTCCAAAATTGAGCCGACTTGTTTCATCAATCTTGTAAGTATAACAAGGCGCCACACAATTCTATACCGCGCTTCTATACCGTAGTAGCGGGCGATATTTTGGTTTTTAAGGTGACTAATTGTGTCGTTGTGACTCAAGTTTCTGTGTAAACTATTTAGAGAACCTAACCCTCTCGAAATTTTGTTTTTTTAATATCTGGTGTCTCTTGCCTTAGATTTAACTGCTTTGGTGTGTCCTTTGCTTATCCCAAGCTATAATTTAAGACATGTAAGCTGAAACATTACTTTAAACCGCATGATAAAAGGTGCAATTGAGCCCATTGGATCGAATACCCTGCTGATTTGCGTTTTGAAGATGATGCCCTTTTATCTAACTGAATTTGGTATACGTATATGAATGGATCGGCACTCTGGTGACCATTGCAAACGCAAAATTTAAATCAATTGATGACTGGTCGATGACTTCAGCATTGATAATAGTTTTGAGAAATTCTGATGAATTAGATCTTCACTTTTTGAGGTTCATTCCTGCATTTTTTAAAATAGATTCAAACCCACGACTCACTCTTATCGCACCCTCAAATGATCATGCACCACCCATTAAGTCATCCATGTATATTTCGTATTCATCGTTCATATTGTATGGATTGTGCAGCCTCTGAATAATGGATTTGATTCTTAGCTGCCACTTTTGCAATACACGTGTTGCCAAAAAGGAAAATGATAATGTGCCGGATAATCTTCAGCTTTGTGATGCCATTGTATGCGCTCGTATTTATGATCTTCTGGATTTGTGATCACGACCAGATGCGTTCGAAACGCCTCTAGAATTTGATGCAGTGAATTTTGTATCGTAGGGCTCGCTTCCAAAACGTTATTTAATGCGATACTGCTCTATGTTGTTACTGACGCATCAAACACCAGCTTTAATCTTGTGGTAACAGCATCCTTTTTATCTGATGTATTAGAAATTAGAGCCATGTGCTTTAAAACGCGGTATTTATTTAGAAGTGATTTTTATAGATGATACAACTGTGAATCTCTTTCAAGCCTCCGTTCTACCGCGAAAAGTCGATTTTGGCACCGTCAAATGAAATTTCTAAAACTATATTGTTGCACTCTTTAAATGGTAGTTTTACTACAAAATTCCCAGTGTCATTCTGTGAAACAACACACCTCAAATATAAGACAGAAGTAGCTTGGTTGGCGATGAATATTCCGTAAAGCATCCTTCAGATAATAAAGACCAGAATTGATCAATTCCGATCAAAACATCTATGCAATATTTGCTAGACTTGGATCAGCTATCTTCTCTCCTTCATTTATTTTTAACATTGACGGGTTCACTGTTGAAGAAGATGTAGAATTGGTTATATGGTGTGTCACGTATAAGCATTCTTCAAAATTTCAAAACTTAATGGATAATGCGGTTTTAGTTTGAACTACTCAATTCTTATGGTTAGACCCATATTTTGGTGTCCTTATCCCCACCAAATAAGGCTCTGCTCCTGAATTCAATAATACTGAGCGCTGTCAGGAGCACCGATATGTTTACTTGTGGCGTGTCATTCAACTTCAACGCCATCAGATTGACAGATTTGTAGAGGAGGTCGTATTTGAGTTATTGTATTGGAGGCTATATTAGATTGCGGCATTTTCTTTAGAATAATTTGATACCTTCAATCTTTTTTAAATTTGTGTAAATAATCTGTAGTTTTGTGGTTTATTCAACATATTGAACGATATGCCTCGTTACTGAAATACGAAGTGTCGAAAAAAAAAAATTGAAATAAAAAATCTCACAAAAATCTCTTAAAAATATACTGTAAAATATGCGGCAATTGAAAATACTGATTGTAGCATTATCCAGTATTGTTGGAGGCTTGACAAAGTGTAACCTGATGATTTTTTTTTATTTTCTGGGATAGAATCGTGGGATAACTTCAAATACGTTTGGCTTGGGCATGGATGATAAACAAGCTTATGCTCGAACAAAAATCTCAAAAAATCTTCTTTGAAAATTCTCGAGAAAAATTATCTCAAATAAAAAATTTTGTGGAAAAAATCTCCCGAATTAGTAATTTCGAAAAGAAATATGATCGATTAATCGACAATTTATAAATTAATATGCTAATTGTGTCGCTGAGGCAGCTTAACTCTAACATAATAAATTTTATTTCAATATAGGGACGCTCGATATTTGTTTGGTTATAGCAGCCATATTGTTAAAGCAACATCTGTCAAATTTGATGTCAATTGTTCAGTATTGTATGACAAACCACCATGGAAGGTTGAAGTGTTGAACAACGTGCTAAAATTATCAAATTTTATTTTCAAAATCGGTGCTCCGTTCAAGAAACGTTTCGCGCATTACGTGTTTTTTATCTTCGCCACAACCGTCCTGCCGATTCGAATATTCGACGTTTGGTGGCCAAATTCGAGTCAACTCGAAATAAATAATAACTATAAATAATCAGCCAACCAACTCCCGTACGTCGCTGAAATGTAAGGCCTGTTGAAAACATCACTGCTGTGCAAGAGAGTGTTTGCGAATAAACAGCAAATTCAGTCAGATTTATGCGACAAAGTCATCGAAAATTGGACCTCCCAAATACGCGCCGCCAAGCAAATGCAAGGTGGATAGTTGAACGAGGTTATAAAATGGCCATAGAATATTCTTTCAAATAAAAAAAAATTGTCCGACATGATTTTTTTTTAGAAGTAAAAATTTTTTCGGTCGTTTCAGAAAGATGATTTTGGTTCATCGGATTTTTCATATTTGTGGTTGTTGTATAATTTTTTAATAAATTTTTCTTGGTTGTTTCAATATTTTCCGCAACCTAACCTTCATATTATTTTAATCCAAATTTAAATTTCTTAAGTGCATATTTGAATTTTGATTAGCTATATTTTAGATGCTCGTACGGAAGACTATTTTATTTACCATTTTATAGTTTTTAGGATTCTAAACTATCTTTTTTTTGTACATTAATATGTGAGGTATGACCATCTCTTTAGATGAATTTCTTATCTGTTGCGCATAAGATTTTAAATCATCATATTTCATCCATCTTTTTTCCACTCGACAAACGCTTAAGGTAATGTTGTTTTGAATATGATTTATTGGAATTGGTGCTTGCTTGTTTATGAATTCTGTTTGTATTGCAACAACCTCCAATGAATTGACTTTTCAAATATCTAAGTAGATATCGCAAATTTGACATCGCTTTTTATGAATTTTCGAAAAACTTCTATCAATATTCTGAAATCTAATTTTTTCTAGTTAAAACACATCTAAATTTAAATATGTTCTCTCTTCTAATGATATTTGTAAATATTTTGGACTTTTAAAATTAATTAATGCGCTAGGGTACAATTTCATGAAATAATCAGAAAATTTTGTAATGTTACAGTCACAGAAGGTTTGGTGTTTATAAATATCGCTCAAAACTTCGTTTCAGATATAATATGCTTGACTGATATCTTGTTTTGTAAGAGCCTCAAGAATATTTTTTAATTTTGATTCCTTCATTCCCTCCCTAACATCAAATGAGTTTAAAGCGCATTGTATGAAAGAATCGAACGCACAAGTATTATTATAATAATCATTTTTAAGGCTCCCGTTTTCAAGTAATGGCCAGTTGTGAGGCCACGATTGAGTTTTAGATGATTCGGGTGATTTTAGGTGAGGTTTAGGGTTGTTTGATGTTGTTTTTTTGGTAGGTTTTACGCCTAATCGCAAAATAGAAATTGACTTGTTTTGAATCACAAAAAATTCGAATCACATTGTTTTATGTTTAGTGATAACTTTTTGTTCCAAGTCTCTTCTGCCTTTTTCGATTCGATTAATGACAAATCAACAGGTTTTGATGGCAATTGTAGCGACATTTTTTGGTAGTGGCGTTTGAGGGATATTTTAGGAATTTCTGCAACTAATTGTTTAAATATTGAGCTGTTCCGTAAATGTATCTCTTTTGCAAATCTAAGCGCCTTAGTAGGTAATGGGGCAATCTCTACATCTACGTTTAATTATTGCAAAATAATTTTCAACGTGAGAATTGCTGTATCACTTTCCTGCATGTAATAAACCACTCCATAAAGCAATATACGTAATATATTTTTTTTAAGAAAGTTTTAAAAACTCTAGATTGTAAAAATAGTAAGGTGGATCCCTTTTGTACTTTTATCACACAGTTTTCGAAAATTTCACGAAAATCTTGAAAAAAGGACTCTGTGCATAAATGGTTGAATTTAAATCATAATTTTTTATTTTAAAATTGCTCCTTTCCTCAAAATTAATTTCAAAACTTTTAGAAGTTATAATTAATTTACAAATATTTTGAAACGCGTTTGTTGTTGCTTCATTTACATATTTGTTCATCATCAAAATACTCAAATTTTTCCAAATATTTTTAATTTGGATCAAATCACCGCAAATATAAAAACTGGAAACTATTTCCTTTAAATATTTATGTTTATTTGGATGTTTTGGCGAAATTTTGATCTATATCGGTGGTCATGTTTCTCATAAGATCAGAACAGCATAAGTAAACTTTAACTTATTTTTAAATGCTCCTAAGTTTTTGCCATTTAAAAATTCATAAGCCATGTTAAGGTATTCGACTATATTTTGTTGATTGAATGCATCTAGAATTGAATTTTTTTTTTTTTTTTTATTTTTTTTTTTTTTTTTTTTATTGGTAACTATGCGATCTGTTTTGGGGCTCAAGGCTCACCCTGCTCTTCCGCGGTTATGCTTTTCACGTCCTTACTTTACGCCTTCCGGCCAACTCGAGGACGTTCGGCTATAGGACCGATTTAAGACCATCTGCACATTGCAAGCTCCATGCCAGCCTATACCGGCATGGAAGATAGGTCGGCCCATGGGTTTTGCACACCGACAGGGGGTCATAGATGTGTTACATTTCACCACAGATCGAAATCTGTTGATGAAGTTTCACTTTGCATCCTGCCCCTATCGGGATTCGAACCCGGTACCTCCCGATCCAAACGCCAAAGCTTTAACCACTGTGCCATTTGGTCGGTTAGAATTGAATTTAATTCCGCAAAACTGAAGTCAATTACCACAGCATTGAAAATTGGCCACGTTTTCTGTGAAAAGTTTGTTGATCTAAGCCGCCCGCCTATGGTATTAACATTGTGACTAGGTGATATAAAATCCGTTACCCGGAAGGGTGCTGAAGGATCACTTATGTATGCATATGTTGGAATTATTAAAGCGTAATAGTAAATTGAAGGAGAATTTTTGTAAGGCGCTCTAACTACACCTTCGTTTGAGCTTGTCACGCATTATTTTTAGTACGTTGTTTTGTAACTTACTGTAAGTCATAACCGAAAATGGCGCAACTTCTATTTTTTGAATGTACTGTTCGTTCGTATTAACCTGCAGCTGAATTTCAATTTTTAAATCGCGAGCGTTATCATTTGCTGATATTATTTCAGAGCGTATTTTTCTTAATACATCCTGTGATATTGTAATTAATTGAGTATTATGCTTAGCAACAAAGGCAGTATCTTCATTTTGAATTAATAATTCCCCAGCAGATTTTACGGTTCGTTTACGTAAAATATCTTTATAAAATTCTCTGGCATATTTCGAAACATACGGGTTTTTTTTTATAATGATTTACTATATTATTTGAACTCTTATAAACTTCAAATTCCACTAACGATAGTTTTCTGCACACAAACTTATATGTACGGCACTTTTGATTTCCATCAATCGATTTATGGCTGCAATATGCACGAATATTTAAATGATTCTTGCAATAGTCTACTGCTTTTATATTTATCTGGCAGCCAGTCATTTTCAGAAGAGGCCAGCTCGAAAGATTAGTGCTGCCGTCTGACCCATACGATTGCTTTGACGTTTCTCTAAGAAGTTCATTAAGGATTCTTCTACAATACAAAATAGATTTCATGTCTGATAAATGAAGCGAAAGAGACTTTTATATCAAGTTTGATCAAATGTTTTTTTTTAAATTATTTTTTATCAGCCGTTACGTTTTTTTGCTAAATTTTATTTTGTATACATATTTTAAGTGGATAAAATTTCCACCAAATGTTTTTTGAGCAGCTAATTATCGAAATATTTTTCGTGCTAAATTTTATAAATTCATATCATATTTCACAATTTTTCGTGCTATCTGGTACTAAAAATGCAATATTCAAGATTCAACCAAGAGTGTTGCCATCGCAAATATCGTGCTAACTTTACGTGCTAGCTTCACAGACATAATATATTTAGATATTTTATTTTTGTCTTGGAGATAAATAATTAGCTCACAAAATGAGCGATGTGAGCTAAGTTTCTATCTTATAGGTTCCAATATAGCATTTAGGATCTTTAGGTATAAGCTCCACGAATTCGATTTTACTTATTTCGGCTTTGTAAAATAACCCGAAAAGCTGTGACCTCAAAACACAACTCACTTTGCTAAAAAAAAACATAGCTCAAGTATGTATCCCAACCACTTGTATTCCCATGACGCTGTATAAATTAAACTTTCACGACAAACATTAGTTAAAATTTTGTTGTTTTTCTATCCGCCTATTTTGTTGTTTTTCTATCAGTCACAGAAGGTTTAAACTAAAACTTTTTGTTTTTAAATTAAAGCCTGAGACGAAATATTGTTTTTTTGGTGATGAAAATGTCAATGATAATGTCGGGTAAATCTTGTCCCTATATGATACTGGTGACTTGTTTCATCTAAAACATTTTGCTTTTTCCCATTTGAATGGTGGGTCTTCAGCAACCGTGAATGTCAAACAACAGTTTCATCTAGTGTTTCGTCCGGTAGAACTAAGTTGAGCAGCACCAAACCTGTGTCATGCTACGTATCTATGATGACTCCATTTGTTGAATCTTGTGTTTGGGTAACCCAAATTTGATCAACATATTAAAAAAATGAGACGATACAAGGATTAAATTGGTGAAATTATAAATCAAATAAAAAACCTCTTAACGAGCTAAATGTTCGAGTGACGAAAGACGAATTCAATTCACAAAATTTCTGATATCAAATTTGTAAAAAAAAACAATTGCATTCGATTTGTCAACGATTTTTCGATATGTTAGTGCATTCGGCGCGTTTGTTTACATTTTTCTTTCTAGCCGTCAAAAACAACAACTTTTCAACGATTTTTCGGGATGTCAGTGCATTCAGCGCGTTGTTCTTGAACATTCCGGAAAATGGTTGACAAGTTGTTGTTTTTGACAGCTAGAAAGTAAAATGTAAACAAACGCGCCGAATGCACTAACATTCCGAAAAATCGTTGACAAATCGAATGCAATTGTTTTTTCGGCACAAATTTGATATCAGAAATTGAATTCGGCTTTCGTCACTCGAACATTTACCTCGTTAAGAGGTTTTTCATTTGATATCAATGATTTTGGCACGGCAAACTGAAAATGAATTGAATTGAGATTCGTTTTATTGTTGTCAGTCAAAACAGTTCACACACACTCGATAGCAATTCAGGTTTGATTCCTTCAACAATACAATAAAATATACATATTTTAGTGTGTTAGTTAGAAACAAAAATTAATGGTAGCTACCGTCTCGCTGATATTCCATCTTCATGTGATGGGAGGGCAGATAAGATCTATTTTTTAAAAAAATCATCATAAAGATTAAAAAAATATCGATGTTATGCAAGGAGACTGTCAAATGTTCAATGTTTTTCGTGATTTTTTCGATCACATCAATTTGTCAGTTTTTTCATTTTTTTTTGTTATGAAAAAATGGTCACTGGTAATCTCTTAGCAACGATAATAATATGATGTATTTATATTTGTTTCATTGTAATACGTTGATTCACTATCAGTATGAACCGCAACGGACCGATATTAGGGTGCATTTGAGCCAAAAAAAGAAATTTTGCAAAAAAATTAGGGTGGATTTTAAGTTATGGAGGTCAATATCTAAAATATACGATTTTTCTGGGACACACGGTTGATGTCATATTGTAGGCCCAAAGGTCTTGGGCTAATTTTTTAGCAATTTGGCCGAATGGGGCCGGCCGATTTGGCATTTTCCATTTTTTGGCCGAAATGACCCTCCACCCTAATTTTTTGAGATATTTTGATATGCTATTTGATAGCTGACATCAATACCTTTCCAGCGATGTGCATATGTCCCGGGTATGTCAAATAGATTTAGCGCTGTGGGCGTGGCCAAAATGCCCAAAAATGGCCATTCAGAGGCCGGCCGCGGCCAACATGGCGGCCAAATCAAAAAGTTGTAGAACAAAGGTTGGTTAGTTTTCAAGTACTACAAACCCTGAAAATATGAGATCAAATGAAAGAAGTACGGACAAACAAACATATATACCAAAGCAAGATTATATGGTGACCTCATAGACAAATTTCCAAATGTCATAACTTTTGTTAAAATCATCCGTTTTGGACGTTTGAGGTGTCGTTGAATTGGTACTGACTCCCACAATCATAATTTGCTAATTGGGGCAGTTATGCCTAAAAAACTGATTTTTGGGGCAATTTTCGGAAGGTCATATATCCACTCAATGTTGGTAGAAATTAACGCTTTTATACAATATTGGGGTCTACTTTTTAAGACCTTTCCAATGGTATATAACATGATCCTGGCGGCCTCAAAGGGAAAAAGTTCGAAACTAGCGGTATATATACGAGTTCGATTTCCAGCACAGTAGGTGCTTTCGTCTCTCGTTTGGACTGCCGTCCAAAGTTATATTAAGAAATCCTTTTTGGAGGCAATTTTTTTCAATTTTTAACCGAGTAACTAGTATAAAATCTTTATTAGAACGGAGAATAGTTTTATTCGTAGGAGAATCTCTTTTATATTCGTCCCTAACTTACAGTTAATGTATTCAAAATAATCTTAACACATTTCAGAACGAATATTGGTTTGGCCTTACGTTATACAATACAATTAAAAAAAATTGCAACTTCTTGCTAGGCAAATAATAAACAATCAATATCATTGATATAGAAGCACAAACAAACATATTAGTTTATTTATTTTCTCATAAAGTTTTCTAATTGCAGTTATAAATTTTAATGGAGCTGTGATCATTGATCCATGCTTCGTAAGCGAAGCAAATCTTAAACAATTTAATTGAATATAGTTACATAGATAATTTGTCTCTACATATAGAGAAACCTTGATATTGCTGACAATAGTTATTTTCGCTATTTGTGTAGTTTTATTAAACAGGGTTCATTTTAAAGCGGCCCATTTAATTTTTTTCTCTCAATTATGCGTTTCAGATAACTATATCAGTAGTGCACAATTTGGCAATTTTATTTCGCTTAGTTTAGCTGATGAATCTGTAAAACATAGGACGGCATTTTCCAAATGAGCACCCTTTACATTCGTATCTCTACATCAATTATTCTACATTTTCGTAAAGAACAAAAATACAAAAATCGATATCCCGTTGCACAAAATATATGTTATTACAAATACAGTCTAGGTTTCATTAAAACGATGCCAAAGGAATTTTCCCAAAAATTTTCCCCACATAACATAAAATCATCGTACTTGAATATTGCCCTACATTAACGTGGTTTTTGGTATCGAAACATATAACATCGACTGCTCAAGTTAAACGGTGGTGTGTAGTGGTTGGCGCCTGATTTACGATAAAACATTTTTTTTTTACTTTATTGATTTCGGAAAATCTATTGTAGGTGTTGTGGATGAAATTTATACGAGTATTATACGATTTTAAATATTCAATTTTTTATTATCTAGCTAAATGAAAAGATTTTTGAATTATGAAAAATATGGAAAATTTTATTTTATTTTCATTAATGAGATGTTTGTTATGTTTGGATGCCAAAACGGATACAAAATATATTATATTTTTATGGATAGCTCGAGAGAGCTTAAAGGTTATTGGTTGTTTATAAAATAATTTAAATGAGATTGATTGGCGGATGCAATTAAATCCTATATAAAATTATTGTGTATTTGGGTAGCATTCGCATATCATATTTATGTTCTCGGTATAAACCAACGCTGCTGCAGGCACGTGATTAAAATAATTAAACTGCTTAATGCCACGTCATCCACCTTTGCTATTACATATATATAATTTAATAAAATATATGGAAACGTGTTCGAAAGTACTTATGAACGTGCATGTAGTAAATAAAGTTGTACGTAATAAAAATAGAAAAGCTTTTATTAAACCGAAAATTATAGGGACTTTATTTTGTTCACAGTTTAAATCGGATATTTGTGTGATATAAACTCGTAATCGTGACACGTAGAGTAGAGTAGATTTTAAACAACATTTAAAAGTATTGTACTCCTTACCTAGTTTGAGTTGTGGATGGTTTCGTGTTTCTGAGATCTGCTCTCATAATATTCCAAGAAATCATAAGAGGATAATAAAATTTTATATGCTTCATAAGTGTACTTTTATTCCATAAGAACTTATATATAGCAACATTAAAATGTTATAAATTATCAAAAGCTTTATATAAGATGGTAAGGCGCGGATTCAGTGTTGCGTTCTTTCGTTCTTTCCTTCGTTCTGAAATTTTTTAAATCAATTTCATTGGTTATAAATTCCTTTTTTTTCCTGTGAATTTTTTTCAGCAACTTTGATTGATTTTTTAATAATTTCAGAAGGAAAGAAGGAATGAACGAACGCAACACTGAATCCGCCTTTAAAGCTTCAATTGAAATTTATTATAATGCGATTTTATAATTCTAAGAATTTACAATATTTACGAATTTTATTGCTTTGTTAGACATAGAAAAGTTTTTACCGATTATTTATTTATTTTACGAAATCGATTTAGTAAAATTACGTTTTGAAACAAAACGTTTAACAATAAAAGTAAAATAAAAATATAAATTTTTTGTTATCATTAATAAATGTACGAAATCTCAGAAATTAAATTTAGAACTTCAATCACTAATTGAAGCAGTAAAAAAATGTGAATAAGTATTTTTGAAGTTGTTTTTGTAGCTGTCCTTTGATAAGTTCAAATCAAATTTATGCTCTGCAATGTTAAAAGATTTAGTCAATCTTATTCATTGGTGTTCAAAGTTCAACAGTCGGTGATTATGTAGCTACGTAGTCTTCTTCTCTGAACAGGAAGTAAAAGATTATCAGTGATGTGTGGTGAACCTATAATGCCAAGTAGCACATTTCCTGTAAAAACTAAATCGAACAGGATTCTACTATTTTCAAGAGTGCTGAGGAACGAAGTGAACTTTTAACGAAAAGTGTAGCAATGGAAAAGTGTAAATAGCAAACCTTTACTAAAAACCATAATCAAAAATGTATATTTGATGCAGATATTGGGATCAATTAGACTCGTAGACCTTTATCGTAGACACAATTTACCGTGTACACAATTTATCGTGTGGACAATTTATCGTATGCCAGTTTATCGTTAGTTTGTAAAATTGACGGTATAATAAAATGATTTGTAAATAAAAATTAAAGTGTCTTCTGTTTATAAAATTTTATTGAATTCGGCCATTCCCATTTTAATTGAATAATAAATTAAGATGGGATTTTGTAAGTTCGAAGGAAATAGGATTTTTAAATGATTTTTGGAAAAAGTTTTGGAATAAGGTCATCTGGGACGGAACTCGGTAGTGTATTAACTGATTATGATGGGATTGGTTATGTTGGATAGAAATGGGATTCTTTAATGATTTTTAGAAAAAGTTCTGGAATATGGCCATCTGGGATGGAACTCGGCCATATCTTAACCGATTATGATGAAATTGGATATTGTGGATTGAAAAGAGATTCTGTAATAATTTTTGGAAGAAAAGTGGCCACCTAGAAAGGATCTCGGCTTAGCCGCATCTCGATTGGACGATAGTCAATGATAAAGTGTTATACTCGCTTTTGGATGAAAAAGCTAATTTTTTTTTTATTTTTTCTAATAAATTTTCTAGTAAAATGCGTAACCATCGATGAAGTTTCGTATTCAACTCCCAGACCATCATCTTGAAGTATAACTACGTCCAGAGTGCAAATTTACGCTTTGTTTGAAAGGTTGTGGAGATCTCAAGTCTTAAAAGGCTTAGTATGTTCCATATTCCCGGGGACATTTTTTGAAGTCGTTCTTATTATCAAAACGGCAATTTTATCCGGGTACTCTGGGTAATGCTTGGGTAAACCTTGATAAATCCTGAAGCGTCTGTTCCCCATGTTAGATCACCATGTTCCATGGTGCAGGAAAAAAAATGCCCAATACCAGGGGCTCTCAGGAGTGAGCAATCGGTCTCCCAATTTTCAAGATCCAGTAACCGCAGTGATGTAGTGTTGCAACGTTTAATTACTACACCATATGAAGCTACAATTATTAACTGTGAGGTTGTGAGTCTGGTGGGTGATTCATTCTGTATGGCTGACGGAAGTACAAACACCTTTGCGGAATTGAACAATCTTAAGAAGTAGTATGATTATCGCCTGGGATAAGATTGCCTATAAAACCGTCCACTGCAAGTACTGCCAAAGTATCAAATTCAACTTTAATGTAGAATATGAAGCCACAAATGGTAGAGGATCCGATGAATGTACTCCTCGAATAGCAAAGTAGTGACACTAGATTTAAATGGGTAAAACTGAACGAATCTTTAAAAACGGAAAAATTTTCATCCGTAAAATTAAATTAAATAAAAAATATAAATTTATATTGCATTCTACTAAAATGGCAATTTGTGGCATATGTCAATTGCAGACAAGTGCTAGAGCTAGTGCAATCCAATGTAGCGGATAGTGAGAACAATTCTTTCACACCAAAAAAGGTTGTGCAGAAATTAGTAAGCAGAATCGGATCAATAGCAGAGCACCATACTCGAAGTGTTGAAACCGTAATGTACCTAAAACAGCTACATAAATTCCAGTTGTGGAAAGTGTTGATTTTTGTTCAGTTGAAATTGGAAAAATCGAAAATATTCAAAATTTGGGAGCTTTCTAATGCAAATAGGCGACAGCAATACATGAATTAAACAATAATCTTACTAAACGATTAAAAGTTCATATCAATTTATACAAGGGAATTATTGTTAAGAATAATATTTTGAATGGTAAATTAAATGATATGCTTTTTACGCTATTGGCCGTAGGCACTTGGCGAAACACACTAATACTTAATAAAGACATTTTTATTAATCACTTGTTTTTTGTTTCGCAGTTATTTTGAATAATTTTCAAAAAGTTTAAAAAATCACTCGATCGATTTCGACTTGTTAGGTCATCAGATACTCCTGATGATGACCTAACAAGTCGAAATCGATCGAGTGATTTTTTAAACTTTTTGAAAATTATTCAAAATAACTGCGAAACAAAAAACAAGTGATTAATAAAAATGTCTTTATTAAGTATTAAATGATATGGAAAAAACTGTTCTCTCTCACCATCTTTATCAGCCTTCTCGAATGCAAGGCAGATTATCATGCGTACAAAAGCACCATCATTTTATAATATTATAAAAGGTTCTTCCACCTCAAGCAAATATCAACAGCGAGGAATTATTTAAAATATTGCATGATCAAGAAGATGTGAAAGAAATTTAAAAAATTACGCTAAAGTCAAAAGAAGAAGGAGATCCGCAACTAATGTTAGTTACTCCATACAAAATATGAAATATTCCACCTCCCATACATAATTTGCATATAATTTCTAAATCAATTTGACCATCTGAATATTTGAAATATGCGGTCTAATTCCAGTAGGAAAAAAAATCGATTTATTTTTACTAATTTGCCAATGGTCCCCCCTAATCTATTTTTGTTTAAATTCCGGTTCAAAATGATTAAAGGTACAGTATACAACACGTTGAACATGAAACTACCGGTAGGAAGCATAAGGAAAGCGGTGGTTTACTGGCAGTTTCGTATTTTGAACGAGGCGACATATTGAAGCAAACTAAACGTTGATCACTCATAATTTCATTGAAAATTCAAAATAAACGAAACATTTGGAATCCGTAGCTATAAATGTTATCCGTTCAAAAAAAGTTAGGCTAACTTTTCCAGGTGGCCACTTTTCTTCCAAAAACCATTAGCATACCCAATCCCATCATAATCAGTTAAGAAACAAAACGGTTATACGACAAATTGTGTCCACGCTAAACTGTTCTACGATAAATTGTTTCCACGATAAATTGTTTCCACGATAAATTGTTCTACGATAAATTGCTCACGATAAATTGTTCACGATAAACTGACAGTAAATCCAAATTTTATGATAATACTTCTAGTCTAAAGGTTGGGGTTATTAAAAAATTAGTTCTTTATAAGTTTGAAATGACACATTAAACGATTAAACAATTTCAGAGAAGTCACCAAGTGTGGGCACATGCCCTCTAATAGAGAACGAATTAAGAAGTTCAAAGAGGTTAACCAAGTTGAAATAAATAGTTTTTGGGTGACTGAGAGATGTTGTGTGAAATTATGTCGTCTAATAGTAAACAAATTGAGCTGTATAAAACAGTTAACCACATTAAATTAAATAAGATTTTGGATGGCTCCACACAAGTTTTATTGTGAAATTTTTTTGGCAACAATTCAAATATTCGTCAAAATACTTGCTACATTATGGCCGATTCCTAGAATCTCAGACATGTTGCCAAGTGTAGACATATGTCGTATTTTAGTAAACGCAACATAACTTGGGAAGAGACATAACACTGCAATCCATTATGACATTAATCCATTCCATACGGTAAAGGAGTTATCAAATAGAAAATGCTGTACAGTTATTTCGAAGGGCACTGATAAAACAGTGAACATAAAGTTAAAGATAAAATAGTGCTCCAGAAGATACTAAGAAGCATGGAAGCTCTCTATACATTCGGCTAACTAAACAAGAGAAATGCCTTGAAGTTCTAAGCAACATGCTAGACCAACAAGGTTTTCTAAATGGACATCCATTCTCTAATAAAATGATGTAAATAACCACAAATAATAACACAATAAATGCAACATATACCAGAATTAGGCATTTTCTTAAAACCCATTTAGTTCAACTTCGCACATCTTATAATATATAGATGCAGCTGTTAACACGTCTTTCAGCCAGCAGAACGGCAAGAGGAGGATCCTTGGTTTTTCTAAAAGAATTTGATCTTTACAGATCTACTATATTGAACAGGAGTTTATGCAAGTAATCATATTGCCCATCGGTTAACCTCTTTGAACAGCTCAATTCCTTCTCTATTAGAGGGCATATGCCCACACCTGGTGACATCTCTAAGATTGTTTATCTCTAAGATTGTTAACTCTATGTACCGGGGTAGAAAACTACCCCAGACCTACAAAATTGTAAATAAAAACTAGTTACTAAAAATTATTGAAAATTCATTTAGATATGCCTCCTTTAATTAGATATACACCAGTGGCACTATTCTGGTAATTCCCTGGGAATAGGGAATTGGGGAAAGATATTATATGTAATTTCTATTTAAAATGTTATTTTCCGACCTACTGAGGAAAAAAGTTTGATGTAAATATTTATAAATTGGGAATAATTTTTCCATATCTAAATTGGTAGGGAAAATTATTCCCAATTTAACTTTGTTTTCGACAAAATGAACACTAGCTTTTTACCTCAGTATGCCAGAAAAAAACATTTTAAATACAAATTACATATAAAATCTTTCCCCAATTCCCTATTCCCAGGGAATTACCAGAATAGTGCCACTGGGGTAGAAATACCCCATCCATTTCTAGTTCGTCGCCTATCAAATTTTTATGTTACAAAGTGTGCAACTAAACTTTCAGATTTTTTTGAAAAATTAAAAATGAAAAATTTCAGTAGAAGTATAAAAAATGGTTTATTCAAAGTATTGTCCTTCGTTATCTGCACATTTTTTTCGCTATCTACACATCTCTCTGGCAATACAAGAATACCACGACGATAAAACGACGCGTCATTGGACTGAAACCGTTCGTCGAACCATTGTTGCACTTTTTCGAAACTAGCCAAGTGTAGCTCTACCAAGCCATGTGCCATCGACTAGCACTAGTGATAATCCGAGGGGGCCAGATCTGGTGAATAAGGCGGGTGCAGTAGCAGATCTCATATCAGCCTTTTGATGTAGTCCTGGGCGATAGGAATACGATTGGATGGTGCGTGCTGCAATATCACTCATTCGTGTTTTTCGAGCAATGCATGGTTGAGATTAATTCGTTGTTGTCGGTAGTGTTTCTCATTGACAGTTTCGTCCTGTTTGCACGATGCCGTTCTGATCTCACCAAACGCAGAGCATTACCTTCTTTCCGAAGCGATTTGGCCGTGCCGTCGATGTTGATGCTTTGCCAAGTGAAAGCCACGACTTTTTGCGTTTGGGATTCTTAAAAACATCCACTTCTCATCTCCCGTAACAATTAAATGCAGGAGGCTCATTTTTTTCATGCCGTGAAAGCAAATCAAAGCAATCAAAAGAAAGCAATCAAAATTTCTCTTTTCGATTTTCCATCTGCCTCTCAGTCAACTCATGCGGCACCCATTTTCCCTCCTTTTGAATTTTTCCCATAGCATGTAAATGTTTGGAAATACCTTTGGTGCTTCGTCTTTAATGCCTCCGCAAGTTGATCTTGAGTTTGCGTATCTCTTCATCAAATAACGCTTGCAGCTCGGTGTCTTCAAATATTTTTGGTCTTCCGGAGCGCTTCTTGTCCTCAATGTTGAAATCGGCACTTCTAAAGCGTTTAAACCAACCTTTATAGATAGTTTTCGATGGTGCATGTTCGCCGTAGGCCTCCTCAAGGAAATGACGTGATTCAGCTGGATTTTTTTTTAGTTGGAGGAGAAAAACAAAGCTTCCCGCAAATACTGTTTGTTTGGAACAAAACTCGACATTTTCTTTCTTAGAAAAAATATTTTTGCTTTGCGATTATGTGCTGGTATAACAACTGGTTATCTTTAACAACTGTTCACGCTATGAACAGAATACAACTTCTGAGATAAATGGCAACTATGTAGATGTGTCGCTAGTACCATCTATGTGTGAAACCCGGAAATTTAGTTGCAAACCTGATACTTGCAAGCGAAAAATTAGAAGGTGGTCAATCTTCTTCAACGGCGGGTTTTGCTGCGTATAATTTCCTGAAATTAGCAAACCATCATCTCTATGATTCATCGGTTTCTTCAGAATGGAAAGAATTTCTGAAATTAACATTGCAGGTGGTGGACAACAAAATCAAGAAGCGACTTGCGTGTTGACTAGTTGGATCTTCGAGTTTGTTAACATAGTCAAATACAAAAATCATTAATGACTGCAAATATGAAGCAGCAAACCGGTAACAGATTTATGTTTTTTGTGTAAAAGTTCCGACGATCTTCAGTTATAATATTATTTAAATGTATAATATAAAACATTTTCTCGATAATTGTATTTTTGTAATACAAATCTAGGCATCTTTGTAAAATTTGCTAGAGATGACTGATTGTATTTCGGATACAACCGAATTATCCTTTAAGAATCTGGAAGGATCTCCAGTGATCCATCGTGAAGATATTTAGAGTTCTCTCGTACTGGCCTGATATATTGACCTGCATATTCAATAACCATTTGATATTTTTGGATGAGTAGTTCGTAATGAAATTTAATGAGTTTACAGCATATGACAGTTATAGCCCAGAGTATTTGTGAAATGGGGAGTATTTACATAAGGTGCAGCAGGCAATCAGTACTAGTTTTACGACCTTAAATCGAGTAAATATTATTCGACATAATGGAATGGCACGGTTTGCGATCGTAGAACATGTTCTAACCAGAACAAATTAAGAACAATGTTGTGCGAGGGATTTTGGGGATTGGGCTTTTTTAGCTAAATCTTCACTGTTAATTATTATATGTTTTTTAACATTTTTAATGGTTATTTGATTGGTGGCTATTTCTTCATAGTCATTGTCATATTTTATTTTAAATAAACACAACTTACTTTTTTAACTTATAAAACTTAACACTTAAAATATTTTCTGATAACTAATACACTGCGTTTCACAATTATAGCACCACAATACAAACTGCAAGTTTCAAAGATCTTTCACACTTATTTGGTTTATTTTGTACCGAAAGTATAAAAATGAATTTATTTATTATCATAACAATATTTCTTATAAATATTTATTTTTAAATAGTATTTTTTCTAAATTAATTAAAATTTTGGTATTGCAAAATATAGCATCTCATCTTTAAAAATGGAAATTTAACATTCAATTCAGTATTAAGATGAATTCATTAGTAATGAGTGGCATTTCCGCCTTTCTTAAGTAACTTAAACATTTTTGTTTCATTCCCGTTAAAAGTTGTTTAAGCAATTTTTGATCAATTACGAAGGGACTAACATAAGTTCGCTTAGTTTATGACTCTTAAGTCTTTTTTTTTTAAATCCAATAATACCAAATCCTTTGCAATTGTTTTATGAGACATTTTCAAAATTTTATATCGATCGGTTAAAATGGAGACGAGAAAATGCTAAATAGCTGAGGTTGGATCAGACGAAATTCCACCACCAACGCAAACAGAAATTCACTATGTGATTCTCTGCGGTTTTCGGCGTAAACTACAGCCACTACAAGTATTCAATGAATGCCAAATTGTATATGGAACGATTGCACCGTCTCAACAGAGTGTTTCCAAGTGGTTCCGAAGATTCCAAACGGGACATTTTTTTGTGGAGGACGTGCTGCGAGACGGTCGACCAAAATCTTCTACTGATGCTCTTGTGGCTCTGGTGAAGTCCAAAGTTGACGAAGATCCACGATTGTCACAAGAAATATAAGCTGAGTGATGAATTGGCCTTGCATGTCATTGCTGTATCGCAAATATTAAGTATTAACTGGGATACACGAGGAAATCTGTTCGATGGGAACCACAAATTTTAAATGAGGGCCAAAAAGAGGCGCGAGTGCATTTTGCTAAATTTTTCCCAAATAAAATCGAAAATGGGCAGTCTAGCATCTTTAGTCACGAATCTTGATTCTATAAGTACGATCCGGAAACCAACCACAGCCCATGGTATGGAGCCCAGCAGGAGCAAACCCATCCGTAAAAGCCAAGCAACAAAAGTAATGATGTCAGTTTACTTCACCCGATCAAAAATTGTTGCTGCTATTCCGATGGAAAAGGGTCAAACGGTAACTGCGAAATGGTATACCGAAGACTGCTTACCAAATGTTTTCAAACATTTGTTTGATAACCGGAAGAAAGAGGGTTTGCGGCGCTACTTTTTACATCAAGACAACGCGCCAGCTCACACTGCTAAAATAACGAGTAACTTTATTGCGATCAGCATTTTTGTCTCTCGACTGACATGCATACTAGCGTTGTCTTGTTGAAATGCGGACTTCATATCAAAGTTTTGACGTAAAAGTGGTATTAGACTACATTGAAGAACAGTAATGTATTCTTTACTGTTAATTTTTAGTGGTGCTATCATTTTAAAACGTAAAAAACACTCAATAATTTCAAAAAGCCATCTTAAACTTCTGTCTATTTTAGTAACATGGATTCATAAAATAACGATATTTTTAGTTTTTGATTATTTTTTAATATAGAAAAGGAGAAAATAATGGTGGTGCTTTATTTATGAAACGCAGTGTAGTTATTATTAACTAATTAGAATTACTCGTAATGATTGTAACTCTTAATAATTATTTATTATGACTCTAAAAAAAAAAAAAACTCTTCTTATACGAGTATACGACAACTTAGAGGAAATGATATGGTTATACTATAAGAGGCACTTACTAAAAATATACGCACGATTTTATTTTATTTTATTCACTTTATTCGCCACAATTCAAAAAATACAATCCGTTCAATGTCGGTCGATACAATACAATGAATACAATACTTCACCTCTCTTTCTCTTTTTTCCCTTTACATGTAGGGTCAAACCAAAACAAGTACATATATTCATATTCACATGTAGCATCATAATAGATGTTTATATGTACGTATTACTAATAATGTATTTTAACCTTACAAGCTTCGGAAAGCAAATGTACATTTTCCGAGCTTGCAAGGCTGTATTTTCATATTCTCAGCTCAATTTTGTTGGTTTTGATAAAATTTCATGACCTTACTTAACAATGCGGAAAACAAACAATGGAACTAGTTTTTCTGGTATATTATACAACATCCCTCCCCTTTTGAGGGAAGTAAAATCTTCTGGAAGAAGATTATTCTTTATGGAATATGGTTGATAGTATGTATATATTGGAATATGTTTCATTTAAATGTTCTTATGGATTGCTTGGATGTCTCCTAATATTTTATTTCTTATTTTATTTCTTTAACCTAGATTACTTAAATCACAAATATTTTTTTAAATACCTATAGTTGCACATCTGAGTCCGTTTGAACCGAATGAACATTTTTTTAAATGAAATGGGTATTATTTTTGTACATTGGCGTTACTACTAAAATGTTGTATTCCGTAATTGTTAAACGTTAAGGTTTTCAATGTATTATTTTGATTTAATTTGTATTAATAAATACATTCTATGATATGCAGAATTTAATAGTTTTAAATATTATTAGGTGCGCAAGTCGAAACTCTGCTTTTTTGGTCAAATTCAACTTTATTGAAAATATAATTGTTACAAAGATTAATTATCGAAATATTCGCCATTACTCTCTATGGTCTTTTGCCATTTACCAGGTAGATGATGAATGACTTCGCGATAGAAATTTGGTGGTTTCGTGCAAAAATCGAGCCATTTTTGGCAAATCGATCTGAATAACTGGTAATCGAGAGCATCACTTAATTTGACCAATTAGGCCTAGTAACGTTCAGCTGTAACAGTTTGACCAGGTTCCAGAATCTCGTAGTAAATGAATTATTTTCTATCTCACCATACACACAGTAATACTATCTTGCCATGAATATTCATTTTTGCAAGTGATGTTGATGGCTGACCTGGATCAACTCATTGTTTTCTGCGTACATTTCCGTACATTCTGCAGGATTTCCGTACATTACCCGTAATGATTTTGTGCAAAAAATTCTTTCTTTTGTACCGAGAAAGCAATCGAATACAAGAATCAAAGTGATATTGCTGGGTGAGTAACTCTTAATTGTTCTGCAAGCTATTTCTGAGTTTGATGCGGATTTTCATCTAGTAAAACTTTCAATTCTTCGTCTTCAAATTGTTTTACTGTACCTGGACGTTGATCCTAAACTTAAATTGGCATCAAAAAATCTGGCAAACTACTTTTCTACTGTTGAACAACTCACAAAATGTTCACTCAAAGTCGAATTAATCAATTCCATAGCTTGAGCAGCATTTTTTTTTTCATTTCAAAACGTAATAGAATGCAATGACGTAATTGAAGCTTATCGACATTCATCTCATTGATGCACACAGAACGACAGCTTTTAAGACTGAAACTAATGTCATAAAAACAACAATGACTAAGCTACATATTTCCAAAATGGTGGGCGATGATGGATACGTTCAAGTATATTTTAATGCCATCAGCTTCTGAGCCAAGATTCTACTTGCACACCGTATTTTTTTGGTATTTTTACCTATGCCGTATTAAATAGAGAACGATCGAAAACGTATCATCCAAAATTCTTTAAAAAAAAAAAATCTGATTCTTAGTGTATTTGATCAATATTCAACTTACCTATTGTAAAATTAAACTATTTGTCATTTGAGAAGAATATATATGACCAGTCATCAATTGGTCAAAATATAATCAATTTGCGACAAGAAAATAGTATATACATTTATAAATCGTTATAAAATCGTTTCTGACACATTCCCCTCTGGGAATGGGATTCCAACCGCTACATTAGCATAAAATTGCCTTCAAGTAAAAACAACATTACTTACTTCCAACTATTTAAGCTGATAAGTTTGACACATTATAAAATTTGAATTACAATTTAATTAACAATTTTTTTTTTTTGTCTTTTTTCAGGTAAGTTTGGCGCAATCATTTCATTTAAATATGACAAATTGAGCACTCATGTAAGTTATGATTGTAATGTAATGTGTAACAATTAAGATGACCTTGAATTCAGTGAAAAAACATTCTCACAAACGGCAGTAATGGTAATTGAAAAACCCACAAGATGTAATCGACATACATAAACGCTGAAAACACAATTTTCCAATTAAACCGTAAAATAGTCTTTACCTACTCGGTACATAGAACATACATGACATAACATTTTTATTTTGAAGGGCGCGGAGAGAAATTAGGCCCTGTATACATTATAATTTAACTAATTGGCTTGGCATGTAAATAAGGCGTAAATGAATTCGAAATGAAAATTTTCTCTTTTCCAACCGGCGTGTATAAATCAATATATGTAATAAAATTTCAATACTGCAATATGGAAAATCAATTTTCCGACTTCCACCCGATATTTTCTTATGACGGTTTAGTTTCGATTTTTTATTTTTGTTATGTATTTTATGTGCTTGGTACATACCTCCTCGTAAAATAATTTTCGAACCAAAACAAAATTTTATTTGAAACCATATACCGGGTATTCCAGTACTTGATGGCGTTTATTTTTAGACAGAAAATGCGTTCGTATTTTTTATTTTTTTTTTCTCTAAACGGATAATTTCCCTTGGAACTATTTATTATGTACGGTTTTATATCAAAATCAATACATAACAACAATGGAACTAAATGCTATAATTAAATTCTATTCTTATTGTTTTGAATTTTTGATAGCTCTTTAATTAAATTATACGAATATTTCTCGCCTTTGGACTCATGTTTCTTTAAGAAGTTTTTGGACATCATAGCTGGTAGTTTCTGTGTATAATACGGTACAATAAAAACGCAGAAAACCAATAAGAGAAAATTAATTTAATGTGGCAGAAATGTCTCCTTTGTTTTGGTTCTTGATTGTGGTTTTGGGTAAGAAACAGTTTGTTTTGCGTTTCGCAGAACTTTTGTTCTTGTTGGGTGGCATGGTTTTGGCATTGCGTGTTTACGGTTCAACAATTTTTTTATTAATGTGGTTTATGATCGATTATAGTCGTAAAACAAGTTTAGATTGGAGTGCGTGCACATTTGTCGATGCAACTGTTGATGAGTCTTTTGGGGTGGTACGATTAGAATAATTTAGTATAGCTATGCGTGTTATCAAAACGTAAAACTGGTAAAAACTAGTACAGATTTTTGTAGATTGGGTCAAATTTACCTCTACTTTTTTATCTTTTCGTTATAAATATATTTTATATTTATTATGTGGGAGCGGGTTTTGAGAATAGGCATGTGCACTGCGACTTTCAGATTTATTTTGCATCCCAGTTTACCTATTACATAAATTGAGAACTTAGTTCCTTGATTAATTCCAATATTTCAGGTAAAGCGCCACTATTTGGTATAGACCTTGAGATATATAATTAATTTAAGTACGAGTGCGGCACAGGTGAACAAGATATGTTCGGATGTTTCGGTCAGTGTGTTGCAAAATCTGTAGCGTTTCCTTGGGTATGTTCGCTGGCGGAATTGATTACTCCGTTTAGATTATAGTTTATATTAGCTGTCTGTATTTACAGCTGAAAATATCTTTTCTTTATCCCATTTTATGTTTCATCTGTAATTTCGAATCAAGACTTCCTTATCCTCGAAAAAACTCCAAACCATTTGACCTGTTGACCGCAAATCTTTCGAGACCGTTTCTGGTTCCAGAAATTTGACTCAGTTCGTCATGCACAGGATTTTCTTGAACCTTTTCGAAATAAAAAAATTAGCTAACTATAGGTACGTTACTCCAGTAAACTATCAAGTTTACTTCATTTGCCTGGTGTAATTCAATTCGTGAAGGATTTTGGATGTCTTGTAAACTCGCTGTCGAATGTAATTATAATTGCATTTGAGTATACTGGTCTGCTAATTACCAACCGTAAGGCCCCAAAAAACGTTTCTGCCCTAGACGATGCCCTCGGAAACTTAAAGAAAATTAACGTTCAGGCTGATTGGGATAATTTCCTGGTTGCGCGTACAAAGCGTACAAAAATAGTCTTACCGACTCTGGCGTACTTTCTGTGATGAAATCTATAGTATGTCTGCGGTCATCAGGCTCAACAAAATTTTGGGGAAGAATGCCAATTGTATAGACTAGAAAACTTCTTCAAAAAAAGATGTTGGTGAACTGCTTCATAGTGCTCGTTTCCCTGGTTGCGACATTTTTGGTTTCGATACTGCTGCTACTGAGCAAGCTAGTACTTCTGCTCCTACGAAGTTCTGCATTGGAGTATTTCTCCTTTACATCGTTTAAAGCGGGTGGTCCTGATGACATTTTCCTCGCTGAATTACAGCATTTCTATACTATAATTAAAAATCATACGCCTCTTCTCTTCCAAGCCTGGAAAGATTTTGTTTTCATCCCTAGCTTTGAGAAGAAATCTAATCGTTTTTATTCTTCTATTATAAATTCATGTGTCACATTTGGTATCAACAACCAGGTGGATTGATTGGAGGTTGACTTGGATGGGTTCTCAGTTGCTGTAAAAGTTACCAAAGGAAGTCCACAATGTGGTGTACTTTCTCCGCTACTGCGGCTCTTGGTGGTCGATGACTTTATGGTAAAACTTCAACAGTCCGGGTTTTATAGCCATTGCTATGCGATGAACTTATTATATCCATCTCAGGGAAGCATTTCTATGTCATATCTGACCAAATGTAACTTTTCTCTATACTGTGGGGTCTTATGGCTTCACGTTAACCCATTCGAAACTAATATGATGGTATTTACCAAATGCAGAACTAATGCCCACTCTTTTTAGTTGTGCGATCACAAATTCAGATCGCGTATGGGTGTCATTTTGGATTTTAAATTATCTAGGGGTTCCCTTCTTAAACATGAACTACAAAAACCGACCCTATATTTTGGGAATGTCGCAGAGCTTGTGGCACTTCCTAGCGATTGTTTCCGAAAATGTTTTGCCTCATCTACAAGTCAACAGTTCTACCCATGCTGTTATGCATCTATTGTGAAAATTGTCATTCTTCCCGCGTTCTTTACCGCGCCGTCGGCACTAATCGCATCGCAGAGATTAATGTTTTCTTGTTTTCTTCAGATCGGAGCTGCTTTTGGTCCAAACGAATATACATATGTCAGTCGTTCTGTCTCCCTATCTACCAAAGATCAATGGATATTGTAGTAAACCGTAAGTCATGTTTGTATCAGACGCGCGTTTCAATTTATTGTTCCGAAGATGAAGCACGATATCTCTAGATATCTCTATGTTATGGCTGTCGGATGTTATTCGATCCAACGCAATTTTGAACAATTTGACCAATTCGTTGTTCTAATTAAGAAGCATTTGCAATTCTGATAATGGCTCGCTTCGTTGTCGGTTTGTGAGCACAACGCTGTTTAAGTAAGAATTGATCGTCCGCATCGGGTGGTGGCAATATAATTGCCCTTGAATCTGCAATGGTGATGTGAAATTTACTGTGTTAAATGATTCCAATGTGTTTTCTGATGCAACGGCGAATGATGCAGAAGAGAATTGTGTTGTAATTACCTTGAAAGTGGCCATAAAATTGTACTGCACAATATGTGTTGCGCCAAATGACGCCATTTGGAAGCAACTGTTGTATTTTTGGATGTTGTCCACGAAATGGGTAGAATCACTTCCTGTTCCAGAACCCAGTGAGCGTAACGGCTCTGGTGGCGGGACCAATTGGGTCAATTTCACTTTCCCACCTGCGCAACACAATCCAGGAGTTTCGGAGCTGAATTTCGACGCCTTACAATGAATGTAGCCAAATGACAGACGTTTCTTTAATCGTCACTGATCGGTCCGCACTGTAATCGATTTTCAAATAGAATGACACTCGTTCCAGTTTTATAAGAGCACCGCGTTAGCGTAATCGGTTATGTTCATAGTGTGGTTCTCGCTGGCGTTGTCTTTCAGTCACAATTCGATGGAGAAATGGCTTTCTTTTGTATCTGACGAGCAACATTTCGCAAGTGGTTTTTCCTTTTTCCGTTGCCTTTCATTTCCTCAGCAGTTTTCTTTATAGGATAACAGAAAATCAATGAAGTCCGCAAATCGTAATATGTAGACACAAAACTCGACATTTTTAACACATTATTGTCGGGCGCTTCGTGTCCGATCGATATAAAGGGAGCGGGCGATTTTTTGTTTCCAAAAATCCTCGCGAATTTTGTCGTTAGGTAAACGCTATAAATTGAAAACTACTCTGAATTTTTTATGAAACTGATTTTCGCAACTTAGAATGTATTCTTCATCGTTATTATAAAATATTGGCACTTTTTGTATAAATGAATATAAAATTTTATATTTTTCGTCAATATTATTTATTACCAAAAAATTTTAATCACGAAATAATTTAATGAAGTAAATAATGAACACTAATAATGTTTTATAGTAAGATAGCGCTCAAAACATTTACCTCTATGAAGGTAAACAAGTTTCATTTCGCACTTTTTGAGATGCCCACACGCGACATTCTAATTTTTTCTTTCCGGTTCCAACTTTTTTTTCTAGAACGTGTTTTTTCATATCCATCGACAATCTCGCTGGTGGATCTTGTTTAGGCGCTCTTTTTCTGAAAGTGGATGGTCCTGGCTCTTGATTATTATCTTCATAGCGAATCGGAAACTCAATGCAAAGCTACTTCATACAAAAATTTGTTATATTTTACTTTGTTGCTTTTTGTTGAATTATAGACAACAAAGGAATTGAACAATGCACAACTTATCATGTACATTGTTACTCGTTTTGTCCATTTCGTCGTCTTTCGTAGTATTGAATATTAAGACAAATACTGATTTGCACCTGGACACCTTTCATAAAGTTGTTATATTCAACCAATGCATTTGGTTTAGTTATTTTTTGGCGTGTTCTTCTGTCAATATTATAACTCTCTTTCATTTCCGCCGAATGTATAGACGCAATAAGTCTCACTTCTTTCTTTGATTGTCAGATTTTAAATAAAATATCCCCTTTACGGCGAAAGATTTTCTGTCCTTTTCCGAGATTTGTCTTTTTCAGACACTCCGATAGACTTCTATTTTTCTGATGGTTCCGCATACCCTATTTTTTTCGCAAAAGGACTTGAGTGTTATCAACACTATTATATTAATTATCCATATACAAATGGTGCCAGTCATCTGTATATGGAGATACAACTCTCTGTATTGTCGCTATCAACCGTGACCCCTGACCAGAATAAATTGCAAAATTACTTATGTATCCTGAATCGCTCTCACATAACATTATCACTAGGATGCCGTAATTTATTAGTTTTCCTGCATTATAAATTTGGAAAAATAACCGTCTCCAAGGTATCTCTCCAAGGTATAATGCCTTCATCTAATATACTTCTTGTTTAGGTTTGTGTATGTTCACAAATTTCGGGAGAAAATAATCAATTACGCGCCTGACTTTGGCCAATCGGTCTGATTTATCGTTGATATTCTCGTTATTGTTGAAATGCGAAGCCTTCCATATTTGCCGAAATCTATCTCTAAACATTGTTTTTGCAAAGAATGGCGTTTCTGTGCAAGGATCTGTGGTCCAGTACTCGTCTACAAAATATGTGAACAATTCATCTCCAATAAACAAGTTCAACCGACGCTATGAATTCGGGAACAGTATCAACATTTATCTCAGGGCGACCTAAAAACTTCTCTAAGATCGGAGAATTGTCAATAGGTGACCATTCATCTTCATGTTCGTTAGAACTTGATTCGGACTCAGAAGGAACAGTTCGACGGATAAAACTTCAGATAAAACTTATAACAAACACACATGTAGTAACTCGTATTATCTACGTTTCCCTCGTTCTACCACCAGTCCATAAAAAACGTATTACTACGCGATCCGCCTTCTATGCACAGTTTGCGAAAAACGTAATTCTACGTGTTCCGACTACAATGTGTTAACACGTAAAAAACATGCGTTATCGAAAATATTTAATGTAAAGCAACCTACTTATATTTCTTCAAGTGGCAATGGTCTTATTTTTGTGGTTATAGCTGTAGTTCTAACACTAGTCTAACATAAATAAATTTTTCAATTATTCGTTGTTCAACATTATTTATAAGAAGCACATACGCTCGTTAAATGAGGAATTTAAACTGTTGGTGGGTCATGATCCTGAAAAAATCAGATTTTTGAAGAGCTGCAAATGGCTATACTATTTTCAGCTCTTTTTAACAGAATTTAAAAATTTATTTATTTAGTAGAATTTAACAAATTCGATTTCATGACCTTCATGTAAAAAACGTCACCTATGTATAATTACCAGATTGTCTCAGCTTCTCAGCTTCTGGACATCTTGAGAATCGTAAAAATGTATTTTTTTTTTCAATGAATTTCATATAGAGCTGGAACTGTTAAATAGCCAGTAACACGCACTTTACCAAAATTCCGATAACAAAGTGATGTCATTCGAGTGTCTTTAGCGGATTAGGCATGGTTACCATAAAAACAAGGCTCTCAATAACCTCAATATCGATTTTACTGGAGCGTGCCAGTTTAAACTTTGTGTAGTGAAAACTGAATGGCCATCGACAAAATCTGTGTATCTATTTCATTAGTATGCCTTCAACGGAGTATGCCTTCAAAAGATTTACACGATCCTGCGTCGAATTAATAGTTTCAATAGTTTTGTACCAATCAACAATTTTGTTCACCACACTTTAGTTCGGTTCTGGCACTAGTGGTAAAGGATAAGGTTGTTGTACAATTTATACGTATCGTATATTATCAAAAAGGACTCGAAGAATGTCACAAATTAATTGAAATACTTTAGTACGCTCCAGTCAAGGTTCGTATCAGCTAATAGAGAACGGGCACAATTGAAAAACTCATTTCTTTACATTGTTACAGGCGACGACTTAAAGAAATGATCACGATCTCTCTTGAACCAAGCACACAACGAATTAAGCTAACATTTCTGGTACATCTATCAGAAGAAGCGATATGCGCGATACTGTCTATTTGATCTGTGTCTGCAAGGTTGGCGAAGCATAAACAAATTCAAATCAAATATACGGTAAATTCAATATTGTCAAGCAGAGATTTGCCTTCATCTAAAATAAATTTTGAAACTTTTAATTGTTTAATTGTTGTTGAATTTATTAAAAATTATTTTATCACGGCTTAACGTAAAATTTTAAATTTTGGTTCATTTTTATTCCGATATATGGAGTTAGCTGGAGACACAGAAAGTGCTAAGCAAAGACACATTTTTTAGTTATAAAAAATCCGCTTTTGATCAAAGTGGCGCCACCGTAGCTCAGACTGTCAAAAAATTTAACTGCGACACTAAAGCTGTTCCTTTTTTTAATTTTTTTATTTAATTTAATTATTTTTTTTATTTTATGTACCATATACCTATTATCAGAAGGCTGACATATAGGGCCGAATGTCTCTGGTGGCGCATGACAAAATTTTCCTTCACCAAAATGTATCGCTGACTGGATACGTGGAATTTCATAAATATTCAAAGACGAAAAATATTAAAATACATAAATTCATAAGAAATTCATTTATGTTTAATAAAAAAAAAAAAATACAAAATATTCCATAAAACGACAAATTTAAAAAATTATATTTCTAAAAACAAAAAAAAAAATCGGCCCTTCGACCCATTCGGCCCTTCGACATTCGGTCCTTTGACACATTCGGCCCTTCGACATTCGGCCCTTCGACATTCGGACCTTTGTACCTATTCCGGTGTAATTTTAACTTGAAAAATGTCGCACTTTGGTCATCTAACAAACAATTAAAAATATGGCTTGGATTTTTTTGAAATTTGTCCATCAACCATAACCACCTTATAAAGAGGGGGAGGGCCATCTGTTAACCCTTTTTTCATTTGTAAATAAAACAAACATTTCGGGATGAAAAGTAAAACATTTTATTGGCACGAAAATGTGGTTCTATGCCATTTATGTATGAAAAACAATATCGTTCATATACCCACCACGGTTTCGTTTACAGGCCTGCACCCGAACATCAAATTTTTTTTTGTTGTTTTTAAGTTGAATTGTTTGTGAATGAATAACATATACCTTACCTTTCAAATAACCCCACAAAAAATAATCAAGTGTTGTTGAATCCCGGCTTCTTGGTGTCCAAAGAACTCCACAATTTCTTGAAATTATGCGGTCAGCAAATTTTGTTGACAATAAATAGATTATTGCACGACTTGCGTCGCATGTCACTCCGTCTTGTTGAAACCAAAGGTCGTTGACATGCAATTCAATCTATTTAGGCCACAAAAACACTTTACGTGTTACGATAACCTTTCCCATTCACTGTAAGGGCATTTTCCTGTTTGTTTTCAAAGAAAAACGGCCAACGGTGCCACCAACCCGCATAAAATACACCAAGCAATGACTCTTGGAGGATGAACTTCTGCTTCGTGAATAACATGAGGATTCTCCGCTCTTCGTTAATTCGAAAATAAGCTCCATCGCTAAAGATGATTTTCGATGAAAAACCTTCATTTTGCTCAAGCATCCAATTAACAAAACGACGACGATTTAAATGGTCGGGTGGCTTCAATTTTGGAGTTAGTTGAATTTTGTATGGATGCAAATGAAGATCAACATGCAAAATGCATCGTAATGTGGATCGTAAAATGTTTAGTTCTTGTGAACGATGCCTTGTTGATGTGCTTATTGTTGCATTATGAACACCTTCACTAACAGCTGCCACTGCATCAAGAGTACGAACGCAATGAACATGTTGATACGGTTTACGACCTTCCACTGAACCAGTTTCTTCAAAACGATCAATAATTTTGACAATTGCACGCTCAGTAGAGTGTTGTCAGTGTAGAATTCAGTAGAAAATACAGTATAATAATAATAAATTAAACACGATGATTTAAGATAAACTTTTGTTTTTATATTTTTATTTATACAACACTACGCCATATGTTAGTAGTACAACAACACGTTTCAGAATGAGAGAGAAAAGATGAGAAATCATTTTCAGCTAAAATATGTATAATTCACAATGAGTGTGTTTCAATAGTATTTGAATGCTGAATAAATATATTATTTATTTCCACAGTCAGTCCATGTCGACCAAAACTCTCACGTAACTTACGAAATGTTGTTGTTTTTAACGATTATTTTCATAACAGATTTGGATAATCAAAATACGTTGCTGTGTTGTTACCGACACCAAGATGATAAATGGCATATTTTTACTTTTCAAAGAATATTTTAGAACAAATACCATTAAGTACTAAAATTGGCCCACGTGTTCAATGATTAGCATATTTTGGTGAGACGTGTCAAAGTAAATTTTTTGGAGTGGAAATTCTCGATTTTCCCGTAATTCACCTGAACTTCCTATATTGTTCGAAGTTTTGAATACCTCATGACCTCATGAGGCTTCAAGCTCTAGCGCTTTGTAAAATTAAAGATACAAAAATATAAGAAACGCAAACTTTCCTGTACACCCTAAACTAAAAAATTATAAGACACACCAAACCTCCTATTTAGTTCCATTCCTAGAATTTTTTATTAACTTCCTCTTTTTTTTGCAGATTTTGCTAAATACATATTGTACGTGGAAATAGCAAAATCAAAAAAACAAATTTATCTTCAGGGGATTTCCCACATAACAAACATTTCAATAGGAAAAGTTTTGTACATATATTTACTCGTATTGTGGCTGACATTAAAAACTAACTTCTTATTGTGAACTGTATGCAAATAAAAATAATTTCAAATAGTTAAACCGCTCGTTTAAATTATGATCATTAATAAAATTCCCTAACGACAACTCACTTTAGGAACATTTGTTTGTAACATGAATATAATTTATGCATTTTAAAATTTGTTCGTATAATTAAAATTTTAATTTAAGATTTATGTCAGTGTCAAATAGAAAATTTGTTTTCAAAGTGTTATTCAACTGACGTTTTTGGCTTGAAATAATTTTTTTTGTCTTAAAATTATTTTATAGATACATGAAATACGATGCAGTAATGCAATTTATGAACTGTCGTTTAAATATTTTTTAGGCAAGGCGCTCTAAAGTTTGAATTTTCCGAAAAATCAAGGTGATTGGACTTCATGGTATTTATTAGGAATTGTGGATAACCTATATAATTAAGATACAAATTTAATTGTTTTTAGTAAATGCAATTTTTTACATATAGATTATTATTATTAGAAATTTCCACCGAATGCAAATTTCGTGTATCTTTTGGAAATGCGCCAGATAGCGTTGATCTAATAAATATGTATACACATAGACGTTTTTCTAATTAAATTAGGAGGAAAAAATAATGTTTCATTGAGAATTTATATTGGCGGAAATACTCGAGTGATTATATGGAAAATTGATAGTACAACGGCAATGTGGTTAGGTAAATTAAAAATTGTGTCACTGGATTTTTGTTCTCGTGTATGTATGCGCTAAAAGATAAAGTGTAATCAATTTTCCGGCACTTCGCTAAATAACTGTACAATCGAGAATGTAACTAGTACATTGTTTATTAATTTTACCTCTGGCTACCAGTATTGAAAAAACTAGCATTAATTTGGAAAAATCTCGATACCGGAACTATCTACTCCTAGTACAGTTTATAGATTTGCGACAATTTTTTATTTGGTGTGTTCCATGTACGAAAAATTATTAATGTATTTACACTAAAATCGAAATAAATGAAAAGATGTGAGAATTTTCATTGGAAAACTAACCGAAACTGGTTATGAAATGAAATATTTGTTTACTTTGCCAGAACAGAATGTAGTCTATAAAATATTCCAGTTTGATCGAGTTTTGGCTAAATACACAAAAATGGAATTTGTTGTATTACAAACTTAATTGCTTGAGATTGGATACTGGTTAAATGTTATTGGTATGAGATTGGGATCGAGTTTTCTTTTAGATGTACTTACTTACGTAATTATATAATTATATTAGATATTTTTAGAATTTAGTTTCATGTTTTAATTTGATTATACCTAGCATATGAACATTTTCATATACTTCGGCAACGAATGCAACCATAACCTTTGTCAATAGCGGTTATATTCTTTCCATAGTAGGATAGTTGGGTAATGGTCTTGAGGAAAATTCATAACCATTAAGGAGGTCGTACAATATTGTCAAACTCTGAAATATGCTACGTTTAAATAATAAAAAATAAATAAATGTAACGAAAAGTTAAATCGATATCCAGCTCACTGAACAAGAAAAAATTTGCAATCAAACTTTGTAGTTTAAGACTATCATCTGAATATAAGGAGCAAAATATTATAGATTAACCCGTTTAAACTGCTTAAGCTTTGTGTGTATACCCGGCCAACCGGGTGGCCAAATAGATTTTAAATATCTAAAAATGAGATAAATTTGGTTTTAGGCGTACCAAACTCCGTGACATTCTAGATTTAGCCTTGTTCTATCCATTTTACCTAAAAATGTAATATTAACTATTTTTTGGCCAAATTATTGCTAAACAACTTTTTTTACCCTTGTCATATATACTCGACCACCTGGGTGGCCAGTACAAAAAATGTGGAAATACATTTTTTTTTGTAAAATTCATAGTTTTGGTAAATCACAAATTACAAATATAAAATTACAAATTTAGTCACAGTTCAAATTTTATTTTATTACAAAATATTAACAGTTCAGTTACAAAAATAAGTAGTAATAATTATATAAATAAAAGAAAAAAAATAGTGTTCGGGATTCTGTATCAATGAAAGTACCTACCTGCATGCAGCTGTCTCACCCTGTAACACATGAAGCATATAAAAAGGCAGCAAACTAAATAACTAGAAATAAAATTATTTTCATATTTGTACGGTTATACCATAGACACATATCTGGTTTCGTAACTAAGATTATGAAACTATGGTTTGCAAGATGAGAACTCAAGACACACTACCACTTCTTTTGTCTTCTCGTTTGGTTTTAAATAGTAATAGAGTAGGTATTGACAAAAATGTCACGATTGACATTTAATTGACCTATAAATTGTCAGAAATGACTTTTATATTGACAGAAAAGAAAAAAAAATGTTCCCGCCAGTGTTAAGCTATAACCAGCGAGTCTGTAAGAGTCAGTAACGAAACCTTACAGAATTTAACGAGAACGTTTTGTTACAGAATATTTGACAGTTTGACCAGCGAATCTGTAACACGATGCAAAATAGCAAATTAACCACACCACGATTTTCGTCAAAAATGTATCTATTTTGGAAAATTGAGCAGCTTCTTACCCTATTTAAAAGGCGAAGAGGCAAAAATAATAAAAAAATGGTCTTCCTGGTACGAAAAATAAATCGCACAAGAGACACAGATTCGAATATTAGAAGGTATTTACATATAACTAAATACAATAAATGTAACTACGAGTATTTAGAGGTATATGTACATAATTTATTATAGGTAACGATTTTATAAATTAAGAATTGTCAACAGCAATTTTTTATCCACATTCGCATTACATGTGAGGTTTTTAACATGCTGATTGCTGATAGACCTTGTGCGGCCACAAATGTTGGTGAACAATCGGAATCTATTGAGCTGAAAAGAGCTAATGAAAAATGTACATTATTTAAATTATTAAAATATAAATAAATATTTGTACACATAAATTATAAAAATGTAAACATACCAACATACCGCCATTTCAAATATACAATTTTGGCGTTTCCTTCAGTTTGTGCGATAATTTTCGCTCGTGTTACAGATTGCTAAACGACAATTCAAATTTAACGAAACTGAACGAAAAGTACTTTGAGTTTCGCTGGTCAGTAATGTCAATAAACATACATTTTTCAGATGTCGCTTTGTTACTTAAATTTCTTACAGACTCGCTGGTTATAGCTTTACTTAAATTTCTTACAGACTCGCTGGTTATAGCTATATACAGAAAATTCGAAGGAAACTAGATTTTTTTGGTAAGCTATTAGTGTTCGGAATTTCCATTTTTTTATGTATTTGGCGTTGTGAGCACTAAAATGCCTCGGGATGAGAAAAAATATCTCATTCCGAAACTACGTTAAGACCAAGTTGCAAACCATGGTTAGGGGTGACACATTACAACGAAATCATGGTTAACTCGAAACCATAGTTATGAAACCAGTAATGTGTCTATAGCATTACATTGCAATATTAACTTACCATTTTTTCCTTGCATCTAAATGTATAGCTAGAGTTAAATAATTCATGTAACCATTTAGTTTATATGATTTGTAATATAATTTATACTTACTTATGAAATAATTGTAAACATTCCACCATTTGTTGAGAAATGTCACATTTGTCTGTCTAGTCTACACATCTTAAACCAAAAACGTACTAAAGGATTTGGTTGCATACATTTATTCTGTACTTGGGATGTGTTCGTAATTTGGTATAAAAAGTCGTACCAACATGACATTTATGACAAATGGTCGAATGGTAAAAAAATTTGTTTAGTCATTCCATTCATTCTTGTGCGCTCATCGAGTTAAATTCGCAATTAATTATTATAAACAAATAAAATTAAAATTAAAATCATCAAAACCAAAGTGTTTAAAGTTATCTCGATCCACAAGACGAGAAAACACAACGGGGAAGAATCGCAAGGACGCTTGCAACATCAAAAGGCAAGCGGATTGCCGCCACATGTTCCAGTGCTATCGCGCGCAGTATCAGTTGTCTTCTCGTGATTTGTTATCGATACTGGAAGTGGTTTACCAAGTATGCACTTAATACCAGATCACGTGTTAAAATTGCTATATACATAGATATTTTTTCTCGTTTAAAAACTCTAGGCATCTGGAAGTATTTTTGAATCTCGTTGGAATAAACATTAACATAAATTTTAAACGCGGCAAGACATGCAACGTCCACAATATTATAAAAAACGGCTAGAGGCTATCGCAGGGTCGTTTTCTTGTTGTGTAGTGTGTTACTAGTTTATCCATGTTATCTACGCCACTTTTGTTTCTATTATAATAGTGTATTATTTCTGGCTTCTTTTATCCCCTATTACTGATTTGCTATAATGTTGAGAGGACATCAATAATCTTTTTTTTTTGGACATATGAACATATGGTGACATTGTCGTCACTGAATCCGAACAAGGAAGAATATATTTCATGTGATTTGGGGGGCAGCATTTCTCTTGGAATGTAAGGTTTATTTTTTTTAACGTCCCGACAATGGATAAATCCCACGTTATCAATAATCTAGCGAGTGGTAATGTTGTGAAAAAATTGTCCATAACGATATTTCTACCAGACCCTTTGAAACGCATGCATAAATCCTTTACTCCCCTTGATTCGTTTCCTTGCCAGATGGCTGTTTGCTGGTGTAGATTTGTACTGATACCCAATAATGAATTGGAGGCATCACAAACCCACCAAACTTTAATTTCATATTTGGCGGGCTTAGAAGGCATGTACTGTGTAAATCTGGTTCTACTTCTACCTACACAATAATGAAAAATAATAAAATCAAAATAAATTGATACACAACACCAAACAACATGACAATGCTTACCACGAAATGGAAAAAGTTGATCATCGACAACCAAGCATGGGGATGGAGTAGAATTATTTCGCAAATTTGCGTTCATTAAATGAAAAATTTCACTTATTGTGGCAATTTTATCGGTCTCTAAGCGAGATGCTCTTGTATGTGGATTGTCGAATCTCAGAAACCTGGATATTTCACGAAAACGACTCAACCCCATGCTTGCGAGATATACGGAACTAGATGTTGCTCATAATACTGTCGCATGCTCATTACTCGAACGATGAACGCCAGCATTTATAAGTACGGCTAAGTACGCTTCAAATCCCTCATTACTTAATATTTTCCACTTTTTGCGGTTTTATCCCCGTTTTTTAGATTATATGCTTCGTAAATCTCTTTCGCCTTCCTATTTGTTTCTCTAAGTATAATGTTACAAATTATTTCCGAGAAAATACACTTGAATGTGTCTTTTATAGCAAACATATTAGTCAAACGAGAGGGCCAACTCAAAGTGCTCGCTAAAAATAAAAATAAAAATTCATATAAAATTTAGTGAAGCATCACTAAAAACAGTGAGAATCTCAGTGTGCTGGATACGCCCAATGTTTACCATTGGAGAGGATTCCGCCGCCATAGTGTTCCATCTTTTGCCATTTAATTGGAAGAAATCATCGGCTTTCGTCATGGCTTTCAGTTGCATTGATTTCATAATTTTCCTCGTCGCTATTATATTCACCTTCCAACACATTTATTGTTACATTCTCAGTAACTACGGAATCCTTGTTATTTTCCTTTTGGCATTTTCAATCATAAAATTCAAAAATAAATTGCAACGAAATAGAGAAACGAGTTAAATATACGTGGCCATCCGGTGGGTCGGGTATATATTAGAGTATAATTTTTTCGGTATAAACACAAGGGTTAAATACCGAAACTAAGCTTTACACAGAAGTCACACTCGATATATTTGATTTTTAGACCCTTCGTTTTCAAAATCCCGGAAACAGACAAATAAAATTTAAATTTTTTAACAAATCTCAAAAAACTTATGTGTGGGCGTGTACATAAAATAACGTACATTCTGGCTAAAATAATTGCATGAAACAAATGATGAACAAACATACTTATAGTGACGAGCCTACACGCTAGATATAAATCAGCCATGTGTGAAGTAATACTTAGTGGCGCTATGATCCAACTTGAACATATCAAATTTGAGCCATTTTAGACAAGCTTAAGCAGCAGAAACCGGAAAATCGAAAAAATTGAAAAATTGAAAGAAATTCGGAAAAATGAGAATTTTATTTCGACAATGAGCAGTCATTTATATAGTCATTTCGGATTATTTTCATTAGAAGGCGTTGGTGGCGGACCTATCGTTTGACAGCTACATGCATTACATATTTGTCCCCATACAACGCTTGTCCCTCTACTACCAGAACGTAAGGGGACTTAGAACTAAATCTCGCGAAGTCTTTTTAGCAATTCAAAGACTTCCATTTGATGTTTTTGCCCTCACTGAGACCAATTTGAACAATGATTTCAACAGTAATGAATTTTTTACCTCGGATTTTAACGTCTTCCGGAAAGATGGTTCTTATTGTCAAGACACGAGTTTAACAGGTAGAGGGGTTCTTATTGCAGTGCACATCAATTTTGATAGTCAAATTGTTATCATTCCCAACACTGATAATATCGAACTAGTGTGTGTCAAAATTAAAAATAATAAAAATAATATTTTTATTTTATGTTGCTATATTCGCCCACTAAGTCAGATTGTAAGCTATCAGCTTCATACTAATGCTGTTGACTTTTTCATGACCTGATGAATACTCAAGATGACATCTTTGTTGTGGGTGATTTCAATCTCCCCGGGCTTAAGTGGAATTATTCAGACGATAACACTCATTATGTTGCTTCGAATGCACTAACCGCCAAAGAAACTTTATTCACTGACAATATGTTGAACTCTGGACTATTTCAGAGTAGTAACGTTAAGAATAGTTTGAACAGGCAGCTCGATTTGGTGTTTTCCTCTGTTATCGACAATAGCGTCGCTTCTGAATCCAATCTAATCCTCTGTGCCATAGATGTATACCACCCTCCCATTTTGATCACTTTTGGTCTGGAACAAGACAATCCCAATGTCAACTCTATAACTCCATTACGTTTCAATTTTCGTAAGGCCGACTTTGTGAAGCTTAAACAATTATTGACTAACGTTGACTTTAACATAATTTTAAATGATCATAACGATATAGAAACACAAACAGTCAATTTTTACTCTGCAGTTTTTGAATGTTTTAAACATTCCATTCCGTATACCCGCCAAAAAACTGTATCGCCATCACCTCCGTGGTATAATAAGGAATTACGAACGTTACGTAACCTTAGAAACAAACGTTGGCAAAGATTCATGAAAACCAAATCTGACTCTGATTACTCTAACTATTTAAATAGTTATAATGATTTCAGTAGTTTGTCTGACGAACTTTATGGGAATTATATAAGACTCATGCAATCCAATCTAATCGCTGAGCCTAAGTGTTTCTGGCGCTTTATCAATATGAAGAAAAAGTCTGACGGATACCCTTCCACTTTCAAATATAAGGATCATTCCTCTAATGATCCCAAAGTCATAGCAAATCATTTTGCTAACTTCTTCAGTTTGGCTTTCACAAATAGCGGTTTTGAGCCCGATGAAGGTTACTTTACACATATGAATAACTGTACTCAAACAACCTTAACTTCTATTCAAATCGATTATGAATACGTGGTACATAAGATTTCTAAACTTAAAGATGATTTTTCATCCGGTCCTGACGGACTACCATCCATCGTCCTAAAAAACTGTAGTGATATTCTTGCTCAGCCACTGACTACACTTTTCCAAAAGTCGCTTTCACTTGGCATTTTTCCATCTATTTGGAAAAGTTCGTTTATAGTTCCCATTCATAAGAACGGTTGCAAGTCAGACATTTGTAATTACAGACCGATTGCGAAATTATCTAGTATTCCTAAGCTGTTTGAAAGTATTGTGTATGACTCACTGTACTTTCATTGTAAACCGTTGTTTTCCGACAATCAGCATGGCTTTCTCAAAGCACGGTCCACGACAACAAACCTTATTGAATTCACATCACAAACTTTAGATGCGTTGGAGGCAGGGAATGAGGATGATGTCATTTTCACGGATTTTAGCAAGGCGTTCGACAGGATGTCTCATGAAGTCATCTTGTTCAAGCTTAAGGCCCTTGGTTTTCCTCCCCAAATTCTCCGTTGGATCGGCTCTTACCTAAAAGAGCTTATATACCATGTACTGTTCAGGTCATCAGTATCAGCTCGTATCTCAGCAACATCTGGAGTGCCCCAAGGCAGCCATCTGGGTCCAATTTTTTTCATTTTGTCAATTAACGACGTTGAATGTTTGATTAAAAATTCATCCATATCTATATACGCCGATGACATGAAGATTTACAAACTGATTTCAAACACAACGGATAAGAGCCTATTACAATGCGACCTCAACAACTTCTCCACTTGGTGTGCTAAGAACAACCTCGATTTGAACGTGGGTAAATGCAAAACAATCACCTACTCTCGAAAACGTGCACAGTCTATCTCTCGCGACTATTACATTAACAGCGACGCCGTTACCAGAGCCAGTTCTGTTCGAGATTTGGGGGTCATTTGCGACAGTGAATTGAATTTTAGACATCGCATCGATCGTATTATCAGCCAAGCCAATTCTGCGCTCGGTTTCATCAAGCGTTGGTCGAAAGAATTCGACGATCCTTATGTTACGAAGGCTCTCTATTCAACATTCGTTCGTCCCCTGCTCGAATATGCTAGCCAGGTGTGGTCGCCTTATCATGAGGTTCACATTAAAAGGATTGAAGCAGTCCAGCGTAGATTTCTTCGCTTTGCTTTACCCGGACTACCATGGGTGGACATGTTTAACCTGCCTCCATATCAAGATCGTCTGCAGCTAATTAATTTACAATCACTTAGAAAGCGCCGAGTTGTTGCGGACGTGGCTTTCATCCATCAAATACTAACTGGGGGTATCGATTCTTCTGCTCTGTTAGGTAAAATCAATCTAAATATAAATTCTCGGGATTTAAGATCAGTACCTATGTTTAGAATCGACCCTCATCGAACTGATTACGGAAAGAATGAGCCCGTCTCTAGAATGTTGTACGAAGCTAATCAGCACTGCCATCTTATCGATTACAATATGACAAAACGTACGTTGAAAAAACGTCTTTATTTTTCTTGACTATAGTTTGATATTTTATTTAACTTATTTGTTTTTTGTTTTTTTGTGTCATTTTATTTTGCTTGACTTTATCTTTTACTATTTAAATTTTTTAAAATCTATCAAATCTGTTTGTACTAAGCAGACTCGACTTCCGTTTTCCTGCCGTCTGCGACGGGTATCATCTTGCTTAACTATTCATTTAGCTATCTATTTATAATCACATTTGACTTTTTTTTTTTTTGCCGCTTTAAAATCCAATTTTTTAATTTCTCTGGTTAAGCATCTCGATATCCTTGTTTATAATTCACTTGAATTATACTCAAAAAAATAATAATAATACAGATGGAGACTCCCCGCGCGCGGTTGGGAGGGGTAATAGGTTGTCGGGATAATTTATTATTATTATTATTTATTATTATTATTTCTGATTCGATTATTCACACTGTGGTTTTGCGGGAAGTGTTAATTTTTTGTTTTAATTGGGTAAAAGTGCAGCTGAAGCACATCGAATGCTTTTAAAAGTTTACGGTGACAATGCTCCAATCGATAAATCATGTTGAGAATGGTTCCGACGCTTCAAAAATGATGATTGCAGTGTAGATGAGATGCATTGTATTGAAGATAAGCCTCGCTTGGGATAGCCAAAAAAAATCGTAGACGAAGAATTAGTGCCATTGCTCGATGAAGATCCGACTCAAACACAAGAGGAGCTTGCCGTTACATTGGGGTGACCCAACAAACAGTTTTCATACGATTGAAATTTATTGTGATTTATGGAAACGTTCAAGTGGGTTATGTTACCACAGCCGCCGTATTCTTCGGACATTGCTCCTTCTGATTACTGATTGTTCCGACGGATGCAACATGATTTGGCAGGCCACCGGTTCACTTCTATCGAAGATATTGAAAATTCGCTTCAAACCTGGATCGCCTCAAAAGACAAAACGTTTTTCCGAGGTGAGATTCGAAAATTTCCAGGGAGGTGAGAAGAGGTCGTAAGCAGCGATTGACAATTTTCTAATTAAAATCTTCATTCATTTTATTTTAAAATAAACCATTTTTAAAATTAAAAAAACGGACCGAATTAATTTGTACTCCCATTACAATTTGCGAATAATTATTTTGATCAGCTATTCTATTAAGGTAAATTGACTTTGCTGGCTTAGCCAGAAAACCGTTATTAGCGAAGCTCGATTAGTTTTGATTCACGAGGATCTCAATATTTTAAACTTGAAGAGTAACAATGTAATTTCGACATATTTGGTTCGTGTGCAAGTGATTGTGAAAACAATTCCGTGTCGTTTTACAGTGTCCATTACAATACAATACCTAAATCTAACATACCAGGTGTGGTAAATATGAAACCGGAATTTACTAATAAATGGCACCACCTGTCATTGTTTAAAGTTTAAATGTCACAAGTTTAAATGGGATTTCTGGCGTGATTGACACCGTTTTTCATTATTTTCTATGGGAAATAAAAATTGGTATACCTAAGATTTTAAGTTTAGTGGGAAAAAAGCTTGTTATAAATCTAGATGGCTCTGGTATTGACGATTGTAAAAGCATGATAAGCGCTACCCGCGGCGAAGAATAAAGGGTTATCCAATTCAAGCTTGACAAAGTAAACTTAAAAAAAACACACAAAATATTCGGAATGTATTGTAATTTTTATTTCATTTTACAGATTGATCCTTGCCATTTTTAGTTAAACAAGATATCATTCAAATGTCCTCCACGGGACTTCTTACAGGCCTTGATTCTTTTGAGGTAATTTTCAATGACTTTTCGGCACATTTCGGGCGGTATCTCGGCCATTACCTTACGAATATTAGTTTTCAATTCGTCAAGAGTTTGAGGATTGTTTGCGTAAACACGATCTTTCGCGTAGCCCTACAAAAAGAAATCCAAAGGCTTTAAATCACAGGATCTTGGAGGCCAATTGACATCAGCCAATCGCGAAATCAAACGTCCAGGAAATTTCTCTTGTAAAAGATCTCGATTTGCTCGTGTTACGTGACTGGTTGCTCCATCCTGCTGGAACCACATATCGTCAAGATCATAATCTTCGATTTTCGTAAAAAAATAATCGGTTAACATGCAGCCATAGCGCTCAGAATTGACGGTAACGGTTCGTCCATGGTTGTTCTCAAAAAAATACGGCCCAATCACACCACCAGACCACAATGCGCACCAAACAGTGACTTTTTCCGGGTGTAATGGCTTCTCTACAATCAATTGTGGATTTTCTGAGCCCCAAATTCTACAGTTTTGCTTATTAACGTATCCACCAAGCGAAAAATGAGCTTCATCACTGAAGAAAATTTTGTTCGAAAAATCAGCTTTAATCAGATTTAATAACTTTAACGCGTTGGTCGATTGTTAAATGCTCCATATTCTTAAATGGCAGAATGTCAACTAAATAAATGACAGCGTACTTGACGTTTATCTTTGACAGATGTCGGTATACAGATTTCTACTTTATCAACCTCGAATTGGATAACCCGTATTAAATAAAATAGTTTGACAAAAAAGTCGTAAAATTTAAATATTTTTACAATTTATAGATTGACAAAATAGATTGACAAAAATTCTAAAGTTAAATTTCATATACCTCTGTTCAAAAGATATACACTGGGTAGCAAAACAATGGGAATTTTGTGCAAAACTCTAGTGCTGAACGTGAAAGTGTGAAAGTGGTGGAAGCAGATGAAGATTCATTGGTTGGGAAGCTGATGAAAGAATTTTCAACTATGTTTTTGGACAAATAAACTTCAATGAACGGGTTTAAAGCTACGACTGTTTTGAAGGAATGTACAAAACCAGTATTCTGCATACCACATTCGATGCTTTAAAACCTAAGGTAGAAATTGAGTTGAGTAACACGGCGAAGAATTGTATTTTAGTACCAGTTCAACACAGTGATTGGGCTAGTCCAATTGTCGTGGTACCTAAGAAGGATAAAAGCCTTAGAATATGTGTAGACTTCAAGAGTTCCGTTAATAAAAGGGTGGATTTTCACCATTACCCTCTATCAAAGATTGATGCTATTTATCAACAAGCAAGTGGAAATTGCTAATGGTTTGAAGGCGTTATTCACTATTAATACTCACTTGGGCTTGTCTTGGACTTATGGGAATTCCAGTGCTCCAACAATATTCCAAAGGATTATGAATGAAATACTAAAAGGATTACCAAATACAATGTGCTATCAAGATGACATTCTGATAGCGGGAATAAATGTTCAATATTGTTTTACGAACGTGAAGGCTGTTTTCTGACGTATTGAAAGGTATAAGTTAATATAAAGGGAAAAATATGTTTATTTTCAGACATTAAATAGAATACCTTGGTCACGTCGTTAGTGGAACCGGAATTTTACCAAGTAGGTTGCAGCAATACGAAATTCACCAATACCAGAAAATCTTATACACAGCTGAAAGCTTTCTTAGGGCTGGGTAATTTTTATAGGAAATTTATGCCGATGATGGCTTCCGGCACCGCTTTACAAATTAACTCAAAAGAATGTTGAATTTACTTGGAATAAAAACTGCAACATTGCATTCAATAAATGTAAACAAGGGCTGACGAGCAGTAATATTTTGTGTCACTACGACCAGTCAAAGGAGCTGTACTTGGCTTGTGATGCAATTTTCTTTGAAGTTGGTGTTGTTTTAAGCCAATAAGTCAATGGATGTAGAACGACCAGTGATGTTTGCATCAGCAAGTCTAGCTGCAGCCGAATAAAATTATTCACAACTTGACAATCAGCCACTGGTTTCACTATTTGCACATAGACTTCAGAAATGGGCTTGTATATTGTCAGGCTATAACCATAGAAAAATCAGTTTACCATAGATTTCTCATTTTTATAAATCGAGGAACTAAAATGAGTTGAGTAAAAAAGTTTTGATAATTCCAATGTAATGATTGTATGCGCGCGCATTATAAAATCGCAAATCCAATCATGACATTGGAATTGTCAGAACTTTTTTACTTCATTCATTTTTACCTTTCGATTTATCAAATTGATAAATTTACGGTAATTATTTTTCTATGCTATAACAAAGAAAGGGAAGGAGTTGACTGTTTCGGATGCTCTTTTTCGATTAAGTTTTGCGGAGACACTTATAACGGGTGGGGCAAAAGTCTCGCTACCATTTTGATTGCGCGCCATCTTGGTTATGTGACGTTTAGCTCAGTTTCGCTTTAACCATTGTGTTGTGTAGACGCCAAAATTGTATAAAGGATAAATATACGCCGCAAGAACGAGCAGAAATAGTGACAATATTGACAGCGGAAATTTCGTCAAAAATATCCTAATCGTCCAGTGCGTCACAAAACCACAATTTATCGTTTACATGCGAATTTTCGACAGTACGGTACGACAGCAGACAGACCTCGTTCTGGAAGACAACGGACGTCTCGTAACGCTGAAAATGTGGCTCTGGTGCGCGATAGTATTACATAGTTCTCAGAAACATCAATTCGGAGACGTTGTTCCCAGTTACACATTTCTGCACGCAGTTTAAGGCGAATTTTGAAAATTGATTTGAAAATGTTCCCGTACAAAATTCAATTAGTCCATAATTTGCTACCGAGAGATCATGATCAACGAGTTGAGTACAGTAATGCAATCCTAAGGCTGGCTGGTGAAATTGAAGATCTTTTGTCTAAATTGATAATACGCGTTGAAGCCCATTTTCTTCTCAGTGGCTAAGTCAATAAACAGAACAGTCGTGTTTTGGGGAACACACAATCCTCAATTAATTCATGAAACATCATTGCATCCACTAAAAATAACTGTATTTTGTGGTATATTCATGCTGGAAACATTATTGGTCCCTATTTTTTTAAAAATGACCGAGATGTTGAAGTTACTGTTACTGCTGAACGGTACCAAAACATGATTCGAAATTTTCTTGTGCCTTTAATGGAAAAACAAGGACTAGAGTACATGTGGTTTCAGCAAGATGGGGCCACAGCACACACTGTTGTTCGACAATTGTTCGACAATTCAATTATTGAATGACGTTTTTCTACGAAGACTAATTTCGCGAAATGGCGATTTAGCATGGCCAGCCAGATCTCCGGATTTAACAGCACCAGACTTTTTCTTATGGGGTTTTTTAAAATCAAAAGTTTATGTGAATAAGCCCCAAACGATTCAACATCTTAAAGACAATATTCGTCACGAAATTGAAGAAATTCAGCCTTAGATGTTGCAGGATGTCATGAAAAATGCCTGAAATGAAAGTTGCATAGCGAATCGCGGTCACCATTTAGCCGATATAATTTTTCAACCATAACGAAAACAAAATTTAAAGACCAAATAAACTTTTTATGGAAACCAAACTTACTTATCTTTTCCTTGAACAAAGTTATAGGCAATCAAAATGGTAGCGTGACTTTTGCCCCACCCGTTGTAAACTTAATCGACGCATTTGCTGAGGTAGATGAAATTCCGCTCTGTTATGAAGATATTGCCCGGGAAACATCAAATAGCGTTGTCTTAGGAAAAAATTATGTCGAATGTTAAAAAAGGCTGGCCAAATTCAACTGATGACATAGATATAAAACCATTTTTAACAGAAAATTGGAACTGTCACACGAAAGTGGGTGTCTAGTTTGGGGAGCAGAATAGTAATTCCGCCATCTTTAAAAAGATCGTTTTAAAACTCCTATACATGAAGAGCATCCAGGAGTCGTAAGAATGAAAATGTTGGTCAGATCACTCTGCTGATGGCCAAATGGACTGGAGTAAAACACTATTTTCAATTGTTGATTCAACTTCAAAATGGATCGATGTTCATGTAGTTGGAGGGACATCTGCAGTTGATGTTGTTACGAAATTTTCACAAACATTTTGCATTAATGGAAGTTCGCCACTGTATGTACCACAAGCAAATGGACTCGCTGAACAGGCTTTCAAAGTTCTTTTTAGAAAATCTAAAGGTATACGTGCGGATAAATAATAGTCACCATTGGGAGCATGCCAAAGTGTTGAAGGTTCTGGGACTAAGACGTCATTTGGTTAAAACAGGTGATCAAATTCGATTTGTACACCAACAACAACTTCAGTCAAGAGATGGTAATAACCATCACGAGAACGAAGAGAACCTGAAAGATTAAAGTATTGAATTTAATTCTCATATAATTAATTTAAAATTTGCTGAGGATTAAAGTTCATGCTGGTTATATTGGAAGTAGTAACCATTAAGCTCGCTAACATAGGTCTACCTATATATTGTTTTTCGAGCAGCGCCTAATTATAAATTTCATTACAAAAGAAAAATTATATGCCCCATTTGAAATTTTTCCGTATAAGAAACTCTATAATGGAATTATCCACTCGGTGGTTGTCAAAACAAAACTAGATATCCCTATATTCGCAATTACACAAATTAAAAAGTAATTCGATTGACCGCAGGATCACTACAATGACAAATTATGTAATACAAAATAAATCATCACCGCAAGCAAAACAAATTTTTTGATAACTTTCTTTTCGTTCTTAATCAGTTTGTTGTTGACCGATTTATCCACATAAATAAGACATTTTCGTGTAATTATTTATGGATTCTGTGTTTTGTTGCCATCATCAATATATAATCAATGATGTCCTTGCGTCCGTATAAATCTATATACCGTAAAAGCGTCACCCTCATATCTTTTAATACACATTCCCATTAGTAAACAATGTGACAAAATCGGTTTTCATTTGTAGTTTTGGATGAAATGAGAAAAGGAAAATGAATCCACGAAATGGAAAAATTTAATTTACTTTTTTGCTATTTGTACAGAGAACGCCGTGAATGTAAACACCGCGTGTCTCCGCATCCAAAAACATAAAATCAATTAAATCCTCTATTGATTTTCTGTTTTGCTTTTAATCGAATTTTAATCAATTGTTGATACATTAGAGGGTGCTTCGATAAAATATATATGCACTTTCTATTATGTCTAACTCACATGTTGATTTTAATTTCCAACTGCTGCGTCAAATTCTCAATTTCATCTGCTACAATAAAATGTATAGTTTTATGCGGTTGAAGCGGAAATTTTTAAGCCATGGAATTAAAAATAGGTTTTTGACATTTTGGCTGAATTAATCGTAATGTGCATACCGTCACAGAACTAGCTTCGGCTGAAAGCAAAAATGAATACAGTAATACACCACTGCAAAAATCTAATAGCGTAATCAACCACTAGATATGTAAAGCAGATAAAGATACACAAAAATCTCCAGCTGTAGAGCTGCGTATTTTTAGCACGCCCTATATGCGAACCACCAACTAAATCCAATATAAACCAGAATATAATTATATAATTTATGATAATTTTCATTTTTCCAATATACCGCAAAGTTACAAAAATAAAATTTAAAAAAAAACCTCTCTTCTATAAATAAGCAAGGAAAATTGAAATATTTTTCCAAAATTTTTAACACTCTCTGTTTTTGTTTTCATTTGAAAAATAAAATTCATTCAGAAAAATGTTCAAATTTTATTTATTTTTATAAATTTTCAAAAAAAGCAAAACAACAATTTATTAATCGTAAATTATTTTGAGTTTTATAAGTAAATTAAAAATTTTCTTTTTTGTGGCGGAAATACTTTTTAAGAATAAATTCCCAAAGATTTAAAAGTTTATATGAGATGCGGACACTTTATCGTTTAAAAGTACCCAAAATAAAAATACATAATAAATAAATAAATAAATGGAAAATGAGAAAATCAATTTTCAAGTAATATTACAATTTCCATGCAATATTTACAAAATATAAAATTTATTTCAAGGGAAGCACTGCGACATAGGAAATTAAATCAATTCTAAAATTAAATCACAATTTGTAGTAAGGGAAGTGGTAAATTTGTTGCAGCCGGTCGATCAATCAAAGGTGTAGATTGTATGCCATAATACGTACCATAGGTTGCCAAGAATATTTAGATTTAGCACAATAGATAAAATGAATCATTTGGTCGACATTGAAGATTTGTTGATTCGATCGTCCACAGATTTTTGCGTCACGTTCCGTATGAGTACGAAAAATTGTTCAACGGTCAAAACTATTCGTTTATAAACATGCGGTTTACGTATTTCGGCTGCGTAGTTTATTGACACAGCAATGCAAATATTTTATATTTCCCGAATTAAATTGTACAAACACTATAAATCTTGGGAAGTTATGGGAGTGTTGAGTGACAGCTATTCTATAAATGTATAATGGCAAAAATATATGTGGAAAATTTTTAAATACTATTTCGTTTCTTAATAGCACAATAAAATTAATGATACCATAAAATTATTATTTACTAACTCTTGATTACGTAAAAGTAAAACCACTAAAAACATTATTTAATACGAAAGTAAATTTGTGGTTCGCAATATGTGTATTACAATTCTAAATGGGATTATGGCTCGGAAATTGTTTGAAATCTGCATTATATCGACTCTACAATCCAAAATTTTGTAGATCGCCATTTTGAACTAATGGTAGTTGGGTTTTAATTTAGGAGGAAGATAAACACGAAACTCGCTTCTTTCCAGATCAAGTACGGTAAGCTAAACGTGTAAGGGCCTGCTAAGGGTTGACGAATGGTGACGATAGTGTCGACTATCTATGAAAACAATTATAGCCCCATTTATGTGTATGCGTTCGAAAGAAATTTACGAAGTGTTTCAGACTGAAACATTATTTCTACTCTTTACAGTAATGGTCCTATATTTTCTGAATCCAATAGAATCATCACGTATAGAGAAAAAGTGGGTGTTCTGTACCACGTGTATGAACGTATAGGGTGAATACGTACAATGTTTCGGGAAGGAAATGACACACGCGATACATCGAGATTTCTGGCGAACGTTAAAAGAGAGATTGAACTCAGGAAAGAAATCAAAAAAAAAACAAATAATTACTGTGTTATAACTGTATTAATGATAGGTCTGTGATAAGAAAAGTGCAAAACATAGCGTTGTTGAAGAAGTTTCGATGTAAGATAAATTAAGTTCGCTGAGCATGAAGTCAGCCAACGAGCGGTTTTGCGAGACTTTAACATTAAAGTCTCCGACCATCATGATTGATGTAGTGAGATCCGGCTCGTATTCTGGAATTACCGAGTTCCACCACAGGTGGCCATATTTCAGAACTTCTTCAAAAAACCGTTTAAGAATCCCATTTCCATCCAACATACCCAATCCCATCATAATCGGTTAAGAAATTACTGAGCTCCGCCCCAGATGGCCATACTCCAGAACTTCTTCCAAAAATCATTTAAGAATATCATTTCCATCCAACACACCCAATACCATCATAATCGGTTAAGAAATTACAGAGTTCCATCCCAGATGGCCATATTCCACAACTTCTTCCAACAATCTTTTATGAATCTTATCCAAGATATCCAATCCCATCATAATCGGTTAAGAAATAACAGAGTTCCGTCCCAGGAGGCCATATTCCAGAACTTCTTCCAAAAATCATTTAATAATCCCATTTCCATCCAGCAAACCCAATCCAATCATAATCGGTTAGGAAACGGCCGAGTTCCGGTCCAGTGGCACTATTCTGGTAATTCCCCGGGAATAAGGAACTGGGGAAAGAATTTATATGAAATTACTGTTCAAATATTTTTTTCCCGCCCTACTGAGGAGAAAAGTTTGATGTAAATATTTATAAATTGGGAATAGTTTTTCGATGGATAAATTGGCAGGGAGAATTATTCCCAATTTAATTTTGTTTTCAAAAAAATTAACACTAACTTTTTACCACAGTAAGCCAAAAAAAAACGTTTGGATAAAAATTACATATAAATTCTTTCCGCTGTTCCCTATTTCCGGGGAAAACCGGAATAGTGCCACACATTTTAAGTATCCTATTTCCATCCAACATACATAAATTTTTTTTACTTAACATCGGTTCAGTAAATACAGAGTTCAAGACAAACGGCAAAAATTATAATTGCAGTACCCTCCACCGCATGCAATGCGTCACAGTCCCCACTCAACGTAATGAATTCTTTGATCCTAGATGTAGATGATAGATGTATAGCTACAGCATCAAACTGTATCTACCGATTTCGTTATAATCAGTTTGTTGAATTGCCTCCCTATAAAAGCAAATTTAAAGGCGTATTCACGTCAAAAACAGGACCAATTCTAAATCTCGTATTGCATACTATTGCATTTTAAAATCTAGCATTACGAAATTTCGAATTTTAAAATCTCGCGTCACATAATTTCGAATTGAGAAGTTTTACAATTCACAATATTGCAAATTCCAAAGATAATATTTAACAATTGTAATAATAATTAATTAAATTTCTGACATTGTTATTTTTGTAATATAGAATAATTCGATACGGTCGATACGATTAAATACGCCTCGGTACTATTTGATCCCCAATTTAATACGATTTCATATGTGATTCGATAAGGTTCGATGCGATTTGTTGCGATTCACTACGACTCGATACGATTGGTTATATGATTTATTTCGATTTGATACAATTTGATATGATTCATTAATATTGAATTCGGTTATGATACGATTAAATACGATTTGATACGGTTCGATACGATTTAATACGATTTGAATCTTTAATCGTATCAAATTGTATTGAGTTGTATCAGATCATATCAAATCGGATCAAATTGAGTATCATATAAAATGGTGCGAGCGAACGAATTCGAATCAAATCGTATCATATCCTATCAAAAACATATCACATCGAATCGTATCAAATTGGGTCAAATAGAGTATTAATCCATGAGAATAAACTAAATCGTTTTAATCGGTACGATTTGAATCTAACCGTATCAAATCGTATCAAGTCGTATCAGATCAGATCAATTCGTGTCAAATTTAGTATCATATGAAATCGCACGCGCGTTTAATTACAAATAATAACAAATTAAGAAAGAGGGTTGGTTAATTAGACCATCAAATACTATGAAATCGTATCGAGTACAATCAAACGAAACTTAATCGTAATAAATCATATCGATTAGTAACAATTCTTATCTATTAGTTGTATGAAAGAGTGTCAAATAGAGTATCAATTAATAAGAATATTATTTCAATCGGTATCGAATTTCAATTCAGTACCGCTTGATACAATTGTATACGATTTAATGCTCTGTTTGACACGATTTGATATGATTCGATACGACTCGATGTTATTTAATACGGTTTGCTACGATCTTATCATATGTTTTGATACAATTGGACAACGTATTCGCTACGATTACATACGATTTGTGATGAATCAAGATGAATTGATATGGGTCACTTCGATATAGGTAACATTTGATACGATTCAGTACTGTTTAATACCAAATTTGACACGATTTGATATGATCTGATACGACTCGGTACGATTTGATACTATTCGATATGATTTGATGCGATATGATATGTTCTGATACGATTCGATAAGGTTCGATACCATTTGTTGCGATTTAATACTATTTGATACAATTTGATAAGGTTTAATAATATTGAATTCGATTATGATATGATTAAAATACGATTAGATAACAGGTAGGATTTGATACGAATTGAAATCGTAACAGATCATACCAAATCGTGTCAAATTGCGTATCATAAAATAATATAGCAATGACTAATTCAAAACAAATCGTATCATATTCTATTAAGACCTATCATATCGAATCGAATCGTATCAAATTGTGTAAAATAGTAATAGAGTATTAAATCGTATGAAATCGTATCGAATAGAATCAAATGAAACTAAATCGTATTAATCGTTACGAGTTAATACGATTTAAATCTTTAATCAAATCGTATAAAATCAAATCTTATATCAAATCGTGACAAATTTAGTATCATATGAAATCGCACGCGCGGTTAATAAAAATAACAATTACAAATTCGAATCAAATCGCGATAGAGTAAAAGGGTAGAGTAAATAGATTATCAAATCCTATGAAATCGTATCGAGTACAATCAAACGAAACTTAGTCGTAATAAATCATATCAATTCGTATCAAATCTTATCTATTATATATATCGTTTTGAATCCATGTAATTGTATCAAATTATAGTGTCAGTATCAATTCATACGAAATTGTATCAGGCGGTATTGAAAAATTCGATACCACAATACAATTTCGGAAGATTTGACACGATTTGATATGATTCGAGACGACTGGGTGTGATTTAATACGATTTCGATACGAATTATTACGATTAGATATGTCTAAATACGAACTTGTTATGATTTAATACGGTTTGATACGGTCACTACGATATATATATTAGGTAAGATTCGGTACTGTTTAATACAAAATTTGACAAGATTTGGCATGACCTGATACGACTCGTTACTATTTGATAGTATTCTATACGATTTGATGCAATATGATATGCATTGATATGATTCAATAAGGTTTGATAAGATTTGTTGTGATTTTAATACGACTTGATACGATTCAATACTATTTGATACATTTGTTAATATTAATAAAATTGAATTCGATTTTGATATGATTGAAATACGATTTGCTACGGTTCGATACGAAATAGGCAATATATAGGGTTTGATATGAATCGATCAGATTTGAACCATTAACCGTATCAAATTGTAGCGAGTCGTATCAAATCGTGGCAAATTGAGTATCATGAAATAAAATAACAATGACTAATTCGAATCAAATCGTATCGTGTCAAACAGAATATTAAATCGTACGAAATCGTATCGTGTAGAATCAAATGAAACTAAATCGTAATAAATCATATCGATTCGTATCAAATCTTATCTAATAATCGTATCAAATAGTGTCAAATAGAGTATCAACTTATACGAAATTGCATCAAGCGGTATTGAATAGAAATTTCATACCACTCGACACAATTTTATCCGTTTTATTTGTTTGTTTGACACGATTTGATTTGATTCGATACGACTCGGTGTGACTTAATACGATTTTATCATATGTTTTGATACAATTCAACAAGGTTCAATACGAATTGTTACGATTCGATACGACTAAATACGATATGCTATGTTTCATTACGTTTTGACCTACTTGGTCACTACGGCATAGATAATAGGTAAGATTTGATACGATTCAGTACTGTTTAATACCAAATTTGACACCATTTGATTTGATCTGATACGGTTCGGTACGATTTGATGCGATTATCTTTTGATACGATTTAATAATATTCGGTACCATTTGTTGCGAATTAATCGACATGATTCAATACTATTTGGTACAATTTGATAATCAGCTTAGGGCGTTCGCTCGTCCGTTCAGTCATTTTTTCGACCAATCATCTCTTGTGGAAAAATCCAGAAGAAAAAATCGTCATTTTTGAGGAATATGATTGGTCGAGAGAATTATCAGAACGAACGACCAACCATAAAGGCGCCATTGCTTCATTTCTAAGTTCGTCTACTTTGTCCCGAGAAAGCACTGACTGTGAGGGCATTGCAAGAGAATAAAACTAACTAACCAAACATTTTATTTGGAAACAAACTCCTCCTTCATATTTCCTTTGTTCATTTTTGAATTAAAATATGTTTCTCTCGGCAAATTTTTTCTCAGGGATGCCAATTCACACAACAATAATTGTAAATCCTTTGTGATTGTTTAAACATATTTCAGCCAACTTCATTTCAAAGAGCGAAAGAAAATTGAAAAGTAGAAAATGTCGGTATTTCTATGTAATTTCGCCACGCTAGGAACCAAAATAATTAAACGCTTAACTATGAAAATTTGGTTGTGGCAGACCTTCTAGAATGTAAGCTCTGTGTCGCAAGAAGATAATCTTAACCACTAAATTCGGTGATCTTACAAACCAAGGTACGGGGCTTCGCGTCCAATTCAACAGACTCAAATGTGAATTTGAATAATTAATATTTAATGAGATAAGCGTTTTTATTAACCCATTTTGGGAAATGTCACCCCACCTTTTAGCGAAACGGATTAAACTATAGATCTTACCCCTTCACGTGATTTTAATCAATTTATAGTTACTCTTGAAGCAAATCTGCCGAGAATAAATAAATTTCAATTTTAAATGTATTATTTAGATTTTGCAGTTATAACTTCTTAAACCAATAACAGACTAATGCTTTGCACAGAGATCCATAATGCTCCCCATTACTGTAGAGGCGGCTCTTTAGCTATTTCTGAAAAAATCATCCAATGATACCGCCGGTCCAAAATCCACAGCAAACATTCATTCGTTGCGGATGAATCCACTTTCCCATGATTACGTGTAGATTTTCTGAGCCTCAAACGCGACAAGTTTGCTTCCAAAGGGAAAATGAGCTTCAGCGTAACAGAAAAAATCTCATTTTCTTCCAAGCGTTCCATAACCCAATTAGCGTACCGAAAACGTTGCTGATGTTCATTTTGCTTCAGATCCTGCACTTTATTGTATACCTTTATTTGTACCGAGGTCTTTATGCGCAAAATTCACGTCACGGAGCTGCGTGAAATGTTCAGTTCTTGACCACAAAGGCGATTTGATGTTGATGGATGTTCAGATTTTGAAAGTAAGTTTTCATGTATGTCAAACACTAAACTAATTTTCTGTTAAAACTCAAATGACGCAAGTGTTTTCACACAAATGACACGAAAGTATCTAAGTTCTTAGTATTCCCGCCTGGTAGGTTGCTTATTAGCAATCCTCTGCTAATCGATCGACAAAAAAATACGAAATCAAGCATTCGTGCAAATGCAGCTTCCGGATACATTAATCCATCTGGGAAAACGTCACATTGATTATCCAGAGATTAATTGCTTTCGGCAAGTGTTTATTCTAACAAATCTGCTAATCTTAATAATTTTTGCAATTAAATTTAAATTTTACAACTTTAAGTCGACAAAATTTTGCCATTAAATATAGGAAATTCGAAATAAAATTTTAATAAAGAAAACAATCAAATGAACAATTTTATTGATTTTTAATATATTTTATAACGGGAAAATCTATAAATTGAATTAAAACAGTTATTAGCTATTTCTTATTTACTGGATTAGAGACAAACGTGTATTTGCACCCCCATATCGCCAAAAGATAAATAAAACAAATTTTCCGTACCATTAGGAATTTCTAAGAACAATATTTTTATTGGATTCGAATGAAAAACAGATATTTTCATTTTCCATACGTATGCCACATTGTACTCAGCAATTCTTTAATATATTTTTATGCGTGCAATTCCCACATAAATTCCCACGAATATTTGTTTTTCCTTTGTTTGCTTGTTAGCCGATCGATAGATTAATTATAGAGATGACCTTTGCCGAATGGTTGTATCTCAACATATTTATATTTGTATATTGCCTGTGACAATCGATTTACACATGTTTTGGAAAAACTGCACATAAAAACGATTTGTCACGCCGAGCTCCCATTTCGACCTTGTTACAGGCTACGTCAAATAAAAAATCGATTTTTACCCACGTAAAAATAACAAACCGCACTAAAATTATGTTATTTACTGAAAATTATCGGTTTATAATTTTGTTAGAATCGATTGATCAAATATTTATATGAAATCCAATTATTTAACATTTCTCATTTTATTATTAAATTAAGTTTCGAATGTAGATCATGAAAATTATTATACACACACAAATATACATATATAATTTTTTTTTACTGTACTAATGGAAAATTTCTCACACGCGAAACTCGAATTTGATTACGTTACGTAACATAAACGTATTTGGCGCCTCAGCAATTATTTTCTTTTGATTCTATCACATAAAAAGCATCACAATTTGTCGCCGTTTCTTTTAAATCGGTCTGCATACTGAAAATAAGTGCGCCAAGTTAGTTATGTCGTTAATTGGCTCAATTGATCAATAATGTAAGAAGTGATCAATATAAATATTGTGCGTTGTTTGTATATCAAATCGATCAATTTGAATTAGCATATACGAGTACATACAAAATAATTATTATTAATTTCCACGCAAAAATACCATATACCATCACTTAATTTAGAAAGCATTTTCATTCTACCCAAAAATCCAGTGAGTACTGCAAAAATCAAAATCGTTTGCGTAATAATGAATTTGACAATATTAACATTTTTTTGGCCAAATGCCTCACTTCTTTCAGTAATTTTTTTTTTGTGTTTGCCTCTTTCGCTTTTTCGGAATTTTATTTATAAATTTCAATGTCGGAATAAAAATGGTTAAGAATTTCTTAAGTACGCTTGTCTTATACATATATACAAAAATAAACAGAATTTATTACTGATTTCGATTGACCTTTACAATGAATTTACGGGGAGGTATTTAATCGGAAAATATGCAGTTAAAGGTCGAAATAACAAACTTACATGCAAAATCAAAATATGTAACTCCCACGATGAACAGTTTCATAAGAAAAAAATTCCGCCGCCAGTCTAGACAAATTGTCTAGGATTCCTTGTATTATTTTTATATTGTCACATAGAATCGTCGATATGTCAAATTACTTTTTATTGTGAAACTTAAATGAATGACGCTATTTGTGACGTATCCATTTGTCTGTTATAATAAACCTGCAACAGTTAAAGGCTAAACATTGCCAATAATCTCATACCGATGATAAATGTGGTATTATCCGTATGGATGAGTTTACCACAGACGTCTAACGATTTGTATTTATTTACCTTGAGAGTAATACCGTATATTAAATAGCTTATATATAGGACGGACGTGTTCTTTTTTTCTCTTATCCCTATCGCATTTTCCGTAATTAGATTTTTCCCCCCGGTGTCACTTTTGTCGTTTTTTCCTTTCCTATACTGTTAAAAAGTTCAAGATTTTTGTTTTGGTGGTCAAAGTGTGAATAAACGAACAAAATTGGGCTTTATCCGGATCGTATATCATTTATATACAGAAAAAAGATATGGAAACCGTTGAATGGATTCCCGAATCGACTTACTATCCCAGTGACACTATTCTGGTAATTCCCTGGGAATCAGGAACTGGAGAAAGAATTTATTATATAATTTCCGTTCAAATATTTTTTTTCCGGCCTACTGAGGAGAAAAGTTTGATGTAAATATTTATAAATTGGGAATAATTTTTCCATATCAAAATCAACCGATCACCATAACCAAATTTGAGCGTAATTCCTTTTCTGTCAAATGGAATTTTTGTTTTGTTTCTTCCTCTCTTTGGGATTTTGTTTTTTCCATAGTCGTACTTTAAAGAAAAATTATATTTTTAGGGTGAGATAAGTGAAGTTAGGAAATTTTGATTATTGTGTGAAATTTAATTTTGCGAAATATTATTTATTATATATTATACATAATATCATTTATGATTAACCATAAATACCCAATAAATATTATTACGATAATTACATTTTAATCCTTTAATCCCCATTTTAATCACATTTACCACCTCCTTACATTTACAACCATATAAGATAATTTAAAAATATGATAATTATAATTGGAAATTTATTTTTAAAACAATAAATCTATTTGTAATTGACGATAATGGTTCTGCAATAAGTCATTCGCATACGTGTTTAAATTTGTGTTTTTAAAAAAAAGGGATGTACTTTTTAAAGATGTAATTATGGTGAAGGATGAAACCAAATTTTACAAAAATTATGTTTTAAATTCGTTTTATTGTTTTTTAAATAATTATGTACATTCAACATGTATTGTTCTTTAAATAATGGTGTTTAAAATTAAAAAGAGAATTTCCCGGTACTTGCTACTGCTAAATCTTCACTAATTACATTCCCTGAAATATGACTAGCCGATATACTTATTTCTTAAACTCAGTTTTTTTTTTATATTACTACAAATATAAAAAAATCTAATGTCTATATATTTTTTTGGATGAAAAACTATAAAGCCGGCAATATATTCAACAACATTTTCAGCAAACTCTGATAAATTTGAATAATTAAATAGATCATTATTACTGGATAGCAAATTATCGTCTGTAGAAATATTGTCAGTGTTTGCCAAATTACTAGTTGGTTGCAGCAATAGAGATCTTTCTGTAGTCAAATTTATTACCGTCAATGGGTTTAAAATGTTTAATTCTTCTAACGGTAAATAATTACCTAGTCCTGTTTCTGAAATTTGGGTATGTACGAGTAACCTTTTATATGCCGCTATAAATTGTCGTACCGTTGGATTGTTGTGTTAAACTAACCGGGATCGAATACTTGGTTAAGTTTATAGAAAGGAACAAATTTAAGAAGTTTGCTTCTAATGTACATTTTATATATAATATTGATGCCTTTTAAACATAAAATCATTCCAATAAAGGCAGTTTTCCGTGGGGAAAAAATAACGAGTATGCAATTATTGAATGTCTTGATTTTCAGCGATCCCAAGTGACTAATAGCAGAATTAATAAATTCTTTGATTTGGTTTATGTTTGCTTCACAAATGGGTTGTTTTAATCCCCTCTGCGCCATATTTCTCGAATTTAGTATGTCAAATATATTTTGTCAAATATATTAACGGTTGGTAAATGAAATTGCTCAGATCCTTGTAGCTCTTACAAATTTTCTAAAAAATGCCACGAAATCTCATCGCTTTATCATCAGCTCGGAGCTAAACTCTCAAATTCTGAATATTTTGCTACATTGGCTTTGCAGCCTAAGAGGTTTCCCCCAAAAAAATTCATTGAACAACCATTAAATGTAACACCAATTATTCGAATACCTGTAGCGAAAAGATTATGAAGACATATGTTCAATAAATTATGTTTCTGTTGGCTATTTAACGATGCAATTGGAAAATACCCAAGAGGCAATTTTCATCTTTTGTTAACTCCAACCACCATGAACACTAAAATGAAATGATTCCTCCGTAAATCAAGCTTTTCCGTTAACACATTTATACCATTCACTAATAGTCTTTGAATAGGGTAATAGTGAAGCAAAATTTTTTCGAACATACTCATATCCTTTAGGCGAATAAAAGTTTAAATTCATTGGGAAAGTTCGAATTTCTGCAAGATACACTTTTCGTAAAGATAAGCCTTTAGATTTACGAAGCTGTCGTCTTAGGATTTCTTTGATGGATTCCGACATGGATAACAAGTTTATCAAATTCTCTTCTTCTAAAAGATTTTTATTCCTTACATCTTTGAGCACATTTACTAAATTTTCAATTTTTCTGTTTTGCCGAATAATTTTTGATCTAAACGGTGCTGCTTCTTTTTAAGTTCGCGATATGATGATCTTAATATTTTTAATTTTAATTTCCAGCGTTTGGTTTTGGTAGGCAAAGAAGATTCGCATGATGTTGATGTCTTTAAGGCACGTTTTAAACATATCTTCTTTAAGGGCTAGAAAAAATAACATAATTATAGCATGAAATAAAAATATAATTTATTGGAATAGAAACTTTCCTTTAGTCGTTTATGTCTCTTACGGCCTCGTACACGCGCTTTATTCATATCTTCCGTAATCGACGATTCCTCGTCAGATTTGGAACCAGATGCCATGATATTTTTTGTAGCATCTGCACATTCCCCTTGATCCGAATCAGAAATTGCAAACGTAAAATCGGTTGAAGATCCTTAGCTAGATAATTTATCTTCCACATCTAGTTTTATATTTAAATTTTCTTCATTGTCCTCTGCTAAATTCAACATATTTGAGTCCAATTCCACTAATGGCTAAACATTTGTATATGCTCCTCAAACTAATAAATTTTTGTTCAAAATGGGATGACCAAATTTGTTGCGTACGTTTTGTTTTAGTTTTATTCAATTCTTTTAGCCACTGTTTTTTTAATTCAGGATTCTTAGGGAATGTATTACGAGAAACGAATATTTACTTTAGAACAAATTAACTTTATCTTGTTATAATAATTTTGACAAATCGCCTAAAGCGTAAATATTGACTATAGTTATTTTTAATGCAAATAATGGCACTAGTAACAAATATAACTGTTTAGATTTTTGTATAATCAAAACTTAGTTAGCCCGACAAAAAAAAATTCTCCGACACTGCACATTTTTTAATAAAAACACCACAACAACAAAAATATTTGTATTTCAAACTGCCAAAATATATTTTTACTAATTTTTTAATGAAAATTAACTCTGCTTTATGTTTTGAAATCTTCCTCAATAAGTATTCATAATATTCTTTAAGATTAATCAGAAATCTTTAATATTTAAACATTACGTCAAAATATAAATCATAACTATTGTCTCTATATAATGCTCGAAGATCAAAATTGGCAGGGAAAATTATTTCCAATTTAATTTTGTTTTCAAAAAATTTAACAATAGCTTGTTACCTAATTCTGCCTAAAAAAATATTTGAACAGAAATTACATATAAATTCTTTCCCCAGTTCCCTATTCCCGAGGAACTACCAGAATTGTGCGACAGGGGGAAAAATATATTCCCATCAACTGATTGGATTTTCAATGAATTTCCGAATCCTCCAGTACATTATTATCTAGATATAACATGTGCCGAATTGTTGGACCTTCCGGTTGGCCCGCAGGTGGTTGCAAACAGTATTTTAGATGTTGTGATTAAATGTTACATACAATAATACCAATGCAACAGGTACATAGCTGGATTAATGCGATAGATTTGATTATGGCTGCTTTGCTCTAATCTTATTGAAACGTTATAGATGATCATCTCCAAGAGAGGCGATGTTATGTCATTAGCCATGACCCATTCGATACTGCGTCACTTTGGCGCAGGACTATTGAGTATCATGCCGGATTACGTTAAAGATAATTTAAAACCAAACCAATAATACACACCGAATACCAATTAATTTATTTGTGTCACTTGGTTGGGCCATTCTTGCAGCGCTTCGAAAACGAACGGTCGAGTATGTTTATGACAATTACAAATATGTTACATGAATTAATTGGAGAGGTGAATAAAAATCTGGTATGATCCCAATGATTGTACTTGGATTAAATATGTGATCTGATTTATCACATCAAATACGTGTATGTTCGGGAATAGCATGAAATGGATTTGAAAGGATTGATTTGGCGGCTAAGACCGGCATTACAAAGATGGTTGAGAGCAACAAATTGCAGCAAAACCTCAAATTCTACAAATGACGCAAAAGGAGGTTGTATCACAACAACAGCTACACCAGCAACCACAACCATGCCAGGCTGGAATTAATTTTATACCGTAAAAACAGAGCTTTCGATCTTCTCTCTCTGAGGGAATCCTGATACATTGTTAGTTGCTGTATTTAAAACTTGACCAAAAAATGCATGTTAGTTTTGTTATACACTGCGCAAAACAAAAAACGCAACAGTAAATTTTTTAGAAAAAACACTCTATTTGCAAACGCTTATATCTTGGTGAAATATCGGTTTAACAGTTTGTTTTTACTTGTAAAATGTAGCAAATTTAGTCTACTTTCTGATCCTGATATCCGTTTTTTATTATTTTTTTTTATAACTCTTTTTTGAGTCATACAAAAATGTTTTTAACGAGAAAAAATCTCAAACTTTAAGACTGCCAACGAACTTTCCATTCACGAATCCAAATAAGCCATTTTATAAAGAATTAATCACTCCAGCTACAACATTCCGTAGATAATCCATAAAATTGGCTGTGCTGTCCGACTACATGATAGACATCGTAATGCGAAAAAAAAAACAAATTACCAGTGGCCCTATTCTGGTTTTCCCCGGGAATAAGGAAATGGGAATTAGTGACGTATTTCTAGCAGTTGGGAATTTTTTATCCCTCAAAGTGTATTCTGGCGTTTGGGAATTTTTTTTATTGGGAAAAAATAATTCTATTTTATAGCAGTTTTGACGTTAATTTCTCCCCATTATTTTTTGGGGGAATTGTAATTCGTATATTTTCGATATTTTAAACTTTAGTTTTTCTAATAAATATATATTTAAAAATAAATTAAACTTGTACCAAAGTCGTAATATGTGTTTTAGTTTATAAAAATCAAAATAAAATAATTTTCCCCGAAAAATTATTCTCAGTCTACCAGAATATACATTTGGGAACGGAAAATAAATATTTGGGAATTAGTGCAATTTGTAATTACAGCAAAATATTTTCCCAATTCCCAATTCCCTGGGAAAGCCAGAATAGGGCCACGGTGTACAAGTATGAAATGCGGATTTCAGACAACAACAGATGATGCACCAACGTGTGCTATAAAAATTCGACACTGCACCATTTGGTTGTGTCATCAACAAGTGTCAGACACACATGAGTGATAAATGGGAAAAGTGTCCAAAAAACAAGAAGATGTGGAATTGCAAGCAATGTTGGACGAAGATGATTCGCAAACACAAAAACAACAAGCGGATGCTAATTAAAAAGCTGTTTCCAATCGGCTACGAGAGATGGGAAAGATTCAGAAGACCGGTAGATAGGTACCTCATGAGTTGAAGGATCGTCAAATGTAAAAGCACCGGTGCTTCGTTAATGTGAAGTATTTAACGTTGACAAAAAGTGTAGCTACACATTTTAACGAAAATGTGTAGCTACAAAAATTATCAAAAAGTGTAGCTGGAAAAGAAAAAAAAAACAGTTTGGAATTCGAAACACGTGGTTTAATTAAAATTATGTATTAAAAATAAAAATAAATATTGAGGATCAAAGTACTACAAAAATAAGTTTATATATACATTCTTTATTAAAAAAAAATGTTTAAAGTATTTTAATTCAAAAAATCATCGGAACAATGGTTGCCAAGTGTGGAATTTAGTGGTTTTAACTTACGATGGTGTCTGGAATTTGTAAAAAAAAATTCAAGACAATTTGCATGTAGTGCAACCCTGTACGTTGTGCATTTATATAAATTCACCAGCGCCAACCAAATCAGAAAGGGTATTTGGTTTCATTTTTATTTTTATAGGTTTGAGGAGTTGGAAATATACAAGAATCGTACCAACCATTTGCTGTTGAATGACAAATTAAATACACGTACCAACAGATTATACGACGAAATTGTACGTATGTGCAATTCATAATATTTAAGCGGGAATCCCCAAATAATTTTTCGATCAATAATAATTTTTTAATTGTATCGTTCATTATTGAAACAAAGTTGACAAAGAGCGAACGCTCGAAACCGGTCCTTCAGACTATAAAAATAAATATTAATATCACAATAAATTTGAAAGTGTTTCAAAATATAGTTTTTTATGTAATAATAAATTTTACTTTATTTATTAAAATTTTTTATGTAAATACACGTTTTTTATTAAACAATTTGTGTTTATTATAATATTGGATGTTTGTTCAGCTTCACCCGGTTGCTGCTCTGAAGTACAAGATGAAAGGACTGGTGTCATTAACCTTTTTGTAACGATAGATAGACGAGCAGTGCTACGTTTTTGGATGTTGGGCATAACCAATTCCTGATTAAGGCTTTGTAAAAACAATTTGCGGCGAGTATTTTTCCTGTTAGCATTATTCAATCATATTATTTTCGATGCAACTCCAGTTACATCTATTATATTAAAAAATTGAGCAAGTGGCCATCGGTTGGTTTTCCTTTTGGAGGTAAATGCGTGACACAACTGATCCAAAGTATTAACTCCTCCTTTCGTTGAATTATAATGTAAATTAATATCTGATTTGTTATGGTTTTCTTTAGATTACAGTTAAATCGCGATGATTGTCAAATTTTTACGATATCCAAAAATATTTGATTCTGCTAAACTTTAACGATTAGGTAAAACATTTTGGGAATACAAGTTCTATTTTTACGAAGTCGTTGCGCTAATTCAAAACTTGTGAACTAGTTATCAAATGTGACGTTTCTATTGCTGTAGAAATATGGTGTGCATAGTTCATTTATAACATTCGACGCCAAATTGGTTCCTCTTTGATGACCCTCCTTTCCTAAATATGGAATACGAGGGTAGCTATTCAAACTATCGTAAATCCACATTTTTGTATCACATATTGGCTGGTTTGGACGGAATATATTGTTTGAAGGATACTCTCCCACGAAAAGGCACCAACTGTTCGTCAATTGCAACGTTTTCCATTGGAATATAATGTTTTAAAAAAATAGTATTTATTATTTCCCAAATTTCACTGAAAAAGGGCAAATTTATCGCGATGTCTTCTGGCTGATCTTGGTGATTTGTCATCAAATCTCACGTACTGAAAGAGAAGCAAGAATCTGGTACAAGACATGCTTACTCTAAAGAAAACATTACCAAACAGAGGGTGCCAAAATTCTCGGAGGTTTGACACACCTTACTTATTGACTCCAGCATTAATCAATAAGCCCATAAAATAGCGTATCTTTTGCATCTGTTGGGTTCCAAAGTGCTCCGCGTTTTTCAGAACCATAAAAATTGGTACTTTCCACTATTTGATGTGATTTATTCACTTGGTCGGGTATAAAATGTGAAAAAGCATCGAGCGTCGATTCGATATATGTACTTTCCAGATGGAAGTTTGACTTTACTAATAGTGCCTCTGATCAAATTACGTGCAGGAGTTTTCCTTGGCGGATATTTATTCCAATTTAAATTTTTATCTCGCTCTAGTTTCTGCACAAAAATTCAGTTGTAGTGGAATTGAAACAAAAAACTATATTACATATATGGTGTTGTTAAATATTATACAGCTCAACTGTGTTGATGTCTCTTTCCAACTAAATCCGTTATTTTGAAGTTTATCAATAGACATCAGAAATACTAAAAAAATAATCAAAATGAAAAATATTTATATTTTTATTGTGGAAATTTAGTGAGTCTGTAAGAATCATCGCATGCTTTAGTGTTTGTTTTTCTAAAATGGTTCAGTTAGGCTTATATTTATAAAAAAAAAATTAAAAATATGATTATGTCCTCTCAATCTTAAATAGTTGATCTTGGAATACATACCACATAATTCACATAGAAATAATTTTTAAATGCTTTTTTAGCAAATAATTTTAAAATGGGTCTCCGAGACTCAACCCATGCTAATTAGGGTTAATTTTATTTTCTATTTAAACACGTATTTTATTCAAAATATAAAACTTGACTTATCATGATTCAAAACTAGACTCTCAAAAAACTAAAACAAAATCCCGCACCACACAAAAATACAGAAGAATATTTTTGTTGTGTTATCGCGCGCATCACTTACACACTCCCTCTCACCCGCATCAGCTGCACGCATCAAAACAAGAAAATACATCAAAAATACTCTTCTATCTCTTAGTCGCTCGGTCTCGCTCACAAAATCATTCGACGTTTACGTAACACAGAATATTAATGCCCAATTCACAAAAGAATGTAATACCAATGACATAACACAGATGGCAATGCCATCAATAAAATGCATATTTCAAACAATCAAAGAAAAATTAAAAATTTGAAAACGAAACTGTTAAAAAATTGAATTTTATGACCATGGGAGTCGTAACAAGAGTAGTGCCAATGTCGCATATGCCCTAAAACCTTAACTGATCTTAGCTTCTTTAGAAAAGGTGTGGTGATGGAATTTTAGCCTCGAGATTGTCGCAGGTTTACCATTCGCTATATCGCCGAAGTTAGCAAAAGTAGTTTATAAAATTTCTAATATCTATGTGTGCCTGTTGTGTGTGTGCTGTGCAGACTAAAAGTTTGCGTCGCCTCTACAATACAGACGGATTGACTGATCTAGGTGAAACTTTTACTTAAGCTTTTTCCAGCTTTTCCCAGAAAAACTGTTTTTCCACAAAAATTGGGCCCCCGTACATCTCATACGGATTGAAAGTAAGTTTCAAATTTAAAAAAAATTTATGATTTTTGATTACACAAGACAGTAAATTTAAATTTTCGCTTTAGAAATCAAGTGTGATGTATTCGAGATCTATGTATTATCTATGTGTGTATCTTTGTATTTGTTACGGTAAAAGTTCGAAATCGGTAAATGTACGAATAAAAATGGGAAAAAAGTGTTTCATTGTCTCGAAATCTATATAAAAAGAGTCCTATATTCCAGAAATAATTCACCCTTCAACCCACGGATTACTTTTTATGGTATTAGCGAAAGGTGATACGGAATAGTGGAGGCTAGTGACATTACTAGCTCTCACGGGCTCGCGGAGGTTTATGTCGATTAGCCCTCTGGTGCGGGAACAAATGAAACTTTGGTGATGTCGAGAGGAAGGTAAACAATCATTTCGTACAATCGATTCGTAATCGTGTAAACGAATTTTCAGAATTTAAGAAAGTCGGGTGTTGGCCACAACATATTCAACCCTGACAAATGTGTATATGTCATTTTTTGCGCTTACTTGGCTAATATTTGCTTTCCAGGGGGCCTACTATGGAAATCGACCGCAGTCGATTTTTGTTCGTTGTTTATATTCAGCAATAGTAATCACTATTCCTGTACCTCAATTTTGTTGCCTTTTCGAGACTACAAGACTACGAGACTACGAAATATTTTGTATACGTACACTGTGTATAGTATTAATTTGTGTTACTGCGTGTTTTCATTTTTTTATATGTATTAATGTAGAGAGTGTGACGATAAGCATGAAAAATTGTCGAATCGGTTTAAATCGGCAAAAATTTTTGGTGCTTACATCCATTTGTCCCGTTGTAATTTGATGGAGAATTGAAGAAAATATTATCTCTAAGTTAAAATGGAGATCGGATAAATTACCACTACTAATAAATTTCTTTCTATTTTTTATTTTTAGGTGCCTTCCTAATACCTTTCGCTATTATGTTAATTCTCGAGGGTATTCCACTGTTCCTAATCGAATTGGGAATGGGCCAAAAAATGCGATTGGGTTCGCTGGGCGTATGGAACACAATACATCCGTGGCTTGGTGGCATCGGAATCGCATCGTGCATCGTTACACTGTTTGTTGCGCTTTACTACAACGTTATTATCACATGGTGTTTTTTCTATCTGTTCAATAGTTTTCAGGTATGTAAGCTCACACTATAATCGCCTAAATTAATTTATAATTGGATTTAATTTTAATTTTTATTTTTAGAGTCCGCTGCCGTGGTCGGTATGTCCGAAAACGGCAAACGGAACAGATGTAGTGGAATGCGCTAAATCATCGGAGACTGCATATTTCTGGTACCGAACAACACTCGATGCAGCTCCATCGATCGAAGCAAGCGGTGGACTTAAGTGGTGGATTGTGCTGTGCCTGTTACTGGCGTGGACAGTTGTATTTTTCATTGTAATGAAAGGTATTCAAAGTTCTGGAAAAGTTGTGTATTTTACATCACTATTTCCGTATATTGTGTTAACAATATTTTTTATCCGGGGTATAACACTAAAGGGGGCGGGCGCCGGTCTAATACATATGTACACGCCAAAGGTAAGAAATTTTCTCGATATACCCAAATATTTAAATTAAATTGTGTTTTATCAATAGGTTGAAAAACTGCTGGACCCGACGGTGTGGTTAGATGCAGCAACACAAGTATTTTATTCGTTCGGGCTGGCATTCGGCTCGCTTATCGCATTCGGCAGTTACAACACACCGAAAAATAATTGTGTGCGAGATGTAATTCTCGTCTCAGTGTGTAATGCAGTCACAGCTATTTATGCGAGTGTTGTGATCTTTGCGATTTTAGGATTTAAGGCGACACACAACTATGAAAATTGCATCGAAACGAATAAGCGAATTTTTGAAGACTTAAAGTTGTGGTCGAAAAATGGAACCGAAGAGCAATATGAGGTGGCATTAAATCAATATATAGCCCCAAATGAAACAAAATCCGGTGATGTGATACGGTGTAGTTTAGAGGATCAGCTGAATACTGCGGCTGAAGGTACAGGCCTGGCATTTATTGTGTTTACGCAAGCTATTGTTGAACTACCAGGGGCCCCATTTTGGGCTGTTCTCTTTTTTATGATGCTTTTATCGCTCGGGTTGGGTTCGCAGATCGGTATCCTTGAAGGAATGCTGTGCACAATATTTGATATTGATATATTTAAACGTATACGAAAACAATATGTGACCGGGGTCGTGTGCTTATTCTGTTTTTGTGTTGGGTTAATTTTCACCACCGGGGCTGGAGAATATTGGCTCAAAATGTTCGATTCATTTGCTGGTACAATTGGATTGGTTGTGGTGGCACTTATGGAAATGATATCGGTAATTTATATTTATGGACATGAAAAATTCACCGAAGATATTTATCAGATGACCGGTTATCGGCCGGGCCTCTACTGGCAATTGACATGGCGGTACATTGGCCCCGTAATTATGGCGTGCATATTAGTATCGTCGATTATTATGATGGTGATAAAAAATCCAAAGTATGGTGCTTGGGATGCAGTAAATGTAAGTGGCTTTATATTGATTTAAAGCCTAGAAAAATAAATTATTTTTTTGGTTACAGGGCCAAACAAAACAAACCGAATATCCGGATTGGGTGATGGGTATCGCACTCGCTATGATAATCGCGGGTGTACTACCGATGCCAATCGTTTACCTACTCCGAAGATACCAACTATTGAAAGTCGATCTTGATATACATCAAGGTTCGATCAGACGTAACGAGACGACTGCTTCGACAAAGGAAATGATCGATGAGGATGAGGTAAGTTCGTTTTTTATTGTAAGGATTACATTTTCAGAATTTTCTTTTAAAATATTTTATTACAAATTGAATGACATTGAAAAACGGTTTATTGTTATTTAACCAACACACAAACTATTTTATAAAAACACACAATTAAACACAATAAAAAAAAAAACTTCTCTTTGACGAGAAATGGTTCGGAAGACTGTCAACGGTTAAAGATTTTATTTATACTAACACATGCATTAATATTTTGTTTTACGTTTATTGCTAAATATATAAATAATTTTACAAAATATATCTATATATAAATATTATTGCTAAAACTAATATATAAAATACTAATTATAGTTTTTCATTATCTATATGTTTTATTCATTTTTTCATGTTATCATACCATAATGTCTGTCCATATAACAATTTATAACAAAATTATACACACATACTATTACTAAAAATAATATGAATTATACACTGGTCTATGTATGCGTACTAACCATATTAATTTCTATATGTAAATCACAAAAACGTGTAATCTACTAACAAAAGGTGGTTAGTCCAGATTTACCTCCGGCTCAAACATTATCAGCTACGAGATTCACGATTGGAGATTTTGACGTAAGTTATATTCCTTAAGTACAACTTTTTGTTTCATCATTTTTGTTTTATCATAAAAGTCATTATTTAAAAATCATTTTTCTAAATTTAAAAGAAAAATGTGATGAAAATGTGCAACCTTGGCAGGTATATGTTTTAGCGACGGGTATGTGTTACGATGAAGAGACTGTTAAAATTTAAATTTTTTGCTCAGATTTTTAAAATCTATTTTAAAGACTGAGTTTCATCATAATGGGCAAAGTTAGTGAAATTCCAGGACTAAATAAAAATTTATTTAAAATTTAACGTTAACGGTCGAATTGGCGCCAATTGTAACTAACGGTACAAAAATTAATTTAATCAAACTCTGTTAAGAAATCAGTAACGTTCAGCATTCCTAATTTTCGGAATTTAGTCCAAACACAAATCGATTTTTAATCAGCTTGGAATTGAACTAAAATTGGCTCAGAAATAATCCAGAAGTTCATTGTAGATTCAAATATGAAACCGTCATGTTTTAAATTTAGTAAAACACAATTTTGGAAATTTGTTGGTGGAGACATAAAATGACGTCGTAACGTTACTTAGACTGCGGTCCAATTCGTAACTTATTTTAAGGAATCTAACTTAATAAATCTCCTCTCGAATAGACTTATTATAGATTTGTTTGGCCATTTTGGGAGGCTTGTGTCTAACCTTGTAACTCATCTGAATAAGTGAAACAAGTCTACGATAAGTTTAATTAAGAGGAAATGTATTGTAGACTTTCAAATAAGTCAGTCTCCACAAAATAAATCAAGAATTGGACCGCAGTCTTAGACCCTTATTGCGAATACATTTTCAAATCGCAAAAAATGAATTTGAAAATAAATAGATGGTAAGCTACGAAGAGATGATGTTCCTCTTAAAATTGAACAAAAAGAATTACAGAATTTTATTTAGCTGGTAACTAAAAAATAATAATTTATTATGATAAATAAAATATGGATTTATAAACAAAATTAATGGATTTTTACTAGTTTTAATCAATATTTTCGTTTTGGTAAATATAATCATAAAAATCTGAATTTGATCAAATCAAAACCTGGTTTCAGCTATAGTTGGTATCATTGGATTCTGAATATCGTTTTAGCATTTGACGGTTACAATATCAGTTATTGAAATTTACACTGCTTCTTTAGTATTTGCAAAAATACCGGAAATATTTTCTGACACACATACACCACTAGAATATTCGCGAAATATTCCCACACTAATTTTCCCAATATCCACTATTCACAAAAACACAACAATAAATAATTTCCACAATTATTTATTAATTCACTCTTTACTCCATTTATAATTTTTAATTACACCATTATTTACACTTTACACCACTTATTATTATTCCGCTAATAACTTTCGCGTACCGAACCTCCCAAATGACTCACAAAGGCCGACTCATTGTGTTCGTTGCACTCGCATAAATATACCGATCAAATATTCTAGACTCGTCTGGGTCTTCACAGAAGTAATCTTCTCGGTTCTGTTTTACTATAATCCGCTTATCCTATATGTCACTAATCTCACAAAAATGTTAGTAATGCTCAAAACCATAAATGAGCAATTTTTGTTGAATAATGGCTGATTTACATGCGACCAACATTTTTCTTCTGCAAAATGAAAGAGATATAACATTGACTTTTTGCACATGAGAGACAAGAAAATAAATATATCTCAACAAAATTTTGCAGAAAATTTTTAAGCCACTACACTGCAAAAACAACTATACATAATATGTTGCCATAAAAATAACTGTTGCCATAAAATATATTCGATTCGACTACGCAAATATTTTTAAAATTACACAAAAAATAAAATATTTCGTATTTATAAATGTTAAGGATTAATAATAATTAACAGAAGGCACAAATAAAAATGTAAATTTCGCATTTGAATTAATTAAAAATAAATTAATAATAATGCCATAAAAAATTATGGCATTACTAGATATATATTTCTTCCTTTCTCGCACATTAAATAATTGTATATAGCGGATGCTTCTTATGTAAGTACAAAAATTTGCGGAAGCAAAATGTTGGTCGCGTGTAACTGGGGTATAAAACCTAACTAATTGTGCCCATCAAACCACTAGCGTAACGTTACCAATTGTGTAACGTTGCGAGATCGTAAAGTTATTAGTTACTGGATCGCGAATATCGTTATAGAATTTAGTAATTTACACATTTCTGGAATATTCACGAAACTACTGAAAATAATCTGTGTAAAATTATCTAATATTTATCTAATATTTTCGCCACTACTGGAATATTCCCGAAATATTCCGACAGTAATTTTCCCACATTTATTTTACCAACACTAAATCACAACAACAAATGATTTCCACAATTATTTATTAATTCACTTAATACACCATTTACAATTTTTAATTACACCACCATTTTCCACACCACGTGGTGGTGGTGTTAAGTGAAACACAGTGGTGTTAACTGAAAACAGTGGTGTAATGAAAAATTAGTGAATGGTGTTTTAAGTGAAGTAATTAATTGTGAAAATTATTTGGAATTTTAGCTCGGGGAGTTGATGAACAAAGTAAAGAAACGCAACAAATGAATCAAAACATTGATAAACAAAACTAAAAATTGGATCAAAAATTTGATGAACAAAAAAGTAAAGAGATGAGGCACGGTAGAAATCAAAATAGGTAGACAAAGAAACGAGACGAAACTGGATCAAATGGTAGACATCATATTGTTCAAACGAAATGAGGATGTAGGCAAGATGAAGAATACAATTGAACATTCGGGTGTACCGGATGACGAAGACGATGAAATGAGTGCCATTGGAAGGGAGGAAACATTGGGCTTTGTGAAACAGCAGAAGCAACAAATTTCTCGGGATATTGGATGCTCAACCGGATGCAAAATCTCGACGTCTCTAAGTGAGCCATTTGTTGGTCAGCCAGGGTCAAAAAACGAGGTATTCATTGTGAGTGAAATGACGACGGGTTACCTGGTGGGGGTAATTTCGACAATTGTTGTGCAAGGATTGCTTATATACAACAGAAAACGATGGTAAACTTGAAAATGATGATGCTGGAGGTGTTGACGTGATGGAGAAAATCGAAATCAGATTTCAACGCATGGATGATGTCGGTCAGTATAACTTACAGAAAGATGAGAAACTCGCTGCACGCGCGGCGATGCTCACGGATGATGCCGAGGAGCAATTTTAGCAGCCACGTTGAGACAGGGTTGAGAAAGAAAACTTGAATGAACGCTGGAGGCCTATTATGACTTTTTTCCTTTCGTAAAATTTGAAAATCGTACAATCCGCCCTATTATTGTTATGATTATAGTAGATTACATCGGGTAATCGGGCAAATATTAGTTACTCTAGTAACACTACTCCCTCTATAAAAAAATAACAATAATGATGACATGAAGTCATTTCCTGTATTGCTCTTGGGTAAATAAAATGTAAGGTTAAATAAAAGACGTAACTCAAAAGTAATCTCGAGCTTGTTCTTTTATTTGCATAAATAGAAACGTAAAATACAATAATTGGCGACGAGATATTAAACGAAACAACAAAAAAAAGGATAAATTTCAACAAAGAAAATAACATTAAAATTCACGTGTGTATTGTGCCGGAAAAATGACGGACAAAAAATTAATACCACCAATAAATTCGATAAGTGATTAATTCGATTTGAAGAAGCATTAAAATTTTTCAATTTCAAAGTGCAGATGAAAAACAGATGTATTGACAGTATTGACACCATTATATTGGTGCGGAGGCACATGATCTTTTGTGTGACCATCTTTCACCCTTAAAAGCTGAGGACAAATTATACGACGAAATAGTAAAAATATTAAATAAAATGTATGTTCCAACACCTGTTGAGATATTCGAGTATTATAAATTTCACCACCATCATCAACGGGAAGCGGAAACTATTAAAGAGTATGAAGCATCAATACAGAAAATGGCGATTAATTGCAATGTCGGAAATTTACTGGAGACGGCACTTAGAAATCAGTTCGTGTGGAAAATTTAAATCTTCAGGTGGTGTGAATGTAAATGCGATTCATTCGGAAAAGATAAAAAAGAAGGTAAGCGCTACCAACACAAATTCAAAAGAAAATCAAAACAGTCATAACACAGGTATACAAAATAAAAGTTTCATAACAAAAAATAGTGAGGTAAGAAAAATAAATTATTTTAGGTGTGGGGACCTCATCATCATCATGCAAACAGTTGTCGGCATGTTCGAATCGGTTGTTTGTTTTGTAAAACAATAGATCATATTCAAAAAGTGTGTAATATATCAAAAAGTAATGCCAATTATTGCCTTGAACAGGCTGATAAAATTGGAAGTTATGTTGCTAAGCTAATGTAAGGGAACAGGGTAGTTCGTATGTAAAAAGATTAAGTCAAAATAAAATGTGGATTGACATCAAAATAAATAATGTGCCGGTTCAAATGGAGCTGGACACAGATTTGCCTGTTTCAATTATGTCAAGTATTGAATTTTATGAAAAATTTCCAAATTGTAAATTAAAAGAAAATAATTTAAAGTTATATTCTTCCAGTTAAATATTCTTGGATTGATTGAAGTGATGGTTGAATTCGAAGATAGTTAAAAATTGTTAGCATAGAGGAGTCGGACATTTTTGAAATAAACCAGATTTAAACTTTACCATTAACTATGCAAGAAATTGCGCAAGAGACAGCTCGCGATTCAAAATAAAGAAATCACTGGAAAATTTAACAACTGGTGTACATAAATTGGAAGAGTTTTCGTATCAAACAGGTTGTATAATTCGTGGAATAAGAGTAATGATTCCGGAAAATTTAAAAATAAAGTGCTAAACGATTTACATGAAGCACATTTCAAAGTGACAAGAATGAAGGCACTTAGGCGAAGTTTCTGTTGGTGGCCAGGATTCGATAAGGACGTAGAAAATTTATGAAAGGCTTATGAAAGAGGTGAACAATGCGGGCAGAAATTATGAGGAGCGACAGCGTTGTAAGATTGGACCCTATGTTGCTAAAACGCGAGAGGCACAGCCAAAAGAGTAGAAGATCACCTTTACGAGGGCGTTGGCAATGAGGCGGAAGTTTGGATCCTGTTTGGGACGAACAGGATTAGGTGAGAGGGGAAGTAATATTACGATCTCGCCTATTGGGTTGATGGACAATTATATCGGCATCGGCGAGACATTTATTCAACAGTAATTGTTCATTTAAGGTGTAGAATTTTTCTATCATCTTTTTGAGAGATTAGTGACATCTGGGATTGGAGTAGTTTAAAACAGAACCTAGAATAAACCTAGGCGAATCTAGATTATTCGATCGGTGTATAAATACGAGGGAAACAAACACAATGAATCAGTCTTGGTGTGACATTTGAAAGATGGTTTGCTGGAAAGATTAAAAGCGAAAAGGAAGAGTGGCAAAATAATAAGTGGTGTTTAGTGAAAATAGTGGTGTAATTAAAAATTGCAAATGGTGTATTAAGTGAATTAGTAAATAATTGTTCAAATTATTTGTTGTTGTGATTCAGTGTTTGTATTTACGCGAATTTCTTGTATTTACGCGAATATTCCAGAAGTGTGTGAATTACGAGAATTGGTGTTGTAGCTATCAAATTGTATAACGATACTCAGAATCCAGTGATACGGACCGGATTTGACAAGGCAAATTCATAACAGCATTAAATATCTACCATTCGAACTATTCTACCATTGAACATTCCTAATAGAAAAACTCCGTATTTGCATACCAAACAACCTCTGGCCCTCTATCAGAAATTTTATCAGTTTTCATAATTTTTTTGGAAATTATTGTTTAAAAATAACTACGTAGGTACGAGGTTATGGATTTAATTTTACTATCGCGAAAAAAATTGAGTTTATTGTTGTTGTAAAAGATGTTCCATTTGTTAGTTTTTTTAAGGTCAAAAACAATATTTATTGTGCGGTGGCAACCCGGAAATATTTTGACAAATGAAAAACCAAAACTATACAGATATTAGTCATATATATTCGTTTACAACACAACAAGGCGTTTTGGTTATCTGTAAAAAGAAAACGCCCTATAGAGCTTAGAATTCGCAAAATTGTTAGACGTTTTGAAAAAATTTGATCAGTTGCAGGTCGTAAGACCATTGATCATCGTCTAGTTCGTACTCTTGAAACAGTAACAGCTGTAAGTGATAATGTTGTTGAAAAGCTAAGCATCTCTTTGAGGTGTCGTTCACAACAATATAACGAACTGAGGCCATTGAGCTGCTTTTATTGGAAAATGTCATCAACAATTTCAAGGCTGTTTTGTAAACAGCCATTTATTCTAAACTTATTTACGTATACTTTCCGCTTGATGCCCAAGTTCACGCTATTCAACGCCTTTAATAAAGCCATATCAAGTGCGTGTCCTCGTAGTAGACCGCTGGGTAAACCACGGTGGTGGTCAATAATTGTAGTAAAAAATGCAGAATACTAAAGATCCGAGAAAACCAGTATGCTAGGACAAAGAAGTCTTCAAAACATACAAATTCGAATTAAGAAATGCTAAAACAAATGCCTGGAGACTATACTAAAGTAAAATACACTAGCCCTCTGAAAATTGTAGGCTGCGTAAAGTGTTATCTCTAAAACCAACCACTCTGGGTTTTCTCCAACGACCAGATGATTCTTGGACCGTGACTAGCGCAGAATCCTTAGCAGGTAGCTTCAAATCTGCACCATAAAGGCTTAATGACAACAGAGGAGAAATATTCTATGGGCTATAAATAGCTGAAAGCCTTATAAGTCAGAAAAATATAATTTAGACAAAAATGCTATGAAAATGTTTTTCCCAATTCCTTATTTCCAGAAAAAGCCAGAATAGTGCCACTGGCGTTCCAAATTAACATGCTTTATCATTTATGTCACGGTCCTTACTCCAATTCCGGCCAGTATACACAATTGTGTATGTCAATTTCGATGAAACAATGAAAAAAAAATATTTGTTGAACTCGAAAAGGTTATAATAGTCCACTTAGGCAAATAGTATAGAAATTCTGATGGGAATACATCCCAAAAATCCCATATTTGCTGCATGCAACAAATGTTGCACGTGTGAAATGCGTCCCAAAAATATCCCAAATTTGTTGCATACAAAAAAAGTTACACGGAAATCTCAAAAATACATACATAAATATAAAATTTAAAATAATTAATAGAAATAAACATAAATTTTAGATTTTCAGATTAACAAGGCAAGTATGCAAGTAAGTTTTCAAAATGCTAATAACAAAAGTCATCTTCTAAAAGACACATACACACGGTTTTTTCCTACAAGATTTAAATTTGAAATCTATTCTACAAATTTCAAAAGATTCACATGTGGGTAGGGTTTCTAGAACGCTCGTGATACGTTCTTTTAACAGGCCAAACTAATGAAACACTTCCTGGGGTCGGCGATTAAATAACTGGTCTTTTACAAAAAGGTTGTTGCTACAAATTTCAATTCACAAATTTGTTGCAATAACCCCTTTGTAGAAGACCCGTTATTTATATCGCCAACCCCCAGGAATCGGTTGATTCAATTGTCCCGTTAAAAGAACGTATCACGAGCGTTCTAGAAACCCTACCTACTTGTCAATCTTTTGAATTTGTTGAACATATTTGTTAATTGAAACTTGTTGCAAAAACCTATTAATTTTGAAACGTTTATTGCATGCAACAAATTTGGGATTTTTTTTTGGGGATATATTTCACTATGGTCATTTGAAAGGCCATAATGTTGATCACTTTGTTGGTGGGATCATGAGGACCTATCAAACGAACATAGTGGCATGAATGATAAAGCATGTTAGTCTGCAACTCTAGGCCATTCAATCCATTTTCAATATATTAAATTAGCGAGATTTTGCCAAAATACACCCCTGTATCCCAATTAGAACTTCTCTACAATTGGGCCGAAGTTGACTAACATTATGACGGTGTATCAAATGGCCATAACGGCATACTCACCAAACTTTTTTAACGAAATTTAGTTAACAATTTGGCTTATCAACGGGTTCCGTTTTTAATTTAAACATTTGTAATTTACAAATTGTAATTTACCCCTTCTGCGTGGGAGTTAAAAGTTTCAATTACTATGTAAGTTGGGGGGAGAGGAAATTAAACGAAAACTTTTAAATGTGTGTCATATTGTTTTTAATTTATATAATTAATAGTTTTTTTTAAATATTAGTTTCATTGGTTTTATTTTAAAACATCAAAAAAATATTAAGAAAAACAAAAATAAAATTTTTCATATTATTAAAATAATTGAGATCGCTCGAACGGCGTCGGTACCAAATCCCGAATTACAAAAGACCGAATTATCAAAATCTCGACAAAAAAAAAATCTCGTCTTCTAAAATCCCGACTTCCAAAATCCCGATTTTCAAAATTCCGATTTTTGAATTCCCGATTTTGCTGAAACCTAAATATTAAATATTAAATTTTGTTTTTTATCATCATTTTTATTAAGAACTTGGTCGTTTTTTGGCCAATCTTGATTAAATTTGGATTATCGGATATAATTGGCATTTTAATGTGAATTATTCCAGAATTTTTGGGATTGGGCCTGCTCAATTGAACTTGGCCATTCCTCAAGGATGGGGAATAAAATTGGATTTGTATAAATATGTTCTTTTAATAAAATATATTTTTGGTCGTCCTGAAAAGAACGTTTGGGTTTTTGATGAAATATTTAATGATAAAATAAATAAATAAATGAAAAACCCCGCTATTAATGTAACTTGATAGCATGAGCAATATTTTAGCATATTTTAGAACGGCATACGGTACGAAAAAGCATAAGGTACAAATTTGCGTTTTTCAAAACTACATATTTGAAAACGGAATAAGGGTTAAAAAATGACAATTTTCAAAACAGCTTTTTTCAAAACGGCATGTTTCAAAACTGCACAAGGTAGAATGGAATCTTTTAATTGATTATGAATTATATTTTCATTTTCAAAATATGAAATTTGGAAAAATGCTGTTTTGAAAAATGTTTTTTGAAAATATAATTTATGAAGCGCCGTTTTGAAAAATGCCGTTTTGTACCAACGTCGTTTTGAAATATGTAATTTTGAAAAATGCCGTGGTGCATTTAAATACTTTTTAACCATTTAGAAAAGTTTACTTAATGTCATAAGCTAAAAACATATTTGTTTTCTTTTTTAAGTCGTTACCATACTGCACTCATTAGAAAAAGATTTTCAAAAGGGTGATTTAAAAAAAAACTATGAATTCGGCCGAATTCATAAGTTTTTTTAATCATGCTTTTGAAAATCGGGCTTTTGAAAATCAGACTTTTGAAAGTCGGGCAAACGACATTCGAATAATTCAATATTCACATCACATGTCGAATTTTAGCAAACTCGGCTAAGAAATGGCATATTTCCATCCCTATTGGCCATATACCAGAGCTTTATCAAAAAATGGTTTAAGAATCCTAATTAGATCGCACATGAATTTCAAAAAAATCGAGTAAGAAATAGCATAAATAAGATCGAGTTGAAAGAATTTTAAATTTTTTTTAAGCATCTGTACACAATATGCTGGATGTACTTTATACAAATACACTCAGAAAAAAAAATTACTACCAAATACTTAGTTAAATTAATTTGGTTATTTTAACACAAAAGTTCTGAGTTAGATAAAACAAATCTCTTGTTTAATTTTAAAATTTGGTATTGTCTTACTTGGTTACTACACAAAATGAGTGAAATTTGAGTTACCAGGATGTTGCTACGTAGTTTTGTTTAAATTAACCAAAAAAATTTTGTTAGGTGAACAATATTAATGTTATAACTAACCAAGTAGTTTAGTTTATCTTAATTACTTATTTTGACCTATAAGTTTTGTCATATAAACTAAGACTTGTTAAAAATTACAATTAGGTTGATAATTGAGTAGCAAATCAATAAAATTCGCTAAGACATTGTGATTATACTTTGTATGTAAGTTCAAAGTTGTGTCAATATTTTTGTAACGACCGAATTTCTTAATATAAGAATTCAATGTTTAAGAATTCAATGTTTTATTAGATCGAAACCAAAATTCCAACGTGTTGGTTTGGTAACCTCACTTTGAAGTTGCAACATTAAAGCTGAAGAGGCACATAGCTTTCGTTTCGTTTTCAGTTGTTTTTGTGTTATTTGATAAATCGAATTATTTATTTCTCACAATTATGTTTCAATTCAATCAATTATTTATAATAATATATTAATTAATTTAATAATGAGTGAAGATTTATACATTGACAAAAAAATGATAACGATAAACGCCAAAATAAATAATTTGAGGTTATTGTTTAAGTTTTATTGAAATTTGATCAACTGTTTCGGTTCGGTTCCGTCTTTAACATCACAATGTGAGCATGTTTTCGGTTTTCCATACATTTTGACATATTCAACTTAAAGGTCGGAACGAAACGAAAATTATGTGCCTCGACCTTAACGTTTGCAACATTTACCGCCAATTTGGTTACATTTACTAAGGAAGTTTGGTAAAATTAACAAGTCATTGTAAAATAATTTTTTCCTTTGGCTGATTTAACAAAACAGTTGGTTACTGTTACCAATTATTTTATTTTCCAGTTCTATCCATTAAATTAACCATTTGTTTTTGGTTATATTAACTAAGTTAAAAATTAAATAACCACAATTTGGTTATTTAAAATTAAAATTTTATTCAACTAAGATCCTGTTCGTTTTTATAACTAAGAGTTTTGGTTGATCAAAAATCACCGTTATTTTGGCAAAAGAGACTCAGATTTTTGTTTCTTTTGACCCAAGTTTTTCTCTGAGTGTAACATCTAAAATAGTTCACGGTACCTTGTTAAAGTTCGTATTTTGTAATGACGTCCACGTATACTATACGTCACTCCGCAGTAGAGATGATTTTATGCATGACGTATACGGTACCACGCCGAAGGATTAAATAGAATTAGGTTTTACAACAAACACACCGCCCAATAAAATATACTAATTTATCTCTGTTGTCGTATTTATTCACTTTTGGCTGGGAAAACGAAAACACTTCGTGCATTATCGATTTCCTTTTATCTTTCGGCTTGAAATTTTCAGCTCACTTTAATAGTATCTTGTATCTTAATTATCGAATAATTATCCGGTATATTACGAACCAACAACAACAATATAAAATCGTCTTTCACTAAATTTTACTTTTACTCATTGGTACACGATTCAAACCATCAAACGTTAATTTAAATGAATACTTCCGGCTCCAAATAGTGAATTTGTGAATTGAAGAATTTTTCACTTTTAGCATTATTTTATTATTGTTTATTATGAATTCATCAATTTTTCTTTACATTACTTCTTTATTATTGTTTCTTGTTATTTTCTTGTATTATTAACATTCCAGTTTTATTTTATATAGTTTTAGTTAATTTTAAGTATTTCACCAACATATAATTGGATCATGTGATCTGTTTGTTGGTTATTTTTTGATTGAAATTGCAGAACATTTTGGAATTCCATTTTCTCCCCCAAACCGCATTCCTTGACAATTTAAGGAAAGGTTTTGGGATATAATCCTGATATAATGATTTCTGTTGAGGAAAAAGAGGTTCGAAACTACTAAATAGCCTGTGGTGGTGAGCAGGTTAAATCACTATTTTCAGATGGTTTGCTCAACATTCGCGCTCCGGCACAGGTAAAAAAAAAATATGTTATAGTTTAGATCAAGAAGTACCAGAAAGAAGCTGGAAAAGTAAACTCTCTCGCCCATCGTATACCATCCAAAGCACATTTTCATCACACAAGAAATCGCAAATTGAAAAAAGTTCATTGACGCGTAACATCATAAATCGATGATTTTTTTCAAATTGACGATACTAAAGACGAAATCGCGCCAACAATAAAATTAAACACGTTTTTAAATTTCTTCATCTTTAGATATAAGAAATCATCGATCATCAACCCAAGATAAACAAAACTTTAACACTAACAATCATTATTCATTCAAAAAATACTAAATCAATTCATTGGTAAATCATTTTGTTTTTTGTTCTATAATCAGAATCACATGTAATTTTCATAATCCATCATCATTATCACCACATATTTTCATTCCCAACGAATTATTAATTAAGTTGTATAACACAATTTTTTTTACTTTTTCACCATAAATTAACGCCAAAATTAAAAAAATTAAACTAACAAAAAACTATCATGGTGTATTGTGGACATAAACCACCTATATCTAGACCGATGCCAGAAGGAATCGTTCTACTAAATAATTTGTATATAGAGAGTAAAGTGCTGTGTAAATCGTATACAGTTTGTACATTACAATTAAATTACTGTAATAATAATAATAATTAACAACCAAAAAATTAATTCATCATCTAACACGCCACAACAACAAAACAAATAATTTTTTGATTTATTCGTTTACGCGAGTTGCTGTTTCTAATTACTAAAAACAAAAATAATAATTTAATCGAGCGAAAGTAAAATATTAATTTTATTACAAATAATTAATTAGTAACTGTTAATGTTCGCGCACGCTGATTAATTAAGTTTAAAAAATAAAATTTAAAAATTCAACGAGAAGGCGAAAGGAAAATATGCTCGAAAAATTAAAAAAATAAAAAATCTCGCAGCTAATTAATTAATTAATTAATAATAACTAAAACATGTTTTTAATAAATAATTTAACTATAGTTAATTATAAAACTTACACAAATAAACACAAACCCATACACTCAATTACAAAACATGGAAATGAATTATTGAAATCAAAGATATTGCTACAAACTAATAATGATAGATAACATTAAGTATTAATAATGTTAATAATTATAATAATAAGGTTTATTAATTAATAAAATTAACGACAATATACTCGTATATATGGTAAATAGTTTTAAGTGTTTTCCGTTTTTTTGTGTTTGTGTCGTAGAGGTTTAAATATCAAATTTTATTTAATTTAATTGTTTTTGATGTTTTTTTTTATTTACAAAATTAAGGTACATATCGCACCGTCACTTTACAGTGAAATGTCAAGTCGAAATTTATTTCACCGTGAATGACACGGATTTTTTTTTTATTAAATTGCTGGCTAAACTACATTGTGGTAAAATTAGTGCTAGTCCAGGAGCCGAAAACACGGGAAAAGAAAATTTCAAATTTCGCCTGAAAGACAAAACAAATAAAATCCAATTTCTAGAAAGAACCAAAAATAATTTAAGCCTAATATTAAAACTTTCCAAAGGCGGCTACACGGACGAAATTTGTGCTTATCATAGAAATATGATTTTAATACATTTTGATTCATAAATTGAGGAAAAACTAACTAGCCCCTAAAAGATACTATATTAATAAAACAAAATACAGAGGATACCACCGAATAATATTTTTGTTGAACAACTAATTCAAAAATAGAATTAGCATATTATAAAATCTAAGTATAATCAATTCAGATAGCATATTCATGTCAGGCAAGTTCATTGCCTGAATTTGTGCTAATCCAGAATTGGCCCAATGCCATTCAACAACAAAAACCGTTGATTGAACGGTTTTCTGACACAAAGTGTGTCATCAGAAGCACCTGATTGCAAATTTCTGTAAAAAATTATCATTTCCATCAAGAAAACGTAGTGTCTGAATTTGTTCAACGATTTTTGTTGTTCAATGGAATTGAGTCAATTCTGGATTAGCACAAATTCAGCCATTATAATTTTCGGATGGAAATGAACTTGCCTGACAGGAATATGCTATTTGAATTGCTTATCCTTTAATTGTATAATATGCTTCTTATATTTTTAAATTAGTTGTTCAACAAAAATATTAATGGACAGCATCCTCTGTATTTTTTTTTTATTAATATAGTATCTTTTAGGGGCTAGTTTGTTTTTTCTCAATTTATGAACCAAAATTTATGAAAACCACGTAGTGTAGCCGCCTTTGGAAAGTTGTTTACAGGCTAATGTCAAATCTCTATGAGCTTCTGGAAAATTTAACATTCAATTAAATTACCGTGCTCGAGTCACTACGACTTCAAAATAAATGTTTCCCAAACAACTCAAGAGCTCTAAGGGAGGATAAAACGAAGATAATTTAACGTAAGCACAATAGGCGGTAAATTTAAAATTTTTGGTTTCTTCACATTTGGCAGTAGAGGTTTTTTTTGTTGTTGTAAATATTACCGATTTTATGACGAGTAAGGAAATAAATGTAACGATTTACGATTTAAATTTATGGCATAATTCTGTACGTTTGATTTGAGTTCGATTCTGTATAATCTTAATGAAAGGTTACTTATACTTGTCTATTGCCAATAAAAATATATGAAATTTATCAAAGTCTTAAAATCTTATATGCTTTAAGGTATATAAATTGCGGAAATGACAGAATTCGATCTTTACTCACACACAAAAAATAGTACCCAACTATACATGCAAATCCAATATTAGCCGGTAAAAATGATTTTCCCATGTACATTACAGATACGTCTACACGAAATTGGGTTTTATTTGTTTCGTCTTTCAGGCGAAATTTTAAATTTTCTTTTCCCATTTTTTCAGCTCCTGGATTAGCACTAATTTTTCCCCGTGAGCACTAATTAGCACAAATTGGGCGTAATTGGTATGCAAAGTTTCATTTTGAAATTCGAAAGTTTCCCTTCTGCAGTTACCCACACAACGAGGTTTTACTGGTGTATACTAAGGTTCAAACTAAGTTGGTAATATATTCCAAAAAAATCGGCTAGATAAATACAGTGCAATTTTTTAATTATTAATTAAAATAAAATTTTACAAATTAACTTGCAGTATAAAGCCACATTTACACGGTGTACGAAGGGAACTGTGTAAATACTTTTTTCATAAAAATAATCGTCACAGTAAAATATGATGATGATTTGATTCATCCTAGATGATTCAGAGTGGATGAAAAATATTATCATTCATACAAAATTATCAAAGTTACTGAGTTCCAAATAAATTTAAAAAATTGAAGAATGATTTTAAATGTTTCAGGCACTGTGGAGAAACAAAACAAAGCAAAACAAAACAAAAATAATTGCACTACACACTATGGTCATCGAAAATGGCGGCTGAATATTAAATAAATTATTGAAAAATAATAAAAACAAATACGTTAATACCTCGATTTGCGTCGTTAATGGGCCCCGATAAAGACGACGCCAATCGAAATAAGTTTTCCTAAACAAATTCATATTTTTATGTACACTACGCGAAATAGCTATATGGGATAATGTAATCTGAACTGTTTTCTTCAAAACCATTTCGCTGATTTTATTTTACATTGTATGGAAAAATTTGTCAATATATATAGTCGATGCAATGAAGCACTAAAAAGGCCAAAAGTTCGAAATTTTTGAGAGCAAGACGGATCGGAATGCGGTTTTTTGCATTCGCTTCCAAAAAATTATTTGTAAAAACCGCCCCTATTTGTTTTTTTTTTGAACAAACCTGAAATTGCCTAGCTGCAGCTAAAAATGCATTCCAAAAATGCATTTTTTGAGACGGCACCTGGTGCGCCCGAACCTGGACGCGGGATGTCATCCTCGAGAATTTTCCAGACAATATCGGCAAAAACAATCCGAAAATCATTGTAGGGGCGTTTTTTGGGGGCGCTTAATTCAAATTTCACGTCCGAACTTCTAATGCACCGGAACCTGGGCCTGAACGCCGTCTCCGAGGGTTTTCCTCACACGATCGCAAAATACTAGCCGAAAATCGTCTCATAATTTCACACATTCATTGATGTGTAACTCTCGCCTGGGGCCCTCGAAAAAGTCGATCCAGTCCTGTGAAATTCTAAATGCCGGGTTTGAATAGAGCGAGAAGAATTACGACAATAATCTCGTAATTCTCGGAAACGCAATGTTCTTGATGAGGACAAGCTAAAATGGGACCAGTTACTAGTACAGTACAGGTACAGTATGTATATAAAAACCGCTGTAAAAGGGAGAGTAAATTTAGGGAAAATTCTCCCCACAGTAGACGCCATTCAACAACATAGAAAGAGGGTCTATTTTCAAGTGCAACATTGGCTCCACGGAGACCAGCTGACCATGGACCCAACAGAATGCGGGGGGAGAAAGGAAGGCGACACACTGCTCCCTGTAGAAATGACACAAAAACCTGCGCCCAAGAATATTATGGAACTAATATTCTGTGGATGCGCATGAGATTGTAATCCGTAGGCCTGTAGTTTCAGGAAGCACGGTCTCCCTTGCAATCTTGACTGTAAAATTTGTGAAGGCTCAACTTGCACCAATATTGAAAGATATTCAGTTGAAAACGTTATTGCGGCAGATAGAGAGGCCTTAGATGAGGAAGAAGTTCTACTTATGAATACATCAGTCGATGACGAAGAAAATGAACAGACTAGCGATATGTCACTTGATTAAGAATTTGATATATAGTGACGTATATCTAACCTACATAAATATTGACTGTCTATTCATTCGATTTATTCCCTCCTCACATAATTTAAATAGAATGAACAATTCCAACCAGATATTGCAGTATTGATGTCCGTCTCTAAAACATCATGTTTGGTTGACATTCATGGGAATGATATCGATGTCAAGATAAAGGTGCCAATGCACCAGGTGTTCAGGGGTCGTTTTCAACGTGTAATTTGGATTCAGCAATCCAAAAAACACCCCAACAATGATTTTCGGGTTGTTTTTGTCGATATTGTCAGGAAAATTCTCGGGGATGATGTCCGCGTCCAGGTTCCGGTGCACCAGGTGTCCGGGGGGTGTTCGCTGCCACTCAATATTTGGATTCAGCGACCCAAAAAACCCCCTGGTACCGAGTTTCTCTCCTCGACTAATACTCAATAAACTGAAATTAAAATTTATATTCATCCTGTTTTCGTATTACCGTTAATTTATTGTTTTTAACAATCGCCAGTTGAAGGAAATTGCTGTATGGGTTAAGTGCATTTTTTAAAAATGTTTTATTGTTATTGTGTAGCAAAAAAAAGGATATTCAGAAAAATTATAAAAGGAGTTAAATGTTTTTTTTTTACATTTAGTCCAGTGAAACTGTAAGTTATTTAGTAGGGGTGAACCTGTAAGTTATTATAGTTGCGATTTTCATTTTCTGATGATAAGTGGCATTGAGTACCTCATTAAAAACGAGATCGAGTTTTCAAGAAAACATTCTGTTGTAGGGGGAGAAAACTACCCCCAAAAGACCTGGAAAATCGATTTTCCGCAAATATCTCCTAAAAATGGCAGTTACAGATTTTTTGTTCAGATAAACATTGAAGATCAGTTAATTTTCTACAAAAATGGTCCTGATGACTTTTTTCAAAAAATTGACCTTTATCATGACCCCTGTGACTTGAGTTACGTTTTGACTCTTTGGTCATATTGAAAAAACGGGTCAAACTTTCTGCTCCCGCGCAATTTTGACCTCGCCAGGAATTTGTTCCTGTTTTTTTTGTATTGCACTAATTTGCTCCAAATTTTCTTGATTATGGGTCCTCAAAAGGTCCTTTGTCACCTGTTAAATTTTTTAAAATCTAATTTTCTTCCATTTTGATTAAAACTTTGTGTGTTGAGTCCCAATTTTTTGCTGTTTTTGGACCGCGGGAAATTTTGTAAACAACCACCAATTAAAAATTCATACATGATCGGATTGGTCTCTTTGACATATCATTTGAAAGCTGATAACGTCTACTTTTCGATTGTGCAATTATTATTTTTTTTTCACAAAATCGGCCAATTTCCAATAAATTTGGAAAATGCGTGCTCAAGGGAAAAACGCACTTTTTCTTTTCGTGGCTTTTTTCTCTCGACTCTTTATTTCTGACGTTTTGACACCTTGACTAGAGTAAAGGTGGAATTCTCACCTTTCCATCAAAGCATATAAAATCATCTCATTGATACGTGGGAAAACCCCGAGTCCTAAACGTAATGCTATAGTTTTATTACTTTCATTTCTTCTGTCGTTCCAAAAAATATACTTCCGGTCCAAAAAATATTGTTGATTCAATTCCCGCTTCCATTAACATTCACTTGACTTCCTCCCGTTTATTTGTGAAAGGGGCAAAGTTTTCCAAACCCAAAAGGATGTCAGGAGAGTCGGTCAAGAAAATCCATTTCCGAGTATTCCGGGACCACTTTGGAGCTGCTGATTAGAAGTATTGTATCTAATAGCTGCGAATTTTTTCTTCCCAGGTGATCCTCCTATGATTCGTGTAACCCTGATTGCATGCTTGAAAGACGAATTCGGCGAGGACCGGATAGGTTTTTGTTTTGAGAATGGTAGTGGAACAATGATGTACTTCAAGGATAAAGAATATGAAGTTATGAGGGAAAAATGGAACCATGATGGACTTAACAGCGAGGATGAAGAGACGAAAATTCTGGACCAAGCGGCAGCAATTATTCGACGCCACATGCTCGCATTTCCACATAATAGGGCCATGTATCCTCCAAGTGACTGCCTCCAGGCCGAAGTGGATGATGATAGTGTCCCAGATTATTTTGACGATTGTTTTGACCGATAAAAACAAAGATCTCGCTTCTCTAAAACGAAAATGCACTAGCATCAGTCGGGCAATAATGGTGACAGCTCGACCGAGGTTTTTTTGTCGCACTTGCAGCTCGCTTTGGATGTAATGCTTTTCCGAAAATTTGGTTCTCGAAATCTTATCGATATCCTTTCTCAATTAGGAAATTGCGTGTCTTATTCGGAGGTTATAAAGTATCAAAATAGTATAATGTACGTTAACGCCCCAAAAATCAAGAAAGGTTCCTTTGCTCAATTCATTTTTGACAATTGCGACTTTAACACAAATACGATTGACGGAAAAATACCTTCCAAAGAATGGGAGGAATTCTAGCTGTCACACCCGAAGATTGTTACGAGGCCTAGCAGCCCTTAATACGCGGTATTGACAATGTCGATGAGCAAGTCATTGATGAGTATAAAATAAGCTTCAGAACTTATGATTGGGGCAATGAGATCGGATACAAAAATATAATTGCCGCAGACCTTGATATTCCAGATTTCAGTATTGCCAATATTGATAATTCGGATTTCTTGTGGATGTATGGTAGAGCTAAGGTTTAGAAGATTTCAGGGTGGAACCGGTTTATGGGTAAACTAACCGAAAATATGCCTTATCAACGAAGTAAAGTTATATGCTTGTCGTTTGTTAATCATCCGCCAAGTAACGAGGACATAATTTTTACCACCCTGACATATGCTGCAGAAAAATCCCAAGAATTGGGTCTTCATACCTGGGGTCCATCCTGCTGAAATTAATCTTATGGTCTGCTTTCCTAATAGGTATAACTTGAGCCCTCATCTCAGAAAAAAACAAGACGCTCGGGAACATAAAAATTCTTGAAAATTACATGGTTTACGGCGTTTCCCATTTATGGCCTCGAGGATTTTGCCAGTGGATGGATTGTAGTGGCGCCATCTTCAATTGGTTTCCACAGTCCAAAACATTGAAAATGATGTATTTGCAACACACCCCATCTCAAATTTTGTAAAAAACTTGCATATTTCATGAGTCTCAAAATTTTGGATTTTTCAACCCGATTTTTTGCAAAAAATACTAATGTTGCGAAAAAAACCATGGCGAAAATTTTTGTAGAAAATTAACTGATCTTCAATTCTTATCTGAACAAAAAATCTCTAACTGCCATATCTTGGGAGATATTCGCGGAAAATCGATTTTCCAGGTCTTTTGTGGCTATTTTTTTGGTAAATGCCACTTATCACCGGAAAATGAAAATCGCAACTAATAACTTACAGGTTGGCCTTTTTTCCTGCTTCATTTACTGGACTAATTGCGAATCTGGCGCTACCATTCGCCCAGATATCCACAAAACTACGGAGAACTAAAAATACAATCTAAAACATTTTCACGTAAGCTGACATTTAATTTCGTTGCCTCTAATTCCTGAAATCGAGAGAAATTCTTCTAACGCTATATTTCTCTAGCATTGATTATTTGGCATCTCAAATAGCCTTGATGTTTCAGTGGCTAGCTTTTTTTTGCCAAATGGAATTATTAGGTAATTCCATGAATGGTGTAATGCCCAAATTTTTACTCAGATGTTTGCTTTCGGTTAATAATTCATGTACCGATTTTATTGCTATTTAATTCTACGTTCATTGCTGGATTTTACAATGTGGCTTATGAATCTGCCTGCACTCCCTATAATACCGTATAGTTAATTCACATCGGATTTGTTTTACGAATTTCTAGGAGTTTCTTTACTCGGCACCTTCAAAATTAAGATCTCGCACTTGTTCGAAGTTATTAATTAATACTGAGTATATTTTTAGATGAAGTAAGGTGTTCTAGCTTTTTCTTTTGGGGTAGCACCTACTAATAGTTCATCATGAAACGACTCAGTTTGTGTTGAAGCTTATTTTGGCTGCCTTCAACCTCTAACAATTGGTTAGCATCTGCGATTGCTTTATACGTGCCTTGAATTTTCATCCTTGCTCTGGATTACCTACGTTGTCTTAGTCGAAAGTGCTGCTCGTACCAATATCAGTGTTTTCTGATGATTTATTCATCGTGTGTGCTGTCCTGGTGTAGCTACTGCTATGACGGCTTCTAATATCAATTTGAATTCAGTTTGCTGGGATCCAAGCACCAGCTCTAGTTCTGCAAGGAATATTCTCTCTAGCGACTAAGGCGTAACTTTACTTTATGTATACGTCGAGAAAATCAGGTAAGGAACATACATTTTGAAAATTTTTAAATGTAGTGTTGTTTAAAATTAGGGGGCAGCTTAATTTTTCCACAAAATTTTTCACTTTTCAATATTTTTTTATTTTATTTGTTTTTATTAATAATAATTGCTTCGTCAATCTTGCAGACACAGATCAAAGAGTTTTTATCACTCATATCGCTTCTTCTGATAGTGCCACAAATGTTAAAAAACTCAACTTTTGTAAATATTAATTTTTTCTTAATGTAATTTTAATTCGTTGTATATCTAAACCCCCGCTTTTCCAGAATTTATACAATTCTTCAAGTGTCAAATTTTATTTATAATTTTAAATTAAGTAAAAAAAAAATTGAAAAAATTTCAAAATTTTCCTGGACAAATTGCAAAATTTTTCCGGAAAAATTATTTGTACTGTCGAAAAACAGATAAGATACAATCCTAATACGTATTTTGAATAAAATAATACGCATTTTTTTTAAAGTGAAAATATTCCCGAAAAATGGGGTAATGCTCCGGAACAATTTAGAATCCCCCTCCTAAAACTAGTTGACAAAAAATCCTGCATTTAAAAATTTTTAAAATTTATACTTCTTACCTGATTTTCTCGATGTATACGTAAAGTAAACTTTACCCGCGACTACTTCTAATCCCTCTATGATCTTTGTGTACAAGGTCAATGATCCTCCGTCCTGGCAGGACTGGGTGGATCCAAGGTTTTCCGCCATATTTTTAGGAAAGTGGCGGGTTAGGCCTTCTTCGCCTTTCTCTAAATACTTGTCGATATATATCCGCCTTAGTGCGGGCTCTGTCAATAACGGCCAGCACTAAGTGCTCTTTTAGCTTCTAATTGAAAGGTCTAATTACAGTTTCATGCATTCTAGTCCACTTTGCATTCTTCTGCGATTCCTCCTCCAATGTCTGCCTTTTGAGTGGAGAGCCTTCAAAAACCCTCCTGCTTTCCAAATTCCTGTCCGTACTCTCCGCCACCGAAATTTTATTTAGCTTTGCTAGAGTTTTCACAGGCTCTTATTTGCTTTGTAAGTAGATACGATTGGACCATTTTGCTTTGTTAGTGTCTCTAGAAATCGCATTCGAGGAATCAGCTTTTTTCGATCTTGTGTCTTTTTTTCGGTACGTCTTAAGGGCTAGGTCTAATGGCCAAAATCCTTCCTTTTATGAGCACCGAACTCTTCTTTTTTGTACTGTTAGTTTCATCCATGTCATGGTCCACGAATAGTCTAGAAAGAAATGTTCATATGTGCGGAAATCTGCACTATACAGATAAGTCAGTTTGATCCGAAAAATGTAAGCTATCCGAATACACCGTTTGAGAATTTTTATACGGGGCTCGCATTTCATTTTATGAAGAGTTTACGATTTCTAGAAAATCCTAACGAAAACGAGCCCAATCCCTTTAAATGGAATAACACATACCAGTTTGATAGGCCTCAGTGTCTTCTGCCGAAATAAACAGGATGCTGTTTATGTTACAGGTCGATTTTAATTGGCTGTCATTTTGTTTTCGATGACATTTGTCAGTTCGCATTTGACAGTCGTAGAGAGCGGTCGATAAAAATTTATTATGGAGCATCTAACGCCGCAACAACGTGTTGAAATTATTAAAACATTTGATTTTCGTCAAAATCCATTTTTGGCACATTTTGACTTGGCTGGCTTTGTTAATAATCAGGATAGCCGCTATTTGTGCACCGAAAACCCTAAAGTTTATGCACTAAAACCCTCAATTTGAGGGTGCTAGGGGCAATGTTCTAATAGTTACTGTTGACCGCTATCGAGACATGTTGGAAAATTTTCTTGTACCCGAATGGAATTAATTAGGCTTAGAGAACATGTGGTACCAACAAGACGGTGCCGCATCATAATAACTCGTACAATGCAAATTTTACAAGAAATTTTTCCCGACTGAATAACGTCATAACGACTGGCCTTCACGAGCCGCTGATTTGACCCATTCCGATTTCTTCCTATGGTACTTGAAGAGAAAGATGCACACTAATAAACCAAACACAACCGCGATGCATAAGGACAACATTTGCTGAAATAACACCAGAAGTGTGCAAAAATGTTATGAAAAACGTGGTTTAAAGAGCTCGCCTGTATATGGAACATAAAAAGCACCCTGTGCTCTGCTCAGACATCTCTAAGAATTTGTTAACAATTAAAAAATTAACAAATGTGTTAAGGACGTTTCGCCGGCAAATTCAGAAAAATCTTCTTTTCTATTTACTTTACTATAAAAAACATAAAATCAATATTTCTGCACACTATTAAACAAACATACCCATACATAAACATAATTCTATCAAAATTATCGATTTTTGGTCATAAACATAATTCATTGCAATTAATAAAATAAAAATTTTTTTTTGTTTGTAGGCCGATTTACAATATACGGTACACAGTTCTGCGGTATATTAGTACCCGTTAAATTCCGGAACTAAAATGTTTTGGTTCGTGAATTCATAACTTTATATTTCGTATATACAATCTAGGTTAAACTAAAAGCCTGTTCATTTGATAAAGTAAAACTATTTATATTATTTTGGTTTGTATTACTATATACACGCGGGGTTTGGGATGTACCTAAATAAAATTCTAAATTTTGTCCGATATCATTTTTATTAACACGAATATTTGATGCCATTAATTCCCTGAACCCCACATGGGTTAGAAAATTGTTGAATTTATTCTAATTTTTCTTGTAAAAAGCGTGTAAAATAACACAGATCACTCTGCCAGTAGATAGATCGGCTCTGCACCAATTTAATATAAAATTTTGTAACAAGAAAAACATCAAAAATAAAAAATAATTGTTAAGTTCTGGAATTCGCACGGAATTCCAGAACTTAAGCTATAAATTGCTTTCTGGCTTTTTGTATATTTAAAACAAAATTTATAAATTTGGCACGCAAATAAACTTGCATTTCTTGTTTTATGTTGTGTTTCTGTTAAACTATGCTTTAAAATCGCTTTTAGTTTAAAATTTATAGTGTTGTTTACTAAAAAATTTCAGATTTATTAAGTTGCTTTCAAAATTTATGAAAGGTCGAGATGATGCCGAATTATTTTTTTATTGCATGCGAATCAATACGATTTTATATTTGTAATATTAATTTTTGTCATTTTCTCTTAATTTCACAGGATGATGATGATGATGACGATGATTTTAGTGGACCAGCACTAGGTGGTCGATTAGGAGTACGAAGCGATTCAGACGATGAGGATGAACCACCAACAATGCGCAATAGCACAAATTTATCTGCAAATTACAACAATAATAATAATAATATGTTAGCAACATCTGGAATCGCAAGACCATCACATTTAACCGTACCTAATCAAAAAAAGCCTTTTCGAATGGAAGTTGTTGATTTCTAAGCGAGAAGATTGCTCCACCACCACCACGCAACAAGCAAATGATAAAAAAATAAAGCGCTCTCTGTGCTCACCTCTAATTGTAGTAATTGTAAATTTTTAATTTATTATTTATATATAAAACTGAGAATTATAATTTTTAATTTATCAAATCTCGAATACTAAAACTATAACTATTACTATATATGTTTTGACGTAACAACAAACAAACAGACCCCGTTAAAAATACAGTGATTTTTGGATTTTACATACATTTTAAATTTTTATTTTTTAGACATAGGACATATGTAAACGGACACACGGTAACACAAAACACTAGTAGAATGTAAAAAAACAGAAGAAAAAATTATATAAATGGCCAATTCTGTAAGGAAGTAGATTATCATAGTTTTTAAGGAGACATTTTTAAGTGAACAAAAATAAATTTAAAAACGACAATAAATATGTAATCGGCCTAAAAAATTATATATTTTTTTGTGTCACTGTATCTTTTTAATTTTTATTTTTTTTATTTTAGACAATTTTATGTTTTAATTTTATAATTTTTATATGCAAAATACATTTTTGTTTATTTAATAAGTAAGGTGTAGAATATTTTATATGTATAAAGGCAAAAACAGAAAGAGATAGATACATTTGTGTCGCATTTTATTTAAGTTATAAATTTATACATAATATAATTAAGATGTGTGTGTGTGCCAGGATCGGTTTACTCGGCCAGATTCTGTAATGGCTTGAAGCATACTTATTTTTAGTATTCGTCAGATTAATTCCTTCAGGCATAGCCACCTAAATATAAAAGCCCTAATGATAAATCAAATTTAATTTTCAGCTTAGAAAAGCCAACGCAAGGGAATTAATCTAAAATAAAATAAAACTTTCAATCGTTACTAACTTAATGGTAGTGATTTTGCATAAGTGATGTAAAATACCTGCATTGAATTAAGGAGGTACGATGTTTTGCAAAGTAGTTTACTCTCGTCTGTTCCGTACAAAACCGAGGATTCTGAATGCACCTTTTTTAAAGGACTGCCTCTGTTTCATCTTTTTTCAGCACATATGATATTTGCTAGGTTCTGATCTCTTGGAGACAAATCGAGCCATTTTATACCTAAAACTAGTTTATCCTCAACCATTCTAAAAATATTAGAAAGAATTATTAATAGACTAATTCGGGGCAACCTTTTGCAAATAACTCCACTAAGATCACTAAAAGTGGTTCTGATAGTACATCTTATCCTTTAAATTGTTTATTGTTGAGCACAAAATGAATTCTCTGTTGGCATCAAATTGCCTGTTTTTTTTATTACATCGGAGAGATAAAAAGAAAGCCTTTTCCGTTTTAATATTTTACCGGATCGATCCAACAAATTTTTTTTCGTTTTTTTATTTTCTCTGACTATTTCAGATCGTCATTATTTAATCTGATTTTTTTTCAGATAGTTCAGATAGTTTCAGAAAAAACATATTCGAAATATTTTGACAGAAAATACGGCGGATGCTTTGGAAAATGGTAATTAATAAATTAATTTGTAATTATTTATATCTTATTTTTATTAAATTAATTATAAAATTAATAATACGCTCATTTATTATTTTTTCGTAGTAGATACCCAAATTACATATTTTCAGTTCACTGTATAAAACTCGGTAAAAAGCCTTTTCAGATAAAATATTATCCGATTTGTCCGATAAATAATCTCTCTGATTTATGATTTATCTGATATCTCGAAAACAATAAAAAAAACAGGCCTAAAGTTGCCACAAGTATACACATGCTAATGCTGCTGATCTCATTTTAACAGTGTCGGGAGAACACCTAAACGTGTATTTGAGCTGATGTAGCAGGACCCACATTTTAAAGCTTCGTGTGTTGATGAGAGAATTTTCATTCACCCATCAAACCTTGCTGTGCCCACACCTTTTGAAAAACAGCTAGCAATTATCTTGGATTCTTATCACTGTTGAGGGATCAGTATAAAAATCAGATTAATATTGCAAAAGTTTCATATTGCATGAATGCTATTGACATTATCTGTCATTCTCTATATTCTTCAAAATTAGTTGAATAATTTGTTGTTGTTTTTATCCAAAGTAATCATAAGTTGGCTGTTGGTAGATATGATGAGTCAATTACGGTTTCTTTGAATTTATGAGTTTTTAAAAGAAATGGCGGTAATTGCACTGCTACAAAGCCCTTAAGCACATAAAAGATATCATCCAGAATCGCCATTGGAAGATATGGAAGATATTATCCAGAAACGCCAAAAATTACCTATCGACCATTTTCCTACCTTTTTTACGACTCTGAACTGTAATTACCCAAGTACATATAACAAAATGGAACTCATTTTGACAGTTCCAACTTTCGTTACATTTTTGAGATATTTCATGGAAGACATGGAACTCGCACATAATATCCAGTTCTTTGAGTTACGGTTTTTTGTTCCACAGTTCATAGTAAACTGGTGGAACTTAGTTCCAACAAATGTTCCATAAAAAACGAAATAAGTTGAAAGTAGCGATACTTGGGTTTTTTAATATTTATTAATGTTTATATTACTATATTTAAATTTTAATAATTTATTTAATAATTAAATTTTATAAATATATATATATTTCAAATTTAAAACTCAAAAATAACGAATTTTTCCTTCTATTGGGTACCAAGCAAACAATTTTCCTACCTTTTCGCGATGCAAGGTAAAGAAATGGGTCGATATTTTTCCATACAAAAAAAGCGGTATGACGTTTCTGTGTATTCTGTGCCCTAAGCTATATTAGCCTCCAATTGAGTCCAATTGAGAAAATTCACTTATTGTTTTTAAACCTGTTCCACACGATGGATTTTCTTATAGCAAGTTCTTTCCAACCCACCTTAAGACAAACAATTATTAACCAATCAGAGTGATTATTATTTATGTTTGTCAGACAAAATTTGAATCACCGTCTTAATATAGCAAGTTCCTTCCAAACAAAATTTTGATCTTAGATCAAAAAAATGACTGACAATGCAATAAATTTGCACGAAATGTTTACGCCGAACACGTTCGGTACAAATTTTGTGAGCCCACCTTTATACGATAAAAACGAAATTCACACTCAAGCGATATATGCATAAATTTTTGTCATATGGATGTTTTTTGACATTTTATAAAGCAAGCCACCTAAAACGTGTTTTTATATTTGTTCTTTTTGAGTTTTTTTTTTATATTTTAGGAAATGCATTCTTTTGTTCTCACTGCCGTCAAATCTAATACAAAATTGAGCAATGTTCAATTTTTAATTTTTGTCGTACGATAAAAAATATGGCCGATCTTCAACCAATCAGCGATTATTATTTATGGGTGTCAGACAAAATTTCTACATGAGTCATCGCCTTTATAATATGTAAAGAATGTATGTTGTAGAATTTTGTTTATAATGGACGCTTTCAGATCCTGTTGGGTCCATGTTGAGTAAAATCACGGTCAAAGTTAAGAAGATTTTGAGTTATATGAAAATTTCAAATCAAATTGGCGATGATTTCACTAATCATGATGCAAACAGTTGGCATGCCTGAAAGCGCCCAATGACTACAACGAGATCTACACTATTCAATACATTGATAAAATATCTCTCATGATATTTTATCAATATATTGATAAGTAATTATCAAACAAATATCATAACTGGACATTTCAGTCTCATAATAATTTCTTCAAATGTCAAAAAAGCCGTAAATATTTGTGTCGATTCAATGGGCGATTTCAGGGCACCCAACAGTTCGGAAAATGTTGAGTAAAATCGCGGCCAACGTTATAAAAATGTTTAGCACTTTGAAATGTTTAAATCAAATTGGCGATGATTTTACTAATCATGATAGGTGACCTGAAAGCGCCCAATGAGAACCTTCTATTTTTCTTTTCTTCCATGCTGCTATTTTTTACTAGGAAAACTCGATGCATTTAAGCAAGCAAGCTATAAGTTTAAATAAAAATTTTGAAATAAATATCGAGTGACTTTTGAAATAATAGAAGAATAGAAGAAAAAATAAATAGAAGATGTACACGGAATAGACATCATTTTCAGCCATTTTATAAATTTTTTTGTTAAAACAGTATAGCATTGACAATTTCATTAGGTAGCATTGACATTTCGTGAATATTTCATGATAATTTTTTCGTGAAATAGCCTCCTGCATACGAATTCTGTTCGAAAACCGCGACTTGAGAGTTAGGAGTTTTTATGTTGTTTCATCAGTATACTAGATGTAAATATAAAATTTGATTATTATTTACATTAATCAACAATAATATGTATTAATTTTGTGTATCTACTAGGTTAGTGAAACTAACTACTACTAGTGCAACACTCAAGTCTCAGTTTTCGAACAAAATCTGTACTCTGATCATTTGCTGAGAGTTTCAAAATTTGTATAAAATACTTACACATTCATTCATAAATTTAATCTCATGAGAGAAAATCCCAGCAATCTAGCATAGTGTAGAGTGTAGACCCCGTGCAAATTCGTTCGTTGAAATCATATAGTATTCATCGCGATGTATGGAGGAGTATGGAGGATACCAAAAACTCCATTGGTGCTTGAATTAAGATGCTTGCGGTTGGAGTAAATGGAATTGATTTAAAATTTCGTTGGAAGTTTCAACTCAAGTATCAAATGTGCTCCAGACAATCTTCCGCTATAGAAAAATATCAGGTAGCATATAGGTTCTTTGCTATTGGGATGCGCTTTTTATTTGACGGGGTGGTAATCATCTAATCGATGCTAGTTTAGGTTTTTTCAATCGAAAATCACGTGAAATGATCAAGATATTGATTTTTGATTTTGATTGATGTCTTGACCACTTATTTGCTGCTTTATTTGATCTTGCCAGTGAAGTCTGTTTTCTGCTTCAGTTCGTTTTAAAATGTTTCGAGTATCAACAATTGCTGTTTGGTTTTTAACTAGAATTAACTGTTGTGCTCGATTTAGCGTTCAGTCTATGATTTATGGTATCGTTGATGTCGTTTGACTATTATCAACGGCTATCTTCTATTTAAGTTTTATTTCAGCTTTCGTTTTCTGAGTATGAACAGAGTTGCGACGATATCATTTATCATTGTTGGCACGAACTTTATACGAACGAGGATAATCTGTAGAGCTCCCGACTGTTGTTCCGATTCATTTACAGTGGCCATCTTGTATTCGAACTATTCCTTCTAAATTATTTAGTAGCTTTTGTTTTCTGGTCAGCATAAAATTGTTCTTTCATTCTCTCGAACTCTGCTTAACGCCATGCTCAATATTTTTCGGTGTTTATTTTACTGTAAAAATCAGTAACTTCGATTTCCTCTTATCTGCAAGTATCGATGATATAAAGTCGATTATATGCGATGTTCCATCGACCAGTCGCAAAATAAAATTCATGAATTTCTTACTGGCAAATTGTGGGCCATTATATCTTTCAATTGTGACGGGAAAATCGTGTCCAGAGAACCTGGGCTTTAGTAGCTTCATGATCTCACCAGTTGTGTCGTTGTTCTCTATCTAAGAAATCCTATCTTTTAACACTTCATTTGGCATGTTCAACATGTTTTGAATCTGCAACTCTTCTTCATGGGGATCAATACTGTTTTTGCAAGCCTGACTTAATTTGTTTGTGATATAAAGATTCGTCCCGTTTGCATAAATTATAATTATAAGGTAGAACATCAAATTATGAGTTTTTAAAGTTCTCCAGAATCTGACTCATTCGGTCCTCGGAGCACTTCCAGTGCTGAAACCAGATCGAATGATAACCGTTTGATTGCTCCGAGACACAAATCTGCCAAAACCCATTTTTACAGTCCAAAAGGTTAAAATATTTGACTCTTACAATTCGGACAGCAATTTCCACGGTCGATACCTTCGAGGATGTTTTTATTTACATGCGTCAAATAACATGCAGTTTGTGATACGGTTGGTTGAAATAATTCTTCATTTCCTCCCGAAGTATAATAGCTAATGTTCGCGCTGAAAAAATTTGAAATTTATGATAGGTCAATAAAATCAATAGGTATCATATACACACCCGAGCATTTGATTATAACCACTTTAAATTTTGCCCTAATTCTTCATGTGGTTGTTGTATTATTATAATTTATTTTTTTTTTAATGTCTTTTTGTCTTGTTGTATACTAGTTGATGAGGGAGAAGTTAAAATAAAGGAACACGGTCAATTCAAATTTTATGTTTTGCGAATATTTAAACATGTGCACTTGATTATAACTATTGATTGGTTTATAGATTGTAGACGATTGATTTTAATTTTTTTTATTGTTAATAATGTGTAGGTCCCCCATTCTTGAGTACAACTTCAAAAACTCTATCTGATAAGGAATTAAACAGGCTCTGTACATAATTTAATGGTATTTGCTCGAAAGCATCTTCAATTGCAGCAATCAGCCCATCCCTATTTTGAAATTGCCTTCCTTCTGCATAAATTTTGCGCGAAAACCAACCCCACAAATTCTCGATTATGTTGAGATCGGGAGATACAGCTGGCCAGTCCAGAACTTCCACGTTATTGTGTGCAAACCATTGTTTAACACGTCCTGTTGTATGAATGGGCACACATTATCTTGTTGAAAAATCCATCGTTGGCCATTGAACATTTCTTGGAAATTAATTTTCTGTATTTCTAATAGTTCAATGTAATTCGCTGATGTCTGCCGACCTTCCAAAACAACCAAATCGAAGGCGCCACGAAATGAAATTGCAGCCCATACCAAGACGGTACCAACAGCGGTATGACGACGAGACAGATGGAGGATATACCCCTAATGGCTATAATCAAGTGCTCATGTTTAAATATTCGCAAAATATAAAATTTGAATTGACCGTGTTCCTTTGATTTATTTTAACTTTTTTCTCATCAGCTAGTACACAACAAGAGAAAAGACATAAAAAGTATTATAGCAAAACAACAACCACATGAAGAATTAGGATAACATTTAAAGTGGTTATAATCAAATGCTCGGGAGTGTATACTCTGAATCATTTAGGCAACCAAACCCTTAAAAATGGCACCTGTGATCTCAGAAACCCTAATAATCAACTTAAATTTGTTTCGAACTACACAATTAATTATGGTTGCTAACACTACTACGATTGGATGAAAATTCCGAAAGTTAAAATCCTTTTTGTATGCAATCCATCAACTTTTACCCCAATTTCAAAAACTCGATAACTCTTGTTCGAACTCCGAATCGGTTGCGCTATTTAATAGAGAATTGTTCCTATGAACAATGAGATCAACTTTCGTTGACTTCTTTTTAGAAATGATTTATGCTTATACAATTGTTACTTACCGTTTGATAATGTGAACAGTCCCAAATCTTGATTTTATCAAATTTCTCACTCACCTCCCTGGTTTTTATATAGCTTCGGTTTTTATCGTATTTATCCAATTGTTTTGTTGTTAGTTCACTAACTCGACAGTTTTGCTTGGCGTTAATAAACGCCAGGTATTCTATCGGTAAAATTTTATCATGTACCATTAGAAATTCCGACGCCGAAAGATATTACACTCCAAACCATTTTGTTGTCCTCATAGCGTTCAAATGTTATGTTTAATTTTAGTTCGAAATAGCTGTTTACATTTAAAAATTCCGGTGGTCTCAAAAAACTGGCAACTTTTATTCCTTAATGAAACGAGGAGCTACAATGCCAAAAATCCACCGCCATTTGTATTGTCCTCATCACCAGCCAGCCATTTTGCTGCTAATAGAAAATCGTGAACTATTTGTTCGGAGTCGGCTCAAAATCCAGAATTACAAAAGACCGAATTATCAAAATCCCGACTTTCAAAATCCCGACTTTTAAAATCCCGACTTTCGAAATCCGGACTTTCAAAATTACCACTTTTAAAATCCCGACTTTCAAAATCCCGTGTTTTAAAATCCCGATTTTGTTGAAACCTTAGAAATCTCGACAAAAGTCAATAAATATTAAATTTTGTTTTTTTTTATTGCTGAAAAATCAAATTTTAATATTTAATACTTTTTATACCTACCTTAGAGTAGGTGTCATTAATTTATTCTATTTAATCCGCTCTTTTGTGCGGCACGCAGTGTGACATGGTTGCTGATCTCGGCTCCTACGTCCCCCGAAGCTAAAATCTAAAGCCCCTTGGAGGGCTAAGCGGGGGGGGGGGGAGCGCAGCGACCTCCTGCGTGCTCGTGAGAGTTATTCAAGCCGTTAGCCTCTACAATTATTGCATTTCAAAATGCCGGCCCGCGTGCGCCCGAATTATTAAAACAATATTAAAAATTGGGCTTTTGAAAATCGGGATTTTGAAAGTCGGGATTTTGAAAGTCGGGATTTTGAAAGTCGGAAAAACGAGCCCAACCTTATTTTTTCTCTTTCTATAAACTTTAAACTCTTAAAAAAACTGATACTCTTGAAATTCTTTGTAATAACTTTTAAATGACGATGGCTTCATTTTATATATAAAATATTATTATTAGTAGAGTTTTAAACTCGGATGATTCCCGATTAATTATTCATTTTATTTTTTTAGACTTCTGACGCAATATTGAATTATCAGTCTTCGATAAACGTAATGCCAAGTGATGTTTATTAATTAATAATCGTTTACAGCGTTTACAATGTTGGTACATAGTTTACAATGTTCATATTCGCCACAATTATTATTCAGCACTTTCAGTGCGACAAGGCTTTTTTTACCAGAACCTCAATAATACTTTCTAAATGCCTTCCTGTCGGAGTGAAGAACTCATGAGCTGACTCATCTTACATGTCAGTACTTAGGCTGGTATGGAGCTATGCAAGGTGCAAATGGTTCTACGTAAATCGAACCTATCGTACGTCCTCGATCTGGCTAATGAGTAAGCTAGGGCGTTAAAACCGAACTGCGAAAGAGTTGGGATTGCTTGGGCCCCAGAACAGATTACAAAGAATAAGGAAAAAAGAATCTTTAATTCTGGTTGTTTAGTTGGGTATTCATTTGACCAATGCTTCCAAAAATCTTGAAATTTTTTTTAGCAAATTCAATTCTGGAGTTGTAATTTGCGAATCACCATTTAAAAAATATCTCGCATAATGATACGCTGGTTTTCTCTGGGAATAGGGAGTTGGGAAAAATATGCCCATAACATTTTTGTATAAATTATATTTTTCTGACCTACTAGCCTTCAACGGCACGCGTTGAAGTTCAAGGGTTGCTTGTTATACAGTGCTCCATATTTTTATTTAGTCAATTATATTTCGGCTCCCACAAAATTGGTTCCATGATGCCTGTAAATCCGTTAGCATAGGCATCTTCAGCTGTAGTAGTCACATTGCTGACAAACTATATCTGCACAGGTCAAGCACCAACTGTTACTGACATGGATTTAGTGTAGTCTACTCCTGAACGGATAAATTTACGTTCTTTGGATAAGATTGCCATTAGTTGATCGATGACATGTGCTGAATTTTGCTATCTCAGAGCGAATGTTACTTCTACCGTTCATAATCTAATGTTTTTTCTAAGATGTGCAGGGGTAATTTAATTTCCCCATACAAGGTTTTCATATGTGCATCTTTGATTTATATAGCTTTGAGATTCTATATTTTGGTGGGATTATTTTAGAATTCCTAGTATATAGTGCAGGTTACAATTAGTTCTTATTCCTCCTACTCTCGCACGTGATGTCATTAGGCTGGACTTGAATATTATTGAATTTCTGATATTTGAGTTGCGACGAAAGTTTTATATATATGAGGACACCCTCGAAGCAACGAATCGGTTGAAAAAAAACAAGGACATTTCTGGGATTTGCATTGCTTCTTTAACTTGGTGTTAAACTGTAACGACGTACATTGGCAATACCTGCTGATTTTATAGATTTGAGGTAGATGGCAGCAGCGTAGGCCTTTTTGTAGATATTTCTTCCAGAAGAGGCAGTGAGTTTTTAAATTCCTGCCATTTTGGTGATATATGTGATGGAAGATCTTCGTCCCAAGAGAAGGCTGCCAGCCACAGTTCTTGCATCATAAGCTTGTTAATCGTTGCTATCGTGGTGACTTCACGGATAAATACGTAGCTGCTGTATCATATGTGACGGTGGTTAATATCTTGTCCTGGAGACTTTCTACAAATTGCATTGATTGTTCTGATCATCTTCATCAACGAGGATTTGCCTGAACACTTTTTCGATGTTAGCTATATGAATATCCCTTTACCGGCCCGTGATCAATGGTGTACACAATTGTGTACTTAAAAATCGTGTACGAAATCATGAAAAAACGCCATTACAAACTATGGTTACCTACATACACTATGTGTATGGTGGACTTAAATTGAATCAAAAAAAAAATCTGGCCGGAAAAGGGATATACTTAGGTATATGTTTCCACCACCTTAATAGTGTGGCCAATAGATTCTGTTGAAGAGTAGGACCAGTTAACATTACGTCGTTTTATGATATTCCAATTTAGGTTTTGGCATTCTCATCGAAAATTATTCTTAATTTTGTCGTTGTGCTGCTTAAAAATATTTAAGTACGGCAAATTTAAGTGAAATTCGTATTAAAGTAGTGGTGCACTGATGAATAAATGATTTATTTGTGGTTTCCACTGTAACAAAAAATTGCGGAACAAATTATAAACGATCATTTCTTTCCACTCTGCGGAGGTGAACGATCACACGGAAGCGGAACTGATGAACATGCTAATACTCAACCTATAGCAAAACAGTTTCAAAAATTGAAAATAGAAAACCGTTTAGGCACCACTTTGGACGGTATTCAAAATACGTAAATAGTGAAAGCACATTTAATAATAAACTTCTTTAAAAATGATCATGTATAATTTAGGAAAATGTCTATAAGCTGATAATCTTCTAGAACTGTTAGGAGCGTTTCGAATTTTCTTTGTCAAAATGGCGGTGTTATTGATGGCGATGTGCTTTTCGACTATTTACAAATATATAACAACCAAACACTTTTAGTTCAAAATCGTGCTACCCCATATCTGATTTATATTTAAAATTGTAATTCCCTTAAATGAGAAAAACAAGTTTTAAAATCGATTTTAAATCTTCGCCATCTATTATTAAATAGTTGAAATAAAAATTTAAAATAAACTACGCAAAATTTTCAAAGTTTAGTGCTTTAATAAAACTTGATTTAAATGGCTGACTTGGCTGCTTTTTTAACACCCCATTCCGTAAATCCGATTTTGGATTATATTTTAAATGAATTAAAACCCTACTTCACAATTAACTTGACAGAGTAACATATGCTGTGTTTTAATATTGGAGCACTATCCGGCGCCAAATGGCAATTTTCTATTGAAACTACAGCTATTATTCACTGGTGTCGCTGTACTATAAAAATTAAAACTAAATTCATCAATAAAACAAACATTTATCATCTGAAATATATTAATTGACATTTATTTTGACATGACGTTATAAACAAGAATTCATTTCGCTGCGTTTTAATTTTTTATTGTAAGATTTAGTTTCTAATGGTTTCAGGGGTTTACAAAATTAAAAGCCTTTTCAAATTTCCCATTGAAATGGATAGCGCTCCCGATAGCGGCTCCCGATAAATAAGTGAGCCGAGATATTTTTTTATCGATTTTTAATTAAAAAGTTGAATGAAAAATCTTAGTTTAGATTTAAATAAACTAATTAAATGCAATAATAGCGCGCTAAATATAAGTTTTGACATAGAAAATTGGCTGCTCCGGATACAGCTATCGGGCGCTAATAAAAAAACACAGCAATACATCTTCTGTCAAAATAGCACGCACATTCAACCTGTGGGTCACCTCGCGATCCTTGAAATAATGAAAATGAAAAGTTTCCGCACGTAATTTTAAATTCAAACTTATCAGATTGCCAATGAAAAAAAATGTTTTCTTTTCACATAATCACGGAATGCGACTTGACACCCAGCATATTATGAACTATTTTGTACTACCCGCTAGATATAATACACTCCAAGCTTTACTCTTTAACACAGATTTTAAGTTTGTCTCAAAAACAGAATTCTCAGCCTTTGGAACCGAAAATTTGTAGAAACACCGATTTAGCACTATTGTAGCATTGAGACATGTTGTTGCCTTTCTTATTTGATTTATATTCAAGGCTTTTGCTCAAATCAAACACGGCTAAGAAATTACATAGTTCATTCAGATGCGTAGACCATTACTCTAAATTCATGTATGACCCCAGAGTCCCGCGAATCATGCAAAACGAATTTGATTTAGAGAAGTGGTAAGTTATTTTCATTCGTTACCGAATTCCATTCGGCTATTTCATATTTTTGGATTATTTCTTATTCCGTCATAATATGCTAATTTGAATATATTCGGCCAAGTAATAATAATAATAATAATACTAGAATGAAATAATCCTGAAACGCATGCAATATAAGTTTTTGAATTCAAAATCGAATAAAATTTCCACTCAAAAGAGTTTCAAACTCTTCAACGGGTCGGCTAAGAATTAGCAAGATTTCATTTAGTATGTTAGTATGTATGTGAACATGAACTGTTCATCATCCATATTAATTTGTTGTACTTTAGTCACTACACTCAGTACTATAGCCTCTTATTACCCTAATATTCACTAGATGGCAGTATAACTGAATAATTACACGTCGCCCTCGCTTAACGACGAGCTAGACTCTAGAAATATGAAATTCGAATCGAAATTATATTATAATACAATATTAATGTGTATGAATTAAAAACGGTCTGATTTACACAACCAGGTATAATAGTCCTGAAGGTAGCCCTGTCAGTAACTGCACTGCTGAGAATGAGAGATACATATGAAATAGCAGAAAAATTATTCTCCCTCTAAATTATAATCATTCAAAACAACAACAAAGTTTAAAAAGTGTAGGGTCAAAGTACAAAATAGTAGAAATAGGAATTAATCCCTCTGAAGTCTGTAAAATTTATGCGGGCCGTAATGCGTAATTTAAAAATTAATTTCACACACATTAAAGTTATCAAATCTACAAATTAAAATATTCTAATTTCGTACTTATGGTAAAATTAATTATTTTTAATTTTTTATAATTTTATTTCAAAACACTATATATAATATTATGTAGGTTCCTTAATTCTAAATTGTAGTTAAAAAAAAACAAAAATGAAATTATTTGGTGATAATTGAAAGTCATATACTGTTAAAAATAATTTATGTAAATAGTAAAAAAAAATTAATTAAAAAATAAACACAAAAACTTAAAAAGTTCTGTTCTAAATTAAAAATTAAACAAAATTATCATTTAATAATGACACAAAGTGTTATTTATAACGTATTACAGCTGTAATTAATTATAATATTATTTATATATCAGAACGCTTAAAAAATTATACCAAAAATGAATAAAAACCATTAATTTTATAATTAAATATACTCAAAATTATTATAAATAAATACGCCGTATATTTAATTTTTTTAAGTTCCTTTTTTATAATTTAATTATATAAATTATTATTTTGATCAGAGTAATTAAAAAAAAAATAGTCAATAATTAATTTAATTTTATTTATAAACAATAAAAACAAAAAATTATAATGAAAATTATTGTGATTAAAAAAAATGGTAGACTAGAATTTTTTTAGAAATTATAATTATGTGAAATAAACCCTAAATTTAACTATAAGCAAAATATTTTTAATAAAATATATCAGTGATTGATAATTAAATATATATATATATATATATATATATATATATATATATATATATATATATATATATATATATATAATACATAATATATATATATATATATATATATATATATATATATAAATTAGCGCCAAAATTATTTTTTTTGTAGTTTTTAATTAATACTTTTTAACTAAGGGTGTCGGTGAGTTATGAAACGCCGCCGCGCCATCTCATAATTACCCTACAAACCTTGATAAGTTACATAAAATTAATAAAAAAATAAAATATCGCTCTTGAAAATCTTGCTGTGAATTTATAATTTTGTATTATTTTTTGTATAAATAAATATACGTACTCACATATAATTCTATAAAAAAACAAAAATAATTGTGAAACAATTATTTAAATTATTGTGGCTTATATAACATTTATTAATTTAAAATACATTACATAAAATGGTTTCTGATCTAAAACAAAATATATATTTAAAATCAAAGCACTTTAAAATTATTTGACAGTTTAACTGTTTCATAAATATTATACTAAAAACCTATACATAATTAAAATCTAGTACGTACTAAATTAAAACGATAGTGCTGCCACTCAATTCTAGGTGATATATACATAACCGTATATATTTTATTGTAGAAGTGTTGTTTCTCTAGAACCAATTAAAAATATATAATATATCCAAAATTTAAAAAAAATTGTTAACTTCGTAGATGTTATTAAAAAAAAAATATTAATTCGCTCGAATATTAATTAATCAATACAAAAACAAAAATATTCAAAATTTAAAATGTTTAAAAAAAATAATTTCAATTGTCAGTTACACATTATATAATTATATACAAGTTCAATGTTCATTTGTTTCCCCAAATTTAAAACAAAAACAAATATTTAAAAGCAATATGGCGGCATATTTTTATGCAGCAACGTGTTCTTCCCTCTCTCTGTACACACAAACACATTATATGAACGTTTTATTTATTTTAAATATTTAAAAATATTTTACTTTATTAATCATTCCAAAATGCAAATTAAATTTCATATTTTTGTTTTATTCGTTATAATTTTGTAAAATAATAAATTGTAAATATGTGTAAAAAAAAAATAATAATAATAATATTAATTAACTGACACATTGATTTGACATATAATATACTACAATACAATTATTATTGTTATATATAAATATTGTATTTTTATGTACATATAATACAAAACCATAATATTATATAAAACAAAAATATAACAATTTAAGTGTTTTTATATGCATTCATCAAAATTAAGCAGAAAATAATTAAAAACCAAACTAAATAATAAATAAATAAATTATTTAATATTAAATTATTATGAAAATATTGTAATGTTATTATATAATTTGCTGATCTAGATATTGTGTCACGTTTTATCTAGCCCCCCCCCCCCCCCCCCCCTCTCCCCTTTTGTTATTTACCTTGCAAAATGTATAAAATCACACCATTTTCACTGAACAAAATGGCGCCCGAAACATTTTTATTATGTTTGCGTTTTAAAAATTATCGAATGGTTATAAAAATATAAAATATATCATTTTTGGAATTTTGGAAAATAAAATTAATACGAAAATACATATGGTTAATTTATTTATTGTATAATAAATATTAATTAAAATAATATTAAAATAAAAAATTAAATGAACAAAAAACAAAACAAAATGGATTCAAGTATTGGAAATTATTTTAATTAACATAATTATAAATAAATATTATATATAGAGACTGTTAAGGCCGAATCAAAATATTTGTAGTTTTTTTTTGTAAATATTTTTTTTATTGTTTTAATTGTGAATAAATAAGGTTGGGATTAGGTTGCCGAAATATGTAAGTAAGAACACTACATATTAAAAAATAAAGCAAAAAATGTAAACTGCCAGATTTGTTCTGTATAATCAAAAACCATTATTCCTTAATTTCAGAAACACAACAAGGTGAACTTTTATAAAATATATAATATTCCTTGAAAAATCGAAAAAACTCCTCCGGAAACTGCGACTTCTGCTACACCTCATTACTCGTGGAGAACTCAAATTATAGAGAATGAAGAACTAAGAATGAAGTTTTATTCAGAATAACGAATTCCTAAATTTATCGTCTTACAATATTGCCGCTGCTTCGCGATATACCAGTTTAGTACCGCGGAATTTCAACAATAAAATTATTTCCATTATTTTGCAAGAATCCCTGAAGGTTAGCCTTACTGATTTTGAGCGGATAAAATTTATTGTAACAGATTCTCAAGGTTTCGGTCATTTTGAATTAATGACGTAATTTTGAGTAGGGAGACGTTCGAATTGTTCCAATATGTCGTCTAATTTACAAAATATGACGGCCGGTTTCGAAATGAAAAACTTCCTACAACCGAGCTTTCCAGATGTCCCCTACCGTTAGTTTCCTGCTGAACGTAATATTCAGATCTCCTCTAATCAGGTTGAACCGAAATTTCAACAATAAAATTATTTCCATTTTATTTGTGAAAATCCCTGATGGTTAGCCTTACTTATTTTGAACGGTTAAAATTTATGGTCACCGATTCCGAATGTTTCGGTTATTTTGGTTTATAAATGTAAGTATGAGTAGATCAACGTTAAATTTGCTGCAATATGTCGCCTCATTCGCCTGCAATCCAAGTCCGATTACAAATGTGGCCGAATTTCAAAATACGAAAATTGCAATAACCGCACTTTCCTTAGACTTCCTACCGGTAGTTTCGGGCTAAACATGTTACATACATTACCTATAATCATTTTGGACTAGAATTTCAACAATAAAAAGTTTTCATTTTTTTGCGAAAATCCCTGATGGCCTTACTTATTTTGAACGGTTAAAATTTATGGTCACCGATTCCGAATGTGTCGGTTATTTTGGGTTATAAATGTAAGTATGACTAGATCAACGTTAAATTTGCTGCAATATGTCGCCTCATTCGCCTGCAATCCAAGTCCGATTACAAATGTGGCCGAATTTCAAAATACGAAAATTGCAATAACCGCACTTTCCTTAGACTTCCTACCGGTAGTTTCGGGCTAAACATGTTACATACATTACCTATAATCATTTTGGACTAGAATTTCAACAATAAAAAGTTTTCATTTTTTTGCGAAAATCCCTGATGGTTAGCCTTACTTATTTTGAACGGTTAAAATTTATGGTCACCGATTCCGAATGTTTCGGTTATTTTGGTTTATAAATGTAAGTATGAGTAGATCAACGTTAAATTTGCTGCAATATGTCGCCTCATTCGCCTGCAATCCAAGTTCGATTACAAATGTGGCCGAATTTCAAAATACGAAAATTGCAATAACCGCACTTTCCTTAGACTTCCTACCGGTAGTTTTGGGCTAAACATGTTACATACATTACCTATAATCATTTTGGACTGGAATTTCAACAATAAAAAGTTTTCATTTTTTTGCGAAAATCCCTAGCCTTACTTATTTTGAACGGTTAAAATTTATGGTCACCGATTCCGAATGTTTCGGTTATTTTGGTTTATAAATGTAAGTATGAGTAGATCAACGTTAAATTTGCTGCAATATGTCGCCTCATTCGCCTGCAATCCAAGTCCGATTACAAATGTGGCCGAATTTCAAAATACGAAAATTGCAATAACCGCACTTTCCTTAGACTTCCTAAAAGTAGTTTCGGGCTAAACATGTTTACCTATAATCATTTTGGACTGGAATTTCAACAATAAAAAGTTTTCATTTTTTTGCGAAAATCCCTGATGGCTAGCCTAACTTATTTTGAACGGTTAAAATTTATGGTCACCGATTCCGAATGTTTCGGTTATTTTGGTTTATAAATGTAAGTATGAGTAGATCAACGTTAAATTTGCTGCAATATGTCGCCTCATTCGCCTGCAATCCAAGTTCGATTACAAATGTGGCCGAATTTCAAAATACGAAAATTGCAATAACCGCACTTTCCTTAGACTTCCTACCGGTAGTTTCGGGCTAAACATGTTTACCTATAATCATTTTGGACTGGAATTTCAACAATAAAAAGTTTTCATTTTTTTGCGAAAATCTCTGATGGTTAGCCTTACTTATTTTGAACGGTTAAAATTTATGGTCACCGATTCCGAATGTTTCGGTTATTTTGGTTTATAAATGTAAGTATGAGTAGATCAACGTTAAATTTGCTGCAATATGTCGCCTCATTCGCCTGCAATCCAAGTCCGATTACAAATGTGGCCGAATTTCAAAATACGAAAATTGCAATAGCCGCACTTTCCTTAGACTTTCTACCGGTAGTTTCGGGCTAAACATGTTACATACATTACCTATAATCATTTTGGACCGGAATTTCAACAGTAAAAAGTTTTCATTTTTTTGCGAAAATCCCTGATGGTTGGCCTTACTTATTTTGAACGGTTAAAACTTATGGTCACCGATTCCGAATGTTTCGGTTATTTTTGTTTATAAATGTAAGTATGAGTAGATCAACGTTAAATTTGCTACAATATGTCGCCTCATTCGCCTGCAATCCAAGTCCGATTACAAATGTGGCCGAATTTCAAAATACGAAAATTGCAATAACCGCACTTTCCTTAGACTTCCTACCGGTAGTTTCGGGCTAAACATGTTACATACATTACCTATAATCATTTTGGACTAGAATTTCAACAATAAAAAGTTTTCATTTTTTTGCGAAAATCCCTGATGGGTTGGTTAGCCTTACTTATTTTGAACGGTTAAAATTTATGGTCACCGATTCCGAATGTTTCGGTTATTTTGGTTTATAAATGTAAGTATGAGTAGATCAACGTTAAATTTGCTGCAATATGTCGCCTCATTCGCCTGCAATCCAAGTCCGATTACAAATGTGGCCGAATTTCAAAATACGAAAATTGCAATAGCCGCACTTTCCTTAGACTTTCTACCGGTAGTTTCGGGCTAAACATGTTACATACATTACCTATAATCATTTTGGACCGGAATTTCAACAGTAAAAAGTTTTCATTTTTTTGCGAAAATCCCTGATGGTTGGCCTTACTTATTTTGAACGGTTAAAACTTATGGTCACCGATTCCGAATGTTTCGGTTATTTTTGTTTATAAATGTAAGTATGAGTAGATCAACGTTAAATTTGCTACAATATGTCGCCTCATTCGCCTGCAATCCAAGTCCGATTACAAATGTGGCCGAATTTCAAAATACGAAAATTGCAATAACCGCACTTTCCTTAGACTTCCTACCGGTAGTTTCGGGCTAAACATGTTTACCTATAATCATTTTGGACTGGAATTTCAACAATAAAAAGTTTTCATTTTTTTGCGAAAATCTCTGATGGTTAGCCTTACTTATTTTGAACGGTTAAAATTTATGGTCACCGATTCCGAATGTTTCGGTTATTTTTGTTTATAAATGTAAGTATGAGTAGATCAACGTTAAATTTGCTGCAATATGTCGCCTCATTCGCCTGCAATCCAAGTTCGATTACAAATGTGGCCGAATTTCAAAATACGAAAATTGCAATAACCGCACTTTCCTTAGACTTCCTACCGGTAGTTTCGGGCTAAACATGTTTACCTATAATCATTTTGGACTGGAATTTCAACAATAAAAAGTTTTCATTTTTTTGCGAAAATCTCTGATGGTTAGCCTTACTTATTTTGAACGGTTAAAATTTATGGTCACCGATTCCGAATGTTTCGGTTATTTTTGTTTATAAATGTAAGTATGAGTAGATCAACGTTAAATTTGCTGCAATATGTCGCCTCATTCGCCTGCAATCCAAGTTCGATTACAAATGTGGCCGAATTTCAAAATACGAAAATTGCAATAACCGCACTTTCCTTAGACTTCCTACCGGTAGTTTCGGGCTAAACATGTTTACCTATAATCATTTTGGACTGGAATTTCAACAATAAAAAGTTTTCATTTTTTTGCGAAAATCTCTGATGGTTAGCCTTACTTATTTTGAACGGTTAAAATTTACGGTCACCGATTCCGAATGTTTCGGTTATTTTGGTTTATAAATGTAAGTATGAGTAGATCAACGTTAAATTTGCTGCAATATGTCGCCTCATTCGCCTGCAATCCAAGTCCGATTACAAATGTGGCCGAATTTCAAAATACGAAAATTGCAATAGCCGCACTTTCCTTAGACTTCCTACCGGTAGTTTCGGGCTAAACATGTTACATACATTACCTATAATCATTTTGGACTAGAATTTCAACAATAAAAAGTTTTCATTTTTTTGCGAAAATCCCTGATGGTTAGCCTTACTTATTTTGAACGGTTAAAATTTATGGTCACCGATTCCGAATGTTTCGGTTATTTTTGTTTATAAATGTAAGTATGAGTAGATCAACGTTAAATTTGCTGCAATATGTCGCCTCATTCGCCTGCAATCCAAGTTCGATTACAAATGTGGCCGAATTTCAAAATACGAAAATTGCAATAACCGCACTTTCCTTAGACTTCCTACCGGTAGTTTCGGGCTAAACATGTTTACCTATAATCATTTTGGACTGGAATTTCAACAATAAAAAGTTTTCATTTTTTTGCGAAAATCTCTGATGGTTAGCCTTACTTATTTTGAACGGTTAAAATTTATGGTCACCGATTCCGAATGTTTCGGTTATTTTTGTTTATAAATGTAAGTATGAGTAGATCAACGTTAAATTTGCTGCAATATGTCGCCTCATTCGCCTGCAATCCAAGTTCGATTACAAATGTGGCCGAATTTCAAAATACGAAAATTGCAATAACCGCACTTTCCTTAGACTTCCTACCGGTAGTTTCGGGCTAAACATGTTTACCTATAATCATTTTGGACTGGAATTTCAACAATAAAAAGTTTTCATTTTTTTGCGAAAATCTCTGATGGTTAGCCTTACTTATTTTGAACGGTTAAAATTTACGGTCACCGATTCCGAATGTTTCGGTTATTTTGGTTTATAAATGTAAGTATGAGTAGATCAACGTTAAATTTGCTGCAATATGTCGCCTCATTCGCCTGCAATCCAAGTTCGATTACAAATGTGGCCGAATTTCAAAATACGAAAATTGCAATAACCGCACTTTCCTTAGACTTCCTACCGGTAGTTTCGGGCTAAACATGTTTACCTATAATCATTTTGGACTGGAATTTCAACAATAAAAAGTTTTCATTTTTTTGCGAAAATCCCTGATGGTTATAGCCTTACTTATTTTGAACGGTTAAAATTTATGGTCACCGATTCCGAATGTTTCGGTTATTTTTGTTTATAAATGTAAGTATGAGTAGATCAACGTTAAATTTGCTGCAATATGTCGCCTCATTCGCCTGCAATCCAAGTTCGATTACAAATGTGGCCGAATTTCAAAATACGAAAATTGCAATAACCGCACTTTCCTTAGACTTCCTACCGGTAGTTTCGGGCTAAACATGTTTACCTATAATCATTTTGGACTAGAATTTCAACAATAAAAAGTTTTCATTTTTTTGCGAAAATCTCTGATGGTTAGCCTTACTTATTTTGAACGGTTAAAATTTACGGTCACCGATTCCGAATGTTTCGGTTATTTTGGTTTATAAATGTAAGTATGAGTAGATCAACGTTAAATTTGCTGCAATATGTCGCCTCATTCGCCTGCAATCCAAGTTCGATTACAAATGTGGTCGAATTTCAAAATACGAAAATTGCAATAACCGCACTTTCCTTAGACTTCCTACCGGTAGTTTCGGGCTAAACATGTTACATACATTACCTATAATCATTTTGGACTAGAATTTCAACAATAAAAAGTTTTCATTTTTTTGCGAAAATCCCTGATGGGTTGGTTAGCCTTACTTATTTTGAACGGTTAAAATTTATGGTCACCGATTCCGAATGTTTCGGTTATTTTTGTTTATAAATGTAAGTATGAGTAGATCAACGTTAAATTTGCTGCAATATGTCACCTCATTCGCCTGCAATCCAAGTCCGATTACAAATGTGGCCGAATTTCAAAATACGAAAATTGCAATAACCGCACTTTTCTTAGACTTCCTACCGGTAGTTTTGGGCTAAACATGTTACATACATTACCTATAATCATTTTGGACTAGAATTTCAACAATAAAAAGTTTTCATTTTTTTGCGAAAATCCCTGATGGGTTGGTTAGCCTTACTTATTTTGAACGGTTAAAATTTATGGTCACCGATTCCGAATGTTTCGGTTATTTTTGTTTATAAATGTAAGTATGAGTAGATCAACGTTAAATTTGCTGCAATATGTCGCCTCATTCGCCTGCAATCCAAGTCCGATTACAAATGTGGCCGAATTTCAAAATACGAAAATTGCAATAACCGCACTTTCCTTAGACTTCCTACCAGTAGTTTCGGGCTAAACATGTTACATACATTACCTATAATCATTTTGGACTGGAATTTCAACAATAAAAAGTTTTCATTTTTTTGCGAAAATCCCTGATGGTTATAGCCTTACTTATTTTGAACGGTTAAAATTTATGGTCACCGATTCCGAATGTTTCGGTTATTTTTGTTTATAAATGTAAGTATGAGTAGATCAACGTTAAATTTGCTGCAATATGTCGCCTCATTCGCCTGCAATCCAAGTTCGATTACAAATGTGGCCGAATTTCAAAATACGAAAATTGCAATAACCGCACTTTCCTTAGACTTCCTACCGGTAGTTTCGGGCTAAACATGTTTACCTATAATCATTTTGGACTGGAATTTCAACAATAAAAAGTTTTCATTTTTTTGCGAAAATCTCTGATGGTTAGCCTTACTTATTTTGAACGGTTAAAATTTACGGTCACCGATTCCGAATGTTTCGGTTATTTTTGTTTATAAATGTAAGTATGAGTAGATCAACGTTAAATTTGCTGCAATATGTCGCCTCATTCGCCTGCAATCCAAGTCCGATTACAAATGTGGCCGAATTTCAAAATACGAAAATTGCAATAACCGCACTTTCCTTAGACTTCCTACCGGTAGTTTTGGGCTAAACATGTTACATACATTACCTATAATCATTTTGGACTAGAATTTCAACAATAAAAAGTTTTCGTTTTTTTGCGAAAATCCCTGATGGCCTTACTTATTTTGAACGGTTAAAATTTATGGTCACCGATTCCGAATGTTTCGGTTATTTTGGGTTATAAATGTAAGTATGAGTAGATCAACGTTAAATTTGCTGCAATATGTCGCCTCATTCGCCTGCAATCCAAGTTCGATTACAAATGTGGCCGAATTTCAAAATACGAAAATTGCAATAACCGCACTTTCCTTAGACTTCCTACCGGTAGTTTCGGGCTAAACATGTTACATACATTACCTATAATCATTTTGGACTGGAATTTCAACAATATAAAAGTTTTCATTTTTTTGCGAAAATCTCTGATGGCTAGCCTTACTTATTTTGAACGGTTAAAATTTATGGTCACCGATTCCGAATGTTTCGGTTATTTTGGTTTATAAATGTAAGTATGAGTAGATCAACGTTAAATTTGCTGCAATATGTCGCCTCATTCGCCTGCAATCCAAGTTCGATTACAAATGTGGCCGAATTTCAAAATACGAAAATTGCAATAACCGCACTTTCCTTAGACTTCCTACCGGTAGTTTCGGGCTAAACATGTTACATACATTACCTATAATCATTTTGGACTAGAATTTCAACAATAAAAAGTTTTCATTTTTTTGCGAAAATCCCTGATGGGTTGGTTAGCCTTACTTATTTTGAACGGTTAAAATTTATGGTCACCGATTCCGAATGTTTCGGTTATTTTGGTTTATAAATGTAAGTATGAGTAGATCAACGTTAAATTTGCTGCAATATGTCGCCTCATTCGCCTGCAATCCAAGTTCGATTACAAATGTGGCCGAATTTCAAAATACGAAAATTGCAATAACCGCACTTTCCTTAGACTTCCTACCGGTAGTTTCGGGCTAAACATGTTTACCTATAATCATTTTGGACTGGAATTTCAACAATAAAAAGTTTTCATTTTCTTGCGAAAATCTCTGATGGTTAGCCTTACTTATTTTGAACGGTTAAAATTTATGGTCACCGATTCCGAATGTTTCGGTTATTTTGGGTTATAAATGTGAGTATGAGTAGATCAACGTTAAATTTGCTGCAATATGTCGCCTCATTCGCCTGCAATCCAAGTTCGATTACAAATGTGGCCGAATTTCAAAATACGAAAATTGCAATAACCGCACTTTCCTTAGACTTCCTACCAGTAGTTTCGGGCTAAACATGTTACATACATTACCTATAATCATTTTGGACTGGAATTTCAACAATAAAAAGTTTTCATTTTTTTGCGAAAATCCCTGATGGCTAGCCTTACTTATTTTGAACGGTTAAAATTTATGGTCACCGATTCCGAATGTTTCGGTTATTTTGGGTTATAAATATAAGTATGAGTAGATCAACGTTAAATTTGCTACAATATGTCGCCTCATTCGCCTGCAATCCAAGTTCGATTACAAATGTGGTCGAATTTCAAAATACGAAAATTGCAATAACCGCACTTTCCTTAGACTTCCTACCGGTAGTTTCGGGCTAAACATGTTTACCTATAATCATTTTGGACTGGAATTTCAACAATAAAAAGTTTTCATTTTCTTGCGAAAATCTCTGATGGTTAGCCTTACTTATTTTGAACGGTTAAAATTTATGGTCACCGATTCCGAATGTTTCGGTTATTTTGGGTTATAAATGTGAGTATGAGTAGATCAACGTTAAATTTGCTGCAATATGTCGCCTCATTCGCCTGCAATCCAAGTTCGATTACAAATGTGGCCGAATTTCAAAATACGAAAATTGCAATAACCGCACTTTCCTTAGACTTCCTACCAGTAGTTTCGGGCTAAACATGTTACATACATTACCTATAATCATTTTGGACTGGAATTTCAACAATAAAAAGTTTTCATTTTTTTGCGAAAATCCCTGATGGCTAGCCTTACTTATTTTGAACGGTTAAAATTTATGGTCACCGATTCCGAATGTTTCGGTTATTTTGGGTTATAAATGTAAGTATGAGTAGATCAACGTTAAATTTGCTGCAATATGTCGCCTCATTCGCCTGCAATCCAAGTTCGATTACAAATGTGGCCGAATTTCAAAATACGAAAATTGCAATAACCGCACTTTCCTTAGACTTCCTACCGGTAGTTTCGGGCTAAACATGTTACATACATTATCTATAATCATTTTGGACTGGAAGTTCAACAATAAAAAGTTTTCATTTTTTTGCGAAAATCTCCTTACTTATTTTGAACGGTTAAAATTTATGGTCACCGATTCCGAATGTTTCGGTTGTTTTGGGTTATAAATGTAAGTATGAGTAGATCAACGTTAAATTTGCTACAATATTTCGCCTCATTCGCCTGCAATCCAAGTTCGATTACAAATGTGGCCGAATTTCAAAATACGAAAATTGCAATAACCGCACTTTCCTTAGACTTCCTACCAGTAGTTTCGGGCTAAACATGTTACATACATTACCTATAATCATTTTGGACTGGAATTTCAACAATAAAAAGTTTTAATTTTTTTGCGAAAATCCCTGATGAGCCTTACTTATTTTGAACGGTTAAAATTTATGGTCACCGATTCCGAATGTTTCGGTTGTTTTGGGTTATAAATGTAAGTATGAGTAGATCAACGTTAAATTTGCTACAATATGTCGCCTCATTCGCCTGCAATCCAAGTTCGATTACAAATGTGGCCGAATTTCAAAAAACAAAAAGTGCAATAACCGCACTTTCCTTAGACTTCCTACCGGTAGTTTCGGGCTAAACATGTTACATACATTACCTATAATCATTTTGGACTGGAATTTCAACAATAAAAAGTTTTCATTTTTTGCGAAAATCTCCTTACTTATTTTGAACGGTTAAAATTTATGGTCACCGATTCCGAATGTTTCGGTTGTTTTGGGTTATAAATGTAAGTATGAGTAGATCAACGTTAAATTTGCTACAATATTTCGCCTCATTCGCCTGCAATCCAAGTTCGATTACAAATGTGGCCGAATTTCAAAATACGAAAATTGCAATAACCGCACTTTCCTTAGACTTCCTACCAGTAGTTTCGGGCTAAACATGTTACATACATTACCTATAATCATTTTGGACTGGAATTTCAACAATAAAAAGTTTTAATTTTTTTGCGAAAATCCCTGATGAGCCTTACTTATTTTGAACGGTTAAAATTTATGGTCACCGATTCCGAATGTTTCGGTTGTTTTGGGTTATAAATGTAAGTATGAGTAGATCAACGTTAAATTTGCTACAATATGTCGCCTCATTCGCCTGCAATCCAAGTTCGATTACAAATGTGGCCGAATTTCAAAATACGAAAATTGCAATAACCGCACTTTCCTTAGACTTCCTACCAGTAGTTTCGGGCTGAACATGTTACATACATTACCTATAATCATTTTGGACTGGAATTTCAACAATAAAAAGTTTTCATTTTTTTGCGAGAATCTCCTTACTTATTTTGAACGGTTAAAATTTATGGTCACCGATTCCGAATGTTTCGGTTATTTTGGGTTATAAATATAAGTATGAGTAGATCAACGTTAAATTTGCTGCAATATGTCGCCTCATTCGCCTGCAATCCAAGTTCGATTACAAATGTGGCCGAATTTCAAAATACGAAAATTGCAATAACCGCACTTTCCTTAGACTTCCTACCAGTAGTTTCGGGCTAAACATGTTACATACATTACCTATAATCATTTTGGACTGGAATTTCAACAATAAAAAGTTTTAATTTTTTTGCGAAAATCCCTGATGAGCCTTACTTATTTTGAACGGTTAAAATTTATGGTCACCGATTCCGAATGTTTCGGTTATTTTGGGTTATAAATGTAAGTATGAGTAGATCAACGTTAAATTTGCTGCAATATGTCGCCTCATTCGCCTGCAATCCAAGTTCGATTACAAATGTGGCCGAATTTCAAAATACGAAAATTGCAATAACCGCACTTTCCTTAAACTTCCTACCAGTAATTTCGGGCTAAACATGTTACATTACCTATAATCATTTTGGACTGGAATTTCAACAAAAAAAGTTTTCATTTTTTTGCGAAAATCCCTGGTTAGCCTTACTGATTTTGAGCGGATAAAATTTATTGTAACAGATTCTCAGTTTCGGCCATTTTGAATTAATGACGTAATTTTGAGTAGAGAAACATTCGAATATTTCCAATATGTCGTCTTATTCGCCTGCAATCACGGTTCGATTACAAAATATGACGGCCGGTTTCAAAATGCAAAACTTCCTACAACCGAGCTTTCCACATGTCCCCTACCGTTAGTTTCTTGCTGAACGTACGTACTATTCCAATTACCTGTAATCAGTTTGAACCGAAATTTCAACAATAAAATTATTTCCATTATTTTGCAAAAATCGCTGATGGCTAGCCTTACTGATTTTGAGCGGATAAAATTTATTGTCACAGATTCTCGAGGTTTCGGCCATTTTGAATTAATGAATTTATTACATAGTAATAATAGAACGGCCATAGCAAATATTGTGCATGAATTTACGTTATTTGTACGTACCGCTGATCCTATTACGATTCCAGTGTGATGTGTTAATGGATGTGAAAATCTATAAAACCTGCAGTGAATTTAAATAACAATTTAATAATTAAAACAACAAAATATCCGTTTTGAGTGTATTTTTTAAATTCCAATTTGCCATACATTAATCCTTACACTCACATTATTTACATAATACCATTTCTCCAGTTCGTATCTACTATCTTATTCTAAATACATTTTGTGCCCAAAAAATTATAATGCACGCAAGTTTGGAACGCGAAGAATACATAATTTTACAATAAATTCAGATTTTCATATTGCATTAGTGTTTTTGCTTATAATTTGTAATTACAATTATGTTATTAGTATTTGATAATATTTTTTATTTTAAAAGTTTTGGTGTAAATAATATATATATATTTTATAGACGTTCGATAACGAATGCAATTTCGGAACTATTATACAATATAATTACATTTCTAATACATTGTTTACTATTTTTGATATATAAGCGTTTCTACTAAAAATAAATAAAATAAAATTATTACAATATATGTATAACGATTAAAATTTAAATATTTTTTTGTTAACAATAAACATTTAATACGGGGGAGTGATGTTATTATTGCATTCGTTATTTTCCGATAATTACTGTTACAATTTAATTAAAATAACAAATTTAGATTTCTTTTATTTTTGTACTTAATGAATTCTAACAAGAGTATATTAAAAATATTTTTTTTTTATATTAATCAAAAGTGAAAAATTAATCGGAACCACCAATTTTTTGTATTTTTATTTTCCCCGTATTTTTCCCTTTTCTTTCCTCCGTCATTTCTCTAAATAAAACTTAAAAAATAAATTTTCTCAATTTTGTTTGAATTAACTAAACTTTACTAAAATTTATAATTCAGTCATTTCTTATTTATTAAAAATTTTTATTTTATTTTTAATGTAAAATTAAAAATTAAATAAAAATTATTATTTCGTTCACATACTCTTTTTTCCATACAAAAAATTATTAAGTGTTTATTTACAAGATAAAATTTAACGTAACAATATACAGGTAGGATTTTGCATTTCTTGTACAAAAAGTTATAATAAATATATGTAATTAAAAAAATTTATTTTTGCTTTATTTATAAATATATTATACAAAGTAATTATTATTTTGATAAAGGCATCATTTGAGTTTCGGTTAAACGTAATTTATGTACTCTTTTCAATAATTATTGAATTTGCAAACAAAAAATTTAATTCGATGTAAATAACAAATTAATGATGAAACGAGTTTTAATATATTCATAGAGCAGAATTTTTATTATTTTCCAACGTAATCTCAAATAATACGGTTGAAAATATTGAATGCTACGAATATATTAAATGCCCGAATTTCATTTGCGCACACACAGGAACATAATAATATATATATTTGTGTTTAAAACTATATATAAAAAAATAAAATTTAAAAAAATTAGTGAGTTTCAATCAATTGCATTATAGACAAAAATATTTTGTTAAAATTATAATAAAAAAAAAACTTGTAATTAACCCTCCAAATATTTAAAAACTATAAGGTTGATACATTTATTGATTAATAAAATAAAAAAATCAATTAATTATAAGATTATGATGTTAATAATAAAACGAATTAACTGGGATACATGAATTTGAAAAAAAAATACATTGAAAACAAAATAAAAATTGAATGAAAATTATTTGAAGCTAAAAATTATTATTTTTTGTTGTTTTGTTTAAATTGATTAATTATTTATAAAGTATATATAGTTTGTATAATGTATAACTTCTATTTCTTGAATGATTGAAAATCTTTTTCGTATACTGGTGTCTGTAGTCCTAGTGTACGATTTTCTGGAATCTTTGATGACGGCGGCGCATCTGAAAAAGAAAAATTAATTTTTATAAATTTTTTGATTTAAAGTGGAAATTATTAATTATTATTATTAATTGAATAGCGGAGTAATTACTATTTCGAGGATAGACAAAGTGCGTCTCTTTCGCAATACCTCCTTGTTTAATTTAAAATATTTGAAAATATTTACAGCAAATTAATTCAACCACAGTAGGCTAGAAAAATACAATTTTTAGACAAAAATGTTGATAAAAATATATTGTCAATTCCTTATTAGCAGGGAAAGCCAGAATACCGCCACAGCAAGTGTTATCATTGAAACGATCACATGTTCGAAACTCTAATTTTATTGGAAAAGTATTTTCTAAATTCACTGGAAATTGCCATATCAAGTATTCCGCCCCAATACTAATCGAAAATTGTATCCTTGCAATACAGTTTCAAGAGAGAGGGGGGAGGGGGGGGGGGGGGGGTAGCATACTTAGATAACAGAAGCAATTAATAATGGCGTCAATAATCAAGAGAGTAAAATACTGAACCAGACAAACAAGACACCAACAAATAAAGAAGTCATTAGTTTAATGATCTGAACTGGAAACTGAGATTGTCTTGTCATGGCTGCGGACCAATAGTGGGGTAAATCGTTTACTATGGTAAAAATCGGATTTAGAACAGATTTTTCGATCAGTTTGCCATAGAGTTTTTGAAAAATAAATGAATTTACCGAAAAATTTACTTAAAATTGACTTTTACCCGACTAATGTCGATGTATCTGTTCTATGCGTTTTTGAATGGAGGTGTTAAAATTAAAATTTAAGAGAAATCGTTACTAAAGTAAATCAAAATTGAAGGTAATAATTTGTGAACACTACAAACATTGGGTATATCCAGCCCAAGTAGGTCTACATTTGAGATGTCTCAATGGTAGATTTGCCTCAGTTGCAGAATTCTACTTCGGCTGAATGCAATTTTCTCATGTTCGTACAGTCGTGCAAGCGCACTTTATAAAGCACTCATAAGATCACCAGAGGGTCTATTATGAAATTTTCGACCGCGTTTTTTTTTCGACGTTGTCGAAAATTTGGTATTATGAAATATTTTAGACCGCGTTTTTTTTTCGACGTTGTCGAATTTTTGTATTATGAAATATTCGACGCGTTTTTTTTTAGATAACGTCGACTATTTTACGACATCTCTTGAGGTGTCGAGTACATAAAAGAAAGTGTTGTGTTGAGAAATAAAAAAAGTTTGTTAGTAAAAATAAATTATTAATTTAAACTTATAAAATTTTAATTAATAAAAATTAATTAATTAATTTAAATTTAATAAAACATAATTAATTTAAATCACTTTCGCTGCCGCAGGTGCTCCGGTGCACATTAAGGTTTTTCCATATAATACGCCGCTGTGGCACCCAAACATCATGCAAATTTTACATTCTCTCACGCCTCATGTGCACCCGCACATCATGCATTTTTTCCTTATATCAAGCCACATGTGTACCTGCACATCATGCTTTTTTTAACACTACCAAGCCTCTGATGCACCGGACCCCGTTGCACCGCGGCGTGTAGCGAGAGAAAAACTGCATGATATGCTGGTGCCACAGAGGCTTGATAAAAGAAAAAAATGCATGATGTGCTGGTGATACAGAGGCTTGGTAAAAGAAAAAAATGCATGATGTGCAGGTGCACATGAGGCGTGATAGAATGTAAAATTCAAGATGCACCGGAGCACATGCGGCAGCGAAAGTGTTAATAAAAAATAATTAATTTAAATTTTCACATAAAAAATTAATTTCATTTTTCGATATCGTCGGAAAAAAAATTCATAATAGCGATTTTCGATGTTGTCGGCTGTCGACATTGTCGACAAAAATACGCGCGTCGAAAATTTCATAATAGTCCCCCAGTGCTGGCTTTCGGAAGCGAGAACTGTACCATGACCTCTAACTGTACCATGACCTCTAACGATTGTAGATTGTTATCTACCTTCTAAAGGAAGGTCACTCGTTCTATCTTTGGTTTAATTAAAGTTGCAAACAATGAATATCGGATTCGTATGAACCACGAAATAAAGCAGGGGGTCTATTATGAAATTTTCGACGCGCGTATTTTTTTCGACGTTGTCGAAAATTTGGTATTATGCAATTTTCGAACGCTTTTTTTTTCGACGTTGTCGAAAATTTGGTATTATGAAATATTCGACGCGTTTTTTTTTAGATAACGTTGACTATTTTACGATAGCTCTTGAGGTGTCGAGTATAAAAGAAAAGTGTTAAGTGTTGAGAAATAAAAAGACTTTGTTAGTAAAAATAAATTAATAATTTAAACTTATAAAATTTTAATTAATAAAAATTAATTAATTAATTTAAATTTAATAAAAAATAATTAATTTAAGTTTTCACATAAAAAATAATTTCATTTTTCGACATCGTCGAAAAAAAAAATTCATAATAGCGATTTTCGACGTTGTCGACTGTCGACGTTGTCGAAAAAAATACGCGCGTCGAAAATTTCATAATAGACCCCCTGAGGGTTTCTCAGAGGTAGCGAGTGACATCATCTGATTGACGAGTTAGATGGCTCGGCCACGATGCAAGGTATCCACAACAACAAATGATTAAAAAGAGTTCCATCAACAACCAGCCAGTATGAATCGTAGAGGAAGACCCCGACTGGCGTGACGACGTCGAACAAGAACTACGCTATATCTACGCAAAAATACAAAACCTGACTGAAATTTTTTTTATCTTATTACATTTCAAATATTACGAACGTTTTGAGTTTTTGCAAAAAAAACAACGGCTCAAATTCGCGACAGGTGTTCTCCAATTTAAAATTATAAATTTATATTATTTTAAATCAAATAATTTATAACAACTAGCCTTTAAAAGACAAATTACAAAAAAAATCTATCATCAGAACTGTCAAGGAAGAAAACTATAGAACTTTTATGATAGATTTTGTTTTATACTTCTAATGTCTACTTCTATGACTAACAGCCGGTTAGTTGTGCTCCATTTAAATGTTTCATATGAAATATGTTTTTGCAATCAGAAAAAAATCAACGCAAACTTGATTAAATATATTTTATTCCGTGGAAATATTTATCTTGCGTATAAATATTTAAATGGCCAATTATAAAACATTTATTTATGAAACATTATAAAACATTTAAATGGAGCACAACTAACCGACCGGCCATTAGTCATTTTCCTGTGCAACAGGGCATAAGATTTTTTGCAGTGCTGTGAAACGTTATTGTAACGTAACGCAAAACCGGAAAACCGGAATTTAATTTTCGTATCGTAACGAAAACCCGAAACGGAACATTTATTTCAACTGTAACGAAAACGTAACAAAAACCCGAATTATTTTTAAAGTTATTAAGTTACATATTTATTATTTATTCTCGTATTATATTGGCTGTTTCTTTACTTGAAAAATTAAAATTATTCCAATACAGACTTAAAAAATATATTTAATATGTATGTTTTATTTATTTTTATTTTATAAATCAACAATACAATACTGAATTTATTTTGAATAAATTTTATTTGTTCAAAGATTAAAATTTATTTCCCAGTAATGATTTATGAGAGATAACCAAATTGTAACTGTATCCGAAACGTAACAGTAACGTAACGGAAAACGTAACCAAAACAAATCGGTGAAACAATAACTGAAACCAAAAACATTATTTTAAATTATGAAATAACTGAAACTGTAACGCAATTAATTTTGAATCGTTTCAAGGCACTGATTTTTTGTTACAATTAATTTGATTTAAAAAAATACGTTTAAATTTTCAATTGCAAAACGTTTTTTAATTCATTCTATTCTATATTGTTTAATTAACATAGGAGTTCTGTGCTAGCATAATGCTTTAATTCTATGGAAAAAATTTACTGACAGTAGTAATTTTTTACTGATAATACGCAAAACAAAAAAAAAATTCATAAGAGTGACAAAGAACAGAAATATTTTTTATTTTATTTTTATATAGCAAGTTCATTCGTAATTACAACAAAAAGTTACCCGGGTTTTATGTAAATGAACACGAAAAATATTACCCGACTTTTGTAGTAGTATTGGTGAAAAGAAAGACAAAAAATTGTTTATTGTTAAAAATGTCAGACATTTCAACTTGTTAGCATCGGTATATAATTATTATAAAGCAAAATACATACTATTAAAATATTCAATAGTGTCTTCTGTATTTCAATTTTAATAATTTACTTATTACTCAATACCAATAATTTTTAATTAATAATATAAGAAATTATATAATTTCGCACAAAAAAGAAATGTTGTTGAGTTTGCTAAATCACAAATCGAATGAATGAGTGATAAATTGATGAAAAGTTTTGAAGGTGCCCGTAACAATCCGTTTCAATTTCGACATTTGCAGTTGTGTCACAATTGGGCGGATTTAAGTAAAGTTCCGAGCCCAAAGGTCGTGTTAGCTCCGATATTGAAAGTGGATACGCACGTGATTTGTTTGTACAATGAGCTTCAAATTGTAACAACAGTATTATTCTAACGAATCGTCCGCGCCTGGGACTTTTGCTCGCGATTTAATAGAAAACGGTTTAAATGGGCGTAAAATTATTATACGAACAATATGCGATAGAATAAATATAAAATAAAATATGTATTTTATTTTTCATAAAATAAAGACAAAAATGGAAAAAAAAATTTGATGTAATTCAGTCTTGTCCGATCTAGCCAATCCAATTATTTATTACTCTACCCTTCACTCTTCAGCTTATTGTGGTAAGGGATTACAATTTGCGCCGTGCATCGGTGTGATCATTTTACGGTGGCTACTAAATTCATTTGTACCAGCTGGTCGCCTATATTTGCACCTTTCGAATCCATTAGTAGTACGTCCAAATCGCTTAAATTATTGCTGTAATATTCATTCAAAAATTAAATGGAGATAATTTAGTGATTTAAACAAACGATCTACTCACATGACTACAGCCGTCAAACGCTTATTTAAAATTAAGTTTTCAAGCACATCTAATTTACGTTTATGATTATCCTGTTTTACTGTAATATTAGCGATGTGGCGCAGAATCGCTTGAAATGGTAAGATGATCGCATCGGCTGTCCCATTTCCGAATTTTATTCAATGTAATAAATCCGCAATTACACAACATTTTAATACACAAGATATTTTGAAAATACGTCGCACAAAATTATAAATTGTTCTCACAATTTTAATACATCTATTAAATATTAAAATTAATTCGAAATTAAATTGTACAAATGGCGCGGTGTCTTTGTTTTGATATTTATGTTGTGACGTTTACTTTTTTATATACGTATACAAAATACGTATATGTATGCGAAAAAATCTGACAAAAAATCGCGATTTTTGAAAGTTAACCCGGGTAACTTTTCCGTGTAAGTTTTTTTTTGTAAATGAACGTGTTATGTCAAAATGTTACCCTGACAGCTCAACCCGTGTAAGTTTTTTTACCCTGACAGCTAAACCCGGGTAAGTTTTTTTTGCCTGACATTTCGAATGAACTCACTAATAGTAAAATTTTATGGTTTTACATTTTGGCATAACCTAAAAATTTCATGTGTGAGAAAAATTTCTTATCTTTACATACATTTTTTGTAGATGTGTGAAAAATACTGCCATAAAAAATACTCCAGTTTACATTTTTTATAGCAGTATTATGGCAGTAAACTAATACCATCACAACTATTCTCTCAGTAAAATTTTACTGACATTATGTTTTGTTTCGTACACAACCAGTAAAATCTGTTTTTTTTCTCGCTTTTATTTTTTAGTGACAGCAGATTTTTTCCATAGAATAGGGCCATAATATGAAAAATTTTTGCTAGAATAAAAACTATAAAGTGGACTTTTTAAAACGTAACTATAAATAAAAATAAAAACTAGTTTTATTTTATGTATTTTAAAAAAATATTTATTAATTCTTCCTTATAGTGATAATAAATTTAAATATTTGATTTTTAAAAGATAGATTTCGGATATATTCCTTCTTCAGTTTTTTAAAATTAACTATTACAATTCTTATTTTACGTTGGTCTTATATATTATCGTTACTCTACATTTTGACTCCTCCTTTCTGTGCTTTTTATTATTATGTCATCAATTCTATTGGTTTTGGTGTTAATTTTGTCGTTAAGCAAATTGTTGTGTTTTTCTTTATATATTTCAAGTTCTTCGAGTGTCTAATTTTTGATGTTCTTTTCTAATTCTATGTAATATTATTAAGTTTGTATTTATGTCAGTGTATTTGTGATTTTCTTTTTTAATATGTTTTGCAAATTTTGATTTAAAAAATTGGGAATAGGCAAATGGGAAAAATATATTCATAGCATTTTTGTCTACATTTTTCTGGCCTACTGCTGGAATTAGTTTGGTGTAAATATTTTTGAAACAAAGGCGATTGGGAAACTTTTGTTCCAAAAATTTTTTATAGGGAAATATACGGCCCTATTCTCATACAAGTGATAACTATCACATGATGTGATAATCGCATTTTGGTATTCTCTTAGTCGATTGAAGTGATGTTTATCGTTTGGTGTGATAACTATCACTTGTCGCCATATTCTCTTAGTCGTATGAAGTGATAAGTGTCACTTGAAATGATATATTTCATCACCTACTATTTTTAAGTGATACGAATAACAAGCAAGGTAGATGTTATTAAAACGTAAAATTACGAATAATTATATATGAATATCATAATGTATATGTATATTTATTATATTATTTTATTATTATTTAAAAAAAACATTTGATTAAATTAAATACATATATATTATTTTATTATATAAAATAATAATATAATAATATATACATAAATATTTAATTTTATGAAATAATTTTTTTTTTATATATTTTTAATTATTAATATTTGTGTTATTTAAAAATATTAATAATTAAATATATGAATAAAAATATTTAATAAAACGTAAAAACATTTTAAAAAAATATTCATTTTAAATATGTATACACGTATGTATATTGTATGTATTCGTTAAGCGTCGTATCACATCTGTTCATCGTATATCACGTCACATGAATCGACTAAGAGAATAGCAATTTCATAGTCGCATCACTTCATGTGATGTGATAGCTATCACATCACATGAAGTGATGCGACTATGAGAATAGGGCCGATAATTCCCATTGAGATGGGTCGACCCATGGGTTTTGCACTCCGACAGGGGGACATAATTGGTTATCGTTAGAGTTATATCACTTTTCCGGCCAGACAAAAAAATTTTTTTTGCTTCAATTTAAGTCCCTCATATACAAATGTGTATGTAAATAACCATAGTTTGTAATGGCGTTTTGTTTTTTTCAAGATTCTCTTTCGTACACGATTTTTACGTACACATTTGTGATCGCGACCCGGAAAAGGGATTGTTCTATAAATCAAAGGAAGAAGGGAGGGGATGTGGGGGGGAGGGGTTAGTCCACAAGGTATTCCGAAACAAAAGTTTTTTATTAGAATTCGGAATGATACGTATTTCAAATTTAAATGTACAACTAGTGAGATTTTGCTTATTTTTGTTTCATTCTAATAAAAATTGAAAGGGTTGTATGGTCAGTGGCACTGTTCTGGTAATTTCCTGGGAATAGGGAATGTTTTTTTTTTGTAGCAGCTATTCCCCAGACATTTTTCACAATTCCCCATTTTCCAAAAGTTAATTCAGTCAATGGGGAATAAATTTAGTGGTAAATAATTTAATTATTTGCGATCGATATGCGATGAAATAACGGAACAAATATCTAAAAGCAATTGACTAATTAATTTTTATTGGTATTTGAATCGAATTTTACTAAAAAAAATAAACTTTGTTTGTATATACACTGCGCGAAATAGCTATAAAAACAGTTACGTGGGAAATATAGATAGAATAAAAAAAATAACGTAAGAGAGCGAGAGATAGGATTTAATGTATTCGACCATATTCAGAATAAGAAAAATAAAAACTTTAACCGAAATTGCGTTTTATTTTGCTGTCACTTAAAAAGAATAGCCGAGCGAAAATTTTCGCCCAAGAATAAAAAACTTAACAAATACAACAACAACACTCAAACAAATTTTAGTGCGTTGAATGTAATAAGCATGTTTATTATTTTATATATGGGAATTTGGAATTGTTCGTGTGTTTTATCTTTTCTATTTATAAAATATTCATGTACACGTATACTAATATGAATATAAAATCGCAATTACACTGTAGAATTGTATTTTTCTAAACCTAACCTAAAAAATTAATTTATAGAATTACGGTAATTTAACCCGCATATAAATATTTTTTATAATTTTAAACACATATATTTGTTGATATATAATACGTTTATACTCAAAACTATTGTAGTCACTCAAGATTTTAGGAAATAAATCAAAAAAATATTACATGAAACATATGAACGAACTTAATATTTTAAGTAATCTATAGCCGAAAAGTCAAATTGGAATAATAATTTTTTGTCTTCGTTTCTTACGTTATTCTGTTATTTATTTATTCCGTCTATAGTTGGCCCATTAAATTATAACTAAGTTCATACATAAATAAATATATGCAACGGAAAATTCCAACTTCGCATAAATAATCCACTGTGATTTCACAATATTTTGCAACTATAGTTCACACTGATACAATTACGTATCTCTTATTTTTTACATTTTAGTCAGTTGTGCTGCTATCTCAGAGCGAAACAGATATAAAAACAGTGGACTTTTTGTTGTTTATTTTTTAGACTTCGGGTTTTTTTTTATTTCAAAGCAGGTAATTACTTAGAATAACCATTTTAGAATATGTACCTCAAATATATTTAGGTTATGGTGTATTTTTTTTTTTTGGTTTATAGCTATGCCACGCGGAACTAAGCAGACTGAAAGTGAAAAAGGGTAAATAACGGCATATTGTAACTGCGGAATGTCCTTATGAGACAAATTGCTTCAAAAATAAATCGATCACTCACTTTAGTACACAATTACATTAAACTTGGCAATAAATATGGTTCAAATGCGCCAACTGGTCATGTGCCGAAAATAAGAGTATATGAAAATGGACATCAATTTTCTAGTACATCTGAAATAAAACGACAGATTCAACAGGTCCGGACTCAAAATCCAACATCAACACTTTAAACATTCATTAATTCAATGCCAGATAGTTTATTTGAAGTAATTTAGAACAATGGCGGTAATACACATTATTAGATGTATGTTATATATTTTTTAGTTAAATATTTTAACAAAATGTTACAGCTGTTTTTGTACTACACAATACAAAAAAGAAGCCTAAACTATATATTATGTATAATATGTAAGAGTTAGTTATACTCCCAATAAAAAATGTCAATGAACTGTAGTATTTCAATAAAATATAAATGAATTTATCTCAAAATTATGGGTGTTTTTATAGTTATTTCGCTCAGTGTATTGATTGATTTCCGTTTGTATATTGATATTTCCAATTAATATTACCAATTTTTAGTATAAATTTTCTGCCATAATACAGCTGTAAGTAAATATAATTATAAATTCCCATTAAATACTATTCCCAGTTAATGCTTTCGTAAAATAGGTTTGGAATAATAAACGTCAAAAATGCTAAAAATTGGGAATAATTTTTTCCCAAGAAACATTTTTCCCAAAAGTTAGAATAAATACACTTTGGGGAAAAGGGAATAAAACTGCTACAAAATTTAAAATTTCTATTCCCGGGAATTACCTGAATAGTGCCACAGGTTTACAATCTGTTCGGCGAAGTAATTTTTTAAGAAAAAACAACCATACTCCATCCAGTAAGTAATTTGTTACGACACCATGTTATGACTATGACGATTGAAATTTGCATCTTATTCCACAGGATATTCACATAGTTACCAACTAGTTCTACCAATCCTGATAGTAAAATCGGTTATCATTTACTAGCTATAGATTGAAAACAACCACAAAAAAAGGTGACATGTTATTTTCTTGAACCTAAGGAGCTCCACAGCACCTTGCAATAGTGAATTCCATACCATATATTATAGCTTCAATAGTCATAGTCTTAAAGGATGCATTATAAATGTCCGCTCCATGTGCAACAATTTCAAGTGATTTTTTCTCAAAATTTCAAGAAACGCTATATCAACAGATTTTGGCGTTCACAAGTTCTACTTAGGATGTATATGATACGTCTTAAGAGGTTTATCTAAGAACCAGTAGTTAAAGGTCGAGAACTTTTAGTTGAGATTTTGCGCCTTACCACTCTCGAGGATAAAAACCACTACTTTTATTCGTAATTGTAGAACATTTAGTAAAGCCAAATATACTCTGAAGATATGTGAAAGATGATATCAAATAAATTCCAATTCCTTCTGAAGAAGAGCAGCGAAAATAAAATCTTGACTTGTTGCATTAGGCAGTTGCCAGTCTCTAAGTTTTAAAGTCTTTGTGGTAGATAGGCAAACTGTCTTCTACTGTTCTTGGATTCCCACTTTGGGAAACGAGTATTCCTTGTATACTGTACAGTAGGTTTGGTAAATCTATATGAAATACCGTTAATAGATTTTTTTTATCCCTTTAGTGATTTACTAACACAATTGTACGGGTAGGGCAAAAGTACCATGTCAAAAATTTATTTTGGTATGTATTTTCAATCAACTTACACATTTGTGAATTCCTTTTTATCTTATTTTCACTATAAAGAAAAAAAACACTATATCTATACGCACAATTGTATTGGTTGTACTTCAAATGAAGCGAATTTTTTTATCAACAACGCCATTACATACTATGGTTTTTTACTCACACATTTGTGTGGGTTGGACTAAGATTAAGCCATTTTTTTGTTTTCTTGGTTGAAAAAGGGTTATTTTGTTTTTTTATATTCCTCAATTCAGTCTACCGACAAAAAAAATACAATCAAATCTGTAAAGTGGACAATATTGAAAATCGCGTAGTGATTTTAATTTAAAAGGTAAAGGCAATCTGGCCTTCAAAATTACTGTTACGAGGCACTCATGACAGTATTTTCTAACCGCAAGATCGCGCTTGTCATTCAAATTAAAATAACAACACGGTGCTGATTATTTTCCATTTTTCTTTAAATTTTCAAAACACGTGTTTAAGACACTCATAAATATTAAATGAAACAATTGAATGAATTTTTTTTATCGTTACGACTAGAGGAATAAAAACAAAAAAAAATCTGTTAGTTTTTGTGCTACTTACAAAATCTCTCAACTCGGTTTTACCATCGAGCAATAAATATTTAAGAGATCAAGTAGTGCAAATTTTATAAGCAGGTTTTTCCGAGGTTAATGTTATTTTATAGTTTTAATATATTTATATACACAAATTTAATTTTTTTCTATATTTAATCCATATATATGTACCAACATAATTTGACAAATTTGAAAATAGAAAACATATGGTAGATTCGTTTCAACACAAAATGATTTTCGATCAAAAAAATTTGCTGCCAGATCAAAATCTTGCTCTAAATTGACATTGCATCTTCTTTTCCGAAGAAAAATTGATTTATTTTTTGATCGAAATCATTTTTAAAAACTCTATTTTCTCGTAGATTTTTTCGATACATATGTTATCAGATGCGCAACTAAGTTTCCGGGTTTCACACTGTATATAGTGCATTCCGGTTTCTGCTGATGCTCCTCCTGGTGATTTTATGGGAATGTGGCACCCATCTTACACACCTTATGTACCTTGGAATTTTTTTTTTATCTAATTCCTGATGGGACTTTAAACGTTCACCTGGAATTGCTGGCATTTTTATAAACTGCAATGACAATCACGCGAACACTCTTGATACCTCATGATACAAAAGGTGGACTGCGTAACACCCATTAAATCTCCCGATCCTGTTTGATAACAGCCTGTAGCATAATACTGCAAAGCAATCATAATTTTTTGTTTTGCGGTTAACGGAAATGCTCTGCTATCAACGTTAGTCAACTGCCTTGTTACCAATTTTTCCAAGTAACTCAAATTGTTTTTGGAAAAACGAAACGCCTTTTGAACTCTACATCCGTGTACACTAAGAGAAATTATTGCCCACAGAGATATATTTTATATAGATTTTTAGATATAAAATATATCTCGTTTCGGAGACAAGAATATTTTATATCTGTAAAAACGAAAAATATATCTAAATTTTTATAACGTTTAGAGACATAAACATATCTCTCTTAACTCGGTATATACTCCTCAAAGTTAAAAACAAATACTAAATTCGTAATAAAATATATCGTATATTATAAAATATATATTTCATATGAATTTTCCCAATTTTATATAATAATAACTGGATAAGGTATTTCTTTATTAAATAAAGATTTTTATTCATCTTAAATTCATTATTTATTTTAACCATTTAGGATGTCTTACAGATTCAGTTTGGATATTTTTATAACTCAACTGAATGTGATATTTATCATTTTTTATTTTTTTACTAATTAATTTTAATATTTGTCATTAATTCATTGGTTCAATCCAAAACCAATACAAAAATTTACTGTCTCAGATCAGATAAGTCATATCTGAATTTGATCCACCTGAACTCTAGTTAGAGTTCGTCTTAAACAAATTTAAATTCGAGATATTATATTTCTCATGTGCTTATTGAGCTAGTAAATTTTATATTTATGACTAAAATTAAAAAATAATATGTAACTTTTAGAAATAGAAATTATTTCCCACATAACAATAAATATACTTTACTGAGATATATTTTATTTGAACTTGGGTTAAAATATTTATCTCTTTTACACATAAACTGTAGAGCTGAAATAGCTAAATATGCACATATAAAACACAACAAAAATATTGCTGTTGTAAAAATTTGAATATCTCATTGTAATAAAATTTACGAGATATGCGTTTTGAAGCAATATGGTTGTTTGAGATATATTTTATATTGAACTTGAGTAATTTTAATACATATGCTTCTATATTTATTTTCATATGGGACAAATGTTGTAGATAAATCTTTATATCTATAACGAACATAATTTTTTTTTTCAGTGTAGTACTGGAAACACTGCGTTCTGCATTATTTTTACCGATGTCCAAAAAAATAATCAGAACCGTTAGACGACGAGGACGAAGAAATTAATAAATGGTTCAGACCGAGTGATACAGATATAGAACCAAAACTATTTTATTTACCTTAAATAAAATTTATTATTACAGAAAAACAACACTAATAACCAAAGAATTTAAATTATTTATATAGAATGCATGAGAGTAGCTGCCAAACGAGTCAAATTCGGAGGGTAAAAGAGAAAGCAACTAAATCAATGGGATTACAAAAACAAGAAACCAATATAGGCACCCCACGCCAACAACCAAAATTGTTTTCTTAATTTTTTCTGATTTTTAACATAAAGTAAGGATAAATTTATCACAAATCACTTGTTTCTTAGCATAATTTACATTTTACTTTATACAAACACTTATAGATGGTAAAATATTCTTTTTCGAATTTTTCGATGCGCATTTAGCAACATTTCACAAGACACTTCATTTTATTTAAAATTGTTTATAATTTTAATTATCAAATGATGCAATACCACGCACTCTACATAAACTACTAATTATTTTATAATTTTATTATTATTTTAATGAATTTTAATTAATAATTTTAAAACCACAAAATTAAGTCGTCAACATATGTTGTCACTGCGCACATAAATAAACAGATGATTTGGGGTGCCTATAGCGAGATATGAGTAAGCCATATGCATTTTTTATATAACCATCCTGTTCCCACGTGACTCAAAAGAGATAGCAAATATTATATGGATTTTTATATGGGAAAAAAATAGTTGCTGCTCTTCAGTATTTTCCTCTAAGCTAATAACACACAAACAAAATATTATTTGATAAAAACAGTATCTTAAATAAAAACACAACAACAACAACACTATCTTCGAAATTCGAAATATAAATTCGGTATAAAACGTCAAATGTAATAACGACTTTAGCCACCAATAACGACGTCTACAGTCATGATTACAACTGAAAGCAACGTTTCATTTTGTTATTTTAGCTTCGTTAAAAATACCAAGAGTGACTTTAGCTGTGTTTCTTGATGCTTGATCTGATCCGGCTCAGTTCATGTTTCATGAAACAACACAAAACCGCTCACTAGATTTCAAATCAAAATTTGTGATCTAAAATAAAACCTGGATCAATTTTCCATATAAAATTTGAAATGATCCGGATCAATGGGTGTCATGAAACACGGCATTTAGTCGCAGATGCGTCTTTAGCATCGTCTGTCGATTTGGCCCTTATAGTTCTCAATTGGGTATATTTTGGTATATTAATTTTTATTTTCATAAAGTATGCCATGCTAAAATTTCATGAAAAAAACTAAATGAGATTATTTTTAATGCGTTAGATGTCATATTCCCAACTTTAACAGTGGTCAGTTGATGACTGTTATAGTTGGGAATGTGACATCTAATGCATTAAAAATAAGCTCATTGAGGGTTTCTTTCCATGAAATTTTAGTACGACATACTTTATAAAAATAAAAATTAACATACAAAAATGTACCCAATCAGCCATTCCACACGAGAGTTTTTTGTATTTTAGCATTTTTTTTAAACCAATGTTTTGTTCTGCTCTCTCTTAAATAAAATTTTAACTAAAATGAGTCAAAAATGTCCTTGAAATATTTTTTATTTCATTTATGTTTGAGTTGTGTGGTTGAACAAATTTTCTGTTCAACCACACAACTCAAACATAAATGAAATAAAAAATATTTCAGACATTTTTGACTCATTTTAGTTAAAATTTTATTTAAGAGAGAGCAGAACAAAACATTGGTTTAAAAAAAATGCCAAAATACAAAAAACGCTCGGGTGGAATGGCCCAATAAGTTCAATTTTTTGCCGTCACATCTACTTATAGTTGTCTATAATTTTCGTCCACTTAAATTACATTTACTCGAATAAAGATGTGTATCGTCGCTAAATTTCACAGTTACCACCACCTAATGCTTACAAATCAACCTGATTTAATTAGGTCCAGGTTTTGAATAAGGGAAACATAAAAATTTCAAGCTTATGGCGATTTCTTTTTTACCAAAAACTGACAAAATTTTGAATTTTTTTTTACATCATTTTTTTTTTATGTTAATCACGTTTTCGCGTTCTTTTAGCGGAAAAATAGCAAAAACATTTGATGTACATTAAAAAATGGAAATGCAGATTTTTTCTTTCATTTTAACTACCAGATACACATATTTTTATACGTATATGTCAATCGTAAATATTGTCGAATACGTCAAACGCGTCAATTGGAATTGTTTCAAAATGCTTTATTGTTTTCGGCATCCCTTTCGCGTTTATGCACACTACGACTGACGGAAATTTGATTTACATCAAAAACGTAAAAGAATTCACTATTATAGAAATGAAAATGCAGCTTTGTTTTTGTAGTGGTACATGTGTAGAACACAGGGCCTAACTAATCAATTCGACATACATTTTCGAACACTATCGTTTTTATAGCAAACAAAAGAAAAATGTATGAAATTTTTACTGTTCTTTTCTCTTTTGTTTCTACGCTTGCTATAGGAAAACGATAGCCGTCGAAAATGAACGTCGAATTCAAGAGAGAACTGTTTGTAGATCTGACGACAAAAAAATTAAACTTATTGGGGGTATTTAGACGCATCCATCACTACATCACATCATTCTACACTATTGCGTTCACACGTAAAATATCGAACCGTCATCCCAATTGCAATTTTTTACCTATGTTTTGTAAAATTATTTTCAATTATTTTCATATATAACAGCGAATTAAAAAAAAAACATACGAACCGTAAAAATACGTATTGTTTTTTCAACGATTAGTGTATCATAAAATGTGAGGCAATAAATCTTTTTGGTGAAAAAATGCGCACAAAAACCCCCACTCCAAAACCAGTTCGTAGGCAAAGAAGTAAGAAACGAGGAAGTGATCCGACATAGTGAGGCATCGTCTAAACCAGCTCATTGGGTCTATTTTTGTATGTTAATTTTCATTTTCATTTAGTATGCCGTACTAAAATTTCATGAAAAAAATACTCAATCAGCTTATTTTTAATGCGCTATATGTCACTACCCCGTACATTTATAGTTCTCAATAGTTAGGCCCCAGTACAAAATATTTGTATAGCTAAAATTCAAACAGGCTTCTTTATTTCAGTATAGAAAGCCGCAGCGATACAATTTTTAAATGCAGGCGAATGTTAGCTTTCTTTCAAACGAAAAATCGTGTGAACAAGAGAAGACTGACGAAATGTAGTGAAATGCTCTCATTTCTAACTATTCATTACCCCTTAAGGACCAAACCCGAGATATCTCGGGACATACGATATGTAGTTAAAAAAAATCGGTCCTTAAGGGGTTAAATTGGCGATTACAGAATAAATATCAAAGCAATCACAGATGTTCAAGTACCGGGTTGGCCTTGTCGTCTGAATGCCTCGAGAATATAATATATAAACTATAACCCTTTTGCTGCCCTGTAACACAATTGTGTGGGTACAGCAAAACAATACCATGTCAAAAATTTATTTTTATGTTTTTTGAACCAACTTACACATTTGTGCATACCTTTCAAACTTATTTTTGTCCTCAAAAAACTATTAAACAGACATTTTACTTTCAAAATGTAAATAAAATGTCTTCAAAGGCTGCTCATTTTCATAATTTTGTTTTAAAAACATTCTTTCCGGTTTATATCATCTGTGAAACATCATTAAACGTTAAAATTTTGAGTTGAAACCAACGAGATTATGCCTGTAAATGTGAATTCGGATAATGAGTACCTATTCGTCGACACCATATTGACTCAAATTTGAGTCAAATCTGCGAATAAAAAAATGGACGAGACCGAACCTTGGACCTTATTTTTACTAATGAACCAGTTTTATTAAAAACAGAAAAATCACACCAGCACCTTTCGTAATTAATGATATTCACCATAAAACAATAGAAATAATATTGGAAACGAAAGTGAATAACAGGTTCCAAAATTACCAAAACCAGAAACTATATTACAACTTCAGAAAGACCAATTCGAATAATTTACAATATTTTGGCAAATAAATTGGAATGCCGAGTTTAACAGCGATGACGTAAATGTAAACGTATAAAAATTTTACACACATCTATTTATTCGTGTCCGTGTCTATGAGCAAACCGAACAAACATCCTCCATTTTATGACGACCAACTCATCAGTCTTAAAAACATTGATAATTATAAAGACTCAACCTGTAGTGAATATAGTACATTCATATTTACTCCACACATCGAGCCAGAAGACATCCAGCGAGCATTGGTAGGATTCGGAGAAGGATGTGGTCCTGATGGTATTCCTGCTTCAATTTTTAAAAATTCTAAAAATTTGGCAATCCCTCTAAGCATTTTGTTCAATCAGTCATTAAAATTTGCAACTTTTCCACAAAAGTGGAAAATAACTAGTGACGCCTATTTTTAAAACTGGTACTAGAAATGATGTTTCTTGCTACATATTGGCATTACATCTATATCTGCTATACCTAAATTATTTGAACTAGTAATGTGTAACTCATTCAAAGCAGTGCTTCCACAGTATTTATCACAACATCAACATGGATTTTTTCCTAAAAGAGCAGTATCTACAAATCTCATAGAATTTACTAGCTATTCTATTAAAGAAATTGAGAAGCACAAACAAGTTGACGTAATATACAACGACTTTGCAAACGCTTTCGACTCCATCAGCTATTGTAAAACTTTGGAATACATTTTCAAGTTCGGATTTTTCAGCCTATTCGTAGCCTGCTTTACATCTTATTTGAGTAATCGAATCCAATATATTGAAATAGGAGACAAAACGTCAAATAGAATACAAGCTACCTCTGGTGTACCACAAGGCTCTCACGTTGGCCCATTGATTTTCACAATCTTCATAAATGGTATTTCCGAAGTGATAAAGCATTCCAATATCCTGATGTTCGCAGATGACCTCAAAATCCACAAAGCAATCGAGTCAGTCGACGATGCCAATAAACAACAGAAAGATATTGACAACCTAGCGTTATGGTGCGAGTTTAATTCTCTGAGTCTCAATATTGAAAAATGCAAATATTGTGCCTACGTTCGATCCCAGCTGGAATATGCTGTAAATGTGTGGTATCCGTTCTACGAAGCTCATATACAGAATATTGAGAAAATTCAAAAGAAAATTATACGATACTTGACCTGGAAAGACGGATGGGTCTATGACCATGATCTACCATACCACGTAAACATACAGCGGCAACCACCAATATTTAACCGGGTGCAAGTCTTACAACTTGACAACTCTTGAAAATAGACGCGAATTGCTAAAAAATACATTTATTGGTAATCTTCTACTAGGCCTAATCGACGCACCGGATGTACAAAAGTAAATTAAAATAAAGGTTCCTGGTAGACAACTAAGAGATCCTGGCTTCCTCCACTTAGATAAGATACAGAACCAACTATGGCGATAATGAACCAGTGAAGATGATGTGTAAAAGTTTCAATAGAATTATTAACTATTTATTTGATTTTTGTTTAACAAAAGATAATTTTAAAAATAGATTAAGGCAATTTTATGCCTCTCAGTGACTTTTTTTACTTGTTACTTTACTTTTATATTTCAAATTTTCAAATCCAATGCGGATTTATTTTATTTTATATTTTATATTCTTAAATTAATATGTTTCAAGTCAAATTTGTAGACTTTTTTCAATATAATAAATAAATAAATAAATATAAATAAATAAATATAAATAAATAAACATAAATAAATAAATAAATAAAACACTATCACTATACACACAATTGTGTTGGTTGTACTTCAAATCAAGCGAATTTTTTTTATCAACAACGCCATTCCATACTGTTTTTTACTCTCACATTTGTGTGGTTTGGATTTTATTTGAGCCAAACTTTTTTTTTGTAGAAAAAGGGTTATACACGCATTCAAACAAAAAGTTGACAAATGTTTCACGAATCGTGATGTAAATAAATATAAATAAATAAACATAAATAAATAAATAAATAAAACACTATCACTATACACACAATTGTGTTGGTTGTACTTCAAATCAAGCGAATTTTTTTTATCAACAACGCCATTCCATACTGTTTTTTACTCTCACATTTGTGTGGTTTGGATTTTATTTGAGCCAAACTTTTTTTTTGTAGAAAAAGGGTTATACACGCATTCAAACAAAAAGTTGACAAATGTTTCACGAATCGTGATGTTCAACTACTAAAACATCATCTTTGGTGCATATTGTACAGCAGCCGCGACGTTATTTTGTTAAAATAGGTATTTAATAGTACATAATATCAGTGTAATACTCACTTGTTACAGGAGGATCACCAGCTAAACTTTCTTCGTCTAACAGCTCAGATAAATCACAATTAATTGATGGTTGATAAGTCATCATTTCAGATCCATAATTCGGAAAATTTTCTAGAATTTAATACATACCATAATTACAAACGTATTCAGGTTATTACAATTGGTTTAAAAAACACAAAAATGATGTAAATGGGGCCTACCGTCATTGTTTTTTTCTGATAACGATATTCCATATGGTGCTAATAAATCAGAGTCCGCGAACAACTATACAGCAGATATAAAAAATAAATAAATGATTAACATTTGTCATCACAACGTGTAAAAGCGATACAAAATATTTGATTTTAATTTGCACAGCACAATCGTCTTTAAAATCGTAGAGTAGAGTTAAAAATTTTAAAATGTAAAGCACATCTTCACTAATTTATCTCGGATTTTGTGATTAATTTAAAAACAATTTTATACTGTACAGTGTACAAGGACCAAGCGATAATTTAAAATAATATTGTATATGAAATAAAATCCCGTCAGATACTATTATATAGTACATAAAAATGACCGATGGAGAAATAATCAAATATAAATTTGAATTACACATATTTTTAACTGTAATGCAATCATTTAAATCAATTTCTGTTTCAATTAAAACGATCTAACCTTTAGGTACTGCTCTAGGTCTAGATTTGTTGGTGACATAAATTTTGGTGATCTATTTTGATTTGTACTTCCTCCAATATATTGATCCTTTAATTATTTTTTTTATTATGGAGGTTATTATTATTGTTATTTATAAATAAATACATATATGGACAATTTAAAACGAATTAATTAATTAATTAATTATACATACAAATAAATAAAAGAAAATAATAAGAAATATAATATAAAATAAAAATATGTTTCAACTTCGATTTACAAAGAAAGCGTATTGTGAAATTGATAAACTTACCCCAAGAAGTGCATTTGCGTCAACTGATACTCCTCCATCACCGCGTAGCAAATCTTTTAGAGAATCCAGTTCGCCTTGAAAGCTTTCGAGGTGTTGGTCATATTCGGCTCTAGAAGAAACAAATCTACGGTGAGTGGGCATAGCAATGTAAATAACTTATTATGAATGTTCATAAAACTTACGGTGTATTCAGCTTTAGCAAGTCATCACTTTTATTGTGTTCCGTTAGGGCCCAATTACTTTTATTTTGTTGTTCCTGTAGTTTTGATTCCGTTGAATTATTGGGGTTGTCATTATTACCAGAATTGTTGCACGTAGTGTCTCTGATATTGGGATTCTGTTTATTTTGTACCATTTGGGCTACATTTTGATGATACGCACTACCATCAAGTGTAATGCCACCAATCATAGGCGATGAGTCTGGATTGCCCTGTGCAGCGAGAAACCAAATTTAAAATAGAAATTAACAATTTTCTATTTTTAAATGTCACTCATTTCTTTATAAAGGCTTTTCAATTCTTTCAAAATAAATAATAACCAAGAGATTATGTAATCAAATAAAAATTTAAAGAAGTAAACAAATCAAAAACATTAAAAGAACGGCATGGATTTTCACGTGCTGTATCAATTTATACAACGTGAATATTAATTTTATAAAATAAAAATTATATAAAAATGTATTATTTCCCAATAATTTTTTAAACAAGGTTACATAACATGGGGGAAGCTAAACATGTATTTTAATTAGAAATATAAAGCCACTTGTATCGATACCATACGGGGTTCTAATAATATATTTTATTTATAATAAAAAACATTGAGTTAAACGTGCATCTTACCGGTGATGTATTCTCGTCATCGAATATATCATTCGGCATTTCTGCATTCATGAAATCCTCCTGATTTGAGTACATTGGTAGCTTTTCCATTTTAATGTTAACACCGTCAATAATATTACCTGTATTATTATCAGGAAGTGGGACATCACTCTGATCCATATTATTGTTGTTCGGACTGTAGCTAGCCGTGCTATTCTTACCTCCTGTACCAGTGTTTTGTTCCACTTTAATTAACACTTTATTATTCACTTTATTATTATTGTTTATATTAACATTATTATGGAACATTCTTTTATTGGTATTTGCTTGTTTATTATTCTTCAATAAACTTTTATTTGCGGTAGCTTTCGGCCGGTATGACTGTGTTAACTTTCGCTGCTGATCTCGTATCACCTGTTGTTGCTTTTGTATCTTCTGTTGCTGCAGCTGCAGTTGTTTCTGATGTTTATCCATTTCTCTGCGGGCAAGAGGTGTAGCTAAAATTTGTTCAGTTTCATCCAAAACATTATAATCATCATCATACTCATTCACATAATTAACATTGTTTTGGTCCTGATTATCTGATGAAATACTTTCAGTTTCGTTTATGACCAAATCATCACAATCCGATGAATCGGCCATGATATACTCACTGTCTCCCATTGAACCATAATGATTATTTGAACGATTTTCATCGTTCAGCCGGGAATCTGCAACATTATTTTCTCCCATTTCAGATAAATTTATTAGATCTGTTTCAGAATCGCACACCTCATCCAATAATTCCTCACCAAGCTCGTGAATTATTGGACCGGTATCGGTTCCTTCGTTACGGGGCATTTTTGATGATTGGGGTGTATCATTGATCATAAGCTGAAAACGACGTTTGCCTCCCATACCACCAAGACCGGTACGCTGTGGTTGGACAATTGTTACCAGAAATTGTATAAGCTTATTTACAATTTGTTGTTGTTTCATATGTTTTTGCCTTAGTACAGCGATTTCTCGCCATAAGGCCTCGTTTTCTTGTTTCATCGCCAAAAACCGATTATCAAGTGTGTCCTGGCGGCCGCGCATATTTTTAACCTAAAGCAGCATAAAAAAACAAAACAAGTATAATAATTTTAAACACATTTCCGACCGATTAATTTACCTTGGCGCTTACTTCAGTTAAAACTTTATGTACAGTTTCAGGTTTTAAGGATCCCTTTTCCTCGGATTTGGGATGAGCGATTTTACGTTTTATATTATCGACCAGATAGGGTACACCACGTTGAAAATATGGATGGGAAAATTCCATATCATCACGATCAAATTTTAAACCACCATTATCAATCGATGTTATTTTATGGAAACCATCTAATAAAAGAAATTGAAACAATTAAGATTTTTTGTATTTTGATAATTATTAAGTACTTAGCTCTAATCTGAACTCGATCAACCAACAAACTTACACATATTTAATTGTCGTATAAAACTGGCCATATTGTTATGTTTATAATTCAATGGTAATAATTCGCGGGCAAATTGAGCTTGGTTTTGTATGATAAAACTTTTGCCATCCTATAAATAAAAAAAAATCAAAGGAAAATGAGAATTTGTATTTATTAAATCTAAAAAATTATTTAAAATTATTATATAATGATTAAACTTAAAAGAAAATGGGGGAACCCAAAGTACAACCAAAATCGAGTTAAACCTGAAATAAATAGGGGGAAGAAAGGAAATTTGTATGTAAAAAACAAAATCAAGCTAATCCCAACAGTAAACATTTTTTTCCGGATAATCACCTAGGCATTCGAGCAAATAATTTGTCATTTAATTGGAGTACTGCGTATCCAATGTACGGAAGTTTGGATGTGGATGAGCTTTCAATTTACAACCAGATTAAGGCAATTATTGCAAATTAAAATGGAATTACAAATTTTGATTTATGTTTAAATGTTACGACATTGAATACCACCTACTACAACAACAGCCCACATTTCGCGATTTTGACACAATTTATAATGAATGATTCATTCAACTTTGCATATTATGATATACATATATGTAAATACTTGGCGTCATTTTTATGTCTAATTCTCCTTTTTTGGAGTTTTTGGTGCTATGCAGATGACTTACAAAATTAAAAATTATATTTTACCTATGCGTAAATTCAAAATTAAATTATATATAATATGCACATGAATATTTTAAAATTTGAATATTATAATCAAAATTTATGAATTTCCAAGAAGCACTTTTACTGTTTTTTTAGTTACTTTTCGCTTTCTCAGAGCCTGTTTATGATGTCATACACACATATAATTATTATTAGTGAGTATAATTAGAACTCAAAAAGAAAACAAACGTAATTTGAGTTGTTGTTGCAGAAATACAAAACGTACTCATTACGAGGTATACCAAATTGTGTAACCTCGTGGAAACTAAATAAAGTTTGGCTTCAAGCCAACCACGACTTCAATAAAATACTCATATAGGTAAATTAAAATCATTTATAAAATTACATTAGATAAACACGGTAACTATTGCTATAATATTTGATCTACATCTTAGGCTTGAGAAATTTAAGTTCAACCAGGAGGAAAAAAGAACGTAAGACAAGTTTCCGTCACATTATTAAAATTGGAATCATTAAATCCTGTGCAACTTAAAATTTATTTTTTCGACTTTCTGTGAAACATAACACTAGAAAGTCCAGTAAATGTAATTTTTTCGGTTTAATTATTAGAGTTTGAATAATTGTTTATAGTTCGGACGGTGATGGATATCTGTGTCCCAAGAAAATTCAACAGAAAGGTATTGTGTTCTGTCCGTGCCCAATAAAATTGAAACTGAAATTATTAGCATTGCACAAATCGAAAATTAAACCCTAGACAAACCAATGATTTTGCCGTCCTACAGTGAAAAATTAAAAATAAAAGATAAGATCAACTTTCTTAATAACCAAACAACTAGACAAATATAAAATAAATGGCACACGCTTAAGATTAAAGTTCAATAACGTTAGAGAATTCTACCGTTAGATTGAGTGGATCTAGATACTGTCTTGCAATCGTAGTAAATTGTCTTGTAGTCGATTGATTGATTGTTTGGTCTGTAAGACAAAGTACTGGATAAGTGTGCCGGATAACGCCCGTCCTATCCCTACATCCTATTTACACATAACAAGAGGGAAGGATTTCCCTTTTCCGGGGAGAAAAAAAATATTTTTTGCTTCAATTTAAGCCCACCATACACAAATGTGTACGATTTTTACGTACACTATTGTGATCGTGAGTCGGAAAAGGGATATGAAAAGTACTTTTTTTAGGAAGGACCGACCCGGTCACAGATACTTGAAATTCTCACAGGACGAGCCTATTAATAAAATAAATGAATGATATTAATATATGATGTAGATAGATTAATATCAAATCCCGACTCCAAACATCGAAGTCTAATAATTTCATGCTAAATACTTCAGAATAATATCATTTAATAAAACCACTGCAAACTAGCCCCTGGTAAATATAAAAGCATTTTAAGAAATTAGTACTGCATCTTGTGAAAATATCATTTTAATGCTAATGTAATTTAATTACTCGAGTAATTCTGAAAGTCAAAGTAAAAATAAATTTAAATATCTTACAAAGTACTAAAACGTTAAGGTCACGATAATAACTGTGTTGCCTCAACCAGTCACGACTTAAGAGCTTAAGTTACACGCCGATTGCACCACTTAGGAGAGCGGTATGACCACCAAAATTTTAGAGGTCACTTATTTATTTGTGACGAGAAGCCTATACAATTTTGGTGATTGTAGCACTAACCCAAGTGGTGCAATAGGCGTGTAACTTAAGCTCTTAAGTCGTGACTGGTTGAGGCATAATAATTAGTATTAGCCGTTTAATCGTTTTAAAATTAAATTTACAATGATCACACTCACACCACCATCATTTTTTAGTAACAAAAATATAAAATTTCGACAAATTTCGAGAGGTGATTTGGCTGCTTCTTGTCACTTGTGAACATCTTGTGGATCTCTTGCTTTTTAATGTGTAATCATATTAGGTATAAATATATATAATATAGCTGGACTGGTTCAGAGTATTATCCAAGTCTTATGGCTAGCTGATTTTATAAGAAATGCATAAAACGCGATTATTTAATGTGATGAGTGGTGACGGCCTGGCATATCATAACAATAGAAGTATCGTGTATACCCCTCCTCAGTGGATAATTTAACCAAATAAGAAAAAAAATGGTCCGAAACTGGATCCTTGGGGAACCCCATATTTTTAGAAGCGTAATTTGTAATTGATTTTCCTAATTTGACCTCTTGATGCCTATTTCTTAAACAGGAAATAAATCTATTTAGGACTGTGTTCTGTATACTGTACTAAGTACATATTTAAGTTTATTCGGGAGTAGGTTATGACGTACAGTCATTTAGAATGGATGTCTGAACTGAGGTTTCTTGCACGAAAATAATTTGGTAAACGTGTGCACAACGGTTTTTAGTGTATCTTTGAAACACATGATAAAAGTACGGTAGACCTCTAATTGGGGGGTTCCCTTATTTAAATGCTAAAATGATTTTTTTTTTTTCAAATAGAATTCATTTTATTTTTTACCCTCACATTATTTTTTACCTCGATATTCTTATTCCAAGGTTTTTACAATTTCATTAAACCTTCTTTAAAATATGTTTTATCAAACTCTTCAAAATAAGCGTTCGTTTCAGCTATTAAGGCGGATTTCATTGGTTAAAAATGACGTTGTTTTTCTTGTGAATTTTTTTCAGCAACTTGGATTAAAAAAAATTTAGAAGGAAGGAACGAAACACTGAATCCGCCTTTATTTCGTCATTTGACCCAAATCCAACAAGCCATTTCTTCATGTTTGGAAATAGAAAAATCACAAGGAGCTAGATCAGGTGAATATGGTGGATGGAGAAGCAATTCTAAGCCCAATTCATCCAATTTTTGCTGTGTTCCCCATGATAATTGTGATGATGCACTGTTATGATGGAAGAGCACCTTTTCTTCTTCAAATGTGGCTGTACTTTTTCATTCAAAGTACTTAATAATGTTGTTTAATGTTCACCTGTGATGATTTTACCCTTCTCAAGATAGTCGATGAATTTTATGTCTTGGGCATCCCAAGACATAACCCAACCAGCTGATGCAATAACTTCTTTCTTTGAAGCCCTTGAACCGGCTCTACTAATTGCTTCGACTGTTGTTTAGAATTTGGCGTGTGATGGATTCATGTTTCATCAACCGCTATGAATCGACCGACACAAAATTTTATTGGATTGAAACATCTCAAAAGTAGCTTAAAAATGGTTATTCGATTAATTTTATGAAGATTTATCTTACTTCTGGAAGATTTTGTTAGGTTTTGTGAATATTTAGGTAGTCTAGTATTTAATTATTTTCGTTTCGTGCAATATCATCTTACTTTATAAAGGGTCTCTCGTTCGCTTGAAGTATTTTAAAATTGTACTATTTTTATTTTACGAAAACATTTTCGTATTTAAAAAAATTGGTTCGATATTTTTTTTGTGGTTTCACTAACTGGAAAAGTTGGTATGTTCTATTCGCTTAAAAGGGTCGGACGTTTTAATTCGAACAAGTGATATTTGAATAAAATGATGTTATTTTTTACGTGAAATGCCGGACTCGGGAAATACCAGTCAAAAACAAGCAATTTCGATCAAAAATACCTACTAAATCGAAGTAGGAAATACGTTTTAAGTAACTTTGCTCTTTCAATCTGAATTTCAAGCTGGTGTGCCTTCTACGCAAAATACAGTATTAACCCGATTTACCGAAAGGCACATATAATTCGGACATTCGTTAAATCGGATATTTTTTAAAAATGGTTTTTTGAGGGATCGGCTCGAAATCCCGAATCACAAAATCCCGAAATATTAAAATCCCGACTTCCAAAATCCCGAATTTTAAAATCCCGAATTTTAAAATCCCGACTCTCAAAATCAGGATTTGCAAAATAACGATTATCAAAATCCCGACTTTCAAAATTCCGACAAAAGTCGAGATTTTTTTTAAAGATATTAAATATGAAATTTTGTTTTTTTACCTTCACTTTTATTAGGAATCGATTTTTATTAGGCCGATTTAAAAAAAAAATATATAAATTCGGTCGGCCAACAGGCCCGCGGGCGCCCGAATTCATTTTTTTGTAAAAAATCGGGCTTTTAAATATCGGACTTTTTAAAAGCGGAATTTTGAAATTCGAGGAAACGAGCCCAACCCGGTTTTTGAATCTTAAATTTCTATTAAATATCTAAGAAATATCTATCATTAGAATTTATTAAATTAAAATTAAAAATTTAAAAATACACAATTATATTATTAGTACAGATTAATTTATACAGATTTTGCAGCAAATTTATTACTTCCCGTCCCAAGTTCAAGAGGGTCTTCTGAGTCACGCGAGCAATATGAGGTTGGGCGGTGTCATGCAGCAGTATGATTTGTCTGCTTCATTGCTCAGTAAATGGCCTTTCCTGATCAAGGTCTTACCTCAGTTTGTTCAATTGTCGGCTGAAGCATTCTGCAGTCACCGTCTGACCAGTTTTCAGCAGTTGGTGCACATCCTTGATGTCCCACCAGATACATAGAAGAACCTTCTTTAAGTGGATGTTACAGTATTGTGCGAATTAATGCGAACACAGGAAATTATTGAGACAAATTATTTATTATTAATTTTTTTTATTGAAATGAATATTAATAATATATGTGTCCACCTTTGGCCTTAATGACATCTTACACACGGTTAGGCATTGCATTAATTAAATTTTGACAATTTTCTGTTATTTGTGAGGCCGGGAACCAAACCTCGATAACAGTTTCCACCCCTTTTTTACAGTTGTACAGTCTTGTTTCCGACTCTAACCTTACAAATGGCCCATAAATTGTCTATCGGATTCAAGCCCGTTTTAATTCTACCATGTATGAATCTCAGGATATAGATTTTATTTTTAACCGTTTCGGATATTTTTTGCTTGTGTCGAGCAGTATTTCAGTACAACTCGAAACATTAACTTCACTACATCTAGTGATAGTAGAACTACTATCTACTTATTTTGACAGTATGCTCTCACAATTTGTTCATATACAATCTGTAGTATAATTGGCTTATTGTTCGAACGTTTCAATGTTCTCCCGGATCAGAGACACCGCGTTGTAAAGGGTTTTGTCACATGTTTAAGAAATCACACTAATGATATGATCTCAGATTGAATATAATGCTTAGTTCACGTATGCGATCAAAAAATGATTCGCGAATCAAAGGAAAATTAAATCATTGAAAACATATACAAATTTCCCCGTCCGAGATGAAATAATTTTAACTTTGGGAAAATTTTGATCGGAAGCATCCAACATAATAAAAAAAATTACAAATTATGAGTAATAATGCGAAATAATTACGCTCAAAGATTGGCTTGATTCGCGAATCATTTTTTGATCGCATACGTGAACCAAGCATTAGAGTTTACTAGTCAACATTTTTTATGAATTTGTAAGATTTTGTCATGCATCTGAATTCATTTTATACTACTGAGCTCAACGTGTTACGAAAACCCTTATAAACAATAGTTTCACTCGTGTCGTGCTTGTCGTTTCAAGTGATTCTAATAATCATATGTTATAAACAGCCACCTCAGATGAGACAGACAAAAAATAAGCAACCAAATATCATTTCACAAGGTGAGTATTACAAATAGACAATAAACCATATAAAACTCAAGTATGATACGGTCTAGATGACATCAAATCAACAGATGCTCGTTTTTATGTATGGTGGTCGACTAAGCCCTCACAATATCGCCAATTGCATGATAAACGATACAACTTAAAGAATGTTCACAATAAAATTTAGAATTGTTCCAGAATGGGAGATTATTTTGGTTGCAAATTAAATCGCATGTCAGAAACTGGCATAACGTTATGTTTTTTGATGTAAATTATGTCTAAATGCTACCTCTTGAACCTCGCTCAAAACAGGTTTGTAACATTAGATATTGCTGGAAATACCCTGGAAGCAATAAATACACGTTAACCTATAACCGGAGAGAAAATTTAATACGAAATCATTGTTATATATGGGAAACTTATGGCGAGTTTTTTCCAACCAAAAAGTAGATCAAATCGAAAAAAGATCAAATCTATCAAAAAATATAGATTTGATTTAGATCAAATCTCTGTCATTTTTGTGTTGGATAGAACGTAAAAAAATCAAATCTTTTTGATCTAAATCAAATCTTTTTGTTGGAAAGAACGTCACAAGATTTGATCTTTTTTCGATTTGATCTACTTTTTGGTTGGAAAAAACTCGCCATTAGTGAAAAAAAACTATGGAATTTAAATAGTTTGTTGAGCTTTTTGGCTATGATCATAGTTTGTAAAGCCGTTTTGTTTTTTTTCATGATTTTCTTTCGTACACGATTTTTACGTACACAATTGTGTCACGGGCCGGACAACGGATATATAGCTGCATTTGAATGAATATACACTCCAGAAAAACTTTTAAGTCTGATTAGATCCTAATTTTTTTATCATCGAGCGGTTCTTTAATCCTTCTTTGCCTTTGACTCTTGGAAGTGCTTTAAACCGGGAAAAAAATAAATTTTGCTCCACAATAATGCCTACTACAAATGAGTAGCACTCAATCGTTAATTCAGACTTTAGCCACGTTAGAACCATTATGACGATTTATTGATTTCCCAAGCTCAGCCATCATTTGAACCATGAATTCCTTAAAAAGAGAATTGGGTCTGATATCTAATGTTTGTTGGGAAATTTGCAATTTACCTGTAATGTGTTCGAAAACTATATTATCACCTCCAAGTGCTTTTGTGTACTTATTGCATTTTAACATTGTGATAAATGTATTTCTCCACCATACTCCAGACTATCTTTATAGCTGTCAAAGTAATGAATAGTAAGCCCCAATCAACCGATAATAACATTCTTTCATTTAAATATCTAAACAGAGTAATTTGTTTAGTAAACATTTTTAAGTGGACAAGATAAAAATAATTTAAGTTTACGGTTAATTTAATTACTATTTTCATATTGAAGAGAAAGGAGATTGATCTTCGCCAGACATCTTTAAGTTCATTGGTATTTGTAACAGATCCATCGTTTAGCACGTAGTTCGGCGTGTAATTTACAGGGACAGATGCAACAATAGGTGTATCCGAATTGGGATATTAAATGCCCATTTTTAGATTATCATTAAATTATTTATTTTGCATGTAAATTAATAAACAGGTAAATGGGAATATAGAATGTTCAAAAATGCGCATGAAAGGTACATCCTAGTATGTGGTTTTTCAATTGTGTCCGTTAAATGCGCATTTAGCATTTCGAATGCACTCCCAATGTTAACAATGTAGAATTTTTCAACACACACCTATTTGAACTTTTTTGCCTGCACTAATGATTGATTTTGCTGTTAAATGCGACAACATTCATTTTCAGAAAATTATTGGTGGTAATATCAGTCTAAAAATAAGCAAAGGCAAAAAATTGTTAAGTGAAAAAAAAAGTCAAGATTCAATTAATGATATCTTGTTGGGGCCTGTAAAAATGTAAGTCAAAAATAATGCAAGGCTAAGCCAAGCGTAGAGGAGTAACCTAACTGAAGCTTCAACGTGTAAATTCCATACCAATTTTAAAACCCGTAAAGATAGAATGAAATTTTACAAAATTTAAAATTATAAATGGGCACCACTGAAATATACAATCTAACTTTAAACAATTTCAAATGAGGAAACCACATGGGAGCATATTTGACGACTAGTGACCACAGAATAATATTATCATAAATAGAATTGATATTTTTAAAGTGGTTCTTATAAAAAACCACTTTAAAGTATGAAATCTAAGTCAGTGTAAATGTAATCTAATAACATACATTTGAGATCATATTATTACTTTTGCAACATTTTGCTAATTTTTCATTTGGGCGGTGATCTTGTCTAAAAAAAATGTGTAAAACACGGGCCATACATTTTTGAAAGTTGATCAGTATGCTCAATTGGGAGATAACAATAATCAAAACCAATTTTTGAGCAGCCAAAGCAAACATTTCGATAACATTGGGCATCCGTACTTAATTTATCGTGGGCAAAAACTAATTCGAAGGCTTTTCTCTGTGTCTGCTCTGCCAGATTCTATTTTGGCTACAGAATACGTTTTAATGTCTTTAATGTTTTCTCTCCCTGAATAATAAAAAAGAAATGTAAAATCGCTGAACAATTCAACTCGCTCATAAGCTTGTATCTCTATCACACCCATCACGATTACTTAATTTAAACGTTATTTCACGAAAATCTTTCGTGAAGGTTAGCTTAAGCCACTCGTGTGCCCTGATTTATTTATTTCTTTCTTTAAACGTGTGAGATAGAAACAGCTCACATCACTCGTTTTCTGGGCGATGTGAGCTGATTAATTATCTTCAAGGCGAAAATAAAACATTTAAATATATTGCTGTATAGATTAGGTTGATCCTGAGATTTATCTACAATGTTTCACTTATCTGAGTTTTGGAACCAAAACAGTAAGCTGTAAAAGGAAAACATAGCTCACATCATTCAAAAAACATAGCTCAAGTGTCCAACGGGTAGTAAGACTTGTAAATTTATTTTTAATTTTTAATTTTAATCAAAAATCAAGTTTTTAATATTGGAAATTGAATTATCTCACAAAATTGTGTTCCCTATATTTTTTTACTTGAAACCGTCTTCTAGTCACCTCAAAATTGCACACGGCCCAAAATCTCAATTAATATTTATATCTTTTACGTCGTCACTTTTGACTTGGCAACTTCCTAATTTTTTAATATTAGCTGTATTTTTTTACGCTTGATCTGATCCGATTCAGTTCAAATTTATGAGACAGCGCTAATGGGCTTACTAGATTTCAACTCAAAATTTATGATCCAAAACAAAATTTGCATCAAGTTTTCGCATATAAAATTTGAACTGATCCGGCTCAATGAGTATGATGACAAAATACGGCTTAAATAAGTGTATGATTTGGTTCTCTGTTCAGATTTGGAAACTATGGATCTCAGATAGGCGTACACACGCCTGTTTTATCAGATTGGCAAGAAAGTATGTTTTCAAACATATGATATATTTGTAATTTTTTTAAAGAACTTTTGTGAAATCCAGCTTTATCAAAATCCGGTTTTTGCGGCCATTTTTAATAAATTCAGCGATGAGGGATTTTTTTTAAGATTAAAAAGTTGTTTATATACATACTCGGCCATTTCTTGGCCGATCAACCCCAAATCTGGATTATAGGATGTGATTTGCATTTTAACATACATTTTTCAATAATTTTTGGAATGTGGTTTCCATGCTCAATGGAACTAGACCATTCCTTAAGCAATAATTTTCAAATTTGTTATGTAGAATTGGACTGAGATTCTAATTTGATTTTTGGACAAAGTTCTGGAATTCGGCCATAATCAATGGAACTAGGCCATTGCTTGACCAGTTATCAAACTCAGTACAGTGCGCGCAATTCGTTTAGCTCATCCTAATTTTCAGTGATTATTTTTAGATTCTTTCACTTTATTTTTTAGTAAATGTACACCTGTATAATATCAACATGTGCCGTACATAGATACATAACATTTCTTAGTCTAAGTTACGCCAGTAGTCGCTCGACCGTTGCGCGATAAGTTTAGCCCAGTATACTTTGAAGCGTTATACAGACAGTTAAGTGAGATTTTAATAATTTTTTACCAACATAGAAGTAACGGTTTAATAAAAAAGGTACAGTTTAATTTGTTTGAAATCCTAACACAAAGTCGATTTTGCTATGAAAATGCCGGCCCGGCAGGAAAGTATGTGTCCAAAGAAAAATGCATACAAATTGATTTATTGGATGAAAAAGGACTACTAGTATCCGATCAACAAAACCTGTAAGAAATTACATTAACATAAAAAGAACTTCGGACTTAAAAAGAAAACGAAAAAAAATTGGAATCGTCTACAGAAAAGAGTTAAAGAAACCACCATTGATTGTCACAATCTCATAAAGATGCTCGCCTAAATTTTGCCAAACTCCATGATTTGAGAAGCAATATTCCCCCACCGGTTCGCCGCACCAGTTTTGTTGCCTAAGCAATTTCTTAATTTTGAGTGCACGAGTCCATATACACTGCTCGTCATAAAAACCCGGACACTTGAATTTCTTTGTAAACCTTCAATTTATAGAGCAATTACGCTATTTTAAAGGCACTATCATATTAAATAGTACATAACCGAAAAATAGGTGTGACAGAAACCGTATTTTTTTTATTTAAAATCCAATCACAGCAACAAAGTGTAATAAATGAAAAATATTCAAAATTTCGATTGTTACCTTTCTAAATAAATGGGCATCTATCAATTGTTTTGAAACATTTAAAGTAGCATTTATTGTTAGTATTATTATTACAGTTAACGTTAACAGTGCTTAGTTATTATTATTAGCAAATATTATAATTATGAAACCAGAAAATATCGCAAAAGTAATCGCTTTGAGTGAGGATGGCCGTAGCGTGCGTTATATTACTGCCCACCTAAATTTTCCTCGAAGTATAGTTCAAGACGCTACTAAATGATATCGTGAAACTGGTCAGTATGAGCGAACGGTTGGATCAGGTCGTAAAAGAGAAACAAACGAGCGGGACGATCGGTTCATGGTATCAATGATACTGCGAGATCGTTTCAAAACAGCTAGAATTGTCGCTGGTCGATTGGCACAGGTACGTGGTGTCAATATTTCAGTTAGCACAGCATCGCGAAGGTTAAATGAACATGGATTGCAGTTCAGGAGAGCTGCTACAGGGCCAGAGCTTCTCCCAGCTCATCGAAGAAACCGTTTGACTTTTGCTCGTAACCACGTCAGTTGGACTACGGACGACTGGAAGTCCGTGTTGTTCACTGATGAATCAAGGTTCAGTCTGCGATCACCGGATGGACGGGAAAGAGTATGGCGGAGATCCGGAGAGCGATATTCACAATGTGCCATATCCCTAAGAGTCCCATTTCATGGTCGCTCACTAATGGTGTGGGCAGGCCCCTCTATAGACGCCCGTACGGACCTTGTATTTCTACGCGGCGGCACTATAACTGCCCAAAGGTATATCGTGGAATGTCTAGAAGAATTTGTGGTTCCATACGCCCTATTTATTGGACAGCAATTTAAACTAATGCATGAAAACGTCAGGCCCCACGTTGCAAACGTGGTCAATAATTATTTGGATGAGGTGGGAATTGATCGAATTGTTTGGCCCGCTCGCAGCCCCGACTTTAATCCCATTGTGCACATGTGGGATATGCTAGGGCGTCGTTTAAGGCAAAGGGAAGTCGTCCAGAACCTTGGATCATCTTCAATCAGCTCTGCAGGAATAATGGGAAATGATACCTCAGGAGTACGTTGCAAACCTTGTGCACAGTATGCCACAAAGGATGCTAGATGTGATCAGAGCTCGTGGCGGAAATACTCGATACTAGAGTACCGACCACTTACATTGATTGTTGGTTTTTATTTAAATAAAGATGAAGATATATCAATATCCGTTTTTCGGTAATTTTGTTATTTCAAATGTTTTGATGCTGTGGTTACTTTTATTAAACGAAAACTTGATCCGTTAGTGCCTTTTGGCGCACATTATATTATTTCGTACAACCATAACGCGAATAATCCGAATAGTTGCCGTTAACACAAATATTTACTGAAAAAATGTAGTGTCCGGGTTTTTTTGACGAGCAGTGTAGGTTGTAAACACTCGCGCAGCACTTGATGTAGCTGTCTGAACAAAAAGTTGTTTGCTGAGTTGTCGTTCGTTCAAGTGCCGCCTATCATGTTAAAGATTTAGCATTTGCGGTTGTGTTGGAAACAAATTTTTAAAGGCAATGATTTTGCCTGGTAATTTATTGTCGATTTTCATTGAAGAAAAAATAGTACCCTATATGGTACCCTATGGTACTCCAACTGCTGTCAAAATGTTTCATTGAAAAAAAATATTACCACGAGGGTAATATTTTCTTACTCCCGGGGTAATTTTCTATACTCTAGGTTTTTTGGTGGAGTATACGATTTTCGTATACAAAGTGGGGGGCAAAGTCCTAGATTCATACCTCCTCGCCGGTGCTCCCTGGGTAACGCTAAATGAATCAGGCGGTGTAGTGGAGACGAGCAGACTAAATCCTGTTTATAGTCATGGACACTACATGTCAAGGCGGGCCATTGGCGCCTCAAAACCAATACCAAACCAGCGTCTGTTCTCCAGGTTAGGAGCGGCTGAAGCGGGCGTCTGTCTTGTATCAAGCGGCTCGCTATATAAATGTGTTTCAAGGTAGGACTGGATGCCTTAAGATTCTCACCAGTACGTGACCCACACACGTAATAAGCGGGTTGAGCGGCAGGCCAACAACCTTCTCTCATAAAAACATTTAAGTTATGAACCCTAAACAAAGACCTCGGATTACCATATCGGATTCATCACAAACTCGACCTCGGAAATTGTACACGGACAACGCTTTAAAAATGGGAACATGGAACGTGCTTAGCCTCTTAAGACCTGGATATCTCCGGAACCTTTCGAACCAAGCAAAGAGTTACACATTAGACGTACTTGCATTACAAGAGCTTAGATGGTCTGGGAGTGGGATCCATGACACCACCAATGGTTACACTCTTCACTACAGCGGCCATCAGAACGGAGGAGAATTTGGAGTTGGCTTCCTCATCCATCGGCGCGTGAAGCACCATATCATCGATTTCCGCCCTATTAACATGCGGATATGCACGGTCAGACTTCGCACTAAGAAATTTAACATCACGATCGTTAATGTGCATGCACCCACCGAAGATAAATCAGATGACATCAAAGATCTATTCTTTGTCGAGCTCGAGGAAGTCATCAACAACATACCGCACCACGACATTAAAATCATCGTGGGCGACTTTAATGCAAAAATCGGTAGGAGTGCAGAAAATACATCGCACATCGGTCCCAACAGCCTGCATCTAACTAGTAACAACAACGCGTCACCGACCTGGCAATAACGTACAACTTAGTTGTATCAAGTACGTTTTTCCCACATAAGAGAATCCACAAAGTAACGTGGAGATCGAATGATGGAAGAACTGAAAACCAAATCGATCACGTCATGGTGTCCAAGAGACACTCCACCAGCATATCTGACGTTAGATCCTACAGAGGTGCAGACATGGACAGCGATCACATGCTTGTCATATTTAAGTATAAGTGCAAACTGTCATCTACGTTTAACAGACAAGCACAAAAGACCGTTCGATGGAATATCGATGCTCTAAAAGACCAAGTGTCACTGCAGAGTTACCAATCAGCTGTCACTAATTATTTAGACCGGCCCCATAACAATGAAGAAGCTCCTCCTAACATCCAGGAGCAGTGGCGCGCTATACAGTCAGCCATAACAACCGCGGCGCAAAACACCATCGGAAGAAGACCTCCGAGGCCCCGCAACGATTGGTTCGATGATCAATGCCGAAGGATCGTCGAAAATAAACGAACGCTTCGTGAAAAATGGTTGGCTCGCAATACCAGAAGCACTCTAGCAGAATATCTCCGCGCTAGGAAAGCCACGATTAAATTCCTTCGACAAAAGAAGCGCGAACATATGAGATTATGCATCGAAAACATCAGCTTCCAAGCGGAAGTAGGAAACTCAAGGGACTGTTTTGCCAACGCCAGGAATCTCACTAAAGACTTCCATCCAAGAAGTACAGCCATCAAAGACGGGAATGGAGAGCTGAGAACAAACGTGGCTGATGTTCTCTCAGTATGGCAAACCTACTTTCAAAATCTGCTAAATCGGAATGACTAAGTTACCCCCATTAGAGCAATAGCTCCGCCAGGTGAAGAGTTCTTTGTCGAATATCCCACAGTAGAGGAAGTAGACGCAGCTATTAGTCGATTGAAAAACGGCAAGGCACCCGGTCTCGATGGAATCCCCGCAGAACTAATTAAACTCGGAGGCGCTACTCTTGCAACAAGTTTATACGATCTCGTCGTTTGTATTTGGGACCAAGAAGAGTTGCCAGAGAACTGGAAGACCGCACTCATATGTCCGTTGCATAAAAAAGGCGACCGTCTTAAATGTGAAAACTTTCGTGGCATAGCTCTATTGAACACTGCTTACAAAGTGTTGGCTAATGTTGTACTTGCCAGACTCATCCCTTTCGCCGAAAACATCATTGGCGACTATCAGTGTGGTTTTCGTCCCAACCGATCGACCACTGACCAGTGTTTCACCATGAGGATGATCTTGGAAAAATGTTGGGAGTACAACATAACCATACATCAGCTATATATAGACTTCAGACAAGCGTATGACAGTATAAACCGCGACAACCTATGGGCCGCGCTCATATGCCTGGGAATCCCAGAGAAACTCGTTTCTCTGTGTAAATTAACAACATCCGGATCTGTATGTAGAATCGTAATTGAAGGATCTGTGTCAGACCCCTTTGAAATAACATCTGGTGTTCGACAGGGTGATGCACTCGCGCCTTTGCTGTTCAATCTGGCGCTTGAGTACGTAGTGAGGAAAAGCAACATTGAAACTTCGCGCTGTATATTCAATAAATGAGGCCAAATTCTTGGCATATGCAGATGATATTGTATTTCTTGGCCGAAGACCTAGCGACATCAAGGACAGTTTCATACCGCTCAACCGCTGCGCAAGAAGACTTGGTTTGGAGGTGAACAGTACCAAAACGAAATTCTAAACAACACCCAGGAACATCTCCATGGCAAATCTCGAAATTGGCGACCATAACTTTGATAGCGTCGAAAATTTTAAATACCTCGGGTCACTTATAACATCCTTGAATGATATGCAGGCAGAAATAAAAGCCCGAATCGCTGGCGGACAACGAGTTTTCTACGCCCAATCAAAATTATTGCGATCTAAACACCTATCGCAGTCGTGCAAGCTCGCACTTTATAAAGCACTTATAAGACCTGTGCTGACTTTCGGAAGCGAGAGCTGGACCATGACCTCTAACGACTGTAGATTATTATCTACCTTCGAAAAAAAGGTCATCCGTTCAATTTTTGGCCCTATTAAAGTTGCGAACAATGAATATCGGATTCGCATGAACCACGAAATAAAGCAACTTCTCGGAGGTAGCGATATTATCGGCTTCATCAAATCTAATCGAGTTAGATGGCTCGGCCACGTTGCAAGATCTCCACAACAACGAATGATTTACAAAGTGTTCCATCAACAACCAGCCGGAGTACGTCGTAGAGGAAGACCCCGACTACGCTGGCGCGACGACATCGAACAAGATCTACGAACATTAGGATGTCGAAACTGGAGGACGAGAGCGGTGGATCGAGATGGATGGAGGGCCTTAGTGCAGGCGGCGATATCCCTTCATGGGATGTGAAGGCCAGAGAGAGAGAGATAGTTAAAATGGCAAAAACTGTTTGCAAAAGATCTCGGTTAGAAAATGATAAACTTACTTATAGAAGTCTGGCAAAACAATTCAACAAAATGGTCCGAAGTGCAAAAAGGAAGTATCTATATCATAAATTAGACCCGAAGCTGGACAAAAAAAGCCTCTGGAATAATTTGGATAGACTAGGTTTCACTGCGAGAGATTCTATGAGGAATTTGTTAAGTGTCCGGTACTTGCTAATAACTCTCAATTACATAATAGATGGTGGTTCATCGAAGCTCTAACAATAATGATGAAAATAAATTTGAGTTTTCTCTGATTACGGATGATGATATCTTGAAAGCCTTGGCGTCTGTAAAATCTAATGCAGTAGGTGCCGATAGCATCCCTTTAAAATTTTATTAGGCTCCTAACACCTATCATTATCCCGCATCTTGCTTATGTTTTTAATAATATTTTGGAACATAGTTATTATCCTAAAATTTGGAAGGTTAGTAAAGTCATTGCTCTCCCGAAATCTAATAAAGTAGACTCTCCATCCGATACGAGACCTATTGCTCAACTTCCGATTCTCTCAAAAATTTTTGAAAGAATTATTTCGGACCAGATAAAATGTTACATTGAAAATAGGAACTTATTAAATCCTTTCCAATCGGAGTTTAGAGCTGTACATAGCACTACTACAGTTCTAACCGATGTAACTGATCATATTAGGAATAGCCTAGATAAGGGGAACTGTCTTATACTTTGCTTGCTAGACTTTAGTAAAGATTTCAACTCAATTCAATTTTACTACCAAGGCATCGAACTTAATTTTCTCTTAACTTACAGATCGTTCCCAGTTTGTAGAAGTTAATGGTGCAAGATCTTCTAACCTTCATCTAAATGCGGGCGTACCGCAAGGTTCGATTATGGGACCTTTGTTATTTTCCATGTATATCCATATATTGGGGATTCCATTCAATATTGTAACTATCATTCCTTCGATGATGATCTACAAATTGTTCGTGAAATTAATTTGGATGGGAGAGATAGAACACATGCGATTAATGATGCAGTTGCTCTTGTTAACAGTGATATTGGAAGTATAGTATAAGCCATTATATTCTATCAGAAATGGAAACAAATTCCGCTTGATTCCATAATAGATAAGAGTTAAAAGCTAAATGTTATACCCTTTAGTAGGACGGTCAGGAATTTAGGTGTGATCTTAGAAATGAACCTTGATGGGTCTGACCATATCAATTGGGTTTTACAAAGAATGTATAATGGTCTAAGAACTCTGTGGAGAAGTGCTACCTTTACCCCTATTAAAGTCCGCTTAATACTAGTAAAGTCTCTTATTTTGAGTAATCTCTTGTACTGTGACGTGGTATTCTCCGACTTGAACTCCCAATTATTGTCGAAAATTAAACGTGTTTAACGTATTTAAAAAAAAACATGTTTTTGCGAACCCCGACTAGTCCGGATTTAAATCCAATCAAAATCTGTGGCGAAAACTGTCGCTTAAAGTTTACCATAACCCTTTTCCGACCAGAAACAATTTTTTTTCTTCAATATTAGTATGTAATGTCTTCCGGATTTTAACAGATCTTAGTTAAACCGAAATTCTTTTTGAAAAAAGCATAATAATTTGAAAACATAAATTATATAACATATTAATTATTTGTTTTTGATAACATATTATTTTATACGATAACGTATTTTATACGATAACATATTATTTTATACGTAATTATTTTACAAAAAAAGATTTAAAAATTTCAAAAAGTCGGTCCAAAATACATAAATAATTTTTTATCATGATTATCTTTCGTAACGTGCACAATTTTGATCGCAGGCCAGAAAAGGGATAATGGAATGCAGTATGATAAAATAGAACGCACTAAACAAATTTCGCACCAAAAAATATTTATTAAACGAATTGCGCACATTGCATGTACGACTGAATTGGAATTTTAAAGTGAACCAATTGTTATTTTATTTCATTCTTAATCATTTTTTTTAATACTAATATTAATTGTGTACGAAGTTTTAGAATTAGGCCATGCTGAATTAAACTAGACCATTTTTTTACTAATTATAGTCAAACTTGGTTCCTAGATCTGAATTGGGAATCTATCATCATTTTTGATTGAGATTCTTGATTTTGATCATGTTGAAATTTTACATTTTATTAAAAAAGCAACCGTTTTTCTATACGACCAAAAAATATTATATTTTATTAAACGAATAAATTTATGTGTGTTAAATCAAAGAAATGGTATCACTTTCTTTCCAACCTCAAATTGGTATCTGATAGGGAAAACGGAAGATTTAGAATCCACAAAGAATATAGTGACTAGATTCGATCAAATATCCTTTCGTATACCAGAGCTTAAATATCTTGGGAGGCTACCCTGTTTACGTCTTCGAACGAAATCCAGACTTGAACCAAATCTTTTAAAAGACTAAACCAATTGTTTATGTTCTAAATTTTGTAATTTTTTATGATGTACGGGATCGTAACATTGAGACAAATTAGAAGCAACAAACCGTTCCAGTAAATTTAACAGCATGATAATGTAGAAACTAAATTTGATTTTAGCATTCATTATTATACAACTTTTAGACAATTTTGTACGCAGTTAAGCTTTATTTAACTACATGTTATAAGGAAGCAATGACAATCTACCTGGCGAGATATTCCGAAAACGATAAGTTGCATCTAGGAATCTATCTAAACCAATAATAAATATATTAATGGATAGTAATTAGACTGACTCATCCGAAGCTGCGCAACATTAAAAACAGGTAAATCAAGCTTACATTCCTTGCTATTTTAGAACAGCTATGATAATGCAAACCGCAAGGTGTCAATAAAAACTTTCCGCATAAAACTAATTGATTCATTCAAAATTCATTCCATATACATATTTGCATAAATAATAAGTGTAATCAATAAAACTAAAATTTTATTGTAGCATAGTGTAGTGCACACGATACCTGCTACCAATAAAAACGACGATGAAACGTCAATGAAAATATTAGAAAGTGAATAATGAAAAAATCTACACGATCTACCACTACGATGATGGCGAGTGGAATTGTCATGTTTACAAAATAAATGACGACCTAATAAGAAATGTTTTATAAATTATTCATTTAGATGTTAAATTGAAGTTAATTTAAATGATATAATTACGTATATCATATGCCGTGTAGCGCGCGGTCTAATAAATGAAAACAAAACGTACAACAATAACATCATTGTTCAATGACGTCGTCGTAATACGTAGAGTACTCACTTTTCTTTAATAGAATGGCGACATATTTATATGATGTTAATTAATATCTATTTCATTCCGGTTAACATTTTGTATAGAAAATTATATAATTGACACCCTTAGGATTGTGATGAAACAGTTGCCCTTGAAAATAGTGTAGCAAATAAACAGCACCATCGTATAAAAAATACGTATTTTTTTCTTTAATCGGTGGGACGTAGCCATTTTGAAAAATCACATACAAAAGTAATAAAAATATTACAAACCGGGCTCCAATAAATTAAATTGTCTGTTGCAGGATCTTCTACCAAACGCCACAATTTTGCCAAAAAAGCTGGCACCCCGGGGCCCGTTTCACTAAACGTATGCATTTTTTTTTTCTTGTAAATGTATTTTAAAAAAAAAATATCTATAATTTCACACTAAACACACTTTTTTTCTTGTTCTTTTATTTTTATAATTTTATTTTTATTTATTTCGCACTTTAACTTCACGTACTTGCATTTGTCACTAGTAGTAAATTTGAACTGAAACTAGTTATGATTTCTGTAATTGATTTGTTGTCCCAGTGCAACCAACTTAAAAAAAAAAGACACGTCTAGTCGGATTCTAGTATTTTCGAGAAGTGACATGCAATATTTATATTTACATTTATTGAATATCTGTATGTACATCGTTTAAAATATTTAATAATTCTGTCAAGTACAAGTTACATCAAATATGCAGTAGTGTTGTAATTTATAAATAGATTTATGTGCACAAATTATTAATGATATGCCTATAAAATATAATTTTATATTTATAGTGATTGATTTGTTTACACTAACTTTGCTGCGCAACAAATAAGTAAGAGGGGCGCGTTCAACAATAAGTACTATGACGAGTGAACCGGGCGGTGTGCTCTAACGGGAAAAAACTGGACTACGCTATAAATTGATTATCCTTTTTCCGGCCAGAAACAATTTCTTTCTTTCTTCAATATAAGCCCACCACGCACGAATGTGTAGATAAATGGCAGGTTGGTAGTTAAATCGTATTGAAAAAAGCATTATATTTGATAACATCCCTTTTCCGGCCTGCATATCAAAAATATTTTTTTTTTTTGTTTTTATTTTGGCCCAACAAACATATTTGTGCATTTCAATGAAATCGTTTTCGTCCGCAAAATAACTTTAAATATAATAATAATAAAATAATTAATATGTTATCAAAGACAAAAAATTAATATGTTATGTAATCTAAATTATGTTATCAAATGCGTTTTTCCAAAAAGAATTCCGATTTAACTAAGATCCGTTAAAAGTAGGAAGACATTACAACCAGTCTTTTTCTGCATACACATGTGTGTATGGTAGACTTATATTGAAGAAAAAAATAATTCTGGTCGGAAAGGGATATTGATCAACTCCAAGTTTGGGTAGTTTCGATCTCCCTGGCTGCTTTGATATAATTCGCTAATATCGTAATTTTATTTAAAATCGAGAAAACTACTGCCATATTCCAACGTCTTCCGAGACTAAGTAGCATGTTGGTGAAACAACGGTTAATAATTTCTTACAAGACGAGTTTAACATAATCAGTTGAATAAAGTAGTAATAAACTCGGTAATAAACTGAATTCCGTCCCAGTTTGAACTCATATGAGCATTCCTATTATGGTGCAGCGTAGAGCTAATCCCTATAGTATTGGATAGAGTAATGGAAATCTACATCCTTTCAAATTTCCAAGAAGCCTAATTTCCTGAGTATCCGCGGGTTGAATGAAAAAGAGGTGTTTTTTCGAAAATTTAAAGGTGCGGGTACACATACAAATATTTTTCTTACAGTTTTAATTAATTTATTATTTTACCTATTAAATTGACAACTATAAAACTTAAACTTAAAATTCAAGAAAGTCTTCGTCTGACTCGAATCCCATAAATTCTTCGTCAGACTGAATAGCAATTGCCTAGAGAGAATATCCTTATATTGCTCGAAAATTGGTGCTACCCCGTCATCATCTGAAACGTCATTTTCAGTTTCAACTTCGTTGCCACAATTGTTGTGTAGGAGACAGGATGTGCATAGTCATGATACTAAGCATCAGGATAAGTTTTATTTAGAGTTAAAAAGACAACCTAGAAGTAAAAAATCGACCGCATAGGAGTAGCTAGCCGCTATCAATAGGTGTGCCACCGAATAATACTAATAACATTATTATTATTATTATGTGGATTTTGAGGGTGTGAAATTGGAGTTCTTTTTGGTAAGAAATAAGAGGTTTATTAATTAAACACATACCAATTCACAACATGATCTACAAATGCATTCTCCTCTCATAAGGTACAAGTTTTTAAATTCGTCAATAACTTCTTCCGTAGTAATAGATCTAACAATTTCTTTCTCAACATTCATCATCAATAATGATTCCGTGCGTTCTTGTTTCTGAGTCGCTCTTAATTTACTTTTGACTCTAGTCAAACTTGAAAACCCTCTCTCGCATCTACTACTGGATACAGGGATGGTCTGGAAACCAACAATGACTCGAAAAAAATCGTTGAATATTTTATTCCGATTGTGTGAAGTAAAGCAATGGCGCCATTGATATGAGCGTCACTTGGTTCCAAATTTAAAAAATTACCCATGTCTTCAATGAGATCTAGGGCCTCCTGACTTAATCTTGCATCTATTCCAGTGACCAAATGATTTAGAAACGGGTTGAAATATCTAACTAAAGTTTCTGTTTGTGTTCAGTTCTGCAGTTATCGATGCGGGATGATATTTTTCGACTCTTTACAGGTTCAATTTCGATTGCTAATTCATCACACATTGCAGTGGCGGAGTCATAAATTTTCTTGAAAAATCCTGGTTACTTCTGGCTTCAACCAGCCCGTTTCGCAATGATTTTACACATGATGTAGCCATTATCAAATCTAGTTTTGGATCTTGAAGCACTTTGCTAACTTGTAGAATATCTGCTAGAATAGGGTTTATTAATTTTAACCCGAAAATGAAATTAAATGTTTTTATTTGTCTCAATATTCCCCTCCCTTTTACACGAATGTCGTGGAGTTTAGTATTTTCAATAATTTGTTCTAACGTTAACAGTATAGGTGGATAATTGGCACTAATAGCAGCCAGTGCTTTTTTCCGACAGGCCCACCTTGTCGTGGACAGACTTTTTAGAGTTTTTAGGCGCCTATTAAGCTCAGAACATAGCTTTTCAAAAATCTCATGTCTTATAGCGCTCCCTTCAATCAAAGAATACAGAAATTGGATATTTCCGAAAAAATCAGCTGCTAATGGATTATATTTATAATCACACGAATCGACTAAGACTAAATTTAGGCAATGGGCATAGCAGTGAACATAGGTTATGTTGCGGTTTCTGTCTTTACATCTTTTCTGTACGCCAGATAGAGTTCCTGCCATGGTCGCCGCTCCATCAAAGCAAACTGATATTACATTTTTTGAGTCTATTTTATAATCCACTAGTACTAAATCAATTGCATTAAAAATGGATTCGGAATCAAGTGAGCTTAACATTTTAAGCGCAACCAAATGTTCCACTACTACCCCCGATGCCTGATTATTAAATCTAAAAATAACTGACATTTGTTCATGATGCCCAACACCGCTAGTTTCATCAGCTATCACCGATATCAAACTATTTTCCATAAATGACCTCAATTTCCGTTTGATTACATTTTTTATAGACATAATTAGTTGATTTTGGATATCCGGACTCGTGTACACAGCATTTTTTGCAGCATTCTTAAGGTGATTCAGAAGAATACTATCATATTTTGCTATAAAATCCAGTAACTCCAAAAATAAACCCTTTTGGAGCGAACCCTCGGCTTCATTGTGGCAAAGGTCAACCTCCCTGGGCTGTTAGCAAACTGACATCTATGAATCGTCCCATAATTTCCCGGGTTTTAACTCGAGTTTTTTCTTGTTGCTAAATGAAGGATTGGCGGCTCTTGTCAATTACAACGTCAATCCGCCGAATACCTGTATAATGATGCCCCGCCGCGACACTATTCTGATGACATGCAGTTTTTTCGTGGTTGGAGAACCTTTTCGTTGCATTTTTCCAGCATGAAAAACCAGCGGTTGTAAATGCCGGATCGATCTACCCCATAGTTCCAGTAGTATTTAAGCCGAAAACGCGGCAACCGAAGCAAAACGCAGCATCTTTGAACTGACTGTATTCGAGCCACTCAAACGGAACGATCGATTTTTGCCATCTTTTGTAGTCTTCGGATATGAAGGAAGTTTTGGACGATGAGGCCCCCTTTTGATTCTGGAGTCTCTCTCCGTTTTGTTGAGTCGCAGCGGGTGGATGGGGTCGCAATACTCGAGGTCTAATGAACACAAGAATTCAGAAATTAGAAAAAACCAGCCATAGATAAGTTTATAGTTTTGCCATCAATTTAAACAAACCTGTATTGGTAGTCTCCTCTCATCTTAAAACCCCTGGCGCGTGACTAGCGGCGGGTAAATTTTCCTTGTCACAAAAATCCGGAAGTATTTCATCTGAACAGATGTCCGCCAGTTTTTGCTTTTCCGAGAAAAAGCTGTTAATAGTAGTTGCTTTGCATTTTAACATGTTCACTATTCACTTTTACAGTAAAAACGAAAATTTCAGGATCACCAGTAACAAAACCTTCACGAAACGTGCACATCAAGGGCAAAATTAAAACTAACTTATTTATCGACAAGACGAAAATCGGTTTCCGTGTTTTCAGATAAGAGGTGGAGGCTTCTGCAAAATTTGGGCCAATCATAATTTCAAATTTACTTAGAAAACCGAATGAGGCGGAAGATTTTATTTTTTTGAGATAATGACAAGTTTCGAATACGCCCGAAAACAAAAAAAATTCCGTCATAATCCTTGTCTAGACGTTTTGTGTTTTTATTGATGTTTATGGTTTTATTATTGAGGCAGTCTAAATTTTGGGAAACATTAGGTGTGGAGCGTGCCACAGGTGCCACACACGTGGCTACGCCTATGAGTTACCGGAAAATATAAGAAATTGTAGAAGAATAAATGATTCTAGGGCAGGACGCGCGTCTCATTTGTTTGTTTTTGTAAACGTGTGTGTACCACTAACCATCAATTTCTTCCATTTTTTGCGGGTGTGATTTTTGAACAATTTATTAACAGTCAAGTCTAATGGTTGTAACAATTTGGTAAGTCCATCGGATATTACAGCTAATTGCGGGTATTGTGTTACTTTGAGTTTAATACCTTCTGTGAGATGAGACCGAAGCGAATCATATATTAATACCGACTTTGGCTTAAAAAGTTACCTCTTTATGCAACGTCAAACGATTTCAAGTCATTGGCCGAAAATCTCTTCATTCCTCCATATTCCCCAATTGCGACAAATTGCCATTCTCTTCAACCTTACTGACTTACATGTGAAACATAACGACTTTTTCGTTCCAATCATTGAGTAGAAGCTGATGATCCACAGACTTAACTGCACGTATGGTTAACCTATTTCTGTCAATGAAGTGGATGCACCAAAACGCGCACCACCTTTAAAATCAGTGTATCCTCTTTCAACTGACATTCGGCGTTCTTCTAAGCGAATATCAATTCGCAAATCGTTTCTGCTTTCGCATTGTAAGAGTTCATTTTTAATTCAAGTTTTAATTCGGGCCAATGTAGACAGCTATCTACTACGTTTCCCTCGGAACATGAGATTTAAAATCTTTTTCTCCTTTTGGGGAGCATTGTACCTACCAAATGCTGCAAAAGTACGTTGACGTAGTCACCTAAACATTAAACTTTGTATATAGCTTTATATAGTTTAATGAAGTGGACTGGCACTCATCTACTAATTTTTTTACGACTTAACAATTAAAATCTTATATTTAGACCATATTTTACGTTTTTGTTAGATAGATGTAGTCAACCTATTACTTATTAACTAGCCTACACAATTATTTTGTAATCGTCATTTAGGCGATTCGAAAAGTAGAGAAAACACTATATCTGTGTGGGTAACTGCAGCACAAATAAAACATTTTAGGTAGAAAATTCTAGAAAAATTCAGAAAAAATTTAAACCTAATTTTAAAACATTCCAAAGGCGGCTAAACTGACGAAATTTGTGCTTGTCATAGCAATACAATTTTCATAAATTTTCATTTAATTGAGGAAAAACAAACTAGCCCCCAAATGATACTATATAAAACAAACAAAATACGAGGTATACCGTTCAATAATATTTGTGTTGAACAACAAATTAAACAATGGAAATAAAATGTTTTAAAATCCAAATTGAACAACAACGACCGTTGAATGAACGCTTTATTGACCTAGTATTCTAGAAACCAATAAAGTTGACACTTCTGATTGCATATTCCTATTAGGAGTATCCAGATATGTTCACTGGCATCCAAAAAACCATAGTTGCTGGATTTGCGCTAATCCTGTATTGGCCCAATTCCAAATTTAACAAAAACCGTTTCGAAATGACCGTTTTCCAGAATTACAGCCCGAACTCAAATTAAAATTCAATTTTCATCATATGAGCCTACTTCTACCATGAAAAGAATTTTAAGAAATCCTGGACCCTACAAAACGAATTTTTTTAACACACTCGAACTGCTCTCTTCTAAATTCAACTTGAGTAGCAGCAAATCATGATTATGAGTTTCGAGCTGTATATGTCTTAGATGTATCCATAAATACCTTAGACAAGCCATTTGTCGATAAAACTGATGAAATTGGCTAGCTTTTTATCGACAAACGTCATCTATAAGGTAAAGCTCCATGACAAAGAGTGCTTATTCCACATGTATAAACTTTAATAAATAATTACAGCACCACTCAAGCAATAAAATTTGCAGAATCAATCACACTGGTATATTTACAGTTTGCTCGTAACTACAAAATTAAAAATAACTCGAATAATTTATTAATACATTCACAATAATACAATATAAATAAAAATAATCTGTGCCTTTATTTCGTACATTTAAAATCGAAAATTTGGTTGTGGTGGCGGTGGTCTGGCTTGTTTCACAGAATTAATTAAAAGTGGCGTTACATACGGTCCTGGTTTACTCATCATAACATCTCGCAACGTTGCCAAATTGGATAGCCTCAAATTCGGTTCGTTACACATACCGCGACATCCACGCACATCGACCACCTTAATTCTCTTGCAATTGATAATTATGTGATCGAGACTATGATCACTAAGCTGATTGCACCTATCCAAATACAAATGTGTTAAACGTTTCAAATTGATTGTGATCAATTTCACGGCTGTATCATTAATATTGTGGCACTCGGATAAATCGATAATCTCGATCGATGGACAATTTTTAATCAATTCTGATATGCCAGCCGTTGATATCTGTTGGCACTTGGCTAAACTAATTTCTTTCAGCTCTAACAATTTTATACCGTACTGAAGCGATATGTCTGATACTTTGTTGCACGACATTAGTTGCAGGGAACGGAGCCCGGTTAAATTGCGTATAGTGTAACCACTCCAGTCGGTATCACTATCGAGACTTGGATGTTGAAACATATTTTTCAGTAGCTCTTTCTGTTTTGCTTCACGTACAATTTCCTCTTCTGCGCGGCTGCGTAACGAAATTTTATACGGTTGGTTTCGTTGTATTACACCGTTATTCTGGATGACACGTTCTAGTACCTCGACGACGGGGTGCTCACCCGGTATTCGAGCAAGAGGGCGATTTTCTACTTGTTCATTGTTTTCTAACTTTTGGCTAATCATTCGCTTTTCTTCGTATGCCCTACACTTTTCGGTCATAAACATACCGGTTAAAGCGGCATCAGAAACCTAAAAGATACCGATTAGTATTTAATTTTCATAATATATAGCGTAAAATAGAACTTACCTGTTCACAATAGTTTAAATTTAGTTCTCTCAAACTCAATAAATTTTTAAGTATCATTTGGACAGCTAGTTCTGTAACACCATTAAAACAGCAACTGATATCCAGCACTGTAAGACTAGGAAAATTTTCGGTGATTTTCAAAACCGCGGTCTCGTCCAAATTTAATGCGCTCACGTATAGCTCTAGCAAACATTCATTCCGATCCTGCCCAAAGCCATCGACCAGCGAGGCTCCGGTAATATTTTCACATTCCGATATATCCAAACACTTAAGTTTTTTTAAATTTTTGATTTCCTTTATTCCCATATCGGTAAGGGCCCGACATTTTTTCAGCTTGAGCGTTTCCAGATTTTCCAGTGTACTACAAATCTCGATCAGGCTCGAATCGGTAAGCCGCATCGATTTCGAAATATCTAAATAGGTTAGCTGCTGCTGTGTTTTAACTAAATTTTTGATGCCATCGTTTGTCAGCTGATCGCAGCTGATCAACTCAAGTTTCGTCAAATGCAAATTATCAATGGTCGATAGTTGCGACAGGGCAATCCCATCGATTAGGGTTTCGCTAAAATTCAAAGATTTTATAAGTGCGGCATTCGTTTGAATAAAATGCGATATGAAATGGAATGTTAGTACGCTTTCGGAGGGGTCTAGCTGCGATTTCGGATAAAATTTACGATAAAGTCCTTTATGAAATGAAATGTGCGTGCCCGACATATCTAAACTCTCGAGTTTAGGTGTCATCGCTATAATTCGATTAAATATCGAATCGGATAGGTATCGATTATGTGTTATACTCAAACATTTTAAATTCGGAAAGTATATTTTATCGGTACTGTTTGCAAAATCGTCGAATAGTCGGCCCGACATAAATAGTTCACGACATTTTTCTATTTTTAGTGTTTCCAGATTTTTTAAATTCTTCAGGATCGAGTAGAATATACGTTCGCGCAAATCACACGAATTAAACGATAGGTACTTAATCGTTTCGGCATTTTGTAACCAAAATTTGTCAATACCGATATTATGATTCAGGTTCGAATTAAATTCGACCTGATCGAGTACTATATTAGGATACTCCCGGAAACTATTTAGCAGCAAACTGATCGGTGGATTTTCGTTGGAAAAATGAATTTTATATAAATTTAAAATGAATTTCTGTTGGAATTTGTGATGTTGGGTTGCATTAAGCCACTGGCGACACACTAGACTGGATGACTGTAGATCCGATGGCGATAGATAATCGAAAATTTGGATTAAAATCTGAAAATAAATAAGAAAAATAAAAAAAACATTAGAAGAGAATTGACCAAATAATTTCTAAATTATATTTTTTGCTTTGTTTCAGTATCAATTTATTTGTAATCCATGTTTGGGATTAAAAAAAATGTAAAAGTAAACTTTTATTGTTTAAAATACGCGATCGCGAGCGACGTTCTTTGTCTATTTTTATCATTAATGATCTGTTATGATGTGAATGAATTTTGTTTTTCATATCGAACTCGTATGACTTATTGTCGAGTTTCTATACCGGTTTACTCCGGTAAGCTTTCTTCATACGATGTTATATCGACATTTGAAAATCGTAGTAATAGATTGACCTTAGTTAATGAAATTACTAAGTTAGAGAGCGTGACTGAACAATCAAATTCGAAAATTTACATGATTGTTACGAAGATTTATCGGTGTGAGCAAAACTGTATAATAACGATAGCGTACACAATAAATTTGTCAAAGCTGCGATAATAAAAAAAATTGATCACTAAATATTATCGCAATCTCTTCGTCTAAAAATAGGCAGTCTTGTGATCGACTGAAACGTAATCGGTCATTACATACATTCATCAATTGCCAATCAATGATTCGTATTACGTGGAGTTTTATCTTTATATACCATATATTTTTATATATTATCATTATGAACGAACATTTCAAAAAAAATATTTTAAATTCTCCATTAAATTATAAAAATAGATTCAGTCAGATTCCGCAAAGTTAAGTATTTTGTGTGTGTAAGGAAATATTTCATACTATTCCAATTTACTGACATCGGTTTATTTAATTCGATATGCAACTCGCCCTGCCAAACTTGAGTATACAATCTTTGTAAGAAGAAAGTCGACATCGTCAATTATAATATTTTGGAAAGGCAGTTTAACTGAAGAAATTTGTGCCATCATAAAAAAAATTAAAATGAGGTAAAACCAATATATGCGTGACTATTACATTTTAGCTTATTCGATAAAAGGGATTGTGAAATTAGTGACATCTATATTTAAATAGAAGGTAGTAGATTTTGAATAAATAAGTCTGGAAACGAACCTTGGTGAACATTCTGAACACAACAAACATTTTTGCTTTTCCCGGTATATAAATAATGGCGCGATGAACGTAAACAGTAGTCTTACAGGAAATTCGGTAAATGATAGATTAATTGCGAAAATGAGACGCGAGGACTCTATTAACATTAGCCATGTTTCCATCCAAAAAATGATAATGCAGTTGTGTCTTTGATATTGCAGCCGAAAAAATATTTTATAGCCGAAAAATATATTTGCGGCGTTCTATTTAATACGGCAACTTGCAAATAAGTACTTGTGAGTAGATTATAAATGGAACGTATTTGAAACCCTACTTGAAAAGCGATCTATTTGTGTAAACAGCACGAGTACCTTCGTGTAGCCAGAAGTACTTATGAGTAGTTTGCTACGATAAATGGAACACAACAATTACTCGGTTTACCTACTTGTACTATCACCTCCAAATAGACTAAGTCGATTATATCAGATTGACAGACAGATCTGATCATATCAGATTGAAGAATTGTTTTAATTCCTTACTAAATTCCGTAGTACAAAATAGCAGACACAAAAATATTGATTTTGGACAAGAAATATTTTGTTTCTCTTTCTCACGTTTTTGTTTTATTTTTCTAAATTTTTATTTTGTATCTCCAGTTTTTTGTGGCAATTTGGCGGAGAATTACGCACACAGCTGTGCGTGCAAATTTTTTCATTTTAATTTCTTATTGTTTTTGTCTATAATGTTTTTGATTATTAAAAGAAATTTTTGTAAATTATAGTGCTTTATAATAGTGTAATTTTAGTGCTACAAAATGTGAATATATTTGAGACGACGTAAATTGATGATGAGATTTTCTTCTTCATTATTTTTTAAGATGTTCAATATGCTGGAGTTGAAGATATCAAATCGGGTCGCGGATGACAAAAATATTATAACCAAATATTTAATGTATTGATTTAAATAAAATATAATGTTTTTAAAAATAACAAAAATCTTCATTTTCGAAAAAAAACTATTACTAATTCCATATGACAAATACTAAGGAAATCGGCTTTATTTTACGTAGAAAAGTGTTGAAAATTAGTATGGAAAATGTATAGAAAAAAACCTGAGTTTCCAACGAAATTCCACTTTCTTTCCTATTTGATTTTTTCTCTTTTTAGTTGGGATGCACACCGACACCGGAATTTTTGTGACACTTTTCTTTGATGGGTAGTACGGATTTCCGTGTGCTCAACATGCTTCTTTCCATAGAAAGAGTGTGGTTTTTGCACGTGAATGTAAACGGAATTTCGTCGGCATTGCATATTGGGTAACATATGTAGATTAATTGCGAAAATGAGAAGTGAGTGTAAAGACAATGATGAAGGCTAGTTGAGGATGAAGTAAGTAATGATTTATTTAATTTATTTATCTACAGTATTCATTAAGCAATGTTAGGTGAGTATGATTATATGATTACAATATTTACATTCATATGTTACATCCCCCCTTTTTTAATTTAATTTAATTTTTACTATCACATTTATAAATCCAAACCAAATATCAAGGCTTGACTATTCTACCTGACCTAGTTGTGATGAACTCATTTCCAGTCTTATTGTTGTTTGGTGAACTGCGACTCAGGAATATAATGGTTATCATTTTTCTAAAGTTATGTTCGGCGATTCGTTATGATTACTTCCCGTGGTATAACCAGCTTTCAGAATAATCTGCTGATTTGAACTATTTTCAGTATTTTAATCTTTAGCCGAATCTGAACTGTCACCTTGATTTAGTCTGATATCCTTCGGGATAACACATTGTTCCTTAGTTCTTTTGATATGATTTGAATTGCGTCTAAAAGTTCTACCATTTTCAACACCAACTATAAATGATCTACAATTATTTGTTTCGCCCGTTATGACTTCCGCCATCCAATCACGATGACCTTGTTTAATACGAACTGTATCACCCGGATTTAACGATGTTCCCCTTTGTCTTCCTTTGTCAGCATAGAACTTCTGTTTTTGCCTTATTTTTGTTAAATCATCTGTTACATCTGCTGCAACCATTGATTTCAAATGATGTTGCGAAACCGGTATTGTAGTTCTAGTCGCTTTTTTGTGATTCTTAGTCCAAATCCACTCGACATCCTTGATTAAAAGACTTCTTAACGGTTCTGTTAAATCTGATAAATTTGATACATATTTGGATAAGTATGTGGCCATTCCTAACAGTCGCTGCTGTTTTATCTGGATCTGCCGATAGTCTCTGCTCGCTCAATATATGACCCAAGGATTTCACTTTCCTTGCACCAAACATGCATTTCTCTTTGCTTAATTTTAGTCCCGCATCTTCTATTTTCACTATTCCTCGATTTGTGATATATTCTAGTTTTTCGATAGTTGACGCATATATCAGAATATCGTCCATAGAACACTCCACGTTTTCAATATCTCCTACTATCTGACTCATTATGTCTTGAAAAACTTCCGGTGCAGATGCTAACCCGAAAGGTAGTCTCTTGTATGAGTACCGCCCTCACGCAGTCCCCATCGTCAAATATTTCTCTGTTCGCTTAGAGACTTTTATCTGCCAAAAGCCTTTTTTACAGTCCAAAATTGTAAAAAACTTTGCTGTTTGAATTCTTGATACAATTTCTTCCACTGTTTTTAACGAGTGATATCGCCGAAAAATATTTTTATTAACATCCGTTGGATCTAGATATACTCGCAATTTACCTTCCTTTCTTACTACTATTATGGGTGACACGACGGGCGTTACTTCATGAGTTTTCGTTAAAACACGCAATTTTCACCATATTATCGATTTCCACCTTAACCTTTTCTTTAATTGCTAATGGTATTCTACGAACCGGTGTTATTCCAAATTTAATCAAGTCTATATCATACTCGTAACTTTTTACACATCCAAATCTGTCGAATATTTTTGAATTCATTTTCAGCTCCTGTACTCTTAGAACTAACTTTTCACTTTCGCAAGCATGCTTACCTAATATTGGTGTTATCTTAGCGGTTACTATACTTTAAATATTAAACGTGATTTATTGCTTCTGATTTGACAATCCACTTCGACTTCTCCTATTATATCGATTTTATTGTTTCCAAAACCAATTAATTTTGTCGTCTTTGATTTCACCGTTTTAATTTTCAGTTTATCCGCTATGTATTTTGGTAACACATTGCACTGTGCACACGCGTCCAATTTGGCTTTGATATTAAACTTGTTGATCCTTATTTCCTCAGCTCAATTATCAGCATCGTCTTTTACAGTTTTAATACTGTTTATAACTAATGTATTAACGTCGATTTCCGACTCAGTATCATTATCCAATTCATGTAGCTTTTTTGTTGTACACATTTTTGCGAAATGCCCTCGTTAACTACCACTTTTACATTTTTTTTTTTTTTAATTTACAGTGCAAGTTGTTTTGGGGCTCGAGGCTCACCCTGCTCTTTCGTGGTTATGCTTTGTACGTCTTTACTTTTCGCCTACTCAGTCAACTCGAGGACGTACGGCTATAGGGACCGATATAAGACAATCTGCACATTGCAAGCTCCACGCCAGCCTATACTGGCATAAAATATGGGTCGGCCCATGGGTTTTGCACACCGATAGGGGGTCATAGATGTGTTACATTTCACCACAGATCGAATTCTGTTGATGAAATTTCATTTTGCATCCTGCCCTTATCGGGATTCGAACCCAACTTTTACATTTGAATTTGTATGCTGAGCAGCTTCGTTTTCCGTGAGTTGTCCCACATCTTTTACAATCAAATTTCTCGTCTTTATTTGCAACTGCACTTTTATTATTTATTCCGCTATTTTTTGGTTTTGTGGTTTGTTGAACGCAATTTCATCGACTCTTGTCGTTTGTTTATAGTGTATTTCCGCTAATTGAATTGAAGTCATCTCGATGTTTTTATGGTTTTTTCTAAAGTTGGATCACTTTCCGCCAATAATTTTTCACGCACCGAATCACTACATATACCGATTATTATTTCGTCACGTAATAAACTATCTGTCAAATCACCGAATTCCGAAAAAATCGAAAAAATTGATCGATACTTTCTCCTTCGACTTGATTTAGTTTATTAAACACGTACCTTTGAAATGTTGTCGACATTTTAGGTGCGAAATGCTCTTCAAATTTTTCTTTTATGGCTGCCAACTTTAAATCCTTTTCATTCCCTACAATTGTATACCTCTATTGCATCAGCTCCTAGTGATGACATGAATGTTGCAATTTGTATTTCTTCGGACTTGTTATCCATCTGGGTTGCTATCTCAAACCATTTGTATTGCTGGCTCCAATTTTTCCACTTTATCGCCATTTGACTCGTGCCGTCAATTTCCAAGCATCGTGGTGGCCGTGTGTTGTTTGATGACCCCTCGCTCATGTTTTATTCTTTTTATAAAATAACGCCTTGCACTGACGCTCTATTATATATTTGATCTTACTGCTTATATTTCTGATAAAAATATTTGTTCTTTTTTTTGCCCTTCTTTTTTTTTCTGACACCATGTAAAGACAATTGTTAATGTTAATTAATGATGAAGGCTAGTTGAGGATGAAGTAAGTAATGATTTATTTAATTTATTTATCTACAGTATTTTTTTATCGACCCTATAAGCAATGTTATGATTATATGATTACAATCCAGATAATTTCCAGATTAGATTCAGACAATTTCTTACTACGATAATTACGAGTTTCGATCTATCTATAATTTTTTATAAATTATCACGATTAGTGGCTGCTATTAAACAAATGAGGGAAGGAATAACCGAAAGTTTAACGAAACATTTCTGGCGATGCTTTTATTGATGCGACTCTGGATCCAGATAAGCAGAGACGTAGTTTTGTTATACCATACAATTTGTTTTTGTTGTTTATTGGCTTGTTACTAGCTAAGTTGTAATGTTCAAGTTGAGCATTTTTAATTAAACGATGCAAAGCTTCTTGCATCTCTTCTGGTAATATTATGTTAGGTTGTTCACAAATCGTTAATAATACGAAACTATTCGCTGAATCTTTGTTAGATTTGAGTATTTTATGAATCAATCACTGAATGAATTGCTGTCTATTATAGACATTGTTGTGGCAGCTAGGTAGTCTTCAAGTTTTACCTCCGAATTATTAGTTGGCCATATATTTTGTTTGTTTTTTAACCAATCTGGTCCGTTCCACCATAATTTATGATTGCTGAGATGTTCAGCTTTTATCCCCCTTGATGCACAATCAGCGGGATTTTCAGATGATTTGTTCCAGGCTGCTGGATTTGTCAAACTATGAATTTCTGATATATATTTCTGATATTGGCACATCGAAGACTTTTAATTACTTTTGCCATTAACCTAGACCCTACACAATTCTAGTCTGGGAATTGTTATTTCGGACTAATAATAGGTGCGACTTTAGTTTTTGAAACCAGTAAATACGGATGTCCTCTAACTTCGTAGTTGTCGTTTTGAAGGCAATATATTACTGCAGCTTAAACATTTTCTGATGCATCACAAAATCAAAACAGTTGTATCGCCGAATTGGTAGTTGTTTCCATCCATCTTTGGGCCTTTACTTGTTCCAGCGCACGTAATGAGCTTTTATAAATTCTCCATTTGGTTGCTATTTTTGCTGGGACTGGTGCATCCAATGATACTCCTGTTAACCAGGGTTGTTGTAGTAGTATTTTTACTATGATGATTGTTGGTGATAACCACCCGAGTGGATCAAATAACTCTGATACTTCAGATAAGAGGCTCCTCTTCGTGACGATCTCCGACTTATTTGTTTTAATGCGTTTATTTTAAATTCAAAAGTGTCGTTGTTAGGATTCCATGAGATCCCCAGAGTTTTTATGGTTTCGTCTAGCTTTATATTCATTTTGTTGATAGCTCGTGATTCACGTGGAATTTGTTGTATTAGGTCTTGATAATTACTTGCCCATTTTTGAAGGTGAAATCCTCCTTTCCCTAGTAATTTTACTAATTGTGGTTGTTGTAGTTGTGCCTTTTCAATAGAATCACGGCCAGTTAATAAGTCATCTACATTGAAGTTTTCTAAAATCATATTTGCTGCTAGCTGTTACAAACGATACCGTTGTTAACTGATATGCTTTAATAGGTTCGTTCTCGTTTTCTCTCCATAATATTTTTTGGTATCTTTGATCGTCCTTGTGCATACGGATTTGGCGGTACATTTTCTCAATATCTGCTGTGATGACGACTTTATGTTTCCTCCATCTCAGCAGGATTGAGAAAATGTACTGTCAAATCCGTGTGCACAAAGACGATCAAAGATCCGTCTAATGCATGTGGAATCCAGTTGCTAGTATTTTAAGCCAATCCAATAATCACCTATTGGGAAGAGATGGGGTGATATTCACACATCCAATAAAATTACTGACTTTATTTGAATTTCGCAGTGTAAAATCTATTTTTTTTATAAACTTGCAAAAAAAAATACAATTAAAATTATGTTTCCATTGTAGAATGTGTATATTGACATACCAATTAAAACCTAGTAATATAGATCAGTTCAAACTCTAATACCATAGACACATATCTGGTTTCGTAACTAGGATTAGGAAACTATGGTTTGCGAGATGAAAACTCAAGACACACTACATTTTCTTTTGTCTTCTCGTTTGATTTTAAATAGTAATGGAGTAGGCATTGACAAAAATGCCAAGATTGACATTTAATTGACTTTTAAATTGTCATAAATGACTTTTCTGTTGACAGAACAGAAAAAAATTTGTTCCCGCCAAACAAATATCTTAATGACAAATAGAAAACTCAAAGGAACCTAGATTTGCTTGGTAAACTATTAGTGTCCGGAATCTCCATTTTTGATGTATTCGGCGTTGGGAGCACAAAAATGCCTCGTGATGAGAAAAAATATCTCATTCCGAAACTATGTTTTTCGGTTTTTAAATTTTCCGATATAAAATAAAATGAAACATTGCACATTGCACAATGTCAAAAATTTAAATTAAACCAATAATGTATTGTGTTTATATTAAGTATATTGTGTTTCATACAAAGGTTTCATACAAAATTTACACTGATAACGAATTTCTTATCACTCTTCCAAACACAACAACAATAATAATATATTTTATTTAATCACACGCTCACTCGAAATAAACGAACATTAGTGACGTTTTTAATTCTTATGCAAACTTGTATTTTGATTTAAAATTCAAATTGAATCAATAAAATACTAATAAATAAATAAATAATCTAGTACAATTTTTAGTGCTATTACAGTGTGTATTTGTAATGATGGTATGGTACGCGCATACGTAAAAATTAAAAACAAACCAAAACAAAAAATAAAAACATGGAATCACGTGAAATAAGAGAGAACAATATATATGTATATACAAATCATTATTCTCTTTCAGTTACACCACTCGTACGCACACAACACAAACCACAGATTTCAGATCATATGTTCGCTGTCAAATTTTTATATTTCTTCCCATTACACTTTTTGTTCGTAATACACAATTAATTGAATATTGTCTATGACGAAATAAATATTTATTGATACGTTTTGTTTTTCATGTCACTCACCTCAATCGGAAGATGTGAATAATACGATTCATAATAATCCAATGATTTGGTCGAATTCATTTTCTAATTTTATCAGAATCCACAATTAAATTTAAACATACGACACCAGCCTACAGGAAGAATAAAACAGAAACCACTTGACAGATAAAATATTTTGTTTTACTATTCACTATGCAATAAATTATGTAGGTGTATTGCGTTAAGATTCCATACACGGCACAACACAATAAATAAATCACCTTGAAAATACACAACCAATTAATGTAGACAATACTCTTACAAACTAATTTAATATTTAAATAAACATCAATCACTTAAAAATTTCAAATGTACTAATAATTTTTGAATATTTAATTTAAATCAATTCTTGGTTTGTGTTTTCGAAGTGAAGGTGAAGGTATGTGAACGTATGAATGACTGAAATTTTGTTTTAATGCCGATTGTGATATAATTTCGTTTATTATGACAGACGCAACTGCGCGCACTCGGTCTCGGTCTGACAACAAAATATGTAAAACAAAATCGTGAGAATACAAAAGTAACTAGCTACATGTGTGTGCACATAAGAAGTATGTCTCACATATTTCGTTTGGTGTCAAGAAGTATTTACATTTGAATTTTGGCTTTAATGAGCATACTGAGAAGTATTTTGGTGGCACTAATCACGAGTCTATCACTATTGATAGATGACTATGCAAACGAGTCTTTTGATTTTAATCTTACACTTTCTGTGGGAATTACCCAACGCCTATTATCAACCAGACGTAATTTAATTTAAAAATGTTATTACGTTTGTGACAATCTTAGTTTAAATTATATCAGACTATTAAATTGTGCTTGCTGTAATTCCAAGTAATGTTTCCGCTAAAATAGGTTATCAGCAAACAAAATTAGCAAATAGCGTAGTAAAAGTTGTTTTATTCGATCTTGCTAGGAAAACAACTTAATCTGCAGCTGCACACAAGTTCAAGTTCAGCTCACTTTATACCGGTGTTTGATTTCAATTAAAACATGGATCGTTGACTGATTAATAGTTTTTGTAAAATTCACACGCCTGAATTCAAAATATTTTTATTTTTACTGACGTTAAAATCGAAAGCCAAACACTTAAAATTCATCCAACAAGATTCATTTGGTATTTAAATATTTTTTGGATTGTTATTATTTTACTAATTTATTTGTTGCCTCTTTATTTGGTTTTTTAATTTAATACTCAAATTTTGTTTAGACATTCCTCCAACTATATTCTCGACTGTTGATCCTCTAGCTAGCTGACAATGCTTCTCAAAATAGGGAACGCTCAATGATATTACGTCACTCGCTAAGTCCTGAGGCCGACAAACAGATGGCGCATCTAATGAAAAAATCGTATGATTTGTGAACCTCAAACTATATGAGTGACTCATAATTTTTGGTTTAGCAACGCTATTTTGAATTACTTTGAAATAACTTCGAAGTAAAACACTGACTTGAAAAGTGTTATAGGGACTCTGCTCGAAAGCAACCATCGAACATTGGTTTGCTGAGTTTAAATGAAGCCGTACAAACATCGATGATGCTGATTGCTCAGTTATTCTAGAAAAATTCAAAAGTTCACAAAATGGTTTTGGAAGACTGTAAAGTGAAGTTGTGTGTGATATCTGACACCTAAAAGATATTAGAAAGCAGCGTATGCTGCTGGTGGACTAGTTTTTTTTACAATCATTGAACTGATTGTCATAATAACATCTGTGTGATCCGACATCCGTCTACAATTTTGGTGATAAAAAAGTCTATGAGATCGATTATTTTGTTTATATCCGTAGACCAATAAGTTGGTTGATCTCCAACATGAAACACCAACTGCATTGTCGCCCTGCTGCAAACAGCTCTCTTCCTTTTTATAGGTCACCCTTGATCACCACTGGCACTATTCTGGTAATTCCCTGGGAATAGGGAATAATTTTTTTTTGTAGCAGCTATTCCCCAGACATTTTTCCTAATTCCTCGTTTTCCAAAAGTTAGTTCTTTCAATTGGGGAATAAATTTACGGGAAAATAATTATTCGCGGTCGATACGCGATCGCAATAAAACAAATATCTATAAATAATTGACGTCGTTTAATTGACTTTTGTTGATATTTTAATTGAATTTTCCTTAAAAAGCAAATTTTGTTTGTTAAAGTGAAAAATTGGATATTGATATTTCCAATTTCTATTACCAATTTTCACTATAAATTTTCAGCATAATATAGCTATATGTAAATACAATAATAAATAAAATTAAATTCTATTAAATATATCCTATAAAAAATTCTATATATTCCGTTTATTTCTATTTCCAGTTAATGCTTGCGTAAAATAGGTATTGTTACGTTTTCGCCTTGTCACTCAAGGTTCGAATCTCTGGATTGTGATAATAATCGCTTTAAAAATCGCTTTAATAATCACTCTATTTAACCTTCACTATATCGCGTTTGAAATAAGACTCATCATTCAACATCAATGTACGCCTTTATATCCCTTTAGTGATTTACTAACACAATTGTGCGGGTAGGGTAAAAGTATCATCTCACAAATTTGGTTTTGTATATTTTTTGAACCAACTTACACATTTGTGAATTCCTTTTTAACTTATTTTCGTCCGAAAAAAACACTATATCTATACACACAATTGTGTTGGTTTTACTTCAAATAAATCGAAATATTTTATCAACAACACCATTACATATAATGGTTTTTTACTCACACATTTGTGTGGGTTGGACTAAAACCTTGCCAATTTTTTTGTTTTCTTGGTTGATAAAGGGATATACCAAAATAATTGTTTCTAGAATAATCCTGAAGGCTCCTCCTCGTGCAAATATGTTAGTATACAAATAACGCCCAAATGTTGACCCATGTCACAAATACATTTGAACAATTATTGAATAACTTATTCTATTCTAATCTAGGTGTCACCGTAACACTACCCCCACATAAGCCTGTTCGCCCCGAACAGGATCCAGATCACCTCCTCTGTAGAGCGCCAAGCGCACTAAATGCACTACCATTGGTTTACCTTTCCGTCCATTCTGTATGCGATAAACCACGTCATTCAAACTTTTAATGACAGTGTAAGGTCCTTCCCATGTGGGTTGCAACTTCGGTGATAATCCCTTCCGCCGTTGCGGGTTGTGAAGCCATACCAATTGCCCTTCCTCGAAGCCTTGATTATTTGCTCGTATGTCATATCGAGCTTTCATTCGATCACTTGATATCCGAATTTTCTCCCGTACAAATTGATGTATTTCATTAAGTTCCTCTTTCATCTGGTCGACGTAATCCTGTCCACATAGAGCTGCTGAAGTAACAGCTCCAAACTTTAAATCTCCCGGTAATCACAGAATGTTCTCAAATATAGTTTTAGCTGGTGTCACTCCTGTTGTGTCATGTACCACTGATCGGTAGGCCATTAGGAACATCGGTATATGCCGATCCCAGTTGCGTTGGTTCCTTTCCACAACCGTTCCTAGATATTCCTCCAATGTACCATTGAACCTTTCCACCATACCGTCCGATTGCGAGTGTAAAAACGTCGTTCTTGTTTTCTGGATACCAAGCATCTGACATATTTCCTGAAATTCCACCGATTCGAAATTCCTTCCTTCGAAGGATTACGCTATTGTTGTTGTCTCCTGATTGGATATGGGATACACTTCCGGCCATATGCTGAAATAATCCATTATTACTAGCACATATTTATTTCCTTTCTAGGTGGTCGGAAATGGCTCCGCCACATCCACTGTAATTTTCTCAAATGGTGCCCCAACATTATATTGTTTCATGGTTCCACGGGTTTTTCATGCTGGTCCCTTTACTGCCGCACATTGGTCACATCATCGACACCATTCTTCGTTTTAGTAGAAACGTTGGCGAATTTTGGCTAGTGTTTTATTAATCCATAGGTGACCTCCACTTGCTCCTCCATGATACTCCTTCAGAATTTCCACCATCCGATCTTTTGGCACAACTACCAACAATTGTTTTACTTTACCATCAGTGCTTTCCCAATTTCCTTTTAGACATCCATTTTCTATGTGGAGGCTGACCCATTGAGCCCAATTAGCTTTTACAATGGGGGTTTTGTCGGCTATTTCGCTCCACGTGGGTCGATGTTCCTTTTCCGTATATTCTATGATGAATGACAGACCAGCATCCCGTAATTGCTCCTTCCTGATCATTTCAACAGTCCATTTATCATCAGGTAGCTCTTGCATAAGCCGAATATCGATGATGTTTTCCTTACCCTCCACACGCCCACAATGCTTGCATTCAACGGGACATGGCCTTCTTGATAATGCGTCGGCATTTCCATGTGCGCTTCTCTCCCTATGTTCAATTTGGAAATCATAGCTTTGCAAACGTTCGTAGAAGAAATGTTTGGCCATATGGGTACTTATGGAAGTGCTTAACACATTCCACTATAGCCAACAATTCTTTCCGTGTCACACAATAATTTCGTTCCGGTTTTGATAACATCTTGGAGTAATATGCAATAACTCGCTCCTCACCAATTGTTGCCTGTAATAATAATCCTCCTATACCATCATTACTTGCATCGGTGTCCAAAATGGATTTAATGTTGGGTATAGGGTATGCGAGGATTAGTGCTTCGCATAATCGACGTCTTAGTTCCACAAATGCCTCTTCTTGGTCATCCTTCCATTCGAATACCTTGTTATTCTTGGTTAACTCGTGCAAACTCTTTGCGATGCTGGCAAATCCTGCCACAAATCGTCTATAATAGGTGCACAATCCAAGGAGGCTCTGTAATTCATGTAAATTTTAAGGTCATGGCCATCAGAGGCTAGATGCAAATCGAATTTTCATTATCGATTACAATCGGTGATGCTAATAAACAAAACTAAGACCTTCTGATGGAGTGCAGAATTCAGCGCCGACCCACCGTCCATGTCAATGTACAGGTTGACATGGAGCTTGCAATGTGCAGGTGGTATACTGTAATTGTGTGAGTAGGTGAATAGGTGAATGGGCTAATGATGTGGCGTGAATGCGTGGTATCACAATGGGCCAAAAATGGCCTAAATGTCAACCACTGAAACCTAACCTAACCTAAGGTCACGGCCATTCCTTCACTGCTGCGAGCTTCATTGGTATGGATTCCAGTAGTTGTTAACGTATGACCCAAATATTTTACTTCCGTCCTAAATAGTTTACATTTCTTTGGGCTTAGCTTTTATCGCCGGCCTGCATCCGATCCAAAACCTCTGTCAAATTCCTTAAATGCTCGTCGAAATCCTTGCCCATGACGATGATGTCATCCAAATATATGAGGCACGTCCTCCAATGTAATCCCTTTAGTACACGCTACATTAGCCGTTCAAAAGTCACAGGGGCGTTAAATAATCCGATTGGGATAACGTTAAATTGCTATAACCCACACTGAATGTTTTCTCGCAATCTTCCTCCTGGACTTCCATTTGCTAATAGCCGCTTTGCAGATCTAATGCCTAGCATAATGTGTCTAATGTGTCACTGATCCTTGGCAATGGGTATAAGTATCCTTTTTCATCACAGCATTTAATTTTCGGTAATCCACACAGAATCTCATGCTACCATCCTTTTTCTCGACTAACACCACTCATGGTGAACTCCATGGACTACTTGATGTTTCGATTACCCTTGCTGCTTGCATATCTCTTACCATTCAATCCACTTCTCCTTGCTTTGCGAATGGTAATCTCCTGGGTGGTTGACTAATCGGCATTTCTGCTCCTGTATCTATTCGATGTTTTACCATTGCGGTTCTCCCATTATTGTCTGATGTACTGCAGAAAATTTGCATGTACCGCTCGAGCAATTATTTTGCCAAATTTTTCTGTTCCTTGATAAGATCTTCGGTCCATTTCTCCATGAGTTGTTCTACAACCTCTTTCTGCCCTTGCGAGTTAGCCGTCTTGATCGGATTTTTCTGCTCGCACTTCACTATCGCAGATATTTCTTCACATTTTCCGATTATTGCCCCCTTCTTGATGGTTTTCGTCGTATCCGAGAGATTTAGAGTCTTAATTGGTACTCTATTATCGGTGTCTGGTTTCACCAGAACTTTCCCGATAATAATTTCTCTATCTCCGCTCTCCGCTTTATTGGCTTCCACAACCCACAACCTGGGTGACCCAGAATCTCCCTCCAATCTTGCCCATACTATTGTTTCTGAGTTCAGTGGCAGCTTCTCCCTATGATCCATTATAATTTGCTTGGTCGTTTCTCCTATAGTGCTAACGTGAAGTGGCAACTCGATATTATCTGATAACCAGGAATAACTATATTAAATTTCCATCGTCTTGATAACCTCACCTTGATAACCTCACCTTGATGTAAAAATACCATCTGGCTATCAATCCAGAATAACCTAAAATTTCATATAGAAATCGCATGTATGCGTTAAGTACAATAAAATTCGAGGTTACCAAGGAGTTGACAATTGCGTAGCGAATCATTAAAATTCGCTAAGGCATTGTTCAAAGTATTTTCAATATTTTTGTAGTTTGGTCTTGATAACATTGACTTGATGTAAAAAAAACACCATCTGGCTATCAATCCAAAATAACCCAAAATTCCATTACATACTATGATTTTTTACTCACACATTTGTGTGGGCTGGACTTAAATTGAGCCTTTTTTGGATGAGAAAGGGATAACGCCCAAATGTTGAACCAAATCACAAATATAATTGAACAATTATTGAAATAACTTATTCTATTCTAATCTAGGTGTCACCGTAACAGGATGGAATAATAAACGTCAAAACTGCTATAATTGGGAATAATTTTTTCCCAAGAAACATTGTTCCCAAAAGCCAAAATACACTTTGGGGAAAAGGGAATAAAAGTGCTATACAATTTAAAATTCCCATTTCCCGGGAATTACCAGAATAGTGCTACAGTAGGTAATTTTTCATTAAAATCTCTAGTTTTACCGACTGACCCAGCCGATAGTTTTGAACCTTTTCTATGGAAGTTCATTGAAGGCCCATGAATTTGAGTTGCGGCACTAACAGTGAACACCTGTACCAAAAATCGAGCCATATTTTATGTAACATCATAGTAAAATAAATTAAAATCTGGACGCATGTTCAATGCTAGTCGTATGCAGCGTTTTGTTGTGTATTCAAATGCGGAACATTTGTACGAACTACTTCGGCTAATGTTTCAGTGTCGTATTGTTGTTCTCTTTGTAGTTCGTGGCTGGTGATTAGGTGATATCATCCTCAAATAAGACTACACTTTATTCGCTAACACATATCTTCTATCATAATCAATCCCTCATTGTCCATTTCTGCTTTCGTCCTTATATTGCACCTACAAATCGTTTGGATTCGAATATGTGCAGATTTGATGTGGTGATGAAGATAGGGCGGAATTTTTGAGTGTATTGTCCTAATCCAAATCGTTATCGAGCAATTGTAAGTGTTGACACTCCTCATTGTAAGTCTCACACAGATACCCATTAAAGGTTCTCAGGTGTTTTTTTAACTCCTGCCATTTGTTCTGGGGTCGAAGCACTTCCTGCTCATTCGCTGTTTATTTTCCCGTCCTACTTTACGCAATTACTGCCAAATCGAAGATGAACTGCTATAGGACCGATTTAAGTTACCATCTGCGCATTTCATGCCAGCCTATAACTGTACATTATATGTGGGTCGGCCCATGAGTTTTGCATACGACGATAGGAGGCCGTAGTCGTGTTCCTTTTAATCACAGTTCGTAATCTGTTGATCAAAATTTCCTGTTGCATCTTGCCGCTATCGGGATTCGAACCCTGTACTTCCCGATCCAACCCCAAAGCTTTAACTACTGTCCCATTTGGTCGGTATAGCGTTCGGTTGTTGAAACCGCCACGAACCATTCACCAAAAACAATCGAAGAAAGTAACATAAATCGTTATTTGGATGCACAGTGTAGATGCAACCCATCTTGCCCTTCACAACTGTGTACTGGTCACCTACGTTACAATGGGTATCCGTCATTACATGTGATAGTGTCGGAATTCAGGTCTCTCGGGTATCGCTTGAAATACTTGCCATCGATCATACAGGGTGAGTCGTTGTTGAAAAGTACCTACGCAAGGTTCATGGATCATATTCTTAGACACCATTGTAACGAATTAAGAATCAACAGCTTCATCCGGAATTTCAGTTACAATGATGGAATCAATTTCACACGATCTGAATTTTTGGAGGGACCAAACCAAAATGTGCGCATGAAGCATAAAAAATTTCGGCCATTCATCGGAGTACATACAAAAATGATCTTGAATGCTGATTTATGATGAAATCCATCCATTAATTTTTAGCTTCACCCAGTCCAAACTACCACTAAACATACGTCCAGTTTTTAATTTATTTCACTATGATGCTACATAAAATATGGCCTGATTTTTGGCACAGGTGTTCACTGTTAGTGCTATAACTCAAACTCATTGCTCTTTAACACGACAAACTATAAATATTTTATTCTGCAGTTTACGAATTGGTCTAACTTCACCAAGTTCATATTACCTTTAAAAATTCTAATTATTTGATATTGATATTTCAAATTTTTTTCGGCGAAAAATTACTGCTATAACTTCAATAACATGTAATTTTCGGCTAATATCAACAAAATTTTTTACTACCACCTGATACAAAATATGTCGATAATGCAGGTTTTTTCCGCCGAAGTTTCGGCTAACTTCAGTAGCATCACACAGAGTGAAATGCTTATTTACCCATTTTGGTTGTCAGGTTGGTATCTTGATCATTTTCTCTGTGTGCTTGTAGTTATCCATAGAACTCATCCTTAGTTGTTTCATCTGCATTTTTTGTTGGGCATATCCACCCGTTTTTGACCAGACTTCAGGTCATTTAATCTAAAGCCAGCAGAACCAAAATCGATAATCGGAACAAAACTGAAATTAGAACGCAAATCAAGATCAATTTGCTTTCTTAAACGCCGCATATCTGTCAACAACTCCAAGTGTGTACAATATCGCGATAATCAAAGAAAATATTCAACAATTTAACTTGAATTTTGTTCGATTTGGACGTGCTGTTTTCGGTTTCGGCTCAGTCGGAAGGCACCATTTTGAAGCTGTTGACTGGTTTGCATGTCTAACTTGTAAACCCATGTCTCATCCCCTGTTATAATGCGTTTTGTGAATGTGAGGTTGGAATTCGTTCTAGCATGTCTTACCGTACAAGTGGTGCAGTGGTTAAAGCTCGGCACTTGGACCGGGAGGTACTGGGTTCGAATCCCACCAGATTCAGGATGTAAAGCGAATTTTCTTCATCGATTACGATCGGTGATGTTAATAAACACAACTTATACCCTCTGTTGGAGTGCAGAATTCAGCGCCGACCCACCGTCCATATCAGTGTGCAGGTTGACATGGAGCTTGCAACGTGCAGGTGGTATACTGTAGATGTGTGAGTAGGTGAATGGGTGAGAGTGAGTGTGTGAATGAAAAGGGGAGTATTAATTGACCTTAAAAGGACATTAAATCCATTGGATGATTAATAACTTTCTTTTTTATAATAAAAAAAAAAAAAAAAACCTTTGTGCGAGTGAGTTTTTGAAGAAAATTCAGGTCTTTCGGAACTAGTCGGACGGCAACGCGTGCCATGCCCAAACAATCATGTACAATGGTACGAATTGTTTCGTGAGTCACAGAAAGTGAAGCGGCTATCTCTCAAACTCTCTAATGATGATTTTCTGTTAATATTTCCTTCACTTTATTGATGTTAACTTCAGTTGAGGCCGATCAGGGCTAGGCAAATCTTCCACCACATCTCGACCGCTTTTGAATGCATAGTACCACTCAAATGCAAGAGTTTTTGATTAAAGCGATAATTCATAAGCCTTCGGTAACATTTTCAGTGATTCGGCACGAAATTCCATTTGAAGTAATACATTTGAGACCAATTCTTTGTTCGATATTCTTCGAAATCGTAAAACACACTTGAGATGTACATACAAAATAGAGGACTGTATACAAATTAAATAACAGATTGCAGTCAAAGTTCACGTTAAGATAGAGGACAGTTGTGGTAACTTAACGACAGAAATATTTTTACAATCTCGTTAAACGGACTTATTATATGATCATTTGTCGTCACTTTTTTGACAGAATGTAGAAGCAAAAAATTTTAGAATTTTAAAAATTATTAATTTTATTTAATTAATATAATTAATTTCATTTAAAATTGTTTAATTTTCTTTCTTGTAGATTAGCATTGAGAAATAAATTTTGAACTTCCGTGTAATTTTTTTATTGCCTTGCTAAGATCATCGTACTCTACGAAATGTTCCTCTTCTGGACATATTGCTGTGTAGTGTCCAGTTGCACTATCATTAATCGTGTTTATTGGTTTATTGTATTTCGCAATACCTATTAATGTATATTGTTGCTGTTGGAATTTGACTGTTGATGGAATATCGTTTGGCGAAATCAGTTCCATTTCTGGCAAGTCTCTGGCTACCACATAAATGAAAAAACCTGTAAATTAATAAATATATTTTCTTTAGTATAAATTGAATAAATCTTTTTAGGACCAAATTTAGTATTTGAAACGGTGTCAAATATTGGAAATGCTAAGTTGGGGTTTTATTAAATGTTCTATTACTAGACCACTTAAAGTAGAATAAATAGTAAACTTTTATTATTTAGTAACCTAGTATATTTTTGTAACTTAATCCGTTTATTTGTATGACCACAATGCTTAAAATTTTCATAAATTTGTAACTGAGAACTGGTCTCTCTATCTCTCTTGGATCATTAATTTCTAAGTGAAAGATATTTCGCGAAATTTTGTTCGACTCGTTACCAAAAATACATAATGGGTTCATTTGGACGAGTTTCTTTCAATACATTACTTGTAGTTGATTCGAAATTTTCCTGTCACATGCTAGAAGCCACAACAGCCACGAGAAATGTGGTGAAAAAAACTCGACTAAATAGTTGTGTTGGAAATTTGGACAACAATTTACAATTTGGTGCATTGATACAGGTTAGTTCGTCGATATCGGTTACTTGCTGAAGCGCTTTTTCAAAATTGCTATTATTAATTTCGGTTGGTAGCATAGTGATATGAACAATAACTTTATTGCGAATGTTGCACCTCGAACTGCAAATAGTTTTTTCAATATAACTGGGATAATCTTTCATCATCAAAAACGTCGTTAAATAAGAAATATCGGTGTTGCAATCAAAAAGAATGCAGTTTTTCTCTTCACGTATTCGGTGTAATTCTGGTTTTTTGTTGAAACAAATTTAGATATAGATACATCCTTAATCTATAAGTGTGTGACCGAACACCATTTGTTAAGATGTCCAGCTGACTTTTAGAAAAAGCAACTACCATATTATTTGAATGATTGTGTCCAAAGAACAAGTTGAATGAGCTGTATAGTTTTTTGACCCAATTTTTACAGATCCGATACCTGGGAATGAACCATTTTTCAAGATAGGGATTTTTTGGTGTTTTGGAAATTGAAATGCTTTCAATAATTCCGATTCATTATTTAAATACTTAGCCACGCGATTTTTTTTATTTTGACCTTTGCCTCTCCAATTTTCAAATTCGTTACAAGCTATTAAATTAGCACCATCCCTTGTGTTTTTGCAACAAATTCAAAGTAGTTTTTTACCGTGCCCTTCATCTCGATCTAGAAGCAGATATGAACAGTCGGATTGTAAATGCACCGGCTTGAAACATGAGATACATTTATGTGCAGAAGGAGGTAATTCTTTTGAGGCACATAACTTGCACTTTATTTCGAGTGTTTTTCGCTAATTTAGGAAAAGCTTCTTGATCTATATTTACATTTTCCGTTTGAGTTATTTTAGTAACGGTACTGTCTACACAGCTCGGTTTGCGAATTTGGGTTTTAAAGCTATCCCTGATAAAAGTATCTTGTTTGAAAACGTAATATTACAATTTTTAATCCCGTTGTTTTTGCAACTAAAGCATACCCTTTTACCACCATATCCTTCCTCTTCATTATTAATTGAATACGAACATTCAAATATAATGTGCAGAGGTTTCAAACAGTGAATACATCTGTGTGCACCAGTTGGTAGTTCATTTTTCAAGCAAAGTACACAAGGTGTTTCCAATATTTTGGTAGACAATTTTTCGGATTGTATAACGGCAGTATTTGAAAGATTTTGACATTTTTCGATTTCAGTTTCTTCACTGTTGTCTATACACATATCTTCGCCATTATCCTCTTCGAAAACGTTTCTCTGCATGGAAACCATATTTTTGGTACACTCGTATGCGCTTTGAACTAGTTTTAATTTTCCATTTAGGTATTCAATATGTTTTTGAACAAACTTATCTACTCGTTTTTCCCCGCTTTTCACCATCACTGATTATAAAATTTTTAATTTTATTAAATTCTCCTTCAACGGGTGCACTCGATGCAGGTATGCGACCATAGCCGAATTGATTTCGATAAACACATGACCATAAAGGTAAATGTCTAATGTCTTTTAAAAAGTTCTTTGCAAATTGCGGAAAGAAACATGGATTTAGGGCGTTCTAATTTCGGTGTTGGTCCGATTTTCGATTTGGGTTCTGCTGGCTTTCCCAAAATATTTCAATGGGGCATTTGAATGGCCCATAGTGAGCCTAAAATCATTTGTTTATCAATAGATCTTGTTTTGCGTTCTAATTTCAGTTTTGGTCCGATTTTCGATTTGGGTTGCGCTGGCTTTAGATTAAATGACCTGAAGTCTGGTTAAAAACGGGTGGAGCCCAAAATTTTTCAATGGGGTATTTGATTAGCCCATAGTGAGCCTAAAATTATTTTTTTATCAATAGATCTTGATTTGCGTTCTAATTTCAGTTTTGGTTCGATTTTCGATTTGGGTTCTGTTAGCTTTGAAATGATAAAGCCTTTTGCATTTTCTAGATCGAGCAGGATTAAAAAATTTAAATAGTGCATTTAATTAGCCTAAAATTAACCTTTAATTTTCCAATTGTTTTTAAATCAGTTTTTGATATGGGTTCTGCTAACTTTTTCTAAAGCTAGCAGAACTCGCGTTTTAGTTGGAAGGGGTGGAGCCCAAGATTTTTTAATGCGGCATTTAATTAGCCTATAATTAGCCTATAATTATCCATACTATCTTGTAATGTTCTGCTGTATGGGTTCTGCTAGCTTAAGGGACGTGAATTTTTGCTCTGTACAAATAAAAAACTTTAATATCTAAAATAAAAAAATTTACAAAATTTTTTATTAAATCAATCTTTATAACTAAGCATTTTATTAAATCGAATTCGAAGTCCTTTAAAAAATAAAAGTCCTTTAAAACGCTTGAGGATTCATGATAGCCCAAACCATAACATACATAGTAGTTTATCTAGTGGGTTTAATATAATTAAATAATATTATTATTGCCGTTGCTGCTGATAAAAACTTTGTTCTGGAATGCAATGCTGCAATAATTTCACACACTTCTGCATTTGTAATCCTAATTTATTTGTTTTGTAACCATTTGAAAAAAATCAAATTATATTTAAATTTTATTTTATATTCCATGTACATACATCCATAAGAATAGTTTAGTGGTTCAATAATTATCACTCCCTGTCGTCCGATTTCAGTTCCCAAAATCGCAACTCTAAAAAACTAATTTTATTTGTCACAACACTATAACCACCCTAAAAGCACATAAATATATTTATAAAATCAGCTGTACTCACCCTTTATATATATATGTACATGGATGGTATAATTTATTTCGAGGATATGTCATTGAAATCATAAAGCCAAAAAAAAAAAATACTCTCACAATTTAATTTAACTCCACGTTACAAAAGGACACAGCGTGATAATGCTTAACTACATTATATTTAATAAAGAGACCAAGTTTATTTTAATACTTTTACACTACAATTCATTGAATCAAAATAAGAATAATGAAATACTAAATAAAATACTCTGCTCACATTTTTCCGCTTATACGGTATAAGAAAATACTAAACAGCAAGGGGGATACTATCGAGTATCGAAACGGAAAAATGAGAGTATTCTAACATTTTTGTTCTCTTCCTTTTTACTATAAATTTCTCAGTTTGTTGTCTCTGTATATAAAAAAAAAAATTTTGGTTTTCCTTTTATTTTTTTATAATCAACATTCCGGCATTGAAAGCCGACGCGATAACGTGGACATTTTTATTCGGTATAGGACGTTTTCTTGTTTATAATTTTTAAAAGTGTAAACGGTTAACCAATTTCTTTTGTTTTATTTAATTGAATATATTTGATGGAAATGTTTGCTAATTGCGATATTTAGTGTGCTGTCAAAATATTATTTATTTAGTAATTATTGCAAAAAGTGTTTATTATATTAATGTGTTGTGCGTGCGTGTATATATTTATATAGTTGTAGTGATTTAATTAGTTTTTAATATTTTAGTAGTGTTAAGTGTATTTGCTATATAGTGTGAGATAAAATACTATTACAGTGATGTCACGAAGGAAGCAGGCGAAACCGCGATTTTTGAAACGTAAGTTTTGCATGCACCCGTATACCATGATTCTTATCCATATCTGATATATATTGTGTGTATGTATATAGAACGTATATAGATTCAAAAATGTTCATATATACATTTTTCGAACATACAAAAATATATATCCATCCATATATACATTTTTAGCTTTGTTACTTAATTCACATTGGAACCATTTATTTCCCCATTGGGGACATGACAATCCTCATGGGAATTTCATATAACAGAACAACGTCAATATAATGTATATTCGTATAGAAAAGAAGTATAAAAACAAAAATGAAAATGTTTAGGGCTTTTCTCTCGAAATTTATTTATTGTATGTGGGGTATGATGGTTTGCTATATGTGTGTGTGTGTGTGTGTATTTGTGCGCATTGGGTGATTGGAATGGGAAACGTTTTTGTTTTATATATAAACGAGAGTATTTTTGGAATCGTATTATATGACATATCAAGAAAAGGGGAGAAATTTATTTTGAAATCGTGAGTGAGACATTGTTGTGTTCTCTTTTATAACCTGTTGTTTCAGAGAAATTTTGGGTTTTTCTTGCCTTTTTAATTCGAACTCTTTTAAAATTAATCTTTTGGATTTTAAATCTGTCAAACGATTTGTTAGTATTGTAATTGTTTTTTGCTATAATTATTTTGAATTTTCTGTTGTCCTGTTTTAGAAAATAGCCCGATTTAAAATAATATTTCTCCCTGATGGAAGGATGGCGACTTGATGTTAAGGTTCTTATTTGCGCGTGTGATGTGCAAACTAATACAAAAATTAATCAACTTGTCCAACAACAACCGATTGCTGATTAAACAAATCAGTTACTATATCAGATCTGGATAGGAACCAAGCACAAAATTTATCTACATAAAAAATCTATAAAGAAAAATATTTTTGTTAATGAAAACTGTTTGCAAATAAAACTGCTACAAATTTTTTTTTGGGATGAAACCAAAAACAAAAAAATCATGTTTGGCTTTGCAGACTTGCAATTTTAGGTCCCAAGGAGGACGGCGTCAATTAAATATGAAATTCGATTGCAACTCTGGTTCACTAATGAAGTTTAAATCTGTTGACACAGTTTTTGATGAAAATGAAGCTGTTAAGTATCCAATAGAATTTTTTTTACTAATAATACTTCTCCGTAAATTAGATCCATCGAAATTGTGCTACGGAACACACTGTGTGTAGAAACTAATGACGTATGTGAAAGCAATGATTATTACTGCCTTGGCCTGCTTTTCGCAATAACAATCAATATAGAGCAAGCTGTGTAAACTTGGAAAATTCATGCTTTAGTTTAAATTCACTCTTTATTACAGCGGCCATCAGAATGGAAGAGATTTTGGAGTTGGCTTCCTCATCCATTGGCGCGTGAAGTATTATATCATCGACATCCGTCCTATCAACATACGGATATGCACGGTCACTGGTCAGACTGCGCACTAAGACATATCACGATCAGATAAATCAGATGACATCAAAGATCTATTCTTTGTCGAGCTGGGGGAAATCATCAATAACCAACCGCACCACGACATTAAAAACATCATGGGCGTCTTTAATGCAACAATCGGTAAGAGCGTAGAAAATACATCGCACATCGGTCCTAACAGCCTGCACCTAACTAGTAACAACAACGGCCAACGCGTCACCGTCCTGGCAATAATGTACAACAACCATCACGTCATGGTGTCTAAGATTCACTGCTGACGTTAGATCTTACAGAGGTGCAGACTTGGACAGCGATAATTTGCAAACTGTCATTTACGTTCAATAAACAAGCACAAAAAACCATTCGATGGAATGTTGATGATCAAGACCAAGCGTCACTGCAGAAATACTGCGGTCCAGCAACAACGAAGAAGCTCCAGCGACGCAAACTCTATCGGAAAAAGACCTCCAAGATCCCACAATGATTGGTTCGATGATCAATGCCGCCTGGTCGTCGAAAATAAACGAAAGCTTTATGTAAAATGGTTGGCTCGCAACAATAGAACCACTCAAGCAGAATATCTACGCGCCAGGAAAGCTACGATTAAATACCTTCGACAAAAGAAGCGCGATCATATGAGATCATGCATTGAAAACATCAGCTTCGAAGCGGACCTATCAAATTCAAGGGACTGTTTTGCTAACGCCACGAATTTCACTATTCTCCAAACTTTCCTCCGTTCTGATGGCCGCTGTAATGATGAGTGTAACCGTTGGTGGTGTCATAGATCCTACTTCAGACCATCTAAGCTTTTGTAGTGCAAGTACGTCTAATGTGTACCTCTTTGCTTGATTCGTAAGGTTCTGGAGATCTCCTGGTCTTAAGAGGCTAAGCACGTTCCATGTTTCTATTTTTAAAGCGTTGTTCGTGTTCAATTTCTGAGGTTGAGTTTGCGTCGAATTCGACATGGTAATCCGGACTGCCGCTCAACCAGCTTGTTATGTGTGTGGGTCACGTGCTGGTGAGAATCTTAAGGCATCCAGTCCTACCTTGAACACATTTATATAGCGAGCCGCTTGATACAAAACAGATGCTCGCTTCAGCCGCTCCTAACCTGGAGAACAGACGCTGATTTGGTATTGGTTTTGAGGCGCTAATGACTCGTACTGACATATAGTGTCCATGGCTATAAACAGAATTTCCCCTGCTCATCTTCATTCGTCTTCGAAGCAAATTTCCGTGTCCAACGAGCCTCGAATGTACTTCAGAATGCGTTTGACTGCATTCACATGTGCTGCAGCTGGTTTTTCCAAGTATCGGCTGACACTTCCAACTGCGAAGCTGATATCTGGCCGAGTAGCAACGGCCAAACACATCTGACTGTTTCTCGATACGGATAATCCACTTCCTCCTCGGCATCAAAATCTCCCAGATTTTGTGAATTGTCCAATGGAGTAGACGCTGCATTGCAATCCATCATGTTGAAACGATCGATGACTTTTCTTGCGTAGCCTTGTTGATTTATGTGAATCGATTCGTCCGATCGCAAATCAATTTCAAGTCCCAGAAAACAATTCAACTCGAAAACCTTGATCTCGAAATCCTTTTTCAAATGTTCGATGACCGGCGTAATGTCTTCGTGTCTCTCCGCTGCAATTAAACTGTCGTCGACATAAATTGCAAGGAATAATATACATTTTTTCCTGCCACAAACGAAAGAAGTGAATCTTTTGTTCTAACAGTGTGACGCCTGTTTCAGTCCATACAAGCTTTTGGATAGCTTGCACACATTTCCGCTTCCATCGTCATATCCAATCGGCTGGCTCATGTATACATTTTCTTCTAAATCTCCATTTAGAAATGACGTTTTGACGTCGAATTGCTTCAACCTCATTTGCTTCGCCGCTGCCAATGCCAGGATCGCTCTGATCAAAGTAAACTTCACCACTGGACTGAAGGTTTCGTGATAATCGATACCATATTCTTGCGTGAATCCTTGCACTACCAATCGCACCTTGTTGCGATCAATGCTTCCATCCGGATTTTTCTTGCTCTAGTAGACCCTCCGATTGTCGATTACTCTTTGGTTAGTTGATGCCTTAACCAAAGTTCATGTACGATTTTTAATGAGCATATCGTACTCTTCGTCCATTGCACGCTCCTACTTTTTGCAATCACTCGATTGTATCGCCTGCTAGTATGTCCTCGGCTCTTCGCTGATTGCTAACCTTGCACTGTGTTGCGTCGATGTAAAAAACGTTAAACGCTTCGGTGCCGTAATGGCGTTCCGATCGCACAATCGTCGATTGACAACATTTCTGTGATCAAGATTGCACATCGCGCCACGCTCTTCATGTTGTTTTGACGTGATGAAATCGCCTGTGTCTCCAGCATATGCCCTCTCCTCACTTGCTTTCGCCTCTTCCTCATTCGCGCCAACTTTTTCTTCAGCTCCGATGTCGAGCGTTGCCATGGATTCCTCCAACAAAAATACCATGTTGCATGATCTCAACTTTTCCTGTCTTTGGATTCCATGCTCGATATGCCTTGGAAGGAACGATTGTCATTCCAACGAAGATACATTTGGTGGCCTTTGCATCGAGTTTCTGTTGCTTTTCCTTTAGAATGTGCACGAAGATTTCCGAACCAAAAATTCGCAAATGGTCAATCTTCGCTTCCTTGTTGTGCCACAATTCATATAGGGTATTTTCCCGACGATCGTGGTTGTTTCAGTTCAATTTAGCACATGAACTGCTAAATTCACTGCCTCGGCCCAAAACTCGTTTTCCATTTGTTACGCCTGAAGCATCGTTCTCACTGATTCGACGACCGTCCGCATTTCTCGCTCAGCACACCCATTTTGCTCAGGTGTGTACGGCACAATTCGTTGGTGATGAATGCCGTTTTCTTCGAAAAATGCATTTAATTCTGCATTCACAAATTCCGTGCCATTGTCAGACCTGATAATACGAAGTTATTGCGATACGAATCGCCAGTTCAACTGATAGGGTAGCGAAGTTAGTATGGCCTGAGCTGAACTTGAATCGCTCCAAGATCTTAATCACACTAAATAAGCGTGATTTAAGTAGAATTGTGAGGATAATTACTGGGCACTGCCTTTTTGGAGAACATGCAAGAAGACTGGGTCTGAATGCAAATGATTTCTGTATAGAAGCTGCAGGGACGAGGAGGAGGAGACTCTTGCTCACTTCCTTTGCTCGTGCCCTGCGCTAGCTGGTAGAAGACATTATCACTTGGGAAAATACACTATGGACAGCCACTGTGACCTCTAAAGTTGTAATGTGCGAGATCTTTTACGCTATATTAATAGTACTAAATGGGTTTAATGGAGTTTATGATGTTGGATCCTGTGGTATCACAATTGGCCATAATTGGCCTAAGTGTACGATAGCAACTACTGAAACTTAACCTAACCTAACCTAATACGAAGTTTGTACTTATCGTCCTTCTGTATCAGCTGGACACACTTCTTGATGCAACTCGCTACTTCAGATTTTTGTTTTATGAAGTAAACGAAAGAAAATGTGAATAATCGTGTTTTAATAACAAGAAGTACCTGGCTCCACCAATGGAGTTTTCCTGGAACGGTCCGCACACGTCCGTGTGAATTATCTTGCCGCACGACTTCTCCTCGCGACTCTTGAAACTGCTTCGATGATGTTTGTCGAAAAACAAGCTTCGCATGTAAAATCCTCATTGAAAAATTCAATGTTTCGGTTTTGCAGGAACTTTTTCACATGTGTGACATTTTGATGTCCCAGTCGCTCGTGCCACGATTGAAGTGACGTCTTTTTAATTGCTACGTTTGCTGTAGCCTCGAACTGTGGTGATTCGTCTGTTTTGAAAAGCATCTGGAACAAAACCTTTCTGCGAACTCTCACTGCAACGACGTTTCCGTTTTTCAGTATTTCGCACCCTTCGTTGTCCATGCTCAGTTTGTGTCCATGATCTGTCACCTTTCCCGATGAAAATAGATTCACATGCAAGTCCGGTACAAATTTAACCTCCATTACTCGCTTGCGAATCCAATCGTTGCCAATGAAAGCACGAATACCGATGTCGGTCGCCTTTGCCTCGAACCATGATTCTATCACCATTATCTATTTTCACCGATCCGGATGTTTCCGTGAAGTTTTCAAACCAATCACTTCGGTGAATCATTTGATTCGTCGCTCCTGAATCCAAAATCCAGGCGTTTCTGTCACCACTTGCTTCCGCGTGACAAAAGAAAGCATCCACTGAAGTGTCTTTTTGCTTTTTGTCCGAGTTGTTCTTCTTTTTTGGACAGTCCCGCTCCCAATGGCTGCCTTTTGGCTTGTCGCTTTCATTCGCCGCTTTGTTGTTGTTATTCGACGCATTTCCCGTTTTGTTGTTGTTGTTGTCCTTCCTTGGAAAAGTTCGCTTGGCCATCAGCGCTTCTACCTCCTTGACCTGTCTCTGAGTCTTGAGTTGCATTTCTTCCACCAGCAAATGTGCCCTCAGATTTGTAGTGTTCGATCGGCTGCATTCGCAGACTCCCATGCTCTATTGAAATGATTGTATTCGACAGGCATCGCATTCAAAATTTTCGAAATTACTATCGAGTTTGATATGGTCTCCTTCTGACCTCTCAACTGCTGTATAATTTCTATTAATTTTGATATGAAAGTCGCCATGTCGTCTGACAGCTCCTTCTTGAAGTTGTAATACTTTTGTTGCAGAAAATAAGTATTACTCTCCGACTTTTGCTCATACGTACTTATGAGCGCCGTCCACATTGACCTGCTGTCTTACAGCCCATGATTAGCCGTATTGACTGTTTTCCGCATGTAGTTGAAATTGTCCGCCTTGTTTTTGCGTCTGCCCTTTTCCAAGTCACAATTACCGTCGCATAATTTGCACTCGCAACAGTTGGTTTATCGATTGTGCCATTGACGCCATCGAAAAGTTCAGTTGCTTACAAGATTTGACGCATCTGGAACTTCCACATCGCCCAGTTTTGAACGCCCTCCAATTTTTCAATGCTGACACGTTCACCTTCCATTTTGTTTCAATTGTGCTCCCCGGCCTCAAAAATCCAGAATATAATGGTTTTTTTCGTTCTGGAATGTTCTACTTGAATTTCGCAACGTTTCTACTTGACCGATCGCTGTACTGTTCATCACCTGAATTGTTGTTGTTTCGCCGTGCACAATTTTATTTCGAAATTCGCTGTTTTTCCTTTTATCACTTTTATTTTGCAGTCTCCCGTGATCTGGGCTCATAACTTATTGAAATTATTCTTTATCACAAAAATATTTCCGCTGCAAAAAGAAAAATAAAACAAAACGCTTAAACTGTTTTGAGAACGAATTTGCACGTCCTACTTAGAAAGAATTTATTTATGAAGTGGCTCTGATAGTTCGCATACATATACAGAGTGTCGACTTGAACAGCATACTCAAGCAAAGTATTAAATTCAATAATGATTGAATAGCTAGGTTTTAAACTATGAAATTACTTGCTAACTAGCAGTTGAACGAATATCCGCTAATAGTCGGTTATTATAGGAAAATGGTTGCGTTCACAGCGCAACTAAATGTTACAAAAAGTTACATTTTTCACAATTTGTCGTTCACTGCCATGAAAGTATGACAGTTTATTGTGACAACTTTGTGTTCACTCCATAGGTTCCTATCGACGCAAAACGACATTTTTTAACTGCAGTTGAGATTGTTATTGATTAATGTTGTAGGTGTCACTTTCTTGAAAATGGAATTCAAATAAAATTTTTTTTTTCAAAATGGATAAGCAATTTCAGTTTGCAGCTGACGAAAAAAACAATTTTATTCAGCAAAAAAATTTAGTTTGTATTAATAGACAAACATATTCTTTAATTCTAATTTATTATAATATACAATTAATAAATCTTGAAATATTTTAACTATTTAACTGTTTGATTTTTTAAACTCTTTTTAAAAATTCCTCATCATCTTCTGAATCTGATAATTAAACGTGTCTATTAATATACTCCATCATTGTGTTGCGTACCAAAATGCCACCTCTTGTTGTTGTTTGAGGTATTGTATAATTTCCACAAGATTAGTCCGTTGCGCGTGCTCTAATCCATCATGGAGTTAATTCGAATCATTTACATTTGAAAAGTCTATACATATATAGTATTATGTAGGATACATGCTGCTATAATGGTTGCTGGTATGCATTATATTGTTTTGATATCTAAATATCTTAACCTTCGAAAGCGTCCGAATAGTAGAGCAAAGCTTCTCTCGATAATTTGCCTTAAATAATAATAAAAAGAAAGTAAAATGTTTAATACAAATAAAAGCAAAATAATAATTAATTACCTGCATGAAGCTGCATGTGTTTTATTAAATTTTTTTGATGGTCAGACATATTTTTACGGTCAATGAACGGCGGCATACACCATGACTCTACTGGATATGCGTTATCGCCCAAAATTTTTTCATCTTCCTCAAAGTAACCACTCACGTTTGTTTGTATACTCTTATAAAAATCTGAATTTTTAAATATTCGGTTGTCATGCACCGAACTTGATTAGCCCACAAAATATACAATAAAGTTCATTTGGTGATCACAAATGGCTTGCAAAGTTAGTAAACATTTTCCTTTTTCTATATGCTGATTTTTGATCTGCAGGTACTGGACATGGAACATAAGTCCCATCAACTGGGACGGGGATGTAGATTTGGCCAAATCAAATCTCTCACCGATGGATCTGTAAAATTCAGGAGTGGCCAAGATCCATATAACAGCAAATGATTGCTTTTTTGGAGCTATTTTAAAGTTATTTCCGCCTTGCATTAAATCCAAATTCAAATTAAAAAAATTTAATAATCTATCAAATGCCTCCCTGGCCATGCGGAAATTATGGAGTTTTTTTCAAACAAGCTAATAAAACAATATCACACGAAAATAACTTAGTATTTAAAATATCTTTTATTAACGTATTTCCTTGGTCCACCGCCATGGAAATAATACTTTTTTTTTTTAATTCACTCATCCAAAACTCAACCAAATAAACTAAGCAATCGATTAGGTATGACAATTCATAAATTCTACAACATATTATTTTGACAGATACAACAACATGTCGTTCATTACATTTTAAAGGCGATGCCACATACACATTTCTACGGACGACATCTAAAAACAGATTTCGCATTTACGAATTAATTAGAGCATATTTTAGACTCAAATCAATCAGATAATATGTAAAATATCTCAAGTTAGTAGCTAAAATAATAAATTTGGAATTATTTAATAATTTTAATTGAAAAATTATCAATTTTCTATTTACCCGTTCCTAGAAACGATTTTTTCTCTGAATGGTATAATTTTACACGTGAACGAACGCACAAAAATCTAAAACGATTTCCGAACTCATCAACAAATTTTAAACGATTTTTTTCTCTGAAAGCGTTGCCACATACACATCTAATAACAGACGATTCGTGCGTAAATTTATTTTGCCTCGCCACATACCAAAAAAAAATACAGACGATTTTTACAACAACAATTCTTTATATTTTGTTTTGAACTGAATGTTTATACCGCCATTTCTATCCATCGTTTTAGATTTTTGTGCGTTCGTTCACGTGTAAAATTATACCATTCAGAGAAAAAATCGTTTCTAGGAACGGGTAAATAGAAAATTGATAATTTTTCAATTAAAATTATTAAATAATTCCAAATTTATTATTTTAGCTACTAACTTGAGATATTTTACATATTATCTCATTGATTTGAGTCAAAAATATGCTCTATAATTAATTCGTAAATGCGAAATCTGTTTTTAGATGTCGTCCGTAGAAATGTGTATGTGGCATCGCCTTGATGTCTGTGAACTTCAACAAATGTCAAAAAATTCCAAAACAAAATATATATTTTTCATTAATTTAATATTTGGACACTTTGGATAAAAATGGTGGTATAAACATTCAGCTCAAAACAAAATATAAAGAATTGTTGTTGTAAAAATCGTCTGTATTTTTTTTTGGTATGTGGCCGAGGCAAAATAAATTTACGCACGAATCGTCTGTTATTAGATGTGTATGTGGAAACGCTTTAAAGTTACACGACAACAATTTTTTGCGGTAAACAGCACCATTGTCCTCAGAGGAGCTGTAAGAGCTACAAAGTTTCGAACATTTCCTCCCCTTTTAATGGAGAGCATATAACTGTGGGATGTTAAAGTGTGTATGGAAGACTGTGTGTGCCCGCTATACATAAATAGTGAATCTGATTATAGAGATACTTCACACTATTTTTTTAGCTCACTCAACAAATCTTAATATTAAAGCGGTCTTTTGAAATTAAATACCGCATAAAACTATATAGCAGCTTTATGATCCATACCACCTCACCTAACCCCCCATACAAGTTTCCTATAGTTTGTGTCCAAAATTTCAAATCCATCCGTTGTATACGCAATACAAATAAAATACACAACCACCAAAACTAAATTATTCCCGAGGGCCGGACACAAACTATACACAATAATTATGTTAATACAAAAAAAATAAATATAAATAACACAGCTTTTTATAAATATGTACAAATATACATATATTTTATATTTATTATTATTATATTATTTATTTTTATCTAATTTTTTTATCACAATAACACAACAAATAGTTTTCTAAACAACCATAATTGGGTTTTTTTTGTGTGTGACTGGCTATCCAAATTCGATTTCAAATTAAAAAAAAATATAAAAATTCACAAATGGATTAAAATACCCAAGTGAGTGGTAATAGATATAAACATATTTTATGTGTTTGTGTATGTGTGTGGGTACATTCCCATATATGGGTTATGTGCCCATCGAATCAAAATTTTTGTGATTCATTCTAAAGGACATTTTCAATCCCAACTTATTTTATCTCTGTTCAAAACCTCATATATATTTCTGTGAAATCGAAAGTTCCTTTTTTCATGCCCGTGTACATATCTCCCAAGCAAGATTTGTAATTTTTTTACGTTATCTGATTAGTCTCAGCTTTGAACCGATTACTAAGCCATTTTCACTCAACTTTGTGGGACGACCAAAAAAAAGGGAAATTTTTCCTTAGAGGATTTTAATTAATCATAATTTTTTTATAGGTAAGTATATATGGATGGACTCGAATATACGCTTAATTTTTTTTTAGTTTGGTAAAGTTTTGTATAAAATTGATAAATACCTAGGTAATTATTATAAAGTTCACATTAAAAAACATTGATGTCAATTAAGATAGAGATCATTGTGTTACCTTTAGAACATTGTTAAATTTTCTGTTCAGGTTTTTTTTTATTTTTTTTTACTCAGTCTTAAAGGACTTTACTTTTGTCGTATGTCTTGTACGATTATTTTCTTTACCATCGAATACGTTGTAACCATACAGCATTCAGTGCATACAACTATCGGTCTGATAGAAGTTAGCAGAAAATTTTCGACGAAAATAATTTATTAGACCAAATTATAATTACTGGACCCCATATTTATAATTTGTTGTGTAGCGAGCAATACACAGTTGTGGCACTAACAGTGAATATCCGCATCATAGTCAGTTAGTGTTAATAGTTAAAAAAATAAACATAGATTTGTGATCTCAAATATTGTGTAGTGTTTAGTAGTTCAATAAGTGATATTTGATAAGAACGCGATCTGCCACGAACAGGTGCTGATCTACCGACGAAGAGGGGTCTTGATGACCCCTCCGATAACTCAAGTAACAAATCCATGCGAATAAATTTGGATTACAACAACAAAATATCACAATCACAAGTTAAAACCGTTAACTCTTTTGATGGCCTTACGATAGATGTTGACTTGAACGATGCTACCGTAAATGACGAAGTCATTATCACCAAAAATAATAAAAAACAAAAAGTACCACCAGTCATTATAAATGATGATCAATATAAATTGGTGATATACACAACATTCTGAAAACAATAGCTATCAACAAAAATGATTTTCAGATAAAACTACAATCAGTAGGAACTAAAATTCTGTTTAGTGACATAACTCGCATTACAACCAATTTATTGCGCAAACACCAAATTTTTTAGGTTTGAGGCAAAATTTAATCGACCAATTAACATAGTCCTGTCTAGATTACCAGATTTAGATATTGATGTGCTTAAAGAAGTTCTAAAAACGTTATCTCGAAAGTTAGTTAGTTTTAAAAGATTTATTTTAATTTTAAAACAATTATTTTTTAACACTCATAAGAACATAACAAATTTTTAACCCCCAGGGCCATTGTGTAAAAATACACACAACCCTTAAAAAAATATAATGAGAAACTCAACCTAGTCGAAATTCTATTTTGGCAGTTTGGTTTCGTTTCGTATTGATAAAAAGTTGTTCTACTCAGTCAGTACTCATTGGCCCATGCCACACGTAAAAAAAATGCCGCATTTTTCTTCGTTTCTTTCCCCGTTTACCTATGATACAAGTTTAAATTGCGACTTAAACAAATTTTCTGTTCAACCACACAACTCAAACATAAATGAAATAAAAAATATTTCAAGGACATTTTTGACTCATTTTAGTTAAAATTTTATTTAAGAGAGAGCAGAACAAAACATTGGTAGAAAAAAAATTCCAAAATACAAAAAATGCTCGTGTGGCATGGGCCATTAGGTTGCAAAATTCAAACCTTCATACCTTTAGTATAACACAACATTTTCATAAGTTGCCATTATTATCAAAAAAATTGTTTTTAAATGTTAAAACTCTTCTTTTGAAATAAATTATTATGTTTAAATAAGTAAACTTTTTAAATTTAAAAAGTATTTTATAAATCATTTTACAAAATATGTTTTTAAAATGAAAAAGCTTTTTATTAGTTTGCAAAAATTTCATTTAACTTCAAAAAAATACTTTTGAAATTCAAAAAAATTTATAATTTGAGAAATTAAAAACTTCGTTTTTTAATTTTACAAACCAAAATTTTTCTCAGTGTATATACCAAGTAATTATGAAAATATCTGAAAGACACCAACTGCAAACAACAATTCACTTTCCATGAACGAAATGACGACCATCCTCACTGAAGCATGTACAAAACTAGCGGCCTGTAAATCACGTGCTGAACAAACTAACAACCTTTTTCAATTGGCTTACAAACAGGTCTTTGGTTCCAACAAGTAAATTAAAAATTCTTTACTGGAATTCTCGAGGAATTCGCAACATGATAACTGAGTTTTATAACTATCTAAATATTAATTCTATAGATGTGGCTTTGACTAATGAAACTGGTCTGAAAAATAATATTAAAGTCTTAGGCAACTCTTATTATATAAAGTCGATTGGGTGGTGTAGCCATTTTTGTCCATAAAAAATTTCACCTCATTCTATTACCAAATTTAAATACTATCCAACATAAATTTAATGTCAGTGTATTTTCCTGGTTCTAACAACCCATACAATCTTAATATTTTTACAAATGATATTAGAAAATTAACTAATTCTGATTGCAGTTTTTTCATCTGTGGTGATTTTAACAGTTGGCCCCGTTTCTGGGGTTGTTACAGTAGTAATAAGGCCGGCGATATCCTATATCATGAATTCAATATAAACCGTTTTCAAATTCATTACCCATCATCCAATCCTAGATTTAATTTTATCGAACTATCGAACTATTAATTTTATCCAGCTATCTGGAATACCAATAGGAAATTATCAATAGGAAAATCACACAAATAACCAATCTCATAACCAATGCGGACGCAATTGCTGTAACCAAAGTGCCTATTATTCCGGATAACAGTATTATAATGCCGCAATTTATCCGCAACTTAATTAAAATAAGAACTTCGGCAAGAAGGAGATGGCAATACGATCATAGACCAGAATCTCATGTGTATTTTGATTATCTTAACAAAATGATTAAATTCCATATCGAACAAATTCGAAACATACGATGGAATAATAAATATACTATCACAGGCTCAACTTCGTTTAATAAATTAACTAAAATAATCAAAAGAAAGAATTTAAATCATTGCCACCTTTAATAATATTTGATAAGATTTTCATTATAAACTACGAAAAATGTAATATTCTAGCTAACACGTTCGCCGAGGCACATACATTAACACGTAGTCTTTCAAATCCTGAAATGGAAAAACTTGTGGAAGAAAGCGTTAATTTTATTTGTGAAATAGAAAATAATTTCAACTCTGTATCACTCATACATCCGAGAGATATGTGTCATATCGTTGAACATCTCAAAAACTCTAAAGATCCTGGGCATGATAAAATTAATAATAAACTTCTAAAACAAGGTTTGAAGAAATTGTTCATTATGATGTCACACATCCATGTGTAAACATATCCTATTTCCACACAACTTGGAAGATAGCAATAATAACACCAGTTCCTAAGCCAAACAAAGATATGTCTGACCCAACTAGTTTTAGTCCAGTAAGTCTCCTATCCACAATTGGTAAGATCTACGAGCGCTGTATATTAAGCCGATTAAAAGAATATATTGACGACAACATTGTAATACCTAATGAACAATTTGGTTTCCGCTGAAACCCATAGGCGACTCGTGAACTGGAGAGTAGAGGAAGCTGCTTTAAAAAATGGAGTTTTAATTTGCTTGGAATTTAGAATAAAAAGTATTGTTGAGCCAAATTATCAGACAAATTGATGAAATAATCTCATTTTTTTATACTTACATCAAAATATAAAAAAATAGACCTAAAATACACAAAAACTAGGAAAATTAAATTAAGCATGATTTTTATAGACAACATAAAAATGTGTCATTTACAAGATTTATTTAAAATATAATTCAATTCGACGATTCTTTTAAAAAACAAAAATTTTCATTACAAATTAATTTATAGAAATCTGGTGACATTTTAATCTGAGACAATACTTTCTTTTCAATAGAAATTAAAAAAACATGAGAAAGCCGTTCATCTCCAATAGTACTTCTTAAATAAGTTTTAATTCTACTTAAAGCAGAAAAGCTTCTTTCGGATGATACACTTGTAGATGGAATCGTTAAGAATAGTCGACATAAGGGTGATACTTCATTGAATGAACTTATTAAATCATTGTCTTTAGAAATTCTAAAATCTCTAATATTGATTTGTCCAAAAAGTTCTCATCGCTATACACAACAATTAATTCATTTCTCAATTTTGCAAAATCGAATCGTTTGCCATACAAATCTTGGAGATTTTTAAATTGTTGCTCCGGAAAATTCAATTTTAATTTACGAATTTTTTTGTTGAATTTATAAGTTCCAAGAACGTGAACTCAGCAATATTTTGAAATCTAGTACTTAATTCTGTTGAAATATGATCAATTATTTCAAAAAATAATTTTCTATAAGAAGTTTTTAAATCTTTGATGATTTCAAGTGTGATTCTCACTCGCACCACTCGAGTGAGAATCGCGTTTCATCAATTTCCACGACAGCTTTAGTTTTTTCCTAAAAACTCTAAAATTTATCCCTAATCACATCTTTATTACCTTTTTTAATAAATTTTTCAATAAACCGATCACTTGTCGCTCACGAGAACATGAGAAGTTAATTTGTGCAAAATTGAAAACAAATAATTCATTTCAGTATTTTCTTAATAAGCTGCTAAAGTTGCAGCATATTCTGAGAGTAACAAGTGAGAGTATAAACAAATCTATGCTATGAATAGATAAAACACATATACATCGATAATTAATTTTGTTAATAATATCACGGTGAAGGGAAATAAGGTAAAGCTAAACTAAAAGCAGCTTCCATCAGAGAGAATAGTTTTTGTTATTCTGTTTTGTTGCGTTGGATGCAAGACGCATGCTATAAATCAACGAGAGTATTCGTATTTGTTTTTATTTTGGTTCTATGATGCACTATGCAATAGTGGATGATGTGTATAAATTATAATGAGAAATCAAAGTAGGAAAGAAATATACAAAATATTTTTAAAGTTAATTGCATTAAACTAGATATCTATATGTGCAGACCTGTAAGGCATAATAGTGCATATTATTATGAAAATAATATTTTTAATCAAACCTGTTATACATAAAATAAATCAAATTTGAAATTTTATTTTAACGATAGTGATTTTTAAAAGGGATGCAGTGCTTCCCTAGCTTCTATGGACCCTTCGCCCCTGCTGAAACCATTGTACAGCATACCAAATTTCTAGAATGTGTCAGTCCATCAGAGCTGGGTTAACAGCTAAAAAGCTTTGTTATGAGGCCGCATGAGGCCCTAGTTAAAACTTATTAATCTGCCTACATATTTAATAAAAACAATATGATCCTTCTTAAACGGGCGGACCTTTCAAGTACGAGTTGACACTTGGCTTTCTGAATCTAAAATAATTCTCGCATGTGTACCGCAAGGCAGCACCCTCCGCCCAACTCTCTATAACTGTTTCATATACGATATTCCGAAACTATAAAATATTAAGTTGTACTTGTATGCTGATGACTCGGCTTTCTTAACCGAGTCATTAATTCCTATCACAATTATCCGAAGGCTAGAAAAGGGCCTAAATGTAATTCAGTCTTACTAACATAAATGAAAAATCAAAGTTAATAAGAGTAAAACTCAACTAGCATTTTTCACGAGGAGAAGGCATAATACGGCCTTGGCCAAAAGTATTGAGCACCCTATAAATTTGGAGCGTAAACGATACGTGTAACAGAAAAAACCCCTTTTGTTTGTTTATTAATTTTTCGACAGCTAAACAGGACTAAAAACAGTGACTCACACCGCAGGTGTGGCAATAAACCATCTGGTGCAATAAAATTTGTTATTTTTCCATTTTGTATTTATTTGTCAGTTCGCTCATTGTGTACACATCCAGTGATCTAATCCGCTTTTGGTGTTTTGATTTGTTAAATTTAGTGATATTATTGCAATATGCCGAAACAAAAAGAGTTAAGTTTAGAACACCGTGTTCAGATACATCTTCTGCATGAGCAAGGGAAATCACAAGAGAGATTTCTAAAACTGTGAAATGTTTACGCCGATCTGTGCAATATACTATTGAACGATTCACCGCTAGTGGATCATACAGTAAGAAGTACAGAACAGGGCGCAAATGCATCACCACATACCGTGACGACCGAAAGTTAGTGAGAGAAGCTTTAAAAAATAGGAAAACAATCGCTGCTGAGTTGTCAGTAGAAACTAAGAAACCAATCTCTCCTCGCACCACTCGCAGAAGGCTCCAGGAAGCTGGTAAGGCTGTAAAGCCAGGAAGAAACCCCGGCTCTCCGAAAATAACAATAAGGCTTGGTATAAATGGGCCTTAAAATACAAAAGTTTCACCGAAGAAGATTGGTTAAATATCGTGTGGTCAGACGAATCAAACTTTGAAGTAAGTTAGCAATTCTATGCCCTAATAATATTAAATAATATGACTTTAAAATACACCGATACAAATATTTTAGTTTTCCGAAGTCTCTACATTTTCTTTATTTCAGATTTTTGGTACATCTGGTGCGCCTTTTGTGCGTCGCCGGGTAGGCGAAGCATTTAGTCCAGAGTGTGTGGTACCAACCGTAAAACACGGCGGGGGCAGCATAATGGTCTGGGGCTGCATGACTAATTCTGGAGTTGGCGAAATGTTCGAATGTCACATGAACTCTTCAAAATACATAAACATCCTAGAATCTGTGTTGCTGCCCTCATTTTTAACACTTTTTGGTGACACAAACATGAATAGTGTTAAATTCCAGCAGGATAACGCGTCATGTCATAAATCAAAAATGGCATTGAAATTCTAAAGTGGCATGCTTAGTCTCCGGACCTGAACCACATAGAACATTTATTTAGTTTATTAAAACGCAGAGTCAGGCGCTACATAATAAATAACAAAGAAGACCTAAAACGCTGTCTGCACCAAGAATGGAGTGCCATACGTCCTGCAGAATGTAAAAAACTTGTAAGCTCTCGACCCAAAAGAATTTCTGCCGTAATTAAGGCAAAGAGTGGACTCACAAAATAATAATTTTATATAAATAAATAGTAATGTGAACCTATAAAAATTCTTTCAATTTATTTTAAATTGATAGTCCCAAAAAATTGTAAAATATCATGGGTGCTCAATAGTTTTGGCCAAGACTGTAGTTTATTATTTTATTTTTTATTTCGAACTAATTTTGAATCTTCACTTTCAGTCTTCATTCGCTATAAGCACAGACAACACTCAGGCATGAAAACAACCATATTTCGTAAAAAACCCTTTTTTAGAAATTCAGCTTCATCTATCAAAATAAAATATGTGCTCGTAACTAAACAAGCACAAATTTTTTAGTTATGAGTAACATTTTCGATATTTCCTGGAAAAATTTATTCTGAATTTTTTCATCCTGTTCCTTTTGGAACTCGTGCCCCGCATCTAAGAGCTCTCTTTCTTTTTGAAAAAGAATCCTTCTGTAATTCTTGTTGCACTTTTAGGAATTCTCTTATGTTTTTGGCTGGATTGCATTTCTCACTGGAATCTATTGTTGTGTCTACGTATTTAAAAAAAAATACCCTATTAGATGGTCTGCTTATGTCCGTATCCTCATCCAACTCAGTGTCAATTTTGGTATTATTGGTCGATGGAATAAGTTCTGTTAAAACAAAAAATGCATTAAAATTTCATAAACAATTTAAATAGACTTAAATAGAATTATACCATCAGTGTCAACTCCACGAAACGTTGAAACTGGTCGCGTTCCCAGGATTTCGTCTAACTTTTTATAATGTTTAATTTCAATTCCTCCGGCACCGCTCTCATCATTATTATTTTTGCATTCTCTATACGCCGCCTTTAATTTCCTCCATTTAAGCGCAATTTGTCCTTGATTTTTATTACAAATATCCACGAGCTACCATTTCTTTTTCTACACTTTGAAAATTTTGTTACTTGCTTTTCAGCCAACACATCTAATAGCAGAGCCATCTATGATTTTGAAGAGCCGTAATATTAAAAAGAGAGCTTTCAGTAGAGGGGAAGCTTTTATTGAATTACTATAAGAAACCGTGGTAATTGGAAATTTTTTGAACATGAATTTATGAATAAAAAATTAAACAAATCATCTAAATTTTAATTTTATATTTTTAATAAACTATTCAAAGAACACATATTTGAAAATCAACCATCATAATGTAGTATTTATTTGGTAAATTTAAACTAAAGCGGAGCATAAATTTATTAATTTTCTATAAAAATGAGCTTTCCGTTTAGTTGTGTAAGTTTATAAAGTAAGATAATAAAGGGTGGTGCCGCGGATTCCCCTTACATCCAATTTAAAATTTAGTTTTATAAAAATGTAACTTATTTGGTAAATTCTGGTCACATGCACCTCAGAATTTTTGAGATGAACGATGAACTTAATAGCAATCTAAACATTCTCCATTTATAACAAAATTAAAGAGAAAACTTGAGTTGAAACGAAATTTTATGAATCACCATGTAGAAACAATAATATTATTCATATAATAAAATTTTTACATCAAAATCTATTTACGAAAATAATTTTTGTATACAAAAAATCAACGTTGTCATAGTTTTCTTAATTATATTATTACAAAACAGAACAAAACGTAAAAAACTTCAATTTTATTCGATTTCAAAACCGAGCTTTCTGTAATTTGAAAATCCGTTTACAGATGTCTCTGTAATAAATTTACTTGAAATTACAGAAAAGTGTAAAATAGTTAAATAACTATTTACGAAAATAAACCATTATTATTGTAAGTTAAGCGCGAAATCTTTAATATAATAATTTAACATAATTAATAAAACTCAAAACAATTATAATTTTTATTTATAAAACGGTTGGCATAAATAAAGCTTTTCGTCGCAAAATATTTATCATCGTAGTTGCTGCGCGCTGAAAAACAATAATAGAAAAATGTCACATTTTTTCCAAATTTTTTCTTTTCTTATTTCAATTCCCTCGTTTTCGGTTATTTTCAGTTCCACCCAAGTATAACAAGATTCGACTTTTTTGTCATATTTCGAAGTAAAAACTTATATTTAGTTTCGACTTTGACATAGTTTTGCTTTCGACTTAGAATAAGATCCTGTATGAAAAGTGTCGCGATTATTCGAAACTGGACGAAAGTCAATAAATAGAATTGTATACATGTATTTGTGAACAATAACAACAAAAAACAATATGGCGGGAACGATCTTGTGCAACGACATATGTAAAAGGCTATAATTGAAAATACATTTTAAAGGAAAAAGATGGCGTCCAAATGTAAAGCAAAACAAAAAATTTAGGTTTAGAACAATGAATATTTTATTGTATAAAAAAAAAGTATATACATATATACACATCTAAATTATATTATAATTAATTTTTTAATTATTTTTTTTTATTAAACAATGATTTGATGATATTATTCCTTGATTGTAATATTAAAAGGTTAAATATTTTCTATATAGCTCATATCATTATTCATTCATTATTTCGCATTTGTTTTCCACTTAATAATTTAAAACTGAACTAGAAATTAATTAATTTATTCAAAAAAATTTTGAATAGATATAAAAATATATTTTGGTGTAATTTTATTTAAATTAACTCTTTAAATTTTTTATAAGAAAATCACTTTTATAAAATTACAAAACTCATGTCGTGAACATGTAAAATAAATACGATACGTAGCTCTATTTTGTTTTGTTTTGTTATACTTGGGACAGTATACATATACGCACCAATACTAAAGTATTGATTCTTCGACTTTTTTCTAATATATCGAAGGCAAATACGATAGCTCAATTTTGAGATTCGTCTTGTTATACTTGGGCAGGAGATTTCAATAATCTATTCTAACCAGGCAGTATACATAATAAATTGTTAAATTTTAGTTAACAAACGTTTAGGTTTTAATATTTAGCTTTAATTTATACTTAGCGACATCTTTTGATTGGTTTTTTATTGCGAAAAGCTCTATAATATAATATTTTTATTTTATGAAGCTCCGGTTTGTTTATACTACAGGATGAAACAATGTAGGCTGCGAATTTGTAGCGATGAAAAATCAAATTTTTGACAAATAACGAAAAAAGAGTGTTCGAAGTTTGTTCATCAACAATGTTGTAATAGAATCCAGAACACAATAACCCCCATATTACATAGCTACTCAAAAAGCATTTTTTAACGAACGTTTGTTTTGGGAAAGAAATGCTGACATTTTTGATGGAACACTCTATACTAATTTCTTACATACACATATAAACAAATTCTTATTTCTACAATAAAAAAAAATTTTTTGTGGTAGACTAATTTGAATATTTTTGCGTTAATTCGACATAATATGACTCAATTTTAAAATATGTTTTTCCTTAATATTGAACTAACCATTCAAATTAAAAATTGAAACGAAGCATTAATGTTTTTATATACGATAAAGCTTCTAAAAAAATATTAAAATACACTGATTGGTATGAAAAAGAACAAACAGCTTCCCCTCTATGGAAAGCTCATGGAAAAAAATGGCGGAATGTTACGGCTCTTATATTAAGGAGGCTCTGCTAATAGAAAACTATAAGTAGATCTGTACCTCAATTTTGTTGCCTTTTCGAGACTACGAGACTACGAGAACAAAAATTACCGGAAAATAATAATATTAGTGAATGCGAGTGTAGTAGGGCGCATGCGCTGTTCGTTTTGTTTATGTTTTTTTTTGTCTTTTGTGTTGATAATTTGATATATTGCCAATACGAAACTATTTTATTGGTTATTTCTTTTATATATAAAATTCAAATTAATAAAATAAATAAAATCATACAATTATGCTTCAATTAAATTATAATTTTTTTAATTTCAAATAATTTTAATGTCATTTGTGTTATGTGTTTAAATTTGAATTTCAATTCTCCATCAAATTACAACGAGACAAATGGATGTAAGCACCAACAATTTTACCGATTTATTTATTTATTTTATTTTATTTATTTTGAATAAATATCATAAGAGAATAAATCTCGCATTTGATACATATAATAAAAATTGATATATAAATATGAAATTGAATAATTACAACAATAAAAAAAGAACAAAAAAATATTACAAAACATGATTTTTTTTTTGAATGGAGAGCAATTACATGAGCCTAACAATCAAATAATTTTAATTACAAAAAAGCTAACTTGTAAGAGATCTTGACGAATTTTTGTGAAAAGCCAGAGTACTTTTATAAATTATTTCTTTTATAAATTTCGAAATAATATTTCTTTATATTTTGAACGAATTTATTTTTATCCAGAAGTTTATAATTGTTTGGAATTTTATTATGCAAACTTGATGCCTTAAAAAATATGGAATTTGTTCCGAATTTTGTAGATTTAGGTCTATTCGGTAATATGTTTGTGTTATAACGTGTGTTATAATTAGAAATATGGTTTGTTGCTATTTCTAAATTGGAATGAATTTGCTTGTTCTTAACTAATTGGATGTGTACCGTCAAACTATGATCAATTATTTGAGCTACTGGTAGCAAATTATTTTCTAAATGTATTTTTGTTGTATGTTCTAATCTATTATAATTATATAAATTTTTAAATTTTTAATAGCCTTATTTTGTAACTTTTGTAACGCATCAATATTGAACTTTGTTGTACTATTCCAGAAATTGGCCCCATGCAATATAAGGCTATGAAACATAGAAAAATATATAGTCCTACGATATTTATGGTTAATAAAATTACCTAATTTTTTATAAACATAGCATATTGATTTCAACTTTGCCTTTAAATTTACTATTTCTTTATTAAAATCTAAATTATCATCTAATATTATACCCAGATATTTATAATCATAGCAGCGTTGTATTACATTATTATTATAAGTAACTTTAAAATTGTTGATAGTTTTAGAATTGATAATCATAAATTTTGATTTTAGTGTATTTAATGTTAACCTGTTAGACGCAAAATATTCCGAAAGCATGTTTAAATCTTCATTCATCCATTGTTCAATAGAGCCGATATTATCTGGACTAGCGCTATAAAGTAGTGATATATCATCTGCGTAAAGAAATATGGAACCTTTCAATGGTAAATTAGAAATATCATTAATAAATAATAAAAATAAAGTGGGACCTAGAGAGCTACCTTGGGGAACTCCAAACTCAACTAATTCAAAATCACTGGTTTGATCATCAATTTGTAAATACTGTTGACGATTATTAAAATAATTTGTAAACCATTTCAAGCAAATTCTTGTTATACCTATTTGATTCAATTTACTAAGTAAAATTTGACGATCAACAGTGTCAAATGCTTTCGTTAAATCTAGAAAGATAACTCCGCAAGTTAGTTTATTATCGCACTAATTTAAACCGATTCGACAATTTTTCATGCTTATCGTCATACTCTCTACATTAATACACATAAAAAAAATGAAACCACACAGTAACACAAATTAATACTATACACAATGTACGTATACAAAATATTTCATAGTCCCGTAGTCTCGTAGTCTCGAAAAGGCAACAAAATTGAGGTACTGACGGCAAAAAATAAGCCTGTTCCGGATAATTTTGTATGTTAATTTTTATTTTCATAAAGAATGCCGTGCTAAAATTTCATGTAAAAAAAGACTCAATCAGCTTATTTTTAATGCGCTAGATGTCACTACCCCGGCCATTTATAATTCTCAATAGATCAAAATGGAATTTAAATCAGTCATGAAAACTGAAAATAATTTGTGTTTGATTTCGTATCTGATTATTATATTATCTGTGCTATAAGTCATAACAAGGATCTTTAAAAAAGATCTTTGTGTGTGTGTGTGTGTATGTGGATTTACAATAAATCTCTAGAATTGAAAAAAATGCCCTTTTGATATATGTAACAACCTGAGAAAACTCTTTGATCTTACCGTAAACTACAAGAATTGAAAATTGCGTAGCAAGTTGGTGTTTGAACCCTGTTATAATTTTGATTTTGATCCGATTTTCGATATGGGTTCTGCTATAACTTTGAATTAAATGACCTGAAGTTTGGTCAAGAACGAGTGGAGTACAAACTTTTTCAAGGGAGCATTTAATTATACCTTAAAGAATCTAAAATTATTTGAATGCCAGTAGATCAAGTTTTTCTTTATAATTTCTGTTTTAAACCGATTTTTGATTTGGGTTCTGCGATCTTTGAAGGAAATGACCTGTAATTAGGTCAAGAATGAGTAGAGCCCAAAAATTTTAAATAGAGCGTTTGATTAGGCCATAATGAGCCTAAAATTATTTGTATGTCAATAGATCAAGTTTTGCGTTCTAATTTTGGTTTCGATTCGATTTTTGATTTGGGTTCTGCTAACTTTAAATTAACTGTCCTGAAATTTGGTCAAGAGCGAGTGGAGCCCAATATTGTTTACCGAGGAATTTAAATAAGCCTTAATCTATTGGTATGTTAATGGATGTTCATTTGCGTTATAATTAAGGTTTTGGCTCGATTTGTGATTCGTTTGGGTTCTGCTAGCTTTGAAGTGATAAAGCCTAATGCTTTTTCTAGAACAAGCAGAATCAAACAAAATTTAATAAGGCATTTAATTAGCCTAATATTAGGATTTTATTTTCCAATTGCTTTTAAATCATTTTTCTAAAGGTAGCAGAACCCATCGTTTTTGTTTGAAGGGATGGAGCCCAACATTTTTTAATAGTCTTTAATTACACTGTGCTTGAATTGCAAACTTTTTTTTCGTGACAAGCTGGGCACCCGGGGGTAAACCTAATTCGAATATGCTGAATTCAAGGGTGCTAGTCTCATTTTAAAGTTAGTCCCCATTTTTGAGATATCGCATTCGACATGTTTTGGCCCTGCGTCAAAATATACCCTCATTTTCACGTTGATAGCTCTTCAACCATTAAGATTTTCGTTATGCTTTCTTTAGCAAAGTTGTTGCGCAGGTCAAGACCAACAACTTTGCTGAACATATCAAGACCGAAAAACCACATCTAATTTTTTTTTGCTTTTCATTTCGACAAAAAACACTGTTTTTATCATTTTTTATCATTTTGTTGAATTTAAATCGAGTAGAATCGATCGAATAAACATCGCATCGACAAATATAGATACAATAGAAACTATTTAAAAGAAAGTTAAATCGATTCAATTGATTTTATGGTGATTTTTCCTAAAAAAAAATTCCTAAAAAATTAATATTTTTCGTCTCTTTGACAAAACAATGGCGTGCCGTTGCGATAGTGGATAAAAATCCTGAATTTTTCCATCCCGTCGTTTTAACCATACATCACGTAAATTATACACGTAAATTAAGAAACTTCTGCATCAATATATCAACCATCAAATGTCACTGCGCCATTCAATCACAGATTATTTTTCAATTTTTTTCAACTTTTTTGTATGCAAAGTGGCGTGTTTGTTGTACGAGGTAAATGTTCGAGTGCCGAAAGCCGAATTCAGTTCACAAAATTTCTGATATCAAATTTGTGCCGAAAAAAAAACAATTGCATTCGATTTGTCAACGATTTTTCGGAATGTTAATGCATTCAGCGCGTTGTTGTTGAACATTCCGAAAAATCATTGACAAATCGAATGCAATTGTTTTTTTCGGCACAAATTTGATATCAGAAATTTTGTGAATTGAATTCGGTTTTCGTCACTCGAAAATTTACCTCGTTAAGAGGTTTTTTATTTGATTTCAATGATTTTGAAAATGAATTGAAAATGAATTGAATTGCGATTCGTTTTATTGTTGTCAGCCAAAACATTTCACACACATTCGATAGCAATTCATTTTTGATTCCTTAAACAATACAACAAAATATACATATTTTAGTGTTAGTTTAGTTTTTAGTGTTAGTTTAGTGTTAGTTGGAAACAAAAATTAATGGTAGCTATTAATGGTAGCTTGCATCCCTCTCGCTGATATTCCATCTTCATGCGATGGGAGGGAAGATAACATTTACTGTATAAAGAAATCATCATAAAGATTAAAAAAATATCGATTTTATGCAAGGAGACTGTCAAATGTTCATGTTTTTGTTGATATTTTCGATCACATCAATTTGTCAGTTTTTTCATATTTTTTTTTATTATGAAAAAAGGGTCACTGGTAAAAATTCTCCTAGCAATGATAATAATATGATGTATTTATATTTGTTTCATTGTAATACGTTGATTCACTATCATTATGAATCGCAACCGACCGATATTAGGGTGCATTTAAGCCAAAAAATGAAATTTTGCAAACAATTAGGGTAGCTTTTAAGTTATGGAGGTCAATATCTAAAATATACGAGTTTTCTGGGACAAACGGTTGATGTCATATTGTAGGTGAGGTTTGTGGCTAATAATCCTGAAAATATGAACTAAAAGTTTTGGGTTAATTTTTTAGCAATTTGACCGAATGTGGCCGGCCGATTTGGCATTTTTCAGTTTTTTGGCCAAAATGACCCTCAACCTTAATTTTTTGAAATTTTTTATACCAAAGCGAGAATATAAATGGTGACGTCATAGAAAAATGTCCAAATGTAATAACTTTGGTCAAAATCATCCGTTTTAGACGTTTGAGGTGTCGTTGAATTGGTATTGACGTCTACAAACTACGTCTTTAACTACATAATTTGCTAGTTAAAAATAATTGGGGCACTTTTTGGGGCAGTTATACCTGAAAATTAATTTGTTGGGGCAATTTTCGGAAGGTCATATCTCCACTCAATGATGGTAGAAATTCCAGCTTTTTTACATTATTTGGGTCTACTTTTCAAGACCTTTCCAATGGTATATAACATGATCCTGGCTGCTTCAAAGGGAACAAGTTCGAAACTAGCTGTATATATACGAGTTCGACTTCCAGCACAGTAGGTGCTTTCGTCACTCGTTTGGACTGCCGTCCAAAGTGATAATTTACGTGATGTAATTGGTTAAAACGACGGGATGGAAAAATCCAGGATTTTTATCCACTATCGCAACGGCACGCCATTGTTTTGTCAAAGAGACGAAAAATGTTAATTTTTTAGGAACTTTTTTTTTAGGAAAAATCACCATAAAATCAATTGAATCGATTTAACTTTCTTTTAAATAGTTTCTATTGTATCTATATTTGTCGATGCGATGTTTATTCGATCGATTCTACTCGATTTAAATTCAACAAAATGATAAAAAATGATAAAAACAGTGTTTTTCGACGAAATGAAAAGCCAAAAAAAATTAGATGTGGTTTTTCGGTCTTGATATGTTCAGCAAAGTTGTTGGTCTTGACCTGCGCAACAACATTGCTAAAGAAAGCATAACGAAAATCTTAATGGTTGAAGCTATCAACGTGAAAATGAGGGTATATTTTGACTCAGGGCCAAAACATGTCGAATGCGATATCTCAAAAATGGGGACTAGCTTTGAAATGGGACTAGCACCGTTGAATTCAGCATACTCGAATCAGGTTTACCCTCTGGGTGCCCAGCTTGTCACATTTTTCAACTAGCATAGTGTAATCTATTCTATCTTGCAATGTTCTGCTGTATATGGGATCTGCTAGCTTCTGGGACGTTTTTTCCTGTAATTTTCGAGATTTGCTTCAATTTTAAAGGGATCCCGAACCGCACGCAACTTTCTGTTGTAAAATTTTAATTCAGCCTATATTTAGTCTATATACGAACATATACATTTATAGTTATACACATGTACCTACTATACCAACTGTATACAGCATAATACACAAGTGTAATGTATAAATTGTATATATATATATATATATATATATATATATATATATATATATATATATATATATATATATATATATATATATATATATATATATATATATATATATATATATATATATATATATATATATATATATATATATATATATATATATATATGAAAATTTATTTATATTATTATTATTTTGGAAAAATTATGATGAGATGAAAAATTCCCAAATGCCATGACCCATTCATGAGAATAAAATTTATTTTTATTTCTTGCTGTTACAGTTGATGATGTTGATGTTATTTTCCACATTTTTTTTTGTTGTGTATTTGGTATTTTTACTCCTATCGGTGTTGTATTCACGTATACATACATTTGTAATATTATGTGTATTGTACTCGTTGTATTGAGGAAAAACCTAACAACAATTGTATCCGGATGGTATATACAGCACACAAAACAGTGACAAACAAAAAAAAAAAACTGTTAAATACAATAAATTAGTTGTAATTATCCTTTTTTGTATATTTTGAATAATTTTTGGCTGAATTTTTTGCTGTTCTGCCGAGGTGGGAAAATTCCCATGTTCCATAGACACACATTGTTTTTTATATGTATGTATGTATGTATGTGTGTAAAAGGTGAAAAATTGACATTAATTTATAAAATAATGCGGAAGTCATGTGGAATAGGATATGAATTCGTCAAGATGCATGGAATTATTTCGTCACATAAAATGTTACAAATATGTTTAGTGCAAAACAATTCGGTAAACGTACTCCTGTATATTTTAAAGTAGGCAACACAAGTCATTAATAATCATTTCTATATTATATGTGTGTGTGTGTGGTGTTAAAAAATTCCCAAAGTTGCTTAAAATTTTAAATGGGAGTTGAACAATTTTTGTGACAAAATGTCACATCAGGTGGTCACCTCTTTTATATTTTGTGAGGAGGTTATCCTACTTGTATATTCAAAAGTCCCTTACGTTTGTACATAAAATTTTAATTAAGATTAAGATTTATGAGAATAAAATATTTTGTGTGTGTGTGTGTGTGTATGTGTTATTACATATTTGAATCTGCATGATGTCTTGTACTAAATTAGGGTGTATGTTACCATTGGGTGGTATCAATCTATTTGGAAAAAAAAATGTTATATCCTTTAACATTAAATTTTCATGTGAATTATTTTTTATTTTAGTTGTGATTTTTAATTGGGATTTCATGGTGATTATACACATACGTACATATGTGTGTGCTTCAGGGACCTTATCCATATATACATAATATAGAGTTGTACGTATTAAGAAAAAAATCCATAAAATAAATCACAGTAGAGATCATATAATGACAAACAATCATCCACAACGTTCTTCTAGAGATCTAGACATAAGCAAATACATAACACATATATGGCATGTTGTATTATAGACATGTAAGTTGTTCATATTAAAAGTTTCGTGCGTAAATTTTAATAAAAATCATCTTTGGCTTACGTACATATTACATATAATATGCTCTTATAGAAAACTTGAGCGTATCATCTATACATACCTACCTACCTACCTACCTACATGCGATATTATCTTGGTTGCGGGGATGCGAATGGTGGGTGGTTTAAAAAGAAGGCCCAATTTTATGTTACTTAAACTAAATATTAAATTTAAATCCCATATTAATTCATTCCACCGTTGAATTTATATTACATGAGCGTGTACGCTGGTATCATAACAAAAACAATACCGAAAATATAATGATGTCAATATGATTGTGTCACAACATTAATTTTATTTAAAATAACAACCAAAAAATATAAAAAAAAATCTAAAGCTCAACTAGGAATCCATTTTTTTATTTCATAACACTTGTGTGCTTTTTGCTCTATACGATATATAATAATAGTATATAGTGCTGAACACCATACCATCCATGTACAGTATATATTTTCGTTAACAGCTTTTTGCTATTTTTCCCAAAACACAAGAAGTGAAAAAAAAAATCGTTAGAAAATTACATTCTCTTGAAAGTACAATCTCTGTATACATATTTTGATGTGTGTACCCTGTGTGGTGCTTTTCTATTTTTTATTTCCCAAATAGACAGTATATATAGCGTCGGTTCAAACACTATGCTATTATACAGTACACATACTACTATAAATTGTTGAGAATTTATCATTGTGTTTAGAATAAATCTTATTGCACCACTACTAGACAGTTTGTATTGTCGCTTGTGGATATAGACTTGAGCACGTGGAATCTTTACATTATGTCTGTAATGTTTATTATCTGGACTTGAAAAATATTTCGATCTACAACACATGTCACAGACACGTTATCAAAATTGTAAACTTTGTTATACTATATTATATTTGGTTCTACTGTTACCAAATATTTCACATCAGAAACGCGAATAAATTTACTGCAAACTCGAAGATTTTATTTTAAGTTTATAAAAGTTTAACTAAATACGATTGTCAACGAACGATTGTCATAAACTACTTCCGATCAGAGAGCAGAAGTGCTTTTGAACAAGATCAGTTAAAAAGTTTTTCTATGTAGGGTAGTTAAAGGTCGAGCAATAACAAAAAATTTGAGAGATTTGTCGAAAATGACGATGTGAAAGGAATAATCAAATTTAGTTAGAACAAAATACTTATAGCTTCTCATAAAAAGGCTGTATATGGAAATCAAGTCCATATGTCTGTCTTATAAAACGGGTCCTACGCCTTTTCTAAATGGAGGGCAGGGGATTTTTACGTATTGGAAGTTTTTACGAAACGTTTGCGACTAGTTTTAATTGGATATGTATTAGTGTTATTACCTGTACAAGACGAAACTTGAATTGTACTCGACAAATTTAAACAAAATTGGTACAACGTATAGATTTAAACAAATAATAACATAACCTCCGAAACAATCAGATATTTCAAATCTGTTTATTTAATATGACCAAAAATTCTCTAAGTAAGATGGTACCAGATAAATAAAAAAAATTGTATGAAATAATAGGAATTTGACCCAAAAGCCATCTATACAATCCAATAGATAAGAGCTATCCAATTTCGACTATTACCCAACCTTGGCTCGTTCGATTTTCATAATTAAAACGGAAAAGGCCGCAAATGGAAATCCTGTGGAGCGAATCCTGGAGATTTTGCCACATAGCCACATACATAGTGCAATGGATTGGAGTTGTTACATTTCACAAAAATATGTCACATGTCTATGCAAATCGTCAGATGGCCGGGGCAGGGCCCATTCATTTTATAATAAATAGAACGAAAAAGTCCGAAAATGGAAATTCTGTGGAGCGAATCCTGGAGATTTTGTCTCATGGCCACAAACACAGTGCAATAGATTAAAGTCCTTACATTTTACAAAAATTTGTCACATGTCTATGCGGATCGTCAAAGTGCCCCATTCTGGCCCTTTCATTTTATCATAATTAGAACGAAAAAGTCCAAAAATGGAAATTCTATGGAGCGAATCCTGGAGATTTTGCCACATGGCCACAAACACAATGCAATAGATTAAAGTTGTTACAATTCATAAAAATATGCCACATGTCTATGCGGATCGTGAGAGTGCCCCATTTTGGCCTTCTCATTTTATAATAAATAGAACGAAAAAGTCCAGAAATGGAAATTCTGTGGAGCGAATCCTGGAGATTTTGCCACAAAGATACATACAAAGGGCAATAAATGAAAGTTGCTTAATTTCACAAAAATAAACAATATGTCTATGCGGATCGTCAGATGGCCCCATTCTGGCCCTTTCATTTTATCATAATTAGAACGAAAAAGTCCGAAAATGGAAATTCTATGGACCGAATCCTGGAGATTTTACCGCATGGCCACATACATAGTGCAATAGATTAAAGTTGTTAAATTTGGATCGGATTGTTAGAGTGCTCCAGAATCCCATTTCCGTTCAACATACTCAATCCCAACACAATCGAATCGATTAAATTTAAAAACATTCGGATTTACCGGACATTCGGATTTAACGGACTCCCCAATTAGCCCGTTGTAATGGACTCGTTTTTTATGTGCACCCTTTGAACATAACGTAATATACAAGTTTGTGTTCCCATGCATAAACCAATATACAATACCCCTTACTATTGTCATCATCATCTGCATAGAGTCGATTAGTGATTGTGACGGCAAGTATAGTAATGCCATAATACAAATAATAAATAATAATTGTCATGAAAAGTGTGTATTTTATTCCCACATAAAACACCCGTTAAATCGAGGTTTTACTATATACATAGCCACATATGTGATACAATCGGTTAAAGCTGCCCAACTTAGCCTAAATGTACCACGTCTATGCGGATCGTCAGGTGTCGCTACATATTGGCCCGTTCATTTTATCATAATTAGAATGAAAAAGATCGCTAATGGAAATTCTATGAAGCGAATCTTGGAGGTTTTAGCACATAGTTTAATAGATAAAATCTGCCCCATTTCGTAAAAATACACCGCATGTTTATCGTGATCGGGTGCTCCATTTTGGCTCAAATATTATTTAAAAATTATAGTAAAATGGTCCGAAACCAATATATTATTATAGATTAAGCGGGTTTTTTGTGAAATGTATGCGGTCTTACTTTGGGAAAAGCTAATTCCTAACTGGTATAGAATTAATTTGTGTTCAAAGTAACAACCAAAGATATTTTTTAATTTATTTTTATTAGTTGGTAACAATTACATTTTGAATTTGAAAACAACGTAAAAACGCAACTAAATATATTCAATTGAATAGTAATGTGCTAGAACATTATTGAATATTATTACAAATCATAACTAATTTTTCGTCTTGTTAAGAAAAATTCGATGTCAAAATAACAAAAATCACTTTTATATTTTTATTGCCAACATTTAAAAATAAAAGTATTCAATAAAACTGCTCTCGTGGTGAACATTAAAACTACATGAAGAATAGAATAATTCTATACCAGCAGAAAAGTTGGTTTAAAATAATTCCATATCGGAATTACATATATGGGATTGTTGTTGTAAGTTTCTCAAAGTAAGACTGCAGTAACAACTTTAATCTATTGCACTATGTATGTGGCTATGTGGCAAAATCTCCAGGATTCGCTCCACAGAGTTTTCATTTCCAGACTTTTTCGTTCTATTCATTATAAAATGAAAGGGCCAGAATTGGGCACTCTCACGATCCGCATAGACATGTGGCATATTTTTGTGAAATGTAACAACTTTAATCTATTGCGCTGTGTATGTGGCGATTGTTTTTATATTTTTAATCTTTGATATTTAAAATCATACATATATAACGTTCTTTTGAAATTAAATAAAATTTATAATGAAAACCTTGGTTTTCGTCTTATACGGGGTTAGCTTACTAATCCATATAAAGAAAATTGTGGCTTAGTGAAAACTTCTCGTGATCCATCCGATTCGAGAAATTTTTACTAAAAATTTTGCTAAACAATTCGTAAAGAAATTAGTAAAATTTTCTCGGACATGGGATTTCCTACAATTTTCTGAAATAACTTCGAATTTTATTTCTTTGAGTAGTTTTAGCATTTAGTTGGATGCATGTGAAGACACTGCTAAAGTTTTGCTAGTAAAAAAATTTGCAAAAACTTCACATTTTTATATAGCAGTATGAAGTTTTTACTAAATCTATGCGAAACGTTTATATATGTGTTGGTGCATATCAAAATGATTCCTGTATTAAGCGGAATTAACGTAACTCTTAATTTATTAGTTTTATTTTAAATATTTGGCAATTATCTTTAAAATAACACGAAATTTATTATAATATATTTACCATTTCATTAATCAATATTCACTAATAAGAATATTGCTTTTAATAAAAGTTAGAAAAAAATAACTAGAAAATCGGTATCCGAGGCAGATTAGTAACAAACACTACAAGCTGAACTACATAAGGAAGAATTATTGAAATTAAATGAGATAACCGGAGAAATTATAATTCACACTCGGGCAAAATGGATGGGATAATAGAAAAATTAAAAAATAATACCAAGCTCCAAAGGCAGGGAACTCCTACTTTTAGAAATGGTAACAAATATAATGAGAGTTCTTAGGGCCACAATAGATATCTATATAGAGATCTAAATACAACCTGAGCAATATGAATTATTAGTTGGGGCTCACGTTATTAAAAAAAAATAGTGAGGACATCCTTATCTAGGGATGAGATCAATTTATAGAATTTTGTATTATAACCAAAAATATATTAAGAATTGTTAGATCAACTGAGATACCTTGAATATCAAGGCGAATTAGAGAAAAAGTAATTAGGAGCTCACCACCCAGGAGTGACCACTATTTATAGAATTTTCTATTATGACCAAATATAGTAAAAAATCAGCGCTTTAAACCTGCACCGCCCAAATTAGCCCGCCTCAATTAAACCCATACCATATTTTGTTACACATTTATTACAATTTATTACAACAAATCACGATTTCATTACAGTTACTATAACAACTTAACTATAATATCGGCATCATATAATCGGTTCTTGGACCGGAATTTATTACAAAATATTTACATTGAATTAGTTATTTGAAAACCACCCCTATAACTTGCGAAAGTGTAAATTTCACCCCAAACATTATTCATAACAAAAAAGTCAATTTGACCAACTTAAACTATTTATTACACAAGACTGCCACCAGATTTTGGACCAAATATTGCACTAGAAGTCTTGTCGAGGGTAAGTCAACCAGGTGTGTAATGACATATTGTTTTGTTATATCAGACGGAATTCTCATCAGAAGATGTAGGTTTTAAATTGCAATACAAATGTGGGTTTCGCTTCATTTAATCATTTATTACACGCCAGACCGCAACCAGTTATTGAGTCAAATGTTCCTTCGTTAACATAGTGAAGGAAAAATCAACCTTTTTCAGGTGGGTAATACATTATTTTTGTGTCAGGTTACCGCAACTATCTCCAAATTGCGTAATTTATATGTAATTTAAAAAGTCGCTTTAACCACCTTTAATAATTTATTAAATCAGACGATCACCAAAATTAGGTCAAATATTACTCCATGGACCTTGTGAAGGGCAGATCAATTTTATCCAGGTCTAAAATAAAGTATTTTTGTGTCAGGTTACATCCAATGAGAAACATTTCATTCAATATCGGATAGCGGCCTTGTGTAATAAATTACTAAAGTGGTATAAAATCGACCTTTAAATTACACATTTGACGCCTTTACCATTTGGATCAAATTCCGTCTTCTCTGACTCAAAAATTATTTATTATATACCTCAATATAGTTGACCTACCCTTAACAAGGTCAATTAAGAAAGATTTCAAGGTTTTGACTGATTTTGTATTTGTTGTGTTCGTAATTGTTAGTACAAAGTTGTATGAAAGAAAATTTTGGGAAAATCCACCTGCCACGTGCAGAAGATCGCAGTGCATTTGACTGACTGTGACGACCTATGTTAGCTTTAGACATTGTATTGTAATGAAAACTGTAAGGCGGCACGGAATTATTTTCACTAAAGATATCCCTATAGATCTAAACATAACCTCAGGTTTATGGAGTGTTAGTTGAGGACCATTTCAGTTAGAAAAAATATACAGATGCTCCCTATCCTGGGGAGGGGCGAATTAATAAAATTTAGTGTTATGACCAAATATAATAAAAAATTTCAGGCTAAATGAGATATCCTTAGAGATCAAAACACAACCTCAGGTATATGGGGTGTTAGTTAGGGACCATTTCAATAAGAGAATAAATTCAGATGCTCCCCATTCATGGGGCCCCATTATAATTGAGGCCCCTCTCCAAACATAATAGAGGCTATATTTTCTAAATAAAATTAGCCCCAACTATAACACCTCATATACCTGAGGTTGTGCTTGGATCTCTAGGGATATCTCAGTCGGCATGAAATTTTTTATTATATTTGGTCATAATACTAAATTATATTAAGTGGCCCCTCCCCTGGATGGGGAGCATCTGAATATATTTTCTAGGTTGAATAGTCCCAAAATAACACCCCATATACCTGACGTTGTGTTTAGATCTCTAAGGATTCTCAGTTGGCCTGAGAATATTTATTATATTTGGCCATAATACAAAATTTTATTAACTGGCCCCTCCGCTGAATGGGGAGCATCTGAATATATTTTCTAAGTGGTATCTATCTATTATATTAATACGCTTAATTTTTTCAAACTCAACGCTAAAATGACCCCTAAACATGATCCGATCCGTTTAAATTTTTCAGCGTAGATCGACATAAATATAGCGGTGTGCCTTTGCTAGAAAAATCGGAAAAATTCCACCGGAAAGTACCTGAAACGGGTACCTCAGGTGTTTTCAGCAAAATTTTGTCACGACGCCAGAATGCCATGACAAAATATGTTTATATTGAATCTACGATCATGCGCATTATACCGTGACAATGACAAAATTTATTAAAATTGCCGATGTTTTTGTGATGACACACTGTGATGACAAAATGAGTAAAAAATTTGTAAATAAATCTCAATTAAACAAAACAGAGAACATGAAATGATTTTACTTACAGTTTGGTATTAATAGTAGTTGTGAGTGTAAAAATACAATTTTGTCATGACACTCTTTCTATTTAAGATGTAAAAATTAACCGCGTATATGAATTTACTTTATTTTTGATAAAAGTGCATCAAATTTACATCTTCAAAAATCTTCTTAATTATTTCTTAATCAAAAATTCAATAAAATGTATTCACGTGACTGATTATTCAGTCACAGGTCAGCTTCTATCTATCTTCTATCTATCTATTATATTAAACTCTTAATTTTTTCATATTCAACCCTAAAATGACCCCTAAATATGATCCGATCCGTTAGATTATTTCAGGGTAGGTCTACATAAATATTGCGCTGATGCGTAGGGTAAAAAAATCGGAAAAATTGGAAAAATTCCACCGGAAAGTACCCTAAACGGGTACCTCAGGTGATTTCAGAAAATTTCCAAGATTTTGTGCACGTGAAATCTTGCCACATTTGAGAATTTTATGGGACGACTGAAAAGAATTTTTTTTTGTTCAAATTGGTGGTGCGCGATTCAAATCAAAAGTTGCAAAACAGTTTGCACGCGAGTTAGATTCAAAGTTCAAAACAGTTTTCGCGCGATTCAATTTCAAAGTTGCTTAGTGGTTGACGCGCGATTTAAATTCAAAGTTGTTAAATTGTTGGCGTGCGATTCAAATTTAAAGTAGCGGATACAAATAAAACTGGATTGAAATTGTTTTAAAAAAGCAAGTTACTAACTTTTTAAAGTAATAAACGACAAAAATAACGATTTTAAAATACATAGTAATAAAAATGCATTGAAATGTAAAAAACGACGCGAGTGACCAATTTTGCGATTTTCCATACTAAATCGAATAAAAATCAAAATATTTTTATTTTGCTGATTTTAATACTGAAATGTCAAAGAAATTCAAAATATAAAGCCGTCAATCATCAAGTCAAGCCTCGAGTATAAATCAAAACCACTTTGAACGAGCGGTCCAGCGAGTAAGTCATTACCATTTCTCACCTCAACGAGTCTTGAACAAAACTCTTTTCATTATTCTTCAAAATGCCTTGGAAATCAAGAGACCCTCGAAAACGAAAAATATACGATCAAAATCGAAATTCACAATCCACAAATTCAAGCCATGAACCAGTCTCATCATTATCACGTGACACCACCCCATGGATCTCCCAAGACGCCAACCCGGTCCCAGGGCCATCAGGAGCCACCCTTCCATGGATCTCTCAAGACACGCTCAACATTCCAAGTAAATATCCAGCAGACGCCTTCCTCACATTTGAGGATTAGGTTCCAGACGAAGAGGCGGAGCAAGATCAATTCGATTTTAATATAAGTTTTTCGCCATTTTGTTTTTATTTTTGAAAACTCGCAATTTTTTTTCTTTTTAGGAGCCTTTTTGTTCCTGTGAGTGCACTCGAAGGTTCAAACCTGGCGGGCAATGAGAAGCGCACGGCATCATCCCAAAGTGCTCTCGGGAAATTTAAATCCACTATTTAGGTTCGATGGGCGTGGCTTGCGAGTTCTTTGACGCGCTATTTTTCCGGGCAGATAAGGAGGGGCTTGGTCTCGGCTTCACTCGCTGCTCTGGTAAAGGAAAGGTGTTTCTCCCCGCACTGCACAATCTCCTCTACCTCAATCAGCTGATTTTCGTAACTAACTCCCCCTCGCAATTCTATAAGACTAAAATCCGGAAGCTTAACTCCGCTCTATCCATGGTCAGCACCAGAATGGAGCTCGAAGAGCAGCGCCCTGGCGAACCGTACTTCTTTTCACTGCACGGACACGTCTATCACAAACGGAGAATTTGAATTAGCGAGTATTGGATTACTCCGTATTAATGGAGTGGCCTCATGGGATCCGCGTTTATGAATTTACATTTTTGATAAAAGTGCATCAAATATACATCTTAACAAATCTTCTAAATCATTTCTTAACCAAAAATTCAATAAAATGTATTTACGTGACTGATTATTCAGTCACAGGTCAGCTAGTGGTCTCTAACTAACACTTTTTATATCTGAAGTTGTGTTTAGATCTCTAGGGATACTTCATTTTCGAGAATTCTTAATAAATAGTTGTATCTACTATATTGAATAATTTGTTGTTTAGAATTATGAATACGAGTTATTTTTACTGTCTGAATATGAGCATGTTTTCCTTATCATTTATAATAAGATACTTTTTAATTATTTGCTTTCCTGTCCCTGAATTAAAGCAAAATTGTACAGAAAATTTGATAATTAGTAGTGTAACGCTCGTTTTTGAGAATTTTAAATATAATTTTGAGTCAAAATAAACATTCATGTAACTAGTCGAGATAGAGTAGTTTTATGTTATTCAGTTAATTTTAATAGGATTTAATGATTATACATCCAAAAAAACTCTAATTTTCGATTAATTTTCCGTCTTACCCAGGTAATATCACTAACACAAGCACAATTAATGAAACTAGCAAAATATTAGCATTTTCTTCACCTTCGTTTTAGTTGGAACAAAATGGCTATATATGGAAATGTACTTCGATTGTCTATCGCTCCATTCATTTATTGTTCTTACATTACCATCATTCTGTTTATTGGTGTGTAGTGATTGATGATATCCTCCCTCCACATTGCTTGCATGATTGGAGTGCAATTAAATTTTGCCTTAAATTTTCCATAATCTTGAGTATAGTGTTCCTTTTTGCATACATTACAAGAGTTTTTTACATCTGATGTGTAGGAGTGTATTTAGGTGTAAATGTTGTACTTTACGGGTGTTGTTAGTTTTCTCGAAAAAAAATTTCCAAGGCTGTTTACCGTTTTCATTATCTCTTATAGTCTCACCGATTCATTGCTGTTTCTTTAATACCGTGTAGAAGATAATTGGTCACCAATTCACATTGGTGGCCTCGTAAAATGTATGAATGGCTAATGCAGATTTATTTATGAAGGTGGGTTGGGACATCAATGTATGGATGTATCTATCTTTGATAATCATCCTTGTAGTTTCGTAATTCACTTTCGGTGGCATGCAGAGGGTTGATTAATATGGCTGCCTGGCCGCCAGTGTATATTTTCAGATAACTCAATTTGTGTGTATCTGTTAGTGTTTTGTGGTGGTGTACTAACTTGTCGAAGCCAACAAAAATCCCATCCATTTCGTAACTTGTCAATAAGCTCCGAGTTTAAATACTAAAAAATATTTTTTTTGCAAAATGCTACTTCATTCATCAACAAAGTTTCCTTCAAAAGTGATACTTTCATTCCAAATCTTCTCTAGCATAACGATAGTCTTTTTTGTAATGAGTGATCCAATAGGAGGTACTTTTTCCAATTAGGATTCTCATTGGGATTCATGCATGACAACTGTCATGTTCATATGACATTTATGTTCAGTATTGATTGACATTTCACCATGAATCGTGATAGTGTCCATCTAATATGAATATTGCTCCTGTAGTTGAAAGTGTACTATACATGATTGTGCAATCAATTCGTCGCCGTTCTCAAGCTCTGGAGTTATCGTATGGCACATTGTGGCGTATTTTGAAGTGAGATCTTGGTTTGAAGGCATACAAAATAAAGCTTGTTCAAGAATTGAAGCCGGTTGTACTTCCTTCGCGTCATCGATTTGGTTTATGGGCGTTGGAACAGCTCGAAATTGATCTGTTTTTTTATCGAAAAATTGTGTTCAGCGATGAGCTCATTTGTGGCTGAATGGATACGTCAACAAACAAAATTGTCGTATTTGGGGTGAAGAACAGCCAGAAGAGATTCAAGAGCTTCCAATGCATTGTAATGGAACCTCGCAGATTAATACACGAGGAGATATTCCGTTAACAGAAAATCATCAGCATTTGGTCCTCCAAGCAGCCATTGGCCCGCCAGCTGAGTCTGCATGGGAGTGGGTTAGAGGACTGTTGACGAACTTACGAAGCTGCTTTTACAAAATTAATCCAAAACAAAAAAAAAGTATGGTACCCACGACGTTTTTTCTCTGTTGAGACCCTTCCCATTTCCCCCCTTTTTAAAACACGTTAATTCATGTTCGATTCAAACATATTTATTTATTTAAAACCAAAATCGACGACAAGAAAACCATATTTAAATCTTTTAAAACTACTCAATTTTAATAGCTGGTGATTTCCCTTAATTAAATTAAACGGGAGTTTAATCTCCGCAAAAACAAAAAATATAGTTAGATATATGTAATTAAGTCACTTACCCCTTAGCACACACCCGCAAAGCGCTTCACAAATGGAGTCGTACGGCGTAATATGGCTATAGTTATCAACATTTAGATTGAAGAAAATTGTAATTTAATTTAATTAATCACACCAACTAAAAACAACAAAAAATTTTTAAGAATACAAAATAAACTATTTTTAAAATATACTAGAAAATAATAACTACAGTGAAACGCCGTTATAACAAACTCGGTATATAACAATTTTATGGTATATACTATATAACATACCACTACTAAAGCCCGTAATCCTAACAAATTAAAGGTACAACTATAACAAACTATTTTTACTCCCAAAAATCTTTCATAGAAGAAAAAATTCCTGATATAATAACCTTCGCATACGTTAATAACAAATAAATGAATGTAATACATAGAAAAACTTTTTATATACACCTTTTCGCGTGTGATTTTGTGTTCCAATTGTTTTTATATAAAACCAAATACACAACATGTATCTATGTATTGTTCCTACAAATGTATTACATAATGTCGTACATTATAGTCTTTGTAACGGTAATTTCAAAAGAATGAGAAATTTGTATATTTTCGATGCAATTTTAATTAGTAGTGAATTGGACAACAACGAACAATCATTTCGTGAGATTTGGATAAATTAACCTATTCTTAATTTACCAAGAAGTGCCATTTTAGTATGTAAGCAATACATAATTCCTGATTAACGTTTCTCATCTTACAGTCAAATATTCTTTGCAGTGCAGGATATAATGCCACCTCTACAATGTAAAGCACTTTCGCTGGAAACGAAATTAGCAATATTAAAAATGGTTGATACAACAACGAAAACGTATGACGAAGTAGGAGCAACGTTTAAGTGCCCGAAATCGACCGTTGCTGGTATAGTTCGCAGCAGAAAAAAAAATCGAAGAACCTAAAAATATGTCAACTATGAGAAAAAAATTACGCGGTTCACAATATCCACAATTAGAAGATGCTTTAATGATTTGGATCAAAACGATGAGAGCTAAAAGTGTAAATATTAGTGGAACTTTATTTGGGGAAAAAGCGATTCAACTGTTAGTAAAAATGGGGATAAGTAATTTTAAAGCTACGCAAGGCTGGTTTGACAGATTTAAAAAGAGAAACGAAATCATTTTTCGAGCTATTACCGGAGAAAGCCAGTCTGTATCTATAGAAGTTACGACAGAATGGGGTCGAATGCAGCTACCTAAATTAATTGAGGGTTACAACGAAAGAGATATTTTCAATTTGGATGAAACGGCTTTATTTTTTAAACTTATGCCAAACAAAACTATGATGGTACGGAATGAATCTTGTTCTGGAGGGAAACTTAGTAAGGATCGAATTACTGTGCTAGTTGGTGCAAATGCGGATGGATCCGAAAAATTGCCTTTACTGGTTATTGGGAAAGCAATGAAACCACGATGTTTTAAAAATATCCAAACACTTCCTTTATTGTACAAGTCTAATAAAAAAGCTTGGATGACATTTCTGCTTTGGGAGGAATACGTAAGAAAGATGGATCTACGGTTCGCTAAAGAAAATAGGAAAGTTTTATTTTTTGTTGATAACGCGCCATCCCACCTTCCGATTTCCGACTTGCAAGCTATACAAATTTTAAATTTTCCGCAAACACAACATCGATACTGCAGCCGATGGACGGGTGTTATTAAAAATTTAAAAGGCTTTTATAGAGAATAGTTGTTAAAAAAATTATTAATTTTGTTGAACAAAATGACAAATCTTTTGCGTCGGAAGTTAAAATCAGTCTACTCGACGCTCTTACTTAATTAAACGTTCCTGGGACAGAGTTAAATCGGAGACAATTTCAAATTGCTTTAAAAAAGCCTATTTCACCTGTGGTATCAATCAAAGTGTAGCTGAGGAACATATAGAGCCATTCGTGTCAATATGGGATAATGCCAATGTGCATTAAATTACGAACGGCGTAGATGTTGATAAGTATATCTCGGTAGATGACCAAGTAGAAACTTCGGAAGACCTTAGCGATGAAGCTCTAATTGAACTTACTAATATTGAACCTGATTTAGAAGGAGAAAATAGTGCAGATTCAGAAGATCAAGAGTTGCCCGAATTTAATAAATATCCAACATTGGCTGACATCGACAGATCATTTAACTGCATTAGAAAAATATTATCTATGTGAAAAAATTGTGAATTGATCTTAAATAAACTCCACGAAATTGAAAATTTTGTGGATGATATTAACACTGCTAAACTAACGCAGTCTAAAATATCTACAATAGATAATTAGGTTCTATTTTATATAAACTGAATTACATAGTTTAAGTTATTACATAATTTGAATTGGTTTTCCTTTTTTACGCGATAAAACCATATTGTGATAAAATTTATAACCAAAGTACATACAAATAAATTATAATTTAAAAAATAACATGGTCTTTAATTAAACATTATACCCAATTGTACCTGCATACTCTCTAACATAATCATCGCCTATTACAATCTGGTTTGTTATATAAGGAATTCTTATACAACAAACCTCCGCATATAAAAAACTCAAGTCACGGGCCCTTGATGTTTGTTATAACGGGGTTTCACTGTATATAAATTTAGAATCAATTTTAATTAATGGAACCAAAAATAAATAAAAATTAAGAGAAAACATAAACGTACTAATTTTTGAATTATTAAGTAACTGAATCTGAACATTACATTAACACAATAATGTTAAGATGAGTTATACGCAGATATACATTTTCGTACGTCATCTTTACAAAAAAAATTACTCAAAGGCAAACCGATATTGTAGGTGAACGACAGTTAATCACGTTGAACTGAATTTGATGTCAAATACGTTATTATTATTTTTTCCCAGCGCGCGTAAATTTATGTTGGACGGTGGTGGACGCTTTATCGCACAATATTCACCACCGTCACTGTCCTGGAAGCGATAGATCCAACGGATATATTCCGCCAGGGGATAAAACCCAATCCACAAGAACCGGAATTTCGTTTGGACACACAAACCCGTTAATGATCGACGCTACGACAATATCCGGATACTGCTTAATGCTCCGTCCAAAACTGACAAACAAAACACAAAAATTGGCGTCAGTAAATCACAAGAACAGTACGAGTAGAATTAAATTATTACCTTAATATTTTTGGTAGAAAGTTTGGGAATTAAATAAAAATTTAATAGGATAAGATTTATACTCGTATCACATCAATTGCATCCATACGATTTGGCACTAAATTTCACCAACACAATATTTCACAATGTTTAGCAAAATACACCAATTGTTTAAATTCACACAAAAATATCAGAATTTAAATAGTGTTTACTGAACACAAGTTATCACTCAAATGTCATTTGCAAAAAATTTACAAATACAAAACATTTTTTTGTGGGTGGTCGATCTCCAAAATAAGTAGAAGAAGAGAACAGCTGACGAAAATGATTAATTTGTTAATGACCAAAACGTAGGTTGGTTCACAAGTTGCGGCATAACATGAAACGGTTTTACTATTATGTTCAAAGTAATTTCTGTTTCAGCATTCTGAAAAATGCACTGTTTGGTGCGGTATATGGACACCATTTTTTTATTGCCAAAAATTCAAGATATTGGTGTAGCCGACTTGTGGTTTCAACAGGATGGTGCAACGTGCCACGAAGCAGGCGAAACCATCGATTTATTGAAAGAAAAATTTAATGAGAACATCATATCAAGAAACGGACCCGTGAATTGGCCTCAACGATCTTGTGATCTGACGCCGTTAGATTACTTTTTATGAGGGTATCTAAAATCACTTGTTTATTTCGATAAACAACAATCAATTCCTACATTAGAAGCGAATATAACACGCTTAATTAACGGAATATCGGCTGAAATGCTCGAAAGAGTGCTCGAAAATTGGACCCATTGGACTCTAAGAGCCAATCGCAGACAACATTTAAAAGAAAATATTTTTAAACATTAAATGTCATAAACCGAACTTACTTCATAAATAAAATTTTTGATTATTAAATTGATTTTAATGTGTTTTATTTCAAATAACTTCCGGAAGCTCTTATTGGATCATCCTTTAGAACGATTTACTTTTTTCGCAAAATATTCGCTTGTTCCGGCAAAATCTCTTTCCCTGGACCATCCATTTTTGATACCTGCAACCGCTGCGAACCAAATCTGGTGAATACGACGGGGCAGGAAGCAATTCGAACGTTAGTATCCAACGACTCATGACACTGTAAATTATCTTCGTGAAAAACACCTTTTTTACTTCCATTTGGAAACAGATTTTCGCAACTTCTTTCTTCAAACGCACCAATCGCGACATGTAATATTCGCTCTTGATGGTCTTAACTTTCTTAAGATAGTTGACACATAAAACTCCTCGAGCATACCAGAATACGGAGGCTAATTCTGTTAGCCAATACTGAGGCCAATGTTGTTACGTAGCGAATTCTTAACTATATAATCTTCCTTAATTTTCTTATCCAAGTTTCTAATCCAAAATTAGATCAGTTATCAGCTATTACCAGAGATGTGCACAGAATCTCATTTTTTAATGTTTTCTATCTATGGGACGAGAATGATTCAGTCCAACACTGATCTTTGGATTTTAAAAAAAAAAAAAATTATTTCCTTCTTCAAGATTTTATCAATATTTCCAACTGGATGTTAAATTGTAATCCGACCACTATTATGGATTAGTTAGGTAAATTGTGATATAAATGACGAGGATAAGCAGAACTCTGAATGGTTTGCGATTTTTACAAAATTTAGCAAATTCTATGTGTTTTGATGATTTTACAAACGCATACGAGGACTTTTGGGGACGTCCATGCGTACTGTTCTATGTTTTTGGTCTAGCTTCTTTATATGTGACGAATGGGATACATTTCTGACGATCACTACTATGTCTAAATGATTAAAGAATTTTTCGATTTTCGATTATTTTCAAAATTGTATATAATCAATCCTGGAGACATCCACGAGCTCTGGCCTAGGATTTCTAACGGTTCGACCAGTACACTAAAATTGTAGTATACGTTACTTGATTCTGCTGAACCTTATTTTGGTAAATAAATTTTTTAACAAATATCCGTTTTTAAAATCGCCGATCCTAGAGAAGTTCACAGGTTTTCACCCACATTTTCAAATAGATTACTCAATATTCTATTATTATAATGATTGGCATCCGATTCTAATAGACTTTTTTATGTCTAGAATAGAATTTTTGTTTTCATTTGTACTGCCATTACCACAGATCTCTCCAGGATTCACTATGAGGAATTTTGAAAATAATCGAAAATCGAAAAATTCTTTAATCATTGGGACATAGCAGTAATGTCAGAAATTTATTTCATTTGTCACGATATAAAGAAGCTGGCTTCAAATGTCCGAAAATATATACCAACATGCGTGGACATCTTCAGGAGTACTTGGTAGAATTTTCTAAATTTTGTAAAAATCGCTAAACCCGTCAGAGTTCTGCCCATCCATGAAAATATTATGAAACCGTTATAATGTGTATAAAATTATTAGAAGGCGTTCGTGGTACCGTATTGGTCATCTCTTGAGTATTGATCTCTTAAGAGAAAGTCTGATCTATTTATAAACACTGTCCAGGACTTCTTTAAAAAATAGTAAAATCCATCATAATTTTATCCCATTCGCTATAGAATGTTATTGAAACCCCGTGGACATCTTCAGAATATTTGCAGGAATATTTTTAAAAACCTGTCAAAATTTTAGCACACTGGAAACCAAATTTCATAAAGCTTGGTTATGGAATGCCAAGTTTATTCCAGCTTGAGCAGATCTTACAATTGTGTCCAAAACTCAATTTGGAGATGATATCCTTAATCCTAGCTTTTTTACTTCTTGGGTATAACAATTTGCGATTTTAAGATTTTATTCCACATGAATGTTTCCTTTTGTACTGCCGCTTATAGAGAGAGTATCCTAATCTCCTATTTTCCGCTGGTAAATTTCCGCTGTCTTCTACTTCATTAGTGGATCATTGGTCTCAATCCTGATTGAACCTGCTGTTTAAAAAACCTGAATTTAAATAAACCTGTCTCCATGCGGCCGCCCACCCTATAAATATCAAAATTATATATAGTTCTATTTCGATGTATATCGAAAGATAAATATTTTATCCAAAGAAGGTGGTCGAAAAATTCTATCTCTAAGATTAAAAAAAAAAAAAAAAAACATAATAATTTGTTTGTTATATTACAAATATAACACATGTATCCTTTTTATATCCATAAATGATTTTTTGTGTGTTCCAAAACTCCTTCCTCCTTATAGTTTGTACAGTACGAGTATATAACTTTATAGCATTTTTATATGTTTTACGATATCATCTTGTTATCCACAATTAGGGTTAATTAGGGAAAGATTGTCGTATATTTCGATTTGGTCTTGTGTATTGTTTTTCTCTGGTTTTCTAATAGGGGGGTGTAGCCTGGTGTTCGTAATAAATTCCAAATTTTTTTGGTATTTACAAACAATTACAATTTATAGATATAATGTACTCATGGTTTATAGATATTATAAGGATATTTCAATTACCTAAAAGGAGTTAGTTTTTTTATGCTATATCCTTATATGTGGGATTATAATTAATATGTGCTCCGGTATACATTAGTAGCTTTACGTTACTTTGATATTTTTTGAATATAATGAATGGGAGGTGGATTTGCTTTTAAATTTTTGGAACGTAACCAAATAAATTCCGATGCGTCTAGAATTTAAAGTCTAGTGAACAAATTTTATAATGTCTTTGTATATAGAAAATCCATATCCTTATCGACCTTGAATCTTATGTAGTGCGCGCAATTTCATTAAAACTTAGAGAATTGTCTACTAATAAATTTATAATAATTTTTACACCATTCTCATTTACTACCATAATGACAATTTCACACTCTTCGAGAAGCAAAAGCTCTACAGAAGAAATGTTTCATGAGGTGTTGGTTTATAACTCCCAGAAAAGAATATGATACTAACCTTTGGAGTATTTGGTAAATAAAGCACAAGCATGTATGAACGACTGTACACATATTCACAAAATACTACCATAGTTATATAGAAATACATTTACAGGCATATCACTACGAATATAGTCGTATAACATATACGATATATACATATGTATATAGCGTACATTTATATATTTTATAGTGAAATGCACTCTTGGGGGCTTTATACAAAAATGAATCACATATAAGGGTGCACGATAGTTAAAAATGAAAATAAACAAAATCCTCATTCTCCCAAAATGTAATCTAGCCTCCACAAATTAATGGTGTATGGTTTAGTTTTCTACAGCAAGCACAACTTGATTGTAAACATAGGCATTTATTCACTCACATCTATACATAGGTAAGCTGAAAGTATGCACAGCACATCAGGCAGCCCAGTGCTCCGAATTGTGTAAATTGAAGTTGCAGCGTTAGACAAATTTTTCTAATAGTTAGTTAGTTTATAGGAACTTCAGTCCATATCAAAGTTTTTCGCGATGATAAAGGTGATCTTTTGCAAACATTTAGTCTACATTCCTATATCACCTGTGGTTAGGTTTGGAGTTTGAGTGCTGCAGAAGTAACCATATAGATGTACACGAATATTTTAGTGGAGTATAAATGACCCAAGAAGTAATTTTTTCTCGAACGATGGAAATAATCGATGAAATTACCATATTGTAATTTTAAAATATGTTCTAATCATATTTGAACATTTATCTAGTAACCCGTAACAGTGTAACGTTCCTTCCAGGCTTCAAAATCTGTTTAAGCAAATGATTTTCCGGTTATTTTGCATTGAAAAATTTAAATGGAATGAATTTTATTTTTGTATTTAACGTCATTTCTAATAAACTCCAGGCTGGACTAACTTCACAAATTACTATTTATTTAGAATCAATTTAATAACAAAATCTGGACCGGGCAAACTTCTCACAAGAGAGTTTTACCACCGTCCTAAGTATTTATTCTCCTTTTTTAGTTAGAATGGTAACTAGAAGAAGTAGTGATTTTTTTTATGTGAGGTTGGCCTTGAGGATAAAGCCCTAAGTACTGCTATAACCTTATTCGCCTTAGAAAACTATTTTGAATTATGTAATTTAGGCAAAAAATTAAACATATACTCGCAACTTTTTCGTACATCTATTGAAAACGATTTACTGTCAGTTTATCGTGAACAATTTATTGTGAGCAATTTATCGTAGAACAATTTATCGTAGAACAATTTATCGTGGACAATTTATCGTAGAACAATTTATCGTGGACAATTTATCGTAGAGCAGTTTATCGTGGACACAATTGATCGTAGAACAGGCTTTCGCGTGGCGTATCACAATTACTGGGATTCTTAAATGAATTTTGGAAGAAGTTCTGGAATATGGCCATGTGGGACGGAACTCGGTAGTTTCTTAATAGATTATGATGAGATTGGGTAATTTATTAACCGATGATGATGGTATTGGTTATGTTGGATGGAAATGGGATTCCTGATTGGTTGATTGGACAAAGGTTGATGATAAATTGCTGTACTCGATATTTGATGAAAAATCCAATTTCTGTTTTTTATTTTTTCTAATAAATTTTCTAGTAAACTGTGAAACCATAAGTTTCTGTCCTATATTTTTTTATATCATATGTGACAATTAGGGTTTGCAAATTTACCGACTTTTGAAAAACCGGTAAACGGTAAGTAATTTATGAAAAAACCGGTTTACCGGTAATTTACCGTAAATAGAAATATATGAATTATTGCACTGTGTACTCGCCGTGGTTTCCATTTATACGATCGTTCAACACTTTACAGTCACAAACTCCTTATTGAAACCACCAAACCAATTTAAAATGCAGTTTAAATTAGCTTTTATTTTATTTATTTAACGTTTTCGATCACGGAGTGATCATCATCGGAATAATTTTGCAACTGAAATATATGATTACGTGAAAAATTCAATTTAAATTAAATATCAGAACATAATTTATTTGAAGAATTGTATACACTTCATTGAAAACCTGAACAAAATTCCATTACTGTTAATAAACATTTACACTTACATGGACTCTCCACCTGCTATTGCTATCTAGTTATGCTAGAAAATTTCGATCAAATGGCAAGTGGAGACTCGCAATAATATTTATATGCTATCTGTATGCTATGAATACATGCTATATCGGCAGAACTTGATAGCATGTATATAGCAGGCATATTTTGACGTTTCTTCTATTTCAATAGAGAGTCTACTGACATTTTAAGTATTTATTCAAATGACTAGCAGTCTAGGCTATCGACAAAAGAATGATTTTATGTGTATATTCATACGACGGATGAAAATCCGGGATTTTTCCATCCGAGATTTTTTTTTCCATTTTTTTCAATTCTTTTGTATGAAAAGGGGCGTGTCTGTTTTATAATTTACGTGATGTAATTTGTTGAAACGATGGGATAGAAAAATCCCGGATTTTTATCCGTCGTATGAGCACTTCAAAACGTCAAATTATAGCGTAATTAAACGTCAAATTATAAGTTTACCACACCAGACTCCATCTTGGCAAATTTTGATAGAAAGAGAAAGTAGATTGAAATAGTATTCAGATAGCAGGTCGAGAAGCCGTGTTAAATTCAGAAAAATCTTTGAATGATAGGATTATTAATGGTTGATCTCTAAATCCTTCTGCTCGGCGAAGTGCCTTCGCAAAAAACACTTCGTATATTTAAGACATCGTTTTTCAATCTGGATCTAAATTTTGTTTGGGGTCGACGCTTGTTATTTAAGAACCATATTTAAATATATTGAATTTATATGTTGTTCTTTGAAGAACGTCATCTTTCTTTTTACTATATTTAACAAACCAATACTCGCTTTGAAGATAGTACTTGTTTGATCCATTACTTGGATACTGGCCTTCTTTTTGCCAAATCATATTTATATTTAAGGGTTAATATACTAATGTTTCATGTGATGATGGTACAATTTCCTCTTGTGATTGGTTTCGTCCGCTTGAGCCATTTCAAATTCCAATTCTTTGTAAGCAATTTTTGAAGCACCTCAACAATGTTCTTATTGGTTTTGGTAAATATTCCATAATTTGATTTTTTAATCCATTTGAATCCTTTGGCTCAAATAGGTAACACACAAATACAGGGTGTCCCGGAATGAATAGATAAGCCTTAAACAGCTTAAAATAGAGCTATTCCGCGCTCAAAATAAAATATAAAAAAAATATATCCCAAGTATAGTACCTAAGATATATTATTTTTTTAAAAAAAGCTAGTTTTTCACATTACTTTACTTTCCCGATCACCACGGCTACAAATTCATTAAATCCATCGGTTTTTTGGTGTTATAATATTCTTAATGGACTATACTAATAGATATGCACTAAATAGTATGATTAGTTGTTGCACTTTTTTTGAAAAAAAAATCTAAATTTTAATTTTCAGCATGAAATGTGGCTATTTCTTGTCTTAAACTGTACCTGATGATAAGCGATTTATAAACTTGATATTTGCTACCTAAGCGTGATCTGCGCTACCCATCTTTTTTGTTCATAAAATGTATTAAACATGCTGCATTAACTTTATTAAACATTTATTTAATGCGTCACTCGACTTGTTCGACATCGTATATATTTATTCCGTTTTTCTGGCTTGTATCTTGGGGATTTTTGTGTATCAAAATGCCACGTATACTGATTACGTGGCATTTTGATACACAAAAATCCCCAAGAATACGCAAAGATGAATTATATTTATGGTGAATGGAGAAGCAACGCAAATACAGCTGCAGTTTTTTATAGGGAAAGATACCCAAACGCGCGTCACCCGGATTATCGCGTATTTATCAGAGTCCACGGTTGTTACTCAGAAGGAAGATTACCTGGTAGCGGTGTTGGTGGTACTAGCACTGGAAGAGTCGCTAATATTGACACTGAAGAAACGGTGCTTGAGGAAATTGAGCGAGATCCGTCTACCTGTACAAGAGCAATAGCACGACGCACAGGTATCACAAAATCGAATGTGCACCGTGTATTGAAAAAAAATTAAGTTCCACCCCTACCATATTAGACGCGTGTACTCTGGAAGCAAGAGACTATTACGCAAGATTGTGTTTTTGCCGACAGATGCTTGCGAAAATAGAACAAGATTCGCAATTCTTGAATAATATTCTATGGAGGAATGAATCAACACTGAATAGGGATGAATGCTTTAACATGCACAATCTTCACAGCAGACAACTTTTGAATCCTCATTTAATGCGAGAAAACAGATCCCAGTACAAATTCAAAATAAATTATTGGACTGGCATATTGAACGGAAAGAATTGGCCCATTTGAACTGCCCGGGAACCCCGGGAGGCCAAAGCTATTTGGACTTTCTTCAAAATGATCTGCCACATTTATTGGAAGAGGTGTCCGAGGAGGTGAGAGTATCCCATTAGTTCCAGAATGATGAGTGTCCAGCGCACTATGCAGTAAACGTTCGGTCGTATTTGAATTCAACATATCCAGATAGACGGATTAGCCGTCTGGGGTCCATTTTGTGCCCACCACGTTCGCCGGACCGAAATCCGCTGGATTTTTTTTACTGGGGCTACCTCAAAGACGGAGTCTACTATAAACTGATCAAGAGATTAGAAGAGTTACGTAGCCGTGTCCAGGAATCCGCTTCAAAAATTACTCAACAGCGTTATGCGCGACTTCTCAAAACAGCTTTTATTCGGAGATGTCGGGCGTATATCAGAGTCGGTGGCAGGCAGTTTGAGCATTTACTGTAAATGTACATAAGTTAAATAAATTATTATCAATGTGTAACGTTGTTTTTTATGAAGCTCTTATCATCAGGTACAGTTTAAGACAAGAAATAATCCAATTTTGAAAATTTGGTTATATAATCGAATTTACTCCTTCTGCATATTAATAGCAATAACTCGTATTTACATTAGATAAAAGGATGTATTATACTATTTTAGAATCTGCATTAAACACGTATATTTTTAAAATAGTTGGCCACTTAGGTTCTCATACATTTTTTTTCACCAAACACGCTCAAACTTTTATAAAAAAAAAATGTTTACCACATTTCATGCTGAAAATTGAAGTTTAGATTTTTTTTCAAAAAAAGTGCAACAGCTACTCATACTATTTAGTGCATATCTGTTAGTATAGTCTATTAAGAATATTATAACACCAAAAAACCAATGGACTTAATTTATTTGTAGCCGTGGTGATCGGAAACGTAAAGAAATGTAAAAAAATGGACTATTTTTTTTAAAAAATGGACTTTTTTTTTTAAATGATTTATCTTAGGTACTACTCGGGATATATGTTTTTTTGTATTTTAATTTGAGCGCCTGATAGCTCTTCTATAGGGTGTTTAAGGCTTATCCATCCATTCTAGGACACCCCGTCTACATAAGAATAAACTGTAAATCTTTCTATAATTCTAAAAATAAGAGCTTCCTTTAGTTCCTCGTTGAAGGACGTATTCTGTTTAGTAATTTATCGACCATGGACTTTAACGTAAAACCCACATTATAGAGATGTTTTTATTGACAACAAAGCTGTTATTATAGTTGGCAATATATAAAGTTCTGGTTCTGAGAAGGATATCTCAGGTTCGATTTCAATCAAACGTTTGCGGATGCATGTTTTTATTTGATGTCAAGTCGTTTTTTGGTATCCTTTTGCCGAATATTGTTTTTAATCTTTTAAAAATTAGAGCCACTTGTCGTACTTTAGCGATGATTGGGCCGTTTTGGTGATGTTTAGTTAGTGAGTGTTGATTTTTATTTATTATTTTTAAATCTTCGGTTTCCTCGTAAACTGAATCTTCTTCAACGGAATTGATATCAATGTTACTGTTACTTATGCCAATTGAATTTTGTTGTAATACAAAATTATCTCTTTTATATACCACTTTAAGTATGGCCAATTGGATACCGAGAGCAACGCACATGCATCTTAACTTTCTTTATTACAGAAGCGCCGTCTGAAGTTACGTTTTAGGGCGAAATACCAAATTCGGTAAGTTTAGTATCAAAAATGGTAACACATTTTTCAGCTGACAATGACCGTGGAATTCGGATTAAACCGAGATTTCGAAATGAATGTACATTTACATTCATAAAACGATGCTTTCTTACATCGAAAGTGAGGCTTTAAAAGCTTTATCTTGATTTATTCTTAAAGACATGTCTTTTTTTCAATGTAGTTTGTATGGACTAACCATATTCTAGTACCATTTTTTTACTGTATTCGACGAATTCGGAATGTTTTTATATGCTTTATGTTTTAGTAATTTTTGTAAATCATAAGATGTACAAATTCTATTAAAAGAAATGCAATCACGTGCAGATAAACGTGTGATTACGGCTCGTAAATTATTTTCAATAATTTCTTTAAATTATTTTGTTATATTTTGTGTATTACTTGAATGCATGAAACTTCTAAAATGGCTAGCTTCATAGCATGCTGCTGTGTAATTAAAACTCAAATACATATTTACCGAAATACCGGTATTTTAGAGGTGATTTATCGGTATGACGGTAGGCAAATTTGACTTGATTTACCGGTAAATCGGTAAATCGAGCAAAGATCTAGGTTTTTAACTCATTGCGATGCTTGCTGATAAGTTCTAAACGAATATGGAAATTGAGAGAAAGCGTTGCAGAGCGAATTTTGCTTGTGGCCTTTGACACCACATGTCAGGACGAGTTATGAGTGCCACCAATAAAATACCACATCAGCGTATGTTTCCCAGGCTAGGGGTTTCTGAAGTGGCCGCCTGTCTTATAGCAAGGAGCTTGCTTTGCCCATGTATGTCACCAGTCCACAACCCACACACGTCTCAACCTAGTAAGAGGGTTGAGCGGCAAGCCAACTATCTGCTCTCAGAAAAATCTGGTTATAAAATGTACCTAAAGGCCTAGAATAAATTTAACGTTTTGATAATAAGAACAACCTCCGGAAATGTATACGGGAATATGGGGTGTCTAACGAAATCTCGGTTTTTAAAATCCCGATTTTCAAAATCCCGGTTTTGTATAAAATAACCCGAATTTTATTAAGTCCTGCTTGAATTTTTAAAATTTGGCATGTGGGAATATGGCACTCAAATGATTTTTTGACAAAATTCGAAAATGAGTTTGCGATAAAGTTCTAGAAACTGGCTAATAGAGATGGAATTTGCATGAAGGGCTAAGTGCTCGTGACAGTTTTCGAAGTTGTCAGCCTCTACAATTATTGCATTTCAAAATGTTGCAATTACAAAATCTCGCATAACAAAATGGTCCAGTAGGTGTCATTAATAGATTCTGTATAATCTGCTCCTACGTGAGGCACACAGTGTGACATATTTGCTGATCCCGGCTCCTACGTCCCCCGAAGTTAAATCTAAAGCCCCTCGAAGGGCTAAGTGGCGGAGGGGAGAGCACAGCGACCTCTCGCGTGCCCGTGAAAGTTATCGAAGCCGTTCGCCTCTACAATTTTTGCATTTCAAAATGTTTCCTTATCAAAATGTTGATTTTTTATTAATCTAGCAACTACAAAATGTTGCAGTTACAAAATGTTGCAAGCACCAAATCTTGCAATTAAAAAACTTTATTAATTATTTTGTGCAATTAATTAGAACTAGAAGAAAAGAAAACCGAGATTTTGAATATCGAGATTTCGTAGTACACGATTATGGAACATACTAAGCCATTTAAGACCTGAGATCTTCAGAACCTTCCAAATCAAGCGGAAATTTGCACTCTGTACGTAGTTATACTACAAGAGCTTAGATGGTCTAAGAGTTGGATACGTACCTTCATCGATAGCTACAATTACACCGATGGTTAAATAGAATATGACTTTTTCATCCAACAGCGAGTGCAGTAATTTATCATCGACCTTTGTTCAATCAATCAGGTGGCAATTTTTCCAAAACTTCTTCCAAAAATCAATAAAAATACGATTTCCATCCAACATACCTAATATACTTATAAGTTCCATCCCATGTGACCATATTCCAGAATTTCTTCCAAAAATCATTTAAGAAACCCATTTTCATCCAACATACCCAATCTCATCATAATCGGTTAAGAAACAACCGAGTTGCGTCCCACAGGACCATATTCCAGAACTTCTTCCAAAAATCATTCAATAAATGCTTCCAAAAATCATTAAAGAATCCCACTAATTTTTTACCACGCATAAAACTGTTCTACATTTAATTGTCCACGATAAATTGTGTCCACGGTAAATTGTGTCTACGATAAACTGTTGTACGGTTAAATGTTCACGTCAAATTGAAACACGATAAATTGTTTACGATAAAGAGACCGTCACCCGTGATGGCAAGTTTGTTACACTGCGACATTTGGATTTACGGTGCAATACGTTTGCCTAGGCCCTAGAACGTTAAATGAGGATTTACTTCCTTCATAAATGCCGCTATTTCAGGCCAAAAGTAGGTTTGACCTTGGGCTATTGTAAAGTAATGTGAACAATATTGTTCATTTTGTTGGTTAGCAATTTCTATGTTTTTTGTCGGCTGCCTCGTTTTCTACAATGTCAGAGTGACCAGTGTAAACTCCATGTTATCTTAGGGCCTATTTTTTAATTCAACCTGAGCAAGCAGTGCGCTGTCAAAAAATACTCTGTATTTTTTTATTCAACCTGAGTAATTTTACTCTGCACACTGCGTTTTTATTTGTGAACTGTGCTTACACCGAGCTTACTCGTTTCTTCAAATTTTACTCTGAAATTAATGTCAGTGTACGAAGAGTGTGCAAAGTAAAAAACAATTTTTTACTCTATACGCACCGGATAATTTTACCCAGTACAACCTTTGCTCGGTGTACACTACCCGGGGTAAGCCTGCTTGCTCGGGTTGAATTAAAAAATAGACCCTGTGTAGACGATTCTTTCATTCTAGAAGAACAAAGCCGAGCGTATGGAAAACAAGTTATAAAGTGTATTAAGTTTTTTTAATAAATAATTTAATAAGATAATTAGTAGGTTTTGTTAATAGTAAAACACGTGAACCACTGCAAAGATATTAACGCTTTAAAAGTTAATATTTCAACAGGTTATGGGCCCAGATATCCCAGTTATCACGATATCCGAGTTAAAAGAAGTGAGGTTAAGCCTTTTTTAAAAACGTGGTTAACAAAAATTAAAAAAGTAATAACTGTAAAACTAATTAAAAAAAAGTAAAAACAATTTTGAAAAATAATATGGAATCGCATATGTTGGAAGATATATCGAACGTTGAGAAGTTAAGTCGAGATGGAAGTAATTTTCAAATATGGAAATTCCAACTAACTATAATATTAAAAGCTTTAGGACTTTTAGAATATACAAATGGAGAAATCGAGAAACCTGTAGAAGATAAAGTAAAAATTGAAAAATGGATAAAATCAGACGCCAAGGTGCAGAAAATAATAATCTCTACAATAACCAAACAGCCATTAATGCATATAATTAATTGTAACACAGCTCAACAAATGTTTGAGAAAATTTGCTCAATTTACCAGATGGATAATGAACAACAAAAATGCAATTTACTACAAGAATTTTATAATTACTCGTATAAGAATGGTGATCTTGCAGTACATATAAGTCAGCTTGAAAATTTAGCATTTCGTTTGAATGCTCTTAACACTAAAATCGATGACATGATGTTAATAACCAAAATTCTCACAACGTTGCCGGATAAATATAAGCATTTTGTTACAGCGTGGGAGTCGACGCAAATTAATGAGAAAACAATGACAAATCTCACCGCAAGATTATTAAATGAAGAAGCACGTACGCGAAACACTAAGATAGATGAGACAAAACAACCAATTGCGTTCAAATCAGCAGAAAAGAAATGTTTTGCTTGTAAAGGCAATCATCTTGCTCGTTTCTGTCCAAGAACATTTCAAATAGTCAACGAAAATTTTGTAAGTTTTGTCGAATATCAAATCATACGGAAGAGGATTGTTTTTTTCGTAAAAATAAATATCAAATGCAGAAGAATTCAACAAACGAGAAAAATCTACTTAGTGTAAATGCAATCACATCACATGATGGGAAGGTTAATTTCAAAAAGGACCTAGTAGAGATAAAATTAAATAATAAAACTATAATGAAGGGTAACAAGAATGAAACAGGATTGTATGAGGTAAAAATTAAAACAGGCTCTTATGAAGAAGCGTTAGTTGCTGATAATCAAGTTGTGAAATGTGGCACAAGAGGTTAGGTCACCTTAGTTACGCATATTTAAAAAGGCTCAAATCAATGTCGATTGGTATTGATTATATAAAGTGTGATGTAAATCAACTAGATGCTGTATGCGAAGTTTGTGTAAAAGCAAAGCATACAAGACAACCATTTAATGAAGAAAGGGCTAGAGCATCTAGACCTTTAGAATTAGTCCATACTGACTTATGTGGACCTATGACCCCGTCAACATGGGACCACAATAAATACATAGTTACATTTCTGGATGATTATACACATTTTACGATGCTGTATTTAGTTAACAATAAAAGTGAAACAGCAAAGGTAATTCAAAATTATATAGCTGAAGTTGAATCAAAATGGAACCTAAAAGTATCCAAATTAACATGTGACTCTGGAGGAGAATATGTTAGTAATTTTATTAAAAATTGGTGCAGTCAAAAAGGAATTGTTCTGGATTACACAACGTCGCACACCCCTCAACAAAATGGCAAGGCAGAGCGGCTTAATAGAACACTTATGGAGAAATCTAGAGCTCTTCTATATGAGTCTAAATTAGAAAATAAAAGGTGGGGAGAAGCAGTTCGTACAGCTGCGTATATTTTAAACAGAAGTCCAACCAGAAACATGGAAGTAGCACCTGCGCAAGCTTGGTATAACAGAGTACCTAATCTTGCTAGACTTCAAATTTTTGGATCCATCGCATATGCAAAAATTCAAGGTCATTTAAGAAAACTTGACGATCGTAATCAAAAGTGTATATTCGTGGGTTATGCTACAAAATCATATAGACTATGGGATCCAGTTAAAGAAAAAATTGTGCAATCAAGGGATGTAATATTTGATTGTCACGGTAAAATGAATTCAAATGATAGCTATATAAATACAAATGACAGCTGTTTAAATGAAAACACCAAAGAAGAGGATAAAACTGATTATCAAAGTAATAATCAATATTCAACTGTAACTGACCATGAACCATCGTCAACCGAATCAACCGAATTGCGACGTAGTATAAGAAGTAAGAAATTACCGGAAAAATTCAAAGACTACGTATTGCTTACATATGAGGAAGCAATCAATGGACCAGAAAAGAATAAATGGATACCAGCTATAGAAGTGGAAAAGAACGCCTTAAGCGACAACCAAACATGGTCGCTTGTAAATCGTGAAGAAGCCGAAAAAGAAAAGGTATTAAGCAGTCGTTGGATATTCAGAATCAAAGATGACGGAAAATATAAGGCTAGACTAGTCATTAGAGGATGTGAACAACAATATGGTGTAAATTTTGAAGACACATTCAGTCCAGTAGTAAACATAAGTTCTTTAAGAATTCTGTTTGCTATAGCATCGATACAAAGCATGAAAATTATGAAATTCGATATTAAATCAGCTTTTCTATATGGACATCTTGATGAGAACATATACATGCAACCGCCAGAAGGTTACAACATGGGAAACAAAAGTTGTAAACTCAAAAAAGCACTCTATGGACTTAAGCAAGCTCCTTTAAATTGGAATATAACATTTATCAAGTTCTTAATGAACCAAGGACTTGAACTAATTGGAAATAATCAACAAGAAATGGAAAATCTATTAGACCAGCTGAAGGTTATATTTGATATGACATCAAGCACAAATCCTGACGTTTTTCTTGGTATCGAATTTTTAAAAACACCAGTGGGTCGATTCTGGTGTCTTTAGGAAATAGGAATTTTTTTCCTATTTAGGAAAAAATTGTGATAGCAGTTTTTTCCTAAGAAAATCTTTCCTATGGTTTATTTTAGTACACATAGGAATAAATTTTTCCCTAATTCTTAATTTGAGTATTGAAAACCATGACACTGTATTAAGAATAAAATTTATTGTATGTAATTATATTTTTTGTCTAATTAAAAATTAAAAGAATTAAATTAAAAGAATATTGTATGTGTTATAAAAGAATATCTTTCCGTATCCAAAGTAGGTGCGGAAAGATAAACGTCAAAACTGCGATAAATAGGAAAGAATAAATTCCCATAAGACACACCCGAATAAGCTTATAGGGGAAAAAATACAAAACTGCTATACAAATTTAAAATTCTTTCCTATTTCCTATTCCTATAGGAAAACCAGACTCGACCCACAGATGGGTTAAAATTAAAACAAGAAAATTATTCAAAGAAAATGTTGATCAAATTTCAAATGCAAGAATCTAAAACAGTGGAGACGCCACTCCTACCGAATAAGGAACAAATTCCAGAACAAGACATTGAAGAAGGATACCCTTATCGAGAAGCAGTAGGTAGTCTACTATATTTATCAAATAAGACTAGACCGGATTTGGCATTTTCTGTAGGATTTGCAAGCCGCTATCTAGAAAAACCCAACACTCAACATGTAACAAACGTAAAACGAATTTTTAGATATTTAAATGGTACCATTAGTGATGGAATTGAATTTAATTGCAACAGTACATTAGACTTAATAGCCTATTGTGATTCCGATTTTGCTGGAGATATGGATACACGTAAAAGTACTACTGGTTATTTAGTTTATTTTTGTGGCGGGCCAATATGTTGGTGTTCTAGAAAACAGAACATTGTAGCACTTTCTAGTACGGAAGCAGAGTACATTGCTGCGGCTGAATGCTGTCGTAAATTGTTATGTCTTAAAACACTCATAGAAGAACTACTCGATGATCAAAAGATAGATGTGAATCTTTTTCTTGATAATCAAAGTGCAATAAAAATGATTCAAAACGGGATTGTCAACATGGTTTGATTAAAATCAAATATTGTAAATCTGAAATGCAGACGGCAGATATATTAACTAAACCATTAGGATATACTAAATTTGTTAAATTTAAAAATCAGATCTTAACTTAGTTAAAAAAAAAATACTGTTAATAATGTTTTTGTAATTAGTTGTGCTCCAATGGAGAAAGCAAACTACTCACAAGTACTTGTATCTACTCGCAGCCACCCATGCTCAAATGGTGGTGTAGATGTTGAAAGTAGTTACGCATAAAATTAACGGTAGGTATTTTGGTTCAAAAGATTCTAATAGATGGCTTTGTGAGGGGTAGGCTATGTTGAAATGTCAGGACAAACAATATTTTTTGTTTACTTCTGTAAAATACCAAAAGATTTTTGACATATTTTTCTTTTCGGCCGGCGTTTATCATAATGAAAGCGTTGCCTTCATTATAAGAACAGTTTTTACTCATTTTTGAGATTTGATTGTGGATTTTAGTAAAAAAAAAAAATTAATTTTCCAAAATAGGACGACAGCAAAATTATACACATAGCTAACTTTGTACACAAAAAACGTTATGTTTTACTTCTGTCATAGTTTTAGCTCGTTCCATTGGTTATCTACTTGCAAGTACTTGTGAGTAGCAAATTTGTCCCATTGGAACACAGCTATTATAATTTAAGGGGAAATAATTGAATTAAATAGAAAAACTACTTAAGTAGTGTTGCTTTCGCTAATCCGCTTATCTTAGCTAAGAAATGTGAAAGCAACAACTTTTGGATTTAATTTTTTAATGCGTTTTAATTTTTCTGTGTTGGTTCATTTTCTTAATATTTATTTTATTTTTTTTTATTTTATGAAATAGAACAAATTAAATTCGGTATTTTGCTATCAAATAACAAATGCTAAATTATTCTACAAGATAAATTTTTCGAGAAAAATAGAAAAAATAATGCCTTGCGGTAAACACCATAACCATAACATGATTTTATTTCCCCTAATCCTAAAAATTTTTTTCTTAACATTCTAAAACAATCGGCTTGAATACAATGCAATTGTTGTTGTAATTTTTTGAAAGCAACACAGCTTTAGTTTATAATTAAGGGGAAATGTTGAAATATTGTACTTATCAACTAAGTGTTTATAGTATTAGGAATTGGTTATGTATTCGTATAACTTGGTTTGATGGGTAACTGTCATTATTGTGTAGACGATTCTTTCATTCTAGAAGAACAAAGCCGAGCGTATGGAAAACAAGTTATAAAGTGTATTAAGTTTTTTTAATAAATAATTTAATAAGATAATTAGTAGTTTTTGTTAATAGTAAAACACGTGAACCACTGCAAAGATATTAACGCTTTAAAAGTTAATATTTCAACATGAAGCTGTCATAGGGCTAGGCATATTTCTGACCTGGCGGAGATCCGTGCTATAGCAGTAAAAGTGTTCTCCATTAAACACAACTAGACATATTCATTCCGAGTAGTTGGTTTATTTGCACTTTTAAACGGTCTTGAAGCGAATGAGAGGCTATATCGTCGTTTGTTTATCGTCATTATTAATATCATTAACATAATTTTAAAATGGTTACTTCTAACAGTCTACATTAAACCAGTTTTTGTGAAAATCGCTCGATTTAATAGGCCTTTGACTAAAAATGATTGCGTTAGTTGCTCTTGATATCTCGGAGTTTATTCTCATTTCTATACTGTATAACACAGTGCGGCCTTGTGAGGATTCGGCTGAATTATAACAAGGTTTCCGCTCATACTGAATCACTTTTCCTATTATTCCAAGCATCCATTCCATTTTCGGATTTTTTAATCATTTTGATGTAGTAGTAGAGCTTTTTCATTGCTAACGTTAGTAAGTCGAATTATACTGATCTAAAGGCAATAGATTCAATTAACCTTTCTTCAGCATTTTGGGGTTTTGTTGGTGGGTGGACTCGCACTCTTCTTGTGAATGTAAAAACAAGAAAAATGTGGGGAATACAAGAAAAATGACAAAAATTAAACAACATATGCCACCGGTAGTAAAAGATGGACAGCTTTTTAATATTCGCTTGGAAACAACACTAACGTCAGAGAAGGCGGGGCCGACAAAACAGTGGCGACTAAATTTCGAGGATGTTAATTGACTTGGTAAGGGTTTTCATCTGTTCCGATGTTTACACTATATGTCACGAGTTATTGAGGCCATAAAACCAATCCCAAATCCGAATCTGTTCTCAATGTTAGGAGCATCTGAAGGCATCCAGCCTTAACATAACGTATGGCATCCAGCCTTAACATTCTTCACCACACACGTAACAAGTGGTTGACCGGTAGGCTAACAACTTTCTCTCATAAAACTAACTAAGGTATGAACTCTATACATAGGATTCGTATTATCATAAAGGGTTCATATCACAAACATAACCTCGGAAATTGTGCATGGACAACGCTTTACAAATGGGATCATGGAACATGCTTAGCGCGTCGGCGCGTGAAGTTATATGTGACTTCCGAACTATCAATATACGTGGCAAGGTTAGACTCCATGCTAAGAAATTCATCATCATTATCGTTAATATCAGATTACCTTAAATATGAAATCGTGGCATAACTCTACTGAAAGCTGCTTACAAAGTGTTCATGTAGTTTTCGTCGCAACCGATCAGCCACTGACCAGTACTCCACTATGAGAATGACTGTGTAAAAAATGTTGGCAGTACAATTTAACCATACATCAACTATATGTAGACTTCAACAGGTATCGAGACCCTCTGGGCCTCGCTCATATGCCTTGGAATACCGAAGAAACTCGATTCTATATGTAAATTAATATCGTCTGGATTTACAGTTAGTATCGAAAATGATCATACACCCTGATTTTTGAGAAAAAAATCTTGATTTTTTTTTTATTATAAACAGTAAATGAATTTTTATTTTGTATTTTTGGATTTGTTAATTTGTAAAATAATTTAATCCAATAAAAATTGCAAAATAAGTTCTAAATCCTTTTATTTTGTAAATTTTTCTCAAAAATCAGTGTTTATGATCATTTTCGATACTGATTGTATATGTAGAATCGTAATTGAGGAATCTGTGTCAGACTCCCTTGAAATAACATGTGGTGTTCGACAAGTAGATGCATTCGGGTCTGTGATGGTCAATTATGTACTCGAGTATGTAGTAAAAAACTTAACATTGAAACTTTGCACTGTATATTTAATAAAATAGAACAATTGGCACCATACGCACAATAGGATGTTGAAATAGGAGAGAGAGGGCAATGGATCGAGACAGATGGAGCAGCACTGTGCAGGCGGCATAATCCTCATGGGATGTAAAATCTTTAGAAGGAGGAAGAGAGACTCACGCACTCACGCACGAGGCCAACATTTTTCATGATTATGATTTTTATGATTATTCCGGTAAACCGATTCGCAGTACACGTTTAGTCTGCACGCACATATGCACACACAATACACTTAGATTTTTTAAAAAATCCGCAAAAGCCTCGAGGCATCGAGGAATATATATTCTTCAATGCTCGAGGTCACAACTTTTAAATGATATTTCAGTTAAAATATTTGCGATTGAAATATTTTTCATGAAGATGATTCAACCCAATGACAGAAAAGGCATTTCAGATAAACCCAAAGACTCTATTTTATAGCAAAGGCAGTTTAATCAAACAATTTATATAGTTCTGGAGGTTTCGTAAAATATTTTGTCTATGTGCGACTTATGAAATTCATATCTGATAATTGCTTCGATGCTTCTAGTCGATGATTTTGTACACTCAACCTTAAAATTAAATTTTAATGACCGCTGAGTAAAATTCAGCAGAATCGAGTAGATTGGATATAATTATTTATAATACACTTGTAACTTGTACACACATTTAACTTTTAAAAGATAAAACTTTTCACAAACATCATTATCACCTAGTATAGGTTAGGTTAGGTTAGATTAGGGTGGTTCTCAACATGAGGTGCTCTTGGACCATCTGCTGTCTGTTGTTCTTCGAGCTTCCACTTAAAGCAGTAATTTGAACGCAGTGAACGGTATATCAACATCTGCCCTGCTTAAGGGAGGTTGTGCTTTGTTGAACGAGTTCATTCCCTATTATAATGAAATGCGCTGGCAAGTACATCAGGTTGGTGTTGAACTGATCTGCCGTCTTATTAATGGATGAGCGACTATTCTGGGCTATACTTACGACGTAAAGAAATATAATTTGTGCGTCTTCTTGACTGAAGCCTGGCTGTCCGAAAATATGCGGAAAAAATATGCAGCTTAGCTTGAAAAATGCTAAAATAGCCCGAAAGACAAAAGGAGAGGTCTACATTTAATTTTTCACAGACGTCCAATCCCATCCTTCCCATCCATCTTTGAACAATCTGTGAAGAAATTAATACCTTCAGTATTCAGAAATGCTTGTACCAACCAGTCCTCTGGTGGGAATATCGGTCATTAACCACCAATTGATGGTGGTGGATAGTCGGTAGTATTTGGGATGTTCTTGTTGCTTAGGTTAGAAGAATGTCCTTTACTGTTACAGTTCCTAGTTCAGGATGGCACATAAATCACACGGGTTTTTGAAACTAATTGAGAAGCAAAATCAGCAAAGTCTTTGGCTGATTTGACGACAACATGTTCGCTTTGGCTCATCATTTGGCTCATCTCTTTCCATCTATCGCACCTTTTCCGTGCGATGTAGCAAAATATTTCCAAAAAAGGACTTTTTTTACTTTTCACTCAACATTGATGTTATCTTTGCCATATAACAGTTCTTAAATTCTGATGCAAGAGAATCGCTTCAAATGATTTCCGCTTAATGTTAATCTTCACTTTCTTTACGTAACAAGTCGAATAACTTATGTAAGAAAACAAAAACTGTTTTCTTTGTTTTTAGCATTTGCGTCAGAGTGTATAAGCAAAGAGTATGTATTTTTATAAAGAGTAACGAAGCAGAGGAAAAATCTTCATCCACAAATGCGTGGGTCATGCAATTTAAATGGGGTATACAATACACTTACACAACAATTTTTTAGTTTATTTCGATCGAATATTGCGATACTCGTGACTATGTTAGAAAACGATCAAAATTACGTTAATTATTGAATTTTAACTGTGTTGTATAACCCATTTAAATTGCAGAACCCATGCATTTTTTGATGAACATTTTTCCTCTGTTTCGTTACTCTTTATAAAAATACGTGCTGTTTGGTATAAGGTATGTTTGACAGTAAACAAAAGAAATCTTGTTCGCGATCAAAGTGCGCTTTGAACTTCATTCTGGTATCCACAGCCGAAGACCATTGCAAAATCAACTTGAAGGATACGCACATTTTCATTGAGTATGTATAAGTCTTTTTGAAACTCATTGGCTTAAATTCGTTTTAAATTAACATGATTCATCATAATATGGATTGAATCAATCAGTTTATCTTTAATTTCACCTGAACTTGTTTTATATGGTTTACTAAACGTAGTTTATTATTTGAATTCTTTTCTTTCCATGCACAGACTTTACTTAAATCCATAGATAATAATATTTTTTTACAATCAGAACAAGTATCACATTTATTTTTCCAGCACTTCAAATCTAAAGAGGGATCACATAAAATCTTACACCACCAGTCGTTACAATAGTTTTGTTTCAAACCTTTCATTTTGAACATAAAATTTTCATGGGTTTACACTGATCTGAAGGAGTGTCTTTCATAAACAACACGTTTTTCGGTCGCAGACTACAAGATTTTCAAACTTCATGGTTAAAGTTCACTTTATGGTTAAATAATGCTTCTGACACCTTTTCTTGATGCTATTTTCCTAAACAACGACACGGACGGTAGTAAAAGGCTTTCACATCCTCATATTGTGTATCGTCACCTGATATGCTTGTGTTTTGACTTTCGGCTAGAGCAATGTTCTTTTTATATGCTAGTTCGGTTATTATCGCTCTTTTCTTTCTTGAGGATTGAAGAAGTTTTTTAATAGCCTTTTGAACAGCTTTATATAAACTTTGTTTAGACTTGTATGGAGATTCGGTACTAACAGAAGGTTCAGCAATATTTTGACCTTGAACCCGTTTTTGGCTCTTTGCAGTATATTCTTATTCCTTTCCTTAAGTCTTATAGCTTTTAACTCAATTTCCGATAGATTTTCTCTTTTTCGCTTACGAAGTTTGGCTTCATTACTGGTGAAGTTCGGATCTTCCTCCAAGGCTTTATTTAGTAAAGCGTTTACATACACAATTTTTTCATTAGTTTTTAGACCACTAAAAGGTAACTTAACAAGTATTATTATAAAAAGGAATTAAGCTTCATGTAAAAAATCTCTCATAGTCTCATCCTTACAGGTTTAATAACAGAGCATTTATGTCCAAATCCCAAAAGATGGGATAATACCCGACCTTGCATTGTGGCTCTTTTCACAAATCTGGACAGAGCCCACTGAAGTTGCCCGTAACGATCTTTCTGTTTAGCATTTGATCCTTGAACACAGAGAGAGAGAGAGCAGTGTCTGTATAATTGCCCCTGACTGGATGTTGATATAGACCCCTTCTATATCCATTAAAATTATCATGGATTTTTCCTTATATTCATGGAATTTTGCGATTTTAGCAATAAGGGAGTGAAGAACAGTTTCCACAGAGTTCCCCTTGCAATGTGTATGTTGGGTTTCTGGCTCAATTGAACTCCTAATGTGTGGTTATATCAGTTAAGAGGCTAAACTTATAGGTCTAAGGTCTAAGCTGAGATCTTTTTCCTGTCTTAGGTATAAATATTACATTTACTTCATTCCACTTACTAGGAAATTGACAGCGTTCCAGGCTGCCCTTGAAAATATCTTCCAGACAGGTTTAGTTTACGTCAGTCGTTTGTTGGACATCCGCCAGCAGGTCTTGTTGATTTATAAGGGTTAAAGCTATTTAACTTTTACATGATTTACTCCTGCTTATGACCTTGTTTACAATGCCTGCGGCTCTGTTATCCATAAGCGGTTGTGGCGCAGATTCGCCACTAGCTGGAAAGTAAATTTTCAGTAGTAGCTCAATGAATTCTGTACCATGTATGGTCCAAGAAACTCAGAGATAGTACTCTACGCAGCCTTATTGCCTCAGCTCTTAAATTTTACCACAGTTACCACAGTATAGCCTCCAAACAGTTGTTATAGCATTTATTAATTAGAATTTGTATGTTTTGATGACTTCCTTAGCGGCTTGAGTTTCCTTAGCCCTTCTAAATGGTCGGTCTTCTGCATTTTTGAAGTTATACTTCTTTGCGCCCGTTGGAGACTTTTGGGATGAGGTGCTGGTCGAGAAACCGCGTCACGCTAAAAAATAAGACAATTCGATGATTGTACGTTTTTGTATAGGTAGTAGGCTTGTTCGTTAATGTTCGTTATTGTTTTTTTTTTTCATTCTTTTTTAGAAATCTCATAATGGATGAAAATACAGATAATGGTACAGATTCCGAGTTCGAGAACAATGACCGTGATGAAGAAACTCCACAAATCGCCATTGATGACAAAACTCTGGAGAATAAAAGGAAGAAAGCAGAGACCAACAGAAAATATCGGGCGAAAAAAATGTTGTTGACCGAAAAGAAACAACAGTCATAGGATGACAGAAGTCATAAGAGAAAATTAGCCGCCATCCGCACGAAAAACTACCGGGATAGAAGGACTGTACAGAAAATTGATCAAATTGCAGACAATGATTCGCAATCAACTGAATTTACAAGTAAAGATGTACCACGACCCAAAAAAAATATTCATTGCTCGCAAATAGCAGGGCCCTCACATAGACAGGTGCCATTTGTCCGAAAAAATCCAATCCATGATTCGCAGATAGCGCGTCCGTCTACAAAAGAAGATCCAAGAATTACTACTGGAGAGTGTCACGGGAATAATAGAAATGAACCATCGGCCGTACCAATTTCTAATGCTGAAATTGAAAGGGTAGAAAATGAAAGGACAGATATGACTTCTAGAGAAAGCGATTATGAAGACCATGGTCAGGAAATTGATTGTGATAATCTTGACAGTAGCGATAGTGAAGACAGAGAAAACGCCATAAACAATGTTCAGATCGAAGAGTATCAACAATCAATGCAGGGTAATGTTTATACATCGTACAATGACCATATTTATGCACATAAAGAGTTTTTAAATAAATTTATAAATAACCCATTGGGCTATCCTTGTCACGTGTGTGATCGCCTCTGGTTTAAGAAGGATTTGAAAACAGTGCTTAATCAAAATGATACACTAAATATTGCACTCATTAGGAGAATTATTACGGTTCATAATGAAAAATTCGAAATATGTTCTATCTGCTTCAGAAGCATTCAAAAAAATCATATTCCACAATTATCCGTTTATAATGGCTTCAAATATCCAGAATACCCGGATGATTTACGTATTGGATTTGGTAACTGAACGATTAATATCTCCTCGTATTCCGTTTATGCAAATAAGACGCCTTCGACATATCAATGGCCAGTATGGAATTTATGGACAAGTTATAAACGTCCCAGTAGAGATTGATAACATGGTTAAGAAGTTACCCCGTGATGTGGATGATGATTATTGTATTAATGTGCATATCAAAAGAAAAAAAATTCATAAATCGAGTTTCGTACAGGGATTAGTCAATAAGAGGGTGATAAAAATATGGCTAAGATATTTAATACAGACGCAGTTATATACCACGTACCAAATTACAATTGATGATAGTTTTTTAAACTGTGACGAAGATAATGACTGTTACAACGAACAATTTCTTCACTTTCACGATGACAATGAATTGGCGGAAAATATCCCTATAGAGGAGAGTTTGGTTGCACAACAACAATCATTGATTTGGAACGAGGATTTCTACCTTAGAATCGCGCCAGGAGAACATAACGTGCCAATAAGTCTATTGTTCGATGAGCATGCTGAAGAACTTTCTTTCCCATTGCCATGATGGCAACGAGCGAATTAAGAAGATCAGACAGACGTGGTGTAACTCCATATCACTTATTATATATTGCCATGAAAATAATGAGAATCAGAGTCAAAGACTCTCTCAGTATAGCCTTTAAACATGTTGGGAAGAATACCAACATCACTAAGGAACAGATACAATCAGAAGATTACATTCAAGGATGTATCGAAAGTAACCTAGCTTTTTTGAGATCTATACTGAATTCAGCTTGGTATTGGTCTGAGAAGAAGAAAGATTTATTTGCTATGATTCGTCAATTGGGGAAACCAACGCTGGCCAAATTTATTACAACTCATTTACAAATTACGGAAAAAGAAATTAACTTCAAAAAAAAGAAGCCGAAGAATTAGAATACATGAAGAAAAGTACTCTAATTAATGAAGACGCTGTTACATGTTGCCTATACTTCAACAAATTAGTAAATGTTATTATGAATATATTACAATCAAAAAGATCCAGCCCATTTAAGAAATACAGAATTCTACATTACTTTAAGAGAATTGAGTTTCAACATCGAGGAAGCCCGCATGCTCACATAATAGCTTGGTGTGATAATGCTCCCAATGATCCACTGGGCAAAGACTATCAACAGGCTATTGATTTGATTGATGCACTCATTTCCGTATCAGCATCAGAAGCTTCAGGTAATATTAAATTGAATACTCACAAGCACACTTTCACCTGCTACAAGAAAATCACATCCAATCGTGCGCAAGAATGCAGATTTGAAGCTCCGTTTATGCCATGCAAGAAAACCGCGATATTAATTCCAATGAAAGATACCGAAGATAATTTTCCAATTTTGAAAAAAAAAGTGTAAGGAAATAAGAAAAAATTTAGAACAAGACGACTATCCTAATTTTGATGAATTTTATACACAAAATAATATTGCTTCGGATGAGGAATATTTAAAAATATTACGAGCGGGAATAAAGCGTCCACGAGTGTTTGTGAAACGCCAACCTTCTGAAAAGTGGCATAACCCCTTCAATCCCTTTATATTTAATGTGGTGAAGTCAAATACCGACATTCAATTGATTACGGAAGAGTATTCTTGTGCAGCATATGTTGTTGAGTATGTTAATAAAACAAATCGCGGCGTGAGTAATTTGCAGAGGAAAATTATAGAAACTATGAATGAGAATCCCAAATTTGATATAATAGATATCACGAGGAGTTTAAGTGTTTATCTATTAAACAATACGGAAATGACTAGCCAAGAAGCTGCTTGGTACCTCATGAGAGAGCCGATGTCCAAAGCTTCTACTCAAATAGTTTATATACCAACAGTTTGGCCCGTTGAAGGATCAAAAAAACAACGAAAGAGCTCTCTGCATTAGACGGTGAATCAACAGATATATGGAAGGAGAACTGGTTCGACAAGTACGAACACAGACCGAATGAATTAGAAGACATTTCGTTAGCTCAGTTCGTTTCCCAATACGAGGGCTGCCTTTTATATTTCGGGATTAGAGAACAAAAACAAATATTAATCATCGAAAATCGCTTTATTGTTTTTCAAAATATTCCCCATGAAGATCTATACACTTTTGCATGCGTTTGAACCAATTGTCGAAGCACTTTTTCCACTCTGATTGAGGTATCTCCAAAACATGCATTCTGAATGCAGCAACCGCTTCTTCAGGTGTCGAAAAACGTTGACCTCTCAGTTTGTTTTTTACGTACGGGAATAAAAAGAAGTCATTTGGCGACAAGTCAGGACTATACGGCGGATGACTCATTAAATCGATGTTTTGAGTGCTCAAAAATGCAGTTGTTTGAGCCGATGTGTGAGAGCTCGCATTGTCGTGGTGAAGAGTGATCCGTCTTCGGCAGTTAGTTTTCCTGATTTCTTGGAAGACAACTGGCAAACAAATAGTTGTGAACCACTCAGAATTGACGGTTGCGACATGTCCAATTTTTCCGAAAAAACAGGCGATCATTTGCTTGCAAGTGCTTCGTGCGCGAACAACTTTTGTTGGATTCGGCTCATCTTGAAACACCTATACAGTCAACTGCTGTTTACTCTTGGGCTCATACGCGTAAATCTACCATTCATCACCTGTCACTATGTCATAGACGTGTTTTGAAGCACCGCGGTTGTATTTTTTGAGCTTTTCTTTCGACCAATCGACACGAGCCTTTTTTTGAGCGATTTAAAATTGTGTGGGATCCAACGCGAACAAATTTTTTTGACATTCAAATGTTTATGCAATATTGAATGTATGCTGGTCCCACTAATGCCTAAGGTTGTCTCAATCTCACGATAGGTCACATGACGATCTTGCAATATCAGTTCGCGCACAGCATCAATGGTTTCCAGAACAACAACTGATTCTGGACGACTTTCACGAAATTCGTCTTGGAGTGAACTACGACCTCGATTGAATTCACCATACCATCGATAAACACTGGTCCTTGATGGAGCTTCATCGCCAAAAATTGAATTAAGTTCATCCATGTACTCTTGCTGCCTTAATCCACGTCGAAAGCTGTAAAAAATAATCGCACGAAAATGTTCACGATTTAATTCCATTTTTTCGCCGAGATGTTGAGTTAATGAGTACTGTAAACAACACAAATAGCGCTCGAATGGCAAAACGTTCTGAGTACGTATAATCTCAAAAATGTCAAATTTTACGATAGAGCTGTCAGTTGCCAGATTGCAACACTAGGGTTGTCCAATCCCGAAATGTAAAAGGCAACCCTCGTATTACAAAAATAATAAAGGCATATATATTAAGAGAGATGAAAAGAAGATAATAAGATATCGGAATTATGACATTGGGTCGGATTTCAATGAATATAGAAGGGAAATGGTGACATTACATGTACCATTTAGAAATGAAGAACAAGATATATTAGCGGATATGAGATTTTTAACGATCTATGAAGAAAATGAACAAATAATATTACAAAAGAGAAAAGAATTTGAACACAATATAGATATTGAAAAAACTATCCAGATATACAGGGAACTTTGTAGAGAAACACCTTGCGATGACGATGAAGTTCGAGACGTCAGAGGCAGATTTCCGGAAGCCAATAACATTTGTTAAAGGAACATATTATATTATAACCACGAACATCGATGTTTCGGATGGTCTGGCAAATGGCACAGTCGGAAAATTATGCCATATAGAATTGAAGGATGATGGGGAAGTTTCAAAAGTGTGGCTTGTTTTCCCAAATAAAATTGGGCAGAAGTTGCGCAAAAAATGTGCAGGATACATTGTACAACACCATATTGACCGCAATGCTGTACCTATCTTGCGAAGGTCTTCCGCAATACCAATGAATAATAATAAAACAATTAACGTTCGAAGAAACCATTTCCCATTGGTCTCATCGTGTTCAATTACGATACATAAATCGCAGGGTGGGACTTTTGATGAAATTGTCTATGAATACGACAAAAGCCACTCCATAGAATTAGTATATGTTGCCTTATCGAGAGTGACGAGTATTAATGGTCTATATATCACTACAAAAGATGACACCATGATTTTTCACCATGGCAGAAGAAATTCTTCAGGTACGACAGATATACAAAGAGAATTTCAAAGATTATCACTCAATAGACTACCAACAATTATTGAGTCTTTGGGAAGTTTCATTTCTAATAATAGAGGAATAAGTTTCTATTCAATAAATAGCCAAAGTCTCACTGCACATGCACCCGATCTGAATGACAGCGTATTCAAAAAATGTACAATAATTATACTATCGGAAACACATGTATGAGATGGGCAAACCATCGAAATTCCGAATTTTCATTGCATAGCAAAGTACAAACGGGAAAATGTGCCTACGGGGGGAGTAGCTGTGACCATAATAATACAGTCACTTCTCACATGAATGTTCATTCGGGGGCATCAGAATCTCTTGTTGCAGCACAGTCTGCTATTGGTGAAATTTGTATCAGTAAATGCGTTCCAGAAACTGGTCGACAATTTGTAGTTGTGGCGATATACATCTCCCCTGGTAAAACTGTTAACCAGATCATGAAGTTTATACACCAAAACTTATTAATGTATACTAGAGAAAGTTCCGCACTGCTCGAGGAAAATTTTCATGAAATCCCAATGGTAATGAGCGGCGATTTCAACATAAATTTTTCCGATGCAAAAACAGAGCCATTGATACATTTCCTAAAAGACAAGCTAGACTTGGTAATGTCGAATGATAAGAATCAAAGTACGACCAAATACGGAACGACCATTGATGCTGTATTTAGTAGATATCTTGAGAAGTTTGAATCTAGAATATTTGTTAGTTACTTTAGTTATCATAAACCGATTGTGTCTTTCTTGGAATATAATACGATTTCTAATGAGCAACCAGAAAATAACCAAGATGAAAGAATGATTATAGAAGAAATTACTGATAATGATAATGTATAGGTGTATAGTATAATATTGAAGTCATTTATAATAATATATTGAAGAGAAATATATTGAATAACAGAGGAAAATGTCTTATATTTCATTTACATATCCTATCTGTCTGTGTGTGTGAGTGGGCGTGTGCAAATGGCCAAAGAAGTATAACTTCCACGGTCTGGTCCGACGCAGACCCAGGTTTTTTTACTGGAGTAAATTCCTATCGACCACTATGGTGATCGAGGTTTACCTAGAGGATTACTAAGAAGACCCGCACCTAATATGGGCTTATTAAAAGCAGCTGATAGCTGGTTCATTAGAACATCAAATCCCATTATGTTTCCTCCTGTTTCTATAGCTACGTTTTTTGATGGGTTTTATCTCAAATTCAAATTGGTATCTGAGACATGTGTCTAGCACTTCGTTCATTCGAATCAACTCTTCCTCAAATTGTGTGAAGTAAATTTGCATCACTTTGCAGGATAACTCAAATTCTTTGTTTAGCCTCCTTTAATGAGCTTCCTATTATGAAATTTTACCCATCAATCTCAATGTTTATTGCAACCACATCTGAATAACTATAATTTGACAACAGAAAGATACCGGTCAATTTTTTCTACCTCGCTGACTGCGCTGAAACCATAGCTAATTAAAACAATATTTTTCACCAAGCAAGCGACTCTCTATTTAATATGATAATAGCTGATCTAAAATCAGCCGTTAGTCCCTCCAACTCGGCCACTCTTTAGTCGGTGGTCGGCAATTAAGGATTGGTAATTTGTAGCTTTTTCAGAACTTCTTTCGGGTTGCTGCGTTGCGCTGGGTTTCAAGCCCCTAGCTGTAAGTCCGCTGGGAATATAGCACCAGGCCAGAATTCACCTCGGCTATCTACTGCTTTCTATGCAGGGTCAATAACCGAAAAAATTAGTGCGAGGAGCTAACACAAACACTTACGGAATCTGAAAGATACGGGGCTAACACAAGTGCCAACTTGCAAGCTTCACGCCAAGACCACCAAAGTAAATACTCTACTAAATATTGACATAAATCTAATTATCACTAAAACTCATCAGATCCGTTTAAATTTTATAAATACAATTGGAACAATAATCAAATTGTACATTTTATTTCATTTCAGATGATGAAACCGATGAGACCGATGTTAACAACGAACCACACGTTAATGAGTCCATCGAAAATGAGTGTAGCGATAACGACGATGAGGATGAAGATATTGATGAAAATGATGGTAAGAATGTTTTTACCTTTTATAGATACGATTAAATTAAAGAGATATTTTCCACCTAGTGCTCAACCATTTTTTTATGTTGTACGGTATACATATATCCATACTACGAGTATGCACACAAAAAAAAAATTACATAAACATAAAATTTCATGGTCTTTTGGGAATTCCCCATGTTATCGCGTCTCCTTGGTTACCGCGCCTCATGGGAATAACACGAGACTTGTACTGTTATTATTATTATTTCTTGCTTGCTTTCCTTGCGAGATAAACATTACCCGAAAAAAAGGAAAACGTCGTGTATACATTATACACAGACATACAATTTCCACACTCACTCACCAGAAGAAGAAAAACAGAATTTTATTTAAGAGATATGTTTTGTATTTTATATGTGAAAAACGAAAATATAAAAATTATTTTTCTACTCTACCTTTATACTTCACAACACCGAACGATTTTTTTTTTTTATAACAGAAGCATCCATTCTCAAGAGTTTTTCTCGCATAAACGTATCATTCGTATACCAACAAAATTTTTTTTTTTTGGAAAATACCCCATTCTCTCTCACTGAGAGCGTACACAATATATAAAATTTTGTTTTCTCTTGGTTATTTATTTATTTTGCTTTTCCAAAGAATTTTCCGTCTCTCATTGGAAATAAACAGAAGTACTTTTTCTAGTTTTTTTAGTATCCTCGTGAGGATTTCCTCAAGAAAAACAGAAAATCATTCAAATTTAAAATACAAAAAAAAAAAATTTGTTTTTGGGTGTTGATTGGGTAAATTTTTGTAGCCCAGCGTTAGGGGTGGTTTTCTGTCTCTCGGTGGAATGTATTTATTATTAGATGTTCGTATAAGGATGTGTATGTCTCTTTATTTATTATTTTTGCTAAATAGGGATCAAAGGTATACATCTATATAGTTGGTAAAGGGTCCTCATTAGTTAAATTAAAAATTGGTAAATATATTGGTCCATTGGAGATTGGTGATGTGTTTCAGTTGTCTCAAAACATTTTATATCGACAAGTTTTCGTTTAGTGTTCTTTCGGCTGTAGACCTTAAAACTATATAATATAAATTACCATACCGTACAGGTTTTCCCTGGTTGCCAAAGGTAAATGAAAACATACTAAATTATTACGTGTGTGTGTGCGGATTTCGATATAATATTTTTGATAGGTGCAGAAGTGTATCATAAAAAAAACGAAAAATTACTTCGTGCGTGGTCACGTTGTAAAATTATTTCATCACCTTTTTTGGTGACGTCCGCACACTTGTAAGGTACTGAACCGAATTATAATGAAAATGGTGCCCAATTACTATTCCCGCCACAATCCTAAATCCGCAACTGTTACGTGTATACGAAATACACATATACCCATATTTTTCTTTTACACAGTGGAAAACTGGAAAGAAAATAATAATAACAACAACAACAAGATAATATAATATTATATATCCAGTGAGAGACATATTTTTCTTTTTTCTTCTGGAAAAGAATTCCCTAAAGTAACAAAAAAAAAATTTTTTTTGTAATAAAAATATTGTATATTCGTGTCATGAGAAAATGAGAGATGAGATGAGATGAAAATGAACGAAGAAAAAAACAGTAAATGGAAATACTGGAAAACTCTAAGGTGTTAAATGTGTTTTGAGGGGTATGATTTTCTACTTATTATCTTCTTCTTTCGTGCTGTTGGTGCGATGGTTCTCTTGATTATAAGTTAAGGTGAATATGTTTCAATTTTATTTTCATCAAGACAGAATTTTCTTATCTTTTTCGTTCGTAGAATTCTTTTTTTGCTTAATATAACGAAATTCCCAATATGTATGTTGTTTCGTGTATACATATATCCCACTTTGTATCAGTGATAGCAATTACTGGTGTATCTGATTATATATGAATGATATGTTGATCAGCCACATACAGCCAGCTATTTGCTTTACAAAATAATTATAATTTACAGTGAACAGAATATATACAGAACTACATCAATTATAAAATTACCAAATGGTGAGTTATTTGCAATTGTTTCGACCTAGGGCTCCTAGTATCTATAACAATTTAACTTATTCTGAACTTAGGCATTTGCTGCCTTACATAATGGTATTGTGACACTGACTAGTTTTTCAAATGGTTCATGTGATTAAAAATGAAAAGAGAGTAGGACAAGTAATGCTAGTACAAATCACATGAAAGAAAGAGTGTATACAACATATAAACAAAAAATAAAAATTAATGCTTGAAACAGACGTGCGGAATTTCCGCATGCGGATAGGCAAGCGGAAACGCAAGTTAACTACATGGGCGTATTTTTCAGACATTGCGTTTTTATTTTTCAGTAGAGTTTTTAATAAACAATATACAATTTGTTTTGGAATTTCTGTCAAAATATTGAAAAGCCGTCGTGATCTTAATATTAATTCATGTTATTTTTTTTTTTGTTATGTAGTCAACACTGCTGCGATGCGTTTTTTTTAGAAATAGAGACAACTTGCGGAAAAACGCAGCCTATGCGGAATACATGTATTTCATTTCATTTAAAGTAGTGTATTCTAATTTAAACGCACGCGTTTTTCCGCACGTCTGTTTCCAGCATAAATTCAGCAACAAATGATATAGCTTACTTTTGCAGCAGGTTTGCAAACAAAATATTGCAGCGCACGCTGCACAGATATATTATTTTATTTTCATAACGTCAAAATAATGCGCATAGTATTGTCTACAGTTTAAATTACATAGTTGTTTCTCTTTTTCGCTTTAATAGTTTTACAGCACATTACAGCACTTGAAAACTAGTCAGTATCATAACACCATAAGGATTCTATTAGTTTTCATTTACATACTTCATCGTAATCAGCTGATTACAAATCATAACTTTCGTTGATTTGATAAAAACTGGCACTTTCGAAAGACGTTAAGGCGGCAATGGAAACAGCATAAAATTCTTAACTTGAAATCGAAGCTTCACAGAAGTAGTTCTGTGCGTCACTTGAAAGCCAGATTGAAATGGATTCAACAAATTGAAGGTCCTCGTATAACTATGTAAATTAGTATTTGACATTTTATTATTTTTTCAAGACTTTTAAACAAACAAGGAAGAATACTGATAGACCTAAAGTGATTCAGAGTTTACGGGTTTGTTAATTTTACCGATAGGCATAACAAAAGCGGATTTTCAGGATTCGTACTGGGTTTGACTCATCTAACATACGACGTATCTCGGCGTTGTGGTATAGACTAATACCACATTGCATTTACATATAAGAAATAAGGATTTTCACGTATAGGATTTTGCTTTGGAATGACAGGTTGATATTGACATTGGTTTTCTTTGTACAGCCCCGGCGCTGAATACCGTAAGTCCACACAGGTTTTAGAATTTTCTGGTATAGTAGCAATTTATTATGTAAAATTAGCTCAGAATATCCTTCTAAGAGCCAGTCCATCTTTCTGTATTGCATGGGAAATTTGCTGAAAGTTCAATTCTACTGGTATCTAGTTGACCTGTTTTGTTATCAGGTACTGACAATATTAGTAGCTCTTTGTTTATTTATTTATTTATCTATGATATGCCACTCAGAGAAAAAATATAAGTAGATTCTACAAAAGAATTTGTTGATTGCACCAAACATTACTTTTACTATTAAATTGTAAGTTCAACACAGCCTTTCGTAAAAGCTACTAAGAAATAGTTATATGTACTAGGATAATTGTAAAAAAGAATAAATATAGTAAAATATGTTATTACATTTAATTTGTAATTTCAAATAACAAACTTTTCGAATATAATATTTAAATAAAAATATTTCTTAGAATTATTAATTCCGTAGTTTAATTGTTTTCTCATTTCAACCAAAAAGTACTCCGAGTGCCCATTATCCCTGCACTGTTTATTTGGTGGGTTTTTATAGTACCATATTCTATTAAGTATGTATAATTAATTGTAAATTTCTAGTTTTTTTATCAATCGGGTAACAATGTCGTTGTTTTTTATCTTTTCATTCATAGTGAGTTTCATTAATTTAGTTCTTTCTTCAGCTAAATTGCTTGCTTAGTTTGGATATCAGCAACCTGCTCTGTGTAGTAATCAATTAGTTATAAATGTTCAGTCATCTGTTCTATGTCACGATACAAATGTGTTACACTTGGGTCCTATCGCAACTGTCGTCGACCTTAAATTCTCAAAGGTAATTCAATCCATTCTTTATATTGCTGGTATAGAAACATGTTCGTATTTTACTTCCTATTATACAGCTTTAACATTGTAATAATTATTCGCAATTCTTACTAAAACACCTATGTATTTTGATGTTATTGGGAAAAATACCCCAAAGGAAAGTTAACCCAAATGCAAATTAATCACCGATCAATGCTGTTGGACGCAGTAATCACAGCAATCGCAGTAAATATTGAATATCATTCATACATCTTCTCTCGCATGTATAAATTATACGAATGATATATGTCTCGTCTATGCAAAATCGTGATATCGAATTTCTATACAAATCATACGAACATTTACTGCAACTGAAACAGCTTTGCCAGAGATCCGCGATCTATGACGTTTCATTTTGTATTGGTATTTCTCTATCAAAAAAAAAAAAAAAAAAATTACGAAAAAATTTACATTTTTTAAAATTGATGTAGGTACATCAAAAATAAATAGATTTTTTCTGCCAAATAGAACAAAGTTTTTGATGTACATCAATTTTTTTGTGCTGGATTTTGGTAAATAGAATTTCACATTAATCTTCAGTTATCAATGCTTTTTGTGTATTTTATTAACCCTTATACGAGTATCAACAAACTATCAATCTAGATTTGGTAGCAAATTTTACAACTTATTCTTAACATTTTGAAACGGAAAATTGTAAGTGTAACGCCAACTGTTGCGATATAAAATAGGAAATACGGTTATAATCTCAGTTATATTTAGTCCAGTAATGCCAAGTTTAAAGTGTTTTTGTTTGTATTGGCACTCTTTTACCATAGATACAAATTTATATAAAATAAAACGTTAAATTGGCTTTTAAATTGTAATTACAATAAATATATTGTTATATTTACTGTTAAATTGTAATTAATACAAATAATCAGTAACAATTATTATTAAATTGTAAAACTAAAAAATTGTTATTACATATTACTAGAAATTTGTTTAAACTAAAATTTGTTCATAAATTTTTATCAGTGCATCAGTTTCAGTTGAACTACGAATCAGTTTATAGTTTTATACGTTATCTAATGAAATATTGGTAATTTTTATACCAGTTTTTATTATAAATAATTTAAAATTATTGTTTGGTAAGAAAGATTTATTTATTATAATGTGAAGAAAAGTTTTGTGCGTTTCTTATGTTTGGGTGTGCAAAAATTGAAGTTAAAAAATATTTTCAATTATGTCAAAAATGGCGAACGTGTGTTGTTAGTATAAGATTGCGATTTGTGATTCTTCCAGAAGTTGTCAGTGTAATCATTCAAATAATGCATGGTATTTAACGTGATGATAATTTTATTTGGCATGACTTGTAACTAACTTGTAAATAAAATTATAGTTCCAGGTATATTAATGCCAATAAAATTATGAATTATGTGTTTTGATTCAATAATGGCAATCTACGAGTATTACATATCATCATCGAGCAATAAATATATAAGAGAAATCAAGTAGTGCAAATTTTATAAGCAGGTTTTTCCGAGGTTAATCTTATTTTATAGTTTTAATATATTTATATACACAAATTTAATTTTTTTCTATATTTAATTCATATATACGAATCTTATAAACATATCGGCATAGTTATTTTATAGCTCATTATTCTTGTTAGGCTTATATAGATTGCCAATAGTAAAATAGATTAACCTCGGAAAGTTTATATGAGTCCTCTTATGTATATTTTGCTTTATGATATCATGCATGAACAATAAAATATTAAACTCCCTTCCAATTAATTGTTTCATTTACTCTTAAATTGTAAATAAAGCAAATGAATAAACAATAATAGCAATTATTATTAAATTGTAAAAAATTAAAACAATATATTAAATTTTACAAGCAATTTGTATAATTTAATATTAATTTGTAAATATTATTATAATAAACCGATTTATCTAAAACAACGTGGTGTTCAGTTTCAGTTGAACCTTTAACCAACTAACACGTTTTTTAGTGAAAATTTATTAATAATTATTAATTATTTTGGATACAACATTTTTGAATTTGGAAATATGTATAAGTTCATTGCTTGGTAAGAAAGATTTATTTGATATAAATTCGTTTAATAAAAAAAAAAATCGGAAAGTGAAATTTAGTTTTGTGCATTTCCATTACCAAATTTAAGGTTATAAAATAGTTCCCTCATTATTGAAAATGATATACGTTCATCTTTATGGTTTTATCGATAGTTATAGTTTGTAATTATTTTTTTTAACCTCGAACTCGAACATCATTTAAAATAGTTCTCGATTTTATTTTGTTATAGATTAAACATTTGTTAAATGTTACAATTTATATAGATTTTTAAAAACCATTGCCTTCAGTGATGACAAGCTTATATCTTATAAATATACATCTAGGTAGCCTCTGAAGAACGACGGAGAGTTGCAACTGAACAAAGTTAAGCCGATATTAATTTTTCTAAAGAAAGTAACATATCAGCAATATTAAAAGAATGCAGAAAGATATATTAAAAGAGAGCACAGATTGTGATGGCCGTAGGTTGGAAAATTCGAACAAACTATTGGAGCTGGATGGAATAATTAAATTAAAAAAAAAATCCTTTGCTGAAATTAATATTACTGGTAAGTTTTGTTCCACTTCTTACTGTGACCGTAACGTATATGGGAAAATAAATAACTGAAAGAAAATCTGTTTTTTATCTTTTAGAATTGCAACATTTATAAGTATTTAAATTGTTACATTACTTGTTGCCTCCGTTAATTAAACATAATCTAAAAGTGGATGAGGAAACATTTCATTGGAAGCTATAAAGTCAAAATTCCATAAATAGTAAGTTTCTGATTTTGGAAGATGAAGAAGAAATCAACCAACAATAATTTAAGGGAAAACATCTATAGCGAATAATTTAACCCTTCAACCAATAATAATCGTTATTATGTTAAACGAATTGCCGATTAAATTTATTGCAAGAATAGATAGCAACTACGTATATTCAACATACACTCTTGCGAGGGAGCAATTGATTCATGTTTTAAAACGTTTTAAGTTTTTAATGTAGCCTGTCCACATTAGTCATTATAACGTATGGTATTGTATTCAAACTTATTTTTCTGCGATAGACAGGCGTTTTGATGAACCAATATTCGCAGCGGTCAGTTTAATAACTGATTTGTTCAACATTGGAAAACAAAATTTTAAACCATAAGTACAAATTTACTTAATTGCATTAATTAGTTAATTTTAAATTATATTGTTATTTAAATATTTATTTAATTTATTTTCTTTAATTATATTAGTCATTAAACATCCGTTTTATAAATAAATGTGGTTTTAGTAAGTGTTAAGAATTCTTTTAAAAGACACTTACTGACACAATATTCATTAAACCAACGGAACGAATCTATAATTAAAACTCAAGAATACCATAATACCATAACAATTCCGCAAACAATCAGTTCGTCTGGCAGTTCCGTGTTCTTATCGAATGTTGTAAATGATAGAAAATATGTTTAAAGTTAATAGTAATATTTTTCAATTTGTACAAATTTTGAAATTTTAGCGTATTAGGATTTAACTTTAGTTGTTATCAAGTTGGAACTTAAATTCAAAAGTATAACATAGAAGACTATCACTATAATTTTATTGTTATAGCTAGCTTCATGGTTCATAAAACATGATAAATTTGTTTGTCTCTTTTTTATATGAATTGCAATTTGACATGATCTACATATTATAACTGGTTCTTAACATAATCACTTTAAAACTATAATAAAGCTCAATCAAAAAATCGAAAAAGAATTTTATTTTCTTTCCTCTCAAAGGTTTCACTTTACACAGCTCGTCTTTTATACTGCTTCTAAACTGAGGTCAAAAAATAAATGATCATTTCCAGTAACGGGTAATTATACCAGATTTTTTAGTAATATTTATCGTACATTAACAATAATTGCAAATTTACTTATAATACAATTAGTTTGTAAATATTATCATTTTTTATAGTGATTTGTTGATTTCACAAAACCGACAAATTTCTTGTAGAAATTACTATGATTATAATTTGTTTGTAAATATTATCATTTGTAATATTTATTTTTTGAGGATACAAGAATACAAGTTTCTTGTAGAATTTACTAAAAGTACAAATTATTTGTAAATACAACCATTTCTAACATTTATTTATTGACTTTACAAGCATGACAATTTACTTGTAGTACTTGTTAATATTAAAATTTCATTGTATGTTTTACGATTTCTATCATTTACTTGTTGATTTTACAAGAACTGAAAATAAATTGCAAATGTGACAATTTATTTGTTCACTTTGCTAATTTTACAATAGTCATAAATAATTTGTAAAATAAACAATTATTACAATTTAAATATTGAAATTACAATAAATAAAAATATTAAATTTAACAATAATTACAGTAAATATTATAATTTTTTTGTTGGCTCAAAATCAACCCCGGAAATTGTTGAATTTATCGGTTTTTTTTGTAGATTCAATCAATTTTTCATCTCAGTGTGAGCGTTTGCTAAAATGGCCGTATCATCCACAAACGTTGCTAGGTCCGAGGGTCTATAAAACATTTAAAGTTGGTCTAAAGAACGCTAGGCTACCTTGTAGTATTCCTTACTGATATTTTCTTTATTTCTGAGTATTTGCCATATAATTTAAGAAGAATGTGTCGGTTTAACAAATCGGTTGAACAAATCGGATAGGGTGGCCAGTCTGGTGAATATGCCGCGTGAGTTATATTCACAAATCAAATTAAGCAGTCGAAAAAAAATAAATTATGATTCGGATACTTTTAATGTTACAATAATTATTTTGACTATTATAATTATAACTTACTCGTTTGATAGTTTACAACAATCTATTTTTTATCTTCTGAAATAAAATTATTTTCTACATTTGATTCCAAGCAAAATATTTTATATATTTTGCTTAATACATAATTTTAACACGTTCCCTGCCCAACCGTTTTTTGAAAACTTTCCGTTCAGGCCACGTGGGGTGTATGCGCCCCACGCTTTACAGTTGTATTGTTTATTTTCTGGCGTATGCCTTATAATGATTAAAATAGTGCAAAACTTATACTTATCATACTGTTAAAGGTAGCCGACTCGCTCCAGCTGAAAAATGTCGATAACAACTAAAATGTATCAGCCGAAAAATGTCGATAATGCAGTTAAGGTTGCAATAGGTATAATATATCGGCAAAGGATGCCGATAATATAGAGTCGGCTATGTCGATAATGCAGATTAAAACAAAAAACCATCTGAAAAATGTCGATAAACCAGATACATAATTTTGGTGTTAAACAGTAATTTGTTTTTAAATCAAAAATGTTTATTTCGGTTCATTAATGTATATTATTCTGAATTAAACTTTTTTATTATTTTTTGTATATTAACACTACAGTAAAAAACTGTTTTATTACTGAGAAATTTCGATGGCACAAATCAAGCAAAACTTCAAAAATTTCAGGCCAATTTTCATGTGAAAAGACGGGAAAATTTGTATGAATAGATCGACACACAAAACTTGAAAATTCCTAAAAATTGACCGTTTGAAGTGTCATGGTACCTTTTGGTATCTTTGAGCTAATTTGTTATGCCGATTATTCTTTTCAAATATTGCTTCCATGGTTGGTTTCCTACTTAAATTTGTCTTCGATATTAGTCTATATTTTTCATATTTATTTCGAATGACTACGAGTACGAGGTTCCTAATTTTTTTCATAATTCAACTGATGTTGTCACTCAAGTTATTCAGTGCGCACTCAATTCATATTCAATTCGTACAACTTTCATATTCCATTCACATTAGATTAATTTTAAATTCATATTCATATTAATCTGGTAATAGGCCTTCAGATAAGGCGTCTTGATTTTCTATATTGGGGATTTTTTGTGCACTGCACCTCGGAGGGCCAGTTGCCTGAAAGTTGTATCTATTGAGTGGTTGAAGATTTTGGTTTTGGTTTTGGAGTTTAAACACACAGTTTTGTGTATAATTGCCTGTTGATGATGTGTCCATAGTCTCAGATTTTTGGAATGGCCTTGGTGGTAAAACTGGGGCCTTATACATGCTGTATAAGATAGCAGAAAATTTCCAGCAGAAAAAATGTGTTTTGCTATTCACCGCTAGAGGTATCACTATCACAAAAATGAAATTTTTTCTGCTGATATTTTTTACACCAGCAGAAAATTTGTGATATTTTTATGCAAATTAAAAATTCTCACCAGAAAGTTTTATGAAAAATCAGAGAATTTATGAAAAAGAAGAGAAAATATATGTTTAAACGTTTTGAAGCGATGAAAGTTAATTTAACGGTTTGCGAATGTATAGTGTAAGCACTCTCAAAACATAATTAAATTAATCTTGCATTGAGAGATGATTTCGTCGACATTATTTATAAATTTAAACAACGTGTACCGGTTGCCTTTGCATTCTGGCAGTTCTCTGATACAATCAGGAATTTTAAATCTGTTAATTAAATTTTTTATTAATTGTAACTCTTTTGCCATTTTGTTTCCTATTTCTACTTCTCCTAATCTTATTATTAATTCGTCTATGCCTATTTCAGTATATTCGTTACTTTCATTTATATTCTTTATTATCTAAACTATCTTGAGACAAAAACAAAATATAATTATTCACTTTACGAATAAAATTTAATTTTCTTAATTACGTTGACCTATAAACAATGCTAATCTTCTGGAAGGTCGCAGATATCGCGATAAACAATCAAGTAGTGAGATTGTTGAAGTTTTGGATAGGTGATAGAATTGTATCGTTTTATCACTTACCTAAGAATTATAATTATATTTGCGATGTGGCCAAAACCTAGCATTTTTCAAATGGCAGTTCACAATTTTGTTTTATTAATTTCACTTTAAAGTCACAATGATTAAAATCAGCACTTCTTGCCGATAAGCCGTCGGCAATTAAGTATACCTTAACACTTGTTATAATCGCTTTCGGACGTAACATGAAATCAATTTTTTAAACACTTAAGTTTTATAAAGATCTGGAAAAAATACTGCCACCGTTTGCCAGTTACGTTATTTACGAATCAAATTAAGCAGTCGAAAAAAATTTACAAATTATGATTCGGATATTTTTAACGATACAATATTTATTTTGACAGTTATAATTATAACTTACTCGTTTGAGAATTTATTACAATCTACTACAATCATTTGGCAAATTAATTGATCGCCAGATGCTAAACATATAGCTTTAATCAGGCAAAAAGAAAACTACAAAGTCTACATTCGAACACAAACTATTCATTATGGAAGGCCACCTTAAACAGCCTCAGTAACCAAATCCGCCAATTCATCTTTCTAATCAGACCTGTGAGGAAATTTAAGATAAAGAAACCACTGGTAAAGTTTATTATTGCACATCAAATTCAATTAAAGAAAGCCCCTGGGTATGATCGAATAACAGGTGAAATGCATAAACAACTGCCTGAGTGTGCCTTTGGACGACTGGCTCAAATATTCAATTCAATTTACGAATCAGGATATATACCTGAGTGCTGGAAATTATCAACTATAAAACTGATCCCGAAGCCTGGCAAGGATCCTACCAAAGTCTCGTCATATAGACCAATAAGCCTACTACCAATCGTATTGAAAGTATTCGAAAAAACTATTATCGAAAATATTAAACCGGAACTACGAAATATCATCTCTAGTCATCAATTTGGTTTCAGAGCCGAGCATGGAACCGTTGAGCAAGTGAACCGAGTACCTACAGAAATAAAGTCAGCATATACGAAGAAAAAAATACTACTCCGCCGGATTCTTGGACGTTGCCCAAGCATTAGATAAAGTTTGGCACGAGGGTCTGCTTCATAAAATAAATCTTAAATTGCCAGAAATTTACCAACTTATGAAGTCGTATTTGTCAAATCGCAAATATTATGTCAAATACAACACCTCTAAATCGAACGAGAAAAACATTCTGGCTGGAGTACCACAAGGTAGTGTGCTTGGCCCAACGTTATATTTAATTTTCACTTCAGATCTTCCAACGTCTTCTCAAATTTTGACGTTAACTTTCACAGATGATACGGCAATCGCATGTAGCCATAAAAATCCAGAAACGGCGTCCGAAATTCTGCAACCACATATTTATGACATCGAAATATGGCTAAGGAAATGGAAGATAAAGGTCAATGAAGAGAAATCGACGCACGTACCACTCACTTTAAACATGCTTACTTGTCCGCCTGTCACAATGAACGGAATATACCAATCCCTCAATCAAATGGAGCAAAATAGCTATAGGCGTCCATCTAGATCGACGGCTAACTTGGCGAAAACCCAACGAAATGAAATGAGACCATATTAAATTAAAAATTGATAAAATGCTTTGGTTGATGGGGAAATATTCAACTATTGACCTAGAATACAAACTTCTTCTGTATAATACAATGATTAAACCAATTTGGTCGTATGGGTGTCAATTATGGCAATCAACCTCAAATTCGAATATCGACATTGTCCAACGAGCACAGTCAAAAATTCTGAGAATGATTACAGGAGCACCCTGGTTTGTAAAAAACAAAAATATATACATTAGGACCTTAGGACCCTAACTGTCAAAGACGAATTAAAAAGATGCGGAGCAGCTATACAGGGAAACTGGTATCTCATCCAAATTTGCTGGCGCGAAACCTAGAAGATATACCCACGCCCTCGTGAAAGAAGGACATGGGTATATCTTTTAGAAGTCCTTTATTACTTATTCTTGCACAGAAAGGTAATTCGATGCATTATGATCGATTTTTTGTGGGTTTGGGTTGTTGTGATAAACTCAAGGGTTCGTGCACAAACCTATTATTGCGAGTATAGTTTTGGTTCCTCTTTGATGAAAGTTTGCGGTTATCGTTTAATTTACGCGTTTTTTTCGTACTCTTTGTAGTTTGCGGGATGTGGCCTTTGCAATTATCACATTTTGTAGCAATATCTTTACCAACCGGAATGCTTTCCGGCACATTTCACGCATCTATATCGATAGCGGGTGGAAACCGATTCTCTGATATATCGTTTAATGTAATAAATGCCGGTACTCATCATGAAATAAAATTGCCAGAAATCAACATACCTCCCTTTTCGGGGGACTATGGCAATCGTCTTACGTTTTATTTTGTAGTACGATCCACGAGTCTGCTAGTTTAAGCCCGGTACAATAATTCCAGTACCTACCTGAACAGATTTTTGCGTGGTAAAGAATCAGTCCTATTGAGGAACATAAGCATAACCGAAGGGAATTATGTCGGCGGTCTAAATAAGCTTAAATGACGATATGATCGAATGCGGCACATAACAAACGATATCTTGCTCACATTTAACGAGCAGCCATCAAGTCATTTGTGGCTAAAACACAGAAGCTCACGATCAGTGGTTGATCTTTCTCTTAGTCTAGATATTAGATGAAATCTAATCTGAGCAAATCCAATGTTTTATAGGCGTAACATGTACCTTGTTGATTTGAAAAATCCTCAATTCTCTAATTAGATTTTCTTGAAAACCAAATAGATAAGCAAAATTAAAAACCGCGTTATCACTGAAAGTCCCCGTTCAATGGCGCCTTGTGCAATGAGATCAATCATTTGTTGTTCACTTGTAGCTTGTCAAATGGCTGTTATACAGCTCAAGAATTGAGTAAAAACCACTAATATTTCAATTGTTTAAGTCAAAGCCATTTATTTCTCAATTGCCTTTCGAAGTGACGCTGCAGGCAGTGCCACAAAAAGAATCACACGCTACTCCACATAATGGATGATACAGACTACACGGTAAATTCCAAACAATCGTCAACTGTAAACGAATCAAAATCATCTCACTGCTCGCAAAATAATGCAAAACACACAATCCTACTAGCAGCCCTAAACAAAATGCTAAATTCCTTCGGACAAGAATCTGGGTACCGAGCCCTACTTGGCTCCAGTTCACAAGCGAGTTCTATTCCTGAATCCTGCGTGTGGCCATTACGATTAATATAAGGTCGAATACCAGACTGTCGAAAACGGATTGGAATATGCCAGCACTTGTTATACAAGAGGAATGGTTTCATATATTATACGAGGCCATCAATAAGTGCAATATGGAAGCGTTAATGTCATTTGACCCTCATTTTGATAAATCAGATCGCATAGACATTTTAATCGGCACAAATTATTTCTTCAGCTTATTTGAACCTCAAACAAACATTTGAACAAATCAAAAGCAAAGACAGTGGACTTATTCTCCAAAAAACTTTTCTCGGTTGGATCGTTTCCGGAAAATGTAAAAACAATTTCAATAAATTGCTGTCGAAGCTTGTGATGAAAGTTTTTGAAAATAGAACCTATCTCTAATTCCAAGCCTATTTTTTCTCTTGATTAATCACTTTCGAGAATCATTTTAACAGTAATGTGTAGATAGGTAATTATGGCTGATTCACAGTAATTTTACCTTATAAATTTTCAACGAAAAACCTGGGTATTACATACAGCCATCCAAAGACGCGCTTTGCCCGAGAAGCTGAATTTCACGCACTGCATGAGATCTCGACTGTTATCAAGAACATGTATCGGCAAGTCAAAATATTTAGCGAAGGTACTTATTTTCAAAAAATAGTATGGTGCAATCATTCATCATCCGTCACTGTCGTCTCAATAAATATGAGTTGGGGTCATCTTCGTTTCTGATAACAAGAATGCTACCAAAAATTGCCAATGATAATGAATGTTCCGCTTTTCGCGCTACCTTCGCCGTACGACCGATCTATACTTTGATGATTTAATGACCGGAGCCGACATTGAAATCAATGTGATGAAATTAATAAAGGAGGATATCAGCGGCTTGTTACTCCAACATGGCTTTAACCAACGGAAATGGATGTCAAATTCCACAAATGTTCATGGCGGTAAAATAGATTTCAGCGATGGGGCGAAAGTTATAAGTGACCTCTAACTGACGAACTATAATCATTAAAGGTGGAGCGGCGTGAGCCTGGCGTAATACCGTATGCGTAATTGAATTTATACGCGAACACACAAATATTAAATATTATAAGATATTATAAAGTTTTAAATAAAAGATTACAAATTATATTATTATACAAATTAGTTTTATTACTTATTATTAGCAGAGTTGTTAAATTACGTGTAATTTTTTAAAAACTACATTAACTACATTTGCCATGTAGTTTATGTAGTTAATGTAATTAAAGTAGTTAATGTAGTTCAGTGTAGTTAATGTAGTTAATGACGTCAACATAGTTTTTTATACGCATGCGCATTTCTGTTATTTTGGTTTAAATTTTGTTTTTTACTCTCTAGTCTCTACCTTTTGTTGAGTTTGTTTGAGTGAATGAAAATTAAATTTTGACATAACCTCAATTTTTTGTGTACTGAACGAGTTTTGTAACTTTGTAAGTATTGTTCTTAAAAAAGTGGTGATTTTAAGGTTTAATATTTTAAATCATTAATAAAATGTATATATAAGTCTAAACCAGATTTTGTGATTAAATTTGTGAATTTGTGTAGCAAAAGAAGCTAAGCCATTAAATCAGTAAAATAAAAATAATAGTACATAAAAAATTGAAAATGAGTAGTTGTGGGCGGAAACTACACTCATTCTGGCAAGAAGGCCTTTTTGAACCCATCAACAATGTTGTGTGATAAGCGAGGTCGTAAAAAAATAGGAGCTCTTTGTAAAGTGTGCAGTGCTGTTTTGAAAAATACAACAAGAACTCGACTTGTAGCGCATAGGTAAGTAAAAATTATTAAATTTGAAACATACTCAGTAACACAGAATTCCTTTTAGAAAATTATGTTCATCAGCATCACGAAGCACATCTGTTTCGAAATCTCACGATGAAAATAGTATTCGCAGCCGCAGCTCACAATCTTCTGTAGCCACTCACAGCAATAGTGATTCTGAACTGGAATTAATTAATAGTAGCGATTGCGGCTATGAAATTGATAAAAATATTGAACAAACTGGAGAAGTTACTTCAACAGGTGTATCTACACAAGCAATAGATGAAAATGCTATAGACGTTCGGCCAACTTTAAACGATATTGCAGTTGCTAATGAAAATGTGCCACTTCCAACAATATATCTGAGTGACTTGGATGACGTATCTGTTTCAGTCACGGAACTTACGGATTATGTGAGTTGATATGCTATTATAGTAGTATTTCTGTTTAGAAATGTATAATAATATTTTCTAATTCTTTTAAATCATGCAGTCCAAAACAATCGTCAGTATTATCGCGTTTGCAGAAAAACATTTTGGGCTATATGGACAATGTAACTCCAGAACAAAAACGGAAATTGGATCATGCATTAAGAATTTTCTTTTTCGGATATAACATACCATTTAATGTAATCAATTCAAAATATTTTAAAGAGTTTTTATCGCAACTACGACCATCCTATAAACCGCCATGTAGGCAAACGTTAGCTACAACAATTTTGGATTCTGTTTACTCTGACATAACACTTAAGGATAAAAACAATATTGGCGACGAAACAGTCCTCCTTATTGATGGATGGAAAAATACGTCCAGTAATTCTAATCTTGTGGTAACAATGTTACAAACAACCGACAATAAATTGTCATTCCTCGAGGCACATGATATGACAGGAATACGGGAAACGGGAGATGAACTCAATAAAATTTGCGAATCATCAATTGAGTTAGCCAAATTAAAATATCACACTGAGATTTATGCGGTGACTAGCGATAACGCTAAAATCATGATATCTATGGGCAAAAAATCTACTTTATGGCATAATACTTGCAGTAGCCATACTGGAAATTTACTGGCAAAAGATGTAGTTGACAAAAACATTGCAACTAAAGCCGTTAGTGTTTTGAAAGAGTTTAAGAGAGCCGATTTGGAGAAGCTCGTAATTGACAATGGTGGGAAAAAGATGAAACTTCCGGCTGAAACTCGTTGGTGTAGTTACAGAGACTCTTACGTGTCTCTCATCGGCAATTTGAATATTTTCAAAAAAATTGCTGCTGATGGGAAAGCAAAATTGAAGAGTGAAATAAGTCAGATACTATTTGATGACAATTTTATAGAATCAATTAAGCATTTTATTAAAATATCTGACCCGATATGTATATTAATAAATAATTGTCAGACACTACGATATTCTATAGCCGATGCAACAGAGGATTGGTTGCATTTACAGGTAGTTCAGACATACTTAAATATTTTCTCTATTTTCTAGAATATTTTAATTTTTTATAGCTCCCAAATGAATTTTGAAGAGGCCCTAAAAAAGAGACAAGCTATGGCTTTAAATAAGTATGCATTAGCTGCGAATTTTTTGCATCCTAAATATCGAGGTAGTGCTATGACAGAAAATCAAATTGAAATCGTTGATGAGTTCTTGATTGAGGAATTGGATAAATCTGGCCTCGATAGCCTCCAAGAATTCAATTTAAACGAAGGGATTTTCCAAAATTTAAATTCAAAGGGAATAACCACTCCAAGAACATATTGGAACATTGCCGCCAGAAGACATGGTAATTTAGCAGCGTTGGCTAATAAGTTATTAAAAATTCCGGCGTCTTCGGCTCAATTAGAAAGGTTATTCAATAATTGGGCATATATTCATACAGATAGACGAAATAGATTAAAACCGGACAGGTCAAAAATTACTGCATACGTACTATTCTTTAAAAATTTACGGCGATATTTGTGAAGAATATGATGGAGATGCAGATGATGAATATGATGATTGATGAACAGTGTTGTTAAGTAGTTTTAGGAGGTAAAAACTACCTCAAAAACTACGTGTAGTTAATCCATAAACTACGTAGGCGAAAATCATGAATTAACTACATATTAACTACATGCATTAACTACATTCGTTAACTACAATCAGCCTTCCTTCATTCATTTAAATTATAATATATGTATATCCGTATGAGTATGTATGAATGACACAAAAACAAATTAGTTTTTATTATATTCATATATATTTCTATGTATTATTTAGAGAGTAAAAAACAAAATTTTAACCAAAATAACAGAAATGCGCATGCGTATAAAAAACTATATTGACGTCATTAACTACATTAACTACACTGAACTACATTAACTACTTTAACTACATTAACTACATAAACTACATGGCAAATGTAGTTAATGTAGTTTTTAAAAAATTACATGTAATTTAACAACTCTGTTGATGAATGATGATATGATAATATGAGAACGTATATGATAATATGAAAACGAATTAAATACAAGATGAATAATATACTAATAATAATAAAATTGATTGGTGGTGGGGTTGATATATATATATATATATATATATATATATATATATATATATATATATATATATATATATATATATATATATATATATTGAATTAAATAATAATAATACATGGAAATACATATGAATATAATAAAACTAATTTGTATTTGTATCATTCATACATACTCATAAGAATATACATATATTATAATTATTAAATGAGTGAAGAAAGGGCGATTGTAGTTAACGAATGTAGTTAATGCATGTAGTTAATATGTAGTTAATTCATGATTTTCGCCTACGTAGTTTATGGATTAACTACACGTAGTTTTTGAGGTAGTTTTTATCTCCTAAAACTACTTAACAACACTGCTTATTAGCTTTAACATTTATTTTGCGAAAAAAGTCCTGACAAGTCTCAAATCCCAATAGAAAGAAATATTATCTTATAAAATAGCAGCTAAACAATTGAGCAACAAAATTAAGCAAAAAAAAACATATTGAGAACTTGTCATTATTATGAATTAAATTATTGTGAACCTGTCATACATATTAAGGCAATTTCACATATAACTAGTAACTACATCAATTGACCTCGTTCTGACGTGAATAATAATAATAACAAATATTTGACAAGAACAACAAAAGGTAAATAAGAATATAAATCGATTTTCAATTTGTTAATTAATTTCTTTTTACTTTTAGGAATTCTTAACAAAAGGTATTAGGCAGTAATTGGGCTCCAGCAACAGATCAATTTAATTTGATTAGGATTTTTGGCGTTTTAAAGCCAAGGATGATGACTTTTATTTTTTGATCGCTCTAATTTTGTCACTCGTTTCTTGTGATTCAAACATTTCACATTAAAATAAAATCTCAAATTGTATAAAATAAATTAGTTTAAATCCAGGAACTGAAATTAACTTGGGAATGCTTGCAAACCATTTCGCCTTCATCTTAGAAACTTTTCTCACCAAGTGAATTGTCCCAATATCATACGCAACTCACATATAAGCCGCGCTCGGGGATTGTAACCATCCACAAAATAACAAACTGTTAAACTACTCAACCTTAAATATTTAATACAGAGTACGTCGATTACGTTGTAGCCAAGGCAAAAGAAAATAATATTCGGTTGGAAGTTTTAATTCTTAAACCGGTTGCAACTTGCTGAAAAACGAACTCTGTAATGTCTGTTTGCAGTTAGAGGGTAAGAAATATTTTGATTTGTCAAACGGTTTTCTACACTTTTGCTTCTATAGTAATTTTCCAATATTTGACCCGTCAAAATTTCTCCGGTTGGTCATGATTTTAAGAAGTTTCTTAGGAGGAGGCACACGCACTCTCCTTTGGCGCTTACGATCCTATCAAGAAAATAAAAGTTTGATAGGTGTGCAAATAATAAAACAACCTTCTACAGCGGGAATCGTCGTTTTCAAAGATTTCCAGCCCCCGAATTTCGGTTCTATGACAAATATCTCAAACATTTTGTTTCTTCTCCTTTTAATGACTTTCACAAGCCCTATTTAAAATAGAAAATAGTTTTTCATTCTCATAGTTGCCAACGAAATAGAATGAATGAACAGAAAGGTGTGGTTGTGAAATTTTTTAAAACGTGACATAAAACTGCCACACTACCACCACTGTGTGCTCCTTGGCAAATTACAAATATTGAGGTGACACAACAAATATCACCATAAAAGGTATAGACCGTGGGGTGTCAAATAAATCAAAAATTTCTCCGAATAAAACCAAACAACCGAATATACCGAACGAATAACGAAATCGAGATACCAATCGAATTTTATCTACATCCTTAATCATTATTTTTATCTTAAAATTTTAAAATAATTTTTTTTTTTATATATTTTTGGAAAATTCACATGAGATTGTGTAAGGAATATCTGTCTGTATACAGAAAAAATTTTCTTCATATTTTCTTTTCGAATTTTTACTGTGGTGTGTCCCATGGCAATTTGCACATTCTATTTGTGTTGTGTTTTGGTTGCTGCTAAAATATGAAAATATGGTTATGTGTATCTAGATACCCGCTCGTTCTTATATATATATATCTATAAATATGAGTATGTGGAAGATAGTCGCACACACACACAACATACTCTCACTTACTTATATGCATGCGGTGTAATGATTAAAAAGAAATGTGAGATATACTTTGTAATGAGATCTCTGTATATTACGACGAGTAAGTATGTATTGTGTACATAAGAAGACCATCAAATGGTATTTTACCCGCATGGTTTTTTGTGGTCCCCAGTGCCATAATAAAAAGCAATGCGGTGTGGACTTTTTTAATCCAGCAGTCAAGTATTTTAAAATATAAGTTGTACGTAAGGCTCCACTGTTACATATGAATATATATACTATGTATGTGTGTGTAAGTTTAGTTCAAATTTATACTTACTTTCCATCTCCAGTGGAAAACAAATTTCCATATCACCTATATTCATATATTCGAAAACTGAAAATGAGATGAGATGAAAATTATGAAAACAAAAAATAGAAAACTTAAAATAATTAGAAACGAAAATTAAAATTACCACATGAATGTTAATTACATTTAACGCTATTTATTTGGGTGAAATTACGTTTTGGTATATTTTTGGTTGTCATCCCGCAGGAGGGTTAGGATTTTTTTTACATATGTTTGTGGATTATGTATACGTTTACACCTATGCTGCTATGCATTCACGTATCATGTGTGCGTGTCTCTATATATACGCGAGACGGTTTTATGGAACAATCTTTGAATAAAGAAATTTCAGAAATAAGACATCGTTTTATTGCCTAGGCCAGAATTTCTGAATTCCCAAAAGAGGCAAGCCATGCATTTGAAGTTAAACCTGCATTGGAAATAGGTAATCTTTATACTATATATAATTATTCTGTACGTGTGTAAGTCACTTGTGTATGTATTTGAATGGGTTCCTGGATGGTTAAGATTCACAATTTTACCCGGTAGGTGGCACTGCGATTGGACTGTAGAACATTTTTAATTTATTTTTAACGAATTTTTATTTTTAATTTTTTTAAGATTTCTTGCATATCAGAACTAATAACCCCAAAATTTCACTACCCTTCACCACCCACAATCTTTAGATATATAGCTCTTCTGTACGTGTGTAAGTCACTGAACTCCTGATACACGGCCGGACCGATTTTAATGAAATGTTGTGTGTGTATTTGAGTGGGTTCTTGGATAGTTTGAGATTTACAATTGAACCTGGTAGGTGGCACTGCGATTGGGCTGTAGAAAATCTTTATATTGTTTTTTAACGAAACTACTTTTTTTATTTTTTTAAGATTTCTTGCATATCAGCACATATATAACCCTAAAATTTCATCACCCACATCACACCCCAATCTTAAGATATATATAATTCTTATGTACGTGCGTAATGTCACTGGACTCCTCCTACACTGCTGAACCGATTTTAATGAAAATTTGTGTGTGTATTTGAGTGGGTTCCTGGATTGTTAAGATTTACAATTAGATGCAGTAGGTGGCACTGTGATTGGGCTCTAGGAAATTTTTATTTTGTATTTAACGAAATGTTTTTTTTATTTTTTTAAGATTTCTTGCGTATCAAAACATATAGTTCCAACATTTCACGACACCCCCCCCCCCCCCATACCATCTCCCAATCTTTAGATATATAACTCTTCTGTACGTGTGTAATTCACTGAACACCTCTTAACGTAACTCCTCTTAAACCGCTGGACCGATTTTAATGTTATTTTGTGTGTATTTGAGTGGGTTCCTGGATGGTTATGATTTACAATTGAACTCGGTAGGTGCCATTGCGATTGGGCTCTAGGAAATTTTTATTTTATTTTTTAACGAATTTTTTGTTATTTGTTTAAGATTTCTTACATATCAGAACATATAACCCTAACATTTTACCATCTCTACCACCCCCAATATTTAGACATATAATTCTTCTGTACGTGTGTTTGTAATTGAACTCCTCCTAAACGGGTAGACCGATTTTAATGAAATTTTGTGTGTGTGTGTATTTCTGGATTTGGTGTGTAAGTGATTGAAAGAAAAAGCACTACCTGATTCACAATAAAGCTCCCAACTAGACTTGGAGCTCTTCTCTTGGTATATTGTTATCCGAATTATTTGAAACTGAAACGAGTACAACGATACACTAAGCGGTGATTGGAACAACTATTAAGAAGTATGGGTCATTATAACCTTTTCAAACTAATGGTCTACATAATTCAGAAACTGTATGTAAGCTCTGTAACCCTAAAACTTCAAATATGTTAAAATAGTATTCATAAACTTTTACGCGGCTCTATAAACGGAAGTTTGGTTCTGTAACTTTGCAGCACCAAATTTGATGACGTAAATTTACGTATCAAGATTTCGATAGCGAAGTTGGCATTTTCTGAAACGGTTTTCGCATAAATATGTTGTAAGTATTACCAATAGCATCTCTCTATACCGACAAAATCTGAAGCTTTTACCAATTGTAGCTTTTGAGCTTTTAGATAAAATTTATTACTTTTCTTATTTACTCCTAAATGTTGATAATGCAATAATTACAAGTACAGTCGCAACAAATAGTTTGTCTACGATGTACACAGAAAAAATATTGTTCTTTAGGGATACAAATGAATGACGCCAACTGTAGGTACTAATATGTTGTTTGACAACTGTACAACACATTCTTATTTTAATTTATTTCTTAATTAATTTACATAAAACCCAATATTTTTATGGTAAACGAACAAAGCAAATTTTGAAACTTGATAGTATATTTTAAAATAAAATCTCATTTGGTTACAGCGGGGTGAAAAGTCTACAGTTTGTGAATAGCATGTTTTAGAACACTATGTATCCTTTTCTTTGTAAGCAATTTCTCCAAAGTTTCAGCTATAGAACTTTTACTTTTTCAGAATCGGGCTACAAATGTTTGTTTGTTTTGTACTAAATTATTAATTCTTTATAGTGAAGTGAGTCTAAGTAAAATTGTATGCTTAGACGATGGACCTCAACACAATCCAAGGAATTAATTTTTTGTCAAAATTCGTGTGAATTTACGTCTTTACAATTCTATTTGGTTTCTTGATTACTCTACAGCTGAATGGCGTACAATGATAGTTGTTTTCAAAAGGGGAAAATTGCATTACGCGTCATCAGTGGGTTTCATCTTCCGGGTGTGCGGGAGTAGCGCCCAATAAAAATATCTTTGTTTTTCTTTTCAGAAGTTTTCTTTTTTCTTCCGTTATCGATTTCCCTCCGTATTTCGTATCTCACGTCAACTCTTTAATATACATTTGAACAAATGGAAGGGTGAATATGTTATGGCCAACACCCACACTTCATTACTAAAGCAAACTTACCGGACTTTTGGTAAAAACCGTCTTGTATAAACAAAACATCAATATTTCTGCTTAAATTGGAGAAAACCATCAAAGTCAATCCTTGTTGGTTGAAATTTAATCTTTAAATTTATTTGAATCTCTTAATTCTTTGTCGTTTAATGTAAATTCTAAATTTTTCAACATCCGATACAAAGAATTTCACCAAATTTTGCAAAGATCTCTCAATTAACGGTAAAAGCTTAAGTATGCAGTTTCACCCCAATCAGTCAATCCATCTGTGCTGTAGATGGGAAACTGCAGAAGAGACTGCAGATAAGGAGGATCAGCTGAGCCAGCTCGAAATGATGAATAATTTAGACGAGATATTGCTACAGTTCAAGAAGAGAGTAACGAACTATATGAAATTTTGGATTCTCATCCGGATGCAAAATCGACGCCTCATACTGAGTCAATTATTAGTCTGCAAGAATCAATGTGTGCCTATTAAGTGGAGTTGACCAATCACTTAGAACCAATCACTATCGACGATTTTGATGTAGGGATTGCTTACGTAACGGAGAACGATAGTAATCCAGGGTTGTACAGCAATATTTGACGAAAGTGATAATGCTGATGCTGGTGGAGTTGAAATGACTGAGAAAATCAAACACGAATTGCAATGCATAGATAATAAGAAACTTCGTGTAAGTACGGCGATGCTCTTGAATGATGCCGAAGAGCAATTGTGTCAGATACGTTTGATGATGACTTGCTTGGAAGTCCTCGCCTTGTTTTTGAAACATATGAAGCTTTTTTATAATTATTTGGATGGTGCTTCTTCCCCAATTACCCAAAATTGCTGCCTTATTAGATGAAACGTCAGTGATAGACCAGGGTGCAGATTCTGTACATGTATATGTGACGTATAATCATTTTACTGAATGAGTGTTGCTGTGGTAGAATGACCGGATGCTGATAATCATATTGGCAGTCTAAATGCTTCAGTCAGCCACCGACTCTCAAAATACCATTATCATATATAAACGGCACCAAAGATAGAGTATCGTTATTTTTTCTAATTTCTCTGCCTTTCTGAAAACAAAAATGAATCTCGCTGCACATATCGTATGATAGTGCTTCTGTCGGTTTGCAGCTCCTCTACTGTTAGGTAACCTAAAATTCTTCTGGATTTAGGTAATCTCGCGTTCCTTAAAAATCGTTAAACATAAGCGAAACTTCAAAGAATCTTGTTATACGATGAACACCATCAATATTATCCTTTTGTTTTTGGGCTTTAGAAACGAGAATGTTTTCTTGGCCTCGCTGTTCGTTTAGATAATCTGATTTGATATTTTTATCACCTTTAATATTAATAATTAATTCAGGAATTTGAAGCCATTCGAGACCATGCCACCATATCCGCAAACTTACTAATTTGGATGGAAGTGCTCCTCGACATGCCTGGCCAGCTGAATTTTGCTCAGATCGTACATGATTCCAAAACTTTCGGGATAGCTCATCTAAAATCTACGATGTTAGATTGGCTGCGAACGTTTTCCATCCTGCTGGATGGCTTGACAACTACATCAATACAATAGTAGAAGCTGTTAAACCCAGTAACTTCGTTATCAAATGTGCACCACATAATTCTAGCCTTGGGAGGGGGGATATCTGCTTAATTAGCGCTACTTTGGTTTTGGATGCCATTAGAGTCACCTTCACCGTACCATTTGCATTCTCTGCTCTACAATATACTACATCACCGTACGCCGTTTCGCTTGCATCCGAGAACCCATGTAATTCCACCTTATCACCTTTTGAAAAATTCCGCTTAAACCGTAGACTTTCAATTAATCTCAGCTCACTTCGAATTTTTTGGTATAATTTTGACACGTTATCTGGCAGTTCATCGTCCCAGTCCAGCTTCATCAACCCCAGGTTTTAGAAAATGATTTTCATTATAATTATTAATTATATTTTGGGTGACACTCCAAGGTTATCAAATACTCTCGAATACTACGAAATATACTGCCATTTCGTAGATCTTGAATTGCTCTCCAGGTTCATTAAACTTGAAAGTAAAAACGTCATCAACTGTGCTCCATTGAAGACCCAATATTCTTGTTTCTTGCGGATTTTGGAACATCGATGCTTGAGCTCATCTGGTAGCTCGCTTCTCCATAGTATGCGTTGGAATTGCGCGTCAATACTGTTTTGTGATTTAGGAATCTCAACAAAATTGACCATAACGAAGGCTGAATCGTTGGACCTACTAGTATTGTTTCATTGAGCGAAACTACTGATGCAGTTTTCGCCGAACCATCTCAGTTTGGTCGTTTCACTAGATTTTTCCTCTCACATTGATGAGGTAAATAAACTAATTTAGACTGCTCAATTTGATTCTCAACTTCAGTGATAAATTGTATGTATCCTAGATTTATGAACTCGTTAATAAATTTACAATATTCACCTTTTAATAGACTGTAAATCTGCAGCTGTCTTTCCAAAGAAAGAAATCTCGTTGCGCTAGATTCGCCAATTCCATTCAAGCGACTTCAATTACCAATTCGATTGGCATTTTCAATTACAATAAATAAGTCATCAGGCCAAACATTCAAAATATGTGAAATAGTTATTTTAAAATAAGCACTTGGTAAACACTGATAGTAAGATATTTCTTTCTGAATTTTTTTAGGCGTATTTTTGCAACTTTTCACAACACACTTCATTTTACTCCAAAGTTTGTATTTTTTATTTTCAAATGATGCACTACTACATAAACCACTAACTATTTTATAATGTTATTATTATTTTAAATAATAATTTTAAAAACACAAAGTTAAGTCAATGACCTAGTTTCATTTAGCTGATTCGGAACCAACAATTAATTTATGCATTTACTACTTTGTACTAGCAGATAAAGATTTTAAAAGCTCGATATTAATAATTTTTATGAATTAGGGTGCTCGCGGGCAGACCGGCCGGCTTACAGGCGTCCAAATTTATAAAAAGTGGGCTTTAGATAGACGGGATTTAGAGAAGCGTAATTTTGATTTCGAGATTTTTAAATTTTTACTTTTGATAAGCGAAATTTAGAAAAACAGGTAAGCGACCCGAACCCGTTGGTAAATTATGTTAATTGAGTGTTTTATTTGCAAAATCCATTACGAACCCGCATCGAACTTCCGAAATTTGTCACAACACTTTTCTCGAAATGACTAAATGGAAAGTAGTTTTCACCACATTGCGAAAATCACTGCAAATATTGTAAATTGGTTCACATGTTGTAGCAACCACAAGTAAATCATAAAATAATAATCTATTTTCCATGATTTTAATTTTCACACCGCATTCCATATTTTCACATTTATCTATTTTCTCTTCATCTGATTATTATTCTTCGTGTTGTGTGTTGTGCTTTTTATTTATTGTTTTGATCTCGTTTGTGGAAAATTGCATACCGTACTGATGCTCAATTGGTGTACAGAGAAAATGAAAAACTTTTATATAGATGCATGTTGTGAATATTCGTTGTATATGGAAATCACATAACAACAACAAAATTTAAAATTTTCAACATACAGAATCGAAATAATATACAGAAAAGCGGGAGAAAAATTATTTATTTTCCCAAAAATAGCTTAGAAAATAATGGTAGAAGTGAGGGAAATTTTATTTTGTTATTTTTTATTTTTTTATGAAAAATTAGGTGAGGAGTCTTGGGTGCTGTATTAGATTGGATACATACAGTGAGCTACATAAAATCAGTTTGTTCAATATATAACAAGTGTATTTTGTATATAGGACACACCGTACAACTATATTATTTTATGGTTAGTGTAGGTGGGTGTATAGTAGTTTTCGTGCGGAGTTGTTGTAAATACGAGCTTTTCCAGAATAAAAAATAATAATAATTGTTGAATTGAGTATTATATAGTTTGTACTATTTTACTATTGTTATTATTATTATTTATTTTTAGTTTATTTTTTTACACAATTCTCTGCCTATAACTGTTCTCCGAACAATCCTAAAAACGAGAAATCATCTTATCTTTTGCCAGCTATTTTTTAGTGGACTGTTGTTATCTTATCTGTTTTCGTATCTATAGAGAGTCTGCATCTCTATTTTGATAGTAGTAGCTGTATAGTGTATTGCTTTATAGTATATAGTTTTTGGTATTTGGTACGGAGAAGGGAACCTAAAAACTGATACACCAGCATATGTAAGTTTTCATTGTTTTGCTGTAAACAATTGGGAATTATTTTATTAAGTTTTATTAGGATTTTCCGAAACACAAACAAAAATATTTTCTCATATATAGAAAAATATTGAAATGAATTTAAGAAAATTATACATCCAGAATTATATTAAATAATTTACATATATGATCTTTTCATCCCAGTTTTAAAGTTTTTCTATTATACGAGTGTGTTTTCTAGGTGATTTAAATATTTTGCTGGGAAATTGACTCTTGGTGATTTGGGGGATTAAGCATATCGAGTTGAAATATATGAATCATGATTTTGTTTTTTATTATTTTTATTAGATTGGATTATTTGTTTATTTATATTGGATTACTGCAGGCAAAGTTGCATTGAGATTTAAACTAAACTCCACAGCGAATTGGAACTATTTGTTTATTCAAAATGAATAGGCATTTTCGGAATCTGTAAGGTACCACGATTCGACTACCAAACATGATACACTCGTGGTTGTATGACAATGATTCTCGACGGTTGGAAAATTGTAGTAGTTCCTCACTGTCAGGCAATGTTTTCTTCACTTGTGGCCATCCCTGCTGGATGTATGAAACGACCATTCGAAGAATTTTGTCGCTTTGTGTTTTCAATTTAAAATCTTGCTAAATTCACGTGAAAATCCCATTTCAGCTGTATATACCAAATTTGACCATAGGTTGTTAAGAAATGACCTAGTTACATTCAGCACGGGCAAATATTCCGGAATGTCGTTAAAAAATCAAGTTATAATCCAAATTTGACAATTATTGTTTAAGGAATGGGGAATGGGTTTTCGCTACCAGTAACGTCCTCTAGTACTCATCGTTCAATGACATGTTAATCTGTTGCATCAGACGCCAGATTACACCTTTTTCGATATCAATCACTAAAATCAACAACTCCGTACCAGATTCCTACCTTAAGTTGATCGCAGGACTAGGACTTTGCAGTAAATCCATCCCGTTTTGTATACGACCCACATTAAAGAGACCCGAGGCCTGCCAGACCACTATCTCTTATTCTCTAGAGTATGTTTTGGTCAATGGCAGAGAACAAGCAGTCCAGCTCTTATTCTATGACGATTTGCGATTAAACGTGATTTTTTAAGATTCCCAAAAGAGCATCATAGAACTTGTTCTTGTCGATTTCGGGTTAAAGTTTTTCAGGAACTCACTGTGCAAAAATTCGGCGCTCTTCAGATGTGTGAGACGGTTCTAGTGTTTTATTTGTTTAATGCAGTTTATTTCATTTAAATTTATCTCGTAAATGATGGCTATTTTCGGTTTCACACATTCCTGCATTTTCTAACACATTTTCCATAACTTTTCTCAAAATTGCATGTGTTATGGCCAGGGCCCAGGGCTTTCAAATGATGTTTATTAGTTTTGATATGGTCTCTGGTTTAGTGACGTACACTCTTTCAAATGTATTCAAAGAAAACAGTCAGGTGCAGTTAAATCTGGTGAACAAAACCAAGCTGACAAAACCAAACCGACAGAATACGTCGATCTTAATTCTTGCACAAGCTGAATTTTATATGGGAACATTCGTAATGTGACCAAAACTCTCTGTACGGATTTTCTTGATAGTCCTAGTTGTGTTGAACGCCTCTTTGTTGACGTGTCTGAACTAATCTGCACACTCTCCAGTACACGTTGAATATTATCATGTTCGTACCGTACGTCGTCTCGTCTTCCGGAACCTAGGAGGTTTTTTTTTTTTTTTTTTTTTTTTATTTACTAGATAAATTAAATTACATTACTTATTTTACCTACTTATTAATAAATACAGTCTTTAAATTCAACTAGTTTATAACTTCAATATAATAAGAGATATATACTTTTTTTTTTTTTTAAGTTACTCGAACCATCTAGGGTTATAGCGTAACTCCATTTAATAAGCTGATCATACGTATTCTAATTAATTTATTCTAATTTAATTTCCATTTATAGTTAATTAGTGTAATATAATATTAAATATAATATCCATGTAATTTTACAATTTATCAAATTATAATTATAGTATGTTGTATCCATACTAGATTAGAAAAATCATTTCAATATTATCTTAAGAGTAACATAGTAAAATATTTTAAAAACAAATTTAACAGTCACAGTGTTATAGCTTTATAGAAGCATTAATTAGTTCCACTTTTTAGATATTCATAAACTTTCGATTTGAATTTATTTTGGGTTGCACTTTTTCTTATTTCAGCAGGTAAGGCATTAAAAACAGTTAGTCCGCGATATAGAACATTATTTCTTGATGCGGAGCTTGAGAAAAATTCTATTTGGAAGAGCGAACGACGTCTCGTTTCATAACCATGTATGTTCAATATTCTTGTTGACAGTAAATTGTGTTTGATTAACTCATGTACTATTTTGTAAACTAGAACTAACAATTCTCGGCGAAAGAGCAATTTCAATGAGGAGAATTCTTTGAATAATAATTCAGTAGGATATCGCACAGGAACATGCAATATATATTTCAACGTCCTTTTCTGTAGTATCTCTAATTCGTCTAGCTGGTACGATGCACAACCACTCCAAATCGGGCTTAGGTATATTAAGCGCGACTGAATGTATGCATAGTACAGTAGCAATAGGGACTTCTTCGGCAGTATATGTTTTGTCCGATTGATAGCAAAAACATATGGCAAAATTGTTTTTTTTATTTTTTCAGTGTGTTCAAACCAACTAAGTTTCCTATCAATCGTTAAGCCCAAGTAATTATACTTATTAACTCTTTCAATTACGAAAGAGTCATAAGTAATGGGAATTCCCTTTAATACATCTTCATCCAAAGTTTTGTTTTCGAATACCATGTATTTTGTTTTGTTATGGTTTAGTGCCAAGTGATTGAGATCAAGCCAGTTTTTAAGAACACGCAGATCTGAATTCATTTTGCTCAATAAATCTGTTATGTCTTCCGAGGAGTATATAAGCAGACCATCATCTGCAAATAACTGAATCTTCCCTTGTAAATTAAGAGAAGTCATATCATTGATATATATCATAAACAGGTAAGGTGCAAGAACAGCTCCCTGGGGAACACCCCTATTTAACCTAGCAGATTTACTACTCCAATCACCTATTTTTACTATCTGCTCCCTGTTTGAAAGGTAGCTGTGAAACCATTTCAATTGAACATCAGTGAGGCCTAGCTTTCGTAGTTTAATCATCATTATATCTGGATGGACAGAATCAAATGCTTTGCGTAAATCTAGAAATAAGCAACCACAGAACTGCCGTTTTTCAAAGGCTCTACTTAGGAAGTGAGTCAGATTTAGACAAGCAGCTGTAGTATTGGAGTTCGGAGTAAATCCAAATTGGTTGTTCGCAATAAGTCTATTAATAACTAGAAAGTTATTGAGTCTCCCTAGTACAACTTTTTCGAAGATTTTTGAAACATTTGAAAGTACGGAAACTGGGCGAAAGTTAGACAAATCCATCTCATTACCAGACTTGTAAATAGGTGTGACTCGTGCTTGTTTCAAGGAACTGGGGAAGCTACCTAAAGCAAGCGATTCATTAATAAACTTTGTAATCACTGGTATGACATAATTTGACGTATGCTTTAAAAATTTTATAGAGATTTTATCTATTCCAGTCGCAGTGTTCTCTTTAAGATCAAGCAATATGGTTTTGACTTCATTGTCACTAGTCGGGTGCAGTGAAAGAGGAAATGATACATGGTACTCAAAATATCTAAAATCTTCAATTGTTGGAATCGGGAGATGTCTTCCAATGTCTGTCGTGGCGTTTACAAAATATGTATTAAATCGGTCAGCCACTTCCTGTTGATTGGATATTACGTCAACACCAATTTGTAGATACATTTTTGTGGAGTTACTCTGACTTTTGTTGTAAATAATTTCTTTGAAATAATTCCACAGTTCCTTTGGTTTATCTATATGTTTAGTGATAAATTCGTTGCAATGTTTTCTTTTAATCCATTTGATTTTCCGTGCTATAACAACACTAATAGATTTATGTTTCTGGGCTATGTAATTATCTGTAGGGTACCTTTTCTTTAATTTAAACAATTTGTTTCTTTCATTCATTAATCTTTTGATATCACTGGGTAGCCCGGTTTCATGTCCGTTTATTGGGTATTTTTGTAACGTTTTCGTATTTCGAGATATGATTCCGGAGAGCTGGAGTAAGAAATCATTACAATTTAAATTAGTTAATAAGTGTGCCCAAGCTGGATCCTGAAGCACGCTGTTATAATTTAGTACTCGAAAATTACAAGGTTCCAGCTTTTTTGATATCTTTGTTTTTGTCACCTGCAGAAAGAGTAACTTATGATCCGATAGTGCCGTATCAGAAATATTTAAATCGTACTTATAAATAAATATATCGGATAAAATATGGTCTATAATCGTGCCAATCGAGTTCTTGGTTCGGGTTGCATATTTCTTATCTAATTTATTTATAAAAAGGTACCCTAGGGATTGCACAGTTTCTTGATATTTCTTAACATCAGAGTTATATGAATCCAGTAAATTAATATTGAAGTCACCAAACACTAAGGATCGGGAATGTTTCCTTAGATATTCTTCAAGAATTGTATTAAAATTACAGAGCGAATTTTTTTGAGATCTGTAAATTGAGATTAAATTTATATCTTTATCGATTAGTTTGATTCCAAGAATCTGACAGTAGTCGATATTTATTGCAAACAATTTAAGCGCCTCAATTGATTGTTTAACATAAATAGCGGTTCCACCATAACCTCCTATTCGGTTCGCGAAGAAGGAATTAAATCCCTTTATATTAAAAAATCTATTTTCTTCTTCCATTATCCAGATTTCAGTTATCACCACAACATCAATATTACATGCAAAGTTATTGACAAACACATCAATGTCGTGTAATTTGTTCCTCATGCTCTGCGCATTCAAGTACAAAACTCTAAAATCTGCATTATCGACTATTAAATTTCTGTCATCTAAACCGGCAACGTTATTGACAGAGTGCAAACAAACATCAAAATTAAAGTTATTCGTGACCCATAAAAGAGCCCATAAAACTGTGCTGAAATAATGATATTGTAATTAAACATTGAATACAACAGTGAAACCGAGTTTGTTAATATTATGTGCATAACAACAGTATAATCAATACACTCGTTGTTTATTCTAATTTTAGGTGAACCATTTATGCCTCGTACAAAATAACAAAAATTTAACACTGTGGGAAACAAGTATGGATAAAATAATAATAAAATGAAAGAATAAGAATAAAATAGAAATATAATATGAAAAAATCTGTGTTTATATTTCGTTGAGTTGTTCCAAGGTGATGTGGTGAGCTTCCATAAGCCTGGTAAGATCGTTTGTAGTAGTGATTCTGACCACCTTTTCTTTTTCTTGTCTACGAAAAAATATATTGGATTTGCTGATCCACAGGAACTTGTATTTAATAAATTTATTTAATTTTCGTGCATCCCGATATAATCCCATTTGGTAAGGGGTGAGATGGTCACGGAAGAATATTTGTTTATCTTCAGCTAACGTAAAGCCAATTTGACTAAGATGAATTAGTTTTCCTTTTTTCTTTTCAAATACCTTATGTTTTGCTTCAGGAGTTTTAAATTTTATTAAAATGTTTCTCATACCTGTCTTACTTGATGATTGGTTCGCCCGGGTATAGTTTGGAATATATTCCATTACCGATATATTGGCAGATGACTCGACACATCCAAGGACTTCAAACACCCTTTTAACTATGATGCTAGATTGCATTTCATCATTTGGAATCCCAGCGATAATTAAATCATTCGAAACTTGGGCCTGGTTAGCTCGATCAAGTTTAGACTCTAAATCGTGTATCTTCTCCATCTGCATCCTTTGTACGTCCTCCGATTTTGCTACTCTAACCATTAGTTCCATGTTTGATTGAGATATCTTTTCGAAATCGTTGCGAAGGGTTTCAAACTCTTTGGATATAAATGCTTGGGATGCTTGGACACTCTCAATCATCGATTTTATTTCCGAAAAATCTGCTGCATATTTGTTCAGCTTGGTTAGAATTTGCTCCATTCCACCCTCTATGTTATAAGTATTACGTCCAGGTACCAATGACATGGAATTCTCGCAGCCTTCGGAGCAAAACCATTGCTTTTCAGCAGCTTTCCTGGCGATGTGTTGCCCATAGATTCCTTTGCAAGAAGGATGAAAACCTTTGTTGCAATAGCTGCACTCGAACATCTGTTGCTTTTGCGAGATTGCTTTTCCACAATTTTCAGCCGAGCACGTCAATATTGACTGGTAGTTCGAACTTTTTTCCGCACACTCAAAAAAAGGTATTTTACTTGCCTCCACAATATAGTGTCGTATGACAAAATGGTTTTAGAAAGAGATATGAACTTGCTCTGGTATTATTTTGTTCAGCTTTATGTATTATTTTATTTATTTACTTATGTTTTTTTCTTAGTCGTATTTAATTTATTATTTAATAATTTCAATTCTTTATTTTACGAATCTAATAAGTTATTAGGAATTTTTATATTATTTTATCTTTATAACACGTCTGTACGATCGAGAGTTGACAGCCAAAAAAAAATGCTTAATCTTAGGTTCCTTATAACAGGTCGTTACTAGAAATTTTTCAACCAGGCGATTTGTCTAGATGGTACAGAACGTTTTTCATAATAAAATTCAATCATTTTAATTCATCGTTCTGTTGTGTATTCTGTTATCATCGTTCTGTTCTCTGTATTCATCGTCCTGAGCAAGACATGTGGCAGATATTTCTTTCATGTTTGATTTCCGTCGTATGAAAGATCTATCAGAACCCTCTACAGGCGTTATGATACAGACGATACGAGTTACAGAATGTTAAAAGTGATAAGAATGACAAAAATGATAAGAATGAAAAGACTGAAAATAATGATAAGAATGATAAGAACTATAAGTAGATAAGAATAATACGAATGATAAGAATGATACAAATGATACGAATGATACGAATGATAAGAATGATAAAAATGATAAGAATGATAAGAATGATGATAGTGATAAAAATGATAAAAATGATATTTTTTTTTAAGAAATCTTTTTTTCTGTATAATATTACAACTAATCATATGGATTATCTAGTATTGTTTTTTATTGTTTAGTACTCTATTCTTGTGGGATGAGACCTATCGGTTCATCCTAGCTCTGCCAGTCCTTTGATTTATGCTAATTATGGAACCACTAATTCTAAAGGCTTTGTTCTTTTAGGCACTTTGGTCCATTGGTGCGATCCAGTAGGTTCCGCAGCTCCTCTTTGGCATGCTGCTGCAGTCGCAGTACATGACTCCTTGCAACTTATTGTATTTCATCGCTGATGTATTCCATGTTTAAGTCTCGAACTCTCGATGGAGATTGTCATTTCTAATGTACCAAGGGGCATTCACAATGCTACGTAGTAGTGTGTTTTGAAATGTTTGAATGATCTTCACGATAGTTTTCCTTGCACAGCCCAAAGGCTGGATGCCATACGTCCAGATAGGTTTAAGGATTTGTTTACATAACAGCAGTTTGTTGTGCGTCGTCAGTTCGGAGTTTCTTCCAGTAATCCAGTGCATTTTTCTGGATTTTAAATTCAGCTCTTGCCTTTTCTTTTTAACATGCGCTTTCCATCAGTCTAACGTCATGCCGAGGTACTTAGCATTATCAGAATATGGAATTGTTGTGAATTCAGTCTAATCGGAATATACTCTAATGTTCCATTTGTAAAGTTGATATGTGTTGATTTCGATTTGTTAAGTGCTATTCTCTATTGTTTTGTCCAGTTATTTACTATATCAACAGCATTTTGTAGTTTTCGATACTAGCATCGGTGGTCATAACAGCTGTGTCATCAGCAAACGTTTCTATTCTAGCTTCTTCTATGTTTGGTAGATCATTTGTATACAGGAGGTATAATACGGGGCCTAGAACACAAAGGATAAAAATGATAAAAATGGTAAAAATGATGAAACTGATAAGAATGATAAGAGTGATAAAAATGATAAGAATTATAAGAATGATAAATATGATTATAACGATCAGAATCATAAGAATGATAAGAATGATAAGAAAGATAAGAACGATAAGAATGATACGAATGATAAGAATGATATGAATGATAAAAATGATAAAAATGATAAAAATGATAAAAGTGATAAAAGTAATAAGAATGAGAAGAGTGATAAAAATGATAAGAATGATAAGAATGATAAGAATCATAAGATTGATAAGATTGATAAGAATGATAAGAATGATACGAATGATAAGTATGATAAGAATGATAAGGGGGGGGGGACTGCATGTTTGTTAATTATTTTTAATTCTTCTCTTTTTTTTACCTAAACGGTTGAAATCTGGTCATTTGATACGTAACTGACAACTGTTTCAACGGTAATTATTGAACTTCGCTGTTTCGTTGAGGCGATTATTTCAGAGTTGTGCTTCGTTCGTTATCTCAAGTTTCTTTAGCTGGTAATCTAACGACTTCCAGGCTTGAACAAAAACAGATCTAGATACATCATAGCAAAACACCGTCTTTTGAGTTTAGAAGGGGCCCTTCTTATAAGTTTTAAAATCATTCATCCAATCGGATTCTCATTTTGCAGATCTATTTTATATCAAAATGAGCAGGGTTTTGTTATATTTTTGAAGGGGTCGGCACCCTGGGCTAGGTGCTCTCTCACAATTGTTTATCGACAATGTTGGTTTGTTCCGAAACGATGTTTCACCCGCTCAACAGAAAGTCATAAAATTTTTAGCGTGTGTAAGTTGCATGTTCAAAAATACCCTTACGATATTTTTGAAAGATCTGTCCTCTGGGGTCTAGAGTCCTGGTACTAAACTTTTCTAAAATTTTAATTTATTTTAAATTTTATCTGGCGGATAAATTTTGGAAAGGAGCTTTATAAAATTAGTGACATGCTCACTTCTGAGGGGTTCAATCCTTAGATCAAGGGGGCTCTTCTAATAAATTTTCACACCATTCATCCAATCGGATTCAAATTTTGCAAATGGATTTTATACCAAAATGAGCAGGTTTCTATATATTATTTTTGTAGGGGTCGGCCTCTGGATCTAGGTGGTTCGATGCAATTTTTTCTCAAAAATGTCTGCAATTTTAAATGGAATCGCCTCAGCGAAACGAATTGCGTTATCAATCAGTTGAATTGACCCGCCTAAAAGAACGTCTTCTTCTAGAGCTGCTGAAACAAGTGAACAGCGTAAGACACGGTATGAAAATGGTCGGAGCATAACGTCTTCTTCTACAGTTGCTGAAGCAAGTGAACAGAGTGAGACGACTGGAAACAATCGTTTACGAAAGTCAATCAATAGAAATATTCAGTCTCCTATAATATAAAAGTTAAAAGATCTGCTCTTAAACCTTACCGTAAAAGGAATCTCACCAACTGGTAATCTTCTGGTTGATTGGGTTAACTCTATAGCAGCTTAAAAAGAATATAACAAATCTAAGATGGGCTCGCAGGGCTAAAAATGATTCTAATCTGCAAGGAATCGAATTGCTGCTTTCTGTTCATTTTCCTGATTGCGACAATTTCAAACCTGATTTTGTTACCTCCGAGCAACGAAACAGTACTATTAATCCACCCAATTGGGACATATCCTGTAGACACGTAGGCTGAGTTTATTCTCCTTCCCACTTTATAAATCATAGGGTGTGGATCGTGTTTTTTCTCCTGCATAACAGAGTGAGTTTCCCCTCATATGGAGCCACTTACTTCTTTTCTTTCAAATGCACTATCTGACGGCTTGCACTCGGTTAACGAAAAATTTCTACCAGAATACTGCTTCGACAGTTCTTTCTCGGTGGCTTATACATCAAGAAGCTCATGTAGGTCTCAAGAACTTCAACAACTGGATGTCTGAGTCTCTAGTGTTTTTATTCGAAGGCTCCCACTCTTAATTTGGTGCGTTTTTTGGAAAAAAATTGTCCTTCACAGTCTAGGTCTAAACTGTACGTTGTTCACACGTTTTACGATTGATGCATCGATCTCGTTATTTCAGGCGAAGATATTCTCAATTCTTTTTGGAATCCTATTACTACTTTCTCGAGACTAGTTCAAATCGTATGTAATCCGTGGATTGTAAAAACTCAACTATATTATGTTTTACCATGCTACGCTTCCTCCAAAGAAAAGTCCTAAAATAATTTGTTTTTGCGCTCACAAACATCCAGCGTTTTTAATTGGACAGTTTTATACCATTCAATTAGTGTTGGTACAAAACGTATATAAATAAAATAAAAACTCGAGAAACTTAGAGCCAAGACGTATATATAAGGAAGAGGAAAACACTTTCAACAATGGCAAACACAACAACAAAAAATAGAACAAAATTTAGAATTCCACCGGGGATACTTCATTTTTCGTTCTACTTTCGTTCATTTCCCAAGGAATTCTGAATAAAATATAAAACGTCTTATATTCAGTGACGGAATATAAATATTTAGGGCGATGCATGTATAGATAACACACGCGTCGCGACGTAATGTATCCTTTGGACGCACTATACAGTGCGGTTAAAATAAATTTAATCGATTTTCCACTTTAGACAAACGGCAACGAAAAATTTCCATTTTCCCATCCTAGTCGAATATTATCCCCCCCCCCCCCCCCCCCAGTACACACACACACACACAAATTTTCCATCCAAAAAGCAGTATAGGAGCTAAAGCATATATTCACATAAAAATAGATAAAAAAAAATTTTTTTTGGGGTAATTCCTCATGAGATTTAACTAATCAAAATTTCAAAACCATCTGAGACTTTATTATTGTTATTATTACTACCACCACCACTACTACTACTTCTATATAGTTTTTCCTCTTTCTATACATAAAATAGTATTACTAATATTATTGTTACCATTTTGTGTTATAAATTTTATTTCATTTTTTATTAGTTCGATATAAATTTTAATATTAAAATAAATAAATAAACAAAAGTTGTGGAATGGCCTGATGGAAGCAAACAAAAGAAATTCCCACCTGTCGAACGAGTTAAAAATGTTGTATGTACATGAATTCCACCCAAATATTTCCTCGTATACGCTGCATAGTGAGAAGTTATTATAAGAAGGTTGTTGAAAATCAAAACTAGATTTCGCCTAAATTTAGTCTAAATCGCATCCAAACCATCACCACACGCACTATACACTTTTAGTTATCCGCAACATCTTTATTTCATATCTTTCCATTTTGCTTGTTTCTCAATATAAAAGGACAAGTAAAATTTCAAAAATACCGATTGGCAATGAAAATTCCCAATAATAATAATCCAAAAAAAAAAAAAAAAGAAAAGAAAAATCCAAATAGTCAACAATAGGATTGTCATCATCAAACTCAATTCAACCATAAAATTCTACTAAATTTCACATGTATCCCCAAAACCACTTACTCCCATTGAAAAATAATCCAACAACAACAACAATATAGCCATACCGACCGAAATATATTAAAAGTTTTCATCTTTTGGGGCTCAATACGAACATAGAGCAAAAAAATTTTTTTTATACAAAAAACACAACAAAATGCTCAGGAGAATTTTCCCGCCGTTAAATTTTATTCAACTCTCTGTTGCTCTTATAATTTTCATCTGTTTTTTTTTTGGTTTTCCTTTTTCTATTTCATTTGATTTTCCAAATAGACATACATATACGTACAAATATATAGAGCCACACATGGGGATGTATCCAAAATTATTTTGGGGAGATCGATTACGTATGTAAAAGGTATGCAGAATAAGTACAGTGGGTCGATTCGAGAAACGTATCTTTTAAATTGTTGGTGCGATTATGTACACATACGTACGTTGTTCTACATGGATGGCATTCATATAGTGTGTTTGGGTGTGGGGAACTCTTTGGAGACAAAAATGTGTCATTTATTGCGTTTGCCTTGAAATGGTGAAGTGGCTTGTGAATGGATTTCCAATCATTAGTTAGGTATAGAGTGTGCTGTACGAGTGTGATTCGACCCAATTATTAGGAATAGCTAGCATCCTAGCTTGCACCTTAGAAAATCCTGCCTAAAAGAAGTTTTGAATTTAATTTTCTGCTTTAATTTAAAAATTCGGTTAAATAGTTATTGTCGATTTTTCTTTTCGGGGCAGGAAATCTTGCTTTCTGAATTCCTAATTATAACCATTTTTCATTTCATCTCGCTTTTCAATTTGAATAAGGAATTTTGGAAAGTGGTAAAACAAACACAGGAACTCGAATATTACCTAGATGATTAATAAATGTTACAAGAGGGAGTGGTTGAAGTTCGATGGCCATCTAAAAAACGGATGGTATTATTTAAAAAAATTATCGTCGATGAATGTAATGTGACTCAGGAATAATAACAAATTTGCAAAATTTATTTCGGTCAGAATTTGTCTTTGGGTCGGGATAATTCGCAAACGAGAAGAATAAATAAATTTACAACTTTGTAAATGACTGTTAACATTGGGCCAACAATTTGGCGTAGAGCTTGCTGCACCCTCATGGCTTTGCTCACAATTAAGAAAAATGTATAGACGTAATGTTCGTTTGCTAAATCTATAATAGTTTCTTGCTGAAAATCTGCTTTCACAGGGATTACCTGAAACTTCAGCTACTATCAAAAATTTGTAATCCAAAAAGTGAGGCCCCATTTCTATACGAGCTGGAAACAATTAACCGTGCCATGTAACGATTTTGAACAAAACATTTAAGTGATAAATTTTAAAACCGGACACTGTCATGAAGTAATGTGGATCATTTGGAATCCAGAAAATGTAACCCAGTTTCGTGCCAGATTCGAAGTATGTATCGATTTTCAATAAAAAATTTACTAAGAATTTTTTTTTTGTATGGTTTTCTGACACGAAGAAGTGTTGACTATTTGGAATCGAAAAAGTGAGGCCTCATTTCTATACTACCTGGAATGAAGACTCGTGTCAGACTCAGTATGTAACGATTTTCAACAAAAACATTTTCTGTGGCGGCTTTCACAGAGATTTCCAGAGACTTCGGTCACTATCACGAAGTACTCTAGGCCATCTGGAATCCAAAAACTGTATCTGCCTTACTAGACGAGTTGGAAAGAACTTTCGTGTCAAACTCTGTATATGTAGCGATTTTCAACGAAAAAATTATTTTGAAATTTTCTTGTGTGTCGACTGTCCGTTTTCACAAGAATTACCTGAAACTTCGGCCATTGCCACGAAGTAGTATGGCAACCTGGAATTTGAAACCTGTAGCCTCATTTTGATGCTGTATAAGTTAGCGGAAATTTGACAGCGGAAAATAAGAGATTACGCTACTCGCCACAAGTGGAAGCACTATCAATAAAGATAATTTATTTTTTTATGTAATTACCAGCTGACATTTTTTGATCCTTAAAATGACAAATTGTTTGATCTCCGAACTAAAGGAAATCGGTAAATGAAATCTTGAAATTTAACAAAATGCCATCTTTCCGCCATTTCTTAACAAATTACGATAACATTTGAATAATAGTATTTATCAGGGATTTTAAAGTAAGTTTTGATCAAAATTGTAGGATCTGTTCGTGCTGGACTAAACTGACCATTTCATGAAAAATGGTATCTGTACATTTTACACGATATAAATTTTAAACTGGAGGGAACTCGGCAATTTCTTACTTAAATTTTGTAAAATTTGCATGCTTAGAGGGACAAGGCGAAAAAAAATTTTGGATTAGAATTTTTTCATTTTCTGGAGCCATATAAGTTATTTTCAGTTTTTGGCTAATATCTCAAAAATTTCCGCTAGTGACCAATACTTTCGGTTATTATTCTAAGAATGTGTAGAAAATATAGGGAACATTTTTGGACTAGAATTTTCACTATACATTTTTGATTTTCGGCGGCCAAAAACTGAGAATAACTTATATGGTCGCAGAAAATCAAAAATTATAGTGAAAATTGTAATCCATAAATTTTTTCCGAATTGTCCCAGTAAGCATCCAAATTTTACAAGATTTAATTGAAAAATAGCCGAGTGTCCTCCAGTTCCGCACAAACAGATCCTAGAATTTTGTCTTAAACTTACTATAAAATTCCTGATCAATACTACTATCCAGATTTCATCGTAATTCGTTAAGAAATGGCGGAAAGATTTCAAGATTTCATTTACCGAGTTCCTTTACTTCGGGGATCAATCAATTTGCTATTTTAACTATCACTTTTAATATTTTATTCCGCTGGGATGTTTTATTTAGTGAAAAAAGTGATCTGTAATGAATAAAAAGTTTCCGCTGCTAATTACATAACAAAATAAATTCTCTTTAGTGAAAGTGCTGCCACGTGCGGCGAGTAATGTAATCTCTTATTTTTCTTTCAAATTTCCGCTATCTTATACAGCATCTATGAAAGAAGGTTCGGCCAGTGTCACAAGGTAGTGTAGGCCAACTGATATCCAAAAAATGGGGCACCTCTATACGAGCTGTACCAGAGTCAGTATGTAGCGAATTTCAACAAAACATTTACCAACGAATTTTCTTTTGTAGTGATTTTTACAGGAATTGCCCGAGACTTCGGCCACTGACACGAATTAATGTAGGCCAAAACCAAAAATGTTAGTTTACGAGCTGGAAAGAAGGTTCAGACTAAGTACGAGAATGAAAGGATTTTCAAAAAAAAAATGTTAATGGAAGAAAATTCCTTGGGATACTGACACGAAATAGTGTAGGCTATCTGGAATCCGCAAAATGTAGCTTAATTTCTTGACGAGCTGGAATGAAGGTTCCTTCTCGACTTAATATGTATACTTAACGATTTTCAGGGAAAACATTATTTGGAAACTTCTTTTGTGATGGTTTTCATAGAAACTACCTGAGACTTCAGCCATTGTCAGGAAGTAGTGTAGGCCATCTGAAATCCATCAACTGTAGCCGTATTTCTATATTAGTTGGCAAGGTTTGTGCGAGACTCAGTATGTAGCGATTTTCAACAAGAAACTTTCTTGTGAGTTGGTTTTCACATGGATTTCTTAAAACTTCGACCTGTCACGAAATAGTATAGGCCAGCTGGAAAGTAATTTACTGAGTCTGATGCCTTCTTTCAAGCACGTTTAAAAATCAAGCTACATTCTATGCATTCCAGATACCCTACACTCCCCCGTGATAGTGGCCGAAGTCTCAGTTAATCTATGTGTAAACCACCATAAAAGAATATTTCTTAGTAAATTTTTCTATAGATCATTTTGAAAAGGGTGTAAAGGGGTTTCCGGATTTTCAATAGGAGTGACTCGATGTTGAAATGGAATAAAACACGCTATGTGTGAGGTATTAACGAAATTCTTGTTTTATTTGAAAAGCCCAAGTATGCCATTATTATGGAATATAACATCGTCCAAATGTCCGTCGCAGCTTCCACGGTGACACGGATCCGAGTAGTTCAATCTTCAATAACTCCGTTGCCTAGATCCGGCTAAACTTGAGTGATGGTATTGGTTATGTTGGCTTTAAGTGCATCGGTCGATTGCGGCTTATTGGAATAGACCTGCGACTTGAGGTAACCCTACAAGAACAAGTTTGGAGGGGTAAAATCACACGTCACCTCTGCGAGAAATAACCCTACCCTCAAATCGTTCATGCAGAATGTCTATCGTTGCGTCTGTTTCATGGCACGGAGGCCCATCCTTAGCATCGTTCTGTAGCGGTTGCCGTTGATGGTGATGGCCTCGGCAACGTCATTTTCAAAAAAGTACACACCAAACAGTAACTTTTTGTGGATGCATTGCTACCTGGTGAACCTCGTATGGGTTGGTGCCGTTCCATATATGGCAGTTTTGCTTGTTAACATAGTCATTCATCCAAAAATGCGCCTCGTCGGTAAAGATAATTTTTGATTTTAAAGATGGTTTTTATCATTTGGGCGTGTTGCTCAATCGTGTTACTTGTCATGGTGATTTGGTATCAGTGACTGAAAAAAGATTAGACAGACGTCATCAAAACTACATGGTTGCCACAGGCTGCCAACATCGACTCGCTCTTATTGAAAAACCCTTTACATTTTTTGGATTCCAGATGACCAAACATACACTTACATTACTTCGTGACAATGTCCGAAGTCTCAGGTAGTGGCTGTAGTAACCAAAATGTTTTCAAATGAGTGTAAAATACTTGATATGCAATATGCCTGCTTTGAAGTTTGAGTCGACTCTCCTGATCTTAAGTATAAGAGACAATTTAAGAATACAAATGTTCGTTAACGTCATTTGGGCCATATTCAACCAACAAGGTGAAGTGTTCAAGTAATATCTTATTTTGAGATCTTGAATGAGAGAGAAATTCACAAAAAATTTTGTGAAATTATTCAAAACAATCCCAGCGATATATACGACAAGTATATAATATAGAAACGTTATGTGTTAGTGTTATAAAATTTGTTGCATGAAACATCCCTCAAACGGTATATAGTATTTCACGAGCATAAATGGGTATAATATTTGTGACTGTAAGGCCACATCGTTATGTTGGGTGGTTCCTAGGTATCCGACCGCTTTGACGTACAGGTGTCAAATGCTTTTCAATTCTTCGAATTAAAATTAGGAGAAGATGAACGAAAAAATTTCTAATTGTAGTAATTGTAATTTCTGTCTTGTAAATCTTCCCTTGTCAGTTGCGTTGTGGGACGACCGATCGGGAAATGGATTGGCGCGTTAAATAATCTAAATCTACATTGGATGGCAGTGTTCTAGGATGCTTCGATTTCAGCAAGCAGCGTGCTCATTTTGTCTGTGATAATTGAATGACCATCGATAACTCACTATGCAGGTGGTATTTGATTCGTTTTACCGCGGCTTTCCAAAGTCCGACGAAATGCGATGCACTTGGAGGGCAAAATTTGAAAGTTTATTCATCTAGCAATAAAGAATTATAAATTGTGTTGTTGTTTTGGTTGAGAAAGTCAAATTCGTGAAAATGATTGTGTGCTCCGATAAATTCGTTTCATTGTCGTTTGATTAAATCATCAATTATATTTGGCCGACAAACTCAAACTTGCATAGGAACGACTTCTTAGTTCTTTGTTTGTATTAAGTTGATCTTTCAGATTTTTTGGCCAGGCAAGCTTGCTTGATGCTTGAGAGTAACCAAGTGAGAAGTAATGCACCACAAAGCTCCAGTCTTAGAATATAAACTTGTTTCATGACAGGATGTTCTATGAGATTTGTTTTAAATCGAAAGCAACCTCTTTTTGGATTCCAGTGCACTCCAAAAGTGTTAACTTCTACGGAGGTAGATTCTTCTGACTTCATATTATCATAGAGGGTCTTTATTCGTTGCTTAACCATATCTTAGTCGAGGCAGGTCAACAACTAATCAAACTTTTTGTCCGTGGATTGTGTTGTATAATGCTACGAATCCCTACATCATCTATTCGTAAATTTTCAGCAGGCGTATTATATCACCTACAGGAATATATTATGGAGTGTCTTGTCACATTTAAGCGTTCCCTCAAAATTGATAACCATGTGGAAAGTATTGATAACCATCTGCCGGTAGAAAGAGTTGAATATATCCCTCCATTTCACAATGATAATGATATGAAGAGGTCAAACTCCAATGAAAGTATACGTCTATGACGAGCACAAAGGCGATGTACATGGAAACAGTCTCTAATTTTACAACTGAAAGTTTCCTGCAAGCATAAGCGTGATTCACATCACGAGTGGAAATTTTTACAATTTATTTTCTAACCATGAGACGAATTTTATTGGGACAAACAACTAAATGTTTCAGTTCCTAAAATCGAAAGCATTTGATTCGGCGCTCCTGCACCACAAAATAGTCTGAAAGTTTGTGCCACCTTGTAAAACAAGGATAAATACTTCTGCGTATGGTAGTTAACGATCCAATACTTACTCTGGAAGAATTTTTCACGACGATCACCAATATAGAGGCCATAATGTACTCAAGGTCATTAGCAATGAACCAAGCAGATGATATTGACTGTTTAACCTCAGCATATTTTTAATCCTAAGACCATACACTGACATAGCAGAGGAAAACGGAACAAATCTAAATATATTGCCCATGTATAGATGGCCACTTCTAGAATCGGTGGCATTGCGATTATTTGACGATTTTGCAAACACGTCAAAAATGTCTACTGATGCTGAAATTTATAGGGATTAGACATCGTAATGATTGCAGGAACAGAGTTGTCATTAACCTGTTCATCATTATCAACGTAACCAAAAATTAAACACGAAATGGCGGCACGAACAAAATCATTCAGCGATCAATTCATAAATTGTGCAGACTTCCAATTCAATCAAATAAATCAGCCGATTATATCCGGTGGAATGATGTAATAGACACGCTCCAAAAATTAAAATTCGTCATTTAGTCTGAAATGAAACAGTGAATACCGTTATTGAATCTGACGGTCACAACCTTCGAAATATTCTCTCAAACGCTTACACCACTTCTGGAGTATTCCCGAATATTTACATAATAATTGTGCATAGTTTTATTAACGCCATCAATTATATTTAATTACACCACTATTTTCACTTTAACAACTTATACTTTTCATGCTACGCATTTTCGCTTTTATTCCATCGCATACCGCGTCTTAACCAAGATTCGCTGAACTTTCAAGATTGCCTGTGACAATCGCACACAATCTGCTACAAGCTGCAATACCACTAAACAGCTTTAAGACCACTGCTTATATGCTACTACTTATAGATGTCACTAATCTCACATCAGTGTTATTTAACCAATAATTAATTGTTTAATTTACGCTGAATAAACCAACACAAAGGACCAATCCATATTAAATTACGCCCTATAGGCGAAATTGTGACAATACCTCCCAATAAAGCCCGTTCGTTCTGAACCGAATCCAAACTACCGCCACTGCAGTTTATTCCGTACAACTTCAATATTAACAAATTTAACTTTTCCTCTATTTCCGCTTCCTGACGCCATTCAACCTCGCACTCATCTTCTTAGTCCCATTCGAATTCTCCTTGCACATCTCCTCATCCCTGTTGTTTTCCTTGAAAATCACCGATGCCCCGTTTGACCAACCTTTCATAGGAGATCTTTTTCGCATTCATCTTTCCTTCCTGGATTCTAGTGGCATGGGGTCTAGTATATTCCACTTAATATCGCTTTCGCTCCTCCAAATTCCTGGCCGATTGTGTATCTTCTCATATTTCGTCCTTCATATCATAAATCTTCCATATGGCTTCTGCTCAACATTACTTCCCATCTGTTTCTCCTACCAACTTTAGGAATATGTGCCAAATATTATCCAACTGGCGGTATTCTTCTATATATTGAAAAGGTTGTGAATCCTTCGTGATGATTGAGCAAGATACATCTCCGATATATGCAACTTCTGCACAAATCTCCCTTCTATGAATGGGTCGTTGCAGACACACACATAGCTCTCACTCGATAATTTTCCTGTGAATTGCCAATCGCCAATATCACCACTTTCGATTACTCTTGCCACCCTAGCATTCACAACTGGGGTATTATCTGCAGTTCTCATTCACCTTGTCTGGTATCTTCTGCAGATAAATTTTAATGTTCTATCCTATGAAACCTCATCTGATACTAAGATTACCGCTCCATAGTAATCCCTTATCAGTCAGGCCAGCATTCATTTCATAACCTAAACTTAACTCTCTCTATCCCATTAAACGTAACTGCCATAATTGCTTCGGTATTACCCGAGGGCATCGCCACAACTGCAATGACTTTGTCATTTCTCTACCAGCTCTAGCATCAGCCTTTTCACTTTCTTCAAAATTGCTGCACAACTCTTGGTTACCATTCGATTCAGTTTCTCCTCGACCCAATATTAGCGCAATATCGGTATTTTGAAATGTCCCGGAAACTGAATCCACCATTTCACTATTATCATCTAGTTTTTTCTCTATTACCACTTCGAGCTCATAATTATGATCTAATCCTTGCTTCTATAGCCTTACGTAGTCAGAATATTAATTCACTTTTGCAAGCATCCATTAGTAGATTGGATGCCACCACTTTAACTAATTGTTTCGAATTTCTTGTTAAATTCAGTGAGTATCACTGGATTGTGAGTACCGAAGACTATAATTTGACGGTTTCAACAACAATTTTTGTAATTTGTACCGTTAAAGGGACCGGAAATTATCTCTGAAACACTTATATGACAACCGTAATCATTACACCACTCCTGTAATATTCGCGAATATTCTCACAATAATTTTCCTATTATCCACTAGGCACTAAAACGCAATAATAAATAATTTCCACAACAATTTATTAATTTACCACCATTTGCAATTATTTTTAATTATCCTACTTTTTCACTTTAACACCACTTATATTTTTCCCGCTACTCACTTTCTCTTTTATTCTATCGCGCACCGTGTCTTAACCAACTCACTCTTATTTATATATCGTGCTGAATATTTTAGATTGTCTGCGAATAATCACAACCAATTTGATGACTTCTGCAATACCACTAAACTGTTATAAAAGTTCTTCTAATTCTACTACTTAAACCTAGATGGCATTAATCTCACAAAAAAAAATAAAAAACCAATTTACGCTGAATTTACCAGCACCAGTGAGCAAATCACATTAAATTACACCCAATAGGCGAAATCGTGTCAATAATATATGTAAATTAGTAGATCAATATTTAAGTAAAACAAACACTAATTAATGTAACCGTCAGTTGACAGAGAACTCCATAATGCTTTAAAGGGAATTAAGTAACCGTTTGTAGTTCTGCATAAGAAAAATTGATATTTGACTTTATTCCTGATTCCTATATTTTCTCAAAATTTGGAGAACGGGTGAAATAAACTTCCTCTCAATTTGTTCAAAATTATAGGAGAGTTTCACAAAAAATCAATTCCCCTGACGCCTGTGAAGAGTGGATACTGAGTTACTCTTTCACGAGGTAAATTGCTCTTTATGTGTGACGTAACCGCAGATTATGCGGTGGCGAACAATTCTCTTGGCCAGTGAACTGACACCATTCATCCAAATTTGTCTTCTTTTGAGAGCTACCCGAAACTAAGGCCTCGCATGTACATTTTAAATGTGACAAACGATGGTTGTGTTGTAATAAGGTTTGACGTTTACTTCAAACTAGAATGTATGCTAACCGTCCACCGACCCTAATTAACACATCTTCATGTAGAAAGGGACTTGACGTCAAATTTCGTGCCACAAAATCATATCGATTTGATCTCAGTTTTGATTGCGGTAAAGATTTGACCAATTCTAGTGTATTTGAGTTCCATTTATGTAGAGGGTCCACGTTTTTACAAAATTTCAATCGTTTGCCTTGAAATATACCGTGCTTCTTCGATTGTATCAGCTCTTGAGAGCAAATCATCTACTTAAAAATTTGATGCCATTTTAGCTGCTATTTAAAAGCTGTGCCGCAGGTTGTGATATTTTGTTCATATACTTGGATCGAAAATTCGAATTCTTCCCTCTATAAAATACAATTTTTTGAAACTTTTTATCATTTATCATTACCATAGAGTGTAAGGAGTCTTTGAAAATTGCACAATATTAAAACGACTAGAATAAACAAAAAAGTCTCCACCCGCTTCATTTCAAAGTGTGTATAAATATACGAACATAGTGTTCGTCCAGTGGTTTCTAACCGTAAGTATTTAACGACTACCCTCAAAATTCTTATCAATCCATATCTGATTATCCCATCACCTGTCATATAAAAAAAGTCTGATGTTTACGGTAAAGAGGAGCAACTGCTTTTGTAATAATGTTGAAAACCACTGTCCCCCCCCCTAGGATATACGTGTAGTTGTGAAATGTATATACGAGTGTATATTATATTTTATTTTTATAATAAACTAAAGCCTGGACTTAAATTCCCAAATGAATACAATTGGAAAAACAAAAAATAGAAAAGACAGATTTCCCTAGAGTTTTTCCAATATTTTTATCTATATTCCATCTCTCTTCATAACACATATACATTCGTAAATATGTAGCCGGCTGTACGTGTGTACATACTACGTACTTTACATTATCAAAAAAAAATTAAAAATAACAGCAAAGTATGTATTTCCCATACCGGTTTTCCTTATTGTAAAATAATTTATTTGTTTTTCCGGTAAACAATTGAATTTGAATAATGAAATCGAAACAATAAATTTTATTCGGCTGTTTTGAGGTTATAAGTTAATCACCATCACTAGAATTGTATTAAGGAAGAATATACGTCCTATATAAATAAATAAAAATAATTTATTTTAAATTGTTTGATCTAAAAAAACATTTTCACTTCCCGCATAACACAAATCCTATTTATTAGTCATGAAAACACCTAAAATAGACCAGTAGTTTGTATTCCGTATTTAATTTTACATTTCTCGATTTATATGTATCTTTGGCTCTCCAGCGAATACGATTAGAAATTAAATAGAAACAAAAATCCAAACAGAAAAAAAGGATATTCGTACTTACAATTCATTAATTTATCCATAGATGGCAATGCATATAATTATGCGTAATATAAAAAAAAAAAAAAAAAAAAATTCGCCTGTTTGTAAAATATAGGAAGAAATTGTTTTTGTTTGTTCCGTTTTGTGCTTTTAATTTTATTTTCCGATATTTTATTTTATTTTATGTCCTGGGAGATACTGTAAATACAGATTTTAAGCAATTTGAGTTTTCTCGAATTGTTGTAGAGTGCAGACGGTGCGAAGGGAAATGTCAAATTCATAGTAAAAATTGTCGGTTGTATGTGTTGGCACTAACACTCAACTTCCAACTTCCTTTTACCGCGAGTGTACATTTACTAAGTTAAAATTAAATTATTATTTAATTCATAAATGATTCATAATGATTTTTTTTTGACAAAGTCCACTTTTTCATTAGTCCAAACTTTTACTAACTTACCGACCAAACGGCACAGTGGTTAAAGCAGGATGCAAAAAGGAATTTTCATCAACAGATTACGATCTGTGATGAAATGGAACACAACTGTGACCTGATGATGTGGCATATCGGACCTAAAGCCGTACAGCCTCGAAGTGGCTGGCATCAGCATAAAAGTAAGAACGGGAAAAGCGAATCGCGAAAGAGTTGGGAGAGCTGTAGCCCCAGGCCAGATTGCAAAGATAATAAATAAAAAATTTAAAAAAAAAACTTAACAAAAAGATTTAGATGCATTGATGGATCCCAATAATACTGTTAAAATTAGCTTAAAGTTTTAAATACTATTAATTTAGCCTGCGCACGTTCAAACGATCAAAATTGGTACCTCTACTGCAAAACGTCGATAATGCAGCGTGTGTCAATAAAAACATGGTCAATATTCAACAGAAAAGTGCCGATAATACAGATTTAAAACTAGCAAATGAACCATCGATTTTCGAACAGACAAATGTCAATAACACATATCTATACAATATCCTTACAGCAGTCACGTCTAGCTGATGAAAGGTTTGTATCGAAAATTCGAGATTTTATCAAATGACCGGGATCTACTCTACATAGATTTAAATTCAAAGTTTGGGTTGGGAGATGGTCAAATTTTGATTTACCCCATGTTTTGTCTTCGAGGATTCGTTACGTAATTCGCAATTTTGCAAGATACACACCAATCCGGCTGTGCCAATTCGATGACTGATGCCCATAGGTAGATTTTTTTTGTAGGTTTGGAATGGCTGTGATGATAATAGAGGGATGAAATTTTGATTTTCTCCATGATTTTACCAGATAGACACCATTCTGACTAGGCCGATGTGCTAGCCGACGCGATAGCCCATCACCCATTCACGGTAGGGCTGATTAGGATATAGAGGTGAATTTTTGATGTTCGAGATTTTCTATACAGACCGACCCGAAAAAAAGCCTATAATAATAATATTAATCAGTAATCAGATCGGCGTCTCTCTGCCATAATCTCGAATTGCAAACCATTTTAATGACAATTACAAACTGTTGAATGCTTGATAATTATTAAATTTCTTTATAGACGATTTTTTGCTGTATATGAACCAAATCTATAATCAAAGTCGTCTACCTATCATGGCGTGGGTTATCTAACCGGCATAGTCAGATTGGTGTCTATTTGGTAAAATCTCGAAAGTTTTTATCGACAAAACATGAGGAAAATTTAAATTTCACCCCTATAACCTCATCAGACCCACCCTAATAGCTTTGACTTTCGCGTCAACCAGTCGTTTGTTTCTCCTCATTAAATATTTTTTTTTCAATACCCAAAATGGAAAAAACATATAATTTGTACAGTCCTTTTAGCAGCTCTATCCGAAAACATTACGAAAAAATCGGAAATAGTATTTTTGTTGCTGGACTAAAGCAGTGCCCCCAGTAAAATGTTGAAGTACCCCAACCGGTGTGGATTGTAGGATATATTTTGGAGCAGCTTGCTGAAACATTCTACGCGAGTATTTTACGATCGGCAGATTGACAAGTAGCGCATCATATGTAAAATGTCGTTTAAATATAGACATCTCTGTATACTTGGAAAATGGTCTTATTGCGTGAATTTGAAGAAAGGTAATATTGCGCTTGTCCTGGCTGGTTATCACAAATGGCTATATGCATGTCGATCTTGCATGTTTCTGGTGCAAATCAGAGCAACCGCAATCTTATGAAGATGATAGTGAATAGAGCTATGAGTTAGATCCATTTTATAATTGACCTTGTAAATTGCACATAAAACTTTTGGAGAAAATTAGAATTGCACCCTCGTTACGAATGAGCTTTGATGCTCAAAATGGTTGTGCGGTTTTGAAAAATTGTATCGAAATTGATTTTATCGACATAAGAAGAATAAAATAAAAGTTTGGCCCCTATAACCACATCAAAGCCATCCAGAACCTATATAATCAAAACCATAATATGGTTACGGGCCATCGAATTGGTGTAGTCCGATTGGTATCTGTTTTGGTGCAACAAAACAAAACAATTAGTAAAAAGTTACGGCACATAAGGTCGATTTGCACTACATGTTTCTTGTAAAGGAACCAATAAAGGGTCTTAAATTCATTGCGGGCGTTGACACAATCGGGATAGTATTCTACGCCGTAAAGACTGTAGAGGGAATGAAATTTGTTGCGTCGTTTCTCGAGCAGCATCAACTCGGTATACTGCATGGTTCACGAAAGCCGGATTTATTATTGATAACCCGCTTAACGTGTCTCTCGATACCACTCCCGAGAAGCTCATTGAATCTGTGCACCGTATCATTCAAATCCGCGCCGGGCTTTAAAAAGTCCCAATCGGCAGTGCTGAGAAATTCATTCAAGGATGCGCGTAGTCGGCCATTAAAAAAATTTCACTTTAGTTGTACATTTAGTATAAAAAATATTTATCATAATTGGTGTGTGATAATGTTCAGTGAAGTCCAAGCACAGAGCAAAATCGGCATGCAAGACATCGTTAGCAAATAGCAGGTCCAGGAATTTCCCTCGACTGTTGCTGAAATGGTTAAGCTGCGTTGTTGATATGGAAGCGAAGTAATCGATGATAGTCAATGCTTTAATAAGCCGGGTCTCGCTGATTATTATAACATCAAAATTATTGTCAAGTATATGCCTACGTGGAAATCCCTGGTTTTACCTCGGATACTGGAGGCATTGTGTTAGTAGATAGAAGTGAAGGCGTAGATGGTATTAGATGAAGCGACGGTCGTTGAGAAATTATACTGATTGGTTAAAGTAGTAGTTACGTTGGCTGTTGAAACGTGGCCATGATGTTGAAATGGGCGGATTAAAGCACCAGCAGGCCAAACATCATAATTGTTAAGCAGGTCAAAATCAGCCTTAGTGAGCTGTCCAAAACACGGTCTTTGGGTAATAATAGCCTACAATTTACGTCCCCTGGAGAACAATTTGAATGTTTATCGCAGACGTAGCTAACGAACTGATTGGTTGAGACGGATGGATCGATCGCACTGAGACAGTTTTGATTCAGTTGATGGAAGACCCCGACCCTACAATAACATGCGGTGGCGTCGATACATCATGGATATTGGAGCTAGGCTGTGGTCAACTTTTGCAGATGTTGTCGGTTTGGAATTGTCATCAACAAGTTTATTTGTCAATATAATGATTAATTTACGGTTTCAGCCACCTCCGATTCAGTTTGCTGTAAGTCCAAATTGTCAGCGGCTTTGTTCACTATCACATCAATTATCCTCAAAATCTTGGACATGTTATTGTTTGTGATCAAGGATATGCAGCAGTTGCCAAAAAAGTAAATGCTGGTGCACTTTTTAATTGAGTTAATCGCAAAATTGACAGTCAAAAATATCACAGTTAACAGTTATTAATGTTTGAACTAAGACAATTACGAACAAATTAAGTTATGTTATTGTAAAATAATGGTTCATTCAGAACAGCGGGTACGATTATGCAAATTTATCAAAGTAATTAAACTTCTTTATCGACATTTTTCGGATGTATGAAACGAATATGGAATTTTAGTTTATTATTACCATTTCTCAAGTTATGGAGGAGACAGCAAGCAAGCAGTTTGCTAGCCAATTCTTGCTACTCAATCAATTAATTTTACCAACAAAATTTGAGATTCAAATTATATTTTTCATAAAATTTTTTGTTTATTTTGTGCAATCGCAAAAAAAAAAACAAAAAATTTTGAAAAACATAATTTGAAAATCAAATTTCCCTGGTAAAATTGATTGAGTAGCCAGGATTTGGGCTAGCAAATTGCTTGCTTGCTAGCCGATCGAGTATCTACCCCACTATCATTATTACACTTTTGGCTTGCAACTACCAGCTATGAGGAGGAGTAGGACCATTTTTTGTGATTTCTAATGATAGCAGCTACGATGGCAATATTCAACGCGAATGGTTGAACTTCTCATTATCATTGTTGGTTCTGCATATTTGATGGCAGCTTTACTTTATTTTTGCTGTTAATTTAGTCTTTTAATCGCCTCAATCTCCAAGATTCTCCACTAAATTCTCCCATTAATTTTTCTATTTCGTTTGATTTGATATGTTAACTGAGATTTAAAGATGAGTCGATTCCGTTTAATTCAACCTTTACTCTGGTTAAAATTGCTGCATATAGCTGCTAATATCAATATGATGGACTATCTTGAAGTTTCCATTTTGTCCCAAATATGGTCATCTGGAACGGAACTCGGCCATTTAATAATCGATTAAGACGAAATTGGGTATGTTGGATGGAGATCTTAAAATGATTTTTGAAAAAGTTTCAATGCCATTTCCTAACTCCGCCATTTCTTAACCGATTATGTTTGGATTGGGTATGTTGGATGGAAATTTGATTCTCAATAGAAAGAAAGAAGTGTATATAAATCAGATGTAAAAGTAACCCTCAAATCGTTAATCATATTAATTCTATTCAAAATACAGTCGTTTAAAGAGTAAACAAAGACTATTGGAGACTTCGATCTCCAATATATGATTACTTGGCATTTATCCACATTCAAAAACATTTGCAACCCACCAATCGCAAAACATGTTCAAGTCTCGCTGGAATAGAACACGGTCAAATTCGTATGAAATGTTAGCAAATATTTTCATGTCGTCTGCAAATAAAATACAATCAGCGAATGTGAAACAGTGTAAATAAAAACAGTGTATAAAAAGAACAGTGGGCCTAAGTGGCTACCTTGAACTACACCAGAGGAAGAAATGAACTACTCTGAGTAATTAATATCAATCTTAACATGCATTTTACATTTGATAAGTAGGACATTAGCCAACATAAAGGAATAATGTCGTAATTTAGAACGCTAAGCTTATTCAACAATAACCGGTGATTGAGTTTACCGAACCACATCGACCTTATTTTTGAAGCATTGGAATTGATTAACTTATTCTGAATAACCAATATTGTTGACCACATTTGGTATGTTCCAAACATCAGTTAAAACGCCTTGTCTGAGACTCATGTTAAACAGGTTTCATAAAGAGGTGGCAAAACCAACTGCGCAAAGCTTCAACAAAGACGCTGATAAACCGTCAAGGCTCAAACCCTTTTGCGCCTCCATATTCATCAATGCCTGCAACACATAAGGCTCGGAAAAAACAATTTTTTGTTTATTAGAAGTAAGTATCATTGGAGTTTTGAGATATCCTTAACAAAAACGCTACTGAGGTAATTGGTAAAGAAATTGCGGATTGTTAATGGATTATCGGATTTTTGACCACCAAATTCCATAAACACGTAAACGACGATAAGCCGCTATTTTGGTTCTTCAGTTTCACAAATCTCCAAAATTTCGTCGGGTTACAGCGTAAATCGTCCTCTACATCAATCGTGTAATTATTGTACAGGAATCGGTTAAGACAGGAGAACTGCTTGCGCCTGTGAGCTTTATTACGCAGGGTCTCTAGTTGCTTGAGCTCTGGAGTGACCCATGGGCAATGACGGACGTGAGGCTTTTTTTAATATCTTTTTAAGGACAAACATTCGTGTAGTAATATTTAACAATATTGAAGCTACTGCACCATTGATACGAGGGCAAATCAAAAAGTCTTGCAATATCATATGAAAAAAAAGAGTGAGAGAGACAGCAATATTTTTATTTTTCGACATAATCTCCTTTAAGGTTTATACATTTGTCACATCGATCAATTAACTTACCTAAACCCTCTAAAAAAAAAGATTTCTTTTGCTCCATAAAATATTCATTTACAACAGACTGTACTTCATAGTCACTGGAAAATTTCCGGCCCCTTAGTGTTTTTTTCAAATTGGGAAAGAGAAGTAGTCACTGGGTGCCAAGTCTAGACTGTACGGTGGATGCGGAATTTCCACGAAGCCGCAGTCCTTTAATGCAGCTTGAGCAATATTAGCCTTGCGCACTGGTGTATTGTCGTGAAGAAGCAAGATTTTTTTCCTAACTTTCCTTGGCCGTTTTTCCCGGATCGCTTTTTTCAATTTTCGCAAAACCTCTGCGTAATATATGCCTGTGATTGTGGTTTTCGGTGGCATATAATCGATTATCAAAATTCCTTCAGCATCCCAAAAAATTGTTGCCAAAACCTTACCAGCAGACGGTTGAGTTTTGAATTTCTTTGGTGGTGGTTCACTACGTTTAATCCATTGCATCGATTCTTGTTTGGATTCCAGATCCCAGTGATGAAGCCATGTTTCATCGCCTGTTATTATGTTACCCAAGAAATTTTCTGGATCTGCTTTGTACATATCTAAAATCGCCTTTGAAGTTTAAACACGCATTTTTTTTTGTTCAGCATTCAACAAACGGGGAACCCATCGCGCACTTACTTTCGACATGTGAAGGTGGTCATGTAATATAGTATATGTGGTACCGTATGAAAGAGAAAGTCTCCACGCTAACCGCGGAACAGAAATACGCCGGTCCTCCAATACAATAGAATCAGCCAAAATTACGTTTTCATGGCTAATAGCATCTGCTGGCCGACCCGAGCGGTTATCGTCTTATAATGACTCCCAACCACTTTTGAATAATTTTACCCACTTTGTTACTGTGGCATATGATGGTGCAGATTCGCCGTAAACTTTTGATATATAGTTGAATATATAAATTGCATTTCGTCCATCTTTATAGAAAAATTTAGTAACGGCGCGATATTCAATTTCATTCATTTTAAGAAAAATTCAAAACACATGTTACTAAATTGACAAAAACAAACGAACCGTAAAATTTACATCGAAATGTTCTTCTAGAAGTTTCATCGTGACAAAAAATGGTTTTGAAAAATATATTGTTGTCTCACTCACTCGTTTTTTTCATATGATATTGCAAGACTTTTTGATATACCCTCGTATCTATGTTTGATAGAACAACTGTCCAATCAACTTCAGCTAGGAGATTGTTTATAGAACCCTGGTCAGCATTGGCATTCGCATAATCAAATACAGAGCAAGTCTTAATATAATTCATGTTATTTGAAAATCCGGTGGAAACCTGAATTGAAACTGGAGTGTGATAAATACTCGAAGATCCGGCAAAGTCATCGCAGGGCTCAATTTTATAAGATCAATTATTGTGGGTGTAAAAAATTAAGTCCTTATACATAGGTTCCGAAACTGTTTGGTATATTTCATAGTTAATCTGAGAAGCGCCTATATTTGCCATTAAATCACAGATTAAGGCGGAATGATTGCAAGTATTAGCTGTAATGAAGACATTGTCGTTCATGCCAGACTAACTCTGGAAAATTGAAATCGCCAAAAATAATGAAGTCAACGTTCTCATTCATAAATGGTATCAAATTACTAGACACACTGTCAAGAAAATCGTGACAAAAAGGTCGTGGTTTTTCACCTCCTCTTTTTGAATACAGTGTATTCGTTCAAAGAATAACTAAAATTTGTATTCAACTTAGTTCTCATAAAAAAGATATTACTTAATAGCATCTCACCGCATTTCGCTGAGTACTTATTTGAGTTTTTCTGCCCGAGTGCCGTCAATTTTATTAAATTATATTTGATGATAACGTAATGAAAACTTTTACTATTATGACGACTGATCATTTACGGTTTAAATATAGCGAAGTGAAGTATCAAAGACGTAGGATAATTTGCATCTATTATATTAGACCATCACCACGTTATTATGGCCAATGTGTCTATGACCAATTCATCTTGCCATGGATAATCCTTAAAAAAATACCTAGAAACTTCCTTTGCGGCACAACCTTATGTCGGTCAATCAAGAAATGTTATTGTTTGTTCATCGGTTCCTAAGCAGAAACTGTGTGCCCGACACTTCTTAATCAATGTAAGTAAGGCAAGTCAAATATTTAAGTATGATCGGTTAAGAAGTGGCCGAACTCTGCCACAATTGGCCATATTCTAGAACTTCCAGAAATTATTTTAGAATCCCTTTCCATCCAATACACCCAGTCTCATCATAATTGGTTAAAAATTGACAGTAAACTTCTTCCGAATTTGGAAACTTCTTTCAAAAATTATTTAAGGATCCCATTTCCATCCAACATACCTAATCTCATCATGATCGGTTAAGAAATGGCCAAGTTCAAAGTCCGTTCATACAAAGTCTTGTACCAATAGGTTAGAACACATTTTGCGATCAGTTTGCCGTAGAGTTTTTGAAAATAAATGACTTTATCGAAATATTTACTTAAAATTAACTTTTACCTGACGACGCAGCAAAAATATACGAAATACAATATTTAACATCCAACACACTAAATGTGTTGTACGATATACTATCCATACGATAAACTATTCTACGATAAATTGTTCACGATTAACTGACAGTAAATCGAATTTCATTGCGGAATATTTGGAATGACCTGTGGTTAACTACTGACCTGTAGTTAACTATTTTTCAGACTCTGTCGAGCTTCTGCTATGAGTTAGAGTACATTCTTCCGCTTAAATTTACTACTTATTCCATTCATTTTGTTCGGTCATTATAGGACTTCCATCGATAAAGCAGATTTTCTTCGAGAGCGTGTGTTCTTTATCTTTTTATTGCGTATGTGTTTGTTCTAGACGACACCGGGTTGGCTTAGGTTGTAACGCTAACCTAGGCAGTCCTTATTTTGCAAAATTTTCATCAGTCTGTTTTTTTACAGCATATTGAAACAATATTTTAATATATATATTTTCAGACAATGCAACATTAGAAACATCACAGCCAAAATGTGAACCAGAGCCTCAAACAATAAATATTAAACCAAATACCGAAATTACCGTCAACCAAAATGACACCGTTGATATTAAGCCAATTATCGCTGATATTTCACTCACCGCCGAAAATATTGAACAGGCTACTGATGATGGCCCTACAAATGTTGATCCGTTAGATAACGACGACTTTTTGGATGATGATGATTACGATGATGATTGCTCGGATAGCTATTCCGACAGCTATTGCTCAGGTAAGTCTGCATTTTATAAAGAATCTCATTTAATATTATCGTAAAAATAAATTCTAAATCCTCTTTAAAAACAACAACAAATTTTCCTGATTTCCATTTCCATTCGAAATTTTTCCGTACACACATAATGAAAATAGACAGGTTTTAGTTTTTTTTTGTGTGTATATATTTTTGTTGTTGTTGCTAAACCATTTTCTATTGTGTGTTTTATTTTTGGTGGTCGATTAAAATTTCATAAACTTTAAAAAGAGCTTAGGAAAATTCACAGAACAAAAAAAAATCAAATTCCGTACGAAAAGGTGAAAAGTTGTCGTAATTTTTAATTTTTTGTTCATTGATTTTTTTTTGCCATTTTGGTTAAATAGTGGGAAAATGTTGTATTCTCGACTTCCACTAATTTGTCAAATTAGATTGTTGTCAAAATACAAAGTCAAATGGAAAACTTTAGATTTTTAATATACGAAAGATTAGTTCGAATTTTTTATTTTAGGGGTGGAAGAAAGGGTTCATTATTTTTTTTTCTTTGTGTATACCGCATTATTTTGACGTGTGACCCTAAATTTTTAATGCCGCGCTAATTTGATTGAAAAGGGTGAGCGTTGGCGTACACTATTTTTGGGGTAAAATAAAAAGTTGGGGAACATTCAATATAGGCAAAAAATTTTGACTGTCACTATTGAGGAATATAGACAAGTATAAGATTTTTTTGTGTTTGAAAAGCAGAGTTTTAGTATATATTCTTATAAAGTACTGATGTCTATTCAATTCTCGCAATTTGTGCTAGACAGTGTATCCTATGGAACCTGAATTAGCATTGCTGGAATCGTAAGATCGTCATTGAAGTTTCATTGAAAGGATATTTTTAATTTAATATGTATAGCATTCTATTAAATAATTGTCTATTTATACAAACTGAGTCTCCACTGTTTTTCGGAGGAGGATCATATATCATTTTTCAGTCCATTTATATGTTAAACGCTCGATCCAAGCTTCGAACATAAATCTAAGAGTTGCCTCGATAGGAAAACGGATTTTCCAATCGGTTTTGTTTAAATTCCGCATTGCATAACTTTAGGTCCTTTCTCATGGAGAAATCACTCAAGCATCTCTTTAATACGAATAGAAGCTCACTTCGGCATATATAAGCGAATTATTTTCGTTTCGGACTCCCATATAAAATTCAAACAAAGTGAACTCTGATTATTAGTAGAGCAAAAATATTTTGTTCTTTAGTTGTGCTATTAATACACAGATGGAACTTTTTATATGTATTTTCGAGATAAATTTCAAGACATACTTAGCAAACGATTCAAAATTTACTCGACGAACCAGAAATTGCAACACATTTTGGTTGTGTCTTTGAAATATCGGTATTCTTAGTTAAGCGAATGAACCACTTGGCCATTGGACCACTTTTTAGTTTCTCTTGAAAAACATAACCAAATATTTCATCATATTTATTTTACGGTATCCGGCGGACGCTCCTAATCGGGTTACCCTCGAAATCTCAGATCTCTAAATTCTATTTTCAAAATTTCGGAAATCAAACTCGCGGGAGTAAAACTCACGGAAATCAAAAACCCGGAATATGAGAAAGACCGGATTTCGAGATTTAAATTTAAAAAGAGAACTAATTTTAGTTTTCAAGTTTAGTTTTGAGAAAACCCTGTTTAGAAAAGGCATCGGAATGTTAGGGAAGCGTTGAAATGAATGTGACCATCAAAAAACAACCAGTATTCTGATGTTCTTCAGGCAAAATCAACCTAAACAAATGGTTTACCATATAGTCAATCACTTTGTCGTTGAATTACTTTTATTATAGATGTTGAGCCCAAATATATAACAAACATTTTGATGAAAGTGGTTTCTGGCCACGAAGCTTTTTTGTGTTCTTGGCATTTTCAATATTTTTGTGGTTTGGTCACTGCAGTCTAATGATACACTTCATCATGCAACGATCTCTCGCTTTCAAAGTCAAAGAGCACGACAAGCTCAATCGAGAGTGATCGAGGCAGCAGATCATCGGCCGTAATCCAGATTCGAACCCGGTACCCGATCCAAACGCAAAAGTTTTAACCACCAGTTTGGTCGCTGAGAATTCGCTTATATGAAGTTCTTTTCAAACAACCAATTTTTTAGAACCACACATGGAACTTTTACGAAAATCTTAATTTCATTATGTGAGAGTTTTATTCCAATGGCATAAAATCGATAGCTGTACGTTTTTTGTAATTTTAATGATTTTACTTTAAAATTCAGAATACCTAATTAATTTCCGATTCTATAGTTTTTTTTAAAGTTCGGCAAATTACTTTCTCGAATTCTATCAATTAAATTAATATAACAACTAGAATGAGCAGCACCATGTATTATTATATTTTGGAAAGCAGGCAACGAATCTCGACTATTATTTCGTTGAGTTCGAAAAAATCTTTAAACCGTAAGGATATGCTACTGGCCATGTTTGGCCATTCCAAAACTATGATAACATTTTGAAAGTTTTCAACGATATGAAAATTTTCAAGAATATGAAAATTTGTTAGATCTAACATAAAAAAACAGTGAGATCGATGATCACATCTCAAAATCTAGACTAGTATTTTGATGTAATCGTAAAACTCTTTAAACAGTAATGATATGCTTTTGGACCATGTTTGGCCGTTCCATAACCATATCAAAAAATTCTGAAGTTCGTTTTCAATTTGAGCATTTAATAGATGAAACATAAAAACATAGCGAGATCGATGATCACCTTGCAAAATCACGACTATAGTATTCCGATAAGTCGAAAAAACTCTTCAAACAGTAACGACATGCTTCAGAGCCATTGAGCTCCACAACAATCACTTGAAACTCTGAAACTCATCATGTCCATATCCATATCAGATCTTATACAAAGTCATAGTGAGATCGATCATCACCTCACAAAATCCGGACTTGTATTCCGTGGCAATCGAAAACTACATTTCTAAGTGTTGTATTCAAATTATTTAATTTTGTTTTCTTGATATTCTCGCATTTAGGATAAGTCGATTAAAATAGAACAAATAATCTTACTTTCTGTTTGAGTAATTTTCTCTTCGGCGATTTTTGCGAATAACTGTCGCAATGTTTTGTTTTAAAGCTGGAATTGTTTCTGGATTATCCGCATAACATCTATCCTTAACGAAAACCCATAGACATCAAATCGTCGATTTAAAGTCATTGGTCAACATGGTTCTGTCACGGTTGCCGTTTACGCTGTAACGCCACCACTCCCAAATCTGTACCAAACAGCCACTCTTGCTGGATGCATTGGTTTCTCTATACGATTACGTATGGCTGTTCCAAGCCCCAAATTCGGAAGTTCTGCTTGCTTACATAGCCCCCAAGATGGAAATGTGCTTTGTCTGAAAAGGTGATGTTTCGACCAAAATCGACGCAATTATGAAAGTGGTCTATGACCCGAGCAGAGAACTGATATCGATGCGGTCATTTGTTTTCAACTGCTGAGTCATCTGTACTTTGTAGGCGAATAATCCGAGGTCTTTGTGCAGTATTCTCCTCAGTCTGGTGCGACTAATGGCCAGTCGCTGCGATCGGTGAATTATTACAACTGAATACAATTCATCTAGTAATTTTTGTTTCTTAATTTAGTCACTTGTGAATAAGAAGAGGCGAGTTGACCAGCTCTATTTATAGGTTATTTACTGAAGTAGTTTATGCCTCGTATTACTCTTTCAATTACTCCTATTAGTCTACGCATAAATTTTAAGCGAAATGAAGCTTCCACAATAATTTACGGATTAGGATCAACTAAAGCTGGAAAAACTACAGAGAAGGGGCAGATGTATTCTTTCAAATTCTCACTCCAGAAAAAATCTTTAAATTAATGGATTGGCGGCCCCTTAAGCATCAAAATTAGGTTGGTGAATCGCAGGAAGCTGGGGTACACAGTCAACCGGTGAATCAAACTTCCGTTCCATAAACGGACCAGGTATCCAAATAGCGGGATCGGCTGAAAATAGAATCACAAAATCCCGAATTATCCAAATCCCGACAAAAAAAAACATCCCGATTTTCCCAAACCCGAATTTTAAAATCCCGACTTTCAAAATCCCGTTTTTTAAAATCCCGATATTGCTGAAACTTTAAAAATCCCAACGAAAGTCGGGGTTTTTTTAAACTTTTAAATATTAAATTTTGTGTTTTTACCTTCACTTTTATTAAGAGGACCGATTTATAAAAAATATGAATTCGGGCACCCGATTTCAATTTTTTTTAAATCGGGCTTTTTAAATTCTGGGCTTTTGAAAACCAGGATTTTGAAAATCAGGATTTTGAGAGTCGCAATTTTGAAAGTCGAGATTTTGAAATTCGGGATATTGAGCGTCGGGATTTTGTGATTCGGGATTTTGAAATTCGGAAAACGAGCCCAACCCCCAAATAGGTGCAATGATATTCATCCGTTGCTCAATAAATTTTGGGAGGTTGAAGAAACAGTGGAGCCGGTGAATCAGTTTGCACCTGATCACCTTTGTGAGGTTAGTAACATATATTAAGGTCAGACAACCATAAGGAAACCAGTTGGTTGCTTTTTCGGTAGATTACCCTCTATAAGGAATCATGATTCCATTCCATTCCAACATTAAGAAGTTCATAAATGATGCAGCGTGTCAAAAGCTCCTCGCAATGGAAACAAAAGGTTTGAAGATGCCGAAATTCTTTCACAAATCACAATTTTGTTTACTTTTTCATGATTTCATTTTTATTTCTTTTCTTTTTTAAATTTAAATATCTTTTTTAAATTTAAAATAGTTTTAAATTAATTTATTGAACCCAATTAAATGACTTAATGTGTTCTATAGATTATTTCTTATTCTTTCTATTGCTCCCGTTTTTGCGAAATAAATCAACGATAAAATATGGCGCCTATTTTCGTCTCTTTCTATTATAATACTTATAGTTATTTCTGCAAAATTATAATTTAACGGTGTAATAATACAATGTATTCTGTATTAAAAATTTGTTACGGGTGGCACGAAGCCTACCCGCAGATTTCTGCTAAACACGCAGAGGCCTCTCACAGTGATTTTAGCCGACTAGATCTGAAGGTTTTGGGTCGTGGGGAAGTTGAGGCCTCCTTGCTCCTGGCTTACACCGTTTAAAAATAAAAACAAAAACAAACTAGAAAAACAGAAATTAAATTAAACACACCAGAATCCGTCGAACGAAATTTGAGGAACATTGAGGTAGTAAATTTAATAAAAGCTGGGTGTACCCACCAAGGAACGCCAGGATCTCCCCAAATGCCAAGTACAATATCTGCCGAAGAAACCCCTCGAATCACCATCGACCCTTAGATGCCAATGCCCAGCCACAACAAAGCAGCATAACAGGGTAGGTACGTTTCTCCAACAGACAAAGCTTCTTTTCACCCGGAGAGACCTCTAGAGAATCTCCCACGATTCTCGCTCCGACAGCTTGAGACTACCAGTCTGCCACAGGGAGACCGTGTAAATTTAACGGTCGTCCCCGAATGGCCGCATATGCTGAACTCGCCACTTCAACCCTGTGAATCTCCTGCCAAGTGAATGATGGGGAGTGACAAGCCCAGCATGCAAACTATGGAACCGACACGAAATGATAATTTCCCCTCCCAATATACCGACCCGAAAAATTAGTAATTCATCTAAGGGAAATGACAAAACTCAACACCAATAAAAAAAAAAATATAAAACCTAATGCCGGGAATAACTTGCTGTGCTGTATTTTTATTTAATAAAAAAAATTCACCAAGATAGAAGGATAAAACAGGGAAGAGAAGAAATGGCTGAGTGGCCGAATTATTAAAAAATAAAATAAAAGTAAATAAAAGTAGAAATCAAAAATAAAATAAAATGAGCATCCCAAAATTGTGAGGAGAGACCAGCGTCTATCAAGTGCGTTTGGCACTATTTTTACACAGTATAAATTAATAGAAAAAATTTAAAAATAAAATTAAATTGAAAATTGAGAAGCAAAAAAATATGAATTTAAATGAATTTACTTGCATTGGACAACAGAGGACAAACTTCACCACCGTTTCGAATCGGGAACATTTAAATAGTAGCATACGATGTGGGCAATATTAAGCGATTGACTCAAAGAGAAAATGAATTGTGGAAAGAGATTTGTCCGCTACTCACTTGTGCTTTTATTAGGAGTGATTAAAGTGCAACATTAGTGTGAATTATTGTAATTTAGGTGAATTAATAAATAATTGTGAAAATTACTGGTATTATGTTTTAAGGACCGGACAAGTTGTGCAGTGGTTAAAGCTTCGGCACTTTGACCGGGAGGTACTGGGTTCGAATCCCATCAGGCTAGATGCAAATCGAATTTTCATAATCGATTACTGATGGAGTGCAGAATTCAGCGCCGACCCACCATCTACGTCAATGTACAGGTTGACATGGAACTTGCAATGTTCAGGTGGTATACTATAGTTGTGTGAGTAGGTAAATTTAGGTGAAAGGGTTAATGATGTAGCGTGAATGCGTGGTATCACAATGGGCCAAAATTCGCCTAAGTGTCAACCACTGAAACCTAGCCTATGTTTTAAGGATTAAGTGTTAAATGGATAATTATGGTAATTATTGTAAAATTATTGATAAAGTGTTTGGTAATCACTTCCAAATTGGTTATAGTAATAACAGTGAAGTGACATCGAACCGAATTTTACAGAACAAACTATCTTCAAAATTTTATACTTAGCACTTGACTATGACACTGTATTTCGTCCTTGTTTCTTTGTTTTATCGTCTTAAGAACGCAAAGGTGAACGTAAATAATCTTTTGAAATAGACTAAGATTAAATCTCTTGAGAATAACCAACATAAAACGTATGTCTAACGCACATATTTCGCGATTTTGTGTGCCTTTGTCTATAGACGAATATAGAATATATCGCTGTGTTCGTATATGTACCATAAGTATATAGACTCGTATAAACACAATACATGAATGTATATATATAATGATAATGATCATGATGAACAGCATCCCATTTGACAATACACAAAAACTACTTTAGTTTTATTTTAAATTTATATTAATGAATTAAAAAAGCGACACAACAACACCAACGAAATTTAAATTAAATATTTAAATTGTTTTCGCCTAAATGACGGCAATACTGGTAGCAAAACAATTGTTGTTTGTTTTTTAAATATATAACATTTTTTTTTTTTGCTCTGGATTAAAATTTCACCATTGGGAATATCATCTGAACAAAACCATTAAATTTTTGGAACTACTGTAGTTTTATATATTTCTGTGTACTCTGTTCTAGCACTCTCTCTATTATATTATATAAAACATAATATCTCGTTTTATTGAGATGAATAGATAAAATTATTGTTCAACGAGTATTTATTATCTGCTGTTATATTCACGTCTAGTACTGCGATGTTGTGTATTTCAATCACATGAATGATTTTCTTCGCGCCACAATTGCAGAATAATCGTAAATGTAAACCGTTAAATAATATGCACGAGGAAAATAACACTTTTGGGCCGGTCGAGAAACCATACCCTTAATGTTTATAGTTGTGTGGTGTAACATGCGGAGTTGATATTTTTGGTGGTGGCGATATGACGGTAAAAGGAAAATGAAGAAATTTTCCAATTCGTTTGTTTCGTGTACGCTGCGGCATAGTTAAGACAATACAATTGAACATGAAAACCACATATGTACTGTTACGTTTCAATATATATTTTCCCCAACTGTATATGTATATACAGACATAATACATATGTGTTGTTGTTGTTGTACATTTGGAAAATAAAAAATGAATTAAAAAAAAATTTCCTCATATTCGAATGGATTTCCTTTTTTATTATTTTTCGTTGTTGCTCTTGTATTATCGGTGTTTTGGGTGTCTTTGAAGAACCCACGACACTCTTGGGTGTATTAACACCTGAATCATGGGAACAATTTCAATATAAAAAAACATACCTATCCTCACAACTTTTGTTCTCTCTATATATAAGTATATTGATATACATATATATACCTATATACCGTTACATAACATCCTGTAACAGAAAAATAAAATTTCTAATTCTTTTGTTTCGGAAAAAGGATTTTTCTTATTACCTTACTAGACATAGTTTTGGTTTCTTTTTTAGAAATTTTCGTCAACTTGAACTATTTACGTATATACGAGTAGGTATTCAAAATTCTCCCCGTAAAAAAGTTAAGGGATTCTGTCGGGGTTAAAAAATTAAGAAAATAAAATTTTTTCGATTGTCCTTTAATTATAGGAATTTTTAATTTACATCCTAAGAAAATAATAAGACGCTGGTAAAAATAGTAAGATGTGGAGACAATTTTTGTTTATCGTAATTTATTATTCTGTCTATTCTTAAAACCTTACATAAGAAAAAAGAAATTGTCAAACAAAAGAAGTAAATAAATATTTTCCAGTTCCTGTGCTATATGTTTGTCTTGCTGCTGTAGGAGGACATTTTATTATAACTATAAGAAAGTTTTTAAAGAAATGTGATTTATTTCAGCTTTAAATTATTCTTGGTTATCTAAGATAGAGGGATATTACAAACACCTAGGACATTGCGACTTTATAAGGAATATCATGTGACTTATTACCTCATATCTGAGATAAAAACAAAGGTTTCGTTTCTGGACGGTACCGTGTCCCTACCCCAGAGCTGTTCCAATTTGCTGCATTCAAATGATTATTCCTAGCGTAGTAACAAACTGTAATAAATGTTTGTTAGTACGGTTTTTGTGATTAGAACCTATTCCGAATATCCTACTGTTAATATCCAAAACGCTCGACCAAAAATGCCTATGTCAGAGCACTAATTCTCTCGATAATTTGTTAACCTGTAAACGAAAATTTATCATGGCTTTTTCAATATTCGAATTCTCTAATTGCGCACCACCAACATTTAACGCACTCCTATGATTTATGTAGATTCATATTTCGGCTTTGAGGTCCCATAAGTTCCCATTTAAATTTTAACATTCATTTTATGACAAGTTATTATAAATTGCGTCTATTCACAAACAATAGTTTAATTTATCATGGGTTGTGGTACGGGTAGTTTTACAGGAGAAAATTTTCTTAGCATTTTTTTTTCACCCGGGATACAAAACTGTTGACATCAGGTGAATAAGATAATATTAAGCGCAAAACATCATCACACGTTGATTATTCCGTACATCATAGGTCGCGCATCAGTCTCTGCAACCGGTAAAATAAATCTCTAAATATGTAAAGATGTTTTAACGGTGAAATATGTTGTTTAACGAAAATTTGCCAAGAATGATCTACGTGCTCCAAAATAAAAAACGCGATCAATTAGTCACATTAATGCCAGCAACACGCAATCGCTCTCGCTCAATTGTCAATACATCCACGGAGGAATTAGAAGAAAGATAACTCACATGTTGACCTTGTTAACGCTATGCAGCTCCTATCAATTTTAATCGTTTTCTTATTGCCTTAATAATGCGCACTACACAATCACAAATCTCTAATTTAACCAGCGTTCTCACCTATCCATTCTTACTTTTGCTGATTTTCCACTTACATACGTTTAGTGAACTTAAAGATAGCTTGGAACAGTCACCTTTTTAATCCAACAGAATCAATCAGAATTTCAAAATACGAAACTTCCAGTAACCACCTCTTTCCTTAAGCATCCTATCGGTAGTTTCGTGCTCAACGTGTTCTATAATGTACCTATAATCATTTTGAACCGGAATTTCAACAAAAAAAGCTTTCACTTTTTTGTGAAAAAACGTGATGGTGCCTTACTTTTTTTGAACGGATAAAATTTATAGTCACGGATTCCAAATGTTTCGATTATTTTGGATTATCAATGTAACTATGAGTAGATCAACGTTTAGCTTGCTTAAATATGGCGTCTCGTTCGCCTGCAATCTCGGTTCGAAACACAATGTGGCAGAATTTCAAAATACGAAACTTCCAGTAACCACCTCTTTCCTTAACCATCCTATCGGTAGTTTCGTGCTCAACGTGTTCTATACTGTACCTATAATCATTTTGAACCGGAATTTCAACAAAAAAAGCTTTCACTTTTTTGTGAAAAAACGTGATGGTGCCTTACTTTTTTTGAACGGATAAAATTTATAGTCACGGATTCCAAATGTTTCGATTATTTTGGATTATCAATGTAACTATGAGTAGATCAACGTTTAGCTTGCTTAAATATGGCGTCTCGTTCGCCTGCAATCTCGGTTCGAAACACAATGTGGCAGAATTTCAAAATACGAAACTTCCAGTAACCACCTCTTTCCTTAAGCATCCTATCGGTAGTTTCGTGCTCAACGTGTTCTATACTGTACCTATAATCATTTTGAACCGGAATTTCAACAAAAAAAAGTTTTCACTTTTTTGCGAAAAAACGTGATGGTTGGCCTTACTTTTTTTGAACGGATAAAATTTATAGTCACGGATTCCAAATGTTTCGATTATTTTGGATTATCAATGTAACTATGAGTAGATCAACGTTTAGCTTGCTTAAATATCCGTGGCCTTGACTTTCATGTCAGCTGGACGTGTTTTATTTTTTTTTCAATTTGAAAATTTTATATTTTTTATTTAATTATCTGTATGTATGTTAATTGTGTTGATACTGGACGGCCCTTTGGATCAATTGCTGCTTAATATAAATAGAAACCATTGTAAGGCTTATTGTAAATAGATGTGGGGTTGAGCTAAAATGTATGAGGAGAATCAAAAGCTCAAGCCTGATATAAGCATAAACTAGCTACCGGCCTCCATAAAAGATAATTAGTCAAATACTGTGTCACATATTAGCAGAAAACTAACAGGATTACGAAATGAAAATAAAATGGCTGGTTAAATGAAGGATATGGCTGTATTTGGAAATTTACTAAACTGCACATTTGACAACAAATGAGCTTGAAAGCTCAATGTTACGTGTACGGTTTCATTCTAAATTGTAATGTAAACAAATAAATAAATAAATAAATAAATAAAAAAAAAAAAAAAAAAAAAAAAAAAATATGGCGTCTCGTTCGCCTGCAATCTCGGTTCGAAACACAATGTGGCAGAATTTCAAAATACGAAACTTCCAGTAACCACCTCTTTCCTTAAGCATCCTATCGGTAGTTTCGTGCTCAACGTGTTCTATACTGTACCTATAATCATTTTGAACCGGAATTTCAACAAAAACAAGTTTTCACTTTTTTGCGAAAAAACGTGATGGCTAGCCTTACTTTTTTTGAACGGATAAAATTTATAGTCACGGATTCCAAATGTTTCGATTATTTTGGATTATCAATGTAATTGTGAGTAGATCAACGTTTAGCTTGCTTAAATATGTCGTCTCGTTCGCCTGCAATCCCGGTTCGAAACACAATGTGGCAGAATTTCAAAATACGAAACTTCCAGTAACCACCTCTTTCCTTAAGCATCCTATCGGTAGTTTCGTGCTCAACGTATTCTATACTGTACCTATAATCATTTTGAACCGGAATTTCAACAAAAAAAAGTTTTCACTTTTTTGCGAAAAAACGTGATGGCTAGCCTTACTTTTTTTGAACGGATAAAATTTATAGTCACGGATTCCAAATGTTTCGATTATTTTGGATTATCAATGTAATTGTGAGTAGATCAACGTTTAGCTTGCTTAAATGTGTCGTTTCGTTCGCCTGCAATCCCGGTTCGAAACACAATGTGGCAGAATTTCAAAATACGAAACTTCCAGTAACCACCTCTTTCCTTAAGCATCCTATCGGTAGTTTCGTGCTCAACGTATTCTATACTGTACCTATAATCATTTTGAACCGGAATTTCAACAAAAAAAAGTTTTCACTTTTATGCGAAAAAACGTGATGGTTAGCCTTACTTTTTTTGAACGGATAAAATTTATAGTCACGGATTCCGAATGTTTCGTTTATTTTGGATTATCAATGTAATTGTGAGTAGATCAACGTTTAGCTTGCTTAAATATGTCGTCTCGTTCGCCTGCAATCCCGGTTCGAAACACAATGTGGCAGAATTTCAAAATACGAAACTTCCAGTAAAAACCTCTTTCCTTAAGCATCCTATCGGTAGTTTCGTGCTCAACGTGTTCTATACTGTACCTATAATCATTTTGAACCGGAATTTCAACAAAAACAAGTTTTCACTTTTTTGCGAAAAAACGTGATGGCTAGCCTTACTTTTTTTGAACGGATAAAATTTATAGTCACGGATTCCGAATGTTTCGTTTATTTTGGATTATCAATGTAATTGTGAGTAGATCAACGTTTAGCTTGCTTAAATATGTCGTCTCGTTTGCCTGCAATCCCGGTTCGAAACACAATGTGGCAGAATTTCAAAATACGAAACTTCCAGTAACCACCTCTTTCCTTAAGCATCCTATCGGTAGTTTCGTGCTCAACGTGTTCTATACTGTACCTATAATCATTTTGAACCGGAATTTCAACAAAAAAAAGTTTTCACTTTTTTGCGAAAAAACGTGACGGCTAGCTAGCCTTACTTTTTTTGAACGGATAAAATTTATAGTCACGGATTCCGAATGTTTCGTTTATTTTGGATTATCAATGTAATTGTGAGTAGATCAACGTTTAGCTTGCTTAAATATGTCGTCTCGTTCGCCTGCAATCCCGGTTCGAAACACAATGTGGCAGAATTTCAAAATACGAAACTTCCAGTAACCACCTCTTTCCTTAAGCATCCTATCGGTAGTTTCATGCTCAACGTGTTCTATACTGTACCTATAATCATTTTGAACCGGAATTTCAACAAAAAAAAGTTTTCACTTTTTTGCGAAAAAACGTGATGGCTAGCCTTAGTTTTTTTGAACGGATAAAATTTATAGTCACGGATTCCGAATGTTTCGTTTATTTTGGATTATCAATGTAATTGTGAGTAGATCAACGTTTAGCTTGCTTAAATATGTCGTCTCGTTTGCCTGCAATCCCGGTTCGAAACACAATGTGGCAGAATTTCAAAATACGAAACTTCCAGTAACCACCTCTTTCCTTAAGCATCCTATCGGTAGTTTCGTGCTCAACGTGTTCTATACTGTACCTATAATCATTTTGAACCGGAATTTCAACAAAAAGAAGTTTTCACTTTTTTGCGAAAAAAACGTGATGGCTAGCCTTAGTTTTTTTGAACGGATAAAATTTATAGTCACGGATTCCGAATGTTTCGTTTATTTTGGATTATCAATGTAATTGTGAGTAGATCAACGTTTAGCTTGCTTAAATATGTCGTCTCGTTCGCCTGCAATCCCGGTTCGAAACACAATGTGGCAGAATTTCAAAATACGAAACTTCCAGTAACCACCTCTTTCCTTAAGCATCCTATCGGTAGTTTCGTGCTCAACGTGTTCTATACTGTACCTATAATCATTTTGAACCGGAATTTCAACAAAAAAAAGTTTTCACTTTTTTGCGAAAAAACGTGATGGTTAGCCTTACTTTTTTTGAACGGATAAAATTTATAGTCACGGATTCCGAATGTTTCATTTATTTTGGATTATCAATGTAATTGTGAGTAGATCAACGTTTAGCTTGCTTAAATATGTCGTCTCGTTTGCCTGCAATCCCGGTTCGAAACACAATGTGGCAGAATTTCAAAATACGAAACTTCCAGTAACCACCTCTTTCCTTAAGCATCCTATCGGTAGTTTCGTGCTCAACGTGTTCTATACTGTACCTATAATCATTTTGAACCGGAATTTCAACAAAAAAAAGTTTTCACTTTTTTGCGAAAAAACGTGATGGTTAGCCTTACTTTTTTTGAACGGATAAAATTTATAGTCACGGATTCCGAATGTTTCGTTTATTTTGGATTATCAATGTAATTGTGAGTAGATCAACGTTTAGCTTGCTTAAATATGTCGTCTCGTTCGCCTGCAATCCCGGTTCGAAACACAATGTGGCAGAATTTCAAAATACGAAACTTCCAGTAACCACCTCTTTCCTTAAGCATCCTATCGGTAGTTTCATGCTCAACGTGTTCTATACTGTACCTATAATCATTTTGAACCGGAATTTCAACAAAAAAAAGTTTTCACTTTTTTGCGAAAAAACGTGATGGTTAGCCTTACTTTTTTTGAACGGATAAAATTTATAGTCACGGATTCCAAATGTTTCGATTATTTTGGATTATCAATGTAATTGTGAGTAGATCAACGTTTAGCTTGCTTAAATATGTCGTCTCGTTCGCCTGCAATCCCGGTTCGAAACACAATGTGGCAGAATTTCAAAATACGAAACTTCCAGTAACCACCTCTTTCCTTAAGCATCCTATCGGTAGTTTCGTGCTCAACGTGTTCTATACTGTACCTATAATCATTTTGAACCGGAATTTCAACAAAAAAAAGTTTTCACTTTTTTGCGAAAAAACGTGATGGTTACCTTACTTTTTTTGAACGGATAAAATTTATAGTCACGGATTCCGAATGTTTCGTTTATTTTGGATTATCAATGTAATTGTGAGTAGATCAACGTTTAGCTTGCTTAAATATGTCGTCTCGTTCGCCTGCAATCCCGGTTCGAAACACAATGTGGCAGAATTTCAAATTACGAAACTTCCAGTAACCACCTCTTTCCTTAAGCATCCTATCGGTAGTTTCGTGCTCAACGTGTTCTATACTGTACCTATAATCATTTTGAACCGGAATTTCAACAAAAAAAAGTTTTCACTTTTTTGCGAAAAAACGTGATGGCTAGCCTTACTTTTTTTGAACGGATAAAATTTATAGTCACGGATTCCAAATGTTTCGACTATTTTGGATTATCAATGTAACTATGAGTAGATCAACGTTTAGCTTGCTTAAATATGTCGTCTCGTTTGCCTGCAATCCCGGTTCGAAACACAATGTGGCAGAATTTCAAAATACGAAACTTCCAGTAACCACCTCTTTCCTTAAGCATCCTATCGGTAGTTTCGTGCTCAACGTGTTCTATACTGTACCTATAATCATTTTGAACCGGAATTTCAACAAAAAGAAGTTTTCACTTTTTTGCGAAAAAAACGTGATGGCTAGCCTTAGTTTTTTTGAACGGATAAAATTTATAGTCACGGATTCCGAATGTTTCGTTTATTTTGGATTATCAATGTAATTGTGAGTAGATCAACGTTTAGCTTGCTTAAATATGTCGTCTCGTTTGCCTGCAATCCCGGTTCGAAACACAATGTGGCAGAATTTCAAAATACGAAACTTCCAGTAACCACCTCTTTCCTTAAGCATCCTATCGGTAGTTTCGTGCTCAACGTGTTCTATACTGTACCTATAATCATTTTGAACCGGAATTTCAACAAAAAGAAGTTTTCACTTTTTTGCGAAAAAAACGTGATGGCTAGCCTTAGTTTTTTTGAACGGATAAAATTTATAGTCACGGATTCCGAATGTTTCGTTTATTTTGGATTATCAATGTAATTGTGAGTAGATCAACGTTTAGCTTGCTTAAATATGTCGTCTCGTTCGCCTGCAATCCCGGTTCGAAACACAATGTGGCAGAATTTCAAAATACGAAACTTCCAGTAACCACCTCTTTCCTTAAGCATCCTATCGGTAGTTTCGTGCTCAACGTGTTCTATACTGTACCTATAATCATTTTGAACCGGAATTTCAACAAAAAAAAGTTTTCACTTTTTTGCGAAAAAACGTGATGGTTAGCCTTACTTTTTTTGAACGGATAAAATTTATAGTCACGGATTCCGAATGTTTCATTTATTTTGGATTATCAATGTAATTGTGAGTAGATCAACGTTTAGCTTGCTTAAATATGTCGTCTCGTTTGCCTGCAATCCCGGTTCGAAACACAATGTGGCAGAATTTCAAAATACGAAACTTCCAGTAACCACCTCTTTCCTTAAGCATCCTATCGGTAGTTTCGTGCTCAACGTGTTCTATACTGTACCTATAATCATTTTGAACCGGAATTTCAACAAAAAAAAGTTTTCACTTTTTTGCGAAAAAACGTGATGGTTAGCCTTACTTTTTTTGAACGGATAAAATTTATAGTCACGGATTCCGAATGTTTCGTTTATTTTGGATTATCAATGTAATTGTGAGTAGATCAACGTTTAGCTTGCTTAAATATGTCGTCTCGTTCGCCTGCAATCCCGGTTCGAAACACAATGTGGCAGAATTTCAAAATACGAAACTTCCAGTAACCACCTCTTTCCTTAAGCATCCTATCGGTAGTTTCATGCTCAACGTGTTCTATACTGTACCTATAATCATTTTGAACCGGAATTTCAACAAAAAAAAGTTTTCACTTTTTTGCGAAAAAACGTGATGGTTAGCCTTACTTTTTTTGAACGGATAAAATTTATAGTCACGGATTCCAAATGTTTCGATTATTTTGGATTATCAATGTAATTGTGAGTAGATCAACGTTTAGCTTGCTTAAATATGTCGTCTCGTTCGCCTGCAATCCCGGTTCGAAACACAATGTGGCAGAATTTCAAAATACGAAACTTCCAGTAACCACCTCTTTCCTTAAGCATCCTATCGGTAGTTTCGTGCTCAACGTGTTCTATACTGTACCTATAATCATTTTGAACCGGAATTTCAACAAAAAAAAGTTTTCACTTTTTTGCGAAAAAACGTGATGGTTACCTTACTTTTTTTGAACGGATAAAATTTATAGTCACGGATTCCGAATGTTTCGTTTATTTTGGATTATCAATGTAATTGTGAGTAGATCAACGTTTAGCTTGCTTAAATATGTCGTCTCGTTCGCCTGCAATCCCGGTTCGAAACACAATGTGGCAGAATTTCAAATTACGAAACTTCCAGTAACCACCTCTTTCCTTAAGCATCCTATCGGTAGTTTCGTGCTCAACGTGTTCTATACTGTACCTATAATCATTTTGAACCGGAATTTCAACAAAAAAAAGTTTTCACTTTTTTGCGAAAAAACGTGATGGCTAGCCTTACTTTTTTTGAACGGATAAAATTTATAGTCACGGATTCCGAATGTTTCGTTTATTTTGGATTATCAATGTAATTGTGAGTAGATCAACGTTTAGCTTGCTTAAATATGTCGTCTCGTTCGCCTGCAATCCCGGTTCGAAACACAATGTGGCAGAATTTCAAATTACGAAACTTCCAGTAACCACCTCTTTCCTTAAGCATCCTATCGGTAGTTTCGTGCTCAACGTGTTCTATACTGTACCTATAATCATTTTGAACCGGAATTTCAACAAAAAAAAGTTTTCACTTTTTTGCGAAAAAACGTGATGGCTAGCCTTACTTTTTTTGAACGGATAAAATTTATAGTCACGGATTCCAAATGTTTCGACTATTTTGGATTATCAATGTAACTATGAGTAGATCAACGTTTAGCTTGCTTAAATATGTCGTCTCGTTTGCCTGCAATCTCGGTTCGAAACACAATGTGGCAGAATTTCAAAATACGAAACTTCCAGTAACCACCTCTTTCCTTAAGCATCCTATCGGTAGTTTCGTGCTGAACGTGTTCTATACTGTACCTATAATCATTTTGAGCCGGAATTTCAACAAAAAAAAGTTTTCACTTTTTTGCGAAAAAACGTGATGGTTAGCCTTACTTTTTTTGAACGGATAAAATTTATAGTCACGGATTCCGAATGTTTCGTTTATTTTGGATTATCAATGTAATTGTGAGTAGATCAACGTTTAGCTTGCTTAAATATGTCGTCTCGTTCGCCTGCAATCCCGGTTCGAAACACAATGTGGCAGAATTTCAAAATACGAAACTTCCAGTAACCACCTCTTTCCTTAAGCATCCTATCGGTAGTTTCATGCTCAACGTGTTCTATACTGTACCTATAATCATTTTGAACCGGAATTTCAACAAAAAAAAGTTTTCACTTTTTTGCGAAAAAACGTGATGGCTAGCCTTAGTTTTTTTGAACGGATAAAATTTATAGTCACGGATTCCGAATGTTTCGTTTATTTTGGATTATCAATGTAATTGTGAGTAGATCAACGTTTAGCTTGCTTAAATATGTCGTCTCGTTCGCCTGCAATCCCGGTTCGAAACACAATGTGGCAGAATTTCAAAATACGAAACTTCCAGTAACCACCTCTTTCCTTAAGCATCCTATCGGTAGTTTCGTGCTCAACGTGTTCTATACTGTACCTATAATCATTTTGAACCGGAATTTCAACAAAAAAAAGTTTTCACTTTTTTGCGAAAAAACGTGATGGTTAGCCTTACTTTTTTTGAACGGATAAAATTTATAGTCACGGATTCCGAATGTTTCATTTATTTTGGATTATCAATGTAATTGTGAGTAGATCAACGTTTAGCTTGCTTAAATATGTCGTCTCGTTTGCCTGCAATCCCGGTTCGAAACACAATGTGGCAGAATTTCAAAATACGAAACTTCCAGTAACCACCTCTTTCCTTAAGCATCCTATCGGTAGTTTCGTGCTCAACGTGTTCTATACTGTACCTATAATCATTTTGAACCGGAATTTCAACAAAAAAAAGTTTTCACTTTTTTGCGAAAAAACGTGATGGTTAGCCTTACTTTTTTTGAACGGATAAAATTTATAGTCACGGATTCCGAATGTTTCGTTTATTTTGGATTATCAATGTAATTGTGAGTAGATCAACGTTTAGCTTGCTTAAATATGTCGTCTCGTTCGCCTGCAATCCCGGTTCGAAACACAATGTGGCAGAATTTCAAAATACGAAACTTCCAGTAACCACCTCTTTCCTTAAGCATCCTATCGGTAGTTTCATGCTCAACGTGTTCTATACTGTACCTATAATCATTTTGAACCGGAATTTCAACAAAAAAAAGTTTTCACTTTTTTGCGAAAAAACGTGATGGTTAGCCTTACTTTTTTTGAACGGATAAAATTTATAGTCACGGATTCCAAATGTTTCGATTATTTTGGATTATCAATGTAATTGTGAGTAGATCAACGTTTAGCTTGCTTAAATATGTCGTCTCGTTCGCCTGCAATCCCGGTTCGAAACACAATGTGGCAGAATTTCAAAATACGAAACTTCCAGTAACCACCTCTTTCCTTAAGCATCCTATCGGTAGTTTCGTGCTCAACGTGTTCTATACTGTACCTATAATCATTTTGAACCGGAATTTCAACAAAAAAAAGTTTTCACTTTTTTGCGAAAAAACGTGATGGTTACCTTACTTTTTTTGAACGGATAAAATTTATAGTCACGGATTCCGAATGTTTCGTTTATTTTGGATTATCAATGTAATTGTGAGTAGATCAACGTTTAGCTTGCTTAAATATGTCGTCTCGTTCGCCTGCAATCCCGGTTCGAAACACAATGTGGCAGAATTTCAAAATACAAAACTTCCAGTAACCACCTCTTTCCTTAAGCATCCTATCGGTAGTTTCATGCTCAACGTGTTCTATACTGTACCTATAATCATTTTGAACCGGAATTTCAACAAAAAAAAGTTTTCACTTTTTTGCGAAAAAACGTGATGGCTAGCTAGCCTTACTTTTTTTGAACGGATAAAATTTATAGTCACGGATTCCGAATGTTTCGTTTATTTTGGATTATCAATGTAATTGTGAGTAGATCAACGTTTAGCTTGCTTAAATATGTCGTCTCGTTCGCCTGCAATCCCGGTTCGAAACACAATGTGGCAGAATTTCAAATTACGAAACTTCCAGTAACCACCTCTTTCCTTAAGCATCCTATCGGTAGTTTCGTGCTCAACGTGTTCTATACTGTACCTATAATCATTTTGAACCGGAATTTCAACAAAAAAAAGTTTTCACTTTTTTGCGAAAAAACGTGATGGCTAGCCTTACTTTTTTTGAACGGATAAAATTTATAGTCACGGATTCCGAATGTTTCGACTATTTTGGATTATCAATGTAACTATGAGTAGATCAACGTTTAGCTTGCTTAAATATGTCGTCTCGTTTGCCTGCAATCTCGGTTCGAAACACAATGTGGCAGAATTTCAAAATACGAAACTTCCAGTAACCACCTCTTTCCTTAAGCATCCTATCGGTAGTTTCGTGCTGAACGTGTTCTATACTGTACCTATAATCATTTTGAGCCGGAATTTCAACAAAAAAAAGTTTTCACTTTTTTGCGAAAAAACGTGATGGTTAGCCTTACTTTTTTTGAACGGATAAAATTTATAGTCACGGATTCCGAATGTTTCGTTTATTTTGGATTATCAATGTAATTGTGAGTAGATCAACGTTTAGCTTGCTTAAATATGTCGTCTCGTTCGCCTGCAATCCCGGTTCGAAACACAATGTGGCAGAATTTCAAAATACGAAACTTCCAGTAACCACCTCTTTCCTTAAGCATCCTATCGGTAGTTTCGTGCTCAACGTGTTCTATACTGTACCTATAATCATTTTGAACCGGAATTTCAACAAAAAAAAGTTTTCACTTTTTTGCGAAAAAACGTGATGGCTAGCCTTACTTTTTTTGAACGGATAAAATTTATAGTCACGGATTCCAAATGTTTCGACTATTTTGGATTATCAATGTAACTATGAGTAGATCAACGTTTAGCTTGCTTAAATATGTCGTCTCGTTTGCCTGCAATCCCGGTTCGAAACACAATGTGGCAGAATTTCAAAATACGAAACTTCCAGTAACCACCTCTTTCCTTAAGCATCCTATCGGTAGTTTCGTGCTCAACGTGTTCTATACTGTACCTATAATCATTTTGAGCCGGAATTTCAACAAAAAAAAGTTTTCACTTTTTTGCGAAAAAACGTGATGGTTAGCCTTACTTTTTTTGAACGGATAAAATTTATAGTCACGGATTCCGAATGTTTCGTTTATTTTGGATTATCAATGTAATTGTGAGTAGATCAACGTTTAGCTTGCTTAAATATGTCGTCTCGTTCGCCTGCAATCCCGGTTCGAAACACAATGTGGCAGAATTTCAAAATACGAAACTTCCAGTAACCACCTCTTTCCTTAAGCATCCTATCGGTAGTTTCGTGCTCAACGTATTCTATACTGTACCTATAATCATTTTGAACCGGAATTTCAACAAAAAAAAGTTTTCACTTTTTTGCGAAAAAACGTGATGGCTAGCCTTACTTTTTTTGAACGGATAAAATTTATAGTCACGGATTCCGAATGTTTCGTTTATTTTGGATTATCAATGTAATTGTGAGTAGATCAACGTTTAGCTTGCTTAAATATGTCGTCTCGTTCGCCTGCAATCCCGGTTCGAAACACAATGTGGCAGAATTTCAAATTACGAAACTTCCAGTAACCACCTCTTTCCTTAAGCATCCTATCGGTAGTTTCGTGCTCAACGTGTTCTATACTGTACCTATAATCATTTTGAACCGGAATTTCAACAAAAAAAAGTTTTCACTTTTTTGCGAAAAAACGTGATGGCTAGCCTTACTTTTTTTGAACGGATAAAATTTATAGTCACGGATTCCAAATGTTTCGACTATTTTGGATTATCAATGTAACTATGAGTAGATCAACGTTTAGCTTGCTTAAATATGTCGTCTCGTTTGCCTGCAATCTCGGTTCGAAACACAATGTGGCAGAATTTCAAAATACGAAACTTCCAGTAACCACCTCTTTCCTTAAGCATCCTATCGGTAGTTTCGTGCTGAACGTGTTCTATACTGTACCTATAATCATTTTGAGCCGGAATTTCAACAAAAAAAAGTTTTCACTTTTTTGCGAAAAAACGTGATGGTTAGCCTTACTTTTTTTGAACGGATAAAATTTATAGTCACGGATTCCGAATGTTTCGTTTATTTTGGATTATCAATGTAATTGTGAGTAGATCAACGTTTAGCTTGCTTAAATATGTCGTCTCGTTCGCCTGCAATCCCGGTTCGAAACACAATGTGGCAGAATTTCAAAATACGAAACTTCCAGTAACCACTTCTTTCCTTAAGCATCCTATCGGTAGTTTCATGCTCAACGTGTTCTATACTGTACCTATAATCATTTTGAACCGGAATTTCAACAAAAAAAAGTTTTCACTTTTTTGCGAAAAAACGTGATGGCTAGCCTTAGTTTTTTTGAACGGATAAAATTTATAGTCACGGATTCCGAATGTTTCGTTTATTTTGGATTATCAATGTAATTGTGAGTAGATCAACGTTTAGCTTGCTTAAATATGTCGTCTCGTTCGCCTGCAATCCCGGTTCGAAACACAATGTGGCAGAATTTCAAAATACGAAACTTCCAGTAACCACCTCTTTCCTTAAGCATCCTATCGGTAGTTTCGTGCTCAACGTGTTCTATACTGTACCTATAATCATTTTGAACCGGAATTTCAACAAAAAAAAGTTTTCACTTTTTTGCGAAAAAACGTGATGGTTAGCCTTACTTTTTTTGAACGGATAAAATTTATAGTCACGGATTCCGAATGTTTCATTTATTTTGGATTATCAATGTAATTGTGAGTAGATCAACGTTTAGCTTGCTTAAATATGTCGTCTCGTTTGCCTGCAATCCCGGTTCGAAACACAATGTGGCAGAATTTCAAAATACGAAACTTCCAGTAACCACCTCTTTCCTTAAGCATCCTATCGGTAGTTTCGTGCTCAACGTGTTCTATACTGTACCTATAATCATTTTGAACCGGAATTTCAACAAAAAAAAGTTTTCACTTTTTTGCGAAAAAACGTGATGGTTAGCCTTACTTTTTTTGAACGGATAAAATTTATAGTCACGGATTCCGAATGTTTCGTTTATTTTGGATTATCAATGTAATTGTGAGTAGATCAACGTTTAGCTTGCTTAAATATGTCGTCTCGTTCGCCTGCAATCCCGGTTCGAAACACAATGTGGCAGAATTTCAAAATACGAAACTTCCAGTAACCACCTCTTTCCTTAAGCATCCTATCGGTAGTTTCATGCTCAACGTGTTCTATACTGTACCTATAATCATTTTGAACCGGAATTTCAACAAAAAAAAGTTTTCACTTTTTTGCGAAAAAACGTGATGGTTACCTTACTTTTTTTGAACGGATAAAATTTATAGTCACGGATTCCAAATGTTTCGATTATTTTGGATTATCAATGTAATTGTGAGTAGATCAACGTTTAGCTTGCTTAAATATGTCGTCTCGTTCGCCTGCAATCCCGGTTCGAAACACAATGTGGCAGAATTTCAAAATACGAAACTTCCAGTAACCACCTCTTTCCTTAAGCATCCTATCGGTAGTTTCGTGCTCAACGTGTTCTATACTGTACCTATAATCATTTTGAACCGGAATTTCAACAAAAAAAAGTTTTCACTTTTTTGCGAAAAAACGTGATGGTTACCTTACTTTTTTTGAACGGATAAAATTTATAGTCACGGATTCCGAATGTTTCGTTTATTTTGGATTATCAATGTAATTGTGAGTAGATCAACGTTTAGCTTGCTTAAATATGTCGTCTCGTTCGCCTGCAATCCCGGTTCGAAACACAATGTGGCAGAATTTCAAAATACGAAACTTCCAGTAACCACCTCTTTCCTTAAGCATCCTATCGGTAGTTTCATGCTCAACGTGTTCTATACTGTACCTATAATCATTTTGAACCGGAATTTCAACAAAAAAAAGTTTTCACTTTTTTGCGAAAAAACGTGATGGCTAGCTAGCCTTACTTTTTTTGAACGGATAAAATTTATAGTCACGGATTCCGAATGTTTCGTTTATTTTGGATTATCAATGTAATTGTGAGTAGATCAACGTTTAGCTTGCTTAAATATGTCGTCTCGTTCGCCTGCAATCCCGGTTCGAAACACAATGTGGCAGAATTTCAAATTACGAAACTTCCAGTAACCACCTCTTTCCTTAAGCATCCTATCGGTAGTTTCGTGCTCAACGTGTTCTATACTGTACCTATAATCATTTTGAACCGGAATTTCAACAAAAAAAAGTTTTCACTTTTTTGCGAAAAAACGTGATGGCTAGCCTTACTTTTTTTGAACGGATAAAATTTATAGTCACGGATTCCAAATGTTTCGACTATTTTGGATTATCAATGTAACTATGAGTAGATCAACGTTTAGCTTGCTTAAATATGTCGTCTCGTTTGCCTGCAATCTCGGTTCGAAACACAATGTGGCAGAATTTCAAAATACGAAACTTCCAGTAACCACCTCTTTCCTTAAGCATCCTATCGGTAGTTTCGTGCTGAACGTGTTCTATACTGTACCTATAATCATTTTGAGCCGGAATTTCAACAAAAAAAAGTTTTCACTTTTTTGCGAAAAAACGTGATGGTTAGCCTTACTTTTTTTGAACGGATAAAATTTATAGTCACGGATTCCGAATGTTTCGTTTATTTTGGATTATCAATGTAATTGTGAGTAGATCAACGTTTAGCTTGCTTAAATATGTCGTCTCGTTCGCCTGCAATCCCGGTTCGAAACACAATGTGGCAGAATTTCAAAATACGAAACTTCCAGTAACCACCTCTTTCCTTAAGCATCCTATCGGTAGTTTCGTGCTCAACGTGTTCTATACTGTACCTATAATCATTTTGAACCGGAATTTCAACAAAAAAAAGTTTTCACTTTTTTGCGAAAAAACGTGATGGCTAGCCTTACTTTTTTTGAACGGATAAAATTTATAGTCACGGATTCCAAATGTTTCGACTATTTTGGATTATCAATGTAACTATGAGTAGATCAACGTTTAGCTTGCTTAAATATGTCGTCTCGTTTGCCTGCAATCCCGGTTCGAAACACAATGTGGCAGAATTTCAAAATACGAAACTTCCAGTAACCACCTCTTTCCTTAAGCATCCTATCGGTAGTTTCGTGCTCAACGTGTTCTATACTGTACCTATAATCATTTTGAGCCGGAATTTCAACAAAAAAAAGTTTTCACTTTTTTGCGAAAAAACGTGATGGTTAGCCTTACTTTTTTTGAACGGATAAAATTTATAGTCACGGATTCCGAATGTTTCGTTTATTTTGGATTATCAATGTAATTGTGAGTAGATCAACGTTTAGCTTGCTTAAATATGTCGTCTCGTTCGCCTGCAATCCCGGTTCGAAACACAATGTGGCAGAATTTCAAAATACGAAACTTCCAGTAACCACCTCTTTCCTTAAGCATCCTATCGGTAGTTTCGTGCTCAACGTATTCTATACTGTACCTATAATCATTTTGAACCGGAATTTCAACAAAAAAAAGTTTTCACTTTTTTGCGAAAAAACGTGATGGCTAGCCTTACTTTTTTTGAACGGATAAAATTTATAGTCACGGATTCCAAATGTTTCGATTATTTTGGATTATCAATGTAATTGTGAGTAGATCAACGTTTAGCTTGCTTAAATATGTCGTCTCGTTCGCCTGCAATCCCGGTTCGAAACACAATGTGGCAGAATTTCAAAATACGAAACTTCCAGTAACCACCTCTTTCCTTAAGCATCCTATCGGTAGTTTCGTGCTCAACGTGTTCTATACTGTACCTATAATCATTTTGAGCCGGAATTTCAACAAAAAAAAGTTTTCACTTTTTTGCGAAAAAACGTGATGGTTAGCCTTACTTTTTTTGAACGGATAAAATTTATAGTCACGGATTCCGAATGTTTCGTTTATTTTGGATTATCAATGTAATTGTGAGTAGATCAACGTTTAGCTTGCTTAAATATGTCGTCTCGTTCGCCTGCAATCCCGGTTCGAAACACAATGTGGCAGAATTTCAAAATACGAAACTTCCAGTAACCACCTCTTTCCTTAAGCATCCTATCGGTAGTTTCGTGCTCAACGTATTCTATACTGTACCTATAATCATTTTGAACCGGAATTTCAACAAAAAAAAGTTTTCACTTTTATGCGAAAAAACGTGATGGTTAGCCTTACTTTTTTTGAACGGATAAAATTTATAGTCACGGATTCCGAATGTTTCGTTTATTTTGGATTATCAATGTAATTGTGAGTAGATCAACGTTTAGCTTGCTTAAATATGTCGTCTCGTTCGCCTGCAATCCCGGTTCGAAACACAATGTGGCAGAATTTCAAAATACGAAACTTCCAGTAACCACCTCTTTCCTTAAGCATCCTATCGGTAGTTTCGTGCTCAACGTATTCTATACTGTACCTATAATCATTTTGAACCGGAATTTCAACAAAAAAAAGTTTTCACTTTTTTGCGAAAAAACGTGATGGCTAGCCTTACTTTTTTTGAACGGATAAAATTTATAGTCACGGATTCCAAATGTTTCGATTATTTTGGATTATCAATGTAATTGTGAGTAGATCAACGTTTAGCTTGCTTAAATGTGTCGTTTCGTTCGCCTGCAATCCCGGTTCGAAACACAATGTGGCAGAATTTCAAAATACGAAACTTCCAGTAACCACCTCTTTCCTTAAGCATCCTATCGGTAGTTTCGTGCTCAACGTATTCTATACTGTACCTATAATCATTTTGAACCGGAATTTCAACAAAAAAAAGTTTTCATAATAGGATAAAATTTACCTGTACCTATAATCATTTTGAACCGGAATTTCAACAAAAAAAAGTTTTCACTTTTTTGCGAAAAAACGTGATGGCTAGCCTTACTTTTTTTGAACGGATAAAATTTATAGTCACGGATTCCAAATGTTTCGTTTATTTTGGATTATCAATGTAATTGTGAGTAGATCAACGTTTAGCTTGCTTAAATATGTCGTCTCGTTCGCCTGCAATCCCGGTTCGAAACACAATGTGGCAGAATTTCAAAATACGAAACTTCCAGTAACCACCTCTTTCCTTAAGCATCCTATCGGTAGTTTCGTGCTCAACGTATTCTATACTGTACCTATAATCATTTTGAACCGGAATTTCAACAAAAAAAAGTTTTCACTTTTTTGCGAAAAAACGTGATGGCTAGCCTTACTTTTTTTGAACGGATAAAATTTATAGTCACGGATTCCAAATGTTTCGTTTATTTTGGATTATCAATGTAATTGTGAGTAGATCAACGTTTAGCTTGCTTAAATATGTCGTCTCGTTCGCCTGCAATCCCGGTTCGAAACACAATGTGGCAGAATTTCAAAATACGAAACTTCCAGTAACCACCTCTTTCCTTAAGCATCCTATCGGTAGTTTCGTGCTCAACGTATTCTATACTGTACCTATAATCATTTTGAACCGGAATTTCAACAAAAAAAAGTTTTCACTTTTATGCGAAAAAACGTGATGGTTAGCCTTACTTTTTTTGAACGGATAAAATTTATAGTCACGGATTCCGAATGTTTCGTTTATTTTGGATTATCAATGTAATTGTGAGTAGATCAACGTTTAGCTTGCTTAAATATGTCGTCTCGTTCGCCTGCAATCCCGGTTCGAAACACAATGTGGCAGAATTTCAAAATACGAAACTTCCAGTAACCACCTCTTTCCTTAAGCATCCTATCGGTAGTTTCGTGCTCAACGTATTCTATACTGTACCTATAATCATTTTGAACCGGAATTTCAACAAAAAAAAGTTTTCACTTTTATGCGAAAAAACGTGATGGTTAGCCTTACTTTTTTTGAACGGATAAAATTTATAGTCACGGATTCCAAATGTTTCGTTTATTTTGGATTATCAATGTAATTGTGAGTAGATCAACGTTTAGCTTGCTTAAATATGTCGTCTCGTTCGCCTGCAATCCCGGTTCGAAACACAATGTGGCAGAATTTCAAAATACGAAACTTCCAGTAACCACCTCTTTCCTTAAGCATCCTATCGGTAGTTTCGTGCTCAACGTATTCTATACTGTACCTATAATCATTTTGAACCGGAATTTCAACAAAAAAAAGTTTTCACTTTTTTGCGAAAAAACGTGATGGCTAGCCTTACTTTTTTTGAACGGATAAAATTTATAGTCACGGATTCCAAATGTTTCGATTATTTTGGATTATCAATGTAATTGTGAGTAGATCAACGTTTAGCTTGCTTAAATGTGTCGTTTCGTTCGCCTGCAATCCCGGTTCGAAACACAATGTGGCAGAATTTCAAAATACGAAACTTCCAGTAACCACCTCTTTCCTTAAGCATCCTATCGGTAGTTTCGTGCTCAACGTATTCTATACTGTACCTATAATCATTTTGAACCGGAATTTCAACAAAAAAAAGTTTTCACTTTTTTGCGAAAAAACGTGATGGCTAGCCTTACTTTTTTTGAACGGATAAAATTTATAGTCACGGATTCCAAATGTTTCGATTATTTTGGATTATCAATGTAATTGTGAGTAGATCAACGTTTAGCTTGCTTAAATGTGTCGTTTCGTTCGCCTGCAATCCCGGTTCGAAACACAATGTGGCAGAATTTCAAAATACGAAACTTCCAGTAACCACCTCTTTCCTTAAGCATCCTATCGGTAGTTTCGTGCTCAACGTATTCTATACTGTACCTATAATCATTTTGAACCGGAATTTCAACAAAAAAAAGTTTTCACTTTTATGCGAAAAAACGTGATGGTTAGCCTTACTTTTTTTGAACGGATAAAATTTATAGTCACGGATTCCGAATGTTTCGTTTATTTTGGATTATCAATGTAATTGTGAGTAGATCAACGTTTAGCTTGCTTAAATATGTCGTCTCGTTCGCCTGCAATCCCGGTTCGAAACACAATGTGGCAGAATTTCAAAATACGAAACTTCCAGTAACCACCTCTTTCCTTAAGCATCCTATCGGTAGTTTCGTGCTCAACGTATTCTATACTGTACCTATAATCATTTTGAACCGGAATTTCAACAAAAAAAAGTTTTCACTTTTTTGCGAAAAAACGTGATGGCTAGCCTTACTTTTTTTGAACGGATAAAATTTATAGTCACGGATTCCAAATGTTTCGATTATTTTGGATTATCAATGTAATTGTGAGTAGATCAACGTTTAGCTTGCTTAAATGTGTCGTTTCGTTCGCCTGCAATCCCGGTTCGAAACACAATGTGGCAGAATTTCAAAATACGAAACTTCCAGTAACCACCTCTTTCCTTAAGCATCCTATCGGTAGTTTCGTGCTCAACGTATTCTATACTGTACCTATAATCATTTTGAACCGGAATTTCAACAAAAAAAAGTTTTCACTTTTATGCGAAAAAACGTGATGGTTAGCCTTACTTTTTTTGAACGGATAAAATTTATAGTCACGGATTCCGAATGTTTCGTTTATTTTGGATTATCAATGTAATTGTGAGTAGATCAACGTTTAGCTTGCTTAAATATGTCGTCTCGTTCGCCTGCAATCCCGGTTCGAAACACAATGTGGCAGAATTTCAAAATACGAAACTTCCAGTAACCACCTCTTTCCTTAAGCATCCTATCGGTAGTTTCGTGCTCAACGTATTCTATACTGTACCTATAATCATTTTGAACCGGAATTTCAACAAAAAAAAGTTTTCACTTTTTTGCGAAAAAACGTGATGGCTAGCCTTACTTTTTTTGAACGGATAAAATTTATAGTCACGGATTCCAAATGTTTCGATTATTTTGGATTATCAATGTAATTGTGAGTAGATCAACGTTTAGCTTGCTTAAATATGTCGTCTCGTTCGCCTGCAATCCCGGTTCGAAACACAATGTGGCAGAATTTCAAATTACGAAACTTCCAGTAACCACCTCTTTCCTTAAGCATCCTATCGGTAGTTTCGTGCTCAACGTGTTCTATACTGTACCTATAATCATTTTGAACCGGAATTTCAACAAAAAAAAGTTTTCACTTTTTTGCGAAAAAACGTGATGGCTAGCCTTACTTTTTTTGAACGGATAAAATTTATAGTCACGGATTCCAAATGTTTCGACTATTTTGGATTATCAATGTAACTATGAGTAGATCAACGTTTAGCTTGCTTAAATATGTCGTCTCGTTTGCCTGCAATCCCGGTTCGAAACACAATGTGGCAGAATTTCAAAATACGAAACTTCCAGTAACCACCTCTTTCCTTAAGCATCCTATCGGTAGTTTCGTGCTCAACGTGTTCTATACTGTACCTATAATCATTTTGAGCCGGAATTTCAACAAAAAAAAGTTTTCACTTTTTTGCGAAAAAACGTGATGGTTAGCCTTACTTTTTTTGAACGGATAAAATTTATAGTCACGGATTCCGAATGTTTCGTTTATTTTGGATTATCAATGTAATTGTGAGTAGATCAACGTTTAGCTTGCTTAAATATGTCGTCTCGTTCGCCTGCAATCCCGGTTCGAAACACAATGTGGCAGAATTTCAAAATACGAAACTTCCAGTAACCACCTCTTTCCTTAAGCATCCTATCGGTAGTTTCGTGCTCAACGTATTCTATACTGTACCTATAATCATTTTGAACCGGAATTTCAACAAAAAAAAGTTTTCACTTTTTTGCGAAAAAACGTGATGGCTAGCCTTACTTTTTTTGAACGGATAAAATTTATAGTCACGGATTCCAAATGTTTCGATTATTTTGGATTATCAATGTAATTGTGAGTAGATCAACGTTTAGCTTGCTTAAATGTGTCGTTTCGTTCGCCTGCAATCCCGGTTCGAAACACAATGTGGCAGAATTTCAAAATACGAAACTTCCAGTAACCACCTCTTTCCTTAAGCATCCTATCGGTAGTTTCGTGCTCAACGTATTCTATACTGTACCTATAATCATTTTGAACCGGAATTTCAACAAAAAAAAGTTTTCACTTTTATGCGAAAAAACGTGATGGTTAGCCTTACTTTTTTTGAACGGATAAAATTTATAGTCACGGATTCCGAATGTTTCGTTTATTTTGGATTATCAATGTAATTGTGAGTAGATCAACGTTTAGCTTGCTTAAATATGTCGTCTCGTTCGCCTGCAATCCCGGTTCGAAACACAATGTGGCAGAATTTCAAATTACGAAACTTCCAGTAACCACCTCTTTCCTTAAGCATCCTATCGGTAGTTTCGTGCTCAACGTATTCTATACTGTACCTATAATCATTTTGAACCGGAATTTCAACAAAAAAAAGTTTTCACTTTTTTGCGAAGAAACGTGATGGCTAGCCTTACTTTTTTTGAACGGATAAAATTTATAGTCACGGATTCCAAATGTTTCGTTTATTTTGGATTATCAATGTAATTGTGAGTAGATCAACGTTTAGCTTGCTTAAATATGTCGTCTCGTTCGCCTGCAATCCCGGTTCGAAACACAATGTGGCAGAATTTCAAAATACGAAACTTCCAGTAACCACCTCTTTCCTTAAGCATCCTATCGGTAGTTTCGTGCTCAACGTATTCTATACTGTACCTATAATCATTTTGAACCGGAATTTCAACAAAAAAAAGTTTTCACTTTTTTGCGAAAAAACGTGATGGCTAGCCTTACTTTTTTTGAACGGATAAAATTTATAGTCACGGATTCCAAATGTTTCGTTTATTTTGGATTATCAATGTAATTGTGAGTAGATCAACGTTTAGCTTGCTTAAATATGTCGTCTCGTTCGCCTGCAATCCCGGTTCGAAACACAATGTGGCAGAATTTCAAAATACGAAACTTCCAGTAACCACCTCTTTCCTTAAGCATCCTATCGGTAGTTTCGTGCTCAACGTATTCTATACTGTACCTATAATCATTTTGAACCGGAATTTCAACAAAAAAAAGTTTTCACTTTTATGCGAAAAAACGTGATGGTTAGCCTCACTTTTTTTGAACGGATAAAATTTATAGTCACGGATTCCGAATGTTTCGTTTATTTTGGATTATCAATGTAATTGTGAGTAGATCAACGTTTAGCTTGCTTAAATATGTCGTCTCGTTCGCCTGCAATCCCGGTTCGAAACACAATGTGGCAGAATTTCAAAATACGAAACTTCCAGTAACCACCTCTTTCCTTAAGCATCCTATCGGTAGTTTCGTGCTCAACGTATTCTATACTGTACCTATAATCATTTTGAACCGGAATTTCAACAAAAAAAAGTTTTCACTTTTTTGCGAAAAAACGTGATGGCTAGCCTTACTTTTTTTGAACGGATAAAATTTATAGTCACGGATTCCAAATGTTTCGATTATTTTGGATTATCAATGTAATTGTGAGTAGATCAACGTTTAGCTTGCTTAAATGTGTCGTTTCGTTCGCCTGCAATCCCGGTTCGAAACACAATGTGGCAGAATTTCAAAATACGAAACTTCCAGTAACCACCTCTTTCCTTAAGCATCCTATCGGTAGTTTCGTGCTCAACGTATTCTATACTGTACCTATAATCATTTTGAACCGGAATTTCAACAAAAAAAAGTTTTCACTTTTTTGCGAAAAAACGTGATGGCTAGCCTTACTTTTTTTGAACGGATAAAATTTATAGTCACGGATTCCAAATGTTTCGATTATTTTGGATTATCAATGTAATTGTGAGTAGATCAACGTTTAGCTTGCTTAAATGTGTCGTTTCGTTCGCCTGCAATCCCGGTTCGAAACACAATGTGGCAGAATTTCAAAATACGAAACTTCCAGTAACCACCTCTTTCCTTAAGCATCCTATCGGTAGTTTCGTGCTCAACGTATTCTATACTGTACCTATAATCATTTTGAACCGGAATTTCAACAAAAAAAAGTTTTCACTTTTATGCGAAAAAACGTGATGGGCCTTACTTTTTTTGAACGGATAAAATTTATAGTCACGGATTCCGAATGTTTCGTTTATTTTGGATTATCAATGTAATTGTGAGTAGATCAACGTTTAGCTTGCTTAAATATGTCGTCTCGTTCGCCTGCAATCCCGGTTCGAAACACAATGTGGCAGAATTTCAAAATACGAAACTTCCAGTAACCACCTCTTTCCTTAAGCATCCTATCGGTAGTTTCGTGCTCAACGTATTCTATACTGTACCTATAATCATTTTGAACCGGAATTTCAACAAAAAAAAGTTTTCACTTTTTTGCGAAAAAACGTGATGGCTAGCCTTACTTTTTTTGAACGGATAAAATTTATAGTCACGGATTCCAAATGTTTCGATTATTTTGGATTATCAATGTAATTGTGAGTAGATCAACGTTTAGCTTGCTTAAATGTGTCGTTTCGTTCGCCTGCAATCCCGGTTCGAAACACAATGTGGCAGAATTTCAAAATACGAAACTTCCAGTAACCACCTCTTTCCTTAAGCATCCTATCGGTAGTTTCGTGCTCAACGTATTCTATACTGTACCTATAATCATTTTGAACCGGAATTTCAACAAAAAAAAGTTTTCACTTTTATGCGAAAAAACGTGATGGTTAGCCTTACTTTTTTTGAACGGATAAAATTTATAGTCACGGATTCCGAATGTTTCGTTTATTTTGGATTATCAATGTAATTGTGAGTAGATCAACGTTTAGCTTGCTTAAATATGTCGTCTCGTTCGCCTGCAATCCCGGTTCGAAACACAATGTGGCAGAATTTCAAAATACGAAACTTCCAGTAACCACCTCTTTCCTTAAGCATCCTATCGGTAGTTTCGTGCTCAACGTATTCTATACTGTACCTATAATCATTTTGAACCGGAATTTCAACAAAAAAAAGTTTTCACTTTTTTGCGAAAAAACGTGATGGCTAGCCTTACTTTTTTTGAACGGATAAAATTTATAGTCACGGATTCCAAATGTTTCGATTATTTTGGATTATCAATGTAATTGTGAGTAGATCAACGTTTAGCTTGCTTAAATGTGTCGTTTCGTTCGCCTGCAATCCCGGTTCGAAACACAATGTGGCAGAATTTCAAAATACGAAACTTCCAGTAACCACCTCTTTCCTTAAGCATCCTATCGGTAGTTTCGTGCTCAACGTATTCTATACTGTACCTATAATCATTTTGAACCGGAATTTCAACAAAAAAAAGTTTTCACTTTTATGCGAAAAAACGTGATGGTTAGCCTTACTTTTTTTGAACGGATAAAATTTATAGTCACGGATTCCGAATGTTTCGTTTATTTTGGATTATCAATGTAATTGTGAGTAGATCAACGTTTAGCTTGCTTAAATATGTCGTCTCGTTCGCCTGCAATCCCGGTTCGAAACACAATGTGGCAGAATTTCAAAATACGAAACTTCCAGTAACCACCTCTTTCCTTAAGCATCCTATCGGTAGTTTCGTGCTCAACGTATTCTATACTGTACCTATAATCATTTTGAACCGGAATTTCAACAAAAAAAAGTTTTCACTTTTTTGCGAAAAAACGTGATGGCTAGCCTTACTTTTTTTGAACGGATAAAATTTATAGTCACGGATTCCAAATGTTTCGATTATTTTGGATTATCAATGTAATTGTGAGTAGATCAACGTTTAGCTTGCTTAAATATGTCGTCTCGTTCGCCTGCAATCCCGGTTCGAAACACAATGTGGCAGAATTTCAAATTACGAAACTTCCAGTAACCACCTCTTTCCTTAAGCATCCTATCGGTAGTTTCGTGCTCAACGTGTTCTATACTGTACCTATAATCATTTTGAACCGGAATTTCAACAAAAAAAAGTTTTCACTTTTTTGCGAAAAAACGTGATGGCTAGCCTTACTTTTTTTGAACGGATAAAATTTATAGTCACGGATTCCAAATGTTTCGACTATTTTGGATTATCAATGTAACTATGAGTAGATCAACGTTTAGCTTGCTTAAATATGTCGTCTCGTTTGCCTGCAATCTCGGTTCGAAACACAATGTGGCAGAATTTCAAAATACGAAACTTCCAGTAACCACCTCTTTCCTTAAGCATCCTATCGGTAGTTTCGTGCTGAACGTGTTCTATACTGTACCTATAATCATTTTGAGCCGGAATTTCAACAAAAAAAAGTTTTCACTTTTTTGCGAAAAAACGTGATGGTTAGCCTTACTTTTTTTGAACGGATAAAATTTATAGTCACGGATTCCGAATGTTTCGTTTATTTTGGATTATCAATGTAATTGTGAGTAGATCAACGTTTAGCTTGCTTAAATATGTCGTCTCGTTCGCCTGCAATCCCGGTTCGAAACACAATGTGGCAGAATTTCAAAATACGAAACTTCCAGTAACCACCTCTTTCCTTAAGCATCCTATCGGTAGTTTCGTGCTCAACGTGTTCTATACTGTACCTATAATCATTTTGAACCGGAATTTCAACAAAAAAAAGTTTTCACTTTTTTGCGAAAAAACGTGATGGCTAGCCTTACTTTTTTTGAACGGATAAAATTTATAGTCACGGATTCCAAATGTTTCGACTATTTTGGATTATCAATGTAACTATGAGTAGATCAACGTTTAGCTTGCTTAAATATGTCGTCTCGTTTGCCTGCAATCCCGGTTCGAAACACAATGTGGCAGAATTTCAAAATACGAAACTTCCAGTAACCACCTCTTTCCTTAAGCATCCTATCGGTAGTTTCGTGCTCAACGTGTTCTATACTGTACCTATAATCATTTTGAGCCGGAATTTCAACAAAAAAAAGTTTTCACTTTTTTGCGAAAAAACGTGATGGTTAGCCTTACTTTTTTTGAACGGATAAAATTTATAGTCACGGATTCCGAATGTTTCGTTTATTTTGGATTATCAATGTAATTGTGAGTAGATCAACGTTTAGCTTGCTTAAATATGTCGTCTCGTTCGCCTGCAATCCCGGTTCGAAACACAATGTGGCAGAATTTCAAAATACGAAACTTCCAGTAACCACCTCTTTCCTTAAGCATCCTATCGGTAGTTTCGTGCTCAACGTATTCTATACTGTACCTATAATCATTTTGAACCGGAATTTCAACAAAAAAAAGTTTTCACTTTTTTGCGAAAAAACGTGATGGCTAGCCTTACTTTTTTTGAACGGATAAAATTTATAGTCACGGATTCCAAATGTTTCGATTATTTTGGATTATCAATGTAATTGTGAGTAGATCAACGTTTAGCTTGCTTAAATATGTCGTCTCGTTCGCCTGCAATCCCGGTTCGAAACACAATGTGGCAGAATTTCAAAATACGAAACTTCCAGTAACCACCTCTTTCCTTAAGCATCCTATCGGTAGTTTCGTGCTCAACGTGTTCTATACTGTACCTATAATCATTTTGAGCCGGAATTTCAACAAAAAAAAGTTTTCACTTTTTTGCGAAAAAACGTGATGGCTAGCCTTACTTTTTTTGAACGGATAAAATTTATAGTCACGGATTCCGAATGTTTCGTTTATTTTGGATTATCAATGTAATTGTGAGTAGATCAACGTTTAGCTTGCTTAAATATGTCGTCTCGTTCGCCTGCAATCCCGGTTCGAAACACAATGTGGCAGAATTTCAAAATACGAAACTTCCAGTAACCACCTCTTTCCTTAAGCATCCTATCGGTAGTTTCGTGCTCAACGTATTCTATACTGTACCTATAATCATTTTGAACCGGAATTTCAACAAAAAAAAGTTTTCACTTTTTTGCGAAAAAACGTGATGGCTAGCCTTACTTTTTTTGAACGGATAAAATTTATAGTCACGGATTCCGAATGTTTCGTTTATTTTGGATTATCAATGTAATTGTGAGTAGATCAACGTTTAGCTTGCTTAAATATGTCGTCTCGTTCGCCTGCAATCCCGGTTCGAAACACAATGTGGCAGAATTTCAAAATACGAAACTTCCAGTAACCACCTCTTTCCTTAAGCATCCTATCGGTAGTTTCGTGCTCAACGTATTCTATACTGTACCTATAATCATTTTGAACCGGAATTTCAACAAAAAAAAGTTTTCACTTTTTTGCGAAAAAACGTGATGGCTAGCCTTACTTTTTTTGAACGGATAAAATTTATAGTCACGGATTCCAAATGTTTCGATTATTTTGGATTATCAATGTAATTGTGAGTAGATCAACGTTTAGCTTGCTTAAATGTGTCGTTTCGTTCGCCTGCAATCCCGGTTCGAAACACAATGTGGCAGAATTTCAAAATACGAAACTTCCAGTAACCACCTCTTTCCTTAAGCATCCTATCGGTAGTTTCGTGCTCAACGTATTCTATACTGTACCTATAATCATTTTGAACCGGAATTTCAACAAAAAAAAGTTTTCACTTTTATGCGAAAAAACGTGATGGTTAGCCTTACTTTTTTTGAACGGATAAAATTTATAGTCACGGATTCCGAATGTTTCGTTTATTTTGGATTATCAATGTAATTGTGAGTAGATCAACGTTTAGCTTGCTTAAATATGTCGTCTCGTTCGCCTGCAATCCCGGTTCGAAACACAATGTGGCAGAATTTCAAAATACGAAACTTCCAGTAACCACCTCTTTCCTTAAGCATCCTATCGGTAGTTTCGTGCTCAACGTATTCTATACTGTACCTATAATCATTTTGAACCGGAATTTCAACAAAAAAAAGTTTTCACTTTTTTGCGAAAAAACGTGATGGCTAGCCTTACTTTTTTTGAACGGATAAAATTTATAGTCACGGATTCCAAATGTTTCGATTATTTTGGATTATCAATGTAATTGTGAGTAGATCAACGTTTAGCTTGCTTAAATGTGTCGTTTCGTTCGCCTGCAATCCCGGTTCGAAACACAATGTGGCAGAATTTCAAAATACGAAACTTCCAGTAACCACCTCTTTCCTTAAGCATCCTATCGGTAGTTTCGTGCTCAACGTATTCTATACTGTACCTATAATCATTTTGAACCGGAATTTCAACAAAAAAAAGTTTTCACTTTTATGCGAAAAAACGTGATGGTTAGCCTTACTTTTTTTGAACGGATAAAATTTATAGTCACGGATTCCGAATGTTTCGTTTATTTTGGATTATCAATGTAATTGTGAGTAGATCAACGTTTAGCTTGCTTAAATATGTCGTCTCGTTCGCCTGCAATCCCGGTTCGAAACACAATGTGGCAGAATTTCAAAATACGAAACTTCCAGTAACCACCTCTTTCCTTAAGCATCCTATCGGTAGTTTCGTGCTCAACGTATTCTATACTGTACCTATAATCATTTTGAACCGGAATTTCAACAAAAAAAAGTTTTCACTTTTTTGCGAAAAAACGTGATGGCTAGCCTTACTTTTTTTGAACGGATAAAATTTATAGTCACGGATTCCAAATGTTTCGTTTATTTTGGATTATCAATGTAATTGTGAGTAGATCAACGTTTAGCTTGCTTAAATATGTCGTCTCGTTCGCCTGCAATCCCGGTTCGAAACACAATGTGGCAGAATTTCAAAATACGAAACTTCCAGTAACCACCTCTTTCCTTAAGCATCCTATCGGTAGTTTCGTGCTCAACGTATTCTATACTGTACCTATAATCATTTTGAACCGGAATTTCAACAAAAAAAAGTTTTCACTTTTTTGCGAAAAAACGTGATGGCTAGCCTTACTTTTTTTGAACGGATAAAATTTATAGTCACGGATTCCAAATGTTTCGTTTATTTTGGATTATCAATGTAATTGTGAGTAGATCAACGTTTAGCTTGCTTAAATATGTCGTCTCGTTCGCCTGCAATCCCGGTTCGAAACACAATGTGGCAGAATTTCAAAATACGAAACTTCCAGTAACCACCTCTTTCCTTAAGCATCCTATCGGTAGTTTCGTGCTCAACGTATTCTATACTGTACCTATAATCATTTTGAACCGGAATTTCAACAAAAAAAAGTTTTCACTTTTATGCGAAAAAACGTGATGGTTAGCCTTACTTTTTTTGAACGGATAAAATTTATAGTCACGGATTCCGAATGTTTCGTTTATTTTGGATTATCAATGTAATTGTGAGTAGATCAACGTTTAGCTTGCTTAAATATGTCGTCTCGTTCGCCTGCAATCCCGGTTCGAAACACAATGTGGCAGAATTTCAAAATACGAAACTTCCAGTAACCACCTCTTTCCTTAAGCATCCTATCGGTAGTTTCGTGCTCAACGTATTCTATACTGTACCTATAATCATTTTGAACCGGAATTTCAACAAAAAAAAGTTTTCACTTTTTTGCGAAAAAACGTGATGGCTAGCCTTACTTTTTTTGAACGGATAAAATTTATAGTCACGGATTCCAAATGTTTCGATTATTTTGGATTATCAATGTAATTGTGAGTAGATCAACGTTTAGCTTGCTTAAATGTGTCGTTTCGTTCGCCTGCAATCCCGGTTCGAAACACAATGTGGCAGAATTTCAAAATACGAAACTTCCAGTAACCACCTCTTTCCTTAAGCATCCTATCGGTAGTTTCGTGCTCAACGTATTCTATACTGTACCTATAATCATTTTGAACCGGAATTTCAACAAAAAAAAGTTTTCACTTTTATGCGAAAAAACGTGATGGTTAGCCTTACTTTTTTTGAACGGATAAAATTTATAGTCACGGATTCCGAATGTTTCGTTTATTTTGGATTATCAATGTAATTGTGAGTAGATCAACGTTTAGCTTGCTTAAATATGTCGTCTCGTTCGCCTGCAATCCCGGTTCGAAACACAATGTGGCAGAATTTCAAAATACGAAACTTCCAGTAACCACCTCTTTCCTTAAGCATCCTATCGGTAGTTTCGTGCTCAACGTATTCTATACTGTACCTATAATCATTTTGAACCGGAATTTCAACAAGAAAAAGTTTTCACTTTTTTGCGAAAAAACGTGATGGCTAGCCTTACTTTTTTTGAACGGATAAAATTTATAGTCACGGATTCCAAATGTTTCGATTATTTTGGATTATCAATGTAATTGTGAGTAGATCAACGTTTAGCTTGCTTAAATGTGTCGTTTCGTTCGCCTGCAATCCCGGTTCGAAACACAATGTGGCAGAATTTCAAAATACGAAACTTCCAGTAACCACCTCTTTCCTTAAGCATCCTATCGGTAGTTTCGTGCTCAACGTATTCTATACTGTACCTATAATCATTTTGAACCGGAATTTCAACAAAAAAAAGTTTTCACTTTTATGCGAAAAAACGTGATGGTTAGCCTTACTTTTTTTGAACGGATAAAATTTATAGTCACGGATTCCGAATGTTTCGTTTATTTTGGATTATCAATGTAATTGTGAGTAGATCAACGTTTAGCTTGCTTAAATATGTCGTCTCGTTCGCCTGCAATCCCGGTTCGAAACACAATGTGGCAGAATTTCAAAATACGAAACTTCCAGTAACCACCTCTTTCCTTAAGCATCCTATCGGTAGTTTCGTGCTCAACGTATTCTATACTGTACCTATAATCATTTTGAACCGGAATTTCAACAAAAAAAAGTTTTCACTTTTTTGCGAAAAAACGTGATGGCTAGCCTTACTTTTTTTGAACGGATAAAATTTATAGTCACGGATTCCAAATGTTTCGATTATTTTGGATTATCAATGTAATTGTGAGTAGATCAACGTTTAGCTTGCTTAAATGTGTCGTTTCGTTCGCCTGCAATCCCGGTTCGAAACACAATGTGGCAGAATTTCAAAATACGAAACTTCCAGTAACCACCTCTTTCCTTAAGCATCCTATCGGTAGTTTCGTGCTCAACGTATTCTATACTGTACCTATAATCATTTTGAACCGGAATTTCAACAAAAAAAAGTTTTCACTTTTTTGCGAAAAAACGTGATGGTTAGCCTTACTTTTTTTGAACGGATAAAATTTATAGTCACGGATTCCGAATGTTTCGTTTATTTTGGATTATCAATGTAATTGTGAGTAGATCAACGTTTAGCTTGCTTAAATATGTCGTCTCGTTCGCCTGCAATCCCGGTTCGAAACACAATGTGGCAGAATTTCAAAATACGAAACTTCCAGTAACCACCTCTTTCCTTAAGCATCCTATCGGTAGTTTCGTGCTCAACGTGTTCTATACTGTACCTATAATCATTTTGAACCGGAATTTCAACAAAAAAAAGTTTTCACTTTTTTGCGAAAAAACGTGATGGCTAGCCTTACTTTTTTTGAACGGATAAAATTTATAGTCACGGATTCCAAATGTTTCGACTATTTTGGATTATCAATGTAACTATGAGTAGATCAACGTTTAGCTTGCTTAAATATGTCGTCTCGTTCGCCTGCAATCCCGGTTCGAAACACAATGTGGCAGAATTTCAAAATACGAAACTTCCAGTAACCACCTCTTTCCTTAAGCATCCTATCGGTAGTTTCGTGCTCAACGTGTTCTATACTGTACCTATAATCATTTTGAGCCGGAATTTCAACAAAAAAAAGTTTTCACTTTTTTGCGAAAAAACGTGATGGTTAGCCTTACTTTTTTTGAACGGATAAAATTTATAGTCACGGATTCCGAATGTTTCGTTTATTTTGGATTATCAATGTAATTGTGAGTAGATCAACGTTTAGCTTGCTTAAATATGTCGTCTCGTTCGCCTGCAATCCCGGTTCGAAACACAATGTGGCAGAATTTCAAAATACGAAACTTCCAGTAACCACCTCTTTCCTTAAGCATCCTATCGGTAGTTTCGTGCTCAACGTATTCTATACTGTACCTATAATCATTTTGAACCGGAATTTCAACAAAAAAAGTTTTCACTTTTTTGCGAAAAAACGTGATGGCTACCTAAATATTTTCATCTACTGTACCTATAATCATTTTGAACCGGAATTTCAACAAAAAAAAGTATTCACTTTTTTGCGAAAAAGCGTGATGGTTAGCCTTACTTAAGTTTTTAATATATCCATCACTCGAAAGAAATTTTCATTCTCCATCAACGTTCATAACGTGCGTTCATAATTACCGATTGCACAAAAAATATGCTTGAGAATTTACTCAAATTTTATTTTTATACATAAATCGAAGATACAATGGTGTTCTATTTAACTGATATAACGTTTATTGTTTTACATACAAAACTAACTTTCTAATAGTAACTATTGAAAACACTTCAACAACAATTATACAGATTTTTTTATGATCTTTTTATAAACGAAACAACATCTTGATCGGCCTCATGAAATCAAATTTTGTTGGAATAAAATTGCCTCTCACTATCTCCTTTATGTTTTCAATCGATCTGACTTGGCGATCCAAACTCGACTGTCTTCATCCAACACCTACTTCATCGTTTCACCCGTGAAAATTAGATATCTCAATGTTGTCGTACTGTCGCCTACTCATATTCGAAAATTTCTATTTTAAATTTCCAAAAATTCTTTCTTAACGACAACTCATTCCCCTTCATGATGATTGCACAAAATTTTGAGTCCGTCACGGAGGCCGGAACCAAACTAACTATGGCATAAGCAGCACAATGCATTGTGCTGCAATGTGCATCATTATGACTATATTGTTTTACAGCCGGAACCTTATAACTCCCGGCAAGTCCTGTAAAGTCAGCCAGAACCATATAACAGCCAAATCAACTATGATACAAGTAACACAATGAATTATGCATCATTATGCTCTATATAATTTTTCAGCCGGAACTTTATAAATCCAGTACTATATGATTTTTCGGTAGAAACCTTATAATTTCACTGCACTACAAGAACAATGGATTGAGCATCATTGTGAACTATATTCTTTTCCAGCCGGAATCTTATAATTCCAGCCAAAACGTGATAAAGCTAGCCAGAACCTATAACAGCCAAACTATAAGGTAATAAGTTATAAATTAGAAAGTTCCGGTTGAAAAAGCATATAGTGCCGGATGAAAAATCATATAGTGCACATTGTATCATAGTTGGTTTGGCTGCATATAACTCTACCATCGGTTCTGGCTGGTATAAGGTTTCTACGATAAAATCATAGTGTTGGATTTATAAGGTTCCGGGTGAAAAATTACAGTGCTACTTGTGTTATAGTTTATTTGGCTGTTATATGGTTCTGGCTCGAAATAGCATGCTTCGGCTGGAATTATAAGGCTCCGGCTGAAAACCCAATCGTGCACAATCATTCATTGTTCTTTCTCTGGCACAGTTGATTTCGCCGTAAATAATCCAACCATCGGCTGGAATTATAAGGTCTCTACCGAAAATTCATGTAGTGTTGAATTTATAAGGTTCCGGGTGAAAAATTATATTATGCATAATGATGTTATATAAGTTATAGTTTATTTGGCTGTTATATGGCTCTGGCTCGCTTTATCATGCTTCGACTGGAATTATAAGGTTCCGGCTGAAAAACAAATCGTATATAATGATGCATTGTTATTTTTGTGGCATATCTGATTTCGCTATTTATAACCATGCCATCGGTTCCGGCTGGAATTATAAGGTTTCTACCGAAAAATCATATAATATTGGATTTATAAGGTTCCGGATAAAAAACTATATAGTGCGTTTAATGATGTAAAATGCATTGTTCTTCTTGAGTCATAGTTAGTTTGACTGTAGTATGGTTCTGGCTAGCTTTATTAGGTTTTGTCTTGAATTATAAGGTTCCGGTTGAAAAATAATATAATGCACAATGATGCACAAAGCATTGTGTTACTTGTTTCATAGTTAGCTTGGCTCTAAAGGATATCGTTCCGGCTGGCTATATCAAGTTCCGGCTGGAATTATAAGTTGCCGACTGAAAAATCAATTAGTGCACAATGATGCATAACACATCGTGCTTTTTAGACCATATTTGGTTTGGCTGTGGTATGGGCGCGGAATTATAAGTTTATGGCTGAAAAATCATATGGTGCAAACTGATGCACAATCCAGTGTGCTTCTGGTGTTATAGTTAGTTTTTCTGTCCACAACCATAATATCGGATCCGGCTAAAATTATAAGGTGTCTACCGAAAAATCATATAGTGCTCGGTTTATAAAATTCCGGCTGAAAAATAATATAGTGCATAATGATGCACAATGCATGATGTACAAGTGTTCCAAGCGCCAGACACTTGCATGTTTCGTCCAAAATTAACAAAATAAGGCGTGTACTTCGACGATTCATGTACCGCTGTTTTCAAGACGCACGAAATTTGCCCAATCTTGTCATCACAAATGAGGTGGTCCTTGCCTATATAACTTCGCATTGCAGACATTCTACTTCTGTTGACTCTTTCAAGCGGATTTGCCTGCGGATGGGAATACACGTTTAAGACATGCCGCACTAGGTATCGCTCAGGAAAATGTTTAAAATTTCTCGCACTGAATTGACTTCCGTTGTCCGAGTTTAATACCGACGGTACGCCGAACACCAGGAAAACAGTTTCCTTCAGGTACCGTATTAACGACTCTGACTCGGCATTTCTAATGGAAGGTAACATTACAAATTTGCTAAATACATCGATCACCACGAGAAAAATCGGTTTCCCATTTTAGACCGCGGATATGGTTCCATATATTCAATATATGGCTATCATTTCACATTGACGCGTCGAATCTGTTGGTTCATCAATACTTTCTCCTCCTGCAAGCGAGAGACAGGATTCTTTTGAGGATGATCGTTAACCTCTTGTTTAAGCTTCTCATACACTGGCGCCTCGGCATCTACTTGAATACAATCTACAGCCCGCGATAATACATCATGCACTACATTTAGGTTTCTTTTTCTCGAAAAAAGCAAAGTCCTTCAGATCTCGAAGCAAAGTCATTCAGATTCCTGAGCCAAACCAAAAAAGCACAATCCGGCAAAACCTTAAAATGCACCTCGTCGATATACGGCCGAAATGTTCTGTGGCCGGATACTTACTTTGTGTCGATCTCAACTTCTGGCTCTCGGGCTCATATACACTGTCACCCTCTCAAATCCATCCACATTCTGCGTTAACCCAGCACCAACTCCAGTGTCCGAGACATACGTCTGCACTGTAAACATCTTCATAAAATCTGGGTTTACCAAAACTGGAGCAGACACCAGTGAGGTCTTTAATTGAGTGAACGCGGTCTTCGCCTCGGTGATTCATTGAAATTTCTTGCCAGCATTCTCCTCCATTAAATTGGTAATTGGTGCAGTCTCTGAAGAAAAGTCAATGATAAACCTCATGTGGGGTGTCACAATTCAAGGTATCTTTTTCAGGTCGATTCTAAGCCCGTGCTCGTCCAGAATATAGCTCAGATACGTGATTTCATTCATACAGAACCTAGATTTACAGAACCTAGATACTTCACGAAATAGTTCTATATGTTACTCTAGGCTCTGTGACATCACGATTATGTCGTCCAGCTACACGAACACCCTTGGCTCCAGATCAACTCCGAGAAGCTTGTCCTTAAGTCGGTAAAGAGTTTGGCTTACATTGCATAGCCCAAACGGCATGCGTTTATACTGGACTAGACCTCTTCCTAGTACGATAAATGACGTTTTCGCTTGACATTCGGCTTTCACTTCGATTTTCCAAAATGCTTCACCGAGATCCAAATTCGATAAATATTTCGTGTCTGATAGCTGGCCTATGACACTATTAGCATACTGCAACGGTTCCACTACTCCCAATCGTATTGTCCGATCCAGCTCCATATTCAATTCCTTTTTCACATATGGGAATATTAGGCGTGCTCGTGTTTTTAACGAGTTCGCATTCCCCGTATCGATATCATGTTTTGGAGCAACGTTGTCCAGCAGAACTGGTCAGTATATTACCTTCTCTAACTCACGTTTTGGACGATCGTTTAACTCGTGTTGTATTTTATGATCGTCTTTTCTTCTTGAACGTTCCCCAGAAATCTATTCCACAGATCAGATCCCTGTCAATCGATGGTATCATCAGAAACCTGATCACTCAACAAGTTGTGCCGATTATGAACGGGATATCAAAAGCGTGTCCCACAGAATGCACGGTTCCATCCGCTGTTTTTACGTAGATTTTAGTAGGGACCAATTCCAGCCCAAGCTTCTTCAAACGGGTATATGTATATATCGATGCCACCTAGTATGGTGCAAGTGGCGCCAGAATCCAACAAACCAGTCACCTCATACTCCAGTATCTCTACATCTATGTGATCTCTCTATATTCATAATGCACCCTATTTGCTGTTGATCACTTTTATCACTTTGTCTTCATCCGGCGTCACCGTTTCCCATCGTCCTATCCCCTTCATTCGTCAATACGTCGAAACACTTTGGCAGCCTTCCTCTATGATGATTTTTAGGATATCCACAACACCATCAATAAATTCTCTCTAGAGGCTTCCGACAATCGAAATGTCGATGACCTTTCGTCAAATAATTCCACTCTCGATCCTCTGTTTCCCTTTCTCTTACCTTCTTCTATTAATAGTCACTTACCTTGCTATTCACGCTCTGAAATCACCACCAATTATTATAAGATGGTCTGTATTGAATTCAAAAGAAGTTCCTGATTTTTTTGTTAAAGAAAAGTGACTGGGTTTATGGCCAAAATATACCATTCCATGAAAATGTAGCTCGGCTACCTGCGTACTCAACAAGATACGACCGGATCTCCCCGAGCGACAAGTACAATATTTGCTGAAGAAACCCCCTGAATGACCCATCGAACCCAAACAAAGCCTCTTCACCCGAAGAGACCTCTAGGCAATCTCCCACAATTCACACTTCGACAGCAGGAGACTATCGGAGTGGCACGGGGAGGCTGCGTAGATTTTACGGCCATCCCCGAATGAACGATACATATGCTGGAATCATCACTCCGACCCTGTGGATGTCCTGCCAAGAGGATGATGGGGAGTGGATAACTTACCAAGAGAATGATGGGTCCAGCCTGCAAATATGGAAAAAAAATGTTAGTACTAAGTACATTATATTACACAAAACGAGAATTTTTTTTTTTTTAGATTAAATGACCAAAACAATAAAGGAAAAAAATAGACCAAGGCCATGAATAAAAGTTAGTTAAATAAATACAGCACGGCGACTTATTTTCTGCATTTAGTTTTATTTTATTTTTTTACATCTCATTGCACTGAGACGTAAAAAAATAAAATAAAACTAAATGCAGAAAATACGTCGCCGTGCTGTATTTATTTAACTAATTTTTTACAAGGGACCAATGGCAGAAGGAGGGAAAGAAGGGAAGAAAAAAAATCGAAAACAATATTGCCGCCGAATGGGAATGATTCTGAGTGCAAAACCAACGCGCACTCCGATCGCGCACACGACAATCATAATTCGGTGCCAAATTCAATAAAAATTGAAAAAAACAAACAAAAAAAATTGAAATTTGAGAAAAATATGAATTTTAATGAGGGAAAAAACTTGAACAAACAAAACTAAAACAAAAATCAAAAAGAAATCGTACCTTTGGACCTCCTAGAGGTCGACTTAGCGATGCAGTGCCTTTCACCGATTCCAACACAAAAATTTCAAATGGTCCGTTGGCCACCTGTAGGTGAGGTTGGGTATTTCCCCGCCTTTGAAAATAACCAAACATCGTTGGAGTTCTCCCGCCTTTGGTAATACGAAAAAGTGACGTGGTCTCAACTGGCCACCCGCAAAAACTCGTTGGGCGTCGTTCGCCAAAACCGAAGATAATATTGTTGGGCGTCATTTAAAATAATTGTACAAAATAATTTCTTTTCGATTCTCTCTTATCTCAAAATACACATACTCAAATTAAGATACAACAAACTTTATTTTGTAGTAAGTATCTTTACTTTAAAATATTCATAAAATACATAAGACGCATTTACACAAATATACAGACAAATTTTTACATTTCAATTTATTGCGTAACATAACATATACTTAATAACCGCCCACTCCTTTCATATTCAAAATATAACTCAACCGATTAACTCTAAAACAGAACTTAAAAATTTAAAACCCGACTGATTTTAAGAAAATTCACAACGTTACTCTCAATTTTGAAATCGCAAAATTAGACTTTATTGTTTTACATTTAAAACCAGACTAAAAAAACTCTCGCACTAAAACATTCTAGAAGAATATTTTTTTTTTTCATTTTTTGTGCGCGTCACTTGCCCACTCTTTCGTGCCGCGTATTAATCCACACGCCAAAACGAAATCTTACTACAAAAATATCCGTTTATACTTTTGTTCATCGCCCACTCGCACAAAGTGCACATTGGTCTCGCTCTACAATTCTCTCGCCTTTTACGTAATACGGTAGGGGAGGGCAAAGAACATAAAACGGCATATTAACGCCCATGTCCAATGAAACTTTATTGTGAATGCCGCGGGGTAGATGGCACCAATTATACGATTATAACGAATTTGTTTAAAATTTAAAATAAAATAAAAAGTAACAATTTAAATAATGTTATGAGTTTATGACCCTCAAGATATCGTAAGAGAAAACAACCCCTTTAATAGGTTGTCTTAATCATTCAACAAATCATTGATGACCTAATTGACTTTAATTTATCAAATAATATTTTTAAAAAAATCCTGAAGAAATATTTTTAAAATTTTAAAAAATTAAATTAAATTAAAATTTGATTTCTATTTTTTTGTATAGTTTGTTTTGGTTTAACCTTTTTTAAATTTTAATTTTTAATTTAATTTTTAGTTTTAAAATGAATGTTCGGTTTAATTTGAAATCATACATGTCGGTACTCACAGAATGGATTTCTTTAGAAATAAATAAACGAGTAGTACGCAAATTTGTATGGAATACACATATATGTCCCATGCATGTTCTCATATAATTACGCCTCCCTCAAGGATCTCTCTCTCTCTCTCTCTCTTCCATTTAACCTACTATTTATCCCAATAACTCTTAGGCATTTTGTGTCCTAGTGCGCCAGTATTTTAAACATTTGTCGTTACCTGCGATATGCTTTTGCAATAGTGTGCTCTCGCCTTTTTGAAGCATGCATCTCGGTTCATTAGGACACTTTTACTAAATAGTCCTCTGCCCACCACTTTTTGCATAACTTTGACCTAACGATACGTAATTTGTTTATGTTGTTTAACTGGAACTGGAAATTTATTTTCAGGAATATCGCTGAGTACTAATTTCGTCCAAGTCCTTGTCTTTCAACATCATCATCGATAAAGCTTCCTTACACTAGTCTGATAACGTAGTGCGTTTGCTACCATGTTCTGGTATTTATTTCCAGTAACGCCAATACTCTTGAAGCAGTATATGGCCAATCTTCGCTATTCTAATCCTGGACATGTTTTCTGCTTGTTCCTGTAATTTTGGATTCTCTTTCACTTGCCTGTGATCACCACAAGACCTCCTTGTCTGTAAGATTAACCAATTCTTGTGCTTGGTCTAACTGGCGCATTACTTATGTACTTTGACTTCCAATGCGTCGGGCTTGAAGTGCTTTCTTCCAGGTCCTCATTTTTTCCGCATCTTCCGTGTTATTCTTTTGCTTACCTTACTTCTTTTTGCTGGCTCTGCCACGTAAGTAACCCCCAGATTCAGCGATGGGAACGTCCACAAGATCGAACACTGTTCCCTTGCTTGATTGCTGCTTTTTTCAACTTCGATGTTCTTATCGTCGTGTATAGCTGATAAGTGATTGCTTGTCCGGGGAGTGGTTTACTCTCCTAGAATGGGTTAGTCTCTGCGCCAGTGAAACCCTCGCCTCGTGAGCTAGTAACATTACATTTTACACATTGTGTGTCGTCACATAAAACTTTACTCTTATTTCTTCTATTCTTTGGCAAGAGTAAGTGAATGTTACGGAGAGACTAATTTGTTTCGTGTTTTTAATTCTCATTTGGAGAGAAATTCGCGTTTAATAATTGGTCGAAAATATCACAAATCTATGAATTTGTAGCGTGGGTTAAAGAAATATTCTGCGGAACTATGCAAATGAAGTGTATCCAAACTAATCCAAAAAATACAACAGCAATATACTTATTGTGATTGATAGCATTGGTATAAGTAAGCATTTAGGCGAATTTATATTGTGTATTTACACGAGATGTGATGTTTTAATTGGCCTTAGGTACATTCCAAAATCATTCTAAGTAATTTCTAAGCATTTAGCATAAACTTCAGTCACATTGGTAGACTGTTTAAACCCAAACGAGTGTCCCTAGTAAATTGTATGACCTTCTAATGGGTCTGACATTTGATTGTTCCATGAGATTTGACAATGTGACTTTTATAATGAGCATTAGGTACATTCCAAAGTCATTTTAAGAATTTTCTAATAGCCCGCTGTAAAACCCAAACCCATTAGAAAATCCTATAATTTACTAGGGATACTAGTTTGGATTTAAACAGCCTACTAATGTCACTAAAGCCTATGCTAGATGCTTAGAAAATAATTAGAGTTACTTTGGAATGTACCTAAGGCTCATTAAAAAATCACATCTCGTCTTAGTTACACAAAATAAATTCGCCTGAATGTTTACTTACAGTAATACTATTACCATATATTAAATAATTTATATATTATAGGACAGACGTGTTCTTTTTTTCTCTTATCCTAGCGTAATTAGATTTTTTGGCACGGTGTCACTTTTGTCGTTTTTTTCGAACTTTGAAAAAATATTCGAAGTAATCACACGCTGTTCATGATTTTTGGTTGTCAAAATGTCAAAGTGTCGCCAAAGTATATAAAGAAATATTTTTTGGTTTATTATAATAATTATAATTATTTTTTACTTAATTAAATACATTTTAGTGTTAAATTAATGGTCGGTTGTGGTAATTGAATTAATGGTCGGTAATTGAAAGCTAAGTGCCGATCTTTGCGACTGAAGAAAATTACTCACGTTGATTTATTTAAATTAGTCAAATCAGCGATATACAACGGTATAAACTATGGTCAAAGAAAAATCCATTCGACCGAAAAATTAATTTGTGTGGCATTTTTTAAAGAAGTAAAAATTTAAGACAATGTTCGTTTTATTTTATTTGCTTAAAGATAGAAATCCCCAGAGAACAACTCTTATTTTGGTGTACCGCGTAATGACTCTGAATACCATTCATTCGCATGAAAATCCATGTCGTAAAGACACGATTATAAAGGTGAATCACATGGCTGTTAGTAGCAAACGGTTAAGTTTTGGTTTACGATTAAGTTTTGGTATGTGTCTGATCCAAAATGATAAATCCAAAACCACCGACCATAAACAGAAAACCACTTGCCAAACGTGCTATAATGTATTGCCCGTCTTCCTCCTGTAGTCTATTCACCACTTGAGGGCTCAACAATTACATCGTAAATAATTCCTGTTAGATCGAACATAATGACCTGGTCTATACACTTAAACGAGGTAGTATGTACTTACCACCGGTAACCAAACAATACGACAACAGGAACATGAAAACATTTTCATTGTAGATGGTTGATGCTGATGAAACCAACCATGATGGACTTTAGATTTACAACAACGTTTCATACAACGTTTCTAGCATTTTTAATTAATAAAAACAACTAACAAACTACACTAAAAAATAATTGAGGACCAGCTTTGACTATACATGACAGTACTTATTTACTTTTTTATTTTGACAAATAGCCTACACAGTTTTACACAGCATCCCCAATGCAGAAAACTTTTCCTTATGACTTTTGCCTTTTACTTTTACCTTATGAAGAGCATACCCAGTAGAAAGAATAAAATTCGAACTGAACCATACTTCATTATTATTTGTTACACAATTTTGACATATTAATTTTTAACCTCCACAAAAAGGTGTTGTTAGTCAGAATTTTATATTTTGATACGTATGAGGTATTGATTTGGATATCGTTCCATTTGAATCATAATAATAAATAATTGACATTAAACCCAAAACGCAGTTAACTTCATTGTATTTCTCATAAGTCAAAAGTTAACGGTTTGATAACATTTTTCATAAGAAAACCACCAACCTAACGCACGATTTTTTTTTTTTTTTTCAAAATTTTTTTCATACTTTTCTGTAAGGCAAAAGTCATAAGTTTTCTATTGGAGATGCGGTGTTATTTTTTCACTACCGGCTGTGTTGATTTTCGAATTTTTTTCGAACTTGTACTAAAACTCCTAACTTCACTCTTGTCTTATAGAAAAAAAAATTTGGAACACGATTTTACATGGCAGTGTCCTATATTGATACTATTTAATATTTGCTATTACAATAAGTGTGTTGTTGTTGTTGTTGTATTTTTGGATTAGTTTGGATAAACTTCACTAGCATTCGGAACTTCCTTCTGAAAATGGGATTTCACAAAGTTCCGACTTTCTAATACAATTTACTCCGTTCATTCTGCTATTTGTTCAGTAACAAAATATTAATTTCAGGCGCTCTCTTCTTACTCTGAATTGAGTGAACTATAAAACAATTAAACTAAACACAATCCTTATCATTCATCCTTATACACAATTAATATTACAAATTCACAAACGGTATAAAAAAAACTCAAATCACAGTTGTCCTTTAAATACAGATTTAAATTTAATAAATTATATATGATCCTTACGACACACAAGCCGAAATAATTAATTATCTTACAAAATATTCAAAAGGATTTGTCTCATATAATCTAAGCTGTGGAGTAATACTATCGTGTGCTATTTGTACGTTTGGTACTACTTAAATCCCTTTGTAAAGGTAAATTGTATATTATGATCCTTATAATCAAGCAAGAATTTCTAAAACTGACGTACAAATTTTCATGTCCTTCTAGTCCTTATCCACTCATTTTTATTTTCTTTAATTACGTTAAGTTTTTAATGTACAATAATATAATTGTAAATATCCTTTTATGAATTTTTAAACAGTGAACTTGCTTTACGTGATACGCAGGACGTTTGAAAATTTAAGTAGGTTTATTATATCCTTGCAGTTTTTTCAATTCACCTGAAACCCGAAAAAATAGGGTGACTATTAACTATATTTAGCTTACTTAGTCTAAAGAGAAATGGGATGTAGATGTATCATATTATGTAATTATCCTATGTGTATTATAAAGGATAATAAAAGGATTAATAATAATGGATTCAGGGAATCTTAACTATATGATAGCCAGACATCAATTTATGTGAACGTAAGTCTAAGATTTTTATATTGACATGTAATCAGAAATAAAAAGGTTTCAAATTTTCTAATAACCATACAACATCAATATACAACACAACAAGAGCTCACGAAAACCAAAATGAGATAAATACTCGTATAAGAATAAACGAAAATTGAGAAAATGGAAAACCCAAGAAAAACAACAGCACAGCAACAGACACACACACTCGAACAGAAGCACACAAAAAAAAATCGAAATATCAAGAGTATAGTCATTTCCAATTGGATATACATCCTTTTAGGGGTACTTTAGGGGCCTTATAGTACACAGAGGAACAATTCAATGTTTCCCAGTGGATGCACACACATACATATATATTCATACATTTTAATAGTAAATTCATGAAAAACGGAAAATTATTATTTTTTTCTGTGGGCTTCTTCTTCATTTTCATCCTTTTTATAACAATATACTCTTTCATCTTCTTCATCATCATCATCATTTTCCTCTCTGTACACGATACGAGAATATAACGGGAGGAGATTTTGTTGATGGAACGACGAGATGGGATGAAAAATGAAATGAAAATGTTTTTTTTTGTATGGGGTGGGTGCAAGAATGATAGTGTTATGGAGTAGTGTGGGAAATAATGTGCGGATGGGAAATTCGGTGTGATGCTGTTCGTTTAGTAGGATGAGTTGAAAATTTTTCAAATGAAGAATTTTATTTTCCTTTTTAATGAACTTTTTTGTTTTGGTATTATATTGGAAAATTTTTATTTTCAAGAAGAATTTGCTTTGGGATGGATTGTTTTGATTTTTAGGTTTAGTTGGTGAATATTTTGATGGAATAGTTTTTTAATCATTTTTGATCGAAAATTTGATAATGATAAGAATATTTACTAATTTTTGTTGGTATGATGTTTTATCGGTTCAGTGTTGGCGACGGGCCCAACTTCATCATAAAGTTAGCCCGAAAAATTTCCCTAAGAAATGTGATAGCAACACTAAAAACGAATATCGCGATCTTTTTTGGGGTCATCCTGAAAAAGTTATAATATAACTCGCGGCCGGTGTTCCTACCTACTGGTTTTGTAATACCAATAAAAAATTATTGAAGCGCAGAAATTTATATCAGGAAAAAATAATTTAATAACCAATAAATTACTTGCAAGGGAAAAGAACGAATATGGCACACAATGGATAATCGATTATCGTCGCTTCGTGGAAAAACCTAAAAGTGACTCAAAAGATATACTCAAGTTGGTCCTCAAATCCCTCCAGACAATTTTCGCTTATAAATATGCCTTGTCTGATTACTAATCTGTTAGAGCAGATTAGAGCTGCAGATTATACAGCAAATTACAGAACTCTGCTCTGGAACTGGATTAGATATTATTGTGTTTCTTATCCTGACCTTCAATTCACCCAAACAGATTGTTTTTGTTTTGTAAATTAACGCTTCCTATAAAACATGTTCATCTCTATCGGTCAGAAGCCAATCAGGGCTGTTCCTGCAGCAATAATTAAGAAGTACTGCAGTTTTCAGCGACCTTCTTTAGTTTCTCTCGTCCGTTTCCGCCAACGGTCAGAGTGTCGAGTTGAAACCATTTTTAACTTCCAAGATGATTTTACTGAAAAAATGGTTTCTAATTTGTGTTCAAATGCTGGAATATCGGAGTTTTTAGGGAATCATGCCACATCGTGTAATATAGTGCAAAGTGTAAATACTGCCATGTCCTCTCCAGGGAACCGGTCAAAGAAGCAGTCGAACTTATTGATCCGGAGCAGTTTTAATTTTATCGAAACTGTGATTCGCTTTCTTGAGCATATGTTAGCTAGTTTGTTAGAATTCGTGAATAATTTCATTCAATATAATTTCAAACTTCATTAGAAAATCGTTAAAAGGTTTAATTTGACGACGAAAATTACCAAATTAAATAAATTAGTGAGGGTACAACAAACAAAAAATAAATAATAAAAATGTTGGCACCCAGCAAGCAAAATGCCAAAATAACTTAAGCGAAACAGCAACTAGATTTCATGCCCACTTTACATAAAAACTAAAACAATAATTTTAAAAGCTCTAGAAAGCTTTGTAGTCCAATACAAAAATCTAACAATAATTTATATAAAAAATAATAACAATAATATAAATAAAATTTTCAATTTTTCTAAAGCTTAAAATAAACTAAATATAAACATAACCTAACAAAATAAAAAGCAATAAAATGTAATTCCCCAAATTACCATTTTGTAAATAACTTTTCTTCCCAAACTTCACACAAAAATATTTTGTTCACATACAACCAACACACGGTTCGACAGTGAGGATATACACTCCAGTTTGGTATACCAAAAAGTGGTAACCGAATTGTATGTTGTGAGTGAAAATGTGCAATGAAAAACGACAACAGTAATAACAATAATAATAATAATAATCATAACAGTAATGATGATGATGATGTAATTTAAAAACAGAGACCAAAATACCAACAACAACAAAAACGCACGGAATTTCCACGCGACAATAATTTTGGGTACAGGTATATGTGGAGCGATAAGCCGTATGCAGGCACCGCACACCAAGTAGATGTATGATCCTTTATGCGTGCCTTCTTCTCGAGCACATAAATAAATATCCTTTAAGTTAATTTTGAAAATTGAAAAAAGAAAATGCCACGCACTTGAATTGTGTGGTTACCCGAGTAATTTAGATTAATAAATGATGCCATTTTCTTTGGTCCATTTTCATTTTGATGAAAGGAAACAACAATTTGTGTCGTTCGGTTTATGACTTTTTGATTACTCGGTATACGCATACATATACAATGTGTCTTTCACTGAAATGTCATTTAGGCGCGTGAATAACATCTTAACGTTGTTATTTTTAGGGATTTTAACGAAATTGAATTAAATTATTTCAGGGTTTTATGTTTGTATATTTGGGGTGGGTGATGTGAGACGTAATATTTTATTATCATAAATTTTATTTCATCAACAAACTGTAATTGTAAATTAAGAATTCCATTCGAGTGGAATATTCTACTGTTTACAGTACTGTATGAATAACGGGTGAAAATATGACTATTTATAAATTTACACATTCCATAAGTCTCGCACTTCTCAGATATTGTTTGCCACCACCATCTTAGTCTCCATCGTGTTACATTTCGTCTACATCGTAGACGAAATGTAACAAATCGAGGCAGAATATCATAAGAAGTGTTTTTAAGTTTTATGTCGACGATAAAAATTTCAAAAAGAATTTATCGTAATATTATCGTCACAATCAGATAATTTAACAATGAAATTGTTACGAGACAGCACAAGTAGCAACACTATGTATAGTACATAAAACACTATTGGGTTTACGATCTAGAATTTCTAGAAATATGTTGATATAATATGCGGTGATGCTTTCTAATGTTTATAACGGAATTTTATAAGATTTAGATAAGAAAAAAAAATTGGAACTCATAAATTTGTGTACGGAATTTGGTTACAGGAAGTTAAAAATTTTTATTTGATTCGGATAAAAATTGTAAAACTTTTCAAAATAAATGGAAATCGTTTAGATGCAAATAAAATATCAGGAAATATTAAAAAACAACAACAATCCAAGGTAGGATTGTATTTATATATAAAACTTCATAATATCGAATGAAATGAATAAATCCTCTAAATATATTTAAAGGACCATAAAGTTTTCATTAGGTTCGTTCACATAAGAATACTGCAGTCCTAGAATCAAACGCGGTATCTACTGGTGGCATGAAATTAAGATATTACCCTTGAAAGTTTTGGTAAGAGCTCGTTGTCAATTGGAATGTTTGCTATCTAGTAAAGGTAACCTTTTAGGTAAATTAGGGTTGTTGTACCTAAATTTTGAATGTTTTTATATATTTTTTTTAATCATAGATGGCACTGAAGTTATATTATATACATATTATTTTTAGTTGTACAACCCTAAAACGAGCAACAGAAAATTAAGCATCGAACAAGAAAAGACGGGAGTGGCTTTTATTTTTGGTGTTTTAATAAAGTATTAAAAGTTAATAAATGTAAAAAAAATAGTTAATAAAATTTTAATAAAGCCACTACATAATTCAGAAGTGGGATAAAGCAAGATACATGTGTTGTATAAGCGTAACAGTGGAAAAGAATGTATTTCGATACAATGGGGGATTCATCGGCAATGAGCCCTAAAATGTTTTTTGTGGAATCACAAGGATTATCCTCGACCCCTCTCGGACTACAACCAAGTTTATATGGCAGTAGAATTGATACAGTTTGTGTTGATATGCCCGAATTGGGTTTTGATTATCAGAAAGTGGAAAATTATCAACAACCACGTGTTTGACCCTCTGACTGGAATTTCTACCATTTTTGGCGATCCATCAAGTAACATGCAGCAAGAAAGTGGTTCTAATTATATTGGTCCGCCAAATCAGTTGTTGAGTACACCATTATTGTAGAAAATATCTGTGGCTCCAGCTATCGAATGAAATATGTGAGCACCACCACCGACAACTAATATTTTTGGAAATCAGAATCAATTTCCACCGAATCAACATAACCTCAAACGTTGTGACCAGCATGTGCCGATTTCACATGGAGTTCCAAATTCGATGTCTGTACCGACGATGTGGAATAGCCAAAACTAGCGTACAATGTTTTACAACAGCAACTTCAGCTTCCGTTCAACTGTGGCGATGTTTATAAACTTAAACGTCAAATTTAATTGTCAAATTTATAAATTACAAATGAACTCTCTAAAATTATAGAAGAGCCAAAAAACCCGGTCTACCATCGTAGGTTGTGCCAAAAACAAAAATATTATATTGTATTGTTTTTTTCATCAATATTAAGAAAAACTCGAAAAACACAAGTCGAATATTGTGTGTAGTGTAAATTTGAATAATTTAATTTATATTTTCATTTACAATAAAAGCATTAAAAAGTTGTATAAAGTATTCAAAAGTTGTTGAAATTATTTAGTTTGTGGATATTAATGTGTCAATAAAGGTATTCACCTTTACATACAGTGCAAAGCGAGAACAGGACACACAGCGTTATATATTTAAATAGTGGGTCTGTAGAGGAGGAGCTGTGGGTCTATCCTATAGGGGCAAACTACCCACACAACCATACTATTTGTATCCGTCTGAAGTTGAAAATATTGTGCCGGAATATAACCCAGGAGCTAAAAATAGTATGAATAGTATACACAATGGCTGAAAAGAATACGTCATTTGAAGGCTGTTTATAATTGGAGTGATACAGAAACATTTCATTACGCAACACTACGTCTAAAAAGGTCAGCTCAAGCTTGGCTTCATGATGTTGAAATATCGATGAAAAATTTTAATGATTTTTCTAATAGTTTATTAAAATCTTTTGGAGCATACATGGACGAAGCCGATTTACATGGGAGACTGTCATTACGTTTTAAACAACCAAATGAAACTTATGAACAGTATTTTTATGAGATAAGACAGTTAGGAAGAACAGAAAATATGCAAGATTCGTCTATAATAAAATATGTAATATCCGGTCTAAATAATCCGCAAATGGCAAGTGTTTTCGATTTATCGACGTTTGCACAACGTTACCGTCGTCATCAAATCAACCAAAATATAAAACGTTAAGTTCATTAGACGAAACAATCACAAAATAAATCAACAGGAGTTTCGAAACTTAGATGTTACAATTGTAATAGGTTGGGCCACATTTCCCCGAATCAACCCAAACGAATTTGTAATACCTGTCAGCAACCTGGACATACTTCGTCGAATTGTACACGCCAGCGATCAATCGATGTAGGATTAATAGATTCAAAGTTAAATTAGTTCACCGCAACGGTCGTAATACAATTCTCTGGAAACTATTTCACTACAACCGCATTATTTGATACAGGAAGTCCAATCAATTTGTTGAAACATCAGTTGGTTCCGAAGGATGTTTCCTTATCGCCTTATCAGAACAATGTTATTTACTCTGGCATAAATAATTCTAAATTAAATATTTTAGGTTATGTTAATGTAAATTGCAAAATTAGTGATTCCATTTATACTTGTAGATTTCACGTCGTATACCGGATGAAACAATGAATCACGATTGTATAATTGGCCGAGATTTTTTACAAAAATCAGAAAAACTCGTATTGGATGGTTCTGACATTCTAAAGGTTTTGTTTGAAAATAACAATGAAATTAAAAACAAAATAAACGGTGACGTCGCCACTACGGTATCTTTGTGTGATGAAATTTTAGGAATTGATTTCGATCCGCAGATATGTGAAAATAATATTATCTATATATCGGACCATTTCATAACTAATCAAAATATGACTGAGATTAATAAGCGATTTTTAGATTTAATTAATAAATATTTTCGAAAAAAAGAAAATTTAGAACCACTGGTGAAACATGAAATGAAAATAATATTGACTTCCTATAGGCCAGTTTATTCGGCTCCACGTAAATTATCATTCAAGGACCGAGTTGTCGTTCGGAATATTGTGTCGGATTTCGAAAAGCAGGGTATTGTCAGAAATAATAAAATTGATTATTCACGTCCAATCGTTCTGATATCAAAGAGAAATGGTCCTCATCGGTTATGTGTTGACTATCGTCAATTAAATAAAATCACACGTAAGGACCGATTTCTTTTGCCGGTAATGGACGATTGTCTTAAAAAATTAAAAGGGAAAAATGTTTTCAGTTTGTTAGATTTGAAAAGTGGTTTCCATCACATCCGTGTCGAAAAGAATTCTATACGTTACACTTCTTTTGTTACGCCAGATGGTCAGTTCGAGTATTTTAGAACTCCTTTTGGACTATGGAATGCGCACTCCGTTTTACAACGCTTCATTGCAGTAGTTTTCAGTCCACTGTTAGAGTTTGGAGATTTGATAAACATTTCGAAGTTTTGGAAACAGCATTAGATTTACGTCATAAAAACTGTTTAGAGTTGTCTATAGGAAAATGTCATTTCCCTAAAACCAAAATATGAATTTTTAGAATATGAAATTAATGCTAATGGAATCAAACACCGATTTTTGGGATAAGTCAGTTTACTTAGAAAATTCGTTTTAAAATTTTCATTGATGTCAAAACCGTTATATGACCTTTATTTTTTTAAAACCGTTATATGACGCAATATTTAGTTTTCTAACAACAGAACTAGGCACTTTCGAACTGTTGAAATCAAAGTTGTTAGAGTCATCAATTCTGGCCTATTATGATTCGCCAGCTATTACTGAATTGCACACGGACGCAAACTAAATTGGTTTTGGTGCAATATTACTGCAAAAGCAATCTACTGGTCAATTTCACCCCATTTTCTATTAAACGAACTCATTAGAAAAAGAATCATTAAAATCCACAAATGGTGATAGTAAAGCTTTTACAATTAGAAATAATCTTTTGTACAAAAAGTACCAAGATAAATTATTATTCTATGTAACACAGTCGCTCGAAGAAAATATAATTCGTCAGTTCCACGAAATAGGACATGTTGGTGTTAGTAAGACACACGAACAAATAAGTCGTCATGAAGGACAAAATTATTTCGTTAATAGGTAAATGTATAAAATGCATTGTATCAGTGCACCTAGAATACTACAGGCCACACTGCTTTAAAAATTTTGCTATATGATGTCAATGTTTGTCGACAGTTTTCTCTTTGGCTATTATAGGCAGCACTAAAATTAAAAAGATTGTTTTGATTTTTTTTTGTGTTTGCTGTCATATTGATACGAAAAAAATTGTAAACAAACAACAGAAAAAATATTTTAATAATATGTTTTAAAATTGAATAAAAAGCTATTGGGAAAAGTATTAATTCATAATATTATTATAAATTTATGCATTCTAAATTGTGTTAAATATGTAAACACGTATAAAATATGTGTACACATTTCGTATAATTTACAAGAAGACATAACCTTACTTTTAGCACTCGTATAATTTTTTTTTTTTTTTGTTTGTTTTCGTTTTTCTTTTTATGAACACGACTGCCGTCTATAGTTCAAAGAATAAACTGTAGACATAAATTTAATGACATAGCAAGCAGTGTGGCCTGTAGTATTCTAGGTGCACTGGATGAAATAAGACAGAAGGCTTCTAGTGAAATAAAAAAATCACAGTTAAAATCCAAAGAGTATTTTGAAAACTTGCTCATAGATATTGTATTGGCGATCTAGTGTTTTTAAAAAACAATTCCAGTGAAGTTGGAATCAGCCAGAAACTTTTGCCCCGGTTTAAAGGTCCATACATTGTAACGAAAGTCCTGCCCAATGAACGGTATCAATGTGGAAATGTTCCAGGTCAACAATTATCAAACAAACCTTTTAGAAGAGTCTATGCGCAATTCAATATGAAGTTGTATGAATATAATCAAGGTGAAATTAATTAAAGCATTTTATTTTATATGTATACATTTTATTTATACAATCGAGACGATTTGAATATCAGGTATGGCCGAATGTTGTACTTAAATTTTTATTTTTATTTTATTTTTTAATCATAGATGGCACTGAAGTCTTATATATATTATTTTTAGCTGCACAGCCCTAAAACAGGTAAAAAAAATTAAGTAAACCACCGAACACGAAAAGACGGCAGAGGCTTTTATTTTTAGTAGTTTTATTTCTTAGTACAGGGTGAAAAGTTTAATAGACATGTTAAATTTAAATAAAAAACTAATCTTCTCACTAAAAAAATCATATACGGCATTTATCGTAAAAAGAAATATGTTCACATGCTAAGTTACAGTACGGTATCCACAAGATGCTTCGAGTTTGACGTAGATAACAGCGTTTAGCTGCGTTTAGTAACTTGTGATTTGTAATCCTTCCACTGATAATTTCACAATGTTCCATTATTCTAATTTCAACGTTTGATTTTGGGCATTTGCAACCGCATCACAAAAATCGTCAAAATCGTATACTAATACTAAAAACGAATGCGGTATGCACATATTCGCACAAGTATAGTTACTGCGTGTTTAGCTAGTAGTATGTAGGTACCCCATTTGTGCTTAAGAAAGGTAGACATTTTGGAAAGATACGATGAAATGATGCGTGTTTGATTTTAGGACCGCGTCAAAAAACAAATAAGCAAAATAAAATTGAATTCGAAATTTCCAAGTTTCGAAATTTCCAGGTGACTCTTTGGAATCCAAATTCATATATTTTTTTCTGCAATTTCGAGTGGGGTGACACTTCTGATATTTGATGGAGATCTATGGTTTATGATCAATCCTAGATTGTATGTCGTGTGGTTCAAATATACTGATACCAGATGTTGTGCAAACAGTTCTGCTTTTTCTTCGTTACGTCGCATCTTTCTCGTTTTATGCTCCTTGTAGGTGGTACTTGGATTATTGGCCTCTTATATCTTGTAGTAGCTTTCCAAAGAGAAGAATTATTATCAGCTTCAGAACTCAGTCCTTTCACATAACTTTCAGTACAAGGTTTTTTATGTTCTTTAATTGATCGATTAACTTTATTACTTACCCGATTAAATTCTCTTTTGTCAATAATGTTTCTGATTCTATGCCATATGCGTCTTTTCCTACGCCTTTCTTTTATCAGTTCTCGAATCTCCAGTGTGTAGTTTATCTCTTGCACAACTTTCTCACCTAATACGGGTCTAGCCTCCTTAGTTGCTTCACGCATGGAGTTAATAAAATATCGAGCTTATTTATAATTCAAGTTCTTGTTTAGGTTTAAGACTAACTTTTAACTCAATTAGATTTTCTAGTTTCTCTCTAAATAATTCCCAATGAGGAAATTTATTAGTAAGGTTAAGTTTCATTTTCTTTTTCTTTTTAAAGACTAATGTACTCAGAGTCATTAAGACGTTATTACATTAGCTTGCTTAAATGGCTCCTTGATTTGATCTTGTTGGAAATTTTGTTTTATTAAGATTGCTGTCCCTCCTCGAGCACGACCACTGGGACGCAATGTCCAATAGGCTCTATATCCCGTAATTTTGATAAAGTTTTTCTCTGTAAAGTATGTCTCTGATATTAAAGCTACATCTAAAAGCTAGTTAGCATTTCAGGCAATTATACACGTAAGAGCGTTACAGTCATTTACTTTTTATGTTTTAGCGGTTTATTTGGTGGCTTGGAATTATGACCTATATCTAATAGAATTAGTAGAATCTATGGGGACTTGGGTAATTCAAAAATTGCAAAACATTTCATCAATTTAGTCCCGAAAATTTCTAAATTTATGGTAATTTACAGTCTTTTAAAATTACATAGAACCTGACTGATGTTTGCTGTAGTCCAATTATTGAAGGTGGTAGTATAATAGTTATATGCAGCAATATATATATATATATATATATATATATATATATATAAATATATATATATATATATATATATATATATATATATATATATATATATATATATATATTTATATATATATATATAGTCTTTCGGTTATTAAATATGTTTTCGGTTGGGATAGCAAACACACTATCTGCATTACCATTTTTCGGGTGGAAGTTTTCAGCTAATTTTAACAATATCTGTAAAACCCTGAAACTGGGAGTTGTTGTGTTTAAAGAAAATCTAAGGCTTCAAGTTTCGGACCACCATCAGTTTCTTTACACATAAGAGTTTGAAGCATTCTCCTTGTAAGATTCCCTAGTGCTTTTCAACATTATTTGAAACTCTTCATGTATCGTGTAGTAGCCAGTTTCGCCTAGCAACCATATTGAGATGTAGGTATTAATAGTGGTTTTAAACCTAATAGTTTTCTAGTTTGTATTTGCCTACACTTGTTCAGTTCCTAGTTCTATCATTATTTAAAGCATTAAAAATGAATGTCGAGATTATAGGTCAATTTCTTGGATGTCGAAAGATCGCCAATCGTTAACCATATAGGAAGATTATGGTCGGAGGTGGAAACTTCATCTAGAAGTATTCTGAAAAGAACTTCCTCGATGTCCGAGCTTGTGTATCGCCTCAATTTTTATCTTGATATACATTCTGTCAAAAAAGTGACGGTAAATGATTATTTAAAAAGCCCGCATAATACGATTGTAAAAATTTTGTACAATGCTCTGTATTGTCAGTTCATCTCAAGTGTGTTTTGCGATTTTTATAATTAAACAAAATATCGAATAAAAAATTTGTCTCAAATTTTGTGTTTTGTAGAATAAAATCCAGGAAATGGTGACGAAAAATCGTCATTTAGGGTTGAGAGAGATAGCCGCTGAACTTTCTGTGTCTCACGAATCAATTCGTACCCATATTGTACACGATTGTTTGGGCATGAAAAACCTGGATTTTCTTCAAAAACTCAATCGCGTGAAGGCCGCTTAAGACATGCTAGTACGAGTTAATTCCGACCCCACATTGATACAACATGCATTATAACTAGAGATGAGACTAGTGCAAACTAGTCAACAAGCTTCAGAATGGCGCCTTCCAACTGAGCAGAAACCGGAAAAACCGTGGCAAAGCCAATCAAATTTCAAAGTGATGTTGACTGTTTTCTTTGATTATCGGGGTGTTGTGCACTCGAAATTCTCGTTCTTGTCAGAAGTTCAGACGGTAAATAAAGAATATTATCTGGCCAGGTTCATGGTAAGAAAACTCATGGATTTTACACCACGACGATGCACAATTTCACAAGGCCATCATTGTGAACGAATTTCTGACCAAAACCTCAACAAATATCATCGAACAAGTCGATTCCGGAAAATGCGTTTGAAAAATGTTTTGATGGTTGGATTATTCGTTGGCATAGGTGTATTTTTTCAGAAAAGGCCTACTTTGAAGACGATACAATAAATTTGAATGAATAAAAAATATTTTATGTTTTATAGACTATAATATTATTTATAGTCTATAAATCCTTAAAGCTCGTTAATCGTATGAAGGTTACGGTCAGAGGTGAGAACTACATCTAGAAATATTCAAAAAAAAAATCATCGATGACCGTGCTTGCCCATATTCTGTGATGTATATGACGATTCTTAGACAAAAACAAAATCCACTAAAGGAAGAATTAAATCCCACTAAGAACTCAGAAGGAAAGCTGCCATAATAAGTTCGTTGGACGATTATCTTCATCCAATTTCGATTCCATCTCCACTGAATTAGATTTGTTAAAAACAAATATGTTCATTAAAGCTTTGTGTAAAAATATTAATACAGCTATCCTCTGGGATGGACCATGTTATAACATCAGCATAAAGTGTACACCAAGGCGTGTCCAGAAGCCACCGACTAGAAGCCTTTTAAATGTTCTAGAACAAAATTGTTCGGTTAAGGTTTTTAAGGCAGATCACTAGGATTACCAATTAGGCCGTTTCAGCATTCACATCAAAACATTTTTTAAAACCACCGTCAGCTTAACCAATCATGCAAAACTGAATCAAACGCTCCATAGGAAATTAAATCGATTTATCTAAAATAAATATTGGGATTTTGCCAGAATCCGGGATGTTTGGAGAATTTAGATTTTTTTAAAATAATTTTGCAATAATTATAAGAAAGGGTTGAATTTTCACTGCTTAGAACAAGTTAAGATCTGAATACAGATATTTTCTATTTATACCAAAATCAAAATACCAAAAATAAGAAATAAAATCTTGACACCTGTAAAATCTAACATTTATATAAAATTTGAATAATACACATATCTTCCAAAACAGTAAATAAAATAAAAAAAATGTTTGAATATATTTTCACACAAATTGACAGATGAAAAATAAATTCTGCAACTGTATCTCATCTCAAAAATTGTTTGCTCGTACACAAAATACCATAAATTGTAGCGTATATATGTAGGTATAGTACCTGTTTATAGTAAACCGAAATACAGGTAAAAGGAAAAACTACTTTGTGAAAAGAGTGCAAAATTAATTTTTCATTTTTGGTATATGAACCGATTTTTACGGTACTAAAACCGTACGAACTTGTTTGTTATCATTATTATTATCACCATCATCATCATCATTGTTTTGTGAGTTTTTTTTTTTTTTGTTCTAACACAAACATTGAAAATGCATTTTTCAATTTTTCATGATGAAGTTTTTATAGTTTTTATTATTATAAAACACACAGACCCGGGTACACACAGACCAGAAATATTTTTTAAGTGAAAATTGAGTGGAATAAAAGTTATTTGGAGTATTTTTTGTGTGTTTGGTTGGGGGTGGAAAAATTATGGGTGGATGAAACTTTTTTGCGATTTGATTTTCAGATTTTTTTTTTTTTCGATGTATGAGCAGCATAATATTTTAAAATTGTAATAAAAAAAAGTATAATTTCGGGTTTGATTGACATTTTTAATTTTTGTAATTATTTAAATTTTTTATTATGCATATTTATAAATTGTATAGAGCAAAAATTGGCTATTTAAAATTTATCATAATGGGTTTAGAAGCATTTTAGCGTGTCAAAAACTGGATTATTTTTAGTCTGCCTTGGCCGAGAGGATGGTGCCAGTGGCGGATATCCTTATATGGTACGTAAAGCTCGGCGATTTGTCTACGAAACTCTAATTGATCTAAGTCACTAGGGGATTTGATTCGTTCTACAGAGCCAACGACGGTGTTCAACTTTCCCATTCTGTCAATTTGATATTGCTAATATCTTTGATATCTCCCTTGGTCCATTTTCTTTTATAATTTCGTTGTGCCTCTATTGTAGTAGTAGCACTTTCTCAGATATTATATCGCCCCTCTCGCTTATAAATGTTTCTACTTGAAGCATTTTGGGTCCCAGATAATTTTAGTTCGCCCAGTTTCATCCCCCGAATCTTCTTCAGTTACATTACCATCTACTTAATGGGCTTATAAAAATGATATGTTGAGAATCTGTAGGCTTTTCATCTTTGCTCCAGCGTTCAATTTCGTCTAAAACATCTTAAAGCATTAACGGTTTTCGCCTATAAGAAACAAATATAATTGTAATACACAAAGGCCCAAAGTGTCAAAATTGGTTCCTCCACTTTAACAGTTATTTTCTAGTCAAATTTCGGATGCACGTGCACTCGCTTTCACAGATAATTTTTGAGTAAATTTAATTTATCGTGTGTTCCTCTTTCTGATTACTTTATACTTTATAGTAATTTTACTTTGAGAGAAATATAGACGATTTATAGGAAGAAAACTTCATTTTTATTGAGGAGCTATTTTTGGTAATTTGAGCATAAATGGGTTAATGTTTCAATATACTGATTGTTGCCAAAATCCAACACTCGCTACAGGTAGCACTTGTGGCAGATGCAAAAGGGTACGTTTGAATAAATACCACACCAGAGATAGCCGCTCAAGAGGTTACACTAATTGATGCGAGACATAACCAAAGTGAAATGGCTCGACAACAAAAATCTGAGCTGATTCTCCGTTCGTCGAGTGTTGCAGAGATATGAAAAAACCAGCTGCTAAAGAGGGCGATAAGGATATGGCCAACCTCGTGTTACAACACAGTATGTTGACTGCTTTCTTATGATGACTTCGTTGCGAAATCGTCGTTTGAATGCGGTGCTGGAACAGTGGCTCAGACAGCAACACAGACTAGCACAGTGACGAGCCGGCCTCCAGTTCATTCGAAAGCATTTGGATTGGACAGAAGAACAATGGAGAACAGTCCTGTTCTCTGAGGAGTCCAGGATGTGTTAATAAGGCAACGATGGATGAGGAAGGTTGTATAGAGGATTACGAAACCGATTTGACAATGTTGCATTGAAGAACGTATCTCGTATGGCGGTGGATCGTGCATGTTCTGAGCAGGCATGTCACTCGTCAGGCGTTGGTGACAACTTTGGTGAAATTAAAAAAACATCGAATGGAAGCTGTCATTCGGGTTAGGGGAGGGAATACTTTCTTCTAATAAAAAAGTTTTTTTTTTGTGTTGATTTCCATGTTTTAATTCGATTTTTACCACTAGTTTTCATGCTAACAAATTCACAAAAAACGTGTACATCAGATGTTAACCTCAACAATTACTTTTTTGGCACAAAAGTACAGTAAACGTACCACTGGATAGGTATTGAAATAGAGTTTGAATCTGTTTTCAAGAAAATTAAACACACATTGGATTTTTTGATATTATTGAACTTTTGTTGAAAATTGATCACTGTGCGAATTTTTTGCACCCAAGCGTTTGTTAATCGTTTAAATTAGGTATAAACTTGATGATACCGCAGAAAAATTTGCTTGACATGTACACATTTCAATCCGATCTGATCCGAATTTTTGAATGCCTTCTTATGATTTTCAAAATATCGCTGTCAGGGTACATAGTTTTACTTTTGTTGTAAATATTACACCTCAAATTCCAGGTTTGGCAAATTTTTTTGAAAAATGGTGTTGCCTACTTGTGTATGTTCTATTTGTTGTTTCAGTTCTGTGTTCTCCTGACTAAGATTTGTTATTATTGATGTCGCAGCTCAAAAGTTATTCAAGAAGGGTATGTTTTACTAGAACAGTAATGAATGCTGACTTAAACCAACGTTGAGCTGGTTGTAAGATTTAGAGAGCGAGAATGTAAATGTAAATTGCTTTGGATGCTTGGTTTTGGGCTTGGATTTCTTTGGCAGCGGTACCAAATTTAAGATATTTTTTGAAGCTCTATAGTCGTTGTTTTCATGAAAGCCCAAAACTTTGAAAGTGGTGAGATTTTTATCACTTAACGCACTTAAGGTGAATTGCGGAAAACACATGCATAATTTCCCAAATAAAAGGCATTCAAATTTACAAACCAATATTTAGAAATGAAAGAGTACATCTTCAAACGTAAAAAACCGGTAAAACGCTAATAAATAGTGGGCAGAAGATTTGATTACGACTTGTGGCATCATTTCGGTTTTCCGCTTATCAGATCGACTTGTCTGTTAGATTGCATGCGAAATTTTGGTTGCACTAATCATAAATTGGTTTTGAGGAATTGCAAAACTTCTGAAATCAAATTTTAAATCTCATCAATGTGATCGTTAAAATGACAAATTGATTGATCTCCGAAGTAAAGGAACACGGTATATGAAATCTTGAAATTTAACAATATTCCGTCTTTCCGCGTATGGATCCATGTATATAATACTCCATCCATCACCTGAAATGGTGTAGATTAAATTAATTAACATATTATTATATAATTTAAGTTATTATATATTTAATTTAACACAAATTACTTACCTACAAAACTACTAACATTTGATATTTATGACAACAATCGTATTGTCATTTGTTATTTACGTCTGTCAAATAGTATAGTATAGTTATTAGGTGATTCCATTTTTTTGTAATGAATGTTGCAAGATGAGAAACCATAACGTAGACTAACTTCATGCGAATCGTAATGGATTACCTACAATTTTTTATGCTTGTAATCAACGCAGAAAATACTTGTCATCTTGCAAAATTCAGATTGTTGTTCATATCACACTTTGAAGCAGTACGCAACATTAATTTATTAGCCAAAGGCGGTGGTGCAAAACAAATAAAATTATAAGGAATCATACAAATCGTTTAGTGTTTTTTTATTGGTATCGTATTCATTGTATCGACTTCTATGGCTTTCCGAAAATAAACAATGTGGCAGAATTTCAAAATACGAAACTTCCAGTAACCATCGCTTTCTTTATGCATCCTACCGGAAGTTTGGAGCTCAACATGTTGTTTACTGTACCTATAATCATTTTGAACCGGAATTTCAACAAAAAAAAGTTTTCACTTTTTTGCGAAAAAACGTGATGGTTATAGCCTTACTTTTTTTGAACGGATAAAATTCATAGTCACGGATTCCGAATGTTTCGTTTATTTTGGATTACCAATGTAATTATGAGTAGATCAACGTTTAGTTTGCTTCAATATGTCACCTCGTTTGCCTGTAATCCAGGTTCGAAACACAATGTGGCAGAATTTCAAAATACGAAACTTCCAGTAACCATCGCTTTCCTTATGCATCCTAACGGTACTTTCGAGCTCAACGTGTTGTTTAGTGTACCTATAATCATTTTGAACCGGAATTTCAACAAAAAAAGTTTTCATTTGTTTGCGAAAAAACGTGATGGTTAGCCTTACTTTTTTTGAACGGATAAAATTCATAGTCACGGATTCCGAATGTTTCGTTTATTTTGGATTACCAATGTAATTATGAGTAGATCAACGTTTAGTTTGCTTCAATATGTCACCTCGTTTGCCTGTAATCCAGGTTCGAAACACAATGTGGCAGAATTTCAAAATACGAAACTTCCAGTAACCATCGCTTTCCTTATGCATCCTAACGGTACTTTCGAGCTCAACGTGTTGTTTAGTGTACCTATAATCATTTTGAACCGGAATTTCAACAAAAAAAGTTTTCACTTTTTTGCAAAAAAACGTGATGGTTAGCCTTACTTTTTCTGAACGGATAAAATTCATAGTCACGGATTCCGAATGTTTCGTTTATTTTGGATTACCAGTGTAATTATGAGTAGATCAACGTTTAGTTTGCTTCAATATGTCACCTCGTTTGCCTGTAATCCAGGTTCGAAACACAATGTGGCAGAATTTCAAAATACGAAACTTCCAGTAACCATCGCTTTCTTTATGCATCCTAACAGTACTTTCGAGCTCAACGTGTTGCTTAGTGTACCTATAATCATTTTGAACCGGAATTTCAACAAAAAAAAAGTTTTCACTTTTTTGCGAGAAAACGTGATGGTAAGTAAGCCTTACTTTTTCTGAACGGATAAAATTCATAGTCACGGATTCCGAATGTTTCGTTTATTTTGGATTACCAGTGTAATTATGAGTAGATCAACGTTTAGTTTGCTTCAATATGTCACCTCGTTTGCCTGTAATCCAGGTTCGAAACACAATGTGGCAGAATTTCAAAATACGAAACTTTCAGTAACCATCGCTTTCTTTATGCATCCTAACGGTACTTTCGAGCTCAACGTGTTGCTTAGTGTACCTATAATCATTTTGAACCGGAATTTCAACAAAAAAAAAGTTTTCACTTTTTTGCGAAAAAACGTGATGGTAAGTAAGCCTTACTTTTTCTGAACGGATAAAATTCATAGTCACGGATTCCGAATGTTTCGTTTATTTTGGATTACCAGTGTAATTATGAGTAGATCAACGTTTAGTTTGCTTCAATATGTCACCTCGGTTGCCTGTAATCCAGGTTCGAAACACAATGTGGCAGAATTTCAAAATACGAAACTTCCAGTAACCATCGCTTTCTTTATGCATCCTAACGGTACTTTCGAGCTCAACGTGTTGTTTAGTGTACCTATAATCATTTTGAACCGGAATTTCAACAAAAAAAAAGTTTTCACTTGTTTGCGAAAAAACGTGATGGATAGCCTTACTTTTTTTGAACGGATAAAATTCATAGTCACGGATTCCGAATGTTTCGTTTATTTTGGATTACCAATGTAATTATGAGTAGATCAACGTTTAGTTTGCTTCAATATGTCACCTCGTTTGCCTGTAATCCAGGTTCGAAACACAATGTGGCATAATTTCAAAATACGAAACTTCCAGTAACCATCGCTTTCCTTATGCATCCTAACGGTACTTTCGAGCTCAACGTGTTGTTTAGTGTACCTATAATCATTTTGAACCGGAATTTCAACAAAAAAAGTTTTCACTTTTTTGCGAAAAAACGTGATAGTTAGCGTTACTTTTTCTGAACGGATAAATTTCATAGTCACGGATTCCGAATGTTTCGTTTATTTTGGATTACCAATGTAATTATGAGTAGATGATCAACGTTTAGCTTGCTTCAATATGTCACCTCGTTTGCCTGTAATCCAGGTTCGAAACACAATGTGGCAGAATTTCAAAATACGAAACTTCCAGTAACCATCGCTTTCCTTATGCATCCTAACGGTACTTTCGAGCTCAACGTGTTGTTTAGTGTACCTATAATCATTTTGAACCGGAATTTCAACAAAAAAAAGTTTTCACTTGTTTGCGAAAAAACGTGATGGTTAGCGTTACTTTTTCTGAACGGATAAAATTCATAGTCACGGATTCCGAATGTTTTGTTTATTTTGGATTACCAATGTAATTATGAGTAGATCAACGTTTAGTTTGCTTCAATATGTCACCTCGTTTGCCTGTAATCCAGGTTCGAAACACAATGTGGCAGAATTTCAAAATACGAAACTTCCAGTAACCATCGCTTTCCTTATGCATCCTAACGGTACTTTCGAGCTCAACGTGTTGTTTAGTGTACCTATAATCATTTTGAACCCGAATTTCAACAAAAAAAGTTTTCACTTTTTTGCGAAAAAACGTGATGGTTAGCCTTACTTTTTTTGAACGGATAAAATTCATAGTCACGGATTCCGAATGTTTCGTTTATTTTGGATTACCAATGTAATTATGAGTAGATCAACGTTTAGTTTGCTTCAATATGTCACCTCGTTTGCCTGTAATCCAGGTTCGAAACACAATGTGGCATAATTTCAAAATACGAAACTTCCAGTAACCATCGCTTTCCTTATGCATCCTAACGGTACTTTCGAGCTCAACGTGTTGTTTAGTGTACCTATAATCATTTTGAACCGGAATTTCAACAAAAAAAAGTTTTCACTTGTTTGCGAAAAAACGTGATGGTTAGCGTTACTTTTTCTGAACGGATAAAATTCATAGTCACGGATTCCGAATGTTTCGTTTATTTTGGATTACCAATGTAATTATGAGTAGATGATCAACGTTTAGCTTGCTTCAATATGTCACCTCGTTTGCCTGTAATCCAGGTTCGAAACACAATGTGGCAGAATTTCAAAATACGAAACTTCCAGTAACCATCGCTTTCCTTATGCATCCTAACGGTACTTTCGAGCTCAACGTGTTGTTTAGTGTACCTATAATCATTTTGAACCCGAATTTCAACAAAAAAAGTTTTCACTTTTTTGCGAAAAAACGTGATGTTAGCCTTACTTTTTTTGAACGGATAAAATTCATAGTCACGGATTCCGAATGTTTCGTTTATTTTGGATTACCAATGTAATTATGAGTAGATCAACGTTTAGTTTGCTTCAATATGTCACCTCGTTTGCCTGTAATCCAGGTTCGAAACACAATGTGGCAGAATTTCAAAATACGAAACTTCCAGTAACCATCGCTTTCCTTATGCATCCTAACGGTACTTTCGAGCTCAACGTGTTGTTTAGTGTACCTATAATCATTTTGAACCCGAATTTCAACAAAAAAAGTTTTCACTTTTTTGCGAAAAAACGTGATGGTTAGCCTTACTTTTTTTGAACGGATAAAATTCATAGTCACGGATTCCGAATGTTTCGTTTATTTTGGATTACCAATGTAATTATGAGTAGATCAACGTTTAGTTTGCTTCAATATGTCACCTCGTTTGCCTGTAATCCAGGTTCGAAACACAATGTGGCATAATTTCAAAATACGAAACTTCCAGTAACCATCGCTTTCCTTATGCATCCTAACGGTACTTTCGAGCTCAACGTGTTGTTTAGTGTACCTATAATCATTTTGAACCGGAATTTCAACAAAAAAAAGTTTTCACTTGTTTGCGAAAAAACGTGATGGTTAGCGTTACTTTTTCTGAACGGATAAAATTCATAGTCACGGATTCCGAATGTTTCGTTTATTTTGGATTACCAATGTAATTATGAGTAGATCAACGTTTAGTTTGCTTCAATATGTCACCTCGTTTGCCTGTAATCCAGGTTCGAAACACAATGTGGCATAATTTCAAAATACGAAACTTCCAGTAACCATCGCTTTCCTTATGCATCCTAACGGTACTTTCGAGCTCAACGTGTTGTTTAGTGTACCTATAATCATTTTGAACCGGAATTTCAACAAAAAAAAGTTTTCACTTGTTTGCGAAAAAACGTGATGGTTAGCGTTACTTTTTCTGAACGGATAAAATTCATAGTCACGGATTCCGAATGTTTCGTTTATTTTGGATTACCAATGTAATTATGAGTAGATGATCAACGTTTAGCTTGCTTCAATATGTCACCTCGTTTGCCTGTAATCCAGGTTCGAAACACAATGTGGCAGAATTTCAAAATACGAAACTTCCAGTAACCATCGCTTTCCTTATGCATCCTAACGGTACTTTCGAGCTCAACGTGTTGTTTAGTGTACCTATAATCATTTTGAACCCGAATTTCAACAAAAAAAGTTTTCACTTTTTTGCGAAAAAACGTGATGTTAGCCTTACTTTTTTTGAACGGATAAAATTCATAGTCACGGATTCCGAATGTTTCGTTTATTTTGGATTACCAATGTAATTATGAGTAGATCAACGTTTAGTTTGCTTCAATATGTCACCTCGTTTGCCTGTAATCCAGGTTCGAAACACAATGTGGCAGAATTTCAAAATACGAAACTTCCAGTAACCATCGCTTTCCTTATGCATCCTAACGGTACTTTCGAGCTCAACGTGTTGTTTAGTGTACCTATAATCATTTTGAACCCGAATTTCAACAAAAAAAGTTTTCACTTTTTTGCGAAAAAACGTGATGGTTAGCCTTACTTTTTTTGAACGGATAAAATTCATAGTCACGGATTCCGAATGTTTCGTTTATTTTGGATTACCAATGTAATTATGAGTAGATCAACGTTTAGTTTGCTTCAATATGTCACCTCGTTTGCCTGTAATCCAGGTTCGAAACACAATGTGGCATAATTTCAAAATACGAAACTTCCAGTAACCATCGCTTTCCTTATGCATCCTAACGGTACTTTCGAGCTCAACGTGTTGTTTAGTGTACCTATAATCATTTTGAACCGGAATTTCAACAAAAAAAAGTTTTCACTTGTTTGCGAAAAAACGTGATGGTTAGCGTTACTTTTTCTGAACGGATAAAATTCATAGTCACGGATTCCGAATGTTTCGTTTATTTTGGATTACCAATGTAATTATGAGTAGATCAACGTTTAGTTTGCTTCAATATGTCACCTCGTTTGCCTGTAATCCAGGTTCGAAACACAATGTGGCAGAATTTCAAAATACGAAACTTCCAGTAACCATCGCTTTCCTTATGCATCCTAACGGTACTTTCGAGCTCAACGTGTTGTTTAGTGTACCTATAATCATTTTGAACCCGAATTTCAACAAAAAAAGTTTTCACTTTTTTGCGAAAAAACGTGATGGTTAGCCTTACTTTTTTTGAACGGATAAAATTCATAGTCACGGATTCCGAATGTTTCGTTTATTTTGGATTACCAATGTAATTATGAGTAGATCAACGTTTAGTTTGCTTCAATATGTCACCTCGTTTGCCTGTAATCCAGGTTCGAAACACAATGTGGCAGAATTTCAAAATACGAAACTTCCAGTAACCATCGCTTTCCTTATGCATCCTAACGGTACTTTCGAGCTCAACGTGTTGTTTAGTGTACCTATAATCATTTTGAACCGGAATTTCAACAAAAAAAAGTTTTCACTTGTTTGCGAAAAAACGTGATGGTTAGCGTTACTTTTTCTGAACGGATAAAATTCATAGTCACGGATTCCGAATGTTTTGTTTATTTTGGATTACCAATGTAATTATGAGTAGATCAACGTTTAGTTTGCTTCAATATGTCACCTCGTTTGCCTGTAATCCAGGTTCGAAACACAATGTGGCAGAATTTCAAAATACGAAACTTCCAGTAACCATCGCTTTCCTTATGCATCCTAACGGTACTTTCGAGCTCAACGTGTTGTTTAGTGTACCTATAATCATTTTGAACCCGAATTTCAACAACAAAAAGTTTTCACTTTTTTGCGAAAAAACACAATGTGACTTTTTTTGAACGGATAAAATTCATAGTCACGGATTCCGAATGTTTCGTTTATTTTGGATTACCAATGTAATTATGAGTAGATCAACGTTTAGTTTGCTTCAATATGTCACCTCGTTTGCCTGTAATCCAGGTTCGAAACACAATGTGGCAGAATTTCAAAATACGAAACTTCCAGTAACCATCGCTTTCCTTATGCATCCTAACGGTACTTTCGAGCTCAACGTGTTGTTTAGTGTACCTATAATCATTTTGAACCCGAATTTCAACAAAAAAAGTTTTCACTTTTTTGCGAAAAAACGTGATGGTTAGCCTTACTTTTTTTGAACGGATAAAATTCATAGTCACGGATTCCGAATGTTTCGTTTATTTTGGATTACCAATGTAATTATGAGTAGATCAACGTTTAGTTTGCTTCAATATGTCACCTCGTTTGCCTGTAATCCAGGTTCGAAACACAATGTGGCATAATTTCAAAATACGAAACTTCCAGTAACCATCGCTTTCCTTATGCATCCTAACGGTACTTTCGAGCTCAACGTGTTGTTTAGTGTACCTATAATCATATTGAACCCGAATTTCAACAAAAAAAGTTTTCACTTTTTTGCGAAAAAACGTGATGGTTAGCCTTACTTTTTTTGAACGGATAAAATTCATAGTCACGGATTCCGAATGTTTCGTTTATTTTGGATTACCAATGTAATTATGAGTAGATCAACGTTTAGTTTGCTTCAATATGTCACCTCGTTTGCCTGTAATCCAGGTTCGAAACACAATGTGGCAGAATTTCAAAATACGAAACTTCCAGTAACCATCGCTTTCCTTATGCATCCTAACGGTACTTTCGAGCTCAACGTGTTGTTTAGTGTACCTATAATCATTTTGAACCCGAATTTCAACAAAAAAAGTTTTCACTTTTTTGCGAAAAAACGTGATGGTTAGCCTTACTTTTTTTGAACGGATAAAATTCATAGTCACGGATTCCGAATGTTTCGTTTATTTTGGATTACCAATGTAATTATGAGTAGATCAACGTTTAGTTTGCTTCAATATGTCACCTCGTTTGCCTGTAATCCAGGTTCGAAACACAATGTGGCAGAATTTCAAAATACGAAACTTCCAGTAACCATCGCTTTCCTTATGCATCCTAACGGTACTTTCGAGCTCAACGTGTTGTTTAGTGTACCTATAATCATTTTGAACCCGAATTTCAACAAAAAAAGTTTTCACTTTTTTGCGAAAAAACGTGATGGTTAGCCTTACTTTTTTTGAACGGATAAAATTCATAGTCACGGATTCCGAATGTTTCGTTTATTTTGGATTACCAATGTAATTATGAGTAGATCAACGTTTAGTTTGCTTCAATATGTCACCTCGTTTGCCTGTAATCCAGGTTCGAAACACAATGTGGCAGAATTTCAAAATACGAAACTTCCAGTAACCATCGCTTTCCTTATGCATCCTAACGGTACTTTCGAGCTCAACGTGTTGTTTAGTGTACCTATAATCATTTTGAACCCGAATTTCAACAAAAAAAGTTTTCACTTTTTTGCGAAAAAACGTGATGGTTATCCTTACTTTTTTTGAACGGATAAAATTCATAGTCACGGATTCCGAATGTTTCGTTTATTTTGGATTACCAATGTAATTATGAGTAGATCAGCGTTTAGTTTGCTTCAATATGTCACCTCGTTTGCCTGTAATCCAGGTTCGAAACACAATGTGGCAGAATTTCAAAATACGAAACTTCCAGTAACCATCGCTTTCTTTATGCATCCTAACGGTACTTTCGAGCTCAACGTGTTGTTTAGTGTACCTATAATCATTTTGAACCGGAATTTCAACAAAAAAAAGTATTCACTTTTTTGCGAAAAAACGTGATGTTAGCCTTACCTTTTTTGAACGGATAAAATTCATAGTCACGGATTCCGAATGTTTCGTTTATTTTGGATTATCAATGTAATTATGAGTAGATCAACGTTTAGTTTGCTTCAATATGTCACCTCGTTTGCCTGTAATCCAGGTTCGAAACACAATGTGGCAGAATTTCAAAATACGAAACTTCCAGTAACCATCGCTTTCCTTATGCATCCTAACGGTACTTTCGAGCTCAACGTGTTGCTTAGTGTACCTATAATCATTTTGAACCGGAATTTCAACATAAAAAAGTTTTCACTTTTTTGCGAAAAAACGTGACGGTTAGTCTTACTTTTTTTGAACGGATAAAATTCATAGTCACGGATTCCGAATGTTTCGTTTATTTTGGATTATCAATGTAATTATGAGTAGATCAACGTTTAGTTTGCTTCAATATGTCACCTCGTTTGCCTGTAATCCAGGTTCGAAACACAATGTGGCAGAATTTCAAAATACGAAACTTCCAGTAACCATCGCTTTCCTTATGCATCCTAACGGTACTTTCGAGCTCAACGTGTTGCTTAGTGTACCTATAATCATTTTGAACCGGAATTTCAACAAAAAAAAGTTTTCACTTTTTTGCGAAAAAACTTCCAGTAACCATCGCTTTCCTTACTTTTTTTGAACGGATAAAATTCATAGTCACGGATTCCGAATGTTTCGTTTATTTTGGATTACCAATGTAATTATGAGTAGATCAGCGTTTAGTTTGCTTCAATATGTCACCTCGTTTGCCTGTAATCCAGGTTCGAAACACAATGTGGCAGAATTTCAAAATACGAAACTTCCAGTAACCATCGCTTTCTTTATGCATCCTAACGGTACTTTCGAGCTCAACGTGTTGTTTAGTGTACCTATAATCATTTTGAACCGGAATTTCAACAAAAAAAAGTATTCACTTTTTTGCGAAAAAACGTGATGTTAGCCTTACCTTTTTTGAACGGATAAAATTCATAGTCACGGATTCCGAATGTTTCGTTTATTTTGGATTATCAATGTAATTATGAGTAGATCAACGTTTAGTTTGCTTCAATATGTCACCTCGTTTGCCTGTAATCCAGGTTCGAAACACAATGTGGCAGAATTTCAAAATACGAAACTTCCAGTAACCATCGCTTTCCTTATGCATCCTAACGGTACTTTCGAGCTCAACGTGTTGCTTAGTGTACCTATAATCATTTTGAACCGGAATTTCAACAAAAAAAAGTTTTCACTTTTTTGCGAAAAAACGTGATGGTTAGCCTTACTTTTTTTGAACGGATAAAATTCATAGTCACGGATTCCGAATGTTTCGTTTATTTTGGATTATCAATGTAATTATGAGTAGATCAACGTTTAGTTTGCTTCAATATGTCACCTCGTTTGCCTGTAATCCAGGTTCGAAACACAATGTGGCAGAATTTCAAAATACGAAACTTCCAGTAACCATCGCTTTCCTTATGCATCCTAACGGTACTTTCGAGCTCAACGTGTTGCTTAGTGTACCTATAATCATTTTGAACCGGAATTTCAACAAAAAAAAGTTTTCACTTTTTTGCGAAAAAACTTCCAGTAACCATCGCTTTCCTTACTTTTTTTGAACGGATAAAATTCATAGTCACGGATTCCGAATGTTTCGTTTATTTTGGATTACCAGTGTAATTATGAGTAGATCAACGTTTAGTTTGCTTCAATATGTCACCTCGTTTGCCTGTAATCCAGGTTCGAAACACAATGTGTCAGAATTTCAAAATACGAAACTTCCAGTAACCATCGCTTTCCTTATGCATCCTAACGGTACTTTCGAGCTCAACGTGTTGCTTAGTGTACCTATAATCATTTTGAACCGGAATTTCAACAAAAAAAAGTTTTCACTTTTTTGCGAAAAAACTTCCAGTAACCATCGCTTTCCTTACTTTTTTTGAACGGATAAAATTCATAGTCACGGATTCCGAATGTTTCGTTTATTTTGGATTACCAGTGTAATTATGAGTAGATCAACGTTTAGTTTGCTTCAATATGTCACCTCGTTTGCCTGTAATCCAGGTTCGAAACACAATGTGTCAGAATTTCAAAATACGAAACTTCCAGTAACCATCGCTTTCCTTATGCATCCTAAAGGTACTTTCGAGCTCAACGTGTTGCTTATTGTACCTATAATCATTTTGAACCGGAATTTCAACAAAAAAAAGTTTTCACTTTTTTGCGAAAAAACGTGATGGTTAGCCTTACTTTTTTTGAACGGATAAAATTCATAGTCACGGATTCCGAATGTTTCGTTTATTTTGGATTACCAATGTAATTATGAGTAGATCAGCGTTTAGTTTGCTTCAATATGTCACCTCGTTTGCCTGTAATCCAGGTTCGAAACACAATGTGGCAGAATTTCAAAATACGAAACTTCCAGTAACCATCGCTTTCTTTATGCATCCTAACGGTACTTTCGAGCTCAACGTGTTGTTTAGTGTACCTATAATCATTTTGAACCGGAATTTCAACAAAAAAAAGTATTCACTTTTTTGCGAAAAAACGTGATGTTAGCCTTACTTTTTTTGAACGGATAAAATTCATAGTCACGGATTCCGAATGTTTCGTTTATTTTGGATTATCAATGTAATTATGAGTAGATCAACGTTTAGTTTGCTTCAATATGTCACCTCGTTTGCCTGTAATCCAGGTTCGAAACACAATGTGGCAGAATTTCAAAATACGAAACTTCCAGTAACCATCGCTTTCCTTATGCATCCTAACGGTACTTTCGAGCTCAACGTGTTGCTTAGTGTACCTATAATCATTTTGAACCGGAATTTCAACAAAAAAAAGTTTTCACTTTTTTGCGAAAAAACGTGATGGTTAGCCTTACTTTTTTTGAACGGATAAAATTCATAGTCACGGATTCCGAATGTTTCGTTTATTTTGGATTACCAATGTAATTATGAGTAGATCAGCGTTTAGTTTGCTTCAATATGTCACCTCGTTTGCCTGTAATCCAGGTTCGAAACACAATGTGGCAGAATTTCAAAATACGAAACTTCCAGTAACCATCGCTTTCTTTATGCATCCTAACGGTACTTTCGAGCTCAACGTGTTGTTTAGTGTACCTATAATCATTTTGAACCGGAATTTCAACAAAAAAAAGTATTCACTTTTTTGCGAAAAAACGTGATGTTAGCCTTACTTTTTTTGAACGGATAAAATTCATAGTCACGGATTCCGAATGTTTCGTTTATTTTGGATTACCAGTGTAATTATGAGTAGATCAACGTTTAGTTTGCTTCAATATGTCACCTCGTTTGCCTGTAATCCAGGTTCGAAACACAATGTGGCAGAATTTCAAAATGCGAAACTTCCAGTAACCATCGCTTTCTTTATGCATCCTAACGGTACTTTCGAGCTCAACGTGTTGCTTATTGTACCTATAATCATTTTGAACCGGAATTTCAACAAAAAAAAGTTTTCACTTTTTTGCGAAAAAACGTGATGTAGCCTTACTTTTTTTGAACGGATAAAATTCATAGTCACGGATTCCGAATGTTTCGTTTATTTTGGATTACGAATGTAATTATGAGTAGATCAACGTTTAGTTTGCTTCAATATGTCACCTCGTTTGCCTGTAATCCAGGTTCGAAACACAATGTGGCAGAATTTCAAAATACGAAACTTCCAGTAACCATCGCTTTCTTTATGCATCCTAACGGTACTTTCGAGCTCAACGTGTTGCTTAGTGTACCTATAATCATTTTGACCCGGAATTTCAACAAAAAAAAAGTTTTCACTTTTTTGCGAAAAAACGTGATGGTTAGCCTTACTTTTTTTGAACGGATAAAATTCATAGTCACGGATTCCGAATGTTTCGTTTATTTTGGATTATCAATGTAATTATGAGTAGATCAACGTTTAGTTTGCTTCAATATGTCACCTCGTTTGCCTGTAATCCAGGTTCGAAACACAATGTGGCAGAATTTCAAAATACGAAACTTCCAGTAACCATCGCTTTCTTTATGCATCCTAACGGTACTTTCGAGCTCAACGTGTTGCTTAGTGTACCTATAATCATTTTGACCCGGAATTTCAACAAAAAAAAAGTTTTCACTTTTTTGCGAAAAAACGTGATGGTTAGCGTTACTTTTTCTGAACGGATAAAACTCATAGTCACGGATTCCGAATGTTTCGTTTATTTTGGATTACCAATGTAATTATTAGTAGATCAACGCTTAGTTTGCGTCAATATGTCACCTCGTTTGCCTGTAATCCAGGTTCGAAACACAATGTGGCAGAATTTCAAAATACGAAACTTCCGTGGCAAATTACGAAATAAAAATTGTGTCCAAGATAAGTGGTTATTAATTTTATTATAATATGCAATGTTTAGAACAGAAATAATGAAAAATAGTAAATTTATTAATTAATTTTACACATATAAACAGTATAAGTAAAGTTTAATAAACGAAACATATAAAATGTTGGTACTTATATTTATTAAAGAAACGAGAACCAGTTTAGACACATTTAAAAAACGATATTAAAAAAGAAATTTGTTTTTTCAGTAGCATACAGCCTTAAAGAAAAAGTAGATATTTAGTATATAAAATAAAAATTTAAATAATTTAAATAACAATGTATTATAAAATGTCATTATTGATAATTAAACAAATAAATAAATAGAATAAATAAAAATAACAAATACTTCAAGATAGTTCCACTTCATTAATATTTAAACAATTTTCTATTCCAGTGGCACTATTCTGGCTTTCCTTGAAAATAGGGAATTGGGAAAAATATTTTCATAGTATATATTTTGGTCTAAATTATGTTGGAATTAGTTGGGTATAAATATTTTTGAAACAAAGACATATTGGGAATTATATTTCCCTATAAAAATTTTGTGGAACAAATGTTTCCCAATCAACTTTGTTTCGAAAATATTTACACTAAGCTAATTCCAACAGTAGGCCAGAAAAACATAATTTGGACCAAAATGCTATGAAAATATTTTTTCCCAATTCCCTATTCCCAGGGAAAACCAGAATAGTGTCACAGGTGGCAATCGGACGTTCTGGTGCGATACATCAACTTCTAAAATTCGACCGTACTCGTATATACCGCACGTAAATTTCGTTACCAAATAATGGCAACAATCCATCAAATGTCACATGCGGGCATCAAAAAACCTATTAATCTGATAACTTTGTATGGCTAAATGAACCAAAGGATATTGCACAATTTGTACGAGGCTGCGTATTCAGTGTCAACGCTCAAAAATAAACCGTCATAATAAAGCAAAAGTTAGTAAATACAAACCGCCAGATCGACGATTCAGTCAAATAAACGTTGATATCATCGGTCCATTGCCCGGAGAATTCTACGAAATAAACAAATCGTCTGGCAGTCAGTATGAGGTATAGTTAAAAATTTGCGTGAGTTAATGGCAAAATCATAGCTGCCGTATCGCCACCCTACGAGAGTGGCGTAGATAAATCGGTTGGTAATAAAATGTGAACGAGATTACCATAGACGGACCTCCATAAGTTCTCCTCAGTTTCTGACCAATATTTCAAAAACTTCCACTAGTAACCATTACTTTCGGTTTTTTTTCTAATAGCTTACGTCATACTGAAGCTTCTTGAAACATTTAGGTAAAATTAATGGATTAAAATTTTCACTGGAATTTTTTTTGATTTTCTGCTTGAGTTATCAAAGTTGAATCGAAAAATTAGCTCCCGAATACAATCAAAAGGTGCGGCCTAATTGAACTATCGTCATTAGCTTACCTCTATATTTTGTTTGACGTTATCAACACACCGTTACATAGAGCTATAAGCCATTGTCCTCTTAGAAATGCTGCTGCGTAGTCCAGTAGCCAATAAAACTTAAATTTTAAACAGCTCAAACCCACGTCTACCAAAATATTTCTTAGAAGTTTAACGCTAGCTACACAAATCCATTAAATTCTATGTACTCAATCTCAAATATAGATAAGACATTTCAATTTGTACATCATAATTTTATGCCTCAATTAAACTCGCATATATACACTCCGTTTAGCCGGCTAGATGGCATACCATCACATAACATAACTTAATCTCGTTGAAAGGTGAAATTACAAAAGAAAATTTAAATAAAAATCTAAATCTTTTGTATTTTAACCTTTTCAGGTACTTGCGCAGCTACTTACAAAACAATAAAATAAACCGCGAGCACGATTAGTCACGATTTACTTTTCATTTACACGTCTACAAAATCGCGCTTCTTTCACACAACAAGCAACACAAAAAAGTCTACTTTCATTTCAAACTTATATGCATATTACGTTAGGATTAGACATAAAATTTCACCTCACCGGAATGTATCTTAACAGATCATCTTAAGCATACATATTTAGCAATTTTTTTGTTCAAAATGATTTGTGTGGTATGGCACGTGCTTAACATTTTTTTTTTGTTTCACTTTAAATCAATCGTCTTATTACATGAAATGTATTTCGAATGGTTTAAAAAATTTCACCTGCGCGCTTTATTCGATTGCGGAATTTGATTTGTGTTCGTCTATTCAAATTGAAATTATTTCAAATTTAATCGGTTTAATTTCCAGGTGTAATTTGGTTCTCAAAATATAAACACAAAAAATAATTCAAGCATCTCATAAAACGTATATTCTATGCTGTGTACCTGTGTACGGTGTGTAATTGTTTGGATATTGCATGAAAGAATTATGAAAAGACATAAAGCAATCTTATGTCTATATAAGAAAACCACAACGGAAGAATACAAATATACGTATCTATGTGGTAAGTTGGTTACCCCTGTTAAATAAACGCTACGAAAAATAAATTATCAAAATTAGTCACCCATTAAAGGGTTATGTACGTAAAAATCACTTCTAATCAATTTAATAATAAAGCACCTGCTCGACTGCTTCTTCTACTTGCACAATCTTATTTCGGATTCAATCAATTTTTACATTTTTCCTTCCTTGTACATATAGACATTAACGATCGAATGATGATCGATCAGTTTTTTAACACGATCGCGACTTTGAACTAAAAGGATTATCGTACCGTGACGACGTACAAAGTAGTCTTGATCATCGGATTTAGTGAGTGAAGCCCAACTTAAGATATCAGTTTGTGTTGATCTTATTTTCTTTTATTAAGTTTTAAGGAAAAAAAAAATATTTCACAAACCCCATCACAAACAAACCAAAACAAGAATATAATATCTCAAATTTCACATACCTTTTCATATGGTACAAAGCGTAATATATTTTATGTCTTAATCTTATAATATTTTGCTTAATCTTAAAAAAAAAATATTGTATATGTTGAATTACGAAACCTCCCAAAACAGCAAATAAATACGAAATAACCCTGAGATCTTATATAAGGAAATATTGTTTTTTCAACTTCTTAGGCTAAATGAAATTACCAAAAACAAAAAAAATTATATGACATCTTATAAGATGACAATATGGTTTGATGAACTAAGAACAACATAAATAATTTATGTGGACGCAAACAAGATCATTCCTCACATTTATATTATAACCGTTATAAAGGTGAAAAGGTTGTTTTGGATTATATGTAAGATTATGAAAAGATCTTAAAAATAATAATTTTAGCGTTTGTGTCGGAGAAATGGTTCTATTATGCCAAACTACCTCAAAATATTAGGTATCATAGAGTTCACCTTTTAGAGAAAGGAAGGAGCTCTGAATTTAAAAAGGATGTTACAAAATATTTCAGAAACCATTTTGCAGATTTTTCTAAGTATGCAGAAGCCTCTCTCACGGTGATTTGGCCACTAGATCTCAGAGTTTTTAGGTCGTTGAACCAACATTTGAGGAAAGAAAATAAAGATAATTATAATCGGAGAGAGCGTGCCCAACCAGGAACGACTGAGCTCCTCGAACGATTCGTACTGATTCAGTTGAAGAAATTCCGCCTCGAATGATTCATCGAACGTTAGAGGCCGATGCCTAGCCTTAACGAAGCGACATAAGAGAGTGAGGACGTGTTCCCAACAGACAAAACCATTATTCATACGGAGAACCACCCTCGCGAACCAGTTCAACAGCTTGCCAAGATTGTTGTAGCTAGCAGCTACGCACGGCTCATCATGGATTTGACTGTTGCCCTGAATGTACAACACTTACTCGACACACCATTCCGACCCTGAGGATGTCCTGCCAAGGGGATGAATGGGGATGGCATGCCCCATTCATTTCATATTTGAAAATACAGTAAATAAACAGTAGAAATCAGAACAATAACCGACGGGGAAATAAAACGGGAATTATAATAACTCCGACACAGGGTCAAAACAAAATCTTGTTTTATTCATAAATCCCAACCGTTGTTCTCTAGGTCCTGTTTCCGCAATAAAATTAAAATCACAAACGAAATTAAAGAGAAAGGACACACACGTGTTCTACGTTGAATTTAATGCAAAAACGAATAACGGTTACTCAACAACCGTTTTCACACACCACGCGACCTATTCCACGTGAAACTTCCAGCAAAAAAAAGTAAAAATATATGATCGATGCAATCGTGCCCTTGGAAAATTAGGAATACGATTACACCAGAAATTTGATTTTGAATTTAAATTAACTAAAATCAAAAAAAGCCGGTTGGGCCGATACTCGCACTAGACGAGTTTTCACCCGGTGCATGATCCAAAATAAGGATAGCTCGAATAGCCCCGACTGGCCACTCGTACAAGTTGTGGCATTCACACGATTACTGAGGTACCCGTTCTTGGGGCCAACGAGCCTCGCGTTGGCCGCCTTATCCCACTGTGTTGCGGCTTACACGAGGAAAAAATTAAAAATTGTATGCATCGTTAGGCAATCGGTATTGGGTTGTTTAGTTTTTGTAGTTATTAAAACCACGCGCAGCTCATGTGCCAGTGCGGCACATCAACCCACCACCACAGCAATTCAATAATCAACGGCTTGATTGGTATCGTTTCAGTGTAGCTCAGCGAAATTCTATTGAAATGAGAATTATATTGTTTTATAAGTAGGCAGCTTTTTATATTGATTTTGTTTAGTAAAGAGGTTTTCTTAATTCCGTCTATCATCTAATATAAAAAGGACGTATTTTAATTTAGTAGACACAAATTCATTAATAGGCAAAGTTTCAACAAGTTATGGGCCCAGATTACGATTTGTGCATTAGAGAACGCGGCGATGATTAAAATACATTTAAAATGTCGGAAATGGCATCTTCTTCAATAGAAAAACTAAAAGGGCGTGATAATTATGATTCGTGGAGGTTCGCTGTACAAGCATATTTTGAGGACCTAGACCTAAGGGATGCAGTCATGGGTGAAGAAGAAAACGAAAAAAAAATTAGAAAGGCACGCGCAAAATCGATTTTGTTGATTGACAAAATAGTTTACCCACATGTGCAGAATTGAAAAATTGCTAAAGAAGCGTGGGATGAATTGGAGAAAGCTTTCCAAGACGTTGGATTAACCAGGCGAGTATAGGTTTACTCAGGAGTTTAATATCAACGAGAATGACTAATTGCAGTTCCGTAGAGGAATACGTGAATAAAGTCGTCACGTACGCATATAAGTTAAATGGGGTCGGATTGGCCGTGACGGATGAATGGGCTGAAACGTTGCTATTATCGGGTCTACCGGATGAATACAGATCGAAGATTATGGGAACTGAGGCTTCCGGAATTAAGATTTCCGCTGATATAATTAAAAATAAAATATTGCAAGATGTCAAGAATGAATTTATGACAAATAATGCAGCATTAGTTACCAAGAACGTTAAGCCCAAAAGCAAGGACAAGAAGTTCATTCGATGTTACAATTGTCACAAATTAGGCTATATTATGCGTCCAATTGTCCAGAGAAAGGGTCTACAAAACCTCAGAATGAAAAAACTTTGTTTGCATCGTTTCTGAGTACAACCTCAAAATCATCAGAGTGGTATATTGATTCGGGAGCTTCGGCGCATATGACCGCACACGGGAATTGGTTCAAAAGAATCACAGAGCCACCACTTAACAATGAGGTCGTGACTGCGAATGACTCTCGTCTGACCGTCAGAAGTGTTAGTAAGGTAAAAAGGTGGTATTTGGAAACAGTGGGTGCAGTGTTTATGATCAATCGCACAAAGTAGTTATCACAGCAAAATATGAAAATGGTATGTTTATATTAAAACGGCCGAGTGATACTTTGGCCATGATATCCAGTGCTGAGACACCTACATCAGATGAAGTGTTATGGCATCAGCGACTGGGACACCTAAAAATCAGAACGAGCAGTAGGTGTTAACTTTAGCCAAATAAACCACGCTGTATGTTCAATTTGTTTGACGGGTAAACAAACACGTCTTCCCTTTAAAGAAGTTGCAGTTCGGGCCAATCAAAGGATCGATTTAATACATTCTGATTTATGCGGTCCAATCGAAGGTGCTTCACTTGGAGGTGCACGATATTTTATGATGTTCGTAGACGATTCCACAAGGAGCGTTTTTGCCTACATACTTAAGTTAAAAACAGATGTAGTCAATACTTTTGTGGAATTTAAAAGGCTTGTCGAGAACCAGAGTGAGACCATAAAAATTTTACGTACCGATAATGCTTCTGAATATTGCAACGAGCAATTTTTGAACATCATTCGCACGTCAGGTATTCAGCATCAACTAACCGCACCATATACGCCGGAACAGAACGGAGTTGCAGAATACATGAACCGAATCACGTGCGCGATGCATGATATTTGATGCCTACCTAGATAAACAATTTTGGGCAGAAGCAGTGTCTACCGCCGCGTGTATAATTAATCATTCACCGTGTAGAGTGATCAATGGAATGACACCAGAAAAAGCGTGGTCGGGGAGAAAGCCGGATTTGTCGCGGTTTCAAAGCAAAAGCGGCAAAAATTAGACCCAAAGTCAAAGATGGGAATCTTTGCCAGTTACAATGAAGTATCGAAGGCCTACAGGGTGTATAACCCCGATACTAAGCGGATTATAGATAGTCGTGATGTGGTTTTTCACGAAAATCAACGTGTTGGGGAACGGATACTGTCAGAATCAGTCAGTACTTATTTAGATATTTTCCCAGAAGCGTCAATAATTGATGATAACACTGCAGATTTGTCGCAGACCACAACCAATGATCCACATCAGAATGACAGTACAGGATTATCCACTGAAGTGACCAATGATGATACACTTTACACGACCAGTGAATAGGAAGATGACGATGAAACTCATCAAGTAACAACTGATGACTATGTACCTCCTGAAACAGCCCAGATTAATATGAATGAAGGCGTAGTTAGACGTTCCTCCAAACAACCTAAGCCAGTAAATTGGGATGACTATATGACTTACAATGTGCATTCAATCGAAATGGATGATCCAGTCACTATCAGCTTTAATCGAGCGGATAGTGAGAAATGGAAAGAGGCTATACGTAATGAATATAGTACTTTGCAAGAAAACAGCACTTGGAATTTAGTGGATCTATTCCACCAAATCGAAAGCCGATCAACTGTAAATAGGTATTCAAAACCAAGAGGGACGCAACTGGAGAGATCATAAGGTATAAGGTAAGACTAGTAATCAAAGGTTGTTGTCAAGAGAAGGGCATTGATTACGCAGAAACTAACTCCCGCGTGATCAGGTATAGCTCGATTATGACGCTAATTGCAATTGCCGTGAAAATTGATCTTGATATAGATCAATTGGATGCAGTGATGGCGTTTTTACAAGGGGATCTCGATGAGGAGATCTACATGACGCCGCCGGAAGGTTATGCAAAAGGCAACAAAGTGTGTCGTCTCAATAAATCATTGTATGGCTTAAAACAGGCAAGCCGCATTTGGAATATAAAGTTAGACAATGAATTGTTAAAGTCGGGCTTAGCCAAGTCCAAAGTCGATCCGTGCATTTATTACCAAGTTAGTGGAAATAAGATGATATTTGTTGCTGGTGGATGACATAATAATATTCACGAACGACAAAGAGATGAAAAGAAAACTCAAAGAACACCTGATGTCGACATTTAAGATGAAAGATTTGGGTGAAGCGCGGTATGTATTAGGCCTACAAATAACACGCGATCGCAAGAATGGTCTGATTTGGATTGACCAAGAACAATATATCAACGAGATGCTCTCTCGTTATAATATGATGAATTGTAATCCGGTATCGACGCCCATAGACATCAATCAAAAACTGTCAGCGGAGTTTTGCCCAAACACAAAAAAGGAATTGGATGAAATGCCTAAAGTGCACTACCAGTCAGCTGTTGGAAGTATTTTGTTTGCAGCTCAAGTGTCTAGACCAGATGTGTGTTATACTGTGAATTTAGTTAGTCGATTCAACACTAACGCTGGACAGGCTCATTGGACAGCTGTTAAACGTATTCTACGTTATTTGAAGGGAAGCGCAAAAGCTAAATTGGAATTTAGAAAAAATGGTAACAGCGGTTTATCTGTTTTTTCTGATGCTGATTGGGCGAGCGATTTGGACCAGAGACGATAAACTACAGAATATGTTTTTACATATCAAAACGGCCCGATATCCTGGAATTCCAGAAAACAACCCACAGTAGCACTGTCAACAACTGAAGCCGAATATATGGCATTAACTTCGGCCACACAGGAGGCGATTTGGTTAAACGGATTACTGCGAGAGTTATTTATCGAAACTTCAAAGTGTGTGAAGATTTTTGCGACAACAGGAGCGCTATTAATCTAGGTACAACTACCAGTTACCATCCAAGTGCCAAACACATTGATGTAAGACATCACTTTATTCGTGACATGATAAATGACAAACGTATCGAACTTTTGTATGTTTCGACCAATGATATGCTAGCAGATGTATTGACAAAGGGACTCAATACTGCCAAGCACCAGAAGTTCATCAATGCAATGGGGCTTTGCACTATGAAGATATAGAATTCTAGTGGGGGTATTGAAATGGGAATTATATTGTTTTATAAGCAGGCAGCTTTTTATATTGGTTTTGTTTAATAAAGAGGTTTTCTTACTTCCGTCTATCATCTAATATAGAAAAGACGTATTTTAATTTAGTAAGACACAAATTCATTCATATCTATCCGCAAAGTTTCAACAAATTCACCACGGAATCTAAAAGCAATTTCTAACTACATAAATTAAAATAGTTTTTTTTTCAATAAGAAATGTGAATTTACAACACCTGTATGAAGCTTTTTAATTTGCTTTTAAATATTTTTTTTTTATTTATTCAAGTACAATCTTTCATTTTACAATTATATCCACAAACATTATTTAATTATTTTAATGTCAAGCTCGACAAAATTCGTTTTCGACAAAACGATTCAAAAACTAGACGCTAACTAAAAAAATGTTTTCGTATTCCCAAATTTTTCAAGCACACCAAGATCTTCGTTGCTTTTATAAAATAAACATTAATAAAATGAGGGGCGGGATTTACGCTTCTCATTTTATTAATTTATTTTTTATTTTTTTTGTATTTTATGAAATAGAACAAATTAAATTCAGTATTTTGCTGTCAAATAACAAATGCCAAATGTCATTTTTTACAACAAGATTTCAACCCTTCGAAAAAAATAACCGCCTTGCGGTAAACACCATAACTATAAAATGGTTTTATTTCCCCTAAACCTAAAAGTTGTTTGGCTTACATTAAAGCCAATTCGGCTTTATACAATTTATACATTTTATACAATTGTTGTTGTAATCTTTGTCGGCTTTGCGTAAGCAACACACCTAATATTTCGTAGTGTTGTCTCTATTTTCCCTTTCGTTATTTTTTATAAAATTTCTTACGGTCCAAAACATTTTATTAACTTGTATTATAGGGAAAATGAGACAACAAAACCGTTAGGGAAAGACTAAAGTATAGAATTCCAATGTGTTCATATGGTGTAGTGGTGTGTGAATACGAAGTAAACCAAAATATCAAGATTAGTTTCCAAAAATTTTAGTATCACTACTATAAGACAGATGGAAATGCAATGTTATGACCCAAAAAGGAGTCGTAATAAGGACAACACCCGGCAAACTATAGAGGAACCGAAATAGCGCGATACAACTGCAAAAATTAAGAAATAAAACGCACCAATCGACTCAAAACTCAAACGTTATAAAAGGAATGATTCCAACTACAACCATTGTTCATAGGAGCAATGAAGAGATCCTTCTCGCAAATAGCGCAGCAATTAACTAATGCTAGTAAAGAAAATCCACTCGAAAGCATATTTTGAAGTATAGACACCATAAACAAGAACGTGGTCTAGAAGCTATATTGTTACGATGACACCTAGATTAGAATAGAATAAGTTATTTCAATAATTGTTCCATTATAATTGTGATTTGGTTCAACATTTAGGCGTCATTTGCTCGATTTTTGAAGAGCATTCAGGATTTTTCTAGAAACAAATATTTTGATATATAAAGGCGTACATTGATGTGGAATGATGAATCTTATTTCAAACGCGATATAATGAAGGTTAAATAGAGTGATTATTAAAGTGATAATTAAATAGTGTGTTATAATTGGAATAATTAATTGTTAATTTTGTGTTGTATAGTTATTGTGTCGTGGAAATAAATTTGTGTGAGCTCAAATTTAAAGCAGTTGTATTTATTCACAATTCAGTGATTCGAACCTTGAGTGACAAGGCAAAAACGTAACACAGAACATGCCCAGAACATATAATTGTCCTTAGGAATGCGAATGGATTAGAAAATTTACGCACATTTGAATGCTACCACACAGTTCACCGACTTTTTCTGTCACTAGGACGAAATTTTATCAGAAGTGGTGGTTTTAATGCAAATGAAACCTATTGGGGATCTATAAACTTACAGCCTCTTAAGGAAAATAGTTAAACCATAACACGATTAAACCATCTGCAAAACAACAAAAGGATTAAATAAAAACTAAATGCATGTGCCCCCTGTCAAAAATAAAGACGGATCCTGAGCTAATCGTACAGACGCACAATTTTTAAAGGAACGAATATTTTATGACATTAAGTATGAAATATAACGTCGTTCAAATGTCCACCGCGGATTAGATTGGTGGGACGTATTCGGGAGATCCAATTTTCAAAGAAAAATTCGTTTTATTGATTTTGAAGGCATCAGTTGTTTGCTGTTTATTCACATAGACCTGCGAATTTAGATAGCTACAATGAAAGAAGTCTAAGGGTATTAAATCGCACGATTACGGTGACCAGTTAACGTCACCACCGCGTGACTTAACCATGCCCTCAAACCGCTCGTGCAGAAAATCCATGGACAGTTTTGTTTTGGAAGAAGTACGGATCGATGGTTCGATGTATCTTGTGTGGATTGGTATCGCTTTAAATCCGACAATTTTACTTTTTCGCATATTTATTCATCCAAAAATGAGCCTGGTCGTTAAAGGTGATTTTTTGGCTAAATTTGTATCACCTTCCAACTACTTTAGAGCCCAATCAGCGAACATACTGCGATTTCTATGGTCGATTATCTTAAGTTCCTGGGTCAGTAGGATTTTATACGGATGCGCAAACTCAAGTCCCGACTCTTAATTCGCCAAGTCAAATTCGCAGAAAATCCAAGTTCTGGTGAGCGATGCCTGGTTTTTATCGTACACCCTCAAACACAACAGCTTTTTTCAGCGTTTAGATGACGTACGAGTGTTGGCTGATTATTTATTGAACCCGGTTGACTCAAATTTAGCCGAAACGTTTCTCGAACGGAGCACTAATTTTGAAAAGAATATTCGATGATTTGCACACGTTGTTCAACGCTGCCACCTTCCATGGTGATTTGCCATTCACCACTGAACAATTCACAACAAATTTCACAGATGTTATGTTGTTAACTAGTTCGCAGAATAAGCACTTGAGAATAAGAAGATAAGTTTGGCACCAAGGGTTTGAATCTGAACTGCATTGAGACATGCCTAAGTAATTTTATCAAATTCTTAAATTTGGATATCCTCATCTTTTATAGTGGATTTGACAATAGATATAAGAGGGCCTATTTATCAAAAAGTGCTCAGGAGTGCGCGTGGTAATCAGCTGGGTCTAAGGAGAGTTTCGTGATTGGCCAGGAGTTTAACTCTGTTTCTATCTGCTTTACAAATGTATTAAGTTCCTCATACGTGAGTGTTACGCTTGCCATTACCTTTCGCAAACGGATTTTTGGTTGATTTGGTTGCTTCCTCGTCGATACCACGAAAGTACGCAGGTAATGCGATGTAATTCGAAGTTTGATCTTAGAAAATTGGTCAATGTTATCGGAAGATATAAAAATGCTTATCGGCCTGCGTGCAAATGAGAAAAATAAAAATGTTTAAAGATTGTATGCCTAAAGTAATGTGTGGAAGGGAGTAAGAGATGATGTATGGATGCAAATGGCAAGAATGAGTGATAAATTCGGAATTAAATCATCCTATCCCTTAAATAATCCTATTCGAATTAAATCAATTTCAACTAGAAACACGGAGTGTGAGTTTATCTTTAGATAAGAATTTTTATTCAAAGGTGCATTCCGTGCTTAACATTTCGATACTAAAGTTTACCGAGCTTTATATCGGCGCTCAAAATAAACTGGGAATGTGTGACAGTGCAGCAACCCATCATTCAAGCATTAGGATATCATTTAATAATACTTCGAATGATGTCTTGGTGGAAGCATCAAAAACGACACGAAGTTTGGTTATTGAACTGTGCTCCTTTATCACGCATTGATGTGGAAGAAAAATGGTTTTGTGGGGGCAGGTGTAATAAGCTCCATATGTCCCAACTTGAGATACTCTTCCATTATTCTTCCGTCTGGCTTGGTTTTTACTTAATCTTAGTAGCGACACACTGATTTTAGAGAAAAATTTACAAAATAAATGGATTATAGAACTTATTTTGCAGTTTTTTACTAGAAAGAAAAGTCATTTACCGTTTACGCTAAAAAAAATCAAGAATTTTTTGTAACGAAAATGACCAAACACCTATAGTAAGATCCTTGTTTTTTTTTAAATCATTTACATAAATTATGTTTCATAATTATTTTAATATCCAGTTGGTCGTCCTTTATATTTATAACACCAGTATTAGAAAGGAAAAAACCAAAGAAGAACACCAAGTAATAACTAATATGGAACGTACGGGAAAATCTGGCCGAAGTCATTTTCAGTAGCCCAAAAAACAATATCCAGATTCAACGTCACACAATCGGTTGAAAATGGGCAGCGAACAGGGCGAAAAGTAACATGTTCCAATCGGGAAGGTCAACCGATTTTGGATTTATTGAGAGAAAATCCGATAATAAGCGCTCTAAAACTAGCTTCAGAAGTAGAGAAGATACTTAATAAAGTTACCCACCCCCAAAATATTAGAAGGATTTTGTAGAAACATGGAGGCCATGGCCGTGTGTCACACAAGAAGCCATTAACTTTGGATGACTGGAAAGACTGCAACATCTGGAAGACGGTTGTTTTTACGGATGAAAGTAAATTCAACATTTTCAGAGCCGATGGGAGAGGTAAAATTTGGAGAAAACCTGCTATAGCAAAAACTCGAGAGCAGCAGGATGAGTTTTGGAAGGTACTGGAATCGCAATCACATCGTACTTTAAATTATCGAAAGTTTTTATAATATCGAACTATTTTGTAAAGCCATAACTGTTTTAATTGAAATTTTAGGGAGGGTTTCGGAAAAACGTGGTTCCTGATCACCTCGATGTGTTTGCAGTTTGTAATTTTGGTATTGTGGGTATTGTAACACGACACTTTAACTTCGGCCACAAAAATTTGTTATGTACGCAGTTACAGTTCACAATCTCAATAAATAATCTCTAAAAATCATTTCACCTTATAATTCGTAAAAGTTTGGCAGGGCGGCGGTATCTTTTGAACGCCGTGCAAAATCAAAATATTTTTCTTTGTCGGTATTACATTTACACTGTACAGTTTTTCCTTATGTCAGCGATTTTATATTTTGTACACGAACTTTAATTTACTAGAAGAATACAAAGCGAAAAAATATTTTATTTAAAGTTTTTGTTTAAATTGGAAAAAGCCTTTAATACCAAACCAAAACAAAAAAAAAGTTTTTCTATTGCAAACAGTTAATAAATCTGTCAAAACAGAAAGAATATTATATTCCTGTTTGGAGGTCCTCATCAACCCACCCTAAATTTTTCCACCTTAGTTTACTAAAAAATGAATACCAAACTTTTCCTAACGGAAATCTACAAGAAAACTTTTCATTTTCTTTCATATAAAGTCTCTCGTAGACAACATTTTATTTGGTCTGGACTGGAGACAATAAAGATTGTACCATTTATTCACTCGTGTCGTATACACACACACTGGCTGGCGTGTGTTCAATCGAGCAGCTTTTTAATTAACAAAAACTCGTCCAAACTTTTATGAATTTTGGTGAAATCAGAAGCGGCTCTACAACTCTATATTCAAAAACGTATATAATGCGGACTAGATTCTATTACGCCCTCAATTTTAATAGTTTTATGCAGTTAACGATCACTTTTATATTTTTTATTTTTCAACAACAACAAGAAATAGTTTGAAAGACAATCAAAACCGATCGTATAAAAAACTCATAAAAAATTCAACAAACGTTTTTGACTTTTTGTTGCTGTTGTTGTTGCCGTCAACTTTAAGACAAAAATTAAAAATATGAATTTGTGTAACATTATTATGACCTCGCGCGCACGCTTTTCGTTGAGTTGAGTAAAGTAAAAAAAAAAAAAAAAATTACGATGATCTTAATACGAAACAATATGAATTGTATACCACAAGTGACAACAACAATAAGTCTAAAAATGTATGTAATGTGTACATCATACGAGTACATAAAATTTGAAATCAAAACTGTTCCGAGGTCAAAACTACACACGAGTTTTCGGTTTTTCAAAAAGATTTTACACACAAAATTGTTTAAAGTGGAAATCTCACTTGCATAGTTAGATTTTAGGTTAGGTTTCGTGTGTGCGCGTCAAACTGATGACTGAACGGCAACATTTAAATAAATTGTTTACTAGCGCCGACTATTTCAAATTTAGTAGTTTATTAGTTTTGTATTTCTTTGTACTCTATTTACAAACCATAACTTCTCAAAAAATCCTTAAACTTTTTAGTTTCGATTGGATACTCGGGAATCATCACCAAAGGAATCGGCATTACAATAAAACTGCAATTTAAATATTCCAAAATAATTAATTCAATTGAATAAAAATCTTTTATAACTATTGTAGTATAGTTAGGGTGTCACCTAATAGATGTCACCGCGGTTACAAATTTTACCTTTTATAATTTAGTATAAAATCTGAATGGCAGAAAAATTTGTTCCCTTGTTCATTAGATTTCTATGCGAAAGATCCAAAAAATAAATAAATAAAAGTTGGTACCGAGTCCGCAACGCATACAGAGGCGCACACTTTCATTTGATCCCTCCAGTCGGATCTGATTTATTTATTGCGAAGAGACGAAACACGCGGTGGAGGAAACAAAAATGACAACCACTACCAAAATTCATTACCGCGTGGACCGCCATTCCCACGCCGTTTTCAAGAAAAACTTCACAAATTTAAATAATCAACGAATAAGCTAGTTCCCTCAGACATTGATACAGTCAATGGGCGCTTTCAGGGCACCCAACAGTTGGGAACATGTTGAGTAAAATCACGGCCAACGCTATGAAAATGTTTAGCACTATGAAATTATCAAATCAAATTGGCGATGATTTTACTAATCATGATAGGGGACTTAAAAGCGCCCAATGATAATTATTATTTCTGCGTATCGACATTACAAAAATTAATGAGAGAGAAAATTCAAACACAACCGTGCAACCTCAAAGAAACTACTCTGATTTCGTCTTCCTCAGCTACCAATTCTTACTGGAACACTTAGAGACTGGTAGTCATTCTATGACTTCTTTAAGAGCACCATCCACGAGAATACAAGTCTGTCGCCAGCTCAAAAGCTTCACTATACTCAGATCAAGATTTCCCAAAGATCAACGAGTTGTTGGAGTTTTTAAACAAAGCAATGAATTCTCTCGAAAGATTGAAGCCACCAATCACTAAAGTTCAAGGTAAACAAGAGACTCCTACCAAAACCTTCCTACCAACAATGAAACAAAGCCACCACCGAATAGCACGCTATGTAACAATCAGCAACATTGTTTGTGTGACTGTCCTACATTCATCGAAAATGGTTTAGAAAAACGTAGACAATATATTAACAGCAGTTCCAGATGCTTCAACTGTCTAGGAGAAGGGCATGTCGTATTCAAGTGTAGATCGAGAGAACGATGACACCAGTGCCAAAGAAAACATCATACGTTGGCTCATACCGAGCTCAGTAATTCACAACCTTCATTCGCAACAGAAGCAAACTCAAAATCACCTGCGACTACGATATCCATGTCGTCGAAGGAAATGGATGTAAATGAAGTCAACACTCATCACATCAACCTGTTAGTTATGATGCTCTACTACCAACCGCAATTGTCGAAGTGAGATATATATATTTGGTGAATGGCGACTTTGTCGTGCATTGTTGGACTCCGCATCAATTCGATCATATACGTTACCGAAAACTGTGCCAGACGACTAAACGTTTTACAATCCAATGCGAAATTTAATATTAATACGTTTAATGGCGGAAAAGCCAGCTGCTCAAGAGGGGTATCACCCCTGTTGGTAAGATTCAGAACAAACGAAGGGTTTACATTTGATGTAACTCTATATCCTATCGAGACCGGTTCGAGCATCTAATTCACCTAGCTTTGGCTGATCCTGATTTAAACATAACGGGCAATACGGATCTTTTAATTGGCTGTGACAAATTTCTTCTACTTTTATCCGAGGCAAATAAAAATAGATGAAGATCATCCCGTTGCCCAGAAGACTATACTAGGATGAATCATTGGAAACTACGAATTGAATGGCTTGTCGCAACAAACCACCACCAGCTATAATGCAGTATACCGAAAAAGAAAATTGCGTTCATGGAACATTTCAACAATCATTTAACGATTGGAAATTCAGGTAAACTCACAGTACATCTACCCTTTAAGCCCAATAAACCTGCATTAGGTGAATCATTCAATCAAGCCGTTAGGAGGTTCATATCATTTGAACAAAGACTGACGAGAGATCATGAACTACTCATGAAATACTCACCCAAACGGCGCAAATACACTAATGAAGGATTTTTACATGTCTGGAGCGAGTAATGACGCTATAGCCAACCAAACCGAGTTAATTTCCCTAATGAGGCTTGGCAGGTACCACCTTAGAAAATGAGAATCCAATGATGTGAGGCTTCTGCAAACCATACCCGCAGAAGATCAAGACATTTCCATTCGTGAAATTACCGAAGGAACTTAATTACACCCTTATTTCCCTAGTCGCATCACTTCATGTGATGTGACTACTCATCTTCTTGATTATACTAGATCATTAAATTGAAACTTAATAATTGTTCACTAAAGTCGTTCTGGCTGTTTTTTAAATCTTAGTTTGCTGCTTTATAAATATTTAATGCGACTGCTATCACTTCAAACGACAACTTCTGTCACTTCATTGTCACGTTGCATGAAGTGATACGTCTAAGGGAATTTAGTATGTAATCTCAGTGCTAGGTATTAAATTTGACGCACAATGAGATTGTTTTTCGTTTAAGGTCGTCCGGCCAGTGTCCATCCAATGGGATGGTTGTCACCTGTAACAGTCGCAATCAAAATACTTTTTCAAAGCTTGTGGCTGCTGAAGTTCAACTGGGATGATGAACTAATTACAGATGTTCAAAATCACTGGTTAGAGTACCGAGATGGCTTAACTCCAATGACCAAGTGCACCTATGCGCATCATTTAGTCTCCATCGCTAGATTGAAACTATGCGCCGGTCGAAATTCACTACCGTACTCGCTTAGTTGGCAAATCCACCTAGAAAGGGAAATATATGTTCTAGATTCTAGTTAGTTTATGAGTTTTGGATTTCTTTGTACTCTATCTACAAACCATAACTTCTTCTCCTAATCCTTAAACTTTTGATTTCGATTGGGTGATTCCTTAATAAAATATTCCTTGTGAATTACAAAATTACTTAAAAATTTGGAAAAATAAAAATTTTCTCCTGATTAAGTTAGATAAGCTTTCTTCAGATGACATATCAACTAGTGCACCTATAGAACACTACTTAGTGGTCTCATTGGTTTAAAAATATTGAATAATGACTTTTTTATAACGACGGTTCCGATGTTTGGTTATAGATGGCAGTATAATCAAATAAGTGATATAGTTTTCTGTATAATTTTTTTATAATAAAATTGTGGTGAAAAAAATCTAAATTGTATAAAATATGAATTAAAATGTATATTAAGGGAAATTGAGCATTCAACATTACGTTAAATCTCTAAACCTGCAAATCTTTTTACTAACATTACTGGCATCTACAGATCAGAAAAAACCTTCGAAATAATTTAATGACGTATCAAGCAGGACTGCCTTTGATATGACTGGTTCTTAGGTATCAGGTTAGATGGAATTGGCTTCGAAAGATAAATATTTCAAATATGTCTGTAACTTAAAGGTCGAAATTATAATTTATTAGAAATGTTATTAAAATCTCAATTTTCTCATAATTTTATCTTTACTCATATTTTACGTTAGCCGGTCTGATAAAGTTGTTGTCTAGGTAGATATTAGGTAATTTTCTAGTTATCCTATCTAGAGGTCAAAAACGTTTACATTTTGATACTAAACTACATAAATTTTTCGTTAGTATATGAATCTTTAATGATAAAAGCACGTTAAGAGTAATGCAGGATACTTAAAGAAGCGCTTAAGTGATCTCAATTAGTTTAGACCTACTTCGCTAAAAGATCGGGGCAACATTTGACAAAATAATACAATAAATTGCTTAATTCATAAAAAATGTAAAGTTTAACTGTGGAAATAGAGAAGGCTGGTAATTTGATGTTAACGATAACAAAATATAAAAACTTCCAAGCTTTTACTGGAACTTTCTCAATAATAGCACCAATTTCGTTGTTAATGTGATTCCCATCAGATTTAAATTAATTTGCCTTGAAAATCACTTGTAAAGTTGCTGAAGGTACTTTCAGGATGGATTCAATACTCAGTTCCTCAAAAATTCAATAAATTTGATTTACTGCCCATATTATCCCTGATAAATATTGTTACGGTGACACCTAGATTAGAATAGAATAAGTTAATTTCATTAATAGTACAATTGCATTTATGATTTGGTTCAACATTTAGGCGTCATTTCTATACTAACATATTTGCTCGATGCACATTTAGGATTATTCTAGAAACAAATATTTTGGTATCTAAAGGCGTACATTTACGTGGAATGCTGAGTCTTATTTTAAACGTGATACAGTGAAGGTTAAATAGAAAGATTATTAAAGTGAATATTAAAGCGATTATTAAAGTGATAATTAAAAAGTGTGTTATAATTGTAATAATTAATTGTTAATTTTGTGTTGTAAATAAATTGTGTGAGTTCAAATTTGAAGCAGTTGTATTTATTCACAATCCAGTGATTCGAACCTTAAGTGACAAGGCAAAATCGTAACAAGATTATTTGGTTTGCGCGCCATCTCTCACCAAATAGACGTATTTTTTGCAATAGAAGATTTCTGTGGATACGAGTTTGTAAAATTGTTATAGTTTCTTTTTGTTGATGTACAGTCTTTAAATATTATTGCCAATGAAAGGTTAGGTATCGTGTTAAAAATATGCAAACTAGGTAAGTAATAAATTATTGTTGCGTCTGATTAGACTAAATTGGCTTCAGACGGTTAAAGGCTTTAAATATGTAATTTAATGCGCGGTTTTACCATCTTTCATATTTTATTGCACTAGGGCGCCACCAGATATTCGGTCAAATGTTACAAGTGGACCTTGTAGAGGGCAGAAAACCTTATCTAGGTGTTTAATAAATTATTCTTGTTACAGGGTAGACAGAATTAGCTGCACACGGTAAAGGCTTCAAATATGTAATGTAATGCTCTATTTGTTTGTGTTTAACGTTTGACCGGTCTTGTGTTATAAACTATTAGTGATTTTAAAATCAACCTTTATGTCACATATTTGAAGTGTTTACCTTTTGAATTGCGTCTTGCATATGACACAAAAAAAAATTTATTACACACCTAGATAAGGTTGATTTTTCATTCAGAAAGCTCACAGGGTACCATTTTACCAAATTTTTGGCAGTGTTGTGCCGTATTGTCTACACCGCGAAAATAACTAATATTCCACGTGTGTAGAAAATGTATGTAGGCATATAAAACGCATTTGACGTCGACAATTTAGGGAATGAAGATAATCTCGAAAATATTTGTTTCTTTCATCAATCATAAAGAATTTGTAATTTGGGTCATGAAGGTCGATACAGTATTCGTTTCGAAGATGTACATGACAGCCGGCATTGCACAGAGAATTTCTTATATAGTCGCGAACTTACTGTCGTATGGCGTTATGATTAGAGATGAATCCTAGATGTAACGACATTTTATTTCGACGATAATTTCACGATTTCGACTATAATTAAAATTTTTAATTTTTTTAAAGCAGCACTGGGATGTTGAAAAATTCTTTAAAGAAGCTCCTATTTTCTGGGTTACTTAAGTAATTACTCGAAGTGAATTACATCAATGACTATGTACATAGTGTTGATACCTCAAATAACATATCATGCCATGTTAAAGGATCGTGTTAAACACCTGGGATTCGGGTTACGGGAGGTGCCGGTGAACGCTTACGAGTATTACCGATATGTAAATCAAGTGAGTTGCTTCAGAATAATTTTAGAGCCAATTCCAACAAATACGCGAAAACTTTTGAGTAATCCAAATAATTAATCGCTCCACTCAGATGCAGTATCAATATGTACCATGTTTCCATGTACCGAGTCAAAACAGGTTTAGGTTTCGTTGAGTTGAATAATTATCGTTTCGATGAAACCGAGTTCAGTTGACAGTTAATTTTAAAATATTTTTATTCGTAATCTGTATTTTAATAGTGTACAATGAGCCTAATTTTAAAATACAGTTAACGAACGTTAACAGATAGAACCTAACCCAACCATACTAGATTCGTTGAGTTAAAACATATTAAACAAAACTCAACCTTAATCTGCGTTTCCATACACGTAAACCTGAGGTAACCTAGGCTAACTCGGCTAACTTTAAGGATGTTCACAGCTGGGGAAGATGGGAAAAATCGATTGTATGTGTCGCAATAACCAGTTCAGATTTGACATATTGGTTATTTTGGCTCTGGCAACACTAATATCATTCTTTCTTTGACAGAAACTCAGTATATTATTTTTAGTTGACGAAATAAGTCGCTTAAGGGTCGATTTATATTATCAGCGCGGCACAGCACAGCTCATACCAAACAAATATTGTTACATGCATTTACTATGAGAGTATTTATATTATTAGTGCATCTCGGTGCGGTACAGTACCGCGCATATTGTATAATCCAAAAAGAATATTTGAATACGAATAGATACGAAAGAAAACCAAAATACCTACAAATAAAATAAATAAATACAACTCAAATATTCCATCGTAGAATGATAGATACGAACGCACACCGGAATAAATACGAACCCAATATATGAGCTGAACCGAGCTGATAATATAAATTGTTGATGCATGAGACGATGCATGACTGTGCTGAGCCGCGCCGATAATATAAATCAACCTTAATGCGTCAACAAACGTGGAAAATGTTGGAAATCTTCCACAACAAAGACAATTGGTTCGAAATTGCAAAAAATGTCGTACAAAATTTGATCAAATCACGGGACCCAACGGCATCAAAAATTGTTGCATTTGGGGATCGTAAAATCCACAAGGATATGTGGAGAAGGCAATGCATCCATTGCGTATATTACTGTTTGGTGGGGATTGTTTCGTGGCGGCATTATTGGGTAGTATTTCTTCGAAGATGCGGCCGGCGCGACCATCACGGTCAACGGAATCAACTACCGCCACATGTTAACATCTTTGGTTGGACGATCTTCGGTTCCAGCAAAATGGTGCGCTATTCCACACATCGGGCTTTACAATAGCGAAACTGCATCAAAAATTCACAAATTGAACCGACAGAATGGAGTACGCTAAGGCCAGCCGCGTTTCCCATTTGAATGAAATCATTTTCCATAAATAATCAAGATTGTATAGTAGTATTCAAATCTCGCTGGAATTCTGACAGTTCTCGCGCAGGCAAAATATGGCGGATACGCAGTGATGTATTAAGTATAATAATACCAGTTTATTGTTTACATTTTTATGTTGTATTTTTATTACTTAACTGTATAAATTAACTTTGTAAGAATCACTGACACTTTTGAAATTAATATTTAATTCGATAAGCAACGAATTAATTCATAATTCCATTAAATTGAAAACCTATTTTGCTTTTTTATGTTGTTGTGGTTTTGTTCGATATGAATGACATTTGGTTATTTATTTTCCCTAGTTCGTACCAAAATTAAATGTTGACATTGTTTCCAAAGGCGTGCAATTTTTTTATAGATGTATTAATTTTCACTTGAAATATCATTGTAATAACATAAATACATGATCATTTTGAATATTTTGTGTATTAAAAGTGAAATATAATTCTTTTTAATGGTTATTGATTATTTTATTTAGATTTACTATCTAAGATAAATGCGACCCATCAAAATTTTTATAATTTTTTTTTCTACATCACTGAAAGCTGCGCAGAACAATTAAAAAAAAAATTTTTTTAAGATCTGAATAGGACTATACTTTCAAACAAAAAATTTGGAAATATATTATGCCGTTTTTGTTTTATTAAATTTTTAAATCTGAACTTCTTATTGCGCATCTTTTATATACCGCACTTGTTGAATAGTTTTAGTTGATTTTAAGAAGTAACAAAATCCTAATTTATAATAAAAAAAAATAATTTCCGACATAAATTTTGTATCTGCATTATCGACATTATTCGGCTGGATATTTCTGATGCGTGTGAAGTTAGACCTAACTAGAGTAGAACTAATAATAGGAATAGTTTAAACTATAAACTATAAAAAAAAATGAGAATGTATTGGTAAAATAAAAATTAAAATGGCATTTAGGCGAATTTTTAAAATATTTGAATAAATTTTTTTTAGTGGTGAACTATTTTGGGATAAGTTTTCTAACACATCACTAACATAAACCGGAAGACTTATATTAATAAATTTAATATCTCGAGAATTATTAGGCTTAACACCTAGTTCTGTATGATTTTCTGAAAGGTTCAGATTACAACTTTCAAACTAGTAAACCATTTAAAAAGCTAATGGGACTCACGTGGTCCAATAAATACGTAAGAATTTAGGATTTTCTACAGAAATTGAATACTTTGAGATTTAATATGTTTATCGTCATTGTCGCCAAATTAAATATTTTGTTGGCTGGTGTCGACCATTATTATTACAAATTGAATTTAGAATCTTTTCCTTCTTAGTATTTCTTCTTACATGAATTCGCAGTCTTCTCGTAATATTTGCCGGAGGTTAACAGATCCTTTGTAAACTAACACTTTCAGTAGACCGATTTCAAACAAAAATAATTGTAATTTAATTATTTCTAGTGAAAACTTATGTCTGACATTTCACCATTTGATCAGCCAATTCTTCAGGGGCTCAATCATTAAGTTACGATAGACACACTTTCGGATTTGTAAAAATGTCGAGGCATACATTTTTTATTATTACTGTGTTTTATTTTAAAGGAAAATTACATTAACCGATGGTTTTATGTTTGGTAAAACATTTAGGGTACTGTTTTTTGACGGACATTCTACGTGCATTTTAACGTAAACTGTTATACAGAAAAATCTCGATTTTCAGGCCTAATTAGGGACTGGGGAGTCCGTTAGATTCGCTTTTCCGTTAAATCCGAATGTTTTTTATATTTAATCAATTCGATCGAATTTAATCTGGGACGGAACTTAGGCATTTCATAACCGATTATGTTGGGATTGGATATGCTTGATGCTAATGGGATTCTTAAACGATTCTGAGAAGAAGTTCCGGAATATGGCCACCTGGGACGGAACTCGATCAATTCTTAACCGATTATAAAGGGATTGGGTATGTTGGATGGAAATGATATTCTTAAATGATTTTTGGAATGTCGCCACCTGGAAAGGGGTGTGCTGGATGGAAATGGGATTCTTAAATGATTTTGGGAAGGAATTCTGGAATTTGGCCACCTGGGACAGAACTCCATCAATTCTCAACCGATAATGATGGAATTGGGTATGCTGGATGGAAATAGGATTCCTAAATGACTTTGGGTAGAAATATGGCTACCGGGGTCGGAACTCGATCAACTCACACCCGATTATGATAGGATTAGGTATGCTGGATGGAAAAGGGATTTTTAAACGATTTTAGGAAGAAATTTTGGAATATGGCTACCTGGTATGGAGCTCGACCAATTCTTAACCAATTATGATGGGTTTCGGTATGTTGGATGGAAATGGGATTCTTAAACGATATTGGGAAGAAGTTCTGGAATATGGCTAGCTTGGGGCTGGGATGGAGTTTGATCAATAATTGATCAACCAATTATGAAGGGATTGGCTATTTTGGATAGAAATGAAATTCTTTAATGATTCTGCAAAGAAGTTTTAGAATATTTCCACCTGGGACTGAACTCGATCAATTCTTAACCGATTATGATGGGATAGGGTATGCTGAATGGAAATGTGATTCTTAAATGTTTATGAGAAGAAATACTGGAATATTGCCACCTCGGACGGTATTCGATCAATTCTTAACTGATTATGATGGGATTGGGTACGTTGGATGGAAATGGGATTCTTAATTGATTTTTGGAAGAAGTTCTGAAATATGACCACCTGGGAGGGAATTCTGTAATTTAAACTAGGATGGACAGAACTCGGTAATAAGCAGGTGCCTTTCTTGAAGCAATCCGCTCGTGCTGTTTAAATGTTTCTGATAAGGATGTATGCTTTAATATATATCACCAGTACGTGACCTACTCATGTAATTAGTGGGTTGAGATGCAGTCTAACTACCTGCTCTCACAAAAATCACGTTATGAACCCTACACAAAGGGTTCGGATAAATTTATAGTATTCTTATCAACAACGACCTCGAAAACTGTTCACGGTAACATGAAATATGATGTCTTCTAAGACCTTGAGATTTCTAGACCCTTTCGAACCAAGCGGAAGTTTATACTTTTGAGATACTTGCAATAGAAAAGCATAAATGGTCTGCAAGTTAATTCCATAAAACAACCAATAATTACACTCTCCACTACAGCAATAATCAGAAAAGATGAAAATTATGATTTGGTATATCATCTTCTGGCGAGTACAGCAGTTTATAATTTTATAACCCCATATTTATCCAACGTGCCGAATTCCATCATTATCAGTTAAGCAATAGCCTTGTCCCGTTTAAGGCGACCACATTAACAAACTTTTTTCAGAAAACATTAATAAATCTCATTTCCGTTAAACTAGGTAATAATCAGGCGAATTCTCAATATAATTAATTTCTTAAGAAAATCACAAATTCTTACTATAGCGCAGGTCATTAAAGTATTTATTTGACCACGTGAATCCCATAAGCTTTTTAAATGATTTACAGCTTCGGTAGTTCTAATCTTAACATTTCAGAAAATCATACAGAACTAGGTGATAATCAGGCGAATTCTCAAAATAATTAATTGCTTAAGAAAATATTATTTTCTTTGGACGGAAAAGATTATTTATTTTTACTATGAAAATTCGAAAAATGTTTTTTTTAAAGAATAATTTCAATTGTTAAACTTTAAAGAATAATTTTAATTGGAAAACTATTCAAATTTTTCATTATTTCGCCTAAATGTCATCTTTATATAATTTTTACCAATACAAACACACTTTCGTTTGTTTTTATTGGTTTAGGTCTAACTTCAAAAGGGTTATTTCTGTGGATTTGGGTATTCAGGAAAATTGGCCTGACATTTTTTTCAGATGTGAGCATCATTAAGACCTTTCATTTGAATCTATTTTCAGCCATGACACTTTAAACGGTCAATTTTCATAAATTTTCAAATTTGGTGTGTGCGATATACAATCGAGTTTTCCCGGACTCTCCACATGAAAATATACCTGACGTTTACGCTTGATTAGTTTATTATCGACGTTTTCGGCTGGAGTCGGGTAACTGTAATAGGCTCAAACTTCAATAGCATTGTTATCGTCAATTTTATTATGTTTCACTGTTCTTCCACAGAATACGGTTATGGTTGGCTGTCCATCGTTTCTTCTATGCTACGGTGGATAAACGGACGGAACATTTCCCAACTACTAGAAAGTAGACGTGGAAAAATACTTTTTGAACACGAGGATGTGGTTCATTTGATTGACCGTAACTCTATCGTTTGATTTTCATGTGCCTTTGTGGATTAGCTAACGTAAGAAATATGTGTTGGTTTTAAATTATGAATTGAACGGCTAAAACATCATACATCTCAAAGCTGTTCAAGTTGTTATCAGTACCTTTGTACATCTAGAAAAGTCACTTTAGCACATATGAGGGTTATTTAAATAAAGAGAGTTTGTGGCAAATATTCAAGATATCGCCTAATATTTGTAGTGTGTCATCCATACTGGCATGTTTAATTTTTGTAAAATCTTTCGGCAATGCTGACAAATTTATAAATATCCCAAGTGGTTATGCTGGAAGTTCCAGATCGTTTTTATTGGAAAAAAACATAGCGGTCAAAAGTGCTAAAGCTTTTCCTATTAATAGTTTATTTACACTGTTAAACATCAAATACAACTGAGTAAATTTAACCAAATTTTTTAAAAACTTCACATCGACGAGCATAATTTTAAAAAAGAGTTGTTAAATTTTTTCCAATACCCGTTCGAAATTGTACCCGCACGTCATAAATCAGATTAAGTTCAAATCGTGTGCCCCATTTTTGTTCAAATACCCGCCTCTACCACCGACGTACTATATATTTTAGCAAAGCATTGAACAATTCAAACCAAATAAACGAAACTAAATCACGCATAAAAACCAAAACAACAAATTTATTCAAGATTAAGACATCATCGTACTCGTAAAGTAAAATTTTATGGTAATTTTTATATTTTTGGAATAAGTGTTTTGGTCGTTTTTGTTGTTGTCAAAAAAGTGTTAAGTGCCAAAACGAAAAGTTGTATTGTATACCAAAAAATTGTAATTATCTTGATTTTACGTTTTTTACGATTTTCTATCGCACGAATGTTGAAGTTTAGAAAGTGTAAATATTTTGTTTTACCGTAATTGAAATTTGTATTGCAAATATCCCAATTCTTACCCTCAACCAAAATCACATTTTCCCGCAGTGTATCTCTAAAATTTGGTGATGATCTGTCAAACAGTTGTTTTTATAATTTTAACTTTAGAACATTTTATCCACCCTCATTTCACCCCTTGTATACCTTGTATAGCGTGCGATAAACCCATATATTTATCGTATAATTACCGTCAAAGTGAGCAACAACAATTTCAGAAAAACAAGAAAATACCTCAAATTACATTTTTATTGTCATATACAATTGTTATATCCTTTTTATTCCTCTACAGTCTAAAATAAATTCGCTTCCTTAAAGGAGGGTTTCAGATTTGTTTTGTATACATTTTTATTATTGTATAAGGATGTTAATTGTATAAAGAGCATAAAAAAAATCCTTAATATATATTTTATAAACAGGACGCCCTTTCTTAACAACAGTAGGGTGTCTTAAAGAGGAAAAACCAACAAGAATTTTTTTTTACTTTTCAACCTCTCATGCATATAACAACAATATATACGAGACGAGTGTGTAAAGTGAGAAGGGAAAAAATATCAATCATTCCAGGACTCGTCGTTGACGACGTACACACATAGCCACACACCCAACAAAAAAGGGAAACGTTACGGAATTATTGTAAAAAGCAATCAATTGAGGAGGAGAACAAAAATATTTGTTGAATTGAATAAAAATGAAATAAAATCATTTAGTATATAAAATGATATAATATATACAAGGACCTATTGTCCTTTATGCACGATGGTACACATCCATTCATGTAAGATTATATTGTCAAATCAAGAGTTTTATTGGTAATTTGATATCAAATCGTTTTATAAATGATTAACGGAGCTTATTTAGAATAATGTGCGGATCATTTAATTTTGGGATCGCGCAGTATGTATATGCAAGGGATCCCTAGCACAGTATAGTTGTGTACAGGAAGATCTTAATTTTATTATGTGATTTGTGGGATTTGTACTCGTATTGTTAAAGGAGTTTGATATGTTCATTTCTTTAGGAATTGTATGCTGCCGTTCTGCTATTGTGATAATGTTTTTGTTTGGCGTGTAATTTGAGGGATGATTCACTTAACTTGAAAAGATCAATTGATTCTCTGTTCTCGATTGATGCTGTTTTTGTTAAGAAGTTTATCTTAATATATAAAAACGTTGTGCGTATGTATGTGTAGCCATCACGGCTGAACCTCTGAAGTAATCAGAGTGTTGCCAGTTGCTACCTGGAGCGAGTGTTTTCGGATTGTTCTGTTCTATTGTTGGTGTTGTCCTGGTTTTTAACAGAAAATACACATACGTGTTATCATTGGATTGGTGATGAAATGATTTTTAACTCGATATTTAATTCAAAAAATCATTTCAATTCACGAGATAATTAAAAGAAAAAAGCAAAAAATGCAACTATGTGCGGATTTTTTGCTGTTTGAAAATATCAAACAGCAACAAATATTCAGTGAGAAAGGCGAAAAATCGTGCTGGCTATATCGAGATCGTGAATGGCTTAGGTAAAAAACAAACTTCAAATATATCACAAAAATTTGTTGGGCGCAATTCTACCTGGAGCTAAACGGGCTACGGGCTCAAAGATCAGAATGACTTGCAGGGCATCAACCGATTTCGATTGTCAACCACGCGATCGTGTCGGGAGGGGCGTATGTCTGTCGGAATCAAAAATAAAAATGATAGAATGGAGACTCACCTGGTCTGACCGAACTTACCGATTCCGCTTTTCCCTTATTCTCTGTTCGTCGGACGACATTTCCTCCTCGTTCTTGTCCCTCAACCACAGTTCCACATATTCCTTTTGATTCTTGCTTCCTCGTAGGCACTTAACTCATATAATGTTTCCCCTACGATTTATGTCAGGCCACGATACTTTTTATTTTTTTAATTTTTGATCACTCTGCGATGCTTTTTCTTTTTATCTGTTCGAGCGAGCAGCGATGTTATTTTTGGTTTCTTTTTTTACTTAATCCAGAACAGCGTTATTCCTTCTTACTTTTTTTTAATTTATTTTTTTATTTTTGCAATACAACTTTCTGCATCATCCGGCCGATATCTTTTTCTTATAATCTCCTTCGTTCGAACTTTACTGATGCCCGCCGTGATCCACAAAATAAAAATCGATCGCTGTAATTCTCATTGTACGATTTGTAGTACTATTAAGGCGGATTCAGTGTTGCGTCCTTTCGTTCCTTCCTTCCTTCTGATTTTTTTTTTAAATCGATCCAAGTTGACGAAAAAAATTCACAAAAAAAGAATCGTCATTTTTAACCAATGAAAAAGGTTTAAAAAAATTTCAGAAGGAAGGAAGGAACGAAAAGCTCAGCACCGAATCCGCCTTTACTGTTCCGCTAATTCCAAAACCAAAAACTGACAGCTGTTAAATTTTATATGAATAAAAAAATAATCATTATCTCCTTTCAGGCATTGCTATCTCGGACAGTGATAGTTATTAATGCCCGATACAAAAGAAAATCATCCCCTTACCCTGGGATAAGGTGCAATACGATTTACCCAGTACATTGAGCAGCAAATGTTAATTGGAAAGGGAAATGATGATGTAATACAAGCGTTTCTTGATCACCTAAATCGTGTATCGATACGCGATTTCAGTCATCTCCCATCATATACTATGTGCTACAATCAAGCGACCGTCACACATTATCTCAACATTATCTGTGACAGTTTCGTGCTAGGAACACGGACGAAGTTTCTATTCCCGATAATACTATAGGCTTCAGTTATATTTCGAAGAAGCAATTTGACTACCGAGAAAATCTAGTTACATTATAATCAGAAATGGGTGTACAATGTGACGGTCCGGGGTAGTTACATCCTTTTTAAAAATAAAAGAATATACGAGGTGAAAACCTGGCTGATATTTAAAATCCTCCCATAAAATTTTATTTAGTTTATTTGGAAGTCTCTTTTTCAATAGTTTACTGATACGCGAAAACTCTTAATTATGGTTTTCTCGCAAAATGGCTTGAACCGAGAAAATCCTCTTAACGAATACTTTAGTTACCTGTGCTACTGGGTGAGCTTCTTAATCTAAATATAAAAGAAAATCCCTTCAGAAGTTTCTTAAGCTCAAATGTTTTGTCTAAATAACTGAAATATGATCAAATAAATATTTCAGTTATTTAGACAAAACATTTATTTTTTGGTAAAAAGCGGAGGGTTTTTACCAACGCGGGCTCTATAACGGATGTATAATTCAAAATCAAACAAAAATTATAATTTTTTACATCGTTTCAGCGGAAAATTAACGTCCCTACCAACTAAAACGAAGGGTTCTGGTAACTTAAGAAATAGCTAGCAGAACCCATATCGAAAACTAATTTAAAACAATCGGAAAATTAAAGCTTGATTTTAGGCTAATTAAATACCCCATTGAAATTTTGCTTGGTCCTTTCTTTCTAGGAAAAACATTATACTTTTCAAATCAAAAATCGGACCAAAGCCGAAATTAGAATGCAAAACAAGATCTATTGACAAACAAATTTAGGCTCATTATGAACTAATCAAATGCCCCAATAACAATTTCAGGCTCCACTCGTTTTGACCAAGATTAGGGTAACTTCATTTAAAGCTAGCAGAATCCAAATCGAAAATCGGTGCAAAACCGATTGAAGAACACAAAACAAGAATAGGTGACAAGCAAATTTAGGCTCATTATGAACTAATCAAATGCCCCAATAACAATTTCAGGCTCCTCTCGTTTTGACCAAGATTAGGGTAATTTCATTTGAAGCTAGCAGAACCCAAGTCGAAAATCGGTCCAAAACCGAATTCACGATGAACTAATCAAATGCCCCAATAACAATTTCAGGCTCCACTCGTTTTGACCAAGATTCGGGTAACTTCATTTAAAGCTAGCAGAATCCAAATCGAAAATCGGTTCAAAACCGATTGAAGAACACAAAACAAGAATAGGTGACAAACAAATTTAGGCTCATTATGAACTAATCAAATGCCCCAATAACAATTTCAGACTCCTCTCGTTTTGACCAAGATTAGGGTAATTTCATTTGAAGCTAGCAGAACCCAAATCGAAAATCGGTCCAAAACCGAATTCACGATGAACTAATCAAATGCCCCAATAACAATTTCAGGCTCCACTCGTTTTGACCAAGATTCGGGTAACTTCATTTAAAGCTAGCAGAATCCAAATCGAAAATCGGTGCAAAACCGATTGAAGAACACAAAACAAGAATAGGTGACAAACAAATTTAGGCTCATTATGAACTAATCAAATGCCCCAATAACAATTTCAGACTCCTCTCGTTTTGACCAAGATTAGGGTAATTTCATTTGAAGCTAGCAGAACCCAAATCGAAAATCGGTCAAAAACCGAATTCACGATGAACTAATCAAATGCCCCAATAACAATTTCAGGCTCCACTTGTTTTGACCAAGATTAGGGTAAAAAGCCGGCAGAATCCAAATCGAAAATCGATCCAAAACCGAATTAAGAACACAAAACAAGATCTATCGGCATGTAGATAATTTTGGGCTCATTATGGCCTGATCAAATTACTTATTGAAAATGTTAGACTCCACTCGTTTTTGTTTTGCTTTCTTATTCGGTTTTGGCCCGATTCTCCATGTGGGTTTTGCTAGTTTTAAAGTACCGTCTCCTAATGCATTTTCTAGAACGAACGAACCATAAAAATTCTAATGGGGGCTTTAATTAGCCTAAAATTAGCCTTTAATTTTGAAATTATTTTTTTCATCATTTTTTGATATGGGCTCTGATAACTTTTTCTAAAGGTGGCAGAACCCATCGTTTTAATTAGCAGGGATGGAGCTCAAAAATGTTTTATAGACGAACGAATGGTCTGTTGGATTGGTTCTACTTGCTTTAGGGACGTGATCATTAATCCGTTCGATGATTTTCCTTTAATCAAATTGATGTTTCAGTTGAATTTACATAAGGGGCTGGTATTTAGTCAGTAAATAACGTAAACCGCCTTGTTGTCGTATCTTCTACATCAAAAATTACTATATCACGTCAACCCGAACACTGACGACATATCACTCCACCATTATCATCACTAAAGGTACAAATCTCAATTCAAGTTGCATGGTTAGCGATACAGCATAACCAAGGTGATTTTTTGTTGGCAGCGTTAAATTTAATTTTTTACTACAATAATCTCTAACAATTTTTATGGTCATTATAGCGCGCATTGTTGTATAATTTGAATTCGATTTTACGGTGATTGATTTTTTACGTTTTCTTCATGCGGTATATCGAATGATGGACGACAGGTGACGAAAATCAAATCATGTAATAATAAATAAAGTAAAAAATTGTAACATCTTAATAATATTCATGGTTTGTAGAACTTAATGTGTATATAGATACCAATTCGAAAACAATAAGTGTGAGGTCTTTTAATTATCGCGCGTTAACGTACCGTAAAATTAAAAGGATTTGTTGAAAACACCTTTTTCTGCTCGAACTATAACTGACATCTCCATATCATATACATAAATATATAGTAAAATGGAATATATAAAATTAAACGTAAAATCACAGACAACTGTCAACAAATCATCCTATCCTTTAATTTTTTTTGGATATAATTCCATTTTAATTTGTCGCAAGATTGACACGGAACGGGCGAAAGGACACTGATATGTATACACGATACAAAATGCATGCATAAATTATTTCAGATAAATTGAATTCGCTGATTCCTTTCATTTAATTTTTATTTTGTTTTTGTGCTGCTGGAAGGTTATTTATACCAACAAGGATTCATTTTCCACAAATAAAAAAAAATTTCCCACCCATTCCAAACGTACAATCCTAAATAACCCCAATCAACAAGGATATCATTTCAACACAACCGAAAATTTAACAGAAAAACCCAAAAAATAAAAAAATTTTTAGTCATTCCTCTAGAGGGGATTTTTTGTGTGTTGTGTGTGTGTGTGTGTGTTGTGTGTGTGTGCTGCTGCTGCTGCTGCTTCGTTATCAAGTTTTTTTTTTGGTATTTTCCAACAAGTTAATTATTTAAAAGCATTTCTAATTTTAATTTTTGTTTTTATTATTTTCCAAAATGGCAGAATCTATTATCATTCAAATACAATAATAATAACCAGTAAACCATATCCCAAATTGCTTTAAATATTATAATACCCTCCCGATTTTTCATTTCATTTCCTCACCGACCCATAACACTTCTATGCCATAACGTTTCTCGAATAATATGTACAAGAATATTTTTAAAATTCTGTCGTCTCCTTGTCACATTTTTTGTCGTTGTTGTTGTTTCATTTTAAATGGACACAATAAGGAATTAGAATTTTTTTTTGTCTATACCACTTTATATAGTAGAGCAGCGCTAGCTAGTTAGAAAATTTGACATTTGACCTAAAAATAAAAATTACGACGTAACGAGATAAAATTGACAGGTTTTCGGTACACACACACACACACACTCATCACCACTGTTACCAGAATAACACATGAATGTCAAACCAAATGGGGGTAAGCGATAAACAAACGAATGAATCGGTGAAATATTAATTCGGGAAATACGTAAAGGGTGGTTTTCTTTTGTTTTTCCGATTCGATATGGTCATGATCATATTATTAGGAATCAATTGTTTGGCTTTTAGAGAAATACGAAATTCTGTAATTGGCGGCAAACAGGAACTTTCTTCCCAAATTTATGTATACGTTACGGTTATACATAAGATGCGAATCCATTTTAGTTCTAATTTCCGGTTCTTATAAATGTAAGACACACATTTACTTTTATATTTAGTTATTTACCGTTTCTTTTGTTTTCGTTATTCAAAAGTACTTTGCGTGATTATATCAAATTGAAGTTGGATTATGTTGGGATATTTTTAATGTAGATTTGATATAAATCACAGAAAGTTGTTATGCTGTGCGTTTTGTTGGCATATAAGGGTTTGTGATTAAGGGAGATTTGAATGAATTGTTTTGTTTTTGCTTAAGATGTATATAGGAATGAATATACATTTATGAATATGTTGAGTGTTGGAACCAAGCACACATTTAGTGTGGGTAACCGCAGCAGGGAAACTTTCGAATTTCGGTAAGCTTTGCATACCGATTAAGCCCAATTTGTGTTAATTAGTTAGCTCACGGGAAAAAAATAGTGCTAGTTCAGATGCCGGAAAAACAGGAAATGAAAATTTCAAATTTCGCCTGAAAGACGAAACAAATAAAACATGGTTTCTAGATAAAACCAGATATACTTTTAGTCTAATTTTAAAACTTTCCAAGGCGGCTAAACTGACGAAATTTGTGCTTATCATTGAAATATAATTTTGATAAATTATATTTCATAACTTGAGGAAAAACAAACTAGCCCCTAAAAGATACTACATTAAACAAACCAAATAACCTCTGTATTTGGTTTGTTTAATGTCAATAATATTTGAGATTAACAAAAATTAAACAATATAAATAAAATGTTCTAAAATCCAAGAATAATCAATTCAGATAGCATATTCCTGGCAGGCATGTTCATTACCATCCGCAAAATATAGTGGCTGTATTTTTGCTAATCCAGAAATTTATGGTGAACCTTCAGCCGAAAATAATTTCATCTGTTTCTATGATCATCATTTCGGCAAAAGGGCGTTTAAATTTAAACCAAATTGCAAATTTGTATCTAATTCCACATCTCCAAGACTTTACACATCAACTCGAGGGCAGCACACTATTGCACCAAATTCCTATTGAACTGACAAACATTCCAAAAACAGCAATTTCAACACCTTACGGACTATTAGAAATTTGTAGAATCACTTTCGGCCTTAGGAATGCAGCACTGTCGTTCCAACGTCTTATGAATTCAGCACTACGCGGACTTGACTTCTGTTTTGTATATTTGAACGACGTACTTATTGCCTCTCGAAATTCTGACGAACATCTCGAACATGATAAAATTATTTTTACTAAATTAGAAGAACATATGGACTTGTTGTAAATGTTGACAAATGCGTTTTATATATTACCGTCGAATGAACGGGTTCAAGCCATCAAAATTTTCGAACGACCACAGTGCTGTTAAACAACTGAAACGTTTTTTAGGCATGATAAACTTTTATCGACGCTTCGTTTACCGATTACCTTAAAGGTTATACTATGAACAGTCGAGTTCCAAGTCAATAGTCAATTAAAGCTATCGATGCGTTCGATAACTGTAAAGTTAAACTTACGGATGCTACTTTACTGATTCATCCATCATCATCAGCACCTCTGACCAGCGTGGTTGATATTTCTGATAGGGCGATTGGAGCGGTGGTTCAGCAGTTGATTCAGACACATAAATCCACTTGTCTTCGCTTTTAATCAGAAACCCGAAAGAATTGCATTAGTCAATACACGACCGATATTCAGCAAATCTCTGGACTGGATAACTTTGTCTCAGAGAGACGAAGAAATTTTAAGGAGTAACTGTGTTCTTAAATTTGAGAAATTTACCGTTTCTTTCAATTCAATTTATTGCGATACTTCTACTACTGCACCTCATTCCCCTAAATTTCCGAACAACAAGTTTTCGATGCTCTTCATATAATCTTTCTCATCCTGGCGTTACAGCGTCCATCAAACTTTTAACTATTTTACTGTCATTATGTGATACGACCGAACTGATTGGGCTAGTGTTCTTCCTTCAATCTTACTAGGATTACGAACGACTTACAGTGACGAACTTAAAGATACTCCAGCCGAACTTGTTTATGGATGTACGACACGAGTTCCTGGTACATTTTTAGATACTACGAACGATCAAATTTTACAATCAGACTTTATTACGAACTTAAGACGAAACTTTGATGAAATTCGAACCGGCTTCTCGAAATACTACGGACAAAATTTTCATTTGTAAAGATCGACGCCGATTGAACAGACGACGGAAGATATTGCTGCTGTAGCTGAAAATGTGCATCAATATCAGGGCACCTCAACCTGCCAGCGTTCACCGCAGAATAGAACACAAGCGATAGGACTTTGAGAAGAATTCTACACAAAGACCTGAGTGAACACACACGTGACAATTGAAAAGACAATACATCAAAAACGAGTGACAGTTTGGTGTCTAATATGATCTAAAGTCATCATAGGGCCATTTTGTCAATGGCGACCATTATCGTGCCAAGTTAACTGACTTTTATTCCATAACATTGAAGAAAAATCCAGGGCTAACATTTTTTTATTCATAAAGAGGTTCAAACACCAACTCACTATGTCATTTTTCAATTCCAGTAGTTTATTGTAATAAAAATTGGAAAGGTCACAAAGTTTTGATGAATTTCAGGTCGCCACATATATCAAAAGTTTGAAATGACACTTCTTAAGCTGCTTTTGAGATATGTGACGACCTGGTTAAGCTCTATGGCCAATTTTTAGCACAGTAAACCACTAGAATTTAAATTGTAGTTTAGAAATAACTATTCAATATTTCTCAACGTGCCGGCTCATTCAGAGCTATGAGCGGCAAAATAACCGTTAGTTCAAAAACGAACCAAAAGATGTCGCATCCTTTCTTTATATAAAGGAATGAAACAAAAACCATCATTTATCAAATGCCTTACCAAAATCTGAGGTAGCAGCATCTACTTCATTCCTCTCTTTATTCATATTCAATGTAGTTGATATGCAATTTTCATTAAAATCATTTGATCTGAGCAAAAAAATTAAAAACAAACCCGGGGCTCGGCATAAAACCTCTTACACGGTTTTTTCCGAAATCAAGACCCATCGTAATCGGTTCCTGGTACTAGAAAACCTGCTTCCAGCAATTTTCATTAAAATTGTTTGAGGTAAGGAAACAAATTAAAAATAAACCTTGGGCTCATCAGACAAGCCCTAAACGATTTTTTCCGATGAGGATACATCGCCATTGATTCCTGGTACTCGAAAGCGTCCTTCCAGCAATTTTCATTAAAATTATTTGAGGTAAGAAAAAAATTTAAAAATAAGTCCGGGGCTCACCAGACAAACCTTAGACGATTTTTTCCAATATGAGGATATATCGCCATCGATGTCTAATACTCAAAAACCTTCTTCCAGCAATTTTTATTAAAATCGTTTGGGATTAGCAAAAAAATTAAATATAACCCGGGCCCACCAGATAAGCCCTTACACGTTGTTCCCCGAAATTAGGATCCATCGCCATTGATTCCTGGTACTCGAAAACCTTCTTCCAGCAATTTTCATTAAAATCGCTTGAGCTGAGTAAAAAAGTCAAAAAATAAACTCGGGACTATCGCACCAGAAAACTTCCTACACGTTTTTCCCGAAATCAGGATCTATCGTTTAAATCTATCTTTATTTTAAAGGAAAAAAATTAAAAATAAGTCTGGGGCTCAGCAGACAAACCTTAAACGATTTTTTCCGATATGAGGATACATCGTATCGATTTCTGGTACTCCAAAAACCTTCTTCCAGCAATTTTTATTATAATCGTTTGAGCTGAGTAAAAAATCAAAAAATAAACCTGGGACTTAACAGAAAACCTTTTACACGTTTTTTTCACATTCATCGTAATCGGTTCCTGGTACTCAAAAGCCTCCTCGAAAGCAATTTTCATTAAAATCGTTTGAGCTGAGCAAAAAAATTAAAAATATTCCCGGGGCCCACATTCACTGAGCCAATTATGGTTCAAGTAATTATTCAGAATGTCCGGGAAGACATTCTCAATTAATTCATGTTTTGAATTAACGATAGTGAATAAATTGTCTGGCAATTTGATGCATTGTGTGTTTAGATGCGGTTCGATATTACCGTTGCCAATATCCAGCAATTGTTCAAAAAATATTTGTGTCGACGGGTCATTATGCAATTGTACTCGCATGTTGATGATCAATCGAACGGTCTCTATGCAACGCCATAGAAATGATTGTTTTAAACATGCGTAAATCTCATCGGCATAAGTAGCGCGAGGAATGACTGGCAATGTCTGTCGGAAATCACCGGATAGTAGTAAGGTAGCAACACCGAATAGTTTGCTGTTGCCTTTTAAATCTTGCATAGTTCTATGCAATGCTTCGAGTGAATGTTTATGAGCCATAGTACATTAATCCCAGATAATGATCGAACTTTTTTGCAGCACTGCAGCCATTCCGCTGTTTTTTTAATGTTACACATTGCGTTCCATTTGTTATGAGCGTCCAATAGCAGTTTGAACGCTGAATGTGCCGTTCGTCCACCATCTAACAAAGTGGCAATGCCTGACGATGCAATTGACAAAGCAATTTTGTACTGCAAACGTATCTTATGGTATGCACTCATAAGGAAAAAGCCTCCTTGTTTAGCAGCAACAGTCATCATAATTCGATCATAAATACTTTTTTGTTCAGCGGTCATTAATGTTATACGTCAATATTGTTATACTGTTCTTCTCGCTGCACATTACTGTTAACTAAGTCAACCGCTGGACGATCAGGCGATGACATACCATAATGATTTATTGGCCTATTTGAAATTAAAATACACAATTCCTCGATCATCACTAAAGCTTCATTATACATTTCTGGCATGTAATCAATGTTTGGATCTTGGTTCGTGTATCTAACTCGGTGTAGTATATCTTCAGCCATGTAATTCTTGTATTTGTCCCACAAAGCAGCCGATCATTGTGTTGGATAACATGCTGTTAATAAAATTGCGAAAATTAATACTACTAATAAATGCTGCATCTGCACGTGTCAGATCCCGATGATTGTCGTCTTCCAGCAACTGCATCTCGCGACATGCATCTTGATATGTATTGAACTCTTGTCCATTGACTGTTCGCAAAAATTGGAAAGACGTCGGTCCTGGAGCATTCGCCAACAAAAATCACAAAAAAAAAAACATTCACGTTGTTTTGGATGTACTGTGTAAAGTTGTCCCAATATGGTTCGCCTTGTCTACGTGGATCCTATTTTTTACCTGACGTGTTCAGTATCAAATAGCGTGGAACGTCAGTATATAATGTTTTAGCAAATTGTCCGAAAACATCAGGTTTTTGGCACAGCTTGAAAAATTCGCTAAGTGTCGTTTTTGGTGGCTCGAATGCTCGTTGGACAGCATTTTCTTTAGTGAAATATACACCGTTTTCAAGATGAAGCGCAAGGTGCTCGACACTTGGGTTTCGTTCGTGTATGGGAAAACTAAGAATATGCCAGACAGCTTCTGTAAATTAAATGAAACATTTTTACTTGCACTATATTTTTCATAAACTTTTCGTATTTTATTTTTTTTCGCCAAATTTATTTTTAACAAGTATAGAAATCTGCACACACAATAAATTGACAATTCAATATTCAACTATAATCTAAAATACTTCGGTTGGGCGTTTTCGGAGATTAGCGTGTACGAATATCGTGACTCGTGATTTTTATATAAAGATAAATTACATAAAATATTTTGTCATACTTATGTAAATATTTTTAAATTGTAGTTTTAGTTTTTTTATTTCAATCAAAATTAAGTCTTGATAATAGTTTTTACAATAATTAAAAGAAATTTGTCTGTTGTCAGATTTCCGATGTTAACATTGCTTTTATCGACTGTTTATTTTTGTTAATTTTTCATTTTGTTGAAAACTTCACATCCGTTTTTAAAGTACAGTACTAACCCGATTTAGCGAAAGGCACAAAAAACTTTGCTTTCGTAAAATCGGACATTCGTTAAATCAGATATTTTTTAAAAAAGGTTTTTGAATTTTAAATTTCTAGGAAATATCTGTCAAATTTATTTTATATAAAAAAATAGACAACAAATTTAAACTTGGAAATATTACCCATCGTTTCTATGGCCTTGCTCCATCCCTCAGGTAGGGTAGATCGGGGCAGGTTGAAACAATTTTTACTTAGATGATCATATAAATGTAACTAAATATAAGAGATATGTAATTCAATCATATAACATTTAAAGATTTAGTATTTTCGCTTCTATTTATTGAATAGTATTTTTTACTTTTTATTTAAGTTTTCTTTCAATTTAGCAAAGAAAAAAGAGGTTTAGTGCAACAAACTGCCCCGTATAAGGGGTAAGTTGAAACATAGTATGAGGTAACTTGTACCATATGCTATCTAATAAATTAATATAAGCAATTAACAATAAACAAATTCAATATTTATTAAATAAAAAAGCAGTTAGACATAAAGTTCACAGATACGAGTAAATAAAAAAATAAATAATTCAAATTCAACAATCAAATAAAAAAATATTACTTTGCACATTCGTGACAACGATAAATATCGTTTATACCTTCTAACTCTGTGCATGCCTCATGGGACCAAAATTTGCACGATACACACATAATCCAAGACTCTCCTGCTTTACTGCGCGAAAAAGCTTCGCCACACACTAAACAAAACCAATCGTTTCTTCCTTGTAGGACTTTACGCTTAACCTTTTGTCATTTATCCAAAAAGAGTTTTGCTGGCTTAGGCTTTACTTTAAGCAGTCTAGTCGCTTCCTCTTTCTCCAATGCATTATTTTCTGGTGTATCAATGATTATTGCACTTTTTCTCTTTTTCCGTCCACAGCGATTTTCTTTCCTTGGAGCTGCTTTTGGGAAAGGACGAACTAAATTTGGAACGAAAATTGTATTCGTTTTATTTGTTGTTTGTGGAATCGACGATGTTGATTTAATTTTCGATGGTTCAGGCTGGTTTATGTTCAAATGATTTCGTTCGTTGGATTGGTTTAAAGTCATTCCTAAATAATTTCCTATATTATAATAAATTTGAAATTGTAAAAACTCTTCTTCGGTAGCATATATAATTGGTAACGACTGATTATTGATTTCTTCAATAATTGTATTGCCAGATTTAGGAATCTCATGGCATGTAATATCATCATTTGGAATGGAATCAGATGTTTGGTCAACAGTTACATTAGGATTAATTAAATGAGCCTGGATTGGTGCACTTTCATTAAATGATCGATGGAAATCGGAATCACTGGTAATATTTGTAACTGGTAAAGACTGAATATTAATTTGTTCAATAATTGTATTGATAGGTTTTGGAATCTTGCAACTTGTAACATCATTATTGGGAATACAGCCTGATGTTTGGCCAATAATCACATTAGGTGGTGTTACACGAACCTAAATTGTTGCACATTCTGAATAAGGTTGATCAGTTACAGTTGATGGAAGGAAATCTGAATCTCCAAAAATATTTATGTCAAATGGTTCTATTCCAGACATTCTAAAGCCTTTTGTAATCGACTCTGGTATGAAAGCTCGTGGTAAAGCTTGGGCCACTACACCAGGAATAGCATAAATTGTGATACACTTGCCAGGGTTACTTCTCAATCAAGCATCTTGAGCCTATGAGAACAATGCGGTGGGAACACAACACAAGTAATAACACAACTCCGTTAGCCTTAGCAAGGTTTATGGTTTTAATAACTAAATGAGATTCGTGGTTGTCGAATGTTAATAAAACGACGTACGTGCGAAATAAAATATTCCATCAATGAACAAAACTCAGTTCTAGTCATCCATTGAACCATTTCCTGTTCCAATACAGCCGATAGGTCCATCTCTATAAATAAAATATGGCTGATATCTGTTTCTTGGGAAGATAAACATATAAGAGGAATAAAGTTTCCGCCAGCACTTATACAGCACAACAAATCGTCACAAGCGCACTCCTCTTTCACTTGATGTAAGCCCTCTCCCTTGCTTGACTTCTTTTTCAGCAACAACTTTGTTCAGTTTTTGCACCGTAGTTACCCGGTGTTACCCGTGTTTCATCTACGTTCCATATATTGGCAGCCGTAAAATTATACTTATCGCGGACTTCAGCTAATTTTTGAAAAAACATAGCCACATTTGTTTTATTAAAGCTAGTTGCTCTAGCCAGGCTGGTCGAATGGCTAATGGAAAGTACTGGAATTTTCTTTAGACAAATTGTGAGCTATTCTGAGCCTGCCATTTTATTTGTGTGCCAGGACGATTTTACGTCTATAAATTTGTGACGCATGTTTGAGGTAATTTACTAGTTCAGCCGTTTGCGTAGGATTGAAAATTTGGCGACTTGATTGGTACCCAACTTTAATTAACCCTCCTAGTTCAAATTTTTTTTTACATACCGAGAAAGAGTTGCATACGAAAAATGATAATCTTTTGAAACTGAACGACTCCCCGCTTTTAACCCGTTCGACTGCTTCGGTATTTTCAGCAAGTGGTGAATTACCTCGATCGGTTTTGTTTTTATATGTTCTCATGTTATCCTGGAGGAAATAAATTTTAATTTGTATAAGAAAATAAATTAAAAAAGTTAAATTTATAAAAATTGCTATTTCAGATATGGTGGGGGGGGGGGGGGCAAGTGGTAACATGTTTCAATTTACCCCGCATGATTTGTTACAACTTGCCTCACACGTTGGATATGCATTATTTTAGCTATTCTACAATTATTGCATAGCTATTTATTATCACTAAAATATGTTATTTTAATATTTACAAACCTTCAAAGTTTATAATATCATTTACATTAAATGAGACTTTACGTAAACACACTATTAATTATATTACAAAACTAAACACAATACTTACTTCACATTCTCAAAAACACAAAAATTGAGAAATAAACAATCTGACACGTCTGTACGTTTTGAAAATTGGAAGAGAACTAAAAAATGAGAAGAGCTATCGTTTATCGTTCTCAAAACTAAAATAAATATTTTTACTAGTGAAATTACGTAAATTTCAACTCTTCCCGTGTTTCAACTAGCCCCGGTATCCCCTAATATACGAATGCTGTCGCAAAAGTAACTTGCAGGCTTTGACGCGATAAAATCATCGACGCATTTACGCATATCACCTAGCGTTTTGAACGGTTTATACACTAAGACGAGCTATATTGACCAGAATAAATAATAGTCGGATGGGGCCAAGTCTGGTGAATATGCACAGAGAAAATACATTAGAAAAAATTTCTAAAAATATCAATGATTTGCCTAAAAATTATAATAGATTTTCAGCCTTCTAAGCGGTTTAGGTAAAGTCGCGAAAAGGGTTTTAGAAGATTTTTCTATAAACAATAGTTTTCAAAGTAACTAAAAGTTTATATAAATTACCTAGATAACTTCGATGTTTTACCTAAAACCGATTTGAACGTTAGGATTTCAAAACACATAAGAATATATTTAAATCATCTAAAAAATGTCGATAATTCATCTTAAATCAATTTAGCTGAATTGTCAACAAAACTTAGATGTTTTGTGTATTAAATGTAGTAGATATACCATAACTTTTCGAAATTTAAATTAGGCAAAATAACTACTAAAATTAGCTGCATTGCTTTCTTCTGGTAAGGCGTTTACAATGAAGAATATAACAACAATGCTTCATGAAATGTGTGGTATGACCTAGTATGATTCTAAACCATAATATGTGCTGGTTAAGTGTGTCATCAGTGTGTAATTCTATATGTATCGTCATGGGAAGAAATATCATTGTGATCATTAAGAAAATCATCAAACTCTAATAAATTAGTTCCATTTCGAAAAGGACAAGCCTTAACTAGAAATATTCATGGTTGTTATACAATAAAACTTTAATTTGATTGAAAAAATATTTATTTATATTATTTTTAACAAATTCAAATTTTAAAGTTTTATAACTTAAAATTCAATTGATATGTCACAAAAGAATTCCACTTCGAAAATAATAAAAAGAATTCCACTTCGAAAATAATATTGATTTGTGATGATTGTGGTGATTGAATTGTTGATTTTTTTGGAAATAATCTTTCAAAATCAAGTTCCATCTGAAATAAATAATACTTTGATAAAGCACACATACTCGCAATCTAGAATAACAGCAATGCAAAGCAATCTAGAATAATACTAATTAAAACTTACGTGTCAAATACCGATCTTCTGTTTTAAATTGGCTACTTGCTTAAAATATCGATCGATACATCTTGAATATGACTTCTTCTTAATTCATATGTGCTAATCCACTTTTCAGTAACTAATACTTCTGGACTAAAATCTTTTTCATTGTAAATAAACTGTTTTGGAAGAGCAATAGTTTCTCCTGATAGTTTTCGTTTTGCTGGTCGTTCAATTATACCAGACTTTACATATTTTGCCACGTTGATTATTAGCTTCAAAATATGTAACCTGAAATCGATTAATATTAAAAATTAATTAATTTTAATTAAATAATTCATATTAGCAATTTAGCAATTTGCAATTTGTATACCATACTGATAAAAAGTCACTTAAAATAAAATTAAATTCAGTGCTAGTATAGTTTGTTAAAAAAACTAACGAAGCCTTTAGGCAGCGAGAGGTTATGATTGAGCCAGGAAATTAAAATTCAATGAAATGGTTAAATTTAAAAACTAAAATTTTTCTTACAAATGATTGTCCGAGAATTTATTTTAACTTAAATGATCCCTTGCATTATTATTTATGGCGTAGAAGCCGAACCTAGCCCTTATTGCGTCTTTAACTAGATTTTTCGAGCCATTCGGTATACCGACACAGTAAAAGTTGTATAGGTAGTTTTCACAACGAACGCGGCGAAAAGCTAACTCTTAACCTCGGTGTGATTATAGAAATTCTCTTAAAACCACTACTCTTCAATCTAAACTAAAACACTATAAATAATTTCAGATTCTTATATATTATATTACCTCGTCTTCAGTGGGGAACAGTTTCACAATTTTCTGCGAGACTTCCTTATATTCGAAATTAGTAATTCTGCGATTTTTCGATAGTAAATATTCTGCAGTGACTTGAACTATGTATTGTCGGTCAGATTTTGATAATTGATGCGTTTTTCTATAAGTATAGCTAAAATAAGAACCCCTGTAGCACTATTCAATGCAAGGTGTTTTTCTAAGTCCTGTAAAATTAGAGCAAACCAACTTTTTAAATAAATTAAAATTATAATTGCAAAGATTGAGTGAACAAATAATGATGTAACGGTATTATCAGTATCGTTATTTGATGAACACGTACACGGTATAGATGAGGATTGCCCTGATTGTTTCGTAAGCCATTCGAAAAACTCAATGTACGTAACGGGTAACGAGCTTAATCACGACTCAACAGTTGTAGTTGCTGCTGTTGATCGACAGACCTATATTAAAATATTAATTAATTTGGTAAGTATTTCATAATTAAAAATGTATGTGGTTTTAAAATATGTGTACCTTTTCTAGTTGCCACTGATACAGAGCTTTTCGAAATTTTACTCGCAATCCAAATCGTTGGTCAGATATCAGTCGGTTTAAATCGTCACTGTTTAATTGTTTAAGAACTTCAATGTTGATTCCTTTCTCTAATTGCATACATAAATTATAAAAAAAATATTAATTTATCTGTAATGTTCTCGTATGAGAATTTGCACTTACGTTGGAATTCCTCAATTAAACAGGAAAACCTCCACTTTTGTAATAATATTTCCATGGATTGTTCAAAAGGTTGAATTATTTGGGTGGCATCACTCTGTTCAACAGTTTCTTCAAATGGTATATCTTCTTCCATTTCAAAGTACCTTTATTTTGAAATGCACTTACTTATTTATAGTAGCACAGTCTTGGGATGTACTAACTTAAAACGTAATCACAGAACACAAAATATACTCGTACTATAGGTAGCAAAAAATGTATGTACTGCTAATTTTTACTTTGTACGCACGATTTTGGAAAGCAAACAATTTAGCATTTTACATATATTCAAAAGTTTATTACTTCACTGAACTAATTTATTGAACTAAACACTTCTATAATTATTATTTTTTAATTAAATCTTTTTATATATCTTACATCACGTATCACGTACTGCACATCCACTTTTCGATTACTGATGTAAAATTAAAGACTTGTTTAAACGTGTTTCATTTTAGTTAAGGTGATTATCTAGTTTTTTAGATGACTTATAGAGAAATGTAGACAATAAACCATTGTTTTAAAATAGTATTGCAATTCAGCTAGGATTTATGGAATAATTTTAGGAGACTTAATTTCAATGCACCGTTAGTTTGCAATTGTCTATTTGTTATTAAATATTTTAGATAATTTTACTAAATATTTTCGATAAATTATAAATATAAAATACCTATAATTTTAGATAATTCTAATAAATCGTTTAAGCTTTACATTTTTAGATGAATATTGTAGTAAAATAGCAATATGATCGACGTATTCTAGCTGAACTTTCTAGAAAATTAGAATATTTTTGCAATGAAAAATTAGCTAAACTCAAATTAGTTAAATCATATACAACATAATATATTTATATCTAGTTTTTTTTTCCAAAATACCTAACAAATTAGGTAAACATTGTATTTTGATTTTAACTAATTGGCGCTAGGTAAATAATCTATATAATTTCTTTCTGTGTGCCGCGTGTGGGAGTACTTCTCAAGAGCGTTATCTGAGTCTCGCGAAAATCATGAGGTCGGGCGTTGTCATGCAGCAGTTTGACTTGCCTGCTTCTTTCCCCAGTAAATGGCCTTTTCTAACCAAGTTCTTCGCTCAGCTTGTACAATTGTCGGTTGTAGCACTCCACAGTCACCAGTTTCCACTAAGATAGAAATCATAACTTCTAAAACGTGCCATTAATTATACGTTTCATAAGCCACAACTTCGGCACCAAGAACACTACAAATTGATTCCCGTGCTTTAGAAGCATTTTTTCCTTGTTGGGATTCGTTTAGAATGCAGCCCCGAATGTGCTGTTAATCACGCAATAAATGTTCAACTTTTTTTAGCTTTCGTAAAATCGGATACTTAATACAATCGGATGTGGCAAAATCGGGTATCACCTAATCAGAGATTCGTTAAATCGGGTTATACCTGTATATGCAAGAAACATTCATTTTTTTCTATAATTTCATTTTTCAAGCATACATATACATATAGCTGCAACATATAGGAGTACGTCATTGCCATATAAAAACTTGGGTTTACATTTTTCAAATGTGAAGTAGAAATAAAGCTTCATGAAGTCGAAATGGTTCAATTAACAAAGAAATTATAAAATTTTCCTGATTGCAAACAGAAACAATCATAGATGTATGTCAATATTTAGCGCGCTATTTTTGCATATAATTAATTTATTTATATAACTCCAAACTAAGATCTTGCATTCAACTTTTTAGTTAAAAATCGATATACAAATATGTTGCCACACTTATTTATCGGGAGCGCTATCCATTTCAATGGGAAATTTGAAAAGGCCTTTATTTTGTGAATCCCTGAAACCATTAGAAACTTAATCTTATACAATAACAATTAAAAACGCAGAAAAATGAATTCTTGTCTATAACGTCATGTCAAAATACATGTCAATTCGAAGCCGCTCACTATGGCACATTTCAAAACAGGATGTAATAAAACAGGACATCACAAATCAGTACATGGTACGGAACAGGACCGATAAAAACAGTACATCACAAAACAGTACATGGTACACTAAAGTGCATGGTACGGAACAGGACCGATTAAAACAGTACATCACAAAACAGTACATAGTACACTAAAGTACGTGGTACGAAACAGGACCGATGAAAACAGTACATCACAAAACAGTACATGGTACGCTACAGTACAAGGTACGAAACAGGACCGATAAAAAGAGTACATCACAAAACAGTACATGGTACACTAAAGTACATTTTACTGAACGTTAAGCTGGAGGATTTTTTCAGCTTGATTTGTGAATTTTTTTTTATTGAATACGTTTAGTAATTAGGATATTATCAAGTGGATATTTGAGTTCACCTAGAGTAATTAGTCAGTATACTATATAGAATTATAATTGCTTTAAGTTATAATAAAATATCCCTTCACCTAACAATATATAACATTATTTTTATTTAAATCGCTAATACTTGATCGTTGCAAAATAGATCAAAAATTTAAGTAAATATATAGTAAATATAGTAGTATATGTATAGTATATTTATATTAAAATATAGTAAATATCTTAATATAAATATATCCCTTTTTTAACCAAAAAAAATGGCTCAATTTAAGTCCAAACCACACAAATGAGAACCAGTGAGTACAAAACCATAGTATGTAATGGCGTTTTTGATAAAAAATATCGCTTGATTTGAAGTACAACCAACACAATTGTGTGTATAGTTAGTGTTTTTTCGGGCGAAAATAAGTTTGAAAGGAATGCACAAATGTGTATGTTGGTTCAAAAAACATACAAAAATAAATTTTTCACATAGTACTTTTCCGTACCCACACAACTAGTTATTAAAACCGTAAAATAAAATTGACTATTAACTATTTTGTGGTGTTCTCTTTTAATATGTACTGTTTTGCGATGTACTCTTCCGTACCATGTACTTTAGTGTACCATGTACTGTTTTGTGATGTACTGTTTTAATCGGTCCTGTTCCGTACCATGTACTCTACTGTACCATGTACTGTTTTGTGATGTACTGTTTTAATCGGTCCTGTTTCGTACCATGTACTGTAGCGTACCATGTACTGTTTTGTGATATCCTGTTTTGTGACATCCTGTTTTAGCACATCCTGTTGTGAAATGTGTCGTTTCGTATGAGACCCATGTCAATTAGTATTTTTCAGGTGATAAATGTTTGTTTTATGGATGCATTTATTTTTCATTTTTATGGTATAGTGACGCCAGTGAATAATAGTTGCAATTTCAGTAGAAATTTCCCATTCGGCTCCGGATAGTTCTCGAATAATAAAACACGGCGATTGTCTACGCCATTATTTTAATTGTCTACATAAACATTCTCTATACACGTAGCATATTAATTATCTACGCGATGCATATAATACAGCACACTAACATCACTGGGTGAGTGGTTTTAATACCTTAATTGATAGAATTTTAAGTAAAACATTCACGAATCTCGACTGGCAAAACTGCTCTTGCGATAATATAAGTTCTATACGCAAACAAAAATCATTCTAAGCTGTATGAAAAATTCTTTCCGTCTATCCAGAGCCCTCCAATAACATTCAAACCAGCCTATCTAACCACTTAATATCAAATAGTATAAAATGGCGTCCCAAAAGAATTTCATTCCCACAATATACAAAATATAATCAAAAGGATTAAACTCAATTCACCAATCCCATCTTAAATTACACGAAAAAAAAAATCTCAATTCAAAAATTTCCCATTGTTATGCTCGCAAGATCCAAACGCATAAAAAATGTATGTTGTGTGCTTTATATTCGTTATATTTTCATGAAATCTTATTGTTTCGTATTATAAATGCGCGATCATTATCTTAACCACATAATAACACAATAAACAACAAATCCCAAGTACAACAACAATAACAACAATAAATAATATTTAGGAAAAAAAACAATTAAATCCAGTATGAAACCTTTGTACAAACATCTCAAGCTCAACAACCGCGCGCTTATATTATGCAACAGCATTTTACGTTGAACAACCAAAAAAAAAAATTTTTTTGTTTTTATCTTATTTCAAAAAATCCCGTTATTTATTATTCATAGCTATATAAGCAATTAACAATCTTATATGCTGTACAATGTCCGCACACAAAAAACAAAAATAATGTGAGCGCACAACAACAAAAAAGATTTCAATGCACAATTTTAATCTGTCACTTACAAAAACGACAAAACTTAAGTCGAATATGATTTTATTTTTTTTTTTAATTTTACTGCTTTTGTTTTATTTTATTCTGTCATATTCGTTAATTTTTTTTTTATCACCGAAAAGCACAAACAAACGTAAATTATATATTCGTTTAACGAAAAATTCATCCGAATTCATCGGTATCTTGAGTTTTTGTTTCGTACATAAAAATAACGCGAAACAGCATCGAAAATATTATCCAATCACAAGACGTACATCAAAAGCTCCGCCTTTTGTTGTTTCTGGGAGATGAGAGAAATTCATTTTTATTAAAAAAAAAAAATATTCATTTTATTACTACAGTTTGGGTGGGATGTACTGTGATTTTTTTTGTTATTATTGTTGTTGTTATTGTTTTATAAATTTTGACAAGACTTTTTTGTATACATATTTTGAGTTTATCCAATGTAACAAAAAATGTGTATATGTATTTATATTTTTAAATTTTGCTGTCACAAATTTTTTTGTGTTGAGTGCCCAAATATTTTGCAAAATGGAGATGAGCTTTTTTTGTGTAAAACAGACCGTGTGGCGTTGCGGGTAAATTTGCGTTGGGAAAGGTATTTTACCGTTTTAGTCAGGTGAATATTGAAAAACGATCGATAATTGACGTTTTCTTATTTTATGTACAAATGTGACATGTTGAGACGGTAAACACAGCGGAAACCGCTTTTATTTTCATTCTTTAATTCGTTCTATGGGTTGTAAGGGTCACGAAGATTTTCTTTATGAAGCACATCAGGGCACAGTTTTTGTATTATTAATCTGATTGGTATATTTCTATACAAATTTTGGATTGCATTTTAAATTAGTTGTAGTGTGGTTTGTGATTTTGTTAACGGTTGAATAAGCGAAGTTGAATAAGCGGTCGAATATAAAATTTGAATAGAATTAAATATGGGCGGATTGAGTATAAGCCTGGCTTATTAAGAAGTTGATCTCGTTATTTGATTAAATTCATCATTTAGAGCGTATTTTAGAGCGTACTGTAATTCTCTTAAATAACTTGAACATATTTAGTGTATCATTTAGATAAATCGCAGGTCCATTTTAGGCGAATTGCTCGAGGGGAGAAGATATACTATAAATCTGTTGGAAAATGAAATTCAGATTAAACGGCAACTATTGCACTATTTTTTTATTCTTTCCCGTTTTTATTGCTAATTATTTGAAAACTCGTGTCTGAATAACCACTATGTAAAAAGTGAGCTTTTAAGCCCGGGAAATTAAGCTTGTTAAAAATTACACAACAATTTAATTTTAATTAAATTGTTTTATTCTTTCGAAAAATCGATACATGCGGCATTAACTTTTGTAAATAATTTCGAATGCGAATATTCTGGACGTGTATTCTGAACGTCCAATTTTGGGGTATACTTTTTCGAGCACTGCTGACCTCATGTCACAAATAACACGAACAATGTCGGTTAATTGTTGCTGGTTTATCTAACTGGTTTATGTCATTTTATTTGTATGTATCGCCAAATGGAATTTATAGGGTCTCTTGTGAATTGTTGGTCTCACTCCGTATGCGGCAGTTTTGTTTATTAGCAAACCGGTTAAATCAAACGTGAGCCTCGTCATTAAACACAATTTTGCGGTAAAAGAGCGGCTGTTTCCAACTGGCGAAAGAACGATGCAAATGATGGTATCGTAGCCTTAATTCCTGTAGCAGGGTGTCAGTGAAAATATTGGTGTCATATTTTCCACGCAATGGACGGATTCGATGGACTTATTACATCATTTAGACTGTATGTAGTATAAAATCTATGCACAGTCCGACTAATAGCTTGCTCATTTGCCTGATTATCTGTGCCTTAAAACTTACGAAATTGTCTATATAATTTGCGCGAATCGATGACCTATTTTCATGAGTGTGAAGTGTATACCAATTAACAAAAACACGCATGTATTGGAAATCACACTGTTAAAATATTTCTTATAGGAATTTTGAATGAAAATTTAAATTTCATGCAATTTAAAATTAGAATAATATTTTAATTATTCTAATACTATGATGCGAATGTATAGAGATGTTTTTTGCGGAAAACTCTCACATTGCTCAGAAAAGTTTTTTGAGTAAAACTATTATTCGCTCCTTTTGATTTTCAGTGTATCCAATTCTGGCAAATGGCAAGACATCACGGAGACTACACCAAAATTCAATCGTATATAAGTTGGTTTTTAAGGCCTGACTTATCAAATGTCGTTTAAGTAAAACAGTCATAAGATTTTTTTATTTTTGAGTGAATTCGAGATTGCACCACAATGAAACCATATGTGAATAACAACTACGGGTTTAACCTATCAAGCGAGGCATATTTCGTTCCGATGTGGATTGGCTCAGGATATTTTTTGAGCAAACTGCTCATTGGCTTCTTATGATTTTTGAGTGAATCTCGTTTATACTCACAATAACAAGACATCGTAGAGATTGCACCACAATGAACCCATATGTGAATAACTCCTAGATTTTTTCTGCGCTTTTCTAAATTGTGACAATTTAGAAGAAATCGATGTACATGAAGCTAGCCCGACACTCACCCCGAAAAAACGCAATGGCAACACTAAACTATCACTATCGTGAGAGTTTAGTATCCCAGCCCGAAAAAATGTCACTATCGCGACAGTAAATAGTGTCATGATACAATGTCATAACATTTATAACATTCAGCATAAAATGTTAAAATTACTTTTATGTATTTTGAAGATATATTACTATTGCTTGGTAAATGAAGCTAGCCCGATATTCAGTTGAAAAACCCCGTTAGCAATACTAAACTAAAGCTATCGAGAAAGTTTTATATCCCAGCCCGAAAAATACCACTATCGCGACAGTAAAATGTGTCATGGTAATCTGTTATGATATTTAGAGCAATCAGCCCGAAATTATAGATATAACTTTTACGTATTTTTAAATTATCCCCTCAATTGTTTGGAAACCTACACAGCCCAAACTTAACCTGAAAACGACAATGCGGAAACTTAATTAGCATTACGTGATTGAACACTATGCATATAGCAAGAAATTTCAGCCCAAAATTTTAATTTGTTGTTTATAAAAAGTCGATTGAAATTTTGACTACAAACTGAGAGATTCAAAAAAAAATATCGGAAATAACCGGGATAAAGACGTTTGAATCTCATCTGAGAAGCAATTCTCGAGCACTTGGCATATACCACCGGATTTGTTGAAGTTTTGACTACAAACTGAGAAATTTGTAGAAAAATTCTATCTGGAATTATCTAGATATAGTCGTTTGAACCTCTTCTTTTTTCTACAAATTTTTCAGTTTGTAGTCAAAACTTCAACGAATCCGGTGGTATATGCCAAGTGCTCGTGGATCACCTGTGAGAAGAGGTTCAAACGACTATATCTAGGTAATTCCGGATAGAATTTTTCTACAAATTTTTCAGTTTGTAGTCAAAACTTCAACGAACCCGGTGGTATATGCCAAGTGCTCGTGGATCACCTGTGAGAAGAGGTTCAAACGACTATATCTAGGTAATTCCGGATAGAATTTTTCTACAAATTTTTCAGTTTGTAGTCAAAACTTCAACGAATCCGGTGGTATATGCCAAGTGCTCGTGAATCACCTGTGAGAAGAGGTTCAAACGACTATATCTAGATATCCAGATAGAATTTTTCTACAAATTTCTCAGCTTTAGCAATTGTGATATACATAGGTCAAGTGCTTGTGAATCCTTTATAAGGCGAGATATAATAGAACTTACTCCAATTAATATCCGATAAAGTTTTTCTCAACCTGAATTTAGTTCCCATAAGTCCAGTGAATTTTTTTTTGAAAACTTAACCTACTAATTTTTTTAATTTGATGTTTCAGCAGTGATCATTTTTTTTATTATTTTATCAAAATTTAGAAGCCACGATTAGTTCGATATTTATTTAATACACAATTAATTAATAGTTATAATTTGCGTGTGACTCAAATTTGCTTTATAGTTATAATTTGCTTACATTTTGTGTCATGACAGAAGTTGTATTGCCACACGTAAACAATTAAAATTTCGGGCTGAAAATTCGGGCTAGCTTCACGGAGGTAAGAAATCGAGGAATTTTTTACCACATTTTGTTACATCTTCTGTAGTCCATTTACCTCAACGGATGTAATTGAATCCATGGAAACTTTCAATAGACTGACGCATACATTTTATTCGACCGACGAGCCTCGATTTTCGGAGTCTGACGCAGCTGATAATAAGTTTTACAAGGAGTTAATTGAACACGAGCATACAAGTAGCCCATTTTATAGAATGTTTGCAAAGATGCACGAAAACATCATATCGAAGATCAATGACAATAGTTCTAATGAAATTTTAAATAAAAAAATAAGTACTTTTATCCACATTTTGTTAAATTTGTCGTCAGAAAATATTTTTCGTATTTACCCTTCTAGGCCACCTGCTATTCGGTATTCCTGGCCGCTTATCCAATGCTGATGTTGAAAATTAGTTTCGATTCGTTAAAAATCAATATACCAATTATAAACAGTTCAAAATAGGGCGGTTTGTTGATCTAATCAAAGAAAAAATAGATGGAACTCTATTAAGAATTCAATATTCCCACATCTTGCCACCAACGAAAAAATTACGAAAAAATTAAATGTATCACCCGATGCTGTTGCTCAAAATAATGCAGTAAGCCCCGAGGAAATGTGGAATAAGAAAAATAAAACCGTTAGGCCGCCTAAACATATAGGCGAAAGGGTGATAAAAAGATATGCTACGCATGCATATTATTTTCCAAGAAATTAAAAAAAAATATTTGGTTAAAAAAGAAACGAATGGTTTCCAATATATGGACGAAAATAAAGTTCGAATTGAAGTTTAGCAAAAAATGGAATGAAACATCACAGTTATATGTCAATAGAAGTGCAATTTTAAAGAATTGCTATCCAAATTCTATCTCAAACACAAATTCAAAATTGCATTTATCCTCTGTTTGCAATGTATTTGAATTAGTTAGTCATTTAGACGTCAGTCCGACTAAATGGCACAGTGGCTAAAGCTTTGGCATTTGGATCGAGAGGTAACCGGATAGGGGCAGGATGCAAAAAGAAAATTTCATCAACAGATTCCGGTCTGTGTTAAAAAGAACACAACTACGACCCCCTATCGGCGTGCAAAGAGCCGACCCATCTTCCATGTCCAGTACTATAGGCTGGCATGGAGCTATGCAATGCGCAAATTGTAGCTTAAAATCTGTCCTATAGCCGTACGTCTTCGATTTGGAATAACTGCCAATATAAGCCTATGAAAAGTTTGCTCGAAAAAACGTCCTCAGCCAATCTACATCGGAACGAAATATGCATCGCTTGATAGGTTAAACCCGTAGGAGTTATTCCTATATGGTTTCATTGTGGTGCAATTTCCACGATGTCTTGTTATTGTGAGAATAAACGAGATTCACTCAAAAATCATAAGAAGCCAGTGAGAGTTTTGATCGTTTTCGTAAGTCTGCTCTATATGAGGTATCGTTGTTTGGTAGAATTTTGGTGTTATTTTTGAGTTGATTATTAACAACTTCAGCTAACAATCTTTATTGAAAATGTTACTCAAAAACGAATCGTAGTATATTTTTAAAGACTTTATGTCGTTTAGTTTTTTATTTGTATATATTTTATTTTATATTTTAATTTCTATTATTTATAAACTCTGATTTTGTGTATTTTGAAAACTATAGCCAAATATACTACAGCTTATTAAAATATAAGATTGAACAATATTGCCATATACATTAATAAATCTAATAAAAAGGAAACACGGCGTCCTGTTTGTCTCGTTCTAAAAGTATTCTTATTGAATTCGTATACGTATTGTTGTTATTTTTTGTTAAAAACTTCACACTCATCTATTGTCAAAAAAAATTTCATTAATTTGGTAGCGTTGTTCAATCGTGAGCAAGTACCTCAAGGACAGAAACGGCAATGGATTAGGGTCATAAGCACTTATAGAATTATATAGGATTAAGAAAATTTATTTAATTGAAGGGAGAGTAAATATTGGAATCCGACAATTTGAACAATGTATAAGTCCAAGAGACTTAACAGCTTTCTTACCATTATTTAAACTGAAAGGTGCTGCACCTTCGGCTCTTAGAATTTCATATGTACACCCGCTTTGACTAAAGCGACAGCTGTCGTACTTCCTCCACATCAAAATGGACCAGAACCCACATGACCTCAATACTGTTGTTGACCGCAACGCACTATTAACAAGCTAAGCGGAAATGGTTTGCCCATCTACCTGCCAAACGTCGAAGTATACTTTATTCGTGCGGACCTGAGGGCCACAAAATGTGATTAACCTTTGAAGAAAGGCAAGTTACGAGCCTTGTACGAAGTTCCTTGTCTGCCAACTTCCTTGAAGGAAGACGATGACAGCACAGCATTCACTTTGTTTCCAGTTGTCCATGCTTTTGAAGTAACTCGGTCCCGGTTTCTTAGCTACAGATCTTTGAATGTAGGTTAGTTGTCTTCTCTGGATTGGTTCAAACTCTTGCCATAGTGACACTGTTTAAAAAAAATGTTCAAAGTGATCTAGGTTGACAGATGCTGCAAAAATTGTATAAAAGATTGAAATTTTATTCTTTAACAGCTAGGGCTATTTTCTTGGCCAAAACTTGGAAAGAACTTTTGAAATGATATTTGGTTAGATTTCAAACATTCTTTAGCAAGTTCCGATTAAATTTGGCCTTTTTGAAGAAATTCCGGACGATATAACAAAAAACGAAATAAAATTCCAGAATGAAGATTAAAAATTGTGCACAGCTTTCCAAAATAAAACCAATTTTGAAAATTTGAGTTCTGTTGTGGGGGCAGTTCTTAAACCAGGACTTTTAAAACCGGTAAATTCAAAAACCCTTGTTGTGTTATACGCTTTGGCTAGAGTGTTAAGTAAAACTGATAAGTGTTTAGACAGAAAATTAGACGTTGGTTGGTCGAAGCATATTTTTTAAGTAAGTAGAAATTTTTCTAGTATACTTCAAGGTCGATGTTAGTTTAAAAGTGCATTTTTTTGGCTAGCGCAGACACTCGTCCAGACCATCAAGGATGCCAAAAAAAAGTGGTTTCGAATGACAAGCTTTTCAACTGCGGCCTTCCCACTTTTCGGAGCCACTGTCAGTGATTATTGACAAAGTCAACGTAAAAGATCGTTTCTAACAATTTCCTCAAGTGACCAGATGAATCATTCGGTGAAGTTTCCCGAACATTTTGCCACCATCGCATCATTGGAAAAGCAGCAGCCGTCAATATTGAACCGTGAAGTACAAGCTTGACGATCTAAACATCAATCACCGTAAAACAGTTTTGAAAACTAAGCAAATATAGAAGCAGACTCACAAACTGACTTACAATTTGTGATATGGCTCCTTAATTTGCATAATTTATTAAATTGTTTTCCATTAAATACGTTCTCAATTTCGTTATTGAGCCAATAAAAGGTAGAAAATGGAGGGGTCTCGAATACACAGCACTTGAATTCTATAGTAGAAAATAAAATTTAACAGAATCAAAAATCAATATTCCTGCTTAAACTTCAGCAAAAACAAGGTAAACTTTTATTGAAAATTTTAACCAACATCATTGGAGAAATTGTTAAAGCTCCAACGGATGCTACCACTTCCTGTACTCTGATTTCCAATACATTGTTTTAAGTGATTTATAGAAAAATGCTAAGCATAAAGTTTCATCCCGGTTATAATCCTCTAACTGTCGAGATGCCGAATCTTACTTTCAAATTATCTACAAAAAAATATAAAAGCTTCTATGGAAATAAAGTTTCATTCCGATCAGTCATAATTAGTCTGGGCTGTAAAAAGAATAAATTTTTATGGAGATCTTTATGTCGAAAATCGTCATAATTCCGAATTATGACGTTCCGCTTTAATTTTGCAAAACTGATGAGGACCAATATTATTGCAAATTTAATCTAAAAGCTGTCAATCCACACAAACAGAGAACTTTTTGAAAACAACTTTTTCGGTGATGTATAGCAAATGGCAAATTTACAAAAATTTCGCAATCTGATTTATTTGAACGTGTTTGGAAAGCAGTCAATTGTGAATAGAAATCTGGCTTTATTGATACTTGAAATATCAATTTTTGTATAATAAGCTTTTCTAGCATTAGAAAAGATTTTAGGTTTTCATTGTTATATTTGGAAAGACGAATGCGTATAAGAGCTCTGGCTTTCAGCCACTTTGACGTGTTCAACGATTTTATATCACTAAGAGGTTTTTGGAACCTCTACCTTTTTAGCACCCTTCTATTAAGATTTCAATAGAAATAATGATTGGAATCGTTTGGCCAGGATTGGTCACTGCTGTTCAGTATTCAGTCACTTACACTTAAACGGTATAAATGGAAATTTGAAAACAAAATTCCCGATCAGCACCTCTGGGGTATACGCAGAGGATTTGTCGTTAATGGCGATTTTTAATGAAAAAAATGGAAAATTGTCTATTTTAAATAATCCAATGTTCGGAATGGTTTAGTCATCTGTTATGGAGGATTAGTACAAGTTGTTCCCGTGGTTTGTCATACGTAACAATTTATTGAGAAAATTTCTTCAGAATTCATCACTTACTAAATTTGAGGAAATCGCTATGCTGCTATGGAGATTTTTGTCAAATTTGCATTATAAATATATTTACCATTTAAGAGTGCCGCAAACGACGAGAACTATTGGCAAAATCTGATCTATATCAATTCCAGCCTCGTTTCTATAAAACCTTTTTTTTTGGGGTATAACCATTGTTTTATAGTTTTGAAATAAGTTTCTTTAATAATATATCGGCCTACAAACGGCTTCTAATTCCCAATACCGTTTTCCAGAAGGTTCCCTCCGTTTGCGTGAGAACCTCGTGAAGTGTTATCCGTTGGTTTACTTAAGAGTTATACTTCATTAACTTTTCTCTAATGGGGTTTCTATTAGGCGCGCCCACAACAAATCCTTGCCTTCTTTGTATACAAAATCGTAGTTCTATGGGTGTACCCATGTTCGACACCTTCTAAAATTTGTGATTGTTAATAAAATAAAATCCAGTACTCTAGATTGACGACGTAGGAAAATCAGTTTATTTTTAAATGATGTCCATTTCACGGATTTTATTTTCTCATAAATTTTAGAAGGTGTCGAAAGATTTTCGCTTCCATTACTAGAAACATAGCTGAGTTAAAGTGTTCCATCAACGAAAAGCAGGATTTAGTAATCATTTTGACATTGATTTAGGCTCTTCGATGAGTTTGATCCGCACTGCGATCAGTTTCCTGAAATTTAAGTGAAGATTGCGATTTTTGAATAAAAAACTAGATTTCTATAGAAAAATTCGGTCCCTGTACGAGGAGATATAATTGATTTTTGGCCAACATGGTTCCACCGGAATATTTGGCAAAAAAATTTCAAGGTACAAAAAAAAGATTATAAATTAATTTCTGAAAAATTTGAACTTTTTCCATTAATTGGGCGATCTTGCAAAATTTAGTGTACCGAAAGTGGCAGCTTCAATGGGAGTTTTTAAAATTTTAGCATTGATTAGAAATTGAATTCTCCCAACTTTAAATCGGCTCTGAATTTTTCTATTGATTGACTATCGTGAGCGATTATTTTCCAGCTATGGTTCACTCTGTTCACTTGTTGAAGCAGCTGTATATAGAAAAAGACGTTCTGCTACATTCGTTTTGGTACAAAATCATTTGCAAAATTTTAATTCAATTAGATGAATAGTGTGGCAACTAAAAAAAGTACCCTTGTTCCTAGGCGACGGATTCATCAGATTCGCGCATATCACTAATTTCATATAGCCCCTTTCCTATAAAGTCATTCCCGTGATATAAATTAAGAAAAAAATAAACTTTATAAAAAATTTGTACCGGGACCCTTGACCCCGGGATCCAGGCTCTTCTATTGTAAGGTTGCGGGCGTGGGCACAATAACTCATAATTTTCATTATGCTTGGTAAAAATTTAATGACGATCGGTTGAGTGGGATTATTCGGATGAAACAAACAATTTGGGAATAATGTATGAAAGCACCTAGATCCAGGAGGCCGATCTTGAACAATATTACGAAAAAATGCTCATTTTGGTAAAAAAAATACTTTTGCAAAATTAGAATTCGATTGGATGAAAAGTGTGGAAACTTATAAGAAGGGTCCCCTGGATCCAGGAACGGACCCCTCGGATTCGAGGATGTCACTATTTTTATTTAATCATTTTCCTAAACTCATTCCCGTGAAACAGTTTATTGAAATATTGAAATTTATCATAGGGATTAACGTCATGCAGAAGTATCTGTAACCCATCAATGCTACCAGTCCTATCATCACCTTGTTCAGAGTAATCGTCTATAAAATCAACTTACAAAAATTTAGGTGCAACAATATGAGTTGGCGGTATTTGCCTGACCTTTGAGAGGTTTATAAGTGGGCGGTGAAATCGCTCCACCTTTCCGTTTGTATTGTGGATCATAAGCAGTAGTTTGTATTCGATGTGGCATAAGCTCAATGAAAGCTTGGATTCGGACTGTGTATCTTGGGAGGTCGTTATGTTGAATATTTTATATTGGAATATTTCCTTTCAGCATCAGATAGCTTCTAGGAGAAAAATCCAAGAGTTTCTCAATTCTCTTTATTTAGTTGTTGATATAAGACTGCGCCTACGGTTGTATGTATTGTTTATAGCGGGTGTTCTATAAAGAATTATATTTTCTAAGCTTTTCTTGACCTGAATGAATGCATTTTCACATTCTTCAGGACAAGAAAAATTTTGACGCGTTTAAGTTTCTTGAGAAGTGTTGCCAATTGTGTATGAATTGAGGCAAGTATTTCTGCGAGTTTTGGGATGAATTGGTGGTATACCAGTCGACAAATTGTTGTATTTGTTTGACATTTTGCTGTGCTTCGGATGGCAGAATGCCATTAGGTGAAATGTTGTGACTGAGAAAGTCAAGAGTGCTAGTCCCAAACACATATTTTGCTATGTTAGTTTTGCCGCCATTATTTGATAATTTTTCGAAGAATTGTTTCAAATGGCTGCTTTGTGGCGGATTGGATCAAGTTTTACTGGTTTTGAAATTGATAAATGGCGTGTATCCATGATTTAGTGTACTACATTGTCTCTTACCGGAGAGTTAAAGTTCGGTGGAGCTGCTAAAGAAGGACATTTTTTAACAATGCGCCGTAGCTATTGTTGAATATGTAAAACAATGGTGATAGTCAACGGATCGAGTGGATGAATCAAACAATTTGCAGTTTTTCAGATCCGCTAACAATCCGAATTTCGTTAAGAAATCGCCACCAATTATACGATGATTAACATTAGGTCTTACAATTTATTACCGTCAGTTGTTATTATGGTGCCATTTGCTGCTGACAAAACTAAATCGGGATTGCGCTTTGTTACGAAGCTGCAGAATCTGTGATACTGGATTACGCTTAAATCAGCACCAGTAACAATCAGGAGTGTGATATGGAATCGAATCCCGTTAAAATAAACAACAACAGCTGCGGTTGTCTTAGGTCTGCCGGTGTGACCTTACGACTTTTTGGGTTTGCGGAACCGGTGTTTGTGGATGGCATTGCTAGGTAACAAAATTGCATAGTTTCATGATACCAATACAATTTTTTGAATGGAACTTCCCTGGGCTGATTGGAATTATAATTTTCTTGAAGGAGAAGGTGTTCGTTTTCAAGACGATTGTGAATGTAAAGGTTATCGCTGTGTGTAAAATATTCTCTAGCTTGGCTAGCCAGCTACATTTTGGAGCGTGTATCTAGAGCTGCCTGAGCCATAATTTTTTAATGACGTTCATTGTAAAATTTTTTCCGGACAACTATTTAGTTCGGTCTAATATGTCCGAAGGTTTTTGATCACCAATATCAGCTTTGCTCAAAAGTATCTTGAATTAATAAAAGAAGTGGATTGGGCCAAAGACGCTTCCACGTGTATGGCCATATCGCCAATCACAACCTGGAAACTGTTTTAGATTTTTTTTTTTTTACTAATTCTAGACATTATCCCAAGTATTGAACACTAAATTCCACTCTCGGGACCCATGGTTGCGAAGAATTTTTGAATTAATTAATGAATTTATCGAAAGGCGCCTCCACGTGTAGGGCCATAACGCCATCACAACATGCAAATTTTCTTGAATTTTTTAAAACAAATTCCAGATACCACCCCAAGTTGAGAACACTAAATTCCACTCTCGGCACTCATGGTCCGAACTTTTGTGACGATTTTTGAAAATATTGCATTTTAATAGGAAAAGAAGTGAAATAGTACGCTTTTTTAAATTTTAAAACCAACTGTTTTTTTAATTAATAAAATAAAACGGTACACTAATCTGTACGGTAAAAACCGTCGCGGCAGGGTCCCCAAATATGTCGTATGCTAATTTAATAAATATAATTAAAAAACCCTTTATTTTAAGTTTTAATTTAAAATTTATTTATTTAAAAAAAATAGTTTGTTTTGGTGTTGATCCGGCTGAAAAAACCCAAAAAACCAAATGAAATCTTGATAGTTTTTTTTTATTTTACTAATTTTTCAAAATGGCTACTTGAAAAAGGCCATATGAAAACTTTATTAACTTCCAGCTTCTAACTAATAAAACTAAACAAATTTGATCAAAATCTCTTCAGTAATTTTTGCGTGATGCGTTCACATCGACGGACCTAGCTGTCATTTTATTTTCTTCAATACTAATTTTAAATTGTGAAACAACAACAAGTACGAGAACTATTCCTGATGAATTCTTTCCACAATCTCTAGTTCGCCCCAATGATATAATCCCTTGTCAATAATATAACATCATAAATCCATTTCCATATTTTCAAAGAATTTATCAAATCTAAAAACGGTTTGATGACCATCCGAAATGCCAATGTAAAATCTATATTTAACATACAGCATAAATATGTAATGTGCATTGCCTATACCTATCTTATAGTTTCCCATATCCAGAGCAAAAAAAAATAAATCAAAAATTCCATAAAAACACATAAAATACATTAGACGAAAAAATATTTTAATTAAAAATTGAATATTCAAAAATTTCCAAACGTTAAAACAATCCAATAGCACAAAAAAGCACAAAAATTCATCCAACAAAAAGCATTTTTCGGTATCCTATGTAAATTCATCGCACAGTTAACACAAAACAGCTCCAACAACCCAAAAGACACACACACTTATATAAAAAAAACACTCGATTGTGATTGGAATAAAATAACGCCCGTATTTTTTTTTTTTTGTTTTTTCTATAAATCCGATTGTAAATCGGGTGGGTGAATTCATTTTATTGTTGTTGTACTGTTTATACCGCACTTGGTGAATTCAACAAAGCACAGCACAGCGCACAGAGAAGAAAGACGAGATGAAGTGTTGTGCAACGAAAAAAATTTTGTATCTTTTTCCAACATTGTCGACTGTGCTGTGTCCCAAATACCTACACACACAATAATATACATAAATGTATGAAAGAGATAGGTGTATATATTTTTATTCATTTATCGTTTGGTTCATTCGTTCTTAGTGTTATATGCGATTGTGTTGTTGTTGTCATTCATTTGGAGCATATTTTTACGTTACATAAAATTTAAAACCAACAAGAGAATAATAGTCTGCCTACATAAGTCAAACGAATAAGAAGTGGAAATAAGTAAAAACCAAATATATAAAACGCATTTTCCGACTTTATGGTGGATTTATTTTTTGTTTTGTGGAAATTTTTTTTGTTGTTGTTGTTATTTTGTGGTGAAAGGAAAGAAAATGAATTATATTTTTAGTGGCTCTATGTAGTATATGCAAGTGAAAAATTATGTGAATTTTATGTTGTAAAGTGAATTGTTTTTTGCTTTATTTAAGTGCACTTTTGGGATTTTTAAGCGAGAAAAGGCGCTTTTTGTGTTCAAAGTTGAATTGAATTTTCTGTTTTGTTACGTGCGATTATTTTTTGTGATATGGCATTAAAAATGATGTACCGTGGACCAAGTTCACGATTGGAGACTTTAATTGAAAAAATTCAACAGAATAAGGAACAAGGTTTTTATGATTTTTTTTATGCTTTTATACATTGGTTAACATTTTTTTGAAAGAGTTCAATGCTTATTGGAGAGGAAATGTATTTGTTAAAAAAATTTGGATGTGTTATGATTTTGTGTACTTCAAAATTGTTTGTAAAATAGGCGGTATATTGCAGAGTGCAGAGCTTCTGGAATATCAGCAATTATTATCCGATGATTTTTTGGAAAATAGTACGTTTGCAATAACGCCGATAACCAAGATTTATAGAACTATCGAAATAAATGTGGTACATCCCAAAGCACAAAAGCCTGATATGTTTTCATTCGTTTTAGTAATTGTTGGATAAGAAAATTGTGTAGACAATTGATTTTGTGTAAACAATGTCGATAATTGGTAGAGTATTATTTTTTTGTATTTTTTCATTGTCTTTTTAATACGATGTTAATTTCTTAGAGTTCCCGAAACTCAAAATTGTTTTCTAACATTTTACAATTTAACCATTACGCACTAAAATTTAATTACGTCCGTCAATTGCGCCAAACATGACAATTTCTTCAGCACATTTGTATTTTTCACCGTCCTGGACCAACGATGATTTTAAAATGAATGCATTAAGTTCATCCGTTAAACTCCCAGAATTGTATTACGCCCATGCAGTAGTATACAATCGAAATCATTTCTCAAGTATTGTGGCTAACCGCTTTTGGGACAACTTTATATGAACTCCCGTTCGCGAAATTGTATTATTAGGTTTACAAAACCAAGATGAATAGCAAATTTTATCAAAAGTATTAATACAGACAATCAAATTAGATTTTTCATTTGAACTAAAAAATGAAAACAAAACATATTTCTGATAATTCCAATGTCATTGTTGTGTCTGTGATTTTTCGTTAAACTGCGTATACGTATACGCAAAAAAAACAAAATATTTTTGATTCTATGCGGCTATTTACAGAAAATGAAATCGCAGATAAAATTTTTACGTTTAGGATGAAATATCTCTTATAGATTGTCTCTGATATTACCTCGGCAATATTTGGAGTAACCTAAGCTATCGCGCACTCGGTGAAGTAAGATCAAAATTAGTTTCTCTGTAAACTAACGATAAATTAACGTACCTCTCGTAATTCACTTCATGTATTCCTTCGCCAAGGAGTCCGAGAAATCGCAGCAAAGTCATCGATTTTTTCAACATCCAGTGTTGGTAGAAAATATTAATTGCAGTTATGGTTAGAAGAGAGTTACATTTTTAACAAAACCAAATAAAATATTGGTATATGTAATGTTTTTTATGGATTTCACTGATGATCTTGTTAATTCTAAACTATCGAATGAAAATTAGCTTTAAAAGAAATTCTCTATATACAATACACCGATATCGCAGTCCTTGTCAATGTAGCCAAAAACTCTGTTGTTCTCGTCGTAGTATATGTACTATGATTGTCGGTATGATTGTCGGTTGCTTCACGTATGTGAAGTTATCCCAGAATTCTATATCCCCAAAAAAAATTTGAGTTTGGAAAATTAAAGGCAATGTAAGAAAAAATTCATTCTGTGAAAAGTTCTCGAAAAATAACTCTGGGGTATAGGAATTTCATTGATTTTTATATAATTTTTCGTCCCGCTCCATAAATCTAAGATTATTTCGCCCAAACTAAAAATGTCTCGGATTAGGGTTACATGGTTTTGAAATGTATACCCTAATACAGCAGTATTAAGCAGTATTTTATGCCCAAAGGCATATTAATTTACACTGAACCCCAGTGGTTCAGTATTCATCCAATCGATGATGCCTAACACTGAAGACTAGTTTATTTTTTTAGACATTGTTATATACAAATTCATAAATAAAAAGGAAAAATGAAATTATTTGTACTTCAACGAAACTTATTTATTTATTACAAAATATAATAAATTATAAAAAATCGAACATTGTTACGGGGACGACTGGACTTTTTACCTATTTTTACATAATTCTTGTATGCCTGGGCTTTATAGTTGTAAATTGAATCCTCATGTTAAATAAATATATAAATCTCCATATTCTTCTCTTAAAGTGCACCAAAGATCTGGCCAAGACACAGTTTCAAATATGGGCAGTAGTGAAGAATCTGAAATCATATCAATGAAGACTTCATACTCTCTAACTGTGAGTTTTTCTGGTATTTTCTGAACTATGAATGGGTTTCGAATCCATATGTAATTTTTAAGCTTTTCGTTCTGCTCATCTGGAAAATACTGTTTAACTGAGTTTAGAATATCTTCCAAATGATGACGAACTTCATTAAATATAAACGATATTAAATATTTCGGCACCAGTTGTATTATTTGGCAATGGTTCAACAAAAGCGTGTTCGGCATAACTGTACTTAAATCGGTTTTCTATTGATTTCTCTTGGACGCTCTAAAATAAAAATTAGGTTAACTGCAACATACATAAAAAAAATGGCTGTGATTTATAAAAAACGAGTTGAAGCGGTGTTTTAAAGTGCACAGCCGCAAGGACTAAAAATTTCGGTTGCAAATGCTGCAAAATATATTAAAAAAAGTCGAAAACCTTTGTACAAAAATGGATTACACATTATTCAATGTATAAAAATGTTGACGATTTGCCAGATACACGCAAAATCCGAACCACTATAAACAAGGAGAATGAGGCCATCATACAGTTATTTGCTGAAAATTATTCGTTAACGCTGGATGTAACTGTGAAAAAATTGGCGAAAAAGAATATTATTATACCAGAAACACCCTACGAAATAGAATTATGGAATATGACTACGCATATGAGAAAACTTTGATCAAACCACTGGTAACACAAAAATGCAGTGGGCGAATGAACACAAAAACAAAGATTGGACTAATGTTGTGTTTACCAATGAGTTATCCTTTTCGAGTTTTCATGTTGAAAGATGCTTTTGGTCAACTAAGCAAAAAAAGTATTGTCCGAACTTTGAAGCACCCACCCTAGCTCCATGTATGGGGTGGGGATGCTTCAGCAAGCAAAGTTTTAGCAAATAAATCGTTTCCACACGGAACCTAAACGCACTTGTCATGAATAAAATTTGGTTGGTTGGTTTGGTTGGAGATTTGTTACCATTTGTCCTTAAATTGTTTGGAGCGGGGTACTGTAATTGGATCTTGCAAGAAGAGAACGATCCAAAACACCATAGCATACTCTGTTAGGAATTTAAACTCAAAAAGTGCGGCACAACATTTGATTGGCCAATTCGACTAGCTACCGTGTCATTGAATAGCGACACATCGGTGATTTCTTTTGCCGCCTTTTCATCGAATATATACATTTAGTTATATATCGAGTATGGACTGCACAGGGCTTGATCAATATCTCAGCTATTGTATAGCTTCTCCTTCCAGTACAATACGGTAACTAACGGTATAAGGTGCTCTTCTCATTTCTATAAGTTTTGAAAGTTGCAACAGTTTGGTTTTGACACTTTAATTCATGTTTCAGAACACTCTTCTTTCGACACGCTTCGTATAAAGAGAATAATGGTGTTATTCCTCTACAACAGCGTTTTATTTTGCAGAAAACTAGAACGAAATTAAAATATAAATTCTCTCCGTGTGTCGTACATCAGTATTTTTTTGTGAAATTTTTTGTTGTTGTTGAGTTCGTTGCCATACTTAATTATAAATAACAAATATCAAATAAAGTATTTTGTATATGATGTCAACCAAAATGACAATGTTTGTGCCAATCAAAAAGCACTACCAGTTGATGATTTGGGTTGTGCTTATGATAAATGTACCGATGATGTCCATGAAAAAATTCGTCGATATCACGTTTTAATCGCGCTGATATTTTTAAGCCAACTGTTGAAAACATCACAAATGCTATTGGATGAATATGATGTAGGAATCCCGGGTACAATTACAAACCTCGACAAATTAGCGATACCTGTTTAAATTGTGCGATACCTGTTTAAATTGTGCGATACCTGTTTAAATAATGATATTTGCCCATCCAGAGAGTGCAAAATAAAATCACCAAATAAAAAATATGTTCTGGTTCTTTCAGTGTAAATTCGCCAAGTTTCGCCCCAAATTACTTCGTCCGAGCAAACACTTTTGTCCTTCACGAAAATTGATTTTGATGAGAGAAAAATCAAACAATTATTTCTTTCGTCGCCCGCTTTGTAAATTTAAATCTTGGAATAGAACCATAAAAACAGATGCGCTATATGTTATATTACATATAACATAACTTTAGAAGGAACAAATTTTTTCTTACACTGCTTCTTATTTTCCATTACAATATGCAACTCAAAATTTAACCCAAATGCAACCCAAGATCAAATTGGTTATTGATATGTTAGTGTTACCTAAGTAAATATTTTTATTTTCTGGGATAGAATTCTGGGATAACTTCACATACGAGGTTGCTTCAACCATTCCACCATAGTTTAGTTTGATGTCGTGCATACCAACCACCTTAGTAAACCCAATAAGTAACAACAGATGTAAATTTCTGGACCTGTTATTTGCTAACAAGGTAATATTTTCCAAAGTCTCATCCCGTGAGGACTACGTCGGCTACAGCAATATTCATCACACTCCTATTAAGATAAATAGTGTTCATGAAAATTGCGATAATAATTCCAATTACACTTCTTTAAATGAATTTCTGGCTAATTGCGATTGGGACTTTCTGTAACGCGGTGGTCATTTAAATGATGAAACATTCAACACGCTACTACCATCAACAAATTTGTTCCTTTGGTAAAAAACCATATATTATCCAGAATTACTTTGATATGATTTTAATAATCGATATGATTTTAATAATCGATCACATCGATCAAACAAACGAAAAACTTGAATCCCTTTAGATTCTGAAATTACCTGTAAGTCGATTCTGGCTTTCTCATATAGGAAAAAGGAATTAGGAAATATATTTACATAGCATTTTTGTCACAAAATTTTTTTTTCTGGCCTACTGTGTTAAACAATTTGTGTAAATTTTTTTAAAAACAAAATTAAATAGAGAATATTTTTTCCATCCAGTTTCGGTACGGAAAAAAATATTTCCTTAGTAGGCTGGAAAATGATATTTTTTACGAAAACGCTATGTAAATATTTTTCATAATTCCATTTACCTATATAGAAAAGCCGGAATCGACCTGCTGAAAGGAGGAGTCCTCAGACAAGGAAGTGCTTCCTATATCCGTGGCTCTGCAATATATGCAATTAATGCCTACAAAATGAAGAGAGAAAAGAAAATAATATTAATTCAACTGTGGATATTAAGAAATAAAGTAAGTAAGCGTATTTCCTTTAAATTATGTATATCACAAACCATTTATAAAAACTTAATAATTTTAACAATAAAAAATATCAAATAATTAAAGAAAATTAAGCAAAATTAGAAAATGTAGAATATAAATAAAATTATAAGTAGAAAATTCGAACAATAAAAGATATGGCAAAACTTAGCCGTAAATATTTTTCCTGGTGATCAATCCTGCTGCCACCGGCAACCTTGAACGCATCTCTCGTCCTTGCCAAGTTTATATTCGCGTTAACATCGCCTCAACAAAGAAAATTACTCTGTACCGCAAAAATGTATGTACTTCTTTTTCCAGCCTCGTATTAACAAAAAAAATTGATTAGGAAAGCTCTTAAATATCGCAACTTCCTGCACTATACTATTCACGCAATTTCGGTTTTTTGTGTATTTTCCACTGAAAAAAAAATTATAGTAGGTACTGGTGTCCCTCGAGTTATGCGATATTTCATTTATTCAGATTTGATTTATGCGGCTTGAAATTTTGTCTGAAAATATTGAGTTATGCGGCTTGGATTTTGAGTTATGCGTGCATTATACTATTTTTTAATAAAACAATTTTTTTTTACTAACTATACTATATACTTCGCTAAGTCAATGAGTATATGTTAAGTATATGTGTTTTTAATATAGTTAATATAGTTAATATAGTTAATATATTTCATAGTAGAATTAAATTTTTTTTTATTGATTAAAAGTATTTTTGTTTTACAGTACTTGGAATATTGCTTAGAGTTGTAAGTATTTAACTACTTTCTTACTTACACATGTGTGTATGTAATTAAGTACTTACACACAAAGCATTTTATTAGAGAGATGCCAAATGAAATAGTGAAAGTGAAACGAAAAAAAATCGCAATGGAAATTAAAATCAAGATTCTAGAAAGATTTAAAAAAGGATGGACCTGCGGCTATAGGGTGCGATTTTGGAATGGGTGAATCAACAGTACGTGCAATTAAGATGAACGAAAATAAAATAAGACAATCGCTCGAGGCTGGTTCAACAATCAGCATGGATAAGACACTTTTAGCCAGAAATCCTTTAATGGAAAAAATGGAGAAGTTTTGATGATCTGGATAATCAAAAAAGAACCAGAAAAATATGTCTTTGGATGGCACAGCAATCCGTCTAAAAGCAGTGCGTATTTACAACCACATCAAAATAAATGAACCATTCAGTTCTATTAGCCAAATATCAGAATTTACTGGAAGCAAAGGATTACTGGAGAATTTTAAAAAGGATTTTCCTTACATAACGTCAAGCTATTGGGTGAAACAGCATCAGCTGATAAAGAAGCAGCGAAGTTATATCGAAGAAGGCGGATATGTGGCGGATCAAATTCTTAATGCCGATGAAACTGGTCTGTTTTGGAAGAAAATGCCAAATTGCACATACATTTCCAAGCAAGAAAAAACTTCGCAAGGTTTTAAGGCGGCCAAAGACAGAATTTCGTTGATATTATGTAGTAATGCTTCAGGTGATTTGGTAATCAAACCATTAGCCATCCATTTCCTGTATTTTGGAGAGCGAACAAAAAAGCATGGATGACTTCCATTTTATTTCGAGAATGGTTTGTAAAAAGGTTTGTTCCTGAAGTAGAACATTACGTTAAAAAAAAAAACTTAAGTTTCAAAATTTTATTAATTATCGACAATGCTCCATGCCATCCACTTGATTTAAGCCATCCCAACGTTCAAGTAATTTTTCTGCCTCCAAACACAACATCCCCCATTCAGACTCAAGATCAAGGAATTATTTCAACTTTTAAGGCTAAATTCTTGCGACTGGTGTTCGAGTTTCTCGAATAAGATGGAAGAGGACTCAACTTTATAAGTAAGTCAAATCTGGAAAAAGTACACAATTCTACACTGCGTCAATTTTATCGGGCAAGCAATTAAAGAGCTACAATAGTCAACTCTTCAAGGTTCCTGGAAAAATTATAAAATTAAAATTATTAACATAATACAAGAGATGTTGAAATTGAATTGGAACGTGTGTTGCAAATAGCGCATTCGGTTGATGAGGAAGGCTTTAATGATATGGGTATGGATGAAGTCAACACATTGCTTGATACTGACGAAAATCTAAGTGAAGTAGATTTAATAGATTTATTAAATAACAACACCGTAGTAACCGTCTCAGAGGATGACATTGAGATAGAACCTCCTCGTTTTACATCAAAAACAATAGGAGAAGCAATCGAATTAGTACATAAACTGAAGTCTCTTATAACTCACAATGATGCCGAAATAGACCGAATTCTTTAAAAAACCTAATGGCTCCGTATGTTTAAATTCAAAACGAATTGTGTCGTGCTAAGAAACAGTCATCGATTTGTTCATTTTTGAAGTAGACTCAGTTAAGTCGCTTATCCGCGGAAACTGATTATTCAAGTGATGAAAGTGTAATAACAAAACCAAGCTCAAATCGTCGAATGCTCATTGATTCGGAGTCAGACTGAATATTACTTAAGTATTTACATTTGCTTTTTTTCATTCCTTACGAATAATGGATTTCAAATTTTTTATTTGCGTAGGATTTTGTTTTGATATTTAATATGTACCAGTATGTCATTTATTTTATATTTAAAATTAAACTAAATTAAATAATTTAGAAACGTTACTTTCCAAATTTTCATTTCTAACTTTTCTGAATTATGCGGATTTGAGTAATGCGCTGTTTTTGCGGAACCAAGTACCGTATAACTCGAGAGACACCAGTACATATTCCTCTTTTATCACACTGCGAATTTACTTTTACTGTTGACCTTATAAATATATTTTTATGTGGGCTAAACTCCAACTCGAATTCCAACAAAACAAAATCACAATCAAAAAAATTGTTAATTACAATAATTTTTTTTTTGAGTCTTGCACTCTTGAATATCTGATAAGAAGTGAACGAATCAGACAGACAAAAAATCATGTTATCGCATTTTGATTGATTGATTGATTGACTGGAGTGTGCGACCAAACCTAAGTAAGATTCCCGGTTGACGCCGGGCCCATCCGCACACTCTTTTACATATAACCAGATGGAGGGATAGGAAAGGTTTATTAATTATTATGGAAATTGACCCGGTTTCAGACACCTAAGAAGTCAATAGTTAGTAAATTGTTGGTTGAAATGTAATATAAGAAGGTTAGCACAAGACAACACAATTATTTTTGATTTTTTTTATATACATATTCAGCAGTCAGCATCCTAAAAAAATTTATAATTAATTAAATTACAGTAAATTTCAAGAAATAAAATGTCATTATTATGAGTCAAATTGTACTTGAATACAATAAATGTAATGTTCTGATTAGTATTAAACTAAACTCAAAAACCCTCACAGTCTCCCGAAAAAACCTAGAAAAAAGAAATGCCACGATCCTTGGAAAACTATCTAAGTACAGCAATATTTAACTGCATTTCAAATTTACTCTGTAGCTTCCAAGCTAACTGTAATTTCAAAAAGTCAAATATCCTCTGAAATATCATTTTTATTAGCAACCAGATAGCCATTATGATTCCTGCCTTGTCTGCTCTTCTGACTTGTAAATTAAAATTTTGTTTTTAATTAGAAAGTATTCTGGCTTCAAATAAGTTCTGTAATCAAAAATCTTCATTAGGACAAAATAAATTAGCTTAATCAGGAACTGCAATTAATAATAAACACCTGATAAATCTCGATAACTCTAAATTGCTTAACAAATTAAAATATAAAAAATATAATATTTTAATACTAAAATTCTGAATAATTGGATGAAGGAATATTAGCAAATTAGTTAATCTCTGAAATCAAACTATGGAAAGAATCATTTTTATAAATAATGATAATAAAGTGTATCAAGAAAAACTTGTAATGTTTATCCAGGAGTACTCGATTCACGCTTTTCTAGAATCAAAAATCAAACTCACTATGCGGCACATAAAGTTATTTTCGGAACGATCCCAATAGTCGAATCTTCTCCCTGTGAAACCTCTACTATTTACCAAGCGATCTTCCGCTAACATCACTAATCAACAACATTTATGACAAAGCCGTGATGAAACCATGACAGATTATAAACGTATCGTGGTAAATTTTATAGATCAAAAATTTCAGCCTACGACTGATCATCCTAACTTTCAAAGTGATTCCACTCGCGCTAAATTGAAGCTAAACTTCAACAAAAACATCTATAATATTCATGAAAAAGACTAATTTAGATATGTATATCTAAACCTCAGACAAGGGTTCTGTGTAAAACTGCAAATTTGCCTTCTTATATTAATAATTGATAAATACATCAACTCCCAAACAAAACAATTTAAAATGACCAAAAATAGCTTAGAAATATAGGTAACAATAGAGCCTAATATTATATGAATACAACCATCCGTATAAGCCTGAGAAACATAATGTTGAATGAACTAGCATCACAAACCGCAGACACCGACCTACTACTACTCATAATGAACCTATTTAAAGTACTCTAATATGAAAGAAAAACACAATTCATTTATTTATCCTCGTCGCCACTGTGTATATTGATCTAAGATCTAAGATTCGATCGTTATTTTTTGTGTCCTTTTATTCAGCAAAACATTCACACACACACAAGCACAAAAAGCAAATATATAATAAATATATTATAATTAGCTATATACCCTACTGGAAGGCAATCGATGAGCTCACCGATGGGCCCATCATGAATCCCTCAACGAAGTCTCAATGAACTTTATTCCGGGCCCGGAACCAAAATTATTTATATATCCAATGAAATCCTATGTGAACCAACGAATGAACCTCATAACGCATTGACGAACTCATCAACGACCCCTGTAAAGAAGTCACTGAAACAGTAATAAGGCAGTTCCTACGAAAATTCATGCAAGCAGTGTAATATAATCCATTAAGGGGCATTTTGAATGATACCTTATGTTCAATATTTTATGTTTCAACCAGAAAACAAAAGACGTCTCCATTTTTGCAAGTCACTTTCAGTCCAGGTACACACATTGAACTAGCTCCATTGCACGTTCCTATTATCAAGAAAACAACCCACAATCAATCTAAAGATAAGAAAATAAAATCTGCGTCCCTAATCACTTCCAAAACCCTTACCAGAATGAAATGCCTACACAAGCTCAAAAAATTAAATTCGATTGCAACTGGATTTCACCATTAGAAAAGTAATAATAGCCTCTCCAATAACGACCTTCATGAACATGTTTGTTATTTTTTGAACTTGTCGCCTTCGATAGCACAGTAAGTAGAGCGCTTGCTATGTAATTCGGGGGTCCCGCTGAGCGTTTTTAATGTGTTATGTGTTACATTGTGTATTGTCTTATATATCTCAAGCCATAGTTATCGGCTTTTCTCCATAAATATTTGTCTATTCAGTAGAACGCCCAATACACAACTTCAACTTCTCACGGAGAGAAAGATAATTGCAACACACCTTCTGTTCAGAATTTCATCAAGAAGCCCACCCATGCTATTGTCATCAATTGCCCGACCTACAAAAAATTTGGGCACATTCAATCAAATAAAATTTGATGGTTTTTCAATACCAAATCAAAAATCCATGCAATTCGCGTGTCTGTGAGAGCTCCCGCGCCACTGTGTTCGAGCCCGATGAACATTTTCCGATAGGGTAATACAAAATGAACTAAATAAAATAAAATGAAAACAAAACTGCCCTGATCTCGTACATTGTTTCTTCTTATACCTCTTGATACTCACACATAGCAGAGCAACTATAACCACATTTTCGTGGGTATCGAAATGTAAATCTCATTGTACACCTCTAATGCTAATCTCCATGTAAATATAATAAATATAGCTACTTATGAGTAAATTCATATATAAAACAAAACATAGGATTCAAACAAAATTACCAAAAGCAGACAAAAACAAAAAATAATCGTCGAGCAAAAACAACAACAAAAATTGTTAGCCAGTGTGATAAAACAAAACAACAGAATTGAAACACCCTTTCTTGCGCAAACGATACTCGAATAACCTACTAGATGAGAATACTAGTACTCTGCGCCTCTATGAGTTATTAAATACAGTTATTATGATTTAATACTTAAAATTTATTTGTAAAAGTATGTATTAATGTAATAAAATATGTGTTAAAATAATCAAAAAAATGAAAAACACTTATCTTGTGCATCTTTGGAATCAAAAAAAGTCAACTTTTCACTTTACTGATTAAATTCCACAAAATATTATTAATATTATTATTTATTTATTTATTTATGGACACATATATATTAGTTAATTGATTAGTTAATCAAAACACATTTAAATTATAAATTATTTATTTATTTAGAGGAGAGACAGAAAAAACACGTCTTTTCTCTACGACGTTTAATCGCCGACCCAGACAAAAAATCATGTTATCGCATAACAAAAAAAACGGTCAGGTGCACACACCGAAAAACAATCATCGCAATGACTTTATCAAATTGCCTACGCCTCAGGCGAAAGTGATTGTTCATTAAAAGTAAATCATTTTATTACGTTTAGGCTCATAAGATAATTCACCACAGTTTAGTGTAGATGGCCCGGCTAACCTCATTCCGCCCCAAATTACTTCGTTCCGATTTAATGTATTTTATTCGAGTGGGATTAAATCGAATACAGACGCAAATCAATACAATACATTGTGGTAAACAATATTTTTCGTTTTGTTCTCCGGCACGTAAATGAACAACGATGATGGTTTGCCTACTCTCGAACACGGAAATTTCAGATTTATTCCGTACACTTCCAACGATTGACCTTGCGATTTGTTAATCATCATATATAGCTAACGCTAAAGGAACGGGGAACTGAAAACGCTTGAAGTCGAACGGAATGTCAATTGGAATCAGAGGAATTTTTTCGGGTATAAAGAAGAATGACTTATGCGATGACTTGCTTTTTTAGGAAAATTCCTTTAGAGATGCTTTCGGTTGGACCCGGGTTGCTTTTTCTTATTTTTTTTGTCAGTTCAAACAAGTTTCATCGCGGAGCTTAGGACGTTTGTGGAGTACCAGGAATAGATTGCTATAGGGATGATCTTTCGATTATCAGTGGCACTTTCTGCCTTTCTCCGGGAATAGGGAATTTTGAAAAATATTTTCACAACATTTTTTTCCGAATTGCATTTTTCTAGCCTATTATGATAGAATTAGTTTCAAGTCAATATTTTAGAAAAAAAGGTGAATGGGAACTTTTGTTCCAAAAAATTTTTTCAAATAAATTATTTCCCATTTAACTTTGATTCAAAAATTTTTACACCAAGCGAATTCCATCAGTAGGCCAAAAACAACAATTATTTTCCCCAATTCCCCAGTCCCAAAGAAAGCCAGAATAGTGCCGCAGGTAGATCCTGGTTTCAGGAAATTTCATTTAGGGTTCATCAGCTTGGAGCTTTTTTCAGTATTTTATTTGGCTCAACGATTTTAATAACATTTAGCAGAACAGAATTTTCAAATGCAATAAAACGATTACAAGGAGTTCTGATTTCTAGATAATCCATCATGTTGTCTCGTGTAGGGTGTTGAGTTTTTCGTTAATTAGATATCGTAACGGCGCTATATTCTATCATACTTTGAAATGTTGCACCATGTTATGTTGGTTGCGTTACGGTTACATTATATCACATAATTTCTTTCCCCCTCAAACTATTTTGAAGTCGTCTGGTGTGGCACGGTTTCCCTAATTATTTGCACTATTTTGAAAAAAAATTGTTGAAGGATATGCCAAGGAATCGAATTGCAGAAATCGATTTATCCTTACTGAGGCTCTTTTTTTTAAATTAAGGGTTTTCTAATATCAGGAATGAATGCCGATGAGTCGTAATTTTGGGAAAATTAATTTAGGGTTTAGTGATTTCGATTTTCGAGTGATAAAAATCGATTGTGATGAGTTCTAAATTCGGGGGAAATTTTTTAGGGCGTTCTCAAATTTAATCCAGTTCTCTATTTAAATTTAATGATACAAAAATTTGAGAGACGATGTTTTCGAATGTCAGGAAAAAGCTACAATTAACCATGATTTTGGGAAATTTGTATAAAGGAGCTCCAGTTTAGCAACTATGCTGCATCTTGTTCCACAATAGAACTATGTCATCTCAATAGAAGGAGACGGAACTCAGATTACTGATGAAAATGGGGATTTAATATAAATTTTGGACATGCCTCTTGAAAATTTTTAATTTAAATGAACCTAATCCATTTCATTCCAAAATTGGTTCCAGGTGTGATTTTGAAAAATGAGTTAATTGCATGAATCGAAGGTTATGGTACTATGAAAATATCCAATTTGATTGCACATTTTTTTTTTTTTGTAGTAGTTATTATTCCGAAAAAGTAGTTTTCGAGTGGATGTCTATCTATCTGTATCCTCTTTACAGCCCAGAGAGACTTACTATTTAGATGAAACTTCATACTTTAACTTGTTTCCTAAATTGGATCGTCCCAATGAAATGTGGCAGAATTTTTTGACGTTTTTTCGAAATACTTTGAAAGTATAGCATTTGTGAAAAAATGATTAAGAACAGGAAGATTCTAAATTAAATTTTTAACAAAACTGGTTTAAATCATTTCTGCAAAATTTAAGCTTATTAACGTTTTCAGTTAATATATATACTGCTATTTCACCATAATTCGGCCACTATATAGCTCAAACAGGTCAAGTGATCGATTCGGAGCTGTTGTTGGCTTCCATAGGAACTTTTTCGTTTTTTGTCATATTTTAAAAAGTATAAAATTCACGAAAAATTCTATTAGGAACAAAAGGATTCTAACTTAAATTTGCAACAAAACTGGTCCAGATTATTTTCCAAAAATTTAAGCGAAAATGAGAAACTTTGATAAAATTCTTTTTTAAAAGAACTATTAAAGCCAAAAATATATATTAAATTAAATTGGCAACAAAATTGGTCCGTAAAAAACTTTTTTTTTTGCCAAAATTCGGCTCAGTTTTCGTTTTAGTAAGGTTATTACCCCATAGCTAAAGAGACCAAAGAAACCGATGCGATATCAACAATATGTAGACTGCCATATTTTTGATATCGCGTCTTTGAATGAAAACTTATTTAATGGCACAAAAAACTTTTAATTCAACCATCCTTGACCGAGCAATGCTCGATGCTCCAGAAACTTGTTCCAGGAGATGTAAGTAAGATCTAAAAATATACTTGACCCACACACCACCCGAAACATTCTATACGCACTATAAACCGCATTACACCATCTTATCATGCGTTTAATTTTCTTATATGATATCACCACACCGTATAATTTTCATCCACCCATACACAATTTATAAATACTGGCTCGTCTTCACACAGACACACCGGAAATTAGCACTCTAAATTTTGTCAATAAACTTTAAAAAAAAAACAATTTCACACTTTTTTATGTTGTGTGCTCTCTGCATCTCGTTATCATCTTAATTGGCCATCTCTACATTATAATTTTCTGCTTTTTATCATCATCACCCACAACACTCTTTATAGAAAGATTGAAATTAATTAAATGAAATTAAAAGTTTTCGGTCTTTCTTAGTACATTATGTATATGAATAACTACTATAGTCGTAAATAGTTGTATTTTTGTTAATTGATAATATCCTTTATGGATGTCCCATCCTACACGTACCCCACACTCACACAAATATATAAATTATTTCTCACTACAAAGCAATTTATAATTACTCTCTATAATGTCTTAATTAGAATTCTACATACAAATCATGTTTTACGTTACAAATTGATGGTAATATTATGTAAATTATTATGTTCGTTTTAATGTCCCATTTATTGACATACATAAATTGGCACGAACATAAATTAATTGGAAGCGCAAACTTTCCGGATATACGGACGCACCGACGCTGCGCGATTACAAAATCATAAAAAAATTACGTTTCATACAAGAAAGCTCGTTTACCGCCTCAATTAAACAATTTGACAAAATATAAAAAAAACCTTTAAGATGTTAAATTAATTGTTGTTAAAACAGAACTAATTTATTACATTCGTATGTGTATAGCGCATGTAGGTACAAACTGACAAATAATGAATACAACAACAATAAAATCTGTATGTAAGAAGAAAACCAAATTACGCGAATGACGAGTTATTTAGTTCCCCGGCGCCATATATAAAACGAACGCCACACATCTTCTCTATAATACACACCGGTCTTCGTTTACTTCTTCGTGTGGTCATCATCAAATTTTACGGAAACCGTAAAAAAATTTCCTTTTTTTTCGATGAAATTCGTTTTAATTAAATTTTAACAATCTTGGTATATAGCTAGACGCGCGAGTATATAAAATTTGTGATCTATTTCATGTGATCTCTATCGCTGTCATGATAATTAATTGGAATCTATATATAATATCTTATAAATGATAAAAGGGAAATTCTAATTAAGAACGCGAGCGCGTAAGTTTCTTCATCACAAAACATTGTATTTAAAGTAGAAAACAATTTGATTAAATTAAAATTTGTAAATGGGATTTGGTGTGTGCGTCGCTCTGTATATTACGCGCACGGATATACGCAGTGAACCGCGCACTTAGTATCATAATTATTGTCTCATTCATTAGGAACCCACATCACATCTATGCATGCACAATGTTTCGGTTTTTTTCATTTTCTTCTTTATGTGAATGAGATCATCTTATGATCATTTTAATTATATCCAAGTATAATTCTGTATTGTAATGAAGTGCGCACCAAGAGTCGTCGACTATTTTCTACCTACGCGTATAAGTGGAACACGTTTTAGAGGGGTGTTTTTCGGGGATTACAGATCAAAAGAGAATTTTATGCATACAATTTTTTTAATTTATTACGATCATTGAGGAACCCATCTGTGGTTAAGCCTTTATTCCACGATGAAACACATTTTCTCAGTGAAAAAAGAGCGAGGTAAAAATATAATTTCGCCACATGTCAAAATGAAGCAAAAAAAATTCAGTAAATTTTTACTGACAAAATCGTTGTTATATGTAGTGGTGTGTTGCTATAATGAAATGGAAAAAATTGTAAGCGCGAAAATGCAACGTGAAATACAACTAGGGTTGCCATAAACTCACTTGTTTTTATAATAGAATTTATGTATGTGAAGTTATTCCACGATGCTATCCAAAAAAAAATTGTTTATTAGGCAACACTAATCAATAAAAATCTTCATTTGCACTTGTATGAAGTTACCCAGCCCGGATTTTATTAAACATCACGCTAATGCAAAAATTAAATTCATTCCTTTTGAATTTTGCGAATTTTAGCCATGCAACCGTTATAAAGGTTGGTTTACAAAAAATAACATTTGTTTTATTCGAAAGATCAATACATGGCATTAATATTTGAAAATGCGGCTTTTCTTGGTGAAACGCATTTTGGATGTCCAATTTTGGGCTACTTTTTCGAGCACTGCTGGCCGTATGTCACGAATAACACGAACAATACTGGCCTCCAAGGCATCAATTGTTCCTGGTTTATCAGCATAAACCAGTGATTTTACATAGCCCCACAGGAAATAATCGAGAGATGTCAAATCGCACGATCTTGACAGGTCCATTTCTCAAAATCAACTTATCGCCAAATTTTAATTTTAATAAGTCGATTGTTGCGGTCGCCGTATGGCACGTAGCGTCATCCTATTGAAACCACATCTCGTCCGGATCAATGTCATCCATATTTTCAAACAAAAAATTTGGTGGGTTAAAAATCATGGTGCGGTAATAAAAATCACGAAGTCGTCTATAAGTTGCGCGAATCGACGACTGATTTTTGCCAGAGTATACGGATATCTCCCAGAGTATATTTTTCTTAAAAATCAGGCTTAAAAAAACAACCTTTATCTAAAGAGCATATATTTAAACGAACTAAACTTACATTCATGATAAATGTACGACACGTTAAAGATATAAACTAGTCGGATTAAGGCTATGTAGTTTTGAGATAGTCACATTCGTACCATACTTTTAGAAAAGTTAGCAAAAATAGTTTTATGGCACCTTTTCGAAATTGGGCCCTGGGCGCATATTCTTGAAATTCAATCGAATAAAATCGTCTAGGACGACTACATTTCACCGTATTTTTGAAGCTAATCGAATTTTTTATACACCACTCTCATCGCGGTCAACTTCTCGTTGTGTGGTGATTATAGTTTTATGTCAAAAAAATTTGACATTTGTTGGTGTTAGTTGTATTGTCATATGTTATTAAAGCCTGATTTGCCTCTATAAAGTCTATTAAGACGTCTTTTTGTTGTTTAGAGATACGCTCTAATCTTTGTTTTGGTTTATCCATTTTGAAAATACAAAATGTAACTTGACAGAGAAACGTATGCGAAAATGAAACTCACGGGTTTTATACCAGTAGAAAATTTTCGTGTACTTTTTAATCGAAAATTTTCACTTACGAATTTCAAGAATGCAATAATTTGAATTTTCGATTGGGATGACGCATTTTCGCAGAAATTCGTCGGCGATTTAATTCGACTGAATTTCAAGAATATGCGCCCGGCCGCCCGATCGGAATACAATTTACTTTGAAATTCTTTATATTATTCGAATTTTTCAATCATTTTTTTAAATTAAGAATAGTATATTTATAATTAGGAGGAAAAGTACTGCATTCCCGGACGATAGTGGAAATTGGCAACCACGGGAGTCCGGGAATGCACTTTTCCTCCGAATCGTACATACTATTTTTTCTCCGATCGAACTTCAAAACGAATATAAACCCAAAATAATTTTTTGTATTATTCATTAATTATCATATTAAGAAATCAAAACAAAGTCAAAAATCGAAAATAACATAAAATTATTGCTTAGTTAGCCACGACATCATAAGACATAAATACATTTTTTTTTTTTTTTTTTTTTTTTCAAAGAAAAATCAAATATATTCCCGGATTAGGCCAGAAAAAATATTCTCGTGCTATTATTACTTGTTGCTTAGCAACAAATACAACATACTCGAATCATGAGCTTTTCGTTTCGAAAAAACAACGGAAAGTTATATTTTTCCTACAATTGGAGAAAAACATAATTGTTTCTCGCTACTAAGGGAAAGATTCCGCCTAGGTAAATCGATTTGAAATTATTCCCTTAGTAGGAAGAGACAAATAGTAGTAAACTTGAAAACAAATTTAAAAAATGATAATGTAGGCGGCGAAAAATTCGAATATGTAATATAAAGAATTTCAAAGCAAATTGTATTTCGATGGGCGAAATTGCCACCGATTTCAATAATACGGCCCCCAAGCCAGATATATCCATACAACTCGTATTTGAATAAAAATAACATTTAAATTTGGCACGTTAAAAGTATTGATCGACACTTAATTTCCGCTTTAAATTTTTCGTCAGCGGATGTTATAAAACCAATAGTTTATATTGAAATACTAGTTTTTGTTTTATTCTAGTTTATAGATTGAATTTTGTTTCAACAGACATTTTTTTAAATGAATTAAATAATTTTCTTGTTACAGATAAATGGAAAAAAAACCAAAATTTTATTTGGAGACATAAATATTGATTTGTTTCTAGATCCATCTTTGAAGGAAAAATGTTTGTTGTTGTGTGCTTCTTTTGGGGCTGGATTCTCTAATGATTATTGTTACTACGGCATGTTCAAATACGTGTACTGATCACGTGTTTTCTAAAATTTGTCATTTCAGAAGCGCTCTTGAGGGTAAAAGTTTAGATCTGCATGTGACTGACCATAACACTATTATGCTAGCGTTAAAATCTCCCAATCCAATTAAGAATATTCCGCGATATTAAGCTCGATGGCAAACAAGAATTAACTATTGCAATTTATTAGAAAGTTTGACGTATTGTGCCGGTACTCTCTACTGATGATCCAAATTTGGCCTATTCGATTTTTATTAATTAACTTACCGATGAATTGAATCAAATTGGTCACAAAACTCCCAACGCTCAATTTCAAAGTTAAACCCTGGATGTCAAATTCAATACTCAATTTGATTAAAAATAGTTTAGCCACAAAATGGGGAAAGAATCAAAATAATGCGAAGCTGAACATAAAATTTCAAAACGAAAATGTCAAACTAAAATATTTATTCCACAAGCCTAAGAACGATTTGTTAAAACTAAGTTTTGTACCACTGAAGACTTAAAATCTAAATGGAAGATTGTTAATGATATTTTTAACAATATACCATGCAAAATCGCAATTCTATCAATTGATGTTGGTTTTAATAGAATCGAAACTGATCCTTCCAAAAATGTCAAATTTCTAATGATTTTTTTATCAATCTAAACAACCTTTTTCTTTCAAATGGAGCAAAAGTTTTGATGATCCTGCATAAGTTTTTGGAATAGGTACAAAGGGCCGAATGTCGAAAGGCCGAATGCCGAAGGGCCGAATGTCGAAGGGCTGAATGTCGAAGGGCCGAATGTGTCGAAGGGCCGAATGTGTCGAAGGGCCGAATGTCGAAGAAGCCGAATATGACGAAGGGCCGAATGTGTCGAAGGGCCGAATGTCCAAAGGGCCGAATCGGTCGAAGGGCCGATTTTTTTTTTTGATTTTAGAAATATAATTTGTTGTTTTATAGAATATTTTGTAAATTTTTTTTTTTATTAAACATAAATGAATTTTTTATGAATTTATGTATTTTAATATTTTTCATCCTAGAATATTTATGAAATTCCAACATTCTAACATATCCAGTCAGCGATATATTTTGGTGAAGGAAAATTTTGTCATGCGCCACCAGAGACATTCGGCCCTATGTGTCAGCCTTCTGGTATATGGTACAAAAAATAAAAAAAATAATTAAATTAAATAATTAAAATAAATAAAAAAAAAATAATATATTTCTAAAACCAAAAAAATCGGCCCTTCGATCCATTCGGCCCTTCGACACATTCGGCCCTTCTACACATTCAGCCCTTCAACATTCGGCCCTTCGACACATTCGGCCCTTCGACATTCGGCCCTTCGACATTCGGCCCTTTGATATCATACAATTTGAATGATATTCTGAAAGCTCCTACTCTTTTCATTGACATTTGCAAAGCATTCGATACTGTTAATCAAAAAATATTGTTATCAAAGTTATATGATATCGGTGTTAGGGGTGTTGCAATAAATTTGTTTAAATCATACCTTCATAATCTTAAGAATATGTATTGACTAGGGGAAAAACCCCGTAACAAGGGCGTAAACAATTTCAGAAAGAGAACGAAATGCACCATGACCTTTATTTTGAAAAAATTTCTTGATACACAATATTTTTGGTAAAAACTGCATTTGGTTTAGCTAATAAGTTCTCCTGGGGCCATCTAAAATTTTAACTTTTGCAGGCGACTACCGTATACAACAGTTAAAGTTTGTCTAAAATCTCCAATTCTCCACCAAGTAGTATTGTTTTACCGCCAAATGGTTTCTGGTTTTTCATTATTTCTTTACAAAGCTGATCGACAGCATTCATAACAACACCAGGTGCCATTGTATTGTGCAATGTGTTGCCATAGAATTAATTTTGCTTTTTTAATTAATTCTGCGTCAATAGATGTCATTCGGATAGAGGACGTGGAGATTTCCTTAACTTGCCAGAAAGATAGGGGAAAGTTGTAGTTAAAAATTGAGCATGCTTTCAATAGCAAATGTGTTTTTTTTAATAAAAAATGGCATAGTCATATTCACGCACCCAATACAAATTTGTCGGATTAAGGCTAAGTGGTTGTGAGATCGCCACACTCATCTCTTACTTTGGGAACAGTTACTGAACGATTTTTTTCTAACTTTTATAAAGAATCGGGCCTTTCTTTTAGAAGAGTTAGAAAAAAATCGTTCAGTGGCAACTTTGTGAAATTGGTGTGTGTGACTTGCTCAAAACTACATAGCCTTAATCCGACTAGGTTATACTTTTAACGTGCCAAGTACTTTTATCGTGTCCATGTTCTTTATATATTCGCAAAATTTAAAACAAATGAATTTAATTTTTGTACTTAACGTGATTTTTAGTAAATTCCGGGCTGAGCTAACTTTACAAATTACTGTGTATTTTGAATTAACTTATGAACAAAATCTAAGCTGGGCTAACTTCACACAAGAGCAAATAGGTTTTTTATTAATTAGTGTTGCCTAATGATTTTTTTTCTGGGATAGAACCGTGGGATAACTTCACATACTTATCGAATTTATGATGTACGTAATTTCTGGAACTGGCGAATACGCACCAAAATATACGTATTTTGAGCTATTAAGTATTAGACAGAACCTTGTAAAACGGAAATAACTGATTGTGGCCAATGAAAAGTAATAATTGTTCTTTGCCTTTCAATTGCCGCTAGGAGCACCAGTCATGCCACGAGAAAAAGGTTGTCGATATTCGTTTCTAATTGAAATCGCCTTCAAAAATATTTTGTTTTAGTGTGAAGTTGTCATCCTTTTGCTTAGCATAAAAAAATTCACTAGATGTTTGCGTCACATTTTACGTTAATAGACCAATAGCTGCTGTACATGATTGTGGAAAATATCTGGCAAGAAAAATCAGCCCGAAAAGCACTGTTGGGGGATCATCTGTGTGCCATCTACTGGTTTGTTTTTAAATCATAGGCTATGGTAACACTTTTTGACGATTTGCTTGAAACAATCATGTTTGACGCTTGAGGAGCGTTTCGAAATATTGAAAACTTAAATAAGTCAGTGTTGTGTAGCCGAAACCTTGCGAATTTTGAAAAGAAATATGGGTCGGGAAAGGACACCAAGCGAAACTACTGTAGTGAAATTGATGAAGAAAGTTCGTGAGAAAGGCTTAATCTCACCAGAAGGAGAATGCACCACAATGATAGCAGATTATTCGCCTACAAGGTCCAAATGACTCAGCAGTTGAAAGAAAAGACCATCCGCTTCGATATCAATTCTCTGCGTGGGCCATAGACCGTTTTTGGTCGTGTCGTGTTTTTAGAAAAAAAAAATGGAAAGAGACCCATATTGTAATTTGAAACCATGACGTAATACCACAACAACATTTATGAAACCTCATTGGTTACTCATTGTCCAAGTCGATTTTCACACAGTTTCAAGGGTTTTCTTGAATCCTATTTTGTTAAAGTTTGAAAATTTTCTCTATTTTCCTGTAGGTAAAAATATTACGAAAGCTTATGGTTCAAATAGACATTATTCATTATTTGCAATATGAAATAAAAATTTGCTTACCCAATATTTTAAGTTTAGTGAGTTTTTTTATAAATCTAGATGGCTCTGATAAAATCGAGTAGTTATTTGTGTTGTTTTATTAAAAACAATAGTAAAAGAGAATTTGTTGACGTAAAGAGACGTCATTAGCAATAAATTAATGTTGTCACAGGCTAATAGTAAAGATGGCTTTGATGTCAGACACCTAAAGTCTACACTTTGCAAATTCACTGATATTTTCTATCAGAATATCAATGTATGTGTGAGTATTTTAGGGCAGATTTATGGTTGCGTTCGTTCGGTCATTTTTTCAACCAATCATCTCTTGTAGAAAAATCCAGAAGAAAACATCGTCATTTTTGCGCACTATGATTGGTCGAAAAAATTGTCAGAACGAACGAACGAACACCAATCATAAATCGGGACATATATAAATTTTGACACTATCAGCAAATTATCAGGAGGCTATTTCACTATAAATTATCATGAAACTATTACGAAATGTCATCCTTTTGAGGTTATGTTAGCACCTTGAGCACTCTTGGCTTCATTGTGGGCATACCTCGTCTATTTATTCTGTTTATCAGGACCGAGTCACTAGTAACTGATATTATAGTAACAGGTCATCCGATTCTTAGGGTCATTCGGGTCAAACTTAGGGTCATTCGGCGATGACATGGGATCAGTTGCAACCCCTTCAGCCTTCGTTGAATTATAGGTCCCACGCTCCATTCTTGAATGCATTTCGCACGTCTAATGTGAGCACAGCTGGAATCCGTTTGCTATACCTAATTCTCTCCGTCACCAAATCGACTAATCTCAAAACCTCCATTATGGTGTCGGTCTTCAGACTATACGATGAAGTTATGCCATCTGGTTTGCCCATCTTTTTGAATAAGACTAGCAGGGCTTTCTTACGGATGAAGGGGAACACCCCTCTTCTCAAAGCCCTGTTTGAAATATTGGCTAAAATTTACTTTACGTATACATCGAGAAAATCAGGCAAGGAGTATACATTTTTAAAATTTTTTAATGCAGGATTGTTTATCATCAGTTCTTAGGAGGGGCAAGCTAAATTTTTCCGGAAAGTTTTGCAGTTTTTCCGGGAAAATTTTGAGTTAGTTAAATTTTGAGTTACTTAGTTTAAAATTATAAATAAAATTTGACACTTCAAGAATTATGTAAATTCTGGAAAAGCAGGGGTTTGGGGTGTACAACGAATTAAAATTACGAAAACTTATTAGTGAAAACTTTTAGGTAGCCTAGCCTAAAAACTGATAGTAAACAATCCCGCATTTATTCAACAAATTTATACTCCTTACCTGATTTTCTCGATGTGTAAGTAAAGTAAAATTACTCCGAAATATTTAATCGCACGACCATTTTTGCTACTTCTGGAGGAATACCGGATCTTCATTAAAAAATAAACAATAGGGGGTATCGCGCACCTCGTACACTTGTTACCTAGTTGGTTCGTGCTTCAGGAAAAAAGCCTGCGCCACCTCAAATAGCGTGTATGGTTTTCGTCAATCAATTGTGGAACAGAAGACCTTCAAGTTGGCGGCTTTAAAGCGCCTAATCATCTTCTTAGGGTTATCTTCGCCAGTGCTAGTTGTTGAGCGAAAGAGTGATCTACTTGGCTAAAGGTGCGTCAATTTGCCAATTGTAAACGCCTTCTGGTACAAGCGCAAATATGCTCTTCTTCTTCTGTTGCCGAAAAGCTGCAGGACTTCCTCGGAGGGATATTTGATGAGGTGACACCGCTTATCCCGCCTTGACTCGAATCCGCCAATGAAGTAATAATGGCACTTGGTGATTTTCACCTTATAACCACTCGACTACCAACTGTTATCCATGCGTAGAGTAGAATTAGAAACACTATACCCAATCTTAAAACTGATTCTCGAAAAGAGACACATCCGGTGTTCTTGTGTTTGACGCACATTGTCCGTTATCTCTCAATAATTTTATATTGACCTTTCCAATTGTGTTGTGCATCCCTTGATCAGCCTTTCCGCTTCCTTGCGTGAGGACCTCATCAGATCGTGCTATTGCTCACTACCCGACTCAATCGTTATCAATTCTTTGCCGTAAATCAGCTAACATAATTTTACGGCCACTTACTATGTGATCTGCCTCGTCACATTTTAACACCCTTTAATTTCAACATCAACGCGACCCCCAAAAAACGAACTGGAATCTACTGCTGGGCTACCCTAAAGGTACCTACTTCTCGGTGAGCCAATTTATTTCTCGTGTCCTTTTACCGTACACACGCTTCTCACATTCGATCGCTGTATGTTTAATTTTCAATTAAGTAGGTATTCGCATCGGTGTCAATTCAATGGATAAAATTCCCATAGGAAGTTTCTCAGCACCAATTCTGTTTCGACTCTGCCACTTGAACCATGAAGAATTCGGCGACGGAGTTTCTCCATCGAATGTCTCAGATTTCAAAACGTCACGAGCTCCCTGAAACAACTTATTTTGCAATCTGCTCACTTTCCTTATCGAAGTATATAGATTGGATCTCTACGCGGATTCAATTTCTTTAATTTTTCGAGTTCTTATCTGATTTTCCTATCGAAATGGTCATTTCGGATGTCCCATTTGCCACAAGAGACTTAACCACATCTTTCAGTTCTTGTATTTCTTGTAAGTTGTGTTCTTGAGCCCGTATAAATTGCTCAAAATTTTTTGTTCTGTTCAGCACACATTTCATCTAACTTTACGCTCTGTGCACTCTATTTTTTTATTTTTTTTTTTTTTTTTTTGGTTCAATCGGGTTTCTTGTTCGGTATATATTTCTCTCAATTCTTCACCATGCAGACTGAGTTCACTCGACTGCTCTAATTCTATTTGTGGCTCATCGTTTCATTATTTTCTTGTTGCAGATAGTCTTTCGTATACATGTTGGTGAAAGAAACGGAGGATTTTGAAATGTCTAAACAAAAGTTTGCGAAATGTAAAATTTGATACAACGATCCTACTATTACGACTTTAACCTTTACAAAGCGACCAGTACACAACAATCTCACAAAATCTTCTTTGGCGCCAAGTCTTTGCTTTTATGACATAAAAAACTGATAAATTACCTGCCCCGGTTACAAAATATTACCACTTACCACTGAAAGTATCTGCCTTTCCGTTACAACTAACAAAAGGATGATGATAAATGATTGGTATATTTCACCAAAAATACAGCGCACCATCAACAATTTTTTTTCTAGCTCTTTATATGTGAAAATAATTGGAACAAATGATTTTTCACAGTTTTTCCCAAATTGTTAAAATGATAAATTGAATTTTTTGGGTGATTTTTTTCCGGGGAGTGTTCATGTAATTTATAATGATATGAGGGTATGGATAACGATAATAAATAGTTTAGACTTTGTACCATAACATGCAAGATATAGGTCAATAATTGAGATAAGTGAATTTTATAAAGGAAGTGATAAAAAGACAAGTAAATTAAATCATTTATCTCGAAGTGTAACAATAATTTTATTGAATGACTTACCCTTCACAAATATATTTTTCGTACTAAAATTTTGATTTTCGGATTGTTGGAAGTATTTCAATATTCAAGTTAAGAAGTTTTTCTTTCGTTCCTGCACACAAATTAAAACAAAGGCGGGTACTAAAATCCTCAAATTAAAAAAGCCCTTGCTTATGTCACATAAGTCTAAGTTTCTCCCGATAAATAGTTTCATTGTTATAATTAAATATTTATATGCAACTGTGTTGTTTGTCAATTGTACCAACATAAGAGAGAAAACGGAGGCTCCAAAATGGGTCTTCTGAAAAAAATGCAATAAAAATATCTAACTACCCGTCACGGAGTAAAGTGTGTACCGCTTACAAAATAGCCTTGGACCTAATGATGAGACTGACGTATAGCTTAATATGCAAAATGCAAAAGATGATGCTCATTAGATTAGACAATTTTGAGAACAACATAATATTGAAATCCTATGTGTTTCCAATAACCCTACGATTAAAGGTAAAACTACTTCTTCATCACTCTACTATGTAACGTAAGTCACGTTAAAAAAATTCAATATGGTAACTTCACCCGCGAAGGGGAAAGATGAAGATTTTTTTCGCTCAATGTTATTCTCGCTCGAATAACAATATTTTGATTGAATTTTGATCATTTGGCTTAGTAAGAACGGTTTCCAATAGCATGCTAGTTTCAAGCCACTCGTTAACTACTGTGTAATCAGTAAGGGTCGAGTTAAAAAAAATATAACTTTCACTCAAACATTTCACTCTTTACCAAGCGATCTGTAGAAGCCGAGTTAAAATAAAAATTAAAAAAACTCAAAATTATAACTTTCACTCAAAAATTTCACTCACGTATAACTAAATATCGTCGGTGTGGAGCAACAGTGACACAACTCAAAATTGTTAATTTTTCAGAAGACTGATTTGAAAAAATCACTCAAAATTTTTTGTAAAACCGGCGTTTTCCAAAAGTAAATAAATATACATTTTGAGTAGTAAAATAATTTTTTTTCTGTTCCTACATTTTCTATCGGATCTTAATTTTTCTAGTTCTTTAATATTTTGCAATTTTTCTTAGGACAGGTTCCAATATCATAAAATGTTAATTTCTTTCACGAATTGGGTGATTTTTTATATGGAATTTTACCTTGCTAGAAATAACTACATAAGAAAGAATGTTTTGATACAAAATAATAAAACTATGAATTATTGGGTGTCGTTTGATTCGAATATCTTAGAAATGCGTGAAATTTGAGTTGTGTCACTATTGCACCAAACCGACGATATTTAAACTACTTCGAACATCACTGAACGATCTGAAACAAGTTAAACAATTTCAAAGCTTTACGAATTTTTTCTTACACTCAATGATATTTTCTCTCGATCAACAACATTCTAAGAAATTTCTGTTCTGATCGTATCAAGCCATAAAACAAATCCACTTCGTCAACGAGCACCTCTCTCTCTATAACTTTAACTCAAAAATTTCACTCTCGAGTTAAAACCATTTAATCATCACTGTGCAGTAACTGAGTTAAAAAATCCAAAATTATTTTTTTTTATTACACAGCGTTATTATTCCAGTGAAAAAATAACAAAATTCTCAGAGCTACGTTTCAAGTGCTTAGTACGATCGGCGTCTAACATCAAATGCTAATTTTAAAACCACTTTTATCATATCTGTGCAACAGGTAAGATTAAAAAATATAACTTCCACTCAAAAAATACACTCAAATACGCTTACGATAAGCGTAAATTACTCTCAAATATTTCTCTCTGCGGAATAAAGTAAAAGCCGACTAAAAAAGTTTAAAATTTTACGATTTTTTTATTACACTCAATTATATTCTCTCCAAGTTAAAAAAAATAAATAGTATAACTTTGGCTCAGAAATTTCACTCAAGAATAACAAAATTTTTTAAAACACATTGATCATTTCTGTTCGATCCATGAAAGCCAAGTTACAGAATTTCTAAATGCAAAATTCTCACGCGAATAACAAAATTCTCAGAGATTATCGGTTATTTGAGAAGGAAGATAACTTTATATTTGATTAAATGATAATTCAAAACTACTTCAATCATAGAGCCTAATTAAAACGTTTCAAAATTTAAAAAAATAATTATTTCACTCAATAACATTCTGTCGCAAAAGTCAAATTCCCAGAAAATGCAGGTCATGTGAGTTTGTAAGGGTTTTAGTCTTACATTAGATCCTAATTCACACCAACTCATATTTGTGCAATAAAATTTCACTTATGAATATTTAAATATTAAAATGTACTTCGAGTTCCAAAATTTTAAATACATCTTACATAAAACTCCCAAACCACTTCAATCACCCCTGTGATTTTTATAAAAATGAGAGTTACAAAAATTTTAAATTTTAAATTTTAATTTTCAGTCAAAAGTTTTACTCGTATAACTAAATATTAAAAACCACTTTCATCATCTCTAAAGCGTTTAGAACGAGTTAACCGGTTTAAAAATTAGGTTTAAAGAAATTATTATAATGTAAATTTAACTCAATAAGTTTCACTCACGAAAAACTAAAAAACTAAATACTATTAAAATCCACTTCGATTAGAGTAACAATTCGATCTAATCAGTGATTTCAGTAAGATTAATAGTAAAAAAAATTCAATGATGTAACTTTAACCCAAAAATCACACGTAATTTAAAACCACAAAATTTCCATAGGCGCAAAATTCAAAATTTCAAAAAGGTAAATTTCACTCAATTTTGCTTTCGAATATCTAAATAAAACCATCTATATAGATCAGCTTCTTACATCAATTGGAGGCTATCAAGATGTTATCTTTAAATCACTTCGATCGCCTCTGCGATTCCCATGCAGCCCAATTTAAAAAAATTTACAACTTTCACTCAAAAGTTTCACTCTAAAATATGGTACACTATAAAAATTTTAAAATGCACATATATCTTTCTATCAAAAATCTCACTCACTGATAACAAAATATTTAAAATCACTTGGTCATCTCTGTACGGTTGTAGAATCCGAGTTTTAAATTTTTATTAATTTTTTATCTCACTAAATGATGCTTTATCACAATTAACAAAATTCTGAGAGATTTTCGGTCATATTGTGATTTCTGGGAGAGTCAAGTTAAAAAACTCGAAATTATAACTTTCACTCAAAAATTTTACTTTCGATTTAGAAGCCAAATTAACGTGTTTAAAATTTTAGTAATTTTTTAAAAACTGAATATTCTCTCTCGTATAACACAACTCTCTCAGAGACGGCTTTACTAATTAATTTAATACTAATTCGAAACAGATTCGATCATTTCTGTAAGAGCCGAGAGAACAATTATTACACTCCGTTATTTTTTCTTTAATAGCAACATTTTAGAATAAGAATGAGCATGTGGGTGTGTAGAGGGAAAAGAGAGAAAATTACTGAGTGTAAGAATAATTTTCTCCCTCGAATAATAACATTCTAATGAATTTCCGATCCTTCGAGCAAATAAGCTCAGTTTCTTAAATAAAATGCTTCAAAATCACGTCAACCTCTGTGGTTTCCGAATAAGATCCAAAATGCAAGATCAGATTATATTTAAGAAAAATAATAAAAATAAATTTAAAAAAAAATTCCAAGGTATCACCATTGATATACATAAATTTGCATGAAATTTGCTGTTCTCGTCAAGAAGTTTTATTAAGATGGCTGAAAAGGCAATTTAATAGCTTATTTGAGGTGCTAACAGAATTTGGGTCCAAATCTCCAAAAAGGCGTGATTTCGGGCAAAAATGGTAAACGGTCGTTTATTACTTTATCATCTCAAAATCGAAATAGAAATATAAAAATTCGTAACAAGTTTGTTGTCCTGGTTAGGAAGTTTCAGTTAGGCTAGTTAAATGAGCAATTTACCAACCTATTTGTGGTGCTGAGGAACCTCAATCCAAATCACCGACAAGATGTGATAATGACAGTTTACCAATTTCGCTCAAACTCAAAATTAAAGTTCAAAAATTCCTAACAAATTTGCTGCCTTAGTTAAGAACTTCCAATCATGCTGGCTAAATAGGCAATTTTGCAACCTATTCCAGGTGTTTAAGGTAACAGAATCCAAATCTCTGGAAAGCCGTCATAATGGCCATATACCATTTTTTTACAAACTTAAAATAGAAATTCAAAAATTCCTCACAAATTAGCTGTTTGGGTTAGGAAGTTCCAATCAGGTTAGTTAGTTGAACAATTTGGCAACCTATTTGAGACATTCAAGGAATCTATGTCCAAATCTCTGGAAATGCGTGTTAATGGCCATTTACAACTTTCGCTCAAATTTAAAACAGAAATTCGTAAACTTTTAACAAATTTGCTGTTCTGGATAAGAAGTTTCAATCAAGCTGGTTAGATGAGTAATTTAGCAACATATGTACGGTCAAAGGTGCTTACCGAACCTAAGTCCAAATATCTGGAAAGGCGTGTTAATGGCCGTTTACCATTTTCGCTCAAAATCAAAATTGAAATTCAAATATTTCTAACAAATTTACTGTCCTGGTTAGAAAGTTCCAATCAGGCTGGCTAAATGGGCAACCTAAGTCCAAATCTCTGGAAAGGTGTGTTAATTGCCATCTACCATTTTTGCTCAAACTCAAAACAGAAATTCAAAAACTTCTAACAAATTTACTGTCTTGGTTCGGTAGTTCCAGTCAAGCTGGCTAAATGGACAACCTAAGTCCAAATGTATGGGAAGGCGTGTTAATGGTCCTTTACCATTTTTGCTCTAACTCAAAATTGAAATTCTAAAATTTCTAACAAATTTACTGTCCTGGTTAGGAAGTTCCAATCAAGCTGGCTGGATGAGTAATTAAGCAACCAATGTAAGGTTCAAGATGCTTACGGAACCTAAGTCCTAATGTCTGGAAAGGCGTGTTAGTGGCCGTTTGCCATTTTCACTCAAACTCAAAATTGAAATTTAAATACTTCTAACAAATTTACTGTTCTGGTTTGGAATTTCCAATCAGGCTGGCTAAATGGACAACCTAAGCCCAAATCTTGGCGTGTTAGTGGCCGTTTACCATTTTTGCTCAAACTCAAAATTGAAATTCAAAAATTCTTAACAAATTTGTTGTCCTGGTTAAGAAGTTCCAATCCTACCTGGATGAGTAATTTAGCAACCTATTTGTCCGTGCTTACGGAACCTAAGTCCAAATTTATGGAAAGGCGTGTTTTGCCCGTTTACCATTTTCGCTCAAACTCAAAATTGAAATTCTAAAATTTCTAACATATTTATCGTCCTGGTTAGGAAGTTCCAATCAAGCTGGCTGAATGAATAATTTAGCAAACCTATGTAAGGTGCTTACGGAATCTAAGTTCAAATCTCTGGAAAAACGTGTTAATGGCCGTTTACCATTTTTGCTCAAATTCAAAATTCTGATTAGAAAGTTCCAATAAGGTTTTCTCTATAAGAAATTTAGAAACTTTTTGAGGTGTTTAAGGAACCTGAGTTCAAATCTCTAGAAAGACGTATTAATGGCCATTTAGATTGGAACTTTCTGAGCCAGATAGCAAATTTGTAAAAAAAAAATATTTCTATTTTAAATTTAAGCGTAGCTGTTAAACGGTCATTAACACACCTTCCCAGGGATTTGAACTCAAGTTCCTGGAATAGGTTGCTAAATTGCTCATCCAGCCAACCTGATTGAAACTTCTTGACCAGGACAGCTAATTTTCTACGAATTCAGCCAGCCTAAATGGAACAATTTATTCATGAATATTTATACTTAACAAGTTCAAAACTACAATTGGATTAACTTTTAGAACTAAAATTCCAATTGGACTGGACATGTTTTCTAATTAGGTTTTAATTTAACAGTGTGAAACAAACACATACGTAAAAAACGAGAATTTGTATAAATACGCTTAGGCATTCAAAATTTCCAAAAATTTTTGATTCACTCTCTCTTGGTGGAATAAGTTTTGGGAAATTTCCCCATTATAAAAATTAGTAAGATCAGTTCTTATATCAATTCAAGTAAGAGCCAAGTTAAAAAGATTTTAAATTATAACTTTCATTCAGATGAACTCCCTAATACTTTTGCTCTTCTATACCTTGGCTATAAAACATACTAACCAAATTTATCATCGATCTGTCGTTTTATAATCTTGCGGCTATAAATAATTATTTCGCATATGGCAAGATTTTCATATCTGGTTATAGTAATAGAGATGTATAAACTAGAGATATGTAGATACTCGTAGTGGTATGGTACTTACTATAAAAGATATTTCTGCGTAGGTAATAAAAATAATTGCAAACAGATCAGCATTCCGTATTCGATTTCCATATTTGATAAAATCACTTTTAATATTGAAACCGCAATACATCAACCAGGTCCAAAGGGATTGCTAATAATTTATTATGCGTGTATGTCATTTAATGTTGCATATTTACTAATAATATAATAAATAAGCAATGAAAACAATTTTCATGGCACACATCCATAAATTTAAATAACTCCTTAATCTGGCGGGTTAGCACCACCTTAATATCCTTCCACCTTAAACAAAACAAAAAAAATTCGCTAAACATTATTTTCGTACGTCTTACCACATATAAATTGTGATTGATGAAATTCTATTAATTTTTATTATCCTTTTTTCTTCCTTTCTATATATATTACAACACATCCTTATATTATTTTTTGCATATATCAAGGATGTGTATTCTGATAATCATATTATAAATCACGCGGATAATTGATTGATTTAATTTTTTGTTCCAGATATATTTTCCTCGCACACATCATCCAGTTTTTCACCATCGCTATCCGATGATATACCGACAACACCAAATTCACTGCTAAATCATCATCATTCGCATCACCATCATCATCATTCGCATACAGATGAACATAATAATCATCATCATCATCATCATCACCAAACAAACCATAACAATAATAATTCGGATAAATTGTTAAGTGGATCGCTGGCGATCGATTTAAAACGAAAATCTTGTGATGATGGTGTTGAACATGGGGACGAGATAAACGGTGGCGGCACAGGTCCGGATGATACCAAAAAAATAAAATGTGAAAATTTTGGAAAGGATATTAACGCGTCGAGTCATGGTAGTATACCGCCAAATGGTGGACTAATGAAACATCCGAATAAATCGAGTAAAATTTCAAGTGACGGCAATTATCATTGTCAGTTTTGTGAGAAAGTTTTTCCGCGGCTGGGATATCTCAAGAAACATGAACAGGTGAGTAACGACATACATAATTTATAGACATACGATTTTGGCTGTTTATGTGATTTCTTCGTGTATACAACGAATATAGAAAATTAAAATAATGGCATCGACAATGTAGACAATGTCGAAAATAATTATTTTTCTAGCAATCATCAAAATTCTATGAATTTTTTTTTTATGGAACCATTTCAATATGGAGTTCCTCCTACCTTCACATTTAAAAACTGAAATCCAAGATTTTATATAGTAACTAGCAGAAGCCGGCCCTATCGTTGGTTCTTACTATATTTCATTTCTTGTAATGTTTATAAATTATCATGTGGCTAATCTTACATTTATTGGTACTGCAAGAGATTCGGATTTGTAATATATTCTAATTTATTTTAATTCTTCGGGATTAGTATTTAAACGATATTATTGTTTATGGAAATTTTAATATAAAATATTATTGTAATGCTTTCTGATAAACAATATTTTTGTTTTGCCGTCTTCTGCGAAAATGAATAAGGGTGTTGGTTTTCCAACATACGAGCATCCAGCGTAGAGTTTTCCGAGTGCAAAACATGGCGTTTCCAGATTAAAACCACTAAGCGACCGACCCTGAGATTTATTAATCGACATAGCAATTGCCAGGCGTACAGGAAATGAAGTGTGTTTCAACTCAAATGGCCTATCTGCAGGCCGATTCTAGCCTACCCTATAGGAAAAAAGGAATTAAGGAAAAATATTGGTAATACAAATTAATTCGGTCTATTTTTTAAATTTTAAAAATGCATTTATTTTAAAATAAAATGAATGAACAGATTAATTAAAATATTGTCCATCGCTGCTTACGACTTTTTTCGAATTAATACAACGAATTAATTGTAGTATGTACCGCTTCGCTCGCCCGTGATGGAATCGCCAGGTTTTCGTAGCACACTACGCTTCTTTGGTCGAACCAGATACACAGCAAAACCTTCGAACGTTGAATGATCGTCGTTGATATTGATGTTAGGTCGATACTGTCACTATCCGATGCCAGTCACTAACAGATGTAAAAATCCATTTCTTGTTTGCCTTTGAAGCAGCTGCTCACAAAAAAATCGACTTTCCACGTCTCTTGGTTTCAATTCATAAGGAACCCAAATGCCTTGCTTTGATTCATGTCCATAGATTTCAATCGTACGGAAACTGTTTGTTAGGTCACCCCCAATGTAACGACAATCTCCTCTTGCGTTTGAGTTGGATCTGCATCGAGCAATGCCTCTACTTTATCGTTTTAAAGCGTCGAAACCATTCTCTACATGATTTATCTTTTGGAGCATTGTCACCATAAACTTCCACAAGCATTCGATATGCTTCAGCTTCCAATTAATACACAAAATTAGCTTCTCCCGCAAATGCTGTTTAGTCATCACAAAATCCGACACATTCAACACCATAAAAAACACGTTTTGTATGAAAATCAAAGTAATACAAACTGAATGTTAATACCGTGGACATTGATTGATTGATTGATTAGAATGTACGGCCAAGACTAAGCAGGAATCCCGGATACGCCGGGCCTACCGTACACCCCTTTTACATATAACAAGATGGAGGGATAGGAAAGGTTGTTAGATATGATAGACTTGACCCGGTTACAGACACCTAAGTAGTCAATAGTTAGTAAAGCACAAGACGGCACAATTATTTTTGTTTTTCGAGATATAAATAATCAGCAATCAACATATTAAAAATTATTTGATTAATTAGTATAAATGTCCTGAAATGAATTTCATTATTATCAGTGATTAAATTCTATATACCATACATATCAATTTACAATAACGCGATGCCGGGCCCGCCACACACCTTTATTATAGAATCTTAAAAAAATTGATAATTAATTATGTTGGCATCTTATGCGTGGATTCCACAGTGGAACAATTTTTCTCAGTAAAACATACTGGGAAATCGAAAAGAGCAGAGTAAACATAATAAAATTACGTTAGAGTGATAAAGACAAACAAATGTTGCCATAAAAAGTATTGAGTTTCATACTTTTTATGGCAACATTTTCCCCGCTTACTGCCAGTAAATTTTACTGAAATTTTTTTTTTGTTTCTTTCTAACAAGTAAAGGATTTATATTTTTATCTCGTGTTAATTTTACTGAAAATAAATTGTTTCACTGTGGAACTCACGCATAAAGTGCCTATTCCATGGAAAAATTTTACTGACTGTCTTTTTTTACTGCAAAAACGAAAACAAAAAAATACTTAAAATTCCATAAGAGTGACAAAGAAAACAAATATCTTTTATTTCATTTTTATAGCAAAATTTATGGTTTAATTTTGAGTTACATTTTGACATAACCTAAAATTTTCATAAAAGTTGTAATTTCGGACGCTGAATATTCATCGTACTCTTCACCATAGGTGGCAAAAAAAAATTTTATCGGGGAATTGCCGCTGTCGTCCAGTTGCGATACTTACTCAACCCGGATATTTTCCAATACGATAATTTTTTTACTCGGTGCTGTAATTATATAAATAGATTAATACAAAATTCTCACGTATCTAATAATTTCGTCGACACACAATAAAATATTTTGATGCTACATCCACCAAATAAAATAATGCTCAATCAAACTTACCGTAATTTTCCATACTAATTTATTATTATGTAGTTTAATATAAAATTAATTGTATTTTATAACAAGTATTTAGTTTTTTTTTTATATTTGAACACCTAAAAAAACGTTAAAAACACTAATATTCACTAATGTAAACAAAACTCGAATTTTAGGTATCGAAATAAAAAAACAAACTGACATTTGACTATAAAAATGGCGAACGATTTATTTTGTGTGAGTGTGAAAAAAATTTCTTATCTTTACATACATTTTTTGTAGATGTGTTGACAATGCTGCCATAAAAAGTGCTAAAGTTTACATTTTTTTATAGCACGTTATGGCAGCACACTACCACAATGATAATTTTTTTCTCAGTAAAATTTTACTGACAAAAATTTTTGTTTCGTACACAACCAGTAAATCTATATTTTTTTCTCGCTTTTATTTTTGCAGTCAGTAAAATTTTCCGATGGAATAGACACTTAATGGTAAATTTTTTAAAATAAAACGTCATTATTATGAATTAGAGATTCATTATTTTGTACGATATAGTTAAATTATTCTTGAATAGAATAAATATAATGTAATGATTATTATAACTAAATTAATTATAATTAAGTTGTCGTAAAACAAATAAAATAAAACAAATCGAATTCAAATATTGTAGCATCAAACGGATGGTCTCCTCTTCAACGGATAAGCTTATCATCCCTAATCTAAAACAAATATACATACTTAATAAACACATTTTTACCAATCACCTGCTCAAAAAGTTTAAAAAATCACTCGATCGATTTCGACTTGTTAGGTCATCATCAGGAGTATCTACTCTCAAAGACAATCTCAAAATAATTCTGCGAAACAAAAAACAAGTGATTAATAAAAATGTGTTTATTAAGTATAAGTGTGTTTCGCCAAGTGCCTACGGCAAATAGCGTAAAAAGTAAAACAAATATGTTTATTTATAAAATAAAAGTGAAACAAAGACATCTGGTTTCAAAAATAGCTAATGTAGAATCTATAAGGTAATATATCAATAATGAATGTGTCACAGGTTAATAATCCACAATACCTAAACAAATTAACACATTACAATTTATTACCAACTAGAATTAAATAAAACTATTAAGCTAATCAGGAATCTGTAAGATGGTAGAATTAGTGATAAGTAGCTAGTTAGTAGAAAATAATCTAATTAAAGAAGTGCATTGATCCCAAAATACAAAAACCATCTAAGTATGTATATCAATATTTGTCTGAAAAAAATAAGTCAACCCATAAAGGTTTCCTCCACCAACACTTCAATGTTACATATAACCATAGTAATTTAATCTATTAAAATAATATTACTAAACCAATTGTCGTGAGTCAAATTAAATCTTAAAAATACAATTAAATTAAATTAAAATAAGAAAAATTACAATTAAATTAAAATTAGAATTCGACCTATAATTGAAAAATTTGTTATCTGGTTAGTAGTGGAAATCTATTATATTTCTAGCGATGGCAATTGTCACATCAATGCAGTTCTTGAAGCAAACTAACTTCGATCTAAAACCGCCAATTATATCACAAACATGATCAATTTGAAAGCTTTATCCAGTAAAATCTATTGAAAGAGCTTTAAGGAAGGACCATCAAAAATTATTAAATATGGTATGTTAAATCGGATGTTATGCGAATCAGATACCGGATATATATGAAATTTTAAATTATATACTGGAGCGGGAACAAACTTGGCAACGACATAATGGATGTCTGCAAAAATTATTTGGACAAATGGCATCACTTAAATGCGGATAATTTTTATAATAGTGTCCAACTAGCTGAAAATTTGTTTGCAAGAAAAATTAGAGTTTGTGGAACAATCCGAAAAAATCGAGGTGTCTCGTATGCTATAAAAAATGTAAAATTAAGAATTTCGGAGACCAAGTACCAACGAAAAGGAGAAGTCCTTGTACAAGTGTCGAAAACCAACAAAAAAAAATTGTGCGAATGATATCCACCATCCACAACGCAGAAATGATAGATACAGGCAAATAGATTGGAAGACAAATTTGGCCATCCAAAAACCCAGATGCATTGTTGATTACAACAGTTACATGAACGGGGTAGATCTAGCGGATCAGTATCTTTCGTATTATCCGCTATTCCAAAAAGCAAAAACATAGACAAAAAAAGGATTTTTTTACTTGCTCAATTGTGATTTATTCAATGCTTTCCGGGTATTTCAAAATTTGAATCCGAGAATTGAAATTTAATGATTTTTTGTTAAACACAGCGGAAGCGTGGTTAGCAAATTCTTATCCAGAAGAAACCGATGAAGATAGCAACACGCCTTCTACGAGCATGCGGATACCTCGAATCGATCCAGTAAATCGACTTTCCGGGGATTTAAAAAATCACAATGCTATAAAGATTCCCATGGCAAATAATAAAACAGGGCCAAGAAAACCTTGCCGTGTTTGTAGAAAGCATAAAATTCGTAAAACGACGGCATATATGTGTAATTGTTCCACGACATGTAGGTGATTGTTTTAGAGCTTATCACTCAAACAAAAAATATTGAAAGCATATAGTGTATAGAATACCAGTATTATAAGATCAGTGATAATGGGGTTTTTACTTTTATCTATCGCATATAAGTGATTTTGTGTATAGTAGTATGGTGTTTTGACTTGTCTGTAAATAAATTCTTGAAAAACTATTGTGGCAAATGTAAAATGTTTTTTTTTTTTTGTAATCTGTGCAATCTTTTTCTGTGGCTATAGGCACTCCTAACCTTTTCGCAGTTTCCTTTTAATTAACATTATAATTTATGAGGTAGCCCCAAATCCCCCAGAAAAAAAAATCTATAAAATATTTTCTTTGTAGGTCTGTATCTGTGGTTCATGTTATTTCTGCATTAAAATATCTCTTTTTGTATTTTTTCATGCTGGTACGTGCGCCACAGGTTGCAAACCACTGTTTTGTTCATATATATATATATATATATATATATATATATATATATATATATATATATATATATATATATATATATATATATATATATATATATATATATATAGACAGAGTAGACCAACTGGAAGGTGCCAATAAAATTTCGTTTTAGTGGATTCGCTGGTTTAGGAATTATATCGATTTTACGAAAAAAAGTGTACGATTACCATTTTTTGCGAAATTCACCCGGAGTCCATACAACACAAAATGAAAATTCGTGTGGACTGTAATGTGTTAAAATATACTTGAACGCATCTAAATCGCCCACCATTTTGGACATTTTATTATACATACTTTTAGTCGATCCTAATTGGATCTGTTAGATTAAGCGGTTTCTTCCTTCACAGCCGTCTTTCTTGGTTTGAATCATCCAACACCCGACATATCTCAGCATTTTAGTGTAGCACGTTGCATGTGTTTTTTCGCGTGTTTGCTTACTTCTTCACTAACGAAATCCATCTTCAGATCTCTATGGAGGTTGTCATTTCTTATGTACCACGGTGCATTTACTATTCCACGTAGTACTTTGCGTTGGAATGACTGGATGGTATTGACATTGGTCTTCTCTGTACAGCCCCAGAGCGGAATACCGTAAGTCCACACAGGTTAAAGTTGGCTCAGAATTTCTTCCTAACAGCCAATCTTTCTTTCTGTATTTGATGTTTAATCCTTCCTTTTTCTTTTTCACATGCTCTTTCCATTTTAGTTTCGCGTCTAGAGTCATGCCTAGATATTTTGCCGTGTTTACATATGGGAATTTGCTGAGAGATCAGTTCTACTGCTATCTAGTTGACCTTTTTGTTGGTAAAGTTTACGTGGTCAGATAATGTTTCATTTGCCATCTCTTCGTTCAGGTAGTGACAATATTAGTTTTTTTTATTTATTATTTTTCCTTTACCTCCATTTAGGAGCATAGGGCGTCTACTAGACTGGACCATCGAACTCTATTTGGGGCTATTCTCTTTAGTTCCCCCCATGTCTTCTCGAGATGTTTTGCTTCAGTTAGCACCGTTCTTTTCCAGGTTACTGCTGGCCTTCCAACTTTCCTCTTTCCTCGCGGATTCCATTCTAATGACATCCTGGTTATGTCATTTGGTGGCTTTCTCAGCGTGTATCCTATCCATCTCCATTTCCGCTTCCTAATTTTCTACTCAATGTCAACTTGGTTTGTTTACCGCAGTAATTCTTCATTTGTGATCTTGTTCGGCCAGTAGCATTTGATCAATCGCCTAAGGCATTTATTCACAAATACTTGGAACCTTCTTGTTATTTTCTGGGTATGTTTCCACGTTTTACAGCCATACAACAGTACTGATATGAATGTTAATACCGTGGACAGACACAAAAATTATCGCGATTTCTCCCAATCGCGATTATATGTCAAACAAATGAAATCGCGATTTTATAATTATGGTGACAGACACAAACCCGATTTTGTTATTCTGCAAACGTTCAAATTCATATTTAATTAATGAAATAAAATAATTCCAATGCGTGTTTCATGATTTTGAATTACATCGAATCAGTTACAATAAGTTAATATTAACTAAATGTATAAATAATTTCTGTCACAGTTAAACAATTTTAAAATCAACCCGATTGTAGTAATCTTGTTCTATAAACGCAATAATCCTGTTTTGCAAAAACCGTGTGCTGACAGACTGAAAAAAATAACTACGCAATCTTGAATTCGCGATTAGCTAGTTTGTGTCTGTCTAGGGTATAACGGCGGAGATGTCTAATATGTCTGAAACAACGGAAATCAGCTATCACTATAAAATATGTATTATAGTCACAGCCACTTTTTGAAAACGGACTGAATTAATTTGTAGTCCCAATATTTACATAGCGTTTTTGTCAAAATTATTATTTTCTGGCCTACTGAGAAATCATATTTGATCTAAATTTTTATAATTTAGGAAATATTTTTCCGTATTGAAATTGGATAGGGAAAATATTCTCAATTTAATTTTGTTTTTAAAAAAGTTTACACCAACTGTTTACCAGAAAAAAAAAAATTGTGACAAAAATGCTATGTAAATATTTTTCCTATGAAAAGCCAGAATGGTATATGTAGAATTAATACGTTTTCACCTTTGTATTTGCCCTTTGTAATAAGGTGGCCTCAATGATATCGTTGAGTAATTTTTGTACAACCAATCTTGTTCCATTATAAATTGCGTAATAGAATTATTGGCGCACCATTTTTTAATTGAAAAATCTGAGGTGAAGTTCCAGGCAAATTAATTCGTATGTTTTTATTTGGCCTGTAATTGTGTTTTGAATGGTCAATGTTAATTTCAGTGACATCTTTATTTTTGGCGGTTAATATTGCGCGATCGCTTAACCATTGATAATTTCTAAAATTGTTTGCTATCTAATATTTCATTGTTCGATCCAAAGCTTAAACCGTATTCGGCTTGAGTGAGCAGATACCACCATTATCTAAAGGCGATGATTCATGTAGAAATTTTGTCTGACAGACATAAATAATAATCGCTCTGATTGGTTAATATTTTTTTGTCTTACAAGATCAAAATGAAATTCACACGTAAGCGATACATGTACAAAATTTTGTCGTATCGGTATATTTTGACATTTTATAAAGCAAGCAACCTAAAAAGTGTTTTTACTTTTGTTCGTTTAGAATTTTTTTTTTATTATGTATTCTTTTGTTCTCACTGCCGTCAAATCTTATACAAAATTGAGCAATGTTCAATTTTTAATTTTTGTCGTACGATAAAAAAATATGGCGGACATTCAACCAATCAGAATGATTATTATTTATGTCTGTCAGATAAAATTTATACATGAATCACCGCCTTAATTCTTCTATACTACTAAAAAATAATAGAATTTTATTATTAATTTAAGATTTTGTTTCCCAACCTACGTAGATAGACCTGTTTTTTTGTAACTCTTCCATATATTTAGTGAGCTCATTAAATTTAGATTTGACATTAAAATTTGTGACAATTCAAATTTGTAAACATCGCCACAATACGCCCTCCCCAATGAATTCGGAAGAATTTATAAATCGCAAGTATGCCGATGCCAAAAATAAACTAAATAAAAGAACCAACGATGATCCAGAAGCTGCTTTCAGTCAAAACGTGACGGTGGTCTAATTTTTCTTCCAGTCCTGGTTTGAACAGGTTCCTTTGGTGGAAGATTGAAGCGAAACTTTTTTAACGTATTTATACAATCAGAATCCAACTCGTTAACCGAAGTTCTCTCACCCAGCGGGACCGCCGGAAGCAATCCTCCGATGTCTGCATTCTCCGCGAAACACGATTTGAGGCAATCCAGAGATACCACACATGCCCTGCCATTTACGTCGATAGTGAAGGACTTAACCGTAGATGAATGATGTGCAAGAAGAGTAGCTTTACACAACTTCTCCTTACAATTGTCGAAGGCATCAATGGACTCTGTTGTCCAACTAATTGGAATTTTACTATTTTTCTTATAACTTTTCAGAAAATCATTAAGTAAAATTTGATCAGCCGCGGCGTTTGGAAAGAAACGTCTGTAGAAATTAATCATTCCCAAAAATCGTTTGAGTTGATTAACCGTTAACGGGCGTCCAAAATTTTTGATGACTTCAACACGTTCTGGAAGAGGTAAAATGCCATTTGCATTAACGAAAAGTCATAAGAATTTAACTTCAGGTGAAGCAAAGACACATTTTCCAGGATTGCTCATTAAACCGTTGTCTGTTAATTTTTGTAAAACTAGTTCGAGATGCGCGTGATGTTCCTCGAAAGTTTTAGATGCTATCAGAATATCATCTAAGTATATGAATGCGAAATTAAGTCCGAACAATACGGAATGCATGAATCTCTGAAAAGTTTGCGCTGCATTCCTGAGACCAAAAGTCATTTTAGTGAATTCAAATAAACCGAAGGGAGTCGCAATAGCTCAATAGGGATTTGATGATAAGTTTGCACAAGATCAAGAGTCGAAAAAACCGTACATCCTTCAAACTGGCACGAAAAATCTTGATGATGTGGAATAGGATAACGATCTGGAATAGTAACACGATTCAGACTTCGGTAATCTCCAGAGGGTCTCCAATCTCCTAGTGCCATCAGATTCTCGAATTCCTGTTTTGCATTCGTTAATTTATCAGGTGCCAAACGTTTAGTTTTACAGGAAACCGGTGGCCCAAAAGTTTTAAGCCGATGAGTGATCATATGCTTAACTGGTTTGACGTTAAAGGAGTTTGTCATAATTTCTGAGAATTTAGAAAGAAGTTGCTGAATTTGATTATTAACCTGGGATTTGTCTAGTTGAGACAGTGTTGACTCGGCTGTGTGTGAGAGCGATAGAACCAGTCGTAAACAAAGATGACCATGTTTGCCAGATAACTATCAATCCAGTACTATTAAGGAAATCAGCTCCGGCAGCGAGGCATCTGCCACTATAAATTCCCACTTGAAATTACGCCGTAACCCAAAATCTAAATTTAGAATTTTCGTTCCATAAGCTTTAATTGGCGTTCCATTCGCAGCGAATAATTTGGAAGTAGTTAAGGCCTGCGGAATGTGACAAACTTTAAATGGAACAACCGAAACGTCAGCACCAGTGTCTATTAAAAATTTAACTCTAGAATTGGAATCATGTATTAATAGTAAGTTCTTCAGTGTCCGTCGTCACATCCTGGTGAGCATTTAAAAACTCTTCTCGATCAACTGACCTCCGCAGGATTTATCGTAAAATTTACATCTAACCTGACATTTCTATGCTCTGCCACCGAATCTAAAATGGTAAAAACACAATTCGAATTTTGGGTTAACCCGACCACTAGATTTTGAACGTGAATTTGAACGATTTCGATTTTGATTATTTGAACGAGATCGAGATCTAGGGTTAACCATGCTTTTGATTTCAGCTAAAAATTGTATCCTACAATCTTCTAATTTAGCGCCTAAATTAGATGCTCCAGAAATGCCAGTTGGAGCAGAGTACATGTTAGATGCCGTAGACAATGATGGGTTGAAAGGGTTGCACGATCTAACAGCATTTAATCGTAATGGTGGCATCACCTCCATCAATTTGTTTGCCCGTCCCGTGCTGCCAATACATCTAACGTTACGTCATTCTGGAAAGTGGTCAGGATAACTTGAACCTGCGAAGGCAGTAATTGCGACGGTTTTTTATCACCCAAAGTCAGGTTTGTCAGGACATTGTTCAGGTGTGACATCACTGACTCGCCCAACACGTGAATCACTTCCTATTGAAATACAGAATAAGGAAGTGCACCCTTATCGCGGGGATTTGCATCCACATAAGCCTCATGATTGACCGGGGAGTTAGCCTGAGACTCGGACGATATTTATACCAATTTGGACAGAGACGCGAAACAAACAGGAGTAGATGAAAAGAATTAAAATAAATGAAATGCCGGAATTTATTTTTAATTTTAGATAAAATTTTATTTTTGCGAATTTAAACAGATGAATGAATGAATGAACTCACTAAAATAACAACAAAAATCACTTCACTTTTCATCCCAGTCTACTTCCGTTCACAAATGTAGCTTATTCAAAAAAAAAAAAAAACTGACGCCTGGTGTCCCGTTGGCTCGTCGTCCGCTGCCTTGTGACTGCTGCTGAAATTCCTGTTCAAATGTTTGTGGTGTACTCTCCCCACAGTTGGATGTTAGGGTCCTTGTTAAATAAACGTCCGGGATTTGTTGAAAACCGTAATTTGTCCAGACAATCAGACAAATTTTTGAGTAATGTGCCAAATTATATATATATATATATATATATATATATATATATATATATATATATATATATATATATATATATATATATATATATATATATAACCGCTCGGTTGATTATGGCCATGTTCACAGAATTAAATAAAGTTGCGTGTTCAGATCACGTCGGTGGTCACCAATTTTTAGCGGTTTTTTCGTTATTACAAATATTATACTCTATTTAACTCTCATAAATTTTAATTAACATTTATTTTATTTTACAATCTATAATAAATAATTTTTCTATTTGAATGCACCTTGCTTCATTGATGCTGATGTATCTTCCCATTTGATATTGGGTATTTCGGACTTGCATTGTTATTGATCTTCCATTGTCTTCAAGGGAGTGTCGGCAATACAATTGAAAACCAACGTTGCCTGTAATCTTTCCAGGAATTAATTGTCTGGGATATCTTTTAGAGCATTTATCATCGATTTTTTTCTTTTAAATGTTTTAATTTTTTAAAATTAAATAATTTTGAGTATACACAAATTGGAAAACAATTAAAATTTGGTTAAACTACCTTTATTTTTAATCACAGCTTACATTCTTTCAGGCATGCTATCCATCAATCTGCTATTCCATACACTGATTCTTTCGTCGTGATTCTATCCTCGTTTCCTTCCCTTTCACCTACAAACTGTTGTTAGTTTGTTGGTGAAGGGTAAGGAAACGAGGAAAGAATCACGACGAAAGAATCAAAGTGTGGAATGGCGGAATGAGCATAAGTAGTAGGAACTGATAATGACACGCTGTGATACACCGGATGTTGCTATATAGCTTATGGACTAGGTGGTCCAGAAAAGTATGTAATATTTCCGTTTACTCAGATAAGAATCAAGCCATTTTATACCAGGAGCAGAAAAAACAATAGCTTTATGATTCCAAAGAATGATAGTTATTCTGAAAAGTGACAACAGGAATTTTACTTTTCAATAATTAAGGAAAATTTAGTAAATCGTTTACGTATTCACCATTAACAAATTAATAATTTCATCATTTCAGGTTGGTGGCAATCTATGCTTATGTTATATTCACCCCAACCGAATTTTATCTTCCATCTATTTCTCATAACGAATGCTCTTTCAAAAAACGTAAATTAAATTAAATCAAAAATTCCACTCAATAAAAATCTTCATACCTAATAAAATCTTTTAAAAATAGTTCTAACATATTTTTGATATCGTTCATATATCATCCGCATAAAACATAAATATGTGCAGGTTCAACATTTTTTTTTCTTATAAATTTTGCTATACGTTGTCTTGTGTTTCTCCTTTTATGTGTTGTACGACATATCGCGGTGAAATAATTAATATTTTTCGCGGATTTTCTATCACATCATTTATTTTTATATTTTCGCATTTCATATTGTGTTCACCTGACGACGCAGCCAACCATAAGTCATAAATCAAAAACAATTTTCAAAAGCACAAAACGAAAATATCACCTTTTTCTTGTCTTATCGTTGATTTATTATCAAAATCCGATCACGCACAATTTTGTGTTTTGATTCGCGCTGCTCTTTGCATTTTATATAATACACGAATATTTGTTATACTTGCACAATGAAAAGCAAAAATGATTGATTTTTTAAAATTGATAATAATAAATGTAGAGAATGTGAATTCCATGTTCCATTAAAAATTTTTACATCTTTCAAACATTCTTTTAGATCTCCAGATCCAAACTATTGTGATCATATATACGTTTTTTGTAGTGCGTAATGGGTATGAGACAACAAAATCCACCCATTTTGTGAAAGTTACGTAAAACCACAAAACTGCTACTGATCCGCTATCATTATTATTTGATTATACGATCATTTGCCACCACAACATTTTATTAATCCGATACAATATATTCTGTGCGTAAAAAAACAAATCACGATCACAAATTGATCATAATGATTTGCTGCAGTTTTTGTTTTGTATACGATCATACCGATCAAGACAAACCAAAAACAGAAAAAAATTATTGGATCGCAACTTTCAACTCGCGTTTTTATTTTATATATACAAAACAAAATGTAAAAAATATCAAAACGCACTGTGATTTGTAATTTTTTTTTTGTTCAGTTCCTCATCTCTCCTTATGATCATTTAAAATTAAAGATTTGTCATATAAAAACAAAAAACATAAATTTTAACACGTTGTGAATATAAATTGGCGTGATCATTGAATGATCCATGTATGATTAAATTATGATATGTTGATTTTTTTGTGCACCAAAACCAGACAACACAAAAAAAGGACGAGGCTTGAAAATATGTTTATTTGGGATGGTTGATACTGATATAGTTATGTATAGATTTAATCAATTATCTTTAGAAGAATGTGTGGGTTTTTGGTTTAAAATGTAATTCAAGATTTTACAAGGATGAATTCATGGCGAAGATTTCGAACTTCGTTCGCTTTGCGGAGAAATGATAAAGTCTTACACTTGCCGATGGTCATGTGGAGGGGAATTCGACGTTTCGACGTTCTATTATCCACAGAACTTGATCGTTGGTGTCACGCCAGTATAGTCCAGGTCATCACTTAGAAAGTACGCTGATTGCAGCCATATAACTCGGTTGAATTTAATGAATCCGATAATGTCACAATCTCCATGGAGACGTTTGATTTCGAGATTAAATCGAATCCAATATTGTTTGTTCGAATAACCTGAATCACAAATTGATCGAATAAGCCTTCTTTCAAATGTAGATAATATTGTACAAGCGTTAGTACATGACTGCGAAAGATATTTTGATCGCAACAACCTTGACTATAAACTTGGAATAATATGTGCCTGGACATCATTTATTGATGTTATAACTGGCCGGGGAGTTTTCCACGTTATCAAAGATATGGTCGTCTGCTCCGAGATTTCCCGTTCGGATGCTCCATGGTGTTGCTTTTAAGCGGTATTGAATTCTCGTTGATATCATTATGTAACCGCCAAGAAGACACTTTTCCTCCCACTACAATTCTAGCTAACTTAGAGAGAGAGAGAGAGAGAGAGAGAGGGAGAGAAACAAGCTTCTCTGGAGTTCCGAGACACAAGAGCGCGACCCAAAGCTTCTCGCAGTTGATGCTGTCATATCTGTTGAAAGTCAAATATAGAGCTGGTGAATGGTTATGTTGTACTCCTAATATTTTTTCAGGATCATCCTCAAAGTGAAACACTGGTCAGTGGTTGATCGGTTGGGGCGATAACCACATATCTTCGGCAGAAAAGATGATTCGGGAAAGTAAAACATTTGTAAGCACTTTATCACCAGTGTTTGACAGAGCTATGCCACGGTAATTTTCACATTTGAGACGGTTGCGGTTTTTTTTGCAGAGGACATATGACTTCCATTCCTCAGGAAGCTTGTCTAGGTCTCAGATCGCAATGATAATTTCTTATAGATTAGATATGTACAAGACCAGTGTTTTAATAATTATGTGGGGGTTCCGTCAATACCTGGTGCTTTTCCATTTTTTAATCTTGTAATAACTGCATCTATTTCGTGTACTTTGAAGGCGCGCTTCGTCTTTCCGATTAAGTAGAGTTTGAAAGTATGAATTGCCATACTGAGAGAACATCAGCCAGGTCTGTTCTGAACTCTCCATTTATTCTTTTAATGATGACTGTGGATTTTGGATGGGTCTTCTTTTTCCAGAGATATTTGGTCGCATTTTTCTTGGCGCGGAGATACTTTGTATGAATGCTCCAAGTGTTACGAATTAACCATTTTTCACGCAGCTTTCGTTAATGTTCGACGTACCAATCACTACGTGATTCTGGTGGCCCCCTTTTCATAGTATTTTCTGCTGCGATAGTTACAGTCGACTGAATAGCTAGCCACTTCTCTTGGATGTTTAATGAAGTGTCGTAGTTTTCATTGTGCGGGTTTAGAATTTCAGTAATCGCTGATTGTTAACTATGAAGACAGTCTTAATTTGCACTTGTTTTTGAACAAACCAAGCATATGATCACTGTCCATGACGGCGCCGTACAAGATCTAACGTCATTTATACTGATGGAATGTTTCTAGAGATCAATACGCGATCAATTTGATTTTCCCTTCTTCCATCGTTCGATCTGATGTAGTAAAATTAAAACTGTATAAAACGGCATAAAAATTACTCATAATTTCTGAAGAAAATGTAGATGGTACGTCTTATGTTCCAGCTCGATTTTGTTTGACCGCCATTTGTTTTGGAAGCCATTTATCAGTTCGAATTTCACAGTCATAGAGAGTAATTTATGCCTTCTTATTACTGAACGGTTTAAGAGTAGGTCTTTTAACGTTTATGTTAAAAAAGTTGACTCGCAGGCTTTGTCAAGGATTTCAAACTTAGATCTGCATCGATATTTAAGCAAAGACACGCACCCATGTTATTAATATTCGAGCTACCCGATAACGTGTGATGAGCATTAGCATTGCAATCTACCACTGAAGGTACTTAGTTTGACCTGATCCACGAAACAAGGATAATCAACACCTTCGAAGGTGGGATGTAAAACCAAATCAAAAGGTAGATACACTGATGCTACCACCTTCTGAGCTGCGACATCTGTTGACCTGCATTCTAGAATAAGAGCCGGGACCGATTTAATCTAACCCAGAAACCACACCGTCGAGAGGTATAGTTCCTGAATTAAACATGTGTCTGACTGATCAACTTAAGCTAAAAATACGCTGGTTCGCTATGATGTAAGTTGATCTGTTTCAGTTCAAGCATTAAAGTTATTAAATTACAAGCTAGAGAAACATGAGACAGTGAATGAACGATGCCCCTGAATTAACTCTGTACTGGGTTAAACGTCTCACGAAAATAGCGAAACCTGACCAATTCTGAATTATAGGACCTTTTTAAATTTTAAACTCAGATATTTCTTATCCAATTATTTCACCATCATGGATTCATTGATAGATCTCACAATTATGGACATAAAATAATAATTGGGTTGAAATTACCCAATTCTGAAAATACCAGCAGAAGTTCTCATTTGTAATGCTACTGAAGTTAGCAGTAACTTTTAGTCGCAAAAAATTTGAATCAACAACAAGACTTGATTTCACATAATTTGCATGTTTAATGATAATATACAGGGTGAGTTTTTTAAGCTGAGACTTTCAAATATCTCGGAAAATAAGCCCTCTACGATAAAAATGACCATCATCAAAATTAAATCATTCTGGAGGGGAAATACATTAGTTCTAAAATTAGGACCCCCCGCCCCTGTTTGTAAGGGAGTGGGGGGCAACTTGGAAACTAAGATAGGAACCCCTATTTTTTATTGCAGATTCGGATTCCACGGCTAAAAGTACGTAGGATTTCCTTGAAACATTTTTTTCGATTTATGATAGATGACGCTGCAATAGGCGATATTAATTTTTTTCGATTTCTCCTACTAAGAATATTATGCATACGATTCTGCAATATGTTTGTATTAAAAATAACACGTTTTCAATGTAAATACTTGAAATTAGTTTTAAACAAATTGTATTTCTTAAATTAAAAAAAAACTACTTTTAGTGTAACTCAGGAACAACGACGTGGACATCATCTTTTAATTAAATTAAGTTCTCAAAATGATGGCCTTCGACTTCAATGCACTTATTAATCCTCATTTCAAATGAATGTACACAACTTAGAAGCGTGTTGTATACTAGAATTTCGGCACAATCATTTCTTATTCGCTCAATCAGATTCTCACGTATTATTGGTACTTGGTGGTATACTTTGTCTTTGAGATATCGAAAAAAATTTAATATCGCCTATTACAGCGTCATCTATCATGAATCGAAAAAAATGTTTCAAGGAAATCCTACATTCTTTTAGCCGTGGAATCTGATTCGGCAATAAAAAATAGGGGTGCCTATCTTAGTTTCCAAGTTACCCCCCACCCCCTTACAAACAGGGGCGGGAGGTCCTAATTTTAGCACTTATGTATTTCCCCTCCAGAATGATTTAATTTTGATGATGGTCATTTTTGTCGTAGAGGGCTTATTTTCCGAGATATTGAAAGTTTGAGAAATATATATGTATTATTGGTAGTCCATAGAGCCACTGGTTGTTATAAAGGACACCACAATTCAATCAAGAAATTGACACACAAACATTAAAAAATTTCAGAAAATTGCTTTGGCATATCAAAATAGCATGTATTTGTATTATAATAGCGTCTAAAATTTTTCACTTTTACAGTTATTCATTAATTTAGACTTACCACCAATTATCCATTGTTTCGTAAAATTACGTTCATAAAATTTAAATAATTAAATAATACACACACGTGAACAACTGGAATCAAACTAACTCATTTTCTGAAACTTCATTCCTTTTTATACATTATCGCTATAACGGGACATTTCTAAAAATAATATTTCAACATGTTTACATCGTGTTTGATACAACCGATTTTCTTGGCTTTATAAAGGACAGTGGCTCGCTAATTTTTTTATTGTAATTCCGACTTAACTAAAGTGGATTCGACGTTATCGTGGTATTTTACATGTTCTTGATCGTATTCCGTTCCTTCAAGAATTTCGGTATTTAATTCGATAAATTGTTCATAGAGATTTAACACTATTTCCCATCGAGTCGAGAATTCGGTAGAATTTATTCATTGTTCATCTAACCAAGCTGGCCGTTTGATTAGTTCTTGTTTTAATTATTCGCTTTTGGATACGAGCGCTTTGATACAATTTTAGATTTCTGCCATGTTGAATAAATATGCCAATTATTATGATTTTTGCAACTAAATGACGAATGCGATTCTGATACGTTTGACCTTTAGGTTAACTTCATGCTGTGATTTCAGCTGTGGAGATTCAATATACGTGTTTTAATTTTAATAACGATACTATTGTCGCTGACGATGCAATTTTCGATTTTAAGGCGATTACTTAGTCGATTGTGATTCGATATTAGATGATCCGGCTGGAAATAACTAAAAGATTAGCGATATTATGCTTTACGATCGCAAGGAGCCTGTATGTTTACCAGATTAATTGAAACAATTCCCGTTGGTTCAATAATTTTTACATTTCACTTGATTAATATTTTAAATGTTGCGCGAAATGCCCGCCCATTCACTCTCCAGGCACACGTTTTTTCTACGACTGACACTACAAGGATGAAAAAAACAATTGAGAACTATAAATGCCCGGGGTAGTGATATCTAGCGCATTAAGGTTCAATCACAATGAAACCGCACCGTTCCGTTTCGTTATTCTGTCAAAGTAGAAAATGTAATATTACGTAGGATTTATATGAGAAAACGGAAAAGCAATCACAATGAAGGGAGCGGCGCGGTGTGTTCGGAAACGATAGCTCAACTTTCTACTTTTCCGGATAACATAACCTCAGAAATCATTTCACAACTAAAAGTGTATTATATTTAGTACGTGTATATCGTTTTCAAAACATTAAAAGTAAAAAAATATAAGAAATGGACTTCAACTATAAAGAATTTATGAAAAAATAAAATTTTATCCCGACTTGTACAACAAGGCATGTCACTTTTCTGGAACGGCGCGGAAACATTGTGTTTGACAATCCGTAATGACGGATAGATGCGGTACGATTAGCCGCGGTGCGGTGTCATTGTAATTGAACCTATAAAAATGAGCTGATTGGGTCTTTTTTTCTAAGAAATTTTAGCACGGCATACTTTATGAAAATAAAAATTAACATACAAAAATAGACTCAATAAGGTTAATTTTTTTCTGACGGCAAAAAAATAATGTTGTTCCGGATATTTTTGTATGCTAATTTTTATTTTAATAAAGTATGCCGTGCTAAAATTTCTTAGAAAAAAAAACCCGCAATGAGCTTATTTTTAATGCGCTATATGTCACATTCCCAACTTTAACAGTCGTCAATATGAATAAAAAGGTGAACTGAACTTATTAGTTAATAATGCATCCGACTGATGTCGCCTTTGATTTAATATTGATGACAACCGTTACACAAAAACTATGTTGACATAGAAAGCCCCTCCCCACCCCTGAATTCAATTAAAAGGTTCGAATTATAAGTAAAAAAATATATATATTTGTGTGTAAAACCAGTGCCATCAATTCGTCTGAGACAAGGTCCACTTATATACCAAACGGCCTCTATCCAAATGACTTTATGACCTTGATAAATTTCAAATAACAACGAGGTAGAGGCCAATTTAAATTTTAAAACTATTAAAATCTCATTTCACTTGTATGGCGGCGCATATTTGATATAATTAATAATTACGTACCCCACTAATCTAATTTTGTGGTAAGTGGTTTGACACTCCTTTCAATGTGCATAAAAACAACAACAATAAGCGCAATTAAATAAAAGAGGAACACACACACGCAAAACTACAAAAACAAAGAATTAGAAATTACCATAACTTGAATTTGGCAATAAAGACAAAAGCCATCGCAAGCACAAAAAAATTATCAAAAATAACAATGCAATTATAAAATGTCTTAAATAATTTATGTAATTAAGACGGAGTACAGCAAAAAACAAAAGAAATTCGGAAGAAATTTAAATGTTTTCATTTTAGCTAAAATACAAAAGAATGTTTATGGTAAAGAAATCTTCCGAGGACATTGTTTTATATATTTTGAGACTGAATATGCGGTATATAGGTAAAGGTATGCATATGAAGGGACCACATATACAGTGGATTAAGTAAATAGTATTCTGTGCATGAGAAATATAGTACTTACTGTGGCACTGTACATTATTTTTATGATCATATAGGGGGCAAGTAACACACTTCAACAAAATTCTATATACAACTGGTATCGTTTCGTCCAATTTGATGTGTGGTTTTTGGTGGGGTCATTATGCATTTGGTTGCGGTTCCGCGAAATGCATTTATATTTTGTTGCAACAAAAATGTCACTTTTGCCATCATCATTATCATGTACATTGGTAACATGACTGTTGCATTTTAATGAATTTAACATCAACCAAAAATAAAGTTGTATTTAGTTTGAACTATTATGTTGACCTTGCGCATGTTCCTATACGTGTAGGTACTCCGCGATAACGGTTTGAAACATACTTTTTAAAATGAAAGAGATAATTACGTAAAATAAAACATGGAACTTGATGTGCGCATGTAATGTTGTACATTTATGTCCTATGCGTATTCAACCTCTTGGCAGTATTATGTAAAAAATAATAATTTATGGAGCAATGGTTTCTAGGTACACATTCAACACATTCAATATGAAAAAGTTTTGTGGGTAACATCAAAAAAACGGAAGGGGCAGCTTTCTATTTTTCCTCATTTAGGCTTCCTTTCTCTACTAAACAAAAAATGTTGGTCATCTCTTTTATCTTATAGAGCTGTTCATTCGATAGTGCCTCTCATACACTACCTGAACCTCGTAGTAGCATTTCGATTGAAAAGTATTTTGCATTCCAAATCCGAGAAAATCAACCTTGAAATATGTCGCTCACAGGTAGCACAGTAATTCAAAAATATAACTGAGGAACCCTAGAGAAATGGGACAATTTTATGCTATAGACACATTACTGGTTTCATAACTATGGTTTCGAGTTAACTATGGTTTCGTTGTAATGTGTCACCCCTAACAATGGTTTCCAACTCGGTTTAAACATAGTTTCGGAATGAGATATTTTTTCTCATCCCGAGGCATTTTTGTGCTCGCAACGCCAAATACATCAAAAAAGGAGATTCCGGACACTAATAGTTTAGATATATAGATAGATAAAATAGAAAAGTCATTTATGACAATTTAATAGTCAATTAAATGTCAATATTGGCATTTTTGTCAATGCCTACTCCATTACTATTTAAAACCAAACGAGAAGACAAAAGAAATTGTAGTGTGTCTTGAGTTTTCATCTCGCAAACCATAGTCCCCTAATCCTAGTTACGAAACCAGATATGTGTCTATGGTATTAGAAGGATATTGTGACATCGATGTGAACAAGAAAAACTTTGTTTACGATAGCAACAACACACATTTAGCTGGGCACTTGGATACGAATCAAATTGTGTAAACGGAAATTATCAACCATTCATCAACACAATATTTCTGTGACTTCTGCAGGAGCGGAAAGAACCGCAATACCACTAGATATTGAAAAGTGTTACGGATCGAAACCTCAATGATTGAATCGTAATGCAAATAGTGTCTTTGCAATCCCAGCCGAAAACATATTTTAAAGCCGATAAAATACCGATAATTACATACTTTCGCCTCCAACTAAACAAACTACCCAAAAATTTGTCTGGAGATTATATTTACACACAGAGGAACAGAGATGGCTCATGCCCTGGCAAAGTGCAGATCATTGGAAGATGTTTAAGTATAGTAGGCATCTCTTGCTCCAGCTGCAACGGCGATATCAACGATAGATGAATAATCTGGTGTTTCACATCTATAAGTACGACCATTAATCCTCGTTGTGTATCTTCAAGATGTTTGATCCCTAATTGCAGGAATACCGCAGGACCGCTAATGCTTTATCATGGTGGGTTCGGTACTCATTGGCGAGTGCTTACTCGACGTCGAACTGTTGTTGTGCCTCCAGTAGGTGTTTTAATTATTGGACTGTGATATTATTTGTTTGAACAGTTTTAACGTGTTGTCAATAGTAGAGGTTTGATTTTTCAGAAGTTTTAAAGTGTATGCATCGTTTTCCTGTATCTGACCGAACTGATGTTCGTATACTGTTGTGTGTCTCTTTGCGACAATAGCCCGAACATGTCCCCCATTAGATACTCTATTGGGGATACTATAACTCTACGTCTCGTCCTATGTTGACTGCCGGCGTAGTCCACACCAGTGTGGGTGAACGGGCGTGATACAGTAACGCGGGGTATTGGCAAATTTCCCATTAGTCATTCTGCGGTTGCGACTTTGAACCGATGGCAGCGAATACATTGATGGTTATTATATTTAACTGCTTGTTTTGGCCTAGACAGACGCCTTATAGATGTATGCCAATTCGTATTCGAATGGCTCGAAGGACCATGTAAATCTGATAGATTTGCTCGTAGGTTGTAAATCTACGCTCTACCTATAGATTCCTTGTTTTTGATGGAAACTTAATAAACGAGGGTTAGGATCAAGCAAATCTATAAGATTTACAAATGTACAGTAACTTTTGAGGGCTCTGTCTTTTTAGCACCCCATCTAAAGGTTTTGACAAAGATGAGGATTGAATTTGTTTGGTCAGGATTGGTCACTATTTTTTATCGTTTGGCCACTTACGATTAAACGGTAAATAAATAATAAAAAATTCACAAAAAAATTCCCGGGTCGCACCTCATGCAAGAAAATCATATACCGTTTTTATCAAATTTCGTCAGATAATCGTTAGTTTAGGATTGGTCAACACATTTTGGCGTTTGGTCAAAGAATTGTATAAGATATAAAGTGGTAGACATCAGATATAATCAATTCAATTTTTTGGTTCTTCATAACTCTTTGAGGATTGGTCACTAGTTGATTTTATTTGGTCAGCCCTACTTAATGATTTATTGCGAAAATTCGGTAATAACTCATCATTTCCATACGATTCGAAGTTTACGAGGCTGGAAACTGGAAAAATACTGATAATTTTATAAATTCAATGATTGGATTTGTTAGTCGACCAAACAGTTCTGATCGTTGGATTTATAAAATTAGTAGCATCGGTCATTTTTCCAGATCCGAACATTTCGAATCGTATGGAAATAATTAGTTTTTAACAAATTTTCGCAATAAATCATTAAGTAGGGCTGACCAAACGAAATCAACTATAGTGACCCCTCAACGAGTTATGAAGAACCAAAAAATTGAATTGATTGTATTTTCTGTCATCCACTTTAGATACAATTCTTTGAAAAAAGAAATATTTTGATCTAAATTGTATATTCCAATTGGATATCTACAGTGCGTCGCACTCGTATTCGTAAATCAAATATTTTCCACAAAAACTCGATTAAAAAATATTATAATTTAATCATTTGCATAATTCTTAAGTTCACTCTTAATCTTCATTATAGAATGAATAACAGGTTTCGATAACGGTGCAATTCAGAGAAAAAAATTAAAATCTATACAACATGAGGGAAAATAAGCGTCGCATTCATATTCGTAAAATTGCATTTGTGTTTGAATTTTACCGTTATTTATCATTATCGTTTTTTCGTTTTTGCGGTATCGTTTTGCATTCAAACATCAGTATAGCATTTAGTTTCAAACTGACTGGAAGTTATCTTAATTTAATCCAAATTTTAGTCAAATGGGCCGTAAGCAAGGTGAAACGTCAATTAAATTACGAAAATTAGTAATCTTACATCGGGAAGCAGGGAAAACATTTAAAGAAATCAGCCAAATAGTGCAAAGAAGTATTTCTACAATACAATACATCGTAAAACGACACCAAATTGAAAATCGAGTAGAAAATTTACCGCGAAACACAAACCGCAAAACGTTTACTGTTGCAGAGGAACGGCATATTGTGCGTGAAATTAAAAGGGATCCTCGTTTAAGTGCTCCAAAGTTAACAGCGCAAATCAACACTTCTTTTAATAAAAATCCCAAATACTGTTCGGCGCGTGCTAAAGAGAGCTGGATATAACGGTAGAGTAGCCAGAAAAAAAACATGGATCAGTAAGAGGAAACGGAAAATAAGATTAAATTTTGCAAAGTGTCATGTAAAGAGGATTTTCGAGTTTTGGAAACAGGTTTTATTTACAGACGAAAGCAAATTTAACATGTTTATATCTGACAGGCGACAAATTGTATGGAGAAAACCAAATACCGAAATGAATATAGAGAATTTACGACCTACAATAAAATATGGCGGAGGATCTGTAATGGTATGGGGTTGTTTCTCGGCATCTGGAGTGGGAAAATTGCACATAATAGAAGGAATAATGAATAAAACAAAGTACATACTTCGAAATTTTAAAGGCAAATTTACCTGAAAGTGTGATAAAATTGGGCATACGAGATGATTTTATGTTTTACCAGGACAATGATCCAAAATATAAAGCTTACGATACACAACAATGGTTGTTATATAATTGCCCAAAAGTCATGGAAACCCCACCGCAATCGCCCGATATCAATCCCATTGAGAATCTGTGGCAAAAATTGCACAATATAATTCGAAAATATTCGATATCTAATAAAAACGATTTTATATATTGAATGAGGATGGAGTGGAATAATATTGATACGACAATAACGGATACATTGGTGCAATCAATACCAAATCGTTTGTTAGAGGTGATCAAAACCAAGGGAAATCCAACTAAAGACTTAGCTCTTTTTTATTTAACTGGCTAATTTAGTAACCTTCTGTGATGAATTACGAATACGAAAGCATTTATTATAATTTTCTTAAAATATGTAACACATACCTCACACATTTTTATATTAAAATGAAGTTAACTATAGTGTTTCTGATTTAAAAATAAAAAAATTAAAATATTGGTGCACGTAAGTGTTTTTTATTTATTTATCATTTTTAAAACTGCAATTACGAATACGAGTGCTACTCACTGTATATATAAATAGGCAAAGACAAAACAGTTCAGTACCTTTTTCTTCTCTGTTTGTTAACCGATTTTATTTTTTTATTTTGTTTGGTAGATAATGCTACCTCATGAGTATCTCATGCTACCTTCTGAGCTTTAGTGTTATTAATAAAAAAAATTTGAACGGTAGAAACCAAATGCAGTTTTTATCGATTAAAAAAATATTCAAGGGGTATATCCACCATCCGGTCGCAAGTTAATTATTTGCGATCAGAAATACGGTTACTAGATTTATTTTGCCATGCCAATTCTCACATCTTTTTTAAATTTAAATTTTTTTTGCGATTGTTAATACATAAAAATAATTGCGACCTCGGAAAATGCGTAGCAGTCTTTTCGTAGATTTCTACTCTACAATCGCAAAATAAATTTAAATTTAAATAAAATGTGTCAATTGGATGGAGGATATGCCCCATAGAGTTCCAAATAAAATTTTAACAGCCCTTGATTTTACTCTTTTTAATGTCCAATATAATATCAAGTGAGTGGCGTGTTATTGTGCTTCGAATCAAAATTTTATGTTTGTTGATTTGCATTAGTTTACTCATTTATTTTTTTAACATATAACAACAACAGCAAATTTGTGAACCACACACCGCATTGTGAGCATAAGAGGTCATTTGTATGAGACGTGCAGCTCAAAATAATTCAAAAGGTAATTGCATTTGAAATTTATAACTGTTTTGTGTAACAATTTAAGACAGAGATTTCTTGAGCGTCCGCAATGGTTAGTTCAGAAGCAAAAATTGATACAAATTCTCTGCAGGGGTCTATCATTTCAAAATTCATGATGTGTTTTATCATCGTGCAGGTGGTTTGGTAACTGAATATGATAGGAGTCTGTGCTATGCGCAGTTGTACTTTTACGATGTTGATACTGCGATTAATTTGAGGTTACGTGAAAATGCAAATATGCATTGTAGTAATCAATAAATGAGGAAAATTGCGATTCAATTAGATTGTCAAACCATTTGTACGATCTTTTAAATCGATGCATGAATTTTACAATAGAGCTGTTAACATTTATAAGGAGGTGTCTATGGTTTTAAAGGTAACAGAGCTTTAGATATTAGAAGATCTAATGACACTATTTAAACAGATGTTGCGATTATTTTTAGTACCACAGATGAAGAACTACTTTTTGAAAGGAATATTGTTGCATTTAATAAAGTTAATTCTACCGCCCGCAACATTTCTGTTTTAGATAGTTCATTAGATCCTTTGGCGTATCCTCTTTTATTCCGCAATGGTGTTACTGGATGGCATAATAATATAAATCATAACATAGCACGTACATATAATGCTGTTGCGCCCAAAAATCGAGTTACAATGCTACAATATGTTGCATATCCACTTGCTGTTAGAGATGATTTTAGTTATCTGCATCATTGCCAACAATTATTTTTTCAGTGGATAGTTGATATATGTGTTCGTATTGAGGGCTCACGTTTGCATTTCATTAAACAAAATCAACCAAATTTAAGATTTAAATTGTATACATAAATTAAATTCGTTGAACCTTCGTTGTACAATTGCCAATTCCAGTATTAAAAAATTGCGTTCCAAATATTAAGCCAAATATAGTAGTTCAAGAGGACGTTATATTAATTCAGTAGATTTGATTTTGATAGATGAAATATCTATGTGTCCAAAGAATGTACTTAAAATATTTATTCATTTTTAAGGGATTTAGTAAACGATCCAATTAAAAAAATACACTATTTGGTGGTAAAGCCATTTTATTGAGTGGAGATTTTAGACAATTTTTTTTTGTTCTACATGAGACACGCTCTACTTTGATTGAAAATGGTACTGTTGTATACCCCTGTCTTCTATGTATTTAGTTCGTAATTATTATTCTTTATATACTTACATTATACATATATTTAACCTGTTTCCTTTATACAATACACCTAAATACCGAGGTGAAATTATGCTTTAATCATTTTTAGAAAAGGCAGTTCAGTACAGTTTAATTGTAAAGTAACAAGTCACATCTTGTATAATAAAAGTATATTGTTTATTTAATAAATTATAATAATGAAATGTTTATAACATAAATAATAAATGTTAATGTTTAAACTTAATAAAATATGGTGCTAAGGTTATTTTATTCAATAAACCCTCAACAAATTTGGTGGCAGCGGTGGCATGATAGCGTTGGATGTATATACATAAAATCATCCGATATCATCTAAAAAGTACCCGTTGTGGGTTTCATTGAACGCATATCAAAATAACCGTGCTTATCTTAAAAAACATAACCATTTTTAAAAAAAACCATTTAATTTCATGTGACTTGTGTATAGCGACAAATTATTTAATTACATATAGTATATTGTGAGATCGTTATTATTGTTGCTAAAAAAGATAAAAACTAAACGTAATATGTGTAGTGAAACTGTGCGGGCAAATAACTACTAAAACGCCAAACTAACGACTTTTGCAAATGCCGTTTATAAAAAGACGCCACAATCACGTTTTATAAATCTTTTTGAGCGTCCTTGTAAGTGCATAAAATTTTGACTTGTGATTTAAACCGTAATTCATATTCAAAATTCTAAAAATATTGTTAGCGTATAATTTCCAAAAAATAATGTAAGTTTGCAAATAAATTAACTTTAATAATGTGCTGATAGTGTCGTGCTAACTTTGTCAATAATAATGCAACATAATATTGCAAGTTATAAAAATAGTCAAATAACTATATCATAGTGTGTCTAAGTAGTTGTGCTCGATTGTGCTTGTGAAACTAATTAACATTTGTAATCAACCAGTATTCGTATTAAGTTTTGCATTAAAATAAAAAAAAAAAAATCTTTCGAATTAATGAGATCAATTTGACACCAAAACAACTTTAACAGAATCATAAAATAGCTAACAATAAATTCAGTATCATCTTCAAAATTTATTGTTCATTCATCGATAACATAAATCATTTACCAACAACATTAATGTTACAACTGCAGTAACACCTTATTGATAAAATCACAAACAAGAAAAAAAAAAAATCTTCCAATTATTAATATGTCGTTTATGGGGTCATTAACATCGAATTACGAAATTTAATATACGGAATTGTTAATGAAATAATCCAGCTGATCAACAATTTAAAATACATAACGGATGACAGCACCATCACAAGCTAGCTGATCAACTCATCAATATCCTGGATATATTCTATAATTACGACACACAACCAGTAATACAATTGTAAGTGTCCCTTTTTAAATAATTTTTTTTTAAATATTAAATTCTATATTTTTCTTGAGTTTGCTTATAACAAATATATTACAATTTTAATTGTACTTTATTCCCTAAAAATTTGTAAAACATTTAATAAATTATTGTGTGCGATAATTTCCAATTTAAATCAATTAACATTTAAAAACGATTAGAGTATTATTAAATTAAATGAATGATAATCCGGATAAGTATATTCGGTTACGAAATAGAAGAATTTACATTTTGCAAGAATCGAATAAAAGTGATTGTTCTAAATCGGACGTAAATAATAAAATTGTATCTTGTGTTAACAATCCGCTTACATCTCTTTTACCTTATTACGATTTAAAATTTCCTTTAACCATCGATAAAAACTTATGTGAAAAAAAATTCGGAAATCAAATAGAATCTTGTGACTTAAACATATCTTTCAATTTCGAAAGAGCCATTAAACTAATACCGGAGTTTGATGGAACTTCTGAAAAATTACCTAGATTTTTGCAATGTTGCAATTTAGTTTATAAGGATGCAAAAACAAATGAGGATCGCTCCATGTTCCTAGAATTGGTACAAATTAAATTAGTTGATGCTGCTTATAATCAAACAGTCTTAACAAGTTCATATGAGAATTGGCAACAACTAGAAAAAGACTTGAACCAAAAATTTTCGAATATTAGGGCTTTGGAAAATATTCAAGTAGACCTTGTTCAAGCTCGTCAGCGGTTTGACGAAAATGTAAAAGATTTCGGCATTAGAATCGAGAACCTTCTTGCGGATTTAAATAAATCATGTGCATCTACTACTTCGGATGCTGGAATTTTACAGGAAAATATTAAAATTATAAATTCTAGAACAGCCTTGCGTGCTTTTGAAGAAGGCCTTAGAGACCCATTAAAAATTTTAATAAAAGCTTGTAGATTTGAAAATTTGAAGGATGCTATTTCTAAAGGTATAGAAGAAGAAAGTTTAATTCAATCCAGTAAATTTAAAATTTCAAGATCTCAGGCTTCGACTAGTCAACCTATTAAATGTCAGATTTGTTCTAAATCTGGACATACAGCATTAAATTGTTTTAATCGAAACTCTAATCTTCAACAAATCAATCCATTTCATAATAAAAATTCAAATTTTTATTTTTTCACCAATTTTTTATTTTTTCACCGTTTAATAACAATCGACAAACACCGGCTCGATCTTTCACACAAAACCAAAATCAAGGCAATGGCATCCCAAGAATACAACAAATTTCTTATCCGTGTGCTTATTGTAAAAAGTTTGGGCATCACATAAGTGTATGTCGCTCGCGTGAAAAAGCTAACTTTAGAAAAAACCAATTTGAGAATAAACAAGTATCAACGTCACAAGCTCAAGTCTCGGAAAACTTAAACGAACTTCACCGGGAGCAGAAGGATGTAGCGGTGAAGGCTCAAAACATCTAAATCTACATCCGTCAAAAGATGAAAAGTCAGTCTCAGGCTCTTATACAACGACTAAATCATATTGTTTTTCGATAAACTTTTATAACGATAATATTAAATTCGTGAAACTAAATTTAGATACATTACACGAACCACAATTCTTTTTAGTCGATACTGAGGCCGACATTAGCGTAATTAAGAAAGAATTTATAAAACCAGATACCTTATGTTACCCTAACAAAAAACTATCAATAAAAGGGATAACTCAAGAATCAATTGACACATTAGCAGCATGTACTTCTAAAATTTACGTTCAGGAAAACTACATAATTGTACATGAGTTTCACATAGTGCCATCTGTGTTTCCTATAAATTGTGCGGGAATCATCGGAAATGATTTCCTTCGACAAAATAATTGTACCATTGATTACTCGCGCAACATTATACAAATAAACACGAATTCGGAGACCAATGATAACATCCAATTAAATCTTACTTCCAACAATCCTCCTATTATTTTACCTAGCCGTTCAGAAACGATTGTCAATATAAGATTTAAATCAAAGCTAGATGATGAATATTTGTGCTCGTCGAAGATGATACAACCGGGCGTGTACATGGCTAACGCGATAATCAAAATAATAAACTCGTTCGCCACAATTAGTGTGATAAATACTAATGAATATACTGTAAAATTAGACGAAATGTACATAGAACCCGAAAGCTTAGATAACTATCAGATTCATCAACTAAACCATTGGTCAGATACCTTACAAAATAGATTACGTAATTTAGAAAGTCATATAGATACAGCACACATGAACTCAGAAGAAAAATCTTCCATAATTAAAATTTGTCGGGAGTTTAATGATATGTTTTTTCTGCCAGGCGATCGTCTTACAATTACAAATACAGGATTTCATCGTATCCCTTTAAAGTCAGATTCGGAGCCAGTTAATGTTAAGCCATATCGTCTCCCTCATGCAGCAAAATCTGAAATTAATTCTCAAGTTGAAAAAATGTTTGCAGATGGTATAATTGAAAATAGTAAATCCCCGTTCAATTCTCCTTTACTGGTCGTTCCTAAAAAATCAAACGACGAAACAAAACGTTGGCGAGTTGTCGTCGATTTCCGTCGATTGAACGATTTAACAATAAACGATACCTTCCCGTTACCCAATATCACTGAAATTTTGGAACAATTGGGAGATGCCGTTTATTTTACGACGTTGGATCTTGCGGATGGCTACCACCAAATCCCATTGTATGAAGAAGATAAGGAAAAAACAGGATTTAGTACTCAAATGGGGCACTACCACTTTACTAGAATGCCTTTTGGTCTCAAAGGTGCACCCGCAACTTTTCAGAGAATAATGAATAGCGTTCTTACCGGTTTGAACGGATTGAAATGCTTTGTTTATTTGGACGACGTCGTTGTGTATGGGTATAATCTTTCCGACCACAATAAAAAGCTTATCGATGTGTTGCAATCATTCCGTAAATATAATCTCAAATTACAACCTAAAAAATGTCATTTTATTAGAAAGGAAATATGCTATTTGGGACACATTATCACTAACCACGGAATCAAGCCTGACCCCTCAAAAATCGAAGCCATCCAATATTTTCCCACTCCTAAAAATCAAAAAGAAATAAAGTCTTTCTTGGGTTTAGTAGGTTACTACAGGCGGTTTATTGACAAATTCTCTGAAATGGCCCAATCAATGAATGCATTATTAAAGAAAAATGTACAATTCATTTGGGATGCTTTCTGTGATGAAAGTTTTCAGAAACTCAAGAGAATTTTAATAAATCCTCCAATTCTGCAATACCCTAAATTCCAGAAGCCGTTCTTTGTAACTACGGATGCTAGTGATATAGCCCTTGGAGCAATCCTTTCACAAAAACTCGGTGAAGATGATTTACCTGTGGCTTATGCAAGCCGAGTATTAAATCAAGCCGAAAAGAATTACTCTACTGTGGAGAAGGAGTTGCTTGCTATTGTTTTCGCTGTGAAACGATTCCGTCCCTATTTATACGGTGTTAAATTTACGATCATTACTGATCATAAACCGCTAGTATGGCTTTACAAATCAAAAAATTTATCTTCTCGTTTAATGCGTTGGAGAATTGAGTTGGATGAATTTGATTTTGATATTACTTACAAACCTGGTAAATACAACGTTAATGCGGATGCTTTGAGTAGAATTCAAATAAGTTCTGCCGATCAAGGTAACCACATTAGCATAGTTACTCGTTCCCAAACAAAAGCACAACAAAATATATCAAACTCAGTGAATTCCTTAAGTGAAACTACACCAAATAATATTAGATCTCAATCGTTAAAACAAGTTTCTAACGAAGATACTGGAAATTCAATCACCTTCCTGGAGAGTGAAAATGATATTGCTAATGTTATTAAAGAATTCCACAATTGTCCATTGGGAGGACACCAGGGTATAGAAAGAACGTTTAAACGGATTAAATCGTATTATCATTTTCCTCAGATGTTGACAAGAATCAAGAAATTTATAAAAAAATGTGAGCTACGAGTATGTCAGAAAAATAAAATTTCCAGAATTAACAAATGTCCAATGGTAGTAACGACCACTTCCAAAAAACCTTTTGAGAAAATATTTTTAGACATTGTAGGTCCATTAAGTATTTCTTATAATAACAATCGTTACATCCTCACAATGCAGGACGACTTGTCTAAATTCTCAGTAGCAATAGCTATCGAAAATCAATTATCGGAGACCATTGCCAAAGCTTTCGTCGATAACTTTATTTGTAAATTCGGAGCACCGTCATGTATTTTAACCGATCAAGGAACTAACTTTGTCAGTGAATTATTCCAAAACGTATGTAAGTTACTAAGGATCAAAAAATTACAGTCTACGGCATATCACCCACAAACGAATGGGGCTTTAGAAAGATCACACAGAACGCTCGTAGAATATTTGCGAAATTATATTGAGAACGATCCTAATGATTGGGATCGCTGGTTACCCTTTGCCATATTTACCTACAACTCAACCCCACATTCATCAACTAATTTAATGCCTTTTGAAATTGTCCATGGATTTAAACCCAATATGCCATCCTCTGTTAAGAATAATAATACAACTTTTTATAACCCGGATGATTACTTGCAAAATTTACGAATAAAATTAGCAAATGCATATGAAATAGCCAGAAATAACTTAATAGTCAACAAGCAGAAATCTAAAATTTACTATGATAAATCAATTAACGAAGTCGAGTTTCATGTTGGTGACAAAGTTCTATTAAAAAACGAGAAATCTAAAGGTAAATTTGATGCTATCTGGACGGGTCCTTAAGAAATAACAGACACCCCTACAAATGTTAATTCATCCATTCGTATAGGAAGACAAATTAAACTTGTTCATAATAACCGTTTAAAATTATTTATTGAATAAAGTTGGAAATACTATATTTAAAATCATATAATAATTGTAATCTAGTAATAAGATTTATGTTTTATATTTAAAATCTTTATATAAACTTTGTTAATAATTTATTAATTAATATTCAATCTAAAGGAAACAAAACAATGTATTAAAAAGTTTAATTATTATTTTAAAATGTATGTAACTAATTTTTGTGAAAAGGAAAAACAAAACATATCAAAATAAAAAAAAAAAAAAAAATTGTTAGTACTTAAGCCTTAGAAAAGATAAATATCTTTTTTTTTATGGGGTGAGGTGTTGTATACCCCTGTCTTCTATGTATTTAGTTCGTAATTATTATTCTTTATATACTTACATTATATATATATTTAACCTGTTTCCTTTATACAATACACCTAAATACCGAGGTGAAATTATGCTTTAATCATTTTTAGAAAAGGCAGTTCAGTACAGTTTAATTGTAAAGTAACAAGTCACATCTTGTATAATAAAAGTATATTGTTTATTTAATAAATTATAATAATGAAATGTTTATAACATAAATAATAAATGTTAATGTTTAAACTTAATAAAATATGGTGCTAAGGTTATTTTATTCAATAAACCCTCAACAGTACGGTTAACTGGAATCAATTTAATTTGTCAATTGTTTGTGAATAAACTCGGGAATGGTAAATTATGAAATTATTCTGAGTTCGGCGAAGATATTATAGAATTACCATTGCAAATTATTGGAATTATTGATAACATAATTTATGATATTTATGAAGCTTGAAATACGTCTATATTTAATTTTTATTTAAAGTGTTTTTTCTGGGCTTTTATAGACAAAATTTTGTATTATGGTAATATTCGTGAAAATATATTTTCTAAACAAATTATTAAAACAATTATTTTAGCACCAACAAAAGATGATTTCGATTTTATTAATGACGATGTGCTTAATCGTTTATCAGGAAGCCAAAAAGTTAACTAGCTTTGATAAAATTATATCTGGTCAAAATGATTTAAATGCGAATGAATCCCATTAAATTTAGAATGTTAGTGGAATGCCACCTCATAAATTGCAGCTAAAAGTTAATTCCATAATTATGCTCATTTGTAACTTTAATACTGCACAAGCTTTAGTGAATGGAACACGAATAAGAGTGAAATGCTTGCATCGCAATACGATTGACTGTGAAGTATTATCAGGAACTGCTATAAATAAAAGAATATTGATTCCAAGAATTAGTTTAACGTTTTCCGGGATAATGCTTCCATTTCAATTTCAAATAACACAATTCCCAGTAATATCTGCATTTGCTATGGCCATAAACAAGTCACAAGGTCAAACTTTTGATAAAGTTGGTATATTATTACTACATCCAGTGTTTTCGCATCGACAAGTATATGTTGCTGCAAGTAGAGTTCGTTCTTTTGATAGTTTGACATTTTATATTTCAAATGACAATGGTGAAGGCAACTTATTTAATGTAGTATTCTTATAAAGAATATTGTTTGCAGAGATAAGTTTATTATTTAAATATATGGTACTGAACTCACAAGAAATGTATAAAAGTAGAAAAAAATATGTTCGAAACTTGCAAATTCATATATTCCTCAAATATTCAATAAAGTTTATGGTCAAATTTTGACCACTGGGCGACCACTAGTTTTAATAATTTTGCAAAATGAAATTCCCAAACAAGCGACAAACCTGATTCTCGTGAATTAATACAATTTTGATTTTGTTTTATTGCAATAAAAACTGACCCATTGGTGACCAAACGCCAAAATGTGTTGACCAATCGTGACTTAACGATTACCTGACGAATTCAATCATCATTTTGGTTAAAATCTGTAGATGGGGTGCTAAAGAGGAAAGGCCACTTTTGAATTGCCCATTTTGAGATACTGCTTAAACCATAAGATAGGTCATAATCCTGGAAAGGATAAGGGGCGTAAATTTACGCAGGCGTTTAGGTAAAAATAAAATGTTGTAGCCCACAATAAAAAGTTGTCGAAACCATATTTCCTTTCATATGTTCAACCATATTCCATTTTTGTATTTTTGTCTCATTAATCCTCACAATAAAACTAATCCCTATAGTGTGAGAATATGCATTGCAATAATAGTCATGGGGCGGAATCATGAATTTCAACCAACTACAAGAATTGAAAAATATTTTCAATACTTCCCGAAATCTAGATTAATTGCAATCAATTTCTGACAGTTGACAAACCCCTACCCCTAAAAAATTAAAAAATAGGTTCCGGGCTCCATCGGATAACCTTCTGAAAGATTTTTTTGGAAATCAGGATCCATCGCATTCGTAAAAGCCCCTAAGTAGTTTTGATTAAAGTCGTTTGAGCTGAGAAAAAAAAATGTTATTTTCCCAGTATTTTCTGGTACTCTAAAACTTCATTTTAGCAATTTTCATGAAAATCGTTAAAGCCTTGCGCTTATTAACGTATTATATTAGATAGATTACTTATCAAAAGTCTTTCAGGCTGTCATTTTAGTTATTAGGGTAGAACTTTAGTTTAAATAGATCCATCTTGGGCAAACTATATTTTTGGAAATGTTGGAAAAGTTTGAAGCTCCTCTGGCAATAATCTTATTCTTAATATTAATATTTTCCCCTAGAATCCTAAAATTAATTATCCGTACTGGAAGTAAACGCATTCTGCAATTTTTTGTCAAGTTTTCGACAGTCAATTGCCAAAAAGCATGGTTATCAGACTAGCCAAAACGTTGAATATTTGTTGACCTGTTCAAACTATCTAACAAGTAATACAGCACAATTTACTATCTGTGACTCGTTAAACGATTCTTTCGAACCTTGGTTTTCATAAATAAAAATTGTTTGGAACTATTTTAAGACTGGGTGGGATATCTTATAATAATCTTGCTTTTAGAGATTTGTGTACAGTAGTTGGGATTTAAACCGATAAACCTGCGTTAAAACCCTTAGCCTGTTTGGTAGCGCTGATATATTATTATATATTTCTTGAGTTATTATCAAATTAGTAATTTAACCGATTATAAATATCTGAGCGATTTTAGGTAAGGTAGATAGAGACAACAATATACTACTATTTCAACATTGAAACAGCCTGCCTGGAACCAGCAAGTCACAAAGGTTAAATATAAAAACATCGCCAAATAGTGTGATTGCCCTAAAAGGGTTTGCGAACCCGAACGGTCAATGCAGACATCTTCAAGATAAGACATAAAATCACTCTGAATTCAACTCCAGGACGCCAGGCACGCCAGCTTAGCACATCTCCTTCATAACCTTGCAGAACTCTCTCTTTAGTGATTAACTAGATTATCAGACTAATTCTCACTACAAGTACCGGTATCTTCGGCTGACCTCCACCAAAGTCTTTCCTACGAGTATAATCCGTAAACCAATTCGTCCTAATTATATGTCAAATGTTTTGTTCAGTTGTTTTGTCTATTCAGTGTCAACACCGCATCAGGAAAGTACAACGTGTTTTATTTTATGGTAAAATTTAAATTTTCCTCTGAACAAATTATATCGACTTCAACAATGACAACAAGTTACATTCCATCGATTGAAAAATTGAAAGGTCCAGAAAATTATATGTAATACTTAGCAGTTGCAAATAGTTTGTTCTCTCGGATACGTTACTTATTTAGTTCGTTGAACTAAACATTACTATGTCGGCGAGAACGAACAATATTACTTTGATTTTAGTGAGCGTGATGGATGCTGGATCGGTCCAAGATATTTCGACATCCACATCACTCCCCTTTCTAGAAAAAAAAACATTCTTGGGTAAAACATGACATTGAAAACACTTTGATTTCGTAATGAAATCATTTTAATACAAAGTTTATTTTTCTGAGTGAAATTGGTGTTTTATTTAAGTAATTTTATTTCTGAATATACAAGTAATTCGGATAGTTTTAGCTTTACGCGTCCACAATTGGTTGATTGATGGCCCTGATAACATGTTTCTGGAACTTCTACTTGAAATATTTTCGAATCACGTTGTATGCTAAAACAACCATCAGCATTACTGCTATTAGTTCTTCCTTCGACGAGGCATTGTTGCTGGTGCCTCCGGTATGATTATTGTTTCATCATTTTTGTTTGGAAAGCTTCAGTGTGCTGCTTCTGAGTGTGTGTCCGTAAAACCAGAAGCGGAACAATTTAATTCTTCCTCAAATGCGGAGCGAACTCCTAACAAAACTAACAGAAGTTTTCACTTAAATTTTCTGTGTTGCCGTGGGCTATTAAGATTTCTTTTAGATTGTGGTGAAATTGTTGTGGTGATTCTTTGCAATTCAGATCGAGGGTGTCTTGTTATTTTTGATTTTTTTGGCAGTCAATGGCCAAAAGTATTTCGACCCTAGTTTTTTCCGTGATTTCCACACTCCAGGATGTGTTAGTTTGTGTATGTTGATGTTTGATCAAAGATTTGACGTCTCATCGGCCCCGGAATATAAGGTTAAGGAGTCGCACTTTACGATTTACACCAAATTGACCTCGAGCCATTATCCGGTGAGATCTTTCCGAGTTTTATTCTTTTATTTATTAGAATTGGGCCAATGAATTTCACAGCCGGAATATCGTCGTATCGAGAGGAAGAGAGGGAGTGTGATCCACAACGTTATCTGAACCACTTACATGATGAGTCTGTCTCGGATTTCTTTTTGTTTTGGATTTAATGGCGGCCACTAACGGGTTGTGTTCAATATGGCCACAAAATTCGTGGCCCAGAAAATAACGGATTTGTATTATTGCTGTGAAAAAAGAACGCTGAAGGTTCCCAATTATTACTGTTCAGCGTCGGTTCTCAAAGCGTCAGTTCTAATACAATAAGTTGTATTATCAATAGTTTCCAGAGCTACTCGACATTCTGGTGCCCTGATAATAAAGCTTTAGTACCTTGCTTAATCAAAGAGTTCATTTCATTGTAATTTTGCGATAGTTGTTCCGCTAAGTTGGATAAAAATCTATGATAATAATTTACCATCCCAATAATTCGCTGAATATGTTGTACTGTGTTGGGGTGGGAAATTTAGTTTTGGAACACCAAACTCACATTTAGACAAGCAAATCGTGGTACAGTTATATGATAAATGATTGCGTGTTTCTATTGCTGTTTTAAATCTATCCTCTTGTGCCACAGGAATCTGATGCTAAGCACGGCAAAGATCAATTTTTGAAAATAATTTATATCCATATGTAAATGACGTGAGAAATCATAGATGAAAGGCAAATTTTTCGGGGTCAAGACGACATGGTTTGCAGAAAGGAAATTGACCCTCTGTCGCGATTGTGAACTACGTTATGTTTCACAGGTAGGTAAGTCAATGGGTCGGAGAAAATTCTTTTAGCAATGGGCCATAAAAAAAACCTTCGAAATTAAAAAATCGTGCTGTGACGCAGTGACGAATTCTCGGCGAAGTCCCAAATTTAATGTTAGCACTCTAGAACTGTAACTTTTAATCGAAAAACCATGTGCAGCTGTTAACAGAAGTTGTTGGTCTTCGATTAAGTTTTTAAATGATGACGCAGGTATGACAAATGTCAGCACCTTAACGAATAAACGGCGAATTGCAGTCACTTCAGCATCTGCTGAATATAGCTCCAATTATTTTGAGGTTCCCTAGTTTTAAAACTGCAATTCGGTTTATTGCACTTCTAAGCGGAATGACACATTGGTTGGTCTACTGAACGAGATTTAGGATTCGACCTTGAGTAACTGTTGTGTTTCGTTTATTGGCCTACACAATTCTTGTAGTTGGTTTAGAGAGATGATAAAACAGAGATTTATTCCCGGACTATGGAATGTAGGTGGTAACCTCGACATTTCGAGGTAACCTCGACATAACGTAATAGGTGGTCGAGGTGGTAACCTCGACATAACGAGTTTTCTGTACAAATCTGATTACAGTGCACTTAAGTGACCTGGCTGGATTCTTCTCATTTCAGACTCTTCTGAGCGTTGAATGATGGTGTTCGACCGTGTTTCGTTTAAATGTGTGTTGGAATGAGGAAGTAAACAAATTTATATCTATATAAAAATTGTAAAATATATTCTGTTCAGTGTTGGGCGTCTAGAAAGGACAGTGAGTTGTATTATTTGATTGTAAAATTTAATTTAATTTTCTCTGAACAAATTATATCGCCACTCGCAACAAGGCTTTCAGTTTTTGAAACTTATGTAGTGTTCCGTATGTACGATCCATTCAGACGTCATTCTCATCTTTCTCAGAAAATATGTTTCGAATAAAAGCGTCGAAGCCACATCGAAAATTGCAAGGATTTCGATTCTTGCAGAAATCTGTGCATGTATCTCTCGAAATCACTGAATATGAATTTAATCGACAAATTGTCAGTGATTTGATGATTTCTCGTATTAAATCAAATTTGATCAAAATTGTCGAGAGAAGTCCATGCCCCAATGAATATAGCAAAAGAAATGCGTAGGTAGATGCTGTATTTAGCGTAAAAGACTGTAACAGTGACCACTACTTAATGGTTGGTACTTGATGTTATGTCTTGCTTCGGGCCACCACTAACTTAAACTAAGATTTTTTACTAAATTTAAAATTCTCCTTAGGTCGCCAAAAATCTTATATCGCAAAACGAATTAATTATAAAAGTAGAAATGACAAGTACGTTACGACTATTAAATAAAAGAAATGTCACCTCTGAGTTTAAAAAAACCAACAAAAATTCGGTCTCCTCATTTCTCGATTTTTTTTGATTTTTTTTACAAACCCATTAATGATTCTGTCTGCACAAATATACCGCGACATTATACATCATCACTCACTCATAAAACAAAAAACAGAACTCATCATACAAAATATTCACATATTTGACCCCATCCATCCTTTTCACCTATAAAATTTGTGTTTCTATAGAACAGAAATAACCGCGCGAACACAACAAAAAGCCCCAACAACAGAAGAACATCTTGGATGTATATATAGAATGTAAGAAGAATTCCCATTGTCGTTTATGTTTTTTGGTTTTCTACTTTTCTTAACATCCAAAGAGACGACAAAAAATTATGTACAAAAAAAAACCGACAATCACAGTTTAAGATCTCTTCATACACAAAACAACTAAATCGTACGTGATGATCACCAAAAACGTATTCCATATACCTATTTATCGTAGTTATGATATACATAATTTTTGGGAAGCTATAAAAACGTTTAAAAGAAACCTTGAATCTGATACAGCACATGGCCAAAATTTTTAATTAATTTGGTTTTTCTAAAATAAAAAATTAATTTGTATTTAATTTTATTTAATTTTTTTTTCGTTTTCAGAGCCATGCCGAGCATATGCCATTCAAATGCGAATACTGTGCCCGGCTATTTAAACACAAGCGATCACGTGATCGTCATACAAAGTTGCATACGGGTGATCGACGCTATAAATGTCCACATTGTGAGGCGGCGTTTTCACGAAGGTACAATAATTATAAGCACATATACATACATAGATAATTAAATAAAACAGCGTATATCTATCTATAATCAGATCAATTATCGAGATCGAATACGGCGATCGTTTAAATATTTTAATTGCGATCGAAACTGATCTTAATTATTTTGATTTTATATAATTTTATACGTTGTTGTTTCTGTTTGATTATCATCATCGAAATCGGTAACGACATTTTTGTAATTCCTGATTGTTTTTCTTTTTTTTTTTAAATTTCTAGCGATCATCTTAAAATTCATATGAAGACGCATGATAATCAAAAACCATTCCAATGTACGGTTTGTAATCGAGGTTATAATACTGCCGCGGCGCTTACATCGCACATGCAAAATCACAAAAAGCAAGCGGCCCTACTAGCGAACGGTGGAAACGGTGGCAATTTAAATTATAGTCCACGATCAACGGGATCGACCGGATCGAGTACGTCAAGTTTACATAAGCGAAAATACTCGAATATACCACTCGATCAGTTAAATCCGCAGCAGCAGCAACAGCAAATACATCAGCCGCACCAGAAATTGTCCCGATCGATGATCTCATGCGTATTTTGTACGAAATCGGATTTTCAAAATGTCGATCAACTAAATCATCATGTGCAGGCAATGCATCACCAGACAACGTCTCAAACACCATCGGGTGGCAGTAATCCTGCTAGTCTAACATCGAGTCCAGTCAATCCTATGATCTCGTGTGAATTTTGTACAATGAAATTTATCTCGATTCAACAAATATTTCAGCATTTAAAAACTACGCATATGGATCGGATTAGCAGCCCAAATTCATATTTGGAACATTTTAATCGTAATTTAATGTCAACCTACGATATGGCACAGTCGGCCTTATCACCGAGCTCCTTACTGTATCGCAACAAGTTTCTTCCGGTGGTAAAGCAAGAATCCAAAACCCCTGATATCCCATCTGAAGCACCGGCAACTTCGATTACGTCGCCACCTGTAATTAAACACGAGGCTGAAGATCCGCCGGATCAGGAAAGTCCGACCGATTTAAGCCAACCGAAATCTAAAGTTTTCATCAAAGATGAAAGCAATCACAGTGCAACCAGCAATAACAACAATAATGCGAGTAACGGTGATCGTACACCCGAAACCATCCAAAAATCACCGATTCACCAGAATGGCACATTTCTATGTAATCAATGTAGCGCAGCCTTGCCAGATTTTGAATCGTTCCGTACGCACCTAAAAAGTCATCTCGAATCGGGAGTTGGCAGCTATTTGTGCCAACATTGTGGCATCCCGTTTAATGATCAACAAATTTACGAGAAGCATTTATTTTCACACTTTTTGATGAACGTAACAGAATATCCGTGTCCGCAAACGTGCAACAAAAATTTCACGAAACAAGAGGATTACCAAAAACATATGATTGATGCTCACATCCAGACGGTGTACCGTTGTGAAATTTGTGCTGAAATTTTCGATACAAAAATTTCCATTCAAGTGCACATGAGTGTTGCCCATCCGAACGAAGTGAAATTGTTTAGGTGTTCGGCCTGCATGGAAGTGTATCGAAATGAGCGCGATTTTCGGCATCATGTTCGTGCACGCCACATAGTTTCGGGCGCCGTACAATGCATATTCTGCCGCCAAATATGTTCGTCCGAGCTCGATATGCATTTCCATTTGGCTGCGCATGCTCGACAATATCGGTGTCCGGTGTGTCCCGAATCGTTTCATGTTGAATTCTTGCTTGATCGACATATGCAAACGGTTCATCATCATGGTGTGGGAGGCGGTGGTGCACAAGATCGTCCGAAAGAGCCATATCATCATAAAATTACAAATAATAATAACAACAACAACACTATTGATTATCATTTGGGCGGGGTAGCTAAACCGGGTCACCACCAATCGTATCCATTTAATACGAATAAATTTTATAACCAGCTTCAAATTGATACGCTCAGCGCAAAACATCCAAATTTATTGCATGGGCTGTATGACTCGATCAGTAAAAGTCAACGATATCCACCCGATAATGGATTTTTGAGCCCCAATAAAAATTTGCTTGGTATTTACAACCATCCCGAAATGATTGCAAAACTTAACAGTTTTTATAATCAGGCGGAAAATGGGGAGCGATTATATCCACCGCAACTGCAATCGCACTCGCAACAAGCTCAATCCGCTGCTGCTAGTTCAGCGTCCCGGTATTCTAGTCACACGGACGCCACACTAAAAAGTCATTTGAGTGGAACTTATTCGACGCATCACGGCGAGAAAGGCTATAGTTGCGGAATGTGTGAGCGCAATGATTTCAGCACCGAAAATGAAGTGCACTCGCACCGAAAGCTTGTACACAATCTTAAAACCGGTGTAAGTCTTAGATGTGCCTATTGTAACGGGGACTTCAGATCACGGTACGAATAATATTATTTGCTAGGTATTTTGATATGTAACTAATTAAGTTTTATTTTGCAGGAGCGAACTAGAGAATCACATGAAAGTGTCACATAATACGTCAGGCAAACATAAATGTTTAATTTGTGATGAGATTTTCCCATCGCCGGCCGTTTTGGCCGAACACAAATTAACCCACTGCAAAGTTGGACCGTCCGGGAGGTGTTCCCATTGCCTCATCGAATTGAAAGATGTGACATTCTTCAAGTCACATTTGGCCGAGCATAACGGTCATGATATACCGATACAATGTATATGTTGTCGCCAGACGCTTAATTCAGAGTTCGAAATCGGACTGCACGCCAAATTTCACACGAAGACGAGTGAGGTGAAAGAAAATACGTGCGCACTATGCCTCGAGACGTTGCCGCCTAATGTTGAAACGCGTGTATGCGAATCATGCTACAAGAAACATAATTTAAATTTAAAAACAAATATTTTACAACAACATACTAGTAGTAGTGTTAGTAATACCAATAATAATAATAATAATGGTAGTAGTAGTAGTAGTAGTGCTAATAATTGTAATAGAGATAGTTTAAATATTAACCAAGAAGCATATTGTAACCTATGCAAGAAAACATTAGCAAATCCGATTCGGCTGCAAGAACATTTAATCGAGCATACATTCGCCGGTTGCGATGATCGTGGCTACATATGTTACATATGCTCATCGGTATTTACATCGCCTAGCGGTTTACAATCGCACATCATCGAACACGGGTTAAACGCTCGACCGTATGATTGTAATTTATGTCCGGCGAAATATTTCTTCCGCGCTGAATTAGATAATCATACGATTGAACACGAGAATAATAATGTCGCACCAAATAAGTCGGTTAACGTATTAATACCACCGCCACCACCACCACCACCACTGCCACCTACCGGACCATCCAATCATATCGGTGAACAACCAGAAAATCTAAAAAAAGAAATGAATACGGTGACGGAAGAAAATCGCTGCCCCGTCGAGGAAGATGTAAAACATCATCCCGATGAGGAGGAGGAATATATCGAGGTGGAAAATTTGGAGACAAGCCACGAGAATAATAAACTCGATAACAAATAAAATTAATTATGTATTATCACAAAACCCTACATACACAAAGACGCACTATTAAGAGGCTAATTAAGAAGTATTACATTAAGATAAAAATAATTAAGAAAGTAACTAAGCTCAATAAATATTTAAAAATTAATTAGCATCATTGTGATATATTTAATTATCTAACTATTATTCTATTTGTTATTTATTTTCTATATATATTTTAATTATTCTATTGTTAAATTATTTTAATATTACTATTTTAAATATATTTTTATTTTATTATTATTAATTAATTTAATTAAAATTGTTTTTCCTCTTTTGTTATATAACATGCAACATTAATTAATTCTAATTACAAAATAGAAAATAAAATGATTAATATTTAGTATACCTAAACATAAATAAATTAATATTTATTTATTAAAATATAAATTAATTATAAAATTACGAAATTAAATAAAAATTATGATAATTAAATTTATTTAAAAATTATTTTAATTTCATTACTGAAATCTTTCATCTAAATATGTGTTGATACTCAACAAGGTGCATCGTATGTACTTTAGTTTCAAGTACCTATATAAACTTGCTTGGTCAACTAATATCCGCTCATCGTATGTGCCTACATTCATAATAATATGCTTAGTAAACTAAATTTATGTATAAAAACCGTAGAAATTATAATAAATAACCAGTTGTAAAACAAGAACCTCGTAATATATTTGTGTACCCTCACCAGTGGTAAGCCACAAATACTAATTATCTACAACAAACTTACATTTGGTCCTTCGAGTTAAAAGTAAGAACTTGGAGATACATTTCTAAAAATTTCAAAACCAACATAACATCGAAGATGGATACTGTCAAAGCTTTGTGTGAGCAAACACAAACTGGAAAATTAATAAACAAAATAAGAACAAACGTTAAAAAAGATTCAGCCGTTAGAAAAATTGTTAAATATTGTGATGAAAGACTCACAAATATACAGCTGCTCTTTGACAAATTTTCAACAGTGGATGCTGCTTTGGTACATACACTCGACAAAAATCATCCGTATGTAGTCGAAAAATTCGTCGATCAAGTCAAAACTGCATATGAAGAAACTCTAACAACCCTCAAAGATACCCGAGACAAGGCTATGCCAGCCAATTCACCTGACACAAATGATGAGATGAACAAAAAGGCGGCAGATACTTCTTGATACGTTCTAGAAGACAACGATGATGACGATACTGAGGTGTTCCCGAAAATTGACGTCGCCGAAACATAAAAGCAAATATGCTACGCACCAACATAAATGGCATAATGGAATTCATTATTAGCACTGAACCACGCAGCAAATCATTTTACGAGATGAAAATGAAATTATGAAATACCTCGTGGATTAAATTCACAAACAACAAACTTACGATATACTTCAACAAGATTATGAATTCGCGAACATTCATCTTCAAGATCAACTGGAGAGTATCAGCAAGGAAGGAACTGATAATACCCAATCCAGGATAAAACTCTCTCGGATAGAAATACCACATTTCCATGGGAACTGTAAGCAATGGCCAAGCTTTCAAAACTTATTCACTAAAATGATTCACTGCAACAAGGAATTATCCAGTGAGGAGAAAATGCATTACTTACTCTCAGTATAATCCGAGGTGATGCAGCCAAACTCATAAGTCACCTCATCGTATCAAAAGAAAATTACTCTACCGCTTGGAATATTTTATTCTCTAGATACGAGGATAAAAGACTTATAACAAACACTTTTATTGATACGATTATGGAATTACCTGTCATTCAGATAGAATCTGCAAATCACTTAAGAACGCTACATGACACAGTCAAAGAATGTCTGCATGCCCTAAAGAATCAAGGAATAAACACAGATTCAGAGAAACACATCGGCTGTATGAAACATCACCTAAAAACCCAAAGGATATTCAAACAGTGAAAGACTTCCTGAACTTTCTTCAATTACGCTTCCAATCACTTGGAGTACTATCCAGAGAAAACGTCAACAAAAAAAGAGATCAGCAATTTACGGTTAGCAGTTCGGAAGGCAGCAAATGTCATAGTGGCCAAAAAACAAGCGAAATGCAGTTATTGCTATGAAGAACACAATCTACCAGAATGCACGAAATTTTAGAACTTGCCACACACCGAGAGAACCAAGGCAATTTATTCCAAGGCACAAAAATCCATGTTTCAAAAACTGTGACTTATCATAGTCTGCTTCATTGTAACGACCATCCAAAGGGAGTCGGTAAATCTCAACCACCAACACAACTGGCTATACAGTCAGGACATACGTGGAACCGTAATTGCATATTGTTTAGGCACTGCTATGGTAAAAGCATCTTCTAACACTTCCGAAGAGCTTTTCCGCGTTTTAGTTGACCCTTGATCACAGGCTACGTTCATAACAGAAGAGGCTTGCGATAAGCTAAAACTAACAAAGTTCAATGCGCACGCAGACATCATTGGAATCGGAAAAACAGAAGCCGAAAGAGCAACTCCAGTCGTTGAGCTTACAATAAGTCCCAGATTCACATCCAATATCAATATAAAAATCCAAGCGCTAGTTTTCTAAACTTTGGCCCGGGACATGCCAGAGCAGCATCTAGATCCATGGAAATGGAAACACATCAAAAACATTTTGTGGGCTGATCCTACATTCCACACCCCTGGTCCAATCGACATTTTACTTGGTGCCGATTATTATGGAAACATTCTGTTGAATAATATTTTAAAACCATCATCCGAAGAACCGATTGCACAACATACAAAATTAGGCTGGATATTTATGCGACGAACTTCAGTTGATTGCAACATTTCGATAACCCAGACATTGACAGTGGAGGCAGTGGATATCGATAAACAACTTAAAACATTTTGGGAAATAGAAGAAATCCCGTGCGAGCAAGCATTCACTAAAGAAAAATTAGAATGTGAAAAGTTGAATGTGAAGGCTGTCCGCGCAAATTAGCAATGGCACGCTTACTTCAGGTAGAAAAACGCCTTGCTAAAAATCCACAACTAGCAGCGCAGTACAGAAACTTCATGGATGAATATATCGCCCTGGGGCACATGGAGGTTGCTGATACAATCAATGAATCTGGTTACTATATCCTACCGCATCATGCAGTTCTAAAATCTTCGAGAACAACTACAAAACTTAGGGTAGTTTTCGATGGGTCAGCCAAAACATCAACCGGGATATCATTAAATGATGCAATGTTAACGGGTCCTACTCTGCAACAGAACCTATCATCGATATTATTAAGGTGGCGGAAGCACAAGTACGTCCATACCGCTGACATTGAAAAAATGTTTAGATAAATAAACATTGATGAAGATGATCAGAACTATCAACGTATATTATGGAGACAATCCCCGAATTAAGAGATTCGGGAGTATAAGTTAACCACCGTTACGTATGGTACAGCAGCACCTACTTATTTAGCGGTCAAGTCACTACGTCAGCTTGCCATCGAAGAACAAAAGAAATATCCTCTTGCATCCAACATAGTTTTAAACGATTTCTATGTCGATGACCTGAGTTCTGGACAAAACACATTGGAAGAAGCCTCACTCATCCAAAAACTAATCATTGGCTTACTAAATAGCGGAGGATTTACCTTAAGAAAATGGGCAACAAACAACGCTGTCCTTTATGAATCCATACCAGAATATCTAAGGAATTAAAACCGTTTGGAATTTGAGCTTGACAATGCAATTAAAACACTTAGACTACACTGGAATCCAGCAACAGACACATTCGGCTTTATTGTCATCCGATCTACGTCTGACATCGGCAAGTTTACTAAACGAAACCTGCTTTCGGATGTGCTAAACTGTTTGATCCATTAGGCTGGCTGGCACCAATAACAATTGAAGCCAAGCTTATGAGGCAAGAAATTTGGCTAGCATGCATCTCTTGGGACGAACAACTTCCGCCACATATGTCAACAAGATGGGCGGAATTTAAAAACTCATTGCCGCTTCTGGAAGAAATAGCTATTCCACGCTGGATCCAATTTGAAAAGAACGACAAAACAGAATTGCACGGTTTCTGCGATGCCTCGGAAAAGGTCTATGCTGCCGTCATTTACAGTAAATGTACAAACTCAGTTGGCATTAGTAATGTAATGGCATAGACGCACTATTAGTTTCGTAATTATGATTAACCCGAAATCATGATTTCGTGACACATTATCATGCTTAACCATAGTTTCAAACTAAATTTGAACTCAGTTTCGAAATGAGATATTTTTTCTAATTTCGATTCATTTTAGTGCTCACAACGCCGAATGCATCAAAAATGGAGATTCCGGACACTAATAATTTACCAAGCAAATCTAGTTTCCGTTGAGATTTATATTTGTCATTGTGACATTTGGTTGGCGGGAACAAATTTTTTTCTGTTCTGTCAATAGAAAGTCATTTCTGACAATTTAAAAGTTAGTTAATATCAATCCTGACATTTTTGTCAGTGCCTACTCCATTGCTGTTTAAAACTAAACGAGAAGACAAAAGAAATTGTAGTGTGTCTCGAGTTCTCATTTAAGAAATCATGATCTCGAAATTATAGTTATGAAACTAGTAGTCTGTCTATGGCATAAGACTTCTTATATCAAAAACAAAACTTGCTCCAATTAAAAACTTACTTTCGGTACCACGCCTTGGGCTTTGTGGAGCGTTGCTGCTCACTAAACTAATGTATCAAGTTAAAGAAGCAATGCAGATTTTGGAAATAACTTCGCACTTTTGGACCGACTCAATGATCACGCTGTGTTGGATTCGAGGACGCCCTCATAAATATAAAATATTCGTGGCCAATCGAATATCAGAAATTCAAGCATACTCAAGTCCAGGTCAATGGCATCATGTAAGGTCAACCGATAATCCAGCAGACTGCGCATCAAGAGGCACCAGTCCAAGGGAATTAAAAAATAACCAGCTATGGTGGACAGGTTCAAATTGGTTGCTATTTGTAGCCGAACATTGGCCACACACAACAAACTGCTACTCTAATGAACCTAACGTGGAAACTAAAGAAAACAAGATAGTAACAGTGACGACATCAGCAATAGTTAATCCGTTTATGGAGATTATAGATCGATTTTCAAACGTGAACAAAATAATCGATGTTGTTGGCTTCTGTCGACGATTTATAAACAAATGTTTAAAAAAACAGGATATTGGGTCTTCAATTTTATTATCTGCCGAAGAACTTAATGATGCCGGTAATGAGCTGATTAGAATGATTCAACACGCGGAGTTCCAGAAAGAAATCATGCAGATTATCAAAGCAGGCTCAGTATCAACAAAAAGCAACCCCTCAGTCCATTTATCGATGAACATAACATGTTGAGAGTAGGAGGAAGAATAACTAATTGCAACCTGAGCTATGATACCCGACATCCAAAAATATTGCCACCAAAACATAGATTCACTAAGCTGTTAATCAAAGACGCCCATACGAAAACTTTGCATGGGGGAATCCAGCTAACTTTGTCACATCTTAGAAACAAATATTGGATTACCAACGGCAGAAGCAACATACGTTCTGAAATAGAAAAATGCATCATGTGTTTTCGATTTAACGCTTCAACAAAACACTAAATAATGGCCAGCTTACCCAAAGAACGAGTTACGCCATCACGTCCGTTTACCAACACAGGAGTTGACTACGCTGGACCTATATCAGGAAGAGTTTCGAAAGGACGTCGGAATAAGTCATACAAAGGATACATCGCATTATTCGTATGCCTTGCTACTAAAGCTGTACACATAGAGGTTGTCAGTGAAATGACTACCCCAGCCTTTATCGCGGCCTTTAAGAGGTTCATCTCACGAAGTGGCCTTTGCCAACGGATTTACTGTGATAATGGAACCAATTTTGTTGGAACCCAGTCATTGCTAGAAAAGGATAAACAGCAAGCTCTACAACAAGCGTCATGAGATCCAACGAATGCTAGCTGACATTGGGATTCAATGGCAATTCATACCACCGCACTTTGGGGGACTTAGGGAAGCGGCGGTGAAGTCTTTAAAATTCCACCTAAAACGGGTAATTGAAGATACAACGCTCACATATGAAGAATCAGCAACTGTCACATCGCAGATAGAAGCATGTCTCAATTCAAGGCCGCTTACAACAGTATCATCCGACCCAACTGCATTGATATTAACACCGGCACATTTTTTAGTTGGTGATTCGTTAAATACTATACCAGAATCGAACCTGTTGGATGAAAACCTTTCCGTCAGTAATCGTTGGAGATTACTACAAAAACTGGTTCAAGAGTTTTGGAAGCGTTGGTCAAATGATTACATCACCGAATTACAACAAAGAACTAAGTGGACGGGAAAACAACGAATGGTCAAAGTAGGCGACATTGTTTTAATAAAGGACAACAACTTACCGCCAACAAACTGGCCCTTGGGAAGGATCGTCGATCTACATCCCGACAGCGATGGTTTGACAAAGGTAGTCACAGTAAAAGCTGGTAACGGTTCTGTGTTCAAAAGACCCATGGCAAGAAACATGGATCAACTATGTACGGAAACAGCTGAAGATAATCATCAGCTATGCTCTGCAATTAACAATCAGCTTATGCACATTCTAACTGAAATCGAGGACAAGAACGCAATACTTCACTACAGAGAAAGGAGAAGAAAACGAGGAATCCTAAATTTGTGAGCAACTTGGCAAGTGACTTATTTGGAGTTCTTGACGGCCGTGAGGCGAAGCACTATGAAGAGGAAATACAAAAAAATTAAACTAAATCAACAACACCTTTTAATGATAGCTAAGGACCAAACTTCAATTGCGGATGCAACGCTAAAGATTTTAAAACGTCGTTGGCAAGCTATTAATAAACAAATAGGCGCTACGTTAAATGACATTAACAATACCGAAAGGTTGACATCTTTAACCCTGCATGCACTTCTTCTAATGCTCGTCTTCAAAGACACTCAACAAAAACTAATTGATGTTCTTTTAAACACACACAATAAGGTAGTGAGCACATCAATATTGCCTCCAAATCCACTCAGCAAGGCTCTGGAAGATATAAAACATCATATGCCTCCTGACGTACTGCTGCCCTCGCAAAATGAAAACTATGAACTATTGAGCTTGTATCAAATAATGTCATGCAGAGGAAAAATAAGTGGTCAATATATGATCTTTGAGTTGAAAATTCCATTGATGAACACAGCGAAGTGGACTTCGTGGCTGTACAATTGCCGCGCAATGGAATGATTTCACTTGAAAACGGATGTACGTTAAAAGAAGGGTCAATTCTTTTAACAACACATAAAATCTTCAAAGAAACTGTAATTGATTCATCATATCTCCCAAAAGTCAACTTATCGATGCAGTGGATTAAAAACCCTACAAACATCTCAATCGATTTGGAAAACTCAACATTAGGGAATGAGATAACTGAGCTGAACAAGCGCATACAACACTTGCAAGGAGAAAAAATCGCAGTATCCCATCATGACATTCATCAATATTCTGTTCTCTATGCGATTATTGCCTTTGGCATAATCGTCTTCACGGTCTACAAATACCGAAGTCGCAGAAGGTCTCCACCAAATGAAGCCTACAGGTTAGGAAGTCAGGCCCGGGAGAATGTTGATACTCAACAAGGTGCATAATATCGTATGTACTTTAGTTTCAAGTATAATAACTTGCTTGGTCAACTAATATACGCTCATCGTATGTGCTGTACTATATTCATTCATAATAATATGCTTAGTAAACTAAATTTATGTATAAAAATCGTAAATTTATAACAAAAAACCAGTTGTAAAACAAGAACCTCGTAAAATATGTGTGTGCCCTCACCAGAGGTAAGCCACAAATACTAATTAGCTACAACAAACTTACAATATGCAAATAAATATTATAATTCAGAGACATCTAGTTGTCAACACTATTTTTTAGAATGCTATTTTAAAATTCTAGTGTTGATGTCTAAAAACGGTATATAAACGGGTGAAAATTTCAAAACTAATATAGTTCAAAGGAATATAATGAGTCTTACATCGAAGGATTCTAAAAACTCATTATTTTTAAGCATGAAATTTCGGAGGAATTCCGTTGCATGGCGCCCACTATCTTTTGGTAGTAAAATTTACGTTATCTTCAACCAAAAGTCATAGTGGTAACGCCGACCCCGAACTCAGCCATCAAGCCGTACGAGCATAATTTTGATAGTCAGCCGCTTTAGCCGCCCAGTCACAATAGTCACTCATCAAAATTTGCACGGGGTACTAATGTTCCAGCAATAAAGACTATTCCAGCAATAAATTATAGTGGCAAAGCATGTCTCTGTATTTGGTAAGTTGGGTAAATAGGTGACATCCTAAATAATTTCAATATACTTTTTTCATTACCTATAATCATTTTGAACCGGAATTTCAACAATAAAGTATTTTCAATTTGTTTGCAAAAATCCCTGATGGTTAGCCTTACCGATTTTGAGCGGATAAAATTTAATGTTACAGATTCCGTTTGTATCGATTATTTTGCATTAATGATCTAATTGTGAGTAAATCAGCGTTTAAGTGCTGCAATATGTCGCCTCATTCAAAAAAAAAACTCAAGATCAGTAGGGCCAACCATCAGAGATTTTTGCAAAAAAATTGCAAATATTTTATTGTTGAAATTCCACTTCAAAATTATGTGTAGGTACTTATTTCTTGCACAGGAAGGAAGTTCGATGCATTATGAGTGTACGGAAACTTGCGTATAACTGAAACTTGCGTAAAACGGAAACTTGCGTATAAAGGAACACTGATTACAACGGAAACCAACAGAGTTCCGTTAATCACAGATTTCCATTAAAAACAGGTTTACTTTAAACACAGGTGTCATTATTTATTTCTAAAGGAATCTATTCTGTGAATACAAAAATACAAAAAATGGAAATGCTTCTTAAGGAAAAAAGTTTATGGGCATTGGGCAGTCATCAATGATGTACAACCATCACCAGCTACAGCAGCGTGGCCAGCAAATGATGAAAAGGCACATTCAACAATTGCATTGAATGTAGAAGACGATCAAATACATCACATCATCGGTGCAGATTCAGCAAGAAGTGCATGGAGAATTCTTAAGGAAACGTATGAATCAAACACGTCAAGCAATCGTGTGCACATTTTAAAGTTAATCATGCAACAGCGGCTTGATGAAGGCGGAGATGCCTAAAAACACGGAATTGTTTATGAGTGCTACGTTGGTGGCCTCTTTGCCACCAAGCTACGACGGTTTGGTAACGGTGCTCGATGGTAAAGAAGAGGGTGAATTGACACTCACGTTGGTTAAATCAAAGTTTCTCGATGAATTCGAATGGATCGAGGCGGAACAACGGATGACACTGCATTAAAGGTTGACTCATCAAGAGCAACGAAAAATCAAAAAGGTGAAAATAAAAAGTCTGAATGCTATTTTTTAAAAATGAAGCGGTTACATCAAAAAGGATTGTCGAAAATACAAAACCTGGCTCAACAAAAAGGAAGGAAGTGATCAGAATGCGAATCTAGCGAAAGATGAAACAGAAAAACTGTTTGTAACACATCATGTAGGTGATGGCTGGATTGTCGATTCTTACTTTCGTCAATATCGACATGAATTGTAGTGATAAAGTAAGCGTTGCAAGTGCTCAATAATTAACAGCTACGGGTAAAGGCACAATTAAGGTCGATTTTCTGAACGAGGAAAAACAAAGTGTTCCAGCAAGAATCACAGACGTGTTGCTAATGCCAGATATCAAGGGAAATTTGCTTTCAGTCAAAAAGCTAACGGAAAAAGGTTTTCAAGTAAATTTCAGGGGCAATAAGTGTGAAATAAGGGAAAACAGTCGCCAAATTACAAAGGAGAAATCAGCGGTAAACTGTACAGACTAAAGGAACCTCACAAAGTTTACTCGGTCGAAAAGGAATCCAATGGCTGCATACATTATTGGCATAACGTTCAAGGCCATTGAATGTTTGTGGTCCGATGCAAACGACCACACCATCAGGTAATCGTTATATTGTGATATTCATAGACGATTACTCAAAATTTACAGTCAGCTACCTAATCGCAAATAAATCATCAGTTTACAGCAAATTCGAGGAATATATTGCTATGGTAAAGGTTCAATTCAGAAAGAAACCTAAGTGCATCCGTACATATCGAGGAAAAGAGTACCTTAGTAATGAATTCGTGAATTATCTAAAGTCAAGCGGAATTCAAATTCAGAGAACTACTGCGTACACACCTCAACAAAACGGAACAGCGTAAAGCAAAAACAGAACGTTGGTAGAAACGGCTCACTGCATGCTAATTGATGCAGGTCTAAAGAAAAAGTTTTGGTTCGAACCTGTAATGATGACTAATTATGTTCAGAATTGTTTGCCGACAAAGGCTACAGAAACAACGCCATACGAAGGCTGGTTCCAGAAAAGCCCGAATGTGCAACACTTCAGTAAATTTGGATCAGAATGTTATGTGCATGCACCAAAGCAAACTAGGCGCAAATTCGATTCAAGTGCTGGTCGGTTATGATTACGAATCAAAAACATATCGTTGTTACATTCCGGAAACCGATTGAGTCACATTTAGTCGAGATGTTAAGATCGTCGAAAGGGGCCATTTACCTATCAAGTCCAGCAAAAATTACCAACAGGAACAAATTATCGACAATTCACGGTTGAACAACTTTGAAGACGCAGAAAATGATCCAATACAAGAGGAATTAGTCGATGAGGAAGTGCAGGAAGAGAATCCAATACAGGATCACGTTCAGAATGAAGGTGAAGAGCAAGCTGTTAGGCGATCACAACGCGCTAACAAAGGAATTCCACTAAAGAGACTTATTGAAGAAATGAACGTGGTGAATTCAGTTCTTCAAGAATCAAAGTGCTATGAAGAGGCTATCAAGTGTCATCAAAAGAGGCTGTGGATTCAAGCAATGACAGATGAGATGAAATCATTGATGGAGAAACAAACATGGGAGCTTGTGAAAATTCCAGAAGTTGCAAACCTAGTTGCCTGCAAGTGGATTTACAAGCTAAAGTGCAATTCAGATGGAGAAGTAGTCAAACACAAGGCAAGAAATTTTTGTTTTTCGCAGAAATACGATACTGATTATGATCAGGTGTTTGCTCCAGTTGTTCGTCAAACTACGTTTCGAACATTGCTTACAGTGACAGCAAACAAGGACGTGAATGTTTATCATCTAGATGCGAAAACGGCTTTTCTCAACAGTGAATTGTCTGAAACAATTTACATGAGACAACCTCCAGGATTCAAAGTTGAAGGCGGCGAAAATTTAGTGCGTCTACTAAAAAGGAGTTTATATGGTCTAAAGCAATCAGAGCGCAATTGGAACAAAACAATTCATCAAATTCTTATAAATTTCTGTTTTGTTCAAAGCAAGAATGATCCATGCTTGTACACCTACAAACATGATGGAAAAATATGCTACGTATTAATCTACGTTGGCAATGTGGTCATTGCTGGTGAAAACAACGAGATAATCTCCAAGTGTGAAACATTTTTAAGTTCGAAATTCAATATTAGGAACTTGGGATAGATTAAGAATTTCTTGAGTCTTCAAGTCAAGAAGGAAAACATTGGAAAATTACTAAAGGATTTCCAAATATCTGATGCAAAGATGTCCTCAGTTCCATTATCAGTTGGATATGGTAAAACAGGAGATGCGGATTTGTTGTTGTTCAACGGCAAATACCAAAAGTTGCTTGGTTGCTTACTGTACGTATCAGTCAACACGAGACCTGATATATCGGCAGCGGTTTCAATTCTCGCACAAAAGATGTCCTGTCCAAACCAGGAGGATTGGAACGAATTGAAACGAGTATTAAAGTGATGGTTCAGATCAGTTAATCGGACATGCAGATGGGCTGATGATCGAGCAAGTCGAAAGTCACAATCTGGTTACATATTCAAGTATTGTAACGGTATTCTCAGTTGGTGCAGTCAAAGACAGGATTGCATTGCATTATCATCAACGGAAGCAGAATTTATTGCGCTGTCTGAAGCATGTCAAGAGTTCAACAATCAAAGTTGTTTGAAATTCATTAAGGAGTAGAAATTGTCGTCACGTACCAAATATATTTATGTTCGAGAGGCATTTGTCAAGGATTACATCGACAAATGTATTGTTACATGCCAATATTGTCCTACGGAACTATGATGGCAGATTTATTGACAAAACCATTTGCGGGACCTCGTGTCAATGTTCTTCGGGATGCATGTGGAGCTAACTGATGATTCAAATAAGGAGGAGTATTGGAAATAAGCATTGAATCATTTCCTATGTTCCATTGTATTTGACTTTTGTGTAGCTAATTTCACTTCTGTACGAACCATCAATCGAGTAACACGCGAAAACCATCATAAAATAAAACAAAAGAAGTTTTATAATTAAATTAATCTAGAATTATCCGTGTTTCATTTTCAAGTTTCCAGCTCTGCTTAGCATTTATTCCATTATGTTCAAGTACTAAACACTCATGGATTCGAAATGTTCTGCATGCACATGAACTGATAATTCCCAAGATGTAAGCTGAATCAGTGTGACCAAGCAAAACGTTACCAATGAAAGCTTCGCCCAAGAGAAGTCGTTTATTTTTAAGCGTACATCTTGTTGAGTACAGAGGTAACCGAGAAACTTCTTTTGAATGCTTTCAATTCTTTTAATGTGCACAGCATAGTATGAGTTCCAGACCGTTACAGCGTATTCCAGTTGGGATCGAACGTAACCAAAATAGGGTGAACATAAGGTTTGAATGTCTTTAAACTCAACTGTCTATCTTTTAACAAATCCAAACATGGCATTCGCTTTCGCAATACTATTATACGCTGATCCAGTTATATGCTGATTTCCGTTAAACACAGGTTTCCGTTAAGCACAGGTTTCTATTAAACATTGGTTACCGTGAAACCTAAGTGGTTATGGCGGAAGCCGGATTAAACAAAATGTGGGCTGTTGTAATAAATTCATGTGTATCTATTTCTTTCATAGGAAGGAAGATCGATGCATTTTGATCGATTGTTGTAGATGTGGGCTGTTGTCATAAATTCAAGGATACCTATTCCTTGCAAAGGAAGGTAATTCGATACATTATAATCCATTAAACACAGGATTACAGCTTTCCGTTAAACACCGGTTTCCTTTATACACAGCTTTCCGTTATGACTAGACAGCTTGCGGTTATATCCGCATAAGCATGTCTGATGTCTTTAACACTACAAAGACTGAAACTTAGTAGATATACCTACACTAAGGAGCAATTGAAAGTTGACGTAACACATTCGCAATGAAAACCATTAATTTTACGAAAACGATTATCTCAAACCTGATTCTATCGATTGTTTTTAATGAATATATTTCTATTGCGACTAACATCGCTTTTAACAACCGAAAACAAAAGTAGGATGAACAGAAAATTTTCGAATTTTATTAATTGCTTTATTTTTTGCAGTACATAATAAAGTTGACGTAGTATTGCAAATATAGTTGACAAAACAAAACACTAGAGTATCGTGAAAATAACTTAAATTAATAATTATTTTTTAAGGCTTTTGTATTAGTAACAATACCAGAATGAGATAGTCCGCAGAAATTCGCAAATTAATTGTGAAAGATCGTAAAAATCGATCTACTTATTGTGAATTAGCCTTAAAATTCAACATTTCGAAGCAGAGTGCAAAAAAAAATTGTAGACAAATTATTATAGAGAATGAAATGCTGAAACAGTACGTGGAGATGGGCGTAAAAGTAACCAACCAAGACGATCGACTAGTATACCTTGAAGCAAGGAGGAATTCAGGTAAATCTGCGAGAAAGCTAAAAAAAATACAGTGCTAGATGTTTCGGTATGGATAGTGCGACGAAGATTAAAAGAGTCTGGTCTAAATAACTATATTGCCAAGAAAGATCCACTAATTAGTGCTGTTAATAAAACACTACATTCAAAAAATTGTGAAACATGGAGGTGATTCTATCATGATTTGGGGATGTTTCTCTAAATCAGGAATGGGAAAGCTGGTCAAAATTTGCGAAAGCATGACTGGCAGTTTATACGTAAACATACTACAGGACCACTTACCAGAATCAGCTGCCAAAATCGGGTTAGGACAAGTTATCTTCCAGCAAAATAATGACCGTAAGCATACATCTCGGATTACTATAAATTATTTTACTGAAAGTTGTATTGAAACGTAAGTAGCCATGGGTACTTCTTCTACAGTAATTGGCGGAATCACTTCCAAAATAGGTTTCAGTTCGCCGTTCTTCTGTTGTGGACATAAAGTTGTGACAATTCTTTCCTTGCTTTCACAGAGGGTTTAAGCGCTCTCCCAGCTTCACGCTTTCACCTTTAGCTATTTTGCCAGCAATAAGAAAAGGGCTTCTTTGCCAAGAGATGTAGGAGATGTTTAAGTTCCGAAAACATGGTAATCCATATTTTTTACTTCCGTGGTCTCATATCACAGTGTAACACAAATTGTTTAATAAAAAACGTGTATTTACATAAAAAAAATTAATAAATAAAGTAAAATTTATTATTACATAAAAAACTATATTTTGAAACACTTTCAAATTTATTGTGATATTAATATGTATTTATTTTTATAGTCTGTTACACTGTGATATAAGACCACGGAAGTAAAAAATATGGATTACCATGTTTTCGGAACTTATGATGAGGAATCGCTCAAAACCGTGATAAATTATTCAAATTTGATGAACAAATTACATCGTAATAAAATGAACCTAAAATTCAATAGAGATTGTCTGCGTTTGAATGTCATACCGCATTACATCACCATCTACACACGTAACAAATCAATAAATGCTCAAAAAGCAAAAAGAATGGCAGAAAAATCATGGCTCACTAGATCAATTAAGCAATTATATACTAAGATGAACGTGTTAACGTTAAAAACTTACGAAGCACAATTATCACTGGCTAAAACTTTCCATCACCTTGAATACCAAAACATCATTCAACAAGTCGAAATAGCAAATGAAAGGGATATTAGGCTGAAACGTAATAACATAAAAAGAAAACTGCAAACAATAAAAACCAACAATCCAACATCATCACAACGTTCCAGCCCCAGAACTTTTAACATCAAACACCGCTTTTACAAACGCATCGATAACTTAACAAACATCGTATTTAATGAAAAAGAAGAAGCGTTAATTAATATGGGTTTAAAATATAATAATGAAAATAAAAATAATAAAACAGCAAAAATAAAACACCTAATCGACATTGAAAACGCCATACTCCGGACTGATGCCAACCATCAAGATGAAATCAGGACATTGGTAATCAATGAAATACACAAAAATAAGAACAGGGCTATAATTCAACATCCGTATTCATCTAACCCAAAGATCATGGACAGCATAACAGATAAACTAAAGCTGAACAATGCACAGATTACCAAAGCGGACAAAGGCAGCACGGTTGTCATCATGTACACTACAGAAAATAATCAAAAAATCCGTGAGTATATCGACAGCAACAATATTCAAAAATTAAAAAGTGATCCTACAAAGAAATATTTGAAAGAGATTAATAACGTCAAAATCTGAGCAACCACATTCAAAACAAAAATAATATTTACCATAATAAGATGATAAAACCATGTGCTCCCATGATAACAGGATTACCAAAAATTCATAAGGCCAATATACCGATCAGACCTCTCATAAATTTCACATCCGCACCTTCGTTCAAAATCGCAAAACATCTCAATTCCTGGCTACAAAATAATCTGAAATTATCTTACAACTATTCTGTCATCAATAACATAGAACTGGTAGACAAAATCAGGTCAGTACACATTCCAATTGGTGCAAAACTAGCGTCGTTTGATGTCACTAATATGTATACAAACATCCCGATAAATGAAACTTTGCAAATAACCACAGACATATTATTAAAAAATAACATAGATGCCACAACAGTTAAGGAAGTCAATGAGTTGTTAAAAGTGATAACGAAACAAAACTATTTCCAGCACGAGAATATGTTTTACAGCCAAACTGAAGGATTACCTATGGGAAGCCCGCTATCCGGAACATTGGCCAACATATTTTTAAACCACTTAGAGACTAAATACATCCTAAACAGCAAAAATAAACATTTACAACAAATCATTTATTGGCATAGGTATATGTTGACGACATACTATTACTGTTCAAAGGCACTAAAAGACAACTCCACCAATTGCACAATTACATTAATAACATTAGTCCAAGCATAAAATTCACAATAGAGGTAGAAGAGGAGAAAACTATCAATTTTTTAGATTTAACAATTGAGAACGTCGACCAAAAACACAATTTCAAAATCTACAGAAAACCAACCCAGACTAATCACACCATACACATCATCAAACCACCCACTTCAACATAAACTATCATCATTCAATCATATGATACATAGATTAAATGCAATCCCGATGAAAACGCAAGATTATGAGGAGGAATTGGAAACAATTAAATTCATAGCAGTTGCGAATGGTTACACAGAACATTTAATACATAAATTGAACACTAAAATCAAACACAAAATTCACATGAATAATATGTCAACATTAAACCAAAACAATGATATCAACAACGACAACAAAAAGTTCATAAGTATTGAATACAACAAAAACACAGCCAATCTACTAGTAAAAACATTTAAGAAACATAACTACTCAATAGCATTCAAAACTAATAATAAACTACAAAAACGCTTAAGAATACACAAAAACACAACAAACGAAACCGGGATATACAAGCTGATTTGCGATGATTGTCAAAAATTGTATATCCCTTTTTCAACCAAGAAAACAAAAAAATCGGCTCAATTTTAGTCCAACTCACACAAATGTGTGAGTATAAAACCATAGTATGTAATGGCGTTGTTGATAAAAAATTTCGCTTGATTTGAAGTACAACCAACACAATTATGTGTATAGATGTAGTTTTTTTTTTCGGACGAAAATAAGTTAAAAAGGAATTCACAAATGTGTAAGTTGGTTCAAAAAACATACAAAACTAAATTTTTGACATGGTACTTTTGCCCTACCCGCACAATTGTTTTAGTAAATCACTAAAGGGATATAGGTCAAACAGGGCGATCATTCAGTATTCGTTTTAAAGAGCATATCGAAGAGGCAAAACGCACTCATAATAAATCAAGTTTTAAATCCAACTACGCACAACATCTCACGGAAGAAAAGCACAACTACACGAACATAGACACAAACCTAATAATTTTACATAAAATGAAGAAGACTCGTGTCATGGATAGGTTTGAGGAGTTGGAAATATACAAGAATCGTACCAACCATTTGCTATTCCCAGTATATACACGTACCAACAGATTATACGACGAAATTGTACGTATGTGCAATTCATAATATTTAAGCGGGAATCCCCAAATAATTTTTCGATCAATAATAAATTTTTTAATTGTATCTCGTTCATTATTGAAACAAAGTTGACAAAGAGCGAACGCTCGAAACCGGTCCTTCAGACTATAAAAATAAATATTAATATCACAATAAATTTGAAAGTGTTTCAAAATATAGTTTTTTATGTAATAATAAATTTTACTTTATTTATTAAATTTTTTTTATGTAAATACACGTTTTTTATTAAACAATTTATGTTTAAGTTGCCCGTTGAATCCGTTTGTCCGTTTGTATCGATTCATACTTCGAACAGAAACATGTACTCAACGAAAAGAACAGCTTAAAAAATAACATCATTTATTGAGACCGATACGTGGATGTGGCAAATCTATTTTCGGGTTCAATGCGCAACTTAAAAATCTCCGGTATTGATGTATTAAGAACATACACCCTAATATAAAATTGTGGTGTGAATCCAATTTCCATCCAACTTTCCAATCCCATCATAATCGATTAGTAAATGGCCGAGTTCCACCATAAATGGCCTTACTCCAGAACTTCTTCCAAAAATCATTTAAAAATCCGATTTCCATCCAACATCTCAATCCCATCATAATCGATTAGGAAATGACCGAGCTCCGCTATAGATGGCCTTTGTGCAGAACTTCTTCCAAAAATCATTTAAAAATCCCATTTCCATCCAAAATACCCAATCCCATCATAATCGGTTAAGAAATTGCAGAGTTTCGCCCCAGATGGCCATATTCTAGAACTTGTTCCAAAAATAATTTAAGAATCTCATTTCCATCAACATATCCAATCCCATCATAACCGGTTGAGAAGTTACCGAGTTCCGCCCCAGATGGCCATATTTCAGATCTTCCTTCAAAAATAATTTAAGAATCCGATTTCCAACGTATCCAATCCCATCATAATCGGTTAAGAAATGGCCGAGCTCCGTCCCTGGGGTTCAATGCGGGTTCAATGCGCAACTTAAAAATCTCCGGTATTGATGTATTAAGAACATACACCCTAATATAAAATTGTGGTGTGAATCCCATTTCCATCCAACATTCCAATCCCACCATAATCGATTAGTAAATGGCCGAGCTCCGTCCCTGGTGCACTTATTCCAGAACTTCTTCCAAAAATATTTTAAGAATCCGATATCCATCCAACTTCACAATCCCATCATAATCGATTAGGAAATGACCGAGTTCCGCTATAGATGGCCTTTGTGCAGAACTTCTTCCAAAAATCATTTAAAAATCCCATTTCCATCCAACATACCCAATCTCATCATAATCGGTTAAGAAATTGCAGAGTTTCGCCCCAGATGACGATATTCCAGAACTTCTACAAAAATAATTTAAAAATCCTATTTCCATCCAACAAATTCAATCCTATCATAATCGATAAGAAATTACCGAGTTCCGCCCCAGATGGCCATATTCCAGAACTTCTTCCAAAAATAATTTAAAAATCCGATTTCCATCCAACATCTCAATCCCACCATAATCGATTAGGAAATGACCGAGTTCCGCTATAGATGGCCTTTTTAGAGAACTTCTTCCAAAAATCATTAAAAAATCCAATTTTCGTCCAACATACCCAATCTCATCATAATTGATTAAGAAATTACAGAGTTCCGCCCCAGATGGCCATATTCCAGAACTTGATCCAAAAATAATTTAAGAATCTCATTTCCATCCAACATCTCATTCCCATCATAATCGGTTAAGAAGTTACCGAGTTCCGCCCCAGCAAGCCATATTCCAGAACTTCTTCCAAAAATCAGTTATAAATCTCATTTCCGACCAACATATCCAATACCAATCCCATCATAATGGGTTAAGAAATTACCGAAAAACAGTTTATACGTGAAGAAGGGGAAGGAAACGGGGAAAGAATCACGACGAAAGAATCAAAGTGTGAACGGCGAAGGGTTTTTTTCCATGATATTTTAGCATGGCATACTTTATGAAAATAAAAATTAACAAACATAAATGTACCCTAAAAGTTTAATTTTTTTTTGCTGTCAAATCCACTGAAGGACTAGACACACCAAGCGTCGACGGCGAGCAGCGAATTTCAATATGCATTAATTTTTTTATGTATTATATAGAAACGATAGTATAAAAAATATATTCCAATTACATATTTATAAAAAAGATTGTAATTCATAAAATGAAAAAGGACGCCATATTTTATTACGAATATTAAAAAATATTGTCTCGTTCGACCATATTCAAATATTCACATTCCTTATACAAAAATATCTAATGTTTATTCACAATAAAATAGAAAAATGTAGGTATATAATAAAATAACTTTAAAACAAAAAGACTTACCAAGTAGATAAATGCTTCCTTGTAAATAGTAACTCACAATCACAACTAAAACTTTCACTTCACTTATGTATTTTTATCAATAATTGATTACACAAATACAAAACTCAAATAAATTGAATTAAATTTAAAAATAATAAAATAAAATTTTTATTTAATTTAATTTGATAGTCGACTGGTCTCGTCGACGGTCAAACACCAACTACAAAAATATGATAGCGTGAAGTTAAAGTTTATGACAAAATAATACGCCCTACACGCTACACACGATCTGATTTGGTTAGGCCGTCGGACTGATTAGATCAGATCAGATATAAAATCAGGTCGTGTGTATGTTTGTCGTATGACAATTTTTCTGTCGGGTGATGTCAGGTGGAAAATCCATCCAACCGTCATCCAACCATCAAACCGCCTGACCAAATCAGGTCGTGTGAAATCAAATCTGAAAATCTCCGGCCATAATTTTATAGTTTTTAGGTATGCAGAAAATAAACATGAGATTTAATATCCTTTGCAAGGAATGTGTCGAATATTCTACCTTCTCCGTTTGCTATTTGATAGATTACATTTTCTATCTTCTGAGAAATCTTGCCTTTAGTGTATTGAGGTGCGAACTTAGCGCAGAACTTTTTTGCGGCGTCACTTTGGGGATGCGTGCGAACAAAGACCGATTGGCCAATAGTGTAACTAACAGGTCGAGTTCTTAAGTTAAATCTTTTTACACTTTTTGTATAGGCCTTTTCGATGTCTTTTATATAACTTGATCATGCACCATGGAAATTCTATCGGGTAGCGGAAGTAAAATTCTACCATCGGATATCGCATCTAATTGCCTTAATATCTTATAGTCGTTCCCATGATTAATTTTATGATATCCGAACAATAAAAAATGTGGGGTATTTTTGCTGAGTATGTTTATTACCTATGTAAGATCTTATGGCGGATAAAATGGATCGATTCACGCGTTCGGATTGATTAGATTGGGAAGAATACACGGCGGTTTTGGAATCACGTACTCCAAAGTTATGTAGCAAATCCCGATATTCTCTGCTTTTAAACTGACTACCGTTATCGGAGTGGATAGTCTCTGGAACTCCATATACAAAAAATATATCATTTTTGAGAAAATCTACTATTTGCTGTACGGTTCCCTTACTCAATGTCTTTAACACTAGAAACTTAGTCAAATGATCTAACACAATTAGAAGTACAGTCTTGCCTTGAGTTGACCGAGGATATGGTCCGAGGATATCCGATTTGATACATGTTTCCCATTGGAGGCTTCATCGTTCTGTTTGGAGCTTTTGATGCTTTGCAGGTTTCACAATTACCGATATATTCCTTAACTTGTTTTGCCATCCCACCAGGGATGATACCACCATGTGAAGATAAAGGATCGTTGTGTTCTATCTTGATTAAATTGTTACGCCCCTTAGCAGGTACCCACAACTTCCAAATTGAAAGGTCGCATAAATTAACATTTATTTTTGGTTCCAAACGGATAAATATTTGTTGATTTCAACTCGAAATGCTGGAAAATGTTGTCACGTAGATCTTTATATTCACCATCTACGAACTCTGATAACGAAATTTCAGATAGATAACAAATTTTTGAAATGCTACATAAATAGTCCTCTTTCGTGTCGCAATATATACGAGACAACATATCTGGAACAACATTTTCTGATCCTTTCTGATGTTGCGACATGAAGGCGATGGGTCGCTCGTTTTCTTCCTCATCTTTCTGGTACAAAACAGCTCCGACACCCTCTGTGCTTGCATCACATCGTATTAAGAATGGTTTGTTGTAACATTGATTTACTAATGCCGTAGCAGTTGTAAGAAGAGTTTTTAATTCGTCGAAAGCGTTCTGTGCGTTTTGTGTTCATACAAATTTGCCTTTTTTTAAACAATCCGTTATAGGTGCTGTGATTGCGGCAAAATTTAAAATAAATCGACGATACCAGCCTGCACATCGCGAGCAATCGTCTGGTTTGTTTCACATTCTCATGGGCTGGAAGATTCAATATTGCTTCGGTTTTATTCGAATCCGGTCTCAAACCCTTTTCACCCACTAAATACCCTAATGCCCGGTTGCACAGAAAATGAGTTAACAATTGGTTACAAAACTGATTGATAAGTCCCATCTCTAGTTAACATTTGATTTCGTTTCACAAACAATTTTGCATGGTTAGTTTACAAATATGTCGATATTGTCTCTCTCTCTCTGGCACTATATCCCATCAAGGGATTTGGCCGCCTCACATGAGGTTTCATAATCATATTTTCATTTCGGATAATGAGTGATTAATTCATTGATCCTAAACCAGCCATGAAATTTTTCCTTGTCACCACCGGGAATCGAACCCGGGACCTCCAGTAAATTTTACTCAACCCTATTAACATGTTCGGCCTAGACTTTCATGTCAACTGGATTTTTGTTTTCGTTTTTTTCAAATTGAACAATTTTATGGGTTTAATTAAATTTGGATTTCATTGTAAATATTACATTTTGGGTTTGTTGGTGTTGGTGTTGGACAATCTTTGGTTTGCAATGGATTCTACATCGCAAATCGCTTTTGCAGAATCCACAACACGTTACAATTTTTTTAAAAAGTTTTTAAACGTCAAATTGAGTATATTGATAATAAAGCAAGGAGCAAAGCGAGACAGTGATAAACCATTGTATGTGGATAAAAAACGCCAAACTGGATAAAAGGGAAAAACCCGTGACATGGTGGAAAAGGCCATAATTAGAATCTTAATGGACTGCACATCCCATAAAGAATGAGCTTGAAAGTTCAACATGCGGTGTAAAAATAGATAATAAAAAATATACGATTTAAAAAAAAGATTTGAGTTTTGCTTTTTTCATAAAAACAAGAAATTTCCAAAATCCGTGCATCTAATTTCACAAATATGGAAAAAATGAATGCTGTGTCCTTAGTGCCGATTTTAATGTTCAGAGCATGGATTCCCGGAACGGAATCACACTAAGATCAATTGGAAAAACAGCAAAAAAGGAAAAATCTGCTGATAAGGTATCAATATTATTTATTTATTCATCCATGAAGCACATATAAATTAGTATTTCTGGATAGCCATTTTTATGACAGGATGGGGCAAAAAAATACGGACATTTCTGAAATATAGAACAAAACACGAAGTAATAGAGTCGTTGATTATTACACCACTTCAAAATAGAATTATGTATATGTACATTGTACATATATGTATTACTTCTGCGATAAATATAATAAAGTTATTTTATTTTAAACATTTTTTAATTGCATACACTTTTAATTTACAAAATAATAACAAAATAATGTTATGTACGTAAAACATCTCAATTTTGACGTATAATACGAGGGCAAATCAAAAAGTCTTGCAATATCATATGAAAAAAAAGAGTGAGTGGGACAGCAATATTTTTATTTTTCGACATTATCTCCTTTAAGGTTTATACATTTGTCACATCGATCAATTAACTTGCCTAAACCCTCTAAAAAAAAGATTTCTTTTGCTCCATAAAATATTCATTTACAACATACTGTACTTCATGGTCACTGGAAAATTTCCGGCCCCTTAGTGTTTTTTTCAAATTGGGAAACAGAAAGTAGTCACTGGGTGCCAAGTCTGGATTGTACGGTGGATGCGGAATTTCCACAAAGCCGCAGTCCTTTAATGCAGCTTGAGCAATATTAGCCTTGTGCACTGGTGCCGTGTCGTGAAGAAGCAAGATTGTTTTCCTAACTTTCCTTGGCCGTTTTTCCCGGATCGCTTTTTTCAATTTGCGCAAAACCTCTGCGTAATATATGCCTGTGATTGTGGTTTTCGATGGCATATAATCGATTATCAAATTCCTTCAGCATCCCAAAAAATTGTTGCCAAAACCTTACCAGCAGACGGTTGAGTTTTGAATTTCATTGGTGGTGGTTCACTACGTTTAATCCATTGCATCGATTCTTGTTTGGATTCCGGATCCCAGTGATGAAGCGATGTTTCATCGCCTGTTATTATGTTATCCAAGAAATTTTCTGGAACTTCTTTGTACATATCTAAAATCGCCTTTGAAGTTTGAACACGCATTTTTTTTGTTCTGCATTCAACAAATGGGGAACCCATCGCGCACTTACTTTCGACATGTGAAGGTGGTCATGTAATATAGTATATGTGGTACCGTATGAAAGAGAAAATCTCCACGCTAACCGCGGATTAGAAAAACGCCGGTCCTCCAATACAATAGATTCGGCCAAAATTACGTTTTCATGGCTAATGGCATCTGCTGGCCGACCCTAGCGGTTGTCGTCTTCTAATGACTCCCGACCACTTTTGAATAATTTTACCCACCTTGTTACTGTGGCATATAATAGTGCAGATTCGCCGTAAACTTTTGATATATAATTGAATATATAAATTGCATTTCGTCTATCTTTACAGAAAAATTTAATAACGGCGCGATATTCAATTTCATTCATTTTAAGAAAAATTCAAAACACGTGTTACTAAATTGACAAAAACAAACGAACTGTAAAATTTACATCGAAATGTTCTTCTAGAAGTTTTATCGCGACAAAAAATGGTTTTGAAAAGTATATTGTTGTCTCACTCACTCTTTTTTTCATATGATATTGCAAGACTTTTTGATATACCTTCGTAGTGTTAATATTATTCGTAACAGCACTAGCATCGATTTACATACAAGATAAATAGTTATCTGCTCAATTTTCTATGGTTAGATTTACCCGAAGATTTAACAGGTCGTTAGATGTTGTGAAACACTTTTTTCTATAACGGCCAGTTAAATCTAAGTAACAGACGGATAACTTTTCTGTGCAACCGGGCATAAGTATCTTATCTCGCGCATAACAAATCTACTTTTCTCTAAGTTGATGGTCAGTCCTGCCATCCGTAATAAGTCTGCAACCAGCTCTAGCAATTCAAAATGACCCTTCAATGTGACAGTGATGATCAGTAAATCGTCTAGATAGACAAACACTCTATCGTGCAGTTCGTGTGGAATTACCTGATGCATCAACCGACACATTGATTGAGCTGCATTATACAGCCCAAACGACATCACTCTGAACTGATAGAGTGGCCGCCCTGGTACAGTAAATGCTGTGTTGTGATGTGGAGTCTCCGCGAGCGAAATTTGCAAAAAGGCTTCTTTCAAGTCTAGGCCTGTTACATATTTAGTTTCTGAAAGTCTGCCAAAGAAGGCTTTGGCTATAACTATTTCATGCTCGTACAGATTAGTTTTACCGAGACCATCTTTAGAATACGAGGGAAAAAGATTAACAATTCGATCTAACTCCTTCCGTTCTATTTTTTTGAGGACGTGGGCATTTGTTTGTTTTGGTTCAGTTTGTACTTCACTAACTTTGAGAGTAGGAACAATATTGAAGATCTCCCAAAAATCGAACCCGAGGTAAACCGGTGACTCAAGACTTGGTACAATACAGAATTTAATTTTTTGAGTATGAGATCCGAATGTCACGGGTAACCAAACGAATCCTTCAATGTTGTTCCGTGTACCGTCTGCAGTTTTTATAAACTCTAATAAAGCGTGTATTGGTTTTGTTGCAAGAATTATTTTGGCGTATGGACAAGGATCATCCTTGTATAAATTTTTACGAGTTTAACGAAATTTTTTTGAAATATTTTATGAAACGACTTTGTCTCTTCCAACGAGAAAATAAAGTTTGAGATAATAACGCACAGCTGATGGGTATAATATTATTTGATTCGTTCGAGATTGTGCAATGATTTTGAAGCACCACATCCAAAACAGAAAATATTGATGAGCCCTTTAGTGCAATCTTGGTACTTGTGCCCCAAATCTCTACAATGCATCTGTTGTTCATTACTATATTTCCGGTCTGGTTGATTCCTGTAATCACCTCAATGTTAAGATTATGCGGTCTTGTTGAAATCTTGTAATGCGATCCCCTAGCTAACACTCGAATGAGTTAGGATGTATATGGCATCGACATTATTGTGGTTATGAACCTCGTTCACTCGTAGTCTCTCTCTCTCTCTCTCTCTCTCTAGCTTCACATCCCATGAAGGGATTTTGCCGCCCGCACTATGGTCCTCCAGCCGTCTCGGCCCATCGCTCTCGTCCTCCAGTTTCGACATCCTAGTGCATGTAGATCTTGTTCGACGTCATCACGCCAGCGCAGTCGGGGTCTTCCTCTACGACGCACACCGGCTGGTTGTTGATGAAACACTTTATTGGTCATCCGTTGTTGTGGGGACCTTGTAACGTGGCCGAGCCATCTTACTCGATTGGATTTGATGAATCCGATAATATCGCAACCTCCAAGAATTTGCTTTATCTCGTGGTTCATGCGAATCCGATATTCATTGTTCGCGACTTTAATTGGACCGAATATTGAACGAATGACCTTCCTTTCGAAAGTTGATAACAATCTACAATCGTTAGTGGTCATGGTCCAGCTCTCGCTTCCGAAAGCCAGCACAGGTCTTATGAGTGCTTTATAAAGTGCGAGCTTGCACGACTGCGATAGATGTCTAGATCGCAATAATTTTGATTGAGCGTAGAAAACTCGATGTGCGGTAGCGATTCGGGCTTTTATATCTGCCTGCATGTCATTTGATGATGTTATACATAACTGACCCGAGGTATTTGAAGTTTTCGACGCTATCAAAGTTATGGTCGCCAATTCCGAGATTTATCATGGAGATGTTCCTGGGTGTTGATAAAAATTTGGTTTTGCTACTGTTCACCTTCAAACCAAGTCTTCTTGCGCAGCGATCGAGCGGCACGAAACTGTCTTTGATATCGCTAGGTCTTCGGCCAAGAAGTACGATATCATCTGCATATCCAAGGATTTGGCCTGATTTATTAAAAATACAGCGCGAAGTTTCAATGTTGCTTTTCCTCACTACGTACTCAAGCGCCAAATTGAACAGCACAGGCGCGAGTGCATCTCCCTGTCGAACACCAGATGTTATTTCGAAGGAGTCTGACACAGTTCCTTCGATTACAATTCTACATACAGACCCGGACGTTGTTAATTTGCACAGAGAAACAAGTTTCTTTGGAATTCCTAGGCATTTGAGCGCGGCCCAAAGGTTATCGCGGTTTATACTGTCATATGCCTGACGGAAGTCTATATATATAATTGATGTATGGTTATGTTGTACTCCCAACATTTTTCCAAGATCATCCTCATGGTGAAACACTGGTCAGTGGTCGATCGGTTGGGACGAAAACCACACTGATAGTCGCCAATGATGTTTTCGGCGAAAGGGATGAGTCTGGCAAGTACAACATTAGCCAACACTTTGTAAGCAGTGTTCAATAGAGCTATACCACGATAGTTTTCACATTTAAGACGGTCGCCTTTTTTATGCAACGGACATATGAGTACAGTCTTCCAATTCTCCGGCAACTCTTCTTGGTCCCAAATACAAGCGACGAGATCGTATAAACTTGTTGCAAGAGTAGCGCCTCCGAGTTTAATTAATTCTGCGGGGATTCCATCGAGACCGGGTGCCTTGCCGTTTTTCAATCGACTAATAGCTGCGTCTACTTCCTCTGCTGTGGGATATTCGACGAAGACCTCATCACCTGGAAGAGCTATTGCTCTAATGGGGGTCACGTCGTCATTCCGATTTAGTAGATTTTGAAAGTAGGTTTGCCATACTGAGAGAACATCAGCGACGTTTGTTCTCAATACTCCATTCCCGTCTTTGATGGCTGTACTTCTTGGGTGGAAGTCTTTAGTGAAATTCCTGGCATTAGCAAAACAGTCCCTTGAATTTCCTACTTCCGCTTGGAAGCTGATGTTTTCGATGCATAATCTCATATGATCGCGTTTCTTTTGACGAAGGTATTTAGTCGTGGCTTTCCTGGCGCGGAGATATTCTGCATGTGTGCTTCTAGTGTTGCGAGCCAACCATTGTTCACGAAGCTTTTGTTTATTTGCGACGATCAGGCGACATTGATCATCGAACCAATCATTGCGGGGTCTCGGAGGTCTTCTTCCGATAGTGTTTTGCCCCGCGGTGGTAATGGCTGACCGTATTGTGTGCCACTGCTCCTGGATGTTAGAAGGAGCTTCTTCGCTGTTGCTGGGCCGCTCTAGATAGTTAGTGACAGCTGATTGGTAACTCTGCAGTGACGTTTGGTCTGTTAGAGCATCAACATTCCATCGAACGGTTTTTTGTGCTTGTCTGTTGAACGTAGATGACAGTTTGCACTTATATTTAAATACGACAAGCATATGATCGCTGTCCATGTCTGCACCCCTGTAGGATCTAACGTCAGATATACTGGTCAAGTGTCTCTTAGACACCATGATGTGATCAATTTGGTTTTCCGTTCTTCCATCATTCGATCTCCACGTTACTTTGTGGATTCTCTTATGCGGGAAAAACGTACTTGATATAACTAAGTTGTACATTAATGCCAGGTCGGTGACGCGTTGGCCGTTGTTGTGACTAGTTAGATGCAGACTGTTAGGACCGATGTGCGATGTATTTTCTGCACTCCTACCGATTTTTGCATTAAAGTCGCCCACGATGATTTTAATGTCGTGGTGCGGTATGTTATTGATTACTTCCTCCAGCTCGACAAAGAATAAATCTTTGATGTCATCCGATTTATCTTCGGTGGGTTCATGTACATTAACGATCGTGATGTTAAATTTCTTAGTGCGAAGTCTGACCGTGCACATCCGGCGGAAATCGATGATATGGTGCTTCACGCGCCGATGGATTAAGAAGCCAACTCCAAATTCTCCTCCGTTCTGATGGCCGCTGTAGTGAAGAGTGTAACCATTGATGGTGTCATGGATCCCACTCCCAGACCATCTAAGCTCTTGTAGTGCAAGTACGTCTAATGTGTAATTTTTTGCTTGGTTCGAAAGGTTCTTGGGATCTCCAGGTCTTAAGAGGCTAAGCACGTTCCATGTTCCCATTTTTAAAGCGTTGTCCGTGTACAATTTCCGAGGTCGAGTTTGTAATGAATCCGATATGGTAATCCGAGCGAGGCCTTTGTTTAGGGTTCATAACTTAATTGTTTTTATGAGGGAAGGTTGTTGGCCTGCCGCTCAACCCGCTTATTACGTGTGTGGGTCACGTACTGATGAGAATCTTGAGGCATCCAGTCCTACCTTGAAACACATTTATATAGCGAGCCGCTTGATACAAGACAGACGCCCGCTTCAGCCGCTCCTAACCTGGAGAACAGACGCTGGTTTGGTATTGGTTTTAGGGCGCCAATAACCCGCCCTGGCATGTAGTGTCCATGACTATAAACAGGATTTAGTCTGCTCGTCTCCACTACACCGCCTGATTCATTTAGCGTTACCCAGGGAGCACCGGCGAGGAGGTATGAATCTCGGACTTCGCCCCCCTCACTCGTAGCCTGCGTCGAATAATATTGTAACTAAAATGTCTGGGGTCATAACCAGTCTGCTCCCACATTTTCTCGTATCGTGTACACAACGAACGCAGTTCTTCAATCGATCTAACTGAGATTAGGTAAGGAAGAGTGACGTTTTTAAGCGCGGGATTCATATTTTGGCAGAGCCTATACATCAGTGTTGACTATCTGACAACGGATATTGAAGTCTGGTATTTAGCTTTTGAATCGCCAATGCAAAATCTGAAAACCTTTCTCTTGAGCTCTGGAATCTGCGCAGTATCTGTTCCCTTAGTTTCCTCTTCGAAATCAAACGAACTGAAGAACGACAAAATTGCAATTTTCATCGATAGCCAAGTTGAGTTTGGGTTTCCCGATTTATACACCCAGTACCAATCGTCAGCTTTTTTGGAAAGGAAAAGGTGTTATAATCTAGTTAGATTATCCTCAGGAAAGCCATCATCTCGTGCTATATGCTCAAGTCGATGAATAAAATCATGAACGTTAGTAGTTTAAGGTCAAACGACATCAAGTTATGCATCCCGTTTAATTTGTAATTGCTATGAATGAATTAACATCAAATTAGTGACGAGCCCCCTTTTACGTATTTATACTGCAGTTGTATTATATGTATATTGAAAGGTAAAAAAGACAAAAAAATAATGAAATTGATTCGGGAATTGAAAATGCTTAAGAAAAAATTGAAATGCAACTGATTGAACCTTCTTACTTACAATTTTGGTTTGATGACCGATACCAACCGATACAAACTACATACATATACAGCTACTGGCAATTATTGGTGGTCTAATAATCAGTTGGTATACAAGTTTTCCGATCAATTTTCGTGATTGATTCAAACACTTTTATGCAAGCCATTCCGTCCCCCTACCTACATGTACCTTGTCGTTTAAATATGTTACTACACGGCCCCGGTCTATTTAATATACGTTTCGCAAAGTACATAACGTTTATACAGTGAATTGAGAAATTCATCACAATATATAAATGATACAATACGTTGAAAACCAAAATATTTTTCTCAAAAAATTCATAATAACAATAATATTCATAAAAACGAATAAAAGCTCGAGTATTGCATCCGAGATTCAAACCAATAACGATACATACATTTTTCAAAACAAAAGCTGTTTCGAATTCATTCCAATTAAATTTTATACAAAAACAACACATAACAAAGGGGAAGAAGCCTTTTAAATGATTTTGTTTCGTACACAGTACAACAACAACAACACGAAAAAATATGTACACAAATTTTATAACCGTATATTTTCGTTAACCATCTGCTGTATTTGTATGTAGTTCTTGTTAATGTTTTTTATGCTTTAATTTTTATTTTGAAATTTCCCTCTCGAATCGAAAAGGTGCAATATTTTGTTGTTGTGTTGTGTACGCCGGTCGGTATAATTTTTTTTTTTCGTATGCCATGTACCTAATTCTTTTTGAATATAAAATTTCAGTTATTTCTTATCCCACCAACACTCGTACCAAACACATATGTTCGTTTATATACACATCTTGTATTACTGTTATTTTATTTGTACCTTTTACTAGTTTGTCACACAGCTGATAACATCGTTAAAATATTTGCAGATGTAACGTTAAATGTACTAATATATATTCCCAAGTACAAGCAAAAACAAATGAATCCCTTGAATTTTTTGTTTTTTTATTTTTCAAAGAAAAGTTCATCGGCGCAGCGCAGTTACGATTGTTTGTCTATCCTGACAGGACGTTTTGTGATATGAATTACAAAGAACGATATTTGAGTGGTTTTTTATGTTATTTTTTAATTATTAAAAAAAATCTATAATTTTTTTGTTGTTGTTTGTTTTTATTTACTCAGTGGGATATTAGATAAATTAATTTAATAAATTATGTAATTAAAAAAAATGTGTTTGTGTGATAAAACCAATAAATAATTGTAACGCCATACAGTAAAATATTGTAAATAGCACGAATGGAAAATATTTGATATGAACATGAAGTGGTTTTGTTCGTACTCGTCGCCTTAAGACATCAAGAAAAATCAATAAAATAACCTAGAAAATTAAACTGATATTAAATAGATTAAATTTATAAATAATTTGTGTTTAGCAATTAATTTTATTTGATACACATTTAATACATAACATTCATAAGAGATTGTGCTTACCTATGATCTAATTCCTAAAATGTCTCGTGCCTCATCATCGTCATCTGCATCACAATATAACATTTGCCTGATTTGTGGCAGTCATACCAATCTAGTCCTGAATATATTTGAGCCAAGATGCGGGCCCAATATCGTGGATATAATATTTGCCAAATTTAAATTTAAGGTAAGTGATACGATAAACTAGCTAGGTGTTGGTATTTAGACAAGCAAAAATTTGATTACGTGAATCCCATCTGGAATTGACCGATTCCATCTGTTCGCTGCTGTGTACACATTTTATTATCTACCTAAAATTTAGCAGGTTTTTTATGTTTTATCTATGTCAAAAAAAACGGTTTTTATATTTTGGCGCGAAATAGTTTTCATGAAAAAATTCGTTACAGTTAATTATGTAATTTATTTTTATGTTTAAAGATAGGGGATTACAAAACTCTCACACTATTTAGTAAATGGTTACCCTAATTTAACTGTTTTGAGCATTCTAATTAGAAATTCAGGTGGATTTGGATGGGATTATGTGTCCATATGTTGATTTTTGGTGTACCGGACACTCCTTATGATACATAATAATTTTCTTTTATAGCCGTGGCGGTTTGTGATAAGATCGCGTAAAGAAGCTCTTACATTATCCAACTGGCGAAATTGCAGTGAATTTCACTTATAGCGACCTCGGATACAACGACCATGTATCTTGGCGACTGAATCTCAAAGGCCCGATTGACTTAGCAATACCTTCAATGTAAAGTAGTTCCGTCTAGGGGTGAAAGTACTTTACATTGGAGGTATAGTAGTTATATGCAATCGGGTCATTCCGCGGTTTCACATTTTAATTCTTTCAGCGTGATTCTTTCTTCGTTTCCTTCCCCTTCACCAACAAACTAAAAACAGTTTATTGGTGAAGGGGAAGGAAACGACGAAAGAATCACGCTGAAAGAATTAAAGTGTGGCGAGACCCATTGAGATTCCGTCACCAAGCCACATGGTCGTTATATCCGACGTCGTTATAAGCGAATTTCACTGTATTTATTTAGAACATTCAATCATATAGAATAAAAAATGTAGGCATTACAGAAGTGCATAGCACTTGTTGAGTTGATATATCCCTTTAGTGCTTTACTAACACAATTGTGCGGGTCGGGCAAAAGTACCATGTCAAAAATTTAGTTTTGTATGTTTTTTGAACCAACTTACACATTTGTGAATTCCTTTTTAATTTATTTTCGTTCGAAAAAAAACACTATATCGTTTCACACAATTGTGTTGGTTTTACAGACTACAAATAAAGCGAAATTTTTTATCAACAACGCCATTACATACTATGGTTTTTTACTCACACATTTGTGTGGGTTGGACTAAAACTGCGCCAATTTTTTTGTTTTCTTGGTTGAAAAAGGGATATGCTTATGAAATTCTTTCACATTGTTATACCGTTGAGCTTTTTAAAAATATTGGAACTACAAAACATCAGTCCCAGTTGTGGAACTACAAAATATTCCGAATTTTTATTTAAATTTGATCGAATGCGAATCATCTTCCATTGTTAAAAGTGAAAATTTGTTTTCTGACCATCCCTAACCGGCGTTAACTCTGTTAATGGCCATCCCTAACCGGCGTTAACTCTGTTAATGGCCATCATGAGACTGATGGCGAAACAATCATGAGACCGACGTTCATTATTGATATTTTTTCTTGAAACTAGGCAAGGTTGTGAAGTTCCGAGTTCAAATCTCACTAGTGGCCCTATTCTGGCTTTCCCAGGGAATTGGGAAAATATTTTGCTGTAATTACAAATTGCACTAATTCCCAAATATTTATTTCCCGTTCCCAAATGTATATTCTGGTAGACTGGGAATAATTTTTCGGGGAAAATTATTTTATTTTGGTTTTTATAAACTAAAACACATTTATTACGACCTTGGTACAAGTTTAATTTATTTTTAAATATATATTTATTAGAAAAAATAATGTTTAAAATATCAAAAATATACGAATTACAATTCCCCAAAAAAATAATGTGGAAAAATTAACGTCAAAACTGCTATAAAATGGAATTATTTTTTCCCAATAAAAAAATTCCCAACTGCTAGAAATACGTCACTAATTCCCAATTCCCTATTCCCGGGGAAAACCAGAATAGGGCCAAAGAAGGTCTTAGTGTTGTTTATTAACGTTACAGATTATATCAGTTCACCCAGTTGTATTATTTATGTGTCTCCTCGTATTCCATACCATCGATGAATTCGTTCCTTTTTCCTTAAGAATTAACGCTTGGTGGGTCGCTTCTCACCCGACAAGAGATCGCTTTCCTGTTGTCGGTGAGATAATGAATAACTAAATGTGTCGGTCTCAGTGTTCCACCGCATTCCTAGCACTTTTTCTCCTTCGGTTGCCGGGCTGATGTTCAAGTCTTTCTTTGCCTCTGAAGTTGTACTGATAATATCCAATGCTGATAATATTTCCGGAACAATCGACCTCCAACGTCTTATTTCAAACCCTGCATGTTTGTGTATTTCTATGACCTGTTTTGCTAGTTCAATAGTTTCCTCCGAGGTGTCGACACTGTCTAACCAGTCATCCACATAGTGGTTGTTCGTTATTGCGTCGGAAGCTCGCGGATACTTTTCAGCAAAACTTTGTGCGTTCACATTTTTTACATAATGCGCCGAACTGGGTGAGCAAGTCGCCCCAAACGTCATAACCTGCAGTACATAAACATCAGGTTCTTTACTTGAGTCCTCGCCTCTCCATAGGAACCGTTGAGACTGTTGATCTGTTTCTCGAATGCGTATTTGGTGAAACATTTCTCTTATATCACCACAGATGGCTACTCTTCTCTCCCGAAATCTTTGAATGCCTGGAGTAGCAACTCTGCAAGTTGATCTATGCCCTTCATAAGAACTGAATTCAACGATATTCCGTTGGTTTGCAGGCTGCGTCCCATACAATGCGAACTTTATTCGGTCTGTTCGGATTAGTCACCGCAAATATAGGTAGATACCATATTCTTGGAGATGGCTCGATCAATTCATGTGGTAACAACTTACGTGCATAGCCCTTGCGAGATACTGATGAATTTTCTCCTTTAGGATTTCAGCCAAATCATGGTTTCCTTGCAACTTCTTTTCGAGACAAGCTAATCGTTTTAGTGCCATAGGTAAGTTATCTGGGAGCCGTACTTCATCATATTTCCAGAGCAGTCCTGTTTCAAACCGCTGCTCTCGGCGCTTTGTGGTTGTCTCTAGTAACTCGCGCGCACTCTGCGTGCGACATTGCTTGGCATATTTGCAACGAAAGTGATTGTGAGTCCGAGACACTTTCGGCACAGTCGGTTTTCTTTTACGGTCTTCCAACGTTCATTCCGATTCATCTTAATGAAAATCTCACAGCTTTTTATCATGTGATCGGATTTCCTACACAGCTGGCATTTCTGATCATCATTAACAGTTCGATAATTTTTTTATTCTCCCACGTGCGTGCAGATAGGCTCTATCGCTAGATTGTCGCTTTTCCTGCCTGACGTTGATACTGTCAGGAGCGGAAGATGGTATGATTACTGCACTTGCTGCTTGCGCGATTGCAAAAAACCAGTTCCCAAACGTGGATAACGTGACGTGCTGCACAGACTGTTGATATATGGCCCAGTTTAATTTTATGTGAGGCGGTAATCGATCTATTAACTCCTGTAACAGTGATAGATTGTTCATATGTGCTAGTAGTCCGGCAGCTTCGATCGTGGCGCATAGGTGCGCATACTGACAGCGCGAATGAAATTAGGGTTTCTAATTTTTCTGCTTTCGGAGCCGGTTCACTTCTGATTTTCTGGAGTAAGGTATGGATGATCAGTTCTGGGCGGCCGTACAACATTCTCAACGTGATATGGATAACAATCCGATACTGAGGATGGTAAAAGTAGACGGCATCTCACTGACTCTAACGCTTTACGTTTCAAACACCGTTGTAGACGTAGTAGGTTTTCAGCATCGCTAAACCCACATGTCTCTGTTGAACTTTCGTAGCTGCTTATGAACATTGGCCATTCCGGCGGTCGCCCGCTGAAATGAGGAAGTTCCTTGGAAACTACATGTCTTGCGGTTAGCTGATCAGACCTTAACATGGGTAATTTGGTACAGGGAGTTGTGCCCCACCGATAAACGCTGCTGGTTGAGTATAAGGTGGCTGATTCGTGTTGTTCAAACTCACCGGAATTGCGCCACGGTCATCTGGGACTGATGTCCGTATATTTGAAGTAGGTGGCCTATTTGACGTCGCATTGGGGTACCAATTGTTGTAGATATGGCGATTGACCGCTTTTAGATATCGGTACGTTTGCCATTTGGTTGGTAACGGACATTTCAACAAATGTTGTCAATGCAGTCATATCCGCAGCTTGAGGTGGAACTTGTTTAATTACTGGCTTCTCCGACTGGCTTTGGTGTTGCTCAACCCACTTACTGACATCCGCATAGTTCGACTTAGGCTCATCGTCTTGATCAGATTCTGATTCATCGACAATTTGCTGCTCGAGGATTTCAAACTTCTTGTTTATATATGTTTCCCTTTCCTTACGGCTGATCTCTTGTACCTTGCGAATTTCCTCCAACTTCTGAAGTTCCAACTGTATCCTCTTGCTTGAGGATTTTGTGGATCGCTCACTTATGGATCTATTTGTGTTCTTCTTCTTGCTCGACGTCTTTGGCATAGGGTTGGTGGTTATGGTATTTCCAGCAATAGACATGCTCGAGCACATGCTACAAACCCAATCAACATTCTGGATTGCCTGCGTTACACCAGCACACACAAAATGAAACCTCTTATCACACTTGTCACACTGCACCATATCGTCGGTGTCAACACGTTCGCACATACTGCAGTTCGATTCTGTGTAATCAATTAGCACGTGTTGTGACGATCGAACTGTTTTAAATGGTTTACCGAAATTGTTCACGCCATCCATTGTGTATGTCGATTTATAATACGCTGAACTTTACGAGTGGTTTTATTTCCAATCAAACGAACCCAATCCGATAAAAAATCCAAAATAATTTGTAGATTATTGCGAGATGGCGCAATAAGGATGGCATGTTTGGGTAATTTCTCTTCGAGTGGTAGCAGACCGTAGTTTATCGCAATTTATGGATTGACGCTTCTTGTGACTAAAAATTTCTATTTTTCTTTTATTCAATCTTTTTTAAATTTTTATTTATTATTTTTTGTGTTTCGACTCTTCGATTCTAAAACATAATTTTATTTTTCACTTCTTTTCTTTTTTTATATTTTTTCGCGTATCACGAATGCAGCCAAACAGCCTACTTGATTTAACCTTCTGCAACACTGCCATTTGGCCCGGCTTCAACATCTACAATTTTTACAATTTTCATTTCAATTTTACAAATTTTGAAATTTTACATTTTTATTTGATCTTTTATTCATCTTTCACTCATCGATCTCCTTTCATACTTCTATCTGATTCATTCTTATAAAATCATATACATAATCAACAGTCACTGACGTCATACAAATGTAGAAAAAAAATATTTCGACGAATGGTTTTCCGCGCGAAATTTAAATTAAAAAGTCTTACAATTTTTTGCCCACAGTAGGATGAAGTTAGCAATAACGCGTTTTGTAATTGACTTGATGTTGGTAAATTTTATTTTGTTGTTGGTTTTTTAATTAACTATAATATTCTGTGTGTGTGAAATATCTGTATATATAGAAAGGTTTTAAAACGTATATAATAATAATAGTATTTTATACTAAATATCAACGGAAGAGTAATTGTGACTGATTAAGTAAATAATGAACACAATCGGCTTACTAAATAGCAGTAGTCGGATTTTGACATTCGATTTTCGGAAATCCGATTTCGTTTTGTCTTGTTAGTTTCGTAAATCGTAATAGCGGATTTTTCGATATCGGATTTTCATAATAACAAAATCCGCTTTCAGATCCGATTTCGAATTTTTCATAATAGCCCCCCCCCATAATAAACGTCATTATGAAGCTCGTCTATGGCCCAGGCAAAGAACTGATATCGAAGATGACTCATCTCGACCTTGTAGGCGAATAATCCAAGGTCTTTGTGCTTATTCTCCTCAGGCTGGTGCGACTAATGGCAAGTTGCTACGATGGGCGTCGAATTGAGGGCGATTGATTCTGTCCGGATGGACCACAGCCGTAATGTTCTCGGGCGTGCGCACTGTCCGAGCTCGGGGACCACTTCTCTCATCCAATGACAAGCCTTTCTCACGAACTTTCTTCACCGTTTTCACTATAGCGGTTTCGCTTGACGCTCTTCTGCGACCCATATTTCTTTTCAAAATTCGCTCGGTTTCGGCTACACAATACTGACTTTGATCGCTCCTCAAGCGAAAACATGATTGTTTCGTGAAGCGGAATATCAGACTGTCAAAATTTGAAACAAATCGCCCTAAAAAGTATTGCCATAGCCTATAATTTAAAAACAAACCAATAGATGGCTCACCCTGTATAAAGCTTAGAAGCAAAAGCTTGTTAATGTATGGATAAAAATGTTGAAATGACCTTTCAACGTTTTATAAATTTATATTTGATTTTTAAATATTATTTACCACGTCACTTAATAATAAGCTAGCTTAATAATCCTGTGGTTGATTACTAAAATTTTTTTTTTTTTTTTTTTGCAAAATTCGATTTTATTCGATTAGAAACACGATAGAAAATTCGAATCAAATGCACCAATACCGAAACAATAATCTTACCGGACCACATTTGCGTTTTGCTCGGCTGACTAACGTTTTGATTCTGGAGTGTAGTGGTGGATCGATGTGGTTGAAATTGTCATATACACTTGAACACAGTTTGCTCATGAACAAATGTGTCAGCTGTATCACGTAACTGCATTTTACGGCCACGTTTAAACTCAGCAAACATAACACTTATCAAGCCATTGCTTGGCTTGAACGGTTTTCTTCTAATCCAAAACCAGTCTTTAGTCAATACAAGAAATTCATGTATTCCATTATTCTGAAAATAACAAAAGTAGCGATACTGAAACAAATGTAACTTGTAAACTAATGGTCGGATTGTTATAAAATTAAAGGTTGGAACTTTGTAAAAAATGGGAACTTCGATAGTTTACACATTGTGGCACGAGTAGTACACACAAAAAATTCAGAATCATGAGATATTCACCCGGAATTTTCCGATTGTCCTACATTTCAGCATCGAGGAATATATATAGTTACATATATTCTTCTATGATTTCAGGTACCCTTTGATGGAACGAACCATTCAAAAGAAGACTGAATTTTGAACAGTCAAATGTGTTACATACCTGCTGCAATTGGAAGGAATATATGAGAATATACGATATGAATTCAAGTTATATAAACATTGTAAAAATTCATTCAAAATGTTCAAATCATCAACATAAAAAGCCGCTGAATATTTACCTTAAGAACTTATACAACATTCTTATCGTGTATTTCTTTTTTTTTTAAATGGTTTTTGTATTCTGAAAAGTCAATAAAATCAGGTAACATTTACGAATTTGTTTTTATTTTACCTGGCAACCGTAGGTTGCGTATTTTTAATATCTTTAGTTTTTCTATTGTTCATCGGTACATAGATCAAGTCTTTAGGGGATTAAAAATCCTAAAAGATTTTTGAACAATCCCGTGTAATTTTGTTTTATGATTTCTCGAAATTATTTTGTATACAGTGACTGGCAAACTTTTAAGTAATAACGTACATTTTTCTGTGGCGCCTTGCTATGAAAAACTATTTTTTTTTATTGTTGTTTCCAGATAAAATGTGAATTATTTATTCATATGCCGTACGAGGATTTTGGTACGTGAACCATATCCCCACCTAAACATTGTCTGACTATATAGAGTATGGTGTTCCCATTTATAACAAATCGATTTTATAAATGTTTTGGTATACGCGGAAGTCTTGTCAAATATCCCCCAACACCAAAAAAAAAAAAATCAAAATTTCGTTTTTCTCACTGCTATGGCTTGTTGGTATCGAGTTGGTTGACCTCACAAGTTTTGATCGAACAACAGCCCTTCTTATATTAATTAATACATGAACTCTATGGTTTTATTAATTCAACGTAATATTTATTCTGTTTGCAGGCTGAAAAAAATAGTTCGGACAAATACATCTGTTACGATTGTAATAACTGGTTGATTAATTGGTTTTCGTTACAAAATTTAAATGAGCAACAATCGTCGGAACCTTCAGAGTCGGGTAAAAATGCGAATGTACGCAAATCGATGGACAACTATAATAATCCAAATAAAAATCATAATCAACAATCGAATTGCCGAAAAATGCCAGCTGACGATGAAATTGTGACGCGACGACAGAGAAATAACCGTAAAATAAAATTTAAAGATCGCCGAAAGAAGATTATCGTACGTAAAAGTAAGTATACTGATCCGTTTTGTATTTTAATTATCTTTTAGTACTCCTTCTGGATGAAATATGATTAATTTCCTGTCTCTAAAAATGTGTGTGTGTGTATTTGATGGAAGTTTATGGTAAAAGAAGAAAACTCGAGGAAAGGAAATTTACGTACAAAAATTGGTAATTTGATACCATGGAAATAAATAATAAGTTCATCAATAACCGCAGCGTAAACAGAAAACAATGGATTGGAATTTTTTGTTAATGATGTGTGCGGTTGTTGTAGTACTTTGTTTAGTGGTTTTATGCTGGCGATTTGAAAATATGACATGTGTTCTGTCTTCTGTACCTATGCGCGACGGTGTGGTGGTCTCAATTATTTATTTATTTTTTTTTACAATACCTACAGTGAACAATCGGCATACAACTCGAATATAATTTTGCAATATACATACTTATACAAGCCAGATTATATTATTCCAAATTGATTGATTGATTGGCTTGTGGGACCAAGTACTAGACAGGATGTTAACACATAATAGGGAAGGATAGGAAGTTTTTTTTTTGTAGGACGTTACGACCCGTAAAAGGTCCTTCATATTTCTCTATCTACTCGTACGTAAATTTTGTCACAGTCCTTTAAGTGTTTTGGTATATAGATGTTATCTTGAAGCAGGATCTTTTGAAATCGTCTCGATCGATTAAAATTCACTACCATGCATTCTTCTGGGACCTTCAACGGTTGTCCATAGATAAATTCGGCAGAAGTGTATCTAAGATCATTCTAGCGTATTTGATCTGGAGTACAACGAAGATTTTAAGTGCCGATGAAAACGTTCGAGCATACCATTTGCCTGAGGGTGGTAGTTATCGTCCTTATTCTGAGAGCGGAACAACAAATTGTGAGACGTATGTATCCACGGTCCGACAAGGTCAATCTGTATGTGGTTGAAGCTGCCTGAAGGAATCTCAAAACGTCCATATTCCGATTTCTGATTACGAACGCATGTTGTGGACCAATATCTCATCCAGATTCATACTTGGCCAAAAATACTTTGATGCTTTGAAGACAGTTTGACACATTTCGGTAGGAATGTATGGCCGTTTACATAACTTGGGTCGGCGTTTCGCACCAAATGGATAAATTTGAAGTAAAATCGCAAATTTGTTCCAATTTATATTTAGAGTTTTTCGAGTTTCTCGATTTGCTTATTAGTGTTTTGAGCTCATCATCCTTATTTTGTAAGGAAACTAACTTTTCAAGATCGATAGCTGTTTGACAAATAGCGGACACTTCAATTTCGCCGGTACGTGATAATGTATCTGAAGCAACTTTGCTCTCGCCTTTAACATTTTAAAATAGGTATCTTATATCCGTTATCCGTTGTAAATTGTGAAATGTAATCGAGCTGGTGATTCTATCTTGGACTTCGTCCCGATTTAGATGTAATCGCTGTAGTGAGTGGCTTGTAATCGGTATTAACGGAGAATACTATACCTTCGACAAGGCACCTGAAATGCTTGATGGAATAATTTTGTTTGACAGGAGAAAGTTTTTTTTTAAAAGGAAGCATCTGTCTCGATGGGTAGTGTTCCATCCTCCTTAAATGTGCAAAAAGAGTAGCCTGTGGTGACATGTTATTGTAACATCACATTTTCGATACTTTACCGAAGTTTATGTCTTGCTTTTTTAGAATAAAATTTGACTCTATCTCAATCTTTATACCTTCTACCAGCCTGCTAGAGTGACAAATTGTGATATTTCTACTTTAAATGACCAAATAATTTGTTTTCGATACTTGAACGAAATTAGACAAAGACACCTTGTTCACATTTGTTCTAGCAGGTAATAATATATAATTCATAAACGAAACAGTTGACAGTTGACCATTTCAGTTTAGGAAAAAGAGACATAAACTTGATAGTATCGAAAATGTGATATTACAACATGTCACCCGTGAGCGAGAGAAACCTTAGCAGTATTTAAAGCGGTTTCGCATTCAGCAGACCATGTGATGGGTTGTTTTTGGTCACTTATAGCCAAGTCTTCTGAGGTTGCTGTATATTGGAGCTATACGAGGGGACTAACAACAGTTCGCTTAGTTGGTGGCTCTTGAATCTTGCTTTTAAAATACCAAAAGTACCAAATGCTTTTCAATTGTTTTATGAGACAATAATCGTTTTCAAAATTTCTTAACAATCGGTTAATATGGAGACGAGAAAACGCAAAATAGCTGAGGATGGATCGACGAAATTCCACAAACTAAAGCCACTACAAATATTCAATGAATGCCAAATTTATAATTATAAAGGTTGTTAGGCTTTTTATGTTATTAAAATGCGGATGTTTACTGGTATAGAGCCTATTTATTTAAAAATTTTTTAAATAAATAGGCTCTATACCAGTAAACATCCGCATTTTAAAGAATGCCAAATTGCGTATGGAACGATTGCACCGTCTCTACAGACTATTTCTAAGTAGTTCCGAAGATTCCAGACGGGACATTTTTCTGTAGAGGACGAGCCCCGAGATGGTCGACAAAAAACCTCCACTGATGACGCCACTGTGGCACTGGTGATGTCCAAAGTTGATGAAGATTCACGATTGACACAAGAAATTATTGCTGATGAATTGGCCTTGAATGTCATGGCTCTATCGCGAATATTAAGTAATCATCTGGGATACACGAAAAAATCTGCTCGATGGGTTCCAAGAATTTTAAATGAAACCCAAAACGAAGCTCGAGTGGATTTTGCTAAATGTTCCCTAAATAAATTCGAAAATGGACAGTCTAGCATCTTTAGTAAATTCGTTACTGGTTTCGAATCTTGGTTTTATAAGTACGATCCGGAAACCAAACAACAGTCCATGGTATGGAGCCCATCAGGATCAAATTTACCCGTAACAGCTAAGCAAAAAAAATCAGCAACAAAGGTAATGATGTCAGTTTACTTCATCCGATCAAAAATTGTAGCTGCAATTCGCCTGGAAAAGGGTCAGACGGTAACTATACAAAATGGTATACCGAAGACTGCTTACAAAAAGTTTTCAAAAATTTGTTGGAAAACCGGAAGACCGCCAGCTCACACTCCTAAAATTAAGAGCAAATTTATTGTGATCTCTGGCATCGAAGAAATACGACAAGCACCATATTCCTGGATCTAGCACCTTGTGATTTCTGGTTATTTCCAAAAAAAATTAATATTTTGAGGAGAAAAGACTTTCTGTAACGCGGAGATAATTTATGCGGTTAATGCTGAACTTGATAAGTTTAAAAGCAAGATTTTGAAGGCTGTTTTGAGAAGTGGATCTAAAGAAGATAAAAAAAGACGAAGATTAAGAATAAATACGAAAAAAAAATGGTTTTTTTTTTCTGATCAACTAAGCGAACTTTTGTAAGTCCCCTCGTATGTTCGGCTAAGTGAAGGACGATGCGATGGCATAATTAACCACGCCCACCAAACGCTGCATTTGCCTGATAGAATTAGGTTGAGGAAGGATTGGATGGTCACGATTCGATCCTCAGATCGATTTACACCACGTTTGGCGATTTCTTGTCTGAGAAAGTTGAGGAATGCTACAGCGAATTCACACTTGAAAGGTTTGATAGTTATACCAAATTCTGATAATCGGGCGAATAAGGAATTGGTATGTTCATGATATACCATTCTGTTTTTACTATCTACCAAAATGGCATCAATGTAAACATAAAAAGCCCAAATCCTTTGTGACCATCCATAATTATGGTATTCTACTGAACTCAAAGAGTTCAATAGGTATGGTAACAGCAGTTTTGTAAATATGTTGCGGGGCAACAGGTATTTGGTGGTTGGCTCACTCGAGGTCGATTTTAGACAAAATTGTGTAACCTCTAAGGTTAAGGGAAAGTTTCGGATATGATGTAGAGGATACCTATCTAACGCTGTGATCACGTTCAATCAACGATAGTCCCAAAGGGGCGCCGGTCGTTGCTATCACGCTTTGCTCCTATTTGGAATTTCGTCTACACAAACCGAGTTGCAACGTATGCTCAAATGCAGTATTAGTTATTTTGTATTTTTCGGGATTCAAACGTCTTGGTCGCGAAAATGGCAAGTGACCCTTAGCAACAATCCGATGTTTTTATTATGTTTCACCGGTATTTTATATCTATGCTCCTCTGAAAAAATGGGTAATTGCGAACTTCACGCTAAATAAAACGGATTTGCTTGTGTCGAAGAGTCGTTTATATCTTAGATCGACAACCAAACCGAAGCTTCGATAAATGGATGCTGAAAGGCGCGACCGAAATATCCACACAACGCTAGTTGAAGATTTTCGAGAACTGGGACAACTCGATTGAGACAACTTATTTCTTACTTCTTCGCTACTTTGCTTCGAAGATTTCATACCAGCTTATTTTATTTTATTCATGACTTTTATTAATAACGTTTTTCTATTTGTAGATGTGTACTCGTGTCTGCTGTGTAAATTTCCTTCAATCCATCATCAAATCGTGAAGAAATACAAAAGATTACTTAAATCAAAAATTGCATTCAATACTCGTAAGCATTTACTACTTAAGACATACCAAAATTGTTCACAACAACCGCAATCGGCTGGAGCCGCACAACAAATCGCACCTGATCTAGTCAATCAAAATAATGTTGTATCGTCATCGTCGGGTTGCGATGATATAGCACCGGCTGCATCAGTCGCCGCATCATCATCATCATCATCATCTACCGCCGATGAATTCGACGATCGTATCCTAAAAATGCTTAAAAAACAAGGTACGGTCGTGTTTAGTGAGACGGATGAAAATAAATCAAAAATAAATTTAAACTTTTATCAAAGTCACCATTTCATGAATAATCTGCACCGTAAAAATAATTACGATCGCAAATCAAACGATATTGTTATAAATTTTAATTCGGACATAACCGAAGTGCTTAAAATCAAAAAATGTAAAGAGGAGGAGGAGGATGATGATCAAGAAAATGATGGCAATAAATCGGATGCTGCAATTCTCGAACAATTGGATAGATATTTTAAATTACCAAAGTCGCTTAGTATATCGGTTCTGGGCCATAATGACGATATAAAACCGGATTGTAAGCCAAAATTGGAACCGATTGATAATAAATTTTGGAAAATAAATAATGATAATTTAGTTAGTATTGTGATCGATTAAAATATTTTTTAAATAAATTATTGATATTATTGTACAATGCCATATACTTATTATTATTATTATTATTCAAATCAAAAACTCAATTCGAAAATGTCGACATTATGAGGACATTTTACTTATTTATTTATGTACTTACCATTTTTTATAAAATTTAATTGCAAAAGTATGATTTTATTTTTTGTTTAATCATATATTTGAATTTTTGTCCGGATTTTCTATCTAATATTAATTAAAATATAAAAATTAGATAAATTATTTATTAATTTATATTATTATGTATATGTAAACATAAAATAATAGTATTGTATAAAAAAAACCAAATAAATATTATTAAATTAAAAACTTCTTACATCTATGTTCAAAATTCGTGAGGAATGTTACAATAAAAGCAGGTTGTGCAACTACTTACACCGCCTCCTTGCGGTGCCACCAGTAACTATCCCGTAACAATCGTAGGCTAATTGTGTGGGTATATTTGGTGTGGGCCAGCAACCCCAACTAAAACAAACATTTGACTTCAACAAAAGACTCGGATAATTAACTCGGAATTTCAACAACGACATCGGACACGAGATAAGAACAATGATTTAAAATTTGGAAATATGCAGCTTAAATCGCCCGAACAGCATCCGCCAACTCTTCGATCAGGCGTCTCATTACAATCTCGATTTGATTGCACTAGCAGAATCAAGACTCGTAACATCGCAGTCTCCACTGCACGAGGTAGTAGTAGCTTTTCTGATCAGTAATTAGTAGTTTACTTCAACAACTCATTTGTGAACGTGCATGTCCCAACGAAGGTGAAATGATAACATACTAAAGACACTTTCTACGACCATCTTCGAAAGTACTGTAAACAAAATGCCCCAACACGATGTAAAGATTGATTTGGGTGACTTCAACGCTCAAATCGGCAATGCAGACAGTAATCATCGTGGTAATGTCGGTTTAGACTCCCTACACCCTATAATAACAGAATATGAACCACCGAAGTTGTTCTGCTATATAATCTGGTAGTAGCCAGAGCATATACTTCTCATACAAGCGATTGCATCAAGACACGTAGAAGTCAAATGATGAAGACTAAACAGCATTCTTCTAGCATCACAAAGACATTAAAAGCAAATGTGGTGCCAATATCAATTCGGATCATTTTATGGTAGTTGCGAAATATGAGGTTCATCTATCTTCTACGTATTAACCAATTCCAATGAATCTCACGTTGAAAAACTGAAGCAATGGCTGTGGAACACCATCGACTTATATAATCTAGGTAAAAATACATCTTAACCTAGAAACACAAAGCTGGATGAAAACTGTCTAGCTTCATTGCACACGAAAACGGAACCTCTCCAACAAGGCAATCGCATAACGACTACATAGTCGCGCGGAAACGCTCCAATCGACTGTGTAGAAGGAGTAAATACTTAAAATCGAAACTGCAAGTTTAAGAGACAGATGCCGTTCAATAAAAGAAATCGCCACCGACTTCCATCCATGCAGTAGCGGTATTCGAAACGAATCTGGAGATTTACTATTGGACATAAACACAATCCTTACAGTGTGGCGAAATTATTTCTAGTCACTCTTAAATAGGCAGGTGTTATACTCAAATGATTAATGTGGAAATGACAATACCACCCGCTCCATCTTACGATGAAGAGCAAAACGTCATATCGTCGTGGCATCTGTAATGAAATGCTCAAGAATGCCGGCACTACTTCTGCTAACTATCGCAGAATAGCTTTGCTCAATACCTGCCACAAGGTCTTGGTTAACGAAGTTGATTATTATTACAGCGAGCGTATTTTGTGCGACACCAGACCGGGTTTCGTGCAAGCAGGTCGACAACCGATCAAACTTTTTCTCTGAGGATTGTGTTGAAAAAATGCTACGTAAAGGACATCTCTTTACATCTTCTATTAATAGATTCTAATAGGCCTTGCGAAATAACACCAGGAGTACGCCAATGAGACCTAATCCTTGAGTGGCTGATTCTGAGTAAAATATTATTTTGATAGCTTTCGATCATTCAAAGTAAATATTTTGGAACTGATTCCAAAGCACATATTATATCGGACTACACAACCTATGTTTTTATAACGTCGTCAATATATTCCCAGTATTAATCCATAGCACCTAGTAAACCTTAGAGCAGGTTTGTCAGTTATTTTAAGGGCATCAGCTGACGTACCACGTTACATCTCTTAGGCACCCATATCAACTTGGGCCGTGGGTCGGCTTCAACTTCTGTCTTCATCATTTTCCAACTCGCTTGCTTGCACTGTAGGATCACTTTCCGTAATATTCTGATTATACTATGTTGAGGCTGCTTATCCCGTTTCCTCTCTCCATCTCACCCTCGTGGTATTACGCCTGTTCCTTAGGAATTGTCTTCTGCGCAAAATATCTACGTTTGCCCACCAATATGGTCCACCAATTTTATTGCTATTCGGCGTCTTCTAAAGGGGTATTAATGCTTCACAGGCTATATAAGGACCAGCTCAACTGTGAGGCTATTACTGAATCATTGTTATCGTTCTCTGTGTTATTCCATTTGAGACTCTGTTTCGCTTTACGGATTCGCCTTGTCATCAGTTTTTGCATCACAATATCCGATGCTACAGTATTTTCAGGATGAACCAGGCATTTCGCTGGGGCCTTGATCTTCCTGTCATTCGAAAAACATCTTCCAATGTGTTCAATGGCGCGGAAAAGTGGTCATTGCCATCGTTTGGCGTAAGGTAGCGCTGATGTTGAGCAATGTTACCTTAAATGGCACTTGTGCATCGCAAATTAGGGAACTGATCCTTCATTCTTTATTAAGACACTATTTAGCTTGTTTTTTTCTCACCTCCCCTTTTGATCGAAGGCTGGGACATATATTCGACTCTCGTTTGCGTGTTGACTGAACTTTCGGGAAAACCTCTCTCGTTTTCTTTAGAACATGGAGCATATCGATAAGCTTCTACAATTTTCATAAATGGTTTTTCACGTTCTACTTATGTTTCGCTGCTTTTGTGTTGCCTATTCCATTTTTGTGAGAATAACTTTAGAGACCTGAAGCTGCTGAGATTCGTCTTCAAAACGGTATTGGCCACTACATATTCTCCTTTTCATTTTGTTTAGAGGCTCAGTATGCAAGACAAGAAGTGTTTGCACAAGCATGTGTATCCTGATTTAGAGAACAATTTTATTATGGCTTAAATCTTTTATATAGTATTTTCTCTGTGATTAAACAGGAAATTGTTTTAACTTGTTATTTACTTCGCTAGATTAACAAGATTTTAAGTCACTGATATCGAATGAAAACATTTCAGTTAGTTACGGTAAGTATCATTTCGGATCGTAAACCGTAAACGAACGCCAAATATCGTAAATTGCGGCAATTTTTTGGAAACCTTGAAAAAGGTTATTTGTAATGTAATAAGAGTTTTAGAGGCTGCTGGCGCTTGAGCGTAGCGACCTAGCGACGTAGCGTTTGCTCAAACGCTCGTTTATTCAAACAATTTTTACGACCAATCAGCTCTTATGTGAAGAAAGATATCGTCATTTTGAGCCACCAATCTGTCGAAAAAAAAATGTTTAAATGAACGAACGCACGCAACAGGCGCCCTCCTGAGGACGTATCAGGAGTATGTTCACGATATTTACATTGTTACAATATTGTTAACAATGACAGCTCAACACCGTTCATGAAACTACACTGTAACAATGAACACGTGCCTCTTTCGTTCACGAACTCTACATTGTTACAAACGTCATTCTCAACCCAACTCGAGACTGCCTCTACAAATGTCATTTTTAATTGTGTAGGTATCAGAAGCAACATGATGATTATGTAGGTTTGAAAAATAAAGAACAAAATTCAATTTTTAATATATTTATTTTAAATAAATTTGTGTTTTACGGATACACTGATTATTTTGATGCTCCATAATACTATGATTAGTTCGTACTATTGGTTTATTTTTTAGTTACGATTCGTACTTTATGGGAAAAAAAATGGAAAAATTGTCCTCTAGGCAAATCGAACTTTACAAAATCATAAAACGTGCACAATAGATCGTTAGGAATCTTAAGAAGTCTAATAGTATCTTGAACGAATGCCGCATCATCTTCTGTGATGTCACAGTATTAAACTGCGACACGAGATATTTTGGCAGCTGCCTCGGCTGCTTGATATTCTTCAATCTATAAATACAATTTTTATTCTAGTCTTGTATTTTATAAAGGCCGCTCGGTCTTACCGGTTTGGTGAGTTTGCGGTCACGTCGTCTCTCAGCACGGATTATGCCATCTGTAATAAGTGCTTTGCCACCATCGACATTAGTGGCAAGATCGGATAGCGTAGCGTAGACCAAAGCAGCAATTTTAAACTCAACATTTAAGTTTAATGTCTTGTTTACAACCTCTTGGGCAAACGAACGCCTGCCTTAGTCTTGTCGTCTGCATCGGCTGGGAGTACGGCTAATGCAAGAACATATTCCTGTGCATATGGTTTGTCAGATGATAAGACAGGTGGTAAATGAGCTAAACGACTGGCGGGTAATGTCTGAAAAACAATATTTAAAGTTAGTCTCCAGTTTCGATTCCCTCGAGATTAATTTAATTAAATATTACTAATTTTTTAAAAATATTGCAATTCAAAATAATAATTAATATAATCTGCCCCAGAATTGCTTCTCCGTTTGAAACTTATATTGAAAATTCACAATTAACTCCTTCGTACCACAATAAAACATTGCATTGTCAGAAAGTTCATAATTTATTTTGTCTACGCAAATCTAACAAATTTTACTGCAATCTCAGTTTTAACAATAAATTTTTTTATCTTAATTCTGTGGTTATGTTTTTAACACTGTTTTGACACTTGGGACAATCTCATAGTTAACTATTACGTCATTTCTACAATGACAGTTGTTACGATATTGTAACAATGTAAATACCGTGAACAGGCTCCAGGTCAGGGCACGATGACGTAATTCACCTTCTGACAGAATTTATGCCTCATCCAGTCACGTCACGACTTAAGAGCTTAAGTTACACGTCGATTGCATCACTTCGGTTACTACACCTACAATCACCAAAATTGTATTGGCTTCTCGTCACAAATAAACAACTGACCTCTAAAATTATGGTGGTCGTACCGCTCTCTTAAGTGGTCCAAATGGAGCACAACTTAAGCTCTTAAGTTTTGACTGGTTGAGGTTTTAAATTTCAATCAGCGAAAACTTAAGAGCTTAAGTTGTGCTCCGTTTGGACCACTTGGGGGGGCGATACGACCTCCAAAATTTTAAAGGTCAATTAGATGTTTACTTGTGACGAGCTGCCTATACAATTTTGAGGATTGTAGTAGCACTAACCGAAATAGTACAAATATGGAGCACTTAAGCTCGTTACAACATCAACCAGTCAAAACTTAAGAGCTTAAGTTGTGCTCTGTTTGGACCTATTAGAAAAGCGGTACGACCGTCAAAATTTTAGAGGTCATTTATTTATTTGTGACAAGAAGCCTATAAAATTTTGGGTGATTGTAGCGCTAACCGAAGTGGTGCAACTGGCGTGTAACTTAAGCTCTTAAGTCGTGCCTGGTTGAGGCATAAGTATTCGCTGGTTGAGGCAGAGCTTTCCACGTAAATTTGGAATGCAACTTAAGCTCTAACTTTCACTGGTTGAAGCTTAAGAGTGTTCTTTACTAAAAAGGGTTAGTTATGCAGGTTCGATAAGCATTTGTGGTAACATTTTCTTCTAGAATTTTTTGATATTGAATAGGATATCATGGAAAACTGTTATAAATTTAGTAATTAGTATTGTCAGCCCTCAATTTATTGTAACAAATAACCACTAACACTAAGTTAAATAAAGCGTGACATTTAATCACTTGTTAATGCATGACATTTGGTCACTAGTTAATAGAATGTCAAATAGAACGAACTTGTTCTTTCTGTTTTATGTTTATTAATAACACTTAATATATTTTAGATTATGTTCTTTATTCATGTCTTTCATTCTACATGTGTTCTTCATCATCCCGCGGATTGAGGTTAACAGTCCTTTTCCCTACATACCGTTCGTACAGTCCGTGACGTACATTTCAACAATCTATCCTGTTTATAGATCAAATTATATAAAACAAAATTTAAATTATACATTAACAAATTAATTCGAGTTCAAATCATTTAGTTAAAACAAAATCCTTGAAACGGGATGGTGGTTTAACTTCCCTCCGAGGACGATTTAAAGAAGTCTGTGGTGTTTCCATATTGACCACCAATGATGGTTGTTCTTCAGGAGACATTTGTTGATTACTTCCATCTACTGTATCTCCTTCGGCCTTGTGAGAAGAATCCGAAATGCTATTTGCTGAACAGCGTGGAAGCAGCAGTTTGGAAACCGAAGTTGATTGCTTATGATCTTCAGAAGCATGTGGTTTAATATTCACACGATCTCCACGATAAGCAGATCCATTCATATTAACTACGAACGATCTATCTGAGATCTTTTGCTGTACAGTTCCCCTTGACCACAACTTATCTTCTGTTGGGTGTATTTGGACTACGATAGGCTGTCCTACTTCAAGAAGTGGTGAATGTTTTAATTTTTTTTCGTAATGATACTTATTTATTTATCGTTGATTTATTATTTTATCTGAAACATTTGGAACAACTTTTGACCTATGAGTGTCTGCAGTTCTTTCCACTGTAGAAGTTTATACCGATTCAATGAGGTAATCAGCTACCGATGGTACTGGAAAATTCTTCACCTCAGAACTATATGCAATCAGTTTAAGAGCTGAACAAGCGTTTGAAGGTAATAATGGTTGGTGGTTACGTTTTATAATTTGAAAAACTATAGAAACTGTTCGGTTATCGATTTTATATGGAATATGCACCTCTCCAATTGATGGTATAGGATTTCCATTGAAATCTATCAGTTGTTGTGTTGGAAACGTTGTTGGGTTAAGTTCATTCATGAGCTTAGAATATTGTTGCCAGCCCATGAGACACGCGGTAGATCCTGTATCCAGCATGCATTCGACATTTTTCCAAACTGAATTAAATTTTAAACTCAGAATTGTCGTAATTTTATTTTTACTGAATGATGTCGTCACTTTGCATATTTTGAAGCTTTCATCACTCGATCTGAATTGTTTTAACTTTTATCCGATTCTTTATTTCTACGTCTACAGCACGATTCAAAATGGTGCTTATATTTGCATATGTCACAAATATGGCCCAAGGCTGGACAACATCCTTTTTCAAACTTGTGTTTCGAACCGTAAAACCGACATTTTTTAAGAACGTTACCTGAAACTGCTTACCCCCTTGTGTTCGAAATTTTATTTACTGGAACATCCGTTTGTATCTTGGTTTCTGACGTCATATTTTTTACTCTGCACTGAGTAGCTTCGCTGATTGAACACGTGTCAATGGCATGTTGTAAAGTCAAATCACCTTTTTTCATTAAATTTTTCATCACTGACCCATTTCGAAGCCGACAACGATGCGATCCCTCAGCAACTCATCTGACATGTTTGTCGGACAGTTACATAATTTAATGAGTCGTTTTATTCGAATGAAATAAGTGTCGAATCTCTCATTCTCTATTTGATTAGACGTATTGAAAATATATCTGTCGTATATCACATTTGAATTGCCAATTAAATACTTTCGAATTGCCGCGAGAGCAATAATATTCGACTCTTTGTCAGCGTTTGTCAAACCAAATTCTATGAATTTTTCTTTGGCTTTAACACCAATCGCGGAAAGCATAGTGCTTGTTTTTTGTCTATTTCGCGATGCTGGCCAAAGACTCATACCAGTGGCTATAGTATAGTCGTTCCAGCTTGACTCAAAAGTCTCGAAATTTTCTCGACTATCTCTAAATTCAACATTCAATGGAAATCGAAATCGAAATAATAGATGTATAATTTACTGGTAAACAAAAATAAGCAAAATAAGTTTGTGCAAAATAATTGAGACTTCAATGCTTACAACGTCATCGTCTAAAGCATTCTCTAAATAGACGACGACCATACCCGGCCAAAAATTCAAACCGATAAATATGAATTTGGATGCAACCGAAAAAACGAATTGTAAAAAATGTTATCAAAGTTGAAGGCGATGATACACAAATAAAACCATTCAATACGATCCTGATTAAATCGGTAACGGGTTTAAAACAGTTTCCGGTCATAAAACAGGATAACGGTAAAACAAGTTGTAAATATATTACCGCAAAAACAAGTAAATCGCACTGGTATGGTACTGGTACGTCCATCACGAATCACGATGTACATTTCAAATACATCACCTGCAGCCACAACCCGAAAGTTATATCCATTCAACGGACCAGGGTTCGATTGAACAAAATTATAAATCGCTTTTTACATAAGAAATATTATTTTTGTAATTAATTATGAAATACAAATAACATTATCAAATTTGGGAATATTAATTTGCATTAATTCAGATTAAACTGATGCCTGGATAATATCACTTCCGGAAACAAAATTATCCGATGGGAGAACAATTTTAGAACTCGTTAACACAAATAACGAATAGCCCATTGAATACATAACTCGGGCATAAAGGATTTTTTCGTATAGTGAAGATGATGCCATATAGAATTGGTTTCAACACGGGTACCTTGAGGCAGTAGCCTCAAGTTTTGAACATCCATTTCAAACTGATTTTGTCGGGAATTGGATCGGAATTGCTGATGTCGTTAAGTTATTTATAGCGATGAATTAAACAAATTCGGATTTAACGTATGCAGGAATAATTTTGCGTTCAACAAATTATAAGCTGTTCAAAAAATACACACAGTTTAGTAATACCCGAGTCCATAAGCTTTTGTTGCAAATTAAGTACATTGCAGCATCTTGCAGCATCGAGTTCGTACCGTTGCGGATGAATTTTTGATACGCGACTGTTATAAAAATCGTACGGCCGTTTCAGCCAACGTCGCATTATTTTTGACGTATGCTACTTTTACAATTGATGAAGCGTCCGTTGCTAGAGGTGCTATTGCAGGTTGTTCAATATGAACAGGGTCATTTAACTCCAACATTTTGCAGTTTTGCAGAATGTTAATTTTAATTTAGCTATAAATAAAATATGTAATTAATTTTTTTACATGCAATTCTGCACTTTTGGATTTTATAAAATATTAAAATATTGAAATTGATACATATATATATATATATATATATATATATATATATATATATATATATATATATATATATATATATATATATATATATATATATATGATCATATAAACTGTTAAATTAGTTCAAGCTGAGGATGAACTAAACAGGAAACATATTCTGGGAAAACGTTACCACCGCTGCGTGGCAATACATCTATCATGCATAGACAGACGGTTAATGTGTCGAGTGCCCATTGCCCATACTCGTACATGTGGTATTTCGGAAGGATTCGATCTAAATTTGTATTGAAGGTTGTGAATTCAGCCAACTGCAATAAAAAATTTTAAACTAGACAACTTCGAGCTGCAGAGATACAATCCTCGAATACATGAAGCGACAGCCGTCATAATAATAATCAGCCTATCGTTTTCATTTGACAAGCCAACATTTCCTCAAAAATGAGATAATAAAATCCAATTCCAAGATATAAAGAATATAATATGTACTTTCAAGTTTAATGTCACCATGGCATTTTTAATGGCATCCATTTTTTTCTACCATAGTTAGAAATGGACGCGTGTAGGCATTCGATTGTATAAACTATGCGTATTCTCGCATTATAAGTCCAGATTTTTAGGTTAATATTATAGCCAGTTCAACCAGAATAGATGCGCTCCGGTCCGTTCATTTCCTTTCCGCTCCGTCCGTTAAATTCATAAAACACAATACATCCGCTTCGGTTGTCCAAATATAGAATTAATACGATTTATACGTCTTTTACTGCAAACGATATTTTGAAAACTTAATTATGTATATATTATAGTTTGGAAATTTTAATTTGTGTGTGAGATTATTAGAAGAGATTCATTTATCGGAATTAATAAGTTAATGATTTTTTCTGACATGTCAAATATGTACTATGTGAGGTTATGTCGTCCGCAAAAATTTGAATTTGGGTTTAAGGTTCAAACAGAATGTATCCGTTCCGTCCGCTTCGTTTTATGTGAACTGTCAATTTACATGAAAAAACGAAAATGTGAACACAATGAGCGGAGGAGAAAAAAACGGAGCGGACACTAAACCCAAATTCAAATTTTTGCGGACGACATAAACATCGACATATCAGAAAAAATCATAACCGAGTAGGCGAGTACACATAACAAGATGGAAGAATTTGTTGAATCAATTAAATCGTATCCAGAGGTATATGAAAAAATAAATAAAATGTATATGTATATATTATTATTATTAATATCTATTTTTGACAACCGGAGCGGATGTATTGTGTTTATGAAATCGAACGGACGGAGCGGAAACGAAATGAGCGGACCGGAGCGGATCTATTCTGTTTGAACCTTTAGTGTCCGCTCCGTTTTCTTCTCCTCCGTTCATTGTGTTCACATTTTCGTTTTTTTGTTATAAATTGACAGTTGTCATAAAACGGAGCGGGTGGAACGGATACATTCTGTTTGAACCTTGTTCTGCATGCTTTTCGAGTGGTAAACTTGAATCATGTTTTACAAAAACTTAACAACGGGGCCCTCGATTTTTCGATACAAAAACAGCGTTATGAGGTTTCTGTCTATTCTGTGCTATGACTTGCTTTTTATCCTGGATTTAGAGAACAATTTTATCCTCGTCCAAATCTCTTATATAATAACTGTGTTTCATGATGCTTGATCTGATCCGGTTCATTTTTGTTTGTTTTTGCAAACCATATTAAAATGGAAACAGAAAGAAATTTTAATTATTATTTTATATTGATTTTATTAAATAAAGAAATAGTTATTTTATACAGCCATATTTTTTTAGAGTATTTGCAAGAAGTGGTACAATTTCACTTTCGTGGTACAATTTCATCCGAGTAATTTGGCACGTTAATATTCCCTTCGTGTTCGTATTCGTTCGTTCATAATATTCCCTTCGTGTTCGTAATAATTTGTATCGAAATAATAAGTAATAACAATTTACTTGTTTTGACAGTTGATAATTTTTTTTGATCTACGAAATCTGAAACCTGTTTCTTATTTCAGATCGATCGATCTAATTTCAGATTTCAAAATCTGCTCGATCTACGGATTTAAATAAGAAACACAACTTATTCAAATCAAAATTTGTGATCTAAAACAAATTTTGGATCAGTTTTCCATATAAAATTTGAACTGATCCGGATCAATGGGTGTCATGAAACACGGCAAATATTCCTATGATTAAACAGAAACATGTAATTTATTCCATTTTGTTATTTACTTCGCTAGATTAACCAGATTTTACATTGGTGAAATGGAATGAATATATATTTGGTAGTTAGTGAGAGTAGTCCGTGGTAGTTAGTAGGAACGTAATCCGTATGCGAACGTGAAATATCGTAAATTTACGGCAATTTTTGAAACCTTGTAAAAGGTTATATTTAATTATAATTTATGTGTACAGTGTAATATTGGGGTTTTTGGGGTCCTCCACAGAACAGTCCAGAGCTCCAGTCCAGATCAGTGTTCACCTACACACGAATCCGACAACGACGACTCATTAATTTTATTACAGGCAAGTCGAAGAAAGATAAACACGGTCTACGATTTGTATCTTGTATTTTTGTATGCTGATTGCTGGTGCTGGCCTAAATATTTAAACTACAGACAATGTCAAAGAGTCAACCGCCAACTTCCAAGTAATTACATACAACTATATGTATCTTTTTAACTTATTGTAATGATTATTTTTTACTTAAAATCAATTTTGTCTTAAATTATTTATAACTTTTTTATAAATAATGGAATTAATGTTTTGCGTTTTATACATTTGGCAATGTAACTGAAGAAGATACATAACATTTTGATGGAGATACACGAGAGTCGAATATTAAAAATATCAATGATTATGTAAAAGTTATGGAGCTGAACTCAAAAAGCATGAAACTATGGCTAAACTTATAATTGTGATCGGAACAATTGCCCAAATGCGTTTTATGGGGGTCCCAATTTAAATGTGAATGGCCAAATTACCGAAAGTGTTTCACTAAGCGAAAATCCATCGTCTGAACTGTCATGCACATGAAACGTCCTGAATTCGAGCAATTTTAGTGAGAATATTATTATCTGTTAAACTATAGATTATGTATGTTTTATAATTATATTTTATGTAGATGGATGGGAATACAAAGTCGAGTTATTGTACAAAAGTTTAGAAACCAAGAAGGTCAAATAAAATAACGGTTTAATAATGTGACTGGAAATTTTTTTAAAACACATTTACTCGTGTCTGGGGGCTGCTTCAACACACTAAATTTTTACATCGGGAACTCCATCGTCTGGGACACTACCGCAATAGTTCGATGACAGACTATAATCTGGCACCACTACAAATTGACGCTCCACCAATTGATACGCGATACAAATTAACGACGCTCCAGCTATAGATAACAGCCCTGAGAGTAGTCCGTGTTCCTATTGTTTGAATGGTAAGCGTTTCCCAAACTCTCAGAAAATACACATTTGTGATTTCAAATTAAACATTTATTTTGTACCAAACGATTCGTTGGTTTGCCCGGTATTCTATATGGTATAGTGTAGCCGCCATATTGATAATTGCTTTGGCATGATCCCGTGAAAAAGATAATTGTTGATGTTTCTCAATACTATACTTGGATTTTAACATTTTATATTGATTGTATAGAATTTCCATGCTGGCAATTAGTAAATCTGGATATACTTTAGTTACCATTTTTGCACAAGCGTTTAAAAATCGGCATGATCTCATCCAATTCAGAAACATTGAGCGGAACCACTTTTGTTTCGGCTAAAATTCCCAGCGCTGATTGATAATTTTTATGGTGATACACGACAAGTCCAAGAATCGGGCAGCGTTGTTAAAGTATATGTATAAGCGAATTAATTTGCTATTTTTTGCAATTTCCCGCGTAATTGAATCTTTCTTGTTAGACTGAGATAGGGCATTCGACGGCCAAATCTCGAGACTAACTAAAAATAGAATGTTTACTTTTCGGGTAAAAGACCCAATTTACACAAAAAATGAAATAGTATACTTCTCATGAATCGGTGATTACGTATTTTTTAACACTAAAATATAACAAAACAAAATTTATTGAGAATTGGTTAAAATATGATGGATCAATACACAAACCAGTTTAAAAATACTCGATACTTCTTTGCCACTATCCGCTAACAATAAATTATAGCTCTTATTGTCCTAATCTAACATTTCCGTTTGCTATATTCCTTTTAATTTAACGTCAGCATCTTAATACTCTCTATGTACTTTCAGTTCTCCAATCTTACTGTATCCTCTCAAACCAACCATTGGCCAATTTATTCACAAGTTAACAATAAACTACTGACGATCGTTCGTTAACGTTTAACTGGATCTACATTTTAGGATAATTCTTCTTGATGAAACTGTTTTCTACTGACTTGCTCAACTTCGGCCATCTGCATTGCATTTAATGACTTAATTGAATTATGTTCCTCATTAGCCGGACTCTATTTTGAGCGATACACACAGACTGAATATGACCAATCTGACTAAAACGAGGGCAGGATTCGTTCACACGAGCTTAAAGGCATATCGGATCAGAAAGTTCAGTTATGATATTTTTTATACGAGACCAACTAACTAATTGATTAAACACTGTTTTTTGAGGTGAAAAAGTACCGTTCAAGCAAAGCTATGGCTAGATAAGTAATTTAGAGACTCTACTCCTTGCAAAACAACCGTTGAACGTTGATTTGCTGAGTGTAAAAGTGGCCGTATAAACACCGATGATACTGAACGCTCTGGTCGCCCGAATTCGGCAGTTATTCCAGAAAAGATGAAAAGAACTACACAAAATGAAAGGCCGCAAAGTCAAGTTGTGTGAAATGTTGTGTGTGCAATATTTTGCATGAACATTAAAGCTCTGTTCAAAGCGTTGATCCATTAGGAGCGTCCATTCGGAGTAATAAACAGGATTTTTTGCGTCGGTATATGTCAACGAAACATGGATCCAACCACTATTACACTCTGTAATCAAATCGTCAATCAGACGAGTGAACAGTATCCGGTGAAAGGCGTTCGAAGCGACGAAAACACAAATGTCGGCCGGTAAAGGTTTTGGCCTCTTTATTTTTGTATGCGCAAGGTATTTTATTCGTCGACTATCTTGAGAAAGTAAAGACCATCCACAGCGAAAGTATATATCGTTATTGAGTGAATAGTAGTTGCAAAAACACGGCCCATATTCAAAAGAAAAAAGTACTCGTTCACCAAGGCCATTTCACCGTGTCACAAGTCGTTGGCTGCGATGGCGAAATCGAATGAATTGAAGTTCGAATTACTTCACCATCTACCGTATTCTCCAGATTTGGCTCGCAGCGACTAATAAATGTTCGCAGACCTAAAAATGATGAGCCAGGGGAAGAGATTTTGGCGATACAAACGCCTATTTTCAGGCCAAAGATAAATCGTTCTACAAAAATGGCGTCAAAATGTAAAATAAGCGTTGTGTTGAATGTATTACACTTGAAGGAAACTATGCTAATGAATAAAATCGAATTTTACAACGAAACAATTTTTTTTTTAGTAATTAGCCTCGGGACTTATTGACCGACGAGTTAACTGGTTCAACATAGAGGCCAAAATGTTGCGACTTGATGGAACGGCTGACGATTAAATAGGCGTAGAAAGAATGCCTCCGATATAATAAACTATATTACGGTTGCGTTTTACGTGGTAACCAAACCGATACAGCAGTCGGTAAAAGAACACACCTGAAATCACATAGGGGTCACTAGAAATAAGTTGTAAATGGTCTGTGATTACTGTGATTAGTGGTCATGACCACTTTATTAAATTATAACATGTTCCCGGATGTTCCGTTGAACTCTCATTAAACGCACAAAACTCCCATTATATTTAGTTCAATTTAATAAATTTTCATTTTAGGTATTCCCGTACTTATATTAAATTACTTATATTAAATTTATGTTGTGTTTTAAATGTGATACATAATATGACGAGTAAAAAAATTCGTTGCGATTTTAAATATTTACAAAAAATACTGCCCATCTGTAGCTAACTTAACTCGCATCGAAAAAATTACGATTTCGCAGTGTGCGCTGAATTAATAAACGACCAACGATAAGTTTAAAAATTTTGTCAATTTTGTTTTAATCGTTCGCAAAATTAGTTGAAATCGTTTTTTTTATTTTTTTTATAAAATAAAATAAAAATATCATAAAAAATAGTTGTATCATTAATAAATTATGTGGTTTTAATTTTTAAAAAAATAATAAATATTTGTATGTGCTGTGTGCTGTCTTAAAATATCGATATTTTTTCTGTGTTTAGTGTTGCCATACCGAAAAAAGCGGCCCCAAACAAATATATACTCAGCGGATGTGTATTATGTGTAAGAGCGAATAAAATATATTCCATAAATTGTTTTTTACTGTATTAAATGTGATAAGCGTAAGTGGGATGCATCTAGAAAAAAATTGTAAAATATCGATAATTTTCCACCATCTTTTATTTTCAGCTTTCTTTTTTTTTTTTGTCTTTTGAAATTTTTAGACGACTTTAGTCCCTGTAGATGTGAGGTTGTGTACCATACACATAGGTCGCACAACCCGTCACATTTTTTGTGAAAAAAATAAAAAAAAAAAACAAAAAAATTAAAAAACTAATTTAAAAAAATAAATAACAAAAAAATCGAAAAAGTAGTGAAAAAATCAAGTAAAATTTCCAAAAAATAGTGTAACTTATATTGAAGCTGACTCATTATTTTTTTTATAACAAACAAAAAAACATTTTTTTTGTTCGTTCACCGAAAAAGTTGCTACGTGTGCATTGATCGACATTTTATCAGAAAAAAAAGAATCGCAAGTTTTATTTTTTTATTATTTTAATTTTTTGTGCTTTAACGAGTGCGTACTTTATACTAAAAATTACCATTCACAATGAATCCAGGAGGTCCAACTTATCAAATGGCGTCATTATATGTAGGCGATTTACACCAGGATATCACTGAAGCAATGCTCTTTGAGAAATTTTCCACAGCTGGTCCTGTACTCTCGATACGTGTATGCCGGGATATGATTAGCAGACGGTCACTTGGTTATGCATATGTAAATTTTCAACAACCTGCCGATGGTAATGTATATTCATTTTTCTAGCGTTACCTTGTTTTAGATAAAATAACATGAAATTTTCACACGTGTTCCATATTCCGCCATGTTTTCATTCGATAAAATTATCGTATATAAAATATTCATGAAATAACACTACAATTTTGAAAGAGATAGCAGTAGCAGACCAATGTTAAAAAAAACTATTTTATCGTGGGGATGGTTTCATTTGTTTTTCCCCCAACATTCGATTATTTTCCAGAATAAACGCACTATTATGGGTGCATTCTTATGTTTTATGAAATATAGTTTTTGTTTTATCAAAAATACTGTAACTATAAACAAAAGCGAAAATATTCGAAGGTTATCGTGGTCTTGTTTTGTATTTCCATGGCTAAAGTGATGTTTTGCAAAACATTCATGTCAAATAGAAATGTCATAAAACTGCGTTATGAAAAAATATCGCAACTCCCTATTTTATGAGTAATAGTTTATCATGTACGTATGTGCATATATTTCGGAATGGTAGTGTGATAATGAAAACATTTCTCGGAATGTGAAAGGAACACACACTCAGATGAAAATGTAAATTTTGGAAAGTCGATTTATTATTATGCATGTTTTGTTTTTTTGATATCGTTTTTAAAATACGATTGTTATTTTTCAGCTGAACGTGCACTTGACACGATGAATTTTGATTTATTGCGTGGCCGTCCCATACGTATTATGTGGTCACAAAGAGATCCATCACTTCGTAAATCTGGTGTTGGTAATGTATTTATCAAAAATTTGGATAAAGCAATCGATAACAAAGCAATGTACGATACATTCTCGGCCTTTGGTAATATTCTTAGTTGTAAAGTAGCCCAAGATGAAAATGGCCAATCGAAAGGTTATGGATTTGTACATTTTGAAACCGAAGAATCGGCACAGCAATCCATTGAAAAAGTTAATGGTAAATTATTAAATCAAAAGAAGGTTTACGTTGGTCGCTTTATTCCACGCAAAGAGCGCGAGAAGGAATTGGGCGAAAAAGCCAAACTATTCACCAATGTATACGTTAAGAATTTTGGTGATGAAATAAGTGAGGAACTGCTTAAGGATATGTTTGAGAAATATGGTAAAATCACTAGCCACAAAGTTATGTCCAAAGATGATGGTAAGTCACTTGGATTTGGTTTTGTTGCATTTGAAAATTCAGAATGTGCGGAAACTGCTGTTCAAGCATTGAATGGTAAGGAGTTGAACGACGGAAAAGTTTTATATGTTGGTCGTGCACAAAAGAAGGCTGAACGCCAGCTTGAGCTAAAACGTAAATTCGAACAATTGAAAAATGAGCGTTTGGTAAGATATCAAGGAGTCAACTTATATGTCAAAAATTTAGATGATACGATCGATGATGAATGTCTACGTGAAAACTTCTCATCGTTTGGTACTATAACATCGGCCAAGGTTATGATGGAAGATGGCCGTTCAAAGGGATTCGGTTTTGTGTGTTTCTCGTCGCAAGATGAGGCAACTCGTGCTGTGACCGACATGAATGGTAGAATTATTGGTTCGAAACCGTTGTACGTTGCTTTGGCTCAACGTAAAGAAGATCGTAAAGCACATTTGGCTTCACAGTACATGCAACGCATGACTAATATGAGAATGCAACAAATGGGACAAATATTCCAACCCGGTGGTGCTGGAGGATATTTCGTACCAACCATTCCACAGCCGCAACGATTCTATGGCCCACAAGTTACCCAAATTCGTACGACCCCAAGATGGGCGTCGCAACCACAAATTCGTCCAGCCGCTGGAGCTGGTGGACAAGGTGGTCAAGGAACAGCCGCCGTAGCAGCTGTAGCCGCCGCTGCTTATCCGAATATGGCCGCAGCAGGTGGTGCAACCCAATATCGACCAGGCGGTGCTGGAGGAGTACGTGGTCCACAAGGCCAAGGTCAACAAGCTGGTCAAGGTGCTCAGCTACGTAATTCAGCTGCTCGTCCAATTACCGGGCAACAAGCGGGACAAGCCAATATTCAAGTACGTCAAATGGCTGCTCCAGTACAACAAGCCGGTAACGCCCGTGCAGCGAACTTCAAATATACGGCAAATATGCGTAATCCGCCAAATCAACCCGTCTCAATGGGGGCCCAACCAGTTCAACAAGCTGTACATGTTAAAGGTGAGTGGTTTTATTTTATGTTGCATTATATAAAGGCTTTGAGTCGAGGGATACTTGATTTGGCCATTAGCTAAATATTTTTGTTTGGAGGATAATTTAGTTTGATTTAGTTTGATTTAATTTTTAAACAGACATTGAAATCAATTGTTATGTATCCGGTTTCGATAATTTTATCTTAAATTCTAGTTTTTAAAATTATCTGTAAGTATTCGTTAATTTGGAGAACCATGTTACTAAAAAAAAAATTATTATCAGGTTTGATAACTACTAAAAAGGGTTGGGGGGGAATGTACTATGTAATGTATTATATTATTTATTTACAAATTGTTATGCTACTTTTTCTTCAGGTCAAGAGCCACTTACATCTACCATGTTGGCCGCAGCTCAGCCAGCTGAACAAAAACAAATGCTCGGCGAGCGCTTGTTCCCACTTATCGAAGGCATGTATCCTTCAATGGCTGGTAAAATTACTGGTATGTTATTGGAAATTGACAACTCTGAGCTTCTCCATATGTTGGAACATAATGAATCACTCAAGGCTAAAGTTGAGGAAGCTGTTGCGGTACTTCAAGCTCATCAAGCAAAACAAAATGCTGTAACCACTGGAAAAATTGAATAAAGCAAAAAATTAGAAGCTTTCTATGTATCCGGCGGGATTTATTTGAAAAATGAAAAATTTCATTTCGTTTATTTTAATTTAATTCAATTTTTTTTTTGTTTTTGTTTATTAAAAAATTTATTTTATTTTAATGAAAAATGAATTATATTAACATTTTTTCTCTTCATTTATGTATTAAACAATAATAAATATATGTTACTTTATTATTACAATTTATTTTTCGGGTGATTTGGGGATAACCAATATTTTTTTTAATTACCTAATTAATTTTTTTTTGTTTCTAATTATATTTTAATGAGTTTAAAATTATGGTTTTATTTTAAAACAAATGAAATGAATTTTTATTTTTTCTAAATACTTTTTTCCGTTTCCAGATTCATTACTTTTTTTAGAATAATATTAATAAAAAATATAAAAAATACAAAAAAATTGAAAAATCGTAAAAACTTAAAAATATATATTTTATGAAAAATTACAGAAAAGAATGTGGAAAATCAAATTTATATTTTATATTTTGCGATCGGGAAAATTATCGTATCTGCGTAAAATTAAAAACATTTTTAAACGTGCGGTTTAATAGTCACATTATAAAATATAAATATGCATTTTTTAATCAACAATATAATAATAATAATACTGTATATGACAACAAAAAGATAGTTTTTAAAAATTAATGCAATCTGTTTGGTTAATTTTCTAAAATTACTAAATTTTTATTATTTTTTGTTTAAGCAAAAAAAAAAAATCGAAATATTTTAAAAAATATATATAAAAACAACTTAATAAAAGAATCCATATTTAAAACAAATTACATCAACAGGCGACTAAAGTCTTTTTTCGTAATAAAAAATAAAAAAAATATAAAAAAATTAGATGAAAAACTAATAATAAAAAAAAAGAAAAATTAATAAAAAAAAGAAAATTAAAAAAATCGTAAAAAAATTGTAAAATCTCCAAAAAATGTAAAGAAATTTGTGATTTACATAGTAAAATTTGTTTGATGAGATAGTACCCGGAGTGTGTGTGTATGATGTGTGGGGGCCAAGTGTCGTAAGCGCTGCAATTTACGCAAATCGTCCTTGTTCCACTTCATACGCTTCACCATCACTGTTTCTTTAATAATGCAAAAAAATTGTAATCAAAGCAAAAGTAAAAAAATGAAAAAGTTAAAAAAATCTTTTTTTTTTTAGAATTTTGAATGTGAAATCAAATTTGGATTTTTCGTTTTATAATATAAATTGATTATGATTTTCATCCCCCTCCGCAAATTTTCATTTTGGTTTCGTTTTTTTTTTTTATTTTGTTATATTTTGTGGTTCTTTTTTTATAATTTGCAAAATTGTTTTTGTAATTATATTATGTTTCAATCCTCGGTTTATTTTGTTTATTAATTACTCGTTTTTTTTTTTGGTTTTATATGATTTTGTGGTTTCATTAACTAAAAAAAGAGAAAATTAAAAAAAACCGTAAAAATTAAAAATTGCAAAAACCCAAAAAAATATTAAATAAATATATTTTTTGATAATTAATAAATAAATAAAAATATTACAAAAACAATAAATAAAATTAAAAATTATAATTTAAAAAAAAAAAATAAAAGAACTGATTTTTCCATCAATTTATTGAAATAAAAATAAAATTTAAAAAAAGTAAAATCTTGTTATATTAAATTAAAAAAATTAAAAAATAGTTAAGATCATTAAAAAATATATAAAAAAAAATAATATTATAATATTCTGTCTGAATTGGAAATAGTACTGTCACTGTGTAACAACAATAAAACATCTTTATATAATTTATTATTACAATATATGTATATTTTACATTTATATGTTATAAAATATATTCTGGATTAATATAATAATATATCTATTTAGTATAATATAAATATCGTATTATAAAAATATCTACATACACACAAAATAACAGATTTATTCAAAGAAATTTAATTATTAATTTTATTATTTTTTGATTATTATCAGGGTATACTTTATTATTATTATTATTTTATGTTTTTATTTTTTTGGATAAATAAATTTCCATTCAAATAAAATAAAAAAAAACTAAATAGTTTTTTGTATTTATTTTTACTATTTTCACTTTGGGCATATTTTGCGATCGCTGGTTGATCAAGCCGCTTCTTATCGTTATTGTTGTAATTTATCATTATGAAGCAGATTCGATTTTTCGATTGAATTATTATGTATTTTTTCTCATCTTATTTTTATTTCTTTATACATATAAGACAAATGTTGTGATAGCGCAACACCGATTATGTTCATAATTATTCTTTTATTAATTTATGCGAAAGGGTCATGTCCTTAAAAGTAAAAGGAAGTTTGGAAGTCGTTTTTATGACATTTTCTTTTTCCGTGAGATGCAATGTGAAAGTTTTTGTTATTGTAAAAATGAACCTTGCAACAATATTTTATTCATAGGCCAATAATAATAATGGCCATTGGCAGTGTAACGATCTAATTTAAGGTATTATGGGTCTTCTATTTTTTACTGATTTTTTAAATAAATAAAAATATCCTTTTAATTTTTTCGCTTGTTTTCCAGCTGTTACATAAAAGCAAATATAATAAAAGTAACATTGATTGGTAAACTTCATTTAGAAATGTAGTGGACATAATAACTGCTTTTTAAATAGATGTTAGCAGAGCGAGGAATGATAATAATCTAAAGGCATTATTTTCGATAACCAATTTTTTATATTTTATTTAAAATCCAAAGACAACATTTACAAAAAGTATAAAAATTAACAAAATTCTAGAAGTTATAATAACGGAATTAGCTGCACAAAAGATCAAATGCTAAGATTTTCCGTGGAAATTGCTGCGCATCGTGATGCGGGCGGGGCCATCAAATATGATTTTCTATCGTTATCAGCCACACGACTCCGTATCAATCTGAGTATGTCGCAACGGCACATCCAAATTGATGGACGTTCGGAACCGACATTTGACTAAATTTTTCTGTTTTATTGAAGTATAATATCATCTATTCGGCATGTATGTGTTTCCTTCATGGTACCACTCGGTAAACACACGCGTAACGTAATTTGCAGGCAAATACGAGAACGACATGATTTTATATGCATAATTTTGTTTGATTAATGATTGACACCCTGAAATGAAATTAAATTGGATACGACAGAATTCAAACTTGGCAAAAATTCATTGTAATTACCTAAATAATTAAATCAGAAGATTTAACGGCTGCTTTATATGTTTTTGTAATTATACACTATACTTAGTGGTGCCAAGGAAATACGATCTGTTATTTTCTATACCAACCAAACACGTTGAAGGCTACAGTATTATACAAGTTCGTTGGTTTTGTTGTATTTTAATTTATGTTTATGATGTTTAAACATACTCCCGGCCTTGACACAATCGACTAGGATAATTATGGCTACAATACTTCCATAAGATACAATATATTGATGTACGTAATGTTGAGTGACTTGAGTGGATGGCAATATCTCCTTTGCCCTTAGTTGGTTGATGGGTGCCTGTATGTCATCCCCACTGAACTTCTAACAGTTGCTCAGTGATGTTTATTGCTTGTAAGACGGAATTATTTAAGGTGCTAACTGACGTGTGGAATCCGGCTCGAATAATTTCATGATATTTGATAAGACACCGTGACTGTAGTTTTAAAATTCCAGTCCCCTCGATTTGGACCGTGGTAGTAGTTGTCCGCAAATGACATCTATGGTATTTTTCTTTCATGAAGTAAATCCAGGAATTTGGCTCATGTAAACTTACCCATTTAAAGGAGTTTTTATTTTGCATAATGAGAGGTTCGATGAACGTTCTAGTTGCTAGATACTCTGTTGATGGTTTGATGTAAATATACTCATCTCCATTATTCTTGTTGGTAATGGAAAAACCTGATACACTTGATACCTTTGCTCCCTGGTTAGGATGAGCGGATTTATCTATCCTTGGTGTGTGTCATCTACAATATTTAGAGTTCCCTTTAAATATTTTGATAATTAAATAAGTCCGAAGGCAGTACTTAACGCGAGCGTGGTGAATAATTGTGTCGCCTTTAGTTTGTCAACCTCCGTAAGTAACACGTTAGTTGCCTTTGTTAAGTTGTACAGTTTTTTGTATACGTTTAACGTTGATTGAGGTCAATAGGTTGCTTTCATTTTCATCTACACTTTTTATTTTAGACTCGTATTTGTTGGACCATTCTTCATCCAATACGTCAAAGAGATCGCGAGCTAATGTGCCAACAAAACTGACAAGGGCTCGTCTTCTTCTTGAACCGGATAATTTTCTATTATTGCAATATTGATCTGGCAGATATGTCACCGTATGTTGGCAGAGATAGGCATCATTCACAATTTCCTTTTTCTGTGAGCATAATTGTGTTAAATGTCGTACCTTGTTTGTTAAGTGGTGTAGCTCTATCCAATAATTTTCCAACTTAAAGTGAACACCAATCTTCCATTCCTACTGGGCTAAAGTTGTAACTGCGATGTTTTCGAAGTAAATACCGGGTGTATTTTCGAATGGGAATATTTCATCTGGAGTAGTTGATGATTGTTTCATTAATAATTTAGGACTGGTGTTCTAAGGAATCGCTCCTGTTTGAGGTGTGGGAGTGCAGTCACCATAGGTGAGACTGAAAAATTAGCCAGTAGAATGATGTTGGCTTACCGCAAGTACAAAGCCGGTTGACAACAGGAAAATTGGAGCCATAGTGTTGTATTTCCTCTACTTTTTTCCTAACATATAGCAACAAAAATTTGAGAGAGTGGAAATTATAGATCCGTCACGAAAGAGTTAAACCTATATATTTTAAATTCACTATCACTTGAGAAATTTGAATTTCATCCAAATTTAATTTACTGTTACTATCTTGATTTGAGTTTATCGCTTTGCAAACTGATTTTCTATAGTTCTCCATTTCTTGAATACTGTCATCACCTAGCAATTGCAAAACGATGAAACTTGTGTATCCGTTTTCCTGATTATTAAATTGATTATGCGTTTTTTGTAGTTTGCATATGATTTTGAAAATTTTTAAGATTAAAATGATTATAAATTAAATTTGTACACGGATTGTGAAGAGTTGTTGACCCCTTGGTCGCGTCTCAAATCGCAGTTCGCTCTTGAATATGCCAATCTGTGGTATTTGATTCGATTTCAGAATGAATCAGAAAAACCGAAAACTACTAAGGTTTTCGAAATTCAGGTCATAAATAGATTAATAGCCGAACAATTCCCCATATTCACATCAATATTATAGAATCTGCATGAGCGCATCGATTGCAGACATACAACTTTATATAAATCAAAGTATCGTAGAAATTTCTATAGATTTGCATGCAATTAGCAAAGTAAATTTTTTTTAGATCCGAAATCATTTTTATTGCGTTTGGGTGGAGAATCGTAAAAAATGATTTGTATGAAAATCAATAAAAATTTTCTCTGCTACTTTGATTTATTGCAATTATTTTTCATTTTTTTATATAATTTTCCAATCTGCCTGCGATTAAAAAGATAGATTTTTGCGAAAATAACTACCAATTGAGAATGCTCAATAGAGTCGAATTTCGCATTTGCAAAGTGAAAACTCGTAACTCAAAAGTTTTTAATGGTAATAAATAAAAAATTAGCATCTTTGTTACGTTTCGTTTGCATGCAGTGTTTCGCGTACTTTCCCTACCACTTTCGTTAGTAAAAGGGCATCACATAATTAATGTCGATGTAACAGGCGGCAGTGTGATTTTGTTTTGGCTTTATTTGATGCTTCTCAGTGGTGTGGTCTCCTTCACTGATCGGCCTTTGTGTTTCGCGTGTTTATACGATTTCGTATGCTGAGATCATTAATTATGTTGTGCACGTACCGTAAGGCTTTCACTAATAACCCATTGTGGCGGAGCCAAGGTTCCGTCAACCATTATTATGCGTGGCACTTGCATTTGTTCCTTGTGTCAGCTTTACCTGTCAGGTTACTTAAGAAGCTAACAACTGACTTATTCTTAATCTCTTTGTATGTTGTAGAAGTTGTTTAGGATTGTTTTGTCTTCAGGGGCTCTAGTTCTCTGCCAAGTCTTACGAGTAAGTAATTCACGGAGATAGCTTTTGATATATATATATAACTCCGGAAGTTTAGGAATTTTATTTGGGTTCGTATGCCAGTAGGTTACCTTTCTAGTGGAGTGAAACTCACATTTTAATGTTCTAACAAGCAAGAGGCTACTCTTCCTTTAGTAGTAGTTCTATTTGATCAGCACAATATGTTTTTCGCGTTGAAATCGCCATCCATAATAAAATTACTACCAAGCGATCTAAGAAGTTTGATGTAGTGCGTAGTCTTCTTGGGTGGACAGTAGTTTGCTGATATACTATAGCTCTTGTTATTTTTGGTTTCAATAGATACGGTAGCTATAGTGCCGTCTCTAGCGCTTTCTGTTGGGTGTAGATAACTTGATGGCACTGTTATTCCCGTATTCGAGGTTCTGGCAAAACAACTTTCTGAGGCAGATATCATTTTTTTTAAATATGTACTTCTAATTCTGAAATCCGTTGCGCAGGGCAATTTGCATTCCAGGCAGCAACTCTTAAATAGTTTGACATTATTTTTTCTTGTTATGTTTGTATGGACTAGAATTACGGTAGTCAATGACTAGCTGAGTTTTACTCGTCACATCCGTGATTAGTTCATCGATGTATTTTCCAGTGTTAGAACTAGTCACATCCTAACTAGTCTATGTTCTGACAATTGATGTTTTCGTTCTGCGTAGCCATTTGTGCATATGTTGTGCATTCTCTTACTTTGGTGCAATTTAGAGGAATTTGTTTTGGGTAAGGCAATTAAATCAGTTCGCAATAATTAATACTGAGTATCTTAACAGCCAAACACAAAAACCCATAGCCTTGCAGCATATTCCACAAACAATACAAATTGAAAAAAGGCATTAAAAATTAATTCCATAATCAGGTTTAAAGCAAATCACTACACTGCGTATTGTAAAAAATGATTACTGGGAAGAATTTGATGACCTTAAAGAAAATGTGGTTAAAATCAGAAATGTATAACTCTTTCTTCCATTCAAGTCGTTTTTCCATTAACTTTCTTCCATTCATTCGCAACAAGCCAGACAAACGATAAGATCCTAAATTCAAAAACTACATCTCAAGTCCACCTCTCTCTCTCTCTCTCTCTAGCATTTACATCCCATGAAGGGATTTTACCGCCCGCACTATGGTCCTCCATCCGTTCGGGCCATAGCTCTCCTCCTCTAATTTCGACATCATAATACGAGTAGTCCTTGTTCGACGTCGTCACGACAGCGCAAGTTGCTTTCTTTCGTGGTTCATGCGAATCCAATATTCATTGTTCGCAACTTTAATAGGACCAAAAATTGAACGGATGACCTTCCTTTCGAAGGTAGATAACAATCTACAGTCGTTAGAGGTCATGGTCCAGCTCTCGCTTCCGAAAGTCAGCACAGGTCTTATAAGTGCTTTATAAAGTGCGAGCTTGCACGAGTGCGATAGGTGTTTAGATCGCAATTATTTTGATTGGGCGTAGAAAACTCGTTGTCCGGCAGCGATTCGGGCTTTTATTTCTGCCTGCATATCATTCAAGGATGTTATAAGTGATCCGAGGTATTTAAAATTTTCGACGCTATCAAAGTTATGGTTATCCATAAAGTGCCTTGTTTAATTTACAAACTTTTCCTGTTCCATCCGCGAATCATTCTGGTTGCAACATATACACAGTTTCCCTCAATTCACCTTGAAGGAACGCAAACAATACATCCGCATCTGCTCAATATTCATACCGTATTGAACAGCTAGTGCCAACAGATAGCGAATTGAGGTATACTTCACTAATGGTGCATATGTTTCCTCATAATCCAGACCTTCACGTTGGAACAACCCTTTACAACGAGCTGTGCTTTGTATTGAACTGAACTATCTAATTTTAATTTGGTTTTAAACACCCATTTTGACTTGATCGCTTTGCTGTTACTCGGTAGATTACACAGAGTCCATGTTTCGTTTGCCATAATCGCTTCATATTCATCTTCCATAGCTTGTCGCCACAAATTACTATCATTGCAGCTCAATGCGGATCAATTCTCGTCAATATTCATCTTCCATAGCTTGTCGCCACAAATTACTATCATTGCAGCTCAATGCGGATCATTCCTCGATAACTCAATTGACGAATAAACAAAATCATTTTTCTGTTTAATATTGGTGTCCTTTTTTTGAACGCCGATTTCCAGTATCATTAAGTTCTGCAATACCGGGACAATAATCGCTATCAGAACCATTGTCTTGAGCGTCAACAATCGTTTCGTCACTGAAACATTCATCTTCATCGCCTGGGCTGTCATTATCTCCCACTCCATTTGACAACGGTAAAGAAATATGTTCCAAATAAATCTCCGATGAATCAGACGCAACCGGAGTGACATCCCTCTAACCACTGATTGTTCGTTATTTAACATTTGGAAGAATTGGACATCAACGTTGGTGTTTAAATATTCGCAGGGCTCATCAAAAATACAATCACCGGCTGAGAAAACTTCGTCATTTGTTGGATTGTACATACGATATACTCTTTTTGATTTTCACACTAGCCAACCATTCTGCATTGTTGTGCTGTTGGATCGAGCTTTTTCGATTTTGTTTTGGCACATGTACCATAGCCTTTGATCTAGAAACCCTCAAGTTCAACAAATCCGGTTGTCTTCCAGTCCAAACCGTCTCTGGTATCCGTCCTGATAATACCTTTGTCGGTGATCGGTTGATTCAAAATACAGCCGTATTTACCGCTTCGGCCCAAAAACGTTTCGATAACCCAGAATCAATCAGAAGACACCTCGTTTTATCGGCAATTGTTTGATTCTTGCGTTCACACAATCTGTTCTGCTGTGGGTTATTTGAAATTGTCGTGTGATGCTGAATCCCCGAACTTTGAAGAAAACTCAGGAGTTCTTTGTTACAAAACTCTCCACCGTTGTCTGTCCGCAACACTTTTTAGTTTTTCTCCACACTGATTTTCGACAAATGCTTTAAACTTTTGAAAACCGACACTACTTCATCTTTGGATTTTAAGAATAAAACGAAATTCTTGTGCGAATAATCGTCAACCAAAGAGAAAAAATAACGCGATCCATTAATCGATTTTTCTTCCATGGGTCCGCACAAATTTGCATGAACCAATTCTAATTTACGATTCGATGATGAGGTCGATTTCCCGTACTGTGATTTTGGCTGCTTTCTTTACAACAAACGACATAAATGTCATTTTTGTCACTTGGTTCAACAATGTCCATTCCCGATGATTTTTGCAACTCTTTCATATATTGGACGCTTATATGTCCAAGCCGGCGATGCCACAATTCAAAACTGTCCTTCACAATTGACCCAAAGGAACAACACGCACTTTTATCCAAATCGAGTTTGTACATATCCTTTTCTAGAGTTACTATCGCTATTAGCTGATTACGCTTGTCAAAAATTCTACACTGGTGGTCCTCGAAAACTATCACTTTACCATTCTTAGCCATTTGACCCACAGAAAGTAAGTTCGTTGATAATTTAGGCACATACATTACGTCTGCTGTGACGTTTGTTTTTTACTGTCAACGATAATGTCTAGATTACACGTTCCCTTACAGTTGACTGGCACCTTTTCGTTGTTAGCCATGATAACTTCTTTAGGTGTTGACAATCGGGAACAATTTGTAATAATTTGCATATTATTTGTCATATGCGATGATGCTCCGGAATCGATATAACATTAATTCATCATGAACTTTTGTTTCATTTACCGCAAAAATTGATAGCAAAGCCTGTTTATCCTCCGTCTCCTTTTTTTGAGCGGAAATTTGCATTTGTTTGCGAAATGACCGATCTGATTACAGTTGTAGCATCTTGGTTTAAACCGCTTTCTATTTCCTTTTGAAAAAAAAAAACGCTGTAGTCACCGAACTTTTGGTATCACCATACTCACTAATGAGTAATTTTGACTTTACGTACTCCCCGGTAACCTTCGTTTCAGAGCGTTCCATGGCCATAATCATTGGTTGAAATTTTTCTTGCAAACCTGCAAGGAACAAAATGCCAATCCATTCTTCGCTGCGAAGCACAGATGATTGTCGTTATATTGACGGACAATTTTCAAGTTTTGTGTTAATCATTTTTCGCATCAAGGTAATTTTATTCGACAGTCCGTCCTGCTGGAATACTTTTCTTGATTTTTCCCACACTTCTTTTGAAGCTTCTAAACCCCGAATTTGAAATTAACTACTGGAATACACGCACATGATGATTTTGGATTTTGCTAGTATTTCCCACTTGGCCTTCTTTATTTGCTGATTTTCATGCTCAAGATACGATTTCATAGCAAATTCCCATTCATTATAATTTTCACGTCCCATTAATTTTTCTACCGGAACACTATTCGACGCCATGACTTGTTTTTATTTTCGAATTTTTTACTGACAAGCTTTTTACTTTAAATACTTGATCACTCAATTAACTTGATCCTACAATAAAAACTGCCAAAAACTTGGGCCCATAACCTGTTGAAAACAGATTTTTGGAAAAGTGGAAGTGGTGACATATTTTTATTCATTTTTAATACAGTGTTGCCTATAACCAATTTATTATAATTCCCAACTAACAAAACATAAATTCACCCTATAAGCCAACACAATGGACTATATCTCGAATACTAAGCATACAAAAGTTCTCAAAATATTATTTCAAATACGTTAAATGTTCCTCTATCACCCGATGTAACCCACTAGTCCGACCAACGAATACTTTCTGAGTTTGCAGGACTATATCTCAACTCCATTCCATAGAAAAATGCTAAAAAAATCTCAAAAATTTCTATGAATCACAAGACTAATGCTGATATAGTTCGATCATAAAATAGATCACAAAAATCGTTTATTTGTCTTGACCTCGAAAATTTTTCTGTTTTCATATTATCTTGAAAATGTAACATTTTCACTCTCAGCCCCGAAAAATTTTAGTGTCGTGATAGTTTTAGCTGTCATGACAGTAAATATATATATATATACTCTCTGGGCCGAGAGTAAAAATGTCGCATTTTTCGGGGCTGATAGTCAAAAATGTCATGATATGTGGAGATTTTTTGGGCTGAGAGTAAAAAATGTCATGATAGCAATAATTAGTGGTGCCATCACATTTTTCAGTGATGGAATTTGGGCTATATTCACATACATCGAACAATCACCAGCCGAATCCGATGAGCACGAGCGTTTTCACCAAGTGACGGCAAGGTTCGAACAATTGTACAGCGGCAAAAAGCTTCATACACTCTTAGGTGACATTTGTTGGAATTGCAAGAGGAAGAAGATCCCTATAAGGAAGACCTGAGAAAATACAAAAAAGAGTTGAGGAGGGCACAAAGGGGGTCTTGGAGACTCTTCTGTTGTAGAATGGAGGAGGTCTCCGAGACTTCTCGCCTAAGGAACATTCTATCTACTAACCCAACCAGTCCTAGTTACTTAATTAGGCCGGACGGGTTATGGACAGCTTCAAGTACGGAATCATTGGAGCTTCTCATTGAGACCCATTTTCCGGGAAGCATTGATGACTCGATGGAGCCTGGAGCTCATCGAGGAACACCCTTAACAGATGTGGATGGCATCGTGGACAGGAAACGAATCCTGTGGGCACTGAACGGTTTTAAGCCTTATAAATCGGCGGGCCCGGATCGGATTATACCAGCAGAGATCCAAAGGAACTCTGCAGTCATCCTCCCCTGGCTGGAGGTTATCTTCAGGGGATGTCTGCATTTGGTCTATATTCCCAGGAAATGGACGGAGGTCAGAGTGGTTTTTATCCCGAAATAGAAAAAGCTCACAGGCTTATCCAAAGGACCTGAGGCCTATAACTCTATCATCCTTTCTGTTGAAAACCTTGGAAAGATTGATAGACGTACTTATTCGAACAAAAGTTGATCCGAGGAATTGGGCAATGTCTCAGCATGCGTACTGTAAGGGAAAGTCGGTGGACACAGCTCTGCACGATCTAGTACGCATGATTGAGAAGTCAATTTACTCGCAAGAGTATTGTATGGTAGCATTTCTCGACATTGAGGGTGCCTTTAGTAATGTAAAAACAGAGGCGATCATGGAAGGATTGTCATTTTTGAAGGTGGATTATCCTATAAGTAGGTTGATAAATCAGATGCTGGTAAGCAGGATTATTATCTCGGAACTGGGAGAGTCCATCATTAAAAGGCGGGTGGTTAGAGGAACTCCGCAGGGAGGAGTAATGTCCCCCTTTCTTTGGAGTGCAGTGGTGAATGGATTGCTGTTGGAACTGGAGAAAGAGGGGATGGGGGTTGTAGCGTATGCAGATGATGTAGCGATAGCTGTCTCAGGCAAATATCTGGATACGATTAGGGCTGTTATGCAGAATGCACTCCTGATCATTACGAAATGGGCCAGCAAATGCGGATTAGGGATCAACCCGTCCAAGACAGAGCTGGTACTATTTACTAAGAAATATAAAATTCCGGTAGTTAGCCCTCCTACTGTGAACGGCATTAGACTGGCTTTTGCTGACAGAGCGAGATTTTTGGGCATAATCTTGGACAGTAAGCTCAGCTGGAAGCCTAACATTGTAGAAAGGGTGAATAAGGCTAATGTAGCCATTTACTCTTGTAGAAACGCAATAGGGAAGAAATGGGGTTTGAAACCAGAGCTGGTACCCTGGCTCTATACCGCAGTGGTAAGGCCTGTGCTGATGTACGGGGTGGGCGTGTGGTGGCCAGCTCTGGAAAAGGTAACCTACATAAGGATGTTGGAGAAGGTGCAAAGAACGGCCTGTATGCTTATAAGCGGGGCGCTTAGGACAACACCTACACGCGCTTTAGAGGTTATGTTCCACCTTATTCCAATCGAATTTTTTGGTAAGCAGATGGCAGCCAATGTGGCTACAAGGCTCTCGGCTGTCTCTCAGTGGAAGTCTCTTCAGGTGGGACACTCGACGATAGTTAGATCACTAAGGGAAGAACTGGTGAATCTAGATTATATTAAACCAACGTTGTGCTTTGATATAGGTTTCCGGATCATCTGTCCTTCTAGGGAATCCTGGAGGAATGGATCAATACGGGAAAACGAGGCACTGACATTTTTCACGGACGGCTCTAAGCTAGACGGCAAAGTAGGAGCTGGAGTCTTCTGTGAGAAGCTCAATGTTAATATTTCTGTTCGTCTCCCTGACTACTGCAGCGTGTACCAGGCTGAAGTGGTGGCGATAGGGGAAGTCGTGACATGGTTGAAGCATAACGTGGTATCTGTTAGGGATATCGCGATTTATGTGGACAGTCAAGCGGCACTCAGGTCACTAGAGGCGGTTTCTCTGAAGTCACGGGTGGCGCTGGATTGCCGATCATCTCTTAATGAGATGAGCGAGTATTTCAGTATCCAGATGATCTGGGTCCCTGGTCACTCGGACGTCACGGGAAACTGCAGGGCAGACGAACTAGCTAGGTACAGTACGACCCTCCAGATGCAACCGGAAAGGGCAGGTCTGGGGAGGCCTATAGCAGCGCTCAAATTGACGCTCAGTAAAAAGGCAATCGCCTTAACAGATGAGAGGTGGACCAACACTCTCACGTGCAGGGTAGCAAAACAGGTTTGGCCAAAACTGGACCTGCGGCGCTCCAAGGCACTTGTATCCCTGGGAAAACGAGATTTAGGATTGGTCGTAGGGATACTAACAGGACACTGCCTTTTTGGGGAACATGCGAGAAGGCTGGGTCTAGAGACGAATGACTTTTGTAGAAGTTGTATGGACGAAGAGGAGGAAGAGACGCTAGTTCACTTCCTATGCTCATGTCCGGCACTATCATACAAAAGACGTAAGTACTTGGGTGTGTACAACATGGACAACCTTTCTGAACTCGCGGACTGTAGGGTGCGAGATATTTTACGCTACATCAGTAGCTCTGGTTGGTTTCAGCGGGAGTAAGGAGAGATTGGATCCTGTGGTATCACAATGGGCCATTATTGGCCTAAGTGTGCGATAGCAGCCACTCTAACCTAACCTAACCTAACCTAAGATCCCGAAGACGACATGAACGAATCAGAAAATTAAAATAAAAAAAAATTAAGAAAAATCACCATAAAATCAACTGAATCGATTTAATTTTCTTTTAAATAGTTTCTATTGTTTCTATATTTCGTCGATGCGATGTTTATTCGATCGACTTTGATTGATATCTTCGGAAAAGTTGTTTTTCTTATATATCTGATATCTCAAAAATGGGGACTGGGACTAGCACAATTGAATGCACTATACTTGAATTAGGTATACCCCCTGTGTCCCCAGCTTGTCACAAAAAAGAAGTTTGCGATTCAAGCACAGTGTAATCATCCAGTGTTTTATTAGATAAACAAGAATTAATCTATTCCCGAACATATAACAGTTATAATTTTAAACTAGTTTACAATGACATCGCATACCGTCTCAGTGTATATGACGAAAATTGAAAGACCTTGGCATATTTGTCTTGAATAAATTATTCAACTTCATTACGCCATATACGATTCATATATAAATAGACACATTGTATTCCCGTTATCAACATATATGAACCAAAATAAAAATAATTAGCAAACCATAAATTGCAAACTGAAAAATTTAGAATAAATCATTCAACTTCAAAGTTCGTGTTGTACTTTATATTCTAATTAAATTAAGAAACGGGGACGATTAAGCCAATCAAACACCGAAATGCATGTTAAACTCATGACTCGTATTTACTTAAATTCTAGTTCGTTTTTAACGGGTTACGCGATCCGAATATAAAACGCGTGAAAAAATTTGACCTTAAAAATTGCACTAAGAAATATTTTCGAAATACTTACATCTGATGTAGGTATGCGTGTTCTCGCTCCATATGGCAACTATCTAATTTTGGCGTTCAAGTGGTTGGCGTTTGCCGAGTGACTCATTTAATTATTGTAATTGCTTACAATTTATTGTTGTGTTTCAATTGTTGGTGTTTTCTTATACATGTGTATGTACGCGAGTAGATGAATGGATCGTTTTGTATTATTGTGAATTGAATGATTGCGGACCAACTCTACCGTGGATTAAAATGATGTAAGGCGTATTTGGCAGCTTCTCGTTTACTCGGTCCACAAGAAGGGAACGCCAGATTGTTGAGTCTTCCTAGGCGTGGGGATGGAGAACTTAAAGGCAAAAAGTTGGTTTGATGTTGTTGGGCCATTGTGAACAATTGCCGTGTTTCATGATACCCATTGATCCGGATCAGTTCACACTTTATGTGGAAATTCTGAACCCAAATTTGTGTTACGGTGTGCGTTTCCATCTGAAATTGCTTTGCAATTATTCGCAATCGATTTCTTCGATAGCGTACACATTCAAAATAATTCCGTATCGGTATATACATTTTTATATACACATACACATAAAACAATTACAAAGCGATTAAAATTTCCCAAATATAAAAAGGGAAATTTTCAACACTGCAATGAACACAGCAACTTGTTTATAGGAGCGTTGCTTTCGCAAACCCGAATAAGATTACAACAACAATTGCATTGAATAAAGCCGAATTGGCTTTAATGTAAGCCAACAATTTTTTAGGTTTAGGGGAAATAAACCCATTTTATGCTTTTGTTGTTCACCGCAAGGCGGTTATTTTTTCAAGGGGTTGTTATCTTGTTGTAAAAAAAGACATTTGGCATTTGTTATTTGACTAAAATGAAAAATTATAATACATTAAAAAATTTAAAGCCGAAAGTTGTTGCTTTCAGATTCAAAAGTTAAGCTAAGTGGGAGTTACGAAAGCAGCACAGCTTATGTTTTGAAAACGAACTTTATTGTGTTATGTTAAAATGTTTGAGGTAATAAATGACCCCCGTTTTCAGCTTCGCAATGATGGGCTCTCGTTTTAGAACATTTTTCATAACATCTTTCAAAATTTGTGGCTGTAGCTTAACGAATTTCTGCAACAATGTTGGCCGCAGGACGTAAAAAATCTTCTATCATAAACCGATACTGCTCTCCATTTACGGTTACAGCACTTCCATCTTCATTTTCGAAGAAGTAATGCCCAATGATATTTTCAGATGCAATGCCACATCATTCTGTACACCTAATGGGGTGTAATTGGCGTTGATGGATGGCTCTTGGACTTTCAGAACCCCAGAACCTACAGTTTTGCTTATTAACAAAGCCATTCAAATGAAAATGAGCTTCATCACTCATTCGTAATCAGATTTTCAATAAAGTTGATTTCATTTCTGGCCAACTGTTGACATTTAACTACAAAATTTAGACGTTGTCGATGATCTTCAGGTTTTAATTCTTGCAACAATTGCACCTTATATGTATTTCGAGTGTTTCGTTAACACTTTGCCCTACACGGTCAATATTTTACGCAGTGCGAATTAAACGTGGTCTACCGGTTCGAGGCAAATCTCTTACGGTGTTATGTTGGTGGTGACGATCAATTAAACAACGAATCATTGCTTCAGAGGGCAAAATTCTGACATTAAAATGGCGACGATCTGCTCTTTGCGTTAAAATAATTGATCGCTGATTTAAATAATAAAATTCTATTATTCTGGTTCTTTGTTCAGTTGTGAATCTCGCCATTATTTATTCTCCAGGTGTTTTATATAATCTGCAAATAAAAAAATATAAAAACGAGAAAGTTATTAAATTTTTAAACCCCATGCTGACTTTTGGCCCACCCTGTACATTAGTTTTCTTTATGTTGTTAATACAAGATTTGTTTTGGAAAACGTCAAAATTAAAAAAATACATACAAATACAACTGCATGATAGAAAAATTTCCATTGTCAAATAATTGCAATCATGTTAGATGGACACCAAAGTTAGATCACAAATTTTGAATTGAAATCTAGTAAGCGCCTTTGCGTTATTTGAAGAAATATAAACTTAACCGGATCAGAGCAAGCATCAAGAAACACGGCTGATATTAGTTGTGTTTCTTGATGCTTGATCTGATCCGGTTCAGTTCATGTTTCGTTTCCCAAGTCCCAAGTATAACAAAATGGAACTCATTATGACAGTTCCAACTTTCGTTACATTTTTGAGATATTTCATGGAAGACATGGATCTCGCATATATCCAGTTCTTTGAGTTACAGGTTTTTGTTCCACAGTTCATAGTAAAACTTGTAATAAAATGGAACTTGACCGTGGAACTTAGTTCCAACAATTGTTCCATAAAAATCGAAATATGTTGGAAGTAGCGATACTTGGGGTGTATCGCTACTTCCAACTTATTTCGATTTTTATGGAATAATTGTTGGAACTATAAGTTCCACGGTCAAGTTCCATTTTATTACAAGTTTTACTATGAACTGTAGAACAAAAACCCACAACTCAAAGAACTAGCTATATTTTTGAGTTCCATGAAATATCTCAAACACGTAACGAAAGTTGGGACTGTCAAAATGAGTTCCATTTTCTTATACTTGGGTTACGAGTACTTAAGGGCGCTTACTAGATTTCAAATTAGAACTTATTATCTAAAACAAAATTTGGATCAGGTTTTCCGTATAAAATTTGAACTGATCTGGAGCAATGTGTTTCATGAAACACGTCAATTGTTCATATTTGGCTCGTTGGGGCTTTCCCTATTTTTTCAAAATCGACATCCTTAAGGTGGGTTCACATTTACAAAATTTTGAGCTGAACGCGTTCAGCGAAAACATTTTCGCAAACTAGGAAGTGTCCCGGTAAACACAAAGTACATTTTCGGGCAGGTTTTTGGCAATCCACGGCTGCCGTAGGCAGATAAAAACGGCTGCCTTTGGCATGCCGAGTGTATGCCATTTGGCATGCCTAGTCCCTCCGTATGTCTGCCATAATGCATACACGACAGTTGACATTTGGCAGATATGGCGGATGACATTTGGCAGACATGGTGGATGACATTTGGCGGACATGGCTGGTGACACTTGGCGAACATGGCGAATGCCTATTGGCGGATACAACGGATGCCTATTGGCAAATATTGCGGCTTACATTTGGCGGACATGGCGGGTGACACTTGGCGAACATGGTGGATGCCTATTGGCGGATACAACGGATGCCTATTGGCAAACATTGCGGCTTACATTTGGCGGACATGGCGGGTGACACTTGGAGAACATGGCGGATGCTTTTGGCGGATACAACGTATCCGTTTAGTTTTCGTTTGATGCCGAAACCCAGACTTTACCGAGTGCCATTCAGCAGCCGTTTCGTTTAGTTGCCGTTTGCTGCCGAAACACAGACTTTACCGACTGCCATTCGGCATCCCTTCCAGTTGGTTTTCGTTTGATGCCGAAAAACACAATTTACCGAGTTTCGTTTAGTTTTCGTTTGATGCCGAAACCCAGACTTTACCGAGTGCCATTCAACAGCCGTTTCGTTTGATGCCGAAACATAGACTTTGTCGACTGCCATTCGGCAGCCGTTCCGTTTGGATTTCGTTTGCTGCCGAAACACAGACTTTGCCGACTGCCATTCGGCACCCCTTCCAGTTGGTTTTTGTTTGATACCGAAAAACACACTTTACCGAGTGCCATTCAGCAGCCGTTTCGTTTAGTTTTCGTTTGATGCCGAAACCCAGACTTTACCGAGTGCCATTCAGCAGCCGTTTCGTTTAGTTTTCGTTTGATGCCGAAACACAGACTTTTCCGACTGCCATTCGGCAGCCGTTCCGTTTGGTTTTCGTTTGCTGCCGAAACACAGACTTTGTTGACTACCATTCGGCACGCCTTCCGGTTGGTTTTCGTTTGCTGCCGAAAAACATACTTTGCCGAGTGCCATTAAGCAGCTATTCAGTTTGGTTTTCGTTTGCTGCCTAATAACAGTCGTTACCGACTACCATTCGGCAGCCGTTCCGTTTGGATTTCGTTTGATGGCGAATAGTAGACTCGTCGACTGCCATTTGACTGTCGAAAATCAGACATCACGTCTGTCTGCCGTGTCGACCGCTTTTCGGTTGCCGTAAAACTGCCGCCTATTTAAAAACTGCCGGCGTGGTTTACCGGGTGTGGACGTGTGCGGCGCACGAAAATGACACAAAAATTTATGCCACATTCAACGCACACGATCTAGCACTAGTCGGTTTAAAAATTTGCGGCGAAAATATTTTTGCCAAATGGGTTCGACACAAATTTTTGTAAATGTGAACCCACCTTAATATGCGTAGGCCATGTTCGACGTCGTCACGCCAGCTCAGTCGGCATTTTCCTTTACAGCGCACACCGTTTGGTTGGTGATGGAACACTTCAACGATATATGTTGTACGAAGATTTAATTGGATCAAAACTGGAACGAATGACCTTCTTTTCAAGGGTAGATAACAATCTAAAATTATTAGAGAGAAGGCCCAGCTCTCGCTTGCGCAGGCTAGCGCAGGTCTTATGATCGTAATAATTTTGATTGGGCGTATAAAACTCGTTGTCCGACAGCGATTCGGGCTTTTATTTCTGCCTTCATATCATTTAACGATGCTTAATTGACCCGAGGTACTTAAAGTTTTCAACGCTATCATGGAAATGTTCCTGGGTGTTGTTAAAAATTTGGTTTTTATACTGTTCATCTCCAAACCAAGTCTTCTTGCGCAGCGATCAAGCGGTATATGAAACTGTCCTTGATGCCGCTAGATCTTCAGCCAAGAAGTATGATATCATCTGCATATCCAAGAATTTGACCTGATTTTTTAAAAATGCAGCGCGAATTCCGATGTTGCTTTTCGTCACTATGTACTCAAGCGCCAAATTGAACAGCACAGGCGCTATTGCATCTCCCAGTCGAACAGCTGATGTTATTTCAAAAGAGTCTGACACAGTTCCTTCCATTACGATTCTATATACACAGGCGTTGTTAATTTACACAGAGAAACGAGTTTTTCTGGAATTCCTATATAGACATATGAGCGTGGTTCATAGGTTCTCCCGGTTTATACTATCATATGGCTGTCAGAAGTCATTTTCATGGTAAAATACTGGTCAGTGGTCGATCAGTTGTGACGAAAACCACATTGATAGTCGCCAATGATGTTTTCGACAAAAGAGATAAGTCTGCGAGGATTTCATCGAGACCGCGCACCTTTCCATTTTCCAATCTACTATAAATAGCTGCGTCTACTTCCTCTACTGTGGGATATTCCTTGTCGTACAAAGAGAACATCAGCCACGTTCGTTCTCAGCTCTCCATTCCCGTCTTTAATGGTTGTACGTCTTGAGGGGAAGTCTTTAGTGAGATTCCTGGCGTTAGCAAAACAATCCCTTAAATTTTCTAGTTCCGCTTGAAAGCTGATATTTTCCAGATTTCGTATCTTGTTTGGAATTTCAAGAATCCATCCATTTTTGAAACGAGGCTTTTTTATAAGTGTATGCTCTTATTCAAATAAATTTAAAAGGCCTGTTCGTCAAGGACGAGAAAACAATAATCGCACAACCACTTTAAGGCCGTACCCTTCTAGGTTTTATAGCAGGTCATTTATGACCAAGTTCCAAAGAACGGATATCGTTCCTTCATCCTCGATGTGGCTCTAGCTCTACTCACAACTTTGCTATTCGAGGACCCACCCATTCCGGCTGTCACGACTCTGCTAGGTATTTGTTTTAGCATTTCTTAAATGGTATTTGTATGTTTTGAGAGCTTCATTGAAGCAGCCCCAGTCCTTAGGAGCTTTACCTTCCTTGGCTTTTCTAAAGATCTTCCTTCATTTTTTACGAGTGTTTTGGATTCTTTTCGATCACCACTTATAATAGTTTACTTATAATAGTTCTAAAACTACCCCAGTCGGCTTTTCTCCTGTTTCTGAAGCAAGGTTTTTGTGGGGTTTTGTCTCCAATTCAAATTGGAAATAACAATGGTCAGAAAAGGAATGAATTTTTTAATTTGAGCCTCCTTTAATGAGCTTCTTAAAATGAATAGGTGGAACATATTTGCCATTTCCGACCCTCCCCCCCCCCCCAGCACTTTATATTTGGATGTCCTAAGTCCAAGTATTGTATCCGACGACAATTGATCCAAGATTCTTGGACTATGAGAATGTCTATCTCCTCTGCTCCTAGTTTCAGCATGAGTGCAGCCGAAGCTGCCGTGGAGTGATGGAGGTTAATCTGCAGAAATCTCAACATTAGGTTTACTTTTTTACTTTAACCTGACCCACAGTTGCATCAGAGTCCTCCTTTGACTGTGATATTCCCCATGAATCTACAAAGTAATCCCATCGAAGTGGACACCAACGTTTCTGTAGAGAGTGTTTCTACCTTCTCAGCCATATCCTTGATGGTTAGGTTGTCAGCCGGGTCGACTACTAGTATCGGCGCCCTCAAGATGTCACCCTCGCCAGCCTTTGGTTCTTCCAACTTGGCCGCTCTCTAGTCGGCGGTCGGCAGTTCAGGATTATTAGGTCTGCAGGGGATATCCTCTCCAGCGACTACTTCTAGTCTAGCACCATTCCAGACTTCAGTTAAGCTCTGACAGCTTTTTTATACAGGGTCAATTATCAGCATATGCTGCCAACTTGACACGATTCTAGTGCCATCCGTCCTGACAAGCATGAGCGGATCTAGGGTTTTCCTTGATAATTTTTAGGAAAGTGGCGGCTAGGGCCTTCTCCACCTTCCTCTTCACCCAGTTGCTGGACGACACATCCGTCTTCGTTGGCTCTATCAATTACTTGGGAAACCTAGTGTTACAGTTTGCTGCATTCTAGTGATTCCTCCTCCAATATCTTCCTTTCCGGTAATGAGCCTTCAGACGAATCTTCCTGTTTCATTTCAATTTACCCAATAAGAGCGTTTCCATATACCTTGTTCATTCTCTCCGCCAGCGGAATCTTGTTGAAGTTTGCTGCAGCTTGCTAGTCTCTTTTCCTGTTTTTGTAAGTTGATACGAATGAAGCTTTGCGAGGAACAAGCCTTGTTCGTGTCCTGGTTTTCCGGTACGTATTTTTTGCGGACCAGGCTTAATACCGAAAGCTTCACGTTGGTTACCTATAACAAAGGCTAAAATCTCACCAGCATTAGTTTCCAGGTTTTAAGAGCACCGGACTCTTCCGGCTCCACGAGTAATGCCCGTTAGAGACCGATCTATTTTAATACTGGGCCATAGCCAGGCCGGTTATCAGCACGGTACTCTTTAACCCTTTAACCGAGTTCGCGCCGTGTTTTACCCTAATACACCATAAATACCGTGTGAAGTGCTTGGCTGGTGATCACCGCGTGGAATTAACACGAATACTTGCGGAAGCTGCAAGATACGAAGTTGAATAAGTGCCAACTTGATTCGTCCAAACAGTTTCACGCCAAGACCATGGCATGATGGACTTTCATCAAGACCATGGCAAAAATCGAAGAGTTAAAGTTCGAATTGTTTCCTCATTCATCTTATTCGCCAGATGTTTGTGTTTTTTTGGCCGGATTCTTTTGGGACTCGAACCAACTATTAAAACATGGATGTGAAGATTGAAAAGTGGCCAGGATGTATATATATATACCTATCAGTATATATCATATATACCTTCCAATGAGGTTCGAGAGTTTTTGTATATCTCTTCATATTACGTTATACATAAATTAAGATAATATCGTTTTAATTTTAAGAAATACCTACGACTAAACCGCACTTTCTCTTCCGACATTCCAAAGCAAAGATTAGGTTCAGAAACTATGCTAATTACAGATTAGGTACAATTTAGTTACGTAAGTACCTCGCAACTTGATTCCAAGTGGCAAACGTTCATAGTAATGTAATAATGGGGGTTTCCCCGAATTGAAAAATTGTTTATCCCCCAGTACGATAAGCATTTTGATTGCACATTGTCATACTGTATTTATCACATCCCCGCCCACAACCCACGTGTTTGATATCTATATTCCATTTTCTGTCTGTATACATAATACAGAGACGTCAAGGCTTGTAAAGTGTTAAACCACTAACCTAATTCAATTCCATAAAAATAAAAGTAAATTGTTTCCGTCATTTGTAATTGGACGAATATTTTCTCAAAAATTCCAAGCGAATTTGTACGATTTGTTTTGTTTTGTCTGTATTCCGTAAATCCGTACCCACACCACATTAATAAATAATGTATTGTGGTATGTAACAAATAAGGTTCATATTTTTTAAGCAATTGCGTTCCAAATAAAGTGGTTGATTTTCTACAAAATTCCAAGAAAAATGAAACGCGCAATTGTATTTTCTAATTGGAAAATATAAATTTAATGTCATTAGAACCAATTTTAACAGTGTATCTTTAAATTCTCATTGCATCGATGAAAAAAGTACTGAAAATACAAGAACAACAAAAAAAAAACAAAAACGAATGCTCGAAATAGAGCAACAGAGAAAACAAAAAACGTTTATATAAACAAATCTATAACTATCTCAGTCTAGCACATCGAGTTAAACGGGACTTTTGTCCGAGATAAATATATAATTTATATATTCTCTTTCATCCACTTCTATCATCTTTCTTGTGTAAAATATTTTTTGTTTTGTTTTTTTTTTCATTCGAGTTTTTGCCGTTGCGTTCGCAAAGTGTGAAATTAATTTTGTTATAATAAAGTGCAAGTTGGTGTATTAAAATAATACAAAAAAAAAAAAAAAAGTGGAATCGAAATTTGTTAATTGTTATTTTAATATAAAAGTTCAATAATAATGTAGTTGTTTTACATATTATATTATGGTATGTCGATAATTTAGTTAAGTTAAATTATAAAATTCTACAGCTTTTTTTTCATAGCAAATAATTTCTCAATTTGATGTGTGTTTGTTTGTTTGTGCGTGCGTGTGAGAGGTTTTATGAAGACTATTTGTATTTTTGTATTTTTTTTTTGAATTCCGATATTTCGTGTTCGTAAATCGTAATTTCGTATCATGCATGATAAAAAAAAATAAAATGACATAACCTCATTCTCAATTAAAAAATTATTGTGTATATGTTTTTGCTGTTTAATTGTTACAATTTTAAAGATATATTATGCATCGAATACCTAATTGATAAAATGAAAATACAAAAAACTACAACTACTGTGTATTAAAATTCTAATGGCTATCGACCTAGAAATAGTTTTTGTATTTCTTTTTTGTTTTGTTTATTAACAAAAACAAAATTTATAAAATGTATGTAGTTTTGTAGATTTGGCAAATACTTGCTTGTCTTGTTTCGTATTTGATTGAAATTTTTAATAATATGTGGGGTGATACGCATTTCGTATCTATAACAAATAGCATGTAATCTCTGTTGTGTTAAATTATCGGCAAGTAGCTATTTGATTTGAACACGAAAAAGTATGCTGAAAATGACTACGTTACCACACCAAAACGGATTAACGGTTATCTAGTAAAAAATGTGTGGCGGAAATTGGTACTTTTCTGTTTCGATTTTTTTTTCTTTCAAGGACAAAACGGTACATATTTACATTTGTATGCATTTTATTTTTAAAATAATGGGATGTATCCACGTGTTTAATTTTTTAAAACATAAACTTGAAGTATTTTATCGGTCGAAAACTCCAAAATTATTGGTATGATAAGTCCCCCAATATTATTCCACAATTTTGTATTTTATAAATTGATTTTAAAAATTTTTTTCACGATTTCTGTTGTACCAAATTTGAAAAAACATGCTGGTTGCATAAGGCGGGATAATTTGATGAGATTCTAGTAACGAGTCACATCGGCTGTTGCTTTCCCTCTCAATTTTACTACCCCTATTTTGTAGTAAACATGTGATTTATGGAAAAATACATTTTTTCCAGAACTGATAATTTGTCTATTTTCGAGCTAAGCTAAATAATATCTCACGGCAGGGATTATATTGGCTAGGGAAGAGATTCGTTTTGCCCAAAACCAAAACATATAAATAAACGGTCCCAAAAGCACTCTCAAAAGTTGTTATAAGATAAAATGCAACAACAATTATCAATTACAAAAACGGACAACTTTTGCGCGATTGAACGCAATATGTATTCAATCTTCCAATAATTTGTGTTTATTTGAAATGATTGTTCTGATTTTTTTTCTTTCGTTGAACCAGGCTATCCTTCGTTGGTCAAGTAAGACCAGCTGCATGCTTGGCTTCCTGATATGCAACATATATATATATTTTACGCAGACGGTGACTCGGGCAATACGTTCTGTCGTGCGCGCTTTGATTGATGCTAAACTTCAGTGCTTGTAGTTCGCGGTAAACTTTTGCAATGTTGATCATAATTTCAGCACGATGGAGGAACGTCAAGGACCGAATCATTCGAAGCGTCATCATCATTTGTACCGCATATAGTTGCCAAGCCTTTCTGTACGCAACTCTGTTTCTGTTCTTCAAAAATTTAGTACTTTTGATTTGTTGCCAATATCATCCCCGACTGAATCCCTGATCCATACAAATCGTAGTTTTTGCCGTAAGTAAGTGAAATAAAATTTGTATTCTAGACAACTTGGAACTGCAGAGATGCAATCCGCGAATACGTGAAATGACAGTCGTTGTCAGCCCATCGTTCTCATTTGACAAGCCAACCTTCCCCTGAAAAATCATAATAAAATCCAATTCCAAGCTGTAATGGGTGTATCCCTTTTCTGCCCCGCGATCTCAATTGTGCGTGTAAAAATAAGTTTACGAAAGACTCATGTCCAAAATTTATTTTTGTAAAAATTTAGGCCAACAGACAAATTCGTGCATACCATTTAAATCGATTTCGTCCGAAAAATAACATTAACTTAATAATATTAATAAAATAATATGTTATCAAAAACAAAGAATTTCGATTTAACTAATATAGTTTGCTGTGATAGCAAAATATTGATCCCGGATCAATAATATGACGTCATTTTTGATCCAACATGGCTTCTTTGTTTACATTTTTTGTCTTTTTATTTTTTGATCCCGGACCAATTAAAAATCCAAAAAATTTGTTGGATGTTTTTTGACGTTTACTTACACATTTGTGATATTGTGTGAGTAAACGTCAAAAAAATCCAACAAATTTTTTGGATTTTTAATTGATCCGGGATCAAAAAATAAAAAGACAAAAAATGTAAACAAAGAAGCCATGTTGGATGAAAAATGACGTCATATTATTGATCCGGGATCAATATTTTGCTGTCACAGAAAACGATATAAGATCCGTTAAAATCCGGAAGACATTACAACCTGTCAATATTTAAATAGACGTTTTTGTACGGTGGACTTAAATTGAAGAAAAAAAAAATGCTGTAGCTTGGTTTTTATCATGGATTTAGAGAACAATTTTATTCTGTTCCAAATCCCTTATTGAGAAGTATTTTAATATTTGATGTACCTTCCCCGAGGTTTAATGACGGCTGAAATCCCATATATCTTCCCCTTCCCCCTATCGGACATGGAGTTATTATGATTCCTGCAATATTCCACCGAAATCTCGTTTCCCAAGCTTCAATTAGTGCTTGCTTTAATTCTAATTTAGTTTTTGGGGTTTTCCTATTGATCCGCTTCTTTAAAATTGACCAACAATTTTCTATCGGGTTCAAATCGGGACTGTTCCCAGGCCAGTTCAGTTTTTCTATATCAGTTTTTCCATTTGATGGACATATTCGTTCACCTGTTTAATGTAGAAGTAGATACATCGTCCATTACAATTCGATTGCCAATATGATACACTACGTTTTTGGCTCGATGGCACGGAGCAGAATCATCTTGGAAAATCGGGTTAATGGTTATTGGAAACGTGTTTCAATTGAGGGATCCAATTGTTTTTTTTTTAAGATGTCAATGTTCCATTAATAAACGCCAAGTCTCCACATCCATAGTAGCTGATGCATCCACAGACCATAAAACTTGTTGGAAATTTATTTCGCGTTATTATAGTGTCCTGGTGTAAATCTTCCTTTATCTTTCGGCGCACGTATGTGATATCATCCGATTGGTTAACACTAATTTTAGACTCATCTGAGAAAATTACTCTCTTCCAGTCATTTACAGACCTATTCCGGTATTTTTTTGCAAAATTAAGCCGTGCAATTTGCATTTTTTTTTGTCACACCCGGTTTCTTCCTTGACTGGTTGAGGTTTAAGATTACGCATTTTTGCTCAGAGTTTAATTTTCTTATTGTTTTCATACTACAACTTGCGCTGTTTTGATCACAAATTCACAACTGATGAAATTTCAGAGCAAAACAAAAAAATATTTTTTTGATCCCGTTACTCCTAAATTAAATAAAAACAAAGTATATACACAAAAAAAACTAAGGTAACTTTGAAACATTTCGACAAAAATGCATTTGTATGAACAACTTTGAATATTTTTCGTATGGTAACATTTATCTGACCACTACTGTATATTATATTCTCTATGATTAAACAGAAACCTTTAATTTATTCCATTTTGTTATTTACTTCGCTAGATTAACAAGATTTTACATTGTTGAAATCGTATGAATATATATTTGGTTTTAGTATTCCGTATGCGAACATGAAGAATGAAGAATGAAACATGAAGTTCCACTGATTGTGAAAATTCTCACTATTCAATATACGTGACACGCCACACGGGTAATGTATTTGTTCCGCTGAAAAATTATAAAATTCTACTGTTTAAGAGTTTAAACGGTTCACAGATTTTGGTTTGTTTATATGGAGTCTCTTATATTGGGCATTTATACAAACTGGCCATCTATAGATCTACCCACCTATATAAACCTAGGCTATCCAACTGATGAGGTAATGAGGCTATATATTTAATAATCCTGGTAACCAACACTAACTCGTGGCATTTGTCGAAATATTCGTATATCCCTTCTTAGACACTACATAAGGAAATGTAATAATGAAAAGCTACATTTTTGAGCTCAAATCGCTATAAACGAACTTGGTACATATGGCCGGAATGATGGTGATGATAGATCGATGGACCTTTTAATAGAACGTGACCATTCATCCCGGATAATTTTTCGTTGCTCAAATTCGTAGATACCGTACAACTCTCATCTCTCACTCTCTCTTCTGCGAGGACTCCTCTGATTGGCGGGTCCATATACTTGCATGGTCGATTGCTATAGGAGTCTAGAACTTACCTAAATTAACTAATTTGCGGACCTTTTAAACCTTAGCGCTGGAGAATTACTTTTTTCAACAGAACCAGTACGCTTCCCGTGTCGCTATGTCAAATCTACATAGCGTAAATTCAGATTTGCGGAACAAAACAAGAATTGTAAACCCTTTGTGATTGTTTGAACAAATTTTAGCCAACTTCACTTTTAAGTGCAATAACCTTTTCCGGAAAATTCTGACGCACGTAACATAAATTCGGCTTTAGCGTTAACTGAAAAAGTAGAAAATTGTCGATATTTCTATTCGCCACGCTAGAAACCAAAATAATTAAACGCTTAACTGTGAAAATTTGGTTAGAGTAGATCTAGAATGCAAGCTCTGTGTCGCAACAAGAATAACCTTAATCACTACATTTGGTGACCGTACAGACCAAGAACCGGGGCTTTGGGTCCAATTCAACAGACTGAAATGTGAATTTAAATAATTAGTATTTAATGAGAAAAGCATTTTTATTGGTACATTTTTGCAAATATCAGCCCTACCCTCAAGCATTACAAGTATTTAATTAATCAGATAGTCTTGAAGCAAATTTGCCGTGAATAAATAAATTACAATTTTAGATTTATGATTTAGATTTTACACTTAAAACTTTTTAAACTTAAGCTCAAGCTAGTACAGAGTGATTCTTTGTAACGTTCTCCATTAACTGTAAAGGCCGCTCCTTGCTCATTTACGAAAAAATGGACCAATGGTTGAAAATGGCCGGTCCATAATTCACACCAAACAATCACTCGCTGTGGATGCATAGGCTTGTTCATGGTTACGTGTGGATTTTCTGAGCCCCAAATGCGAAAATTTTGCTTCTTAACGTAGCCTCCGAGATGAAAATGAGCTTCGTCGGAAAAAGATGATTTTCCGGTAAAAATGTTCATTTTCTTTCAAGCATTCCATAGCCTAATTAGCTAACCGAGAACGTTGCGGGTGGTCATTTTGCTTCAGCTCATGCACTAATTGAACTTTAGGCGCCTTTATACCGAGGTTTTTACAGAACTGCGTGAAATGTTCAGTTCTAGGCGACGATGATGAGTTAATGTTGCTGGACATATGCAGACACGTTCTGAACAACAGTTACAATGATCTGTACGCGCTGTAAAAGCACGTGCACGTGTTGATTCATTCAATAACAATCTAGTGCGAGCGAACTAGCTTCACAAATTGGTCCACAAAAATTGCCTTGTAAGGATTTCAATTCTATTTTCATTTTTTTTTTTTTTTTTTTTTTGTAGGTAATGTTTATTTTTTTAATTATGAAATAATGTAAAATGTATAATTTTAAATAGTTAATTCTTAACTAACAAATAAATAATAAAAAAAAAAAAAAAAAAAAAAAATCTTCCACGTAAATTTCTTAGAGTTTGGGTAGACGACTCACCACTTTGAAAGTAAGTAATGTTAATATTTTCCAATTTTGTTCACCCGAAAAGCGACTCATTTCATAAATGTCAAACATTAAACTAATTTTCTGTCATAACACGAATAACGTGTGTTGCCCCACTCGAAATAACTGCGAAACGTAAAATGGGCCACTCGGCACCCGGTACTAGACGAAATCCAAAGGATTGCATTTTGTTATTATTTTCTTCTACAAAAATTTCCCATAAGCGGATTACGAGTGATAATTTTTGAATTTACTCAAAAGTACTGAAAACGGTACGAAAGTATCTAAGTACTTCTTATACAGCCAGAGTATCGAAAAAAGTACTAGATACTATAGTATCGGCAATATCATCCCTGCCATGCACACGTGTTGAATGGTTCTTGACGATAAAATGTCCGTTTTCAATTTTTGTCATTATCGTGACTTACATTGGTGATTGCGACAATCCACGCAATTTTTTTTTTTTTTTATTTATTTAATACATACAATCTTATCACATGATAATTTATTACTAATGATTATAACGCGCTTATTTGAAACAAATAAGTGAAGCGAGTAAATTCATCATTGTGTGGGTTTACACAACAATAATGAACGTTTATGATTTGCTCATGCGGTTTAATTCTTTTAAGGCGTCTCAGTTCTTGTGTTATGTCAAGAAGTTGTGTATTACTTCATTCTTGGTATATTGCAGTAATTTTGTTTCATGTCTGATGGCAAACTCCTCTGGATCACTTCATCAACCCATTTAACATTTACGATCAGATGAAGCTCTTCCCCTATTTCTCCTGATGATAAAGAGGGCTATTTATCTCTGCAATTTGTACGTGTAATGAATTTATTACCTGTGTCAAGGATCGGAATTTTTTTTTTGAATCTCGTTTTCATAGATATTAAACAGTTGGTCAGGTTGTTGAATTTTTCATCGCTTCAGAAAAACCCTCCAGTTTTTTTTAGGTGACTTGGGCACTTTCGTGTCTCCTTTTGATTGCGAAAAGGGAGGTTTAGGGATGCGTTCGGCACTCCGACAATGATCATAGTTGTATTAATTTACATCATCAAAGCTTTAATTTTGCGATTTGCTCGGTAACACAATCGTGTTATTGAAATTTATCTAATGAATTTAAACTGAAAATATTTTGAAAATTCAAATTAAATGTATACCAAAAAATAAAAAGTTTCCATTACTGGGCCAAGTTAAAGATTAGCAAATAATTTTGATAATTCTTCTTCATAATTCTTCTGCAGGTTATAGGCCGTCGTTTGTAAAAGGTGTAAATACTAATGATTTGCATTCTCATTTTACTCAAGATTTGTCAGAGTTACAGTTATTTGTTTTGGCAACCTAAACTATCCATGCTGATATTAATCAATTAAGTGTTTTAGCATTTTAATATACACAATTTGTAAAATTTAACATTTGGTCCAACCAACGGCGGTATGTTGTACCATCACTTCGAATCGAAATTCAAAAAAAGTCGAATCGAAAAAGTGAAAGTTGTATCATTTTCGACTTTTATCGTTTTTTAATCTTGCAATACTTTTTCCAGAATGAAGTGTTAGCTACATTTATTATTACTTTGGTTTTAAATGATGAAACTTTATCATTTATCGCGATTCGAAACTTTATATCAGTTTCATACCGCCATTCGACTTTTTTCGAATTTCGATCCGAAGTGATGGTACAACATACCGGCCCTAGAATTACTAATATCTTAGATTTGATAGATAATTGTGTAGTGTTTGATCGTGATTTTAATCTTACGGTCAATGTGCCGTACCTGGATCTGCTATTTGAGACCATAGCTTGATTTTTGTTTGCTATAAGTTATGTTACACCCATTTCCATTTTTTAAGATCCCGGTTTGCAACTTATTAAAACTATTATGTATCTATGACAAGCTCAACCATTTCTGAACCGATCATGGTCAAACTTGGATATTGAAATGTGGTCAAGGGTAGCATGGATTTTGTACGAAATTTGGTCATGCTCAATAGAACTTGCCCACTTAAATAATTGTGGTCAAATTTTGTACGCAGAATTGGATGCTATGTGATTCTAACGTAATTTTTGAACGAAGTTATCGGCCATGAATGGAAAAACGGAATTTTTTAACTAATTATGGTACACTTTGGTTTGTAGAATTGAATTTTTATTCTAACATATTTTTGGATGAAGTTGTGGATTTTGGACTTGGCGATTTCTTAACAAATTATAGTTCAACATTTTAGATCTGAGATCTGATTTCGGATTCTAGCTTCATAACTTCTTATCCACTCATTTGTTATGTAATCGATTTCTTACCGTATTAATTAAAATTTAATTTTGTGAACTGGATTGGGATTTTAAACAAATTTTGGATGATGTTCTGCAATTTGGCCTTGCTGAATAAAGGTAGGCCTTTGTTTCACTTTATTCAGCATGCCCGAATTCCAGTAATTCATTCAAAAATCATGTTAAAATCAAATTAAATTTGAAAATAGTCTTCTTCAGGGAGCTTATATATGAATCGAAATCTTTTAAACGTTTCTTCCAAATATTATTGTTTAGTGCCACTGCTCTATAGTCGTCTTGCAAGTTCCTCACCATTTGTATAACTCATCGTTAGTGCAGGCAATTGTTCTGACTTTCCAAAACTTATATCAGCCTGGCCTTCTTCAGCTCCTCATTTTCCTTCTTTAACCTTGCGATTTCTTTGCTAAGATATGATGCCACTTTTTCTATTTCACTAAGTCTTCTGCGTATTTCAGCATTTAGATATTTTCGAACTTCGTATGAATAGGCATCGCAATGGTTGGCTGACACCAGAATCCATTGAGACGGCCTCATTAGAGGGTGGATTGTTCAACTGAGCACCTGGGGTAAACATTCGTTTTTGTTGTGTACTGAGAACTCATTGCTTTAAGGACTAGTTATTGAAGCAACTACCAACCAAACTAGTGAAAGTGGGTCAGTGGAGAGAACGTTTGCTAGGTTCTCGGTGTTCGGTTATCCTGCTGTTTCTCGTTCACCACAGAAAAAATCGCTCATAAACGACCATAGAAGACGCAATAATAAATTTGTATTAATGAATTAAAATGAATTAAATAAATACCAAAATCCGCTGGTATATGAATTTTTAATGGCTTTGGTTGCTTGGTAGGAATGTTATAATGGGGCTCGTCAATTTTTGGGCCAAAACTTCTTCCCAGTGACTCATGTATATTAATGCATAAGAAGTTGGCCCGAAATTTCTATCCCGAAAAGGTTTTTTTCATAAAGTGTGTGTCTTTGCTAAATCATATAAAAATAATTCCATCCCGAAAATTTTACTCTTAAAAATTAAAGAAAAAAAACAACTCGAGAAAATTATAAAATTATATTGCTGTTTGCAATAAACTTCACAATATGTTAATAAATTAAATCTATTTTATTAATCATCTTGAAAACCAGTTTCTATACATTTTTCAGTTGAAAATATGTTGATTACCAAATTTCCTAGTGGCGAACTCAGAGATGACTCCCTGCCTTGGTATATGGAGTTAGGTGTGCCAATGTGCATAGAACTTATATTCAGGCGTCCGTTCGACAATTACGAGAATTGATGGTAAATATTGATCATCCCGAAAACCAATTTCTATACATTCTTCAGTTGAAAATATGTTCATTACCAAATTTCCTTGTGGCGAACACAGAGATGATCCCTTGCCTATATTCAGACAATAATAGAATTTTCGGGATGGAATTATTTTTATGTGATTTAGTAGATACACACTATAAAAAAAACCTTTTCGGGATGGAAATTTCGGGCCAACTTCTTATACATATGTATATCGACCAATATATATTAATGATACGGTAGGCTCAAATACATGAAGAAGTGGTAATAATCCAGGTTCTTAGTCAAAAGCAGGTCTTGGTCTTAAAGCTTTATAATTCGCAATGATTTTTTTAGCAATAAACGGTAGAAGTAAAATCAATTATCCATGTTGACGAATTCTGAAACTAGAGGAGAGATAACAAACAGCCGGCAAAGTTTTTGCCCAATATTAAGTCTGCGAATTCAATACACCATAAATTTATATTTTGACAGCCGTTTTATAGTGCTATATTCTAGTATTTTTAGAAATGGTGTGGAATTCGTTTGGAATTCATTTGGGAATCCTTATTGATTTGCTTCTAGTAAAAATGAGGAATTAACTAGATCACAGGTATCACTTGCTTATTCAAGTAACCTAGCCAATTAGAGATTAGAATAATTTTGATCGGATTTTGAATGCCGTTTTTGACTTACACAGAAACTGTCGGTTTTATATTTATTTGACAAACAATTGGATGAACTGCAAGTAACTCTTTCTACTTTATAATGATCTCATTTAAATCATGACTAAATGATTGCATTTCCATTATTCATTATAGTGTGCATCGTATAATTATTTACTCAAATAACGCCAACAGAATTGCAACGCAAATATAATCGTATGTCGGCTCTGTAGATAAGTAGATCATCTCGTATATTTGTTACTACCGGTGATATTCATGGATTTTAATAAACTGTTCACTAGTTGTTTGTTATCATTTCTGTCTTGTCTTGTAGACACAAAGAAAACGCTGAAATAACGATACGCGTTTAAGTAAGTGCCTAATACGATCGAGTGTATCGTTATTAATTGTGGTTGATCGTCTAATCTGATTTGGTCATCTATTTTATTAATCAACCCGTTGTAATACTGATTTAGATTAAACGAATACTAACATACGATTGTTTAACATTATAAAAGGTCTATGACCTGGTTTGGCTATTTTAAGAGTTTGTTTATTTATATTTTTAGCTTTTCTGGTTTATATGATTTATTATTTGACAAAAACAAATTAACTTTATTTTGTAGTATTATGTCTAGGGCTACAGGAATCCATTTGTCATTCATATGGCAGCCGACTGAAGATATTAAAACAAGTTCCAAGTGCCAACTGATACGTAAAAAAGTTAAGTTTGCGTTCGAATGTTATGAAAAGTAAATATCCATTTTTGTCGGTGTTGCTTAATGTGAAAGTATCACCTCTGGCCTTTCTAAAAAGAAAGAATAAAAACACCGTCTGTAGCTGTAGCTTAGTCACTCGCACAGCATGCAAGTGTAGTAGTATTTCATGCACTGATTACCTGATGATCGTGTAACCAAAAGTAATGTGTTTGAACATTCAATTTATGAATTTGAATTTATTTGATTTGTGTTCTTAGGTTGCATGATAGATGGCAATCAGATTTCACTTGTTTGAACTCTGTCGTGTACGTACGTTGTCATCTCGTGACAAATTTTAACAATCACGAAATGTAGATTAAATAAAACACCAATAAAATTTTATTCCCAATTTGGGGTTTGGATTTGTCATTGGTGGTGCCTAATGTGTATATAAATGTATGCTTCCCTACGTACATATAATGAGAATTTCCGCTTTTTATTTATTTTTCTATTGGATTGTTTTTATGTAGTAAAGTAAACAAATTAGTTTATAAATTTTCTAAATCTTTTTATATTTTTTATGATCTGCATTAACGATTATCGTAATCTCAAAGAAAAATAATTAAATTTTGGTTTTAGATTATTTGATTGAGCTCTGCACGAGAAACGAAAGAAATATACAGTGGTGTGCAATATAATCGGTAATTCTATGAAATTTTTAAATGATACATTTTTTTTAACAAAATCATCAATATCAAAAATTGAAACATGTTTTTTTTAATTGACAGTCTCTTGTAGAAAACAAAACATTTATTACATTATTACTTTATTGTGATCACAGATCGAACTATCGTATTCAATTTCAATTCATTTACGCCATCTGTGCAAATTAATAGGGACATTTAAGCAATCTTGTTAAAAAATAGTTATTCGTTGGAATAATTTGATTTTTACATAAAGATTTAATATTTGGTGATGTACTCGTTATTTTTAAGGACCACATTACATCGCCTCCCCATAGAATCTACCAGTGATTGACATCTTTTAACTGGGATACTCCATCAACCGTTTTGAACGTTTTCTCAAAATTAATTTATAGATTTTGGCCTCGGCAATTTACTTACATCACATTTAACTCAGCCCAGAGGTTTTCTATTGGGTTTAGATCGGGAGACTCGGCTGGCCATATCATTACATTAATTTTATGTGCAGTAAACCAGTCTTTTACCACATTCGCCATGTGCTTCGGATCATTGTCCTGCTGAACCACCCAGCGGAGGGGCATGTTTTCATCAGCATACGAAAGCATGGTATCCCTTAGAAGTCCTCCATATAACATTTTTTACCAATTACTTTACGTAGACCCAGCATATAGACTCTACAACACCATACACGACCATTTGGATTAGCCCATAACAGAATGGCGGAACGTGTTATGGTCCGATAAAACAAAAATTAATTTTTTCGAATCGGATTGCACCAAACAATATGTCTGACGACCCAAAACTAATAAAGTTCGACCCGCGCTGTACAGTAAAAACTGTCAAACATGGCGGAGGAAACATTACGCTATGGGGGCGTTTCTCGTATAATGAAGTAGGGCCTATATGATAGGTCCACGAAAATCTTGATAAAAAAATTTATATGAAGGACATTTAAGAGATACCGTGCTTCCGTATACTGATGCAAACACGCCCCTTCGCTGGGTGTTTTAGCAGGACAATGATCCGAAGCACACGGCGAATGTGGTAAAAGCCTGGTTTGCTGCACATAAAATTAATGTAATGAAATCGCCAGCCCAGTCTCCCGATCTAAACCCAATAGAAAACCTCTGGGCTGAGTTAAAACGTGATTTAAGTAAATTGCCGAGGCCAGGAACTATACATGAATTTTGAGAAAACGTTCAAAACGGTCGATGGAGTATCCAAGTTGAAAGATGTCAATCACTGGTAGATTCTATGGGAAGGCGATGTAATGTGGTCCTTAAAAATAACGAGTACAACTCCAAATATTAAATCTTTATGTAAAAATCAAATTATTCCAACGAATAACTATTTTTTAACTAGATTGCTTAAATTTCCCTATTAATTTGCATAGATGGCGTAAATGAATTGAAATTGAATACGATAGTTTGATCTGTGATCACAATAAAGTGATAATGTAATAAATGTTTTGTTTTCTACAAGAGACAATTAAAAAAACATGTTTCAATTTTTGACATTGATGATTTTGTTAAAAAAATGTATCATTTAAAAATTTCATAGAATTACTATTTATTGCACACCACTGTAGAAGAGAAAGGTATATAGACATCGACTGTTTCATGATTGTTTTGGGGTTCTTTCGATATGAATTTCTAAGTGATTTATAAGAATACATCAATTAAAAATTTGTTATGCACTCGATCCGATCGATATAGAAATTCCCAACATATGTAGTGCACGATTATCTCCATTTAACCATATATCAATGATTATTTAATAATTAATACGTTTGCGTTACAGTCTGGTAATTGATGGGTATTTATAAATATTTTTTTTGCTTCTTGATTAAATTGTATGTAAATTTAACAATGTAATAATTATTTAAGTTTTCCTATATGTGTTAATAATATGTAGAATGTTCCATTATTTGAAACAGACTGCACAGCATATGGTTGACCTTTTTATATGATTTCGATAATATAACAATGATGTGTCTTTAATATTTTAATTGGGATGATAATCGCATTTTCATTTGGCGATCGTTGATTTTTTGTACTTCCGCCATCAAGTGTATTAATAATAATATGAAGATCTGCCCTGTGTGCGGTGCACATCAAATGAGAATTGATATATTTTTCAACCAAGAAAATAAAAAAATTGGCTCAATTTTAGTCCAACCCACACAAATGTGTGAGTAAAAAACCATAGTATGTAATGGCGTTGTTGATAAAAAATTTCGCTTGATTTGAAGTAAAACCAACACAATTGCGTGTATAGATTTAGTGTTTTTTTTGGACAAAAATAAGCTAAAAAGGAATTCACAAATGTGTAAGTTGGTTCAAAAAAACATACAAAACTAAATTTTTGACATGGTACTTTTGCCCTACCCGCACAATTGTGTTAGTCAAACACAAAAGGGATATGGAATGTAAATTGTGTTCCTCATTTTACTATTGTGGTGCACAAATTTTATTTCATTTTTTTATCTTTTAAATTATTAGAGTGTAATTAATTATTTTTCTCTCTCAATCTAAACCTTTGGCCTTAAGAAGTTACTCGTGCAAAGTTAACAAAAATTTAGGTTATGTAACAAAACATTAGGGCAGAAAAAACAAAAATAACATACAAAATTAGATCTCGAAATGGGTCCCAAATTTCATTACAGACTTGTTTTTTATTGGTAGTTGGAAATCTTTTCAGTATCAAATTGCATTGAAATTTTTATTTTTGTAGAATCAACTAACTTAAAAAAAACATGAAAGTGCCCACTGCTAGAGCCTCTCATTTGGGGAAGTTAAAACTATAAATTAAACGCGAATTTTCATTTTGCTCAGTTACTGAAAATGATCACCATCTTACACAATCACTAATACAGTATATACAAGAAAATGGAATTTATTATAACTAATTTACAAATCACCTAGTAATTTATCTTTCATAATTTAGAAGTTCGTGTGAATGTTGTGTAAGACTTTAGTAGTTCTCCTTACCATTATAAGATTATTTTAGTCGTTTCAGTTTAAATCTATCATGCTCAGTGGTTTCTTGTACCCGCGTTACAGGATTTGTGTTCTAGCCTATAATGCATGTTAACATTTTAACCGTTTGAGTCCCAGGAAGTAATGCAAACGCATTACAAACAACGTAAAACCATTTGTGGTGAAAACGCAAACAACAAAAATAAACTATAACGCAGATAACAAATGCTTCTTGTATTTGTTAGGTAACGCGATTCTCGTCTTTTTCCCATCGCTCCATCACATTTATTTATTTCATTTTCTCGACATAAAATCTCAACAGCGCATCGCGCTGCTTGGGACTCAAACGGTTAATGTCGATTACGTTGCATAATGTGCCATTATTTGCTGAGGAAATTCATCTTTATGTTTTTATGGAGGTTGTACATACTATCTTTTGTATCCGCTTTGAAATGATTGGATGATTTTCACAATCGTGACATTATTCGGTATTTAATATTTAACCCTTCCTTTTCTTTACGTGTATAGATAAAGTTAATCTCATAACTCTAGCTTATGGAACGACCGCCGATATTATTTTAAATTCAGGGTATTCTTTGAATTTAACTGGAAAAAGTCGGTTAGCAGTATGCGTTTGTATATATATGATAAGGATAACTAATTTTTGGCATTCAGACCTGTTATATAAATTTCAAATATCTTTGTAATTTTCCTGGCCTGGATGTCACACTTTCTCAAAGATTTGTGCTACACCAGCATTATTATCAGTTATTTTTTGAACCCAAATTTATGTGGTGGAGTAAGTTCTTATTTCTATTATGGGTTTGAGTTTTAAGCAGTAATTTTCATGTTTTAGAAATTGTTGCAAATAAGAAAATGGGCCTTTTAATGGTTTGGCAATGTGTTTGTTTTTGTTTTCATCCCATCCCATGAAAGGTCCAGGTCATGCCCAACGTCGTCCATCTATCGAATTGAGGGCCTCCAACGAGGTCTTCATTAATGACAACCCCAAGGCCTGTTTTATAGTACGATTTTGGGAAAGTAGAACACATTCGAGACATCTTAAAAAAGCTTAACGATTTAAATGTTTCAATTATATTGATGTTATCTAAGTCTTTTCCGATCTCAAGATCGCATTTGGTACATTTATCCTTCTTTATTACGACATTATGATCATACGTATTAATTTGCGCAAAGACAAAAATTTGGCTGTACCATGTTAGCGGCCCCAAAGTTCCGTCTGCAAAGACTGAGTTTTGCACATTTACCATGATCCCAAGTATATGAACTTTTCACCTTTTCGTATTGTGTTGCCTTTTAAAAATTGTCCACATGTTAGAATTCTCGCGATGGCCATGTATTTGGTTTTCGTAGCAGAACTTCTTTAAGAGACACCTTGTTACAACCATACAGATGTGGCCAAATTATCACATTTAGATATTTGGGAAGATTATAGCTTTAATAAATTATTTTTTCAAATAAAAGTTAAAATTTTTTATGATAACTATATTAATACTTGTTGAACATTCTTTTAGCATTTTTTAATAATTTTATCCTATGGGGCATTTCACTTATTGCATTTTTGGCTTTGGTGAGTAGATCGGCGTCATTTGCCTAGACTTCTTTCATCGCTTCGATCAATTCTGTTTGGGTGCGCGGGCACTTTTCTGCTACTAAAATATTCGTTGGCTTTTTTGCCATATGGCATGGAGCCTTGTCATGCATAAAACTCCGTGCCCATTGAATTTTTGATTCATAGTCGGTGCCAGTTGTGATTGCATAACAGTTAAATATTGATTCGCGTTCAATATCCCGTTTACTACATAAAGTGGGACGAGTCTTTTGATGATATTGCTGACCAAACCATGACTCGTAACTGGTTATTTGATCTGCTGTTGGACAGAGGAAGGTAAATATTCTTCTCCTTTTGATCTACGACCGGTCCAGGACATTGCTAGTGTCAAAGTCATCATAGTCTCGTCACTGAATACAACCTAATCAAGAAATAGAGAGATAAAGTTGAAAGAAACATTTATTGAAAAGTGTAACTTTAAAATATTATTAAAAGAAGGACTTTTATTGTTTGTACCATTTCCCAGCCCTCTTGAAACCATGTAAAATGTCTATTTGCCCATGTTTTTCTTTGTTGTATAATCCTAGCATGTAATTTTTGCTTCTTGCTAGGTCGTCTTGCACATATCCCATATTGAAAAAGTCTCCGTCTCACTGTTCTCTCCAATATTTTCGCACCAACGTTACGCATTATGCCCCTCAGAGACTTATTGGATAACGTTCATCTTCTTTAGCTTTCCGCATTAAAAATCTGTCCTGCCTGACTGTTGTTTTAGGATTGCCATCACATTTTCCTCGTCTTCTGGGACTTGTTGAACACTGAGATGTTAATTTTTGCGAAAATTTGCTAACGAATGATCGGCTAACTCCTGCTTTCTGGGCTATTTGTACATGCGTATACTGGTCTATATCCAAATACGTCGAAATTTTGGCTCTGGTTACAGCACTGATGTCCTTTGCTTTACCCATAATGGATTTCACTAATATTACAAAAATCACTTTCACTTTTCAGTCACAAACGAGACTGAAATTCTGCAATAAAATAATTCTTAAATACTACCTAGTTGTCATAAAATCAAAACGATTTGGAGGTCAAACTAATTAACAGGACAATAAATACTCGGAATTCATATTTTGTCGAAAAGGGTTCATAGGTATTAATGACTCATAAAAGGCGTATTTTCTGGATATATTTAATTTTTATTACACGAATTCCTTGGATTGGTCGATATCTACCATAATGATGTGCCAACTATACAATAGGTGGCGGTTCGGCCTTTGAAAATCACATTTCCATGAATTTCGTATGAGGTGATAATATTTTGGCCACATCTGTATGTTGTGTAATTCGCGTACACAAATAGTTCGTTAGTTAACACCTTGCTTTTAGGGCCGTTCTGGCCGTCCATCAATACTACACATAGTTATCAATTTTGAAGGAATGCGTAAAAGTGGCAAGTCACTTCATGATAATCTATTCCTCTGGATGCTTCCATACGCCCGATGAAAATTTATGAATAGTTGCTAATATTCAACCGGCCTCGTTTTTTATCTACTGGATTAGATTAGTCCTAGTTTCCACTCTTCTGGGATTTGTGTTTCGTTGAAACCAGCTCAAATATGTTCTTGAACATTTCGTTGCAGATGTCATTCTAATTAGGTGCCTTAGAATTTTTCATATTTGATAGGTCGCGTTGGTTACTTTATCGTGTAAGAGGTTTCGTGTAAGTGTGCAGTATTTTCTTGAACTGAAATTACACAATTCTCATTCAGCCAGGTGCTGATTGATTTAGATGTATTTTTATCTAGACTTGCCGCTAAAACATATCGCCGATTTTATTATGTATTCACAGTTCTTACACTGAATTGAGTATTGGCGCGAATTACTTGATTATCTTCTGTTCCTAAAACCAACTTCGAACTTTCTACCTATTGTAGTTTTGTAGTTGTTACTTCAGAGAGAGGTCTGATCGATCAGTTGGTTGAAGCTCTCCGGTCTGTTCAAACTGAATACATTCCATGTTTCAAATTTGAATACGGTCTTATTTCATATCTTGGGTCTTTGTTGCAAATCCGAGTTAATTATTATTCGAGGCTTTTGTTGAAGTTTTGTAGCAACAGTTTTTTCATGGTTGGGTGTTAGCCCAGCACAAACAAACGCATTGTAGGAGACCCACAGCCCTCATACACCTACCCTATCCTGATTATGGGGTAGTTACTTTTTATTAGGAGGTTATTGCTGTGGTAATTCCTCTGTCTGTACTTTAAGCTGACCAAGCAACCTTGTTTCTGCTTTGGTACCATGAATATTTCTGCGACCTTCCATTGGTTGGGAACAAATTGAGGTTTGATTATTGTGTTATTTATTTGGATTAGTTTATGTAGTTCGAAATTTTTTGCTTGAATTTTTTTTTGTTTTTTTTGTATTAAAACACTGCATCCTGGCTTCTGTTTTTTAATTTTGATATATTTATTTTATATTTCGCCTCATTGGCATCTTCAGAAAATTATTTGTCAATTTCAATATTTACATAAAAACTAAACTGAGATTTTATGTAAATTATAAAATTGACAAATAATTTTCTGAGGCGAAATATAAAATAAATATCAAAATAAAAAAACAAGCTGGATGCAGTGTTCTAATACAAAAAAGAAAAAAAAACCAAGCATAAAACGTGACCAGCTTACACAACATCAAATCAAGAAGTTTTTGTAGTTCCTTTTCAGGATTGGCTTTTATTATTTTCGCTAAGTAAATCGTATACTGGGGATTTCAATTAGGTTATGATTAATATTTTTTTTAAATTCTGGCAATGTAGCATGCTAAAGTCAACGGCTTTTCAAAAAGTTTTCTGGCTGTCATGAAATCAACATTGTCATCGTCCATTATTTTTTTTTTATTTTTCAATGTAATCTCCCTAACAGATTAGTGCATTTGTCCCAAAAGCGTTTTAAATCTTCTGTGTCCAACATAAATGTAGAAACTTGCTTTTGTTGAAAAATCTGTAGCCTCCAACAGGTGGTCATCATCTGGAGATTAACCCGGGATTAAGAAGCAAATCAAATCTCAATTCACGAAGTTTAGCTATCGCAATTCTGCATGTGACCGTGACCGTTGCCATGTGAAAAAAAAATCTTCACCAAGCGGGGTGGTTTTTGTTTTTCATCCCTTGCAGGTTGTAGGGGATTTACGTAGTATTTTTAATAGCTTTACCTTTTTGGTAATAGTCAACAAAAATGTACTGTGAGATTTCCAAACAGACGCTCTCATTTTCCTAGCTGAGAGAATAATTGGTTTAATCAACAGTTACAACACGGGAATACAGGTCTAACCCGATTAAACGTACCTCCGATTACGCGATACCCGATTTTGCAACATCCGATTGTACGAAAGAAAAGTATCCGATTTTACGAAAACTAAAAAAATTTGAAAAATTCGAAAATTTATTGCGTATAAATAGCACATTCAGCATTGCATTCTAAACGAATTCCAACAAGGAAAAATGCTTCCAAAGCTTGGGAATCAATTTGTAATGTTCTTGGTGCTTACATTGTGGCTTATGAAACGTGTTATTTTTTGTAAAAAACGTTTTGGAAGTAGTTGTTTCGATCTTAGTGAGTGACCAGTCACCCCTTGCCAATTGCTAGCTCTACTGGAAGACTCAACGCAAACGCAACAAGAGCTTGCAATTCAGTTAGGAGTCACCCAAACAGCTATTTCCAAGCGTTTGCACGGCAAAGATAGATTCCGAGAAACCCGGTAGATCGACGCCGAAACTGGAGTATCTAGTGGGACATGAATTGAACAAACTGAGCGAAAAACTTGGTCAGAAAAGGAAGCAGGCAAGTCATACTGCTGCATGACAACACTCGACCTCATATTGCTTGTGACTCAGAAAACTCTCTTGAATATGAGATAGGAAGTTTTCCCTCACGCGGCATATTCACCAGACTTCGCCCCATCCGACTACCATTTGTTCCGGTCAATGTAGCACGGCTTAGTGGATAAATAGTTCAAAACGCTGGATGATATGCGTAAATTCGTCGATGATATTATCGCGTCGAAAGCCTGCAAGTTTCTTTCGCGACTTCATTCGTATGTTATCTGAGAAATGGCGCTAGGGCATAAAAACGATGGGCAATATTTCCAAGTTAAATTATTCGTTGTCAATTTTTTTATATAAAATAAATTTGCTGAAAAATCTGTAAAAATTAAGTCGTACACCACCTACTAATTTTTAATTATGTACTTTCAAATTTTTAGTTTTATTCTGATAAATTAGAAATTAACTTTAATAAATTAGAAATTATACTTCTTAGATATTTTCTAGAAATTTAAGATTCAAAAACCCTTTTTAAAAAATATCCGATTTAACGATTGTTCGATTTTATGAAAGCAAAATTTTACGTGCCGTTCGGTAAATCGGGTTAATACTGTATAATTATTTCGTATTACGCTGAAACTTCTTTAACAAAGCTTAATAATCGTCGTTCAGTTGAATTTTTGTTCTTCTGTAAGCGTAGAGACCATCTTGCACTCATTTTTATCTTTAACTTAACGATAATTTTATGAGTTTGGAACGTGCAGTATTACAAAATAACGGGGACAGGGATCCCCTGTGTATAATAAGTCTATACACACAGAGTCAGTTCCACAGATTGTGTCTGATCAGACGATATTTTGTAAAAGATATAATCAGAATTAATTCATATACAGGTGTTCTCTTCTAATAGATGAAACACTGGATGGGAAGAAGAATGTGGAAGCCATTTGGAAGTCATAATGTTGAGCAATTACATACGCAATTATAATTTATATGATTTTGGTGCGCTAAATAGTTTTCATGTGTAAAAAATCTAGATTTGTTCTAATCAAAGAATTGCAGCGATTGGTTTTTAAATTATTATTTCTGAGTTTCCAATTTATGACGGAGCAGCCTAATAACCAAAACGAACGTAAAATGAAACAAATTGTTGAAAGGTAATTAACCTGGTCTACAAAAATACAAATAAAGACAAAAGAGTATTGTAAGCAAAAAGAAATAAAGCACAGTTAATAAAATTTCGCGGTCTCGCAAAACACTAACCAAAATGAAAGTAAAATTTGTATGCTCAATCAACTGAATTATTGAACCAGCAAACGCAACATAATTTTACTTTTTAAAATGAAATGGCAACTTATATATGTATATGATTTAATCTTACATTGTGTGTACAACAAAAAAGTCATAACTCGTTTCTCACCCAACGATACAGAAATTTATGATGTTCTCCACAAATATTCCCAAAACAATACTTTCATTACTTACATATTACATTGCAAGAAGTTTTTTTTTAATTTAAAGAAAACAATCTCGTAGCATTCAAAAGATCGTATTACATGTTTGATACCAAATCAGTGTAATATGAGTAGTAAAATTAAAATTTTGATATCATCGTATCACCATACGTACTATTATAGTGATTCGATAGTATGGAAATTTAAAATTATGCAACAAGCGATTATTATTTTTTATTAATGATGAATCTTTATAAATTAATAATTATGACTATTTGATGGTTTGTTATGACTGAAAAGGAAACTAATGATAATGCTTTAAGTGGGGCGGGAGACTTTCATGACTAGTTGAATTTTGGTATCTCATACCCCATTTTTAACACAAGTGGTGCATTTTGAAAAAAATGTGTGTATTAGATTAGATTTATGTAATTTAAATTTTTCTAGTCGGAATTGGGTACTAATATTGTTGCCAAATGTTGTTCTAACGGCTGTTTTAGGATCAATGAATTAATCACTCATTATCTGAAATGAAAATATGATTATGAAACCTCATTTGAGGCGGCCAAATCTCTTGATGAGATATAGATCCAGACAGAGAGAGATGTGTTTAGGCAAGTCCGACAACTTAAAAATTAATTTTTCATTTAAGATTTAAATAATTTTTTCTTCAATTTTTGTTTTCCATAACCCAATTTAGAGCCATATGCTCTTAGAGAAACGTATAATACTGTTCGGATGACAGCTTGTTAATGGTTATATTGGGCCCGATTCTCGTTACATAAAATTGCTTTTATGTTATTTTATTTCCCCGCTTCCTATTGGAATTTGTATTGAAAAAACAAAAATACCATAACATGACATACAATTTTAGATTCCGGAATCGACCCCATTAATGCAAACATATTTTTACTTTCATTTACATACGTATTAAAATAAAGTATAGTAATCATGGAAAATTTTGACCTCGAAGTTGAAAAAGATAGTTTTAAAAAAATCTGTGTGTGATGTGCTGACTAAATGTTGGTTCTCTACAGACCAAACGGATTGATTGTTCGGGGTGAAACTCATACTTAAGGGTTTTCCTTAAAGTGGGAGATCCGAGTGATTTTTAGCCGAAAGTGGTCTGCCGGAAGTGGCAGATTCCATAGGAGCTTTTTATTTTTGGTAAAACATTTAGGAGACTAGTTTTGAGTTCATGTTACACGCTGCGTTAAATACTATGTTATGTTAAATGTTGCGTTAAATTGTTGCGTTGATTACGTGACATTTTAACGTAAAATGGTTATACAGAAAAAACTCGATTTAACGGACTAATTGGGGGGCCCGTTAAATCCGATTTTCCGTTAAGTCCGAATGTTTTTAAATTTAATCTGTTTGATCGAATTTAATCTGGGACGGAACTCAGACATTTCTTAGCCGATTATGTTGGGATCGTTTATGTTGGATGGAAATGGAATTCTTAAATGATTTTTGGAAGAAGTTCCTGAATTTGGCCCTCTGGGACGGAACTCGATCAATTCTTAAACGATTGTGATGGGATTAGGTATGCTGGATGGAAAAAGGATTCTTAAACGATTTTGAGAAGTAATCCTGGAATATGAGCACCTGAGACGGAACTCGATCAATTCTTAACCGATTATGATGGGATTTGGTATGTTGGATGGAAATGGGATTCCTTATGAATAAGAAAAAATCTTTTATGAGAGACTACATTTTACCAAACATTAGCGGTTCAGGTGGACCTTGAACCCCATTCGTTTTCGTTTATTTTATCGTTTCATTTATTTTCGCAAATATTTTGAAAAGTATATCATTTGCGAGAAAAACGACTAAAAACTAAATGTTTCCAAACTAAATTTGCAACAATACCGATCCAGCGAGTCAATTCGCGTTGCGTGAAATAATGAAAATGAAAAGTTTTTCATTTTCATTATTTGAAAAGATTGCCAATCTAGTAGTTTGAGTTATTCGCATGTAGTTTTAAATTTTACTGTGTGAAATCAAAATTTATTATGGGGAATGCAAACCTACTCGATTGTTAATGAAAAAAACTTTTCATTTTCATTATTTCACGGAACGCGAATTGACGCCCAGATCCACATTCCCCAAAATTTAAGCGAAAATGACGATTTTTGACAATAACCAGTTTTTCAAACAAGAATTTGGCCTATGTACAGCCCAGATGGATTGTTTGATCTATTGCTTTTTCCACAAAATGAGAGATCCCAGTGAAGTTTGGCCGAGATCCTTCACCGGATGTGGTACTTGCTTAGGAGCTTTTGCGTTTTTTGCAAATAGTTTGAAAAGTACATACATCATTTATGAGATACTGTTATGAACTAAAAGATTCTCAATTAATTATGCATTAATATCGATTCAGACTCCATGACGATATTAGACAAAAATATCATTGTGCTTGAATTTCAAATTTTTTTTTGTGACAAGCTGGGCACCCAGGGGGTAAATCTAATTCGAGTACGCTGAAATCAATGGTGCTAGTCCCATTTCAAAGTCCTCCCCATTTTAGTCCCCATTTTTGACGGAAAGTCCCCATTTTTGGAAAAATCCCGAATTTTTACTCGTGGTATGAATACGACTTGAAACTATCGAATCGATTTAATTTTCTTTTAAATAGTTTCTGTTGTACTATATTTGTCGATGCGTTGTTTATTCGATCGATTTCAATCGATTTAAATCAACAAAATCATAAAAATGATGAAAAAAGTGTTTTCTTCGAAATAAAAAGCAAAAAAATGTAGATGTGGTTTTTCGGTCTTGATATGTTCGGCAGAGTTGTTTTTCTTGGCTTGCGCAACAACTTTGCTGAAGAAAGCATAACGAAAATCTTAATGGTTCAGCAGATATCAACGTGAAAATGAGGGTATATTTTGACTCAGAGCCAAAACATGTCGAAAGCGATTTCTCAAAAATGGGGACTAACTTTGAAATGCGAGTAGCACCATTGAGTTCAGCGTACCTGAGGTTTATCTCCTGGGTGCCCAGCTTGTCACATTTTTCAACTAGCACAGTGTATTTGATATCTCTACAGCCCAAATGGATTGATTTGATAGAGCTTTGAAACTTTTTCCATAAATTAGGAGGTCCTAGTGATGTTTGGCCGAAATCGTTTCACCAGAAGAGGTAGTTTCCATAGGATATTTACCATTTACGAAAAAATTAAAAACACAAAGATTGTAAAATTGAGTTTCAAACAAAATTTGTTCAGATCTTTTTTTTAAATGACGAAACTTTATTTCAACAAAATTTGTCATCTACACCTACACAGGAGGAATCAAACTTCATACTTAACCTTTTTCTATTATTTGAGAGATCTTTGCGAAATGGTGGAAATCTGTGTACCAGAGAAGTGGCTTTTCAATTTTTACAATGATATTGAAAACTTTAGCATATTCAAAAACCGACAGAGAAAAGATCTAAATACATTTAAAGATTAAATTTTCTACCAACAAGAGTTGTAGTTGTTGGTTTCCTAAAATTTGAGCAGGGCTAATGTTTTTTGATTGCAAACAATTTTACCAAAAGTCCGATAAGTTTAATTTTTCACTTTAGAAATAAAGTGTGGATTCGTGGTAATACAAAAACAAATTCGAATGATAGATAGCTTCAACATATTCTCATCCATTTTTATTTTTCAATATAATTTCCGGAACATTTTAATGCAGTTTGTTTCTTTAGTGTTCAAAAGCTCTAAAAATCATTCAAAATACTGGTCTTCAACAGCAAAGATCTCACTATTATTATAAAGCCTTTTTGATCTGCGTATGATTTTTAAAAATATCAAAATAGTGGTGGTAACTTAAAAGGAATATAAAGGAATTCAGAAAATAATTCTAATTTTAATTATCAATTATCATTGCATTTGTGCATGTGTGGACTGTGCCGTGATTTGATGGCAAAAGGTTATTTTCTTTGGGAAGTGGCGTCTTTTTTGTTAAAGTTTATCGAATAATCGCTGCCAACTGTTTATAGACTGCCTTTTGGATTCCAGAGTACAGTGGAGTGCAAAATGGAGATAACATTCTTTTTGATAATTTTGATAATCAAACTGGCTATGAGTATATGCGGTATGAGTCATTTTGATCTTTTTCATTTCTTCAAATACATCTGTATGAACAATTATATCCGATGTTTGTATAGGTTATAAGATATTCTGAGTATTTTCTTTTGTCCACCAGTACAATTTTATGTATTTTTTGGACGATTTCTGAATTGCTTTCTAATTTTGGACGACCACTTTACTGCTGATCTTATCATTTAGTATTATCCAAAGTATTAAGAAAAATAACTCAAATATGAAATTCATTTCAATTTTAATAACAGCTGAGTACTTTAAAAAAGCCTATCCCAACGGGTTGATGCCCTCTCTCAACCCGTTGGGATAGGCTTTTCAATTTTTTGTAAATTAAATGAATCCGTTAGTAACTCAAACTGCTGTTCCTCAACAAATTTACTCTTTAAAAGAAGGGAAGTTTTACTCTAAATAACTTAGGAAAAATTCTAATCTTTATTTAAATTGAACACTATATTAGAGCGATATTATAGTGTAAACCTTTCTCTTTTCGAGAAACGAATTTAAAATTTTCTTAGATATTGCTGTACCGCTTCAGAAAATTCTATTTAAAGTATTTTACCTCGAATTCAAAGCTATATTTCAAGAGATCACTTTCAGTTTTCATTTTAAAAGACAGGTTGAATTTTGAATTTTAGGCGTTTTGAAGGATGTACATTTTTTGGAAATTTTGAGAAATACCAACCCCAATCCGTTTTTTAAATGCCCATTTTGAATGGATTCCGAGTCTACTAGTTATGGTATAGCGAGGCATGGTATAATTCGTTGACCAATAAGTCCCGAACCTGAGACATATAGAGTGCTATTTATGTCCCAGGTCGATTTTGTTCGGCCGCCATTTTATTTTGGATCACATTTGTCAGTTCATATGTGACAGTCATAGAGAGTGGTCGATAACAATCGACACTCGATCGACAATCGATCCCTAATAAGGGAGCATCTAACGTCGCAATAACGTGTTGAAATTATCAGATTTTATTTTTAGACATTATTGGTGCACCTCAATTTTTACACCAAAGACCACTACACCTTCATAGAGTAACAGTATGGGGCGCCATTAGGGCCAGTGGCATCATCTTTGAGGATGCTAGAGGCAATGCTGTAATAGTTATCGTACAAAATATGTGGTTCCACCAAGACAGTGCCCCATCACTCAAAGCTCGTCCTACGATGCAAATTTTGTGACAAATTTTTCCGCCGAACATGTCAAAAAGTAGTGACATCGACTGGTCCCCATGACTCCCAGATTTGACAGCTCCCGATTTCTTTCTATGGAAGTACTAGAACGGGAAAAGTGTACACCAATAAACAGAAACGTGTATATCAATAAACCAACTACAAGCTCGATGCTTAAGGATAACATTTGCTGAAATAACACCAGAAGTTTGCGAAAATGTTATGAAAAATTTGCTTAACCCTTTTTCAACCAAGAAAACAAAAAATTGGCTCAATTTTATTCCACCCACACAAATGAGTGAGTAAAAAAACCATAGTATGTAATGGCATTGTTGATAAAAAATTTCGCTTGATTTGAAGTAAAACCAACACAATTGTGTGTATAGATATAGTGTTTTTTTTTCTGACGAAAATAAGTTAAAAAGGAATTCACAATTGTGTCAGTTGGTTCAAAAAACATACAAAATTAAATTTTTGACATGGTACTTTTGCCCTACCCGCACAATTGTGTTAGTCAAACACAAAAGGGTTAAAATAGTTTGCCCTTGCACCACCATCGTGGTGAAAGGCCATTTAATCAATAAAACATAAATTATTAAATTGTATTTCATTTAAAAGTTATTTACAACAAACATCGACTTGGAGCATAAAAAGCACCTTGTAGTTGGTGCATCTAATGATTTTTAGAAGGTAAGAACCTTCAAACATAATGTGTCAAAATGTTATAACAATCCAACTTATTAGTTTATAAGTACTGTTGTAATTATAGTAACGCCAATTTTGTTATTTCCAAAACAATGGAATAAAGAATTTCGTGTTGATTAAACACTGTATTTCGATGGGGAAAATATCGTTCAAGCAAAGTGATGGCTTCATAACTGTTATAACTGCTAGGGACTATACTCCTTCGAAAGCTACGAGTTGAACGTTGGTTTGCTGAGTTTAAATGTGGCCGTACAAAGACCGATAACGCTCTGGTCGCCAGAATTCTTATAAAAAGTGCAGAAATTCGTTTTGAAGGGCATCTGAAATTGCGTGAGATATCTGACACCATCGCGTGAGTTATCGAAAGGCAGGGTATACAATATTTTGTATGAAAGTCCGGTTCAAAATGAGTGTCCCTTACTTATATTGGATCAAAAACAGCAACGCGTCGATTGAGAGCGCTGATGGAGCTGTTTACCCGTAATAAACAGTATTTGTTTGCGTCGGTATGGATGAAACTTTTGTTCACCTTCCGGAATCAAATCGTTAATCAGCAGCTGGTGACAGGCGCCTGACGAAGCGATCCGTATTTTGGAATGCAGGTATTTTAATCGTCGAATATTTTGATAAAAAAAGACGATCAAGAGCAAATATTACATGGCGTTATTTGTGAGTTTGAATGAAGAAGTTGCGAAAAAACTGTTCCAAATGAAAAATAATAAAGTGCTCTTTCACCAAGTTAATGCACCGTGTCACAAGTCGTTGGAATTGAAGTTTGAATTGCTTCTCTATCCTTCCTTATTCTCCGGATCTGGTTCCCAGCGACTCTATCGGTTCGCAGACTTAACCAAAGATCTTGAGGCCAAATAGTTCTTCAAAAATGGCATTGAAATGTTAGAGTACCGTTGGAAAGAATGTTAGATTCGCTTGCATTTCTATTTTGATCTCATTTACAACCAGTCGAAGTTCCTTGATGCTTACTACATTTCATTTCTGTATAAATCTGTTCGTCACCTATCCAATTATAATACGTGTGTTCTGTTTAAAACCGGTACAATAACAACAATAGGAACCGACCAAATGGCACAGTGGTTAAAGCTTTGGTATTTGGATCGGGAGGTACCGGGTTCGAATCCCGATAGGGGCAGGATGCAAAAGTGAAATTTCATAACATTACGATCTGGGATGAAATGTAACACATCTATGACCCCCTTTCGGAGTGCAAAACTCATGGGCCGACCCATCTGCCATGTCAGTATAGGCTGGCATGGAGCTTGCAATGTGCAGATGGTCTTTAAATCGGTCCTATAGCCGTACGTCCTTGAATTGGCTGACTGGCGTTAAATAAGGACGGAAATAAGCAAACCGCGAAAGAGCAGGGAGAGCTGAACAGGCCCCAGAACAGATTGCAGGGATAAAAAAACAATAGAACACAAAAACAAGAAAACGCTCGTTCCAGGTAGCATCGGTTGCGGAACTTGTGGCAGGTATAAAAGAGTACGTTTTAAGGAAATTGTCGTCATTCGCTTTTCAACGCTTAGCCTGTAGGTCTTCTAGCGATTACATCTACATCCGGAATAAGGTAGCCGTTCAAGGGATTGCACTAATTGATGCGGGGCAGAACCAAAGTGAAGTGGCTCGACAAGTAAATCCGTTCGTCGAGTGTGGCCGAGATATCAAGAAACTGGCGGCTTCAGACGGCGACAAGGATCTGGCCGACTTCGTGTTACAACACAGCGTGATGACAGCTTTCTTGTGACGAAATCGTCGTTTGAATGCGGTTCAACTGGGACAGCGGCTCCAAGAAGTTCGTGAAAGAAGACGACTTTTAGAAGGTGATCTGTCTGCACACAGACTAACAAACGAACCGAAATTGATCACTGCCCACCGACGAGTCCACCTTCAGTTTGCTCGAGAGCATGTTGATTGGAGAGAAGAACAATGGAGAACAGTTCTGTTCTCTGACGATTGCAGGATGTGTTTACATGGCAACGATGGGCGAGAAAGAGTGTACGAAGATCAGGAGAACGATTTGCACAAAGTTGCATTGAAGAACTTGTCTCCCTCTTGTTCTGGGGAGGTATGTCGCTGGAGACGAAGACAGATCTTGTGTTCATTTCCGGAGCGAATACTGGCCTCGATCAAGAGGATTGACTTCTCAACGGTACATTGAGCAATTACTTGACGACCACGTCGTACCTTCTAATGGGTTTATTGAAGAAACTTCCAGTTCATGCAGGATAATATGAGACCGCATGCGGCCGGTATAGTATACCGCATTACCTTCAACAAGTGGATGTGCCTTATAATTGAAGCTGTCATTCGGGCTAGGGGAGGAAATTCTTCTTATTAATAAAAATGTTTTTTTGCTGATTTCCATATTTTAATTCGATTTTTAACACTAATTTTCATGCTAACAAATTCACAAAACGGATATTGTTTCCAAAAATCACTTTTATACCGTGCCATATAAATACAAAAAGGTACCACTGGATAGGTATTGAAATGAATCATCTGCGCAGATGACTATGAATCTGCGTTCAAGAAAATTAAACAATCATTGGATTTTTTGATATAATTGATGAATGTGCGATTTTTTTGCACCCCAAGTGTATGTATATTACTATTTGGTAGTTTGACACTGTTAGTATTTTTAGGTCAATTAGAATTCATATTAAATTTTCTTATACAAGCGCGACTTTTTTTCCGGTGCCACGTTCTATTTCTACGATTACCACAATTTGAGCTGATTATCGTTTCATATGAAATCCAAGTAAATTATTGGCTGTACTTTTTTAAACACTCAATTTATTTTACGTGGTGTTTTTTGCGTCACGCTTAGTTGCATTTTGTCTAAAAAGAAGTAAATTTTTTTTTTGTATTTTTAAATAAATCGGCAAGAATTATGATTGATTCTTTTCTAGGCGACTTCATAAACCGAAAGATTTGAATTAGACTTTCGCTGATTTATTTTTTGCTTGAATTTTTTTTGTTATTAAAGGTAGGGTATCTCGAGAAAGTTTTTCAAAATGTAATTGTAAGATCGAATCATTGCAAATACAAAAGATACATGTTTGCATTTCTTATCTTTGCGCGAATTTAGTATTTTAGTTGGATTGCTGTTCGTATGTGAGTAAGTGTGTGTGAGTGTGTTTTCGTTCGAATAAATTTAACAAAAAAAACAGAAGTTGTTGAATAATTTTAAATTAAGGTTGTATTTTGAAAAATAATGAAAACGTGTAAACGTTATTTTTATCTATTTTCAGGGTGATTGAATTCAAGAAGCCAGCCGCGTCGCACACTAATACGACAAGTGGTGTTGATGTTCATAATTTTTAGTTTATAGTTTTGTATTTAATTTTAAAGAAAAGACTGACAAGTTTAGAACACATCTAAATGTTAATTAATTACATTTAATTTTAATTTTTATACTATATTATATAAGTGAGACAATTCAAGAATTTATATTGCTTAAATTTTTTAAGTTGTAGTTGTTGCAAAGCGCACACATTAAAAAGTTGTGAATGAAATTAACCTAAAAGTCTGACTCAAATAATTTTTGCCAAATAATCAAAAAAAAAACGAAAATATATATTTTTATTTAATTACTGTGATTTATTTAATAAATACAAAACACTATAATAAAAATGGCAATGAGAATGTCATCAAACGATATTTTGGATTCGCCTGAAGCCATGGAAGTTATCTCGACTATACGTGCATTAACCGTCTCACAGAAGGAAATGACAAGCGAACAAGACTTGATGAGAGATTACAAACAGTTAAATGGTGAACCAGTACCGTATCGGAGATTTGGTTTTAAATCATTAGAACAGTTTTTAGTAGCATCTTCTGAGTTTCTGATTCGACGTAATGCTCAGAGTGGAATATCAATATCGGCCAAACCATCTCAAGAGAGCTCACATATTGTGGCGCTCATTCAGAAACAAAAATCGAATAGTAGTCGGCAGAAAAAACGAATCGGAGGAGGAGGTGGAGGTGTAAGTATTATGTTAAATTTTATCTATGTAGTTTGTTTCTTACAACAGGTAAACCTGAATTCTAAAATTTTCGTTTCGTAAAAAAATTATCTTCTTTATTTAGTTGTTTCTCTGAATGGTAATTCAAACGCTTAGAATCGCGAATATGAATTAAACAAATAGAATTTAAATTCTTCTTTTAGAAATAAATATATGAAAATCATTTAGGACACATGAGGCGTTGAGATGCAAAGTGGTCCAACCCACAAAATTTCAATTTTGATAATATTGTTGAAGTTTACTCATATTAACCCTAAAGCTCTTAACAAGAGCCTGTGAGTCTCTAATTTTTTTTTAAACTGTTATTTTTTTAGTTTAAGTCCTGTTTTTTAATAAATGAACTAATTTTTTAAAATAATTGAACGTTTATTTTCAATAAAATTAAAAATATAGAAACAGTTCCATGTCAGAGACTTAGAGGCTCTTGCTAAGAAGATATGTTATAAAATTATGTTAAGGGCTTTAGGGTTAAAAGGAACTTTTAGTTAAATTGTTGTTGTTGCATATAAAGCCATTATTCATTACTTTCCCTTAAGTTACGAGTATAAGGGAAAAAACTGCGGTCATCAGCTCAAACTAAAATTTTCCAACATTTTGAAATCAATAGCTTCTCAACGCCTCACTAATGGCTCACTTAAGATTTCTAACCACAATTCAAGGACAAAGAGTTCGAAATGGTTTTTTTAATTGAATCATTTATACATTCCACCCGTGCTATGTACCAAAAAACCCACCAATGCTACATACCCCTTATACAGCTGTTCCGCCAGTCATTATTTATTTTTATCGTTGATTTATATAATCTGTTTTTTCACAATATTCCCAGCTAAATATACCATGTTTTTGTTATGTATGTCAAGAAAAACAGGAGGTCAAATATGATCGTACCTTTTGCGATTTAATTTATTTACCCTCTCGCTTTCTTCATACTCTAAGTCTGAAACTTTAGTTTATCTTGAACTGTTTTTCTTTTGTCGTTTTGTTACGTTTCTGGAAACCTCCTGTAAAAATATCATAGACTAAAAACTCTTAATTAGCTACCTTCATTTGGACTATGCAAGTGCACACCGATTGGATGATTTTCATTTGTATGTTCCATTAATCGTCTCTTTCAATAATGTTGGTGACTATGCACCTATTCAATTGTGGAATGCTTTTCTCTGAATCCAAATTGATGTGGAGGAATTAGATGTCGGTCCTCAAAGGTCCTCAATTTTTCAAAGAGTTTTGACGTAATTGGCAGCAATGAAATTGGCCTGTATGCTTTTTTATCGTTAGGTGGTCTATCAAGTTTTGCTCTCATGATTACATCTGCTACTTTCCATTGCCACGGAACATATTTTAACCGAAAGCTTGATTATGTGTAATAGCTTAAAAAATCCTTTATCTGTAGAGCCTTGATTATTTGGCACCCTGTGGCTTTTTTTTAACATTTATGTTGCTTTTTGCTTCTTCTAAATCTTTGACAGTTACTGGACATACGAGGGTATATCAAAAAGTCTTGCAATATCATATGAAAAAAACGAGTGAGTGAGACAACAATATATTTTTCAAAACCATTTTTTGTCACGATGAAACTTCTAGAAGAACATTTCGATGTAAATTTTACGGTTCGTTTGTTTTTGTCAATTTAGTAACATGTGTTTTGAATTTTTCTTAAAATGAATGAAATTGAATATCGCGCCGTTACTAAATTTTTCTATAAAGATGGACGAAATGCAATTTATATATTCAACTATATATCAAAAGTTTACGGCGAATCTGCACCATCATATGCCACAGTAACAAAGTGGGTAAAATTATTCAAAAGTGGTTGGGAGTCATTATAAGACGATAACCGCTCGGGTCGGCCAGCAGATGCTATTAGCCATGAAAACGTAATTTTGGCTGATTCTATTGTATTGGAGGACCGGCGTATTTCTGTTCCGCGGTTAGCGTGGAGACTTTCTCTTTCATACGGTACCACATATACTATATTACATGACCACCTTCACATGTCGAAAGTAAGTGCGCGATGGGTTCCCCGTTTGTTGAATGCTGAACAAAAAAAAATGCGTGTTTAAACTTCAAAGGCGATTTTAGATATGTACAAAGCAGATCCAGAAAATTTCTTGGGTAACATAATAACAGGCGATGAAACATGGCTTCATCACTGGGATCTGGAATCCAAACAAGAATCGATGCAATGGATTAAACGTAGTGAACCACCACCAAAGAAATTCAAAACTCAACCGTCTGCTGGTAAGGTTTTGGCAACAATTTTTTGGGATGCTGAAGGAATTTTGATAATCGATTATATGCCACCGAAAACCACAATCACAGGCATATATTACGCAGAGGTTTTGCGAAAATTGAAAAAAGCGATCCGGGAAAAACGGCCAAGGAAAGTTAGGAAAAAAATCTTGCTTCTTCACGACAATACACCAGTGCGCAAGGCTAATATTGCTCAAGCTGCATTAAAGGACTGCGGCTTCGTGGAAATTCCGCATCCACCGTACAGTCTAGACTTGGCACCCAGTGACTACTTCTCTTTCCCAATTTGAAAAAAACACTAAGGGGCCGGAAATTTTCCAGTGACTATGAAGTACAGTCTGTTGTAAATGAATATTTTATGGAGCAAAAGAAATCTTTTTTTTTAGAGGGTTTAGGTAAGTTAATTGATCGATGTGACAAATGTATAAACCTTAAAGGAGATTATGTCGAAAAATAAAAATATTGCTGTCTCTCTCACTCTTTTTTTTCATATGATATTGCAAGACTTTTTGATTTGCCCTCGTATATCAAAATCATCTAGCTTGTGGATTGACATTATATTTTCATTGGCTGACTGGCTGTTTGTCTTGGTGGTGGTTAGAAGGTATCCTCGAGATACTCCGCAAGCAGATCAGTCTTCTCTTCTTTTTTTGATCGGTTAGGCTAACTAGATATCTATTGATTGGTGCATTTTTAACTTCTTCCGTTCTCCGGTGCTCTAGTTATTTTTGCCAGGTTTTACGTGCCCGTCGTTTTTTTCTTACCAACTTTCTAACTTCCATTGGGTAGGATATGTTAAGCTTCTTATTTTGTATGATGGGGGTACTTGCCAAAGCAGCATAGTGAATTGTTTCAGTGAGTTGAGTTGTTCTAATTCATCTTCCAACTGGTGAGAATTCCTTATCGGTACCTGAAGATTGATTTTTTCCTCCATTACTTTACGAAGGAGATCCCAGTTTGTTTTTGAATTTGTTAATCTGGGTACACTCTCCCTTTGAACTACCATTTCACTGACTGTCTTGATAACCGGGAAATGATTCGATGCTAAAGAATTACTGTCTCTTATGTGAATGTAACGGGTTATCCAATTCAAGCTTGATAAAGTAAACTTAAAAAAAAACACAAAATATTCGGAATGTATTGTAATTTTTATTTCATTTTACAGATTGATCCTTGCCATTTTTAGTTAAATAAGATATCATTCAAATGTCCTCCACGGGACTTCTTACAGGCCTTGATTCTTTTGAGGTAATTTTCAATGACTTTTCGGCACATTTCGGGCGGTATCTCGGCCATTACCTTACGAATATTAGTTTTCAATTCGTCAAGAGTTTGAGGATTGTTTGCGTAAACACGATCTTTCGCGTAGCCCCACAAAAAGAAATCCAAAGGCGTTAAATCACAGGATCTTGGAGGCCAATAGAAATCAGCCAATCGCGAAATCAAACGTCCAGGAAATTTCTCTTGCAAAAGATCTCGATTTGCTCGTGTTACGTGACTGGTTGCTCCATCCTGCTGGAACCACATATCGTCAAGATCATAATCTTCGATTTTCGTAAAAAAATAATCGGTTAACATGCGGCCATAGCGCTCAGAATTGACGGTAACGGTTCGTCCATGGTTGTTCTCAAAAAAATACGGCCCAATCACACCACCAGACCACAATGCGCACCAAACAGTGACTTTTTCCGGGTGTAATGGCTTCTCTACAATCAATTGTGGATTTTCTGAGCCCCAAATTCTACAGTTTTGCTTATTAACGTATCCACCAAGCGAAAAATGAGCTTCATCACTGAAGAAAATTTTGTTCGAAAAATCAGCATCGACGGCCTGTTTTTCCAACACCCAATTTGCGATTGTTAAATGCTCCATATTCTTAAATGGCAGAATGTCAACTAAATAAATGACAGCATACTTGACGTTTATCTTTGACAGATGTCGGTATACAGATTTCTACTTTATCAACCTCGAATTGGATAACGCTTTAGTACTGGGATATACCTCTTTCCACGTAAAAGTCTATTAGATCAGGTATTTCGTTCGTCACTGGGCCAGTATGTTGGGGAACCACCACAGTAAAATTCACATTTTGATGTCTGATCTGCTTGAAACAATTCTTTACCTTTTGACTTCGAAAATCTAGAACACCAGTATGTGTTTTTCGTATTAAAGTCACCCCCAATAATAAAATCACGTCCACGCGATTTAAATAGTTTAACGTTGTCCTCCCTTTTCTGGTTATGCCGGGGAGGACAATATATTGCGGAGACAGTAAGCTGTCTGTTTAATTTGGATCCTTACAATAGTGACCTGCATTGTTTCTTCTTCGATATTTGATTCCAAATAATTTTATATTTTCTTTTATAAGCAATGCCGAACCACGTCTTGCTCTTTCCGTTGGATGAATGGAGTGATATAAGTTACAACCCCGTATCTTGACAAACGAAGATTTAACTAAATGGCTTTCAGATAATAAGAAAATGTTGATTTTTCTGAATTTAAAAATGTTTCTATTTCTGGAATATGTTGCATAATCCCATTCGCATTTCCAGATTGCTATTTTGAAAGTTGTGTTATTACTTAACATTTTTGATTGGTTTGCGTTGTGGGAGTTGCATTTACTTCAGTTGATCAAGTATCATGTTGCTGGATTACTTTGGTCATGTAGCCGCTTTGTAATAGCTACAATGCTGTTCATAATGTTTTCCATAATTTGGTTATTTTCGGAGCCCATATGTTACCTTTCACTACCTGGGCAAATGATCTTTGCTCTGTGCTGGTTGGTTGTGGGTGTTGATCCATTTGAACCCTTCGATTTTCATGATTTTGCGGTTCATTTCTAGTTTTATTTCTTAATTTTTAGTTGTTTGCCAACCTCACAGCCTCGATAATTAGCCAGATATTGGCCCTTACAATTTGTACACTTGGCTGGCATATCTCTCCCTATTGTACATGCCTGGGTAATATGATTACCTGAGCATTTTACACATCTTGGATGGATCCTAGCCGCAATATCTTTGGGTGTGATTAAATGAATGACATTTCTTGCATTGAGGTATGCGTGTTGTGGTTCTCCTCATTGGTTCGATTTTCACCTTCATGTGAAGGATTCCTTTTATTCCATAAATGTTTTGAACATTCTCTATCTTGGAAAATTCCAGCATAAAAATAGGGAGTCCTTTTTAGGTTCTCTCTTTTTTAACATCATTCACAGCATCTAGTTAGTATTTTAAAACCTTTATTTTGTAAGTCTTCCATTATTTCTTTGCTTGAGCAAGTGTGATGCAAACCTCTTGCCATGACTTTTATAGGTCGGGCCTGTTTTTTCTCATAGGTGACCACGGATCAAATTTTGTGTATTGTTCTTGGTAGATTTACTACCTTTTGCTTAATTGGCTTTGGGTAGAACAACTTTTGAATCTAGACTAGATTGTCCCCTACCATTTAATTGCTCAGCCTCAGATGACGATTCATCTTTTCTTGTCTTACTCTTAATTTGTCTGGTTCAATGCTTCCTATATCGCAATCTTCTCTTGAATCCCGATTCATTTTTAAGTTTTCATTTCCTTGCTTTAGATAGTCAATTTCTTTACTTAGCTTGGCAAATAATTGCTCCAAATGCTCTAGTCTCGCGGAGAGATTCATATTCTCCTTTTCTAGGTCAATAGTTGTTTTAGGCATCACTTATTTCGTGTAATGTTTGTCCATACATCTAGTTATAACGTTAGAAAAGCATCGGCTTGGTTAGCTACTGAGTTGCTTCTATTTTCATTATCGGTGATCTTTGTAAATTTGAGCTTCTCTTTAACGAATTTGATGTTCCCCGATAATGCAATAGATGGCCCTTCCCAGAATCCATAGGGCCCAGCATCCACAGAGAGTGGTTTTACCAATGTTGATATTGGTATACCACCTGGGGTAATTATTCCTTTTGTTAGTACCATTACATAGTTTTGATTGACTAATTAGTTATTCTGCTTCACTACTACGAAGGGATTAGGTATCACAACCGTTGGTTCTACAGAACATTGCCCAGAGTACGCCCGTATCTATTTATGAATACGTCGTGGAGGCTGTCAATCTCGTACTCCAGCACGCGTGTAAGTGACGGCTCTACTATTAGATACCGTCATATCAATAAGCGTTTTTGTTTGGAAATATAGCATTTATCAAGCATGGATTTGACCATGATGGCCAAACGGAGATTTTCTTAATCGTGGACAGCTAAGCAGCATTGATAGCCTATTCGGTTCGACCTTCTATTTTAAAAAACGAGGCGACATCTATTTTGCACACTTGACGCTCTCACGCTTAAAAGATTCAGATTTTTCCAAATGATATACTAGCTATGGTCAACAAATTACCCATTATTTTACCTGGAATAGTGACATTAATTAGTGCAAAATGTCCTCTTAAGTCAATCCTATTATATAAAAAACAGTACGATAACTAATTATTGTTATCGATGATGGGTCAAAGAAATTGGCTACCAAAAGACTTATTTAATATTATATGACGTAATCTAGGTATATTCGATCCCAAATGGAATATACAATTCCCCGGCTTCGTTTTATTATTCAAACATCGATAGTATGAAAATTCGACAAAATAGGTTGAACAATTGATTAGGATTTTGACCGCGTATTTGGTATTTAAACAGTTTCGCTCACGTCAAGTATAGGCGATAGTACATGTATAGTTTTTGACTTTAAGGCATAATAATTCTGCGCTCTATTTGGTTAATTTGCAGTACGTATAAGACAAAAAATATAATTCTTTTGTAGAGAATACTTGTAATATTTTGTCATAAAGCTCTTAGATTAGGTTAGAGTGGCTACTATCGCACTATTAGGCCAATAGTGGCCCATTGTTATACCACAGGATCCTATCTTTTTTTTTACTCCCGCTGAAACAATCCAGAGCTATTTATGTAGCGTAAAATATTTCGCATTCCACAATCCGCGACTTCCGAAAGGCTGTCTATACCGTACACACCTAAGTACTTATGCCTTCTGTATGATAGTGGCGGACACGAGCATAGGAAGTGATTTAAAGTCTCTTCCTCCTCTTCGTCCATACAAATTCTACAAAAGTCATTCGTCTGTAGACCCAGCCTTCTTGCATGTTCCCCAAAAAGGTCGCGTCCTGTCAGTATCCTTATGACCAATCCTACCTCTCGTTTTCCCACGGATACGAGCTAGTGCTTTGGAGCGCTGCAAGTTCAGTTTGGCCCAAACCTGTTTCGCTACCCTACACGTGAGAGTGTTGGTCTACCTCTCGTTTGTCAAGGCGATTGCCTTTTTACTGAGCGCCAATTTAATCGCTGCTATAGCTCTCCCCGGACCTGCCCTTTCCGGCTGCATCTGAAGAGTCGTATCGTACCTAGTTAGTTCGTCTGCCCTGCAATTTTCCGAGGCGTCCGAGTGACCAGGGACCCAGATTATCTGGATGCTGAAATACTCGCTCATCTCATGACTTCAGATAAACTGCCTCTAGTGACCTGACCACCGCCTGACTGTCCCTATAGTTTGCGATATCCCTAACGGATACCACATTATGCTTCAACCATGTCCCAACTTCCCCTATCACCACCACTTCAGCCTGGTACACGCTGCAGTATTCAGGGAGACGAACATAAATATTACCATTAAGCTTCTCACATAAGACTCCGGCTCCTACCTTGCCGTCTAAATTAGAACCGTCCGTGAATAATTGCAGTGCTTCGTGTTCCAGTATTGATCCATTCCACCAGAATTCTCTCGAAGGACAGATGGTCCGGAAACCTTTATCGAAGCACAACGTTGGTTTAATATAATCTAGATTCATCATTCTTCCCTTATTAGTGATCTAACTATCGTCGAGTGTCCCGTCTGAACACACTTCCATTGAGAGACAGCCAAAAGTCTCGTAGCCACATTGGCTGCCACCTGCTTACCAAAAAATTCGATTGAAATATGATGGAATATAACCTCTAAGCGCGTATAGATGTCGTCCTAAGCGTCCTGCTTATAAGCATACAGGCCGTTCTTTGCACCTTCTCCATCATCCTTATATATACCCACCCCGTACATCAGCACAGGTCTTATGATTGCCGTATAGAGCCAGTGTACCAGGTCTGGTTTCAAACCCCATCTCTTACCTATGGCGTTCTTACACGAGTAAATGGCTACGTTAACCTTATTCACCCTTTCCATACTGTTAGGCTTCCAGCTGAGCTTACTGTCCAAGATTATGCCCAAAAATCTCGCTTTGTCAGCAAAAGCCAGTTTAATGCCGTTCACGGTAGGAGGGCTAACTATCGGAATTTTATATTTCTTAGTAAATAGTGCCAGCTCTGTCGTGGAAGGGTTGATCCCTAATCTACATTTGCGTGCCCATTTCGTAACGATCGTTTTAACATTATTAAAGGCAACCTCAATGTCGAGAAATGCTATCATACAAAACTTCGAATAAATATATGTACTTCTCAATTATGCGTATTAAATCGTGTAGAGGTGTGTCCACCGACTTTCCCTTACAATACGCATGCTGCGACATTGTCCAATTCGTGGGCTCAATTTTTGTTCGAATACCTACATCTACCATTAAACATATTTGGCACGTGCTTTTTGTTGTGGTTAATCACCTCATTTCACTAACACATCATAGACACGCCAGGTTAATAATTCAGACAAAAGCATAGGTTTCTTGAAAAATCAGTAAAGCATTTTACATCAAAGTAAGATGCCGAGACATTATGCATTTGTTCGCATAGGTGGTCGCGTATTACTTATTAAGTTACATAATGTTTTTATTTAGATAAAATTATACAAGTAAGAAAACTTAACTTATATTAATGCTCTAGATCCATTGCATTTGGAAAACTATAGGATGCACTAATTGAGTCGTGGGCGTGTTATGTGCAGTAGTCTGTTCAAAAATGTATTCGTTAAATATATCGGAATTTGATATTATTAAAATAAAATTTATTAATGCAATGTTTACAGTTTTCCTTTATCGTCTACAGAGCTGTAATTAAATAGCAATATGATTAATGAACTTACTACGAATTTTTATGAATTATTGAGAGCGTGTTTAGAAATTGCAGTTCCAAAATATTTTATAGTTAATTTGTATGCGCTCACAATGCAGACAAATTTGATGACGGTGTTGGAGAAATTATGTTTTGTGATTATATTTTTACCCTTATCCGAGAAAATGCTTCAGATTTCCTGAAAACAATATAGTACAATGTTTTGTTTAATTTTTTAATTCCAGTTTCGCAGACCAATATCGGCAGATCAAAGTTGGCAAAAAGCGCAATATACAAATGTTTTTTCAAAATTACCTTCACCGAAAAAATCACTACAAAGTTTTGTACAAAGAAATAGCCCTCACCGCAGTTCCTCAAATCCGCCTCGAAGCCTCAATAATAACACAAACTTGACTAAAAATCGTAATTTTCAGGCGGCCACAAACAAAGAAAATTTAGACAATTTTCAATTAGTAACGACACAAAATTTTAATGTGCAAGATGTTCGGGCCAAAGGACGGGAACACTTGATAAATGAAACTAAAAAGATTGCCAAGTCACAGAGTGTTTCGAGACAAAACAGCCGCGAACAGCCATTACAACAAAGACAGCCATTACCTCCATTACAACCAAAACAGCAGGTAATTCAAAATGATTGGCGAGGGGGAAATACAAATCAAGCTAATCATACTGAATCTAATCTGAATGTGAATGAAACACTACCTGTAGTTAACAACAACAACATTTGTCAAAGCAATAGTAGTAATAATAGGCCGATCAGTAATAATATAAGTGTGATAAATAGTAAACCATCTGATCAAAGTAATCGAATTAAACTGCAATCCCGAATCGATATGGCGAATGCTATTGCAAAACACCAAGAATCGTCAGACTTAAATAAAAAAATTACGATTAAAAATGATCCCCCTAAAAATATACCGTCTCTTACGTCGCTTCAAATAACCATACCAACACATAATCATTCATCACCGTTGTTACGAGGTTCTATACAGGACCGATTAATTGTAAATAAAAAGATATTGCAACCTTTTGATAATGCGGCATCTAATTATACAGTCACTTCTCCGACCGTTAGGACCCCTCCTACGCCGACATATTCACAATTAATGCCTGCACTTACTCCGGTACCGCCCGTACCAGTCAAAGTAGTAGCTCTTCCACCTCGCTCCTTCCTCATGACACCAACAGAAGAATTGGCTAGCTATTGCGAGTTGCATGGGTATGCAGAGCCTATTTACAAGATATTTCAAATACATAAATCACATCGTTTCCACTGTAGAGTTACTGTAAATAGTTTGATATATTCTACATATCCAGAAAACGACTATGTGGTACCCCAAGAAGCTAAATCTAGAGCGGCGGAAATAGCGCTTGCAGAATTAAAGGACACTGAAAATCGACAATTGTTCCCTGTTTGTGCCGAATCAGAATTTAATGTAGCGATAAAAATTTATAATATTTTAAAAGAATATCCAAATGGAGTGATTAGTTCAGATTTCCCCGACAAATTTCAGTAAGTATGACCAAAAAACGGAAAATCTCGATTTTTATTTAATTTTTTTTTTTATATTCCACAGAAAAGCCTACCAGAACTCGCTACCAGAAAAATGGTTTTCAATTGTTGCATCGTCACCACAATTATTTTCTGTTGAGGAAACTACACCGGGAGACACCCGATACATTCTATGTGCACTTGTTCGCGATTCAGGTTCTAGTTCCGTTTCTACAACCTCAGATAGTGAAAGTACATCGGTTATTGAAAAATTGACACTGCCTTGGCATTTAGAACATTGGGACCTCTACATTACGAATCCGGCGTCCACGATTCAAATATGGGCCCGAATAATTGGTGAAGAATACAGCGAAAAACTGGACTCATTATACACCGATATTGACTTGGCCATGCTTACCGATAAAGAACGAGCACAAACTGTTCAAATTGGATATATTTATTTGATTTGCATATCGGATTGTTGGTACCGAGTGCGAATAAACCAGCTCGATTTCGAACTGAATAGGGCGTTTTGTTTTTTTATCGATGTCGGCGATGAGGATTGGTACCCAATGGATCAATTATTTGTTTGTGAGTCAAGTTTCATGCAACTCCCAGCCCAGGCGATTCCATTTAGTTTGTTTGGATTAGAGGATTTCGATGAGAATCCTCATGCCAAGCATGAATTAGTGAATTTGGCTGGAAAAATGCTTATCGGAAAAGTGTTCATGAAACAAGAGGAGTATGAAATGTTCGAAGAATCTTCAAATTTTGATGCGCGAATAAAAATAGTCTTGTATGATACCTCGTCGGATGACGATTTAAATTTAAATCCCATTATTCTTCAAAATATTTGCGAAAATACACCCCCACCACAATTTGAGCGGTCAGGTGCTACACATGTAAATATTACATACGTTAAAGAAAACGGTGACATTTATTGTCAAATTAAGGATAGCGGCATCTTTTACATTGAAAAATTAATTAATAATTTAATTGTGTCGAAATTAAACGAAGAACTTCACAGCGGTTTATATCCTCAGGATAAGAGCAGCTCTATGAACAAATATTATCTAGTTTATGATGAAACCGATAAGAAATGGTATCGTGCGATAATCGAATCATTAAGTAGTGTAGAGGACGAATACAAATTATTTTACGTAGATTACGGAATTTCCCGTTTTGTTAAAACAAAACGAATACTTCGAACTGACTCACTGAGCGCGGCGCTTCATCGATTTCCACAGCAAGCCGTTCGAATTCGCCTCGCAGGAGTTCAACGTATAAATGAGGATACGGTGGCCCGATTAAGGGGGCTGCTTAAACCGGATGCTCAGGCTCTTGTATATTTATTTTATGTTTATTATAGTCGCAACGTTATACTGATTATATCTCAATTTTTATTTTAGATTAAAATCATTTCACTAGAAACAGTTCCACTAGTAAATATTTTTATTCGATTGCAGCCGAACAACGTACTTTTAAATGTAAACGAAACTCTTCGGATTGAACAGGAATTAGAACAGTAAGTTTATTTTACAAAACACTTCAAGGCAAGTTAAAAAAAATATATTTTGTTTACAGAACGTCCGAAATAAACCAGAATGTTGCAAATTTAAAACTAAATTTGTCCTCATCCACCAATTCGACTACATTAACTGCATCATCTGCTTATCGGTCACCACAAACTATGGGATCAAATAGTTCGATAAGTAGCTCGAAAACGAATATTTCAAAAAACGGCGCTAATACATCTTCGGGGAATTCTCCCGAATCTGTATCATCTTTAAATGATTTATCGACACAATTTAAAAGTATCGATTTAAAATCACAATCGACGCCATCTGGTGGCGGAAAATTAGATCTACCAAAATTAAAACCAGCCGTTCATCCGCCAATTGGCCAATTAACATACGTTCGGGTGTCAATGGCGTCTAATCCAAGTTATTTTGTGATACAACCAAATGATGATGCAGCGGATCTGCATAAACTGATGACAGAATTGCAAACTTATTGTATTAATAGCAAAGAATTTATACCAAGCGATTGTGTTAAAGTTGGAGAGGTTTATGGTGCGCTTCATGCGGATGGTAGCTGGTATCGTGCAACGGTTGAAAATATATATCAGCCCACGATGATACATGTATTTTACTGTGATTTCGGTGATGTTACGGTTTTGTCTAGTGATAAATTGAAAATATTACCATTCCAATTTCGGAAATTACCTAGACAAGCTACTAAAGCCAGATTATACGGTGAGTACAATTTAATGAATATATTGTAGTTTGGGGAAATTATTCAGGCGTACGTATTTAGTAAATTTTCTCCGTTCATTATGTTAAAATTTTAATCGCTGTTTAAGAGGTAAAATGTATGGTTGGGGAAAAAACAAATCCATTATTTTTACGTTTATTTCGGGGCTTTTCATTATGCCGCTTTTCCAAAACGCCTTGTTCCTATTATCAATAAATTGAGATAGTAAATTTTTACAAGCTCCTCTTGAGGCCCTTTTTGTACCATCAAGAGCGTTTACCATGGACGATGATAATTCCAATCAAGCTTCCGAAGCTTCTGATGGGTCATCATGGACGTGTGTGACCCAGCGTTGTTCTGGGGGAACACGACACCTCCTATTGGCTGAAACTGGCTGCTTTTAGACGATTGCTGCCTTTTCCAATTGCTGGTAGTAGAGGTCCGAATTGAGGGTTTGGCCATTGGGCAGCAGCCCATAGTAGATGATTCCCCTTCAATCCTACCAAACAACAAAATCTTCCTGGGCGTCATTCTTGGTTTGACCACTGTTTGGCCATATTGATTAAATCCTCTCAGTATATACAAGATTATTGAAATTCTAATCCTCTGCAGAACTCTAGCTAAATAGGGAGATTTAGAAGAGGCGATGAGTGAAAGTGACTTTTCGGGCCATAAGTAAGGAGTTCTCATCCTAATGCTGCCATATTTAGTAACACCACTCTCACCTATTAAAGCCCCGAAGTCAGCCCCCCGCTCATTGCCTCTGCTACACCTACCTATTTAGCTACACCCCTTCCTGCTATGGCGCCGGCAAAAAATAAAATAACGTCTTTCCTCCTATTAAGCAAAGTTCCCGCCACTATTGGCAGCTGAATTAAATAATTCAGTAGGGTTTGGCATCCAACTACCCATATCTTCTTTCGTCTTTTAGCTGCATACTATAATTTAAATTTTCAGGCAATATCTGTAATAATTCCGAAAATAAGGGGTCGGGGCTGATAGGACAGCAGCTACGAGGGCAAATCAAAAAGTCTTGCAATATCATATGAAAAAAAAGAGTGAGAGAGACAGCAATATTTTTATTTTTCGACATAATCTCCTTTAAGGTTTATACATTTGTCACATCGATCAATTAACTTACCTAAACCCTCTAAAAAAAAAGATTTCTTTTGCTCCATAAAATATTCATTTACAACAGACTGTACTTCATAGTCACTGGAAAATTTCCGGCCCCTTAGTGTTTTTTTCAAATTGGGAAAGAGAAGTAGTCACTGGGTGCCAAGTCTAGACTGTACGGTGGATGCGGAATTTCCACGAAGCCGCAGTCCTTTAATGCAGCTTGAGCAATATTAGCCTTGCGCACTGGTGTATTGTCGTGAAGAAGCAAGATTTTTTTCCTAACTTTCCTTGGCCGTTTTTCCCGGATCGCTTTTTTCAATTTTCGCAAAACCTCTGCGTAATATATGCCTGTGATTGTGGTTTTCGGTGGCATATAATCGATTATCAAAATTCCTTCAGCATCCCAAAAAATTGTTGCCAAAACCTTACCAGCAGACGGTTGAGTTTTGAATTTCTTTGGTGGTGGTTCACTACGTTTAATCCATTGCATCGATTCTTGTTTGGATTCCAGATCCCAGTGATGAAGCCATGTTTCATCGCCTGTTATTATGTTACCCAAGAAATTTTCTGGATCTGCTTTGTACATATCTAAAATCGCCTTTGAAGTTTAAACACGCATTTTTTTTTGTTCAGCATTCAACAAACGGGGAACCCATCGCGCACTTACTTTCGACATGTGAAGGTGGTCATGTAATATAGTATATGTGGTACCGTATGAAAGAGAAAGTCTCCACGCTAACCGCGGAACAGAAATACGCCGGTCCTCCAATACAATAGAATCAGCCAAAATTACGTTTTCATGGCTAATAGCATCTGCTGGCCGACCCGAGCGGTTATCGTCTTATAATGACTCCCAACCACTTTTGAATAATTTTACCCACTTTGTTACTGTGGCATATGATGGTGCAGATTCGCCGTAAACTTTTGATATATAGTTGAATATATAAATTGCATTTCGTCCATCTTTATAGAAAAATTTAGTAACGGCGCGATATTCAATTTCATTCATTTTAAGAAAAATTCAAAACACATGTTACTAAATTGACAAAAACAAACGAACCGTAAAATTTACATCGAAATGTTCTTCTAGAAGTTTCATCGTGACAAAAAATGGTTTTGAAAAATATATTGTTGTCTCACTCACTCGTTTTTTTCATATGATATTGCAAGACTTTTTGATATACCCTCGTAAAGCTTCTATTATTAAGTTGAAAATTTTATTATTTTGGATTGACATGTTTTAGAAAAAATTATAGTTGTCTGCTGTAAAATACGAACTATTAGTCTTACCATTCCGAATTATCTCCGGAGGTTCAATAAATCACTGAGTTGGCGTTGTCGTGGCTTAACGCTATATTCTGTCACATTCCTAGAAAATGAACTGAAATGAGGCTCATATCAAAGGCGGAAAAAAGCGTTCGTTGCAATCTCACAAAACGCTCGATCGACTCGAATACGCCGTCGAAATCTGTGCACGTGTATTGCAAGGAGAAATCGGTCTCCACTATTAATAATTCGTACTATTGAAAAATCCCTTGGGTTTAAGTAATTCTCTTTGATAACCTTTCTGAATTTAGAGGGGCCTTTAACAATTTCCGACCGGGGGGTTAGTACTTTAACGAGTGTGTAAAAGCAGAATGATGGCCGTTTTGGATGGATTCCGCCTTCTTTGGAACTTGGTCCTTAATATCATGCTTCATTTCCTGGTGGGTGCATATGAGGATGATGTTTGTACCAACATTTTCGGTAAATATGGTAGCACCCTAAATGAACACATGCAAAGCGCGCTCAACATACTGTCCTCAATATACTGTCAATCCATGCGAGACTTAGTTCTGGGGAAGTTTGTATTTCTTAATGAAACGACCATCTTCCAATTTAGTATCAGCTTGATTTTCATAGACAACGCCAAGTACTTTTGTCTTATTTTAGACAGCAAATTAAGCTGGAAACCCCGTATATTACAAAGGATAAAGAAAGCCACTATAACAGACTCATTTTACATCGGCTCTACACTTAAACCATTAGGCTTATTTTATTATTCTGGCGAGTCTTATGAGTTTTATGGAATGCAACGAACAGTAATCTACGCATCAGTGGGACATTCAGCAGCACACACCCCCTTCAACCCCTGCCTTCAACCACTGCCTTCAACCACTGCCTTCAACCACTGCCTTCAACCACTGCCTTCAACCACTGGATATTCTCGTTCTCACATAACGCTAAGACGTCCTAGTTAACAAACGGTCACGAGCTCAGATATACTACTTTTCATCTCTATGAGATCCACATGATTAAATACATAAATACTGGGTGAAATGAATTGTTCTGTAGAAAGTGTAAATCTTTCAAAGGTGGTTAAAAGACGGTTCTCAAGAATGGGTTCACGTATTGAACAACATTTCTTTTCATCCCCGATCACTGCAGTGTGTTCTAAGCAAGGATTTTCCCACTTTGAAACCTGACGGACGGTCGGAACTTCGTTTAAAGCGCTAAAATCAATTTCCTTTAGATCGTAAATGGCATGTTGCATGTATTTACAAGATGACAGATCAGTTCAAAATGTTTATATAAGCTCGTTCATCGAGATACGACGCTTCGTTGAACTGAACGCCATGAACATTTGTCCGTCTTAGGATAACCAGGATAATCCATACCCTGTGCTCTCTCGTTTTGGTTTCCAAAACTCCAATCAGAAAACATTGTTGATAAATCTTAGGGTCAGCTTCACCTGTGCAGCAATTTATTTAAACGTTTTACTTTTGTTATAGCTTCTCTCAGAAGATGTTTCTATCTTCGTTTCTTCTTCTTGCTTATAAATCAGTATATCCCTTTTTCAACCAAGAAAACAAAAAATTGGCTCAATTTTAGTCCAACCCACACAAATAAAAAACCATAGTATGTAATGGCGTTGTGTTGATAAAAAATTGATTTGAAGTACAACCAACACAATTGTGTGTAAAGATATAGTGTGTTTTTCGGACGAAAATAAGTTAAAAAGGAATTCACGAATGTGTAAGTTGGTTGAAAACAAGTACAAAAATAAATTTTTGACCATGGTACTTTTGCCCTACCCACACAATTGTGTTAGTAAAACACTAAATGGATATGCGAGCCAGTTGAGGCTTCACTGGTTCGGTTTCACTTATTTCGACTTTACAAAATAAAACGAGACCTTGTGATCTCTACTAAAGAAAGCTCACTTCGCTCAAAAAAACAGCTGAACTTGTTTCAAACAATTTTGTCTTCAAGGTCATGCGCTTTCACTAATCATATAGCCAATAGTTTGTTGCGAATATAATTCATATCCAATTCAATTTCTCATAAAATTTTAATTTTAAAAAACGGAGGCCGTGATTTTACTCAAATTACGCAAACTGCGGTGGGTCCAATTCGCTTACATTTACATCTACCACACTAAAAATTGAAATAGCGGAAAATTGTACACATTTGGGTCTAAGCAGGTTAAGTGCCATTTTATACATTTTCCCGAAATTTATTAACAAAATGACCTGTCTGGATTGGTGGCTATTGAGGTGTCTCGTGCTGTAAATTTCTCTGTGGAAAAATGTCTCGCGCTAGGTAAAAGCTGATTCAAAACTAGTCCGTAAGAGCCTACTTTGAACCATTTGATTACAGGTAGTGATCAGCAAAATTTTATATTTGCTTACAAAGTGAGTTTATATGATTTTACGCAAAATTTGCAGCCGAGATACCTAATTGCTCAATACGAGCAGGCTCGTACACAAATTTTCCTTCCGAAGTAAATCAATAATGGGGTCGATTCCGGGATCTAAAATTGTATGTTATGTTATTTTTGTGTTTCAATACAAATTCCAGTAGTGGGGAAATAAAATAACAGCAATTTTATGCCACGATAATCGGGCCGAATGTCCCACTTTATTCTAGAGAAGCGAGACATAAACTTCGATAAATGTTCGAAAATGTGATGGTACCCCTGCTGAAAATTTTGCAGCGGGAAAAGTGTATAAACTCTCGTTGAGTATTCACAAAAATATCTCAAGCATTTATTAATAAGAAACCATAACTGAAATGGCCCGATTAAAGTTCAACTTAAACTCTTACGGACTCTGATTGGTTGAGCGTGTAAACTGGTGCTGACATATTACTTACTACTCAAAAAATTCATTTTTTCCATTTGTCTTACCCCCGTTAGTGTGTAAACCACTTAATCGCAATCCGGGTGTTTTATTTTTTCCTAATTTCCTAATTCCGCGGTTGAAGCCTTGTGGAAGCCAAATCCATTCTGATCTACCAAAAAATTCTAGATTTGTTCGTTAAAAATATTTGAATTTAATAAACTCAAATGCTTATACGACTAGTAAATTTTTTTTAACACATTTAAATTATTACTCAGATCTATTCAATTGCTCCGTAAATTCTAATCCGAAATAATTTTTAGAGGAGTTATCCTTCATATGAAGTTGATCTAAATCTTAAATTTCTTTTTGGTTTAAATTGACATTGATGAGCTATTTTATCTGTATATCGATTTTGTCTCGTGAGTTACTCATTTAAAATGAGTGAAGCAAAAAAAATCGAATACGTACACAGTCAAAACCAACAACAATATAAAGCCATGCTAATGCAACAAATACAGAAAAAAATACACTATAGATAGTTGTATTAGCATATATCTGTACATCGTATGTGCGCACTAGTTTAATAAGTAGTGGTGCGAAAGAAAAAAAAATAACATGGGATTGTTAGTGTAATAAACACAATCTTCTGTAGTTTATCGTATATTGGTATCTGCGTTTCAGACTTTGTTCAGGGCTTTTAATTGTTGTTGGTTTTGACACAGTGTATAATACATAATTATGGCTTTGTATTTGTATTTTTCTTTTGTTCGTATTTGTGTCATTTGTATGATGAACAGTACCAAAATAACGCGATCCGGGCGAATCGGTTTATTTTTTATGGTGCTTATATCCTTTTCTCAGCACATTACGTCTGCTCTCGAGCTGTGGAGTATCGTTATTTAACATGCTAATTTATTTTATATTTAATATTTTCTTTTATCATAAATTAATTTTATATGTATACATAAAATTTTATAGGTAAATTTATTTTAAATTTCATAAATTTTAAAAATAAAATGTATATTATAAAAAATCTAAAATACATAAACAACACAAAAATATGGCGTTTACAATGGTTAACCCTTTGAGTGCCAAAAAATACAATCGTGCTCCTCAATACATTAGCAGAAATCATGTTGGCACTCAAAGGGTTAAGATAAATAAACAAAAAAAGAATGACACGTGGCTTGCATATGCAGTAAAACAATCATTCGCACGAAACAAACACAAATGCTACTACTATATCTTTCCGGTTACACTCATTTCGTTTCACACATTTTGAGACAAAATCGATATAGGTTTTATGAAAAGTTTAATTGGAACGGCGTTGACAGTTTTCGAAATTTATGTCTCGTTTGCGTTTAATTTGCTTTTGAATCAATAAAATTTTCTAAACGTTAGCCTAAATGATATTAGCCTCCCACACAAATTTCGCTGATCCTATACATGATTATGGTCAATGTGACCGACCTTAATGCTTGGTTCACGTATGCGATCAAAAAATGATTCGCGAATCAAAGGAAAATCAAATCATGGAAAACATTACAAATTTCCCCGCCCGTGATGAAATAATTTTAACTTTGGGTAAATTTTGATCGCAAGTATCCAACATAATAAAAACAAATAACAAATTATGAGCAATAATGACGCTCATTGATTGATTTTTTCGCTCAATCATTTTTTCAATGCGAATCAATCAGCTTCAAACATTATAATAATCTTTTTCTTATCGAATCGTTTGTGAAGAGGAATCTCTAGGATTGATTAATGTTTTGGTTTGCCTGAGTTGGGTGAATTTCCAGAGGTAGTTTTAAATTAGTTTTTGTAGAGTAAATTTCCATTTTATAAATAAATTTATCTATTATCTCTATTAATTTTTCAGGTATTAAACCAAAATTTCGCGATTGGGCAATGGAAGATTGTTTATACTTTCAAGAACTTACGGTAAATAAAGTATTTGCAGCGACAGTACGATCGATTGTAGAGGATGAAATCAACAAGGAGGAAATACTTGAATTAATATTGGCCGATGTGTCCGGCGACAGCGATATACTAATACACGATTTATTAATTAAGGAAAATCGTGCTGCATCATGCTGAATTAAATTTTAATTTTCACTGAAGAAAAATCGTGTAAAGATACCTTCCTAACATTATCATTTTTATTTTATTGTTATTATTTTATGTTGTTGATTAAGTTTTTGTTATTTTCTTCTATTATTTATCAATTATATTCTCGTATAGTAAATTAAAATATAATATTTATATTATGAATATCGAAAATATTATTTTAATTTAACAATTAAATTAAAAAAAAAAAATCATATTTAAGTTTGTTTTAAAAACTAAAAAAATGTATAAAATTAAAAAAAAAAAAAAATCTAAACTATGTAGTACATAAATTTGAAATTAAAATCAATTTTTTTAAAATTGATATCGAAATTCGGAAAAATTTTCAAAAATTATTTTGATGCTCGAAATAATTTTGTTCATTCCAAATTAAATGAAAAGTGAAATTAAAAATAAATAATATTATTTTTTTAAAAATGAAATATGAAAAGTTTATATATATAAATAAATATTTGTTTGTTTTATTATTTTAATCATTAAACATATGAAATTGATTTTAATTATTTTTTATATCTATGTATTAAACAATTAAATAGCGCATTAGCAAGAAAAGCGTATTCTGGGCGAGTTCCGAGGAAAACGAACATCTTTGAGACGACAAATCGAATTGTTAATTTCTTGTGATTGAGTTGTATGTATATTTTTTATATTTGTTGAATTGAAATGCGGTTTGTGTGCAATTTTCTTCATTTTCTTCGGAACATTAAAATATTTATTATAATATGCCAGCTCAGAATTTATTTTATTTATTTAATAATAGTAATGAATGATAAAATGGCGTTGAAATAAATGCAAAATAAAAATTATATAAATTATATTTTGAATTTATGAGGGTGAAAATATCGAGATGAGGTTAAATATCGAGAACGTTGGAAGTTTGGCGTTGGACGTTGGAAGTTTGGCTATATTATCGCCCAGACTAACCCAAAATTTCAGATGAAATATATTGTACATGTTGTTATAAGGTAAATATTTATAACAGAACATACCGTAGCACGTTGCATTCATAACTGTTTCATCATTTGTTTTAATAGCATTTCTCTGTTACCATCCTTAGAGTGAAAGTGTGTTCATCAAATCTATCCTGCGGCAGTTTTATGAGAGCTAATCGATCTTTCCAAAATATTCGGGCGTATTCAATAACAGAGAAGTATGATTTACAGTTAGTTTACTCCCGAAAACCTGGGGGTCTATTATGAAATTTTCGGCAGCGTTTTTTTTTGACGTTATCGAAAATTTGGTATTATGAAATTTTCAACCGCGTTTTTTTTCGACGTTGTTGAATTTTTGTATTATGAAATACTCGACGCGTTTTTTTAGATAACGTCGACTATTTTACGTCAGCTCTTGGGTGTCGAGTACATAAAAGTGTTGAGAAAAAAAAAATTTGTTAGTAAAAATTAATTAATAATTTAAACTCATAAAATTTTAATTAATAAAAATTAATTAATTGAAATTTAATAAAAAATAATTGCATTTCAGTGCGATATAACATTTTGGCATTATAAAAGGCAATTTTTGCAAAACCTAAGGATGGGCCATATTATAAAATACGACGGTGGATTTTTGCGAAATTAAATTTAACAAATGGAAATAGTCAATAGCAGTCGGATTTCGCATGGTTGATTAATTAAAGCACATTATCGTTATTTTTTACTCAATGGTATTATTATTGTGCAGTTAAAAAATGTAAATCAGTATATCCCTTGTTCAACCAAGAAAACAAAAAAATTGGCTCAGTTATAGTCCAACCCACATAAATGTGTGAGTGAAAAACCATAGTGTGTAATGGCGTTGTTGATAAAAAAATTTCGCTTGATTTGAAGCAAAACCAACACAATTGTGTGTATATATATAGTGTTTTTTTTCGGACGAAAATAAGTTAAAAAGGAATTCACAAATGTGTAAGTTGGTTCAAAAAACATACAAAACTAAATTTATGGACATGGTACTTTTGCCCTACCCGCACAATTGTGTTAGTAAATCACAAAAGGGATATATGTATCTATGAACCGCACAATAATTCCAAAATATTAAGTAACTGCGATTACAACAGAAACTGTTGGTTGAGCCATCCCCTACTAAACAATTTTTACCGACCGATTGTTGATACGAACCGTGAGCTAAGAAACGCAAAGTAGCTGCCAGCTTCGAAATTGGTGGAACGTAGCTGCTATTTTTACCTTTCTTAAATTTTGGAGTTATCTCTTCCAATAAAAATATAAATGATGCTTTGGAAAGCCTAAATATAGTATAAAAAAACGGGATTCAAGCTCCACCTGAACCGCAAATGTTTGGTAAAATGTAAAGTCTCTCATAAGGGATTTTATCTCATTCATAAGGAATCCCACTTCCATCCAACATGGCCAACGTCTCAGGTGGTCATATTCCAGAAATCCTTCCCAAAATCGTTTAAAAATCCCATTTCCATACAGCATACCCAATCCCATCATAATCGGTTAAGAATTGATCGAGTTCCGTCCCAGGTGGCCATATTCAGGAACTTCTTCCAAAAATCATTTAATAATCCCATTTCCATCCAACATAATCGGCTAAGAATTGATCGATTAAATTTAAAAAGATTCGGATTTAACTGGCTCCCAAATTAGTCGAGGGTTTTCTGTATAACATTTTACATTAAAATGTCACGTAATGAACGCAACAATTTAACGCAACATTTAACATAACATAGTATTTAACGCAGCGTGTAACATGAACACAAAACTAGTCCTCTAAATGTTTTACCAAACATAAAAGAAAATCCAATTAACAAATCGTTTCAAACAAAATAATTCTTGTATATTAACTTATGTTATTTCCGGATTTTTAGAGGACACGATGTGTTTCGTAGAAAATTTCGTTTTAAACTTGTTGAAGCATCTTTGCCGGTCTCATATTTTGGTTAAAAAATAGAGCTACGCAAACCATTAAATAGAAAAAATACATATCACTCTTTTAAGATCTTTTAAATGACAATTAAATAATCTAAAATTTTGACAATTTGATTTTATTTCACCAAAAAAAAAATTCCCTCAAAAAATATCCCTAAGGAAATGCGATAAGCGATATTCTGATTTCATAATACTGACGTGAGAAGCGAATCGCATCCGTAAAATCGCAAAAAATGAGAAATGCGATCGGTTTCATAATAGGGCCCCAGCGAATTGCAGATGGTCAGGTCATATATTGCCGACTACAGCTGGGCGATAATGATTGGGTATTATGAAGCACGGATGAACCTTGTCTCGCTGCTGAAAGGATAATACAAGCAAGGGAACAATTTAAAAATAATAAACAGTATAATCAGATTATCTCGATCATTTCTCCTCACGTTAAACCAAAAAATTGTTATTAAGATAGGACTCTCGTTGTTGCCTATCGATTCCGTGAAAGTAACAAATGTTGCCGCTGGCCTATTTTTTGCTTCGTTTCCAACACTCAACTGTCAAAAAGATCTACTTATTCTAGCTTTCCTACGATAATTTGTGGTCATAATTTTCAACTTGCACCATTTTCTGTTCTTTCCAGAGCTCCTCCGATCCTACGGCTCCTAAAGTTCTCATTTTAGAATACTTCGTTAGTAAGTGATGATTCTCTATCCATCATTGTTGCCCTCCCTATTCGTAGACTTATAGAGAATCCAAAAGTCTGCGAAATCGTATGATGAACTATCTGCCGATATAATGTATGATGTCTCTACATCAATTGCTGATATTGGATTTGGTGCCATAATCAGATCCAAAGATAATTGATCAGACTTGCCATTATTATTCTCGGTGTAGCAAAGTACCACACATGCGACTCGTGTCAATAAGACGTACTGAATAGAAAACAAGGTCGATTTGTTTTTCGATGATACCGTATTCACAAAATTGTTCGTTGCGGCGATGTACTTTTGCACATACATTGTCGCCTGGAGAGAATCTACAATGTTAGGCTCGAGTAGGTTTCAACAAGTCGAGTTCCATTCGAATGGGACCACCCACGATTAGTTCTGGTGGTGACTTAGTTTGTTGTGCGTTTGCGGTTTGGTGGTAATCGATATGTATGGAATTTGGGAAGTACTTCCTTGTTAGTTTCCTTCTTTTTTAGTGTGTTGACGTGGTTTACCAGTGTAAATCTACTCTCGTAGATGTACCAATGTAACTTCTTCACTGCGTCGAAGTTATTGCAGCAATTTCCGATGGACCAGTGGTGATGCCCTGGCTATTTGCGATCATCCCAAAATAATTATCTTCGTTAAGAAAAAAACTTACATTTGGTTAACTTCACTCGGAAACCGTTTTCCTCCAGCCGTTGAAAAAGTCGTTTAGGACCGCTTTGTCAGTCTGCTCGACCTTGGAGTGTACATGTTGATCGTTAGGAATCGCTTTCGTTAACTTCGATTGTTAGGTAAGCATGTAAGCATCGGACAAATTGTTTTTGCTGAACACTGAGTCTGATTGAATAGTCGGGGCATATGCGTATGAGGCCGCCGGGACGTTTGACCGCGACGTTGAGTGCTGACCACTTCGAGTACTCAATTGATAAAATATTGTCGAGTTTTTGAAGACGATCTAGTTCGTATTCAACTCCTATTGCAGCGAAAGGTGGATTCAGGTGGATGATGGCTTAAGCCTTTAAACACTTTCCGGGTGTGTCGCTGAATATAGTTTGAAATTCGTTTTTCAGTTCCGTAATGAAGGGATCCCTGTAATATTTGTGACTAAACATTTACCAGAATATCAGGACCAGGATTTTCTGTCTGCATACCATTTGTTTGTTTGTGTCTGCAACTTTCATTTAACTAAAAATGGGTCAAATAATCTTTTACTCAAATGTAGATAGTAGTATACAGTTATTGGTGGTCATGATGCAACTATCTCTCCCGATTTCGAAAGCTTACACTGGTCTTTTGAGTGCTTTGTAATTCGTATTTTGCTTTGTATTTTGATTGGCCAAGCGTCTGATCAATATAAAATTTGCCATAAATTTATAGGTAGTGTTCCGTTGAGCTATACCACTGTAAGTTGGTCATTTAAGACTATGCGATAACAGAAAATTGATTCAACAATAGTGTCCCTTTGCTTAATTAATTCTGTAGAGTTATCATCGAGGCCAAGTACCTTCCCATTTTTCAATCTGTTAATAGCTGAATCTACTTCCTCTACTGTAAGGCTACTAGACTAGCGAGCAATTTGCTCTAATAGGGGCCACTTCGAAAATCAGGTTTAGCAGATTTTAGAAGTAAGTTTTCAATACTGACCCAAGATCAACAAATTTGACATCATCTCAAATGTCTTTTTCACGCCCGATGACGGCATTGAGGTTGCCAACTGAATTTAAAGTTAAGGTACATACGGAATGTTATTATAAATCTCTTTTATCTCGATATCTGATTTACCTTAGGTGGGTACGTATGATCAGCACCGATCACGATAATAAATTTCATAATATTGAGTTAAACTGCGCATTTTGGCATATTGATAGGATAGCTTCACGCGCTGATGAAAGAGGAGGCGACTCTTGATTCCCCTAGATCACCGTTGTAATAGGGGTGTAACCATTGGTGGTGCCATAGCTCCAACAATGGAAGCTCTTATAGTGCAAGTACGTTTCGCAAGGTTTGGTAGATCTGTGAATCTTAAAAGGCTAAGATTCCTTTTAAAACGGTCTTACTATTTAATTTTCCCGATTATTTGTACAAAACTAATATTTCTTCTTGATAATACTCCGATTTCCAATGAGTGTTGGCGATGTTGGTGTTGACTTTAATGAGGTTGTGTTGACGATGTAGTTGTATTAGCGAAATAGTTTGTCGACGGTCTAGTTGTGGGTGCTAAATAGGTTTGACATTCAAAACTTCAATCGGGGGTTCGGGTGGATTCCATTTTTTGCGGTTCTCGGGCTCATATCGCAGATTTACTGGTGGAGAAACGTCCCAGTTCTAAATTGTCATAAATTTAGTAATTAGTATTGTCAGCACTCAATTTATTGTAAGAATTAACCACTAACACTAAGTTAAATAAACCGTGACATTTAGTAACCAATAAATAGAATGTCAAATAGAACGGACTTGTTCTTTCCATTCATCTTGTGTTCATCCAATTTTTTACCAAAGACATACTTTGCTCTTTGTTTCTCGCTTCAACTTCGAAATTTGGTATTCGACTTCTGTTTCATTTTTATTTGCTTGGTAACGAGTAGTGCGAACGTTACATAAACTTGGCCCATTTTGGCTGCCTTTAATTAACACCTATCTCACATATATCTCGAACGGAGCAAGTTTTGGTAATCCGTAATCGAAAAGAAGTAGAAGTGTAGTTTCTGCTGTTATCAATTCCGCGCTGTGATTTCTTATAATTATTCCGTGGTGCTGTCCTGTTCTAACTTTGTAGTCGGATCCAATTGTATATTGTTATTATGGCTGCTTATATTGTAAATAGTACATCGTTCAAACCATGCAGACAGAATTAATATTTAAATAAAGCTTGTGTTGTCCGCGTTAGAAGCGGATCCGCTCGAAACGCGATATTTTAAAACGTGATATTTCGAAACGAGATATGACAAAACGAGATATGGTACAAAACGCAATATTTCAAAATGCGATATTTCAAAACGCGATATTTCAAAACGCGTTATGGTACAGAATGTGCATTGCGAAGCGACGGGAGCGTAGCGACCCGATTTATACCGATCCTATATACTCCCGCTCCTATCGATTTTTAAATTCCTATAAACTGAAATTAAATTTCCCCTTCTCCCGACTGATATAACCCGATCCTAAATTCCCGTTTTGTACCATATCGCGTTTTGTACCATATCGTGTTTTGAAATATCGCGTTTTGAAATATCGCGTTTCAAATGGGACCCGTTAGAAGTGTAGGGTTGGTATCTGTACCACGGAAAACATTTTGAGCCAAATTTGAAAATTAAAATATGTACATATTTCATAATCTACATCTGTAATGACCAGAAAATGCAAATCATTTTGTATATGACCTTCGTCATCGTAAAAACACTTGCTAAACTTGTGCACCTTCGTTCTACTTAGGATTCAATTTAGCACAATTTAGGTACATAGCATAACAAATCTTTAAATGTTATACAAATTTTCAATTAACCACAATCTTTATCCACAGTGTACACGTACCTTTCTAAATGATGAGCACATCGCAGCATGATATACATTTATCAAGTGCACGGCAACATTGAATGGAATGTGATCAGATGTGCGCACCATCAATGATGACGATTAGTTTTGTTTCTATAATAAACGGTAAAAACATATTAGGTGTGGGGGAGGTAGGCATATCTAATTCTGTATTATGTTTACAGTTTTAAATTAAGCAATTTTGAAACGAGAAACAAAGATGCGACCGAAAAGATTGTTCAATATTATATTCGTATACCATTATTCGATTTGTGATTGATTGAACTTTAGAAAAAGTGATTGGATCGTTATTGACTTGTCTGTGTGAAAAAAGTTATTTCGGTTTTTTTTGTTGATTTATGTTATAAATATAAACTCATGCAGTAATTAAAATTCTTCGGGAGTCGTTTACCCACTCCTTTAAACTTATATAATACTAATGCTTCACATGTAACTCGGTAATGATTTCCAAAGATTAGGCAGGGTGCCGCCAAAGATTAAGCAAGGTGTATTGTTTCAAAATGGAATTCTTCTTTCAGTGGCATTGACTCATTCTTAAGTCATTAAATAGTATTTGGTATGATTAATCATTTTAATTGCACGTTGGGCCCACACAATTCAATTGTTTAATTGTAATTCGATTTATATATAAGAAAAGGTATTTCATGAATAATGCAACAAGGATTTAGTGTTTTTCGTGTGGTGTATCAGTTGCTTCATTTTCAATAAATAAATTTGAAGATTTGATGAGAATTTGAAGATAAAACTTTCAATCGAAATATTGGGATCATCGAAGTGCATTGAGCCTTTGATTGCCATGGCGTTTTGTCCTACAGTTTTCGAAGAATCCAATTATTATCGGCTACAGTATCGGCTCTGAATCATCTCCGTTTGCAAGTTCCTTGTGGATTGAAAATCGGCCCCATCAATAGCCCTGATTCCCCACATACATATAATACATATAAAAGTACTTGGGTTGCTTGGAATGGAATACATGATGTTTCGGACAGCACGGTCTCCAATTAATAGAATTCTGGGGCGTAGTTGCATCTTACAAGGCCCTTCTCATCTTTGTTGTAGTTTTGGTGATATCCCTTTTATTCTTTTGGGATTGTGTAGTCAATCCTAATCTCCGTCTACGAATCCCTCGCTATCCGTTCTTATTTCAAATCTCGTTTTCATTCTTTCGCTGGTCTTTGCGATATTGCTTCTTACTTAAGGCATGTGTATTTCCTGTCTATCATGCATTGCGGGTTTCCTGATTCACAATCGGAACCGACTTCCTGAAGTAGTCTATACTATACACACCATCGATTGCCATCTTTTGTTTATAGAAATGAGCTGGCGATGTAGAACTTTTTGTATCCGATTGGACAGTAGCACAATTTGCACAGACTCCTCCGACCATAGAAATTTTCGATTCTTTTTGAGTAGAATCGTCAAATGTCTAATTGTGAGACCCGCTGCTGCTAACCGAGATGCTACATCGGCCAGGAGAGACAGGTGCTGATCGAAAGTGGTAGTAATACGTATTTCGTATACGAAAATTCGATCATGTAGATGGTGGGGGGTCACTCTGTGTATCAAACGGCATAAGGTTTGAAGCGTATTGCAGAGTTCAAATGGCATTACGGTGAACTGGTAAAGCGGATGTCCTGGCACAGTAAAAGCAGTTTTTTCCATTGACTCGTGGTCCAGTGGAACCTGCCAGAACGCGTCCTTTAAGTAAATACCGGCCAATGAACGGGTTCGACCCAGTCGACTTAACAAACCATCGATGATGGGCAGAGGGTAGGCGTCTTTGGGGGTAACGTTAAAGGACTGTTTCTCTTCGTAGTTACTCTAATTCGGAATACTTATCTCTTTGAACGCCCGGGAAGTCTGCGATGAGCCGTTGTTTAACTGGTAATGCGTCGCCTGTATCAGTTTTATGGAAGTAAAGATGTTTTGCCCAGACCAAGTTTTTGGGAATTAGGAAACATTTCAATTATTTTTAATAGTCGGGATGACTGGTCAGAACTTAATACGTGGTGTTTCGGAATAGAAGTTTCACCCGTAGGGTTCTCGTCTATATCTTACGACAACTGTCGGTTTCAAACCAGACATAGTCCAGAAATCATATCCAAGATCTTGGTCCAGCTCAGGTATTATACAAAGAGGTGCAATTGTAATGTCCTTCCGTTATAATTAATTGAGACGTATACATATCCAAGCACCGTTTGCTTAGCCCCGTTCGCCACCCGTACCGAAGCAACTAAACTATGAAGTTGGAGTTAATGTTTCTCAACAAACTCGAGTCCGTGTTTACCTAATGTACTAATAGTCGCGCCACTATCTAAGAGGCCGCGGATGTTGGTACCTGCAATTTTTACCAATGCGTACGAACAAAAATAAGCAACTCTGAGTCCAGGATGTAAATCAATAGTATTTTTAATGTCACTATCGGTACGGTTGTCGATGCAAGAATCCTTTTTTTCCAAGTACATTTTGGATTTCGCTCTAGTAGAATCCAATAGTGTTCACGCGGGTGATTCCATGAAACAGAGATCCGACGTCGTGAATTAACAGGTTAGGTAAAATGCCATGAGTTTCCACCATCAAAGAATTTTTGGATTGATATGCCACTTGAACTATGAGGGGTGGATCCATCAAAAGATATATTCCATCTCTGAATATCAATTGTAGGAGCCGAACGACCGAAATTAGAACCATATCGACTAAGTGAATTAGCTGGAAACATTTAGGATGGTTGCGAAGGTAGTTGATAATCCGTATACATGGTAAAATGCACACGATCTTTATAATTGGTATTATAATAGATGACGGTGGTATCATATTTTGAGATGTCACAGGCTGCAGTTGATTCATTGTGAGTCTGCTGTCTTGAGTTTCAGGTACCCAAGGAACATTGTTAGCACATACGGCCGGTGGTCGGTGTGTAAATGGAACCAAGTCAGAAAGTGACGGAGCGCTTGCACTTGTTTGAGGTCCAGAAAGTCAATCAGATTTAAACGATGGAAGGGCAAGTGTTTTAATATCAGAAGAGCGATTCTCTTCTACTGGACCTTTAAAACCGCAACATGCTTGGGATTTAATTTCCGAATATCATGTCGTCGTGATGGTTTTGACTACCAATTTCATCTTGCAATTCTTGTCCCTCATTGCAATCTTCATGCTGACCAGAATTTCGTTGTTCGTATTTATATTGTTCAATATTTAGGCAAATCAAAGTGTCTAAGGAATTAGTGTCCAATGTACTAGCATCTCTTAGCTTAGGGATAAGTTAGAAAAGTCGTTGTAACTCAGGATGAAGAGGTCTTAATTTATTGGTACAAACTAAAACTTCTCTTCGAGGAGCGAGCCGGCAATAATTCTGGGTTTTCTAATTCCTTATCAAAACAAGATTGCAGATCAGCAATCTGTTGTGAAATCGGACCTCTTAAATTCCTAATTTTGCATTCTATATCAATTTCATCAGATTCTAAATTCTGACTTATTATTAACAGTTTTATTTTAAATATCGAATGTTTTTTTTAGTTATTGTTGTTGTTTAAGGTGAAGTTAGATCCCATGTAAATAAATTATTGCCAAATAAATATATGTAGAGTAAATTACAAAGTTACAAATAATAGTATTAATAGTATTCAGCTTTGTAAAGTTTGCTTTAAAAATACAAAACTTGGAAAAAACCAAGATACCAAAAAACGCCTGGATAACTAAATAATAAATTAACCTCCGGTCAAGTTACATCTTCTTACATATGTTTCAACATGACACCAAAGACCATTTATCTCAAGATATGCTTGACCTGCAATTTCCCGCGTCTCGTAATTCTCTCTGTCTTTTAGTTCTTTAATCGACGCAAACGTCATTTTTTATTGTTTATCACAAATAAAAATCACGAAAAAAATTATTCGTAACCACGAATTTTTACAAAATAACAACAACTTTTGAACTCATTTACAACCTTTCTTGCGTATTTTCCCGGGTCTGGGCCCACCTGATGTTAAACTGGTTTAAATAAAAGCAAACTATGAGAATTTATTATATAGCAAAAAAAAAAAAGTACAATAAATAGCGCCAAAAGTGGCCAATAATAAAAGTTAAATTAAGGCTCTCTCACTTTGAACAGTCTACATGTTTCAATCTATAGCTGTCTTTACTTGTTAAAAATTTAATTTGGATTTATTTTATTCCCAAGGAAACAGCAAAAAGAATTTTTAGATTTAATTTTGTTCATTGGGTTGGTAGTAATTAAAAATTAAAAGGTTTTAATTAAAATTTTAAAAAATAAAACAAACGACACGCACATTAACAATTACACTGTTTGTTGATGCGAATATGAAATGTCACTTTAAAGGTGCAACATTTTAGAATAACCAACTATGTCGACATCTTTCGGCAATTACGAAAATTAAAAATTGGAATTGGATTTAAATAATTCTAAAAAAAATTGTATTTAACTAATTCCATTAAGGAATTGTTCAGTGCAATTGTTGTTATAACTATCTCAAGTAAATGTTGGGATTGTTTAATAGAAATAAAAGACAGATAGTTCGGAAAACACCAAAGTGAAGTTGGTAACAATACAACAAATGATTATGGTTGAGTGGTGTTGTTCACTTATCCAACACCCCCACTAGAACAACAATTCAATCAACCCAACATAATCCAAACTTCTGCTATACAAAAATCATGCTTTACATTAGTCACTGATTTTGTTAATATGTACATCTGCTATCATTTTCTCGGTATCTATCGGGTTCAGATTTATATGATTCTCCATTTGTTTTTGTCTAACGAAATGATGTCGTACATCTATATGTTTAGTTGTGGGATGATATGCATCGGTTGAAGCCAAGTTCAATGCACTTCTGTTATCACAAAACATCGAAATAGATTTATGTTCCTTTTCACTCCAGATATTCATTTGCAACTGGCGTAACCATTCAGCTTCTTGAGTTGTCGAAGATAGCGCCTTGTATTCAGCTTCCGTTGTAGACAGAGCTACTGTATGTTGTCGTTTAATATAGACCAACTTATTGCACCTCCCTGTAAAACGAAAACATATCCTGTACATGATCTGCGTCCATCTTGATCTCCTGCCCAGTTGGCGTCGCTGTATCCAATTAATTCACAATTTGAATTTTTAGAATACTTTAATTTGAATTTAACAGTTCCTTTCAAATATCGAAAAATTCTCTTTACTGCAGTCCAGTGCGAATGATCAAAGTTATTATTAAATCTACTAATATTGTTCTCTGCATATGCCAAATCTGGACTTGTTCCCTGTACCAAATATAATAAGCTTCCTACTGCCTCTTGATAAGGAATATTCGGCATGTCTGCGGATTTTTCTGTGGAATTCTTTGTTAATTTTTGGTTTGGGTCAGATGCTGTCGAAACAGGTTTGCAATCTGACATATTGAAACGATCCATATTGAAACGATTTCTTTTATATATCGCTCCTGATAAATGTATGTTTCTCCTTTTTTACGATTGCGTCCAATAGTTAAAACAACACAGCACTTTGCCTCTCCCAAGTCTTTCATTGTGAAATTCGCCTTAAGTTCAGTTTTAACTTTTTGCTTTAATACATCATCATTTGAAACAAAGAAAATCATCCATATAAATAGCGATGAAAAAAAATTTGCCATTTTCTACATTAGAATAAATGCAAGGATCAACCTTAGACCGTTGAAGTCCAATGATTATAAGAACTTTATCTAATTTTTTGTTCCACTCTCTGCTTGCTTGTTTCAATCCATAGATGGCTTTGTTTAATTTACAAACCTGAGGACCATTGCTAAAATGTTCTGGTTGAACCATGTAGATTTCCTCTGATAGATCTCCTTGCAGAAAAGCTGTCACTGCATCCATCTTTTCTATGTCCAAATCGTACTGAGCCGCTATTGCCAATAAATATCTGATAGATGAGTATCTCTGCACTACTGGAGAAAAAGTTTCTTGATAATCCAAGCCCTTCTTTAGCGTATATCCCTTTATGACAAGCCTAGCTTTGTTTACCTTTGAATATTGCCATCAGTATCCAATTTAGTCTTAAAAACCCATTTACAATTAAATGGACGTCTGTTTGAAGGTAAATCAACTAATGTCCAAGTTTTATTTGAAATTAGAGCATCATACTCTTCCTGCATAGCGTTCTTCCACTGTTCACCATCAAAACGATTCAGCGCTTCTGCTGAATAATCAGTCATAATTTTTGGTTTCGGAATTCTTTCTGACCTACGATAAACTATACTGATGAATTTGTATCTGCTTTGTCCTTTACTTGATGAGTATTTTCTGGTTCGCAAAACTCAACTTCTTCATCAAGATGCTGTTCCAAACAGTTTTCATTATTTTCACTTAATGACTGATGATCAGAAGAACGTGAATCTATGTTCAATAACACAACAGGATCTACTGTATCGGAATTATTTTCTACTCCGTTTAAAAATAAATATTTTGTTTTAACTGTATCAGGATGATTCTGTACGTTACTCCCGTATGAAACATTTTCTAGAAATTTTACATCTCTACTTTTAACTAACTGTTGATTTTTACGATTAATTAAACGGTAACCCTTGGTGTTCTCACAATAACCAACAAAAATCATCTCTTCAGATCTTGGATCCCATTTGTGCCGTTTTTTTTGGGTACATAAACCATTGCTTCACAACCAAAAATTCTAAGATGACTTATATCTGGCTTTTTACCCGAGCAGAGTTCGTGAGGAGTTTTATCGTTATTTCGTTTGGTCGGTGACACGTTTGTCAAATAAACAGTGGTTGATACTGCTTCTGCCCAGTAAATTTTGGGTAACCCTGAATTGAACATCATGCTTTTAGCTTTTTCTAAAATTATGCGATTTAACCTCTCTGAAGTACCATTTTGCTGCAGCGTATATGGTACTGTTGTTTGATGTCGAATGCCATGCTTAACTACAACATCATTCAAATTATGATTGCAATATTCAGTACCATTTTCTGAACGTACACACTTCATTCGGTGGCCTGTATCATTCTCCACTAATGCTTTGAGTCTTTCAAAACAAGTTTTCACTTCCGATTTCTTTTTTAGAAAATATACAAAAACTTTACGCGAAAAATCGTCTTTGAACGTTAAGAAATGCTTAGCTCCACCCATATCAATATACCAATCATCTAGATTCATTGTGTGCATCGAGAACGCTGAAATAAACCAGCATGAGACGGTTTTGATTTATCATCATTTTTGTTTTGATTTTTGTAATCCTTTGCTATGTGACCATTTTTATTGCAACTAAAACAACGAGGTCCTTTGTCTTTTTGTAACTGAAACCTTGAGAATTAACATACTGTTGTACATCCTGTAGCAACTTTGTTTTGGTTGAGTCACCTGTAATTGCCACACCTGAGCTCTCGATTCCCATGATCATCGGTTCATACTGTTCTGGTAAGCCTGCTAGCAACAACTTACCAACCCATTCTTAACTAGCAATAAGTCCAATTTCTGTCAATTTATGAGCTGCTGTAACAATTTTATTGACATATTCTTCCGTACTTGCACAGCTATTGAGCGTAGTTGTTATTAACTTGCGCAATAATCCAACTTTTCGTGACAATCCTGAATCTTCAACAGTATAGATTTTAACTTATCCCAGATCATTTTCGACGTTTTTACATCCATGATATGTACGTAGTTGATTTTATCAACCAACAAAATGATTTTGGATTTCGCTTTTACATCCTGCTTTTTAAAGTTTTCATCATCTTCTTTTATATCACCGGATACAACATCCCATAAATCTTCATGTTCGAGATAATTTTTAACTGCAAACGCCCACGATCCACAATTTTCTCGACCTAACAATTTTTCTACATGAACATTTCCAAATGACGCTGCCATTTTTTAGGTTAGAAAAATTCGTCGATTTGATTTCACAAAAAACTTATTTAATTATTATTATTTTTTATTTAAACGATACTTAATCAACAACGCTAATTTTTAACTATGTTTTATTAGTGACTGGGCCTATAACCTGTTGGGATTGTTTAATAGAAATAAAAGATAGATAGTTCGGAAAACCCGTTTATACATAAGTACGTTTTATTCTAAAAAAAATATGTCTTCACCAAAGTGAAGTCGGTAACAATACACCAAATGATTATGGTTGAGTGGTGTTGTTCACTTATCCAACAGTAAATACAGCTTATATCATTCTGCTATAAACGTCTGTACTGCTGAGAATTATAACTTCAGTAGGGTAAGTTGGATGATGCTGTATAAGATAGCAGAAAATTTCCAGCAGAAAAAATGCGTTTTGCTATTCACCGCTAGAGGCATCACTATCACAAAAATGAATTTTTTTCTGCTGAAATTTTTTTACACCAGCAGAAAATTTTTGATATTTTTATGCAAATTAAAAATTCTCAGCAGAAAATTTTATGAAAAATCAGAGAATTTATGAAAAAGAAGAGAAAATGTATGTTTAAACATTTTGAAGCGATGAAAGATAATTTTTTTAAAAAAAACGATTTGCGTATGTATAGTGTAAGCATACTCAAAACATACTAAAATTATCATAATCATCATTATGCAAACACAGGGCAACATCAAAATATGGCCATCGTTGAAAGCACTCCATACATTTCTGAAGTCATTTTAATGTGACATATTTTCAGTTTTTTATCAAAAGTGTTAACAAAACTCCCCTGTAACTACCCTGGGTGTATGTTTTTATGGTAGCTGAGATCATAATCTATATACATGAGCAACATAAGATTCACACCTAGCGTCAGTAGCCTTCCATACATTTTTGAATTTATTTTAATGTGAAATGTTTTCAGTTTTTTAACAAAAGTGTTAGAAAAACCCCCTGTAACTACCCTGGGTGTATGTTTTTATGGTAGCTGAAATCATAATCCATATACATGAGCAACGTAAGATTCACACTTAGCGTCAGTAGCCTTCCATACATTTATGAATTCATCTATTGTGAAATGTTTTCAGTTTTTTAACAAAAAAGTTAGAAAAACCCCCCTGTAACTACCCTGGGTGTATGTTTTTATGGTAGCTGAGATCATAATCTATATACATGAGCAACGTAAGATTCACACCTAGCGTCAGTAGCCTTCCATACATTTTTAAATTCATTTTAATGTGACATGTTTTCAGTTTTTTAACAAAAGTGTTAGAAAAACCCCCCTGTAACTACCCTGGGTGTATGTTTTTATGGTAGCTGCAATTATAATCTATATACATGAGCAACGTGAGATTCACACCTAGCGTCAGTAGCCTTCCATACATTTTTGAAGTCATTTTAATGTGACATGTTTTCAGGTTTTTAACAAAAGTGTTAGAAAAACCCCCCTGTAACTACCCTGGGTGTATGTTTTTATGGTAGCTGAGATCATAATCTATATACATGAGCAACGTAAAATTCACACCTAGCGTCAGTAGCCTTCCATACATTTTTAAATTCATTTTAATGTGACATGTTTTCAGTTTTTTAACAAAAGTGTTAGAAAAACCCCCCTGTAACTACCCTGGGTGTATGTTTTTATGGTAGCTGCGATTATAATCTATATACATGAGCAACGTAAGATTCACACCTAGCGTCAGTAGCCTTCCATACATTTTTAAATTCATTTTAATGTGACATGTTTTCAGTTTTTTAACAAAAGTGTTAGAAAAACCCCCCTGTAACTACCCTGGGTGTATGTTTTTATGGTAGCTGAGATCATAATCTATATACATGAGCAACGTAAGATTCACACCTAGCGTCAGTAGCCTTCCATACATTTTTGAATTCATGTTAATGTGAAATGTTTTCAGTTTTTTAACAAAAGTGTTAGAAAAACCCCCCTGTAACTACCCTGGGTGTATGTTTTTCTGGTAGCTGAGATCATAATCTATATACATGAGCAACGTAAGATTCACACCTAGCGTCAGTAGCCTTCCATACATTTTTAAATTCATTTTAATGTGACATGTTTTCAGTTTTTTAACAAAAGTGTTAGAAAAACCCCCCTGTAACTACCCTGGGTGTATGTTTTTATGGTAGCTGCAATTATAATCTATATACATGAGCAACGTGAGATTCACACCTAGCGTCAGTAGCCTTCCATACATTTTTGAAGTCATTTTAATGTGACATGTTTTCAGGTTTTTAACAAAAGTGTTAGAAAAACCCCCCTGTAACTACCCTGGGTGTATGTTTTTATGGTAGCTGAGATCATAATCTATATACATGAGCAACGTAAAATTCACACCTAGCGTCAGTAGCCTTCCATACATTTTTAAATTCATTTTAATGTGACATGTTTTCAGTTTTTTAACAAAAGTGTTAGAAAAACCCCCCTGTAACTACCCTGGGTGTATGTTTTTATGGTAGCTGCGATTATAATCTATATACATGAGCAACGTAAGATTCACACCTAGCGTCAGTAGCCTTCCATACATTTTTAAATTCATTTTAATGTGACATGTTTTCAGTTTTTTAACAAAAGTGTTAGAAAAACCCCCCTGTAACTACCCTGGGTGTATGTTTTTATGGTAGCTGAGATCATAATCTATATACATGAGCAACGTAAGATTCACACCTAGCGTCAGTAGCCTTCCATACATTTTTGAATTCATTTTAATGTGACATGTTTTCAGTTTTTTAACAAAAGTGTTAGAAAAACCCCCCTGTAACTACCCTGGGTGTATGTTTTTATGGTAGCTGAAATCATAGTCTATATACATGAGCAACGTAAGATTCACACCTAGCGTCAGTAGCCTTCCATACATTTTTGAATTCATGTTAATGTGAAATGTTTTCAGTTTTTTAACAAAAGTGTTAGAAAAACCCCCCTGTAACTACCCTGGGTGTATGTTTTTATGGTAGCTGAGATCATAATCCATATACACGAGCAACGTAAGATTCACACCTAGCGTCAGTAGCCTCCCACACATTTTTGAATTCATTTTAATGTGAAATGTTTTTAGTTTTTTAACAAAAGTGTTAGAAAAACCCCCCTGTAACTACCCTGGGTGTATGTTTTTCTGGTAGCTGAGATCATAATCTATATACATGAGCAACGTAAGATTCACACCTAGCGTCAGTAGCCTTCCATACATTTTTAAATTCATTTTAATGTGACATGTTTTCAGTTTTTTAACAAAAGTCTTAGAAAAACCCCCCTGTAACTACCCTGAGTGTATGTTTTTCTGGTAGCTGAGATCATAATCTATATACATGAGCAACGTAAGATTCACACCTAGCGTCAGTAGCCTTCCATACATTTTTGAATTCATTTTAATGTGACATGTTTTCAGTTTTTTAACAAAAGTGTTAGAAAAACCCCCCTGTAACTACCCTGGGTGTATGTTTTTATGGTAACTGAGATCATAATCTATATACATGAGCAACATAAGTTTCACACCTAGCGTCAGTAGCCTTCCATACATTTTTGAATTCATTTTAATGTGACATGTTTTTAGTTTTTTAACAAAAGTGTTAGAAAAACCCCCCTGTAACTACCCTGGGTGTATGTTTTTATGGTAGCTCAGATCATAATCTATATACATGAGCAACGTAAGATTCACACCTAGCGTCAGTAGCCTTCCATACATTTTTGAAGTCATTTTAATGTGAAATGTTTTCAGTTTTTTAACAAAAGTGTTAGAAAAACCCCCTGTAACTACCCTGGGTGTATGTTTTTATGGTAGCTGCGATTATAATCTATATACATGAGCAACGTGAGATTCACACCTAGCGTCAGTAGCCTTCCATACATTTTTAAATTCATTTTAATGTGACATGTTTTCAGTTTTTTAACAAAAGTGTTAGAAAAACCCCCCTGTAACTACCCTGGGTGTATGTTTTTATGGTAGCTCAGATCATAATCTATAAACATGAGCAACGTAAGATTCACACCTAGCGTCAGTAGCCTTCCATACATTTTTAAATTCATTTTAATGTAACATGTTTTTAGTTTTTTAACAAAAGTGTTAGAAAAACCCCCCTGTAACTACCCTGGGTGTATGTTTTTATGGTAGCTAAGATCATAATCTATATACATGAGCAACGTAAGATTCACACCTAGCATCAGTAGCCTTCCATATATTTTTAAATTCATTTTAATGTGACATGTTTTCAGTTTTTTAACAAAAGTGTTAGAAAAACCCCCCTGTAACTACCCTGGGTGTATGTTTTTATGGTAGCTGAGATCATAATCTATATACATGAGCAACGTAAGATTCACACCTAGCGTCAGTAGCCTTCCATACATTTTTGAATTCATTTTAATGTGACACGTTTTCAGTTTTTTAACAAAAGTGTTAGAAAAACCCCCTGTAACTACCCTGGGTGTATGTTTTTATGGTAGCTGAGACCATAATCCATATACATGAGCAACGTCAGATTCACACCTAGCGTCAGTAGCATTCCATACATTTTTGAAGTCATTTTAATGTGACATGTTTTCAGTTTTTTAACAAAAGTGTTAGAAAAACCCCCCTGTAACTACCCTGGGTGTATGTTTTTATGGTAGCTGAGATCATAATCTATATACATGAGCAACGTAAGATTCACACCTAGCGTCAGTAGCCTTCCATACATTTTTAAATTCATTTTAATGTGACATGTTTTCAGTTTTTTAACAAAAGTGTTAGAAAAACCCCCCTGTAACTACCCTGGGTGTATGTTTTTATGGTAGCTGAGATCATAATCTATATACATGAGCAACGTAAGATTCACACCTAGCGTCAGTAGCCTTCCATACATTTTTAAATTCATTTTAATGTGACATGTTTTCAGTTTTTTAACAAAAGTGTTAGAAAAACCCCCCTGTAACTACCCTGGGTGTATGTTTTTATGGTAGCTGAGATCATAATCTATATACATGAGCAACGTAAGATTCACACCTAGCGTCAGTAGCCTTCCATACATTTTTGAATTCATTTTAATGTGACATGTTTTCAGTTTTTTAACAAAAGTGTTAGAAAAACCCCCCTGTAACTACCCTGGGTGTATGTTTTTATGGTAGCTGAAATCATAGTCTATATACATGAGCAACGTAAGATTCACACCTAGCGTCAGTAGCCTTCCATACATTTTTGAATTCATGTTAATGTGAAATGTTTTCAGTTTTTTAACAAAAGTGTTAGAAAAACCCCCCTGTAACTACCCTGGGTGTATGTTTTTATGGTAGCTGAGATCATAATCCATATACACGAGCAACGTAAGATTCACACCTAGCGTCAGTAGCCTCCCACACATTTTTGAATTCATTTTAATGTGAAATGTTTTTAGTTTTTTAACAAAAGTGTTAGAAAAACCCCCCTGTAACTACCCTGGGTGTATGTTTTTCTGGTAGCTGAGATCATAATCTATATACATGAGCAACGTAAGATTCACACCTAGCGTCAGTAGCCTTCCATACATTTTTAAATTCATTTTAATGTGACATGTTTTCAGTTTTTTAACAAAAGTGTTAGAAAAACCCCCCTGTAACTACCCTGGGTGTATGTTTTTCTGGTAGCTGAGATCATAATCTATATACATGAGCAACGTAAGATTCACACCTAGCGTCAGTAGCCTTCCATACATTTTTGAATTCATTTTAATGTGACATGTTTTCAGTTTTTTAACAAAAGTGTTAGAAAAACCCCCCTGTAACTACCCTGGGTGTATGTTTTTATGGTAACTGAGATCATAATCTATATACATGAGCAACATAAGTTTCACACCTAGCGTCAGTAGCCTTCCATACATTTTTGAATTCATTTTAATGTGACATGTTTTTAGTTTTTTAACAAAAGTGTTAGAAAAACCCCCCTGTAACTACCCTGGGTGTATGTTTTTATGGTAGCTGAGATCATAATCCATATACATGAGCAACGTGAGATTCACACCTAGCGTCAGTAGCTTTCCATACATTTTTGAATTCATTTTAATGAGAAATGTTTTCAGTTTTTTAACGAAAATGTTAGAAAAACCCCCCTGTAACTACCCTGGGTGTATGTTTTTATGGTAGCTGAGATCATAATCTATATACATGAGCAACGTAAGATTCACACCTAGCGTCAGTAGCCTTCCATACATTTTTGAATTCATTTTAATGTGACACGTTTTCAGTTTTTTAACAAAAGTCTTAGAAAAACCCCCCTGTAACTACCCTGGGTGTATGTTTTTATGGTAGCTGAGACCATAATCCATATACATGAGCAACGTCAGATTCACACCTAGCGTCAGTAGCATTCCATACATTTTTGAAGTCATTTTAATGTGAAATGTTTTCAGTTTTTTAACAAAAGTGTTAGAAAAACCCCCTGTAACTACCCTGGGTGTATGTTTTTATGGTAGCTGAGATCATAATCTATCTACGTGAGCAACGTAAGATTCACACCTAGCGTCAGTAGCCTTCCATACATTTTTGAATTCATTTTAATGTGACATGTTTTCAGTTTTTTAACAAAAGTGTTAGAAAAACCCCCCTGTAACTACCCTGGGTGTATGTTTTTATGGTAGCTGAGACCATAATCCATATACATGAGCAACGTCAGATTCACACCTAGCGTCAGTAGCATTCCATACATTTTTGAAGTCATTTTAATGTGAAATGTTTTCAGTTTTTTAACAAAAGTGTTAGAAAAACCCCCTGTAACTACCCTGGGTGTATGTTTTTATGGTAGCTGAGATCATAATCTATCTACGTGAGCAACGTAAGATTCACACCTAGCGTCAGTAGCCTTCCATACATTTTTAAATTCATTTTAATGTGACATGTTTTCAGTTTTTTAACAAAAGTGTTAGAAAAACCCCCCTGTAACTACCCTGGGTGTATGTTTTTATGGTAGCTGAGATCATAATCTATATACATGAGCAACGTAAGATTCACACCTAGCGTCAGTAGCCTCCCACACATTTTTGAATTCATTTTAATGTGAAATGTTTTTAGTTTTTTAACAAAAGTGTTAGAAAAACCCCCCTGTAACTACCCTGGGTGTATGTTTTTATGGTAACTGAGATCATAATCTATATACATGAGCAACATAAGTTCCACACCTAGCGTCAGTAGCCTTCCATACATTTTTGAATTCATTTTAATGTGACATGTTTTCAGTTTTTTAACAAAAGTGTTAGAAAAACCCCCCTGTAACTACCCTGGGTGTATGTTTTTCTGGTAGCTAAGATCATAATCTATATACATGAGCAACGTAAGATTCACACCTAGCGTCAGTAGCCTTCCATACATTTTTGAATTCATTTTAATGTGACATGTTTTCAGTTTTTTAACAAAAGTGTTAGAAAAACCCCATTGTAACTACCCTGGGTGTATGTTTTTATGGTAGCTGAGATCATAATCTATATACATGAGCAACGTAAGATTCACACCTAGCGTCAGTAGCCTTCCATACATTTTTGAATTCATTTTAATGTGACACGTTTTCAGTTTTTTAACAAAAGTGTTAGAAAAACCCCCCTGTAACTACCCTGGGTGTATGTTTTTATGGTAGCTGAGACCATAATCCATATACATGAGCAACGTCAGATTCACACCTAGCGTCAGTAGCATTCCATACATTTTTGAATTCATTTTAATGTGAAATGTTTTCAGTTTTTTAACAAAAGTGTTAGAAAAACCCCCTGTAACTACCCTGGGTGTATGTTTTTATGGTAGCTGCGATTATAATCTATATACATGAGCAACGTGAGATTCACACCTAGCGTCAGTAGCCTTCCATACATTTTTAAATTCATTTTAATGTGACATGTTTTCAGTTTTTTAACAAAAGTGTTAGAAAAACCCCCCTGTAACTACCCTGGGTGTATGTTTTTATGGTAGCTGAGACCATAATCCATAAACATGAGCAACGTAAGATTCACACCTAGCGTCAGTAGCCTTCCATACATTTTTGAAGTCATTTTAATGTAACATGTTTTCAGTTTTTTAACAAAAGTGTTAGAAAAACCCCCCTGTAACTACCCTGGGTGTATGTTTTTATGGTAGCTGAGATCATAATCTATATACATGAGCAACGTAAGATTCACACCTAGCGTCAGTAGCCTTCCATATATTTTTAAATTCATTTTAATGTGAAATGTTTTCAGTTTTTTAACAAAAGTGTTAGAAAAATCCCCCTGTAACTACCCTGGGTGTATGTTTTTATGGTAGCTGAGATCATAATCTATATACATGAGCAACGTAAGATTCACACCTAGCGTCAGTAGCCTTCCATACATTTTTGAATTCATGTTAATGTGAAATGTTTTCAGTTTTTTAACAAAAGTGTTAGAAAAACCCCCCTGTAACTACCCTGGGTGTATGTTTTTATGGTAGCTGAGACCATAATCCATATACATGAGCAACGTCAGATTCACACCTAGCGTCAGTAGCATTCCATACATTTTTGAAGTCATTTTAATGTGAAATGTTTTCAGTTTTTTAACAAAAGTGTTAGAAAAACCCCCTGTAACTACCCTGGGTGTATGTTTTTATGGTAGCTGAGATCATAATCTATCTACGTGAGCAACGTAAGATTCACACCTAGCGTCAGTAGCCTTCCATACATTTTTGAATTCATTTTAATGTGACATGTTTTCAGTTTTTTAACAAAAGTGTTAGAAAAACCCCCCTGTAACTACCCTGGGTGTATGTTTTTATGGTAGCTGAGACCATAATCCATATACATGAGCAACGTCAGATTCACACCTAGCGTCAGTAGCATTCCATACATTTTTGAAGTCATTTTAATGTGAAATGTTTTCAGTTTTTTAACAAAAGTGTTAGAAAAACCCCCTGTAACTACCCTGGGTGTATGTTTTTATGGTAGCTGAGATCATAATCTATCTACGTGAGCAACGTAAGATTCACACCTAGCGTCAGTAGCCTTCCATACATTTTTGAATTCATGTTAATGTGAAATGTTTTCAGTTTTTTAACAAAAGTGTTAGAAAAACCCCCCTGTAACTACCCTGGGTGTATGTTTTTATGGTAGCTGAGATCATAATCCATATACACGAGCAACGTAAGATTCACACCTAGCGTCAGTAGCCTCCCACACATTTTTGAATTCATTTTAATGTGAAATGTTTTTAGTTTTTTAACAAAAGTGTTAGAAAAACCCCCCTGTAACTACCCTGGGTGTATGTTTTTCTGGTAGCTGAGATCATAATCTATATACATGAGCAACGTAAGATTCACACCTAGCGTCAGTAGCCTTCCATACATTTTTAAATTCATTTTAATGTGACATGTTTTCAGTTTTTTAACAAAAGTGTTAGAAAAACCCCCCTGTAACTACCCTGGGTGTATGTTTTTCTGGTAGCTGAGATCATAATCTATATACATGAGCAACGTAAGATTCACACCTAGCGTCAGTAGCCTTCCATACATTTTTGAATTCATTTTAATGTGACATGTTTTCAGTTTTTTAACAAAAGTGTTAGAAAAACCCCATTGTAACTACCCTGGGTGTATGTTTTTATGGTAGCTGAGATCATAATCCATATACATGAGCAACGTAAGATTCACACCTAGCGTCAGTAGCCTTCCATACATTTTTGAATTCATTTTAATGTGACATGTTTTCAGTTTTTTAACAAAAGTGTTAGAAAAACCCCCCTGTAACTACCCTGGGTGTATGTTTTTATGGTAGCTGAGACCATAATCCATATACATGAGCAACGTCAGATTCACACCTAGCGTCAGTAGCATTCCATACATTTTTGAATTCATTTTAATGTGAAATGTTTTCAGTTTTTTAACAAAAGTGTTAGAAAAACCCCCTGTAACTACCCTGGGTGTATGTTTTTATGGTAGCTGCGATTATAATCTATATACATGAGCAACGTGAGATTCACACCTAGCGTCAGTAGCCTTCCATACATTTTTAAATTCATTTTAATGTGACATGTTTTCAGTTTTTTAACAAAAGTGTTAGAAAAACCCCCCTGTAACTACCCTGGGTGTATGTTTTTATGGTAGCTGAGATCATAATCTATCTACGTGAGCAACGTAAGATTCACACCTAGCGTCAGTAGCCTTCCATACATTTTTGAATTCATGTTAATGTGAAATGTTTTCAGTTTTTTAACAAAAGTGTTAGAAAAACCCCCCTGTAACTACCCTGGGTGTATGTTTTTATGGTAGCTGAGATCATAATCCATATACACGAGCAACGTAAGATTCACACCTAGCGTCAGTAGCCTCCCACACATTTTTGAATTCATTTTAATGTGAAATGTTTTTAGTTTTTTAACAAAAGTGTTAGAAAAACCCCCCTGTAACTACCCTGGGTGTATGTTTTTCTGGTAGCTGAGATCATAATCTATATACATGAGCAACGTAAGATTCACACCTAGCGTCAGTAGCCTTCCATACATTTTTAAATTCATTTTAATGTGACATGTTTTCAGTTTTTTAACAAAAGTGTTAGAAAAACCCCCCTGTAACTACCCTGGGTGTATGTTTTTCTGGTAGCTGAGATCATAATCTATATACATGAGCAACGTAAGATTCACACCTAGCGTCAGTAGCCTTCCATACATTTTTGAATTCATTTTAATGTGACATGTTTTCAGTTTTTTAACAAAAGTGTTAGAAAAACCCCATTGTAACTACCCTGGGTGTATGTTTTTATGGTAGCTGAGATCATAATCCATATACATGAGCAACGTAAGATTCACACCTAGCGTCAGTAGCCTTCCATACATTTTTGAATTCATTTTAATGTGACATGTTTTCAGTTTTTTAACAAAAGTGTTAGAAAAACCCCCCTGTAACTACCCTGGGTGTATGTTTTTATGGTAGCTGAGACCATAATCCATATACATGAGCAACGTCAGATTCACACCTAGCGTCAGTAGCATTCCATACATTTTTGAATTCATTTTAATGTGAAATGTTTTCAGTTTTTTAACAAAAGTGTTAGAAAAACCCCCTGTAACTACCCTGGGTGTATGTTTTTATGGTAGCTGCGATTATAATCTATATACATGAGCAACGTGAGATTCACACCTAGCGTCAGTAGCCTTCCATACATTTTTAAATTCATTTTAATGTGACATGTTTTCAGTTTTTTAACAAAAGTGTTAGAAAAACCCCCCTGTAACTACCCTGGGTGTATGTTTTTATGGTAGCTCAGATCATAATCTATAAACATGAGCAACGTAAGATTCACACCTAGCGTCAGTAGCCTTCCATACATTTTTGAAGTCATTTTAATGTAACATGTTTTCAGTTTTTTAACAAAAGTGTTAGAAAAACCCCCCTGTAACTACCCTGGGTGTATGTTTTTATGGTAGCTAAGATCATAATCTATATACATGAGCAACGTAAGATTCACACCTAGCGTCAGTAGCCTTCCATTTATTTTTAAATTCATTTTAATGTGACATGTTTTCAGTTTTTTAACAAAAGTGTTAGAAAAATCCCCCTGTAACTACCCTGGGTGTATGTTTTTATGGTAGCTGAGACCATAATCCATATACATGAGCAACGTCAGATTCACACCTAGCGTCAGTAGCATTCCATACATTTTTGAAGTCATTTTAATGTGAAATGTTTTCAGTTTTTTAACAAAAGTGTTAGAAAAACCCCCTGTAACTACCCTGGGTGTATGTTTTTATGGTAGCTGAGATCATAATCTATCTACGTGAGCAACGTCAGATTCACACCTAGCGTCAGTAGCCTCCCACACATTTTTGAATTCATTTTAATGTGACATGTTTTCAGTTTTTTAACAAAAGTGTTAGAAAAACCCCCCTGTAACTACCCTGGGTGTATGTTTTTATGGTAGCTGAGATCATAATCTATATACATAAGCAACGTAAGATTCACACCTAGCGTCAGTAGCCTTCCATACATTTTTAAATTCATTTTAATGTGACATGTTTTCAGTTTTTTAACAAAAGTGTTAGAAAAACCCCCCTGTAACTACCCTGGGTGTATGTTTTTATGGTAGCTGAGATCATAATCCATATACATGAGCAACGTGAGATTCACACCTAGCGTCAGTAGCCTTCCATACATTTTTGAATTCATTTTAATGAGAAATGTTTTCAGTTTTTTAACGAAAATGTTAGAAAAACCCCCCTGTAACTACCCTGGGTGTATGTTTTTATGGTAGCTGAGATCATAATCTATATACATGAGCAACGTAAGATTCACACCTAGCGTCAGTAGCCTTCCATACATTTTTAAATTCATTTTAATGTGACATGTTTTCAGTTTTTTAACAAAAGTGTTAGAAAAACCCCCTGTAACTACCCTGGGTGTATATTTTTATGGTAGCTGAGATCATAATCTATCTACGTGAGCAACGTAAGATTCACACCTAGCGTCAGTAGCCTTCCATACATTTTTGAATTCATTTTAATGTGACACGTTTTCAGTTTTTTAACAAAAGTGTTAGAAAAACCCCCCTGTAACTACCCTGGGTGTATGTTTTTATGGTAGCTGAGATCATAATCTATATACATGAGCAACGTAAGATTCACACCTAGCGTCAGTAGCCTTCCATACATTTTTGAATTCATGTTAATGTGAAATGTTTTTAGTTTTTTAACAAAAGTGTTAGAAAAACCCCCCCTGTAACTACGCTGGGTGTATGTTTTTATGGTAGCTGAGATCATAATCCATATACATGAGCAACGTAAGATTCACACCTAGCGTCAGTAGCCTTCCATACATTTTTGAAGTCATTTTAATGTGAAATGTTTTCAGTTTTTTAACAAAAGTGTTAGAAAAACCCCCCTGTAACTACCCTGGGTGTATGTTTTTATGGTAGCTGAGATCATAATCCATATACATGAGCAACGTAAGATTCACACCTAGCGTCAGTAGCCTTCCATACATTTTTGAAGTCATTTTAATGTGACATGTTTTCAGTTTTTTAACAAAAGTGTTAGAAAAACCCCCCTGTAACTACCCTGGGTGTATGTTTTTATGGTAGCTGAGATCATAATCCATATACATGAGCAACGTAAGATTCACACCTGGCGTCAGTAGCCTTCCATACATTTTTGAATGACACTAGGTGTGAATTTTACGTTGCTCATGTATATAGATTATGATCTCAGCTACCATAAAAACATACACCCAGGGTAGTTACAGGGGGGTTTTTCTAACACTTTTGTTAAAAAACTGAAAACATGTCACATTAAAATGAATTCAAAAATGTATGGAAGGCTACTGACGCTAGGTATGAATCTTACGTTGCTCATGTATATAGATTATGATCTCAGCTACCAGAAAAACATACATCCAGGGTAGTTACAGGGGGGTTTTTCTAACACTTTTGTTAAAAAACTGAAAACATGTCACATTAAAATGAATTTAAAAATGTATGGAAGGCTACTGACGCTAGGTGTGAATCTTACGTTGCTCATGTATATAGATTATGATCTCAGCTACCAGAAAAACATACACCCAGGGTAGTTACAGGGGGGTTTTTCTAACACTTTTGTTAAAAAACTGAAAACATGTCACATTAAAATGAATTTAAAAATGTATGGAAGGCTACTGACGCTAGGTGTGAATCTTATGTTGCTCATATATATAGATTATGATCTCAGCTACCAGAAAAACATACACCCAGGGTAGTTACAGGGTGGTTTTTCTAACACTTTTGTTAAAAAACTGAAAACATGTCACATTAAAATGAATTTAAAAATATATGGAAGGCTACTGACGCTAGGTGTGAATCTTACGTTGCTCATGTATATGGATTATGATCTCAGCTACCATAAAAACATACACCTAGGGTAGTTACAGGGGGGTTTTTCTAACACTTTTGTTAAAAAACTGAAAACATGTCACATTAAAATGAATTCAAAAATGTATGGAAAGCTACTGACGCTAGGTGTGAACCTTACGTTGCTCATGTATATAGATTATGATCTCAGCTACCATAAAAACATACACCCAGGGTAGTTACAGGGGGGTTTTTCTAACACTTTTGTTAAAAAACTGAAAACGTGTCACATTAAAATGAATTCAAAAATGTATGGAAGGCTACTGACGCTAGGTGTGAATCTTATGTTGCTCGTGTATTTAGATTATGATCTCAGCTACCATAAAAACATACACCCAGGGTAGTTACAGGGGGGTTTTTCTAACACTTTTGTTAAAAAACTAAAAACATTTCACATTAAAATGAATTCAAAAATGTGTGGGAGGCTACTGACGCTAGGTGTGAATCTTACGTTACTCATGTATATGGATTATGATCTCAGCTACCATAAAAACATACACCCAGGGTAGTTACAGGGGGGTTTTTCTAACACTTTTGTTAAAAAACTAAAAACATGTCACATTAAAATGAATTCAAAAATATATGGAAGGCTACTGACGCTAGGTGTGAATCTTACGTTGCTCATGTATATGGATAATGATCTCAGCTACCATAAAAACATACACCCAGGGTAGTTACAGGGGGATTTTTCTAACACTTTTGTTAAAAAACTGAAAATATGTCACATTAAAATGACTTCAGAAATGTATGGAGTGCTTTCAACGATGGCCATATTTTGATGTTGCCCTGTGTTTGCATAATGATGATTATGATAATTTTAGTATGTTTTGAGTATGCTTACACTATACATACGCAAATCGTTTTTTTAAAAAAAATTATCTTTCATCGCTTCAAAATGTTTAAACATACATTTTCTCTTCTTTTTCATAAATTCTCTGATTTTTCATAAAATTTTCTGCTGAGAATTTTTAATTTGCATAAAAATATCAAAAATTTTCTGCTGGTGTAAAAAAATTTCAGCAGTAAAAATTTCATTTTTGTGATAGTGATGCCTCTAGCGGTGAATAGCAAAACGCATTTTTTCTGCTGGAAATTTTCTGCTATCTTATACAGCATAGTTGGATGCTGTATAAGACAGCCAAGATTTACCAGCGGAAAATAAGTGATTATGCTACTCGCCACAAGTGGTGCCACTATCATAAAAGAGAATGTGTTTCTCTCATTTTATAACCAGCGGAAATTTTTTATTAATTTTGTACCTCTTTTTTGTACCTTTAGTAAAAAAATCGGAATATGGAATTTTACGATTTTCCATCTTTCTCCGCCATTTTTTAACGAATTATGATAAAATTTGGTTAGCGATTTTAAAGCGAGTTTTGGCCAAATTTCTAGGATTTAATTTATGCTGGATTAAAGTTTCTAAAATTGTTTTTGGATTGAAACATACATTTTAGATGAAGTTCTGGTATCTGTCGTGTGAGTCGCACCGGAAATCCCGCCAATCAGTCAAAATAACCCACAAAAAATTCTTATTTCAACCTTAATCATCAGTATGTTCGGTACAACAAGTTTATCTGACTTGCAGGGGTCCGACTACATACTGTCCATTTCATAACCAGTCCTCATGAAAAATGGTATCTGTACATTTTACACGATATAAATACATTTTAAACTGGAGGGAACTCGGCTATTTCTTAATTAAATTTTGAACAATTTGCATTGCATACAGGGACAATTCAGAAAAAATTTATGGATTAGAATTTGCACTAGAATTTTTTGATTTTCTGCGGCCATAAAAGTTATTTTCAGTTTTTGGCAAATATCCAAGTTTTTGAGATAATTTCCTCTGGTAATTACATAACAAATTCATTCTCTTTAGTGATAGTGCTGCCACTTGCGGAAAGTAGCGTAATCTATGTTTTTCCGGTAGCATGTTTCCGTTGTCTTACCCGGCCTCTCCACCTGACATAATTGTCTGCCATAACATTTACATAACTGGTATACAAAATAATAAAAATGGCGTCGTGTGCGGTTAACGTACCATACATTTGACGTTTAAAAATCATTTGTGTTTTAATATTCAAAGGCGTCGATTGTTATGTTACATTAAAAATCTATTGTGAAAATGCTTTCTAAAAAAAAAATTAAAATTGCGTTCGGGTTGAAAGTTTTGTGTGAGTTAAAGAAACTTCACGAAATTAAATTAAAAAATGAAGAAGCAAAAAAGAAACGAAACCAGCCAGTGTTTTTAGTTAATCCTTTTTTAATTAAACGGGGAGATCACGACATGGAAATGCATCTTTTAAAAGATTTAAACTGGGGTTCTGGTAACGATTTTCAGAATTTTACTAGAATCTATGTAAGTCAATTCGAAGAAATTTTGCCTTTGGTGAGTACTGTGTGCATTAAACTATATATGTACATATATAATATTTTTTTTAATTTTTTTATAACTAATATTTTATTTTGACAATTTTTTGTAGGTGGAACTGGGAATTAAAAAGGAGGACACCGTTATGCGGGAAGCCATCTCCTCAAGAGTAAGGCTCGCAATTACGTTAAGGTTTATTGCGTCAGGTGACTCTTACAAATCTTTGGAGTATATGTCTCGGGTTTCTTTTAAAACCATATCAAAATTCATTCCCGAAGTTCTTCAAGTCATATGAAATGCGCTCGAACCAAAAGTAAACAAAATTAAAATATATTTATGTCGGTACAAAAATACTGAACCAAGTAATATTATTTTTTTTAGGTTCCACAAAAAAAGGAAGATTGGTTAAAAATAGCAGAGCAATTTAATCAAATATGGCAGTTCCCACACACATTGGGTGCCGCTGATGGGAAACATATTAGAATTAAAGCTCCCGCTAGTTCAGGGTCAAATTTTTATTGCTACAAGGGGTATTTTAGCATTATTTTGTTTGCGATTGTGGATGCAAATGGAAAATTTTTATTTATTGATGTTGGATCAAATGGCAGAATAAACGATAGCACAATCTACAAAGATAGTCCTATTTATGAGGCATTGATAAATGGAAGTTTGGACATTCCTCCACCGGCAAAATTACCAGACCAAGAAGTTGAAACGTCCTATTTTTTTATTGGAGATGATGCATTTCCTTTATCCCGACATATGTTGAAACCATTTAATAGGAATATAGAATTAAGTGTCCCTGAAAAGGTGTTTAATTATAGAATCTCCAGAGCAAGGATGATTGATTTGAAACACTACCGATTTAATTGTGAAAACTTCTTGCGCGCTTCATAATTTATTAACAAAAGAATTCCCACATCGTCCAAATGAAGAAGATGAGATTTATACATCGGAAATTAGTTTTGATTCGGTCGGGCGACAATATGTAGAATGCAACAAAACAGCAACGACCACGAGAGGAAATATTGTTAAATATGTTGTTTCCGATGGAATAATTAAGAGTCAGTGGAAGAAAATACAATATATGAATGTATAACATATAAATAAATATATTTATTAACTGAATTATCAGTTTTTTTTAGAAAAGAATTCAATAAAATACAATGGTAAGAATTAAATTTAATTATTACCTATGTTTATAAAGGTAGTAAATAAATTTAATTTTTTAACGAAATTAATAATATAAATTTAATATAATATTAAGGTGAGTATAAATTATAATTTCAATATCATATAGGAAATATATAACCCATATCACAATAATTAATTCATTTTATATATTATGTGTAGTATTACAATAGAGGTGTGTTAAAATGTTTAATATTCATCGATATCGGCTTCATGCATCGCCATATTTACTAGGTTCGACGTTGGACTAGAGCCTATCGGTGTACTTCTGGCAATAATCTGGTTGGCATTGAGATGACTCTGTTTGGATTGATCATGCCAATCATTTTCTCTTGATGATGATGATGAGGAACAAGATGAAGGCGGCCGAATTATTTTAAATGGTTTAATTATTTTAAAAGTAAATGGATGTTTTAATTTATTTAATGAACCACTCAGTACTAGAGATGAGGCTGGTGCAGATCCGAATTGAATATTATGTTGTTGCACTGATGGTTTTAATGGTTCTATTGTATTTTGAGTGGATGACGTTGACAACGGCGAGCAAGATGGAAACTGGTGACTTATTGTTGTTGGATCTGGAGTAGGGAGTGCAAATTTACCGATTTTTCAATTTACCGGTAAACGGTAAATTTTGTATAAGGTCGGTAATTTATCGAAAATTTACCGGTAAATTGAATTTAAATAATAATTTGAAACAATACTATGACTTAGGCATTAAACCAGAAAAAAAAATAATTAACGAGTGCTTGAAATAAATTAATGTACTTTATAAAATAAAATAATAAATAAATTCAATATATCACAAAACATATGTTTATATACAGGGTGTTTGGAGCGTGGACCGAAAATTTTTTTTGGCAGATTATAGGGATCATTTGGAAGCTTTCATTTCATGGAATTGATGTTCTAAGTGGCACGTTAACTGGGATATGATAATTTTTTTTTTAAATTACGAAAAAATCCCGCCTTTAAATTTTCGTAACTTTTTTATTTGTAGTCGTAAAGGCACGACATACATTTTATTCTATTCTGCAATCTGATTTTATTCTAAATACATCATTATTTAATACAATTGCTTTAAGAAAAATGACTTATGGGCTTCAAATCCTAAAAATTTTATAGAACTACAAAAAATATCAGCATCTAAATTCATTTAAAAAAAAACTAATGGTTATTTTGAAATTAGCTTTATTTTAAAAAATGTTCTAATTTATGCCATTTCCAATGGTATACTCACATGCCATAGAAATCACTAATTTCGTGGTCAATATACGAGATAGATCTTGAGGTATGTACGGATAGAGGAGACATCCACCTATGTCATATCCGAAATACAAGTCGCTATACCTCAATTTTCCTCATTATCGATTACACCAAAAGCGTGAGCGAAAATGCAAAAATCTTAACCGGGAGTACGATTTTCATAAAATCAACGGTTTTGCGCTAAGTCCATTTTTGCGAATTTTTGCTGTCCAGCCAGTTCGACTTTTTGGGCAGTTTCTGCTTCAACAACCCATAAGTCCGCTCTAAGTCGTACCCGGGTAGTTTCTGCTTCACACCGTTGTAAAGATGAGATTTCAATCTAATATATACGGATAGAGGAGACATCCTCTTATGTCATATCCAAAATACAAGTCGCTAGGCCTACCTGGTGACTCAACAATTTTTTGAAAATGACCAACGCTTTCCCATAGTAATCCTATAGTAATCTGCCTAAGCAATGTTTTAAATTTTTTTCTAGTTTATGCCCTTTCCTATACTCACATGTCATAGTATACTCACATGTCATAGAAATCACTAATTTCGTGGTCAAAATACGAGATATTATTTTGTCAGGGTTATTTGTGCCAGGGTTAAGAAAATATCTTTTAAGTTATTAATAAATTTGTAATCAACTTCCTTTCAAATCCATAAGCAGGTACCCAGACATAAAAATCCAGGGGTGTGAGGTCTCGGGAGAGCGCGCGCCAATAAATAAGGAAACTCATTTCAATTTTTGGGAATGAATCATCTATGTATTCTCCTACCGTTCATTGGTTATGTGCCGGACAGCCAAAAACAAACAGCACATCTTCCAAAACTAGTAAAATCAAATCAGGTAGCTCCTTCTGAACAGAACAAATTCGAGATAACTATTTCCGGATGGGCGTTCTGACACATAATATGGGCCGATAAGGTTTCGACCAATAACACCAGCCCAAACATTAACGCTAAACTTACTTTGTAAAAAATCCTGCTTTTTCATATGTGAATTTTTGCCTTTTCTGCCCCAATGAAGCAGACTATGTAAATTCACAATTCCCTCACTATTGAAGTTAGACTCCTTTGTCCACAAAGTCCTTTTCAAAAAGCTATCATCCTCAATATCTGTCTACAAAACTCCAGCCGTCAGTAATAGATTTTAAAAAATAAGTAAACTCTGTGTTAATTGCCTTGTGCTGTTCACTTAATATGTCAATCTGCTACTGAAAGTGCCCGTGTGTTTCACTTTGTTCTTGTTAAATTGTTAATTGTTCCAGGCCTTGAAAAAGGTAATAATGCTACCCTTTTCGAGACCTGGAATAATTAACAATTTAACAAGAACAAAGTGAAACACACAAGCACTTTCGGTAGCAGATGCTGACATATTGACTAAACAGCACAAGGTAATTATCACACAGTTTACTTATTTTTTAAAATCTATCAATAACTTAAAAACATTTTCTGAACCCTATCACAAATAACTCTAACAAAATAGTCTCTCCTATTTTGACCACAAAATGAGTGATTTCTATGACATGGCAGTATACAGGCAATAGACAATTTTTTTAAGCAAGGCTAAGTTCAAGATAGTGACGTTTTTCATAAAACTACACATTTTTTAGGATTTGGAAGCTCATAAGTCATTTTTCTAAAATAAATTGTATTAAATAATGATTTATTTAGAATAAAATCACATTGCAGAATATAATAAAAGTTATTTCGTTACAAACAAAATGTTATGAAAATTTAAAGACGACATTTTGGATAATTTAAAAAGAATTAAAATTATGATATCTCAGTTGCCACTTAGAACATCAGTTTAATGGGATAAAAGCTTCCAAATAACCCCGCCCCTAACCTCCCCCACCAATTGCCAAAAAATGTTTGGTCCACGCTCCAAACACCCTGAATAAGTTCATTTCATTTCATTAAATAAAATTCATTACATAAATCTTCAGTATACCTACATTTTTCTTCAAAATAAGCACTGATGGAATTCTATACCTTAAATAAATCCCTCGTTCGATTCGAACATGCTCTCCATTTTTTACAATAAAATGCGCCTTATTAATAAATATAATTTTACCGAAAAAATCGGTAAATTTATAAAAATTTACCGATAAATTGGAAATATATTTTATACGGTAAATACGGTAAATCGGTAAACGGTAATGCACTCCCTAATCTGGAGTGTTTATTATTGTAACTCTCAAATCAGCCATCTGTTGCTGTATTGATGCCATAAATTGGACGGCGTGAACTAAGGGTAGCTTCCTAAGGTTTGATGCTATTTGAAGTCCAAACAAATGAAACTCATCCTCCTCTTTCTCAGAATTTACTGCTGAAATGAATTTGTTGAGCGCTTCATCAAAATTTGATAATGGCAAAACCGGAGCAGCCACTCTTTGTTTTTTTGGTAGTGGTGTGTCAAATTCAAAATCAGTAGCATCACTTTCAGAGGTCTGAGAATCAAGATGTGCAGCATCAGAACTATTAGTACTTTCTGAAAACTATAACAATTTATTTAACCCTCGTCCGGCGGCATAATTTTACAATGCTAAAAGATGGCAGACGTACAATTGTACTTTCACATATTTTATATGAAAATCGTCACTGTAGAGATAATTTTTGTAAATAGATAATATTTGGAATTTCCACATTATTAAAATGTGGAGATCTCACAAAGCCTTAACTCTCTCCGGTTTCCACAAGAAGACTTATTAGTACTTAAAAACAGAAAAGGTACAATTGTACCTATGCCGCCTGACGAGGGTTAAAAGGAAAGCAAAACGAATTTAGAAAAGCAAAAAAATTAATATTATATGAACTCACATTTGTATCGCCTTTCCTGTAAATTATACATGGATCCAAAAAGGACATTTCATTAAAATAAAAAAGAGTAGGTTCTTTTATTTCCTCCAAACCGGCCCCAGATTTTTTAGAATTTTCAATTTTTTTCTTTTCGGCAGTGTAAGACGTGCGAAGGCTTTTAATTTTTTTTTATAAAGTCTTCGTCTAAGCCCATCTCCGTGGCAATTTTTCGGTAGGTATTATTTTTGATATCAGTCCTCCTAAACAATTTTGAATTAATGTTCCAGAGACATTCATTGCCTCTATACAATTCAATGAGTTTTAGTATTTCCTGTTTAGAACTCATTGTCACAATTAAATTAAGTATATAAGATAATTTATATATAATATAAAAATTTCACACAAATTTCCAAACACTTTAATATACCACAAACTAATTCTTTAAACACACACAGAAAAATGAAATCGCCATTTTGAAAAATACAAAACGTCTATACACTATTATAATTAAACAAATACAAATAATAATCAAGTCGTCTGGTTAGTATCTGTCATACAAAACAATTTAGACATCTCGGCAGAAAATGATTGTACGACATATGTCAACTAGTTCAAATTTGAGTCTCCACGTGCAACTGTTCGAAAATTAATGTTATAACTTGATGTTAATGGCTCGTGGAGAGTAGGCGATATACTACATTAAAATTGCCCTAATTTTATCGTTCATATATTACTCAATCGCGTTAAAATTATTCGCGGGGATTCTACGAATTGGTTAAACATGTTTATAGCGCCCAAACATGTAATCATTGCCATACGCACACTTGCTGTTACAAATGTGAGATATTGTCACACGACGTACACCTAATTGAAAATTTTTTTATCTGTGCAATTATTAGCAAAAGCACTTGATAATTATTAAAAACCAATTAAAATAATTCCATCTTTGAGAAATGTGTGTACATTTAATATGCATTTGTCGCGTAATCGAGATAAATACGTCAAACGGAAAATAAAGTGATAAGACACTTTGCATATGCGCGGATTACAAGAAATTCGTATATAAAAGGTGTATAGTATGCAAAGTGAAACCTCTGTTAAATTGATTTTTACTTTAATTAAATAACGGTAGTCGTCGTAATAACAATTAATTAATTTATAAGTAAAAATAATTAGAGTCTGCCAATAAAAATATTTATAATGTGCAGCGGCAACAACAACAACTACAAATTAATATCGATCGAGGAGTTGCATAATCTCAAATTAAAATTTTTCTTATCTAATGCCTGTAATATGCGTACAGCGTCTAATCTATATAGTGACTCAGTGCGTATATCGACATGCATAATATGTAAGATTGTCGAAGATGATTACATTTTCCGGTTAAGTATTTTTACACGTACTAATGGTTTATATTTTGATCGCGATTCGCGATCCGTCGACATCATAATTATGTTATTTATTATTATATGAAAATGCGAATTCAACCGGTTTGTGTGCCGCAATTTTTTACGCGGAAATACGTGTCTGAATTGTGTCATTTCGACGTGCATCTACTACACTCGGCCTCGTCTCAAGTAAAAATATTTCTATAATCGAGTTTTTTTATACATAGATTTTCGCTATTGGGTGGTGGTGGCGGTTCATAAAATACCTTAGACCGACGTATCATTGACCCTTCGATGGTCAATTCAATATTTTGATGAAATTATGCTTGTGAAATTGAAGTATTTAATTTAATTTTGGTGTCGTCATATAAATATCGCAGATTTACATATTATGTATGTAAAGCGACTGTTATGCAAAATACATATAATCATAATTTTACCTCAAATTATAAATCCACTTATTACCGTTTTTCGTCATGTGGAAGTCGATAATTTAATTTTATAATTGAATTTTATTTTTTATGAAATATTGAACGTGTGTGCGGTAATCGGCTAATGGGAAAATGTTATGATGTATTGAAGCATAAATCGGAATAAGACCTTCGATAGCTCAGTTGGTAGAGCGGTGGACTGTAGATGATCAATGTTGTTATCCATAGGTCGCTGGTTCAAATCCGGCTCGAAGGATTTTTTTTTCTTCCAGGTTGATACAGGGTTAAGTTAATATGAGTGAACTATATTTGGTGAGGATAAAGTGGCATGATGCTTCAAACAACTTTAACTGGTTGGCGGTTAACTTACCGTTGAAGTAAAAATAAAATGATACCAGCACCCTTGGATTTATGAAAGAGTAATTTCAAATTGGGTATATGACACCATCATCAAATTACAAGGGACAATTTTATATTCCATATCATGCAATTTTGAATGAAAATTCAAGAGAAACAAAATTTCCGTTTGTATTTGACACCTCAATGAAGTCAACATCTGATTAAGCAAACACAGGAAAGACCGATTCTACCTATGGCTTCGTTATAAAAACCAGTGACCAAATGAAAAACGTTCGATAAACCAAACACCCAGCGGACCATGCCTCCCGTGATATTTCACTATCAAAATTAACGACCCTGGAACAACGGTGGACTGGATATGAAATAATCAAAAAACCTGTAACAAATGAATCCATTCGAGCAATAGAACTCAACATACCATTAACCATAATTTACCACCCAGTAAGAGCCATTCAAGGGGGTTTCTGTGCGTACGAAATATCAACCTTAAGGGATCAACAATCAGTTAAGAAGAAGAACACCATCGCCTCGCTGAATCGAATCTTGGATAACGATGGCCTTATAAGGGTAGGAGGAAGACTCAAAAATTTGGATCTCCCATTCGAGGAAAAACATCCTCTAATTCTACCATCTAAATCACACTTTACCAGCCTAATTAATAATTGGGCATATGCGTCTACGCTACATGGCACCAATGCATTAACATTAGCATTTCTCCGGAAAACTTTCAGGATAACAAGAAGTAAGGAATTACATTTAAAAATGCAATATTTGTTTCCTATTCCAAAGCAAACGTGCAGAACAACTCATGGGAGATCTGCCAAGAATACGAGTCACCCCGATATGGCCATTCACACACACGGGTGTCGATTATGCCGGTTCATTTAAGACACGAATATCAAAAGGCAGAGGAAAGAAGGCCTGCAAGGGATACATTACGGTCTTTGTATGCCTTTCCTCAAAGGCAGGTTATCTCAAAGTAGACTCTGATTTAACTGCAAACACCTTCTTGGCAGGATTCAAAAGATTTACATCGTGACCGGGAAATATTGCCCACATATTCAGTGATAGCGGTATGAAGTTCATTAAGGCAAACAAACTTTTAATCCAAAACGAACGGCACTGAGAGAAAATTATCCATGATTATTTTTCAATGCAGAGCATTACATGGCACTTTATACCTCCAAGCACTCCGATTCTGGAAGGCTGCGGTATGTGGATCTTCTAACTTCGGGACACTTTTTAACTAGTAATGCTTGACTGGCTCCCGCAGCGAATGATTTGTTAAATAAAATTCTCGCTACCGACCACATTGGAGGGGAATTAAATGCACCCACAGGTCCGGAAAAGATGGGTTCTCAGCTTCAACACCGGACCAAGTGTCTGGCAGCTGAACGTAACGGTGGGTGACTTAGTGCTGATTAAATAAGATAACTCCTCTTCTTTGATGTGGGCAAGGAGTCGAGTCAAAGAAATTCACCCGGGTGAACTAATCTTGCAAGAGCAGCCACGATTTCCACTATCAAAGGAGAAATTAAACGTCCTACTACAAAATTGTGTCCTGTGCTAGCCGTAGCAGATGAAAGTGGTAGCCCATCAACTGAAGATGATATAGCCTTGCTCACAGTATTATGAGTTAGAAGACACAGGAGGCATATATTTCGATAATATAGGAGAGGTTCAGCTACTTGCTGCACACTGGAATCTAATCATTCGATATAACTTGAAGAGTTACTGGGACGAAGCCACCAACGCAGATAAAAATCTCCTGTTACATTCTAGAGCATGTAACAATCTTCAGAAAAGCGTCTTCAGTGGCATATTGAAATCTATTCTAGACACACAGCAAGCCCTGTCTCGATCTTGCTGAACAAGTAGGGTCAACGGTGAAAAATGTCGACCAAATCGTTGGGCTGGAGTAGCTCATACTAGATCACTTCGAACTGATCCCACCAGCTTCTTGCCATGAATATTCCATTTGATGGTTCAAGTTGAAGCATGGCCGGGTTTACTCCACAACTGCGCTTTGGGTTGTCATAATGCATCCACTTTTTGTAAAAAACCCTTCCGATTTTGTCTTTGGAGCAGATGCTCGCACGAGGAAAAACTCCGTTCGACGTCTCTTGGCGTGAGTTCATACGGAACCCAATTTCTTTGTTTTTGCACTATACCTATGGTCTTGAGACGGTCTTGAATCGCTTGTTGAGTCACTCCCACAGTTTTAGCGAGCTCCGGAATCAGTACTCACATGTTTTTATTGATGGAGCATGTTCCTCATATACGTGAAATATTTCACTCGTCCCGATTGAAAAATGTTGCTTTTCACCCTGTTCGCTGCCCGTTTTCAAAAAATTGTGTGACGTTGAATCTGGATATTATTTGGGCCACTGTAGAATGACTTCGGCCAACTATAATTTTCCAATTTCGCGCTCAGATTTTCCAGTCCGTTCCACATTAATGGGTAGGACAAATTAATTCGGTCCGTTTTTTTAATTTAAAAAATGCATTGATGTTAAAATAAAATGAATGAACAAATTAAGTAAAATATTGTCCATCGCTGCGTACAACTTTTTCCTACCTCTAAGGCAATTTTCGAATCCCATCTCATAAAAACGTTTCGTCTTTTGAGGCGATCCAAGTTTAAAGCCAATTTTCAATTTCTTCGAAAGAAATGAACCGGTAATCTACCAAATCGTGTTGCATCCGTCGAAACAACCAAATAATCAGCGGGTGTGATAAAATATCCCACTTGAGTGTTTCCAAATATTGTTTACGACTTTTGCAATGTGAGGCTGAGCGTGGTCATAAAGAAGAATAACTTTATCATGCCTTTCCTCATATTCCGGTCGTTTTTCTCGTATTGCACGGCTCAAACGAATTAATTGTAGTCTGTACCGCTCCTACAGGTTGTAGCAGTTGTTAGTACACAACGCCTCTTTTGGTCCCACCAGATACACAGCAAAACCTTTGAACCATGAATGTTCGTATTTCGTGTTGATGTTGAGGGCGATAGAAGATCCACTTCTCGTCACCAGTCACTATCTGATGTAAATAACTCTTTCTTGTTTGCTTTAAAGCAGCTGTTCACCCAATTGACCCAATTGCCTTGATTTTGAATCATGCCCGTACATTTCAATCGTACGGAAACTGTTTGTTGGGTCACCCTCAAAGTACCAGCAAGCTTCTCTTGCGTTTAAATCGGATCTTCGTCGAGCAATGCCTCTAATTCATCGTCTACGAATTTTTATTGGCTGTCCTAAGCGAGGGTTAGCTTCAACACCGAAATCATCATTTTTGATGCATCGAAACCATTCTCTACATTATTTATCGGTTGGAGCATTGCCACCGTAAACTTCCACAAGCATTCAATGTGTTTCAAACTGAATGTTAACGGCAGATGTCTAATCCGTCAGAAACAACGGAAATCAGCTGTCACAATAAAAAGTGTATTATAGTTAGAGCCACTTTTAGAAAACGGACCAAATTATTTGTAGTCCCAATATTATTTGGCGTTCTTCGTTGGTAGTTCCTTTACTTCGGTGATCAATCAATTTATCATTTTATAAGGGACACTTTTAATATTTTATTCTGTAATCTTAGTGTGAATCCACCGTCTTCTTTACGGTTTCGATGAAGTGTTCCTCACAAGGTTGATTCTTTCCGAGAGTTTACAAGATTGATTCTTATGCGGAATCTTCGGCGCTTTTATCCAAATCAATCGTGGCTTATATTGAAACTAAATTTTGGTTGTTGTTATTAGTGAGGTGCAAGCAAGCTGGTAGGATCGATGGCCGATGTGTTTTCTGCACTCCTAACCACGATAATTTTAATGACGACTTCTTCCAGCTTGACAAAGACTTTAGGAACTTGTATTCGATTCAATCGGCCAATCAATCATTAATTCGAAAATAATTTGGTTATATAACCGCAAAAAAGAGGCGACCATACATATCGTTTCATGAGATGTAGTGGTATGGGTAACTGCAGCAGGGAAACTTTCGAATTTCAAATTGAAACTTTGCATACCGATTAAGCCCACTTTGTGCTAATGAGTTTGTGCTCTTTTCACAAGAAAATATGAGTGCTAGTCCAGAAGCCGAGAAAACGGTAAAAGAAAATTTCAAAACAAATTTCAAACAAACAAAAGGTACGTTATGGTAACGTACCTACAGGATCACCGTTTTCGTTAGCCTTCACGCCTCTATCATATCATATATCATATCATAGAAATATGATTTTCATAAATTTTCATTCATAATTGAGGAAAAACAAATTTGCCCCTAAAAGATACTACATTAAACAAAATACCGTTCAATAATATTTGTGCTGAACAGCAAATTAAAAAATAGAAATAACATATTATAAATTCCAAGAATAAGGAATTCAGATAGTATATTCCTATCAGGCATGTATGAATTATTGCTAATCCAAAATTGGCCCAATTCCATTGAACAACAACGACTATTGCATGAACAATTTTCTGACAAAAGTGTTCTAAAAACCAATGAAGTAGGCACTTCTGATTACATATTCCTATCAGGTATGTTCATTGCCATCAGGAATATGTAATCAGAAGTGCCGACTTCATTGGTTTCTAGAACATTTTATATCAGGAAACGGTTCATTCAACGGTTTTCGTTGTTCAATGGAATTGGGCCAATTCTAGATTAGCACAAATTCAGTCAATATATTTTCGGGTGGCAATGAACATGTCACAAGAACATGCTATCTGAATCGCTTATTTTTAGATTTTAGAACATTTTACTTCTTTTGTTTAATTTGTTGTTCAACACAAATATTATTGAACGATATACCCCTGTATTGGGTTTGTTTAATATAGCATCTTTTAGGCGTAAGTGTGTTTTCCTCCATTTCTGAATGAAAATTTATGAAAATCATATTTCTATGATAAGCACAAATTTTGTCAGATAAGCTGCCTTTGGAAATTGTTAAAATTAGGCTTAAATTATTTCTGGTTTTTCCTAGAAATCGGGTGTTATTTGTTTCGTCTTTCAGGCGAAATTTAAAATTTTCTTTTACTGTTTTCTCGGCTCCTGAGCCAGCACTATTTTTTTCCCGGGAGCACCACTAAATAGCACAATTTGGGCTTAATCGGAATGCAAAGTTTCATTTTGAAATTTGAGAGTTTCCCTGCTGCAGTTACCCACACGATGTGTGCTAGTAAAATTAAAATTAATAAATAAAGTTAGTATCCCTCGCGTCAGCTGAAAACAAATCAGCTATTACGCTGCAACAGCTGAACTAAACCAAATACAAATCAATGATTGTAACGTGTGTTACATGGACACAGCGGGTATATCGCTTGCAACTCTTGTGCAAAGTGCATAAAATTGCGTTGCGCCTAAACGACTATTACACACAACTATAATACCATTCGGATTGTTCTTACGCCTGCGAGTTAGGCAGGTAATGCCATACCATAACACACATTATGCAAAGTAATTTTATTAGACGTCCCTTAAGCTAGCAGAACCCATATAGCAGAACAATACAAGATAGTACGGATAATAATAGGCTAATTATAGGCTAATTAAATGCCCCATTAACAAATTTTGGGCTCCACCCCTTCCAACTAAAACGCGGGTTCTGCTAGCTTAAGAAAAAGTTAGCAGAACCCATATCAAAAACTGATTTAAAAATAATTGGAAAATTAACGGTTAATTTTAGGCTAATTAAATGCCCTATTTAAATTTTTTTATTCTGCTCGAACTAGAAAATGCAAAAGGCTTTATCATTTCAAAGCTAGCAAAACCCAAATCGAAAATCGGACCAAACCCGAAATTAGAATGCAAAACAAGATCTATTGATAAGCAAATAATTTTAGGCTCACTATGGGCTATTCAAATGCTCTATTAAAAAATTTTGGGCTCCACTCGTTTTTGACCAGACTTCAATTCATTTAATCTAAAGCCAGCAGAACCCAAATTGAAAATCGGACTTAAACTGAAATTAGAATGCAAAACAAGGTCTATTGATAAGCAAATAATTTTAGGCTCACTATGGGCTGTTCAAATGCTCCATTAAAAAATTTTGGGCTCCACCCGTTTTTGACCAGACCAGGTCATTTAATCTAAAGCCAGCAGAACCCAAATCGAAAATCGGACCAAAACCGAAATTAGAATGCAAAACAAGATCTATTGACAAGCAAATAATTTTAGGCTCACTATGGGCTATTCAAATGCCCCATTAAAAAATTTTGGGCTCCACCCGTTTTTGACCAGACTTCAGGTCATTTAATCTAAAGCCAGCAGAACCCAAATCGAAAATCGGACCAAAACCGAAATTAGAATGCAAAACAAGATCTATTGATAAGCAAATAATTTTAGGCTCACTATGGGCTATTTAAATGCCCCATTAAACAATTTTGGGCTCCACCCGTTTTTGACCAGACTTCAGGTCATTTAATCTAAAGCTAGCAGAACCCAAATTGAAAATCGGACCAAAACTGAAATTAGAACGCAAAACAAGATCTATTGATAAGCAAATAATTTTAGGCTCACTATGGGCTATTCAAATGCTCTATTAAAAAATTTTGGGCTCCACCCGTTTTTGACCAGACTTCAATTCATTTAATCTAAAGCCAGCAGAACCCAAATTGAAAATCGGACTTAAACTGAAATTAGAATGCAAAACAAGGTCTATTGATAAGCAAATAATTTTAGGCTCACTATGGGCTATTTAAATGCCCTATTAAAAAATTTTGGGCTCCACCCGTATTTGACCAGACTTCAATTCATTTAATCTAAAGCCAGCAGAACCCAAATTGAAAATCGGACTTAAACTGAAATTAGAATGCAAAACAAGGTCTATTGATAAGCAAATAATTTTAGGCTCACTATGGGCTATTCAAATGCCCCATTAAAAAATTTTGGGCTCCACCCGTTTTTGACCAGACTTCAATTCATTTAATCTAAAGCCAGCAGAACCCAAATTGAAAATCGGACTTAAACTGAAATTAGAATGCAAAACAAGTTCTATTGATAAGTAAATAATTTTAGGCTCACTATGGGCTATTTAAATGCCCCATTAAAATTTTTTGGGCTCCACCTGTTTTTGACCAGACTTCAGGTCATTTAATCTAAAGCTAGCAGAACCCAAATTGAAAATCGGCCCAAATTGAAAGTCTGGTCAAAAACGGGTGGAGCCCAAAATTTTTTAATGGGGCATTTAAATAGCCCATAGTGAGCCTAAAATTATTTGCTTATCAATAGATCTTGTTTTGCATTCTAATTTCAGTTTTGGTCCGATTTTCAATTTGGGTTCTGCTGGCTTTAGATTAAATGACCTGAAGTCTGGTCAAAAACGGGTGGAGCCCAAAATTTTTTAATGGGGTATTTGAATAGCCTATAGTGAGCCTAAAATTATTTGCTTATCATCAGATCTTGTTTTGCGTTCTAATTTCGGTTTTGGTCCGATTTTCGATTTGGGTTCTGCTGGCTTTAGATTAAATGACCTGAAGTCTGGTCAAAAACGGGTGGAGCCCAAAATTTTTTAATGGGGCATTTAAATAGCCTATAGTGAGCCTAAAATTATTTGCTTATCAATAGATCTTGTTTTGCATTCTAATTTCGGTTTTGGTCTGATTTTCGATTTGGGTTTTGCTAGCCTTGAAATGATAAAGCCTTTTACATTTTCTAGATCGAGCCTTCTTTAATTAGCCTAAAATTAACCGTTAATTTTCCAATTATTTTTAAATCAGTTTTTGATATGGGTTCTGCTAACTTTTTCTTAAGCTAGCAGAACCCGCGTTTTAGTTGGAAGGGGTGGAGCCCAAAATTTTTTAATGGGGCATTTAATTAGCCTATAATTAGCCTATAATTATCCGTACTATCTTGTATTGTTCTGCTATATGGGTTCTGCTAGCTTAAGGGACGTTTTATTAGTATGATTTGCATTTTTGGGTGTATGCACCGCACCGTACACAGTCTGCAAATCATACGATGGTTTTTTATTGTTGTTGCATGAGCGGCCTTCTACTGTGTTTGTATGTAAACTATCGATTTTTTCTTCTTATGGTGAAGAACATCAAAATAAATTTGCTAAAATAGGGATTCGATAACAATCATTGGATGGATTAACTTGTGAACAATCCACATAAAGTTAATGTGCAAAGTAAAAAAAAAACATTACAAATTTAATTATTGAAAGGGTGGGACTTTGAAAAATGTCCATGTTATCAAACATTTTGGTGATAATTTTTTTTTTGTAAATGCTGATATAGTGTTGGGATAATTTGAAACACCCCAAGATACGATTCATCAGAAAATTGTGCTTAGAAAAGCCAAGACCAATACAAGGTGATTTACTATTTTTTTTAATTATCAAAAGTGTTCTTGGTGCTGTTTGGTTACGCATACAAAATTTTGTTTGCTTTGGTCTGTAAGAGACAAATTAAGATTAGTGAAATAAAGTTTGTGTCTTAGTCATTGAAACATTATGGTGATTTTGTTTCTGTGAAATAAACTCGCTTAATAATACACAGTCAAGCGAGGGTGGATTATTGCAACTCAAAGTTGGTCAATTAATAACATTGTGCATTTTGAGTATAGTGCATACAAATCGTAACGACGACATTTTTACAAGAAGTATCGAATGAGTTCGGCACATTAAGAAAAAGAAACATTTGAGCATAAAACCGATCGAAACTACTACGTTCAAGCCTTGGTGCGCGTGCGCACGTGTGGTGTTAATGTACGAGGAACCACACCTAAAGCAACGGTTTGTGGTTGCATGTGTGGTAGGAAAGTTACTGTTAACTATACCTAGAGCAGCGGGTGGGTATAGCTGAATATTTTGGACGGCAATTTTAAAACATTGTTCGGCGGCATTTTCGTTACAAACGAGTTCCAGCGTAGACCGGTTGATCGAGTGTACCGTTAACCCGAAGGCGGTAGTTTGGTGAAGGCGTGGCAGCAGCCGCATGGATCGAATGCAGTATACTACAACGTTATTCATCAGAATTTTGGCTAAGTTTTATAATACATTTTCATATTTTTAAAAATTTCTTTCTTTTTGTTGAATTTTTTTTCGTTAAACAATATTACATACATTGTTTTTAGTTTTCAATTTATTTACTGTTCTATTTAGTTTTGGTATAAATTACAAATTTTTTTTTTGAGCAATCTTATTGGAATACAAAGTCAACTTTTTTTTTGAAAAATTTCCAGTTAATCAAAAATTTTTTGTTCTCTTTCATAGCAATATTTGTACTATAGGACCCGAGACAGTACCAAGGTCGTTGGAGCGCTTCATCACCAAGGACACTCCGTCGAGGTAAACTAACATATATACCGTATTTTTTTTTGGTTTCTTTGCTCACATTTTTCGTGTAATGCTGATTAACTCGGAATTTGTCTATATTTATTAATTTTCTTAGTTTTCTTTTATAAACAATAAGTTTATTCAATCTTGATTTGAAGTCATACTTTGTTTTATTTCCGTTTCTTTAATAACATTGTATAATGTTTAATTGTAGTCTATTTTTTTGTAATACAATTTTTGGATTATTGAATTATGTACAATTTAAATCATTCAGTCTATTTATTATTTATCATGAGTGAGTAAAAATTCGACCAAATGGAGTGAGGGGAAAAGGTGAGTTGGGTTGGAGAGAGCTTGCGTAGAGTGTAATTTCATGCCATGATTGTGTTGAGTCGGCCAGAGCACCACCCCACGGCCATTATTACCTCCACCACTGAGCTAGCGGCGGAAGTCATGGCGTGCTCTGGTGAACACTATTTTTTTTAGTTTTTTTTTCTTAAAAATAAAAATACATTATTATTATTAATTTTTTTGCTAACGGCAGCCAACTTCGATAGCGGTCGTTACATGATACAACCTACTATGCAAAATTATATTTTATGAATTTTAATTCATAACCATAAAACCCCGAACCCCTAATATCTAAATTTATGGCCAAAACAGTCGTATATACAGAATGCCAAGACAGCAACGGAAATTGACACAAATGTCCTCTATCTTGACGTGAAGTTTGAGTGCGATCCGTCGTTCATCTCAAGTGAGTTTCCCGATTTTTATAATGAATAAAAACATCGAAAAAAGAAAAAAGGTCAGCCAGAGCCATGCCAGCTGGTGAATCCCGTTCGGTTGTTCTATGATATTTGTTGAGTTTTTCATTGAAATTCATTCACAATGATGTTTTCTTTCCACAAACCTAGCTCTCAAACGCCGCATAATGCACATAGATAATATTTTTTTTTTACCGTCTGACGTTCTGGCAAGGATTCCGAGTACACAACACCGCGATAATCAAAGAAAATAGTGAACATATACCTTGACATTTAATCGAGTTTGACGTAGCTTTTTCGGTTTCGGCTTAGTTCAAACCCATCTCTGATCACCAGTTATAATGCATTTTATGAATGACCTAGAATGCACCAAGCTTATTGTACCTAAAATGATTTTATCCTTGAAAGTACGTCGTATCTTTATACGGTTTCATCTGGAGATGCGTTATGATTTCTGGTATTTGAGATGCTGTATAAGATAGCGGAATTTAGACAGCAGAAAATGGGAGATTGCGCTACTCACCGCAAGTGGCAGCACCGTCACTAAAGAGAATTAATTTTGTTATATAATTACCAGCGGAAATGTTTCATTCATTATGCACCATTTTTTTCACTAAATAAAATATCTCAACGGAATAAAATATTAAAAGTGATCCTTAAAATGGCAAGTTGATTGATCTCCGATGTAAAGGAACTCGGTATATGAAATATTGAAATTTAAAAATAATCCGTCTATCCACCATTTCTTTCACTAGTAATCATACTTTCGGTTGTTTTTCTAGTAGCTTAGGTCATAGTGAGACTATATGGAAAATTTGGGGAAAAATCATGGACAAGAATTTTCACTAGAATTTTTTGATTTTCTGTGGCCATATAAGTGATTTTCAGTTTTTGACCAATATCTCAAAAACTTCCACTAGTAACCAATACTTTCGGTTGTTTTTTTAGTTTTATGGAATTTTCCATAGAGTCTCAGTATGACCTAAGCTACTAGAAAAACAACCGAAAGTATGATTACTAGTGGAAGAAATGGTGGATAGACGGATTATTGTTAAATTTCAATATTTCATATACCGAGTTCCTTTACATCGGAGATCAATCAACTTGCCATTTTAAGGATCACTTTTAATATTTTATTCCGTTGAGATATTTTATTTAGTGAAAAAAATGGTACATAATGAATGAAAAATTTCCGCTGGTAATTACATAACAAAATTAATTCTCTTTAGTGATAGTGCTGCCACTTGCGGCGAGTAGCGCAATCTCTTATTTTCCACTGTCAAAATTCCTCTATCTTATACAGCATGCTTTTGAGTCCTAATAAGATTCCAATGAGTTACTTTACCGTTTGTACATTTCTACGACAAATGGTCTTGCTCTATTTATTTAAGATTAATTAGAAAATTATTTTGTTTGACAACACCTTCAAATCTATATCTAATAATAAACGCGCCGATCGTATAAAAATCATTCAATGTAGGCCGACAAAAATATTAAACAAGATACATTCTAATTAAACTACACAAATAAATCATCACAAACAATTTTTTTGAAGATCACTGCAACGGTGTCTTATGTAAGATAAACTTCAAAACCATAAATAAAAAAAAAAATATTCCCATATAAAGGTAAATATGAAGCCAAGCCCATATAATACAAAGTTGTTCGCGTTCGTTCTGCAATTTTTTTTTTGTAACTCTCTTAAGTTCGTCTATTTAATACCGCAGGTAACAAGTGAGATCCTTTTAAAGAAAACTTCGTGAATTCTTCTTACGTTATTAAATTGTTTAGTTTTTAATGTCAATAACACATAAATGTTCATTTTTCTATATAAACAATATAATTATATATCCTACTTTCAATTTATTGAATTCAATAAGACAATCACTAATCATCATCATCATCATCTTGGAAATTCTATAGTTATCCAATTACTCAAATAAAATTATTAAAATATAAATTGTTGTGTTGTGCAATGTGCTTTAAATGTGAATTATTTGGATTATTTATTTTATTAAGTTTAGGGTAACAGGGTGTAACTTAACCATAGAGAATTTTATAATCTAGACCTATACACCTGCGCTTTTAGTCGAAAATCAATGTCCCGGTTAGAGATTACAACTCAGTTTAGGGCCAAGAACTTTTCAGGGCCATTCTGTTTAATCGAAAATGATTTCAGTATAGATTTCTAGTGATCTATGTTGATAAAGTATCCAAATCTGAACTAACGGCGGATGACCTATTAGTTCGATGTTTTGAGCATTTAAATATTCAGTTGTTGATGCCATTGTGTGAGAGCTTGTCGATGGTTGGCTTACCTTATTTGGCCGAAGACATTTGGCGACCTGTCACAATGTAATAGACATGTTTTGAAACGCCGCGGCCAACTTTTTGAGCATTTCTTATGAGAGAGTACAGAGTACTATTATATCTTTCCACCATACCATCTGATAGAGGATGTAAAGGCGTTGTTCTTGCTTTATGTACTATATACCAAACAACCGAAAAATTTTCTGGAAAATCACCGATTTAAAACTTCTTAATTGTTTTGAGTGAATTTTCATCTGAACTCCATAGCGGCTAATCCAGTTGTTAATTGGATATAGGACACACCTCCCAAACATGGTAGAATCAAATGGTCCTTCCATGTTTATGGTAATTCTCTCGAATGGTGCGCCAACGTTGTACTGTTGCTTATGATCTGATACTGCTGCACATTGTTCACATCATTATCACCACGCTACTACTGACTGTCTACATTCGACGAATATTTGTAATTGTTTTAAAAATTGCTTAACTTTGTTACGACTTTTCTTTTTTGTCATAACAATCATTTCCCTACATACGATTACTCTTAGTATTTTACTTCTATGGCGAATTTTGCGTTGTGGCTGATAGCAATGCCACCTGGGTACGAACACGTGCCATTTTTCTGTACTAAAATATTTTCTACCATGTGGACATGTTATTTTTAATTCTAGTGTTTCTCCCTACGATAAGGACGCGCGATCGTCGGTTAAATGAGAGAGCGAGACCAATGTGCATCGGGTGTGTGCGAAGCAATGCGCTCTTCGTGATTTCCAACAAAGTAGCTGACATCTGGTGAACAAAATGTGAATCATAGTTTGCTATGAAGCAAGGGGGATTAACACTGTCATAACAAAGGATTTGACAATTCTCGCCTCCTTGTAGACGTAGAAACCAACGCTATCTACATTCGATGAAAATCGCCAATATGTTTCACGTTTGTATCAATACGAATTTGCATCAACTGCACGAAAAACAGAGAATGAAGAAGATTCTTCTAGAGCGTCTTGGCGTTCGTTGTGTGGTGCTCGTTTTTTTGGTTAGTCAGTCGGGTGTAGAATTTTTTTATTCAGATGCGTCGAGTTTAAGTAAATTTTTTTCATTTTGGTAAATTAATATCTTGGCCTGTAAAACCTAAATCATCGAAATAAAAATAAAAAGTTTATATGCGATATTTTTCTGTAAAATAATAAACATAAATAATCTGAGTTTTATTGTATTTAAATAATAATATATATTTTCGACATTGGTGACCATTTCATATACCTAACGAGAACTTGAGTGATAGAAAATTTTCCTAATTTGGGTGTGAAATAATAATTTCGAAAAATAATTTCGTGAGTGGAAATTATCTGAGTGTAGAGAAATTCGTTTTAAAATATTGAGTGGCAGATTTATCTTCGTCTTTTACGAGGCCCGTCTGCATTAACGTGTACCACATTTACGGTGGCGTGACCACCAACAACGACAAGGGTGTGCCGCAACGGTAAAGTACAGGGTGGCCAATCACGTGGCCTAAATTAATTGGGATATCGGCTGGTGAGCCGCAACGTTTGGACGATTTTAGGCGAACCAACGCCCAACGATACGGGAGGCTAGTGGAGGCCACATCGTTTGGTTATTGTAGTTTACCGGCGGAAGAATCCGGCAACGGAGTAGTCAACAATGGACCCCGCAACAAACGGCATATAAGAACGGCACCTCCAGGCCGCAACCCATTTTATTGGTATCGGGGAGAGGCCGCGCAACGTGCAGGTCCGGTGAGAGGCACCGCACGACCAAGCCGCAACGGTCCGGGCGTGGACCCGGCATGACGACCATCGTCGCAACAGTATTTTTTTTAATTAAGGTACGATTTTTTTTTACTTTTCATCTTTAAGTTAAATTTTTTTTTATTTTTATTGAAATTCAAACAATTATTGGTCGCGTGCTCGGTATACGAGGGTATATCAAAAAGTCTTGCAATATCATATGAAAAAAAAGAGTGAGTGAGACAACAATATATTTTTCAAACCCATTTTTTGTCGCGATGAAACTTCTAGAAGAACATTTCGATGTAAATTTTACAGTTCGTTTGTTTTTGTCAATTTAGTAACACGTGTTTTGAATTTTTCTTAAAATGAATGAAATTGAATATCGCACCGTTATTAAATTTTTCAGTAAAGATGGATGAAATGCAATTTATATATTCAACTACATATCAAAAGTTTACGGCAAATCTGCACCATCATATGCCACAGTAACAAGGTGGGTAAAATTATTCAAAAGTGGTCGGGAGTAATTAGAAGACGACAACCGCTCGGGTCGGCCAGCAGATGCTATTAGCCATGAAAACGTAATTTTGGCCGAATCTATTGTATTGAAGGATCGGCGTATTTCTGTTCCGCGGTTAGCGTGGAGACTTTCTCTTTCATACGGTACCACATATACTATATTACATGACCACCTTCACATGTCGAAAGTAAGTGCGCGATGGGTTCCGCGTTTGTTGAATGAAGAACAAAAAAAAAATGCGTATTCAAACTTCAAAGGCGATTTTAGATATGCACAAAGAAGAACCAGAAAATTTCTTGGATACCATAATAACAGGCGATGAAACATGGCTTCATCACTGGGATCCGGAATCCAAACAAGAATCGATGCAATGGATTAAACGTAGTGAACCACCACCAAAGAAATTCAAAACTCAACCGTCTGCTGGTAAGGTTTTGGCAACAATTTTTTGGGATGCTGAAAGAATTTTGATAATCGATTATATGCTACCGAAAACCACAATCACAGGCATATATTACGCAGAGGTTTTGCGAAAATTGAAAAAAGCGATCCGGGAAAAACGGCCAAGGAAAGTTAGGAAAAAAATCTTGTTTCTTCACGACAATGCACCAGTGCACAATGCTAATATTGCTCAAGCTGCATTAAAGGACTGCGGCTTCGTGGAAATTCCGCATCCACCGTACAGTCCAGACTTGGCACCCAGTGACTACTTTCTGTTTCCCAATTTGAAAAAAACACTAAGGGACCGGAAATTTTCCAGTGACTATGAAGTACAGTCTGTTGTAAATGAATATTTTATGGAGCAAAAGAAATCTTTTTTTTTAGAGGGTTTAGGCAAGTTAATTGATCGATGTGACAAATGTATAAACCTTAAAGGAGATTATGTCGAAAAATAAAAATATTGCTGTCTCACTCACTCTTTTTTTTCATATGATATTGCAAGACTTTTTGATTTGCCCTCGTACATTGGCTCGTTGCTCTCACATTTGTTTCCGTTCGGCGACCCCATTATTCATCTTTTTTGTTAGGTTTGATTTTTTTTCTTATTTTTTTTGGTCACACATGAGTTCGAGCTGTTTGAGTTCGAGCGGATGCGCGCATTGCGTTGTTCGTTCCTCAAGTTCCGGCCGATGAATTTCGGCGGAACATCCGGGTTTTATTTATTATTTGCGTTTATTTTTTTTGTTTAAGTTTCTGTAGTCACGGTGTAGTCCAGCAGTCACGCAGGCCTCAAACCCCACGACCAATAGCACTTCTCCCTGAGTTGTAGAGTTGTCATCGTGTGAGTTCTCTGCGTGTGCTAAGATAAAATCTGCAGAGTGGTGTTGAACCATTCTGTAACAACTTTGTTATCCGAGCTCTCCCATATTCCTTTTAAACAGCCATTCTCTAAAAGAAGGCTTTCTTTCTATGTCCGATAGGCCTACGCCAAGGGTGTCTTATCTGAAACCTTACTCCATGTTATCCTGTTATTTCTATTTGTGCTGCTGTGTTGATTTTCCTCACTGGATTGTGCTCTTCGCATTTCACTGTGCTACTTACCTCTTTACATTTTCCGATGATTGACCTTTCTTGATTGTTTTTGACTTATTCGAGAAATTTAGAACTCTAATTGGAACTCTCTCGTCGTTATTTGACATTACTATGACTTTTTCAATCATTATTTCTGTAATTCCTTGTTCCGGTTTCAGAACCTCCCTCCAAACTTCCCCAAATAATTGTTCCTCTATTTGGTGTCAGATTATTTCTTTCTAGCCCAGTCCCCCTCGGCCACCATTGAATACGAAGCCATTCGTTTTCATAAAGTGCATACCTATCAAATGAGCTCATCACAATATCGGCGACCAGTATTTTTTGTTGAAAACTATCTCGAATCGGTATTTTTACCACTTTTTACTTATGCAACTGCGTGCCAGTCGCTGTTCGCAATTTCATGCTGTTGGTTGGTTGTGTGCTGTCGCTGATAATATCCTTTCGAACACTTATGTGTGCTGCTATAATGTTGCTAAAGTAATCAATTTTTCCCATCAATATTACATCTTATTGTTAAGCAGTCATCACTTCGTGCATATCTGGAAGTATAGGGATGGACGTCCTCTATCCATGTTGGGCCCTCGGCCTTTGCCAAAGCTTTGTCTTCCTTTGATTTCCGTTCCATTGGATATGGTGACCTACCTACTCTCGTAAACAAGTAACCCTATTGTCATGGAATCTGGTTGTTACCCACTCGATATTCCTCTCGGTATTTGTTTCAACCCGCTGTACTTTAAGTGATGCCTGGATAACAGCTTGTGCAGTCTCATTAATGAAAGCACAAGTAATGGTTTCAAAGTTGCTTTTGGCAACAAAATCACCAACCTGCGTGTCTATATATCCCGAAACCATTGTTTTCATTGACGAAAGCGTCCATTTTTGCTCTCTCCAAATAATCGGAGGACTCATTTGAGTACTAAATACGCTAGTTGCCCGATCTTTGATGCGTGAAATTGGTTGCAATGTTTCGGCTGCTCCACCTTTAAGCCGTCTACTATTGAGTCTGCGATACGACTTGAATGGCTTCAGTTTATTCGAGTGTACTGTCGGCACGGGTTGAACTTCGTTCTGTACTTTCTCCATTTCGACGTGTACATCTAGAAACTTCTCGTCGCTTTTCTTCCCAAATGTTTCGTTACCTATATTTGGATTTGTTTAATTTTTTATTTCTTTTCTCACGGCAAATCTTGTATTGTTTGTCCGTGATCTTTTTATTTTGTTGATCAAATTTTTGAGATATAACAGCCAATAGTTGCGCCATATCGAAAGTTCCAGATGACCCGGGAACTGTTTTACCATCTATCGTTTATCATTTAGTTTTCTTCTATTACCACTTCGAGTTTTCCTCTATAGGTTTACGTTGTCCCAACAGTAATTCATTTTTGCAACCGTCCGTCGATAGATTACGTTGCTTTAATTGGAATTTAAACTCCATAACACCCATCTTTTAAAATCTACTTAATCTCATAATCCCATCCCTGTCACCAATCGTTACTAATTTGCTCTATTAAATTAGGTTCCTATCACCGGATTGTGAATACCGTTATAGGATTTGACGGTCACAATAACAATTATTGTAATTCACACCCCTTCCGGAATATTCTCGAAATTACCGTATATTATTTCTCACATACTTTAGTAATACTTACACCACTGGAACATTTCGGAAATATCGCCACAATATTTTTCTCAAAATCCACTAAAACTAAAACATCACAACACATATTTTCCACAATTATTTATTAATTCATTATTTACAATAATTTTTAAATCACACATTATGCAATACCACAAAACTGTCACAAAACTCTTTCTAATATTTACACCTAGATGTCACTAATCTCACTAAAATTTTATTAATTTTCTAAACCATAAATGACCAATTTTTATCAATCCAATAGGCGGGATTAACGTTAACATTAACTACCACCTAAGCCTGTTCGTCCCGAACATGATCCAAACTACCCTCTGTAGGTAAGACCATGTAACGCAAACCATTTCAACTTCACCTTATTCCTCGCCTCACACCGCCATGCAAACTTGCATCTACATACTCTGTATGGTCCCTTCTCTAGCGCCCTCTTTAACCAATATTTCATAAATGATTTTTTCCGCCTTCGTCTGGCCCTTTCGAATTTTATCGACACTGTCCAGTCCGTTCTATTTAGTATCGCTGTCTGCACTCCTCCAAATTCCTGGTCATTTGTGTATACCTTCCATGCCGATCGTTTTTCATGTGGCTTTTGCTTGTCATTGCTCTTCACCAGTTCCTAAAACAACCTTGACATATATTTTTTTTTTTTTTTTTTTTTTTTTTTATTTAAATAGTACAATCTTATCAAATGATAATTTATTACTAAAGATAATAACGCACTTATTTGAAACTAATAAGTGGAGCGAGTGTGGGTTTACAGAAATCAATATTCTGCTCCCAATAATGAAACTTTATTTATTAGATGACTAGCTCATGCGGTTTAATTCTTTTAAAGCGTCTCAGTTCTTGTGTCATGTCAAGAAGTTGTATTGCTTTACTGTTGGTATGTTGCAGTAACCTTCTTTCATGTTTGATTGCAAATTCCTGGATCACTTCATCAATCCATTTGACATTTAGGTCTTTGTGTAATTCCTCGTTGGTTACGTAGCGGTAAGCATTCGTTATTGTACGTAGAAATTTGTTTTGATAACGTTGAATAATTAAACGATTTGATTGTTTAGTACAGCCCCAGAGCTGGAAACCATACGTCCAAATTGGTTTAATTATTGTTTCGTAGATCAGGCGTTTACAGTACAGGCTAAGCTTAGAATGCCTTCCTATTAGCCAGTACATCTCACGTTGTTTCATTTTCATTTGCTCTGCTTTTTGTCTAACATGATGTTTCCAGTTCAATCTTGAATCGAGATGCAATTCGAGATATTTTGCAGATTCAGCTTGGGGAATTTGTACCCCATTGAGAAATGTATGGATGTTGCTATTTTTGTGCCGCAACGTGTATGTTACATGGACTGATTTCAGCTCGTTAAGCTTTATTTTCCAATCCCTGGTCCATTGGCTGATTTTATCGAGTGCGTGCTGTAAGTATTCTACTGCTTGGTTCTGCGATTCGCTTGATGCCAATACTGCGGTATCATCAGCAAAGGTTCCAATGAAGGTTGTTTCCGTTGTCGGTATATCAGAAGTGTAAAGTAGATATAGGATGGGTCCTAATACGCTACCCTGGGGCACCCCTGCTACGGCTGGGTAAAAGTTGGAGTATCTTACTTCATGTGATACTCTAAATATTCGTTTGGAGAGATACGACTCGAGCAATTGGCAGTAATTTTTTGGCACTAATTTACTTATCTTGTAGATAAGACCCTCATGCCACACTCTATCGAAAGCCTGTGATACATCTAGAAATACGGCAGGGCAATATTTCTTCTCTTCAAGTGCTTGTTCTATCTTTGCAGTCACGCGATGAACTTGATCAATTGTCGAATGTTTATTCCTGAATCCAAACTGGAAGTCAGGTATAATGATCATTGGTCTTAGTCGTTTCAATAACAACTTCTCAAACAATTTTGAAATAGTAGGTAGCAACGCCTGTATGAGCCCATTTGCTCGGCTGGTTTGTCTGGTTTTTTTATCATGATTATTTGTGCAACCTTAAAACACTCAGGCACATATGTAAGTCGAAAGCAAGCATTATATATATATGTTAACATAGTCACTGCTCTCTTTGATAACTCCTTAAACATCCTTGGCGAAATGTCATCAATTCCCGGTGACTTTTTGGGATTCAGATTCATGTCAATTTCTTGTGCAATTTCAAGTGGGGTGACACTTCTGATATTTGATGGAGATCTATAGACTGGTTTAGGATCAATCCTAGATTGTATGTCGTGTGGTTGAAATACTGATGCCAAATGTTGTGCAAATAGTTCTGCTTTTTCTTCGTTACGTCGCACCCATTCTCCATTTATGTTCCTTATAGGTGGCACTTGGATTATTGGTCTCTTGAATCTTTTAGTAGTTTTCCAAAGAGAATAGTTTTTGTCAGCTTCAGGACCCAGTCCTTTCAAATAATATTAAGTACAAGCTTCTTTATGTTCTTTAATTAATCGGTTAGCTTTATTACTTACCCGATTAAATTCTCTTTTATCAGTTCCCGAATCGCCAGGGGGTAGTTGATCTCTTGTACGACTTTCTCACCTAATACGGGTGTAGCCTCTTTAGCTGCATCACGCATGGAGTTAATAAAATGTTTAGTTTGTAATTCAAGTTCTTGTTTAGTTTTAAGACTAACTTTTAACTCAATTAGAGTATCCAGTTTCTCTCTAAATAATTCCCAATCAGTAAATTTATTAGTAAGGTTAAGTTTGGTTTTCTTTCTTATGACTAATGTACTCAGAGTCATTAAGACCGGTGTATGATCGGAAGTAAGGTCGTCAATGCCTTCAACTTCAATGTAATTTGAGGCTATTCCTTTCGAGATATAAAAGTCAATCAAATCAGGAATTTTGTTTATGGCTGTAGGCCAATAGGTAGGTTTACGCGATGAGTGATATTCACAACCTGACATTTCTATTGCACTTAGGAGTTCTTTTCCTTTTCCTGGTGTTATGAGTCGAGATCCCCACGCAGTATGTTTCACGTTGTAGTCACCTCCTATAATAAACCTTGGTCCAAGTTTATTAAAAATGTTGACATATTGATTTCTTACGATATTATGTCTTGGTGGGCAGTAGATCGCTCCTAAACTTAGTTCAGCACCACCATGGTTAATCGTTATTACAGTTGTTTGCATAAATGGTTCCTTAATTTCTTCTTGTTGGAAATGTAGGATATTTTGTTTGATTAAGATTGCTGTCCCTCCTCGAGCACGACCATCTAGGATGCAATGTTCAATAGGCTCTATATCCTGTAATTTTGATAAAGTTTTTCTCCGTAAAGTGCGTCTCTGATATTAAAGCTACATCTATGTTGTTGGTTCTTAGAAATACTTCTAGTTCTTGAGCTCTTGCATTAAGCCCGTTAGCATTCCAGGTAATTATACGTAGGAATGTTACAGTCATTTACTTTTTATGTTTTAGTGGTTTGTTTGGTGGTTTGGAATTATCTTCCAGTTTATCCACCCTGTTAGTAAGCTGGCTGAAATTTTGTCTCATTTCTGCCTGAAATTCGGTGAGCATTTTCATTATATTACTAATGGTTGGCTCGTTTGGCACAGGCTTCTGCCTGCTTACTTGATTTGAATTGTTATTTGAGGTTTTGGTCACCTGGGCGTAGGAAACCCCCTCTCTAATTGTATCATATTGTTGGTTTGGCTTTTGCTGTAGGCGCTCTGCTACTGTAATTTTTCTCGGTAGCTGAGCATTTAGTTTTTTCTGATACACCAGGCATCCTTTATAGCTAGCCGGATGACCTTTTTCTCCGCACAGTGCACAAGTTGGTATAACATTTCGCGGCTTTTGACATTGTTTTGTTTGATGATTCTCAGCACATTTGACAGATTTGGCTTGCCTATTGCAGAAGTTCTTCGTGTGTCCTAACTGTTGGCAATTTGTACACTGAGGTATACCTATTACCTTTTTAGGTGGTTCAATAGACACCTTGCAATATAGCAGGTTCTTAATTTCATATATGTCCTTATTGTTTTCCCCCTGTAACAGGTCTACATAAAACAATGGGAAGTGTCTAATAATTTTCTCATTATTAATTGTCAACTTTTTATGAACGTTAATAATGTTGGTTACTTTATGACCATGGTCTTCGATTGCCGCTTTGACATATATGTCCCAAATATTTTAGTAGTGGTGGTATTATCCTAGATTTAAAAGCAATGTTGACCCTTTGTGTAGCATGAGCAGGACCTCTTTCCGATGTTCGAGAGCAGCTCCTGCATAAATCTCTCGATACTCGTCCTGTGGATTGCCAATTTCGATTATCCCTGCTACCCTAACAGTCACAATTGTTGGACCATTTACAATTTAAACCTGCCTTAGCTTGTATCTGCCGTATAGATACATTTCTATATTCTTTGGATAAAATTTCATCTGTTCCAAATATGGCCACTCCAATAATGCTACATCGATCTGGCGCTATCCCGTCTAAACGTAGACGCCACAATTTCTCTTCGGCATCCTCCGAGAGCGTCGCGGCACCTGCAACCAGTTTTACATTTTTCTGGACTTGGTCCAGTTTCTTTGTTGATCAACTTTTTAAGTCAAAAGACTGTCAAAAGGCTGTCGCCTGTCATTAATTGCGCCAGGTGGACCGATCTAGTTTGTCCTCTTTTACCTCTTCGGACGCATAATTATCTGGATCTAATCCTTGCTTGACCACCCGTCGCTAGATTGAGGTTTTAATTGAAAATTTAATTCCGTTACCGTAACTGTCATAGTTTTGATAACATTGTGCTGAATGCAACCAAAATATTACAGAAGCTGTGCGTTGTAATTTTTAACACAACCGACATAATTTTTATTTCATGTTGGTTCAATGCGCCATATTTTGAAATGCGAAATTATAATTGCTGTTTGGCGTATTTTTTATTAACACCCGACAGATTTATATGGGGCGCCCAATTTTCTATGCCAAAACTTTTAGTTAAAAATCGATATAAAAATATTTTGCTGTACCTATTTATCGAACGCCGCTATCCATTTCATAGGGAAATTTGAAAAGGCGTTTGTTTTGTGCAACCCTTAAGCCCTGATGTAATTTTGTTTTTGTAGTTCGGAAATTTTTTTATAAGAAATTGTTTAGTTTTTTTAGTAAAAAGTGGATTCTGTGTATTTTGAAGAAAACCAATGGGGCCGAATTTTGGTCAAAAAATGGGAATACAAATTATGAGAATTAAAGTTGTTCTACTTGCCTACTAGACCTTAAACATTAAATCATAGAATTGTTTGATATACAAACAGCGGACAAATTCAATATTTACGTCTAAGTACTACGTATGTGAAACAAAGGTAAAACTCATAAATTTTATTCCCGTTTTTCGACCAAAATTGGGTCCCAACAAAAATTAACAAGTGACAAACAACAACAAGTTAAATATAATTTTATTTTTTGATTAGTAGCGACACCAGTGAATAATAGCTGCAGTTTCAATAGAAATTTCCCATTCGGCGCCGGATAGTGCTCGAATCAAGACTATTGTTATGAATTCAACAAATGATTAATTTTTAAACTGAATTAACACATTTAATTTAATATTTAAAACAAAATAAGCTTCTGTTGCCTTATTTTCTATATAAAATCGAGTTGCAAATGACACATTTTTTCTATGGTCGGCTACACTTTTTGTTAAACTGTGTAACTACATACACTTTTGATAAATGTTAAATAGTTCCGATCCCTTGAATTTATAGATGCTAATTAGCAAATAATCTATTTGCTCATAAATATACATAAAATTTACGCAGAATCAGTAATCACGCCGTTCACTAATTTAGGTCACTGTCAATTTTAACTAAGAGACACCTCGATCTGGAAAAATATTCTCCTTCTACTTTGGCGATTGTTAATCATTAATCATAACTAAGATAATGAACTCTATCGAGCAACTTTCATAACCACCTGCCGCGCTCAAATCTGTCGAAAATGAAATGGTACAAATATTTAAATTGAATTAATTAGAAATAATTAAAAACGAATTTTAAATACCAAAAGTCGCATTAATCGGCTTTTAATGAAAGCAGCGTAATAAATTAATATTAAACGGTTATTGTCTTTAATGATAATAAATATTTTAAGCAATTAACTGTTGCTCAAAAGACTTAAGTTGCATACTGTGTGTAGTGCGACAAAACAACAACAAAAAATGAGAGTAATTTACTGATATGGTTCATAAAAATTAATTAGTGAAAATTAAGTAATTTTATTAATTAATTTGGTTGGTAAACGATTGGATATTTTGTGTTTTAGCTAGCACGACGTGAAAAATGTTATGATAATTAACGCATAATGGCTAACCATTTACGCCTTAACCGTATGACAAATATCGTTTATACGCGTTACACGCGTGTACCTTGCGGCTTGCATATGGCACAACATAGAAGATCTTTTAAATGAAAATGCGGACATCGAAGAACTTTAAGTCGAAGAAGAGTCTGAAAAGAACGAAGAACTAAATTTTGTGATGGTTGTTTCAGTAGCATACCATACATAAAATATCAGTCGAGAAACGGCGATACTCTTAGATTCTTGATTGACAAGTCTTCTTGACCGGACAAGTGGTGCAGTGATTAAAGCTTCGCCACTTAGACCGGGAGGTACTGGATTCGAATCCCATCAAAGGCTAGATGCAAATCGAATTTTCATCGTCAATTACAATCGGTGATGTTAATAAACACAACTAAGACCCTCTGATGGAGTACAGAATTCAGCGCCGACCCACCGTCCACGTCAATGTACAGGTTGACAAGGAGCTTGCAATGTGCAGGTGGTATACTGTAGTTGTGTGAGTAGGTGAATGAGTGAATGGGTTAATGATGTGGCGTGAATGTGTGGTATCACAATGGGCCAAAATTGGCCTAAGTGTCAACCACTGAAACCTAACCTAACCTAACCTAGATTCTAGATTGATACTGGTGCCAATAAAAATTTCGTTAATAGCCAATTAGCCAAAAACACGATTCCCACCAATACGAAATTCAAAATTAGATCGGACCTTTTTTTTAAATGTATTGGAATTAACACAAACATAGAATTTTTTGTATGCCGCGATTAAAAACATTCGAAGGCATAATTGGCGATAACACACTAAAAGAGCTTGGTGCAGTTATTGATCGGAAAAACAACATCCTGACACTGGACTCAAATATTAAGATATCATTTCACGAGTGACATGTATCTCAGATAAATAATTTAGAAATCGGAGATAATCACCCCTCTCCCGAATTAAAAGAGAAAATCCAAATAATGCCCTCAAAATACAAAACACTGTTTAGTCCTGTAAATAACGTAACACCAATCGAAACGAGCGTGAGGGCAAAAACCAAAACGCAGCTACATATGAAGCAGTCTATAGAAAAGCCTACCCTACCCAGTCAATATTAGGAACGAGATAGATGAACAAATTGACAAACTTCTAAACGATGGGATCGTACAATCTTCAAAAAGCCTATATAATTCACCAATCTGGTTAGTGAAAAACTAACCAACCAGAACGCCTAATGAATAGTCAAATAATATTCTCTAAACTTGAAAAAGCTAGCCTAAGGATCAATTTAGACAAAACAGAGTTGTTAAAGAAAGAAACTAATTTCTAGGTTATGTCATCACGAACTAAGGCATTAGGCCCAAAGAAGGTAGCTGCTACTTATAATCTAAAAAGTCTAGAGAAACTTACAGAGAATCTGAAAGACCTAAAGTCGTTTCTCGCGGACTTCGCGATGATAGTGAAACCTCTGACAAATTTTACAAGAGGAAAAAACGCCCAAATTAGGGCATGTCAATCGAAGAATGTAAAAACCAAATGGGCCAAAACCAGATTCGAGCATTTCCACAGATTAAAGAAACTGTCATCATCGGATATATTGGTATTTCCTGATTTCAAGAAATCATTCCACCTGATTACCGACACTTTGGACACGGCAATAGAAGCCGTATTATCACAGGGGGATATCGCCAAGGACAGATCAATCACGTATATTTCGAGATCTTTAAACAAAATGGAGGAAAATTATGCGGTCAACGAAAAGGAAATGTGGGCTTTTATTTTGGCCATCGAGAACTTAAGAAATTACGGTGCAAAGAAAATTAAAATCCTATCAAATTAAAGAGGTGGAAGGTGCGCATGGAAGAGTATAATTATCAACTTGTTTACAAACCTGGCTTGCACTAATAAAGTTGCTGATGTCCTACCAAGATTGGAGCTGAACGCAAACACAAACACCTTGTCGACTGAGGACTCTACGGACCTGATACAATACTGCGATGCATCCGTCAACACAGTAAGATACAAATCGTATTTCTAAAATGTCAGGATATTTATGTTTACGATGAACCGCAGCCATCACACCACAGATACTTATTAGCCTGCCAGAGCTAAACAGGGTAATTCTAAGCAGCAAACTACAGCAAAAGTTAAACCCGAAGCTTTTAAAGGCATCACCAATGAAGAAAATAAATTTACAATTATAAAGGAAGAACCCGTGTCGAAAATAGCGTAGAAGACAATGTCGAGAGTTGGTTCAATTTGTAGACAATTCGTAGACAATGTAGATTATTACTGATTTTGTTGTTTTTTCCATTGCTTTTCTGTATGAAGTCGTCATCTTTTAGTTTTCCAGTTTAAATTGGGTTTTACCTATATTTTGGCAGTTAAAATTCAATTTTATTAAATAAACTGAGTGAGATCGAAAATCTTGGTTAATCGGTGTCTTCAATATTGGCACAACTTTAAGCGATTTACGTGGCTAAATTCGGCTATGGTTTTGTGTGCCAAATTCACGTCTATCATGAACATTTTCGAAACAAATACTTCATTTCTGATATTAACGTCTGTTTTTGAGAAAGGGTAGTTTGTGTTACTACAAAACTTATAGCGTAAATGAGTTTTGTACATTGTTTACTGTTTTTGGTTGAATTTTGGTCAAAATTAAATACAAAATAAAAGATGTTTTTGACAAATAATGTGGTTTTCTAGACTAGAATTGTCTAATAGTTGTAATGATGATCTTGTCTTGAACAAGAATGCAGGTGGGTTTTTTTTAATGTAAGCGATATCCATTTTGCTCAGAATAGCTCAGGATTAAATTCGTCCCAGAGATTCATGAATTGATTGTGAATTGAATTAGGGGTGAGAGGCAGAGATAGATAAAACCACAACAACGCCATTTCCAACGCCAAGCAACCATTGTTTGGATTATTACAAAGTTGGGTGACCGCTTGGGAAAATCATAGAAAAAAAAATGAATAATGAAATGGTACGAAACCTCCTTCCCTGCCCCTCCCCTCCCCGCTAGGATTTAATGGATCAATCATTCATTGATCCGTATTCAAAATGATTACCAATAGCAGAATAAATATTGCAACCCGGTAAATATCCGACACCTAGGCTATCGTACCTGGACACGAATCGGAAATTGAAACGTAAAAACTAACAGAAACGTAAAGGCTTAGCAAGAAGAAAGGACAGACACGAAATTCTCTGCCTTAGTGCAGTGAGAACCAGCGGTAAAATAAAGACACACGAAATTATTTGATGATATATTCTCGGTGGCGAGAATGACTCATCGAGCCACCTGAAGTCAGTGTTGTGCATTTATGAATATGTATTTCGAGGTTATTTACATGTTGGGGTGTTGGATAATGGACGGTCTATCGATAGGTAGTTTAGCGGTGAATTAAATAAGCCGACCCCAACAGCAGCTGTGCTGGGAGGACAGTGTCAGGGAACTGGGGAGTGGTTAACCTTAGTTCACTAAATTCTGAGTGCCTAGCCTATGATACCCAGCATGGAATGGCGAACTAATGGTGCCATAAAACCATCGACTACTAACCACGACGAACTGGGCGTCGCGCCTTCCTGCCCTCCCAGGTCTCCAAGAAGAAGGGAACCCTATAAACGGGTCATCCCTTGAATGGAATGGGGTCCATTGGATTGGGATATTCAAATGAATGGTTGAAGGAGTGGGTGAATGTTAAAGGGGGCTGGGGCGCTGGGGGCAGTGGTGCTCGGTGAGCCAATGGGCTGGATTAAGGTGTTATGCGACCCGTGCTGAGGATCGACTAGGCCGGGGGCCTTTTTAACAAAGCCAAGTTGTGAACGGGGCCCTCTGGATACCAGGCGACCTTCAGATGTATTTAGCCTTACCTGCATATACGGATGCAGGTGTACCTGTATTTCTCCGATACTCGTGGGAGTAACATGGAAAATCAAAATCAAATTAAAAATAAAAGATCGGCACCCTTCATAAACCGGAAGGTATAAAAGAAGGCAGTAACTCTAACCATAAAGGTGGGGCTCCTTCATCAGGAGCAAGGGTAAGCGACACCAAGCCATCGAAGCCAGGTGGAAGCAGAATCGCCAAACAAAATAGTGGGGATTGAGAGAGATTTCTCCTGCGAAGCGACGGTACTGGGAGTGACGGTCAGCGTTCAAAATTTTAGAGAAACTGGCTGCGACCCCTGAGAGGCCGGTTACAGTAGAGCAAAGAGAATCTGTGGTATGGGCTAAAAAAACTGTCGACTGGGATAGCTGGGAAAGGGTCCTTGTGTCTAAAAGATAGAGGTCGCAGGATGAACTGGAAGCGGGCAACAACAAGCGAGCCAAGGTGAAGCAGACAGGTTGTTGGGTGCTCCTAGGGGTCAAAAACTGAAGCTATTCAGTGAGATCCTAAAGGAGCACGTGTTGGTGCTACCCGTCATTGCCAGAAGTCGTGGAGGGCAGTGTACAATGCATTCAGCTCCATTTTTGAGGGATCCCGAGAGAAAATCCGTGATCCCCCCGTGTCTGGCAAATGTTTTAGCTGTACCATCGTGATGTAAATTCACACGTTTGTGGATAGTGTGATTTTCGTAACGTGTTTCTAAAGATGAGACGCCTTCAGGCAGGCATTAAGTTCATCAGCGGGTGTCGATCGTGGAATGACTGGCAAAGTTTGACGAAAATCACCTGCTAGTAGTGTTAGAGCTCCTCCCATTGGTCGGTTATTTTGTTGCAAATCGCGCAAAGTATATGAAACTACTTATTTCATTAAAAGCCGCCGGTTGCAATAGTGGATTAAAATAGAATATTAATTATTTCTGAAGTTATGTGGAAATTTAGAACTCGCTGACTATGGTACATTTCAAAACAGGATATGATAAATAGGATATCACTAAACAGTACATGTCAAACCAGTAAAAATGGATTATTAGTATGGATAATATAAGTGTTGAGAGATTTGTCTTCAGTTAAAGTGATGAAAGATTGTCTTAAATTTAAATTAATAAAATTAATTTGAATAAGTAAATCAATTATAGTAGAGGTATGATTTGTGTATAACAATCGCACGCTAGATATCCTTTTTGGTGTCTAAATTTGCGGCTAAGGCACTATTTCGGAACATTTAAATAATTGTATCTATACATGTAAAAATTCTTGATCATGGGCAGACTTCCGGATTGGAGCATGTCACTAATTTCATATAATCCCTTTCCTAAAGTCATTCCCGTCAATAAATCTTAAAAAAATTGAAATTTGAGAAAAAATTTGTACCACAGCCCCTGGACCCCGGGGTCCCGTCCCTTCAAAAGTATCGTGGGCTTGATCCTGAACATGCAACATATACATGGTAAAAATTTCATGGCGATCGGTAAAGCGGCTAAGGCGTTATTTCAGAATAATCAAATAATGTTATCTTTACTTGTATTAATGAATTTATGATCCAGGGGCGGACCCCCTGAATTCGAACATGTCTCTTATTTCATATAACCCCTTTCCAAAACTCATTCTCGTAAAAAAATTTAAATTTTTGAAAAGTTTGTACCATTGCCCCTAGACCCAGAGTGCAGCCCTTTTCACAATATCGTAAGATAGGTCCTGGATATGCAACAATTACATGGTAAAAATTTCATGGTGATCGGTTGAGCGGCTGAGAAGTCATTTTGGAATAATCAAATATTTGTATCTCTACATGTAAAAATTAATTTTTGCTCCAGGGCTGGGCTTCTCGGATTCTAACATATCAGTAATTTCATATAACCAGCCCTATAAGCTCATTTTCGAAGAAAAATTTAAAGAAAATTAAAATTTTTGTAAAAATTTGTACAGCATTTGTAAAAATTTCATGGTGATCGGTTGAGCGGCTGAGAAGTCATTTTGGAATAATCAAATATTTGTATCTATACATGTAAAAATGAATTTTTGATCCAGGGCTGGGCCCCTCGGATTCTAACATATCAGTAATTTCATATAACCAGCCCCATATACTCATTTTCGTGGAAAAATTTAACGAAAATTAAAATTTTTGAAAAAATTTGTACCATGGCCCCTAAACCCCGGGGTCCAGCCCCTTTCACAATATCGTAACATTGGTCCTGAACATGCAACATTTGCATGGTAAAAATTTATTTTTGATCCAGGGATGGGCCCCTCGAATTCGAACATGTCAGTAATTTCATATAACCAGCCTCGTAAACTCATTTTCGTAGAAAAATTTAAAGAAAATTAAAATTTTCGAAAAAATTTGTACCGCAGCCCCTAGACCTCGGGGTCCAGCTCCTTCTAAAATATCGTAAGGTTGGTTCTGGATATGCAACTTGTACATGGTAAAAATTTCATGGCGATAGGTTGAGCGGCTGAGAAGTCATTTTGGAATAATCAAATATTTGTATCTATACATGTAAAAATTAGTTTTTGATCCAGGGCTGGGCCCGTTGGATTCGAAAGTGTCAGTAATTTCATATAACCAGCCCCATAAACTCATTTTCGTGGAAAAATTTAACGAAAATTAAAATTTTCGAAAAAATTTGTACAGCAGCCCCTAGACGCCGGAGTCCAGCTTCTTCCAAAATATCGTAAGGTTGGTTCTGGATATGCAACTTGTACATGGTAAAAATTTCATGGCGATCGGTTGAGCGACTGAGAAGTCATTTTTGAATAATCAAATATTTGTATCTATACATGTAAAAATTAATTTTTGATCCAGGGATGGGCCCCTTGGATTCGAACATGTCAGTAATTTCATATAACCAGACCCATAAACTCATTTTCGTGGAAAAATTTAAAGAAAATTAAAATTTTCGAAAAAATTTGTACCGCAGCCCCTAGACCCCGGGGTCCAGCCCTTCTAAAACATCGTAAGGTTGGTTCTGGATATGCAACTTGTATATGGTAAAAATTTCATGGCGATCGGTTGAGCGGCTGAGAAGTCATTTTGGAATAATCAAATATTTGTATCTATACATGTAAAAATTAATTTTTGATCCAGGGCTGGGCCCCTTGGATTCGAAAATGTTAGTAATTTCATATAACCAGCCCCATAATTTCATTTTCGTGGAAAAATTTAAAGAAAATTAAAATTTTCGAAAAAATTTGTACCGCAGCCCTTAGACCCCGGGGTCCAGCCCCTTCCAAAATATCCTAAGGTTGGTTCTGGATATGCAACTTGTACATGGTAAACATTTCATGGCGATCGGTTGAGCGGCTGAGACGCTCATTCGGAACAAACAAACAGGAATTCATTTTTATATATACCGGGTGTTTCTTTTAAACTGAGACGATCAAATATCTCGAAAAATAGCCATTCTACGGAAAAATGTCTTTAATCAAAATTTAATCATACCGCGGTGGAAATACATTAGTGCCATAAAAATTGTCCCCCACCCCCGCTTGGTAGGTGGGGCGGGGGTAACTTTTAAACTAAGATAGGAAGCCATATTTTTTATTGCAGATACGAATTCTACGACTAAAAGTACGTATGATTTGAATGAAATATTTTGTTCGGTTCATGATAGATGGCGTTGTAATCGACGAAATTCAATTTTTTCAATTTCTTCTTCTTAGAACACACGCATTCGATTCTGCAATGCGTTTGAAATAAAAAATATCACGTTTTCATTGGAAATACTCGAAATTCGTCATCAAAACAATTTATTAATGTAAATGGCAGGTGAATAAAATAATTTTAGCTTAAAATAAGTGTTCAAAATGATGGCTTGCGACTTCAATGCACTTATTAATACGCATTTCAAATGATTGTACACAGCTGAGAAGTGTGTTTGGTTGAATTTCAGCACCCGCATTTCTGATTCGCTCAATCATGTTCTCACGTGTTGTTGGTTCTTGTCTGTAAACTTTGTCTTTGAGATAGCCCCACAAAAAGAAATCTGGCATAAAAAATTGGGGTTTTCTTGTATTTGTTCACGTGCCCATTGACAAAAAGTTACCCGATTTTGGAAATCAGCGCCATGAAGATCTTGGTGTAAAGACACATGATTTGGATGATACTTGTGCCGTTTTAAAATTCTCCAAACACTGGTGAGGGACACTCCGGAATCGCGAACTATTTCTCGTGTACTAACATGAGGATTATGAGCCACTGCTGCCAATACAGCAATTTCATTATTTTCTCCAGTGACTGTTGCTCTACGGGTCCTCTTTTTCGGTTGAACATTTCCATCAGTAATAAATTGTTTGATAGTACTGCCAAATGAAGCACGTGAACGAATCCTATCCGGAAAACGTTGAGCGTAAATAGCACAGCATTTTCAAGATTTCTGCCAGCTTCTCCATAAACCAGAACCATTTCAATTTTCTCTCTCCATTCTAAAGTATTTTATCGTTTATTTTGCAATTACGAAAAACATGAAGATAAAAAATAACACAAACGTTAATGCTTGGTTCACGTATGCGATCAAAAAATGATTCGCGAATCATAGGAAAATTAAATCAGTGAAAACATATACAAATTTCCCCGCCCGAGATGAAATAATTTTAACTTTGGGAAAATTTTGATCGGAAGCATCCAACATAATAAAAAAAAAAAACAAATTATGAGTAATAATGCGAAATAATTACGCTCAATGATTGTCTTGATTCGCGAATCATTTTTTGATCGCATACGTGAACCAAGCATAAATGTGATTTACAAAACTGAATAAATTGTTTTGATGTCGAATTTCGAGTATTTCCAATGAAAACGTGATTGTTTTTATTTCAAACGTATTGCAGAATTAAATGCGTGTGTTCTAAGAAGAAGAAATTGAAAAAATTGAATTTTGTTGATTACAACGCCATCTATCATGAACCGAACAAAATATTTCATTCAAATCATACGTACTTTTAGTCGTAGAATCCGTATCTGCAATAAAAAATATGGCTTCCTATCTTAGTTTAAAAGTTACCCCCGCCCCACCTACAAAGCGGGGGTGGGGGACTATTTTTTTTGCACTAATGTATTTCCACCGCGGTAGAGTGGCTATTTTTCGAGATATTTGATCGTCTCAGTTTAAAAGAAACACCCGGTATAACACTTTAGATCCAAAATTACTTGCGGGTGAATAAACCTACGCGTTCGGTTTATAAACAAGCAATAATTTCCTCTATGACTTTGCGGGGCTAAATAATCGTAACATATTGGTCGTACTTCCATTTCAATTTCAACGCTCAGGAAAAAACATCAAAAATAAAAAGCCGTTCAAATATCAAAAAAAAAGGTGAACATAATTGGTCGCACTACTGAGTCGGTTGCCGCAAACTGTTGAATTTTTTATTTTGGTTGCTGCATATTAGCGAGGTAAGCGTATTCATTGAATTTATCTGATCAATTTCCATAGTGCGGTATCATTCTAACGTTTCTATATTTTGTCCTGTCTCTGTGAATGGTTTTGGGGATTAGCCGGTTTGAATTGGAGAATTATCGTGACGTGACTTCCCTAATCGGTACCACATGGTCCGCACCTCTTTGGTCGTGGCCTTAAGCCGGCTAGAAATCTGGGTGAATTATATACAAAAGTATATCGTCGATCACAAAAATCGAACGAGTATAAATAGAGGCAATACCTACACATAAACAGAACACGTGATTAAGCCGAGATTCCAAGGCACCGGTAAAACCAAAATCAACGAAGGCAAAAAAAATAAATGAAATAATAATTATACCGTTCACCCAAATTATTGTTTATACACACGAAGCCGATACCACTTGATCCATCAACACCAGCTGTATGTTTTTGTATACCACTACAAGCGAGGACTAAATATTGCTGGATTACAGTTTTTTTTGTGCATCGATTGAAGATCGGCAAATACAAACGCTATACGATATAGTGTAAATTCCAATTTTGGTTCGGATGGTGGTTTATTGTTTAGTTGATGAATAAACACAAACAAATTGGTTAGCCATATTTGTTTCGATTTACATAAAATTTGTCAGTTCTTATAATATTAAATTGCATGCCTTATTAGTAATAATATAGTGTTTAGTTATAGTTATAGTGAATTATTCTGGTGGTGTGTAAAATTATATGTGAAATCATTGAAAAAAAAGAAAACTAAAAAAAAAAAAATACGAAACGTAAATTGTATATAAACTAGTTAAAACAACAAAAACAAATTAAATAAAAATAGGGGAATTTGCAGAGATCGTACTCCTCTAGGCTCCAGCACGACATACCAGACCTCTTCTGGGACGTGGAAAAAATCGGGTGAGTTTCTCTAAGTTAAATTTACATATTATTTCTATTTTTTTTTAATCCATGCCATCTATAGCGCTGATTTAAGTTACCATCTGCGCATTGCAGAGCTCCATACCAGCCTATACTGGACATGCAAGATGGGTCGGCCCATGAGTTTTGCACGCCGATAGGGGGTCGTAGTTCTGTTTTCCTTTTCATCACAGATCGTAATGTGTTGATGAAAATTTCCTTTTACATCCAACCCCTATCGGGATGGTAATTGTTTTGTGAATTGTGAATAGTTTACACTTTGGGTATTTATTCGGGTCGATTGGTCCATAAAAAACAATGATTTGCTAATTTCTTGGCTATTTTGGGGAAGTAATGATTATCCGTCGAAGGCAAACGTAAAGTGGCTGTGATATAAAGTGAGTATAGTGATTGTAGTGATTTTGAGCACGCACATGAAAGAATTGTGACGCCCATATTGGTCGCGCACAAGGACCCTACCACACTGAAGCATCCAAGGGTGGCTATTGCAAAGCGACCAAGGGTGGCTATTTGCGATTTGTTTGCCAAATTTTTTGCATCGGTCTACAAGCCGCTTCGGTCGACAGACACCGGGTCTGCTACTACTTGCACCTCCATTATATTTGATCATTTCAAATTTACCGAACAGGAGGTTCTGGATCAACTGCTCCTTCTCGACGTTAGAAAGGGAGCGGGTCACGACGGTCTTCCACCGATCCTATTCAAACGTTGTTCTGTAAGTCTGGCCCCTGCAGTTACCTTCTTGTTTAACGAAGGTCTTCGTCGTGGTTTTTTTCTGGATCCCTAGAAAATCTCATGTGTTCATCCAATTTTGAAGGCGGGTAATAGAAGTGAGGTTAGTAATTATCGTGGGATAATTTCGGCGAACTAATTAAGGCTTCCGATGTGATTGGTCACTCTATTCTTATTAGTAAGTTGGAGAGTCTCGATTGTCATTTCATTCCCATTGACTGTTTGTGTTCTTACCCCTTACAATCCGTTAGGATTCTGGTTTCTTGCTCCCCGGTATTTCGGGCGCCATCCGGCGTGCCTCAGGGTAGTGATATCGGCCCACTGTTATTTTCATTATTTATTAACTTAAATGTTTTAAGTTTGCCATTTGCCTCTTCTTAAAATGCTTTTGCAGTTGGTCAATTAACAACATACTCCCTTTAAACGTGAATAAATGCAAAACTCTTTCTTTCTTCCGTATCCGCTCGTCTGTTTTTTATCAATATCAATATCAACTGTACAACGCTACGACGTTTACCGTCCATGTGTGCTGTGGATTACGTTCTTCCACCGATATGAAGTTTATACTAAATTTATCCTAAAACTACAAAAACAACAAATGTTATGAATGTATGTGTAAAAATAGAACATTTAGGCGTTTAAAATAAAAAATAATTTATTTCAAACTCAATGCAAAAATACTTGATAGCAAAATTAGGTAATGGTAATATCTGTTTACTCGAGCCGAATCATGAAGTTCTAATAAATTCTACACCCTCAAATTTGGCCTGGATCGCATCTACCCCTAATTTTGTTAATTTACTCAACTTTAGCGTAATACTAAACACATTTCCAGGTGTTGACCATCGGTTTCCTTGATAGCAAAATTAGGTAATGGTAATATCTGTTTACTCGAGCCGAATCATGAAGTTCTAATAAATTCTACACCCTCAAATTTGGCCTGGATCGCATCTACCCCTAATTTTGTTCATTTACTCAACTTTAGCGTAATACTAAACACATTTCCAGGTGTTGACCATCGGTTTCCTTGATAGCAAAATTAGGTAATGGTAATATCTGTTTACTCGAGCCGAATCATGAAGTTCTAATAAATTCTACACCCTCAAATTTGGCCTGGATCGCATCTACCCCTAATTTTGTTCATTTACTCAACTTTAGCGTAATACTAAACACATTTCCAGGTGTTGACTATCGGTTTCCTTGATAGAAAAATTAGGTAATGATAATATCTGTTTACTCGAGCCGAATCATGAAGTTCTAATAAATTCTACACCCTCAAATTTGGCCTGGATCGCATGGAGTAAACAGATATTACCATTACCTAATTTTGTTATCAAGGAAACCGATGGTCAACACCTGGAAATGTGTTTAGTATTACGCTAAAGTTGAGTAAATTAACAAAATTAGGGGTAGATGCGATCCAGGCCAAATTTGAGGGTGTAGAATTTATTAGAACTTCATGATTCGGCTCGAGTAAACAGATATTACCATTACCTAATTTTGCTATCAAGGAAACCGATGGTCAACACCTGGGAATGTGTTTAGTATTACGCTAAAGTTGAGTAAATGTACAAAAATAGGGGGTAGATGCGATCCAGGTCAAATTTGAGGGTGTAGATTTTATTAGAACTTCATGATTCGGCTCGAGTAAACAGATATTACCATTACCTAATTTTGCTAGCAAAGAAACCGATGGTCAACACCTGGAAATGTTTTTAGTATTACGCCAAAGTTGAGTAAATGAACAAAATTGGGGGTAGATGCGATCCACTCGGCTTGAGTGAACAGATATTTGCTTAACTAATAGTAGTTATTGGGATATCGATTGGAAAAATATCGAACTGTCTATTGTAATTTTTTTCTTTAACTTTTAGTGATAGAGAGGCATAACTAATCACAGTCAAATTTCAAGTAGTTGTATTTCCATTTTGATTTTGATACGTCCATCAAGTGTGCAATCTAAGAAAACGCGATTTTGATGTCTACATACACGTTCATATTTTCAAAACTGTTAGTTTTCGAAAAGTGGTAAATATCTCATTGGAAAGATTTGAAGCTGACTCTAAAATAATAAATAAAATTTATACAAACCTGACAATTATGTCAAAACTTATGACAAGTTGAAATGACGATTTTTGTTGGCACATTTCTAATATGGGAGTATAGCGCGTATTAATGAAAATAAAGAATGGCAAAAGAAAATTAATTAATTAATTAAAAAACTATTGATTATAGTTAACTTAAACGTTCAAAGTTTAGTTGCTCATCACTTAGGTATTGAAACTGACGAGATATTATCAAAATCTGGTGTTCTTGGTCTGAGTGAGACCGGAGTGGAGTAGCAATTTATAGAAATATCAATAGTGTAGCAGATTGTCAGCCTATTGAGAGTGTGATATTAATGTTAGAAGATAGTTGATCGATTCAGCTGGTGATATTTGTCTAGTGGATGTTACTTTGAACAGTTCGTCAAAATTTACACTTGGTTCCATTTACATTCATCTGCATGCTAAAGAGGTCGATTTAAATATGTTCTTCCTTGCGGCATTTTTGGAATACACAGAAAGTTCAAAATTAATTGATAAACGGTTTACACTGGATAAAGAGGTTCCAATAATTTTAATGGGTGATTTTAATGTAGATGTTAAACGGAATGAAGGAGCGTTTGAGTTTATGAAGCATCAATTCAATCTAGATATGGTTCCGACCAATTATCCAAATACATTAGGAAATACTTACATAGATTTGTCATTCACTAGAAAAATAACTCCAGAACTTCTTTCATTGATTTGTTACTTTTCGTATCATAGACAAATTCTTCATAAAATTGTGATGTAAAATAATAAAATGTTTCAAAAACTATCTTTTTATCGCCAAAAAAATACTTACTTTTATATGAGCAGAGTAGTTGTACGCCTAACAACCCCTGCGGCTATGTCACCGAACAGAGCCTGCCGTAATTTTTTTAGAACAAATAAAACTGGCTATATAAACAAATCATACAAACAAATACTCGGTTGTTCGCGGATATTATTGTACATAATTTCAATTTTTTTTTTTTTTTTTTTTTTTTAGAGTCGCCTAAATGTTTGCAATTCACTAATACAGGGTTATCCAATTCGAGGTTGATAAAGTAGAAATCTGTATACCGACATCTGTCAAAGATAAACGTCAAGTACGCTGTCATTTATTTAGTTGACATTCTGCCATTTAAGAATATGGAGCATTTAACAATCGACCAACGCGTTAAAATTATTAAATCTGCTGATGCTGATTTTTCGAACAAAATTTTCTTCAGTGATGAAGCTCATTTTTCGCTTGGTGGATACGTTAATAAGCAAAACTGTAGAATTTGGGGCTCAGAAAATCCACAATTGATTGTAGAGAAGCCATTACACCCGGAAAAAGTCACTGTTTGGTGCGCATTGTGGTCTGGTGGTGTGATTGGGCCGTATTTTTTTGAGAACAACCATGGACGAACCGTTACCGTCAATTCTGAGCGCTATGGCCGCATGTTAACCGATTATTTTTTTACGAAAATCGAAGATTATGATCTTGACGATATGTGGTTCCAGCAGGATGGAGCAACCAGTCACGTAACACGAGCAAATCGAGATCTTTTGCAAGAGAAATTTCCTGGACGTTTGATTTCGCGATTGGCTGATGTCAATTGGCCTCCAAGATCCTGTGATTTAACGCCTTTGGATTTCTTTTTGTGGGGCTACGCGAAAGATCGTGTTTACGCAAACAATCCTCAAACTCTTGACGAATTGAAAACTAATATTCGTAAGGTAATGGCCGAGATACCGCCCGAAATGTGCCGAAAAGTCATTGAAAATTACCTCAAAAGAATCAAGGCCTGTAAGAAGTCCCGTGGAGGACATTTGAATGATATCTTATTTAACTAAAAATGGCAAGGATCAATCTGTAAAATGAAATAAAAATTACAATACATTCCGAATATTTTGTGTGTTTTTTTTAAGTTTACTTTATCAAGCTTGAATTGGATAACCCTTTACATTCTCACTTTTTATGCTATTTATTTATTTAGTATAAACTTCACATCTCTATATAAGCGTGTGAAGTTTTTCTTAAAATAGTACTAAACGCCATTTTTCTTAATCTAGTAGAAAATTAGGATAAACTTCACATGCATGTTCTTCCGCTTTATCAGAATCGGTGCAATCTGTTGAAACTGCAACGTCTAGATAATCGCCGAGATGTAGCTTCCGAGTTGTTTGTGCGTCATATCATTAATTCACGTGTCGATTGTATCGAGTGGCTAGCACGTATCAACTTGTATGCTCCCGAGCGTCTGATGCGTCAACGCGATGGAGCTTTATTCATCGACCGAGTGGAAACGAAAAAAGTTTTATATAATCTTTTGTAGTCGATCTTATGTGCCGTAATTTTTTACCAAATGTTTTGTTGTGCAGATTGTAGTCACTGTAGGCACCATTTATAAATAAATAAATAAATAAATAAAATTAATTCTCTGATGCTTTTCGTAGCAAAGCATAATTTTTAGAAATGAGCATAATATCAAGTAGCTGCACGCCAATTAAAAATATTCCTCTAAGTTATATAACGAAATCCATGACCTTTAACTATTTTGGTGGCATATATGCAGTAAGGAAACGATATAAATAATTTGTATATTTAATGCTCGATTCCAATGTACACGAACTATAATAAAAATTATTCAAAAGCACACATAATTAAAATTTACAGTCACCTATGCCCTTATCTTCGCGTACATACATGAATACGAGTAACGTATCAATGATCAATGGCTGGGTACAAAAACCAACAATTCATCGAAGACGACGACTATAAGATTAACATCAGATACATCTCCATTCAATTCTATGTAAATACGAGTACACAGCATAAGACAATCAATTTTCTTAGCTCATACCGTACCATGATCTCGTGTACATTATATGATCTCGTATGTATATACAATACAAACAAAAATTTCCAATCACCTCTAACTATTTCCGTCTATTATATAATTTTTTTTTATATTTATGAGAATATCAAGAATATATGGCTTAACGTTTTAAGTTGATCTTTTCTATTGTTAAAATATTAGATAGCTGACATTATTCGAATCATTAAAAATTGAAAGATGAAGGGCAATCAATAGCGCCTATTATATATTAGATCGAGCATGAACATAGATCATCACGTAATTCATAATAATTCACGCTATCACATTGTGTTATTGACATTAGAAATATCGAAATATTAAATATATAGTTATGAGAATTATGATTTCAAACTATAGAAATTACAATTAGAACGAATTTTAAGCTAGTCGAATATACTATTGTAATAGTGTCGTGAGAGTGTCACGATAGTGTCATGAGAGTGTTGTGATAGGATATATTTTTTGTGCTAAACAATTTATATAAATAAAAATTACATACATTATTGTTGTTTCGGTTTCTCTTAAAAATCCGGAATATGTATTTCTGATATTCAGGCAAAAAAGGTAATTCTTCCGCTTACAGTCTATTCCAAAAACTTGTAACGAGAACGCGGTTTGGGTTTCGGTTATTATTACTGTAAGTAACTTTTAACGTTACAATTTCGATGATACGACATCCAAACCACATGGTTTTAGGAATGAGATCCGGAACGAATTCTGGATCCAGGTTTAAACCTTCTCGTTATAGAAAATTATTTATCTATCAAGCTAACTACCACGGTCTATTGCTCCAGCTTGGCTCGACGGATTGGGGTGGGTGTAGGTAGCGCTTATATATAGATCTTGCTAGACCGTATCAAAAAAAAAAAAAATAAGAATTATAGAAAGGAAAAGGGAAGGACACAGACTATCACTTCATCCAAAAAAAATCAGTTAGATCTCATCCTCATGCAACAAAAATAATTAATTAACGCTTCATTTTAAAAACACACGAAATTGGCCAGAATATTCATGAATGCTTAAATATAATAGTAGTAATTAAAATGTTAACTTTATCTGTGAAAATTTTAATTTTGGTTACTTAAATTAAAACCAAGAGAAAAAAAAATATGGACCACTAATTTATGCAACTACAATATTTATACCAAAAAAAAATTCATTAAACACAGTACTATTGGTATAACAAAATTTACGATTCTAAATTTAAATGCATAAAACTAATCACTAGTAATATTTGAATTAAATTTGAAATAATATTAATCAAAGAAAAATAAAAGAGAATAAATTATTAACAACCTAACATTAATGTTTCATGCAATGGGATAGTGCATCCCTGATCATCCGTAGTATCCAAACAGGTGGTAGGCCAATTCATTAACATAAGTACATTGATGATTCTAGTTATTCATTCGGGTTGTACTTGTACGTAGATAAGAGAAGAACTGTTTAGCTTTGGTTTTATTTTGTTTTTCCTTTGGTATGCAATTTACGTAGATTCGATGAATAATAGTGGTTGTAGGTGTAGGGGTGTGACGTAGGTATGTTGTAAATAGTATTCGATTATGCCTTTATACTTTAATTCGTAGCCTTGACACAATATACAACCAAAATTGGATTTACCAACAATTCCCGTATATGATGATGAAGTGGTAAATATTATTTTTATCTTCGGAACGGGATAGTTTGTACAATTTAAAATCGGTGAATGACTTACGTGAACTTCGATGTCTCCTCCACTAACGTATTTATATTCACCTTCCACAATCCGTTTAGTTTTAGTTAGCACTATTTTTATTCCGGTACAATCACATACACTGGTTATAAAATCTTGTCACATATAATGTTTATTTAAATTAGTTGAATTAATTATATTAGATATTCGGATTTCATTAGAACTTTAGTATTTTCGTTATTTATTTAATCAGTTAATTATAATATATAGTATACATTTATTTAGTTTTAGTTATATTTATTAATTATATTGGTAGCACTTTGACAACAGAAAAAAAAAAATCGAACCACAGAAGAAAAGATGGTTTGTAGAAATTGAAACAGTTTTTACAGGTCTTTCATATTTCTAAATTAACTACTTTATTTATAATTCAACAAAATTTTGTTTTGTTTGTTTTTATTTTTATATTTTTTTTTTTTTTTATACAAACAAAACTTAATACAAAATTGTCACTTAAATTATTTAATTTAACATTAAGGTTGACCATGCAACCATTTTGATATACAACCGATCATTCCACAATCGATCATTACACATTTACAATATAAATGCCGGTTTTTTTTTTCACTTAAATTCTAAATTTTTCGTTTGATTTGTTCTTTATAAATTTTATTAATTTTGAATGTTCGACTTGTCACTACTTTTTAGTCTTTTTATGTAATTTTTATATATTTTTTTTTTTTATTAAAGAACAAAACGAAATTTCCGCGACACAAAATCAACTAAATATTATTATTTTTTTTCTGTCCCCTTCTGAAGGTGACGATCCTCTATTTATACGATTTTTTCCGAAGGGGCATGCAATTCAGCACTACTACACATTTACAAAATTTTCGGTTTCGAATATTTTTTTTTTTCCATACTTAATGAAACTTACTACAATTGAATTTATTAACACCATGGAGGTCAGTGACCTTATAAATTGATTCCGAAAACAACAACTGATAATGAGAAAAAAACTGGTACACCCAGCGGGCGTAACAATCGCGGGGACGACTCACCCCTGTTGATGGGTCTCAAAGCCGGGCAAACGTTCTGCCGCGCTATATGCATGAGGATTTCGCACAGCAATTTGTGTATAGTTTATGAGATCAAGTCAAGTTTTTATATCTTTGTAATGATATACTCCTAAGTTTGTACCCGCCTCGTTAATTACCTCACATGCAACATTTCCTACAAGTTTAGTAACCACAGCTTTAATGAATTTAGGGGCTAGCTTTGCAGCATACTTGTCTGAAGCCTTACTTTGTTTAAAATTCTTTACATAGACAGTTTGTCCTACGCAAATTTTAGGATTTCGCGTTCTCGTATTATAAACTGTACTAGCTTTCTTCTGGGCGTTTCTCAAATTTTGTTGTACATCGCGATAAATTTTATGAAGGAAGTCTGGTTTGTCGTTCGACTGTATAAAATTTCCACCATACTGAGAGGCCTGCCGCAATAAGGAATATAGAGATCCATGCAGAATTGCATGTTGGCCGAAAACCAGAAAATGAGGTGAATACTTTGAGGAGTCGTGAACACAGTTTCGAAGCGCATGGGTTATGGCTGATAAGTGTGTGTCCCAGGTTCTCTGGTCTGTCTTAATATACGCTCGCAGAGATGCCAATAAAGTTCGATTGACACGCTCGGAGGCATTAGCTTGTGGCGAATATTTAGCAGTGAAAACATGCTTGATACCAAACTTGATGCATAAATTTTTAAGAACAAGCGATTCGAATTGCCTTCCGTTATCCGTAAGTATAACCTCGGGCACTCCAAACATTAAGAATATCTCTTCTTCTAGGAACTTACACACTTCCATGGAGGTTGCATGTCGAACGGCTTTGGTTATAATGAATTTTGAGAAATGATCTAAGGCAATCAAAATTCCCGTATTTCCCTTCCTAGTGTGTGGGTAAGGTCCCAAAAAGTCGAGGTAAACTCTTTGGAAGGGCCTAAAAGTCAGAGGAAGTGAACCGAGGGGCGGTTTGCACACGTAATTAGCTGGTTTGTTGGCTTTGCACTCATCGCAAGAATTCACAAACCGTGCTACTTCCTCATTGATTGTGGGCCAGTAATAATATCTCTGAATGAGTTCTGTAGTTTTGCTTATTCCTAAATGAGCGGAAGACGGAGGACGGTGAGCTGAGGATATTAAACCAGATCTGAGGGAAATCGGAATTAACAGTTTGTAGGATGGAATATCTGGTAGGCTGTATTTGTTAGGGTAAGGTTGAATGTAAATTAAATTTTGAACGGAAAATAGATTAAAGGTTTTGTTAGTCTGTTGAAGTGAGCTTGCTAATTGTTGGTAAGAAGGATCAAGAAAAGAAGGGGATTTTAAGTCAACGTGCAAAGGAGAATCATGTGGAATATTGGGCAAAATATCAATTGATTCCATTTCTAGTCTTGATAAAGCATCCGGAACGGCATTTTGCGATCCTTTCCGAAATTCAATTTCAAAATTGAATCCCTGAAGCTTTAGTGCCCATCGAGCCAGTCTCCCATTGATGTCCTTAAGTGACATAAGCCACTTAAGGCTGGCGTGGTCCGTTATGACCGTAAATGGTAAACATTCGACATACAATCGAAATTTCTTGATTGCCTCTAATGCAGCCAAACACTCTTGTTCCGTGACGGAATAATTTCTTTGGGCTGGATTTAATTTTTTTGACATGTAGGCAATCGGCCTATCATTCCCTTCCTGATCTCGTTGAAATAATACGGCGCCAATACCCATAGAGCTCGCATCGCATTGAATATAAAATCGTGAATTAAAATCCGGATTAACCAGAACAGGAGCTTGCACGAGAGCTTGTTTCAAGATATTAAAGGAACTATTCGCTTCTTCAGACCAAACAAACTTTTTATTTTTTTGTAAAAGGGAAGTGAGAGGAGCCGATAACGTGGAGTACCCGTTAATAAACCGCCTATACCATCCCGTAACTCCAAGGAACCGCCGTATTTGTCGAATGTTTTTAGGAGTTGGAAATTTGACAATGGCCTCGACCCTGCACGGATTAGGTCTCAATCCTCGCTCACCAACCACATAACCCAAGTATTCGATTTCTTTCAGAAGAAATTTGCTTTTCTGAACATTTATCGTTACACCAGCTTTTGTCAGCCTTTCGGCGACATCCTGGAGCAATGATAAATGTTCATCCAAATCCTCGGATGTTACTAACAGATCGTCCAGATAAACGAACACCCGGTTATGTAGATGATGAGGAATCACGCTGGTCATTAATCTGCACAAGGTCTGAGGTGCATTGCAAAGACCAAAAGGCATGACCTTAAATTGGTACAATGGTCGCCCCGGGATGGTAAAAGCAGTTTTTTCTTTCGAGTTTGGATCCAAAGGTATCTGCCAGAAGGCGTCCTTTAAATCCAAACTGGAAATATAACGGGTACGGTCCAACCTACTAAGTAATCCTTCGATCAGCGGCAAAGGGAAAGCGTCTTTTTTTGTTACACTGTTGAGCTTCCGAGCATCCAGACAAAGACGCACCCCTCCACCCTGTCGTTTCACGATCGCCATTGGAGAGCTCCAGGCACTGTGGCTCTCTTCAATAACATCTAGAGCAACCATTCTGTCTATCTCCTGGTACATTTGTTCCTGTATAGCAGGTGACACGGCATAATGACGTTGTTTAATTGGTTGGGCATCCCCAACGTCGATCGTGTGACATAGTAAAGGAGTTCGTCCAAGTCCCAAACGCTCAAAACTAGGCAACAATTCCACAATAGCCTGCAGTCTTTCCTGTTGATCCAAAGACAACTTATGATGACTGTGATCGACAGAAACCGAACTGTGGGTGTCAATGAAATTGCCCATTGTGGACGGTATTGCTGACAGTGAGGAGATTAGAGAAGGCTGAATTCCAAATTTTCGCCAAAAATCGCATCCCAAATACAGCGTCTGCTGAAGATCTGGGACCACAAAAAGAGCCATCTCCATAGTTTTATTGTTGTAACTGATCTGCGTATTTACGAAGCCGTAAATTTTTAAAGGCGAGCCGTTTGCGATTTGCACTACAGCAGGAATAGCATGTAAATGTAAATTATGGTCTTTAATAAAATGCAGTGAATTTTTACCCAAAGCGGAAATATTGGCACCACTATCGAGTAATCCCTGTAATTTCGTTCCATTTATTGTAATATCCGCATACGGACGATTGTCGGAAAGGAAATCTATCGAGTCACAAAATTTTGTTTTTGAAATATTTCGAAATATATGATGTCTTTGTTTAAAATAAGTGATAGAGCGGCTAGTCCGAGGTTTGAAAGAAGCTTTTAAATTTAGCATTCTTTTATTAACATTTAGTTCTGATGAGACTACTGATGGGAATTGAAAGACGGTTGTGAAGTCTGATTTGGGGGTCGTTGCATTAGTTGTATTGGAGGACGACCCGACTCCCTCGCTGTCGTCTCCTTTAATTGGTTTCCCGAACGATTGCAAAATGTACAATGGGGCTTGAGCACGTTTAGCCTCCCACACCCATAACAGAAAATTTGTGTACGTACCACGTCACATTCAGTATACAAATGCCCTGATCGACGACAGTTCCAGCATAACGTACCTAAGGAACTTTTCGTGAAGTTATGCGTCGAGTTTGACTGAGGCACGGTTTGACTAAAAGCTTCCAACGCATGTACATTTCCAGTAATGTTTCCAGTTTCGTGAGAGCGGACAATTTGAGGTGGATTATATACTTTAGGTAATTCGCAATGTGAAGTTGAAGGATACCTGCTCACATCATGAGGACTACAAGTCATCATCTCGCATAGCTTGGGAGTGTGAAATTTTCTGTGAACCTCTTGCTCTGGAATCAACCCGATATTTCGCCAGATGTCTTCGGTCGCTATACATGTACTGATTAACTCGGAAATTGAAGCAAAATCTCGACCCGCTAGGTGGCTCTGTAGACCGATACACATGTTTTTCTTTAAAATATCAACGATCTGATTCTCGGTTAATGGTACTTTTAATGGTAGAGTTAAATTTAAGATGGCATAGTAAAATTCCGTAAAATGTTCACCAGCCCGTTGTTTCCGTACGTCAATTAATCGTAGTATATCAAGATCGGTTCTTCGATCTTGGAACCGATGTGTGAAAGCTACTTTGAATTGATTCCAGCTACATCCAGGATATCGCTCAAGTACCAACCAATAATGCTCACCGGCCGTACCCTTCAGTAAAGATGGCAAATCATTAATTAACTGAGATAGGGAAATATGGTGTGTTTTAGCCATATGCTCCACCCGGTACAAAAATTTTTCGACGGCTAATCCGGAACCGGATCCATCGAACGAAATTCCCCATTTATGTACTGGTGTACGATACGAAGTGAAATTGTCAGGTTTACAAGACGTCGTCGTGATTCGGTCCGACTCATTAATTTCCTCCACGCCAGAATTTGGATGGTGTGACTTTGGAAACTTTTCTGGAGTTGAAAACTCAACATTTAGGGTTGGTCGTATATGACCCGTACTAGTCGTAGCTTGGTTTATTGGAAGAAATGGTATTCCTGGTGGTAATTGGGATACACCCGTAGGATTTAAGGCGTACTGAGTCGGTGGTAAGTAGGGGTAGTTATACGGAAGCGGAAAGAACGGGTTAATATTTTGGAAAGTGTGGTTTGGTGGGATATTCAAATTCGAAAATGCGGATGGTTGAGCCAGATGTAATGACGAAGATTTTGGTGGTAAATTTTCCCTGGGTGCATTAACAATTTCTTTATTGACAGGCTGATCTGTCTGATCCTTCGTATTTGAATCAGATATCTGAGATATATCATCCAAATCGTCCTCTATAGTAATCGAATTTCTTTTTATAAGGCTTGGTTCTTCAACTTCGGCAGGTTGTGGTGCCGCTAACATTAATTCTAAAATATCACTCGGGTCTATTTGTGTAATACTAAGATCATGAATAGTTTCTTTCACGTCCTGTTCTTGTTTGATGAAACGCTGACCTACTTCCAGCAGTGTATCACAACCTTTTACGAGTTTGCTGGCTGGTAATTTTACGGGCTCAAGGATCAATATTCGTTCTCCTCGTCCTTTCAAGTGGATTATTTTAGAAACCAAACCCGAGAATTCTACCGAGTTAAAATTGGGATTTTGAATACAGTTCAGTAACTTAATTTGAAGACTTTGGATTTTCAAAGCACATGTTGTAACCTCATTGTGAGGCTGCCTCAAAGCTTTCAAGTGCGGTTGTGACGGTTTAAGATTAGAATCAGTAAATTCTTTACTAAGGGCTTCTTCTAACTGTGTGGTGGACACTTCTAAGGTACCAGTTAATTGTCGAATTTCAAATTCAATTGATAGTTCATCAGAAGATAAATAGGTTGGATTTATTTTAAAATGAGCCATGATAGAAAAAAAAAAATAATTTCGAGCTAATCTATAAAATTTAGGTGGAAGCCGAAAATTTCGTAAATATACCCCTATGAAAATTAATAATTACCCCCAAAACCACAAATTATATGATAACAATAATAATATTTAAAAATTTTTTTTTTAGATTTATAGTGACTTTCTTCAATTTCAAAGTCTGATATCGTAACAACCGTTTACCTTAACACAACAACAACAAAAAAATAGTGATTATATAATATATAATAACCCGAACTAAATTCCTAATTTAGCGAAATCGAATTAATAAAATTTTTTTTTTTTTTTTTTCCATAAATTATTTATACTAAATGTATCTAAATTAATAAAATTCAAAAAGCAAATCAACTATTGCTATAACTAGTTCATAAGCTAAACAAAATTATATGTGTGCAAATAATAATAACTAGATCTTTAAATTATATAAAAAAAATATACCTCAATAATATCAAATTTAATAATTATTGAACATTCAACCAATTCAGAATTAAAGTATTATTGTAAAATATGTAAAAGCCTTGTTGCATTTAGATGAGAGCCAACCAATCCGTTCCAGAATCATGAATTAGTCTGCGATAGGAACTGGGAAAGGAAAGGTATACAATTTAAACAAAACACCTTTCAGTTTCCTAACAGATGCGTCAATAATATTAAATAAATATTAGAATACTTCTGCGTTGAAAGGTACTATGTATCATTTGAATAGGAACTTTATTTATTTAATCTGACATTAAAGTCAACACTCAATCGAAAGTGGAATATAACGCGAAAATAAAAAAAAATAAAATTATTTGAAAATGTAATTTAATTTATCTAGGAGTTAGTTAATGGAATCATAGTTGGCAAACACTAGATCTAGATGCATTATTACATCGAATTAGTGCGGCATGATTCAATTAATCAAACCTAATTTTAACAAGAGAAAAAAAAAAACAACCGAGTCAATTAAATGAATTTAAGATTACAGCTGAGCATAAATTTAACTTGCAATTTGACGAAAATCTCAAAAAAATTATAGAGCGGCCATTTTGAAAATTTTACCGATACTTTAATTAATGAAATCTTCAAAATATTTTTAAGTAAGTAAGAGCCATTTTAAAAGCCAATGTTTGGGCGCCACTGTAACGAGAACGCGGTTTGGGTTTCGGTTATTATTACTGTAAGTAACTTTTAACGTTACAATTTCGATGATACGACATCCAAACCACATGGTTTTAGGAATGAGATCCGGAACGAATTCTGGATCCAGGTTTAAACCTTCTCGTTATAGAAAATTATTTATCTATCAAGCTAACTACCACGGTCTATTGCTCCAGCTTGGCTCGACGGATTGGGGTGGGTGTAGGTAGCGCTTATATATAGATCTTGCTAGACCGTATCAAAAAAAAAAAAAATAAGAATTATAGAAAGGAAAAGGGAAGGACACAGACTATCACTTCATCCAAAAAAAATCAGTTAGATCTCATCCTCATGCAACAAAAATAATTAATTAACGCTTCATTTTAAAAACACACGAAATTGGCCAGAATATTCATGAATGCTTAAATATAATAGTAGTAATTAAAATGTTAACTTTATCTGTGAAAATTTTAATTTTGGTTACTTAAATTAAAACCAAGAGAAAAAAAAATATGGACCACTAATTTATGCAACTACAATATTTATACCAAAAAAAAATTCATTAAACACAGTACTATTGGTATAACAAAATTTACGATTCTAAATTTAAATGCATAAAACTAATCACTAGTAATATTTGAATTAAATTTGAAATAATATTAATCAAAGAAAAATAAAAGAGAATAAATTATTAACAACCTAACATTAATGTTTCATGCAATGGGATAGTGCATCCCTGATCATCCGTAGTATCCAAACAGGTGGTAGGCCAATTCATTAACATAAGTACATTGATGATTCTAGTTATTCATTCGGGTTGTACTTGTACGTAGATAAGAGAAGAACTGTTTAGCTTTGGTTTTATTTTGTTTTTCCTTTGGTATGCAATTTACGTAGATTCGATGAATAATAGTGGTTGTAGGTGTAGGGGTGTGACGTAGGTATGTTGTAAATAGTATTCGATTATGCCTTTATACTTTAATTCGTAGCCTTGACACAATATACAACCAAAATTGGATTTACCAACAATTCCCGTATATGATGATGAAGTGGTAAATATTATTTTTATCTTCGGAACGGGATAGTTTGTACAATTTAAAATCGGTGAATGACTTACGTGAACTTCGATGTCTCCTCCACTAACGTATTTATATTCACCTTCCACAATCCGTTTAGTTTTAGTTAGCACTATTTTTATTCCGGTACAATCACATACACTGGTTATAAAATCTTGTCACATATAATGTTTATTTAAATTAGTTGAATTAATTATATTAGATATTCGGATTTCATTAGAACTTTAGTATTTTCGTTATTTATTTAATCAGTTAATTATAATATATAGTATACATTTATTTAGTTTTAGTTATATTTATTAATTATATTGGTAGCACTTTGACAACAGAAAAAAAAAAATCGAACCACAGAAGAAAAGATGGTTTGTAGAAATTGAAACAGTTTTTACAGGTCTTTCATATTTCTAAATTAACTACTTTATTTATAATTCAACAAAATTTTGTTTTGTTTGTTTTTATTTTTATATTTTTTTTTTTTTTTATACAAACAAAACTTAATACAAAATTGTCACTTAAATTATTTAATTTAACATTAAGGTTGACCATGCAACCATTTTGATATACAACCGATCATTCCACAATCGATCATTACACATTTACAATATAAATGCCGGTTTTTTTTTTCACTTAAATTCTAAATTTTTCGTTTGATTTGTTCTTTATAAATTTTATTAATTTTGAATGTTCGACTTGTCACTACTTTTTAGTCTTTTTATGTAATTTTTATATATTTTTTTTTTTTATTAAAGAACAAAACGAAATTTCCGCGACACAAAATCAACTAAATATTATTATTTTTTTTCTGTCCCCTTCTGAAGGTGACGATCCTCTATTTATACGATTTTTTCCGAAGGGGCATGCAATTCAGCACTACTACACATTTACAAAATTTTCGGTTTCGAATATTTTTTTTTTTTCCATACTTAATGAAACTTACTACAATTGAATTTATTAACACCATGGAGGTCAGTGACCTTATAAATTGATTCCGAAAACAACAACTGATAATGAGAAAAAAACTGGTACACCCAGCGGGCGTAACAAACTTCTGTTCGGATATTAGATGGAAAAATGACGTTGATATGGCAGGCGATGGTATGGCTCGTACACCACTTGGGTTTCTGCCTAAATTATAAATGTTACTTAATATTTAAAGCAGAAATAAACAAAATCGGTAATGCAGATTGTGTCTTCGAAGTGTCGGTAATGCAAGTTTTGTTTAAAACTTAAGTAATAGTTAATAGCTATGGTGGGCAGATAAGAGTTTTACCATGCGAATAGTAAATACAAATGGGGTGGTGTAACTGTTGTGGCACCCAACATTCTTTTACAACGAATATATTAGGTGTGCAAGTAGAAACTCTGCTTTTTTTGGTCAAATTCAACTTGATTGAAAATAAAATTGTTATACAAAGATTAATTATCGAAATATTCGACTTTCTTATCTATGGTGTTTTGCCATTTATCAGGTAGATAATGAACACAAGCGCGATAGAGTCTTGGTGGTTTCGAAACAAAATATTTATCGAACCATTTTTGCACATTTTCAACTTTCGTGAACCGCTGGTCTTTATGTAAATATGATGGCATCGATCTGAATATGTGGCAATCAGAGAAAACCACGCCACATGCTGTAAACCTTCCCAGCTTAAGTGGTCTAGTGTATCTAAGGAAACTTTCCAAAGGATGTTCTCAGGGCTCTGTTTTAGATCTTCTGGTCTGGAATATCGTGTTTAACATCAGTATGATTAATGAATTTGATGAAATTGATTTCGCGGATTACATAATCATTCTAGACTCGAACTTCAACGTTAGGGTCAAACCGCAATAAATATGAGTAGTATTGTTTACTTTCAGATGATAGCGAGCTTACCGCTGGTGAGGGCTCACTATTTCTGAATTAAAATTATTTTTGAAAACAAAACTAAAACGTTACTGATATATTTGTTCTGCTTTATTATAGAGAATTTAGTTCTTTATATACAAAAATAAGTGCTCATCATTAAAATTTATGTTAGTGCAAAAAATGTTGTATTATATGTCACTATAGCCAATTTAAACGATAACTGGATGAGTAAGCTTATACATTATGCATGCTACAAGCATGCTTACTTATATACATACTACATTACAATTATAATATTTGAGCAGATCGATGCCCTGTTGATTAGACTTCTGCACGTTGAAGTGGCGAAGGTGGTGGGCGAGGATTTGCTCGTCTTTGCCTTAAACATTTGATGTCCCAAATGACACCTTAGACTAAAAGGATCCCAGAAATGACATGAGTCATGGTATAATGGTGGACTTGATGATTCTTTCTCTCGTGTACTTGGATCTTCATGTTTTCGAGCGTCTTTATCTCTTGTTCCAATTTGTTGGTATCTTGAAGCGTTACATACTGTGGAAGATAATGTTGGACTGGGCTATCTTTGATCCGGGTGATGAACTTCTTTAAGTGAATAGATTCAGCTAACGTACTAACCGATCTATTGAATCCCTTTTCCAAATGGTTAGAATAGGATTCGATTGCAACGATATAAAAATTTGCATCCCGTAGCACACAACCAGATTTGTGATTTACTATGCCTGATCCTTGAAGGTTATACGATTTGCTTTCATGACCGCATATTACATCGATTGTTGTTTCATTGTGAATGGCATATACCCACTGATTGTTGGCATTAAGTTTTATCCAGTGATTTGATGCATTTACGGTTCCGATGGAACGTAATTCTTCAAGATTCATCTTCCGTTGTAGGATTTGCCACCTCGCACTGAGCTTGGCTGCTCATGATGTTATATATTGGCGATATTTCACACAAAAATCTTCTTCCTTGAAATGATTGATAATTTTCTACTTGCTCTCTAGTCATTAATGCGAGCTGTTCCCGGTGAGCATCTATTGCTAAAAATTCTGCCTTGGTGTCGATGTAAGACTGCGAATTCCTGTGTTCGATATTAGGGTGTGGGTAACTGCAGCAGGGAAACTTTCGAATTTCAAAATGAAACTTGGTATACCGATTAAGCCCAATTTGTGCTAATTAGTGCTCACAAGAAAAAAATAGTGCTAGCCCAGGACCCGAAAAAACGGGAAAAGAAAATTTAAATTTCGCCTGAAAGACGGAAAAACTAAAACCCAATTTCTTGGAAAAACCAGAAATAATTTAAGCCTAATTTTAAAACTTCACAATAGCGGCTCCACCGACAAAATTTGTGCTTGTCATAGAAATATAATTTTGATAAATTTTCATTAATAAATTGAGGAAAAACAAACTGGCCCCTAAAAGGTACTATATTGAACATACAAAATACAGATGTATACCGTTCAACATAATTTTTGTTGAACAACAAATTAAAAAATGAAATAACTTATTATAAAATCAAAGAATAAGCATTTCAGATAGCATATTTCTGTCACGCATGTTCATTGCCGTCCGAAAAATATAGAGGCTGAATTTGTGCTAATCCAGAATTGGCCCAATTCTGTTGAACAACAAAGACTGTCGAACGAACAATTTTCTGACAAAAAATGTTCTACAAACCAATGAAGTTGGAACTTCTGATTGCATATTCCTAACAGGTATGTTCATTGCCACCCGAAAAATATAGTGGCTGAATTTGTGCTAATCCAGAATTGGCCCAATTCCGTTGAACAACAAAGACCGTTGAATGAACAATTTTCTGACAAAAAATGTTCTACAAACCAATGAAGTTGGAACTTCTGATTGCATATTCCTAATAGGTATGTTCATTGCCATCCGAAAAATATAGTGGTTTAATTTGTGCTAATCCAGAATTGGCCCAATTCCGTTGAACAACAAAGACCGTTGAATGAACAATTTTCTGACAAAAAATGTCCTACAAACCAATGAAATTGGAACTTCTGATTACATATTCCTATCAGGTAAATTCATTGCCGTCCGAAAAATATAGTGGCTAAATTTGTGCTAATCCAGAATTGGCCCAATTCCGTTGAACAACAAAGACCGTTGAATGAACAATTGTTTATTTTATAATTGTTTATTCGACAGTCTTTGTTGTTCAACGGAATTGGGCCGAATCTGGATTAGCACAAATGCAGCCACTATATTTTTCGGGTGGCAATGAACTTACCTGTTAGGAATATGCAATCAGAAGTGCCAACTTCATTGGTTTGTAGAACATTTTTTGTCAGAAAATTGTTCATTCGACAGTCTTTGTTGTTCAACGGAATTGGGCCGAATCTGGATTAGCACAAATGCAGCCACTATATTTTTCGGGTGGCAATGAACTTACCTGTTAGGAATATGCAATCAGAAGTGCCAACTTCATTGGTTTGTACAACATTTTTTCTCAGAAAATTGTTCATTCAACTGTCTTTGTTGTTCAACGGAATTGGGCCAATTCTGGATTAGCACAAATTTAGCCACTATATTTTTCGGACGGCAATGAATTTGCCTGATAGGAATATGTAATCAGAAGTTCCAATTTCATTGGTTTGTAGGACATTTTTTGACAGAAAACTATTCATTCAACGGTCTTTGTTGTTCAACGGAATTGGGCCAAATCTGGATTAGCACAAATTCAGCCTCTATATTATTCGGACGGCAATGAACATGCGTGACAGGAATATGCTATCTGAAATGCTTATTTTTTGATTTTATAATAAGTTATTTCATTTTTTAATTTGTTGTTCAACAAAAATTATGTTGAACGGTATACATCTGTATTTTGTATGTTCAATATAGTACCTTTTAGGGGCTAGTTTGTTTTTCCTCAATTTATTAATGAAAATTTATCAAAATTATATTTCTATGACAAGCACAAATTTTGTCGGTGGAGCCGCTATTGTGAAGTTTTAAAATTAGGCTTAAATTATTTCTGGTTTTTCCAAGAAATTGGGTTTCATTTTTTCCGTCTTTCAGGCGAAATTTAAATTTTCTCTTCCCGTTTTTTCGGCTCCTGGACTAGCACTAATTTTTTCCCGTGAGTACTAATTAGCACAAATTGGGCTTAATCGGTATACCAAGTTTCATTTTGAAATTCGAAAGTTTCCCTGCTGCAGTTACCCACACGATATTAGGCACTGGAAAAACGGGCTAACAGTGTGTACTCCTGCGTAAATGATAATGGAATGGTGAGTTCTACTATAATGTTTCTTGGAGTTACTCTACTGCGTATCTTCATGCTATGATATATGTGAAGAAGATTCGGATCACCATGCCCAGGTATGGTGATCGTTGATGGTATATGCCTTTTAATAATTTCCAGCTCTTGATCCAATTGAGCCGGGGAGAGTAATGAAGGATGCAAAATGTTTTTGTGCGCATTATGGATTACGTCAAGTAAGGCTTGTTGCGTGTCCTCCAAATTTTTCAATATTAATATCAATTCAATGCTTGAAGTTAATATTAAACGAATTTGCTTTTCCCGTATGAAGTACTCGTTCAATTCTTCTGCCTTTAGCATTCCATGATCATTTATCAGTTTGTTTAATGATTTCATGGTAAGAATTGAGTTGTGCTTTATTAGCTTAACTGTGTTGTCTATTATTGTGGTATGATTCCTTATCAGTGCCTCTAATTAATGCTGATCATTGTTTATGGCTTCAAATTGATTTTCATATTCTCTTGCTTCACGCTCTGTAAGAATCACAAACATGTCGCCTAACACAACGCCTATTGTATCGCCTAAACCTCGTTGTGGTCTGCGCACTTCCTTGTTGCTCGCTAATAATAATTCATTATCTGCCTCCAAATTATTGAACTGCCATTGAATTTGTTGAAGAATTAATTCGCAATTTATTTCAACAACGTCTATGCATGACTTCTTCAGTTGACTTTGCGCGGTCTTGAATGCTTCAATTTCCTCCCAGTAATTACTCATATTATAATAGATTATCACTGTGCTAGTTGAAAAATGCAACAAGCTGGGCACCCGGGGGGTAAACCTAATTCGACTATGCTGAATTCATTGGTGCTAGTCCCATTTCAAAGTTAGTCCCAATTTTCGAGATATCGCTTTCGACATATTTTGCCTCTGAGACAAATATTTGTCAAAATATACACTCATATTCACGTTGATAGCTCCTGAACCATTAAGATTTTTGTTATGCTTTCTTCAGCAAAGTTGTTGCGCAAGCCAATACCAACAACTTTGCTGAACATATCAAGGCCGAAAAACGACATCTACAATCACATTTTTATGTTATTTTATTTTTTGAAACGCAAAAAAATAAAATAACACAAAAATGTGATTGTAGATGTCGTTTTTCGGCCTTGATATGTTCAGCAAAGTTGTTGATCTTGGCTTGCGCAACAACTTTGCTGAAGAAAGCATAACGAAAATCTTAATGGTTCAGGAGCTATCAACGTGAATATGAGTGTATATTTTGACAAATATTTGTCTCGACGAAAAACATGTTTTTTATCATTTTTTGTCCATTTATTGAATTTAAATTGATCGAATAAACACCTCATCGACAAATATAGATACAATAGAAACTATTTAACAGAAAATTAGATTGATTCCGTTGATTTGATTGTGATTTTTCTCAATTTTTTCCTTAATAATTTACATTTTTCTTAACTTTTAATTTTAATTTTCTGATTTGTTCGTGTCGTCTTCGGGTTCTTCTTCCTCTTGCAAATTCCAACAAATGTCACCCAAGAGTGCATCTAGCTTTTTGCCGCTGTACCAATGTTCGAGCCTTGCCGTCACTTGGTGAAAACGCTCGCCGTGCTCATCGGATTCGGCTGGTGATTGTTCAATGGAATTCTTTGAGTTGGTAACGTGAAGGAGAACTGCCTTCAAGCTGCTTTTAGAGGAATCGATGAACAATCGCCAATCTTCAGGATTATATGCATTGTGCATTGTGGATACCAAACCTCGGATATCAGTGCAAAAAGCGAGTGAATTATTCTCAATTGATTTGAAAAAATTCGTAAAATGACGATGACGATTTATTGCTCCATATATCCGAACATTTGGAGCCAAAATGTTCACTTGTTTTAAATCCTTTGACAAAAGAATGGCTTGCCGCTGAGATAGTTTCAGGCGTCATACCATAATATCCAAATGACTTTGCGAGATTTCAATGTGATTGCATGGCGCAGTGACATTTGATGGTTGATATATTGATGCAGATGTTTCTCCGGTTTCACCTGATTCAAATGTTGTTGGTAAATAATCCTCGGTTGGGTTTGATCTTTCCGGAACAGGCATTTCATCTGAATGCGGCAGCGGTAGATGTGTATTTCTCGTTGCAGTGTATGTCAAAGAACCACTTTTGTTTCTGTTTGTACCGAAAATATAATTCATGCACCCATAACATTGAACTGCATCATGTCCTTGTGGATCACTCCATATCATCGGGACACCAAATGGCATTGCGGCTCCAGTGTTTTGCCATCTATGCAGATGGAAAATGCATGTTGTACAAACAAAAGACGGCATCCAATTTACACCACTAATAAGATTTTGTGAAAAGTATAGTCGATATAAATCAGCGGTTTCATCACTTATTTTGCGGCGATTGCTCATAATTGTAAATTTTCGACACACATAACAAAAGCACTTGAGTTTATAACACCTATCCATATTATTTATTTCACCAGATTCACAAGACGATTTTCACTTTATTTTTTGTATTCTTTTGTCACTTTATATATTTAGATGAATAACTTTTTATTTTTAATTTTATATTACAGTTTTTAGTTCTTACTTCTTGTGCCAATTTTTTAACTTTTTTAGAAATATCAATTTCAAGAATAATCTCTTCTTCGGTTTATTTTCTGCTACTGTTACATAATCTATTTTGAAGCTCTTTATATACTGTAGCTAGGCGCTGCTGTTTGGTACCTGCTTTGTTTTTAAGTTATGGAGGTCGTAAATTTTATTGGGGTTTTGTGTTGATTTTGTCGCGAAGTAAATTGTGGGTGTTTTTGTTTTTGTACATTTTCAGGGTGTGAATTTTGGCCGTAATTCGTATACGTGCAGAATACAAATGTCTCATGACACATGAGTCAAATTGGGACACCTGTCTAATTTCAGTCCTTTTTTGATTCTGTGCAAAATGGTTACATTTTTATTGAATTTAGTGTATGGTTTTCAGTTTTTATGTGTTGTACGAAACTTGATTTTATGCACTTGTGATGTGTTCTTTGTATCTTATCTGAGATGAGTGTCTTGTTTGGCCTAAGTATGCCGAATTCCAGTTGTATTTAGCCTTACCTGTGCACTTATGTTTCTCGAAACGGCAAGGTGGAGCCGGAGTCTTCTGTGAGAAGCTTTTGCCAAAACTGACAAGACCCTGCCTTTTTGGGGAACATGCGAGAAGGCTGGGTTTACAGACGAATGATTTTGTAGAAGTTGCATGGACGAAAAAAAAGAAGAGACTTTAGATAACATCCTATGCTCGTGTCCGGCACTATCATACAGAAGGCATAAGTATTTGGGCGTGTCCAGTGTGACCAGCTTTTCAGATCTCGCTGAATGTGGAGTGCGAGATATTTTGCGGTACGTACGTAGCTCCGAATGGTTTTGAACAGGGGTAAAGGGGAAATAGGTTCCTGTGGTATCACAACGGGGCACTCGTGGTCTAATTGTGCGGAAGTGCCACTCCAAGCTCACCTTGGCCTAAGTAAAACACACATATATGGAAAAATAACACAAAAATGTGAATGTAGATGTCGTTTTTCGGTTTTGATATGTTCAGCAAAGTTGTTGGTCTTGGCTTGCGCAACAATTTTGCTGAACATATCAAGGCCGAAAAACGACATCTACAATCACATTTTTGTGTTATTTTATTTTTTTGCGTTTCAAAAAATAAAATAACACAAAAATGTGATTGTAGATGTCGTTTTTCGGCCTTGATATGTTCAGCAAAGTTGTTGGTCTTGGCTTGCGCAACAACTTTGCTGAAGAAAGCATAACAAAAATCTTAATGGTTCAGGAGCTATCAACGTGAATATGAGTGTATATTTTGACAAATATTTGTCTCAGAGGAAAAATATGTCGAAAGCGATATTTCAAAAATGGGGACTAACTTTGAAATGGGACTAGCACCAATGAATTCAGCATAGTCGAATTAGGTTTACCCCCCGGGTGCCCAGCTTGTCACGCAAAAAAAGTTTGAAATTCAAGCACAGTGAGTGACCATTTCATGGCTACTACCTCGAGTCTTCCTATTGATTCAAAGTGTATGCCTGTAGAATGGTTGAATGGAGTAATGTCTATGTTGGCATGAGCAAGTCCCAAAATGCATCATATGGACAACGTCGCAAGCATCAGATGTTTCAATTTGCTCGTTTTTCACTTGTCGATAAGGTTGCTGCCGCAAAAACCTCTCGGAATTCTTGGATATTTGCGACTCCTTCTATTCTTCACTCTGGTTGGCTTTCATGGGCATTAGATCTTTTAAATTTTCCTCAATTGGTAGTTTGCACAATTTCACAATTGGCCGCTTGAAGATATTGTTCTCGCACTTCACTGTAGCTACTCGAACTAAATTATCGCTTCCGGCATGTGTCTCGATAATTCGCCCTAGTTTCCAACGTGTGGTTGGTTGTTGGTCATCCTTTAGGAGGAGTACCATCTTTTCCAAAAGACTTGCACCATTTTCTCAACAAGGTGCCATCTTGTTTTTAAAGAGATGTTATCTGTATCAGCGACCGGCAGTGACTTGAGAGAATCACCTATCAAAAAATATCCTGGTGTTAAAGCTGATAGATCTGTTGGATTATTGATCAGTGGAGTTAGCGGTCGAGAATTTAGACACGCCTCGATTTGTGTAACTAGCGTAAAGCTCCTCATAGGTGAGGGTTGTTTCTCCTATGATTCGTTTTAAATGGAACTTAATAGATTTAATGCCCGCTTCCCATATGCCACCGAAATGGGGTGTCATGGGCGGTATGAAATGCCAATTGGTTTCGTCGTTGGCTATCATAGTGGCGATCTCGTCCGGTAATGTGGTTATTGCGCGATGGTGATCTTTTAACATTACCTTGTTCGCTCCAACGAAGTATGTCCCATTGTCAGAGTAGATATCCGTGCATAATCCTCTCCTGGATGTAAATCGTTTGTAAGCAGCAATAAATGATTCGGTTGTTAAATCGCTTACAATTTCAATATGTATAGCTTTTGTTACCATACAGATGAACAGTGCAATGTAACCTTTGTGAGTTTTGTGACCTCTTCCCTTGGTTGTTCTCACTTGAATGGGGCCAGCATAATCGATACCCGTTTTTGCGAATGGTTTTCCTGGCCGTACTCTAGCAGATGGTAAATTTTCCCATTTGTTGTTGTTTACGGCACGTTTACCGTCAATAATCCAATATTGTTGGGCTCGCCTGTGATCCAACATAGTGCAATGGTTGAGTCTGACCACGCATACATCCTGCAGTTGTTTAGATTTAAGGCTTCTTGGACGTGTTTAAGCAGTTTTGATAATAATAAAGCAGCATTTAGCCCTAGTTGAGGAATTGACAACCTCACTTTAGTTGGAGCGACTCTTGCCTTCGATGTTAAAAGTTGTGTTGCTATTGTTCCATCTTCGTTTACTGTTCGACAGTATATAGCAGCGGCATATGCGTATTCCGAAGCATCAGCGAAACCGTGAAGCTCTATGTCGGTATTTTCAGTTGTATCGATCAACCTTTGAATTTTTATGTTTTTGATATCACTTAATTCTGCCTTATATTTTATCCATTTTGTGTTGATATGTTCTGGTAGAAGTTCATCCCATATTCAGAGCCATCCAACTGGATCAAATATTGTAGCTTCGATGATTCGGGTAATAATAAACGCTTTGTAGCTTGGTTGCTGGATAAATGAAGTCTTGCAACATCAAATTTAAAGTTGTGTTCTTGTGGATCGTACAAAATGCCTAGGGTCTTGAATCTTGATGCAATCGTTTAACTGGATTTCCATATTACCCTTACCGTGCAACTCTCTTGGTATTAGTTTTAATAATTCACTTGAGTTAGAAAACCATTTTCGTAAGTTAAATCCACCTCGATCTGTTAGCAATTTTAGTTCGCGAACTGATTGACATGCCTCCCTTATATTGTGGCATCCGGTCAGCAAATCGTCAACATAAAAACCTTTCAATATGATGTGTGCTGCTATTGGATACTCACTGGCTCCATCAAGAGCTAACTGTCTCAATGCTCTTATCGCCAAGAAAGTGGCTGCTGTTGTCCCATATGTGACTGTCTTAAGTTTATAAGTTGTCATTGGTTTAGACGGTTGAGTTCTATATAATATTCGTTGGTAATTCTGGTCTTGTTCGTTTATCCAGATTTGGCAATACATTTTCTCTATGTCCGCAATCGTTTAAAGATACTCCTGTCGTAGTTTTAGCCGAAGCATCAAACACTATTCTAAGTTTTGTAGTGGTGCTATTGTAGTTGGTGATTACACCATGATGCGGTATGTAATAGGAGATCAATTGGTTGCGATTTGTTATAATAAGGATCGGCGAGTTGTATTTGTTTGAGATGGGTCCAACATCTTGCATCAAAGTTCACCTCCGGTAACTGTTGGTTGAGTTTATCAAATATCAACGCTTCGATATTTAGTTGAAAATCGGTTTGTAATCTTGGCAAGATTTGTATATTGATTGTATGTTTACAATCACCTGCTATCCCTCCTCCTTTACCGGAGATAAAAACGTTGACCTTCTTCTTCTTAAGGTTGAGTAGGTTAGCGGCTTTTGATGAGCTTAATGTCACCTGTGATCCAGGATCGACTAATGCTCTCAGAAAGATCTGATTTCCCGTGCAAGTTATGGCTTTAACTACTGCGGTTGGTAATAAAACTTATCCCTGTTCCGCCATTTGATAATGCGTTATTGCAGTGTAGTAGGGTGTTATGTGACCCTTTACATACGACGCATGGTTCTGACTGACAATATTTACTTTGGTGATGGTTTAGGCAACATACACAAAGGCTTGCTGCATTTATTAGCCTTGATCTATCTAATGTTGACATACTTTTGAACTGTTGACATTGATCCAAGTTGTATCGTTCCTTAAAACTATTTACCCAACATGTTCTGCTTGCTGTGGTTGTATAGGCCCGTTTTAGCGGTGGTATATATACTATTAAAGTTAGCCGAAAGATAAAAAAATCTATAATGCAGATAGTGTCTTCGCTTTCTCAGCCGAAAGTGTTTAAATACGTCAATGTTGATCAACATCCTTCAGCCGAAAGTCATCAGCCGAAAAATTTATTTCAACAACACATGAACTGAAAACTAATTGAACGTATTATTAAGTTTGTTGTAAAATCTAATTCTATTTAAAATTGTGAAATACAAATGTTTAATTCAATCAATCATAATTTTAAAAACATTAATTTTAACCTTGCTCCAAAGGAACATAAAATATGGTGGGGATGACACTATGGCCATTTGATATGTCATAATGTTAGTCAATTTCGGCCTAATTGTGGAAAAATGCTGAAGGGGATACAGGGGTGTAATTAAGGAAAATTTCGCCAATTCAATATGTCGAGCATTGAATGGCCTGTCATTCTAGGCGACCATGCCGTGTCATTGATGCCACTATAGTTATTTGATAGGGCACCATGTTGGTCAGTTGTAGCCTAATTGAGGAGAAATTCTGAAGGGGATATAGGGGTGTAATTAAAGAAAATTTCAATAATTCAATATTTCGAACATTGAATGGCCTGTCATTCTGGCAAACATGCCGTGTCATTGATGTCACTATAGTCATTTGATAGGCCACCATGTTGGTCAACTTCGGCCTAATTGCGAGGAAATTCTGAAGGGGATACAGGGGTGTAATGTAGGAAAATTTCGCTAATTCAATACATCGAAAATACATTGAATGGCCTGTCGTTCTAGGTAAAGATGCCCTGCCATTGATGCCACTATGGTCATTTGATAGCCCACCATGTTGGTCAACTTCGGCCTAATTGCGAGGAAATTCTGAAGGGGATACAGGGGTGTAATTTAGGAAAAATTCGTTAATTCAATGTATCGAAAATACGTTGAACGGCCTGTCACTCTATAGGTAAAGGTGCCTTGTCATTGATGCCACTATGGTCATTTGATAGGCCAACATGTTGGTCAACTTCGGCCTAATTGTGGAAAAATTCTGAAGGGGATACAGGGGTGTAATTTAGGAAAATTTCGCTAATTCAATATATCGAAAATACATTGAATGGCCTGTCGTTCTAGGTGAAGATGCCATGTCATTGATGCCACTATAGTTGTTTGATAGGGCACCATGTTGGTCAGTTTTAGCCTAATTGAGGAGAAATTCTGAAGGGGATACAGGGGTGTAATTAAAGAAAATTTCAATAATTCAATATTTCGAACATTGATTGGCCTGTCATTCTGGCAAACATGCCGTGTCATTGATGTCACTATAGTCATTTGATAGGCTACCATGTTGGTCAACTTCGGCCTAATTGCGAGGAAATTCTGAAGGGGATACAGGGGTGTAATTTAGGAAAATTTCGCTAAATCAATATATCTGGTATTGAATGGCCTGTCGTTCTAGGTAAAGATGCCATATCATTGATGCTTTTATGGTCATTTGGTAGGCCACCACTTGGTCAACTTCGTCCTAATTGTGGAAAAATTCTGAAGGGGATACAGGGGTGTAATGTAGGAAAATTTCGCTAATGCAATATATCAAAAGTGCATTGATTGGCCTGTCACTCCACCGTTTGAATAGCTTTTTGTTGTTGATTTCTTTTGAACTAGTTTCTTGCTGCGCAGTTTGCCCTGTTGAACTCGTTGATGCGGTATTTAGGCTTTCACACATATCCGTTATTAATTTTTGGTATACGTCTGTGACTTTCTTCCGTCTTTCCAGATATGCATGGCCCTTTTCTAGAGGTGAGGTCATGTCCAGGGTATTCGTATCATTATCGACGTAGTCGTTATAAATTGCCTTTAGAGTTGCCAACCTTTTTTTAAATTTTTCTTTGTTTTCCTATCCTCCCCGTTTTTACGGTAGTTTGTTTCCATTTGGACGATTTTGTCACTTGCTTCATCTTGTTGCAGGAGTATGCTTTCCATTTTTGTTGTTATTTTGATATGTACAGGTGCCTTACTTAAAAGCGCTACAGACGATCCGACAGTTGGTCCGACCGACTTGTAGTTTTCATGTTAATGTTAATCTATTGTCTCATTTTATATTACAAAAACGATTTTATGTTTTTTTACACACCGAATAATTTTAATTTTTTATTTTCTCTGTTGTTTTCTTTGTTGGTTGATTATTATAAAATTTATGAATTTCCTTTTTGTAACATAAAACGAGACAATAGATTAACATTAACATGAAAACTACAAATCGGTCGGACGATCGGTCGGATCGTCTGTAGCGCTCTTTAAGATTTGTTGTTATTATTAAGTTTTCGTTTGTTTACTGTTTTAAATGTAAACTTATCGCGTTCAACTTAGCGATGCCGGTTGTTTTAATGGCTTGAAGGACCAATGTTTACGTTCAGATGATAGTGAGCTTATCGCTGGTGAGGGCTCACTATTTCTGAATTAAAATTATTTTTGAAAACAAAACTAAAACGTTACTGATATAATTTCGTTCTGCTTTATTATTGAGAATTTAGTTCTTTATATACAAAAATAAGTGATCGTCATTAAAATTTAAATTAGTGCAAAAATGTTGTATTATATGTCACTTGTTGAGCAGATCGATCAATCGATGCCCTGTTGATGTTGAAATCAACAAGTATGAACCAAGTAAAATGTCACTATCTCCAGAAGAATATTGATGCTGCAACTCCTAGGAGGGGGTTGAAAATCAAAAAACTTGCATAAAATACCAATTTGATGCGGGAAATAGTGGAAAAAATAAATATCACTCAACAATGAAAAAGAAGTTTGAGGGATTTAAGGATTTTTTAGACTGGAAGTGTTTTGCTATCCTCCAATATGATGATTACCATCGATTCTTATGACTATCAATGATGTGTGGGGGTTGTCACATACCCTATCGGGAATCTAAAATTTCATAAATTGTTAAGAATTTTAAGAAATTTCTGAAATACGGTCAATTAGTTCTAGAAAATATAAAATCTCAAAAATTTCATTCTACAACCTCCTTAAAGGGCCTAACTACCCCTGTTGGAATATCGATAACCCAACGAACTTTTAGGAACATCGTCCCATTTTGCATCAATATTATAGATATTTGAGGATATCAGTGATTATTTTCGTGACTCAAATTCATTTGAGGAATTGGAGCTATACAAAATCTCAAGAATATCCAATCTATATATAGTTGATATAACACGGAAACGAATTCGTCATTACCAGACTGGTGATTTCCCCCCCCCCCCCCCCCCCCATTAATAAATATATATTCTTATATATCTGTAGAATTGTATATATATATATATATATATATATATATATATATATATATATATATTTTTCTTAATGACATCGGTTCTTTTTCATTTTCACGAACTAATAAACCTTTATATTTATATTGATTTTTATAAATGACGCACCAAGTTATATTTACTTTGAGATCGCTATGAATACAATAATAACATATAACTGGACCGGAATACGGAGGGTTTTATTTCGATGTCCCGGTATTCTCTCCCAGTCAGTCGTCCATAAACGATTACAGTCTTGTATAAAGAAAGATATTTCAGTGGAAAACAACAAAACTTCATACTTTTCGATTTTCATCATTCTGGTGACTTACGGTAGTTAAATATATTCAATGTATTCATTTCATTGATCAGATTAATTTATTAACAGTTGTATGTGTAATGTTGATGGAGATTTAACCAGATGTAATTATTGAAGTGTGGAAATTTATGGATGGAAGTTAAAGATGGATGTTATAGATGATATGGTGAAAAATGCTGATGTTTAAGAAAAGCTGATGACGGGCTGAATTATACGTAGACAATTTGAATTAAAAAACTTAAGCACTGCTTTGAACACTATACTGTTTTATTAATTAACCAAAATAGTTTATTATATCAAAATTTAATGTTTAACAATTTGTTTGTTCGCCAGATTTGAATTGAATGAATATAAGAAATTTTACAAAATATATTTTACATATTATACGTTAAGCTATAACTGTCATGTTTGAACTTATAATTAATGTAGACTGTAGCTAACTTTAATATAAAAATGTACTAATAATAATAACATTAAATAAAGTACTAGTACGATATACTATGTAACTAATTATACATTATAAAACGCACCCATCGTGCTACTACTCTAGTACTACATAACGAAAATAATGACAGTTAAGTTGACAAGTTGTGTTTACTAGATGAATTTTACAGGAAAGTCAAAAGATAAGTATAAATTATGTATATAAATTAATGTTTGGCAATATAAAATTATTAAATAGTTTCTTAATTTCAGATACATATTATTTGGATTAATTTAGCAAAGTGGTAAGTATGTGAAATAATGTTTTGTATCATTAATGTTTTTATTTAATTTTAGGTTGTTGATGTGCTGCTGTAACTGTTAACGTGTTAAGTATGTGGTTTTATTTCTCCAAACAACAGTTCTGAAAAGAAAATAATAAATTGATTATTCAGAAGAATTATTATTATCACATCAAAGATGAGAATCAACCCATAAATTTGCTCAATCCTTTAATGGCGTTCATTCAAACAATGGAATTTGAACAAACTCCCATTACGGTCAAAGAATATGAAATTTTTGACCATTTCAAAAAAATACTTTTGGATTCAGTAGAAGAATTCAACGAATTAGATGTGATAACGGAAGAATCTTTAGATTTTCGAAATGAATTCAAAGAGCATAATGCAGGGATAGTCGAAGATATTGACGTGCATACTCTCCCCGAAGATCCCGAGCCACCGACAAATGAGTGTACAAAGCAGCGGTTTCCAAACTTTCTGATACTGCGACCCACATAAGAAAAAAGAAAAAATTGGCGGCCCCCTTATTAGATAAAATAATATAAGCACATTTGCAAGTTGTGACCCAAAACTGAATTAAAGTTTCACTATCAAATTCCTGTTGCAATGAAGTATCGCAAGATATTTCAATCAGTTGTTCTTTTTCGAAAATTGTCAATTCAAATTCATCAAGTTAGTTATTCAAAAATGGATTCTGGATCCATGCAAACTTTGTAAAATCAATATCATCGAAATAATGTGAAATGTTTTAGTAAACTTTGCAAATGTTCTATAAAAAGATTTTTGTTTGCTTTAATATAGTTTCTGGTACCGGCATTATTTAAAATTGGAAACATGTCATATATATCCTTTTCTAAATTGGATATTCATAGCTCCAGTTTTTTAATGAATGCCATGACTTTGTCTTTTTGAATCAGAGCATGCATTTGTGGACCTTGCATTGATTTATTTAAATCGCTTAATTTTTTAAATATTTCAACTAATAAGCAAGTTTAAGAATAAAGTTATCGTTATAAAGTTATCGCGAAAAGAAGATGCCTCATCTTTGTGATTTTCAGCAAGAAAGATCGCAATTTCGTCTTTAAGTTCGAGCACTCTTTGAATAAATTTTGAACGAGATAGCCAACGTACTTCACAATAGTACAAGAGTGATTTATATTCAGCTTCCCATATCTTCACACATCTTTTCAAATAATCTCACTTTCAAAGGACTGTTTTTGATATAGTTTACAAATATAGCAAAAAGTCGATATTATCGGCATTTACAAGGATTCTTAATAAAGTAATATCGCAACAAGAAATTTGCATTCAAATTTAATGATTAAATAGATGTTTGTAAGTATATTTTAAATACGTAAAACCGAAATTAAAAACTTACCGACCCCCTTGAGGTTATTACGCGACCCCCCTGTGGGTCGCGACCCACAGTTTGGAAACCGCTGGTACAAAGGATGATGAACCAGTTTTATTCGAATATAAAAGAAGGGCCGTTGAATTTTGGCGGGATACGAAAGGTAAAAGAAATAGATCCGTGGATTCAGTTCAAAGAAGATTCCGGAAAGTCAAATCTGATAGACAGCTGAGGCGCTGGGCGCACCAAATAAATCAAGGTGGGACCTACCGAGAGAAAATAGCAAGGATTTGTGATTATACTTTGGAAAATTTCAAAGCCGCCATTGAATCACATTTGATAGTTCATGACAATGACTTGAGAAGATGGGCTTTACAAGGACAAAAACTTCTTGAAAACGTGGACACAAGATTTAGAGCTTCAGGAACTTGGGTTAAAAAATTTAAATCAGCTCATCGAATAGTATCGAGAAAAATCAACAAATTCATAACAAAAAAAAAAAATGTAGAGAATAGAGAAGAATTACATCGGAAAAAAATGAATTTGTTACAAAAATAAAGAAACTGATTAGTCAAGTGGGTCTAAAAAATGTATTCAACTCCGATCAGAGTGGTTTCCAATTGGAAATGCACACTGGACGTACATTAGCATTGGAAGGTGAAAAAAATGTTGAATGCCTTGTCCAATCTGTTTCGTCGACTACCCATAGCTATACTATACAGCCAACAGTTTCGGCAGATGGCAGGGTATTATCCCCGTTATTTCTGGTTTTAAAAGAACCAAGTGGAACATTAGGACCAATTGTGACGGCTAATTTATTTAGACCTGCGAACGTATTTGTTACTTCTTCGAAATCCGGAAAACTTTCTACAGGTACATTTAAATTTTTTGAAATTTCTTCAATTTGGATTTAATAATGATTAAAAATTTTTTTTAGATCATTTCAAAACTTGGTTGAAAGAAGTATATTTTCCTAATGTAGGACGACAAAGCGTTTTATTGCTCGACTCTTGGTCCGGACATTGTCCATCAGGTCTGAAGGAAGTTTTACCCAGTAATAAAAAAATTTCACTTAAAATAATACCAGAGGGATCCAGTGGTAATATCCAACCATTAGACGTATTTGGATTCAGGATTTGGAAAAATTTTGTCTGGTATTTTTCCGATAATGTAATGCTAATGGATGAAGATTTGAATTTACATTTAAGAAATACTATAATCAAATTACAATCTTTAACTCATAACCAATTTTCATCTCCACGCTATGAAAATCTCTTCAAATATGCCTGGTACAAAAGTGGATATATTGCCGATAAACCGAGTGAATTCGAAAATCCAGTACACTTTGGATTTGGAGATTCATACGGTACCCATTGTGAAATTGCAGGCTGCAGTAATGTTGCAATAATCCGATGTTCCTGGTGTTAAGAAATCATTATGTCTGAAACACTTTTTTGAAGATTATCACTATTGTTCAACCTACAATCCATAAAATTAGAGCGGCCTGTGTAAAATATCATTGACATAGAAATCGTACTTTTGATTCAACTGACTTCAAGCGATATAAGATGAATAAATAATTTTTTTAAGTGAGAACTGCCGCAAATTTTCTATAGAATTTCAAGGAAACCTGCATCATTATATATTCACATCAAACTCAATATATATATATATATATATATATATATATATATATATATATATATATTACATATATAAACAATTTATCCTCAAGATAATATGTTTATGTGACATCATAAATGGAGGGCATAGGATACACAGTCGAATGAAATTTTTCATACGATTTTTCCGAAATATTTCGAAAAATTTTCTAGGAATCCCAGAACGTTTGCCTCCTTTACTCGCATTTTGATACTTCAAGCCCTGGAACGATATTCATGACAAAAATATCAATTCCGAATGATAAACTCATTGCATTGCGTTTCGATATTTCGGAAATTCCATACAGACGTGGGTAACCCATTAAAAGGGGTTGCTTAATGGAATCTTTGAACTCGTTTAATTATATATTTTCTAGAATTAATTGGCCGTATTTCAGAAATTTCTTAAAATTCTTAACAATTTATGAAATTTTAGATTCCCGATAGGTATGTGACAACCCCCACACATCATTGATAGTCATAAGAATCGATGGTAATCATCATATTGGAGGATAGCAAAACACTTCCAGTCTAAAAAATCCTTAAATCCCTCAAACTTCTTTTTCATTGTTGAGTGATATTTATTTTTCCACTATTTCCCGCATCAAATTGGTATTTTATGCAAGTTTTTTGATTTTCAACCCCCTCCTAGGAGTTGTTTCATCCCGGGATTTCCAAAATTTTTGAACAAATAATAAAAATCTTGACTTTCCGAGATACGTATTTCATAGTAAAAAAAACTTTCGGGTTTTTTCATGTTTTGTAGGGAAAATTATGGAGAGTCGCTCTTACACCCCAAATTCAAGTGCGGTTGAAACCATTCAAAGCGGATAATTCATGAAATTTTTGAACGTGCAAACCTTTATCCCAATTTCGCGATCTTATCTATTTTTTCTAGAATTATTCCACCAAATTGCGAAATTTTCTTGGAATTTTTAACAATTTTTACAAATTCCACCCCCGTTAGGGTTTGTTTCACCCCTAAACATCAATGATATCGGTAAGAATCTATGTTAATGATCATAATTGAGGAGGACAAAGAACTTTCAGTCGAAAAAATCAGATGTCCTGAGCGAATTTCCAGAATCGTCTCTAGGGGTGGTTAACCCCCTGAGAAAGGGTGGTTTCGAAAAACCCTCGAACACGTCAACCTTATTTTTTTTTATGGAGTAATATAAATTTTTTCCAGAATTTTTCGCATCAATTTGGATTTTTTAGACAGTTTTTTTGATTTTTCAACCCCTTCCTAGGGGTAGTTTCACCCCCTAGGTAGAACCAAAATTCTTGAAAAAATAATATATAATGTAAGTTTCTGAAATACATATTTTGGAATAAAAAACTTGCAGATTTTTTCATGTTTTTTGAGGAAAATTATCGCAACCCCAACTTCAAGGGCGTTTTCACCCCCTTAGAAGGGGATTGAGCACTTAAAAAAATACGTGTCACTTATTTTCCACTCTTCTACAACATATTAAAGTTTCATCGAAATCGGAGCCGGACACCTGGAGACGCTTCCTTGTTAGATCAACGATAATAATCACCTACTTTTCGAATGTAACGAGACGACCGTTGCGACACTAATATCAAATGTTATTCCAAAGTTTCAGCAGTTTTTGCTGAGCTGATCATTAATAATCTTAGCGAATGGAATGTCGATATTTCAAGTTCCTCGAAACCATTAATTTAAATCCGAATTGTGTTCTTAAAAATGATTCGGTCCTTAACACATATGACCCCATAGCTCCAATCCCAACATACAAATGACCCTGTAATTTTATTCGTAGGTAGGAGATCGGTTACGACACTCTAGGTTCCATGGAACCATTTGTGTAAATCTTAAATGTATATTTTATATAAAATGAGCCAACCCAGAATGCCATAGCTCCAATGAAATTTATTATGGATCGCGGGACTTGATGCCGTCTTGAAATCAGAAAGATCGGAACATGAATCACACGACATATTGTATCCAGTCTAAACACAAACTGTTAGTCATAAGAGAACAAAAAACGAATGCCACTTGCAATTTGGCTTAGGTAACACATTTTCGATTAAATTGCAATTTAACCTAAACCTAAATTTTCATTACAAAATATTTTGGTAGACTTGTTCTATGTCACGAATTTCATTTAAACATTTCAATCATGTCTCATGCTATTTCGCGACCAAACCATAAAATAAAAGTCAAAATAAATATTCGTCGGCGAGAAATGCCAGTTGCCATTCCACCATACACACGGTAAACGTTATTCTTAAGATAAAATCGTGTCTTAAACAATTTCGTTTGAAATAACGTACACAATTTTTTTTTTTACATTATTTTTCGGTTTGATTGATGGATTAGAGTTTTACGATGGGTTGTGTTACAGCTTCTGTATGACATTAGAAATTTGTACATACATTTTGTTTCGTATTTTTATCAGATTTCAATATCAATATTCTCAGACGAACGATATAACATATTTTATTGACGTTTAAATCCGCCATCATCAATCATTTGATGGATTTTGTATATGGACGTGAGCTAAATATTTCGATCGGTAAAGGGCACAATCTAATTTCTTAATTATTTCGATATCGATATTGAAATACGTATTGATGTTCCGTGGGCACCTTTCACGCATCGAAATATTTGTTTATTGCGACAAATTACAAACCGTTGCGAAATGCTCAGCGCATCATTCTAAACAAGTTCGTCGTGCACAAAAATTCCACTTTGGCAAATAATTTTACGAATATGTTGAGACTGGCAGATATTCTTCTATACACAATTATCATAAAAAATCAAATATCCATTTAAGAAACCAACTAGTTTACATCTTTATTGCGTGTATCGTATCGTGTAAAAATTATCAAGCAACATAAAATATTTTTGTTGTTGGTGACAGTTGCTGGTTGGTGCTGTTTTTAATAAATTAACACTTGAGTAGCGAGGAATCAATGTAAATGCACTTGAAACTGAAATAACTGAAGTCAAATCGCAAGACTTTCTGTTGCCCTGAAGTTTGTTAATCCATTTCTTTAACAAATTGGTCTTATTCTGTAACCCTTGGGGTGGATCATTTGGTACTGCCTACAGATTAATGGAAGGAAAATTTTCTGCAGAACTAAAGCAGGAAATATTTTCATTCGTTCGTTCTTCGCGCTTAGGTTTACGGTAAATGTGCCGAAACTTTGAACTAAGGAAGCCAAGCACCAACTAATTTATCGAACATCCAAGAAATGTAGTTCTCCGGTGCTTTTAAAACAGTTTACGAATGATTAATAGGACGAACAACTTTAGAGTCAGTATAATGATATCTGGGATCGTTAGGAGTAAAACGATTGTATTCTATAGTTCCTGCTTGGAAAACCGGATTTATTAAGTCTTTCAAACTCAGAAGTACTTAAATAGTGTTTACGCTATAACATGTGACTAGGTAGTACTGGTATTGTATACATGAATTTGAAGATTAGAGAGTGACGAGTCAGCGCAATGTCGTATGGCCTGCATTTATGGATGAGGGTCGCATTGTTATTATTTAAAATCAGCCTAACACGTTATCCATCATCCTGAAATAATCTTAAACTTAATTTTCTCAAAGGTGTATTCCCCGTACTTATGTGGAACAACTCGAATAACTACCGGTTAACCCTGTACACAATTAATTCTCGTTAACTTATACGTTTGTACCAGATAATCTTGCTCTGCCATTCCAAATTTCCTTGACGTGACTCGACCAATTTTTGTAAATCCAGGTAAATCCAATCATTGCTACACTTGCATGTGATAACACCATTAACTAGAGATTTAAAACCTAAAGCCGAATGACCCAGTCGCCTCGAGAATACAGACCAGATTTTGCTCAAAAGAGCTGCGGTTTTACATTAAGTGAAATGTAAGGATTAATGCCACTGCGCAAATGGGTCAAGTGGCAGTTTAGCTGTTTCTTCAGGAAGTGCTGGCAATGATCAAAACGGAACAAATGATTACTGCTTGCTGAGCTGTCTCTGGTATGCTATAATCTGCTTTGGCTCTGGTTTGCTATGGAAAATGATTTCAAAAATATGCTACTATACAAATATTGTTGAGACACGTCTGGACGAATAACTTCGTAAGCCACTCGCAGAATCGAATCTGGCTCCATTTCATATCTATGTTACGAGTTCGCCTCATGCGCCGGTACTCGGGAATTCTCATCGATTTTACCATTATTAAATGATGGTTGTGCAAATACTCCTGATTAATAATGAAGAATGTTGAATTTCTTCCAGAATTTATTAGTGTGGAATCGGTGCTTAAGTTCATAAACAATTTCAGAGGGCACGCAACTAGTCGGTTCATAACTCCAAATTCTCAGATTTGTCTGCTGGTTTACAGTGTGCTTCAGGAGTTTTCTCTTCCAATATTCCACGATTAGGAAAGCAAAATGCAAATATGCAAATATAAAGCCTTTTATTCAGTCTTTATTGTCTCAAACCCGCTAAACAGGAATAACCCATACTAATCGCCAATAGGCAGAATTGTTCGTTGTTTACCTGGACGACGTCATCCTCAACACCCCGCACCATGATATCTAAATCATCAGACTTTAATGCAACAATGGGTAGGAGCAGAGAAACTACATCACATATTGGTCCATACAGCTTGGTAATAATAGCGGCTAACACGTCGCCGAGCTTGAACTATTACCAACCACCTGTCAATAAATATCAAAACCCGGCACAATGAAAGACACGATCCTCAATAAAATATCCAGGAGTAGTGGTAAACTATTCAGCCAGCCGAAGAAGACCACTAAGATCACGAAATGATTGGTGCAACGATCAGTGCCTCATCTCGTCGAAAATAAACGAAAGCTGGTTCGTAACACTAGGATCTCTGAAACAGAATAACTGAGCCAAAAAAGCCACAATTCGACAAAAGAAGTGAAAATATATGTGGACATCATTGAAAACATCATCTTCCAAGCAGAAAACGGAAAATCGAATAAAGACTTCCATTCAAGATAAACTGCCCTCTAAAACACGAATAGAGTGCTGAAAATTTCATCTGTGTGGCGGATGGCAAGTATGAGAAACCAAATTGGAGGAGTTACAATCCAACCGAGTTAGAATATTGAACTACGTTAAAAATCCCCATCAAACCGTTTAGAAAAATGCGTTCTATCATTAACCTGTTAGCGTATGTCGTAGGAGAACATGCAGACTATGCTGGCGTGGTGAAGTCGAAGAAGATCTTCGAGTAATAAGATGTTGAAACTAGGAGGAGGGAGCGAGAGAGAGAGATAGAGAGAGCGCGTTCGATACGGATTCGTCGGATCCGACAGCATCGAAACCTGTTAAGAATCATAATCGCCTCAATAAAATTAGGAGGTCTCATTAGATTCGAACTTGCGATCTTTGGGTTGATACATAACAATTGGTACTCTATACCTTAATCACTGCACCACTAAGTGGTATACTTGTGTAGAGTGGAATTCGTAACACTACTCCCACCTATAAACTGTTCGTTCCAAGCACACCCGTCCACTTTCTGCATGTTCTATCGTTGTAATCTATCAATGTGGACCACTGTCATCCTAGTTCTGAGGCCTAGTTGAATCCGATATAGAATATCGTTAATCCGTTTGAAGCTTTTATAAGGCCCCTCCCAACTTTGTTGTACTTTTGGCGATATTGCTTTTCTTCTTTTGGGATTGTTGATAGCCAAAGCAAATCCCGCTTAAGCTATATCTCGTTTTGATTCTATCTTTCTTCAATATGAATCCTGTTCATTCTCCCTCTTAGATCGACAATGTATTCATGCTGTGCAACTGGTTCGGCTTCTGAAAACCCAAACTTAATATCACATTTTATGGTTGACTCCCTGCCAAACTATATCATGTCAGGTGAATTTCCTGCCGTATCATATGTACTGCGCTGCGATACCTCAACGTGAACAGGGGTATACATCAATTCTAATTATCCTGCAATTGGTATTGACTTCTTTCCGCAGATGTTCTTCCAGTGTCCGGTAAAACCTTTCTACCATTATGTCTGATTGTGGTTGTAATGGTGTGGTTCGAGTGTTTTTTGTGTCAAGAATTTTGCACAGTTCGTGAAATACGGACGATGCGAAATTTCTACCTTAATCTGAGCGTAATTGTTCACAAATGGGACGGCTGCTGTCTGGGTTTCATGATTCACAATGGGATAATCTTCCTCCTACTTGCTGAAGTAGTCAATACCCACCAATATGTATCGATTACCTTTTTTGTTTCTGGGAATGGGCCAGCGATATCCTTTGTTTTTCGTCCATTCTCCCTTTCGCCCAAGTTCGCGGTTCCTGCGGGTACTCAAAAATTGGAGCGCTAGATTGGATAATTTCTTCTTTAAAATTTCAAATGTTTTTTGATGCTCTGCATTCCACACAAATGGTTGCCTTTTTTACTGGCACTAGCTTTTTTAGATTTGTTTGCATACCATTGCTTGAAACAATGTGACCCAACTTCTGCATTTCGATGCACTTAACTTCAATTTTAACTTGTTTAAGATTGTTGACGTGTTCATCAAATGTGCGTCCTAGCACAATGATCCAGATAAATAAACCAGATATATTTTTCAATTTAGCCTTCTTAGAATTTGCTCCATTAATCTCTCAAATATATACCACAATTTGGTAAAGACCATTTCCCGCTGAAAATGTCGTTTTCTCGGTATCAACAAGATGGATTTCTACTTGCCTATGTCCGCTTTTCAGATCTAATGTACTGATAACCTTGGCCAGTGGCAGCGTGTGCAAGCTGTCCTCAATCGATGGTTGTCCCGTCCTTTTACTGGGTAACTGACGAACTGTATGGGCCGCTAGACTGCTCATTACTCCATCACGTTCCATTTTTTTAATTAATTCCGCTATCTTCTGCTGCTTAACGAGTGATAATTGTCTTGCTGCTTGTCGGATTGGATTAACTATTCTACAGTGAGCGAATGACCTTCTCTGCCTATGGTTTGGTGATCGATGACATGGATTCCACTGGCAGTTGACAATGTGGTTTGTTCCCTCAGCTGTAGCGATGAACATTCCTTCATCATTCTTCTGCTTATCCAAGCTCACCGTCATTTTTCGTGTAGATAACTTTTTCGCACATTGTTGATATCTCGACCCTGTCTTCGACTATAACTTGCAATGCATTTTGTTCCCTTGGATTTATTTGAATGGGAACCGCCACATTGCGCCATTTAAGTACCAGTTGTTGATGATACTTTCATGAGTTATTCTAGCTACGATAAACCGATGTTTGAACCGCATTGCGCCTTAACTTAACTGGAAGGGCACACTTTAAAGATAGTGATGAAGGAGGTGTGTGATTTGTGATACATTTTCCAAATAGATCCAAGAACAAATCCAACGAATCGACTAGGTGAAATTTCGAACCAGGCCAAAGGTCTTTTTGTGCCTTTTGATCACTGACAGTATAAACAAGGTTGTGTCCATTTGCCGACTTCCTTGTTTATACCTGGCTAAAAGTAGCGAGCCGTGGTCAACTTACGAGTTGCACAGACATCAGAATGTGAAATATTGTGTAAAGAATCGTAAATTTTTCGTCGTAATGGTTCTGCGTAGTATGGTAACCGTCGAGGTGGCGCAGTATATTTCGTAAATGGAGAACTTACAAGTTCTAATTTAAAAGTAAAAGTTCTGAAGTCTTAAGTCTTTTTTTGTGCGGTTATAATCGTATCGAAATCGTTTCTCGACTTTCGTTGTATCAATATTGGTTGCGCGGGATCACGATCATCCGCGATCACGGGTTCTTTATCGTTCACATGATGGATATCGGTGGTAAATTGACTAATATATAGTAAATTCAAAAATGGTAAATTCAAGATCTTCAACAACATATCAAAGTGTTGTTTAATCGCTATTAGCTAATTCATTCGTTAGTTTCGTGAATTCGTTTTGGCATTCTTCGAGCCAAGAAAAACTCTTGGCTGTCTTGCGCTTCTTCCGCAGAGCTGCCAAGTGGGAGTGAATCGGTCAAGCGTTTCAGCATACTGATGAATTGCTGAATGCGTTTGATTGCTGTGGGACCCGAGAATTCCATAATGGCATGCATTCGTTCCGGAGAGGGTAGAATATCATTAGAAGTTATCTTGAGGCTGAGAGTTTACGAGTTTTAACGTCCGACGTTTTTCACCGAAAGGTTAGCTTTTGTGCCGATGAGAAAATTCAGGTGGTCTATATTTTGTCGTTATTTGCTGTTATTTAAGGTCGATGTTGCCGTCGAATCCATCGAGTGACATTTGTTTTTTTGATTGTCACTGTTGTTTCCAGGGGAGCAATAAATACATGCGGTTTGCGGCTTTTTTGTACGTTTTTCTTGTATCTTTCTTGATACCAATAAAAGCCTTTTGGGTTTATGTTGGTACCATGGGCTAGAGAATGTATGATTGATCTTGAACGTGATCGTGATTGGAAAAGTTCGCGTTTTTGATATTTACTTGTCGAGACATATTTTGTAACCATCTCCTCGAGTCATGCTATGCGTGCTTCCACCATATTAGCACGACTTGTAAAAGGTTGGATCGTACCCGGAATATGATGTTTAGTGTTTTGGATGAGAAGCGGTCGAAATGGTTCATTGTAATCCGATACGTTAACGCGAACGGTACAGTTTCGTCAATCACCAACATCGCAATTTTGATTAGTACGTGTAAAAAATTTCACCGGCAAGACGTTGTAAACGTCGCAAGGCTTCTGAGGGTCGACGGCCGTCGAAAATATACAGAACGCTTAGCAGTGCCTCTCGCTTGTCACGGCCTCTATTTCCAATAAAATTCGTTTAACCGTCGTGTATGGATTTTCTGTTAGCCTAATCGTACTCAAGTCACCCACCACTTCATACACTTCTGGTGGGAGGGACATACATTACATTTAAAAGCCACGTTGTTTCTGAAGTGACCCGTTAAACTTCAAAATGTAGCTCAGCCATCTCGAACCAGGCCCTTACTTTATTTAGCCAAATGACCTGTAACCGTAGAAGGCCGGCGGCTTCATCTTCAGAGTTGACGGGTTGTTCATGTGTATATCCATATTATCGTCTTGCTAGTTTTATTTTTGGCTGTTGCTATTCTTTTCATTTGACATTTTCATTTTTTATTTTATTTGCCTTTCCCGTCTTTTGACTGGCTTTTGTGTATGTGTTGCACTCGGACGGTCGAGTTAAATGTACAATGTTTCACATTTAATGAGGAATGATTACCTTGTTCAAATAATTTAAAACTTAGAAAAGGAATGGTTACCTTGTTAAATTGGCCCTGAGGCGATATAGTGAACTGGCCCTCGACGAATCGTGAGGGTTCATAATTCCTTCGACGTAACGACTATTGGGCGAGATACCCACGAAAGTGGTACCTTGTGTAACTTTGCTTTGGGTTCGCCATTTGTATGTATGCCAAAATCGAAATGGAACGTCTGACATACGTACGTTTCAATCAGCAAAAATTGCGAACGGATGAATACATTCATCTGCACGATGCCATGAATGTATAGATGGAAATGTAAACAATGTCGGCCGACTTATAATTTCGCCAGCGACGTATGTTGGACGCCCTAGGCACATGTAAGAATACGCGCTTGATGCGATGACCTACATACACAGGTGTCTGGAAGGTAATGAAAATTTTCTCACGAACGCACGATCCGCCATATTGACGGGAAATCATCAACAAACATTTTCGTGAATCCGTGTATATAAATTTCATGGTTGAATAAACATAGCGAACCTTTTTCTTCATGGCTCAAATTGGGATATTTCGTACAAGACACAACATTTTTAGGCTCAAAAATAGTGAAAATTGTAGCCAGAACAATTCTCTTTCCGAGTAACATATTGCATAATATTTAATTTTGCCATTATATATGAGCAGAACCACAAAATATTTAGTCATACTCGCTTTGCGAAAAAATCGGATTTTATTCAAAAATGCCAAATATCCAACGTTCGGTTGGGTCGAAAATGTCCAGAAACATTCTTTCAGAAGTTCAGAAACTGGAATTCAGTGTCAAGGTTTTTTTTCCATATAAGAAAGAGGCGCTGGCTTTCCCTGCACAAAAACCACTCATTTCCAGCCTTGCCATCATAACAAATAAATCAAACTTCCATAATAATGCCGAGGTTTTTCGTATGTGAGGAAACCGTAGGAGCATCGTTCGCTTGACTTTAAATTTGTTTACAAATATTTGTAAACAAATCAATATTGAGTATACGACGCACATGAATCCAGGTGTTTTCCACAAGTACTAGTACAAGTATATATACACGAACTCTGTCAGTCAGCATTCAATTTTCGAAGCGTAATAACGTATCATCTCCAGTATAAATATTTTGTACTTGTGCGTGGTCAATATAAATATTGTGTATTTTTGTAGGAAAATCAATCGTGGTTCTAAAAGTTTGGAATTTTTCCATATCACAGCAGATCATGAATCGTCGATAAAACAGTTCCTGAATAAGAATTTCAATCTACAGGATCCTCGTTATCCCACAGGGGTATGCGTTACTTGCCGACTCATTCTGCAAGAACACAAGAAAACTGAAAGTACGCATCCATTCAAAAGTATGCCGAATTGGGAAAATATTCTTCTTCAGAAATCTACGGGAAGTAGCTCTGCATTGGGTATCGTGTAATTGTTACATTTGTTTGACAGCAAGGCACAAAGGTCGAGCAAGGACGGGGAAAAATTTGGCTATCGGTGAAATACTCGATCCGCGCATAGTTATTCATCGCGATTATGGAGTACATGCATCTCAACATTCAAAAGTAAGTCAAGCCCCAAAAAAAGGGCAAAACAAGGATTCAAAAGAAAAGAATATCACAAAGCTTTGCAGACTTTGTTTCCAAGAAGTGGGAAGGGGCAAACGTCATACTTGTGTCAAAAATAGATCATCTAAGGCAAAAGCGCGGGAAAATATTTTTAAACTGTCTAGTACTCTACCAGTGAAACAGAAGGAGCAGATTTGTTCATCTCTTATCTCAGAAAAAGTGAGCAGGCTGAGGATCGATAATGGTGATGTGCAAATTTCAACGATTAGTTTGAGCACGACTGGTTGCACTAAAACTATTTGGCTCAAGAGACCGGATCACCTATATTTTCGACCGAAAAATTAAATACCTACCAAGTTGAATCTGAAGCATCGGGTAAACAAATGAAGAATTTAGCGACCTTCATTCGAAGTACAGCAGGGCGAAAATCTATACCAGCCTATTATACAAAGCAGGCTGCAGAGAGAGCTAAGCTCTTGGAAAATGTGTATTATTCTGGAATTTTTGAATTTGAGATAGAAAAAAACCCTGTCAAACAGAAAAGACCTGTGATTTGGGGTAATGCTGAAGAAATCTTGGATACGGTAATAAGTAGACGCAATCTTATTGGCCATTACCTTATCAAAATAATGGCTGATGGTGGGCAAGGTTTCTTTAAAGTATGTATGACCATCATTCCAGAGGATTATCTGTCCGAATCCATCGCAGATTCAACTGAAGATCATTCGTCGGCGAAAAAACGCAAAGTAGACAAAGTAATAAGTGTCCATAAATTAATTATGTTGGCAACAGTACCTGCGATTAAGGAGAGTTATGAGAATATGAAGATATTATTTGATTTGATGAAAATAAAAGACATTCCGTTCAAATTTGTGTCTGACCTAAAACTCTTGCTAATTGTCAACGGCCAACAAACAGCTACCTCCTCGTTCCCTTGCCCATATTACACATTAACAGGGTTGATCCTCCCACGAATGAGGAGAACAACGGAGATTTTCCCGATGAACAACTTCTGGCGAGGAAAACTTACGGCGATCTGCGCAAAGATTATCAAGAATTCGTATCTTTGGGTAGCAATAAAAAAATTGTGAACAAGTCCAGGAGTACCATACATACACCGCTATTCGTCGAGGATGGTAATGTTCCAGTACTGCAGAAGTGCATTATTCCCAAATTGCACATTCTCCAAGGGTTTGTGAATCATTTGTTTTGGACAGCTCTCGTACCTCTTCTCGGGAAGGAAAAGGCTCTGCTATGGCCCCAGAAATTAAAATTGGTATTAAAAAACTATCACGGAGAGGCTTTCGAAGGGAATGCCTGCAGAACTTTACTTAAGCGAGCAAATGTGTTATTGGACCCAGAAATCAGTGAACACTTGGGCGGATCTCTAGCTCTTCAACCATTCATTGCGGCTTTCAGAGCTATGGATAAAATTGTCCACTCATGCTTTGCGGTAAGGAGGGTTCAATCCGAATTAAGTCATCATAGTAAAGATTTGAAGACAGCTCTTCTCGCAATAGACGTATCTGAAACTCTTAAAATTCATATTGCTCTATGCCACATTGAAGCAAGTATCGAATTCTTGAACGATGATGAAGGTTTTGGTTTATGGTCCGAGCAGGCTGGCGAATCGATACATAGAGAATTCCTAAAGTTTTGGAATAGACGTAAAATTAATAATCTAGATGATCCAGATTACCTGTTTAGATTGAAAGCAGCTGTTGTCGATTTCTCATCGAAACATATTTCAATTTCCACAGAAAACGAATGAGTTGTATCAAAGTAGACACAATTTTGGAATATATTAGCCGAGACTGTTGTTTTATAATGTCTTCATTGAGGTGTATCTTTTGGAGCGATATATTTTTCATGAGAAAAATTGAATAAATAAGCAATAATAATCATGTTTTGTAATGAAATAAATATGTTGTCATTTCCAACAATGCTTTTCACTGAGCTAAGTATTTCATAACTTTTAGCTCCCTTATTTCATCCCTAAAAAACTTGTCTGAGTCCCAAGGGACAGTTTCTGGATATTCTCAACCCAACCGAACGTCGGATATTTGGCATTTTTGAATAAAATCCGCTTTTTTCGCAAAGCGAGTATGACTAAATATTTTGTGGTTCTGCTCATATATAATGGCAAAATTAATATTTTGCAATATGTTACTCGGAAAGAGAATTGTTCTGGCTACAATTTTCACTATTTTTGAGCCTAAAAATGTTGTGTCTTGTTCGAAATATCCCAATTTGAGCTATGAAGAAAAAGTTCGCTATGTTTATTCAACCATGAAATTTATATTCACGGATTCACGAAAAAATCACGTTTAGAAACAGGTATGATTTGGGGGTAAGTTTTTTTTACTCCTGGGGACTTTGTTGATGATTTCCCGTCAATATGGCGGATCGTGTTCGTGAGAAAACTTTCATTGCCTTCCAGACACCTGTGCATGCGCCAATACGATCGACCAGACTGAGGCCTCTGTTCTGACTCCCAACTTTTTCACAGTTCGCTTTACACGTCCTTACCTAACGCAGTCGCCTTAACTATGAAGTATATGATGCATGAACCGTGTGGCGGTCACAACCGGGAAATAACGGTTACCCCCTGTATTGTAGTCGCTCTGAAAAAGATAATGCCAGAATGGTAACGTTGAAAGTTATAAATAAGGATGTGCGGTAGTCGAAGCGCATTGAAATGTTGAGTACTGCAATTCTGTCAAATCCAGCAAACGTTTGTAGGTACGTCAGTTTGGAGAATCTTTTAATTTTTCATACACGAACGTCATCCCACTGTAGTTCGTTTAGTTGTGCTCTTGGAGAATGGACAACGGGTTTATTTCACGTCAGCCATTTACACAGTTCATCAGAGCAATGACCAATGTTTTTACCTGCGTTTGTTTCCTAACTGTTAATAGAGAAATGTGCGCAACATATCGAGAAGTATTTCTATTAGCTCGAGGATGACATTCATTGGATCATACACTCGCTGATGCTGTTATTTCGTCTACTTCGTATCAAATCCGATCATTTTTTGTCATCACCAAGACAATATGGCTGAAAACATTTTGAATCACATGTACAAAATCAGCGTACAGAATACCGAACTTGAATTTAACACGGAGATTCACAACGAAGCGTTGATTTCTATAGAGGATTTGTGCCTGATGATGTCCTGCAAGATGTTGCACGAATTAAGGATGCCAGCGCCGAATCGTTGAATTTGAACGAGAATTGCAATACGATCGAGATGCTTTGAGTCTAATTTTTGAATCAGCAGCAGAAAACCGCGTACAACGATTGATGATAGCAGTCAACGACGACTACTCAACTCATTCTACGCTCAAATTTTCACTGAATTTGCAAACGATAATTGAATCGACGTGCAACATTTCCAAAAAATCATTGGAGCATTGGACGCACTCAATCAAACTTTGAAAGATTTGCGCAATAATCAGAAACTCCTTGGAGGTACGGTGATTCTGCTGGCCAGTGATTTTCGCGAAACGCTGCCAGTCATTTTAGATCAACAGCTGCTGATGAAACAGTCAACCAACCTGAGTCAACCAATTTGTGGAGATGCGAGTCGCGTTACAAAATGTTTTTCTGCAAACACGACATTAGACATTGGCAATTACAAATTCAGGTTGACGCTTCTGGCCGACTGGCCTCATTTCGTGTTCACCTAATTTTTGTCAATTCACAATCTCTAAAGAAGAATTGATCACGAAAGTGTTCCCGAATATTGGTGTAAATTACAAAAACCATGTTTGTTTGAGCGCTCTTTCGTAGCACGTAAAATTGCATGTTTTGATTCCAAGAACACCACTTATTCCAACCGGCTTTCCGTTTCAATACAAGCATGTTCAGTTTCCGGTTCGCCTTTCATTCGCAATGACGACTAATAAATTGCAAGGCCAAGTGTGTAGAACAAACCTTGAATTGCTGCGTTTTTCCTATGGGCAATTGTCCGTGGGTGTGCTCTAGAGTCGGTAAACCAGCAACGCTATTCGTTTTCTCTCCATAGACCGAAAGGCTAAAAATATCGTTCATCACTTTCATCACTAAGCGTTGTGATGTTTTGTTATTAATTGATTGCTGAGATCGCGAGATTTGACAATTCTCGATTCCTTTCCGAAGGGTTATTTAAAGTCATGGGATTATGCTGATAAACCAGCGATAATTGACGATGAAACTTTGGTGAGTTGTCGTGTGCAAACCCGCGAAGGTGTCGGCGTTTGAAAACCCATGGGCTGGTTTGTTCAAATTTTTGAGCGGTTGAGAGGGGCTGCGTGCACGCCCCTGAAGGTTTTTGAGTTGGTAAAATTAGACCTGGTCTCTGGGTCTAGAATTTCATTTTTTGGCGCGTCCGGCGATGCTTCCGATACTGAATTCAGCACCTGATGAATTCCTGTCATATACGATTGCAACGACAGTGACGTCGAGAAATTGCCTGGAAAATATCCGTAGCTCAAAGTAATCCTAATTTCTCCCGTGCACCGATTTTATATGTGAAATAAAATTATGGCCCGGTGGGCTTAGAGTAATGATTTGCTTTTTACTTTGCACATTTCGTATTCTGACATCGTTTTCAAGTTACGCAATGGCTCTTTTACCGTAAATCCATATTTCGCAATTATACAATTATTACTACAAGAACAGCCTCTAAATACTAAAAAATTACCAATTTCTTCTTTCCAATTGTTCCCTCTTTACCGGTAAATTTGTATTTTACTTTTTAGTTCCGGTTTGCAATATCATAATAATATATATTGTAATGTAATAATAAGCGAAGAAAGATGTCGGAGTTGATTTTACATAACAGATAAATTACACGAGAGCCGGCTTATATATATTGGCATTTCTGTTGCATTGGACTGCAAATTCGCGTTCGTCTCGCATAAAAATTTCTTTCTTTCAGGCTAAATATTGTTGCCGTTCTTGTTGTTGTTGTTGTTGCTGTGCATGGCAGAAAATTAACTTCAATATTTCTTATTTATTACCGCATGTGATGAGAGGCATATTACATATTTATGCTGTGTATTATATGTATGGTAAATAGTTGTTGTTGGTTCTTGCTGTTTTATAGTAAAATGCAGAAAAATCAGCAACAAAAAATTAAAACGGAATCGATCATGCTATTTGTACATACGAGTACAACAACATATATGTTGTACATGTATGTGGATAGTTTTGTGTTATCAATTTCTTTTCTGCATGCGTGCTCTGGTTTTTCATCGTTTTATCATATATGTAATGTTACGTGTAGCGCAATTAAACGTTTAAGAAGATGTTCATCTTCTGTTTTTGTTATGTCATTTTATTATCGTCTGTGTCGCTTGTCATGCTCTGTCTGACGTAAAATTGCATTGTCTTGTAATTCGCGATTGCCTTCGGCAAACACCTTCTGCATCGAATTGACTTGCTACGTATTCATTCGAGACATATTCATCTATTCTTGCAAATATTAAACCAATAATTTGCTTTGAAGTTACTATATTATCTGTCGTTCCGAATGGACGTAAACTAGCTGATCTGGAATATATCTGTGGACCATTTAACACCATTTAACAGTACAGTACAAATGACAGTAAAGTCAAGTAGAAGTATAGTTCCCCGAAACCAGAAACTATTTGTTCGCCTGACTGTCGAAATACGTCTAGTGATGAAAGAAGACAACGTAATTTCAGAAAATTTTCAGAATTTTTCTATGAGGTGGAGTGAGGGCAACGAATATTTGCAGAGTTTTAAGTACTATATCTCAATCCTACCTCATAGAAAAATTCTGAAAAATATACTGAAATTACATTAAACCTTCCTCCATCGCCAGACTTAAGCCGATCTACTATATCTTAAACCTACTCCATAGAGAAAAATAGAGAAAAATTCTAAAAAATTCACAAAAATTACTTTAAATCTTCCCAAGCCGGTACTCCTGCCAAAGAACAGTTGCTGAGTTTTACGAACTATATCTCAACCCCATCTTACAGACAGCACCTGAAAAATCACAGAAATTACTTTAAATCTTCTTCTACCACCAATCATAAGCCGATAGTTCGGCCATAAAACACAACCCCTAAAAATTGTAAAAGTGTTTTTTCAGGGATGGGCATATGGGATATGATTTATTTGTCATATGGGATATGATTTATTTGTCCCAGCCCCGAAAATTTTTCTGTCGTCATATTATCATGAAAATGTAATATTTTTACTCTCAGCCCCGAAAAATCTTTGTGTCATGATAGTTTTAGTTGTCATGATACAGTAAATATTTTCAGGGCTGATATTTAAAAATGTCATGATATTAATAATTAGTGTTGCGGCCTCATTTTTATGGGAAGAAAATTAGGCTATTTTTACATACATAAAATTGGGCTCACTTCACAAATATGTTTTTATAAGTATTATTTCCACTCTCAGCCCTGAAAATTTCAGCTGTCATGACAGTTTTTAACTATTGTGACAGTAAGTATTTTCGGGGCTGGGAGTAAAAAATGTCATGATAGCAATAGTTAGTTGCCATCGCATTTTCCGGGGATGGAATTTGGGCTATCTTCACATACATGGTAAATTTGAATTACTACAACGCGAGTATCAGTTTAATCGATTCCTCTGTTTTACCTAGAATAGATGTTGACGGCATCTTTACACCATCTTCTACGGACGCAAGAGCATTATCAATTATAGACTACAACTAAATCGTACTAGCAACAACCGAGGTAAATTCCTGGATCTAATTTTTCTAATGATGCGTTGGTTTATTGAACGAATTTTCCAGAAATTGAGATTGGAACTTTATTGAACGTGGCCGTATTTTAAACGAAATAGTTTTAATGTTTAACGACAAACTCAGAAATGACATCGAAAGACACGATCCGTTGATTAATAAGAAAATTGGGTTTCGGGAGTCTTTGGTACAAAAGGAGTTAGTGAATTTGAAGAAAGGTCATAACAGGCATATAGATTGCTCAAATTATACGGCTTATATTACTACCAAGATCTTGATATACCCGGAACGAGTTCAAAAGCTTAAACTGGTTTTTGTAAAGTCATTATATTGTGCAAATTGAGGAAGAGTTCAGATCTTTTTCTAAAGTTTCTGGAATTTCAAGAATACCAGAATTGTTTGCGAGGCATTTTGCTTCCGTATATGAACCATCTTCGATGCCATCTACTGTACCACAACACTCTGAAATCTTCAAAGAATTTAACTTTATTAGGTTCACGGGACAAGAAGGTCTTAATTGAGTACTTCAGGTTGATGTTAATAAGAGTTCTGGTCACAACGGCGTACGACAAGATTCATTTCTTATCGCTAAGTTGAGGCATTTGGGGTTCAAATTCAGTTCCATAAAATGGTTACCCTCTTTCCAAGGATTTTGCGTGACATCAGATGCATCACAGAGTAGTCACTTATGCCCTTTGCTATTTTCATTATTTATCAACGATGTCGTTGACTGTTTCAAATTCGCAAGTTTCCTTCTTTTCGCCAATGCCGTGACATTTTTGAGAATTAAATTCGCGTCGTGCTTGAGATAAACAAAATTTCTGATAAGAAAGACCATACATGAGGCAAAAGTCAACAGTCTTAATACAACCAACGCGTACAAAGTATCAATCAAATTAAATTAAGTATCAAGTTAAGGTGATATCTCCATCGATGCAACCAGGTACGGTCTCGATTCGCAATCGATCCTCAAACAGTGAGTTACAGTTTACAATGGACTCTTTAGTGTAACTGGAATGAACACTGAGAGATGCTACTGAAATTATCCGAACATTTTTGGTCGAAATCTGCATTATACGACACACTTAGATCAGTTGGTTGTTTAAGTTAGCAGAAAATTTTCACCAATAAAAATTTGTATTATCTACCATAATAAAACTGGTGTTCAAACTCACATAACTCGCATGTTTATTGATAATTTGAACTGGGTAAAGTTTGACCAGTTCGTAAATGGCTAGATGTCATATATCGTTTGTTTAAAAACTAAAGCAACGAATTTCGTGTTTTAGAAAATCTTGACGTTGTACAGATTTCCTTGTGGATGTTCTGTGGTGCACGCCAATTTAAACTACGAACGGATTCTAATTAGCAGACAATTGTGCCCATAGGCCGCCATTGGTTTCTTCATCCAATTTTGACGTTACGATATGTATCAACCATTGATCTCATGACTTAGCATTTTCTCCCAGAGCTTTGAGACGACGGATTATTTCCTCGAATGTTTCCAATACCTTACGTACCTTTGTGCTGTTGGTTGGTGTTATGATTGGGTCATGAATTTCTTTATGAACATGTAAATTGTATGCTTTATCCTTCCCATGTTATTGGTGTCTGTGATGCTAAAGTATTTTGTAATCCGGCTGCTTCATCACTTAGTGTGTCCTATAGGTACTGCAGCTTTTGACATACCGTTAATCGTGGGTTGTCATGGATTGTAGAGCAAAACAGATCGTAGAACGATTGCTAGACTGTGTAATCACGATTAAATGACTACCGGATATCCAATATGATATCGTTCATTTCGAGTCGTTAAATTCCCCTCGGAAATCGCTCCCAGCGCTCGCTTTAGGCCTGCCACAACTTTAAAGTATAGTTATTTTCAAATTTAGCATCCATTTCTTCTACTTTATCTAAGTCGACTATTGTATTTTCTATTTCCGACAGATTTGATCGTATTAAGTATATTTTGATTATTTTACCAGAGAGTTTTCTGAATACGAACGATTGGCAAGATAAATAATTTAGATTGGTAGAGCTCGAGATTTAGATCGGTACAATTCGTGATTGGTAAGTTTGATCGAAATCAAATATTTTTAAATAGAATTTTATAAACAAAAAAGCTTTAATAAGCTTTAATAATTTTTGGTTGCTGGTAAGATGTTTATATCCTTTTCAATCCCACCTAGTTCAGGTTGATGGTTTGGTAATTCTTCCACTGATAAGGGGTTGAAAATGCTACTTTTATTACATAAAAATGACTATCGTTTACTGTGTGGACAGTGATGCCGTCCTGTTGAACCAAATATCGAGGAACTTTTCCACTACAAACAGTCAGTTAACATGGCACGATAATTGGCTCTATTGACTACATACTGGCGCGTGCGGCTTCTTCCTCATTTTCGAAGAAAAATGGCCCTATGATATTCGTTTTGGGTGTATATTGTTTTGGGTGTATGAAGAGAACCCCCCCCCCCCCCCTGAATGACCCATCGACTCCGAAAGGCCAATGTCCAGTCACAACGATGCAGCTTTAGAGAGTAGGGACATCTCTTCATCTGACCAGGCCTCTCTTCACCTGGAGAGACCTCCAGTTAATCCCCCACAATTCACACTTCGCCCCCGAATGGACGACACATTTGTTGGATTCGCTACTCCGATCCTGTGAATGTCGTGCCTAGGTAATGAAGGGGAATGACAAGCCCAGCCTGAATTGATGGAACCGACCCGAAATAAAAACTTCGCTCCCGTTATGATGGGGACCCGAAAAAATTAGAACTTTATTTTATTATAAAAATAATAAAAAAACGAAACAAAAATAGATACGATAATGTAACATATCAGAACTAGTCGATGAGTGAGAAAAAAAATAAACCCGAATTCCGAAAAGAGTTGAACGCCGTACGAGTTTTTATTAGAAAATGAATTTTGTCCGACAGAAAAAGAAGAAGAGAAAACTTGCCAAAACACAAACGACGACAGCGAGTAATTTTAAGAGCGAGACCAATGTATGTGTGCCGAACAACAGTTATGGTGCTCGATTACAATATAAAAAGTTAATAAAACGGAATAATAAAAAAAAGAATTGAAATTTGGATTTTAAGTATAAAAATAAAAATCAAAAAAATATTTGATACCTTCCAACCTTCGGTTGAGCTTCCTCTGTGAGGTTGGGCTTCTTCCGCCTTTAGGGAATAAAACCCGTACTTAAATCCAACGAGGTGGTACGTCCGCCGGTAAATATATTTTACCTCGACTGGCCGCCGCAAATACTGTTGGGCGTTGTCTCTGCAAAAAAAACTGCACCTCGCCTCGATTGCTCGTCGAAACGGTTGGGCGAGCTCTCGCCGGGGCCGTAAAATAGTTTGAGCGTTGTCTCGCATAACAAAAAAAAAACTACACCTCGCCTCGAAAGGCCGTCAAAATAAGTTGGCGTTGGCTCCTGGTGGGCGTCCTACTGCCTTAAACCATAAAATACAATAACTTACAAATGGCCGGTTGACCACCTGTACGTTAGGCGTCCTTCGCTAAAACCGCAGGAAAAATGACGTGACCTCAACTGGCCATCCGCAAACAATTTGTGGGGCGTTGTCCATTCAATATTAGATAATGCCCCGTTTAGGCCACCTTGTTAAAGTTAGCCGAAAGGTGCCAGCCGAAATTGAAAAAAAATCGATAATGCAGATAGTGTCTTGACTAGTTCAGCCGAAAGTTAAACAAATTATATATTAAATTGAAGTATCCTAGCCCAAAGTGACTATAAGTGACTATTTGATAGTCCATGACCATAGGTAGATTCTGAGTATATGGTTGGGGTGGGTCTGATGGGGTTATAGGAGTGAAATTTTGATTTTCTCCATTTTTCAACGAAAAAATCGTTCTTCTTTCGAGATTTTGGCATAAAAACACCAATCTCACTATGCCGATTCGATAGCACATGACCATTGGTAGATTCTGAGTATATGGTTGGGGTGGGTCTGATGGGGTTATAGGGGTGAAATTTTGATTTTCTCCTTTTTTCATCGAAAAAATCTTTCGTCATTCGAGATTTTGGCATAAAAACACCAATCTCACTATGCCGATTCGATAGCATATGACCATAGGTAGATTCTGAGTATATGGTTGGGGTGGGTCTGATGGGGTTATAGGGGTGAAATTTTGATTTCCTTCATTTTTCGTCGATAAATTGTTCGTCATTCGAGATTTTGGCATATAGACACCAATCTCACTATGCCGATTCGATAGCACATGACCATAGGTAAATTCTGAGTATATGGTTGGGGTGGGTCTGATGGGGTTATAGGGGGGAAATTTTGATTTTCTCCTTTTTTCATCGAAAAAATCTTTCGTCATTCGAGATTTTGACATAAAAACACCAATCTCACTATGCCGATTCGATAGCATATGACCATAGGTAGATTCTGAGTATATGGTTGGGGTGGGTCTGATGGGGTTATAGGGGTGAAATTTTGATTTCCTTCATTTTTCGTCGATAAATTGTTCGTCATTCGAGATTTTGGCATATAGACACCAATCTCACTATGCCGATTCGATAGCACATGACCATAGGTAAATTCTGAGTATATGGTTGGGGTGGGTCTGATGGGGTTATAGGGGGGAAATTTTGATTTCCCACATTTTTCATCGATGAAATCGTTCGTCATTCGAGATTTTGGCATATAGACACCAATCTCACTATGCCGATTCGATAGCCCGTGGCCATAGGGGTGAAGTTCATAATAATATTTTCATTTCGGATAATGAGTGATTAATTCATTGATCCTAAACCAGCCGTAAAATTTTTTCCTTGTCACCACTGGGAATCGAACCCGGGACCTCCGGTCACTGAAGCAAGCATGCTGACCACTTTGCCACCAGGGCATATTATACGACGCCTCGAAATAAAAAAAATACGACACGTGAGGCAGCGTGTGTCTTTTATTTGACTTTATCACTCTAACACCATACACAAATACAACCACCCTTTTGTCAAATCAAAACGTTTCTCCGTAATTTTTTTTGATGCACTATTCAATAGTTCAATAAAAGAAATAATGCGCACAAGGTTTTATTAATATCAAATAAACTTTTGTTTATTATTTTACACATTTTGGGCTCGTGCCCTTACAATCCAACAAAATGTATTCTGGCAGTTAGCCAAAAATTTCCAGCCCAAAGATGGTAATGCAGATATTGTCTTTGCTATCGCAGCTAAAAGATGGTAATGTAGATATGCTCTTTGCTATCCCAGCCGAAAGACGGCAATGGAGATATTTTTTATAACTATTTTTAAATGCCGATAATGCAGATTGCATCGATAAAGAAGATTAGCATCAATAATCTAACCGAAAAATGCCAGCAATACAGATTTAAAAGTTACAAATGAGTCATCAATTTTCTAAAAGAAAATGTCAATAACAGGAATCAATACAATAGCCATGAGACGCGGTCACGTTTAGCTGATGAATGGTTTGTGTATCAAGATTTTGACAGATGAACTATTTGACTGTACCAAATGAGTCTGATGGGGTTATAGGGGTGAAATTGTGATGTTCCCCATTTTTCATGAATAAAATCGTTGGTCATTCGAGATTTTGGCATATGGACACCAATCTGACTTTACCGATTTGATAGCCCATGACCCAAGGTAGATTCTGAGTATAGGGTTAAGGGGGGGGGGGGTCCCCATTTTTCATCGATAAAATCGTTCGTCATTCGAGATTTTGGCATATATACACCAATCATAAGAATATTTTTCTTGTGTTTTCGTGCGCGTCATTTGTACACTCTTTCTCCCCCGCATCAGTTGCAAACACCAAGACAAGAAAACACAACAAAAATACCCTTCTATATCCTAGTCGGACAAAATTAAGAGTGGGACCAATGTGTACAAGGTACACATTGGTCCCACTCTTAATTTATTATAAATTCACACGACACTACGTGCGAATAAAGCGTCTAATTTCCAAGAAACAAATCACTTCAGCAACAATGTCATAGACACATTCGATGAAACGAAATTCAAAATTCAAAAACAAAATAACAGAGATAATTTTTCAGAAGAAGTAGCCGCTTTGTTGCAATGCAGGCGTATCGACGCATCTTACACAGAGGTTCACACCAAGCCAGCTCTCTCCAATGTTATCATTTTTCGAATTGGCCGCATTGGTCGAGCGGGTGTCGTTTGGAGCATACTTTAACCCAACAAACAGGATTAACAGTAGCAGTGTTGACTCGCTTTAAATGTTGTGCAGCCGATGAATTGTAATGTGTTTTCAAGAAGTTGAAATATTCTGTTATTGTTGGTAGCTCTCTTTGGTTTGTTAAAATTGATTCATATAAAGCCGAATGAATTCTGGATCTAGGTTTTTGGATAGAATGAACGCTATACGAATGATTCAAATATGGAACTTAACTTTAAGCGTTCGATGTTGTGCAGCGTTTCTTTTGCATTGTGCCACAGCTCATTTTACGAGAATCGTAAATTTATTGTGACAGTTTTTTGCTGTAATAAAAAATGTTATGAACAAATATCATTCTATTGGAATCTCGGCACTGGTCACCTTGTGAACCAACATTTCTGTAAATTATCTTTTCTGGCAAACTGTTATTTCGATTAAGTGTTTTTTTTTTGATTTAGTGCATTTTAGTGCCTTGCATTTTGAAATGCTCTCCTGGATCGTGACCTATACAGATAAAGTCCAACTATAATCGGGAAACAAAATTTGGAATCAACCAAATATTTCCAAACTGATCTAACCATTAAAATAATAATAATTATAAGACATAAAATGTAAATTTTTTCTTTTCTAAATCTCAAAACCATTTCTTGTTTTTGTATTGAGTCATGTGAATTGTGTTGCGATCGCGGATGATCAGCAAAAAAAATATAAATTTTAGGATTAAACTTTACGGTCAAGGCTATATTATGTCACGAAATTATTTCAAGCATAAAATTCAACTGGGAATTAATTAAAATATTCATCCACTTATTATTTTTGTTGTTACACCAGATAACGAATGCCAATGCGTCACACAACAGAATTTGTATGTGCAGACCGCTCGCAGGCAAATTATTTCAGCCAAGCTAAAATGTTGTTTTTGTATTCTCATTTTGTTTACAGACGGATAGATGGACACATGCATCCTCGGGGCATATAGACGAGTAGAAATTTATTTTTGTTGTGTGTGTGCGTGTGTGTATTTGGCTTACACGAGATTCTGTATAGGAATCAAAAACACTTGGGACTGAAGATCTTGACAAAAAACATAAAACATTTGTACGCTTGCTGTTAAAATATTCGAGACATGAACAATTTACTTTAATTGGTTTGACTAATTTGCTTCCTTAGTGAAAGTATTTTATATATATAGGCGTCTTAAGCTTTCAGTATGCACGAGTACCCAAGTTTAAATTTGTCGATTCATTATAAGATAAGACCCCTGAGGGTCAAATGGTCTTTGATTATTTGTAATAAGGCGGCAAAATTTTCGTTTTAGAAAACGTGAACAATTATTGTGTGTTTTCGATTGTGAGCTGCTTCATCAAGAATATCTTTACTTAGTCATAATTACTGGTGTTACATAAAAATTCCACCTCATTAACGCATTTCAATTCAATACAGTAATTAGTATCCAATTAAAATTTGTATATACCTTTCATCTCTGCAATAATGTCAGTTTTACAAGAAAATAGCTAATTTTGCAGTCTTTTGTACTTTTATTGTTCTTTAATTTATACGAGCGGTAGTATATGAGAATCATCTGCGCCATATACAATTTCTATTCTATATAAAACTGTCATCATCAGCGAATATATAAAACATACTCGTCTAAAATCTAATTTGCATACAATGGGGCGCTATGTAAAAGCCGCGAACAATTTTATGCAGAAAAGATGTATAGAAGTAATTTGTTCTTTCACATCTTCACGTATTACAATTAAAAGGTAATTTTTTCGGTTTTTGAAAGTTTAAAATTCTTTGTACCGTATATATAGTACGTTGATATTGCACAACTCAGCTGATAATTTATACAGTGTGTTATAGTTGTTTACCATAAATACAAAGTGTTGTAATACGACAAATCATTTTAAATTTTATACAACAAAGTTACAAGTTTCTTCCGCATGATGCGGTATATGGATGTGAACCTTTCACCTCGTGGGCAATCAACAATACATTTTATGTGCAGTTCTCTCACTATAATGTTGAATAATGATGGATTGTCTAGTTATCGTGTAACTTTTGTGGAAAATTGGTCGTGGGTATCTTAATATAATGTGTGATACCACAAAATAACTAAAATTATAATTTATCATTGAAAGCTAGTCGCAAGCGGAACTACTTCTGGTGGAAGTGGTGAGCATAGAACAAGCTTTAGGGTATGATTAAGAAGACTTGTTAAATGAGATCCTATAATATTTCATGAATAGTGGAGACGCATGCATAAACCTATAAGAGGAAACTATAGATAATTTAACGAACAGTTTTACTAACCTCGTGAAGGGATCTGCCCATATCGCCGACAACAACATCGCCGACCGGACAGATGGCCGACAACTACATCGCCGACAGGAATTTTGGCCGACAAACCCACATCACCGACACCCACATCGCCGACACATCAAGATCACCGACAACCCACAAACTGATTTAAATCAGATGATACTATATTATAAAAATCATTGATCAACATCAAAATGCATAGATTTAAAAAATAACCCAAAAAGGTGACTGTTACATGGGAATCTACCTTTGCGGATTGAAGTTCCTTGGAACATATTTAACGAAACTTTGAAGTCATACACAAAAGATTGACCAATGATAGTGAGAATATCCGGTGAACACAGAGCAAATACTGATAAAGCAATATATAGTCGATTATGTGCAATACATTTCAATTAAAAGAAAACTAGGTAGTCGAAATGTTTCAACTATTTAATCCTTAGATTACATTGTGCTAATTCTCAAATTGCTTTATCCACATCATATTTGCTTTCATCGATTATTTTGGTGGTTTGATTCGTCGGCAAAGTCGGTATATCGGTAAAGTGGCTTGTCGGCAATCTGGTGGTGTGTGATAATTTTGATTATCGGATAAAATTCCTGTATGCTATATGTGGTTTTTGGCGATGTGGATGTCGGTGATGTGGATGTCGGCAATGTTGTTGAGTCTGCGATGTGGCTTGTTGGCGATCTGGTTGTGTCAGCTAAGTCGGTTTGTCTTCCAAAATTCCTATCGGCGATGTGGTTGTCGGCGACACTGATCTATATATATGGATACGGGGAGCACTTTTTATATAGTCATATCTCTCGTTCAGACACACCTCTTGCTTTAAAAAAATATTGCCGAAAGATAGGGCCGAAATCGAGGATAGATTTAATTTCGAAATTTTTTGAAATTAGTTTTTTATTATTATAGTCAATAAACAAATAATAATATTCAAATGATTTAAATTAAAAATCACATTTTATTCATTTAATTCATATGCAAATCTTGCGATTCTTGCGATTTTCGTGATATTTCAAATGCGCACCTGCAAATAATTCGAATAAAAAAAAGAGTTCGTGTCGTCAAAACGTCAAAAGTTAAAAACTCATAGGAACCAGTTTTCTGTTTACATAATTTGATTTTCGAAAATTCGGAATTCAAGAAAATAAAAAACAAATTTCTGTCTCTGTCACAAACGTAGAACTAAATTTTACTACCACATAGTTTTTGTCATGTCGTATACATGTATATAGATGGTATGATTTCAAAGGGCCGAATGTCGAAGGGCCGAATGGGTCGAAGGGCCGAATTTTTTTTTTTTTTTTTTGTGTTTAGAAATATATTTTTTATTTAATTTAATTATTTTTTGCATGACAAAATTTTCCTTCACCAAAATGTTCCTTTCCTTTACCAAAAATGATATTTTTAAAACAAAAAAACCAAAAAAACAAAAAAAAATTCGGCCCTTCGACATTCGGCCCTTCGTACCCATTCCATATAGATCAGTGCTCGGCGATATGGTTGTGTCTACAATGTAGTTGTCGACGATGTAAGTGTCGGCGACGTCGTGGTAGGTGATGTAGGTGTTGGTGAAATGGGTGTCGGCGATGTGGGCTTGTCCGCTAAAATTGCTGACGAACATGTGGTTGTCGGCCATCTGTCCTGTCGGCGATGTGGTTGTCGGCGATGTAGTTTTCAGCGAAGTGGGTGTCGGCGATGTGGTTGTCGGCGATGTGGGTGTCGGCGAAGTGACTTATCGGCGATCTGGTTGTGTCGCCGATGGCTTGTTGGCCAGAATTCCTGTCGGCGATGTGGTTGTCGGCCATCTGTCCAGTTGGTGATGTTATTGTCGGTGATGTGACTCATACCCTTTCGTGAATGGTATGAAGGAAGTGGCCACACTTAATATTAATTTATGGAGAATGTAGAAGAAATCCTCAATTTGTGCAATGTGATCGATCGGTGTGAGTATCTGCAGCAGGGAAACTTTCGATTTTCAAAATGAATCTTTGCATACCGATTAAGCCCAAATTGTGCTAATTAGTGCTCACGGGAAAGATTAGTGGTAGTGCATGAGCCGAAAAACGGGAAAATACAATTTTTAATTTCGCCTGAAAGACGAAACAAATCAAACCTGATTTTCTAGAAAAGATCAGAATTAATTTAAGTCTTATTTTAAAACTTCCCAAAGGCTGCTAAACTGACGAAATTTGTCAGTCGGACAGCTTTCTTTCATCTACAAAATACAATTTTCATTCAAAAATTGACTAAAAACAAACTAGCCCCTAAAAGATACTACATTAAACAAACAAAATACTTTCAATAATATTTGTATTGAACAACTAATGAAACAATAGAAACAAAATGTTCTAAAATCCAAGGTAACATATTCCTACCAGGCATGTTCATTGCCATCCGAAAAATATAGTGGCTGAATTTGTGCTTATCCGGAATTTGCTCAATTTGGGGATTGGGGATAACTCAGGGTTAGCACAAATTCAGCCACTATAGTATATTTCGGATGGCAATGAAAATGCCTGACAGGAATAATGGCTGAACCAGCAAATCAGTAATACAACTTGTCATACCTTTACGGAAAACGACGAAAGTTTTTTGATACGGAAAATTTGACAAGTTGGCTAGTGCGGCTGTAATACAACTTGTCAAATGCTTTACGCACACAAATGGTTGGTAAATTTCTGTATGATTAATTTTCATTACGTGAACGAATTTTTACTGGATAGATATTATACATCTTTAAATTACCTTGTGATTTTAAAATCGTGATCGTTTAAAAATGGAGGACTCTTTTATTTGGTATTTGACGTTTCCTTCAGTTTGCACGCAGTTTTTGGGTCTGTTAAGCGACAGACATATTTTAACGAAATTAAACGAAAAGATGTAGACGTTTCGCTGGCCAGTTACCAACAAAACCTATTTATCGCATTTTTACGTTAAATTGTTACTGATTCACTGGTTCGGCCATATGCGAACTGAATTGCTTATTTTTGGATTTTGGAAGGTTTTGTTTCTACTGTTTAATTTGTTGTTCAACATAAATATTATTGAAAGGTATTTTGTTTCTTTAATGTAGTATCTTTTAGGGGCTAGTTTATTTTTAGTCAATTTTTGAATGAAAATTATATTGATAAGCACAAATTTCGTCAGTTTAGTAGCCTTTGAAAAATATTAAAATTAGACTAAAATTCTTTCTGGTTTTTATTAGAAATTAGGGTTTGTTTCGTCTTTCAGGCGAAATTTGAAATTTTCTTCTTCCATTTTTCAGCTCCTGGACCAGCACTAATTTCTTCCCGTGATCCCTAATTAGCACAAATTGGGCTTAATCGGTATGCAAAGTTTCATTTTGAAATTTTGAAGTATCCCTGGTGCAGTTACTCACATGATCGATAATCACACCTCAGAGCGAATAGAAACAAAATCGTGGCGAGGCAAACGAAATTCTAACAAACGCCACTGTGATATGAGCCAAACGTGATTTACACTAGGATATGTGTATTAACATATTCTTGGTGGGTCCTCGATAAATCCACAAAGAATTGCCTCAAATAATTAAACAAGGCATACATCAAAAAAGGGACTAACATTAACCATGTACCAGTCCTACAAAGAACAGTATCAATAAAATCTCTGCTTCTTCTAGTGCTGTCCCAGCATATCAACGACATATTAATTGCGCTCAGTTTGGCTGGCTGATAAACGCCTTATTGGAATAAACAGTCATTTTTGGAAAAAATTCTATAGGAGCACGCCTAGCCCAGGGGCTGACCCTTTCAAAAAATATTACAAAAAACTGCTCATTTTGATATAAAATAGATATGCAAAATTAGATTCTGATTGAATAAATGTTGTGGAATCGGATTCGAGCCGATTCCTAATTTCATGTAACCCCTTTCCTTAACTGATATCCGTGGAAAAATGTAAAATAAATTATTTCAGAAAAAATTTGGACCGGGGTTTCTAGATCCCGGGGTCCAGCCCTGGTTGTATCAACTCATAAACCTTGGCGAACGAGCACACAACAACTCACCAAAGTAATTAAAATTTACCAAGTATCAGTTACACACCCAGGACCAACTTTACGATATTTTTGAAGCGGTTGGACTCCGGGGTCTAGGGGTATCGGTACAATTTTTCTCTGAAATTTAGTTTTTAAAAATGAGTTTAGGAAAAGGATTATATGAAGCTAAGGACAAGGTCGAATCTGAGGCTCCCTGGATCAAGAAACCCTATTAATTTTCCAAAATCGATCCACCGAAAATGGCAGCTTCTATAGGAGCTCTCCCGTTGTTTGCAAATATTTTGAAAATAACATACAATTTTCGAAAACCGATTAAAACCAGAAAGAGTGTAAATTAAATTTCAAATAAGATGTCGCTACCAGCCGTTCTCCTAGCTTTCAATCTTTTGAACGCCTCCAGGAAGGAATCGGTGGTTAGATCATTCACAGGTCCAATATGGATTGCTTTTATCGATAGGCATACAAATATATTTAATCATAAGAGGTCCTTCGAATTCTAAGCCTATCCTATAAGGTTGTGCCATTTGAAGACGTTCCGCTGGCAGTTCACCCATTTGTTTATTCAAGAGTTTACTTACCTTGACGCTTAACACAATCGAGGTAGTGATGAGTGTTGGATTTGGCCAGCTTGGTGGCCTCAATGATCCGATATTGTGCACGCCAAGGACTTATTAGGAGCTTCGGATGTTTGATGATGTAAGGTGTGGAGGGCTTCGCAATTAGGTCTTCGACTCGAAGTATTTCAATTTACCTTTTGATGATAATGGATGGTAGGCATATGAAAAGTTTTCTATCAGCTTCGAAATGCGTTGCTTGAATTGGGCGGAAAATTTCATTTTTTGTATCGAAATATTCCGAACTTTGAAGTTCACCGAGTTTCTGTTTGCCATGACGCTTTGCCCGACAATTTTCGATAAAGCAACGGATGAAGGCGAAAACCATGCAAATTTTTATCCAAGTCAAATTGGTATCAGGTACTCTAATGGTGGTTACGGTCTATATATATCGGTTTTGTTTTTCTAATGTGGTGAGGAATAATCTTTGCTTAAATGTCGGCAAATAGTCATAGATTAGCAATCCGGTCCACCACAAGTGAGGATATTTTAGTTCAGTTGGAGTTTGTTCTCTCGTAGCACCATCAGCACGATACTGCTTAGTTGGTACATGCTGCACTGAGAAAAAAGCGTAATGGCCCCACGCCTACAAAGTATGGATAACAAAGGTATTGGAGGTTCCCCTATATTTGAAGTTATTTTAACGGTTCAAAATAATAATTTCTGTGATATATTTATAATTTATAGGTACGTTTCCCATGGATATAGGATACGTCTAATAAATTTTTATTTTGGATAGGACATAAATGACTTAGACGAAGTCCCTATAAAATATTGGTGTTCATGCCAATTAATATTGTCGGTTCGGCAAATTCAACGATCCAAAAAACCGTGAGGGTATATATACCTATATTTATAGGTGAGACTGCCATCATACACAATTTTCTCATTTAAAAACATAATCAATTATTGCTTTGTTTTGTCTTTGTCGATTAGTCTGTTTTTATGCGGAAAACGTTAACTACAAATTTACTAAATTTAAAAAAAAAATAAGTGACGGTGAAAAATAATTAAATAAGATAGATAAGTGAAATTTACAAATAGTGCAATATTATAAAAAATAATAATTAATAAACATTATTACAGACAGATTGTTTATATTCACGAATGTGCCTATAACATAAATTTGATTAGCTCTAAGCTGGAAACCAAACTATAAATGGCTTGGAACAGTGGAAAACCGCTTGGAACAGTGGAAAACAATTTATATTATTGTATATTGTTATTGTATTTAGTTTTTGGTTTTAAGACTGTTATACAGCAAATCAATTTAGTATTTTTCGAAAACCATTGTTGTCGTTTTGTTATTTAATGGGACTTCCATGCTCTAAGTAAAATTATTTAAATCGATATATTTAAGAAGAAATTAAAAATCATTAATTTGTTTATATAAATCAAGTACAAAATTGTTTATTAAATTTTTACACTTGTATATCGTAATGTTTGTATGTTTTATAATAAACGTAGTAAAATAAAATATTTTTAAGTGTTAATTTTGTTTATCATTTAGCATAATTGAGAATATCAAATATACAAGTAAGAGTAAGTAATTTTCCTGAGATATAGGTGAAATTCCATACCAGTAGGTACTTATCCATTTATTCCTATATCAGTACAGGTATTCATCACACATGTATGGGATTTTCTCAAAAATTATTGGAATTTCGCCTTAACATTATAGCTAATTTAGAACCCAATTTCTCTGGAATCCTATACTATCTTGGAAAAGACCATTCTTATATTGTACTTATAACAAAATAAAAAATAAAATAAGCCTTAAAATTGCGATTTTACCTATATAATCGATAACATAAAACTAATATTCTAGCTAATTTGCCAATACTTAAGGCTGAAATGCCACTTAATAAGATTTATTGCATCTTTTATTTTTGCTTATCTTCCCATAAAAAGAGAGATGATGCCTAACATATTATTAGCAAAAATACGGGATATTTAGCAATAAAATATTGTTGTCCCAAAACAGCCTATAACTATGGTTGGAAAGTATGTAAAAAATCGGGAATTTTTCCAATAATTTTTTTCAGTGTGCCTTTCATGAATGGGTGGGTAACTATGAGTCTGGATTTGGATGATTCTGTTGGTAATAAAGCATTCCCATTGTCTGGGTTGAGAAGACAAGCAACCCAGTACAATGGTTGAATCCGTCCAAACATAAGTATTTTCGATTTATATATTTAAAGATTTTGCTACTTAGTGACGAGTAGGATGGCCCCCCCAAAGTTCAAGCTTTGGCAACTAGATCGATTTGACTGAAGCAACCTGGGTTTTTGCCGCAGTTACGAGCGAGGTCCTTAACTTTCTAGTATGGTTCGAAAATGTATGGCTGCGGCAAAGTACTACTCACTGGCATCGCATAGTCCATAGTGTTATCCATTTTTCCTGCTTTTACCGTCCTTACTTTCGAGGACGTACGGCTATAGGTCCGATTTATCAAAAACTGTACATTGCATAGCTCCATGCCAGTCTATACTAACATGGAAGATGGGTCGGTCCCAATTTAAGATCTTCCTTGTGAATCCAGATCTGGGGGTACATCTTCTTGATATCTGCACAGAAAACGAATTAATGAACTCGAAACATGGAAAGAAAGTTATTTAGGCTCTTAATTTGGATGAAGTGGTGTTGGATTTTAAATCTCGGTGGTGTGGCAATTAGTAATTTCAGCTGGTTGGTGCCGGTCGTTGAATCTCTTCCATGCATCGAGGGTGTGATATTCATCGAGAAATTCGTTGCAGAGGTGATGAAAATTTTCACGTTGAAAGCGTCGTTCCATTACCAATAATCGGTTTCTAGCCACAAAAAATAATTCTCCAATTGTTACTGGACTTGAATCGAACGGTACAGTATAACGATAAATTTGCTAACGGAATTTCGCGGAATGCATTTGACACACACGTAGCTGGTGACTTCTCAGTTTCTCATAATCTGCGATATGTACGATTGAGATCAAGTTACAGGGCAGCGACATAAACAAACAAACCTATATGTCTAGTACTGATGTGTCCGAGTCCCTAAACAGCAATCTTAGCATAACTACGTTCAGTTTGTTCGCAGATCATGATTTTTCTCAGTGTTCAAATGGAGGAGTGAATTATGGCGCTTTGGACAGCAGCGGCACTTTTCCGTGTCACTCAGGCAATTAAAGCAGCGGGTTTGCGATTTGATCAAAATAACACTTCCTTGAATTTTCCGCATTAAAATTGTCGGTGGTCATTGCATTTACAAATTGGGGATGCAAATGCGATTGCGATTTCAAACGTTGGCAACTCATTAGCTGGGGTTTGTCTGGTCCATTGATCTTCGTTTTAGCCATCGTCTTTTCTTCTGATAATGGGTCCATTACTCTCATTCCCGCGTCACTTCATTCCAAATAAACATTATAGTTTCTGAATATTGTGATAAGTTTTAATTACCCTTTCAGATAATGCAATGTCTTTGCATGCACTGGGTTACTAAATAGAAACTCGACAAGAATAGGTCATAAAATGACGACTAGGGTCGATTTCAAACAATTCAAACACAGATTTTCAACTCTTCGATTTCAGCATTATTTTCATGTACTTTGGGCACGTAGTCATGTTTGTTAGTGAACCCTTCATTTTGTTGGGTACTTGAATGCGCTGATTAACTATATAAAATTTCAACTGGTTACACAATACTCTACGTCACAACACTTCCGAACGGTTGATAAACTCGTGGAAAAATAACGGATGTGTTTTAACACAGCACAACATGGTAATTAAATCGCAAGTATGTCCAGAAATTCTTCGCCCCTGATTTGCAATGCAAACATAAAATATCAGAAGATCTTTACACTACAGTCTTCAACCAGACGAAATTACAACATAATTACGAAAAACACATGAACGAAGTACAAGACAGCGATAATTTACAAGACAAGTAGTTTTTCGGGTGTACAAATTAATCATCCATTGTTCCTGTCTTGTATTGCTTATGAAATCAAAAACAATAAGGCAGTTTTGTACATCTTATACGCGATAGCACAAACTATGATGGTAATTTTAATGAAAATACCGTACAGGTAAATTTCGCAATATTATGACATTTAAGTTTTTAAATCGAAATACAAATCTAATTTATAATCTCATTGCGCGCTCAATGAAGCTTACAACCTCGAAATTTAGATTAATGTACTAAACGATAGAGAAACCATTTAGTATTGGTCCCTTCGGGCTAGGTATTGTTATTTACATTTTTGAAAGGTGAAATAACACAAAAAATATGGGAGAAATGTAATTTGAACAGTATATTATGAAGGAGTCGATCGATGTGAGCTTACAACTTACACTTTCTTCTTCCATTTTTTTACATTATATTACAACATTCAATAATAATTATTTCTATTTATAAAATTATTTCTTTTATATATAAATTACTGACATCTGAAATATTTCATGTGTATACGAGACGGTTAAATAATAAAAAAAAATTATATCCGTCATCTACAACAAAAATTATTTTTCATATACGTGAAGAATCAATAATTATTTTCTTTATATCGCGTGATAGTGTCGCGACAGTCAATTAAAGCTGTTTTACTGCCCCAAGTAAAATAACGAAATAAAAAAATAAAAATATGTCTGTGGATACGCGAAGAACACGCGAGACGATCAAAAATGACAAGAAGAATTAATTATACCTACAGAGTCTGCAATATGTTCCATACCATAATGTAACCATAAAGGCTTAACTTAAGTGATTTTATGTTTTAATAAATTTGATTGATAATAAAGTGATCGTCCGAGTTGCGTCTCGCGTGTACCTCGTTGCAAGATAATAAAACACAAAAAGAAAAAAAAATTGCTGTAAAACGGGCGGACGCGACTTACCGAGTCGATTAACCGGAAATTGAACATCTACATGTATGTTATTTACATTAAATGCGTTACATTTATGTGTTTTTTTTAGTTTTTTTTTCTCTCCAACTATTATCGATTTAAGATTCTTTACGGCTTTGTAGTTGTTGCTGTAGTTTTATTACTATTAAAAAGAAATTAATTTAATTACAACTGCATGTTGTTAAAATGGTTTTGCGTTATGTTGTTGTTCTTTATATTGTGGATTTTTGTTTAACCCTCTAGGTGCTATATGAAATTATTTAATGTTTTGTGGGATGATGTTCAACCACAGCAAAGTAATGCTGCATCTTGGTGAGATGATGAGATCATAAATAATTGTTGATCATTATAGGTTGGATGCTAATATTTAAGAAATGTTAAAGATAATGCTGGATACGGCAATATTCTCTTGCCTATGCCCGACTCACTCTTTTGTGGTTAACCATTGTTAAAAAAAACAATAACTGTTTTTTTATTCGCTATCCAGCGTGGGCTATTGACCGTACCCGTATTGTCACTGTACCATACAAATTAAAAATAAATTCATCCATAAAACAAACATTTAACGACCTGTAATATACCAATTGACATTCATTTTGCCCTGCCAGTATAAACAAGAATTCATCTTGCTGCGTTTAAAATTTTTATTGTAAGATTAAGTTTCTAACGGTTTAAGGGGTGTACAAAAAAAGGCCTTTTCAAATTTCCTTCAAATTTCGAAAATTGCGTTTCGTGGAGGAATTTTGTATGGAAATACACTTAACACCACCGATGAAAATTGTATTTCGACAATGATCATTCATTTAAATAGCCACTTCGGATTATTTTCAATAGATGGCGTTGATTGCGGACTACTATAAATATAAGTTGTATAGAATTTTGGCAATCTTTTCTTCTGTATATGTATAGAATAGATTTGCCATAGATTTGCCAACCGTTAAATTCAAACAATGCGGTGGCATACCAAGTGGTTCCAATGAATTCAAAAATTCAATTGGATAATTCACTGCATCATGTGCATTCATTGCGCTATCAACAGATTTATATGATGTCACTGCAACTGGTAATTTTTCTTGAATCTGATAATTGATTGCATTGACGTGTACATTTTTTGGTGTCAGTATTGCGCGTTCTCTCAACCAATTGTGATTCCTGTAATTTTTAGGCACATACATTCAATCAACTCTTCTGTTGATTGAAATGCATTTAATCGACTTCACAGAATTACAGTACTCAACATTTATGTGAGCCTGAAATACTTTTGACAATAGTGGAGAATAAAGCACAATCCACCGATTATCAACTTCAATGTCTTGATTGCGTATTTTAATTGTTGTTGTATGGCCATTATCAGAAACGCTGATTTGCTGATTTAATTGGAAATGTATAATGAGGCATTGATAGCGATTGAAGATATGTGCTTAACAAATGCAAATAAAGCATTAGGGCAATTAGGTTTGTCACCACCCAATCGTCCAATGAATGATTTATTTGATCGAGAATTGCAACGTGAACAACAGTATGATCCCAATGAATTGCAAACATTTGTGAATTTGAATATTCCCAAATTAAATCACCACCAAAAACATGTCTACGATACCATCATGCAAGTTGTATAAAATGAAGTCGGTGGATTATATTTTTTGGATGCTACTGGTGGTACGGGAAAAACAGTTGTGATACCACTGCTATTCTATTGAATGGTTGACGAACAGCGCACTCTGCATTAAAATTGCCGTTGAATGTGCAAGTGTGCTTATATTTATTGATTGATCACTTTAAAATTTAATCGATATTATTGTAAAATATAATTATTCTCAAATTAAGAGGTGATTTAACATCCCACGTGCAATATTTCCAGTAATTCTGCGATGGCAAAAGTTTTGCAACAAGCAGCAATTATTCTTTTGGATGAGAGTACAATAACGCATGAAAAATCGCTGGAAGCATATTCCGTACAATGCAAGATCTACGTCAAAATCAAGAAATTTTTGGTGTTCCATTGATATTATTGTCAGGCGATTTTCGTAAAATATTGCCTGTGGTTCCACGATCAACACCGGCGGATGAGATCATTGCAAAGTCTTCTCTTCTCTGGCGACATGTACACAAATTGACATTGAACATAAATATGTGCGTTCAATTGCGCAACGACCAATCTGCATATCGGTACTCGAAACAATTGTTAGATATAGGAAATGGTAAAGTTCGAGTCGATAATACAAATGGATTGATTACATTGCCGAACAATTTTTGTACCGTTCTCCAATCAACAGAAGAGTTGATTGAAAGTATGTGCCTAAATATTGTTCAAAATTACAGGAATCACAATTGGTTGAGAGAACGCGCAATACTGGCACCAAAAAATGTACACGTCAATGCAATCAATTATCAGATTCAAGAAAAATTACCAGTTGCAGTGACATCATATAAATCTGTTGATAGCGCAATGAATGCACATGATGCAGTGAATTATCCAATTGAATTTTTGAATTCATTGGAATCACCTGGTATGTCACCGCATTGTTTGAATTTAAAGGTTGGCTCATCAATTATTTTATTACGGAATTTAAATGCACCAAAACTGTGCAATGGCACAAGATTGGCATTAAAAAAATTGATGCCGAATTTAATTGAAGCCACAATATTGACCGGAACAGCGAAAGGTGAAATTGTGCTCATACCACGTATTCCACTGATTCCAACAGACATGCCATTTGAATTTAAGCGTTTGCAATTCCCAGTGCGTCTATCATTTGCCATTTCCATCAATAAGGCACAAGGAAAAATGCTTCAAATATGTGGATTAAATTTGGACGAGCCGTGCTTTTCACATGGACACAGCTATACGTGGTCTGCTCAAGAGTTGGAAATCCAAATTATTTGTTTGTGCTCGCTTCAAATGGGCAAATGAAAAATATTGTATATCCAAATGTTTTGGATTGACATTAATAATTTTGAAATACAATGCATTCATTTCATAAAAAAAATGAATATTTCATTTTTTTTTTGGTTGGTTGCAACGAAGTGCATCGGCGTTCGCTACATAATATAATTTTTATCAATTAACATTTTACTAATCTAATTACCAAATAAGTTTGGTTTAAACAAATTTTCAAATAAAGAACGTTACAATAAATTTATTCGAATTTCATTTCACATTAAATATTTATTACATTTTTTAATAATATTCTTCCATCAGGTATCACTGTGCGGCATATAATACGAATTATCTACATTTATCTTTCCATTGTCATCATTTAACAGCAGATTGCATTCCAATAGCTCATTAACAATATTGCCAAATCAATTTCCCGTTATAATGTTTACACTCTAATACAATGTAATTATTGTACACTAATACGAAAAATGAATTTTCAATAACTAAATGCTGTGACACCTATTTAAATCGAGAGACAATACAAAAGAAAAGGTTTACTTAGGGCCAGCAAGGCGGACCGGGCTCAGCTAGTTAGCTATAGATTTTGTACTTATTCTGGAATATGGCTACCTAGGACAGAACTCGTTTATCTCTTAACTGATTATGAAGGGATTTTGATTCTGTTAAAGTTAGCCGAAAGTTTCCAGCCGAAAGATGGTAATGCAGATAGTGTATTTGCTATTCCAGCCGAAAGATGGTAATGCAGATAGTGCATTTGTCGTCATAAGTAGAAGATGGTAATGTAGATATTAATTCTGTTAATATATTTTAAAATGTCGGTAATGCAGGTTATATCGATAAAGAAGATCAACTTCAATATTCAAACTGGGGTGATGATTGGTGTGGGTCTAATGGGGTTATAGGGGTAAAATATTGATTTTCCTCGTTTTTCGTCGATAAAATCGTTTGTCATTCAATATTTTTGCATATAGACACCAATCTCACTATGATGATTCGATAGCCCAAGACCATAGGTAGATCTTGAGTATAGGGTTGGGGTGAGTCTGATGGGGTTATAGAGGTAAAATTTTGATTTTCTCCATTTTTGTCGATAAAATCGTTCGTCATTCGAGATTTTGGCATATAGACACCAATCTGACTATGCCGATTCGATAACCCATGACCATAGGTAGATCCTGAGTATAGGGTTGGGGTGGGTCTGATGGGGTTATAGGGGTAAAATTTTGATTTTCTCCATTTTTGTCGATAAAATCGTTCGTCATTCGAGATTTTGGCATATAGACACCAATCTGACTATGCCGATTCGATAACCCATGACCATAGGTAGATTCTGAGTATATGGTTGGGGTGGGTCTGATGGGGTTATAGGGGTAAAATATTGATTTTCCTCGTTTTTCGTCGATAAAATCGTTTGTCATTCAATATTTTTGCATATAGACACCAATCTCACTATGATGATTCGATAGCCCAAGACCATAGGTAGATCTTGAGTATAGGGTTGGGGTGAGTCTGATGGGGTTATAGAGGTAAAATTTTGATTTTCTCCATTTTTGTCGATAAAATCGTTCGTCATTCGAGATTTTGGCATATAGACACCAATCTGACTATGCCGATTCGATAACCCATGACCATAGGTAGATCCTGAGTATAGGGTTGGGGTGGGTCTGATGGGGTTATAGGGGTAAAATTTTGATTTTCTCCATTTTTGTCGATAAAATCGTTCGTCATTCGAGATTTTGGCATATAGACACCAATCTGACTATGCCGATTCGATAACCCATGACCATAGGTAGATTCTGAGTATAAGGTTGGGGTGGGTCTGATCTCGAATGACGAACGATTTTATCGTTGAGAACAGGAGAAAATCAAAATTTTACCCCTATAACCCCATTAGACCCACCCCAATCGTATACTCAGAATCTGCCTATGGTCACGGGCTGTCGAATCAGCATAGTGAAATTGGTGTCTATATGCCAAAATCTCGAATGACGAAGAAAAGGAGAAAATCAAAATTTCACCCCTATAACCCCATCAGACCCACCCCAACCATATACTCAGAATCTACCTATGGTCATGGACTATCGAATAGTCACTTATAGTCACTTTGGGCTGGGATACTTCATGTTTAACTTTCGGCTGAACTAGTCAAGACACTATCTGCATTATCGATTTTCTCAATTTCCGCTGGTAACTTTCGGCTAACTTTAACAAGGTGGGATTTTGTTTGTCGAATGGAAATGAGATTCATAAACAGTTTTTGGAAAAAGTTCTGGAATATGGCCATCTGGGAAGGAACTCAGGCATTTCTTAGCTGATTATGTTGGGATTAGGTATGCTGGATGGAATTTGGATTCTTAAAGGATTTTTGGAAAGAGTTCTGGAATATGGCCATCTTGGGCGCGAACTCGATCAATTCTTAACCGATTATGATGGGATTGGATATAGAAATAGAATATATATTCCAGAAATTCTGGAATATCGCTACGACACTCGGTAATTTAAACTAGGGCGGAACTCGATAATAGCAATTTGAATTGCATAACCCATGCATTTTTTGATGAAATTTTTTCTTTTGTTTTGTTACTCTTTATAAAACTCTATTCTCTTTGCTTATACGTTTTGAATTTTTTAAGAAAATGACTTAAACCTCATTTTAAATAAATAATTTATATTATTTTCTTAAATACAAATTTATAAACAAACTAACCCCTGTATTGGGTAGAAATTACCGAGATTTGTATATTTAAACAGATGAGAATTTTAAAACGATTACAAAAAACTTTACTAATAAGAGTTAAAATAATTTTGAACCAAATTTTTTAAACGCCCTGTATCTCAAAGTATATCAATAATTGCTCCCCCCCCCCTCCCGTACGTTTCTCACAGAATGAACGCAGAAATCACCTCTTAACGGATTAGCGTCCCAAACCCGGACCCCCTGTATATTAGTTCTCGAACTTCGTAGGATCACGGCTTACTCTTTTTCTCGTTTTCTCGATGTATTTTGAGTTTTTATGCCATTTACTACGTTCTTATTTGCTGGTGTTAATTACCTTACTCTGGACTTAAAAACTAGTATTTCTTGAAAATCTGCTCTTTATTTTCCATCCAATTCCGACGAGCTCTTCGGTGTTATACGTTGATAATTCTGTATTTATTTTCTTCGTTGTTTAAGTTCTCCACCACTCTTCTTGTTAACCGTATTTTGTAGTTAGTGAAGTCTTGTTGGTAGACTTTCTGGAGCATTCGAAAATATACGAATTAGTCTAATGATGATAATAACTCAGTTGTTCAAAGGCTTTTAATTCTTCGTTCCTCAATTCGATTTTGATTTTCCTTGACTTGTTCGCTCTTACTTGGGCGTTCTCAGGTGGTTTGAGATTCTTTGACTCGAAGATTTGCTTTGTAGATATTCTTCCTTTGCGGTGCCGCCAAAAAAGATGATATCGTCAATGTAGCATATTTACTCTATGTATGAATTTAGGACGTCATCAATCAACACTTGAAAAATTGAAGGTGTGTTCTTCAGGACAAATGGTAGTCCGATCATACATCACTTTCCTTCATCCTGATGTTGGGGAATCCCGACGTCAACCGAGGCATCGAATTTTTTCTCCACGACCCAAATTAGAGGTTTCTTAATCTGTGCCTCCACTTGATGAGATCCGGATATATTTTTGTGTGAATCGGTCCTTCTGTTTTGTTCTCTGCCTCACATCTGGTTCAATAGTTTGCTCGTCGTTAATTGGCCCAAACAATGGTAAAAAATTGTTAATTATTGATTTTAATTTTAGCTTGCGCTCTGTATCTAGACGGTTGTACCTAACTTCAATGTTGTAGACTTGAGTTGAAAGTTTCTTCTTCATGGAATCGATGGTTATATGAGATGATTAGAATGTTTCGTTTGCTATCTATCATTGCTCCTACGTTTCTCAAGGTATCATATCCAATTATACCATCGAACGAGGTTAGTCTAGATAGTATGCAAATTTCCACAAATATTTTGAAAATGGGTGCGGTTATTTTTGGATTTATATGTACATATTACGCCTCTGGCTGATTAGACGATGAACGGTTTCTTTTGTTGTGGCATTGGTATTCTAGATAGGGTGGGCTAGGGAGGCCTCCTCTATAAAATTTATTTCGTCGTCTTCCTTTACTTCATAATTTTTGATGAAGTTCTCATCTTTTGAGCCTTTATGTTTACCTCCTTTTTTCGTTCTCTTGTAAATTTTGGCCAATTCATATAATCGATCTTTCTGGTTTTCAAATTAAGGATTTTTGACCAATTGGCAGATTCCAGGGAAATTTGGTGGGAATAGATAGTGCAAGAAAGTTGTAGAAAAATTACAGTTTTTTCAATTTTATCGAACCGCTTTCTTAAAACAGATATTTGTATTGGTCCAGGAGGAGCTAAATCAGATAACAAAATTATATTGGCGTTTGAATTGATTAGCCTAAAGAAGTTAAGTTAAATGGTTTTGAATGCTTAAGAGAAAGTTATATAATTTTATTTGCCGCATTGAGTCAAAATTATTCATAAAATAGTCTAATTGAGACTTTAAGAGACCTAACCTATTTAGATCTCTATACACTTTGATTAGATAACCTGGTTGGGTAAAATCACACATCATAATTGTCCAATACCCACAATTATTACTCTTATATAAATTAAACGATTTGAAATCGCTTATAAAGAAAATGTAATTAAAATGATAACAGCGGAAGACGAAGCGACGTTAAGCGTCAATTAAAATAATATCTACATACGATACATCATAAATATGTGCGTTCACATGTTATTCCCAGGTCAAATTAATTATTAAAAAGCTGAATAATGATTAATGATCTGCATTGAAATTATGTAATTACGAGAAAATATTCATTATTTATGCGCGCATAAGATTTGCGCTGTGAAAATTCTTAGAATACGCTTTCATGGCGTCGTCGACCGCTCACCGCATACACAATATGTAATGTGCTCGACATGTAACACACACACACACACACATACACATATGATTTATGTTCATCCTATAAATCAATATTGTATATGGTTTAATGCTCGAATAAAAATCATAAATAATAAATTTGGATTTCTCTCTCCTGCGGTTGGGATTCGATTGGCATGCGGTAAATCACCAAAAGAAAGTTTCCATTGCGCGTACCACGCCGCATATATTTCAGTGATTAAGAAAATCTCTCGATCGATCATTTATTGTTGGTATAAGGTTTGTCGACATAAAGGTTTCATACGACTTATATAACACTTGTAATTAAAAATGATGTGCAACGATCACGATAAAATCGTGTGAGAAAAAAAATCTTTGTCTTAATTTTATTTTTATTACCCCGCATTGCAGACACCACGAGTTAACTACCTAACGATATTCTCGTCGTATATACATAAGAAAGTGTCACAGTTTTATAGATAAATTACAGCTTTACATAAAATTTCTCTAGATACACCATATAACCTTATGCAATCTAAAGACGTATTATTGTTGTTTTGTCCACCAACACCTCTTGTTTTAGTTTTAATGCATCTTAGCGTTTTCCTTTTATATATTCGTAATGACACTTGGTATAGTTGTATTTTGATACGCTGATTTTTTTATTTAACTTACACTTGAGAGTTGTAAAATAAATTAATAAAAAATGGATAAGGAACTTCTTTCATTTAATTACGCTAAGCATAGTAAAAAAATATAATTACGACCTACACTAAAGGTGGTAACGTTTATAACTTGACAATTTATTCAAATTAACGATGTACGTGAATGCGGGTTTACGATTTTTTTAAAGGTGATAAGTTTATGGTTATATCACTACAGAAGGACATGTTTATCGCCTAATTCATAAGACGAATATTTAGGTTTATGGTGATGGGGGAAGGTTTCCAAGAACCCGCAAATTTTAAATAAAGTTCGCAATTTTTAAATAAAATTTTTCTCACACAGTCAAGAGTTAGAAAATAAAGTTCAAAGTCAAATCTCGGTTCGGAATTATTATTTTATAAAAAAGCACTTTCACTCGAAATGTATTTTTAATTTTATCAGTAGGGTGAACTATTTCTGTGTTGTATAATATTGCGTTTTGGTGTTTTTAAATTTAAACCAGCGGATTTCTATCTCTATCATTTCTAGTCTTCAAAGGACAGCTTGAACTCAATTAGAATTGAAACATGTTCGCCTTGTTAGTTGGCACACATCACGTGCGACAAACAATTGTTAGAACTGAATTCAGAGAAGAATAATTGTAATACAAACAATTTTACATGGAAACAATTCTACACTGAACAATTCACCTAAAAGATTCTAGCCGAAAAATAAAAAAAATTGATAATGCAGCTATCCCAGCCGAAAGTAAACAACATGGACAATGTTGATTGATTTTCTTCAGCCGAAAGATATCGCCTGATTTTTTCAACTCAATAAATAAATAAATATATCAATAGATATATAAATATATATATTTTTAGCATCGAAGATGTTTTTGGGGTCGCATTATGTAGAAAAATTCAATGAAATTTTGTCCCAAGAATATGCAGCGAAAGACAAAAGAAAAAATACGAGTTAACTAAAACACGCTGGTGCGCCGAAAATCAATTTTTGGGGTCAAACTTTTTTTTTAATTTTTATTTTTAGGTCTATATAAATACAAGAACTATAGCCCTACAAATCAGTAGGCTTAAGCTTTTTTATATAGCCATTAATAAAAACTTCAAGCTCCATCTTCGATGTTTTAATTTTTAGCCTTAGGCTCAAACTTGGGATTTTTTACTTATATATAATAAATATAAACGATTTTCAATTTAATGAAAATTCATTGAACGCTTCAACGCTCCTGATAAACGACCCACTATAACTACACCCAAAAAAATAAAGTGGTTAATCTGAATAAACCGTCAGTCAATTTGAAGAAATAGCGTTCAATATAGCGTCAACGAAGAGGGGCAATCAGTTTGATTACTTTTTATTCAAATTTTAAATTAAAGAGTATTTTTTTTAATTTAACGAAATTTCTTCGAACTGAATAAATTGATTGAAGAAATCCAATTGATAAATTGACAAAATTTATTCAATTCAATTAAGATCTAGCTATCGAATTGAATAAAATTTCGTCAAATTAAAGAATGTTTTACTGCTGGTTTAAATAAAAAATTCGTTGATTTGAATAAATTTTTTCATATTAATTCATTGAATTTAATGAAAGCATTGTTGAAACGAATAAAACTATCGTCAATTTGAATAAAATATTTGTCAATTCAAAGAAAAATTATTTAAAATATGATTATATATATATATATATATATATATATATATATATATATATATATATATATATATATATATAAAATACATAGATATTTACCTGTATAAATTCAAATTGTAATGAGGATATTTCATAAAGAGATAAATGAAAGGAAAACGAGTAAAAAATACGATTAATGAAATTGTATTTATTGGGAATCCACTTGTAGTACAAAATGCACATTATGCTTATCACATTTTTTTATAATATTAAAAAAATATTTTTGAATGAACCTCCACACTAAGTGGGGTGCTAATTAATATTCTAAATTAAAAATGTTGAATATTTTAAAACAAAAATCCACCGCCTCAATAAATGAGTTCAAAATGTATTTCACGCCATCGAAATACAACTTAAACTCTGTTGGGCCTAAAATACTCAGCGGCTGTCAAGAAAATCAAAAAAATTCCTTGGGAATCAGTTATTGAAATTTAGTTCTGACCCTTTTTTGTTTGCTCCTTCTACAACGCTGATAGTTGGAACCAGTAACTATGAAGTAAATGGAAAATCGCGCAACATCGACCATCTAAATAAAAATAAATTATTAAATTGTTGTAATTTGAAAAACTTAGAATTTTATTAACTTACTGTCAGTTACATGTTTCATTTGTTGCAAGTCTTCAACAAGTTATTTTGATGACGGATCAATATTTTAAAAGCAAATGCATCAAAGTTTAAAATAAGACTCGACGAATTTGAATATTAATAAAAATCAATATTCATCATCACCTATGAAGTAAAAAGTAATTATTTATTTAAATATATTTATGAAAGGATTTACACGAATAACAAAAAAAGATGACTTACTTGTACATTCCACACGAAGTTCTCAAATTTGAAAATCCATTTCTTTATTTTGACATCTCTGCTTTTTTTCCAGCTTGCTAATACAATTTCCATTAGATCAATAGATAGAGGTTGGATAAATACTTCAGAGGTGTCAAAAATATTGAATCCCTTATTTTGATTCATCGTTTAAACGTCATGATACGTACTCGGGTACTCCAGTATTCAATTTGTTGACTATAAAATTAAACACATTAATAAATAACTGAAATATAAATTAAGTTAGAAAATTCGGTGAGTATTTCTCGAAAGTTATTATAGATTTTATAAAAGCGTGTTATGCGAGAGCTATAATTTATTTGGTAGTTTTAAGAAATGTTACTAATCTGTTTGCTGAACAATGCCTCCAAAAATTATTCAATGAAATCAAAAAATCTAAATGTTTTTTTCCTATCTACTATAGTGTTTGCAATAAGAACCGATTTTTTCTACAGACTCGTCATGATAATTCAAAAAAATGTTTGTTTGTTATATACATACCAACTTGTATATCATGTGCTTCTTATACTGCTTCCATTTGTTGAATATTTCAATGATGGAATTAGCAGTTTGGATTTAGGCCAATCTAAAAATGTTGGTTGCTTGCCAGTGGTGTTCTAGTTCTGCCCAAGAGCAATTGTCAGTCATAATCGCTTCCAGTTGCTCGTTGATGTTTGACTCTGGAGATTCTAATTTTGAGATGAACTTTTAAGCATGCAGATCTATTAAAACAAAATACATTATTACCAGTGTATTTTCTGTAATATAGTTTATATAAAACACAAACACTTTTTTTATTAAAATTAACAACACAAAAAAGACGCCAAACCACAATTTGTCTCCTCAAAAAAAATTAAGGTGCAATTTATCACAATAAAGATTGAATCACAATTACGCAAATATTTGCTTACCTATTTATTGTTATATTATTCACTATATATATTATTAACTCATATGTTATTCATAAAAATATTATTTTTATTACAAATTTATAGCTCTATTTTAACACACGTATTAAATTTAAATGTTTCCGAATAAACAACGCACATTGAAATGACTTAAAATTAGTTTTCCTCGTGGTTTAAAATAATATAACTAAACTTTCGTCAATTTGAAGAAATTTCTTCAAAATTACGCTTTTTTTTCCTAGAGGTGGTTAACTTTTTTGTTAAATTGAATAAATTTATTTGATTCAACGAAATTTAGTAGAATTTTTTGAAATATCAATTCTTCAACGTAATCACAATTTCATCAAAATGAAGAAATTTAATCAAATGTATTATTAATGAAAAATTAATCAAATTTGAAGAAATTTCTCATTAATTTGAATAATTTTCTTTTTCTTTGCAATTAATTGAATATTTCATAATCAAATCAGTAGTAATTAACATCAAACTGAATAAATCGGTTCTTCAAAGTTCAACGAAATCGATTATTCAATTTCACCTACGAGATTTTTTTGAGTGTATTTGATAGGCCATATTGTTGTTCAACTTATGAAAACTCAACTTATAAATTTACCCAAATGCTGGATTCATCGGCGTGGCCTTCTGGAGTCTTGTTTAAAGAATTTTTAAATTCACGTCGGAAATCAATGAAAAATAATTTTTTAGTCCCACGCTCAGTTCTAACAACGTTATCACAATACCTACTGCAACCTCAACCGATTTTATACGTTATTCAAATCCGATACCGCTGTCTGCACCTATCGCTCAACTGACACTGCCACTCTCTGACGAAACCAATCCATTGTCTATTTATTATCACAACGCTAGCGGAATTCGATCAAAATCGCGTGAAATGTACCTATCGATATTGGAAAATGTGTATGATTTCATTTGCATCACGGAAACATGGCTGGCAAGCTCGCATAATTCTGCAGAGTATTTCCCTCCAGACTACTATGTCTTCAGACGCGACCGTTATACGGATCTTGAATCGACAGCGAAAGGTGGCGTAGTTCTGCTAGCTGCCTCGAAAGATATACGTGCGGATATTATTGACCTTGGGAGTAACGAGTTGAAGATTTTGGCTGTTAAACTTGCTTTCAATGGAAAGCTGGTGTTGATAGTTGCTGTTTACATACCATACGGATCCTCTGTTAATATATATGGTGAGCTGTCTTTATTTTTCTCAAACCAACTAGCAGTTGCAGCACCTGATTTTGATTCTGTGATGATTTTGGGAGATCTTAACTTACCGAAAATAAAATGGCTTACTGTTGATGATGAACTTCTTCCATTCAAAGGTGATCTAACTTCAGATCTGGTGATGGACTCAACCTGTTCACTCGGGCTAAGACAGATTAATAATATCGAGAACCAGTGCAGCAATATCCTCGATCTAGTGTTCATTCCAGTAGAAGTACACGGCACAATCATTGCTTGTAATGATCTCGGCGGTTCTTTAAGTATTTTTCACATACCACTACATACGAGATCCAATTAATATTTGAAAATTGTGTTAACGTTAACGTAAATTTTAATTCTAGTGAGTCTTTCAACCATTTTAGACGCTTATATTGATCAGTTTTATAAAATAATGAACTTGACAATTGAACAATTTATTCCCCGTTTCCCTCGGGATTAAAAAATCGGAAATCTAAAGCTCATAAAAAATATAAATTAAACCCATCCGTCGTAAATTATGAAATATTTAGCGCTCTCAGATCTCAATTTAAAATTTGAAATCGTTTCTTGTATAATTTATATATTGTCGAGGTCGAATCGAATTTTAGAAATAACCCTAAATGTTTCTGGAGTTATGTTAATTCGAAACGGAATTGTAGTGGTATAGCCTCGCAAATGTCTTTCAATTCTTTGACTGCTAGTGATCCACAAAGTATCACTGACATGTTTGCAGCATTTTTTGAAAATATGTACGTCCCGTCTTCGAGAAGGAATGACGAACTTCTTTTTATTAATAATCCAAACATTCTATTTCAGTTTACTACAGATGACGTTTTGCACGCTCTGTTACATGTAAATGTGAATATGAGTAGTGGCCCGGACAAAATTCACCCGCTTGTGTTGAAAAAGTGTGCTTCGGTCGTGGCTACGCCGCTGACGGACATCTTCAGTTTGGAGTTTTTCCTTCAATTTGGAAATCCAGTTTCATTAAACCAATTTTCAGGAGTGGACGGAGAACGGATATCGAAAATTACCGTGGTATTTATTTTTCTTAACTAAAAATTCCATCTCAGCAAACCAGCATGGGTTTTACCCCGGACGGTCAATTGTGACAAATCTTGCTTTGTTTAGAAATTTTTTGACGTTAAGGTGGTGATGGTGTTGAGGTAGTGTTTACTGATTTTAGCAAAGCTTTCGATAAAATTGATCATGTTTTATTGGTAAAGAAACTGGGACCGCTCAACAATTATGATGCCCTTCCTTTAAAGTGGATCTTTTCATATTTGATGAACAAAACTCAAAAAGTTTTTTTAAATAATATTTTATCTAGAGACATAAATGTTTTGTCTGGCGTCCCACACGGTAGCCACATTGGACCTCTATTATTTATTCCATTCATAGATGATGTGAAGCGGTGCTTCAAATATTGTAAATTTCTGATTTACGCTGATGATGTTAAAATCTTTTGTAAGATTAGAAGTGATCGCGATCTGCTAAATCTACAACAGGAATTAAACGTTTTCTGCGACTGGTGTAGCTTGAGTAAGCTTTGCCTGAACGTGTCTAAATGTAAAGTTATGAACTTTGTTACGGTTGCTTCGGAGCCACTGCACGGTTTTCTAAGGATAGGACTCAGTGGAAATGGGTGGTTCTTTTGCTCCAAAGTAATTGAAACCGTAGCCATATCTACGTGCAATGTTACGGTATATTTTTAAATTTAAAAACCAGCACCTTGTTGAAAAACATCACCACCGAAATACTTAGAGAAGTTATTCAAAACATATTATCGACATTAATAAAAAATAATCACATTTCGTTGACTTGTAGCTGCACAAACTATTAATATAATTCCGTGTATATAAATTATAAATGTATCGTGTAATACAACTTTATTGGATAATTCCAACTCGTTGCATAGTGGTGTATTTGTACAATACAGTAGTACATTTATACGCAATTGCATCGAGATGCAATTGCATACGGTAATGTCTCTGCAGTTGCACGTACAGTATATAAATACTTGTATTTGTATTTGTGTTAATATTTATTGTATGTATTATATCTTTTGTTTTGTTGATAACTAATTTCCAATGCTAAAATAGTATTTGTATTGTATAATCTTTTGCATTGGTAATCTTATACATTATGTAATTAACAATAGAATAAAATGTTTTTTTGGAATTCAAAATGGTACCTGTACCTCGACGTACAACAGGTGTTAAATAAATAAATTTTGTCAGAAATAAAACTTATAATTATTAGTAGTGAAAAACTCATTTGTTTTATTAAATTAATAATAATAATCATCTCGATATATTTGGTATATAGTACACCAATCAATAAAGTATTAAAGTGGTGACTCTGTAGTTATTGGACGCGCAAGTATACTGTTGCGTGAAAACTTGTGTTTATCAAAAGGATAAGGTTATAATCGAAGTTTATCACTAAATCATAACACCCACGAATTATTCAACAACATTATTATTATCGAGGAATAATTCGATCACAAGTTAACAATTAAACGCCGAGCGTCTGTTAACCATTGTACGTCGATTGATAAAATTATTATAACAACGGACGAGTGCAGCAAAGTATCAATAACGGTATCCAGGCGAAGAGTGGAAAATCAAGTGTGGTTCAAGAAAATTATGTTACGGGTAGAAATATAGATTGAACAACGGAACAACTAGCACATTGTGGACCACGTTAGAATCGAAGGTAGAACCCAAATAATAATACTGATCATCAGTCCAATTTGGGTCATTTGGATTACGGAATCTTTGGTAGACGCAAATTACGGGATACACGCAAATAAAATATTATTTTTGTCAACGCGTAGACAAGGTCAAGTTTTTTATATTAATTTCAAATAGTTATTATCAAAATCTAAATATTCAACCAACTAATTATTGCATTCTATCTAATTCTGTTTTAGCATTATTATTGCCAGGCAATTTACAAGTATATATATATAGTGAACGTGAGCTGCTGGATAACATTAAATATAAAGTACAATTATATAGTAGAACGGAATTTATAGTATTCTACATTGGTTAACGGGTGAGTCGTTTTACATATTATTTATATTTATATACACATTTTCGCGGATTTTGTGGCTATAATAGATCTCTCCACCAAATTTATTTTCGTGTGTTTTTTTTTATATAATTTTCGCGTACATTGGTAGTGTTAATATAACTGAATTAAATTTTCTTCATAAATTTCGTCAGCATTATTGAACCAAGTTGTGATTATATTTATTTTTCAAAATGCCTAATGATACTGATGATAACGTCAAAGACGAATCATTTGACAAACCAGAAATTGCGGGATCTCAGGTTACGGTTCCATATCCACCGTATTGGGCACATATGCCCGATTTATGGTTTACTCAAATGGAGGCGGTTTTTGAAGTGAGAAAAATTTCAAGCGACACTAAAAAATACCTAAATACGATCGCATGTTTGCCGATGGATGTGATAACATCAATATCGGACATAATTACTAATCCGCCAGCTGTGAATAAATATGATGTTCTTCGCGAAAGTTTAATTAAAAGAAAAACATTGTCAGAAGCCCAACGGGTAGAGAAACTTATAGAAACTACATTAATGGGAGACAAGTCTCCTTCCGAATTTTATCGCAGTCTAGAACTAACGGCAGGTTCATCTGGTGCGGTTAATGCTCAATTACTGAAAACATTGTGGTTGAAACGATTACCGGATGCCATTAAAGCTGTAGTAATGGTTAGAGAGACTGGCCCAATCACAGAGTTATGTGAATTGGCAGATAAAATTTGGCAAATCACTTCACCTTCGGGTGCTACAATAAATGCAACATCACAGTCAAATGGACATGTGATAGCGAACGATAATTTTTCAATTCAGAATTTAGTCCGATCAATAAACGAATTGCACTCAAGATTTGATCGCTTAGATAATAATAAAAGAAGATCACGTTCAAATAATAGATTTAACCATAGGTCTAATTCGCGAAATCGGAACGAGAATAATAATCGTTCAAGAAGCCGAATTTCTGGTAAACATCTTTGTTGGTATCACCATAAATTTGGTAATAAAGCATTGAAATGTATTAAACAGAATTGCAATTGGAATACGAATTCCAACACATCACGAAAATCGGAAAACTCAATCGTCCCATCGTAGATTCGACGAGCGATGGGACTGTAACAACAAGTCGTCGCTTATTTGTAAGATGTTTAAAAACTAAATTAAATTTCTTAGTAGATACTGGAGCTGACACATCAGTCATACCACCAAAATATTTTACCGATATACACCCAGATAAAGAACCATTACTATTCGCAGCGAATGGCACCCCAATTAAAACTTTTGGTACACGGCTCGTTGTAGTAGATTTAGGTCTTCGTCGAGATTTCAAGCATCCATTCGTGCTCGGAGATGTTACAAAACCAATACTAGGTATCGATTTTCTTATCAAATTTGGCTTAACGATAGATCTACAAAATCGTATCTTGAAAGACAACAAAACTCACCTTTCTATTAATACAATAATGAGACAAGATGTATCGTGTTCGCCACGATCTAGCATCATTAACGGTGATTACGGGGAACTTCTTCGAAAATTTCCTACGTTGACTCAAGAACCAAGATACGACTTACCAGTCAAACACAATGTCGTACACAAAATTGTAACGCAAGGTCATCTGCCTTATTGTAATCCTAGAAGACTAGATGCTAAACGACATAAAATCGCACGTTCTGAGTTCGAACACATGGCTATGTTAGGCTTATGTAGACCGTCTGACTCTTCAGTCTCGTCACCTTTACATTTAGTGCCGAAGCGAGATAGCAATGATTGGCGACCATGCGGCGATTATAGAAGACTGAATGCAGTAACGGTACCTGATCGTTACCCTCTGCCTCATATTCATAACTTCTCTTTAAATCTTCGTGGTTGTACAGTATTTTCGAAGATAGATTTGGTTAGAGCTTACCACCAAATTCCGGTGGCCACAGAAGATATCTATAAAACAGCGATAACAGTTCCGTTTGGGCTCTTCGAGTTTGTTAGAATGCCGTACGGGTTACGAAATGCAGCACAGACATTTCAGCGGTTTTTAAACGAAGTTACCAAGGGACTAGATTTCATATTTGGGTATATTGATGACATTTTAGTAGCTAGCCGCTCACATGAAGAACATAAACAACATCTAACAATTTTATTCGGTCGATTGTCTGATTGTGGAATTAATATAAAACCCTCGAAGTGTGAATTTGGTGTTAGTAAGATTGAATTTCTAGGCCACGAAATATCGAAAGATGGAACATTACCATCACCACGAAGAGTAACGGCAATTAAAGAATTCCCACAACCAACATCAATTAAGCAAATTCAAAAATTTATCGGAATGGTAAATTTTTACCACAGATTCATACCACATTTGGCAGAATTACTTGCTCCGATAAACGACCATGTAAAAACTCTTAAACATGTAAACAAAAAAGTTATTTTTACATGGAATACCGATTGCGTACAAGCTTTTGATCACATTAAGTCAGCCCTTGCAAATTGTGCCCTTTTAGCTCATCCAGACGAGGATTCTTGCTTAAGCATTACAACAGATGCTTCTAATGTGGCACTAGGGGGTGTACTCGAGCAACACAAGAGTGGAATTCGTGAACCTATCGGATTTTTATCAAAAAAACTCTCTCCGGCTGAACGCAAATATTCGGCTTTCGATAGAGAGCTATTAGCGATTTATTGTGCTATCAAGCATTTCCGATATTTTGTTGAAGGTAGAATATTCACAGTATTCACGGATCATAAACCTCTATGTACATCACTGACGTCGAAATCGGAACGTAGTCCCAGACAAGCGAGACAACTAGATTACATATCACAGTTTACTACAGATATACGCTATATTAAAGGTGATAGTAACATAGTTGCTGACACTCTTAGTAGACCTAATATTGATATTATTCATAAAAGCTGTCTGTCTATTCCGGATATTGACCATCTAATTTCCTGTCAAGAGACAGACGAGGAACTTAAAAATTTTTGTAATAATCCCAAGGGGGATCACAAATGGAAAATGGTGCATATCCGAGATAATATTTCAGGTCGAAACATTTGGTCAGAAATCTCAACAGGAGTACATCGGCCTTACGTACCTAAATCATTACGTAGATCCATATTTAATCAATTACATGGTTTATCACATCCTGGAGTTCGCTCTACTCGAAAATTGGTATCAAGTAAATACTTTTGGCCAAAGATGAATTCAGATACAGGAAACTGGGCAAAAAACCTGTACTGGATGCCAGAAAGCTAAAGTATATCGACACACTCGATCAGAAACTGGTAGATTCAACTTACCGTCCGGTCGATTTGAAAATATTCATTTGGATTTGGTTGGACCATTACCTCCGTCAAATGGATATTCGTTCATTTTAACGATAGTCGATCGTTTCACTCGTTGGCCAGAAGCCATACCACTAGTCGATATGAAGGCATCAACGGTAATCCATGCATTTATAGAACAGTACGTATCACGTTTTGGAGTTCCTTTAGAGATAACAACGGACCAAGGTAGTCAGTTTGAGAGTAATCTATTTCAAGAATTTAGGAAAATATTAGGATCATATAGAATACGTACATCAAGTTATAATCCTAAGGCTAACGGAATGGTGGAACGTTTTCACCGTCAGTTGAAAGCCTCTTTGTATGCTCGCGAAAATACAATGAATTGGAGTTTTGAACTTCCTTTTATACTCCTTGGCATTCGAACTTCGGTCAAAGACGATCTAGGATGTACTCCGGCGGACCTTGTTTATGGACAAACACCTAAAGTCCCTGGAGACCTTTTAATGCATCCTGAGTCTACGATAGCAACTGATCCATCTTCTTTAGCCGATAAACTTAAAGAGTTGATGCGCAATGTTGTCCCTAAAAATACACGAAGCCATACGCAAGACAACATCTTTATTCCGAAAGATTTGACGACCTGCGACTATGTATTCATCCGCGTAGATAAAGTTAAAGTTGGTTTAACTGCTCCATATGAAGGGCCATATAAGGTATTAAAAAAACTTCGTAAAACTTTTATTGTAGAGGCAAAAGGTAAGCCTACTACAATCTCAATTGATCGACTAAAACCGGCATATTTGACTGAATCACTTCAGAAAACATTTCCAAATGAAAAACATGTATACTTCGCTTAAATATATTTATTATTAAACTGAATGATATTAACGCTATCACTGCGGAGGGAGTGTTGTAGCTGCACAAACTATTAATATAATTCCGTGTATATAAATTATAAATGTATCGTGTAATACAACTTTATTGGATAATTCCAACTCGTTGCATAGTGGTGTATTTGTACAATACAGTAGTACATTTATACGCAATTGCATCGAGATGCAATTGCATACGGTAATGTTTCTGCAGTTGCACGTACAGTATATAAATACTTGTATTTGTATTTGTGTTAATATTTATTGTATGTATTATATCTTTTGTTTTGTTGATAACTAATTTCCAATGCTAAAATAGTATTTGTATTGTATAATCTTTTGCATTGGTAATCTTATACATTATGTAATTAACAATAGAATAAAATGTTTTTTTGGAATTCAAAATGGTACCTGTACCTCGACGTACAACAGGTGTTAAATAAATAAATTTTGTCAGAAATAAAACTTATAATTATTAGTAGTGAAAAACTCATTTGTTTTATTAAATTAATAATAATAATCATCTCGATATATTTGGTATATAGTACACCAATCAATAAAGTACTAAAGACTTAACTTATCCACAAATTTTATTCTAAACATAATAACTAAATGTTTACAAAGTTTCGTTAATAAAAATTTCAGTGACGTTGGCTAATACAGTTACAAGGTACCGAGGTACTTCCAGAGGACCTGTTATTTAACGCGCATAACGTTTCTCTTGATAAGTAGATTTCTGTTTTTATTTCTTTAACTTAAAGGGTGAAAATTCAAATTAACGTATAACGTATACGCTAGTACACATCAAAAAAAATTATGTTATAACCGTAAATCACTTACCCGAAACTCCTCTTGAAGCGCTTCAATGCGGTGTTTGGTGTGTGCCTGGAAAATGTCTCGTTTAAAATATCCGTTAATAGAATTTTTCACCACTGACTGACCGATTATAAACAAGGGGGGTGCCTGATTATTTGTAACTATAATAGCGGCTTAATCACTGTAGCTTAATTTAGAAAATTTTATATATTACTCGATATTCTAGAACAAAAAAAAAGGTTTAATTAAGCAAATGTGTTCTTTTTTTTTACATGGAACACTATTTGCACATAGTAAAGTTGGAACTTAACTACTTGATAATCTTATCTCACTATTTCACTATACTAATTGACGTTAATGTAGCAAAAAAAACTGAAGAATATGAAGTAAAAACTTGAATTGTTTAAAATTTACGCCCGAGGCCTTCGCGAATGTGCACTTCCCGCCACAATGAATATAACAGTTGCCTACTGCACACAATTTCGTTGGCTGTATAAGAAAAATAGGAATAAACATATGGGAAAAATTAAAATAAAGAAGTAATTTAAATCCTATCCGATATTTACCATTCACATATAATTTTTGTAGGCAAATTGTTCCAATTCTTTCGAATTTAACGGCTTATGCACCGATATGGATTACACTATAATGCACTATTTTTCGCGAGATACCTAAAAGTAGGTATACAGATTTATTTATTTATGTTTTCGTTTAATTTGATTACACATACCTACTGGATAACACAAATTGAACACGGAAATTTAACTTTCTTGGTTGGTTTTAATATTCTGTTCTTATAAGCCACGGCACTTAACTCCCAGATAATTTATACCAACCACAAACACTTTATTACAGGGATCTATTTCGCAATTTTATTTTATACAATATAATTTTTTGTTTTTAAGAATTCTGTTTCGCTACAAATTTACAAATGAAGCCTTGCTCTTGACAAATATTTAACTTTGGTTGAAGTAAATGGATAGATTACGCACACACAAAATAATGGGTTGCTCTATACCCACTACTCTATGGGTTGCTCTATACCCTATACCCACTACCTTTTACAGTCTTACACAAGTACGAATACATAAAGTCTATGTACTTAATACACCTAAGCTGGTAGATTATTATATATATAGTAATCGTTATGTATAGACAATGATGGTCGCTGTGTTCTCGTCTGGGCACGATTACCAAAACAATTTGCCACACCACAGTAATGGTAATTATACCTAAAGATTTTACATAGTATTGTATCGTACATTTATTAACCCATTGCCTGTCAATGCCTAACGTTGCAATTTTGACAAGGAACATCAAAGAACCTTTATATCATTTGTTACAGCACAGGTTTATCCGAACTGCTTTGAAGTATGGTCGAATAAGCCTGAAAATATTTACAAATGATTTGAAAAGCGGGAATGACACAAGATTATCCTTCATATTTTTATATCTTTACAGTGAAATATAGCGAGGACTTTCCCATTTTTGTCCTTAATTTCATATGTAACTGACCCAATTTTTTTTTCAATACATCCATCTGTAAAGAGCGGTACAAATTTTGCACAAAATTTATCTATTGCCTTACTTTGCGGGTGTGTTCGTACGTATACGTTTTGTCCAATCTCAAACGATTTTGGTCTTGTTCGTAAATTGTATCGATTGGAACTCCTTTCATAAGCTTTCTTAATATTAGTTTTTACCTCGTTGTGTAGAATGGCTAGTTTCGTAGGAAGCGGTAAAATTACGTCTCCTTCTGATATGTCAATGTCACCCAATTTTCGCAGCAAGTTGTAATCATTTCCGTGATTTATTTTATGATAACCAAACAAAGCATAATGTGGTGTATTTTTAATGGTTTCGTGTTCACCGTTTCTTAAAGCAGCCGCGATCTCATCTAAATGGTTGTCCCATTTTGTATGCCTCTCACCTACATAGGCTCGGATTGCGGCTAACACTGAGCGATTTACGCGTTCTGCTGCGTTTGACTGTGGTGAATAAATGGGAGTTTTCTAATCCACTATACCAAATTCCTGTAAAAGAGCTTTATATTCACAACTCTTAAACTGGACGCCATTATCACTGTGTATCACTTCCGGTACATTAAACAGGCAGAACATTTCATTGCGGAGAAAATCAACAATTTGCTTCGCTGTTCCTTTGCGTAGAGCTTTCAATATTACAAATTTCGTAAGGTGGTCTAGAACGATTAGTATGATTGTGTTACCTTTGGTCGACCGAGGATAAGGACCCAAAAGATCTACATATATTCGTTGCCAAGGGCGATCAACAGAATGCTGTAAACCCATGGGTGGAGCCATACAGGAATTAGGGCTTTTCGTAATTTTACATGTGTTACAAGTCCTTAAATATTCCCGAACATCTTTAATCATCGCTGGCCAAAAGTAAAATCTACGAATTTTTGCAAGGGTTTTTATAAGCCCTCCATGAGACGATAGAGGCTTATCGTCTTCGTATTTAATAATTAATTCTCTTAATCCCACTGGAATCCACAATTTCCACAACGCTAACTCAGATAATGGTTCATGGCTTCGAGGATCCAACCGAATAAATATCAAATTACCTTCTATTCTAAATGCCGGGTAATCGGCGGGAGATTCCAAAATTGTTTTTAAATGAAACGTAATCTTTATCTTCGAAGTGTTTAGGATCAAGAAGATGATGTTGCAAAACCTTAGGCAAACTGTCATTGAACTCCACAATCTCATCGCAATACAGTTGTGAAAGCATATCCGGAACAACATTCTGTGACCCTTTAACGTGCTTTATAAGAAACTTATAGCCCTGTAGTTTAAGGCTCCATCGAGCAAGTCGGCCACTTAAGTCTCGTTGGTCCATTAACCATTTCAAAGAAACGTGATCGGTGATCAGTGTGAAGTCGTGTCCCTCCACATAGGGGCGATATTTTTTAACAGCGAGAATTGCAGCAAGACATTCAAGTTCACTAATTGAATAATTCTTTTGAGATTCAGTTTCTGTGACATAAATGCCAAAGGTTGTTCACTTCTTTCATCATTGATCTGGTACAACACCGCTCCCACACCTTCCGTACTTGCGTCACAGCAGATATAAAAAGGCCGATTATAATCCGGATTACCTAGTACCGGCGCAGTAGACAATTTAACCTTCAAAATTTCAAAAGACCTTTGGGCCTCTGTAGTCCACACAAATTTTCCTTTCTTTAGGCAGTCTGTAATTGAAGCAGTTAATGAGAAAAAATTCTCAATAAACCTGCGATACCAACCCGCCATGACAAGGAGACGACGAGTTTGTTTTACAGATGAAAGGGCCCGCAGATTGGTAATAGCGGATATTTGTTCTGGATCTGGTCTCAATCCTCTCTCGCCTACAAGATACCCAAGATATTTGATCTCCTTCATGACAAAATTGCTCTTTTCTATGTTTATTGTTAACCCAGCATTACTGGAACTATGAATGCAGTTTTTTCTTTTGCGGATTCCGTCAAGGGAACCTGCCAAAATGCATCTTTGAGGTCGAGAGATGTAATAAACTTTGTGTTGGATAACCTCCCTAATAAGCCATCTATTATGGGTAATGGATACGCATCTTTTTTCGTAACTCTATTTAATTTCCTAGCATCAAGACAAAGGCGTGACTTTCCATTAGCTTTATTGACAATTGTAACAGGGGAGCTCCAAGGACTTTGGTAATCTCTATTACTTGCAGATCTAACAGTCGGTCTATTTCAGCGAACAGATCTTTTTGTACTGCTGGTGACACCGGATAGTACCGCTGTTTTATGGGTGTGCACCCCTCAATGATTTCAATATCATGAGCATACAAATGTGTTCGCCCCAAACCTTCTTTTGAAAAGGAGGGAAAAGAGTTTATTATTTTATCGAGATCTCGCTTTTGTGTAAAGTTTAAAACGTGTTTATTCAACGAAGTAGTCTCGCTATCCTCATGCAATTCACAGATCTGTTTGCAATCCGTGATTATATTTTCTGACGTTCTAATTTGTGGTAAAAGATTGAATTTTAACCAGAAATCAATACCTAGGTACACAGGAGATTTTAAACTAGGAACTACACAAAATTTAATATCCTCAACCCGATCACCAAACCCAACTGTTAACCACGCGTAACCTTCAATAATGTTTTTAGTACCGTCAGCAGTAGTAATGTTCGAATGATGATGTAAAAATCTTTTGTAAGATTAGAAAAGATCGCGATCTGCTAAATCTACAACAGGAATTAAACGTTTTCTGCGACTGGTGTAGCTTGAGTAAGCTTTGCCGAGATTTATCGTTTAAGGACCATATTGACAGATGTATTAATAAGGCTAATTCAATGGTAGGGTTTTTAATCCGTTTCTCCAAAGATTTTCATGATCCATATACTCTAAAAGTCCACTTCGCTTCATTTGTTCGATCGCACTTGGAGTATGCGTCCATTGTCTGGAATCCGTACTATAACAATTCCTCTAACCGTATAGAATCAATCCAGAAGCGATTTATGTTGTTTGCCTTAAGGCGACTTCCTCGGGAGGTAAATGCTCCTAAGAATATGCTTTCGCCGTATCTAGGCCGTTGTTTGTTACTCAATATTGAACCATTGTTCGTCCGAAGACAAATTTCTTGCGCAATGCTTGTGCGCGACGTTATAATGGGCCGAATTGATTGTTCACATCGACTGTCCTTGTTTTCAATATGTGGCCTAGTGAGATCACTCAGACACCGAGGCTTAGTGATTGATCTGCACTTCCATGGGTCTAATTTTGGTATGTCGGACCGGGTTTGTATTTGTAGCTGTGTATTTAATATTGTATCTACCGTGTTCGATTTTAATTTGTCCAGAGATGAATTAAAAGAGTTTTAAAATTTTTTTTATTCAAATTTGATTTATATTATTAAACCTATTTTTAAATACCAGATCTAAATTAATACTGTTGGTTAAATAAATAAATAAATAAACTTTGGTCCAAATGTGGAGAAAGTCTGAAAGATATAAGGGGTTGTTATTTGGCAAAATTTCGATTTCCGATTTATTGAAAATTCATTGAATGCTCTAGTCGCATTAATGGCCATTAATGGTATTAATGCCATAGTGACATTAATGGCCTAGGTCGTTCATCTGGAGCGTCAGAGCGTTCAATAAATCATCAATACATTGAAAATCGAAATTTCGCCAAAAAAAAAACACCCTTCAGACTTTCTCCAGATTTGGACCAAAGTTGATCAACAATATGGCCTATCAAATAGTCATAGTGGCATTAATGGCCTAGGTCGTTTATATGGAGCGCCAGAGCGTTCAGTGTATTTTCAATACATTGAAAATCGAAATTTTAAGAAAAGACAACCCCTTATATCCTTCAGACTTTCTCTATATTTAGACCAATTTGAACAACAATATGACCTATCAAATAGTCATAGTGGCATTAATATATATATATATATATATATATATATATATATATATATATATATATATATATATATATATATATATATATATATATAACTTAATATTTTGTTGTATTAAATTATTAAAAAAAATCAATTTTTGATTTTTATTTCTTTTCTTTTTATTTATTTATTTAATTTAATTATTTAGAACTTTTAATACACAATGTTACTTATAATTTTAACAACTTAATATTTTAGAATCTAGATTACAACTGATTTTACTGTTGCCAATAACTTACAAACTAACTTATTACAATATGCGCGTTCAGCATTATTGCGGAAATGGTGTTAACATGCGCTTATGATAATATTGCAACTAAGGCAACCTGATATTTTTGTAACCGTGTGAACCCAGTTGTGTCACGTGTTAACTCTTCCCCCTTAAAATCAGGTGTCTCAACTGATCAAAAAAATGGAGTTTCGTAGAATTTTCTTTTTGGATGTAGTGGCACTGGATTTACTAATTCTCTAAATTGGACTTTATTCTGGCTCTCAGGTTTTCCCGTATGTTCTTTAGTTTCGGTCATATCTTTGTCTGGATTTTGTTCTTCCACGTCTGAACTTGTGACATTTGTTGTTGTATTGATGATTCGCAGTGTTTTACTTTGTCTTCCTTTTATAACTATGAAAACAATAAGGACAATAATTATCAACGAAAAAATACTGTAGCTTGAGATTTGTTCGATGAACTTTTCTTCTTTCAGAAGTTCGATATTATTTGTGTTGTTAATATGTATGGCTTTCATCATTTGTAATGAAAGGACTTCTTTATAATCGTTTTCCTGTGGTGTTGGTTGTAGAATCGCTGGAAGTACTTGTACTGTTGATTTTTCCCTTGCGATGAATAATTTATTTCCAATAGATATTGTAGTGTTGCTGAAGTTTGAGTTGCTGAGTTTGAGAACCCTGTTTTCTGGATGTAGTAATCAATATATTGTGTGCGTGGAAAAATAATTAAATTATTTATTAAGCGGCAATTTTAATTGCTAAAAGTTATAAAATATACATAAGAACTAAAGATGAATATGTTGTAATGTAAGATTTGTGAAAGTTTGAGAATTAAGTGAATAAAATAGTAAATTAAAATAGAAAACATTTGACACCAGTGCAAAAAATTAAATTTTTATTTTTATTTTTATGCAACTAATGCATTTTTCACATACTTACGATAAAAATCAGAAAAGTTAAACCTTTTACACGCGTGTTTATCTTGTGAAGTGAATGAACGGTAAAATTTTCTAAAATGTCAAATTGTGAAAAATGTAAAAAAGCTACTGATTCGAGAGAGCGGACTACAATTAGATGTTTCGGACGGTGCAGAAAATTGTATCATTACGCTTGTGTGGATTGGAACTTTGAAAAGTTTGTAAAGTTATTTAAAGAATGTCCATATGCAAGATTCGTTTGTCTTGAGTGCCAAGGTTATGAAGAAGATACGTTGTACGAAGAGTTCAACAAAATTAATCTTTTTATCATGGAAATGAAGCAACATTTAACGGCAAACCATTTGAAGATAGGACACCAGCTAGGAGAAATTAAAAATCAAGTAGAAGAAATTCAAAAACCGACGGAGCAACCACACTCTTTTGCAGCAGTAGTAAAGAGTAATCCCAACAAGTTGGTTATGTTACAACCAAAACAACCTCAACCTAATAAAAAAACTAGAGAAGATTTAACAATGTCACTCGATCCAAAAACTATACCAGTAATGGGCTGTCGCAACATTGCGAATGGTGGAATTATTTTGCAGTGCAACACTAACGATGCCAAGGAGAAACTAAAGACAATCGTGACGGAAAGGATGGGAGCTGATTATGAAGTAAAACTACCAGCGGAGCTTAAACCAAGGGTAAAAATACTTGGAATGTCGGAGAAGCTAGAAAGTGATGAAATAGTATCTGCGCTAAAACAGCAAAACCATTTTCTCGCTAATAGTGATATCAAAGTAATAACCACTTATTGCAGAAGAAACTCGCAAAAAATTGATACAATCATAGAAGTAGGCTCCGTAGATTTTACAAAAATCTTACAAGCTGAGAAGTTAAATATACATTTTGATAGATGCCATGTCGTAGAGTCAGTAGGGATCTCAAGGTGCTTTAACTGTAATGGTTATGGCCATCATAGCAATAGGTGTACCGGCAAACTTTGTTGCCCAAGATGTAGCGAGAATCATAAGTTAAGTGAATGTAAAAGTCAAGAAGTAAAGTGTAGCAATTGCATTGCTGTAAATACAAAGCTCAATTTAAATGTTACTATTAACCACACGACTTGGGACACCTCTTGTGCAGTATACCAACGAAAGATGAAAACATTGAAAAACCAAATAAGTTATCAATAGCAGTTCAAAACAAAAGACCTTCTATACACTAATATTCGCAGCTTACCCTCTAATTTCTTAGAGTTATCACAAATAATTATTCAATATAAACCGTCAATTGTATTACTCAGTGAATCTAGAACAACAGAAGACATGTACGACTCGGAATTTTTTATTGAAAATTATAAATGTGTACGGTGCGATTCGGATAGTCGTCATACTGGAGGGGTTGTCATGTATATTCACCAAAACATAAGCTTTAAAATAATTTCGAATATCGAGAAGGATCGCGCTTGGTTTTTGGCGATTCAGATCATAAAAGGATACCATACAACTGGAATATTTGGCGTAGTTTATAGATCATACCAAACAACAAAAGCAGCATTTTTAAATAATTTAGATGGATGGTTCGAAGAAGTTATCAATTATAATAAATCGAACTATATATTTGGGGATTTCAATATTGACGTGAAAAGCAACGATATTTACAGTTTACAATTAAAGCAGTTAATCATGGATTATAGATTGGCGCAAATAGTTCCAGATTATACCAGAGTCACACAAACCAGCAAAAGTTTAATAGATCTTTTGATAACTAATTCAGTAAATACAAAATGTGAAATTATAAAAGAACAACAAATAAGTGATCATTGTATGTTATGTGTGGATATAAGCAGAAACAATTTACAGTTACTTGATCAATTTAAAGAAATTAGATCTCGGAAAAATTATTCTGGTGAAAAATTAAATTGTATCCTAAACACTAGACTGCAGCACTACAGAACACAGAATGAATTGAATGAAAAGGCTGAAAGCTTAATAGTGGAGTTAAAGAATGCGATTAAACAACTGACGCAAACAAAAATTGTTCAAAGTAGAAATAAAATCCCTTGGTTCTCAGAAAATTTGTCATTATTAAGACAAGAAAAGGAGCGTAATTTTAGTATTCTGAAATTAATAAATTCAAGCGAGAATTGGGAAAACTATAGAAAAGCTAGAAATATTTACAAACAATCGTTAAGGAAGCAACAATCTGAATACTTCAAGAATAAGTTCATTGAAAACCAATATAACCCAAAGGAGCTATGGAAAACTCTCAAATCTATGTATAAGACTAAAAATACGATGCAGTGGAGTATTCAATTTAATAACAAAACACTCACCGATAAACAACAGATAGCAGATGCACTAAATCACTCGTTTGTGTCCAGCGTGGTAGATATTCACCGTAACATCCCTGAAATATCGGATTTTGAACTTCCTAATGCTGTTTTGAACATACAAAAATTTCAATTCCAACAAACATCACAAACCGAAATATTAAAAATAATAAGCAGAATAAAATCGCAATATGGAATAGATGGTATAAACAAAATTGTCATGATGGATGCAATGCAGAATCAAATGTTCTCTGAACATTTTACTGATATAGTTAATTGTAGTTTAAGGCAAGCAGTGGTACCAGATTCATGGAAAATATCAACAGTTGTTCCCATTCCAAAAATTTCGAAGCCAACCATGCCAGAAGAGCTCCGACCAATAAATATGCTCCCACTGTATGAGACTGTTCTGGAACGAGTAATTAAAAACCAACTGGTAAATCATATCGCTGATAACAATATATTGGTTGATCAACAATCTGGATTTAGAGAATCCCATTCTTGTGAAACGGCCTTAACCCTAATGTTGGATAGCTGGAAAAGTCAAATAGATGACAACAAAGTAATCATTGTAGTCTTTTTAGATTTTAAAAGGGCTTTTGAAACCATTGAAAAAAGTTAACCAAGTACGGAGTTGTTGGGAAAGAACTAGAGTGGTTTAACAGTTATCTTCAAGGGAGGCAACAATATACGAAAATTGATAATTACACATCGTCACTAATACAAAATAATCTCGGAGTACCTCAAGGATCAGCCCTGGGTCCGTTACTCTTTATTCTGTACATCAATGACATAGTCGACGTTATTCAAAATTGCAAAATAAATATGTTCGCAGATGATACTTTACTTCCTATTTCGGCAACAACTCTTCCAGAAGCAGTGCAGAAAGTAAACGAAGATCTCGAGAGTCTACGGAAATGGCTGATGTTTCACAAACTATCACTGAATATCTCGAAAACGAGGTACATGCTCCTATCAATCAAAGCAAAGTTCGAGAGTAATGCAGATATAATAGTTGGCAACCAAATTATCGAACGAGTAAAACAGTATAAATATCTTGGTGTTATTATCGACGAGCACTTAAGTTTTAACGATCATTTGGATTATATCGCTAAAAAGATGAATAAAAAACTTGGATTTTTCACCAGAATTAAAGACAAATTACCAATGCAGACCAAAGTTGTTTTTTATGAATCAATTGTGACTCCACATATTGATTATTGTTCTTCTGTGCTGTTTATCATGAATCAAACTCAAATTACACGTCTTCAAAAAATTCAGAATCGATTCATGCGACGTATCTTGAATGCGGAAAGTAGAACACACATAAAAGACATGTTGGAAATTTTAAACTGGAAATCAATCAAACAGAGAATACAATTTAATGTGTTAAAATTCTTGTTTAGGCTGGAAAAGGGAGATCTGCCAAAATATTTAGATACTTTGCTTTCTTCTAATAGAAATGTTCATACTTACAATACTCGGAGTACACACTTCAGACTACCAATGTATAGTAAATCATTTTCACAACGGTCGCTGGGATATAATGGAGTAAAGTTGTATAATTCATTGGGTGACTATTGCATGCTAGGTGAACTTCGAGAATTAGAGTACGGTCAATTTAATAAATTATTACATACATTCGTTAAAGATAAAGTAGACATTTAGTATATAAAATATAATTTAATTAATTTAAAAAACAATGTATTATAAAATGTCATTATTGATAAATAAATAAATAAATAAATAAATAAATAAAATAAATGAATTTTACTAAATATGTGCCATTGAGATACTGCGTTTCGTTGTTTATGGTTATGTCACCGTCGAATTGGTTGAGCAATATTAGACCGTCAGATATTTCATCCACTGTTGCTATATGTTGATTGTTGGTTTGATGACATTTTGCGGGTCGGCTTTTAAGCAGGTTTGGTAGACAAGAGGAATTACTTATATCTAAAATACTTTTGCGATTACAGATTGACAAATAGTTAACTGTTTTACAATTGTTAACGATACTATAGACTTTATCTTGATTTTTAATAATTTTTTTATATTCTATTTCTGTAATTCTATTATTTTTCTTAACAGGTTTTAGTAATAGTTCATCATATAATTCTAAAGTAGTTAAAGGAATATAGACAATATACAATAAGCAAAGTTTATTACTGATAATTTTAATATTAGCAAATTCTAATGCTTCCTCTGGAGTAGAGTATGGTAAATTTTGTTTTTCTATTGTGTTTATAGCTAGTTTGATTTCGGAATTTGATAGAATAAGAGAATTTATGATACCGGCCTTAGCCCAATGAATAGCATATTTAATATTTATTATTTCTTCTTTTATTAATCTTAACTTGTATTGAATATTGAGTGCTAATTGATCAGATAATTTATTTTCCTTGCGTATCATGTTAGTGATCATATTAGCCATTTTCGTGATATTGTTAATTCGTTCATTGTATAGTTGGTTTATTATGACCTGATGGTTATTGTTTTCTAGTACATTATTAATTTTGCTTTTAATCACTTCGAAATCTTCATGATCGGGGTTTCCCGCAATCCATTTCCAGGTACTTCCAATGAAATCTAGTGATCGTTTACTCTTGTGCGTCTTTATATTGTCTAACAATGTCTGTAGTTGTGAAAGTTCGTAATTCAAGTAGGGGTATAGGGAATGTTCGCTTGTAATTTCTTCATTTAATATCGTACGTATTCTGTCTATAAAGTTTTGGTGGTTATCTAGTTCAATCACATGAATCAGTTTGAAATTTCCTTCCTGAATTTTTGCCCTGCCGCTGCCGGTACCGATATGGATGAGTTGAGAGTTAGTATAGTCTAGTAATTGCACTTCCGCTAACACGTTGTTTCTGGTGTATCTGTAATTAAAATGGGTCTACGATTTAATATTGCTTTTATGGACTACCTTCCCTGATTCCGTTAGTATTGTAGTATTTCCGTTTTCTTTGACTATCTCTGGTTTATATCTCGCCGTTAACTTGGACCCTAACCTTACGTTTTGTTTTATGTAAACCGTTTGGCCTACCTGATAGGTTTTTATAGGCTTGCGTTTTTTATTGTGATATTGCAAGTCCTGCTCTTGCTTGTCTTTAATTTTCTTTATATTGCTGATGCGAGCTTGTTCGAATTCCTCAGGGCTGATGTTAGGAATTCTTCCATAAAACAACTCCACTGGTTTCTTGTTGGTGGTTGAGTGTATTGAGTGGTTATACTCGTTAACGGACCGTTCAAGCAATTCCTCGAATGACCGTTCCACCCTATCAGCTTTGAGACATCTCATTATCTCCGAGAGGGTTGAATGAAATCTTTCGACTTGACCATTCACCTCACTTTTATACGGTGGAACTTTAAATACTTTGATTTTAAGAGCATCTTCCATCATTGATGTTATAGTGATCGAACTGAGGGAAGGTTCGTTATCAATTACCACGATTTCAGGGACACTGAAGAAAAACAGGATATCTCTAAGAGGTTGTTTGATGTCCTCAATCGCCCTAGATTTTAATGGTTTACAGACAGCAAATTTGGTGAATTTATCAATGGATGTTAACACTAATTTGTTTTCTGTAAAGTAGATATCAATGTGCAACGTATGTCCTGGGTAATTTGGAATAGGTGTGGGGTTTATTATTTGTTTGTTGGGGTGCCTATCATACTTGTTTTCTTTACATACAGAGCATCGTCTAACCAGAACTCTAATTTTCCTACTCATCTTTGGGAAGTAAAAGTTTTCTATAATATGGTTTCTGTTTTCTTCCGCGTTACGATGGGCACGGTGGTGAACGGATAGAATCTTTTCTTCTTGTGCATTCTCATCCGTTATGTCTTGCACTAACCTTCGTGAGAATCGTACTTTATAATCTCGAAAATGTACCGGAAATATTTCTTGGATTTTTCCCATTATCGGTTCGGTCGTTTTTAGTCCGTTGATGGTGTTAGGATTTAAGTACTGTTTGAAAATATTTATGATGTCTGGCTCAGCGAAGTGAGGTTTAATGATTACGTGTCTCGAATATCCATTGAATGGATTTATTAGTTGGTATGAATTCTCTTCACCGATTTTTAGGATAAGTTGATTCCTGAAAACGTTCACTGGAGCATCAACTGTTGGGATTAAGTTGTGTGATGAGCTATCATCACTATGCGCTGTTGATAGCACATTTATTTCAGGCGCGGGGTTTCGGGATAACGCATCCGCTACAATGTTCATTTTTCCTGGTTTATATTTTAATTTGTGATCGTACTCTTCAAGGATGGCTTTCCATCGTTTCATCTTCGAGTTGTTGTTTTTATTACTAATGGCATAAGTTAAAGGTTGATGGTCTGTATATATTTTCACTTTTCTTGCTCCGTACAGGAAATTTCGTAGCGTAGTTAATGCCCAAATTATCGCGAGCATTTCTTTTTCATTTGCCGCGTAATTTTCTTCTGTTTTGTCGAGAGTTCTTGAGAGAAATGTAATTGGCTTGCCATCTTGGGCCAATACTGCACCTAGTGCGAAGTTAGATGCATCGGTAGTTAACTCGAATTCTTTTTTGAAGTCTGGGAACTGAAGCATAACTTCGTTAGAGGTAAGTGAATTTTTAATTTTTTCGAGTGCCGTTATTGCTTCATTGTTTAACGTAATTGCCTTTGTCTTTGAAATTACTTTGGACACATGTCCATCCTCCCCTCTTAAAAGCGAGGTCAGAGGCTTCGCTAATTTGGCGTAATCTCGAATGAATCGTCGGTAGAAACCGGCCATTCCGAGGAAGGATCTTAGTTCTTTTACCGTTTTAGGTACTGGGAAGTCCATTATTGCCCTTGTTTTCTTTTGATTTGTCTTTATGCCATCTTTGGATATAGTGAATCCCAAGAATTCTACTTCATCTTTCAAAAATTCGCATTTGTCTAACTGAATTTTTAGATTAGAAATTTCCAAAGTTCTGAATATTAACTCGAGATTCTCAAAATGTTCTTTTTCGGTTTTTCCGAATATAATAATATCATCAATATAAACAAAACCACGCTTTCCTATGTGTTCTCTTAAAATATCATCAAGAGTACGTTGGAATATAGACGGAGCGTTTTTGAGCCCGAAAGGAAGACGAGTGAATTCGTACTTTCCATGATTGACGGAAAAAGCAGTCTTTTCAATATCTGATTCTTTTAGTGGAATTTGATGAAATCCACTTTTAAGATCGACAATTGTGAAGAACCTGTTTTCACCTAAGTTCATTAGGATGTCGTTTATCTCGGGTATTGGATATTTATCTGCTATTGTAACTGTGTTTAGCTTTCGATAATCTATAACCAGTCTATATTTTTTTTCTCCTGACGCATATTCTTTTTTTGGAACAATCCATACCGGAGAATTGTAGGGAGATTTGGAAGGCCTGATGATGCCATCCGAAAGTAATTGTCCGATTTGTTTCTCTACCTCTTCTTTGAGGCATATGGGATATGGATATGGTCGGGAGTAGATTGGTTCCGAGCTATTCGTACGGATTTCTCCCTTTACGGATGTTACGAAAGTTAACTTCTCATCCGGATCTGAGAACAGATTTGGGCAGTTATTTATGATTTTATCTAGTTTATATCTTTGGTCGGAATTTAGGTGGCTAACTCTAAGGCTTATGTTGTTTACAGAATCAGAGATATGTTGTTTTAGTGGTATTTCTAAATTTGGATCAATTGTCATAAACCCTTCCTTGGTGTGTATTGTCGCACCGAATTGTTTCAAACTGTCGTTCCCGATGATGCCATCAAATGACTTGAGGCTGGGTAGTAGAAAGAATTTTAGTTTTTTCTCCGGACCAAATAGGTCTATCAGGGCATGGTGTGTGACTTTGATGCTACCTGCTACGGAGTTTGCTGTGAAAGGTTTAATATTTTGTAGAGGATTTCGCACGTACCGTGGTTGAATATAATTTTTATTCGACCCTGTATCTATTAGAAATTTAAATATTCTCCCGCTCCTCCCCACGTGTTCCATATAAGGTAGAGAAGAGCTCCTTAGGCTAAAAAATTGATGTCATCTAATTGCTCAATTTCGCCCTCTTCTTCGGGGTATCCGCCGATATTTTCGTCATTAGTTAATTCTGGATTGTCTTGTGTATCTGTGTATTCTAAAAGAGTCTGTTCATATTGTGCATCATATTCTGATATTTGTTCTTCATATTGTTGAAAATTTGGTTCGTCGTGAACCTGTTCTGTATGATAAACTCTTTGGAATTTATTCGGTCTATGGATTTGTTGTGATTGGTTAGTTTGATGGACATAGGGTCTTTTCATGGGGTATCGGTTGTCTTGTGGCCTATTCATGTAATTAACCTGCTTCGATTGACCACTACCGTCTACTGACATTGGTGTGGGTCTTGGTTGAGGTTTTGGTGGGTGTCCAGGTGGATAAGTTGGATATCCGAATTGCGGTTTAAAAGACTGTTGTGGGAATTTTGGAAATTGTGGATTTTGGTACCCAAATTGGGGTCGAGTAGGTTGAAATATTCTTGGTGAATTTTGAGGGTTGTGAAGTAATTGTGGAAAGAAAGGTTGCATTTCACTGGAAGGCATAGGCATGTGGTTCCTTCGAATGAAGGGAGGTGGTTTACGTTGTGTGCTATGTGCACTATGGTTAGCATATTGTGCTCTGAAATCCATATTTTGCAGCTTCAGGCATAGCTGTAACGCTTGGGGTAGATCGCTAGGCTCACGAATACTTAATAGTCGTGGTAAATCTCCCTTCAAGCCTCTGACAAAAGTATCGAGTGCTTTATCTCGATATGTTTCAGTTAGGTTATTTAGGGATTCTTGCCCCATATCTATGCAGGACAATTTATTTAATATTAGAGACAAATGCTGGTAGACCTTTTGGTAAAATTCTGGTATTGTTAGGTTGCCCTGTATTAGGGTCATCATTTGATATTCAAGGGTGCCTAGATCCCTTTTGTCTGCATAATGCAGAGTTAAGCACTTAGCAATTTTTTGCCAATTGAGAGGGGTGTTATATGATTCTAGTGCCACGTCCGCGTGACCTACAATCTTATTGCGTATGACACTCAATATGCCATAGTATTTAGGAGTGCCTTGCAAGTGCTCATACACGTGTAGGACTCTATCTACGCTCTTTTTCCACGAACTAAATTCTCCTGGCAAACCGGAGAATTCCCTTAAACATTTCACTACGTCTGGTATTTTGTCTAGATCTTTAAGATTCTCTCGGTATTTGTCGTCTATCGTCTGGTCATTACTGTTACTGTTATTGTGATTATTATTTTTTCTCGTCTGTTCTGCTATGATTTCCGATATAATATTAGTTAGTTGTGATAGGTCTATTGAATTATTACTCGTGGTGTCGGTTGCACCTCCGCACGCTCCGAGTACTGAGGGTTTGATAATTGTTTCATTAACCATTTTGCTAATATTCGAAATATTTGTTAAAATTCAATTAGGCAATATATTCCCTTAACTATCACCAATTAATTTAGAATTATATTTAAAATATAGCGAAATATTCTGTTATATAAAAAAATTGTTTTTCCACTAATCACCAATCAAAAATAATTTCACGTTAATTTCCTAGATAAATTTCTTAATTACTACTTAATTATTCTAAATTTTGTTAGATAAGTTATAGATTCTTTAATTTTCCTGCTTGAATTATTCAAGGTTATATTTATGATAATGATTTTCTTTTAATTTTTGTTGCTAAGAATTTTAACTTTACTTTTTAGTTTTTATTTGTTTCATAAAATCAGAAAGTCTAAAATAATAATTTTTCCTTCAAGTCTCGATATCGAAAATTTTAATTTTTGTTAATTTTACTTATTTTTTTCCTTTTTCTTTTAAATTAATAATTTTCTTCTAAATCTGTATTTTGATATGATATAGTCAATTTACTTAATAAAATTTAATTCTTTCTTTAATTTATTGTTCAAATGTTCACGAACTATATAAAAATTAATCTTTATAAACTTACATTAAAATTGACAGAAGTATGATTAACTTCTGGAGTTGCAATCTGTTTTGTACCCTTGTCATCTAGTTGAACTTTTTGCCTCGTCGTAAATGGATGGGCCGCTGTTGATTTAGTTTGAGTGGGTTCCGTCCTGGTTGTACTTGATCCTCTTCAATATAATTCAACGCCTTTTTACGTATCTCGTTACTGGGGGGCTTCTTTTCCCACCACTGATTTTTACTCGATTTGGCTTCACAAAATGTTATGGTTAAACATTGATATTTAATATTCTGGTTAAATATTAATAGTGTTAGAGTTAAGTGCACTTCACAATTTACTTCACAATTTTACTTATGTGATATCGATATTATTGGTTAAATATCTTTAACAATTAGCGATACTATTATGTTTAAATATTACACCGCATTAATGTTCTTACACTTAGTTTAACTCGTATTTATGGTTAAATACGGCTAACACTTTTACACTAGACTTTTTTCAAGGGTCCCTGTTTCGGCGCTACTTAATATTTTGTTGTATTAAATTATTAAAAAAAATCAATTTTTGATTTTTATTTCTTTTCTTTTTATTTATTTATTTAATTTAATTATTTAGAACTTTTAATACACAATGTTACTTATAATTTTAACAACTTATTATTTTAGAATCTAGATTACAACTGATTTTACTGTTGCCAATAACTTACAAACTAACTTATTACAATATGCGCGTTCAGCATTATTGCGGAAATGGTGTTAACATGCGCTTATGATAATATTGCAACTAAGGCAACCTCATATTTTTGTAACCGTGTGAACCCAGTTGTGTCACGTGTTAACTTATATATATATATATATATATATATATATATATATATATATATATATATATATATATATATATATATGTAGGAAAACGCTTTTTATATTTAATTGAACTTCACTAAAAATCTTTACAACTTATTATTTTATTTTATTGGTACAAAAATGAACTTCTCGGCTTCACAAAAACGACTGATCATTCGATTATATAATTTTATATTATGATATTGCAACGGCGACCAATCTTTAACAAATACAGTCATTCAATATCCAGTTTTGTATATAACTTTAAGTATACAGGGTGTTCCCACACATATATATATATATATATATATATATATATATATATATATATATATATATATATATATATATATATATATATATATATATATATATATATATATATATATATATATATATATATTACAGCGATTCCACACGAAAACGACCGGATTCTGTCCTCACCCCCTTCGATTTTTATGAAACTTGCTGAAGATGTTCTCTATGATGTAGAAACACAAAAAATAATTTCTGTTTTTCTCTTCGGCTCTGTACTTTTGAACAGGGGCGCACGCCGTTTTAAGGATTTCGCAAAAATCCAATTTTTTAAATACATATAGCTCGAAAACTACTTACCGGATTTTAATAAATGAGATCTCATATGAAAGGGACTTAATGGTAGTTTTATAAATAGTTGTTATTACATTTTTTAATTAATTGGTTGTGTGAGAAAAATGACGATTTTTCAAAAAAATTGATTTTTCAGTACTTTCGACAACAACAACAACCAATTTTTTCATCATTTTTTGCAAGTTTAATCATTTCCCAAACAGGTACAAAAATAAAAAAATAGGTGTTATTTTTCGTTTTTATGATATAATTTTTTAAAAATTCCATGCTACACTTACTTTAATGCAAAAAAGAGGGATTTAATCATAAAAATGGTTCTATCATAAAAGAAAACACCGATAACTGCAATTTTTAAACTTTTATAAAACATGGGTTAACTTATAACTCAAAAAAATATATTTATTACAATAAATTTTATCAATTTAGTTCTTATTAAGGAGTCATTTGTTGGATTATAATCATCATTAGGAGTATCTACTAATTTCTAAAAATAAGAATGTCGGTTATTATAGTATGAAAAGTAGTTACATATCCTGCAAGAAATAAAAATAAAAAGAGGGAGACAAACAACAAAGGCAGGTATATTAGTAATCACTGATCGAATGATCGTCCGTGTTGCTTATAGGCGTAAGCTGCACGTATGCAATTAGTCATCGGCTAAGTAACAAATTTCAAGTTTTTTTTAGGTATACATATATTTATTACGTTTTTGTTATTATCTCAACTTATAAGTCACCTAAGTCGGAATAGAAATTATTATTACCAACTGACTCGCACATAATTAAGTGTGATAATAAATATTTATTATCCGGGCAGTAAAAACTTTATAAAGCACTCATAAGACCTGTGCTGGCTTTCGGAAGCGAGAGCTGGACCATGACCACTAATGATTGTAGATTGCTATCAACTTTCGAAAGGAAGGTCATTCGCTCCATCTTTGGTCCAATTAAAGTCGCGAACAATGAATATCGGATTCACATGAACCACGAGATAAAGCAAATTCTTGGAGGTTGCGATATTATCGGATTCATCAAATCCAATCGAGTAAGATGGCTCGGCCACGTTGCAAGGTCCCCACAACAACGGATGACCAATAAAGTGTTCCATCAACAACCAGCCGGTGTGCGTCGTAGAGGAAGACCCCGACTGCGCTGGCGTGACGACGTCGAACAAGATCTACAGGCACTAGGATGTCGAAACTGGAGGTCGAGAGCGATGGACCGAGACGACTGGAGGACCATAGTGTGGGCGGCAAAATCCCTTCATGGGATGTGAAGCTAGAGAGAGAGAGAGAGAGAGAGCAGTAAAAACTTGCTCATGACAATTTTGTTTTCAAAAATCCTAAAAATAATTTTGTATAAATAAGAGAAATTTGTACGAACTAGGTCATTCGTAAGCCAGAGTTTAAAATTAAATCAAGTAAAATTTCAAAACAATCAGAATTCAGTATGAATATTAAGTGTGTTAAGTGCCAAAAATTCAAAAAACAATCATACTGTCGAAAAGCTCGTAACAGTTTAATTGAGTTAGCTAGCTGGAAAGGAATTATCATTAATATGGGTGAATACATATGCAGTGGTTGTTACTTAAACATTTATACTGCAAGTAAATTAAGCGTTAATGATCCAGGGCCCTCTGGAATACAAACGATTAACTCGAATGTAGACTGTTAATCTGCCAGCAGATCATCAAGTTCATCAATAGCAACCGAAGAGGAGAAAAACATTTATCCAGATATTCGTCATTCAACGATACGTTGTTGTTCATTGGCAGTTCACCGATAAATCGTAAAAAAATGAGAGTTGAATGTTACAAGACAAGAAAAATTCAAGAAGTTTCAACGAAAATAGCAGAGGATATATTTCATCTGCCTTCCAGTTCCGATGCCGCAACTAGTGCTGACATAAATGAAATGATCCAACAATCGAAAAACAAGTTTGGAAATTGTAAGAATCAAAATGAAAGGTATATGGTTTTAACAACGCTACCAAAAAGCTGGTCTGCTCGAAAAATTGAACGGGAGTTTAACGTGTCACATTATACAACAAATAGAGCAAAGCAGATTCAGGAGGAGCACGGCATAATGTCAACACCGAACATTAAATGTGGATCGAAAACCATTAATCCTGAAATAGCCGAATTCGTGCAGAGTTTCTATGAGGACGATGAAATAAGTAGAGTGTGTGCTGGAAAACGAGATTTTGAAACAATAGCAACAGATGGAGCTAAGATAACAAAACAACGAAGATTAGAGCTCTGTAATTTAAAGGAAGCGCATCAACTATTTAAAAGAACATATCCATTAATAAAAGTTGGATTTTCTACATTTGCTTGACTGCGTCCAAAAACTGCGTTCTATCAAATTCAAGTGGCACAGCAATCAGTGTATCTAAAACATAGGAAGTCTAATTTGGAAAACGATGAATGTGTTGTTATATGTGATTTTTCGGAAAATTACTCATTCATAGTTCAAGATGCAGTTCAAGGATTTCATTGGTCCAATTCTCAGTGCACCATACATCCTTTTGCAGTTTACTATAAGAATAAGGACGAAAATACTTCCAATAATAGTAATTTGGAATTCACCAGTTTAATAGCAATCTCGGAATCAACCAAGCACAATCATGTAGCAGTGAGATTATTTATTCAAGGCCTAGTTGATTTTATATAGGCGAAGACAAGTCAAGTTAAAAAGATTTGTTTCTTTTCTGATGGATCTGGAGCACAATATAAAACAGAATGAATTTTTACAACTTGTATAATTTTAAAGAAGACTTCAACATAAAAACAGAATGGCACTTCTTCGCAACCTGCCATGGAAAAGGACCATGCGATGCATTAGGAGGTGTTCTTAAGAGAAATGCCGCTAGAGCAAGTTTGCAAAGGTCGTTTGAAAATCAAATAACCACACCACATGAACTGTATTCTTGGGCTATTCAAAATGAGTCAAAAGTGAATTATCAGTTTTATAGTATCAAAGATTATAATATCATGGAAAGAAAAATAAAAATCGGTATAACTCAATAAAACAAATACCAGCTACTCATCAATATCATAGTTTTGTTCCAATTGATAAGACATCTCTACACATTAAAAAATATTCGTTTTGTGAAGATCAACATTGTTTTAAATTTGAAAAATAAATATTATATTATTAATATAATAAATCGTTAAAATTGTATTTTAAATATGTTTACTTAATAAAAATATTGTTTATATGAAATTAAAAATAGTACTTGTTTTATTTTATTATTAAAACAAATGGACAATTGGTAATAGAAATTTGCCTAACCATTTCCCGTTTAATTTTACTGGGAATAATTTAATATTCTGTATCTCATAAATAAAAAAAATAAGTATAAATAGATTAAAATAAAATAGACACTTAAAATGAGTTAAAAAGTATTAAATTGATAAAATTTGTTGTAATAAAAATATTTTTTTTAGTTATAAGTTAACCCATGTTTTATTAAATTTTAAAAATTGCAGTTATCGGTGTTTTCTTTTATGATAGAACCATTTTTATGATTAAATCCCTCTTTTTTGCATTAAAGTAAGTGAAGCATGGAATTTTTAAAAAATTATATCATAAAAACGAAAAACAACACCTATTTTTTTATTTTTGTATCTGTTTGGGAAATGATTAAACTTGCAAAAAATGATGAAAAAATTGGTTGTTGTTGTTGTCGAAAGTACTGAAAAATCAATTTTTTTGAAAAATCGTCATTTTTCTCACACAACCAATTAATTAAAAAATGTAATAACAACTACATATTTATAAAACTACCATTAAGTCCCTTTCATATGAGATCTCATTTATTAAAATCCGGTAAGTAGTTTTCGAGCTATATGTATTTAAAAAATTGGATTTTTGCGAAATCCTTAAAACGGCGTGCGCCCCTGTTCAAAAGTACAGAGCCGAAGAGAAAAACAGAAATTATTTTTTGTGTTTCTACACCATAGAGAACATCTTCAGCAAGTTTCATAAAAATCGAAGGGGGCGAGGACAGAATCCGGTCGTTTTCGTGTGGAATCGCTGTAATATATATATATATATATATATATATATATATATATATATATATATATATATATATATATATATATATATATATATATATATATATATATATATATATATATATATATATATATATATATATATATATATATATATTTATTGAGTTGAAATAATCGACTGATATCTTTCGGCTGAAGGAAAACAATGAACATTGTCCATGTTGTTTACTTTCGGCTGGGATAGCGAAGACACTAGCTGCATTATCGATTTTTTCTATCTTTCGGCTGGAATCTTTCGACTAACTTTAATAGTATGAATTTAAGGCCATTTTTGAGATGTAGATTTTACTTTAAATTTTATTTTAGAGATTGCACGTTGGAGTTGATGGTCCACTCTTTTGGCTTTGCGATTAACCGCTACGATAACTTGAAATTTTGACTTGGATTTAGAACTTGGCGAATTTACACTGCGATTTTACTAGACCTTTGGCTTGCATTTGGAAATGAGTATTTTTTATAAACAAATTATAGGAGTTTGGAACTAGATTTTGCAAAATTTCTGATTTCGATGTCCACTGGAAGTATCTTCTTCTCTATATGCAACATACAGGTTGCCTGTGATAACAGTGGCAACACACAAGCTACAGGGCTATACGAAGTTGCAAAATTTTAAATGTAAAAAATATTTTAATTTTATCACGGTCACAAAATTTCGTGTGCCCCAATAAATATTGCAAATTTGAAACATTGAACTTTGACTCATTCTGCACGCACAAACCAAAATATAAAAAATAAAATCGATGCCCTATAAATAAGAAGTTACATTTACCATATTTACCTAAATACCAAATCTACCTACAACAAATTGAAATTCTTTTAAATTAAATAACATCGCCGTTGAAAAGTTACAATAAAAATGTGAAAGAATTCCAATAATTTTTCGTTGTGTTTGTTTTTTGATATTTAAAAGACGACGAGCAATGTAAGCCTACATCATTAGACCTTTTCATACATCTCATTGAAAATGTATTTAAAGATTGGATTATAAATCGCTCAATACAAAATTTTTACTTCCGCGTTTCGAAATAAATGTATACGATCCGACGACGGAATTCTAATCCAATCAGGTTCGATTGACTTAATTGCCTATATATAGATCTTCAGCACGAACTTTAATTTTATAATTCTATGAAATAAAACGTTACAACATTAAATGTGTGGAGTGCATAAGGAAGACACGACAGTGACGACTTATATACGAGTCGAGAAGAACTTTATGTGGTGATATTTAAAGTTTCTGTAAAGCACAACTTGATTGCGATATTTATAGAATTTCATCAGTGATTATATGCTGCTACATTAAATTATATAATCGATTCGATTTAATTGAAAAAAATTAAATTATTTCAAAAGAATTCATCTACCTACCCAAGCTGCATAAAAAGTCAGAACATGTTCAACAGTATATAGTATAATGTTTTGGGATGATCGTGAATGACGAAGCGAAATGGAATTTTTCAAGTTTTCAAGAGAAAGGTTAATTCTTATATCATGCAGATTGTAATTTGTTAATAATTGCTTCACTTATGTACATTGAGCTATTTATGTGCACTCGTACTCGTAATACATTTCTCATAAGTAAACATTTTTTAAGGTTGATGTGTAAATCAAGTTTAATTGAATTTTAATTTAATTGTCATTCTCGTTTTTGGGTGACCGACTTTTAACGACTCCGTAGAGGTATATACCTTATAACAATATCGTGTTGCCAGCAAAAGACATAAGGGAAGTACTGTTAAACTCTAGTGTTGAAGACCAACATGGGCATGTTCCCACAGTTAGAATTTCAATTTGTCTATAGACATATCAAAATTATTTCCGTTGATGATTGAAACACCAATACTAGTGAAGTTTATCCAAACTTGTCCAAAAAATTCAACAAGAAAAAACCTATTGTAATAGTATTGGTATTCAGGAGAATTTATATTTTGTAATTTAGACGAGATGTGATTTTTAAATGGGCCTTAGGTACATTCCAAAGTCATTCTAAGTGCTTTCTAAGCATTTAGCATGAACTTCAGGCACAATGGTAGACTGTCTAAATTCAAACGAGTGTCTCTAGTAAATTATATGATTTCTAATGGGACTTGCAAATTGTCCCATGAGATTTAAAAATGTGATTTTTTAATGGGCCTAAGGTACTTTTTTAACGGCCCTTAGGAATTCGTTTGGGCTTAGACTGTCTACCAAAGTCGTTCAAGTTCATGCTAAATGCTAAGAAAATACTTAGAATGACTATGGAATGTACCTAAGGCACGTACTTGAAGATTGTTCTAACTTGTCCTAAACCCAACAACAACGTTTCCAATTAATAATAAAATTTAACAGTGTAAATACACTTGTACCTCGATTATCCGGGATGAGTGGGACTTCCCTGATAATCGAAAATCCCGGTTAATCGAATGATTTTTACTAGAACTATAAAATATCCCGGTTAATCAGATAAAATTTACATTAACCAAGAGAATAAAAAATCCAGGATAATCGAGGTTCACGGATAATCGGATCCCGGATAATCGAGTTTCAAGTATATATTATTTCGGGAATAATAAAAACACTTTGTCCTAAGATACTTCTAAGAGGTTTTAAGATACTTCTAAGATAGTTCTAAGATGTTTTCACTTAGTACTAGTCGCAATCCAACTAGAAAACATGAGTTTACCTGAAAAATTAGGGGAACACTGGGTTAAGTGTTCAAACTTGTATAGGTAAAAATCGAAGTAAATGCATCTGTCCTAAGATACTTCTAAGTGGTTGCAAATTTGAGGTAGATGTTTTCACTTTGTAATATACTCAATCCAACTAGAAAACATGAGTTTTGCAGAAAAATTAGGGGAACACTGGGTTAAGTATTCAAAGTTGTATAGGTAAAAATCGAAGTAAAACCCTCGGTCCCAAGATACTTCTAAGTGGTTACAACTCTTGAGGTAGATGTTTTCACTCTGTACTAGACCCATTTCGACTAGAAAACATGAGTTTTGCGGAAAAATTAGGGGAACACTGGGTTAAGTATTCAAACTTGTTTAGGTAAAAATCGAAGTATATGCATCTGTCCTAAGATACTTCTAAGAGCTTACAACTTTTGAGGTAGATGATTTCACTTTGTATTAGACCCAATCCAACTAGAAAACATGAGTTTTCCTGAAAAATTAGGGGAACACTGGGTTTAGTTTTCAAACTTGTATAGGTAAAAATTGAAGTAAAAACTATCTGTCCTAAGGTACTTCTAAGTGGTTACAACTTTTGAGGTAGATGTTTTCACTTTGTACTAAACCCAATCCAACTAGAAAACATGAGTTTCCTGAAAAATTAGGGGAACACTGGGTTAAGTATTCAAAGTTGTATAGGTAAAAATTGAACTAAAAACCCTCTGTCCTAAAATACTTCTAAGAGGTTACAACTTTTTAGGTAGATGTTTTCACTTTGTAATAGACCCAATTCAACTAGAAAACATAAGTATGCCGGAAAAATTAGGGGAACACTGGGTTAAGTATTCAAAGTTGTATACGTAAAAATCGAAGCAAAGCCCCCTGTCCTAAGATATTTCTAAGTGGTTACATCTCTTGGGGTAGATGTTTTCACTTTGCACTAGACCCAAATCCAACTAGAAAACATGAGTTTTGCGGAAAAATTAGGGGAACACTGGGTTAAGTATTCAAAGTTGTATACATAAAAATTGAAGTGAAAACCCTCTGTCCTAAGATACTTCTAAGACGTCGCAACTTATGAGGTAGATGTTTTCACTCTGTACTAGACCCAATCCAACTAGAAAACATGGATTTTCCTGAAAAATTAGGGGAACACTGGGTTTAGTACTCAAACTTGTATAGGTAAAAATCGAAGTAAAACCCTCGGTCCTAAGATACTTCTAAGAGGTTACAACTTCCATAGTAGATGTTTTCAGTTTGTACTAGACCCAATGCAACTAGAAAACATGAATTTTGCTGAAAAATTAGGGGAACACTGGGTTTAGTATTCAAACTTGTAAAGGTAACAATCGAAGTAAAACCCTCGGTCCTAAGATACTTCTAAGACGTTGCAACTTTTGAGGTAGATGTTTTCACTTTGTACTTGACTCAATCCAACTAGAAAACATGAGTTTTGCAGAAAAATTAGGGGAACACTGGGTTAAGTATTCAAAGTTGTATAGGTAAAAATCGAAGCAAAACTCTCGGTCCTAAGATATTTCTAAGTGGTTACAACTCTTGGGGTAGATGTTTTCACTCTGTACTAGACCCAATCGAACTAGAAAACATGAGTTTTCCGAAAAAATTAGGGGACCACTGGGTTAAGTATTCAAAGTTGTAAAAATGGGCCTTCAGATTACATTTGAGGCCATACAAATTATTTTTTGTGTTTTATTTAAATCCAAAGTTCTATAGACTGTACTTGGAGTGTATTCAGCCATCGCCATATTAAATTAAGAGAATTTTAAATTGGATGATGATCGAGAAAAAGTCAATGAAATCCAGAGCTACAGTTGTTATGCCCTTAGGTTTCAGTGGTTGACACTTAGGCCATTTTTCGGCCCATTGTGATACCACGCATTAACGCTACACTATTAACCCATTCACCTATTCACCTATTCACACAGCTACAGTATACCACCTGCACAAGGCAAGCTCCATATCAACCTGTGCATTGACATGGACGGTGGGTCGGCACTAAATTCTGCACTCCATCATAAGGTCTTAGTTGTGTTCATTAACATCACCGATTGTAATCGATGATGAAAATTCGATTTGCATCTAGCGTCTGATGGGATTCAAACCCAGCACCTCCCGGTCCAAATGCCGACGCTTTAATCACTGCACCACTTGTCCGGTGTGATATGCCCTTCCTCGGTTTAGTTTTCAGAGCGAGAAGTTATAGCCTCAGAGAAGGTGTCACCCACACTAGAGAAAACAGGAAAGCTCAATTTATATGTAGTAGTGGCCACCTTTCGGCAATCGGCCACCAGACCGTTATGTGTGAACTTCGTCGAGGACATTTGTTCGTTCATACTTAAAACACCAACATTTTGGGTATTGTTGTGTATGAACTGAACTTAATTCATTATGCGAGCAAAATGGAGGAGATGAGAGAGGTGATGCAGCAAATGATGAAAAATCAGCAAGTTTTTTGCAAACGTTCATGGAGCAAATGAAGCGACATCCAGCTGAAAGTGTGTTGTGCAGATGGAACAACATTTCATCGCAAATGAGATGAAGGAAGATGGTAAACGAAAATCGTGTTTTTTATCGTGGATAGGGTCCGAAATATACCACGTGTTGATGAAGCTGTATGGTGGAACTAAAATGGACGATGAAAAGCTAAGTGATATTATTGCGAAGTTAACCGAGTATTACAGTACTACAGTGCACGTACTACACACACGATTCAAATTTATGAAAATGAAAATGCAGCCATACGCTACATGGATTGCTGATTTAAGGGAAGCGGCGAATTCGAGCGCATTCAGATGCGCGAGTTGCAGTGTTTCATATATCGATTATGCAATACGGGATATGATTATTCTACACACGATGCATGAGTCGGTGCGATCAGCGGAATGCACCTAAGGCCAATGGACGATGTTCTACTATTAGCGAATGCATATGAGCAGACACAAACGGCAGTGAGCATATTGAAACGGGAGGATGAGTCGATCCCTGAAATAAACACTTTTAATGCTCATTCAAAACATAAATCGCGGAGTCAATCACAATCCGAACCGAATCGTTCGCACAGCCGAGTGGAACGAGTGTAGATTTCTAAAAGTGGAATGTGAAAAGTGCCATAAATACGGACACATAGCATCCGTTTGTATGACAGGTAGAGGAAGAAACAGTTTCAGATCAAGAAACTGAAGACGCGATAGACCATCAAATGGATATGTGTATTCGGTAGATCCGGAAGAGAACAATGCGAGTAAGTCGACGGTAGTGCCGTTGTTAGTCCAGTCCAATTTATCTCACATTTCAATTGACTCTTTGGAGATGGTTAGAGAACAGATATCCAGTTTGGATCAAGATGCAGCGTTCCAACTTCGGCAATTTGGAAAGAAAATGTTTATTCCAATTGAAATTAATGGAAGAATTTTACAATTTCTGGTGGATACGGGTGCCTCGGTGTCCATGATTGGAAAGGACGGTTACAACCAGCTACTTAAACCAGAGCTTAGTCCATTCAATACAGTCGTGAAGGCGTACGGTAATGTTGACATTCCAGTTCGTGGTACTTTAGATGTCGTGGCTAAATACCAAGATCATAGACTAAAACTTAGAATCCTGGTTACACATACAAATGGGGCGAACATTTTCGGAATGGATTGGTTCAACCAATTCGGGTTAAAAATTTCCAAATGTAATTTGCAGTTAGAAGAGGGTTTTGTTGGTGCGATCGAGTGGCAAGACAAAATAAATATTCTGTGCCGGAAATTTGCAAAAGTTTTCGAGCCAATCTTGGGTAATTGTTCGGTGTTTAAAGCTCACCTGCTTCTGAAACCGGACTTCGCGCCGAAATTTTTCAAAACACGTCCAATTCCCTTCGAGCAGATGTCACTCGTGAAGAAAGAGATCGATAGATTAGAGGCCTTGGATGTCATCAGCCCTATTCAGTTCAGTCAATGGGCCGCTCCCATTAATGTAGTACAGAAGGCAAAAAACAATGTTCGTATTTGTGGAGATTTCAAGGTTACGGTGAATCCTCAGTTATGTATCGAGCAGTTCCAGATATTTTGAATGGAAGAATTATTTCGCCGTCTTCAAGGTGGGAAAGAATTTTCCAAAACTGATTTAAGCAATGCGTATTTACAACTCGAGTTGGATGACGAGTCGAAGCAGTTGATGGTCATTACGACACCTTTTGGAATTTATCAGTATCAGCGATTGCCGTTCGGGGTAGCCAGCGCACCAGCTATTATCCAAAAATTTATCGAGCAACTCACATGCGGAATGGCGCATGTATCCAGCTATCTGGATGACATATTAATTACGAGAGCATCGGAAGACGAACACTTACAGAATTTAGAGGAAATTCTTCGATGAATGAATGCGGCAAATTTGAGGGTCAATTTGAAAAAATGTAAATTTTTTCAGACCGAGGTTGAATATGTTGGTCATACGATAGATGTCCCACCACAAAGGGCCTTCCTTCGTCAACTACTATAAAAAATGTATTCTGAATTTCTCGCAGGTAGCAGTACCTTTAAATAAACTCCGGAAAAAAGACGTCCAATATCGGTGGTTAAAGGAACAGGAAGATTTCTTTCACCAAATAAAGCAACACATCGTCGAAGCAGCCAAACTAGTGCATTATCGAAGAGACTACCTTCTCGTGTAAGCGACGGATGCGTAACAGTGCGGTCGTGCTATCGCATGTGTACCCCGATGGTTCAGAGCAGCCAATAGCCTTCGCCTCGAAAACCCTGAATGAACATCAGATGTGTTATAGTCAGGTAGAGAAGGAGGCACTATCAGTAATTTTTGGATGCCAGAAATTTCAGCAATATCTATATGGATGCCAGTTTGAATTAATAACCGATAATACCGGGTTAATGTCAATTTTCCGTCCAAACAATCAATTACCATCGATGACAGCAAATCGGTTGCAATGATGGGCCATTTTTCTAATGGGATATACGTAAACAATGCACAATCCATTCAACTGCTAGGCACGCCAATGCTGACGCATATTCCAGATTACCCATGAGCCCGGATGTCCAATTCGATAGAGATGAAGACATGATTGAGATCAATCAGTTATACACCGAAGAACTTGAACATTTCCGTTTTTAATAAAGTTTTGCTTTTTCAGACTGACTCGACTAGAGTAATTGTTCCAGCCAGTTTACGCAAGTCAGTGCTGAAAATGTTACATGAGGGTTATTGGGGTGTGGTACGTACCAAGCAAATGGCTCGCCGTTATTATTGGTGGCATGTGGATGCTGTGTGTGGATGCATTCTCTCGGTATCCGTATGTATTTAAAATGCACGACATCACTGCCCAGTCGACTATCCGGTCGCTACAATCGATTTTTGCAATTGAAGGTCTTCCGGACACTATCGTGAGTGATAACGGTACCGCGTTTACATCGGGTACATTCTTCGAATTTTGTTATCAGAATGGAATTCTGCATCTTACGACAGCGCCGTTTCATCCTGCATCAAACGGAGAAGCGGAGAGGTTCGTACGAATTTTTAAGGGCGCAATGAGAAAAAAGGTAAACGAGGGTGGCTCAACCGATCAAGCATTGTTGACGTTTCTTAGCACTTATCGTTTCTCGCCGGATCCATCATGCGGTAAATTTCCGGCAGAGAAAATGCACGGGCGTCAACTTAAAACGACGTTATATCATTGATGAGCCCTTTTTAATCAAGAACAAGGACATAACGCGTGGTTTTGCAGCGTGAGGGCCAAAGTGGATCAGTGGAACTGTAATTCACCAATTGGGAAGTAAGATGTACGTTGTGTCAACGGATAAGGGCGATTTAAGACGACATCAAAATCAGATACGTCAGCGCATCGAAGAAAAGGAAGATACGTGCTCGTTTGCACAGCGATTACATGAAAATCAGGACAATACAAAGAAACCAGATAATTATCGTTCTACGGTTGATCGTTTAATCCCTAAACAACAATATTTGTATCGATCTACTTTTGTAGATCGATACAAATATTGTTGTTTAGGGGTTAAACTTTTTTTGTTTTGAAGTGTCTCCTACTTTTGTAATGAGTAGCCCGTGTTATGCCCACAGAACATTTTTAGGATTTCGGCTAATAGCAAACTGCAAATACGCAAAAATTTCGAGGTCGAAAATTATGATTACTGTGTACTTTTACTGCGTAAACGAATGTGAAATTCCCGTGAGTCATCATTCTTGTATTTTAAGATGATCAGCGTTTTCGATTGTTGTGGTGGTTGAGTGACGTCAGAGAAGTCCATAAACTATCGGTTCGCGGCGAAATGCTCCATTAAAACTGTCGTGATAGTATCACGATATTATAACTTTATTCTATACAGTACGTTTTAAACTCATGAACACAACTAATAACATTATTTATAAACAATAAACATAAACCATTTGCCATTTATGTAAATACACAATAAATACAATAAAAATTATAAACCATAATTATGACAATATAATAACAATATATTAAAATAATGTATTACGAGTACCTTATTGTTATTTTTGTCATTCTAATAAAATTAAAATTAAAAAAAAAAATTAAATAAATAAAAATTGAGAAATTCAATTGTTTTCGCGGTTTATTTATACAAATTTTATAGCAACGCGATTAATAGCAAAAAACGAAAATTATCTCACGATTATTTTCTATATAAAAACGATAAAAACACACCGACATGCTCGTACAGTATTTTGTGGCGTACAAAGTGTGGCGAGATTTGGATTTGTTTCCATGATGAGCTACGTTCAAACAAATTTGTTGTTGTCATCTTTAAGCTCGATGATTTATGTACGGAAATAAAACCAATAATAATTAAGTAATTAAATTTTCTAAGGATTATCCACCATACATCATCTTGTGTTGTACATTGGTACTAACCATACGATAATCGTTGTATTGTTGCAATTTTTCTTAATGCTTTGATGCGCGATTATATGAAGAATTATTATTAATGTAGTTTTCGAAAGAAGATGTAAGACAGTAAATAATTGTGTTTGCGTAAATGTTAGAGTCTGAGTAATTGATTTGGCCACACAAGAAGTTGTTTTAAATTTTTATTGTTAATTTTTTTGGAGGAATATTAATTGATACCCTTGGAACATCGCAACATGTCATAAATTTTAATAAAGAAATATTTTAATTTAATTTCGACTCACTTTAAATTCGTATAGCATGCTGGAGTCTATAATATTACAGGTTAATTTAAGATAAAGCTCGTATCTTTGGTTGAAAAAACTAATAAAGTTTGGGTTCTATAGAATGCAACGTATCAGGATACAGGATTATAACTCATATCGCCGTAGTGATCCAATTTTAATCAAAAAGATTTTTTTATGCGAAATATATGCGCTTAAGTTGTTCCGTTACTCTGATCTTTTAATGCTACCATCTCGAAAACAAATAAACGCTTGTTCTTTTCACTTTAAGATTAAAGAACGTATGGATAAGAGAAACTAACCAAGTTTGTTTCTGTAAGATTGCAATTGGAAGCACTATCCACTAAAATCCTTTCGTTCAGCATAATCTCGCAGAGCCCGAAATCAGTGCTGCCACTGTTTCTAATTAACAAGGGAGTAGAAACTCTCAAAAAAGGGAGTAGATTATAAAAAACGGAGTAAAAATAAAATACATATTTATGTTCAATTCAAGATGTTTATTAAATTATAATAATACTCAAAAATCAAAGTAATACAGTATGTAATAACAAATCAAACTATCCAAATGTATGTATACGCTCGCCGATTTTATTTTAATTTGTACTCACCGTTCGCGAAGACAAATTTATTTGAAAATTTAACGAGACCCTCTGTATCGTGCGGTATCCAACAACTTTTCGAATATAATTCTGTGGAGTACAACAAATTTTGAACGGTCTGGCAGTTCAAATTATTCCGCAGAGCGGTTTTAATTAAATTGAGCCTAGAAAATTCTCGTTCTGCTGCTGCTGTGCTATGCGGCAGAGCACATAGTCTAAGCATGTAATTACAAATTTCCTGATATTCGTATTCACCTAACGAATTTTTAAATGATTTTAGCTTGATCCAAAACGTCACCACGTCATTATCACTGAATTGCTTGGAAATTTCAATATTGCCAACTAATCTTCGAAATTGGTTATTTAAAATTTCTTCGTCGCATTCATGAAATGGAAAACAATTTAATATGGGTATAATTGTGGGCATATCTCCAAAAATAATTTCATTAATATTAAGATATTTAAGTAATTCCAATTTACTATTTTTAAAGTTAAATCTTTTTGTTATTTGGTCACATAATTCTATATAGAATGAAGTAAGTGATAGTTTTAGGGATGTTATTTTATCTTTATCAAATTGCTGCGTATTTAAAAATTGGTCTAATTGAATGCCAAAATGCATGGAAGATGGAGATAGATACAATGAAACATTCTTGAAATCGGTTTCGGTGTTAACAAATTCTATTTTCACAAAATTTTTTAATAACTCTAAAAAAAGTTCTCTCATCTTAAAATAGAGAACATGTATTTGTGTATTTTCCGATTGAAAAACTTTGTTAGCATCATTGACTAACTTTAAAACGTATGAAAGGAATAATAGATACATCTTACTAACGGGATCAATTAAAAAATCATAAATATCACCCGCGTTAGAACTATGAAGTTCTTCATAATTATGTAGGCCAAAGTAATATTTGAGAGCATCCCATTGCTCTAGTATTCTGTTGATTACCATTTCATATGAAAGCCAACGAGTTGTATTTAGACCAAGAATTTTATGATTTGCTAAATCAAAATACTTCTGAAACTGTTGATAAGCTCCTATTCGCTTAGGACTATGCGAGAAATGATTATGTATGTTGTTTTCTCTATATTACCAGGTAATTTCTTACTAGCTGCTGACGCGCACAAATGTAAAGAGTGGCATGTGCAACGAAGAAAAAATAAATCCGGATTGATTTCTTGAAACTTTGATACAACTCCATTCGCGTGCCCTGTCATGACAGATGCATTATCTACGCCCAGTGAGATTACATTTTTAATAGGAGTTTGGCATTGTTCAAGATGTTGCTTAATTATATTAAAAATTTCGCGCGCCGACGAGTCCGTTAATTCTATTAAGCCCATAACACTATCAGAAATAGTGCACTTAGATTCGTCGTAAAATCTAGCAACAATGACTAAGCATTTGGCAGTGGCCACATCAGTAGTCTCATCTATGATGAGGGAAAATTTAGATAGTTTAAGTTTACCTGCTATTAACTGCTTCGCGAACGGTCCAATAATTGTATTGACCATTGCTGTTGCTTTAGTTATGCCACACTTTAATTGTTTTGCCATAATGGAATCCGGGCATGCCGCTTTAAGAAATGCCGGTAAAGAATCCATTTGGGAAAAAGGCAAGTCGTATTGTATGCAGCACATTACGCACATGAACTCCGATTCCTTCTTTTTGTTTATATTGCATAGTTTGATAGAATTGTGGCAAAATTGGTCTATGTTTTGTGTTGTAGCCCTAGATTTAATATTTTTCAGGTGTAATTTTGTAGTTAAATGTCTATTTAAATGGCTTTTATTATTTGTAAGCATTGTGAAGCAAATTGAACAAAAAGCCCTTCCATCAACTTTTTTCAACCATGAAAAGTCCACTTCCCATTCGCATTTATATTTTTGTGAATATTTTTTTTTTAGTTACAGGACTGGCCATGGCATCTTGCGATTTGTCAGAACTAGAAGGTTCCAAATCTGTGTAATCCACTGATGCAGAGCATCTAAATTTGAAGAATAAATGAATAATAAATAAACTAGTAATTTATCCCCAATATTTAAATTATTATACTAACCGAATATTTGATAAGTTTCCAATGACGTTCTGTTCGGATTCTGATCTTATAGGTTCTCTTATAGGATACTCCGAAGGTTGTCTGAGAGTAGGAACGTTAGTTGAAACAATAGTTGTTTTCGGTTTGGTACTAAACAATACATTAATATAAATTTCATTTTCAAATGCAATATGCAAATAATAATTATCACTTATTACCAATTTAGCGCAACTTCAGAAAACTGTTCACTGACTCTGCTCCGATTTAAACCTTTCACAGACACACTAGTCCTTAAAGCCCCGAAACAAAACAATATTAAAATTATTTATTAAAATTTACAATTTGAGTATATCTATAAAAAATAAGAATAAATTACTAACCGGGTCTCGTTTGGGTTGTTCGAATTTAATATTTGTGGTGAAACACTGGAGCTTAAAATGAAGATCATATATGCAATATAATTAAAATATAATCACTTTTTTTGGCATAAATACAATAAAATACAATTATTTATTTACTTACTTCCTTTTCGGTACAATTGGAAAATATCGCTTCATTTTTTAGATTTATATTTTTTATAAAAAATAACTGTAATTGTATAACTGTTAGAATTTATTGAATAACTTGTTCAACTACATTAATACAAAACACAAGATAATGTAAATTTCACACTAATACACGAAACGAATAGCGAAGAACAAACAAAAACATAAGGAAGGTAAACATTCTACTGGACTGTAATGTATTAAGTTTGCTGCAATTCTCGCTTGGATTTGGTTGAGTGCGTTCGTTTGAGTCCAACGAGCCAAAAAATGAAGGGTGATAAAAAGGAGTAGATTTAAATAAGTACGTACTGAAAATTTATTAATGCAAAAAGGTAGTATATCTACTCCAATCGGAGTAAAGTGGCAGCCCTGGCCCGAATAGTTTACTTCGGCTAACCGAATTAAGAAAAGCTGAATTAAGAAAAGTGAATTAAAAAAAAAAATGGTGGAAAAATTTTCACTTATTTTAATTCGCATTTTTAAAAAAAAAATCCTGAATTTAAAAAAGTAGTTATAACAACAAAAAAACTCAATTCACAATGAATTAAAAAATGCACATCTTATTTCATTTTTTAGAAAATGTATCTTACTTCATTTTCAAATTTATTTAAAACCAGCTGACCCGGCGAGCTTCGTACCTCCTAACAGTCGATTCTTTAATTTTTCTTAATACTTATTCTGCTATTCGGGACACCGGGTCAGCTAGTAAGATAAAAAAGAAAAAGAAAGTTAATAAGTCAACAATTACATTATGTCAAAAAATAGAAATTAAGTTTCATTTTTATTGTAGTACTTTATGGTACACGATATTTTTTGTTTGATTACCTGGCGCGTAAACAAACAGAGCAGATGGTTTTCCAACACGGGAACAGGCAACATACAATTGACCATGCGAGAAACATGGGTTTTCTAGATTAATACCACAAACACTTAATGACTGCCCCTGGGATTTGTTTATAGTCATAGCAAAAGCAAGCCGTACTGGAAACTGTAGTCGTTTAAACTCGAATGGTACGTCAGTCGGAATCATTAGGATGCGGGGTATCAAAACGTCTTCTCTTTTATACTTTCCTTTCAATATGATTGCTTCTATTACGTTATTCAGTAATTTTTTTATCGCTAATCGTGTGCCGTTACTAAGTTGCGGTTGGTTAATATTTCACAACATTATAACTACAGATCCAACCTTTAATTGAAGATTGTGGGGTGGCAATCCTGGCAAATCAAGTGCGTTTCAAAATTCCGGTGGATAGTTTACGACAACATCTTCATTAGTTGCCGTATCAACTGATTTATATGTCCTCATTTCATCAGGAATGTCATCTTGAATTTTGAAAATTAATTGATTTACATCAGTGTTTTTGGCAGCCAGTATAGCTCGTTCGCTCAACCAATCATGGAATAAGTAATTTTGAGCAATATTTGGGAACACTTTTTGAATGAGTTCAGCTTTTGGTTGCGTTAACTGACAAAAACTCTCAGGAAAGATACCAGCCAGTCAGCACGTCTATAGGAAATTTTCCATTAGCAATATCAATGAGTTGTTTAGAGAATATGTCTCCAGATTGATCATTTTGCAACATGAGACGCATATTCTTGCTTAAATGTAATACCTTGACATGTTTTCACAAATTGGAGGACTTTAAACATGCATTCAGTTCATCAGCTTGCGTTGAACGTGGAACCACTGGCAATTTTGGCGAAAATCTCCTGATAATAAAATCATTGCGCCACCAAATTGGTTTTGGTTGTTCCGAAGATCTTTTAAGGTTCTATCTAAAGCCTCTAAAGATTTTTTATGCGCCATCGTGCATTCATCCCACACTATTAGTTTGCATTGCTGCAAAACCTTTGCCATTGCTGAATTCTTGGAAATGTTGCAGGTTGGAGTTTCGTTGCTTTGCATATTCAATGGCAATTTTAGAGCTGAACGGTTCGACCGCCTTCAAGCAAAGTTACTGCAATGCCTGACGAAGCAAGAGCTAGAGCAATTTCATTTTTTGAGCGAATTGTTGCCAATATTAAAGTAATCAAAAAAGATTTTCCTGTACCCCCAGTAGAAGTAAATTCCTCCAGTTCCATCATTTATTACTTTCATAAGAGTATCAAATACATACTTTTGTTCTTCGTTCAATAGTGGAAGATTTATTTGAATCGATTCTTTCAAAGTATTGAGATCATACGATTTTTCACGTTGTAACTCTTGATGAAAAGCATCGTGCATTGTTTGTCATCATCAAGCACATATTCTCAATGGAAATCAATGCCTGATTGTAAATTTCTACTTATTTGTAAATTCAGATTCCCTGTTCTATTGCGTATTAATTAAAATATCGTCACACATATTATCTTTGTATTTTATCCACAAATCAATTGGTTTTGATGGGAAGCTTGTACATATGATAATGGGAAACAATGTTCGTACTTGGTGAGCTTGTGACGAAATTACAGCATCATTTAGAGTTTGATCCCAATGTGCATCGTTTTCTAACAGTTGCAAACGATGACAGGCTTCTCTGTAATATCCACACAATTCACCATCAACTGTTCGTAAATGTTGGAATGATGTTGGACCACGCACATTGACTAATAGCAGCCGTAAATAAAAACATTTATCGTTGCTTGGATGAACGGAATAAATTCGACCCATTGCATCGGTTGAATATACACCTATCCTGGAACTGGTTTTCCTTGTTTCCTTCGCATAAATTTCTTTGTTGATTGATTCCAAGTATAATATTTTGGAATTTCTGAATATAGCAGTGTTTGTGCGAATATAAATGATCATTTTGGCACGTCTCAAAAATACTGGTTAAGGTAGTAGATGGTGGCTGGTGAGCTCTCTGTACTGCATTCTGAGCTGTGAAATACACTCTTTGTCCATTTACTAAGTGCACGGCTAAGTGAACAACTGTGGGGTGTCTTTAATGAAGTGGAAAAGATTTTCGATTCGCCAAAATGCTTTATTACTGCTAGTATTGTGGCCCATTTGGTATTGGGTTACTTCATCATTTGAATTCTTTGCACCAAATCCAATCACAGCCATATCACTTCCTTTGGTTACATATTTACATATGTACTGATAGATTTTACTGAATGGCAAGATTCAACATTGATGTGTGCTTTGAAATTTTTTGATAAGATCGGTGAATATGGAACAATCCAACGATTATCTAGTTCAATATCTTGTTGATTTACTTTGACAATTGTTGATCTTCCATTGCCTGCTAGTGATCGCCGACGATAGAATGGATAACCATCATTTCCAATAATTGTTTCCGATATTAATGTCCGTGGATAGCGCTTTGAACATTTACCATCTACCATACACGGTGCATTTTGATTAAGTGTTCCACATCGACCATGTATCATGTTTTGATAACTACCTCATGCAAGCCAGGATCTACTTGTTCATTAGGAATTTCAGCTGATATGACTTCATCAACTTCATTTGGCCTAATTTTTTCAACCAACCAAATCAAAATGTGTGCATGCGGCAATCCACTTTTCTGCCACTCTATAGAATACATCCAGCAGCGTGTCTCACAAAACACACAATGTTTAACAATTAAGTCCATTAAAGCTTTCAAGTTTTGTCTGAAGACTCTTGCTGTATAATGTCAAAACGATCAATAGGTGATTGGCCGGGGAATACCGCTTGTTTAATTTCTATCTACGCATGTAAATGTAATAAAAAAAATCTGCTGTGCCGTAATGCCGAACATAGGACATGGCATCTTGAGCATATTAATCCATATGTCTTTCGATGTAGGTTGCTGGAAGAATAGTCATCCTGCCAACATTTTATACATTTCCATCAGAATTAGTTGCATCTCGAAGGTGAATATACTCTTCAGATCGAAGTTTGGTGTGATTCAACCTGATCAATGTTAATCTCTCCGTTTTAATCTTTACATACATATCAATAACATATCTGTGACATAATCGCCGGCATTTCGAGATGTGTCTTCATTTTCTCTGATCATTAGGCGGTATTCATATTATTCATACAACTCTATAAGCATTTTTGTTTTCTATAAAGATGTGATGTGTGATTTGCGTATTTCAAATATCACAACTATCCACATCCATCCACACCCCTCTAACCCCCCTTATACCCAGCCCAACCGACCTCAATCCACCATAGCTCAACCGACCCCAATCAACCGCAAACCACCACACATAAAAATTATTACCGCCTCCACCCACTCTCCAGCCCCTAAAACTCATCTCACCCATCCACACCTCATCCCATTCACCACGTCCACCCCCCCCCCCCCCCCCCCCACCCACATACCACCACTTCTACCACCTCCATAACCACACCATCCACACAAACCCACATCCACACGAGATATATTTTTATTCCACATTCACATACTCTATGAAATCAAAATAGAATAAAAAATAAAAAAAAAATTCTAACAATTTTAAGGAGGAGGGTCAACAAAACCCTACGTATCTCCGAACACCCTGAACACAGAAATGTTCAAATCAATTAAAAAATTAAGTTGATATCTCTATCCGTTCTCAAGTTATCGTAGACTCAGACGGCAAATCGAAACTATATAGCATTTTTTTAAACCAAATTGCTTAAAAATACAGAAGCTTTAATTCAATTCGCTGTTGTTTCAAAAAAGTCTGTAATTTTCTTTTGTACCATTTTATTAATTATGTTTTCTTCCAAATTATTTTCCAAGTCACCAAGAATGTGGTACACCGGAACTGAAAAATATTCTTTATTCTTTTTACCGCTATCCTCATTTCCTTGGGCGGATTTTATACCCTTTGTACCCAAAGACATACGGTCAAAAATATTATTCACGTCATCGTTTACAGTAGTCTCATATATTATCTGTGGCTTATCATCGTCGGAAGATTTTGGAATTGTAAAACCAGAATGGCGAAAATAATTTGTTATAGTTACAAAAGCGTAATGTACAACGCATCTAAGACTGATACCTGTTTCATATCTTCCTTAAACTCAATACTTGCTAAATATTTTTGAAGGATCATTTTTTTGTAAAACACTTTTAAATTCGTAACGATTCCTTGATCACAAGGCTGTATGTAATACACTGGCAGTATTTGGAGGCAGACAAAATTAATTTGACACTTTCTAGCTGGATCTTCGGATGTGTTGGCCAATTATATATAATTAAAACTACTTTTCTCTTTTCCTTTAAAAAGTTTTTATCTAACGATTTCAACCAACATGAAAATTAGAATTTTAACGTTTTTAAAACATCTCAGATTTTGAGACTTACGGATAACAATAAGAGGTAGTTTCTCAATTCCATCAGAATTACATACAACAAGTAGGTACTGTAAGACGTTTCTTAGATTAGTTTACCACCAGAACAAGTTTCTTCTTTAAATGTTAAAGTTTTGTCCACCACGCAACGAAAAAATAAACCGAATTCATCCGCATTAAAAATGTCTTTTCTATCGTAATCCTTCAGAATTGTAGGTAAAGTTGATGATATGCAATTGGAAAGTCATATCAACTGATGTCATATGAGACGCTCATCTGCTGTTTTATGAGATATTTTGACAAGCCGGAGGAGAGGGATCTATCGTACTGTTCCTCATGCAGTCACCCAAATTTGAACTAACCCAAGCAATGTTTGCTTCACGTTGATGGAGTAGTTGTTATCTCAAATTTATATTTGTCATGTTTTTTTTACATTTATAACGTTTATTAGAAGTTTAATAATAAATATAAGGCTTAGCAGAATGTTGGCAGGTACTTTATGCTCGTTTTTTTTGTTATATTGCTGAAATAAAAGTAAAATCACCAGTATCTACCAACTTTAATCATATTTTCTTGGTGGTCTCCGCTTTAAAGTTTTAAGTGTAAAGAGGTGAGGCGTGCTACATTCCGTTGTCATGCAAACAACTTAATTTAATTGGAGCTATTAAATTTTTACCGAAACGATATATTTTAATCGATAGCACTGCGTACTCGATAAATTTTAAAGGGTATACTACTTATCTACATATTGTTAAATTGATATATGTAGCTTATGACCCCATTAATTGCATCGCAATAAAATTGCATATCGTATACTTTGCGCTTCGTTTCCAATAATTTATATATACAAAATTACCAATAAATGATTTTACAATTTCGATTTCAAAATCTATATAAAAATAATCATTAATCTTAACCAAATATAAAAGGAGACAATCTTTAGGTTTAAGCAAAATAAATAAAATTTTATTGTTGTTTATACATAATTTCATTAACGTGTCAACCGCACCCACAAAACCAATTCATTTACGCTACACATTTTTTGTTTGGTGTATTCACATAACGCGTGACATTTTACCTTTACGCGCTATATACGTTTGATGGAAATTCGAAATGAATTATCTAAGAAATATGCAAATTTTGTGCGGTGCCGCACGATTCGTAATCTTATAACGCAGAACAATATAGATAATAAACAGTAGTAAACGTTTTTACGCGCGCATAATTGATTAAGCGCGCGAAAGTGACATTTACTTGCCTACACCAGAACAATGTAACGGTGTGACAGCGTCTCCCTTTCACTGTATATTAAGATTTGTGCGACACGGACACTCCAATTTGCTACAAAAAATTATTTCATTTTTATGCTTAAGAATGTTTGATTTATTGGCATGCGCTATAATACTTTACCGCAATAATTCATTGATAATATTCTTAAAATTTATGGGCGATATCTGTGATCAATAAATATGTCAATGTTTGACACGATAAAATTTAGAAACAAATTGTTTTACAAAATTGAACAGTACAGTAGTCGCACACGAGCGCAATATGGGTTCGATCGAAGGCCAAAAGAAGAATTTTTTTTTTGTTTATTTGTTTACGGCTCAATCTGGGACCCGATCTCTCGCCCAACTCTATTATATATATATGCATATATGTACATATTTACATAAACGCGAGTACTTTCAATTTGAAAATCTGGGGCACACATTTGTTGTATATAGTTTATCTCAAGTTCATATACATATATTTGAATTATCTTTTTCGTAAATATAGACATTTCAATTGATTACAAATCAAAGGTTAATTGGTATAAGCGTAAAGCATATAACGAAAATTCCTAAACCATCTAGTCACACTCTACGTATGTCTACTTGATTTACGGTTTATGGTGACTAATGTAACCGTGCGGTGCGATTAGAAAACCAGATTCTGTTTATTGTCTATGAACTTGTATCGCCAAAATATAATGGCATTCACGGTTGACTTGCTAATCATACAATTTATGAGACGATGAGTCATTTACGCGGATAACGTAATCATAATGTTATATTATCATTTGACATTGACATTGACCGTACGTAAACCGGCTGAACTTTCCTGAATTATTAAACTGAAATTAGACAAAAATAACCAGCTTCTCGCTATATATGGTAAATATAAATATGTATATTCAATGCTAGATACTATCGTGACAGACGATAAAATATCGTAACGAATGTAGTGTTTAACCTTTTATTTGGCGTTATACATGAGCTTGCATACCTAAATCTTTCTGCACCGCTGACACATAAAATATTTTATTATTTATTTGGTTTAACCTAATTACTTTTGTGTGGCGTAAACGATTAATTAAAATATATAAAAATATCAAACACATTTTAAATGTTATTAATGAATGAAAGTATATGATTGTGTGGACGTATGGAGTCCGCGGTGTACTTGAAATTTTGCATTACTTACTATGTAAAATATGCGAGTGTTGTTTACGATAGCGTTCTAATAAATTTATCCTTCTCCGTATATCACACGAAATGGATTATTTATGTAATAGCAATTTTTGCACTAAATTATAGATTATTGGTGAGCTATCAACGCAAATAATGATTTAATTAAATTTTATTGATTTTGAAATGTGCACACTAGACGGCATAAAATCGAATATTTATGAGCACAATGTAGGTGAATGATGCGGCGCCCCGTTTAGAATCCTACTATAGTTACATCAATTACAATAAAAACTACAATCTAATTATTTATTGTAAGGCCATGGCTCCAGTTCTCGCAAATCATTTTGCAATAGTTCTAGAAATTTGGTGGAGACAATTGGCTTCCAAATTATAATTGCTTGAATAAATTATCTTAGTAAATACCTACATGAAGCTAGCCGACATTTTCAGCTCGTAATTTTAATTTTTTTACTTAAGGCAATACCAGTTCTGTCATGACACAAAATATACGAAAATTATAACTATAAAGCAAATTTTAATTACTGAACAATATTCAGATTGAGAATTTTTTTATCGGGAATTATAATCTATTAAATCTCGCTTCATAAACGATTTACAAGCACTTAACCTATACCACCCGAACTGCTATAGAGTTTTGACTACAAACCGACAAATTTCTAGAATTTTTTTTTATTTAGAAATAGCTGCTCATCATCTCACAGGCGATTCATGACCACTTGATGTGTACCTTTGCGAGATTTCCAGAATTTTTTTCTTCTAGAAATATCGGGTTATTTATCTAGAAATATCGGGATGCATTCATCTCAAAACGTCAAAGTTTGAGGTTGTCAAGATAAATAGAAATTGTAAAGAAAAGAAATAAATAGAAAAATTAAGACATTAAATTAAAATACAAAACAAATTATTTATTGTTATATTAAAAAAGTTTTGTGCATGTCACAATATTGTACGTGTCATAATATAGGGTTATCCAATTCGAGGTTGATAAAGTAGAAATCTGTATACCGACATCTGTCAAAGATAAACGTCAAGTACGCTGTCATTTATTTAGTTGACATTCTGCCATTTAAGAATATGGAGCATTTAAGAATATGGAGCATGGTGTTGGAAAAACAGGCCGTCGATGCTGATTTTTCGAACAAAATTTTCTTCAGTGATGAAGCTCATTTTTCGCTTGGTGGATACGTTAATAAGCAAAACTGTAGAATTTGGGGCTCAGAAAATCCACAATTGATTGTAGAGAAGCCATTACACCCGGAAAAAGTCACTGTTTGGTGCGCATTGTGGTCTGGTGGTGTGATTGGGCCGTATTTTTTTGAGAACAACCATGGACGAACAGTTACCGTCAATTCTGAGCGCTATGGCCGCATGTTAACCGATTATTTTTTTACGAAAATCGAAGATTATGATCTTGACGATATGTGGTTCCAGCAGGATGGAGCAACCAGTCACGTAACACGAGCAAATCGAGATCTTTTGCAAGAGAAATTTCCTGGACGTTTGATTTCGCGATTGGCTGATGTCAATTGGCCTCCAAGATCCTGTGATTTAACGCCTTTGGATTTCTTTTTGTGGGGCTACGCGAAAGATCGTGTTTACGCAAACAATCCTCAAACTCTTGACGAATTGAAAACTAATATTCGTAAGGTAATGGCCGAGATACCGCCCGAAATGTGCCGAAAAGTCATTGAAAATTACCTCAAAAGAATCAAGGCCTGTAAGAAGTCCCGTGGAGGACATTTGAATGATATTTTGTTTAACTAAAAATGGCAAGGATCAATCTGTAAAATGAAATAAAAATTACAATACATTCCGAATATTTTGTGTGTTTTTTTTAAGTTTACTTTATCAAGCTTGAATTGGATAACCCTTTATTACACATATATAATATCAGAGCCTCCTTAATATAAGAGCCGTAAGATTCCGCCATTTTGTTCCATGTGCTTCCCATAGAGGGAAAGCTTTTTGTACTTTTTCATACCAACCAGTGTATTTTAGTATTTTTTTAGAGCTTTTTTGTATATAAAAATATAAATTCTTTGTTTGAATTTTCAATGTGAATGGTTAATTCAATATTCAGGAAAAGCATATTTTAATATTGAGTCATATTAAGTTGAGTTAACGCAAAAACATTTAAATTAGTTTAACACAATTTTTTTTTATTGTAGAAACAAGAATTTGTTTATGTGTATGTACAGAAAATTAGAAATTAGTATAGAGTGTTCCATAAAAAAGTCAGCATTATTTTTCCACAATAAACGTTCGTTAAAAAATGCTTTTGGAGTAGCAATGTAATATGGGGATTATTGTGTTTTGGGTTCTATTTCAACATTGTTGATGACAGACTTCGAAAACTGTTTTTTCGTTACTTGTTAAAAATTTGATTTTTCATCGCAACAAATTCGCAGCCTATATTGTTTCATCCTGTAGTATAAACAAAACAGAGCTTCACCAAATAAAAATATTATAATTTGATAAAGCTTTTCGCAATTACTAAACCTGTTAAAAGATGTCGCTTTCAAATTAATAAATTAATTCAAATTACCCGTATAGAAATTGTTACACAAATTGAAAGAGGGTCTCCAGGTTAGGACGGTTGTAAGGGGCGTGTCTTATAGCAGGCAGCTCGTTGTATAAACGAGTTCAAAGTACGACTTGGTGCTTTAAGATTTTGTATCTGTATATGAGCCAACCATGCAAAAAGTGGGTAGAGCCACGGGCCATTTACATACTTACAAAAACCATTAAGTTATTAACAATATACAAAGGCCTTGGGTTATTTTATTGAATTCCACACAACAACGATCCCAGAAAACGTACACGAACGATGCTATAAAAATGAAACATGCATAGCCTTTCAAGACCAGTAGATCTGCATAATCTATTGAACCAGCCGGGAATTACGAACTGTCTGTCATACACCTTAGCCGAGGGCCTTTAGCATCAAAAATCCTCAATAAATCCTTGTATTAACAAATTCGTGTACATTGTAAGAATTCCCGCCTGGATTGGATTGAAATAAAAAAAGAACAAAAATATAGAAAAATTGTGACATTTTTCTATTATTGTTTTACAGCGCGCAGCAACTATGATGGTGAATATTTTACGACGAAAAGTTTTATTTACGCCAACCGAATAATAAATAAAATTTATAATTGTTTTGAGTTTTATTAATTATGTTAAATTATTGTGTTAAAGATTTCGCACTTAACTTACAATAATAATGGTTTATTTTCGTAAATAGTTATTTAATTATTTTACACTTTTCTGTAATTTCAAGTAAATTTATTACAGAGATATCTGTAAACGGATTTTCAAATTACAGAAAGCTCGGTTTTGCAATCGAATAAAATTGAAGTTTTGTACGGTTTGTTCGGTTTTGTAATAATATTTAATTAAGAAAACCATGACAACGTTGATTTTTTGTATACAAAAATAATAATAGATTTTGATGTAAAAATTTTATTATATGAATAATATTATTCTTTCTACATGGTGATTCATAAAATTTCGTTTCAGCTCACGTTTTCTCTTTAATTTTGTTATAAATGGAGAATGTTTGGATTGCTATTAAGTGCATCGTTCATCTCAAAAATTCTGAGGTGCATGTGACCAGAATTTACCAAATAAGTTACATTTTTATAAAACTAAATTTTAAATTGGGTGTAAGAGGAATCCGCGGCACCACCCTTTATTTTCTTACTTTATAAACCTACACAACTAAACGGAAAGCTCATTTTTATAGAAAATTAATAAATTTATGCTCCGCTTTAGTTTAAATTTACCAAATAAATACTACATTATGATGGCTGATTTTCAAATATGTGTTCTTTGAATAGTTTATTAAAAATATAAAATTAAAATTTAGTTCATTTGTTTAATTTTTTGTTCATAAAATCATGTTCAAAAATTTTCCAATTACAACGGTTTCTTATAGTAATTCAATAAAAGCTTCCCCTCTACTGAAAGCTCTCTTTTTAATATTACGGCTCTTCAAAATCATAGATGGCTCTGATAATATACATATGGCGATAAATTCGTCAACTCACAAATTCACTCTATGGAGCCATAAGTCATGTTTTAATTTTATGATTTTTTTGTTTTGGATGTGTAGCCTTGATCAAAAAAAAAAATTTGAAATACTTTAATTTTTTTTGTTGTTGTTGTTGTTAAAGATATAGGGTGTCAAATTTTGAGAAAAACGATAATCATGATGTTGTATATATGTCAATAAAAAGAAAAATAATTGTCCGATAATTATGATTTTGGGCTCATTTTAAAGGTAAGTTAATAAGGATTTATAAAAAAATATAAAAATAGTATACTGTTTAATTCCTTCATCTCTAAATTTCCCGCCAAAATCTTCTTTTTAAATTTTCTCAAAAACCTATTTTTTTTAATTTTTTTTTTTTATAAACTCTACAATTAATATTTTACAACATATCAAAAAACTAGAATACCATTATTTTTTGTTTTCTTGCAAAATTCGTTTTAGTAAGAGGAGTATTTCAATTTTATATGGAAGGCTATATAGATATTTCTCAGTGTTTTGAAATTGTTTACAAAAGACGTAGTTCACTTACATAATTTGTGTGTTTGGTTTATTATTTATTGTACAAATTTGCGTCATATTTAAGTATGAGTCACAGAACTATGAGGTGCTACCCCCTGGTTTATATCGTTTGGTTAGTCGTAAGTACCATAAATTCGTTTTCTTTCTTGGGATATTTTATAAAAGAGTAAATAAAATGTTGTTTTCCCCTTTTTTATTGGGGGTTGATTATTTTCACTTGACGCAGGCGTACCTGTTAAACGATGAGTAATTATTTTGAAATTAAAAATTAACATTGTTGATATAAATAAGAGTAAACATTTAACTGTGTTGTAAACCGTATCGCGATTCAAAGTGTTCGAGTAAACTTAAACGAGTTCCAGATTATGTTAAGCAATTTATGCCACAATCAGTTGAGAATCAAGATAATTTGTATCTCTGTTCAACGTGCTATATAAATATTACCTGCAAAAGACGAAAAATAGAACTAAAGTTGTCACCAGTTGCGGGACCATCAACAAGATCTTCTCTAACACCTCAAATAGCCGATAACGATAATAGCACTGATAGTGAAGAGTGTTATTTATAAAATGTGTCTGTTTTGGAAAAAATTAATGAAGTGTTACCCTTTCTTGGAAAGTCTCTTGTATATCCGAGTACGTTAGAAGCCACGCCAAAACATCAGCAGCAAAAAGTAATAGATTTAGCTTCAATAACACCATCAACATCTTTGGTTCCGGGAATCGTGCCGCTTTTGCATCAGTCAACCGAAGATCAAAGGAAGGTTGCACTATATGATGAATTGATTGGTGATCTAAAAGCTAAATTCGAGAACTGGAGAAAACCAGTGATAAGATTCAGTTATTTACTATATTGCCAAAATCATTAACCATTCAAGAAATCCAGAATGAGTTCAAGGCAACGCAACATATGGTGCGAACCGCTAAAGATCTACGAGACAAGAATGGTCCACTAAGTCGTCCAGCAGGTAAAATATGAAAGCAAATAAGTGATGAGCTGAAGCAAGCAGTATTATCTTATTATACTGATGATGATGCTAGTCGGATAATGCCAGGCAAAAACGATTGTTTAACAGTCGATAAAGCTAAAGTTCAAAAGCGGCTAATGATGTGTACATTGAAAGAGTGCTATGAAGGATATCAGACGATGTATCAGGATGACGAAACAAAAAAAATTGGATTTTCTAGATTTTCACTACTTCGTCCAAAATACTGTGTACAACCAGGTAGTAGTGGAGCGCACACAGTCTGCGTGTGTACCATACATCAAAATGTAAAATTAATTATTTATGGCACCAAATTGGAAACTATTACCAACGGAAAGATAGCGCACCACCGGGATTGTATTTCAACTATTTTATGTGATGAGCCTACACCAACATGTTACCTTCTACAATGCGAAAGCTGCCCAGGACGGATAACTTTAAAGAATATTTGAAAAATGCATTTCGGGAACATGGCTGCGAGGATGCTGAGTTAAAATTTAATCAGTGGGTTTCTACCGATAGTTGCAATCTGGAGACCTTTTCTCAATCGTTGGATGAATTTCTGGATTATTTCATAAATACGCTGAAGAATCTGTTACCTCATTGCTTCATTTCACTTCAGCAGTCCAGCTTCTTAAAAAATAAAAAAATGGCGCTGAAGTCTACGGAGATGATAGTTTTATGTGATTTGCAGAAAATTATGCATTTATAATGCAAAATGCCACACAATGATTTCATTGGAATAATAAGCAAGCGACTATTCATCCATTTGTAATTTACCAAAATTTGGAAGACAAATTACTTCACCACCGGTTCATTATAATATCGGATTGTCTTCACCACGATACTGTAGCGGTTCACTTATTCATTGAAAAATTGATGCAGTTCTTGAAAACTAAAATATCCAGTTTATCTAAAATTTATTAATTTATCGATGGCGCTGTCACGCATTATAAAAATAAGAAAAATTTTAAGAACATTTAAAAACACAAAGAGGATTTTGGAGTTGATTGTGAATGGTATTTCCATGCAACAGCTCATGGGAAAGGTCCATGTGATGGAGTAGGAGGTACCATCAAAAGAATGGCATCCAGAGCTAGTCTCACAATGGAATACAGCAGTACAATAACCAATGCAGATGCATTATTTAAATGGGCTAAAACGTTGAAGACAGATATCAAATTTGGATTTTGTTCAGACGCAGAACATAAATCCAAGCAAATCAAACTTGCAACTAGGTTTGAAAATTTAAAATCAGTAAATAGAACTGTTGGTGAGAATTTCCAAATAAAATACATACACCAATTTCTTTCACAACATTTATTAAATTAATTAAACCTTTTTTATTTTGTTAATTGACATTTCCAATTTTCATATAAAATGTCTCACCACAACATTTGCGTCCACCTAAAATAAAATAAATCATACATTAATGAAATAAAATGTTACTTACCATAATCCACTGCGATTTATTAAGCCCCTAAGGCACATAGTTTTAATTACCTGAAAAATAATAATGTTATTAGATTTTGTTACAGTTAATATTGAATTTATAACTATTAATTTGTACTTACCTTCTTAAATACTATTTACACAAATGTCAACAAAAAAATTATAAACAAACACCTGTCATTAAATGTAATTTCTATGTAAATCAAAACGTAATAGAATTTTGCGGTACAAATCGGTTCATTGTGCGCAAACGTAATATAATTTTAAATTTGCTATAATACCGGGAAATTTAAGTTTTCTATTTAAAGTTTAAAGAAAGCTTTTTCACTATAAATCTATTTTTTTCTACATTTTTTGGTTTACATATTAAAATGACGATTTAGTTTTTAAGAAATAAAAATTTCATTCCTTTATAATCTGGTGAACAGAAAAGTTATAATTTTATAAAAATAATAAATACAGTGTGTTAATAATTTAAACAAAGTACTTTTTACAATAGTTTGGTTCTAAGTTTTTTATTCAGTGTGTACAGTTTATCAGCTCAATAGTGCAACTTATTTTCTCCATCAATAAATTCAACTCTAGCCATCATCAACCACAATAGTTCTGCAGCAAGTCATCAACCAGCTTTTCATCTATTTTTATTAATTGGCGGATTTTTCATCACGACCTTTTTTCCACATACAGAACTCACGGTTTCCATGCAGTTATTCCAACAGAGGATGGCTATTTTAATTGTAAAAAATATTCTAATTCTGACGATTATGTTTTAAAATTAAATTGTAATTTTTAATTTGAATAAGATTTAATGTCAAACAATAAAATAAAATTATCAAAAGAATTTGGGTTTGAAATTTTAAATATATGCAATTAAATTTGAATAATAAATATTAATAATTTAACTGAACTAACATTTTTATAAACAATTTCAAAACACTGAGAAATATTTATACAGCCTTCCATATAAAAATGAAATACTCCTCTTACTAAAACGAATTTTGCAAGAAAACAAAAAATAACGGTATTTTAGTTTTTTGATATGTTGTAAAATATTAATTGTCGAGTTTATAAAAAAAAAAAATTAAAAAAATAGGTTTTTGAGAAAATTTAAAAAGAACATTTTGGCGGGAAATTTAGAGATGAAGGAATTAAACAGTATACTATTTTTATATTTTTTTATAAATCCTTATTAACTTACCTTTAAAATGAGCTCAAAATCATAATTATCGGACAACTATTTTTCTTTTTATTGACATATATACAACATCATGATTATCGTTTTTCTCAAAATTTGACACCCTATATCTTTAACAACAACAAAAAATTAAAGTATTTCAAATTTTTTTTTCAATCAAGGCTACACATTCAAAACATAAAAATCATAAAATTAAAACATGACTTACAAAAATTTGTGATTTCACGTATTTTTCGCCATATATTATTGCATAATTCGAATAGTCATTTTTGCAATCTTCCATTTTGGATTGTTCTAATAATGCCTATATACTGTGCCTCCTGCTCAAAATCTGTCACGCAAGGTAGATCTCCTGGTATTAAATGTGGCAACTGTGAAAAGGTATTCCATACAAAATGCCTAAATCTCTCGGAAGGTATGGTGAAAAACATTAGTGCTGGTTCTGCTGAATAGCTATGTCTCACTTGTCGTGGTACCACGAGAAGGTCGATGATTGACTAAACGGAAGTTAATGAACCCAAAATACCGGAAAACCCTACACTTCATGATGTGATGGTAGGCCTGAATAACATGCATCTAAAACTGGATGCCTTGGAACGATCTCAACAATTCATCTGCGACACTGTTGATGAATTAAATAATAAAATAAATGTGTTATCCATAGTGAGAATCATGCGATGAAAATTAAACTCAATCACCTAAAAAAGGTTATGGATTTTAACGACAACAAAATAAGCTGACTGGAGGATAAGGTCGATTTGCCCAACCAAATACAAAATTCGCGTATTATCATTGTCTGTGGGTTGCCCAGTAATACTATACTCACCCCAGAGCTGTTTTCTAAAGTTGTACAGAAATCAGGGAAGACAATTCCCAATGAAGCCGTCGTATCCATCGAAAAAATGAAACTAATTAATGATAACAGTTTTCTAAAAAATTCATTTATTGTTTCATTTAAATCAATTGAATATAAACAACATACACTACAATTATTTCGCAGCTGTAAATCAATATTGTGGAATGGAATTGATTCCGGGTTGGATAACAGCAAAATTCGTCTGTTGCACCATCTCACAAAACACCAGAGTAAATTGTACACGGAAGCTAAAAAATTCAAAACAAAACCCAATTATCGATTTTTATGGTGCAATAACAATAAAATATTACTCCGCAAATTACCTGATTCAGATGTGGTCCACGTCCGTTCCATCAGCGATCTCAACCAGCTAGAACGAACACTGGAAAGTGCCGACAATAATTCGGATGCATAATCGCACATACTGGATGGCAATCAACAGCAAGGATCTACTGGAAAAACAATATTACAATTGTATGTTGGCTCGTTTTATAACTATCTTAGTTTATGATATATGCTGGAAACAGACGTGCGGAAAACGCGTGCGTTTAAATTAGAATACACTACTTTAAATGACATAAAATACATGTATTCCGCATAGACTGCGTTTTTCCGCAAGTTGTCTCTATTTCTAAAATAAACGCATCGCAGCAGTGTTGACTACATAACAAAAAAAAATAACATGAATTAATATTAAGATCACGACGGCTTTTCAATATTTTGACAGAAATTTCAAAACAAATTGTATATTGTTTATTAAAAACTATACTGAAAAATAAAAGCACTGCCTGAAAAACACGCCCATGTAGTTAACTTGCGTTTCCGCTTGCGTATCCGAATGCGAAAATTCCGCACGTCTGTTTCAAGCATTAACTTTATGTGTTTTGAGCTTCATTTTTTTAATATTATAGTTAATTGGAAACTTTTGTTTACATTTTTTTAAACATTTTTTTGACAGTTCCGCATTTTATTTTTTATTTCTATTATTTTCTATCATTTTTATTTTTTGGCGATATATTGGTAATGAAACCTTACAAATGCTTTTTAGGTATATGAATTTTAATGGTCGGATTACACGCATATACTCTAGACGATGGATTAATTTTTGTTTAGTTCCAATTTTTTTGTCACATGGAAATTGTTTAATTTCTATTATTTTACTCACAATTATTTTAACTAATTTAAATATCCCAAGATTGTTTTGTATTTTGGATTAGTTATTTTTTTACTACTTCTATAAATTGACATTACGATTGTATATACTCATTCTCGTTCTAGTGGCAGTATATTGTCTTATCGGTATCGAAGGGTTGCATTTATTAAACATTACTTTTAATCAGAGTTATTTTTTGCTTATTTTTAATTTCGATGTTAAATCAACATTTCTCATTATTATTAAAAGTTTATGCAATGGATAATAATTTAAAAGAATTTTATTTTATCCATCAAAATATAAGAAGTCTTAGGAAAAATAATGATAAACTGTGTGCATAGGCATACAATGACTCCACGAAAAGGAGGCCTCTTATTATTGGTCTTTCTGAGATTTGGATTTATGAAGAGGAAATTGAAAATTATGGTTTAGATGGGTATAGCTTATTTGCTAAGTGCAACAATGACAGTCGTGTGGATGGATCAGCTATTTATATCAATAATAACTTGCATTGTAAACAAGTTAATTTTAACTGTCATACATTCGATGCCGTCGGTGTTACATTCACCCTGAACTCCAAATTATTATTCGTAATTTGCATATATAGACTGAATTATAGTAGTGTTAACAGATTCGTTGATGAGTTCGCCAAGCTAATTAATGACGTATCTCATACTAATTTATTTATTATGGGTGATTTCAACATCAATTTTTTACAAAACAATCCACTCCTAGATAGTTTTCTAATGTTAGTCTCTAATAACGGTCTTGATGTTTTGGTTTCTGAACCTACTAGAATTACAAATCGGCAACTTGTATAGACAATGTTCTGTATCGGTTTGATCAAAGATACTTTAATGAGGTGTCGTGTGCTTTTTTAGATCTTAAGATATCAGATCATTGTTTAATTAACATCGAAATATCAGGGCGTATTCAATATACAAATAATTACATAGTAGAAACATTGAGGTATCGAATGTTGGTCACAATCAATTAATTAATCTGCTGACATATGAAGAATGGGCAGATGTATATTGCTGCAGAGATCCGTCTTTGGCTTTCACCATTTTTTAGACATATTTAGAGTTCACGTTGATAAATGTACTACTTCTAAATCAGTGAACAAGCAACTAATTAAGTTAAAGCCGTGGATGTCCGATTGTCTCTTGAAACAAATACGTAATAGAAACAAGATTTGCCAACTGGCCAAGAAGCACCCTAATAATTAAAACTGTACAGTTTGAAGTTATGTGACTCTGTAAACGAGAAAATATGCGCTACTAAAAAACAGTTTTATGTTCGACAGTTCCGTAGTAATGACAAAAACGCTCACAAAAACTGGCAAACAGTGAATGAAATAATAGTTTGCCATTCACAGCATGTTCCAATTAGAGAAATTATTGATGAGATGAATAATCCCATTTAAGGGTCAGTTGACATTGCCAATGCATTCAACAATTATTTTACAACTGTTGGTGACTCGACGCAGTCTACTTACAAAATGCACAATACTGAAAAAAAAACAGATTAATCACAGAACACTATGATATAATGAGTAGTTTCCATTTCTCATCTATATCATCTGGGGAACTGTATTTAATAATTAATTCTCTTAGAAATCGATCGGCTCCTGGAATAGACGGGGTGTCAAATTGTACTGTAAAAAAAACGGCTTGCTTTCTGGTTGATGTTTATATTTAATCTAATGTGGCTACAGGAAATACCGCTTACTTTAAAGAAATTCCAATATTTAAAAAAATGATAGAACATCTATAATAATTATCGCTCAATCTCCCTCCTCTCGGTATTTTTAAAAATATTTGAAAAGGCTATGAAAGCTAGGTTTGTAAGCTTTTTAGATAAATTCAATTTTCTATCTCCCTTACAATTTGATTTTAGAAAGAACAGAAATACCGAACAAGCTCTATTGTCATTTTTAGAACAAATAAGTATAAACATTGACGGCAGTCTAAAGGCGTCCGTGTTATTTATAGATTTAACTAAAGCCTTTGATAGAGTGGAACATTCTACTCTTATAATGAAGCTTTACCGCATTGGCTTTCGCGATACGATCCACAAGTGGTTATATTCATATTTAAATGGTCGTACTCAGGTAGTTAAAATAAATGGTAATTTTAGCCATGTTCTGCCGATTAATGTAGGGGTTCCTCAATGTTCAGTCCTTGAGCCTCTACTGTTCCTGATTTATGCTAACGGAATTTTTAGACAACAATTCTGTGGCTCTCCCATTGCATTTGCTGATGATTTCTCGGTTGCCTATAGTAGTCTTAGCTTACAAGATAACATTATGTATATTGATAACGATTTGAATATGCTCTCGGTTTGGCTCAAAGCTCACAATCTTCTTCTAAGTGATAAAATGAAAATATTACATTTTCGACACGGATTGTCATCACCACCAGCCATTAAGTACCATGAGTATAGTTGCAATAGGATCTGTAATTCCAGTGGATGTTTCGTGGTTGACTTGGTTCATGTTTATCGTTATCTTGGCATTTTGATAGACGAACAATTAAATTGGAAGGCGCATATTTTTTCTCTCTCTCTGGCACTATACATCCCATCAAGGGATTTGGCCGCCTCAAATGAGGTTTCATAATCATACTTTCATTTCGGATAATGAGTGATTAATTCATTGGTCCTAAACCAGCCGTGAAATTTTTTCCTTATCACCACCGGGAATCGAACCCGGGACCTCCGGTCGCTGGAGCAAGCATGCTGACCACTTTGCCACCGGGGCGGCAAGGCGCATATTGAGGTTTTGAAAACTAAGCTTTTATTGGTAGCAAGGAAAATGTACGTTTTGCGTTCATATTGTCCATTATATTTATTGAGAATGGTGTATTTCGCATTAGCTGATTCAATCCTGCAATACGGTCTCTCCTGTTGGGGTAGCGCATGCAAAACCACGTTAATGCCATTAATTAATAGGCAGAAACACATTGCTCGAATCATCTGTTTTAAAACTTGTTCACCCCTCCTGGCGCATATTTCAAACTCTCGACATTTTGCCACTGCGCCACATGTTTGTCTTCAAGGTATTAAGAATTTTTTACAATATTAGCGCAAACTCTTTTATTAACTATTCAGACTATAGTCTTCGATCTAGTCTTCTACTCAAAAAAAATATTCCAAAATATAATACACATCTCAGAAGAAGTTTTTTCAATGTAATTTCACCTATTATCTTTAACAAGTTACCTTGCAAGATTCGTTAAATTATAAGTTGATTTAATACTCTAAATTGTATTGTTATGTTATAATTTTTTTTTCTAAGTATTTTATAATTACAAAAATTTTCTCGTTAAAAAGGAATCAGTGTACCTGTCCCGTGTTCTGTTGAACCAAAGGTACATTTTTTCTTACCAATTTATACATATATTGTTAAATTATTGTATATTTCTTGTAAATAAAAATTGGTAATGATTAAAAGAAAAAAAATTATAGTCGTTTGACTCTAGCCATAGAGGTGAATCACGAGCTCTTGAGCTGTAACACCGGGATTGCTTAAGTTTTGACTACAAATATGTATACATACAGATTTTCAGAAAATTTCAATGTAAAACCCTTAATATAATCGATTGAATCTCGTCTCCTAGGTGATTCACGAGCACGACATATACCGCCAGATTCGTTGAATTAGTTTTGACTAAACTGAGATATTTGCAGAAAAATTCTGTCTAGTGCTGAAGAATCGGTGTGAATTGCTTGTGAGGCGAGATTCATACACCTACATCTCGTGAGTATACCAGATAGAATTTTCCTTTAAATCTCTCTGTTTGCAGTCAAAACTTCAAACGACTATATATATGTATTCATGAACTACAAATTAAAATTTCGAGTTAAATTTTATGTGTCACGTAGCCTTGTTTGACCGTATTTTGGTCAAATCACAAATTTGATAGTTGACAATTACTTAATATGTTTTTCGCTTGCTGCTGGTCAGGGCTGGACAGAAACACGTTGACTGTTGTGTAAGAACTAATATTTATTCCATAATTCATTTGATTTATATACAAAAAAGATCATTTATAAAACTATTGATTATGCAAAAAATGTAAAATTAAATGTAAATGCCCTAGTCAATATGAAAACCGATATACATATTCCGTGTCATCAGTATTAACGGATGTATATGTATATGGAAAAATTGATATATTCAATGTCATAATTTGATATAAGTGTTGTTGTTATAACATTCTCCCCGGCCAAGATGTGAAGATTATCTAGCTTTATACCAGAGCCTCTAGAGGAGTGACTCTGTCTGGTTTATTTTTGGTTGCATCAATTCTCCTTTTGATTGCCACGAAGACTATGAGTATGAGTACGAGCGCAAGGAGCCCATACGTGAGTGCATAGTGGTGCACGTGGTGATGAGATAAGCTTTGCCCTGTATTCATCGTTACTGCCCTTATTCTTTGCTGTAGTTCTTCGATTCCTTGTACCTTTGACAAGTCTTGAAAGTGATGGGAGTAACCTTGTGGTTGCTTGGTCATTTCTGTTGAGAGATTAAATGTTGGTAGTATTGAGGAGTATACTTTGTGATAGTACGATTGCTTCGCTGGTATGCTTATCGTTCTTCCCTTCAGTGTACAACCAGAGCCTAAGCTCAGAATTCCACTTCTTGATATCTTTGTAGAAAATGGCTCTTGTTGACAAACGATACTGATCGTACGTTCAGCTGGTACTGAATAAAGCCATCTGTAATCTCTTAGTTGGATCCATGTATCGGGCATGTTGTTCGTCCTCCTTTCGACCACCTCGCATTTGTTATTCACTTTTTCTTGTCGTAGCAGGAGCAGCTCACATAAAACATCATCTTCTTGATTCTGATGCATAGCCTGGGTTAGCTGGCATATGCTAAAGTCGTTGGTGCTGATACAGTTTTGCCATTCAGAAGTTGTCATTGAAGAATATGTGTGCCGATGCAAATCTGTCACGAGAAGTTCTATTTGTGGCCGTATAAATATAGATGGACTGTTGGGGGTAGGCAGCGGTATGGGCTTATATATTTGGTATATTTCCTTATATACTAATGGCAGCTTCACCTCAAATATCAAATATTTGCCTTGCAGCCTTGTCTTGGCTGTCATTAGCTGGTATAGTGCCAATATGTCATCTGTGTCATTGATATTGGGAAGCATTAGTTTAGGTGGTAGATTTCTCGTCATAAAATCTATTTCTTTTTTCAGTTGTTGTGTCGTTAAAAGCCTCGTAGTAATGACTCTATTGTGCGTATCCAATACTGCTTCTATCAGTGTATCTTGAATCTCCTTGAATGCAATCATGCGTAACATTGTATGTATTGATAGAGTTAGAAAGTTGCTTTTTTCATCGTTGCTCTCCAACGCCTCTTCTACCTGATTCTTGAACACAAGCCAATGCTTGTTGACATCTTCTTGTCTATTTTTGAAGACGTTTATAGTCGCATCTATGATTGACGTTTGATTCTTTAATAATGCCGTGAAATGGTTGTTGTTCATCTATTTCTTCCTCATAACGTACCGCGGCCCTGTCATCTAGCACCCCAAATAACTCATTGGCTATATTTCCTCCTAAGTTAAAAAGTCCACGTTTGCTTCTTCCAAAACTCACCTTATGGTGGTGAAGCAATTCATCCTTGTGCTCCATTTCTTGTAAAGATTGCTCGAACGATGGTTCTATTAGTCCACATGTATTTTCTCTTGATCTTTTAGCGATACTCGAGTTTGTGAAGTTGTCGTCAGGATATGAACAATATTTAGCTAGTCTGTCTATGGAACGCTTATAGGCAGCCAGTTCTGCATAATAGCTGGTTAGATTATAATACACTATTATGTTCCAATCGTTGTTTGTAAGTTTGAGCTCTCCAATGGATTCAAAATAGATACCTGGTTGATTTTCGAACGTTGTGATATTGTATGGTAGTGCGCTCGAATTACAAAAACTGAACGTAATTAGTAATATGAGCAGTTGTGCATAGATCTTCTTGGTAACCCTGGCAACTCGAGACCTGCCAACCTTGTGTTGTCCTACCTTGTGTTGTCCTACCTTGTTGTCGTCTGCTGTTACATCTTCATCTGATTTGCTTGTTGGATTTTGATTATCCTCAGTTTAAAGGAGACTTATCTTTGTAATCGGTCTCTTGAAGATGGTGCTTTTTGCACCTTTATTGATACCACTCTGGTTAGACCATCTGACCCTGGATGAGTATCTGTTATCCTTCCCATTGCCCATTTTGTAGGTGGAAGTTGTTCATCCTTTATTAGAACTAGCTGACCAATCCTGTAGTTTGCTTTTGGTTCTTTCCATTTGTACCTTTGTTGTCGACTGTTCAAGTAATCCTTAGACCATATTTTGTATGAAAATCGTGAAAAGTCTATGAACTCTGGTTGAGGAGGTGCGTTGATAAATAAGCAATTTGTTTTTAGTTCCTCATTGGCTGTTTCTTCAGTTGGTTCAAGTGCTAATGGATAATTTGAGTTTTTTAACCAGCTTGGTCCTTCCCACCAAAGTTTATAGTTGCGCAAGTTTTGTGCGTTCATGCCATGTGAAGCTACATCTGCGGGGTTATAACTGGATTTTACATAATACCACTGACTTGGTTGCATAAGCGACTGAATTTCCGCTATTCTGTTACCCACAAAAGTTTTGTATTTACTGGGATCGCCTTTTATCCATCCAAGCGTTATCATCGAATCCGCCCACGCATAGGTAGTAGCGTGTTCCAAATCCATGGCATCTTGAACTGTTTTTAATAACTTTGCCAATAGTACGGCACCGCATAATTCCAACCTTGGTAACGATATTCTGTTTTTATATGAGCGACCTTGGTCTTTGCTGCTATTATAGATAAACGACCGGTGTGCCTTGGGAATTTATTGTCTTATAGTATACCACTGCTGCAAATGCCTTCTCTGATGCATCGCTGAATCCATGTAGCTCACTTTCGCCTTGTTGCCTTTTTTCTATCCATCTGTTTATGGTAATATTTTCAATTGCATTCAAACCTTCTTTGAATTTACTCCATTGTTGTTGTAGTTCAATACTTAGAGTATCATCCCATCCAACACCACTTATCCATAGTTTCTGCATTAATAATTTTGCTTCTATGATGATGGGTGCAAACCATCCTAATGGATCGAATAGTTTGGCTACTTCTGCCAATATGCTCCTTTTTGTTGGTTCTTTTATATTTTCGGACAATGATATTTTAAGCCCAAAATTGTCGAAAACTGGGTTCCAGGTTATTCCGAGCGTCTTAATTGTTTCATCGATGTTTATGGAGCATAGCCCATCTTCGCGAGCGTTTCTAGGTAGATGTGTTGTCAATTCTCTTTTGTTACTTGCCCATTTTCTTAGATTAAAACCTCCAGCCTTCAGCAATTGTATGAGTTGTGATTGGGCTTCTAATGCTTCTTCTAATGTATCAGCTCCTGAAAGCAAATCATCAACATAAAAATCTTTTAACGTTATTTTTGACGGGATTGGGTAGTTTTTTATTTCATCATGTGCTAGTTGACATAAGACTTTAGTGGCTAAATATGTTGCTGACGTGGTCCCATATGTTACTGTTTTAAGTTTAAACGTTTTGATTTCTTCTTTTGGTGATTCTCTCCACAGGAGCCGTTGATAGTTTTGATCTTCTTCATTGATTATGATCTGGCGGAACATCTTCTCTATGTCGGCTTTGATGACGAATTTATGTTTTCTCCATTGCATTAGAATTGATATTAGATCCTGTTGTAACGTTGGACCGTTTAGCATTAAGTCATTCAATGATGCACCGGATGTTGTTTTTGCCGAACCATCGAACACGACTCTAAGTTTTGTAGTCGTGCTGTCTGATTTCATCACTGCGTGATGTGGTAGATAATATGCTACAGTTGAGTCTTCCTCATCTTTTAGCATCTCCATTTGACCAAGTTGTTCATATTCACGCATAAAGTCTGTATAGCTTTTTCTGAGATTTGGTTCTCTTGACAACCTTCTTTCGACTTGAAGGAACCTTGCTATTGCCATGCGTTTAGAATCTCTCAAATGTATAGCTGGATCCTTTTGAAATGGGATACGTAATTCGTAGCGCCCATTGTTCAGTCGCCTGTGCGTGTCACGAAAGAATTCTTCACACTCCTTCTCTGGCTTTGTGTGAATGCGTGGAGGATGCATTTCTACTAACTCCCAAAATTTTTTTAGTTGTTCATCTATCTCAGCCGATGAGACGTGTGAGTTGTATTTTAGCTCTGTTGTCTTGTTGGGTGTAGATATTCTTCCTAAAATTACCCAAACGAATTCCGTGAGCTGTGCTGCTGGTTCGTTTTTATTTCCTTTGATGCACTGTGGCTTCAAGATCTGCGTGTAATAATCTGCACCCAGTAGTATATCAATCGGTGCGGGAATGTTGTAGTTCGGATTGGCCAATAGCAGCTCATTCAAATGTTCCCTTTTTTCAGACATAAACGGTTTTTCTGGCAGATTTTTGCTTATTTTGGTGAGTACTAGAGCTTCAATTTCTATTGAAAATGTTGACGGATATCTTGGTTGTAGGTTGATATTTACAATACTATTGACTCTGCCAGCAACTTGTCCGCCTACACCATGGACCTCTGCACTGATTTTACGACCTAATAGATTTAAACGTTGTTTGGCTTCTGTTGTTATAAATGATGTTTGTGAGCCGGTGTCGATCAGCAATCTTAAAAGCTCCTCCCTTCCATCAAACCTTGTGGTTTTGACAAGGGCGGTTGCTAAAAGTGTTGTCTCATGCGTTTTCATCGCACTCTTGGTTGAAATGCTTCTTGAAGTTGTAGTTGTAGACTGCTTTGTATGAAGTAGACTGTGGTGCTTGCCATTGCATTCTTTACATCTTGATTGAATATAACATTGTTGAAAATTGTGTCCAGTGGCTAGGCACCTTCTGCATAGATCATGTAAATTGACAAGCTGTATTCGTTCTATGTGACTCATTTTGTTAAATTTGTGACAGCATTCTAGATTATGATTTCCTGAACACAAGATGCACGATTGATTTTTTACTATTGTTGCACTGAGTGCTTGTTGTTTATGGCGAATGCTATCGTTTGCCGGCGTTAATTTTGGTAGTCGTAAGGTTTCTAGCAGTTGATATCGCTGTTCCAGAAACTTGAGAAGTCCGTTTGTAGATTGAATCTCCTTTGGATTTTCTAATGACATCCCATATGATTTAAGAGTCTCGTTGTCAAGTTTTTTTGTTAGAAATGGAACTAGCCAGGCACCCCAGGTCGCAATGTCGACTCCTAAATTCTTTATTGCATGTAAATTTTCCCTGACGGTGTCATGCAATATTCTAATTGCAGATGCTGCTTCTTGTTGAATATTGTGTAGGGCAAAAATAGCGTTAATATGGTTGTTTACTAGCAACAATGGGGTCAATCACGTAGTTTTTATTGAGTTCCCGCATTTTCGTTTTTAGCTTAGGCTAGAGCTATCTAGGCTTCCCAGCAATTGAAGGGATTACTTAAAAATACATAAAAGTAGTATTTATAATTTTATAATTTCGGACCGAATGTTATAAATGTCATGATGTTTTTTTTACCAACTTTATTTTAACCAATTTACAAGAACATATATGTATATATATTACAAATGGCAAAGTATGATAAGATAATTGTACCCTTGGTTCTTATTGCTCGTGTCGGGCACAATGATTCCTTATTAACTAAAAATACAACCATAACAATAAAATTAGATTAAAAGAACACAGAAAATTACAACAATACTTAAATTATCTTAGGTAAATAAAAAATAAAAATAAAATTGATTTATACTTGGATTGAGAATAGTTTTTCTACGTCTTGCGTTGCAGTTAAATCAGTTAAATATACTGTTTGAGGGCTTAAGAGAAAACAGAGATGCTCCCAGACATTCTAATTTCAAACGGTAAATTATTCAAGATGATGGGTGAAAACCACATTGAAGAAATGTGTGTTACTACACTAATCTTAAAACAGCCTGAGCTTTGTTACAGCCAAAATGACGGAAAGAAAGAGTATCAGGTAGTTCCTGCCTATTCCTAAAATGTATTATTTTAGTTTTCTCACTCAAAAGTAAGTTCTGAGCTTGTAGCCATTAAGCCAGTAAATCTAAAACGTGTTCGATCCGTGATATGTTAGCCTGTTTCCTTGAACCAGCGTACACAAACGAAAAGTCGTCAGCGAAAGCGGTGAGGAAGCCTGCAAAAGGACGTCGGAAGATTCCATTCACGTAAATGAGGAATACCAGGGGTTCCAACCCCGATCCCTGAGGAACTTCTCCCGTAATTGGCAATTCTCCGCTTAGTTGGTGATTACCACGCACTACTTGTGATCGATCAGATAGGTAACTACATAGCCACCTATAGACCATTCCACGGAAGTCACAACAATAAAGTTTCCTTAAGAGAATCGCATGGTCAGATGACTTCAGAACTGTTAAAATAGTGAATAGAAAAAATGGAAAGAAGCGATATTGGTCAGTAGTTCTCTAAACTCGATTTATCATTTTATTTAAAAATTGTGATAGCTACAGCTCGCTTTAGGGCTAATGGATAAATCAATGTATTGACACCTAAATTTATGATGAAATTTAAGGCATCCACAATAACAAGCCGTATAATTCATTCAGCCATAATTGCATATAATTCACCGGGGAAAATCGTGGGGGGGGGGGGGGGGGGGGGGAGCTTCTCGTCGTATCGTAGTTTTCTGTCACCAATCTATGTTTTACCGACTCATCCAAAGTAACAGTCGAACAACTGGATTCACCTATTTGCACAAGAAAGTTGTTAAACTCATTTGCAATGGCACCTGGAATCAGAGATAATACTACACGACCTACAATTTATTTCTTTAATTTCAGCAGACTCGGGGTGCCCATGTATCAATTCATTTACTGACTGCCAGGTTTTCCGGGCATAAGTGCCATTAAAATTAAACTGTTCAACGTAGTACTGCTTTTTACTCTGATTTATTTTGGCATTAGCGTTGCGACATAGTTTGCAACTATAGTTAGCGGTATTGTCATTTGGATTTTCCCTTGCAAGCTGGCATATTTTATTTCTCTTGCGTATATTTTTAATATGTGATCAGACATCTAAGGCCTAAGCTTAATTGCTTTTCCAGCTTCAGAGATAGTTTTTGTGCAGCTTCAAAGATGATGATTTAAAATATTTAGAAAATAATGAAAAGCAAGTGACCCACTGGATTGGCTATATGCATCGCGCCAATTCTCCCATAAAAGCAGTTCTTGCAGTTTGCAATAGTCAATGCGGACAATCTCAATAGAGTTTCTTATGACTGGTGTAGAAATGGGAATTCCAATAAAGTTTCTATTAAATAATGATCTGATATGCCCAACTCTGAAACATTGCATGAGGGACTTCGGAAGTATACCTCTGATCATACCTAAAGAGTATACATTATCGATACAGGTTGCTGAAGATTTAAAAATCCTGGTAGGTTCAGACACAAGAATATCACGGCCATTAACTGACACCACATTTAGTAAATTGTTGTCGACATCAGTATTTTTTAATAAGAAATCTATATTAAAGTCGTCCATAATTATAATATTAGAGTTAGATAAATCAGCCAAAAAAATATCGAATTCCGCAATGAATTTGGAAATGTTAAAGGAATTAATCTGTACGTGCAGAAGGCACATACTAGTTTTGACCCTAACATAAAGGAAATGCTTGTGCCATAAAGTCGAGCTTGATATGTTTATAATTGAAATCGTTCCTAGCGTAAATTACCACACCACCAGATCTGTAATTCACATTACACCCGGCAAACAGATTATAATTCTCCAGACTGAAGTTCGTGATTTTGTCCTCATAGACCTAGATCTCCGAAAGGCCAATCAACATAGGCTTTACATTCGCAGAATCCAAATAAGCAAGCAGCCTATCTGAATTTGATTGATGTAATTTTTACTTCAGTCCAATTCCACGGTGTGTGACAAAGTTCCAGCCGGGCTTTAAATATTGCTTTTAGTCATGACAACGACAAGTCGGTGGTGGTACACTGATCTAATACTTGAACCAGGAACCTCTAATTAAACCTATTTATTGGTCACATGTCATGTTAGAAATTATAAGGCTCCTACACGCTCGAGTTTCTTTAGATTTCTGAAGAGAACGCCATGAAGGTGGCTTAGGTTTACCTAAAGAACTGCTAAGGCTAACAACAAGCTCTGGTATTGATGCAGTATCCCATTCGGTACTCCATCTGTCTCTGGAAATAAATTTATAGACGGTTTTTGTATTCATTTTTTGTTTCCACTTTTTAGTTCTTTACATTGTTCTTTATAAAATCCGAGGCAAGTCTAATAACTAAAACTTCTTGCCTATTGTTGACTATAAACGTAGACTAAATAAAACCAGAATCAGTCAGATTTCGTCAAAATACGCAAGCATTTTAATCAAATTCGCCCGACTCCAAGATCACGTCACTGCAGCCAAAAGATATTTGTGTCGCATAGGAATTGAACAAATGTACACATGTGTTCGTTCGAACCGGCCTATGCAAAAGATCGCTACAGCCGCCATACGAAGGTCCTTTCCGTGTTGTTAGCCGGAGTGAAAAATCATTCTTTCTGTAAATAAGAGGAAAAACCAGTAATATTTCAATCGACAGGTGAATGATGATTGAAGTGATGAGAAGACTGATTTTTTCAAATCAATAATCTCATCCGTTCGAAACTGATTGTTGCGATTCTTTTCCATGTATAACTCAAAAATTCAAGTGAAATTTTGATTTTCGTCATCTTCTGACGACGAAATCGTCCGTAATTCGAGTTTAAGCCAAATAGGCACCAATCTGACTAAGCCAGATAGGTAGATTTTGACTATAGGTGTTTTGTGGGTCTGATGAGGTTATAAGGGCGGAATATCATATCTGTTTCTTACAACCGAAAATGGTCGATAAAGAAGTTTAATAATTATCAAGCACTCAAATGTTTGTAACTATCGTTAAAATGGTTTGCAGTTCGAGATTATTCCAAACAGACACCAATCTGGTTACGCCAATGATGAACCAAGCCCATAGGTAAATTTTAATTATCGATTGTTGGGGTAGGTCTGATGATTTTATAGAGGTAGAATGCTATTCAGCTAAATTTTTATTATAGTTTGGGGTGATTCTGATGCTGTTATAGAGGTGTATAGTATTTTTGATTTTCCTCATGTTTTTCGATAGAATCGATCATCATTCGAGATTTTGTCAGATTAATACGAAGCTGACTATGCCAATTCGGTGACTCATGACTATCTTCTGTATTTTAAATTGTGAAATTAAATATTTCATCCCTATACCCTCCTCAAACCCCCTTCAAACCTATAATTAAAATCTTCTTATGGTCATATGGGCTATCAATTCGGCATAGTCAGATTGGTACCTATCTAGGGACCAGGACTCGTACATTCTCTTTATTTGATTTAGATCCATAAAATGTCGTCTGAGTAGTGAAAAAAATTGGTTTAGAAATTTAGTAGAAATGTACTCATTGATATAATTACAACCGGGTCTCTTCCAAAGTTCTATTACTCAGAAATGGTTATTGGTGGTCATGATTTTAAATACAATAATATAAAAGTATTTAACGACAGTATTCGAATTATTTAGCCTCGAGCAGCAGGAAAGACAAATTGTTTAGTCATTTCACCCACTTTTCACCCTCATTTGGTCGATGGAATGATTTCCGCTGATTCTTGTTCCAGCAATACATTTAATATATCACGCTACTATCACGACACTTTCCTATAGTAAAAACTCAATCATAAATATAATTAATGGTTGGCTTGTAGCTGCAAGCAATGAATTAATTTTTTTAATATTTTTATATTTATATTTATAAAAAACTGCAATCACAATAAATTTTGAGCCTAATTACAGTGTATTACAACAAATAATAAATATTATTTATTTACACTTTCTTTAAATATAAATAAATAAATAAATAACAGATTGGAAATATAATTATGCTGTTGAATTTTTTTTGTTGAACAAATTGGTGCTCCAAATTTTTGCAATTTCTCATATGCAATACAATTTTTAATCTTAATGATGCGAATTAACGATGTTGTCTGCAAAGGCGGGTTACATCGTAAACGTTCTAAAACCGTATACGAATTAAATATGAATTATATATGCGATTTGTAAAAGTTGTCGCGGAAATATGACATTATGTGTGTGATGCTCAAGCTGATGATGTTGATTTTGTAAATTAAATAATTTTAAAATGTTAAAACCTTCAACAACATCGCGATTCATATAAAATTACAACCCACATGGTATATATAGTATATGTTCTCACGTGTAATTAATAAATAACATTGTTTGGGATGTAGACAATTCGACAAATTTGTTTGAGTTTACTTAAGACAAAGTGTATCGTTTACGTTTATGTACTTAACCATATCCCACTATAATAGTCGCATAACATGGCTGCGGAATTCATTTGAATAATTTTAAATTTTGACTACAGTGTAATGTTAAATAATTAATTAATTATGTATACATATTCTAATGCGTTGTCAAAATTTTTTTTTGGTCCATGATTCAGCATGTATGCATTACAATGTGATGGCAATGATCTTAATGTACCATTAAGTATCGAGACCTTGGGTTTTTAAGGTTAGGACGCCATCTCATTTTGTAAAAGGCACACATAATTTCCCATGACGTTCTCTACTTTCTATCTTTCTACTTTCAGAAGCATATCTCCGCGGCCCCTCCAATTTTGCTTAATTAAAATGATCTACCAAAATACGTACGTCAACGATCATTAAAATGTTCGCCTTTTTTTAATCGATCATAAAATGTAAATAAAATCCGGAAGAGCTTTGAACAAAAAAATAATAATTCTTAAATACCAAGACATTCGGCAAGTCGACCAAAAAATTAATTGCAACTGTATCCAGTCGAACAAAAAAATTATGCAAATTTCTTTCCTCGTTTCGTAAATAAAATATTCCAAATATGTAAATGCGATCTCGCATTTTGAGGTACATACAAAATCAGCTAAAATTTCGATTTCAAGCTGTCACATCATTCGCTGTATATTGTGCAGACCTTAATCCCCGCGTAAATATGGCTAGCACAACACAAAAAAACATTAATTATTTTCTAATCAACATCAAAAGATCTAAAACCAATTTGTTTACAATAATAAATCTAAAAGCTAAACCGTCTTAAGACACATACATCGCAGTTACACGTAGAAAGTAACTAATTTTTGTTATTTTTACTTCATCTCTAATTTCATTTGCAACGGCAAGACTCGAGACAGAATAACATCACCCAAGACATTGTACAACAACAACAACAACAACACTTAAAGGTTTTTGTTTAAATTTTACATCTAGGGTACAATACAAATCAATATTACGAGCATAAATTTTATCTCTAAACTTTGCCATTTCAATCATCGCACAACTTCTTGTGGTACACTTTGTGTTGCCATCTTATGCCATTGGTGTTGTTGGATTTAGATTTCGATTTGTTTTGCTGATTAAAAGAAATATTTTTTATAAATACACGGCAGATTAACAAGTCTCGAGATTAGAGGTCGTGTTTGTTGTAATTAAATGGGTTTGGCGTATGTTAACGAAATCGATTATCGAAGTAGAACAGCGAGGAGAAAATTATATGTTTTTTTATAAGTTAACAACCATTTGAAATAACTCCCCCCTAACCCTCTGGAGGAAACTTATTTCCATTTTATGCGGTTAATATATTTAAAACTGAATTTTAACCTCACCCTACTTCCTATTCGGTTAGGTTAGGTCAGCCTTCTCACAGGATCTCCGAAAAGGCAGTGTCCGGTAAATACCCTTACGATTCTACCTAAATCACACTTCCTTAGTGTGATTAGAATTTTAGAGCGCTTGAAGTTCAGCACATGCCATACTTGCTACGCTACCCTACCAATTGGACTGGCAAGCCATCTAACATTTGCTAAGGCAACTGCTTTCTTATGGCTTGCCGCTTTCAGCAAAGACATAGGTCTTCTTAAACATGCTCTTCCTGGTTCCATTTGAAGAGTCGTACAATCCAGAGCAACTGGATTTTGAAATGTTCACTAATCTCGTTAAGAGATGTGTGACAATTCAACGACACCCTTGACGCCAGGGAAACTGTATCCAGTGAAAGAATGGCCGCCCGTGTTGTGTTGCGATGCCGGATTATGTTCGATGGTCGTTTAATAATATTATTCCACGTAAATAAATAAATCGTTTTTATTATAATAGTTTATAATTATTTATTTAATTATTTTATTTTAAATACAACTACTGTTCCAGATTACAACAAATAAAAAATAAGCATGCGTCTACTCGCTTTTAATGTTCGAACTCCAATCTAACATCATCTCTTTCATTTCTCTCCTTTTCGTCAAAGAACAATGATACACACTGTTACAGGCTGGCTACTGCCAACCTGCAGATTTTCACTAAACGCATGCAGAGGCCTCCACGGTGATTTTTGCCGGCTACGTTCTCAGGGAGAAGTGCGAAGGGTCGTGGGGTTTGAGGCTTGCATGTGTTTCTGGCTTACACCGTGATCATACAGATAATTAAATAAAAATAAAAACGCAAATGATAATAAACCGAATGTTTATTATCATTTGCCGAAATTCGTCGGCCGGAACCTGAGGAACGAACAGCTGATAATTACAAACCGAGAACGGTGCCTTGGTGCGCGCATCCATCCGAATTCAAACGAGGCCAAGCCCTGGTTACGGAATTGGATGCGGGCACCAAGGGACCGCAAACACTAAACCGACACAGAGGGAGCCTCCGCTCCCATCATACCGACCGAAAAATTTAATATTTCATTTTATTTACAAAAGAAAGAAACAAAGAAAAACGAAGAGACAACTTCCCCCTCCACCCGTACCACGATAAGAGAACGAGAAAGAGAGAGAACAATGTGTACCGAGCGTGCACCCGCTGTGCGGCGCTCGATTACAAAATGTAAAATTTAATATAATATATAAAAGTATAAAAAAAAAAAATAAAAAAAATCAAAAAGTAAAAATAAAAATAAAAAAATGGTACCTTAATTACAAATAAAACAAATTGTTGCGGCCTTGAGCGGCCGTCATGCCACAGGTGATGTGCCACACCCGGACCGTTGCGGTGCCTTTCACCGTTACCAATAACAACGAGGTGCCGGTTGGCAACCCGTTACGTTGCGGGGCCTTTCCCCGATACCAAAAAGATTAAATCGGGCAACCGGTTGGTCGGCTACCCGTTCGTTGCGGGGCCTCTCCCCGATACCAAATAATAAAGACCGGTTGGCCACTCGTACTGTTGCGGCAGACCACCGATAACCAAAAATATAGGGCGTTAGCTTGCCGACAAATATAATTAAGCCAATGTTGCAGCTAGCCGAAATACCGAAGAAAATAACTTAATGGGCTGCGTGTCGACCTCCAGTAACTTGTAGCGGACATCCACAACACTCCTCCTTCCGATTCTAATATTTATAGATCACGACACAGAAAGGTTTTAGTCGCAAATTCACAATCAATTAAACAATTTGAACGACTTGCAATCGAATAATTTATACTGTAGTAACAGTATAGCAGCTCGGCACACAGTTTTTATGTGACCTTTAATCATCAACAACTCGAAACTATTTCGGCACAAATACACAGTTTGGGTTTTTTGTTTTCTCAAATTAATTTTATTAATATTATCCAAATAACCCCTCAAAAATATTTTTGTTTTTTTTTTTTATTACACTATTTTTATGTATGTTATACTTAGAGCTTATGATTAACTATATAATTCAAAATGAATTCATACTTTACACTTGTAATCATCATAATAATAAAAACTCAACATCTAAACAAAATTAGACTTTTATATTTTTTTGTTATTTTAAATTTCAATCAAGACTCTCGACTTTACTTTTCAAAATCACAACCCGAATGACGACCACCAAAAAAAATTCGAGCGTCGCACAGCTCGTAAAACGTTTTAGAAGAAAATGCATCTCTCTTCTCTGTCTCTCCTTTATACCAAATTTTCGTTGGTACAAAAGAGAGACATACAAGAAAAAACATTTTTTTCAAAACGTTTTACTTTGCACACACTCGATGTGCATTGTTCTCTCTTCTTCTCCCATTCTCGTTCCGTTGCCAACATAACAGAAGAAAACACACAGGAATCCATCCACCAAGAAATCACGTTCAGACAGCGAAAACACGGACGCATGAAACCACGTTTAGACAACAAAAACCCGGACGCAAGAAACCACGTGGAGAATAGAAACAAATTTACAAAAATGTCTTGTTAAGACCACACAGTCGTAACAACACTATGCAATATCCTCAGCTATAATTCGAAGGTGCCACACTACACTACTTCCCTCTTATTTTCTTTTTATTTATATTTATTTATGCTAGTTTATTACAGTTAAATAAAAATTTAGATTATTTCAATAATTTATCTCAGTATGTAGAACCAATTCAATTTAAATTTAAGACGTTTTTTTAAAATTAAATTTAAATTAACCTTTAATAATGAAAATGATTTAATAAAATATTTAGATTATTGAGAAACTTATTTTCTATTGAAAATTATAATTATTACAATTATTTCTTATTCTTTTCTTTACTTATTTATTAAGATTGTACATATTAATAGGTGTATTCACAGATATACACACACGGATTATCACACTCACTAAATCGAGGTACCACGGAACAGTTTTAATCAAATTGTTCCCGATCATTATTTCGATATTTTCAGGCGACACAATTTTTGTCACTCTGAAAGGGCCCAACCAAATGGAGTCTAATTTACCTACACGTTTTTCGTTTTTTAGTAGTACAGAGTCTCCCTCGTCCAATTCCTTTATTTTAGTTTTTCTATCATAAATCTTTGAAACTGATTTTTTCTGCCGTAATGATTCTTGAGCCACTTTCAAAGAGGATTGTAAACGGAACTTCAGGTCGGAGAGATAATCTTCGTTGTTACGTACTAGTACATTTTTCGATAAAGAGTTTGGTATATCCCTTTCCCGGCCTACCCACACAATTGTGTGGGCACGGCAAAAGAATCATGTCAAAAATTTATATTTGGTTGTGTTTTGAACCAACTTACACATTTGTGTGTTCCTTTCAAAATTGTTTTCGTCCGAAAAAAACACTATAACTATACACACAATTGTGTTGGTTGTAGTTCAAATCAAGCGAAATTTTTTATGAGAAACGCAATTACATACTATGTTTTTTTAGTCACACATTTGTGTGGTTTGTACTTCAATTGAGCCAAATTTTTTTTTTCTTGGTCGGCAATGGGATATTCGGCTTACTACCAAACAATAACACAAAAGGCATAAATCCTGTAGAAGTGTGTGGAGTGGAGTTATAGGAAAATATAGCATACGGAAGCCAATTATCCCAATTCAATGAATCTACATTATTATAATGGCGTAAATACTCTACCAAAGTTTTATGACTACGTTCTAGTGCCCCATTGCTCTGTGGATGATAAGCACTAGTATTTTTTTTTTTAATAAGACGACTTATTTTTATAAATAAAGAGCTCATAAAATTTGAACCCTGATCGGTCAAAATCGATTCTGGCAATCCGAATAAACACACGAAATTTTTGTTTAGAAGTGATTTTCATCGGCAACTTTTGGTTGATAGCCGATTTATTTAACTGACAAGAAGCACAATTTGTTACGTATCTAATAATTCTTGAAATCATGTTAGGAAAATAATAATACGATTTTAGTCTATTACACATACGATGAACACCTTGGTGAGCACCTACAGGTGTGTCATGAAATTCTTTTAGAATAGTATTTATCTTGTTTTCATCTTGGAGATGAACTAAATCAGCTATATCAGGAATAATGATTTGGATTATAGGTACGATCTGATTCGTGTCCTCTAGAACTGTATCGGTTACGTGCTTTGAAATTTCTACTGTTAACATATCAGTAGAAGAATGCGCGGATTTTTGATTATGTTCTTTACTTATGTTAAAATCAGTATTTAGACTTCCACGGTTAGATTTACTTCGAGTAACAATATTTATCGAATTTGGATCCATTAAAACAATGCGACTAAGAGCAACAGCATTGGAATTTAGTTTTCCAGGTTTATGACAAATTCCATATTCAAATTCCTGTAATTTGATTCGCCAACGCGTAAGTCGTGACGATGGATTCTTTAATGAATTCAACCATAACAATGGTTTATGGTCTGTGTAAATTGTAAATTTTTTGCCATACAGATAAGGTCTGAAATGATATTGTTGCGTAGTTTAATTCTGTTTTGTTTAAAGCTCTTGAAGGGAAAGCTATAAGAAGATCGTCCGAATTTATTGTTTGCGGTCAAACAGCACTTATGGCTATATTGCTTGCATCACAAGTCAAGGAAAATTCCTTTTCAAAATCTGGATACTGAAGCACCGGAGTCCAAGAGAAAATAACATTTTTTCTTAATATAAAGTTTCTGGTAGTATCCTGCTAGGCCCAGGAACGATTTTACATCGGTAATGTTTTGTGGAGTGGGGTAGTATTTTATAGCATCAATTTTTGATGGATCCGGTTTTATCCCGCCAGATGTTGTTGAATTTCCAAAATAATTTATTTCACGTTTTAAAAATTGACATTTATCAGCATTTATTTTAAGATTAAATTTTTTCAATCGGTTGAAAACATCGTTTAACTTGTTATTATGATCTTGAAGCGTTTACCTATAAATGACCACGTCATCTAAATAAACGAAGCATTTCATGGTTGTCAATCCGGCTAGAACGTTGTTCATTAGACGTTGAAACGTACTAGGTGCGTTTTTCAAACCCATGGACATGCGGGTAAACTGAAAATGACCAAAATCGGTTGTGAACGCTGTTTTCTCACGGTCACAAACTTCCAGTGGAACTTGATGGTAACCATTTGCTAAATCTATTGTACTAAACTAGTTACTTCGTCCCAATTGATCCACTATATCCGATATATTTGGAAGAGGATAACTGTCTCCTACAGTAACGTCATTGAGACGGCGGTAATCAACCACAATTCTCCATTTTTTATCTTCGGTGGTTGATTTTTTAGGAACGCATAAAAGCGGAAAGTTCGGCGGTGACATTGAGTCCTCAAGAAATTCCGTCCTGTTTCATTTGGGTAATTTGTCGATTGATTTTATTCTTTGTAGAGTGAGCTACACGATAGGGTTGATGACTAGTTGCATGCGTAACTGACAATTTGTCTCCTTCTAAAAATAATAATTCGTGAAAATTCCGACAAATGGTTAAAATTGATCCCTTTTCATAGTCATTGAGATGTTCAAGTTTTAATTTAGATTCTAAACGCGATAGTCTATCTGATGTATTACACTGCGGTTTTTCAAGGAAGAAAACATCATAACTGTCATACGGCTTAGTCTGAATATCAATATTATTGCTTACAGTAACGCTAATTTCGGTTGTGTTCAAAATGCTAACTATAGCAGAATTGTTTTGTATTTTTAAAAGTGAATTTGGAACATACACGCCCGGTAAAATTTCTCATGATTCACAAATTCGTTCTTTATTATCCGGAAAAATTAATTTTATATCCGTTATAACTTCCGTATGAGGCGGAATTAATTTTTGTTTAACATTATCATCAGTGATAATTTTTATTGACAGCAAATTCTTTCGAAACAAAATTTTGATCTTAGATCAAAAATATAACTGTCAATACAATAAATTTGATCGAAATGTCATTGAAATGCATTGCATTGCCAGTCATTTTTTTGATCTAAGATCAAAATTCTGTTTCGAATGAATTTGCTGTTATTCAAATCTTTCAAATTCCCCGTTCAAAACACAATTTTGTTAAAAAGTCACGCCCTAACAGCCCGTGAACTGGAACTGGAAAATTGTTTTCTACCACTTCCATTGTATAAGGCACCCTTCCAGAATTTGGAAACTGCAAATTTACGTGACACATTCTTAAAGTTGAAACTACTTCTGATGACCTACCCCTGATTTCAAATTTTTGATTTTCATAGCATTGTGTCTCACCATCTACGTAATGAACATTTATAATCGATATGTCGGCCCCACTATCAATAAAAAAAGTAAATATTGTTGAATATTTGAAACATCCACTCGCAATGGAATATATCTTTTATCAAATTCATTATTGTATAATGACATAGTCACAATCCTATCCGGGTTAATTATTTGAGATTTGTCATTTTGAAAAGATTTAGAGAAATCATCAATACTAATTGGAAGGCAATTAGATGAACTTATTAAACATTCGTTTTCCTTATATCTTGGATTCGCCGAGGAGTGTTTGGCTCCGCGAAACCCTGCCCATTTCCCGATGGTTCAGAATTTCCACTGATTTGCTTCGATTTATGAGCTCCGACGTTTGCCCTGATTCTACATTCGGTCAACGAATGTCCCTGATTCCTACAGTATGAGGATGTAAATATACGTTTTTCATTTTGAAAGGAATTTGGGTTATTGTTAAAATTCGATCTGTTACCGTTTGTTCGGTTAGAATTAGATGACGAAGAATTATTAAATTGATTGTAGCCTGATTATGTAAAATTTTGTGATCTGGGTTGAGTCAATCTAGGTAAACTGAAACATTTCGAAGCTATATGACCTTGTTTTCCACATAACTGACAACTAATGACCGATTTTGAAGAACCTATTTGGAGTCTACTCATTGCTTCAGCTTGGGACAATAATACTTCCTCTTCCAAAGCTTTTGCAATGGCGTTCTTTAAAGTTTTGCATTGACTAGATTTTACTAGAGTCTTAAGAGTGGATGTCAGGCCTTCCTGAAACGCTTCTAATGCCATTTTGGACTTTATTTTTTTCACATCTTTTATTAAAGTTACTCCATCGACCGAAGAACACGCTTCGTTTAATTCAAAAAGAAGTTTCTCGATTCTAGTTTAAAATGATTTAACATCTTCTTTTTCACCCTGCTCCAATCTAACTGAATGCGTCCCAGGGAACGACGGTTACCAAATTCAGTAGTTAAGGTTATTTTAAGTGTGTACCAGCTGGTTGGTGGATCATATCTTATCAACTCAAATGCTTGTCCGGTTAACTTAACTTGAACGAATTTTAGAAATTTATCACGCTCACTTTCTTTTATAAATTATATGTTATTATTTCGTGTATAATATCACAAAATGCTAAAAAATTATATAATTGTTGTTGTGTACCGTCAAATTTATCAATTAAGGCATTCACATCTCTTAGATTAAAGTCACTCATGATACCGGATTATGTTCGATGGTCGTTTAATAATATTGTTCCACGTAAATAAATAAATCGTTTTTATTATAATAGTTTATTTAATTATTTTATTTTAAATAAAACTACTGTTCCAGATCACAACAAATAAAAAATAAGCATGCGTCTACTCGCTTTTAATGTTCGAACTCCAATCTAACATCATCTCTTTCATTTCTCTCCTTTTCGTCAAAGAACAAGGATACACACCATGCAATATCATCAGCTATAATTCAGAGGTGCACACATTATAATATGCTATAATTCGAAGGTGCCACACTGCACCCACTGTCCCCATAGATGATAGTGATATCAGTCAACGATATCACATTATGCTTCAACCAGTTCATGACCTCTTCAACCGCTATTACTTCAGCCTGGTACACGCTAGACGAAAAGATATATTTACATTTAATTCCCCACAGAACACATCAGCTCCCAAGAAATTAATGGTCTTGGTCTTGATAAGGAGACCACTATTCCAATCGTCTCGAGAGTGGAGAATCACCTTGAAAACCTTGTCAAAGTACAAACGGGGTGGCCAACGGTTCATATACGGGTGGCCAGTTGAGGCCACTTCAAATTTACGGTTGAGGCGTAACAACGCCCAACTTAAAAGATTGCCTATCGATGCGATAACGGTTTTCGGTGAGCCAATGCCCAACCCAGCGACCAGTGGTATAGGAGGGGGAGTGGACCCAACCGCGGCGTCTATGATAACATTTTTTTTTATTCTTAAATTTCAATTGCTTTCAATTTTATTTTCGATTTTTCAATTTCTCATTAAATATATTGATGTAATCCCGTACCACATAACGGGGGTCGTGCACGCGACCGGGGTCGCACATTGGTCTTGCTTTCACCTACTTTCGGCGATTATTTTTATTTTGTTTTGATTTTTTTTTTTTTTTGTAAAAAAAATGAATTGCTAAATTTTCCGGTTCTGTGTGATGGGAGGGGAATTCTATGTGTCGGCTCCATATGTACAGGCTGGGCTTGCCACCTCCTTCGGCAAGACATCCACAGGGCTGGAGTGATAAATCCAGCGTATGTGTCGTCCATTGGGGGACAATCGTAAAATTCACGCGGTCTGACCGTGGCACGTCGACGGTCCCATTCTGTCGAACTGTGAATTGTGGGTGAATAGTTGGGGATCCCTCCGAGTGAAGAGAAACCTGGTCTGTTAAGAAAATGGCCCTACCCTCTTAGCTGCTTCGTTGTGACTGGGCATCGGCCTTCCGAGGCCTTCCATCGATGGGTCGTTCGGGGTCTTTTCAGCGACTTAACTTAATTTCAGTTTCTCAGTGTAGGCCTCGCAAGCCTCTAATTACCGTACGAGCACGAACCATGTCATTACCCACCGTGAGAGAGGCTTCTGCGTGCTTAGTGGATAACTGCGAGCCATCCGTAACAAATTACCCTTTGGTCTTGCACAGTCAAGCTTCAAAAGCTTAATTTTTAATGACTCAAAAATTATTTCTTTCTTTCTTGGATTATTTTAAATTGTTAATCAAAAAAACAAGCACAACTACGAAACTGAGAGTATAGTATTTGATGCAATTGATTAAATTCGAACGGCATTAGGCCCGGTTTAGGGACACAAAATTTTTTATGGTGAATTTCAGAAATAGAAACGAATACCAACCAACTACAGTGACTGGTGAAGATGGCACCAAAAGGTAAGACATGTACCGCATCGAACGCGACAAAACTGGATCCGCGTTAGGAAAAACTTCAGTCCTCAAAAACTCGATACAAATCTCAATGAACCCCAAAATTGGCAAAAGTAGAGCAGCTAATTAAACCTTTGCCAAATGTTTCTACCGTTCACACTCGAGTTCAACGATTTAATCGTTATTGGAAGAAAATAAAATTAAAAGGGTGTACACTCAGAAAAAAGATTACTACCAAATACTTAGTTAAATTAATTTGGTTGTTTTAACACAAAATTCTGAGCTAGATAAACCAAATCTCTTGTTTAAATTAGAAAGTTGGTATTTTCTTACTTGGTTACTACAAAAAGTGAGTGAAATTTGAGTTACCAGGATATTTGTTAGGTGAATAATATTCTTGTTATAACTAACCAAATATTTTGGTTTATCTTAATTAGTTATTTTGACCTATAAGTTTTGTCATATAAACTAAGACTTAAATTCTAGCCAATCAATAAAATTCGCTAAATCATTGTGATTATACTTTAAATGTAAGTTCAAAGTATTTTCATTATTTTTGTAGTTTGATCACTGCATTCTGATGAGACGCTCGAACTTTTTAATGTAAAGAATTCAATGTTTCATTAGTTCGAAATCAAACTTCCAACGTGTTGGTTTGGTAACCCCACCTTTATGTAATTCGTTTAACCTTAAACGTTTGCAACATTTACCGCCATTTTTGTTACAATTACTAAGAAAATTTGGTAGAATTAAACTAGTAAAATAATAATAACTAATTATTAGTAAAATAATTTTTTCCCTTGGTTAATTTAACAAAATAGTTAGTCACTGTTACCAATTATTTTCCATTTCTATCCATTAAATTAACCATATGTTTTTGGTTATATTAACTAAGTTATAAATTACATAAGCAGGATTTGGTTATTTTAAATTAAAATTTTATTCAACTAAGATCTTGTTCGTTTTTTAACTAAGAAATTTGGTTAATCGAAAATCACCAAGATTTTGGCAAAATAGACTCAGATTTTTGTTTCTTTTGACCCAAGTTTTTCTCTGATTGTACTATCTTTATCATTAGCAAAATTAGTGAATATATCCTAGATCATACGCAAAAATTAAAACCGATTGACACTCGCGATTTTATGTCTACTGGACAGCGAATCTGCCCGTCAGCTATTTGCAGACAACTAAAGTAATGAAATTATATATCGTGCCCTCACTACAAACTGAAGTTTGCCTTGAAGTGGACTTCAAGGATGAAGTGGACATATCAGAGATCATTGAGTGTCCAGAACAGAGTGGAGGAAGTTCTTTAAGAAACACGACTTGACTTTAGGTTTAGGAAGGACAAATATAGTGGAGCATGTCATAGATGTGGGTAACGCTTCCCCATTTAAACAAAGGTACGAGTATTACTCTGTATCATCTGGCACTCAGAAATTCATTAATGAAGAAATCGACCGTATGCTATCTCTTGGAGTAATAGAGGAGAGCAGCAGACCGCGGGTTTCTCCAGTTGTTTTAGTATGGTAAATCTCGCATGTGTGTAGATTCGAAAAAAATTAACCTGGTCACAAAAAAAGATGCTTATCCCTTCCCTATAATTGATGGTCTCCTATTGAGAATTACGGAAACAAAATTTATTAGTATAGTCTTGATCTAAAAAACGCCTTTCCACAGATTCCGCTGTCCGAAAACTCTAAAAAAATCACTGCTTTTACAGTTCCAGGCCGTCCTCTCAATAAATTTCGCGTCATGCCGTTTTGGTTGGGTAATGCGCCCCAAACCATGTGCAGATTGATGGATCGAGTTATAGCACACCAGCTTAGAGAAAGAGAATTCGTTTATCTCGACGATTTAATGATAATCTCAGCTAGGTACGACGATCCCTTGGAACTGTTAGCTTAACGATCAACTTAGAAAAATGTGATATTGTTTTACGTGAAACTAAATTTCTTGGGTATATTATTGGAGAACAAGGACTGCGAACAGATATAAGCAACGTAGAAGCTATTCGTTTTCCACCACCGACTTCTGCGTAACAGGCTCGACGAATATTACGTGGAAAGCGCCATAATACGTCGAAAGCGCCTTTAATATTTTAAATTTTTCGTACCAACTGATGAAAGTATAAAAAAAATCGCTTGGCTGTTCCTATTCGAATAGGAATAATATTTCCCAAAGTAAGTCCACATATAGCACTTATATAACACTTATATAAAAGGATAACGAATAGGAATGAGAATGAGAATGGGAATGAGAATGAGAATGAGAATGAGAATGAGAATGAGAATGAGAATGAGAATGAGAATGAGAATGAGAATGAGAATGAGAATGAGAATGAGAATGAGAATGAGAATGAGAATGAGAATGAGAATGAGAATGAGAATGAGAATGAGAATGAGAATGAGAATGAGAATGAGAATGAGAATGAGAATGAGAATGAGAATGAGAATGAGAATGAGAATGAGAATGAGAATGAGAATGAGAATGAGAATGAGAATGAGAATGAGACTGAGAATGGCAATGGCAATGGCAATGGCAATGGCAATGGCAATGGCAATGGCAATGGCAATGGCAATGGCAATGGCAATGGCAATGGCAATGGCAATGGCAATGGCAATGGCAATGGCAATGGCAATGGCAATGGCAATATAAATATGAATATGGAAAGCCCTCCATTTATTACTTATTAAAATTATTATTATGACCAATATCTAGCACATCCTTAGGTGTATGAATTATTAGCTGTCTGTGGAGCGTGTGAAAATTAGATAGGAGCTCCTCAACTATTTAGTTGCTTTAATTATCGCTGTTGCATGTAAATAACTGCGTAACAGAGTGAATTTCAAAATCAAACTTTGCACACCGGTAGAACCCAATTAATGTTCACGAGACGCATTAGTGCTAGTTTCAGGAAATGAAAATTTATAGTTTCCAACTATAAACAATAAATACCAACAAACGAAATACCAAAATGAAATACGAAATACCAACAAATTAATGAATGAATTTCTGATAATTAGCAGTAGGCAACATATTTCTATTAGTGACTCCATTCTGGCTTACTCTAGGTTTGAGGAATTAGAAAAAGTATTTTCATAGCATTTTTGCATAAATTGTATTTTTTGACCTACTAATGGAATCAGTCGTCAGTGCTGCCCAATTCTATTGAAGAACAGAGACGTAAAATACATTTTTAATATACGCAAAAAAATTTTTTTCAGATTTCCAAAAGCTGAATTTCCAGGACCAAATATTTTTCCAAAAAATTTAAAAAAATTTTAAAATTAAAAATTTTTTAATTATGCTAAAATAAAGAGGTGGACTGCGGAAATGTCTGATGAAACGTTTACGTGTCATAGGTATTTTTTAAAGTCCGCAGCTCATCTACATCAGGTTCATTAAAATAATATTAGTCCACGACATCTGAGCATCCCAATTAAAATCGATTCATTATCAATTGGATACCAATCAAATAACTTCCGAATAATTCGCAGAAAACTACGGTTACGCCCACTACACTTGTTGCTTAAAAAAACAAAATAAAAATATGTTAACCACGACAAGAAGAAAACAAGAAAAATCCAATAATCTGTACCAACATAACATAAATCAGTATAAAACATTTTTTTTTGTACGTTCATATCTGCCACATAACAAACGTACGATCATTTTTCATTTCCACAATTTTTGTTTTCTTAATTTACATCATTTCCCTGTGCCCGCGCGCCCGTGTACCCTGCCCCAGACACTCTGTGCGCGCAAACGAATATGGAAAGATGAAGTCTAAGTGGAATAAGAAGCCCTAACGATGCACATACACGTACGAATGTGTGTGCATTGCATATACCAGAAGAAGAAAATTAACTCAATCCGTTTATGTACCGGAATTCCATCCAATGCATTTTTTAATAATAATTATTGTGAATATTATTTAATTTTTATTTTATTTTAATTTATTTATTTTTTGTATAAAAATTTGTAATCAAAATGAATTATCGAAATTTCTTTCCTCTTATAGAGGGGGGAGGGGGGGTTGGCAAACATGAAAATGTTAAAATTTATGTTTTGTGAATGCGAGCGAGCTGGGAGTACAAGTACTGGAATGAAAAATTGTTTTAAATAACGACAAAATTATTTTATTTTTGTTGTTCTCGTTTATTTATTTATTATTTAATTTTATATTTTAAATAATAATAAATAAAATAGATTAACATATCTTATATATAGTATGTACGCTTTTTGTTGTAAAGCAACGGCAACAATTTTTTTGCCTTCTTTTAACTAACAAATTGGTCGGAAGAAATTGATACTCTGGTAAACTAAGACGCAATGTTGTAGACATAATGGATGTCATTTAATTTATTAACGTCGATGAAAAATTTATTCTCAATATACGAATGGTAACAGTGATTGCTCGTAGGTGGAATTATATTTACATATATTGATATATAGGGGATACAATTACTGGCTTGATTATGTGCGTATCGTAATCGTTATGTAATGTTATGGACCATATATGGAGATGGCTGTGCAATTTGCAATTTTTAATTTAATCAAATCGAAACTTTGTAATTTGCTAGGTGTTTTTTAAACTAATCGTAACTAATTAAATGCATGAATAACAAATGAAATCATTAATTTTTGGACTGGCACTAGAAATTGGCGGGCAATCGAGGGCCTATCTTACGCCCTTGTGAAAAGGTTGATTCATTTCAACAAACAGTGAGAATAATAACAACTTCAAGGAAGCAGAACCAATTACAACAAGGACTTCGAGACCCTTCGAAACAAGATATTGCCTGCAAAAAAGACTGGCATATATCGAAACAACTGAAAGAAGATATTTTTTAATGATAATAAAACTCATAAATATCAAATTGGACGGGACTCTGCCAAGAAATTTTACGTTAATTGTGGTACAAAGCAACAAGTACTTCGCTATTAACCTATGTATCGACCAATATGCCAGAAAACAATCAAGAGAAACCTCGGTCTCAAGAACTTCCACTGCAGTTCTTAGTCTGCCACACACACAAACACCCGGAAATCCAACAGATTCAAATTAGGAAGATGGCTGTTCATTAGAAAATAAACAAATGCGTAGATATAATAGGACATGAAAACGCGGTTATGCTACAACAGCTTAAGTCACCGAGATGCTAGGTAACCAAGGCGGCCGAGAGCAACTACAACACAAGCTCTAGTAGTTAGATGCCGGAGTCGAACAACTGCGCGAGGCTACAAAGAGTAGTGAAACCCTGAGGGCCAAAATAGTGAACGAATCGAAGCGAATTTTCATATAGTATTTAAAGAGTTTATAGAATTAAATATTCTCCATTTTGCATGTACGTGCAGATAGCCCAAATTCGATCCCCGCGAAAAATGCGATGGCGCAACATTAATTGTTGCTATTATCAACCCCGAAAATTTTTACTGTCATGACAGCTGAAACTATCTTGACACAAACATTTTTCTGGGCTGAGAGTAAAAATATTGCATTTTCAAGATAATTAACATCAGAAAAATTTTCGGGCCTGGGACAAATAAGTGATACTAATTATTTACCCAACCCCGATTATATTTTTTAGAAATTTTAACGTGATATATTTTATGGTATCGGCTTTTGTCTGGTGAAGGAGAATTATTTACATTTTTTATCAGAACTTTTTATTGTTTTTATTAAACTCATAACATTTTTAGTGCGGGTAACTCCAGCAGGGAAACTTTCGAACTTCAAAATGAATGCTCACGGGAAAAAATTAGTGCTAGTCCAGGAGCCGAGAAAACGAAAAACAAATTTAAATTTCGCCTGAAAGACGAAACAAATAACACCCGATTTCTAGGAAAAACCAGAAATAATTTAAGCATAATTTTACAACTTTCCAAAAGCAGCTACACCGACGAAATTTGTGCTTATCATAGAAATATGATTTTTATAAATTTCCATTCGTAAATTGAGGAAAACCCAATTAACCCCTAAAAGATACTATGTTAAAAATATAAAATACAGAGGTAATATTTTTGTTGAACAACAAATTATTAACTAGAAATAAAATATTACAAAATCGACAAATAAGCAATTCAGATAACATATTCCTATCAAGTATGTTCATTGTCATCCGAAAAATGTAATGGCCGAATTTGCAATCAGAAGTTCCAACTTCATTAGTTTCTAGAACACTTTTTGTTAGAAAATCGTTAATTCAACGGTCGTTGTTGTTCAACGGAATTGGGTCAACTCTGGATTAGCACAAATTCAGCCACTATATTTTTCGGATAGCAATGAATTTCTATTTTTTAATTTGTTGTTCAACAAAAATATTACCTCTGTATTTTGTTTGTTTAACATAGTATCTTTTAGGGGCTAGTTTGTTTTTCCTCTTAACTATGAATGAAAAATTATGAAAATCATATTTCTATGATAAGCATATTTTCGTCAGTGTAGCCGCCTTTGGAAAGTTATAAAATTAGGCTTAAATCATTTCTGGTTTTTCTAGAAAATTTTCGGCTCTCGGACTAGCACTTATTTTTACCGTGAATACTAATTAGCAGAAATTGGGCTTAAGAGATTTTTTATTTATTATTTAGCTGTTATTCGGAAATATATATACCCGAATTTAGATTTATTACTATAATTGTTAATTAAATATCGCAATAGTATACATAAACTTGTATGGTATTGCCATAAGCAAGTTTTTTAATTTTCGGGGATAGAAATTTGGGCTATCTTCACAAAGGTTATTTTGTCATCTTTCTGGCAGTAGTATAATCCCACGTTGATAAAACTACTGATTTTTGGTGGCATAAAACTGATCCAATACATTTTTGACGTCCTCTTTCGAAGAAAATTTTTTGACGTCTAAACAATTTTGTGAGACAGGGACAAATAATAATCTGATATGGTGGGTGTGGTAGTATAGCCCATCCAAGCTGCAATAGATTTTGGTGTGTTACCAAACATGTATGAGGCCTCGCATTATCTTGGTGGAACACTACACCTTTTCTTTCCTTCTTCCTTGATCCATTCCGACCTATTCTGTATGAGTGAACCATTCCATTTGTCCAGTTGATGACAGTACTCTTCAGAATTTATCGTAGTATTTATATTGTCCGGTAGAAGCTAAAAAAAATTTCTTTGAAATCCCACCAAACAGACAGCATCTGTTACGAAAAACATTATTATAGACAACCCATTTCTCGTCCCCAGTAATAATTCACTTCAACAATGGATCATTTTTTTGACGTTTGAGAAGAAAATCACAGACGGTGATGCGACGGTGCAACTTTATTTCTGAAGAACATGTAGAACCTATATGTCGAGTTTTAATACTAAACCAAGGCATTTTGAGTGATCATAATCGATTGAATTCGATAAGTTATTCGGCGGTTTACAGCAACCAATGTCTTTATTTTGTCTTCATCAGCTTCAATTGGCCTTTCAGAACGTGGTGCATCTTCAACATCGAAATTGCCAGAACAAAATTTTGAAAACCAGTTTTGGCTCTGACGTTCTGTCAATACATCATCTCCGTACACATCATACAACATACAGAAATTATGCAAGCAATTATTAACTTTGAGATACTTACTCTCTCTCTCTCTCTCTCTCTCTTTCTTAGAATTACATGCATATTCCAATTGTCATGAATAAACTTCATAACGAAACGTTGAGGGTATATGAAATGGCCATTGCTGCTCGACGACCAAATGAAATCCATAGTTCGCAGTGCTGGGCACCCCCTTCGCAGGCAACAAAGTGTCAACATATGGCACACACAAGGTTTAACAAACTAAGCGTTGTATGCACGCGCATATGAATTAAAAGACTGCACGAAATTTTAACAATATCTACTTTATAGCGATCCAAATTCATTGCTAACGATCAGCTCTGAACAAGTGTTTCAAAGAGAAACACTTTTCTTGCCCCATTCTATTTACGATGCTTAATATCTAATGGGAATCACAAAACACTACCGCACTCCAATAATTGGATTGGCAATAACACACGATACTCACCACGGAGATTGGGGACTATCCAAAAATTGAGGTACCAATTGGAAACCAACAAACAAAACTGCTACGAATGCTAATTGTTTCTGGCTCATAAATTTCATTTATCAACGAGGAGGCGTCTAAACAACCAACGAAGAAAACATATGTGGAGATTGGTGGCATAAACGAGAGAGAGATCACAACCCAAGTACGATTTTCGCCAACATTGTGAATCGAAATGGAAACCTTAGTGTTGCCACGAATCGTGTAATCATGGGTCCAATCTGAATTACCAACCACACAAAATCGACATCTTATTGGGTGCCGATTACTATCCAAATATTTTGATGAACCTGGTTGTAAAAGGATACCAAGGAGACCCAATCGCACAACAGACCGACCTAAAATGAATAATATTTGGAAATACTGCAATTAACCAATCATTCAGGATTCAAGTCAAGGGTTACCTTGGCAGTCATCAATAACCAATTAAAGAAATTTTTGGAAATATAAGAAATACAACCCAATAAGCCTCGGCTAGATTCATTCAACTTGAACAACGCAAAGACGAGTAGTAATATCAGCTTAAATCAAATTCAGCTCGTGGGTCCTAAATCACCAAAGGGTCTGGTATCAATTCTACTACGATGGAGAGAATAAAAGATAGCATATACCCGCGACACAGAAAACAAGTACCGACAAATAAAGGTACAACCGGATAATCAACAAGAAGAAGAATAAGATCGAAGATAACAAACGTAACATTTGGGATGGCATCTGCACCTTATCTAGCTTGCGACCGATGAATGGGAAAACTTCCCAATTGGTTTCAACCTAAAAAAATGGGCTTCTAATTATCTCCTACTCGTAAAAGGTGTCGATCCAGAATTATAAGCATTCGAGCCAACTTTATTTAGCGATGGAGCAGCACAAACTTTTAAACGCACCTCAAAAACTTCCTTCAGATGAAAGAATGGCCAAACGAATAATTTTGTCTGAGTCATCCACATTATTTGTTCCACTAGGTTGGTTATCTCCAACCTTGATACAAGCCAAAATCCTACTGCAACCTCCAATTATGAAAGGTTATTTAATTTTAAATAATAATCCGTTTAAATTGGGCCGAAACAACTCCCGGTTTGCGTGTAATCGGTTTAAACTGATCGGTTCAAATTTACCAGGACAAATGCACAATTAAAAATTTTTTGTTTCAAATCTTGGAATGTTGTACCAATTATGAAAGGTTATTTAATTTTGAATAATAATCCGTTTAAAATGGGCCGAAACAACTCCTGGTTTTCGTGTAATCGGTTCAAAATGATCGGTTCAAATTTACCAGGACAAATGCACAATTAAAAATTTTTTTGTTTCAAATCTTGGAATGTTGTACCAATTATGAAAGGTTATTTAATTTTAAATAATTAATTTAATTTTAATTTAATTTTAAATAATAATCCGTTTAAATTGGGCCGAAACAAGGAACAGTTTTCGTTGAATCGGTTCAAAATGGTCGGTTCAAATTTACCAGACAAATGCACAATTAAAAAATTTTTTGTTTCAAATCTTGGAATGTTGTACCAATTATGAAAGGTTATTTAATTTTAAAGAAAAATCCGTTTAAATTGGGTTGAAAAACCTCCCGGTTTGCGTGTAATCGGTTAAAAACGATCGGTTCAAATTTACCTGGACAAATGCACAATTAAAAAATTTTTTGTTTCAAATCTTGGAATGTTGTACCAATTACGAAAGGTTATTTAATTTTAAATAATAATCCGTTTAAATTGGGTCGAAAAACCTCCCGGGTTGCGTGTAATCGGTTCAAAATGATCGGTTCAAATTTACCAGGACAAATGCACAATTAAAAAATTTTTTTGTTTGAAATCTTGGAATGTTGTACCAATTACGAAAGGTTATTTAATTTTAAATAATAATCCGTTTAAATTGGGTCGAAAAACCTCCCGGTTTGCGTGTAATCGGTTTAAAATGATCGGTTCAAATTTACCTGGACAAATTCACAATTAAAATTTTTTTTTGTTTCAAATCTTGGAATGTTGTACCAATTACGAAAGGTTATTTAATTTTAAATAATAATCCATTTAAATTGGGTCGAAAAACCTCCCGGTTTTCGTGTAATCGGTTCAAAATTATCGGTTCAAATTTACCAGGACAAATGCACAATTAAAAAAATTTTTGTTTCAAATCTTGGAATGTTGTACCAATTATGAAAGGTTTTTTAATTTTGAATAATAATCCGTTTAAATTGGGTCGAAAAACCTCCCGGTTTGCGTGTAATCGGTTTAAAACGATCGGTTCAAATTTACCAGGACAAATGCACAATTAAAAAAATTTTTGTTTCAAATCTTGGAATGTTGTACCAATTATGAAAGGTTATTTAATTTTAAATAATAATCCGTTTAAATTGGGTCGAAAAACCTCCCGGTTTGCGTGTAATCGGTTTAAAATGATCGGTTCAAATTTACCTGGACAAATTCACAATTAAAAATTTTTTTTGTTTCAAATCTTGGAATGTTGTACCAATTACGAAAGGTTATTTAATTTTAAATAATAATCCATTTAAATTGGGTCGAAAAACCTCCCGGTTTTCGTGTAATCGGCTTAAAATGATCGGTTCAAATTTACCAGGACAAATGCACAATTAAAAAATTTTTTGTTTCAAATCTTGGAATGTTGTACCTATTACGAAAGGTTATTTAATTTTAAATAATAATCCATTTAAATTGGGTCGAAAAACCTCCCGGTTTGCGTGTAATCGGTTCAAAATTATCGGTTCAAATTTACCAGGACAAATGCACAATTAAAAAAATTTTTGTTTCAAATCTTGGAATGTTGTACCAATTATGAAAGGTTTTTTAATTTTGAATAATAATTCGTTTAAATTGGGCCGAAAAACCTCCCGGTTTGCGTGTAATCGGTTTAAAACGATCGGTTCAAATTTACCAGGACAAATGCACAATTAAAAATTTTTTGTTTCAAATCTTGAAATGTTGTACCAATTCCAAAACTGAAACCGGTTTCTTATTTCAGATGAACCAGGTCGATCTAACTTCAGATTTCAAAATCTGCTCGATCTACGGATTTAAATAAGAATTACAGCTTTCGATTTACGACATAAAGATTTCACTTTTTAAGAGGTATTGTCCCAATCTCATCAATTACATTCGGCAGAAAGCCCAATTAATGGTTTCGATCTGATTTAAGTGATTTAGTTAGGTAATTCCTAAAGGTTTAGGTAACGCAGGACACTCACACAAGAGCAAATTGGTTATTAATATGTTAATATGACGATGTGCCTGATTAAAAAATTTTACTACCTGTGATAGAATGCTGGGATAACTTCATATATGTTACTTAGTACATGTTAAGTAAACTTAACAAGACTACCTAACAAATTGACACAACGAAAATTACGAAAAATTTTCATTCACACTTTGCCATATAAAATTACTTTATTAAAATTCCACAGCTGCAATGTTTTATCACAACGCGAAGCTATGCTTTTATTTACTTTTGTTATATCCGGCTCAGAAATAAATTCCAACGGCGCTTCCCAAATTTTGTCTAGCACGTTTATATAATGTCGCGACCAATTGATATTCAAAATAGTTGAATACCCGTTATATTTGCATAATATTTAAATAGTTAAGAGACACTAGCCGATGGAAGACCGGTAACGCAGCTAAAATCTATAAACCAATGGCTTATTTTATATGAAACTATGGGAATAAAAAATCAAAGTTTTTATAAATAGAATTTGATCTTTGCAAATGATTTAAACAAGGTGATCGAAAAAGCTCAAAATTTAGATCAAGTTATTTTTGTTGTTGGTAATTTAATTCAATATGTTATCTTTTATAGTCTATCTTGTCATCAATGCCACTTAATATGATGCCCACGCATTTAAATGCGAATTTTTATGCTGACCGCGCTATAAAGTGCCAATAATAAAATATCCATAATATAAAATCATGCATTAACATTAAGCGGTAAATGAAACGATTAATATCGTCGATACTTCTCTCCTCACTATAGACAGACCCAAGTACATATAAATAACAACAACAATAACCGCGAAAGTTATTTAATATCTCTAAAGGTGATGTGGTGGGAGGTTAAGCGACGAGGTACTTTATAAATAAATTGCTAAAGGTATATATAAGAAAATTGAAAAATTATAAAATACCGCGATCGATTATTAATTGTAATAATTTAATAATAATAATAACGGTTTTATTGGTAATATACAAGAAAACTATCGTAATGTAGCCAGCCAGCCAGCTAGCGTCATATAAAATAGTCGCTTTGTGTTATGCATATTCGCGCAGTCGCGTTGATAATTTCCTTGCACATTTCGCATGCTAAAATGAATTAAATCAATTATACGCGTACTTTTATTTATTATTTTAGTTTTTTATTATTTTTATTATTTTTAATTCAATTTGTTGTTATTTTATTTTCGTAACAAAATAATATATTGATTAGTTCAAAAGACCTCCGCTCGTAAAATTAATTAATTTATTGCTTTGTTACGTTCGAGTATGTTGATAGGGCGCTATATTTAAAATGAATACTGTCGTGACAGTAAGCAATAAGGAATAGCAATTGTTACAAGATTTTTTATAATAAATATTAATTTGTATATAATAATTATATACAATTATTTATTTACGAGCGAGTATTTTAAATATTTCATCAATTTCTTTGATATTTAACTGTAATTATGACTGACCTGTAGATCATGGGACATCGGATAGTAAATATTGAAAAACTCGCGAGTCACGCTTGTGGATTTAATATCGCGCCACAAACTCGTAATACGTATATTGCGATGCAACATACTCCACCGGTAACGCAATTATTTGCTTAAGTACTGGATATTTAAATTCATAATTTTGTTACTGGACGTTTATCTTCATTGGGTTTTTAATGTGACTGAACTGTGATCAATAGTGTCTACAGTGCTTCAAATGTAGGAGTTGATTCGCTTATACTCAATAAAGATGAGTTTTTACTGACTGCACTTCCACCTCCGATAAACCACCAAAATGAGGAGGATGGAGGTATAGTATGCCACTCTGTCGACCAAAATCTGGGCCGACTCTAAAATAATGAATACTGTCTGCATTGCCGATTTGTTAGTTGAAGTCACTCAAAATAATCATCAAATCGTGTTGAGGAATTTTGATGTTCTGATTTTACCTTCGTTGGGGCATGTACCTTCACAAATGAGTTGTTGAAGTGAAGTGTGAGCGACCTAAGTACGCGGATACGGTTGATCATAGATCTAAAATCTTTTATACGAGTTGGCGTAAATGATTTGATGTAATTCGATATTGAATAAGTGTAATAAAAACACGTCTGACATTCACATAAACAATACACTGAACCTAATTATACATATAAAAGTCTATTCACACCAATAGACCCAGTTTGACAGACAAAGTCTATTCAGACCAACAAGATTGCAAATCAGAAAACTAACTTCAAACTCATACCTGTCGAAGTTGTGCGTGAAGAGCGAAGTTCTTGTGACTGTGATCGACTATGTTGCTGCCGATTAGCCTAGTTTCTTGCAGAGCAATTAACTGATCGAAGAGGTAGGGGAAGCTCTCTGGGCGATTTACGCTGAATAGCCTCATGTTCCAAAATATATATTTTGTGAATATTTCGAGTCCGAGGTCGTTGTTTTAAATCCGAGGCTTTTGTTGTATAGTTCCGTAACAATTGTTTTTCCAGGTTGAGTTGTTAACCCAACGCAAACTCCCTGTACTCGTAGAAGGACCGCAGCCCTCACACACTTGGGTTATTCAAGTTACGGGGTAGGTATCGGTGGCCATCGTAAGGCGGTATTGTGAGCACTTGCTGAAGTTGCATTCAGAGACTGCTTTGGGATTCGCTAAACGGTTTCTAATGTCCGTTGAACTAAAGGATCGCTTCCGTACACCCAATTAAAGCTAAACGAGAAAAAGCAATACCCAAAAATGTTAGCCTCATCTATGGCCTGGGACGTAAATATTGAAATTTGGCCGTTCAACCTATGACCGGAGTGGCTTTTATCTTATTTAACTCTGTCAATGAAAGAGAATTTCTCTTTAAACTGTGTGTAGATCAAATGGTTTCAAGAATGGTAAAATTTAATTTTGGTTAATCAATTTTGACATAGGGCTTTGATTCATTTCACAATGTTATCTCTAAGCAGTTTTGTAAAACTTTGCAATCTCAATTGTTTCATACTTGCGTAATTGGATTTTGTCGATGGGTAAAAATTCTACAGCTACAACTTTTCTGAACTTACAAAGAAAAAGATTGTAAAAAATGCTGTTCACAAACTGTAAACTTTCCGTTGCTTTACGGCACTTGAATATTGACATAAACTACAATACATAAACTGGAAAATTTGTTGGAATAGATCGCACACAAAACACGAAAAATCTTAAAATTTACTTTAAACGGTAAATTTTAAGATTTTTCGTGTTTTGTGTGCGATCTATTCCAACAAATTTTCCAGTTTATGTAGTTTATGTCAATATTCAAGTGCCGTAAAGAAACGGAAAGTTTACAGTTTGTGAACAGCATGTCATGGCTGGGAATAGATTCAAATGAAGGGTCAGAAATTCGTTCATTAATTTGTTGGTATTTCGTTTTTAATATAATATGATTCAATATTATTTAAAAAATTATATTTCTTCTATACAGCTGCCTTCCGATTTTATTTTTGCCATCAATAAGGCAAACTATAGATTTTCATTTCCTAAAACTGGCACTAGTGTTTCCCGTGAAAATTAAATGGGCTTTACCTGTATGCAAAGTTTGATTTTGAAATTTACTCTGTTAAGCAGTTGTTCACATACAACAGCGATAATTAAAGCAACTAAATAGCTGGAGAGCTCCTATCTAATTTTCTAACTCACACGCTCCACACACAGCTAATATTTCATACATCTAATGATGTGCTAGATGTTGGCCATAATAATAAATTTGATAAATAACAACCACCCTCAATGGAGGGCTCCTGATTATTTTTTGGATCATGTTCCTATTACTTTCCTTAAACTCATTCCTATATCAAACGATAAATATATTACTAATCATATTCTTATGATTATTCCTATTCTCATTTCTAATCCTATTCCCAATCCAACTCCTACTCCTATCCATATTCATATTCGTATTCTTATTCCTACTACTACTCCTATCCGTATTCATATTCCTATTCATATTTCTATTCCCAATCCCATTCCCATTTCTATTCCATTCCCATTCCATTCCCATTTCATTCCCATTTCATTCCCATTCCATTCCCATTCCCACTCTCACTCCCATTCCCATTGCCATTCCCATTCTCATTCCCATTCCCATTCCCATTCCCATTCCCATTCCCATTCCCATTCCCATTCCCATTCCCATTCCCATTCCCATTCCCATTCCCATTCCCATTCCCATTCCCATTCCCATTCCCATTCCCATTCCCATTCCCATTCCCATTCCCATTCCCATTCCCATTCCCATTCCCATTCCCATTCCCATTCCCATTCCCATTCCCATTCCCATTCCCATTCCCATTCCCATTCCCATTCCCATTCCCATTCCCATTCCCATTCCCATTCCCATTCCCATTCCCATTCCCATTCCCATTCCCATTCCCATTCCCATTCCCATTCCCATTCCCATTCCCATTCCCATTCCCATTCCCATTCCCATTGTTATGGATTATTAATGATACACTGTAGCATATTTTGAATTTCTTGTTTAACGCATATTATATATTATTATGTACTCTAAAAATAACATTAAGAACAATTAAATTGTTATGTAATAAATATACCCTTTCTATGTATAATATTCAAACCATAAAACAAATTATATACTTAAATGTATTGATGACAATTATCTATAAAAACTGATAATCAGTTGATAATTGGGCAGTTACTCTTTAGAGCCAGATGTAAATTATTGTAATCTTTAGTTAAAAAATAATTTGAATATAATAATTTAAAATAATTAATAAAACAAAGTTTAAAATTAAATAATAAAACATTATATTTATTATGTGAATTTATGTTAATTAGAGGTGCTCCACGAATTTCCACATCTATTCAACAATTTTGGTGGCAGCGGAGGGATTGCTATTTGCAGCAAATCCTATGGTGTGGAAATTCCGTTCAATAAAATTTATTTTTTTAAATCCTAGCGATTTGTTTTATATCGTAAACAATAAAGTCTAGTGATATCTATAAAAAAGCACATGTGGTCTTTGGACCAAAATTTAAAATTAAAAAAATAATAATAATAAAAAACCATCACCCTAAATTTAAAATAATACTAAAAATTATTTTATTTTATACAATAATCATAATATATACATATATATATTTTTTTATTATTAAATATAATGTTTATTACTTTAATATAATAAAAAGTATTGTTATTTAAATAAAAATAATCTTTGACAATTTATATTGAGTAGTTCAAAATTTAATTTTTTAATCTCAACTGTAACTTTATATTTAATTCTGAAATAATTTTAAACGATTGTTGTGCACGGTTTTCAATTTATTTTTAATTAGCAATGTTGTGTTTGTAGGCGAATTCATTTCTTTAATTTCGAATGGTCCAACCCAAAGTGGTGAAAACTTAGTATTCCGAGTTTCATTTTTTAACAGAACACGGTCACCAATTTGGAAGTTTGCACTTCGTGTATTGCTATCACAGTGTTCTTTAGATTTAAGTTTTTTGTTAATAAGATTTTTTCTCGCTATTTCAAAAGATGTTTGCATTCTACTCTTCAATTCCAGCATATAATCATCATAATTATACACCACTTCTGGTTCGCGCTGTAATAAACTGGGTATCAAGGGTTTATATCCGAATAATAATTCGAATGGCATACATTTTGTTGCGCTATGCGGAGTAGAATTTAACGTAGATATTGCGAAAGGCAGCCAAGTATCCCAATTGAGTTCATCGGATTGTGTATAGTTTCTTAAGTATTCGGTCCATGTTCTGTGCGACCGCTCCAAAACTCCATTAGTTTGTGGATGATATGCGGTAGTGTGTAACTTTTTAATTTTCAAAATTTTGCATATGTTCGTAAATAGCTCGCTCATAAAATTGGCAGCTTGATCGGAAAGTATTTGTTGAGGAATTCCGAACACACAAATTACTCGTTCTATGAATACTCTAGCTATTGTTCCTGCCTCTTGATTTTCCAATGGAAATGCCAGAGAAAATTTAGTCAAATCATCTTGGATCGTAAGAATATATTTGTTTTCACGATAGGACACTGGTAGAGGACCAACTATATCTAAGAAAAGCTTTTCAAATCCTTGGGCAGAAGTAGAAGTATTTTACATCGGCATTTTATTGAGTTTACTACATTTATTTTTTTGACATAGCGCACATGACGTAATGACTTTTCTGATACGTGAATAAAATTTTTTGAAAAAATAATAATTTTTCATACGTTGAGCTGTCCGAAAAACTCCTTGATGACCGCCTAAAGGTTTCGAGTGAAATTCTTCTATTGCTTTATCTATTTCGGAATCATCTGTGAGTTGAACAACTTTAGATTTCGAGGAATTGGGAATTGTTTCAGATTCTGGAATATTAATTTCAGGGTTTTGTTTACTCTGTGATCTAGTTATCACATTTATATTTGGAATGTTTTCTGATGGTTCTGATACAATTTGTGGAGATTGACTTGATTTGATCGGTGTCCTGCTCAAAGCATCGGCGTTTTGGTTAAGAATTCCAGCCTTATGGAGAACCTGATAATCGAAATCTTCTAACCGTATTCGCCATCTCATTAATCTTGAAGAGATAATAATGCTCACACCTGGGAAAAATTTCAGGTCCATTTTCATGTGGGCAGTCCGAAAAAATTCGGTTGAATAAAACAAATTAAATAGTTAAGAATTGCACAGAAATACCCAGCCGAAAAATGCTAAAAACGCAGAATAAATATAACCAAGATTAAATGACATCCGAATAATGTCGATAATGTAGATACAAATTTTATGTAGGAAAAAAAAGTTTATTTTATTATATATTAGCATTTTGTTACTTCTTAAAATCAACATAACTATTAAAAAATTCGAAACTATTAAAACTAATACAACAAAACAAATTTTTCTAAGTGCAGATTAGATGTGTGCGAGGGTAAAATTTAAAATGCATCTAAAGTGACATATTTGGAAAATATTTTAAATGGAGTGTCTTATTATCACCTTGCGTGTACGATATAAGTTTTGCTGCTGTTTCACTAACCTACCAGATGTGCAAAATTAATATTATTGTTTGTTGATGTAAATAATAATTAGATTTTATAATTACATCGATAGTGCGCAGATGAAATAACATAAAACCTCTCAACTCTCAAGTCGCGGTTTTCGAACAAAATACGTATACTGATGTTTTTTAAATGATAATCATTAGAAAGCACAGATTGGGTACTGAACAGGAACAGGAAAAAACCTACTAAAAAACAAAGAGCGGAATGCTCGCCTGAAGTTAGAGAACAAACGCAAACGATTGTATCTGGTACTACTAATACTAATGCAGAACATCAGCAACCGTAAGAAAATCAACAACAAAAAGTTGCACCAAAAGAAAAGGCTCCTCCGCCAATTAATGTATTCGGCATAACAGAATTTGCTAGTATACAAACAATAATGAAATCAGTGACCACTAAGGAATACAGAGTAGTGTCACTAAACATAACGTGTGGAAAATCAATACACCAGATTCCAATACATATAGAGCTCGTAAGGAGTCATAAAGCTCTCTAGTCATAAAGCTCAACGAGGAAGGTAAAGAATGGTTCACATACGAAGATAAAAACAACTGTACAATAAAGGTTATGGCCAGAGGCCTTCATCCAACGTGTAAGAAGGAGGATATAATGAAGGACGTAAAGGCAAAAGATCTGCAAAATGAAGATGCAGTTAGTATCCTAAAACGAGAGAGGTCTGAGAACAATGAAGTAAAAAAAGAGGGCCCCTTATGCTTACTTATAATAAAATGGAGATAGTTGAAAAAATTTTCAACATCAAAGCAATACTAAATATGAGGGTTAAAATAGAACCCTTAAAGAGAAATACGAGGCTAATACCTCAATGCAAAAAATGCCAAGATTTCAACCACACGCAATAATATTGCGTTCGGGAGTCTAGTTGCGTAAAATGTGCTGGAATACACAACGCGAAAGAGTGTAAGGAAAGTAGAAACAACCATGCAAAATGCATAAACTGTAAAGGGCATCATCCTACGAATTACAGAGGATGTGAAGTAGCCAAGGAACTTCAAAGACTAAGAAACAAAATAAATCGGTTTCCTTAAACCTCTAAGTTAACCAGAGAGAAAAAAACCAAAAACCAAGCGGAGCCAAAGCCACTAATAATAAGTACAGGGCGGAAAACTTACTCGCAAATTGTACAACAATCATCTTATGTTATTACTGATGACCGCCTCAAAAGGATATGTAGAAGCATAGAAACCATAAATGCTAGGCTAGCAAAGCAAAAACGTGATCAAGAAGCTATATACAAGCGTCTAGAAAAGCACGAAACCACTAACGGGGCAGCAGCCCTCCTATACTAAAATCAGCAGAACTTTAAAAATTGTCACCTGGAACCCAAACGGACTAGCGCAGCATATTTCAGAGTTAGGAATTTCTCTAAATTTATATAAAATAGATAAATGCCCTAGATCGGAAAGCCATTTGACAGAAAATCATTTATTAAAATACGTGATTATGAATGTTATCATGCTGGTACCGAAGAAGAAAGTGTGCAAGTTAAAACCGTAAAAGTCGAAACTAATAATAATAATGAATACAGTATTTCCTCTATCTACTGCCCTCCACGCTATAATCTTAACAAAGAAAATTATAACACACTCTTTACATCACTAGGACCAAATTTTATTATTGTTGGTCACTTTAAAAAACACCTATTGGGGATCAAGACTTACAACCCGTAAAGGAAAAGAGCTTTTCATGGGAGGTCGGGTAAAGAACTGCGAGCTCCATTCTGGAGGTAAACCAACATATTGGCCTGCTGATGTAAATAAAATACCAGATCTCATTGATTTCTACGTAACGAAAGGGATTACCGAGAATTACATGTGCCTCGAAAATAGGGAGGTAATATATTCTGGCAATTCACCTGTTATCATGACACTCAGCACAATGATAATTAACAAGGATAGCTTGCATAAGCTAACAAATAATAAAAATGACTGTGACCTAACAACTAATTGAAAAGCAAATAGACCTTCAAGTGCCAATTAAAACAACGATACAATTGGAAGACGAACTGCAGGTACTTAACAGTACTATTCAACAAGCAGCATGGGAAAGCTCTCCATTCAATAAGCAGCATGGGAATCATACCGAATCCCCTAGGAATCAAAATTACCCTTTCGAAGTCAGTCAATTAGTTATAGAAAGACACGAGAGGCACGAAAGATCTGGCAAAGGACACGCGCTCCGGCAAACAAAAAAATCCTTAATTATCTGTGCAATAAATTGAATCAACTTATAAAAGAAGTCTCACCGAACATAGACACTGATTACTCTCTTTGGAAAGTAACAAAGGGATTAAAAATGAGGATGGGACCTGGGCCAAAAGACAAGCAAAAGCTATTTTATTTGTGGCTCACTTGGAAGAAACCTTTCAACCGTTACCCAGGCAAACTGCAGATGAAAACACAACAACAATTACCAAAATTGATGACCATAATATACGATCTGTAATATTACAGGAATTGAAATAGGAGATCAAGTACAATTTAAATGCGAAAAAAGCTTCAGGTTATGATCTAATTACCTACATGATCTAATTCCCGAGAAGGGATCACGAAAACTGGTTGAAATAATCAATGCTGCCTTCAGATTAAAATATGTCCCACAGCAATGGAAGGTTGCTGAAGTAGTTATGATTCCTAAACCAGGCAAACCAGCAAACGACAAAAAGTCGTACAGCCCGATTTCACTACTTCCTGTCATTTCAAAATTATTTGAAAATTTTTGCCAATAATAGAAGAACGAAATTTAATTCCACTCCACCAATTTGGATTTAGGGAAAATCAATCTACGATAGAACAAGTTCACAGAATAACGGATATGATAGAAGACGCACTTGAGAAAAATAAAATATGTTCCAGTATCTTTTTAAATGATGCACAAGCTTTCGACAAAGTTTGAAACCAATTCTTAAATCGTACATCGCAGATCGGCATTTCCATCTAAAATATAACGAAGAGTACTCTGAACTAAAGAGAATAGCAGCAGGCATACCATTTAGCGTACTGGGTCCTATACTGCATATCCTGTATACCAGAGATAGCCAAATACAGAAGATGCTACCATAGCAACATTTGCAGACGATACAGCTATTCTGGAAACTGGAAAGTGTATATCGGAAGCAACTACAAAACTTTAACAAGCAATCAACTCATTGAGTAGCTGAACGAAGCAAAATCGATTCACATAAACTTCACAAACCAGAAAGTTAATTGGATTCCAGTGGCACCCAATTCCAGGCAGGTTCCAAATGCAAATACAGCCAAATCCTCGGCATGACTGTCGATTGCAAGCTTAGATGGAAAGAGCATGTTAAAAAGAAAAAGAAGAATTGAACATCAAATATAGGAAAATGTATTGGCTAATAGGTAAAAATTCTGAGCTTACAATTCACAATAAATTGCTATTATATCGCCAAATACTTTAACCAGTATGAACCTATGGTATTCAACTTTGGGGTTGTACAAAAAAAAAACAAATACACAAATGATACAATGTTTTCAAAACAAAATGCTGCATGGCATTGTCAACGCACCATGGTACATCAGAAATGATAACCTACACAGGGACTTAAACATTGAATATGTCAGTGAAGAAATAAAAAATCACGCAAAGAAACACTTCAGCGGGTATCTCGGCACCAAAATGCAGACATACGAGGTTTGTTGGAGACCACCAATGCAGTAAGAAGACTTCAAAGGCAGAAACCTTTAGAATTAGGCAGTTGTATTTAATTTGGACAGAGAAATATTGATTTTTCATAATAATTATTTAAATTTAAATTTAATTTATATCACAAAAACGGATAGCCTAAATTAAAAATATATTTATAATAATAATAATTATAATAATAATAATAATAATAATAATAATAATAAGAACAATACTATAATAATATAATAGATCTCTGCTTGGTATTTGGCATTACTCAAAGTACTAGGCATTACTATAAGGATGTTGAAATGAATGCACAAAGATTTCCAACAGATAAATTAACTACAACAGTTTTATTTAGATTATAAAATTTAATTTTAGCACAATCTTGAGGCAAAAGAATAAATGATGCGTTGAATTTTGCAAGATGACAGCTCATTTTCTCTTTTTTTCGTACAAGCGCATAAATATTGTAGGTGTTGAAAATGATCCGCCTGAAGTTAGTGGTGCTAGCTGTGTTCTCATCTTGCAACATTCTATATGCATACTGCTATAATCTACTATACTTAATAATTTGACAGGAGTGACACCAATACAAAAATACCGAACGATTGTTGTCATTGTCAAATGATTAAATAGTTTTTAGGTAAGTAATTTAAATTAAACTTAAATTATACAATAATATAGGTAATTAATTAATTTACATAATTTTACGTAATGAAAGAACTACATACGCAGATCCATAGTGCCCATGATAACTTAGCCGATACACATAACCGAAAGCCATGTATTGTTATTAGTGGCTCATATGAATAAAAATTAATATAATATTTTTTTTATTTTCGGAATGAATCGATCTGGACGTTATGGATCCTCGTATTTTTAATAAAAATAAATACAAGTAATTCGTGATGTTTTAATTAATTGTTGTTTTGTGTGTGTCTCGAACACTCCGAAAGTTGATCAGGCTTTTGAAGCTCAATTGGTTGTGTTTTTTTCGACATACTTCTGGTAATAACTGTATTAACTGAAATTTGTTTTAAATCCTCACTCTCAATTGATATGCGGGATAGTACATCCGCACACTATTTGCTTTTTCCTTTTATGTATTCCACTTCAAAGTCGAATTCCTCTAGGTCAAGACACATTCGAGTTAATTTCGACGATGGGTTTTTCATGCTGTATAGATAAATTAAACATTTGTGGTCCGTAAATATTTTGAATTTTCTACCCAAAATTTACGGTTTATAATGCATTACAGCCTAATGAATTGCAGTCAATTCTTTATGCGTAGGGTGTTTATGTTTTTCACTTTTAGTAAACGATTTTGAAGTAAATGCTACAGGTAAATCTTGATTATCCTTTAATTGTGATAAAACTGCTCCACATGCTACATTTGAGGCATCAGTTGTTAATCGAAATGGAAGGCTAAAGTCCAGGTACTGTAATATCGGTGGTTTGATTAGCTTCATTTTCATAGTCTCAAATGAGTTTTGACATTCTGATGTCCAAAGAATCTGGTAGTATACCTTGATCTGAAATTTGATGTCCTAGATATGTTACCGTAGTTTGTAAAAATTTACTTTTTTTTGCGTTTAGTTTTAAATTATATTTACGAAGTCTCTCGAATACCTTAATTAAATTTTGGTTGTGATATCGTAAGGAGCATCCAAATACAACTTAATCATCAAAGAAACATTGTTATGTTCATCATTCGTTGGAAGCTGTTAGGAGAAATTTTCAAGCCGAACGGAAGTCTTATAAATTGGTAATGTCCCGAATTTGTTAAAAATGCATGTGATTTCTCTTGACTTTTGTTCAATTTCAATTTGATGAAATCCAGATTTCAAATCTAAGATGGTAAAGAATTTTGCTCGTCCTAATTGATCCAAAATCTCATCAATCGTAGGCACTTAGGCAGTGGGAAAGTGTCTGATACTACTTTTGTTTATCTTTCTAAAATCCACCACGATCCGTATAACCTTGACTTCATTATAATTTCTCTTTGGTACTAATAATAAAGGTGAGTTATGCGGTGAGTAGAAATTTTCGATAATATCATCTTGTAACATTTGCTGTACCTGTCTATCGATTTCTTTTAAATGGGCTTGTGGAATCCTATAATTTTTAACGTACACTAGACTATCATCACCTAAGATGATTTTTTGTTTGTAAAAATTATTTGTTGATAATTTCTCATCGTCCAAATAAATTATATCTGCAAAACGTTTACATATTTCTAGAATAGACTCTTTCTCAAATTCACTATTTTTATCTAATTGTAAATGTTTCTTCGAATCTCTGTTCCAATTGTGGAGAATTTAAAGAATTGATGCCGTTATTAATGGTGTAGACATCACAGAATCTCAGTGGTATTGTGTTTACTGGTGGTGTTCAAAATTTTGACATGAGGTATGTCGGTAATTATAGTATTGGAAATTAATATACCTGGTTCTATTTCTTTTGATAGAATAACGCTTGGTTCAGTTACTTTAAAATCTAATCTTCTAATTACTTCACTTCTCGCTGGTATTACAAAAGAATCATCCAACCATCATGAATTGGCACCTTAATTGTATTATTTTTCGTTGGTATTTCTAACATATATGTTAAATAGTTAATATTTGCCTTATATTTGTTATAAAAATCCCTGACGAGAATGCCGTCTGTTTCGATTGGAAAGTCTTCATTGCGATTTGAAATTCATGGTCAAGTGCTACAGAGTTTTCGAGGTATAATTTACAAGAAATTTGTCCAAGTGTTTCAGTTTTACCAGATGTTACACCTTTAATTATTCAATTATTTTTAGTATCTATATCATAAAAATTTTTAATTTTTGACTGCTTTAAAATTGATGTTCCTGCATCACTGTCAATCATTAGTACAGAATGAATATTATAAGATAAACTAATTGTAACCTTAACAAAATCACATCCAGATAGGTTATTAAAAGTATAAACTTTTAAGCATTTTTTGCTGTAGCCCCCAACTGATGTCTGGTTAAACTCTCTTGTTGAGGGCAATGTTCGTTTCCCTGATCCTCCAAATCAAGATAATGTACGCTAGTACGATTAATGTTTTGCCCAGTTTTATTATGGTTAATATTATGACGATTATATAAATTATTTTGAAACGTGTGCTTTACATCTTTTGAAGAACTATCTTGGCTGTGACTATTATAATTACTTCTAGGTTTCTGAATAAAATTATTACTATGATTGTAAAAAAATTCTATTATTCCTGTTTGGTTGAAAGTTTTGTTGTCGATAATTTTGGTAAGAAGGTTGATTATAGATTGAACTATATTTTCTCGAATTATTTATGTTTCGATTTCCAGTACGAAAACAATTATTGATCCTATGCATATGATTACCTTGACCGGGCGTAGAATATCTGTTAGTTCTTGTTTCAGGTTTTGTTCCTAATTTTGCTTCTGCTTCCAATGCAATTGAATGGCTTCAGATAATGTATTCGGTTCCTTGAAAATTAGAGCTTGACGTATTTCAGTCTGTTGTAAATCTCTTGTAAATATTTGTATAGCGGATTCGTCCACTCCCGATTTAATTGTTTTAAGCTCACTTTCCTCCTTCGTTTGCATTTTTAATTTAATCAAATCAGCACAAACCATTTCTAATTTTGTTGCAAAATCCTCTAGACTGTTATTTTGTCTTAGGTTTTGTAACTATTCTATTTTCTGTTCTTTTGTTATTTTGGATGAGAATCGATTGATAATGACTCTTTTGAATTCTTCGAATGTTTTTGGTGTAGCTTCTGTGCTGAGCTTTGCTTTAACATCTCTGAGAACTTTGACTTTTCACAAGAAGTTAAAAAAAATTGTTTTATCTGCGTTTTTCAACTGATTTTCGTAAAACTCGCATTTATCGATGATAATTGAATTTGCTACTTTTATATCGAATGTATCCATTTGCTTAATTGATTTTACAGGTGCTACACGATACGAAGTTGATGTTAATCAATGTCTTTATGTTGATTATCAGTTTTTATTTTATTTTGTTCACTACTGTTTGAATTTAAATCATCTTCACTATTAATCATCAAACTAGATAGGGCAAAAAGAAAATCAGACTCATAATCGAAGCCAAGTGATTCGACGCATTTTTTACATTTGAATTCAATCAAAAATTTTTGACGATGTGTAATTGCCTGTTTTACTTCTGAAAGTTTATTTATATGTCAGTTAAAATATTCGTTATATGTATCAAAATGAGTTTTCAAGTTTTTATTGCTGAGTATTTAAATTCATCGGATTGATCAAATAATTCAATTTCACTAACTAACCTTACGATTTTATAATAATAATTAGTTAGCTTTTGTTGAAACTTATTTGTCATTCATAAAATTAATTAGGGTTTCACTACATGTAATACGTATAATACTATGAACCAAGCAACTTGTAAACACGCAGCTTTTTAAAATACACCAACTCGAAATAAATTTTGCTAATTTTTCTCAATTGACGACTGTTAAAGTTGGGAATGGGACATCTAGCGCATTAAAAATTAAGCTCATTGCGGTTTTTTTTGTATTTAATTTTAGCACGGCATACTTTATGAAAATAAAAATTACCATACAAAAATATCCGGAACAAGCTTATTTTTTTTGCCGTCAGATCCACTTATAGTTGTCTATAGAGACCTGTTTGTAGATCTGACGGCGAAAAAAATTAAACTTATTGGGTCTATTTTTGTATTTTAATAGTTCTCAATAGTCGAGCAAAAAAAATACGAACGTATTTTCTTGTTTTCAATATTGTGTAACAAGGAGAGGCAAATATACCAAATTTATCGTTGTCTCGTACTGCGTTAGCATGTATACAACCAGTATCCAATTATATGCCTAATGCTATTTTAATACAAGAAAATTATATCATTCTTCCTACTTATTCTATGATTTTAGTACACATCGCTCGTACGTTTGTGAATTAGGCCATTAGTTTTATAATTTTAAATGTGAAACAAATTTTACTTAGTTGGTCATTGTTACTTTCAATAATTTTTTTTTTGTATTTGAATATCGCATTTGCTCACACATTTACTAATCCATTGACACGTGACTAAATTTGGGAGAGGTTTAGGAAAAAAAATTTCTACCGTGCGAGTACAAATATCATTTACCGGCGTGTTAAAAATTTCCTATATTTTTGAATAAATTTATCGACGGTATATAACATTACGATAGTATCGCGATACTATCATGACACTCGCCAAAGCTGCTACTGCAAAGTGAAAAGTAGAACTAAATCTTTATAGCCTAATTCTCGCCCCAAATTAAATTAGAATATTAACAAATTTTTTGTGCCCCAAAGACATTTCATTCTCGATACGATATTTTAGCACATTCATACCTTTTCTAAATCAAGTGTCATTGATTTGGCATATCTACATATAGCTATATACATATGTGTTGTTTTTGCCGTGGATAAAAATAAAAATATCGCGCTGACAACAACAACAAAAGCGACAGCATTAACCGCGAACTGTTGGGGAATTTATTTCTTATTTTTTTTTTTATTAACTTTAATGCTAATGAAGAAAAGAGGTAAGAAAATGAAAATAAAAAAAAAATTATAAATTGATGGTATGGAATTTTGTGAGGTGGAGTATTGTAGTAGGGAAGAATCATATTTTTTTGTTGTTGTTGAGACAGAGATTTTTATTTTTTTATATTTTGTAAGTTTGTGTTTCTGCTACAAAATTTATTCATTTACTTTCAGTTTCAATTTAAACATCTGATGAGATAGTGCGGCTATAGTTTTGCGGATTAGATTATTGGAAACCGATTATATTAAATATTCATATACACTTTCGATCGATTTTTTATTTTTTTTGTATATTCTTGTAGTTCTTGTTGTGTTGTTGTTGTTGTTTTTTTAATGCCCCGCGAGTTTGAATTATGATTTGTGTGCTTATAAACGTTAATATGATTATCGAGTTTTAGTTTATTTGCATAAATTAATTATGCGGTGATTTAATTTCGGGATTATATGTGTTTTATGCGATAGTGTTAGAATAGTTATGGTTAATCGACATTATAACATAAACAAAATTGCAAATAATAAAAATAATAATAATATTAAATCGGTGTTTAATCCATTTAAAAAAGCGTGCAGTGCTACAAATAGTATTATGTCGTCCACTTCGGCAACCAAAAATTCGGTATCCTCGTCGAATTTGGATACGATTTCGGAAGAAAATCAATATTTATCCGATCGTAACCGTTATTTTAATGGCAGTGAATATAGCCACAGTAATACTACTAATAATAATAATAATAATAATGATAGCAATTGTGGTAGTAATGATTTAAATAGTGATTATAATCATGATTTAGCGATAAATTCAATCGGCCGATTTCAATATATTCTACAAATGGATAGAGATATGGTGAGTCTATGTTGCAACATTATTATTTGTTAAGAAATCAATTAAATTATTATTGTAAATCTTGGTGAAGGGCACATGTGATACCCCTCGCTCGCATCACAAATCTATTCGAACGAAGAATATTATAATTATTATTAAGTGTGTCCGAGATAAATGAGGTTGATGTTCTTGAAAATTTTTGTGTTATGGTTATCAAAGCAGTTTTATACAAATTTATTATTATTATATTTTTCATTTCTTAAACTTGATCGTATATACATATATACGCATAAGAAAAGGTGATAACCTCAATTTTAGCCTGGTTTAAGTTTTTGATTTAATTAATTCGGCTTAAGCGTAATATTATGCTGTTATACGTCTTTTTTTGCTGCATCGTGACGAATCTTTAAATTTGGTCTTATTGGTACATATTATTTTGCAGTACTCGCAATGCAACGACCGATTATCTGGAAATTTATGTAACGAAGCGCAAATAAGATAATCGTGCTCAAGGTAAACTTAAGAAAGCAATTTATCATGCATGATATGATGCACTAACGTAATCTTCTTGATTTTTAAGATTGCAATAATTACATTCTGGACGGTACAGCATCTATAAAACTGATAGTTTGCTAACTCAGTACACCAGTTCTAGAAAAACCCCTCAAAGACGGAACACTTTTTTTTATGGGCTAATGGTTTCGATAATACTCAAGAGTAGGTCGCTGCGATCCCCATATAGTTGCAAATAACAGAGAACATAATTTCCAAGATTGAATCATCTTTGTAACCGTTACAGAACAATTAAATTCCTTACGCGACGTCTTACAATGACACCCATACAATGTTTACGACTTTTCTAGTCATAGAAAACAAAGAGGCCATTTACTATGAATATTTCTACAAAAAAGTAGAAAAATATACTCACCCCATTTTTAATTCCAGGGTTCTGGTGTAAAAATACACAAACCCGTACAAATATTAGAAAAATAATATTTTGTTCGAAAAGCCGAAAAAAATCTCAAATAAATTAATCTCACGGATGATTATGAAATACTTCTTACATAATGTGTTGGCTTAGTACACATGCATAAGTGATAATTTCCTTAAGTTTCTGATTTGGTGATATAATTCGCCAAATCAAAGCAACAGTTGAATTTTTACAGTTTGGTCGGTGCAACTTGATGAGTAGACCAACTTTTTATCGGTAGGAAACCAAGCTGCCAAGAACAGACCTAAGGAAGTTCTCATTTGAAAGAATTAAGTATCTTTATCCGATCTAAATAGCCAATTCTCGAGACAAACCATGACACAATTTTTCTAAAACGTAAATAAGGATTGCCAACAAGACAAGATCTTGGGGTTGCACCTTTAGAATATAGTATTCAACATCAGGAAATAAATTCAGATTAAAACTTTCAGAAAAAAGCGCAAAACGAAAATGTGACAAATAATTGAAACAAAATTGAACATCCAATGCCGTTATGATTCAACTTAAAGATTCCCTAAACACTACGAGACCACGTTGAACTCGACAAAATAGTTAGGAGTAGATTTCTTAGGATTTAGTGTGACCTGATACGTGGCGAGGGTAGTGGAGATTAGTAAAAATGTTATCTTCATGCAGGTTGACAGAATGAACTGCCACCACATGAGAACACCCATTGGCGAACGAAGGGACATTCTTCTGATAATCATTAAATCGTATAGGACAGTCTAACAGTATTAAATCGTTTATTTTAACTTGGTAGTGTCGACGGAAACGAACGACGTACTGTTGTGCAATAAAAAATCACGCGCTTTAACCGTTAACAGACTCTTGATATTGTTCTGGCTGTGCCTCATATTTTCGGCTATAGGTGGAAGTCGTATACAGGGAGAGTTCTTTCCACCATTTATCAAGAGCTATACTTTACTGCTTTTAAATATTTCACTGTTATGAATACTCTTTATGAAAACACTACATTACCTCACTGTTTAATGCTACCAGGTTGTGATTTTTCGTATTTTAATCACTTTTTAAACCCACACCTCCTTAACGTTTGATTTTCCGGTTAGGAAACCCCTTTGAAGTTTTCCTCAGCTCGGTTGTTGCTGCACTTCTGACAGTTCGTTTTAACAGTATTCTTAGCTCCGCAAACCGAGTAAGTGGTGCAGTGGTTAAAGCTTCGGCACTTGGCCCGGGAGGTACCTGGATTCGAATCCCATCAGAGGCTAGATGCAAATTGAATTTTCACCATCGATTACGATCGATAATGTTAATAAAACAACTAAGACCCTCAGGAGTGCACAGTTCAGTGCAGACGCTGCAGGTGGTATAATGTAGTTGTGTGAGTAGGTGAATAGGTTAATGGGTTAATGATGTGGCGTGAATGAGTGGTATCACAATGGAACAAAATTGGCCTAAGTAACCTAACCTAACCTACGTTAATTAGTTTGACAAAGTTGCTGTCTAGCTAATAGGTAACCGTTTTGTTATCCAAGAGGCAAAACATTTTTATTTTGTCATTGAAATACGTAAATTTTTAGTTAGTATAATAAAATAATGGGTTAGTGCCAACCCATACGCTAACCTAAACTTATTCACTGTGTCTGTGTTGTTAATCTGGACAACATTTTCATGACAAAATTTTAATGTAGCATCCATTTCCATCATCCAATTTGGTCTCACCCCTAATGTACCTGGTTCATATTTAATTGGCTCACTATATTTAAGGAAGAAATACATTAGCTAATTTATGCATGAAAATAATATTTGTCAGTTCAGTGAACAAAACACTTTTGTTCAATTCAACTCCATATTTTTCTAGTGCGGCCAAATGTCGGTAGAAGTCAGTAAAATATATACAGATCGAACTTTTTTACCATTTTCGACATGAATTCACTTTGAATTCTTAATTATGGGATTCAAGCGACCATTTGTATATATTGTGTCGGCCAAGTTTAATAAAAATTTGTATTAAGTCTGAAACATTTGACTAACTATATTGATGGATAGCTCATACCAGCTGTTTATAGATTACACAAAACAAATTGCGCCTGCGTTCTAATTAAAATTTTATAAATAAATGAAGAAATAAATTTTAGAACTGAATATCTGAAAAAAACACGGCTTAAATTTCTGACGATCTAAATTAGTGATTAGTTCATGCAAGTCATCCATAGATGTCTCTAATATTCAGAAATCAAATCATAGATAGAATTATCCGGAGCACCCAATTTTCTATGTCAAAACTTATATTGAGCGCGTTATTTTTGCATGCAATTATTTTATTTAACTCTAAACTAACATTTTTCATTCAACTTTTTAATTAAAAATCGATATACAAATATTTTGCTCTACCTATTTATCGGGAGCCGTTATCGGGAGCGCTATCCATTTCAATGGGAAATTTGAAAAGGTGTTTATTTTGTAAACCCCTGATACCATTAGAAACTTAATCTTACAATAAAAATTCAAAACCCAGTGATAAATATTTGTTTTATGGATGCATTTTTTTTTTATGGTACAGCGACACTAGTGAATAATAGTCGCAGTTTCAGTAGAAAATTGTCATTCAGCTCGGGATAGTGCTCGAATAATAAAACATTTCTTATGTATGTTGATTTCTGAATATTAGAGACATCTATCAATGACTAGCATGAACTAACTACTAATTTAGATCTTCAGAAATTTTAGCCGCGTTTTTTTGAAAAATAGTTGTTCGATATCGTACTAGCTTAACTTAATCTTTGACAAATTGCATAACACAAAAAAACCCTCAAAAAAGTTCGATGTTGTCTTGTAATATCGTTGCCTCGACAGTTCCGATTAGTTCTGAATAATAACAGAACTGAATAGAGCAAGGATATTATAAGAAAACCATCTGACTTATATAATGAATATTTTTTGTGATATATAGAGGACTAGGTCATCTACCTTATGCATGGAAAAGTGTTACCTACCTGTTCGCGAACTTGAAAATTTGAATTAAAAATCGCGGCATATGACAAAAAAATCAACACATAATTAAAACCTCTAATACTTTGTGCCTGATACCAATTTTTTCAACTAAATTACTGACTTAAGCCGTGCGCCTGGGCATCGATTTTTTTTCTAAATTTCCGACTAGCTAAATTGATGGTCAGTTCTTACAAATTATTGACACGTGTCTCCAACAACCTGATACCTGATATTTGAACCTAAGTCAGATTTATCAATAGTCGATTCGATGTCAGGCGCAAAGTATAAACTAACTTCATGTTAGTTCATACCAGTTATCAATAGATGGCACACTGAAATTTTATTATAATTCGCTAATTTGATTTGAGTTTTATCAATTGTTGAACTATTTATTATCGATAGTAGACAATTAATAATTTAGTACTCCATTTAGGATTAAGTATTATACCTAGTACGCATTATGGATACAATAACAACTATAAATAACTAGTAACAGCTATTTAGTTTAGTGAGTCATCTAGGCTGTGTGTCTCACGCAAATTTTTTCGTCAAACTTTCTGACTAACAAAATTAATGGTAGTTCATACTAGAAACCACCACGGATGTTGCAAAACAAATCATGTCTGGGGTTCAATTAACATTTCTTAGCTTAAATAAGATTTATCAATTTGAACGATATTTTTAATCAGCTATTGACAAATCTAAACTTAGTTTGAAGTTTATATTAAAATCAAAAATATTTCGATTTAAAACCATTAGAGACATTTAACTCCCCTTCACTTCATGCGTAATTGCCCTTCTCTGAGTATAACTAAAGTGCACGTTCATTAGGTCTTCGTATTCCCTGCCTACCGCGATTTCTATAACTTGACGCCTACTTAAAAAAGACATCTCGGATATCCCACCAACGCGGATCCATGTGCCGTTTACAGTTTTTGCCTTATTGACTAAAATTGAAAAGTCCAAAAAATTTTGTCTCGCAAATGTGAACTGTAAACCTGGTCTCATGTGTAATGGAAGAGATAGTGACCTAGTGATTATTTTCCTTACCACGACTTTGGCAAATTAACCGATCCACACCCGGGAGATTGTCTCAAAAGCCAGGCCAAATTCTTAATTAAGTTCATCATTTTCACATTTCTCCATTTCATGACCACGTTGTCATTTTGATAGTGGCATTTAATTCATATATGAAAATTCAGATTAATTTTTATTATCCCTAAGTATAATTCTACCTAAACTTATAAATCATATCTGCTAGCGTATATCCTAGGACCTTTTAGATTTATCAGCTACCTCATAGGATACGTTTTCTATTTTTCTTGGAATATTACCAGGTACGAGTTTTGGTTCTAATTTGGCTGAATAGTTTTGCGCAGCTTAAAGGATCTTCGCCTAGCACGCAAGTTATAGTTATTAGCGTTTTTTCCGAGTGCCTTCTGTAACTGTTTTAACACTATAGCTTTTGAACGGTTGATAATCGATCAAAGTTTTGTTCGATGTCTAGCTGGTTGTCGTTTAACATATGCCGTTTCCTCAGTAGTCCGTAGGTAGAACAGTGAAGTATTTTATGCTGTCCGAATAGTAAAAAGTGTAGTAAAAATACCGTACCCGCATGTACTACATTCCGAAGAGCTCCCGCTATTTCATCGAGATGCTCATCCCAGGTGTACTATGAAATTCCGTTTTTCACAATCCCGGGTTTCTTTTCTTCTAGTTCTAAAGTCTTGATTTTGAAAAAAATATTTTCTATTAATTCGGGCCGGCCGGACTAATAATATTTTAACATAAAATTAAGGTATCTTGCCCAAAAATTTACTAGAAAAAACCAAGGCCAGAGGCGGATTGTATAGAATCTATTAATGACACCTAATAAAAAGAAAAGTAATTGCAACAATTTCAACCCCATTTCCATCGCACGTGGCGAATTTCAACATAATCGAATAGGAAATGGTCTAGTTCCGTTACTAATGACAATATTCCAGAACTTTATCAAAAATCATTTTAAAATCCCATTTAGATCCCACATGTCGATTCTCGACATAATCGGTTAAGAAATGATCAGATTCGATCCCTTTATCATAAAATCATTTTAGAAATCCATTTCCATCGCACGTGTAGAATTTTAAAAAAATCGGTTTAGAAATGGTCAAATTCAATCCGAATTAGCCATTTTATAGAACTTTATCACAAACTCATTTTTGAATTTTGTCAAAAAATCATTTAAGAGTCCCATTTTCCCACATGTCAAATTTTAAAAATACAAACCGGGATTTTCTAAAAATCGGGATTTTTTTTATGCAAAACTGGGGTTTTGAAAACGGGGATTTTGACAAACCGGGCTCATCCCACATGTGTGCAGCTGTTGGAGGCTTTTGAGCAGCTTTAATTAGTTGTTTTGTAAATGGTTCAGGAACGACAAGTTTCCAAGATATCTTGAAAAGAACAGAAAAAAATTCTATTAGACTTTTGTCAAATATAGTGCCGTGAAGTCGACCTAGAAAGCACATAAAGCCGTGCTCAATAATTGACATCGAGATCGACTTCAGGGTACAATATCATCTGACAAACGGTTAACAGATTTTTTTTCTTACTTTGCACATTTCTTAGTGGGTCATTTTCTACGGCTTATAGAGTTTTTTTCGTTTTTTTGGATATTTATCTCCTTTGTGTAATTGTGGATTCATTAAATACACAAACCTCAAAAAATGTTACTTGCTAATTAGAAATATCTAATGCTTTTTCGGCACTTATTATTTCGTTTTCATGATGTGAACTATCGTGACATATTTTGTTCGTGCTGATATAAAAAAAATGTCACGACAATGAAAATTTTCCCGTGATGTTATATAAAAGGTTAGAGATAGCGTTGAATTTTTCGGGATGACATTGAAAACTATCAGGATATTAGAATTTTAGTGTTGCCATCGCATTTTGTCGGGATATTTTTCTGGTTAAAATCACAGACATATTTTCTCGTGATATACATAACCTACATAAAAATACTTAGTATATGGAGTTCGTTGGGCAACAAAAGTTTTCGGTGACTATGGTTTCAGCACGCTGGCTTTAGATAGGATGTTGAAATTTTGTAAAGGCATTTTTGGTGAAGGCCAAACACCAATAAAAGTGGTTTTGTGTATGAGGAACTCGATAGAGTTCATACTAAAAACGCATTTGGAACTATTGATATTATCGATAAAAGCACTAAATTTCTTGCAAAATGATTTGTGTTGAAAAGACAAATGTTCTGATAAAGTTGATTTTAGGCAAAATTCGTAATGAGTTGATGAACAATTCATTTTGCATCCTGCCGACCAACGCGACTCAGTTGTAACCACTAAGTTATTTGGCGTTATTTAGCGCAGCGCGATACGAGCTCCTTCTAAAATTTTACTCATGTCGATTTCAAGAATTCATCATTCAGCTGGAACCTGAATGAAAATTGGCTGATTTTCATTTCGCAATTATTCTCCAGAAGTTCTCAATAGGATTGAAACGCGTTCAATTTATTCGAAATAATGAATATTAGAGACCCCTGAAGCCTTGTGCGTTGAGGGCGTTATACCGTTTTGGTTCGAGTCTGTTATTCTAAGTCAATAATGTGGCACGCATCGAAAGCGTTCTTTTTTTTGTTAAACCGACCAATTGTATATTATAGGTATTTCAAACGCATTGACTTATTTGACGCCATTTTGAATAAGTTGGTGATGTTATTCAAATTCATTGGCATTCCACTTAAAACACAAATTTGAAAACTTAGTGGAAATATATGCTATAAAACGTGTTCTCGTCAGGTGACTGAAGCCCTTTCCGAAACTAAAGATTTCATAAGACGAGTTATTTATTTAAATAAGTATGCTAAGACCATAGTGTCAATTTTTATTTTCATTTTCAAAAGAAACGAAGCAAAATTTAGTGTTTTGCCATAATGCAGGAAATAAGTAAGCCAAATTAATTCGGATGGTTTTGCTTACTTAAACCATTGCATATATGCCTTTACCAAACACCAACTAAAGCTTATGTACTCAGATTAATTTGGTATGACATTTTCACCCGATTTTGTAGTACTACATTTTGTGGTACTCAGTTCACCGGCGGAAAAGCCAAGAGCACTCAATACATCAAAGGTGGTATTTTCATGTAAAAATAATTTTTCAGCACATTATTTTCACGTGAAAATTTGACATTTACTTGTGTTTGAATAAAATTAATTTATTTACGTATAATAAACAAATCCATCAAAATTTAATTACCATTTCATGCGAAAATAAATGATTTTTTGGAGACTGCGTTTAAATTTGATTTCACTTTGAATTAAGTACTTAGACAGCGGTCTAATTCGTGACTAATTTTGTGGATACTGACTTATTTGAAAGTCTACAATAAGTCTCCTGTCAAATAGACTTATTGCAAACGTCGCTTGGATTATTTTGAAGAATTACCAGTTTGGGCTCAAACCCCGCATAAAAGTCAACCAAGCCTACAATAAGTCTAGCCGACAGGAGGTTTATTGTAAACTTTCAAATAAGTTAGTCTCCACAAAATAAATCACGAATTGGACCGCAGTCTTAGGCTCTTTCCCAATTACTTACTTATTTGTGTAGACGTACTTATTCAAATAAGTAACCACGCGAGTTGACTTTTTTGTATAAGTCGGTATCCACAAATAAGTCGAGGTGTCTACAAATAAGTCGGCTGTTGGCCAAGCTTTGATTGCTAATCACATTGCGAAGAGATTTATTTGAATATGTATGTCTACACAGAAACCTCTCCAAAAATTTGAACCTCGAGATTTTTGGTGAATTACTATTCGCTTTACCGACGTGTGCTGCTATATGCAGACTAAAAGTTTTGTTTTGGATTGATAGATCCGGCTGAAACTTCATACTTAAGTTTTTCTATAAATTGTGAGATATCAACCATTTACGAGGAAAATGACAATGCGCTAAAAGATTTTAAATTAATTTTGCAACAATACCGGTCCAGCTCTGTTTTCCAAAATTTAAGCGAAAATGACGATTTTTGTGAACTAACTGTTTTTTGTATTAATCATGATAATTTTTCGAGATTTTGGAATAAATGGGAGTTAATGATAGGAGGAAAACCTCATGCCTTCAGCTTTTTCCAGAAATTTGGAGATCTCAGTGATTTTTAGCCGAAACTGGATAACCGATATTGGCAGCTTCCCTAGGACCTTTTCCATTTTCCGCAAATATTTTGAAATATCGGGCCTTATGAATTAAATGTTTTTATCGCATTATGAAAAACATTAAATTCATAATATACTAATTACATCAGCGGAAACTTTCTAACAACTAAAAATACCAGTACTGATCACATTTCCAAAATTTAAACGGAAATGACAATTTTTACAGCAAACTGTTTTTCTGCAAAACTTCTGCCCTTCTTAACTTGAGCCATCTGAATAAATTTGATTTTTATGGTAGCTTTTTGAATAATATATAGCATTTACGGGAAAACGATAAAAAAATGTAAATAAAATTTCAATTAGTTCAGACCATTTTTTAAATTTGGCAAACGGAAATGAAAAGTTTCGGTAAAAAAAAACTTTATTTCATCAGAATTCGGCAACTCTACAGTCCATAGGCGGATTGATTTCGGAAAAAACTATACAATTAAACTTTTTTCAATAATTGGGAGATCCTTGCAAAATTTGGCAAAAATCTGTGTAACGGAAGTAGCAACTTCAATGGCAGCTTTCCATTTTTTTTTGCATTGATGTTGAAAAGTTTAACATTTACAAAAAACGGCAAAATATTAAAAAAATTAAAGAAATTTATTTAATTCATGCCACCTGTTTTGGGGGCGAAGCACTCCCTGCTCTTTCGCGGTTTATTTTTTAATCATACTTTTCGGATCTGCCAAATCATAGCTCCATGCCAGCCTATAGTGGCATCTAAGATGGGTCGGCCCATGAGTTTTGCACTGCGACATGGGGTCATACATGTGTATTATTTCATCACTGATCGTAATCTATTTATGAACCAACAAGGGTTGACCTTGGTTTTCTGAAATTTAAGTAGGGATAATGTTTTTTGATTATACAATGCAGTTTTACCAGAAGCCAGTGTATTCGGGTGTTGATCACAACATATTCACCTCACCATTTTTTATATTAAAATTTAGTAACATTGACCAATACCTCAAAAATAAAATTTTCTTTCATATAATAGTGTACAACCTACAGCTATTGAACGTCATAAGAAAGTGTTCAATTTGCACTTTGGGTCCTAAATCTTGTTTAAAAGGTACTTTTGTATAGAATAATGGTTAATCTATTCAATTCATAAATATTGACACTTTGTTATGATTATTGACCTATATTGCTGTAACTATTATAAATTAAAGCAAACCCAGTTTGCAAAACTTTAATTCATTTACATAATTAGCTAGTAGCTATTATAAAAGTACCATATGACGTCAATGTCCCTTAGTTTGTTGACTTAAAAAGTCTTATTTTCAGAATAAGTTTCTTATACGAATTAGTCTTTTCCAAATAGGGTTTCCAGATTGCACTTCAAACATAAGAACAACGGTAAGATTGGCAATTCTAGGGATTTCAGGCATTTTATGTGGTACTCTCTTAAGTATTTGGAACATTTTATCCCTAGATCTTCGAAGTTGTGCGGGTTCTTTCTCATAGTGTATGTATAGTCACAGCACTTTTGACTTTTAGCAATTTTGTTAATGTAGAGTGCCGATGTCAAAGAACGAGAGGTCTGTTAAATCAGCTTCTGTATTTATGGGTTCACTTTTCTCAGAACTAACTTGAGCTTGTATAACATTATATTCACCCTATTAAAATTAGTCGAAAATTTAAAGGCCAAAGATGATAATGCAGATAGTGTCTGATATTCCAGCCGAAAATATAATTTATTGCCAAAACATACATTACTTGATGTATAGTACATAATTCTAATTCCTATAGTCTATAATTCTAAATTTGGGGCAAACCTGAAGGGGATAGGGGGGGGTGTAATTTGGTATCTTGTAAATTGTGTATCGACTTTATTTCAAATAACACCCAATTAACTCCTTCAGACTTTACCCAAAATTCTTATGAGTTTACCTAGAATTACGATCTATCTAATAAAAATATTATTACATGTCATAGGAGTTGGACCAATTTGGTAAAATTATTTAGATCATATGACTATAGCAGAACTAAGTATATCGAGTAATTTCTGCGCTATACAATTTTTTTCGACTGGGATAGCAAAAACTAGATCTGCATCTTTCGGCTGGGATAGCAAAGACACTATCTACATTTTCTTTCGACTAAATTTAACACCTTACTGAAGTTAGTAGAAAAATTAGACTGAAATCTGCATTATCGACCAATTTTAAGTGTTAACATAAAATAAGTAAATCGAATCGATAAATTATATAAATTTATTTAAATATGCATATAAATTAAAATGTACTATAGTAAATTCCTAAGGTTATGTTCTTAAGTCTATTAAATTTCAAATATAGTATATATGAAAATATTGTAATGTAACTCTTTTGTCATGTAAGCGAACTACAATTTAAAGGTTCAGGCGTTAGGCAATAAACATCAATGTAAAATTGTAAACATATCTCAAATTAACATATCTGAAATTTCTTTTTCTCATAAAATGATCCACATTCAAAAATTCGAGTCGCACTATTACGTTATGTGGGATCAAACTTTGCACAGGTATTCTGTTTGTAAGTCCAAGTAATGTAAATGAATTTGTCGGTAACGCAGTCCGTTCAATTTCGACGGAAATGTCGATAATGCAGTGTTCGTAGTATTATAAATCACATTGCCGGTGTGTCGATAAAGTAGTTTTCTGTTAGTATTTCGGCTGAAATGTCGACAATGCAGTTTGTACGCCCAATTTTCTGGTAGCTTCAGTAGCATGACTTTAACAGTATATATTCCGTGTTTCTAATTGGGATATTGTCTAGAGAAATGTGATTTTCTTTATTTCTTTCACGTAATATTCTGTTTCCGTGGTTTGTGATTTTAGGCTTTCTGATCGTGTTTTTAATTTAATATGATTGTGTCGCTTTCTTTAAGCTTTCAATTCGGTTTCTTCTCTTTTTGATATTTGTTGTGCGTTTCCTTTCCGTGCAACAACTTCTGTTGTTCTATTTTGCAGTTCCATTCTTCTTCTATACATATCGGAGATGCTAACACAAATAGCTTTTTTCGGATAAACCGATGGTTTAGCACTCTGATTTTCAGTTTTACCTAGCGTTTCAGGCCATTCTAAATAGTCCTCAGGGGATTTTAAAAGATTAGTTTCTGAGCAAAATGTTTGATTGCAACTAGTGATATTTGTAATTGTATTGTTCGTGTTAATCGGCCATAGTGTAGCAAGTATTTGAAGAATATTTGAATTTTTATGAAATTTACGTACTAAAACTTGTGTGGAACCATCCCAAAACTATTTATTTTAATTTAGTTAACTGTTTTGAACAACTCAAGTTGTTTACTATTACATAGCAGATGCCTTTACTTGGTAGCTTTTCTGAGATATTTTTAATCGGCCGTATAGTGTCGCATATGTATAATCATTTCAAACATTTAATGAATATTTTTTTTACTCGTAATAACCCCAACTTTTACATTAGATTTATTTTGATAAAATTTGATCCTGATATTTTGATAAAATGAGCCATTTATTTTGCAAGTGACTTATGCCACTTTCAAAATGTTATGACTCATATTGATTGGAAATTTTTTTTAAAAAGAAGAGATATCGTTAAATTGTAACTAATTTTAGCTATATTAAAAAAATTCCAAAGTCAGTTATGCTACTTTCAAAATAAATGGGTCAATTTTTGACAATCTTTTTTAGTAAAGGTTTTAATTGGTATACTTTTTAGAAGTTACACTTTCATTAAGTTATGTAGCTACACTTTTTGCTAAAAACTTCTCATCGGTCTCTTAGACACAGCATTTTACTTTATAACATCTATCCTACTTTTCGTTTAATTTTAATGAACTATGTATAACTAATTTTGTTAAATTATATAACGCAATTAATTATAATGAAATCAGCTATCTAAATTAACAAAATTACATTTCATAATGTTAAGGTAATTAAAATTTTCATTAAAATATTTTTTGTTAGTTTCAAGCCATAACCGAGCTTAAATTACAACCATTTTCTTTGTAACAATTAATAAATTTTTCAATAGGAATTTAAATTGAATTTTGAATATTAATAATTTATGATATGATTTGCCGGTTAGTGTATAGAAAAAATCATAACATGTTAATTATTATATAAGTACTGTTGCGGATGTTAATTAATGTGCTATAAGCAATATCGGAACCTGTGTCCAAAAATTAAAATTATGCCTTAATAAATTTCTTAGTTAACTAGTCCAAATGCGACATCCCTCCCCCTTTCGGCGCTATTTTGCGATTTCTACTGATTATAAGATCGTCTCGTAGCCATCAACCTGGATTATTTTCAGTCGTGGCATACAAAAACCGCTTCGGTTAAATCAAGCTTATAATAAAATATCCGATACTTCGTTTGAGTGCTTATTACATTGTTTACAATTTTTTGCCTAATTTTATTAACATACCATTTTTGATGTGGAATGGGTACCGTTCTCTTGAAAAAATTTTAGTGCATTTCAGTAAGGAGTGAGAAAAGATATCAAAAAAGAATTTTGATTTTACACGGCGTTTTCAAGTATCAACTTGATCTCTAGGAGCTTGCACAAGATACAATATACAAATGTGATTATGCTAACACCGTGTATACTCAGATCTACAAATTTTACTCTGAATTGAAAGAAACATCAATGTTCGCGAATAGTGTGCAAAGTGGAAAACAGTTTATTACTCTATGCATAGTGGATCATTTAGCACTGCACAACCTTTGCTCGGCGTACAATACCCAGGGCAAGCCTGCTTGCGCTCGGGTTGTATTAAAAAATAGATCCAGCGTCAAGAAAATTTGCCAAAAACATCATTTCCTTGCTCCGTCTGTACATCAAACTCAGATTTATAATATAATACTCTTCTTTTGTAAGCCGCAACATGCTTCGATCTGTAAACCCAGGTTATTTAAAACCTGACAAAAATGATGAAAAACGACTGCGGTCCAAAATCACTTTTCCCGAGGTTTTGAAGGTTCCGGATCTCAAAAAAGCAAAAAAAGTTTTCCCGTACGTCTGAATACCTGTTGAATGCGATTTGAAATTGTTCACCAATCTTAATTTATTTTTATTTTGGAGAAATGAAAAGCTTTTTGGGATCTATACCTCAAAGGCGTCGAGCATCTGCTACAAGAAATCACTCAATAGCACTGTATTCTTTTGGCGATGCTAGCTTTTTATATTACAGAATATATGCTTGTATATCTTTGAAAAGATCTTGAAGAATACTAAAAAAAATTCTGAAACTCTAGTACTCCAAACTACCGTTGTGGCGCTGGAAGACGTTACAACTTTTATTAATCCTATATAATCTTTAGTTCACAATTCTATCGTGTTGGCGCTGATTCTAATTATTTGATTATAATGTAGTGTGAAGAATTATGCTGTGAACAACAACAACTCGTTCAAACCCGATTTTCTATTATCATCGGTCTCGATCATGTAACTCCCATGCTCCAGCGGTGTGCATCGATGGTGGATAATTAAAATTTAGTCCACATTTAAGTAAGTGTGATAATAGTTTGTCTTAATTAAAATAGAAAAAAGATAAAAAATGAAATGTTAAAGTAAGATCTGGCTCTCACCCGGCATAACCTAAAATTAACTAAAACGTTCGGAAAGCGAAGTTCGGAATATATAGATCATTAAGGTTAGCCGACTATATCCGAAAAAGTGTCGATAATGCAGATACGAACTAATCAAACGAAAATGACAACCGAGTTTTGTCGGTAACATCCCAGCCGAAAAATGACGATAATGCAGATACAAATTTAATGCCGGAAAGTAATTATTTATATTAGAAAATTTTATTTTGTTGTTCCTAAAAACCAACTAAACATTTTAAAATAATTTATTTTCATTCGAAACAATTAATACTTTTATACCCACCAAACCAAATTTCTCTAAGTGCTATATTAGATGTTTGGGAGGGGGGGTAAGACGTGAAATGCATTTATAGTTACATTTTTCGATAATATTTTAAATGAAGTGCCATCTAATAATTATCATTTAAAAACGTCAGGTCAACTTTCATGTGTAGAGTACGTACAAACTCAATTGAATCTATCTCACTCAAAATTTGAAAATTTCTATAAATTTACCGTTTGAAGTATCATGGCTGGAAATAAATTCAAATGAAAGGTGTAAAAAAATTATTTTTCGATTTAAAATTTATAACTGCATTATCGACATTATTCGTCTTTCATTTTTTATATTTTATCTGCATTATCGGCTATTTATCGCTTCATTAGTGATTCTATATGTGTGTGTTGCAGAACGTTTGCCGGCTAGAGTGAAGAAGGTGGGCGAAGTTCTTGTCATGAGAACCATAGAAAACTAGGAGTGCTGTTATACTTTACTTACACGTTATACGATTCACTTGCAAAATGGGCAGACAAAAGAAACAAACTAATTAAATAAAAGCATTGAAGTATTTTAAAACAGTCAACATGAATAGTATACAACCATTTTCTGATGTGAGTGGTCAAGATGGTGGACCACGTGCACATACCTCACTTGAATTAATATGCTAGCCCATTCTACCTACAAATATTTAATTATACATCATGACGTTCAAATAGGCTGACATTTCAAATCAATGCAAGAAATTCGCACAAGCTAAAAAAAATTCAAACGGTGAAACATGAGATGACATGGACTAGAATTGCAACAGTAAAAATAAATTCATTTAGCAAGCATAATTATTATGAGTGCTAATCAATTATGAGTGATTTTCTAAGCCCATATCATTGAGTGAAAAAAACCCGAATTATTGTTTAATTCTTTAAGGAAAATAAGTTATCAGCCCGCTGGAACATCTCAAATGTTACAATCGAGGGGCAGCCCCACTTAAAGCGGATATTATAATCATTTGATATAGTTTGCGTGGTATATTCGAAGGCTCTTTCCAGACTCGTCCTCTATTTCATAAATAACAGTTCCAATTTGTTTACCGACCTTTCCTTTTATAAACTTTGATTCAAATTTGCTTGCAAAACTTTTGCGAGCACAGCTTTGAACAAAATTTCGAACGTATACCGTTTGACCCGGGAGGAATGCTCGTGGTCGGCTCCGTAGATTGTAGGTTGTGGTATGCCGGTCATGTGCCTCTTTCAGGTTTCGTAGAACGACGTTTTGGGCCATTGTTAATCGGTCTGCAGGGGAGAAAACATCAACATAATTTTCACCCAATGAGTTTATTTTACGAAGTAACTGGTACGTAGACCCATGATTTACTTTGTGATGACCAAACACCAAGAAATGCAGAGAGAAGCTCGTAGATGAGTGAACAACGTTTCGTAATGCTCCGGCTATTTCGTCTATGTGTTGGTCCCAATACTTGTGATCATGTTTAATGTAGGACCTGATTGCTGCCAATACAGATCTGTTTACTCGTTCTGATGCGTTTGACTGTTTGGTGCATAGATTGCAGCAAATTCAAGACGAACACCATATTTTTGTAGAAGATTGTTAAGCAGAATAGACTTAAATTGTGGACCATTGTCTGAGAATAATACTTCCGGGACACGAAACATTTGGAATACGTTCTTTTCTAAGAACTCACAGACTTTAGCGGCAGAGGCAGAACATAGGAGCTGTAAAATTGGAAATCTTGAAAAATGGTCCAAAATCATGAGAACATATGAAAACCCATTGGAGGTACGTGTGTAAGGACCCAAAAAATCGACATAGAGCCTTTGAAATGGTCGAATTGATGAAATAGCTTTACCCATCTCCTGTCTTGTAGAATAATTGATTGGTTTGGACGTCTTACAGATTTCACATCGACTGACAAAATCTTTTACCTGAATCGCCATTGAGGCGACCAATAAAATTGGCAACGTAGTATTTCCAGAGTCTTCGTGGTTCCTTGGTGAGCTGCCGATGGTGGATTATGTGCTTTTCCTATCAGGTCCTGCGTGAAGGACTGCGGAACCACGCAGTGGTGTTTATAAATAGCTTTCCATCACTAACTTTGAATTTGGTGCTTGGTTGTGGGTTCTCGGCTAAAGCACTCATTTTATCAAGATATTCAGGGTCTCGAAAAACTGGAGATTCTAAGTCGATATGTAGCGGTTCATCTGTTGTCACTGTTGTGTTTTGCGTACCCTTTCTATATTCTATGGTGAACCTATGAGACTGAAGTTTTAAAGCAAAACGCGCTAAACGGCCAGAAAGGTCTTTTTGCTCCATTAACCATTTCAGACTGGAGTGATCGGTGAATACCCATTCACGTATTCTTCAATGTACGGTCTAAATATTTTTACACTCATCACTGCAGCCAAGCACTCCAACTCAGTGATAGTATAATTTCGCTGTGCTTTATTCAACTTTGCAGACATGTATGCAATGGGGTGTTCCTCTTCTCCATTTTTCTGTGATTTCTCCATAAAAGTGTTTGCTAAAATCAGGGTTTCCTAATACTGGTGCTGAAATTAGAGATTGCTTCAATAGATCGAGTGCATCTTGCGCTTGTTGATTCCATTTTGTTTTGACGCCTTTTTTTAACAAATCGGTAATTGGAGCAGCTATAACAGAATAATTAGGAATGAACCTTCTATACCATCCAGTCATCCCCAAGAATCTTCGGATCTGTTGAGTCGTACAGGGTACAGGTTATTCATCTACTGCCTGGACTTTGGACTAGTCCACTCTAACCAAGATGTTTTGTCTCCTTGAGCATGAATTTGCTTTTGTCTACATTTATAGTGAAATTTGCTTCTCGCAAACGTCTCGCTACATCGGATAGCAATTCACTATGATCCTCAAACGTTCCCGAAACGACTAGAAGATCATCATGGTAAACAAAAACCGAGGTTTAGGCCGCATAGCACAGCTCAAACGGCATGACGACAAACTGGTATAGTGGGCGTCCGGGGACAGTGAAAGCTGTCTTATCCCTTGACCCCTGATCTAAGGGTATTTGCCTAAAAGCATCTTTTAAGTCGATGGAGCTTATGAATCGTGTTTGATCCAATCGACTTAGCAATTTGTCGATCAGGGGTAAAGCATAAGCATATGCCACCGCAACCGTATTTACTTTGCGAGCATCCAGACAGAGCCGAACCTTTCCGTTAGCCTTATTTACGTTAATTACTGGAGACGACCAAGAATAATAATAAATAATAATGGCTTTCTTCAATTACAACAATTTATTTTACAATCTTGTGAGTGAGTGACAAGGTGTATTCGCCCCAAGCCCAACTTTTCCCATGAGGGAAACTGATTTACTCTTTTTGTTAGGATGGTTTGTTGGTGGATACTCAATTCGTGCTTTGAAAGTATGCCCAGCGGGACAACAATTCCAACAAGTGTTGGGCGAGTAATAGTTTTGGGTGTTAGGACTGGTTTCCCTCGGAGTACATGTCGTATTGTTGAAATTTTTAGTAGTTGAAATAGCACACATAGAATTGGAGTGATTAGTACTGCTCAGTATATTAGGCCCAAAGGCACCGTCACATCCATTTTCACTGACAACATCCAACTCACTGATTTGATGCGGTTTGACCTGGTGATACATTTTTGGAGTCGAGCCTAAACGGTTCCTATCTTCTACTGATAAGCACTGTATTACCATTTCAGCAATGTTTGTAAACTGACGTCCCGCAAAATTTGCCAGCAGTCCTCCGCGCGTGTTTCGAATTATCAACCTAATAAGTTCACTAAATTTATACCTACGTGGTTTCATCTCTTGCTTTACATCGTCATTTATCCTCCTTGTTTTAAAACGCTCGATCATAGCTGCCTCCTTTAAAAATTCCCAAGTCACTACGCCATACGTCTCCAAATACTCCCAATACCAATTGAGTGCTCCTCCCTTTAGTAACACGCTAAAGTTAGCTACCAGTCTCTCTTTTCCTAAACCATTCTCAGATGCCATCCGTTGAACACGATATATAAACCTTTCTATCGGCAGTTCATCTATTTCATCGCCATGATATAGCAGTTTCCAGTTATATATTTCTATAAATTGTTTAAGCAATTTAATACTAGGACCTGGTGGCAAAACATAAGCATTCGGTGGTATTCCAGGAGGCGGTGGAGGTTTTGTAAAGTAGTAATCTTCGTATCTGGTTTTGGAAATAGGTTTGTTTGGTGGCGGAACGTTTGTAACGGTTAATTTCTTAGATATCCGATCAGCAATCAAATCTAACCTTTCCTCGTCTGTAAGTTCAGCAACTGGCTGACTTACTAATTTTGGGCTGGGAACACTAATTTGTTTGGAGGTTGATGGTTGCGGGTTCGTTGGGGCTTTAGGAGACCTTGTTAAAGTTAGCCGAAAGTTGCCAGCCGAAAGATAATGCAGATAGTGTCTTGACTATTTCAGCCGAAAGTTAAACTCTCTTTATACTCTCGCTCCTATCGACTTTTAAATTCCTAAAAACTGAAATAATTTTTCCTTCACCCGCACGATATAACATGATCATAAAATCGTAAATTCTTAACTTCATGACTGATTTTTGCTGTATTCAAGACACTATCTGCATTATCTTTCGGCTGGAAACTTTCGGCTAACTTTAACAGTATCTTTAGGAGCTCTATCGTCACCGCTGTTATCACTTGTCACGGCTATGTATACGAATCTGCGTTATCGACGTTTTCAGATGAATATGTAAATTTCGAATCTGAATTACCGATATTTTGAGGCTGATACATTTTAGTTGTTATAACCGGATTTGCATTATCGATATTTTTCGGCTGGATCGAGTCGGCTAACTTTAACAGTGTGGCATCAATTACAGACCTTCTTAAAGTTAGCCGAAAGTTTCCAGTCGAAAGATAAAAACGTCAATAATGCAGATAGTGTCTTCGCTTTCTCAGCCGAAAAACTAAAAATACGTCACCGTTGATCAACATTCTTCAGCCGAAACTTAGCCGAAAAATTTATTTCAATAATACTATACATCAACAAAAACCAATTTAAGTTTATTATTATGCGAAGTTTGTTGTAAAACCTAAATCTATTCAAACTTGTGAAATACAAATATTTAAATCAATCAATCACAATTTGAAAAACAATATTGTTAACCTTGCTTCAAATGAACATAAAATATGGTGGAGATGCCACTATGACCATTTAATATATCATAATATTGGTCAACTTCGGCCTAATTGCGAGGAAATTCTGAAAGGGATACAGAGGTGTAATTTAGGAAAAATTCGCTATGCAATGAATGGAAATTTTCTTTAATTACACCCCTGTATCTCCTTCAGAATTCTTCCACAATTAGGCCGAAATTGACCAACATTATGACATATCAAATGGCCATAGTGACATCCCTACCATATTTTATGTTCCTTTGGAGCAAGGTTAAAAATAATGTTTTTAAAATTATGATTGATTGAATTAAATATTTGTATTTCACAATTTTAAATAGAATTAGATTTTACAAGAAACTTAACATGAACTGAAACCTAATTGAATGTATTACAATTAGGTTTCAGTTCATGTGTTGTTGAAATAAATTTTTCGGCTAATGACTTTCGGCTGAAGAATGTTGATCAACGGTGACGTATTTTTACTTTTTCGGCTAAGAAAGCGAAGATACTATCTGCATTATCGATTTTTTTATCTTTCGGCTGGAAACTTTCGGCTAACTTTAATAGTATCAATTACAGAGAGTTGTTGATATTGTTAACAATTATTTGATGTTGCCAACGAGTAGTCGACGTTCTCGATGAATTTTTGGTGTTATCGGGTGATAGTAGCGGGGCAACGTAAGTCTTGCCTTGATCCAGTGCCAACGTCAGCAAATCGGGTTTGCAAACAGCCACCTAAAAATATATAAATGCGATAAGCCGCGGTAGGGAACATTAATGCGATCGTCTCGTGCAACGGGACGAATTCGTGGCTTATGATGAGGAACTAAATCGTAATGTTGTGGCCATGGCCTATAAGGATAGGTCGTGGCTGCCAGCTACGCGTATCCTTGAAGTTTTGCAACTGGATGGTGGTCAACGACGAATACCCGTTCCACAGAATGCGTGGGGTATACAAAAATGAAGTATCGTTTATTTTGAATTAAAGCAAAAAATGTAGAAAACTAAGAATTTAAAAATCTATGTCGAAAAATTATGTATCCATTCTAAACTACTTTTAGTGTTGCCCCGAAAACTGTTATGTAGAGATCGCAAAATTGAAATTTCAAAATATTTCAAAAATCCGTTAAAAAATTAAATAATTAAGTTGTGCTTTATTATATTTCGCTGACAAATTCTTTAAAAATTTCGAAATTTCTCAATCGCGTTTACGCAATTTTTAATTTATTCATCCATCTAACTTTAATAATATCGTGCTGTCAACAAATGTGGTACACCTCCTACACGAGATATCGACAATCAATCTGCACAGTCACCGCATAAATATTAGGTCATTTAAAGAGCTGGTTATGGGTGATGTATGGCATAATTAATTAATTAGTAATTAATGTGTTTAAATAAAATTTTTGGTGGACGAATTCTCTACAAAACTAAAATAAATTTCATATCTAACGTAATTTCGATGAATCAGAGGCCCGATATAATTGTATATCGTAATAATCGAAAGTGTTTCTATTATATTATAAAAGGAAGTTTATTGAATCAAATATTTTATTGTTGTGACATTACAATCGATTGATTTATAACAAATTGGAGGGTTGCTGTTATGTATAAACTGGCACACAATTTTTTTTTTAGTCATTTTTCCAGCTGCCCACCAAATTCCAATTTAATTACATATTTTGAACGTGCGGTTGTGATTTATGAGGTTTTGCTTGTTGCTAAAACGCGATATACCTACCTAGGAGGTATACAATTGGCAATTGGGAGAGGAGTAAATTTGCATTAGGTAAATTGTCATGCGTTATAAAATATAATTTGTATTCCATACTGTCATCAAATAACAATGTTTTTCTTTATTTTACAATAAATTTGTAAATGCATTTTATGCAAATTTACATTATTTTTATGTATCGGAGTTTATATTTTGCGTAATCGATTGGGATATTATTTGTCGTACGGAATTGTATATATAGTGTAACTATTACATCGATTACCAATATTTTTTCGTTACTAGAGTTAGAATAGCCTGATCCTCCTTAATCATTCTGAATCAGCAAAGCATTGCTTGTGCGTTAGTAAATTCTAGTGGAGAAGTTTTAAGGTTAGGCGCACTCTAAAGCAATGCAACGATGCTGTAAAGTATGAAACGATTATGTGCACCCTGTGTGTAAAACATGTTCAAATTTACGACAGAGATTTATGCGAGTGTTTAGTGTAGTTTTAGGAGAAAAATGTATCCTTGGATTTATATTGGTAATTTGATAAAAAGAAGTGTATTAGTGTTACACTGTAAAAATATTTTTTTTTTATTGTGAGTGTTATGCAAAATTAAAAAGAGATAAGAAGTGAGTGCTTGATATAGTTCGTTATGAAAATGGGATATCTTTAAGAGTTTCAAAATTGTTAGTTTGAGTGGAACAACCATTTTTCTTATTCGACTGCACAGTTGAAAATTTTTCTGATATGCGATGCTATTAGCATCGAATTTCGATGTAACCTATACATCGAAAATAATTTGAATATAATTTGCTTCGAAATGAAAAATAAAATGCATCGATTTTTTTCGAAGTTTCTTGCGTTGCAACATAATGTAAGATGCAAAATTAAATCTAATGACATTTCGATGTTACTAACACTGAAAGAAGCGATTCAATGAGAATTGTATCACAACCAATTTCGATGTTAATAGCGTCAAATTTACATTATAAATGTTTCCTACCAACGAAATTATTCCAATGCAATTTGTATCATATAAAATAAAACCGATGCAAAAATGTTTTGAAAAAATTTGATATTAATTGAATCGAATAAAACTCATTCAAATATTGTGAAAAAAACATATACATAGGTATTTTCAGTAAATTATATTTATTGGTCTAATGTACTATTCAGTTTTTAATTTACACATATTAGAATTATAATAAAATTAGAAAAAACATTCCATGATATTTATTAATTAACAACTAAAGGTACATAAATATAGTATAATAATTTATTTTATTAAATATTGTGGATGTTATAACTTAAAAGGTATGAATTATCGGTATTATGGCAGAAATGTTCTTCATAACTTTTTTTGTATTTTAAATCTCTGTATAAAATACATATTGGCTCATAGCTTTTTTCAATAAGCATAAAACTGCAGTAAAATGGATCAAAAATCCCTAAATATTCTTTAACCTGAAAATAAATTTCATTTTTGTTTTCTAAAATTTCCATAATTTTGTATAAATGAATTGTTTCCCTATTGCTAAACCTTTCTTTTAGAATAAAAAAACCCTTTTTGTAGTGGAACTCATTTTCTAAGTAAGTTACCTTATACATATAATGGCATTTGAAAATTTCCATAATTTGAGTCCGGTAAAATGATTTGACTTTTTTCCCCGGTTTTATAAGGAGATTCGGAACCAAATGTTTGCCAACAGGTTGCTATCATTTGTTGATGTCTACGAGCAAAAGTATGACATATATTTATAAAATTTGAATTTACATTTTTCGTAAAATAGCGATGTTTGGCCTCATATCTCATGGTCTACAAGTGAATTACATTTACAGACCCCATTTGTCTGATAATTCTGGGATAGTGTGTTAAGAAATGTTGCTTTGGAGTAAGGGTTTTATTAAAAACATTTAGAATAATACTTAAGTGTTGTGATATAACGTCCTGTAAATTTACAATATCACTTTCACTGATTTCGTATGAAAATAGAGTAGTCATAACTTGAAGGATTGTTATAAGAATTCTCCAATAAGCATCATGATCTGAATGGTAAACTTGATCAAATATAAAAGGAAAATGCACCGCTAAACATAAAATTTGGGACGCATTTTGGCCTAAATTGCTTCTCTCCATATTTATGTTGCATGGTTTCGATTTTCTATCAATAAATCCAAAATTGTATGATGATATGCAATCATTTATTTGCTCAATGTTTAATATTTTTTTGGATATGAAAAATTCGAATAGATATTTGAAAGTAAGAGGAACAAAACCTTCCAGACCATCATGCATTAGATCAACACTATAGTTTTTGACAGTATCAAAAAATAAAAGTTCGTTTAAGACAGATGTACGATTAATACCTTTCGTTTCTATTAAATTTTTCTTATTTTCAGGTAGAAGATTTTTTAAAATATCGTTACAGACTGAAGTTCGTAAAAATCAAAATTTTCTACGGGAGTTATTTTTGTTATATTACTTGGCATAGCGCATATACGACAGAAGTATTTGACAGAAAATGATTTGGAAAAACCGAGCATATCGTTAGCTGCAAGGTTATCGTGCGCTAAAGATATTAGAACGCAATTTATTAAACCGAAATTTTCTACTGAAATTCCGTCGATCTCTAATTGTTTAATATCGTCAATTATTGGTTTCAAAATTGAATTTAAATTGAAAGTTCCATGTAAATCATTTACAAAAAAAAAAGAGAAACTAAAAAAATATTTTGTAATTTTGATTTTAATTGTAACGGGCAGTTAACTATTGTAAAATAAATAGCACCAATTTTGTGGATTAGTGTTTTGCTACCGAGAACTTTAGCCACCTCGAAATTATCATAGTACAATTGAATAAGCACAATATTTTTAAATCTGCGTTCTGAATTTAGAGCTTGATAAACAGCTCCGCAACAAGAATTTATATATAAATCGTCTGTGCACGAATGAGACTTATTAAAATCTTTAAATAAATTGGCGAAGTAATTATTTTTAAAAATTGCTTTAATAGTTAACGAAATAGGAATAAATTGAAACAAATTTGGCACTAAAACTTTTTTATATGTATGAACATGATTGTTGGTTGAAACGAAACTCCCAACGGAAACCGATAGGTATTTCTTTTGGCTGAACAAAATAGCGATTATTTTTGAAAAGTTTTTGTCTTTTATACTTCGAAGTAAAATTATCTAAAGTGTCGTTTATCTGTATTAGTTCCATATTGCGATTTTGTGGCGGATAGGAAATTGCTTTATTAGCAATGAACAATGAAAATCAACAACTTTAGTTTCATTAAAAATGGTTGAAATAGTTTGTTCGGGCAAACCTAGTTTATTCATCGTAATATACATATGATGTACACTATTTTCGAATTGTTCTAAATTGTAATTTTGTTTAGAATTTGGACTGTAAAAAATATTACTTTGTTTAATTAAACTAATCGTTGACACGTCAGGTTCATTTATTTCTACAGTCTCGTGAGTTTCATTCTCAATAACAGTCCTATGTTTCGATAAGTGTTTCTTTAATGAGAGAAATCTGATAAAAGAGCTTTTGCAATTTTTGTCTACGACACATTTTAATTTTATTGACGTGTTTTCTTTAACAAATTCAACGTATGTTAGGTGAATTTCTAAACTTTTAAAATTATTAAACTGCTTACTACAGATAAAGCAAAATAAATTCATTTTTTAAATTAAAGCTATACTTGTGTTTCTTTATAAAAAAAAATTCAATTCATATGTTGAATAATTTAATAATATATAACCACAAATATTTTTATAAATTATTTGTGTATGCAAATATTGTTAAAATAAATAAAATTTAAAAGCCTAAGTGGCTGTGAAAAATATAAATAAAAAAATTCATAAAATACATATATGTAAAATATCCGTTCAAAACAGTTGAGTATTTTGGCATTAAAATAACTTAGCTGTAGGGTTTAATAATTAAATATTTTTAGACATGGTAGAAATTTCGATTTCCAATTTACTAGAAATTTCTTTTATCCGGACAATTTTTGTCTCCATCGTTTTTATCTTGTAGAAATAAATTCCCACAAAAGTCTAGAATGTATTTGTTGAATAATCAAATTCTTGGTTGAACACGTAGTGAGTTTTAAATACATAATCGAACGCGTCAATTACTGAAAAATGTGGAGGAAGTATTATAATTTCTCCCTCCACACACAAATAATAGGATGAAATTGCTAATTTGTTCTCACCAACCGCAATTATATATGGATGAGTTGAATTGGTGTCTTTTAGCTCCTCAACTGTTAAATTAATCTGAAAATAAACGAATAATAATGTTAATGTTTTGGAGGTTGATGCTTGATATTTTATTATCTTTCTAAACAAAATTTTTTTTTTAATTATTGCAGCAAAACAGTCTCTTGAGTTTTTTGATGAAGATACTCCGCCAATGTTTTGAGGAAGTAAATTTAATAGATATATAAAATGGGTCTCACTGACTCGGTCCACTCTATAAATATACAATTAAAACAAAATGAGTGCTGTAGTCAATAGATAACTAGATATTCATAAAGCTTCCTATAATGATAATTAGAATTGTTTTAATAGATTTCATATTCTTTCCGTTAAAGCATGAGCTTTGGAATTTTCTTTAACTCCATTTTTCTGAGGCGATGTTATATAGATTAGAAAATAAACAAGAAGAGAGTTCAAAAGCTCATGATTTTATAAAAACAAAAGAAAACTAATTTAAAAACCGCCAGTTATATTATGGAACCAGAAAAAATAATGTCTAGAATATACCTTCTATTTCAAGAATTTTATAACATTTTCCTCCTTTCAAGTCCAAATATACCTTGTATATATGGTTATATACAGTGGTCCACTTGTCATTAAAATTTTGCACATTTGGGTACCTCAATTTGAAATCAAATGTAATCTGTGGAAGAATTTTATAATCAAAATCTTGGGTGGTGTTGTTTAAAAAAAAAAATATATATTTACCAGATCAGGAGAAGTGAAGAAAAACGGGAAAGTACTAGAAAATTTGACATCTTTGTTAAATTGAATTGATTCTCTTCGAATTTTTAAAGTTGTTCGTAGTTTAGTTTTAATCAACTCTTTTTGTGTCTTCACGTTTGCGTTTTTTAAAATTAAAAAATCCTCACTCTCTTCAAAATTAATATACGAACTTTCCACAGCTTCTGCTTGACAAATAAATGTATTTTTAGATTTTCGTTTTCTGGTGGTTGATTTACCTTCCTCTAATGAATAAAGATTAATTCGAAGGCATTGCAGTCTTGCCAGGATATACCCTCGGTTTTGTTTTCGATTATAGAGAAGCTCCTGTCTTAAAAACAATAGTTTAAATTGAAAACAAACAATTATTATTAACTAATGACAAAGTTTGAATTAATTATAAGTTTGTATTATCTTGTAATCGTTAGAAATCCAACAGCTAAATCATATTTGTAAACATTTCAAAATCAATTTAATTTCAAATGTTTAAAAGTACATATAGTATTTCACCGATTTCTTATGATTTCGTCTTCTTCAGTAGATTTTAAGCTTCAATATAAATCGGTTCAGGATGGTGTTTATGATTTTTTACCAGAAAATCGACACTCTCTCTAACGATTGCCCGTCTTTCCACGTCAGAAAGCCCTTGTAAATTGCGTGATGCGCTTTTTTTTACATAAAGTAAATGCATTTTTGGATTCCATTATGTATTTTTCCAGCTCCTGTAGATTTAAGTTGACGTATTTGATATTAAATATTTATTTAGTTAATGGATTAAGGGTTCGATTTCGTACCTCGTACGAAATGAACATTTTAATTTTAATTTGGCAATTCCAAGCTAATCTACAAGTGCCAGAGGCTGTATTTCTCTAGTCACGAAGTATAATAAGAAATTATAATACCCTATTGGAATTAATTTATATTTGCATGTAAATTCTGTCCATAAAGCCAACAGATAATATAAAATCAAATGAATCATTTGCTTTTTAAATTTAAATGGAACTAAACTACTCTAAGCTAGAATAAACATTATAGTCGTATTATAAGCTTCCCAAAGAAATTCAGCAATTGCCTATTAAATGACTGCACATTGCAATTAAAATTTGTAAATTTGTACATCTCGCACCGACTATATGAAAAATTTCATACATGAAAAATTTACGTTTGATGACATGTAAATGCTACTCCCGATTCGACAATTTTGTCTTACTGGTGGCGTTCCTATTGCCGACTCTGTCGTTTTATTAATTTTTATGTGAAACTGGGAATGCTGCAAATTTTGTTCTATAATCTGGATGAACATTTCTTTTGGAATTATTACTCCGCTTGCGTCCGAAAATGAATCTATGTCGTACACCGAAATATTTATATTGGTAGCGGCTATAATAAAATACGATTACAAATAATTTTTTTTATCATCAATAACGGAATATTATTTTATTTTTCATGTTTTCATTTTCAATGTATGTGATACAAATTGCATCGCATAGGAAAAAATCTACCACGTTTCTAAATGCGTTGCATTTTTGTAAAACAGCCACAAGGTTAATAAGATAGTTATCTAAACGAATAGTTAGGTATATTTACTTATAATTACCTGGAACTACAAAATCTTCATATTCCCATTGCTCGCCATGTTTTACAATTTGTATGTATTTAGTTATGTTATCATTCGCAATTTTAATAAATACTGTATTTCTGGTTTCCATTTTTCGCGCTTTTCACTTTTATAAACTTAGCACTTATTGTATTAATTAAATTTTGTTGTGTGATTAATATTTAATTGAAATTTTCAAAAAAAATTTAAGTAAATCACTTTACAAACTAAGCCGCGTTGATTCAAAACACCTGTTAGGTTACGAACGATAATCTATACTGAACTAAAAAATATTTAGTATTGTTTAAGTGTACGTTTCGATCAAAGGATTCGTTGCTATTTTAACAAAGGGAAATTTTTTTGTGCAGTGGTATTAGTAAATCATTCTGCTATGTATTTGTACTTTTGACATTAATAAAAATCAACAAAAACGTCAGTGGTTTATTTTGTGTGTCAAAATTGTTTGGTTTTTAAAAGTGTTTTTGTGCATCAAAAGTGTTAAAATAGTTATAATAAATAGTTCACTAAAGCAATTAAAAGAAATGGATGAATTATACAGAAGACGAAGATGTCTGTATTGCTGCTCTTGCAATCGTCATAAGTAGCATGGCCACAAGAAAACTTCATAAGAAGAAAAGGAGAAGCCCAAAATGGTGGGTTCGGCCGATATTCACACAAGAATCCAGAGCAAACTTTGGTGATCACAATTTGGTAGCCGAAATGCGTCTTAGTGATCACGAATCTTTTTTTAATTATACACGTATGTCACCAGCTTCCTTCGACAAGCTTCTCAAACTAGTTGGTCCATTGATTTCCAAAAAGGATACAAATTTCCGGACATCCATAAATCCGAGTACGAGATTGGCGCTTACACTAAGGTTCATATAGTCATTTCTGTTTCTTTGTAATATGCTAATCTATACATCTATTTGAATGCTTTTAGATATTTGGCAAGTGGTAGCAGCCAAAAATCAATTTCATTTGCATTCCGAGTGGGCAAAAGCACAACATGCAACATAATCAGTGAAACACTAACAGCGACCCACCAGTGCCTCTGTAATATACTTTTGCCTCTCCCTACCCCACAAGAGTGGTTATCCATTGCAGAGGGATTTAAGCAGCGGTGGAATTTTCCAAATTGCATTGGTGCAATCGATGGGAAGCATATAGCAATTCAGGTATCATATTTATATAGGTACATTCAGCATTCCAGTGTTTATAAATTTGAATTATATTGCAGGCACCACCTCATTCTGGTTCTGAATATTATAATTATAAGCAATTTTTTTCAATTATATTGTTGGCGGTTTGTGACTATCGCTACCGATTCGTATTCATGGATGTCTTTAAAGATTCTGAAATTGGCAGAAGATTAGAAAACAAGACATTGAACGTGCCTCACGATGGCGAAATTTTTATTGGCGGCCCGATTTTGCCATACTATTTATTGGGGGATGAAACATTCGGATTAAAAACATATTTGCTAACCCCATTCTCAGGAAAATCGTCTGGAAACCTGAGCTATGAGAAAAGTATCTTCAATTACAGACAATCGAGTGCTCGAAAAGTAATTGAAAATGCCTTTGGCATATTAGCTGCCCGCTGGAGGATATTGCGAACTAGCATAGAAACATCCACAGAAACTGTGGACAAAATTGTGAAAACAACAGTGTGCTTACACAATTTTTGTTTGGCGGAGGAAGAAAATGTACTACACCATCAAAAAAAATATTGCCCAAGCTCTCTAGTCGACCAAGATAATCTGGAAAGTGAAGAATTTCGGCCTGGTGATTGGAGGAGAGCTGGAGAATTGCCTTCAATATCAAAACAAGGTAGTTACAATGCGTCTTTTGCTGCAACAAATGTTCGCAATGAGCTCACCGAGCATTTTATGACCGATGGGTCAGTACCATGGCAATGGGGTTTTGTCTGAACCTATTTTTACATTAATAATAAATAGAGGAGGTTTTTACATTAATAATAAAAAATCACAGAAATTAATTTTACTTTGTTTTATTTTTTACAACTTCATTCATGTATGCCATGATGTACAATTGTGATTCATATTTTTGCTGTTCATTCAGCCCTCTTAAAAATATGGCAACTTGTTCACCAAAATGATACTCCATATCTTTGACCACGCCTACAGGTCTATTGCCCACTTTATCCACAAGTTTGTTTAATGGGGCCAAAAAATCAGGTGATGAAGATGTGGAAGTCGAACTGGTGGTTCTAGCCCTTTTAATTGGCGGCAACTCCATGCTGTTTTCTTCAGATATTGAAGCTTGAGGACTGTCTCCGGGTTGCGTTGGTATGGCTGTGACGTCCATTTTTACTCCATCAAAGTTGCTTTTATGGCTGTAAAACAAAAAAATTGTTTTAATTAGGTGTTAAAAGTTCACTTACATATTGCATACGCCCGTTTAATAAGAACTGCATCCAAATGCCGCAGTTTAGTAAGATGTCTCGGTTCCGGGCTATTTTTATACTCAGATCCGCTCGTTTGTACTTTTTGAGTTGTATTTTTATATCTGGTATAGTTATTTCGCAGATTTTTGTAAATATCCTTTACCATATCCATTTTTTCATCGATGTCTTCAAATTTTGTCTTTAATTCTTTGCACACTTCCTGCCATAAATGATTAAGAATCGCAGGCGTGCGACTTTTTATCGGGATGGTATAGTCGAATAATGGGGGACGCTCGAATACGGCATCTAAAAGCAAGCTTTCGAAATCGTATTTCTTGCTTTGAAGGACATTTGAAATATTTTTTTGTTTTCCGGTGTTTCTTTTTTTTGGAGTTGGCGCATCTATAATATTTTCTGAATTTGGTGTTTCTTCATCTTCAACTTCAAGATATTCTATCTCGTAGTCAGCCGGGTCATAATCAAACATACTAAAATGTACATATCATGAATAGAAGCGTACATATGCGGTTATTATTATGCAGATTTTAATAATAAAGTTTTTTGAGGAAACTAGTACTTACATTTCAGTTTTATCAAATCACAATATTTTTAATTTAATTTTTGTAGAAATATTAAATTTAATTTATTTTATTTTTATTTTTTCAATCTGTGTTTTTTTTATAATTTTCATACGAGAACTCAAAACTGTCACAATAATGGTGAAAGGGATGAACAAATATTAAATTTCCTATGGGAAATTTTATATTTTAGTACTAATGTAAAAATAGCAACCAAAAAACATCTCGGCATTAGGACTTTTTGGTTGCTATTTGCTTTGTTTTTTTAATATGTGTGTATAAAAAAATTTGTGTTTGAACACAATTTTTTTTGTATGTATACTATCCGTGTGAGCTGCTTTGCTAAAATAGCAACGAATCCTTTGATCGAAACGTACACTAAGAGTGTAATGCACACAGATATTTTATCTCAACCCTTCAAATGCGAGAAGTAAAAAGTAAATTATACAGCAGCATTATGAAATTTTGGGACATTTTTTTTTGATAAAAAATATTCAAAACAAAAAATTCTATAGCAAGCAGGCTGGAAAAACGTAAAAAAAATTATACAAGAGTATTGTAAAAATTTTATACAAATGTATTGTATGTATGTGTAAAATGCGTTTAGATTTTATTGATACATATACATACCGTGACAAAGCATTATCGAGGATTTTCCGATATTCATCTGCACCGATTTTAGATGCAATTTCAACGATGAAAGCTTTGCATCTAAATTCGATTTGAAGTTGTATCGTATATGCCGCGATGCAACTCTTGTATCGAAAAGCGTCGCAAAATTTCTAAGTGTGTGTCATGTATATTTGTCAACACATAATAGAATAATAACATTTTAATTCACTATAGTAGTGAGATCATGTACTAATATCTTATATTGCTCAAATGAATTCTCGTATGCTCTAATTTCAAGGAAGAGCTAAAAATTGTTTGGCTCATAGTAAAATGCCGCTCGTAAAAACGAATGTCAAAATTTCCAATTATTATCCTTCATCATCATTACCTTCCTAGGGGCTTATTTTATTGTATCGCATGTACATGAAAAAATATAAGTTCCTTAAACAGATGGAATTTGTCAGTGAAGAAATAATCAACGAAGTCAGGAAACATATGCGTCATATTCAAACCTCTTCACATATCTATATAGTGGAAATTTTGAATTTATAAAAAAATAATACAAAACTAATAATTTATTTATCATATTTTCAAACAACTATTTTTAAACGTTAATTAATATTCGTTTCTTTTTATTTCAGGTAAGTTTTCAACATATCAAATACCGCTAATGGAAAATACCCTTTTTAACAGTGTATGCGGTAAAATAAAATATTGTACTAAAAATAGGGAAGGGAAGACGACACAAATGGTAAATAATGGTTTTTATTCTTGCTAAACAAATCATCAGTTTTATTTGTTTTTTACATATACATACTCGTATTACTCAACAAATCTGAAAAATATAGCAACTCACCTGAAAAGTTCCCGGTCTAACAAAAAAAAAACACAATTTTTTGGGAAAAATGCATTTTATTCATCAACATAATTTCCACCTAGAGTGGTATTATCAGTCTAACGCACCTCTAACATGTCGATCCCTTTTTGTAGAACGATTTACCATTGTCGTTTTTGATCCATTGTGAGCCAACGCGGTACCCACTTCGAACACAGCTTTCTCATGGACAAATGTTCGTGCAAAATATGACCAACACGCTCCAATTTTATTTACTAGCAAATTGGTACGATTTTAAAAATAATTGGTACTAAAATTTCAATTTACTGTACTAATTAATTTGTTGACAGCCTTATAATCAGCGTTGTATTGTATTGATAAAAGTGGATTAGGATTTAGTTTTGGATTTATAGTTTTTGGCTTCAAAGTTTATAAGTAAAAATGTTTTTTTTTTCCTATATATATTTGCAAATTTCGTGATTTTATTAATAATATTTTAATTTTATTTTCTAAACATAATAATATTTATGTCGATTTTGCAGTTTGAAATATCACTTCTAATATTTTAGTACAAACCTTTAGTACTATTTTTTTTTTTAAATTTACGTAAATCATTTTGGATTTAGATGAATCCAATTGGGTTAAGTAGACGTAGACAATTAAAGTAATGGCGTCGATAATGTAGACAATGACGAAAAATATTCATTCTGTTAGCAATAAGCCTATTCTCCTGAATTCTTTGGTTAATGGAATCATGTAGCTTCATTTCTACCTCACATTAAAAAATTCATATACAAATTTTAAACTGGCAATGACATTTAATTTGAATTCACAAATTTGAGTTATTGGAGGTAAAGTGAAGCTGGTGATTTGCTGGTAATTCTGGTTTTGCAAGTGACGTTGACAATTTCATAATAAACCTTTTAACAGTTTCGTTTAGTTGAGTATTTTTTCGAAATTATTATGTCTTCGAAAACAAATGTCCAAATGTTGATATCTAAAACCGGTAAAAGGTAAATTTCTCTGATAGGAGAAAAAAGTTACTCTATGTAATGCATGTAATATATGGCGCATGTAATATATGGCGCTACATTACAAATAAAAATTTTGAAAATGATTTAAATTTTGCAATCTGCTAACTAAAGTTTTCTTGAAATCGATATTTTCTGACAGCTGGCATTATAATAATGCACGTGTTGTCGAAACCTGTTTATGTTATTTCACTCAAACAATTTCTGCTATCTAAATTTCTTTTCATCAGGAGAAACAATTCGTAATTTCAAGTCCCTTTGGATAGTGAAATCATCGCCAATCTGATTTGAAAATTTCATACATAGTGTAAACATTTTTATAACGGTAATAACGATTTTACCGCGTTCTCTATTATTTGATTGCATAATGGTCAAGATTTGGCACAAGGACGTCAGAATATGTTTTTCAAGTGGAGAGGACCCGTTAGGCTAAGGAAAGTGCATACGGAATGCATGTTTCCAAATTCGGGAAAACCAAAAACTCAAACACAGGATCTCTCGTGTCAAATCTTTTCCTGGCGAAAAGGGATTCTTGATCAAATTTTGAACAATTTGCCAAAATAATTGTCCCATTATGTCAGAAATGACGAACAAATTGAACTTTGATCAACATTTCGGAGTTTAAATCAATTATTTGGATTTTAAAAAGAAATGTCCAAGGAAAACCAGAAGCAATGTCTTAAAATTAATAATATAAAAGCAATTTTGTATGATCCTGATAACATACGGGTTCAACTAAATTTGAATGATTCATTTCAAGACCGCCCAACGAGTTGCAAACCTATTTTAAATTATCCACAGATTACCCAACCATCTCCAGGGTTTAAGATCTGTAATATCATTTACCCTCTACTATATTTGGTATTACGCTGCAAAGTACTAAGATACTAAAAATGTGAAATTTGCTTGACAGTTAGACATGATCTATTGATCCATTTGTTCACAGATCAATTCATCCATTTGTGAAATATTTGAATTTTCCAAGAAATACAAACCATAGCCTTTAAATATTTTAGATGCATTTAACTTCATATTTTGCGAACTTGTTCGACTCAAATTAGTGCCCTTAGGCAGTTATATGATTTTCTAATGGGTCTGATAAGGTGTTTCATGAGGAGATTTAACCACGTCAGTGATGTTACCCTACAATTTGATCAAAAAGAATATCATTGGTCAATGTTTTATAATTGGGATGATGGCCAAATAGAATATATAGAAGTGTTAGAGCTCGATTATAATATTATTTATTTTTATTAATTACATTATAGTTTAGAAGCAGCAATGACCAAAAAATGAGATATCTTAGATTCTCTCTCGATTTATGGGTATAGACTTCTGGACTGGACACTTCCTACAAATATACTTCAATCACAATCACACATTGTTAATCTCCGAGTTCTGGATCAGTGTTATGCGTCTACGTGTATTTCGAATTATCTAATTTTAAATACATAGTATGACTTTTACTTGTACCGGAGGAATTACAACTTTTGCCCTAGATGCCATTATTTGGTGGTTTCGTTTCAAAACCATAATAATTTTACAAATATATATTCAAACTAAACTAAACCAAGTGTCACTTGTCACTTGAAATAGAAATGTTAGCAGATAAAAACTACTAGGTCCTAGTAATTTAAATAACGGTAAACGATAGTTTTTTCGTACACAATTTTTTATGGTTGCTTCTAAAATAGAATTTAGTAAAAGACTATAGTAAAGCACTCAGCTATAGGGATTGAAACTTAGCCATTTCCTAGCTGCATTGAAATTTGAATCTTAATTTCGCAATATATTTTAAAGTTCGGCTGTGCTAAATAGAACCAGGCAATTTCCAGTTTTGAAATCAATAAAATATTAAGCCACCGATTTTTAAATACTATATACACCCGATATATTGAGGATTATGAATGGTTTGAAAAATGTATTCTTTTCATAAATGGAATTATTTATGGTCGGTAAATATAACTGACATCATTAATTATTTTCAAAAAAAATTAGAACTTCATAAAAAATTGATGTTATGTTTTCAATTCCATAATAAAGGGTGATTTTTTTGTGGTTAGGATTTTCATGCATTAGTATTTGACAGATCACGCGGGATTTCAGACAAGGTGTCAAAGAGAAAGATGCTCAGTATGCTTTGACATTTCATAATGAATAGACTTACTAACGAGCAACGCTTGCAAATAATTGAATTATATTAGAAAAATCAGTGTTCGGTTCGAAAAGTGTTTCGCGATTTACGTCCGATTTATGGTCTACATAATCGACCAAGTGAGCAAACAATTAATGCGATTGTGACCAAGTTTCGCACTCAGTTTACTTTATTGGACATTAAACCAACCACACGAATGCGTACAGTGCGTACAGAAGAGAATATTGCGTCTGTTTCTGAGAGTGTTGCTGAAGACCGTGAAATGTCGATTCGTCGCCGTTCGCAGCAATTGGGTTTGTGTTATTCGACGACATGGAAGATTTTACGCAAAGATCTTGGTGTAAAACCGTATAAAATACAGCTCCTGCAAGAACTGAAGCCGAACGATCTGCCACAACGTCGAATTTTCAGTGAATGGGCCCTAGAAAAGTTGGCAGAAAATCCGCTTTTTTATCGACAAATTTTGTTCAGCGGTGAGGCTCATTTCTGGTTGAATGGCTACGTAAATAAGCAAAATTGCCGCATTTGGAGTGAAGAGCAACCAGAAGCCGTTCAAGAACTGCCCATGCATCCCGAAAAATGCACTGTTTGGTGTGTTTTGTACGCTGGTGGAATCATTGGACCGTATTTTTTCAAAGATGCTGTTGGACGCAACGTTACGGTGAATGGCGATCGCTATCGTTCGATGCTAACAAACTTTTTGTTGCCAAAAATGGAAGAACTGAACTTAGTTGACATGTGGTTTCAACAAGATGGCGCTACATGCCACACAGCTCGCGATTCTATGGCCATTTTGAGGGAAAACTTCGGAGAACAATTCATCTCAAGAAATGGCCCGGTAAGTTGGCCACCAAGATCATGCGATTTGACGCCTTTAGACTATTTTTTGTGGGGCTACGTCAAGTCTAAAGTCTACAGAAATAAGCCAGCAACTATTCCAGTTTTGGAAGACAACATTTCCGAAGAAATCGAAAAAGTTGCCCAAAATTGGACTTTCCGAATGGACCACCTAAGACGCAGCCGCGGTCAACATTTAAATGAAATTATCTTCAAAAAGTAAATGTCATGGACCAATCTAACGTTTCAAATAAAGAACCGATGAGATTTTGCAAATTTTATGCGTTTTTTTTTAAAAAAAAGTTCTCAAGCTCTTAAAAAATCACCCGTTACAAAGAAATCTATTGTATATAGTTCGCTTCAGCATCGTCCAATTTTAGAACTTCGACCAAATTTCAATTTAGATTCTAAATCTGCTTCTGAATACCAAATTTGACAATAATTAGTTAAGAATTGGCCAAATTCTGTACAGAACGGTCGAATTCCAGAACTTCATTCAAAACTCACGATAAAATCCAAATCTGGTTTTATATACAATTTAACCATACTTTTGTATATTCAATATTGCGGAATTCCAGAACGGGTTGGCTTCGATTTGCCAAATCCAGAATTTTTCAAAATAAAAATTCTAATCAACAAATTCCAGAAACAAAAATTTCAATAAAAAAATCTAGAAAAATACCAAATTTCAAAATTTTTATAGACAAAAATCCAAAATAAGATCAATTTTATGTCCGTGGAAATATAAAAGATGCGTCTTTCCATGGACATAGTAATTGGAATTGGATTTTAGAATAGCATTCTGCAAGTGGACGGGAATATGCAGATAACGAATGCAATTGTAAACGGCGGTAATAATCATCATGGAAAGAACTGGAATTAACAAAACAGTGTTAATCATCAAAATAGGGAAATTGATGACCTGAAGTGTTCGCGAATACAACTACATGAAAATAGTTTATAATTGCAACACGCATATTTCGCCAGTTGCAATAAAAAAAATAATCTCGAACAGCGATAGACAAGTATATAAGCGCAAGCAAACAGTTGTAATTAAACCAGTGAACAGCGGAAGTCGAAAAGTAAAAAGTAAAAGTGCGAAATAGTGAACAATAAAAGTGAACAGGAAAGTGGTGAACAGTAAAAGCAAATTGGGAACAGTGAGGGGAGTGAAATTTGTGAATTGCCGAAGAAGTTAAGGTGTGTTGGAAAATAACGTTTGTAACTTTAAATCGTTTTCCTAAAAATTACATTTGCATTTGGCCAAGAGATACATCAATCATATTTTGCGGCACTGAAGTAATATTGAATGAAATACCCAACGAGGCTATGGTCAAACTTGAATGATCATTACATCTATCCTTGTCTGAAAAAATTTTGAGTTTTTATATTTCTTAACGTTGTCGTCCATTGTAGTTCATTAACAATTTGACTCTCCACCTTGAAATGGTCCCATTAACAAAGAAATCAAGGAATTGTGCAGCTTGTTAGCTCACAAAAACAAATATTGTCGATTTTTTTTCATATTACCCATACATCCTCTACATAGCAGACGCCATTTGATTAATTGTCTACATACATTGCCTACCCATATGTAGAATATTAATTATCTACACTATGGCACAACACAGTTCTGGAGTTCCGATGGAATAATCCGGTCGATTTATAAGGCTTGAAGCTACTTTTCGACCGAACCTGAGCTCAATCGAGTCTACAAAGTTTGCTGGAACGTGAGTTTTGGTATGTAAAGATCTTTTCCCACTTGAAATTGTACATAAACCATCTGGTTGAATCAAGTAATATAAAAGGTTGGATTAGAGCAGACAATATTTTTAGGCGTGAAGTTTCGGATACTCTTTTGTTTTTTACAGAGTTTTCAAAATATCCTTTGTGCCTTTAATACATCCTTTTACAAGGGATTTGGATTTATTAATCAGAGTTCAAATCTTGGGCCTCAATAGTTCGTTTAGCTTTACTGAAGGCTCTCCTACAAATTTCCTTTCCAGTTCTCTTACAGTTCTAGAGTGCAATAGTATACAGATACCTCCTTTACGATATCGGCCTTGTAAAGTTCATTGGTCGCTGATATAATCCTAATTACTTCACCCAAATTTTTCGGCTTGGAGGCTATATCCGATCGAATGATATATAAATTTGAATTAGGATCAAATATTGATTGATTGATTGATTAGAATGTACGGCCAAGACTAAGCAAGGATCCCGGATACGCCGGGCCAACCGTACACCCCTTTTACATATAACAAGATGGAGGGATAGGAAAGGTTGTTAGGTATGATAGACTTGACCCGGTTACAGACACCTAAGTAGTCAATAGTTAGTAAAGCACAAAACGGCACAATTATTTTTGTTTTTCGGGATATAAATAATCAGCAATCAACATTCTAAAAAGTAATTGATCAATTAGTAAATGTCCTGAAATAAAATTTCATTATTATGAGTGATGAAATTTTATTTAATACCATTTCCTCATATCAATTTAAAATAACGCGACGCCAGGCCCGCCACACACCTTTATTATAGCATCTTAAAAAAATTGATAATCAATAATGTTGGCATGTTAATGGTAAATTTTCTGAAATAAAATGTCATTATTATGCGTTAGAGAATCATTATTTTGTACGATATATTTAAATTATTCTTGAATAGAATAAAAGTAATGTAATGTAATGATTATTATAACTAAATTAATTATAATTTGACTGTCGTAAAACAAATAAAATAAAATAAATCGAATCCAAATATTGTAGTATCAAACGGATGGATCCCCTCTTCATCGTATAACCTTACCATCCCTAATAAACCAATATGTTAATTAATAAAAATAAAAATGAAACAAAGACATCTCTTTTCAAAAATAGCTAATCTGGAATCTATAAGGTAATATATAAATAATGCATGTGTCACAGGTTAAGAATCTCCAATACCTAATCAGAATTAAACAAAACTATTAAGCTAATCAGGAATCTGTAAGATGACAGAATTAGTAATAAGTAGCTATTAGAAAATAATCTAATTAAAGAAGTGCCATGATCCGAAAAATACAAAAAACCTCTATGTATCAATATTTGTCTGATTATAAATTTTATAGTGTAGCCTCCAAGCCAAAAAATAAGTCAACCCATAAAGTTTCCCTCCACCGACACTTCAATGTTACATATAACCATAGTCATTTAATCTATTAAAATAATATTAGTAAACCAATTGTCGTGAGACAAATTAAATCTTAAATATACAATTAAATTAAATGAAAGTAAGAAAAATTACAATTAAATTGTAATTACAATTCGACCTATAATTAAAAAATTGTTATCTGGTTAATAGTGGAAATCTATTAATCTATTATATTTCTAGCGACGGCAATTGTCACTTCAATGCAGTTCTTGAAGTAAACTAACTTCGATCTGAAACCATAAATGGCGGTTAACAAACACGATCAATTTGGAAGCTTTATATCCAGTAAAACCTATGGAAAGAGCTTATAACGAAGGAAATTCTTAATTACAAAATATACATCTAAACCAACTCAACCCGGGATTAAAACGTTTTTTACAAATTATAATTCATTAATTTCTAATAATAAAACTCAGTATTGATAGCTGTATTATTATTAGTAAGTCAAAATACGACCAAGTAGAAGCTGGACAAAATACACGGCTTGCACGTACGCAGGCCCGAATTACACAAATGCAGATCTCACCCATTCACATCTCGCACATGTGACAGGGGAAAAAAAACCCCAGCCACCCGAGCACAAACTCCGTCCATCCATCCCCAATTCTGATAAAGTACCCCTTACCCTCATGCAAATCTTCACTCAGAACCTCACCATTCTCCGCTACGATGTCCCTAATCCGATGACTACCGTACAATAGAGAAAAAAAACGAAAGAAATTACCACTCTTCATACGATACATTCCAATCTGACTAAAAAAGACACCACCACAGAAAATGGCAAATCTCCAAACGAAAACCACCCCAAAAACAAAAAACAATTCACCAAATATATGATATACAAACAAAGTCAATGCCTAGTAGAATGAAAATTCATTTATCCATCGCATCTGCTACAAGATACAAACCAATAAAGCCAAAAACTCTCCAAAAAAACCATAGCATTTGCACGAAAGCTTCTCTCCGTGGTTACGTTCCACATACGTACAAATAAAGTCCCTACATTTCGAGACGGCCACATACACATGCATAGACACTGATTAAACAGGTATCTGATTTGTTATATACTCTTCATTCATGCACGTTCATTACACACACACATACACATTGAAACGCATTTTTACATTAAATTTGCAAGTAAATATGTAAATAAAAGACAACGTAGGTTACAAAATTATACGATAACCAGAAAGAACGAAAATCGTCAGTCATCAAACTAATTTACTCGCAAAAACAACAACAAAAATTTTAACGAGTCTAACAAAACAGACTTGAATTAACCCTTTCTCGCCCAAAAAAAATACTCGCAATAACCCACTACATGAAAATACTGGTATTTTACACCTTTATGTGTTATAAAATACAGTTACATAGACCGGTGTGAAGTTTTTGGACAAAAGTTTTTGGACAAAAATTTACGCGAGTGTTCTTTGTGAAGTTTTTGGACACATTTTTATTTCTTGGACAAAATTTTTTGTAAATGTGTTATTTTAACAGTGTATTTATTTTATATTAAAATCGAAATAATATTGATAATAAATATTGATAAAACAAAAGAAATTGTTTAACATTAAAAAATCTATAATGCTCATTATTATAAATTTTTCAATAAATCACGTACCATACTGTACAAAATGATACACCAAATAGCAAAAATCTCAGAGATTGGCTCGCATAGTGACTATATACGTTCGAAAGGGGATACTTTTAGCTATTTAAATCAGTTAGCCCCATCTCGAAATGATGAACTAGGCTCATGTATTGAATTTTTAAAGTTTTACCAATATAGCGAGTGTGCGTGTCCACGGATGTTCTACTGCTCTAAGCCAAATAGCAAAAATCTCAGAGATTGGCTCGCATAGTGACTATATACGTTCGAAAGGGGATACTTTTAGCTATTTAAATCAGTTAGCCCCATCTCGAAATGATGAACTAGGCTCATGTATTGAATTTTTAAAGTTTTACCAATATAGCGAGTGTGCGTGTCCACGGATGTTCTACTGCTCTAAGCCAAATAGCAAAAATCTCAGAGATTGGCTCGCATAGTGACTATAAAACTTTAAAAATTTAATACATGAGCCTAGTTCATCATTTCGAGATGGAGCTAACTGATTTAAATAGTTAAAAGTATCCCCTTTCGAACGTATATAGTCACTATGCGAGCCAATCTCTGAGATTTTTGCTATTTGGCTTAGAGCAGTAGAACATCCGTGGACACGCACACTCGCTATATTGGTAAAACTTTAAAAATTCAATACATGAGCCTAGTTCATCATTTCGAGATGGGGCTAACTGATTTAAATAGCTAAAAGTATCCCCTTTCAAACGTATATAGTCACTATGCGAGCCAATCTCTGAGATTTTTGCTATTTGGCTTAGAGCAGTAGAACATCCGTGGACACGCACACTCGCTATATTGGTAAAACTTTAAAAATTCAATACATGAGCCTAGTTCATCATTTCGAGATAGGGCTAACTGATTTAAATAGCTAAAAGTATCCCCTTTCAAACGTATATAGTCACTATGCGAGCCAATCTCTGAGATTTTTGCTATTTGGCTTAGAGCAGTAGAACATCCGTGGACACGCACACTCGCTATATTGGTAAAACTTTAAAAATTCAATACATGAGCCTAGTTCATCATTTCGAGATAGGGCTAACTGATTTAAATAGCTAAAAGTATCCCCTTTCGAACGTATATAGTCACTATGCGAGCCAATCTCTGAGATTTTTGCTATTTGGCTTAGAGCAGTAGAACATCCGTGGACACGCACACTTGCTATATTGGTAAAACTTTAAAAATTCAATACATGAGCCTAGTTCATCATTTCGAGATGGGGCTAACTGATTTAAATAGCTAAAAATATCCCCTTTCGAACGTATATCTCTGAGATTTTTGCTATTTGGTGTATCATTTTGTACAGTATGGTACGTGATTTATTGAAAAATTTATAATAATGAGCATTTTAGATTTTTTAATGTTAAACAATTTCTTTTGTTTTATCAATATTTATTATCAATATTATTTCGATTTTAATATAAAATAAATACACTGTTAAAATAACACACTTACAAAAAATTTTGTCCAAGAAATAAAAATGTGTCTAAAAACTTTACAAAGAACACTAGCGTAAATTTTTGTCCAAAAACTTTTGTCCAAAAACTTCACACCGGTGTTACCTAGCGTTAATATATATTGTAATAAAAATTATGTTTTAACACATTGAAAACCTTTTTAGATACAGAAAATCACTGCGTGTTTGTATACGGCCAAGTAGAAGAAACATGTAAAAAATACGGTTTACATGTATGCAGGCCCAAACAATGCAAACACGAAAAAACACCCCATACGAATGCCATGAAAATCCTCCGCTCAACACTCCCCCGGCAAACTGCTTTTCAATTTTAAGGTAGACTTCATCTAGAATCCCACCATTCTCCGGCATGCCGCCCTTTATCCGTTGAACGTCGCACAATACACGACTCAAAGCATGCGCGTATGCAAGAAGAGCATTCAACAATCAATCATAGTGCCTATGTTTGTACATAAACGCAGTGATTGTTGAATACTCCTCTCCCACACACACAAACCTTGAATCACGTGCTACACGACGCCCAACGAATAAAAGGCAGCATGCCGGAAAATGGCAAAACTCCAAATGAAATCCACCTTAAAACCAAAAAACAATTTACCAAAAATAATGAAAAATAAACAAAGTTCGCGCTCAGGGGAATGAAAATCCAATCCCCCCGCCACAACTACGAGATACAGACAAATAAAGTCAAAAAAAAAATATTGAACAGAAAATTTTCACTGCATTCGCATGAAAGTGCCCTTCCGCGTCCACACAACCCGGGCCTGCATACATACAAAGCGTACATACTGAAAGACGGCCGTATACACATACATTGGCACTGAGAAAATTATTAAAATTTTCTCTTTACCTTTTATAAACAAAAACGCAAAGAGAATAAGAAATACAAAATATTTCAATACGAACATGTTAATGCGTTCCAAATTTAACCTCAACCCTAATTACTTTCGTAGAGCAAAAGAACATGCGATCGTGAAAACTGCACCAACTTTTGCATGATCAAACAAAAACGACACAAAACAGTAAATATTAATTACACAAAAATTTGTTAATTTTAGTTTTAAATTTATAGCTTATGTTCAATGAAATAAATTTGGCCCCAAATCTCACCTCATGTAAAGAAATATACACGAGATGAGAATACCTGTTAACGGGCCGGATAACAACGTTATTTCCTTCAATAGCAAATATCTTGAGTAACCTTTGTTATAGAAAATGTATACACAATGCGTATGATGTATTTAAACAACGGCCTGAATTAGGATCAAATATATATTTAAAATGCTGGAATATAGGATCAGTAGTCTCATTTTAATATTACCAAGAATATTCATCATATTAGTTATAATACAGCAGTCAATCTCTGGGGAATGAATGTATAAATTAATCAAAAAATGTACAGTTTTCAAGTCAAGTAAGCGAAAATATAATTGAGTCCAAAAGTTTGTGATCGATGCTTTATCTAATAAAAAATAAAGAATTTGATTGAATTGGGTTTAGCCGGAGTCAACCCAAAATGAAGCGCAAAATATAATTAAAAGTACTTTCTTTTAAAATAATAAACCTTAATCACATCACGTCAGGTAATAGTAACCCATCAAATTTATGTAATCATTTCGAAAACTCGCAATCCAATCCAATATATGCCGTAATTAAATATTCTACTCATGACATATAAATGTAAAAAATAAAATAACGAGAAATGGAAATTCACTTTTCATTAATTTCAAATAATGAGAGAGTCGAGTATACAATGAATTAAATTATATTAAATTATGTTTAATTGCTACTTCCTCATATTATAATGGAGGTACGCGAGTATATCACCTGCACACAGAATTGTTAAAATCGCTGTATACGATCGCACACAATGAGTAATGATATCCAGCTGCATGCATAATTTTCTATCACACATTAACTACAATCAAAACAATGCATTTGACCAAAAAGTTGCTGTTACGCCGTATAAACCGTATACCATAAACGTTGGCTTTGTGCAATTGTTTTGAAAACAATCCACTGGAAAATCTTGAGAAAAACTACAAATGAATAACTGCGCGCATATCATTATAAACTGTAATAACCTCTAACTACTTATGTACGAGTAGCTGTGTAGATGAAAGAACATAAAATTACCATATATGGATTACAACATCGCGGAGTAATATCGAATACGCACATGTTTGCATTATCGATTTGCTATAATTATGGTTAATTTGTGTGCAAACCCATAATGTATAGCGAATAAAAAACATTTCGATAATTGGCCGTTTGCATTTCGACAAAGAAATTGAAAATCAAAATAAGTCTAAATTTTGTAAATTAATCGAGATCGCGTTATTATTTCATATCTACATATATGACACTTCTTTGCGATTTTAATGAGACGATAATAAAGATGTTGATGGTGTTTGCATCGATTATCTAATATGCCGCCAAACGATTTACAAAAATAAATTATTTTATTTATGAGCCCAACTTTTATTTTTCATGTGTGTTTTATAAATATATATATATATATATATGTACAGTTGAATTCGGGTGTGTGTGTCATTAACAGCGGGATACTTCAGGTGGCACAATTTCAATATTGGAATTTTTGGTTGATGTGGTCAACTTTCTTCAATTTGAGACATGCGAAATCATTTTTAGGCGTTGGTACAGGGTGCATTGACCAACTCATATCAGTTTCAAAATGTATGGAATGAACGTGATGACACAGAAATTAGTAGCTTTTGATTACACCGAATTATTGAATCCGGCTCATCAGAATATGCCTATCTTTCAAACGAAGATCTTAGAATTAGAACTGATTGAAAGATCATCTATAGAAATGTATCTATCTTAAATTAGTTTCTCGAATTAAGATGAGCAACCTACACACTTAAAAAAATATTCCTCATGTAATGCAAAATGTATTACATATAGGTCCTACGGAAGACTTCATTACATATTAATGCAAAGCTTGCTTTAAGAACTTTTTTAGTGTAAATTGCATTAAATCTTAAAATAGGAATTATATCAACTCTTAGTGTTATATTCCATTATAATATAAAACAAATTGAAATAAAACCTGATGCAAATTTACTTTAAAATTTAGTAATGGATACGTTAATAAAATTTATTAAAAGTATTAAATTTTAAAAATAGTTTAAAAGTGTTAAATTTTAAAGCAAATTATATTAAAAAGATTTATTAATTTGCAGTTGGTTGTATAGCTTGGTATATTGAAATATAACATTTGTATCCAAACTTTTTTAATGTAAATTGCAGAATTCTTTTTTAGCAATTTATAACGCTTTTAATCACACGACATATTAAAATAGTAGATAACATTGCATTAAATGGGCTAAGGAAGCTTGATATTTATTATTTAGCATCGGCTCTTTACCGGGACAAGGTGTTAATAAAATTACAATAAATTTCTGCTGGTTATTATTTTATTGCTTTCATTTAATTTAAATAACATATTATGTATTAACTACATTTACGTATTTTACTAAACTTATAATTAATTTTATTAATTAAAATGTATTATTAATTAGCTTAAAGGAAATTAATATTACTAGCTGACCTGTGACTGAATAATCAGTCACGTGAATACATTTTGTTGAATTTTTGGTTAAGAAATGATTAAGAAGATTTTTTAAGATGTAAATTTGATGCACTTTTATCAAAAATAATGTAAATTCATATACGTGGTTAATTTTTAAACCTTAAACGGCAAGCACGCGCTCAAATGTACACAGTATGACTTACGTGTCAAGTCAAATATTCATATCTCAAACAGGAAGCGCGCGCTAGAGATCACATGACCACTTACGCACCCAAACTAAATATTAAAATCTCAAAAAGGAAACGCATACAATTGCTGAGGCAAACTTTAATCTAAATATTTCATAAGAAATGTACAAAAGGATAATAAAATAGTAGTAGAAGGTAGATAATAAAATAGTAAAATACATTACAATTTACATGCACAGAATCTCTTCAAAAAATACATTCTTTGTTGTGATGCGCCCATCCCGATCAGCTGATTGATCGCTTGCCTCAACGATAAACACCTTGAGTCCGTCAAATGAGCGGTCGTGAAAAGGCCACATACATCTGATCAAGCGTAAATACGGGGGCCGGCAAGTACATTCCTACCTTCTTCAAGCTTTAACCCTGACTCTTGTTGATGGTTATGGCGAATGCGAGCTGGACCGGAAATTGAAAGCGAGCCATTTTAAATTAGAAGATGCCTTCCGAGGGTGAGAGCTTAATGCGTGGGATGAGAACGCGCTCGCCTTTTGAGAAGCCAGTCAGCACCTCACATTCCAGAATGTAGCGGTTTATTTTTGCGACGCGCATGCATGTTTCATTGATTCGACCCTTGCTAGTGTTTAGATTCCTCATCAAACAAACGATCGCGTTTACCTTTAGCGGGATAGCATGGCGCGGCAATCCGGACCCTTCAATCTTGTTAAGAAACTCGACGGGTAGGCAGAGTTCCTCATGCATGTCGTCACTCGCAAGTTTATCAGCACTATGTTTGACTTCTTGTTCGTCGCGCAGGAGGTAAAGCACCTCCTGATTGGTTAGCGCGCAATCATCATTCGTGGGTGCAAGGATGGTGCGCTCCTCGATGGTTCCCTTGGCTGGTGTTGTGTTGATGTCACCACACCCAGAGAAATATTTGGATAAATCATGCGTATAAGGCACAATTTATTACAAAATTAAGGTCTATTTTCAACCGTTCTTAATTATGGTATAATAATCGCAAATTGTGCATCAATCATGCAATTCTTACTAAGTATAAACTAGTCTTTTTAAGAACGATGCGATATTTAATATAAGTATGAATCATACAATATTAAGTATTAGTTATCTTTTAATTTGAATGAATGGTACCAAAGCAAAGAACCAATTCTGATGGGCTAAGTCACGATAAGTCCTAAATTTTTGTTAATCCATTCTTAGTAAGGTATGATTTAAATTTATATAATTATGAATTATACAGGGGTTTTGCAAGAATTGTGCAATCGAATTTTACAAATTATGCTCAATAAGGGATATAATATGATAAATCTGAGCTCAATCAATGGTTATCAAGGTATATAATGTCTTACATTAAAAGTCACAAACCAATAAATTTTAAGAATAAATCAAACATGTTTTTTAATAATTCTTTTTTTTATTAATAATATTTAAATAATAAACACATTTTTTAATCATTTGAATTCTTCGTAATTAAATATACAGATGCACATATTAAAAAGTTTTTATCAATAAAATGTACATATATAGCCTTAAGAATTAACAGAAATTTTTCTTTTCATTCGCCTTACTTTATAACATAACATAATATAAACAATTGATATTTTATTGATCTACAAGATTCTAGGTAAAAAAAACATCGTTCCATCGATGTGCCTATGTAATTCAAAGGGTTTCTTAGTTTGAAGTGTATTAATATTTTTTAAAAAATGGTATCCGTTCGGTTTACCTGTTTTATAAATTTTCAAATTATAGTCATACCCCAAAATTTCAATTTGTAACAGAATCAGCATAATATTATTTTCATGTAGAATCATGTCCTGAATTAAATACAATATTGCCGATTCGTAGATATGAAATCCACGTTTAAATAATGTTCCTTTGTAACGGACTGCCGGAATAAGTTCAAGCACATTGTTTTTGACATAAGCTTCCACGTTTAAATTACTATAGTATAAATAATGTTCTCTAGTACATTTCATGGTTTTCTTTTTTATAATTTCAATATCGTTATCCAATGGAGTGTGTCTTATCATATCAAAAGCGAATCTGTAACAGCACTTTTTGCTAAGCGAAAAAGGTAAGTTAATTCGAGAAAAGCACACTTTGGAATATTCTTTAATTTGTTTATTTTTGCTTTCCATTCTCATGCAGCTTAATGTCTTCAATGGACCTGAATATTCAATAACCCGAGGATAGTGGCAAATAAAATGATGTTTTGGTCTTAGCCCAGTTTTAAAACATTGTATATATTTCGTGTGGTGCTTCTTGATTAGGTTTCGTAGAAAATCTATTTCAGTTTTATTAAAAGAATCTTTCAGAATATATTCAACGAGTTCATATAAGCAAAGAACATATTTCCAAGTTAAATCATTTTTAGGAACTTTACCACCCACGAAAACTGGAAAATATTTAAGAAAACTGTAACATTCTCTTGCAGACATATGCAAGTTGCAAGTTTTAATATGATCTTCTTTAATGAAATTCGGACGATTTTGTACTTCAATTTCCCCATAGTCAAATGATTTAAACTTACTATTCAGAAACTCTAAAGTAAAATAATTGTTCTCGTAAATAAATATTTTTAAAGCTTGTCCTAAACCAAACTTTATAATCCCCTCAAATACATCGTGCATTATATCACAATAATAGTTGTGAATAACATGAAATGTTTTAAGCTCGTTGAATAACGAATCGAATTTGACACCTGTTAATTTGAAATCATTTTGTTTGATATCTATCTCATGACCGACTACATTACGTAATTTATTTACTTTTTCGATTACAGACTGCTGAAGGAATAGTTTTTCCTCTTTACAAAATCTACAATATAAGTTATGGGAAAAAGATGTGCTATATCCCATTATAGTATTTAATGCTAAATTATCACCTATAATGAGACCGAGTGCAAACTTAACACATTTTTTCTCGTTGTTTATATTTATCCAGATACCATCAGTTTCAATAACTTTTAAACAATCTATTAGATGAGCCAGTGATTGATTACTTCCAAATTTTTTTAAATAAGTTGTTTTCATCAATTGGGCTAGAAATATATTATTCAATTTTAAGTTATTAGAGGGCAAACTGGGAAAATAAAAATAAAACCCTGCAATAGATTGACAACCTGAATGACTTCCTAAAGCATTTCCCGTTTCGAAATCATCATAATACAATATGTAGGGTAAAACTGTATCTACGGATGAAAATAATTTCAACTTATCTCTCCACAATTTACCCTGGACAAAATTTTCTAAATTACTTTCTAAATTTAGTAACCGATTTGTGGTTTCCAATGTTGCATCAAGGACATTAGGTCTTTCGAAAAACATTTTAATTTGATTAACAATCGGTGAAAGGACACAAAAATAATCCACTTTTTTTAATAGTGGTTGGCCATATTTAAATACTTGTTGTATTTCACTGTGGATTATACAATTTTTTGGACCGTCGAAGCCAATTTTTTGTTTTAATTCTTGATTGACTAAGTATTCGGTTTTTACTTTATCAAATATTGTTGAAATCATTTCGAAAATCTCACAAAAACCAGATTCTAAACTACATACCGAAGGAATAAAATCTTTAAGAATTTCAACTAAAAATTGTAAAATGTCCTTTTGAAAACTTAATAGAATTGTATTTATCAAAACAGTGGTCATATTAGTTTTCGAGTATAATTCTAAAACAAACTTCAAAGCTTGATTTTGAAGTTTACTCTGTAAATCGCTGTAATTTACTTTAAACCCACAATTTGTTGATGAAGCCAAGGTAGATACATTTAATTCATTAAAATTGGAAGAGGGTGAGTTTTCTAAATGTGGTTCACTATTATTTGGTTTGGGTACAACAGTACAAAAAGTCACATTATTTGAATGTTTATTTTGAAGATGGCGCTTGAATGAATTTCTATTTGAAAATAATTGATTACAGTTTTGTTGACAACACCGTAAAACCGAAGTTGTTGGTAAAAGATGTATATACGTAAAATGCTTCAATAAAGAATTGGCAAACATCATCAACTAGTTTCTTTAAATTAAGTTTTTCTGAACATGTATATTTATTTTTGAATTTCGAAAAGAATGTCGATTACATCAGACGTTAAATTGTCAAAATTTGTGGTTATATTATAAAAGTATTTTTGGATAAATAACCAAAATTTCTCAGATTGCTTCGGATATGTTAGTCTAAATACGAAAAAGACTTTAAAACAAATATCTAACGCTACTAAAAAACTGTCGAATGTATAATATATATCGTCGTATATAACACAGAACTGTGGGGTGATATTGTTTATAAAAATTATGAACGGCTGTAATTTTATATTTCTGGCAGACGCAAATTCCTTAGCATTCTGAATTTTATCATTAACGTGTGACGGATTTGAAACTTCAATAATAAATGATTCAATTGAATCATTTATGGTATATTTTTTAAAACTGCCGTTTACTTTTGGTTTACCTGATGGTTTTAGAACGAAATGAATCAGCTTGCATAATTGTAAGTTTTGAATATCTGTAAAAGATAAAAGAAAGCCTATTGTAATATACCACTCCTTAAAACATTAATTATTTTTTTACCTGTGTCATTTGAAAGATTTTTAAAAGTCTGCAAAGCGCTTTTGTCTTTCAATTGTGTATCGAAGATTCTACCAATTTTGTCTTTAAACTGGTCCCACTTTTTGAATAACAGAGCGTGTTTTTCAGAATAAAGAAGCTCAAAATCTAGTTCAACCTGTACAATTAGAAAAAACATTGAATAGTATAAGATGTCATGTCGTATGCGACAATACATACAAGACGAAATCCTTTATTATTTTTATACAATGGCCATTCGAGGACTATTGAACAAATATCTTTGCCGTTTACGAGTTCTTGATTACGAACATTGAATGTTTCCTTCCACTTCAGTTCTACTGCCTCCCACGGTGCGTTATGAACCTTAAGCCATTGCTTGGTCTCGTTGAAGGTTTCTTCTTTATCTGGTAGCAATAATTAAATTCATTTAATGTATCATAAACGAAGTTCACTATAATAAAACGACAGACCTGTTACATCCAAAAATGTTTGTTCTGCTTCTGATCCGGTACTACGTTTTCTTTTAACATCTGTAAAATAACCGACTTTCCTCAAGTTTTTGGATATTACCTTGTACTTGTTATAAAGTTTTCCAGATGGGTACTTTGATATTTTGAAGTAATAGTCCTATAAAGTTATATTAAAAAAACAGTTATTGAGAGCATTTAAATTGTTTAAATTAATTTAAATTTTGAGTATATAATATACTAACTGGATTTTCTTCAGGAAATTGACTAATTATTTGTTGTGTTACATGACGGAAATCGTTCAATGTCATACACTTATTATTTTCTACGAAATATCGCGCAACATATGTACAAAAAAGGTCTCTTAGTTCTGGTGTAAATTGAGGTGGACTTCCGGCGTTATACATCGATTTTATTTTGGTGCCACTTGAAGTATTGAAGAAACTACTCAAATCCTAATAAATAAGAACTTAAGCATCAGTAAAATATAATACATTTATAATACTAATTAGCTTACAAAGAAATTTGAAGAAATCTGGGATGAAACTGAAGGTGATATTGAAGTTGGAGTGATACTACTCGATAAAAATTTCTCAAGTAACGGATTGCTACTGCTTGAATTAGAGATCGTCTGGAAACTATCATTTAATGTTAATCTTGGTGGTATATTCTATAAGAAAAATTAACAGTGAGTATTTTTATTACATAAACAATGAGATAAATAGTTACATTTTCTCTTTTCCAATTTAAGAGCCGAGCACGGAACCGCGCTTGATTTCCCAAATCATCCCTGAATATTGAGTTGAGTTCAATCTCTGTTAAGTATCCAAGACTATCGAAATCAATGTTTTTACCTTGAAGTACATATGTAATTAATTTTATTATATTACTTTAATTGGCAAGCATACTCGTACTTTTTAGTTTTGGTAATATCGGCTCCATGCCCCATTCCTTTAAAAGATCCTCTAGAGGAGTATCTCCACTGGGAATACTATCCATTGGAAGAATTATAAACGAATCTATACTGTATATTTCATTGTCTTCTTCACCGTCTTCTAGATCGCCCGTTTCTCGGCTATCCATCTATTGTTAAAAACATCCATTTTATTTTACAAATTTCAAAGAAAATTATTATGATCTTGCGTTTCAGTTTTTATTGATCAGTTTTGGTTAATTCAATAAGCATTTCTATCGTTTTGATCAAGTAATATTTAATCATGAGAATGAGCATTTAAAAATTTTATTAAAAAAATTGTACATGGTGTGTGTGGCTTTGCTTCTCTGGAACAAAATGTACCAATATAAAAATAATGCAAATGGTTTGAGAATTGTTGCCTACTTTTATGTTTGTCATGGACAATTCTAATTTGTAATTATTCGTTATTGCAAAACACGAAATATCAATAAAATATAATAAGGCTTTTAAAAAAGTCTCTTTGACTAATACTTGGGCATACATATATGATTTCTCGAGAAATGGAAACATCGGATTGGCTAAAATAATCTTAATACTTGTAATATGAAAACAACATTTCAACTGACTGAAATATTATTGAATTTAATTCATAAATGTAATCGGCCATTACAAAAAATTATTTGTACCTCGTTATCAGATGAACAACAGGATATTCGCACACACTGTTGAAATGTTTTTCATACTAACTTGAATATGCAGATTACCATAACGAGAGGGAAAGAACGGTATTTCTATTGGTAAGAAATAAATTGAAATAATGTTAATGCATTACTAGAATATTCTAATGGGATGAGATGATAGTGTAGCCTATGTTAACTTAAATAATACAGGAGCCACATAACTGATACATAATCATTAAATCAACCACAATAATATTGAATTAACTTTACACTAATCTATAGATACTAAAAGACTTGGAATAGCGATTTTCAATGCCAATTAAATGGGTTACGGTAACTTTACACAAAATTTTATAATTATACACAATACACTAATTTTCAATTTACTTACCACCAACAAATTATTATAGTTTCAACACAAATAAATTTGTTATATTAACTAAACTGTACTAAATATTATTTAAAAAAATTATATGTTATATGAAAATTCACTGATTTAACATGAAAAGTAAAATTATTCTTTTTAATATCACTTCTAAATTACTGCACTTGAAACAATGGTCGATCAACTAATAAAATATATTAGATATTATTAGCTATACTGAGAGAGAACGAGATATTCGAGTATATAGGACGAGACAAAAATAATGCAACACATATTTATGAATTTTAGACATAATTTAAACTAATTAGTTTTAAAACATACTTAGTTAAGCATAATGCGTGATACAATATGCATTTTTATTAGGTCGAACAACTGTAATATTTTTAGTTTTTTTTGTAAATTATTCATGATAATCATTGTTCATGGATTATAAGGAATGGTTTTTATTGAATGATTTATACTTACTATAGAATAAATTGCTAAAAAAAATGTATAGTTCATGGAATTAAACATAAAATGTGCATAATAAAGAATAATTTATACGTTAATGTAATTTAGTCATAACATTCCTGTGTTAAGTATAATTTGACCAAACGCATTTCTCTGGGTGCATACACGAAATCGATCACACTTTGAGGAAGTCTGCCGGAAGTGTGATCGTGTCGGTTCGAGCATTAAAATTTCCAACAGAAAGCAAATATTGCGCAAACTCGTCCTCACCTTCATCGACGCGCATGTTCTTGGTGAGTGTAAACTTATTTACCAATTTCCAAAGCGGGTTCAACTTGATGGTCGATTCGCAAGTTCGCGCGCGTCCCGCCTTCAGCTAGTCGCCACACATGAGGATGATTTTCCGAGCTAATGGAACACCCACTACCCGTCTATGATTGTGAGCTCTGCTCCTGGCATGATTAACTTTGAATTTAAATCGCGCGTCAACCATTAAGCAACTTTGAAATACTGATTCGCTCGCTGACAGTGTTGCAACTTCGAATCTGAATCGCGTGCCAACTGTTTTACAACTTTGAATTTGAATCGAACGCCACTAATTTGAACAAAAATATTTGCTTTTTGGTCGTCCCATAAAATTCTCAAACGTTTCAAGATTTCACGCGCACAAAAACTTGGAAATATTCTGAAACCGCCTGAGGTACCCATTTCGGGTACTTTCCGGTGGAATTTTTCCGATTTTTTTAACCCACGCACAGCGCAATATATATGTCAACCTACCCTGAAAAAATCTATCGGATCGGATCATGTTTAGGGGTCATTTTAGGGTTGAGTATGAACAAATTAAGAATATTAATATAATAGATAGATAGATAGATAGAAGATAGATAGAAGCTGACCTTCGACTGAATAATCAGCCTAGTGAATACATTTTATTGAATTTTTGGTTAAGAAATAATTAAGAAGATGTTTTAAGATGTAAATTTGATGTACTTTTATCAAAAATAAAGTAAATTCATATACGCGGTTAATTTTTAAATATTAAATAGATAGAGGGTCATGACAGAAATGTATTTTTACACTCACAACTATTAACAACAAAATGTACGAGGGCAAATCAAAAAGTCTTGCAATATCATATGAAAAAAAGAGTGAGAGAGACAGCAATATTTTTATTTTTCGACATAATCTCCTTTAAGGTTTATACATTTGTCACATCGATCAATTAACTTACCTAAACCCTCTAAAAAAAAAGATTTCTTTTGCTCCATAAAATATTCATTTACAACAGACTGTACTTCATAGTCACTGGAAAATTTCCGGCCCCTTAGTGTTTTTTTCAAATTGGGAAAGAGAAGTAGTCACTGGGTGCCAAGTCTAGACTGTACGGTGGATGCGGAATTTCCACGAAGCCGCAGTCCTTTAATGCAGCTTGAGCAATATTAGCCTTGCGCACTGGTGTATTGTCGTGAAGAAGCAAGATTTTTTTCCTAACTTTCCTTGGCCGTTTTTCCCGGATCGCTTTTTTCAATTTTCGCAAAACCTCTGCGTAATATATGCCTGTGATTGTGGTTTTCGGTGGCATATAATCGATTATCAAAATTCCTTCAGCATCCCAAAAAATTGTTGCCAAAACCTTACCAGCAGACGGTTGAGTTTTGAATTTCTTTGGTGGTGGTTCACTACGTTTAATCCATTGCATCGATTCTTGTTTGGATTCCAGATCCCAGTGATGAAGCCATGTTTCATCGCCTGTTATTATGTTACCCAAGAAATTTTCTGGATCTGCTTTGTACATATCTAAAATCGCCTTTGAAGTTTAAACACGCATTTTTTTTTGTTCAGCATTCAACAAACGGGGAACCCATCGCGCACTTACTTTCGACATGTGAAGGTGGTCATGTAATATAGTATATGTGGTACCGTATGAAAGAGAAAGTCTCCACGCTAACCGCGGAACAGAAATACGCCGGTCCTCCAATACAATAGAATCAGCCAAAATTACGTTTTCATGGCTAATAGCATCTGCTGGCCGACCCGAGCGGTTATCGTCTTATAATGACTCCCAACCACTTTTGAATAATTTTACCCACTTTGTTACTGTGGCATATGATGGTGCAGATTCGCCGTAAACTTTTGATATATAGTTGAATATATAAATTGCATTTCGTCCATCTTTATAGAAAAATTTAGTAACGGCGCGATATTCAATTTCATTCATTTTAAGAAAAATTCAAAACACATGTTACTAAATTGACAAAAACAAACGAACCGTAAAATTTACATCGAAATGTTCTTCTAGAAGTTTCATCGTGACAAAAAATGGTTTTGAAAAATATATTGTTGTCTCACTCACTCGTTTTTTTCATATGATATTGCAAGACTTTTTGATATACCCTCGTATGTAAAAATTCATTTTATGTTCTCTGTTTTGTTTAATTGAGATTCAATTACAAATTTTCTACTCATTTTGTCATCACAGTGTGTCATCACAAAAACATCGGCAATTTTAATAAATTTTGTCACTGTCACGGTGTAATGCGCATGATCATAGATTCATTGGGCGCTTTCAGGACACCCAACAGTTGGGAACATGTTGAGTAAAATCGAGGCCAACGTAATGAAAATGTTTAGCACTATGAAATTTTCAAATCAAATTGGCAGTGATTTCACTAATCATGATAGGGAACCTGAAAGCGCCCAATATAAACATCTTTTGTCATGGCATTCTGGCGTCGTGACAAAATTTTGCTGAAAACACCTGAGGTACCCGTTTCAGGTACTTGCCGGTGGAATTTTACCGATTTTTCTAGCAAAGGCACACCGCTATATTAATGTCGACCTACCCTGACAAATTTAAACGGATCGGATCATGTTTACGGGTCATTTTGGCGTTGAGTTTGAAAAAATTAAGCGTATTAATATAATAGATGAGCTAAAATGTAGTTCTTATTATTAGAATTACAATAACATTGTTCGTAACTCTATTTATATTTGATATCTAAATATTTAATAAATTTAGGTTCAATGTTATTCTCAAAAATGTTAAAAGCGCAATAAAATTCATCAAAAGTACCAATAAATTCATTTACATGGAAATAATATTGTATTTTTCTTTTGTATAATATCTCTAATTTTATAAAAGTAAACGAGAAAATCATTCACTTTTTCTTTTATTAAAAAAAACCTTTCCTATAATGAAAATTATGTTCGAAAAAGCGTAAGCTGAAAGTAGGGGATGAATTGGTGTCGTTTAAATGTTTAATTTTTTTTCCTAGAATTATTTTATTTTCTAGCTCATTATTATTCCATACATTAGATATGCATTCTTGATGTCTTTCTGACAATGTCTTGCACACATTTACAAAGTTTTGAATTTTTAAACGGGTAAAATACCTATGTTTCGACTCATATCTCATGGTCCACATGTAAATAATGGGACCCATACGTCTAATAATATTGGGATAATGAGTTAAAAAATGCTGCTTTGGAGTCAGTTTTTTCTGGAATATATTAATAGCTAGGTATATTTAAATGGGTTTCGATTAAACTACTTAGAACTGATATGCCACTTTCATATATTTCATAAGATAAAATAATTTTTAAAGTACTGGATATTCCTTCCCACTGCACGCCATGTTCAGGTCTAAAATTTTTTGAAAATATAACAGGGAAATGAGTCACCAAACAAAGTATTTGAATCGCATTTTGTCCCAAATTACTCTTTTCTAGGTTAACATTTGCAGGTTTATTTTTTTTATCTAAATAACCAAAATTATACGCTGATATGTAGTCATTTATAGTATTTATATTACAAAATAGCTTTTCACTTAAAAAAAGTTCAAACATATATTTAAGTATGAGAGAGACAAATCCCTCTAATCCATCATGCATTAAGTCAACACTGTGATTTTTCATTGTATTGAAATATTTCAAATCATTTAAACAAGATTGTCGATAAATACCTTGCGTGTCAGACAGTTTGATTTTTTTATCTGTAAGTTGTTGCAGTAATATGTCGTAACATGATATATCCCTCAGTAAGGAAGTATCTTCAATAGTTGCAATTTTCGTATTTTTTTCTCCATATAACATATTCTGCAAAAATTATTGGCAGAAAAAGATTTAGTCATTCCTAATAAATCGTTTGCCACTAAATTGTCATGAGCGAGAGAAACCATTGTTCCACGTAAATATCCTAAGTCCTTAACCATAATACCTGTCGTTTCAAGAATTTTAACATCATTTACTATAGGACGCAATATATCATTTAAGTTGAAATCACCATGAAGATCATTCACATAAAACAAACATACTAGAAAGATATTCGCTAACTGTGATTTATATTGATTTGGATAATTTTGTAAAGTGAAATATATCGCGCCAACTTTATGTATAACAACTTTACTTCCTAACACTTTTGCGATTTCAAAATCATCATAATATAATTGTAATTGTAACCAAAAATCAAAATTAAATTCAAGTTTAAAAGAATTAAATGTTGAACCACAACATGCATATTTAAATATATTATTATTGCACTTATGAGTATTATTATGCTCTAAGAAAGATTTCTTGAAATGGTCATTTAATAACAGTTTGCTTAATGTTTTAGTTATGGCCACAAAATAAAATGTATTTGGAATAATGACACGCTTGTATAAGTTTGAAATCTGGTTAAAACGCATTTCCCATCTGAATCCGACAGAGTAGGCAACTGGCGGATTGTAAAATGGGTTTTGTTTAAAATTATTGCGTCGCTTGAACTTTGAACAATATTTAAAAAATAATTTTTCAATAGAACTATTTTTATCAGTGAATTCATTTATGTTATAAGAAAATAAGACTTCTTTGACTAACTCTTTAGTGGCAGTAAAAATTTTAGAAATGGAATCTTCAGGTATACCTAATTCATTCATTGTGTTATATAAGTTTTTCATTTTCGTCTCACAACTGATTGTAGGATTGTTTCGTTTAGTTACATATTCAGAAGGAGTAACTTTAAATTGTTCATTACTAAACATGTTAACGTCACAACTGGGAGGTAGATTGAAAGGTATAGTTTCAGATCTGTTACAATTATTTCTTTTAACATGTTCAAGCAAACTACAATAGCAAACGTCGCAAAGATACTGTTACATGCTTTGTTAGCAACACATCTTATTTTGGTCGAGATTTTATCTTTTAAATGCTCTTTTAGTATTAAATGATGTATGGTAGTTTTGATATTATTGAATTGCATTCTACACAAAAAACAGAAATAATTCATTTTTAAGTTTTAAATAATACATGTAATTCAAAAACTAATTTTAATTAATAATTATTTTTGATTTAATTATCTATAGAAATCTATAGTAAATAAAAATAATTTTTGTTTAATTTTTTAAATTGTAATATTGAAATAAAATTAAAATTATATTTAAATATTATATTATTCTTATTGTGACGTGTGCCAAATGTATTTTGTTGTTTAAAACTAAATTTTTTATTTTTATTTCGATAGCTTTTGAAAAGATAAATATAGCTAACTCGATGTTTTTTTATAATCTATGATTAAATGATTTCATTTTAAGTAAAGTGATATTAATTTAAAATTATTTAACGTCTTTTTTGAATCCTTAAAATACAAACGAAATTATAATAAAATTTTACAAAATTAAAGAAAGTATAAAATTCACGTTAACGTAAAATAAAATAATAAATATGAATCAATAAATAATAATAATATTTGTAATTAAAAGTTTTAATACGATTTCGTTAGTTTGTGATTATAAAATTAAATGACTATTTGAAATAAAATTTATTGATTAATAGATAAAGAGATGTTTAACTTATTAAAAACATCTCTAATTTTCGTTGGAATAGATTTGTTTTCAATTTTAAAAAAATAAAAATAAATAAATGTCCAAAAAATTTTCAGGCTACTGTCAAAGTGTTGATTGAAGACATAGTGTGACTTAAAGAGTATGTCTATCGATTCCTTAACCTCGAAACTAGGTGGCAAAGGGATTAGCTCGTTTTCGACACAGAGCAGGAATTGTGAAATTAATTGTTTGCTTTCTCCTACAGCAATTAAATAGGGGCAAGTAAATTGTTCATTTTTGAGTTCATCTGATGTGGAGTTTAACTGAAAAAGTATTTAAATTCTGTATTAGCCAAAGTATCAGTTTCAATTTTAAATGTATTACCGGTTTAAAGACAATAATGCGCTTCATCGATTCGTGAAAGGTTAGTCTTTTACTCTTTGCCGATAGCTTTCCTAATGAGGTTTCAGGTAATAAATTTAATAAAATGAATATTCTTTGAAAAGATGGCAGCCAATCTAATTAAAGATAAGAAAATAAAATAAGTTACCAACAATTAGACATTTGATAAATTCCTTAACAAAATTGTGCCTAAACATTTAACAAATTAGTTATTTAGTGTATAATACTTTTTCAAAAAAAGAAAAATTAAATTACCTTCGATTTTAAGAAATTCTGTTCCCGGTTTTTTAAAGCTTTTCCAAACATCCTCTATGTGATATTGAACATTTAGCCACTTATCAATAAAAGCTCTATTTGTTTCAGGATACCGTAGATCATAATCAAAAAGTATCTGTCAATTAGGGATTTAACTAAAATTTGTTTTTCCAATACAAACTTAACGAAAAACTTACCAAATCTGGACATGTGATGAAAAATGGCCAATCTGTTGAAATTGAAATGCCGTCCTGGCTTCTTAATTGTTGTTCCCGATGGTGAAGTAATTTTTAGTTTTTCTTTAATTTTATCATTTTGTGTGGTGACGTTTAAATGTTTAAGAATAAGGAGTTCCTCTTCAATATTATTTGGAGTAGGCAACTCACTGCTAGCTTTTTATATTTGTTTTTTTCCGATATATTTAATCTACGTTTTGATGATTTTGTAGTAGGTTCTATCTCTATGGATTCCGATTCATGCTTATACAACTTGTTTCGCACGTGATACAATCTGCTTAAAATATAGCCTCGATTTTCCTCGCGACCTATTAACATAAATAATAAAGTTATACGTATATATATATATATATATATATATATATATATATATATATATATATATATATATATATATATATATATATATATATATATATATATATATATATATATATATATATATATATATATATATATATATATATATATATATATATATACAGTGAATTTCACTTATAGCGACGTCGGATACAACGACCATGTATCTTGGCGACGGAATCTCAAAGGCCCGATTGACTTAGCTATACCTCCAATGTAAAGTAGTTCCGTCTAGGAGTGGAACCACTTTACATTGGAGGTATAGTATATTCAATCAGGTCATTGAGATTCCGTCACCAAGCCACATGGTCGTTATATCCGACGTCGTTATAAGCGAATTTCACTTTATATATATATATAAAGACATATATATAAATGAAAATTATTTATATTATGTAAAATTTTACCACTCCTTGAATCTTCGAATTCAGTTTTTAATTGTGGAAATAATTTTATTATAGCAAGAGCTAAGGCAAGTTTATGTTCCGACTCGGGGTGATAGCCGAATTTTTTGACAAGAAAGTTTACTGCTTCACGGATTAACGCCCGTCTTTCTACGTCTGTTAGATCTCGTAATTTTTGGGTTTTTGTTGAATCAATTTTTTTTTAAAAGAACGTGTGAATTTGTTGAATCTACTATAAATTGTTCTAATTCCTATATAAACGAATAATATTTATTTAATGTAATACCAAAATGTACTTGTAGCAAAAATAATACCTCCGATGATATGTACAAATCTAATCCAATTTGGCAATTCTGCCGAGAAATGATTGTACCCGAAGATTCGAGAGTGTTAATTTTAAGTTTCGTAGTTAAAACGAAATCTGCGCGTAAATACCGCTCAAAAAAATATTCAGGAAAGCAAAAGACAGACATAATTTGTTTTTGCAGCACGCATCCGCATTTGTTGATCGTACGGTTTTGATTGGCCCGTGCGCTACTTCTTTTGAATTATACGTCTCACTTCAAAATAAGTCGTAGTAATTTTTTATTGCTATTGTTTAAAACCTTATTTTATATTTAGCCATAAATTTGTTTTGTATTGTTTTATTCTGCTCTCTCGAAAATAAAATTTAAACTACAATCTACATGAAAAAACGACCTTAAATTTTTTTAATTGCATTGTTGGTTGGGTTAGTGCCGAAAAATTACGCCTAATCCTTCACCGAGAAATTACGCCTAATCCTTTTTTTACGCGACAGATTGGTTCTAGAAAACAACGAAATAATCGCGCAAAACAAATTCAATGTAACAAAAGGAAAATATTTTTCAACAAAAAGGGAATTTCCTGGCTTGTAAAATGTATTATATGTAAAGGTAACATCAAACATAACGTACAGAACTGAAATTTTTGAATTTTTGGCGAAAAAGGGGATTGAGTGTATATTATATTATGTATATTATATTATTATGAACTAAAATGCTTTAAAACTTCAAAATTTAAGGATTAATGCAAACGTTGCATTTCATTGCATTATATTTGCATTAGAATAAATTTTAATGCAGTCTCTGCTTTACAATTCATTGGTAACTTGAATTATATAAACTACAAAGCAAGATTTATATTATAAATTTAAGCAATATTTTTGAGTGTGTATTGGTTACTCATTTTACAATATTTTCTTATTAATTAGAAATCCTCAGCTCCAGCGTTTTCTGCCTTTGGAGTCTCCTCGCTTCATTTTTGGTGTTCAACATACGACGGATATCTGCACTTTCATGTCGAGATAATCGCTGTACGTATTTCCTTGCTTGTTTCCTTATTTCATCGGTGACGCTTTCCATCTTCAAGCCCTTACGTAGGTTGTCTTTCTTAATGTATTATTTGGGGCATTCACAATGCCTCGAAGCAATTTGTTGTGTATTCAGAGCGTGAAATTTTTCCCATGAACCATGATGGCGATGAAATTTACCAAATTTTATCCGCTAAACCGCATAACTCGGTAATTGAGTCAGTCTCCCTCCCGGACCGAAACGACCGCTTTAATAGCATCCGACAATCGCTTCATCATTAACATTTTCAGTAATTGATCAATAACTGCACCACATGCAACCTGGTGTGTGAAGATAGCCCAAATTATATCTCCGAAAAATACGATGGCAACACTAATTATTGCTATTTTGACATTTCTTACTCTCAGTCCAAAAAATCGTCACAGTTTTACTGTCCGCCCCGAAAATATTTGCTATCATGATAATTATAAACTGTCATGACGAAATGAAATGTCATAATAGTATAAATAGAATTAAATAGTATTGCCATATGTACCTTTTTTATTTTCGAGGCTGGAATTTTGTTCTATCTTCACAAAGGTGTCGATTTAAGGAAACACACTAATCACACCTTTAATAAATATTAAAGGAATCCCTCGTTATATTTACTAAGGATCCCCAAATTGATATTTAAAATATCTAACTACAACAGTTATACATACATAAATTGCGGTCATAATTTAAATGGAAAAAATTTCCAAAATACTGGCAAAAAAAATTTATAATTATTATTTACCGGTATTGAGCCAAATTAATTTTAATCCCAGTCCCGTTGTTAATATAGATGTCGCAAGATCGATGAGCAGCATATCCACCGACAGATTATTTATATTTTTTATTTTCTTATTATAGTATTCACCAACAGAAGTGAAATTGGATTAATTGGCATTCCACATAAAAAATAAGATTCACACTAAAGAAATGAGATGAAGCCCTCAAGCGATATATAAACTCAGCGTCCATATAAATTCGAACGCAAAAAACAAGATCAAATTCATGAAAACACGTCAAGAGCAAAAAAATATTTTAACGATTTTAATTCCATTGCGCATTTGGCAACATAAAATTTATCTGCGATCATTATCGGATAGGTAATTGAGATTGTTACGAACATTATTTTGGTTGCGGCAAGTGACATGAATTTATTATGCGCGCGCGAATTAAGTATTTCGCAATGCAATATGTAAACCGGTCGTAAACCCAACTCGATACGATCGAGTTCGTTATAAATCTTATCGTAATCGGGCGCCACGCATGATATAATTATACACTAGATGCACCTGTTAAGCAATCGCGGTAAAACTATTGGGTCGCGCGACAAATCGTCCGTCGCATATGTGATCTCAATTCGAAAATTTTAACGATTATGTTATTAAAATTCAATTAATTTATGTAAATTGTAATATAATTAATATTGACATAAAAATCGAATAATTTGCGCACGGTTATGTAACATGTTGTGTATGGTGATAACACGGTGCGCGCTTTTATACGAAATTTACCGTTATATTTTTATTGATATGTAAGATTTTTTTTTCTTTTTTATGATTTTGCTTAAAGTTCAGTAGCAAAAGTTATGTAAAAGTGCAACTCACCCATGATGTGCATTTGTCAACATTTCTTCGTAATTACATGAGTTGATTTGACCTTTTTGTGTTAAATGCGCGCACGACTCTCTACTCCTATTCAACGTATTTGCAATGTGTAAACAATTAGGGGATAGATGTGATTTATATACCAGAAAATTACAACATACGGTAATAGCGGTAATTTGCTTAATGGACTGAATACGGTTGACAGCTTAATGAGCAACGTAATTGCGCCCGAACCACACGTTTCTAACTTAATTAATATTTTTATTGATTTTTCTTTTATTTATTTCACCAATTTGTATGTGTCTAGACGAATGATAAATCATACAATTTTCAGCATTGACCAAAATCTACATTGTTCGCGTCGCCTATTATTAAGTTCTAGAATGCTAGCAGAAATTACACAAAATAGTATCAAAATGACGAAATTCGACTTAGAGGATGGAATTTAGATTCTAAAGCTCAATATTGGTGGAAGTTCTGGGGCATGTCCAATCAAAATGAAGGTCAGCCCTTACGCAGGATTCTAGAATGCTAAGCCGTTTCTCAATCGATTTAGATTTTATTCGGATTATAAGGTTAAATTGAAATTCTAAACGAATTTTGGCGGAATATTTCCCATAATAAGGTACGGGTGAATTTAAACTGAATTCTACGAATTGCATGCTCCTTCAAATACCACAACCAAGCATAACACAACCTAGACTTTAAACGCTTTATGTGCAGTTCCATGTCACACAACTCCCTGCCGCTTCAAATTTGTGTGACACGGATCAAAAATAGCTGTACTGCTAAACGTAATGTCTTTTCTACTATAGGGCGATTGGCCATGTATAACAGAGGCGAATTCACCTATGGCAGCCATAAGTACTACAAATGTAATATGTGTTTGTACCGCTCACCGTTGACTGTAAGTCTGTAACGTTCTGGCCATCGTCATTTTTGAAGTGATGATCTTGTAGCTTCAATTTCCGCACACCGCAAAAGTTGAATCTTGTAAGCACGTAAACCAAGCTCCTTACGTAAAAGTCTCCATAACGTAGATGGACACAAATTTAATTGTTGAGCACGATGAGGAATTGACACATTTGGATCTTCATAAACACCATACTGCACACCACCAATCGCTTGTTGTATGCGCACTGTACGACGTTTAGAATAAACGATCCATAGTTTCTCGAATTTATTGCTATGATAGACGATTATGAGCACCATAAAATGCACGTAATGCCCGTTCTCAAATTGAATTATGTTTTTCAAAATAAATTTGATCAATTTGTTAACGTTGCACCGACACGAGTCTATTCATGATGAACTGACAAACCAAACTAACCTCAAAATAACTGAGAACAGTGTTGCCAATTTATAGTTCTCCACCTCTAATAAAAACATTCTTTACAAGAAAGATATTTGGCGTAAAATCAAATCCCGTAAATCAAAATCCCGAAAATCATAATCCCGCAAATCAAAATCCCGGAAGTCAAAATCCCGCAAATAAAAATCCAAGAAATCAAAATCCCTGATTTCAAAAGAACAATATAAAAAAAAACAAACTTTTCTCGTTTTCAAATTATTGCCTGACTATGTTTGAGAAAACCTTGTATTTTCGTACTTAGTCGAGCCAATGAAGCACTAAAACGGCCAAAAGTTCGAAAATTTTTAGAGCAAGACGGATTGGAATGCGGTTTTTATGCATTCGCTACCAAAAATTATTTGTACAAATCGCCCCTATTTTTTTTTAACAAACTGGAAATTGCATTGCTGCAGCGAAAAATGCATTCAAAAAATGCATTTTTTGAGACGGCTTTTGGAAGATTAGAGAACTTTGTAAATCAGAGTCAGAACTAGCCCCACTCGGGTTTCCGGGGAGCTTTCGAGGTCGCTAATCACGATTATGATGTTCAAATTGACCCACAGCCGACCTGGAGCTCAGGAACGCCGATGAACGTCATCTCCGTGGGACTCTCCCAAAATTAACGCCGGGAAGGAGAGAAACTCCGAATATGGCGTCGGCGAGAACCCCCCGGACACCTGGTGCGCTGGAACTTGGACATGGGCGTCATTCCCGAGAATTTTCCTGACAATATCGACAAAAACAACTCGAAAATCATTGTTGGGGCGTTTTTTGGGCCGCTGACCCCAAATTAAACGTCGATCGTTTTCGTCTCCCCCTGAACACCTAGTGAATTGGAACCTTAATGTCGCGTACATGACATCGGAAACAAATATTTCCATACTCGCTTAACGAACTCAAAACCAATCAAATTATTTGAAATGCTTTGTACCACGCCTACTAGTTTCGAACTCGAGTTGAAATTGTTTTATCTTTGTTGTTGTTTTAATACATTTTTTGTGTTTCCATAGAATTTTTTCCGAACTAACTCACTATGTCATGAACGCACAGTTATCTTGACATCGATGTCATTCCCATGAATGTCAATGAAACATGATGTTTTAGAGACGGACATCAATACTGCAATATGTGGGTGGAATTGTTGATTCTATTTAAATTATGTAAGGCCTCTCTCTCTGCTGCATAACGCTAAAGGGAATAAAACTGCTATAAAATTTAAAATTTCCAATCCCCGGGAATTACCAAAATATGGCCACAGGCGAGAGTTACACATCAATGAATGTGTGAAATTATGACACGATTTTCGGTTAGTATTTTGCGATCATGTGAGGAAAACCCTCGGAGACGACGTTCAGGCCCAGGTTCCGGTGCACTAGGAGTTCGGCGGATCGTTTTGCGACGTGAAATTTGAATTAAGCGCCCCAAAAAACGCCCCCAAAATGATTTTTGGATTGTTTTTGCCGATATTGTCAGGAAAATTCTCGGGGATGACGTCCGCGTCCAGGTTCGGGTGCACCAGATGTCCGGGGGGTTTTCGCCGATGCCATATTTGGATTCAGCGACCCAAAAAACCCTCGAGCGCCAAGTTTCTCTCCTTCCCGCGTGAATTTTGGGACAGTCCCACAGAGATGCCGTTCAGGGTCAGCTTCCGGTGCACCAGATGTTCGGGCGATCGTTTTCGACAGGAAATTCGGATTCAGCGCCCCAAAAAACGCCTCACGATGATTTTTGGGTTGTTTTGTTTTTGCCGATATTGTCAGGAAAATTCTCAGGGATGACGTCCGCGTCCAGGTTCGGGCGCACCAGGTGTCCGCTGGGTTTTCGCCGATGCCATATTTGGATTAGGCGACCCAAAATACCCCTGGGCACCTAGTTTCTCTCTTTCCCCGCGTGAGTTTTGGGAGAGTCCCATGGATATGCCGTTCAAGGCCAGGTACCGGTGCACCAGGTGTTCGGGGGGTCGTTTTCGACGGGATATTCGGATTCAGCGCCCCAAAAAATGCCCCACGATAATTCTCGAGTTGTTTTTGCCGATATTGTTAGGGAAATTCTCGGGGGTGACGTCCGCGTCCAGGTTCGGGCGCACCAGGTGTCCGGGGGGTTCTCGCCGATGCCATATTTGGATTAAGCAACCCAAAAAACCACCCAGCACCGAGTTTCTCTCATTCCCCGCGTGATTTTCGGGAGAGTCCCACGGAGATGACGTTCATCGGCGTTCCTGAGCTCCAGGTCGGCTGTGGGTCAATTTTAACATCATAATCGTGATCACGAACCTCGAAAATCCCCCGGGAACCCGAGTGGGGCTAGTTCTGACTCTTATTTACAAAGTTCTCTAATCTTCCAAAAGCTGTCTCAAAAATGCATTTTTTAAATGCATTTTTGGCTGCAGCAATGCAATTTCCGGTTTCTTCAAAAAAAAATAGGGGCGATTTTTACAAATAATTTTTGGAAGCGAATGCAAAAAACCGCATTCCGATCCATCTTGATCTCAAAAATTTCGAACTTTTTTGTTTCATTGCCTCGACTAATTGGAACGATTAGGTAGTGGCTGGAAATGGGATTTTAAGATGATGTCCATTTCTAATCCACTATGAAGGGATTGGGTATGTTGCATGGAAAGAAAATTCTTTAACGTAACAGATCTTGATAAATTTATTTTTGGAAGAAGTTCTAAAATATAGTCCCCAAGGGTAGAACTCGGCTTTTTTTGATCCAATTATGCTAGGATTGAATATGTTGGTTGTAAATCAGATTCTAAACTGATTTTTAGAATAGGTTCTGAATATGGCCACTTTAGACGGAACTCGGCCATTCGTTAATCGAATCGGGATTCTAAAATGATTTCTTTTTTTTTTATCCCTGCGATCTGTTCTGGGGCTAAGGCTTTCCCAAGTCTATCACGGTTTGCTTGTTCCGTCCTTACTTTTACTCTGTTGCCAGCTAATTCAAGGACTAATTTGTCGGTCCGATTTTATGCCCCTCAACATTTTTTATCGAAATCGTTAGGGCCAATTTTTTCTTTTTCAAATAAATAGACCTGGGCTCAAGTTTTGAGATTTTTTCAAAAAATTTCCAGAACGGATTTTTCAAAATTAGGGCTCATTGCAATCAATTACTAGCACCAAAAATACCTACCGCAACTTTATTAAAACCGATTAAGCCACAAAAAAAAAATAAAAAATGGACACGGGCCCCACCTTCTTAAGCATTTTTGTTGAAATTTGATTAGTAGTATTGGATAGGGATTCAATAGAATACTACTAGCGAGAAGTTTACCCAAAATTCTGGGATCTATTCATGTTGGACTAAACTTTGCCATTTCAGAACCAATCATTATGAAATTTTGTTTTTAGGATTGATTTTTAATTGAGATATAAATTTTAAATGATGTTCTGATATCTAAAAATTCTTATATTTGTATTAAATTTTGGGTTATTCTGGATAATAGCCAGATAGTGTTTATAATCAAGGTGAGGTTACCAGGACTTTGGAAGTTTGGTTTCGAACTAATGAAACATTGAATTTTTTTTATTAAAAAATTCGGTCGTCTCATCTGACTGCAGTGACCAAACTACAAAAATTTTGAAAATATTTTAAACTAATCAAAGTATAATCATAATGCCTTAGCGAATTCAATGTTTCATTAGTTCGAAACCAAACTTTCAAAGTCTTGGTAACCTCACCTTGTCTTATATTTCTCTACGCACCCAATCCAATTAAAAAACACGAATTTTCCAGGATATATAGAAGAACACTGGGCTTTTTGTACAAAAGTTAATTATTTATTTATTTATATTGAAAAAAGTCTACATATTTGACTTGAAACATATTAATTAAAGAATATAAAATATAAAATAAAGTAAATCCGCATTGAATTTGAAAATTTGAAATATAAAAGTAAAGTAACAAGTAAAAATCACTGAGAGGCATAAAATTGCCTTAATCTACTTTTAAAATTATCTTTTGTTAAACAAAAATGAAATAAATAGTTAATTCTATTGAAACTTTTACACATCATCTTCACTGGTTCATTATCGCCATAATTAGTTCTGTGTCTATCGAAGTGGAGGAAGCCACGATCTCTTAGTTGTCTACCAGGAACCTTTATTTTAATTGACTTTAGCACATCCGGTGCGTCGATTAGACCTAGTAGAAGATTACCAACAAATGTACTTTTCAGCAGTTCGCGTCTATTTTCAAGAGTTGTCAAGTTGAATGACTTGCACCCGGTTAAATATATTGGTTGCCGCTGTATGTTTACGTGGTATAGTAGATCATGGTCATAGACCCATCCGTCTTTCCAGGTCAAGTAGCGTATAAACTTCTTTTGAATTTTCTCAATACTCTGAATATGAGCTTCGTAGAACGGACAAAACAACACATTTACAGCATATTCCAGCTGGGATCGAACGTAGGCACAATACAGGATCTTAATTGTTTCCACATCAAAATTATCACCCGTCCAACGTTTGACAAAACCGAGCATGGAGTTCGCGCGAGCGATGCACAGCTCAATGTGCTTAGTAAAGCTCATGATTTCAACGAAAATAACCCCTAGGTCTTTAGTCTCAAGTGCTACGTGAAGGAATATTTACCATTTATCTTGTAGCCTTGTGTAACAGGGTTGGTTTTTCAGTGAAATGATAGAGATTTGCACTTTTCAATATTGAGACTCAGAAAATTAAACACGCACCATAACGCTAGGTTGTCAATTTCTTCCTGTAGTTTACTGGCATCGTCGACTGACTCGATTGCTTTGTAGATTTTGAGGTCACCTACGAACATCAGGATATTGAAATGCTTTATCACTTCAGTAATACCGTTTATGACGATTGTGAAAATCCATACGCTAAATTGAGAGCCTTGTGGTACACCAGAGGTAGCTTGTATTCTATTTGATGTTTTATCTCCTATTTCAATATATTGGATTCGATTACTTAAATAAGATTTGAACCAGGGGCGAAATCATGAAATACGACCGGAAAATTTAAACGGAATTAAAAATATTTTCAAACTTATTAGATTAAAAGTATTCAAATTTACCATGATGGATGCAGACTGATGTTTAAATGCAACTTCTATAATATTTGAAGAGCAATGGCTAATCTCCAACAAAATTTTCAAAATTCATTTTTTACCGATACAACATTTCCGTTTAAAACTACTCGATTATGAAATAGTTGTCGAATTAAATTTTTATGTTAAACTTTCATTTATTTGAGTTTTCATACAAAATATTTACGCCAACTTTGACCATTTTTCGATTTTTTTTTGTGTTTGTCCATTGAAATATTTTCCAACAATTCATTTTTCGGTCGGATTTCATGATCTTGCCCCTGTTTACATCAAAATAATTAAATATTTCCGGAAATTTTACAATTTTGAAATACAAAAGACTTCAATGCCATCTCATAAAATGAAATGGCGACGAACCTGGTACGAGAAATTTGAAATTCGAAATGAATTTCGAAAATCTTGAAGGAGATTAACCATTGCTCTTAAAATATTATAGAAGTTGCATTTATACATCAGTCTGCATCCATCATAGTAAATTTGAATACATTTAATCTAATAAGTTTGAAAATATTTTTAAATCCGTTTAAATTTTTCCGGTCGTATTTCATGATTCCGCCCCAGGTTACGAACTGGCTGGAATATCCAAACTTGAAAATGTGTTCCAAAGTTTTACAATGGCTGATGGAGTCGAAACCTTTTGCAAAGTCGGTGTATATTAAGTCAACTTGTGTGTGCTTCTCAAATCAAATCTAGTTCAAATAATTTAGCTATAGCAGATATAGATGTAATACCTCTGTAGCAAGAAACATCATTTCTAGATCCAGTTTTTAAAATAGGCGTCACTCTAGTTATTTTCCACTTTTGTGGAAAAGTTGCCAATTTTAATGACTGTAAAATTCTGTTTACTATCCTGGGAACACTGATGAGTTGATTGTCATACCATGGAGTATATTTGTTCGGTTTGCTCATAGACACGGGAACGAATAAATCGATTCCTTTAAATAGATGTATGTAAAAAATTTCCACGTTACATCTATGTCATCGCTGTTAAACTCGGCATTCCAATTTATTTGCTCAAAATATTGTTGTAAATTATTCGTATTGGCCTTTCTGAAGTTGTAATATAGTTTCAGGTTTTGGTAATTTTGGAACCTGTTATTCACTTTCGTTTCCAATATTATTTCTATTGCTTTATGGTGAATATCATTAAATACGAAAGATGTTGGTGATTCTTCTGTTTTTAATAAAAATGGTTCATTAGTAAAAATAAGGTCCAAGGTTCGGTCTCGTCCATTTTTTATTTCGCAGATTTGACTCAAACTTGAGTCAAATATGGTGTCGACGAATAGGTACTCATTATCCGAATTCAGATTTACAGCCTTAATCTCGTCGGTTTCTTCATCATACGTCCAACTAACATTTGAGAGATTAAAATCTCCAGATATTAAAATTATGTCTGATTGATCGGCAGTATTGGTAATTTCCATAATTGTGTCGCAGCACTTGGTATACGATGATGTAGGAGAATCAGGTGGAATATAGATAACGTAAATTCGTACTGTTTTATTATTGATGACAATTTTAGCACATAATTGCTCGATCGATGGATTCGTTAAATCTACCAATTCATTAGGTAGTGATGTATCGATCGCTATTAGTACTCCGCCACCAAATTTTTTATGTTTGTTTGTGGTGAGTGATCACATCTATAAACCACATATTGGCTAGGGAAGAACTCCGAACTCAAAATTTTATCGTTGTATGATGTTTCACAGATGATATAAACCGGAAAGAGTGTTTGTAAAACAAAATTATGAAATTGGGCAGCCTTTTAAAACATTTTATTTACATTTTGAAAGTAAAATGTCTGTTTAATAGTTTTTTGAGGATGTGACAAGGTTGAGGTGCTATGATTACATTCCGAATTTGTGGCACTATTTTTCTCAGCAATAAAATTAGCTACTGGATTTGGTGGCGCGTATGGAGCTGGCCGAAAAAACCCCTTTCTTTGACCCCAATCAAATTCTTTGACAAACAGTCCTGCTGGCCACAAAGTAGAGTTGATGGTGCTTTGAAAAACTTCACCTATGGAATATTGATTTTATATGATACGTAATCATAGTTCATTCCAAAGCTTGCTTTCGGCATCATGCGTTGGGCAGACAGATCGTCAGTATTCGCGATCTTTGTCACTAGTTTGTGAAGCTGTTCATCTGGCACTGAATTATGTATTCGGCTAACGAAAAGCCACTTTCTGGGTTGTGCCGCTCAAATCGAGAACTCATCCATTAATTCAACGTCATTGGCAGTTGTTTTAATATTAGGGACAGGTATAGTCAATTGTGATGCTCCAGGTAGATTATTATTTCGTGTGGGCTTTAAATGATCTATAATTTGTCGGTTTTGGATGGCTGACGGTGATGTTAGTGATGATATCGTATGGTTATTGTTCACTAGACTTGGTGTTTCGGTCTGGCTTGAGGCTTCGGACAAGGATCTTGTGACCCGACTTTTTTCTGGTTGACCAGCAGATTCGGACAAGGTATGAACCACTGTTGTTATTGTCTCTTCTAATTGATTCATTCTTTTTAGAACACTATTGATTATGGTCTCCCATGATTTCTAAATTTTTTGAGTGATTTGTCAATTTTGGTTAGGATGTTATTCAATCTGTTTTCACATTTACTACAGAACCACGGCAAACCGCAGCACATAAGGGTTTCAAATAGTGTTTAGTCCCAAAAAGGTCTAGAGCCTAGAAAAATGCACCAAATTGAGTATTTTTTTTAAATACTCTTTATGAGATTCATAAAAGATCCCTCATGAGTATTTTGTCTGAAAATTTTTTGTATGTATAGAAATCAGTACATATACTCAGAACCAAGAAACGTACTAAATGAGAATAAATTCAAGATTTATAACAAGTGAAAGTGATTTGACTGCTAATTGACAGCTGTCAACTGTCAATATTTGAACGTAGCGATCGCAAAAAACAAAGTGTACCAAATTTTAGAAAAAATAAGGGTTATGAGAAAAAGTGATGTTTTTAAACAAATAACTTCGTGTATACTGATTTCTATGAATACAAAAAAATTTCAGACAAATTACTCATGAGGGATCTTTTATGAATCTCAAAAAGAGTATTTAAAAAAAATACTTAATTTGGTGCATTTTTCTAGGCTCTAGACATTTTTGGTACTAAACACTACTTAAAACCCTTATGCGCACAGGCACATCGTCCATCACTAATTTAATACCGTTCCGTAAATCATTTGGAAATTTTTTCAGCAATTTAGTTGCGTTACTAGTCGCACATCTGTAGTCTATAACGTGTTTACATAAGTAACCGTTGCATGAAAAAACCATTCATCAACGATTATAATTTCACAGTCAATGCACTTATTTTGGATCGACATTATTAATATGTAATCAGTTTGTTAGAGTTTTAAATTTAACAATCAGCAATATTTTTACTACAACACTACTGCACTACACTTTTAAAAAAAAAAACTTTTCTCTTAGAACAGTCAGCGATTCCGAATGTGTATTATACGAGAAACAAAAAAACACGTCCAAGTTGGGCGAATGTTGAAAATAGACTGAATTAGCTGAAAATCTCTTTAGAACTGCTTTGTACTAAGATGTTAGAAATATCTACGCCGTTTACTACTACTGGAACGAATGGGTGTGGCAGCGTTGGGTGTAGTTCAAAGTGAAAACACTCATTCCAGCCGTAGTAATCTCTTAGAAATATCTTAGAACAAAGCACTCAATTCCGATTTTGAGCTAAACAACTTTTGAATATTACATCAGTGTTCCCATAAATTTTCCGAAATTCAAGTTTTTTAATTGGATTTCCCACTCACTCATTCCAGCGATAGTAACCCTTTCAAAATATCTTAGGACAAGGCGTTTTTAATTTGATTTTGAGGTATAAACTTTAGAATATTACACCCAGTGTTCCAGATTTTCCGGCAAATTAGTCGTGTGAAATTCGTACAAAATTTTTTTGATGCTTTATAATAATTTTGAAAAAAACTCCCCGCAAATCATATTTCGAGGTTGTGGAAAATTGTAGAGATTCGACTGTGGTACGAATCGGCTTAATAACTTGAGGCGTATCAAATGTTCGAGAAATTTTCATTTGCATTAAATTTTAATTATTTACAGTTACGTATAATCATAATTAGTGTAATCAAAAATTATTTTAAGAGTTTTGTTTTGTAACAGAATAAAATTAGTTTAAAATTGTTCAATCCCCAAGCCACTCAGCGCAACACTAATTAAAATTTAAATTCCAGGAAATATGCTGAATTTAAAAACATTAATTTATTACATGCAAAGACGCTCGATATAACGTTGTATTGCTTGCCACCATGCACCACATTTAATGATATTTCAACCATCAATTCTGTCTAGTCTAACCATAAATCATATACAAATTTCTATAACAATTTACCAAATCGTTAAAATTTACACCGCATTTACAGATTTACACCTCGATCGCGCACCTTTCCCTATATATATACATAGGCATATACAAAGTGTAACTTTTTAATAAAACAAACAACTTTTAATTATGTTTGTTAATACATAAACTACCGTATGCGTCTTAATACCCAACATACTCGTATTGTTATAAAGAATTTTAACTATATACACTTTTGCTTCATCTCCGTTTAATCTCCGTATCTATACCTTACGGGCACGTTAATGTTTTTCTATTACATAATTGACTTGTTACTTATTAAATTTATGTATCGTAGTTTTATGTATTTTTTTTGTTATTTCAAATTAAATATAAAAATAAAACAAGAAATATGTAAAAATGATATAATCCGAAAGCAAACAATGGCAATGCATCTTTATATACGAAATATTTTATAAATATTTGTTTACTGGCTTAAGCAATTTAACAATCGATTATGATCTTATACACTTATGCGATTATACATCTTTATATATTATATCGCATGCATACGATAGAAGTGGCTAAAATTAGTTTATTCCCAGATGTATACTCGCACGCATTGAGTTCAAAGCCAAGACATAATATCTAAATTACAATTTTCCCGTAATAAAATTGTTTTGTATATGACAAATCTAATCTACGTATTATATGACCAAGGTTCTGGTAATATACGATATAATTATATCATGTGCGAGTATATAGTGGTTTTGTTACGATCGACTATAAATTCTTTGTGTGTCAAAAACCAAAATCATCATTCATATGTGCATTTAAAAAGACGTTAAAAATAGTATACAGCATGAAAACCGCTTCAAGGATATGAGAGTACTAAATGTGTATCATAAAATATGTAATATATAATTGATCTTGTCTTAAATAATAAACCTTGAGTATATATAACGTATATATATCGTATAAAATATGTTAGATCTGAGATGTCTAAATTATATATATCGAGCAATTTGGATTTATATGATAAACGTCTTTGTTTTTTGTAAAGTGTATAATTAATATTGTCAGTCTATAATACAGTGGCTAAATTAATTGTTTAGATTTTACACGATACAGATCAAATCCAATTATAATATATATTCAAAATCAGGTTCGTCGCTTACTCACAATTTTATTCTAATGTAGTCTTTTGTTTCCACTATATTCGGTATTTACATCTATCCGCGTCTCCTAATATTTATATACACATATAACTTGAATTTACGTTTGAAGGACGCAATCACATTGTTGAAATGTTTTTCTTCGTTTACTTTTTATTTGCATCCATGACAAATGATCTATTTCTAAATTAATGCACATAATAATAAATAATTCATATACTTTTACTTTATAAAAATAATAATAATAAAAAATAATCATAAAAATAACCGCAGTCTTAAACTTCCTGTACCGTATGATTACATACAATAAATTAACTATCATGACACTATCATGATATTTTTGTGTTTTGTTTATATTATAGGTAGTTGCGATTAATTTAGTGCGGCACAAAAAACATTTACAACATATTTTGGACATTGGCCTAAAGAAAGTTTTCGCATGGCTTAGCTTTGGACTTAATATGTGCATTGTACGTATAAGAGGATGATCAAATTGTTTTATATAATGGTATATATAGAAAGTTGTTACTTGGCATCTTGACAGCATGATTAGATCACCTTAAAAATGAAATAATTTAATCGCTACACTAATATAAATACGGACGTGGGTCAAGATTCTAAATCGGTTTAAAGTTTTTGATAAATTTCTATACGTGTATATAGCTCCAACAAAATTCAAAAAGTGTAGCTGCACAGAAAAATGTAGTATATACACTAATTTTTTTTTTGGTTTAAATGAGATTGAAGTAAGTCCTGATTTAGAGCGATGATTTGTTGCAAAATCCAATAGCTGAGCCCGGTCCGCCTTGCTGGCCCTAAATAAACCTTTTCTTTTGTATTGCCTCTCGATTTAAATAGATGTCACAGCTTTTAGTTATTGAAAATTCATTTTTCGTCTGTACAATAAGTACATTGTATTAGAGTGTAAACAACGGTTGTGAAGTTTGTCCCAAAAAAAATCCCGTGTACATATACAAATCCAATTAGAAATTTTTAATGCAGAACAGTATTAGTATTTACACTGTTAAAATAAAATATTTGCGAAATAACTATATTATAATAGAACGAGACGGAAATAAGTGCCACATGTTTTTATATTCGATTTTGTATTTTGCAAAGATGAAAAAAAGAGTGAGAAATAATCGAGAAAAATTAAAACACATTAAGCTCTCGCAAATCTAATCGATTTTATTGGTTTGAGTAGTTTTAATTCCGACAAATCCTGAATATCCTAGAGTTTGTCGGAAAATTTCACTATGTCCAAATGTTAGCTTCAGGTTGACACAATCAAATAAATTCAGAGCCATTTCCATATCTAGGGGATAGGTGTCATTTTTTGCTCTCGCAACTTGCAGTAATTGTCCCCGCACAACTTGCAGTATTTGTCGAAAACGCATTACAACGATAAGCTTACACTCACGAAACGGAATTGTATTGGTTGACGTTGAACCTTTAAATAATGATACAGTTTATAAAATACGTTTATGTGATTTACAACCAAAGCTAACATTGCTGGAGGAACCAGTATATCTGAAAGGTTTAATTAATTATAATCACCCAACAATATCAGGAGCGATTATGGACACTACACGGCTTATATTAAACGACCAAATGAAGTTTGGGAGTGCCATGATGACCTCAAAAAATTTCCAACACAAGTAAAACCTGATTTTTGCATTAACCCTCAGTTTTAGTTTATATGAAAAATTAATCACCAAGAAACTCGATTAATTAGCTTGTCATATAATCAACCGAATTTCAGCTGGTCCAACTATATTAATTTGATGATAACTCAATAGTTTTATTTTTATTTAATTTTATGAATTACAATACCTACATATTTTACAACTTTAGTAAAATTTCACTCCTATCCATTAGCTGCTATAGATTTCTTCATTAACTTTTATTTCATTTTTATTCATTTTTTTTTTTTTTTTTTTTTTTGGGATAAATGTCAACCTCACCTGCATGTGGTGCTCCCTGCAAATCAACCAACGAGGCTCTGGCGACCGAAGAACGGCGGGATAACCGAACACTGAGAACCTAGCAAATGATTTAGCTCTATTGAACCACTACAAATTGCAATAGTTAGGTTTACAACATCTGCAATAGTCTATTCTTAAAGCAATGAAGTTACAGCAAAAACAATTGTATAAAAGATGGAACTGAAACTGCTCGGTTGGCTTAACAACCCTCTAACGATGCCGGCTCAAACGGTGCTTTATTGAGACAACCATTCAGATGCCCGCTCGATACCTAAATTTATCTAAACAAAACTGCTTAAACCAATACAATCATTTTGATGAAGGAAATCAAATCGGATAATCCTGTTCTCAATTTAGATACGGCTGTTTTCTGTTATATCCTAAAGCTATCATTTCCAAGTAATGGAATTTTTCGACCAACTCTACGACATTTAGAATTCATATCGAAATCGATTTGATTAGTTAGAGCAAAAAACGATACCTATCCCCTAGATATGGAAATGGCTCTGGATTTATTTGATTGTGTCAACCTGAAGCTAATATTTGGATATAGTGAAATTTTCCGACAAACTCTAGGATATTCAGAATTTATCGAAACAAATTTTGTTCAATCCAATAATCTCGTCTTCATTTTCCACAACTAAAAATGATATCTTATTCTCGGTATCATTTGGAAATTGCACCTAATTAATTTATTTTTGTCAACAAATATGTGATTTTTCCGACAAAGTTTACGATAACCATAATTTATTTTAACAAGAATTACGCAAGCTAATAAAATCGACTAAATTTAGCAGAACTAAAAAGGATATTTGGGAACTAGGTTCATTTCATTGTGTTATCTTATAGTCATTTTCCGACAAACTCCACGATTTTAGTAATATATTTAAACTAAAACTACTTATACCTAACGAAACGACTCCATTTACCAGAACAAAATTCAGAAATATCCTGTTTTTTGGAAATGTCCTTTAGCTCACTTGATTTTCTTCTCTGTCTGGATATCCTCTTATCGTGTAAATTCCACATAGTGGCTTTCTACACAATTTTTTTTTTACCAGATATTTGGAGAGTACTGCGGTTTTTATACCCGGCATTAAGATATATTGAAATAAATTATCTTCTGCAAACTACTTACAAATGAAGAAAAATGGAAATGATTTTCCGGGGTATTATGAATATTGATATTTTTATTGAGTTTATTTTTTAGTTTTCACTCAAAATTCTTATAAGAATTTTTTAACAGTGTATACACTAATACAGGTTTATTTTTGTTATTTGGGACATACTTCACTGCCATTGTAAACATTATAACAGGAAATTGATTTGGCAATATTGTTAATGGGCTATGTTCTTTAACGGGCTATGTTCTTTAATGGGTTCTTTATTTGAAAATTTGTTTGGTTTAAAATTTGGTAAGTAAATTAGTAAAATGTTAATTGATAAAAATTATATTATATAGCGAACCCCGATGCACTTTGTTGCAACCAACCAAAAAAAGAAATGAAATATTCTTGATTTTTTTTTATGAAATGAATGCATTCAATTTCAAAATTATTAATGTCGATCCAAACAATATTTTTCGTTTGCCCATTTGAAGCGAGTACAAACAAACAATTTGGATTTACAACTCTTGAGCAGGCCACGTATAGCTGTGTTCATGTGAAAAGCACGGCTCGCCCAAATTTAATCCGCATATTTGAAGCGTTTGTCCTTGCGCCTTATTGATGGACATGGCAAATGATAGACGCACTGGGAATTGCAAGCGCTTAAATTCAAATGGCATGTCTGTTGGAATCAGTGGAATACGTGGTATGAGCCAACCTTTAAATTCAAACAATGCAGTGGCATACCAGGTGGTTCCAATGAATTCAAAAATTCAATTGGATAATTCACTGCATTATCTGCATTCATTGCGCTATCAACAGATTTATATGATGTCACTGCACCTGGTAATTTTTCTTGAATCTGATAATTGATTGCATTGACGTGTACATTTTTTGGTGCGCAATGTTCTCTCAACCAATTGTGATTCCTGTAATTTTCAACAATATTTGGGAACACACTTTCAATCAACTCTTCTGTTGATTGGAGAATGGTACAAAAATTGTTCGGCAATGTAATCAATCCATTTGTATTATCGGCTCGAACTTTGCCATTTCCAATATCTAACAATTGCTTCGAGAACCGATCTGCAGATTGGTCGTTGCGCAATTGAACGCAAATATTTATGTTCATTGTCAATTTGTGCACATGTCGCCACAGAAGAGAAGACTTTAAGCATGCATTGATCTCATCCGCCGGTGTTGATCGTGGAACCACAGGTGTAACGCCACCAGGCGAACTGATGCGTTAACAGAATTTTCATAAAGGGATTTCGAGCGGTCGATTTACCTCAGCTAGAACTCTAGGGTAAAAATGGGGTGGGGTTTCCGAAATATTTATGAATCGGGATTAGACCGCGGTATAAAAACCAATCGAGCAAATACACTTATCAATCACACTTCACATAAAGGTTAAAATATTATCTACACAATACCTACACAGTACGGCCTCCAATACCTACGCATTAAACCATCCTCCTCGAGTTAGAATTTTAGTCTCTCATTTTAAGTTAAGATGTAAAGGAAATACAAATATGTATTTAATTTTAACAGTAAAAATTCCATAATTATTTAAGGTATCAAAAGAAAAGCGAAAAATCATATAACCAAATATAAAAGAAATAACTAGCCTACCCTATGACCCTCTAACTAAATACTAAACTAATAATATATTAATTATAATTTGAAAAAAAAAATTAATAATTTAAATAAATTGGAAAAAAAATAACAAATTTAAAGAAGAAAAATCTCTAAGAAATTAATTAAGATTAAGGTTAGAAGAAATTAAATAAATAAATAAAATATAAATTGAAAATCAAACAAAATATTTGTTTGTCCATAATCCACTTGCCTGGTAATATGTTGAGTGACGATGTTGATTGCAGACACAATGGCGTATTGCTTGTCGACGTATGCATACGGAAATTTTATTTCGCTAGAGTGTTGCCGTTAGGTGACCGTTGAAACACTCAGCGTAGTGGTCACACGATTCACTTTATTAGATTATTTATTATAACTTTGTATTATATTTTGTGTATACAGCACTACGCATACAGCATGAGTTATGATTTATTAATTTATTTTATTTTATTTATTATTTGATGATTTAAACTTTTTTTTTGCGTCTTAGTCGTACTTCAAGATACCGTCATTTACAAACACGTATCAGATTATGTAGTATCGCACGATTATATTTTAAAACTAAGAGTTACACATTAGAGAATTTAAGCACCGTTTTATATTTAGGTACCAACGGGTTCACTGACGTTTACCTAGCTGTTAGCATCAATAAGATTTTTCTAGTCACTATGTTATTATTAATCTTAAGTTTACTTTATTTATTATACACATTATTCTAGTCACTTAAATATTTATAGAAAGTTCAACTGTATTTTAAAATAATACTTTTTTAATTTAAAAGTTCATATAGCATTAAACGAACGTTCATAAAACACGGGTCCCATTTGAAACGCGATATTTTAAAACGCGATTTTTCAAAACGAGATATTTTAAAACGCGATATTTCAAAACGTGATATGGTACAAAACGCGATATGGTACAAAACGCGATATTTCAAAATGCGATAAAGTACAAAACGCGATATGGTACAAAACGCGATATTTCAAAACGCGAGATGGTACAAAACGCGATACGGTACAAAACGCGATATTTCAAAACGTGATATTTCAAAATCCGGTACGGTACAAAACGCGATATGGTACAAAACGCAATATTTCAAAATGCGATATTTCAAAACACGATATGGTGCAAAATGCGATATGGTACAAAACGGGAGTTTAGGATCGGGTTATAACCGGTGGGTGAAGGGGAAATTTAATTTTAGTTTATAGGAATTTAAAAATCGATAGGAGCGAGAGTATATAGGATCGATATCAATCGGGTCGCTGGATTCCCGTCGCTTCGCAATGCACATTGCGCTGCGTTTTGAAATAATGCATTTTGTACCATATCGCGTTTTGTATTATATCGCGTTTTGCAATATCGCGATTTGAAATATCGCGTTTTGTACCATATCGCGTTTTGTACCATATCGCGTTTTGAATTATCGTGTTTTAAAATATCGCGTTTTGTACTATATCGCGTTTTGTACCATATCGTGTTTTGAAATATCACGTTTTAAAATATCGCATTTTGTACCATATCGCGTTTTGTACCAGGTTGCATTTTGAAATATCGCGTTTTGAAATATCGCGTTTTGTACCATATCGCGTTTTGTACCACATCGCGTTTTGAAATATCGCATTTTGCAATATCGCGCTTTGTACCATTTCTCGTTTTGTCATATCTCGTTTCGAAATATCGCGTTTTGAAATATCGCGTTTCGAGCGGATCCGATAAAACACAATTCTCTTTTACCGATTTAAATCAGGTGATCTTGGCACCGTTACTTAATATTATTAAACTTTATTTATTTGATTTAAACTATATACTATTGTAATAATTTCGATTTCGATTAATTAGATTACAATATTGACACTACTTTATATATTTTGGTATATCATTTAACACCATACCATTTAACTTAAGACCCGAAATTATTTTGACGAGACTAAAAAAAAAATATTTTTTTACTATAAAGCTTTGATTTCTATATTGCCTGCCGACCCGTATCAAATTAAAATATAGACTGACTGACCCAGAAAAATAACAATCATAAAATCATAATTTCGGTTTTATGGATCATCAAAAAAAAATAAAAACACAATCTGCATTATCGTCATTAAAACTAAGAAGTAAAATGAGTACGAAGCATTGCGATTAACCCTTTGAGTGTGGTGAATAAATAATAAAATGCAAATAGGCAGTTTTAATTTGTTTACTTGCGCCCGTCGGCACACAGGCAATATTTGATGGAAATCGCCTGACAATAATATCAATGCACCACTAAAAATTTCTTGATTCTGACGTAGATCTTGCATTGTACGCATTCATCCAAAAGAATAATTGCTGCTTTTTGCAAAACTTTTGCCATCGCAGAATTTCTTAAAATATTGCACGTGAGATGTTCAATCACCTGTTAATTTGAGAATAAGTATATTTTACAATAATATCGATTAAATTTTAAAGTGATCAATCAATAAATATAAGCACACCGGCACATTCAACGGCAATTTTAATGCGGAGTAGAAATCTATAAGATCTGGGATTTTGTTAGGATCAGTTGACCAGTTTGTTGGTTTTCCTCCTGAGTAAAATTCTTAGTTTGCGTATTGGCCAGCTGCAAGTAATTCTTTGTCTTTTGGGGAGGTTAATCTTGAACCCCAGAAGGTTTTTTTTTGCATTAAAGTCACCTCCAATAATGAAGTGACTTAAGTTAAGTTGGGTGCTTTTCAGCACATTTCACACTTCTTGGATCGCGCGCGCAATACCGTAGCGTATGGTTCTTTACTTTAAGTGTTAAACTTCCATACATTATTGTTCAGAGCAGTAATTTTATACTCTTGTTCCGTAACATTACTCATTGCACTTTGGATTTCTGAGGAGTTGGTTACTCCTACTATAAAAATCGGTGGTGGGGTTTTTACCTTTGGCTGTGCTTCATTTTGTTGAGCTGGTTGCCGTTCGAGTGATTATTGGTGGAGGTGATTTCTCTTTTGCTTAAGTTGCTTGTTGTTGTTCTAGAGGTAGTTGTTTCTTAATGATTAATTGTTTTCTAGAAACCTTGAGCTTTCCTTTTCTTACTTGGTGTTTTACTCCGTTTTAACATCCATTTAGTTTCACTTTCTAATTCCTCTTCATCCGTATGGAATGGATTAATGCCATCGTCGATTGTAGGGCTGGGTGTCGTCCCAAGTTCTGCACGTGTTTCAACTTCTTTTTTGAATTCTTCATTCTCTTTCTTTAAAATTGTGGATTCTTCTTTCAATTTAGTTGTAAACTCCTTTATTTCTCTTAGTTGTTCACGGAGTTTCGCGTTTTCCTTCTCGTACTGAAATATATTTTCAGTTGAAGATCGTGGTGATCTTGGTAATTTGGAACTTCGTCCAAATGTGTTAAACAATGATTGGCCCACACCAGAATCTATTGGATTTGTCTCCGAAGAGCGTGGATTTGTCAGCATATCTGTTGCTGTACCACCTGGGGTATTACTTTCCGTATTTGTTGTACTCATTGTTTGTTTTAGCCAATTTATACCATAAGCATTTGGTCCCCGGTAGCATTTTGCTACTGCCAAAGCAGTACCCGCCCCCCCGCGACGAGGACGCGGCTACCTTGGTGTTACCTAGGTGTACACAGAGACAGCCGAAGCCCTCTGAATACTCTAGGCTGAGGGGCAATATAAAAATTGAACAAATTTAAAATGTAAACATCCTTAATGTTTGATTTTGTCGTATGGTTCTGCAATTTTGCTAAATATTTCTTTGCCGATTTTAAAGCATTCCTTTCGATTTTAGAGGCTTAAGTACCTAAATCAAAAATGTTATGAGGGCAACACTCAGATAACAATTTCAAACTATTTCAAATGCAAATTGGAAAAATTGTTTTATTGTTTCGAAATCTATGAAATAATTCTCAATAAACTGAAATATAATTTTGTGTTCATCCTCTTTCTGAGTTTTTAACAAACAAGTGCGTTTTTAAAAGTATTTTATTATGTTAATTTTAGTATTGTGTAATAAAAAAAAATAATATTCGGTAGCATTAAAAAATAGGAATTAATTATTTTTTACATTAAAAGTAATTTTTAAAGAATTATGCCGCTGAGGAACACAACTATCGACCGATGAACGAGCAAGGATCAAATACTTTAGGAAATCTAACGCTACCATTCGTCAGATAGCCATAAGACTACGGAGACCGAAAAATACAAGCTAAAACTTAAAAAGGAAACCCCCAAACATAAGGGAAATATGTCGTCTTTCAGTTAGGAAAAATATGAGTCCATCCTAAATAAAGCGTGACTTGCGCGTCTGATTGTCACTAAACGAAAAATACAACATATTTTAAAAGAGGATGTTCATCTGAAATATCAGAAACGGGTACATCTAGCGAGAATGGAATTTGCTGAGAAATTAAAATTTTGGGATGAAGTTTAATTGTGACGGACCAGATGGATGACAGAATTATTGGCGAGATATTCGTGAGCCACCTCAAACACGTAATTCACGCAACTTTCATGGAAATGGATTCAAAGAACTATGTTATTATACGACGTTTTAGTAAATTTTGAGGAGGAAAAGTACGGTCCAAATTGGACATTTCAGCAGGATAGTGCTGCTATACACGCTGCTAAGTGCACCAAGGATTTTTTTTCTGTCACGAAAGGCAGAGGCCTGCTATTAGTGTGGGCTTAAATCCAATGGAAAATCTGTGAAGCACTCTTAGTTAGAGAGTCTACAAAAATGGGGTCAATTTATTACTTTAGCGGAGGTTAAAACAGTCATTCAAGAGGAATGGGCAAAAATTGATGTTTCTGTTCTCCAAACGTTAATAAATTTAATGCCACGATGATTGATGTATGTTATTAATTACAACGGAAGTCATTCAAACTAACAAAATGCACTTTTTGTTGGTATTTTTGTTCTTAATGAATAAAATAAATGAATTCTAAGTTTGGTGGAAATTACTGTGTATAAACCTGGACCCTGGCACCATAAATTTTTATTATTTGCCTAAGAAAATAATGCGGCCGATTTTCACAACAGAAAATTATGTTATTTTAATAATCTGTTATCCTATTTTATATCCCCGTTTCCTATTGGAATTTGTATTGAAAAAACAAAGATAACAGTTATCGGGCCCTGTTATTCAACGGGGATCCTAATGCCCTCGTTAGCTTAGCAAGAGTGCTTGCTTTGTTATTCTGGGGTCCCGGGTTCGATCCCTGGAAAACAAACTAAATCGGCAATAGTAATTTCATAATTATTTTTATTTTTCAGTCATTGATTTAATTCATTTAAAATGTGACTAATTAGGTTTTCAGCCGTAGATGTCATTATAAACGTTACGCATCACGTATAACTAAAAAGTTGGCTCAAAGGTGGAGTAATCTCGATGAATTGCCAAGAAGGTGTAGAACTATACGAAATCAATTGTGTCGTTTACTTAATATACTGCCGGATTATCATTCTTTATTTGCAAAGAGAAGGTACGCCGTATGAAAAAGCCTATACTATATGCGGTAATGCTGCTGGGCCTTCCTCCTTAACCAATCGTTCTCGTGAGTATTCTTTTGATAGCGTAGGTAGCAGTACTGAAGAATACAATGAATTATAACATGGAATAAATCCAATTTTTGAACAGTACAAACCTTCTCAGTCCAATGCATAGAAGGTATGACAAGAATAAAAAGTTTACGTTGCTATGAAATTGGTTGCACTTGTCTACAAATTCAACGTGGTATCGAACAACCATTCCGCATCGGGCCAGATGATCACCCAGTCCATCCACTGATAATATTTTATAATTATACAATAAATGGATCATCAACGAAAAATATAAGTTTGTGGCGTCCCAAGAATGATGATTGAGTATTGTGGTCCGGTTCTTCACACTCATTTAATTCTACATCGTAATAGTGCGTAGGAAGATAAGGGCCAATACCAATCGAATTTGTTTTTCCATCAATGAATTTCACGTTGATGTAGTTCTAACGGATTTTTGAACGGCAATAATTTTTTGTTTTTATTTCCAATCAAAATGTTGGGTCAAATCCTAAATCATAACGTATAGATACTACAAAGTTTTATAATCTTTACGCATAACCAACGAAACCAGTAAGTCATACCGGCAAATTCGAGCTAAAATTTTAAATTTCCCAAAGGATTGTTAGACTTCGCCATGCCATTGATGAGCCTTTAGCGGCATTAAGAATGGCTTACCCGACGTGAATAACGTATATAAATTGTTAGAGAAGTTTTTAGGAATTAGAGAATTTATGAAACAGCCCACTAACAAAAGTATTAAATTTACCATCGCTCGAAATTGGTTGTTGATTTAGGCCCCAAGTTCACGACAAATTCGGGAAAGACGACGTGTTTCACCATATGTATACCAATAAGGTATAGTTTATTTGATATTTTATAGTATTTAATTTATATTTATATAATGGTAATTTTTGTCTAATGTTGTTTCACCCATATATTTAGTGTGATAAAGAGTTGTTCGATTAGACCGTGAAATATCCTAATGTGTTCATCAAATTGGTCCGCAGTGAACGGGAAGCACTCATTTTTAATTGCATCACCAAGAATAAGGTACATGTTGATAGAGCATGTCGCCTTGCCCGTATTTGTCGTGAATGCTAGTTAAGCGCGATTTACATGTTGAAAAAATGTTGGCCAGCAAAAAAAAGAAGAGTTTGGAATACTAAAATTTTCGTGTGCATGACAAGAAAAGATTACCATCGTGCAAAAATTTTGCTGTGCGTTTTTGTCTTTTTTTTTAAGCAAATGCTGCCATAAAATAAAAATACTGCTATAAAATATAATCGTCCCGAATATATTTTATGGCAACAAATATTATTTATGGCAATTTATATTTCTTTCTCTATTCAACTAATGCGAAAAATTTATATTGTGTGCAGCTCTAAACACATAGCAAATATTTTGCTGGGACAACATTTTTTCATCATGTAAATCGCGCTTTATGCGTGGATTTGACAGTGAAACACATTTTTTCACTAAAAAATACTGGGTAACCGAAAAGAGGAGAGTATACATATTAAAATTACGTTAGAGTGATAAAGACAAACAAATGTTGCCATAAAAAGTATTGAGTTTTACACTTTTTATGGCAACATTTTCCCCGCTTACTGCCAGTAAATTTTACTGATTTTTTTTTTGTTTCTTTCTAACAAGTTGTAACGACGACAGCGTTGGCTGACGACGTTACTTGTATAGCGCCTCCTTAAGTTGTGCGAAAATTTCCCAAATTTTGTTTTCACAAATTTTGTTGACTCGTTTAATAATTTCTTCCTCCATCTGGCTATCCATTATCCGTCGTGTCATAAAAAAGTATAAATAGCGAAATTCTGACGAACTCGAGGATTAGTTATCTTTTGTTCTTTTATTTGATAAATTATGATAAACCATTAAAATAATTCAGTATACAAAAAAAAACAAGTTTTGTGTGTGATTTTATAAGTTGGTGCTCGAAGCATACCGTGATATGTAAACAAAACAAAAATATATATAATAATTCCGGGTAGGGATCGCGGATCGCATTATTTAATGTACTCGAGCCGTAAAATTCTGGTGAACAGTTGTGAAACACTGTGTTGAAGTGAACCGTTTTTTCTATGGTCAAAAAAAAAAAAAAAAAATAACACCAAATAGCGACCATTGTGAATCGCAAAATTAAATTGTGTGCCATTAGTTTTACTTATTAATTAGCAATGAGTCATTGTATATAAATTAACGTATGTAAAGAAAAAAAAAGAAAAACAAAAGTAATCTAATTTCATTTGGGTGTCTAAGAACACACAAAAAAAAAGAACCAAAATATATTAGAATAAAGTTATGTAATAAAAGAAAATGAGCTATAAGTCAAAATCAAACATACATACGAGTATAAGAGAAATCAACGAAAATAAATAAAAAGGACAAAATTAAATATAAAAAGTTAACCTGAGTGACAATAACCCATAACAACAACAACAACAACAACAAAATAAAATTTAAATACATACCACCGGTTATATACCAACGTCATCAAGGGTATATCTAAACCGGCATTACGAAACATCGCTGCAGCTGTCCGGGATTCTACCTCTATATCGGAGGATCCACACATCACTTCTTAAGGTCAAATTTTGATTATTCCTAATTTTCTTAATTTTATAATTTTATATTTATATATATTTACATATTTAGTATTAATGTTAGCATAGGTAATCCCTACATTAAGTTAAAAAAAAAATAGTCCGGACTTCCATTTGAGAGTTTTTTTTGGTTTAAGTAAGATTTGGTTTTGTAATATTTCTATTAGTTTAGTTTACTAAGTTCAATGTTGTTTTTTTGCTAATCGATTCTTTTGTTTGTGAAATATAAAACATGCTAGCAAAAATTGGTAGCAACAACTTAGTTTTGGGATGTGTTTATTAATTTTCTGTTCGAGTTGGTTTAGCTTCGAATTTTTTTTACGTTTCCGTTTTCACCCTATTAATTTTGTTGTGCGGGGGTCAGTGAATTTAATCGAAGTAAAAATGGGGAAAAAATGAATAAGTGAACAGCTAACAATACTAGTGATGTTGGGTAAAAGGGTAAGTTCCGTGTAAGTAGAAATAGTGATCCGTTGCCTTTCTTGCGGTGTATTCAAGATTTGCGCTATGTTGTTGGAATTCCCCCACGACCAAACCCCCTGAGCTATAGCCGAGCTAGGTATCACCGCCCAGCAACCTCTACGCAAATATCTATGCAACGGAGAGATCCGTTACAGACGATTTATATTTTTATCAAAAAATTGTTTCACTGTGGAATTCACGCATTAGGCACATTTAAATGCGACCCTAGATCATCAACGGAATTTGAACGATTGGTAGAAGTAAATTTTCAATATTTTGGGGAGTAGGCTTTGCTGTGATGAATTCATTCCTCATTCGGTTATTATTCAACAAGTTGTTATCTATGATCGCAAGAAAAGCGGTTTTGAAATATTACGTATGACGAGATAAATTCTACGTTAGTGATGATCAAGGTATGGTTAAATTAAAGACTTATCAGTTGCAGGCGAAGTCTATCAAGCAATTGGATACTTATAATTAGTTGATATTTTAAAATCTAATATTTAAAATCTTAGTCCGAATTTCTCGAATGAGGAATGGGAAAAAATATTTTCATAGCATTGTTGTCTAGATTATATTTTTCTGGCCTATTGTTGGAATTAGTTTGGTGTAAATATTTTTGAAACGAAAATATATTTGGAATTATTTTTCCCTTTAAAAATTTTGAGGAATAAAAGTTTCCCAATGAACTTTGTTTCGAAAATATTTACACCAATCTAATTCCAACAGTAGGCCAGAAAAATATAATCTAGACAACAATGCTAAGAAAATATTTTTCCAATTCCCCATTCCCAGGGAAAGCCAGAATAGTGCCACTGGCTACATTGTCACGCATTTTCAAGTTTTAAAGTGTGCCACGACTACTCGGGTTTATTTTATACAAAACCGGGATTTTCAAAACCGAGATTTATTTTTTTTTTTTTTTTTGCTGGTATGTTTATTTATCCACAAATAGAAAGATTTAATATATTATTAGCATCTTAAGTCTGCCTACAAAAAAACGACGTCTATCTGTTTGACAAAAAAGATTTGAACGTTTTTAATGTTTCGATAAGCATCCTAAAAAAGTGGAAAATTCTAGAGACCTGTATTATAGAATATAGGTGAGCATTTTGATGATGTTCCTTATGGACATAATTGGGAAAATATAAGTTGTGATTTTTTATATCTTTCATTATATATATTAGACGGTTTAAGATAAGTGAGTTGTCCCGTTTTAAATCTGATGTTAAGATTAAAACAAAAAAATTAAGTAAAGTTATTACTTTATCAAGATATGTTAGTTGAGTAGAAAATAAAATTACAATATTTCTCTCTTTATGCTACTGTAATTTTCAATCATTTGTGGCTCCTTTAATTTGGCATATGACTTTAAATAGCATCGTCATCTTCTTCTTCTACTAGATCAGAGTGGATCTCAGATTAAGGTTGCAATAAATCCATAAGATCCTTGTTTTTGCGAGGATTTATAGAAATTGGTCCTTCATAGCAAGGTAAGGTATTCTTGGCATTCAGTTATAGATTTCCACGGCGTCTAACATTTAATGTTTTGAATGGCTCATTGTGACTTAGTGAGTTTTATATTGGATTATTCCGAATTCTTTCAAGTAACAGCACATGTTAAATAACAACACATGTTAGCAGGTCTAGCAATATTAAATCCAGTTTTAATCGAAGTAGAACAAATTTCATTTACGTATATATGTCAAATTACCAACTAATTTAATTATCCAATGCGATTATCCAATTAGCCGGCTGCTAAGAGCTTATACCAGATACAATCTATATAATATAGACGATTACTACCACTTGTCAACGCTATTAAGTACTATCGTGTCGCGACAAATTTGTTTATTACCCATCTCACCTTTTGTTATCTAATGTACTCGCCCATAAAATGAAGCCGTTAATAAGCTTTCACTTACAAACAGCTCTTTAAAATTATCCTCTTAACAGTGCTACGAGCATGATGATGTGTCTTATAAACTTTGGCTAAATGAATTTTAAATTTTATTTATTCATTATTTAATTCGTAATTATTTTGTCTTTAATATAAAAAAAAAAACGAATTTTTTTGTTCTGTTTATTTGTGTTTCCTTTAAGATCTCTCTCACGTTACACTTACTTGCTTTGTTTTTTTTTGTGTTACAATTGGAAATAAGAATAAGTAGTTTTCGTTTTTGTTTGTTTTTTTATTTTATTTTTTTCATAGTTCACTACTTCATCATAGCCATAATGTCTACTATGAGAACCAAAATATTATGTATCCACCATAAAATTACATTTAAAAATCTCACACAGTACAAAATTAAATTACCTGCAATTTAAAAAAAATTAATTTAATTGTTTGGTTGGTTGGGTTATGAAAATTTTTTTGTTTTAAAATTTTTTTATTTCATCACCATCATCCGCAAGTATAAGATGAATCAAAATGAAAATTATTTAACATCGTGCGCACCCACAAGAATATTTTGTTCGCGCCGCGCCACTCGCCTTAATTCTCTCCACCACCGAAATATACATATATGTGACAATTCACTTTCATTGCGCGATTTGTGACTTAATTTTGAGATTTTTTTTTTGGTTTCGGTTTCGATTTGGTTTTCTTTTCACATTACACAAGCGATCGCATTGTCGCGATCATGATGATGATGATGCGATGATCTCAAAACCAACAACAACAACAATAAATGAAGTAAATTAATATATGGATCATTATTGTTACAAATGTAAAATAATGATGAGATGGGTGCGCGCTCTTATGTAACATTCATCTTGGATTGTTTCAAAAAGAAATAAAATTTATTGCATTACATTTTTGGCGACATGTTGGTTCTCTTCTTTATGTGTAATTTGTAAATATACATAATGTATGGATTTGAGCGCACGATCATAATGACATGGATGTTATATAATATGTCTTGAACTATTATGGGTGGACTGAATATATTTAATCGAATTTCCTGTGCACAGTAGTGATTAGCCGGTTTCCGTACCTATATGCGTTGTCTAAAAGGTAGACTCGTTGTCTTAATTAAATTTGTTTGTTTATTTGTGAAATGACTTAATTAAAATTTTGTAATTTAAACTGAATTTTTTATTTATGTGATTGATTTGTAGACGGTTTAATTTTTAGTGGAATTAATTAAGTTATTTATATATAGAAAGTGTTATTTATGCGACCATTTCATCACACCCGCATGTTAATTGCTTAATTATAGCAAACTAAATTTAATAATTTCGAAAAGTAGAATGGCGCCATTAATACGATTATTACGATTTAGTTGGCCACTAGAAAGCAAATTATCTTTAAATTCCTAATTTATTAGCAGCACGGTCGAATGCTGTGTAAGGTATAGTGGAAATTTGACAGCGGATTACGCTACTCGCCGCAAGTGGCAGCACTATCACAAAAGAATTTTTTTTTTTCAGAAATTGAGAGTTATGAATTAGTTTTGGACACAATTCTAGATTTATTTTTGATTGAAATATAAATTTTAGACGAAAAAATGGTGTCTGTAAATTCTACATGATTTAAATGAATTTTAAACTAGAGAGATCTCGGCTATTGCTAAATTAATAATTGTAAAGTTTGCACCGCATACAGGGGCAACTCGGACAAAATTTATTGATTAAAATTTTTACAGTAATTTTTTCTGCGGCTATATAAATTATTTTCAATTTTTGGCCAATAAACTTCCACTATACCAGTACTGTTGAGGATGGCATGAAGAGAACCCGCAGATTTTGCCGACCAGATTTCAGGGTTTTTGGGTCATGGGGAAGTTGAGGCTTGCATATTCCTGGCCTACAGAATCCGTCGATCGAAATTTGACCAACGCGTATAAAGTTAATAATATCCGGGTGTGTCCACCCAGGAACGATCTCCTCCCGAGCGACAAGAACAATGCCTGCTGAAGAACTAAAAATGCAATAAGCCTCCCTTTGAACATTGACATCACCAACCTCATCCGTAGCCCGTGTAGCGATGGTTGTTTTTCATACCAACAGGGAATTTTTTGAGCCTGTCTCTCTGTTGACATCGAACGAACACTATCTAATTTTAATAAATATATTTAATAACAATTAATTTAAATATTTAACTTATATTTTTTTTTCGTTTTAGGTATGTTGACGATTTCTACATAAATTATTACCTTATGAGTAAGTAAAACATATAACGTAAAAACGCAGCTGTTGTAAACTGCTGTAAATGTCATAAATCATTTTGTCCGAATCGTAAATTTTCAATGACTTTAATCTGACACACCAAAGCCATAGAAGGCGAAGAGAGACCATCATCAGTACGTACAACTGTACGGATGGACTTTCCATTTTTTGCGTTACTCTAGCACTAATCCATTCTCTCGGAGCTACTTGCATTCTTACGTTGTCGTTAACTTTCAGGTCTGGTAAGTTCCTGGATCCATGATCTGCGTATTGTTTGCCTTTATTGTGCAATTTAGCAATGTTAGCATTTACGTTTTCTCTGATTTTTCAATACTGACTGGCAGTAAAGTTTTAGCAACTCTTGATATTTGATATGATATTAAGCTTTCATTCGGAGATCCTAATTCCTGATTTCGTGGAGTGTTTCTTAAATTTTATAAAGCCAAATACTCATCGGTATTATCCTTTTGACATTTCTTAAGTAACACTTTAACCGTCTGCACGGCTCTTTCAGCAAGTCCATTTGCTTTTGGATAGTGTGGACTCGAAGTATTATGCTGAAATTGCCATTGTTCTGCAAACCTTTTGAACTCTTTTGAAGGCGGGCCATTATCAGACTCAAAAATCTCTGGGGTTCCAAAGATTGCAAAATATTTCTTACAAAAAATTATTATTTCCAACAAATTGGAATGCTTTAACATTTCAAATTCTATTAATACCGAGTAACTGTCGACTAATAGTACATAGTTGTTTGAATTGAATTTAAACATATCCGATGCAACAATTTGGAATGAATAATCTGGAATGTTTTTTAGTATTATAGGCTGTTTATTGTTAGCTCGTTGAGTACTTTGACAAAAACTACAATTTTCTACGTAATCTATGACATTTTTTGTTAAATTTTTCCAGTAGAATGCTTCACGTGTTCTCTGCAATGTACTTTGAATACCCAAATGCCCCATATGTGCTGCTTTTAAAATTTTCTCTACTTGTTTGATGGGGATTACTACGTTTCTTCCTTTAAATAGTATACCATCGTAAGTAAGTTGACATCTCTTCTTTAAAATTGAGGAAATATTTTAGATCATTTGGAACTATCTTGTGTTCCGGAAATCCATTTAATACGTATCCTTTTAAATTTAACAAGTTTTCATCTTCATTTGTGTGGTTAACCAACCTAACCTCTAACATAATCCTCTGCGTTCTTGCCGGTGCGGCTTGTATTTTTTTTTTTTTTTTAAATAGACTCGAGTGGTTTGTCATCCGTTTCAATAGTCAATGATCTCTCAAATATGTACTGATGAAATTTTTTGCAACCAAAACGGATTGCCAAAGCTTCTTTTTCTATCTGTGGATACCTGGTTTCAGTTTCCGTTAGTGATCTCGAGCTGTAAGCTGTTGAATTCTCATTCTGCAATAATACTGCTCCTAGTGACTTTGAACTGGCGTCCACTGAAAGTTTTACCGGAAGGTTGACATTGTAATATCCAAGCACTGGCGGTGATGAAAGTATATTTTTTATTTTTTCGAAATCGTCTTGTTGGCTTAAATCCCACACAAATTGGTTAGTTTTCTTTAATAGCTCTCTCAGTGGGGCAGTGACTTCCGAGCAATTTGGTATGAACTTTGATTAATATGCTATCATACCCAACAATCTTTGGATTTGACTAACATTATTAGGTATCTTTCTGTTTTTAATAGCCAAAATTTTTTCAGGATCAGGTCTGATGCCTTCTTCTGATAAAAGATGACCTAAAAATTTTATAGTTTTGACATTAAATTGGCACTTTTCTTTATTAAGTTTGAATAACTCGACCGGTTATCTTTTGTAATTCTTCTACCGTTGATCCATAAACTAGAATATCATCCATTGAACATTCTGTGTTTGGGATATTTGCTATACTCGTTTGCATTACCCCCCTGGTGCTGAAGCGAGTCCAAACGGTAACCGGAGACGTGTGTATCTTCCCCAAGGTGTTGAAAACGCTAAATATTGTTGGCTCCGTTCCAATACCGGGATCTGCCAAAAACTTTTTTTTACAATCCAGCAAAGTAAAATTATTGACACCATATTATATGTTAGGATGTATAATAACACTCACACACTTTGCATTTTTAATCTCCGTTGGTACATTTTTATCATGATATCCACGATATTTAATCTTCCAGTGTTGAGATTTTGTAAACACTATAATTGGAAATTGTATCTGGAAGTTATCAGGGGCGGTATGTTGTACCATCACTTCGAATTGAAATTCAAAAAAAGTCGAATCAATAGTCGGCATGTTGTATAATTTTCAACTTTTATCGTTTTTTAATCTTGCAATACTTTTTCTAGAATGAAATGTCAGCTACATTTATTATTACTTTGGTTTTAAATGATGAAACTTTGTCATTTGTAGCGATTAGAAAATGATACAACATACCGCAATTCGACTTTTTTCGAATTTCGATTCGAAGTGATGGTACAACATACCGCCCCAGATGCATGAAAATAAAAAGAAAATATCAAAATTGTTTACTGTCATGGTCGATAAAAAATTTCCATCGCGATAAATAGTCTATTGATAAGAGATGGCGCGCTAAACAAATATTTTTTTAAATGGTATTTATTATTCGTTCTCGGAAATATCCCAAGGTAACTTTTGGGTAACTTGCTGACAAAAATTTACGAAATCTTTTTCCGAACATGTAGAGTAACTTTAGGGTAATTTACTTTTAGTTGGTTTTTTTGATTTTTGTTTTTCTGACAATTTGTATTAAATTAGTAGTGTCCGAAAGATTAAAGAACAAACTTTCAAAGTATAAACTATTAAAAAAATACAACAAAAATGTTGTATCTGTTAAAATTAGTCATTGAATTTTGCTGAATATAAATATTACCACGCGACTTAGAATTAGTTTTAAATAGAAAATAACGAGAAAATTCAGTTTCTAATGACATTTCCTTGGTTATCGACGTTGTCTAAACTGTTGATGTCATGGACGCAACAAATCGTTATATAACCACGTAAAAAAGTCGTGTTGACAACCACGTATAATAATTGCGTAATCTACCTCGCCAATCCCTGGCAGCAGCAGTTCGCTTATGAGTTTTGTTATAGAAATCCGTATGTACACTACGAGCCGTTGTTGCATTGAGCGCAGAACCTGACTTGGTTCCACCAAATTTAATTAAATATTTTCAAGTTTTTTGCAAAAATCCCTGATGGTTAATTTATTGACGCAGATTCTGTATGTTTCGGTTATTTTGCGTTAATGATGTAATTTTGAGTAGATCAACTGTAAAATACCCGGGGCAGTGGACTTTATACAACTTATACAACTTGTGGAGGTTTCACGCGCTTTCTTATTTTTATTCCAAGGATCCTCTGCTTGCACTGTCACTTATTTATTGCTGATCAGCTTATTTATTATTAACATCGATGTTACTCGTGCGGTGGTTACAATGAGAAGGGAAGATATTTTTGATTTGACATTATTAAGTACTAAAATTATTACATATTTACTAAAGAGGGTCATGAATCGCCTAACTTAATTGCCACTAGATGGCACTACATTCTATAATATTAGATATCAAACGTACTCATCAATGTTGCATTAGTAGTGGTACACAAATGTCAATACAAATGACAAATGTCAATATCAACTAACAAATGGTAAGTAATAAAAATAAATTTACATGTATATAATGATAATATGTTAGTTAATAATAATTATGTATATAATAATAATTAATATGATTTATAGATAAGTATCTATGCATTAATAATAATAAGTGAAATAAAAGTTAATATTATGTGTTCCAGTATACGTAACATAATTAGGTTTTATTATCAAATCGAAGTTCAAGTTCAATTTCAAATTATGTTATGTATATTGTGTACATATGATTGGGTCTTGCTTGTACTAATAATAATTCAAACTAATTCTAGGAACTTAAGATGAATATATATAATAACAAAGGTAAGTATAAATTAATGGCTATAATGCTTATCCTAGGTTTATGTAAAGCATGTATGCAATGTATTCCATAATTATGTGTTGCAGGTAGAGATTTTATAGTAGGTAAGTATGACTGGACTCATTGACCCTTTACATAAGAACATCTCCAACATCTGTACGAGCACGGCAAATAAGTAACATCAACGTTTAAATTGATGCAATATGTCGCCTCAATCGCCTGTAATCCAGGTTCGATGACATTATTATAACCGGATTTCAAAATACGAAATTTCCAATAACCGCACTTTCCAAATGCAACCAAACCGTCAATTTCTTACTCAATATATTATTTTCATTACCTATAATCATTTTGAACCGGAATTTCAACAATTAAATATTTTTAATTTTTTTGCAAAAATCCCTGATGGTTAGCCTTACGGATTTTGAACGGATAAAATTGATTGACGCAGATTCTGTATGTTTCGGTTATTTTGCGTTAATGATGTAATTTTGAGTAGATCAGCGTTTAAGTTGGTGCAATATGTCGCCTCAATCGCCTGTAATCCAGGTTCGATGACACTATTATAACCGGATTTCAAAATACGAAATTTCCAATAACCGCACTTTCCAAATGCAACCAAACCGTCAATTTCTTACTCAATATATTATTTTCATTACCTATAATCATTTTGAACCGGAATTTCAACAATTAAATATTTTTAATTTTTTTGCAAAAATCCCTGATGGTTTGCCTTACGGATTTTGAACGGATAAAATTGATTGACGCAGATTCTGTTTGTTTCGGTTATTTTGCGTTAATGATGTAATTTTGAGTAGATCAGCGTTTAAGTTGATGCAATATGTCGCCTCAATCGCCTGTAATCCAGGTTCGATGACATTATTATAACTGGATTTCAAAATACGAAATTTCCAATAACCGCACTTTCCAAATGCAACCAAACCGTCAATTTCTTACTCAATATATTATTTTCATTACCTATAATCATTTTGAACCGGAATTTCAACAATTAAATATTTTTAATTTTTTTGCAAAAATCCCTGATGGTTTGCCTTACGGATTTTGAACGGATAAAATTGATTGACGCAGATTCTGTTTGTTTCGGTTATTTTGCGTTAATGATGTAATTTTGAGTAGATCAGCGTTTAAGTTGGTGCAATATGTCGCCTCAATCGCCTGTAATCCAGGTTCGATGACATTATTATAACCGGATTTCAAAATACGAAATTTCCAATAACCGCACTTTCCAAATGCAACCAAACCGTCAATTTCTTACTCAATATATTATTTTCATTACCTATAATCATTTCGAACCGGAATTTCAACAATTAAATATTTTCAATTTTTTTGCAAAAATCCCTGATGGTTAGCCTTACGGATTTTGAACGGATAAAATTGATTGACGCAGATTCTGTTTGTTTCGGTTATTTTGCGTTAATGATGTAATTTTGAGTAGATCAGCGTTTAAGTTGATGCAATATGTCGCCTCAATCGCCTGTAATCCAGGTTCGATGAGATTATTATAACCGGATTTCAAAATACGAAATTTCCAATAACCGCACTTTCCAAATGCAACCAAACCGTCAATTTCTTACTCAATATATTATTTTCATTACCTATAATCATTTCGAACCGGAATTTCAACAATTAAATATTTTCAATTTTTTTGCAAAAATCCGTGATGGTTAGCCTTACGGATTTTGAACGGATAAAATTGATTGACGCAGATTCTGTATGTTTCGGTTATTTTGCGTTAATGATGTAATTTTGAGTAGATCAGCGTTTAAGTTGATGCAATATGTCGCCTCAATCGCCTGTAATCCAGGTTCGATGACATTATTATAACCGGATTTCAAAATACGAAATTTCCAATAACCGCACTTTCCAAATGCAACCAAACCGTCAATTTCTTACTCAATATATTATTTTCATTACCTATAATCATTTCGAACCGGAATTTCAACAATTAAATATTTTCAATTTTTTTGCAAAAATCCGTGATGGTTAGCCTTACGGATTTTGAACGGATAAAATTGATTGACGCAGATTCTGTATGTTTCGGTTATTTTGCGTTAATGATGTAATTTTGAGTAGATCAGCGTTTAAGTTGATGCAATATGTCGCCTCAATCGCCTGTAATCCAGGTTTGATGACATTATTATAACTGGATTTCAAAATACCAAATTTCCAATAACCGCACTTTCCAAATGCAACCAAACCGTCAATTTCTTACTCAATATATTATTTTCATTACCTATAACCATTTTGAACCGGAATTTCAACAATTAAATATTTTTAATTTTTTTGCAAAAATCCCTGATGGTTAGCCTTATGGATTTTGAACGGATAAAATTGATTGACGCAGATTCTGTATGTTTCGGTTATTTTGCGTTAATGATGTAATTTTGAGTAGATCAGCGTTTAAGTTGATGCAATATGTCGCCTCAATCGCCTGTAATCCAGGTTCGATGACATTATTATAACCGGATTTCAAAATACGAAATTTCCAATAACCGCACTTTCCAAATGCAACCAAACCGTCAATTTCTTACTCAATATATTATTTTCATTACCTATAATCATTTTGAACCGGAATTTCAACAATTAAATATTTTCAATTTTTTTGCAAAAATCCCTGATGGTTAGCCTTACGGATTTTGAACGGATAAAATTGATTGACGCAGATTCTGTATGTTTCGGTTATTTTGCGTTAATGATGTAATTTTGAGTAGATCAGCGTTTAAGTTGATGCAATATGTTGCCTCAATCGAATGTAATCCAGGTTCGATGACATTATTATAACCGGATTTCAAAATACGAAATTTCCAATAACCGCACTTTCCAAATGCAACCAAACCGTCAATTTCTTACTCAATATATTATTTTCATTACCTATAATCATTTCGAACCGGAATTTCAACAATTAAATATTTTCAATTTTTTTGCAAAAATCCGTGATGGCGTGAAAAATCCTTACGGATTTTGAACGGATAAAATTGATTGACGCAGATTCTGTATGTTTCGGTTATTTTGCGTTAATGATGTAATTTTGAGTAGATCAGCGTTTAAGTTGATGCAATATGTCGCCTCAATCGCCTGTAATCCAGGTTCGATGACATTATTATAACCGGATTTCAAAATACGAAATTTCCAATAACCGCACTTTCCAAATGCAACCAAACCGTCAATTTCTTACTCAATATATTATTTTCATTACCTATAATCATTTCGAACCGGAATTTCAACAATTAAATATTTTCAATTTTTTTGCAAAAATCCGTGATGGTTAGCCTTACGGATTTTGAACGGATAAAATTGATTGACGCAGATTCTGTATGTTTCGGTTATTTTGCGTTAATGATGTAATTTTGAGTAGATCAGCGTTTAAGTTGATGCAATATGTCGCCTCAATCGCCTGTAATCCAGGTTTGATGACATTATTATAACTGGATTTCAAAATACCAAATTTCCAATAACCGCACTTTCCAAATGCAACCAAACCGTCAATTTCTTACTCAATATATTATTTTCATTACCTATAACCATTTTGAACCGGAATTTCAACAATTAAATATTTTTAATTTTTTTGCAAAAATCCCTGATGGTTAGCCTTATGGATTTTGAACGGATAAAATTGATTGACGCAGATTCTGTATGTTTCGGTTATTTTGCGTTAATGATGTAATTTTGAGTAGATCAGCGTTTAAGTTGATGCAATATGTCGCCTCAATCGCCTGTAATCCAGGTTCGATGACATTATTATAACCGGATTTCAAAATACGAAATTTCCAATAACCGCACTTTCCAAATGCAACCAAACCGTCAATTTCTTACTCAATATATTATTTTCATTACCTATAATCATTTTGAACCGGAATTTCAACAATTAAATATTTTCAATTTTTTTGCAAAAATCCCTGATGGTTAGCCTTACGGATTTTGAACGGATAAAATTGATTGACGCAGATTCTGTATGTTTCGGTTATTTTGCGTTAATGATGTAATTTTGAGTAGATCAGCGTTTAAGTTGATGCAATATGTTGCCTCAATCGAATGTAATCCAGGTTCGATGACATTATTATAACCGGATTTCAAAATACGAAATTTCCAATAACCGCACTTTCCAAATGCAACCAAACCGTCAATTTCTTACTCAATATATTATTTTCATTACCTATAATCATTTCGAACCGGAATTTCAACAATTAAATATTTTCAATTTTTTTGCAAAAATCCGTGATGGCGTGAAAAATCCTTACGGATTTTGAACGGATAAAATTGATTGACGCAGATTCTGTATGTTTCGGTTATTTTGCGTTAATGATGTAATTTTGAGTAGATCAGCGTTTAAGTTGATGCAATATGTTGCCTCAATCGAATGTAATCCAGGTTCGATGACATTATTATAACCGGATTTCAAAATACGAAATTTCCAATAACCGCACTTTCCAAATGCAACCAAACCGTCAATTTCTTACTCAATATATTATTTTCATTACCTATAATCATTTCGAACCGGAATTTCAACAATTAAATATTTTCAATTTTTTGCAAAAATCCCTGATGGCTAGCCTTACGGATTTTGAACGGATAAAATTGATTGACGCAGATTCTGTATGGTTCGGTTATTTTGCGTTAATGATGTAATTTTGAGTAGATCAGCGTTTAAGTTGATGCAATATGAAATTTCCAATAACCGCACTTTCCAAATGCAACCAAACCGTCAATTTCTTACTCAATATATTATTTTCATTACCTATAATCATTTTGAACCGGAATTTCAACAATTAAATATTGTCAATTTTTTTGCAAAAATCCCTGATGGTTAGCCTTACGGATTTTGAACGGATAAAATTGATTGACGCAGATTCTGTATGTTTCGGTTATTTTGCGTTAATGATGTAATTTTGAGTAGATCAGCGTTTAAGTTGATGCAATATGTCGCCTCAATCGCCTGTAATCCAGGTTCGATGACATTATTATAACCGGATTTCAAAATACGAAATTTCCAATAACCGCACTTTCCAAATGCAACCAAACCGTCAATTTCTTACTCAATATATTATTTTCATTACCTATAATCATTTCGAACCGGAATTTCAACAATTAAATATTTTCAATTTTTTTGCAAAAATCCGTGATGGTTAGCCTTACGGATTTTGAACGGATAAAATTGATTGACGCAGATTCTGTTTGTTTCGGTTATTTTGCGTTAATGATGTAATTTTGAGTAGATCAGCGTTTAAGTTGGTGCAATATGTCGCCTCAATCGCCTGTAATCCAGGTTCGATGACATTATTATAACCGGATTTCAAAATACGAAATTTCCAATAACCGCACTTTCCAAATGCAACCAAACCGTCAATTTCTTACTCAATATATTATTTTCATTACCTATAATCATTTTGAACCGGAATTTCAACAATTAAATATTTTCAATTTTTTTGCAAAAATCCCTGATGGTTAGCCTTACGGATTTTGAACGGATAAAATTGATTGACGCAGATTCTGTATGTTTCGGTTATTTTGCGTTAATGATGTAATTTTGAGTAGATCAGCGTTTAAGTTGATGCAATATGTTGCCTCAATCGAATGTAATCCAGGTTCGATGACATTATTATAACCGGATTTCAAAATACGAAATTTCCAATAACCGCACTTTCCAAATGCAACCAAACCGTCAATTTCTTACTCAATATATTATTTTCATTACCTATAATCATTTCGAACCGGAATTTCAACAATTAAATATTTTCAATTTTTTTGCAAAAATCCGTGATGGCGTGAAAAATCCTTACGGATTTTGAACGGATAAAATTGATTGACGCAGATTCTGTATGTTTCGGTTATTTTGCGTTAATGATGTAATTTTGAGTAGATCAGCGTTTAAGTTGATGCAATATGTTGCCTCAATCGAATGTAATCCAGGTTCGATGACATTATTATAACCGGATTTCAAAATACGAAATTTCCAATAACCGCACTTTCCAAATGCAACCAAACCGTCAATTTCTTACTCAATATATTATTTTCATTACCTATAATCATTTCGAACCGGAATTTCAACAATTAAATATTTTCAATTTTTTTGCAAAAATCCCTGATGGTTAGCCTTACGGATTTTGAACGGATAAAATTGATTGACGCGGATTCTGTTTGTTTCGGTTATTTTGCGTTAATGATGTAATTTTGAGTAGATCAGCGTTTAAGTTGGTGCAATATGTCGCCTCAATCGCCTGTAATCCAGGTTCGATGACATTATTATAACCGGATTTCAAAATACGAAATTTCCAATAACCGCACTTTCCAAATGCAACCAAACCGTCAATTTCTTACTCAATATATTATTTTCATTACCTATAATCATTTCGAACCGGAATTTCAACAATTAAATATTTTCAATTTTTTGCAAAAATCCCTGATGGCTAGCCTTACGGATTTTGAACGGATAAAATTGATTGACGCAGATTCTGTATGGTTCGGTTATTTTGCGTTAATGATGTAATTTTGAGTAGATCAGCGTTTAAGTTGATGCAATATGAAATTTCCAATAACCGCACTTTCCAAATGCAACCAAACCGTCAATTTCTTACTCAATATATTATTTTCATTACCTATAATCATTTTGAACCGGAATTTCAACAATTAAATATTGTCAATTTTTTTGCAAAAATCCCTGATGGTTAGCCTTACGGATTTTGAACGGATAAAATTGATTGACGCAGATTCTGTATGTTTCGGTTATTTTGCGTTAATGATGTAATTTTGAGTAGATCAGCGTTTAAGTTGATGCAATATGTCGCCTCAATCGCCTGTAATCCAGGTTCGATGACATTATTATAACCGGATTTCAAAATACGAAATTTCCAATAACCGCACTTTCCAAATGCAACCAAACCGTCAATTTCTTACTCAATATATTATTTTCATTACCTATAATCATTTCGAACCGGAATTTCAACAATTAAATATTTTCAATTTTTTTGCAAAAATCCCTGATGGCTAGCCTTACGGATTTTGAACGGATAAAATTGATTGACGCAGATTCTGTATGTTTCGGTTATTTTGCGTTAATGATGTAATTTTGAGTAGATCAGCGTTTAAGTTGATGCAATATGTCGCCTCAATCGCCTGTAATCCAGGTTCGATGACATTATTATAACCGGATTTCAAAATACGAAATTTCCAATAACCGCACTTTCCAAATGCAACCAAACCGTCAATTTCTTACTCAATATATTATTTTCATTACCTATAATCATTTTGAACCGGAATTTCAACAATTAAATATTGTCAATTTTTTTGCAAAAATCCCTGATGGTTAGCCTTACGGATTTTGAACGGATAAAATTGATTGACGCAGATTCTGTATGTTTCGGTTATTTTGCGTTAATGATGTAATTTTGAGTAGATCAGCGTTTAAGTTGATGCAATATGTCGCCTCAATCGCCTGTAATCCAGGTTCGATGACATTATTATAACCGGATTTCAAAATACGAAATTTCCAATAACCGCACTTTCCAAATGCAACCAAACCGTCAATTTCTTACTCAATATATTATTTTCATTACCTATAATCATTTCGAACCGGAATTTCAACAATTAAATATTTTCAATTTTTTTGCAAAAATCCGTGATGGTTAGCCTTACGGATTTTGAACGGATAAAATTGATTGACGCAGATTCTGTTTGTTTCGGTTATTTTGCGTTAATGATGTAATTTTGAGTAGATCAGCGTTTAAGTTGGTGCAATATGTCGCCTCAATCGCCTGTAATCCAGGTTCGATGACATTATTATAACCGGATTTCAAAATACGAAATTTCCAATAACCGCACTTTCCAAATGCAACCAAACCGTCAATTTCTTACTCAATATATTATTTTCATTACCTATAATCATTTCGAACCGGAATTTCAACAATTAAATATTTTCAATTTTTTTGCAAAAATCCCTGATGGCTAGCCTTACGGATTTTGAACGGATAAAATTGATTGACGCAGATTCTGTATGTTTCGGTTATTTTGCGTTAATGATGTAATTTTGAGTAGATCAGCGTTTAAGTTGATGCAATATGTCGCCTCAATCGCCTGTAATCCAGGTTCGATGACATTATTATAACCGGATTTCAAAATACGAAATTTCCAATAACCGCACTTTCCAAATGCAACCAAACCGTCAATTTCTTACTCAATATATTATTTTCATTACCTATAATCATTTTGAACCGGAATTTCAACAATTAAATATTGTCAATTTTTTTGCAAAAATCCCTGATGGTTAGCCTTACGGATTTTGAACGGATAAAATTGATTGACGCAGATTCTGTATGTTTCGGTTATTTTGCGTTAATGATGTAATTTTGAGTAGATCAGCGTTTAAGTTGATGCAATATGTCGCCTCAATCGCCTGTAATCCAGGTTCGATGACATTATTATAACCGGATTTCAAAATACGAAATTTCCAATAACCGCACTTTCCAAATGCAACCAAACCGTCAATTTCTTACTCAATATATTATTTTCATTACCTATAATCATTTCGAACCGGAATTTCAACAATTAAATATTTTCAATTTTTTTGCAAAAATCCGTGATGGTTAGCCTTACGGATTTTGAACGGATAAAATTGATTGACGCAGATTCTGTTTGTTTCGGTTATTTTGCGTTAATGATGTAATTTTGAGTAGATCAGCGTTTAAGTTGGTGCAATATGTCGCCTCAATCGCCTGTAATCCAGGTTCGATGACATTATTATAACCGGATTTCAAAATACGAAATTTCCAATAACCGCACTTTCCAAATGCAACCAAACCGTCAATTTCTTACTCAATATATTATTTTCATTACCTATAATCATTTTGAACCGGAATTTCAACAATTAAATATTTTCAATTTTTTTGCAAAAATCCCTGATGGTTAGCCTTACGGATTTTGAACGGATAAAATTGATTGACGCAGATTCTGTATGTTTCGGTTATTTTGCGTTAATGATGTAATTTTGAGTAGATCAGCGTTTAAGTTGATGCAATATGTTGCCTCAATCGAATGTAATCCAGGTTCGATGACATTATTATAACCGGATTTCAAAATACGAAATTTCCAATAACCGCACTTTCCAAATGCAACCAAACCGTCAATTTCTTACTCAATATATTATTTTCATTACCTATAATCATTTCGAACCGGAATTTCAACAATTAAATATTTTCAATTTTTTTGCAAAAATCCGTGATGGTTAGCCTTACGGATTTTGAACGGATAAAATTGATTGACGCAGATTCTGTTTGTTTCGGTTATTTTGCGTTAATGATGTAATTTTGAGTAGATCAGCGTTTAAGTTGGTGCAATATGTCGCCTCAATCGCCTGTAATCCAGGTTCGATGACATTATTATAACCGGATTTCAAAATACGAAATTTCCAATAACCGCACTTTCCAAATGCAACCAAACCGTCAATTTCTTACTCAATATATTATTTTCATTACCTATAATCATTTTGAACCGGAATTTCAACAATTAAATATTTTCAATTTTTTTGCAAAAATCCCTGATGGTTAGCCTTACGGATTTTGAACGGATAAAATTGATTGACGCAGATTCTGTATGTTTCGGTTATTTTGCGTTAATGATGTAATTTTGAGTAGATCAGCGTTTAAGTTGATGCAATATGTTGCCTCAATCGAATGTAATCCAGGTTCGATGACATTATTATAACCGGATTTCAAAATACGAAATTTCCAATAACCGCACTTTCCAAATGCAACCAAACCGTCAATTTCTTACTCAATATATTATTTTCATTACCTATAATCATTTCGAACCGGAATTTCAACAATTAAATATTTTCAATTTTTTTGCAAAAATCCGTGATGGTTAGCCTTACGGATTTTGAACGGATAAAATTGATTGACGCAGATTCTGTTTGTTTCGGTTATTTTGCGTTAATGATGTAATTTTGAGTAGATCAGCGTTTAAGTTGGTGCAATATGTCGCCTCAATCGCCTGTAATCCAGGTTCGATGACATTATTATAACCGGATTTCAAAATACGAAATTTCCAATAACCGCACTTTCCAAATGCAACCAAACCGTCAATTTCTTACTCAATATATTATTTTCATTACCTATAATCATTTTGAACCGGAATTTCAACAATTAAATATTTTCAATTTTTTTGCAAAAATCCCTGATGGTTAGCCTTACGGATTTTGAACGGATAAAATTGATTGACGCAGATTCTGTATGTTTCGGTTATTTTGCGTTAATGATGTAATTTTGAGTAGATCAGCGTTTAAGTTGATGCAATATGTTGCCTCAATCGAATGTAATCCAGGTTCGATGACATTATTATAACCGGATTTCAAAATACGAAATTTCCAATAACCGCACTTTCCAAATGCAACCAAACCGTCAATTTCTTACTCAATATATTATTTTCATTACCTATAATCATTTCGAACCGGAATTTCAACAATTAAATATTTTCAATTTTTTTGCAAAAATCCGTGATGGTTAGCCTTACGGATTTTGAACGGATAAAATTGATTGACGCAGATTCTGTTTGTTTCGGTTATTTTGCGTTAATGATGTAATTTTGAGTAGATCAGCGTTTAAGTTGGTGCAATATGTCGCCTCAATCGCCTGTAATCCAGGTTCGATGACATTATTATAACCGGATTTCAAAATACGAAATTTCCAATAACCGCACTTTCCAAATGCAACCAAACCGTCAATTTCTTACTCAATATATTATTTTCATTACCTATAATCATTTTGAACCGGAATTTCAACAATTAAATATTTTCAATTTTTTTGCAAAAATCCCTGATGGCTAGCCTTACGGATTTTGAACGGATAAAATTGATTGACGCAGATTCTGTATGTTTCGGTTATTTTGCGTTAATGATGTAATTTTGAGTAGATCAGCGTTTAAGTTGATGCAATATGTCGCCTCAATCGCCTGTAATCCAGGTTCGATGACATTATTATAACCGGATTTCAAAATACGAAATTTCCAATAACCGCACTTTCCAAATGCAACCAAACCGTCAATTTCTTACTCAATATATTATTTTCATTACCTATAATCATTTCGAACCGGAATTTCAACAATTAAATATTTTCAATTTTTTTGCAAAAATCCGTGATGGTTAGCCTTACGGATTTTGAACGGATAAAATTGATTGACGCAGATTCTGTTTGTTTCGGTTATTTTGCGTTAATGATGTAATTTTGAGTAGATCAGCGTTTAAGTTGGTGCAATATGTCGCCTCAATCGCCTGTAATCCAGGTTCGATGACATTATTATAACCGGATTTCAAAATACGAAATTTCCAATAACCGCACTTTCCAAATGCAACCAAACCGTCAATTTCTTACTCAATATATTATTTTCATTACCTATAATCATTTTGAACCGGAATTTCAACAATTAAATATTTTCAATTTTTTTGCAAAAATCCCTGATGGTTAGCCTTACGGATTTTGAACGGATAAAATTGATTGACGCAGATTCTGTATGTTTCGGTTATTTTGCGTTAATGATGTAATTTTGAGTAGATCAGCGTTTAAGTTGATGCAATATGTTGCCTCAATCGAATGTAATCCAGGTTCGATGACATTATTATAACCGGATTTCAAAATACGAAATTTCCAATAACCGCACTTTCCAAATGCAACCAAACCGTCAATTTCTTACTCAATATATTATTTTCATTACCTATAATCATTTCGAACCGGAATTTCAACAATTAAATATTTTCAATTTTTTTGCAAAAATCCGTGATGGTTAGCCTTACGGATTTTGAACGGATAAAATTGATTGACGCAGATTCTGTTTGTTTCGGTTATTTTGCGTTAATGATGTAATTTTGAGTAGATCAGCGTTTAAGTTGGTGCAATATGTCGCCTCAATCGCCTGTAATCCAGGTTCGATGACATTATTATAACCGGATTTCAAAATACGAAATTTCCAATAACCGCACTTTCCAAATGCAACCAAACCGTCAATTTCTTACTCAATATATTATTTTCATTACCTATAATCATTTTGAACCGGAATTTCAACAATTAAATATTTTCAATTTTTTTGCAAAAATCCCTGATGGCTAGCCTTACGGATTTTGAACGGATAAAATTGATTGACGCAGATTCTGTATGTTTCGGTTATTTTGCGTTAATGATGTAATTTTGAGTAGATCAGCGTTTAAGTTGATGCAATATGTCGCCTCAATCGCCTGTAATCCAGGTTCGATGACATTATTATAACCGGATTTCAAAATACGAAATTTCCAATAACCGCACTTTCCAAATGCAACCAAACCGTCAATTTCTTACTCAATATATTATTTTCATTACCTATAATCATTTCGAACCGGAATTTCAACAATTAAATATTTTCAATTTTTTTGCAAAAATCCGTGATGGTTAGCCTTACGGATTTTGAACGGATAAAATTGATTGACGCAGATTCTGTTTGTTTCGGTTATTTTGCGTTAATGATGTAATTTTGAGTAGATCAGCGTTTAAGTTGGTGCAATATGTCGCCTCAATCGCCTGTAATCCAGGTTCGATGACATTATTATAACCGGATTTCAAAATACGAAATTTCCAATAACCGCACTTTCCAAATGCAACCAAACCGTCAATTTCTTACTCAATATATTATTTTCATTACCTATAATCATTTTGAACCGGAATTTCAACAATTAAATATTTTCAATTTTTTTGCAAAAATCCCTGATGGTTAGCCTTACGGATTTTGAACGGATAAAATTGATTGACGCAGATTCTGTATGTTTCGGTTATTTTGCGTTAATGATGTAATTTTGAGTAGATCAGCGTTTAAGTTGATGCAATATGTTGCCTCAATCGAATGTAATCCAGGTTCGATGACATTATTATAACCGGATTTCAAAATACGAAATTTCCAATAACCGCACTTTCCAAATGCAACCAAACCGTCAATTTCTTACTCAATATATTATTTTCATTACCTATAATCATTTCGAACCGGAATTTCAACAATTAAATATTTTCAATTTTTTTGCAAAAATCCGTGATGGTTAGCCTTACGGATTTTGAACGGATAAAATTGATTGACGCAGATTCTGTTTGTTTCGGTTATTTTGCGTTAATGATGTAATTTTGAGTAGATCAGCGTTTAAGTTGGTGCAATATGTCGCCTCAATCGCCTGTAATCCAGGTTCGATGACATTATTATAACCGGATTTCAAAATACGAAATTTCCAATAACCGCACTTTCCAAATGCAACCAAACCGTCAATTTCTTACTCAATATATTATTTTCATTACCTATAATCATTTCGAACCGGAATTTCAACAATTAAATATTTTCAATTTTTTTGCAAAAATCCCTGATGGCTAGCCTTACGGATTTTGAACGGATAAAATTGATTGACGCAGATTCTGTATGTTTCGGTTATTTTGCGTTAATGATGTAATTTTGAGTAGATCAGCGTTTAAGTTGATGCAATATGTCGCCTCAATCGCCTGTAATCCAGGTTCGATGACATTATTATAACCGGATTTCAAAATACGAAATTTCCAATAACCGCACTTTCCAAATGCAACCAAACCGTCAATTTCTTACTCAATATATTATTTTCATTACCTATAATCATTTTGAACCGGAATTTCAACAATTAAATATTGTCAATTTTTTTGCAAAAATCCCTGATGGTTAGCCTTACGGATTTTGAACGGATAAAATTGATTGACGCAGATTCTGTATGTTTCGGTTATTTTGCGTTAATGATGTAATTTTGAGTAGATCAGCGTTTAAGTTGATGCAATATGTCGCCTCAATCGCCTGTAATCCAGGTTCGATGACATTATTATAACCGGATTTCAAAATACGAAATTTCCAATAACCGCACTTTCCAAATGCAACCAAACCGTCAATTTCTTACTCAATATATTATTTTCATTACCTATAATCATTTCGAACCGGAATTTCAACAATTAAATATTTTCAATTTTTTTGCAAAAATCCGTGATGGTTAGCCTTACGGATTTTGAACGGATAAAATTGATTGACGCAGATTCTGTTTGTTTCGGTTATTTTGCGTTAATGATGTAATTTTGAGTAGATCAGCGTTTAAGTTGGTGCAATATGTCGCCTCAATCGCCTGTAATCCAGGTTCGATGACATTATTATAACCGGATTTCAAAATACGAAATTTCCAATAACCGCACTTTCCAAATGCAACCAAACCGTCAATTTCTTACTCAATATATTATTTTCATTACCTATAATCATTTTGAACCGGAATTTCAACAATTAAATATTTTCAATTTTTTTGCAAAAATCCCTGATGGTTAGCCTTACGGATTTTGAACGGATAAAATTGATTGACGCAGATTCTGTATGTTTCGGTTATTTTGCGTTAATGATGTAATTTTGAGTAGATCAGCGTTTAAGTTGATGCAATATGTTGCCTCAATCGAATGTAATCCAGGTTCGATGACATTATTATAACCGGATTTCAAAATACGAAATTTCCAATAACCGCACTTTCCAAATGCAACCAAACCGTCAATTTCTTACTCAATATATTATTTTCATTACCTATAATCATTTCGAACCGGAATTTCAACAATTAAATATTTTCAATTTTTTTGCAAAAATCCGTGATGGTTAGCCTTACGGATTTTGAACGGATAAAATTGATTGACGCAGATTCTGTTTGTTTCGGTTATTTTGCGTTAATGATGTAATTTTGAGTAGATCAGCGTTTAAGTTGGTGCAATATGTCGCCTCAATCGCCTGTAATCCAGGTTCGATGACATTATTATAACCGGATTTCAAAATACGAAATTTCCAATAACCGCACTTTCCAAATGCAACCAAACCGTCAATTTCTTACTCAATATATTATTTTCATTACCTATAATCATTTTGAACCGGAATTTCAACAATTAAATATTTTCAATTTTTTTGCAAAAATCCCTGATGGTTAGCCTTACGGATTTTGAACGGATAAAATTGATTGACGCAGATTCTGTATGTTTCGGTTATTTTGCGTTAATGATGTAATTTTGAGTAGATCAGCGTTTAAGTTGATGCAATATGTTGCCTCAATCGAATGTAATCCAGGTTCGATGACATTATTATAACCGGATTTCAAAATACGAAATTTCCAATAACCGCACTTTCCAAATGCAACCAAACCGTCAATTTCTTACTCAATATATTATTTTCATTACCTATAATCATTTCGAACCGGAATTTCAACAATTAAATATTTTCAATTTTTTTGCAAAAATCCGTGATGGTTAGCCTTACGGATTTTGAACGGATAAAATTGATTGACGCAGATTCTGTTTGTTTCGGTTATTTTGCGTTAATGATGTAATTTTGAGTAGATCAGCGTTTAAGTTGGTGCAATATGTCGCCTCAATCGCCTGTAATCCAGGTTCGATGACATTATTATAACCGGATTTCAAAATACGAAATTTCCAATAACCGCACTTTCCAAATGCAACCAAACCGTCAATTTCTTACTCAATATATTATTTTCATTACCTATAATCATTTTGAACCGGAATTTCAACAATTAAATATTTTCAATTTTTTTGCAAAAATCCCTGATGGTTAGCCTTACGGATTTTGAACGGATAAAATTGATTGACGCAGATTCTGTATGTTTCGGTTATTTTGCGTTAATGATGTAATTTTGAGTAGATCAGCGTTTAAGTTGATGCAATATGTTGCCTCAATCGAATGTAATCCAGGTTCGATGACATTATTATAACCGGATTTCAAAATACGAAATTTCCAATAACCGCACTTTCCAAATGCAACCAAACCGTCAATTTCTTACTCAATATATTATTTTCATTACCTATAATCATTTCGAACCGGAATTTCAACAATTAAATATTTTCAATTTTTTTGCAAAAATCCGTGATGGTTAGCCTTACGGATTTTGAACGGATAAAATTGATTGACGCAGATTCTGTTTGTTTCGGTTATTTTGCGTTAATGATGTAATTTTGAGTAGATCAGCGTTTAAGTTGGTGCAATATGTCGCCTCAATCGCCTGTAATCCAGGTTCGATGACATTATTATAACCGGATTTCAAAATACGAAATTTCCAATAACCGCACTTTCCAAATGCAACCAAACCGTCAATTTCTTACTCAATATATTATTTTCATTACCTATAATCATTTTGAACCGGAATTTCAACAATTAAATATTTTCAATTTTTTTGCAAAAATCCCTGATGGTTAGCCTTACGGATTTTGAACGGATAAAATTGATTGACGCAGATTCTGTATGTTTCGGTTATTTTGCGTTAATGATGTAATTTTGAGTAGATCAGCGTTTAAGTTGATGCAATATGTCGCCTCAATCGCCTGTAATCCAGGTTCGATGACATTATTATAACCGGATTTCAAAATACGAAATTTCCAATAACCGCACTTTCCAAATGCAACCAAACCGTCAATTTCTTACTCAATATATTATTTTCATTACCTATAATCATTTTGAACCGGAATTTCAACAATTAAATATTGTCAATTTTTTTGCAAAAATCCCTGATGGTTAGCCTTACGGATTTTGAACGGATAAAATTGATTGACGCAGATTCTGTATGTTTCGGTTATTTTGCGTTAATGATGTAATTTTGAGTAGATCAGCGTTTAAGTTGATGCAATATGTCGCCTCAATCGCCTGTAATCCAGGTTCGATGACATTATTATAACCGGATTTCAAAATACGAAATTTCCAATAACCGCACTTTCCAAATGCAACCAAACCGTCAATTTCTTACTCAATATATTATTTTCATTACCTATAATCATTTCGAACCGGAATTTCAACAATTAAATATTTTCAATTTTTTTGCAAAAATCCGTGATGGTTAGCCTTACGGATTTTGAACGGATAAAATTGATTGACGCAGATTCTGTTTGTTTCGGTTATTTTGCGTTAATGATGTAATTTTGAGTAGATCAGCGTTTAAGTTGGTGCAATATGTCGCCTCAATCGCCTGTAATCCAGGTTCGATGACATTATTATAACCGGATTTCAAAATACGAAATTTCCAATAACCGCACTTTCCAAATGCAACCAAACCGTCAATTTCTTACTCAATATATTATTTTCATTACCTATAATCATTTCGAACCGGAATTTCAACAATTAAATATTTTCAATTTTTTTGCAAAAATCCCTGATGGCTAGCCTTACGGATTTTGAACGGATAAAATTGATTGACGCAGATTCTGTATGTTTCGGTTATTTTGCGTTAATGATGTAATTTTGAGTAGATCAGCGTTTAAGTTGATGCAATATGTCGCCTCAATCGCCTGTAATCCAGGTTCGATGACATTATTATAACCGGATTTCAAAATACGAAATTTCCAATAACCGCACTTTCCAAATGCAACCAAACCGTCAATTTCTTACTCAATATATTATTTTCATTACCTATAATCATTTCGAACCGGAATTTCAACAATTAAATATTTTCAATTTTTTTGCAAAAATCCCTGATGGCTAGCCTTACGGATTTTGAACGGATAAAATTGATTGACGCAGATTCTGTATGTTTCGGTTATTTTGCGTTAATGATGTAATTTTGAGTAGATCAGCGTTTAAGTTGATGCAATATGTCGCCTCAATCGCCTGTAATCCAGGTTCGATGACATTATTATAACCGGATTTCAAAATACGAAATTTCCAATAACCGCACTTTCCAAATGCAACCAAACCGTCAATTTCTTACTCAATATATTATTTTCATTACCTATAATCATTTCGAACCGGAATTTCAACAATTAAATATTTTCAATTTTTTTGCAAAAATCCGTGATGGTTAGCCTTACGGATTTTGAACGGATAAAATTGATTGACGCAGATTCTGTTTGTTTCGGTTATTTTGCGTTAATGATGTAATTTTGAGTAGATCAGCGTTTAAGTTGGTGCAATATGTCGCCTCAATCGCCTGTAATCCAGGTTCGATGACATTATTATAACCGGATTTCAAAATACGAAATTTCCAATAACCGCACTTTCCAAATGCAACCAAACCGTCAATTTCTTACTCAATATATTATTTTCATTACCTATAATCATTTCGAACCGGAATTTCAACAATTAAATATTTTCAATTTTTTTGCAAAAATCCCTGATGGCTAGCCTTACGGATTTTGAACGGATAAAATTGATTGACGCAGATTCTGTATGTTTCGGTTATTTTGCGTTAATGATGTAATTTTGAGTAGATCAGCGTTTAAGTTGATGCAATATGTCGCCTCAATCGCCTGTAATCCAGGTTCGATGACATTATTATAACCGGATTTCAAAATACGAAATTTCCAATAACCGCACTTTCCAAATGCAACCAAACCGTCAATTTCTTACTCAATATATTATTTTCATTACCTATAATCATTTTGAACCGGAATTTCAACAATTAAATATTGTCAATTTTTTTGCAAAAATCCCTGATGGTTAGCCTTACGGATTTTGAACGGATAAAATTGATTGACGCAGATTCTGTATGTTTCGGTTATTTTGCGTTAATGATGTAATTTTGAGTAGATCAGCGTTTAAGTTGATGCAATATGTCGCCTCAATCGCCTGTAATCCAGGTTCGATGACATTATTATAACCGGATTTCAAAATACGAAATTTCCAATAACCGCACTTTCCAAATGCAACCAAACCGTCAATTTCTTACTCAATATATTATTTTCATTACCTATAATCATTTCGAACCGGAATTTCAACAATTAAATATTTTCAATTTTTTTGCAAAAATCCGTGATGGTTAGCCTTACGGATTTTGAACGGATAAAATTGATTGACGCAGATTCTGTTTGTTTCGGTTATTTTGCGTTAATGATGTAATTTTGAGTAGATCAGCGTTTAAGTTGGTGCAATATGTCGCCTCAATCGCCTGTAATCCAGGTTCGATGACATTATTATAACCGGATTTCAAAATACGAAATTTCCAATAACCGCACTTTCCAAATGCAACCAAACCGTCAATTTCTTACTCAATATATTATTTTCATTACCTATAATCATTTTGAACCGGAATTTCAACAATTAAATATTTTCAATTTTTTTGCAAAAATCCCTGATGGTTAGCCTTACGGATTTTGAACGGATAAAATTGATTGACGCAGATTCTGTATGTTTCGGTTATTTTGCGTTAATGATGTAATTTTGAGTAGATCAGCGTTTAAGTTGATGCAATATGTTGCCTCAATCGAATGTAATCCAGGTTCGATGACATTATTATAACCGGATTTCAAAATACGAAATTTCCAATAACCGCACTTTCCAAATGCAACCAAACCGTCAATTTCTTACTCAATATATTATTTTCATTACCTATAATCATTTCGAACCGGAATTTCAACAATTAAATATTTTCAATTTTTTTGCAAAAATCCGTGATGGCGTGAAAAATCCTTACGGATTTTGAACGGATAAAATTGATTGACGCAGATTCTGTATGTTTCGGTTATTTTGCGTTAATGATGTAATTTTGAGTAGATCAGCGTTTAAGTTGATGCAATATGTTGCCTCAATCGAATGTAATCCAGGTTCGATGACATTATTATAACCGGATTTCAAAATACGAAATTTCCAATAACCGCACTTTCCAAATGCAACCAAACCGTCAATTTCTTACTCAATATATTATTTTCATTACCTATAATCATTTCGAACCGGAATTTCAACAATTAAATATTTTCAATTTTTTTGCAAAAATCCCTGATGGTTAGCCTTACGGATTTTGAACGGATAAAATTGATTGACGCGGATTCTGTTTGTTTCGGTTATTTTGCGTTAATGATGTAATTTTGAGTAGATCAGCGTTTAAGTTGGTGCAATATGTCGCCTCAATCGCCTGTAATCCAGGTTCGATGACATTATTATAACCGGATTTCAAAATACGAAATTTCCAATAACCGCACTTTCCAAATGCAACCAAACCGTCAATTTCTTACTCAATATATTATTTTCATTACCTATAATCATTTCGAACCGGAATTTCAACAATTAAATATTTTCAATTTTTTGCAAAAATCCCTGATGGCTAGCCTTACGGATTTTGAACGGATAAAATTGATTGACGCAGATTCTGTATGGTTCGGTTATTTTGCGTTAATGATGTAATTTTGAGTAGATCAGCGTTTAAGTTGATGCAATATGAAATTTCCAATAACCGCACTTTCCAAATGCAACCAAACCGTCAATTTCTTACTCAATATATTATTTTCATTACCTATAATCATTTTGAACCGGAATTTCAACAATTAAATATTGTCAATTTTTTTGCAAAAATCCCTGATGGTTAGCCTTACGGATTTTGAACGGATAAAATTGATTGACGCAGATTCTGTATGTTTCGGTTATTTTGCGTTAATGATGTAATTTTGAGTAGATCAGCGTTTAAGTTGATGCAATATGTCGCCTCAATCGCCTGTAATCCAGGTTCGATGACATTATTATAACCGGATTTCAAAATACGAAATTTCCAATAACCGCACTTTCCAAATGCAACCAAACCGTCAATTTCTTACTCAATATATTATTTTCATTACCTATAATCATTTCGAACCGGAATTTCAACAATTAAATATTTTCAATTTTTTTGCAAAAATCCCTGATGGCTAGCCTTACGGATTTTGAACGGATAAAATTGATTGACGCAGATTCTGTATGTTTCGGTTATTTTGCGTTAATGATGTAATTTTGAGTAGATCAGCGTTTAAGTTGATGCAATATGTCGCCTCAATCGCCTGTAATCCAGGGTCGATGACATTATTATAACCGGATTTCAAAATACGAAATTTCCAATAACCGCACTTTCCAAATGCAACCAAACCGTCAATTTCTTACTCAATATATTATTTTCATTACCTATAATCATTTTGAACCGGAATTTCAACAATTAAATATTGTCAATTTTTTTGCAAAAATCCCTGATGGTTAGCCTTACGGATTTTGAACGGATAAAATTGATTGACGCAGATTCTGTATGTTTCGGTTATTTTGCGTTAATGATGTAATTTTGAGTAGATCAGCGTTTAAGTTGATGCAATATGTCGCCTCAATCGCCTGTAATCCAGGTTCGATGACATTATTATAACCGGATTTCAAAATACGAAATTTCCAATAACCGCACTTTCCAAATGCAACCAAACCGTCAATTTCTTACTCAATATATTATTTTCATTACCTATAATCATTTCGAACCGGAATTTCAACAATTAAATATTTTCAATTTTTTTGCAAAAATCCGTGATGTTAGCCTTACGGATTTTGAACGGATAAAATTGATTGACGCAGATTCTGTTTGTTTCGGTTATTTTGCGTTAATGATGTAATTTTGAGTAGATCAGCGTTTAAGTTGGTGCAATATGTCGCCTCAATCGCCTGTAATCCAGGTTCGATGACATTATTATAACCGGATTTCAAAATACGAAATTTCCAATAACCGCACTTTCCAAATGCAACCAAACCGTCAATTTCTTACTCAATATATTATTTTCATTACCTATAATCATTTCGAACCGGAATTTCAACAATTAAATATTTTCAATTTTTTTGCAAAAATCCCTGATGGTTAGCCTTACGGATTTTGAACGGATAAAATTGATTGACGCGGATTCTGTTTGTTTCGGTTATTTTGCGTTAATGATGTAATTTTGAGTAGATCAGCGTTTAAGTTGGTGCAATATGTCGCCTCAATCGCCTGTAATCCAGGTTCGATGACATTATTATAACCGGATTTCAAAATACGAAATTTCCAATAACCGCACTTTCCAAATGCAACCAAACCGTCAATTTCTTACTCAATATATTATTTTCATTACCTATAATCATTTCGAACCGGAATTTCAACAATTAAATATTTTCAATTTTTTGCAAAAATCCCTGATGGCTAGCCTTACGGATTTTGAACGGATAAAATTGATTGACGCAGATTCTGTATGGTTCGGTTATTTTGCGTTAATGATGTAATTTTGAGTAGATCAGCGTTTAAGTTGATGCAATATGAAATTTCCAATAACCGCACTTTCCAAATGCAACCAAACCGTCAATTTCTTACTCAATATATTATTTTCATTACCTATAATCATTTTGAACCGGAATTTCAACAATTAAATATTGTCAATTTTTTTGCAAAAATCCCTGATGGTTAGCCTTACGGATTTTGAACGGATAAAATTGATTGACGCAGATTCTGTATGTTTCGGTTATTTTGCGTTAATGATGTAATTTTGAGTAGATCAGCGTTTAAGTTGATGCAATATGTCGCCTCAATCGCCTGTAATCCAGGTTCGATGACATTATTATAACCGGATTTCAAAATACGAAATTTCCAATAACCGCACTTTCCAAATGCAACCAAACCGTCAATTTCTTACTCAATATATTATTTTCATTACCTATAATCATTTCGAACCGGAATTTCAACAATTAAATATTTTCAATTTTTTTGCAAAAATCCGTGATGGTTAGCCTTACGGATTTTGAACGGATAAAATTGATTGACGCAGATTCTGTTTGTTTCGGTTATTTTGCGTTAATGATGTAATTTTGAGTAGATCAGCGTTTAAGTTGGTGCAATATGTCGCCTCAATCGCCTGTAATCCAGGTTCGATGACATTATTATAACCGGATTTCAAAATACGAAATTTCCAATAACCGCACTTTGCAAATGCAACCAAACCGTCAATTTCTTACTCAATATATTATTTTCATTACCTATAACCATTTTGAACCGGAATTTCAACAATTAAATATTTTCAATTTTTTGCAAAAATCCCTGATGGTTAGCCTTACGGATTTTGAACGGATAAAATTGATTGACGCAGATTCTGTTTGTTTCGGTTATTTTGCGTTAATGATGTAATTTTGAGTAGATCAGCGTTTAAGTTGGTGCAATATGTCGCCTCAATCGCCTGTAATCCAGGTTCGATGACATTATTATAACCGGATTTCAAAATACGAAATTTCCAATAACCGCACTTTCCAAATGCAACCAAACCGTCAATTTCTTACTCAATATATTATTTTCATTACCTATAACCATTTTGAACCGGAATTTCAACAATTAAATATTTTCAATTTTTTGCAAAAATCCCTGATGGTTAGCCTTACGGATTTTGAACGGATAAAATTGATTGACGCAGATTCTGTATGTTTCGGTTATTTTGCGTTAATGATGTAATTTTGAGTAGATCAGCGTTTAAGTTGGTGCAATATGTCGCCTCAATCGCCTGTAATCCAGGTTCGATGACACTATTATAACCGGATTTCAAAATACGAAATTTCCAATAACCGCACTTTCCAAATGCAACCAAACCGTCAATTTCTTACTCAATATATTATTTTCATTACCTATAATCATTTTGAACCGGAATTTCAACAATTAAATATTTTCAATTTTTTTGCAAAAATCCCTGATGGCTAGCCTTACGGATTTTGAACGGATAAAATTGATTGACGCAGATTCTGTATGTTTCGGTTATTTTGCGTTAATGATGTAATTTTGAGTAGATCAGCGTTTAAGTTGATGCAATATGTCGCCTCAATCGCCTGTAATCCAGGGTCGATGACATTATTATAACCGGATTTCAAAATACGAAATTTCCAATAACCGCACTTTCCAAATGCAACCAAACCGTCAATTTCTTACTCAATATATTATTTTCATTACCTATAATCATTTTGAACCGGAATTTCAACAATTAAATATTGTCAATTTTTTTGCAAAAATCCCTGATGGTTAGCCTTACGGATTTTGAACGGATAAAATTGATTGACGCAGATTCTGTATGTTTCGGTTATTTTGCGTTAATGATGTAATTTTGAGTAGATCAGCGTTTAAGTTGATGCAATATGTCGCCTCAATCGCCTGTAATCCAGGTTCGATGACATTATTATAACCGGATTTCAAAATACGAAATTTCCAATAACCGCACTTTCCAAATGCAACCAAACCGTCAATTTCTTACTCAATATATTATTTTCATTACCTATAATCATTTCGAACCGGAATTTCAACAATTAAATATTTTCAATTTTTTTGCAAAAATCCGTGATGTTAGCCTTACGGATTTTGAACGGATAAAATTGATTGACGCAGATTCTGTTTGTTTCGGTTATTTTGCGTTAATGATGTAATTTTGAGTAGATCAGCGTTTAAGTTGGTGCAATATGTCGCCTCAATCGCCTGTAATCCAGGTTCGATGACATTATTATAACCGGATTTCAAAATACGAAATTTCCAATAACCGCACTTTCCAAATGCAACCAAACCGTCAATTTCTTACTCAATATATTATTTTCATTACCTATAATCATTTTGAACCGGAATTTCGACAATTAAATATTTTTAATTTTTTTGCAAAAATCCCTGATGGTTAGCCTTACGGATTTTGAACGGATAAAATTGATTGACGCAGATTCTGTATGTTTCGGTTATTTTGCGTTAATGATGTAATTTTGAGTAGATCAGCGTTTAAGTTGGTGCAATATGTCGCCTCAATCGCCTGTAATCCAGGTTCGATGACATTATTATAACCGGATTTCAAAATACGAAATTTCCAATAACCGCACTTTGCAAATGCAACCAAACCGTCAATTTCTTACTCAATATATTATTTTCATTACCTATAACCATTTTGAACCGGAATTTCAACAATTAAATATTTTCAATTTTTTGCAAAAATCCCTGATGGTTAGCCTTACGGATTTTGAACGGATAAAATTGATTGACGCAGATTCTGTATGTTTCGGTTATTTTGCGTTAATGATGTAATTTTGAGTAGATCAGCGTTTAAGTTGGTGCAATATGTCGCCTCAATCGCCTGTAATCCAGGTTCGATGACATTATTATAACCGGATTTCAAAATACGAAATTTCCAATAACCGCACTTTCCAAATGCAACCAAACCGTCAATTTCTTACTCAATATATTATTTTCATTACCTATAATCATTTCGAACCGGAATTTCGACAATTAAATATTTTTAATTTTTTTGCAAAAATCCCTGATGGTTAGCCTTACGGATTTTGAACGGATAAAATTGATTGACGCAGATTCTGTATGTTTCGGTTATTTTGCGTTAATGATGTAATTTTGAGTAGATCAGCGTTTAAGTTGGTGCAATATGTCGCCTCAATCGCCTGTAATCCAGGTTCGATGACATTATTATAACCGGATTTCAAAATACGAAATTTCCAATAACCGCACTTTGCAAATGCAACCAAACCGTCAATTTCTTACTCAATATATTATTTTCATTACCTATAACCATTTTGAACCGGAATTTCAACAATTAAATATTTTCAATTTTTTGCAAAAATCCCTGATGGTTAGCCTTACGGATTTTGAACGGATAAAATTGATTGACGCAGATTCTGTATGTTTCGGTTATTTTGCGTTAATGATGTAATTTTGAGTAGATCAGCGTTTAAGTTGGTGCAATATGTCGCCTCAATCGCCTGTAATCCAGGTTCGATGACATTATTATAACCGGATTTCAAAATACGAAATTTCCAATAACCGCACTTTCCAAATGCAACCAAACCGTCAATTTCTTACTCAATATATTATTTTCATTACCTATAATCATTTTGAACCGGAATTTCGACAATTAAATATTTTTAATTTTTTTGCAAAAATCCCTGATGGTTAGCCTTACGGATTTTGAACGGATAAAATTGATTGACGCAGATTCTGTTTGTTTCGGTTATTTTGCGTTAATGATGTAATTTTGAGTAGATCAGCGTTTAAGTTGATGCAATATGTCGCCTCAATCGCCTGTAATCCAGGTTCGATGACATTATTATAACCGGATTTCAAAATACGAAATTTCCAATAACCGCACTTTCCAAATGCAACCAAACCGTCAATTTCTTACTCAATATATTATTTTCATTACCTATAATCATTTTGAACCGGAATTTCAACAATTAAATATTTTCAATTTTTTTGCAAAAATCCCTGATGTTAGCCTTACGGATTTTGAACGGATAAAATTGATTGACGCAGATTCTGTATGTTTCGGTTATTTTGCGTTAATGATGTAATTTTGAGTAGATCAGCGTTTAAGTTGATGCAATATGTCGCCTCAATCGCCTGTAATCCAGGTTCGATGACATTATTATAACCGGATTTCAAAATACGAAATTTCCAATAACCGCACTTTGCAAATGCAACCAAACCGTCAATTTCTTACTCAATATATTATTTTCATTACCTATAATCATTTTGAACCGGAATTTCAACAATTAAATATTTTTAATTTTTTTGCAAAAATCCCTGATGGTTAGCCTTACGGATTTTGAACGGATAAAATTGATTGACGCAGATTCTGTTTGTTTCGGTTATTTTGCGTTAATGATGTAATTTTGAGTAGATCAGCGTTTAAGTTGGTGCAATATGTCGCCTCAATCGCCTGAATCCAGGTTCGATGACATTATTATAACCGGATTTCAAAATACGAAATTTCCAATAACCGCACTTTCCAAATGCAACCAAACCGTCAATTTCTTACTCAATATATTATTTTCATTACCTATAATCATTTTGAACCGGAATTTCAACAATTAAATATTTTTAATTTTTTTGCAAAAATCCCTGATGGTTAGCCTTACGGATTTTGAACGGATAAAATTGATTGACGCAGATTCTGTTTGTTTCGGTTATTTTGCGTTAATGATGTAATTTTGAGTAGATCAGCGTTTAAGTTGGTGCAATATGTCGCCTCAATCGCCTGAATCCAGGTTCGATGACATTATTATAACCGGATTTCAAAATACGAAATTTCCAATAACCGCACTTTCCAAATGCAACCAAACCGTCAATTTCTTACTCAATATATTATTTTCATTACCTATAATCATTTTGAACCGGAATTTCAACAATTAAATATTTTTAATTTTTTTGCAAAAATCCCTGATGGTTAGCCTTACGGATTTTGAACGGATAAAATTGATTGACGCAGATTCTGTTTGTTTCGGTTATTTTGCGTTAATGATGTAATTTTGAGTAGATCAGCGTTTAAGTTGGTGCAATATGTCGCCTCAATCGCCTGAATCCAGGTTCGATGACATTATTATAACCGGATTTCAAAATACGAAATTTCCAATAACCGCACTTTCCAAATGCAACCAAACCGTCAATTTCTTACTCAATATATTATTTTCATTACCTATAATCATTTCGAACCGGAATTTCAACAATTAAATATTTTCAATTTTTTTGCAAAAATCCGTGATGGCCAGCCTTACGGATTTTGAACGGATAAAATTGATTGACGCAGATTCTGTTTGTTTCGGTTATTTTGCGTTAATGATGTAATTTTGAGTAGATCAGCGTTTAAGTTGGTGCAATATGTCGCCTCAATCGCCTGTAATCCAGGTTCGATGACATTATTATAACCGGATTTCAAAATACGAAATTTCCAATAACCGCACTTTCCAAATGCAACCAAACCGTCAATTTCTTACTCAATATATTATTTTCATTACCTATAATCATTTTGAACCGGAATTTCAACAATTAAATATTTTTAATTTTTTTGCAAAAATCCCTGATGGTTAGCCTTACGGATTTTGAACGGATAAAATTGATTGACGCAGATTCTGTTTGTTTCGGTTATTTTGCGTTAATGATGTAATTTTGAGTAGATCAGCGTTTAAGTTGATGCAATATGTCGCCTCAATCGCCTGTAATCCAGGTTCGATGACATTATTATAACCGGATTTCAAAATACGAAATTTCCAATAACCGCACTTTCCAAATGCAACCAAACCGTCAATTTCTTACTCAATATATTATTTTCATTACCTATAATCATTTTGAACCGGAATTTCAACAATTAAATATTGTCAATTTTTTTGCAAAAATCCCTGATGGTTAGCCTTACGGATTTTGAACGGATAAAATTGATTGACGCAGATTCTGTATGTTTCGGTTATTTTGCGTTAATGATGTAATTTTGAGTAGATCAGCGTTTAAGTTGATGCAATATGTCGCCTCAATCGCCTGTAATCCAGGTTCGATGACATTATTATAACCGGATTTCAAAATACGAAATTTCCAATAACCGCACTTTCCAAATGCAACCAAACCGTCAATTTCTTACTCAATATATTATTTTCATTACCTATAATCATTTCGAACCGGAATTTCAACAATTAAATATTTTCAATTTTTTTGCAAAAATCCGTGATGGCCAGCCTTACGGATTTTGAACGGATAAAATTGATTGACGCAGATTCTGTTTGTTTCGGTTATTTTGCGTTAATGATGTAATTTTGAGTAGATCAGCGTTTAAGTTGGTGCAATATGTCGCCTCAATCGCCTGTAATCCAGGTTCGATGACATTATTATAACCGGATTTCAAAATACGAAATTTCCAATAACCGCACTTTCCAAATGCAACCAAACCGTCAATTTCTTACTCAATATATTATTTTCATTACCTATAATCATTTTGAACCGGAATTTCAACAATTAAATATTTTTAATTTTTTTGCAAAAATCCCTGATGGTTAGCCTTACGGATTTTGAACGGATAAAATTGATTGACGCAGATTCTGTTTGTTTCGGTTATTTTGCGTTAATGATGTAATTTTGAGTAGATCAGCGTTTAAGTTGATGCAATATGTCGCCTCAATCGCCTGTAATCCAGGTTCGATGACATTATTATAACCGGATTTCAAAATACGAAATTTCCAATAACCGCACTTTCCAAATGCAACCAAACCGTCAATTTCTTACTCAATATATTATTTTCATTACCTATAATCATTTTGAACCGGAATTTCAACAATTAAATATTTTCAATTTTTTTGCAAAAATCCCTGATGTTAGCCTTACGGATTTTGAACGGATAAAATTGATTGACGCAGATTCTGTATGTTTCGGTTATTTTGCGTTAATGATGTAATTTTGAGTAGATCAGCGTTTAAGTTGATGCAATATGTCGCCTCAATCGCCTGTAATCCAGGTTCGATGACATTATTATAACCGGATTTCAAAATACGAAATTTCCAATAACCGCACTTTGCAAATGCAACCAAACCGTCAATTTCTTACTCAATATATTATTTTCATTACCTATAATCATTTTGAACCGGAATTTCAACAATTAAATATTTTTAATTTTTTTGCAAAAATCCCTGATGGTTAGCCTTACGGATTTTGAACGGATAAAATTGATTGACGCAGATTCTGTTTGTTTCGGTTATTTTGCGTTAATGATGTAATTTTGAGTAGATCAGCGTTTAAGTTGGTGCAATATGTCGCCTCAATCGCCTGAATCCAGGTTCGATGACATTATTATAACCGGATTTCAAAATACGAAATTTCCAATAACCGCACTTTCCAAATGCAACCAAACCGTCAATTTCTTACTCAATATATTATTTTCATTACCTATAATCATTTTGAACCGGAATTTCAACAATTAAATATTTTTAATTTTTTTGCAAAAATCCCTGATGGTTAGCCTTACGGATTTTGAACGGATAAAATTGATTGACGCAGATTCTGTTTGTTTCGGTTATTTTGCGTTAATGATGTAATTTTGAGTAGATCAGCGTTTAAGTTGGTGCAATATGTCGCCTCAATCGCCTGAATCCAGGTTCGATGACATTATTATAACCGGATTTCAAAATACGAAATTTCCAATAACCGCACTTTCCAAATGCAACCAAACCGTCAATTTCTTACTCAATATATTATTTTCATTACCTATAATCATTTTGAACCGGAATTTCAACAATTAAATATTTTTAATTTTTTTGCAAAAATCCCTGATGGTTAGCCTTACGGATTTTGAACGGATAAAATTGATTGACGCAGATTCTGTTTGTTTCGGTTATTTTGCGTTAATGATGTAATTTTGAGTAGATCAGCGTTTAAGTTGGTGCAATATGTCGCCTCAATCGCCTGAATCCAGGTTCGATGACATTATTATAACCGGATTTCAAAATACGAAATTTCCAATAACCGCACTTTCCAAATGCAACCAAACCGTCAATTTCTTACTCAATATATTATTTTCATTACCTATAATCATTTTGAACCGGAATTTCAACAATTAAATATTTTTAATTTTTTTGCAAAAATCCCTGATGGTTAGCCTTACGGATTTTGAACGGATAAAATTGATTAACGCAAATTCTGTTTGTTTTGGTTATTTTGCGTTAATGATGTAATTTTGAGTAGATCAGCGTTTAAGTTGGTGCAATATGTCGCCTCAATCGCCTGAATCCAGGTTCGATGACATTATTATAACCGGATTTCAAAATACGAAATTTCCAATAACCGCACTTTCCAAATGCAACCAAACCGTCAATTTCTTACTCAATATATTATTTTCATTACCTATAATCATTTTGAACCGGAATTTCAACAATTAAATATTTTTAATTTTTTTGCAAAAATCCCTGATGGTTAGCCTTACGGATTTTGAACGGATAAAATTGATTGACGCAGATTCTGTTTGTTTCGGTTATTTTGCGTTAATGATGTAATTTTGAGTAGATCAGCGTTTAAGTTGGTGCAATATGTCGCCTCAATCGCCTGTAATCCAGGTTCGATGACATTATTATAACCGGATTTCAAAATACGAAATTTCCAATAACCGCACTTTCCAAATGCAACCAAACCGTCAATTTCTTACTCAATATATTATTTTCATTACCTATAATCATTTCGAACCGGAATTTCAACAATTAAATATTTTCAATTTTTTTGCAAAAATCCGTGATGGCTAGCCTTACGGATTTTGAACGGATAAAATTGATTGACGCAGATTCTGTTTGTTTCGGTTATTTTGCGTTAATGATGTAATTTTGAGTAGATCAGCGTTTAAGTTGGTGCAATATGTCGCCTCAATCGCCTGTAATCCAGGTTCGATGACATTATTATAACCGGATTTCAAAATACGAAATTTCCAATAACCGCACTTTCCAAATGCAACCAAACCGTCAATTTCTTACTCAATATATTATTTTCATTACCTATAATCATTTCGAACCGGAATTTCAACAATTAAATATTTTCAATTTTTTTGCAAAAATCCGTGATGGCTAGCCTTACGGATTTTGAACGGATAAAATTGATTGACGCGAATTCTGTTTGTTTTGGTTATTTTGCGTTAATGATGTAATTTTGAGTAGATCAGCGTTTAAGTTGGTGCAATATGTCGCCTCAATCGCCTGAATCCAGGTTCGATGACATTATTATAACCGGATTTCAAAATACGAAATTTCCAATAACCGCACTTTCCAAATGCAACCAAACCGTCAATTTCTTACTCAATATATTATTTTCATTACCTATAATCATTTCGAACCGGAATTTCAACAATTAAATATTTTCAATTTTTTTGCAAAAATCCGTGATGGCTAGCCTTACGGATTTTGAACGGATAAAATTGATTGACGCAGATTCTGTTTGTTTCGGTTATTTTGCGTTAATGATGTAATTTTGAGTAGATCAGCGTTTAAGTTGGTGCAATATGTCGCCTCAATCGCCTGTAATCCAGGTTCGATGACATTATTATAACCGGATTTCAAAATACGAAATTTCCAATAACCGCACTTTCCAAATGCAACCAAACCGTCAATTTCTTACTCAATATATTATTTTCATTACCTATAATCATTTTGAACCGGAATTTCAACAATTAAATATTTTTAATTTTTTTGCAAAAATCCCTGATGGTTAGCCTTACGGATTTTGAACGGATAAAATTGATTGACGCAGATTCTGTTTGTTTCGGTTATTTTGCGTTAATGATGTAATTTTGAGTAGATCAGCGTTTAAGTTGGTGCAATATGTCGCCTCAATCGCCTGTAATCCAGGTTCGATGACATTATTATAACCGGATTTCAAAATACGAAATTTCCAATAACCGCACTTTCCAAATGCAACCAAACCGTCAATTTCTTACTCAATATATTATTTTCATTACCTATAATCATTTTGAACCGGAATTTCAACAATTAAATATTTTCAATTTTTTTGCAAAAATCCCTGATGGTTAGCCTTACGGATTTTGAACGGATAAAATTGATTGACGCAGATTCTGTTTGTTTCGGTTATTTTGCGTTAATGATGTAATTTTGAGTAGATCAGCGTTTAAGTTGATGCAATATGTCGCCTCAATCGCCTGTAATCCAGGTTCGATGAGATTATTATAACCGGATTTCAAAATACGAAATTTCCAATAACCGCACTTTCCAAATGCAACCAAACCGTCAATTTCTTACTCAATATATTATTTTCATTACCTATAATCATTTCGAACCGGAATTTCAACAATTAAATATTTTCAATTTTTTTGCAAAAATCCGTGATGGTTAGCCTTACGGATTTTGAACGGATAAAATTGATTGACGCAGATTCTGTATGTTTCGGTTATTTTGCGTTAATGATGTAATTTTGAGTAGATCAGCGTTTAAGTTGATGCAATATGTCGCCTCAATCGCCTGTAATCCAGGTTCGATGACATTATTATAACCGGATTTCAAAATACGAAATTTCCAATAACCGCACTTTCCAAATGCAACCAAACCGTCAATTTCTTACTCAATATATTATTTTCATTACCTATAATCATTTCGAACCGGAATTTCAACAATTAAATATTTTCAATTTTTTTGCAAAAATCCGTGATGGTTAGCCTTACGGATTTTGAACGGATAAAATTGATTGACGCAGATTCTGTATGTTTCGGTTATTTTGCGTTAATGATGTAATTTTGAGTAGATCAGCGTTTAAGTTGATGCAATATGTCGCCTCAATCGCCTGTAATCCAGGTTTGATGACATTATTATAACTGGATTTCAAAATACCAAATTTCCAATAACCGCACTTTCCAAATGCAACCAAACCGTCAATTTCTTACTCAATATATTATTTTCATTACCTATAACCATTTTGAACCGGAATTTCAACAATTAAATATTTTTAATTTTTTTGCAAAAATCCCTGATGGTTAGCCTTATGGATTTTGAACGGATAAAATTGATTGACGCAGATTCTGTATGTTTCGGTTATTTTGCGTTAATGATGTAATTTTGAGTAGATCAGCGTTTAAGTTGATGCAATATGTCGCCTCAATCGCCTGTAATCCAGGTTCGATGACATTATTATAACCGGATTTCAAAATACGAAATTTCCAATAACCGCACTTTCCAAATGCAACCAAACCGTCAATTTCTTACTCAATATATTATTTTCATTACCTATAATCATTTTGAACCGGAATTTCAACAATTAAATATTTTCAATTTTTTTGCAAAAATCCCTGATGGTTAGCCTTACGGATTTTGAACGGATAAAATTGATTGACGCAGATTCTGTATGTTTCGGTTATTTTGCGTTAATGATGTAATTTTGAGTAGATCAGCGTTTAAGTTGATGCAATATGTTGCCTCAATCGAATGTAATCCAGGTTCGATGACATTATTATAACCGGATTTCAAAATACGAAATTTCCAATAACCGCACTTTCCAAATGCAACCAAACCGTCAATTTCTTACTCAATATATTATTTTCATTACCTATAATCATTTCGAACCGGAATTTCAACAATTAAATATTTTCAATTTTTTTGCAAAAATCCGTGATGGCTAGCCTTACGGATTTTGAACGGATAAAATTGATTGACGCAGATTCTGTATGTTTCGGTTATTTTGCGTTAATGATGTAATTTTGAGTAGATCAGCGTTTAAGTTGATGCAATATGTCGCCTCAATCGCCTGTAATCCAGGTTTGATGACATTATTATAACTGGATTTCAAAATACCAAATTTCCAATAACCGCACTTTCCAAATGCAACCAAACCGTCAATTTCTTACTCAATATATTATTTTCATTACCTATAATCATTTTGAACCGGAATTTCAACAATTAAATATTTTCAATTTTTTTGCAAAAATCCGTGATGGTTAGCCTTACGGATTTTGAACGGATAAAATTGATTGACGCAGATTCTGTATGTTTCGGTTATTTTGCGTTAATGATGTAATTTTGAGTAGATCAGCGTTTAAGTTGATGCAATATGTCGCCTCAATCGCCTGTAATCCAGGTTTGATGACATTATTATAACTGGATTTCAAAATACCAAATTTCCAATAACCGCACTTTCCAAATGCAACCAAACCGTCAATTTCTTACTCAATATATTATTTTCATTACCTATAATCATTTTGAACCGGAATTTCAACAATTAAATATTTTCAATTTTTTTGCAAAAATCCGTGATGGTTAGCCTTACGGATTTTGAACGGATAAAATTGATTGACGCAGATTCTGTATGTTTCGGTTATTTTGCGTTAATGATGTAATTTTGAGTAGATCAGCGTTTAAGTTGATGCAATATGTTGCCTCAATCGAATGTAATCCAGGTTCGATGACATTATTATAACCGGATTTCAAAATACGAAATTTCCAATAACCGCACTTTCCAAATGCAACCAAACCGTCAATTTCTTACTCAATATATTATTTTCATTACCTATAATCATTTTGAACCGGAATTTCAACAATTAAATATTTTTAATTTTTTTGCAAAAATCCCTGATGGTTAGCCTTACGGATTTTGAACGGATAAAATTGATTGACGCAGATTCTGTTTGTTTCGGTTATTTTGCGTTAATGATGTAATTTTGAGTAGATCAGCGTTTAAGTTGGTGCAATATGTCGCCTCAATCGCCTGTAATCCAGGTTCGATGACATTATTATAACCGGATTTCAAAATACGAAATTTCCAATAACCGCACTTTCCAAATGCAACCAAACCGTCAATTTCTTACTCAATATATTATTTTCATTACCTATAACCATTTTGAACCGGAATTTCAACAATTAAATATTTTTAATTTTTTTGCAAAAATCCCTGATGGTTAGCCTTACGGATTTTGAACGGATAAAATTGATTGACGCAGATTCTGTATGTTTCGGTTATTTTGCGTTAATGATGTAATTTTGAGTAGATCAGCGTTTAAGTTGGTGCAATATGTCGCCTCAATCGCCTGTAATCCAGGTTCGATGACACTATTATAACCGGATTTCAAAATACGAAATTTCCAATAACCGCACTTTCCAAATGCAACCAAACCGTCAATTTCTTACTCAATATATTATTTTCATTACCTATAATCATTTTGAACCGGAATTTCAACAATTAAATATTTTTAATTTTTTTGCAAAAATCCCTGATGGTTTGCCTTACGGATTTTGAACGGATAAAATTGATTGACGCAGATTCTGTTTGTTTCGGTTATTTTGCGTTAATGATGTAATTTTGAGTAGATCAGCGTTTAAGTTGGTGCAATATGTCGCCTCAATCGCCTGTAATCCAGGTTCGATGACATTATTATAACCGGATTTCAAAATACGAAATTTCCAATAACCGCACTTTCCAAATGCAACCAAACCGTCAATTTCTTACTCAATATATTATTTTCATTACCTATAATCATTTTGAACCGGAATTTCAACAATTAAATATTTTTAATTTTTTTGCAAAAATCCCTGATGGTTTGCCTTACGGATTTTGAACGGATAAAATTGATTGACGCAGATTCTGTTTGTTTCGGTTATTTTGCGTTAATGATGTAATTTTGAGTAGATCAGCGTTTAAGTTGATGCAATATGTCGCCTCAATCGCCTGTAATCCAGGTTCGATGACATTATTATAACCGGATTTCAAAATACGAAATTTCCAATAACCGCACTTTCCAAATGCAACCAAACCGTCAATTTCTTACTCAATATATTATTTTCATTACCTATAATCATTTTGAACCGGAATTTCAACAATTAAATATTGTCAATTTTTTTGCAAAAATCCCTGATGGTTAGCCTTACGGATTTTGAACGGATAAAATTGATTGACGCAGATTCTGTATGTTTCGGTTATTTTGCGTTAATGATGTAATTTTGAGTAGATCAGCGTTTAAGTTGATGCAATATGTCGCCTCAATCGCCTGTAATCCAGGTTCGATGACATTATTATAACCGGATTTCAAAATACGAAATTTCCAATAACCGCACTTTCCAAATGCAACCAAACCGTCAATTTCTTACTCAATATATTATTTTCATTACCTATAATCATTTCGAACCGGAATTTCAACAATTAAATATTTTCAATTTTTTTGCAAAAATCCGTGATGGTTAGCCTTACGGATTTTGAACGGATAAAATTGATTGACGCAGATTCTGTTTGTTTCGGTTATTTTGCGTTAATGATGTAATTTTGAGTAGATCAGCGTTTAAGTTGGTGCAATATGTCGCCTCAATCGCCTGTAATCCAGGTTCGATGACATTATTATAACCGGATTTCAAAATACGAAATTTCCAATAACCGCACTTTGCAAATGCAACCAAACCGTCAATTTCTTACTCAATATATTATTTTCATTACCTATAACCATTTTGAACCGGAATTTCAACAATTAAATATTTTCAATTTTTTGCAAAAATCCCTGATGGTTAGCCTTACGGATTTTGAACGGATAAAATTGATTGACGCAGATTCTGTTTGTTTCGGTTATTTTGCGTTAATGATGTAATTTTGAGTAGATCAGCGTTTAAGTTGGTGCAATATGTCGCCTCAATCGCCTGTAATCCAGGTTCGATGACATTATTATAACCGGATTTCAAAATACGAAATTTCCAATAACCGCACTTTCCAAATGCAACCAAACCGTCAATTTCTTACTCAATATATTATTTTCATTACCTATAACCATTTTGAACCGGAATTTCAACAATTAAATATTTTCAATTTTTTGCAAAAATCCCTGATGGTTAGCCTTACGGATTTTGAACGGATAAAATTGATTGACGCAGATTCTGTATGTTTCGGTTATTTTGCGTTAATGATGTAATTTTGAGTAGATCAGCGTTTAAGTTGGTGCAATATGTCGCCTCAATCGCCTGTAATCCAGGTTCGATGACACTATTATAACCGGATTTCAAAATACGAAATTTCCAATAACCGCACTTTCCAAATGCAACCAAACCGTCAATTTCTTACTCAATATATTATTTTCATTACCTATAATCATTTTGAACCGGAATTTCAACAATTAAATATTTTCAATTTTTTTGCAAAAATCCCTGATGGCTAGCCTTACGGATTTTGAACGGATAAAATTGATTGACGCAGATTCTGTATGTTTCGGTTATTTTGCGTTAATGATGTAATTTTGAGTAGATCAGCGTTTAAGTTGATGCAATATGTCGCCTCAATCGCCTGTAATCCAGGGTCGATGACATTATTATAACCGGATTTCAAAATACGAAATTTCCAATAACCGCACTTTCCAAATGCAACCAAACCGTCAATTTCTTACTCAATATATTATTTTCATTACCTATAATCATTTTGAACCGGAATTTCAACAATTAAATATTGTCAATTTTTTTGCAAAAATCCCTGATGGTTAGCCTTACGGATTTTGAACGGATAAAATTGATTGACGCAGATTCTGTATGTTTCGGTTATTTTGCGTTAATGATGTAATTTTGAGTAGATCAGCGTTTAAGTTGATGCAATATGTCGCCTCAATCGCCTGTAATCCAGGTTCGATGACATTATTATAACCGGATTTCAAAATACGAAATTTCCAATAACCGCACTTTCCAAATGCAACCAAACCGTCAATTTCTTACTCAATATATTATTTTCATTACCTATAATCATTTCGAACCGGAATTTCAACAATTAAATATTTTCAATTTTTTTGCAAAAATCCGTGATGTTAGCCTTACGGATTTTGAACGGATAAAATTGATTGACGCAGATTCTGTTTGTTTCGGTTATTTTGCGTTAATGATGTAATTTTGAGTAGATCAGCGTTTAAGTTGGTGCAATATGTCGCCTCAATCGCCTGTAATCCAGGTTCGATGACATTATTATAACCGGATTTCAAAATACGAAATTTCCAATAACCGCACTTTCCAAATGCAACCAAACCGTCAATTTCTTACTCAATATATTATTTTCATTACCTATAATCATTTTGAACCGGAATTTCGACAATTAAATATTTTTAATTTTTTTGCAAAAATCCCTGATGGTTAGCCTTACGGATTTTGAACGGATAAAATTGATTGACGCAGATTCTGTATGTTTCGGTTATTTTGCGTTAATGATGTAATTTTGAGTAGATCAGCGTTTAAGTTGGTGCAATATGTCGCCTCAATCGCCTGTAATCCAGGTTCGATGACATTATTATAACCGGATTTCAAAATACGAAATTTCCAATAACCGCACTTTGCAAATGCAACCAAACCGTCAATTTCTTACTCAATATATTATTTTCATTACCTATAACCATTTTGAACCGGAATTTCAACAATTAAATATTTTCAATTTTTTGCAAAAATCCCTGATGGTTAGCCTTACGGATTTTGAACGGATAAAATTGATTGACGCAGATTCTGTATGTTTCGGTTATTTTGCGTTAATGATGTAATTTTGAGTAGATCAGCGTTTAAGTTGGTGCAATATGTCGCCTCAATCGCCTGTAATCCAGGTTCGATGACACTATTATAACCGGATTTCAAAATACGAAATTTCCAATAACCGCACTTTCCAAATGCAACCAAACCGTCAATTTCTTACTCAATATATTATTTTCATTACCTATAATCATTTTGAACCGGAATTTCAACAATTAAATATTTTCAATTTTTTTGCAAAAATCCCTGATGGTTAGCCTTACGGATTTTGAACGGATAAAATTGATTGACGCAGATTCTGTTTGTTTTGGTTATTTTGCGTTAATGATGTAATTTTGAGTAGATCAGCGTTTAAGTTGGTGCAATATGTCGCCTCAATCGCCTGTAATCCAGGTTCGATGACATTATTATAACAGGATTTCAAAATACGAAATTTCCAATAACCGCACTTTGCAAATGCAACCAAACCGTCAATTTCTTACTCAATATATTATTTTCATTACCTATAATCATTTTGAACCGGAATTTCAACAATTAAATATTTTCAATTTTTTGCAAAAATCCCTGATGGCTAGCCTTACGGATTTTGAACGGATAAAATTGATTGACGCAGATTCTGTATGGTTCGGTTATTTTGCGTTAATGATGTAATTTTGAGTAGATCAGCGTTTAAGTTGATGCAATATGAAATTTCCAATAACCGCACTTTCCAAATGCAACCAAACCGTCAATTTCTTACTCAATATATTATTTTCATTACCTATAATCATTTTGAACCGGAATTTCAACAATTAAATATTGTCAATTTTTTTGCAAAAATCCCTGATGGTTAGCCTTACGGATTTTGAACGGATAAAATTGATTGACGCAGATTCTGTATGTTTCGGTTATTTTGCGTTAATGATGTAATTTTGAGTAGATCAGCGTTTAAGTTGATGCAATATGTCGCCTCAATCGCCTGTAATCCAGGTTCGATGACATTATTATAACCGGATTTCAAAATACGAAATTTCCAATAACCGCACTTTCCAAATGCAACCAAACCGTCAATTTCTTACTCAATATATTATTTTCATTACCTATAATCATTTTGAACCGGAATTTCAACAATTAAATATTGTCCATTTTTTTGCAAAAATCCCTGATGGTTAGCCTTACGGATTTTGAACGGATAAAATTGATTGACGCAGATTCTGTATGTTTCGGTTATTTTGCGTTAATGATGTAATTTTGAGTAGATCAGCGTTTAAGTTGATGCAATATGTCGCCTCAATCGCCTGTAATCCAGGTTCGATGACATTATTATAACCGGATTTCAAAATACGAAATTTCCAATAACCGCACTTTCCAAATGCAACCAAACCGTCAATTTCTTACTCAATATATTATTTTCATTACCTATAATCATTTCGAACCGGAATTTCAACAATTAAATATTTTCAATTTTTTTGCAAAAATCCGTGATGGTTAGCCTTACGGATTTTGAACGGATAAAATTGATTGACGCAGATTCTGTTTGTTTCGGTTATTTTGCGTTAATGATGTAATTTTGAGTAGATCAGCGTTTAAGTTGGTGCAATATGTCGCCTCAATCGCCTGTAATCCAGGTTCGATGACATTATTATAACCGGATTTCAAAATACGAAATTTCCAATAACCGCACTTTGCAAATGCAACCAAACCGTCAATTTCTTACTCAATATATTATTTTCATTACCTATAACCATTTTGAACCGGAATTTCAACAATTAAATATTTTCAATTTTTTGCAAAAATCCCTGATGGTTAGCCTTACGGATTTTGAACGGATAAAATTGATTGACGCAGATTCTGTTTGTTTCGGTTATTTTGCGTTAATGATGTAATTTTGAGTAGATCAGCGTTTAAGTTGGTGCAATATGTCGCCTCAATCGCCTGTAATCCAGGTTCGATGACATTATTATAACCGGATTTCAAAATACGAAATTTCCAATAACCGCACTTTCCAAATGCAACCAAACCGTCAATTTCTTACTCAATATATTATTTTCATTACCTATAACCATTTTGAACCGGAATTTCAACAATTAAATATTTTCAATTTTTTGCAAAAATCCCTGATGGTTAGCCTTACGGATTTTGAACGGATAAAATTGATTGACGCAGATTCTGTATGTTTCGGTTATTTTGCGTTAATGATGTAATTTTGAGTAGATCAGCGTTTAAGTTGGTGCAATATGTCGCCTCAATCGCCTGTAATCCAGGTTCGATGACACTATTATAACCGGATTTCAAAATACGAAATTTCCAATAACCGCACTTTCCAAATGCAACCAAACCGTCAATTTCTTACTCAATATATTATTTTCATTACCTATAATCATTTTGAACCGGAATTTCAACAATTAAATATTTTCAATTTTTTTGCAAAAATCCCTGATGGCTAGCCTTACGGATTTTGAACGGATAAAATTGATTGACGCAGATTCTGTATGTTTCGGTTATTTTGCGTTAATGATGTAATTTTGAGTAGATCAGCGTTTAAGTTGATGCAATATGTCGCCTCAATCGCCTGTAATCCAGGGTCGATGACATTATTATAACCGGATTTCAAAATACGAAATTTCCAATAACCGCACTTTCCAAATGCAACCAAACCGTCAATTTCTTACTCAATATATTATTTTCATTACCTATAATCATTTTGAACCGGAATTTCAACAATTAAATATTGTCAATTTTTTTGCAAAAATCCCTGATGGTTAGCCTTACGGATTTTGAACGGATAAAATTGATTGACGCAGATTCTGTATGTTTCGGTTATTTTGCGTTAATGATGTAATTTTGAGTAGATCAGCGTTTAAGTTGATGCAATATGTCGCCTCAATCGCCTGTAATCCAGGTTCGATGACATTATTATAACCGGATTTCAAAATACGAAATTTCCAATAACCGCACTTTCCAAATGCAACCAAACCGTCAATTTCTTACTCAATATATTATTTTCATTACCTATAATCATTTCGAACCGGAATTTCAACAATTAAATATTTTCAATTTTTTTGCAAAAATCCGTGATGTTAGCCTTACGGATTTTGAACGGATAAAATTGATTGACGCAGATTCTGTTTGTTTCGGTTATTTTGCGTTAATGATGTAATTTTGAGTAGATCAGCGTTTAAGTTGGTGCAATATGTCGCCTCAATCGCCTGTAATCCAGGTTCGATGACATTATTATAACCGGATTTCAAAATACGAAATTTCCAATAACCGCACTTTCCAAATGCAACCAAACCGTCAATTTCTTACTCAATATATTATTTTCATTACCTATAATCATTTCGAACCGGAATTTCAACAATTAAATATTTTCAATTTTTTTGCAAAAATCCCTGATGGTTAGCCTTACGGATTTTGAACGGATAAAATTGATTGACGCAGATTCTGTTTGTTTCGGTTATTTTGCGTTAATGATGTAATTTTGAGTAGATCAGCGTTTAAGTTGGTGCAATATGTCGCCTCAATCGCCTGTAATCCAGGTTCGATGACATTATTATAACCGGATTTCAAAATACGAAATTTCCAATAACCGCACTTTCCAAATGCAACCAAACCGTCAATTTCTTACTCAATATATTATTTTCATTACCTATAATCATTTCGAACCGGAATTTCAACAATTAAATATTTTCAATTTTTTGCAAAAATCCCTGATGGCTAGCCTTACGGATTTTGAACGGATAAAATTGATTGACGCAGATTCTGTATGGTTCGGTTATTTTGCGTTAATGATGTAATTTTGAGTAGATCAGCGTTTAAGTTGATGCAATATGAAATTTCCAATAACCGCACTTTCCAAATGCAACCAAACCGTCAATTTCTTACTCAATATATTATTTTCATTACCTATAATCATTTTGAACCGGAATTTCAACAATTAAATATTGTCAATTTTTTTGCAAAAATCCCTGATGGTTAGCCTTACGGATTTTGAACGGATAAAATTGATTGACGCAGATTCTGTATGTTTCGGTTATTTTGCGTTAATGATGTAATTTTGAGTAGATCAGCGTTTAAGTTGATGCAATATGTCGCCTCAATCGCCTGTAATCCAGGTTCGATGACATTATTATAACCGGATTTCAAAATACGAAATTTCCAATAACCGCACTTTCCAAATGCAACCAAACCGTCAATTTCTTACTCAATATATTATTTTCATTACCTATAATCATTTCGAACCGGAATTTCAACAATTAAATATTTTCAATTTTTTTGCAAAAATCCGTGATGGTTAGCCTTACGGATTTTGAACGGATAAAATTGATTGACGCAGATTCTGTTTGTTTCGGTTATTTTGCGTTAATGATGTAATTTTGAGTAGATCAGCGTTTAAGTTGGTGCAATATGTCGCCTCAATCGCCTGTAATCCAGGTTCGATGACATTATTATAACCGGATTTCAAAATACGAAATTTCCAATAACCGCACTTTGCAAATGCAACCAAACCGTCAATTTCTTACTCAATATATTATTTTCATTACCTATAACCATTTTGAACCGGAATTTCAACAATTAAATATTTTCAATTTTTTGCAAAAATCCCTGATGGTTAGCCTTACGGATTTTGAACGGATAAAATTGATTGACGCAGATTCTGTATGTTTCGGTTATTTTGCGTTAATGATGTAATTTTGAGTAGATCAGCGTTTAAGTTGGTGCAATATGTCGCCTCAATCGCCTGTAATCCAGGTTCGATGACACTATTATAACCGGATTTCAAAATACGAAATTTCCAATAACCGCACTTTCCAAATGCAACCAAACCGTCAATTTCTTACTCAATATATTATTTTCATTACCTATAATCATTTTGAACCGGAATTTCAACAATTAAATATTTTCAATTTTTTTGCAAAAATCCCTGATGGCTAGCCTTACGGATTTTGAACGGATAAAATTGATTGACGCAGATTCTGTATGTTTCGGTTATTTTGCGTTAATGATGTAATTTTGAGTAGATCAGCGTTTAAGTTGATGCAATATGTCGCCTCAATCGCCTGTAATCCAGGGTCGATGACATTATTATAACCGGATTTCAAAATACGAAATTTCCAATAACCGCACTTTCCAAATGCAACCAAACCGTCAATTTCTTACTCAATATATTATTTTCATTACCTATAATCATTTTGAACCGGAATTTCAACAATTAAATATTGTCAATTTTTTTGCAAAAATCCCTGATGGTTAGCCTTACGGATTTTGAACGGATAAAATTGATTGACGCAGATTCTGTTTGTTTCGGTTATTTTGCGTTAATGATGTAATTTTGAGTAGATCAGCGTTTAAGTTGGTGCAATATGTCGCCTCAATCGCCTGTAATCCAGGTTCGATGACATTATTATAACCGGATTTCAAAATACGAAATTTCCAATAACCGCACTTTCCAAATGCAACCAAACCGTCAATTTCTTACTCAATATATTATTTTCATTACCTATAATCATTTTGAACCGGAATTTCGACAATTAAATATTTTTAATTTTTTTGCAAAAATCCCTGATGGTTAGCCTTACGGATTTTGAACGGATAAAATTGATTGACGCAGATTCTGTATGTTTCGGTTATTTTGCGTTAATGATGTAATTTTGAGTAGATCAGCGTTTAAGTTGGTGCAATATGTCGCCTCAATCGCCTGTAATCCAGGTTCGATGACATTATTATAACCGGATTTCAAAATACGAAATTTCCAATAACCGCACTTTGCAAATGCAACCAAACCGTCAATTTCTTACTCAATATATTATTTTCATTACCTATAACCATTTTGAACCGGAATTTCAACAATTAAATATTTTCAATTTTTTGCAAAAATCCCTGATGGTTAGCCTTACGGATTTTGAACGGATAAAATTGATTGACGCAGATTCTGTATGTTTCGGTTATTTTGCGTTAATGATGTAATTTTGAGTAGATCAGCGTTTAAGTTGGTGCAATATGTCGCCTCAATCGCCTGTAATCCAGGTTCGATGACACTATTATAACCGGATTTCAAAATACGAAATTTCCAATAACCGCACTTTCCAAATGCAACCAAACCGTCAATTTCTTACTCAATATATTATTTTCATTACCTATAATCATTTTGAACCGGAATTTCAACAATTAAATATTGTCAATTTTTTTGCAAAAATCCCTGATGGTTAGCCTTACGGATTTTGAACGGATAAAATTGATTGACGCAGATTCTGTATGTTTCGGTTATTTTGCGTTAATGATGTAATTTTGAGTAGATCAGCGTTTAAGTTGATGCAATATGTCGCCTCAATCGCCTGTAATCCAGGTTCGATGACATTATTATAACCGGATTTCAAAATACGAAATTTCCAATAACCGCACTTTCCAAATGCAACCAAACCGTCAATTTCTTACTCAATATATTATTTTCATTACCTATAATCATTTCGAACCGGAATTTCAACAATTAAATATTTTCAATTTTTTTGCAAAAATCCGTGATGTTAGCCTTACGGATTTTGAACGGATAAAATTGATTGACGCAGATTCTGTTTGTTTCGGTTATTTTGCGTTAATGATGTAATTTTGAGTAGATCAGCGTTTAAGTTGGTGCAATATGTCGCCTCAATCGCCTGTAATCCAGGTTCGATGACATTATTATAACCGGATTTCAAAATACGAAATTTCCAATAACCGCACTTTCCAAATGCAACCAAACCGTCAATTTCTTACTCAATATATTATTTTCATTACCTATAATCATTTCGAACCGGAATTTCAACAATTAAATATTTTCAATTTTTTTGCAAAAATCCCTGATGGTTAGCCTTACGGATTTTGAACGGATAAAATTGATTGACGCAGATTCTGTATGTTTCGGTTATTTTGCGTTAATGATGTAATTTTGAGTAGATCAGCGTTTAAGTTGATGCAATATGTCGCCTCAATCGCCTGTAATCCAGGTTCGATGACATTATTATAACCGGATTTCAAAATACGAAATTTCCAATAACCGCACTTTCCAAATGCAACCAAACCGTCAATTTCTTACTCAATATATTATTTTCATTACCTATAATCATTTCGAACCGGAATTTCAACAATTAAATATTTTCAATTTTTTTGCAAAAATCCGTGATGGTTAGCCTTACGGATTTTGAACGGATAAAATTGATTGACGCAGATTCTGTTTGTTTCGGTTATTTTGCGTTAATGATGTAATTTTGAGTAGATCAGCGTTTAAGTTGGTGCAATATGTCGCCTCAATCGCCTGTAATCCAGGTTCGATGACATTATTATAACCGGATTTCAAAATACGAAATTTCCAATAACCGCACTTTGCAAATGCAACCAAACCGTCAATTTCTTACTCAATATATTATTTTCATTACCTATAACCATTTTGAACCGGAATTTCAACAATTAAATATTTTCAATTTTTTGCAAAAATCCCTGATGGTTAGCCTTACGGATTTTGAACGGATAAAATTGATTGACGCAGATTCTGTTTGTTTCGGTTATTTTGCGTTAATGATGTAATTTTGAGTAGATCAGCGTTTAAGTTGGTGCAATATGTCGCCTCAATCGCCTGTAATCCAGGTTCGATGACATTATTATAACCGGATTTCAAAATACGAAATTTCCAATAACCGCACTTTCCAAATGCAACCAAACCGTCAATTTCTTACTCAATATATTATTTTCATTACCTATAACCATTTTGAACCGGAATTTCAACAATTAAATATTTTCAATTTTTTGCAAAAATCCCTGATGGTTAGCCTTACGGATTTTGAACGGATAAAATTGATTGACGCAGATTCTGTATGTTTCGGTTATTTTGCGTTAATGATGTAATTTTGAGTAGATCAGCGTTTAAGTTGGTGCAATATGTCGCCTCAATCGCCTGTAATCCAGGTTCGATGACACTATTATAACCGGATTTCAAAATACGAAATTTCCAATAACCGCACTTTCCAAATGCAACCAAACCGTCAATTTCTTACTCAATATATTATTTTCATTACCTATAATCATTTTGAACCGGAATTTCAACAATTAAATATTTTCAATTTTTTTGCAAAAATCCCTGATGGCTAGCCTTACGGATTTTGAACGGATAAAATTGATTGACGCAGATTCTGTATGTTTCGGTTATTTTGCGTTAATGATGTAATTTTGAGTAGATCAGCGTTTAAGTTGATGCAATATGTCGCCTCAATCGCCTGTAATCCAGGGTCGATGACATTATTATAACCGGATTTCAAAATACGAAATTTCCAATAACCGCACTTTCCAAATGCAACCAAACCGTCAATTTCTTACTCAATATATTATTTTCATTACCTATAATCATTTTGAACCGGAATTTCAACAATTAAATATTGTCAATTTTTTTGCAAAAATCCCTGATGGTTAGCCTTACGGATTTTGAACGGATAAAATTGATTGACGCAGATTCTGTTTGTTTCGGTTATTTTGCGTTAATGATGTAATTTTGAGTAGATCAGCGTTTAAGTTGGTGCAATATGTCGCCTCAATCGCCTGTAATCCAGGTTCGATGACATTATTATAACCGGATTTCAAAATACGAAATTTCCAATAACCGCACTTTCCAAATGCAACCAAACCGTCAATTTCTTACTCAATATATTATTTTCATTACCTATAATCATTTTGAACCGGAATTTCAACAATTAAATATTGTCAATTTTTTTGCAAAAATCCCTGATGGTTAGCCTTACGGATTTTGAACGGATAAAATTGATTGACGCAGATTCTGTATGTTTCGGTTATTTTGCGTTAATGATGTAATTTTGAGTAGATCAGCGTTTAAGTTGATGCAATATGTCGCCTCAATCGCCTGTAATCCAGGTTCGATGACATTATTATAACCGGATTTCAAAATACGAAATTTCCAATAACCGCACTTTCCAAATGCAACCAAACCGTCAATTTCTTACTCAATATATTATTTTCATTACCTATAATCATTTCGAACCGGAATTTCAACAATTAAATATTTTCAATTTTTTTGCAAAAATCCGTGATGGCCAGCCTTACGGATTTTGAACGGATAAAATTGATTGACGCAGATTCTGTTTGTTTCGGTTATTTTGCGTTAATGATGTAATTTTGAGTAGATCAGCGTTTAAGTTGGTGCAATATGTCGCCTCAATCGCCTGTAATCCAGGTTCGATGACATTATTATAACCGGATTTCAAAATACGAAATTTCCAATAACCGCACTTTCCAAATGCAACCAAACCGTCAATTTCTTACTCAATATATTATTTTCATTACCTATAATCATTTTGAACCGGAATTTCAACAATTAAATATTGTCAATTTTTTTGCAAAAATCCCTGATGGTTAGCCTTACGGATTTTGAACGGATAAAATTGATTGACGCAGATTCTGTATGTTTCGGTTATTTTGCGTTAATGATGTAATTTTGAGTAGATCAGCGTTTAAGTTGATGCAATATGTCGCCTCAATCGCCTGTAATCCAGGTTCGATGACATTATTATAACCGGATTTCAAAATACGAAATTTCCAATAACCGCACTTTCCAAATGCAACCAAACCGTCAATTTCTTACTCAATATATTATTTTCATTACCTATAATCATTTCGAACCGGAATTTCAACAATTAAATATTTTCAATTTTTTTGCAAAAATCCGTGATGGCCAGCCTTACGGATTTTGAACGGATAAAATTGATTGACGCAGATTCTGTTTGTTTCGGTTATTTTGCGTTAATGATGTAATTTTGAGTAGATCAGCGTTTAAGTTGGTGCAATATGTCGCCTCAATCGCCTGTAATCCAGGTTCGATGACATTATTATAACCGGATTTCAAAATACGAAATTTCCAATAACCGCACTTTCCAAATGCAACCAAACCGTCAATTTCTTACTCAATATATTATTTTCATTACCTATAATCATTTTGAACCGGAATTTCAACAATTAAATATTTTTAATTTTTTTGCAAAAATCCCTGATGGTTAGCCTTACGGATTTTGAACGGATAAAATTGATTGACGCAGATTCTGTTTGTTTCGGTTATTTTGCGTTAATGATGTAATTTTGAGTAGATCAGCGTTTAAGTTGATGCAATATGTCGCCTCAATCGCCTGTAATCCAGGTTCGATGACATTATTATAACCGGATTTCAAAATACGAAATTTCCAATAACCGCACTTTCCAAATGCAACCAAACCGTCAATTTCTTACTCAATATATTATTTTCATTACCTATAATCATTTTGAACCGGAATTTCAACAATTAAATATTTTCAATTTTTTTGCAAAAATCCCTGATGTTAGCCTTACGGATTTTGAACGGATAAAATTGATTGACGCAGATTCTGTATGTTTCGGTTATTTTGCGTTAATGATGTAATTTTGAGTAGATCAGCGTTTAAGTTGATGCAATATGTCGCCTCAATCGCCTGTAATCCAGGTTCGATGACATTATTATAACCGGATTTCAAAATACGAAATTTCCAATAACCGCACTTTGCAAATGCAACCAAACCGTCAATTTCTTACTCAATATATTATTTTCATTACCTATAATCATTTTGAACCGGAATTTCAACAATTAAATATTTTTAATTTTTTTGCAAAAATCCCTGATGGTTAGCCTTACGGATTTTGAACGGATAAAATTGATTGACGCAGATTCTGTTTGTTTCGGTTATTTTGCGTTAATGATGTAATTTTGAGTAGATCAGCGTTTAAGTTGGTGCAATATGTCGCCTCAATCGCCTGAATCCAGGTTCGATGACATTATTATAACCGGATTTCAAAATACGAAATTTCCAATAACCGCACTTTCCAAATGCAACCAAACCGTCAATTTCTTACTCAATATATTATTTTCATTACCTATAATCATTTTGAACCGGAATTTCAACAATTAAATATTTTTAATTTTTTTGCAAAAATCCCTGATGGTTAGCCTTACGGATTTTGAACGGATAAAATTGATTGACGCAGATTCTGTTTGTTTCGGTTATTTTGCGTTAATGATGTAATTTTGAGTAGATCAGCGTTTAAGTTGGTGCAATATGTCGCCTCAATCGCCTGAATCCAGGTTCGATGACATTATTATAACCGGATTTCAAAATACGAAATTTCCAATAACCGCACTTTCCAAATGCAACCAAACCGTCAATTTCTTACTCAATATATTATTTTCATTACCTATAATCATTTTGAACCGGAATTTCAACAATTAAATATTTTTAATTTTTTTGCAAAAATCCCTGATGGTTAGCCTTACGGATTTTGAACGGATAAAATTGATTGACGCAGATTCTGTTTGTTTCGGTTATTTTGCGTTAATGATGTAATTTTGAGTAGATCAGCGTTTAAGTTGGTGCAATATGTCGCCTCAATCGCCTGAATCCAGGTTCGATGACATTATTATAACCGGATTTCAAAATACGAAATTTCCAATAACCGCACTTTCCAAATGCAACCAAACCGTCAATTTCTTACTCAATATATTATTTTCATTACCTATAATCATTTTGAACCGGAATTTCAACAATTAAATATTTTTAATTTTTTTGCAAAAATCCCTGATGGTTAGCCTTACGGATTTTGAACGGATAAAATTGATTGACGCAAATTCTGTTTGTTTTGGTTATTTTGCGTTAATGATGTAATTTTGAGTAGATCAGCGTTTAAGTTGGTGCAATATGTCGCCTCAATCGCCTGAATCCAGGTTCGATGACATTATTATAACCGGATTTCAAAATACGAAATTTCCAATAACCGCACTTTCCAAATGCAACCAAACCGTCAATTTCTTACTCAATATATTATTTTCATTACCTATAATCATTTTGAACCGGAATTTCAACAATTAAATATTTTTAATTTTTTTGCAAAAATCCCTGATGGTTAGCCTTACGGATTTTGAACGGATAAAATTGATTGACGCAGATTCTGTTTGTTTCGGTTATTTTGCGTTAATGATGTAATTTTGAGTAGATCAGCGTTTAAGTTGGTGCAATATGTCGCCTCAATCGCCTGTAATCCAGGTTCGATGACATTATTATAACCGGATTTCAAAATACGAAATTTCCAATAACCGCACTTTCCAAATGCAACCAAACCGTCAATTTCTTACTCAATATATTATTTTCATTACCTATAATCATTTCGAACCGGAATTTCAACAATTAAATATTTTCAATTTTTTTGCAAAAATCCGTGATGGCTAGCCTTACGGATTTTGAACGGATAAAATTGATTGACGCAGATTCTGTTTGTTTCGGTTATTTTGCGTTAATGATGTAATTTTGAGTAGATCAGCGTTTAAGTTGGTGCAATATGTCGCCTCAATCGCCTGTAATCCAGGTTCGATGACATTATTATAACCGGATTTCAAAATACGAAATTTCCAATAACCGCACTTTCCAAATGCAACCAAACCGTCAATTTCTTACTCAATATATTATTTTCATTACCTATAATCATTTCGAACCGGAATTTCAACAATTAAATATTTTCAATTTTTTTGCAAAAATCCGTGATGGCTAGCCTTACGGATTTTGAACGGATAAAATTGATTGACGCGAATTCTGTTTGTTTTGGTTATTTTGCGTTAATGATGTAATTTTGAGTAGATCAGCGTTTAAGTTGGTGCAATATGTCGCCTCAATCGCCTGAATCCAGGTTCGATGACATTATTATAACCGGATTTCAAAATACGAAATTTCCAATAACCGCACTTTCTAAATGCAACCAAACCGTCAATTTCTTACTCAATATATTATTTTCATTACCTATAATCATTTCGAACCGGAATTTCAACAATTAAATATTTTCAATTTTTTTGCAAAAATCCGTGATGGCTAGCCTTACGGATTTTGAACGGATAAAATTGATTGACGCAGATTCTGTTTGTTTCGGTTATTTTGCGTTAATGATGTAATTTTGAGTAGATCAGCGTTTAAGTTGGTGCAATATGTCGCCTCAATCGCCTGTAATCCAGGTTCGATGAGATTATTATAACCGGATTTCAAAATACGAAATTTCCAATAACCGCACTTTCCAAATGCAACCAAACCGTCAATTTCTTACTCAATATATTATTTTCATTACCTATAATCATTTTGAACCGGAATTTCAACAATTAAATATTTTTAATTTTTTTGCAAAAATCCCTGATGGTTAGCCTTACGGATTTTGAACGGATAAAATTGATTGACGCAGATTCTGTTTGTTTCGGTTATTTTGCGTTAATGATGTAATTTTGAGTAGATCAGCGTTTAAGTTGGTGCAATATGTCGCCTCAATCGCCTGTAATCCAGGTTCGATGACATTATTATAACCGGATTTCAAAATACGAAATTTCCAATAACCGCACTTTCCAAATGCAACCAAACCGTCAATTTCTTACTCAATATATTATTTTCATTACCTATAATCATTTTGAACCGGAATTTCAACAATTAAATATTTTTAATTTTTTTGCAAAAATCCCTGATGGTTAGCCTTACGGATTTTGAACGGATAAAATTGATTGACGCAGATTCTGTTTGTTTCGGTTATTTTGCGTTAATGATGTAATTTTGAGTAGATCAGCGTTTAAGTTGGTGCAATATGTCGCCTCAATCGCCTGTAATCCAGGTTCGATGACATTATTATAACCGGATTTCAAAATACGAAATTTCCAATAACCGCACTTTCCAAATGCAACCAAACCGTCAATTTCTTACTCAATATATTATTTTCATTACCTATAATCATTTTGAACCGGAATTTCAACAATTAAATATTTTCAATTTTTTTGCAAAAATCCCTGATGTTAGCCTTACGGATTTTGAACGGATAAAATTGATTGACGCAGATTCTGTATGTTTCGGTTATTTTGCGTTAATGATGTAATTTTGAGTAGATCAGCGTTTAAGTTGATGCAATATGTCGCCTCAATCGCCTGTAATCCAGGTTCGATGAGATTATTATAACCGGATTTCAAAATACGAAATTTCCAATAACCGCACTTTGCAAATGCAACCAAACCGTCAATTTCTTACTCAATATATTATTTTCATTACCTATAATCATTTTGAACCGGAATTTCAACAATTAAATATTGTCAATTTTTTTGCAAAAATCCCTGATGGTGTTAGCCTTACGGATTTTGAACGGATAAAATTGATTGACGCAGATTCTGTTTGTTTCGGTTATTTTGCGTTAATGATGTAATTTTGAGTAGATCAGCGTTTAAGTTGGTGCAATATGTCGCCTCAATCGCCTGTAATCCAGGTTCGATGACATTATTATAACCGGATTTCAAAATACGAAATTTCCAATAACCGCACTTTCCAAATGCAACCAAACCGTCAATTTCTTACTCAATATATTATTTTCATTACCTATAATCATTTCGAACCGGAATTTCAACAATTAAATATTTTCAATTTTTTTGCAAAAATCCGTGATGGTTAGCCTTACGGATTTTGAACGGATAAAATTGATTGACGCAGATTCTGTTTGTTTCGGTTATTTTGCGTTAATGATGTAATTTTGAGTAGATCAGCGTTTAAGTTGGTGCAATATGTCGCCTCAATCGCCTGTAATCCAGGTTCGATGACATTATTATAACCGGATTTCAAAATACGAAATTTCCAATAACCGCACTTTCCAAATGCAACCAAACCGTCAATTTCTTACTCAATATATTATTTTCATTACCTATAATCATTTTGAACCGGAATTTCAACAATTAAATATTTTCAATTTTTTTGCAAAAATCCGTGATGGTTAGCCTTACGGATTTTGAACGGATAAAATTGATTGACGCAGATTCTGTATGTTTCGGTTATTTTGCGTTAATGATGTAATTTTGAGTAGATCAGCGTTTAAGTTGGTGCAATATGTCGCCTCAATCGCCTGAATCCAGGTTCGATGACATTATTATAACCGGATTTCAAAATACGAAATTTCCAATAACCGCACTTTCCAAATGCAACCAAACCGTCAATTTCTTACTCAATATATTATTTTCATTACCTATAATCATTTTGAACCGGAATTTCAACAATTAAATATTTTTAATTTTTTTGCAAAAATCCCTGATGGTTAGCCTTACGGATTTTGAACGGATAAAATTGATTGACGCAGATTCTGTTTGTTTCGGTTATTTTGCGTTAATGATGTAATTTTGAGTAGATCAGCGTTTAAGTTGGTGCAATATGTCGCCTCAATCGCCTGAATCCAGGTTCGATGACATTATTATAACCGGATTTCAAAATACGAAATTTCCAATAACCGCACTTTCCAAATGCAACCAAACCGTCAATTTCTTACTCAATATATTATTTTCATTACCTATAATCATTTTGAACCGGAATTTCAACAATTAAATATTTTTAATTTTTTTGCAAAAATCCCTGATGGTTAGCCTTACGGATTTTGAACGGATAAAATTGATTGACGCAGATTCTGTTTGTTTCGGTTATTTTGCGTTAATGATGTAATTTTGAGTAGATCAGCGTTTAAGTTGGTGCAATATGTCGCCTCAATCGCCTGAATCCAGGTTCGATGACATTATTATAACCGGATTTCAAAATACGAAATTTCCAATAACCGCACTTTCCAAATGCAACCAAACCGTCAATTTCTTACTCAATATATTATTTTCATTACCTATAATCATTTTGAACCGGAATTTCAACAATTAAATATTTTTAATTTTTTTGCAAAAATCCCTGATGGTTAGCCTTACGGATTTTGAACGGATAAAATTGATTGACGCAGATTCTGTTTGTTTCGGTTATTTTGCGTTAATGATGTAATTTTGAGTAGATCAGCGTTTAAGTTGGTGCAATATGTCGCCTCAATCGCCTGAATCCAGGTTCGATGACATTATTATAACCGGATTTCAAAATACGAAATTTCCAATAACCGCACTTTCCAAATGCAACCAAACCGTCAATTTCTTACTCAATATATTATTTTCATTACCTATAATCATTTTGAACCGGAATTTCAACAATTAAATATTTTTAATTTTTTTGCAAAAATCCCTGATGGTTAGCCTTACGGATTTTGAACGGATAAAATTGATTGACGCAAATTCTGTTTCTTTTGGTTATTTTGCGTTAATGATGTAATTTTGAGTAGATCAGCGTTTAAGTTGGTGCAATATGTCGCCTCAATCGCCTGAATCCAGGTTCGATGACATTATTATAACCGGATTTCAAAATACGAAATTTCCAATAACCGCACTTTCCAAATGCAACCAAACCGTCAATTTCTTACTCAATATATTATTTTCATTACCTATAATCATTTTGAACCGGAATTTCAGCAATTAAATATTTTTAATTTTTTTGCAAAAATCCCTGATGGTTAGCCTTACGGATTTTGAACGGATAAAATTGATTGACGCAGATTCTGTTTGTTTCGGTTATTTTGCGTTAATGATGTAATTTTGAGTAGATCAGCGTTTAAGTTGGTGCAATATGTCGCCTCAATCGCCTGTAATCCAGGTTCGATGACATTATTATAACCGGATTTCAAAATACGAAATTTCCAATAACCGCACTTTCCAAATGCAACCAAACCGTCAATTTCTTACTCAATATATTATTTTCATTACCTATAATCATTTCGAACCGGAATTTCAACAATTAAATATTTTCAATTTTTTTGCAAAAATCCGTGATGGCTAGCCTTACGGATTTTGAACGGATAAAATTGATTGACGCAGATTCTGTTTGTTTCGGTTATTTTGCGTTAATGATGTAATTTTGAGTAGATCAGCGTTTAAGTTGGTGCAATATGTCGCCTCAATCGCCTGAATCCAGGTTCGATGACATTATTATAACCGGATTTCAAAATACGAAATTTCCAATAACCGCACTTTCCAAATGCAACCAAACCGTCAATTTCTTACTCAATATATTATTTTCATTACCTATAATCATTTCGAACCGGAATTTCAACAATTAAATATTTTCAATTTTTTTGCAAAAATCCGTGATGGCTAGCCTTACGGATTTTGAACGGATAAAATTGATTGACGCAGATTCTGTTTGTTTCGGTTATTTTGCGTTAATGATGTAATTTTGAGTAGATCAGCGTTTAAGTTGGTGCAATATGTCGCCTCAATCGCCTGTAATCCAGGTTCGATGACATTATTATAACCGGATTTCAAAATACGAAATTTCCAATAACCGCACTTTCCAAATGCAACCAAACCGTCAATTTCTTACTCAATATATTATTTTCATTACCTATAATCATTTTGAACCGGAATTTCAACAATTAAATATTTTTAATTTTTTTGCAAAAATCCCTGATGGTTAGCCTTACGGATTTTGAACGGATAAAATTGATTGACGCAGATTCTGTTTGTTTCGGTTATTTTGCGTTAATGATGTAATTTTGAGTAGATCAGCGTTTAAGTTGGTGCAATATGTCGCCTCAATCGCCTGTAATCCAGGTTCGATGACATTATTATAACCGGATTTCAAAATACGAAATTTCCAATAACCGCACTTTCCAAATGCAACCAAACCGTCAATTTCTTACTCAATATATTATTTTCATTACCTATAATCATTTTGAACCGGAATTTCAACAATTAAATATTTTCAATTTTTTTGCAAAAATCCCTGATGTTAGCCTTACGGATTTTGAACGGATAAAATTGATTGACGCAGATTCTGTATGTTTCGGTTATTTTGCGTTAATGATGTAATTTTGAGTAGATCAGCGTTTAAGTTGATGCAATATGTCGCCTCAATCGCCTGTAATCCAGGTTCGATGAGATTATTATAACCGGATTTCAAAATACGAAATTTCCAATAACCGCACTTTCCAAATGCAACCAAACCGTCAATTTCTTACTCAATATATTATTTTCATTACCTATAATCATTTTGAACCGGAATTTCAACAATTAAATATTTTTAATTTTTTTGCAAAAATCCCTGATGGTTAGCCTTACGGATTTTGAACGGATAAAATTGATTGACGCAGATTCTGTTTGTTTCGGTTATTTTGCGTTAATGATGTAATTTTGAGTAGATCAGCGTTTAAGTTGGTGCAATATGTCGCCTCAATCGCCTGTAATCCAGGTTCGATGACATTATTATAACCGGATTTCAAAATACGAAATTTCCAATAACCGCACTTTCCAAATGCAACCAAACCGTCAATTTCTTACTCAATATATTATTTTCATTACCTATAATCATTTTGAACCGGAATTTCAACAATTAAATATTTTCAATTTTTTTGCAAAAATCCCTGATGTTAGCCTTACGGATTTTGAACGGATAAAATTGATTGACGCAGATTCTGTATGTTTCGGTTATTTTGCGTTAATGATGTAATTTTGAGTAGATCAGCGTTTAAGTTGATGCAATATGTCGCCTCAATCGCCTGTAATCCAGGTTCGATGAGATTATTATAACCGGATTTCAAAATACGAAATTTCCAATAACCGCACTTTCCAAATGCAACCAAACCGTCAATTTCTTACTCAATATATTATTTTCATTACCTATAATCATTTTGAACCGGAATTTCAACAATTAAATATTTTTAATTTTTTTGCAAAAATCCCTGATGGTTAGCCTTACGGATTTTGAACGGATAAAATTGATTGACGCAGATTCTGTTTGTTTCGGTTATTTTGCGTTAATGATGTAATTTTGAGTAGATCAGCGTTTAAGTTGATGCAATATGTCGCCTCAATCGCCTGTAATCCAGGTTCGATGACATTATTATAACCGGATTTCAAAATACGAAATTTCCAATAACCGCACTTTCCAAATGCAACCAAACCGTCAATTTCTTACTCAATATATTATTTTCATTACCTATAATCATTTTGAACCGGAATTTCAACAATTAAATATTTTCAATTTTTTTGCAAAAATCCCTGATGTTAGCCTTACGGATTTTGAACGGATAAAATTGATTGACGCAGATTCTGTATGTTTCGGTTATTTTGCGTTAATGATGTAATTTTGAGTAGATCAGCGTTTAAGTTGATGCAATATGTCGCCTCAATCGCCTGTAATCCAGGTTCGATGAGATTATTATAACCGGATTTCAAAATACGAAATTTCCAATAACCGCACTTTCCAAATGCAACCAAACCGTCAATTTCTTACTCAATATATTATTTTCATTACCTATAATCATTTTGAACCGGAATTTCAACAATTAAATATTTTTAATTTTTTTGCAAAAATCCCTGATGGTTAGCCTTACGGATTTTGAACGGATAAAATTGATTGACGCAGATTCTGTTTGTTTCGGTTATTTTGCGTTAATGATGTAATTTTGAGTAGATCAGCGTTTAAGTTGATGCAATATGTCGCCTCAATCGCCTGTAATCCAGGTTCGATGACATTATTATAACCGGATTTCAAAATACGAAATTTCCAATAACCGCACTTTCCAAATGCAACCAAACCGTCAATTTCTTACTCAATATATTATTTTCATTACCTATAATCATTTTGAACCGGAATTTCAACAATTAAATATTTTCAATTTTTTTGCAAAAATCCCTGATGTTAGCCTTACGGATTTTGAACGGATAAAATTGATTGACGCAGATTCTGTATGTTTCGGTTATTTTGCGTTAATGATGTAATTTTGAGTAGATCAGCGTTTAAGTTGGTGCAATATGTCGCCTCAATCGCCTGTAATCCAGGTTCGATGACATTATTATAACCGGATTTCAAAATACGAAATTTCCAATAACCGCACTTTCCAAATGCAACCAAACCGTCAATTTCTTACTCAATATATTATTTTCATTACCTATAATCATTTCGAACCGGAATTTCAACAATTAAATATTTTCAATTTTTTTGCAAAAATCCGTGATGGTTAGCCTTACGGATTTTGAACGGATAAAATTGATTGACGCAGATTCTGTTTGTTTCGGTTATTTTGCGTTAATGATGTAATTTTGAGTAGATCAGCGTTTAAGTTGGTGCAATATGTCGCCTCAATCGCCTGTAATCCAGGTTCGATGACATTATTATAACCGGATTTCAAAATACGAAATTTCCAATAACCGCACTTTCCAAATGCAACCAAACCGTCAATTTCTTACTCAATATATTATTTTCATTACCTATAATCATTTTGAACCGGAATTTCAACAATTAAATATTTTTAATTTTTTTGCAAAAATCCCTGATGGTTAGCCTTACGGATTTTGAACGGATAAAATTGATTGACGCAGATTCTGTATGTTTCGGTTATTTTGCGTTAATGATGTAATTTTGAGTAGATCAGCGTTTAAGTTGGTGCAATATGTCGCCTCAATCGCCTGTAATCCAAGTTCGATGACACTATTATAACCGGATTTCAAAATACGAAATTTCCAATAACCGCACTTTCCAAATGCAACCAAACCGTCAATTTCTTACTCAATATATTATTTTCATTACCTATAATCATTTTGAACCGGAATTTCAACAATTAAATATTTTTAATTTTTTTGCAAAAATCCCTGATGGTTAGCCTTACGGATTTTGAACGGATAAAATTGATTGACGCAGATTCTGTTTGTTTCGGTTATTTTGCGTTAATGATGTAATTTTGAGTAGATCAGCGTTTAAGTTGGTGCAATATGTCGCCTCAATCGCCTGTAATCCAGGTTCGATGACATTATTATAACCGGATTTCAAAATACGAAATTTCCAATAACCGCACTTTCCAAATGCAACCAAACCGTCAATTTCTTACTCAATATATTATTTTCATTACCTATAATCATTTCGAACCGGAATTTCAACAATTAAATATTTTTAATTTTTTTGCAAAAATCCCTGATAGTTAGCCTTACGGATTTTGAACGGATAAAATTGATTGACGCAGATTCTGTTTGTTTCGGTTATTTTGCGTTAATGATGTAATTTTGAGTAGATCAGCGTTTAAGTTGGTGCAATATGTCGCCTCAATCGCCTGAATCCAGGTTCGATGACATTATTATAACCGGATTTCAAAATACGAAATTTCCAATAACCGCACTTTCCAAATGGAACCAAACCGTCAATTTCTTACTCAATATATTATTTTCATTACCTATAATCATTTTGAACCGGAATTTCAACAATTAAATATTTTTAATTTTTTTGCAAAAATCCCTGATGGTTAGCCTTACGGATTTTGAACGGATAAAATTGATTGACGCAGATTCTGTATGTTTCGGTTATTTTGCGTTAATGATGTAATTTTGAGTAGATCAGCGTTTAAGTTGGTGCAATATGTCGCCTCAATCGCCTGAATCCAGGTTCGATGACATTATTATAACCGGATTTCAAAATACGAAATTTCCAATAACCGCACTTTCCAAATGCAACCAAACCGTCAATTTCTTACTCAATATATTATTTTCATTACCTATAATCATTTTGAACCGGAATTTCAACAATTAAATATTTTTAATTTTTTTGCAAAAATCCCTGATGGTTAGCCTTACGGATTTTGAACGGATAAAATTGATTGACGCAGATTCTGTATGTTTCGGTTATTTTGCGTTAATGATGTAATTTTGAGTAGATCAGCGTTTAAGTTGGTGCAATATGTCGCCTCAATCGCCTGAATCCAGGTTCGATGACATTATTATAACCGGATTTCAAAATACGAAATTTCCAATAACCGCACTTTCCAAATGCAACCAAACCGTCAATTTCTTACTCAATATATTATTTTCATTACCTATAATCATTTTGAACCGGAATTTCAACAATTAAATATTTTTAATTTTTTTGCAAAAATCCCTGATGGTTAGCCTTACGGATTTTGAACGGATAAAATTGATTGACGCAGATTCTGTATGTTTCGGTTATTTTGCGTTAATGATGTAATTTTGAGTAGATCAGCGTTTAAGTTGGTGCAATATGTCGCCTCAATCGCCTGTAATCCAAGTTCGATGACACTATTATAACCGGATTTCAAAATACGAAATTTCCAATAACCGCACTTTCCAAATGCAACCAAACCGTCAATTTCTTACTCAATATATTATTTTCATTACCTATAATCATTTTGAACCGGAATTTCAACAATTAAATATTTTTAATTTTTTTGCAAAAATCCCTGATGGTTGCCTTACGGATTTTGAACGGATAAAATTGATTGACGCAGATTCTGTTTGTTTCGGTTATTTTGCGTTAATGATGTAATTTTGAGTAGATCAGCGTTTAAGTTGGTGCAATATGTCGCCTCAATCGCCTGTAATCCAGGTTCGATGACATTATTATAACCGGATTTCAAAATACGAAATTTCCAATAACCGCACTTTCCAAATGCAACCAAACCGTCAATTTCTTACTCAATATATTATTTTCATTACCTATAATCATTTTGAACCGGAATTTCAACAATTTAATAATATTTTTAATTTTTTTGCAAAAATCCCTGATGGTTAGCCTTACGGATTTTGAACGGATAAAATTGATTGACGCAGATTCTGTATGTTTCGGTTATTTTGCGTTAATGATGTAATTTTGAGTAGATCAGCGTTTAAGTTGGTGCAATATGTCGCCTCAATCGCCTGTAATCCAAGTTCGATGACACTATTATAACCGGATTTCAAAATACGAAATTTCCAATAACCGCACTTTCCAAATGCAACCAAACCGTCAATTTCTTACTCAATATATTATTTTCATTACCTATAATCATTTCGAACCGGAATTTCAACAATTAAATATTTTCAATTTTTTTGCAAAAATCCCTGATGGTTAGCCTTACGGATTTTGAACGGATAAAATTGATTGACGCAGATTCTGTTTGTTTCGGTTATTTTGCGTTAATGATGTAATTTTGAGTAGATCAGCGTTTAAGTTGGTGCAATATGTCGCCTCAATCGCCTGTAATCCAGGTCCGATGACATTATTATAACCGGATTTCAAAATACGAAATTTCCAATAACCGCACTTTCCAAATGCAACCAAACCGTCAATTTCTTACTCAATATATTATTTTCATTACCTATAATCATTTTGAACCGGAATTTCAACAATTAAATATTTTTAATTTTTTTGCAAAAATCCCTGATGTTGGCCTTACGGATTTTGAACGGATAAAATTGATTGACGCAGATTCTGTATGTTTCGGTTATTTTGCGTTAATGATGTAATTTTGAGTAGATCAGCGTTTAAGTTGGTGCAATATGTCGCCTCAATCGCCTGAATCCAGGTTCGATGACATTATTATAACCGGATTTCAAAATACGAAATTTCCAATAACCGCACTTTCCAAATGCAACCAAACCGTCAATTTCTTACTCAATATATTATTTTCATTACCTATAATCATTTTGAACCGGAATTTCAACAATTAAATATTTTTAATTTTTTTGCAAAAATCCCTGATGGTTGCCTTACGGATTTTGAACGGATAAAATTGATTGACGCAGATTCTGTTTGTTTCGGTTATTTTGCGTTAATGATGTAATTTTGAGTAGATCAGCGTTTAAGTTGGTGCAATATGTCGCCTCAATCGCCTGTAATCCAGGTTCGATGACACTATTATAACCGGATTTCAAAATACGAAATTTCCAATAACCGCACTTTCCAAATGCAACCAAACCGTCAATTTCTTACTCAATATATTATTTTCATTACCTATAATCATTTTGAACCGGAATTTCAACAATTAAATATTTTTAATTTTTTTGCAAAAATCCCTGATGGTTAGTTAGCCTTACGGATTTTGAACGGATAAAATTGATTGAAGCAGATTCTGTTTGTTTCGGTTATTTTGCGTTAATGATGTAATTTTGAGTAGATCAGCGTTTAAGTTGGTGCAATATGTCGCCTCAATCGCCTGTAATCCAGGTTCGATGACATTATTATAACCGGATTTCAAAATACGAAATTTCCAATAACCGCACTTTCCAAATGCAACCAAACCGTCAATTTCTTACTCAATATATTATTTTCATTACCTATAATCATTTTGAACCGTGTTACAGGCTGGCACTGCCAACCTGCAGATATTCACTAAGCTCCTGCAGAGGCCTCCACGGTGATGTTTTGCCGGCTACGTTCTCAGCGAGAAGTGCGAGGGTCGTGGGGTTTGAGGCATGCAGGGCTCCTGGCCTACACCGTGATTAACAGAAAGTTGGGGAAACGCAAATAATAAATAAAAACCGTAGTTCCGCCGAAATTCGTCGGCCGGAACTTGAGGAACGAACAACTCAAGAATTATAAACCGAGAACGGTGCCTTGGTGCGCGCATCCATCCGAATTCAAACGGGGCCAAGCCCTGGTTACGGAATTGGATGCGGGCACCAAGGGACCGCCAACACTAAACCGACACAGAGGGAGTCTCCGCTCCCATCATACACAACCGAAAAATTTAATATTTCATTTTATAATATTTTGTTTTTAAAAGGAAAACGAAAAGAAAACAGAAAACAAAGCGAAACACCTTCCCTTTTCCCCCGTACCACGACAAGAGAGAACGAGAGAGAGAGAGAACAATATGCACCGAGCGCGCACCCGCTGTGCGGCGCTCGATTACAAAAATTTAAAAATTTAATAAAATATACAAAAAAATATATATAAAAAATATAAAAAATCGAAAAAGTTTAAAAATAAAAAAAAAATAAAAAAAAAAATTGTACCTTGTTTTTAAATAAAAAAATTCTGTTGCGGCCTTGTGCGACCGTCCTGCCACAAGGGACCCCTATCCCCCGGACCGTTGCGGTGCCTTTCACCGTTACCAATAACAACGAGGTGCCGGTTGGCAACCCGTTACGTTGCGGGGCCTTTCCCCGATACCAAAAAGATTAAATCGGGCAACCGGTTGGTCGGCTACCCGTTCGTTGCGGCAGACCACCGATAACCACAAAAAAATATCACGGCTGGCCTCACCTGGCCGCCGTACGCACACCAGACAAAATTTGACCTTGATCGGCAGCCGCGTTGTTTCTTTCACCATGTGGTACTAACTGGATATTTGTGACACCGTAATGCTGTACTCGTAGCGATCCCGTACCACGCTGACCAATTTCCGGGATTAAAACACGATAATTATTAATTCGGTGCCCGTAGATATTTGACAACAAATCTTGAATGCAAGCAAACTGGACTTTTCCCAGCACCAAACTCGAATTTTAATGATCGATTTATCTGAGTCGACCACGTTACAAAAACACCACCGAACTCCACTTTATGCCCGTAGTTTTATTTGCCAAGGCGCCATATAACTTTGTAATTTTATATTTATTTAACTGTACAAAATGTGTTTCTTTAGAAAACAAATGCGCACAAATTTTTATAATTTACTGTTGGTTAAATTTATTTTACCAAACAAAAAATTTAAATTAATTTAATTTTCTCTAATCGAACCTCAAACACGTGTAAATAAAATGGATGCACTTTTGATGTAATGCCCGATTGTGTTGTTCCTTCTACAACTACGACAATTCCTTCAATTGCATTCCCTCTCCAATCAAACAACAAAATTTTTATATTTTTTTTTTTCACGAAAATCCAAATAAGACTTTATTTTTCATTTACAAAATTTCTAGCACATAGATATCTTAATATCACTCCATTATAAAAATTCCAATCTCTATTATAAAACCAGACCGTTCTTATTACAACCAAAATTCTACTCTATATCAAATCACAACTCGATTTTTTTTTTTTTATCACCAAAATCAAAACTCGAATTTTTCACAAAAATCAAAACTCGACTTGAAAATCACCAACTGAATGAATGACAACACAAAAAAAATATTCGAGCGTCGCACAGCTCGTAAAACGTTCTAGAAGAAATTAATCTCTCTTCTCTGTCTCTCCCTTATATCAAATTTTCGTTGATATAAGGGAGATAGACATATAAGAAAAACATTTCTTCCAAAACGTTTTACTTTGCACACACTCGATGCATTGTTCTCTCTCTCTCCCATTTTTGTTTTACTACCAACCAAACGAACAAAAACATACGAGAATCCCTCCACACGGAACGCGTTCAGACACCAACAACACAGAGGCAAGAAACCGAGAGTAAAAACATAAAATCTAACAAAATATGGGGATGTCACGCGTAAACGAATATTATGTCTTGTTACAGACAACACAGTCGTAACAAACGTGGGAACGTCCCACACCCTGAGACGTCTCATAAGCCGGGCCTAAAACAAACAATGGGATCGAGATAACAAACGATGTAAACAAACGAGGGGGGCGATATGATTAGGCACGAATGTCTTTAAGGTGGTAAGTACCTAGGTTTTTGCCACTCAGATCTTCGACTGCGTACGCCACTTGTCCTACTTTACCGGAAATTACCGCGGGTTTAAATTTGCTAGCCAATTTGGCGGAAAATTTATTCACCGCATCGCTCAAAACAAAAGATCGTACAAAGACGGGTTGGCCAACTCGAAAAGAACGCTTATTACTACGCAGGTTGTAATGTTGAGACCCCTTTTCGTGTGCTACGCGTAAGTAGTGAGTTATACGATCTTTTAGGAGGTTTACTCGATCTGGCTTAGCCCATACCTGGACTTCGCTGGGATCATGTTCATCGAGTAATCGTCGCAGTGAATAATCCGAACCATGCATCGACATATGTTGACCGAACACGACATAATGAGGGGAATAATGTATCGTATCATGTACAGCATTTCGTAACGCGGCTGCAATTTCTTGCAAATTCTTGTCCCACAAATTATGATCGTGATCGCTCAAATATGATCGAATGCTAGCAATTAAAGTTCTATTGACACGCTCGGAGGCGTTGCTTTGAGGCGAATACAAAGGCGTTCGAATGTGCGTTACGCCGTACTTAGCCAACAAGTCTTTAAATAGATTCGAGGTGAACTGCTTCCCATTGTCGGACGTGATTATTTCGGGAACCGAGAACAACAGAAATATTTCGTTTTCTAAGAATCGACACAGCAAAAGAGCAGACGCTTCCCGTAGAGGTTTTACAACGACAAATTTCGAGTAATGATCCAAGATGATAACGATGCAGGTATTACCGAGTTTCGAACGTGGATACGGACCCAAAAAATCAACATACAATTTTTGGAACGGGCGAGTTGACGTGACCTGAGCTCCCATGGCTGGTTGGGTAGAGAAATTAACAGCTTTGTTCATTTTACAATTAGTGCAGCTAGCAACGTATTGTTTAACCTGTTTTGCCATTTGAGGCCAGTAAAATTGACGCTGAAGGCGCTCGAGAGTTTTGCTGCCGCCTAAATGTGCTGAAGTGGGAGGTACGTGAGCCTGTTCGATAAGCGTTGAAGTTAAGGAATTAGGAATAACAAGTTTCCAATTCGAAAGATCGGTATCCGTATATTTAAAACCGAAGGAAGGGGATATTAATAGTTTATCATCCTGGATCTTGTAGTTGTGCGAACAGTCTTTTAATGAACGAATTTTCGCGATCTGATCGACGTAATCTGGATCTTGGAACGCAACCGAATTTTGATCAACGTGTAGAATGGGGACTGAAGAAGGTATTAACGCATTCACGGAAGGGTCGATATTTTTACTCGACAAGGCTGGATCTCCAAATTGAACACCAGGATCAGGCGTGCTCTTACTTTCGGAATCATCCTCACAAGGAGCGGATTCATCCGGAAAAGCTCGAGACAACGCATCAGGTACAACGTTAACTGAACCTTTTCGGTATCCAATCTGAAAATCCAGCGCTTGGAGTTTAAGACTCCATCTCGCCAAACGTCCGGAGAGGTCTTTTTGACTCATTAGCCAGCGCAAACTGGAATGGTCAGTGTAAATGACGAACGGATAACCTTCCACGTAGGGACGGAATTTTCGCACGCTGAGGACGGCAGCGTAGCATTCCAGCTCGGTCACCGAGTAGTTTCGCTGCGCCGCATTGAGCTTATGGGAATAAAACTCAATGGGCCGCTCTACCCCCTCGGCGTCCACCTGAAATAAGACACTACCGACCCCGACGGCACTGGCATCACACTGAACAAAAAAAGGTTTTGTATAATCAGGATGCGTCAATACAGGAGCCGTTGACAAGGCGGTTTTGAGAGCATTAAAAGAAGAGTCAGCAGCTGCAGACCAACATACTTTAGTGTTTTTACCAGTAAGATCGGTGAGAGAAGAAGCTAAGGAGGCGAAATTTGGAATGAAGCGACGGTACCATCCGCACATTCCCAGAAAACGTCTAATCTGTTTCGTCGTTTTCGGAATAGGGTACTCCAGAATAGCTTTACATTTATCTGGGTTTGTACGGAGGCAGCCATCACCCACAATATAACCTAAATAGTCTACTTCTTTCAACACAAACTTACTTTTGGTCAAATTGATTGTTAAACCAGCGTCCTTCAGATATCCAGCAACCTGTTTTAGCAAATCGAAATGTTCAGCCAGAGTGGAGGATGTGACCAGAAGGTCATCGAGGTACACAAAGACCTTATCGTGTAGCTGGTACGGGATCACGCGGTGCATCAAGCGACAAAGCGTCTGCGGTGCGTTGCACAAGCCAAACGGCATCACCTTGAACTGATACAAGGGCCGTCCAGGAACCGTAAACGCTGTTTTATCGCGGGATGCTGGGTCGAGTGGGATCTGCCAAAAGGCATCCTTTAAATCAATCGCCGAAATGAATCGGGTGTGTCCCAAACGACCCAACAATCCGTTGATTATGGGCAGCGGATACGCATCCTTGACGGTGGCCTTGTTCAGTTCTCTAGCATCCAAGCACAGACGAACCTTGCCATTGGCCTTACGCACCAACGTGACCGGTGAACACCAGGAACTTTGTGACTCCTCGATGACCCCCAAAGACAACATCCTATCCAACTCGGCATACATGAGTTTCTGGATAGCTGGGGACACGGAATAAAAACGTTGTTTGACTGGTTTTGCGGAACCGACATCGATCATATGAGTGATGAGGGATGTGTGGCCCAAACCTAAAATATCGCTGCTCGGAAAAGATTCGCGAATGAGATCCAATTTACGACGATCATCAGATGTTAAAATATGGAATTTGGGTGTGTTGGTAGTTTCACCTAATTCGTCCGAATTATTCAACGCGGAGATTTTTGGGGAAATTCCAAAACGATTCCAAAAATCGATACCCAAATAAAGCGGTTGTTCCAAGGAAGGGACAACGTGAAAATTCATAAATTTAGTGACTCCGTTGAATTCGACGTTAGCTCGGATATAACCAAAGACTCGTTGGACTTGGCCACTCGCGGTAGTTATAGTGGAAGGAAAGTTATGGAATTCAACAAATGGATTTGACATAAGTTTCTCCGATCCACTCCCGAGAACACTGACACTCGCCCCGCTGTCGAGAAGACCCTTAAAAGGAATCTTATTTATTAAGACCTGGGCGTAAGGCCGAGTGTCACTACCCTCGGAGAATAGAACGGAGGAAATCACATCATTTCTCATTGCGACGCGACGGTTCCAATATTTTTTTGAACGCTTTAAACGATCTAACTTTGCCAATGATGGGGCATTATAGAAAAATTTAAGAGCGACAGGAAGGGAGGAAGGATTGGATGGGGAAGAAGGATCGGGAAAGGAATCATTACTGGCAGACGAGCTTACTTCATCGTCGGATTCGAATAGGAGCGGATTTCCGCGTCCGTATTGCTCGCAGCATCCTCCAGAATCGGTTTGAGTGGATTTGTCCGTGGTAACATCAGTCTGGGTTGCGGTTGTGGTTGTGGTGATTCTCGTGGCCCAGTCCTCCAAGAACCACTGCTCTGGTTTTCCGACAATCTCGATTGAGTGTTTCTCTCCTCGGCACAACGTCGACAACGCGCAGATATCGTCCCTCGTAGCCCACATCGATAGCAAAACAATCCAACGGGAGCCAATTGACAATCCATGAACGTGTGACCCATATCCGAACAATTAAAGCAGACGATATTTTTACTATGATTGGCATGTTGTTTGTAAACCAATCCCGAACTGCCTGCTGGGACTTGTCCACCCGAACGTCTCGCTGCTGCCGACGAATACCTGCTCCCCGTTTGAATTGCGGATACTGAGTTATCGGGTAGAACATCAGTTAAGGGATAATTCTCATAAGAGTCATATACTCCAACATCATCATACGGACTGCCTGATAACTCATTGATCACGCGTCGTGGATGGATTGCAGGATCCGCCGGAGCTTTGAGCCGCCGGAAAGACTCCTCCCAAGCAGAACAGCTTTTGATTAGTTCGTTGATGCTGCTGAACCGACGATCTGTAAGGTGGTATTGTAGCGTAGGCTTCATGTTGTTCAGCAAAATTTGAATGAGCTCTTCGTCTGAGTACGGCGTTCGACATTGTAGTGTGAGGGTCCATACATGGTTGTAGAAATCCAGGAAGCTTTCGTTCGGTTGTTGTTTACGTGCCTCGACCATTCTGCGGATTTCGTAATTTGTGCGACGATCTTGAAAGCGCTCGATAATTCCGCTTCGTAGTTCTGACCAGGTCGCGTGCGGGTTGTGTTTACGAAATGTCCAGTACCACTGCAACGCGAGGTCCTTTAGAATGGTATGGAGCTCCAATAATAAGATTTGCTCGGATAATCCCCGGGATGAAGCGATGGTATCAACTTGAAACAGGAACATATCGATGTTGATTCCTGATGGAGATCCCGTGAAACTTAGTCCACTACCGGACAACAAACGTCGATCGACAAATTTTGGCGATACTGGCGAACTAGTGGACGTCGGAGGCGCGCGATCCTGTACGGTGGGAATCGGGATGTCTTGTGAGAACAGATTATTTCCGACGATTTGAGTCTGGAGGTTGTTTTGCCGTTGATCCAACTTTACCAGCTGTTGTGATACCATTTCGAACTTTTGCAGCATGGATTCCAAGAGTGTGGTCTGTGCATTTGATTGTTGTACCGCCGCGTGATTCGTTTGGATCTGGCCAAGAAGATCCTCCAAAGTGCATCTTCGCTCCTGCGGTTGTGGGTTGTCAGAATCATCCTCGCTACCGAGGTTTTGAACTTGAATCTCGTCATTTTGTTCCTCATGGAGAGGTATTTCCACCGTGAGATGTACGCCCTTTGCGCTTTCTATGGAAACGTTCAATTTTTCCTGGTCATCCAGGTACATCTGCAGACTGGTCAAGAGTGCCGAACATGCCTGATGTGCCTTACGCGCGGACTGCTCGTATGTCGGTGATTTAAATGCGCGGCTAAGCCGACCTGCCAAATGTAATAAACGAGAGTGGTACCGTTGCACCAATAGCAAGAGATCTTCTGTCGCCGGATCCAACACTGTGATCGCTCCCCGAATCTCCGCCAATTTCTTGAGACACGTTGAGATCTCAATATCCGGTCTCTTCGATGCGCTTGTATGCATTTTTCCGGGCGCTGGTTTAGTCTCGGCCTGCTCACTTCGGACCGCTTCCTCGAGTTGATGAATTGCATCTGATGTGTCGAAGCGTATGTCACGAAGGAGACATTCCACCTCCACTTCGTCTCGTTGCAGTAGATTTACGTCCATTTTGGATTATATCAGGGTAAAGGAGTAAGTTTGGTTAATTCGACAAAAAAAACGTAGTCTTTATTGATTTATAAAAATACAAAAATTTTAATTCAAAATAACTCTAACTCAAACGGAAGGTTTTAAATTAGAGGAAATTACAACTAAAGATATTCCACACCCACTATAACTAGATAATAAAAAAAACACGAAATATTTTTATAAATAACACGAAAAGGAATGGATACCTTGTAAGAGTTTGTGGGTCCAGTATTCCCACGATTAGTTTAACGACGGATAGGACGAGATACCCCCGAAAGTGGCGCTTTTCGATGAGAACCTAATTTGGGGGGGCTCGTTAAAATAATTACAACAAAAATTCAATCAATGAATATCAAATCGTGATAAACAACCAGAAAGTTACCCCGTGCGTTGGATAATACTCAATTCGAATGTGAATTTGGTTAACTTCCACTCGATCCCACGGATGGTTACGTTGGATACGTGGTTCTACGTCCGAGTTATCCCACACTGTACGTCTTTGAGGTCTTTCTGGCGTATCCCACGGATTAGAATTCATACAAAATAATAATAAACAAAATTTAATAATAATAACAACGTAGCTAATGAAACTACCAACACACCCAGATAAGGAGGCAAAGTAGCAAGAAAAAAAACAAATAAGGTAATAATAAAAAGGAAGGAATGGTTACCTTGTGGTGGTTTGTGGGTCCCGTATTCCCACGGTTAGTTTAACGACGGAAGACGAGATACCCCCCAAAGTGGCGCTTTTCGATGAGAACCTAATTTGGAGGGGCTCGTTGAAATTTGAAACGATACGAAAAAAAAACAATTCAAGCAACTACCAACACACCCAACGGTATGCAGGCAGGAGGCCGATACTCAAGAGATACAAAGGAAAAAGGAAAATAAAATCAAAATGAAATACTAATAAACCCGAGGATTCCAATACAACCCATAGATCTATAAACCAAAATCAAAAACAATATCAAAATATCAAATAAACAAATAAAGTTTATCAAAAAAAAATTTTTTAATTAATACCACGATACGGATGGTATGATGAGAGTGGAAACCCCACTCCGTGTCAGCTAAATAATAAAATAATAAAGAAATAATAATAATAAAATAATAATAACAGTTGTTGTTCCTCAAATTTCGGTCGAGAAATTTCGGGGCAAGGAAAATGAAGCTAAGCTAAACCCCAGACAAATGACATCCAAGCTCCACCACAATCGGACACAACATAGTGGAAATGGGAAAGAGCTCGGAAGTCGGATGTCTGAAGAATAGGGGATGACACCCCCCATCTACGCGCAATCAAACAGCCCGTGCTGGTTGCGATCGTAGATAAGGAATGTCAACCGGGAGACTGGCTCTGGTGTGCGCGTCCATGCGAATTCAAACAATGCGAAACATCGGTTTCGACACTGGACGCGCACGCCAAAGGGAGTGAAGCTACAAATAATAAAAATAAAAAAATTATCAAAATTCGCGAAATAATTTGGGCGCCACTGTTACAGGCTGGCACTGCCAACCTGCAGATATTCACTAAGCTCCTGCAGAGGCCTCCACGGTGATGTTTTGCCGGCTACGTTCTCAGCGAGAAGTGCGAGGGTCGTGGGGTTTGAGGCATGCAGGGCTCCTGGCCTACACCGTGATTAACAGAAAGTTGGGGAAACGCAAATAATAAATAAAAACCGTAGTTCCGCCGAAATTCGTCGGCCGGAACTTGAGGAACGAACAACTCAAGAATTATAAACCGAGAACGGTGCCTTGGTGCGCGCATCCATCCGAATTCAAACGGGGCCAAGCCCTGGTTACGGAATTGGATGCGGGCACCAAGGGACCGCCAACACTAAACCGACACAGAGGGAGTCTCCGCTCCCATCATACACAACCGAAAAATTTAATATTTCATTTTATAATATTTTGTTTTTAAAAGGAAAACGAAAAGAAAACAGAAAACAAAGCGAAACACCTTCCCTTTTCCCCCGTACCACGACAAGAGAGAACGAGAGAGAGAGAGAACAATATGCACCGAGCGCGCACCCGCTGTGCGGCGCTCGATTACAAAAATTTAAAAATTTAATAAAATATACAAAAAAATATATATAAAAAATATAAAAAATCGAAAAAGTTTAAAAATAAAAAAAAAATAAAAAAAAAAATTGTACCTTGTTTTTAAATAAAAAAATTCTGTTGCGGCCTTGTGCGACCGTCCTGCCACAAGGGACCCCTATCCCCCGGACCGTTGCGGTGCCTTTCACCGTTACCAATAACAACGAGGTGCCGGTTGGCAACCCGTTACGTTGCGGGGCCTTTCCCCGATACCAAAAAGATTAAATCGGGCAACCGGTTGGTCGGCTACCCGTTCGTTGCGGCAGACCACCGATAACCACAAAAAAATATCACGGCTGGCCTCACCTGGCCGCCGTACGCACACCAGACAAAATTTGACCTTGATCGGCAGCCGCGTTGTTTCTTTCACCATGTGGTACTAACTGGATATTTGTGACACCGTAATGCTGTACTCGTAGCGATCCCGTACCACGCTGACCAATTTCCGGGATTAAAACACGATAATTATTAATTCGGTGCCCGTAGATATTTGACAACAAATCTTGAATGCAAGCAAACTGGACTTTTCCCAGCACCAAACTCGAATTTTAATGATCGATTTATCTGAGTCGACCACGTTACAAAAACACCACCGAACTCCACTTTATGCCCGTAGTTTTATTTGCCAAGGCGCCATATAACTTTGTAATTTTATATTTATTTAACTGTACAAAATGTGTTTCTTTAGAAAACAAATGCGCACAAATTTTTATAATTTACTGTTGGTTAAATTTATTTTACCAAACAAAAAATTTAAATTAATTTAATTTTCTCTAATCGAACCTCAAACACGTGTAAATAAAATGGATGCACTTTTGATGTAATGCCCGATTGTGTTGTTCCTTCTACAACTACGACAATTCCTTCAATTGCATTCCCTCTCCAATCAAACAACAAAATTTTTATATTTTTTTTTTTCACGAAAATCCAAATAAGACTTTATTTTTCATTTACAAAATTTCTAGCACATAGATATCTTAATATCACTCCATTATAAAAATTCCAATCTCTATTATAAAACCAGACCGTTCTTATTACAACCAAAATTCTACTCTATATCAAATCACAACTCGATTTTTTTTTTTTTATCACCAAAATCAAAACTCGAATTTTTCACAAAAATCAAAACTCGACTTGAAAATCACCAACTGAATGAATGACAACACAAAAAAAATATTCGAGCGTCGCACAGCTCGTAAAACGTTCTAGAAGAAATTAATCTCTCTTCTCTGTCTCTCCCTTATATCAAATTTTCGTTGATATAAGGGAGATAGACATATAAGAAAAACATTTCTTCCAAAACGTTTTACTTTGCACACACTCGATGCATTGTTCTCTCTCTCTCCCATTTTTGTTTTACTACCAACCAAACGAACAAAAACATACGAGAATCCCTCCACACGGAACGCGTTCAGACACCAACAACACAGAGGCAAGAAACCGAGAGTAAAAACATAAAATCTAACAAAATATGGGGATGTCACGCGTAAACGAATATTATGTCTTGTTACAGACAACACAGTCGTAACAACCGGAATTTCAACAATTAAATATTTTTAATTTTTTTGCAAAAATCCCTGATGGTTAGCCTTACGGATTTTGAACGGATAAAATTGATTGACGCAGATTCTGTTTGTTTCGGTTATTTTGCGTTAATGATGTAATTTTGAGTAGATCAGCGTTTAAGTTGGTGCAATATGTCGCCTCAATCGCCTGTAATCCAGGTTCGATGACATTATTATAACCGGATTTCAAAATACGAAATTTCCAATAACCGCACTTTCCAAATGCAACCAAACCGTCAATTTCTTACTCAATATATTATTTTCATTACCTATAATCATTTTGAACCGGAATTTCAACAATTAAATATTTTTAATTTTTTTGCAAAAATCCCTGATGGTTAGCCTTACGGATTTTGAACGGATAAAATTGATTGACGCAGATTCTGTTTGTTTCGGTTATTTTGCGTTAATGATGTAATTTTGAGTAGATCAGCGTTTAAGTTGGTGCAATATGTCGCCTCAATCGCCTGAATCCAGGTTCGATGACATTATTATAACCGGATTTCAAAATACGAAATTTCCAATAACCGCACTTTCCAAATGCAACCAAACCGTCAATTTCTTACTCAATATATTATTTTCATTACCTATAATCATTTTGAACCGGAATTTCAACAATTAAATATTTTTAATTTTTTTGCAAAAATCCCTGATGGTTAGCCTTACGGATTTTGAACGGATAAAATTGATTGACGCAGATTCTGTATGTTTCGGTTATTTTGCGTTAATGATGTAATTTTGAGTAGATCAGCGTTTAAGTTGGTGCAATATGTCGCCTCAATCGCCTGTAATCCAGGTTCGATGACACTATTATAACCGGATTTCAAAATACGAAATTTCCAATAACCGCACTTTCCAAATGCAACCAAACCGTCAATTTCTTACTCAATATATTATTTTCATTACCTATAATCATTTTGAACCGGAATTTCAACAATTAAATATTTTTAATTTTTTTGCAAAAATCCCTGATGGTTAGCCTTACGGATTTTGAACGGATAAAATTGATTGACGCAGATTCTGTATGTTTCGGTTATTTTGCGTTAATGATGTAATTTTGAGTAGATCAGCGTTTAAGTTGGTGCAATATGTCGCCTCAATCGCCTGTAATCCAGGTTCGATGACACTATTATAACCGGATTTCAAAATACGAAATTTCCAATAACCGCACTTTCCAAATGCAACCAAACCGTCAATTTCTTACTCAATATATTATTTTCATTACCTATAATCATTTTGAACCGGAATTTCAACAATTAAATATTTTTAATTTTTTTGCAAAAATCCCTGATGGTTAGCCTTACGGATTTTGAACGGATAAAATTGATTGACGCAGATTCTGTTTGTTTCGGTTATTTTGCGTTAATGATGTAATTTTGAGTAGATCAGCGTTTAAGTTGGTGCAATATGTCGCCTCAATCGCCTGTAATCCAGGTTCGATGACATTATTATAACCGGATTTCAAAATACGAAATTTCCAATAACCGCACTTTCCAAATGCAACCAAACCGTCAATTTCTTACTCAATATATTATTTTCATTACCTATAATCATTTTGAACCGGAATTTCAACAATTAAATATTTTTAATTTTTTTGCAAAAATCCCTGATGGTTAGCCTTACGGATTTTGAACGGATAAAATTGATTGACGCAGATTCTGTATGTTTCGGTTATTTTGCGTTAATGATGTAATTTTGAGTAGATCAGCGTTTAAGTTGGTGCAATATGTCGCCTCAATCGCCTGTAATCCAGGTTCGATGACACTATTATAACCGGATTTCAAAATACGAAATTTCCAATAACCGCACTTTCCAAATGCAACCAAACCGTCAATTTCTTACTCAATATATTATTTTCATTACCTATAATCATTTTGAACCGGAATTTCAACAATTAAATATTTTTAATTTTTTTGCAAAAATCCCTGATGGTTAGCCTTACGGATTTTGAACGGATAAAATTGATTGACGCAGATTCTGTTTGTTTCGGTTATTTTGCGTTAATGATGTAATTTTGAGTAGATCAGCGTTTAAGTTGGTGCAATATGTCGCCTCAATCGCCTGTAATCCAGGTTCGATGACATTATTATAACCGGATTTCAAAATACGAAATTTCCAATAACCGCACTTTCCAAATGCAACCAAACCGTCAATTTCTTACTCAATATATTATTTTCATTACCTATAATCATTTTGAACCGGAATTTCAACAATTAAATATTTTTAATTTTTTTGCAAAAATCCCTGATGGTTAGCCTTACGGATTTTGAACGGATAAAATTGATTGACGCAGATTCTGTTTGTTTCGGTTATTTTGCGTTAATGATGTAATTTTGAGTAGATCAGCGTTTAAGTTGGTGCAATATGTCGCCTCAATCGCCTGTAATCCAGGTTCGATGACATTATTATAACCGGATTTCAAAATACGAAATTTCCAATAACCGCACTTTCCAAATGCAACCAAACCGTCAATTTCTTACTCAATATATTATTTTCATTACCTATAATCATTTTGAACCGGAATTTCAACAATTAAATATTTTTAATTTTTTTGCAAAAATCCCTGATGGTTAGCCTTACGGATTTTGAACGGATAAAATTGATTGACGCAGATTCTGTATGTTTCGGTTATTTTGCGTTAATGATGTAATTTTGAGTAGATCAGCGTTTAAGTTGGTGCAATATGTCGCCTCAATCGCCTGTAATCCAGGTTCGATGACACTATTATAACCGGATTTCAAAATACGAAATTTCCAATAACCGCACTTTCCAAATGGAACCAAACCGTCAATTTCTTACTCAATATATTATTTTCATTACCTATAATCATTTTGAACCGGAATTTCAACAATTAAATATTTTTAATTTTTTTGCAAAAATCCCTGATGGTTAGCCTTACGGATTTTGAACGGATAAAATTGATTGACGCAGATTCTGTATGTTTCGGTTATTTTGCGTTAATGATGTAATTTTGAGTAGATCAGCGTTTAAGTTGGTGCAATATGTCGCCTCAATCGCCTGTAATCCAGGTTCGATGACACTATTATAACCGGATTTCAAAATACGAAATTTCCAATAACCGCACTTTCCAAATGCAACCAAACCGTCAATTTCTTACTCAATATATTATTTTCATTACCTATAATCATTTTGAACCGGAATTTCAACAATTAAATATTTTTAATTTTTTTGCAAAAATCCCTGATGGTTAGCCTTACGGATTTTGAACGGATAAAATTGATTGACGCAGATTCTGTTTGTTTTGGTTATTTTGCGTTAATGATGTAATTTTGAGTAGATCAGCGTTTAAGTTGGTGCAATATGTCGCCTCAATCGCCTGTAATCCAGGTTCGATGACATTATTATAACCGGATTTCAAAATACGAAATTTCCAATAACCGCACTTTCCAAATGCAACCAAACCGTCAATTTCTTACTCAATATATTATTTTCATTACCTATAATCATTTTGAACCGGAATTTCAACAATTAAATATTTTTAATTTTTTTGCAAAAATCCCTGATGGTTAGCCTTACGGATTTTGAACGGATAAAATTGATTGACGCAGATTCTGTTTGTTTCGGTTATTTTGCGTTAATGATGTAATTTTGAGTAGATCAGCGTTTAAGTTGGTGCAATATGTCGCCTCAATCGCCTGTAATCCAGGTTCGATGACATTATTATAACCGGATTTCAAAATACGAAATTTCCAATAACCGCACTTTCCAAATGCAACCAAACCGTCAATTTCTTACTCAATATATTATTTTCATTACCTATAATCATTTTGAACCGGAATTTCAACAATTAAATATTTTTAATTTTTTTGCAAAAATCCCTGATGGTTAGCCTTACGGATTTTGAACGGATAAAATTGATTGACGCAGATTCTGTATGTTTCGGTTATTTTGCGTTAATGATGTAATTTTGAGTAGATCAGCGTTTAAGTTGGTGCAATATGTCGCCTCAATCGCCTGAATTCAGGTTCGATGACATTATTATAACCGGATTTCAAAATACGAAATTTCCAATAACCGCACTTTCCAAATGCAACCAAACCGTCAATTTCTTACTCAATATATTATTTTCATTACCTATAATCATTTTGAACCGGAATTTCAACAATTAAATATTTTCAATTTTTTTGCAAAAATCCCTGATGGTTAGCCTTACGGATTTTGAACGGATAAAATTGATTGACGCAGATTCTGTTTGTTTTGGTTATTTTGCGTTAATGATGTAATTTTGAGTAGATCAGCGTTTAAGTTGGTGCAATATGTCGCCTCAATCGCCTGTAATCCAGGTTCGATGACATTATTATAACCGGATTTCAAAATACGAAATTTCCAATAACCGCACTTTCCAAATGCAACCAAACCGTCAATTTCTTACTCAATATATTATTTTCATTACCTATAATCATTTTGAACCGGAATTTCAACAATTAAATATTTTTAATTTTTTTGCAAAAATCCCTGATGGTTAGCCTTACGGATTTTGAACGGATAAAATTGATTGACGCAGATTCTGTTTGTTTCGGTTATTTTGCGTTAATGATGTAATTTTGAGTAGATCAGCGTTTAAGTTGATGCAATATGTCGCCTCAATCGCCTGTAATCCAGGTTCGATGACATTATTATAACCGGATTTCAAAATACGAAATTTCCAATAACCGCACTTTCCAAATGCAACCAAACCGTCAATTTCTTACTCAATATATTATTTTCATTACCTATAATCATTTTGAACCGGAATTTCAACAATTAAATATTTTTAATTTTTTTGCAAAAATCCCTGATGGTTAGCCTTACGGATTTTGAACGGATAAAATTGATTGACGCAGATTCTGTTTGTTTCGGTTATTTTGCGTTAATGATGTAATTTTGAGTAGATCAGCGTTTAAGTTGGTGCAATATGTCGCCTCAATCGCCTGTAATCCAGGTTCGATGACATTATTATAACCGGATTTCAAAATACGAAATTTCCAATAACCGCACTTTCCAAATGCAACCAAACCGTCAATTTCTTACTCAATATATTATTTTCATTACCTATAATCATTTTGAACCGGAATTTCAACAATTAAATATTTTCAATTTTTTTGCAAAAATCCCTTTTTCTGCAAAAATCCCGCCTTACGGATTTTGAACGGATAAAATTGATTGACGCAGATTCTGTATGTTTCGGTTATTTTGCGTTAATGATGTAATTTTGAGTAGATCAGCGTTTAAGTTGATGCAATATGTCGCCTCAATCGCCTGTAATCCAGGTTCGATGACATTATTATAACCGGATTTCAAAATACGAAATTTCCAATAACCGCACTTTCCAAATGCAACCAAACCGTCAATTTCTTCCTCAATATATTATTTTCATTACCTATAATCATTTTGAACCGGAATTTCAACAATTAAATATTTTCAATTTTTTTGCAAAAATCCCTTTTTCTGCAAAAATCCCGCCTTACGGATTTTGAACGGATAAAATTGATTGACGCAGATTCTGTATGTTTCGGTTATTTTGCGTTAATGATGTAATTTTGAGTAGATCAGCGTTTAAGTTGATGCAATATGTCGCCTCAATCGCCTGTAATCCAGGTTCGATGACATTATTATAACCGGATTTCAAAATACGAAATTTCCAATAACCGCACTTTCCAAATGCAACCAAACCGTCAATTTCTTACTCAATATATTATTTTCATTACCTATAATCATTTTGAACCGGAATTTCAACAATTAAATATTTTTAATTTTTTTGCAAAAATCCCTGATGGTTAGCCTTACGGATTTTGAACGGATAAAATTGATTGACGCAGATTCTGTTTGTTTCGGTTATTTTGCGTTAATGATGTAATTTTGAGTAGATCAGCGTTTAAGTTGGTGCAATATGTCGCCTCAATCGCCTGTAATCCAGGTTCGATGACATTATTATAACCGGATTTCAAAATACGAAATTTCCAATAACCGCACTTTCCAAATGCAACCAAACCGTCAATTTCTTACTCAATATATTATTTTCATTACCTATAATCATTCCGAACCGGAATTTCAACAATTAAATATTTTCAATTTTTTTGCAAAAATCCGTGATGGTTAGCCTTACGGATTTTGAACGGATAAAATTGATTGACGCGGATTCTGTTTGTTTCGGTTATTTTGCGTTAATGATGTAATTTTGAGTAGATCAGCGTTTAAGTTGGTGCAATATGTCGCCTCAATCGCCTGTAATCCAGGTTCGATGACATTATTATAACCGGATTTCAAAATACGAAATTTCCAATAACCGCACTTTCCAAATGCAACCAAACCGTCAATTTCTTACTCAATATATTATTTTCATTACCTATAATCATTTCGAACCGGAATTTCAACAATTAAATATTTTCAATTTTTTTGCAAAAATCCCTGATGGTTAGCCTTACGGATTTTGAACGGATAAAATTGATTGACGCAGATTCTGTTTGTTTCGGTTATTTTGCGTTAATGATGTAATTTTGAGTAGATCAGCGTTTAAGTTGGTGCAATATGTCGCCTCAATCGCCTGTAATCCAGGTTCGATGACATTATTATAACCGGATTTCAAAATACGAAATTTCCAATAACCGCACTTTCCAAATGCAACCAAACCGTCAATTTCTTACTCAATATATTATTTTCATTACCTATAATCATTTTGAACCGGAATTTCAACAATTAAATATTTTTAATTTTTTTGCAAAAATCCCTGATGGCTAGCCTTACGGATTTTGAACGGATAAAATTGATTGACGCGGATTCTGTTTGTTTCGGTTATTTTGCGTTAATGATGTAATTTTGAGTAGATCAGCGTTTAAGTTGGTGCAATATGTCGCCTCAATCGCCTGTAATCCAGGTTCGATGACATTATTATAACCGGATTTCAAAATACGAAATTTCCAATAACCGCACTTTCCAAATGCAACCAAACCGTCAATTTCTTACTCAATATATTATTTTCATTACCTATAATCATTTCGAACCGGAATTTCAACAATTAAATATTTTCAATTTTTTTGCAAAAATCCCTGATGGTTAGCCTTACGGATTTTGAACGGATAAAATTGATTGACGCAGATTCTGTTTGTTTCGGTTATTTTGCGTTAATGATGTAATTTTGAGTAGATCAGCGTTTAAGTTGGTGCAATATGTCGCCTCAATCGCCTGTAATCCAGGTTCGATGACATTATTATAACCGGATTTCAAAATACGAAATTTCCAATAACCGCACTTTCCAAATGCAACCAAACCGTCAATTTCTTACTCAATATATTATTTTCATTACCTATAATCATTTTGAACCGGAATTTCAACAATTAAATATTTTTAATTTTTTTGCAAAAATCCCTGATGGTTAGCCTTACGGATTTTGAACGGATAAAATTGATTGACGCAGATTCTGTTTGTTTCGGTTATTTTGCGTTAATGATGTAATTTTGAGTAGATCAGCGTTTAAGTTGGTGCAATATGTCGCCTCAATCGCCTGAATCCAGGTTCGATGACATTATTATAACCGGATTTCAAAATACGAAATTTCCAATAACCGCACTTTCCAAATGCAACCAAACCGTCAATTTCTTACTCAATATATTATTTTCATTACCTATAATCATTTTGAACCGGAATTTCAACAATTAAATATTTTTAATTTTTTTGCAAAAATCCCTGATGGTTAGCCTTACGGATTTTGAACGGATAAAATTGATTGACGCAGATTCTGTATGTTTCGGTTATTTTGCGTTAATGATGTAATTTTGAGTAGATCAGCGTTTAAGTTGGTGCAATATGTCGCCTCAATCGCCTGTAATCCAGGTTCGATGACACTATTATAACCGGATTTCAAAATACGAAATTTCCAATAACCGCACTTTCCAAATGCAACCAAACCGTCAATTTCTTACTCAATATATTATTTTCATTACCTATAATCATTTTGAACCGGAATTTCAACAATTAAATATTTTTAATTTTTTTGCAAAAATCCCTGATGGTTAGTTAGCCTTACGGATTTTGAACGGATAAAATTGATTGAAGCAGATTCTGTTTGTTTCGGTTATTTTGCGTTAATGATGTAATTTTGAGTAGATCAGCGTTTAAGTTGGTGCAATATGTCGCCTCAATCGCCTGTAATCCAGGTTCGATGACATTATTATAACCGGATTTCAAAATACGAAATTTCCAATAACCGCACTTTCCAAATGCAACCAAACCGTCAATTTCTTACTCAATATATTATTTTCATTACCTATAATCATTTTGAACCGGAATTTCAACAATTAAATATTTTTAATTTTTTTGCAAAAATCCCTGATGGTTAGCCTTACGGATTTTGAACGGATAAAATTGATTGACGCAGATTCTGTATGTTTCGGTTATTTTGCGTTAATGATGTAATTTTGAGTAGATCAGCGTTTAAGTTGGTGCAATATGTCGCCTCAATCGCCTGTAATCCAGGTTCGATGACACTATTATAACCGGATTTCAAAATACGAAATTTCCAATAACCGCACTTTCCAAATGGAACCAAACCGTCAATTTCTTACTCAATATATTATGTTCATTACCTATAATCATTTTGAACCGGAATTTCAACAATTAAATATTTTTAATTTTTTTGCAAAAATCCCTGATGGTTAGCCTTACGGATTTTGAACGGATAAAATTGATTGACGCAGATTCTGTATGTTTCGGTTATTTTGCGTTAATGATGTAATTTTGAGTAGATCAGCGTTTAAGTTGGTGCAATATGTCGCCTCAATCGCCTGTAATCCAGGTTCGATGACACTATTATAACCGGATTTCAAAATACGAAATTTCCAATAACCGCACTTTCCAAATGCAACCAAACCGTCAATTTCTTACTCAATATATTATTTTCATTACCTATAATCATTTTGAACCGGAATTTCAACAATTAAATATTTTTAATTTTTTTGCAAAAATCCCTGATGGTTAGCCTTACGGATTTTGAACGGATAAAATTGATTGACGCAGATTCTGTTTGTTTCGGTTATTTTGCGTTAATGATGTAATTTTGAGTAGATCAGCGTTTAAGTTGGTGCAATATGTCGCCTCAATCGCCTGTAATCCAGGTTCGATGACATTATTATAACCGGATTTCAAAATACGAAATTTCCAATAACCGCACTTTCCAAATGCAACCAAACCGTCAATTTCTTACTCAATATATTATTTTCATTACCTATAATCATTTCGAACCGGAATTTCAACAATTAAATATTTTCAATTTTTTTGCAAAAATCCGTGATGGTTAGCCTTACGGATTTTGAACGGATAAAATTGATTGACGCAGATTCTGTTTGTTTCGGTTATTTTGCGTTAATGATGTAATTTTGAGTAGATCAGCGTTTAAGTTGGTGCAATATGTCGCCTCAATCGCCTGTAATCCAGGTTCGATGACATTATTATAACCGGATTTCAAAATACGAAATTTCCAATAACCGCACTTTCCAAATGCAACCAAACCGTCAATTTCTTACTCAATATATTATTTTCATTACCTATAATCATTTTGAACCGGAATTTCAACAATTAAATATTTTTAATTTTTTTGCAAAAATCCCTGATGGTTAGCCTTACGGATTTTGAACGGATAAAATTGATTGACGCAGATTCTGTTTGTTTCGGTTATTTTGCGTTAATGATGTAATTTTGAGTAGATCAGCGTTTAAGTTGGTGCAATATGTCGCCTCAATCGCCTGTAATCCAGGTTCGATGACATTATTATAACCGGATTTCAAAATACGAAATTTCCAATAACCGCACTTTCCAAATGCAACCAAACCGTCAATTTCTTACTCAATATATTATTTTCATTACCTATAATCATTTTGAACCGGAATTTCAACAATTAAATATTTTTAATTTTTTTGCAAAAATCCCTGATGGTTAGCCTTACGGATTTTGAACGGATAAAATTGATTGACGCAGATTCTGTATGTTTCGGTTATTTTGCGTTAATGATGTAATTTTGAGTAGATCAGCGTTTAAGTTGGTGCAATATGTCGCCTCAATCGCCTGAATTCAGGTTCGATGACATTATTATAACCGGATTTCAAAATACGAAATTTCCAATAACCGCACTTTCCAAATGCAACCAAACCGTCAATTTCTTACTCAATATATTATTTTCATTACCTATAATCATTTTGAACCGGAATTTCAACAATTAAATATTTTCAATTTTTTTGCAAAAATCCCTGATGGTTAGCCTTACGGATTTTGAACGGATAAAATTGATTGACGCAGATTCTGTTTGTTTTGGTTATTTTGCGTTAATGATGTAATTTTGAGTAGATCAGCGTTTAAGTTGGTGCAATATGTCGCCTCAATCGCCTGTAATCCAGGTTCGATGACATTATTATAACCGGATTTCAAAATACGAAATTTCCAATAACCGCACTTTCCAAATGCAACCAAACCGTCAATTTCTTACTCAATATATTATTTTCATTACCTATAATCATTTTGAACCGGAATTTCAACAATTAAATATTTTTAATTTTTTTGCAAAAATCCCTGATGGTTAGCCTTACGGATTTTGAACGGATAAAATTGATTGACGCAGATTCTGTTTGTTTCGGTTATTTTGCGTTAATGATGTAATTTTGAGTAGATCAGCGTTTAAGTTGATGCAATATGTCGCCTCAATCGCCTGTAATCCAGGTTCGATGACATTATTATAACCGGATTTCAAAATACGAAATTTCCAATAACCGCACTTTCCAAATGCAACCAAACCGTCAATTTCTTACTCAATATATTATTTTCATTACCTATAATCATTTTGAACCGGAATTTCAACAATTAAATATTTTTAATTTTTTTGCAAAAATCCCTGATGGTTAGCCTTACGGATTTTGAACGGATAAAATTGATTGACGCAGATTCTGTTTGTTTCGGTTATTTTGCGTTAATGATGTAATTTTGAGTAGATCAGCGTTTAAGTTGGTGCAATATGTCGCCTCAATCGCCTGTAATCCAGGTTCGATGACATTATTATAACCGGATTTCAAAATACGAAATTTCCAATAACCGCACTTTCCAAATGCAACCAAACCGTCAATTTCTTACTCAATATATTATTTTCATTACCTATAATCATTTTGAACCGGAATTTCAACAATTAAATATTTTTAATTTTTTTGCAAAAATCCCTGATGGTTAGCCTTACGGATTTTGAACGGATAAAATTGATTGACGCGGATTCTGTTTGTTTCGGTTATTTTGCGTTAATGATGTAATTTTGAGTAGATCAGCGTTTAAGTTGGTGCAATATGTCGCCTCAATCGCCTGTAATCCAGGTTCGATGACATTATTATAACCGGATTTCAAAATACGAAATTTCCAATAACCGCACTTTCCAAATGCAACCAAACCGTCAATTTCTTACTCAATATATTATTTTCATTACCTATAATCATTTCGAACCGGAATTTCAACAATTAAATATTTTCAATTTTTTTGCAAAAATCCGTGATGGTTAGCCTTACGGATTTTGAACGGATAAAATTGATTGACGCAGATTCTGTTTGTTTCGGTTATTTTGCGTTAATGATGTAATTTTGAGTAGATCAGCGTTTAAGTTGGTGCAATATGTCGCCTCAATCGCCTGTAATCCAGGTTCGATGACATTATTATAACCGGATTTCAAAATACGAAATTTCCAATAACCGCACTTTCCAAATGCAACCAAACCGTCAATTTCTTACTCAATATATTATTTTCATTACCTATAATCATTTTGAACCGGAATTTCAACAATTAAATATTTTTAATTTTTTTGCAAAAATCCCTGATGGTTAGCCTTACGGATTTTGAACGGATAAAATTGATTGACGCGGATTCTGTTTGTTTCGGTTATTTTGCGTTAATGATGTAATTTTGAGTAGATCAGCGTTTAAGTTGGTGCAATATGTCGCCTCAATCGCCTGTAATCCAGGTTCGATGACATTATTATAACCGGATTTCAAAATACGAAATTTCCAATAACCGCACTTTCCAAATGCAACCAAACCGTCAATTTCTTACTCAATATATTATTTTCATTACCTATAATCATTTCGAACCGGAATTTCAACAATTAAATATTTTTAATTTTTTTGCAAAAATCCCTGATGGTTAGCCTTACGGATTTTGAACGGATAAAATTGATTGACGCAGATTCTGTTTGTTTCGGTTATTTTGCGTTAATGATGTAATTTTGAGTAGATCAGCGTTTAAGTTGGTGCAATATGTCGCCTCAATCGCCTGTAATCCAGGTTCGATGACATTATTATAACCGGATTTCAAAATACGAAATTTCCAATAACCGCACTTTCCAAATGCAACCAAACCGTCAATTTCTTACTCAATATATTATTTTCATTACCTATAATCATTTTGAACCGGAATTTCAACAATTAAATATTTTTAATTTTTTTGCAAAAATCCTTACGGATTTTGAACGGATAAAATTGATTGACGCGGATTCTGTTTGTTTCGGTTATTTTGCGTTAATGATGTAATTTTGAGTAGATCAGCGTTTAAGTTGGTGCAATATGTCGCCTCAATCGCCTGTAATCCAGGTTCGATGACATTATTATAACCGGATTTCAAAATACGAAATTTCCAATAACCGCACTTTCCAAATGCAACCAAACCGTCAATTTCTTACTCAATATATTATTTTCATTACCTATAATCATTTTGAACCGGAATTTCAACAATTAAATATTTTTAATTTTTTTGCAAAAATCCCTGATGGTTAGCCTTACGGATTTTGAACGGATAAAATTGATTGACGCAGATTCTGTTTGTTTCGGTTATTTTGCGTTAATGATGTAATTTTGAGTAGATCAGCGTTTAAGTTGGTGCAATATGTCGCCTCAATCGCCTGTAATCCAGGTTCGATGACATTATTATAACCGGATTTCAAAATACGAAATTTCCAATAACCGCACTTTCCAAATGCAACCAAACCGTCAATTTCTTACTCAATATATTATTTTCATTACCTATAATCATTTTGAACCGGAATTTCAACAATTAAATATTTTTAATTTTTTTGCAAAAATCCCTGATGGTTAGCCTTACGGATTTTGAACGGATAAAATTGATTGACGCAGATTCTGTTTGTTTCGGTTATTTTGCGTTAATGATGTAATTTTGAGTAGATCAGCGTTTAAGTTGGTGCAATATGTCGCCTCAATCGCCTGTAATCCAGGTTCGATGACATTATTATAACCGGATTTCAAAATACGAAATTTCCAATAACCGCACTTTCCAAATGCAACCAAACCGTCAATTTCTTACTCAATATATTATTTTCATTACCTATAATCATTTTGAACCGGAATTTCAACAATTAAATATTTTTAATTTTTTTGCAAAAATCCCTGATGGTTAGCCTTACGGATTTTGAACGGATAAAATTGATTGACGCAGATTCTGTTTGTTTCGGTTATTTTGCGTTAATGATGTAATTTTGAGCAGATCAGCGTTTAAGTTGGTGCAATATGTCGCCTCAATCGCCTGTAATCCAGGTTCGATGACATTATTATAACCGGATTTCAAAATACGAAATTTCCAATAACCGCACTTTCCAAATGCAACCAAACCGTCAATTTCTTACTCAATATATTATTTTCATTACCTATAATCATTTTGAACCGGAATTTCAACAATTAAATATTTTTAATTTTTTTGCAAAAATCCCTGATGGTTAGCCTTACGGATTTTGAACGGATAAAATTGATTGACGCGGATTCTGTTTGTTTCGGTTATTTTGCGTTAATGATGTAATTTTGAGTAGATCAGCGTTTAAGTTGGTGCAATATGTCGCCTCAATCGCCTGTAATCCAGGTTCGATGACATTATTATAACCGGATTTCAAAATACGAAATTTCCAATAACCGCACTTTCCAAATGCAACCAAACCGTCAATTTCTTACTCAATATATTATTTTCATTACCTATAATCATTTTGAACCGGAATTTCAACAATTAAATATTTTTAATTTTTTTGCAAAAATCCCTGATGGTTAGCCTTACGGATTTTGAACGGATAAAATTGATTGACGCAGATTCTGTTTGTTTCGGTTATTTTGCGTTAATGATGTAATTTTGAGTAGATCAGCGTTTAAGTTGGTGCAATATGTCGCCTCAATCGCCTGTAATCCAGGTTCGATGACATTATTATAACCGGATTTCAAAATACGAAATTTCCAATAACCGCACTTTCCAAATGCAACCAAACCGTCAATTTCTTACTCAATATATTATTTTCATTACCTATAATCATTTTGAACCGGAATTTCAACAATTAAATATTTTTAATTTTTTTGCAAAAATCCCTGATGGTTAGCCTTACGGATTTTGAACGGATAAAATTGATTGACGCAGGTTCTGTTTGTTTCGGTTATTTTGCGTTAATGATGTAATTTTGAGTAGATCAGCGTTTAAGTTGGTGCAATATGTCGCCTCAATCGCCTGTAATCCAGGTTCGATGACATTATTATAACCGGATTTCAAAATACGAAATTTCCAATAACCGCACTTTCCAAATGCAACCAAACCGTCAATTTCTTACTCAATATATTATTTTCATTACCTATAATCATTTTGAACCGGAATTTCAACAATTAAATATTTTTAATTTTTTTGCAAAAATCCCTGATGGTTAGCCTTACGGATTTTGAACGGATAAAATTGATTGACGCAGATTCTGTTTGTTTCGGTTATTTTGCGTTAATGATGTAATTTTGAGCAGATCAGCGTTTAAGTTGATGCAATATGTCGCCTCAATCGCCTGTAATCCAGGTTCGATGACATTATTATAACCGGATTTCAAAATACGAAATTTCCAATAACCGCACTTTCCAAATGCAACCAAACCGTCAATTTCTTACTCAATATATTATTTTCATTACCTATAATCATTTTGAACCGGAATTTCAACAATTAAATATTTTTAATTTTTTTGCAAAAATCCCTGATGGTTAGCCTTACGGATTTTGAACGGATAAAATTGATTGACGCGGATTCTGTTTGTTTCGGTTATTTTGCGTTAATGATGTAATTTTGAGTAGATCAGCGTTTAAGTTGGTGCAATATGTCGCCTCAATCGCCTGTAATCCAGGTTCGATGACATTATTATAACCGGATTTCAAAATACGAAATTTCCAATAACCGCACTTTCCAAATGCAACCAAACCGTCAATTTCTTACTCAATATATTATTTTCATTACCTATAATCATTTTGAACCGGAATTTCAACAATTAAATATTTTTAATTTTTTTGCAAAAATCCCTGATGGTTAGCCTTACGGATTTTGAACGGATAAAATTGATTGACGCAGATTCTGTTTGTTTCGGTTATTTTGCGTTAATGATGTAATTTTGAGCAGATCAGCGTTTAAGTTGGTGCAATATGTCGCCTCAATCGCCTGTAATCCAGGTTCGATGACATTATTATAACCGGATTTCAAAATACGAAATTTCCAATAACCGCACTTTCCAAATGCAACCAAACCGTCAATTTCTTACTCAATATATTATTTTCATTACCTATAATCATTTTGAACCGGAATTTCAACAATTAAATATTTTTAATTTTTTTGCAAAAATCCCTGATGGTTAGCCTTACGGATTTTGAACGGATAAAATTGATTGACGCGGATTCTGTTTGTTTCGGTTATTTTGCGTTAATGATGTAATTTTGAGTAGATCAGCGTTTAAGTTGGTGCAATATGTCGCCTCAATCGCCTGTAATCCAGGTTCGATGACATTATTATAACCGGATTTCAAAATACGAAATTTCCAATAACCGCACTTTCCAAATGCAACCAAACCGTCAATTTCTTACTCAATATATTATTTTCATTACCTATAATCATTTTGAACCGGAATTTCAACAATTAAATATTTTTAATTTTTTTGCAAAAATCCCTGATGGTTAGCCTTACGGATTTTGAACGGATAAAATTGATTGACGCAGATTCTGTTTGTTTCGGTTATTTTGCGTTAATGATGTAATTTTGAGCAGATCAGCGTTTAAGTTGGTGCAATATGTCGCCTCAATCGCCTGTAATCCAGGTTCGATGGCATTATTATAACCGGATTTCAAAATACGAAATTTTCAATAACCGCACTTTCCAAATGCAACCAAACCGTCAATTTCTTACTCAATATATTATTTTCATTACCTATAATCATTTTGAACCGGAATTTCAACAATTAATAATTTTCAATTTTTTTGCAAAAATCCCTGATGGTTAGCCTTACGGATTTTGAACGGATAAAATTGATTGACGCAGATTCTGTATGTTTCGGTTATTTTGCGTTAATGATGTAATTTTGAGTAGATCAGCGTTTAAGTTGATGCAATATGTCGCCTCAATCGCCTGTAATCCAGGTTCGATGACATTATTATAACCGGATTTCAAAATACGAAATTTCCAATAACCGCACTTTCCAAATGCAACCAAACCGTCAATTTCTTACTCAATATATTATTTTCATTACCTATAATCATTTTGAACCGGAATTTCAACAATTAAATATTTTCAATTTTTTTGCAAAAATCCCTGATGGTTAGCCTTACGGATTTTGAACGGATAAAATTGATTGACGCAGATTCTGTATGTTTCGGTTATTTTGCGTTAATGATGTAATTTTGAGTAGATCAGCGTTTAAGTTGATGCAATATGTCGCCTCAATCGCCTGTAATCCAGGTTCGATGACATTATTATAACCGGATTTCAAAATACGAAATTTCCAATAACCGCACTTTCCAAATGCAACCAAACCGTCAATTTCTTACTCAATATATTATTTTCATTACCTATAATCATTTTGAACCGGAATTTCAACAATTAAATATTTTCAATTTTTTTGCAAAAATCCCTGATGGTTAGCCTTACGGATTTTGAGCGGATAAAATTGATTGACGCAGATTCTGTATGTTTCGGTTATTTTGCGTTATTGATGTAATTTTGAGTAGATCAGCGTTTAAGTTGATGCAATATGTCGCCTCAATCGCCTGTAATCCAGGTTCGATGACATTATTATAACAGGATTTCAAAATACGAAATTTCCAATAACCGCACTTTCCAAATGCAACCAAACCGTCAATTTCTTACTCAATATATTATTTTCATTACCTATAATCATTTTGAACCGGAATTTCAACAATTAAATATTTTCAATTTTATTGCAAAAATCCCTGATGTTAGCCTTACGGATTTTGAACGGATAAAATTTATTGACGCAGATTCTGTATGTTTCGGTTATTTTGCGTTAATGATGTAATTTTGAGTAGATCAGCGTTTAAGTTGATGCAATATGTCGCCTCAATCGCCTGTAATCCAGGTTCGATGACATTATTATAACCGGATTTCAAAATACGAAATTTCCAATAACCGCGCATTCCAAATGCAACCAAACCGTCAATTTCTTACTCAATATATTATTTTCATTATACCAATAAACAAACAACAAAGTTATGGCCTTTTAAAGGCGAGATTTTGGGTAATTTAAAAAAATTTCAAAAATATCATATCTCTGTAACCGTGACATTTAGGATATCAGTTCTATATGTCGCTTACGCGCCAAGCACCCTGTATAATAAGAAAATCAGAAAACGAAAAACGACACTTCGCACTCTATCATTTTCAGTGAACAAAAAAGAAACAAAAATGTTTTTATTGCGGATATAAAATCTAACATTGCGCACCTTTCTAGTGAATTGACTCAAAAAGTTCATTTTTTGAGTTACGTCACTGTTCTTTGCCAAGTGCGATATATTTGAAGGAGAAAGTTCAGTGACTCGATACAAATATGTTGTCTTTAGTACTGTCATCTACATTTGTTTGATCGACTTTTCATTAGCGTTTTTATAGTATTCGCCTTCAAGTGCAAAGTTGCTGCCATCTGACGGAATATTATAAAACTAGAGCAATATGTGATCAATTTTGATTCGACTGTAATGTGTGGGTAATAGCAGCAGGGAAACTTTCGAATTTCAAAATGAAACCTTGCATACCGATTAACGTCAGTTTGTGCTAATTAGTGCTCACCGGGAAAAATTAGTGCTAGTCCAGGAACCGAAAAAAAGGGAAAAAAAAATTTCAAATTTCGCCCGAAAGACGAAATAAATAAAACCCGATTTCTAGAAAAACCAGAAATAGTTTAAGCCTAATTCTAAAATTTTCCAAAGAATACTAAACTGACGAAATTTGTGCTAATCATAGAAATATAATTCCCATAAATTTTCATTCATAAATTAAGGAAAAACAAACTAGCCCCTAAAAGATTCTACATTAAACTAATAAAATAACGAGGTATACCGTTCAATAAAATTTGTGTTGAGCAATAAATTGAACAATAAAAATAAAATGTTCTAAAATCCAATAAAAAGCAATTCAGATAGCATTGAACAACAAAGACCGTTGAATGAACAATTTACTGACATAAAATGTTCTAGAAACTAACGAATTTGGCACTTCTGATTGCATTCTCCTATCAGTAATGTTCATTGCCATTCAAAAAATATAGTAGCTGAATTTTATTAATCCAGAATTACCCCTATTTCATTAGAAACAACACTTGAACAACATTGAACAACGCTTTATGTCAGAAAATTATTCATTAACAGTCGTTTTTGTTCAATGGGAGGGATTGAGCCAATTCTGGATTAGCACAAATTAAGCCACTATATTTTGCGGATGGCAATGAACATGCCTGCCGGGAATATGTTATCTGAATTGGTTATTCTTGGATTTTAGAACATTTTATTTCTATTGTTTATTTTGTTGTTCAACACAAATATTATTGAACGGTGTACCTAGGTATTTTATTGTTTATTATAGTATCTTTTAGGGGCTAGTTTGTTTTTCCTCAATTTATGATTGAAAATTTATGAAAATTATATTTCTAGAGATTTTTTCTAGGAATCGGGTTTTATTTGCTTCGTCTTTCAGGCGAAATTTAAAATTTTATTTTCCCGTTTTTTCGGCCCCTGGACTAAGCCTCTGGCTTAAGCGGTATGCGAAGTGTCATTTTGACATTCGAAATTTTCCCTGCTGTGGTTACCCACTGTAATGAATGAAACACTATAATAATGAATGTGGGGAGCTGCTGTTACTACTTTCACGTAATCTACCTACATAATGTGATCTCATGTTACTATTTTGATCGCAATAATAGAATTCAAAAGTAAGGTTTAAAAATGATACAAATCATGGAAGTAAATTACTGGTGGACATAAATTGTGTGGTTAATAATTTTCTGAATGGAATTTTAAATCTACACGTTACTAAATGTAGAATTTTGCTTGCAACAAAGTATTTAATCCAATTTATAGATATTTCATGACATTTTATTGACATTTTCTCTCTATATAGTTTAAGTCTTGATAATGCGCGTGCTGCACTAATCACTAATGAAAATTTAAGTCTGCATACAGTTTTATATGATAAAAACTAGTTAATGGTTTTTAGATTATTATATGCGTATGTAATTATCTTGGTATTATATAAAAAAACACTTTATCGATTAAATTGATTTTTATTATTTTATAACTTATGAAGTAAATTAAGTGATTTTTAAGACTTTAATTTATATCAATTTATAATTAAGTGCGGCTGTGTATAAATCTAATAAGATGAAAACGTAAAATGTTTTAAAATTCAAATGAAAATACCTTTATGCATTATTATCATATTCGATCGAATTATTTTGTAATCAAATTAGGTGTAAAACTCTATAATTTTATATTTTTGTTATGGGGTTTGCTTACAACGAAATCAACGACAGTGAAATATATATACAAACTATTTTTATAGTTTACAATTTTATTACGATTTTATTGTCGTAAATTAATTTTTTCTTTTTGAACTAGTCGTCCGTCTTAATAATACGATGATGATGATGATGTGCGCCGGTCAAAGATACCGAATTCAACAGAAAACGAAATTAAGTAGTTTGTTGAGTTGTACACCTAATTGGGTTGAATTTATGTCGATGTATATTTAAAGGAAGTACGAAATCAAGTTCTGATACGATGTCGTTTAATATAATTATCATACATTTTAATATTATGTGTATTACAAATTAAAACCGTTTAAATTAATTTATATTTATTTTAATCCGTACTAAATCTAATTTATTGTAGTTCCCCGTTAAATAATGGTTTGCTGGTTTGAATGAAAATATTATGAATACAATTTACTTTTACTATGGGCGTATAGAGTTAGATTAAAGATACAAAATATAGATAATCCACTAATTTAGATTTTATAAATATTTGTCGTAATTAATTATCCGGTTATCGGATAAGAAGTAACTTATATACATTTCAATTTCCGGATTAGTCGGATATTTTCAAGTAAATATTTTCATTGGAAAACTTTTAAATACTCGTATGTAAGTGTTTTTTGTGATTTGCGAAAGGAATTTCGAAGAGACACGAGTTTCATCTTCCACAAATTCTTTACTGAAATCTGAATAGTTTGACTTATGTAGATAATGGAGATATTTTTAGTTGAGCACTTTTGCACCGTAATCGAACTGTCCTAATTATATAAAAATGAAAAAAACAAATTGAGCGAATCAGCAATGTGGAAGTTAAGGTCGAAATCGTAGGTCAATTGGTAAGAATCGTTTGCAATATAATTGTTGCTTTTCATGATATATTTACATATGGAACCGGATAATAGAAAACTTTATCGATATTTTTTTGTATATCAACATTTTTTGTTTGAGATACATTTGCAATGGCAAGACTTATTATTGCTATCATTACATTTTTGACTCTCAGTTCAAAAAATCATCACATTTTTACTTTCATCGCTATCGCGATAGGTAAAAACTGTCATGACAGTCAATACTTTCGGGACTAAGTATAAAAATAATAATACACCTATTATGGTTCTCACCTCACCGAATGACTCCATACAAATCTAGTCACATTTAAAAAATATTGAAAAATAAGCGAATTTATACCTTGTTAGCCAAAAGTTGCCAGCCGAAAGTGAAAAAATCGATAATGCAGATAGTGTCGTGACTAGTTCAGCCGAAAATTAAACAAATTATATATTAAATTGCAGAATCCCAGCTGAAAGTGACTAAACCTAGAAAGTCAGCCGAAAACATATATTATATAAACAACAATTAAAATCTTCAATTTAACAGGTTAGGGGTGGGTCTGATGGAATTATAGGAATGAAATTTTGATTTTCCGCATTTTTCAATGGTAAAATCATCCGTCATTCGAGATTTTGACTTATAGACACCAATCTGATTATGCCAATTCAATAGCCTCTGACTATAGGTAGTTTTTGAGTATATGTTAGGGGTGGGTCTGATGGGGTTATAGGAGTGAAATTTTGATGGTCCCCATTTTTCGTCGATTAAATCGTTCCCTATTCGTGATTTTGGCATATAGACACCAATTTGTCTATGCCGATTCGATAGTCCATGACCATAGGTATAGATTCTAAGTATAGCGTTGAAGTGGGTCTGATGGGGTTATAGGGGTGAAATTTTGATTTTCCTCATTTTTCAACAATAAAATCGTTCTTCATTCGTAATTTTGGCATATAGACATCAATCTGACTATGCCGATTTGATAGCCTATGCAAATAGGTAGGTTTTGATCATAGATTACGCGTGGGTCTGATGGTGTAATAGAGATGAAATAGTATATCCGCTTCATACAGCCAAAAGTAGTCAATTGGGTTCACCCCTAATCTATACTCAGAATCTACCTATGGTCATGGGCTATCAAACCGGCATAGTCAGATTGATGTCTTTATGCCAAAATCACGAATGACAATTGATTTTATATTTATTTATATTTAAAAAATGGAGAAAATCAAAATTTTACCCCTATAACTCCACCAGACCCACTCCAACCCTATAATCAAAATCTACCTATGGTCATGGGCTATTGAATCGACATAGTCAGATTGGTGTCTATATGCCAAAATCTCGAATGACGAACGATTTTATCATTGAAAAATGAGGAAACTCAAAATTTCACCCCTATAACCCCATCAGACCCACCCGAACCCTATGTCATGGTTCATCCATTTGATACAGTCAAACAGTTCATCTGTCAAAATCTTGATATACAAACCATTCATCAGCTAAACGTGACTGCGTCGCGTCTCATGGCTATTGTCTAGAAGCCTGTTATTGACAATTACTTTTAGAAAATTGATGATTCTATTGTAACTTTTAAATCTGTATTGCTGTCATTTTTCGGTTTGAAAATTGAAGGTAATCTTCTTTATCGATGTAATTTACGTTATCGACATTTCAAAATATTTTAATATCCGCATTACTATCTTTCGGATGTAATAGCAAAGACACTATCTACATTACCATCTTTAGAATGTGATAGCAAATACCCTATCTGCATTACCATCTTTCGGCTGGAAATTTTAGGCTATCTTTAACAGTATCGATGTTATAGCGTAAATAAACATATTGTCCAAATCAATAAAAAAACAAAACGAATATTTTAAATATTTTAAATTACAACTAGTGGGTTTCTTCAGGTAATATAGGAAGGCTTAACGTATACTTCAAATAGTTTTTTGAGAATGCTATTATACGTGGTGGATAAATGGACGGCATATTCCGCAACTACCAGAAAGAGGTGAGAATAGATGTTGGCGCCCCTTTTGGTGTATCATTGATGCTAGAAAAATACCGTTTGGATACGAGGATGAGGTCGATTTAATTAACCGTAACTCTCGTCGGATCATTAATAGCCACTAATTCTTCCCAGTGCCTTTGTCGATTCGCCTACGTAGGAAATATGTGATGCTGTTGATGACTATACAACCAGATATTTGACGTTGACGTTTGATGTTTGATACAAGGTTGTGATGCAAGTTAAGTAAAGTTTTGTATAAAACACTTTCGAGGTGGTCATGGAAGTGTTTTTATCATGTTATCTTACCTCCGTTGGAGCATATACGTTCACAAATGAGATGCTGAAACAGCACGTCTGCAATTTTAGTAAAATCTGTTAGAAGTTTGCATAAACGAATAAAGCCAATTCCGAACTCGTGCTTACCGAAGTTGGCAGAGAATAAATCCGTGGCGCTTATGACCGACGACATTGTTGTCGATTAACCCAGATTCTTGAAGTGCAATTAAACCGAGCTGGCATTGAGATGCCTGATCGAAGAGTTGGTGGACGGTTTGCGGGCGGTTTAAGCTGATTACATTCCATGTTCAAAATTTAATCAAGACCACCAACATGTAGTTATCATCGCGAGTAAAAACGTAAAATCCAATGTAGCAGCATCAACAAAGCTATGAGTATTGATAACAGTGCTGTCCAACAAATCATTGATGTTTCACTCACTTTGCAGAGTGTGTCGTTCATGATCTCACGTTTACCACAACGTTGATATTTTGGTCAATGAGCCAGCTTTTCATCGATTTGATGACCATAGAGTTCAAGTCGTATTCCACAAGTTTACAATTGAGATTCTCGGTTTACGGATATATCGCGTAACCCAGAAATTATATAGGATTCTCTTTCATATAATCGAATAGGGCATGAAATTGTTGTGTAATATTGTGAAAACGGGACACATATGATGATTTCCATCATGTTTTCTATAATTTAAAAATTCTTAATTTTCAATTTTATTCTCAATTGGAAATTTTGTTATTTTCGCTAATTGAAATTTTACCCTTTTAAATTTTGTTCAACGTCATCACGCCACTAGGTCTTTGTATACGTCGTACGCCTACTGGTTGTTGATTTAACGCTTTTCTTATCATACAGTTTGATGGTAATCTTTCAACGGCTCAGCCACGTTTTGTATATTGGTATTAGTGAAAAAAACTTCAAATTATTTTCTTCATTAAATCGTTGCAAAGCCTAGAAAAACTTTAAATGTTTAAAATATACCGTTTTATTATTCACGGCATGGAAAAATTTAACATCCCAATTTAATTTTTCCTTGAGGATATCTAATAATTTTTGATTTGGTGTTTAGACACATTTTTCATTAAATATAAAGTTGAGTGTCCCATATGTTGCTTTATCAAATTGGCGTAAAAATCTTGTAATCCTTGAATATGCATGCATCCAAATATTGTTGTGAAATATATTGCGATGCGGCCGAAACAAAAAGTTTGATTTATATGATTTATCATATAATTTTAATCCATTTTTACACATAATATCTCGATCACAACTACAGTTCATGTAATTTACACTATCATTAAAATAGGACAATAATAGTTTCAACAATCATTTATTTCTTCTCTTATAAAAGAGCGAACAAATACAAGAAAAAAAGAAACTGAAAATGAAAAAATCACCCTTACCTCTCTTGCAGAAGTGATTAATGAAATAAAAGAAATAAGCCCAAGAGAAGGAAAAGACTCTGACCTGATAATAGGAAAAACCTTAAAAAGCTTTCCGAAAACGGCATTAAAAAATTGTCGACCCTAATGAACACTGACTTCAGATTTAAATATGTACCAGAGGCATGAAAGTACGTTCGAAAATGGTTATGATACCAAAGCCAAGAAAACCACCAAATGAAATAATGTCTCATATACTGTACTACAATTTTAAATGATATGCGAAGAACAAGAAGCCAAACACCAAATTTCGATTTTTTTTTTTTTTTCATTTTACAATTTTAAAATTCATTCGAACGGCCAACTAATATTATGTTGAAGCCATACTGAAATTTAAGAAATAGTCTAAATATCGTATGAAATGCTTTAATGATAAAACGGATCTATGGAATTTTTGGTGTAACAATCACGCCAGAAGTTCCACATTATCTCCCAAAATACATTATGCACAAATTTTACCGTTGTCAAAATTACACTTTCAAATACTACTCGACAAAATACGAAAACCGTGGGATTTCCAAAATGGAATTTCTGTCGTGACTCACATTAAAATTCTATTGGTTTAGCAAACGTAGATTAAATAAAATCCAAAACGGTTAACATATTTACAATAACACTTCTTTCTAATATAGCAACCAAATTGAACCGAATTAATCAAAAATTTATTTTATCAACAATTTTTTTGCATCAACATTTTTAAATTTTTATTTACTTGATCGACTTGTGACACAGTATTTAAATAATAACGCATCTTTTACGTGCGATTTTACGTTGATACTTTGTAGAGTTGTTTGATTCCAAATTGGCAAGTACATTTAAATCATCTATAGCGTTTCCTCTTATCCTCATTTCTTCTGTTATTTGATCCAATTGCTGTCTTTTTAATATAGATTTTGGTGGTTGCACACACTCAGTAGTAGATTCAAACGGTTTTGCACTATTTTCATTACCGCCTGTCATCAGATCTGCCAGTTGACTTTTATTACTATTAGTATCCATTTTAATAAGCAGCAGATAAAGTACTGCTGGCTTCACCAACTAATTTAAATGTATTATAGTTTATTTAACGCGCGTTTAAACGTCAAGTTTCTGATAAACTAGATGTAAAATTAAAAGTTCGTGGAACTTATTAATTATTATTTTCTTGGGAAATTCCAAAATAAATTCAAATCAGTAAAACACAGAATTCAAAAATTTTCACTTAAATCACATTATTAATTATAATTATTATGTTCAATTCAAGTTTAGTCAAATTAGTTACATCTAACTGATGTCCATCCAGCCAAATTGATATTTGCTTGAGTGTAACTATTAATTATTAATAGCAATGGGGTTTTTATCAAATACGTATATGATATAATTTTAATTTTCACTAATCGCAATTATTTAAAATAAAAACGTATCATAGTAGTTCTATGACACAAGGGCGCCGTACAAAATCGGGCACTAGCACAATCGAGCTTAGAAAATTTGAGAATAGATAAGCATATAACAAAAAATGTCAAACTCAAAGCGAATTAAACTACAACTATGCGGATTAAAGAAGAAAAGTTAGGAACACAGTGCGGAGCGAACGCCCGCTTTATTAGTAGATTACTTTTCACAACTGTGTGAACCATAAAATCTATATGTATAAGGATACCAGCTGAATTACCTCAGCGTTGCACGGGAGAAATTAGAATTATTTTAAATTTCGGATATATAACATGACTTCATAAGGTGCTGAATTCAATCAAGAACAGAAGCATCAAATTCCCATTATTGCAAAGAAGTGACCATATATTGATAGTTTCTTGGAAGGCATTAGGTGTATGACTTAATTTTTACAGATTTTTCAGCAAATTTATTTTATATAAAAAATACACAACAACGAATTTAATCTAGGAAATATTATCAATCGTTTCTTATTACCTTGCGTCATTTCTCAGGCGGCATACGATTGCAGTCGTGAAAGATATTTGCAGGCGACAAATTTACACACATCGTGCTGCTTTGACTGGAACAAATGGTATTGGATGTGGCCAAATCTGGTAAATATGATGCGTGCGGGAGAACTTCCCATACCAAGTTCAAGTGAGTCTTCTGTATCATGCGAGCAACGTGAGGTCGAGCGTTGTCATGCAGCAATATGACTTGGCTACTAAATGGCTTTTTCTGTCCAGTTTCCAGGAGTTTGAAATAAAGCACACCCTTGTGTCCCACCAGATACACAGGAGAACCTTCTTTAACTGGATATTATGTTTCGGCGTCGATGTACTGGGTTGCCCGGGATCTATCTACGACTTTTAACGTTTGTGATTCTCGTAAAAAATATGCTTTTCATCACTCGTCACAATTTTGCACAAAAAGTCTTTTTTTTGTTGCCGGACAAGTAGTGAAAGGCACGTGTTCATACGTTGCGCTATAAGTTGTGTTCGGTCAGTCAACACACCCACCTTCCAAGTGTTTCAATTTTTTGCATTTGGTGCTGGGCTTGGAAATAGCTCTTTGGGTGACTCCTACCTGAGCTGCTCGAAATCACTACTTTTAAAACGTTTGAACCAATAATCACACGTTTCAAAAGACACAACGTCGGCACCAAGAACACTACAAATTGATTCCCTTACTGAATGTGTTGTTTATCAGTTGCCATCGTAAACTCTACTTTTTAGAGGTTATGTAACTCACGCAGACTTGTCGTTCGGAGTTCTGAAACCTTGCTTCAATAAGTATCATTAATTGTTGAGCTCTAATCATAACACGATACATATAAAAATTCATACAGAAAACCCTTGTTCGTCATTGTTGCACCTGTTAATATGATATCTATCTTCTCTTCTCTTTGCGAAAACAGTGTTGGGTATTGAAGAGAATCATACGATCCGTGTGTTTCAGTAACACGTTGTAGACTTTCATTTCGTCTACGCCTAGGGACAATAATATCATATCGATCGAAATCCTTTCCGAGCATAGCAAATTATTTGATTGTTGGAGCATCGAATCGCATTTCATGTTCACCAGAGAGTGTTTTGTGTTAACTTTATATTATTTCACGTTTTGTTCAGGGACTATAGTACAACGTTGTTTAAAGTGGGGTGGTTGAAAAGTTGATTCTTTAAAAGTAAGTGTATCGATCATAGTTGTTGTCTGAAGTTAGGTCTGAGAATGAAATATATATGGAAAATATGAAAGAACCGATTTCGTAGGCTAAACAGTAATTCGCTAGTACTACAAATACATGGTATTGTTCTATATATAATATATGGACAATATTCCATTTTACACAGTACAACATTAGTCGTCGCGACCTGATGGGAAGACTGATTTGTTCAAATCAATAATCCGTTCGAAACTGATTGTTGTGATCCTCAGTGGCGTATTCAGGGGGGTGCAGGGGGTGCAAATGCACTCCCTAACTACTTATATACAATCTGAGAAATTAAAGAAAAAACATACATAACAAACGATACAAAAGATTACCTACATAACATCGTGTGTTTATATTATTTTATGTATGCATAGTTATACAAATATATACACTGATAATTACCAATTTATAACTGAAATAGCAAAAAATGTTTTTTGCAAGAACAGCAAATTATTCAGCACTTATTCAGCATTTAGCACGTGCTATAAAATTCAGATTGAACACACTCATTTTATTTTATGCTATAAAGCTTATTTATTTATCTTTTTCTAAATTCTCTCAGTGAGTCTGTTCACTGCGCGACTAAAAGTAACTAAAAGTTACTTTTTTTGACTACTTGTCGTTCACTGCATCGGTTGTCACCGACACCAAACGACAACTTTTGTGTTCACTGCTTAGGTTGTCATCGACACCAAACGACATTTTTTAACTGCAGTTGAGAGTGTTGTTAATGAAATTTGCTGCTGTCATTCTTGCTATTTTCAAAATAGATAGCATTTACATTAAGATTTACCTTATCGAGCAGAGCTGAAGAATCTACACCGCTAGATAGGAGTTGATGTATGAAAACGTGGTCGGCAACAGATCGTCGCTTACTCAGTGGCTTCAAGTTAATAAGCTCCAACCGGTCGAGATAAGGAGGCAAATTATAAACGTCAACCCAAGGCAGTCCACGCAGAGCAAAGCGCAAAAATCTACGTTGAACCGCTTCAATTCTTCGTATGTGTACTCCATGGTAAGGGGACCAAACCTGACTGGCATACTCGAGAAGGGGTCGAACAAATGTCATATATAGAGCCCTCGTAACATAAGGGTTCAAAAATTCTTTAGACCAACGTTTCACAAATCCAAGCGATGAGTTTGCTCTGTTGACAATATAATCGATGTGATCCCTAAAGTTAAGTTCGTGTATTAAGTTCGATATTATATTATAATAATAATAATTGTTGGTGATCAAATCAAAGTGTAAATAAAGTGTGTATTACATTTCCAATAGTTTCTTGTGTAGTTAATAATAATAATGTTACGCACAACCGAGTCCTTTTATTGAATTTTTTAACAGTTATTTTACGAACGATTCTTAAGTGAAAATAATTTTCATAATAATATACATAAAATATATTTGTGATTTCTAAATTCTAGCTCCGAGTCTAGCCTAGATAAGTTGTGACTTATTAAGTTTTAATTTCATTTTCGTAGTACATGCAGTAAAAAATATTGAATTTTATACGAAGAATATTTCAACGTACATAATGCCGTCCGTGTGCAATGCAAAATCATTTAAAAATACTAAATACGCGAATTCATTCTGATTTTTGGATCAAAGTAATTTTAAAATTTATTTTTTTGAAAATCAAAAATTAAAAGGTAAGTAAAGTTCAGTGAAAATTCAATTGTTTGGATTTTAGCGGAGGGATAACGTGCCTGCTTCAAAACAAAATACAAGAACATTTTTAAAGAATTTCAGTTAGTGTGGATGCTGGTACGTTAAAATGTTTTTTCCATATTGATGTATCGGCATACAATCTTGTTGTTTTTTGGCGGATTCACATTATTTAATTTTACTGTTTTACATTAAATGGATAACTAGCTTAATATATTTTATATGTTTTACAGATTTCAAATCAAGCACCAATCCGATAATCCTAGCCGATCAGCTTTTTATTAAAGTTTTTGACGAAAAATCATTTTCATCGAAATCGGTCAATTTAACACTGTTTTACTACGTATTTCTAATCAGGATACTTACATACAAATGAATAATAAAACAAAAACGACAGCAGTCTTTGCTAAATTATTTTAATAAGCGTTAACATTTAGAATCCCAACAACTAGATGTTCAAGAAAGGAATGACTATACTCCAACGAAACAAATTTCGAAATACAACCAGAAGTATCACCAATTAACAACGAACCTGAGAATGATAATTCAGAACAACACAGTTCAATTGAAAGGAACGATATATCCAATTTATATACTCTGTATTAAGTTGCGACGAAAAAGTAGATATTCTAGAAAATGTTTGGAAACCACCCCTCTCATATACATTCCCGAGCATATCGATTGGAAATGAAAACATTAAAAGAAGATTCAAGTATAACTGGTTGTTAGAATATCTTTGGCTTGCTTATTCGAATATTAAAAATCGTTTTTTTGTAAATATTGCGTGTTATTTGCTAAACAGATTGCTTGTAGATCGGGCAGCCAAGTGTTAGGAAAATTTGAAAATGAATGTTTTTCCAATTGGCGCAAAGGTAATGAAAAATTTCGAGATCACCAAGATAGAGAATACCACAAATTTTCGATGTAGTGGGCCGATAATTTAAAAAGTGTAGTTCATGGTGATGCGGAATCAGTTGCTACATTACTGCTAGCGCTCGGCAGATTATGTCAAATAGAAGAAGACATATTCCTATAATTAAGACAGTAATATTCTGTGGTCGAAATGGATTAGCTCTTAGAGGACATCGTGACTATGGTCAAATGAAATTCGATAATGATTGCGACGAAGAATCTGAAGGAAATTTGCGCCAATTATTACGGTTCAGAGTAGGTTCTGGGGATTTTATGCTTAAGACTCATTTAGAAAGTGCAGGAAAAATGCATCGTATGTTTCAAGCATTATACAAAACGAGATTATAAATTCTTGCAACACAATAATTTTGAGAAAACTTATTGAAAGGGTGAATGAAAGCAAATGTTTTTCATTATTAGCTGGCGAAACCACAGATATTTCGACACAGGAACAGCTCTCTATTTGCGTTAGATTTGTGGAAAATCTGAAAGGTAAAATGACTGTGGTTGAAAAATGTTTACAATTTGTACCAGTTACGTCAACATCCAGAGAAGTTTTAGCGAACACCATTTTGGATACATTAAAAGTTTTGCAGTGCATTAAATTCCACATGCACGTGAAATAATAATATTTTTTTCGCAGGTTGCTGCACCTATTAAGCCTTTATCCTTCCTCTAGTAGAATAGAAGTAGATTAGAATTGTGTTGTTCCGTACGATCGCTAGATGTCTCAACCCGGGTCGTTCCGTTTCAAAAAGAAAAATGAGGGAAAAGGGAAAAAGGGGGAAAAAAACCTTTCCTATCCTTCCTATTGTTATATGAGTGAAGTTATTAATAATTTAATATTAATTAATTAATTAATTATTAATATAATTCAATTTACTATTAATATAATTCAAATAACTATGGTTTCAGGAAATTATATTGTAAGTTGTGGAGTTGTAGAGGATTAAATCAATAAATATTTATATTATTTAAGAAACCGGTAGATTAATTAAGAATTAATTTCAGGAATCTTTAGATGTTATGAAATAATATTTCTTTGAAATATTAATTGCTGGTTGTGTAGATTAGAATTGTGTTGTCATTAGTTCATGAACTATTGGCTTTACCGAGGTATTTGTAACCGGGCTGATCTAATTAATCAATTTTGTTTAGGTAGCTGAAAAGTATTAATGTAGAATTATATTACAGGAAATTTCCAGATGCACGTGAAATAATAAATTTGTTTCCTCAGGTTGCTGATTTAGAGAAGCAATTGTTGAAGACCAATACCATCGATATCCATTTAACCTATTAAACCTTTATCCTTCCTCTAGTAGAATAGAAGTAGATTAGAATTGTGTTGTGCCGTACGATCGCTAGGTGTCTGCAACCGGATCGTTCCGTCCCAAAAAAAAAAAAAAAAAAAAACCTTTCCTATCCTTCCTATTGTTATATGTAAACAGGCTGTAGGAATAGGCCCGGCGTTATCCGGGACTCTTGGCTAGCACTTGGTTCTACAGTCCAATCAATCAATTTTTACACCTAATATCTCGATATTTTGATCCAATTCATATTTATCTCGACTCCCATCAAGTAGATGATAAAAATAACCAAATTCACTCTTTGGTCCACTTTTCCATTAAAATGGATGTATCGTGATGACTCAACGATTAAATTCGATCGTTCTTCCACATATTTTTGAATCTTTTCGAATCCCACTTGACTTTTACACTTTGAGTGAAATCCACACTTTACATTAACTATTTTTTTAGGGGAATCACTATTCCCTCCAACTTTTCTTTTTCGTATTGAAGTCAAGAATGATAAACCTAAATAAAGGGATCACTTTTTATAGCTAATATAATATTATACCATTATATTCTATATGGTCGAAACTAGTATACAATCTACCCACACATATGTGTATAATGGACTCGAAAGGGATACAAAAATGGCCAGGTTTTCGTAGTATTTTCGAAGGGGTCAGACCCATGGATCTAGGTGCCCCGTGCACATTTTTTTGAAAATTCCTGTTTTGTTGGATTTTTTCATGGGAATGAGTTTAAATAAATGTTTAAATGGAACTATTTGTATGCCCGGATCCGAGGGGTCGGCTCATTGGATCTATAAGTCACTGTTGGTTTATGTACATTTTTTAATATAAAACTACACATTTGAATCAAACTTTACACAAAAATTGTTAAATACCTAAGGAAGGTCACTGAGCGTTTCTCACGCCTCCTTTTCCCTCTTGGGGGTGAGAGGAGGGGCATCGTAATGGGCTCCAAATTTACAATGGAGAAATGTCTAAAACTTCACGGAATGATGTCTGTAAAATAAATCATGGTCATGGTTCATAAATAAAAAGTAAAATTGTAATTATTTGTACTTCCACAAAACTTATTTAGTTATTGCAAAATATAATAAATTATAAAAAAAACGAACATTGTTAGTAGGACGAGAGAACCTGTTTTCTATTCTTATATAACTCTTGTTCATTCTGCACATCTGGAAAATACTTTTTAACTCTGTCTAAAATATCTTCCAAATGTTGACGAATTTCACCACAAAACATAAAATATAGTCAGTTTCTTCAATATCACCATTAATTTCATCGAAAAATTCGTTAAGTAGTGCGAAACTATCTAGCTCACGAACGCGAATGCATATGATCCAAAAATCCAATTTTTTATTAAGAGCTTGAATCTTATCATTGGCTATGAAGATGAACACTGTTACTTGTTTTTCTTTAAGTGACAAAATCACTTTCTTTAGCTTTGAGAAAATATTGGCGAGGTATCCAAGTCGAAGCAACCACAGTTTATCTGTGGGTTTTTATTGTAAATCCATTCGGTTTACCATGAAAAAGTACCCAATTTGGAACGGGGCTCAAATAGTCGAACAAAAACTTTCCCTCATGACAACCATCGTACAACCATCGTCTTTGCAAAAAATCTTAAAAAGTCCTGTTTGCAAGGGTCTCTATTTGATGAAATGTATGATCTTTATAGATTCATCAAGGACATTTTTCAAAGACATTAGCATTTTTTTTACTGCAAGTGCTTTGTGATGATGAATGCAATGGCTACTGGTGCAGTTTGGTCCCAAATTCTTGATTTGAGAAGAGCGCCGTCTGTTTTTCCTACCATTACTTTCAACCAGAAAAAAAACGTTTTTAATTCAATAACTTTGACTTATTATATTATAAATTTATTGATCCAATAACTTTCTTTTAAGTTTAATAAAAACAAATATTCTTTCAATAAAATAAAATTGTTTTACTAATAATACACTTATTATAATGACAATGTATTAGTTATCAAATAAAAACTTACTAAATTTATTGATCGGATAATGTTCGTTATTAAATAAACATAAGGTTTTTATTAAAGTGTTAATTCAATAACTAAAGTCATTACATTTACAACGTGACTCTTGTCGTTATTCCGTCATTAATTAATAAATAAATTAATTATGGAATTTTTATTTGAAGACTTAGTGATGTTTTGAAGAAGTTTTTGATTTAACGATATAATTCGCCAAATCGATAAGTTCTTGTGTTGTACTATAAGTTTAAAGCAAGAGTTGAATTTTTGCAGTTTGGTGGTTGCAAACTGATGAGTGGCGGTTGATCATTGCAACCTGATAGATCAACTTATTCAATCAAAAAGTTCACATTTTTGTAAGGGTTGTGTGTGTGTGTGTGTGTATCTTTATACAAATACCGTGGGGTTAAAAATGAGGAGAGTGAATTTTCTACTTTTTGTGGTATAGATATATTGTTGGCCTCTTTGATGGTTTTCATATTGATTTGATAATTCAATAATTTGGTTAAACAAGTACAATTGTATAAATAAAAATTCAGAGCTAAATACTTATTGATATATATTACAATTACAATCAAAAAATAAAAAACTGTTATGACAAAAACTTCATTTATTGACCAAACACAAAATATGTTTTTTACTGATTTTGCATGTAAAAATTGCTACTTCAACAATTTTTTTCTGCTTGTTGCACCATCCGTGCATATATCAACACAGGTTTTCGTCTCCAAGCAAAATTATATGCTGATATCGGACAAAAACACGCAATATTGCAAGTCATCTCTGCTTTCGTCCGTTTGCAGAGAAAAATTACGATTTTTCATCGAATACACATTTAGCTATATCGACTGCACGGGGACCCCTTTGAGTTGACTCGCGTAACACACTTTGAGAAACGCTGGTATATAAGATATGACAATCTGTATATGTGCCATCTGTCTGTGCGTCTGTTGCGTTGCTGTGAATTCTTTCCTCGTTTCTTCTTAAAAATTAAACGTTAGTTTATAACAAATTTAAATTTAAACAATTTTTAACATATGCTTCCGAGCGTATTGCTCACCCTCAGGTTCAACATCACTAAACTTAATTGTGTTTACCTCATAATTCGGTTTGCTGTGGTTAGCAATATTGACTAATTCGTAAAAAGGTCTCTGAAAATAATATAATTAAATCGGAATTTAATTAATGGGTGACGATACTCGTATGATGGTCTTCCCTAGATGTCACCACATTTTCAAAACAATGCTGATACTGGACCTTTGATTTCGACACTCGTGATTTTTAGGAACCATAAAATACCAAACAATATATATTACCAAAACACATATCACCAAGTACAACGAAAAAACTTCTTACTTAATCTTCGAACAATCGTTTTCTTATTAAACTATGTCGTATCGCTGCTTTACATATGAGTATGTATAACCTTGCTTCTGCATTCGATTACATATTCGTTAATCAGCACAAAAAATTAAATAAAATTATCGATTACATAACAAGATGTAAATTGTAAACTTATTTAAAAACATTAAAAAAAATTTAATGATCGTGCATTGGGCCCACCTCATAATCCGATAATTATATATTCTTCTTAAGCATATTTATAAAAATTGACAACACCGTGTATGCACACATGAATATGATAACTCAAAGATCCATAAATATAAAATCAATAACCTTCATCAATTATTTTATAAAATATATTATTTATTATAATTATTTAAGACATGTAATATTTTTCTAAACTAAATAACTTCTTATATTAATCATGTTATAATGAGCCTTACGAAAAGATCAAACCATTTATCAAGCTCGATATATCATTGGACATGCATTTAAATAATTTACATATTCTACGGCTACAAGGTGGACGATAACTATCGAATTCATGGCTCACATTTTGAGCATTAGATGTTAGCTGTATGGAAGTCGCCTTAATTTTAGTGTCGAGATTTATGACAATCACGTTGGTTTTGTAGGCAATCAGTAGAATTATATTTCAGGCAATATAACTGATATGAAAAAGAAGGGGAAAAACAATCAATGATTTAATGGTAAATCTCAGATTATCAGAAAAAATTTATTTTACAAAACATTAAAAAATCCTGGATATATCTGTATCTTGTCCATGTTAAACAAAAAACGTACTTTAAACGTGGGAATTAAAATTTCAGTGAATTATATTTTACGCCATCTGTTGATAACTGACATTAGTTTAGTCAATAATAAAATAAGGCACAAAGTATTAGAGTTTTTAATGCTCTAACGTCATTTTTTTTGTCTAAATTTTCAACTAATTAAAATGGCGATTAGTTCATACCAAACCGAGTGCAATATAAATCAACACTGTTTTAATAATAATTGACCACATTATGGTGCTACACAACAATGCACTCGATTGATCTAAAATAAGATTTCGCTAATGGTCAGTATCATTTAAAATGTACCTTTCACGTATATATTTTCCGAAACCATCTCTCTCACTAAATATCCATTTATTTGTACTTTTTATAACTATATACACTTACATATATGGCCTATCTAAACTGAACAATCATAATTATTCTTATCCGTAAAAATATCACATTAAAATTAACAATTTCCATTTCACATTTTATTGTTTGCATTTATAGTTGCAATGAACGGTTTCAAGAAGAAACGAAAACGTTTAAGATTTTATTCTTAAATATACGCGGTGACAGTCACATACTCAACATCACTACCTCGATATAAATATTTACTTATGCATTGCAACAGCGATATATTTTATTACTCTACAACAATAAAATATGCTCATCAAACTACAATATTTATGGTTATTGCATTGAAGTTGGCTGCAAAATATAAAATGCTGTATGTGCTTGGTTTTTACAATTCATAAATCCGCGATGCCCCCAGGCGATCTAAATATTGTACACAAGTATATTGGTTGGTTTATTGCTTTGCTAAATATATAAGTTGTCCGCAGTAATTGGATTATATATGGAGTGGTATACTATCGTGATAGTATCACGATTTCAGCATATACATACAGAATTTATCGCTATTACAAAATTTTACAATAAAATATTTCAATGACCGGCCAAAATAATTATCGCAATATCATCATCGGCTGTCCACTCTTTGTGTCGCGCATCGCACATACATAAACTATTCAACGATATGTTATATTTTTGACCTATGACAAAATCGTTTCGTGTTGCGGTGCTTAACATACTCAAAAAATATTTATAGTGCGACGCGACCAACCGATAAAAAACTAATTTAGTGTAGTGTTGAAAATATTTTTGGGATATGCATATTATCAGTAATAGTAACAACAATAGAGATTAATATGTAAACATATGTAAAATATTTTAATGGTGTTTATGGTTAAACGACCATTTAGCGGCTCCGTATAATTTAGCAATAAAACAGACTTTAGTCGGTCTTTGATTTTGTACATACAATATATGCATGTGTGGGGAGTAATCACATCTTGGGTATATCAATTTCGATAAAATGTTGGGCCGAATAAAGAGACACAAACAAAACAAATCTTGTACGCAGGTCTTTGAACTTGATGTACGCGACGCGTTACGGATTAACATTTTTTCATCGTAAATTGATACCTACAGCGAGATTTCAAACTAGCGTGCGCGTCTTGGTATTTTATTTTGTTACCTTATGTCTTTCGATAAAGAAAACAATTTCATCAAACATTAATTGGATTAGACTTTGGTGGCGAAGTTCTCTCTCTTCGTACAATAAAAGTTGATTATTTATGGTAATATAACACACACACACTCAAATTGAGGCTAAACTGTGTGTTGGACCAGGGTGCAATCTATAATTAAAATAAATTTAAGCGGAAAATTAGATTTCTCAATTTAATTATCATAGTTCATGAGGTAGATATTTATGAAATTTTTATATGATGACATTTGAAAAATGTTAATGCTCCTAAATATTTTCAAAAATTTACCGCCTCGTTAATTTCATTTCTAAATTTATAATTACACACATTATCAGCTTAAATTGATTATTAAACGATTGACAAATTGTACGCGATACTATATATGGGGTCGATAAATCTGATGTAATTTGGGATTGGATTTTCTTCAAACTCTGTTGGTCTACTGACATGCACCGCTTTGTGTCAGAATGTTTTAAAGTTAAAGAATTACCACTGCTGCGACAGTCCAGAGATTGATGAGACTCCAGAACTCTCCATTGAGGAGCGCTCATTAGTTGTGGAAGATAATATATCAAATAGCTATACAAAGACTGAATTCACTTTTCGCGGTGCTAACTACATGTTGGTGACAAAAACAGTATAGATAATTAATTCCTGCGTAGACAATTTTGACAGTTGGTGGAATATGTTAACAATTTGAGAAAATTTAAAATATTGTTTTGTTTGTATCAGGTTGCCACCCTTTAGATTTCCAGTTCGGAAATTGGTAATTTAGAATGAACTTTAGAATGATAATATTCAATTTTTACAAAGCAAATTGGTGGGATTAATTCATTAAATTAGAATTTCCACGGCTTTCTAAACAGGTAAGAAACCGCATCACAATACCGCTTGTATACTATTTTTAAAAAAATTTAATTCTAACTTAAAAAATACCCAGATTTGAACGCTTGCATCTTGGTTAAATAACTCCTTTCAAAAAATCAATTTTGCTTCTAATTGAAGGTATTTTGTCTTTTCTGGAATTGTGGATCTGGAACCCGTTTTATTTTATTTGGTCTTTTTATGACTTTTTTGAGTAAAATAAAAATTGTCCCAAAGAAAAAAAAATATGCTGCGGTTTGAGAACGTATACGAACTAGCTCGATATTTCATTCCCAAATCCAAATTAGCCATTTTATAGAGAATTCATAATCCTTGAAAATGATGCTGTGGAAATTTCTGTACGACGACTTCTTGTCGATTTATTGACGTAAATCTTATCCAGAAAATGAGGCACGCATATCAGGCGTAATTTTGGTGGTTCAAGGATAGGATAAGCTTTTACAGTAAAACAGTTAACAGGAACCCGAATCACATTTGACGACGCCCTAAATAAATTTTATCGAATTTAGGATTTAACACAATCGATTCTTCTCTGCCCGTGAAACCCTAAATGAAATTTCCAAAAATTAATACTTGAAAAAGCTTATTACCACAATTTTTATCTAAATCGTTCGAGCCAAAATAAATTTAAAATTGATAACCTGAGGCCTCACCGAAGGATCCTCTAAACAAAGTTTCCCCAAATTAACACCCATCAAAATCGTCTCCTGGTATTTGATTGCTTGGCATTCCTTTCTCCAATTTTTATTAAAATCGTGCTAACCGAAAAAAATAATTGAAGAAACCCGTGCTGCACCAGGCGGCATCAGAATCATATAAGGCGGAAAAAATGTGCAAAAGGGACCAAAACAAAGCATTAATTAAATAGTGAATGGTACAAATAAATATTTTTTTACTCGGAACAACTAACATTTTCAAAAGGATGCGATTAGTGCAACCATATAAAGCATAACATGGTGCAACATTCCGCAATATGTACACATGACGCAACGTGGTGCAATATCATGCAACACTCCACAAAATTATGCAATTCTGAAATATCACGCAACATGATGCAAATACCAAACAACATGGTGAAACATATCACAATGTTGTACATCGTAACGAAACATTACCCATCATGGTGCAATATCCCACAGCACGGTGCAATATAACGCAACATTGTACATGGTGCACCGTGACAGTTCACCCGGAGGACTCCTAAATGAATTATCCAAAACTCCGAATTCCTCTTAATCGTTTCCTTGTATATTGAGCCCAGTCCACTAAATTTTATTAAAATCGTTCAAGCTAAATTAAACGAAGGCCCAATTCACCATGGCGCAACGTAAGCACATCACACAACATCCTCAATAAAATGCAACATCACGCAGCATGAGGCAACATCACGCAACATACTGCAATATGACCAAACAGGATGCAACAACTCACTACGTAATTAACTCCTGCAACTGGTGCAAAATAAAGCAACATCGTGCAAAATCACTCAACATGGCACAATATAATGCAACATCATGCAGCATGGTGCAACGCGACATACACCATGGTGCAACAGCACGCAACATGACGGCCTATTCGCGGAATCCAAAATGAATTACATATTCATAAATCAGAACTCCTTGTACCTAATCGTTTCCTTGCATTCGAAAACTCACCGCTTTGTTATCAAAATCGTCCAAGCCAAATAAAATGTTAAAAGAAGGCTCCAAACTCTCCGGCAATTGTCGGATAACCCTAAATGGGTCTAAATTATCAGAAATTTTTCATAAATCAGAACCCATCACAACCTGTTTTTGGTAAATAGAAATCACACAATCAACTCTTCACACTCAAAAACTCTCCCTCACCAATTTTTATAAAAATTGTGCTAGTCAAAAAGAAAATTAAAGAAAAGGGCCCGAAACACACTGGACCTCCCTCTGAACGGATTTTCCCGAAATCTAGACCAATCGCAACCGATTTCTTACAATTGAAAACTCCCCGTCACCTTGTTTTATCAAAAACATGCGAGTCAAAAAATTAAAAAAATTAATTGGACCCGGGCCTCACCGGATGACACCATAAATGAATTTTCCCTAGATCAATACTCATCATGATCGGTTTTCAGTAATCAAAACGAAGAAACCCTGTGACCCTCACAATTTTATTGGTAGTACAAATTAATTTGATCCGTTTTTTTAATTTTTAAAATGCATTTATTTTGTCAGTCGCTGTTTACGACTTTCTCCCACCTGTCAGGCAATTTTAGATCTTTTTTCCATCTCGGTAAAACGTTTCGTCTTTTGAGGCGATCCAAGTTTGAAGCCAATTTTCAATTTCTTCGAAAGAAGTGAACCGATGACCTACCAAATCGTGTTGTATCCCTCGGACTAACCAGTAATCAGAAAGAGCAATGTACAACTTTTGCAATGTGATGCCGAGTACTGTGATGCAGAAGAATAAATTACGAATTAATTGTCGTCTGTACTGCTCGCTCGTAGTGGAATCGCCAGGTTATAGCAGCTCGTAGTACACAACGCCTCTTTGGTCCCACCAGATACGCACAATAAGCTTCGAACCACGAATGTTTGTCTTTGATGTTGATGTTGAGCTCGATGGCATGTCTGTGAATTTAGCCCGTAAATGATCCCGCAAAAATGCGATGGCAACACTAAAATACAAATATCACGATATTTTTGAATATCATCCCGTAAAAAAACATGTCATGACAGTTTTTTACTGTATCAACTCATAAAAATTTACAAACAATTTGTATTGAAAACAACCCGGCCAACCCGGAAACGAATATGTCACAACAAATTTAGTAACAAGAAAACAAATAATTTTTGAAAACAAAAAAAAACGTGTATGATGTCAAAAAAACATGTAATGATATACATATATAGGGTGTCAAAATAATCGGTTCAGATTTGATATATTGGTTATTATTTTATTTATCGGTTCTCTGGCAACACTAATGTCATTCTTTTTTGACAGAAACTCAGTATACTATTTCTAGTTGACGAAATGAGTCGCTTAACGCTTCGAGGCGCATTTCCATCTCGGCGGGTTCGTAAACAAACAAAATTGTCGCATTTCGGATCGAAAAATCCACAAGGATATGTGGCGCGACCGTTACGGTCAACGGAATCGACTACCGCCACATGTTAACATCTTTTTGTGACCATGTCTTGAAGATATTGATTTGAACGACCTTTGGTTCAAGCAAGATGGTGCGCCATGTCACATATCAGGCGTTAATATAGCAAAACTGCGTTAAAAATTCGATGGCTACTTTATCAGTTGAAATGGTGACGTGAATTGTATGGCAAGGAGCTGTGATTTGACGACTTTGGATTTTTATTTGTAGGGTGCCATGAAAGACAAGTGTTATACGGACAATCCACAAAAAATTGAGCCTCCCATTTGAATGAAATCATTTTCCATAAATAACCATGAGGATTGTACTTTCAAACAAAAAAATAAATTTGAAAATATATTAAGCCGTTTTTGTTTTATTAAATTTTTAAATCTGAACTTCTTATTGGGACACCCTTTAAAGTTAACAATTTAGGAAAATTAGGCAACCCGAAAATTATGCGCAACACAATTTAACACAAGCACAAAAGTGCGACAAACAATTGTTAGAAATGAATTCAGAGAAGAAGAATTGTACACTGAACAATTCATGGAAAAATCAAATATGCGAAAGAAAGAAACAATTCATCGAAAAGACTCGTAATGCATATTAAAAAATATTAATCAATTTTCTGTAATTGTTCAATTTTGTGATATACGGAAAACAAACCAGGACAACTTCAGGTAAAAAAAATTGTATCGATATTAAGCAGAATTTGAAGCGAATTATTGTGATGAGGTGCATCATTTATTTAAATCAAATTGAATTGTTATAATAATTCGAACATCTCGGGCAAATAGTGTGTTGAATTTGAGTTTAATTTTGAAAATCTAAATCAATTACACACTAAATGTCGCGAAAAATTGAAAACCTGGGCCCTTACTATTGTTTTCGTCTTTCGCCTTATCGTCTTCGATTTTTATCGCTTAGCTCTGAACGATTGAGAAAAATATTTGCACTTTTGCTTTCGATCAGTAGCAATATTTTAGTACAGATTATTTAAAGTATTGCCAGCACAAAATTTATGTTTTAGTACAGTTTTTACATCGTAATATCAACCGGATGACATTTGTGTTTTAATATTACACATATTGTATGTTTATAGAAAATTTAACTATTTTTCATATAAATTAAAATAATTTTTATATAATTAATATGGATTCTATATGGATTCTATAATTAATATGGATTTTTGTTTAAATTGGGATGTATATTTAATTGAAAAGATATGTTTAGTTTAATAAACTATAAACTTATATAGGTATACTCACATTTTAGTTTTTACTTTTAAAATTATTGAACTGTAAAGCATAAGATGACAATCGAAAATAAACAACGATGAAATTTGCGTTGTAAATTTTCGCCTACAGTCGTTCATTTTCGACTCTATCGAACATAATAGTACAAACATAGAAAAACGAACGCAACATTAAGACGATCAAAAACAATAGTAAGGGCCCTGTGTTAAATTTCTATAAATTCAACTTATCTGGCACGCAATGGTTCGATCGCCCATTTTTAAAAAATCAGTTTAAATTCCAGGTAATTCACATAAATTTGTAATTTAACATAGATATGTAATAACTCTTTCTCTATCTAGAACAGAAAGCCGCTTGACAATTTTTTGAGTAGGAGCTGAGATATACGCTTGAACAAAATAATTCTCAAGCAAATAACAATTTTCTTTAAAAGCCCAATCATCATGAAAATCCCCCTGAATAGTCTCTAGACTATGCTGAGTAATTACGCAGAACTTCATTTTTGCCTAAAATCATGGGAAACCGCCCAAATCTGAGCCAAAAGTATATTAGTTATAATGAATATTTTCGATGAGTTGTATATTCGCAAAATTGGTTTTCGCACATTTTTCCGGTCCCAAAGGAATTTACTATGGAGATTTTACAATTCATCGAAATAAAATTATATCGATATTGCGTAGATTTTCAAACGGATTATTGTGATTGAGGTCCATCATTTATTGGAATCAAAATGAATTGCGATAATAATTCGAACATTTCAGGAACTTACGGTTCAAGTGGTTGGCCCCAAGTACTAAAATATATGAAGACATGAATATTATTGAAGAAAATTAGATGATTAAGGAATCATCTCATATCATTTTTTCACGAAAAAAAATTTAAAAAAATTTTATTTCCGTGATTACGTCAGTTTTGATTCTAAATCCCACTAGAACCATGATGATTGATGATCATAAATGGAAAAAATGTGAAAACACAAAAAGCTTGCAAAAATTAGCTGATTTATGGGATAATATGCCATTTCTTCAGAAGCAAAATCTGAAAATCTGAATCTAAAACATATTACACATTAAATGTCGCAAAATTTATTTGCTTAAATATTGTTAACCATTATAGATTTTGAAATCCTGAAAACGGAAAAAGGAAAAGACCTACTTCTTTTCGTGGGTTACCGTTATTAAAGAAATCGCCAATATAATAATAAAGTATATTGGCGGTGTATTAATTTTCAAAAATTAGGATGTCGTGGACGCGTTCACACCGAAAACGGTGTGGCTTTCAATATCGTAGACCATAGCCATAATCCTGATTCAGTAGAAGTCGTCGTTTTATACGGTCGATGAATGCAATAAAAGAAATGGCTTCCACTTCCACCCTTGCCACGCGAGAAATAATCTCCTTAAATTCAGTGTCAGTTCCTGTAGCAGCAGCTTCTTTCATGCCTTCAACAAGTTCTTTAACACGAACTATTCAAAATGTGCGGAATTGTAAAATACCTTTGCCATTAACACGACAAGACATGGTTATACCTGATGAATTTAAATTCACTAAACGTGGAGAAAAATTTTTATTTTTCGATTCTGGTGCGCCATTCAAAATCGAATTTTATTATTTACAATGAACAGGAATATGACTTGTTTACAAAATGCTTCTGAATGGTACGTTGATGGAACTTTTAGTGTTGTTGCATCAATATTTGGACAATTATTTACAATTCATGGAATAAAAGAAAAGAAATCAATTCCTCTGGTGTTTGCTCTTCTTCCTAATAAATTGGAAATCACTTACACTACTATTTTTGAGCAGCTCAAAAATGTCAATCCTTGCTTAAATCCTACATCTAACGTTATCATGAGTGATTTTCAGCAAGCTATTACTAATTCACCAAGAAACGTATTCCCTACAATTATACAAAGATTTTGTTTATTCCATTTCGCACAGAACCTTTATCGTAAGGTGATTCAAAATATTTTTCATGAAAGAATGATATGAAATTATTCCTTAATCATCAAATTTTCTTCAATAATATTCATGTCTTCATATATTTTAGTACTTGGTCCGTAAGTTCCTGAAATGTTCGAATTATTATCGCAATTCATTTTGATTCCAATAAATGATGGACCTCAATCACAATAATCCGTTTGAAAATCTACGCAATATCGATATAATTTTATTTCGATGAATTGTAAAATCTCCATAGTAAATTCCTTTGGGACCGGAAAAATGTGCGAAAACGAATTGTGCGAATATACAATTCATCGAAAATATTCATTATAACTAATATGCTTTTATATGATTTTAGGCAAAAATGAAGTTCTGCGTAACTACTCAGCATAGTCTAGAGACTATTCAGGTGGATTTTCATGATGATTGGGATTATAAAGAAAATGGTTATTTGCTTGGGAAATATTTTGTTCAAGCGTATTTGTCGATTTTGGAGCTTCTACTCAAGAAAACGTCAAGCGGCTTTCTGTTCTCGATAGAGAAAGAGTTATTACATATCTATGTTAAATTACAAATTTATGTGAATTATTTGGAATTTACACTGATTTTTGCGACATTTAGTGTGTAATAACTTTTAGATTCAGATTTTCAGATTTTGCTTCTGAAGAAATGGCATATTATCCCATAATCAGTTAATTTTTTGCAAGCCTTTTTGAGTATTCACATTTTTTCCATCATGATTTAGCTTGATTCAAATAAATTATACACCTCAACTTAATATTCTTTTTCAAAATCTACTCAACATCGATATAATTTTATTTTGATGAATAATTTTAAAATCTTCATTTAGGAAATATTAATATGTAAGTACTGATTTTCAACAAGAACTTTTAGGTGAAAAATTTTGTTCCGATGAATTGTGTTTTCGATGAATTGTTTTTTCCAAAATTGTTTTCACGCACATTTGGTTATTGTAAAATTGTAGTTTTCATATTTGTTTTTCGATGAATTGTTTTTCTTTGAATTGTTTGTCGCATAATTGATTATCGCAGAATTTTCGGGGAATCCTGTAAATCATAGAATTTTTTGCCTCTTATTAATTAAACAGGCCAATCCCTGAACTATAAAACCTGTATAGTCCGGTAATGGAATCTACTATGAATTCAAACGATTATAGCTAACCTCTAAATCATAGAATTTTTTTGCCACTTGTATTATCATTTTGGTTAATTTTGGCGTCCCTTAAGCTAGGAGAACCCATACAGCAGAACATTACAAGATATAGTATGGATAATTATCGACTAATTAAATGCCGCACTAAAAAATTTTGGGCTCCATCCCTTCCAACTAAAACGCGGGTTCTGCTAGCTTTAAAAAAATTTAGCAGAACCCATATCAAAAACTGATTTAAAAACAATGGGAAAATTAATTTTAGGCTAATTAAATGCCCTATTTAAATTTTTTTATTCTGCTCGATCTAGAAAATGCAAAAGGCTTTATCACTTCAAAGCTAGCAGAACCCAAATCGAAAATCGGACAAAAACCGAAATTATAACGCAAAACAAGATCAATTGACAAACAAATAATTTTAGGCTCATTATTGCCCATGGTGAGCCTAAAATTATTTGTTTATCAATAGATCTTGTTTTGCGTTCTAATTTCGGTTTTGGTCCGATTTTCGATTTGGGTTCTGCTAGCTTTGAAATGATAAAACCTTTTGCATTTTCCAGATCAATCAGAATAAAAAATTAAAATAGGGCATTTAATTAGCCTAAAATTAATCTTTAATTTTCCAATTGTTTTTAAATCATTTTTCGATATAGGTTAGGTTAGGTTAGGTTAGAGTGGCTGCTATCGCACACTTAGGCCAGTAGTGGCCCATTGTGATACCACAGGATCCTATCTCCCCTTTACTCCCGTTGAAACCATCCAGAGCTACTTATGTAGCGTAAAATATCTCGCACTCTACAGCCACCGAGTTCCGAAAGGCTGTCCATACTGTACACACCTAAGTACTTATGCCTTCTGCCTGATAGTGCCGGACACGAGCATAGGAAGTGATCCAACGTCTCCTCCTCCTCTTCGTCCAAACAGCTTCTACAAAAGTCATTAGTCTGTAGACCCATCCTTCTTGCATGTTCCCCAAAAAGGCAGTGTCCTGTCAGTATCCCTACGACCAATCCTAACTCTCGTTTTCCTAGGGATACTAGTGCCTTGGAGCGCCGCAGGTCCAGTTTTGGCCAAACCTGTTTTGCTACCCTGCACGTGAGAGAGTTGGTCTACCTCTCATTTGTCAAGGCAATTGCCTGCTTACTGAGCGCCAATTTGAGTGCTGCTTTAGGCCTCCCCAGACCCGCCCTTCCCGGCTGTATCTGGAGAGTCGTGCCGTACCTAGCTAGTTCGTCCGCCCTGCAGTTTCCCGTGACGTCCGAGTGACCAGGGACCCAGATTATCAGGATGCTGAAATACTCGCTCATCTCGTTAAGAGATGATCGGCAATCCAGCGCCACCCGTGACTTCAGACAAACCGCCTCCAGCGACCTGACCGCCGCTTGACTGTCCACATAAATTGCGATATACCTCACGGATACCACATTATGCTTCAACCATGTCACGACTTCGCCTATCGCCACCACTTCAGCCTGGTACACGCTGCAGTAGTCAGGGAGACGAACGGAAATATTAACGTTAAGCTTCTCGCAGAAGACTCCGGCTCCTACCTTACCGTCTAGCTTAGAGCCGTCCGTGAAAAATTGCAGTGCCTCGTTTTCCAGTATTGATCCGTTCCTCCAAGATTCTCTCGAAGGACAGATGGTCCGGAAACCTTTATCGAAGCACAGCGTTGGCTTAATATAATCTAGATTCGCCAGTTCTTCCCTTAGCGATCTAGTTATCGTCGAGTGTCCCGCGTGAAGACACTTCCACTGAGAGACAGCCGAGAGTCTCGTAGCCACATTGGCTGCTATCTGTTTACCAAAAAATTCGATTGGAAGAAGGTGGAACATAACCTCCAAAGCGCGTGTAGGTGTTGACCTAAGCGCCCCGCTTATAAGCATGCAGGCCGTTCTTTGCACCTTTTCCATCATTTTTATATATGTTGCCTTCTCCAGAGCTGGCCACCACACGCCCACCCCGTACGTCAGCACTGGTCTTACCACTGCCGTATAGAGCCAGTGCACCAGCTCTGGTTTCAGACCCCATTTCTTACCTATGGCGTTCTTACACGAGTAAATGGCTACATTAGCCTTATTCACCCTTTCCACAATGTTAGGCTTCCAGCTGAGCTTACTATCCAAGATTATGCCCAGAAATCTTGCTCTGTCAGCAAAAGCCAGTCTAATGCCGTTCACGGTAGGAGGGCTAACTACCGGAATTTTATACTTCTTAGTAAATAGTACCAGCTCAGTCTTGGAAGGGTTGATCCCTAATCCACATTTGCTGGCCCATTTCGTAACGATCAGGAGCGCATTCTGCATAACGTCCCTAATCGTACCCAGATATTTGCCAGAGACAGCCATCGCTACATCATCTGCATATGCTACAACCCCTATCCCCTCTCTCTCCAGTTCCAACAGCAAACCATTCATCACCACACTCCAAAGAAAGGGGGACATTACACCTCCTTGAGGGGTTCCTCTAACCACCCGCCTTCTAATGGTGGCCTCCCCCAGTTCCGATGCTTACCAGCATCTGATTTATCAGCCTTATTATGGGGTAATCCACGTTCAAAGGTAGCAGTCCTTCCATGATCGCCTCCGTTTTTACATTATTAAAGGCACCCTCAATGTCGAGAAATGCTACCATACAAAACTCTTGCGAGTAGATTGACTTCTCAATCATGCGTACCAGATCGTGCAGAGCTGTGTCTACCGACCTACCCTTACAGTACGCATGCTGCGACGTTGCCCAATTCCTGGGCTCAATTTTTGATCGAGTGCCTACATCTACCAACCTTTCCAAGGTTTTCAACAGAAAGGATGATAGAGTTATAGGTCTCAGGTCCTTTGGATAGGCATGTGAGCTTTTTCCCGATTTCGGGATAAAGACCACTCTGACCTCCGTCCATTTCCTAGGAATATAAGCTAGTCTCAGACACCCTCTGAAGATACCCTCCAGCCAGGGGAGGATGACTGCCGAATTCCTTTGGGTCTCTGCTGGTATAATCCGATCCGGGCCCGCCGATTTATAAGGCTTAAAACCGTTCAGCGCCCAACGGATTCGCTCCCTGTCCAAGATGCCCTCCATCTCTAATGAAGGTGTTGCTCGATGAGCTCCAGGCTCCATCGAGTCTTCAAAGCTTCCCGGAAAATGGGTCTCGATTAGGAGCTCCAATGATTCCGCACTTGAAGTTGTCTATGACCCGTCTGGTTTAATTAAATAACTAGGACTGGTTGGGTTAGTAGCTAGAATTTTCCTAAGGCGAGAAGTCTCAGAGACCTCCTCCATCCTACAACAGAAGAGTCTCCAGGACCCCCTTTGTGCCTTCTTCAACTCTTTTTTGTACTTTCTTAGGTCCTCCTTATAGGAGTCCCAATCCCGAACCTCCCTTGTGCTCTTAGCTTTGTTAAAAGCTGTCCTACACACTCTCCGATACGTTCCCAACTCTTTGGTCCACCATATCGGCTTCTGCCTGCCCCTAGGCTTTATCAGGGGGCACGCAGCATTAAATGAAAGATTGCACGCTCTTGTGACAATATCCACCATGCAGTCTAATTCTTCTACCGTCGCCGGAGGTCCCGGGACCTCCAGCGGCAATAGTTCCTCCAACACTTCCCTATATTTGTTCCAGTTTGTCCTTCTGGGATTCCTGAAGGCTTTCCGGGCTACAGGTTTAATTTCGAGGTTATATGTTACATATCGATGATCAGAGAATGAGTGCTCTTTCGCCACTCTCCACCCTGTGATCATATGAAAAATCGTTTCCGACGCAAAGGTCACATCTAGAACCTCCTGTCGATTTTTAACAATAAATGTCGGTTCTCGTCCAATATTGCAAACTAAAAGGTTGGTATTTAATAAATAATTAAAAAATAACTCACCCCTCTCGTTGATGTCTGTGCTTCCCCATATGGTGTGATGTGCGTTTGCATCACATCCGAGTATAACACCTACCCTTCTGTGATCTGCTTCCCGGATTAATTCCCCCAGGTTATCCGGTGGAATCCCCTTTTCCCGATCCATATAGGCTGAGGCCAGCCATAATTTTTCACAGCCAGCCTCAACACTCACTGCCGTAACATTACCGCTACTAAATTGAGGAAGAAGAAAAATATTCAAATTAATTTTCGCTAAAATACAGGATCTGATCTTGTCAGAGTTGCTTGAGTATAGTAATTTATACCCTTTCATTCTGAAGCTACAGATCCTGTTATTGCTAATCCAAGGTTCTTGGATTAACACCAAGTCGTCATCAGACTTAGTCAGTCTGAGCACGAGAGCTGCCGAGGCAGCCTTCGTGTGATGTAGGTTTATTTGTACAATGCTAAACATTGTAGTCAACCTTACTCACCTCTACCTGCACCCCCTGCATCGGGATAGTGCCATCTGAATCGTTGTTCTGGCCGCTATCCTCCTCTCGTCGAGAGCCCGACAGGATGTCCCCATCAGACTCCAGTGAGAGGAGGCTACCTCCAGTTACGATATTGTCTGCGTCCGAAGCACTTTTCCGGCCGTCCTCAGCCCGCCTGACCATCTCCTGCAGAGTCCGTTCACCGTCACTCCCAGGCTGGTCTTTCGTAGTCTCCTCGGTCTCATCTTTTTTATATATTTTAAGGGTGATCGACCCGAACCCGAAGTTGATCACCCCCTTTAGTTTTGCGAGGGAAGCCAGGGACTCTTTATTGATCAGCATGATTGCCAATCTAAAGCCTCCCTTAGCCTCCTCTCGCTTTACAATCCTCCAGTCTTCGGTCGGAAGATCGGGATTGCTGGCCCGGATGATCTCGAGGATCTCTTCCGGCTTATCCGGCTCGGTTGGCAGCCATACACGTGCCCTCGGCCTGCTCGGAATTTTCTCCCTGCAGACTGCCTCAAGCCTCGCTCCCTGCCATACCTCGCCTACTTCGGACACTGCTCTTTTGTACAGGTCAGCCGATCTTTGGTCTGAGCACGCAGTCAACTTCACGCGCCCCTGGTGCCATCCCGCATCTCTGTAGGATGGAGGGGATCCCGGATTTTCTCTCAGGATCCGTATAAAAATGGAGTTTAGTGCATTATGCGCTACCCTCCACTTCTCTGACGTGATGCTCCCATCTTCTTGACTTCTGTCAATGACGGCTAGCACCAGCACGTGCTCCTTTAGGATCTCACTGAATAGCTTCAGTTTCCGATCCCTAGGAGCACCCGACGTCTTGTCTGCTTGCACCTTGGCCCGCTTACTTTCACCCGGTTCTAACTCATCCTGGGACCTCTGTCTTTTAGACACAAGGCCCTTTCCGAGCTATCACAGCCGACAGTTTCTTTAGCCCATGCTACAGACTTACGCTGTTGGACTGTAAGCTGCCCCTCAGGGGTCGCAGCCAGTCTTTCCAGAATTCTGAACGCCGACCGTCTCTCCCTGTATCGACGCTTCGAAGGAGGGATCTCCTTCACTCCCCCCCTATCTCCTTTGACGGATCCACTTCCACCTGGCTTCGATGCCAAAGTGTCGCTTACTCTTGCTCCTAATGATGTAGCTCCACCTTCCCGGTTAGAGTTACTCTCTTCCTCCGGTTTTTGAAGGGTGCCGGCCCCTTTATTTTGTTTTTTCTTACTATTTTCCATGTTTTTCCCACGAGTATCGAAGAAATACAAGTCGACCTGCGCAGAGATCCGTGTACGCAGGCAAGGCTAAATACAACTGGAGGTCGCCAGGTATCCAGAGGGCTCCGTTCATGACTGGGCTTTGTTAAATGGGCCCCCAGTCTAGCCGATTATCAGCACGGGTCGCGTAACACCTTAATCCAGCCCATTGGCTCACCGAGCACCCCGTCCCCCGCGCCCCCGTCCTCCTCCCGCATTCACTCCCTCATTCACCATTCATATGGATATCCCAAGCCAATGGGACCCACTTCATTCATGAGATACCCGTTTATAGGGTTTCCCCATTCACTACCTGGAGGCTCGGAAGCACAAGGGGACGGACGTTCAGTTCACCGTGGTTGTGGTCGATGGTTTTAAGGCGCCATCAGTTCGCCTTTCCCTACTGGGTATCCTAGGCACTCAGAATTTAGTGAACGGAGGTTAACCATTCCCCCATTCTCTGAGACTCTCCTTCCAGCAGAGCTGCGGTTGGGGACGGCTTATTTAATTCACCGCTAACCTACCTATCGATAGGCCGTTCACTATCCACCACCTGTGACCCCCCCGATAGCTGCAGCTCGCCACGGGATTTTTTTCGATATAGGTTCTGCTAAAATTTTCTAAAGCTATAGGCTTAGTTGGCTTTTAGTTGGAAGGGATGGAGCCCAAAATTGTTTAATGCGGCATTTACAATAATTAGCCTATAATTATCCATACTATCTTATAATGTTCATGCTGTATGGGTTCTGCTAGCTTAAGGGACGTTTATTTTGCGTTTTCCTACTCGTATACTTAATTATCCTATATTATTAACTTTATATATCATTACATGTTTTTTTGACATCATACACGTTCTTTTGTTTTCAAAAATGATTTGTTTTCTTGTTACTTTTATTGTGACATAATCTTTTCCGGGTTGGCATCAGTTATTTATAAATAATACAAATTATTTATAAATTTTTATGAATTGATACAGTAAAAAACTGTCATGACATATTATTTTCCGGGGTTACATTCAAAAATATCGTGATATTTGTATTTTAGTAGTGCCATCGCATTTTTGCGGCAACTTGTATGGGTCAGCTTCAGAGACATCCAATTGCCTTGCTTTTGAATCATGCCCAGCGATTTCAGTCATACGGAAACTGTTTGTTGGGTCACCCTGATGTACCGACAACCTCCTCTTGCGTTTGAGTCGGATCCTCATCAAGCAATGCCTCTAATTCATCGTCTACAATTTTTTTTGGCTGTCCCAAGCGAGGCTTATCTTCAACAATGAAATCATCATTTTTAAAACCATTCTCTACATTTTTTTTATTTATACAATATTACAACTGAGTTTGAGATCATCTAGTAATTTATCTATGTATCTTGAATTATTTTCTCGGATGAAGATGAGTAACTTATATTGGTTACTCATTTTATAATACTTTCTCATTCTAATTCAAACTGCCCAGCTATAGCGGTTTCTGCATTTGGAGTCCCAGAGATAAGCGCTGGACGTGTTTCCTTGCTTGGTTCTTTATTTCATCGGTGACGTATTCCATCTTCAAGTCTCTGTGAAGGTTGTCGTTCCTAATGTACCATGGGGCATTCAGAATCCCTTGTAGCACTTTATTTTGGAAGCATTGTATCATCGTACATTGGTCTTCTTGGCACAACCCTAAAGTTGGATACCATAGGTCCATACTGATTTTAGCATTTGCCTGTATAGCAGCAATTTGTTGTGGTTTGGCAGCTCAGAATTTCTACCCATGAAATTCTTTCCTTTCATTTAATAAGATGCGACATTTTTTAGTCCAGTTGCTCACTGTGTTAACTACATTTTGAAGTTTACTTGTTGCTTCCGAAATATCGTTTCCAACTGCTAGGATAGCTGTATCGTCTGCAAATGGTGCTACTGTAGTACCTTGAATATTCGGTAAGTCTCTCGTATAAAGAACAAACTAAAGAGTACTTATTTGAAAATTTGATACTAAAGTGTCGCTCAGCTATGTAGGATTTAAGAAGTTGATAAAATTGCTTAGGCAGGTCTCGATGCAGTTTAAATTCAAGCCCTTGGTGCCAAACTTAGTCAAAAGTTTCAGCTACATCTAAGAAAATACTGGAGCATATTTTCTTATTCTCAAGTGCATCCTCAATGACATCCGTTATTCTGTGAACTTGTTCAACTGTAGAGTGATTTTCTCTAAACCGAAATTGGTGTGGTGGAATTAAGCATCTCTCTTTTATTATAGGTTTGAGTCTCTTCAGCAACAGTTTTTCAAATATTTTTTGTCGATTCCTGGTTTACCTGGTTAAGGAATCATTATTACGTCGGCCACCTTCCATTGTCGTGGAACATATTTCAATCTGAAGGCTGGGAATGGCTTTCACAATTTGCCCAGTAATTAAGTCGTAACTGGAGCTTTTCTGATACTTAAGTTATTATTGAGTTCAGTTTTAAGTTATCAATGTCAGCAACGTTAGAGATTTTAATATACTCAGAGCTCAAGTATTGGCAGTGACAGAGAAACCTGCTCAGTTTAAAGCAATATCCAATAACGACATCAAAATAACAACGCAGTCTGAAAATGACTACCGTAAAATTAAAAAACTACTTAGCGATATAAAAGACACTGAATCCAATAACAAGGATAGTACACTATATAAGATGGAATACCATACTTATCAGCTCAAAAGTGAAAAATGGTATAGAATCGTAATACGAGGTTTACCGTCATCTACCAATCGCGAAGAGATCAAAGCGGCAATCGAGGACCATGGTCATAAAGTAACCAACATTAATAACGTTCATAAAAAGTTGACAATTAATAATGAGAAAATTATTAGACACTTCCCATTGTTTTATGTAGACCTGTTACAGGGGAAAAACAATAAGAACATATATGAAATTAAGAACCTGCTATATTGCAAGGTGTCTATTGAACCACCTAAAAAGGTAATAGGTATACCTCAGTGTACAAATTGCCAACAGTTAGGACACACGAAGAACTTCTGCAATAGGCAAGCCAAATGTGTCAAATGTGCTGAGAATCATCAAACAAAACAATGTCAAAAGCCGCGAAATGTTATACCAACTTGTGCACTGTGCGGAGAAAAAGGTCATCCGGCTAGCTATAAAGGATGCCTGGTGTATCAGAAAAAACTAAATGCTCAGCTACCGAGAAAAATTACAGTAGCAGAGCGCCTACAGCAAAAGCCAAACCAACAATATGATACAATTAGAGAGGGGGTTTCCTACGCCCAGGTGACCAAAATCTCAAATAACAATTCAAATCAAGTAAGCAGGCAGAAGCCTGTGCCAAACGAGCCAACCATTAGTAATATAATGAAAATGCTCACCGAATTTCAGGCAGAAATGAGACAAAATTTCAGCCAGCTTACTAACATTGTGGATAAACTGGAAGATAATTCCAAACCACCAAACAAACCGCTAAAACATAAAAAGTAAATGACTGTAACATTCCTACGTATAATTACCTGGAATGCTAACGGGCTTAATGCAAGAGCTCAAGAACTAGAAGTATTTCTAAGAACCAACAACATAGATGTAGCTTTAATATCAGAGACGCACTTTACGGAGAAAAACTTTATCAAAATTACAGGATATAGAGCCTATTGGACATTGCATCCTAGTGGTCGTGCTCGAGGAGGGACAGCAATCTTAATCAAACAAAATATCCTACATTTCCAACAAGAAGAAATTAAGGAACCATTTATGCAAGCAACTGTAATAACGATTAACCATGGTGGTGCTGAACTAAGTTTAGGGGCGATCTACTGCCCACCAAGACATAATATCGTAAGAAATCAATATGTCAACATTTTTAATAAACTTGGACCAAGGTTTATTATAGAAGGTGACTACAACGTGAAACATACTGCGTGGGGATCTCGACTCATAACACCAGGAAAAGGAAAAGAACTCCTAAGTGCAATAGAAATGTCAGGTTGTGAATATCACTCATCGCGTAAACCTACCTATTGGCCTACAGCCATAAACAAAATTCCTGATTTGATTGACTTTTATATCTCGAAAGGAATAGCCTCAAATTACATTGAAGTTGAAGGCATTGACGACCTTACTTCCGATCATACACCGGTCTTAATGACTCTGAGTACATTAGTCATAAGAAAGAAAACCAAACTTAACCTTACTAATAAATTTACTGATTAGGAATTATTTAGAGAGAAACTGGATACTCTAATTGAGTTAAAAGTTAGTCTTAAAACTAAACAAGAACTTGAATTACAAACTAAACATTTTATTAACTCCATGCGTGATGCAGCTAAAGAGGCTACACCCGTATTAGGTGAGAAAGTCGTACAAGAGATCAACTACCCCCTGGCGATTCGGGAACTGATAAAAGAAAGGCGTAGGAAAAGGCGCGTATGGCATAGAACCAGAAACATTAATGACAAAAGAGAATTTAATCGGGTAAGTAATAAAGTTAACCGATTAATTAAAGAACATAAAGAAGCTTGTACTGAATATTATTTGAAAGGACTGGGTCCTGAAGCTGACAAAAATTATTCTCTTTGGAAAGCTACTAAAAGATTCAAGAGACCAATAATCCAAGTGCCACCTATAAGGAACATAAATGGAGAATGGGTGCGACGTAACGAAGAAAAAGCAGAACTATTTGCACAACATTTGGCATCAGTATTTCAACCACACGACATATACAATCTAGGATTGATCCTAAACCAGTCTATAGATCTCCATCAAATATCAGAAGTGTCACCCCACTTGAAATTGCACAAGAAATTGACATGAATCTGAATCCCAAAAAGTCACCTGGAATTGATGACATTTCGCCAAGGATGTTTAAGGAGTTATCAAAGAGAGCAGTGACTATGTTAACATATATATATAATGCTTGCTTTCGACTTACATATGTGCCTGAGTGTTTTAAGGTTGCACAAATAATCATGATAAAAAAACCAGACGAACCAGCCGAGCAAATGGGCTCATACAGGCCGATCTCTTTGTTACCTACTATTTCAAAATTGTTTGAGAAGTTGTTATTGAAACGACTAAGACCAATGATCATTATACCTGACTTCCAGTTTGGATTCAGGAATAAACATTCGACAATTGATCAAGTTCATCGCGTGACTGCAAAGATAGAACAAGCACTTGAAGAGAAGAAATATTGCCCTGCCGTATTTCTAGATGTATCACAGGCTTTCGATAGAGTGTGGCATGAGGGTCTTATCTACAAGATAAGTAAATTAGTGCCAAAAAATTACTGCCAATTGCTCGAGTCGTATCTCTCCAAACGAATACTTAGAGTATCACATGAAGTAACATACTCCAACTTTTACCCAGCCGTAGCAGGGGTGCCCCAGGGTAGCGTATTAGGACCCATCCTATATCTACTTTACACTTCTGATATACCGACAACGGAAACAACCTTCATTGGAACTTTTGCTGATGATACCGCAGTATTGGCATCAAGCGAATCGCAGAACCAAGCAGTAGAATACTTACAGCACGCACTCGATAAAATCAGCCAATGGACCAGGGATTGGAAAATAAAGCTTAACGAGCTAAAATCAGTCCATGTAACATACACGTTGCGGCACAAAAATAGCAACATCCATACATTTCTCAATGGGGTACAAATTCCCCAAGCTGAATCTGCAAAATATCTCGGATTGCATCTCGATTCAAGATTGAACTGGAAACATCATGTTAGACAAAAAGCAGAGCAAATGAAAATGAAACAACGTGAGATGTACTGGCTAATAGGAAGACATTCTAAGCTTAGCCTGTACTGTAAACGCCTGATCTACGAAACAATAATTAAACCAATTTGGACGTATGGTATCCAGCTCTGGGGCTGTACTAAACAATCAAATCGTTTAATTATTCAACGTTATCAAAACAAATTTCTACGTACAATAACGAATGCTTACCGCTACGTAACCAACGAGGAATTACACAAAGACCTAAATGTCAAATGGATTGATGAAGTGATCCAGGAATTTGCAATCAAACATGAAAGAAGGTTACTGCAACATACCAACAGTAAAGCAATACAACTTCTTGACATAACACAAGAACTGAGACGCCTTAAAAGAATTAAACCGCATGAGCTAGTCATCTAATAAATAAAGTTTCATTATTGGGAGCAGAATATTGATTTCTGTAAACCCACACTCGCTCCACTTATTAGTTTCAAATAAGTGCGTTATTATCTTTAGTAATAAATTATCATTTGATAAGATTGTACTATTTAAATAAATAAAAAAAAAAAAAAAAAAAAAGTTTTAAGTTCCAATAAGGGCACGTTAAGATCATCTACTTTGTTTACGGCTGTTGTTTTTTAATTTGTTGATTGTCTCGGCAACGGTTGAAAAGCCTCTTCTAAGCAAGCAGCAAATAGAGAGACTTTCTGTTTGTCACTTTTAGTCCAGGATCCGTCATCGTTTTTGATAGATTATACATGCATTTTGGATCTTTTTAGTCCCTTCGTTGCTTTCCAAAGCGAGTAATCGTCATCCTTATTCCATTTCTCTTTAAGTAGCTCTTGACTTCAAGAGGATAGTTATTTTTCATTGTAGTTTTGGAATGAGAAATCGGTGAACTTTCCGAAGCCGCTTGTTGGATATTGGTATTAAATATTTCTAGCTCATCTTCCTGTTGCACCTTCGTTCTAATTGGTTCGCCGAAATTTGTTCGATCTTCCACTAATTCCTTGAATGGATCCCAACTGGTTCTATTTTTTCTTAACTTAGAATATTTTTTTTTTATTATCATTGTACTCAGAGTCATGATCACAGGTGAGTGGTCAGATAATAGTCCTTCACTATTTTCAATACACGTGTAGTCCTCTAAAACTCTTTTTGTTACAAAGAAGTCAAGAAGATCTGGAGTTTTATGTATTTCAGCAGGCCAATATGCTGGTTTATCGCCAGAGAGGAATTCACAGTTGTTCTCGCGAGTTGCATTAAATAACTCTTTCCCTTTAGAGGTTTTAAGTCTAGATCCCCAATAGGTATTCTTTGCATTAAAATCACCGCCTATGATAAAATTGGGTCCTAACGGTTTAAAAAGTCGTTTGTAGTTTTCTTTTTTAATTAAAGGCGTGGGGAACAGTAAATAGAGGAGATACTGAGTTCCCTATTATTGATTGGTTCAACTTTTATGGTTTTAACTTGCATAATTTCTTCTTTAATGCCGGGCACTTCATAATGTTTAATATAATTTTTAATAATTACGGTAGACCCGCCTCTAGCGTTTCCTCCTGGATGAATAACATGGTAGCATTCATAGTCACGTATTTTAATAAATGAAGTTTCCGTTAAATGAGTTTCCGAGACAAGACATACTACTGTGGGCAAAAATAGTAAGACTTTGTTCATAATTTTAAAATTGTTTATTTATTTCTCCAAATCTATTTTGTCCCCCTCAAAGTAATCCCCCCTGCCTCAATAAACATGTGCCAAAGTTTTTTCCAATCCTCGAAATAGTTGTTAAACTCAATTTCCGGAATAGCCTCCAATGCGCGTAGCGATACACGTTTAATGTCTTCAATTGACTCAAAACGGTTTCCCCGGAGCGGTCGTTTGAGTTTGCTGAAAGTCACACGGAGCTAAATCAGGCGAATACGGTGGTTGCGGAACGATATGGGTGGAATTTTTGGAGAAAAAATCACGTAAAACCAATGCAGTATGAGAAGGTGCATTATCGTGGTGCAAAAACCAAGAGTTGTTAACCCATAATTCCGGCCTCTTTTTACAAATAGGTTCGCGCAAACGACGCATAACACTCAAATAGTATTCCTTGTTGACAGTTTGGCCAGTCGGAAGGAATTCGGAGTACACCACACTTCGATAATCGAAGAAAACTGTCAACATCATCTTGATTTTTGACTTGCTTTGACGTGGTTTGGTACCAATCAAAAACATTTGCTCGCGACATACAATTATCACCGAAGGCCTTTTGCAACATTCTGAACGTTTCGGCACCACAAAATTGATTCCGCACCCAAAATTTAATGGAACTTCTTTGTTGAATAATTTCACTCATTATACGTAAAAATCGCCGAATGCACTTTTTGTACTTCAGAAAGACAAGCGTACACTAAACACTAATGATTATTTTGATGTGACATTTGGCACAGATGTCACTGACAGTCATACCAACTTAGAAAAAAAATATTTCGACGAATGGTTTTTCGCGCGAAATTTAAATTAAAAAGTCTTTTTTTGCCCACAATAGTATATCTATTTTTTCTAAGTTTAGAAAAATGTCTAGCTCTGGAACAGGTTGTGGTAATCCCTTCGCGTTCCAAATCACAATTCTAAGTGATCTATTCATTAGATTAGTATAGCATTGATGTAAGCTTATTCGTAGCTTCTTGTCTATCCCACCGCTTATATATAGCTTCTAGACCACGTAGTTGTTTTGCTAGGCGTGCATTTAGCGTTTCTATACTTCGAAATATAATTTCTACTGGATTTTCTTTAATAGTATTCTGCTGCTTTATCTGAGAGTAGGATCTCCTCTCTGGTTCTATGGACTCTGATTGTGACGGCACTCTAGTATTGTAGTTGGAACCTTTGCAGTTGTGCCGCTACTTCGCATCCTCTATAGTTGGCTGGGTGTTGTCCTCTACAGTTTATACACCTTGCAGGTTCGGTTCGACTATGGGAACAGTCTTTCGCGTTGTTTCTACCGACACATTTTACGCACCTAACATCTCTCCCGCAATATCTTTGGTGATATTAAATATATTTTCAATTTTTTCGCTTTAATTGAATGTGAGCATAAACAGCGGGAGCCCTCATTTACCGATCTTGGTTCCTTGACTATTTTTAACTTTCTCTCGTTTAAAGATATTTACTGCGTCTTCAATTTGCAGTTCTTTCATTTTGAAATCTTCTATTATATCCTCCTTCTTGTAGGTGGGATGGAGACCGCCGGCCATAAACCTAGTTTCTCGTTTATTTTTGTCTTTATATATATAGCACTCTTTATTTTCTTCAGTGAGCTTTGTGGATAAAGCACTGTATGCACCGGGATCTCTTATGTTTATCTTCCAAACATTATTGTTTAGTGCAACTACTCGATAGTCGTTTGATTTCATTAGAGCTTGGATATTCGCAAACTCAGTTATGCCTATCACATTAACTGGCGTTGGTGCCTTAGTCTTCATTGCAATCTTGCTTTGTTTTTGTTGCTGGTGATGTTGGGGTACAGGCACTGGTTCGACAGTTTCATTAACTTTAGCTTGCGAGAGCTTCTTAATTTCTGGCGAGAAATCTGCTCTTCGTTTTTTCCTTGGTCTTGTCTTCTGTTTGTGTATACAATCAGTTTCTCTTGCAACTTCCTCCTCAGCTGTATGAGTTTCCACAACTTCTGTCAGATTGGTCTTCTTCAGCTCCTCATTTTCTTTCTTTAACTTAGCGATTTCATTGCTAAATTGCGACGCGACTTTTCCTATTTCACTCAGTCTTCTGCGTAGTTCAACATTGTCGATTTCCTGCTGAGTTGCGAACTGTATTTGTCTTGAATGGGCATAACAATGGTTGGCTCGACATGATTTATCGGTTGGAGCATTCTCACCGTAAACTTCCACCAGCATTCAATGCTTCAGCTTCCAATTAAAACAAAAAATTAATACTTCCCGCAAATGCTGTTTAGTTATCACAAAATCCGACATATTCAACATCGTAAAATAACACATTTTGTATGAAATTCAGAGCAATACAAACTGAATGTTAACGGCAAATGTCTAATCTGCCTGAAACAACGGAAATCAGCTGTCACATAAAAAAATTATTAAAGACAGAGCCACTTGTTGAAAACGGACCGAATTAATTTCTATTATATTCTTCATGATATTAGTCAAAATATATTTTACTCAAACAGGTGAAGTTGGCCTGTCACACATAATAAATCAAAATTTAGAATTCGTAACAACGGACAGTATATAGTATATGTTGGTAAATAACTCAAAAACGAAACAGAATAAATAGAGGCCCCAAGTGAGGCCATATTTTATAAGTTTCTTCGGATATTAAACGGATATTAAGTAAAATATCCTGACCCGTGTGAAATGTTCAATTCTAAATGTCTATCGGTTGAGCAGTTAACTTCCTTGCCTTGGTTCAATCTCATTAAATACAAAAAGGCCGCATGGTATTGGGTATTGGGTGAGGGGAAAATTAGGCCAAACATAAGCGAATGACGAATAAGTGTGTCTATATTTTAGATCCACCCAATTTCTAGGTCATTAGCAACGGCGCTCCATATTACTGCGCTTTTATACGTGTGCACTCTCTGCTATTTCTTTTATTTTACAATGTATTGACAATTGCTCCACACCTATTGTCGATATAAAAATTCCCACCATCAACCCATACCTAACTGCTATATCACGATCGATATTTAAGATCAACCAAATATCAAATAATTGCAAATGCATAGAAAATTCGAATCGAACCCAAAATTGCAGTATACAAAAAATGTTTAATGCCAGATGAAAAAGAAGAACAACAAGAAGATCACAAGGTGCATTACGAAGAAATTGCATTCAAAGTAATTTACAAGAAGTTATAATAATAATAATCAATTTGGTATTTATGCATACATAAGTGATTTTCTTATTACACCGTCTTAACAGCACAATGCGATATTGTATATAGTACGATTACGAAACACATTTTATGTATACGAGATCTCAAAAAGTTTCTAATAAAACGCGCGCAAATTGCATTCGCATGTCAAATTGTTAAATTTTTTCATGTTTCAATTATTACAAATTTTTTGAGTATTCGCTTGATTTAGCACTTCGACCTCAAAACGAATATTGTAACACATAAAAAAGCATCGCAAATGTATGTTTATTAAATTATCGTATATTGAGTGGTGAGTGACCGTGAATAAAATAAAATTTAAACCATCGCGAAATCGCGCACAATTTAACTTTCCAAATTTCTTACAAAAAAAAAAAATTTTTTTTTTTAATTGAAAATATTTTCTTAAAATTCTTGTTTCGTGCTAAGCCCCCCGGACGATTTTAAGTTTGCGTTTGAAAATGTACACGACACACGGTGTGAATCGGCTGGATATTTATAAAACCATCAATCAAGTCATAATTAAAATTTTTTTGTAATTAAATTTAAAGATAAGATGAGACATGAGGGCATGTTAGTGTTTTCTCAGCCTCATACCCACATCATCTGAACGACCTAAACATACATTCACGTATATACAATTCGATAATTATGTCAATATGTAATTACGTTCAGTACGATGCACATATAATTTTCCAAACAAGTGAAAATTACGCAAATAACAAGGATTATGGTCGATCAATAAATTTATCAACCGCGATCGAAACGCGATCTGACCTTAACATTGAAGGCTAAATTTTTTTTGCGTGTATTTTATGTTGCATGACTCTGTCGTCTTGATAAAACTTTTTTTGTGTTGGTTTATGCTTTTATCTCGCCTTCATCTTATTTATAGTTTTTTTTTTGTATAAATCTAATTTCTAATATTTTTGTATGCGGTTACGGACCGCACCGGGCTAAACAATAATTCATAGATAATTTAAATTTTCATCAACCGTAAACTTTACAAATTATGTAAATTATGATATTTAACCTGTCAGTTGAGAATGGAGCCATTGTCAATCGGGTAATTTGGTGATTGAAATTTCGTGATTCAATTGATTTTACTGCAGATTGATTTAAAAGATCGGCATCAAATTAATATTAGTTTTTTGACAAGGATTTGTGGGAGTTTTGAAAGTTCTTTTTATTATCTGTCAAAAATTGATTACAATTTGCATGTTTGATAAATTTTTTGGGGTTTTTGTATGAAATCTATGCCAATGTAATGATTTTTTTGCCTGCATGATGGCGGTTTATTTTATCTGACTAATTAGTGTAGAAGAAGTAGGTTGATTAAACCTTGCTAGATTGAGCCTTGAGTCACAAAGTATTTTAAAAAAATTAAAATTAAAATTTGCTACTATTAAAATTAGCCGAAAATTTCCATGCGCGGATAGTTTTTCAGCCTAAAATTACCAAACGATATTTAAGTAGAATTATTCTAATTTATGTCATGTTATTTTAATATTTAAAAAATTTAATAAGGAATCATATTTCACATTAAAACCAGTATTTTTAAATAGTCTAGTATTGGATAAGATATTTCGAAGGCCTTAAAGCCCGTACTGCACAACTATGAAGAAATTCTGATGGAGCTCCAGGGTGTAATTTGACAAGATTTTAGTAATTATTTTTTTTGCGTCCGGCACTCTAGGTTAACCCAAATCCGTATGGAATCCCACCATGACTATTTCATAGGCCTTATGGCTGTTAACTCTAGCTCAATTGTGAAGAAAATCTGATGGCCATACTGTTATGTGACAATTTGACAAGAACTCGAGAGTTCAATTTGTTGCAAATTCATCCAGGACCATTCATCCTGCGCTCTATAGGTTAATCTAAATCCGCGTCGATGTTAGCCAACATTCATTGAATTTTCATAAAATTGAACTCAAATGTATCGAAACTAATACAAAAAATAAACAACAACATACTTATTGTAATAGTGGGTGGTGATAATGATTGGTGTAAGTAAACATTCAGGCGAATTCATATTATGTTGTTTCGAGGAGTGTGATTTTTAACGGGATTTATGTAAATCCCAAAGTCATTTTAACCATTTAGCACAAACTTCAGTGATTTTGGTGGATTGTTTAGATCCCAAAGATTGTTCCTTGTCTTAATATCTAAAAACGTTGGTGAGTATGTATACGTCTGACCATCACGGCTGAACCACTGAAGCTATGCAGCTTATATTCAAACCATATGTTCGTGTGGTGCCCCGGACTGTTTTTGTTTGTGTTAGACCCCCTAGGTCGGGGGTCACTTTTTCTAAAATTCTAAAATTTGCCCATAATTTCTTCTACAACATGATGTTCTAGGCCATGTTGAACAAATCCAATCAATTTCAGGCGAATAAATTTATTTATTTTTTTTCATATTTATCAAGGCTAGCAACCCCTTCCCGTTTTTCTAGGCGAAAAAACTTAGGTATTCAAATGTAGAAAATTTTGCTTGATTATGAAAGATTATAAAGTTTTGAATGTATCAGCGTTTAAATTTGATTAGAACATGGGTTGTACCTTAGCGCGTTACCAAATGGGCAGGTATCTAAGCAGTAATGAGGCAGTCTGGCAAATCCTATCCTTTTCTATTCAAATCCAGCTGTCGCACTCATTTGGCCAACCACCTTGAAAATGGGCAACGTGTCTACTTCACAGAAGAAAATGCAGTTAGTCGAGTAGAAGCACCACCATAAACAACGTTAACATAATTTTTCAAATTATGCCAACACCAAACCGATTTTGAATGACGTACCAACTTATTTTTCATGGAATACTTCTAAAAAATCTTGGGGGCCAAGTTCTCCTTTAGTTCTCCTTTATCAAGGAGATTCTCATTGGAATTCGACTTTTACCGATGCTGTTCTCGGTTCTACTCCTCATCAAATTCGTGCGTTATTTGCAATTATATTGGGCCTATTTTTTAATTCAACCTGAGCAAGCAGTGCACTGTCAAAAAATACTCTGTGTTTTTTTATTCAACCTGAGTAATTTTACTCTGCACACTGTGTTTTTATTTGTGAACTGTACTTACACCGAGTATACTCGGTTCTTTAAATTTTACTCTTAAAATAATGCCGGTATACGAAGAGTATGCAAAGTAAAAAACAAATTATAACTCTATGCACACTGGATTATTTGGCACCGCACAACCTATGCTCGGTGTACAATACCCAGGGCAAGCCTGCTTGCTCGGATTTAATTAAAAAATAGACCTATTGACAACATGCTTTCCATATAACCCAAACGAATTATAGAAGAAATTTAAGGACGCCATGAGTGAGGAAATTTTACATGCACAACCTACAATTCATGGAAATCCATTTTTAGATTATACACCAGCGACCTACCCAGGAAAAATATTTTCATAGTATTTTTGTCGCAAGAATTTTTTTTTGCTGTCATACTATGGTAAACAGTTGGTGTAAATGTACACTGAGAGAAATTATTGCTCACAGAGCTATATTTTATATAGATTTTTAGATATAAAATATATCTCGTTTCGGGACAAGAATATTTTATATCTATAAAAACGAAAAATATATCTAAATTTTTATAACGTTTAGAGACGTGAACATATCTCTCTTAGCTCGGTATATACTCCTCAAAGTTAAAAATAAATACTAAATTCGTAATAAAATATATCGAAATCAAATATAAGAATTTTCCCAATTTTATATAATTATAACTGGACAAGGAACTTTTTTATTAAACAGAGATTTATATTCATCTTATAATTCATTATTTATTTTAACCATTTAGCATGTCTTACATATTCAGTTTGGATATTTTCATAACTCAATTGAATATGACATTTTATCATTTTGTTTTAATTGATTTTAATATTTGCCATTAATTCATTGGTTCAATCCAAAAACCATTACAAAAATTTGTGTCAGATCAGATCAGTTATATCTGAATCTGATCCAAAAGAACTCTTATTAGAGTTCGTCTTAAAAAAATTTAAATTCGGGATATATATTTCTCATGTGCATATTGAGCTAGTAAATTTTATATTTATGACGAAAATTAACAAATTATATATAACTTTTAGAAATAGAAATTATTTCCCACATAACAATAAATATGCTTTACTGCGATATATTTTATTTGGACTTGGGTTAAAATATTTATTTCTGTTACACATAAACTAAATAACTGAAATAGCTAAATATGCATATACAAAACAGATAAAAATATTGCTATTGTAAAAATTTGTATATCTCACTGTAATAAAATTTACGAGATACGCAATAAGATATATTTTATATTGAACTTGGTTAATTTTAATACACATGCTACTATATTTATTTCCAAATCGGTAAAATGTTGCAGATAAATCAATATATCTATATGGAAAATAATTTTTTTTTTTCAGAGTATCATCACCCAATCGTCCGGCAATTGATTTATTTAATCGAGATTAACAACGAGACAATCATGTATTATTGATGATTTGAATGAGTGTAGTCAAACACATGAATCACAATTGTGGCAGAACAAAATATAATTTTTGATTCGATAATGCTTGCGGTTACTGCAAAAGAAGGCGGATTCTTCTTTTTGTATGCTCCACGTGGCACTGGCCAAACATTTTTAATTTCCCTCATCTTGGCTAAAATACATCCCAAATATTTTGAGATGTTCCCAAGTGCGGGCATATATCGTCTAATAGTGAACGAACGAGCTGTTTAAAACAGTTAACTACATTAGAAAAAAAAGATTTGGGGTTATTTCGCAAAAGTTTCGATTCGTCAAATTTTGTAAAAAGTGAAATATTAGAAATACTTGCTATACTAGGGTCGATTTTAGGAATCTTATAGATATTACCAAGTGTTGGCATACTTAATCTAATACTGAACAAATTAAACTATCCAAAACAGCTATTCACATTGAAATAAAAATATTTTGGGTGCCACCACATAAGTTTTAATCCGTGAAATTTCATAAAAATGCAAATGATCATCAAAGTATTTGCTACACTATGGTAGATTCCATGCATCTCAAAGATAGCCCCCAAGTGTGGGTATATACAAGTATTAGTATCTTGTAATAGCGAACGCTTAGTTATTCAAAACAATTAATCACAGTGAAATAAAATGGTTTAGGATGGCTCCATACAAGCATTAATGCGCTAAATTTTTGAAACCTTAAATATTGGTCAAAATAATTGATACACTATGGCCGATTCCAGGAATCTCAAAGATGTTACCAAGTGGGAAGATAAGTCTTCTAATAGTGGATCCCTTCTCCCTTTCCCACCCCCCCCCCCCCCCTGGCCAAACATTTTATTTTAATGTGGAGGTACGGTTTTTGAAAGCTGAACTCGTCCACTATTAGGTAACATATGCCCATACAATGTAACATGTCTGCGATTCTTTTAATAGGACATACGAGTAGTGTCGCAAAAATCAATTCCAACATTCAAAGAATTATTTTGTTGACGATATATTTTAGTAAAGTTTTCATATTTACCCCCTTTCATTGTTATATACTTTTTAGTAGCTACACTTTTCGTTAATTTATGTAGCCACATCGTTTAAAAGTTTACTTTAGTCGAATAAAAATTAAAAATTACTCACGCTCTTGAAAATGAAAATTGCTAATTTGGTGTGAAAACGCGATCTTTAAAAAAAAGTTCGTGTTTTATTGCGAATATAAGGAAATAACTAAATTGATTATCCATGTCGTGCTACTCGAGTACTCGATCAAATGTTGAAAAAATAAAAAAAAATTCCACCTGAATATAACGAATTTGACAGCTGAAAAAATTGTTGAGCGATGCTGGTGTTTTAATTAAAAACCTGATACTCGATTTTGATAGTGGGGTGTCCATCGATAGGTGTCACCTCCGACTGTCGTGAAGACGTTTGATGTCATCTTCAACGCTAATAATACATGAAAATACAAACAAACTTTGCAGAAATGCCAGATTATAGTTTGAAATCAGTTCAAACTTTAAGCCAGATAGATGCACTCAAAACACGATTAAGATTATGCTTAATGCAACGCGAAGTCGTTATAAAACTTAACTGTAGTACATTAACCTAATACAATTTTGTCATAATATATACCGCAACATTTTAGTTAACCGCAAACTATTAAATAAATTTCTAAATTTCACGACCGTAATATGAAATTGTGAAATGCATACGTTAGTTTGGATTAATTTTTTTTTTTTTTGATAATCTTCATGTTCTTTAATTTTATTTAATTTTGCGTCTTTATGTAACTTTAAAATTAGATCACAATATTGAAAATAATGATTTTCTGCGAATCGCAAATTAGTCGCTTAGACCCGGAAGCAAGCTGTGCGTATACTGTAACTTGATTATTACTTTAACACACCATCTAGTTAACCATCTACAATTAGCAACTACATATATGTCAAATTGTCAACCATAAATCAATAATTTATTAATTGGTCTTTATATACGATACACCGTTTACACCATCGATGATCATATCTTCTTACATATAACAATATAAAGTATCAAGATGTAAATGGAAACGCATTTTCAACTTGGATAATGTTCTCGTACTTTAAAATCATTCATTTATAATGCATGGAATGTGGTTTATCACCATATTCTCAATGATACGCTATGGTTATACATCATTCGATCCGATCGATTCAACAATCTCGCGTCTACATATAAACCGCATCATAAAAGATTATGACAATAAAAATGTTAAATTAAGATTTATAGTCTAATTCGAAGGTTATGTATATAAGAAAATATACTTATAATAACGTTTATGGTGTTGCCTGATTGATCAGTTTGATTAGTGTTTTGATTGATTTATACTGCAGGGAGTTTTCATATAATTGAACATTAATTAGATTACACAAGTTTTTGGTCGAAATATAACTAATTTTATATTATTTTTTTATTTTCAGGTAAGCCTTCACTTAGTCGTATTGTTTGTGTACTGTATATGTCGAAAACAAAGATAAAATAATGGTAAGCAAACAAATTTTATTCTTAACAACAGCTTCTTTACAAAACCCTTACTTGTTCGCTATTTTCATCATATTAAACCTATTTCATTATAACCGGTTGAGAAAAAACTTAGTTTCCGTTCAAATATGCAATTTGACAAATGTGAAATTCGCCAATAGGCTGTGCACACTGGACCATCAAACTATTTTTTCTAATGCTGTGTTGTCGACAGTTTGTCGTAATAAAATCGCTATTTTTTTAAATTTTTGCCCTTGCAATTTATTTATAGATAATGCAAAAGCTGGTATCACTGGGAATTGACCACCTTTATAATGGAAAGGTAAAAGTAGTGGGCTTGAATAAGTTAAATGAATACGAGGAAATATAATTCGTGTGTTACGTGCAACGCCTGTCAAAATTTCACAATAAATAGTACTGGTTGTTTGAAAAGTATTGAAAGCGACACCTGTTAACCAGTAGAGGAATCAAAATTTATACGCCATTTTAATATTTTATTTTTATTTGAACACATGAAAATTTTTATTTCGATCTGGCAATTCATTCTTTGTTTACAAGCCATTAGAAGTAACGTGTCAGTGTATTCATTTACAATGGAAAAAACTGAATATCGTGCAGTGATAAAATTCTTTGTTTTGGAAAGTTTATCACCAACATAAATTCATACAAAAATGGTAAAAGTATTTAAGGAATCTGGTCCTTCATTTCCAACTGTGCATCGATGGGTTTTAGAGTTTAAACGTGGTCGTTCAACCACGGTGTCGATGTTGAACCAGATGAACCACGGTGTCGATGTTTAAAAAGTGCAAGAACACCAGAAATCATTGAGCAAGTGTATAATATTGGTTGCGAAGGTCCAAGTTTGACTAAGCGTGAAATTGCTGATACCATAGGCATCTCGGAAGAACGAGTACTACATATATTTTCGTAAACAATTCAACTAAAACTGAATCGAATACAAATTTCTCAGCGTAACTTGAAGCGTTTTAAGCCGAATAAAACCAATTTTGTGCGTATATTTATAACTATGGATGAGACTTTTATCTACCACCACGATCCTAAACTGAAACAAGAACATTTACAAAGGATTGAAGCTGGTTGTTCAGCTCCAGAACAGGTGAAGTCAGAATGATCGGCAAAAAATGTCATTGCATCAGTTTTTTGGGAAAACAGTTAATCCTGAATATTATTGCAACCTCCTGGACCAGTTGAATAAAAAAAAATCGTGAAAAAAGACCCGCTTACAGAAGCAAAAAATAATTTTTCATCACGACAAGGCACGTGTTCACACGAGTCTTTTGACGATGGCTAAATTGTACGAATTAAAATACGAATTGCTTGAACACCCACCAGATTTGGTTCCCAGCGGTTACTATCTCTTCAGAAACCAGAAACAATTCCTTTGTGGAAAGCGTTTTTCGTCAAATGAAGAAGCTATGGCAGTCGTGGAACAGTATTTTGTAGAGGTTCCGGAAAATCATTACAGAGATGGTTTAAAAATTATTGGAGGATCATTGGAATATGTGTATTGAAGTTGGGGGAGGGAACCGACAACATATTCATCACTTCATTTTTTATTATTATACCTTATTATACGGCTCCCTGAATTAATAAAAGGCTGAAATTAAAAAGGTTGACTTAAAATGGTGTTTTATATGAAAAAATGGGACTTTTTTTAAGTCATGTCAATTTGCAAATTTAAGTTTGTTTAATATTTTCATTAATGAAAGCATTAGTTGCAATAATTGAATGGTTTGGACCTACATGTCCAATAGAGAGTACCACCGTCAATTTTAAAATTAAAAAACAATTTAATAAAAACGCCATTTTTAAGTCAGCCTTTTTTAATTCGGGGAGCCTTATTATACATCGTGGTGAAGATACGAAGACGTTGGAAGTATGGTTTCGAACTAATAAAACAAAAATTTGAGGTTAAGAAGGGGTTGCCAAATGCGTCACGAATCATAATAATTCGCTAAGGCAGTGTGATTATACTTTGTATATAAGTTCAAAGTATTTTGAATATTTTTGTAGTTTTAAGGATGAAACACACCAAGAGCAGCGCGACACATTCCAAACAATCCACACTACCGGCTGCATATAAGCGCGCACACCAAGCAGCACAGCAGTTTTTTTTTATTTTTGTTTTAACAAAAAATTTGAATTGTGTCAAGTCCGTTTTTTCACCAACTAAACAATAATGGTAACCAAGCGCCGTAAATTAATATTCTTGACATTTTTATGTTTATATAAATACAAAACAAATAAAAGGAAATTTTGGATCCATCCATTTAATATCGAACGAGATAATACAGGATATTATAATATTGTTTGTAAAAAAATCGAAAAATTTCCAGACAGGTAATTATTATTTGAAACTCGAAAATATCCTTAGTCGTAAACTAAATATGTATTATACATTTCAGATTTCATAAACTATTTCGTATGACTCCTCAGGTGTTTAATTTAATTTTGAATTTGGTGAAGACTAATCTTCAGAGTGTCGGGACAAATTATCGCCAAAGTATTTCCCCAAAAGAAAAATTATGTGTAACTTTAATGTAAGACTTTGTAACTTGACGAACTCTGGTAATTTGACGATTAATAATATATAATTTCATGTATAATTTCAGATTTTTGGTACATGGAGGATCATTTAGAAAATTGGCTATTGATTTTCGCCTGGGTGCCACCACAGTGCGTAATATTATCAAGGAAACTTGTAAGGTAATTAACGTAATGCTAGAGCCAATTTTTCTGCCACCGAAAACAACTGAGGAATGGATCAAAATTAGAACAGACTTCCATCGATTGTGGCAAATGCCAAATTGTGCTGGTGCGCTTGATGGCAAACACATTTATTTGTTTAAACCACGAAACACTAGTTCAAAGTTTCATAATTATAAAAAAACGTTCAGTATAGTTTTAATGGCGGTTTGCGATGCTCAGTATAAATTTACTATGGTCGATATTGGTGCATATGGCTCATCTAGTGATGGAGGCATTTTTTCTTCTAGTGCTTTTGGGAAAGCTTGGCTCAATAAAGATCCTGCATTGCAACTTCCTCCTGATCGGCATTTACCAGGCACAACTGTAAGCACCCCTCTCGCACTTGTAGCTGATGAAGCATTTCCGCTTCGCTCAAATTTGTTAAGACCGTATGGAGGAAAACAATTAACGGAAAAACAAAAAATTTTTAACTATAGGTAAATAAAGTTTGTGCAAGTAATTAGCCATTACTAATTTTTTGAATTTATTCTTTCTTTAGGTTATCGCGCGCACGACGTACCATCAAAAACGCTTTTGGTATTTTAGCACAAACTTTTCGATTGTTGCTATCGAGAATGATTCTCCAGCCAAAAGTAGCCACTACCATTGTAAAAACATGTACCATCCTGCACAACATTATACGAGATCAACAGAAACTTCCCGAGCGTAATGTAATATTATCACCAAATGAAGGATCTTCTCATAACCCTAAACAGGCCATAGGTATTAGAGATGCAGTAGCAACCTGGTTCACAAAGGAAGGGAAATTGGATTACCAAGATGACCACATATAATAAATTAAAACTAAGATAACTTACTAAAATTATATATATTTGTTCATTTAACATAAAATAAAAACTTTAACATCAACAAAAACATTATCCATTACCAAACTCTAGGTCATACAATGTTTGTTGGAAGCGTATTCTTGCCAAATTGTTTTGTTGTGGTGTTAGGCGGTTTAGCGGTTCAACCAAACTTAATAGAAATTTCGTGTTGATACCCTCTTCTTCGTTTTCCAATAAATTTAAAATTCTATCCTCTACCATATCGAATCTGCCTCTTTTTGATAGATTAGAATTTGTGCCTGTATTGGATGAGTTCACACGCTTTCGTGAATTTAACACAAGGTCATCGCTGTCCGATTCTACTGACCTTTGATTATCGATCATTTGGTAATTACTGGTTGATCTAAAATGAAAAATTATAATAATAGAAAAGCAAACAATTAGAAATAGTATTTAACACGAAGTACTTAGCCTCGGTAAGAGTGGGTATTAAAAATTGTAGGGGTTCGAAATAACGCCATAGTTTTTTATTTGTGTTTGCGGAACCAGACCTTATAACTTTTCGTCTTTCCCTCGTGAAAGTATCGCGCAACGTTTTCCAACGAAACTTACATTCATCCACTAAAAAAATTAAAAAAACATTTTGTTTACTATTCAAATTATATATTATATCTAATAAACTTACCAGTTTTTCCACAACCTTTGGCTATTTCCGACCATTCCTTGTCTTTTTTTTGTTTGTTATGATAATCATTCTGTTTTAAATCATAAATAATTAATTTTGGTTGTATTAATAAAATTAGTTTATCCTCAAAATCTATATTATCATCATTTTCGTCGGAATCATACAAATATTCTATATTTGAGTATTCATTTTCACATTCATTTTCATCCGGGTCCATTATTACGTGATTTAAAATTAAATTTTGAGTTTTTCATTTTTTTTTTTTATCAAACCGCGGTTCACAACAAAAATTCAAACTCGAATCGTTTCACTTTTATTGAGGTTATGTCTAGCAGTGAAGAGCAATTTTTTTTAGCTGTCGAGTGTGGAACCTATTGATGCCGCGACAGATGCAACTTCATTCAATATATTTTTTTTAAATTTAAATTTTTCTATTAAAACTACAGAATATTAGATTTCTTTTAATGGAAATATCTATATTTATACTCAAACTATGATTTTGCATCATTAGATAAATGAAAAAGCGCATATTTAAATTCGCTGCTCGCTGCCGCTGCTTGGTGTGTTTCATCCTTAAGTGGGAACTATAGATAGAATAAAAAGAATAAAAAAAATAATGTAAGAGAGCGAGAGATATGATTTATGATGTACTGTCAGTGTATCGTGAACAATTTACCGTAGAACAATTTTTCGTAGAACAGATTATCGTGAGGACAGTTTATCGTATAACACAATTTGTCTTGGATTTCAAATATCTTAACACAGAAAAAAAAATCAATTTCATATAAAAATTCGGCCATTTCTTAACCGATTATGATTGGATTGAGTATGTCGGATAGAAACGAGAATTTTAAATAATTTTTGTATGAAGTTCTGGAGGACAATTTGTTCCAAAATTCAACGGACGACACATGACGTTTTCGTATACGTACCAGGAGTATAGTATACAATTTTATAATTGTGTGTGTAATTTTTCTGTGGCTATATTTGTTTGTTTTCTGCGAATGTAAGCATCAAAAATTATGAATCGGTTCAAATCGGTTCAAATCGGTTCAATTGTTTGGTGGTTATGTCGTTTCATCGTTTTACTTTTATGACATCTCACCAAGTATTTGAGTGGTGAGTTAACACGTTCGCGAAAATGACTGCTTAGCGGTCGGATAGAAACGAGATTTTTAAATAAATTTTGGATGAAGTTATGGCATATAGCCACCTGGGAAGGAATTAGTCATTTCTTAACTGATATTGATGGGATTTTGTAAGTTGAACAAAACTCGGTAATTTCTGAACCGATTTGGATGAAGTTGGATATGTTGGATGGAAATGGAATTGTTTAATAATTTTTGTAAGATGTTCTGGAATATGGCCATTTGGGACGGAACTCGGTCATTTAAACCGCAGTTAAAATAATTATAAGCAATAGTACGACGGTATCTTTATCGTAAACAATTTATCGTGTTTCATTTTAACGTGAACATTTAACAGTAGAACAGTTTATCATAGACACAATTTACCGTGAACTAAATTTATCGTGTGGACAATTTATCGTTTGCTAGTTTATCGTAGTTTGTAAAATTGACCGTTTAACAAAATTATGTGTAATACATAAGGCACATAGGCGTTACTGCCATTTTCCATAATGGAACTAAGATATTCGTTTAATGGACGTTCTGAAATTTCAGGTGGATGACGAAAGATGTTTCATAACATTACAAAAGTTTCTTCTTTAACGAAAGAGCTAGAATCATTGGACTACCGATTTGATCGAAAACCTCCTTGGCAGTCACCAATCATGCTTTCTATCGGAGCAGTATGTTCCTTCTTGAAGACAGGACATGTCATGCCCACTTTCTATTCATTAGGCAAGATTCGTTTTGCACGTTTTCAACATTAATCATTCCTCAACATTAATGATTCCATACTCCATCAAAATACCCGGGTAATCAAGTAGTGAAAATTTCTAAAAATTACCCGGGTATCTGGGCTGATTACTGGCTTTCTCATTGCTGCTGTGGCATAATTCTGATACCACAGCCTTTATCTTCTTCTATTTATTAAACATGCGCACAGTCGAAACATTTAGTTAGCTTTCCAGCATCCCTCTCCTGCATAACTATAACAAAGCGACGATCGCTGACAATTTAGTTTATTGTGGAACCTTTACACTCAAATCCTTTATGAATCGAGCTCATTTGGGAAAAGTGGAATTTTCAAATAAACACGTGGTAAATTTGGCATGGTCTCCATACAACGGAGTTAACCAACCAAAACCCAGACTATTTAATTTTGCTTAGACCAATATTTTATTAACGATTCTTTGAAAAAATTGTGATTCTTGACCTTGCACTAATAAACGTTACGATCCTTGTTTAAAACGGAAACAGTTTGCTCAAATTTTCTTACCAACTTCCATATTAAACGTAGCAGGGCAATTCTGTTGATGTAGTGCTTCATATACGCCAAAAATTCGACGTATATAAAGCACTCTCCCAAGATCCCAAAAATACCGAGAAAAGCTGGTAACCAGTCGGATTTCCTTGGTTTGGATTTGTGGTCTTAAAATTTTGTTGAGGCCTGTTTTGAAACCAACAAAATAGAAAATATTTAAATTTTTTTAGGCAAGACTTACTAACCTATATATCAATAAAAATATCTTACCGATCATATAGTTTTGTAGGGCCAAGACACGGTTATAAAACTAACCCAGTATATAGGTAGACCCCCTAATTTAAATGTCCCAAAAGAAACAAAAACGGTCTATGGTACCTTGATGTGGTGCACCACTACAAAAATAAAACGTAATGATGTTATGACACTGACTAGTTTTTCAAATGGTTGATGTGATTAAAAATGAAAATAGAAAGGGACAAGTAATGTGAATACAAATCACTTGAAAGTATGAGTGTATGCAACATATAAACAAAAAATAAAAATAAATTCAGCAACAAATGATATAGCTTACTTTTGCAGCAGTTTAAATTGGACAAATCTAAAAAAAAAATCAATTTTAATTTTTTTTTTGACGTATAGTCATTTTATAGTAATGTGTTTTTGTGTGTACGTGTATAGTACAAACATATTTCAAAACAAAATATTGCAGCGCACGCTGCACCGATATATTATTTTATTTTCATAACGTCAAATTAAATGCCTATAGTGTTGTCTACTGTTTAAATTAGTTGTTTCTCTTTTTCGCTTTAATAGTTTTACAGCAGATTACAGCACTTGAAGACTAGTCAGTATCATAAGGTCGTGTTTCAATTGGTTTAAATGCCGCATAAAAAGTTAAAAAGTTAAAAAAAAATCGTGGTAATTTTTTTTTAAATTTTTAACTTTTTATCTGTTTCAATTGGTTAAAATTTTGATAATGATATGGTTGCTTATTTTATGTGTAATTATGAAGGTATATAGCAAATTTAAATATGAAAATATTTAAAATAAATACTATTTAAATGTATATTAGTTAATTATGGTTAGTTTACATCTAAATCATTAAGATTTTTCTCAAAATTTGTACTTGACCAATTTCTGGTTACAAACAAATATTTTTGTTAGCCAAATGTTTTCTATATAAAAATTTTATCAGCTCTTGAAGCGGATAAAAAGTTTGACATTTTTATTCACCACAATTTTTAACTTTTTAACTTTTTATGCGGTATTTAAACCAATTGAAACACGCTCTAACACAATAATGGTATTATGACACTGGCTTGAAAAAAGTGCAGTAAAAAAAATAAACGGTGACTAGGACAGAAACAACTAAAACGAATGAGACAACAAAATTTTTCAAATGTGATGTTCATTTTGTGGGTAAACAAACATTTTGTGTACCAATAAAAATGTTAAAAATTAACTGAAACGGTTATCAAATCACTTCAAATAGTTTTACAATACAAATTTCTGTTTAATTTGCATAAAAATATTCGTTTTGTATTTGATAAAAAAAAAGTCGGAGATGTCAAAAAAAATAATCAAAATTGAATTCGATTAACTGCTAGAAAATATTGAGCAACAACTTTTTTTCTGACGTTTCTATTTTTTTGCCATGGCTACTGTGTATCTACTCACTTTCATTAAAATTATGTATACCTAGTATTTTTCTCCCTTCAATTGGATTTTTCAGCGGCTGAAAAAGTTAGAAAAAAGCCAGTATCCATAATACCATAAAAGATTGGTTGAGTTGATATTGCTATTTGGCGTATGATTTTTTTGTCGCAATAAAAACATAGCTATTCCAAATCTGATGCGATCACTACAAATTAAATAAAAAACGGGGATCAAGGGGGAAAGCAACCTTTCTACATTAATCTGTTTCGTTTTTGTCACTCTGCATCATACACCAAACGTTATTTAACTTGCCACTAGCACAACATTTAAACATTTACAGGCAACACTGGGAATAACACAGATTTTAATGTTCCCAATAGTTATTAGAATCCGAAAAGAGATACATACACGCGGTTGAGAATTAAAGGAAGAGGTATCTTTTACTTCATAGTTCACGTTGCCAATGCGCCGAACAATAGTGCCGGCCTTAAACAAAAACACAAATTTTGCACAAAATTTCTTGGAAGCGTCGCTTTGAGGGTGGGTTCGTACAAATACCTTTTCACCTGCTTTAAATTCAATGGACCTAGTTCTCAGATTATAACGTTTAGCGCTTCGGTCGGTGGCTTTTTTAATCTCGCCTTGAATTTGATCATGTATTAAGGCTATCCGATATCCAAACAATAGGAGATGCGGGGAATTCTTAACTGTTTCTTGGATGCCGTTCCGAAGAGCGCTTGCGATTTTGGGTAAATGTTTGTCCCAACTGGTATGTTTGTTTGAAATATAAGCTTGAATAGCCGCTAATATCGACCTGTTTACTTTTTCCAGATCTTGATACTCTTGGCTTTTAAATTAAGACCGATTGTCTGTAAGAATGGCTTTAGGTACTCCAAAGACACAGAATACCTCATTTTCCAGTCCAAAGAATCAAATAGCCGGGAGATTTAAGAGGATGAAGTTAATGGGTCACCTACTCCAGATGAAACAATACGATTTAAAGCAATAGGATGTTAATTTTGAAGGGAAAGGGGTTAAAATATTAAATCTAATTTTTTTTTCGGTTATTAAAACAAGACAGTCGATGGGACAGAACATATCCACCATGGCTGAATGTTCGTTTCGCCACCAACAATCATATGACGTCTCCAAATCAAGCGAATATAAAAAAATGGCGTTAGACCGAAACAACCATTTGGATAACGCTTATAAACTGAAGCAAAAATGGAATCTATCGTTTGACGGGACAGATGCCACTAATGTTCCGGATTTTGTGTTTTGATTACATAAAATGGCACTTGATGATGAAATTCTCGAACAATACCTACCCAAGATCTTACACCTGTTTTTAACCAAAAAACCTGAGGATTGGTATTGGGTCTATAAGCAGGAACATCTAAATGCTCTATAAAATGAAATGAAGCACGCTTTGCTAGCGTTTTTCAGTTCCTACCATATAGAAGAAGAGACTCGGGAACAAATATTATGACGATTTCAAAATCAAAAAGAGTCTTTGTCGGGTTTTATATTGGCAATCATTTACACAAAACGAATTAATTCATAAAATATGCAAAGATGTGGGTCCTGCTCTCCGAAATGTAACTCTTCCATACCAAAGTTCGTTGAGGACGGTAGAAGAACTTCGTACTCTAGGCCAAAGGTACGAAAAGATGAGAAATAATACTGTGTATGACCATCGCCGGTTTATGGAGCACCGACGACGAAGAATTATAAACGAGGTAGAAGATGCCTTGGATAATATGAAGATGCAACAAACGTTCTACAAAGCTATAGAATTTCGTAGAGAAGCTCAATTGCATCATGGTGAGCCAATTAACAGTCTAGATTTCGTAGAACAACGTTGTCGGAGAAGATAAAGCTAAGACTAATTTAATAATTTGCTGGAACTGCAAAAATATTGCTAATAGTGCTTTATATACATACGCCAAATTCGCCGAAAATTACAATTCACCGAAAAGCAAATCACCGAAATAGCAATTAATCAGGACTAACAATTCCCCGAAAACGAAAATACACTGAAAATATATTGGATAAGTATTAGATCAGGGTTTACATTTTGCAGCATATTGAGCATTGCAACGCGATTTCTAAAATTTTAAAAAGGCCGCTCGAGCGTAAAGAGGAAAAATTAAATTCGAATATAATTTCCTGGTGTTCTACAAAGCGGCATATCTGACTGGAAGTAAGCCAATCTGCTTTTTTTCCTCAATCCAAATTTTCCTCCCCATCCCATGGAATAAACTCTATTTACCGGAAGAAATTTGGAAAAATTGCTAATTAGTAAGAAAATGGAAAAAGACGTCGAAAAAAGTTGCGATTTCGATTTTTTTCGTCGAGTTTATAATCGGATTTCAACTACTATTTCGGTTTTCTAAATATTGGTTCGCTCATATAAGTAGTGGGATTATTTGAATCACAAATATCTGTTTCCTTGTCTTTGTTGTACTCATTTATCTGATTTAGAAGCCGCTCCTGCATTGGTTGATGGTCGCCAATGTCTCGTTCACTAATGGGAGGAGGAGGTAATTTTTTATGTTGTTGTCATGCTACCAACATCTTCTTTAACCACATTTATACCACCAATTGCCTCTAATATTAACCGCGCTGTGACTAAGTCGAAATTTAGCGTTAAAATATTGCGACATCGTCGATCTATGAATAACACACATAAAACTAATATAATGTTACATATCTCAACATAAAACTGTCCCACTAACCCATTAACATAGAGCCTCAAAGCCATTAATTCAAGGTGAATTAAGTGACAAAGAGATTAAAGCGCGATGAAAATTTATGCAAATTGTATCAATTTAAATAAAAATATAATTTTATAAAGTTAACCGCATCGATGTAATACTATCGTACGAGAGTACATTGAATTGTCGTGCTATAAATAAACTTTCGTCTCAAATCATGAACGTAATGTAGTTGCAATATTTTAGTCGTACTTGAATATAATTAGATCTAGACGCGCAGCCAAATTTGAAATGAGGGTGTGCGAATCAAATTGGTTTGGTAATTTCATTTGTTCGCATTCCTAACAAAATGTCATGCCTACGGCAATTTTTGCTTAATAGGTTGCATTGTTTATAGGGCACAATTTGTAATAAAATAATAAGTATTCAGCAAGGCAAAATTTTGTTTTTTTTTTATTTGGATTTTGTATTGGGTTGGGCCCACTAATCTCTATCATCTATAATCGATTGATTGATGTTCTAAAGTCATTTCCATTTTATGTCTTACTATAGCCGTAGCTACCATTAAAAAAGTTGTTTTTAGCATATATTTGGTTAAATTTAATAAAAGATTTATTGTTATTGTTAATGTAAAATTTTTTTATTAAAGAGACAAAATGTTTTGATTAACAAATTGATAAATTTTGGTTTAACATTTTTCGTATAATTCATTGAATTTTGAATAGTAATGAGCACGTATAAGGTGAACAATCGCATAACGCAGGTATTTGATGATCTTTCACCTTTACAACACAGCGAAATATTATACAGCGAAATTTTACATTAAATACTGGTTAATATTATTCAGTTTTAATATTTGGCCAAAACTAGAATTTTTTTCAGGACAAAGACTCAGTTCTGTCGAAATCCGCCCTGTATAATTTGGTTTGGATGAATTTCTGATGTAAAAAGTTGATGTAACTCCTGTAGCTTGGAATTGGCACCTACAAAATTAGATTGCGTTTGTAACACTTTTTGTTCAACTTCCTTCTACTTTTAAGCATAAACGGACCACACAAATTAAAACACACATTCATACACGTTTGAAACGGAATCAACCCTTTCTTTTGGAGGTTGTTCCATAATTTAAGACGTTTCCTTTAGTCGAGTTGAGACACTTCATATACACATTGCTTTACAATAACCTGTTGTCCAGAAGTGCTCTCGGGTATTAAATAATAATGACTAAGGTTTAGCGTGGTACAAAAAGAGAAATTGTTCGGGGCGGACAAACAATTTTTAAAATGAATACGAAGCTGGAAGTAACTTTCGAAAACTTTCAACTCGGTAGAAAACTAATTTTTATGAACATGTTTTACGATCGTCTCCAAAGCCACATTCCTTTCAATAGTTGACAATCAATCAATAGTTGAATTGATTTTGCCGTAAGGAATGTTGTCTATACACAACCGATTATTATACGTGATAATTCCACTTCAAACGGCATTTTGAACCTGAGTATAATGTGGCACAAGGTACACAAACTAAAGTATTTGGTAGTTCTCCGCACAGTCGGCAAATCTTCATGAACCAGCTTTTCCAATAATAGTGATTGCTTTTTCCAAAACCTTTCAAAAGATATGCTACATGATTATATGAAAATAAAAAAAAATGGAACTGCCTCTAGCGCCATAACAGGGGTTTTGAATATTATTGTGCTTCAGAAAATGTTCAGTATTCTTTAAGACCTCCTCAACGATATACGATAAGTATACATTCTATAATAAACATAAATTGTTGGTAGATACCAGCGCCAAACGGTGGATTTATGAAATAAATGTGTCTAGACATTGTTGTTTGATCAAAAACCTTTCAAACAATGTACTATACGAGTATATGGGAAACAGAAATGTAAAGCAATCTCGAGGTATTTGGTGGTATTTTGGGTGATTTTCTCTGGCAAAAAAAAAATCAAACTGCATAAGCCGTTTTCGAGATATTATTGGTACAGATGTCCATCCATAGAGGTCCTAATCCCAAAAATGCAAACAAAGTGTGTTCATTCATCTGAAGCATGTGAAGTTATCCCAGGTTTTCATCCCAGAAAATCGTCTATAAATTCCAAAACCTTCCTGGGCCGGAAAGAGCGAATGATGTTTTGAGATGGTACGAAATTAAATAATTGCTGACCAAGTGGCCAGCACCAGCCGTATGTTCAAATTTGAGAAAATGACCAAGTTCCAAAATCTTAGGTTAAGTTAAATAAAAATTTGTATCTCTTAAGAACTTCCTAGGCCTGAAATGGTTCTTTATGTTTTAAGTTGGTAATTATAAGGGCAAACTATGGAGAGCTCCCCAGTGCCAGCCGTATCTTAGGATTGGCACAATCTTCCAGCTTCGATATGGCCCCATCTAAATTTACATGAAAATCGTCTATAAATTCCAAAACCTTCTTGAGCCGGAAACAGCGAATGATGTTTTGAGATGGTACGTAGTTAAGTAATTGCTGACCAAGTGGCCAGCACCAGCCGTATGTTCAAATTTGAGAAAATGGCCAAGTTCCAAAATCTTAGGTTAAGTTAAATAAAAATTTGTATCTCTTAAGAACTTCCTAGGCCTGAAATGGTTTTTTGTGTTTTAAGTATGTAATGATAAGGGCAAACTATGGTGAGCTCCCCAGTGCCAGCCGTATGTTAGGATTGGCACAATCTTCCAGCTTCGTTATGGCCCCATATAAATTTATATGAAAATCGTCTATAAAATCCAAAACCTTCCTGGGCCGGAAATGATGTTTTGAGATGGTACGTAATTAAGTAACTGCTGACCAAGTGGCCAGCACCAGCCGTATGTTCAAATTAGCAAGAAGATCGTGTACCTGTCACAGGAAATCACATAAAATACCCTAAATACTACGAGATGCTTTACATTTCTGTTTCCCTTACGCTCGGGCAGAAATCCAATGTTTTGGCACTGGCAGCTAATTTTTCGTTTATCATAGAATATATTTTTGTCGTATATTGTTGAAAAGGTCCTGAAAAATGCGTTAAATTTAAAAACTACCGTTGTGGCGCTGGACGCAGTGAAAACTTTTATTTTTCCCGTGTAGTCATGCAACATAACATTTCAAAGGTCTTTAAAAGGCAACAATTGTATAATAAGCGCTTTAGTTCACAAATCCACCGTTTTGGCGCTGGTAGTTAATTATTAAATTATCATATAATATACGTGTCGTATATCGTCGAAAAGGTCTTGAAAGGTGCCGTAATTTTTTTAGAAATCAAAACTACCATTGTGGCGCTGAAAGCATTTATAATTTTCCTAGGGTCTTGGAAAAAGCAACAGTTTTGTTATTAGCGCTGCTTTATTTGATAAATTCACAGTTTTAGTGCTTGTAGCTAATTATTGATTTATTCTAGAATATATAAGTGTGACATGTCAATAAAAACGTCATGAAGAATGCCACAAATTGGGCTGAACCATAATAGTACTCCAAATTATCATTGTGGCGCTGATTACAAATACAGTTCTCTCTTTCTGACATAGAAATATTTGGCTTGTTATATCGTTTTTCAGATTTTGGTCGAAGGAAAATTTTTTTATAAGCAATTTATTTCACAAATTCAGCATTTTGTCGCTGATTTCAACTTAATCCTTTAGTATAGAACGTATACGTTTCTCATAGCGTTGAATAGTTCTTGATGAATGTTATTAAATAAGTTAAAGCACGTTAGTACTCAAAACTTCCGTCGTAGCGATCGTGTGATATATAAATTATTCATGGTTGAAAAATCTTAGAAGTGCAACAATTTAGTGAGCAACACTTTAGTACACAAATTTATCGCTTTGTGGCTGGTGATAAATTATACCTTTGGGGTAGAATATATAATAATATTTAATTTAACAAGGCATTTTAAATACAAATTTTTTACAAAATGAATCTTGAAAAACTGTTGAACTGGGTCTAATTTTCGAAATCAGTGATGATCGTATATTAAGAACTTCTTTTTCTGAGGTACGAGTATTTTGCTACAAATTTTCTTACTGAAATTCGCGATGTTTCCCAATTTCGAGTGAATTTTTCAGGTTTGTTTATTTCCAGACCGAAGTTATGATTACCTAGTCCCTGATCAAAACGTCGAGAAAAGTGATTTTAGACCAAAATTATTTTTCAATATTTCAGTAACTTGGTTTTACAGACCGAATTTAAGTGACTTTTATGCGATATTAATTTTCTGAGAGTGATTCAAATCAAATTGTTATATGAGGAAAAGGGTTACAGAAACAATGAGAATATGCTGCACTTTCGACTTATTAAAGTCTTTAAGTATAATTTTCTGTGGTCAGTTCTCGACGGGTTTATCGGATAATAATATGACAACAATTAGGGGGGGGGGGGCTGGAAAATACGCATTGCAGGTACCAAAATACCGAATTGATGCTAAAGTAACTGCTGCAAACTGTTAAGCAAATAATCCTGGCGTATAACCCATTGAAATGGTTTCTTCAAACCAGGTGTATTCTCAGAGTAAACAATATCTGTCTAAACACTTAAACTTGTTATCTCACCCAATATGCAGTTTCATATGGCAACAGATAAATTATTACCTCTGGCCTCGATCTATTATGTCGTTTAGTGAATGCGTTATCTATTGTCATCTTAATACTTGTACGAGTTTTTGATGACTGTCTAACTTACCTTGGATAACAGATGTTAGCCACAGTTGCGCCAAACAACGGTTTCAGTTTTTTTAAAACAACAAGTGTTTTAAAAAATTTGTTAGCCATTTTAACGGTATTTTTACTAATGTGACCTCCTTAAACAGACGATACCAATAAAATCAAAACATATAAAAAATATTAGGTAACGGTTACGAAATCGATCCGAACCGCATGGCTTGACACCAAGTTCACCACTACTTTGTTTACATGATCAATTTAATTCTGAGATCACCGCTGCTTTACACATTGCAAGTTACAAATGTAGCATAATTATAAAGTTAAACATTCTCATTTATAACAAATTTAACCTTTTCGAAAAAATCGAAATTACTCAAAAAACAACCAAATCCGACTTCATATATCATCGATCGATCTTGATCGTGAAATTAACATAAACATTAATTATGTTGTAGCATATTCATATAACATAACGTATGGTTCGCAAGCGGTAAATTCTTTTGTACATTAAAATTTAAATGTTAATAATTATAGATTTAAACAATTTGATCTTGAAATGTATATGGGAGAATAAACGATCTATGATCAATCAAAAACGATCGGAGTAATTGTGGAGTACTCGGTGTTCTTTTTTTTACAAATCTCACTAATGATCAATTTTTTATATGCGGTAACATAATGGATTTTCAATCAACGCAAATTAATTATGTAGTGTCCGCTAAAATGGAATCGGCATGATAATTTGATACACAATGCATATAATACAAAGAGTTTATTGTGGCATCATGCTGGGAGTGAAACACGTTCCATTGAAATATTCATTATAATAGTAAATGGCTGAAATTAGAGACTTCCTTGTATAATCGCCGTATGTATATAAAATTAAATTGTTAAGATGCAATTTTTGATTTATGTATATCAAAAGAAAGTTTTGACGATCATTAACACTTCATTTTATGTGTATCGTAATTGATAATTATTTTAGAAATGGTGAACGTGTATCTATAGAGATATGTTTCTATAGATCTATCCATCTATGCACGCTGTTTAGATTCTGAATCTTATGTTTGACGAGACTTTCACAATGTAAACCGAAATCGAATCGATTGGAAATACATTTTGGATGCTGCTGTGAGTAATTATGGGTTATCAACAAAAAAAAATTGTTAATTAGGTTTGATTGGTGTTTGAGTGTTCTGGAACATTTAACCGGAAGTAAAGTTAAATTATTTATCATTGGATGTGTGTTCGATTAAATTAATTACCTTTGTCTAACGACTAAAATTCGATTGATAAACGAAATAAATAATTTGTCCGATGTTTTTATCAATGGATGACACTTGCTTGAAATGGTGACACAATTTGAATCATCACAATTCAAACCTCGGTAGTTAAAAGATCTGACATCAAACTCTCTATGCTTAAATTTGATGCATTGGAAGATGCCGGGATTTTAGAAATTTGGCAACGATGGCACAGCTGGTCATACCAAACTTAAGTTTTATTTGGATTTGGTGGTACTGAATGAAACTCAACCGTTTAATTAATTTGTTGGCATGTATTCTGAGATGAGCGTTTACATGTAATCTACGTCTTCAACGTCGACTACTCGTCTACAATGTTAACTACTCGAAGACAATTCGACTAATCGTAGACAAGTACTACAACTACTTGTATTTGACGTCAGTATAGTGATTGAATAATCTACTACACGTAAAATTAACATCAACAACAAATCTTGGATATGATGTAGCTAAAACGTGCTTGTCAGTCTGTCTCTCTAAATTTCTGCATCCTAATTCGCTGACATGGAAAAAACAATTTGCTAGTTGTCAATATAAATACGGTTGGCACATTCGGTTGGCACATTCTTAAACGATATTTTAACTTTCATTGGCCACATGGTCTATCATGGTCGACAGAAATCTTCTATCGCGATAAATAAAACTATTTGATAATAGATGGCGCGCAAAACAAATAATCTATTAAAGTATATGAGTAGCTATTCCATCTTTTTTAGACAGATGTCTCTAGTTAATTAGAAATCTTAAATTTATTTCCAATCATTAATTTAAAAAATGCTTGTAAAAATTAGAGTACCGGGCTCGAATCCCGTTAGGAGCAGGATGCAATAGGGAATTTGCATCATCAGATTACGGGTTGTGATGAAAAGGAACATAACTATGACCCCGTGTCAGAGTACAGAACTCATGGGCCGACCCATCTTCCATGCCAGTGCTATAGGCTGGCGTGGAGGCAGATGGTACTACGAAAATCGGACCTATAGCTGTATGTCCTCAAATTGGCTTGCTGTGGCGTAAAAGTAAGGACGGGAAAAGCGAACGGCAAAAGAGTTGGTAGAGCCTCGGCCCCAAAACAGAATGCAAAGATCATAAAATTTAAATTTCATTAAATCTAATCAAAACAATCTCAAAATAGCAAAATAGATCAAAAATTTTCAAATAGTTTGGAGCTTAAGCTCTTGAGTGCTCGATGGCTCGATGAGCACATACTTAAAGTACTAATTTTGGTAACTAATCCTAACCAAGCTGTCAAAATCGAAAATTACCTCTTTCAAAGACGAAGATGACATTATCTTTACAGAAAAAATATTAGTCGAATCATACTATCTTAACTAAAGATTGACCGCCTAAATGAATGTTTCCGAAATAAAAACCCATCGAAATCGAATTCCGGCTTTTAAAATTCACTCTTTACGGATTTTGATCAAAATCGTGTGTGCTAAAAAATTAAATTACGGAACAATTTTAAATGTATTTTCCCGAAATCAGGACCCATCACAATCGATTTTTGGTACTCGAAAACGCTCCTCCATCAATTTGTCTAAAAATTGTGGGAAGTGAAAATAAATTAACGAATAAGAACTCGAGATCATCGTACGACCTTATGAAAGAATTATCCCTAAAATAGCACCCAACACAATCGACTCCTGGCACTCTAAAACCTAGAGGTCCGAAGCCCACCGGACGAATCTCTGACCGAATTTACTCGACATCTGAATCAATCACAATCGATTGCTGGTAAATGAACCAGTTTTGAGCAAAATCGTACAAATCAAGAAAATAAATTAAAAACTGGGACCTCACCGGATTATACTTTTGTAACGAAAGATTCCGAAATCAAGGCCCATTGCAATTGATTCCTGGTACTCCAAAAACCCTCTCTGTAATTGTCGTATTGTAATTTGAAATTATTTTAAAAAAGTGTCATACTCTAAAATACATTTTGAATGTTGGTTTTGTTGAATGGAAATTTATATGACGCCGACAAAGTTCTGGAAATTAGCCATGCTAGATGAAACTCGGCCAGTTAACTATTATATATTCGGTTTGAAAAATGGATTTGAATTGTAAACGAATTTGTAAGCATTTGAAAAGTTTAGTGGAACTCAACAGTTCTTGGTAGATAGAGACACAATTTTAATTGACACTCATCAGCACTGCTCAGTTCTTGGTCGAGTACGCCAAAATTAATTCAAGGTGTGTTTTGATCATGCCTAATAGAATAGTTTTTTACATTTATCAATTATGGTCAATCGAGCAACATTGGTCTTAATTAGTTAAAGAACCAAAAATGCAGGGCAGACTTCAAAAATTGTCCTAGCTTGTTGTAACCTTTAGAACTCCTGAACCCAACGTGTGACCCTTCAACTAAAGGTTAATAGCTGCCTTAATTTTGTGTATTTTATAGTCCAACGGAAATTCGAAACCATTAGCGAATTCCACTTCCTGAATGTTCGATACACAAATTCGTGGTTGGGTTCCTCAGTTCGAGGTTTCGGCAGCTTCACTTTAGTTCTGAAGATCATTTACCATGGATTACTATGTAGAACACGCAGCGTTTTCTGCGGTGTTGCAGGCTATCTAGAACTTTAGTAAGCCTGGATGCAACCCCAGATTACTTGGTTTTCACATCACTGATAGATTTTTCGTTTGAGTTTAGAGAAGCACAGTTAGAATCATTCGCCAAGTTGAAATCAATAATGGTTGAGCGTCCGGTTCTAACGATTTTTTCGCCTCAAGACGAGACAGAGTAGCATTGCGATGCTAGTGCAGTAGGATTTGGAGCAGTGCCTCTACAGAAAAAAAATGATGGCAAATTCCACCCAGCAGATTTTCCACCAGAATCTAGATATCATTCTTTTGAATTAGAATGTTTGGCAATTGTTTACGCTCTACGTCGATTTCGAGTATATTTACATGGAAGTCGTATTAAAATAATCACAGATTGCGCCGCATTAACATAAACCCTTGAAAAGAAAGTAATAAACCCTAGGATTGCTAGGTGGGCTTTGAAAATGATGGAATTTGATTACGTCACCGAGCATATAGAGGAGGCCATCGTATGAGGCATGTGAATGCAATAAGTAGGGCGCAAACAGTATTGGTAATTCACGATAATCCATTTGAGCAGACAATAGCGATGTTACAAGCTCAGGATCCAATTTGGAGGAGCTGAGAAAAAGTTTGGAGAAAGGAGAACAACATTCAACATATTATCATCGCTAGTGCTACGCCTCAAGTAAACGGTCAAATTGAGAGATTTAACCGAACATTAAATCCAATGCTTTCAAAATTGGTTGACACAGGATCGAGTTTTACAGAATGTTAAGGTTGCATATATTCGCTCAATATGTATAATTCTACGAAATTGACACCTACATAGTATGTGACTGTTTATCGTCAACACCAATGGGCCAGTTAACGATGAGTTGATTGAATATCTCAACGAAGATAACTGTTTAAATATTGATGATTTACCAATTGAAAAATTGCGAGATCACGCTGCAAAAAATATTACTAAAAATCCAGAGTATAATGAAAACTATGTTAACCGTAACAGGAAGAAACCGATTGAATATCATAGAGGTGATCTTGTGGTTGTAAAGAATGTCGATTTCGCACCTGGAGTTAATAAAAAATTGATTCCTAAAAACAGAGGACCTTATGTGATTAATAACGTTTTGGAAAATGGCAGATATTTCAAGGATGTTGATGGTTTTCAAATCACTAATAAACCATTTGAAAGTGTATACGATGTATTGAGAATTAAGCCATTTTTAACTAATACTTTTTAAATAAAATTAGTATGTAAGTTTTATTACATTTGTAAACCGTAACGGAGTCGGCTAAAATCAGGTTGACAAATACAATAAATGGAATAATCCCAAGAATAAGAGTGTGAAAAAACAAAGTGAAATAGTGAAATACTAAATTTACTGACGAGCTTCTATCGAGGTTGAAGAGCGCTATGGAAGAGGATGCTGAAACAGGAGGGCGTAGATCGCGATAATCTTCACCGACACTAGGGTCATCAGGGATGACGTTGATTACTCCAAACGATGAGCAAAAATTTCAGCCTTACGAGGAGCTGGTAGAAAATAAGGGATCCGAAAGTAGGGATCAAACTGAAACAATAATTCCAATAAGCCGCCTATTATTGAACAACAGAAACCATCCTTGGACTTGGGAGCAATGATGAATTCACCATTACTTCAACTGAAGGGAATGAAGGCTTAATTCAACGCCAAGTTAGAACAGCAAGCTGCGAGATTAGTCCGGCGAAGGCGTCATATCCGAGTAGCAAAGTACAAAATTATCACAAGTACGAGCAGAGCAACAAAAAAGTTCGCAAATAAGTTTAAGTAACTTTGCAACACACAAATCGAATACTATTGGAGAAAAGGTTTTCTATACGTATAGCTATAATGGCCTATTGCCACAGCATCAATGTACATTTACACTGGACAACGAATCTTCGTAATTGATAATTTGTTCTGATATGGTAGACCTAAGGCAGACTGATGATATTGTTCGTTATAACTTGCAAACAGCAACAGGTGAATCTGCGACAGTCCAAGGAGTGTATTCTCCCAATATTGTTCCAAGAAATGCGATTCAAACGCTCGTTAATTGTAGCTAGAATAACTGATAAATGTATCTTCGGACTAGATGTTTTTAAAAAATGCCATATGGTGGTGGATCTGGATAACCAGGTTTTAACATAGCGCAATGTGGTGGAATTCTTGATTAAATGGCTACTTAGGCAAACATTTTTATTACTTACTTGTCTGAGAAAAAACTGGAATACATTATGTTAATGTTAAGAATAAATGTAATTAAATTTTAATTTATTTGCTTAGATTATACTTCACTATTTATTTTGACATTTTGAATGAAACAAATCTAGTACAAAGTATTCTTTCAAAAATAACATTAGTTGCGTACAGCAGTTTATTTAATTAAACGAAATATTTGGTTGCGCTCAGATGGAATAAAAATAATCTTAAAAAAAATTAGAATCCATCTACAACTGTCGTGAGGATTATAATATAACAATACATAGTTTTGTCTCTTCTGCGAATATTATTTTAGAAGTGACTTAGTTTGATCATCCAGAAAAGTAAGAAAAGTACACATTTTATCGTCGGTTATATTAAACTCATCAACAACCTTAACAACAAAAGAGACACAACTTTTCGGAATTATCTAATTAACAAGTTTATTGTAACGTGCGATTATGTCACACAATTATACTTTTAAACAACAGAAAATCGCTTAAATTATGATTTCCCAAGTTAATATAAATTAGCCTTAAACATTGCTTCAGCATTTTTCAACATTAAATCCTAAATTATAAAAATCAAAATACCGAACCAATCGATGTACAAAGAATTTCAATATCATATCGCACCGCCGCCATTAAACCGGTAAAGTAAAACATCAATCGAATAATGTATAACTCGATCCAATTACTTGGTTAATTTCAGGGTCTAATCAACACAAAAAAATCAAAGTGAAATCATCGAAAGTTACATAACCACAAATTTTAATTATTAATTTACAATTAACACAAATTATTAATTTTTTTTTTAATTTAATTTTTATTGCATTTTCGAGAATTGAAAACAAACCAAACAAAAAGCATGAAACATGTTACGTTGTAAAAATGGTACATCCACATATCTGCCATTAAGATGCATGTCATTTATGCTAATGACTTGCGGATTAAAATTAATTAATTTTTTTGTGTTGTATAATAAATAAATAAATAAATAAACAAACGAACATCGTGATTAACTATATTATATATACATACGTGAGTGTGGTATAATGTATGTATTTCAAAAAAAAATTTCAAGGTGTGGATCGCGCAACTATCGTGATAGTTTACCATACAAACCGGACTATCATGAAACGCGATCTATTTTTTATTAGATGTGCATTAAAGGTAGGCACATATATATGCATGTATTTACAAGACGAGTATTAATCAAAGTACCACGATGTATAAAGTATGTCAATAAGCGCGCGATTCTTTTTATCGGCAAACAGAATTAATTAATTTTAATAAATTATTTAATGCATCATGATGTTAAATACATGAGAGATAATAATTTATGATGTTGTCGCGTGGTTTCTAAAAAAATTGCTTACTTCTGCTTATTTGTGTTCATGATACAACAATTTAACCTTCTTTTTGCATATATAGGTGCCTCGCGACGTGCATTCCAATTTTTTGCCGCATGACTAATGAATTGAAAACGTATTTATATAGAGGAAGGTAAGTCAAGGATAAAAAATAGCGGGTGCTGTACTTAATTTAATCTATAATTATGTTTTTGAAGAATCAACGCGTACTTGTGCTAGTTAAAGTGTCACAAACAATAAACGAAATCTAATACAAATAAAGACCACGAAAGAAACAATACCATTTTAAAAACAGTTTGTGTAAATGTGACCATTTTGCGCTTCAACCTCCAAGATACGCCAAGTGCTCTGCTACATTGCCAAAAAAATTTTCTAGTAAAGATGGTAAAGTTGTGATTCGGAGGATATCACGAAAATAAAGGCACTAATGAAAGAGGAGATAAGGAAACCACGGCTAGGGGTCTTGAAATTTCCGATGCCTACAATCCTGTCATTACGTGAATGATGCGATCAAGTACATATCGCCGAAAGAAGCTGACATACGGGGCTAGAAACGGGAAGAAATGAGAAAGTTAGACGTTGAACGAGACGAGAAGAAAAAACACTAGTCACATTTCATGGGCATGGATCCGAAAAACTAAATTACACCAGTTTTGAGGGACGTAAGCTGGTGGAGGGAAGAAAATAACTCAAGAATACCGTTAAAATCACCAGATTAGGGGCGGAACCAAAGAGGTTAGGTTATTCGAGATTGGACCTTCGAAATCGGTTGTTCGTTCTGATATGCATATGGTAGATCTAGTCCAGAATTATGTCACTGTTCGTTATAACTTGCTAACAGCAACAGGTGAGTCTGCGATAGTGAAAAGAGAAAATACCATTTCAATAACATTCGGCGGAATGCGGTTCAAACAGCGATAATTCGTAGCCAGAATAGCTTATGAATATATCATCGTGGATCTGTATAACCAGGTTCTAAAACGGTGTTTTGTGGAGATACGCCTTCAACTATACACACAGGTGAATTAAATGCATTGCATATTAAGCTGAGAATTGTAGAGCCCGCGAATGTAAAAAATAACTGGTTTTTAGGTGCGAGAGCCATACGTGTTTTGAAGCTGAGCTCATCATCAAATGTAATTAGGAAAAAGGCGGTCGATACAGTTGCAGGAATCAACCACATATATTGCAAACTGCCAGTCAAAACAATTTCTGCCAGAAGATGCAGCCATCTTTCAGCAGAACAGTTAGTCGACGCAGTGCGGAAGCACTGGATAAATTAGCGGATGTATTTGCTTCTAATGATGACGAATTAGGAAAAACTAATATTGTACAACATAGAACCGACACAGGCAACGGTACTTCAGCCGAATTAACTAAAAAAATGGAACGCGATGGAGTAATAAAGCAATCCAGCAACCCATGGAGTTTGCCAGTGGTTCTAGTCCAGAAAAACCACGGATCAACACGATTCTGTGGTGATTACCGTAAATTAAACGTACGGAAGTTATCCGTTGCCATGCATTGACCATACCTTGGACACGTTGTCAAGGGCCAAAATTTTCTGCACATTGAATTTGCAAAGCGGACTTTGGCAAGTAGCAATCCATCCTGATGATAGAGATAAAATGGCATCTTCAGCACGACGCGGTCTTTATTAATTTGTGGTAATGCCTTTTAGTTATGCAATATGCTTGCTACATTTGAGAAATTACTGGAGCAAGTTCTAAGAGGGTAAATTGGCAAACATGTCTGGTTTATTTAAATGACATCATTGTGCTACAACGACATACATTTCCTGAACACGTCAACAATTTAGTCAACAAGTTATGTACAACGAAATGCAGACTGTTCCGGGAAAAGTTTACTATTTGGACCATATTGTTTCAAGTCATTGTGTGCGAACGGATCCAAAGAAGTTTCCTAGGAGTATTCTTCTACTACCGACGGTTTGTGGCAAATTTCTCAGATGTTGCACGAAGTCTACATTGCCTTACCGAAAAAAGTCAACCATTTCAGTGGAACACAGAGCATCAAATTAAGCAGCACTCCGATTTTGGCGTATCCGCAGGCCGATGGGATATTTATTTTGGATACAGATGCCAGCAACACGGTGATAGGTGCAGTGTTATCACAAAAGCAAGAGGGCAAACAGCGAGTTGTCGCTTATTATAGCCGATCCCTCTCTAAAGAAGAGTAAACCCATTGAGAACACATACGCAGAACTGTTGGCTGTGGTGGATATTTTATCCATTTCCACAAATAACTTTAGGGAGAACAGTTTTTTCTTCGAACAGATCAAGCGGCAATAAAATTGTTGGTGCAATTTAAGGCACACCAAAGGGGCAAGTAGCTACGTGGAATGAAGGATTATAAGCCTAGGTATGTTGCACAACAATGCAGATGGACTACCCAGAACGGCCTGTACAGTTCATTGCATGCAATGTGTAAGACAGGAAGGGAAGAACTATTCTTTAGTTATTGCACAAATCCAGTTTGACATGGTTGGGATAAACAACATTTGACAGAAGGCCAGGAGGCTGATGGGTCAAATAGCTGGTATAAGGTAGACGACCGCATTGGCATGAAATTGCATTTCAAAGCGCCACTGTTAAAGGTTATTTGGCGCAGTGGCACTCGCTCAGAATAGATCACAGAATGTAATCGGGTAACATCAACAATAATAAATAGCAAATTTTCTTACCATCCAATCGGATTCGAAAAGTCCTACAAGTATCACACGGTGGAAGATCCGGAGAGATTTCGGAATCAATAAAACGTTTAATATGAAAACATATCGTTTTTACTGGGTCAATTGTAGCAAGGACTTTGAAGATTGCAAACTCGGGCGAAAGCGAGAATTCAGCAATACAATTTTGGAGTACCGTTTAGTAATTTAACGAATAGTAATGTATATCATCACCAACCCATTTCTCGAATGGTACACAGGTTTAACTGAAAGAACATCTGTGGAAAGAAGTCAACGCCAACCAAGATAACTGGGCTCGATTGAAACCCCTATTCATGTTGGGTTGGCCTTAAAATGCCAAGAGAACAAAAGAGATATCAAGGAAACTACAACAAAATTGGGAAGAATCTTATAAAGTTATCAAAGGAAAACGATGTTGTATACCGGATTCAACTTGGCCTCTGATCATAGATGAAAGTCGTCCTCATTGATAAATAATGTCAATACAACATGAGGAAAATGAACGAGTCTGTATTGGGGCAGATTTAAGTTGGGGGAGTGTTACGAATTGTACTCAACACAACATATCACTCGGCAATCGAATGGTTAAGTTATAGACCACCAACTGTTATTTATACCAAAAGGTCGCTAGTTCGAAACCAGCCCGTCATGCATCAAGCTTGAATTCGTAGCAACGGCGTTTTAAGCACGTCAAAGACAACGTATTCGAGACGAGACACTAAATTTCGAAGAAACCCATGTTGAAGAGCATTATTGTTGAACTTCAAACTGATAAGAAATTCACAGATTGCTGAACACCACTACGAACTTAATTATCCAGAGTTTTGAAAGTTACTCACAGATGTCAATCATCCTCATCGTACACACTTTCACAATCAAATTAGATCGTATAGGGTGCTGTTTCATTAGCTGGATGCGAAAATTTCCAAGTTGCAAAGATGAGACCGTTATATGTATTCAAAACACACGGACAAACTTATCATCTTATTGCACTTAGTACTTGGAACCAATTATCGATCTGTTGCCTCAATATGTACAATTATATGTGATTGTTAGCCTTCAAGTAGCAGAAATACGTCAATAATGTGCCGCGTATCATAATTTCCGGGGGGTAAACCTAATTTGAGTATGCTGAATTCAACGGTGCTAGTCTCATTTTAAAGTTAGTCCCCATTTTTGAGATATCGCTTTCGACATGTTTTGGCTCTTAGTCAAAATATACCCTCATTTTCACGTTGATAGCTCTTGAACCATTAAGATTTTCGTTATGCTTTCTTCAGCAAAGTTGTTGCGCAGGTCAAGACCAACAACTTTGCCGAACCTATCAAGACCGATAAACCACATCTAATTTTTTTTGCTTTTCGAATAAACATTGCATCGACAAATATAGATAAACTATAAACTATATAAACTATTTAAAAGAAAGTTAAATCGATTCAATTGATTTTATGGTGCTTTTCCTAAAAATAAAAATTCCTAAAAACTTAACATTTTAGTTCTCTTTGACAAAACAATAGCGTGCCGTTGCGATAGTGGATAAAAATGCTGGATTTTTCCATCCCATCGTTTTAACCAATTACATCATCAATATATCAACCATCAAATGTCACTGTGCCATTCAATCACAGAAACATACGACGGATAAAAATCTCGGATTTTTCTATCACAGAACATTTTTCAATTTTTTTTCAACTTTTTTGTATGCAAAGTGGCGTGTCTGTTGTGCACTAACATTCCGAAAATTCGTTGGCAAATCGAATGCAATTGTTTTTTCGGCACAAATTTGATATCAGAAATTTTGTGAATTGAATTCGGTTTTCGTCACTCGAACATTTACCTCGTTAAGAGGTTTTTTATTTGATATCAATGATTTTGGCACGGCAAACTGAAAATGAATTGAATTGCGATTCGTTTTATTGTTGTCAGTCAAAACAGTTCACACACACTCGATAGCAATTCATTTTTGATTTCTTAAACAATACAACAAAATATACATATTTTAGTGTGTTAGTTGGAAACAAAAATTAATGGTAGCCACCCTCTCGCTGATATTCCATCTCCATACGATGGGAGGGGAGATAAAATCTATTTTTTAAATAAATCATCATAAAGATTAAAAAAATATCGATTTTATGCAAGGAGACTGTCAAATGTTCAATGTTTTTGGTGATTTTTTCGATCACATCAATTTGTCAGTTTTTTCATTTTTTTTGTTATGAAAAAAGGGTCACTGGTAAAAATTCTCTTAGCAATGATGTATAGTATGATGTATTTATATTTGTTTCATTGTAATACGTTGACTCACTATCATTATGAACCGCAACGGACCGATATTAGGGTGCATTTGAGCCAAAAAATGAAATTTTGCAAGATATTAAGGTGGCTTTTAAGTTATGGAGGTCAATATCTAAAATATACGAGTTTTCTGGGACAAACGGTTGATGTCATATTGTAGGTGAGGTTTGTGGCTAATAATCCTGAAAATATGAACCAAAAGTTTTGGGCTAATTTTTTAGCAATTTGGCCGAATGTGGCCGGCCGATTTGGCATTTTTCAGTGTTTTGGCCAAAGTGACGACCCTCTTACCTTAATTTTTTGAAATTTTTTTATATGCTATTTGATAGCTGTCAATACCTTTCTAACGATATGCATATGTCCGGGGTATGTCAAATAAGTTCAGCGCTGTGGGCGTGGCTAAAAAGGCCAAAAATGGCCTTTCAGAGGCTGGCCGCGGCCAACATGGCGGCCAAATCAAAAAGTTGTAGAACAAAAGTTGCTTAGTTGTTCAAGTACTACAAACCCTGAAAATATGAGATCAAATGAAAGAAATACGGACAAACAAACAAACAAACATATATAAATAGCAAAGCAAGATTATATGGTGACGTCATAGAAAAATTTCCAAATGTCATAACTTTGGCCAAAATTATCCGTTTTGGACGCGTGAGGTTTCGTTGAATTGGTATTGACGTCTATAATCATAATTTGTTAGTTAAAAAATAATTGAGCACTTTTTGGGGCACTTATACCTGAAAAACTAATTTTTTTGGGCAAATTGGTAGAAATTCCAGCTTTTATACATTATTTGGGTCTACTTTTCAAGTACTTTGGTATAATAGACCAATGGTATATAACATGATCCTGGCGGCCTCAATGGGAAAAAGTTCGAAACTAGCTGTATATATACGAGTTCGACTTCCAGCACAGTAGGTGCTTTCATCACTCGTTTAGACTACCGTCCAAAGTAATAATTTACGTGATGTAATTGGTTAAAACGATGGGATGCAAAATCCAGGATTTTTATCCACTATCGCAACGGCACGCCATTGTTTTGTCAGAGAGAAGGAAAATGTTAATTTTTTAGGAATTTTTTTTTTTTAGGTAAAATCACCATAAAATCAATTGAATCGATTTAACTTTCTTTTAAATAGTTCCTATTGTATCTATATTTGTCGATGCGAGGTTTATTCGATCGATTCTACTCGATTTAAATTCAACAAAATGATAAAAAATGATAAAAACAGTGTTTTTCGTCGAAATGAAAAGCAAAAAAAAATAGATGTGGTTTATCGGTCTTGATATGTTCGGTAAAGTTGTTGGTCTTGATCTGCGCAACAACTTTGCTGAAGAAAGCATAACGAAAATCTTAATGATTCAAGAGCTATCAACGTGAAAATGAGGGTATATTTTGATTCAGAGCCAAAACATGTCGAATGCGATATCTCAAAAATGGGGACTAACTTTAAAATGGGACTAGCACCATTGAACTCAGCGTACTCGAATTAGGTTTACCCTCTGGGTGCCCAGCTTGTCGAGACGTCGTCACAACCTCCATTACATCCGTCCAAATCATCAAATGTTTATAGCTGAGCAATATAAAGGACTAGAATGTTGCTGTTTCGGTTACTCTACCATCTAGCTTTGAAGGATCATCACTATCACATGTCACTATTTGCAAATTATGGTGCTCCAAATCTTTTTGTAACCTTCACTGCAAATCCAGGTTGGTGTAAAATTGCTGAAAATTTGAGATTTGGCGAGGTATTTTCAGATCGACCGGATTTAGTGGCACGAGTTTACAAAACCAAACTCGCCTCGCCAGTGATTGCAGACGTCTACATCATTGAGTTTTGAAAGCGAACCTCATACACACATTCTGGTAATCTTTAGAACTTAAGACATTTCACAACAGTTCAAAGAATCGATCAATTTTTTAATTCTGGGATTCCATTAGAAATGAGAGAAAGCTTTCTAAAAATTGTGCTTAAATTCATGATAAATGGCCACTGTGGCCTTACCTGTGTGGTAGTGAAATACAACGCACACATAAATATAGAAATCGCTACATCTCATCGATTTGTAAAGTTAATTTACAAACATTTGTCGATTGCAATTATGTCAGCGCTCCTGAAGCAAGCTGGCGTTTATGAGAATCAAAAATGTATGATCTAATGCATAATCTATCTATAGGCAGGTCTATCTATAAGTAGGGTGAATTGAACACAAGCAACTGATGAAAAAAATCGACAGTCTACACGGACATTCCATATAATTATGTTTATGCAATCAATCGAATCATTACGAACAGTGAATGAAGTAATTTACCAAATTGTCAAGGCAACAGCAATTCCACGAGAACTTCTTGAATCAGACGACGAGTAGGGGCAATATTTAACTGATTGTGGTACATACTTTGTGCCCCAACATTTATGCAAAATGTTCACCTTCAAATACTATACAAATTTTGTCAACCTACTCAGCCCCTTAAACTTTGGCAAGAACATTTGGAAAATTTGACATTTCTACATCAATCAACAAGGCACTTCATGACATAAATTGCATTCTCAATCAGCGTGGAATGTCGTGTTCAAGTTGTATTTCTAAAGCTCGACAATCAGACGGGGTAGAGAACCAGGATGAAAATCAGGAGTTCTTTTATCTTGACGGTCCGCAGGTGGCTCAGGAAATACGTTCCTTTACACAACATTGATGACGTCTGAAGTATGAAAAGAAACAATCGTTTAGCCATTCGCAATAACGGAATTAGTAGATTCTGTCTCTTCAATGTGCATGAACTCACCAAAAGATTTTCTTCAACCATTGCTAGTATAGTGCCAAGAGAGACATAAACAGAAATCATCAAATGTTGTATTAAATCTAGCCCATTGTGAAGACTCTTCGTTATTGGAAGAGGGATATGGAAGTTTGTCTCAAATACAAAGGATTTTTGAAGAAGTTATTCAAATTCCAAGTGGAATGATTATCAATGAAGATTTAACAACCAAAATTGATGGCAGCATTCAGCAACAAATGTACAAACACTTGAAATGAATCGAAAAATCGTTGACGTGGTAGCCGGTGAAGCGCTCATATATTACAGCGCTGATTCCATCGTGACTGAAGATCCCAATGATATAGTCTTTATTTTTCCATTGTATTTTTCATCGATTAAACATCTCGTATGGCAGGCACTTTTCGTGTAATGGCACTCGAGTGCAATTATCGAACACGTCTTTTCGCTATATATTTATCGCTATTTTGTTAAGTTTGATGATACTGTTCGCCACCACAATAATTCATGCTTATATCGTTCCGCAAAACTGTTTCTGTTCCTGTGTAGATTAATAAAAACTATTTATGTTGCCAATTTATTTAATTTCTTAAAAAAAATATTTTTTATTATGATTATGCCAAATAATGCCAGGTTTTTGGTGCTTATTAATTTAACTAATTAAGCCAAAATTCTCAGATGAATGTGTATGCGGATAACATAAAAATTTCCGGAGAAATCACAACTTTGCTATTTGGTATAAAAAAAAGCATCTCGAATTGAACATAAACAAATGCCAGTCAATGACTTATTCTCGTAAACTCTTTCTCCTCAATTAGATGTGAGCTTCATTAATTCGTGATATGGGTGTAACATGCGATAGCGACTTTTAGACTAAATTTCAGAAATATCATCAATAGGGCAAATTCAATGCTTGGTTTTGTAAAATATTGATCTAAAGAGTTTCTGGATCCTTATACGTGGCACAAAGGCACTTTACTCAACCTTCGTAAGGCCTCTTCTTGAGTATGCCTTGAGTATGCTCTTCGAGGTCTTTCCATGTCAAATACTTACATTTTACCAATTTTACCATCCGACCTATGTAGGCTGTTTAAATTTTATTACTTCAAGCACTCAAACGACGCCGTGTTGTGACAAGACATTTTTTATTCACCAATTATTGACTAGCGGATTTAAGTCTCAAGCCGTCCTTGAAAAATAATTTTCAATATTCATTGAATAGAACTGATTACGGCCAAAATCAGCCAGTTACAGGAAATGAATTTTAACACAATTTTGACATGTGTCGACTATAACATCAGTAAGTACTTTTTGAGAAAGCTCCTCTATGCCACAAACAAAATCAAAGACAGTAAACCTGTACGTTGTAAGTCTCATTAACTACTTATAAACGGTTTAGCTCAGCAGGTGACTCCACCAGTGTGGTCAGGGAGAGGAATTGGTCGTTGCGAATTATATTATTTGACTAGCAACTTATCGGAGAAGTTCAGTGAAGTATGTGTTACCCGAATATGAGACTAGTTTTCCTCACTCCCGATACTTGATCGGGTGAACTAAGAATTCCATAGACTAGTTTGAGTCTACCATTAGAGAGAGATTGTTGCTTATCTCTGGTTTTCAATACAAAGTGTTTATACGAAGTCGTCGTATCACTTCGTATGGTTCTTCATTAAGTGGTGTGAGGCCAGTTCGCAAGATTACATTGATGTCACAAGATTGCATTAACTTTGGCACGAAAATCTAGATTTGATTTGGTTTGCGCGTGTCCTTTGAAATGAGTTTGTCCATCGTGGAGAGCAGTTGATCTATCACTGTATCAATAGTAACAGGAGGTGCAAGTGGATGTTCCACAAACAGTTCCCCAGGTAATTTGGTCGTTTGACTGTACACCAGTTCTGCTGTGAACATTTTAGCTCATCTTTCAACTGTATTTGCACAAGCTTTTAGAGCTGTCTTAAGTTGGCGGTGGAAACGCTCAACCATATACCGTTTGCTTGTGAATGGTAGGCAGTAGTCCGTATACGGTGTGAACCTAAGGGTTACATAAGCCCCGTGAATAGTTTAGTCTCGTGTTGTGTGCCTTGATCGGTCGTTATGTTGACCAGTACGCCGAATCAAGAAATGTAGTTTTCGACAAGTGTTTTTGCAAATGCTGGTGCGGGGATGTTTTTATACAGTAGGCTTCTGGCCAACGCGTAAACCGGTCAACTCATCTTAATATGTATATAAATCCATTAGATGGTGGAAGTTGTCCAACAATAACTAAATGGATGTGTTTAAATCTACCTAGTGGAATTTGGAAATTCACACGAGCTGATTTGGTGTGACGTTGCACTTTACATTTTTGATAGGATAAACAGGATTGCATATATAGGGTTGCATCTTGTTTATACTAAGGCAAAACTATCTTGAAGTGACGAGTGTCGAAGATAGTTCGAAATAGTGACTCTGGAATGAGTGAGAAAGTATCAGAAAGAAGAAGACCATATTGTCATTGCCTTGAAAATTCGTTACGCTTTAGAGGGAATTGCTCTAGTAAGCGGTATGTAGTCAGTAAATATGGTAAATTCCAGGCCAAAAATTATCGAATATTTTATTTGGAAGATTGCAAGCAATTTACGATCAAATGCGGAATATATTCGATCGACATCTGATAATATCTTTGAGAAAAATCCAAGATGTTCCAAGTATTGTGTGTTAATTATTGTAGAACCGATCCTATTGCTATGTTAGATACATCAGATGTGATGCAAAATTTTGTGTCATTTAGCGGATGTAATAAAAGAGCAATATTTGCTAAGCTGTTCTTGAGCTGGGAAGTTAATAATTGTAGTAATTCTTCCTTCGAGAAAGTCAAGATGTCTTGTCCCAAAAACACATTTTAATGTTGAGTAAGTGTTCTTTCTTGTCTTTTGAGGCCACAAGAATGTCAATACACAAAATATGCAAGAAGGAAATCAAGATCTCTCACGATGTCGTAGATAAAGTCCTGGAAAGTTTGTGCAGCATTTCTGAGTCCAAACGGCAATCGGGTGAATTCTAACAAGCCAAAAGGTGTGGTAATCGCAGTTTTGTGAAGGTCATCAGGAGCAATTGAAATGAGATGGTAAGCACTGACGGGATCGTTTTTTAGGGAAATTCCGCATGGAGAAATTTTGGATATAGGGATAGGGCAACGCGTTCAGGAATTTAAACTACGTTAAGCATTCTGTAATCCCCACATGGTCTCAGTCGCTGTTGCTCTTCTTCACTACGTGTTATGGGCATGATATGGTTGAAGAAGAAGGTCGGCAGATTCTTAGCTCCACCATATGTTGGAATTTTAGCAAATCTGCTTTGTGGCGAAATGGATCAAGTCTGTGTGATCTTAAAAATGGCAAATGGCACTTTGTGCCTTATCGAAGAGATCTTATTTGGTGGTGGTGTTAAAGGAGGAAAGCATGCCGAATTTCGTTAGGAGCTGCCACAACTACTATAATTAGGGAATCCGATTTGTTCCATAGCAGTAATATCATGTGGGACGTGCTGCGGTTTTCTTAGGTATGTTGCTGCAACCTTAAGGCTTATTGGTTTGCGGATCTAGTATTTTGCTGATTTCTTATGTTCTGTAACGAAAGTGCATTTCAACATTATTTTGCTGAAATAATCTTTTCTGGTTTAGTTGTGATGGTGATTTTTTTTCGAAGGAGAAGGAGTTCGCCTCCATGGCGAATGTGAACGCGAAGGTTGTCGCTGTATGTGTGAATTAATCTCTAGCTTTGTTGGCCGGTCGCTAGTTTGTTTTAGCATTGTTTTAAGACGGTTATTGCTAGCGCTCCGCAGCAGAGTCCGCATACCAATGATGTCGTGGAGTTTGTTAGTGGTTTCAACAAGATCCTCTTGTGGTTTTTCTTGGTGTGGCATAAACGCTACTTGTTTGTAATCAGGTACCTGATCTACAGTTTTGTAACGACGTTGACTGTGAAATTTAACTTGTCCGAGAATTTTCGATTTTGCTTAAAATCGTCTTTCATTTAGGCCCCTCCGTTATGTAGTAGCGATCGATTAGGACTTTTTTAATAGTGTCGTATTTATCATTGATTGGAGAGTCTTGTACGTACTCGGCTTTTTGAACTTCTCGAAAATTTCGAATATATTGAAAACTGATGAAATTTCAAAGGGATTACATGCGGCTATTTTCAAATTCCAATGTGTGATTTAACATAAAATATATGTATATGGAAAGAAAACCTAATATTTAACTCATATTAAAACATAAAATTTATTTAATTAAATAATTTCCATATTAAATCAATTTATGAACGCAAGCGCACACCAATGTTGACATCATCCACAAATAATCATAAGCGGAATTTATTTAAATTGCCTATAACCAAAAGGATATTGCAACAGCGGCTTGTGATGAACACCGCAAACAACTAAAACCATTTACACCTCTTGTTAAATAAAAGATCATTTATTATGTAAAAAAATAATAATAACAATTCCAATCTCAAATGATACTTGCCGCAAACGATCAAAAAATATTTATTATGTTAAACGAGATTCGTATATGACTTACTTAATTTATATTGTATGCTATAATCGTGATAGAATATATAGTAATAGTTTTTCCATTTTTTATTTATTTGCAGGGAATTCACAACACCTCCTACAGAATACCTCAAAATCTTCTAACCAACCCGAAAATTGATAATCAATCATCATTCAGCTCGCTATCCGACCATTCGAACGCAAATAAATATTTTCAATTCTGGCGCAAAAATTCAAAGTCACACATTATAAACGGATCCGATAACAATGTCCAGCAATCTCATCAGCACGCCTCATCAAAATACTATAAAACGCGGCACTTGTACAATTTTATACGCCGATATATTAAATGGCCGGCAATATTTTTACTAGCGTTCGGCATCCTAGGTTTAATAATATATTTTTCGATATTTCTTAGTAATAATAGTAATAGTAGTGATAATAGTAATTATAATTATAGTGATAATAATATTCGTATGAACGAACAATTAATTTTTATTGAACATGCAACAAAACTAGACGACTACAATCGTAACTTTGTGGAATCGATAGAGGGCGGCGTGAATACGAATAGGGTGCCGGCATACGTTGAGGACACAACTATTAACGGGCATGCCGGTAATTACGATAAAAGTGGTAATGATTTAGAAAATACACCGCAAAATACGATACCAACGATCTACAATACAAGATCATCGATTATGTCGTCGGCGGCGACGGATTCTATTGAAACCACAACTATCGAATATCATCGTAATACAAATAACGATCAAATTCATGATCATGATGATGATGTTATCAATTTTGATGATATTAATAATAGTGATGATTACGATAATGGGGATGGTGCCGAAATGACCACAAAAAATAATGATAGTATTAACATTAACACGTATGATCATGATGATCGTGATGATGATGGCGATGATAGTCATCAGACTATTGTTAGTTTGAATGGTGAAAAATTAGAAAATGAAGTGACATTAAAAATATTAACGACAACAACAACGTCGAGCACAACACATAATCCATTTAAAGATGCGTTTTACATATTCGGATTTACGTCAGGCCATCAGAATAACTTTGGTGTGCCAATTGAGGAGGATGAACGTATTTTGGCGCTGATCAATGTAAGTGTTTTGTTTGTTTGGTTAAATGATGGAAATTTTAAATTTTTATTCATCAGGATAAATTTTTCAGATGGATTTGGTTTTAATTGTATTATGCCTTCTCTAAACTAAGATTCCTAAAATTTTGCGTTGAACAGAAAAAAGTTTCAACGAAGTTTCAGGTATTTCATTTCTTTAAAAAAATTTAGCCAGCGATCTCAGAAGTTAGGGTCATCACGTGAGGAGACTTTCATTGTTCGCATGATTATCTATGAGACAGCGTTCCATAATAACATCCAACACCATACTGACATGCTGCCGCTGCAGCGATACCAACTGTCTGGATCTTGATAGGTCATGTTTTGACAATATCTGCCTAGTTGAACCAGTAATATGCACGTAACGAACTATATATCAACATTCGCCCTGCTTGGTGGAATGAGGTGCTTTGTTCAGAGACTTCATCTGTCTTTTTCTTATCCGTAATATTCAAATGCCCTGACACCCACATCAGGTGGATGTTGAACTGATCTTTCATCCCGTTAAGAGTAGAGAGACAAATCTGAGCTACTTTGGTCGTAAGAAAATATGATTTGAGAGTTTAAATTTAAGATAACTATCCGAAAAAAGTGAATATCCCTGGCAGATATTGCATTACTCCTCAACCAGTTAACGGTTTCCCTAATCGTAATTAGTTAAGCTTGGAAACAGCAGTAGTCCGGGAGGCGAAAAGAGAGGTTCCATTTAATTCTTCACAGAAAATCCAACCTTCCCATCCATCTCTGAACAATTAGTGATTGTGGATCTTCAGTATCAAGATATGCTTCTCTCAACCAGTCCTCTGTGATGGGAATATCAGTCCTAAACCTCTGATCAAAATAGAATTTTTCAATCTCCAATTATCTGTGAGATGGCGCAGTCTGTAGTATTTTGGGATGTTCCTGTTTCTTAGAATAGATGAGTGTCCTCTATTGTTACAGTTCCACATGAAGATGCAGTTGTTCCTTATACCTTGTTTATCTAGGATATCTAAGGGTGTGAGATGAAAAGAATATCCTATGTTTGAGCTTATTTGCCTGTAACAGCCCCACTAACACACAAGAGGCGGCTGCTCGCCGTGCTTTTACCAAGGATGTTAGGTTTGGACAGAATATTTAAAGATGGCCACCAAACAGTAACCTCATATAATAAAATGGGCCTTATAGTAGAAATATATAGAGCCAACGTAAAGGGTCTTTCAATAAAGACGCTCGATCCAAATAAAACAAGTGTGGGATATTCAGATATTTCGAGGTCCATAAATCTGGCTGAACTTGCTGGATGGCGTTCGTTATGTTGATTTTGAGGACGTCAATTGTTTGTGGTTTATTTACATTGACCTGCGATTTAAGACAGCCCCAAAGGAGGAAGTATAAAGACGTTAAATAGCACGATCGCAGAATGTACATCAGGACATGAGCTGTTTGGCATGTAGTGCCGTCCTTGTTTTCATATCATCCAGTATAGTGACTTTCTCGGGATGCTTTAGGTGCTGGTGTCGAAATGTCTAAATTCGTCATTTTTGCTTGTTCACATATCAATTAATCCAAAAATAGGCCTCGTCGCTAAAGATGATTTTTGGCGAAATTTCGGTCAACTTCCAACTGCTCCGGAGCCCAATCAACGAAAAACGGTGATGTCTATGCTTGTTTCACCTTAAGTTCCGGAATTAGTTAGATTAGATTTTAGGTACAGACCCATTGTAGCTTTCTTTACACTTTATATAATAAGTAAGGTGTCCAGCATAATTCGATGTCCATACATTGCTATTAATGAAGGTCTAATCCAATTCTCTGGTCTAAAGAGCCTGAGTAACCACAACTGATCTGACGTTGTTAAAGGCCTCCTGCATATCGAGAAAAATTAGCATGGAGTAATCCTAATGTTCAAGGGGTTTTTCAAAAGTAGCAATAAAGGAATGGAGAGCAGTTTTCGCACATTTCCCCTTGCAATATGCATGTTGCGATGTCGATAGCCTAAGTATAATTTCATTGAGTCCAGCCGACTTAAGGCTTAAAGCTATTTATACCCCATTCCAGTGGTATAGCTGCAAGAATTCAGCACTAGTTACGGTCCAAGAACTATTCGGCCGTCGGAGAAAACTCTGACTGATGCGACTTAGAGATATTGCTTTACAGTTTGAAGCCGGTCCATACCTAGTGAATAATTTAGAATAGTTCTAGAAATATTCCAGTCGGTTATCTTCCTGTTCCTTTAGCTAGGTTTCTTGATATGTTTTCTCTCCAATTCAAATTGGAGATAACAATGCAATGATCCTCCTACACCTTCCAATTCATTAAACCACGAGTAATGATATCTGAGACAAGTGTAATGTCTAGTACTTCATTTCTAGTTTTGGTCTAAATTATGTAATGTGAATTTGCATTTTTTCCCAGTATGACTCCAATTTTGGTTTTTGATCTTCGTTAATTGAGCTTCCTAAAATGGCTGGTAATACATCTCCCCCATCATGTAGAAGATATACTGTTAAAGTTAGCCGAAAGTTTCCAGCCAAAAGATGATAATGCAGATAGTACATTTGCTATTCCAGCCGAAAGATGGTAATGCAGATAGTGTAGTTGTCGTTCTAAACAAAAGATGGTAATGCAGATATTAATTTTGTTGTTCCAACCGAAAATATTTTAAAATGTCGTTAATGCAGATTGTATCGATAGAGAAGACCAACTGCAATATTCAAACTGTGGTGATGATTTGAGTGGGTCTGATGGAGTTATAGGGGTGAAATTTTGATTTTCCTCGTTTTTCGTCGATATAATCGTTCGTCATTCGAGATTTTGGCATAAAGACACAAATCTCACTATGCCGATTCGATATCCCCTGACCATAGGTAGATTCTGAGTATATGGTTGGGGTGGGTCTGATGGGGTTATAGGGGTGAAATTTTGATTTTCCTCATTTTTCGTCAATAAAATCGTTCGTCATTCGATATTTTGGCATATGGACACCAATCTCACTATGCCGATTCGATAGCCCATGACCATAGGTAGATGCTGAGTATATGGTTGGGGTGGAACCATATACTCAGAATCTACCTATGGTCATGGGCTATCGAATCGGCATAGAGAGATTGGTGTCTATATACCAAAATTCGAATGACGAATGATTATATCGACGAAAAACGAGGAAAATCAAAATTTCACCCCTATAACCCCATCAGACCCACCACAACCATATACTCAGAATCTACCTATGGTCATGGGCTATCGAATCGGCATAGTGAGATTGGTGTCTATTTGCCAAAATCTCGAATGACGAACGATTTTATCGTTGAGAACAGGAGAAAATCAAAATTTCACCCCTATAACCCCATCAGACCCACCCCAATCATATACTCAGAATCTACCTATGGTCATGGGCTATCGAATCGGCATAGTGAGATTGGTGTCTATATGCCAAAATCTCGAATGACGAACGATTTTATCGTTGAGAACAGGAGAAAATCAAAATTTCACCCCTATAACCCCATCAGACCCACCCCAACCATATACTCAGAATCTACCTATGGCCATAGGCTATCGAATAGTCACTTATAGTCACTTTGGGCTGGGATACTTCAATTTAATATATACTTTGTTTAACTTTCGGCTGAACTAGTCACGACACTATCTGCATTATCGATTTTTTTCAATTTCGGCTGGCAACTTGCGGCTAACTTTAACAAGGTGATCAGCTTAGCGCTGATATTAACCAGAAATTTTTACCTTACATCTCAATACTTGTTATACACCCCTATCTGGATTACTGTGAAGTCCTAAGTCCAAGTACACAGTCACCATTGACCCAAGGCCATTGGCCAAAGGTTCTTAGACTAGGACAATGTTTATCTCCTTTTCTCTTAGTTTGAGCATGAGCACAGCCGAAGCTGCCTTGGAGTAGGGGAGGTTAATCTGCAGGGCCTCAACATAAAATTTGCTCCTTTACCTTAACTTCCACCACCGATGCATCAAGGTCTTCCTGTAACTATGTTTTCTTCAGCTATCCACAAAGTAACCCCATCGAATCTGGACATCTCGGTATCTACAAATAGTGTTTCTATCTTCTCGCCCATTTTCATGATGTTCAGATTGTCAGACGGGACCCCTACCGATATTCAGCGCCTTTAATATCTCATTTACATCTATCGTGGCCAGACGTACCGCTTTCTGAGCAGTATACCCCTTTTCTCACAACCAATTTTCAAAATAGCCTAATTCAAAAATATGAAATGGGATACGGAAAAATACCACAAAAATATTTCAATATTTCCATCAATATGTGTATGCTTTTAAATTTAAAAATGTTCATTGCGGTATTTAAAAATGTTCAATCAGTCTTCTTGATCACTCCGAACGATATGCGACATTAAATAAATTTTTAAAATCTACGACTTTGTAATTCGCAATACAAAAATTTGGTACGTAATGTTATGACTTAAGCTTTACCCTGCTTCTAGCCAATGAACGACAGTATAAAATGTTCAATAAGAGAAACCGTATCTTTTGTCACTTAGTAAAAACAATTGTCCATTGATATTCTGGCCAACATCCAACCCTTCCCCATCTGATTCTCATGAAGCTCACATGCCAAAACCATATACAACATTTTCATATAAATCTACATACTCCAGATATCGCATTGCTTTCCTTGTTCCGTCCAGCTAGATGCCAAGTCAACCGCCTGGCATCTTCATAAAACCCGAAGAATACAAAATATTAGTAAAAACCAGAAAGTTCCTACGAAAAAGTTTCACAACAAAAATCGGTTCATCCGCCCAATCAACAGAAGATCAACAGGAACCATTCCTCAACATTCCCACACCTACCAGGCCTTTCGCAAATCCTGCATCCCCCAAAACATATGCAAACAAGAACAAGCTCTCACAAAAAACTGTTTCTATCAAAATTAGTCGTTTGCAGAAAATGACCAGGACCAGCCTTGCTACAACTTCAACATAGAATCGACCCATTTCTAATCGACTCCCTCGCAAAATACGAATGCTATACAAAAATACTGCCAAACAACGAAAAACCTCTTAAGGAAGTTGCCAACTATCGTACCTAACAAAAAACCTCGAAGTACGAACTTCTAGCCTGATCATCACCAGACCCACCTGGGACGCAGAGAGGCTGAACTATGGCGAAACAAGAGTTTACTACCATAATCATCACTTCCGCCTAAATTTTGGAAAATGATCCTGACCTATTAAACATTCAATTCATAACCCTTCCGCTCTCAAATGATTCCCAAATAAATGAAAAATATCAAAAAATGAGAAAGCATAAGCCAAGATAAGATAAGATACGCTGACCCCCCATTTGAACCTTGCAACACTTGAAAAATGCCCAAGTATGAACCTTCTTCAAAATTAGTTAATCCTCTTGAGCTGCAAAGAGGACATAGACCGACATACAGAGAAACACCACATTGAAAATCGAGCCCCCACATTTCCATACTTACCCCTATAAAAGAAAAAACTTTTTCTTAAAACTAATCCAACAATTGTTCACCATACCAATTTTTGGGATTAATTTTGAAAATAAAACCTTAATTTAGGGGTACCCTTATTTCGGAATTTTGGCCTGGCCATTCTATTCACATCTTTCTTATAAATCTTGTCCTCCTTAGCGACTACTTCTAGTCTACCACCAGAGCAGTTATCACCTAGGCTCTCTACAGCCTTCCGATATGGGATCAATGACCATTGATTCGCATAAGATGTCAACTTGACAATATTTCAGTGCCACTCGCTGTCCAGAGCGAGTCCAGAGTAACCTCATTACAGTTTCCTGCATTATGGTCCTCTTTGCATTCTTCTGTTATTATTTCACCAATCCCAGCCTTTTTGTCAGGCAGCCGTCAGACGAACCTTCCTAGTTTTGTAAGTTGATACGAGGGAACCAACTTTGTTCGTACTTGTGTCCCGCTGTTTCGATACGACTTGAGGCCTTGTCTTATGACCATAAATCAACGTTGGTTACCTACTAGACGACGGCCAAAATTAGTTTCTGGGCTTTAAGAGCATCGACCTCATCTTGTTTTGGATTATTAGTTTCTTCCATATGTTTCCTTCAACGAGTGGCGAAGAAAAAATGTCCATCTTTGTAGGGAGCCACAGTACACAGATAAGGCAGTTGGTTCCGGAGGGTGCCAGGTATCTGTATACACCGTTATCGATTGAGCTTATTTATACTGGGCCTCCAGCCTGACCAGATATCAGCACGGCACGATTAATACCTTAACCCGGTCCATTTCCTTCCATGTTTTAGCCTAGCACACCACAAATACTGTAGTGAACTAGTTACCCGGTGGTCACTGAGAGGGGCTAACACGAACACTTGTGGTAGCTGCAAGATACGAAGCTGACACAAGTGCCAACTTGATTCCCCCAGACAGCTTCACTACAACACCACCGTAAAAGCAAGCAGTAAGGTATGATTAAAACATGTTGAAAACGTTTTCGAGAGACCAGTGGTGGACAACTAAAATTTTGTATTTATTCATTAAGTTATTCTTTGATTTAGCTCGGTTTGCATAACTAAGTTTTAATCAACCGAAGTGCTTATTGTAAAATCTCGTGGTTGTCTATCTCGATACTAAATTCAACCATTAATCAATCGGCCATGTTGACTAAACAGCAGTATACAAAATAGCATACATTCTGGCGTAATTTGTAGCATGAAATAAATGTTCCTAACCACCGATAAACAAACAATTTTTTTTTGTCTTGCACGACTTAACCATATATTCATGTAAATAATGCTAGTCCCAGGGATTCAACAACCAAAATGTTCATTGAAGCTTTTTAGGACTTCTCTACTTCATCTCATATGTGTGTAATATACAAAACAATAAACAATCACAACAACCAATATACAGTGGTCTCTGCTGCTCCCATCTAGTAGACTTCCTATTGTCTTACTCAGAGTTACGGAATTCAAAGAAACGCTGGGGACCTGATTGCCTGTTCTAATCAACTTATTGTTCTCTCCATCAGATCCTATACAGCCCAGACGGATTGATTGATCGGGATACAATTTCAAAATGGTTTTGGAAAAAAATACTTGTTGATGGTAAACACAGAGTTCAGCATATTGATGACCCGATCAATCGGAAGAGTTTAGTTTACTACAGAATATATTCGAATTCTTAGGAGTTACTGTTCGGTCATGATCTGTTGTGAAATTGCAAAGTTCCACAACTACAAATTTTCTCGATTTACATTCAAAAACCGACTGTACTCATGAGAAATAATTTAAAAAAACCTAGGCCGAGAAAAAATAGAATCTGTGCCAAAATGGATGACTTCCTAAACGAAAATCCCAGAATTCCTAACTATTTGTCCCCTCTTAAGTTTTCCTCGACATCGTTCAAAAGAAATATGATTCAAATTGCAAACCGTCAATAATTATTATTGATGAATGGTTAAGTGGAATTTCCGTTGAATGGTTGTTTTCAATTCTGTTATGAAATGAAAGGTCATCCAAGACTTCTCGCTTTATGGCGATTCGATCTTTAAATCTAACCAATTCCAATTATTTGATCATGTACATGGGAAATCTTTGGAGCTCATCGAAACTCTCTTAAAAGTATGTTTTAGGACTCGATGGAACTGATGGAATATTCTTGGTATGAGGACCCCATTAAAACCTCCTGAAACTTCTTACTCGTAAAGGCTAGAACCAGATCTGTCTGAAAATCATAGTGATGACCAATACCGAAAATCTCAACTTCCATTACATATTAAAGTTGTCCCTAAAGCGGCCGAATATAGGCCATTCTTGGTATGACAAAGGCTGACATACGTCATAGATATTTAAGTTTTGATCAATTTCAGAAACTCCGATTTTTTTAATAGAAGTTAATATATTTCGAAAATAGTAAACAAAAGTAAAAAATTCCGTTTAATTTTGAAAAAACGATAAATTTGGCGTAGGTCCGTCTATAAAACTCGAGGCCACAAATTATTCTTCCTTAAAAATAATATTTTCGTGAACCAATTGAAAATAATAAGAATTGCTTCTTGGCTGTTTTACATTTATTAAGCGTATTTCATTTGTGAAATTACAACAACAATGCTGTGTATTCAATACCAATTTGGAATTCATTGAACTCCTACAGAGTTGAATCTATTGAAATTCCAATTCTATTTTTTAGTTACTGTGCTTGACACTAGAGTTTTTTCTAGAGAAAAAGATGAAATAAAAGCAATAAAACATGGGAATTCATTTGTTATTTCTTTTGACCAAGAATTGAATTCTAATTCCAAACCCAATTCCTTGGCAAATGAAATACGCTTATTATACACGAGCACAATGGTTCCTTTAACTATGAAAAATTGAATTTTGGGTTGAGTGTATCCGATATAACTGTTACGGCTTATTGTTACTGTCGTGATAAAAAGAATTTGGGCTGAATTCAAAAATCTATAACGAAAAATATTTTTAATTTTTGGGCTGACATCATTAAAATGTCGTGATATACGATTTGTCTCTTCTGATAGTTCATACGTGACAGAAATTATAGTTTTCGTGTTGCCACAGCGTTTTTTTGGGCTGATATTTGGGCCAACTTCACATACATACCTCAACTTGGAAAAATATTGCTACTACCCTCATCAATTTTGGCCACCATCGGCTAAGAATTAATCATGTTGATCAGCCTAATAATCGATATGTTATATACCGTTATATATCGATATGTTATATAGGCTAATAATCGATATGTTATTATATATTTTTAGTACTTCAATTCTGATAGCTTGTCAGTTCACAAGATTGGTTTGGTGACCATGGATGAGGTCCAAATTAAAGCAGGTGAAAACAAAAAACAGTAAATTGCTCGTTGTACTTTGTTCCGCGGTCCTTAGCTATTCGAAAATTGATGAGCCCGCAGCATAGCCTGATCCCGTATGGGTAACTACTCTTGGAGGAAATAGGCTTCCCATCAGTTGAGCTGCTCTGTTAGCATGGAACCTAATATACTTGTGGCAATGGTAATTGTGTTATTTTGGTTCTCTTTTGCCTGAAACTGCTTCCTTATGAATGCAAACGGTAAGTTCAAACCACATTGCTGGGTAATTTTATGTGCCAAGCACATAAAATTATTATTGGCCAAGCTCGTGATATGATCCTTAGCTGGTAGGATGATCTGTTGTTTTTCGTAATACTTCTTAATTTTATGTTGTAATCGTCCTCCTATTCGAAGTACTCCGGTTATGTTCCGAAATGGATGTAAGGAGAGAATCTTACACTTGGAGTTCACTGATCCCTTTTCCTTTAGTTTTATTATATCGCCTTTAAATGAAGAAGCGTGTGCTATCTTTACAATAGAGCCCCCTTCCGTTTTTCATTTTTTATGGTGACTATTCAAATAGAAACGTTAAATATATGCGAGTACTCGAATTGTTTTGTGAGAGATGAACACCTTTCTAATATTTTCGGTTCTGTTTGTAGTTGTGCTTAAATTGCAGAGAGTATTTTGCTGTTTTTTTCTAAAAAGGGACCCCTTTATTATGTTACTCGATGAAGGCTCCATACTACGGGACCAATCTGGGGTTCACCATCATAATTTGTTTTCACCCAGCTTGTCAGGATCTATACCATAAGTTGCACAATCAGAGAGATTTTCCTTTGATTTTAAATGTTTCCAATGTACAGGGCTGAGGATAGTATGAATCTGCGATGTTCTGTTTGCTACGATTTTCTCCACTTAACAGGGTGTCTTTGTAGCCAGACCAGAATAATTGTGGAGTTAGTTTAAGCTTGCATTTTAACGTTTGGGATTTCCATGGCTTCTGAAACTCGTCTCAGTAGTTTCGCTAAAAGTACTGCGCCACGAAGTTCTAGGCTTGAAAGACTTAGTTTCTGACTTATTGGAGCCACGTTAGTCTTCCCGGGCAGCTCCAAATGTTCGCACTTGACCTTAATATGAGCCAATCGTGGAATACTAATTTGTTGCAACTCGCTGAACGTATAGTTTTACATTGAATCCATTTTGTCTTCATTTCCCCAGGTAGTTTTTCATCCCATGGCAAGTCCCCTTATCCATACTGTTGAAACAATAGTTTTTCTATAATAATTGAATTGTTTCGAAAAAACCATCAGCGGGTCGAATATTTTGGATATGTCTTAGGTAAGGGATGGTTTTGTTAGAACTATTGTCATGGGTTCCATGTTAACCTATAGAACTGAAATTCATCTGATTGGGGATTCCACAGGATTCATAAAGTTTTTATGGATTCATGTTTCTTATTTATGAGGGTTGTTTTTGACTCCGTTTGTTCTTCAAGAGTACCCTACAATATGGCTCTTTTGTTCGTTGCCCATTTTCTCAGCTTAAAACTCCATAACTGCTGTTGATATTTCATTGCATATTCTATGGTTCGTGCACCTGAAAGAACATCATCGTCATAGAAATCCCTCCGATTCCGTTTTTTGTCTTCATTGATGCATCAAAAACTACCTTCACCTTGGTTGTTATACTTGACTTATTGACCACAGTATGATGTGGTAGGTACCATGTTTTCGCTTTGGCATCTTCTGAATTAACCGGAACCACATATCCTAGCTCATTCATGAAGTTATGGTATTATTGTTTTAATTGTGGGTTCCTTTCTAATAAGTCTTGGAATAAGTCTTGGAACATGAACATTTCCTGGAATCTCCTATTTCCACATCTTCTTTTGTTTTGTATTTATCCCTGCAATCTGTTCTCGGGCCTTTTCAGGCTCTCCCTGCTCTTTCGCGGTTTACTTGTTCCCATCCTTACTTTTACGCCAGTCAGCCAATTCGAGGACGTACGGCTATACGACCGATTTCAAGACCATCTGCACATTGCAAGCTCCATGCGAGCCTATGCTGACATGGAAGATGGGTTGGCCCATGAGTTTTGCACTCCGACAGGGGCTCATAAATGTGTTTCATTTCATCCCAGTTCATCCATTTCATCTGCTCCTATCGGGATTTGAACCCGGTACCTCCCAATCCAAATGCCAAAGCTTTAACCACTGTGCCATTTGATCGGTTCTCCTTCCTCTTTTAATGATATAGTGACCTCGTATCGCCCTTGTCATAGTGTTCTGATTATTTGCGTAATACTTCTCACTCATCTTTTCTTCTTCGGAGTATGACTTTCCTTTGGGTAGCTCTTCAATTTTCCAGAATTGACGCAGCTGCACGTCTAGGTTGTTTCGCACTATCACAGATAGTGAACTTGACGTTAACTCTCATTTTGTTGTAAGACCTAGATGTTGACGTATACATGTCTTCCTAAAATCAAATTTTTAAGTTGGTTAAGATAAAGTTACCACAACCTGGGTAATGAGGTGAACTGGTTATGTGTAAATTATAGATTATTTTATTAATTTTCATTCCTCCTTCTCGTCTCATTGATTTTCTCGTAGTATCGATATAAAGTTTGAGTTTAATGTATACACCAATCAACAATTTACCATAGTGATGTTCTCTCATTCGTTGATTATCAGTAACGTTAATTTATTTTCTCCCAATACGTCAATAAACAGCTTTGACCGACTATGCGTCTTGATTGCAATCAAAGCAGTTTCCGTCTGCAACCTGATACGCTTAGTATCATTGGCTTCTGTTTCCTCCTTCTGTCTCTTTTCAAACCCCGTCACATTTGGTATTGCTTCTATCAGACCCCCAAAGTGTTTACGCATTACGGCATCCCAACCGAACAATTACTATGTGGGTAACTGCAGCAGGGAAACTTTCGAATTTCAAAATTAAACTTTGCATACCGATTAAGTCCAATTCGTACTAATTATTGCTCATGGGAAAACATTAGCGCAAGTCCAGGAACCGAAAAAACGGGAAAGTAAAATTTCAAATTTCGCCTGAAAGACGAAACAAATAAAACTTGATTTCTAGAAAAAAAAAAACCGGAAATAATTGAAGCCTAATGTTAAATCTTTCCGAAGACAGCACAACTGACGAAGTTTGTACCTATCAAAAAAATATAATTTTCATAAATTTTAAATTTTCATTCATCAGTTTGAGAAAAACAAACTTGCCCCTAAAAGATACTATATTAAACGAACAAAATACAGAAATACACCGTTCAATAATATTTGTGTTGAACAACAAATTAAAAAATTGAATTCAAATTTTCTAAAACTCACGAATTAGCAATTCAGATAGCATATTCCTATCAGGCATGTCCACTGCTATCTGCAAAATATAGTGGCCGAGTTTGTGCTAATCCAGGATTGGTCCAATGCCATTGCAGAATGAACCATTTTCTGACATAAAGTATCCTAGAAATCCAATGAAGTTGGCACTTCTGATTGCATAGTCGTATTAGGTATGATCATTACCATCCGCAAAAAATAGTGACTGAATTTGTGCATTGGCTCAATTCCACTGAACAACAAAGGCCGTTCCATAAACAATTTGTTTACTTCATTGGTTTATAGAATAATTTATGTCAGAAAATTGTTAATTCAACGTTCTTTGTTGTTCAATAGAATTGGAGCAATTCTGGATTAGCATAAATTCAGCCATTATATTTCGCAGATGACGAGCACAAATTGTATTTTGTTTGTTTAATATAGTATCTTTTAGGGGCTAGTTCGTTTTTCTTAAATGAATGAAAATTATATTTCTGATAGGCACAAATTTCGTTGTTGTGCCGTCTTTTAAAATTAGACTTAAATTATTTCTGATTTTTCTAGAAATCGGGTGTTATTTGTTTCGTCTTTCAGGCGAAATTTGAAATTTTGTTCTCCCCTTTTTCGGCTCCTGGATTAACACTAATTTTTCCGTGAGCACTAATTAGTACAAATTGGGCTTGATCGGTATGCAAAGTTTCATTTTGAAATTCAAAAATGTTCCTGCTACAGTTACTCACCCCTGAACTAGCGCTTCGTAGATTTGAAATCGATCTTTCACCATATTTCTTTCGAAACGGTAACTTTTTATAATATAAAATTATAAAAAATATTTTATTATTATTTTCAGAATAAAACGAACCACATCTCAACAACGGATTCAAGCGTGTATCGTACTCGCGTGTCACCAACACTTCCAATAATCCAACGGAATGAAATAACAACACAAAATATTCAACGGTATAATCATACGGACAACGATGTATGTCAATCAACATCGATGCCCCTGTGTCGCGGCATTTTACACTACGACCTAACAATACCAAATCCCGACTATCTAGAACTATCCAAAACCGACTATCAACATTTTAAACATTTAGTCACGTCACAGTGTTCATTACGAGTCGCCCAATTTGTGTGTGCCGTCCTCGAACCAGAATGCCGTCCTACTAAAATGGGAACACTTAAACCGTGTAAACGAATTTGTAAATCGGTTCTTGAACCATGCGCCCATATAATAGCGAGCTCAGAAATATTAACAACAACTTTTGATTGTGACAGTTATCCGAACTCGGACGATCTCGACGTATGTGAAGATCCGACGCGGCGAGCAAAGTGTTACGGAAACGAATTCAAGTGTGGCGATAAAAGTTGTATACCAATACAGTGGAAGTAAGTTTTCTATGCGGAAACTAAATTTTCTAACAGTTAATTGCAAAATATTTATTTATTACAGGTGTGACAACATAAAAGACTGTCCGAACGGTGACGACGAAGAAAATTGCAAATTCTGTGAAAACGACGAATTCAAGTGTCCTACAAACGATAAATGTATACCGGATAAATGGCGGTGTGATTATTACGTCGATTGTCCTGATGCGGCGGACGAATACGATTGTGATGATTACGACGATGATGGTAAAAAAATATACAATGATTATGCGTCACGTTCGTACCCAATCGTACACGAGCAACTTCCGAACAAACCACATCTACGCCCATATTTAACAATTTCGGGTGAAGATCGTCTGAACTCGAATGAAAATCGAAAATTAACAATGAGCGACGATCGTGACGAGACCGAAATCAATGATGGCGATCCAATTTATTTGGTCGGCTCGAAACATATCGAAACCGTTATTAAACCAAATATTAGCGATACGACGACCAACAATACAACGATTGTCGACGCGGCTAATCTTAATAGTACAACGATTAAGGGACGGAATGGGACGCAAGATTTTTCAAATTTTCAAGATAGTAAAGAAATTATGATGACGAGTGATTCGGAAACGGATTACAAGTACACAAGTAGTACAGCGCAATCAACGTCAACGTCACACACGTCACCGTGTCCGGAAAATGAGTTACGTTGCATAAACGGTTTGTGTATTACGGTTAAGCAATTATGTGATAAGGTTACCGACTGTCCCGATGGTGCAGATGAGGCTATGTGTGTTTATGAGGATTAGATTTTAAGGAGATAATTTATATAGTAAAGGTAAGTGTTTTTTATTTAACTCGTTTAAGTATCATCTTTATTTCATAAAGGCACGATTCACAGCGAAATATTCATCCGATTTTATTTCACATCTTTTCTAAGGACTAGGTAACTTTTTAAATGGAATGGAAAACTTGTCTTAAGTACCTACGACGGTAGAAATGATATACGCGACCAAGTAGATCATTGAAATATCATATACAGTTAGGCACAAAAGTCTTCATACCACCACTAAAATTTGCTAAATCGAGATAAATGAATCGAACTCAACATTGTAATGTTAATTAAATAACATATTTAACAAAAAAAAATATTATTGGACAAAAAGGAAATTAAAACAAAAAAAAATAGTTTTCAAAAAATTCATAAAATTAGTATCACAAAAGTCTACACACAGTTGCACGTTTCTATTTATTCTCAAATTATTGCAAAGTACCGTTATCTTTTTTTATATAAATACCTAGGCACGTCTATCGACCCTTTCAGTCAGTATTAACTGCATTCGTCTTGAGTGAGAAATATTTGTCGTCTTTGGCATTGAAAAATGGTGCATCGAACGGAAGTGTCAATCGAAATACGAAATTTAATAATAAAAGCAAAATTTTGATAACAGAGGAAGTATTAAACTTAACGCGCGGGATGTGCGAAGCATAATTAAAAAAGTGACATTCAATCCGAGGATTAGTGCACCAAAAATAGCGGTTGAGATTCGGAATAGCACTGGTAAGGATGTTCATTCCGAAACAGGTCGTTGAATTTTACGAAACGAAGGGCTTAATGAAAGAGTGCCAAGTAAAAAACCATTTATAATTTCAATTTTGGAGCAAAGTGCTTTTTACTGGAGAAAGTAAATTCAATATATTCAGATTCGATAGAGGGGAAAAATTTGGTGAAAATCAACCGAGATATGAATCCAAAAAATTTACTTCCCACCGTTCAACACGGCGGTGGCAATGTAATGGTTTGGGGAGCTATGGCTACAGTGAATTCATTAAAAAGTGCCTTTTCGAGTGCATGGGCTGAAATATCGCCAGCAGTTACTGAGAGCCTGGTTTTATCAATGCTTTGAAATCGAAACGCCGGTATTGAGTGTAATGGTGACCCAACTAAATATTAATTTTAGTTCTTAAGTGTGTTTGAATATGATCATTTTGGTTTTATTTACTGTATGTAGACTTTTATAATATAAATTTTTTTGATCCAATAATATTACAATATTTATTTCATTTCATTCATCTGGATTTTGCAAATTTTAGTGGTGTATGTAGACTTTTGTGCCTGACTGTAAAGTTATTCCTTTGCGAAATCCTTACACAATAACAAATTAATTGTAGCATGTATTTGTCAGCTTCATTTGTATTACACGGCTGATTACCGCAATGTATCCAATTATTTGCCTAATTCAGGATGCTAGTGAAGTTTATCCAAATATCTCCTAACAAACTTGTGGTTAAGAAATTGGTAAAAAGTAAACATTCAGGCGAATCTCCTTAGTGTGAAATAATGAAATTTTTCTATAATTTCAATCCAAGTGCATTCTATAGTTGCGTCAATGTCGTTAATGGCCACAATTGAGATATAATAATAAATTAAATTTGATTTTATTTAAATTGGACCCATATCCGGTCTGTTAATAACAAAATTTATTGTGTGACGTCCTCCGTGAAGAAATTTGACTCGAAGTAATACATATATCCACTTGTTTGGAGAGTGGAGCTTGAGCCAAAGGTTGGTGGGTTTAGTGGTTCGTCTTCGTACTTCTCATGACGTATCCAGCCCATTTTTGCGTTGTAAAATGACTGTCAGTTGATGTCAATGACTATCTGAGATTGTGAACTGCTGTGATTAATGCCCGTAATGTGAATAACGGCTAGCAACGTGTAGTTCCATGCAAACGATAATGGAAGGGTGACCCTGGAGATCGTGAATTATTTGTAATTCTTCTTCTATGATTAACCTGGCGTCAATATGAACGAGTTTAGGTATTTTTGGTTAGGCTGGTAAACTACGTCATTTAAGCCTTGTTGAGTATCCTCGAGCCCCTGCAATATTAGCGTCATTTCGAGTATGCAGTTGATTCATTTCGAAACGCAGATGTTGTTGTTCCTTCATCAAATTATTGCTGTACCTGTGACCTCGGAATTATATTTCACCAATTTAATGATATTGGTTGTTGTTGATGGAGCGAGAGATCGTTTTCATTGTTGTTGGTTTTCTCAAATTGTGATTGGTAATCTTCAGCCTGGTTGAGAACGATAAACATATCTCCTTAGGCCAAACCCACCGTGTCTCCAAAAAAAACATGTTTAACTCTCCTCCGCTCTTTGTTCCCTTCAAATAGCAATTTATTGTCCGACATTAAGTTGTTATACTGTCAATACTGTCATGAGAGTTATTTAACATTGGGGTTCAGTTTAAGCTAGGAAATTCGGCATATACCGTTTCCAATTCAGAGTAGGCAATTTGGAACGGGCTCTATGATCCGCAAGGTAACTATGTTGTTCCTGGATAATATTAGCGTATAACCTTATTCACGTTAGAAAACTAAACATGTACTCGTGTAAAACGCGACTGACTCTTAAAATTCAATCCTCTCTTTTTTTTACAAACTTTGTTTAGTCAAAAGAGACGAGAGAGTTATAACCTAAAATAAAAATAAAAAATAAATTGGGAACGAAAGAACCCATGAAGCATTCAAAGTATAGGGTAGAAAAGGACACTATAGAAAAGGAAATTCATGTTCGGTGGTTCAACCACACTGTGATGGCAAGTTTGTTACAGCCTCCCCCTCTGGCGGGAACTACATCTCGAGGGAGCTCCAGCACAATTATTCATATCGAGGTATTGTTTAGGTTTTCTAACAATTCGATGAAATCGTGTAGTTATTGTTGATACTGGCTTATGATCATCATCTCTACGGGGTGTAAACTTTGACGTTACAGACTTATTGGCATCGGTAAATGTTTGGGTTTTTACTAACACTACATCCCCCACTTCGAAGGTGGCATGGATATTTCGTTTCTTATCAGCATAAAATGTCCACCTATCTTCAGCCTTTACATGATTTGCTCGAGCTTCTTTCATAATTGATCCAATTTTAATTAAAAAATGGGTTATTTATGGCACGAAATGTTCTTCTTGTACTATTGTTCAGATACCAGGGTTAAGAGGCTAGATTTATATTCCATTCCTTGTAGAGCTCATTGCGAAGCGAACTGAAGGCAAATACTCCGATCATGACTGATGATTATTTCGAACCAATATAGTTTTTAAATCCCTATTACGTCGTTCATCTGGATTTGCCTCTGGATGATAAAGTGGTATAAGATTTTGATGAACACTGAAATAGGCTCCCACCATTGCATAATGGCACAAACGAACTTGCCCGATCAATCTAATATTTTTTTTAAAATTTGGATCTTCTATAGTTGTAGTTGACGCATGTAAGATTGTAATTTATTAGGTAATTCAATTTGCACTGAGCAAAGTTCTCATTGTTCCTCATTTTCACTTGGTGACCGTGACACCGTGTCCGCTACAAAATTAGCTTTCGCAGGGTATAAGAAAAATTTACATTAAACGATTATATTAATAAAATCCACCTGGCAAGTCTACCAGCTGGAGTCCATAGCGTCATCAACCATTTTAGTGATTGATGATCAGTACAAACATTTACTTCAGCGCCGTCTATATAAACGTAAAATTTCTGTAGTGCCCACACAACAGCGAGAGCTCCACGCTCGATGAAACTATAATTTCTTTCAGCCGATGACAGTAATCTACCAGCATATTCAAGGAATCTTTAGTCATATTTCTCCTCCTGTAGTAAGATTGTGCATAGCTACGGCATCGGTTCTTAATATAAATGGTTGGTTTTCATCCAATGTCTGCAAAATTGATTTCAATTTATTAAAAGCGTTTCGATGAATTTCCAGCCACTGTCACTAAAGGCGGATTCAGCGTTGCGTTCTTCCTTTTTTCTGATTTTTTTTAAACCAATTTCATTGGTTAAAAATGACATTTTTTTTCCTGTGAACTTTTTTTCAGCAACTTTGATTGATTTAAAAAAAATTCAGAAGGAAGGAAGGAACGAATGAACTAAATCCGCCTTTAAGCAGTTTTTTTAGTTAACTCACTCAAAGGTTTAGAAATATCCGCAAATCGGCATTTTTGAAATAGCTTAATTGACCTAAAAATTGCACTTCCAATCGGAAAAAACTATACATTTATTTCTGTTTGCTCTTAAACTAAATTGTGTTAACGGATTAAACACTTTCTGTAAATCGCTTAAATGTCGTTCAAAACTCTCCGATATAACTATAATGTCGTCCAAACAAGCGAGAATTACTACTTCCGGAATGCCGCTTTTAAATCGATCGATTAATCTATGAAATGTTGCCGGGGCATTTTTTAGCCCAAATGGCATACGCTTAAATCTAAATAAAACAAAAGGTGAAAAGAAAGAAGTTTTATCTCTATCATCTGCGTGTACGGAAACTTGCTAATACCCACATTTAAGATCAATTGTACCTATCAGCAACAGTTACCGAATTTAATTTTCTATAATCGATGCAAACACGATATGTTTTATCGGGCTTGGGTACCATTACCACAGGTGCAGCCCAAGGAGACTTACATTCCTCATTTGTGTCCTCCTTCAACATTATCTCAATTTCAGATTTTAGAATTTCTTTTTTTCTTGTATTCATTTGATATGGAGGCTCAAAAATTAGCTGACTATCTTCGGTATATATTCTATGTTCTCCATAAGCAGTTGGTGCTCCCCTATCTTAAAAAATTCAGGTAATGAACAACCCTCGTCAGTTCGTAAATAATTAATCGAAGATAATTCATAATGTTTACAATTGTTCGTTTCCTTAGGAATATTTTCAAATTTCATAGGATAACATTGTGAAAATTCGGCAAATTTCCAGGATTATAGTGACGATTTAGATTTCATGAGCAACGTTTTATGATTATTACTGTCGGGCAAGTAAATGAACGTAGTTGAAATAATTTTACCTTGTAGTTTTACATCAACTATCGTGAATAGCACATTTTGAGGTTTTTTCGAACCAAAATCCTAAATAGAGAAGACAAAGCAATGCTAAGTTTACAGCTGTGTCCAAAAGTCCGACACCTTCACAACCGAAAATTTCAATATCAAGAGTTTGGCTTGGTTGTGGTAAACTATTGTTGAAATGACCCGAATATAAATCAATAAAGCCAATGGAATCAAATTCACTTGAACTTGTTAGATTGCAATTTAACTCATCATTTATATAAACAGTGGCAATCTCTGCAACCCACCTTTGCTTACATTTTACACAATAACTTTTTATCACACCTTTATTCCCACATCCATAAAAAAATATATCTGAATATAGAGATACCAAATTCGTTGGGCTCACATTCAAAACTGAATTTAAAATATGTGCCGGATTAGAAATTGGAATTTTATAATTATTGGTCGATGCCCCTGAAAACATCCCTTTTACATTTAAGGAACCATTTGAGCTTCGACTAATTAGTCGAAGAAGAATATTTTCTTTTTAAACAATCATTAAATTCATGGCAGATACTTTGCAATAGCGACAATTTCTAATTGCTTATAAGTTATATCATCACTTAGCTCAAAAATGAAATCTTTCTGGGTCCGAGCAATTGTTAATAATTCCCGTGATAATAAACTATACAACATATCTAGAAACTTTTAAATCATCTTCAGGAAGTTTAGAAAATAACGCTCTAATCCGACATACAAACATGTCAGTTTTCTCGTCATTTTTTTGAACATGTGAAAAAATTTCTCGATATATTTGCTATGTTGGTTTCTTTCGACCGAATGCGATGGCCACAGAAATTGCACGGCTTCGTCAAAGGTTTTAACAGAAAGTTGTATTCCCTGAAAGCAAGTTGAAGCATAACCAGTTAAAAGTAGTAACATACATTTTATTGCATTTGCATCGAAAATCCCCATACACTTAAATCGTCGCTTTACCATCGAAACGCGCGGAACATTTAATAAGATTACCTGAATCAGTTGTGTTTTCATTAGAGTTGGACAACCCGATACTATCGTCACTTACCTTATTCAATGATACAATTGTATTGATTAATTGATTAAATTGGTTTGTAGACATAACCACATTTTCCGTCATGTTCGTGTCTTTTGATGTTTTTTTCTTTTTGATTAATCCTTATTACTCGGTTAGAAATTGAAGTACCGTACCTTTTTGATCTGGATCGTGTTGTTACCACCATATGCGCAGTATAATTATATATTTTCGAATTTCACATTAACAGAAATTGATAAAATCTTTTGTTTTTACCACCAAACTTACAAACTCACGTGTACAGACGATGAACAAAACAAAATGGTGTCCACGAAAAAAATCACTTGCGGAAAATACAACCTCCCGCACACTAAGCTTCAATTTTACAATAATTTTCTTTATTGCCTCAGGATGGTCGGCATTTATAACATTATTCACCTTACGCAAAAAAATAAAGATAAAAAATTAATTGGGAATGAAGAAATCCCTAAAGCATTCAATGTATAGGGTAGAAAAGGAAATTCATGTTCGGTGGTTCAACCGGGTCCCATTTAAAACGCGATATTTTAAAAATTTTAAAATCGATAGGAGCGGGAGTTTAGGATCGGGTTATATCAGGCAGGTCGCTGCGCCAAAGTCGCTTTGCAATGTACATTCAGTACCTTATAGCGTTTTGTAATATCTCGTTTCGAAATATCGCGTTTCGAGCGGATCTCTGACCACACTGTGATGGAAAGCTTGTTACAAGAGGACTTTGTGCGACAACTGATGGATCTGGATTTTGTAATCGACCATTCACTCGCGTAACAAGCCGTGTACGTCAATCACTGGATTCAGAGGCAACAGTCGGCTTTTCCGGTTCAAGGCGTTTGAGGCTCTTAAACACTTGATTTCGCGATTAAAGTCTTGATGTTGGATGAATTTGAATATTGCCCATTCTGCATATTGGAGCTCATGACTGAATATCGTTTCGTTGTAGCTGTGAATGAACCGATTACAGTACGCCACAATTCGCTTGTTAAACGTTGATGTAACCAAAATAACTGATATAGGCTTATCTTTTAATTCTTCTGACTGTAATACTTCTACGATGCTTTCGGCGTTGGCGGCATCGAAACTAACTACAAATGTTTTGAATTTCCATGAAGCACCTTGAATCCCAGTCAAGGTGATGGTCGAACCCGACCAACAGTTGGGATGGGTAGTATTATTTTAATGGGTGCGATGCGACACATGTTTTTGACATAAATAAATGTGTGGTGATGTGGTCTCTTTCATCAGAGCTTCGACAATAAAATGCTGCAACACATTAAGCTGAAAATATATGTGGGAATTAGCCTTGAACAGAATTGTGCATAGCAAATAAATTTTGTTGCAATAAACTTGTAAGAATGAAGAAAATTTGGTTGGTTGATGATCTTATGGTGTCATATGTTCAAGTCTATATACTAAGCATTTGACATCAAATTCAGTGCTATTTCTGATTCATGATTTTCTAATCGATCTGATAGGGTGTTCCGTAAAATAAATAAATTTAATTTTTTTAATGGACCCTTGAATCGTTTAAAGTAATTTCCTCGCTGAAAGCATCAACTTCAGATATATATTGCCGAACTATTTATACTAAAAATCTGTGGCCAGGTGATAGAGTGATTCATGAGATTGATATAAAATCAAACATGAATAAAGGGATTTGGTATATTTCAAAGGCATTCTATATTGTTGGTCTGAGTTGTTTTATAGAATCGTCAGTTAAAGTTTTTGTTTCTAGATAATTGCATGTCTTCGGCATAAATAGTAACACTGTTACAGCCACTGGAGAGTGCTACAGAGCGTCGATTACCTGCTTCTTGCGGTTATAGTCCGTGTTGGTGATGTCAATTTGTCTCCGCGCAGCTGCAATTTGTCGTCGTTAGACTTCTTTACCCAAAAGTTAAAAAAAAATGCTACAGAAAATAAATTGAATACTTCGGGAATTAACTGGCCAACAGTGGTCCGGCATGTTCTGGCTGGCCTTTATTAGTTGCGGTTGATATTTTTCAAGTTAGAAAAGAGATAGTGCACTTGTGACACAGTTGGACTGATTCCGGTACATATGGGGATGACTGGCTTGACGGGCGTGTTAAAATGGGAAGGTGACAGGACCGAAAACGGTGGTCAGGCTAATTTTTGCTTCACTAGTTTTTGTTAAAACATTGGATTTTCCTTATAAAAGCAAGCAGAACTCAAATCGAGAAACGTGTTGAAAATATACTTTAAAATGTAAAATAACATAGCGAAAACAAGAGGACAAGAGCATTTGGTTGGCTTGCACGATTTTGATAAAAAATGGTTAAGGGGAAGTTTCTAATTGCCAGGAACCAGTTACGTCTGATGGGTCCGGCTCCGTTTCCTTTTGGCTCGCGCTATTTCAATAAAAATTGGTTAGTGCGGAGTTTTTGCTTGCTAGGACTCGATTGCAATAGGCGTTAATTTCAGGAAAATCCGTTGAGACGCTCAACCGGTTAGGTCCTAGGCGTGTTCGAGTTCCAGAAACACATTGAGATTGGTCCTGCTTTCGAGAAATCATTTAGGAGTTTATTCGGTGGGAGATTTTATTTTTGGCTGGCGCGATTTTGATAAAAGTTGGTGAAGGGGAAATTTTAAATGCCAGCAATCCTTTGGTGAATGTTTTAATTTTTTTCGGCTGGAACGATTTTCGTACAACAATCCGGTGAAAAGGCTTTTCGAATAGCTAGAAATGGATTGCGATAAGTCCTAATTTAGGAAAAACCAAGGTTTTCCAAAAAGGCCGAGTCCCACTATGTTGAAAAAAAGTTATCTCGAATATTTTCAATAAACGTTGTTAACTGAAGGTTTTCGAATGCCATTTTTGATTGCGTTTGCAGCCTTCTCTTATCAGGAAAACTATTAGAGCAGTTCTGATTTCCTGAAAATTCATTTAGTAGTTCTCCGAAGAGGCAGTCATGTAAAGAGTCTTTCTAAACAAGTTGTGTGTGATATATCCAGTCAAATTGTTCAAATGTACTTTGTCGCATAAATTTGGCTAAATTGGCTGGATGGCGTTCGTTAAGTTGACTTTGCGGGCATCAATTGTTTGCGGTTTAAACGTATAGGCCAGGTGTTACATCACATGATCTCGGTGGGCAGTTCACATCACCGCCGCGCGAGATAACCTGGATTTGTAGCGATACCATCACTTGTGGATTGGTTTCGCCCTAAATTGAACAATTTTGCTTGTTCACATATCCATTTATCCTCAACAATAAAGATGATTTTTTAGGCGAAATTTGGGTCAACTTCCAACAGCACCAGCGTCCAATCATTTGTCTATGGTTGTTTATCATAAGTTGCTGTGCCACTTGGAATTCGCCAAAAGTCGACAAGTTAAAGTTGCAAAAGGCCAAATTCATGAGAACAACGAGAAATCGACTGTCTCGGGTTTCTCCATATACTCTCACGCATGACGGCGATGTTTTCAGTAGACATTGCGTTTCGGTAACGTACGGTTGTCTCGAATTTTGGCACCGAACGTCGAATAGTTGAATCGACAGAACGTTTCTCGAACAGAGCGTTGGTTTAGAAAATAAAATTTGATGATTTGCATACGTTCTTCAACGCTATAACCTTCCATGCCAATTTGTTTTACGATACTGAACAATTCACAACAAATTTGACAGATGTTGCTTTAACAACATAGCTGCTATAACTTAGCAAATTTCGGGCATCCCTATTGAAAGACCCTTTAGCAACAGGTTGCGTGATGTTTCCCGAAGTGACGTCATGTTGCTTGGAATCAATTCTCGTTTGGTAAAAATTTGTTTAGAAGATCGTCGACCCCGGGCCCTTTTACATAATTTTTTTCGGCTCCCACGATTTTTATAAAAATCGGCTTTTCGAGTGCCAATAATCGATTGTGGTAGGTTTTAATTTCCGTTCATAATCCTTTTACAGAGTCATCTGAGTGGGCATTTTCGAGTACTAGAAACCGATTGCGATGCGTCGTGATTTCGAGAAAATTCATTTAGTGGGTCATCTGGTGGACGACGGGTTCCATTATTTAACTTTTTTTTTACTCCTAAGATTGTTTATAAAAATAAGGGTTCTTCGGGTGCCATATTTTGAAACAATATTTTGCTCGAACTATTATGATCAAAATTGGGGAGTAGGTTTTCTAGTATGAGCAATCGATTGCGATGAGTTTTTATTCTAGGTGGTCCTTGGTCGGGTTTGGAGACTGCTTTTAACATCTTATTTGGCTTCAATGAGTTTGATGAAATTGGGCGAGAATGGGGGTTCCGTTATAAGAAAATGATTACAAAGAGTTTTGACTCCTAGAAAATTTATGTAGGAGTGCTCCGAAGCGGCTGTCACGTTGAATTCAGGTAACCAATTACAATTTGTCCTGATTATGAGAATTGATTAGAGGATCGTACTCCGGCCCCGGATCACTTTCTTTAATTATTTTCCGCTAGCACGATTTTCATTCAAAATTGGTGAGAGGAGGTTTTCGAGTACTACTTTGATTAATATTGCTAAAAAGGGGCTTTCAAGTATCAGAGATCGAATGTAGTGAGGCCGTTTTATCCGGAAATTCATTTCCAGAGTCTTCCGGTAAAGGTCTAATTCCATTTTTGAATTCTTTCAGCACGAATGATTTTTATGAAAATTCATGTTGCATCGTATCTTTTGATGTTGTGTGAATTGCTACTTTTTGCATGATGTCTGATTCCAACACATTGAACCTTTGTTCTATAGGAACTGCATGAATTCTTCTATAGTTAGATAGGCCTTGGCATTCTAATCTTTCGAGTGAGTCAAGATATTCGGCCAAGGTGTCTGGTGCTTCACCTACTCCAGAATTTTATGAAGCCTTTCTTATGACAAGATGTGATATGCAAAGAGAAAATTCTCTTCGTGATGGTCTTTCTGCTAGTTCTAAATGAGTTCTCCTTGAAGAATCTTCACTTGCTGATTCAAATTGTTCTTACAAATTAGATTATGTTTAATATATCTTCGGCTCATTATCGAATGTCTGTCGAATATCGTCCCATTTTGCATTCACTTGGGACAATGAATGTTTTCCAGCGCCTTGATCTGCATACTAATTTTTGAGCCTTAGATTACACCTTTAAGCCTTAGTTTAAAATTGTCAAACCTGCCAAGAACACTTTCCGCTCAGGAAGGTAATTGCTAGTGGTCAGATGTTTTTGGCCAGATGTACGTAGACGGTAAATTGTACCTTCTATGCTTCTATTCTCTAATGTACCTTCTAAAAAATATCTAAAACACAAAATAAATTGCGAGAGGTTTTCGATCAACGGCTAATTTTCAGCTAAAGCAAGTTTGCGGCAAAACAATCTCAGAGGTGGCGAACATTTTTGATTTTGCTGAAATTTAGTTACTGGTAAATCAAGAGCACCATAGCTGAATTTAGTTTCTGCAATTTCATGTTTACTCCAAGTACAGCTAATCTGAACTGTTGAAATATTTTTAAAGCATTTAAAGGAATGAAAGGCATTCTTGTAAATTCGGATGGGTGCAATTAGTATAAGATCATACCAATTTTAAGAATAAATTTCTGGATAGGGTGCCTTGTTGTTACAGTTAAACATTGGCTACCCAGTTATTTGTAAATTTACTAATTAATGGTAAGATATAATAACCGCCATATTCCGAACGATTGACTTAAACTTCTCACGATTTTTTCTTCTCACGGTTATGTAATTTCTGCGTAAAGGTCTAATTCTTTAAGATTAAAAATGACAGATCTGTCATTTATAATCATATTCAAACCTCATATAAATGACTCTACGACGTCTAAAACTTGAACTTCCTCTCTACATGCATTTAAGAAATATGAAACGTTCACCTTTCTGCAATTATACCATAAAACTCTTGACCTTGTTTGAACTCGAAAATACACAAAAATAATTCAAAATCGCTATAAGTATACAAAAACCACACACCATTCACGATTATATAATATCGCAACTATTACAAATCTATCAAAATATTTTCAATATCTTTAATATTATATTGCAGATCATCATCAATAACGTTGGTTTTTTAGATAAAAAAAAAATTCAATACATCAATAAAATTATGCATAAGGCAAAATTTACTTTCATCAATACACAAAAACGAAAAAAACTTTCACGATATTAGCGTGATAGTGCGCGCACGCGTCAAATGTCATCGAGATCATCATAGACTAAGTAAGATTGTCGAGACGTTTCAATCGAAATAAGAAAAATTGGTTTATTTTAGTTTAGACCCCTCTCAAATTTAATTCATAATTTTTATTCGTAATGATACGTCTCTATGATATTTTTGTTGTCTATGGATGTTCTGTACCGGTAGAGAGTTAAGTAGAAGATGATCGATCTGCCTTATACATCAATCAAATCAAATTTTGGTATTTTATTATAAATATTAATTTTAAAATTATTATATAAATTAGAAAATTATTTTTTTTTTGTTTGCTGCTGCAACAAAAAGTTTTCTATCTGTTTAGACATAATACTTACACATATTATACCTAATTATTAGGAGTAATGCTTATAAGATGATTAAATTTTATACATTTTCACATTATAAAAATGATTATTCATTTAATATTTAATTGAAGACTATTGAAAAAAATTAAAATGCGTAATACTTAACGGAACGTATATAGAAAACTATAATGTTAATTATGTATTTTAACCACCGGATATTACCCTCCCGAACAAAACCCTCCCGCCATTACTGCCCTGCCAATTACTCCTCGGTAACATTAGTCCCAATCCAAGACCACCCTTCGTCATCACCCCTCGGTCATTAGCTCCCCTTCTCGCGCCGTTTATCCACGATCATTCCGCCCACTCCCTTCCGTCATTCACTCAGATTAATCCCCCCCCCCCACACACACTATACTGAATAATTACGATGAACTGTATCTCTTACCACAATTGGTTTTCGTACATTTTTCGTTTCAACTTCTTATGAAGTTTTTCACGATTCATAAAAAAATATATCGATATTTAGTAGATTTTGAGGCGGATTATTTCAGGTCAGGGCCCAAGTGGTTGGCCCAAAGTACCAAATTATATAAAAATACGAAAATTATTAGGAAAAATTTGCTGATTAAGGTATCGTCTGATCCCATTCCTGATACCACGGGTTCCAGTTCTAGAACACACTATATATGTATGTATGTGAAGATAGCCCAAATTCCATCCCCGAAAAATGCAATGGCAACACTAATTATTGCTATCATGACATTTTTTTTTACTCTCAGCCCAAAAAATCATGATATTTTTACTGTCAGCCCCGAAAATTTACTGTCATGGCAGCTAAAACTATCATGACTCAAACATTTTTCTGGGCTGAGAGTAAAAATATTGCATTTTGGTCAAGGAGGAATATTTAAAGTAATTTTTGATTTTCGCTGAAAGAAAGAAAATCAGGTAAGGAGTATAAATTTTGGAAATTTTGAAATGCAAGATTGTTTCCTATCAGTTTTTAGGAGGGGAACATTTTTCACTTTTTTTCCAATATTTATATTTATTTTTATTAATATTAATTGCTTCGTCAACCTTGCAGACACAGGTCAAAGAGTTTTTATCGCTCTTATCGCTTCTTCTGATACTGCCACAAATGTTAAAAAAATTAACTATCCGTATATACAAAATATTTTTTAATGTAATTTTAATTCGTTGTATACCTTAGAAGATGGGGGCCCCCAAACCCCCGATTTTCCACAATTTATACAATTCTTTATGTGTCAAACTAAGTAAAAAAAAATTTGAAAACATTTCAAAAATGTCATGGAATAGTTGCCAAATTTAAATTTATTTAAATTTATTTATTGCTATAATTAATAATTAAATGTCGTAATAGTATACATAAAAATGTATAGTATTACCATAAGCAACTTTTTCGATTTTCGGGGATAGAAAATTGGGCTATCTTCACAAAGGTTTAAAGTTAGCCGAAAATTTCCAGCCGAAAGATGGTAATGCAGAGTATATTTGCTATCCCAGCCAAAAAAATAATTTAGATCCGAAAGATACATTACTTGATATACCTAGTTCTATATCTACTACATATATTGATTTTATTGGTCATACTCCTGGGTAAGCCCACGCGAAATTTGGGGCAAGTCTGAAAGAGATGGGGAGGAAAGGGAGTGTGTAATTTGGTATAATATACCAGAAAACCCGAAATTTTCAAAATTAAATTAATAAAATGTTCTTTAACTTTTGCGTAACTTGCTTTTCTATCGATGCTATACCTCTATTGACTTTATTCCAAATTACACACCCTATCTCCTTCAGACTTACCCCAAATTTATTGTAGGTTTACCTAGAGTTATGATCTATCTAATAAACATAGTAGGATCGATGGTAAAGTAGGTAACTTAACAAATACAGAACGTTTTATTATTCTAAATTTACTGTAATTTGAATGTCATAAAAGTTGGACAATTCGGTAAAATTATTCGAGTAATTTCGGCTATAAAATAATTGTTTCCGTAGGGAAAGCAAAAATTATATCCGAATTACCATCGTTCGACTGGCATAGCAAAGACACTATCTGCATTATTTTTTGACTGGATCGGCTAACTTTAACAATATAAAATTAATAAAAGACCCAATTGGAATAAACCATTTTTATTAAATATTTTTTCAAAAAATTGTATCTAAAGTAGAAGGCATAAGATAAAATCGTTTGGTCGACTGTCATTGAGGATTGATCACTAGTTAATTTCGTTTGATCATCCCTACGAAACGATTTACTGCAAAAAATAGCTTAACCCTGGAGATATACTCGACGCGACTCAGACGTAATATAAAAAAAATTGATTTAACTTTAACTTTTTGTTATTGTTTAGTACTAAAGTGACATCTTACAGAACCTTTATGAAATAATTAACCAATTTTTTTTTTTATTTTTGTTATCATTCACCATGTTTCCATGAACCATTTTGGAGTTAGGTTGAGTTGAAATTAGGTTTTCGTTTATTCCAAAATGGCGTTGATCGTTTCCATGGAGTAGAGTTAGGTTAAGTTGAAATTTTGATAACCGCTTAATAAATTTAATTATTTGAGCCTAATAATCCTATATGTATATTATGTACAAGTACCTATAAGCCGTGAAAATTATTTTAAAATATTTCTTTCTTTTAAATATACATATGTGTGAATGACAATTTTACCTTGCCGCCATTTTGATTTTCAACTCTACTCAATCCCACTAGTTTCGTGGAGTTCAAAATAATTTAACGGAAACTCAAATCTACTCTGTTTCCATGAACGCTAACTCCAACTTAAGCCACTTTCAACTCTGCGTGGAAACAAGATAATTTTTACCTTTTGAAAACTCAACTGCGCTTTTTTCTTTCAACTACTCACCTTTAATATTTAATTTATTACCTATAATATATTATTTTTAAAAAAATGAAAGAAATAAAAATAAAGTCAAAAGTTACCGGCGAAATGGCACAGTGGTTAAAGCTTTGGCGTTTGGATCTGGAGGTACCGGGTTCAAATCTCAATAAGGGCAGAATGCAAAAGTGAAATTTCATCGACAGATTTCGATCTGTGGTGAAATGTAATACATTTATGACCCCCTGTTGGTGTGCAAAACCCATGAGCCGACCCATCTTCCAGGCCGGTATAAGCTGGCATGGAACTTGCAATGTGCAGATGGTTTTAAATCGGCCCTACCTATAGCCGTACGTCCTCGAATTGACTGAATAGACGGGGGTGCGCCTTGAGCCCCAAAAAAGATTGCATTGTAAATAAATAAAGACAAAAAAAAAAGTCAAAAGTTAAATAAATGTCGAAAACGAGAATTCATATATTGAGTTTATCTTAGGTCTACTCGTAAACGCGTTTTGACATTTCAAAGCTTCTGAATAACGTCGAGTATATATATCTCCAGCATAAAACTCATCTTTTTGCACAATTCGAAGTGTTCCGATCTGGAAAATTCACCAATACTAATAATTTTATACATCCGACGATCAGACACTGCGATTTTTGTGAAAATGAATAGTTTTAACGAATTTTCATGACCAAACGAAATCAACTAGTGACCAATCCTGGCCAAACGATGACCAAATGAATTCAATCATCATTTTCGTCGAAACCTTTAGGTGGGGTGCTAAAAATTCGAAGCCTGATTGACGCAGTGTTCAACAAATATGTCCGTATTTTCAAATTTTCAGCGAAATTATGTTTATTTTGGTAAAATTTCATGAGCTTACTCAACAATCCAGAAAACAAATAAATAGGGTGAGCTTTTCTGGCTCTTGTTAATTGATCGTGATTAAAATTCATAATTAGTGTTTTTGCGCAGAGGCTGTTTTAAAGCTTTTTTCAGTGGAAACCGGCACACCGAATGTTGCGGGGGTTTTAATTAAACCTATGACATTTCGAATAGTGTAGAGGTTTATCGTAATTTTTGTTGAAATTTTCACATAACAACCAAAGCTCTTCGGTAAAAATGGCATTAGATTTTTTAGCTTTTTTTTTTTAATTAGCTTTAATTATCAAGAGGAAAATGAATCGGTAAGCATTTATATACACAGAAATCAGTTCATTGGTAAGATATCGGTCAGGCGATACGCTAGGAGCCATCGAATAAATCAGACGACACAGGTACTTCAAAACATTCAATTGACACTACGATAATTCTATGGACTATCAAAAAGAGATATTCTATTTCTGCAGAACACTTACGATTGTAGCATTGGATTCCTCGGTATTAATACTTTGCGTCGATAAGTTTTTATCCAATTCAGTTAGAATTTTAAATTTGGTTATGGTCGATTAGGGAATAGTTTGAATACTCAGATTTTAAGAAATCGATGTCCATGGACATTTTGAAAATCGGGGTTTGATTCCGGGATTTCGAAACCAATTTATAAATTTCCCGAAATAATGTTCTGCTACTAATTATTGTTGTTGTTCGAGTGTCAATTACCAATCATTTTTTTAACAATATCGAAATTACGCTTTTCAAATAATAAATATTAGTTCCGCGATAGTTTTGATTTCACTTTGCCCCCATAAAAGGATATCATCATCTCCACCATCACATATCATACGCGATCATGTTTAACGTTTTTGCGGCAAATTCAAATAAATTTTGTGTAGTTTATTAGAAATTTTAATGTAAATTTTTTTTCTATATTATAGATCGAAAACCGTTATTGTTATTAATTATTAGTATTTTATCTGAGCACGCACCATATTCGTCAGATGTTGAACGGGGTCGGAAGATGAATATTGTATAATAATAGTAATAATAACAAGAAGTAGACGTAATAAGACGTATGAAGGAAGAAGAAAGTAATCAAAATAACAACAACCAATTGATGGCTAAAAATAATAATTTCTTATTCATAAAAAAAAACACTTTCTTTTAATAATAGTTAATGTTAATAAGAATATATAAGTATATGTATAATGTAATTATGTAATAAGTAATATATGAAGAAGTAAATATGCAGATTTATTTTTTTTTTTTTTTGAAACTTATTGTTATTTTTTAAATATTATTATTAATTCAATAAAATATATTTTTTTTAAAAAAAAATTGTTTTTCTCATTTATTTTGACGATCGTCTTACTAGGTCACGAATAAGGTGAGTTGGGTGAGTATGGATATAAATATTATTAATATATGCTGTCACTGTCTCCATATGTACACACATGATTTGCATGTTTTTAAGTTCTTGTAATTTATACTATGTGAAATGCGGGGACAATTATGTACTACTCATTTATGTAATACGGAGAAATCGTTTGGGGCGAACTAATCCTCAATGTGATTCATTATTTTGATTAATCGTAAGATCTCATTCTTTAAAAACTAATTTTCGTACAAAATACTATTATTAAAGTTAGCTGGAACCCAAACAGGTTCCGCACTCAATGGCATTTTGGGCTCATGATGCATATACGCGAATCTTGAAATTTTAAACTCTCCTATAGTGACTGGTTGTAAATGTAATTTTCGGTTTAATTTAAATTCCGAAACAAATATCTTGACATACTGGTTACGACTAACTAACAATTTTATTTTCCAAATTATTGTTGCATACTATATATTAATAAAATCTCAGAGAGGAAATTTGCATGCAAAAACAACAAATAAAAAATTAACAAAATGTACTTTATATAATGCAAGTATATAATGCAAATGACATGATGTAGAATCAAGACATTTAAATTAAGAATAAATAAACATGACATTGATACATATGTATGTAGAAAATGCAAATGTCGTATAATTGAACACTCGATGACGATGGCTCATTTGATTAGTCCGATTGCAGTTTTTATCGAAGCGAACTAATCCATCTGGACCAGCATGCTGAGTTATTTTCCCAAATTTCCATTTGAGCGGTGGTAGGTTTGAGTCCTTGATGAGTACGATTGTTCCCTCAATAATATTACATAATATGTTTATCCTTCCAATAATACTTGTGTTGCACTTGACTCAGGTATAGCAGTCAACGATCGACCAATGAGAAAAAGGCCGGGTGTTAGAATTTCCAAATTATCAACAGTAGTGACTGGAGTGATGGGATGCGAATTTAACACCGCTTAAACTTGTTTTATTAATGTGTTGAGCTCCTCATAAGACAAGTTCGCGGTTCCCATCATGCGACGAATATGATATTTAGCTGACTTAACAGCCGCTTGATAAATGTGGGGTACACCGAAATGTTGGGAACAAGGTGTTACAGTTGACTGTTAAGATACTTGAAATTGACCTTTAAAATATTCAAACGAAAATCTGTTTTTTTTTAGTTATAGTACGGTTCGAACACCTGAATTATTTAACATTATATTAGTCTGGCTGTTGGCTAGATTTTATGTATAACTATGTAGTATAAACATCTGTTTGTACATAAATGGACAAATAGAAAATTGATTCATGTATTGACTTTATAACAACGTATGTTGTATTGCGGAAGTGAAAAGGCGAAGCGGAGCACTTGGTGAAATAATAATTAATAATAATAAAAAAATAAAAAAACAAAATTTAATTTAATTTTTAAAAATTAATCCAAAAAATTTTATTTAGAAAATATGTTTTTTTTTTTTTGTGCTGGTTGCTGAGCAGCTCCTGCTGCTTCAAAATTCCAAAACTGAATAGGAAAAACATCAAAATTTTGTATAACTTTTATACAAAAAATTTAAGGCAATCGGGATGCAATAAAAATTGGATTGATCCAGTATTGTTGCGTTTGGTAAACAAGGCAATAAAAACCTGAATTGCATCCACCAAATCTGGTTTCAGCTGGTTACCAATTTGCTTGGATAATAGACGTGCGTACGCCTATGAACATTATTGCAATGATAAATTTACTGTATACTAATTGCCACGCCATCATGTTAACTATGCATTAAATGATTGTGTCATTGGTTATCATCATCATTTAATGGTGATGAGGGGGCATCTATAATAAGATTTTAAAAACTACCGTGCCATCGTTTAATTTAAATATTTTGTGTCTTGGTTATCACAAAATATGATGGTGTCATCTATGATGCAATTGCATTATTGTTCGTTTCAATGATTGGTAACGATCTTGATTGACATGCAAATCGGTGTGATAATAAAGTTTGTTAATTTTGTAATGTGTACAAAATTGTTTTGTTGCATGTGCCGATTTTGCATGGGACTGCATATGCTTATTTATCCGGAGAATTGTCCGTTAATAAATAATTCAGTCTACGGAGAATTGTCCGTTTGAAATTATGTATATTGTGCGGTGTTTCTTGTAATTGAAGAAACAGGCCGCTACATCACTTCCTTCACAGTGAAAAGGTCCTCCCTTTTGTGAGTTTTAGTGTCCACCAGCGATTGTGAATGGAGTTTTGGGAATTGTACTATTATAATGATGTATGATCATTATAATAGTAGCGGTGATGTAATTTGTTGTTTACCAGCGAAAATTGTTTGATGATAGTTAATGTATCATTGTTTGCGATGTATGATCGTCAAACAATATATTGTCGATGTCAACCAGCGATTGTGGTTGAAACTATTGAGTTGGAGTTGATTGTTTGAGTTGGGTGAAGTTTGTGTTAGCCGAAAATGCGGACAGTTTTCTTCACTTCCGATATTTGATCGGGTGAACTCAGTATTCCATAGACTGGTTTGAGTCTATCGATAGAGACAGATTGTTGCTTGTCTCTGATTTGCAAAACAAAGTGCTTACGAAGTCGCCGTATCACTTTGTATGGGCCTTCATATGGCGGTGTGAGGCCAGTGCGAACTTTGTCTATTCGTAAGAAAACGTAGTCACAAGTTTGCAGTGACTTGGGTACGAATATGTCGCTTTGATTGGTTTTGCGCGTGTCCGTTGGGATGAATTTGTTCATCGTGGAGCGCAATTGATCAATCACTGTGTCAGTGGTTACCTGGGATGTGAGTGGGCGTTCCACAAAGAATTCTCCAGGTAATTTGATCGTTTGACCTTACACCAGTTCTGCTGGTGAACATTTTAGGTCATCTTTAACTGTTGCTCGGATTCCCAACAATATGATTGGGATCTCTGAGCTCCAGTTGACGGTATTTGCACGGGCTTTTAGAGCTGTTTTTAGTTGGCGGTGAAAGCGCTCAACCATACCGTTTGCTTGACGGTGATAGGCAGTTGTTCGTATTCGATGTGAGCCTAAGAGTTGCATTAGCTCAGCGAATAGTTTTGATTCGAACTGTGTGCCTTGATCGGTCGTTATGTTGGCCGGAGCGCCGAATCTAGAGATGTAGTTTTCGACGAGCGTTTTTGCTATTTTTGTTGCGGAGATATCTTTTATGCAGTAGGCTTCAGGCCACCGTGTAAAACGATCAACGCAAGTTAATATGTATGAAAATCCATTAGATGGTGGAAGTGGTCCCACAATATCTATATGGTTGTGCTCAAATCTACCTGGTGGAATTTGGAAATTCCCGTGAGGTGATTTAGTGTGACGTTGCACCTTACATTTTTGACAGGATAAACAAGAGTTCGCCCATTGGGTTACGTCTTTGTTCATACTAGGCCAAAAGTATTTTGCAGTGACAAGTTTACGAGTTGCTCGTACACTTGGATGTGAAATATTATGCAGAATATCGAAAATGGTTCGACGTAATGTCTCTGGAATGTACGGGCGATTGTTGCCTGTAGATATTTCACAATAAACTATCAAATCGGCTAATGGAAATTTATCTAATTTCCATTTGGAAGTGCGCCGATTTGTAGAACTAGAGAGTAAGTTCTGTAGTTCTTGATCGCTAGCTTGTGCTTTAGCGATTGTTGTAATGTCGTAGCGAGTTGCTACGGAGGCAAGCTCGTGGTCTGAAGTCCGAGAAAGTGTGTCGGCGACCACATTGTCTTTGCCTTGTATGTGCTGTATGGCTGTCGTAAATTGCGAGACATAGTCTAAATGGCGAGCTTGCCGAGGATTTCGCTCCGCTTTAGAGGTAATTGCTCTAGTAAGCGGTTTGTGGTCGGTATAAATAGTGAATTCCCGACCCTCGACAAAATAGCAAAAGTGCTTGATTGCTTGGAAGATAGCAAGCAATTCGCGGTCAAATGCCGAATATTTTCTTTCGGCATCTGATAATTTCTTGGAGAAAAATCCAAGAGGTTCCCAAGTGTCTTTATTTAGTTGCTGTAAGACTGCGCCTATTGCTGTGCTAGAAGCATCAGTAGTGATGCTGTATTTGGTTGCATTTAGCGGGTGCGCTAAAAGAGCAATATTTTCTAAGCACTTCTCGAGCTAGAGGAATGCATTTTGACATTCTTCAGGCCAAGAAAAATGTTGCGGCGTTTTGGGTTTCTTGAGAAGTGTTGCCAATTGTGAGTGAATTGGGGCAAGTATCTCAGCGGGTTTTGGAAAGAATCGGTAGTAGTAGTTTACCATACCGACAAATTGTTGAATTTGCTTGACGTTTTGTGGTGCAGGGAATTCCCTAATTGCATTAATACGTCCTTCGGACGGCAGAATGCCATTAGGAGTAATTTTATGACTGAGGAAGTCAAGATTGCTTGTCCCAAACACACATTTTGCGGTGTTAATATTGACACCATAATTTGACAATTTTTGGAAGAGTTGTTCCAAATGGAGTAAGTGTTGCTTCTCGTCTCTAGATGCTACGAGAATATCGTCAATATAAACAAAAACGAAATCAAGATCTCTCACGATTTCGTTGATGAAACGCTGGAATGTTTGTGCAGCATTTCTGAGATCAAATGGCATTCGGGTGAATTCGAATAAGCCAAATGGTGTGGTAATTGCGATTTTATGTATGTCGTCAGGAGCAATTGGAATTAAATGATATGCTCTGACGAGATCGATTTTTGAAAAAATTGAACATCCATATAATTGCATGGAAAAGTTTTGGATGTGGGGAATAGGGTAACGGTCAGGAATTGTGACAGCGTTAAGCCTTCTGTAGTCCCCACATGGTCTCCAGTCGTTGTCCTTCTTCTTCACCATGTGTAATGGACATGATATTGCTGAAGAAGAAGGTCGGCAGATTCCTAGTTCCACCATATGCTGAAATTCTAGGAATGCTGCTTTGTGCCGAATCGGATCAAGTCTACGTGGCCTCGCAAATGATAAATGGCCTGTAATCACAATGTGGTGAACTACGTTATGCCTTACCGGAGAGTTGTAGTTTGGTGGAGCTGTTAAAGAAGAAAATTTCTTTAACAATGCTCCATAGCCATTGTTGATTATGTAGAACAATGGTGATTTCGTATCAACGAGTGCTAATGTAGCGTTGATAGTAAGCTTAGTGGATGGATCAATCAATTTGCGATTTTTCAGATCCACTAATAAACCGAATTTCATTAGGAAATCCGCGTCAATGATAGGGCGGTTGACATTGGCAAGAATAAATGCGTGTTTAAAAGAACGTCTTAATCCAATGTCAACGTTAAGTAGTTTGGTACCAAAAGTATTTATTGTGGTACCATTTGCTGCTGACAGAACTAAATCGGGATTTCGATTAGTTCCGCAGCGATAATATTTATGATACGGGATTACGCTGAGATCTGCGCCGGTATCAATCAGAAATATGTATGATACTATTTTCCAAATCCCTTATAAATAAGCGGCTGTGTTGCGCTTGTCTTAGGTCTGCCGCTACAACTTGCATACCTAATGGGTTGTATATACATAGACCATCTATATGAAATGGTTGTCCATTTATATATATATATATATATATATATATATATATATATATATATACATATATATATATATATATATATATATATATATATATATATATATATATATATATATAAGTTTATATACATAAATATTTCTATGTACTCCTATAACGATCGGTAGAATAGAAAAATTATTAAAATATATAATTTATTATGATTCTGTGAGGCCACCGCGAGTACATTTAAATTAGTTAACAAGTGCCAAATAAAATTATTATAAAATTGTTAAGGCCGTATAATTGTATTGTGTTCTAGTGCCGATAATTTGCTTACCACCTTTTGTTACCTTTCTATATCGTTAAAAATTGGTGAGTGATAGATAAATCGTTTGTGTAACCGTGTTTTAAATTTAAATTTAGTTTTTTTTTTAATGATCGAATGTATGTCAGGTTTATAAGAAAACTCGGTGTAACGGGGAGGGTACTATTTCGTTCGAGCATTCAATGCTCACGCATTTGATACTTTCCATAGCGGGTAAGAAATTGATGAGTGATTAGTTTTGAAAATATAGTAAAACTATCTTTTGTTATAGGGCCTCAAATATTTTAAGAATAAATATTCTTTTAAATGAAAGAATTTAGAAATTTATATATCCAGCGAGCGATACCATCGCATGGTGTAGCGAGCCTTCACAGTTATCTGTCAACTGAAAAAAAATATATTATTCCGGGCGTTTCACGGGTTTTCATAAAATCGGAAAGTCATCTTTAAGTATTATTCACCATTTGCGATTCAGTTTTGTTAAAACATGATATGATGATATGCTATGATAGAGGCGTACAGGCCAACCATAACGGCGATCCTAGGTATGTTACCATAATCCTGAAATATCAACAATCATATAACAAATTATATCTGAATGCGAGTATTATTTCAACATCATGCGGGCCCGGCCCTGCCTGCATCCTTAACAAATAAGGTTATTTAGGAAAGGATGTTAGTCACAGAAACAACTAGGGCGATAACCGCAGCAAAGTCATTTTCTAACTACTTAAGTATATTAAATTGTTAGTCTCATTTAAATTCACACTCTAGATTAGATTTTGTTAGTTTATTAATTTGGGTTAGTTGTGGTTGAGGTAAGGGATACTAATATTCATCATATGTATTTGGCTTCAGTCATAATAGACTTGTTAGGTTATTTAATTCACATCAAAAAATAATAAATAAAAGACGAGAGCAAATTGAAGTAAACAACGTGTTGCCAAATAAGGTGCTGAAGTGATACCGTATATGACTGTCTTTAGCCTAAATGTTTGAAGTACCTCAAATGAGTTATATCGCCAAAAGATACACTGATATTTTTGATCGTCGGAATGGAGTAGAATTTGCCGAGACATTTTACAGTTATCAGCACTAGATGCATGAATGTGAGACCGCAATCTTAGAAGAACAGCAAATAATTCATTCTGAATAACTGGCCCATTCATCAATAGATTATTGATAGAATAACTGCTTGATGATTTTGCTGAACCATCAAACACGACATATGATGCGGTAAATAAAAAGTTGGCCGGTTCAACAAACTTAATCATTTCCATATGTTTAAGAGTTTCATACTCTCTCGATTTATAGTGTGTAGAAATTTTGTGGATTGTTGTTGAGCCGTCTTTCGAGCATAAAGGGCTAGTTATATAGCCGAAAACGAAACGGATCGGAACGGAACGAACGAATTGAATACATGAAAACACACTAAGCCAATTATATAGAAGAAACGAATAGAGAAATTGATTCAATTCAATTTGCTTTCGTTTCGTCTTTGCGGTTATACACTATCGGTTATGTTTTTTTTGTTATCCTTAGTAGCACTTATGTCAAATTGTCAAAATATTTTATATTTTGTATTAATTTACATATTTTATATATTTCTATTTAGTTTGCCAAATATAAAATGGATTTTCCACGTTAGTTTTTATACATACGAGAAGTAAACTTCAAATAATATAAAATTAAAAACAATTATGTAAATGTCAAAACCGTTTCACCAATTCGTCTATATAACCATGCCTCCTTCGTCTTTCGGTTTCATTTCGTTTTAGTCCGTTTCGTTTTCGTCTATATAACTAGCCCATAAGAAATTTTTTCTTGGCTAAAAATGATGAGTCAGCCAACAAAGCTGGACTGGAAGTGACAGGAAGTTTAACGATAAATTTGCCCTCTAGAATAATTTTCTTCGTAGTGTTTATCACATTCGGATTATGGCATTCCTCTATATTCCAAAATCGCTGTAACAATTCATCTAAATGAGGTTCAACTGCAACTAAATTGTAATTGCTGAAAGTAGATGATGGAATTGAAGTTCCTGCAGCTACACCCCAACCTCCCTCCTTTGTAGGATAGGTAATTCATAACTTAAGGGCTAGTTATATAGCCGAAAACGAAACGGACTGAAACGAAACGAACGAATTGAATACATGAAAACATACTAAACCAATTATATAGAAGAAACGAACGGAGAAATTGATTCAATTCAATTTGCTTTCGTTTCGTCTTTGCGGTTATACACTATCGGTTATGTTTTTTTTTATTATCCTTAGTAGCACTTATGTCAAATTGTCAAAATATTTTATATTTTGTATAAATTAACATATGTTGTATATTTCTATTTAGTTTGCCAAATATAAAATGGATTTTCCAAGTTAGTTTTGATACACACGAGAAGTAAACTTCAAATAATATAAAATTAAAATCAAATATGAAATTGTCAAAACCGTTTCATCAATTCGTCTATATAATCATATCTCTTCCGTCTTTCGTTTCGTTTCATTTCAGTCCGTTTCGTTTTCGTCTATATAACTAGCCCTTAACAAAAAAAAACATAACCGATAGTGTATAACCGCAAAGACGAAACGAAAGCAAATTGAATTGAATCAATTTCTCCGTTCGTTTCTTCTATATAATTGGTTTAGTATGTTTTCATGTATTCAATTCGTTCGTTTCGTTTCAGTCCGTTTCGTTTTCGGCTATATAACTAGCCCTTTAGTCTAATTTCACCAATGGATTGCAGTATGAAATAAAGATCAGCTCCAAGAAGTAAATCTACTTCATGAGCCTCTCAGAATGATGGGTCGGCTAGATTGATATTGGATGGAAATTACCATTTAGAGGAATCAATTCGAATTGATGGTTGCATTTCTGAAATCTACTTTAGTATATGCGAACTTTTAGGTTTGCAGAGAAATTATTTATACGTGAGTATATCGTAATCGTTAAAGGACGATAAAATAGAAGCACAGGCAATACCCTTAATGTTGACATGTTAGGAATGAGCTTTAACTCCTAAACGCTGAATTAATGAATTTGTGATACAGTTCAATTGCGAACCTGAATCGTGTAAAGCTAGAGCTTTAATTAGACGACCATGTGTATCAGGAAGTTGTGTGGTGATTTGTCAGGTGATGTAGCAAGTTTGGAGCAGAGAACCTCTGTAAAGTAGCTAGAGTTTTTTTTTAGAATTTATCTGATATAAATTATTATACCTTGATGTAGAATTGCTGTACCACTTAAAGATGCTGTAATATTTGGATGCAAGAGAGTATGATGTTATGATGTTTAACCTTACAAATTCGGCATACATTAGTGAATTTGAGTTGGTCAACATTATGTGATGCTTTTAAGCAATTTGTACACAGTTTCAATTTGGTGACTGTCCCCTTGCGTTCGTCAACAGACATTGCAATAAGTTCGATCGATTAGCAAGATATCCAAAATTACAAACGAAACAGTTGTATCCCTTAACTGCAGACAATTTCATTCGTTTAAACGATTTTAGTTGAAACTGATGAGATTTGATAAGTCTTGATTCTAATTGGGAGTTTTTTGAAGCTGAAGATGAAAAAGCCGTTTATATGCAAATGTCGGATAATTGAATAAATGAATAGTTGATGAGCAGTAAAACCGCTAATTTCTCTCTCATACGTATAATCATTTTGAACCGGAATTTCAACAATAAAATATTATCAATTTGTTGCAAAAATCCCCTGATGGTTGTTAGCATTACTGATTTTGAACGGATAAAATGGATTGTCACATATTCTGTAAGCTTCGGATATGTTGCGTTAATGATGTAATTTTGAGCAGATCAGTGTTTAAGTTAGAATGATGCATTGTGCTTTATATAATTTTTCAACCGGAACCTTATTAATCAGTGCTAGATTATATTATTATATGATTTTTCGGTAGAACCCTTATAATTACAGCCGGAACCATACCTCCATACCATGCATTGTGGTGCTTCTTGTGCCATAGTTGGTTTGGCTGTAGATGGTATGGTTTCGGCTAGTTTTATATGGTGTTGGCTGCTATTGTAGTGGTTCTGGCTGACAGCTTACATGTTTTACAACTATCTAAGTGCATTGTGCTTAGTGTGCAAACTCCTAATGGTTCTGCTTGATAAAACTTTGGTTCTTATAAGATTCCGGCCGAAAAGTCATAAAGTGCTCAATGGCTGCGGCGCATCAATATTCGGATAAAATTAAATTTTAAGTAAATTTTTCAGTAAATTCAATTATTTTTTAAACATTCTATAGCAAACTGGTCGAAAAATCTGTACTAAAATCAATTTTTACCGTTATATTGGTTTGGCTGTAGTATGGTCCTGGCTGAATTTATCAGGTTTAGGCCGGAATTATAAGGTTCCGGCTGAAAAATCATATAGTACACAATGGCTGCGGGCCAATATTTGGGTAAATCGTTTACTACGGTTAAAATCGGATTTAGAACAGATTTTTCGATCAGTTTGCCATAGAGCTTTTTACAAACAGATGAATTTACCGAAAAATTTACTTAAAATTGACTTTTACCCGACTATTGGCCCACAGACAATGATGCAAAATCCATTGTGCTTCTTGAGCCATAGTTAGTTTGATTCCGGCTGGTATGGTTCCGGCTGCCGTGACGGACACGAAATTGGTTCTAGAATTTAACTATAAAGAAAAATTATTAATTTTAATCAAAATATTGATCAAATTAGATGAAAAATATTAAATAACGGCGGTTATCCACTTTAAGTAAATGCTGAAAGTTTCAGAGTTTTAGCTAGTCGGGAAGTTGGTGAAAGTTTGATTACAAAAATCCACCACAGGCAGACAGACAAAACAAACAGAGTATAATAAAAGCCCTCGTTCAATAAAAATCGAATCAATCTTCAATCAAACATACATAAAATTCATAATGTCAACCCATAATTACTCGTTAATCCGAATTATAAAACGTATCATTTACTGTACATAAAGACATTACATTGAGAATATCCATATAGTAAAACTGAGAGCAAATCATACACATTGATAATTTTGTTATATAGAATATTTAATTTCCATGAATGAATCAGAATTCCGAACTGAGAGAGCGATATATAAAGCGCAATAACAGAGAGGATGTGGAGCTCCCCCAAAATAACAAAAACAATAAAGTTTTTTATAATAAAAATAAAGAAATCAAAAATTAAAAACAAAGCAAAAAATGAAATTGTAAGTAGTTATGTAGTAGCATTTTTAGTGAGTTAACCCGTAAATAGTAGAAAAAGTGTTTTAAGAGTTTCAATCACGCCAATCTGCCCATTTTCAAAATCACACGGTTTTCGAGTACTATAGATCGTGCAATATTGTGTTGTGATTATCACACCAGAAGACCCATAGATCTGTTCAAATCTTCATTTTGCCTTTTTTGTAGGTCGAGTTGGTTTAGCCGCCATTTTGTTTTGGACGTAATTTATCAGTTCGCATTTGACAGTCGGAGAGAGTAAACGAAAACAATTTATTGGGTAGCATCTAACGCCGCAACATCGGCAAGGGCTGAGCAAGTCAACCATTCAGCGTGTAATGAATAATTTTGATTAATTTGCATACCCTGGGAGTTAAAGTAAAGGCTGGGTGACAATTAAGCCAACGTACAGTGAGGCAGAGTGTTAGTGAATATCCAACGCCGTGCATAATAATTGGGATGCCTCCCTCATCATGTTTGTTAAAAATTATCAAAGAAGATTTATATTTTAACTCGTATGACGGAGGCGAGATTAGAGTACTTCAGTTTTACAGCTCTTAGAGTAACTAGCAAAGGTGTATCAGTTAGTGGTGACCGCTAACGGGACATGTTGGAAAAAAGTTTGTATCTGAATTGGATCAATGCGCCTACAGTACATGTGGTTCTAACAAGATGGTGCCCCATCAATCATTCACACACAGGTCGCCCTACGTTGCAGATTTTACAAGAATTGTTTCACGGCCAAATATATATATATATATATATATATATATATATATATATATATATATATATATATATATATATATATATCATGGCCTCCCGATTTCGTCCCATGAATGTACTTGAAAGGAAAGGTATAAACCAGCCACAACCTCAATGCTTATGCACAACATTTGCTGAAATAACACTAGAAGTATGCGAAAATGTTGGGTTCGGCTCGTTGTGGAACAAGCGTTAGGTCGTTTAATCTCAGAATCGAAATCGAAATTCAGATCAAAACCGAAATTGCAAAACGATATCTATGGCAAACACTCTTTCTTGACCAAGCTTAGAGTCCAAAATTTATAAATGGTGCATTTTGAGCCTAAAATTATTTGTATCTCGATAGATCTTGGTTTGCATTCTAATTTCTTCTGCTAGCTTTGAATAAGCAAAGCCTAATGCTTTTTCTAGAACACACTGACCAAAAAGAATTATTATAGGATATTTAGTTAGTCTAGTATTACCCTATAATTATCCATAGTATCTTGTAATAGTCTGCTGGATGGGTTCTGTTAGCTTTAAGGACGTATTTCAGCCCGAGTTTCAAAAGTTAAATGAAATCCCTCAAACTCCGGTTGTGCTGAATATACTGACAAAATTTTATGATTGTACCTACTCCCCATCGGCCTGAATCACTGTAAGAAAACATTTATTTCAACGCTAATTTCAAAGGGTAATTTTTGAAAAATGTATGTGCGATTTCTGGAAACTCCAACTTTTATTAATGAAATCACTTAAACTGGTCGCACTGAATGTATGTACTGTATTTTTAACAGGTCATTGTTGAAAAAATTCGTTGGATCATTTCTAGAAATCACAATTTTAATTAATGAAATTTCTTTAACCGAATGTACCTAAACTACTGACCAATTTTCATAATTGAGACATCGGCCGACATCAGTACCCTTATTTCAACCCTAATTTCAAAAGACCATTTTTGAATGGTATTTCAGGAAATCCCTCCAATTTTTATAAAAATTTTATTGATATTATGGTTTTTGAATAAATTGTCGTTTTTTAGATAAATTGTCATGAATAGACTTTGATTTCCTGAAAATTTATTTATTATTAAATAAAATTAAAATTAAGCCACATTTATTGTGATTTTTGTGTATTTAATAATCAATCATTAATGTATTCTAGGAATCAGTGATCGAATTCAAAAAAAATCTTTAAATCAGGTGCCGTAGGCAAAATAAATCAGTGAATGTTGCCGCTTATTTATGTGTGGAGAATTTTGGAGACAGTTTTGCTGTATAAATTGAAACTCTACACTAGCGGAGATTCACACCCATAGTGGTTTAGTAATTTTGTGCTAAGGCTGTGTCCCAAACACCGGCTTATTTGTGGGCCTATCGAGCAGACTTATTTGAATAAGTATGTCTACACAAAAACGTCTCCAAAAATGTGCCTTGACTAAATGTAATTATGCAGTTTTTTTCAAATCTAGTGGCACCGATCAACATGTCAAGGTAATTTTTTCTTCCATATTGGCGATTTTCATCGAATGTAGATAACGTTGGTTTCTTCGTCTACAAGGGGGAGACGAGAATTGTCAAATCCATTGTTATGACAGTTTTAATCCCCTTTGCTTCATAGCAAACTATGATTCATATTTTGTTCACCAGATGTCAGCTACTTTGTTGCAAATCTCGAATAACAAAAATTGCATTTTGTTTTTTTTTTTTATATTACGTCACAAATAAGTCGGTATAATGAATTGGAACGACTTGACCGACTTATTCAAGATGGCGTCAAATAAGCAAATAAGTCTGTAATAAGTCGGTGTTTGGGACACAGTCTTAGTATGAAAAGTGTAAAAACTCTGCGTCTAGGAGGAATTTATTTCCCTGTTTGCTTCAACGACTGCATCTCCTGTCTCAGGAAGTTATGATGCATACCAGAAGTAACAATGATGGGTTTCAAAAAGTAGCTGAGGGGATTTCGGAGACGTTTCAGCTGCTAACTTGTAACGTTACGCATTCTGATCGTGAACTGGATGAGGTTCAGCCTATTCTCACTGCTAATGGCTTATCTGCTCCTATGACTCATTGTTTTCCAGTACCGCGGTCGGAGTATATTGTTGGTTCATGCAACGAAACTGATGAAACTATTAAAGCCGTTTCAGATAGAAAATTACCCTTCGGTTCCAAATTTTCCAACACTAAGATATCAGATATCAGACATCAGAATCAGACATCAGACATCAAACATCAGACATCAAACATCAGACGTCAGACATTAGACACAGACATGTGACTTAAAATCCTGGAGCGTCTGTCTCACATTCAGCGGCTTCCCGGCCTGCGACTGTACCCCAGGAGGGGCGGCTGTGTACCTACTTGGCTGAAAGTATAAAATGCTACGGGGCACCTTGAAAAAGAATCCAACATGAGTGCAGTTGAAGAGAATTTAGTTACGGTGCAAGGATTAGAAAACCCATTATACCGGCTGAAGGGAGTAAGCAAGCAACGTTCGAGATCCAGCAACTGCAATGTTACAACGGTGGCGAACTTTGCCGATGTGACAGATATATCTTTAAGCGAGGAGAGAGGAAGCATTGAATCCGTTCATGGGATTATCATCTTACGCAGATGTGGATTATCATCTTATGCAGTTTCTGATGAGTCATGGTTGCTTTAGATCATACTAGTTCAGATTCAAACACGAAGAGTTACTAGATTTCCCTTTATGAAAAACAACGGAGAATATACACTCAGTGAAATTGAATTAACCTCACATTGATTTTTAGCAATACATAGACAAATTTGAAATATTATTATTTCTTTTTTTTACAAAAACACAACGGAACTTTGGAAATTTAAAAACAAAACTCAATGTGTAAAATAAAGGATTGTTATATAAAATAAAACAAAATAAGGTAATTTGTTGAAAGAACAACAAAATTAAATTAGCCTCATAAAAAAACAATAAATTAGTATTGAAATAATTCGGGAAATCAGAATCACCCAATTTTATTTGTCATAAGTGTTTGATTTTGCGAAGAATATATTTTATTCAAAATAAAAATTATTTAATAAAAAATTGTAAAATGGGACGGGGAAAACGATTGACGGATGAAGAAATAATTGCCATTAAAGCAGACATCGACTCAGGGCTAACAAATCGCCAAATTGCAGCCAAACTGAACAGGTCGCCAAAGGTCATCAATAATTACGTTAAATTAAAGGAGTCATAAGGAACATACGCTGGTAGTGGGGCTAAACCAAAAATAAACGACCGATGTAAGCGTCACATTTCCAATCACTACCAGTTACGGTTTGTCGAGTACAACAAATTTTACGCAGCAATCCGTTAGCTGATTGGAGAAAAAGAGTTGCAAAACCGTCTTTAACGGTGTATCACAAAGAAGCCCGATTATTATTTGCCAGATCTCATATGAATTGGGACGAAAAGTGGAAAATGGTTCTTTTCAGCGATGAGAAGAAATTTAATTTGGATGGCCCAGATGGTTCCCAATATTATTGGCACGATCTTAGGAAAGATACAGAAATCCGTTTAAGCAGGAACTTGGGTGGAGGCTCGCTGATGGGTTGGGGTGGATTTTGCTACAACGGAAAACTTCCGCTTACCTGGATTTCTACCAGAAGGAAACCGAAAGATTACACCGATATGTTGGAGATCAGCTTAATTGAGCACGTGGAAGATCATATGGGTGCCAATTATGTGTTTCAACAGGCCATTCACAAATCGAAAAAAGACATAGATGTAAACGTGCAAAAGTTGTACACACATCTATTTAAAGGTATCGATTTATTCGTTCCCGTGTCTATGAGCAAACCGAACAAATATCCTCCATGGTATGACGATCAACTCATCAGTCTAAAAAACAAAAAAGACAAAGCTTAGCATAAAGAAAACCTCAAAGTGTGTTCCCGGGATAGTAAACAGAAATGTACTGCTTATAACCAAAATTTTGAATCTAATTTTGAACTGAGATACCGAAGCTATATTCGTAATCTAAAGGATAAAATAAAAGGCGATCCCAGACACTTTTGGAAGTTTTTTAAAACCAAACGCGAAATTGATGGTTACCCAGCCTGGATGAAATTTAATGGTCAAAAGTCTGGTGATCCACAGGTCATAACCAACATGTTTGCTAGGTTTTTCCAATCTGTTTATAAAGCGGAAGACATTGATAATTATAAAGATTCAACCTGTAGTGAATATGGTACATTCATATTTATTCTACACATCGAGCCAGAAGACATCCAGTGAGCATTGGTAGGATTCGGAGAAGGATGTGGCCCTGATGTTATTCCTGCTTCATTTTTTAAAAATTCTAAAAATTTGGCAATCCCTCTAAGCATTTTGTTCAATCAATCATTAAAATTGGCAACTTTTCTACAAAAGTGGAAAATAACTAGAGTGACGCCTATTTTCAAAACTGGATCTAGAAATGATGTTTCTTGCTACAGAGGTATTACATCTATATCTGCTACACCTAAATTATTTGAACTAGTAATATGTAACTCATTCAAAGCAGTGCTTCCACGGTATTTATCATAAAATCAACATGGTTTTATGCCAAAAAGATCAGTATCTACAAATCTCATAGAATTTACTAGTTATTCTATTAAAGAAATTGAGAAGCACAAACAAGTTGACGTAATATCAGAGCCTCCTAAATATAAGAGCCGTAAGATTCCGCCATTTTTTCCATGTGCTTTCCATAGAGGGGAAGCTTTTTGTACTTTTTAATACCAACCAGTGTATTTTAGTAGTTTTTTAGAAGCTTTTTTGTATATAAAAACATAAATTTTTTGTTTGAATTTTCAATGTGAATGGTTAATTCAATATTCAGGAAAAGCATATTTTAATATTGAGTCATATTATGTTGAGTTAACGCAAAAACATTTAAATTAGTCTAACATAATTTTTTTTTTATAGAAACAAGAATTTGTTTATGTGTATGTACAGAAAATTAGAAATTAGTATAGAGTGTTCCATAAAAAAGTTCAGCATTATTTTTTCAAAACAAACGTTCGTTAAAAAGGCTTTTGGAGTAGCAATGTAATATGGGGATTATTGTGTTTTGGGTTCTATTTCAACATTGTTGATGACAAATTTCGAAAACTGTTTTTTCGTTACTTGTTAAAAATTTTATTTTTCATCGCAAAAAATTCGCAGCCTATATTGTTTCATCCTGTAGTATAAACAAAACAGAGCTTCACCAAATAAAAACATTGTTATTTTATAAACCTTTCGCAATTATAAAACCAATCAAAAGATGTCGCTAAAGTTTAAAAAAAAATTTAAATCCAAATGTCTGTTTCGAAAATTTAACAATTCATTTATGTATACTGCCTGGTTCAATAGATTATGGAGATCTCCTGCAACTGAGAAACGCAACACCAGCGAATTAGATTAAAAAAAAATAAAAATTGGGAAAAATTGTGACATTGCAGCGCGCGGCAACTATGATGGTGAATATTTTACGACGACAAGTTTTATTTATGCCACCCGAATAATAAATAAAATTTATAATTGTTTTGAGTTTTATTAATTATGTTAAATTATTGTATTAAAGATTTCGTGCTTAACTTACAATAATAATGGTTTATTTTCGTAAATAGTTATGTTATTATTTTACACTTTTCTGTAATTTCAAGTAAAATTATTACAGAGACATCTGTAAACGGATTTTCAAATTACAGAAAGCTCGGTTTTGCAATCGGATAAAATTGAAGTTTTTTAAGTTTTGTTCTGTTTTGTAATAATATTTAATTAAGAAAATCATGACATCGTTGATTTTTTGTATACAAAAATAATTTTCGTAAATACGTTTTGATGTAAAAATTTTATTATATGAATAATATTATTGTTTCTACATGGTGATTCATAAAATTTCGTTTCAGCTCACGTTTTCTCTTTAATTTTGTTATAAATGGGAAATGTTTAGATTACTATTAAGTGCATCGTTCATCTCAAAAATTCGTATGTGCATGTGACCAGATTTTACCAAATAAGTTACATTTTTATAAAACTAAATTTTAAATTGGATGTAAGAGGAATCCGCGGCAGCACCCTTTATAATTTCACTTTATAAACCTACACAACTAAACGGAAAGCTCATTTTTATAGAAAATTAATAAACTTATGCTCTGCTTTAGTTTAAATTTACCAAATAAATACTACATTATGATGGTTGATTTTCAAATATGTGTTCCTTGAATACTTTATTAAAAATATAAAATTAAAATTTAGATAATTTGTTTAATTTTTTATTCATAAATTCATGTTCAAAAATTTTCCAATTACCACGGTTTCTTATAGTGATTCAATAAAAGCTTCCCCTCTACTGAAATCTCTCTTTTTAATATTACGGCTCTTCAAAATCATAGATGGCTCTGGTAATATGCACCGACTTTGCAAAAGCTTTCGACTCCATCAGCCGTTGTAAAATTTTGGAACACATTTTCAAGTTCGGATTTTCCAGCCAGTTCGTAGCCCGGTTCAAATCTTGTTTGAGTAATCGAATCCAATATATTGAAATAGGAGATAAAACGTCAAATTGAATACAAGCTACCTCTGGTGTACCACAAGGCTCTCACGTTGTCCCATGGATTTTCACAATCTTCATAAATGGCATTATCGAAGTGATAAAGCATTCCAATATCCTGATGTTCGCAGATGACCTCAAAATCTACAAAGCAATCGAGTCAGTCGACGATGCCAGTAAACTGCAGGAAGATATTGACAACCTAGCGTTATGGTGCGCGTTTAATTTTCTGAGTCTCAATATTGAAAAGTGCAAATCTCTATCATCCGAAGATGGGTGGAACACCGTAAGTGGAAGTGTCTCACGGAAAATGAGAGAGTTGAGACGCCTCGAAAGAAGTAGGAATTCAGTAAGGAGATAACTCCAGCCGATAAAGGGCAGCGTCAGTGGAGCCTGCCTCGCGAAATAATACCTAACGATAGTTCCACGGGGCCGAACAGCATGGTTTATCGGGGTGATGGTTTAGTTGGTAGCAATCCAACACTTTCACGTTTTTGATATATGGGTACATACGTAAAGCCTAGTGAAGGTTCCTCTCCTCCGGCATAATAAAATAAAAAAATTAAAAAAAACCACAGACACAGACATCAGGCATCAGACACTAGAAATCAGATACGACACAGACATCAGACACATACACATGCGCAGACATATACATCAGACCTCAGACACCGCCAATGACACAGGCACAGATACACACATGTACATGATTAGTTGTAACATAATTGAAGCATAATTATATGCATTTCGATATTCACAAATTTACATTTTAGATCCATGTATTCGCGACCATTTTTGCTTGTTTCATGTTTAATTCTTAATTAGTTTCCAAAATTCATAAAAAATCCAACGAATCCATCGTTTGTACCGGCACCGGGCTTGCAAAAGTAATAAAAACGATGGATTCGTTGGATTTTGGAAACATCTATTTTGACAAAGGGGATTTTGACATAAATAGATTTTGTCAATAATAGATTTTATGATAGTGGAAAGTGGTTTATGACTAAAGTGGATTTTGTCACAGTGGATTTTAGAGAAATGGATTTTGATATAATGGATTTCGTGCGTAACCCGACTTTTGGTATTTGCATTTTGAAAATTTACTAACATTTTGAAAACTCATATTCTAATAAACAAGTTTTGTGTATTTGATCCGTTATTTATACATATTTCCAACATACAATTATGAGTCGTTCCTTTACGCGAACTTAAAAAAAATTTATTTTATTTTAATTACTTTATTTTTTCATGCTACACGTTTAGAATATGAAATACAAATGATTTTACAATCTTAATTCTATGCTTTATGTTTTACATATAATGCTTACTTTGCTAAATATTACATACGAATTTTCTTATGCTTCTAACTAATGGTCTTATGGTGTTTATGATATTGGAATATTGTTTGGCCTAATGATGTTAAGATGAGTCTGACCAATGCCTTCTAAACTACAGGCCTATTACTACTCTCATTTTTCGCACATGACGTCAATTTAAGTCTAAACCGAGACTGCGCAATAATAATTTTAAGATATTTACAATAACAAAGCAACTAGAGAAAGCAACAACAACGTCGACTTAGCGTGTCGTCATCATTTGGTGTAAAAGGCCTGTAGTTTAGAAGGCATTGGTCTAACAATGTAACTATACATATATACATACATGGTTATGTCATGCATGCAATACTAATGAAACAAGAATTAATGAAATAATGAAATTCTTTGCAACACAATCTTTGGAACCCTTATTTTTTTGAGATTTCTGTGGAATATTTGTTGCATGCAATAAATTTGGAATTTTTTTAGGACATATTTCACATGCATATTTTATTTGTTCCCATGCGATCACCGAAATTTGTACTAAACCATGCAACGGTTGCTTGACGTTAATGGTGCTGGTGTTGTCGCATTATATCTCTCTGCCACACGCAGCACGCTGCTCCAATTGTAAGACCCTCCCCCCCCCCCCCTCCTCTCTTGAAGCATTGTTTGGCCATATAAATATCAACACCAGAAAGATATGTTTTCCGATTATTATTGAAAAATTATTACCGGTTATCTTCGGAAATATTCCAGAATTTGTGAAAAGTAATAGCCAAACCAAACCCATAAGACTTCATTATATATTCGCGCAAAACAAGAAACGCGAATCGTACAGACAGATTTCTCTATAGTAAAAATCTACTAAATTGTATATAAACGCTTATACTACCAACTACTCATACCTCTAGCGTTTTAGCTGGATGACTCATTCATTTACTACTCGAGTCATATAAATACAAAAATAAAAAATTATTCAAAAACAAAAACAAAATAGAAAAAATAAAAATACTCGTATGTAGTCTAAAATGTCGAATAATAGACATCAGAACATTTCTGTTAATAGTTAAGAATTAAATTTGTAAGAAATCATAAATCACGGAGACCATACTCCTCGACATTGTCCATACTCGTATAACAAAATTATTTAAATACCCGTGGGAGATTTTCGGTGAAGTGTGATAACAAAAAAAATTGTTTATTATGTGAATCATTCATTAAATGTTTGCATTCGTCTCTGTCATGATGTGCGATGTAAATCGTGAGTGCGTGCGTGAGTGTCAATTAGAAAAAAGTTAGTGAACAATTATTGTTATCTATAGCAAAAATTATTAAACGTAATACGTAAATTAATTTATTATTTGTTGTTATCATTAAAAATTATTATTACGTTTCATAAAGTACGAGAGTATTTTATATTTACATTACTCCAAGGGAGATTCCTTGGTGTTACATAAAATGACGTCACAATACATTATCTTAAAAGTGAGTAAAGTTTATAGTTTTTCTGTTATGATTAATTTTGTTTGTGTCTAATCAATTTAGAACTGTGTCATAGTCTACATATCGTAAATAATTGTAGTGTATAAAATTAAGATAATTGAAATAATTTGGAAATAGAAAATATACAAATTACATTTCCCACGGCTCTAGAGTTTGTCGCACTGTATATGCGAGTACAAGTTTTTATTTTATTTCTCATCTCTATTCGTGTACAGCTCTAAGGCATGAATCATACCGGGATTTTCATTTTTGATATTTTTTATGTGTGATGAGGAAAAACAAGTAGAAATTGAACGAACCGAAAAACAGAAAATAAATAAATTGAATTTTCCGTTTTGTATACTGTGTGCCTGTATATAATGTTCTATGTTCTGTTACACACTTGTACGTATACGAACTGAATAAGTTCGTTTGAATTATTTATAAATTTCTTATAAATCAATAAATTTATGATTATTTTATTTATGCATTACATAATTTTCTTATACTGATAACGAACGTAAAGTATGCCATAATTAATTATAATTTAATTATTTTATGCTGCTTTCACATTACGTTATTATTAATCGTATAATAATGTTATCATAATATTATGTCTTTCGAATATTGTAAACGCGATCTTGATGGTTGAATTGTTTGGTATGGGGGCAAAATGTGGTGTTTAGCTGAATGAATCAACAATCAGGTGCGTGTCTACATTTTCTTTATATTAATCATCGTGCGCGGTTGTGTGACTGTTGTGAGGTGAGGTGTGTGAACTTTATCATACTCATATAGTTTTGTGAGTCATACAGTATGATATGTTGTCTTTGGAATATAATGAAATACGTAAGTCCAACGTAGAGCATAAACAGTTCCTTGTTCCGTATTGGTTTATAAGTAAGTTATCAAGTTCGATCAAGTTTATCGAACTGGTCAACCTTGCGAGCCGCTATTTTATAAGATAACTTCAACTAAACTGGCTGCTTGGCACATGTAGCAAACAAATAGTTATGTAACAACGATCCTACGGAGTATTAGTCGAATGGCAGTTTTATTTTACTACATTTCATTATTTCTTTACCTGACCAGTATTTTTAATCCTGCAAGGTTCACTAACCCTACAGGCTAAAGATTTGTAACTGAAAAAGTGTAGCAATGAAGAAGTATAAAATATTTTATCTTCGATAAAAAGTTGGCTAAAGTTTACTTTAAGTATACATCGAAAAAATAAAGTAAGGAGTATAAATTTTGAAAATTTTGAAGTGTTTATCAACAGTTTTTAGGCGGGGGAAGCTAAATTTTTTCGGAAAATTACCCCATTTTCCGGGAAAAATTCACTTAAAAAAATTGCGTATTATTTTATTCAAAATACGTACAAATGTGTAGCTGTTATAAAAAAAAATGATATTAGGATTGTATTTTAACAGTTTTTCGATAGTACAAGTAATTTTTCCAGGAAAATTTTGAATGTTTTTCAATTTTTTTTTACTTAGTTTAAAATTATAAATAAAATTTGACACTTGGAGGATTATATAAATTCTGGAAAAGTGGAAGTTTGGGGGCGGTAGCCCTCATCCTCTAAGGTATACAACGAATTAAAATTACATTAAAAAAAATTATATTTACAAAAGTTGAATTTTTTAACATTTGTGGCACTATCAGAAGTAGCGATAAGAGCGATAGAAACTCTTTGATCTGTATCTGCAAGGTTGACGAAGCAATTATTATTAATAAAAATAAAAAAAGTGGAAATTTTTCCGGGAAATCAAAAAATTTTCCGGAAAAATTTAGCTTTCCCCTCCTAAAAACTGATAGTAGGTTTCAGTGGTTGACACTTAGGCCTTTTTTGGCCCATTGTGATACCACGCATTCACACTACATCATTAACCCATTCACCTAATCACCTACTCACACAACTACAGTATACCACCTGCACATTGTAAGCTCCATGTCAACCTGTACATTGACATGGACGGTGGGTCGGCGCTGAATTCTACACTCCATCAGAGACCTTGTTAAAGTTAGCCGAAAGTTTCCAGGCGAAAGATAATGCACATAGTGTCTTGACTATTTCAGCCGAAAGTTAAACTCTTTTTATGCTCTCGCTCCTATCGATTTTTAAATTCCTATAAACTGAAATAATTTCTCCTTCACCCGAATGATATAACCCGACCCTAAATTCGAGTTCATGACTGATTTTTGCTGTATTCAAGATACTATCTGCATTATCTTTCGGCTGGAAACTTTCGGCTAACTTTAACAGTATCCATCAGAAGGTCTTAGATACTATTAAAGTTAGCCGAAAGAAACCAGCCGAAAGGTAAATAAATTGATAATGCAGATAGTGTTTTCGCTATCCCAGCCGAAAGTAAACAACATGGACAATGTTGAATAGTGTTAAAGTTAGCCGAAAGTTTCCAGCCGAAAGATAATGCAGATAGTGTCTTGAATATAGCAAAAATCAGTCATGAACACGAATTAAGGATCGGGTTATATCATTCGGGTGAAGGGAAAATTATTTCAGTTTATAGGAATTTAAAAATCGATAGGAGCGAGAGTATAAAATAAAGAGAGTTTAACTGTCGGCTGAAATAGTTAAGACACAATCTGCATTATCTTTCGGCTGGCAACTTTCGGCTAACCTTAACAAGGTGGGTCTTAGTTGTGTTTATTAACATCACCGATCGTAATCGATGATGAAAATTCGCTGTGCATCTAGCCTCTGATGGGATTCGAACCCAATACCTCCCGATCCAAGTGCCGAAGCTTTAACCACTGCTCCACTTGTCCGGTTAAAACTGATAGTAAACAATCCTGCATTTAAAATTTTCGAAAATTTCCTTATCTGTCTTTCTCGATGTACGCACGTAAAGTAAAATTACGCCAAAAAGTTAAATAAAAACATAGGCCAAGGTATTTAACGGGTCACATTTGGAACGCAATATTTAAAAACGCGAATTATCAAAACGCGATATTTCAAAATGCGATATTTCAAAACGTGATACGGTACAAAACGCCCTAAATCCCAGCTTTTATAAAAATAAAAAAATTTATAGTTATTTCAATTTTTATTTATAATCCACATAGGGGAAATTTAATTTCAGTTTATAGGAATTTAAAAATCGATAGGAGCCGGAATAGCATCGGGTTATATTAGGCGGGTCGCTGCGCTCACGTCGCTTCGCAATGCATATTCTGTACTATATCGCGTTTTGTACCGTATCGCGTTTAGAAATATCGCGTTTTGAAATATCGCGTTTCGAGCGGATCCCGGATTTAACTAAATACTACTAAAGCCATTCCAATCGTACATTAAATTTTTGGGGATCATTCAAAATATTCAAAAAATCATTAAATAAGTTTAAAATGACTTATTGCTACATCTTGTCATCCTCAATTTTAGAAATGTGTCCAAGTAAGAGCATTTGTCTAGAAAAAATATGTGTATTACTCCATGGGCTGCAGTCACTTAGCCTATCAAAAAAAAAATTCTAGAAGCATTCTTTTCACCTCTCAAAGTTCCTAATGTGTGATATTAAAAATATACCTATAGTTGATGGCTCCGACTTTTTAGCACCCCATCCAAAGGTTTTGACAAAAGTGATGATTGAATTCGTTTCGTCATCATTTGGTCACTAGTTTTTATCGTTTGGTCACTTACGATTAAATGGTTAATAAATAATGAATATTTCAACAACAAAAAATTTCCCGAGTAGCACTTCATTGCAAGAAAATCATACCTTTTTTATCAAAATTCGTTAGATCAGGATTAGTCACCACATTATGATGTTTGGTCATCAATGGGTCAGTTTTCATTCCGAAAAAATAAAATCAAAATTGTATTAATTCAATAAATTCAGGTTTGTCGCGTAATTGAAAATTTCATTTTCCGAAATTAATAGAAAATTCAATTGGAATATACCATTAAGACAAAAATATTTCTTTTTTCAAAGAACTGTCATTTAAAGTGGAAGACATAAGATATAATCAATTCAAGTTTTTGGTTCGTTGAGGATTGGTCTGGTCACTAGTTGATTTCGTTTGGTCATCCCTACATAATGATTTATTGCGAAAATTCATTAAAAACTCTTTGGAAATTTTGAATTTTTAAAGAATTTTCCAATAAATCCTTATGTAGAGGGATGACCAAATGAAAACAACCAGTGACCAATCTTAAGTGTCGTAAGTGACCAATTCTGACCAAACGATGACCAAACGAATTCAATCATCACTTTTGTCAAAACCTTTAGATGGGGAGCTAAAAGGGCAGAGCCTATTACATTTTCTAGCAATCTCTACAGGAAATAGCGTAGTAATAATGTTTCTCCCTGAATTTAGTTAAATAAAATTGTTTGCATCATGGCGAGTCACCTTCTTTTGAGGTTAAGTTGCTTCTTGCTGAGCTGCCATCTTCATGGTTTCTATTTCTGGACTTGATCTACTTATTGGCAGAATCCTTCGTAGGGTTTCGGCCGTTAAAACGAGAGCTTGCATTTTTATTTACCATAATATTAGTGCTACGCTTATTCATGACTGCAGCTCAGCCGATGTTGCGGTCGTGCTCGTTACCGTCGAATCCTCGAATTCATAGCAAACCCTGGTGATATTATCTGCCTATCTACCTTATGACTCTATTTCACCTCCGCTTTCGGAAGAATTTACAGGCTGCGATGCTATGCTCATCACTCTTTATGGAGTAGCTCGAATCAGCTCGAACAATAGAGGTTTATCCCTGTTTACCTGGTTCTAAATGTACTTCTGAGCTTAAAATTCTCAATGTAGGTCGTAAATCGATTTTAACCAATTCAGTTAGGTGAGAAGTAATTGATGTTATCGATTTACTCTGTAACTGGAGAGTGACGGATGGTATTCTCATTCTAACCACAGATGTATCTTTTTTAACTTAAACCTTAAAAGGATATCCCTTACATCTTACCGCAATAAGAAGTTAACCGATAGGGATTCGTTACATCTCCAGCTCGAACCTCGCCTCAAGACATTGATCTGCTATCATTTGAAAAATATTACACTCTTATTCCCAAATAAGCGACTTAGAATAAGTGTTTTTGGTATTCTAATCTTAAAAAAACTAAGGAAAATTACAACTCAAGAATAAAGCTATAAGGCCTGCTCTTCAGATTGATTGGCTTTATTTGTTGGTAGCTCAAACAGAAAGAATATTAAAAACGTTACTTCTTGGAATACATTTTACAAAGAAATTAATAGTATTTCTGGTATCGTCAGACAACATAGGATTCTCACGAAAAAGGATTCCTGCAGGCCTGATGTTATGCGACTGCCTTGTGGCACGCTTACCTCTTACAGTAGATCCTCCTCAAATTGAGGAGTTACTGCTTTAAGTTCATTTTGCTGGATGCGACGTTATCACTCTGATTATGTTGCGTCCAAGAATCTGTACGGCATCACTCCCGATATTCTGCGTTGGAGTATATTCTAATTTGCACGTCTTCTGAATGTATTTCCTCTCATTCAGGATCATGCTTCAACTCTTCCAAGCATGCATTGCTATTGTAACTGTTTCACAATGGTGAAACAGGAATAGAGTTGTTTTTATTCCTAAAGCCGGTACTGATAGATTAATAGGGAAAACAGATTATACTAACCCCAAGGCATTTCAGCATATCAATGTGTCCTCAACCTTTCTAAAAACTTTGAAAAGGATTTTCGAGAGATTTACTTGAGATCGCGTGAGTTGACATATCATATAAAACTGCTCTACATAAACTTGTAACTAGAATTAAAGCTTCGTTTAACAATAAAGAGTTTGTCGTAGGCACTTTCCTGGATATTGCGGGTGCTTTTGATAGCGGGTCGTTTTATACCATCACTGATGATTGGGTAAGATTTGGCATTGACCAATTGCTAAGATCGAACTGGGGTGGTCTTGTAGATTCAGTTAGAGTTTGGAAAGGGTGGCTCCACGGTGGTGTTTTGTCACCTCTCTTATGGCGCCTAGCTATTGATGAATTACTAACAGATTTGGGCGAGGTAGAATACGCAATGTTGACACGTAATTTATTACATAAATTACATAGCACTTTTTTCATCCCTGTGGCACTATATTTTGGTAATTCCCTGGGAATAGGGAATTGGAGAACTGGGATAAGAAAATTTCTGGCATACTGAGGTAAAAAGCTAGTGGTAATATTTTTGAAAACAAAATAAAATTGGGAATAATTTTTCCTACCAATTTAGATATTGAAAAATTATTCCCAATTTATAAATAATTACGTCAAACTTTCCTCCTCTGTATGGCATCGGCAATGTAGGTGGACGACGTCGAACAATCAAGGAAATGATCCTGCACGATTAGATTTAAAAAAAATCGCCGTTAAACTTGTCATTGTTGTGAGTTAATGTTTTACCTGGATAATATACTCAGCGTGCACGGTTAGTAAATTAACACAACTTAAACTGTGGTGGACCACAATTAAAAACTAATCACAGCTTTGACCGGCGATCAAAATGAATTCATGTATACTTTCTAGCTAGCCCGATTTAATCTAGGATCCATTTCTATCATTCGATTCAGTCTCATTCCAAATAAACCTGGGTAGGAACCAAGCGCAAATTTTATCGATTAAAAAATCAATAAAATATCCATAAAATTCCAAATAAGATTGTACCAGGCCTGTGATTTTACTGGGTGATTAAAAAACGAAAGTTCAATCTCAAAACATTACATTTGACTGAAATGTGAAATTAAAGTATGCAAGAAATGCATGTCTGTCAATGAACAAAATATTTGTAGCCCATTTCAACTCGATTTTTTTAGTTTGACCAAATTTCAGAAGATGTCAGCAAAATATATTTTTTTTTTATTTAAATTATTACAACTGAATACAATTCAGCTAATAATTTTTCTTTCTTAATTTAGTCTCTTGTGAATGAGGCCCATTGGCCAGCTCCAGTTATAGGTTATTTACTTCAGTAGTCTTTGCTCTGGTGTTCTTAATCCATTAAATCAATTGGTTTCGTTCTCTACAATCGTCTTACTGCATGTGAAGTGTTTAACTTACCACGGAGCTCTTCTTTTACATGTTGATAAATACATGGCCCATGAATTACTGCAGTTTTATTATTTCTTCTTAAACCGTCTGGATATTTAGGTCCAACAGAGGACATCTGAGCCTGGTATCTAAGGTCATCCCTAGATATTTGGCCTTATTTGCAAACGGACTCTGATGCCCGTTAATGATTACAGGTTTGCAACTGACTTTCAGATTAGTAAAATTGAGCCCAATTCGCCACATTTTTGTACATTTTATGATTTTGTCACATGCTTCTTGAAGTTTCGTTGTCGATTCCTTGATAGTGTCTCCTATTGAGAGAACTTTAGTGTCATCAGCAAATGTTGCAAATGTAACATCGTTTAATTGAGGTAAATCTCTGGTGCAGAGCAGATAAAAAAAATACGTTCCAAAACACTACCCTGCGGGACTCCTGCCGAAATCTTTTTTAGCTCGGAATATTCATCTTCATATTTCACCTTAAAGTGGCAATTCTCTATGTATGATTTCAAAATCATATAATATGCCTTGTACCCTTTATCGCCAACATATTTGTTTAAATTCTCGACAAGCTATAGATTAATGGTTATATTATACCAGTTATTAGAATTTCGTTTTAAGGATACTGTAACAACTACAACCAGGTAGTAAGTTTTGTCGTTCAATAAGAGATAGCACTATTCAGTTCGTCGTTTTATTTTTCACTAAATGGTACTACTTCTTTATGAACTAGAAATTTATCACTACACGATATTCAATTTTTTCCATTATCAAATAATACTGCCTTCACATCAACTTTGAACAGCTGTTAATTAATAAGAATGGGTTGACAGATTTACATGAAACTTCACACGTGTTCATAAAAAAGTAGTACCATTTTTAGAAAAATAAAACGACGAATTTAATAGCACTATCTCTTATCGAAGGACAAAACTTACTAACCAACCTAATATTAAATCTCTAGTACAAACCAACGGCAGTTTAGTTTAGACCGCGTTTTAGTCGGGAAAATCGAAATGAGACACACAGCATAAGTTACTTGGAAATATATATTCATGTTATTAATAATAACTTCCATTAACGAAAAGCTCCGGAAACAGAAGTTCATAATATGTGGATCATATACAATCACTATACTGTCGCGGATTACAAGTAGTTGCCGACGTTGTCTACGGGTGTCGATATCGTTCACAACTAGTCGACATTAGCCGTGTTTTATTATTCGAGCACTATATGGAGCCGAATGGTCTTAATAGTTTCGGGTAAACATTTAATGCTTCTATCTGACTTATTACAGGGCACCCTACATATTGTAGAGTTGTGGTACACTGAGAAAGGTTTGCATGTTAATCCGCCTAAAACTAGTTTACTAGTCTACACGAGACTAAGAAATGTTATCGAATTGGCCGCTCCTTCTTTGTTTGGAGAAACGATTACTAGTGCGGATGTCGTCAAACATCTTGGTGTTATCTTGGACAGTAAATTTTCCTGAAAATTTCGCCTGAAAACCAAACTGCAAAATGCTACTGCCACACTTTGGCAATGTAGAAGAGCATTTGGGAAATCCTGGGAACTGATTCCAATATTGCTGATATTTATTTATAAATCGCTGGTTTTACCTATGCTATCTTACGCTACTGACAGTTAGAGGCATTCCGGTGCTATGCCTTCAACTCTAATTATTGCCTTGAAGAACATCTTGTTCCTGACCCCGCCCGCTTCAGTCTTTCATTCTAGGAGCAATCTGTTCCGCTACTTTTCGACTGTGGTGTATTGTAGCCTGGAACACTCTCGGCTCGATTGTGGGGCATAGGCAAATTTTACTTACTACACATAATCTATATCAGAAATCAACATGGTTAATGACAAATTGCTGCCTGAAGTTTGCTTCAACAGGCCCTTCTGAATTTTAACAACCTGGTGGCTTGGTCCCGTTTTTCGCTGACGGCTCTCACTCTGATTTTGGTGCGGGTTTTTTTTAACCTACTGCTCTTCACTATAGATATTATCGAATGGTAGTTTAGATACAGATTGCACAGTGTTTCGGGCAGAGTTGGTGGAACTTACGCATTGTACGATTGATGATACTATATGCTAGTGCGAGACATAATTTATTACTCTATGTACATAATTACAGATAGTAAAGCGTTCTTAACGCACGTTGAAGAATTTTCGAACCATTTGCAAATTTCCAGCTCAGTATGATATTGAGGGTAATATGATTGATAAGTGTTTAGCAAAAGCAGGTTCTCGATTGGAATTGTTTGGAGCTCCCTTCAAATCCATTAATGGTAAAGAAGCAATCATGAGATTCGTTCATCAGCAATGGGACTTCTAAGCACTTTATCAGTGAACTTAATTTGAGGTTAACTAAGTACACCTTCGCCCTATCTCTTAAAAAGATCAGCTGAGAATGCTGGTCGTTATTCTCACAGGTCATGGCCGTTTCAATCAAGTGCTTCAATCATTATTTGCAACGAATAGGATTTGTTCACGACTCCCTGTTTGCTCACATTTACATTATCAAGAACGCTAAAAATAATTTCCACTTTGCTTATTCGCAAATTGCTATATCCACATAATATTTGGGTTTCGGTGATTATTTTGGTGGTATGAGTGTCATCGAAGTCGAGTATCACAAAAATGGCTTGTCGATGACCTGGTGGTGTGTATTTACGTTACAAAAATTTGAAGAACTGCACCATCATTTTGAGCGTTCAAGCTCATTTATAATGACGATCACAGTTCAATTTCTTTCAAACAAATGTATTGTCCTTTGACAAGTGCTTAAAGAAGTAGTTAAATCAGAGATCACAAAGAAAAAACATAATCGCCATATACAGCTGCATTGTTTACAAGCCTTACACCCAAAAACACAAAAGCTCTTATGGTTGTTGGTTAAAATTAGGCTGTGGTTTTTGGCGATGTGCGTGTCGGCGATGTGGATGTCGGCAATGTGGATGGATTTTGTGGTTGTCATGTGGTTTCGGCGAAGTGGGTGGCGGTCATGTGGGTATCATGTGTGTCTCGAGGATTTGGTTGTCGACGAAGTTGGTGTTGGCGACGTGCACATATGCGAAGTGGGTGTCGACAATGTGGTTGTGTTTTTATCGGCCAAAATTCCTGTCGGCGATGTTGTTGTCGGCCATCTGGCTTCTCGTAGCATTAAACGCATTATTAAATGCATTTTTTTCGTACATACTCATACGCAGCTGCAATGGGGCAATAAGTCATAGTGATCTGATCTTGTTTTACAATTACTGAACTTCAGAACAACTAAAGGGTTGTCAAATTTGAGTTATATTTTTAAATATTCCGCCATTTAAATTTTTTGTACTATAAAAAATCATATTTTATTTGACAGATGACAAGTACAAACATTCCGGTTAGTTAAAATACAGAGATATACGATTGAACAACGTGTTTCATTAATAAAACTTATTTTAAATGCGGTGAAAGGTATTCAGAAGTTGGAAGAAAATTTCGTTCAAAATATCATTGATAAATAAGAGGTTCAGTTGAAGATCAGAGAAGCAGAATTTATTATCGTAGTGGTCGTTCAAGTGAAAATATTGCAGCTGTTAGCACAAAGAGCCAAGAGCATCAATTCGTCGTCGTTTACAGCAATTAAACCTCAAACCAACAACTTTCTTCAATATTTTACCCAAAGATATTCATGTTAAGGCTATCAAAATACAGTTTACACTAGAATTAAAGTCCAATGGCGACGCATTACATCAGCAATTCGTTAATTGGTCCATACAAAAACAAGAAAAAATGTCAATTTTTTCAAGCAAATTATCTTCACCGATGAGGCTCATTTTAATATTTGTGGTTATGCCAACAAACAAAACTACCGCATTTGTGCTGAAGAAAATCCTAGAGAATTGTTTGAACATATACTGAAACCAAAAAAGGTACTGTATGGTGTAGTGGCGTAATTGGTCCCTATTTTTTCGAAAATCAAAATGGCGATGCAATTACTGTCAATGGAGCTCGATATGGAGAGATGGTTAGAAACTTTTTGGTAGGGTCAATTGGAAGATATTGATGTGCAGAATATGTGGTTTCAACAGGACGGTGCAAAATGCTACACAGCTACGGAATCAATCGATCTTTTGAAAGAGAAGCTTAATAATCGAATAATTTCTCGAAGGACAGACGTGAATTGGCCACCAAGATCATTCGATTTAAGGCCAGTGGACTTCTTTTTATGGGGTTTTTGGAAGAGTAAAGTTTATGCGGATAATCCTCAAAACCTCAAAGACAACATCGTCGAGCAAATATCCCTAATTCATTATGCGAAAAATTTATTCAAAATTTTGGTAAAAGATTGACAACTTGCCGAGCTAGCACAGGAGGTCACTTGAACGACATTCTTTTTCATTATTAACCGGAACCAATATGTACTTTAATTTCCAATAAAAATAAATAAAAATTTCACATTATTTTTATCTTTTATTTAAAATTTAAAAAGATACCTCAAATTTGAATACCCTTTATAGCTCGTCGTTAGACTCCTCTTCGAGTGGCCGTTGTAATTCAGTTTACGCCAATGAAATTTTACAACTCGAAATGCTTGATGGGTTGGTTAGTCGCAGGGCAATAAATATAGTACTGATTTAGATCAATATGGCCAGCTTTATATAAATGCAGACGATTAGTTTTCAGCGGTTGTCACGCGCAATGCATCTAACTTTTCGATTTGTTTTGAAATCACATAGCGGGAAATAATGTTACTGACCTCAGCGAACAACTAAATCAGTTTAATTCAACAACCATGCAATTTCATATTAAAAATTGTTCACGGATTTTAATAATAAATTATAAAATAAAAAATGAGGAAAATCATTTAAAAGAAAATATGATTTCACTTCCGAATTATTTTATAAAATATATAACACGACACCTTAACCTGTAAAGTCTATAATACAATACGTAAGATCCGACTGTAAATGATTATCACGTACAAATGTCATAAAACTCATAACTTTATACCGAGTACTAAACGGTTTACAGAAGCAGATACAATCTACATTTTCGATTCGTGTGCTTCGTCTAAATTCCATAATTTAATATTGCAAACGTTACAAGCACATTTTTGATTTTCTCATGAAATTGCACAAAAACCGTTTTTTTTTTTTTTCTATATATAAAAGTAATAAACATAGTTTATATCTTTGGACGAGTATATTTCATGCATATTTCTACAAAACAAAAAAACTATTTTTTATGCAATAAATTATTTTTTATCTAGATAATTAGATCACATTTGTAAAATAATGCGCTTATTAATAATTTTATTCTATTTTTAAAATTTGAGTTTTATTGCAAATTTGCGAAATTAATAAAATTCACATAATAGCGGCCGGCGAACTGTTTATGCTCGTATAGTCGTATGTTGGGTATATAAACAAACGTTTCTGTTATATTTATAATTTGATTGATGAATCACCTAATTTGCAAATTTCAAAAAAATAAATGAAGTTTTGGATGGTTCTACTACGCATGCACCATAATTAAATATGGAAGGGCAGCATGGGAGCAACAGGTGATTATTACGTACAAATAAATTCAGCGAGAGTCACGAATTTATCAATATAAGGTTTTCTCTATTCACGAGACTGAACTAACTGCATCTTGTAGGGAGACAGGTGTAAATCTGGGGCGGTATGTTGTACCATCACTTCGAATCGAAATTCGAAAAAAGTCGAATCGAAAAAAGTGATAGTTGTATCATTTCTGACTTTTATCGTTTTTTAATCTTGCAATACTTTTTCTAGAATGAAATGTCAGCTACATTTATTATTACTTTGGTTTTAAATGATGAAAGTTTATTCGCGATTCGAAAATGATATAAAATTCGAAGTGATGGTACAACATACCGCGCCTGAATACATTATTATGTGCGTATAGTTGTTATTGGAATGCCCAATTTCTTCCACACTTTCACTAATACGCTCAATATTTTCTTGACCAACTTGTTCGATTTCTTCCTGTACGCCTACGATTACTAGTGGTTTCGTTCTGCTCAAGTCGATCCACTGAACATCGAATTGTTTGGCCAGTAGGCGCCTGTTGTTAACCGTAGGTTCTTCGGAATCCTCCGAGTGGTAACGTTAATGTTAAGTGTGTCATGTCTTGGCCAATCATGAAGAAATTAGGCATGTTGGATAAAAATGTGATAATAAAATTATTTTTGGGAGAAGTTCTGAAATACGGCCACCTGTGGAACTATTATGGTAATTCCCCAGGAATAGGGAACTGGGGAAAAAATTTATATGTAATTTTTGTTCAAATATTTTTTTTCGGTATACTAAGGTAAAAAGTTAGTGTTAAGTTTTTCGAAAACAAAATTAAATTGCGAAAGTTTTCTCTGCCAATATATGTAGATATGGAAAAATTATTCCCAATTTATAAATATTAAAATCAAAATTTTCTCCTCAGTAGGCCTGAAAAAAATTGAACAGAAATTACATATAAATTCTTTCCCCAGTTCCCTATTCCCGGGGAATTACCAGAATAGTGCCACTGGGGAGCTCAGTCATTTTTTAACCGATTATGATGGGATTAAGTTTGTTGTGGAATAGGGCTACTTAAACGGAATTTAGAAAATTTTAAACCGATAATGATGGGGTTGGGCATGTTTGATGGAAATCTCATTATAAAATGATTATTGGAAGAAGTTATGGAATATGACCACCTGAGACGATCCCTGCCATTTCGTAAACCGATTATGATGAGATTGGGTTTGTTGGATGGAAGTGTTATCATAAAATCGTTTTTGGAAGAAGTTCTGAAAAATGATTATGATGGGATTGAGCATGTTGGATGGAAATCTCATTTTAAAATGATTTAGGGAGGAAATTCTTGAATATGGGATGGAACTCAGATATATATTAATCGGCCACCTGGGAGGGAACTTCACCATTTCTTAACCGATTATGATGGGTTGGATTTGTTGGATAGTAATTGGATTCTAAAATGAATTTTGGAAGAAGTTTTGGAATATGCTTATCCTCCCTTGGAACACAACTCGGCCAAAAAATTTTAAATAATATTTTTAAAAGTTGAAATTTTTGGTTTAATTTGGGTGATAGCCAGATATTACTTTTACATTGAGGAGAGGTTACCGAGACGTTGAAAGTTTGGTTTCGAATTAATGAAACATTGGACTTTTTAAATTAATCAACCACTTGAGTTATTTGCCCGAGCGTGACTCGGTGGCATAGTTCGATTGTTTTTTTTTTATTTGCCCTAGTCTTGCTCGGGCAAAGCTTGTTTTGTGACTTAAAAAAAATTGAAAAAAAAACATTGTATTCACATTACTTGGTAATTTTTTTTCGAAAGAAATGTAAAAATAAACTGACAATTTACGAACACACTTTCTCGAAAAAAGCCGTCACTTAAGTGGTTAAAAAATTCTGTAGTCTCGTCAGACTGCAGTGACCAAACTTTAGTAATTAAAAATGAAAATAAAACCCGGTGCAGGTTCTATACCTCCGCTAATCCACACTGCATATTTCAGCTGGCTGGCTTTCAGCGGCCGGAGGGTGGGAGGTCGGGGGTACTGAGGTATAACTAGATTTTCTGCATTGTTTTGATTGAAATTTCAGATGAGTTAGAATACACTGCAGAGAGAGAAAATGGAATCAGAAGAATCAATTATTATCGTATACTAAATATTTTACAAAAGTAATATTTGTTGAACTGCAAGATAGATTTGGTAGTAATATCACATCCAGCTTTAACATCAACACGATATGTGGAAGAAATACTGTAAAAACTTATTGACTTCTTGACCATTTTTTTTTTTACTCAAAAAAATCATAAAAAAAGAAAATAAAATAAAACGGGTTCCAATATCGAAAAGAAGACAAAATTTTCTTCAATTATGTAGGAGCAAAATTATTTTTTTGAAATGTGTTATTTTACCAAGTTAGAAGCATGGCTTCTCGAAAAAAAAAATCTGTTCCTTTTATTTTTTGGCGCATTTCGTAGTTTGGTCACTGCAGTCTAATGAGATTACCGATTTTTTTAATTTAAAGAACTCAATGTTTTATTAAGTCGAAACCAAACTTCCAACGCCTGAAATGAAACCGTAGATAAATAGTCCTAGTGGCATGTACGGTTAGTTCAATCTTCTTGAGTTAAATTATCCCTATAATTATTTGTGTTATATCATAGTAGATCGGCACAACCACGGGATATCTGTTGGTATACGTAAAGAAAGTTCAAAAGCGGAATAAAAGGTTTTGAACATAACCTAAAAACAAGTAATGTTCTCTCAAATTCAGATGTATCCTCTTTTATCTTCTTTCTGGTGAAGTGATCACCCAACAGTTTGCAACATGTTGAGTAAAATTAAGACCAACGAAATGAAAATTATGAAACATGATCACAACAGTTGTGACACCTGCAAGCACTAAATGTGATCTTATTATTGGTCTTTTATTGGTCAACATACATCCAATTAGAAGTTTGGACCTTGCTTGGCAAAATAGACGTCTACGGTAGAATTTTGGTCATGCTATAGTGCAGTTCGCAGGGGCGCTGTTCAGCGAATGATTCATCCAAATGGTTTAATATCATTGTACAGTATATACGACTTCATTGTTTTTTCGGCTTTTTTAAAGGAGTCACATTTTCATCCAACACCCAATCGCATCATAACCGCGGTTAAGAAATGGCTAAGTTCAGTCTCAGATGGCCATATTCCAAAACTTCTTCCAAAAACCGGGATTTTGCAATACGGGATTTCAAGGGATCCGGGGGAGGTAGTTCATAGACTATGAGCGCATTTATCGCGGAAGCTGGCAAATTATATTTTACTATAACGGCCCTACATAAGCTTATAACTAGGATAGAAAAATCACTCCCAATAAAGAGATTACTTCTGGACACTTTCCTATTACGGAGCTTTTAATAGTGCTGCATTATAGTGAATTGGATTAACTCAAAAAATCACTGTGGTTTCTGTTAAATACTTAAATATTTTATGGGATTTAACGCAATATGCAATTATAATTGAAATCAAGACCAAAAACTTGGAAATTATTTATTTGTCTCTAAAACAATGGTCTTACCACTGTGATAGTATGCAACTGTGTCTAATGGTCGATATCGTAGAGTAATAGGATCACGTAAACTTTTTCTCATTCTAACATAAGGCAATAAACTCGCTGATCCAGATTAATTTACACCGAGCTAGACTTTTTTGACCATTTTATTTGGTTTTGGTTGAGTGGTTACTAATTATTCAAGCCGCCGTACGTTAAGTGTCCTGCGATGTTAAAATATGTGGAAATAGCCCAGATTGCTCTTTCGAATGGCTGTAGTTGATTAGATTTTATTATGAATTTCAGCAAGCTAAAGTTGACAAACATTGCTTTACGAACTGGATAAGGTTGAAATTGGTTTGCAATTTGGAACTTGGGGAACCTGATTCATTTGTTCAAATGATCTCTATACTATATATGCCCATGGCTTGTTGCCTTGGGTTATTTCTTATTTCACCCAAGTGAACGCCAATGTAATCGGATATTCTTCTACGACATACACCAGCTTTAGGTCTATTATGAAATTTTCCATAGCGTTTTATCCACAGTATTGACTTATTTGGTAATGCCACAAATAACGAATTTTATACAGATGAACAAGTTAAATGGAGAAAAGATGTATATAAAATTTAAAAACAAAAATTTGAAGGGGAAATCTGTATAGCAAGCGAAAGGCTATATAAAATGTTCATTCAACTGAATGGTCTCTTTTCTTCTTTCACTTCACAAATTAAGAAATGAATTTTTATTAAGAAATGAATCCGAAGTACACATGCACATGCACATGCACAAAACTAAAATAAAACATTTCATTTATATGTATGCAGCTCTCAATGGTTTATTTACATTTATTTATCACGCATTGGAAATTTGTTTTCGAACTGAAAAGCAGTAAGAAAATTAACTTTTTATATTGAAAATGACAATATTAGCTTAATAATTATAAATCAAATTTAAATATGTACTAAATAATTTATGATAACATTTTGGAATTATCATTTATTGAGTATAATATACCTATACCTTAGACAAGCAAATTAGATTTTTCATTTGAACTAAAAAATGAAATCAAAACAAACTTCTGATAATTCCAATGTCATCGTTGTATCTGTGATTTTTCGATAAACTGCGTATACGTATACGCAAAAAACAAAATATTTTTGATTGTATGCGGCTATTTACAGAAAATGAAATCGCAGTTTAAATTTTTACGTTTACATAGGATGAAATATCTGTTTTAGGTTGTCTCAGCCTATACCAACCACATAATTCAATAATAAATTCAAATTTGAATTTGTTAATAAATACGATCGAGTATCGCGCATATAAAAAGTATATTTAAAGTTAATTTTTTTACTGCTTTTCAGTTCGAAAACAAATTTCCAATGCGTGATAAATAAATGTAAATAAACCATTGAGAGCTGCATACATATAAATGAAATGTTTTATTTTAGTTTTGTGCATGTGCATGTGCATGTGTACTTCGGATTCATTTCTTCATAAAAATTCATTTCTTAATTTGTGAAGTGAAAGAAGAAAAGAGACCATTCAGTTGAATGAACATTTTATATAGCCTTTCGCTTGCTATACAGATTTCCCCTTCAAATTTTTGTTTTTAAATTTTTATATACATCTTTTCTCCATTTAACTTGTTCATCTGTATAAAATTCATTATTTGTGGTAATGCCAAAAACCATATTATGATTTATTCGCAATGACAGTGCAAAATTTCATAATATCACATTTTCGGTAATATTACAAGAAAAAAATCAAAGATGGCGATCGGAGAAGAACACCTACCTTTTGACGTTTTGAAATCATTTCGAAATTACCTAAAATTTTAAAAAATTCACGAAAATTTTATTAAAAACTTTGAAAAACTACAAAAATGAAACCTAAATTTAGTGGAAAAATTTAGATAATATTCCAACCTGACAATGTTGGCTATGATGTTACAGGATACAATGTTGCTGCATGAAGTACATAATCGACCATTATTGCCCTTGTCAACTTTTTAGGTTTACGGCCTATTTTTATAACTTATAGGGACTACAATTTTAAATTTGAACTCGTCAATATTTATATATGTAAATGCAACTTTAACTGTTTTTTTTATGATTTTATGGAACGTAAATACAACCGATATACACGTGATCGTTTGTGATATCTCACAGATGACGTCGCTTACTGCAGCTCCGCATTATGTCAGTCTATTTAACCGGGATCTATCTATAAATTTATGCAAGGTGAATCTCATTATTCTACCACATCTTCAACTAAACAACTGTAGTATAACCCATTGTAGAGTCTATATGCCATCTCTCTCTATAAAATAACGTCATATAGCAATATCTTTAAGTCATTGAGGCCATTAGTATTCTATAGGTGCACTGTACATACAGATGACGTAGAAGGTTCGCGATTATCAGCACATAGAGCCAGGTAACAATAACAACCATCAGTGGGAGAAGCTTATATACTGAGGCTTTTATTTGCAAAATCCCTATACGAATTCACCTAAAGCCAGAAATTCGAAATAACGCAGTGTTAGTATTTTAAAGCATTTTGATTTTCTATATTATTCTGTAAGTTTATTTCAGTGCCAAGCATTCAATTTTAGAGATCGTGGAAATCGGAAAAATTAATAAGGCGTGGATTGCCAGTAGATTTCTTCTTTCATTTTTAATAGTAATTTCCTGTAACTATCAGCTTCATAAACAAATTTATATTTGTTCAGTTTTCAACCACTACGCGATATTTAAAAAAGTACTAAAAAAGTAGCGCTGTTGGTTGTTGGGGTGTTGAAATATCAACACAGTCAAATTTACAAGGCGAGTGAACGTTTAATTTATATAAATATATAAATTAAAAATTCTCAGTCGTCGAAAATTTGTCATCAAGTAATTAAATTATAATGATTAATTATTAATGAATGTTCTAATATTATAAAACACTAATTATCAATAATAATCTTTAAAATATAAAATAAATCTATCTAAATAGTATTCCATAAAGAGTTCATTTTTCGTCAAATTCACATTTTCCATGTAAGTAAAACTATTCTAATTATTTTACAATGTCAAATAAAGTTTATTCGATTTAAATGAATAACGATTAACGACACTTTAACAATCAAATCTGCCATTTGTATGTACAAATCTGTAATAGTTTAACAATTCAATACCGCAACAACCATCGGAGATATCTACTTGAGCTTAATTGACCACAAAAGGACAGGTCACTTTATCTCATTTGGAAAATAATTTCACCCTGGTAGAGATTGAAAATATCAACTAATATGACTAGATAGTTTTCTGCTGGAACGATAACATCACCAAGGACTGTGAGATTGCAAATAAAACTAAACATTGTTTATGCAAAGCAAACTATTTTGTTTACTCTTGTAAAGATTTGAATATTCCATATCGCTTGTAATCGTAATCGGTCATTAACTGTAAACAACGAAGTCTATATACGAAGAGTCGCCATAGAAATGCCATTGTAATCACTTAATGACACACTAAATCACTTCTGTGATAAAAACGTTGATTAGTTGATTTTGTACTCCAACAAGTGATTCATCCGACTTCCATATCAATATAACAGAGGGAGGCTTACATAATAGAAATCATACAGTAAGGTAATTGTATTAGATATTACATTTAAAGCATACTTGTGTTTTATGATTCATTCGATTTAACTTGAAGCGAATGAGATAAAGCGATCATCCAAATAAATTACAACTTATGTATGAATTGTTATTTTGTGGTAATAAATGGTCATATTATAGAATAATGAAGCCAATGTTATTGGTATAACATTCAATTTCACGGTACTTTATATTTTAATAAACTCTTAATTCATTACACGGCACCAATAATTTCTCTCTAACTATTTTTTTTATAATGCAGGCGTATGTTTTGGTGATTTGGTACTTTTACGATTTATTTATCAAAATTGGAACAAACAACCGAACCACGTTTTTTTATTTTACCTTCACACAATTGCGACAATAAAATGAAAACTATGCGCGCCAACTAATTATTAATTTGCAGGAAGGATTTGCAATCGCCTTTCGATGCATTTTTACGTTCGATAAATTCGGAAAAACATTATTAAATTCATACCTTTACCTCTGCAAAAAATTTCTAATTTATGGGTTTTACCTTACCCTACTGACACTATTTTACTTTCCATTATCATTGTGCCACTATTACACATTAAACTATTTGACAAATTCACAGCGATTTGGTTGAGTTCATGGAGGGCGAAGGAGAGTCTATTCTCTGACTCTTGGAGTGGGTGGGAATTAATTAGCCTCGGCGGGCAAACTCAAAGCCATGGCAATAATTTCATGAATGCAAGTGGTACGCAAAGGGAAATACTCGAAAATCGAAAAGAATGTTTGAGGAAACACAATTTGATGATATATGCAAACTGTTTGGCTGCGGAAGATATCAAACATTTAATTCACAAATATGTTCTGCATTTTACTGAAATATACACGAATGGGAATAAAGGTATATAAGAATGTGTCTGGATTTATGCATTATTTTTGACTAAAAGGGAAAGAAAATGTTTGGAATATTTCTGGAAATCTTTCGATTTGCTTCTTAGGGTGGTACTACGAAGTACTATTTACAAAGCGTATCGGTTAGCGTTTTTATGTTGTTAATGCCATTCGTGATTCAGCAGCCCAAGTTTATACGTTGCTACTGCTGAATCGTGACATGTGACTAATTCGTCTTTTAGACTTGAATATCGCACTCCCTTTAGCGATCAACTCAACTACCTGACCTCCGCTCAACACTCGAATTTAGAATCCTTGGCTAGGCCTAATCCAATATGATCTTTTCTCTATATCGGACGAACCAATTAGGTACTCCGATTTTCTGGCCTTGCACACTCTCTATATAGTGTTTCAGTTTTAGATGTGTTTGAGAGATGTTTGTTCAGTTTGTTCAAACCGAAGAGAACTCAAAACATGCGAGGATATGCCGAGGAGATAATCCACAACAGCCCTAGATTCAGATAATACATAAATGATATCCATAACACGCAGGTTGCGAGGTTACTGATTCTCAAGCAGGTCACTGAGTTTAATCTGTAAGTTAAAAACACCTAGAGAGTGAAGCCATATACATAAAACATAATGCAAAACCTCCTGTGTCTGTTTGACAAAAGTCAATCTTGACAAAATACAACACAATATATAATAAGACACTTGTCTGTTAAGTCTCACTGCATTCAATCCAGTTTTCTTAAAACTCATCTAATGTACAACTAAATAAAATCACACATCACATCTTTGCGTTAAGATATGCAACAGAGTGTTTCTTACCGAAACCCGCTTCTAACTTTAAGTTAGGACTCGGACAAGCAAAGACACTCGAAATTGTCAGAGCGATACTGATTTAGTTGATAATTACCTCCACACTTCGAACAAGTATTAGGATATTTACATTCATTCGAACTATAATGAAACGGTTTGGCACTGAAAACTTGAGCATGTATACATTTCCTCTTAAAAACACTGCGGTGCACCTAAAGTTTATATTTAATATATGTATATAAATCGGTTCACCATTTTATAAGTTACACTATCGAAACCATTTGGTGCTTCATAACTGCACCTTGCTTGCCAAACATCAATTTGAAATATTAATCATCTTTGGAATCTCAAGTAAGTTTTTCTTCTCAAATGTATGAGCCAGACCTAATGAAAATACGTGGTTTTCGTACTCGTAGGCGTTCTTGAGGAGATCCGTTCAAATATGTATATCCAAATCGGTTAAAAGCCTTTTCGTCACCCTCACCTCACACAATCGTATATGATCCTCAAGATTCGAAAATTGTTTATCCTCTGCAGAAGCTAATTAAATTGCGAGAAACCAAAAACCACATTTTCACTCGCATTATTTGCATTAAATTACAATTCCTGTGAAGTGTGAAAATTAACGTATTTCTAATGCAGTAATGGTTAATGTGTCTGCGACAAATTTTATGAGATCGTCTTAGTAAAATGTTTCGGATTTAAAAAAGCTTGCATTTTCGTTTTAAAATACAAGAAACTAATGAATATAAAATAATAAATACGTTTTAAATTTTTAAAATTGAAGTTTATTTTTTCAATCAAGCGATTTGCGTAAACTGCTGACACCAAATAACGACCACCAAAAAATTTTAAAAATGTGAACACTTGCACAAACATTCTGAATTACTGCTCATAGGGCATAATTTTATAGCAGATCTACAACAAAATAAATTACACAGAAGAAAGGTTGACGTTGTCAAAGCAACTTCAAATGTCAAAATAATCTTTTTATTTTTATTATTTTGTTTAATTATTTTAATAAATAAAATTACTGAGTAATTTATTGCCATAATATACATATCAACATTTATATTTTTTTAAACATTAAGATAAAAGTTTCTTGTATGTTGTGTTGTGGAACTCTTTAATTAAGAAACAAAAGGCGAACGAAGAAATTGTTAACAAAAAAAATCTTTTGTTTGTTTGTTATGTTGGTTCTATGCATTATTTAATTATGAATTAACCTTATGTACATAAAGATAAAGGGATCTAAATAATTGAGAAACTCCAAGTAATACCAACTAAATCATTAATTGCTTTAAGAAATAGATGTTTAATGTTTTTTTTTTTGTTTTGTTGCAGACGAATTCCTACATAATCAGAATGAATCGAGAAGATAACCTGTGCTGGTTTCACGGGAAAGTGTCACGGGAACGGGCTGAACAAATTCTAAAGGAGGAAGGGCTCGGTGATGGGGTGTTTTTAGTACGCGAAAGTAATACGGCGTACGGTGATTATGTTTTATCCGTATTACATCAGGGTGAAGTAGTTCACTATCAAATACGAAGACATGGAGAAGATGCCTTCTTCTCGATCGATGATCAAACTAAAATACACGGACTAGATTCCTTGATTGAATACTATCAAGCTGCTTCAAATGGGCTAGTAACTCGACTTTCAGCTATTGTGAAACGTGATCCACCACCTAACGACTCCAGGAGCCATGGGCGTACAAATTTACTGCATCGCGCAACTAAGGAAGGAAATTTAATTGTGGTTTCAGAGCTATTAAAATGTGGGTATCGTAATATTAATGCAAAAAATCAGGATGGACAGACAGCTATGCATTTAGCGAGTAAACTTGGCAACGAACCCATTTTGCAGAAGTTGATCGAGAGTGGTGCAAACGTAAATAGTCGAGATACGGAAGGTAACACAGCGCTCCATGTAAGTAAATTTAAAAAAAAAAATGTTATTTCAAATGACTGACATAAAATTTTTACAGTATGCTTGTCGTAATGGACATCTAGGAACGGTGCGTCTGTTAATCGAAGCAAAAGCTGGAATTCAAGCTCGAAATAACGAAACAGGATGTGTACCGATCCATGAAGCAGCAGCCGGGGGTAATCTAGACGTTGTCAAGGAATTGATATCACATAATGCTCCGTTCATGGCCCGCTCAAACAGTGGAGAACTTCCGGTTGATTTTGCACGAGAAAAACCACACCCTGAAGTGGTTGACTTTCTAGAGAAATATAAACCGCCTCCGGCCACTACTGCGCTAAGCCAATGGTATCATGGTACATTAGATCGCAATGAAGCAATTACAATGCTTCGTGAACATGCTCACTACCTAATGGTGCGAAGTGGAGAAAATGAAAATAGTCCAGCCATGAATGGACAAACTACGTCACAGTATTTATCAGGTATTTTTTTAGTTCGATACTCGGATCGAAACGGTGGAAGCTATGTGCTTACTCTTTTGCATGAGGATATGCCGAAACATTTTATGATACAGAAGAGCGTAAGTCGTAAAATTTACCATTCTAGCCAGTTTAATATATGTATGTCTAATATTTACAGTCATGTTTCTTATACATCGACGAGGGCCCATATATGATATCGTTAGAACATTTAGTGCAGCATTTTCAAACATTTTCTGATGGTCTTCCAGTGAATTTACGATATGCAGTACCACCAAAACCGAAACCACCTGTACCGCTATTTTCAACCATACCAAAATCGAAACGATTTCATAAATCTCACTCGGCAACATCTGCTGAGATCATGGATCCGAACGATAATAATTTAACGGTAAAAACAGCATCGATGATTAATCAACAAGGCGTGTGGGATAAATCACCATCACCTCCAACTACTTTAAATCCCAAATCATCGTCCTCAAAACAAAATTCACCAAAGCATGATCCTCTTAATTTCCGAAGTTTGAAATTGAAGCCGAAACGAAATTTACTAAAGTCTCTCAAAAAGGATTCAATATTTGGAAAGGATTCTAATTCGAATTCAACAAAACGACTTAGCACACGTGCAGAATTTTTGGAAGCTCAGAAGTTAATGCAAAATATTTCGTTCTCAACAGAATTTTTAGCGATTTCGAATCCGACTTCGCCGAATGAAGATTTTTATAATATTCCGAAAAATAACTGCGCTCTGGGCCTTACTAATGACGACGATGGAGATGATACCCGAAGTTACTACGTAGAAAGTGACAGTGTTCTGCGTGGAAGCGCCGAAGTAACAACACCACAAGAAGAAAACATGTATTTTATAGATGCGCCGACTGAAAATAATAATAATAACACCTCTAGCAGTAGCACAAATCCGAAATTAATTATTAACAATAACAGCCTACAGAAGACGCCAGCCGGTTATATCGTATCCAAAAATATACCGGTCTTTTTGGATAGCCCGTCACCAACGAATATAATACAAAATCCACTGACATCGATCGATAAATCAAAACCCGATCGAACTATATCAATCGTAAGTGTGACCGATAGCGAATTTAATCCACTCATGGAACAGCAACTGAACAAATCTTTATCACCATCATTATCCTCGTCTTCATCATCGTCGCCAAATTATTTTATCCCAAAAGACAATCTTATATTCGAATCAAAACTTGGAGTCGGTGAGTTTGGTAGTGTTTCGCATGGGCTGCTTATTGATCCGTACAATCCAAATGAGAGCACAAATAAAATTCCAGTTGCCATAAAAACGTTGCACGATGAGCGTTGCAAAGAAAATCGAGTGAATTTCTTACGAGAGGCAAGTGTTATGATCCAGCTACGACATCATTGCATTGTCCAAATGATTGGAGTATCGAAAGGACCACCACTATGTATGGTCCAAGAACTAGTACCACTCGGTTCGATGCTTGACTATATACAAACAAAATCGGATAAAATTCGACCAAATTTCGAGCTCAAAATTTGGGCATCACAAATAGCGTGTGGCATGAATTTTCTTGAATCACAGCATTTCGTGCATCGAGATTTAGCCGCCCGAAATATATTACTCGCATCAAATCACCAAGCTAAAATTAGTGACTTTGGATTATCGCGGGCGCTGGGCGCTGGAAATGACTACTATCAAGCGAGCCAGGGCGGTAAATGGCCCATAAAGTGGTATGCACCAGAAAGTTTTAATTTTGGTACATTTTCCCATGCCAGCGATGTTTGGTCCTTTGGTGTAACGTTATGGGAAATGTTTTCGCTTGGTAAACCACCGTATGGCGATATGAAAGGAATTGAAGTAATCAAAATTATTGAAGCAGGTGATCGTCTGACCAAACCTGTACTATGTCCTGAAAATGTCTACACAATAATGAAAGCGTGTTGGGATTACAATCCAAAACAAAGGCCAACATTTAAAAAATTAACGGAATTCTTTTGTAACGATCCGGACTATCAAAATCTCTCTGAGCTAGTACAAACAGAAACTATAAGTTAAATTCTATAACTATCTCCTTCATAATTCTCTAAGTCTTTTTTTATAAATGATATTGTTTTTATTACGTATACAGATTATATATTGTGGAGCTACATATATATTTTATTTTCAAATTTTATTAAATAAATTGTTTTTATTATTAAAATATTATTTTATTTACGAATATCATCAAAATATAATTTCTTGATAGTGTCATGACAGTTGATGGTTAGTTAAAGCTGAGTTTACGATAATCATATTTTATTTACGAATATGTATCATCAAAATATCCCTTTGCCGACCAAGAAAAAAAATTTGCTCAATTGAAGTACCAACCACACAAATGTGTGAGTAAAAAATCATAGTTTTTAATGACGTTTTTGATAAAAAATTTCGCTTGATTTGAAGTACAACTAACACAATAGTGTGTGTATAGTTATAGTGTTTTTTTTCGGACGAAAATAAGTTAAAAAGGAATACACAAATGTGTAAGTTGGTTCAAAACACATGCAACCATAAATTTTTCACATGATTCGTTTGCCTTACCCACACAATTGTGTGGGCCGGCCGGTACAGGGATATGCTTTCTTGATAGTATCATGACAGTTGATGGTCGAAAAGCTGAGTTTACGATAATTTTTGCCGTTGAAAGTTTTTACGATGAAGCTAGTAGCAAATAATCCTTGCCCGACCAGACAAATGTGTACGTCAAAAATGTCTTTTGGACTTTAAAAAATCTTAGTTAAATCGTAATTTTTTTTGAAAAAAGCATTATAATTTGATAACATATAAATTATACAACATATTAATTATTTGTTTTTGATAACATATTAATTAATTTTCTACTATTAAAGTTATAGTATTATTTTTCGGATGAAAACAATTTAACTAGTATGCACAAATATGTACACTCTCTCTCTGGCAGTATATCCCATCAAGGGATTTAGCCGCCTCAAATGAGGTTTCATAATCATATTTTCAGTTCGTATAATGAGTGATTAATTCATTGATCCTAAACCAGCCGTGAATTTTTTTTTCCTTGTCACCACCGGGAATCGAACCCGGGACCTCCGGTCGCCTGAGCAAGCATGCTGACCACTTTTCCACCGGGGCGGCAAATATATACGTTGGTCCAAAATACATACAAAAATAAATTTTTGTCATGATTATCTTTCGTACACGCACAATTGTGACCGCGGTTCGGAAAAGGGATACAAGTTTCAGTTGAGTAACATTTCAGCTCATCTCTCGACACTTCCGAAGACCAGTTTATTTCTATGGGGATTAGGAATCAAAATCACTTGTGGTGTTTACATCGGGTATTCTGGTAATGTGATAAATAAATATTGTAGGAGAAGAAATTGAGTTTGAATGAGTCCCCAAATAGAACTTTAAACAGTAATATTCCACAATTAACACAATTATTATGAACTAAATTATTGGCGGTACATTTAAACATTAAACAAATAAATATCAAGCGATTGATTAAAAGATTTCTGCAGCGATTTAGCGATTTAGAACATTTATTTAATTTTTCAGAAAATGAAAATGTGGAGCTAATTCATAAATAATTGAATGTACGTAAATCAGCTGAAGATCATAAAATAGATTGAAATCAGTACAGGCCAAAAAATATAACTTTAAATGAAATGGTAGTGTATATTCGATCAGAAAAATTTATCAAAACTTTTATTTGTTTATTTTTTTTTATTTTTAATAAATAATTTTCTACTAAACTTTGATATTTTTTTTACCATTGTTGTTAATTGAAAGTATTCTGTTTAAAAAATTTACAATAAACAAATTTGTGATAAATATTCACATTCTAAGCAAAATTTTCGTAAAAATTTTCTGTTGGACCTAATTCTGATCAAGTGACAAATGACAACTTTTTGTGCAAAGAAGTTAAAAGTACTGAATGAGCCTAAGCAACTGTCAAGTGTCACAAATTCGGAGAGTAGTGAAAGCATCTAAATCAACGGGATTACAACAACAACAAAAACTATAAGAACCCACGCTAACAACCAAAATTGTTTTCTTAATTTTTTCTGATTTATAACTTAAATTAAGGATAAATTTACCACAAATCACTAGCTTCTTAACATTTTTTACATTTTATTTTATTTAAACACTTAGTAAACTTACTGATGGTAAGAAATTCCTTCTTGTATTTTTTAGGCGTATTGTGGCCTTTTTTCACGATACACTTAATTTTGCACAAAAGTTTATAATTTTTGTTATGATATAATGCACCACTACATAAACAAATAACTATTTGATAAAGTTTTTATTGTTTTTATGTATTATAATGAATAGTTTTAAAAATTTATAATTTATAATTTTAAATTTATAATTTAAAAATAAAACGTCACTTCGTACAACAACAAAAACTGGTTTGACGGGTTCTTATAGCGAGATATGAGTAAAACATATTGATTTTTTATATAACCATCCTATTCTGGCTTGTGACAGATGAAATAGCGAATTTTATATGGGTAAAATATTGCAACCTATTCTCCAGTATTTTAACTTCTTTGTTTTTGTGCCATTGTACTAAAAATTCTGGTATAATTTTGTGACAATACTTGTGGTGAGTACTTAATCGCGATTTGTATGGTGTGACTTTTCCGAAATGTCACAAAAAATAAGCTGACAATTTTAATAATATTGTCCTTATTTTTAGTATCGTGCCGTACGTTTTCATACAAAATTTGTGTATTTATAATTTTAAAAACCTTATAATAGGCGTTTTCGGAAATAACCCATGGTAACTTTTGGGTAACTTGCTGACAAAAAATTACCAAATCTATTTCCGAACATGTAGAGTAACCTTAGGGTAATTTACTTTTATTTGTTTTTTAATTTCTGTCTTTCTGACAATTTGTATTAAATTAGTAGTGTCAGAAAAATTAAAGTACTAACTTATAAACTATTAAAAAACATACAACAAAAATAGTATATCTGTTAAAATACGTCATTGAATTTTGGCTGAATATAAATATTACCACGGGAAATGTAATTCTTACTTTTTGTATAGCCAGGGTAACATGAGTAACTTTTGTTACCAACATTAAAAAAATTAAAATTACCCAAAGTTACCATGGGATATTACCGAAGACGCCTAATATATTCACTATAACTTAAAAATGCAGCTGCTGTAAATGACATAAATCCTTTTATCCGAATCGTAAATTATGACTTCAATTTGTACCAATAAGCAAATGTCACGAAAAATTGTCATTGTCGGAATCTACGAGTGGCTCTATTCTGGTAGTTCCCGGGAATAGAAATTTTAAAATTTGTAGCAGTTTAAATCCCTTTTACCCCAAAGTGTATTCTGGCTCTTGGGGAAAAAAAACTTTGGGAGAAAATTATTCCCCATTACAGTAGTTATGACGTTTATTATTCCAAAACTAAGAAACAACTATCTGGGGAAAAGAATTTAACAGAAATATATATTGTACATATTTGCTTATAGCAATATTATGATTGTAAATGTATACTGAAAACTGGTAATATCAACTGGAAATATCAAAATCCAATTTTTCACTTTAATAAACAAAATTTATATTTTAAGTAAAATTCGATTAAAATATCAACAAAAACCAACTAAACGTAGTAAACTATTTTTAGACGTATTTTTTCATTTTATTGCGATCGTTTTGCACGATTTACATGTTCCAATTTTTTTGCAGTAAAAAATGAAAGGTTTTAGTATATTATGATTTTCGTTTGCGAGAAGAGCACGAAACAAATTCCAGTAAAATAAAATTGGGTTTTTTCTTTTTAATTTGAGCAAATGTTGGCATAAAACTGGGAATGTTGCCATAAAATATAGTTTCTACGAGGATTTTTATAGCAGTAAAATAAAAAAATAAAATAAAAAAACTTTCAAATAAACATCAATCAAGCAGCCATAAACATCATTCAAACAAAACGAGCAAACATGAGCGGTAATAAATATTTTATTTTTACTTGCAATTCGATGTTGTTCGTTATCTAATTTTAACGCAAGCTGTTCGAACTGTCAAAATTTATGGGACATACAAAAAAATTATAGCATTGCCTTATTTCTTTATATTGCTGACTCTTTTTAACTAGTAACTTTTTTATATGCGTGCAGCTCTATTTTTCAGAAAAAAATTTGTTGGGGAAAAAAATTGGAACATGTAAATCGTGCATTTACAGGCACGAACAATTAACCCATTCGCTGCCAAGCCTAAATTATATGCCATTGTCATTTATATTTTGAGTGGTATTGTATTATCATACATAAATAATAATTGAAGTATAATATTGGTAATAAATTTTATTTGTAATATTTTTTCAAGTTTTTTACCTTTGGATATTTATAATTTGCTAATTCGAAAGCCTGTATGTTATAACATATTAAAAGTAGGACCACAGAATAGATAATATATCTTCTGTGGTAGAATGAGTATACTCATCTTGACATTGCAGACCACTCTGCCAAAGACGAGTATACTCATCCTTGGCAGCGAATGGGTTAAATTATTTTCTCGTAAATTTGAGGAATAACGCCAGAATTAACTTTTGGGAAACGGCGAATTGGGGAAAAAGTCTGGGGAATAGCTGCTACAAAAAAAATCCCTATTCCCAGGGAATTACCAGAATAGGGCCACAAGTGGAATAGTACCATTTCTATAGGTATAAACAAAACCACAGATAGCGACAAGATACATCGACAAAATACATTTGTCTACCGGCGATATCGCTTTGGTAAACACAACAAGCGCGTCAGCGTTGAAGCGACAAAACAAGTAAAATAATAATAAATTAACCCTACTATATTTCATTTATTTTTTATCGACTCGATTTAAATTTTTTTTACATAAAACATTGTGTACAACATTCAGATTTGGTTGAAATTCATTTAAAAACAGTTGTAAAAAATGTTTACCAACATAATAATCTGAAACGGTAATACTGCAGCGCCGGCGAGAAAATTGGAATAGATTCAAAAAAAAATTCGGCGGCAACGTCGTCATCGCCAGCGACATTGGTTGTGTTAGCATCTATAGTTTATATGTACATATTTTAATTTAACAGGTGGTGTATCTTGTCGCTGTATCTCTGGTTCTGTTTACAACGAATTATTATATACAACCTTACGAATTTAAAAAATACCAATTATGTACAAGGGGTTTGGCATCATTAGTCAAAAGGCTTTATTTTAAGCACTTTGGGTTGTCGTAACCTTGACTGTTTGTTCTTGTTTGTGGTTGTATATATATACACACTACACATGCAAACGAGTTAATGAAATATTTTAAATAAATGAACAATATTTTTACATAAATATGACATTCTAACTAGTGGTACATATTTGATAAAAGACCTTTTTATTCCGAAAACACAAAGGGTAGGTTTTGTTAACGAAACATTTTGCTTATTGGGTTATAATTGTGTCACAACAATGTCAAAAGAGTTCCCGCGGTTTAGAAGTATAGAAAAAGTAAATGGTGTTGGTGCTAGAATTTGTGTTCTGATAAAAAAAAATATTTTTAAATAATTAAACATCGTAAATACAACTAAAAACTATTTAAATTCAATATTTGAATAATAAAGAATAAATTTGTGTTGTTTTGAACGAAATATTTCTAGTAAATATTCAATTATAAGCGAATTTAAGTGGTAAAATTATTTGGGAGCCCTTTTTGCTGAGATTGTGGCGTCCATAGAAAAAAAAGAAAATGAGCATATGAGAACAAGAATTCCAATTACAACAGTAAAAAAATTGCGATCAAGCATCTTTGCTGTGGAATTTTGTATTTCAAGCTGAATGAAGACAAACGATTAAAAATAATAGTGCAACACAATAATTTACCAATAATAAATTTTATTATTATTGTTCAGAAGCAATATAATTGTATAAATATTGATTGACGGCATCAACATGATAACAGAAGTTGAACGAGAAATTATAAATTTATTCAATGAGCTAAGCCTCGTAAATACAATCGATGCAAAACTCCAATTGTACAAAACAATTAATCAAAATTTAGAAAAATTTACGGGAGAATCTGATAATTTCAATTTTAAGAATTATTGCAAACAAATTAATTATGATTTGCGGAATTTTTACTCTACGAGCATGTTCTTCGAGGTAACGAAGTTCTTTTCGTTACTAAAAAGTCGAATCTTATCGATGCGATACTCTGTAAAAGTAAGTACATTATATCGTTACTTGGTAAAATATATTAATTGCGAAGAGTAGGGCTATTTAGGACTGATTTATCTTGGATGTAGAATATGGAATAATAGAAAATAATTTTAAGGTTATGTTTTTATCTTTGTATGTGTATATGATTTTACAATGGTTCCTCAACTTTTTTAATAGATACTTTACTAAAAAATTATGCTAACATACAAAAAACGTACCGAGATAACAAATTCGATTTGTACGATAAGTTTTTTAAAATTAGGTAAATTTTACGATGTTGGTTTTATGAAATATGTTTGTAATTTCGATGGTGTGGTTTGGACGATGTTCCATTTCAATGAAGATTAAATTTTCATGTCTTGTAGTTTACGAGTAGGTATCTTGTTTCTGTATCTTGTTAGAAAAATAATATGATTCTAATTAGCTCTATTAATACTTATTCGAACCATGGGTCAATGTATTAAACATTTTTTTATGTAAACCCCATTGTGCAGGCCTATTATAAGTGTAACGTTGTACTTGCTAATCCATTTGATATTTAATGGACATCAGGAATTGACCTTTGGCAAATTATGCCTTTACTACACCCAACACGCAAATTATGTCAGCATGCGTTAGTTAAGTGATTGTTTCGTTAATCGGCTTTAAACTATTAGGGACTACCACAAATTCTGCCCTCCCGGTTGATTTGAAAGGCCTTGAAATTTTTATTAGTCTCGATCCATTGCTCGCGTTCTTCAGTTTCGAGATTCTAATATACGTAGTTCTTGTTCGATGTCGCCACGCCAGCGCAGTCGGGCCCTTCCTCTATGACGCACTCGTTGTTGTGGAAACCTTGCAACGTGGCCGAGCCATCTCTCGATTGGGTTGGAAATCCGATGATATCGCTACCTCCGAGAAGTCCGCTTATTACGTGGTTCATACGAATCCGATATTCGTTCGCAACTTTGAATTGATCGAATGAACTTCCTTTTGAAGGTAGATAACAATTTACGGAAGCCTTCAGAATACGCAATCGTTGGCTACTTGGTGTCTTAAGAGCAAGTTTTTTTCTTATCCCTACTAAGACCGAAAATAATTGCAGGAACTTCCTTTAAATTGTCATTTTAAAATGATATGACGATGCAATGAAAGTGCACAATCGGGAACTAATTTTTCGCTTCTCCTCCCGCATGCTTAGTTTTTACCGAGGCATTTTTTAGAAATTATATTTCGGTGATTTGTAAAAGCGATCTATCGATTTTACATTCTAGAAAAGATAAAACTAAATATTTCACCATTATCGAAAGCTTTGATATTTTTAAATCTAAATTACCTACTAATAATAGTTAATTTTTTTTTAATTAATTGAATTTTAATACATTTGATTTTTTCACATTTTAGGTTTCACCTGGCAAAGAAGTGATTCTAGTGTTTATTGAAAATCTAAAAAATACTCTAGACAATAATATGCGTTTGAACAACGATGTTGAATTTATTGAACGGTTTTGTGATTTATTCAATGATCGCAAAATGGCACCAGAAATTTTACTAAAGGCTGACGATCAATTTTATCAATTGGCGAAAGAAATATTTCAAACCAAGAAATATACATGCTACACACCAATTCTTACGGTGCTATCAAAACTAGAAAAAACCCGCGTCGATCTCAACGGACCATCACTGGCCGACGACGAAACAAAATTATCACTATGGTTTGAGACACTATTAGATCAACTTTTTGAAGCTAAAGACGATAAGGTATTAAACGAAATACTATTGGCCTTTGATTATGTCCTACCAATAATGGCAAATTTAAATTATCGTTCGAAAAATTTTTGGCCCGCCGTCAAAACAAATATAATCGATACATATTCGGAGAAATTAGGCGATATGAGGGGTACATACACAAATTGGTATAAAATTTGGAATTTACTTGTTCGTATCGTCAACCTTGAAATATTACGAAGCGCCTCAGTGATAAATAAATTTTTGTCCATCGTTGAGTTAGGATTTCGAAATGATAATTTAAAAATTCGGGCCCAAGCTCATCTCTGTTGGAAAAACTTAATTGAAATATTTGCCATGAGTAACGAATTGAATGTGCCTAAGCGTATTAAACTATTATGTATTCCATTCAAATCCGGGAAAATGCGTGCCGCCGAAATTGCGGTAAATAAATTTAAAGCCTGGTGGTATCTAATCACTCAACTTAAACATAACATATTGGAACATATTGATACCATTTTGGTGCCCTTCTTGGAATATACATTTGGTAAATATTCATCCGTTCCGCTTGAATGGTATTACGATAGAGATTCAATTGGACCTGGTGTTTTAGTTCCCGTATCAAAGCACTATGTAACGCTACGAGTGGCATCGATCGTATCGTTTATATATTTATTTAGCACACCGAATAAAACGATCGAAAATATTCGAGTAAAATGTGATATGGATCCAATAACAGAGAAACTTGATTTTTCACGTCATATGTCTGGAAATTTTGGCAAATCGATAATAAATTACTGTGGCGAGGCTACTGTTCTGGTCAGCCTGTTAAACACCCAGCAGAATCAAGTTATGTTTTTACAATTGCTGTGGAGTGGTATGCTAGAACAAATTGCACATCAAAATTCGTATGAAAATTTTGAAACGATCATGGCTAACATTGAGGGCTTTAATAAAATAGTAAGTACTCGACGAATTGTAAAAATAAGATTTGATGTATCTTATTCTGTCTTTTTTATTCCAGGGCCAAATAAAAATAGCAGAAAATACAAGTTTACCTAAATTTATTGGTGATATTCTACGCATTCTAATGGATGCGGAAGTGTATCCATTCAAAGAGGTGGACGGTTCCTATAGGTGTGACGATATTTTAAAAGGGCTAAAAGCGCTACAAACATTTTTCTTGAACGATGAGGCTAATTACTATTTTACAACTAGTAAAATTATAAGCAAAATTTATTCAGAGCTGAATAAGTACAAGTCATCTAAATTAATTTATGATTTTGTAAATGATTTTGCAACGAGTACCGGCGACATAGGGAACGGTGATCATCGTCTTAATATAAAATTAGAAATATGGGATGCATTGGCCAAGTCAATAATCAACGATATGAATGAGAATGCGTACGATAAAAATAATACATCAGTAATAGATTTCTTAAATTATCTGATAAAATTAAAGAATGTTGATGTAGATGCAGCAATCATTGCAAACTGGAAACAAATCTACACAAAATGTTCACTTCAAAAATTAGATTTTAACGATATTTTGATGAAAACTATAAAAGCCGAGGTTGAAACAGCATCGAAAGATGATTTAAAATATTTAATTAACTTCTTTATAATCATCCTAAACAATAATGTTGATAACCTACAAACAAAAATCATACAAATACTTGGTTTGTATGAAGTAGTATTAGCAAAGGTAATAGAAAACGGTGTCGACGAGGAGTACAACACAAATTCTTTGATACAGGCGTTGAGTACGATTATCGTAAAATTTGATTTGTACTGTTTTCTGAAACCACAAATCATTAAGGATTTAAAAAATATTATTCAATTGTTTAAAAAGATTCAAAGTGAAACGACAAAACATAAAAAGGCTTTAAACGACAGTTTCCTGAAGTTGAAGCAGCATTTAATAACAAAATTAAAACCTGAGATGAATAATAATATTGTAAAAGAATTACTAAAATTGTGCGATGATGATTTTCAACGAGGCAGCACCGTCACTAACAACGTTAGTGTTAATTCTAATAGTTCATTCGTTGTGATACCGAACGTATGGAGTTTAAAGCCAGAGACATTGACCGAGCACCAAGTGGAGAAAATGAAAGAGCGCAAAGATGATATACCTGCAATGTATTGCGATCTGAGTCAATCACAAGATTCGGTTTCAATAAAACCATGGACTCCTAAAAAAATGTTTGTCAAAGATGATCGAAGTGCGCTACCCGAAGAAGCTAATAAACATAACAAAGAAAATGATAAGGCTAATGTATCGTTCACTAATCAAATAAAATGTAATGATATTATTGATGCATCGCAAGCCGAAACATCGCCTCTTGGATCCCGACTATCGGCACGTCGGTCGACCCGGATCCCTAACTCAGCAGAATCTACAAATGGTAATATAATGGCAGAACCAAAAATACCAGAATCACCTAAGAAAACTAGATCGCAAACATCGCCTAATATACCATCAACTCCAGTCAAAGACAAGGAAAAAGGATTAAATGCATCCGAAAAATATATTTGTGAATTGAAAGGTTCCGAGTCGCCGAAAAAATTGGTTATTAAATTTAATCGGTCTGCTAATGGCGAGGAGGAGGAGGATGCTGAACATTTAAAACTCGATGAAATAGAACTCGACACACCACCGCAAGATACACCGCCACAGGTTTTACCACAAAAGAATACGCCGCTATTGGATATACCACCACACGATACACCGCCTCAGGAAACATTGCCGCAAGATATTCCACTACATGATATAGGGCCTGAAATAGAAATGGATACAGAGCCTAATACCGCTGTGGCGTTAAATGACGAAAGCTTTGCCGAAAAACCAAACAAATCAATTCGTTCATCGCCTGAGCTTTCCGATACAGAAGAACGCGAAAAAGATTTAATTAATAGTACGCTCGAATTATCACCCATTATGTGTGACGAAAAACAAATGGAACTCAGTAATTTCGTTAAAACACCTCCAAATTTGGGAATGGCCGCCTTAAATTCACCCTCCTCAGCACTAAACAATTCATTGACGAACAATAGGTTTTTGATTCGACGGACACCACGCGATATAATGGCACAATCAAAATCAGCCCTATATGCTTCTAGTAGCCCAAATTCAAGTACGCCCGGGGGGAATAGATATCATCGTGGCAAACATTTGATGTCCCTAATTGCGGCCCAAAAACAAACTGTTATTTCATGTTCGCCTGATCAAAAGAAAAGGGAAGATAAGGTTACGGGGCTGTTAACATTTTCGAAGAAATTACCACCGTCTGATGCTAGTCCATCGATTAGTATACTGAAACGAAAGTTATTAGAGGATAGTGTTTCTGAAGTAGAATCACCCGCTTTTAAGGTAAGTCTCTTATATTATTTTAAAATTTTATTAATATTAAATTTGTAGTTATAACATACTAAATAAGTAAGCCAGCCTGAAAAAGAAACGGCAAGAGTTTCGATGAATGCAACTACATATATATTCAGCAGACCTATGCAATCGCTGCAGGACTGGTTTAAGTTTGTAATGGCATTGAAAATTCAGAAGAACGCATAAAGTATTTTGACTTTGAAAATAAATAAAAATAAGTAAACAATCAAGAGTTCTTGAAATTTGAATGGTCCCACCCAGTGCCAAAGATATCGTTGATCATAGTAATACAACATTGAAATTCAGTTGTGATTTTTTGAGTTTAGTCAATTGAATATTTTTAGTCTTCCATAACATGGAGGTTTTGCGCCTCTGATTATCACCTGATATGAATAAAATTTATAAGCAAAAGCTGGATATATGAGAAAGCAACTGTTCTAATAAAAAAATATAAATAAGAACTTTTGAGAATCTTTAACTAATTAATTTTAAATTAATACTTATTTCTAATTATTTATTTTCATTTACAGCGAAAACGTGTCAGTTTTCACGATCCACCGGTCTCAGCAACAAAAGAGTACGTAGCCGATGATAACAATAAATTAAAAAACCCCGTGAAACGTTGCTTGATGCAGTCACCTTTAAGCCCTAAACTGCTTACGAACGACAATAAACCCAGCACTAGTGGCATTGGTGCGGGTGGAGATAGCATAGATAATTTTGTAATCGATGATGAGGAATATGATGATGATGTTCAAGAGATTGGTTCAGTTGCTGGTTCTTCGTTTAGTGGTATGAATACCCTGCGAATCGACGGTTCAGTAACATCCATAGATGTCGATGACGGCGACGATATAAGTATAACACCGTCACCGTCAATAACGTTTGCGAACGATGATGCTGTTCTCCAGTATGTAGTTGAAAAATATTCCCTCAACGATTTAACATATAAGTATGCCATAAGCCAGCCATCAACTAGTCGTGAATGCGAGGAACTACCCCGCTTTGATATGCTTATACACGAACTGACTGGAATCATAAATAATAATGATAATTCGAAAGTGAGACTGTTAGAATATTTATCGGAAAATTATTCAAAAGAATTTTTGCAGTATGCGCTACAAGAGAATTCAAGCAAAACCGTCTGTGACTTATTAAATTATCAATATTTATTAGAATATATAATGTTAAATCGTTTGAATAATAACGAAACGAAGGAGCAGTTTAATAAATCGTTTATACAAAATTTTCAATCGTTGTCCGATGAGCTTTTAGCTATCATAAAAAATAATCTAACAAACGATAGTACGTCAAGCGAAATCCTCCTTATGAAATTGTTTAAAATTATTGAGAGTATATACGAGCTGAGGAGTTATAACAATTTGCATAAGGATAAAAATGAAATGGACGATCTCCTGTTCAATCATTTGTTTAAGTTGTTTTCAAATAAACTATCAAAAGAACAAATTCTAGAGTGTATCAAGGAGAAATTATAGATTCGCGATGTATTCAAATTTAGTTCTGTTTGTCTTGGATTTTTTTTTTTTGTTCAAAATTAATTTTTCTTAATTTTAATTAATTAGTTTTAATATATAATTTTGTTGAATATATTTTAAATAATAATATTTTTTTGTTAGGTATTTAGACTTTTACATAGTTATATATATATATTATTATATTTTTTACTAAATAAACATGAAATAAATGAAACAACTATTAAACCCATTTGCAAAAATAATACGTATTACGTCAATATCAATATCATGATGCACTATATATAAATTTTTTAATTTGAAATGAAAAAATGGGCAATAATATAGACGTTAATTAATTACATATAAATATTTATGAAAATGAGCAAAAATTATTTTGTATTTCGTTTTTAAAAATTTGATTTCCGAGCAAACTTCGTTCATAAATGTATATATTAAACGGATATCAAATCGCACTAAGTTTTATGCTGTCTTGTTCCCCGGGTTACATTTGGAATTTTTTGACTAAAACACCCAATAATTGAAATGTATTTTACAAATTTTTGAAATAAAACAATTTTTCAAAACAAATTGATCGATTATTTCTTATAATTTCTCACTCCCAACTGAAACAATTTGGTTTCTGACGGAAGGGTTTGCAACTCTCCATATCATTTAAATACAAATATTAGATAACAATTATTAAAATTCACATAATACTTAACAATGAAATTCAAATATATATGTACATATCACAAAATATTTTTTTACATAATAAATATATCCTAGGTATTTTAATTTGATTATTATTACAAATTTGAATTGAGGGTATGTCGAACTCAAACAGCTTTACTCTTTGTAACTGTTAGATAACCTATACAGAATGTGTGATCCTTTAATTAACACAAACTGTCTATTTCTCCCGCCGCTAGATCTACACTTCGCTCTATCTCTTGTTTTACTACTCCTTCCTCCCTCCTATTTCGCTCCTCTTTCAATCTCACTCCTCTTTCTATAACTCCTGCTTCTAGCTCATTCCGCCTCTCTATGTCACTCCTCTTTCTATTTCAATCCTCTTTCTATCTCTCTATCTCCTTCCTCTCCCTCTCTCGTTCCTCTTTGTCCCTCTCTCATTCCTCTTTATCCATCTCTCTCCTTCATCTTTATTGCTCTGCCACACTCCTTTATCCCACTTTCTCATTCCTCTTTATCCCTATCTCGCCTTCCTCATGTCCCTATCTCCTTCCTCGTTGTCCCTATCCCTCTCCTTCTTTATCTCTAACTCTCCCTCCTTTCTTTTATCACTATCTCCCTCCTTGCTATTTATCCTTCTCTCTGTCTCCTTCCTCAGTATCCCTGCCTCTGTCTCCTTCCTCTTCATCCCTATTTCTCTTCTTCCCTATCTCTTCTTCCCAATCTCTTCTTCCCAATCTCTTCTTCCCTATCTCTCTTCTTCCCTATCTCCTCTTCCTTTTTTCTCTATCCTTTATTTTTCTCTATCTCCTTCCTTTTTATGTCTCTCCCTCTCTTCTTCCTCTTTATCCCTCACTTCCTCTTTATCCTTCTCTCTATTTATCCCTCTATCGTTATTGCTCTCTCTTTCTCTCTCCCTTCTTCTCTATCTCTACCTCTCTAGAAAGGACTCGAGACTATTTTCTCTCGCTATCTTCCTCCGCCACTTCTATTCCTTACCTGTTTCTCTCTCTCTACTCCTCTGTATCCCCTACCTCTCTCTCTACCTTCCTCCTCTATTGCCCTCTTCCTTTCTACTACCTATTTTTTCTATCTCCTTCCTATTTCTCGCTATCTCCTCCCTCTTTCTTGATTCTATCTCGACTCCGTTCCCTCGTGTTTCGACTCTGCCTCTCATCTCCCGACTCTGTCGCCCGACTCGGTCATCCTCCCCCGATTCTGTTTCCTTCCTCTCTCTTTCTATCACCTGTCTTTTCTTATCTCCCTCGTTTCTCATGATATCTTCCTCTTTATTGTATTTCCATCCGCTCAATCTCCCTTTCTTTATATCCGCCCTATCTCCCTCCTTGGGAGAACAAAATTTCTCTAAAAATCTTCTCATCAATCTTTCTATCTCCACTCGACCCACTTCTCATTTGCTCTATTTCCCCGCTTCCCATCTCACCCACTTTCTATTCTTTTCCGCGCTTAGTCTCCTTCCTTTTTTCGTTTGAGCTTCCTTTCCGACCTTCTCTCGCTTCCTCCCTGGGCTTCTCGCTTCCTCCGTTACTCTAACTACTCTGTTTTCTATCTTTCCGGCGACTTTTGCTATCCTCCCGTATGGATAACAACCCGTTTAATTTTATTGTATCTTTCATAAGGAAAAAAGCTAAAATTTTTATAATAGGTACTACGTTTATTAATTTAACAGTAATTTTCTCAACGAACAATTAAGTTCATGGAGAGAGAATCAGGAAGATAGCACTATTTTCCATAGAAATATTTTAGGTTATTTCCCCGATTCTTGCTATCGCTGCAAATTTACGTGCCCCAATATCATGGGTATAACCAACCGCCACAAACTTTCCATAAATCGGAAAAATCCTTGCGTTGGAACACCGAAGCATTAATGCCCGATTGTATGGTCAATGCTAAATGATTAATCATAGTTTGCATTGTATGAATGACGATATATCAAGAAAATTATTTGTTAATTTAAAAAAGTTTTTAAGTAAAATACATTTATATGAATCCCACGTAACAAGACCATATCCGCTCACAGCCATGCCGTAATCAGAATCCGGCGATCATAATGATATGATTCTTCCATCATAAAACACAATCAATATATGTACTTAAAAATCTAATTCAGTATATCTAATATGGTAATAAGTATTATTACCTTATCAAGAAATTATGTTGATTATTAATTTTTTTTAGTGTATATACATAATTTTAAGTGAAGAAAACAAAAATTATACAAAATAAACAACGATAAACGTCAAAGTAAAAGAGAGGATAGATTTTCATTACGCGTCGATCATACAATGCGCGAACAATAAAATCTTCGATTCCGCTTTTCCACACTTGATTCTTTCCTCGTTTCCTTCCGCTTCACCTACAAACTGTGGTTTGTTTGTTGGTAACGTGGAAAGAAACAAAGAATCAAAGTGGAAAGGCGGATTAATGATTATTCATTACATTCGATTGTTTTTTAATTCAGCAATAACCATACAATCGGGCGGGCATGAAGAGGTGATATGAGGTGTTTTGTAATATTTGGTTACTGTAGTAGAGTTCATCCTTTGTAAACGAAAAAATTTAAATTGAGTATACATTTTCTGTAAATTGTACTCACTGAAAAATGCTTTATTTTTGCGTATACGTATACGCAGTTTAAGAGCAATCTTAGAGCCCAAGTTTGAGAGCTAATAACAAACAAAATATTAAAAGAAAATTTCGAGAAAAGAACCTAAACTAAGCATGAGTTTTCCATAATAGTTATTAAATATCAAAAAACTCGAAGAAAATGTTTCCAGAAGCATATCGAACCGGCACAATTTACCCTTACTTTAATAAAGAACACTCTTAACGAGAAATCATTGACACAATAATCATGTTTCCATGAACAGAGTTAAAACAGGTTTAGGTTTCGTTGAGTTGAAAATTTGTTGGGGACTCGTACCGTTTCCATGAAACCGAGTTAAGTTGATAGCTATGTTAATATTTAACGTATGAGGAATAAAATATGGACAAACAAAAAAGGTAAAAAAAAATTATTTATTAATCAAATAATTTTGATTTATAATTTATTTAAATCTTTAATTCTTAGACAAAATTTACAGAAAAATTTGCGCCCCATATCGATTGGCTTTTCAGATCCTTCTTGGCACTCTTTTCATTGCCGCCTGGGTTCCTGAGGTATCGATCATCTTTAAATCTCTTTTTATCTTTCTAATCAAACATTCAACATTTTTGGCACGATATCCGTTGCTGTAAACCATTCTCCTCAAATTTGCCCAAAGAGTTTCAATTAGCCTTAGTTGTGGAACATTTGGTGGGTTATAGCACAAACTCAATATATCCAGACGAATTATTGGCGAATAAAGACATGGTTTTATCAAATTGACTGATAATTGCGCCAATTGTGTGGTGAGAAAAATTTAAACTACATCGAGGAACCCCATTAGCTATTTTGATATTCATTTGACATCTACTTACTAGTAGATGGCACTACCATCAACATAGTCGAAAACATCACAATTTTTACGTATGCAGATACACAAAAAACTGAAAAACAATTTTATAAGTGAAAACTGTAAATTATTATTTTTTATTTGTTTTTATTTTCGTTATTCCATTCATTGGTTGTTTTAAATTATTGTTTATTTTCATACCTACCATGGATCAATAAGAAAATTTATTGATAAAAAAATTACTATTAGTATTAGCTATATGTATACGAAAAATAAAAACCATGAATCGAACAAAATAATATCGGCAGTTAGTTCGACACACATACACACAAAAAATGACACATATGCACGTTGTTTTACTTGAAATTAGTTTTAATTGTTATGTCAAATAATTTTTTGTTTAATATCGAATTTGTTGTGCAACCATTATTATAATCAATTAACTATACGATGAGTTAACCCTTTGACTGTCCTGCGCATCATATGTGGTGATGATACACTTTGCCTTATTTTTTATTACAAAATTTTGTTTGAGACTGAGAACATTACTAACTGATAAAAATAATTAATGTACCTATATTTACTAACTGTAAAAACAGTTATAAATTTTGTACAGAAATAATAACAACATATGCTTTGGTATATTTTGTATTTAGTCTTAATACATACATTTCAACTACATATTTTGATTTGATGCTAATTGATAACGAGAAAAATTATGAACGATATGCACAGAACGTCCGACTAGTAAGTTTTAATATTAATGGTGGTCAGGCAAAGGGTTAAACAGGTAGGGTATTGAAAAAGAATTGCGATGAGGTTATTCAAGAGAGTGAGGTTATTTGACATTAAATTTGAATTTTTAATCCCTAGAAGAAAATGTACATCAAACATATGTATGAGGACGTTTCCGTATACAATAAATCGTCCATATACAATAAATTTCACTTGGTATACCACTAGATAAAGAGAAAGAAACCAGCAATTTTACTAGTTAAATTATAATTAATTTATTTAATCAAATTCAATAACAATAAAACAAATAAAATAAAAATTTCAAGAATAAAGTTTTATTAAAATGAAAATAAATTTTAATAAAATTTAAAAATAAAATAACAACCCATGTGCGGTACATTTCATTATATAATTATTTGTATATAATTATTTGTTTTGCAATAGCTAAGACAACCTAAAACAGATATTGCATCCTATGTAAACGTAAAAATTTAAACTGCGATTTCATTGTCTGTAAATAGCCGCATACAATCAAAAATATTTTGTTTTTTGCGTATACGTATACGCAGTTTATCGAAAAATCACAGATACAACGATGACATTGGAATTATCAGAAGTTTGTTTTGTTTTCATTTTTTAGTTCAAATGAAAAATCTAATTTGCTTGTCTAAGGCAATAGTATTCGCCAATTAGGATTTCGTACGGTTTTTAATTTTTTTGTATGTGTTTTTCAGCTAACCAGGTACAGTGTTTCCTGATTAAAACTAAAATCATGAAGTTTAAGGCTGCCTTGTTATGCTCATGGCATGGATTTTGTTCGACATACAAATCTTTGTAACACCTGCTGGTGTTAACAATGCAAAGTTGGACAATATTCCTCTTGAAATCTTTCATATTTGCACGTTCTGAAAACATCCGGGAAAATAAATAAATTTGTTCTTTGCAAATTTTGAAATAATAATCAGTTGGGGCTTTAAGATTCTTCTTTTTTTCATCGTCATAATTTTTATTGCTAATCAAATATTCTATCGGAGCCTCTAAAGCTTCATCAGTTTTGATAAACATGTTTTCACAACGGGCACATTTAATTTTACTCAAAATTTTGAATGCTACGTAGCCCACAATATACCGCATTGAAGCTTCTTGCAAAGGTACATCCAAATTAAAAAAAATTTCAGATATATCTGATATGTCATCAACAGGTGGCAGCATCTCATAATGCACGATTCCTTTTCGCGTTTCGCAGATAGAAATCCGGTTCATTAAATTTTTAACTGTTAATTCATGAGGTACCCAAACGTCAAGCTTTTTTTGTATCCAGCCATTTTCAAATGGTTTAAACCTGTTTTGTGATCAATATTGTGTTCTTTACCAATGGCATGGCTGCTTATATGCTGGTCTTCTTCAATTTTCTGCATGATTTCATCGAATTTACCACTGGTTGGTCGACTAGAGCGAGGGGCATCTTTCACATCCATATTTCCAGGTTGAAAGCGAGATTTCTTTGCTGCTCATTTTGATAAAGCACCTTCTCCATGCACAATTTGTTCGCAAGCCTGAGCCGCGTTTTTAATTTTGTCGTAATAAAATTGTAAAAGTAAACGAATTTTTTCATTATTTATCTATATGTTTAAAATGTAACTTTTTATTCATTTCACCGATTTTAATGTTTTGTATGTCAAAGTGCAAGTTAAAATGTCACCTTTCAAACGCATACAAGGTTGCCTGATACGTTCAATGTTTACTGGGACATATGAATGTAAAGCGATCTACCCCGAAAAAACCACGAAATTTTTCTCCTACACCAATATAAATGTATTAAAATGTTAACTCGCACAATTTTCCTTAAAACGAATTTAAAGTTTTCGATATATTATTTATCCATAGATCATCGTTTTTATCATATCCTGAAATGGACCCAGTTTTAGACTTCTAAATAGTCAATAGTAACTGAGTTGTTAGGACAATGAAATAGAATGTAAAACAGCAAGCTTTTGCTAGCGACATAATTGTTTTCAACATTTATTATAACTATATAAATTAATAAATCATCATCCTCAGCTATTTATCTACTATTTCGAATAACAACATAATCGAATGATTATAATATTTTATTAAATAATAACTAAATTAAAATCTATATACGAGTAACTCAATGATCGTAAAGATAGGTATTAACTAATTGAACCCGGACAAAAACTTTTTTCGTTTGTTGCCAAGTGAAAGTGAATAACACAAGAATGGCATTAGAAAATCTGGAACATTGGCCCCTTAGCTGGCGTTTCTATTCTAATTACTCCTCATCTGCGATACAATAAATTGCGAAAGTAGGCGTTAATTTAGGTGTATATCTTTTCATTGGTTGTAGAATACTGCAAAAAAGGATTTATTATTCAGAAAATTGAAAGTACATTAATATGTGGAAAAAATTCTTGGTGGATGGTTAATGAATTCAAAAGTTGTTAGAATGAACAACTTATGCCATTTGCCTTGACTAAACAAATATTGAAGCTTCTGCTATCGTTCAGCACGCGACTGATGCAATTAAGTTTAGGTGGTTACTTTTTGATTACTTTTTGATTATTAGATTAGAATTGTCATAATTTTATTATGGTGTACTCCAGATGATTTTAAATTTCTGTACATGTACATTAACAAATAAACTACACAGAATAAATATTTTATTTTAGTGATATCTGTCTTTAAATTTCAGGGACTTCTAGTTTGAATTTAGTTTAGTCAACGTAGTTGATTGCACACAGCATTAATATAAAACAAAAATTTAGCTTTCAAGTGAATGTGTAAAATCCTTCGGACTTAGAATAACTTCAATGTTTGGTTGGCATGGCAGAGAGAAACAATTTTACAATGTATTGGGATACATAAAGTCAAACAATCGTTGTTTTGGTCAGTAAGTGGAAGGAAATAAATTCATCCTCCGGGCATGCTAGTATTCCTCATCCAGTAGCAATATGCCTCTTTCAGATGCCCTGGGATCTGGATTGGTTCCAATGAACTAATCATTTGCTCATTAATCCGAAATTTAATTGATTGTGTACTTTAGAAATAAAGCGGCTAAATCCTTACTATGTTGTCAAACAACTTTTGCTTACTACCATTTGCAAATATCTCTTGGCAATTTTGCAAACAGCTTCGCATAAAAAGGCAAATACCAATCAAACAATTAGCCGAAAACCAGTTTAAAACAAGAAACAAATATTATCCATACGTATTTTTCTATGATGAAAAGTAACTGATTGTTTTGTATTCCACCAATTATTTTAGATAAAACCTTAAGTATAGAAGAACTGGTATAACTAAAAATTAGTATATGTTACTAATTTTTACTTATATTCTTCGATGAATAGCCATAATTTTGTTTTATTTCAAAATAGGCTAACAGTTTTTTTTATTGTTTCACTGCAGAGTTCATCGAACAATACGCAGATATTTAATATTTTACAGAAATACTTTTTTATTTAATTATTATAAACAAATCATGAGAACTTAACCACTTAAGTGACGGCTTTTTGTGAGAAAGTGTGTTCATAAATTGTTAGGTTTTTTTTTACATTTCTTTAGAAAATAATACAACATTTTTATTTTTCAATTATTGTTTCAATACAAGCTTTGCGCGAGCAAGACTCGGGCAAATAAAAACACAATCGAACTACGCGTCCGAGTCACGCTCGGGCAAACCACTCAAGTGGTTAAAGATGCAGTTTAGCAAATATTCTGGTGCCCCACTCCATATTGGGTTTAAATACACTATATGTGAATATATGGATGATATGTAGATCATACTGAGGATTGGTTTGGGTAAATTGTTTCGCGTTATTTTTATCGCAAATATATATATATTATAATGCATTTCTTTAATTTATCTTTATGTAAATTCCATTTAAAGCTGAAGTCAATTACAAGCCTCAAATATGAATATGTTGTTGCTCTTTATGATTAATAAGAAAAGTATTAATTTTAGTATTCAATTTCAGGAAATCTCTAGATACATCCAAAATATATATTTTTTTTCTTAGGTACTGATTTAATGAAGCAATTATTGAAGACCAATATCATCATTAATCTCGATTAAACCTATACTAAACCTTTATCCTTCCTTGCAGTAGATCAGAATTGAATCGTGTCGTGCCGTAGGATCGCTATGTGTTTGACACACATTTTTTGATTATCATTTATATGTAAATATTAATATAATTACCGAGACCGACTAAAGCATCTCGGCATTATGATGTATTGCTCATTTTTACACGTTTTTACAAACATAATAGAAGCGCATTTGTCTTCACACATATTTAACTCTATTGATTATCAACAATCAATAAATATAGGTACATACGTGGAAAAAGAAGAATTCTCAATGAAAAGTGTATTAAAAATAAAAAACGATGATCTATGATAAATAATATAACGTATACTTTATAATCGTTATTGTGCGAGTTAACATTTTAATACATTATATTCCTGTAAATTATGGTTCGCAAAAATATCAAATGGGAAACAAACGAAGGACGAAAAGTGAAAACTATATAAAATATGACTCCCCGAATTAAAAAAAGGCTGACTTAAAAATTGTATTTTTCCGGACTTAAAACCAGCGTTTTATTTCATTTTAAAATTGACATAAAATCTGTAATGAAAATGAAATAAAAAAAACCGTACTTTATTAATGCATATCATAAGCCATTTTGAAAATGATTTAAGAAGTGTATTTATAAAAAGCATAAAATGTGTATTTATAAATGGCATAAAAGTCCACTTATAACGCATGCATTTCTATGTCTATCAAAAACAAATGTAAATTTTATGTTTATAATGTAAAATAAAATATGGCTATTTTCAGTCGTTTTGAAAATGAATTATAAAATGTATTTTTAAAATGACTTAAAATATGCCTTCCCTGTGTCATTTTTAAATTAAATTTGTTTTTGTAAAACACCTTTGTTAAGTCAGAAAATTTGTTATAAATATGACTTAAAAAAGGTCCCATTTTTGCATATAAAAATATATTTTTTAAGTCTACCTTTTTAATTTCGGCCTTTTTCAATTCAGGAAGCCATAAAATATGTCTGAGTAGTTCATAAAAAATTTAAACTACATATCCACATACAACACAACTATATATAGAAACAAAAAACTACATGCAGCAACATTATAGAAAAAAGAATTATGTATCTATTTTACGAAATTTATTTAAAATCTATTTTTCTCTGTACATGTATAGCGCACATGGCCAAGCTCCACGTGCTTCACTACACTACCCGTGTGTTGTGATATACATGCATATTTTATTTTTTTATAAAAAATATTCATTATCTATACTACATACACACAAAACAACTAAACCCAAAATAAGAGAGCTCGTTTTTAATAAGCCGACACTATGATCATCGTGTTGTTTTGTTATTGTTTCCTTCATTCATAAAGTTTTATTATGTGATGTGTATGTAGTTTAGGTGCGAAAAAAATACGAACGTTTTTTTAAGGCTGTTTCTGCTATGTATATATAGATGGCAGGGTTATGGGGTTCCTCGATTAGATTACAAAAAATAATGTAATGTTACGGTGACACCTAGATTAAAATAGAATAAGTTAATTTCATTAATTGTTCAATTACGTGTATGATTTATACTCAACATTTAGGCGTATTTCTATACTAACATATTTGCTGCGCATTTAGGATTATTCTAGAAACAAATATTTTGGTATATAAAGGCGCGCGTTGACGTGTATTGCTGAGTATTATTTTAAACGTGATACAGTGAAGGTTAAATAAAAGGATTATTAAAGTGATTATTAAAGCGATTATTAAAGTGATAATTAAAAAGTGTGTTATAATTATAATAATTAATTGTGAAAATTGTGTTGTATAATAAATTGTGTTGTGTAAATAAAATTGTGTGAGTTAAAATTGAAGCAGTGTATTTATTCACAATCCAGTGATTCGAACCTTGATTGACAAGGCAAAAACGTAACAATTGGTGACAGCGGTGGGATTGTGAATAATAAGGAAAATGATTCTCTACGAATTAAAGCTTGCGCAATTAAAGGAGCAACTGAAGCAGCGAGGTTTGGCTAGTGAAGGCACAAAAGCTAGTTTGGTGGAGCGACTACGTGAGGCCATGGAGAAGGACGGTTTAAATCCAGATGTGTATGATTTCGAGGAGGACAACACGGATGAGATCAGTGTGGACAAGAAAGAAAAGGAAGAACAAACGATGGTCGGAACAACACAAAACCCATCCGGAAGTTTCGATTTATCGCAGTTGATGGCTGCTATGAATCAAATGATGGGACAACAGTTGGAGCTACAAGGGGCGGACATTAAACATCAAATGAAACAGCAGATGTTACAAGTGGAGCAACAAGGGGCCGACATTAAACAATCGAACCAAGAAATTAAACAGAAGATTGTACAGATGGAGCAACAAGGAGCGGACATTAAAAACCAAATAGAAGTTGGTCAAAAGAAAATGGACGAGAAGTTTCTGGAGTTATCTTCTACACTACACGGTAAAGTGGAAAAACTGCAAACAGAAGTACACGCAGAAATTCAAAATGTTAAAGGGACGGTTCAACAAAAATTTGAATCGGTTAAACAAGATTTTCAAACGGAAGTTAAACGTCTCGAGAAGGAGCTCCAAGATGTCAAGTCAAATGGAACAACAGGTCAAGTGATCCAGACAGTTAACGCAGTTAAGATAAAACCACCAACATTTGATGGAACAACTTCCTTCAGTATTTTTAAGTTCCAATTCGAAACTGCGATTAAGCAAAATCAGTGGACTGTAGAACAATGTGTTGCAGCATTAATTGTGGCTCTTAAAGGCGAAGCGGCAGAAACATTACAAATCATTCCCGAGCAGGAACGGAACGTTTACATGGGAATTATGAAGGCGTTAGATCGAAAATACGGAAGCGACCACAAACGAGAAATCTATCGCATGGAATTGAAGAGTCGATACCAAAGAGCAGGAGAATCGCTACAGGAATTTTCATCGGCAATTGAGCGGCTCGCACATTTAGCACATTCAAATATGTCGGCCGATTACATGGAGCGAATTAAAATAGATGCATTCATTGACGGTATTCGAGATCCTGAGACGCGCAGAGCGGTGATGTTGTCACCTAAGACAACTTTTACGGAAACCATCGCTTGGGCGTTAACAAACGAAACTGTTCAGGCCATCGTCAAACCAGCAATGGAAATTCGCCGAGTGGAGATTGATTCCAGAATGGACACTGAGCGGGCTACGCCAAGGTTCAGATATGGAAGTAGCAGGATTAAATGCTGGGTATGTAATAGAATGGGTCACATTTCACGGGACTGTTGGGAGATTAAGAAGAAACGAGGAAGATCGCCATCTCCAATGAAGCGTAGACCAAACGAACAGCAGAGAGAGGCCAGAAAGGAGGGTCGGACGACATTGGAGTCGTTAAAAAGAGACAGCTTGAAGGAGCAAAAGCTGACTCCCACAACCGATTGCCCCATAACGTCCATCCAAGTTTCGAGAGTAGAAGGAGGCGGTGACAGCTTGACAGATGAAGCCAATATTGAACATCGAAAGGAAAGCGCACATGGAAATGCCGACACGTTATTAAGAAGACCATGTCCCGCGGAATGCAAGAATTGTGGGCATGTGGAGGTCAAGGAAAACATCGTCGATATTCGACTCATGCAAGCGTTACCTGATGAGGAATGGACTGATGAAATGATCAAGAAGGAGCAATTACGGGATGCTGACCTGTCATTCATCATGAAACATAAGGAAAAGGAACACCGGCCCACATGGAGTGAGATAGCTGACAAAGCTCCCATTGTAAAAGCATATTGGGCTCAATGGGATAGCCTCCACATAGAAAATGGATGTTTAAAACGAAAGTGGGAAAGCACGGATGGTAAAGTAAAACAATTGTTGGTAGTGGTGCCAAAAGGTCGGATAGCGGAAATCCTCAAGGAGTATCACGGAGGAGCAAGTGGAGGTCACCTAGGGATTAATAAAACATTAGCCAAAATTCGACAACGTTTCTATTGGTCCGGATGTAGACAGTCAGTAGTAGAATGGTGTCGAAGATGTGACCAATGTGCGGCAGTGAAGGGACCAGCACGAAAAAGCCGTGGAACCATGAAACAATATAATGTCGGGGCACCATTTGAGAGAATTGCAATGGACGTGGCGGGGCCATTTCCGACCACCGAGAGCGGAAATAAATATGTGCTAGTAATAATGGATTATTTCAGCAAATGGCCGGAAGTGTACCCCATACCCAATCAGGAGACAACAACAATAGCTGATGCCGTGGTTAACAATTGGATTAGCAGATTTGGTGTACCTATGGAAATTCACACGGATCAAGGAAGGAATTTCGAATCGGTGGTATTTCAGGAGATATGTCAGATGCTTGGAATCAATAAAACAAGAACGACGCCTTTACACCCACAATCGGACGGTATGGTGGAAAGATTCAATGGTACATTGGAGGAATATCTAGCAAAAGCTGTGGAAAGGAACCAACGCAACTGGGATCGACATATACCAATGTTCCTGATGGCCTACCGATCAGCGGTACATGACACAACAGGAGTGACACCAGCTAAAACCATATTTGGGAACAATCTGCGATTACCAGGAGATTTAAAATTTGGGGCTGTTCCATCAGCAGCTCTATGCGGACAGGATTACGTCGACCGAATGAAAGAGGAACTTAATGAAATACATCAATTTGTACGGGAGAAAATTCGAATATCAAGTGATCGAATGAAAGCTCGATATGACATACGAGCAAATAATCAAGGCTTCGAGGAAGGGCAACTGGTATGGCTTCACAACCCGCAACGGCAGAAAGGATTATCACCGAAGTTGCAACCCACATGGGAAGGACCTTACACTGTCATTAAAAAGTTGAACGATGTGGTTTATCGCATACAGAAAGGACGGAAAGGTAAACCAAAGGTGGTGCATTTGGAGCGCTTGGCGCTCTACAGAGGAGGTGATCTGGATCCTGTTCGGGACGAACAGGCTTAGGTGGGGGGTAGTGTTACGGTGACACCTAGATTAAAATAGAATAAGTTAATTTCATTAATTGTTCAATTACGTGTATGATTTATACTCAACATTTAGGCGTATTTCTATACTAACATATTTGCTGCGCATTTAGGATTATTCTAGAAACAAATATTTTGGTATATAAAGGCGCGCGTTGACGTGTATTGCTGAGTATTATTTTAAACGTGATACAGTGAAGGTTAAATAAAAGGATTATTAAAGTGATTATTAAAGCGATTATTAAAGTGATAATTAAAAAGTGTGTTATAATTATAATAATTAATTGTGAAAATTGTGTTGTATAATAAATTGTGTTGTGTAAATAAAATTGTGTGAGTTAAAATTGAAGCAGTGTATTTATTCACAATCCAGTGATTCGAACCTTGATTGACAAGGCAAAATCGTAACAGTAATATGAAAAGTGGAGCCACAGTATTCGACCAAACTTTCTTTCGCAATAATTCGTCTGTATATATTACGTTTGTGGTTATAGTCTTTAGGGATAAATTCGATTCTGCGTTGACGTAAATCAGATAACGTTGCGTTGGCGTAATGTGAGGAAGCCAATTCAAGCCAAAAAAATCGCTTTATCATTTTTAAGATATTTATCTATAAATTTTTGAATTTGATAGTGTATGTTTGCGCATCAACGGTCAAACCACTTTTGAAAAAAAACTGGGTCGCTGACACCTCGTTCGCTAATCGACAACCACAACATAATTTTTTCTGGAAAGAAGTTTCATGAATAAATTTCTCCATTTCTCGAGCTTCGTGATCGGGAAACTCGTAGTAGTATTTTGGCTGCCATTCATTACCTTCAACAGTGAAATAAGTGTCATCATCCATCACACATTTATGAGCTGAAGAAGCAGCGAAGTATGTTTGGGACTCTTAATCTAGACTTGATTGTAGCTATTTGTTTGGCTGTAGTTGCAGGTGTCGACTTTTTGAGTTTGTGATGTACATTCATACCTTGTAAATATTTTTTAATAGTTTTTGGGTCAACTTGATATTTTTTACCCAGCTGTCTGTACGATTTTGCAGTTCAAGCCATCGTTTCATCTTTCAAATTCATTCGAACTTTGCTATCTTGAAGTTGACATTTTTTAACAGAGCGGGGGTTTCTTCCCACAGGTCCTTTATTCGAAAACTGTTTAATTGTTTTGTAGATAAACGATTTTTTGAATCCAAGATCCTTGAAATAGTGAAAAATTTCGTTCTTTTGTTTGTTCGGGTTTTCCTGACAAAATTTATAATTTAATTTACGACGATCTACTTCTAACAACGACATTTTTATAACTAAATGTAAAAGGACACAGTTGTTATGTATATTTTTTGAAATATAAGAGAATCAAATTATTTAAAAACTAGGAAAGGTTTCCAGGCTAATTTTAAAATATTTTTATTCAAAATCTGTATTTTAATAGTTTACAATGAGTGTCATTTTAAAATACACGTAAAAAACGTTGACAGATAGAGAACCTAACCCAACCGTACTAGTTTCGTTGAGTTAAAACAGATTTAAGGAAACTCAACCCTAAACTGCGTTTCCAAGCACGTAAACCTGAGGTAACCTAGGTTAACTCTGTCATGGAAACATGATCACGTTAAGATTAGTTTCGTCGAGTTAATAACATGGCGAGCTAATCCCTATCGTTTCCATGCTAAATTTGTTTTGACGGTTCAGGCGATGTTTTGTTTTTATCAGTTTTTTTTCTATTTTGATCTGTTTCGTGAATATTTTAACCCGTGTTTACTTTAACTATATTTTTTCTTTATAATAATACTATATATATTTTCTGAATACTATAATTTTTCTTTTGGCAGATAGAATCTTATTAAACCCAACTACTTTCGTCGAGTTAAGGAGGATTAAGAAATTTAACGAAAACTCTAAATCCAACTCGTTTCCATGATGAGATAATCCGAGATAATCCCGGTTAACTCTGTCATGGAAACACCGCAATGGAAACACCATAATGGTAGTACGGTTGGGTTAGGTTCTATCTGTCAACGTTTTTTACGTGTATTTTAAAATGACGCCTATTGTAAAACTATTAAAATACAGCTTTTGAAGAAAAATATTTTAAAATTAATCTTGAAAATGAGTAAATATTAACTATTAAAATAGCTGTCAACTTAACTCGGTTTCATGGAAACGGTACGAAAATTTTTTGATTTTCCGCAAAAATTTTCACTTTTTTATTTTTCAATTTTTATTTTTATTAGTAATAATTGCTTCGTTAAGCTTTCAGACACAGATCAAAGAGTTTCTATCGCTGTTATTGCTTCTTCTGATAGTGCCACAAATGTTAAAAAATCAACTTTTGTAAATATAATTTTTATTTTAATGTAATTTTAATTCGTTGTATACCTTAGTAGAGGATGAGGGCTGGCGCCCTCAAACCCCCCCTTTTCCAGAATTTATATAACTTCAAGTGTCAATTTTTATTTATAATTTTAAACTAACTAAAAAAAATTGAAAAAATTTCAAAAATTTCCTGGAAAAATTGCAAAATTTTCCCGAAAAAATTACTTGTATTGTCGAAAAACTGTTGATACAATCCTAATATCAAAATTTTAAAAAAAAACTACGCTTTTGTACGTATTTAGAATAAAATAATACGCAATTTCTTTATAAGTGAAATTTTTTCCGGAAAATGGGGTAATTTTCCGGAAAAATGTAGCTTCCCATCCTAAAAACTGTTGATAAACAATCCTGCATTTAAAAATTTATACTCGTTTCCTGATTTTATCGATGTATACGTAAAGTAAACTTTAGTCAAAATTTTCTTAAACGTGTTATAAAAATTGCGAAAAAGGAACAAAATGCATCACACTATCAAGACATTTTACCAGTCGAGGTAGGATAGTATAATACCTATCGTCTTAACCTAGGGTTAACAAACAACAAATGTGACAGCTATTGGTATATTGGGCGGGCACCTTTGTATTTATTAATTTTGATGTTTAAAGAAACCAAACACAATTTTCACTTTAAAATCATTATTAATCCATGCATTTCAATAAAATAAACAACTAAATGAAATTTGCAATTAGTTACATAGCATAAATGTTAGGAATATTTTAGTTAGCTAGTTAATATTTTGTGCGTGTGATAAAAAGTGTTTACGCGAAAAAATATTTGATACTCGACCACTGTCTAGAGCGAAGAGCATCGGAGCAACATGAATCGGTTTAATCAATTTGGTTTGAAAAAGCCGAATAATGATAGTAAAACACAATCCAAAAATTATTCAATGAATGCTGTACCACCGCCAAGTTCATTAAATGCGGGCCGTGCGGGAGCCACACCAAAAATTTCGTTTGGTGTCGCGCAGACGAGTGCGGGTATATCGAAACATGGCTACTCAACGATGGATGCAATTTCTCATTTTGCTAATTCGTCTCAATATGCGGTGGGGAAGAAACGTGCCGTGACCGAAGATGAATATTTTGATGATGATGAAGAGCCGACACCTGAATTAGCGTATATCCCAGCACCGGGAAGTCCAGGTGCTGATAATGGAAATGGCCGGGATGACATTGAAGAAGATGAAGACCCGTTGGACGCGTTTATGGCATGTATTGAGAAACAAGTGGAACGAGAGTCCGTTCGTTCTTCACAAGAATCGCTCCAAAAGAAAGGAACTCGAGCTGATATTGATGATATGGACGATGAAGAGAGTTACTATAAATATATGGAAGAAAATCCAACTGCCGGGCTAGTAGAAGAAGCATCTGACAATGAATTAGAGTACGACGAGGATGGAAATCCGATTCCACCACCGAAAAAGCGTATTATAGATCCGCTCCCACCGATCGATCATTCCGAAATTGAATATTTGCCGTTCGAGAAAAATTTCTATTCGGCGCACAATGAAATTGCTGCCATGTCTAAGGAACAAATTGATCAGCTGCGGAAAACATTAGGTATTAAAGTGACTGGTCCTAGTCCTCCAAATCCCGTTACCAGTTTTGGACATTTTGGTTTCGACGAGAATTTAATTAAGGCGATTCGAAAAAATGAATATACCCAACCAACTCCGATCCAGGCACAAGCTGTTCCGACGATTATGAGTGGCCGTGATGTGATTGGCATCGCAAAAACCGGTAGTGGTAAAACAGCCGCATTTTTATGGCCTCTGCTTATTCATATCATGGACCAACGTCAATTAGCTGAAAATGATGGACCGATCGGTTTAATTTTGGCACCAACCCGAGAATTATCCATTCAAATTTATAATGAAGCAAAAAAATTCGGCAAGGTCTATAATATACAAGTGGTTTGCTGTTATGGTGGCGGTTCCAAATGGGAACAATCAAAAGCACTTGAACAAGGTGCAGAAATTGTGGTAGCGACACCAGGTCGCATGATTGATATGGTTAAAATGAAGGCGACAAATTTAACAAGAGTAACATATTTAGTACTCGATGAAGCTGATCGAATGTTTAATATGGGGTTCGAGCCTCAAGTTCGCTCGATATGCAATCATATTCGGCCGGATCGTCAAACACTATTGTTTAGTGCAACGTTTAAGAAGCGCATTGAAAAGCTTGCTCGAGATGTTCTCGTCGATCCAATTCGTATATTACAAGGTGATCTGGGTGAAGCAAACGAGGACGTAACACAAAATGTTATCGTGTTTAGTAATGTTCTGCACAAATGGAACTGGTTGCTGTGCCGCTTGGTTGGTTTCCTGTCGCAGGGCAGTATACTAATTTTTGTAACGAAAAAAGCTGATGCCGAACAAGTCTCCAATAATCTCATATTAAAAGAGTATGATGTGGTTTTGTTACACGGGGACATGGATCAGGCAGAACGTAACAAAGTAATCATGAAATTTAAGAAACGAGAGGTGGAAATTATGGTGGCAACTGATGTGGCGGCACGCGGTCTTGATATACCGCACATTAAAACGGTAATAAATTATGATATTGCGCGAGATATTGATACACATACGCATCGGATCGGTAGAACGGGGCGTGCTGGTGAGAAAGGTACAGCATTTACGCTGGTTACGGATAAAGATAAGGAATTTGCGGGACATCTTGTGCGCAATTTGGAGGGTGCAAATCAAGAAGTCCCTAAAGAATTAATGGATTTAGCAATGCAAAGTTCTTGGTTTAGAAAATCGCGTTTTAAAGGTGGTAAAGGTAAATCGATCGCTGTCGGCGGAGCTGGATTGGGCTATAAAGAACGGCCCGGACTTGGAACAGGTTCAGGTGGTGCAGCTGCTGCTAGTGGTGGTAGTGGGGGAAGTAGCAATTCTAGTAAATTATCCTCATCATCATCATGTAATGCGGTTCCACCACCTCCTCAATACTCACAATCATCTCCTAGTCCACCTGCTGCTAAAGGCCCGGCGACCGATCGCCTGTCCGCGATGAAAGAAACATTTCGAAGTCAGTATAATAATCAGGTAACCTAAATTATTATTATTGCATTGTATTTTCAATTCAACCTAACACAAATTATTATTTAGTTTCGTGCATCAACCGATCGGACATGGGAACAAACAGTACCCGAGACTGGGGTGTTTGCAGCCCCACAATTGCCAATGAAATCACCCAATAATATGATGAACAATGATGATAATTATGCAGCACAACAAGCAAAAAAGATGAAAAAGAGCCGTTGGGACTAATTTTAATTAATGCAAATTATCATTAAATAAATAAATTGGAAATTTAATATTAAACTATCAAAATAAATGTTGAATTAAAAATTTCATTAAAATTAATTTTATTTTATTTTTGTTTTATTTTATTATTATTATTTTTTTTATAATTAAACAGAAAAAATATATGTATATTTTATTGTAAAACTATGTTCTATACAGTTAATTAAATTATTTCATTTTGTTTATAATTAAATGATTTTCATAATTTTGTTTTTTTTGCATTGTGTTGAGGGAAAAATTAAGGTTAAAAATTTACATGGTTTGTGTCTCTGCTTAATACTAACTACATACATACTTATTTTAATTTACAATGAAAATTACTATATATAAATTATGGAAATATGAATGGAATTAAAAATAAATTAAATGAAAATAGTGGTTATTTTTAAATGCGGTCAATTATTGGAAAAGTAAAAATTACCCACGACACTCAATCTTAACTGATTTCTAAGATTCTGAATTATTATTTTCTTTTTATAAATCTGCTAAATTTTTGTATTTAATAAATTAGATTAAATTATTTAATCTAGAGTCCTGATCAGTCTCACAATCATTGATACATACTTTTGATGTATCACGCCCCAAAAAACTAGCCTGCCTTTGGAGATTGTGCCCCTGGGTTGATATTTACATATATGAGCCGTTTATTTTGAAAATACAAGTAAATCTCTCGAAAGTTGGCATCAATATTTTTAAATTTGTTAAAATGCAAACCGATTTAAAAAAAATGACTTATGCCACTTTCAAAATAAACGGCGACCGACGCAGAAAATCATTTAAATATAATGTTTAATTCTTTCGTTAATTAATTTAATTTTATCTAAATGAGGCCATTTTTCATTTTTCTTTTAATTTTAATTTATAAATTATATTCATCATTCTAATATTTATATTTATGTACACAAAAATAAAATTTGTAAATTCAATAATGTGTCTCTCTTAAAAAAAATAATAATTGTAAGTAGTAATATATTATAATCTTAAATAAAATAAAATAATAAATTTATTTGAAAAAACAAAAACTCATATACTCATGAAAGACATATTTTTATTTTTATACATTTCTTATCCACTATATCGGTACGAACAACTTTTTATATGACGGGTTAAATAGCTAGCATCACGGAATTTTTTATCACACAAACTGCATCGATGAAAATTTTCACCGGTATGGATTTTTTTATGCTTGTGCAATGTGCCCGAATTACTAAACGTTTTCGAACAATATTGACACTTGTACGGTTTCTCGCCCGTATGTATATTTATATGACTCGTATAGCACGTAAAACTGTTTGCACTTTTAAATTGTTTACCGCATAGCGGGCACTCTAAAATTTTCTCTTTTGAATGGGTACGCCGCATATGGGCCTGCAAATGTATTACATTTTTAAATTGCTTTGAACATATATTACATTGTAATTCGGGCAATTCATCCGCTTTATCAGGTTTAATTTTGGCCACATGAATCGCCACAATATGATCGTGCAGTTCGTCAAGATTGAAAAAATGTTTCTCGCATACGGGGCACTTTTCGCCATGATGCTGTTTTACGTGTTCAATGATGTCAGTGAAGGTTTCATCGCAAGCGATACAACGATCCGATTCCGTGTGACACTGATGAAAATGTTTGTAGAGGCTGTGCCGTGTACGATAGATTTTCGTACATACTGAACATTTGTAAATGCGATTCCGTTTATGTACGGTTTTGTTGTGCTCGTTCAACGATTCAACATCGTAGAATTTTTCTTTACACGTGTCACAGTCGTACGTTTGAATGTCGTCTTCTTGAAGGTCTATTACTAAAAAAAAAAAAATTATAAAATTTTAAATGCTTTCATTGCGATCTTAGGGTTAGTTTAGGACGGCGAGTTGTTGTTTGGTGATTGCCCCTAGATCAAAATACGGTCAGGAAGTTTTGGTCTTTCTATTTCTCTAACTGTTTATAGCAAACTCATAATATCAAGTGACCACCAACCTCTCAACAAATAACAAGTTAATCAATCTCTCTCTTTACAATTTTTTAAATACATATTAGTGAATTGAATGGTAGGGCATTTCCGCAGGAATTACACCATTTGCATTTCCGCAGGAATTAAAGTATATTTCAGTACGAGAAGGAAAATGCCAAACTCCGTGAACAATTAAGAAAAATAAAGGAATTTACAACTAAATTAAAAGAAGAACAATTTTAAAGACAGAGGAGAGAGACGACACCTAACCTGCAATCGATGATGACTTTAATCTATTCCATACGGATGAAGAAGAATTAGAGAGAAACAAATGGGATGTTGAACCGGAATAAAATACCAAGTAAGAAAAGGAAAGCTCAACACTCATCAGAAATGGCAGAAACCCATCATCAAGAGATTTAACTAGCTAGCTCTAGAACAACCAGCTAAACAAAAAGAGAAACCAGCTCCATCAATAAATATCATCGGGATAACAAATTTCTCCACAATACAATAGATTATGAAATCGATTACGGTAGCGGAGTTCAAACTCGCATCTTTAACCAATGGCGTCTGGAAAATGAATGTTGCACTCTAAAATCTAGATATTTGGCTACAAAGCATAAGAACGGCAATGGTTTTTTACATATGAGGATAGGTTAGGTTAGGTTTCAGTGGTTGACACTTAGTCCTATTTTGGCCCATTGTGATACCACGCATTCATACCACATCATTAACCCATTCGACTATTATTCACCTACTCTACTACACACAACTACATTGACGTGGGTCTGCGCTGAATTCTGCACTCCATCAGAGGGTCTTAGTTGTGTTGATTAACAACACCGATTGTAATCGATGATGTAAATTCGATTTGCATGTAGCCTCTCTGATGGGATTCGAACCCGGTTCAAGTGCCGAAGCTCTAACCTCTGCACCACTTGTCCGGTACATATGAGGATAAGAATGATCACCCAATCAAAATCAGAGCTAGAGCTCTTCATCCAACCTGCAGAAAAGGGGAAGTTATTGAGGATTTATATACTTATTTATTTTATTTTTCAAATAACTCTTAAGCTAATTTTCCAGTTTACAGTACAATATACATCATCTACTTAATATTTATAAAATTTCTTTTAACAGTTCTGCCCTAAAATTCTTTATGCTTCTACTATTTCTTATACTTTCCGGTAACTCATTATACATCGATATACCTTTGTTAAATATCGATTTTTTACTTCTAGATTGTCTTTTAAACTCTAAATAAAACTTATCCTTATGCCTAGCTAGTATCATGTCTAAGCACATCCTGTCTCCTACACAACAACTGACATAAATATTGTGGTAACAAATTTTTATCAAACATAAAAATAAAAGTCATTACGTTGATATACAATGTATTTTCCAATGTTAACAACTTTGACTACAGCAACATCTCACAGATCCAGTATAATGCCTAAGTACTTAAAACTATCTACCCTTTCTATTACAGCATTATCTATAACAATATTTCCATTTATGTACTACATTATTCCCTATATACATTTTGTTTTGTTTACATTTAACATTAACTTATTTATACGAAGCCATTTTGCCACTACATCTAACTCTTCATTCATACTACTTATGATCTCGACCAAATCATTTCCCAACATCTACAAGATCGGATTATTTTTACATACTGCTTTCTATTACTGAAATAACTATCCAACCAACTAAACAATTCACCCCTAACACCATATTTGTTTAATTTTCCTAGCAACCTTGCCCTATCTACTGCCTCAAATGCCATTTTAAAATCAAGGAAAACTGCTACTGTCGACCATCCTCACTCTCTCTCTCTTCCAATCCTCCACCACCATCTGAACCGCTGTCTTTGTAGAGTGCCGCTCTCTGTAACCAAATAGGAACCCACATAGCATATTATTCTCAGCGATGTGTCCGAGCAACTTATACAAAATTATTGACTCCAATATCTTGTCCAAAATTGGCAAAATATTTATAGGACGATAATCCGATATCCGACAACTATTCATAACTTTAGGCACGTTTAGGAACTACACATGATACTTTCAAACTTATAGGAACGACTGCATATTCCAAAGACAAATTTACTATGCGGCTCACACATCGTCTTAAAACCCTCTATAAATCCTTAAACAATTTACAGCTTAACACCCCCTCACATCCTGCCAATTTTAACGTTTTAACTATATAATCTAGGTAGTCCTCCTGCACCATGCCCACATGCTCAATTACTCCTACATCATATGCTATATCCACATTGTCTTGTTCCTCTTGGTATCTCCTCACTACATATCTACAAAATACTTGTTTAAACTGTTCGCAATGTCTATCTTTTCATATATCAACACTACATCAAAATCCACCCCATTTATATCACTCCTTCCCTTAGATCCAACTACCGTTTTTAATGTTTTCCACATCTTTTCCGGGACACCTATGTTTCTCTCGTAATACAATCTCCTCTCACTCCGAATCATACCAACAAATCTGTTTCTTTTCCAACTGTCTCAGTCCCCAACTCTCCCTCTCTCTCTTTCATCACCCTAAATTTCTTATACGCCTTATCTCTTGCCTTCCTAACCTCCTTCACTCTGTTCGTGAACTATGGACAACTTCTAGCTATGTCCACTATCCTTAACTCGCCTGTTCCCCTTTTCAGTACTTCTTCCACCCATAAATTTAATTTCCCATACTCCTCCTCAATGCCCTCAGTGACTTCTCGAACAACATCCTCTGTTCTTCTAAGTTCCTCTTGCACAACATTTAGATCTATCTTTCCTTTGATCACCTTTTTCCCATTTACTTCCGCTCCCTTGATCATTATAAGCGCATGGTCTGTAATTTTTGGGGTATCCCCAACAATACAATTCACTTCCTTATTTGAAAATACTAAATCAATTGTCGTTCTTGATGCATCTATTACTCTGGTATTTTCCTTCACGAGCTGTTTAAGCCCAAAAGATTCTGTAATTTCTTTTAGACACTTAACATAATATTCTTCCGATCTTTTCCAGTATAGATTGAAATCACCCATAATTATTATCTTCGCCGTTCCCAACAACATCAATCCCTCTAGCCACTCACTAAAGGCAGTTAAGAATTGAACTACGCTAGCACTTGGTGACCTGTAACACCATATTATCATTCCCATATCATCAATCCTCTTTGCTCGACCTACTTTTACCGCTAGCATCTAGTACTCCTACTTAATATGCCCGCCGTATTTACAAGTATTACATGCCCACTTGCCCAAACACTCCCACGTCAATCTGATTTCTTATTGAACCTCAAACAAAAGTGTTATCAATTACAAAATGCTGTAAACATCATTAAGAAAGAAAAAATTGAAACTGAACAAGGAGCTCAAATTAACAAAAGAGTCATCCCAGTCATCCCACAGCAAATGCAAAGTCCTACGTGGAATAGTTAATGCACCGTGAGACATAAGAAATGAAAAGCCTCCATAGAGATCTGAAGATGGATTTCGTCAGTGATGAAATAAGCAAACACGCATCTAGATCGAATGTAATAAAACTGTAAAGGGAACTAGCCAAAGGGCTACAACCATCCAAACGAGAACATAAATTAATTAAGGCAAAAAAAGGGTGGAAATTTTACGGCTGGCACGAGCGATGGACCGTGACGGATGAAGAACCCCCGTGCAGGCGACAAAATCCCTCCATGGAACGTGATAGCTAGAGAGAGAGAGAGAAAGAGAAAAAAAATCCATACATCTTCATTCACACGTATATTATGGTAAAATGCTAGAAAAAGACGCCTAGAAGAGATGCGGCAAATACGATTGCAAACTATTGGCAGCCTATTCAGGAATTAATAATTTTAGACATTAATCGAAGGTCCAATATCACGTTCTTCATTGACTTTAAAACATTAATACATATACGCATTCAGACAGATTTTAAGAAAGGCGTCATTTTCGTTCCTTGAATAATAACGAGATAGTCTTGGTAACCTCACCTTGATTTTCTAATGTTGTTATTTTCAGTAGCGAGTATTCACTAGCAACGAATACAGGCTCCAGATTCTATTTACATGGCACTGATAAGTCGACCTTTATCTTCTTGGTAAATAACCACTTTAATAAATAATATAACCCAGCCCATTGTGTACTTTATGTTTTAGTTACAGATAACAAAGAATTGATAAATTAAAAGAAAGTATCCATATTGTAAAAATACAAACTTATTTAGTTCTTTAGCGATGGTCAACCTAATGTTTCATATAGTGGGTGGGCGCCTGTGAATGTGGATTTGATAGACCGATCTGTTGCATTCATCACCTACACCAGAACATTAGGGGCATTATATTACACAACTTATGTCTTGCTTTGGTGCAGTTGGTTTGATTTGGCTTTTTGGAAGATTTGTAGTTCCACCCCATAACAGAATGCAGTTGGAAAACAAACATATCGAGTGAGCTCGGTAATTCACGGGGGCATTGCATAGTAAAATTGTAAACATTTGGAATTGAATTACTTACTTTAAATTGATTTTTATCTTATCTTCGCTCTTACTCATTACAATGCCGTTTTTCGGTTGGTTGATCATAATTAGCTTTTCGACCTATAATTTAAAACAACATTTACCTTGAACGTAAAAGCTTATTAAAATATTCTTGATTTGAGCATTCCCAAGAGCTGTGTAAGTAATGATTTCTATATAACTAATTTTAACGGCTCGAAAAGAACCGATGCTTCTGGAGAGTCAAATTATCTTCACTAATGTTATTGCTTGGAGTTACTATTGATTTTATGCGTTTTAATCACATTTGACATTTTGGTTTTGAATGTGAAATATTTTACAAACGATAAACTTAAATGATACGCTTAAAACCGCTCTAAAGTTTAGTCTTTTCCAATAGGTCTATAGTGATGGCACGTGGTCCAAAATACATAGTGCAAACAAAATATCGTAGTCTCTCACTAGAATTGTCATTTTATGGTGGGGCTTATTAGGTATTTGAATTTGATTATGTAACAGAGGGCTACCAAAATTATGAGACATAGATTTTAGGCCAAACAACTACCAATTTTCTTACATACAAAGTAGGTAATTAAAACTAATATCTATATGGAGGAAAATCAATAATGAAATTTATGAGCATTGTGTATTTGTTACCTTCTTCTTCAAAATTATTATCATCATCAATTTCTTCAACATTATGGTATTGCATATGACGTTCCAAATAGTAGTGTTTATCAAATAAACGCTGGCATATATCACATTGATACTGAATTTGATTTTCAATTTCTTCGCACACAATAAATTCCTCTTCGACAAATTCTTCTGTTTCGACAATCTCTTCGATCATATATTCAGCATATTCAATTCCTTCATCTTCTACTGGTTCCATTTTAATATCTCCGCAATTGATAATGTCATCATCGTAGGAATTTTCCTCGTTTTCCATAATTGATTTTGTTCAAAACAATTATAAATATTATTTTGATTGTAAAATATTATGCTTATTATGAAATCTGGAACAAAATAAATAATGAATAAATGATTTCTGAAACGCGCAAAAAATAAAAAAATTGTTACATTTTTTTTCTGCCTTTAACTTCGTTTCCTTTCTTTAAACTTTATAGAGAAAAATGTGATAAGCTCGATAGATACAAATATTCTAATAAACTATTTACAATTTATATAAAATATAAAAATAAATGTATTTAATTTAAATCTAATCATGGGTTAAGTTTTCAACACAATTTTTATTATTATTTTTGTGTAATTTGAGGTGAATTCTATTCTTTTTTATTATTTTATTTAATAATGTCAACTTTTTGACATTGATGTAATAATTTTTTGTCGTATTTTCTGTATGTTCCCAACAAACCGAGATTGTTGTGTGAAATCGTGTTGGAAGTATTTGGTTTTCCAGTATATTGATGGACATACATTGATCGTACATCAACATTTAGGCGGTTTAGTAAGAATTTTCGTAAAATGCTATTTTAAATTGTAAATTCATTTATTGAAAACAAATAAGAAATTTTGTTCTATAACTTTAATCTGAGTGGTTAATCTGAGTGGTTTAAATTGAGTGGTTAAATTTGCTTATTACAACTTTATCGTACCATCCCCTCTCAGTTTTGACACAGTTGGACAGGAAATAGTGGTATTTCCCTTTTCTGCCCAGAATTGTTTTCTTCAATATACAGTGACTCACAGCTTATTTGATCCAGTCGCATTTTATGAACAAAATGGTAAATATCTCGCGATGTCTTATTTTTTTGAAAAAAACTAAATGTAATATGAAAGCTATATGTATTTATTTTTATTATAAAACACAAAAAATAAAACAAAAATTCTAATGCATATCAAAATTACGTTAAAAAGTTCATTATTTCAACCCAAAACCAACTCACAGCTTAAATGATCCACTGCCACAAACATACTACATAACAGCATATACAAGAAAAAAAACAAATTTGTATTGTATATACAGATGCATATAACAACAACATTAGGTCGATGTTATTTTTCTCATTTGTTTAATATTTTTCTTCTATACATTAACCCAATCTATAACGCTTCCACACACATGCACAAACCGTTTTTAGGCCACTGCTACAATAACATAAAAGAAATGCGTATTTTCAAACACAAGAGTTACTAAACATATTTATTTAAATAAAATCAAAATTTATATCGAAAATATGAATCAAAGCAATAAAATACCCAAAACGCTCCTCCTATCATTCATTATAGAACAATTATATATAAAATCAAATAAATAAATAAATAAAAACTCATTCTTTGTGTCTGTCGACGAGAACACAAAAAATCCTATGTGCACACTTTACATGCTATGCACGATTTAGCACACAAATTCCATAAATAAATATACAACAAAACGCTATGTACACATTACAACTTCACTTTATAATTATTATACACTTAACTTATTATAATTTATAATACTTCATTAAAAATAAAAAGGTTTAAAATTTTAATTTTATTTATTTTACGGAGAAAGACAAAACACGTCTTTCTCCTTCGACGATCGCACGTCCTTCCTCCGGATATACGACCGCCTTCAAAAATAGTAAAAAACTCAAAATTAAAGAAACGACCTAAGAAATAGATACTTTTTACACTATTTGCCGTAGGCACTTGGCGAAACACACACATTTCCTTATACTGATGGGTCCTGTTTAACATGCACATTTGTGCGTGCATGGCTTATATTGAAGCAAAATAAAAATCTATCCTGAAAAGGGATGTTGGACAAACAGGTAAAGTTTTCCATAAAGGTACAAAGAACATACCAACGACATAACAAAAAAGAATCAAAATCAAATTTTGCATCGCATGTAAAAAATGAAAACCACAAATACATTAGTTGTCGTTTTCAACAAATTGATGAAAAAATCTACGATTCGATAAAGAAATCATAAAAACGGAAAAGTAAAAAATGGCGTCACTGGAATACAACCATTTTTGTCACTTATAGAGCGCTGCGACCATCCGACTGTCTGACCGACCGTCGGACGACCAAATTGGATGTTGTATACGAACCGACTTACCATCAAATTTTGACAATTTTCGTTATATTACAAATGCGAAATTCATAAGTTTTATAATAAATCAAATTTTAAATATATTTCAGTATTAAGATAATTAATATAATATACAAAAACGATTTTATGTTCTTTTACAGACCGAATAATTTTTATTTTTCTCTGTTGAAATTTCACACAACTGACTTAAAAACGTCCGATAACAATATACACCGTCCGATTTATTTGGTTGGTCGGACGGTCGGATTGAATTTTCATTTTCGAAAAAAATCTGCCCGGCCAAGTCGGATCGTCTTAAGCGTTTATAAATCGATAAATTTATTGTATTAATTAAGAATTAAATTTAAAAATATAAATTGCTTATGCCCGTAACCTGTCAAATTGTAAACTTATTAAATCAACTGTACCAATGGCATGATAGTAAAACCAAAAATTTCTCCACAATATCAGATTTCGTTCCAAACTCTCCACAACACTTCCCATCAATAAAATTTTATTCAACCCTATCGAAAAAAATATCAAATAATTGACAATTTTTGTCAAAATAAAAAATAAATTAATTTCCAATCATCATATCAAGAGTACTTTCATTTTTCATTCGTACAAGTTTTTAGTTTATTTGTTTACATTTTGTCATTTTTGGTAGAATTTCAATTTAATTATACACTATTTGTCTACCTATATATAAATATTTAAATTAATTTTCATGTACGTAATACATACGATTTTATTTGGATACATATGAACGTTTTATGAAAGTGAATGAAGAAAAATACGTTTTGATTAGTTTTAATTAATTATTAAATATAAATAAATAAAATAAAATGCATTTTTCAATTCCTGAAACTAAAGATGTTGTGTGCAATAAAACTGGATCGAATTTTACGGTACGTTCGAGATTTATATGATTTTAAATTAGTTTTAATTAGAAGGGTATTGTGTGTAGTGATTGAATTGATTCGAATGAATGGACCGACCCAAAATGATGAAGGAAACTACTAATTTTGTAATTAAATTCATTTAGGTATACAATATACATATAAATGGTATATTTCACTGCTGTTTACGATACAAACAGCTGCATACGCTCAATGAGCAGCTTAAAAAAACATTTTTAGGATTTAATTTGGCATTCCCATCGAAACAGTTGCTTCCATTGACGCCACACCAATTGGAACAAAGACGATCAAAATTGGAACGTTATATTCAATTGCGTAAGTATCACCTATACAATTTTGTTTTTAATTAAGTAGGATTCTATTGTAGGCGTATAACTAAAACACTTAATTTTGATTTAATATTCTTTTGGTGTATTATTTTACAATAAAAAAAAATATAAATTACTAATTCAATACTATACATTGTTATCTATCCAGTTGTTTGATAACCGGTAGTGTCAAGTTAATGAATGATGATAATACAAACGACATTTTATTATGTATTTCTAGTTGGGCAAGATTCAACAATCTCAAAATCCGATCTACTTAAAGCGTTCTTGTTAAAATCGCAAAAGGAAACAGCATGCATAGAATCGCGGGAAACTCAGCTGGATATTTATTTGATGAATGATTATAAAATTACTATTGGTGCTTATACCACCGATAATAGTTGTGACATATTAAAGAAATCATGTGCTTCAATCGATATTCCCGCAGAATTTATATGTTACTTCTCACTATATATAATTCGGAAATCCTACGAAGGTGAAGTTGTGGTCATCAAGAAACTGGACGAATATGAAGCACCATTCATCACATTGCAACAGTTAAATGATAATGAATGCCGAATTTGTATTCGAAAATGTTATTGGGATCTAAATTATGATTTAGAATTGATGAAGAATCGAATAACTCTTAATCTGTTGTATATACAAACAGTTAACGATGTTGAAAAAGGTTGGATCGTTACGCCGAACAGCACTCGAGAACAATTAAGTATGCTACAAGCGAGAGGAAATAAAAAGGAGTATTTAGAGGTAACACGAACTTTACCGCACTACGGCTACTTACAATTTTTAAACGCGGAAGTAGATTACCCGTATCCATATACCCCGGCTGTAATATCAATTGGAAATCGTGAAATAAGTATGCGCACCAATATCGATAATAAAATCCAGGAGACGTCTTTTAAAGTGACTCGAATGCGATGTTGGCGCGTGACCACAATTCACAAAAAGGTTGACGACATATCGGTAAATACAGTAGCAGATTCCGATAAATACACTTTTGAACTATCGTTTGAATATTTGATGACTAAAAATACATTAAAATGGATAACCATCGTAAGTGATCAGGCTATGCTTCTCTCAGTATGCCTGCAGAGTATAGTTGACGAGCTTTTAAACCAAAAATATGGCAAACAACCCAGCGACAGTAATAATCCAATAGCTAATAGTAATGAAGCATCACATAATGAAATATTTGCGTTCCGTGAAAAAATTCGTGATCGTTTTTCAACGACAGTTTCATTTCATGTAAATCGCGAATCACTTCGAAATGAGGCGTTCGAAGTAATTGGCGATGATGATTTGTAGTCACGCCTATGCCAAGTAATGGTAGATGTATTTTTTCACTGATTTTAGGTCTATTAATAATAATTTAATATATTTTATATTAATTTTATACATCTCTAATTAAAATATACAAATTATATATACAAACATATATATATTCCCAATTTTTATACAGGATTTTAATTATTAATATCATAACTTTATTTTGTACTGGACGTATGAATAAATGGTAAAATTAGGTTGCGTACAATATTAATTTTATTTGGATATTTGCCTTAATAAGTGGTTGCGGTTGTGTCGCATGGCCGTTTGGGTTGAATGTTTTTTTCCGCTGTCAAGTTTTTATTTATATTCAATTTTGCGACATAAAATTAAAAATAATAACATTAACCATGTCTAAACGTAAATACAACGATTATGATGGTGAAAATGATGATGGCTATGTGGACCTGGTGGATTTAAAGCAGCGTGAGAATGACGAAAGCTTGAAACTAAAGAAACACACGCTGGACTCTGATGAGGAAGACAGTGGTGACGACGAAAAATATAATGTTATGAATGATAATGAAATTGAAGGTGAAGAAAGTGGCGAACCCCGGATAGAGGGAGATGTTAAAGTAAGTCCCAAAGTAACCATTATAAATCCTATACATTTATAGTACCCAATTTCAGATAACTCCATTCAACATGGTCGAAGAGCTGGAAGAGGGACATTTTGACAAAGAGGGTTATTTTCACTGGGATAACAAAAACGAGCTCAAGGATTCTTGGTTAGATAATATTGATTGGATACAAATCAAAGAAACTAAAGTAAAACCGGAAGGAAGCGATTCATCAATGGACTCCGTAGAAGCACTAAACAAATTCGATCTAGTCGGTAAATACAAAGAAATCCTTAATTATATGCTTCCTGGCGAAACAGTTAAGAAAACACTCCAGCGGTTAGGGAAAAGTACACAGAAATTATCGTCAGTGGAACGTTGGCGACGAAAAAAAGAAGGTATTAAAGATGAGGCAGCGGAAAAGGTTACACATCTTACAGAACTCTGTAATGAAATCCTTACAAATACGGGTAATATGGATATATACGAAGAGAAATACGAACAGATTTTAAATAAAATCCAACAGTCAACATCAAATGGTGTGACCTCCAAAAGTTCGGATAAAGATGGCGATCTTGATATGTACGCAGATGATTTCGACCTCAAAGAAAAAGAAAAACTTGAAACCAATGATGATGGTACAAAGAAGGATAAGCCATCCGTAACTGAATGGTCTAAACCAACATGGGAGTTTAAATGGAAAGAGACAGACAGTGAAATACACGGTCCATTCAGTACAGAACAAATGCAATTATGGGTTGACGAAGGTTATTTTGCAAATGGTGTTTATGTCCGAAAATGTGGTGCAGAAGATCAACAATTCTATTCATCCAAGCGTATTGACTTTGAATTGTATTTATGAATTAATAAATTAGAAAAGCACTTAAATAATATTAATTTAAATATATATTTCTAAATCATTTAAGCATTTAAACATGTTGAACCAAGATTTTTATTTGGCGTTCCATTCTTCACGTTCTTCTCGTTCCTTCACAACCTCGTTCAAGTATGGTTCCAAATATTTGGTATCCTCTTCATATTTTGTCCATTGATCTTTTGGTAAAATAGTTTTAGTCATTGAGAGATGAAGTGCTCTCATAATTCTGTAATTGCGATCATCGTATATTTGAGGTGGTAACCGTTTGATTGCCTCTTGTACATCTGCCGTTTCATATAAGCAATCGTCACGATGTAAACCTGAAAATATGTAATTTTTATTAAATTTCTATTGCACTTTGAAATCGTTTGATCGTTCTACCGTATTGATTGAATCCCGAAAGATTATATGCCCATCTTCCAAAGGCGGCTGTAACACAGGAATGGATATAAATATTAGCAAATCCAATACTTCTAAATATATACGAACAAATTATAATTGATATTGCCTACTTACAGAAAACTTTCGGGCCTTTTCTTGCGACGTAGGACATTTTTTTGAAGGAATCTCAGTGATTTTAGCACCAGGTAAAAATGGCGATTACATAAACGTCAGATTACCCACGAAACATGAACAAAATGTTGCGTAATCGACAAAGTCGTTACCTAGGAGCAGAATATATTGACGAGCATGTAACGTGTAGAACTTCTGGCGGATATTTAAATAAATAGACAGAGTGAAACACTGAAGAGCTGTAATTGTTTCTTTTCCCATATAAAATCAATATAATATTTGCTATTTCATTTGAGACATGTGGGAACAGGATGGTTATATAAAAAATGCATATGGTGGTCTCAGATGTCAAAGAAAAAGCTAACCGGACAAGTTTTTGTTGTTGTAAAAAGTGATGCGCTAAAAAAAGTGATGCGCTTTTAAAATATTATAAAATAGATAGTGGATCGTGTACTAGTGCATCGTTTGTGAATAAATATTGAAAACTTTGAACATTGAAATGAAGTGTTTTGTGAAATGTTACCAAAATGCGCATCGAAAAATTCGAAAAAAATTTCTTACCCTCTATAAGTGTTTATTAAAAATAAAATGTAAATTATGTTAAAAGAAAAGTGATTTGTGATAAAATTATCATTAATTTAAGTTATAAATCAAAAAAATCTAAGAAACGAATTTTGGTTGTTGTTGTTGTTGGACTTTTTCTTTTTGTAAACATAATAGAATCATATGTTATATCCCTTTTTCAACCAACAAAACAAAAATTTTGACTCAGTTTTAGTCTAACCCACACAAATGTGTGAGTAAAAACCATAGTATGTAATGGCGTTGTTGATAAAAAATTTCGCTTTATTTGAATTAAAACCAACACAATTGTGTGTATATATATAGTGTTATTTTTCGTACGAAACTAGGTTAAAAAGGAATTCACAAATGTGTAAGTTGTTTCAAAAAACATACAAAACTAAATTTTTGAAATGGTACTTTTGCCCTACCCGCACAATTGTGTTAGTAAATCACTAAAGGGATATTACAGTATTGCATTTTTTTTTATTTCTACGTTCATATTCTACGTGTTATTTTTTCATAATTATTTTTTATTTTGGAATACTATAAGTACAATTTTTTACCGAAAATAAAAAAAAAATAAATCCGTACAAAATTGGAATTAAAATAATTTTGAATTTGTGTAGTTTTTAATTTCGATTGAACAAATTCTAAATACGACTCGTTGATTTATATGCTTTCTCTTTTACCCTCTGAATTTGACTCGTTTGACAGCTGCTATCATTCATTCTTATTTAATTTAAATTCTTTGTAAATAGACTACAAAATACAAAATTTATTGGCCTTACGCCTAGTTAGCGCCACTTCCTATGCGAGCGAAAGGTGATATCCCTTTTGTGTTTTACTAACACAATTGTGCGGGTAGGGCAAAAATAACATGTCAAAAATTTATTTTTGTAGGTGTTTTCAACCAATTTACACATTTGTGAATTCCTTTTTAACCCTTTCGAGTTCAAAAAAAAAAATTTTTTTTGGTTCAAGTTAACTTCACCATACACAAATGTGTATGTAAATTATGACAGGTTGTAATGTCTTCCGTATTTTAACGGATGTTAGTTAAATCGGATTTTTTTTTGAAAAAAGCATAATGATTTGTTAACAAATTAATTATATAACATATAATTTATTTGTTCTTGATAACATATTATTTTATCAGTGGTTTACACAAATGTGTACACTGGTCTTCAATTACCACCTAATTCTATGTTTGATATCTTCGTTTGTCGTCATCGTAATTTACATACACAATTGTGTATGCGGGTCAGGAAAGGGTTAACTTATTTAATTACGCCATTACATACTATGAATTCTTACTCACACATTAGTGTGGGTTGGACTAAAATTAAGCCATTTTTTTTCTTGGTTGAAAAAGGGATATTTATTTATATGAGAAAAATTCCATTTTATTATTATTTCATCATTTGTTACATTAATTGAACATTTTACATAATACCCAGTCGAATTATAGGCATCTATGAAGTTTATTTTACATTAAAACTAGTTTTTTGAGAAGTCTGTCATCTTTCGCTCTAGATCCAAAATATTCCGTCAGATGTCAGCCATTAATTCTGCGGGGATTCCATCGAGACCGGGTGCCTTACCGTTTTTCAATCGACCAATAGCTGCGTCTACTTCCTCCACTGTGGGATATTCGACAAAGACCTCTTCACCTGGCGGAGCTATTGCTATAATGGGGGTCACTTCATCATCTTTTATCTTCTTCTGCTGTATATAAAACACAACAACAAATCGTATTTTTAAGTCTTTCTTATTTTCGAGCGAGAAATAGTGCGCACTATTTTTTATTAAGTGACAGCTAAAATTTTACGAAGGTTTCGTTGGGTTTCTTACATGAAAATTAAGTTTGACTGGGTAATAAGTAATAACATTGAAATGCCATTTATTGCATTTTTATTTTTTTTATTAAATTAAGTTTTTATTCCTGACTGGTTCCACTTTTACGCAAGACTTTTTTAAAGACAAAACTGAAAACAAAGTCAAAAGTCTTACGTAACACATACAAATTTGGTGGTCTTATTGGTTACAGACTACGCGCAGAATACGAAAAGTCTTATAATTAATACCTGTTTACACCAGTAGAATAAAAGTATGTAGCAAAAAAGTATGTTGGTGTAAACTCAAACTAAAGTACTTTAATACTTTATCACGTACTATTTTGCTATTAAAGTATAATAGCTATCAAAAAAATATTGGTATAGTCGTGGTTTAAACTCTACTTTAATATTATAATACTTAAATTTCGTTTATTTTTTTTTCAAGTGGCCGGTAAAGACATTTTTGTTTGGATATACATTTCCATTTGTGGTATTAAACAAAAAAAAATTATATTTGTTAAACAAAAAAGTAATATAGTATTATAGTATGGGTTTACACCGCTTGTGATGTAAACTGGCCGGGTCTCAAGTATAACAAGATTCGACTTTTTTGCCATATTTCGAAGTAAAAACTTATATTTAGTTTCAACTTTGACATAGTTTTGCTTTCGACTTAGAATAAGATCCTGTATGAAAAGTGTCGCGATTATTCGAAACTGGACGAGACTCAATAAATAGAATTGTTTACATGTATGTGTGAACAATAACAACAAAAAACAATATGGCGGGAACGATCTTGTGCAACGACATATGTAAAAGGCTATACATAATTGAAAATACATTTTAGAGGAAAAAGATGGCGTCCAAATGTAAAGCAAAACAAAAAATTTAGGTTTAGAACAGTTAATATTTTATTGTATAACAAAAATATATACATACATAAATACACAACTAAAATTAATTTTTTAATTATATTTTATTATTAAACAATGATTTGATGATATTATTCCTTGATTGTAATATTAAAAGTTTAAATATTTTCCATATAGCTCATACCAAGTTTATTATTTCGCATTTGTTTTTCACTTAATAATTTAAAACTGAACTATAAATTAATTCATTTATACAAACAAATTTTTGAATAGATATAAAAATAAATTTTGGTGTAATTTTATTTAAATACGTATTATACTTTATTAGCAAAAATGTATTATACTATTAAAGAATCTGGTGTAAACCCAGTATAAGAATAAACTCAAACCAAAGGCACAAAGTCTTGCCTAAGCCCATTTTACAGTCAGTGACTGTGCTTCAGAATCGGGATGTTCGTGAACCATTCTTGAGAGAAGCCATTGGACAGGTTTTCTTACCCAGTTTTCTATTAGTCTGTTTTACCCACCAAATTAAATCATAGGCCTGGCAATGTTTTGAGACAAAACTACTGTCATTGGTTGGTGGACTAATAGCACATGTTTTGCAAACATGGGTTGACAGAAGAATTGAGATTAGCTTTGTTGGTAATATAAGAGTTGTGGGTATTTCATGTCAGTTTTTAATATAACATCACGACTTACAATTACTTATAAATATTATTTTCCGTTGATGCTGCTTTGAACTCGTTATTGTCTGGTGACATGTCCCAGCTTTTCGCAAAATGATGACATAAACCTGGTTAGTATATTTGCCTTCATTTTCGGTTCGCAAACATTTTTTAGGCTTCCCGGTTTGGTTCTCTACCAAATTTTTGAATTCCTCGAACTTAAGCTCAAAACAGAACAAGAGCGAAGGCGGCGAGCGAAATCGCCTGTCATATTAGAAAACACCGAAATCATGCAAAACAAACACAACCATCAACGCAGGCGACGACGATTTTTTCGTTGAAAAAAATTTAGAGTCTATTTCTATTTTTGTTGCCGACGAAACAATGTTGCCAACTGTTTTTTATATATGTATAAGTTGGCATCAATTAACCGTCATATTATTAACCATTTTTTTCAATCTAGTAGCCTAATGCCACAACGTCATGTGTCAAAAACACAGAAGGTTATGCCGTTTGGTTGTTTTTTTATCGCCATACGCTGACGCTTTTGTTCTGTTAGCTACAGCGATATCGCGGCGATATTTTTTTATTTATTCGTCGACGCTTGCCGTCGTCGCTCTTGTTCTGTTTCTAGCTTTAGCAGCAGCTTCGGATTTTGATTTTATCGAAACAATCGAACATTTTGTGAAAAAGTCGTCAATAAACAATAGAAAATAATGAATTCCTCTTATCAAATCTATTTGTAGGATTCATAAATGTGTGTCATAAATCAATTTTGGGAATTCCTTTGACTAGGTACGTTTCTTCTATTGTTTGTTTTGTCTGAATATATTTCCTTCGACACTTGCGGTTGCATCTAGTTCACCAAACTTATTGAAAATTTCACATTCCGTCTTTCCAAACTTAACATTATTCCCATTCTTGACCATTTGACTTATGCACAAGAGTTAGAACATAAAATCTTTGATGAGCAAAATGTTTTTAATATTTACTTCGGAACTTGCCTATTGCCATTAATACAAACAGAAGATCCCAAGTATCGCTACTTCCAACTTATTTTGATTTTTATGGAAAAATTGTTGGAACTAAGTTCCACGGCCAAGTTCCATTTTATTACAAGTTTTACTATGAACTGTGGAACAAAAACCCGCAACTCATTGAACTGGATATTATGCGAGTTCCATGTCTTCCATGAAATATCTCAAAAATGTCACGAAAGGTGGAACTGTCAAAATGAGTTCCATTTTGTTATACTTGGGATGCATTACTCGATTTTTGTATGAACAAATTTCAATCGTTTTTTTATCCTTGATTTGTATGGAAAAGGGAAGAATATAATGGTGAAAAAATTGTGGACCGAACATTTTTACATTCAATAAGGGTAGAGTCAAATTTTTTTTGGTCCACTTAGTAGCGTCTTTGTGAGCTAATAGGTTCTCATGGTCATATATCCCAAGTATAACAAAATGGAACTCATTTTGACAGTTTCAACTTTCGTTACATTATTGAGATATTTCATGGAAGACATGGAACTCGCATAAAATCCAGTTCGTTGAGTTACGGGTTTTTATTCCACAGTTCATAGTAAAACTTGTAATAAAATGGAACTTGACCGTGGAACTTAGTTCCAACAATTATTCCATAAAAGTCGAAATAAGTTGGAAGTAGTGATGCTTGGGATTGTCGAAGCTCCGAATGAAATATTGTATATAGCAAATGTTGAGCGTACGGTCTTCCTTGGCGTCTGCCCCGGTGGCGAAGTGGCCTGCATGCTTGGTCACCCATGTTGTTCGCCAAAATGCCATCTTTGTACCTTGTAATTTGTGGAAAATTGCCGAAGTCATCATGATTCTTGCCGAAGTCTTCATGATTTCTACCTATCCCAAGCATCACTACTTCCAACTTATTTCAACTTTTATGGAATAATTGTTGGAACTAAGTTCCACGGTCAAGTTCCATTTTATTACAAGTTTTACTATGAACTGTGGAACAAAAACCCGTAACTCAACGAACTGGATTTTATGCGAGTTCCATGTCTTCCATGAAATATCTCAATAATGTAACGAAAGTTGAAACTGTCAAAATGAGTTCCATTTTGTTATACTTGGGATCTCTTTGAAAACCTATTGGTAAAATAATTAAACTGGCTTAATTCGATTATCGAGAGGAAGAGATTAATGGCTCTATTCCATGGAAATAAACTGCTGTCAGCAAAAATAAAAGCGAGAAAAACATATAGATATTACTGGTTGTGTACGAAACAAAACATGTTGTCAGTAAAATTTTGCTGAGAGGGGAAGTGTGATAGGGGAAGTTTGCTGCTATAATGCTGCCATAAAAAATGTAAATTGGAGTATTTTTTATGGCAGCATTTTCTACACATCTACAAAACATGTGTGTAAACAGAATCTACTTAAATATAAGTCCTGCTAACTCCACACATATAAAATAAACAATAACTAAGTAAAGATGTATTGGAAATATTTTTTCCATAGTAATTTTTTTTTAAATAACTAAGTTTAAATGTGTTGGTGCAGAAACAAAAAAAATGAGCAAAAAAAATTAATTTTTACGTTGCATTGTTAGTGTAACCAACACACTCTTTGTTAGTTTTCTTTAAATAGGTATCTGTCAATGAAAGAGTAAGCAGCGATATTTAAGTAGATTCTGGTGAAAAGATAAGAAATTTTTCTCACACTCATATAAAATAAGTTGTTCGCCATTTTTATACTCAAATGTCGATTTATTTTTTTTTTTTGGGCTGAAATTTATTAACGTTAGTGGTTTTTTGTGGTGTATATATTAAAATTCGAATTGTACGAAAATGTACAAATTAAATATTTTATGAAATTTTTATGTTATTCCAAAATGTAAAACCATAAAATTTTACTATAAAATGAAATAAAAAATATTTCTGTTCTTTGTCACTCTCATGAAATTTAAAAAAAAAAATTTTTTTGCGTCAAAAAAACTGCTGTCAGCAAATGTTATCCATGGAATTAAAGCTTAATCCTTGCATCAGTTCGGTTTTCGTAGTTTCAACTGAAGATTAACGATTACCAATATTATTCAAAAAATACCTACTAAATAAAAACAAAGCCTTCATCAATGGAGGGACGAGAGACCATCATTATAAATCAAGAATTGACCAAGCAAAGCAGCTTAATTTGCCTCGTTTCAGGGATGTTTACCAACTGCTTCATAAAAATGATTAATGATTTTAATAACGTGTTTGAAGAGGGTTTAAAATAACCTATTTGTGAAGCCAACATAAATAAAGCAAAATCTATAAACATTAACATTGCAAACAAAATACGGCGACCTATTTATTCAAACAATTCATCAACAATTATAATTTAATCTTATGTAAATTAATTAAATTACTTTTAGCTCCATGCTTTGCTATCTTTATCTATTTCTCGTTTAGAATATTATGTATACATATTTGTAAAGTTAATGTAGCAACACGCCAAGTAGCGACCGCACTTAACTCAGTTTCTATAGTAACAGGCACACCATACCATTCAATAAGATTCACGTGTAATTTTTTTATTAATTGAATTCACAATTATATTACAAGCTTGTCAAGGGCATTCAAGAACTAATACAATTACTATCGTATGATTTATATGCTTAAATTCAAAGTATTTAATTACTTGAAGTAAGAGATAAGAGTGTAAGCGAGTGAAAGTACATAAAACTACTGTTGCTGCGCTGGCGCTGTACTACACATACCAATAAAATAAAAAAGGTTAATATCACCTGAAAAAATCATCTAGTTTTGAATGGTTTTGCGCTGTGTTGCGTTGCACGACGACCGTAAAATTTTGCGAATTGAAAATAAAAGTGTTTTTGAATTAAAAGTAAATTTTTCACGCTTCAAAATCGCGATTTATGTATTTATTTATATAAATGAGACTGTGTACACATTGAATTGTGTGTAATATTTGTTAAAAGTTTAATCATCAACACTTTACCCCTGGGACAAAATATTATCAACAAGTTGAAAATACGACTTCTTCTATTCTATAATACATTTATGGTTGTATTTATTATAAGAATGTGTTACTATCAGTGTATTTGTTACAATATAGCCTTATATAAATAAACTGGAATAATTAAATTAAGTTTTAATTCAGTTTCATATTTAAAGTGAAAAACTTCAGATACAAGTTTTGTGCTTCTTGTTTATACGAGTAGAGTGTTCAATTGTGCCTGTCCGAGCTAAGTTGTGTGTGTTTTGAATAGTTTTTAAAATAAATTCTGCAAATTAAATTATCATTTTTGTGTGATATTTGTGATTTCTGTATAGTGAGATCTGTGTCTTAAATTTTAGACACGGTAACAAAAACATTTTAAATCATATGTCCTATAATAAAGGAATGCCAGAAGATACCGATTGCTTAGGTATTAGATACCGAATTAATACGCTTCATCAAACTTGGAAGTGGTTGCATCAAACCATTGAATTACACGAGTATTTAATAACTTTATCATCACCTCAAAAAACTGAATTTCATCATTAAGGTGTTTTCAACTGTACACAAAATATAAACTTTTAGTTGATAAAAATAAATTCACGACTGCCATAAAAAAAAAATTTGATTCACACGTCAAACCTTTTGCTGTGAAAAACAACATAAGTGAAAAGTGACATTTGGTGTGCGTTTTTTGACTTTTCAATATACCAAAAATCGATTCAACAAAAATATAGTGGTACATAATAATTAAATGGTGATATTTAATTTTTATTCTGTTTACCTATAACTAATAATTAATAAGTAATATAAAATCAGATTGTGATATTATTTAAAATTAATATAGCTATTAGTGTACTGTGTAATAAATAAAATCGAGAAAATTCAAAATGGCTTCGATGTTCATAAATGTATGTAAAACAAAAACAATGTTGATTCAATCAACGTTCAACAAATTTTCGTTCAACGGATTAATCGCTACTGTGTCAAATCGTGGTAATAATTATTCAAGTGATTCGACCGTTGCCCCGCCACCGAATAATGAAAAGCATGATGGAAATTCAAGTGAAATACGTAAAACCGTATTTATATCACAATCATATGATATTTATACAAATCTAGCTCTCGAGGATTGGATTTACACGAATTTTGATCTGAGTAATCATCACATCCTAATGTTATGGGCTAACAATCCTACGGTGGTGATTGGACGACACCAAAATCCATTTTTGGAAGCAAATTTTCGTAATTTAGAAAACTTAAAAATTAATTTTGCTCGCCGAAATAGCGGTGGTGGTACTGTGTACCATGATCGTGGTAATTTAAATTGTACATTTTTTACGCCGCGTGACCGTTACAATCGAAAGTACAATTTAAATTTAATTACGCGGGCGCTGTATCGTGAATGGGGTATTAAAGCGGACCTTGGCGATCGGGATGATATTCTTTTGAATGGGAAAAAGGTTTGTACATTTTTTAATATGTCGATTAATATTCTGCCCTTGAATAACAAATATTTCATGAGACTGTAAATAAAATTTTGTCTTATGATCAAAGGCGATCTAAAAATAGAAATTTTATATTTTTGTCTATTTTTATTGCATAACACGTTTCTATCGACTAAACATATTTAATTTTTAATTTTCTTAATTAATAATGAATTTTATTAGTTTTTGAGCGCACAGAAGAATCTGTCGATTGTCGTTGTCGTCAATTGCCTTCGCAAATCGTCTCTGTGTACGGACAATTCCAACAACAAAATTTCTTATCAACAATGGAAAATTCCCATGACATGTGCGCGCATTTAAATTATATTTATATGTTCTGTTAGTACATTCTTACTCCAATCGTGAATCAGCTGGTCATTTAATTAAATTTTTGTTTATAAAGTCAATTAATTTCCATATGACATAGTTCTATACTGGTTTCATTTTCAATCCAAAACCAAATTCAAGGTTGATATATTGGGTTATTTTGGTAATTGTCTAGGATATCATAGAAATTAAATTCAATGTTGATTCATACACTAATAAAAAAAATTGCATTCAAAAGTTGTTTTCATTTTTTTTATACAAGTTGAATGACCGCCAATTAGGATTCAATATCCACATACTGTACAGAGCAGTAATTAATGAAATTATTAAGTACATTAATTTACAATTTGTTTACATTACAAAGAATACTTAAATCTGATAAAAACTCGTTAAATAGAGTTTTACTGAACATACCTCTAACATTATTTTCTTACGTGATTGGCATTGATAAAAAGATAAGGCGCGCTCGAGGCTTACTTATGATATCAAAATAAGTTTAAGACGTTATAATTAATGATAAAAATAAACTTTAATAAAATGATTATTTATGATGATATTTTTGTTTTGCTATTATTTATTTACAGATATCTGGTACGGCTGCTAAATTAGGTCAGAAAAATGCTTATCACCATTGCACGTTACTTGTTAACTCGAATAAATTACATTTGTCGGATGCCTTAGCAAAAGAAGAGGTAAGTAAGCTTTAATTTAACATAAAGAAATATGCAATACTCTTAAATGGTCACGTATTCATCCTTATTATTATACCATATTAATTTTAAAGTAAAAATATAATTCGGTTTATACCGGTCTTTTATCAATATATAGGCTTGATAAAAGCTCGATAACCCCCGTGTATACTGGTTTTTAATAATTGAAATAAACAAGTGGTTGAACATATCACTGTGTTATTGAGTGATGCCCGTTTTTATGCCCGCGTCTCGCTTTTATCAATTGAATGGAAATGAACTATAGAATGTTTTTATTTTTTAATTTATGTTTACATTACGTAGCTGTTGATTTTATCGGTCTTGTTATCTGAAGAAATACTCAAAATAATTAAATATAATGAATTGATAATGTTTATAGCGATATGATGATATCATATCAATATCGTTGATTATAGCGATATTGTTTGCTAGACGAAACACTACCTAGCACACTGAGCACACTCCATTTTTATTACCGAATTTGGGAAAATATCTTTATCTGAACATATTGATTTTTCGAGCAATTTCCCGTTTTGATAAGCCGACATTGTTGCTTGCATTAACTTGAACTTTTTCTGGTTCTGTTAGGAATGATCCCTTAAGCTAGTTGTAAAAGATGCTTTATACTGGCAATTCCACGTGAATGCTATTTCAAAATTCTTCTAAGTCGTGGATTTTTTAAATGTAAAATAATTTTTTAAATGAGAATTGATTCTATACTATACTACTTTTCAATACATGGCGCTTAATTTTTTGAATATTAAAATTTATAATTACAGTGAGTCACAGTAGAAATGCTCCACCATCAATAAAAAAAATTGTGAAAAATTTCTGAAAAATCAAACAATACACAAAACAAAATATATTCGTATAAAAGCTTATTTTATTTCTGTTAACTGTTAGCAACTACAATTAAGAAATGAACAAAAAGAAAAAAGAGACACAATTTAATCTCACAATAAAATAGTCCACTTAACAAAACTTTCTCAGAAACCGGTACTTTGTCAAAATTTTGTTTTGTTCTCTTATTTGTTTTTTATGCTCTCCTGCACTTAAATGCATTAGTTGTCGATAGGCTTTGTGTTAAGTTTAGTTGTGAAAAATGGGACCTTACACGTCAATTGAGTTGCGAAAATTAATTATTGCGCATTATAAAAATGGAAAAAGTCAGATAGAAATCGCGAAGTTAAAAAATCTCGCACAACAATTCAAAATATTATTGGCAGGTACGTAAGTGAGGAAAGAATTATTAATAAGCCAAAAATAAGCCACAATAAGCTGTTTTCTGCAACTTCTAAAAAATAATTGCAATGCCGAAACGGTTCGAAGAGTCCAACGAAAAAGTGGTTTACATGGTAGAATTGCCAGGAAAAGCCCTTCGTTAATGAGAAAACTTAGAAGATTAGATTTGAGTTCGCCCATAACTATTTAAATTTAACCTTTTTGGGTTTGATGGTAGGATAAAAATTTGACGAAAACCAAACCAAGAAATGAATCCACACTGTTTGCATCTCACAGTTAAACATGGTGGCGGCCATGTGATGGTTTGAGGTGCGAGTTCGGCGCCTGGAGTTGGGAAACTTCATTTTAAAGACGGAGACATGGACAAATACCAATATTTAAATATATTAAAAGAAAATTTAAAACAGAGTGCTGCGATAAACTGGGTATTATAAACTCTTTTAATTTTTATCAAGATAAAGATCCGAAGCACACGGCTGTAATTGCACGAGAATGGCTGTTGTATAATTACCCTAGAATAATCAAAACGCCACAACAATCGCCAGATTTAAATATAATTGAAAATTTATGCATAAATTGGAGTGTGAAATTAGAAAACACAATATATCCAATAAAAATGATTTAAAAATTTGTCAGAAAACTTGTCACCAGAAATCTATTCCAAACCGCTAAAAACTAGTTATTAAGCAGAAATGGGTTTCCAACAAAATACTGAAGTAGACTTTTTTGATATACATTTTATAACTGTAAAATAACATGGACCATTTTCACTGTGATATGATTTTTTAATTTATTTTCCTAAATGTGTAATTTGTTGTTGTTTACTGATATTGAATTAATAAATTTTTCACTTGTTTCTTATATTATTTAATTTTATAGGAATTTTTCACCAATTTTTTTTTTGGTGGGTGGATCGTTTTCACTTTGACTCACTGTACGCCTTTAACCTTAACGGTTGTACTGGGAAAAGTGTATTCAAAATAAATAAATCATGGTAAGAGTCGACTGATGTCAAGATTGCTTTCCAAAAAATGTTCATGTCGTTCGCGTAGGCAGAAATAGTTGAAATTTTGACTACGTTTTCCACATCGTTAATTGCCATCATAATAAAATACGTTCTAAGTGGCTTTCCTGAGGAACGCTAGACGTTGCGTTGTAAGGCGCAAATGTTAGTGATGAAAAATAACCTGATTATTATGATCGTTAAGGTAGGAATCGACTCAACTTCGGAAAAATAAAAACCAAGAGCCTTAATACTATGAGAAAGCTTAAAAGTCAAATATATAGAATACTTTTGAGAAGCTTCGGATTGCATGAAAGTTTTGCAATTGGCCTGTAATTCTAATTCGATATGATTTACGAGTTTTTCGTAAATCATATCGAATTTTTAAAATTTTTTCAAACTAAATGATTTTTGAACGATGGAAGAAAGAGGCTTGCCAAAACTGGTATTTTTTTTTTACTACTGGTGCTGTATCCCATGTAAGGATTTGGTGGCCTCATTAGTTGGTGTTGACGTCAGTGATGATGTCGCATTATCTTTTTCTTCGCATTAGGATCGCGTGACATTTCAGTCTATTTAACCATAAGATTAAGGATTTTTGTGCATAATCATTCATATATTTGAAATAGTTCATAATAGACTCAAAATAGCAATTAAAGACTGACTGTTAACTGGGACTTGACTAAAATAGTTTACGAACAGGTTAGAAATTATTTTAGGATTACATTTTGGTAGTAATATTGGTGTCTGTTGTAGCCCTACTCAACCTGGAGACGAAAATATATTCGTGTTTTTTTGATTATGTTGCAGTCAATATTATCGTCGTTGGAAGTGGTAGGTGATGGTATGAGAATTGGCGTAGCAGTTCATGCACTTTCCGTCCTAGCATGTAACAGTTCCTATTGTAAATATAGATTATTGGGAATTTTATTCGTAATAGTTGGCTTATTTAACGTATAGAGCACATAAAATCTATGAAGATAAGAGGACTGTTTGGTAGTTATTTTTTGATTAAAATGTGTTTTTTTTATTCCTTCCAAATAATAGGTTTTCTTAAGGCCCTAAAAATAAGCGTTTGTTTCAGTGATGACCTTTCCGTTAGACTCAAATCTCTTACCGCCCACCCAGACATTTCTACAGGTTTGGGAACAGTAAATAGTCGCTCGCAAGGGGCTAAATCTGGAGAATATGCTGGATGAGGTAGCAGTTCGTAGCCCAATTTAAGGAATTTTTGAAATGGGGACTACAAACGTGTGCACTCGTGCATTGTCTTGACGAAATTTTGTTCGCCAAATGCGGTCGTTTTGCTTCAAATCAATATCGAATCTGTCCAAAAGCTCTGAATAATATTCGCCGGTGATCATTTTACCCATTTCAAGGTAATCGATGTGAATGACACTGCGTTTATCCCAAAAAACTGTGCCTTGACCTTCTTGGCTGGACTTGTGCTGGTACGACAACAACGGAACTCAGTAAAGCTCTTCTTTACCATTGAAATTGACGGTACAGGGTCCCCATAGTATTTATCAAGCTTTTCCTTGGTTTCATGGCAGTGCATGCAGCTTGCTCAAAATTTGACAGTAGTGTATTATTAGATGGCAGTTGACTTGAGCAGTGTGTTGCATTTAAAGATACTGCGCGGGGAAATTTACAAAGTCACTGACTTATTAAACTGCCCTCGTATCACAGATTTTATGAGCATTACGTCAATCTTCCTGGACTTGTATGCGGCATAAAAGTTGTCAGTGAAGGTATCAACTTTGAGAGCTCTGAGGTTGCGTCATATAAATCGAATTTCATCACAATCTATCGAGAGTGGTTTAGTTTCATTCAAATTTGCCATTTTTATAACCACCTTCCGAGTTCACATTGTAATCCAATTTTCTAGAATTTCCAGACCGTTTTTCAGAACTTCATCCAGAACTCATATTTGAATTCAATGTTTATCATGCAAACCGATGTTGTCAAACCGATATATGCACCAAAAAACAATCGCAAAGTAACCCATTTGACGTATTTTTACTGAACGGTCATTTGGATTTGTTGTTTTCAATGAATTTTCGTTTTTGTTTATAGCGTGTGACTTTGAAATCTTTAAATTTTTACAATTAAAACTTATGGATTATTTTATTAGTCAACTAAAAGTAATTTTTTTAAAGCGACTGAAATTCTTAAGATTATGGCAAAAATATTAATTTTTTGACTTATAATTCAACCGATGAATCAATTTAATATTTTCAACTGAACTTTGTCCATTAACAAAAAAACATTTCACAACCACTTACGTCGTCAATATGTGTTTGTACATCAAAACAATTTGAATTCTAAAGGTGATAATGTACGCATGTACGCTACCTATTTCTTATCTAATCAAATAGAGCTGTGCTAGACAATTTTTTTTAATGGTTTGTTTTCCCCGTCATTCCATAATCAACAACTTAATCTAAAAACTACGAATCGCTGATAATATAACCCGGCACTATTTTTAGATGTGTACAATACATTAGATTTTAATTTGCTCACTTGTGTATTTTTTATTTTATTTTTGAAGAAGACAAATAATATATTAAACTGATTGTAGAGCTTGTGTATGTTTTTGGTTGATAATCTTGGCTAAATGTTTAAAGTTTAAAAGTCCAATTTTTATTTATAACCTTACTCAACAAACCATAAATAAAAATAACAGAAATATGTTTTTTTTACTTAGCAGTAAATGAAACAGAATTTAAAATTTATGTGATATCATTTTTATGTTAAGTTCGTTGGAACGACACGATCGATTTATTAAATGCAAAAAATTAGTTTTTGTTCAATTTTTAAAACCATTTACCCTAATATATTAGGTCAATGAAAAATTCAAATAATAAAAACTAATTTTCTTATTGTTAGTCACTACCACCACTGACTACCATATAAATTAATTAGAATAACAAATATGACAAGATTTTTGATAAGAATTAATTATTTCGTTAACTAGAGTTTTGTTTTGTCATTAAAAAGTTGAAGTGGAAACAATTTTTTATTTCTTAAGTCTCGTACATTCTTTATCGCGCCTGATTATGTGTTCCGCTACTATCGCGTCAAATTGTCTAAAAAATGCGAGATTTGCAAAAAACTTGAACTGATGTTCGCATGCAAATAAAACGTGATTTATACCACGTTATATAGTATCTAACTAACAAAGCCGCTTGCAAATTGATAATAATCTAATTTTCTTTTTAACTGTTTGTTTAACTTGTTTTGTTGCTGGACTATATTATCAGCCGGCTTATATCAAATTAGCTTCTAGAATGGAAGATGACTTATTTTAGTATCATTATGCAATGTCGTGATCAAACGGTTTTTTGGCAAATTCTTAATTTTCCAATTAGAGATGTCTTGATGATTTAACTTTGTGATATCGAGGTTATTCTAGTAAATTGCAAAGATCTCATTTTCGTATACTACTGGAGAATATGGAATGCTATGTATTAGATATTCATTCATAAATAAGGGAGAGTAAAACTGTAAAAACGAGAGGTTGCTGTACACGTAAATTTGCTAATGAATGTTGCTGCTTAAATTCAAACCTTCCCAACATTTGATATCTAGATTCGGAATAAAAATTCTGCGAATTCATGTTTGTGAAATAAGGAGTAAAACTTTTCAAAGAGACGTAGTATGCATGAAATTCATATTTTCTCCTCTATTGACGACTGTAAAATTTGGAAAAGCGCCACTGATGAATCAAATTGATACTAACTTAACTATAAAAAATGACAGGTGCGATCGATATGCCACAAAATCAAGGAAACACATACATTCATGTTTTTTATATTATATATGCCACAAAATCACTAATTATACAAAACTTATATCATTTTTAATTAATATGTTTAAACAAAATTAAACCAAGCAAAGCTAGCACAGTAAAAAGATGAATTATCGCGAATGTTGCTGATTGTTTATTTTCTTCATGCATGTGGCATAAATCTGTGTTGTAGAATTAAAAGGGCGTAAGTCGACTTATGTCCTAATCAACTTTTTCATATTTTCCATCTTATTTATTATAAACAATAGATTGCTTTTGCAAGTACATTAAAAATTGTAATAGTTTTCTATTAATAATACTAAATATAAATAATTTATTATAAATAAAACAGAAAGTATGAAAAGGTTGATTAGGACATTCTTTTAATTCTAGAACACAGAAATGTCAAAATTTGTAGTTATCATAGTTCAAAAAATTCTACTATATGGAATCCGTGATACTCCAATCGTCAATGGCATTTTGTTTCAATTTTTCCATCTCTTTTTCATCATTCTATTACAATAAATTCCCCTCACACTACAAAAATGTGATCAGTATTCTATAAAACGTCGAGGTACACTCACGTGTTTTTTTAGTAGTGGAAATCTTTTATTTTGTAGCCCAATTTTAGTGCAAATAAAACAAATCCGGGTAAGCCAAATAATGTTTCTTATACATTTAAATATCCAATAATGTATATAGTATTCTAAAAATAAATTGTTGTTTAAGTCATTTTCAAACATGATTTTTCTCAATTTAATATGATGTACATGTAGATGTACAAATATAACCAACGTTTTTATTTGATGGTTATCAATATTAAACTCTGTGTTTGGTTGTAGATGGCTCGTAAATATCTAATGCGTGACGAAATGTTGGCCATTCTCTACGAAGACAGTGACAATCCTGATGATGTTGTATAAAAGACGTCCAACAAGAATCGAAGTAGAACAGGAACTTGGTGAAGAGGACGAAAAAGCAAATGCCGATCCGAAAACAGTGGTTGCAACTGTTATTGCAGGAGTATCAAACGAAGGAACTGTAACAGTTTTAGAAAATATTGATTTTGAAATTATAGATGAGATGCAAAATGCTCCAGATTATTTTACAAATATAATTGATCGAACTGGAATAAAATGGAAAAAGGCGAATTTGTATCCGAAACAGAACCTGTTGAAGAAACTCCAGGTCAGTATTTCATGAAATATTTTACTGAGGAATTATTCGAAACTATGGCAAACTTTACAAATATATAAAAAGGGGTTCAAAATGCCCAAACTTTTAAATTGACCGATTTATTTGAAATTAAAAGATTTATCGGAGTTCATATATTCATCAACAAAATATTTCAAAATCAGAATGTATAGGAGACGACCATTGTCCAATTTTTTCAATTGCGAACTAATTTTCATGTCACCAACAATTTGGATATTCCAAAAGATAATAAAGACGTTTTTTATAAAGTTCGTGCCATATTTAATTCTGTTAGACAAAGATGTTTAGAGATTCCCTTGGAGGAGAACCTTTGCATCGACAAACAAATAATTCCATTATCCGCGAAACAATATATGAAAAGTAAACCATCACCTTGGTGCTTGAAATTGTTTATTCTATGCGGAAAATCAGGGCAACCGTTTGATTTTATTATTTATCAAGGCTCAAGAACTGAAATTTCTGATTTCCATCAACAACAATTTGGGTTTGGTGCAGCAATCGTCCTCCATTTAATTCAAAGAATTGAAGTGCCGGGACACACTGTTTTAGATAATTTTTTTATGACAATACAATACAATTAATTGAAAATATTCAAAAATAGAGGGATTAATGCAATTGGAACCGCTCGAATTAACCGATTTCACAAGCTAGATTTTTTGGAAGACCGGCAATTTTGTAGCATTTAGCAAAAAAATGATCGCGGTTATTTAGAGCAATGTGTTAGCACGGATGACAAAATTATTGTGTTCAAATGGCTTGATAATAAACCTTTTTAGCTAGCATCCAATTTTATGGGAAAGAATGATATGAACACTATAAAAAGATGGACCGCATCACATCTGGTTGTTCACCAGATGTCGGCTACTTTGTTGAAAATCGAGAATTACACCACGACTATAACATCATACCATTAACAAATTAATTTTTAACAAAATTCACTAAAACGCTATTTTTACTTTATCACAAATTATTAAAACTATCACAGAATCGGAAAAAATATTAAAATAATTTTTCAATAGTTAAATGATATACTGTTTCATCTTTCCAATTATCATTTTTCTATTGTGATCTCAGCATGCTCGAATTGACGGTTTCCATAGAATGTAGATAGCGTTAACGCTATTCTACGTCTACAAAGGGGACGATGGTTGTCAAATCCATTGTTTTGGCAGATTGATCCTCTTGCTTTATAGCAAACTGCGCTTTACGTTTTGTTCACCAGATGGAAATCGCGAATAAAGCATCATTCTATTTCTATTTTACGATGTCTGCGGTTACTCGATTTGTTTTTTTCTTCACTTTTGAAATTTTTTGATACGCGCGCGTATCATTTTGCTTTAGAAATAACTTTAGACATAAATTAAGTCGAAAGTCGAAAATTGGGATGGTACACGTACCGCCCCTGAACTGAACTTTAAGCTTACGAAACAGGAAATATTCGCCGAGAAGCAGATTTGTTAAATTCGCTTGGTAGTTACTTAAATCAAATTGCGAAGCAATAGCCATGGTAATCGTCGGAGTTTTTAAGGCTGCTTCAAATTTGCGCAGGCGGTATTGCCTTTCAAATGTGTTCGATTTTTTCCATTTTCACAGAAGCATCAATAATATCTGTAAAGGCGGATTCAGTGTTGCGTTCGCTCGTTTTTTCGACCAATCATATTGCTTCAAAATGACGCTCTGCATTTTTTCACTAGAGATGTATGGTTGGTCGAAAAAATTGTTTGAAAGAATGAATGAACGAACGAACGCAAAATTGAATCCGCCTTAAATCAACGAAGTGTGCGGTTAAAATATCTGTAATTTTTGTAGGCATCATGGCATGTATGATACGAATAGTTTTGAGCATTGCGCACGCGATTCTATAAATGTACGAGAAATTGTTAAGTCAATGTAGGAATTTTGTGCCAGCATAGAATGAACAATTTCTGCAGAATAAAAACTTTATAAAACCCTCTACAGTAGATAATTATTATTTGAGCAATCAGATTTTTTTTTTTTTAAATTGTTCACCATAGACAAAAAGTTTAGTTTATTTATGCCAAATTTCCCTGAATCGCTTACAGATTTTGTAAAGTAAGACTTGACAACCGCCTATCCCTTGCCCTGCCCCATAACACAATTGTGTGGGTACGGCAAAAGTACCATGTCAAAAATTTATTTTTGTATGTATTTTCAACCAACTTACACATTTGTGCATTCCTTTTAAACTCATTACATTTCATTACATTACATTCATTCATTACATTTCATTCTCATTACATTACTCATTTACATTTAAACTCGTCATAAAAAACCCTAACACAATTGAGTTGGTTGTTCTTCAAATCACGCGAAATTTTTTATCAAAAATGCCATACTCCGTGCGTTCACTGATGGTTTTCTGACATAAAAAATCGGTTTATTTTTGACATATTTTACCCCGGCTAACTTCGCTTCAGTAAAATATCCCAATCCTAGTGTTCACTCATGTTCAAGATAATAAAAAATATCTGGGTTCTTTTGAGCTACAAACCGAGCGCACCCTATAAATCGGTATATTTTTAACTCCACTTTGTTTTGGATTTTTTGGGTTTTTTTTGACATCTGAGTTTTGTTTGGAAAAAAACTCAATTTTTAATAGCCGGCTAAACTTGATTCAATCATAAACATTTTCGTTATTAATTTATTAAAATTTAAACAATACTTTAGAAAATATATTAAATTCAGTTGTAAAGGAAATTTACGTTTAAAATACTGAACGTGAAAATTTATATGCCAAGCCAAAAATAAACGCGTTCACTCGTGTAATAAAAAAAAAATTCCGTGTTTTCACTATGATGGTTTTCTGACAATAAAAAATCGGTATATTTTGACATATTTTACCCTGGCTAACTTCGCTTCAGTAAAATATCCCAATTTTTTTTATTACACGAGTGAACGCTTTTATTTTTGGCTTGGCATATAAATTTTCACGTTCAGTATTTTAAACGTAAATTTCCTTTACAACTGAATTTAATATATTTTCTAAAGTATTGTTTAAATTTTAATAAATTATTAACGAAAATGTTTATGATTGAATCAAGTTTAGCCGGCTATTAAAAATTGAGTTTTTTTCAAACAAAAGTTGTGAAGTTAAAAATATACCGATTTATAGGGTGCGCTCGGTTTGTAGCTAAAAAGAACCCGGATATTTTTTATCCTCTTGTACATGAGTGAACACTAGGACTATGATTTTTATATTCACACATTTGTGTGGTTTGGACTTAAATGAGCCAATTTTTTTTTTTGGTTGAAAAATGGCTATAAATGTATGAAAATATGCGCCAAATCAAAATTGAATTGAATGAATCGGTTTTTTTATTATTCAAACACTGTTAAACGATTCCATAAGATCGACTTCATCTATTGAAATAATTCTGCAATTCAATAACCAGTTCAATTATTCGTTTTCAATCAACTAGCAACATTCATTTCACATATTATTCGCACAAAATAATTGTTGTTTCCAACAGTTACTTATAAAATTATTTTTTATTGTTTTTTCAGACTCATATTATCAGCAACGCCACAAAGTCAATTAGATCACCAATTCGGAATATAATTGATGCAAATCGTCACGTGAACGTACCACAACTTCTATCGGCTATTGGGTAATTCAACAAAAACATAAAATTTAAAACTTTCAATATTAATTTATAATTTTTATTTCTCAGATATGAATTTCTCCGTACGACAGCAACCGAACTAAATGATGGGGGTCGTGATCTGCTCGCAAAACAATGCGGTTTCCAATTAATTAATCCGAACGAGAAATGGTTCCCGGGCATAAATAAAAGTCGTGAACTATTCGCCTCATGGGATTGGCAATTTGGACGAACTCCTGATTTTAGTGTGGTCAAAGATATAACACTAAAATCAAATCATAATGTTAAAGTAAAACTTTTAATTAAAAAAGCGATTATCGATAATATCCTGTTGGTGCTTAAAAATGGTGAAGAGATTGGTGTAGTTTCGAATTTGATCGGGCAACGGTACACGGACGAGAGTTTAAACAATGTTGAAATATCGTTAAAAGAGGCGAACGCGGATAATGTGCAACAGGCGATGAATGGAGTTTAGGATAAGATTAGTATATAGATAAAACAACATTGATTAGTTTTTTGTTTGCTATCCAGTGAATTAGCGTACGTAGTTAAGACTGATTACAAAAATTAAATTTGGCACAACATTTTTCTACTTTTATTATTTTCTAATTAAAATTCTAGATATTTTATTTTTTTTTTAAGTTTTTTTTTATTATTTTTCACAAGAATGTTATCATATCATATATTTTTTATATATATAATTTTAATTTTTAAAGTTCGGATTTTTTTTTGAATTTCTTCTAATTTAATAATTGTTTTGAAATAGATGTAATATTATTAATATACCTATTGAAAAAAATTATATATGTAAATAAATTATATAATAATAAATTTTTAATATATATTTAACATAAAATAATAAAAAATATAGTTTTTATACAAATTTGAAACTGGAAATTGACATTAACTATCGCGATCCTGTCACGACATCATTTTAGAAAAAATAAAACAATTTTTTTACATTGCTATACATAAAAATTTTGGACATTTTTAGTTTAGATTTCTAAATTCATATACACATACAGTAAAACCTCCGTATGTTGGACACTCAAGGGACTAAAACTTCTGTCCAACATATAGAGTTGTCCAAGTTACAGAATAAATTTCAAAAATTATGTTTTAAATAAAATGTACACAACTTGTGTAATAAAATTCATTTTTATTTGTTATTAAATTATTGAAATCAAATTCATTTTATACATACGTAAAAAAATTAAATATGTACCTACGTATATACAGTATCCTTAAAGTCTAATTCACCAGTATTTAGTAATATGTAGTTATACATACTTTAATACATAGCTATACATAGCTATGTATTAAAAATTGCACACAACTAAAGCTACTCAATCAGTTTTGTTAAAATAATCAGAAATTTTACTTTGATTCTTTCGTTTATTAAGGACAAAGTCATCGATGTGTTGCTCTATTTCCAAATCATGTTTGTAAATTTCTGGCAAGTTGCTTAGAGCAAAACTTTTTAAAACTGAGGTACACTTCACAGCATCCGATATGGACACGTCCACTATATCTTGTTCTGGCACTGGATCTTCATCTTCGTCGAGTTCCTTTTCGTTTTCCAATATAGAATTTAAAATATCAATTTCGTTCGGCTAACAACAAATGGCTATATCATATCATCGGCACATACATACTCTTCAAACTCTGTAGCTGAAATAGGCAACAATGGGTTATGAACTAGTGGAGGAAGTTCGACTAGCTTATCTGAAGCTGGTTGAATTAAAAATCCAGCTTTATGGAAACATTTTATTATGCAATCGGTTCAAAACTGTTTCCATGAAATATCCACCCAAGAAATAGCATCGAGAACGTTAATCTTGTTAGATATAAACTAAAACAAAACACAAACATATACACATTCGTATGTATTACGTACACTGTACAATACATTTGTAAAAAATGTGATTTGAGGAAAATAATTTCTGTTGTGTGTCCAATATATAGAGTAAAAATATAAAGAAAATTTGTGAAATGTTCAAAAAAAATTGTCCAACATACAAGATATAAAGGTTGTCCAATATATAGAGATAAATCTGACATTTTTATCCAAAGTTCCATACATTTTTGAAGGGACTTGACTTTTTGTCCAAGATATAGAAATGTCCAAGTTATAGAGGTGTCCAACATTAGAGGTTTTACTGTATATGATAATTATACACCTTTTGATTTTAAATATTTAACAGAATTTGTAATTTATAAACATTTATATAGGAATAATAATAAATTTGATTAAGATTCTTTTTATGTAATAATTTAGTTCGGAATTTTGCTAAAAATCTTTATCCCCAATTTATTTCCATCATGCTCTCTAATTTTAAGCACTACACAACTAAATGTATATTGTATTGTGTACTAATTATGTAATGTTTACTAATTCGAATTAGCATTAATAATAGTAGCAGCATTATTATTGGGTAAAGGATGGATACTGTTATTATTATTTTGGATATTTTCATTGTTATTATTATCGTTATTGACCACTTCAGCCGATGTAGATGGCTCAGGAGAATAAGGTGGTGGCGGAGTATTTGCTTCCACAGTTGTCGTTATCTGCTCTCCATTAACCGGGCTACGTGATGGTGATGATTCATCGGGTGGAAGTGGAATTGTATTGACAAATATTGGGGCTGGTGTCGAATTTGACATAGCTACTTGGTACGACGGAGGTGGAGGTTGTTTTAAACTTTGAGCAATCGCCTCATCATAATCTGGTAAAAGTGAACTATAATCACGTTCCTAAAAAATGTGGATAATTAGTCAAATCAACTTGATGGGGAAAAACTCCATTTCGCGTACATACCTGGCGTAAATGTGTTACATCAGGAATGATGTAAGGTAGCATTGTGCGTAAGTTATGTTGTCGCATTGTTAGGTACTTATAGCATCTCCATATGATTCCAATGGCGTATGCCTTTAATAAGACAATCAATACAAAGGCAATCAACCCAAAAATACTTAACGTTTGTGGACTCAATTTTAAAAGTTCCTCTCGCCATGGAAGACGATGGCTTTCCGCGACTAGACGATGGAACGATCTCAAATAACATAAATATCCAGCTGCCGTAAGTCTGTGTGATAGAAAATACAACGTACATTAGTCATTATCTCGTTACGAGTGCTGACCTTCAGCGTAATACAAAGTTGTTTAATATTCAATAACAAGTGACATATTTTTGTAAAAATATTTAATTAAAAAAATGATTATTTACGTGGTTATGGCGAAATCAAATAGTTGCAAACAAAAGAAGGGTAACAAATGAGAAGGTTTCCCTTTAACAGCTCCATAAATCATCATTAGTGTAATTGCAATCATGCACATGCATACCAATCCACCCATATCCACATTGTCTAGAAATAGTTTTATACGGATTTAAAGAGCTCATATGTATTTATCAAGTTACGTAAACTTTCCAGAACCTATATACTTACGATAATTTAAATTATGATCCCGGTATGCATAAGGTGACTCAACTTTACTTAGTGGCGTTGGTAATGCGGGAGCATCTTGATCATTTGTAATTTCGGTCGAGTCATTATCTAATTCTTGTACCATATTTGGATTGCGTATAATCACGGCCAGTATTCCAATGGCAAGGACATTTAAAAACTGGAACGCATAATAAAGCTTATCCTTGGAACAAGATTTATATGTAATTATCGCTTTTAATACATACCAAATGCCATACACCAATCATTATTGTTGCTGTGCGAACATGAAGTCCGAAACAACATGTCCATTCATTATTTCGTGTTGATGGCCCCATTTTGAAACGAATTCTTAGCATCTCACACTAAACCACCACTCAACAATTAGCTAGAATTAAGATCATTTTAATTTAATTACCAACATAATATTATAATACATTTTCTTAAGTTTATGATTGACGTAATGATGATTTCTTTTTTTTTATGGGCATACAAAAACTCATAAAAATGCAATTTTGCAGTAAAAATAAAAAATTCCATTTTATTTTCACGATTTACACAAATAGTTTAATACTCTGGCTTTTATAAAATGTAAAATACGTACATTTTTTTGTTTGTTTCCTGTTTCACAAAAAAAATTACTTTCTATTTTATTATTTTTTCAATTATATCGAATATAGCACACAACAATTTTTTATCTACTACTTGGCTTTATAAAAATGTACGTCAAAATAAACGAAATTTGACAGCCATTTTGTTTTTAGGAAAATACAACAAAAAAAATAAACAAAAAATTTTTATGTTTTGTGGTTACATGCATCGGTTGAATTTGGTTTGAATTGATTTTTGTAACCCTATGCTCTCGCGGGAAAATTTATTACTACGAAAAAGCGTTTATAGTCAAGGCGCTGCATGAAATGTGTCTGGACTCTCGAGCTAACAAAATTGTGTGTGATATAATCGAGCAATAAATATATATTTAACTAGCTGACCTCATCTCAGGCATAAAGCAAAATATATATATTTATTGCTCGATGTCTCAGGCTACGCTAAAAGTAGTTTTTTTTTTAAATTTAAGAAATACAATTTGTTTAAAACTAATTTCAAGTATTTACATTGAAAACGTGTTAATTTTAATGCAAACATATTGCAAAATCGTATATAATGTTCTCAGTAGGAGAAATCGAAAAAAATTTAATATCGTCTATTACAGCGCCATCTATCATGAATCGAAAAAAATGTTTCAAGGAAACCTTACATACTTTTAGCTGTAGAATCCGAATCTGCAATAAAAAATAGGGGTTCCTATTTTATGCTGTGTTTTAATATTGGAGCACTATCCGGAGCCAAATGGCAATTTTCTATTGAAACTGCAGCTATTATTCACTGGTGTCGCTGTACTTTAAAAATTAAAACTAACATTGCATCCCCAATGAAATTCCTTTAACTTTTTCCTTACAGAAAAGTATGAAAAAAATTTTGAGAAAAAAAATTTTTTTTTTTGTTAGGTTGGTGATTTCCTTATGAAAAATGTTATCAAACTTTTAACTTTTTCCTTATGAGACATACAATGAAGTAAACCGCATTTGAAAAATTGGTTGTTGTTGTTGTTTTTCTGCTTGTCACAAATTAAAAAATATTGAATGCATATTTGTATTTTAACAATTAGTGTTGTATTTTGTGTCCTGTGAAAAAGTAATAAATAATATATAATATAATAATATAAAATAACAGGTAAACAAAAAATAATTTTGTAAAATGAAGTTAGCTTTACTTTGACTTTTCCCTATTCATTGGGTATGCTCTTCATAAGGAAAAAGTTAAAGGAAAAAGTTAAAGGAAAAAGTTTTTTGCATTGGGGATGCGCTGTAAATTCATCAATAAAACAAACATTTATCACCTGAAATATATTAATTGACATTTATTTTGACATGACGTTATAAACAAAAATTCATTTTGCTGCGTTTTAATTTTTTATTGTAAGATTTATGGGTCAACTATAGGTAGAATAAAAAAAATAACAGAAATAACGTAAGAAACGAAGACAAAAAATTATTTTTCTAATTTGACTTTTCGGCTATAGATTACTTAAAATATTAAGTTCATTCATATTTTTCATGTAATATTTTTTTGATGTATTTCCTAAAATCTTGAGTGAAACTACAATAGTGTTGAGTATAATCGTATTACATACCAACAAATATATGTGTCTAAAGTTATAAAATATATTTATATGCGGTTTAAATTATTGCAATTCGATAAATTATTTTTTAAGGTTAGGTTTAGAAAAATACAATTCTACAGTGTGGTGAAAATTATTTGTGACTTAATATTCATATTTGTATATGTGTACATGAATATTTTATAAATAGAAAAGATAATATACACGAACAATTATAAATTCCCATATATAAAATAATAAACATGCATATTTCATTCAACGCACTAAAATTTGTTTGAGTTTTGTTGTTGTATTTGTTAAGTTTTTTATTCTTGGACGAAAATTTTCGCTCGGCTATTTTTTTTAAATGACAGCAAAATAAAACGCAATTTCTCTTATAGTTTTTATTTTTCTTATTCTGAGTATGGTCGAATGCATATGAATCCTATCACCCGCTCTCTTACGTTATTTTTTTTATTTTTTTTATTCTATCTATAGTTCCCACTTTAGTTTCTAATGGTTTCAGGGGTTTACAAAATTAAAAGCCTTTTCAAATTTCCCATTGAAATGGATAGCGCTCCCGATAGCGGCTCCCGATAAATAAGTGAGCCGAGATATTTTTTTATCGATTTTTAATTAAAAAGTTGAATGAAAAATCTTAGTTTAGATTTAAATAAATTAATTAAATGCAATAATAGCGCGCTAAATATAAGTTTTCACATAGAAAATTGGCTGCTCCGGATACAGCTATCGGGCGCTAATAAAAAAACACAGCTGCTGTGTTTTTTTATTAGCGCCCGATAGCTGTATCCGGAGCAGCCAATTTTCTATGTGAAAACTTATATTTAGCGCGCTATTATTGCATTTAATTAATTTATTTAAATCTAAACTAAGATTTTTCATTCAACTTTTTAATTAAAAATCGATAAAAAAATATCTCGGCTCACTTATTTATCGGGAGCCGCTATCGGGAGCGCTATTCATTTCAATGGGAAATTTGAAAAGGCTTTTAATTTTGCAAACCCCTGAAACCATTAGAAACTAAATCTTACAATAAAAAATTAAAACGCAGCAAAATGAATTTTTGTTTATAACGTCATGTCAAAATAAATGTCAATTAATATATTTCAGGTGATAAATGTTTGTTTTATTGATGAATTTAGTTTTAATTTTTAAAGTACAGCGACACCAGTGAATAATAGCTGCAGTTTCAATAGAAAATTGCCATTTGGCTCCGGATAGTGCTCCAATATTAAAACACAGCAAGCATTAGTTTCCAAGTTGCCCCCCACCCCCTTTGGAACATGGGTGGGGGGTCCTAATTTTAGCACTAATGTATTTCCCCTCCAGAATGATTTAATTTTGATTATGGTCATTTTTAACGTAGAGGGCTTATTTTCCGAGATATTTGTAAGTTTCACCTTAAAAAACTCACCCGGTATATCTCAAGATCGAAACGGAACGTTTACATTTCATCCGCTTCAATCAATCAAAACTATGTTCCAAGCAGTACATTCATCTACGAGATTCCATCGTTTTGGAAGGAGATGCAACCAACGTCGGCCAATTGACCATTCTCCCAGCGACATATGTTGGTAGGTAGCAACCTGACTGTGTTTGGCATTGCTGCTATGGATGCAAATGACGAAGTACCAAGGTTCCAATTAAGCCGTTATGTCAGTTGCAATGAGGCGATTTGGCATATTTTCTCATTTGCAATACACTAACGTCAACCCACTGTTCATCATTTGTGGGTGCATTTGGAGAATGGACAGCTTGTCTATTTCACGGAAGCTAATGCAGTACAACGAGCAGACCGACCTCCAGCTATAACACTCACGAATTTCTTCGAAATTTGCCACAGTGAACCGTTCGCATTAATATTGCTTTACTGGAAAATGCCACGCTATTATACTTGGAACCCGTCGACGAAGAAGTTTCAACGACGTATAAAAAGTCAACCTGTTGCAGGATACGTTGATGTGTATTCGATTGATACGATTTCATTTCGGTGTGCACATCGCGTTCATCCACGACAAGACGAATTCTTCTATCTTCGTTTGCTTTTGTTCCTTGTTCGTGGTTCTACGTCATTCGAATTGTTTCGTACTATAAATGGTGTGTTGTGCGCCACTTATCGAGAGGCTTGCCAACGTCTGAATTTGCTGGAAAACAACTGACATTGGGACTAACAATCGCTGATGCCACTGTTTCTGTGCCGGCAAAACAAATTCGTACATTGGTCGCAATCATCACAGCGACATGTCATCCATCGAACGCATTGGAACTGTGGAACAAATACAAAGATGAGATGGCTGAGAACATTTTGCACGAGTTCGCACTGCAACATCGAATTATGAGCTTGAAATGAACGACGAGATACGCAACGAAGCTATGATCATGATCGAAGACATGTGCGTGCTTATGAGCGGCAGCTATTTGACGAAATTGGGTATGCCAGCACTAATTCGTTCGATACACGACGCATATAATCGTGAATTGCAACGAGAGCCAGTGTACGATCGAAATTTAATGAGCCAAATAGTCCGAACGAATGTTCCGGTTTTGAATGTAGACGATGAAGGCAGTTGACGAAGAAAATGGCGGAATATTCTTCCTCGATGTTCTTGGTGGAACAGGCAAAACCTTTCTGATTTCATTGCTTTTGGCCACAATTTGCTCGAGATCTCAAATAGCTGCTTGAAGTTGCCAATGAATATTCACACAAGCAGTGTGCTCAATTGCCACGAACTCGGCGATAGCCAATTTATTGCAAGAATGCAAAATCGTCATCTGGGACGAGTGCACAAAGGCACACTAACGTTTATTGGAAGCATTCAATCGAACGATAAAGGATTTACGAAGTGACTTAAAACGTTTTGGTGAGCGATGATTCTGCTGGCTGCCAATTTTCGTCAAACGCTACCTGTCATTCCGAGATCGAAACTGCGATCGATGAACTCAACGCATGAACGCGTGAAGAAGTAGCAGTTAACCACGAAGATGAGAGTCACGTTACAGAACGACTCGATTTTTGCAAACAACTGTTGGCGTTTTGTGAAATTCGTGTTGATGTTTCAACCGGATTGATTTCGTTTCCCGCGAATTTTTTCATGTTCACGACATTGAAGGAAGAGCTTATCACGAAAGTGTTTCCGTACATCCGCCGAAATTATATGAATCATGATCGGCTCAACGAACGAGCGATTTTGGCAGTGACGAACAAGGAAGGCATGTCTGAATTACTTGATTCAAAACCAAATCTCTGGGAAATGCATTGTTACAAATTCGTTGACTGTGTGACCAATCAAGACGAGGCAAATAACTATATACTCGTACGACCGAGTTTTGAATACGCTTGATTTGTCGGGAATACCGCCGCATAACTTGATGATCTAGGTTGGATCTGTGCTAATCATGATGCGCAATCTGAACCGATATTTTGTAATGGAACGCGATTAGATGTGAAGGAAGTGATGAATCACGTGATTCAAGCGACGATCATCAAGGACAAATTCAAATGAGAGGATGTTCTAATTCCGAGAATTCCTCTGATTCCAACTGACGTTCCATTTGAATACAAGTGCATCACCGTTCGTTTGGCGTTCGCTATGACGATCAACAAATCACAAATAAGTTAATTTGCGAAAAACCACTAAATTTTCGAGATATGCCTAAGTTTGAATCAACATTTTATTCATTTTTCAATACATTATGCCGCCTTTATGAATGCATTCGTGCTGTCAATTTTTCCACCAATCATATTGTTCAAAAATGACGATTTTTTTCTTTTGGATTTTTCTACAAGAGATAATTGGTCGAACAAATGACCGAACGAACGAACGCAACCATAAACCTGCCTTTAGTGTTAAATTCGATGAAAAAGTGAATGGAATGGCCACTCAACTCAATCGTCTATTGAGACTTGAGCTGAGTTGTTTGATTTTTCTCTCATCAAATTCAATTTTAGTGAAGGACATGTGTTTGCTCGGACGAAGTAATTTGGGGCGAAACAAAGTTCGCCAAGTCAGCTAGTTAGATATAAATATGTATATTTTGCTTTATGGTGATATATAATGCAAATTGTTGTTGAAAATTATTGTTATTGTAATGCAATTGTAATTGTTGTACCGCTGTTCTGAGATCACGCATTTTTAACTATGTTGGCTCTGCTCAAGAGTCGAGACACATTTTATGCGGCCGCCTTCAGACTGTTCTATGAATTATCTTTGAAAAGTGGTCTTGGAAAGTTTAATATTATTAGTTCAAATATAGAACCTACAAATTTATTTACTATTAATATTAAAATTATCAGTTTAAAAATGAAACAAGTGTCTTGGTGACATTTTCTATACTTTTCCTAACCACAATTGAGACTAGGAAAGTATAGAAAGTGCCACCAGGGGGAAAAACTGCCACCAGAGGGAAAAATGAAGCTCGATTCAGATACAATAAAGACATTTTTTTGCATTTTTTCAATTGATAATTTTAATAATAATTGTAAATGAATTGATAGTTTTTATACGACTTATACAAATAATATTAAACTTTCCAATTTCAAGACCACTTTACCACTTTTCATACATAATTCATAGAAAAGTCTGACAAAACTGTCTTTCGTAGTGATATATTTTTCCGCGAGAGCACGGGGGCCGACATTTAAGTCACCTAGCGGAAAAAACTTAAATTACTTAAATTTAAATTTTAAAACTTTAAATACAGCGAAAAGTGACAAGGTTTGTCAAATTAAAATAAACATACCCCATGGGATGCTAACACAACCAATGTCTACTCAAAATAACGTCATTAAATCAAAATGACCACCGATCAAACGGCACAGTAGTTTAAGGTTTGGCGTTTGAATCGGGAGGTGTCGGGTACGAACTCTGATAGGGGCCGGATGGTCACATTTTGTAATCGAACTTGGATTACAGGCGATTCAGGCGACATATTGCAGCAACCTGAACGTTGATCTACTCACAATTACGTTATTAACGCAAAATAACCGAAGCCTACAGAATCTGTAACAGTCAATTTTATCCGTTCAAAATCGGTAAGGCTAACCATCAGGGATTTTTGCAGAAAAATTGAAAATATATTATTGTTAAAATTCCAGTTCAAAATGATTATAGGCAATGAAAATTATATATTGAGTAAGAAATTAACGGTTTGGTTGCATATGAAAAGCGCGGTTATTGGAAGAATCGTGTTTTGAAATCCGAGGACACATTTTGTAATCGAACCTGGCTAGATTGCATTCGAATAAGACGACATGGTGCTGAAGCTGAACAACCAGGACATTGAAGACGTACGCAGTTGTTTTAATTTGCATGAGCAGCGAGGCTGCGAAAATCGATTGAGTTCGCCGCAGATTTCTCAACAACACTCAATAACACATAGTTGATGCTGGTCAATTGGCGGTCTATCACCCAGCAGCAACGCATCATGGTGATAAGAAACATTAACTGCGGGTTATCGCGAACTCGCTAATTTTTTATCACTAATTGAACACGCTTTTAATCCGTGTTAAAACATGCCTGTATTCCAGGTTGATCATCGTATTACTTGATGATGTTGGAGGAGGTATTGCATTATCACCTTGCGAGATAATCGGTTAAGGTATTGGCAAAGGTTATAGCGAATGTATCAACATTTTAATCAACATATTTTAGTTCCTACCTAGAACAACAATGGCGTTTGACCTTCCCAATAAAACCAAATCTTAATTAATTTTAATTTTTTTTGTTTATTTGCTACATATTCAGATATAATATTTAATTATTTATTTATTTATTTATAACTTCGTTTTGTTTTAAGTAAATGCGTTTTATATGATAATGATTTAGTTTAATTTAAATTATTCTAAAAAATATTTAATGTATCTAGGTATAATGATTAATATTATAATGTGTTTGTGAATGTTGTATTTATTTCGGTATGTGTTTGTGAGATTCTCATAATTTATACATAATGTGGGAAATAGTTTAATTAATTAACAAAACATTTTTATACTTTATACACGTGGAGTTCCAATTATTCACTTAAATTTAATAATTTTGCCTAATTATTTTTTATTATTTATAATCTAATTAATAATTTTATTAAAATTTAGTACGAAGTTTTTTTTATTGTTATTATTAATTAATAATATTTAGTTTTATATTTTACATATTATAGTAATTAAAATAAAATTTATTACACAATTAATTAATAATTAAAAATTATGCTAAATAAATTGATTTAGGAACAAAATAAAATAATATAATTAAGAGATTATAATTTATCATTCGACACAAGGATTTTTTTTTAATTAGGATTTTGTTTGTTGATATTCGAGAGATCAAAATAGTCAAGGAACTTTTACATATTTAGCGGGGAGGGGGCGCGATCTTCTCCGTACACTACCATAATTATGATGATGCCATTAATTTGGCTGCTTGTATTACATTGTGTTGATGGTGATAGCCTGCTAATTCTGTGGCACTATGCGCACTTGTTGGTGTACCCAAAGCGGTGAATGCTCCACCAAAATATCCAGTCGACAGACAATTATTCATGTAGTCGTACGACGATGGTGCGGATGATTCGGATTTTACTTGGCCAAATGAAGATGTTGGTATTTGATTACCGTGTAAATACGAGGCTGCATTTGGATGCGATGTATGTAGATGCGTTGGTGTGCTATGTGCTAGATCATACTTTCCTGCATTTGGGGAAAATATCGACGGTCCGCTGTTTAAATGGGATGGATGATGGGATGACGTTGGTGTTGTATTATATAATGATTGGTGGTGGCTATTGTGCATTGCGGAGGGGGTTGATCGCGGTACAGAGCTTAAAATTTGGTGTGTTTTTAACGGTGGTGAAATTAAATGCTTCGAACCGGGATGCCGATCAATTAGTGAATTGTGTGTGATCACTGATGCTGTTGATGGCGTTAAACCGTTGTGCATTGAATGGGATAAACTGCTTTTGATTTCTGTAAAATAAATATTTAATTAATCAATAGTTAATCGTCATAAAGTTAAAAGTTTATATTTACCATCACTTATATCGTCTTTTTTGCCTAGCATTAAATCTGAATTTTGTGATACTCCGCCACCTCCTGACTTTTTTGGTTTACGTTTCCGTGTTTGAATTCCATCTTTTCGCATAGCTAGCGGTCGATTTACCCCATGCAATTTGTAATATAATCCGCAAGCGTTGCAAACTGGTTCTCCTTCCATATTACGGCGCCACAGTGTCGTGGCACGCGTACCACAATTAGTACAACAAAGGCCCAAACGTCGGGTTGCAGTCTAGGATAAATAAACAAATGAAACAACAGATTAGTATACAAAGTAGCGCGCGACGAAATTTTCGTAACTGATTAGCGCCAAATTTGTGCTAATTTATGCTTCCGACTATTCTTGTTCGACGATCATGTTAAAAACGGTCATTTGAATTCTAAAAATCTGAATGACCGAATGTCAAATATAACCCTTTCCTGACCCGCATACACAATTGTGTATACAAATTTGGATTAAGACAAACGAAGATGTCAAACATAGAATTAGGTGGTAATTGAAGACCAATGTACACATTTGTGTAAACCACTTAATTTTGTTTTCGTCCCAAAAATAACGCAGTAACTATAATAATGATAAAATAATTAATATGTTATCAAGAACAAATAAATTATATGTTATATAATTATTTTTTTAACAAATTATTATGCTTTTTACAAAAAGAATTCCGATTTAACTAAGATCCGTTAAAATACGGAAGACATTACAACCTGTCATAATTTACATACACATTTGTGTGTGGTGAACGTAAATTGAACCAAAAAAATTTTTTTTATTGAACCCGAAAGGGATAATATGTTCTATATAACCAACGAAGTTGTGACTTATGATTGAAGTTCGCAACACATAATATGACGTTTGCATTGGGATTTGTGCTTGTGGCCGTAAACAAAATAACTCTGATAATTAGTAGAGCCAAAATGTTATGTTCTGTTAATGGGAAAATATGGCTCGCCGTCATTTGGTTGCGTGGGCTAAAATTTAATGAAATCAGTGACATCTTTGTTAAAAAATAGTACTTTTAAGCATTATGAGCAAATCGAGAAGAATCTAGATGCACAAATACATTGTGGAAAATGTCAATTATGGTGTGAATTAGGTCTTTTTAGTCGGGGCTCATTCTTTACCAATACAACCGGTTTTCATTTTTCCGATTTTATAGGTAAAGGGGGAAAACGGAAAATGAGACCGGACTCAATAGTCTTAGTGGTACGAACCGAATTTGACAGAGTTAATTCGTAATAAAGGGTGTTTCATTTCGAGGTGTAGAACTTTAAGTTGGCAACATTTTTGTGTTTATCCTCCTCATAAGGCGCGCACCGAGCAGGCGGTGGCAACTGTAGTGCGTAATTTAAATTAATTGATTCGTCATCGTGCACAACAATTGGGACTTCTTTATGGAGGATTTTGCGTAAGGATCTTTGTTTACATGCTTACACGATTCAACATGTGCAGGAATTAACCCTTTTTCAACCAAGAAAACAAAAAAATTGGCTTAATTTTAGTCCAACCCACACAAATGTGTGACTATAAAACCATAGTATGTAATGGCGTTGTTGATAAAAAAATTCGCTTCATTTGAAGTACAACCAACACAATTGTGCGTATAGATATAGTGTTTTTTTTCGGACGAAAATAAGTTAAAAAGGGATTCACAAATGTGTAAGTTGGTTGAAAACACATACCAAAATAAATTTTTGACATGGTACTTTTGCCCTACCCGCACAATTGTGTTAGTAAATCACTAAAGGGTTAAAGCCATTTGACCATCGTTACGTCATGTACGCGTCAGCCGTGACAGCCACTCGTACGAAATCATATTTAAACATTAATCGCATAAAGTTATCTTTCAAATAAAGATGCATTCGTGGCCATTCAAATTATTTTTCTTTGTTTTGTTTAAACTCAAAGTTCTGTACCTCAAAATGAAACACTCTTTAATAAAAAATAACCAACTTTTGACTGGGCTGTAATGCGAACGTAATTTAACATTCTCGGTTCTGGATATTTTTGTTGTTTATAGCCAATGAAATTAGTGACTGAATTTGTACCAGTTTAGTGGCGCAATTCCATTGAATTGACAGGAATTGTTGAGGAGCCGGAATCCCGTTTTTCAAAACCCTGCAATTTAATAAAACAACGGGTTTTTAAATATAGGATTTCAAGCATAAGCCAAATTGTTGTTGTACCTAAGAAACATGGTACTTTAATATACTCATATAGGATGGCCCCTCCAATGGTTTAATGGCTAGCAGTTGAATAGGTACGCCCACAATTAGATAACGCCCACATTTCAATTCTTGAATGATGAAGAGGCTCGATATTTAGGTTACAGCTTTTTTATCTGAACAGCTAGGGTTGCTGCTATAAGTTACCCTTGAAATATTTGGTAAAAACTCAGTGTTTTTCCCAAAGGATTATCGACTCTTCGGTTAAATTCTGGCTCATAAATATTCTGAATGTAGCGAAACTGGAGACATTTTGATGAAACTTACAGGACCATAAGTAGAATTCGCTAAATTGCATAATCTCATCCCACAATTGATAACAGCCTACAGATCTTAGCGATAACAGTTTAATTTGCTAGTGAGCAAACGATGAAAGTTACAACTTGTTTTGTAATGAGGCTACAACGACTATAAATAGACTGTGACATTATAGGATTGATTCAACCGAGGTAGATGCCTAGGCTACGTTGAAATATCTCAATCACAACGAACGATAAGAAAAGATTTCCATCAATAAGTAGTTGACATACTTCGTAAGGGAAGATCTAGATAACAATAGTGCGACCACGTTGATCTAACCACCATCCAAACCATTTCTGGATTCAGACTTTCGTACCGTTAAATATTTTAAAAAGTATAACATTTACGAGAGAAACAACAAATACCTAAAAGATTCTAAATAAAAATTGCAACCGTTCCAGATCAGTTTTCTAAATTTTAAACGGAAATTGCGATTTTTGGGAAACATTTTTTACAAAAATTTGGCTCTTAATCGGCCTAGTCCACATGGACTGATTGATCGAGATGAAACTTCATACCTAGCTTTTCCACAAATTGGGAGATCCCAGTTAATTTTGGTTATAGGAACTTTTTGTTTTTCCATAGGAAGTGGCAGCTTCAATAGGTGGTGTCAAATTTTGTGTAAAGAAACACTGAAAATTAATTGAAATTGAAATAATTAATCCGAATAATCTCCACATAAGAATTATTGAGAAAAGGCATAATTTTAAATTATATAAGATAAATGCCCCTGAATGTCTTTGTAATTGTCGTAATAGGTGTTCAATACAAGAAACTATTTTGTTTTAAAAGAATGTTTTATAATATTACATACATTGAGGTGAATTACAGAAAAATGGTTATCAAATAAAAAAGATTATAAAAACTGCATAATAGATGTCACGCAAATAGTTCATCTTAATTTCACTGAAATGTAAGAATCGTTCTCTGTGTCGCCCATTATGACAGGACACACTGTAATTTAAAAATTTAAAAAACTCAAATTTACGCTCGATGCAATTTTAATTTGTAATAAATAAAATAATATAACAATTAAATTTAACCAATAAAGGCAAAAACAGCGAAAATTTGTAAAAAAAAACGTAAAAATAAGTTAAGTTTGTTAAAATTAATTTGGTTCCACCACAAACCAACGACAATACATTGCATTGCATACATCCACAGTAACGGCAAGCGATTCAGCCAAATAAATAGTGATGCCTGTTGTAACAAGCTTGACATCATAAATGGAAAAGGGGCAGTCAGCTTAACGGAAAATCACAACACAATCCGTTAACACCAGGATATGTTGTTCAAAGCCAAATAGTTTTATGCAAAACTCAAACTGGCAACCATTATCAAAGCTTGGCAATGTAAATATATATTTATTAAAAATAAATACCGCTTCGAAACTCACGTAACGAACAACAAGCCACTCACAATTCAAAAAATAAAAGCCAAGCTCATGTAGTATGTTGGATGTTCAAAATGCAAACCGGCCACTGTTGAGTAACAAAATATCTAGTCTAACAAAATTATTCAGTTTCGTACGTCCAAATCTATCTGAATCTATCTGGAGCCGGTCTGCCGGAATTAGATACAGTTAGCTGGATTGTTCCACGTTTAAGGAGGTGTGATTTCGCATACTGGATAATGAGCCAAATGATAATCGTGTCTCTAGATGTTTCGCTGATGATGGACTGCTTACCTTGGCAGTTGGAGTCATCGACCCACGGGCGAAAATAAATAATCACCGTTATGTGATCAGTTAGTTGGGCGAATTATCTTATTTCAGTTTCGCCTAAACATCTAGCTCACCAAAACCGTCAACTTTATCAAGAGCGAAAGCAAACAGGTTTTACTGATGCTCAACCTATGCCATCACCATTCATAAGTATGCGGGGCACATTTAACGAGATCATTAAGAAATACTCAACTCAGCAGCTGCGACGTCTAGTCTATGTGGTACTCATTAAAATAACTGCATTATTTTTATACATAGGTACGGCAAAAGAGGAAGTGGCAAGAGAGATCCACGGCGAATTTTTTGGCGAACCTGTTTTCCACAGTTACAACTACGACTCCAAACTTTTACAAAATTGGCTTATTAAGGATAACATTGAAACAAACTAGTTATTCCAACTACTTCGCACTAGACGAAATTTGAAAACTACGAATGTGTTAGGGATGAAACATACCAAGCAGCAGCAGCGAGCAGCAAATTTAAATATTAGCTTATTCGCTTATGTATAATGATATACAAAATCATAGTTTGATTATAAATATATTGGTATTTCCAATAAAAGAAATCAAATATTTCAGCAGCTTCAACTTACTGCTCTTTGCTGGTACTCATAAATTGACGCACAAGTCGATTTTCCTACTAAAACAAAATAAACTGCTGAGCTGCTTGATATGTACGCACATACGCATCCGTTAGTGTGAATTGTTTGGAATATGTAGCTATAAATAGTTGCACTTCAACGAACACTACATACGATGGAGTAGCCATACATAGCCATGTCTTTGTCAAACCAATTTACATGCGACTAGACCGTCAGCAACCAGGGCATGCATACTCGCACATTTGACCAAGTTTGTCTCGCTGAAGTTCGTGTGACAACCATTTTTATCAACTTCAGCCTATTTGTTCATATAACTTTAAAATATATGGCTCTTTAAGGCGTTTTTCATACGAAGGAAAGATTAATTAAAAAATCGCCAACCATTCCAATCTCCAATTCTTATATCTTATAATTTATAAGTTGAGAATTTGTAAACATTTATGAAAGTTGTATTACAATTTAATCGTCGGGCGGATCTTTCTCAATCGTTTACGCCATAATTCAACAGAAATACAGTGTGATTACGAAGCCTTGTCATGATGTAATCGATTACTCGTTGACTATCTATAGTAATTTCGGGCGAATTACTTTGGTGCAAAACCAATTTTTCCGACGTTTAGAAAGTCCCTGACCTTAAAAATTTAAAAAAAGTTTGTCCGTTCGTCTGGATGGATGGATGCCTGTAATGATGATTTATCAAGAAAGCGCGATTCGATTTCTTTTAGTCAATCTTCTTTAATTTTTATTTCGATGAATTGAAATGCTGCCACTGCTGGCACGCCACACGTCTTCTAAATAATTGACACTAGCTCTTCGCTCATCTCCCGATCCATACTGTTATCCTTGAAAACAACTAACACTCCCATTATCAACGTCTTCTTTTACCAGCCTTTCGTCATGGATCTCGTTGTTACTCTTCGATAGGTCGTCTTTCAAGCCGACGTTCTTCCCATAGCTTTTGCTCGTCACTGCTCTCGACATATATGTTCTACATATTGTCCTATTGGCGGTATTCTTCTATATTTCATCTGTTTTTCGTCTATTTTAAAATATAAATTGTACTTGTCGTTTATTGTTGAAAAGGTCGAAGATTATCGTAAATTTTTCTGAGCATCTTAATGCTCAAAACTAGCGTTGTAGCACTGGAAACAGTTACAACTTGTATTATAGACCATTTTCCTCAAACGTCAAAATAACATTATGACAGTTGAACCATTAAAATAAAATTGTATTTTTTTATTTTATTCATAAATTCTCATAATAGTAGTACAATTTAACAGTACAATTATTTGTGGGTATGTTTTAAACATTAAACTTTAAAAAATACTAATAAATTTTAGTTTGTTCTTGTTTACCATACAGCTTCATCTGTCAAATTTTTTGGAGGAAAATGGTCGATAATCATGTGGCATATCATTTCAAAGGTCTTGGAAAAGCGACAAATTTTTAATCAGTGCTATATAGTTTACAAATTCACCGTTTTGGCGGTGGTAACTAATTATTGAAATACATGCATAAGAAAAGTTCATGAAAAAGGTTACAAATTTAGCTGCAGCATAGTAGTACTCCAAATTACCATCGTGGCGCTGATTACCAAATTCACTGGAAATTGGGCAACCTCGCAAATTTCCAGTAAGAAAATTGATTATAACTCAGGAAAACATGATCAACATTTTGAAAATTAGTTAGTTTTAACAGTTTTTCAAGATACACAATGAATCGAACATTTTTAAACAGTTCTGATTATTTCGTGTTCAATCTCCGCAATTTTCGTTGTCAATTCCTCGATCACCGTCTTCAATTCAATTGGCGACTGAGCTCTAGTCGAGTATTTTACATCTAAACCAAGATTCAATATATTTCCGACATACCACCCAGAAATTTCGCATATACTGCGAACAATTTGCTTTACCTATCATTAATAAATCTCTGATAGTGTTGACGTTTTGTTACAGGAGTACCCGATTACATTGTATTTACGCCATCTTTTAACAAAGACAATTCAAATATTCAAATCGCATTAGCGGTTGGCTTCATTCAATGCCAACCGAAAATTATAAAGAATATATGAATGAATTTCTGGCATAAAATGTTCTGTTGGGCTGTGTACCACTTGTTGGGTAAAAGCCAATTCTAGAATTTATACTTGGCGCGCGTAATTTCATGTAATCGTGTATATTTCGTCAAAAATATCTGATCTGTAGTTACTGCAGATAACAGCCCAGTATCGAGTATTCTCCGCCAATATTAAATTGTATTATTGAATGTAATGATGTGGTACAAGGAGAGAGATTTACATGTGAATCCTTCTAAGATCAGTTTATCAATCATCACGTGACCATTATATCAACGTAGAAGGACAATTGTTTCGAAATTTACAAAGTTTCAGGGTACTTGCTTTAGAATGATTGACTATTCGACTGACTATTCGAACGATCGACTGAAATAGCTATACGATGAAATTTTGCCTGAGCTTAATTTTGGAAAAATGTATGCTTGACTAAGCAGGTGTTAAGAAGCGCTAGATTTTTTCTTCTGGCGGTTCTAATTAAAAGTTTGGGCTGGAATCAGGGCGAACTGTCGTTCGTACCTAAAACCCTCTGGTGATTGTAATGCATTTCAGACTGATGCGTACGATTAATGCATCAATACTCGCTTATCTTGGCAGATGCAAAACTCTAGTACAGACTTAAAAAATATTTTAATTCGGGTTAAACAATTACTAGTTTTTACGGTTTTGCGGTATAAAGTTTAAAGTTTTGTGCTTTAAGATCGCGTAGTGACTAATTAGCACAAATATTTCGTTCTAATGTTCTCGTAATGCAGTTATTACCTACTAACAATATACAACTAATAATAAAAGTATTCGGTACTCACCAGTCTTTTACTAGGTTTAATTAATGGTCGATTCATTCCATTCATTTTATGATACAATCCGCATGCGTTACACAAATAATGACCAGTACCATCGCGTCGCCATAGTGGCGTTGATATTGCGCCACAATTTACGCACTCCCTGCCCTCGCCAAATTGAAAATCCATTCCATTATCGTACGGTGATGTGCGCTGAAATCCACGATCGTATGCCCCCCACGAACTCATCATAACCGCATTTTGAGCATAAAATTGTGGCGGTAATTGTGAATGTGCGGTACTAAAACTATCGGCCGTCCATCCATTTTGGGCTGCTGCTGCCACCGCACCAGTAAAATGGGCCCCTCCCGGATATTGTGTATGTGGTAGGGCACGATTTGAAGGAACATATACGGGTGTATTTGGGGTGCCCGCTTGTGATTGATGATATGATACATTAGGCATTGATCCTGTTACGGGTGACATTTCCGAGTAGGCGGTTGATGAGTGAAACATTTTATCTGAAATTATAAAAAAGGGAGAATATACTGTTAAAGAGGCGTGGTATTTACCGCATATATACGTATAATTTATTATCTTAAAATAGGGGTGGACATATTATTGTGTGAACGCGTAGCAGCAAGGTACTAAAATTAAATTAAACTCCCGGACTATACAAAAAAGAATACAACGATAATAACTTAAAAATAAATTAGCGGTAATGTGTTAACACCAAAATGACATTTATGTCTATGCCGATGACATATTTTTTGACATAAATTACCTGATCGTTTCCCCTTTTATTACGGTATACAACGACGGCAACAACAACAACACATTCTATGGATATTGTTCAACAGCACAACAAAGTATCATCTTCAAAATACCGTGCCGCGAACGCGAGGAACAAGAAAATAAAAAAAAATGTTTTTTTGTTGTATTTGGATCAAGTTTCGGTTACTCCAAATAAAATTTATTAAATTAAATAACAAAAAAAAAAAAACAAACAGCAAAAAGCATTTTAATTTTTTCCAATAAATTATGTAAATTAAATATAAATTTTGGTCGATTTTTATATTTTCTTAATTTTAATAATTCATTTCGAATTTTTATTTATTTTCGTTTGTTTGTATTGAAGAATGTTGCGCGGCCGCGAGAGATGAAATTTTTAAAATTTAAATTGTCGCGGTTTCTTGGCCAAAACGTGCAAACCACAATAAATAGAAAAATAAAAAATAAAAAATTACTCAATTTATGGTAATTAAGTGTGTTTTGTTAATTTTTAATAAAAAGGTTAACATTTTTTATTTATATTTTATTAGAAATTCATTTTTATAATTTATTTAATTATTACGATGTGCTAATTAATTACCGCGCTACTTCCTCGTAAATTTAGTTGATTTGCGATGTGTGTTTCGCAGGGAATTCAGTAGTAGTTATATACTCAAATTGGTTCCAAAAAATGATTTACAGATCGGAGACCAATGTGATTGTGCCTAACGGCGATCGCATAAAATTTAAATTTTTAACGATCTACATAAAAAAAATGCAAATGTAATAAACTCGATCGTGAATTGTAAATTGCGATATTTGATAACCTAAAAACCAATAAAATAATACGACTGATTTACTGTCGACTGTCAACACCGTTTTATTAGTTTGTTTATTGAGTGTAGTGAAACGAAATTTCAAAATTTATTGTCACCTCACATCACCGTCGCACCCGATTGTAATAATTTGATAAAATTTTAGTTGATATTGGTAATTCGGTTCTGAGGTCTAACTTCTAAAGGCACGTGTAAATCGGAATTTGGTCATCTGATTTTGACCGATGATGTTAAAAAAACACCACAATGATCTTCTGATGACTGCCAATCTTAATATTGGTCCCTCTTGTATGCCAGTGTAAATTGTTAACTCTATGCAACAACTAGCAAATGGCTTACGTATAATTGTGTGAGTATTTGATAATTGACGTCTCTAAAGCTTGTAGAACCGACCAACCGGAGCATTACAAGATACCAATGGTGAATTAAAGGCTAATTAAATGCTCTATTAAAAATGTTGATGTGGTAACGCTTTTTATGTTGTCTGGTAATGTTGTCAAATAAATAGATCGATCATATTTTGAAGCCATATGACTATTATTTAAGCAACATACAACAGGAACAGAACTATGGCTCCAACAATAGATTTCAGCATAAAACTCATTAAGTGTTTGTTTAACTCATTAAAATGATCGTTGAAAGACAGGCAAAAACTGGCGAAACGGTCGCGGTATTGATGGCGCGTTTGGCACTACAGCCAGGAGAGCAGCAACAAATAGCAAACCTGGCAAATGTGTAAAACCGCATTATCAGAAGTTTGTCAATACAATTTTGCCACTTAGGATGGTTGCCATTTCCTTTGATGAGGCAGTGAAAGAACTCAAGCGCATTTTCGGCCGAAAAGAATCGCAGTTTGATCTACGCTACAAGTACCTGAAGATGGAAAAAGGAGCTGGCGAAGAATATGCCGCACGAGTGTATGTGAAATGCGAAAAGTTCGATATTTAATTAATTGCACATCAGACGACTTAATAAAACGCAAGGCTGTCAGACACTGGAGAAATTTCTTAACAAGTTGGTCAACTAAGAGGTGCAACACAAAACAGCTGCAGCGGATGCTGACGTAGCCAGAGATTGATATTGCAAGACGTCGAAAAAATACGACACGTTTAAGCAGCATAAAAGTTGATAACTCGATGGATTCGTGTCCTGGATCCGGATGTTACAAAAAAAGCAAATGGAGGTTTAATGTTTTTTTTTATACGAATTAGTTTGAGGTCAAAAGTCCGCTTTCTATAATCAAAATCGTTTATTTCTTTGATATCTCAGCTTTCTGAACTAAAATATCAGACTGAAACAGCATTAAAAAGAGCGAGTTCAGCAGAAAGGACAAAAAATCAAATTTGTTAGTAGAAAAAAAGTGAAAAACCGGAAAACAAAATGGAAAAGCAGCAAACAAAAGGCGAAACAGAATACTAAGACGCCAAACGAAGAGGGATTGAAAGCAAAATTTTCGTGTCGAAAGCGTTGGACAATTCATTTCCATAGTGATTATTTATTTCGTGGAAAAGGATGTTTTGATTGCAAGCAGGCCAGTCACGAGACAGATCAGCTGCATCGACGTGACGTTTTCGAAACTTCAATCCAAGCTAAAGCATTGCTATGGACGCTTTAACCATCTCGACTCGACCCGAAAATATGTTGAGCTAAAAATCTGGCTGAGCAATTATCTCCGAGAGCAAGGATCACCAACATAGGCCACTTAGTAAGCTTAGACAATTTACGGCAAGGTAGAAATTACACCACCGAAATTGTGCAAGATGTCGATACGTGTTACGTAGCCAATTCAAGTTTGAACGTGTTCTGAGATGATTGGATGGGAGCTCTGAATATATGAAGCATGCCCATTGCGCACGTCTGTAAATAAAATTGTGCAAAAGATAATCACAAAAATGGACGAGCAAATAAAGCAAACATTTTCGTCGCTTGAGACTGAGAAAACCACCCGCAGACCTATAGTGAGAGTCTTTATCATTGATGTTTGCTGTGAAAGAGTTTCATCGATAATTTTACGGTTGCAAATTCGAGCTTCAAATCGATCATAAACCGTTGTGGTCGATTTTAGGATCGAATAAAAGCATTTCGCTGTACATGGCTAGCTGTTTGCAGTGATATGCACTCATCTTGCTCGATTTCACCATCAAATGGTTCCCCGAAAATTCTGCAAAAACTAAAAATTTCAAAAACAACGCATACACATGCGAATATTACAACAAAAACACTACAAAAATAACTCATACACAAACTACTATACCACTTAAATTCTAATTACTAAAACAATTGGTACAAAAATCCTTTTGTACATGAAGAATTTAGAATTGGTACAAAGTGCGATTATTACAAAATAAAAAAGTTGCTTTGGTACGATCGATCTAGCAAAGCAAACATTTACAAAATATAAGGCGTAAGTGTAGATGACGTATACATCGCCGAAATCGGGTATAATGAACATTTTTAAAAATTCCTTATAGGATTGTGTATCTATCATTTTTAGGAGGTGCAAGCCAAAAATTTCGGAAAAATCACCACATTTTCCGGGAAAATTTTCAGTTTTTCTAAAAATATTTTTTGTTTTTTTCATTCAAAAACTAAAAATCTGCGGTTTTTATGTACCAAATCTTAATTTTAATTATAAAACTTTGAATTACACTATCATGAAACAGGTAAAATTATATTTGCGTTATGCTAGCAAATACTAAGATTGCAAAATTTTTTAAAACATATGTTTGTTTTTATGTAGGTATACGATATACTAAAATTTGGAACTCCCTAAAGCCGCTTAGCATTCATTGCAAGAATAACCCCTAAGTGCGAAATTTTTCGATCGTACCAAAGCAACTTTTTTATTTTGTAATAATCGCACTTTGTACCAATTCTAAATTCAATAATTGATTATAATCGAGTAAATGCTGATTTTGACAACTATTTGACAAGTCTGGATGTAAATTGTTTTGAACCGGATATAATTTTGTCTCACATTACAGAGAAATATGAAGAACTAATTACCAAATACACACGCACTATTGAAAAAACAGTTAAATTAAAAAATTCGTATTGCCCTTGGATCACGTACGATTTATGGCAATTAATTAATAAAAAGGAATCAACCCTAAAGAAATCCAAGCGGCAACTCCGTAATAGTTCAGCAGCAAACCAAAATGTAAGCGATTATAACCTAAGACTTTTAGAAATGGATAAGGTGATTAAACGTGAAAAGTATTATGCCAAAAAGAGATATTTTGAAAAGGTTTTTGGGGGTGTTCCTAAACAACGTGACTTGTGGTTCAATATAAATGCTTTACTGGGTAGAACTAATAGCAACAATCATAACCTTGTTATTAATATTGGTGGGGAAATTATATCTGACGGATACAGAATTGCATCTCAATTCAGCAATTATTTTACGAATGTTGGGGAAGATTTGGCTGGTCAGATTAATAGTTCCAAAAATATTTTTAAATTTAATACCTATCACGTTGTTAATCAAACTATATTTATAAAGCCTACGTCGTCTGTTGAAATATTTAACTTAATTATTGATTTGGAATCCAAGAAAGGAGGTGGACCATATTTGCTCGATAGTAATGTCCTAAAATTCCACATCAACAATTTTTCGGACATTTTATCAAACGTTTTTAATAAGGTTTTTGAAACTGGAATATATCCAAATTGTTTAAAATTATCAAAAGTTATTCCAGTTTTCAAAAGTGGCGATAAAACTAAATTAACGAATTACAGTCCAATATCTACGTTATCTATTATAGATAAATTGTTAGAAAAATTGTTAGCATTACGGGTTAATTCGTTCTTAGAGACTCACAATTTATTATATAATTTTCAGTATGGTTTCCGAAAATGTTCAGGGACTGATGTTGCTTTGGTTGAAACAGTTGATATGATTAATAGTTCCATAAATGATAAGTTCTATGTATATGCTTTGTTTTTAGATCTAAAGAAAGCATTTGATACAGTGGACCATGAATTATTATTATATAAATTGAATTGGTATGGATGTAGAGGGAAATCTCATGACATATTGAAAAGTTATCTCGCGAATAGAAAACAATTCGTTTTTGTTAATGGCGCTAGTGGTAAGAGTAGTTTGGTGAAGTACGGTGTACCTCAAGGCAGTGTACTCGGCCCTATGCTATTTTTATTATTCATAAATGACATGGGTAATCTCCCATTACAAGGAAAACTTAGGTTATTTGTTGATGACTCAGCACTGTTTTATGAAGTTAAGGATCCGATTGACGGACTGCAGTTTATGTCACATGATCTTGACATTTTACTTGATTTTTTTAATGAGAATATGTTATCTTTAAACTTGGCTAAAACTAAATACATGGTATTCCGTTCAATTAGCAAACCTCTTCCTACATTACCTAGTCTTGCTGTAGCAAATGTCAATATTGAGCTTGTCGAAACTTATAGGTATTTAGGAATGATTTTAGACTCGCATCTTAATTGGCAGCATCATATTGATACGGTCTGCTCAAAACTTTCTCCAATAATTGGTTTTGCACGTAAGGCCTCTCATTATATACCTACGAAAATACTTCGATGCATATACTTTGCCTTCATTCACTCTAGAATTACTTATGGCCTCGTTGTTTATGGCAACTCATCCCAATCGTGATTGAGAAAGCTACAAGTTCTGCAGAACCGTTGTATTAAAGCAATATAGAAATTACCAATTCTATATTCATCGAGAGATTTATACACTCTAAAGGCTGAAAATATTTTACCGGTAAAAGCCTTACACTTCATGCAGACTGTCAAGTTTATCTATAGGATAAGAAATGCTACTCTAAGCGTGAGTAATATTAATTTGAGTCCGTATAATCACCAATATCTCACGCGCAATAAAAATAATCTGAAACCTTGTACTATTAATAATGAGTATGGTCGCAAACGAATTAGTTTCGTAGGCCCTAAAATGTATAACGAAGTCCCTGTTGAAATAAAACAGCAAAATTATTTAAATTTTAAAAAAGGAATAGTTGATTTTTTAAAAGCGATTATAAAGAAATATATTATATAAAAAGGTATAGATGCCAAGATTATAGTAGTCTTTATTTACATTTTTGAAATATGTTATTATTTGTAGAGTATAGAATTGAATATTGTTGTATGCAATTCTCTTTAAGGGATTCTGAATCCATTGCGAACTGCATCCAACAATATATATGTATAATATTATTTATTGTATAAAAAAATAAAATTATAATTATTATTATTATTATTTAAAAAAAAAAAATCGTTATATAAAAATGCTTTGTGACCAGAAAATTAATACAAATAACGATTGTGTCAAAATAAATCGCACTTGGCTTTGCTTTCATTTACCTATATTGAATACCTTGAGTTATGAACAAAATTATTTTTGTACCAATTGTTTCAGTAATAGAATTTATTTGGTACAGTAGTAAGCAGCACAGCCAGAGTTCTTGCCAGAACGGGAAACAGAATCCCAGGACGAACCTTTTTCGAAGGCCAGAGAAGATCCCATAGAAGAGATATCACAGATATGTCGCACGACTCGAAATAATGTTGGATCAGCTCTGCAGCGCTATGATGACTACGACATGACTATATGCTGATTCGCCGATCATCGTGATAAGCGTAATTTAAAAGTATTCTTTATTTTTGTGTTGGATTATTGGGTGTTTCATTTGAATTTGAAATTGATTCTCGAAAACATGGTAGTGTGACAGTCTTACTTGGTCAAGTAATTTAGTACGGCTACAAGAAAAATCATGTTCAACTATCTTTTATATAGACATTATTATTAATTAATTTTAAGTTACTGATTAGTGAAAGTTAAACCATACTAACTAATAGTTATATTTGAGGAAATTCATATCTTGCTTTATATGAAACAGAGGCGCGTGGCAGAGAGATATATAATGTCAAATGTGACGACAACTACACTCTACGTCAATCAACCGTTGCTTCTAAATACAAATTAAGGTGACCGCATGGGAACTGCATACAAGTGTTGTAAAAATGAAAGGAAACAAAATTAAAATTTCGGATGATGTTGATAAAATTATTAATGCTGAGATACCTAAAAAAGAATAGGAACCATGTCATAACTAAATTCCATATGCATGCGTGACGGTCATTGGTCAAAAGATTTTCCAAAACCCCTCTGTAATAATTAAATAAACAATTAAAGGAACTAGAGACAAAATTGTTACTTCCACAATAAAAAAGGATGGTTTATAAATTTTCGGAATGGTTCTTAAAACTTGGTAATGAAAATGTGCAACACTTGCCTCAGCCAATCAGTGGGAATTCTATTGAAATACCTCAACGATATATTTTTACATCACCCATTTGCTGATGCCGAAAACTTTGGGATTTTTAGCATGATGTTTGTTATATTAATTAATATGTTTTCCAAAAATTTCACGGAACAGTCGAAACGTATGTAAATAGATAATGAGCAAGTAAATTTTCCCTTAGAATTTTTAAGCAGTCTTAACCCGTGTGGCCTTCCGCACCACAAATAATAAATTTACTGGGCCCAAGAGTGATGCTTTTGAGAAATTTGTCTATCTAAATCTTATAAAAGTTGAAATAATAACTGGTTCACAATATGGAACTGTTCACTTTATTCCGAGAATCCCATTGGATACCGCCCTACATCAATTTCCACTTCGGTTATAGCATATGGTATTACTGTTGTTTTACACGTTGTTTTCACTAGAACCATGTTTCGGTCACGGTCAGTTGTATACTGTCTGTTCAAGAGCAACACATTGATATTGTTTAAAAATTCAAGTTGTTGATGGTTCTAGGCAAGGAAAAACTTTTGAAAAGAAAATCTTCAATGATAGTTTTGTGTACTCCAAATTTTTATGTTAATATATAAAACCGTTAATGCATATGTTTGATACCGCTAATCTCGGGAACTACATGCCCAATTGACTCCAAATTTTGCATATATGTTTGTCCTGGCTGTATGCGAGTTTCTGTAAATTTTGGAGGCGGTAGGTGGCGCTATAGTCGAGATAGGAAAATCTGTTATTTCTCTGGAACCAATGAACCAACTGACATACACTTTCTTGCAAATTTTGAACTCGATAGGTGGTGGATGGAGGATGCTGTTATCGAGCTATTATTAACAATTTTTAGATTTTTTTGGAGCAAACATAGCGCGATCACAACAATAATAATCACAAGGAGAAAAAATAAAACAAACGCGTTCGATGCCGAAAAATAAGCAAAAAAAAAAAAAAATTGCAGTCTTTTCACCGAATTTAAATTTTTTGTTTTAATTCTTCGTGCAAAAACAATTGACATAAAGAAAATTTGATCAGATGAAATTGGCAATATCATATCTGCAGCAATACCAGATTGATGCTGAACTGATTGTTACGACTAACATAATTCATGGCCCTTGTGGTGCCTGCAACATCAATTCACCCTGCATGAAAAATGGTAAATGCACAAAGCGTTATTCAAGCGATTTAATATCAGATACAATAACTGGAAATGATGGATGTCTGTTATATCATAGACGCTCTACAGATGATGGTGGACATTCCTTTTTTTAAGAATGAATAATCAAGCAGATGACATTGAAATATATAACAGATGGGTTGTACCATCATTCATCGAATATTGCAGCTCTGTGAAATCCATCAAATGCATATGTATTATATAAACATGTCCACACATGTAGCGATATGGCTGTATTTGCAGTTCAAGGTGTGAACGAAAATGACGAAGTAACACGGTATCAAATGGGCAGATATATAAGTAGGAATGAGGCTGTATGGCATATGATTTCATTTTCAATTCATAACAGATCAAATATTTGAATTCAAATAGCACTACATTGACTGAGTTCTCTCAATTATGCCTAGAGAACACTGACTATGGGCGATTTGAGTCGAAGCTCATCTTATGGCATCTTTTCTTCGAACGTTTTCTGCAGACTATATACAGTTCATCCTAAACAACGTAAATGTTTTTATTTGACGTTACTCTTGATTAATGTACGCGGCCCAACATTATTTTAAGGGGACCACACCTGTTTGGCATGATCCAGCAGCAGGGTCGAAAAAAGTTTGTGTACGGAGCCTTCATTACAAAAGGATACTGAAATTATTTACCATAGCGCTTAACGGTACCAATCACAGAGTTTGCTCGGTTGATAATATTACTAGTGTGATTCCTAAAATTCAATTCATTGGCACAAATAGCAACCAAATCTCGAACTGAAGTAACTCCGGCATTGTTGTTGACATACTAGTTGCATAATTATAGTATATGTTTACTTTTAAATCCTAGCTGTTTTTCATACACCATGTTTCAAAACTGTTCAAGTCGGCTTATAATAAATTCGAATCAGTGAGGGTTCTGCAGCAAAAGTTTCAATGGGAACCATAGGGCCTTACTAAATTCTGAGGTAATAGCATCTACTCCATTCCTCTCTTCATAAATATTCAATGTACCTTGTTGATATAAATTCGGTGAGGTTTGTGCTCGTGGAACGACCTTTGAGGAAACCATATGTTGAAAAACACAAAGCAAAGGCTTACAATGAAAATACTGTGACTCATAAACGATACTTTCAAATGATTTTGGAATGTAGGGGAACGTTGCCTATAATCATTTATGTCCGATTTGTAGCCTTTCTCTATGTATAAGTATATAATAAAAAGTCTTTCTAAATAGACGGAAAAATTCCTACCGAAAGGGATGGCCTTAAGCGGCTTAGCCAGACTAACACTGCATTTTTTACGGAAGCCAAATAAGATTGGACCCTGTTATCCATATACTAAAAATATTCAGCTTCGGGTGTCAGATCGTTGTTCGAGAAAGGCGAACTAAGAATTTTGAATTCACTCTTAGGATTTAGGATTATGTCGGATTGCATTTGATTGATGTAATTATTATACAGTTCTTGAGATAAATCCTTAAAATTGTGGCAGATGTCCATATATTTCCCAAAGTTGATTTATTTAATCGTTCAACATCGATGATTTGCATTTATATGTGCAAACAAACAATCCAAAATTATTACCAGAGCAAAAATTAATTTTTGATGGATGCAGTTATTGAACAACGAGGCGATTTCTTCTTCTTAGATGCTTCACCTAAAATTTCTTAAACAATGTTACATAATTATTTGGGATGAATATATAAAGGGTTATCCAATTCAAGCTTGATAAAGTAAACTTAAAAAAAACACACAAAATATTCGGAATGTATTGTAATTTTTATTTCATTTTACAGATTGATCCTTGCCATTTTTAGTTAAACAAAATATCATTCAAATGTCCTCCACGGGACTTCTTACAGGCCTTGATTCTTTTGAGGTAATTTTCAATGACTTTTCGGCACATTTCGGGCGGTATCTCGGCCATTACCTTACGAATATTAGTTTTCAATTCGTCAAGAGTTTGAGGATTGTTTGCATAAACACGATCTTTCGCGTAGCCCCACAAAAAGAAATCCAAAGGCGTTAAATCACAGGATCTTGGAGGCCAATTGACATCAGCCAATCGCGAAATCAAACGTCCAGGAAATTTCTCTTGCAAAAGATCTCGATTTGCTCGTGTTACGTGACTGGTTGCTCCATCCTGCTGGAACCACATATCGTCAAGATCATAATCTTCGATTTTCGTAAAAAAATAATCGGTTAACATGCGGCCATAGCGCTCAGAATTGACGGTAACGGTTCGTCCATGGTTGTTCTCAAAAAAATACGGCCCAATCACACCACCAGACCACAATGCGCACCAAACAGTGACTTTTTCCGGGTGTAATGGCTTCTCTACAATCATTTGTGGATTTTCTGAGCCCCAAATACTACAGTTTTGCTTATTAACGTATCCACCAAGCGAAAAATGAGCTTCATCACTGAAGAAAATTTTGTTCGAAAAATCAGCATCAGCAGATTTAATAATTTTAACGCGTTGGTCGATTGTTAAATGCTCCATATTCTTAAATGGCAGAATGTCAACTAAATAAATGACAGCGTACTTGACGTTTATCTTTGATAGATGTCGGTATACAGATTTCTACTTTATCAACCTCGAATTGGATAACCCTGTACAATGGCTCACAAATACTCTTTAGAAGGCTAGAACTGTACACTTAAAGATCTTAAAGGAAACGGGAGAATTTATTTTCGGTTTATGGTCAGGCGATTTTAGACAAACAATGCCAGGTATTCCGCGATCAATGCATGCTGACAAAATAAATTTAAAATCATCCATCCAATTACTTGAAATGGGTAACAGAACCATGAATGTCAACCTCACAAGTCAAACTTTGATATTTTCAGACGATTTCTGCCGTCATGTTCAAACCAGAGATGATTTAATTCTAAATGTTTTTCCAAATCTTCGTCAAAACTACAAAAGCCATCAGCGGTTAGGCGCAAAGAGCTATTTCGGTGGCTAAAAATGTTGATGTTAATGCCATCAATATTAATATATAAAATATGCCGGACGCAGAAATACATACATTTAAATCCATTGACACAGTCTTTGATGAAAATGAAAATGTTAAATTTTAAATTCATTAGAACCGAGTTTTTAAATTCATTAGATCTACCATGAATACCGCCACATATTTTGCAACTAAAAATTGATTCTCCTATTATTATACTATACGTAATCTCAACGCGCCAAAGTTCTGCAACGATACTAGATTAGTATTCAAAGATCATCGAGGCAACTATAATAAGTGGAAATTGTAAAGAAGAACATGTCCGCTGCCACGAATACCAATGATCAGAAACGATCAGAAGGACAAACAATGAGTGTATGAGGCTTCGACTTGGAAAATCCAAGTTTATTGGATAAGACGGACAATTATATGTCGTATGCTCTCGCGTTGGAAAACCACAAAATTTATTTATATACACAGAAGCTGGCGAAACAAAGAACATGCTGAACACATTAGCATTACAATAATCATTCATATATTGCCATGTTTTATATTGTACCGTTTTTCAGCATTTTTCACTTATCCTGTCAATAAAAACATTTATTTTGTTTTAATTCGTTTGAATAAAAAATTAAATTTATCTAAAATTTACAGAAACATTTATTACCAAAAAGATCGCCTGTGCGGGACCACGTCCGCCGGCTCAGCTAGTAAAATAGAAATTTAAATCATCAGAATCTAGAGGACATCTTGTTGAAAAACTTCTAATTGGTTTGAGGCCGTTCCATAACTCGAAAACGTATCACTTTCTCTGTGAAATATGAATTCGAACTTTGCGGAAATTAGCACTAAAAGCTTTTATGGCCGAAAGCTGTTCAATACGCTTCCCGAGGCTTTAGATGCGCTAAGTGATAATGAAAATGAAGACGATATTGTTTTGTTGCCACCGGAGCCTAATTATTTGAAGAAGAAGAATTCGACGAGAACGATTTGAAATGTACAGAAATCTCAAATGATGTGCCAGGTCAATGAACTGCTAAATGTATTGAGTGCTAAAAAACGTAAGAAAACCAATCAGTATTCATGGGAATAACCAATCCAAAATATAGCACATTCGAAGCTTCAATTAAATAGCCTTATAATACATGCAAAACAATTAACGCCCACAGAAATTTTCGAAAAATTTGTTGATGAATCAGTCATCCAGCATATTGTCGACCAAACTAATTTATATGCTCAGCAGTCGAACAACCACAATTTATCGCTATCGTCTTTAGAAACTAAGCTATAAGCTACCACAAAAGAGAAAGTACTGGTCTCTCAACTGTTGAATAAGGATGATAAAATGTTTAAAATTCGTCCTTTGATGAATATTTTAAATTGCAAATTTATACAGAAGGCATTCTTCAGACTTAGCTATCAATAGACGAAGCCATGATTAAATATTTTGGTCACCATACAGCCAAACAGTTTATTAGAGGAAAGCCTGTAAGATTCCGAGCAACCGGTACTATTAGAGAGAACCGTCTAAAAAAATGTCCAATTGAGGACAACAAAATAATGAAGAAAGCTTCAAGAGGTTATTTCGATTTTCGGTTTTATGAAAATAACGAAATACTGATTGTGAAATGAATAGACGAGAGAGAAGACACAATTGAGTCTCTTTCTTAAGTCAGAAGGTGGTCAAAAACCCAGAAATCTGTTATCGATGTACAACAACCACGCGTCTTTAAAAACTATACTCGAGGAATGAGCGGTATAGATTTAAATGATCAGAGTGTCAATACCTACCGCATTGGTATAAGAGGGAAAAAATGGTGGTGGGTTTTATTTACGCATATGATAAATCTCTGTATGACCTACGCTTGGAAAATCTCTCGAGTGGCGTCGGAAACAAAAATGACTCAGCTGGAGTTCACGCGATGCGTTACACGGTCCTAGTTACCCAATCTCTGGACGAAGTTCGACATCAAGAAAACCACTAATACCTGTCTCTGTTGTTCAAGATAATAGTGGTCATTATCCAAAGAAGTTAGAGAAACAATTAAGATGTGTAATTTATTATGCCAGAATTCGTTGGTGCTGCAAGAAATGTAATACAACACTTTGTATCGAACGGGATTATTTCGAAGTATATCATACAAAAGGGACCTCAAATGTGCCCATTGTACTCGCTTAAGTACACCGTTTTAATTACGTTTATAAATAAAAAACCAAAAAATGAATTATACACTTATTTAATTTACTGTAATTGAATTTTAATAAAAAATATTATACTAATTATATTAATGCTTTTAGTTTTCATTTGGGCGTTAATGGGTTAATAAAAAAGCAAAACAAGTAAAAAATTTAAAAAAACTAGACAAACTAAATCCGCTACTGACGGCCCCAAGCCCGTGGTACAAAGAAAGGTTGAGGGTGTTTATTCTGCCCATATTTTGGGTAATTTTAGATTTTACAACATTTTTCATATTTTGGTTCCTGAAAATGAATAAAATCTCCGATTTTGTACGAGTTGTACTTTTGAATCAATTGTATTTGTACGCACTTTTTACGAATTGCCATTTATATGAATTTATTTGAACTTTTTACCACAAAAGCACAGGTGCCTGTAATAATTACATATTACGTTTTCTTAAAGTAGTCCAAAATCGATTAAACGCATGGAGACACTTCATTTGATTTGCACCTGTTCACAGATGACTGCGTATGATCTACAGGTATGGCCTCACCGAATGATGATTTTGCAGCCTGATGTCAGTAATCCATCTTCTCGGCCTATGAACAATGCACAATGAAGATTTGAACCCATCATCTGCCGAATTTCGTAAAACATAATTTAAATTATGTTTTAAATCAAATGAATAATCGCGCTCCTAAATCAGAATAACATGATAATACATTATACATTTATCTCATTGTGCATAAATATAACTAAAATAATTATAAATTTCGATTACATAATAAATTTGTAAACTATATCGGGTCACGGTTGACTAAATTAAAAAAAACAGAACAAATCTAATCTAGAGAACAAATTCAACAAATTTCGTTATCTCGCCGCGTATGCTTTACACCAGATTGTGAGCGCAGAGTTTCTAATGAATGATGTATTATGATTGATGCTGTAACACGACCTCCCTAAAGACTTCAGATAAAACCGCAGAGCCAGTAATATAATCTCGCCACATATTATGCAAGCATATCAAAGTATAGCTCTGGCTATTTTTATGTATATATAGCAGAACAATTACCATTTAGGCTGTGCATGTGGCACAAATTTAGTCATGATACATTTTGTTTTACAGATAAGATTAGAGAACAAAAATGTTATTTAGATTTTTTTTTTTTTTTTTGTTATAATATTCTACTGATTAGAGATTACATTATGTATGAAATGATTATAAATAAATAAATTTCCGGCGTTTATTGTTCTGAAATTATGCTACATACTCGTATGCATGCATATGTGTATATACTCGTGTACACGGCTAGCCTAATATATAGAGTGAAAAGCTGGGATTTATCGGAAATTCAAAATTTTGGTATTTAAAAATATCAGCCATGATTAGGATATCATAATATTATTACTATGTTTAGTGCGATGTTATCTAAACAAAAAATATTTTTTTTTTTTTGTAATTTATATTTTATGAGATAACATAACACACACAAAATATCAACATGCCAACAACAGAGAAAAATCTGTGATTCCATCTTTGTGCATATTTTTAAGGGGTGGACATTTTTTAATTTTTTCGGTATCAAATTTTGATTCTTTTGTATTTCTATGAAATCTGAATGTCCGACCGATAACACAAACGATTATTAATATTTATCATTCATATTTTTTGTTCATTATTTGCAAAGAATGTCATTAATAATAATTGTGTAACTCGTGGTATTGAGACCCAAGCGAATCTCCAGCACCAGAATTAATCATCATTATCTAGAAAGTTTTATAGAAACGTTTGGGGGTCTACTACAATTATTGAATGGCACACATCTCTCATTATTTAAAAAAAAAACATGTTTGGAATATGGCATTGGAGCTGTTACCGTATGTATATCTGTAACTGTACATATAATATAAAACTCAGTAATGAAAAATATTCTCGATTCAAAAATATCGGGATACGATGCGGACAATGTATACCAGCCAATTTAATAAATATGAAAAGCTAGTGGATTTGCTATACTTATACACAGAAACATAAAATTTAATTTTAGATAAATTTTGATGTAAAATTTAATCATTTTATTTCATTTTTTTCAGACTACTGAAAACAAGGATGCGCACAATGAAGTTCAAATTTCATCGTGCTGTTCATCGTTTGCTATTGCATGGGGTGATTCCCCCAATATAATAAGAGAGAGAGAGAGAGAGAGAGAGAGAGCAACTAACAGACTACTTTTTGAGTACCGGAATATGGCTTGTAAAACTGAATAATCTCAACAACTCCACAGCAGTCCAACAGTTTTAAAGCCTTCTCCACAATGTTGGATATACAAATAAGTCTCCGCCGTTCGACAAAAGATGGTGCTACCAGTAAATTAACGTTAAAATTGGCCGATGTAAAATGTCATATCCTTAGGTTGGACATCTGTCAACAACATAGCTTTAAAATATCAGCGATTTTGTATCAGCATCATATATTTTTCTCTTGTGAAAATGTCGAGTTTGTGTCGAATAAGCGTCATTTGCGGGAACTTTTGATTTACTTCTTTAATTTGAAGAAATCTGCAGCTGAGACGCATCAATTGATTGAAGAAGCGTATGGCGAGGCTGCTTTAAGTGACAGACGTTGTCGAGAGTGGTTCCAAAAGTTTAAGTATGGTGAATTTGATGTCGAAGACAAAGAGCGTAGCGGAAGGCCAAAAGTGTACAAAGATTGTATAACGAAGACTGATTGGTCCTGAATATTTTCCATCGACAGATGAACACGCTAAAGGCCACTTCGTTGTCAGATAGGATTTATTATTGAAGCATTGCCTTTGGACGGTCATTTTGAGCGCGGCTATTTAGTAAAAAAAAATATAATTACAAATTATAATTTACCTAAAAAAAACAAGAACTTGGATTGACTAGACAAAAGAAGCTTTAACTATGACATTTACACTGACCCGTGAGTTAAACCTACCTTCCCGATCGAAAGATACACGGCCCAGGTGAAACCTATATTCATCACCACATCACAACTAAAGTGAAAAACTAAATCTTACTAATTACTGGCATACTGTAGAAAGAATAATTATCCAACGTTAGGTGATAATCACACCCATCATCACACTACTCTTCCCTTCTGAAAAAGGGAAAAACATTTAAATGGCACGACGACGCTCAAACAGCAATGGATAATCTCAAAAATGCTCTCGCTAGTGCGCCGGTGTTAATCATTCCAGATTTTAGCAAGCGATTCTTCATTCAATGTGATGCCAGTTCAACCGACATTGGAGCAGTACTTTTTCAGGAGGATCAGGAGGGAAATGATTGTCCTATAGCCTTTATGTCCCATACATTGAATGCAGCCCAATGTAATTACAGTGTTACGGAACTGGAATGCCTTGCCGCCATCATGGCGATAAAAAAGTTTCGACAATACGTAGAAGGATTTACGTTCACTGTAATTACAGATCATTCGAGCTTGACTTGGTTGATGTCTCTTAAAGACTTAACTGGTAGGTTGGCCCGTTGGAGCCTGCAGCTCCAGGGTTACAATTTTGACATAAAATAACGGAAGGGTGCTCAAAATTGCGTCCTCGACGCTTTATCACGGGTTTTTATGGATGACATATCTCTAACGGACTCTGCTTTGAATATCGATTTGACTTCCATTCATTTTCAGTCAGCCGCCTATTTGGAGCTGATAAACAAACTGGTGACTAATCCTACCTGCAACCTTAAATTATCGGATGGAAAGATTTTTATTAAACCAAATTCATCGAAGGCGGAAATGATAACTGATGATACGATATGGAAATTAGTAGTTCCAATTGAACTGAGGGAAGCTTTACTAAAGTTGGCTCATTTACCTCCTCAAACTGCACATCTAGGTTCTAAAAGGACCCTACATCTCTTAAAGCGATACTTTTTCTGGCCGCAAATGTCTGTCGAAGTAGCAAAAATTTATTAAATAAAATGCATTTTCGCGACTCCGTCATTAAGGACCTAAGTGGTTGGTACCATGTGGTTTTCTAGAGTGCAATCAATATGAAAAAAAGATTAATTAAAAATAAAAATTTATCTAAATAAAATCATCGGTTTAAAAGTACGTCATACTTTTTTATCGATATCTGAAAGTGGAAGGTTTTAAAATAAAATTTGGTGATGTGACTAGCAATGGTCAAGCCAAACAAATAAAATAAAATGAAGAAAGAAAGAAAACAATTGGATTTCAATTTGGTTTAATGTTTTTTTTGTAAATTATGAACGAAAAACCAAGTGATGATGTTGAAATGAAAGAGTTGCCAAGTGAACTGCCCAGTGTCGATGATAAGGCTAAAGAATCCGAGGAAGGAAATGTCATTGACACAAGTGCTAACGAAAGTCTAGAAGCACTTGCAACATCGACAGCCCCAAACAGTGGTAGTATGACCACTGCCACTACCTGACCACAAAGAAAATTCCAAATAAACAGTTCGTTCGTATATGTTCGGTTCACAAATGAGAAACGAGACGACGTCCGTAAAAAAAATCACGGGGCGTCCGCAATTGATGTTAAAAAAATATCAGCAGAAGACTGGAATAAATTGCCCGATGAGGATAAAAAATTTATCTCAAAGCGGCTGAAATCGATCGTGAACGCTACCATAAAGAAATTGGTGAGTACAAGCAACAGATTGAACTAAAGAAGGCTGCAACCAGTAGTAACGGTACATTCCATGAATCATCGAATGAATCAGTTAAGAATAACAAAGAAAATAAGAGTGTAATTAATGAGAAATCTACATCAAATATAATCCGGCAAAAGATTTTAAACTGATGTGCTGAAAATTTGCCAAGTACTCATCCGAGGAATGTGAAACCCATTACATGCAAACCATTCAACGAGGCCAAAGTGAACGATATATTGTGCGCCTTCCTTTTATTTAGAAGACCACTTCATGACCAACTTCATGCGAGAATACCACAGCACGCAGTAATAAAGGAATCTAGCTCCACTATGAAGGTCAGAGTTGTTTTCGACGGGTCCTGCAAAAGCAGCTCGGGAATCTCGTTAAATAACGTTCTAATCTTTGAACTAATAATCCAGAAAGAGTTATTGGCCTTACTACTACGATTCGGACTTAGTGCCGTCGCAATGTCCGTTCATATATAGAAAAAAATGTATCGTCAGGTGATGAAGCACCCTGATGATCGCGTCAATCGCGCCCTCAAGTGCGTCATTTTAAGCCGTTAGGAGACTGCATCAATTGGCCGAAAATTCCCTGCCACCTCGAAACAACTAGAACATTGAACGCAATTCATTTTCATACGTTTTCAAAATCATCCGAATTGGCGTACTGTGCCGCGGTTTACTCGCACTTAAAAGATGAAAATGGTGAAATTAAAACACGCCTGTTACAATCAAAAACAAAGATGGCTCCGATAAAGCAAGTATCTTTGCCAAAGTTGGAGCTATGCGCTGCTCTGCTATTATGCCGATTGGTAAATTTAATCAACGCATGCACTTAACGGTTGAGAATACGTTAACTCATGCGTAAATTGACTCATCAATAGTTTTAGCATGTTTGAACGACATCCAAGGATCCTCAAGACGATCCTGGCCATTTAGGTTTCCTCGCTCAAGACGATCAACAAAATCGTAACAAATGTTTGTAGAATTGTAACCAATTCTAGGATAAAATCTAACAGAACGGCAGAAATTCAGTAAAAAATAAATAAAAAGACGATATCATAACAATTCACGATATAACGAATTCCCATATTTGCATCAAATGGGATCGATCGAGATGAGACAAATTGCCACTAATGAAGACATTTCAAAACGTAGTCAAGTTTTAGCGAGATTAGAGAATTCGATCTGTGCTTTCGACACTAAGCATCCCATCATACTTCCAAAGGGTCATATACTCAGCAAGTTATTTTGACGACTACCATAAGCAAAAACGTTTTGAATTATTTTTTGCAGAAACATGGCCAGACATTATGTGGCTAAATGTCTGATCTGCTTTAAACAATAAAAAATTAAGCAACGAGAAATTGATGGATAATTTGCCTAGAGTCAGAGTTTGGTCGTCCGTTTCTCTAAACGGACATCGATTATGCCGGGCCATTATATCTGTGCATGTCTGTAAAGCCGTTTACCTTGAATTGGTTTTCTTAGCCGCGCTCAAATGATTTATATATCGTAGAGGTATACTCATTAAAATTCACTCCGATAATGGTAGCAATTTTCTGGGCAGTCGCACAGACTTAAATGAATTATATGAACCTTTTAAAAATGAAAACCACTTTAAATTAATATCTAATATTTTGCACCCCAGAAAATCCATTTTACATGCAACCCATGAAAGGCTCTTATCAAATCCGTTAAACTCCACCTAAAAAGGGTCACTGGAAATTGACATTTGAAGAGATGGCGCAAGTATAGAAGCATCTCTGAAGACGTAGCATCGTACGATTATCTTGCTGTTAATAATATGAAACAAAAATGGAATAAATGAAAATTGAATTTAAATATGGTGTGCAATAAAAATTAGATTTAATTGTATGTTTATTTTGTCACCCTGTTTGTCGCAGTCATTCAGGATAACGAAAATTTAGATGAAATAGTAAAATTCACTTATTTGTTAGATAAACTTTGTCATATGCACATCACTTTGACAAAAACTGGTTATGAAAAAGCATGGAATACATTAATTCGCTTGTATGGCGATCCTCGAGTAATTGTTGATCAGCATATTGAAGCACTTCTAGATATTGATCCAATTGTACGACGAAGTGAAAGTGAAGTTCGAAAACTTTTAAATAGTGCGTTATCCCATATATCTTCACTATATGCCAATGATTTACAACTTGATGACCTATCCCAATTAATTATTTTGAAAATAACAAATCGAAAATTAGATAGCGCAACTCGTGGTGAGTGGGAAGAATCAATTGATCGTAGCAAAACTCCAGCTTGAGAAGAATTTCAATCATTCCTAGAAAAAATGTCGTGTCCTGCAAGAGATTGAAAAATCAACATCGAAAACTGTAACTACCACTTCAAGTGTACATTCTAAACCATTAGTGGGTAATCTTTCAAAACAATCAAACAACAAAATTTTCCTAAAACTATTCCTAAATCTTTATATTTCATAAATAGATCTAGTGTCAATTGTAATCTCTGTGGTAAATTATCACACCCATATTACGTGTGCCCAACTTTCAACAATTTAACACCGAACCACCGTTATGGAAAAATTGAGGAAGCTCAAGCTTGTTTCAATTGTCTAAATCAGGGTTTGTCATAGACCTCATCACACACTATTACATTTTGAACAGCCTACTCCAATTGTAACTAACACTAACATAACTAAAGATCAAATTTCAAACGTAGTTCCATCTTCTAACTCCGGTTCAATAGATAAAGTCACGTATCACACAACAGCAAGTTCTATTCCTTCTAATTCTAATTGTCATAAAAATGGTGAAATAATCGAACGTTCAACAATTTTGCCAACTGCGAGTGTAATGATCGAGGATGGCAATGGCCGATTAATACAATGTCGAGCACTTTTGGATTGCGGTAGTCAAACACATTTTGTAAGCGTAAAATTCAGAAAATTAACATGGACATTGGCATTTGATATATCTTTCTGGAAAACATAACGGGATCGATGAGAACCGGGCAAAATCTCGATTAGTAATCGTTTGAATGGCAAAAATACTGTAAATTATAACTCACACATTTCGGGGCCATATTTGCCCATGCCAGAACTATGACAAAATTCTGAAAATTAACATGCACATTGGCATTTGGTATTTCTTTCTACAATGTTCAATCTGTTGTTAGTTCTTATTTGGAAAAGGAGTGTAAATTCTATCTAAATTAATATCGTATATCATATCTGAGTGAACTTTTACTTCAGTTCTTCTTCTTTATTTCATTTCCCCATTTGTAATTAGATGGTGGTTGATGATTCAATAAAATTATTATGTTGGTAAAAAGTAAAGTTGATGGTGGATGGTCAAAAAATTAAATTATGGCTAACCGAGAAACATAGTGGAATTGATGAGTACTTTGCAAAATTTGCAGCAAAGTTTAGTTGTAGATGCTTTTATGTTCAAATTAATTTAAATTTTTTAATTCATTTGTATAAGCTAATTTCCATATTTTTTAAAATAAGAGTTTCCCTAAATTATTTTCTCGCCTAAATGTTCGCTTTTAAGACTATTCTCACTAACACTAGTATACATAGGATTTCGTTAGGAAATATTTCACGGCTGTGTGTGGAGTGTGAAATTTTTCCTAAACCTTTCCTAAAAAATTTTTACACTTAGGATTGATTTAGTAAATATTTCACGCGCATACGTTACTAAGGCTATTACAACTAAAATTCATTCAACTTACAGGTTATTTTCAGTTCAACTAGACTTCTCAGTAACTAACATCTCAAATCGAATGCCCAGCAATACTTTTAACATTTCTCGATGGCAAATTCCAAAATATATCAAACTTTCCGATCCTTCTTTTAATATTGTTAAACCTGTTGACATATTATTAGGAGTCAAACTATTTCCAGAAATTTTATTACCAAACCGTATAAAACTCAATCCACGCCTTCCAATAATTCAAGAATCGATTTCCGGTTGGTTAGTGTTTGGAAAATTTGAGCAAAAAATTGAACATTACTTTTCCATTTTCGAAACTAAACCAAATGCTAACGACGAATTAAATAAAACCCTCAAACAATTTTGGGAACTGGAAAATGTGCCATCTTAGAAATCCCTGTCTGTTGAAGAGAAAACATATTTTAATCAAACAACATTTCGCATCTCCGATGACAGATATGTTGTATCAATGCTATTTCGTGATAACTTAGAAAATTTTGGGGAGTCCAAATCGATAGTTTTGAAACGATTCAACCATATAGAGCGAAAATTGAATTATAATTCTTATTTATTAATTTATTATTAATTTATTCGATATTTTAATAATACTAATATTATTAGATGATAAAACAGGTAAAAAGACGGTTTTCACTTACATACGTGGTGCTCCAATAACGCAGAACTTCAAATCGATATTTCATTGAAAGATCATGAAGGATTAAAGTTCAATGAGTTCAGCCTTGGAAATTATATAAAAGCACTTGAGTTATTGTGGCAACCTCAAGAAGATCTTTTTGTTTTTAGAACTCCTGATTTGGATAAGGAAATATTAACTAAACGTGCCATAGTTTCTGATGTAGCGAAATTATATGATCCCTTGGGATTTTTATTACCAATCATAATTACGGGAAAAACATTAATTCAAACATTTTGGGGAAAACAGCTTGATTAGGATGATAAAATACCACAAGAGATTCAAGATCTATGGACAAACTATCAACGAACACTCAAAATAAATTCAAATAAAATTGTAAGAATTGAATTGCACGGATTTAGCGATGCGTCAGAAAAAGCCTATGGGGCTTGTCTGTATATTAAAACAATCGATTCATCAAATAATATTATTAGTAAATCTTCTCTGCAGTAAATCAAGAGTAGCTCCATTTAAAACTATTTCACTTCCCCGACTAAAGCTTTTTGGTGCTTTTCTTTTAGCCAAACTAACAAATTCTGTCATTAACGTTCTTACGTAGTTTACTTTGAGATTGACCAAAACCTATCATCCGTTCATTCATAAATTGTCTTAAGCGATTTATAAGTCGACGACGTAAAATTTTAACCATTTGGTCAGATAACGCGTCTAATATGGGAACGCGGTAATATGGGAGGCGTCCGTAAAATCGTTCAAAACGCACTTGAAAAGAGTAACAAGAGACAGAATTTTAAACTATGAAGAATTTCACACCCTAATTATACAAATTGAAGGGATTTTGAACTCTTGCCCTCTCTCAGTTATGTCTAACGATCCAAATGATCCGGAGCCCTTGAGTCCAAGTCATATCTTAACTGGGACTATAATGCACGCCATACCTGAACCATCTTACAATCATCTTTCAGAAAACCGTCTTTCTCGATATCAACTAATTAGCAAATTTGTTGAATCTTTCTGGAAAAGATATTCTTACAAGCGTGGTTTACCAACAATGACAAAGTGGACAACAGCTTCTGAAAATTTTAAACCTGGAGATGTTGTTCTACTCATTCAATATGATTTGCCAGCAACTTAATGGCCGTTGTCAATTGTGACTACAACAGTGTCGGAGACAGAGGGAAAGGTATGTGTTGTTGAACTAGAAACTGTCGTTGATGGTGATCATTTCCAAATCCACCACGACCTTCTGTAATTTTAGGTGGAAAATTTACAGAAAAATATGTTCCATTCCCACGCTCCTCAATGATTCCGGCAGACATTCAAATTCAAACGTTTGCAATTACCATCAACAAAGCACAGGACTAAATTGAGGACTAATTGACTAAATTTGGAAAATCCAGGCTTCTCACATGGACCACTTCAGTAAACAAAATTAAAACACACACACACACACACACACACACACACACTTTTTTGAATGGCATTGCAACATAAGCCAGGTACTCGTACTAAATATATAAACACAATAAATTCAAAGCCGCATGCGAACGAAGTCACGGGCAACAACATTAATAACTAATGAAATAAATCACTGATACAGGTATTGTAAGAAATTGTGTTTTAAAAAATAATCACAAATCCAAAATAAATTCAAGCTGGATTTATAATTTTTTGATTACGCGTATTTTTATGTTCGTAAGTACACTAGCATCTTTATCGCGGTTTATACCAGCAACAGTAAAATTTCATCTTTATAACAAAATACTCAAAAAAAAAAAAATGTTGATAACCTCTTGTTATCATCTGTCCACTCATGTAATAATAATAATATTCACCCAATAAACACACACGTATACAAACAACAAAAAATTATCCGATCACCGCAGCTTAATTTAAGCAGATTTAACACAACCACCCCAATTTAATTATTAAATTATTTTTTATTAATTAATTGAGAGATAAAAAATTTTTCACAATATTTTTATCGAAATTATATTTAGGGCCACTCACTTTTCATTTTTATATTTATATTATCCATTTGCTATTATTGCAAATTCCGTAAATTATTTTGCCACAATTAAAATTTTTTGTTTTAATAAATAATTCACTGTCCAATTATAATCCGATAAATTACGAAAACTATTAAAAATTATTTTTTATTTTCACTTTTTTTTTTTTTGTTATAAAAATAGTAAACACTTTTTGTCAAGATCACAATTCAAAATAAGAATAAATTTTAAATAAATGTTTATAAAAAAAAAAAATTATCTTAATTTTTAATTTTATTTTTAAAATTATAATTTATATTTAAATTTTTAAGATTAAAACACAAAACAAAAAAAAAAATTTTATGCGCGCGATGTGCGATTATGATTTTATTTAACAAATTGTGTATTAAAATATAATATATTGTTAATAAATAATGTATACATTTTTTTTTATTTGGTTTTTATCAGTTTAAATGACTTATCAGCATCCATATTTTATACACAATACATGAATGATTTTTTTTTCTGTTGAGATAATTCAGATTTTTTGTTATTGTATATCGCAAAAAATTGTTTGAACAGGATTGGATTTAAACATTTCTATTTCGAAATGTGCCCGCACCACATAACAAACACAAACTCTTAAAAGAGAGAGAGAAATGTGATGTTTGATAAGGCGAACAAATTAAAAAAAAAAAAAAAAAAAAAAAAAAATTAAATTATGATAACAACATTTTAGAGATATAATGTTCTGAGTAATTGAACTTGATTAGATTTTTCTAGTTAATTAGAATTTGAATATGTGCGTGATAATAGTAATACAAAAAAAAAATATCTAAAACCAAAAAAAAATTGTGTGTAAATGGGTAGAAAATATAATTTGTTGATAGTATATTGTTACCAATGTATGAACACATTTTTACGATATAGTTTCGGAGTTAATCACTAAAATTTAAAAGTTATATAGGTTACTATTTTCGGTTGTGAAAGGAATCTATTTGGTTATTGCGGTGTAGAGCGATGTGCGAAACGAGATTTTTGCGCTCATTTTGATGGTTTTATCGTTTCCATACGAAGCGCTCATTTACCATTTTTATCATTGTTTAGAGGTTTGGGAACATTTTATATCACAATATATAGCATATACTATTCCGTGTGCCAGAAAGTCAAAATATATTATGTCAGTTAAAAATTGGTGTGATAAACACGACCTGATAGATGTGGTGTATACTAAATTTACGAGAAGGGACCTAAATAAAGGACATGCTGATTTATAATGTGAATTAAACTACCTCTATACTCTAGCACTTTACAACGTCTAGTGTTTTTGGTCTATAATTACCGATTATTGCATTACGACATATTAATAACTACTGTCTTAATATTTAGTATTTTGAGAAATGGCTTACTTCCAGGGATCGGTACGAAAGCCCGAATCAAAACTTGCTCTTTAAAAAATACCGATTTTTCTAAATTTCGCCTTTCTCAATCTCGCTGTTTAACGTCCCCCTTCTTAAAATCTCGCTTTTGCTGAATTCTTAAAAAATTCCGCCAAAACATTTTTTTTTATAACAATTTGCTTTATTTATTGAATCTTTCAAACATGAAAATAACAATAAGTTTTCAAATCTATGATTGTGAAGTAAATACCAAAAATAATACCAAAAATTTACACTGTTAAATTTAAAAATATTCCAATTGGATTTGTTTTGTGGTGAAATTGAAACATTTTTAGATAATCTTTAACATTTATATTACAGAAGTCCCTAAGTTCCTAATAGTGTCGCTGTAAAGATCAAATAATTTTCTAACGGTTGGAGATACACACGAGAAAATTGTAAATCGATTTACTAAACTTTTTTTGAATTCTAAAGAAAGCTATTTAAGACCATGTTTCTATTTTTATATCTCCGATCCTAGAGATGTTCACGGGGTCTCACCTATACGACCGAATAGCTAATCAAAACCCCACGTGTGTGGTGAACAAGATTTAATTATGATGATTTTTAACAAGTTCAGGGCATTTTTAAACAACTATGGTTTTTGATTTCAATCTATTTTCTAATTTTTCTATTACCCCTCCTAGAGACGTTCACAGTTTTTAAAATGTAATTTAGGATAGCGAAGATAAAATTGCAACACTGAAATGAACATGGATAGTTTAAGATGATATTTACTATGCCATACAGGCTACTTAAAAATTCCATGAATTTTAATAAATTTTCAAATTTTATTTCACCGATCCTAGAGATGTTCACGGAGTCTCACCCACATGGTTAGATAGATAAGGTGAGTGTGATGAATGGAAACTAATTATGATGATTTTTAACTTGCAAGGAAATGAAAATAAAATTTATTGCCATTTTTGAGATTAAGATTTTTGTTTAAATTTTATTTTCGAGAAAGCAGAATAAAACAATGCAAAAAAATTTAGTGTTTTAATATAAAATAAAGGTTTAAATTAGCTATAAAAATCTATTACGACTTATTTTGAAGCCAGATGCTGAAGCCGTGTATGAAACGGGCGTATGAATGTATGCGCTATAATTTTATTTAGATACGTACATTGTGAGGTGTGTACGTATACAACATTTCTTTTTTTTTAAATGACGTAAAAGTAGAATACATATCCTAAAATACGTCATATTGTATTGTTTCTACAAAAATATTTGTTCGCCCTTTAAATATAAGAGACTGTCCAGAACTATCGAAAGTCGAAACCTTGTACTATCCAAAAGTATAAACGTGATCCCGTGAACATCTCTAGGATTTCAGTTATTTGATTGTTATTACAATAAATCGGGTTCGTCGCTTGTTTGGGAATGTCAATGGGGTAAAAATCCTATTGGAGAAAAACCAAAATTTCCAATTGAGAAATAAATTGAAAATGAAGAAGTTTTAAATTTTGAAAAACAAGGTCAAACTCATCATTCGTGTCCTGTTTTCACAATATTGATAGGTAATTTTCTGACCTATTCGAATATATGAAAGAGATCACGTGAACATTTCTGGTATATGGGATATAACCGAAAACGTAAAAATGTCTCTGCATAAGTTAAAAATCATCATAATTAGATCCCATTCATCACACTCATAGGGTTTTGACTGATCTATCTTACCATGTGGGTGAGATCCCGTGAACATTTCTACGTTCGGTAAAATAAATTTTGAAAATTTACTCAAATTATTTCATGAAACTTCTAAGTCGTGTATGGCACTGTAAATATCATCATAACCGAATACCGAACCCTTTCCGGAACTATCGAAAGTCGAAACCTTGTACTATATAATAGTTTAAACGTGAGCCTATAAACATCGCTAGGATTTCAGTTATTTGATTGTTATTACAATAAATCGGGTTCGTCGCTTGTTTGGGAATGTCAATGGGGTAAAAATCCTATTGGAGAAAATACCAAAATTTCCAATTGAGGAATAAATTGAAAATGACGAAGTTTTAAATTTTGAAAAACAAGGTCAAAATCATCATTCGTGCTCCATTTTCACAATATTGATAGGTAATTTTCTGACCTATTCGATCTCGTGAACATTTCTGGTATATGGGATATAACCGAAAATTTAAAAATGTCTCTCGGCAAGTTAAAAATCACCATAATTAGTTTCCATTCATCACACTCATGGGGTTTTACCTTATCTATCTAACCATGTGGGTGAGACCCCGTGAACATCTCTAGGATCGGTGAAATAAAATTTGAAAATTTATTAAAATTCATGGAATTTTTAAGTAGCCTGTATGGCATAATAAATATCATTTTAAACTATCCATGTTCATTTCAGTGTTGCAATTTTATCTACGCTATCCTAAATTACATTTTAAAAACTGTGAACGTCTCTAGGAAGGGTAATAGAAAAATTAGAAAATAGATTGAAATCAAAAACCATAGTTGTTTAAAAATGCGCTGAACTTGTTAAAAATCATCATAATTAAATCTTGTTCACCACACACGTGGGGTTTTGATTAGCTATTCGGTCGTATAGGTGAGACCCCGTGAACATCTCTAGGATCAGAGATATAAAAATAGAAACATGGTCTTAAATAGCTTTCTTTAGAATTCAAAAAAAGTTTAGTAAATCGATTTACAATTTTCTCGTGTTTATCTCAAATCGTTAAAAAATTATTTGATCTTTACAGCGACACTATTAGGGACTTAGGGACTTCTGTAATATAAATGTTAAAGATTATCTAAAAATGTTTCAATTTCACCACAAAACAAATCCAATTGGAATATTTTTAAATTTAGCAGTGTAAATTTTTGGTATTATTTTTGGTATGTACTTCACAATCATTCAAATCTTAATAACTAGGGTAGTTATGTAAATCTGCGGGAGCAGAATCTACTTCTTTTCAATAAGTAAACTTAACAATTTAATAATTTATGCTATTACACCCATCGTTTTTTTCTTTAATCGCGAAGACGTAGGTATATCTTGTAAGTTTCGCGCCAGCAAATTCGGATGAGATACCAGTTTCCCTGCATAGCTGATCCGCATCTTATTCAATTCCTCTTTGACAGTTAGGATGCTAAGGTCCTTATGTATGTTTTTGTTTTTTATGAACCAGGGTGCTCCTGTAATCATTCTCAGAATTTTTGACTGTGTTCGTTGGACAATTTACAAATATTTACATCAAACTTTTTTTCTCAGTAGGCCAGAAAAAACTGATTTATAGATAAAAGCTATGTAAATTCTTTCCCTAGTTCCCTATTCCCGGGGAATTACCACAATAGTGCCACTGGCGATAAAACATAGATCTATTTTGAGAATCCAAAGCGCAAAATATCTGGGGTTGGTTGATCTAGGACGACATCGACTGCAAGGTCAAATCGCTTCGTACGGAAGACAATGCTCTATATTTAGGGAGATAAGAAGAGTGAGATTTATTTTGAGCTGCAAAGCCTGGCCGTAACACCGTAAATATTGAGCGCTACCAACAAGAAATGATCAATTTGAATCGAGCTTTGCGTGAAAAACGACCAGCATATGATAAAAGGCAACACAAAGTGATTTTGCTTCATGATAATGCCCCATCACACAAAGAAAAACCGGTCATGGAAACGTTGGAAGCACTTAATTGGGAAATAATTTCACATGCGGCTTACTCGCCAGACTTGGCTCCGTCCGACTATCACTTATTTACATCGATGGGGTACAGGCTTGCTGAGGAGCACTTTACTTTCTACGAAAACGGCTCGATAATTATATATGGTTTGCCTTAGAAGAAGAACAGTTTTTTTGGCGTTTTGGCCAGAAAGATCGGATAATGTATAACTAATAACGAGTAATACTTTAAATAAAATACTCTTAATCATTATCATACGATGAACGTGAACTTTTTACTAAAAATTTCCGGTTTCATATTTACACACTATTGTGTCTATAGTATTATTATTCCGTGTGTAAGAAAGGGAGGTTCTATGCAGTGTGGTTTGCGTATTTTAAATATCACACCCACCCACACCCACCTAACCCTATCTACACCCAGCCCAACCAACCACAATCAACCGCAAACCACGACACCTAAACATTATTACCACCCCCACCCACTATCTAACTCAAACCCCAAAACCCATCTCACCCGCACCACACTAAACCGCACTACCCATAACATCAACCTTTAACACCTCCATACCCACTCCTACACACACATCACCCACACAAACCCTCATCCACCAAATCCCAAATTCCCACACCAAACCCAAAACACCTCATCCCCCCCCCCCCCCCCCCCAACGGCAAACTTCTTACGGACCCCTAGGGAGCCGCGATGCTCCTGTTAAGAATCACTGCTATAGTGTTTCGGAATTTTCAATGATATACCACCCTCACGTATTTATTATATGATAATTAAATAAATAAAACGGTGGATTTGTGAACTAAAGCGTCGATTATAAAATAGTTACTTTTTCAAAAAACGTTTAAATGAATATTAAAAGATGTATGTAACTGCTTTTCCCGTGACTCAACGGTAGTTTTGAGTACTAATACGATCAGAGAAATTTACAGCATGCTTTAAGACTTTTTCAATGGTACAAGTATATAATGTATAATAAACGAAAAATTAACCGCCAGCGCCAACATGGTGCGTTTATTAAACAAAAGTTTTATCCTTTCAAACGAGTAGAATTTTGAGGGTAAGTTAGTGTTAGGTCTCACCTATTTGAACAAATATCTAAATCACAACCCCCAAGTGAGGTGGGGATCATGATCATTATGATGATTTTTAATTTGTTCAGCGTACATATTTGAAACAATTGTTGATTTCAATTTTCAAGTTTTTCTGTTACTGCTCCTAGAGATATACTATACATGCTACATAGAAGTTCTATGAATTTGGATAAATGTTCAGATTTTATTTCGCCGATCCTAAAGATGTCCACGGGTCTCCTTAAAAGTGGGGTGAATGGAATAGATCGGAAAATGTTCCATCAATGTTGTGAAACTGTGACACGAACGATGATTTTTACCATGGTTTCCAAAATTTAAAAATTCTTACTTTTCAGTTTTACTCTTGGATTGTGGCATGAGGAAGAGGAAGTTGACACCCGGGGCGAGGGCCAACCAATTTTTTTTGGTGGAAATATAATGTTTCTGCCAGAGGGTTTATAGTAATTTTTTTTTCTTACATGTTCCCGAGAGGTTTTTATGTTGCAGTCGAGTTTTTGTTGAAAATTCGTTTTCAAAATGCCATTTTGTATAAAAATTTTCCGATTTTTGTAATTGGATTTCTGGTAACTAATCTAATTTGGTCTCTGGGGAGTGGAATGCATTATTGTAGCGTATGTTTATTCTAGGCTGTACTGATGTATTTTGCTTTCAGTTTTTCAACTAAAATATATTTTAGTTCAATAGAATTGATTTTCTTATGACCGGCATTATCCGGTACATCTGGTGTAATATGTACAGCTTTTCTAATAATACATCCCAACCAATATAAATCGAATAGAATAGAAAAATTATTATGTTGTTAGTTATAATTTGTTGTTTTTATTTAAACATTTAAAATTTAAAATGTGCCGCTATTTTTTCACCAAAAAGTATTGCGTAACCTAACTTTTTTTTTTCATCATTCCCAACTTTTCGCGACAACATTCAAAGTAAATCTTAGATTAAGACTGTGTGCCTGAGAGCGATTCTTTCGACGAAATTGCACACTAAACTAAATTAATGAGTAGTTATGCTATTAGCGACCAAGTTAACCAGTGAACAGCCGAGTGATATCATTATGTGACAAAATACGAACAGTAGCGGACTTCTCTTCATTCCGGAGGTAGATTACGGATTTGGTTATCCAGAGGAACTTGTAATAATATTGTTAAGCCCGTAAGGCTTCTCTGTATATAGTCTGAACTGTGTCTGGTGATTTTTTTGTTCATCCCGTAACACTTGATACTTCGTTCCCAAATATTTTTTGTTAAATATGCTGCCGTTTATTTTTCGTTTCTCCCAACAGCAAAGAAGATATTTGTCACAAAAATATTGTTTATCCATATGGATTACAAAAACAATTAAAATATAATTTACTAACAATATTTGCACAAACGTTGTAAGGATGCGAGAAAAACGCGAAAATTAGGCCCTTGGTGCCGAGCCCCCAGTGAAATGAAATTATAAAAATATAATAATTTGCACACTGTTAATAAATCTGTTTAGTCTTGCTTTTAGATATTTATTTGATTAGTCTGAAATACCAGTAGGTATTTCCATTTAAATTCATATTAATATTTTTATCGAGCGTTGAAATTTTTATATCATCGCTATATTTCTGAGATAAGCGTATAGCTCTGGATAATTCTCTTCATGCATGTATAATCAAATAGGAGATAACCATATTTTTTGCAATTTATATACCATATATGTTCGATGTAGATTGTACATTGTATATGCACATTTTAATTATTAGTAAACTCGGGCGCTTATCACTTAACAACATTATAATCACAAAAGCTAAATGTATTATACGCCTGATAATTATTAAACTTCATTCGCGGTATACGAATTGGAAATCCTTAATAAACACCCTACGCTTATAAATGTAAATAAATACTAAACATTCTATAAATGAGTCATTTCCTTATAATAACTCATTTCTTGTTATCAAAATATTTAAATTTCGAAAAGAAAATACAAACGATACATGACTACATGAATCTTGCGTATCGCACACACACATCTCTATACATGATGATGAATACAAGAAAATATTTTAATTTTTCACATAAATTTTCGTATATTAGAATATTTAAACTTTTCTTTTAGTAGAATTCCATCACTTAAACAGCAAACATAAATATTTCTAAAAGGTGTGTTGTACACGTAAATATTTTTATTTTTACCACCATTTTTGGTTGGGTGTCGTTCGTTTTTCCACCAAACGCCCATATAACTCGTATATAATCATGGAAAGTCACGCACCTTCCCCAAAAAAATATTTTCGGCATATCATATTGCCAGCAAAGTGAAAATTGAACGCGCCATTTCTAAACGTCGTAACACTACGTATAAGAATACGTGGTTACAAAATAAATTTTCTTTCCTTTTAAAAGCTTCTTAATTACCTAGTTCCATTTCAAGGCAAAAAAAAAATCTTCGAAGGATTGTCTGATAAATAAATTAAATAAAATTACTAATGTTGCGTAACCAAAATAAATAAACACAAAAATATAAAAAAAATGTTGGTCTCCCTTAATTTTGTTGTTGCGCTCCGAATGTTACATATAAAACGGCTAATAAATTGGTTTGATATAATTTCACTAAATTAAATAAAAAGGGACAATCCCCTAATTTTGTATTGTATGCTTGACTTATATATCGCTATACGAGTACATACGGCGTTTCAAGTTTGAATATATTTTGGTTCAATTGACGACATACATACATACATATATACAAGATGGCGGGGCGATTCAATATTTTAAATTGAAAAAAAAAAATGTTTTTTTTAATACAATCGAGTCACGAAGATGTTTACATATCGAGAAAATTATTCGCTTTGTATAAAAATGTCGGTGTATAAAATACAATCGATCAGATGTTAATCGGTATACGATTTATCAAACGCGATTCTTTATTTATATAACTAATTGCGATAGCGTGAAAGAATGCGATTGCTTTTTGGTGGAAATTTGATATACGAACAAGGAAATATTTTTTGTAAATGACAGTGCTACGAGTATATACTTTATTAGATAACACTCCCATTGGGTGAATATATTATCAAAAAAATTAATATGTTTGGGTTGGTGGTTATTAACTCTTTCTGCGTCCAATTAGAGCAGATTTGCTTAAATTGTAGTAATGAGTGCTTTCTGCGAAAGCAGTAGTGGCAGTTACACATGGTAAATTGGCATAATGTACAGATGTGGCCAAATTATTATCACCTCATATACGAAATTAATGGTAATGTGATTTTCAAAGCCCGAACTGCAACCGTTTGTATAGTTGACACGTCATTATAGAGGGTAGACTTAGGGTGGTCCACGTTTGTATGGAAAAAAATGGTTGAGATATCTAGCGGGACACCCCCTAGAAATGTGAGGTCATGCCAAAAACCTAAGCAGAAAAAATATTGGGTCGATCGAAGGTCGTTTAGAGGTCGCGACTTGAGCACGAAGTACGATAAAAACGGTATTTTTTTCAATTTTTCACTTTCAAACGAACAGAAAAATTATTTAAAATTTTTTCTCAGACGTAATAAAAACTGTGGTCAATAGAGGAGACAATTACCTTTCCAAAACATCAAAGATAACGAAAATCGGTTAACAAATAGCGAGATTTTTGCTAATTTTCAAAAGTAAGATAAACCCAAAAAAATAAATGTTTTTTTTAAATCCTGGACAACAGGAACAAAGGAATGTTTTATGGTGTCATAAAAAACCGTATGCATCATGAGAAGTTAACATAGTTGTGTTTTATGATGCCATTATCATAAAACCTAACTATGTTTGTTAAGTCCTTATGACTCATTCGTCTCATTAGTTATTGTATTTAAAATTTAAATCCGCCTACTGCATTAATTTTGATCTGCTATGGCCAATATTTTCCATTGTATCATACAATATATAAACAAAATAAATGCAAATTAATTTCAGTTTAAATCCAAATCTCTCCAGAAAAGGACACACATTTGTAATATTTAAATCTAGTCCGTTTAACAGTTTTATTAATATTTTTAAGAAAGTGCTACTACAGTTGATAAAATGGCAGCTAGTTTATGGTCCACCATAGAAATTTATCTTCTTCGGCATGAGTACTGTCAAATTATTGGTGCTAAGTTACCATCAAAAAAGCAAGTGTTGTGTCTCTTTTTACAATCACCGTACTGTAATATTAACTATTCGTGAAAGTGCAGCTTTGACAATCCAGGAAGTGCAAGAAGTTTCTATTTTTTGGTCAAAAGCACAAATTCCAGTGAAAAAGGAACAACATTCCATTGAAAAACGGGAACTTCTAAAGAATAAAAATACACCTTCAAAACTTAACCGTGAAAGTAAAATTGCCTTTAATAGTAAACTAGATGTTATTTTCGATATCGCACACACTAATGCCTTGTCCATGATGACCAGTGAAGGCGATAAGCGATTCCTCTTGTCACCGCGTGAGAAAGGGAGTTCCAGATATTTGGCTGGAGCCAGTCGATATGAAATTGAAAAAGAAAAACGGAAATCGGAACGTATGAAGGCAGATAAAAATCGTAAACGAAGGTATCTTGAAGAAAAAGTAAATCAATGCCAATAGACTCACACAAGCATTATTTTCGTCATCGGAGAGTGACAGCAAAAGGATATATATAAGTCCACGACTTTGGACCTTCTATTGATGAACTCGTTTTGAATCGAACAACAGCATCAGTTAAATCGACTTTCAAGTTTACAACAGATGTAGTAAATTGGGATGATAAATTACTTCCGGAATTATCTGGAACGGAGACCGTGGATCATTTACCGGTGATTATTTCCCATATAGATGGAGAACAGTTACTGGGCGTTCCCAAAATATCAAGATTAACTGGTTTGGAAATGGCGGAGGCTGTTTTATAATGCTTATTCGATTAGAGAGCAGCTGACGGTGTCGTGGTGGCTTGCTTTATTATATTTTCCTTGTCGACATCTCGACAGATTTTGTTGCCAAACACTGGTGATTTTTTAAAACGGTTCAAGATTTTCACAGATTTTCTTATACAAAATCCGGATATGTGGCCTCAAGATGATAATTTCAAGAACGGAAGGAAGATTATCAGTCAAATAAAAGTCGCAAATGATATCGCAGAACCGTGGTGTTAAGTTAATACAAGATTAAAATAAGAAATTAACAAGAAATGAAAATGACATGCAATATTTTACAACAAGTCGTAAATGACTACACACAGAAGCTTGCAACATATAACAAAACATCCGTAATGAGTAGAAGATCATTCTAGATTGATTATTTTCATCATAAAAATTAATTCGTAATATCATTGTATAGAAAAGAATTCCTCTAATTTCAACTATTTGGGCTGAAATTTGGTATTCAGGGGTTTTCGACATTGCTGATCACAAGTATGACTACAGATTTACAAATTTCAAAGATGGCGGTCCACTGATGCGCATGCGCACAGGGAAAACCTCTTCAATTGCAACTTTTTTGAGTGGAATTTGGTATTCAAGGGTTTGGAAAAACCGAACATTATACGATATAATTTTTAGCTTCATGGCATGCTATACAGCATTCTATACAGTATTTTGATTTTCTATAGAAACTTTTAACTGAAAAAACTAAAACTTGAATTTCAAGTGTAAGCTATGTCGGAACTACCTGATACTAAAGGTTTCTGGGGAGATCGATGTTGTAATCCCTTTAATGAAAAAGGACATAGAGGAAACGACCTGCGCAGAGTTTCGGCTAAATTCCAGTCCAAGCATATTAATATTCCTGTTAATGCTATGATTTGTCAAAATTGTAGAAAAAAGAGCTACGCAAATTCGCCCAACTCATCATATGATTCTATAAATGATTCATGGAACCGGAGAATGAAATTGACGAAGCACCTGAGCCTAAAAAATTACATTTATCAAGGGAAAATGAATTAAAACAACTTATGAATGACCCGAAAGAAGTTTTCCAGCTCTACCTAAAAACGATCCGCTGAGAGTGTCAACTTTGACAATAATTCCTCCGACCTGAAAGTACTTTGAAAAAAGTTGTGGCATATCATAACTCTGATGAGAACAGTCGGCTGATGCCAAATAAAAAAGATTTCGTTAAAATGAAAGAAGGCAATAATGTAATTCATGTTCCCAAAAGATTGCTTTTATTAGACCTAAAGTTTTGCATCAAAATTTTAAGGCTGCAAGAGGTACACATAGTGTATGTGTATGTGTAATCCACCATAATTTTACGTCGATGTTTGAAGCTTCTCATTTGATCGAAATGACAAAAGGATCTACACACGAATTACAAGGAAATGCTGATTGTATTATTTATTGTCTTTGCAGAAATCGTAAACCTGATTGTCCCTTAGGGAATTGTCTTAAATGCCTAAAACTGTTAGATTTTGAAGAGTACATATTGTCTACGCTACTGGAAAATGATGTCGATTAAATTATTTTTAGTACATGGCAAGTTGCACTTTAACCTTGACAGGTGCACTTTAAAAAAAGAGTGCCTAGATGTACATGATTTTATTCATGAATTAACACAGTCTCAAAAAACTGATTTCGCATCATTTCATTTCCAAGAAACAATCACAATTCATAAGTTATCTTAAGAGAAATATGAAAGAGAATGAGGGCATCTTGGAGATAGATAATTTAGAATATATTCTGAGAATTATGCATATGTTGCTCAGAACGCAGCCCAACAATTTCATTGCAATAACGATCAATGTAGTATATTTGGCGCTATTCTACACTACAGAGAAGGCAAAGAAGTTAAACTTTTCAGTTTTGTAGTGTTCTCTCAATGCACAATTCATGATACTACGGCTGTGTATTTATCACAAACACATCTGATACCTGATATAAAAAAAAAATGTCCCAAAATTAGAAAAAAAAATTATGTGTTGGAGCAAGGCAGCACTTCAAAAATCGGTACCAGATGGTCAATTTAGCATGCGCATCAGTGGACCGCCATCTTTGAAAATTGTAAATCTGTAGTCATACTTGTGATCAGCAATGTCGAAAACCCCTGAATACCAAATTCCAGCCAAAATACCCATTTACCAACAATTTGAGACACAAAAGCAATGATATTGATTGCAAAAAAAATTTTTCACGAATATTTTGATCCGAAGACTCGATTTTTCATGGGTTTCCAGCCACCATTTTGAACCGCCGTTTTGAAATTTTCAAAATTGCCCAACGGGACCAGATAGCGGATTAAAAATCGAAAGTTTTATGCCCAAAATCGTTAAAATTTATCAAATAGGATTCTGGTCCGAGCGTTGTTCCGTTTGACAAAGAACATCCCATATATATATATATATATATATATATATATATATATATATATATATATATATATATATATATATATATATATGACGAAAATTACGTGAAATCACAAATTTGGTATATGGAACCGGAAGTCGTGTTTAAATTTTTTACTTTTTATGTTTTGAATGTGTAGTAATTGTTAAAAAAAAACTGTAGAACAAAAAAAAATTTTATAGTTGTTGTTGTTAAAGTTACAGGGTGTCAAATTTTGATAAAAATGATGAACAAGATGTTATATATATAGCTATAAAAAGAAAACTAACTATCCGATACTTATAAACGAGGGCTCATTTTAAAGGTAAATGAATAGGGATTCTAAAAAAATTATAAAATTGGTAACATGTTTCAACTCTTCCTATTCAAAATGGCCGCCGAAAATAGTATATTAAAATTTTCTCAAAAACCTATTTTTTTTTATTATTTTTATTTTAATTTTTCCTCATTTAATTCTATTGAACATACCAAAAAATTGTACTTGTGTTATTTTTTGTTTTCTTGCAAAAGACGTTTGAGTATGAAGATCTACCCATTTTTTATATATAAAATCAAAGTCAATGTGGTATTTTTTATTTTCAACTGATTTTACGATCAACTTGATAAAGTGACTGTTTAGAGTTATTCAGTTCACAAATCGTTCATAAATTACATCACCCTAGGTTTGATCATTTTTAACTTCCTTTCAGCGTTTTGCGTCTACGCGTGTTTAGTTAGCAAAATTATTCCATTTGATTAAATTTTTTTGCGATTTTCAACGCTATCTTGTTCATAAGATGGAACAATAGCTTCTGATTCCGAATTGTTATATTGAATGCTGTAATTATAATTAGACACGTGACGTCACGCCTCAATCTGTCATTTTATAAAACTCTTCCTCCTCCAGCGACTCACGTCACAACAATCGATCCTCCTTCCCCCATAAAAATGTGAGTTAGTTTATGGATAGTCCCTAATCCAATTAGTAGAACAATAAAATTTTGTCATGACTCATTTATTTTGTTAGGTTTAATCACTATTTTCTGTACCTGAATATAACCTTTTGGATCGAATTTTTAAAAATTTATTTGTATTCCTGAAATAATTTTTTTGAGATTCTATAGAAAGGGGAGTAGGCCTGTAAAATAACATAACCAGTGGCTTTTGTCAACTTTTTTGTATAAATTAGAGTTTAAAATAATATTTCAGTTAGTTTAACTTGTGAAGTTCTATTTGAAGCATTTGCTTGTTTAAATAACAAAAAATTAATTTAAAGTAGTTCAATTAATAAGTGTAATAATGTCTGGGCTCAAAAGTGTTGTAAGCCGTTTCCTGAGACGAAATGTTCGAAAAATTTAAGAAACGTTTCTGATTATATTAAAAGTCATTTGCCGCGCTCGACTGAAGTTAATGAAAATTCATCGATTTGTCCAACGTGTTACCTGGTATCTTATAACCGTCAGAAAATTGAAAGCGAAGTGTCACCCGTTACTGATTCATCAAATTCACCTGTTACCCCGGAGACATTATCAACACGAAGTGACGAGAATATTTCGAGTAGGAGTGAAAGTGAGGAGTGCCAAATAAAAAGTGCTATCGCTCGTGAAAAACTTAATAAAATATTACCAGACATTAGCATGTCTCCTATATATCCGAGTAAGTTGGAATCCAGGCAACATCATGAGCAGCAAAAATTACTAAATTTAACTACCTCACTGACGCCATCATCAACATCTTCGGTATCTGGTATCGAGCCTTTTTTGACTCACTCTACGGAGAATCATCATAAAGCACGGCTTTATAATGAATTCATGGATCAACTAAAAGCCAAATTTCAACAGTTGGAGAAAAATTGTGATAAAATACAGTTGCTGTCTACATTGCCGAAATCACTAACAATACAAGAAATCCAGGAAGAATTTAACACAACGCAGTATATGGTACGAATAGCGAAAAATATTCAAAACAAGAATGGGTCACTGAGCCTTCAAGCACCCAAAGCTGGCAAACGGATAAGTGATTACGCAGTCACTTTGATAGGATAAACATTCAATATAACAATTTGCAATCAGAAGCTATTGTTCCATCTTTTGAACAAGATAGCGTTGAAAATCGCAAAAAATTTTAATCAAATGGAATAATTTTGCTAAATAAACACGCGTAGACGCAAAACGCTGAAAGGAAGTTAAAAATGATCAAACCTAGGGTGATGTAATTTATGAACGATTTGTGAACTGAATAATTCTAAACAGTCACTTTATCAAGTTGATCGTAAAACTAGTTGAAAATAAAAAATACCACATTGACTTTGATTTTATATATAAAAAATGGGTAGATCTTCATACTCAAACGTCTTTTGCAAGAAAACAAAAAATAACACAAGTACAATGTTTTGGTATGTTGAATAGAATTAAATGAGGAAAAATTTAAAAATAAAAAAAAAAATAGGTTCTTGAGAAAATTTTAAAATACTATTTTGGCGGTCATTTTGAATAGGAAGAGTTGAAACATGGTACCAATTTTATAATTTTTTTAAAATCCCTATTTATTTATCTTTAAAATGAGCCTAGGTTTATAAGTGTCGGATAATTAGTTTTTGCTTTATAGCCATATATATAACATCATGTTCATCATTTTTATCAAAATTTGACATCATGTATCTTTAACAACAACAACAACAAAAAAAAAATTTTCCACAAACTTTTTTTTTTTAATCAAGACTATACATTGAAAATATAAAAAACATGAAATTCAAACATGACTTCCAAAAATTTGTGATTTCAGGAATTTTTCGTCATATATATATATATATATATATATATATATATATATATATATATATATATATATATATATATATATTATATTTTCATTGAAAAGCTCCGATTCTTTTCAGTTTGAAACCCTCGTTGAACCTTCCCATTCTTTGGAAATCTCACCTCCTCGCGTAAGTCATTATTTCTACCTGTCATTCTTTACAGTGGCATACAAGAATTAAACTCCAACCGAAAGAATATCTCAATAATAAGCGTCTAGTCCATTTAATTAAATTTTAAGATATGAACGATATAAACATTTAAAACATAATTATAAATAATTTATATGCAGCCAATTTAATTTAATAATTTTATCTTCAAAGAATACAAATTTACATTTTTTTCTAATTTAAACCAAAAATATTAAAAATTATCAGATTTTCTTTATCTCAAAGCACATTTTCATAATATTATAGTGTTTTAGAAAAAAAAAAAAAATCTAATTTAGGTACTTAAGAATAATCAAAATTTCAATTTTTACGACCTTTCTCGTTCGTTTGGCAAAATTAATTAATACATGAATAATGCATACGCAACTAATTAAATTAAATTTTATAAATTATTTAGTTTAAGGACAAAACTTTTTATCGGGTTTTCCACTATCTATAATATTATGCATATACTACACCTTTAACGTTAATTATATTTTAATTAATAAAAAAATAAATTAAATATTGTTCTAAATTATAATAATTTATTATATTGTTCGTAGCGCTTAACTCATCGAAACGATAAAATTGAAGTGTTATCAAATTTCCGAAAACTTTTGTACGTTGCCTTAAATTTCCTGTGTCGCATGTGCGAAATAACCTAGAAATTTTTGACAGTTGTGGATATTACGTTATCACAAATGTGTTTTGCGTTACATAATCAGTTACGTTTACATATTCATATAAAAATTAGGTTTTCTATATAACGATAAGAGTCCGAGTATAATACCAAAAACAATTTTGTTTAAAAATTTTGGATAAAATATCCATAGTCACAACAATGTATACATTGCATATATAAATAATAACTCTTAGACAATGGTCTTATCTTGCCATATGCCAGTAAACCACAAAAAAATGTTGACAAATTTTAGTGAAAATTAATTTTTGGTGCGGTTTAATGGGAGAATCTGAAATCCTCAATACATAGTACTACTGTAAGTTGTAAACCTCCTTCATTAAATTTTATCGCGCTTGTCTTTATATTTTGTTGTCACAATTGTTTTGAAAAATATAATAAAATACTAATAATAATCATTATCAGCAGAACAACAAAAGTAATTGGAAATAACCTAAAAACAAAAAAAAAAATAATTAACTCTACCACAGTGTGTACATTATCATTTTCGAATAAAATTGTAAAGTGTCAAATCAACGTTGCGTAAAAATACGCGATAAGAACAAAATTTTATTTTATCATTTCTTATTAAATTTCAAAAATAACAATTTAATTTCAAGTTGTTTTAATTGTACTCGTCGCTGTATATTATTATTACATTTATTATATCGTTATGGAGTTCTGAATCTATTTTATTGCATATAAATATAATACACAATTGCGACGATATGGTATACTGATATTACATACATTGTATGTAGGTGCGAGCGATGATGAGACCTACCAGAATATTATCTAGTCGAGTGTGTAATATATTACACACATATGGTACGAGTGCTCGTCGAATATATATGCGGTTACGGTTAAGTTGTGTTTGAAATTTATTTGATATACCATCATATCCATATATGAAGTTTGATAACAATGTGACAATATAGATGCGGGCTGAAAACGTGAATTTGGTAATTAATTAATTTTCATGGTGGATAAAACATAAACATTTCCTGCTTGGTATATACGCAATATATTTGAGATCTACAAAATACTTTATTTGTGCGGTCGCAGTAATCAATGTTTAACCAAGCGTTCTAATTCGAAACTCGGATATACACACAACACGCGTTATTTCTCCGAAGGGAGAGATACTAAGAAAACATCTTTTCATTTTGGGTCAGATTTGAGAGTGTGGTTTTATGGGTTGATAAAAATTGGGATCATCATCTGTACCACATTATAAAAAAAAAAAAATCGGAAATTGCCCTTGCGGTTTTACATGATCATGTAAATTTCTTTATATTGGTTTTAGAAAATGATAAAAAATTATTTTTATATCATAAATGAAAAAGTTCACAAATCGCAGTCTTGGGAGGTATGCGAACTTGGCACAAAAAACGGCAATGCTAAAATACACACTCATCAAACACATGGTTTTAATTTGGTTTGATGTTTGTTTTGTTTTTTGTTTCTAGAACATACATCGATTGCAAATTTCAGGGATAACGGTAAAAACGGTTATTGTATTATTGAAAAATAGGTTTTAGCCTATTTAAGCTGTATGGTGTCTCAGACTTTATTCAGTCTTAACTCCTAAAAGAGTGATTTTAGAATTGTGAAATTTAAAATTTAGTGTAGAAATACGGAATATAGCAATACACATCGTAATCTAACTCATAATGAAATGGACGAAGCAGTAGTTAGTGACCAAACCATCAGAGATGGACTACACGAAAACAATCTCTATGGTCACCGCCTGAAATTGGATGGAAGAGCAATGATCCAAAGTTTTGTTCACTGATGAGTCAAAATTCGAATTTCTCCCTGATACTAAGAGAATAAGAATATGGAGGCAACCTGGTAACGCCAAAAGGCTAGGAGCTGTGCAAGAAGTGCCCAGGTACAGTGGAGATACTGTTAAAAAAACAGATCTGGTTTTTCCAAAAGGTAACTTATCGGCAGCCAGTTACATCAATGAAATACTGAAACCTGTCGTGCTTGCATTATCAATACAAACACTGGAGACAAATTCTACAAGACAGCTTTGATACGTTGATTAGTTCCATGCGCAGAAGATGCTTATCTGTCATAAATGCAAGAGGAGGCAACACTACTTAGTAGGAAACAAAAATAACTGTACTAATTAAATGAATTAAAAAGAAATAAAAAAATAATTCTGAATTGGATTGAAAATTCCAATCCATACTATACGGTAACTTGAATCTGGTAACTTTTATGGCTTACACCCTTTACGTCCACACACATTTTATTTGAATCCGGTAACTTTTAAATTTTCTATGTGTTTGTGTAAAATGCTAACAATAAAAAAATCATTTTATTAATCATTTTATTAATCATTTATATCTAAGGATCATTTGATTAAGTTTTATTTTATCTTTTTATTATTCGAATTTTAATTTTTAATACAATAATTTAATACAAACTAAAAAAAATATACAAAAAATGACCTTGAGAGTGAATGAGATAATCAAATAAAACAAAATAGCATCCAATTTTTGTAACCAACCGGTTTCCTCAGGAAAGAGCGTTACCTCCAAGAGCTTTCACAATTGCTTCTATTCGTTTTGCCAGGATTCCAATAACTCTCTCAATTTTTTATTGCCACAATTTTCCCCATTCGTCCAAGAGTACATTTCGCAGCTCTTCCGTGTTTCGAACTGCTCGATTTCGAGCTCAGACCTGTCTCCCTAACATGTCCCAAAAATGCTCTATCGGGTACAAATCTGAAGACCTGGCAGGCCAATGAAACTTGTTTATTCCGACCTCAGACAAAAAGGCCATTACAGATCGTGCAATATACGGCCCGACATTATCCTGCATTAAAACAAAATTGTCTCCGATAAATAGGGCAAATGGTACACAGGTTCTAGCATAATATCTCTAACAGATCGGTCAGTAAGGGATCCGCCATCAATAATTACTAATTCTGTACGGGCACCTAAACAAATACTAGTCCATACCATAATTGAGCCATTAGCGACGGTAGCCGTAATTTTACATTGAAAATACCTGGTCGTCTTCATACTCTGCCTTCCATCGATTGAGTTCATTAAAGAATGACTTTCGTCTGCAGACCATGGTTCAAAGTTATAAATCGGTATTCTTAAGCAAAACTCAACCTTGCTACTCGGTGATTTCTCTGCAGTAAGGTTTTTTGGCTGGAACATATGATCTAAAAACGTCTTCTTTAAGGCTTCGTCTCACAGTATATTCACATATTCGCACTCCTCGAACCCCTTCTAAGCCAATACGGGTTTGAGTTGCTGATTAACGCCTGTTTCTCAAAGTTTCAAGGGCGGTTTCATGAAACGGTCATCTATGGAGCCAGTACAACGTTTTCGCCGTGGCTCTAATTGTGCCGTTGTGTATAGTTACATAAGTTAAAAACTATATATTAATTATCACAATTAAAATTCATTAATTTAAATTATTAAAAACTAATAACTTATAATATAGCTTTTACTCGCGGCTTCGTCCGCAGAAAACAATGTTAAAGGTTTTATTTTGATCAGCAGACACAAGCAGATTTTGATCGGTCATTAACGCCAAGCACATTACACCCCTGTCATTAATCCTCTGCCCTTTGGTCATTTCCCGGGAGTAATGTTTGGTACTCCGCTCCATTACTCTCCGGTTATTTTCCCTCCGGTATATTTCTCCCGGTTACCACCCCGCCCTACCTTCCAACTGACATTACGAATAATTTTGATGGATTGCATCTTAGCACTATTCGATTTCGCACATTTTTCGGGTCCCCAGCTATTATTTATTTACCCTCCATCATTCTTTCCGATTTACCTCCAATTTAGAATAAAAAGTATTGTTGAGCCAAATTATCAGACAAATTGATGAAATAATCTCATTTTTTTATACTTACATCAAAATATAAAAAAATAGACCTAAAATACACAATAACTAGGAAAATTAAATTAAGCCTGATTTTTATTGACAACATAAAAATGTTTTATTTACAAGATTTATTTAAAATATAATTCAATTCGACGATTCTTTTTAAAAACAAAAATTTTCATTACAAATTAATTTATAGATATCTGGTGACATTTTAATCTGAGACAATAGTTTCTTTTCAATAGAAATTAACGAAAAATGAGAAAGCCGTTCATCTCCAATAGTACTTCTTAAATAAGTTTTAATTCTACGTAAAGCAGAAAAGTTTCTTTCGGATGATACACTTGTAGATGGAATCGTTAAGAATAGTCGACATAAGGGTGATACTTTATTGAATGAACTTATTAAATCATTGTGTTTAGAAATTCTAACATCTCTAATATTGATTTGTCCAAAAAATTCTCATCGCTATACATAACAATTAAATCACTTCTCAATTTTGGAAAATCGAATCGTTTGCCATAAAAATCTTGGAGATTTTTAAATTGTTGCTCCGGAAAATTCAATTTAAATTTAGAATTTTTTTTTGAATTTATAAGTTCCAAGAACGTGAACTCAGCAATATTTTGAAATCTAGTACTTAATTTGGTTGAAATATGATCAATTATTTCAAAAAATAATTTTCTATAAGAAGTTTTTAAATCTTTGATGATTTCGAGTGTGATTCTCACTCGCACCACTCGAGTGAGAATCGCGTATCATCAATTTCCACGACCGCTTTAGTTTTTTCCTAAAAACTCTAAAATTTATCCCTAATCACATCTTTGTTACCTTTTTTAATAAATTTTCCAATAAACCGATCACTTTTCGCTTCACGAGAACATGAGAAGTTAATTTGTGCAAAATTGAAAACAAATAATTCATTTCAGTATTTTCTTAATAAGCTGCTAAAGTTGCAGCGTATTCTGAGAGTAACAAGTGAGAGTATAAACAAATCTATGAATAGATAAAACACATACACATAGGAAAGAAATATACAAAATATTTTTAAAGTTAATTGCATTAAACTAGATATCTATATGTGCAGACCTGTAAGGCATAATAGTGCATATTATTATGGAAAAAAAAATATTTTTAATCAAACGTGTTATACATAAAACAAATAAAATTTGAAATTTTATTTTAACGATAGTGATTTTTGAAAGGGATGCAGTGCTTCCCTAGCTTCTATGGACCCTTCGCCCCTGCACTCAAGTTAGATGGCTCGGCCACGTTACAAGGTCCCCACAACAACGGATGACCAATAAAGTGTTCCATCAACAACCAGCCGGTGTGCGTCGTAGAGGAAGACCCCGACTGCGTTGGCGTGACGACATCGAAAAAGATCTACATGTACTAGGATGTCGAAACTGGAGGACGAGAGCGACGGACCGAGATGGCTGGAGGACCATAGTGCGGGCGGCAAAATCCCTTCATGGGATGTGAAGCTAGAGAGAGCGAGAGAGAGAGAGAGAGAGAGAGAGAGAGAGAGAGAGAGAGAGAGGCTCCAAGGGGCAGTTCTAAGTATCAAGTTACCAATAAATACATATAATTCAATTACGTAGTTAAATTACTTAAATTTCCAATTTGTAATTTATAATTAGTATTTTGATTACTTTAAATTATAAAAGTCGTATTTGATAAATTAATTACAACATTTTTCTGTTATTGTATTTGGTACTTCCATTACATAAAATATTCCATAAAAAAATACAAATTATGTTAAAGTTTTCTAATTTACCACTTTTCGATACGAATTCTTTGTTGTTTGGTTTATTGGGGTTTTTATTTAATGAAATGTGTCTGAAAGCACGTCCTTAGTAATTGTCATCTAAAACCACGCTAAATTAGAAAAGGATGTACATACTATATACATATTTTTTTATTATTTTCTAACGGATAATTTTGATTGGTAAAATGTCGAATTTGAGGACGTAGTGAAAAAGTTTGAATTTAAAAAATTTGTTGTGTAAATTGAATAAAATATATAAATCTCTTTATGTTTATTTAGTTTGTAAAAATAAAATCATGAGTGCTTCGAGGATACCACTATAATTACATAAGACATTTTTTAAAATAATTGGGGATGGACTCGATATGAATAGTGCCTTGAACAAAGCAATTGTTATTAAGGCTGAATGCCAATTATGTTGCGAAAGTAATAAAAGTACTATAATAAGTGGATATTTAACGTCTACTTCAAATTTTACTACTCATATAAAGGTAATCAACACATAATTTATGTGGGTTGGACTCGTTTTCCCGAATTTACAAATCCTGAAATCAAAATCCCGAAATCAAAACCCCGAACCACAAAATCCCCACGCTGAAATTCTCGAATTTTAAAACCTCGATTTTCAAAATCCCGACTTTCAAAATCCCGACTTTCAAAATCCCGACCTTCAAAATCCCGATTTTCATAATCCCGAATTTCAAAAGCCCGATTTTTTAAAAGAAAATTGTTAATTCGGGCGACCGCGGGTCGGCGGGCAAGAAAATATACAATTTTCATTAAAAAAATCGGATTTTTAAAAATCTTTTTGTAATGAGTGCAATGTAAAGGCAAATATAGCCCGCAGTTGTAATCGCATTTAATAATACTTTCTCTCTTAGATTAATAAAAAAAAAGCAATATTTTGTTAATGCAACATTTTGAAATGCAATAATTGTGAGGCTAACGGTTTCGATAACTCTCAAGGGGCTTCACAATTGAGTTTCGGGGGACATAGAAGCCGAGATCAGCAAACATGTCGCACTGCGTACCGCACGGAGGAGCGGATTATACAGAATCTATTAAAGGCGTCAAAAACCCAAACGTTCTTTTCAGGACGATCAAAAATATATTTTATTAAAAGAACGTATTTATACAAATCCAATTTTGTAAATTAAATTTTACAATTATCGGTTGTGGAATGGTCAATTTCAATTCCAAAAATTCTAGAATAATTCACATTAAAATGCAAATTATATTCGATGACCCAAATTTAACCAAAATCGGCCAAAAAACGACCGAGTTCTTAATAAAAATGAAGATAAAAAAACCAAATTTAATATTTATAAAAGAAATCTCAGTTTCAGCTCGGGATTTTGAAAATCGGCATTTTGAAAATCGGGATTTTGAAAGACGGGATTTTTTTTTGTCGGGATTTGATAATTCGGGATTTTGAGCCGATCCCACGAAGGCTGGCGCCCGAATTCATATTATTTTTTTTAATCGGGCTTCTTAATAAAATCGGTTCTTAATAAAAGTCAAGGTAAAAAAACAAAATTAAATTGTTTCTTTGTTCATACGACGGATAAAAATCTCGGATTTTTCTATCCCATCGTTTTAACCAATTACATTACGTAAATTATACAACAGACACGCCTATTTTCATACAAAAGAGTTGAATAAAATTGAAAAAAAATCTCGGATGGAAAAATCCGAGATTTTTATCCGTCGTATAAACAAAGCTTCAACAAAGTCAAGATCGGAAAATCGGAATTTTAAAAATCGAGATTTTGAAAGTCGGGGTTTTAAAAATCGGAATTTTGAAAATCGGGATTTTTTTTTTGTCGGAATTTTGTTCGTTTTTCGGGATTTTGTGAATCGGGATTTTGGGCTGATTCCGGTCCACCCAGAAGAAGTAAAGGAGTAAGAACGATACAGAAAACAAAATACAGCACCACGCTGCCGATCCAGTTCCTCAACACAACAACGTCATCGATACAATTAAAACTAAACTCATTTTTAGTACAAAACTCAAGTAAAAGTATTATTAGTAAACAAGAGAACTTTGATTACAATGGCTGCGGGCCAATAGTCGGGTAAATCGTTTACTATGGTAAAAATTGGATTTAGAACAAATTTTTCGATCAGTTTGCCATAGAGTTTTTGAAAAATAAAAGATTTTACCGAAAAATTTACTTAAAATTGACTTTTACTCGAGTATTGATTGGCCCGCAGCCAATGTAATGAATTATAACGTAAACATATTTTATAGGTAAACAGCATGAAACCACTTGCTACTGCTTTTGGTCCAAATTTCGTAAAAATTATAAAAGTTGGGTATTTTTATAATTACTTAATTACTTATTAATTGTGGTTAAATATTTACTAAATTTTCCATTTATCTGTAGACTTAGATATCAATTTTGAAATATACCGACCAAACGGTACAGTGGTTAAAGTTTTGGTGTTTGGATCAGGTGGTACCGGGTTCGAATCCCGATAGGGGCAGGATGCAAATGGGAATTTCCATCAATAAATTACGATCTGTGATGAAATGGAACACAACTGCGACCCCCTGTCGGAGTGCAAAACTCATGGGCCGACTCATCTTCCATGACAGTATAGGTTGGCATGGAGCTATGCAATGTGCAGATGGTGATAAATTCGGAACTATAGCCGTACGTCCTCGATTTGGTAAGCAATGCGTATATAAATAATAATGTCTCGAAGGACATTAGGTCGAAAAATTGATATGCAATTTAAAAATATCAAATTGAATCTAGCAAAGAAATTAAATTCTATTGGATACGTATCTACTTGAAAAACACGAATATTATCGGGAAAAATTAGATGATCAAATAATCGTATGATACCATTCCTTGACGAAAAAATTAATTTCAAAAATCCCACTAGAAATATCATGGTTGACAAAAGAAAAAAAATCGAAAAAATGTCAAAACATGGAAAAGTTTGCAAACAGGTGATTATGGGACAATATACCATGGATGGCTCAGATTTGTGTAGTTTCCGTGACTTTAGGTAAAAATAATTGCAAATTTTCATGACAAGTGTAGCATTTTTAGAAAATAGTAATTTGTGTGGAAAAATATATTGTTCAGGAGTACTTTTCGATTTTGGTGCATCATTTCTCGAGAAAAACCATGCCTCAGTGTCTTTCTAAATTAGCACGAAATAGGTGCAGTTAAATTTGCCAGCGGAAAATAAGTGATTACTCTACTCGCTCAGTTTACACTGAACTAAACTTGGCCATTAACCAATTTTTGTGAAATTTAATTTCTACGTTGATCTTTGATTTAAATATAAAATTTTCATGAAAATATGGTATCTATGCATTCTACACGATTAAAATGAATTTTAAGCTTAGGAAAAAACGGCTAATTCTTAATTAATACTTGTAAAATTGATGATGAAATGGCCAAGCATAGTTCAGCATGAGCTGATCCTAGAATTTTGGTGAAAGCTTCTTTAAAATCCCTAACCAATACTACTACCCAAATTTCATCGTAATCCGTTAAGAAATGGCGGAAAGATTTCATATAGGTATCGAGTTCCTCTACTTCGGAGATCTTTTAATATTTCATTCCGCTGGGATTTTTTATTTAATGAAAAAAGATACAAAATGAATAAAAAATTTCCGCTGGTAACAAATAATTTCTCTTTTGTGATTTGCTGCCCCTTGTGGCGAGTAGCGTAATCCCTTATTTCCCGCTTGCAAGTTTCCACTATCGTATACAGCATAAAAATTAAAAAACACAATTTACTCCTGACGAAAAGGTATATTGCCACAGAAATAAATTTTTTATATAACTTTTCGCGAAGTAATACCTATTAGGCGATCCTCAAATCATCTAATTTTCCCTAATAATAATATTCATGTTTTATATAACTTGGTACTTGGGACCAACCATTTGGAACCTAATTTCCCGAAATGTTCAACAGTTCTAACTGTTCAATAGCAAAATGTTTCAAATAAGTTATGCATCTCATGACTAAATGATTAAATCTACTACAAACCTCTCTTAACCGGAAACATATTATCCGGAAAAAGATCTAATATCTGGAAAACGGTTTTTTCGTATTCTTACATTTTCTCTTTTATTTACCTTATTTTCCAAAAATGAAATGATTTTTTTTAATAAATACACTGAAGTTTAAAAAATATTAAAATATGCTGTTTTACTATGAAATTATTGAAAAAAATCTTTATCCGGAATTGTTTGCCCCAGTCGTTCCGGATAAAAGAGGTTTCACTTAATATCGATGTAATTTTATTTCGATGAATCGTAAAAACCTCTTTGAGATCCGAAAAACGTCCAAATACACAATTCATCGTAATTATTCATAAGCGCAAGGGGTGGGGTATAATAATCGGAGGCGAAGGGAAATTGGCCTGGAGTGATGGCGTAAGGCAATATCCGGTGGTAATGACGAGGGAGCGGGGGTATTCTCTCCCTCTCTCTCTGGCACTGTATCCCATCAAGGGATTTGGCCGCCTCAAATGAGGTTTCATAATCATATTTTCATTTCGGATAATGAGTGATTAATTCATTGATCCTAAACCAGCCGTGAATTTTTTTTTTTTTTTCGTTGTCACCACCGGGAATCGAACCCGGGACCTCCGGTCGCTGGAGCAAGCATGCTGACCACTTTGCCACCGGGGCGGGGGTATTACCGGGCAGTAATGGCTGGCGGTAATGGACCGTGGGATAATTGGTTGGGGTTGATGGCGGAGGGGGAGGGGATGGGGTAATGTCCCGGGAGTAAGTACAGCTAACCCCCCCCCCCCCCCCCCCATTTTTAAACGATGAGAAAGATTATTCTACTTGTACCAACCCGATTCTAATTCTACTGGAGGTCGAATACTTAAACAACATTCTTGTGAAGAACGACTTTTCTTATAAATATTGATCTTGAGAAAATTCATCATCGAAGTGGTTCTGAATTACATTTGATGTAACAAACCTTTTACTTAGCCATATGGTCGACAATTTCTGAAATTTTCGTTATTCGAGAGAGAAAATCGTTGATTGTTATACAGAATTCTTCAGAAGTTTTGTATCTCCTATTATCGTACTATTCAATGAACCGACACAGTAGTTCTTACAAAATCAAAAAGGTCGCAGTATGCGACTTGATTAACAAAACAAAATGATTGCTACTCAGATTTGTTTTAGTTTTTTAAATTGGTGCTGTTTACATAATTTGACAAACGTATAAGCTGTTGATAAAGATGACGAGCTTCTTGAAATCATGTTTAGAATTTTAACAACTTCACAGAAAATAAATTAATTTTTAAAATTTACGTGTAATTTTATCAAGAAAAGCACCGGATGGAACTAAATTTGGTTTTTAGATTCGCAAGTCCGTAGTTGAATGACACGGTCGAGTAATTTACAAAAATGTTTTACTTAACTTTGTTCGAGCGACATTGAAAACCTTCAAACCCAAAAACTAGGAAGAATGATTTGCCATCAAACAGTTTTTATTATCACAAATGTTTAAAACTTACATAAACCAATTAAACTACCTAATATATAGATAATATATAACAATAACAATGTACTTCAAGGCATCTATTGGATGTCTTAAAAATCCATAACAAACATGTTAAATAACACAATATAGAAAACCAAGCACGCATGAAATCGGCACCGCAACACATTTGAGTCACTCCGTCTCTTACTCAATCAAAAACTACATCAATAAAACAGCTCATCCGTAATATTACATTGGTGATGACTGATGATTCATAAATTCATTAGTTAGCTGGTTTTATATGTTGTTAAGTAAGAAATGTTTGAAAAAAGGTTTACTATAAGATTTTTCAGTCATTATAAATATCGACATTGAAATGTAATTTTAAAACTCGTTCAAACGATGCTTATAATTCATAATTTAAAGAAACTAAGTGATATTAGGATGGAAATGATCCTATAGAAACCATCATAAAAAACATAACGGTATCATCAGATCGCTAATCGGATAAAGCGAAAAATTTAAGAAAGCCACTTTGCAGTTCTGTTGTAAAAAACGATATGAACAAAAATTACCATCATTTGTAGACCCCGAAAGGTGGGTTGTCATCTATTAAATGAGGTTTGTGGTTTCAAATTTGGTGGTCAGGTTGAAGTGCAGGCAAAGGAATTCTCAAAGGGGTCCTTGCTAAGACTAAATGTATGAGGGCTGCGGTCCTTCTACAAGGCGTTTGCGGTGTTGGCCACGGAACCTAGAAAAAACATTTGTTCCGAAAATTCGGACACAAAATACACCAATTCTTCAAACAGTTATTTCGGTACCAGTTCGGAGTTGCTTTTTTAATCAGCAATCTTTTATGCCAATTTGTAATAGATTTAAGATATATTGACAACCGGATCTGCGTACTCAGATTGCACACGCGTCATTTCAACATCTCATTTGTCACCGACCATGACGCGATGGAGGTAAAAACAGAACATGCCAAAGACAATTTCCATGACCAGCTCGAAAGTGTTTTAAACTAAATTTCTCAACACGTTATAAAGATTGTTTTGGGTGAATTCAACAAACAAATCGGCAATGCAGACAGTATTCATCGTGGTACTACCCGCTCAGGCTCGCTACATCTTTTCATTAAGCGAATCTATAAAGGCATATTAAAATCAAATGTTGAAGTTATGGTCAATCAAATCGACTAAATCCACGTATCTAGAAGGCATTTTTGTACGGTCAAAGATATTAAATCAAACGCGGCGCCAACATCGATCATTTGCTGTTGGTTTCAAAATCCTATCCTCAACAAATAATAACCGATTTCAACGAATCTCTGGATAAGAATTGTACAGCTTCAATTCAAAAAAGGATCGCGCACGAAACCAATACCTCTCTCAGCCAACAAAGTAGTTACAAATCAACTACATGGTTATGAGGAAACACTCCAACCGACTATGTAGAAGGAAGAAACGAGAATGGCACAAACAACAAGTGCTTAAAATTCACATCTAATCTGGAGTCCCTATTAAACGGGCAGGCGTTATCCTCAAGTGTTTAACCAACATTATTGAATCAGCCTGATCCCACTGTACAGTTGACATCACCACCCGCTGCTAAATTATCATCATCATTATACATATCAAAAATTATCAGCCACCTTTTGAGGATGGCATCTGTAAAGAAATGCTCACGAATGGCGGCGAATACTTCTTCTATCGTATGTTTCTCTGGTTTCATCGATTTGGTTCTAAGAGAAAATTCTAGATGAGTGCAAAATAGCCCCAATCGCCACTACATAAAAAGAGAGATGAGTCCGATTGAATTGTAACAGCTTTCGCGGAATAGCCTTCCTCGATACCGTCTTATCAATTTATAGTGAGAGTATTTTGGACGGTTATCAGTGCGGGTTTCGTCCAGACAGGTCGATCACCTACCTTTCTCTGTGAGGATTGTGTTGGAAAAATGCACCGAAAGAGGCATCACATTTTGTATTCATAGATGTTTAGCAGTCCTATGCTAATATCCAGAGGAACACATGTCTTGTCACATTTAGGTATTCGCTCAAAATTTATAACCATGTACAATGTATTAATAGATGATTCTAAAAGCATGGTAATAATCAATGGCAAGCTCTCAGAAGCTTTCGAAATAACATCAGGAGTTTTGGAAAGGAGACCCAATAGTCCAAACTCTTTTAAACTAGCGCAACGGAGCTCCTTATATCACAAATCAAGTTACATATTAGCTTACGCGGATAATACATGCATTCTGGGTCGTAACATCGTGTCTCTTAAAGAAGTTCGATGTTCTTGTTGGAAAGAACAACCCAACAAATTGGCGTCCAAAAGGTGAATGAGTTTAGACACTTGGAATCGATGGTAAATGTGCAGAACTCAGTCTGTGCGCCCATAGCATCGCGAATCTTAAAATTTTTAAGTCTCGCAATATATTGCGCAAAACAAAATTAACAAATTATATGTATACAAAGTGCTGATAAGACCAGAGTCACTTTTACCAGCGAATCTTGGATACTAGCAACCCGGGCAGCCAAAAGCTTGCTTTTTTAGCCTAAATTAAATTGTTCAATTCTGGAGGGAGAAATATTCCGGATGCGTCTGAATTTCGAGATTAGAAATGATCTGAACAACATCGATATAATTGTAACAATAAAATCGTCAAGGCTTAGCTCGATCATGAAAGGATGACGTTGAACAACATTGGAACCTTCAAACTCTTGAATATAGAGGAGCACCTGTTAAGACGAAGCTTTCAAATTCCATATTTTGCTTTAATTTGTTAAACCTCTTAAAAAAATGTGAGGAGACCTTATATGCTAAGATTCAACCACTTTTAATTATTCTGAGCAAAACAATATACGCTACGATATTATAAATTTGGTTAGTTCTCGTCTTTGTTATGTGGTTTGACGTTACCAAAGGACTTTTTAACAACTTGCTTGGTTACGGAAATATTTCATATCAGAAGAGGTATCTTGACTAGCGATTCGACAAATTTAGCGATTCTAAGGGGATAAGGCTCAATAGGATTGTCATTAGCCCTCGGCTGACGAAATAAATGAAGACACTGCTTATATAAATTACCTATATGGGTAATAGTGAGTTCCTTTTGAAGCGTGTGCTAACCAATTTAATTGTTCGAATTACAATGATATTGACGAGTGGTTAAATTAATGGCGGAAAATTATTTTTAGGCCCACTTAATTGGAATCTTTTCAAACGTCAAACTTATACCAAAAAAATAACAATAGATATTGGGGCTGATTTCAACACTGTAAATTATTGTAAATGGTTAAAAGATAAAGATCTGGTAATTCCCTGCCCCCTGGATATTTTCTGGCAGCAGAAGACAGACATTTTAATTTCTCACACAGTAGAACACGAAACATTAAATAAAGTGCCTTTAGCTCAACGAAAACAAGATCCTTAGCGAAATTAAAATTGTGAATTAAAAATTGCGAATTCAATAAATATTAGCATGATGTGGATTTACTTATTTAAGGTGTGGATTTACAAATCCAGTTAGTAATGTTTCGGCAATGTTCGTACTAATATAAGTTCCGCGCACTCGGTGGAGTGACTTTGTGTCACCACATATCTCTCGTCAAATAAACGTATACTTGTAGTAATTTTGCAATATACTCGGTAAACTAGCGTACTTCACTGGCTATCGTAACTTCGATCTCCTGTAACATTTACACAAGGATCGGTATAATTCACTTAGTTATGCTGATGAAATAATTTTAATTCTGGTTAGAATGGATATCTTTGTAATGTCCTTTCATGGGTTTCATTGATAACCGAAATGCTAACTATAAGATGCGAAATCCTGCTATGAGAAAAATTCCCTGTGCAATGGTTGAGAAATCCATCATTCATACAATTTTTCTACTTGACTTATATGTTATCTGAAGCATGCAGGAAGCTTCAGTTAGACTTTCGCGTTTAAGGATCATGATCCGATGAACTTGTATAATGGTCATTTGGTCTGAAAAATTATTTTGGGGCTTACCGTTTTATTACTCCTAATAAATTTGGTACGTTGAATAAAGTTTTATACGTTTTGGTATTCTCGATTAGTTTGCTGAATTCCTCTCCAATATCCCCATATTATGACATATTTTCAAATATGGAGACAGCCGTTAGACCCAATAATTGTGTGTATAGACAACTGTAGCAGAGAATTTTTCGAATTTCAAAATGAAATATTGCATACCGATTAAGACAAATTTGTGCGCTCAAGGGAAAAATAGTGCTAGTCCTGGAGCCGTGAACGCAGAAAAATAAAATTTCAAATTTGGCCTTAAAGAATAAAAAAACAAAACCCAATTTCCCAGAAAAACTCAGAAATCATTTAAGCCAAACTTAAACATTTTTTAAAAGTTGCTAAACTGATAAAATTTGTGCTTTTCATATAAATACTAGTGGACCCGACGGACGTGCCCGAACGTTGGCTTGCCTGCTATAAGCGGGTTCAGCAAAAGTTTCTACGATATTCGAAGTTTCCAAAAACTACATATATACTAAGTGACATTTGACATTGAGTTAGATATTTCAATCTTTTCAATTCTCATGTCATGGCCGGACGATATTTGGTGCTTGTCATTGGCACATTTGGCGAAAGAGGGGGTACTTTTCGTGAGATTGTAGTTGTTGCATGTGTGTAAATGTCTGACGGTTGTGTTTTTCATATGTATATTAGCTGTGTGGAGAAGAGTGTGCGGAACTCAGTTGGTGGGTGAGCTCATAATGGATTTATTAAAAATTGTGTTCAAAGTTGGTCAAATAGTGCTACTTACCGGGTCCAATTGTGAATCTAAACCATCCAGGGACCCACTCAAAAACACACTAAACATTTCATTAAAATTGTTCCAGCCGTTTAGGAGGAGTTCAATCACATACATACGTACAGAAAATTTTGGGGTGGTGGGGGGTGGTGAAATTTTGGGGTTATATGTTTTAATATGCGAAAAATCTTAAAAAATTAAAAAAACAAAATTTTGTCAAAAAATAGAAAAGTTAAATCCTCGAACACGATCACAGTGCCACCTACCAGGCACAATTGTAAATCTAAACCATCCAGGAATCCATTCACACACATAAAATTTCATTAAAATCGGTGCAGCCGTTTAGGAGGAGTTCAATCACAAAAAATCGTACATAAGAATTATATCTATAAAGATTGGACGGTGATGGGGGTGGTGAAATTTTGGGGTTATATGTTCTGATATGTGAAATATATAAAATCGTGTACGAATCCATGCCGAACGCCCGAAATTCGTTACATTTGGTGTCAGAAGTGAGATTTTGCAAATACCAACAGAAATGAGCTTAGTGCTGCTGAGACGTGAGCTTTCAGCCGAAGGAAATAGAAAAGAGGTACTATCGAGGCTGCAAAACGTTAGATGGAAGGAGGAAGCTCTAGCATACAGAGACGCATTTGAAGAGCGATCACGATCACCGTCACCGACACCTGCTTCATAACCATCAGGGATGACGCATGTTGACCCAAAAGATAAAAAAAATGAAATAGAAAAATTGAAAGCTGTGATTAGGGCTGTTACAAAAGGACAAGAAATTAAAAACTGATTATATGCCCGAGTTGAAGAGTTCGAATTAAAAATCAAGAAAAAAGTAGAAAGTGAAATTAAATAATTCAACACCAGCTTTGTAAGGCCCGACTCAAAAACAAAAGGAATAGATTCACAGATTTCACTAAACGTTGTTGCCGGCAGCCGGAATGAAATTTTGAAGAATGCAGTGGTGTACGCGGCACTCAACATATAGAGAGTTGTTACGATCGAGTCGCGACAGAGTTGAGCCTGGGAAACAACATAGGAGTCGGAAGTTTATCCACTGAATCAAAATTGGAGCAAAAATTCAATTCGGACATCGTTACAGTGATAGAGGAGCTGGTGGAGCGAGAAATGAAAAAAAATTTCTATAGCTTACGGAGTCAAAATTGAGTCGATCAAGTGTGAAGCCAGGTGGTATCAAAAGTCAAAGAAGATGCTTTAGATGAGGGAAGCTAGTGAGAGGAACGGCAAGAGGAATTTGGGCAAGAGCAACAGATAGCGGGAATAAAGAAAATCAGAGGGTTAAAGAAACAAACAAGACCCTGCAAAAGCTTAATTTTAGCTCGAAAAGTGCAAGTTTGCATAAAGAAAGTGTAAGGTCATAAAAAAGGAGGGACAAATTGGCTTGGAGCAAAAATGTTTGGGAGAGACCAAGCAGAGAATTCCAGTACGATTATTGAGAGTGAGTGAGAGGAATTATGAAACTTTCCAATATGCCGTTGTTTAATTTTATAAAGTTTCAAAGGATTAACTAATTTATTTTTCATAAATCTTGTTTCCAAAAAGACCATCCAAAGATCTGTGGATTCTGATGTATAGACTACCCCCACAAATTATAACTTCAACGGATTATAATATAAATCAAACATTGTTTTATAATCAAAAAAGGAATTAAACAATTTTATTTAATTTATAACAGCAACAACAACAACAAAAACGAGATAGCACCGGCGCCTTATGTTAAATTTTCTCTTTCACTTAGCATTTTTAAGAAAAACCTTTAAATAAATGGAATTTTTCTTAAACATTTTTTTTTGTTTTTGTTATTTTATTCTATCTCCTAAATGATCAAAGTGGAAACTTTAATTTCTTGTGGTTTTGATTATTTTATTTTAAGTATTAAAATTTACATATTCATCAACAATCTTTTTTTCTGTTTAAATTTTTTTTTTTTTTAGATTATACATAAACCAAACAAGAAAATCGGCGCATTAATAAAGATCACACAAAATAAAAGAAATGAAAAAAAAATATATATATAAAAGAATATAATAAGATTTCGATTAACAAACGTAAATAACAAATCAATATAAGAAATAAGGATATATAGTTGATGATATAATTAATATAAAATTCGCTGTGGTAATATGAAAGGTGACGAAATTTTGTGCACGCCGCCGTAAACATTAGTCATTTTGGTAAAAAAAAAAAAATATATTATAAACGAACGGCGGTAGCCCCATTTGAAGTTTGCCTATAAAATAAAGTTCGGGATACACAAAAACAATTGCTTAATTTAATTACCGAATAAAATGTGTTTTTTTTATTCCATAAAAAAATAAAAAAAACAAAAGTTTGCCGTAGCCTACTATATAGAGTAGAGTAGAGAACTATATCGAACATCATAAAAAAAAACAAAACCCGAAAACATATCAAACAGATTATAAATTTATATTTGACAGGTCAATAAACCATGAAATGCACTATAAAAATGTTAAAAGGCAGCAGCATTAAATAAAAATAAAAAACACACACCAAAATAAATAAAAATTTTGTGGTTCGTATTTTAATGCGTTTCCCATTCCAATTCCAAACGGAATAAAATAAAGCTGTTGTATGTCTTTATTATTACATTTACACTCGCGTATATAAAATACTCTCTTTCTAAGTTCCGATCTACATTTTTTTTTTGATTCTTAAGTATTTTGTTCATTCTTAATGGATGTAATAAAAATAGAAAATACTTTCTTTTTATTATCGAAAAAATAGAAATAAAATAATTAAGATTATTATTTATATGTTATTATTGTAGTATTCCATTATTATTTTATATACTCTATAATCCAATCATATTAAGGGCGCTTCTTTATATCTTTCACAAAAAAAACACAATGTGTTTATAAACAAGATTGGTAAAGAACCTATCTCCATAATGTTATTGTTATTATATTTGTTGTTGATGTTTCTTTAAGCATTTTTTTTTTGTCTTATAAATTTACTTATTTTAAATGGCGCCTTGCTCATGATAACGCACGGCTAATGGAAAGAATCTGTTTTATATATTCTCTTCTCTGTATTGTATTTTTTTTTATTTTTATGAAGAAGAACCATCCAACAGTTTTTTTTATATAGAATTTCCCGCCGATTAAATGTCTATTCTAAAGTTCAACATAAGTCTTGTACTCGAAATTTTTAAATAACATTTGTAATTTTTAAGAATGAAAGGGGTAACAAAACAAGCGAATGGTAAGATGACATTAATGTTTTGAGTTACAATTATCGTATTAATTTGAGTAGATTAATGTGAAATCTTTTTAGTTTTGTAAAAAAAAATTGGCATCTCTCGAAATCTCACGATAATTTTGTGTTGGACATACTGAATTGATTACCGTGAACAGAAACAACCAATTTGTCAAAAATTGTAGTGTTAATCAATTAGTAATGAATTTGGCTTAGTTGCTTAACGAAGTAATCTGAATAGTAGAAAAAATCAATTTATTTGTATCAGAACGGAATTCGATTGTAGAAGCTGATAACCGGACTAATTTGTCAAGCCTTTATTGATGTTGTACGTAAAGTCGTAAACTGTATTTCGTATGTTTTTAAAATTTTAAATTTGTTTAAATCTTTAATTTTAATTTAAAACTGACTTGTAACCAACTCGTAATTAAAAAGGTGTAGATAGACAATTTGACGATCGTACAAGTTCGAAAAGCGCCGCTGGTGAATCAGATTGAAACTAACTTAACTACAAAAAATAACATGTGATCGATACGCCGAAAAATCAAGGATATACATTATGCAATAGATTCATGTACATATATTATATTACATATGCCACAAAATCACTAATTATATAAAATCTATAACATTTTTAATTTATATATGTAATTAAACAAAATTAAACTAAGCCAAGCTAGCACAGTAAAACGAATAAACTATGGCGAGTGTCGCTGATTGTTTATCTTATTTATGCATGTGGCATAAATGTAAAAATTTGTAGTTATCATAGTTCAAAAAAATTCCGCTACGTGGAATCCGTGATGCTCCAATCGTCAATTGACGATTGTAAAAGTAGGATACACGCTTCTAGCGGAAAAAAATAAATGTGGCCCGGTTATATTGCCATTTTGACAGTGATAAATGCTATGCAAAATAAGTGAATTACTGATGAGGTAAATATAAGTTTATTTAATTAAAAAGTGGTTATATAAAACTATTAATATCATAAATATTGCGTACAATATACATATTTTTTAATAATTAAGTAACAAAAACATGTTTGTTTCTAGTTTATGTAATAATATTATCTATTTCATATGAACTTTTCAGTAAACATAACCAAACTTTTTTTTGTTTGCAAAATATTTAAATTTGTCTGTATATATGTATGTAGTCAATTTATTTATAGAATTGGTTAATTAATGCTCAAGTTAATCTTTCCAACATATTCCCAGGATCTTGGATAATAAATGTTACGAAATAGCATGCACTATGCGACGATATATCAGAAATAGTTACAATTTCCTTTCTACAAATAATAAGCTATTTTGGAGGATGCAATAGGTCAATTCGTGACGGAGAAGAAATTGTGAATGCTAACTGGGTATATGCAATCGGTATACCGAAATACACCATCACGCCATCTAATAATCGGATTTGTTGTGTGATATATGCGTACACATTTAACGCTCGACAACCAACAACATTTCTTAAAAATCCAGAAATCAGTGACCGAAGCAGTTAAAATTTGTAGCTCTACTAAAGCACAAACGAGTGCATGTTGGCTGGTAGAGCGTAAGCTGCGAATTACCGGTAGCATTTCATATGCCCTATTTACGTATTCTTACAATACAAAGTCAAACTGGGAAAAGAAGCTTATCTCTATTTGCAATGGCACATTTAAGGGAAACAAGGCGACCAGGTGCGGAAAATATGCAGAGAAAGTAGCAAAGAAAACTTTTGCGAATCATTTTAAAATATTGGAAACGGGCTTAATGATTTCTCCTGATCTGCCTTTTTTGGCATACAGCCCCGATGCGCTTTCATTTGATGGATATCAATGGAAGTTGGTTGAAATAAAATCTCTAGTAAAAGGACGAGAAGTAGAAGCTAAATCATTAATTTCAGAACTAAAATATTTATACAATGATATGACGATGATATGACTATGGCCAGATCCAGCTAGGATTGGCAACCACAAATTTAAATTCATGCGATTTAATTATATTTGCAACCAAAAATAATTCGTATGAAATAATTACAGTTCCAAGAGACCAAAGTTTCATTGAAACATATATTCATACACTCTGTGATATCTATTTCAGAAATGTGATGCCTTATTTTATAAGAATAAAATTTCAGAAGTTTTACGCCATCTATTGACAACTGGTATGAATTAACATGAAGTTAGTATAAACTATGCGCCTGACGCCGATTTCCTTGTTCAAAGTTCTGATTAACCGAATTAATGGCTAATTCATACCAGTGGTTCAGAGATAGCACTAAGCAAATCACGTCTTATGTTTAATTAAATTTTTTGTTTTCATGTTCTGTTTTCTGAACCCTAGAGGCACATATCAATAATTTTTGAAAACCGACCATCAATTTAGATAGTCGGAAATTTAAAAAAAATCGGCGTCAGGTGACCGGCTTTAGTTAGTAATTTAGTCGAAAAGTATTAGAGGTTTTAATTATGTGTCTGACGTCGATTTTTTTTGTTATAAGCCGTGTTATTTTTAATTCAATTTTTCGAGGTCGCGAACATGTAGGTTAGAAATTTTAATGCATAAGGCCTCTATATATCACAAAAAATTATTACAAGAAAACCATCAAACTTTTTCGATGAATTCTTGTGTTATGCAATTTCATCTAAGATATTTAATTAAAAACAAAAAAGGTTTAATTTCTAATTTGACTAACTTTGGGTTAAGCTATCGCGATATCGAGCAACTGTTTTTCAAAAAAACATGGCTAACATTTCTAAGTAAATTAGTGGTCAGTTCATGCTAGCCACCAAAAGATGTCTCTAATATTCAGAAATCAAATCAGGCTTGACGTTCAGTTCTAAACTGCAAAATTAGTTCAGATTTATCAATCTTCAATTAGAAATATTTTGGTGATTTATTAATCTTAATTTATTTAGCAAATTTTATTTAATACTCAGGCGTATGACCGAGATCCGTTCAGAATGGCATAATTTAAAAATGCATTTTTCAAAACGACATATTTAAAAACTGCATCAGGTACAAAACAGCATTTTTCAAAGCGGCATACGGGTTAAAACGGCATTTTAAAATGGCATATTTCAGAATGACATTTTCCAAAACTACATATTTCAAAAAGGCATTTTTCAAAACGACATTTTTTAAAACTGCAAAATGTAAAATGCAATCTTTTAATCGATTATGAATCAAGACCCACCTTTTTCTTAATTTTTAGAATACGAGCAACAGGTATGGTTATTTATTAACGGAACACGATGAAATTTGACATGAATAATTTTTTTGAACAATTCTTGGATTAAATTCTAGGATAAAACCAAATGAAAAGGAACTTGCCAATTTCTTAGTCGGCTAAGATCAGATTTCACATTTTCTTTGGTAGGGTTGAATTTACAAATGCTTTGGAATAAAATTTATAAAATTAAATTGATTATGACAAATTTCTTCTATATGTTTTATATAAACACTTCAGTAGCTGTAGTAGTATAAGAAAGGTGTTTACCTTCTTGGAATTACAAATTATTTCAAGATTTATTTTGCATGTAATATTCTCCATCACCTAAATTTTTATATAGGGCTTCTAGTTAGTTACCACAATTGCATGATCGTAGCGGATTACTCCCTATTGGAATATACCTCATGCATGTATTTTCTTAATTTATCGGGTTTATCGAAAAAACCGATTCAAAGAAATTAGTTTCAAGATATGTAGCGTTATTAATAAACGTCGCCACTTTAATTTTAGTGCCTACGTCGTTTTGAAATATGCAATTTTGAAAAACGCTGTTTTGAACCTTATGCCGTTTTGACATATGCAGTTTTAAAATATGCCATTTTGACCGGGACCCAGTATGAGTTAACCGTCAATTTAGTCAGCCGAAAATTTAAATAAAAAAAATGCATGATGCACACAGTAAAAACGATAATTTCAGAATAAATACAAATTTTTTATTAAACATAGCCACATACAGCAACATAGGTTTTTTGACCTCTACTGACATTTGGCGGAACTAAAATAATATGGAGTTGAAATAGAAGTCAATTAAATATGAACCAGGTACATTATTGATGAGACCGAATTGGATGATAGAAATGGGTCCTAAATTAAAATTTTTATATGTGGTGAAATTTTAAGTGGGTTCATCATACTGATGTTTGTCATGAGGATGTTGTCCCGTTTGATCATGTGCTCACTATATTGAATGTTTAACGGGGACAGTTGCAAAATCGCGTTCTTTTACAGCCAATGAGTGTTAGGCTAGGTCTAACGTATGAGTAGGTATTAACGAATTATACTAATATCAAATTATAAACTTATTTTGCCCTTTAGATAATAAGACGATTACCTATTAGCTAGACAGCAAGTTTGTCAGACTAACTGACGTAAAGTAAGAAAAAAATAATGCGAAAATTTAGATTTTAATATCAATTCTTAGGTTGTTGACATAGTCTACATTGTCGACGTCAGTTACACAGAAAATCGCTATGTAATCTACTTGATAGATTACGTGTCAACAACTATGTAGATTACATTCTGTAATCTACTCTGCCCAACCCTGGTAACACCCAATGAGAACACTCGATCGAGTTCTTTTCCTTTTTCAGCTTCCACAGCTGGAGACACAACATAATATCTTTGCTTGATGGGCTTAGCATATCCAACATCAATGTATAGTGTTTAAGTAAATGTGTTCAACCCGTGTTTCGTTAGCTGTTTCGGATACAACATGCGAAGAAGAAATATTTTGAGAAGGTAAAAGTAGGTTAGAAATAGCCGAGTAGTAATTCTTATTATGAAGAATCGACTAAAATCAATGCCAAGGTACAATTCCTGACTTAAGTTGGGAGCTAGAAGTAACGACATAATAATGATTTGACCAGCAAACGTGACGGTAACCCTGATATGTCCAATTATTCGCTCATAGTCACCATTTGCGGTTTTTATGGTTGCTGGAAGATGGTGAAAATGTATGGTAGGATCTTTAAGAATTTTCTCGCAGTTTGTCCCAAGAATGGAGGCATTGGCACCGCTGTCTAATAACCCTCGCATTTTATTACCCAAGAATTTCATTTCTGCGTATGAACCGTCCGTCCTTACCATCAGATAAAAAAGATTCAGCAATTTGTGTTGTATCTGTGAATATTGTAAATGCTGGATATGTCTTCTAAGGATGTTTGAGGCTCGAGTGATACCTGCCGTTCTTGTTTACCCTCCTCCCCCCCTAACTTCAACACCAATTTTTATCAAAATCGTGCGAGATAAAAAAAAAATTAAAAAGACGATTTTCTAAACAAATTTTTGTGAAATCAGGACCCCATCGCAATCGATTCCTGATACTTGTAAAACCTCCATCAGCAATTTTCATCAAAGTAGTTCAGCTGTGAAAAATGAGAAACACACTTGAGATCGTCAAGCGGGTTTATTAAATGACCAATTCCCGTTTCTTTTTTGACAGCGTGTATATATATCAATTAAATTTTAGCGCTTTTGAATATATTGGAAATGTCAAATATTAAATATCGAAATGTCAAATTTATGTCAGTATACGGACAGTAATCGAAATTAAACAAATGGCAGAAAATGAAATTATTTCACTTATGTCAAAATTACTACAAAAAATTAAAATTATCACAGCATTCGGACGGGGGTCCTAATAATCAAATTGTCTATTGAATCTTGAAAAATTACCGTGGGAAACGTAATAATGACTAACGTAAGACAGATTGATAAAATAAACACATAGGTTTAGTGAACTTTTGCTGTTTATCGGATTGACTACGTAAATTGTCAAAGTAGATTCCCATAATATATAATTGGATTAATTAATGAGCTTGAAAGAGATAAAGTTCATGCCTATTGGATCATGTCAGCTTATACCTCAACGTCATGAGTCATCTAAAACCGTTGTGTATACGGCTAATTATCTCTTGTTTAATTGAAAGAACAATATAATTCAAAATGTCTATATATTTAGATAATTTTTGAAATTAATTTTCTGGTTCTTAAAATTTTTCAAATAGTCAGCTTGTTTATTGACCCCCATTACTTGTGTGAACCGCAGCCTCCAGCTGAACTATTTGGAATTATAGTTAAACAGAAAGGTCGCACATATAATAAGATAAAAAACCGCATGTTAAAATATCTTGAAAGAATAAAGAAATTCACATCGCACACACCACACAAGTGATCGAGAACATAAAATATTTAGCCACTTGAGATTTTTTGTTAAGATAGATGTCCGCCTTTAATCTACGAGTAAATTAAAATCGATTATAAATACTTACGATTTTGTAGTTCAACCCAAAATTGTCGAGAAGCGATTTTTCAATCATCAATTTTCATGAGAATTAGCACGGTACGCACCTGAAAATGAAACAAAAATAAAATGAATAAAAAAAAATGTTTGTATATGTTATGCATGTTATGATCATAGAGCGAGAAATAAATATTAATTGTGTGGGTGGTCCATTAGCATTTTTTGTTTTATTCGTGCGATGTCGCTGATATTGAACATTAATTATAGTCCTTTTATGATTTCGTCGATGCCGATATTATTTGTATTTTTTGTTGTTGTTGCTGATTAATCCGATAAAATAAATTCTTATGTAATATATATATACGAGTATATAAAACATGAAAATGGAAGTTAGGTATATACGGAAAAGGTGATTTCGCGCAAGGGGTGACAGAACATGCCCTACATATATACATTTTGTGTATATATGGCATGCGTTATTCCATTAATCAATATATGGTATATTATTATGTACAAATCGTAATTTGTATCGTAAGACGCGCCTCTAAAATTTTTATGCGGTCGTGTATTACGTTTGAGTGCCATGTTTCTATTTATAATAAAACACGAAACACTATATTTTTTTCTTTTCTGTCCTATCTCCCCGCCACTTTTACATATACGTACATACACAACATACACGAATATCTAATATGCTGACCATATTTTTTTCTTATTAATAATTCATATTTTAAGTTTTTTTTGTTTCTTCATCTACATCAAATAGTTAAGTATCCCACCTGAATATATTATTAGCTTCTAAACTAAAATAAAAAAAACATAAAAAATTTTAAGCCAATCACCAAAACAAAAAATGAAAACCAACAACAAAACGTATACGTAAGAACCATAAGTTCATTAATCATAAAAATACAAGAAAAAGGTATGCGGTCGGTTTCTCGTTGTGGTTGTTGTTGTTGTTATATGTTGCTTGTTTAGTTCTTGAACAGAAACTTACAAAAAAGAAAAATTCTTTCGTAACTCGGCAGCGCGCGCACATGCAAACATAAAAGTAGTAAGTAGTATTTCTGTTGTACGGTTAAATATTTTTTTTGCGTTTAATAAATTAGTTATGATTGATACAGTTGAAAGTCGTCAAGGATTTATTATTTTGGTGAATGATTTCGTGATGATATCATTGGTACGGTATATCGTATCGATTAAGTGTCTTAGATTAATCATGGTATGTGAACTTTAGGTAGGACGATGTTCTCACTAACATACTCAATTTTGATTTGGATCTGTCACTTTCACCACATTAATTTTGATTATACGTTGTGTCAAAGCAACCTAGGTTATCAAGCTATAATGTACAATGTGCGGCGAGCTTTTATAGAATAACAAAAGTGAAAGTTCCCTTCAAATTGCTTCTGTTAATTTTAACATGTATACATAGATTCTTCTGTACCGAATATTTTTAAAGGAGTTATCCTGCAATTCCGTTTTGCAAATCTCGAATTCAAGATATTGATTTGAAAATAGGAGTTTTTCTTTTCAAATCCTTGCTTAGTTAAAATTTTAATATTTTTAAAATTAGGCCAAATCTAAACGTCTAACTTTAAAAATATTAAAATTTTCACTAACCTAGGATTTGAAAAGAAGGCATTCTTTCATCTAACTTTAAAAATATATGAATTTTCGACTTATAGATGGAAAATAGATCAATGTACGGAACAATCATAATAAAACCATTACAGTAAAAAACAAAATAAATATAAAAATGTTGACTACTCAAGGATTTGCAAATATTAAGGACAAAGCCGTAACTACTATGGCTGTAAATCTGAAAATCTGAAATGGACGAACATAAATAAATAACATATGACACGTTAAAAACACCCAGTCGCAACTTCTTTACTGGTTACCACCAGGAATCGAACCCGGGACACCCGAGTCACAGAGCTAGAACACTACTTCCTAAGCTAACGAGGGCGACAAAGAAGTAATTTTTCTTGTTTGGTTTGGATTTCAAAGGTAAATTTCGATTTTACTGCATAAAGCGAGAATACTAAACTAAAAATATCGATAATACAGATCCAAATCAAAAGCTTTTATAACTTCTATCAGAGCCATCTAGATTAATAGAGCCTCCTTGTTCGAGCTTTTTTTTTCGGGAGAGGGACAAAATCCCGATATTTATAATCCCGAAGGTACAAAATCCCGAAGATTTATAAAAATCCCGAAGTATTAAAATTCCGAGGGTATAAAATCCCGAGGATACAAAATCCCGAGGGTACAAAATCCCGGGGATACAAAATCCCGAGGGTATAAAATCCCGAAATATCAAAATCCCGAGGGACAAAATCCCGAATACCTATGAAAAATTCAAAGTCTATTTGTTAGAAAATTTTGGCTGTTATTGCAAATTTTAAAAACGCATCAACGTATTGGCCCAATATTAGTATACATTTGCTCAATAGGCGATATTTTATAAGGATGCCCCACTAAATCCTGTGCTGCCATCTAATGGATATTTCAATTTTTTACGTACTTTTATTTCCGCTTTGGTTTAAAATTTAATTTAAATTTGTTTAAGGTGGTTATAATTTGAACTAAAAACAAAATATGTGTCATTAATATATTGTATATAATCCGCTCCTACGTGCGGCACGCAGTGCGACATGTTTGCTGATCTCCGCTCCTACGTACCCCGAAATTCAAATCTAAAGCCCCTCGGAGGGCTAACTCGTGAGAGTTATCGAAGCCGTTAGCCTCTACAATTATTGCATTTCAAAATTTTGCATTAATAAAATATTGCTTTTTTTATTAATCTTCCATTATCTTCCAATTGTACCACTATTTCCTTCCCTTCCCACTCTTAATTTCATATATTTTTGATTAAAAATTATTTTACCATCGATTAACGAATAAAATTTAACATTTTATTTCATTTATATTTCAATAGATGGCACTAGTTGACATTCCGGTCCGATTCCGCGCGTAATTCAATTTTATTCGGGATTTGCTCGGGATTACGGTATTTTGTCCTTTCAGGATTTTGTCCCTCGGGATTATGTACCTTCGGGATTTTATACCCTCGGGATTTTGTACTAACGGAATTTTGTACCCTCGGGATTTTGTACCATCGGGATTTTGTATCCTCGGGATTATGACTCTCGGGATTTTGTTCCGCGGGATTTTGTCTTTCGGGAATATGTCACCAACCCCTTTTTTTCCACTAAACTTAAAATATTGGGTATACAAATTTATATTTCCCATTGAAAATAATGAAAAATGTCCAATTTTATTTGTTAGTTTACGTCTATTTGAATCATGAGCTTTTCTAATGTTTTACTACAGAAAAATAGAGAGAAGTTCAAACTTTAATTAGTTCAAAATAGGATACAAGAAAACCCTTAAAAATATGTAAAAATCGGCTTGGAAAGTGAAAAGTACTTAATGAGCTTTTATAAGTTTTGTTGTTTTATTACGTCATGGTTTTCAATACAATATGAGTCTCTTTCCATTCTCTTTCTAAAAACACGATAGCAGTGAAAACAAGAAAAACATTAATTTTTGTAAATCAGTTTTAATTTTTATTATTTCTAAATAACAACATTCAGTCAGTCGCCAGCTCATCACTTAAATGTGGTTGGGTAAACACGCGGGCGGCGAATCTGGCATCATTTTCAGCGGTGATAAATGAAGAAACATTGTAACGGCTGCATTTGACTGGTGGTGCGATATGTACATTATTTGATTCTGTGATGGTAAATAATAGACTTATTAGCTTATGTTGTCGAGCGATAGTACATTGTTATATTCAAAATACATAGGTCAGTAAACTTGAATTGCCAAATACTATCGAAATGGAAATTAATTTTTTGATTGTGTGGTACCGACTTTACTGCATAATATGGGTATATAGATTTGTGTGTATCTTGAGTTATGCATTTTTCTTGTGTAACTTGGATTATATACTAATAGTACATGGTACAATCGTGACCAACAACAAATACCAACTCATAATTTGATTATGTGCGAGTATATTATGTACTGGCAAATGTTTATCTATTTGTATTTGGTTGCACAAACAAAAAAATTAAACTTGCTATTCATTTAACAAGAAGTTCCGCAAGAGCATGTTTGGTTATCAAAAATTAAAATTGTGTTTAAAACAAAGTGAACCACATGCTGGGAAGGTAAACCTAAATTATAATTCCATCCGCAAAAAACTGATAATTTCTTTGATGTGCAATTTTTTTTTTGTGAATTGGTAAGCACTCTGAATTTTTCCTCTTAAATTCGGTTCCATTAATTACAAGACCAACATTTTTTTTAATTGTGTTAGCTAAGTTTTGCATCCGTGGTCCAAGTTAGTTACCGCTAATTTTGGAGGAAGTGTACGTAGTACAGTAATACCCCCGGAATAAAAATTCGTTTCTTGCGGGTAAGTTTTTTTGGTTGAATCTTTATTTAACGGGGAATTAACACCATACTTATCTCCTCATATACATAGAACATACATTTTTTGACACCGCTACTCAAAATAAAGAATTCTATCGCACATACCGGTAATTGAGTTAGCACCGATCATCTGGATTTCCAATAGGCGTGCTATCGGGCACTATACAGCATAAGCCACATCAAGATAATCATCTACAACTTACGAATCAACTTTAAATACCGATCGTCATATAATGTTGTGTTGTGTGTGTATAGTGTTAGTGGTTCTTTAGAACGAAAGAAAATTATCGTTCAGTAAATACATATATAAAAAAAAAATATTTTTTGGTGAAAAATTAAAATTATTAGTTTGTCAAAAATACGAGTTCGATTGTATGTTATAGAATTAACTGTGTATCTTATAGAATCAGTGTTCTTGAAAAGGTTATTCGGAGCCACGTATATAATTTCAATTTTTAGGCACCCCAAACAACCTCAGAGTACTCTTAGGCGGAATTTGGTGTGGTGAGTTTTTCTTTATATTTTCATTATTATATTATAGTATCTTGAATATTACATACTGGTTATTAGTTTGGCTCCCAATTCCGTTAGATATACAAAACGTTAATATATTTTCATAAATTCAAATATAAACTTAAATACTAAATCTTAAAAAAATAAATAAATATATAATGATAAAATTTCAATTAGTTTGTAATTATAATTTTTCTGTTTAATAATAATAAATTAAAGTTAATATGGAATAAATTTTTTTAATGTGAAGATGATATGGGATATGTGGGGAAAATGTGAGTGCTCTTAAATCAAGTGGTAAAAAAAAATACGTGTAAATTTTGTAGACCTTACTTTTTTACGACGGCTATGTGAACCTCCCAAACCAACTGTAAGCTACCTATTTTAAACACGTAATAGTCGTCAAGGTCTGTAACAACATAGCCATTTCGATAGCGGCTTTTACATGAGCGATGCAGAGTTAGAAATTTTGCTACAATTTTTAATGCAACCCTTGCATTAAGTCTTATACAATGCAAAATTTCTATATAATCTGAACGCCTATTTTGATCCAGAATTGGGAGATGAAACCACAAATTTGTGTATACATATACGACGTATAATACCAGAGCCCTCTATGATTTTGAAGAGCCGTAATATTAAAAAGAGAGCTTTCAGTAGAGGGGAAGCTTTTATTGAATTACTATAAGAAACCGTGGTAATTGGACAATTTTTGAACATGAATTTATGAATAAAAAATTAAAAAAATCATCTAAATTTTAATTTTATATATTTAATAAACTATTCAAAGAACATATATTTGAAAATCAGCCATCATAATGTAGTATTTATTTGGTAAATTTAAACTAAAGCGCAGCATAAATTTATTAATTTTCTATAAAAATGAGCTTTTCGTTTAGTTGTGTAGGTTTATAAAGTAAGATAATAAAGGGTGCTGCTGCGGATTCCTCTTACATCCAATTTAAAATTTAGTTTTATAAAAATTTAACTTATTTGGTAAATTCTGGTCACATGCACATCAGAATTTTTGAGATAAACGATGCACTTAATAGCAATCTAAACATTCCCCCATTTATAACAAAATTAAAGAGAAAACGTGATCTGAAACGAAATTTTATGAATCACCATGTAGAAACAATAATATTATTCATATAATAAATTTTTTACATCAAAATCTATTTACGAAAATTATTAACGAAACAAAACAGAACAAAACGTAAAAAACTTCAATTTTATCCGATTGCAAAACCGAGCTTTCTGTAATTTGAAAATCCGTATACAGATGTCTCTGTAATAAATTTACTTGAAATTACAGAAAAGCGTAAAATAATTAAATAATTATTTACGAAAATAAACCATTATTATTGTAAGTTAAGCGCGAAATCTTTAATACAATAATTTAACATAATTAATAAAACTCAAAACTCACCTCACTAATTCACCATCATAGTTGCTGCGCGCTGTAACACAATAATAGAAAAATGTCACAATTTTTCCAAATTTTTGTTTTTTTTTTATTTCGATCGAATCCAGACGGGAATTTGTACAATGTACACGAACTCGTGTAACTAAGTCTATAAGTGTATCTCCTACCTTCGTATAGTCTATTTGTGCAGTAAGGATTCATGTACATCGGTTAAAGTATCACGTAATCGACTCTTAAAAGCTGTCTGTATATTTCTTCATAATTGGTTCATACGAGTAGACACAAATAATATTTATAGTTGCAAGTATCTCGTATGAGCATTAATCCAACGAAGTATCACGTTCATATCGGCGAACGGCACCTGCCGTTAATTTATTAATAGAAGGATTTATTGAGGATTTTTGATGCTAAAGGCCCTCGCCTAAGGTGTATGACAGACAGTTCGTATACATTGTAGTAATTCTCGGCTGGTTCAATAGATTATGCAGATCAACTGGTCTTGAGAGGCTATGCATGTTTCATGTTTCATTTTTATAGCATCGTTCGTGTACATTTTCTGGGATCGTTGTTGTGTAGAATTCAATAAAATTACCCAAGGCCTTTGTATATTGTTAATAATTTAATGGCTTTTGTGAGTATGTAAATGGCCCGTGGCTCTACCCACTTTTTGCATGGTTAGTTCATATACGGATACAAAACCTTAAAGCACCAAGTCGTACTTTGAACTCGTTTATACAGCAAGCTGCCTGCTATAAGACACGCCCGTTACAACCGTAACATCGCGACATCTTTTAACTAGTTTAGTAATTGCGAAAAGCTTTATCAAATTACAATATGTTTATTTGGTGAAGCTCTGTTTTGTTTATACTACAGGATGAAACAATATAGGCTGCGAATTTGTTGCGATGAAAAATTAAATTTTTAACAAGTAACGAAAAAACAGTTTTCGAAGTTTGTCATCAACAATGTTGAAATAGAATCCAAAAGCTTTTTTTAACGAACGTTTGTTTTGGAAAAATAATGCTGAACTTTTTTATGGAACACTCTATACTAATTTCTAATTTTCTGTACATACACAAAAACAAATTCTTGTTTCGCAGTTTTTGCGTTAACTCAACATAATATGACTCAATATTAAAATATGCTTATCCTGAATATTAAATTAACCATTCACATTGAAAATTCAAATAAAGAATTAATGTTTTTATATACAAAAAAGCTTCTAAAAAATTCTAAATTACACTGGTTGGTATGAAAAAGTACAAAAAGCTTCCCCTCTATGGAAAGCACATGGGAAAAATGTCGGAATCTTACGGCTCTTATATTTAGGAGGCTCTGATAATACACAATTTTAAATATGTGTGCTGTCATTTATCATACATGTATATGTGTTGTTTTTGTGACCATATGCATGAAAATTTATCGAACCGGGTGGAATCGGTTCAAATTCTTGATGCTTCCGCTCTTGTTTTGAGACATTCTCCCATGATATTTATATGGGGAATTTAACTTATAAATTTGAACTGTCAGTGTTTCATATTCATCGTTAAAGCAAAATGGTAAGTTTTGAAGTGAATTTATTTTTAGCGAGAGTTTTGTTTATATTATATTATTATATAAAAATTAAAAATGTAAATTGAAATATATACAATATAATTATCTATGTGAATACCCCGTGTGAATTTCAATACAAATATATTATATATCTATATGAATCCCGCGTGTCTCACTGTGTTTGTTTTAAGCACTGCATCACGCTTCAATATTAGTCGAAATAGATTTAGAATAGATATTTTTAATTTTTATTTTATTTTTTGAGTTTGAAATGGTGTGGCGTTACGTCCGAACAAATTAGATGTGACGTCCCTTAAGCTAGCAGAACCCATATAGCAGAACATTACAAGATAGTACGGATAATTATAGGCTAATTATAGGCTAATTAAATGCCGCATTAAAAAATTTTGGGCTCCACCCCTTCCAATTAAAACGCGGGTTCTGCTAGCTTAAGAAAAAGTTAGCAGAACCCATATCAAAAACTGATTTAAAAACAATTGGAAAATTAACGGTTAATTTTAGGCTAACTAAATGCCCTATTTAAATTTTATTATTTTACTCGATCTAGAAAATGCAAAAGGCTTTATCATTTCAAAGCTAGCAAACCCAAAATCGAAAATCGGACCAAAACCGAAATTAGAATGCAAAACAAGATCTATTGATAAATAAATAATTTTAGACTCATTATGGGCTAATCAAATGCCCCATTAAAAAATTTTGGGCTCCACCCGTTTTTGACCAGACTTCAGGTCATTTAATCTAAAACCAGCAGAACCGATATATTAGTGCGAAATGGGTTCAGTAAATAACAATATTTTGTACTCATGAAATTCCAAACATTAGTGTGCTTGTCATAACTCAGAATGACGTCACAAAAAAAAACATGGCGATTTGTTCCTTTTTTGGAACATATCTGTAATATTTATATCATGCTGTGTAAGGACGCCAACTGATTTACGTCAGTCGAGTTGGAAGTAAAAAACTGCAATCTGTGAAATTTGCCTTATACTTTTAGTTTTAATACAAAGTGTTAATACAATTATTTGGGAATTTCTAATGTAGTATGCTTTACTGTTTAAAGTAAAGTACTGGACTATACATTTTTAATGCCACTTACGATAAAAAATGATGATTCCAAATGGATATTTTGATTATTTTTTATGCAATGTGCTGTAAAATTTTAATATAACTTGTATCAATTTTAACAAAATATTCTGTTGAAGTTTAATGTAAACTGTACAATAAAAATTAATACAATTAGCGTTAAAATCTGATATAATGCAAGCTTGCTCCGGACCTATATCTAATGCAATTTGCATTGTAGCATTGTTATCGTAGCATCAGTAGTGCCATGCTTACCGACCGGATTACACAACTTAATCAAAAGAAGAATTATTCCTCAATGCATGGTAATGTTTCATTATGTGAACCGAATTCTCATCAAATTCGCTAGAGTATACGATTATTAACAGCATAAAAATCTACACATTTTTATTATACTTTAAATACAAAATTGATGACGGTCATATGAAAATTGTGCAAGCCACATAAACAGCAACTGAAGTTGATGTCCAGCTTAAAACATACATATTTCAGAAAGGTTTTTTAAAAGAACAATTCCCTCTCGAGTTCGGATTCAAGATTAATATACGTTTGTATACCATTTGAATTATTTTACAAATATATAACCTAAGATAATCTTCAATTGTACCCAGAAACAGGGAATTAGTTACGGCATCTAATATATTTTCAACAGTGGTAACGGGTGCCGCGTACGTCGGATCAACTGTACACCACACAAGAAATTTATTACTTTCCGGTAAGCGGTTAATCATCAAACGTATGAATTTCCGAATAATTTGGTTCCGATTTATTTTTATATTTTTGCTCCGGTTCGGGTTCGTGTTAAAAACAGCGTTAAAAATAGAGTCCTCTGTAGTCTCCTTTATTATCAGGCGGCTCGGCGCAACGAGAAGCGGAGCTACTTTCCGCGTACCAGTGACAGTTAACTGCGTCTATCATTCTGCTTAGCTACGATACTGGCTGTTCAGGACTTCCATTTCATAAATTAGGTTCCAGTTAAACGAATTTCGTACTTTAGCGATAACTTATAGTATATAATTCTAATTCATATAATCAATCTCCGCCAATTTTGCAATAATATTACATTATGATTTTAAATATTTTAAAACAAAATTGTTAGGTGATTCTCTAACAGAAGCTTTAATTTTAGACTCAACATTTAAGTGTTATAACAGAAATTTAAAAAGGGGGCCGAAACAAAATAGAGCGATGAAGTGAACCGTTTTATCTATAATTATTAACGGTTCCGGTTTTCAATTAAATAAAATATCGGTTAATATTTAACTCTAACATTGCTTTAAGCAAAGAATATGGAGATGAAGAATACCGAAACAAAAGAAAAAATTTCATCAAAAAGTATATGGGTTATGCAATTCAAATGGGTTATACACTACACCAGTTTATTTATTTTATATTTGTATTTACGGGTTATGATACACTTTCACATCTTTGCGATTATTTTTTATGTTTCTCTGTTCTCTCTCATTTTTTATATAGTATTCGGCTACATTGCACAAACTCGTTGTACACGAGTTTTTTTATTTATATGTATTTTGCGTAGTTTTCTTTTTCGGTTTTCGATTCATTTATTTTTCGTATTGTATAAACAGCTGTGAACAAAACAAAAATTTCAAGTTGTTATCCCGTTAAGAATACACGCATTTATATAGATACATATTTTTGTTCTCAAGATATAAATGGTTAGCTCGATTATTATATGTACGTATGTAACTAAATAGATTTCATGTAGTTTAAGAAATATTGAATGATTCTCGTTTACAAATAATTGGGAAACGATTATAAATTAGGAACAAATATAATTATAAATGTTCGATCAACCTAGATTAAAATAAGTAACGATTATTCTAAACGACAAAACTTCAATTTGATTAGTTTTTTGGAATGTAAGGAGAATTTTTGAATTAAGAAACGATTTTTATGGAACGATATTGCCACAATATGACAACAACTATGAATGTTTTAACAGATTTCTCATTTGTGAATAATTAGCTGCATATTTTTCAATTAAATTAATCACATATTGGCATCCAAAACAATAAACTTTCAATTATTAATCAATTTAATAAAAGGACAATATTTTTTTCGTGTTGCCGTTTCTAGAATTGGTAAAATTTCTAAATTGTGATTTATCTGTTAAAATTACTAAATAAATATAATTGTATTATTTTTTTAATGTTGATTTGAGATGTTTTACATTGTATCTGATTAATTAAAGTGAAAAATCAGAAAAATCTCGATTTAACGGACTAATTGGGTAGTCCGATTAATTCGAATGTCGGTTAAATCCGAATGTTTTTAAATTTAATCGACTATAGATTTTGCACTTGTTCTGGAATATGGGCACCTAGGACAGAACTCGCTTATCTCTTAACCGAATAAGAAGGGATTTTGTTTGTTGGATGTAAATGAGATTCATAAACAGTTCTTGGAAGAAGCTCTGGAATATGGCCATTCGTGACGGAATTCGATCAACCGCTAACCGATTGTGATGGGATTTTGTATATTGGATGGAAATAGGATTTTTAAATGATTTTTGGAAGAAGTTCTGGAATTAGGTCATCTGGAACGGAACTCGATCAATTTGTATTCGATGATGACGGGATTAGGTATGTTGAATGAAAATGGAATTCTTAAACGATTTTTGAAGAAGTTCTTGAATATGGTCATCTGGGGCGGAATTGGTTCAATTCTTAACCAATTATGATTTGATTTTGTATGTTGAAATGAGATTCTTAAATATTTTTGGAAGAAGTTCTAGAATATGGCCACCTGGGGCAGAACTCGTTCAATTCTTAACCGATTATGATGGGATTGGATATTTTGGTCGGAAATGAGATTCTTAAATGATTTTTGAAGAAGTTCACTAATATGGCCATCTGGGGCGAACTTCGTTTAAATCTTAACCGATTATGATGGGATTAGGCATGTTGGATTGAAATAAGATTCTTAAACGATTTTTGGAAGAAGTTCTGGAATATGGCCATCTGGAACGGAACTCGTTCAGTTCTTAACCGGTTATGATGGGATTGGGTGTGCTGGATGGAAATGGGATTCTTAAATGATTTTCGGAAGAAGTTCTAGGATTTGACCACCTAGGACAGGACTCGGTCATTTCTTAACCGATTATGATGGGATTGGGTATGTCAAATGGATTAGGTAGGAACCCTTAAATGATTTGTTTAAGAAAATCTATAATATCTCCACGAAACGGTAACTTAAACTAGGGCGGAACTCGATAATAAACAGGCGTCTTTCTTGAAGCAAGCGGATTGCAATGCTAACATGTTTCTGGTAAAGCTGGATCACTTAACAACTATCACCAGTACGTAACCCACTCATGGGATTACTTGGTTGAGTTGCAGGCCAACTACTTACTCGCACAAAAAATTACATTATGAACTCTACACAAAAGGCTCGGATAAATTTATATTATTCTTATCAACAACGACGGGAACATGAAATATGATGTCTTCTAAGATCATGAGATCATCAGAACTTTTAGAACTAAACAAATATTTACACTCTTGAGGTACTTGCAATACAATAGCGCATAATTCATATGACCATATTTCAGAAAGTTTTCCAATAATTACTTGATAATCCCATTTCATCCACAATGCCTAATTTCTAGCCCAGGTAGCCATGTTCGAGAACTTCTTCCGAAAATAATTAAAAAATCCAACGTCCATCCAACATACGCAATCCCATTATAATCGGTTACGAATTGAACGAGTTCTGTCCCAGGTGGCCATATTCCAGAACTTCTTTCAAAAATCATTTAAAAATCTCATTTCCGACCAAAATATTCAATCCCATCATAATCGGTTCAGAAATCGCCGAGCTCCGCCCCAGATGACCATATTCCAAAACTTCTTCTAAAAATCATTTAAGAATCCCATTTCCATCCAGCATACCCAATCCCATCATAATCGGTTAAGAATTGAACGAGTTCTGCCCCAAGTGGCCATATTCTAGAACTTCTTCCAAAAATATTTAAGAATCTCATTTCAACATACAAAATCAAATCATAATTGGTTAAGAATTGAACCAGTTCCGCCCCAGATGACCATATTCAAGAACTTCTTCAAAAATCGTTTAAGAATTCCATTTTCATTCAACATACCTAATCCCGTCATCATCGAATACAAATTGATCGAGTTCCGTTCCAGATGACCTAATTCCAGAACTTCTTCCAAAAATCATTTAAAAATCCTATTTCCATCCAATATACAAAATCCCATCACAATCGGTTAGCGGTTGATCGAATTCCGTCACGAATGGCCATATTCCAGAGCTTCTTCCAAGAACTGTTTATGAATCTCATTTACATCCAACAAACAAAATCCCTTCTTATTCGGTTAAGAGATAAGCGAGTTCTGTCCTAGGTGCCCATATTCCAGAACAAGTGCAAAATCTATAGTCGATTAAATTTAAAAACATTCGGATTTAACCGACATTCGAATTAATCGGACTACCCAATTAGTCCGTTAAATCGAGATTTTTCTGATTTTTCACTTTAATTAATCAGATACAATGTAAAACATCTCAAATCAACATTAAAAAAATAATACAATTATATTTATTTAGTAATTTTAACAGATAAATCACAATTTAGAAATTTTACCAATTCTAGAAACGGCAACACGAAAAAAATATTGTCCTTTTATTAAATTGATTAATAATTGAAAGTTTATTGTTTTGGATGCCAATATGTGATTAATTTAATTGAAAAATATGCAGCTAATTATTCACAAATGAGAAATCTGTTAAAACATTCATAGTTGTTGTCATATTGTGGCAATATCGTTCCATAAAAATCGTTTCTTAATTCAAAAATTCTCCTTACATTCCAAAAAACTAATCAAATTGAAGTTTTGTCGTTTAGAATAATCGTTACTTATTTTAATCTAGGTTGATCGAACATTTATAATTATATTTGTTCCTAATTTATAATCGTTTCCCAATTATTTGTAACCGAGAATCATTCAATATTTCTTAAACTACATGAAATCTAATTTAGTTACATACGTACATATAATAATCGAGCTAACCATTTATATCTTGAGAACAAAAATATGTATCTATATAAATGCGTGTATTCTTAACGGGATAACAACTTGAAATTTTTGTTTTGTTCACAGCTGTTTATACAATACGAAAAATAAATGAATCGAAAACCAAAAAAGAAAACTACGCAAAATACATATAAATAAAAAAACTCGTGTACAACGAGTTTGTGCAATGTAGCCGAATACTATATAAAAAATGAGAGAGAACAGAGAAACATAAAAAATAATCGCAAAGATGTGAAAGTGTATCATAACCCGTAAATACAAATATAAAATAAATAAACTGGTGTTAGTTTATAACCCATTTGAATTGCATAACCCATATACTTTTTGATGAAATTTTTTCTTTTGTTTCGGTATTCTTCATCTCCATATTCTTTGCTTTAAGTAAGCAAAAGGAAATGGCAAATCAAAAATTTATGAAAGCAAATTGTTACAAAACAGACACCAAGGCGGGATCAAAATTCAATACGTTTTGGAATCTGAGAGATATTGATACGAGGCGGTCATCCCTACATGATGATATCGAAATAAAAGAACAAATCTACTCAGAATCGAAAATCAAACATACTTTTCCACAACCGTTCCACGTAGATAAAAGCATGTAACAGATATTTTTTTAATATTTTAATAGAATGATACGAAGACTGTTTGAAAATTGAAGGATGGCTCCATAAAAGTTACCTAAACATTATAAAAACGTTAATCAATCCATAAAGGAAAATATTACGATTCAAATTTTTACGATTTTTGTTCGTAGCTGAAATCAGGACAACAAAAAAACGACGAGCAATCATGATGAACTGCAAACGGCTACTATTTAAAGTAAACAAACGGCAGGTAAAAGGAATGATACAATACCCTCATGCAAAATTCGATGTCTATTTTGAGAAACAAAATTGAAACAAAATTGATATTAGAAATTTTCCATAAAAAAACTACACATTCTCATATTTTTACATGCGTATACAAATATTCTCGTTTATTTTCTCATTCGGATGCGCATTACTATCATCATAAAATATTGTTAAACACGTGCAGTGTATTGTGTATTCATTTGTTAATATTGTGCTGTGCTGTGCGATACTCAAAGTTTTTTCTCAACACAAAATTTTAAGGTTAGTAAATAATATTTAATAAATGGATAAAAAAAGTTATGAGGTTAGTAAAGAAATTAAAGATATATGTAATGGTGCTAAAAAACATTGTGGAATGACCTTAATTAATATAAATAATAATGATTGTGCCGGACCTTCAACATCAGTCAACGTGGTAGTGGAGTCGCAAGGTAATCAATTGAGTACCGAACATATTAGTGAAGATGAAGATACAAGTGAAAATGAGGAGAGTGAAACTGATTATTTAGGATCAGATATTAACACACAGCTAAATAATTTTGAAATAATAAATATTTCAACTGATATAACAGAGTGGTGTGTGAAGTATAATATAACGAATGACGCAGCAAACTCATTGCTCAAAATTTTACAAAAATACCATCCAAATATTCCTAAAGATATAAGAACTCTGAAAAATACCAATAAGAAGGATCATTTTGAAATCATTCCTCTGGGCAGAGGATTTTATTCTCATATTGGAATAAAAAAAGGTATAGAAAATTTTCTTGAACTAAGTCCTGCTTCTGGAAAAAATATATATATTGACATTGGTATTGATGGTGTTCCATTGGCAAAAAGTTCCAACAGTCAGTTATGGCCGATTCTTGGAAGTGTTTATCCATCTGATAATGTGTTTTTAATTGGTGTTTATCACGGCTATAAAAAGCCATTTTGCGCAAACGAATATTTAGATAAATTTATTCAGGAAATGAAGAAATTATCCACCGGTTTATTTTTTAACGAAAAGAAGTACATCATCAAAATACGGTCCTTCATTTGTGACGCTCCAGCGAGAGCCTTTATACTAGGCAAGTTCAAAAATTATAAAATCTTTATTTTCCTTAAAACAAAAAATTTTCTTTTAGGGGTTAAAGGACACGCCAAATATTTTAGTTGTACAAAATGTATAATTAAAGGATTTTACGTTAAAAACGTGTGTGCTTTCCTGGACGTAATTATCCCTTGAGAAGCGATAGGAGTTTTAGAGAGAGATCGCAAATGGAACATCACGTTCGTTTGTGCGTGAGATTAGAGGAACTTACCATTGGATGTGTGACAGCGTTCCCAATTGATTATATGCACTGCGTATTGCTGAGTGTAATGAGACAATTACTACAACTTTGGCTAATAATTCGGAAAAACCCGTTTTCATTAAAAAAAAAATGCAATTGATGCAATAAATGGCAACCTTAAAAGTATTCGGAACTATATGCCAATTGAATTTCATAGAAAGCAGCGCACCTTTGATGACTTAGATCACTGGAAGGCCACAGAATTTAGAATGTTTTTGATGTACACTGGTATTGGAGCATTGAACAATATATATTAGAAGAGAAATACTATAAAAATTTTTTGCTACTTGTTTGTAGTATTCGCATTTTGAGCGATTCTGAAGATTATGAGCAAAATAATGATTGCGCTAGCGAATTGTTAAATGAATTTGTGGATCAATTCTCTGTATTGTACGGTTTTGAAAATGTTACGTATAATGTGCATAATTTAATTCATTTGTCGCAAGATGCAAAACAGTTGGGCAACAGATAATAAATAGACTGAAAGAAAAAGAGGAACACCAGAAAACTGCGGCTACACTACCATATTGTGAGATTTTTTCATTATCCACATCAAGCCCAAATAATTATTGTATAGCGGGAGAAAAAATAATAAAAATAGAAAACAACATCATAAGCGGACATGTACTGTTAAACGTGGATAATTTTTTTCACTATCCTTTATTTTCTTCACAAGTAGGAATTTACAGCAGCCATTCAGAATGATATTCGAACACCATTGAAATGTTTGAGATAAAAAATGTTAAAAAATTTATTAGAATACCTGCAAAATCAAAATTTATATATATTAAAATGCTGCATTCATAACAATATTTTTTCAGTTTATTGTTTGCGGTTTGCTCAAAATGGACCCAAATTTCGATTCTCAGGAGACGCAAATGACTACAGATGGTAATAAATATATATTGTTGATTTTGTACATAATTATTATTAATGTTTTTTTTAATATTCTAGATCAAATTTTTCTAAATAAAAATAATAAATTATCACCGCTTGATTCTGAATATTTCGGTCCTAATGACATTTGTAATTACAAGCATAAATTTCTTCGGACCGTAATGTAATACCATCAACAAGCACACGTATCCAGTATACCGAAGTATGTGCACCAATCCAGTATATGAAAACAACCACACCAACTCAGTATAGCGAATCAAGCAGACCAATCCAGTAGTATTCCGAAAAATTTATATACAAAAAAGGCCATGGTACTACTAATACAACATCATCAAAATTCAAGGCACCAAAGGAAGTATTTTCAGAAAATCAAAATATCTCAGCATGCAAAGAAACTAATAGTAACATTTCCACCTCCTACGAAGTAAACAGAGATCCGCCATCCTCAAGCTCTAATGATTTTACGCAGAGATTACTTATTGAAAATAATGAGTTAATGAAACAGGTTTTACGAAAAATTAAATTTCTTCGTCGAGAACAGAAAGAAAGAGATCAGAGAGACACATCAACAAACTTAAGACTTTCCGATACATTATTTAATATTCCTTGCACAACCCCAGAGGAATTTGAAGAGCTTGAAAAAATTATTAAAAGTGATACCATCGCCAGCAAAAAATTGGTACGATATTTTATATTGATGGCAAATAAATTATATTTTAATAGATATTGTACGATATTTATAGGAATCGATATTTGCGAGTGTTTTTGACCAGTCATTAGACAAATTCATCAAACACTGCTTAGCTAGCATTTTATCAAACGAAGTCGCTACTATATATTCTTGGTTCGGTAAAAATGAGAAGCTACCGGTTAAATCCTATCAGATTTTAAATACGATTAAAGGTAAAATCGTTTAAATTAAATCATTTAGCCAGCATCTAAATCATTTATTTAAATTACAGAAATAGCTATGAAAAAGTTTCCAACTTCCAGACTGAGTGACATAATAAATATCACAAAACAAAAACTGTCTAATGTACATTTAAAATATTTTGAAATTAATTTTTTGGCACTTTGATGAATGAAATTTAAATTTACGTTATTGATATTATTGATTATTAGTTAATATTATTTTATTATTTTAAGTTTACCAAATTTATATTATGAATTATTTTTTTAACTTAAATTTTTAAAAATAAATTAGGGTGGACTTTATACACTAAATGTTTTGAGCTAATAATTTTTATATTAGAATCAATTTAAGTTTCACGATGTATGGAAAAATTTGAATATTAAACAATTTTTGGACATGGTATAAAAATTCAAAATAAGGACCACCCTAATAAATAACATAAATGCAATAAATAATTTTAATTAATTAAAAAAAATTGAAATATTATAAATTTGTTTTCAATATTTCGCTCCGCTTTGTTACAGTATTTCATAATTGTTTCTCATGTGATAATTCAAAATATAACAAAAAAACATATCAAATTAATATTAAAATTGCGTTTCACAACTAATTCACTCTTGCGAAGCAAACTTGAATCAAAATATTGATTTAGCATTTTTTCTAATATTCTAACACCAGTTGTCTCTAAATCGAATAAAACCTAAACACTAATTTGATTCAAATTTCAATTCGCCATATACTGGAAACTTCACTTTATAGTTAATTTTGCTTCACCATGTTTAGAGGGTAATTTTCTCTTCTTTAGATAAACCCACCATGAAACGTGCAAAAAATGAACTAAAACGGTGACCTAAAATAATTATCTTCTTATATATTCATACGCCTATAAACGAAATGAATGAAACAACATTCGGCCCTCCGACATTCGGCCCTTCGACACATTCGGTCCTTAGACACATTCGGCCCTTTGACATTCGGCCTTTTCAAATTCGGCCCTTTGTACCCATTCCAAAAATGTCACCCGTCCAACGGGTGTTCGCTCTTTCGATCCACAGCTCAATGTGCTTCCGCGTGCTCACGTTTTTAACGAAAGTGACCCCTAGGTCCTTAGTTTCAAGTAGTGCCTGAAGAAGTACACCATTTATCGTTTAGCCTCGCTTTTTGATGAAATCATAGAGATTTGCACTTTTCAATGTTGAGACTTAAAGAATTAAATGCGCACCATAACACGCTAAGTTGTCAATATTTTCATGTAGTTTATTGGCATCGTCGACTGAATGATTTTGAGATCATCTGCAAACATCAGGGTATTTTAATGCTTTATCACTTCAGTAATACCATTCATCAAGATTCTGAAAATCCATGGGCCAATGTGAGAGCCTTGTGCTGCATCAGAGGTTGCTTGTATTCTATTCGACCATTTATCTCCTATTTCAATATATTGGATACGATTACTTAAATAAGATTTGAACCAGACTGCGAGCTGAGGTGATTTGTAGCTTAATGTATTTGACCGTGGCATCATGATCAAACATTAATTTTACTTTTGGTAAGGCAAGTCGGCAGTTGGAGAAACTATGCGGCGGCGCATATGTATGAGGTAAATGAAAATGGATTCAATTGAGCTTGTGTGGCTACAATGCCGCGGAATATGCTGGGGACATCGAAACCAGGCGGCCAACGTCCGGGTATATATTCATGTTTGGCAATGGAATTATAAGTTGTTACTCAAAACGCCAAAAGTCAGTGGTGTTATCGACAGCAGAGTCCGAAATTTTATTAACCGATTTGGAAAACCAAGCACATAAACGTGCGATATCATTTCATAAGAGAGAAATACAGAGAAATTTCATCAGAGAGAGGATGGAATATTCAATTTGGATTATGTGGCAAGGGATGAATAAGCGGCCAACATAATGACCAACGCGTTACCATAAGTTCTTTGGCATTTTTGAAAAAAACTTATAAGTAAAAATGGGAGTATTGCAATCAGTGAAAAATCTAAAATCTCAGGGTTTACGGAAGTGTGCACCGTTGTTTTAATCTTGGCCGGCGCGAACTAGAAACACGTTGAAATAGTTTTTTCTTAGTTAGAAATAAAATTTTGTGTACGTTCCACTGCGTATTGAACTGAAAGTTGGAAAATTAACAGGATTAAGGTTAATTCAACAATTCAACAAAATGACTCCCTGGATGGACTGATGAAAATCATTGAAAGTATTTTTAAAATATTTGAATATTTGACGCTGAACAGTTTGAGGAGTTTGAACATATCATATGCTTAAAAAAAATCAGAGATAATGAAAGTGGCCAACCAAACGTACTGGGGGATTAGTATAAAAACCTGGAAATTGTTCATGGGAATCCGAGTATTGGTTGGGTTAGGCGAGCACATGATTGTGGATTAAGTTTCACGTCCTCCACCCCTCACTTCATATTCTTTTCACTCACCAAATTCTTTTAAAAATATTTTAGAAATAGTCTGGTTCCGTCGCAGTTTTTTATCTCACATACCGAATTTATACAGTGAACGAAATATCGAAATGAAAAGTTATAACAGATTTAATTTTGAAATCTTTTTTCAGCCGATTAATAATTAGCCAGCCCGAACCAATTAAAGCCAGTCAAAATTATAGAGTTTTATCACCTGGAACAATTGTTTTTGCAAGAATTTGCAAAAACTTGTACAATGCTAGCTGAAACGATTTTTCACTTCCATAAAGAACACAGAGTAATTGGAATGGTTGTGAAACATATAGCTTTCATCCGGAACTATGACAATACAAGCTGGAACAACTACAATGTCAGGCAAAAATAGCAAACTAGTCAGAACCATATAAAGTCATTGGAAAACGTCCCTAATATGCGCGTTAGTAACAAGTAAAGATCAGACAGGGTAACATTACGTCAGTGGCAACTAGCCAGTTTATGTGGTTCCGGCTGATAAAACTCCGGTTCTTGCTAGTATGATTCCGACTTCCAGCATTATATGGTTTTGACTGAAAAATCAGGTAATATACAATGTAATTTGTGTAGTTCCAGCTGCCATCATATGGTTCCAGCATAAAATCTAGTGGGTCCGGCCGGCTAATTATTCGTTTCGGCTGAAATAGTGCAAGTGATGTGCAATACATTGTGCTGTTTATGAAATAGTTTGATTGGCTCCGGCTGTTCTGGTACTGGCTGGTTTTATATAGTTCCAGCTGGTATTACATAAAGGGTGTTCCAACGCAAGGTTCGTATTAAATGGAAAACTAATAAATTAGCAATCAAAAAAAAAAAAAAAAGAAAATAGTTTGACAGCTGATAGTTTAGGGTTAGTAAGCACTACACGAACAACACGTTTTCATTGGGCCTATTTTTTAATTCAACCTGAGCAAGCAGTGCGCTGTTGTTAGTTCAGCCTCTGCTTGAACTAGAATATTCTTTCCTTTTATTCCGAGCGGACCACTGATGGGGGCTAATACCGGAATAAACTTAGTAAAAGAATGTGAGTAAGGTTTTTGAGTACTAACTTTTTTATTCATTGAATATCTACTTATATACAAAATTTTTATACCTAAAAGTGCAAAGAGCACATTTTTATTACACGTATTATAACAATTGTATTTTGTGTATTTTGTGTTATATATAAGTGCCAATGTAGCACAAAAATGTGTAAATGCACATTTATCAATTTTAATATAGAAATTTCTGTATACTTTTGTTTTATGTGTTTAAACAACCTGGGGCGCCCCATAAGTTCTTGGGGCTGGAATGGGAGATGCTGTTGGTAAAGCTCCACGACAGGCCGGGTGCCTCTTTTTCTGTTTTTTCCTCAATGGAAGCATATTCCTTCAGAAGATCTATTTCTATTTGCAGTCGGTTCTGATTTTCCCTGAAATTGTTTAACGACAACAATGTCAGGTTCGTGTTATGTTTGAATAACTTGATGGTGTTATCAATGATGCTGGTTTGATTGCTAAGAAGATCTAATAGATGCCGCTCGTTTTCATCAATCGTCTCAAAATGGTTTTCATATTGATTTGCTTCCCGTTGAGCTAGTATTCCGAAAATATCTCCAAGCAGGATCCCCGTAGTATCTCCAATTCCCCTCTTTTGACGGTGTCTCTCTTTATTACTGGACATTAAGAAGTCATTGTTCTTTCGTACAACCTCTAGTTGCCAATCCAATTGGTGAAGTATCAAGGCACAATTAATGCCTGGTGTTCTTTTACAGGCTTCCGCTAGTTCCTTATGAATCACATTTATTTGGTTTATTTCTTCCCAATAGTTAGTCAATTGGTAGCGGATTATTAAATTCCATTCTTTTGCAATTACTTCTACGTGGCCGATGTTTTCCAGATAAACCCCAATTGGCTGGTTAAATTGTTGAATGTGTACCTTGTCAGTTGCATTGGTGAGGTGTCCTCGTGAAATGATCATTACAAACATAATGGCCTTAATTAATGCCACAAACCTCATTGGTTTCACTTTCCTTACTGATTGCGTTCTATTGTTTGTCATGTTGTTCATGACAGAACTCAATCCACAATGGTTGGCCTTCATGCTTCTTGTCACTCTTCTGGCCGTTGTTATATTTTCCTCCATATCAAATTGATTCTCGTTTGGTTGTGCTTGTGGTGCAGAATATCCGATGTCATCGATTGGTAAAGGGCACAAATTTCTTATCGAGTGTTTTGTAATACCATTCTTATGTTTTACTGATATTACTCTGACATTACCATCAGCACCTGGATGAACCTCCACCACCTTTCCCATTGGCCATGTACTGGGATAACCTTCTTTGTTCTTTATTAGTACAATTTGATCCTTGGTAATATTTGGTTGCACTTGCTTCCAGTTGTATCGTTGTTGAAGTGAGTTCAAATAGTCCGTGTGCCAGTGCTTCCAGAAATGCTGCTTCAGTTTTTGTAGAAATTCCCATCTAGATAATCGATTTTGCTTTATTTCACTATAATTGTCTTCTGGCACCGTTAGCAATGATCTCCCAATTAGAAAGTGTGCCGGTGTCAAAATTAAAGGTGTGCTTTCACTCGAAATTATAGATAGAGGCCGCGAGTTCAAGCATGCCTCTATTTGACTACATAGCGTTGATAATTCCTCAAATGTTAAGTGTGTATCACCTATAACTCTTTTTAGGTGATATTTTGCCGATTTCACTCCCGCTTCCCACAAACCACCAAAATGTGGTGTTCCAGGCGGTATAAAATGCCAATTTGTACCTTGGTACGCCGTTTCTTCTATTAGTTGGGCTTGGAGTAGTTTATTGAATAGCCCATTTATTTTTCGGTTGGCTCCAACGAAGGTTGTACCGTTATCTGAGTAGATGTGTGTACACACGCCTCTTCGTGATGCGAATCTACGGTATGCGGCAATAAATGCTTCTGTTGTTTGATCGCTAACTATCTCAATATGGCAGGCTTTTGTCGTAAAACACACAAAGATGGCTATATACCCCTTGTATGTTTGTTTTGACCTACCTTTCGATGTTTTAATACAGATAGGGCCCGCATAGTCTACTCCAGAAATCTCAAATGGCATGGACGCCGTTACTCGTTCTCGCGGTAGTGGCGCCATTAACTGATGGTTTGTATTTTTCCTGTATCGACAGCATGTTACGCATTTGTGAATTACATATCTTATTGCTGATCTTGCGCTTGTAATCCAATACCTTTGTCGTAAGAATGCGACAAGTAAAGTTGTTCCTCCATGTAGGGTAATACGGTGAGCATCCTTGATTATCAGGATGGTTAATTGGCTATTCCTCGGCAAGATGATTGGATGCCGCTGATCATATGGGACTAATGATTTTTCGATTCTGCCGCCAACTCGCAGTATATTTTTATCATCCAAGAAGGGATTCAATGATAATAACTTACTGCCTTTGTGCAACTGTTCTCCTGTTTGCAATCGTTTGATTTCTTCGTTGAATTCCTCATTTTGTGTCATCCTAATAGCGATTTCGTTTGCTTTTTTAAATTCAGCAGCATTGATCTTCACTGTTCTTGGTATTATTAAGTTTTTGCATTTGTCAATGAACCTGTGCGTATAAGCTATAACTCTAATTAATTTTCGATATTCCGATATTCTCGAAAATAGTTGTAGAAATGGGTGCTCTATTTTCACGTTTAGTGATATTATCTGTTTCAATTCCGATTTCGTGTCAGACACAATATCTTCAGGCCACCTTCCTTTATTGAAGCGTAGGAATGTTGGTCCATTCCACCAAATTTCGCAACCTTTAAGTCTCCCTGGTGTAATTCCTCTTGAGGCGACGTCGGCAGGGTTTTCTTCAGATGGTACGTGACGCCATACAGCTTGAGGAAGCAGTTTTCTCATTGCAGACACTCTATTTGAGACCAATGGTTTATAGTTATTTATATTGCCCTTGATCCAGCTTAACGCGATTGTTGAATCCGTCCAACAATACACTTCTGCATCGGCATATTGTGTTGACTCACGAATATGGTTTACTAGCTTCACTAGTAGTAAAGTTGCATTGAGTTCAAGCCTTGGGATAGTAATTTTATTCGCTATTGGTGCAACTTTGGTTTTGGCCATTATAAGACTTGTTTTCACCTTCTCCTCAATAACTCGGTAATAAACTACCGCAGCCAATGCCCTCTCAGATGCATCCGCAAAACCATGAACTTCAACCTTTTTGCTTTTAATTGTGTTCACCCATCTTGGTATGACGATGGCCTCAATGTTGTTCAATTCATCTTTATATTTTGCCCATCGTTTGTCGATATCTGAGGGCAATTTGTCATCCCAACCAATTCCACTTATCCAGACATCTTGCATTAACAGCTTACTGGTGATTGTAATTGGAGAAAGCCAGCCCATTGGGTCAAAAATCTTTGATGAATCCGACAGCACTGTTCTTTTAGTTGAGATGTTTGAAGTAGAAAGCTGTAAACGTTGCGTGCTAAATTGAAAGTTGTCATCTCTTGGATTGTATAAAATGCCCAACGTTTTAATAATGTCGTTCAATTTAATGGTGATTGTGCCATTGCTTTGTATTTCTTTTGGAATTTCGGCAAGGATTGATGCATCGTTCGAAGTCCATTTCCGTAGCAAGAATCCTCCTCTTGCCATTATGCCGCTTAATTCATTATAAGCATTGAGAACATCTGCTTTTGTGTCACCTCCGGTTAACATATCGTCTACGTAAAAGTCTTCCTTCAATATTTTAGAAGCAACGGGGTAGCTTTCAGCTTCATCTTGCGCTAATTTGTGCATTGTTCTTATTGCTAGAAAACTAGCTGCCTTGGTTCCATAGGTAACTGTTTTTAAGACAAAATCTTGTATTGCAAGGTTAGAATCTTCTCTCCAAACAATTCTCTAATAGTTTTGCTGCTTTTCATCTATCCAAACTTGTCTAAACATTTTCTCTACGTCTGCCGCTATAACATATCTATGTTCTCTCCATCTTAGAATTAGTTTATCCAAGTCATCTTGAATTTTTGGGCCGTTTAACATTATATCATTTAAACTTAAACCGTTTGTTGTTTTAGCTGATGCATCAAATACGACCCTCAGTTTGGTGGTGCTGCTGTCCTCATTTACTACTCCATGATGTGGGATATAGTAGATTTTGCTGGATTCATTCTTATGACACGTAAGCGTTTGGTTCACTGGTGCCATATGTTTTAATTTCTGATATTCTCTCATGAATTCTACATATCTTTGTTTAAAGTTTACATCTCTAGCGAACCGTCTTTCTAATTGAATTAGTTTGGCAATGGCCGTTTTTCGTGATTCTCCTAGCGTCGGAACGTTTTCTTCCAAGGGTAAGTTTACAATATACCTGCCATTGGAATCACGTCGAACGGTTTTTACAAAATGTTCGTCAGCTCTCTCCTCTTCTTCTGTTCGTGTTGTTCCATCAGCTATGCCCTCGTTCTCTATGAGTAACTGTAGTTGTTCACTGATCACTTTTGTTGACACCAAGCTAGTTTTAGTTGCTTGATTAGCTGACCTCATGCATCCGATTATTATCCAACCAAGCTCGGTCTCTTGCGCCATGGGTTCTCGTTCATTCCCCTTTATTATGTTGTTCAACACAATTGCTGGATAATAGTCAGCTCCTATTATAATGTCGATTTGATTTGGTTCATTAAATTTTGGATCTGCCAACTTTATGTTTTGTAGATGCTTAAATTCGTTTGTGTTAAATTTAGCTTCTGGCAGGTGATGCGTCAGTTGATCGAACACCATCGCTTCCATTCGAACCGAAAATATACTGTCAAATCTCGGAGCTACATCGAATTCAATTATGTGTTTACAAACTCCTGCTTTGACTCCACCCATTCCTGATATGGCAATATTTGTTTTCTTCTTCCTTACGTTGAGTAAATTTGCAGCACCTTTTGTGATGAAAGTACCTTGCGAACCCGAGTCGATCAAGGCCCGCAAAGTTATTGGTTCTTGGTTATCCCTTTGTGCTGTAATTAATGCCGTACCAAGCAGAGTTTGAAGTGTCTCTTCATTGTTTGAATTATGAGAGAGCATGTTCAACTTAGTTGGGTTGTTAACGTTATGCATGAGTGTGTTATGGTTCCCATTGCAAACGTTACATTTCTCGCCACTTTTGCAAGTTATAGTGTTATGTTTCTCAAAGCAAATTCTACATAACGTTAGGAGTTGGATAAGCTGTGTTCTTTCGTATACGCTTAATGCTTTGAACTTCGCACATTGACCTAGTTTATGATTTCCATCACAGTGTCGACAATTAGTTCTTACAGTATTCTCCTTATTGACGTGTAAGTTCTTAACAATTTTATGCTGCGTTGCACGTACCTCATAAGGTTTGTTGGTTGTGGTAAATTTTTTATGTGTTTCAAGTGAGAGAAACCGTTGTTCCAAAAATCGGAGAAAATCTTTGAGATCCTCGACCTTTCTGGGATCCTTTAACTGCATTTCATACAGTTTGCTGGTTTCGCTATCAACCTTCTTTAGTAATATATGCGTTATGAATAAGTCCCAGGTAGATGTATCAAATCCTAATCCTTTTAATGCATTGAGAACTTCCTTTGTTGTATCATGCAATTCTTTCAGGGCTTCTCCTGATTCCTGGGATAGCTTAGGTAACCGTAAAAAAATGTCTAACTGCTTGTGAGCAAGTAGCCTTTTATTTTCGTACCTATCATTTAGCAGCTGCCATGCTATGTTGTAGTTGTCGTTTGTTATTTCCAGGTTACTTATTATTTTTGCCGCAGAGCCACCAATACATGTTTTTAGATACGAGATTTTAACTGCGTTCGGTATTTGTTTATTTTCGTGCACAATTTGGCAATACAAATCTCGGAAATTTGACCATTTCGAATAGTCACCATAGAACTTTGGTAACTCTAATTTCGGTAGTCTCATATTACAATGCATCGTTTGTTCTTGATGAAATGATGTGTTGATTTTAGCTTCATCTTTCATGCCTGATAAAACTTCCTGTATTCTTTGTGTTACATCTTTATATGATTTTCTTGCCTTTATGTAATAATCGAAGGTGAAGTAATTTGATTTCCCAATTGCCGCATTTTTAATAGATTTTACGCAAATTTCGTCATGAAGGTTTGTAATTTTACCCATTAAAATACGTAACTCCTCGTACGTGCTTTCCAGTGTGGCCTTTGGTGAATGTTCTTCTAGCAATTCTTCAGCACTTGCTATCTCGCTATTCATTCTTCGGATTCTTATTATTTGCAGGTCTAGGATTTCATCTTCTTCAGGAACCTCAGGTTGTCGTTCTCCGGAAGAGGATTGTTGATCATTCAGGTGCTTCATCTCATTCAAACAACGTGAAATCTGTTTTTATGATTCTATTACGCGAACTTTTTAAACGCACGTGAAATCTGTTTTTATGATTTCTATTACGCGAACATACGCGCGCGGCTGTTCTTTATGCACTTTCGATCACTTTTTTTTTTTTGAATGGTTTGTTCTAACACTTTACTTTTTTAAGCTCGAAGGACCATGTTAGTTCAGCCTCTGCTTGAACTAGAATATTCTTTCCTTTTATTCCGAGCGGACCACTGATGGGGGCTAATACCGGAATAAACTTAGTAAAAGAATGTGAGTAAGGTTTTTGAGTACTAACTTTTTTATTCATTGAATATCTACTTATATACAAAATTTTTATACCTAAAAGTGCAAAGAGCACATTTTTATTACACGTATTATAACAATTGTATTTTGTGTATTTTGTGTTATATATAAGTGCCAATGTAGCACAAAAATGTGTAAATGCACATTTATCAATTTTAATATAGAAATTTCTGTATACTTTTGTTTTATGTGTTTAAACAGCTGTCAAAAAATACTCTGTTTTTTTTTATTCAACCTGAGTAATTTTACTCTGCACACTGCGTTTTTATTTGTGAACTGTGCTTACACCGAGCTTACTCGGTTCTTCAAATTTTACTCTGAAATTAATGTTAGTGTACGAAGAGTGTGCAAAGTAAAAAACAATTTTTTATTCTATGCGCACCGGATAATTTTACCCAGTACAACCTTTGCTCGGTGTACACTACCCGGGGTAAGCCTGCTTGCTCGGGTTGAATTAAAAAATAGACCCAATATTTCAAAAATAATGAAAGTTTGCTTCGTTAATCGTCAAAATTGCCGCATTTAGTGCATAGTACCCTCATGTGATTGTCGAAAATCAAATGCATCCACAATATATCACTGTTTGATGTAGATTTTAGGCTGAAGGCGTCATTGGACCATTTTTTTGAAAGTCAAGCTGCGGCCCATAAACCAGTCGATGTGGATGACATGTGATTTCGACAAGACGATGTGACATGCCATACAGCCCGTGAAACAATCCAATTACTGCATGAGACATTTTCTGGTCGCGTACTTTCTCATTTCGGTGATAAAAATTGGCCCCCAAAGTCATGTGATTTAACACGTTGGAGTTATTTTTATGAGGTTATTTGAAGTCAAAGGTGTATGCCAACCCATATCCACAAGTGATATCAGGTAGTGCAGTATGATGCACAATGCATTGTTCTACATGTATCATAGTTGGTTTGGTTCCACCTGGCCTGGTTCCGGCTCACTTCATAAGGTTTTACCTGATATTGACTGATCCAGCTGACCTTGTTATGGTTCCGTCTGAAAGCTTATATATTCCCCAATCATTTAAATGCATTGTGCACATTGTGCAAACTTCTAATAGTTTCGGCTGATAAAGCTCTGGTTCCGGCTTGCTTTAATTGGTTCCGGATGGTTCAGCATTGTAGGTTCCGAGTGAAAAATCAGATGGTGCGCAGTGAAGGGTATGGTCACTGGCTCTAGGACTCAATGATGCACAAGACATTGTGCTACAGGTGCCACAGTTGGTTGGTTTTTGACTAGCAAGGTTCCTGCTGACGAGACGAATGATTTATTTAACCTGATAATTGACTTGGCACTAGCAGTTTACTTCTGATCATTTTAAATCAAGGTTACCGGTCCCAATGAGTTGCTATATGGGATTTTTATTTTGAAGTCTAAACGACTTAAGCATGCGAAGTTAATTGATTACGTCACTGGAACTACTTATATAATGCCTTAAATTTATTTTGAATATTTTAATTACCTAAAACATATGTGAACCCATTAATACATAAAATCCTGGTCGTTTGTCGTTTTGTGGGTCTTTCCTCTTCTTCTTGTAAAATTATTCCTTTAAGAACATGTAATGGCAAAAATCAAAACTCAAAACCTCCTAAAGATTCATTTTTTTTCCTCTACACATCTTAAATTCATTCGTTTTATTTATAATAATATTAAATACGACGAAGAAGAAACACTTTTGTGACTGTCATAAAAAAACACTTGAAAAACTTGCCGACAAATAAAAGCCAACAACAACAAATATAAAACTTTTTTTTTTTCTGTTTTTTAATGAAAATTAGAATTAATTTCAATAATTGCCGAAAAAATACAAATTGGAATGAATAAATAATTCAGTTACCACAATGTAGAAGATCTTTTTTTTGTAAAGTGCGGTGGTTTCGAAGAGAGAGAATTTTCGGTTCGTTCATAACAACATTTCGTCTTAAGTTTTACAAAACTTATAAAATTCCCACCACGCATTTGAGGAGGATCAGAAACAGTTTATGTATTTTCGGCATACTTAAAAAAAAAAATTCTCGAAAAAATCTTAATTAATAAAATTAATTAATTAATTATATTTTATTGGATTTATAATATTTATTATTACGTCTGCATAGACGAAATTGAATATATGACATAACCACCAAATAAACGGAATACGCGCGAGCAGGTAACTTAAATCAACTGTACCGATTTTAATTACCTAACCCAATCAATTTGGAAAAATATTTTTATTTGTTTTGTTGTATGATTTGTCCCGAGGCCGAGAACGGTAGCAGCAAATCCATCAAAATATTTATTCCTTAAAAATGATTAGATCTCAAAAATGTATTTAAATCTTTACTTATTCGATCAGATATATGATTTTTTACCTTTTATAAAATTGTGATCTTTGATTTGTTGTTGCTGTGCTTCGTTCATTTTAAATGTTAAATATATAATTTTTTTGTGTGTTCATTGCCACTGGAATTTTTTAACTAGATTAAAAAATTTATTAGCTCTGAATGTATTATGAAATTTGAAACATAAATTTTAAGTAGTATGTTATATGCGGTATCAAATTTCACGAAAGAGATCTTGTACATAAACCTATTACATATTTTTATGAACCATAAATACTTTGTATATATATTACAACAACACAAATATTTATGAAATGTAAGGTAAAGAGTGCTGCTATTGACACCGTAAAGTAATACTGTTTTCAGAAAATGATTTATTTATTCGCTAAATAAATTATTTTGACTAATTGAATTTATAAATAATTCTACTTTTTTTTTGTTTTATTTTTGTAACATAAAAAGACAATAAAAAGAAAAAAATTAATGCCATAAAACTGAAATTGACGTGTATTAATGATCTTTGTAAAATTTATTACTGTTCTGATACATGCATGCTTATACGTGAGAGATATACTTAGCATGAGTTTCTTTTTTGTTGTTTTCGTATTTTTATATTTCGTTTGAACAAATTTCGAAATTTCGCTTATATGCGTACAGTGAAAGAACACAGCTCTTTTTATATAGATTTGGAAACAGTTAGGTTTGATAAATATATCAAACCTAACTGTTTGAAGGCTGAAACACTGAAACGAACAACACTGAATTTGCAAAATTTTCTCTTAACAAATGGTTTCTAAAAAATAATTTTTCAATGAAATTATTCTCAATATAAACATTTACATTCTTAAATCAAGAAATTTGTATAAACCGTTTAAAAAACGATTTTTTTCTGACATGTATGTAACTGTCAAGGTATCACTGTACTAATAATAGGTTGGAAGTGCCGGTGTGATGAACTTAACAAAATTTGTTATTTTAAAATTATAAGTTAAAATTACTACTAAGTATGAGTTTATTTTTTGTTAATGTCTGAATTTTATATTTCGTTTGAACAAATTTCAAAATTTCGCTTATATGCGTATAGTGAAATAACAGTTCTTTTTACATAGATTTCGCTAAAAGTTCAGAACAGTTAAAGTCGTAACCCCATTTTAAAGCTAATAAGTAGGTGTGATATATTAACAATACTCAATTTGTTTTACAAATGGTTTCAAAAATATAATTTCTCAATTTGAGAAATTATTCTCAATATAAACATTTAATTCTTGAATCAAGAAATGTCTATAGACTTTAAAAAACGAAAAGTTACTGTGACATATATGTAATTGTCAAAGTATCACTATACTAATAAATTAATAACATGTTGGAAGTACTAAAGTGACGAACTTAACAAAACTCGTTATTTTAAAATTACGAGTTAAAATTACTACTACTTCTGTAGTGTGAGTTTCTTTTTTGTTGTTGTCTCATTTTAGCACAGTTTTTTATATGCATTTTGCTAAAAGTTCAGAATCAGTTAAAGACATGACCCCATTTTATAGATATATAGGTAGTTCTGATATATTAACAATACTCAATTTGCGAAACTTTCTTTTTATAAGTGGTATACAAGGTTTCTAAAAAATTATTTCTCAATTTGAGAAATTATTCTCAATATAAATATTTACATTCTCAAGAATCAAGAAATTTCTATAAACTGTTTAAAAAATGAAAATTTACTGTGACATGTATGTAACTGTCAAGGTATCACTATGTTGGAAGTACTGGTGTGACAAACTTAACAAAACTCGTTATTATAAAATTACTACTACTTAGTATGAGTTTCTGTTTAGTTATTCTCATTTTTATGGTTCGTTTTTAAAAATTTCGTTAAATATATAGAATGAATACAGTTTTTTAACTAGATTTTGCAAAAATTCAGACCCAGTAAGTCTGATATATTAATAATACTCAATTTTCTCTTTACAAATACGACGGTGCTTAATTTTTAAAATGTTAGCGTTCTCCTTCAAAATACGAGATGCTGTATTATCAAGACCAAACCGTCTTCACACTCCTTTAAAGCCGATAAAATGTTATCCATAAAAATAAATGGCGGAGTTGGTCATTCATCTACTATAGTAACGCTTGGTCTATAGACTGTTTGAGAAAACGACGCGAAAATGTCAATTATATGTTTAACGTTTGAGGAGCTGGAATTGTTGCAGGTCATATTTGCAGGATAACCTTCAATTTCGCGTTCTCAAACAGGAATAGTTCTCGAAATGTTACATTTTTTTAAAAGTTAAGTTTTTATTATCAAATGCTGACCAATTAAAATTACAAAAAGTTTCTTGAAAATAATTTTTGTTTTTGAGGAAATACTCTCAATATAAATATTAACATTCGTGAATCAAACATAAAATTCTTCAATTAAACATTTAGCAGGACCAAGACAATAAAAACCTAGTTTGTAAATTCTTGGCACGTTTAATAAATTATTTAATTAAATTTTGATTGAAGCCGAAACCAAGAATTTTTTAGACAAAAACATTTATCTTGATTCGACCAACAATTTCCGACCTCTGCGCTTCCTAAAGAAATAAAACTAGAAAGGGTAGGAAAAACACTGTGATAACCAGCCTTCAATATATGAAAATTACAAATTTGATATTTATCTTAAAGAATCTGAAGGTATTTTATACGGTCAACGTAGTTATAATATACATGTCTTCAAAAGTGACGCATTTACAAGGAGAAAGGCGACCCAATGCAGTATTCGTAATCAGTAAGGTTTTGGTAAAATAATATGAGAATTTTTTTTTTTTAGATTAAAGCAAAAAATTATTCTTTGTGATTTGTGTCAGTCGTATCACGAAACGCTTCACTATCATTTCATGATGGTTTGCGGTTCGAACTATAATGCGGCCTTATTATTAGTACAATTGATCAAACACATTCGGGATATCATGAAAGCTGGATACATCAATACGTATGATTGGTTAGAATCAACTATATAACACTATGTTGGATCAAAGGTGATCCAAGCCGCTTCAACACATTTGTGGCAAATACAATTTCGAAAATTAAAAAAATGTTACCAACAACAAGGTGGCATCATGTAAAATTGCTATAAAATCCAGCAGACACTGCCTTGCGTGACGTAACACCCAGAGAACTCATTTATAACAACTTATGATGGTAAGGACCACCCTTCCTGAGAACTATGTCAATAGAATACTGACGAAATTACTTCAGACTTATCATTAAACTTACAAGCGGAGCAGAAGAAAAAGTTGTGTTAAACAAGAGGATAAAGGGAGCGCATATATTGTCAGAGCTATTCAACAATGTCTCTGGATACAACAGAATTAAGCACACAGTCGCATATTGTCTACGATTTATCAAAAATAGTAGACAAAAAGGTATTAGAGCTGGCTGACTGGCAATCAACTTCAGGTTGGAGAAACAACAATCATAAAATTAACCAAAGAACAGGACTTCGGAAGAGAAATGGTATGCATAGCCAAGGATAATCCAGGATAACAAAGGCCTGCTTCATGTAATGGGACGTCTTCAGCACTCAAATCTGGCAAACAACATATCATCCTAACATAACATGATTTCGACACAAACAGAAGAACATGAAACAACTAACGGGCAGTTTACGATCATCAAGAGTGAAACAGGGAAGACCGTTCGCTAAAACAGGAATCTACTGTGCGGGGCCCATGCTGTGCACGGATCTTCACCAACTTCAACAACGGATCAAATGGAGAACCATGCAAACAATTCTAGCCGTAAACGACCTGGTACTTATAAAAGACAACCAACTACCGGTGATTAAATGCAAGGACACGACATACAAACGACAAATTACAAAACTATGTAAGCTACCTATTGATTTGATTCAAAGGAGATGCAGGACATAGCAACTAATGATGCCAGTACAACTCCTACTGAGAATAACAACCAATCAACACAACAACCACCGCATCGTGCCAGAACTATAGTAAGGATGAACCACGTAGCGTTAGCCGTATTCTTAGTGTGCTGTCTCTGTTCGTACTCTTTAGCGCCAACGTCGAAATAAAGCTTACAACCAGTCTACATGCATTTACTTCGAGAAGATAGGCAAGTTAGAAATTGTCGCAATGGAATGGACTGTTGACAATTTAATTCAATATGGGCAGCTATTGGGAATACATCAAAAATTACATGGTAGCCCACAGTGAATTACAAGAAGTCTGTCATGAGCTGTCTGGACAAAACTGTAATATTCTAGAGCAGCTGCAATGGCAATTCAGCAACCTGGTCACTGGTAATAAGTTGCTACTCAGCAGCATCAAGGAAAAATAGCGCGTGAAACGGGATTTTGGAGATTCAAAAGGTGTCATACGGGGGGACATGTTTGAAATTCTCACTCAACGTGAAGCGAGGGAATATGAGGATCGGTTTGAGAATTGCAGCCACATTGCTGGACGGCAGCCGGATGGCGTATTCTACATTGAAGTTGCCCATGAATATCTACACGAATGACAAGTCAGTGTGCTCAATTGCCAAGAACTCGGTGATGGCCAGTTTTTTTTGTATTTTTTGAAAAATGTAATGTTAAAATTTTATATTTTATATTTTACTATGGATATTAACCCATTTATGTTGGAAGTTCTGTGGCGGCCGTCTAGTGTCTAAGCCAAAATATTGGTAAAGTTCTGATGGCTAGATAATTTACTACCAGGACAAAAAATAAAATAAAAGCTAAACACAACGCATATTTTAACAGATCAATAGTTATCACGCTACGACCACGAGAGGAAATGACAAAATTATGGGATTTTTCATAGATTGCACGTACCATTGCAAATGAGCTTAACGCTTAAAATGTGCGCAATTTATAGCTAAATTTTATTAATTAAATAAATGAAATAAATAAATATTTACGAAGTGGCTCAAGACATTTTAGTGGAGCGATGATTCTGCTGGTCGCCAATTTTCGTCAAACGCTACCTGTCATTCCGAGATCGACAACTGCAGATGATCTCAACGCATGCCTGAAATCGATGAGTGGCGCTATGTGAAGAAGTTGCAGTTGACCACGAACATGAGAGTCGCGGCACAGAGCGACTCATCAACTGCTGATTTTTTCAAACAACTGTTGGCGCTTGGCAATGATAAAATTTCTGTTTATATTTCGATCAGATTGATTTCGTTTCCCTCGAATTTTTGCATATTCACGACGTCGAAGGAAGGGCTTATCAAGAAAGTGTTTCCGAACTTCCACCGAAATTATGTGAATCACGATTGGCCCAGCAAACGAGCAACTTTGGTAGCGAAGAACAAGGTTCTAGACAGTCTGAATTAGTTCATTCAAAACCAAATCGCTGGGGAAATGCATTGTTACAAATCCATTGACTGTGTGACCCTACCAGGCGAGGCAAACAATTATTAGACCGGGTTTTTGAATGCGCTTGATTTGCCGGGAATACCACTGAATAACTTGATGCTCAAGGTTGGATGTGTGATAATTATGCTGCGCAATCTGAACCATCTAAAATTGTGTAACGGAACGCGATTGGCTGTGAAGAACTGATGAACAACGTGATTCAAGTGACGAACATCATGGGCAAATTCAAAAGAGAGGATGTACTAATCGGAAAATTTCCGTGATTCCAACTGACATTCCGTTCAACTTCAAGCGCATTCAGTTCCCCATTCGTTTCGCATTCGCTTTGACGATTAACAAATCGCAAGGTCAATCGTTGGATGTGTACGAAATAAATCTGGAATTTTAATTCCACTCGAATAAAATACATCGAATTCCAACTGACTCCAATTCATTTCCACACTGAGAGAAAAAATCCAAAAAAAACGACTCAATTTTCGATAAATGCCTGAGTTTGAATCGACATTTCATTCGCTTTTCAATACATTAGTATTGAATTCGATGAAAAAGTGAATGGAACGTCCATCCAATTCAATCGTCTATTGAGGATTGGGTTGTGTTGTTTGATTTTTTCTCTTATCAAAATCGATTTTCGTGAACGACAAAAGTATTTGCTCGGAACGAAGTAATTTGGGGCGGAACGAAGTTCACCGGGTCAGCTTGTTTAAGTGTAACTTTTGTATTATAACAAATAAAATTGAATAAAATAAATTAGAAAAAAATAAAAAACCAACCTGCTTGTTCTCATTTATAATTAAAATTATAAAGTTTTGTTAATTGTTAAGTACCCAGTGGTACTTCTCATTAAATAAAACTATCCGATAAAAAGGAAAATTCTAATTCCAATCTGTGATTGGAATTATATACCTATTAAGATTTTTCCTTCCGTTGTCTTGTGCCATACGATCGCTAGGTATCTGCAACTTGGTCTTCCGTCCTAAGAAGGAATCTTTCTGTTATAAACTTCACGCATATCAATTTATAGCAATTTTCTTATTTTGTATAATTGTCAATTTTTCGTAACTTTTCTGATGTATAAAAAACTGCTGAGTTAATTGAAAAACGTCATTCTTGTCATTCCTCCCGTTAGTTGTGTTGTGTAATTAAAATATTAAATACATATAGTTCAATGTAACCATTTTAGTTTTATTTGGCTACCAATTATGAAAGTGGCGACGAAGATACAAGGATGGGCAATAGCACTGGAGGAGACTCCAAAGAATCTGCTATCCTCCAGTTACTAGCAAACCTAAATAAAATTTTGGCGCAATTTCTCCTTTTGAGCACGGGAAATCTTCATGGGACACGTATCGGATGCAGCTCAATTAACACTTTTTGACAAATGGCGTGGAGGACAACGATAAAAAAAGAGCGTTTTTTCTGTCGAACGCCAGATCTTACTTGTTGGATATTTTAAACAAACTGGTATGTGCAACGTACGTGTTTCACAAAACAGCTATGAAATCTAACCAAACTTATTCTAAGTGGGTGACTGAATTTCGTGGTATTACAAAAAATTGTAAATTTGTTTCAACAAAAAGCGGTTATGCCCAATCATGTGTCTACAAAAACAAATTCAACGCTTGAGGATCTACTCGAAATAGAGAAAGCGTATGAAACAACGGTGCGAACAAATACAACGTGTATGGGTGAAAGTTTATCGGCAGCGCTAATTCAAGGTGCGGATAATCATCATCCAAGAAGAGATCATCGTTCTCGTAGATCGTTGAAGTCATGTCCGCAATGTGAAATTGATCACGATCGTCCAAATTGTCCGTATTACAAAGCTATGTGTGATCGATGCAAAAAATTCGGTCATATTGCAGCACCGTATGTATGTCACAACAACATGGTCAATCATCAAAACGACTACGTGGTAACAATAGAAGCCATCGTCAAGGTCGTTCAAATTTTCGAGAACGCTCTAAGTCTCGCAACAGCTCGTACTCACCACAACGTAACAATCGCAAGCCTCAAACAACGCATATGGTGAATGAAGTTGATGTTCAAACAATTTTTCAGCTCAACAGTGGTGCTATGAAAAAGAAAATGTGGGTTGTGGTCTGCATTAGTTCGGAACCGGTTCGAATTCAACTGGACACTGGGGCGTCGTCATCAATGGTTATATATGGGTCAATACATTCTAATAAAGAGAACCGTCGATGTTAAAGTATCATATGTTAATAAAAAGCTCGTCTTACCTGTGATCATCGTAAACTCAAACGATGCTACGGATATTTTCGGAATGAACTGGTTTCAAGCATTGGGTTTCCAGGTTGTCCATGACAACGGTGAAAATTGCGTGAAATTTGTAACCGTCATCCAAAACTATTTGATTCGTCAATCCTGGGCCCTTGTACGACGTACACAGCCAGACATTTGTTTAAGAGAAAACGCAAAGCCTATATTTTTCAAACCAGGAGTTTTACCGTTCGCCATAAGAAAAGCAGTAAAAAATGAATTGCAACGATTGGTCTCCTCGCAAAACGTTTTACAACCAATTCAAACCTCATCATGGGCTACTCCAATCGTACCAGTGAAGAAACCGAATTGTGGAATGCGAATTTGCGTCGATTATAAAGTGAAGGTCATTCCACAAGTCGATATGGATCGTCACCAAATCGCTCGAATCCAACAGCTATTTTACAAGTTACAAGGTCGTCGATTTTTACAAAATTAGATTTGAAAGATGCCTTTCTACAACTTGAACTTACTGATGATTTCAAAAAATCCCTTGTAATAAACACTCCGTTTGGATTATATGAATATCAACGCATGCCTTTCGGAATATCTAGCGTACCACTCGTTTTCAAAGACTGATGGAGCAAATCACAGCTGATTTAGAATTTTGTGCGGTATATTTAGACGATCTCATTATATCTGGCGGTAACAATGAAGAATGTTGAGGGTCACAAATTCGAATTGGTTACCGACATAAGCCATTGGTCTCATTATTTGAGACCCCCCCCCCCCCCCTCAACCCCAGCAAAAAACTACTGGTTCACTCAATCAACCACGTTGGGCAATCATCCTAATGAGCTACATATTCACTGTATATGAAAATTTTGACAAAAGCGAAGAGCCTGTTTTCAAGACAATGAAATTTACAACGATCGCATTCTCGATTATCCAATCGTTTACAATTTACTATAGCACAACACACTCGCTCCGACCATCTATAAATGGGTGGCCGGAAAAATTAAATGTCTTTGAATCGTCTTACTCAGATTATTTAAGGCATCGTCGCATAGCTTGAACAAGTTTAATGATATTTGTTGTGTTTTTTTATTAGCGCCCGATAGCTGTATCCGGAGCAGCCAATTTTCTATGTGAAAACTTATATTTAGCGCGCTATTATTGCATTTAATTAATTTATTTAAATCTAAACTAAGATTTTTCATTCAACTTTTTAATTAAAAATCGATAAAAAAAATATCTCGGCTCACTTATTTATCGGGAGCCGCTATCGGGAGCGCTATCCATTTCAATGGGAAATTTGAAAAGGCTTTTAATTTTGTAAACCCCTGAAACCATTAGAAACTAAATCTTACAATAAAAAATTAAAACGCAGCAAAATGAATTTTTGTTTATAACGTCATGTCAAAATAAATGTCATTTAATATATTTCAGGTGATAAATGTTTGTTTTATTGATGAATTTAGTTTTAATTTTTATAGTACAGCGACACCAGTGAATAATAGCTGCAGTTTCAATAGAAAATTGCCATTTGGCTCCGGATAGTGCTCCAATATTAAAACACAGCAATTATTTTCTCACAGACAGAATATCTCCGAATTGTCGTTCCCTCTAGCTTACAAGGGAAAACACTGAAGCTACAAACATGTTGGACATAAGGGTGGCATCCGTAGGAATAAATTGGCTCGCCGACATCGAAAGACATCAAAAAAGTCGTCAAAGCATGTGACAACTCTCAACTCAACGCATCGTCATCGCAAATTTTCATTCGTCGTAGCAATGACGAAAACAACATCATCGCTCACAATTCGTTCGTTAGAACAAATCTTCCCAATCGAAGGTTTACCATCGACCATCGTAAGTGATAATGGTACTCAATTTATGTCTGCAGAATCCGCTGAATTCTGTCGTATGAACAACATCGAGCATTTGACATATGCACATTTTCACCCATAATCGAACGGCGAAGCCGAACGAATGATCCGAACTTTTAAAACAGCGATGAAAAAAATTTGTCATGACGGCCCAACGGTGACAACACACTATTGAAGATTTTATCGTCTTATCGTTCTACACCGTTAACAAATGTAGACAGATCACCCGCAGAACTCGACAACCTCGGTCGACAGCCAAAAACGGTCGCACTGTACTGTCATCAATGAATGCGTATTTCAACCGAAGAGAACATTGCACCATATTGCCTCAATACAACAACGACGATGACAAAGTTTACGCTAAAGATTTTTCAACGAGAAGTCCACAAAAATGGAGAAAAGCTTACATCGTCAAATCGTTGGGGAGAAGAAAGTGCCGTGTTGGCACAAACTATGGTATTTGGAGACGACATCAAAATCAAATACGATGAAGAATCTTGACATAAACCGATGACTATGAAGAATTGTCATATAAAAAACAATTGGAAAACAAGGCGAGTAAAAACGTACATTTTTCTAATTTTTCTTTCTCTACAGAACAAAACCTTTATTAATCAATTTTGTTCAATGAGAATCGTATAGCAAATGACGTGCAAGAAGAATCGCGAAATGACGTACAATCACAACAAGCATCTGCAAGTGCATAAGTGATTTTCATAGTATTTTACGAAATGGATCACCTGCGGCAACACTCGTATGTGATAATGAAAACTGGGAATCTTCACAAGAGATTATAAACAACGATACGGCACAAACAACAACACTTTCAAGAATTAAAATATCGATCGACCCGTTTTTTTAAGGAACTTTAATGTTCATTCAAATTTTTTTTTTTAAATTTTTTGTAATCAAATTTTTTGTTTGTTGTTGTATTGATCTGTCAAAAATTAAAGATGGAGGAATTGTTATAACTTCACGCATATCAATTTCTAGCAGTTTCGTTATTTTGTATGCAATTGTCAATTTTTTTTTACTTTTCTGATGTATAAAAAACTGCTGAGTCAATTGAAAAAAATCATTCTTGTCGTTCCCGCGAGTTATGTGTAAACGTCCTACAGTCCAATCAATCAACAACATATACACACCCGTCCATTTTATGCTGTTAACATTTTACCTGCAATTTTTCCTGTCCTGTGGGCCTATTCTGGCTTTCCCTGGGAATAGGGAATTGGGAAAAATATTTTCATAGCATTTTTGTGTAAATTGTATTTTTCTGGCCTACTGGGGGAACATGTTTGGTGCTAATATTTTATAAACAAAGTTAAATGGGAAAATATTTTTCCCTAAAAAAATTTTGTGGAACAAAAGTTTCCCAATTCACTTAGTTTTGAAAATTTTCGCACTAAACTTATTCTTTCAGTAGGCCAGAAAAATATAATTTAGACAAAAATGCTATGAAAATATTTTTCCCAATTCCCTATTCCCAGGGAAAGCCAGAATAGGGCCACTGGGCCCCTAATCTTGAAATAGGTGAACATTTCCGCAATCGATTATAATTTGCTTTAAAATTCTTTATATTTTTCGAATTTTTCGCCGGCTACTTGAATCATTTTTTCAAATTTGTCCGCAACTTTTCTATTATTTATTTCCCTACTAAAGGTAGACAAATTTGACGCAAAATTTAGCTACCAGAATAACAAAAAAATATTTAGCTCACAATTTCGCGGATGCGGTACGCAGCTGACGTGAAACGTTTGTAGTTAGCTCATTCTCTATATAAAATTATTAGCTTACTAAATCAGTAATTTAGTGGGGACTTGAGGAGACCACATTAAAATTTCTCTTAGCGCGAGCTGGATACTTAGCTTAATCAATAAAATTGAATAAAATAAATTAGAATAAATTAACAGGCCAACCTGCTTGTTCCCATTTATAATTAAAATTATAAAGTTTTATATTAATTGCAAAGTGGTCAAAGCTCCCACCAGTGTTAAGCGCATTTCTCATTAAATAAAACAGTCCGATAAAAAGATAAATTCGAATTCCAATCTGTGGTCCCACAGACCAATCAAGACAGACACATACAACAAAACCTCCGTGGTACCACTAAAACAACACTGGAAATTTAAGAACTTCTAGTATATGAATTAACAGCAACGCACCACATAAAAACCACACTTTGGTAATTCATTCGAATTTGAAATGCGCGCAGACAGACATCAATATTATATTCTAAATAACTTTCATTTCGAAAAACCGTTGATCCAGTTATTAATGAAAGTCAAATTATGGCCGTCCAAATAGAAAACTTTGTATGCATATTATTGAAAACTGGTTCATGTATGCATATAGGTGGATGTCTGAATATTAAAATGATAATTGTGAAATTGGTTTTACTTTGAAGATGATGATGTCATCGCAAGCACGTCACCATAAATCAACAGATTTATATAAAAAAAAGTAACCGCAATAATAATATTAATATCATTTTAAAAAGGCTGAAAAACACCTGGGCGCACCATCTTAAAAGAAACTTTTTTTTTGTTCTTTGGGTATTTTTTTCGTATATAAGTTCTTGAATAAATTTATTTTATTTTTTATTGTTATTTAAAAGCTTTTTATTTTTGTTTATGTTTTTTTTTGTATATTTAAAAACCAGAATCGTTTTCTATAAAAGAATATACCGATAGACTTGATGGAGTTTTATTTTTAGCAATTTTTCAAATTTGATTTGACGCGCTAAAAATTTTTTGGCCGTACACCGCGCGCTCAAATTCCAGGAGTCTAATATACTATATATTTTCATAATCATTAAAATGTAATTTCTTAATTAGTCATGTGTGTTGTTTCTCAAGCAAGAACCTTGGCTCAAATTATGTCTTAAAACGCAACCAACATATTTTCATTATATTGTTTTGTTAGGTACCTATACACGGTTGGTGACCGGAAATTTGTCGCCAAAAACATGAAATTTCAATTTTTTTTTTCTGTTTGTTTCGTTACCAACAGTGTTTAGTGTAATAATTTTTTTTTTATATTTCTGTGTTTTCTACAAGACCATTGAAAATTATTACATTTTACCTTTAAGTATTTTGTATAACGTAATTTATTTGTTAATATTGAAATTACCTGTTCTCCAAAAAAAAACATGAAAGACCAATTATCAAATTAATAAAAACCAAAAATTTTGGATTCAGTTTTAAACTATTTTAAAGTTGAAGATTTCGTTTATTGTTGTCTACTTTACGTATTACGCCAGGGACTCGGTAACAACTTTTTAAATTGCAACAGTTTCCTGCCGTTGACGTATATTATACCGCATTACCGCACAACAACAACAACATAATTAACGAGACCGGGCGTTATAGTAAATGAGCTCCGATTTTAATTAATTATACAAATCTCTAATAAATTATCACCCCAGTTAAATTACAAGACAATTAATGAAAAATTTAACGACATTAACTATTTGTACAAAATAATAGTGTTGTTGTTGCTGTTTTCGTTGTTATTTGTCTAATTTCTAATTATTCATCAGCAGAATCGACTCTATTCAGTCAAATTGTATAGAAATTTTCTTAATAGAACCCGAAACGTCACAACAACAACACCACTGCAACAACAAAAACTTGATTATCTAGAAATGGTCTCTTGTGGAAAGACAAAAGCAAATGAGGAATATATCACTGCCAATGCCGCCGACAAAATACTATATCGAACCATCATCATACGTATACATAGTTGTTGGTGTTGTCAATATATATTTGAATATTATGTATAAAAAAAAAAAATTCGTTTGATTCCAGATCCGAAGTTAAGATAAATGCGCTAATCGAATCACAAAAGACAAATAATATATGTTTTACACCAATATTAATTGTGAATCGTTCAAGAATTTTATTTTCTTATTATAAAATGTTGACAACATTTTTTTTTCTTCTAAAAATCCATTACGATATACCTTCGGCTATATCTCCTATATGTATATACTTACATACTACTTTATGTGTCACCATATAGACGACGCAGTCTATTTAGAAAAAAACCCTTTCTTAATACGTAGGTACTTCATTAGTCTTGTACCTTAAAAGACGTATACATATAGTACGGATAAAATCAAAAGAATTTGAGTGTGATGATGAGTCATATAAGGGCATCATCATCATCATTATGGGTATACACGTTAATGAGATGAAATTTATATCATAAATGTCGACGAAGGTGAAAATTGATCAGAAATCAATTATGTCGTGGCGCCATCGATATATAATAGATCTATTGTTGTTGGTGCTGGGTTCTCCTATATAATAGAATAATTAATTTATCAGATTTGTAATATGTGACGAATTAATAATGGTTCTTTATATGGGCGGTTGATCTGAGTGACGTAGACTTTCCTAAATTTAAACGTTATGGAATATGAAATATGTATAATGTTAAAGGATTTTTAGCAATTCATTTATTCGCAAAATAATTGATACTAGCGATATTTAATATAAGCGCATGAGCGTGCGACACTCATGAACTGGCCACCTACACTGGCATTGATTTCTCGATTTTTCTCGTTCGTCTTAAAAATGTCAAAAATAAAAAAATGCGCTCTCTCTTACGTTTGTCATCACCAAGCGAAACAAAAAGACTGAGCGGATGCTAATTAAGCTAATTTAGAGATGATAAAATAAAATAGTCGGTGCTAATCCCCAATTGTCAGCTGATATGGATTCTCTCAGCAAACAAACCGAATTAATTGTTAGTGTTATACCTTACAATGTTGGTGAAAACCTATTTAAGATTTTTGCTAATCTTTTGAGCAACTTCGGTTACGTTCAAGATGAAAGTAATAGTAAAGCTGGCACTGTAGCGGTCATCTTATTGCGGAGATGGAGATTTATCGACTTATATCGTTTGAGAATTATCAACGCCCACTCTCAGTCGTAATCAGGTTTGAATCTTTAATGAAAAAAGACATTTATTTCCGCAGGCATTTGCGAGTATGTAAAACCTTAAAAGTTAGAAGTATTTCCAATTTTACGAGTGAAGGCCGCCTTTATACAACATAATTTGTCTGCACAGTACTATAAAGTCCATAAGCTTGCACTGTCTATGAAGAAGGCCAAGGAAGTTAGTGGCGTCAAGATTATTCATGGCCGCGTAGCTGTCAAATTGAACGATAGTGATCAACATAATGTCTACTATTCCACTAATGAACTGGAAGCAGCTCTAAATCCATAATGTTTTTGTTTAAGTATTTATGCTATTTTGTTTCGAATCGGTTTCCGGGAGTCGTAAGACTTCTCAAATATTATATATTCAAATTTTTTATTTTTATTTTTTCCTAGAATGTTAACATTGGATATGAGAAATGTGGTACTAAAGTCCTGTTTTAATTCACGATTATCTAAATTTAATTTTGCCCACATTACATCTAATTGCTGTATCGGAGACATGGCTTAAAGATATAAATAAAAACGTTCATGTTCACTTGGGTGGGTATAATATTGTACGGAAGAATAGGATTGATCCGCGTGGTAGACGTGGCGGTGGTGTAGCACTTTATGTACGCAATTCTGTCAAATATAAGGTAGTTAAGACAAATGGGTCAAGTTTTGATTGTTTGTTTTTGGAAATTAGTAACAGTCGTAATCACACATTGTTAGTGGGGATCGTTTATTGTCCACCTAGGGTTAAATTCCTTAATAAAATTAAAAAAACCTTGCGGGATCTATCTAGTATGTATACTAATATTCTCATCCTTGGTGATTTTAACACGAATGTCATGTCAGATGCACCTGCTGTAAAGGAATTTAAGGATTTCATATCATCACTTGGTTTGGGAATTGCCTCTCATGATCCTACGAACTTTAGTAATACTGCTGCCACTTGTTTGGATTTATTGCTCCTGAATAATCGATCAAATTTGAATTTCTTTACTCAAATTTCCGTCCGGGGGTTATTTACCATCGACGATATGATATATGGCTCCTATAATTTCGATTTGGATGTTTCTAGTTGCGTCAGTTTTTGCTTTCGTAGAGCTATAAACAATATTGACCAGAACAAATTGATTGCAGAGGCTAATCGACTTGACTGAGATCGGATTTTTTCTATTCCAGAAATTGGTGGCAAATTGGAGTATTTTAATTATTTGCTTGTAAAGCTTTTGGATTGATGGGCTCCCCTGCGCAGAGTCGATCGGAAGCCGTCCGATGATGTGTTCATGCTCGATGATTCTATCCTGAAGCTCCGGAATATTAGTGACTTCTTACACGCAGTTTGGAAATCTAATAAAAATGATACCACTTGGAAGCTTATCGTAACAGGGTTAACAATTTGATCAGGTCGGCTAAATTTCGGCACTTTAAAAAAACATTTTTAATCTAGACCTACCAAGTGACGTGCTATGGCGCAATTTTCAAAAGTTTGGTCTCTCTAAAAATAAGCAAGCGGTTTCAACCGATTTTCAACCGGTGGAATTCTCTACGCATTTTGCTGCAAGTTCCCAAGAGCCTTTTAACTTGAGGGATTTTGGTAACATTGGCTCTCATTCTGTCAATGCATTTTATTTTAGTAATGTAACGGACATCGAGGTATACGACTCATTCTCTGCCATTCAGTCTGAATCTTTGGGTGCAGAGGGTATACCTATTTCTTTTGTGCGCTTAATTCTTCCAGTAACTCTCAAATTTCTGGCTCACATAATCAACACCGCATTAACCAAATCAATTTTTCCTAAAGCTTGAAAGTTGGTTAATTTATTGCCAGTAGGTAAGATTTCTAGGCCTGTTGAACTGCATGATTACAGACCAATTAGTATGCTTCCTTGTTTATCGAAGGTCTTGGAGAAGGACATGAAGAATCAGATTCTTACTCATATTGATAAATTCAATCTATTGCACTGCTTCCAGCCAGGGTTTCGCGAAGGTTATATTACAACAACTGCTCTCGCCAAAATCACTGTTGATTTGAGCTCATATATTGCAAACGGGATGGTATCTTTGTTGGTTCTTCTTGATTTCTCTAAGGCGTTTGATCCTGTCGATCATGGTATCTTACTGGATACATTGTTTACGCAGTTTAATTTTTCCAGCTTCTCAATCCGGCTGGTGGCATCTTATCTTACACATGGATACCAACTTGTCAAATTAAATGAGAAACTCTCTGAGCCTTCCCACCTATTATTTGGCGTTCCACAAGGTTCTATCTTAGGTCCTATATTGTTTTGTATGTTTATTAATGATATTATTATTAGTTTATTGTGCGCCTATCTACTCGGGTTGCTCGAAAACGTGTTTTGATCGATTAAGGATTGCTTTTAATTCATGCGCTCGGTATATTCAATAAGAGGAAACATGTTTTTATCTCAAGGTATTCGCGGCCGGTCCTTAATTGTGATCTATCTGATTATCTGAACTTTACTACTGTCTTATTTTTGTATAAAATAATCATTTATCGCAAACCTTCTTATCTTTTTGATATGGTTAAGTTTTTCAGATCTACCCGGCTGTTCCATATGCATCTGCTTTCTAATTGGAAGTCTAAAGCGCGCCAGGGTTTATTCTTCGTGTATGCTGTAACGCTTTGGAATTCCCTTAGTCCTAAATTGCAATCCATTGTCAGATTGAATCAGTTCTAGCAGGAATGTTTTGCCTATTTCTCGTCTCTAAATTGATAAATTGTGTTGTATTCCATATTTTGTTCATTTTATTAGAAGTAATTGTTAATTCTGTATCAATTTGTGTTCTTAAGTTTAAGAAAGAGACGGAAAAAAACTCAGTTTATATTTATATTTATATATAGTTTATTTTTACATAAGAAAATTGTCCTTAGCTATAAGGAGAATTGTAAAAAGGCTATGGCTTACATGTAAATTATTTAATAAAATAAAAATTAAAAAAAATAAAAAAAATAAATCGGACAATAGGAAAAAACAGACCACAACGATCTAGACGGTCACGCGACCACGAAATAATTTTCGAATGATGGCCAGATACCAGGCGTATGCTGGTACCACGCAAATCGCGAAAACCCCCATAAATATCGCCCGCCATCAAATTACCGGCTACAAATGAATTAAATAATACGAATAGCCGTTTTTTTTATTCACGACACGAACAATAGCCTGAATTTTCTTATCGATACGGGAGCTGACCTGTCGGTGCTCCCCGTCAGGCGTTAGTTCTAGTATTATCAGCCACCAATGGCTCAAAAATCAATATACCTATGGCACGAAATTGCTTAAATCTCATTAACGGTTTATTGTGGAATTCAGCAGCTTCTGTTTAGCAGTGCTGCTGATTAAATTCATTCGCAAAACATTTATTTAACATTTATTTAACATTAAGCATCATTCGATAACACGAGCTTAAAGTTTAAACATGAAAATAATTCACTCAGTGATTATGTTTGAATGATTTATATACCACCACTATTATCTAGTTCGATACGAAAAGATATTTATGAATATTTGAGAAAATACGTTTGAAAAACTTTTTGAGTGAAATTTCACTATTAAAAATTTCACTAAATTTTTTTTAAAAACTGTTTAGTATTCTTAATAGTGTTGCACAAATTCGTTTGCAAAACATTTCATTTTTGAGTAAAATTTTTGAGTTAAATTTCCTTATCTAACATTTCACTCGATTTTTGAAAATTGTTTAGTATTGCACAACTTCGTTGCAAAACTTTTCATTTTTCAGTTAATTTTTTCTCCAAAGTTTCCCTTATTTTATTTTAAATTATTTTATTTTTGTTGTACATCTTAGATTTCATTTTTATTTTGGTAAGTATTTTAAGTAAATATTTAACATTAATTTAAGTATTTAAAAAATAACTCATTGTTAATTTTGGAATAATTTACGTATCCCCACTAAAAATAAGTGCAAAATTTTTCGAGTTAAATTTCACTCAAATATGTAAAAAATTGTTCAGTTTTCTTATAGTGTTGCACAAATCCGTTTGCAAAATTTTTCATTTTTGAGTTAAATTTTTGAGTGAAATTCTTTATTTAAAATTTCACTCAAATTTTGTAAAAGTTGTTTAGTAGTGCACAACTTCGATTGTAAAACGTTTCATTTTTGAGCTAAGGTTTTTCTGCAAAATTTCACTCAATTTATTTTATGTTGTACATCTTAGATTGCACTGTTATTTTCGTTATCTAGCTGGCACTATCAAATTGTGATACAACTATGAGTGAAAAATAGGTTAATGTTGTAGATTCAGTTATCGCAATGATGATAGTAGATAGAATTTAGGTATTCAAAGGCAGATTCCACGTTTGTGCACAAATGTTTTGAGTGAAATTGGATTTTGAATGAAACTGTTGCCTCCAAAAAATACACTCAATTTTTTAGTGTTTATCTTCGATACATAAAATTTTAGTTAAACCAAGATGAACCAAAATCATTTAATTTGATACAATAAAATTTTGAGCGAAATTTAAATATTTAAAAATTCCCTCAATTTTTATGTTTTCTAGATACATATCACAGTTACTGATACGGAAAGATACTTATTGTTCTACCAAATTTTAAAAAATTTTGAGTGAAAATAATTATACAAAATGTTGTTCAGGTTCTTAACAGTGTTGAATAAATTCGTGTGTGAAAAAATTCGTTTTTGAGTAAAGTTGTTCCTTACCAAAATTGTTCTCATTTTATTTAATTTATTTAAATTTGAGCTTGAAAGTTTAAACATGGAAATAATGCACTCAGTGATTATTTTTGAATGAAACTTGCACTGCATCCCCAATAGAATTCCTTATGACTTTTTACTTACAGAAAAGTATGAAAAAAAAACTTGACAAAAAAATATTTTTTTTGTCAAGTTTTTTTTCATACTTTTCTGTAAGTAAAAAGTCATAAGAAATTCTATTGGGGATGCAGTATTGTTGGAAACTTTTTGAGTGAAATTTCACTATCAAAAATTTAACGCAATTTTTTCAGAAATGTTTAGTGTCGCAAAAATTCGCTTATTTCGCGAATTTTATTTTTTGAGTAACATTTTTGAGTGAAATTTCATTATCTAAAATTTCACTCAATTTTTTTTTTAAATTGTTTAGTGTTGCACACTGTGTTCACTGTTATTTTGGTTGCTACTCGAAACCCCCAAAAATTAAAGACACAAGAGGTGATCCGGTTTTGGGGGTATTCCGTCTCACGGTTGTTAAACTAGAGGGACTACCGACCCTCACAACCTGTTGGGACAGATTTTGTCTCGAGGTTGATCGTACAAGGTAACCATTCCTATTTATATATTTTTATCTGAAATTTTTTTTCTCTTTTCAAAAGTAAATTAAATTTCAGCGGACTCCCAAAATCGAGACACCATGGTGTCCTAATTTCGGGGGTATTCAGCCTTGTAGTAATAAGGTAACCAATCCTGAGTTTTTTTTAAATATATCATATTTCACGAAATTTACGTTTCAAATTAGAAAATTTTTAAACTCGACCGGTCGAGTATATCGAAACAGTAAATTTTAATAGCCAGTCTAAGTGACGCGGAGGGGAAGTACAAACTGCAGACATTATCAGCCACGAACGTTCGAGGATGGTTCTTCTTAGCAGAACTCCACTTTCGAATTGTACCGAATCAAAAGCGATGGGACAAAATATCTGAAAGTCTTGTTTGCGGTACCCCAAGAAATGTTCGACACGAAATCATCGCAAATCTTAACGAATGTACCAAACGAAGGGCAATACGAATATATTAAACGGACGTTAATAAAATGATTGGCTTCGTCAGACGAAAGACAACTAGAAACGCTGCTAACGGGAATCGAGATAGGGGACTGAAAACCGTCCGAGGTGCTTCGACGTATAAAACACCTAGCGGGAAATAATTTCAAAGACAAAATCGTTCGATCGCTGTGGACGCAAAAAACGACGGACGTAATACGCATAGCAATTGCGGCCCAACCGAAAGCCTCCATCGCCGCATTTCAGTCAAATCGAAAATACAGACCACCCGTAGCCGGACAAACGACATTTTTATTTTTAATTATTTATTTATCCTAGAATTTACTATTATTTTGGTTGATACGACAAATACTTATAACTAAGTAAAATTTCACTCAAATTAAAAAAAAAAGTATTTTGTGTTCTTAACAGAATTACATAAATTCGTCTACCAAACGTTTCAATTTTGAGAGAAATTTTTCCTTAATGTTAAAATCTGTTTGAGTGAAATTAACTATACAAAGTTTCAGCGAATTTTTTTAAAATTTGTTTAGTGTTCTTAACAATCTTGAATAAACCGTTTCGCAAAACATTTCATATTTGAGTGAAATTTTTATTTTCCGAAATAAACATTTAACATTTATTAGATTGAGCGTCATTCGATAACACGTACAGAAAAAATAACATGATGATCGAAAATTAGATTTTAATAGAGGTATTGAACAAATCTAACTAGTTTAAATATGAAAATGATATTAATCGATACTTAAAATCAGGTGAACTGAATAGATTTAATTTAACCAAAACAATTTTGAGTGAAATTTGTCTATTTAATTTTTATTTATTAATGATTTATGTTCCTCTCTATTATCTAGGTCTATCGAGATACGAACATATACTGATGAATACTTGAAAGAATTCAACTTTATAAAACTTTTTGAGTGAAATTTCACAATCAAAACTTTCACTCAAATTTTAAAGTTTTTTTTTGTTGGTTAAATATTCCATTAATTGATGTTTATTGGGTCGCAAAATTACTTACTTCACTAACAATTATTTCACTCAAATTTTCACAAAAATAAAAGTATATTTTTGATAATATAAAGAAACAAAAAACATAAGTAGCAACATTTTTAATTATTAATGTTAACATTAATTTAGATTACATTTACGGAGAACTATTCAAAATTAAATGTGTATTTGTCAAAAGAGCACCCAAAGTGTGTTTTTTCCAGAATCTAGTCTTTATTTTAATCCGTTTGTTTCTTTACAATCTTTACGAACTGCAAAATTAAAAAAAATATTTCTGATTTTTGGTTTGCGTGAAACACGTAACTTGATTTTGAGTGAAATTGTTTTAATTACGAGCAAATTATTGAGTGAAAATTTACAGAATTTCATCTACCACTAATTTAATTTAATTTAAATATTTAAAATTTCAGTCAAATTGTAATTCTTTAATATTTGTGTAACCTAGATTCCACTATTATTTTGAATGATTCTTATTGTTCAAAAAATGTTGAGTGAGTTTTACTATCAAAAAATTCAATTGAAAGTTTATGAGATTCAATTTCTTAATAAAATTAAGCAACACATCCATTCTACTATGTACGTTACAGATTTTCAAAATAAAATTTTATGTCTTCATTATTTGTGTAAAAACTACTTCACAGTTTTATTTTGAATCATGTGAATCGAAATGATGTAACATGGCATAACTCTGTTTTGAGTGAAATTTATATAAAGTTTGTAAAGAAGAGATATACTATTGAGATGAAAATTTTATATCAATATGGAAAGGTATGTTTTGAGTGAAATTTAACAACAAAAAATTCAATAATTAAAAAAATGTTTTATACAATTTAATTTTTTATACGATCTAAACTCTGACTAGTTTTGCAAATGTTTTAATTATTTCACTGGTATTCTCTATTCTACCAAATGAGAGTAAATTTCTGAAACCAAATTAATGAAATTAAACAATCAAATCAATTAAATTAAAGAACTCAGAGTTTCACTCAAATAAATTGATTATTTTTATTACTGAAAAACGGTATATGACAACTGGATTTTGAGTGAAATCGTCTTTTCCAACAAAGCACTCAATACTTAAACCTTGGTTAAACCGAAATCATTTAATTTGATACCACAAGTTTTAAAATTTCACTCAATTTTTGTTTATAGTTATTTATATTTCATACATACCACTATTTGGTTTGGTTGATCCAATCCTGTCAAATAATTAATTTTTGAGTGAAACTTTTCTTTTCTAAGTTTTGTGAGTGAAATTAACTATGCAAAATTTCAGTCAAATTTTTTAAAATTTGTTTATTGTGAAATTTATTCTGCTTAGCTGTGCTGCATAAATTCATTTGAAAAACATTTAATTTTTGAGTGAAATTGTTCCTTTCCAATATTGTACTCAGTTTATTTAAAAATGGGGACCATTCGATAACTAGAACAGAAAGTTTAAACATGAAAATAATCTTCAGGTGAAATGAATAAATTTAAGTTTTTAAAAATTGAGTCAGTTTTTATTTTTGAATGGTTTATGTGTCCCCACCGTTATCTAGTTCGATACGAAAAGATATTTATGGATATTTGGGAAAATAGAAGCTAAGCTAAAGTTTCACTCAAATTTCTTTAAAAATGGTTAGTATTCTTAATAATATTGCACAAATTTGTTTGCGAAACTTTTCATTTTTGAATTAAATTTTTGAGTTAAATTTCAGTATTCAAAATTTCACTCAATTTAGTTAAATGTAATCTCCAGGGTTAAATTTTTTCTCCAAATTTTCACACATTTTATTTATGTTGTACATCTTTGATTTCACTGTTATTTAGGTTATCTTTCTCGAACAATTCGATACAGATACAATTATGAGTGAAAAATAGGTTAGCAAATGTTCTACATTCCACCTCGTAAATCAATATTGTTTTCATACATAGCAATTATTTTCAATAAAGGGATTCAGTTATCGCAATGATGATATCTAGTAGATAGAAGTTTGGTATTCAAGATTTGAGTGAAATTTAACTATACAAAATTTCAATAATTAAAAGTAATGTTTGATTATTATAATTCACTGTTGATCGGGACTTAGCTTATTGATTTTAGTTCCTAAGAAATGTGAGAGAGTTTTTGAAACTAAATGAATGATATTAAACAATCAAAGTAATAAAATTAAATAACTTAAAGAGTTCACTCAAATGAATTGATTATTTTTGTTACTGCGAAACGATATGTGGCATAACTGGGTTTTGAGTGAAATTGTGTTTCCAAACAATGCGCTCCATTTTTGTCTTCTTCGATACATAAAACTGTACTAAATCCATTTGAACCGAAATCGTTTAATTTGATACAATAAAATTTGGAGTGAAATTTAAAATTTCATTCAACTTTTATTTGTAATTATTTGTTTCCTAGATACCACGATTATTTTGGTTGATACTTATTTTTGTTCTATCAAATTTTAAAACTTTTTAAAATTCGAATCACGAGAGGGGCAGGATGCAAAGAGATGTTTCATCAACAGATTACGATCTGTGATGAAATGGAACACATCTATAACCCCCTGGAGCTATGCAATGTGCAGAATGTAATACATCCTCGAATTGGTTGGCAATAGAGATGGGAGAGCCTTGGCCCAGAACAGATTGCAGCGATAATACAAAAAATTGTTTTTGAGTGAAAGTTTTCTTTTCTTAATTTTAGAAACTTTTTGAGTGAAATTAACTATTAAAAATTTCAGTAAATTTTTTTTAAATTTGTTTAATGATCTTAGCAGTTTCATACATTTTTTAGTGAAGTTGTTACTTTCCAAAAATTGCGCTCATTTTATTTATTTTATTTAAAATTGAGTATCATTCGATAATTCGAACTGAAAGTTCAAACATGAAAATATTTCCTCATAGATTATTTCTGAATGATTTGTGTATCCCCATTATTATCTAGTTCGGTACGTAAAGATATTTATGGATATTTAAAAATACAGATTTGGAAAACTTTGAGAGTGAAATTTCACTATCAAAAAATTCACTCAAGTTTTTAAAAAATTGTTAAAAGTGTTATATTCATTTGCCAAACATTGTATTATTGAGTAAAATTCTTGAGTGCAATTTCACCATCTAATATTTCGCTAAATTTTTTTTTAAAATTGTTTAAAGTTTATACAATACAACTTTGTTTGTATTTTTCAGTTAAATTTTTTCTAAAAATGACACGAAATACAATGTTGAGTGAAAAATAGGTTAGAGAATGTGTACATTTCACCTCGTTAATCAATATCTTTTTCATACATAGCAATTATTTTGAATAAAGGGATTCAATTCTTGCAACGATGATAGATAGAATTTAAGCATTCAAAGACAGATTTTACGTTTCGGGTGAAATTATCTATAAAAAATTTAAATAGTTAAAAAAAGCAATGTTTGATACTACTTAATTTTACACGATCCAAAATCACTATTTTTGAAAATGTTTCAATTATTTGAGAGTCTTAAAGTTCACTGCTGATCTGGACTTAACTTGAGTCCATAATAAAAGCGATTCTCTTCTCTAACAAGTGAGAGTCATTTCTTGAAATTAAATGAATGAAATTAAACAATCAAACCAATCAAATTAAAGAACTCACAGAGTTTCACTCAAATAAATTGATTAATTTTATTGTATGAAACGGTATATGACATAACTAGATTTTGAGTGAAATGACACATACAACTGTACTTAAACTCTGGTTAAAAAGAAATCATTTATTTGATACAATACAAGTTGGAGCGAAATTTAAATGTTTAAAATTTCACTCAATTTTTATTTGTAATTATTTATGTTTCATAGATACCACTATTTGGTTTGGTTGATGCGGAAAGATGCTTATTGTTGTTCTACCAAATCTTAGATACTTTTTAGTGAAAATAATTATACAAATGTTGTTTAGGTTCTTAACAATGTTGCATAAATTCGTCTGTGAAACAATTAACTTTAGAGTGAAATTCATATTGCTTTACGAAACTTTAAAATTTTTTTGAGTGAAATTAACTATTCAAAATTTCCGTAAAAATTCATTTGGGAAACATTTCATTTTTCATTCTTTTTTTAAAATGGGCATATTCGATAACTAGAACAGAAATTTTTTAAACATGAAAATAATATTCAGATGAACTGAATAAATTTAAGTTGTTAAAAATTCACTCAGTGTTTATTTTTGAATGGTTTATGTGTCCCCACTATTATCTAGTTCGATACGGATAGATATTTATGAATATTTGGGAAAATACAAGCTTAGAAAACTTTTTCAGTGAAATTTCGCTATCAAAAATTTCACTCAAATTTCTTAAAAAATGGTTTGTATTCTTAATACATAGTGTTACACAACGTTTCATTTTACATTTAAATAATTGAGTGAAATTTTACTATTCAAAATTTTACTCAATTTTTTTTACATTTGATTACTTACTATTGAACAACTTCCTTTGTAAAACTTATTCTATATTATTTATTTTGTACATCTTAGATTTCACTGTTATTTTCCTTGCTATCTAGCTCGAACAATTTGATAGAGATATAATTAGAGCGTAAAATAGGTTACCAAATATTGTACATTCCACCTCGTAAACCAATTATTTTGCAATTATTTTGAACAAAGGGATTTAGTTATTGCAACAAAAAAAAAATGTTTAATACTACTCAATTTTTCACGATCTAAAATCTGACTATTCTTGCAAATGTTTTAATTAATTGTGAATCTTAAAGTTCACAGTTGATCCGGATTAAATAATCAAATTAATTTACTGAAATAGTTTCATTTAAATGAATTGATTATTTTTATTACTGCGGAACGATATATGTCATAACTGGATTTTGAGTGAAATTGTTGTTTCCACAAAATGCGCTCCGTTTTTTTAGTTTTCTTGAAATACAATAAAATTCATTTCAGGTAAATACAAATTGATTAATTTGATACAATAAAATTTGGAGTAAAATTTTTAATATTTAAAATTTCACTCAATCTTAATTTGTAGTTATTTATGTTTCCTAGTTACCACTATTATTTTGGTTAATAATTATATTTGTTCTATCAAATTTTAAAATTTTTGAACGAAAATAATTATACAAATGCTGATTAGGTTCTTAAATCGTTGCATAAATTAATCTGCCAAACAATTTTTTGAGCTTAATTAACTATGCAAAACTTCAGTCAGATTGTTTAAAATTTGTTTAATGTTCTTAGCAGTGTTGCACACAAATTCAGTTACAAAAAATTTAATTTTTTTAGTGAAATTGTTCCTTTTCAAAATTTAACTCATTTTATTTAAAATTGAACATCATTCGATAACTCGAGCGGAAAATTTAAACATGAAAATCATTCACTCATTGATTATTTTTCCCACAAATAAAAAAATACAAGTTCGAAAAACTTTTTGAATGAAATTTCACTATCTAAAATTTTACTCTTAATAGTGTTGCACACATTCGTTCGCAAGATTTTTTGTTTTTGAGTAAAATTATTGAGTGAAATTATTGAGTGAAACTTACTGTCTAAAATTTTACTCTAAATTTTTTAAAATTGTTTAGCATTGCACAACTTCGTTTGCAAAACTTTTAATTTTTGAGCTAAATTTTTGAGTGAATTTTCAGTATCAAAATCTGACTATTTTTTATATAATTGATTAGTATTGCACAATTTCGTTTGCAAAAACTTTTCATTCTTGAGTTATTCTTTGTTCACTCATGTTTTATTTATGTTATACATCTTAGAACTCACTGTTATTTTAGACAGCGCATGTTGTACATTCCACCTCGTAAGTCCATATCGTTTCATACATAGCAATTATTTAATAAAGGGATTCAATTATAGCAACGATGATAGTAGATATAATTTTGGTATTCAAAGCCAGATTCCTTGTTTGTACACAAACGTTTTGAGTGAAATTTACCTATACAAAATTCATCTCTTCTTTACCAAATGTGAGTCAATTTTTGAAACAAAATGAATGAAATTAAACAACCAAGCCAAGCAAATCAAATAACATAAAGAGTTTCACTCAAATAAATTGATTATTTTTGTTACTGCGAAACGAAATGTGACATAACTGAATTTTGCAGAATTGGTTGTTTCCAAAAAATACGCTCATTTTTTTAGTATTCTTCTTTAATAAATAAAATTGTACTTAAATCCAGTACTTAGATGCCATTAACTATTATTTTGCTTGATACGGAAATATACTTATTGTTGTTCTACTAAATTGTAAAATTTTTAGAGTGAAAATAATTATAAAAATGAAGTTCCGATTCTTAACAATGTTGCATAAATTCGTCTGTGAAACAATTAATTTTTGAGTGAAATATTTGTTTTGTGCATTTTATCCGTTTGAGTCCCAGGAGGTTAATGCAAGCGCACTACAAACAACGTAGACCATTTGTGGTGCAAACGCAATATTCTTGTATTTGTTACGTAAAGCGATTCTCGTTTTTTTCTCATCGCTCCGTCACATTTATTTATTTTATTTCCTCGACATAAATACTTGCCAGCGCGATCGCGGGGACTCAAACGGTTAAAAACTTTTTGAGTGAAACCTACTATACAATTGTTTTTAAAACTTGTTTAATGTTCTTAGCAGTGTTGCGTATATCATTCGCATAACATTTCATTTTTGAGAGGAATTGTTCCTTTCTAAAATTGTACTCATTTTATTTAATTTATTTAAAACTAAGAATCATTTGATAACTCGAACAGAAAGTTTAAACATTAAAATAATTCACTCATTGATTATTTTTGAGTGGTTTATGTATCCTGACAAATAAAGAAACACGAGTTCGGAAATTTTTGAGTGATATTTCACTATTAACAATTTTATTCAAATTTTTATTATTTCTAGATACCACAATTATGGTTGATACGGAAAGATACTTATTGTTGTTCTACCAAATTTTAAAACTTTTTGAGTGAAAATAATTATATTCGGTTGTTTAGGTTCTTAGCAATGTTGCATAAATTCATCTGTCAAACAATTAATTTTCGAGAGAAATATTTCTTTTCTAAATTTTAAAATCTTTTTGAGTGGAATTTACAATACAAATTTTTTTTAAACTTCTTTGATGTTCTTAGCAGTGAGGCATAAACACTTCATTTTTGAGAGAAATTGTTTATTTCCAAAATTATACTCATTTTATTTAATTTATTTAAAATTGAACATCATACGATAACTCGTATAGAAAGTTTAAACATCAAAATAATGCACTCAACCGAACAACTGGCACATTGGTTAAAGCTTTGGCGTTTGGAACGGGAGGTACCAACCGGGTTCGAATCCCGATATGGGTAGAATGCAAAAGGAAATTTTTATCAACTGTATATGTTCTGTGATAAAAAGGAACACATCTACGATCCCCTATCGGCGTGCAAAACACATGGGCCGACCATCTTCCATGTCCAGTACTATATACTGGCGTGGAGCTATACAATGCGCAGATGGTACCTTAAATCGGTCTATAGCGATCCGTGTTCGATTTGGCATAAGGTAGTGCGGGACAAACAAAACGCGAAAGAGTTGGGAGTGCTTCGAGCGATTTGTGCTTTGAGCGATTATTTTTGAACGATCTATCCCGCAAATAAAATAATACAAGCTCCGAAAACTTTTTGAATGAAATTTCACTATCAAAAATTTCACTCAAATATTATAAAAATTGTTTAGTATTTTTAATAGTGTTGAACAAATTCGTTTGAAAGATTTTTTACTTATGAGTAAAATTTTTGAGTGAAATTTCACTATCTAAAATTCACTCAATTTTTTTTAAAATTGTTTAGTATTGCACAATTTCGATTGCAAAACTTTTCATTTTGAGTTAATTTTTTGCTTCAAAATTTCACTCAATTTATTTTATGTTGTACTTCTTAGATTTCACTGTTGTTTTGGTTGTTATCTAGCTCGAACAATTCGATAAACAATAATGAGTGAAAAATAGGTTAGCAAATGTTGTACATTCCAACGATTATAGTATATAGAATTAAGGTATTCAAAGGTATATTTCACGTTTGTAGTCGAATGTTTTGAGTGAAATTTAACTATAAAAAATTTCAACTATTAAAAGAAATGTTTGATAATTAAAATTCACTGTTGATCCGGACTTAGCTTAAGTGATAATAAAAAAAAAATTATTTCCTAAGAAATGTGACCTAATTCTTGAAACCAAATGAATGATATTAAAACCGACCAAATGACACAGTGGTTAAAGCTTTGGCTTTTGAATCGGGAGATATCGGGTTCGAACCCCGATAGCGGCAGGATGCAAATGGATTTTTCATCATCTGATTACGATCGGTGATGTGTTGCAAATAAATCAGTAAAAAATATAAAGATCAGTGTTACAAATACAGTACAAACTCGATAAACGCAACCCTTGGTAATTGCAATACTCGATACTTGCAACAATGTAAATTTTCTATTATAAAATTTTAGAATTGCAACCGCATAAAATTTTACCTCGATAATTGCAATTTTAATAAACATTTTATTATATTCGATAAATTTTCCTGTTCAATATCATTAAAAACAAAAGGATTATGGTTGCATGGTAAAATGAAACATTTCAATTAAACATTCGACAAAGTATACAATTCGGATGAATCTGGTTTATTTTAGAGAATTCTTCCAAATAAAACGCTTATTCACCATAAACAAATTTGTGCACCAGGCCGAAGAGTCTCTAAAGAACAGATTATTTTTGGGCATGCACATATCATATGCCCTCGGGCAGTTACAAATTAAAACCTTCTGTATAATCAGAAAAACTAAACCTTAGAATTGTTGACACATAGGCCTCGAGTAGTCACAAATTAAAACCTTCTGTAATCGGAAAGGTAAACCTTAGAGTTGATGATCTTAGAGTTGTTCAAAGAATAGTTTGAAAAACCTTTTATTACGGATGCAAAAAATTCGGTAATTTGGATTACTTGCTACACTTAACAAAAACTTAAAATATATTTTTTTGTTGTTTTCGGTCGCTCATTTTTGAAACAAAATGGACTGGAAGAAAAGGCACTCTTATTGTTAGATAACGCTTCCTGTCACCGAAAAGTGTATGATGTTTGCTTTTGATGGACTTATACTTATAATGTGCCTTCCACCAAACTGTACCGAATTGATTCAGCCGATGTACCAAAATGTAATTAATTTTACCAAATTAACGTTTAATAAAATTTATTAAATCATTTGCACAAGAAATCAAGTGAACAAGATTTTGAGACTGCATTCACTTTGGCCTGGGAAAATCTTCGAGTCAGCGAAAAGTTGCTAAGTGTTGGAAACGAATAATGCCGGAATTTGATGATTATGACTCCGAACATGACATCCCATTAATTGTAATCCGTAAAAGAGCGACAGAAGAGAGAGCAGAAAATTTTAATCCAATATTGACTTTACTATATAAAATTTCGCCTAACAAAGTATATGAACATGAAGTTAACGAGTGGGTAACCGAAAACTCCTTGCCTAAAGAGATTAACGGGGTGGGGTTAACAAGAGTTGGAAAAGAAATCAAAAATTTGGAAAATGTTCAAATTAAACATGAACATACAGAGGACGTTTTCTGAATGTCTTTGAAATAAATTGAATTGTATACGAACGAAGTTATAATTTTCTGTGATTTTTATTTGAAAGACACATATCTTTGTTGAAAAATCAACAGTTTTCATTAAATTTTTCAATGTTTAAATTTTACTCGATATTTGCAACTTTTCGATTTTTGCAACGCCTGCGAACTTTAATTGGTTGCAATTATCGAGTTTGTACTGTAAATTGATTCGCAAAACATTTCATTTTTGAGTGAAGTTGTTTCTGTCCAAAATTATCCTCATTCTATTTAATTTATTTAAATTTGAACATAATTCGGTAACTCGAACAGAAAGTTTAAGAATGAAAATCATTCGCTCAAATTTATTTGTGAATGATTTATATATCCCCACTATTATCTGAAAAAATACAAATTTTAAAAAACTTTTGAGTGAAATTTCAATATCAAAAATTTCAGTAAAATTTCTTCAAAATTGATTAAAATTCTTACTAGAGTTGAGCAAATTCGTTTGAACACATCATTTTTTCCGGAAGCGAGAGCTGGACCCTGACCTCTAGATTGTACATCGTTATCTACCTTCGAAAGGAAGGTCAATCGTTTAATCTTTGGTCCAATCAAAGTTGCGAATAACGAATATCTGATTTGTATGAACCACGAAATAAAGCAACTTCTTGGAGGTAGCGATATCATCGGATTCATCAAATCCAATCGAGGTAGATAGCTCGACTACGTTGCAAGGTCTCCACAACAACGAATGATCAACAAAGTGTTACGACGTCGAACGAGGATCACCCGAAATTGTTTGTAAAAACGGCGTACTTCAGAAGTAAATAATAATATATTCTGATTAGTAAATTTTTTTTTCTATTCCTACACCCTCAATCAGATTGTAATTTTTATAATTTTTTAATATTTTGAAATTTTTTTTAGGATAGTTTCCTAATATTTTAAAATGTTAATTTCTTTCACGAATTTAGTGATTTTTATACAGAATTTTACCTAATTTGCTAGAAACAACTACATTATAGAGTATATTTTGATAGAAAATAATAAAAATGTTAATTATTGGGAATCGTGTGATTCGAATAACTTATAAACAAATAACTTATGAGTGAATTTTTAGTTATGTCACTTTTGTAGCAAATGAGCGAAATGTTGTTTAGGTTCTTAACAATGTTGCATAAATTCGTTTGTGAAACAATTAATTTTTGAGTGAAATATTTCTTTTGTGAATTTTAAAAACTTTTTGAGTGGAATTTACTATACAAAATTATTTAAAATTTGTTTAATGTTCTTAGCTGTGTTGCATAAATTTTTTCGCAAAACATTTAATTTTTGAGAGAAATTGTTCCTTTCCAAAATTGTACTCATTTTATTTAATTTATTTAAAACTGAGCCTCATTCGATAACTCCAACAGAGGGTTTAACATGAAAATAATTCACTCAGTATTTGTGAATGATTTATGAATCTCCACAAAACCAATAAAATGCAATTTCTGAAATTTTTTTTGAGTGAAATTTCACTATCAAAAATTTCACTCAAAATTTTTCAGAAATGTTTAGTATTCTTAAGTATTGCACAAATTCGCTCGCAAGACTTCATTTTTGATTAAAATTTTTGAGTGTATTTTCATTATATAAAATTTCACTCAATTTTTTTTTTAATTGTTTAGTGTTGAGAACACTAAATTATTTTTTTTTTCCAAAATTTCACTCATTTTATTTTATTTATGATGTGCATCTTAGATTTCACTGTTATTTTGGTTGTTATCTAGCTCGAACAATTCGATAGAGATGTAATAATGAGTGAGAAATAGGTTAGCGAATGTTGTACATTCCACCTCGTAAATCAATATCGTTTTTATACATATAGCAATTATTTTGAATAAAGGGATTCACTTATCGCAACGATGATAGTACCATAAAATAATAAAATAAAATATTCAATAAAAATAAAATAAAATGTATTTATTCAAGTATCTTCTTAACAATATTTAGATGGTTTTTATTATTCATGTATTGTTGGTGCGGTAATGATCTCGTCGCGCGGATCAATTTAAAATTATTTTTATTGCACTCACATTACAAAAATCGAGTTTTTTTTTTTTTTTTATTAAAAAAATTATTTCACATTTCGCGCATACACAACACAAAAATTCAGACATAAGATATTTTATATTGTCTTTAATATGTAGTCGCATTAAGATGATGTCACAATAATTAATAATAGCTTCATTACATGGATAATAATTCATTTATCTTCGTCCAGAATCCATTACGATTACGAGATAGATTTTTTTTTTTTTTTTTTTTACGTTTGGACTAAAGGGAATTTATTGTTATATGCGTATAGTTTTCTACATAGCGCGATATACAAGAAATAAACAACCAATCGTATCGATTTAAGTTAAAAACTTGAGTGGGATATACCGCGCTATATATAAATGTATGTATATGCAAGCTGTGTGAGATCTTAAAGAATCTCGGCTTGAATACATAAGAGTAAAACAAAAAAATAAATAATTATTTTTATTTATTTATTTATTTTTATTGTTATTTTTTATTAAATCGTGTTTTATGTTTTTTTTTTATTTAAGAGTCAATTCTAAATTGATGATTCTTTGTGGGATGCTTGGTATATGTGAATAGCTGCCCGCGGTATTATTGGATTACATATAAAGGAAAGTATAAAAATGGCGAACTGAAATCTTATATTTTTTAATGATCATCACCGAACGCAAGATAATTATATATAGTTATCGTTAATTAATTATAATTAAATCGAATTGTTGATAGTTTTGTTTTATAACAGAGACAGTTTTGTATTAAATTTCCATTTATGGTCGGATTTTGTGTGATTTATATACGAAGTCTGAGAAAACTATTGTTTTATAATATACAGTATGTAAACAATCTATATATACTATATTTAAAAAATAAAAAATCATTAAGCGACTTAAGCTTAATCCCATATGATTTACATACATTTTGAAATAAGTCACGATTTCATTAATGTTGGTTCATGTATATGAAAAATCGTTTTAAGAATCTAAATTTATTGCTGTGTGTGCATGAAATGCTAATCAATTTTCCACCATAATAACTGTATATGGTTAAATAGCAGGTAAATTTCAATATGCCGCATAATCCAATTAATAATCTCGTCATCAGCATCACTCATCGAGTCACACACCAAAATTTATGAGCTGCAAACTTTGTTAAGTGGATTATTTACGATATTAACACAAATCTCACACTTTGAGTAACGATGTGTATAATATTTTTCGGTCCTCATCTCATCACCGCATGTTGTATAAGTATATAAATGTCCACAAAGAACCGTTTAAATAATGTTTGTGAAATCAATTCCATTCAATGTTAACAATCTGCGGAATGTGCTGAACCGAGTAAGTAAGAAATTGAAATATAAAAATTATGTAGATGGAATCAGGAGATGATGTAAAACGACGGTGAAGACAACGTGTGATGAAATTTTTTTTGGTTGTTTTAAATCCAGATGACATAGAGGTTGTTTTAAAATTTGTTTTTGTGGCATTATATTTGGCGATCGCAATGTTTTATATTTGAATGTGGATAGAACAATTTTTTCAGTTAGATTACGGATTTTGTGTCAGCATTTTTTACAATAATGACGCATTCTTAATAGAATTTTAAATTTTTTAACAGTTTATTCGAATTGGTAGCACTGTACAATTTTCACAAATTTTGAACAAATTGAGAAAAAAATTCTCAATTAAAAAATATTATGATCAGATTGAGAACAATATTCTCATATTTAATTTATTAAGTACAAGTAATATTTTTTAAGTTTTGTTTAAAATTATTAACACCCCTATTCTCTTAGTCGTGTCACCTATCGATTGAAGCGTCAATCATTGTTTGAAGTACAAAAATGGTATTTCGTTAGTCGTTTAAAAAGTTTAATGTCAACTGCAGTGACATTTATAGTCGTGCGATTTTTTTAGACGATACAAGTATGGAGGGGCACAAAATGTAGGTTTAAAATTATTTATTTTGATACGATTTTATTTATTTTTCTCACGTCACCTCAGTCAACTAAGAGAATAAAGTTTTATAGACGAAGTGACACGACAATTGTCGTGTCGTATGAAAAGTCACGACTAAGAGAATAGAGGTGTAAAATTTTATTCTAGTAATGTGATAATATATTGTGTGAGAATATATGGCGATTGAATGTTGTTTGTCTGATGTAATTTAATTGGTGATTAGTTTAGTTGAAAAATGCCGACAAGGTGCCAGAGATGGGTGTCTACTCTAAGTAACTTGCCTCGTTCCTCCCACCGTTTTTTAGTTTAATACTGTGTGCCTGACATCGATTATTTTGTCCTAATTTGTAACTAACTAAATTAAAGTTTAGCTCATGCCAGTTTTATAAAGATGTCTCAAATGCAAAACTAAATTGCCAATAGTTTTACTAAAGATTTATAGATGCTACTGGGCCCATAAAACGTATAGTTGGAGATGGTGCCTGATGTTTCCTTTCGGGAAGTGCCACCACCTACTAGTGAGCACCTTAAAATCAAACACAAATCATCGGGCAACTCTAAATAACATACTAATCGGGCAACTCTTGGAGAATCTAATGAAGAGCTGGAGATGCAGCATCGTTGCTCAAATCTGTGAACATCACCAACGACAATTATGAGGAAGTATGGCGCATGTTATGAGATCGTTACAATCACTATCGGTTCATCATCGACTTCCATTTTCGAAGGTTCAGAACTACGCCTACATTACAAATCGAATCAGCCATGGGATTGATACTACGACCGATACCGTTCGCGTCTGAAAGTTTTAGGAATACCAGTCACCAAATGGGATACAATTTGGGTCCATTTGCAAGCTGGATCCATAAACCTATCGTTATTGAGATATGTCACTAACATCAGATGGTAATCACTAGAAATGTTTGCTATGATGAAAGCGCAATTGGATCCACCACAGTCGCACAAGAAGGTTCTGTCATCATCGCATTCGTCACGCACTCGAACACCACGCAAACCTGTCACGCAATCAACTCGCTAATTCATCGTTACTTCGGATTCTCACATCACGTTTCAAGTTTGTGCTGGAAATCACAACATGTACTGAGTGCGATCAATTCAAACCTCTTACATACCAACCACGCCGCATTGCCATTCACGGGTGTTCTGCTCGCAACAGCAATCGTCATCGTATCGTAACCAAATCAAAACCTCGTCATTCCAGTTCTGTTGGATTCAGGATCCCACGTTAATCCAACCTATCGGAAAGTAAGGCAAATCACATCAGATTAGAGAGAAGACCAACCGCAGTCACGATCAATGGAATCTGTGCGAACGTCGCCCACGTCTAGTTCACTTACTGAATTCGTATTACAACCCCGAATTGATTCTCCAAATTTTTCATCTCGGTCACAGCTCCCGTCATCGAGAAGATCATAGGCACGCTATCATCCTAACGGATTCTGTGTTAACGGTTCACCATTCGCACAAAATATGAAACTTGGTTACACCCACTTGGGCAAAGTCGAATGTAGGACAACCAATCAGCCGTTTAGTTTAACGGCAACTATCGAGGACAGTAACACAATGAAAACACGCTCAGATCATTTTGGGGAAACGAAGATGTTTGTCCATCTCGAGAATTAACACACGACTAGTCAAAATGCAAACGATAGTACGAATCGACATACTCTTGCAATGGAGATGGAAGAATCAGCGTATCACTGCCATCTAATGAGAACTTCTGCGGCTACAATATATCGCCCGTTCACCGAGAACTACCAACTACGCTCTGAGTACAACAGGTTCATTCAGGATTATCTGGAATCGAATCACATCGAATCACAACTTGTTTTCGCAAATATCAATTTGTTTTTGTTTCAGACCTCAAATAGATGTATCGGCACATCCTGATGGTGCCCGAACACAGAAATTATTAGCGGATTGTAGACCGATCTTCTCCAGAGGATCAAATTCGAGACTATCGTGAACGCGATGAACAGGATAAATTCCTCATTACAATGAAAGACACATTCAAGGACTTCTATATCGACGACCTGATGACCGGCTCGGACAACATCGAGGATTTAATCGAGGGCCAGAGGCAAATGGTGGAGTTACTCAGATGTGGCGAATTCGAACTGCGGCTGTGATCTTCGAGCAATCCACAGCTTGCCAATGAGATACAAAGTGAATTGCTGGAACATTAGGGTCAATTTGAGCTTGGGATAATTCAGTAAAAACACTCGAACTACAGCGCATTCGATCCACTCGGCTGGGCTCGTACTATAAGAATTGTGGTTACTCGGCATATCGTGTGATGAAGCGGTCCTAAAATCAATTGCTAAAAAATGACACACTTCACAGGTTCAGCGACGCCTTTGAGAAAGTATACGAAGCGGTGGTGTATGCTCGTACAACAATAGTATATGGGTCCGCCAAAATCACCGTGCTGTCATGAAAGACCAAGGTTGAACCATTGAAAATGATCAGCCTGCGACGTCTGGAGCTTTGTGCTAGTATACTTCTCGCCAAACTAATGCACATCGTCGTTAAGTCACTTGACGTGAACTACCTCTAAAATTTTATCCAAATTGGCAGCATAGTATAATTTTCTCAGCATTTTGATCAAATTGAGCAACTCGTTCTCAATTTATGAATGTTGTGATCAAATTGAGAATAATATTCTTGTATTTAACCTTTGAAACACGAGTGAAGTTTTTATCAAAATAATATTTTAAATTTCTTAGAAAATATTTTGGTGTGACGAATCAATATCCGGGAATAGTTGCTTGTCTGAACAAATTTTATTAATGATTAATTAATTAGCTGTATCTAATTAACATAAATTAAATCTTAACTGCAAATTCATTGTTTCATAGTCGAAGAATGTTAAAATGAAAAGCAAAAATGATTATCATGACAAATATTTCACCTGGTTATCAGAAAGGACCTAGCTATTTTAGACTGAGACTGTAAATATACTAACGTTCATTGTGAGATTGACGTTCCAGAACCAAGGCCCTTTCCGAAACGGTTATTTCATACTTATTTGATAATTAATAAGGGTTTGCATACTTATTCACTGGAAAATGTCAAAACAATAAAAACCGTTTTGTTTCTTACGGAGAAAATATTTTTTGTACATTGGTCACCGGGGTGGGTGGTATTAGATTGACGACAATAATTTTCAAACATTTATACAAAATCAATAAGTCTCCACAAATAAGTTTCCGATTCAGAAAGTACCTAAGCATCGAATAGTCTTTTAAGAAGGACAACTTCTACTTAATTGAAAGCACTCATCTTTTTTTTTCTTTACGATATCAGGAACCTGAAACGGTTGTCATCAAATTTTAAAACGACCATGACTTGTAAAAATCTCAAACCAAATTATTAGTTGTAACTGGCTTTTTCTCAAATAAGCAGCTTCAAAATAGAACAGTGATAAAATTTTCAATTTGGAAGAAAGCGCAAGATATATCGCCTTATGAACTCCAAAAATTGATTTGCCTTTTTCGCGATGTAGTATACTTTTTAAATAAAAGTCCGATAAAAACATGCAAACCCCAAATCTTAGGTGGTCACGATCCGTCAATTTGAAGGCATAATTGGTATAAAGATAAACTTTGAATTTTTGATATGGGTAAAACATCAACATCAATAAATTTTCGACCCTCCAGCAGGAATCGAGCTGGATTGGAAGCAAGTAAAACTACTGCGAGCTGATCATAATAATTTTTAATGGAATGTTGTTTTTTTAAATCATTTTCTCTTTAATCTGGATTAACAATCTTTTTTACATTGCTAATGACATTACATTCTTCTCGGATGTAATTTTTTGTTATTTTAACTAAAAATATACATTCGCATGATTTACTTAACATTTTGATCAAATTGAGAAAATTATTCTCAATTTAAGAATATAATGATCATATTGAGAACAATATTCTCATATTTAATCTTTCAAGTATGAGTGAATTTTTATATTAAAATTTCATTTATTATTTATTAATTTGTATTTTAGTAAACATTTTTGATCGTCTGAAGAAATTTTATTGATGATTAATTAAATAACTGTGTTTAATTAAAATTTGTTAAATGTTTTATTAAAATTTATTATTTTTCTAGCCGTAGGTTGGTTTTGAGAAGATTTTGATTTTGCTATATGTATCTAGAAAATAACAGTGTGATTCAACAAAAAATTAAAACAAATCGTGAGCCAAAAAAAAAAACCAAAAATTTAATGACTGATATTCAATGTTTGAGCGTCGCAGGTCACAAGATGGAGAACAGACAAATTAAATAATTTTTATTAACGAAAATCGAGCCAGCTAACTGTATTGAGAATTTTTATGTAGTTTGAATTGCCGGACATCGCTAGCGCTTCATAGTGCTTTTTACTAATCGTACATCAGCGCCTTTAACGTTTTGTTTGCACCCTTTAATTTCGTTAAGAGTTCTCTCAGCATCGGCACTATAGATCAAACTTAAGCAAAATTGATTAATTCTTTTTACAATGCAAATTACATTACATTATTCTTGGATGTAACTTTTCGTTATTTTAATCAAAAACAATCATTTTCATGATTTACTCAACATTTTGATCAACTTGAGAAAATTATTCTCAATTTAAGAATATAATGATCAAATTGAGAACAATATTCTCATATTAAACCTTTCAAGTACGAATGAAGTTTTGTATCATAATTTTATTAAAATTTATTAATTTGTATTCTGGTCAAGATTGCTATATGTATCTAGAAAATTCCAGTGAGATTCAACAAAAAATTAAAATAAATGGTTAGCCAATACAAATGAAAAACTGAACGACTCTGATTTTCAATGTTTGAGCTTCGCACTAGGTCGAAAAATGGACAATAGACAAATTAAGTAGTTTTTATTAACTAAAATCAAGCCAACTAACATATTAAGAATTTTTATGTGGTTTGAATTGCCGGACAGGTCGGCAATATAGATTAGGCAATATAGATTAAAATTGATAGCAATTAAAATTGAATGACTTTGTTTTTCAATCTCGAAGTTCATAGTGCTTTTTACTAACCGTAACACTTGAATTGCATTAAGAGTTGTTGCAGCATCGGTACTACATCAAACTTAAGCAAAATTGATAACAAGAACAATTGAATGACTCTTGTTTTCATCTTTAAAGCTTTTTAATTCAGAAATGCGTCCCATTCGCCATAACTAGACCTAACTAACAGACCAACCAACTTTACGTTTCATACGGTGTAATTAGCATTATATAAATGTAATATGGTAGATTCCCCATTTCATCATTCCCTACTCGACAAGTTCTTCCAATTTCTTATTTACTTTTCGTAATTCTCAAGGAGCAATATATACGATTACCGAAAAAAGTTCAACATTTATCAGATATATGAAGCTTCTTCTACCAGATAAATGAAGCCATACTTACCGCCTGCTTTTTAAGTGATTACAAATTCTTCGAGTAATGGCTATTCAAAATTTTCCGCATGTTGGATAAATTTTGGGGAATTTTATATCGTTAATGATTTTGAATCATATATTATCCGCAACAAATTCTAAAGGAAGTACAAATCTAAATATAAATTAATTTTTTTGTAAACCACACACACAGTATGAAATTACACAAAATATGAAAGTTCCTAATCTAGATAACATTGTTACTATTATTAGGATATTATATTCTGTAAGCAATATCAATTGTGGTTAAATTCTGTATAGTTTACAAAGAATTTTGGCAAAGACAGAACTAATTTGTGATAATGATAAATAATATTCTATACTCGTTTTAGATTGAATTGCTACATTCAGCACCTGCTTGGCACTGTAAACCTAATTGCAAATGGGCTAAAACCGATGGGCAAATTTAAAATGTCGAGTGCAAGTTATTTCAACTACGTTTAACACTACTCGGTAATTCCTTCTTCAAATAAAAATTTACTGGAAAAATATATTTTCAGAATCAGATTTAGATAGCTCCACATTTATGTGCGGGAATTAGATCTAAGTAATTATGCCTCTGAATAAACTATAGAATTAAAAAATTGGATAACGTTTAAGAGCAGATTCCCAAGATATTTGATGGGCTAGATAATTTTCTGAGATCTAAACCTGTCTAAATTTATTGGAAGCAAGGACATGCTGATTGATACTATAAATTGTTATAGTTAGTTTAGGAAACCACAGTTCTTCGATAATGGCCCCATTATAAATTTCTGTTTGTTATAAGCAGCTCAGTAACACTCGACATGCTACTAGGATACTAAAAAAAATATTCTCAATTCAAGAATATTTTGATCAAATTGAGAATAAGATTCTCTTATTTAATCTGTGAAATACAAGTGAAAATTTTTGTGTTAATTGTATTTTAAAAGTTTAACTTCGTGTTTAATGTGTGACATATATAGTCATTGAATGTTGTTTTTGTTCGTCTGATGTCTGCCTTACTATAGAAATTAAAAGATTATCGAATCCCTAAAAGTTCTAAATTGTCTGTTGATTGCTAAATATCTAGAAACTATGTTTTTGGGTATTTCCCTGATTGCAAATTTGTAAGAATTGCGGTTGTTTATGATCTAACTTAAGATCTCAATATGCTTTTTATTTAATTCTACTCTACGAGTACGAAAACAACGGATACAACAGAAACTATAAGGCTTTGTTCTCAATCTACTTCTAGATGAACAAATTAAATCAGAAATACTACAGAAATTCTAAACGTCGCACTTTATAAATAGTTTGAACTCAATTATATGATAGAATTTACACAATAAAAACCAACCAACATTGTTTGATGTTGTTCTGGGGTGTTTTTGAAGCATTGATATTTGTAAAATTTATGAGACAGTTGAGTGAATTATTTACAGAATAAAATTGAGAACTCATAAAAACCGTTCAAACTGGGTTTTTTAGAGATTCGAAAGACTTAACGATTTATATAAAATTTTGACATTTTGAAAGATTTTGGAACTTTTATGAGAAACACTATTCTATCCCTATTCGCAATTGCGCGGTGCTGTACTACAAACTGCAAGAGCTGTGCAGCTAGGAAGCGGGATCATGGACATTTTAGACGGTAGGGAATTTTTTTGGGTAAAACATCACTAATTTTACCGGTTTTGTTCCATTATTTCAGAAAACTAGTTCGATTAGCAAGCCATAAAAATTCAAATTAATTCATCAGCTTTGCAGTAATGCAACGAATTTGAAAAGGGTTTTGAAATAACAGAACAAAACAGGTAAAATTGCTGCTACTTTTAAATATAAAATTGATTACCGTCATGCTCCCATCCCTAAACCGAGCTACAAACTGGACAACTACAAACAAAGTGATTCATCGTCCTATTCAAGGCAGTCATCACACACGGAATTTTGAAAACGCCCCATTCGATATAAATGAAGTTTAAACTGGTTGCGATGGTTTAAAGCGACGTCCTCGATTTAGCAGGCAATGCGTAAGGTAGGTCGTGAAAAGCGAACTGCGGAATATTTGGGTTTGTTCGGCCCCAGAACAGATTGCAAAGATTAAATCATAAAAAAGGACAACTTGCTGGAATATTTTCAGAACCCTTTCATAAAATGTTGTACCCTATATATGGACAAAAGCAAAGTCATGAAACCGAGAACTTGTTGAAGTTGACTATCGACTTCGGTGATTAATATGTTGCATACTCTCTGGAAAGGTACTTTCCTGCTTTCACTCAACATAGGTAAGTGCAAAAAATAACTCATAATATTAGGGAAGTAGTAGAATATAATAAAGTTTACCCTTCAATGAAAACAGTCTTATGGCCCCAAAAATAACACACCGCAATTACTTTCCCGGCTATTACCCTCGCACAGTAATTACTCGGCGGTCTTCACTCCCTAGCATTTAAGCTCCGATTATTACTCTTCGTTTCCCCATTCCCTTTATTTCAGACTGATCATATACAGTTAACATGGAAATTGGTTTTTAAAGTGATTTTCAGATGAAATTCTGAGTCTGGTCCAAATTATGTGGCTATCTTGGCATTTCCTAATTGGTTTTGATTATACCGATATTTTAGACGGAATCAATATCGTTTAAGAATATTCCCCATGGAAATGATTAGAAAGTTACTGATCTTTAATCGGTCATGATTTATGCAATATTTTCCACTAGAAATAACCTAAAAAAACTTGTTTTGATCACAATAGAATCGATCATTTGAAATTTATTCAAAAATATGGAAGCACATTCATGTTGGAAAGCATTTTAAAAATTATTCCAAATTTCTCCAAAAAACATGCAACAATTAAACTTGATTAAGAGTTCAGCCATGGTCAAACCCCCCAATTACCTTCTGGCCAACTACTTTATGTCTTACCAATCTGCCATTAGTCCATCGGTCAATCTCCGGCTATTTCCCACCTCCCGGTCTTATTTCATCAGGTTTGGTTAAAATGCCTTAATTTGTTAATTCACTTAGGAATTAATTAGTCTTCTAATTGTGTAAGAAAATCAAGGAAATACCATCCGAATCAGTTGCTTAATACAGTCGACCGAAGATAAAATATCGAAACTCCAAGATAAAATATCGAAACTAACAGTCCTATGGACTCGGCTTCAATCGGCGATTTAACACTAGCGTTAATAATGTCTTGCAACCGTCAAAAAATGGAAGCAGAACTTCACAATTTCCTTTTTAAAAAAGGTGGCCTATCATCTGGAAGTTATCAAACATTAAGTTTACCAAAATCATTTTACTTTCTTTACTTAGTAAAATGAAGTATAGTAATCATGAAAATTTTCGACCTCGAAATTTTTGTGGGTTACCGTTTGTTATGTAATTCCAAATAGTCGTTTTCATAAAGTTCTACATGTGGCTGTGCAAGTGTATATTTATTCTTCTGGCCGGAGGAGAGACCATTGATATGGGCTTCACATGTAAACCACAACAATGTCGGGAGATATTTTTAAAGCTCCAGAAAACGACGGAGTTACCAGAATAATGGTTTATCTTAAACACTTCCTGAAAACAAGTGTCACTAAAGACCACTCGAGGATGTAACGTAAATGCACTGTAAGAACTCTAACCAATATGTAAATCACTAGAGATTTACCGAAATATCGGTCGAAATTCAAAAGAGACAGGCTAGACAAATACAAATCAACCGAGAATCTGTTCACAACATATTCAAAGAAAATCTAAAGTTAAAGCCTTTCAAAAATCATAAAGTTCATGGGGTTGAACTCTCAAAAACGAAGTGCCTTGAAAGTTTCAAAAATATAATTTAGCTTGGTACCTCGAAAATGACACTATCTGCTATATAGGAGATTGGACATCCTGGATGGCAAAAGACACATTTCAAGAAATCTGCGTTGCACATGCTTTGAAGTGACATAAGTACAAGAAAAAAATACTCCTAAATTTTATAGAAAAATCATACGGCCGCCATTACTATTTTTTTCTTCAAATAATGAATGGCCAGTTAGCTCCCCCGATTACAATCCTCTCCATTATTTTGTCTGTTCACACTGTTGACTTAGCTCCTAAGTGTTTTAAAACCGTTCCATACTGTTTTCGATTTCGTACAAATTTAACGTTACAAATAAATTTTAATGAAAACTTTATATCTTCCAAATACCAGAAAATTTACTGTTTGTTTCAAAACCATTTAAAACAGTTGTAATTTTGAATATTTGCATCGTTTTAAAAAAAACACTGTTTCATTGCGTCTAATACTGTTCCCATTTAGGTATTTTCGCAATCTTAACTTTTCAACGATTTAACAACTTATAAAATAATTCGCTAATTCAATGTGTGTTTATTTTGTTTATATGTCCAAAGTAATCAGCTTTATTTTTGGAGTTTGGTTACTGTTGATCGATATGAAGGACAAACCTTTTGGGAAATAGTCTAGATTCTTGGATTCACCTCGAAGTGAAAACCTAATAAATAACTACTAAGTATAGTATTTAAATTTTTTAAGGAAACCAATTTAGAAAAGAAAACATTTTCAAACAATATTTTTAAAGTTTTTAGTGGGTTCCACAACTACTTTATGTAAATTTGCAAGATGTTCCAAAATACTTAATCATTATCCGCAATCTATTCAAAGACGTTTCCGAGACGGAAAAGTAAGACAGATTTAACACAATTATACCAATAGTGTCCACTATGACCCTGACAAGTGTGTGTATCGTATTGCGAACTTATTTTGAAACTTTTAGGTTTTTATACCGAGGTACCAAATGGGTATTGAGCCAAATTTGAAACTAAAAATTGGTACTTCGGTTTATTGCTAAGTACTATGGATGGTCTTTGGGCCTTTTTGATTATGCTTTGGTATTAGTTAGGTTGGTAATTACATCTGTATTTTTAGAACCCACTAAACAAAATCTTCTCAAGTATTCTGAAATGTTCTCACACCCCCCTCTTATAAAAACACGTTAACTCATATAAATAAATGGTTTAGCGGAATATACCAGACAGCAGTTTGATAAAAAGGGGGTCCATTCAAATTACATCAATTGCGTTCTTCAGATGCAAATCTTACTAGCCTTCCAATAGCCAGAAAAAGATAAAACCCATATGAAATGTTGGTGACAACTTTAGAAGAATTTGGAAATCTGATTCAAATACCCGATCCTTTTGGTTTTGGTTCTTTTCTGATCTGATTAAGCGAAATTACGCAATGGCAAAAATTTATCTTCTACCTTCTTGTTTTATTATAATGCCTATTAGAAAATTAAATTCTCTCAAATATTCAACCAGTTTTAGAATTTGATAGATTTAACAGAGTCGAATTCAACTCAAGCAAACTCTAATTTTGTCCTTTTTCCATAGAGTAGTACATGACTATGTATGTTACATCTGTAACTAATAATGCCCCAATTTCAAGCGATCAATTCTCGTTCTATGAAAAGTACAATGAAAAACATTTTTAGTGAGAAATGCACATTTCCGATTCGCGTCCCATGAGAAGGAACAAAATGACGTCATAATTTTTTCATATGAAAAAGACTTTCTCACTGAGTATTTTGGTCGTGATAATCCTACTGGACCTTTATCATTACAGTTTGAAATTAAATGTGTAAAGTTTAATTTTATGGAATAATTGATTTTAAAAAATGGGAAAAAATTAAAGGAAAGAGAGCTAGCGAGCAACAGAAATCGTACCTAATTGATTTCCTTGAAGTAGATATGGCACACAATTGTTCATAATTGTAGGTTCACGTCGGTTGATGGGGCACGTTCGAGAGATAATTCTTGGAATGCGTTAGCCATAGAATTAAATCCTTTGGGGGGTCCCAATCCCAACAAAGATAGCACCAAATGGCGAAAGTTTTGAATGGACCAAAAATTAAATTACATTAATTGAAAATTTTTTACATTTTGATTATTTTTTTTGCACTTTGTAGATTATACGCAAAGGATTGTCACGCACAATCAGCGGTATCAATGAATGAAAGTTGGGTTAACGGAACCAAAATTTTGAAGCCTCTAACAGTAAATGACGTGCGAATTCTAGCAATAATGACTCCAAAAGCCGTAGACGGAGACATTGAGGTGCTCGAATTGAGTGAAATGGTAGGATTATGAATCCCCAACATCAATGAAAATAATAATAATTCATACACTTATTTGTTTTTAGGTTGAGTTTGAAAGCCACTGCAATGCAACGAATTCTTCACCTCCTCCGCCTTTAGCAGTAGTTACAGACGACCCATAAGATTCGCCTCGGTCGGTTTATCTCATTATTCGTTTATATTGAGTTAAAGTTTTATTTATTTAAAATATATAACAATTACGAAAAATATTCGGATATTACATTCGATTGTATCCTCCGTGTATCAATCAGATGGTTTGAGTCATGAAACGAACGTGGAATTAATTCATCTTTCTCCCCATCTTCTGCAACATGATCTGGCGAAGGAACTCGAGCTCTTATTAAAATGTTGTAAAGAACTGCACAGCATTTATAATTTTTCCTGCTTTTGCAGGAGAGTACTATAATACTCTTTCCTTAGACAGGCACCGCAATCAGCTTTTTAAAATGCCTATACATCTCTCGACCATGGACCTTGTTTTTTATGGGCCACATTATAATTCCGAAACTGGGGTTAGTATGGGGGTTATTAGCCATGGCTGTAATGCATATCCACTATCACCCAACAACCATATTTCCCTCTCTCCGTTTCGATATTTTAATTCTGCTGCTGTTGCAAACTATTTGCACGTTTTTCGAGTGCCCGACCTTTTTGCAATAATAAACATGCTTAATTTCACGATTGGGTGTGCAGATGTGGGTACCGTCAATCAAACCGATTATTCCCGGGAATCGGTGAATTTTTTGTTTTGTTCGCAGGATCTCTGTACCACTCAGAAACTTTACATATTCGTGCGCCACTTAATTTAGTCCTTTAGCCACTTCATTAATAATGTGGCTTACAGACGTCTGTGACCTCATCGACATCGCATCTTGGCCAACCGCTCGCTGGAAGCTCCCTATCGCAAAAAAAATTAACGCACAAATTACTTTCAAATATGATGACAGTTTATTAATTAAATCTGTGCATATATAATTTGGAAGCCGATGTAAATTAAAAAAAAACATCATCTGTGAGCAACTCGAAAGGGTTTTGCGTATTACGTAAACGTCATCGTAAAATACGGATACGGCCTTCGATATTTATTATACGCATGATATCCATTTTATAAAATCAAATTATCTACAATTATACGGTTCGCTATATTTTGTTTTTCTCGCTAAGGAATTCTTTAAAATACGGTTAAAAAATTCTCATAAAACAAAAAGTGTCTTTTCGAAAACACAAACTTTTTGGCACATAAATGAACAAAATAAATAGACCCAATAAACAAAAAATTAAAAAAATGAATTCAGCAATGAAAAAAATGTATTCCGCATTATATTCAGCACTTCTTTTCATTGTGCCAACAAGAATCGCATAATTTCTTTATATGAAAAGATAAAATGAGAACAAAGTGACAGATCGGGAATGAAAAGATTTTTTTCATTCCATTTTTTCACGGAACGAGAATTGACCCACTCCATGGAGTGTCATTTGCCTGGAGTTGTGTGTTCGTATGACAAAAAATGTGTATACTTCATTATGTCATCTCTCGATAGTTTGGAGCACAGATGTAATGTAGGTGCTCGAACAGTACTTTACAAATTTTATTATGATCGATTGGCTTCAGAAATTAACTCCCTGATTTCAACTGCTTTTGTTAGTAGAACAATTCTTGTTTCAGTTTCAATAATTGTAACACGAAAGCAACTGGGCTTGTATTTTCAAAATAAAATTTTTTAAAGATGGAGAATGAAATGCTTTATGCAATTTGAAAAATTGTTTAACCGACTGTTACTGATATTACTAACCAGATGCCCGAAGGTTGACCACATGAGGTGCGGATTAACCGTTGTAATGTCAACTCTCTATTTGTTGAACTTCAGTCCAGTACGCGATGAACCAAAATTATTTCAAAATATAAATTGGATTTTCATAATTTCATGGTGGTTCAGCTGGATATTTCCATCCTGTTTCATATAGGATACATTTCGTAGTTTAATTACACCGCTATGAGCTTTAAGATCTATAATCACACTTGGATGCTGTAATACAAACAAATTTTAGAGAAAGGAGGCAGCGGCAAATCTGAAGCGAAAAGAGTACAGTATCTCGCTTATGAAAACCATCTAGCGAAAACCGTTTACCAGGCTACCTCTACTCGTTTAACATCGGCGCAAAAAAACAAAAATTAATTTGTCTTTAATTCATGAAAAGCCTCATTTTTGTCGAACAGCTGCTCGAGTCGAGAAGAATCTCGCATTAAATTAATTTTTGTAGCATTACTACTTGAATTATTATTATATATGTGAAGTGTGGATGAGTGTTCATGTGAAGCTAGCCCGAAAAAAAGTTAACGTGTCTTTGCTTCTGTAATTTATTTGGGTATGGAAACTCATTGCTTTAAATTATAAATCTTTCAATATCGAAATTTTTTGTTTGGATCCAGAGGTACCGGATTCGAATCCCGATAGAAGCAGGATGCAAAATGAAATTTCATTCACATATTCCGATCTGTGGTGAAATGTAACACATCTATGACCTCCTTTCGGTGTGCAAACCCCAAGGGCCGACCCATCTTCCACACTTGTATAGGTTGGCATGGAGCTCGCAATGTGCATATGGTCTTAAATCGGTCCTATAGCCGTACGTTCTCGAGTTGGCCGGTAGGCGTAAAGTAAGGAAGTAAAAAGCATAACCGCGGAAGAGCAGAGTGAGCCTTGAGCCCAAAAACAGATCGCAAAGTTAACAATAAAACAAAAAAAAACGATTGAATGAATTCTAAAAATAGAGCCACGAATCCAAAAAATGCTGAATTTTCATATGATTTTTTTACATTCAAATTCATAAGATACGCATGACGAACGTAGCCAACAATTGCCATTGGTATGAAACTATTTTCAAAATAAACAGGACTGCATTTGTTCGATTCAAAATAGCTAAAACGATTCTTGTATATAAATGTCGCCGTTAGCTCACAGTTTATCAAAGTTGCAGAAATTTTTGAATTTCTAAGTTTCTCAATATTTTGATGTAAAATATTAAAGACCAGTTCACTATTTATGGCTTCGTTTTAATCTTTTGTTATTTTTAAAATTTTGGAATTTGATGCTGCCATAAAGCTAAACCACTACAACCTAAATTATAATAAAAGGTGCAGTATCTTTTGGTTCGATTTTGAACTAGCGGTTGTTTCGCCGCTCATACTAGCATTATATTACCGGTGAACGAAACAAATCGATATACGCTTGATCAACGTTTCGAAATATCGAAAACAAATTTTCAGAGTAGTGAGTTAATTGCCGAAACTTGCCGAACACTGCGTATTAAATTCGGTAGAAATTTAGCGGCAAATGAGAACAGTGTAATGAAATTTGTGAACAAATTTCATTTGACTGGCATGTGTTTTTTATTTTATTTAAATTAGGCTTCACCATATAAAGAGCTTTGTTGCCAAAAATCATAGCTACATAATTTTAATATTTTTACTAACAAAACTTGGTAGTCCCTACACAAATTTCTCGTCTATTACTTATTTTAATATTAAATAATTATTCCACTTATTCTAATAAATTCATACATTTCTTTGTAAGCTAAACCTCCCTCATTCATTAATTCATATGCCCAGTATACGTTCAACATCCTCAACACGTCCACACAACTCACAATTTTTGTCCTCACTCAATTGACGTTTCCACAAACATTCCTTCCAATTTCCACGATTCAACGTGATTCTCTTAACCGTTCGCAACATTCGCGTTTCTCCTTTGAGCTCCTTATAGAAAAGAGTTCATGTGATGGGATCCATTGTATGGTCACATCACGTTGACAGAAATGAACACATTCAAAAATCATATACACATACAAACTGCCTTGTCTTCCACCTCCATTTTTTAGCAAGCATAAACCACTCTTGGAATCGGAAAATATTAGTATTTTCCTTTCATCTTCATTCTCGGCCAATTTAATATCTTTAAATATTCCAACCTTCCACCTTCTTACTAGGCATAAAAATACCAGTACCTAATCCAATCGCTGACTGATTTTCTAAAACATAATTTTGGCAATAACTTCATTCATCCCCTTATTATACTCCTCGATATTCATGCAAACATTACGATTATTAGGAACGGGTTGTGGACCAGCATTGCCTATACATAGAAACATGTTCATATTTTCAATTGCTACACTTGCTATATATGTTGGTTTGTACACCGCCCTACTTTGTAATCTTAATATCATTTCATTACAAAACTCATTTTTCTTAGTATCATTCTCACTGACTCTCTCACTGTGATCCATTCTCTCTTGTAATCGAGAGGTGAATCACCCATTTAAGACCACAGAGTGCGTATTGGGGTTGAGTTAATAGCATCCACAACCACTCTGGCACATGAATTCTCTCCCTCACTCTCGGATGCGCGCCCCATTTGTAGGTTTGCTCACACTTTCATGTATTTTCCAAAATTCTTACGTCTGTCAATCCAAATACCTAAATACCTGTATGCATTCACTTGTTCAATTCTGTTACTATCCACATTAATATTAAGATTTGCATTAATTCATCTATTCTCTTTTGGGCCTTTTGAGCCGCCGCATCAATACTTCCTCCTTTTCCAATCACTACAAAATCGTCTGCAAATTGCAGAACGATTTAATTTTCTGGATTGATGCGGTGTATTTTGCTGCTCGTTTGATGAAAAATGTTACTGCTGTAGCTTAAAGTGTGCGAACATCAGCGATACGACTTTTCGAAGAATTTTACACAAAAAACCTGGGTATAAAGGCCTACAAAGTCCAATTGGTTCAAGAATTAAAGGCAGTTGACCATCCATTGCATTTTTACCTCGCTAGATATGTCAATTCTCGGTTGGAAGAAGAAAAATATTTTTATTTAAATAATATCTTTTCCCGTGAGCTCAGAACCTCGGCGGTTATGTGAACAAGCAAACTTTTCATATTTGGGGCACAGAAAATCCACACATGACAATTAAGAAGCCAATACTTGACTGACATTTGGTTTTAATAGGACGGCGCCACTGGCCACACAGCCAACGATACAATTGACGTTTTGCGTCCAATCTTCGAAAATCGCATTATCAGCCGAAATGGCGATGTCAACTGGCCGCCTAGGAGCTGTCATTTAACTCTATTGAACTATTATTTGTGGGGAGCGGCCAAAACCAAATGTCATGTTAATCACTCTGAAACGAATAAGGCTTTAAAATTTCATATTCATATTAAAATGGACGAAGATTGGTAGAAAAATGCAAAATACACATAAAAATTATTCCAGTTTTACCTAAAAATATTTTCTAGCATTTTAATTTATAGATGAAAAGTTGAATTTGTTTGTTATTTCTTCGTTTGTTCCCCAGCCAGGAATGACATTGATAAGGAATAAAAGTTCGGAATTTTTGTGAAACGGTGATTTTGAAACCTGGTTTTATTTTGTCAAAAACTACCAGAATACCAAAATATTGGCACATATGTATATACATTTCACTCACCTTAGATAATATTTTTCACTTAATCAAAATGTTGCATAATTTAAAGTTAAAAGTTTATTATAAATTTAATTATACATTTCGCTTTTCTAAAAATATTTCTTTAATATTACAATTTTATTTGTTATCATGAAGAAATCACCTTCAAGCCACTGAACTTTAAACTATAATCTTATAATATAAATCATATAAATTTTATCACATTTATTTAAACAATAATTTTGCACAAACAAATTCATAGAGATCAATAAATCACTTAGTAAATTAATAAAACTTTTTTTTTTTTTTGTTGAATAAATAAATAAATTAAAACAAATTTATAAATATAAAATCACAATCATATCTTCCGTTGAAGTTCAAATCAGAAATCACAAAAACACATTTTTTTATAATTTTATAAGAATGCACGAGATAACGATTTTATTTAAAAAAATTATTTATTTTTTTGAAATCGCCACTCTTAACTATTATTTTGTGTATATATGTATTGTACAATAAATTTTGATAAGCAATTTGATTTGATATTTACATAATTTAAATCAACAACATATATTATTGTCAAAATAATAAACGATTCTCTAAATTCAATAAAACTTCACTTTCAATTTAATGTACCCCATGCACTTTAATTAAAAACAAATCAACATCAAAATATAATAATAAAACACTAACATAAAAAACAAATCACTGTTTGATAATCTGCAATCAATTAAATTTTTTTTTTTAATAAACTTAAAACTTTTTTTTTTTTTTTTACTTAAATACATCAAAGAAAACGATCTTTTACTCTTAAAATCTCAAACTCAACTAAACAAAAAAAAACTTGATTTGTTTTTATTGTTTCTCTGTTTGTTTCTTATTGTATATTGTATATCCAGCCATTCATATACGTGTAGAGGTTAAAATTTGATTTTGGAAAATATATCAATACACAGCACACACAAAATAACTTTTTTAGTTTTTTCATTTCTTTTTAAACAAAAATGTCAGACAAAAATTATTTAAAAAAAAAACTTTAAAGACAAGAAAAATACATCAAAACGCAATAATAATATATTATAAAATTCTTTGAAGTTTATATTAACAAAAACAAAAAATTTATAAAATACAATAAAAGAACCACCCGACGAAAAATACACAAAAGTACGCCAATGTGCTTTTATCGACGCTATATACTAATTTAACACAAACAAATTATAAAAATAAAAAAAAAAACAACAAGAAAATTGAATGTGGCATGTCCCCTATACACACGTATAAGATACACACGTTATATACGAATAAGATACCGAATACCAGAAGGCGTTTCCATGAAAATACCAACCCCTTTTTAAATACACGTTTTATAGTACACTGTTGTACACCACACAGCTTTTAGAACTGAGAAACAAAATTTTATTAACATTAAAAAAAAACAAAAAAAAAAGCTCGTAGCAATTTTTCATTTGTTTCGTTTTTTATTTGTTTCAATTAAAAATTGAGAGAGTTCAAATAATAAAAAGAAAAAAAATAATCTTTTGAGTAATTTATTGTTAAGAGCAACAAGTTTTAATTTATCATTTCAGTTCATTTTGTTGTTATTGTTTTTGTTTTTATTTAGAGATAGAGATATGGAACGTCTTGTGTATTGCTCTTTTTGTCGGTTTGCAATTTATGCAAAATGAAAATAAAAGTTGTATGAAGAAAAGGGGCAATAGAAATAAAAGAAAATGCATCTTAGAGCTTTTCTGTTGTACATTTTTAATTAAAACTTTTTTGCTATGATATTAAGTAAAGTATATTTTTGAGATTCGTTCTATTAAAAATTGAGCTTTTTTGATGTTACAAGCCAATTTTGGAGATGTCCACGGGGTTTCAATAACATTTTCAAATAGGTCATCCAATCTACTGGCTCTGTAGTGAATGGGATAAAACTATGATGTCTAATGTCCGAGAAAATTTTACTAATTTCGTTACGAATTGTTTAGCAAAATTTTTAGTAAAAATTTCTCGAATCGGATGGATCACGAGAAGTATTCATCCACATTTTCTCGTTTATATGTATTAGTTAGTTAACCCTGTATAAGACGAAAATACAAGATTTTCATTTTAAATTTTATTTAATTTATTTTATTAAAGGATATGAGCCATTTATTTTGAATGTGGTGCCACTAAAATCATGTTAATGATGAAATTAGTTACAATTTAACGGTATCTCTTCATTTAAAAAAAAAATCCAATCAATATGACAGTCATATTGATTGAAAATATTTTTAAAATGAAGGGATACTATTAAATTATAACTAATTTTACCATTAACATGATTTTTTGAAAAACTGAGTTATGCCATTTTCAAAATAAAACGCTCATATATCAAAGATTAAAAATGTAAAAACAAATTTTAAAGATTTTAAAGTTATTAAACACATTAAATTTTCAAACCCACAGTACTAAAACCCATCGAAAATACCGTGTTACTCTCTTAAAATATATGCCAAGAGACCACCCAACAGTGGACATATTTACAATATTGAATAAAACAAACCCACAACTTAGAGCCTTATTTTGACTTACATATTAATCTGCATAGCGCAATAGACGAAAGCTTTCTTATTTCTACGACAGATCGAATAAACTTATAAGGATCAATAGGATGCTTCATCATTGTCCGCTCGATTAATTTTAATTATAACGAAATTTCCAATTACATGCAGAAAAGCCTCGATTTAACGGACGCTCGATTTAACAGACCATTTTTTTATTTTTGTTTTTCGGACAATTCCATGTTTTGGTTTTATATGCTGGTTGGAAATGGGATTCCTAAATTATTTTTGGAAGAATTTCTGGAATATGGCCACCGGACGGAAATCAATCAATTCTTAACGATTTTAATGGGATTGGGTATATTGGATGGAAATAGGATTCTTATATGATTTTGGGAATAAATTCTGGAATATTCCTGGAGATTTTGCCACAGGGTCACTTATATAGTGCAACAGATTAAATTTGTTAAAGTTCACAAAAATACGCCACATGTCTATGCGGATCGTCAGAGTGCCCCATTCTGGCCCTTTCATTTTATCATAATTAGAACGAAAAAGTTCGAAAATGGAAATTCTGTGAAGCGGATCCTAGAGATTTTGCTACATGGCCACATACATAGTGCAATAGATTAAAGTTTCAAAATGATCATAGACACTGAATTTTGAATTTTTTTTTACAAATTATAAGGATTCTCACTTTGACGATCCACATAGACATGTGGCGTATTTTTGTGAACTTTAGCAACTTTAATCTATTGCACTATGTATGTGGTCATGTGGCAAAATCTCCAGGATTCGCTCCGCAGAATTTCCATTTTCGGACTTTTTAGTTCTATTTATTATAAAATGAAAGGGCCAGAATGGGGCACTTTGACGATCCGCATAGACACGTGGCGTACTTTTATGAACTTTAACAACTTTAATCTATTGCACATTTCCAGGATCCGCTCCGCAGAATTTCCATTTTTAAACTTTTTCGTTCTAATTATGATAAAATGAAAGGGTCAGAATAGGGCACTTTGACGACCCACATAGACTTGTGGCGTATTTTAATGAATTTAAGCAACTTTAATCTATTGCACTATGTATGTGGCCATGTGGTAAAATCTCCAGGATCCACTTCACAGAATTTCAATTTTCGGACTTTTTCGTTCTAATTATGAAAATCGAACGAGCCTAGGTTGGGAACCCTGACGATCCACAAAGACTTGTTGCATAATATTCGAAATTTTATAGCAATTAGATATTGCACTGTATATATGACTTTTCAGCCAGATTCTTATTTTTTCATAATTTTTTTTTATTTAACTGCTACCATTTTACTACGAGCATTTTTGGTCATATTAATTAAACATTAATTATTATTATATTAAATACATAATATGACTAATTAAATCAATTGAAATTTGAAATATCTGATTAGTACAGTGGTTATATTTCTGTTTGTTTAATTCTTTACTTTGTACTAATTTTTTTTAAATTTGTTGAGTATATCTCAAATTTCGTCTTGTACAGGTAATAATACTAATACATATGCAATTGAAACAAGTCGCAAACGATTCGTAAAAACTTCCAATACGTGATGACTATGATTTTGAAATACATACCAAAAATGTACACTGTTAAATTTAAAAATATTCCAATTGGATTTGTTTTGTAGTGAAATTGAATCATTTTTAGATAATCTTTAACATTTATGTTAGAACAGCCCCCTAGTCCCCTTATTGTGTTGCTGTAAAAATCAAACAATTTCCTAACAATTTGATATAATTACGAGAAAATCGTGATACAATTTACTAAACATTTTTTAATTCTAAAGAACAGGTATGAAGTTTTCAACATTTATCAAAAGTGTAGCTACACAAATCAACAAAAAACAAAAATGTAGATACACAATTCAACAAAAAGTGTAGAGCCACATAAAAAAATTATGTTAGGGTTGAATTTGTTATTTATCCCACTAGAATTTGTTTTTACAAGAAAAATGGAAACTCGCTAGAGAGAAATTTTAAATAAGCAAATATTGGTGTCGATTCCGTGTGAAAGTTCGATTTTTCTTTCCGTCCATTCTTCTAAAGTTTGCTGACTTAATGTTCAATTCAAATTTTGAACCTGAATATATAATTTAGGGACCTGAATATATAATAAACGTCATTAACACTTAATTTTAGAGATGATAGCACAAATCTGCATGTACTGGCATTTAGGGGACACTTTCGAGAATTTTTAGTGATCAGCTGATAAAGTAGCGTTTGCAGATGACGTGGCACTGATATATAGTGGTACTAGTAGTTTGAGTTTATCTGTGAAAATAACTCATGATTTGAGAGTGTTGCGAGCTTGGTTTGATCATCAATTTATGATCGTGAGTGATAAATCTAAAATAATTCAATTCCAAATAACAAATAATTTACTTAATAGAAATTCCAATTTTGAATTTGTGAGTATAAAATCACATGCAACAACGTGTCAAAATAATTCTAATATTGAATTCACTGATAATAATTGTTCCAGCTCATGTGTAAAAATTGATTATGTTGATTGCTTCAATGCTCCAGCGACCGGAGGTCCCGGGTTCGATTCCCGGCGGTGACAAGGAGAAAAATTCACGGCTGGTTTTGGATCAATGAATTAATCATTCATTATCCGAAATGAAAATATGATTACGAAACCTCATGTGAGGCGGCTAAATCCCTTGATGGATAGTGCCAGAGAGAAAGAGAGAGAGAGAGAGAGCGAGAGAGAGAGGGAGAGAGAGAGATTGCTTCAAATATTTAAGAATAACTTTAGACAAGCACCTGAATTTTAAAATGCATATCAACATCTTACAAAACCATTTATTTCTTACAAATCGTATTCTTTTTAGATTAAAGCCACTATGTCCACAGATTCTTCTTAAAAATTTGCATTACTCCTTAGTTCAATCTCGACTTAGTTATGGAATTAATTGTTGGGGAGGAATATTCTATAGTAATCTAATGCGACTGCATGTATCCCAAAAGTTTATTTTACGAAATCTATATAATGCATCAAGACACATGTCAAGCAAACAGTTATTTAGGGAAGCGAACATTCCAACAATAAGGAATTTATACATTTTTAAAATGCTAAAATTATTTTTTATCCGAAATGGAAATCGTCATTTTAAAGAATCATTGTATACGTTAAGAAATAAATATTGTGTGGTTCCCGCTTCAAAGAAAGAATTCTTCAGACGATTTTATATACAGCCCCTATGTTATTTAATCAGCTTCCAAATAATATAAAAAGTATGAATAATATCAATCCGTTCTTAAAGTCATTGCGCGCTTGGTTAATAGAGTTGGATGATTCCGAACTTTTATTCAAAGTAATGAAGTAATTTCGTTTATTATTATTTTTATTAATGTATTACCCATTTTTTTATGGCAGTGAAGTATGTCCCAAATAACAAAAATAAACCTGTATTAGTATATACACTGTTAAAAAATTCTTATAAGAATTTTGAGTGAAAACTAGAAAATAAACTCAAAAAAATTATTTGACATTCTTCATAATACCCCAGAAAATCATTTCCATTTTTCTTCATTTGTAAGTAGTTTGCAGAAGAAAATTTATTTCAATATATCTTAATGCCGGGTATAAAAACCGCAATACTCTCCAAATATCAGGTAAAAAAAATTGTGTAGAAAGCCACTATGTGGAATTTACACGATAAGAGGATATCCAGACAGAGAAGAACATCAAGTGAGCTAAAGGACATTTCCAAAAATCAGGATATTTCTGAATTTTGTTCTGGTAAATGGAGTCGTTTCGTTAGGTATAAGTAGTTTTAGTTTAAATATATTACTAAAATCGTGGAGTTTGTCGGAAAATGACTATAAGATAACACAATGAAATGAACCTAGTTTCCAAATATCCTTTTTAGTTCTGCTAAATATAGTCGATTTTATTAGCTTGCGTAATTCTTGTTAAAATAAATTATGGTTATCGTAAACTTTGTCGGAAAAATCACCTATGTAAAAATAAGAGCTTTTGTTATATTTATATATACCGAGAATAAGCTATCATTTTTAGTTGTGGAAAATGAAGACGATTTTATTGGATTGAATAAAATTTGTTTAGATAAATTCTGAATATCCTAGAATTTGTCAGAAAATTTCACTATGTCCATATGTCAGCTTCAGGTTTACACAATCAAATAAATCTAGAGTCATTTCCATATCTAGGAGAAAGGTGTCATTTTTCACTCTCGCTAATCTAATCGATTTTATTGGTTTGAGTAGTTTTAATTTAGATAAATTCTGAATATCCTAGAGTTTGTCGGAAAATTTCACTATGTTCGAATGTTAGCTTCAGATTGACACAATCAAATAAATTCAGAGCCATTTCCATATCTAGGGGATAGGGGTTATATTTTGCTCTCGCTAATCTAATCGATTTTATTGGTTTGAGTAGTTTTAATTTAGATAAATTCTGAATATCCTAGAGTTTGTCGGAAAATTTCACTATGTCCGAATGTTAGCTTCAGGTTGACACAATCAAATAAATTCAGAGCCATTTCCATATCTAGGGGATAGGTGTCATTTTTCACTCTCGCAATTCTAATCAATTTTATTGGTTTGAGTAGTTTTAATTTAGATAAATTCTGAATATCCTAGAGTTTGTCGGAAAATTTCACTATGTCCAAATGTTAGCTTCAGGTTGACACAATCAAATAAATCTAGAGTCATTTCCATATCTAGAGGATAGGTGTCATTTTTCACTCTCGCAATTCTAATCAATTTTATTGGTTTGAATAGTTTTAATTTAGATAAATTCTGAATATCCTAGAGTTTGTCGGAAAATTTCACTATGTCCAAATGTTAGCTTCAGGTTGACACAATCAAATAAATCTAGAGTCATTTCCATATCTAGGGGATAGGTGTCATTCTTCACTCCCGCAATTCTAATCAATTTTATTGGTTTGAGTAGTTTTAATTTAGATAAATTCTGAATATCCTAGAGTTTGTCGGAAAATTTCACTATGTCCAAATGTTAGCTTCAGGTTGACACAATCAAATAAATCTAGAGTCATTTCCATATCTAGAGGATAGGTGTCATTTTTCACTCTCGCAATTCTAATCAATTTTATTGGTTTGAGTAGTTTTAATTTAGATAAATTCTGAATATCCTAGAGTTTGTCGGAAAATTTCACTATGTCCGAATGTTAGCTTCAGGTTGACACAATCAAATAAATCTAGAGTCATTTCCATATCTAGGGGATAGGTGTCATTTTTCACTCTCGCAATTCTAATCAATTTTATTGGTTTGAGTAGTTTTAATTTAGATAAATTCTGAATATCCTAGAGTTTGTCGGAAAACTGAACTCTAGGATATTCAGAATTTCTCTAAATTTAACTACTCAAACTAATAAAATCGATTAGATTTGCTAGAGCAAAAAATGACACCTATCCCGTAGATATAGAAATGGCTCTGAAATTATTTAATTGTGTCTACCTGAAGCTAACATTTGGACATAGTGAAATTTTCCGACAAACTCTAGGATTTTCAGGATTTATCTAAATTAAAACTACTCAAACCAATAAAATTGATTAAATTTTCGAGAGCAAAAAAATGACACCTATCCCCTAGATATGGAAATGGCTCTTAATTTATTTGATTGTGTCAACCTGAAGCTAACATTTGGACATAGTAAAATTTTCCGACAAACTTTAGGAAATTCAGAATTTATCTAAATTAAAACTACTCAAACCAATAAAATCGATTAGATTAGCGAGAGTGAAAAATAACACCTATCTCCTAGATATGGAAATGACTCTGAATTTATTTGATTGTGTCAACCTGAAGCTAACATTTGGACATAGTGAAATTTTCCGACAAACTCTAGGATATTTAGAATTTATCTAAATTAAAACTATTCAAACCAATAAAATTGATTAGAATTGCGAGAGTGAAAAATGACACCTATCCTCTAGATATGGAAATGACTCTAGATTTATTTGATTGTGTCAACCTGAAGCTAACATTTGGACATAGAGAAATTTTCCGACAAACTCTAGGATATTCAGAATTTATCTAAGTTGAAACTACTCAAACCAATAAAATCGATTAGATTTGCGAGGGCTTAATGTGTTTTAATTTTTCTCGATTATTTCTCACTCTTTCTTTCATCTTTGCAAACTACATAAATCGAATATGAAAAAATGTGGCACCTATTTCCGTCTCTTTCTATTATAATATAGTTATTTCGCGAATATTTTATTTTAACAGTGTAAATACTAATACTGTTCTGCATTACAAATTTCTAATTGGATTTGTATATGTACACGGGATTTTTTTTGGGACAAACTTCACAACCGTAATTTTTTTTATACTTCTGATTTTTATGAAATAATTTAATTAGTATAATTTTTATTTTATATTTGACGCCCCTCATCAAATATATTTAATTTTAAAGTTTTTAATTAGGAGCAGGTAGTTCTAAAAATTGATCGCTTAGTTGGTCACAAGAACTTCCTAATTTCCTCTTTTTGCGATACAAATATAATTTTTATTTATATGAATACTAGCGTTAACTATTATTATATTTTATATTATATTATTATAATTATTATTTGTTTGTTAATTATTCTTAAGTATACTCAAAAATGATCTGATATGTAATTTAGTATGTTTGTCTTTTGTATTGGTTTAAAGGAAATAAAATAAATAAACTCCATAACTAAATTTGCAACCACCGGACTAATGGGTGAGCCCAAATCCAAATAGTTGTTTATATATTTTATTAAAATTGATAATTTTTTTAGTGTCTTCAACTCATTTAATAATAACATCAAATTTACTATCGAATTGGAGTTTAACAAGAAATTACCCTTTCTAGATTTGCGTTTCATAGGTAAATAGGAAAAGAGGCGAAGATGAAGATGCTTCAAAGAAGTACAGCGTGAAACGGCGGAATGAATATATATGTAATAAGGGACGAATGGTTTGTTTCATTATTTCATTGTTTTCTTCTACATGCCCGTGCAACACAATACACGTGTGTAGTTCTGTGAGCTTATCATGTGTAGTTCGGATCGCTTGGTGTATGGTAGGGATCTCACAGAGAGAGGACTCGCGCTTGCTATTGGGATTGATTCGAAATAACTTTATGTGTTGCAGTTTGTTTGGTTTTTTACGCTAGAAGAGCGAGTAAGTACTCCTGGATAAACGTTACACATTTTTCTTAGTACATTTTACTAATATTATTCATAAAAATTATTCCTTCCACAGCTTGGTTTTGGAGATTGACTAATTTTAAATATTATTCCTTCATTCAGGTATTCAGCGTTCGAGTAATAAATTACTATATTTTTATACTAATTTGATCAGCAATTTAGAGTTATTGAGGTTTATTAGAAGATCTTTGAAGCCGTTATAATTTCTAATTGGAAATAAAATTTTAATTTAAAAGTCAGAAAAGCAGACAAAATGCCAAAAACTAATTAAGGGAAATTTGAATTGGTGATAGCAGCTTTATAGGAAAATTCCGTATTATATGTTGTAAACAACAGTTCGCTCAACTAGTCCTATAAAGTTAGAACCTTTAACATTTCCTAATCCTGTAGTTTTAGAGACCCTCGCAGGTTCAGGATTCCTAGTCAGTTCGGTCACCGAATCTTGTCTTATATATGTACCTCATTGTTCTATATAATTAGGTGTTAATCGAATTCAGTAGTGGTAGTATGCATGTGCTCAAGTAATTCAGTTGCTGCGATATATAGAGGAATGTGAGAACATTTGGCATGGACGCATAACGAAAGTATGCGTTATAGGCTACCAGCTTAACCGCTGCCCTGCGTTGTAACAATTATATCATATCATATCATAAGGTTGAATTTATAATTGGTCTAATAAATGAATTTGGATAACCGTTTACCAAAAGGGAATTTTTTAGTAACTGAAAATTATCTTTATGAAAAATGGGGTTCGACAAGAAAATAATCTTGTCACATAATAATTTCACGATATTACGTTTATAAGAAAATAAAAGATGGGAATCGAAATTAAGGTATCCACCAGAAGATGTAGTTTTGGGAAACCAATTAGTCCAAATAGAACCATCAAGATTATGAATTAACAGCGAATCTAGAAAGGATAATTTCTTGTTAGACTCCAATTCGATAGTAAATTTGGTATGATATCAAAGGGCCGAATGTCGAAGGGCCGAATGGGCCGAAGGGCCGATTTTTTTTTTTGTGTTTAGAAATATATTTTGTTATTTAATTTAATTATTTTTTGCATGACAAAATTTTCCTTCACCAAAATATTCCTTTCCTTTACCAAAAATGATATTTTTAAAACAAAAAAACAAAAAAAAAAAAAAATTCGGCCCTTCGACCCATTCGGCCCTTCGACATTCGGCCCTTCGTACTTATTCCGTAAATTTTATGTTATTATTAAATGAGTTGAAGACACTAAAAAAATTATCAATTTTAATAAAATATATAAACAGCTATTTGGATTTGGGCTCACCCATTAATCCGGTGGTTACAAATTTTCAGCGATTCTTAATGATAAAATTGATTAATTTTTTAGTGTCGTCAACTCATTTAACCATTTGAGTCCCTGAGAGTATTGAAAAAACACTGTCGAAGAATACCAAACAGCGCAACCGCACTTTCTCTAAATGAGTAGGAAAAAACCCAAGCAGCGCGATAGCGCTTGTTTTATTTTATGCCCCAAAATCAGTGATGCCACCCTACTACAATTGTAGCAGATCTACTACATTTTTTCTACCCTAAAGTTTTAGTACGTACTTTTTGATTTCTACTATAATTTTGTTTTTTTTTATTTTAATTCGATATTTGTCTCATGGAGAAAAAATTATATGAAAAAGCATAAAAAATCGTATTGCATTGCTTATTGGGACTTTTGTAGTACATTTTACAAACTATGTTTTCTGGATTATGTTTTTCCTGTCAATTGAATTCGCTAATTTTGTAAACCACTCAAACAAAAACGGTTTCCGTCATTTCGTGTGTGCGTATATTTTTCCTCCATTCCATACATACGTATGTAAGTAGTCTTATTAAATAATTAAAAAATTTTAGAATTTCAGTCAGGTACAAAATCTATAATTCTTTTTATAAATACATACATAATAGAAAAAAATCGGTGAATATACAGTGATATACAAATTCCTTTATTTCCTAGGTTAAACTCATAGTACCAGGGGACCGAGGTTGCTCGGTGAAAATAAAGACAGTTTTTTAATCTCTTTCGCAAAACAACTTTAAATTCATTTTATTTTATTCGGCTGAGACATAAAAATCGATGTTGCTGAGGTAATTGTTGTTGCTGTCAATATCAAGACTTAATAGAAGTTTCATCAGGAGCGTTCAATGCTTCTCTCCACACAACATTATACGTGCGACGTTCATTTTCAGGTGGTTACAGAAGTTTCAAGTTATTTTGTCGTTTAACACGGGAAAATGCTACGGACAACATACCATGATTAAAGACAGGTGTACGAAGGTTGACACCAAAAAATTCGAACATTTGTCTTTGAGATTTCTCAAAGACTATGAGTTCTATTGTATTGGGTGTATATCTTAGTTTTTAGGATTTTCTAAGAGATGGAGTAACTTTAGTACTAAAAATTCTTTTACAATGACATCTACGGTGTTTTAAAGTGTTGACATTCCACATCAAAATTTAGTTTGTCATTATTCGTGAAAGCGTAAACAACATATTTTTTAATCCCGTTTAAACAACAAAACAGCATTTGCGGGAAGCTTTACTTTTTTGTTTTAATCAAAAGAAAAAGCTGCTGAAACTTTTTGTTTGCTTCAAGAAACGTATGGTGAACATACACCAATACAACAAACTTACGTATTGATTTTGATGTCAGTGACAAAGAATGTTCTGGTCAACCAAAAACCAATCGAAGATGATGAATTGGAAGCATTATTGAAGGAAAACTCAGCTCAAACAGAAAAATAACTTGCAGAACAGTTAAATGTAACCCAAGCAGCCATAAGCAAACGTTGACATACCATGAAAATGATTCAAAAAGAAGGAAAATGTTTGCAATTCTTTGCTTACAAGACACCGAAGCTGGCATTTTTTGTCTCTAATTGTGACTGGCGATGAAAAATGGATTTACTATAATAACCCTAAACTCCAAAATCATGGGTTCATCCAGAACCATTCACATCAACAGCACAACGAAACATTCATGGAAGTAAAATTATGTTGTGCATTTGGTGGGATCAGAAATGAGTGGTGTACTATGAGCTGCTAAAACCTAACGAAGCTATTACTGGTGAACGTTACCAACAACAATTGATAGATTTGAACTGTGCATAGAACGAAAATCGCCTGAAAATTCAGCCAACAAACAGCGTAAAGTTATTTTGGTGCACACCAATATTCGACCACATGTCGCAAAACTAGTTAAAATATGCTCCTTATTCACCACATTGTGTCCCATCAGATTACTATTTGCTCCGATCAATGCAAAGCGATCTTCAACATCAGCACTTCAGAACCCACGAGGAAATCAAAAAATGGCTCGACGAATGGATCGCATCAAAAGACACACAATTTTTTTCGATGGAATCCATAAATTGTCATAAAGATGGTCAAAAGTCCAATACATGGAAGTTGAACTTTACTGGAGTCGAGCGTAACTCGAGGAATGTGAACTTCTTGTCCAGCTTTTTCCCTAGTAATTATTTTTGCTTTAACTACGTTGTTACATAATTCGGTAACAATAAGGCGTGTTCCATTGCCAATACCCTTCGAATTATCTAAATTACGCAGTTGTAAAGTTTTCTTTATTTAAAAGTTTCTTATCACGACTTTATTACTTGGTAAATTATTATTTATTTTTATTTCACAAAAGTAATAATTTTTGGTTTTTGATACAATAATTTCCGATGAAAAACTAAATGTCAAATTTAATGCAAGAAATATTTTGTCTTATGTTTTTTTATAATAAAACTTTTATTTTATTGTAATATGACATGCCTTAATTTTCATATATGCAAGATTTTCACCGGCTTAAGAATTTTCACCAGCTTGAGAATAATTTTGATATAAAATGGGATTCAAACCTTGTATTCAAACCTTGATTATAGTGTTGTGGTTTGAATTTTTATTTCTATATTATATTGGTTTGTACTATCGATTATAAAAAGTTTTTCTAAGTGTTTTAGCCTGAAAATCCGTTTTGCTTTTGATTTTATATCCCTTTTTCAACCAAGAAAACAAAAAAATCGGCTCAGTTTTAGTCCAACCCACACAAATGTGTGAGGAAAAAACCATAGTATGTAATGGTGTTGTTGATAAAAAATTTCGCTTGATTTGAAGTAAAACCAACACAATTACGTGTATAGATATAGTGTTTTTTTCGGACGAAAATAAGTTAAAAATGAATTCACAAATGTGTAAGTTGGTTCAAAAAACATACAAAACTAAATTTTTGACATGGTAATTTTGCCTTACCCGCACAATTGTGTTAGTAAATCACTAAAGGGATATACATAAATTTTAATTTCATAAAAAGTTTTTTTTTTCGTTGTCAAATTACGTAATGGAGTTTTAAGAAAATTTAGTATTTTATTTTAATTTTTATATTTAAAGTTTCATATTTACAATATATACATAGTATATATTGTATAGTACATTAATTTGTTCTATTTCGGTAAGGTTCATTTTTTTATTTGGTTTATATAACTGTAATTGTGTTTATCAATTTTTAGTTAATTCGTTTTATCGATCTCTCAGGATAATGAATATGGGTGATATCCGAAACGTCGACAATTTTATGTTATAAATTATAACATATTTAATAAAAATAGGCTTAAAACCAGGGGGTCTATTATGAAACACTATTCGCTTTCGAAAAATTCGATATCTAAAAATTCGATACGCTTCGAATATTGCTATTATGAAAAAAAGCGAATCGTCGCATTTGTTGTGGATCTGTCAAATCGACAGAAAACAATAATAATAATTGCCTTAATCAAAAAATATAAAAATAGACGACTGAATTTATTAACACGATAAAAAAATATTATTATTTTAAAACAACATCGACACAATACGGTATTCGCCACCTAAAGAACAGTCGAATTTTGACGTCACATTTTCGTAAAATCCGATATCGAATTTATTTTTAAGTTTCATAATAGAGCGAATTTTTCGATTTCGAATTTTCCGAAAGCTAAATAAAAATCATAATACCAATTCGCCGCGAATCGAATTTTTCGAGAGCAAATAAATTTCATAATAGACCCCCAGAAGAAGTTTTTAATTTTATTAATTAAAAAAGCCTAATAACTAAGAACATAAAAGAAAGTAAAATTACTAGAAGAGAGTATTTGAAGCCAAAAAAAAAAAAATTAGAGCCAGGATTCGCTATAAAACGAGTTATTTGGCCGCATAATCGTATTGCACGATTCTCTTTTGAAATTCAAAAGAGTTTTGATATAATAAAAACCTCAGATAAATATCTATGTAAAATAAAATAGTTTTAGGGCCTGGGGATATTTAAAAATTTTATATAGTGCGTGTAATGCCATAAACAATTTTTTTTTAATACACAATTTGTTGTAAAGCTTACGGACACTAAATTTTTTAATTACATTGTTTATGGCTGTAATAAAACCTTAATGCTGTAAATTGTTTTAAATTATATTATTACAAAACTAATTTTGGGTGATTTTATGGCAACTAAATTTTTTTATCACTGAAATTATAGATGACATGCGCTAGATTGTGGTACGGGAAGGAAAATAACACAATTTTCAGGACAATACTTGATTCAACTGTCAATCTATAAATAAATATCGTTGATTAATTATTTTAATTAAACAATATCTATATGCGAGTAATACTTAATTATAATTATATTGCATACATAGACATAATACGCAGACAATAAATTAAAACTGTAAATGTAAATTTAATTATACGGGCGTTCGTAATATATGCGCGAAGAATATCGCTGATAAGAAAATAAATTTGTTGTTGTTGTTGGTTTATTTTAAATTTTTAACGATTTATTTATGAATTATTTGATAGTGAATTGTTGTTATAAATAATTTATTTATTTAATTTGATTACACCCACACAATATCCATATATGTAAAGGTGCTTATATACACGAAATAAAGAAGAACACGCTGCATAATACCGCATAATTAAAATTTCCATAACACATTTTACGAGCATTTGCTTATCATAATCAATTATAATATATATTACTTATAATTACTAAGTATGTTTATAAATAAATACGAATATACGTGTGTAAGACAACAACTTTAAAAATTATCTTGCATCTACTTCGTATAAGTGTGAATCATAAGATTTACAGGTTTCTGTTGTTTTGTTAAATTAAAGGAAAATCTATGGAGAATTAAATTTTTATTTATGTTGTTCTACAAAACACGAGCGAATTTATTTTTATATACGAGGGTATATCAAAAAGTCTTGCAATATCATATGAAAAAAAAGAGTGAGTGAGACAACAATATATTTTTCAAAACCATTTTTTGTCGCGATGAAACTTCTAGAAGAACATTTCGATGTAAATTTTACAGTTCGTTTGTTTTTGTCAATTTAGTAACACGTGTTTTGAATTTTTCTTAAAATGAATGAAATTGAATATCGCGCCATTATTAAATTTTTCTGTAAAGATGGACGAAATGCAATTTATATATTCAACTATATATCAAAAGTTTACGGCGAATCTGCACCATCATATGCCACAGTAACAAGGTGGGTAAAATTATTCAAAAGTGGTCGGGAGTCATTAGTAGACGACAACCCCTCGGGTCGGCCAGCAGATGCTATTAGCCATGAAAACGTAATTTTGGCCGAATCTATTGTATTGGAGGACCGGCGTATTTCTGTTCCAGGGTTAGCGTGGAGACTTTCCCTTTCAAACGGTACCACATATACTATATTACATGACCACCTTCACATGTCGAAAGTAAGTGCGCGATGGGTTCCCCGTTTGTTGAATGCAGAACAAAAAAAAATGCGTGTTCAAACTTCAAAGGCGATTTTAGATATGTACAAAGAAGATCCAGAAAATTTCTTGGATAACATAATAACAGGCGATGAAACATGGCTTCATCACTGGGATCCGGAATCCAAACAAGAATCGATGCAATGGATTAAACGTAGTGAACCACCACCAAAGAAATTCAGAACTCAACCGTCTGCTGTTAAGGTTTTGGCAACAATTTTTTGGGATTCTGAAGGAATTTTGATAATCGATTATATGCCACCGAAAACCACAATCATAGGCATATATTACGCAGAGGTTTTCCGAAAATTGAAAAAAGCGATCCGGGAAAAACGGCCAAGGAAAGTTAGGAAAAAAATCTTGCTTCTTCACGACAATGCACCAGTGCACAAGGTTAATATTGCTCAAGCTGCATTAAAAGACTGCGGCTTCGTGGAAATTCCGCATCCACCGTACAATCTAGACTTGGCACCCAGTGACTAGTTTCTGTTTCCCAATTTGAAAAAAATACTAGGGGGCCGGAAATTTTCCAGTGACTATGAAGTACAGTCTGTTGTAAATTAATATTTTATGGAGCAAAAGAAATCTTTTTTTTTAGAGGGTTTAGGCAAGTTAATTGATCGATATGACAAATGTATAAACCTTAAAGGAGATGATGTCGAAAAATAAAAATATGGCTGTCTCACTCACTCTTTTTTTTCATATGATATTGCAAGACTTTTTGATTTGCCCTCGTATATGAGCCACAAGAATTAAGAACAGAAATGGAAATAAAATAGATTAAAATAGAAAATTTATTTATAATATTGAAAATTAATTTTCGTTATTTTACATCTTATCTGAGTGTGTTCTGTACGAGTACTCGTATATATGTTAAAGTAAAATGGTAAGAATCACTTTTTATTAATGGCTGGCAGTACCTATAGGTTTTACGTGCATAATGAATAATTGTACGATTGTTCACTTCTCTGATCACATAAACTTTGAAGATAGTAGTGAAGCGAATTCTGTGGTCACAAGGCAAAACCGCTTAAGTCGACTTAACCGCCAAAAGTGAAACGAACGGAACCCTATTCCAAACAAAATGTGTTCTCTTTGAGCAAAATTAGTTGGATTTCGAATATTTTTTGATACAACAAATAAAAAACATATTCGCTTAAATCAATTTTGATATACAATGATTTTGGAATAATCGCCAATGTCTGAAAAATCTACGTAAGGCACGAATGATAACAAAATTTTTAGTTTCGGAATGGTTTCGGAATTAAAAATTATTTCGAGGTAAATTTTATTCCCTATAAGCATTTAGCTTTAGCATTTTGTGGTTCTAATAACGTCTTAGGCGGTTATTTAAAATTTACGGGTGTGATTTTTAATAACTAAAGTTACTTTGGCCGTTTTTCTTAAACAATTTTGTTAAAGTTTTGTGTTTAACGATTTCAATTGTTTACTTAAGTGCTTATAGTTTTTAAAGTGCCTATAGTTGAAAACTAGTACAATATTATTAATTACAAGTATTAAGTGCATAAGTGTCTAGTAGTATTTGTAATATTTATTAAAGTTAGCCGACTCCAGCCGAAAAATGTCGATAATGCAGGTACAAATTTTATGCCGGAATGTAATTATTTATATTACAAATTTTTATTTTGTTCTTACTAAAAACCAACTAAAAACTTTAAAAAAGAAATTTTCATTCGAAACAAATAAAAGTAATATACCAAATTTCTCTAAGTGCTGTATTTATTTTTTTACATGTATGTAAATTGAATTAAATTATATTCAATCGAGTTTTCCCGGACTTCCAACATAGAAATTGACTTGAAATTTTTTCCAGGCGTGAGCATCAATAATACTTTTCATTTGAATCTATTTCCAGACATTACACTTTAAAAGATCATTTCTTAAAATTTTTCAAAGTTTGTGTGTGCGAGATATTCATACAAATTTTCTCGACCTCTTTACATGAAAATTGACCTGAAATTTTTTAAGCTTTTTAAGCACAAACCAAGTGCCATCGAGTTTTCTCAGTATTAAAACAGTTTTTTATTGTAATTTTAATGTATTTTATAAAAAAGTTTAATTTTAAATAATATACTGTTTTATCTACATTATCGGCTGACTATTTATACTAATCTGCATTACCGACTTTACAGGCGAATAATACAAATTGTTTTAATCCGCATTGTCGACATTCTTCGGCTGATATATTTTAGTTATTACAGCCGAAACTACATTATCGACGTTGTTCGGCTGATCAGTTTTAGTTATTACAACCGAAACTACATTGCCGGCATTTTTGGCTGGTACATGTTAGTTGTTGTAAACCGAATCTGCATTATCGACATTTTTCGGCTGGAGCGAGTTGGCTAACTTTTACAGTATAGTAGTCCATCAAAAGAAAAACCACCAAATGACAATGAAAACCATATTAATATCGAAGAGCAAAACTGTTTCTCACCTCTCCACCAAGAAATAGCAATCTTCTCTCGCTTAATCCGTTTATTGATGAACATAAAATACTAAGAGTAGGAGGAAGAATAACCAATTGTAACCTGAATTATGAATACCGATTATTTTGTGTCAAATTTATGATATTGTTAAAGTGAACAGAAAGTCTTCAGTCGAGAAATGTCGGCAATGCAGATTCTGATGAACCACCCAACATTGATGATAATATAGAACTTAATGATCAAAATAAGGACATCGGCTGGAAAACGTCGATAATGCAGATTCTATCTAAAAAGGAGATTTCAATTAGCCTCATAAATCTTTCTAGCTACTGATCCCCAAAGATTTTTTATGGGGTTTAAGTCTGGAGAACACGCGGGCCAATCTATTAAATTGGTTCAAGATTTGGTATTTAGACTGCTATGGATTGGAGATTTATCTTGTTGGGAAGTCCAGTTTTCCTCTTGGTGAATATACAGAAAAGGTAACTCTGTTTTTCAAGAATTATTTGGCCCCTATGTAGCCCAGATGGATTAATTGATGGGGATGAAACTTCAAACTTATCCTTTCTCTATAAATTGGGAGATTCAAGTGAATTTTGAGTGAAACCGGTCCACCGGAAGTTATAGAAGAATTAAAATATTCTAAATTAATTTTGCAACAATATCGATTTAGATCAGTTTTGCAAAATTTAAGCTAAATTACGACTTTTGACAAAAGAAAATATTTTTCAACAAAAATGGGGCCTATGTACAGCCTAGACGAATTGATTGATCTGGATAAACTTTTATAATGAGCTTTTACAATAAATTGTGAGATACCAATGATGTTTTCCATAATCGGCATACCGGAAGTATATCAACTTACAATACTGTTAAAGTTAGCCGACTCGCTCCAGCCGAAAAATGCCGATAATGCAGATTCGATTCATTTACGTATTTTATTCCGAATTAAACTTTTTTATTAAATGAATTAAAACTATAATAAAAAAAACATTTTAATACTGCGAAAACTATATATATCAAGAAAAACTTTAAATATTTCAGGTCGATTTCCCTGTGGAGAGTCCGATTTGTATAAATAGATCGCACACACAAAATTTGAAAATTTCAAAAATTGGCCGTTTAAAGTGTCATGGCTGGAAATAGATTCAAATGAAAAGTCTAAAAAAATTATTTTACGACAAGTTGTATCTGCATTATCGACATTTTTCAGCTGGGTATTTCTATGCATTTTTAGCCATTTTATTTATTTTATTCAACCGATTTTTTGTGGGCTTCCAAAACGGAAATTGATGACACTTTAAACAGTCAATTTTTAGAAATTTTCAAAGTTTGTGTATGCGATCTATCCACATAAATTTTCCCAAACTCTACATGAAAATCGATCTGAAATTTTTGAAGTTTTGCTCGGTTTGTGCCATCAATTTTTCTCAGTAATGAAACAGTTTTTTTATTGTAATTTTAATGTATTTAATAAAAAAAGTTCAATTTTGAATAATATACGTTAATGTTCCGAAATAAACATTTTTGTTTTAAAAAGAAATTACTGTTTAACACTAAAATTATGTATCTGCTCTATTGACATTTTTCGGCTGGCTGTTTATTGAATCAGCATTACCGACTTTACAGGCGAATAATACAAGTTGTTTTTATGTGCATTATCGACATTCTGCGGATGATGAATTTTAGTTATTACAACCGAAACTACATTATCGTCATTTTGGACTGACGCATAATAGTTGTTGTAGTCGAATCTGCATTATCGACATTTTTCGGCTGGAGCGAGTTGGCTGACTTTTACAGTCGTATAATCAATCCATCAAATGAAAAACCACCAAATGACAATGAAAACCATATTAATATCGAAGAGCAAAACTGTTTCTCACCTCTCCACCAAGAAATAGCAATCTTCTAAGAAAGAATAACTAATTGTAACCTGAATTATGGATACCAAAAAAATGCCGATTATTTTGTGTCGAATTTATGATACTGTTAAGATGAACAGAAAGTCTTCAGTCGAGAAATGTCGGCAATGCAGATTCAGATGTAACACCCAATATTGAATGACGATAATATAGAACTATATGACTACAATACATTAGCTGAAACATGTCGATAATGCAGATTCTATCTAAAAACGAGATTTCAATTAGGATTCGCAAGCCCGAGTATCCCGGGTAGTTTTATAAAATTACCTGGTTCCTCTTTTAACGCAAAACACTATATTTTGTGTATTATACAAAATCGAAAACATATCAGCTGTTTCTATAATTTTTAATTCTAAGCAATTATGATGAATTAGCATAACTTTAAAAAATTAAATTCATTCTTTTTATTTCCACGGACAGAAGTAGTTTTTCGGAGCTTTCGATGGCATCATGTAGGTGTTAAATAAGTTTTCTTCCTAGCAGTTAATAAAATAACTACGCAACACTTGGTTAAGCAGCGGCTTAGTTCCGTCTAAATTAAAGAACCCGTGATTTTGTTTCAATCAAATTGGAGACTTCTTACCAACCGAGTTCCACACTATTCATAAAAATGTTACCAAAAATGTTGTATCCCAATCGGTTAAGAAATGGTTTAGGCTCATTCAGCCACTACCTAGAGGACGGAACTCAATTAAAATCGATTCTTAGCACCCATTTCACCCAATTTTATAAAAATAGTTCGACCCAAAAATTAGGATTCATCGCAATCGATTCCTTGCATTAGAAAACCCTTATCACATCAATTTTTTTCTAAGCCGTTCGACTCGAAAATTTTTTTAACAAAAGGTCCCGGACCCTACCGAAGGGCCTGCCCCTAAAAGATTTTTTTCGAAATTAGCATCCATTAAAATTGGTTCCGGGCATTTGATTCCATTCACCAATTTTAATGAAAATGGTGGGAGCCTAAAAATATTAAATAAAGTGGACCGGACCCCAGCAGACGGCGTCAACATCGTCTGCGGCGGAAAACTGTCAAACGGGAAAAGGCGCGTATATTGAAACCAAAAACACAGGCCCCAACACAAGGAACATAAAACGCAACATATGTAGTATAAGATCGCGTAACATTGTGCAATATCACACAACATGGTACAACATGGTGAGGCACAATATGATGCAATGTCTAGGAACACAACATGGTCCAACAAAATGCAACATCGCGTAACATCGTAAAACATCATGCAACAAGATTCAATATGTCATAACACAATGCAACATGCCACAATATGGTGCAAAATCAAGCAACATTGTGTTACAATACCCAACATGGTGTAACATCATACATAATAGTAGTGAATGACACATGACACATCATCCCTCTTACAGAATGCAATAGCAAGCAACATCGTGGTACATCACGCAATATGGTGAGATATGGCCAAACGTGATGCAGCATCCAACAATGTAGTGCGACATTCCATAACATAACATCATGCAATATCACACAGCATGTTGCAATATCACGCAACATGGTGCGTGAGTTATCCACAAATCAGAACTATTTGTAATCGCTTCGTTGCATTCGAACTGCCCCCCCTGACCGGATGACCTCTTAAATGAATTTTCCCGATATCAAGGGTAGAATTTTGTGACATCACTTTTTCGATACTATCGAAATTTACGACTCTTTCATCACGGATAAAATTGAGCGTTTTTTCATTTTTAAATTGTATTGTTTCTATTGCTATCTCAGCAAGCTCGAATATAACATTGTGCCTTTCCACTCTGTTTCTATAGTCTATTTGTTTTATAAGTGATACTTTATCGAAAAAATAAATAGAGAGAAGTAACAAAATTGTTCTAGTGGGCTGCGATCGCAGTAGAAAAGGATAATTGAAAAGCGAAACAGTAAGCAAATTTCTTCTAGAAAAAAGAGATACAATTTTCGATAAGTATCGAAAAAGATGATGTTACAAAATCCTATCCCAGGACCCATTACGATCGATTTATGGTACTCAAAAATGATCTTACAGCAACCTTTGGTAAAGTTAGCCGAAAGTTGCCAGCCAAAAGATAATGCAGATAGTGTCTTGACTATTTCAGCCGAAAGTTAAACTCTCCTCATACTCTCGCTCCTGTCGATTTTTAAATTCCAATAAACTGAAATAATTTCCCCTTCACCCGAATGACATAACCCGATCCTAAATTCGAATTCATGACTGATTTTTGCTGTATTCAAGATACTATCTGCATTATCTTTCGTCTAGAAACTTTCAGCTAACTTTAACAGTATCCTACAGTAATTATTATAAAGCCAAGCGAGCCATAGACAATGAAAGCAGAGAGCCAAACAAGCCAAAACCAAATGACCCGAGCCGCAACTGAGGGTCAATATGAACAGATTTTCGCAAAATGAGCAAATTAAAGAAAGGATTCCGGGCCCACTGGACGACCCTCTGAATGAATTTTTGTTAAATCTGGACCAACCCCAATCGATTCCTGGTAGTAGAAACTCCTCTTGTCTAATTTTTTATCAAAATTATGCGAGTGGATGTGATCAAAATTATGCGATTTGGAAAAGGAATCTAGACCCCACTGGAAGGTCTTCTAAACGAATTTTCCTGAAAGTAAGACCCATCAGAATCTTTTTCTGGTACTAAAAAAACATTTTTAAGCAATTTTCATGAAAGTCGTTCTAGCTGTTTCCGAAACCCTTGATATATAATGAATCAAAGATTTCGGCCGGCATTCGTTCCAGACATTTTCAATTGCCAATTTCAACTCATTGGTCGGCTGGAATTGTCTGTTACCCTCGTAAATTTTTTTTAGCTTATTTAGATGGAAATGACAATTTTTTGTTCAAAACTGTTTTTCAATAAATATGTGGTCTCTATTTGGCCAATAATGCAGCCCAGATGGAATTATTGATCGGGATGAAACTTCAAACTTATGCTTTCTCTATAAATTGGGATATTCCAGTGAATTTTGGGTTAAATCAATCTACCGGTAGTGGAAATTAATTTTGGAACAATACCGGCTTTGATCAGCTTTTTAAAATTTACGCGGAAATGATGATTTTTGACAAAAAAATGTTTTTCAACAAAAAGTGGGCCAGTGTATAGCGCAGACGGATTGATACTTTTACCATCAGTTGGGAGATCCCAGTATTTTTCGAACGAAATCGGTGTACCCGAATTATAATCTTACATAGGAACTTTCTCGTTTTTGCAAATATTTTGAAAATTATAAATCATTTCGAAACATTAAAATCAAATAGATTGTAAATTTAATTTCAAACAAAATTAGTGCAAATCATTTTTAAATTTTAACTGAAATGATGAGTTTTGGTAAAAAAGTTTTACCAAAATTCCTCATCCAGGCAGATTCGCTATCCGGGAAAAAATTCCATACTTAATCTTTTTCCATTGGGGGAAACGGGTGACGGTGTTTTTAACGTAAAGAATTTATCCTGTTTCAATTTAACGTGAACATTTAACCGTAGAACAGTTTATCGTAGGCACAATTTACCGTGTATGCCACTTTATCGTTAGTTTGTAAAATTGACGGTATAATAAAATGATTTGTAAATAAAAATTAAAGTGCCTTCTGTTTATAAAATTTTATTGAATTCGGACATTCCCATTTTAGTTGATTAATAAATTAAGATGGGATTTTGTAAGTTGGATGGAAATGGGATTTTTAAATGATTTTTGGAAAAAGTGCTGGAATATAGCCACCTGGGACGGAACTCGGTAGTTTATTAACCGATTATGATGGGATTGGTTATGTTGGATAGAAATGGGATTCTTTAATGATTTTTGGAAGAAGTTCTGGAATATGGCCATCTAGGATGAAACTCGGCCATATCTTAATGATGAAATTGGATATTGTGGATTGAAATGTTATTCTGTAATGATTTTTGGAATAAAAGTGATGATTGATTGGACGATAGTCAATGATAAATTGCTATACTGAAATAATAACTGAAATTGCTATACTGAAATAATAACTCTCTGTGAGATTGGTGTCTATATGCCAAAATCTCAAATGACGAACGATTTTATCGTTGAAAAATGGAGAAAATCAAAATTTCACCCCTATAACCCCATCAGACCTACCTCAATCATCACCCCAGTTTGAATATTGAAGTTAATCTTCTTTATCGGCACAATCTGCATTATCGACATTTTAAAATATTAAAATTAATATCTGCATTACCATCTTTCGCCTAGGACGACAAAGGTACTATCGGCATTACCATCTTTCGGGTGGAATAGCAAATACACTATCTGCATAACCATCTTTCGGCTGGAAACTTTCGGCTAACTTTAACAGTATTATCACAATACTATACAGTTATCTAAAATCATTTAAAGATCATCCGGCGTCTCCATGTGTAAACGAAGCTTTCTTTGTTCAATATTGCGGACATGGTATCTGATTGTTAATATCTAGTATGACGTAATATGATAGATATATGCACAATGCGTTAATTGGTTATTGATTCTTTATAGCGTATCATCAGTCATCTAAGGATTTGTTGATTTCATCTGATACATCTTACTGTATTTCTATATATCGTATAATTTATAGATTTTATTCACTAATCCTATTACATCAGTACAAAGTTTATTTGGGGCTTAATTTATTGCGGTTTCAACGTTTGTTTCAATTTCTTATAATCGATTACACCGAAAAGTCATTGATTTCAGTTTTTTTTTGTTGTTGATGTTTTAATTTTAGGCCACTCGCAATATCAGTGATTTAATTCGGTAATCAACTATAATATTGTGGTGCGTCCATCAGTGCCATTATAGTGACATTCGTATGGGTATATAATGTGATCGATAACCGTTATTATACGCTATAAAGTAAAAACTGTATGCGGTTAAACAATCTCTTTCTAACTTTATTAATTAATTTGAAAACCTGAACCGATTAATTCAATCCGTGTCACTATAAAATTACGGATATAGTTTGGTTTTCGCAACAAGCATGCAGATTAATGGATAAAGTCCTCTTACTCGTACAATGCTGTATATACATTTTGTTGTGGCGATATGTAATTAATAGATTCTCAACAATGGTATAAAATTATATATACAGATAAACTATTTTTATTGGTGATCTATGCGCGCAATAGAAAATTAATGTTTCACTTCAATTAATTTTACACTGAGAATTTGTCAATAGTCGAGATCAGCGTTAAACAAAACAACAAATTGCGGTTTCTACCCATCCAAGCGATTGCAGAAACACTAAATAGATTTTGAATACACATCCGTGACGAATTTTGTTCGAGTAATCGATTGCGCAACCTATATTTTCTTCACAGTTACCAACAGGAAGTTTGGTCGTTTGTATACAATGTGCTTTATCATGTTTTGATGGTACTCTGAAATCGACTTTTATTATTCTTTGTTGAATATTGGGCTTTTCGTATTTCAGAATTGGTTCAATATCAAAATCTTTTTACAATTTCAGCAAAATTATTAAACAGTCTGTACTGTTAAGTTTAAACGAGATACCAATCAATCTTGGAGACAAATTGAAATAAACCGTTTAAACTGCGCGGATGGAAATTTATTTTAATCACGGAGAAGTTATTTGATGTGCTGTAACGATTATAGCACAGTACTTAAAAAAGCTGGCAAATATTCCAAGTAAATTGACTATAGCAGACCACAACAAAAATGTTATCTGAATCATCTAAAGTATTCGATCCATTAGGATGCTTATCTCCGACCTTAATAAATCAAAATTTGAATTTGTATGAAAACTCTGTGGATCTCAGAAGCCTGCCTGAAGACATCGAATACAAATGCCGACAATATTTTGTCTCTCTCCCCAGCCTGTAGAAGATCAAAATTGTGTGACTTACGCAGCGTAGTCGTAGGGTTATGTGAAACCAGTTTGCTTGCGAATTAAATGAATAACGTCTTCCAGTCTGCTGGTAAGGTTTTGGCAACAATTTTTTGGGATGCTGAAGGAATTTTGATAATCGGTCAAGGAAAGTTAGGAAAAAAAAATCTTGCTTCTTCTCGACAATGCACCAGTGCACAAGGCTAATATTGCTCATGCTGCATTAAAGGACTGCGGCTTCGTGGAAATTCCGCATCCACCGTACAGTCCAGACTTGGCACCCAGTGACTACTTTCTGTTTCTCAATTTGAAAAAAACACTAAGGGGCCGGAAATTTTCCAGTGACTATGAAGTACAGTCTGTTGTAAATGAATATTTTATGGAGCAAAAGAAATCTTTTTTTAGAGGGTTTAGGCAAGTTAATTGATCGATGTGACAAATGTATAAACCTTAAAGGAGATTATGTCGAAAAATAAAAATATTGCTTTCTCACTCACTCTTTTTTTTCATATGATATTGCAAGACTTTTTGATTTGCCCTCGTACCGATTATATACTGGGCTACTGTAACCGATTTCATAATCGATTGTAAAGTACAGAAATTTTATATTCCAATCACATTCCTCAACGTGATTTCTCTTTTGGTTTAGCTGATTCTTGTTCTAGAGTTAGTTGTTTTTTGATGATCAACTGGCTTTTTGAAACTTTTTTTGAAGTTGAGAGTAAAGTTGCTTCCTCTTCTGGTGATTATTGAGCTTTCCTTTTCTTACTTGGTCTTTTATTCCGGTTCAACATCCAATTAGTTTCGCATTCTAGTTCTTCTTCATTCGAATGGAATGTCTTAATGTCATCATCGATTGCAGGGTTAGGTGGCATTCCAAGTGTTGCACGTGTTTCAACTGCTTTTTTGAGTTGTTCATTTTCTTTCTTTTAAATTGTAAATTCTTCTTTCAATTTGGTTGTAAATTTCTTTATTTGTCTTAATTGTTCACGGAGTTCTGCATTTCCCTTCATGTAGTCAAATATATTTTCTGTTGAAATCTTGGTAATCTTCATAATTTGGAGCTTCATCCAAATGCGTTAAACATTTATTGGCCCATCTCAGAATTTATTGGGCATGCTTCTAAAGAGTGTTTGTTGTACTCGTTGTTTGTTTCAGCCAGTTTTACCACTGGCGTTTGGTCCTCGGTTGCACTTTGCTACTGCCGAAGCAGTACCGGCCTCGCGCGACGTGGCTACCTAGCTGTACACAGAGGCAACTGGGTTCCTTGGCTGAGGAGTGGTGTAAATGGTGAATTTATAAATAATTGTGGAAATTATTTATTGTTGTGTTTTTCTGTTGTAACAAGCGCATTTTGGGAAAATTATCGTGGGAATATTCGGTGATATTTCAGTAGTGGTTGGTGTTAAATAAATATTACGTAATTATTTAAAGATTAAATCCAGTATTTTCGGGAATATTGCGGAAGTGATGTAAATTACGAGAATAGGGGTTGCAACTGTCAAATCTATAACGATATAGACAATCCAGTGATATAGGAACCGACTTTGACAGGGCAAATTCGTAACAATGTAGTTCTTTGTAAAAATGTTTTAATGCCCAACAACTGACATTTTATACTTTAACCACTCTTTGCAACAAAATAAAATATCAGTCAAGAAATAAGTAAACCGTTCGTAATAGAGCTTTCTCGTGCTTTTTTGTAACAATTTGCGTTTGAATAACAAAATACCCCACCATGAAGCAACATTGGCAGGTGCGAGAAGTTTTCATAATCGAAGTATTTTTTATTTTGGTGGCGAGAAACTCGTTTATCGGCCTATTTCAAACGAATGCTTTTAATTTTATTTGTCCTATATATGTATTTGACCAGTTTTTGTAGATTTTACCAAAATAAAATTCTTAATCGATGACACATAAGTGAATCCACACCAAAATATAAAAATTCTATAAACTGTAGTAGACGAAAGCAATCCCCATCAAATGTATATAGATTCCATGAAATTTGTATTTAATTCAAAGAATTTTTAAGTAGATTAAACCTATCAGAACGAAAACAAAAATTGGTGAACAGAAACATTTTCATACCTGAACTTAAGTCATCTAATGTCGCCTTTTTAAAATTTATTACACTTCATTCTGAAATTTTTTATCAATTAATTTTTTTGTTAAATTTTTTTTATGTGTATACGTGACAATGTCGCATGTATATGTGTGAGGTAATCCGTTTTTAGACAGAAATGCAATAAATTGTCGTCAGATGAATGTGATACTGTGCCAGTTTATACACAAAAAATAATAATTTGTCTAGTCATAATGTTTAACATCTTTTGAATTGAGTGCGCTTACGGTAGGTCGTTGCAACGTTTTCTTTACCGTTCGGTGTATCCTTTATGATGTATACGACACAGTTCGGGGTTTCGAAATTTCGGTTAAGGGAGATATTTTTATGAATGAACCTTCGATGTGTGGCATTAAACAGAAAAAAGGTTGTGCAAAACGACCCCATACAAAGCGATTTCTAATTTATACACTTTTAACAATTAAGTAAATTCTATAATCCAATAAAGCGACCGATTAGATCAGTGTCCACTAAATCGTTGCCCATTAAAATCCTAAATACTAGTGGAAGAACATAAATTTTAATTTACATTTAATCTAAAATTTATTTTTTTTTTGCATCTAATTAAATCAAAAATTTTTATTTTATTGTTTCAAGTCAATGAAACCGGGTTCGGAGATAAAGGAACCGCCGTGTATAACAGTCGTTACGAAACAAATCTCAAACGATATAAATGCGAGACATAATAAAATGAAAAATCAAATAGGGCGTGAATTTAGCATTTTTCAATTTTATTGTATTTCATTGTGCATGGGCAAACCACCATCCAAACACACAACCTTAAAGTAATTGGTATTCCAAAAGTAATAAAAAACGAAAAGAAAACGATTTGATTTTATGTCTTGAGGCAGCAAAGAAAAAAAATGTTCTATGCCACACAATAATTCCGTTTCGTCCAATCTTCGATCGTTGTCTCTCCTATATATAAAAATATAAAGTTTGATGTTGATATAAAAAAAAACCAAATAAAATAATAAGAAAACGAATATCAACTAATAAAACTGATGACTTATAAAATTAAAAAGAAATATAAAGTGGAGGCGTGTTGTTCGGCTTTATTTTATCTTATTACTACACTTTAGTTTTATTTACCTTTTTTGTAATTTATTATGATAAATGAGTTTATGGGCAAGTATTTGTAAAACAACATTTACAAGTATAAAATGATTAAGTACCTCTGGTAATTAAAGCTTGCACTTAATAAATTTAATGTGTCTTTTGGTAAAATGGTAATGTTATTCTGTAAACGGTTTGGAGGGAAATTTGGGTCTTTACTATCTATGGTCTCTTGCTATTTATCAGGTTGAAGCGATATAAACTGGTGGTTGCGAAGCAAAATAGTCATCGAGCCATTTTTGCACATCTTCAACTTTTGTGAACCGCTGGTCTTTCAAATATGATGCATCGATCTGAATATGGGTATTCAGAAGAAGCCAAGTCTGGAGAATATGCCGCATGCTATAAAAATTCCTTGCCAAAGGAGAAAATGAGTTCTTGCGGTCGCATATTCATTTTTTGACATAACTATAATCACCACACATCGAGAAGTAGACCGCGATGAGAGTGGTGTATAAAAGATTTGAAGTAGTCATCGAATTTTTGATAGGGTTTTTTAATCGAAAAAAATCTTAGAATATTTTATTCGATTGAATTTCAAAAATATGCGCCCTGGGGCCGTATTCTTGAAATCGGTGGAAATTTCCCCAATCGGAATACAATTTGCTTTGAAATTCTCCATATTCGAATTTTTCGCCGGTTACTTTAATCATTTTTTCCAAATTTGAATTCAAGTTTACTAATATTTGTCTCCCTACTAAGGGGATAATTTCTAATCGATTTACTCAGTCGAAATTTTTCCCTTAGTAGGGGGAAAAATTATGTTTCTTAATTTAAAAAAATGATTAAAGTAGCCGGCGAAAAATTCGAATAATATGGAGAATTTCAAAGCAAATTGTATTCCGATTGGGGAAATTTCCAACGTTTGCAAGAATACGGCCACAGGGCGCATTTGATCAAAAAAATCTATCAAAAATTCAGAAGCTCTTAGTAAATGACCTTTTCCAATCCACCATACATACAGTAACACTTTCTTGGCATGAATATTCATTTTTACAACTGATGTGATGGCTTGGCTGGATCAACCAACGGTTCTCTGCGTTTAGGATTATTGTAAAAAAAACTTTTCAAAATCCACTTCTTCCTTCTGTATTTTTCCCATTGCATGTAATCGAAGTGATGTTGGTTTATGAGTAACTTCTAATTTGTTCTGCAAGCTCATTTTGAGTTTGACACGGATTTTCATCCAATTAAACTTTAAATTATTTGCCTTCAAATTGTTTTACTGCACCTGGACGTGAATCGTCCTCAAAACTAAAATTGCCTACACGAAATGTTGCAAACCACTTTTTACCGTTGAATGACTAACAGAATGTTCACTCAAAGTCAAATTAATAAATTCCAAAGCTTGTGTGGCATTTTCGTTCATTTAAAAACAATAGAATGCAATGACGTAAATGTGGTAGTTTCTTAAAAATGATGCACACGGAACAGTTTGTAACTGACTGAAACTTCTGTCATAAAAACCGCAATAACTAGTAGTTATATTTTAATCCAACCAACTTTAGAGCCGAGTTTCTACTTGAACACCTAATATATTCTACACATTCGTTCGCAACAGTGCGCACGATATTAAGACGGATTATGATAATTATAAATATGAAGTGAGTCTTATTTTGGTTCACTTCTTAACAATTGCGCCCGTGAACTTATCACGTCATACTTCACGTCATTATGTTACTTTCATTTGCTTTGCATTTATTCATTTACTCGAAGCTGAATGGGGCACTTAGCGCCAAAATTTGGAAAAAAATCTTAATCGTTCTGTAATTGTGTGAGATCGAAGTAATAATGCAGATGGTTGGATAAAGCTGTTGCAAATGCAGATCCACATGATCACGTATCAGCTTGATTTGGGTCAAAAGAAAAAACAGTGATAGATGCATTTAATGGAGTGAATATAAACTCAAGAAATCCTGTATCAAGCCGAACATATTTTATTTTAATAGAACTCAATATGTTCACAAAAAATTACAATTAAAATAAATTAAACTTTAGATGGGAACGAATTTTAATTATAAACTAGCTAAATTACCCGGCTTTGCACGATAGAAATTAGAACTAAATTGAACTATGGATATTTTGGACGACACAGGTACTGAATTTAGTAACGGAAGCATAACCGGAAGCATTAAACCTCTAGAACACCCATTAACAGTTAGCCGGGAACATGCTGTCCGTCTTTCCGACGAATTCATTTTATTATTCACTGAGAATAGTGAAAGCTGACTAAAAGCTTTACTAAGAGTTGTAAATGAATGAATGGAAATTTAAATCAAATTAAATCAAATTAATTGTTTTGTTATATCTTGGTTAATGGATGCATTGTTCAACCGAAAAACAAATCGTGGCTTTATAATCGACAAACTCATCAGTGTGAGACAGAAGTTGTACGCAATTGAAAAGGAAACAGTAACGCAAGTGGATCATCAGTCATTCCAAGTTCATCTTAATATTACGAAACTTAAACGTGCAAACCCAGAAGCCCTTGCACATGCGAATGACACCCCAATTATCGAAGTCGTGTCACTTCAAGTGACGTGACTACAGTCGTGTCACATCGCGCCAAAATTGGTATTGTTGAAGTCGTTTTAAACGACACGCATACTACAATAGAAATATCGGGCAGCAAAAATAATTTGCTCAAATTTGACAAGCCATTCAATGTCAAAAATCAAAATATTGTTACGGTGACACCTAGATTATGGTGTTATGATACTGACTAGTTTTCAAGTGCTGTAAAGTGCTGTAAAACTATTAAAGCGAAAAAGAGAAACCACTAATTTAAACAGTAGACAACACTATGCGCATTTATTTTGACGTTATGAAAATAAAATAATATATCTGTGCAGCATGCGCTGCAATATTTTGTTTTGAAATATGTTTGTACTATACACGTACACACAAAATCACATTAGTAATAAATGACTATACGTCAAAAAAAAAATTAAAGTTGATTTATTTTTTATAGATTTGCCCAATTTAAACTACTGCAAAAGTAAGCTATATCATTTGTTGCTGTATTTATTTTTATTTTTTGTTTATATGGTGTATACACTCTTTCTTTCATGTGATTTGTACTGACATTACTTGTCCTACTCTATTTTCATTTTTAATCACATCAACCATTTGAACCATTTGAAAAACTAGTCAGTGTCATAACACCATTAGAATAAAATAAGTTAATTTCATTAATTGTTCAATTGCATTTATGATTTATACTCAACATTTAGGCGTCATTTCTATACTAACATATTTGCTCGATGCGCATTTAGGATTATTCTAGAAACAAATATTTTGGTATATAAAGGCGCGAGTTGACGTGGAATGCTGAGTCTTATTTTAAACGTGATACAGTGAAGGTTAAATAGAAAGATTATTAAAGTGATTATTAAAGCGAACATTAAAGTGATAATTAAAAAGTGTGTTATAATTGTAATAATTAATTGTTAATTTTGTGTTGTAAATAAATTGTGTGAGTTCAAATTTGAAGCAGTGGTATTTTTCACAATCCAGTGATTCGAACCTTGAGTGACAAGGCAAAATCGTAACAATATTTACAAATAGTTTATTGTAAAATACACGTAAATTGATAATAGGTAAGTAAAATCTAATTATTTACTGATTAAATTAATTTCCAGGAACCGTACCATAATTTATTGTGAAGACAAAATATCTTTCACGTAAAAAATTTGTAATTTTCATCGCAATTCAAAATTGCTAATGGATGCTTTGGGCCACCCAAATTACAAAACCCTACGATTATTGAATGATAAGTTTATCTTATATATTTACTAAAGCAGTAAAATATTTGCAAAATGAATATAAATTGCATTAAAATAAAAAAAATCGTAAATGTGTTTCATTAATGAACTTCGCATAAAATATTCTTGTCACCTGAAAAAATTAGGTGACTAGAGTCGTAGCAGACGACTTCGATAATAGCAAAAATGAAGTGACGTGACTATAGTCGTCTAAAATGACGTGAGACGACTTCGATAATTGGGGTGTGAATAACATTTTCAAGGATCCCTTGAAGTGAAAGCAAATATTATATAGTATCAATATACGACACTGCCTTGTAAAATCGTGTTCCAAAATATTTTTCTATAAGCTAAGAGTGAAGTTAGGTGTTTTAGTATAAGTTCGAAAAAAATTCGAAAATCAACACAGCTAGGGCAAAAAACTGTGTGTAGGTAAAAAAAAAGTAAATAAGTACTGTCATTGTCACGTCAAAAACGTTCTCATTTAAATTTTAGTGGTCTCATAGTCTGTGAAAATGTTAGAAAGATGCTAGAATACATAAATAATAAATGGTGATACAGACGAATGCAATGTGAGTATATCGTCAATTTTACTGATACATTTATTAAGTATTAATTATTGTTCTTAATATTCTATTTCAGTCGGGGGAAAATTGGAAAATTTACCGAATTCAATCATCTACGTCCTACGACATCAAAATTCTCTATGAAAAATCGATGTTTAATGTTTCCGAAGGAGAGGATCCTGAAACGCCGCTTAATATAGATGATAAGCTTAAGCTACTCACAGGTGATAGCTTGTTGAAGTCCGTCCAGGATCAATTAGAGAAAAATCTTGAAAAGTTAGCCAAAGAAAAGGATGCTTATTCTCCCGTTAAATTGTTCAGCTGTAGCGCTGACACTATTGCATCTAATGATAATCTGTCTTGTTCAGTGAATATGGAAAGTACCCAATCAACTGGCCGCTCGAATTATATAAAAATCCTAGAACAATACGTAAATATTTTTGAACAAATTCCGTTACGTTTATTAAGAAAGTTGAAACGTTTTCAAGTTGAGACATTCCAAAAATTAAAAAATACTCGTTTAGACCTGAAATCCAAACTGCAGATTAGCGAGAAAATCTTAAGAAATATTAAAACGAAAGGAACCTTGAGTAAAGATGTACAAAAGTCAACCACCGAACTTTTAAATTTGGATTACTCAGCTGAAATGGCATCAATATAAGATGAACAGGAATGTGCTAATAAAAGTTGATGCCGATGACTGCCAGTTGAATATTTGTAACTAAATTAAATCTGCGGATGAGATACATCTGTAAACCATCCCTTTAGCTGGTAACAACTCTACGATTGCAAAAAAATCAAGTTTCGTGTTAAAAAACCAATAGCCAGTACGTTGTCGTTAAACGCAGTGGATTTGAAAGATTTTGATCCAAATTACATAAGTGATGAGATTAACCTCGACGATTCTTACATGATAAGGAACACCATTATGTAATTTCATGAATAAATGATAATTAAAACACTTTTTTAACCAACATTATTTTATTTATTACTCGAATTAACCACTCTTATTGTATCAGAATGTTAAGCCAAATTAAGATAAATCTTTGCAGCTTTGCACTATGTAATTACATGTTTCGATCAACAAAACATGTTAGTGATGTGGTATTCATCATATGCATAACGTTTCTAACGACACTTTGATAACCAAAAATCGTAACTTTTTGACAATTTGATTTTACTTCGAATATTTTTTCGAAGTTCGAAAAAACGACAAAAGCGACAACGTGACAAAAAATCTAATTACGGCGATAAGCTAAGAGAAAAAAAGAACACGAACGTCGTATATATAAGTTATTTAATATATGGTGAAAGCAACATCAAAAATTTCCCATTTTTTTTTCACTTCTACTGATTTAGTAAGTAAGTACATAGAAGTAACAAATATTTTCATAATTGACGGAAGAAAAGACGGCGTCCTATATTGAAAACATTAATGTTGTCACCAAAGGTCCTAACTTAAAATGCATACCTGAGATTGAAAGGTAACATTGAAATATTAAAGAGATGATATTATGTGGATTATAAAAAATATTTATTTCAGAATTGATACCATCTATGAGAGATTTTGCTACCTTCTAAATATTTTATCTCAGAGAATCTTTTGTTAAATTTTTTAATAAAATATTGGTCTTCAGAACGGTAATAAATTTTGTCTAGATTGTACACCACAGAAAAGTGCTAATGAATTTGATTTATAATTTATGCTTAACCTACCGCCCGAAGAATTTAAGAGACAAGGGGAAAATAAGTCGGCCATGTTTTTTGCAAAACTTCGATAGTTCTTTAAAGATATTCTGGACATTCATAAGCTATTGCTATTATAAAATTGAAACATCGGGATCTATAACATCCAGAATCAAGCAACTTGCTTCCAAATTGAATCTACAGCAGGCACAAGATATTTAAATTAATATCGGGAAGGTTCACAAGTAATTTTTTTTTTGAATCGCTATTCATCGCTATGTCCAATACGATTTTTTGTTATTTTTGTAGTGAGTTGTTTTATGAGCGATAGACAAAATTATTTTACACCTTAAATATTATGAATTCGTCACAGAAAAATTTCAACTGCAAATTCAATGTGTCAAAGATAAAAGTTGCTCTAAAACTTTTCAAACGTTTTTAGCACTTAAATCGCATCTTAGTAAACGTCATTTGGAAATTATACAGCCCGATATTTTTGGACAAGATAGATTGGAGGTATCTAATTTACAAACTTCTGTTCCCGCATCTAACAGATATTCCTAATTATAAGAATTCGCTAGAAATACTCGTAGAAATTAGAACTTCAACCCTATAAATGGTTTTGAAAATCACATGAAATCTTTTTACACGAAATTAAATTTATTAGGTTTGCCAGAAGAAACACTGTCAGAAATTTTTTATGAATCCCAAATTCACGAAATTAAAAATACCTCATTAATTAAACTCAAAATATCTGAAACAATGAAAAAAATCTGTCGAAATATAAAAGGGAAAAACCATAACAGGTCCGTAGCTATAGGATTTAGGTGGTAGATAAGATTTAATGCAAATTCTTCAACTTGCATGAGAAGGGTGATTCAAAATATAATTCAATTTATCCCCCCTGGCCGCTACAAAAACAATACGAAGTATTAACAAAAATTATAATTTCTCACAATTTTTTAAAGATTTTAATAGTTCCCACATATAGCTATATGCTTGTTGTCGTGTTCGCTTCCAAACAATTAAAGGAGATTTCAATAACAAATTTATAATTTTAATACAATTTTACTACGATGTTTTTGAGGGCTGTTTACTTTACTTTAGTAAATTGTCCTACGTATCTGAAATCTATTTTTTTTTACCTAAACTGGTAACGCGGGGTGAAAATCACCCCAATTTTCAAGGGCTTGTATCTCGGGCCCACTATGACTTTGAGGATTCCAAGGGAGCTCATTTTTTTCGTCTTTTAATATAGAGTTGCCTGAACTAAACAGTTTTGGCTAAACGTTTAAAGGGTCCTAGAAAATTGACCAAGAAGGGTAAAAAACGTGAAAAACTAATTTTTGTTGCATTTTTTTCTAAAATCTGAGTTTTTGAGGGAATCGTCTATTTCCAACGGGGTTCTAAAGGAGAAATACTATGTTTTAAGGGTATTATAGTGGTTTTGGCCAATTCTCTGAAAAAAGGTATTTATTTTGAGAAATCAAAGTGCGCAAATAGCAAGAATTTGAAAAAATCAATTTCTGCCGCACAGGTTGTTATAATCATTAAGAATTTCGTTCAAATTGCTAAAAAATGTCTTTAATTTGGAATGATAAACTACAATTATTGAAAAAGAATATTAAATTTATCATTAAACATTTTTTTATCTTGATTTTTATCTCTCATTCTTGCTCACCACACGCCTGACTATGTTCCGTCGTATTGGCCCTTCATCCAATATCTCTTGAATACAAAATACTGTTTGGTGTGGCAGATTTTTCAACTCTTTCCTCCTCTGGATATGAGGAATTGTGAGATCTTCGACTAAACTTATAGATCGCTTTGCAGCATTGAAATTGTATATAATCGAAGCGTTGATCCCCGATTGATCCAGCATCCCCATGAAAACTCGTACTGGCCATCTGTTAGTTTTTCTTGCTATTGAATATTCGTGACACATCTGGTCAAATGTGTCAGTGCCACCTTTTGTCTTGTTGTAAAAATTGACTATCTCCGGTTTATTTGTAGTCTCACATATTTCTTGCAATCGAGGGAACGTTGATAAAACAAGGACCACGTCATTCTTCTTAGGAGTGTAAGAAACCAGAGTTTTCGTTCGGTCAAAAGCGAATTTTGAACTTCCTGGCTCACCAGCAGTCTTGAAAGACAAAGTTATTTGCGGTTTATTTTTTTAGTGTTCCAACCATTGTGAGGTTCTTTTCCAACATTGTATCGAAAATGTCTGCTGAGGAAAACCAGTTTTCGTAGGTTATATTTCTGGAACTTCCTGAAATTGACTCACTCAACTTTCTAACATAATAGGATGGCACTTTTTCTGTTTTGTCCTCCAAAACCACTTTACCGACATATGGAATTGCGTTGACTAAACATAATGTTTGAGAGTCATTCAAACTGACATATTTTAGACCATATTTATCTGGTTTTTGTCCGATATAAACCTTAAAAGGGCAGCGCCCACGAAATGATAACACTTGTTCGTCAATGGTACAGTGCTTTCCGGGGCTGTATAGAGCTCTGCATTTTGAGTGTTCTTATCATTAAACCTTAGGGATTGTAGAAGGTCTTGAAATCTTTTTAGGGACATGACGGCACGGTATCTTATGCAACCGACTTTTAGGTCCCATAGATCGTGAATATTGGTCATATTTGTTTTTTGAAGACCAGAAAAATATAATAAGCCACCGAAAGCCTTCAATTCAATTACGTCGACATATTTATATGTGTTTTGGTAACGATGTAGAATCAAAACAAACAATCATCTGAAACGAAGAAAAACTGTATTAAACATTAGAAATATTTATAGTATATCATTGTTACTTATCTTTATATACATTACAAGTTGACCGGATTCCATTCAAGCTACGAGCTAATTTAATAAATTTGATAAAAAATAAATAAATTTGATTAATTAATTATTAAAGTAAAATATAAAATCTACTTAACTTTATAATGTACTGACAATCCGGTGAAGCTGACATTTGTATTATATAATTTTCAAACTGCAATACCGATATTATTATAAGATATAAACAGTTTATAGAAAGGTGTGAATTTTGTGTTGGGTTATTTATCCAATTACTCGGGGATCTGCAATACTTGTGGAAATTCCTGGTGCATCAGGAAAACAATATGTATTAGCCAACTACCTGTTTATTTCTCGATCCTCGGTATAACGGTCGATTTCTTCATTAGTATGCTGGACAATTTTCGACAGTATGGCTTCGTCAAAATATAAACTCCAACTTTCATAAGGAGATTTGACCTCTTTTGCAGGTCCAAGTGGAGTGGCAAGATTCATGACTATGTGGCCTCTATTTGACAGTCGTTCACGTGGAGTTGTGTACCACTTATGTCCATCTTTACCCACAACAATACTCTTTCGTCGTCCACGATTACTACCACTGTTGTCTCTTCCCCTTCAAATTCCCCTACTTTCTCTCCTCTCTGTATTACGCAGTTTCTTGTATGCTGGAGTTGTACCCGAGCTATCATCATCTGACTCCTTCGACTAAAAATTACAATAAATAACTAACAAATACAATTTCTCGCACCAAAATTTACCAAAAAATATGATTTACATACCTCAATTTCACTCTCGGGCTCAACTTGTTCGTTGTCTGATTCTGCACTTTGCTCCGATTCTGAGCCACTCTCCTCTTCCGTTAGATTTCCCTCATCACTTAGATTTTCCACAGGTTCAATGTGATCTTCCTCTTGATTAATCAACTGAACTACAGCCTTCAAAGGTCTTAAATTGTACCGCCTAACCATTTTGTCGAATCTTGAAACAGTGAAAACTAAAGTGAGGTTATGGTATACACACGCGAGTATGTAAATATATATAGTTTGCAATTATGCATTCATTACTGCCCCAAAAAGTGTAAAAAAAACGAAATTATAAAAACTTTAAGATGACGAAAAATATACAAAACGGAAACGCGGGGTGAAAAAACACCCCAGACGCACTTCAAATTTTTACTGCTTCAGCTTCCACGTGCTACTGATGCTGCGAGTATACTCGCTCTACTCTCAGATGATGAAACTGAATTATGGTTGCGGTCCCGGGTCGTAAACGTAACACGTTTTTGTTTGCCGCGAGATTTAAACTGGTCTCGGGTGTTTTTTCACCCTGAGTTTCCTTTCTAGGGTTAATTTAAATTCTTTTTTAAAACCAATTGCGTGGAAGACCTAAGTATTCTTGATACTGAAGGTTTGGCTATAGAAAATCTCTGATTAGTATTTGGGACAATTATTTCACTGTCTCACGACAATGTTGCTGCAAATGATTTAATTGGGTTTACCACATCTTTTTCCACGAAATATTTTTTCCGATTTTGTATGATGCCTTCCGAAGACACTAAAAATTTACAACTGAGGAACCTGATCTTTTCAGATCTGACGAGTGCTACTCAATTATAATAAATCAACCTCCATTGAAGAAGTTAAAGATGAAAGAAACCATAGGTATAAGTCGAAATTCCGTTATCGGCCAAATAAATGATTGCATTTCGGCTTATAATTTCGGTTTTATAGATCGAAAAAATAACCCTTTATCATTAACGTTGATAACAACTCATTAGAAAATTATTAAAAATATATTTGAAAAAAAAAAACTAACATCTAAACAACATTTTTGCTGCACTACCCTAGAGTTATCAAGCAAATGAGGCCGGTGTTACATTTATGAACTATGCGATATGAAGGCAAATGTCGTTTTTTTAAGAAAAGTTTTACACCGAACTTTTTAAATATTTATCATACGTTAGCTCAGAGGCATCAACAGATAATGTGTTGTGTGTATTCTAATTTAACATTTGAATCGAAACTAAAGAAAGGAAAACGAGTATTGTATAAATTAAAAAATAATTATAAATGTCTTGACGAATTTTCCAGTCCTGTATATATACGAGGATTTTATTTTTTAGTTAAATCTGGAATTTATTTTAACTCCACATCTCCTATTTTAATGTAAAATTAAGTCATTTTCTCATTTTGGTGACATCCCTTCAAAAATTGAAGTAAGTATGTGACATTCTTTTACAATGTATTTTAATTAAAATATTCAAATAACAATGTATAAGTGTATCGAACATGATTAGAGGAATGCTGCTTCTGATTTGAACATAAGATACATCAAATTTATTGACATGTAACTCTGACGTAAGTCGGAGGTTTTTGACACAAAGTTTCTTACACAAATCGACAGAAGATATATTATATCGATTCTTTTTTGCTACATTTTACTTCAAATTTAATTGTAGCTTGCATCGAATTATTTTGATGTAGACTAGCTTCAAAAATAGTCATAAGTTGTAACAGATATGGTTTAAATTTAATTTGTCTCATATTTTGCTGCGGAGAGAGGTCATTACACCAGCCCAAATGTCAATCTCACCTGCACGTGGTGTTCCCTGCTAATTAACCAACGAGGCACTGGCGACCGAGAAACGGCGGGAAAATTGAACACCGACAACCTATAGCAAATGATGTTCCATCCACTGACCCACTACCAATTTCACTGGTTAGATTGGTAGCTGCCTCAATAACCAGTCATCATAATGCAATGAGTTTACAAGAAAAAGGGATTTTTACTCCAGGTGGTACACCAACTGCTCAGTTGGTTAATCCACCCTCTAACGAGGCTGGCTCAAAGGATTTTGGGGTGAGACAACCATTGCTATGCCCATTCGATTAAAGTGCAAAAATAGTTAGATCACCACATATGACATATACAGTTCGCAACTCAGCAGGAAATCGACAATGTTGCACTACGCAGAAGACTGAGTGAAATAGTAAAAGTCGCGCATCGTAATTTAGCAATGAAATTGCCACACCATCATTATATGCCATCAATTAAAAAAAGAAGACTACAGTCGACTTTTTAAATCATTAGGACCAAGTATTATCATAGGCGGTAATTTTAATGCAAAGAATACCTATTGGGAATCTAGACTTACAACCTCTAAAGGGAAAAAGTTATTTAATGAGTTAACAACTATGAATTCCTCTCTGGCGATAAACCATAATATAGGCCTGCTGACATACATAAAATTCCAGATCTTCTAGATTTCTTTGTAACAAAAGGAAATTTAGAGGATTACATGTGTATTGAAAATAGTGAAGGATTATCATCTGACCACTCACATGTGATCATGACTCTGAGTACAATGATAATAAAAAAGATAATTCACCTAAGTTAAGAAACAATAGAACCTATTGGGATCCATTCAAAAAATTGGTGGAAGATCGAACAAATTTCGGCGAACCAATTAAGAACGAAGGTGTAACTAGAAGATGAACTAGAAATATTTAATACCAATATCCAACAAGCGGCTTGGGAAAGTTCAACGATTTCTCATACCAACACTACAATGAAACATAACTATCCTCTTGAAGTCAGAGAGCTACTTAAAGAGAAACGGAAAGCTCTCAAAATCTGGCAGCACACTCGTGCACCGCAACACAAAACTATTCTTAATTTTTTGAGCCATAAATTGAGGGGTCCCATTTGAAACGCGATATTTTAAAACGCGATTTTTCAAAACGCGATATTTCAAAACGCGATATTTCAAAACGCGATATTTCAAAACGAGATATTTCAAAACGCGATATGGTACAAAACGCGATATGGTACAAAACGCGATATGGTACAAAACGCGATATGGTACAAAACGCGATATTTCAAAATGCGATAAAGTACTAAACGCGATATGGTACAAAACGCGATATTTCAAAATGCGATATTTCAAAACGCAGATGGTACAAAACGCGATGCGGTACAAAACGCGATATTTTAAAACGCAATATTTCAAAACGCGATATGGTACAAAACACGATATTTCGAAACGTGATATTTCAAAATGCGATACGGACAAAACGCGATATGGTACAAAACGTGAAATTTTTTATCATTAAATCGAATTACTGATATTGAACAAAAGTGTTCGTGTTCAATATATAAAGGGTAATTTATTAAAGATTAGACGAAAATTTTCAAAGTGTCCAAGTTACAATATAAAGAGGTTGTCAATATACAGAATATTTTTACCATTTTTGTAAAAATAAAAATATGAAATTTCAAAGGAATGAATGAAAGTGTCCAAGATACAGAAATACCCAACATTGAAGGTTTTAATAAAATTCAATTTTTCATTCAATTTGCACCTGATATCAATTGACGGCCGAAAATTTTAACTGCGTGGTTATACTTTCGAATAGGTTATATACCTCCAAAAATTCTGAAAATAGGTATACTAAAGTACTTTAGAATGCTGATTACGAATATGGCCATGAAAATATCCAGAAACGACTCCAAGTTTCAATGATCCCAAGTGGCCCTAAATTCCCCAAATGGTCTTAAAAGACAACCCAAACGCGTAAAAATATTTTCTTTTTTCGAAGCACAAAGGCTTTTATGATTATTTTAAATCATTTTATACCTTAAGATTGAGGGCTACCGCCTCAAATCCCAATTTTTATACAAATAAAAAAATTTACTGTTATTTCAATTATTTTATTTCAATTTTTTTTTATAATCCACATAGGGGACATTTAATTTTAGTATAAAGGAATTTAAAAATCGATAGGAGTGGCAGTTTAGGATCGGGTTATATCAGGCTGGTCGGCTCCGGTCGCTTCGCAACGTACATTCTGGAAAAGGGGAAATTTAATTTAAGTTTATGGGAATTTAAAAACCTATATTAGCGGGAGTATAGGACCGGGTGATATCAGGCGGGTCGTTGCGCTCCTGTAGCTTCGCAATGCACATTCTTCTGTACCATATCGCGTTTTGTACCATGTCGCGTTTTGAAGTATCGCGTTTTAAAATATCGCGTTTTGTACCATGTCTCGTTTCATACCATGTCGCGTTTTGAAATATTGCGTTTAGAAAGATCGCGTTTTGTACCATATCGTGTTTTGTACCATGTTGCTTTTTAAAATATTGCATTTTGAAATATCGCGTTTTGTACCATTTCTCGTTTTGTCATATCTCGTTTCGAAAAATCGCGTTTTGAAATAAGAAATTGAGACAACTAATAAGGGAAATAAAAAACAAAAGCATAACTAAGCGACTTCGAGGTCTTTCTGAACTAAAGGATGATGATTAGTCGCTTTGGAAAGCAACGAACGGACTTAACAGATCCAAAATGCATGTACCGCCTTTCAAAAACGATGACGGATCCTGAGCTAAAAGTGACAAATAGAAAGTCTCTCTATTTGCTGCTTTTTTAGAAGAGGCTTTTCAACCGTTGCCGAGATAATCAGCAAATGAAAATACAATAGTCGTAAACAAAATAGATGATCTTAACATAAGGTATATGTGACCTTATTGGAACTTAAAACTGAAGTCAATAATAACTTAAGTGTTAGAAAAGCTAAAGGGTATATAGCTCAAGCTTTTGACAAAGTTTGGTACCAAGGGCTTGCATTTAAACTGCATCGAGACCTGCCTAAGCAATTTTATCAAATTCTGAAATCTAACATAGCTGATCGACACTTTAGAGTCAAATTTGAAAATAAGTACTCTGAAATAAAAAAAATATCAGCAGGTATACGACAAGGTAGCGTACTTGGACCTATTCTGTTTATTCTTTATACGAGAGACTTACCGAATATTGAAGGTAATCAAAATGTAAACTGTATTCCCGTGTTTCTCAACTCAAACCTTGGCATGACATCAAGAAGAAAAAAGATAAAACTTCTGAGCTCTCAATATACAACAAATTGCTTCTATACAGGCAAATGCTAAATCCAGTATGGTCCCGGATCCTATTTGGAATCACAAAAATCGATTCTTAGTACTCGAAAACCCATTAAGTCTCATCGCAAGCCAATTATGAAATATGCATACTAAGGCTGTAGGCCAATACTCGGGTAAATCATTTACTATGGTAAAAATCGGGTTTAGAACAGATTTTTCGATCAGTTTGCAAACATGTGAACTAAAAACATGTCAACATGACATGAATCCATTGTTCTTGTTTCCAGAAGACGTTTGACTGCTGCAAATAAATTTTCAAGAATTATGAGTAAATTACCTATAAATAACTAAAACCAAAATATATTCAAAGACATTTATAGAGTAAAATCACTGTAGCCAACCTTAAGGGGTTAATTCTTATAAATAGTTTTCTTATTAGAGGGTTAGAACTAATTACACATTTCCTAGCATCATCTCTTTCAAGTGCTATTTCCTATAAAACGCATACACACATCCTAGATTATATCCTCGATCTATTTCGAACCGATCAGATAAGAAAACATTTTATTGGGAATGGTTGCGTTTTGGGAAACTAATTTCCTCATGAATCACTGATACATACTCGTTTCATACAACCCAAAACCGTTTTTTTTTATCTTAACAATAATTTCTTAATAATAAATATTAAATCTTTTATTTCTTAATGGAAACAAATTATTTTAATCCAAATGCAAAAGGTCATAAGTTAAGTGGTTTCTGGTTTAAAAAAAAAATAAAAAATTATTATTCGTTGTAACCGTATACCTCCTCGTGCGTATATTTATAGAGATGGTTGGAAAATTTGTGTAATTGAGTGGTTTGTGTCTGAAGAATACAGATGTAAAGTGATTCACTTTATTACTTTTAAAATGATTTTATGTCTCAAACAGATTTATTAGATCTTGTACCCGTATTTTTGTTTTTCATCTTAAGTACTCGATCATATTTTCTGCTTCCTAGGGTTACAGTATTACGCGTACACACAGGATTTGTGTGCAGAGACATTTTTTATGAAATTTATTATTCAATATTTTATTATTGATGATGTGAGGTAAAAAATTTGATTGGTGCGCGGTTGGTATCCAGCACGGTATACGGTTCTCTGTTTAATCCATTAAAATGTCGGTCAAATACTTTTAACAAAAAAAATTAAAAATAAAAATTATTTGTCCGAACATAAATGACATGATTATTGAATTAACTTTGGCTCTCCTCTCGGTAGTTCTTATTGTTTTCAAATAATAATTTATTTTTTAACTTAATTTATCATTTCGATTTGTTTTTCTTATTTATTTCTTTTCTACTTTATATAATATTAAATATGACTCGTATATATATTTTTAACCAAAGTTTTTATTTTTATGATTTTCAATTTTGTTAAACAAATTGATTTCGTTTGATTTATAATTATTTTGGATATTGGTGAATTCTCAATATCGTATACAAATTTTGTGGGCGAAATTTTGGGTTGGTTTTTGTTCTTGAGAACAGAATCACAACAACAAATCGTGATTTCTGTGATCTTTAACGAAAATAAGCTAATAAAAAAATTTATTTCGTGTTTTTGAAATTCGTAATAAAACATTTTTTAAGAATACTCGCATTTACATCAAACCGGCGTTTCTTTTGAATTAAAATATATCTTACGCATATTTCAGAACTGGTATTTTTCAATTCATAAATCACTTATTAGTTATTTGTCTTTACAACGATTTGGCTCTGGAACTTAGAGAAAATGGTTGGAATGCAGATCAATTTTTGGTCATATCTTGTAATGGGTCGTTTTGGTATGAATGACACAAAATCGAATCGCTACTGTTATAAAATACACAAGAGCTTCCTCACTGGGTCCAACTTTCCGAATTTAAAGAATCAGTCCCCTCGCACCTAGACTTGCTCGGTCGAGGTTAAAGCTTTGACGTTTAGACCGGGAGGTACCGGATTCTAATCTCGATAGGGGCAGGATGCAAAAAGGATTTTTTATCATCAGATTACAGTCTGTGATGGAAATGATGGTTCTACGAAAATCGAATCTATAGCAGTATATCCTCGAATGAGAGACTCGATATGGCGAGAAGTAAGGACGGGAAAAGCGAACTGCGAAACAGTTGGAAGTTCCTAGGCCCCAGAACAGATTGAAGATAAATAAAGAAAAATTAGAATAGTGCCATTAAGAATAAACGTTTCCAAATTGGTACATTAATTTGGTCTGTTGTGATTCTTGAAAATTTCCCATCTATGAGTCAAAAACTCAAATATGCCATGTGCTGCACCTGTGAGTGTGTATGTTTCGAAATCTCACATTCTCAAATCGTAGTTGTCAAATTTTCTGTAAAATAATACAAAATGTACAAAAACTCGCTTATAACGTACTCCGTTTATAACGTACACTGGGTGAATTAAGTACGATTATGTTGTCCCATTGTTTTATAACCATATTTCGGTGTATTTTTGATTGGATTTAACGTACCTCTTTTATACGGTTTTAAAGTACGTCGCGAAAGTCTCCTTAAGATATTTTCAATATAATTAACTTCGGATATAGCGTACGGCTACTTTTTTTACAAAGTTCTTCGCATGCGTTTTTATGGTTTTTCATCTCATCTCGTTTATTCATTTCATTCGTTTTTATTTAGATCTAGATACATATGTATATGTGTGTACCTAGCATATACTCGTGGTATTCTAAATTTAATGAAAGGGTAATAATACACACTCATACATGCATTTATGTTATGTTTTTTAAAGTAATGCGTAAGTAGATGCATGTATGTGTTGCATATCATATGTTACTTCTGTTTTTTATGCATTTTAGATTTAGTTTTCCTTTTAATCTAAACGTGAGCAGGTTAATGTGATTGACCTTTGCAACAATTTTGGTGAACCCCCGATTTTTTAATTTGTTATTTAACCTACATACACATTAAGTTTTCATTGTATAAGGTAAGTAGACAATTTAAATCGTATTCGTTTGTAGATGTTTATCACGTCAAATACAAATTACTTCGCAGAATTGTTTAATATGTCGTCAAAAAAAAGAAAATCCATTACAATACAAAAAAAATTGGAAATTTTAGCGGAAGTTGATAAAAATACTAAAACGTACGCTGAAATTGGCGACACATTCGGAATATGTAAAACTACAGTTTCATCAATTGTTCAAAATCGAACAAAAATTGAACAAGCAATCTGTTCTTCGAAACGGAAAAAACTTAAATCTGGAAAATATGAAAAGGTTGAAGAGGCCGTATTAAAATGGCTCAAGTACATGAGGTCAAAAAACATTTCCGTCAATGGTCCGCTAGTAAAAGAGAAAGCAAAGGAATTTGCGACTTCTCTCAACGTTCCAGAATTTAATCCTTCAAATGGTTGGATGGATCGGTTCAAAATTCGACACGACATACTTTTCAAAAATATCGTTGGAGAAAAAGCGGATGCCCCTCTTGAAATTTGCGAAGATTGGATCAGAAATCGGTTACCAATTATAACTAAGGACTACGAAAGTAAAAATATTTTTAATCTTGACGAAACGGGGTTGTTTTACAAAATGCTTCCGAATAAAACGTTGGCCTTTAAAAATGATCCCTGTGCTGGTGGAAAGCATAGCAAACAACGGATAACTATACTTGTTGGAGCAAACTCAGACGGATCTGAGAAACTGCCATTGCTTATGATCGGAAAATCAAAATCTCCACGATGCTTTAAAAATATCGTGACACTGCCTCTTAAATACACGGCAAATTCAAAATCATGGATGACCTCAACTATTTGGGAAGATTATGTCCTAGCAATGGACAGACAATTTTTCAATGCGAAAAGAAAAGTTATTTTCATCGTTGATAATTGTCCTTCGCATTCAAATGTTGCGAATTTACGTGCAATTAAATTAGTATTTATGCCACCCAATATAACCTCGATTTGCCAGCCAATGGACCAAGGGGTGATAAAAAATTTGAAACACTTTTACAGAGGATTTTTACTTAAAAAAATAATAAATGATTTGGAAAAGACGCCGGAATTAACATGTAAGGATGTTACAATAAATCTTTTGGATGCTGCAAGATTTATTTCTAAAGCGTGGGAAAAGGTGACAGAAGCTACAATAAATAATTGTTTCAAAAAGGCCGGGATTAATTTATCTACGTCAACGTTACCAGAAACTGAAACAATTGATGATTCAGTGCTTAACAACTTGAGGCAGAACTCGCGAATTCAGGAATCTATTTTACCTGCAAACGTAGTACTCCAAGACTTCCTCAACGTTGATGAGCTAATTGAAACGGACGCTGCTGTAACAGAAGCTTCCATATTAGACGAGTTGTTGAGCGTGCCAAATATTGAGGAAGTAGATTCGGATGAGGATAATTTTGAAATTGTGAAACCAATGCCTTCTATTATAGAAATTTCCAACGCTTTTATGAGTTTAGAAACTTTTTTAAGCTACTCTGAAGGAACCGGCGACGAATTAAAAAAACTACATCAAATTGAAGTTAAAGTAGAAAGGCATTTGCAATCATCTTTTAAACAGCAAAAAATTACCGATTATTTTAAGTCAAATTAATTTGTGATGAAACAATAATAGTTCGATACAATATGTTAATGAATTACGCTTATTATTTTTATTGTTGTTTTGTTTGTTCAATGAATTTATTTAAGAATAAAACTTAAAAACATATTTTTGCATTTTTATTAAGTCCCTATTGATTTAACGTACACCTCGGCTAAAGCGTACGTACCAATCATTCCCTTGACTGTACGTTATAAGCGAGTTTTACTGTATTTGAAAACAAACTTTTCTAAAACTACAACGAAAACTTAGCAGAATTTTGTAATAAAAGTATTTTTTGGACCAATTTTGTTTTCCAATGATTTAAAATCTTTTGGCATTACATATTTATTCATTTTCTAAAATCACATCCGGAACTTATTTAATAATCCTACCCAATGTTTCCCCCACATACAAAGAGAGTTGTGTCCCAATCGGCTAAAAAATGGCGTACCCAAAATTTATATTTGATTTCTACTTTCATAATTAATCTGAGATCCATCCACTACGATTGATATGACATAGTATGGACATATTGTGGAACAAGATGCAACATAGTGACTAAACCGGACTACCCCTATACAAATTGACCAACATAATGATCCATTGCAATCACTTCCTGACATTCGAAAATATCCTCTTTCAAATTTTTTATTAAAATCTTTCGAGCAGTTTTTTTTTCAAAATAGGGTTCCGGATTCCATTTGGAAACCCCTAAACAAAACTTCCCGAATTTAGAATTCACAACAATCGATTTTTAGTACTCGAAAACTCATTAAGACTCATCGCATTTATTAATCTTTACCACGACAATCGAAATCGTTCAAACCGAAAAAATTTAGAAAATATCCCAGGCCCCACCAATTGATCATTTCCGAAATTAGCACCCAGCAAAATCGATTACTGTCATTCCGAAATCGGGCTAGTCGAAAGAAAATTATAAAGAGACCCAGGCCGCACTAGAATGACATCAAAATCGTTTGAGTGAAAAAGGGACCAAGGCCGTAACAACCAACATAACATGATGCATCATTCCGCAATATGATGAAAAACGTCGCCAAAGATTAACGAAAAAAATAAAGAAAGACACCCGGCCAGAACATTCGAAAACCTCTCATCGCCAATTTTGAAAAAATTTAAGAAGACTAAAGAAAAATTAAAGAAACGCCCGGGGCCAACCGTTTGACCATCTGAACGAATTTTTCTGAAATGTCGTCAAACCGTAATCGATTATGTATGGAATATAATGTCGACCAAGTGACCGCCACCGTGTGTGTGTGTGTGTATGTGTGTGCGTGTTGGGGCACCGTTGGAACCACATATTTTGTAGGCTTAATTGATCTAATCCGGACACAGAAAGTTGTCCAACAAATCCCGATAGCGAACACTAGTAACTGTTACAAAATTGCCTCTATCATCCTCATCAACTTGAAAAACCAAAAACGGAAACTTATGAGACTCCATCAAAAACACGAATTGAGAACTGAGAACAAACGTGGCTGATGTTCTCTCACAATGACAATTGTATACTTTTAAAATTAACTGTCGAATTGAGCCATATTGAGCTGTTGCTCAACCAAGCGAGTAGAGAAACTAGATGCGCAACTAATAGTAGATTAAAAAATTAAAAAGTACCCGGTCTCCACCGAATCACCTCAGAAAATTACTGTGGCACAGTTCTGTTAACTATTGCCAAGTGCTTGCAAATGTTGTGGTTGCCCGAATCATTCAATGAGGTTTTCGCCCCAACCGAACAACCACTAATCAGTGTTTCACATTGAGGATGATCTTGGAGAAATATTGCGAGTACAATATTATCATTCGTCAAGTCTGGATAGACTTTCAACAGATATATGATAGCATCATGAAAGCGAGAGAGAAATAGAAAGAGAGAGACAGAGCGAGTTTAAATTGGGAGAGGAAGAATTTAATAGAGAAATCTGAAAATGAGCTCGCTCCTTCCTGGTACAAATTAATAAACGACAGATGGATTAAAAACGCTTTCAGCTTGTTTGTGGGTAGTATACTGACACTGTTTCTCCGGTAATAACGCGAATACAGTTGTCGAAGCTGGTAAAGACGTAGAAGAAACTTTACGCCATTTACTTTATCTGTATTTACACTTGTCTCTGCATCACACAGAAGAAAAATCCGCTGATCTGTGTGGAGTGAAAGTCGAGACCATTTTACGTTTCGTTGAAAACTTTGAATCATTTCAACGAGAAGGCGAGAAGTAATAGACAGGTGAAATCGGTGACAGCAAAAAGATACTAATTAAGAATCATAAAACTGTTAGCATTCGCAAAAAATTTGTCTAAATACGAAACAATTGGATGTAATATTTGGATACAACTCTTACCACGGTTCCTTATTTTTCTCCACACCAGGTACATCGTGAAACAATACAATGGTTCCCATTTTACCACAGCGACAACAAAATGAACCGGTGGGCAATTTTTAAAGATGTGGCCGATATAGGAACTATTATAACAAACGGTGATCTATCTACTCGACTCTTAAGGAACGTCGAGGATAACTAGAACCGACCGAGTGGGGTGATCTTGCGGAGAGCATGAGGTATCTTTGGTAAGTTATGAAAAGCAGCGACTGAGTACTTAAGAAAGGTGTCACAATATGCGATTATATAAATGTAATGTTCATATCAACATTCAGGGTAATGTTAAGAAAATCACACCGTCACGTTAAAATTTCTTTATATCCCTTTTCTTGTCTGCGATCACAATTGTGTACGTTAGGAAAGAGAATCTCGAAAAAGTAAAAACCATTATAAACCATGGCAATTTACATACACATTTGTGTACGGTGGACTTAAATATAATAGAAAAAAAATTGTCTGGAAAAGCGATAGTTCCATACGTTACGGGGCAGATTCAAAACCCTAAATGTGAATTTAGTTGTTTTGAATTTAGATATGTTTTTAGCATGATGCATACCGAGAGGGTTGCCATTTTCATCTGATACAAGATAATTAACGTGCCCATCACGTTTAATAATCACAGCTTTGATTTGCTTAGGGGAGAAATTTGCTGAAAGGTTTTTTATAGCATCGCTCTAAGGATGTTTTTTACGTATTATACATAATGTCCCGGTTTAAATTCATTGAGACGAGTACAAAGATTATAGCGATTTGAATATTTTTCAAACGCTGGATGTGCTTCTAGGTTAAGTTTGAAGTTGTTGGTCAACATTCAACATTCTAAAAGTTTTTATTGAATACGCATGTCAACTCCGATGATAGCCAAACATAAGGAAGTGTGGTCAATATGAGAATGATTGACGATCAATTTCGTTTACGTTTTCTGTCTTTCTTAATATAGGCCCGAATTGCAGCCAGAACAGAATAGATTGATTTACTCGCTCAGAGACATTGCCCTGAAGCGAGTAGAGCGGTGCAAATTGTCTCAATACCAAAACATTTATTAAAATTATTAGATTCTTGACTTTTAAATTAGGAGCCGTTGTCTGAATAAATTTTTTCACGTATATGCTGAAAATATTAAAAAAAAATTTAAGAACTGAATAATTTCTTATGATGCCGCTTTACTTAAGTGCGTCAGCAAAACGAATTTCGTAAGCTGATCAAGAACTATACACAGAACTGATTTTGCAGAACTCAAACGAAGGTATAAGGACATGATAATGCCAATTGAAGTCGTTTGAAAAGGTCTTTGAGGAAATATAGTTTTTCCCATAGGTGGTCGTGTGCTCGTGTTAGAAGCTGTTGTAGTTTTGTAAATATGACAATGCGCGAGATAGTTGGTAATATCCGTTAATCTCCACTCCTCATCGTTTTAAATAGTGCTTCATCAATACTCCAAAAGCGGGGAGTTTTGTGCAAAATGTGCAAATCACATTTGAAGTTGAAACAGATTTGAAGAGATAGAAGAAAATTTTGGTCACAACACCACCAAATGAAGAGTAGCCTGTAGTTCTTGAAAAGCAACGGTCTACGATTAAGGCTAAATTAACCAACATAAATGGCTAATAAAGCAAATTCACTAACTCAAATCCAGCAAATACAGATATTGAAGCGATTAGAACACGTGTGGCTCAAGTTGATATGCTCATGAATGAATTCATTAACATCGAAAGCAAGATATTCAATGTCGACCATGAAGAAGTACCTAATTTTTAATTCGAAGAAAAATATTACGACGTCAAAACAAAGCCTAATTTGAACTTAACAATGGTTCCTTGAGGTGATATTCAAGCAAGGGTTCTGCTCAACACTAACACTCTCATATCGGTTAAACTGAAGTGAAGCTGCCTAAATTAAGCATACCATCATTCCCAGGCGAATATACTGAATGGCAGTCTTTCTAACTGAGGCTAACTACATGGAGGCTTTAAACAAACTGAAAAATCGATATGACCGAAAGAAACATATTATAAATTCGTTCATGACAAGAGAAAAGTCTGGTCTGGCGGACTGGTCTGTTCATTGCAGTTAGCGGATCGATTTTCAACAGGCCAGGCGGAATAAATCTATGCCATTTTGCTCAACGGACGAAAACAGCTTGGCGAACACAGGCACATACATCCAAAGTACAATTTTTGTCTGGGTAGTCTCAGAAACAACAGAGGGAGATCAAGAAACCATGATGTTATTGTTGGCGACTAATTATTTGGAATCTGATGCAAATAGAGATTCCACTTTATAGCGATTTTGGGAAATCGAGTCTGTTGGAGGTGAAAAAACCATTCTACCTAATGGAAGAAAAAATGTGTGAGCAGCATTTTAAAGAGAATCTGTCGCGAAATTTGAATTGACGATTTGTTTTAGCCTTACCTTTTAAAGAATCATCAGATGAAGTAAGTAACATAACGAGCCATATATCGTCTAAGCAGCATGGAATGACGATTCGGGAAGGACAATGATTTTGAAATCTGTATTATGAGTTCATGAATGAATTACGGGCAATTGCACATGGATACAATTTCAGGAAAAGAAATGATAGCTGATGGATACTATTTGCATATCATGGTGTCTTCGAAACTTTATAGCAGCTGAAATTTTATCAGAGTGTAATCGTGGAGATATTGTCTTTATTCCGCGAATTAATTTGGCTCCAAAAGACACCACATTGCCATTCATACTGAAGCGACGACAATTTCCGATCACTCCTGCAAACGCCATCACAATCAACAAATCAAACTTTCGATCATGTCGGAATTGATCTACAGACAGCAGTTTTGTCGCATGGACAGCTGTATGTTGCAGTGTCACGCTGCATAAATCTTGCACAAATGAAAGTCCGCATAATGGAAAATCCGCAACAAGGGACGTTACTGCGAGATGAACGTCATTTCACTCGAAACATCGTTTTCCGCGAAGCCTTCCAAATGTAAAAATGTAAACATTGATTTTAAATTTAGTCGAATAGTAGTCATTTAACTTTTTGTATTTGACAGAATAAACCCAGCTTCATTCGTTGTCTTGCTGTGTCTATGCATGCTGACCGTTTTCTATTATGCGGTTTTTCACTTTTCGTCTGCGAGTCTTAAATTGGTGCGAAGGATTTATGACTTTTCACTTACTTATCACTAACCTACCATCCACCTACCCAGCTCCCACCTACCTAACCACATCCACGTACCACCAAGGTAAAACTGTCTACTCTCCACTATTCACTATTATTATTTTTTTCCACGAGTACTTTAATTTTGACGGGCGGCTTAGCCGCTCCCGAAACAGCTAGTAGGCTAATAATAGGCTAATTAAATGTTATATTAAAATTTGTTGGACTTCATCCCTTCCAACTAAAACGATGGGTTCCGCTAGCTTTAGAAAAAGTAACCAGAACCCATATCAAGAAATTATTTAAAAACAATTGCAAAATTAAAGGTTAATTTTAGGCTAATTAAATGCCCTATTTAATTTTTTTTTATTCTGCTCGTTCTAGAAAAAGCATAAGGCTTTATTACTCCAAAGAACCCAAATCGAAAGTCGGACCAAAAACTCAATCAACATACAAATAATTTTAGGCTCATTATGGCCTAATCAAATAAATACCACATTTAACAATTTTGGGCTTCAATCGTTCTTGACTAAACTGCCGGTCATTTAGGGGCATACAATTATTTGTTTATAAATAGATCAAGTTTTTCGTTTTAATTTCGGTTTTGGTTCGATTTTCAGTTTGGGTTATGCTAGCTTTGAAGTGATAAAGCCTTATGGTTTTGCTAGAACGAGCAGAATAAAAAAAATTAAATAGGGCATTTAATTAGCCTAAAATTAACCTTTAATTGTCCAATTGTTTTAAATCATTTTTTGATATGGGTTCTGTTAATTTTTCTAAAGCTAGCAGAACCCATCGTTTTAGTTGGAAGGGATGGAGTCCAAACTTTTTAATAGAGCATTTAATTAGACTATTATTAGCCTATAATTATCCACAACACTTTGTTATGTTCTCCTGTATGAGTTCTGCTAGTTTTAGGGACGTCTTCAAAGTCCATTTTCACAATATAGATTTTGGAAGACCTTCATAAAAAACACCTTCAAACACAACCATATTTATTACTATCGGTTCTGCGCCAATCATACTGGTCAACGGTTGGACGAAACTTAGTACGTAAAATTATTAGAAAATGTGCCGTATGTTAAAGATGCCAAGCTGCTTTTCAACATCACCTAATGGGGAATTCACCAGCTTCCAGAGTGGAACTAGTACGACCATTGTATTCGACGACGAATGTTAATACATTTAACCAAAGGCAGACCCCAGAAAGCGAACCTTTCATAGCACCTAGTGCACTACATTTCCGAGGAATTTTGGAAGTCGACTACACATTGTCTGCACGTGTAAAATATTAATTATCTACGCGGTGTAGACAATATACGGCACAATACTGGTCCAGATTGATTTACACATCTCAGTGAGGTGGTGGCGATCTTGGGGGTCTTGAACTAATCAATTTATTATTATTAATTTGTTACTTTTCATTGTTATTATGTTCTTAAGAGCCCTCCCGATATCATAGATGATTTACTGTCAGTTAATCGTGAACAATTTATCGTGGAATCAATTTATCGTAGAACAATTTATCGTGGAACAATTTATAGCAAAACAATTTATCGTAGAACAGTTTATCGTGGAAAAATTTATCGTAGAACAGTTTAACGTGGACACAATTTATCGTAGAACAGTTTTCTTTCTTAACCGATTCTGATGGGATTGAGTGTGTTGGATGGAAATGGGATTCTTAACTGATTTTTGGAAGAAGCTCTGGAATATGGCCACATGGGACGGAACTAGAATATGGCCACATGGGACGGAACTTATAGATATTAGGTATGTTGGATAGAAATCGGATTTTTTATTGATTTTTATAAGAAGTTCTGGAAAAGTTACCACTTGATTGATTGAACGAAAGTCGATGATAAATTGCTGCACGCGCTTTTGGATGAAAAATTCATATTCTATTGTATTTTTATTTTTTCTAATAAATTTTCTAGTAAAATTTGTAACCATCGGTGAAGTTACGTATCCCACTTTTAGACCATCTAAGCTCTTATAGTATAACTACGTAGAGAGTGCAAATTTCCGCTTGGTTTGAAAAATTCTGAAGATCTCAGGTCTTAAATGGCTTTGTATGTTCCATATTCTCGGGTGTACTACGAAATCTCGATATTCAAAATCTCGGTTTTCTTTTCTTCTAGTTCTTATTAATTGCACAAAATAAAATAAATAATAAAGTTTTTTAATTGCAAGATTTGGTACTTGCAACATTTTGTAATTGCAATTAGTCCTCCGAGGGGCTTTAGATTTGAACTTCGGGGGATCAGCAAACATGTCGCACTGCGTGCCTCACGTAGGAACGGATTATATAGAATCTATTAATGACACCTACTGAAAAGAAAACTAATTGGACCATTTTGTTATGCGAGATTTTGTAATTGCAAGATTTTGTACTTGCAACATTTTTTAATAGCAATATTTTGAAATGCAATAAATGTAGAGGCTGACGAATTCGAAAACTCTCACGGGCATTTAGCCCTCCATCCAAATTCCATCTCTATTAGCCAATTTCGAGAATTTTATCGCAAACTCATTTTTGAATTTTGTCAAAAAATCATTTAAAAGTCCCATTTTCCCACATGCTAAATTTTAAAAATTCAAGCGGGATTTCCTACAAATCGGGTTTTTTTTATACAAAACTGGGATTTTGAAAACCGGGATTTTGAAAATCGGGATTTTGAAAATCGAGATTTTGAAAACCGAGATTTTGTTACACACCCCATATTCCCGTATACATTTTCGGAGGTTGTTCTTATTATCAAAAGGTTTAATTTATCCAAGGCCTTGAGGTTTATTTTATAACCAGATTTTTCTGAGAGCTGGGCTTACCGCTCAACCCTCTTATTTGGTTGAATCGTGTTTGGGTTACGGACTAGTGATATATATGTAATAGCAAGCTCCTTACTATAAGACGGACGCTTACTTCAGCCATCCCTAGCCTGAAAAACATATACGCTGATGTGGTTATCGATTGGTGGCGCCCAAAACTCGCCCTGATATGTGGTGTTAAAGGCCATAATCAAAATTCGTCCTGCATCGCTTTCTCTCGATTTCCATATTCGTTTAGAACTAACCAGCCAACACCGCAAAGAGTTGAAAACCTAGATCTTTGCTCCCAAATGTAATCGTTAAATATGATATAAAAAGATACAGGACAGAAACTTATCTATCAATGGTTTCACAGTTAACTAGAAAATTTATTAGAAAAAATAAAAAACAGAAATTGGCCGTTTCATCAAATATCGAGTACAGCAATTTATCATCGACTTTCGTTCAATCAATCAGGTGGCCATATTCCAAAACTTTTTCTAAAATCATTTAAAAATCCCATTTCCATCCAATATACTCAATCCAATCATAACCGGTTAATAAACTACCGAGTACAGTCCCAGGTAGCCGGGTCCCATACGAAACGACACATTTCACAACAGGATGTACTAAAACAGGATATCACATAACAGTACATGGTACACTACAGTGCATGGTACGGAAGAGTACATCGAAAAACAGTACGTATTAAAAGAGAACACCACAAAATAGTTAATAGTCAATTTTACGATTTTAATAACTTAATCTTGCAGGTTTTTAATTCCAAAATATTGTTTAAGTTTTATTTATTGTTGCAAAATAGATCAAAAATTTAAATAAATACATAAATAAAATAAATATATTATTTATATATTTATTTAAATTTTTGATCTATTTAACAACGATCGAGTATTAGCGATTTAAATTAAAATAATGTTATATATTGTTAGGTGACGGGATATTTTATAATAACTTAAAGCAATTATAGATCTATATAGTATATTGTCTAATTACTCTAGGTGAAGGCAATTATATCCTAATTACTTGTTTAACTTGATAAAATCCTAATTATTAAACGTATTCACAGGTCCTGTTCAGTAACATGTACTTTAGTGTACCATGTACTGTTTTGTGATGTCTTGTTTTATTACATCCTGTTTTGAAATGTGCCATAGTGAATGGCTTCGCAGGTAGCAATATTCCAGAACTTTTTCCAAAAATCATTTAAGAATCCCATTTCCATCCAACATACTCAATCCCATCATTATCAGTTAAAAAACTACCGAGTTCCGTCCCAGGTGGCCATATTCCAGAACTTCTTCCAAAAATCATTTGAGAATCCCATTTCCATCCAACATACCTAATCCCATCATAATCGGTTAGGAAACTACCGAGTTCCGTTCCAGGTGGCCATATTCCAGAACTTATAAGAACCCCATTTCCATCCAACTTACAAAATCCCATCTTAATTTATAAATCAATAAAATGGGAATGGCCGAATTCAATAAAATTTTATAAACCGAAGACACTAATTTTTATTTACAAATCATACCGTCAATTTTACAAACTACGATAAACTTTCATACGATAAATTGTCCACACGACAAATTGTGTACACGGTAAATTGTGCCTACGATAATCTGACGATTAATTTATTGACGGGTAAATTGTTTACGATAAAGATACCATCACCCATCATAGATATAACAAAAGCTCCAATTTTTGTCGTGCAGGTTTAATTGTAAGTCAAACCGACCACTAGGTCGGCCATGGGCTTATTTGGTCGATGCAGCATGTTTAAAGCTCTCTCTACACTCTAGAGTTAAAGAAAATGACCGGAAAACATAAATTTTATTAATTTATTGTTGAACATATTTAGCGACAACTTCCCGTTCCAAAAAAGCTCAAAAGACATCAGCCTCATACAAAATAAAATGCCCAAAAAATGGTGTTTGCGGAATCGTCAAAAAGATGATTATCTCGTAGAAACAAATAATTTTTGTGGTTTATAGATGATTCACAATATTGTTCTTAAATAAATTATTAGTTTTATATTTTTTATGTCTTGTGTCGTAATATAGAGTAGAATATAAAAAAAGAAAGTCATCTTAATATACAAAAAACACACCTCCAAATAATTTAGGAATCTGATTTTATATGTGTATATGTATATTTGGTGTATATATTGGTGGTGATCGTATATTACAAAAAAATATAAAAAATATATCAAGTCCGCGCGCGGTACATATAAAAAATATCAACGAAATCTAGACACTTTAAATGATACGACCGACGGTACGACGCGACGTGCTTTTAGTCTTTGACACCGAATAGCTTTTATATAAATTTTGTGTTGTTGGTTATTCTCAGATTTTTTTTTTTGTTTTAAATTTTTTGAAACAAAAATGAATTTTTATTTATTTTTAATAATAAATTCAATTTATTTTATTTTGTTAGTAATTTTCTTTTGATGTTAATCTTTTGGAATTAAATTAAAATATTTTTTTCTTTTGTCTTTTTTTGTTTAACGAGTATTTAATCCATTTGTATTTTTGATTTATTTGTGTGTATATGTATTTGAATATTTTTGGTGATTTATTTGGACTCGGTGTGTGTGTATGTTATGATAAATCAGATAGGTAAATAAATTATTAACGATTTTTTTTTATTTTAAACTTATTTATTTCTATTTTATAAAATATTTATAAGTTTTAAACCAATTATATTAAATTTATTTATTATTATTATTACATATTTATATATATATATATATATATATATATATATATATATATATATATATATATATTTTAAATACTGAAAAATATTTTAAGAATTTGTATTTTTTCTCTCAATTTATTTACAAAAGTAAAACAAATGCATTACTTAGTGGGGGGCGAACAAATATTTAATTTTGTTTAAAGTTGCCATTTAGAAGACGTTTGGGTACGGAAATGTGTCATTGTGATGCAATTTAAATCTTGAATTTTTCGACTTAAATGGTGTTCGAGGACTCTTAATTATGAACTTAACTTACATTAAAATAATTTTTGTTTGGTTTTTAAATTTACATTTACATAGTTCTAATATCGATATAATTATTAAGAAGAATAATACATCTATAGTAATTAAGTTTTAGGAATTACAAGCTTACGTTATACGGTATGACTGGACTTTAAAAGTAATTTTGGTTTTGTTCTTTGGAATGTTATTGTTGATTTGCTGATGATCGGTCTGCAATCGCGGTGCTAGTTATAACACTAGTTATTTCTCCATTTATATTGCGTGAGGAACTATCAATTGGTGGTACACTGAAAATATAGAAAATACAGTTTATTTAATAATAAGAGTTAATAAGATCTGTAAATTGTATGGTGAAATTGAATATAATCAGAGGCATAAATCTTAATTGAAACAGTGTTTAAAACGTAAATGCATGAATCTACAAAGTAATCTAGACAAAGTGTATCCAGTGAACCTAATTTATCGTTAGTCTAATGTTTTAGCTGAGTGAAATCAATTTGAATTCATATGGTAAGTTCTTAAACTTTAATGATAATCTTTTATCTCTCTTTTTCGGTTAAACATGGTAAATATTCAAAAGTTAGAATATCAGATTTTTACGCCTTAATGACGATTATTCTTAGTAAACTGTGATTTTCATTTTGTTTAACAGATGTCAGCTATAGTAGAATTGTGAGTCCGTAATTCGATATTTTGACATTTATTAAAGGACAGTTAGAATAAGATTAAAAATTCGTGTAAATTAATTTTTGATGATTTAAGTGAAATTGTGGAAAATTCTAAAACAATTGCGTACATGTTAATAAATTATCATCAATTTTAGCTTAATAATTTTCAACAATTTTTTAAAATTTGTTTAACAGTATAATCAAAAATTTGCCGAAAATGGCAGAAGTTGTATGCCTACATTTAAGTGTCCAATTTCATTTGTGGTGTATCGTTCTTTAGCGCTTATAGGGCCGAGAAAAATGAAGAAACTCTTTTAATAATTTTTCCATTAGAAAATTCGAATCCAGTTAACGGGCGTGAGTCAGGCTATACCCTTAACCTCTGCCGGATACCAGTGCACCCTATTCCAAGTAACCCCATAGTTCCTGCATATGATTGATCTACGGTTAACTCGGATCTCCGAAGTTAGAATACCTCTTGGTATCTAGCCCTGGCAATAGTGAAATTAATATTAGTCACGACAGGAGTTTGGGATTAACAGTAGCTTCTCCGTCTAAGAGGCGTTACAGGGATCTCATCCTTTAAATTCCCAGATATGGTTGGTGCTACTCCGGAAGAACATCTACAAGGTGGGCCAAAGGTTACCATGGGGTTTAAAAATTTAATAACTTTTTCGATTATATATTTTTTTAAATTTTATTTTTCAGATTATATAAATGACCTGGAGAATAAATAATGGAAAGATTCACAACTGAACAAAGACACAGAATAATAGAAGTTTGTTATTTAAATCAGCGAATTATTTTAACGTAAAAAGCATATCGTCGCAATTTTAATGTCAGAATTTCACCCTCTGAAGCAATGATTCGTTGCTTAGTTGATCGTCACCACCCAAATAGTAAGAGATTTGCCTCGAACCGGTAGACCACGTTTAATGGTGTTAGAAATGTCTCGTACGTCACTACGGCGCATTTTAAAAAATGATTTACTGTTATTGCCATATAAGGTGCAATTGGTGCAAGAATTAAAACCTGGAGATCATCGGCAATGTCTAAATTTTGCAGTTAAATTTCAACAGTTGACCAGAACTGAAATAAACTTTATTGAAATTCTGATTATGAATGATGAAGCTCATTTTCATTTGAATGGCTTTGTTAATAAGCGGAACTGCAGGTTCTGGGGTTCTGAACATATTAGGTGTACAGTATGGGGTGGCATTACATCTGAAAATATCATTGGGCCTTACTCCTTTGAAAATGATGATGGACGTGCTCTAACCGTAAATGGAGAGAGGTATCGGTTTATGATAGAACATTTTTTGCGTCCTGCTCTTGAAAATAGATCTGAAATGTGGTTTCAGCAGGATAGAGTCACTGTTCACACTCGAGACACAATGGCACTTTTAAGGCAAATTTTTGGAGAGCGAATAATTTCCAGAGATTCAGAAATTAATGGGACAGCGCGTTTGCCAGATTTGTCAGCACCCGACTATTTTCTTTGGGGTTATTTGAAGAAGCGAGTATATCTGAACAAGCCCGAGACAATCCTTGAATTCAGGCCAACATTGTTGCAGAAATTCGAACGCTTCAGTCACAAATTTTAAAAGATTTTATGGAAAATGCTCTAAAACGACCCCATCATTGCGAAGCTGAAAACGGGGGTCATTTAATAACATTATTTTCCATACTTAGTGTAAAAAATTCCATTTTTTTTATTTTATAATCTGAAAAAAAATATATAAAAACGAAAAAGTTATTAAATTTTTAAACCCCATGATGAGTTTTGACCCACCCTGTAGTAGAAAATGTACATGGTAAGAGCTAGGAAAACTGAGGACAGTGGGAAGAACCCTGACAGATGCTCTACGTCAAAAAGACAAAGGTCCTAGGTTGAAGTAAAATTGCCTGTGCTGGATCCGCTGAAGAGGCATAATTAGCCACATCTGTTCCATGGCATAAAAAGAAGAGTCAAATTGCTCTAACGCCATCTATCATCGAGGTAAGTAAGAACACGCAGAGCTTCACTATGAAAATTGGATTCAAGGCGCTAAACTCCATCTTAATGAAGATACGGAAAGAAAATCCGGCAGCCTCCTCTCACTTGCAGCGAATGCTGTCTGCATGCATAATTCAAAGAGCAGCGGGCCTCTATAAGAAGGCTGGACCTGAAGATGGTGAGTTGTGACCAAGCGGTAAGCAAGACTGTTAGCTACTGGACGGTATGCGTTTTGCTTTCAACGCAAGCCAAATTCGACTAAATTCGGGAATTATTTAAAACGAAAATCTCAATGTACGGACCAAAAATTAAAAGATTGTCAAATAGGAGAGTATAAATTATTTAGAGTAGATGAACATCCTGCTTTCCCAGATTTTTGGAATAACGCCACCCATTCGCCGCAAAATGCTCTTAAATATTCTGCTGCAACAACAGCAGGAAAAATGTAAAAATGTGGCGCCATCTTTTTTAATTTTTGTTATTTTTAGTCGAGATACAAACCATTCCAAAAAATCTTTTTTTCATAATGAATGATAACGAATTTGGTAAATATTTTTTAATTTATTTAAAATTAATGAAGATACTGAAAATCAAAATAGATGCGCCAGCGTTTACCCTAGAGTTAGGGAACTACAGGATCTGACTGGTATCAACGTATATGTATGAACCGATAAATTAGGTTCCACTGAACCACATTGAAGAGCTAATTTTAAAGGAAATTAGGGAAATAGGAATTTGAGTTCCGCGCCAAGCAATCGGTGATCTAGTATAAAATAATGCCAATGCACATTACACAATCTAAGGAATCACGAACGTCATTGAAAGAGATGAATCATTCTTTAATTACTTACTATCTGTTTTATGGTCAAGGATTGGAAGGTATCAAAGGAGCATTGCTACAGAAGGGCTTTAGAAACGATAGGAGGACTAGCATATATATGGAAATTCTAACCAGAAATTTACCTCCGGGAGCTCGAGAAGAGTAAGAAAATTGAACTGTAGTAAAGTTCAGGGGCCAAGACCATTATGGGGGTTAGTGAGCCACCATTTACGTGAAAATTATGGATAATGCTGACACCTATACACGCCTTAGAAGTCATGTCACACCTTCTGCTGGTCGATAGTTTTGTTAAGAAATTGCGGCCAATACCACCATGCTACTATTAACAGTAGGTCAGTGGAAATTTCATCCGGACAGGACGGTCGAATATTATTGAATCTCTTTAGTATGAGTTAGCTAATTTTATCTTCATTGACTTCATACATGACGACGGCTCGGTACCGAAAACCAAGGCGGTGGATTTTTTCACAGACGGCTTCAAACTTTGAGTAAGAACCGGCTTCCTTAATCAAGTAGATGTTAATATCTCTGAGTTACAATTTCCTGAACGGACAAGTTCAAGTCAAGTTGCGTGGGATGAGGAGGGAGGAGAGACTATACATAGTTCATTTTCAGTTCATAAGAGGTGCTGCATTTCGAAATAATTAAAGTGCGGGCCATTTTATTCTACTAAGCAGTTCCTAATGTTCTATAGGGAGTAATAAAATCCTGCGTTACCACAACGAACCTTAAAGGTCCAAGTATGTCGTAGAAGCCACTACAACTAAACCTGAAACTGATTCTGAAGTAAAATGCATTAGGCTTGAGTCTGTGATTGTTCATGGAAACTGATACTTCGATTGGAAATATTAACTAAGTTCGTTGAGTATCAGGGTACCAAATAGATCAGCAATACAGACATCTGGCGAACGATCTGGCGACATGTAACGATAGAATTAACGATAGAATTAGATGCAACGATCACTCAGAAAAGCACCAGAAAGTTGGAGGAGACGAATCATGTCCTTTCGCTCGGATATAATCAAGGTAAAAAAGGAGCTCCTCAAACTGAAATCCTTAAAAATACGAAAAGCAGTAATAGACATTATTGATATCTCCATATAAAAAGAATTGTATGCTCATTCAATGGGTGTTTGTAAAGTATACGAAATTCTTTTGAAGAGGTTAAAATACGCTATAGGTAGCTGCTCTGTCGGATCCTAGAAATATATAACCATTTACGAGTGTTAAAATCTCAGACACAGATCCATTTATACTATAGATAGCATCACCAATCGCTCTGTCAATTGGTTTGTGCAATAGGCCTAACTGTCAGTGTCATTCATAGTAAAGTTCTCTAAATAATAAACAAAAAATTAAAATACGTACGCTGAAGCCATGTGCCGATTTAAATTACTGGCGCTGGGCAAATGCGGTGAATGACGTTGCGGTGCAATACTGTTTATGTAGTGGTGCTCCTGTTGTGCTTGGGCCACATGCATATCTTGTGCCTGCTGTGCCAATGTCACCTGCTGTTGTTGTTGCTGCTGCTGCTGCTGTTGCTGCTGCTGCTGCTGTTGCTGCATTTGTGACGGAAAAATTGGCGGTAAAATTTTATCACTGTACGGACTCTTTTGCATTTGACTAGTTGCGTTCGTATTCTTTGGTTTACGTTTACGTGTCTGGACACCCTCTTTTTTCATACTCAGCGGCCGATTTACGTTGTGCAATTTAAAATATAATCCACATGCATTGCACACCGGTTCCCCTTGACAATTACGTCGCCACAATGTTGTATTTGTCGTTTGGCAATTGGCGCACGTGGCACCGCGACGATTCCCTTGTGACGATGGTGATTTTATTTTTTGGTTACGATGTGGATTACGATTTTCGCCTGGATGTTTACGCGTATGCAGGGAGCATGCATTGCATAGCATGTGGCCGGAATTGTCACGTCGCCATAACGGCGTTGTACTTCCACCGCACATAACACATTGCTTATCTTCGGGGGCCGATATAATATTTGCCTCGTACGGTTCATTTATGGGCCACGTACCATTTACGACATATTCTGCTTGCGCATGATTATCTAGAATGATACCGTTGTACGGTTGAAATTCGATACTGGAATGTGACCAAAATTGTGGATCATGCTTGGCGTAGCTGTATTGCTGGGTGGACGGTGATGAGGATGCGGCCGAAACGGGATCGTACAGTGACTGTGAAGTATTCAATAGGTACGGGAGTGGTGGTTTATTGGTCGAAACCATTATAGGATCCTTGTATAGTACGGCGTTTGGACTGCTCGAATGGTACGGTTGAAAATCTTTGTTTGACGGTAGATACGTGTAATTATGGCCGGCGCTTTGGTAACCATCCGATCCGATAAAATAATTTTGTGTCGACGGTATCGTCACGACCGGCTCAAGATTAGTGTAATGCGCTTTTGAATCGCTTTGTATTTCGACCACTTGTCCTTCGTCCTGATGATGCGTATCTGCTGTATGGTGGTAAATATGAATCTCCTGGGGATGGTGACTATTTTGTTCCAACGTTTTAATGTCATCGCCTTGCTGTGTTTGTTGCACATGAAACGGATATCGATATCGATCTTCCGTTTCGTATCGTATCGCCGATGGATTTACATATCGTAAATTTTCTACATCTTCGGCGGTCACATGCTCCTGGTGATGTATATACACAGTTTGATGTTGCGGCGGTGGTTGCTGTTGTTGATTTTGTGCTTCTTCTACCGCTTGCGCTTGATTTTGATGCTCAATTTGAATTTCGCGTTCTTCACTTTCGCTTCGCTTCGGCGGTTGTTTTAGTTCGGGTGTAATAATTTGTATTGTTGGCCTTCGGTGTCGCACCTCCTGCTCGTATGCATAATTTTGTTCTTCAACGGACGTATTGATCGTTTGGTATTCTTGTTGTTCGTACGATTCGGCATGCTCTTGTAATGTTTCTTGTGGATCGTTAACTTCCCTAAAATTATATGAAAAAAAAAAAATAATAAATCGATATAATTACGATAAGACCAATTAACGATTATGTATCGTATACAAACCGTATATGACCAGCCGTTGTTATCATTCGGGTCCGAGGAGCCGTAATTACTGTTGTGGGTAAAGCAGATGCTGTTGTCTCTTGTTTTAATATCACATGTGATATTTCTTCTTGTGGTTGATGACACTCAGGTGAGTTTTCAAGTTTTGGTTGAACTTCTTTCATCTCTTGTACATCAACCTATAAATAAGATTAAATAAAGTTACTTAACATTTTCACTATCAGTTACAGACGACACAAAAAATGCTTAAAATAATTATTAAATTTTATTTGTTGACGCCACACTATTTGTTTTAGGGTTTGTGTGTTTAGTTTGAATTTCTTTTTTTTTTTGTATTTAAGTTAAGTCAATAAAAAAATAATTGTTATGTCTTATGTCATCTGTTCTAGCCTAGAAGGTATATGTGATAGACTAATGGAATTCAAGCTCCGTTTATAATTGGTCGAATTTTATAATTGAAAACTTAATCAATTTAACACACCCTATATAAATATTTGTACCGGCCGATTGATTTATGCAGTCACCTGAATATGTCAATTATATTAAAAAGGTTCGACCACATGACGTACATATGTGGAATTATTTATGTGCAAACCTATCCCAATAAAATAAATTTGAAATTAAATTTAATTTGCATAATATTCAAACTGATTAGATTTGATATCTTATGTGGCGCGCGGTGCGGCACATCGCGACGATATTTAAACGGTTATATTTAAATAAATAGATAGGACCTACATATATAAATATAGGGTAGACGTGTTAATGACGTATTGGATGCGATATAGAGGGTTGCGTCATTACTTGTAAAATACATACATTTCTAAATCTTATCGTATATAATTATTAATTGTTGTTGTAATATTTTAAAGATTCTGGCTATACGCTCGCATTTTATGTGTATTGATAAAGTTGAAATGATAAATAGATAAATAGGAAGTGAAATCGTATCTATAGTCGAGTTCCGATTCTGATATAACCTTATCTAGAACACAAAACAAAACAAAAACAAAATCTTTTGTAGTATACGCAGCAGTAAGTAATCTAAAGACTTATCATATGTTGAATGCTATCCATAAAAAACAACTTGTTGAACAATTTTTGTAAGACGCATTTGTGCAATCTTACCGTCGGTAAAATTGAGTTGAGTTTATTATTTTCCACAATTCTTATCTAGTATAAGACCAAAATGTTTCGATATTTGACCAATCACAAGAATCGGTAAAGGCTGTCAAAATTCAATACAACACATCGATTCCTATAAACTTGTAGGTTTCACAAGTTCTTAAATCCAACCTTTGTAGTTTAATGGTTTTTGCAATATCACCATTCCCGCAATTTTAGTGACCATGATCGACAAAAAGGTCATGACATGTTTTGGAGTCTTACACTCCGATTCTGAAGCACTGTCACTGACTGAAAAACGGTCTTAGGGAAAACGTTTTTCTGTGTTTCGATTTTAGTCTTAATAACGGCACATAGTTTTAGTTGGCATTGGTCTTAAAAAAAATTTCTGCGTCAGACATACAAATTTGGTGTTCCTATTGGTCACAGACTACGCGCAAAATAAGAAAAGTCTTAAAATTAAGAGTAAACTTAAAATAAAGACAAAAAGTCTTACCTAAGACCATTTTTCAGTCTGTGACTGTGCTTTAGAATCGGAGTGTAAGTTCCGAAAGTAAACCAACCTTTTATTCTTAATTTACCACGCGAGTGGCAAAAGAACGCAAGAGAACCAAAACTGAAAGATCTAGAAGGCAAGACACATTCTTATACTATTTCGAAAAAAAAAACAAACTCATGGTACGAATATCCATTATTCGTGTTTCGGTAGGATTTACCATTTCCACAAAACCAAATCAACTGATGTCGGGCAGCCAAACCAAGAGTACATGGTAACCGTGTTAAATTTAAAATGTGTGAAGAAAAACATGAGGTAGAGACCACATCAAAAATTTTCCTACAATAGAATTCCATTTTTGAAGAGCGACCAGAAAATGGCAATAACTCCAAAATAATTTCACTATAAGTCGAATATACTGTTTGTACTTAAGCAATGCAACAGATCCTGTTAAATTGGACATTTATTCAGCCTTTTATTAACAAAAAATGAATAAATGCGATCGGTGCGTATCATATAAGGTCTCTGTACTACCTACTGCTGAAGAAATTTTGAATCATCAAAAACACGAGCACAATAATAAGATGGAGAAAAACAGAGCGAGATTCTGACCGTCAAATGTATCAAATTTTTTATAAACGAAAGTTTTATGTTTATAATTTAACAGCTCATTGCAGCTCGAATAAATTTACATATTGTGCAATTTAGAGCAGGTCTGCTCTAACTAACGTCAGCCTTAATAGAAATTATAAAAATGTTTATTTTTCGGACAATCCTACAGTCAAAAAAATTATTCTTTGGTCTGACTGTATTCCACAGAATAGAAATCGAACTACTTCACTAGCCATTCTAAAGTTTATTCAACAACATCCTCACATAATTGAAATATAATTAAAAATTTTCAGAGACTGAACATTCTGAGGTGCAAGAGATATAGACACGGTCCATTGCTCCATTGAACGATTTTTAAGAAATGCCCAACTTCACAGACGACATTTTTCAGCTACCTTCGTTTCAATTGGCCAATGAGTATTCCAGTATGAAATGTCTGCCGAAAAGAAGAAAGATATTCGGTCGATGTTAAGTTATATGTCAGAAGTGGATAAATGATTTTACGAAATTTACACGTTGTAAAATTGCAAGTACATAATTAATTTAATAAGAAAAATTTTGTTTAATATGAATAAAATTCAATTTTATTTTAATTTTATGTTTTGTATGTTATAAGAATGTCTGTGCGAAGTTAGCCCGAAAAATGTCCCGAAGAAATGCGATGGCAACACTATAAAACGAATATCACGACATTTTTCAGGGTCATCCCGAAAAATTTTCTATACTACGCTACTAGTTTTGAATGTCGTCCCGAATTTTTTTTAATATCATGACATTTTTTTTTTTTTGTTATCCCGAAACCAAAACCCGTACCATCCCGAAACCAAAAAAAACATATAGAAGCACAGAAATTTGAAATATAGTGAAATTGGTGAAATATAGTCGTGTGTAGTCGTAGTAGATATTAATTAACAGAAGGTTGGTATGAAATTTATAGAGGAAGGATCCACCCATAAAATAATTTTCCAAATAATTTTTGGAAGAAGTTCTCGAGTATGGCTACCAGGAACGGAACTCGACGGGATAGGGTATGTTGGATGGAAATGGGATTCTCAATATATTATTGAGAGAATTTCTGGAATTAGGCCACCTGCAACGAAACTCGACCAATTCTTAACTGATTATGAAGGCATTGAGTAAGCTGGATAGAAATGGTATTCGCAAATGATTTTAGGAATAAATTTTGGAATATGACCACCTGGGATGGAACTCAATCAATTCTTAACCGATTATGATGGGATTGGGTATGTTAGATGGAAATGGGATTTTTAAGTTATTTTTGGAAGAAAATCTGTAATTATTCCACGACTTCACACAGCTATATCTAAATATTAACTTGTATTATCTTTTTGCCATTTTACAACAATAAAATAGTTCTATTTTAGTTCAGAGTTGTTGTTTTTCTAATATTAAATATTTGAATTAATTTTTTTTTGTATATTTTATTAATTTTGATTATATCGATGTAAATTATTTTAGTGTAATTTTTTTGGAGGTGATATAAAAAATGATATAAATTGCCGCCCCGGTGGCAAAGTGGTCAGCATGCTTGCTCCAGCAACCGGAGGTAACGGGTTCGATTCCCGGCGGTGACAAGGAAAAAATTTCAAGGCTGGTGTAGGATCAATGAATTAATCACTCATTATCCGAAATGAAAGTATGATTATGAAACCTCATTTGAGGCGGCCAAATCCCTTGATGGGATGTATAGTGCCAGAGAGAGAGAAAATATAAAAAATTGTTGCGAAATGTTATATACATATAGATGCGTGTGAAGTTAGACCTAACTAGAGTAGAACTAATATTAGTAATAGTTTAGCATAAACTTCACACGCCTGTACACGCTTTTGAAGTTAAAACTAAATTGATCCTAAACTATCAAACAAACAAAAAATGAGAATGTATTGGTAAAAGTGAAATAAAAATGGCATTTAGGCGAATTTTTAAAATATTTGAATCAATTTTTTATGTTTGGTAAAACATATAGGGGCCTAGTTTTTGGTGTTAATGTTAAATGTTGCATGCATGTTAAATGTTGCGTTAAATTATTGCGTTAAACTGTTGCGTGTTCACATGTCACGTAAAATGGTATACCGACAAACCTTGATTTAAAAGACTAATTAGAGAGTCCGTTAAATTCGATTGTCCGATAAATCCGAATGTTTTTAAATTTAATTGATTCGATCGAATTTAATCTGGGACGGAACTCAGGCATTTCTTAGCCGATGATGTTGGAATTGGGTATGTTGGATGGAAATGGGATTCTTAAATGATTTTCGGAAGAAGTTCAGGAATATGTCCACCTGGGACGAAACTCGACCAATTCTTAACTCGTTATGATGGGATTGGATATGCTGGATGGAAATGGGACTCTAAACTGTTGGAAGTAGTTTTGGAAAAGGCCACCTAGAACCCGGCCATTCTTTAACTGAGCATACTGTAATTGGGTTTATTGTATGAAAATGGGATTCTTAATAGATTTATGGAAGAAGTTTTGGAATATCGCCATGTTGGACGGATCTCAGTCAGTTTTTAACCGATTACGATGGGATTGGATTTGTTTAATGAAAATGAGATTCACTATTAATTTCTAGAAGAAGTTTTTTAATATGGCCACTTGGAACGGGACACGGCTATTACTTAACTGATAATAATGGAATTCGGGACGTTGGATAAATATGTGATTATAAAATTATAAACTGCTGTACTCGCCAGAGGATGAGAAACCGAATCATAATTTTCCTCTTTTCTGATTATTGCTGTAGTGGAGAGTGTAATTTTTGGTTGTTTTATGGAATTAACTCTTAGACCATTTACGCTCTTATATTGCATAGTACCTCAAAAATGTAAATGTTTGCTTGGTTCGAAAAGTTCTGGAAATTATTTTTTAGAAGACATCATATTTCATGTTCCCGTGAACAGTTTTAGAGGTCGTTGTTGATAAGAATATTATAAGTTTATCTGGCCTTTTGTGTTAGGTTCATAAAGTGAATTTTGTGAGATTTGGTAGTTGGCCTGCCGCTAAACCACTAATTACGTGGGTCACGTACTATTGATAGATGTTAAGTCATCAAGCCTTTTAAGAAATATGTTAACATCACAAGCCACTTACTTCAAGAAAGACGCTTGGTGGCCATATTCGAGAATTCCTTCCCAAAATCATTTTAAAATCCCATAACAAACCCAACTACATTATAATCGATTAAACCATGTCCGAGTTCGAGGTGGCCTTTTCCAAAACTATTTATAATAACATTTTAGAATCCCATTTCCATCCAACATACCAAATCCCAACATAATTGGCTAAGAAATATCTGAGATCCGTCCCAGATTAAATTCGATCGAATCGATTAATCCGTTGCCGCACACTTTTAAATTGACAACCGTGCTCAGAAACACACTTTTTTTTAATTGATTGTGACTGCCATATGAAATTGTGCATCCTTTATATGTTTGGAAGTGAAAATTATCACATTTTCTCACAGTTTTTCGATGAAAACTCTCGACGACTATAGCCATCATTTGTTGATCACAACATTTTTTCTCTCCCCAGAACAAATGACGCTATAGCCGTCAGATTTTTGGTGATATGTAGGCAAATGACGGATATAGCCGTTCTGCTTATTTTAATTGATTTTAATTTGTAATTTGAAGTAAATAAATGAATTCTTAAGATCACGAATATTTTTGAAAATGGTAAATCGAGAAACATAGCTATAATATTGTTAACAATAATTTGTGAGCTGAATTTCTTTATATAATCGTATTGTATATAATTATTTCATTATAGCCACAGACAGATATATAATATTTTGTTAGTAAAGATTATATATTAACAATTTAACCGTTTATGTTATATACTCAAAATTATTCTTTCCCTATGTTGCCATCGGCTACAAAAATATATCTCGACGGATTATTTTCTCAAATTCGTAAACCCTCGATTTAACGGACTCCTATTTAACGGACGCTCCAATCAACGGACCTCGATATAACGGTCGCTCAATTTAACGGACAATTCTTTATTTTATATTTTTCGGTTATCGATTATGATGGGATTGAGTATGCTAGATGGAAATGGGATTCTTCAATGATTTTTGACGGAAATTCCGGAATATGGCCACCTGGGACGGAACTCGATCAATTCTTAACCGATTATGATAGGGTTGGGTATGTTGCATGGAAATGGGATTTTTAAATGATTTTTGGAAGAAGTTCTGGAATATGAGTACTTAAGACAAGATTCGGACATTTGCCTACATATCACCAAAAATCCGGGGCTATAGCCGTCATTTGTCTCTGTAGGCGGAAATATATCGAACTGTTAATCATGAAAAATCGCGGATAAATACAATTGATATGCTATCTGGAATGATACATCTTTTTTTCTTCGATAAATTACTGAATAATTAATAAATAAATGAATTAGTACAATTCGTAAGAATGATTGTTCTTTTTGTTCTTTTTTTATTAATTAAAATATGCAGGACGGTAATAGCCGTAATTTGCTTAGATCTCACCACAAATATGACGGCTATAGCCGACATTTGCGGAAACGGATTGGATGGTTTAGAGGTTCGGAAGTTCTAATCTTAACCTTTCAGAAAATCATACAGAACTAGGTGATAATCAGGCGAATTCTCAAAATATTAAATTTCTTAAGAAAATCATAAATTCTTACTATAGCGCAGGTTATTAAAATATTTATTTGACCACGTGAATCCCATTAGCTTTTTAAATGATTAAGAGGTTCGGAAGATCTAATCTTAACCTTTCAGAAAATCATACAGAACTAGGTGATAATCAGGCGAATTCTCAAAATATTCAATTTCTTAAGAAAATCACAAATTCTTACTATAGCGCAGGTTATTAAAATATTTATTTGACCACGTGAATCCCATTAGCTTTTTAAATGATTAAGAGGTTCGGAAGTTCTAATCTTAACGTTTCAGAAATTCATACAGAACTAGGTGATAATCAGGCGAATTCTCAAAATATTCAATTTCTTAAGAAAATCATAAATTCTTACTGTAGCGCAGGTTATAAAAATATTTATTTGACCACGTGAATACCATTAGCTTTTTAAATGATTAAGAGGTTCGGAAGTTCTAATCTGAACCTTTCAGAAAATCATACAGAACTAGGTGATAATCAGGCGAATTCTCAAAATATTCAATTTCTTAAGAAAATCATAAATTCTTACTATAGCGCAGGTTATTAAAATATTTATTTGACCACGTGAATCCCATTAGCTTTTTAAATGATTAAGAGGTTCGGAAGTTCTAATCTTAACCTTTCAGAAAATCATACAGAACTAGGTGATAATCAGGCGAATTCTCAAAATATTAAATTTCCTAAGAAAATCATAAATTCTTAATATAGCGCAGATAATTAAAATATTTATTTGATCACGTGAATCCCATTAGCTTTTTAAATGATTAAAAGGTTCGGAAGTTCTAATCTTAACCTTTCAGAAAATCATAAGAACTAGGTGATAATCAGGCGAATTCTCAAAATATTCAATTTCTTAAGAAAATCATAAATTCTTACTATAGCGCAGGTTATTAAAATATTTATTTGATCACGTGAATCCCATTAGCTTTTTAAATGATTAAGAGGTTCGGAAGTTCTAATCTTAACGTTTCAGAAAATCATACAGAACTAGGTGATAATCAGGCGAATTCTCAAAATTTTCAATTTCTTAAGAAAATCATAAATTTTTACTATAGCGCAGATAACTAAAATATTTATTTGACCACGTGAATCCCATTAGCTTTTTAAATGATTAAAAGGTTCGGAAGTTCTAATCTTAACCTTTCAGAAAATCATAAGAACTAGGTGATAATCAGGCGAATTCTCAAAATATTAAATTTCTTAAGAAAATCATAAATTCTTACTATAGCGCAGGTTATTCAAATATTTATTTGACCACGTTAATCCCATTAGCTTTTCAAATGGTTTAAAGGTTCGGAAGTTCTAATCTTAACCTTTCAGAAAATCATACAGAACTAGGTGATAATCAGGCGAATTCTCAAAATTTTCAATTTCTTAAGAAAATCATAAATTTTTACTATAGCGCAGATAATTAAAATATTTATTTGACCACGTGAATCCCATTAGCTTTTCAAATGATTAAGAGGTTCGGAAGTTCTAATCTTAACCTTTCAGAAAATCATACAGAACTAGGTGATAATCAGGCGAATTCTCAAAATTTTCAATTTCTTAAGAAAATCATAAATTTTTACTATAGCGCAGGTTATTCAAATATTTATTTGACCACGTGAATCCCATTAGCTTTTCAAATGGTTTAAAGGTTCGGAAGTTCTAATCTTAACCTTTCAGAAAATCATACAGAACTAGGTGATAATCAGGCGAATTCTCAAAATTTTCAATTTCTTAAGAAAATCATAAATTTTTACTATAGCGCAGGTTATTCAAATATTTATTTGACCACGTGAATCCCATTAGCTTTTCAAATGGTTTAAAGGTTCGGAAGTTCTAATCTTAACCTTTCAGAAAATCATAAGAACTAGGTGATAATCAGGCGAATTCTCAAAATATTCAATTTCTTAAGAAAATCATAAATTCTTACTATAGCGCAGGTTATTAAAATATTTATTTGATCACGTGAATCCCATTAGCTTTTTAAATGATTAAAAGGTTCGGAAGATCTAATCTTAACCTTTCAGAAAATCATAAGAACTAGGTGATAATCAGGCGAATTCTCAAAATATTAAATTTCTTAAGAAAATCATAAATTCTTACTATAGCGCAGGTTATTCAAATATTTATTTGACCACGTTAATCCCATTAGCTTTTCAAATGGTTTAAAGGTTCGGAAGTTCTAATCTTAACCTTTCAGAAAATCATACAGAACTAGGTGATAATCAGGCGAATTCTCAAAATTTTCAATTTCTTAAGAAAATCATAAATTTTTACTATAGCGCAGATAATTAAAATATTTATTTGACCACGTGAATCCCATTAGCTTTTCAAATGATTAAGAGGTTCGGAAGTTCTAATCTTAACCTTTCAGAAAATCATACAGAACTAGGTGATAATCAGGCGAATTCTCAAAATTTTCAATTTCTTAAGAAAATCATAAATTCTTACTATAGCGCAGGTTATTCAAATATTTATTTGACCACGTTAATCCCATTAGCTTTTCAAATGGTTTAAAGGTTCGGAAGTTCTAATCTTAACCTTTCAGAAAATCATACAGAACTAGGTGATAATCAGGCGAATTCTCAAAATTTTCAATTTCTTAAGAAAATCATAAATTCTTACTATAGCGCAGATAATTAAAATATTTATTTGACCACGTGAATCCCATTAGCTTTTTAAATGATTAAGAGGTTCGGAAGTTCTAATCTTAACCTTTCAGAAAATCATACAGAACTAGGTGATAATCAGGCGAATTCTGAAAATTTTCAATTTCTTAAGAAAATCATAAATTTTTACTATAGCGCAGATAATTAAAATATTTATTTGACCACGTGAGTCCCATTAGCTTTTTAAATGATTAAGAGGTTCGGAAGTTCTAATCTTAACCTTTCAGAAAATCATAAGAACTAGGTGATAATCAGGCGAATTCTCAAAATATTCAATTTCTTAAGAAAATCATAAATTCTTACTATAGCGCAGGTTATTAAAATATTTATTTGACCACGTGAATCCCATTAGCTTTTTAAATGATTAAAAGGTTCGGAAGATCTAATCTTAACCTTTCAGAAAACCATAAGAACTAGGTGATAATCAGGCGAATTCTCAAAATTTTCAATTTCTTAAGAAAATCATAAATTTTTACTATAGCGCAGGTTATTCAAATATTTATTTGACCACGTGAATCCCATTAGCTTTTCAAATGGTTTAAAGGTTCGGAAGTTCTAATCTTAACCTTTCAGAAAATCATAAGAACTAGGTGATAATCAGGCGAATTCTCAAAATATTCAATTTCTTAAGAAAATCATAAATTCTTACTATAGCGCAGATAATTAAAATATTTATTTGACCACGTGAATCCCATTAGCTTTTTAAATGATTAAGAGGTTCGGAAGTTCTAATCTTAACCTTTCAGAAAATCATAAGAACTAGGTGATAATCAGGCGAATTCTCAAAATATTAAATTTCTTAAGAAAATCATAAATTCTTACTATAGCGCAGGTTATTAAAATATTTATTTGACCACGTGAATCCCATTAGCTTTTTAAATGATTAAAAGGTTCGGAAGATCTAATCTTAACCTTTCAGAAAACCATACAGAACTAGGTGATAATCAGGCGAATTCTCAAAATTTTCAATTTCTTAAGAAAATCATAAATTTTTACTATAGCGCAGGTTATTCAAATATTTATTTGACCACGTGAATCCCATTAGCTTTTCAAATGGTTTAAAGGTTCGGAAGTTCTAATCTTAACCTTTCAGAAAATCATACAGAACTAGGTGATAATCAGGCGAATTCTCAAAATATTCAATTTCTTAAGAAAATAATAAATTCTTACTATAGCGCAGTTAATTAAAATATTTATTTGACCACGTGAATCCCATTAGCTTTTTAAATGATTAAGAGGTTCGGAAGTTCTAATCTTAACCTTTCAGAAAATCCTACAGAACTAGGTGATAATCAGGCGAATTCTCAAAATTTTCAATTTCTTAAGAAAATCATAAATTTTTACTATAGCGCAGGTTATTAAAATATTTATTTGACCACGTGAATCCCATTAGCTTTTTAAATGGTTTAAAGGTTCGGAAGTTCTAATCTTAACCTTTCAGAAAATCATACAGAACTAGGTGATAATCAGGCGAATTCTCAAAATTTTCAATTTCTTAAGAAAATCATAAATTCTTACTATAGCGCAGGTTATTCAAATATTTATTTGACCACGTTAATCCCATTAGCTTTTCAAATGGTTTAAAGGTTCGGAAGTTCTAATCTTAACCTTTCAGAAAATCATAAGAACTAGGTGATAATCAGGCGAATTCTCAAAATATTAAATTTCTTAAGAAAATCATAAATTCTTACTATAGCGCAGGTTATTCAAATATTTATTTGACCACGTTAATCCCATTAGCTTTTCAAATGGTTTAAAGGTTCGGAAGTTCTAATCTTAACCTTTCAGAAAATCATAAGAACTAGGTGATAATCAGGCGAATTCTCAAAATATTCAATTTCTTAAGAAAATCATAAATTCTTACTATAGCGCAGGTTATTCAAATATTTATTTGACCACGTTAATCCCATTAGCTTTTCAAATGGTTTAAAGGTTCGGAAGTTCTAATCTTAACCTTTCAGAAAATCATACAGAACTAGGTGATAATCAGGCGAATTCTCAAAATTTTCAATTTCTTAAGAAAATCATAAATTTTTACTATAGCGCAGATAATTAAAATATTTATTTGACCACGTGAATCCCATTAGCTTTTCAAATGATTAAGAGGTTCGGAAGTTCTAATCTTAACCTTTCAGAAAATCATACAGAACTAGGTGATAATCAGGCGAATTCTCAAAATTTTCAATTTCTTAAGAAAATCATAAATTTTTACTATAGCGCAGGTTATTCAAATATTTATTTGACCACGTGAATCCCATTAGCTTTTCAAATGGTTTAAAGGTTCGGAAGTTCTAATCTTAACCTTTCAGAAAATCATACAGAACTAGGTGATAATCAGGCGAATTCTCAAAATTTTCAATTTCTTAAGAAAATCATAAATTTTTACTATAGCGCAGGTTATTCAAATATTTATTTGACCACGTGAATCCCATTAGCTTTTCAAATGGTTTAAAGGTTCGGAAGTTCTAATCTTAACCTTTCAGAAAATCATAAGAACTAGGTGATAATCAGGCGAATTCTCAAAATATTCAATTTCTTAAGAAAATCATAAATTCTTACTATAGCGCAGGTTATTAAAATATTTATTTGATCACGTGAATCCCATTAGCTTTTTAAATGATTAAAAGGTTCGGAAGATCTAATCTTAACCTTTCAGAAAATCATAAGAACTAGGTGATAATCAGGCGAATTCTCAAAATATTAAATTTCTTAAGAAAATCATAAATTCTTACTATAGCGCAGGTTATTCAAATATTTATTTGACCACGTTAATCCCATTAGCTTTTCAAATGGTTTAAAGGTTCGGAAGTTCTAATCTTAACCTTTCAGAAAATCATACAGAACTAGGTGATAATCAGGCGAATTCTCAAAATTTTCAATTTCTTAAGAAAATCATAAATTTTTACTATAGCGCAGATAATTAAAATATTTATTTGACCACGTGAATCCCATTAGCTTTTCAAATGATTAAGAGGTTCGGAAGTTCTAATCTTAACCTTTCAGAAAATCATACAGAACTAGGTGATAATCAGGCGAATTCTCAAAATTTTCAATTTCTTAAGAAAATCATAAATTCTTACTATAGCGCAGGTTATTCAAATATTTATTTGACCACGTTAATCCCATTAGCTTTTCAAATGGTTTAAAGGTTCGGAAGTTCTAATCTTAACCTTTCAGAAAATCATACAGAACTAGGTGATAATCAGGCGAATTCTCAAAATTTTCAATTTCTTAAGAAAATCATAAATTCTTACTATAGCGCAGATAATTAAAATATTTATTTGACCACGTGAATCCCATTAGCTTTTTAAATGATTAAGAGGTTCGGAAGTTCTAATCTTAACCTTTCAGAAAATCATACAGAACTAGGTGATAATCAGGCGAATTCTGAAAATTTTCAATTTCTTAAGAAAATCATAAATTTTTACTATAGCGCAGATAATTAAAATATTTATTTGACCACGTGAGTCCCATTAGCTTTTTAAATGATTAAGAGGTTCGGAAGTTCTAATCTTAACCTTTCAGAAAATCATAAGAACTAGGTGATAATCAGGCGAATTCTCAAAATATTCAATTTCTTAAGAAAATCATAAATTCTTACTATAGCGCAGGTTATTAAAATATTTATTTGACCACGTGAATCCCATTAGCTTTTTAAATGATTAAAAGGTTCGGAAGATCTAATCTTAACCTTTCAGAAAACCATAAGAACTAGGTGATAATCAGGCGAATTCTCAAAATTTTCAATTTCTTAAGAAAATCATAAATTTTTACTATAGCGCAGGTTATTCAAATATTTATTTGACCACGTGAATCCCATTAGCTTTTCAAATGGTTTAAAGGTTCGGAAGTTCTAATCTTAACCTTTCAGAAAATCATAAGAACTAGGTGATAATCAGGCGAATTCTCAAAATATTCAATTTCTTAAGAAAATCATAAATTCTTACTATAGCGCAGATAATTAAAATATTTATTTGACCACGTGAATCCCATTAGCTTTTTAAATGATTAAGAGGTTCGGAAGTTCTAATCTTAACCTTTCAGAAAATCATAAGAACTAGGTGATAATCAGGCGAATTCTCAAAATATTAAATTTCTTAAGAAAATCATAAATTCTTACTATAGCGCAGGTTATTAAAATATTTATTTGACCACGTGAATCCCATTAGCTTTTTAAATGATTAAAAGGTTCGGAAGATCTAATCTTAACCTTTCAGAAAACCATACAGAACTAGGTGATAATCAGGCGAATTCTCAAAATTTTCAATTTCTTAAGAAAATCATAAATTTTTACTATAGCGCAGGTTATTCAAATATTTATTTGACCACGTGAATCCCATTAGCTTTTCAAATGGTTTAAAGGTTCGGAAGTTCTAATCTTAACCTTTCAGAAAATCATACAGAACTAGGTGATAATCAGGCGAATTCTCAAAATATTCAATTTCTTAAGAAAATAATAAATTCTTACTATAGCGCAGTTAATTAAAATATTTATTTGACCACGTGAATCCCATTAGCTTTTTAAATGATTAAGAGGTTCGGAAGTTCTAATCTTAACCTTTCAGAAAATCATACAGAACTAGGTGATAATCAGGCGAATTCTCAAAATTTTCAATTTCTTAAGAAAATCATAAATTTTTACTATAGCGCAGGTTATTCAAATATTTATTTGACCACGTGAATCCCATTAGCTTTTTAAATGGTTTAAAGGTTCGGAAGTTCTAGTCTTAACCTTTCAGAAAATCATACAGAACTAGGTGATAATCAGGCGAATTCTCAAAATTTTCAATTTCTTAAGAAAATCATAAATTCTTACTATAGCGCAGGTTATTCAAATATTTATTTGACCACGTTAATCCCATTAGCTTTTCAAATGGTTTAAAGGTTCGGAAGTTCTAATCTTAACCTTTCAGAAAATCATAAGAACTAGGTGATAATCAGGCGAATTCTCAAAATATTAAATTTCTTAAGAAAATCATAAATTCTTACTATAGCGCAGGTTATTCAAATATTTATTTGACCACGTTAATCCCATTAGCTTTTCAAATGGTTTAAAGGTTCGGAAGTTCTAATCTTAACCTTTCAGAAAATCATAAGAACTAGGTGATAATCAGGCGAATTCTCAAAATATTCAATTTCTTAAGAAAATCATAAATTCTTACTATAGCGCAGTTAATTAAAATATTTATTTGACCACGTGAATCCCATTAGCTTTTTAAATGATTAAGAGGTTCGGAAGTTCTAATCTTAATCTTTCAGAAAATCATACAGAACTAGGTGATAATCAGGCGAATTCTCAAAATTTTCAATTTCTTAAGAAAATCATAAATTTTTACTATAGCGCAGATAATTAAAATATTTATTTGACCACGTGAATCCCATTAGCTTTTTAAATGATTAAGAGGCTCGGAAGTTCTAATCTTAACCTTTCAGAAAATCATACAGAACTAGGTGATAATCAGGCGAATTCTCGAAGTATTCAATTTTTGAATAAAATATTATTTTCTTTGGACGGAAAAGATTATTTATTTTAACTACGCCAATTCGAAAAATGTTTTTTTTTAAAGATAATTTCAATTGGAAAACTTTTCAAATATTTCATTATTTCGCCTAAATGTCATTTTTATTTAATTTTTACCAATACAAACATACTTTCGTTTGTTTTTGTTGGTTTAGGACTAGTTTAGGTCTAACTTCAAAAGCGTTACATATAGTGCATATAATTTTAATTGAAAATTTCGTGATACTAATTTAATATCACAAAACTATTTAATATGTAATTTACTATACATTATATATGCAGTTTTATATGCAGAAATTTTAAATATATATACTTGGCTATCAGGATAGTAGTAATTATTATGATAAAATCTATATAGTATCTAGTACTCACTGAAATACACGTGCATTAAAAAAATACTACCATTAGTTTTGTGAATTCGAGTTTAGCACAAATTTGAGCATTTTGGCTGTTCAGTTTAAAAGTTTATTTACAGTGAATTGTTATTTAAATTATACAATTAAGTGTAAGAGTAAGAATTTTGATTAAAAACAAATTGAAATGAATAACTTGTCGGCCGGAAGAGATCATTTGAGTGTTGGGAATTGCGTGAGGGCCATTACATTAGTTGAAGAAGGAACAACTCAGTCTTACGTCGCACAACTGTTAAGAGTGGACCAATTCACAATATCAAGAGTGATCAAACGATTCTAGGTTAATAGACAGTATCATCGTCGTGCTGGTAGTGGGAGAAATCGGCGTACAACACTCGCTGAGGATATAACTGGACGTAGCATCAAGTCAGTCCTAATTGGATCCCGAGATGCGCCCATTAGTGAAAGGACCGTGCGTCGACGAATCAAGGAATCCAATTTGACTGCAACAAGGCCAGCCTTATGTCCAGAGTTGACTACAGCACACCGCAGAACTCGTTTAACATTTGCTCTCGAACATGAAGACTGGACAATGAAACAATGGGCCAATGTTTTGTTCTCCGACGAGTCTAGATTTTGCCTTGGAACATCAGACCGTTGGATGAGAGTTTATCGTCGGTCTTCGTTTTCGATTAAATTTTATTTAATAATAGATATTTCGTTGAGAATTCTCCTTATAAATGAAGCAAAAAGAATTATGCGTTTTTTTTTGTCCATAAGTATATATGAAGGAAGTAATTGAGGTGACAGATGGGGATTCCATCACTGGGAAGTGAGCTATTAATATTATAATTTACTGGCATTCGCCAGTTCATTTGATCTCATGTTATTGCATTAAGTGTAATGAAGTCGACTCTATATTGATGGATGGCGATGGTGCGCTAGACTTGGATACATTTTTTATATTTGCCATGGAACGTCTTGATATTATTTGCTTTATAATAGAAATGTAGTCGATGCCGTTCTAGTATTTAGTGGAATGTATCCAATGCGATTTTATTTTTCGTTTGCCGATTTTTGATTTCTTATCGCCCGGTTCTTATTCTTATCGTTGAACGCTTTATTTTTTTGTCCGAATGAAATTTATCGTTATGCAAATCGTAACTGTATTGCCACATAAATTTAAATTTACGCAAACTGGCGTTTAACTTGACGATTTAGAAGCCATTCCGTTGGAAGTTTTCACCCACAATCAATTCAAAAAATTGATTTTGATATTAAATGTGCTCAATTTCTAAATGTAAATTTAATTGATACACCATTTAGGTGGTCCTCAATTAGGTGCACACCATATTTTCCCGAAGAATTATCATTAATGCCATTTTCCCGGCCGTCATTGGTGCTGGATTCGCTTTTCGCTCTGTGTGACAAATGATGACACAAACAATGTGACTGTTAGTCGAAGAGAGAAAATTATTTTTACACTTCTAAAAAATTTTAATTTTTACACAAAAATATTTTTTTCAAATTTAGAGCCATCTATTATAAATCTATTGGCGAATGTGGGAACTATTTCAGGAGTATTGTCACAAAAATGGTCTCTAGCTGTCGTTTCTGTAGTATTCTGTGATACAGTGTTCTAAAAAATGCTATTCTCAAACTGAAGACTTTTTGTCGCTGTAAATCAATACGTTAACAACTCGCCACTGTACCAAATTGTATATCGTTTGATGGCAGCACACTAAAATTTGCTTTGTTTGTATATCATAAAAATATTGAATTTTAATTAAATTAATTAAGACTTAAATAAAAATAAGAATTTATTGTACAGTTGTCAAATAACATACTAGTACAGTTGGTGACATTCGCTTGTATACCATAACAATAATATTTCTGTGTAAATTATTTGCTAAAAATTATTTGCTTCGACTGTACGTGTATGTATTACATTATCAACCTTTAGGCGTATATAAGAAAAGTGAAAAATGATCTCTAACAAATACATTTTATCTAAAAGCTCAAAAATTACAATCGGCATTAGCTTCAACTTTTGTTGGTAAAGATATTTTATTTTAATCAATGCCATCTGTTTTGGGGCCAAAGCACTCACTGCCTTTTTGCGGTTCTTTTTTCCCGTCCTTTTTTACGCATTTATGCCAAATCGAAAACGTACGGCTATATAGGACCAATTTTTTTAAAGTTACCATCTGCGCATTGCATAGCTCCATGACAGTTTATAGTACTAGACATGGAAGATGGGTCGGCCCATAAATTTAGCACGCCGGTATGGGGTCGTAATTGTGTTCCTTTTAATCACAGATCGTAATCTGTTGATGAAAATTTCCTTTTCCACCTGCCTCTATCAGGATTCGAGCACGGTACCTCCAAACGCCAAAGCTTTAACCACTGTGCCATTTGATCGGTTCAACGAAATCTTGATATGCAATTTTATGTCATAAAATTTAATGCTGCAAAGTTACAGAACAAAACCTCTTTACAGATTTTACAGTTACAGAGCTTATACATACAGTTTGTGAATAGACCAAATTTTGTTGAAATCTGTCACTTCCGATACACCAATTTCAGTCAAATTTCTCTAAAAACCGGTAAACTCGTGCGAATCCGTCAGTACTATATACCTTACAGCCCAGACGGATTGTGTGAAAGCTTGAGTTATAAAAGTTATGGGAGCTACCGGTTTTTGTTAATTTACCGAGTGATAAGCGGGGCTCCACCGAGTACACGAAACATTACGTTGCGACAAAATATTGCTGAGGCAAGAAGTCACGATTGGTGTTGCTTTTCTTTCCATGTTATAAGTGCTTTTGTTTAAAATGACTTCAGCTGAAGCGACCATTCCCCTATAATGCCGGCAATTATGCCCCAAAACATTAAAATATTATTTAAAGCTACGAAAATTTACCAAAATAGAAAATGTTACTGTATTTGTTTTTGTTGTTGAAATGCTGTCAAGGGCTTGCACCAAACTAGTCTACTCTGATTTTTTTTAAACTGCTCTGTAAACCACTTCAAACTGATCTGAACCGGTCTAAATTGAATTGAATCGCTTTCGTACATTCTATTGTTGTCTAGGGATGATTTAAATTCAAAATATTTTTACAGAATCTTGAAATTAGCCATAAAATTGAAAATTAGTTCAGTAGCACCAAAACGGAAAACTTTTACAGTTGAGAAATCATTTATGGCCCTTAGAGCTCGATGTGGAAGAAATTTTTATGTCATGAAACATTTAAAATTTCAACCCGTCTGGGTATAACGACGTTCTTTTTTTTGTAACTTAGCGGCTATTTTAAGTGAATTTCGCATAATATGTGTGGTTAGGGTTTGTTGGTGATAAAAACAGATGGTAATACGAATTTAAAATTTGAAAATAATTTGGAATACCTTCAATTATTTTAACATACTACTCTCACCTATTTGTTTTGAAACAATTTAATTTTAGCTTCCAAAATATTGCTAAGCCCTAATTTAAACTATAAAATGAATACCTTGTACTGATGGTGCCAGAGGTGTCCATAACGTCGATCACGGTCGACTTAGTCGATTTTTTCAAATTTCGAGTAATTTAATTGAGTGAGAATATCATTCAAAATCGAGAAAAAGATCGCGAAAAAATATTGTTTGGAAAGTAGATGCCTCAAAAAATTAGTGGACACGTCTGGTCTTCGCTATTTTTGACACCATCATGTACGTAGACAATTTCGAATACGAGTAGATGCACAACACTACAATTAATGATCAAAAAATTCTAGAGAAAATCCTAGTCCATGAATTTTCCCTAAATTTCCTACGAGTATATAGTCTCAGTACGACCTAAGCTATTAGGAAAACAACCGAAAGTATTGGATACAGTGGAAGAAATGGCGGAAAGACGGAATATTGTTAAATTTCAAGATTTCATGTACCGAGTTCCTTTACTTTTAATATTTTATTCCGCTGAGATGTTTTATTTAGAGAAAAAATTGATACATAAAATGAATACAAATTTCCGCTGGTAATTACATAAAAAATATATTCTCTTTACTGATATCAATCTCTTATTTCTACCTCGCAATCTCTTATTTTCCGCTGTCTAATTTTCGCTATCTTATACAGCATCGATTTGATAGTACATATTGCATCGACACAATAAAGAAGACTTTGGAAGTGTAGGAAATCTTCAGGAACTAAAGTAATCCTTATATATTAAACAATAAAGTTATTATAACTACTAGCAAAATTTACGAATTAATGCTGGAATCTACGTAAGCTCTGGTCAAAGAAGTTTTTGAGTAACCGGAGTAAAAACAGAGCCTCCTAAATATAAGTGCCGTAAGATTCCGCCATTTTTTCATGAACCAATCAGTGTATTTTAATATTTTTTTAGAAGCATTTTTTTTTGTATAAAAAATTAAGTCATATTACGTCGAGTTAACGCAAAAACATTTAAATTAGTTAACATTTAAAAACAAAATTTTTTTTTTGTAAAAAGTAAATTTTGTTTAAATTAGTCCAGGGCATTTAGATCAAAATCGACGGGGAAAGTGGAAATTTTTAGAGACAGCAGATATCGAGAAACGGTTTTCTGCATTGTGTTCAGGAAGGTCCCAGGAAAAAAGTCTATATCGTCTGGTTTAGGCATTTTTTGAAAAATGCCTTCTGGATGCCGGAAAATGCTTTTCCAATTGCATCATTACTTGCACCATTATAGGAACAACTCGTAACTCGGAAAAATCGCTGGCAGATCGTTACTCGGGCGTTTTCGGGGCTACCGAATTCGATTCTGGCATTAGAATTACCCGGGGGTGCACGGGGGGTGCGCGGGGCGAATTGGGGGAGAAATGGCAGCGTGCGTGAAAATCGCTCTTAACTCGTTACTCGGGGGTTTTAGGGGATGCCGAATTCAATTCTGGCATTGGAATTACCCCGGGGCGCTCGGAAGCTGTCTGGGGTGACTGGGGCGGAAATGGCCGTGTCCATGAAAATCACTCCAAAATCGTTATTCGGGGGGTTTTCGGGGATGCCGAATTCAATTCTGGCATTAGAATTACCCGGGGGTATGAATAATAAAAATTTTGATTGAATATTAAATAAATAAATATTACACATATTATAAAAACAATTGCTTTGGAAGTCTTTTGTGCCTCGAAATTGGATTTGAAAAAGGCGCCAAAGCTATAAAGAGGGTGAAGTATTGTTACCACGGGGACCGGTGCGAACAGAAATAGTCGGTATCGAATGAAGAAAAAAATATGGGCCAGTTCCCGCGCGCAGTCGGCGTCTGTGTGGCATCAGTATTACATCTGTTGTTTAGGATCACGTTGCTTTTCCGTTGTATGTAAATACAGTGCTACAGTAATCAAGTTTCTTGGATTTTGTATTTTTTTTTGGTGTTTGAGTTTTGTCCGGCACTCTTATACCACGTTGGTTTTTTGTTATACATCGGTTTGCAGACATATTTAAGCAAACACATGTATCCATCGATAATTTAATAGATCATGGGTTTCGCCTAGCTTTGGCTCTTTACGGGGCACCTAAAGACGTGCGCACGTGCGATAAACCTGCGATTGAGCTCGTCCAAAGCTATCGAGCAAAAATATATGCTGAAGCCACCAATTCTAAAAAAGTCGATCTTGCACGCATAATCCCGACTGCCAATGCGTTAACCGAGCATATCAAGCGTGTCTATTTCCAAGTACAGGCTTGGTATGGTTCACAAGGTCAAAACGAGGCCTTAGATCCGTTGGAATGGGGGTGAAACTTGGTGGATGGAGAGCTCAGTCCTGTCACCATGACCCAGGAAGCCGGTCCCAAGGATATTTTAAGCAAAATTTCATGTTCTTGTGAAACCGACTGTGACACGAGGTGCGGGTGCCGTCGAAGTGGGTTGGAGTGCTCAGTTGCATGCAAGCATTGCGATGGCAATTGCTCAAACCAAAAAGGCACTTCCAACGGGGCCGAGAATAGTGACGAGGAAGAAGAAGAAGAAGGAGAAGAAGAAAAAGAGTTTGAACAAGATGTTTAGTGTTTAAGTTAAAAATTTAAGTTTATAATGAATAGTTCAAGATTAATAAAAACTCCTATTTGTTATTTGAATAAAATATTATTTTCATAATTTGTGATTTTTCACTTTCTCCTTTACCATTTCCCACAGAGCCATCCCCGAGCGCCCCGGGGAAGTCTAATTGAAGAATTGAAGAATTGAATTCGGCATCCCCGAAAACCACCGAGTAACGATTTTGGAGTGATTTTCATGGACGCTGCCATTTCCGCTCAGTCACCCCAGACAAACCCACAGAGGGACCCCCAAGCGCCTTAGGGGAAGTCTAATGCCAGAATGGAATTCGGCATCCCCGAAAACTACCGAGTAAGGATTTTTCTAGCGATTTTCATGGACGCTGCCATTTCCCCCCAATCACCCCCAGACAACCCCACAGAGTCACACCGAGCGCCCCGGGGAAATCTTATGCTAGAATTGAATTCGGCATCCCTGAAAACCCCCGCGTAACGATTTCCGAGCGATTTTTCCGAGTTTCCAGTCGTTCCTATAATGGTGCAAGTAATGATGCAATTGGAAAAGCATTTTCCGGACCAGAAGGCATTTTCCAAAAAAGGCCTAAACCAGACGATATAGACTTTTTCCCTGGGACCTTCCGGAGTACAATGCAGAAAACCTCATCTCGAAATCTGCTGTCCCTAAAAATTTCCGCTATGTTTCCTAACTTCCCTGGACTAAAATGTGTATGTAAAGAAATTAGTATAGTGTGTTCCATCAAAAGTTTCAGCGTTATTTTTCCAAAACAAAAGTTGGTTAAAAAATTCTTTTGGAATAGCAATGTAATATGGGGGTGGTTATTGAGTTTTCGATTATATTTCAACATTGATGAACAAACTTCGAAAATTGTTTTTTCGTTATTATTGTTAAAAATCATCGCAACAAATTCGAAGCCTATATTGTTTCATCCTGTAGTTTAAACAAAACAGAACTTCATAAAATAAAAACATTATTATTTTTTAAAGCTTTTCGCAATTACTAAACCAATCAAAAGATGTCGCTAAGTATAAATTAAAAAAAAAAAAAACAATAGTAACAAAAATTTGAATATTTTAAAACCCATATGTTTGTTTAGAAAATTTAACAATTCATTATTTATAATGCCTGGTTCAATAGATTATGGTGATCTCCTGGAACTGAGAATAACGCAACACGAGCGAATTGGATTGAAAAAACAACAAAAATTTGGTAAAATTATGACATTTATGTATTATTGTTTAAAAACGCGCAGCAACTATGATAGTGAATATTCTGCGACGAAAATTTTTATTTACGCCAATCGCATTATAAATAAAAATTATAATTGTTTTGAGTTTTATTAATTATGTATGTTAAATTATTATATTAAAGATTTTGCGCTTAACTTAATAATGGTTTATCATAGGACTGACTATGGTAAAAATGAACCTGTATCTAGGATGCTTCACGAGGCTAACCAATTCTCCCACTTCATTGATTTTAATATGACGAAACGCACTTTAAAACAACTTTTTTATTTAACTTGACTGGTTTGGCCTTTAATATTTTATAACTTTTATAACATTTTGTTTTGTTACATTTTATTTTGTTTTATTTATCAAATTTTATGAAATTTTATCAGTTGACTGCTATATTTTTCAATTTTAATTTGCTTGTACTAAGCAGACTCAACCTCTGTTCTCCATCCGTCCGCGACGGGTATCGTTTTGCTTAGCTGTTCACCTAGTTTGCCTCTTAATAATCAGATTTGATTTTAATACTAATACAGATTTTCCCGCTTGCTACTTTTCTTTAATTTCACAGGTTAAGCAGTTCGATATCCATGTTTATAATCACTGGAATTATACTCAAAAGAATTCATTCTATTTTGTGCTGTTGTGGGGCCAACACGCAATAGAAATAAATAAATTTAATAAAAATAAAAATAAAAATTATATTCTTTTGTTGTTTATTGTAATAAAAGTGGTCATAAAAAATACTAGAAGAATAATATAATTATAAATAAAAAATTAAAAATAAGTTACTTCTGCTTTGTGGAAATAATAAAAAAGTGAAATTAACAGTTCTATAATATGTTTAAACGTTAATCTACGAACAGTATCATGGCTTGTAGTATTTGTAATGTGAAGTTCATGAAGAATGAGCAATATTTATTTTGCGGTAAATGTTTACAAAATTTCCATTCAAAGTGCGTTGGACTAACTAACGAATATGTGAAATTTATTAAAAAAGAAAAAACTAACTGGAAATGTGAAAATTGTGACCGTATTGGTCGCAAAGATCGAAATGATGATTCGTTAATCTCGGGGACAGCGACTCCTCGTGCTATGAATAAAAAAGTGGGTGAAAAGGGTGCTTCTGATTTACCTGTTGAAGATTTACAGCCTATTCCAATTACTGCTAACCAAACTGAACCTACCGTAACATTATCTGTGTTATATAACGAGTTGTTGGACTCAAAGTCGTTGAATAAAACCTCATTTACTGCTGTAAATGAGCGACTGTCAAAGCTGGAAGGTCTATGCCAACTGTTTAATGAAGTTCTGGAGGAGAACCTAAAGTTGAAGTTTGAAGTTGGAGTGCTGCAGGATAGATTGGCGCAGTTGGAAAAAAATCAAAATCAAAATGTTATTGAGATAAATGGAATACCTCAACTTCAGAACGAGAATGTTATTAATACTGTAGTTAATTTAGTGAAAACTGGCTTGGAGTGCAACATTGAGAATAACAATATTGACTATTGTTATCGTAAAAAAAACAGAAATAACAGTAAAGAAGGAGCAATTGTAGTAAAATTTGTCAGCCGCTTTATAAAAGATGAAATCATGAAGTCAAAAAAGAAAAAACAGTTGACAGTTAACATTTGTGGATTTAATTCAAATGAACGGGTTTTTATTAATGATTGGATGTCATCAAAAGCTAAAAAAATCTTGTATGCTGCAAAGAATGTGATGAGAGATAAAGGTTTTAAATATGTTTGGGCCCGAAATGGAAATGTATTGGCAAGGAAAACCGACGGGAGTGAAATCATCAGGATTAATGAACTGGGTGACCTCGATTCTTTATTATAGTCTTTATTATATTTTTATTTCTTTTACATAATTGTCTGTAATTTTTTTTAGTGTATAATGACTTTAATTCGAGGAGTAAATAGAAATAGAAGTAAAAGTGATTCCACCTCCGTTGGTAACAAGTTTGATGCAAGTGATTTAGCATTTTTAATAATTCACCAAAACATTAGAAGTCTAAAGGCAAATGGTGATTATTTCTTTGCAAATATATCGACCTTAAAAAACCTGCCAAAAATAATATTACTATCGGAAGCTTGGGTTAACAGTGCTGAATTAAATAGTTTTGAAATTCCTGGCTATTCTATATTAGATGGATGCAACAGTAAGAATCGGTCTGGTGGTTTGGTTGGTTATGTGTCTAACAATGTGTCTTATAGTTATACGTCTTTAAACCTGAAAACATGTGATGTATTAAGCATAGTGTGCTCTATAAATGGCAAGCAGTTTAATGTTCTAGGAGTGTATCGTTACCATAAATTTGATGCGAACTTATTTATAGCAGAATTCGAACAATTAATATCTAGGATTAGTGCCCAAAATCTAATCGTAACGGGTGACTTCAACATAAATTTATTAAATACTATAGACGATAACGAAATAGCATTAAGGTATCTAGGTATGATGAACTCTTACGGTCTGCAATCGCTTATTAATGTCCCAACCCGAATTCAAAATACATCTTCCACTTGTATCGACCATCTGTTTGTTAGGGTTAAACCATGTAATAATTTCCAGCTTGAATCTGAATCACATGACTATAAAATTACAGATCACCATCTTATTTCATTGAATATAATCTCAGGCTCGAATAGTTTCGAGCCTGATGAAGTTCGAAATAACTTTAAAATAATTGATTTTTATAGTTTAAATGTAGGCCTAGCTAAAGAAACTTGGAGCGAAGTGTATTCGGAGAGTGATATTAACATTGCGTTTAATAAATTTATAGATATCCTGGTATATCATATAAACTCTAGCAAATCGGATAGAAACCTAAGTTGTAAGAAAAATACACCCATTAAAAAGTGGATGACCAAGTGCATCTTAAAAGAAATTAAAATAAAAAACGCATTAAGTAACAAGCTAAATAGGCATCCTACTAATTGTAAATTAAAAGCTAAAGTCGAGAAGATGACGAGAGATTTAAAACTAAAGATTAAACAGGCAAAGTCTAATTTCTATCAAACCAAATTTTTGGATTCAAAATATGATATTAAATCTCAATGGACATTGGTTGATTCAAATATTGGGGAAAGGAAGCAGAATAGTAATTGTTTTTTAAAACAAATCAACTCAGATGGAATTGCGAATAATTTCAATAAATATTTTGTTGAGGTTGCAAATAATATTAAACAAGATATAATTTGCGCACCCTTTAATCCTTTAACTGACTCTACATTAGTATATGATCATATTGAGCCTGTCTCTATCTTCTTAAATCCTATTACTGAATATGAATTGGAGGTAACAATTAGAAATTTAAAAAATAAATATTCGTGCGGAGATGATGAAGTTAACTCATTTGTCTTGAAAAAAATAGCTAAAAATGTATTGCCCATTTTAGTATTTTTGTTCAACAAGAGCTTTGAGTGCAGCATTTTTCCAGAGAGACTTAAATTGGCTCATGTAATTCCTATTCATAAAAAAGGGGATATTAATGTGTTAGGTAACTATCGTCCAATAGCTCTACTCTCAGTGTTCTCAAAACTTTTAGAAAAATGCATGAAGTCTAGAATTATTGCTTTCCTGGACAAGACTTGTTTCTTGTCAAAAAACCAGTTCGGGTTCAGGAAAAACTTAAGCACTGAAGATGCTTTGATCCAATTTCTAAATTCCGTTTATGATAACATAAATCAAAGTAGCCTAGTGTCAGCTAGCTTTATAGATATAAAGAAGGCATTTGATACAGTTGATCACCAGCTTCTGTTGTATAAACTGGAGGTTGCAGGAATAAGAGGTGTTGTCAATAATTGGTTCCAATCATACCTTACTGGTAGGAAACAAATAGTTCGTCTCAAGCATGGAATTAGTGATTCACTATATGTAACGAGTGGGGTCCCTCAAGGTTCAGTGTTGGGCCCGATACTTTTCTTGATCTATATTAATTCAATCTTTTCGCTAAAGTTAAATGGGATGTGCACTGGTTTTGCTGATGACATTGCACTCTCTTATGCTTCTAAAGATAAAGTATCATTATTAAATTTCATGAATTCTGATTTTGGGCAACTGAGAAGATGGTTTGATATACACAGTATGTTTTTGAGTGAAAAATCGAATGTTATGTTTTTTAAAGTTCCAAAATTTGACTCATTTAGAGATAAAATAATATATCATAGTGCGACGTGTGTTAATGCTTTAAATCTGTTGTATAATGAGAGTGCAAATTGCGAGACCACTTGTTTAAATTTAGAATCTGTGGACAATTATAAGTACTTAGGTATTCTAATTGATAGTAACCTAAATTTTAAAAATCATATGGCCCAACTGTGCAAGTATACAAACGCTGCAAATCGAAAGTTATACCTACTCAGAGGTTTATGTTCCTTACCAGTCTCAAGGTCAGTATATTTCGCATTAGTACACTCCAAAATTCAATACGGCATTACTTGTTGGGGTGGCATCTATTATAGTTCCCTTAAACCATTGCTGGTTTTGCAGAAGTATAGTATTAGAATAATCTTTAAGAAGAAAAAATTAGAGTCGGCGTTACCACTTTTTCGAATTTGCAAAATTCTTCCACTGAGATACCTTTATATATTTAAAGTATTAAAACTGTTCTATATGCGCAGCGGGAACCTTAATATTAAAGTAAACAAGTATCAATTGAGGAATAAAAAAGACTGTGTTATTCCATTTACAAATAAAGAACTCATTAAAAAGTACTATATAACCACTGCACCGAAGTTGTTTAATGCACTCCCTACTGATATTAAAGCTATAGGAACTTTAAGTTTATTTCTAAAAGAAGTGAAGAATTGGCTATTAAAGCTAGATGAAGTGGAATCACTTTTTTCTTCTCTAATTTAAAGTCGTTTACCTTTTTATATTTTGTATCTAATAATTACTTCAAAATTTCATATTCACTTGTATTATTTACGCAAAGAAAACAATAAATAAGTAAAATAAACTTCATATAGATAAACTCATTATAATGCCCCACTAACAATACTTTTATTAATAAAATAGTAGGGAAGGTGATTTCAACACTAATCTTGCAGATTAAAGAAATCTCCTAATTTCTATTCAGCTATCTGTTATTAATAAAAACTTAAATTTGTGCTAGTTGTATTTTTCATAAATGTATTTATAGACTTATTTTGTATACAACAACTTTTATAAATTAATTTTGTAATTTTGCTAATCTTAATAATACAAATTGTTAAACACTCTTACTGAAATAGAAATAAATAAATAAATAACTAAATAAAATAAATAATAATAATACAGATGGAGACTCCCCGCGCGCGGTTGGGAGGGGTAATAGGTCGTTGGGAATTATTATTATTAAGTTAAGCGCGAAATCTTAAATTTATTATAGAGACATCTGTAAACGGATTTTTAAATTACAGAAAGCTCAGTTTTGCAATCGCATAAAATTTAAATTTTCTACGTTTTGTTATTTTTGTAATTATATTTAAATAAGAAATTGAACGATGTCAACGATGTTATACACATTTCCAGTAAATAAATTTTGATGAAAATTTTTTATTATATGAATAATAATTAATTATTGTTTTAACAACGTCTACGTTTTTCAACTTTATTAACTTACTTTACTAACCTACACAACTAAACGGAATGTTCATTTTTATAGAAATTAGAAATTTATGCTCTGCTTTTATATTTAATAATTAAATATTACACGATGATGGCTGGTTTTCAAATATGTGTTTGTTGAATATTTTATTAAAAATATAAAATTAAAATTTAGATGATTTGTTCAATTTTTTATTTATACATTTATGTTCAAAAATTTTCGAATTACCACAGTTACTTATAGTAACACAATAAAAGCTTCTCCTCTATTTTAAGCTCTCATTTTAATATTACGGCTCTTTAAAATCATACATGGCTCTGATAAAAGACGCTTAAAATAATTTGTATAATTTTTCAAAATAAATTTTACTGGTGATGATGTTTGGCATCGAATTCAATATAAAAAAGAATTAATTTAAAAAACTTACACTAAGAGGAATCTCAGTTTTCCAAAATAAGTTAATTCTATTTTCAAATTTAATATGTATTGTTTTATTTAATTATTAGATGTGCAAGTAGATAATTGTTACAAAGATTAATTATCGAAATATTCGCCATTACCATATAATGTTTTGTCATTATTTTATCAAGAGATGAGGAATGCCTTCGCGATAGAAACTTGGTCGTTTCGAAGCAAAACAGTCGTCGAGCCATTTTTGCACTTCTTCGACTTGCATGAAAAGCTGGTCTTTCTAGGATGACATCGATCTGAATATGTGGTGAGAGGGAGCCAAATCAGGAGAATAGGCCACATGTGTAAATTTTAAAACTATTCAGCATAAGGAGAAGATGAGTTCCTGGGTTGATTTTGCTGTATGTGGACAAGCTTTGCCCATATCAACTTGTTCAGCTGTAACATTTGGCCAGGTTCCAGAAACTCGTAGTAAATGGCTCCTTTCAAATCCCACTAGACACACAGTACACTTTCTTGGCATGAAAATTCGTTTTCGCAACTGATGTTGATGGGTGGCCTGGATCCACCCATCGTTTTCTGTGGTTACGATTATCGTACAAAATCCACAAATCGTACAAATTATCGAGTAACTCCTAACGGGGTCGTCCTCAAGACTAAAATTGCCATCACGAAATCTTGCAAACCACTTTTTTACTGTTGAATGCTCACTCTAAGTAGACTTAATCAATTCTAAAGCTTGAGCAGCATTTTTGTTCATTTGAAAATAGATTAGAATGCAATGATGTAAATATTATTGTCTCTTAATATTGATGCAAACGTCAGCTTGTAACTGACCGAAATTAATCTTATAAAAACAGCAATGACTATAAGCTACATATTATATCTAAAATGGCGGGAGGTTTGGATGCGTTCAAGTATATTTTAATGCAACCAACTTCAGAGCCGAGTTTCTACTTGCACTCCTAATATTTTTGTAGTGGTAATAAGCAGATATACTACACACCTCATTACCCTTGAGCCACCTTGAATTGTGTATTCCATCTGATATGACTTAGACATTATTTTGCAAAATGTATTAAAAAATATTAAAAACCACGTGTTGCATCACTTCCGGTAATATATAAAATCAATAAAAATTAAATAAAATTAATTATAAAATGTCGAGTATAAAGAATATTAGTCACATAATGTAGGAGTACGTCATACGACTATATTTAGTTTACATTAAATTCCAAACCTCAATAACAATGTATGACACTGCATGTAATAACAATAATAATTGTATTTCACCCGGAAATGTGATTTGTAAACACACGTTCATTACATTTTCCGGATGATTTCGAACCTACGATTTTTTTTAGTATTAAAATCCGCGATGTTGATGACAACGACTCATACGATGTACCAAACGTTGTCACAAATTTCAATATCGATAACCTTATTTCCGTGCAAACATTGAACTTCCCTCGCACATATACATACACAAACATGTATGTTAATTTGTAAATTCCAAATAATTTATGTAGTCAAATATTGAAAGAGATCACATATTAACGAGAGACCGCGAGATCTCATCTTACACACGTCTAACATAAAAGGGAATTCTGTTTACCAACCGTATCATAGAACAAGTAAAAGTTAATAAAATAATTTAGATATTAGTAATTTAGTAATTCGAATATGATACATTTCAATCCAACATAAAATCCAACCGACATATTACATTACGGTAAGTCAAACCGTGCAAAATTGATCATCTTCACTACATTTTATTGTTTTCTTAAAAAACGAGCAAAAATACCAAAAACGCAATGAAAATACAATAAACCAACAAATATATACTTGAGGGGCTTAAGTAGTGCTATAAATCACACGTTAAGTGCTTTAAAGGTAGAATAAAAAAAAAAGTAACATTACTACAAAATTTAATGAAAGAACGAACTTCTATCATAAAACAATACTTAAGAAAGGTATAAAAACGTAAATAACCTCTTAAGACGACGACGACGACGACGCACACAAGAAAAGGAATTTCAAATTCTCGTTTTGTGTATAAAACGTTGTTGTGTTTTTGCTGCTTATGAAATCCTTACCTGGCGCCAATCCCCTAATTGAATTATATGATTCACCATATGAATCCGAGTCATTTTCATTCATAATAAAAATCCTTGGAATTTTTTTGCTTCTTAAGATGAGATATTATGGTTGTGTGACGATCGGTCACCTTATATACACATATTTATATAACGATCAATCATATGATGGCATTAAATACGGCGGTCAGCCAAAATTTGTTTAATTAATAAAAAAACGAAAACAAATAAAACATCAAAACCCCTAATACATAATTGCAGGCACGCGCAAACCAAAATCCACTGACTATACACATCTCAAGATAGTTTCTCGTCTTTAATTTTGTTATTTATTTAATTTTTTTTTTTCGTTGTTGTTTCTTAAACACAGATACTATAAGATTTTAAGATAAGATAAATAACAAAACAAAATTTTTTTTTTATCACATTCACAAAAGGAGACGAAAATCATGAGGTTATTTCTTAATGTTGATGTTAATATGTGATGAAAAAAGGCAGAGACTAATTTAATTGGAATTAAATTGTTTAAAAAACGAAAAAAAAAAATACCTAACTAATTTTTAGTGATCAATTTATGTCAAATTAGTGATGTTTATTTTAGGTAAATATCCGATGATTCAAGACAGGAAATTATACGAGTGGATTTTTAGTTTATTGGACTTGTGACTGTGACAGTGACGTTTGGATGTAACGTGCCTCAAAATAAAATACATACATAAAAAGGTGTATTATAGTGCGAATGAATTGGGTACAAACATTAAAATAGAAATATACTAAGATTGTATTATACCGTTAACTATTCGGTGGTTATATATTAGTCGGTTTCGACTGAGTCGGATTCCAGATCAAAATTATCAGTGAACAAATATTGCTCGGATAGTAAACTTTCACTGTCGTGATTAAAATAATAGTTACAGAGGAAGTTTACTAGTGATCCGTGATATTACGACGACACAGGTAGAATCACGTACATGTAGTTATTCCACGATTCTATCCCCATTTGTGCTTGTGTGAAGTTAACCCAGCCGAGAATTGAATAGAAATGACGTTAAATACGCAAAAACTAAATTTGTCGTTTTTAACATTTGCGCATTTTAGCCATGCAACCGACGTTATATCTATAGAACTCGTATTTGAAGTAAAATTATGTTTAAATTGAGTCCTGGACCAAATATATATATTCACGTCGTGTTTAAACGAAAGTGACGGACCCTGTATTGGAAATCCCCTTTTCTAAGTTTGATTGTAATATAAGTTAATTAAAGATTAAAGGCGGATTCAGTGTTGCCCTCGTTCGTTTATTCATTCATGCATTCAAACAATTTTTGGACCAACCATCTCTTGTGAAAAATTGCAGAACGTCATTTTGATATGATTGGTCAAAAAAAAAGAGCGAGTCCATTAGTACTCTCAAGGAGATGTGTAAATAAATAATGTACGGAAGGGAAATAGGCATCGGTCATCAAGATGAGTGTATATAGTTTCAAATCATCAAAATTCGTGGGTAGATCGATAGGTAAACGACAAATGTTAGTTATCGATCGTCGCAGAATACCATTTTTTGTTCAAAGTGTAACAATTCTTACTAAATCGTCACTACATTCATGCAACTTAACTATTTTACCCGCATTTACCAATTAATAGGCGATATCCATTCATCCTTTACCAATACTAGATTATGAACTTATTCGCTTTAGTTTTTAACCACTTGGGACCACTTGGATCGATATTTTATTTCCTCAATAATTTCACGCCATTTTCTAGGGAAGTTAAACATAGATACTGCATCTGAGGTGAAACGACCCAAAGCCGACTATTTAAACAACCGATCGATCTCTGTTAGAACAGTAACCTACTCTTCAACTGTATAAGATTCACCATTACAAACCTAAATCAAGTGACTCGCTCGAACTTGCGTTATTTGATGATTTTGGCCCCAACCTCCCAAATGCTACCAAAATGTGGCGCTGTTGGAGGTATGTAATGCCATAGGATTGAACGATTAGTTAGAAATAGTATAGTACACTTTTCTCCATTTCATTCTACCACAATTTTTCTTGGGATCTCAGTTGACACTATAAACATGAGAAGCCATATTTCTTTTTTGCTAGAAACCGTTTTAGTATTGCTAGATGGCTCGTAGCTAAGCATTCAAATATATCCGTATGTACAGTTTTACCACGACCTTTAGATGCTTTAACGTTGACAAGAACGACGAAATCAACTACCGTTGAACTGAATACAAAGTTGGAAGGAACTCGTGATGCCGAAGGATCCAGATGCAAGTTAACACCAATTGAGTTCCAGCATACAATGTTCTACTGTGAAATTCGAAAATTGAAAGTAATATCATAGGAAATTTTTTGTCGTAACTCAATAAAGAATTTTTTCATCGATTTCTTCTAAATTCCGTACCTTGGTTTTCGTGGATATTAATTTTCCGTGCAGTAGCGTATGTCTTTCATCAAAAAATCTCAATTTATGTTAATTTGTTAACACCCAAAGGCCACTTTTTGCAGAATAGCAGTAATGCGAATCAATTTATTGTATGATGAAAACAGTTGTAGAAGTCGCAATTGCAGTTGTAGAAGTCTCTTCCACTTCGTTAAAGTCTTCGACTTGAAGCTTCGACACCTTCTGGCCTTTTCCACCACTAAGGAAGGAAGAAGAAGTTACAACTCGAGTTGCACTCTCGTCGGATTATGTTCAAAACTGACATGACACCATTTTGAGTCAGTAGTTTTATCGGCAATGTCTAATTCAGCTTGTGCGATTTCTCCTGACGTGTGTTTCTTCTTTTAACGACTGTTGCGGCTTTTGTAAGCTGTAAATTCCGATTGCATTGATCTTCTAAATCATTGATTTTCTAAAAGTTTTACTGTACCCATTAATTCAAGTCGTGGTATGAAAGGACGTAATCCTTTCGATTTTGATGTTAACAGGCGGCAATTGAAAGTTTTAGTATCGGATGACACGAGCGAATGTACGGGCTATTGTTGATCAAATATTACTTTTTGTTGCCAGTTTATCTATTTCAGCTTGCACGAATTTTTTTTAGGAATGCACAGTAGCAATTGCTCACCATAGCTTACCCGTTTTCAAAGTTCGAATTTGGCTTCTTGTAGCAATGAAATATATTTTTTGAGTGCGTTGGTTTGTATATTTAGGCCGCTCGAATTACGTATTCTAGTCTTATTACCAAACTTTGTCATTTCTATCAAATAACGTATAAAACATGTACATTACACAATCCATAACTTATTTGATCCGGTTTCGGATATCGGATCTTCAAACACAAAACCGAAATTATTTTTAAAATCGGATTCAAATCTTCATTCAAATTGCACTACATATCCGAGTACATATACATAGAGCTATATGAGGGCGACATAAAATTACGCGCGATGTATGTTAGCGACATAACAAATATTGGAAATTATTATTGTTGGTGGTTCGTCGGGCTATGGAGGTAATTTTCATTTGTTTGTTTTTTTGTGTACGTCGACTGATAAGAAAAATATATATTTTTATAATTTATACACAAAAGTGTATATAGAATATTGTACATTATTTATTGATGGATATAAAAATAACAAAATCAATAAATAAAAAAAGAATCTTGTATTTTTAATATCAGGGGTAAAAATCAAATTAAAATATAACGGTGTAAATAAGTACTCTACTATAGACACGTCCATTTCAATTAAAGCTTCGTATACATTTTTTCTAAAGAATTATTAATTACACGGAGTCCAAATTTCTTATCAATAATAAAAAATAAAAAAAACTTCAAATTTATGACATCTAACGTATTCGTACCTACGTATGTATGTGTATAAAAGTTAAGAAATTAATTAGAGATTATATGATACGGTCAAGTATAAAAAATATTGTTTTAAATTCACGGAACTTCTAAATGGGCGTAGCACAAATGCTTAGCAAAATACCGAAGTGAACTTTTAACGAAAAGTGTTGCTACACAAATTAATCGGGCATATATTTTCTAAAAGTGGGCAAATTCTCTTGTTCAAAACAGTTGGGGTGCTTCACGATAATTTTTATATCGGTCAATTTAATGAATATTCTAATATTCGTCAAAATGCCTGCTACACTATGGCCGATTCCATAAAATCACAGAAATCGTACCAAGTGTGGGAATATATTTTCTAAAAGTGGAAGAATTTTTATTTTTACGTGATTAACTGATTTGAATATAGGACGATTCGTCTACTTTCACGTACCATCTCTGAGTTATTTGGAATCGGCCATAGTGTAGCAGGCATTTTGACGAATTTTTGAAGACCTCGAAGATATTGTAAGTTAACTTAATAGTTAGATCAATGTATTTCTCTCAATTGTAAGGAGCTAGTCCTTTTCATTTCAATCGAGAAGAATAAAATGATAATTTAGTTTTGAGTTGTAAAATACGACTCGATTTTACCAAAATTTTAAAACTCGAAACTTTTAACAAATTGAAGATTTTAACCAAACAATGTCAACTCGGTAAAATTATCGATTTACTAATAATAATAAAATAACTATATTACCTAATGGCTAGAGACCCAAATCAGTACCAAAACACTTTTGGTCCACATTTCAATCTAAGTAATCTTGTAAACCATTACGATGATCGATTTCAGAACAAAGGTGCGAACAAATTTGAAAATTATATTTAAATGATTTTAGCAAGGCCTTTGTTTAATAGAGCCTGCCGAACGCAAAAACGATTCTGAAACGAATCTGGTTAAGTAATCCGGCTATTTGACGTCATTCTATTTCGACGGTTCCAATCTTTGACTATAGATGGCAGTATAAAGAAATAAACGATATGGTTTTTCTCGTATAATCTTTTTTTCGCAAAAAGTTAATCCGCAGTGAAAAAGCAGTATATTATTACGGCCTATTGGTACGAATTAATTTATATTTCATTTATTAAATTATGCAATCAACATTTCGTTAAACCTCTAAATCTCAAAACTTTTCACGATCATTACTGCCATCAACAGATGCATTGATACACTCGACGAAATGGTTATTTATACAAAACTGTTTTTTCTATAATCACTTCTCCCAGCACGTTCTACCGTTCTGTCCAATACCTGTGATGATTTCAATTTCGACCATGATGACCACCAAAATATAAATTGTAAAAAACAATGTTCTTTGTTCGAACTGAAGGCAGACATTTTACACCGCCGTATTATTAATGTCGACCATTATCAAATTAGTAAGGGAGTTGTAACAACGTTTGATAATAAAACTCTTTGGTTCCGCGAAAATAAGACTGTCATGTAAATAAAGTTAGTCAAATGTAACTTCTTACGAACAGCTCATAAAAATGCCATGTTTTTACTTTCAACCTCAGAAATTTTACTACCATGATAAATGATGGTAACAGAATTTCTTTTTTAACCTTCACCTTCACACCCGCGTATATAAATGTGAATTGAATGTAGTTCGTACGGAATTTTTTTTAAAACAAGCTAATACCAAAAACTATAATATTATAAAGACTTTCCGTACCATATAACTTGCAAAACAAAATTCTGGGGACGATCGATTTCAATTTGGGGACGATCGCAACGCAGAACCCTGAAATCTAAAACATTATACAGAAATGAATTCTCTTGATTATTGTTATTCTCTCTTTTTATTCTCGTTATTTTACGCTACTAGTCTACTTCTACTACAATTGTAGATGAGAGATTGAGAAAATAAAATCATGCTTAAAAAATCATCGTACACTAAATAAAAACGATCGATCTTTTTACTTTTCTATTGTTCGCTCACTATTCAGTGGATGCAATACAAAAATAAAAATTTTGTTTTGTTACTCTCGGTTATAATATTTGACTCGGTTGACGAATAGAAAATAATTCCATAAGAAATGAGTATCACACACAAACAAACATGATGAATAGTTGTAAATCGAAGAATAATTTCGATCCCTGGAAATTAGAAAAGTGATTTATAGCACATTTTGCATATTTAAATTAATTTTGTAACAGTTTAAACTACAAAATATATTCGCAAACTCAAATACATACTGGTAATTGTTCATAATAGTAACATTATTCCGTAATTTTTTTATTCTGATAAGTTTAAAGTATAATCATGACAAGTATAAACTCTGGTGTTTTGTGTGCTGTGAAAACTTGTACAGCATCTCGAAGAATAAATCACGAATGATATTTTTTTGTTTTTCCTTCGAATAAAGACATGTTTAAATTATGGGTATGTGGTTTGCAGAAGTGGAATTTGCCGAAAAAGCTGTTGGTTTGCGAAAAGTATTTTGATCCAAAATCTATAGGTAAACGGTGGTTAAAAAAAATTGTGTTCCTGATACCTGAATATTACTTGACGTATCCAGATTTAAAAACTGATAATCAAATACCTACTCGTTATGAAAACATTAAAATTTATGCAATAACTTCAGCGAATGGTGAGTCGAATATTCCTGTGGATATTTCTGGTGATTTTAATTTACGCTGTGATAATTATCTTTCTCAAAATAACGAGGTCGATTATTCCTGTAGTAACTGCTTTAATCAATTAAAAAAATCGTTTTATTATAAAGCTAAGTTTGAAAAAGTGTTTAGAATTATTACGAGATAAAAACACATTGTTACGAAAAGCATTATTAAATATAAAAAGCAAATCAAATTAAGGAAATAAAAATCAAAAGTTCATTCAGTGCCTAAAAATGTATTGGTTTGCAAACAAATTGAAAGGTTGCCAAGTTTGAGCCCTGATGCAAAGAAGTTTGCTAAGATGATTATAGATCGAAAAAAGCAATGGCCACAATATCGGCGAAATATCGCCCAACAGATATATTTCAAATCGCTGGCATGTTACAACTATCTACGAGACAATTTAAATTTGCATATACCATCCAAGACTTCACTGTTTCGCTGGGTTCCGATTAAAAATTTAAAGCCAGGATTAAACGATTCGGTCTTGATAGGTTTAACAGAAAAAGCTGATGTGATGAGTAATGAAGAAAAGTATGTTGTATTGATGTTTGATGAAATGTCTATCAAACCTGATTTGGAGTACGATTGCGTGAATGATGAAGTCGTTGGATTTTCAAAAACAAATAAACGAACTCCAGATATTGCGAAATATGTAACAATGTTTTTAATTCGCGGACTGATGATACAATTTAAATATGTCATATCTTTTTACGCAAGTCAACATAACATGGAAAGTTCCAATCTGAAAGATATGTTATTAGAAAATGTGAGAGTATTGTTCAACCTTGGATTTAAGGTTGTGGCGGTCGTTTGTGACTAGGGACCGAATAATCGGAAATGCTACACTTTACGTAATGCTGATAAAAATTTCCCATTTTTTTATTTCAATGAACACAAAATATTTGCCTTATATGACGCTCCGCACTTAATAAAATTCATGAGAAACGTTTTAATGAATGGCAATTTAAGCACACCTGACGGGATCGTTTCGTGGGATATTGTAAAAGAGTTATTTGAAACAGAAAAACTCAGAACTACAAAGTTGCGCCCAAAGCTTACAAACCGGCATATTTACCCAAATTCATTCGAAAAAAGCGAGTAAAATTTGCTACTCAAATTTTTAGTCGTACAGTGGCAGCTGAAGTAAGAACGATGGCCGATTTTAACAAATTTTCTACAAATGCTAAGCCGTTTGCTTCACCTACTGATAATTTCATTCCGAAAGCCGATATGCTCTTTGATAATTTAAATAGCAAATTGGTTTTTGACCCGAATCCTCAGAAATGTGCTGTAAAAATAGATAATCAAGTTCATCAAAATCTTAAAAATATGTTAAGTTATTTTTCTCAAGAAAAGACCATAAATAAATCTACTATTTATTGTTTGAATGGCATAATCCAAACTGTAGGTGGAATTTTATCAATGTTAGATCATTTAAAACAAAAGAACAATAAGATTGAATTTATTCTAACAGCTCGTTTGATCAAGATCCGATAGAAAATTTGTTTGGACTTGTTCGTCAACGGGATGGCAATAGTGCAAATCCATTGCTCTATGAATTCAATCATTCCATAGGAAAAATAATGGCTATACAATTTTTGGAAAATTCTGCTTTTGCAAACTGTGAAACCGATGCAGACGTAATGTTGACCACTGATATTATGACGGATATTTTGTATCATCATACCAATACAGTTTTAAAAGTCATTTTTAACGAGCCGCAAGCTCATGAATCCCAACTTAGCAAACAAAACATCTCAAGAGATAATGAAGATTTGGAAATCTTGATAGAAACAGATGTGGATGATGGACTTGGATGCCAAAACGATTTTGATGATTCTTCCAAAAGATATGTTATCGGTTTCGTTGCATTCAAAAATTTAAAAAAATCAAAATGCGTTATTTGCAACAAAATTTTGATAAAGAGTAATGATATTTTAGAAGCGAAAAGTGAGTGATTTATAATGTATAAAAATTATACAAGCAATAGTAACTTTAGAGCCCTTCACGCACCGAGTGATACATTTTTTAATATTTCAAAATTGCCCATTGATATTTTCATAAGTTTGTTTATAATGCAGCCTCATATGGAAAACATCAAGAGCTACATGAGAGATGTCTGCGTGGCACAAACAGTTAAAAACAAGGAGTACCAACATTGGTTTAATGAAAACAGCCCTTGTTATCAGCATCATTTAGATGTATTAAATTATATATTACTTATTATGCTCAGGAAACATTCAAAATGGAGGACAAAGAAATTTATAGTCACCAACAAGCCGAGAAAATATAACGACTCCAACACAAAAATGCAAAATAAATCGATCACAATTACTAAACATCCGAAATTGAAAATTTTAAACGTTTAATAGTACAAACAAGAGGCTGCAGATGTTAACCTTCAGAGATGGGAGCGGTGTGAATCATAAATGAATTAATTTTTATAATGAAATTTTCTTTATCTGCTAAAGTAATATCAGAAATAAAAAATATGTTTTTTAATTATGATCTGTGTAATTCTTAATTTTAAATAGCTGTAATTCATTATTAAATATTCGTATAATATTAGACTAGTTTTTAATTTAAAGTTTTGTATCTAAAATAAAAAAAATTTAAGATATATTTAAAACTGACTCCAATTTCATTATACTACCGAAAAACAACGCCAACTGTGATGAAAAATTTTCTTTCGCTATGATAAACTCATATACAAAACTTCTAAATCAAAAACTGGCCTCGAATATTTTATTTCCCAATGAAATGTAGCTATTGTGAACCGTGTTTGATCATAAACAGGTAGGAAATTTAATTAGTCAGACGAAACTGAAATTCTAAAATGCATTTTCTATATTAAGTTCTTGCTAAGTAAGCTGTGCCTTAAAAACTCATTAGGCACAATTATATTTAACAAGTTAATCTAAAATCCATGTTTGAATTCAATTTTTTTCTGAATATTTAATTTAAATTTAATTCGATTAAGCAATGGCAGTGAGTTCCATTCATAGCGACATAAACTAAAATTTCATATTATCAAGTCCTCCAGTGCTTTTGCTGAATTTTCTAGAGCTAAGGAAATAAGAAAAACTTTTTAAATAACATTAATTTCAAAATTATTTGTCCGGGTTCATAAAGTAAAAAGTTTGCAACCACTTTTTAGAAAGCATAATTAAGTAGAAATTAATTTATCTAACACATACAGAGGTATTTCTTACTAAAATTTACAAGAAAATTTTTGATAGCAATAAACATTTTAAGGCTCCTTGCACATAAAAGCTCAGTTTCAATGCTGATACCAGTTTTTTTCCCACTGCTTCCCCTTTTGGTAGGTAAAGCTCAAATAAATCAAACATTATATATCATACATGGAAAAATGATCAACGCCTTCTATACACCCAGAGATTTAAATGTTTTATTTCCGTTTAGGAGATAAATGATCAGCTTACATCGCTAACAATATGAAACGATGTTTCTATCTTGCTATTTTAAATACAGCATTTAAATAAATCACTGTTACGAGCGTGTTGAGCTAAGCTCTGTGACAACGGTTTCACTTATTTCTGCTTTGCACAGTAAAATGAAAAGCTGTGATCTCACGACATAGCTTGCTTCGCTCAAAAAAGCTCAACTGTGCAATGGCCTTAAGTCTTTTTCAAGTACACCGTTACCAAGGAAAGCCAAAATATTTTTATTTGGCATAAACGTAATTTTCGAAGAACAATTGGGAAATACACAATAAATTTGTTAAATTATTTCAACAGTTTATATTTAGAAACATCCTTCCGAACTTTGTTTACTTGTACCATGAACATTTTATTTTCAAATTGTATTTTGAATTATTTTTTTGGTTTTTAATTGAATTATTTGATGCCGTTTTATTTTTAAGAAACTCGGTACACGATCAAGTTTTAACGATAAATGTAATTTTAATCAATACTGCGATAAATCCATTTTCAATAACTGAAACACATAAACATAGCACACAGCTATATTTTGTTGAAAATAAAAAAAAACATACAAAAAAAACTCTGAAAATGAGAACGGAGAGTTGTTTTATTTTGTTTTCTTTACTTATTCTCTTCGAATAGTAAGCGATTATTCAAGTTCCACTGTAAATCTTCATTTTGAATCTGATTACCGTTTTTTCACCATATGGCTTGTCTTTGTATTTCTTATAGTTTTTGCTAATACTCTATATTTTTTTTGTTCGCTGTAACTGTAAAAGTGAGTATTATTTATTTTTTTCTATGCATATTTCGTTCGGGACTTTCTTTACACATGGGTGTTCTAGTTAACCAAAATATCCTTAACGAACAGAGGGAAATCCGTTTCTCGCCAGTTACGGATCCCACCCTGTTCTATTCTCACGTCCATAATAATATGACTAATATGTCGGGTAATTAAATGTACTTCCGATACAGCCGATACCTCTTATCCTACATTTCTATATTATTAATTTTTCCATATAGACAATAGATGGTTGGGACGATAAATAGATTAATTTTTGTTGCCTATTTTGGTCTCCTTCTTCTTTTATGTCTTTTTGACTTTTTCCTACTATTTATAACTAATTTTTTTTTTTTACAAATATACGAGTGATTTAATAATTGTTTAATAAATTTGTTTAGAATTTGTAGAGTGATATCGAAAAATATTTAAAAGTTTTTTTTAATTTTGCGGGTTAAAACAGTGACATGGAGAAAAAAGAAATAAAATATCTTTCGTGTGCTCAAACGGCAAGGTAATTAAATATATTTAAATTTTGTATAAAGCCAAAATATTACCAAGAATCTATTATGTAAAACGATTTGATTATTAATTAGACTCTCGTACGAGGAACGGCCAAATTAATTGCAAAATATTGTGGAAAATTTAGGTTCAGAATCTGAAGATAATTCTTGTGAAGACGATGAGGATATCGACCCATTCAAATGATGTCGAGGAATCGGATACTGATGTGGATCATGTTATGGCGGAGGTTAGCGAGAGCTCTGACTCTGAAGCCAAAGATAATAAGAATTTGAGCATTGATATTGAAGATAACAGAGACCCAACGACGAATTAAGTCCGGATTTGGAAGATTATTATATCGTTAAAGATGGAACCAGATGGAGAAAAATACCTCCAAACTAAAACCGGTTAATGGCGCATAACTTAATAAGTGAGCCATTTGTTATTGGGCCTAACCCTGACACCAAAATTTTGAACGATGTCGATACATTTTGCATTTTGTTTGACGCATCAATGCAGAACATATGGCAAATCCGAATGAAAAACCAATAATCTGGGTACCTATGAACGAAGAGGAGCTCTTGGCCTATATAAAAATTCTTATTGTCATTGGAACACAAAGGTCAAATTATATTATATTCAAATTGGGCAACTATGGAAAAAAATCTTACCCGCTGTATCGAGCAACTATGTCCGTTCGACGTTTCGAAAATTTAATGCGATACGAAATTCACGCAAAATATACCTGCAAAACCAGCAAAGTATGGTATCAAAGTTTGGTTGGCCTGCGATTCTGAAACGGACCCTTTGAACAGACAGATATATACCGTTAAAATGGGAAACATCAGAGAAAAAAATCAAGGTGAACGCAACGTGAAAGATTTAGTTGCCCCATACAAGAACACCGGAAGGAACGTAACTAGCGAAAAAAAAAATTTTACATCGCTTCCTCTAGCCAAAGATTTACTAGGGTGGAATCTTTCTATAGTCGGTACTATGAAGAAAAACAAGGCATGCATCCTTCCTGAATTGAAAGCATCGAAAATTAAGAAGATTTTTTGGTCGAATTTTGGGTTTGGAAAAAAAAAATTGTTTTATGCTCATACGTTCCAAAACACAATAAATTTGTTGTGTTACTATCTACACAGCATAATGACGCTAGCGTTTCCGGTCGAAAATGTAAACCAGATATAATTTTATATTACAATTCAAATAAAGGCGCAGTGGACATCATGGACAAAATGCTTTCCCAATATACAACAAGGAGAAAGACCAACCGGTGGCCACTTGCAATGTTCTTTAACATTATTGACATTGCGGGACTCGCAGTTTACATAATATTCACCAAAAATAATCTATCTGTCAAGCACAACGTTAAAACTGGTCGACGTATGCAGTTTCTTGAAGAATTACGGGAACATTTTTGTATGCCTATTATAAAAAAAACGTGCTCATAATCCAAGTGTTGTGAGCCGAAGTGCCGTACAATGTGTTCTAGGTGTTTGTTATGAGGATTTTCAAGAGCTCCAGTGTTTTATTTATACCAGATGATTTATTGGAGAGTGATGCATCTGGTCACACAACGGCGCATGCTATATGTGCTATAAGGAAGAAAGAGACCTACAAGAAAAGTTTGTATCCGGTACTTGAAGCCCATTAGCCAAACACATAGCCTTACGCGTCAAAAATGCCATCTTAACAATTAGCTTTTAATTTTTTATGTACATATATGTACATGTCTTTTCAATTTTCTAGTTATTTATTTTTTCTTACTCTATATTTTGAGTACTACTACCACAGACAATCAAATTAGATTTGAAGTAAAAAATGAAAACAAAACAAACTTCTGATAATTCCAATGTCATCGTTGTATTTGTGATTTTTCGTTAAACTGCGTATACGTATACGCAAAAAAACAAAATATTTTTGATTGTATGCGGCTTTTTACAGAAAATGAACTCGCTGTTTAAATTTTTCCATTTACATAGGATGAAATATCTCTTTTAGGTTGTCTCTGGTAGTACTGAGCTGAGATATAGTAAACAGAAATCAGGAACTAGCTAAACTTTTGGGTACATTATTGAATAGAAACGTTAAATTTAAGTCCGATACAGTCAATTCTCATTTATCTGTGGATTCTGATAGCTTTAGAAGAAGAGACTAGAGATATCAAAATTTAAGATCAACTCATTTCTGATTGAAACTTTGGGTATTTTTTCATATTAAAGTAAGTAGAACCCAAATAAAAAATGGGCGATCAAAAGCACGTTCGCAAATCAATGCAAAATGGAACCACATTCGATTGTTGACCGGTGAGAGTGCAATGACAGAAATGGTATACTATTATCTTCTCGAATTTTTGTTAATATTTATTGCATGTAACAGCCTGCAATCAATAAAATACCGCTGAATTTATTACAACACCCCAGATCCACAAAAATCTTTCCTAATGCATCGAACTACCGTCTTGTATGTAAAATGGATATCCCTGAATTTATTACAGCATCCCACACCCACAAAAATGGGTCACAATCCATCGAACGAACTTCTTGTACATGAAATAGGTACCCTCGAATTTATTACAACAGCAAACACACATAAATCGATCATAATGCATTGAATTACCTTCTTGTACATGAAATGGGTACCCCATAATATATTACAACAGCCCATACACCCACAAAAAACCATCATTTTGTATCGAACCACTTTCGTACATGAAATGGGCAACCTGGATTATTAGGTGCGAACCGCAGTACAATTCAAAAAATATTAGCAGAAATGTGAGAAATGTGGTCAGAAAATATGTTTTTTAATGTTGTTCTCCCTTGCGGTAGTTTTCTGGGGGGTTCATCTATGCGAATATATTGTAATTAATTTGGAACATTTTTAATACCAACCCCTACCCAACACGTTAGAATATTAGAAGAAATTCAAGAAACTTGGAGTAACGAAAAATATGATTTTAAAGGGTTGCACCCCTTAGGGGTACTTTTTAGGGGTTCAACTTTGTCAAAATGTTTTAATTAATTTATAAAAAATTTCAGTGCCACCGATATAATAAATGTTAACAGAAATACGAAAAGTTAGGTGTAGCTTTGGCCAAAACCACGCCCCATACGAATTGTGGCTTAATGGGAACTGTAAAAAAAATTCTAACAGTGCAACAAATTTGTAATTAATTTGTAAGAATTACAGGGTCTTGAATCTGAAATGGACAAAAATTAAAGAATTTTTCGCATGATTTTCGAGTAAACTTGATTTTCAAAAATTAAAGCTAATTGAAACAATTAGAGCGCACAAACTGTTAGTGCTTTCTCCATCCTTTTTTGTCTATATTTAATTCAATTTGACTACTTTATAATATTTATTCTTAAATCTAGTTAAAATTTTATAATCAAAAAATGAAAACTTTTTCTTGAAATTTTGCAAATCTGATTTTGCTCCACTTCGATATGATTTGAGAAACGTATGATCAAAACCAAAAAATTGATGAATTTACACATTTTCAGTTCCCATTTTTCTTCCTTGTTTTGAAATTTTTTCGTTTTGAAAATATTTTGAAATCTTAAACTTAATTCTCAAGTACATGTATATTTTATTTTCTTGAATTGAGAATTACATCGAAGTGAGATTACTCGAGGTGAGACGTAATGAAGTTTGATATCGAACTAATTAAACGTTGAATTTTTGAATCCAACTGGTCTGGTGCGTCTTGATAAAGAAACCTAAAATATTGCTTGTATGCTAACAGGTTAGCAAATGCATAACGATACATAATAATTCACTAAGGCTTTATGATTATCCTTTGAGTATAAATTTTAGGTATTTTCAATATTTTTAAGTTTGGTCAATACAGTAATGAGTCGTTCTCTGTATTCTCAAAACTGTATTTTATTTTCTTGTTTTGAGAATTTGTTGTTTTGAATATATTCTGAGATCGTGTACTTTTCACTTTTAAATTTTTTTCTTGTATTGGAAAGTTTTCGCTTTGAATATTGTATAATCTGAAGTCTTGTATTTTATTCTCAAAACAATAATTCGTTAGTGTAAAAACAAAAAATATATGTTAATAAATTATGCGCATCGGTTTGAAGTTAATATTTTAATCATCACTTGTCCATTTGATTGAAACAACAACAAATGTTGTCGGTAATAATATTTCAATGAGTTTGACTGACTAAGTGACTACAGAATCATGCTGTATCCCACAGATAACTCTTTTCTTTTTGCATCCTTTTCTCTATTGTACTGCTAAATACGCAAAGCACATTCTCGATATTAATTCCCTATTAATTCCCTTTACGGGCTCCTACCGGTGAATGCGCATTTAGCCAGATTGTCTTCAGGATACCATATTGGATGTGCGGGATCTCCAGATCATTCGATTTCTTCTTCTAGCCGGTTGCAGCTAGATTAGCCTTTCGAGAAATTGCAACGATAGAACATGAAAATATGCTTTCTCTTAAACAAATATTGGACACCTCCAAAAATTCTTGAGCTTTCTGAAAATAACCATTTCTCACCATTTTCAAATAAACATTCTACATTTTTACTCGACCGGTCGAGTGCAGTGCATAGACAAAAGCCTGTCAAACGACGCGAACCGCAATTGGAAACATAACAAAAAAGTCGAACGATAATAAACGGTAAAAACGATAACAAAATAACCAAGCAAGACAACAACCCGTCCATTTCAAAGTTCATACCACCGGTTTACATTTATGGTTATAGTCCATTTCGCTTATTAACGTAAGGGGTTGGTGCCAGATAGCTGAGCTCCATTTTTAATTCCTTTCCACCATTTTTAGGAGCCAACGAATTGTGGGAGTTGGGCTAATACAGTAGAATAGCGCATAGTCGGTCAGAAAATATATTGCTACAAATAAAAACCAACTAGGCGGGCGTTTCCAATCACAATGCCGTTCAAGATCAAGATACAAGTTGGTATCATGAAAGATACAAAGAAGACGCGCGAGGACGCCACAAACCATGTAGTTATCGCGTCCCGGGGCAAGAACAATGGCTACCAAAAACGTTAATATCGACCTTAAATAACAGCCGCATTTTAATACCCGATAACGACGTTTTACGACGTTAATATTTTTGAATTCAAATCATACGATCTAGTTTTATTGACCGTCAATGGCTTGACAATAAACACCTATGGAACAAAATTGCTCCAGGTAGATCTCGGACTTAAAAGTCCGTTCACACACGCTTTTGGCAAATGTGAATCGTCCAATAATTGGCAGTGATTCTAAGTATAAATTCGGCCTACTTGTTGATCTTAAACGAAAACGGCTGGCTGATTAAACGACACAGCTATCAATCAATGCCATGATAGTTCGTCTTAATATGCCCGCACCGATCAATTCGATCAACAACGGGTAACTGTCTGCTGAAGAAGAATACTTCCTTATGAGCAGAGAAAAACTACACATTTTTCCAGTACGCGATTCCGTTGTTCATCATTTCATTTCAATAGATCCGGTGCGCAATGAAGTCGAATTCATTACATATGATTAAGAAGAAAAATAATGATTGGCGATTAAATACGGTTACGATACCGAATTGCTACCGCGTTACCTCACACACAAAATTTCTCCATGTACTTGCAAGGTTGTACGATTTTCTCCAAAATTGATCTAGTCATTGCTTAACATTTAATTCCCTTGGTTCCTGAAGACGTTCAGAAAATGCCAATCACCACACCATTTGGCCTGTTCGAATTCAACCGAATGACATTTAGACATCAAAATGCTACACAACCGTTTCAGCGATTTATCTACGAAGTCGTCCACGATTTAGACTTTGTTTTCGTTTCGTATTGATAACATTTTTGTGGCACCTCAAACGCAATTACATCGCATAAACGACATTTGGAAACACTTTTGGAACAGATAGCCGAGTTTGATGTGCACACAAAGACTTCGAAATGTGTTTTCCGCTTTAAAATTTTAAATTTGTTCAATCACTAGATGAAATCTAATGACATTCTACCTCATTACGGAATTTCCGGCTCCCACAACAATCAACGCATTCATCAATGTATTGGTTTGGTAAATTTTGGTCATCGATTTATCCCGAAATTTGCTGACCCGCTTGAACCAATTCATTCTAACTTGGCCGCTCTATTAAGGCTTAAGACTTTCAAAAACTTCTCTTGGCCTAAAGAATACTAAAACGAATGCATTATCCGGTACAAATCGCTCATACATCGTAGAACAACTTCGACGAAAAGTTTGCGATTATATTTACACAACATTTCACGTCCATGCTACTTGAAAGTAGATTACGGCCCGCTACGTCTAGCCCAGTATAAACAAGGATGTCGGCGGATGGACTCAATCCTGTTTATTCTGCAAGCGATCTAAGCTTTAAAGGTACACGGAAACACCGTTGGGCCTATTCAAAATTCCACCTGGTACTTTCGAACATATTCAGTGGATTAAATGTACTCATCTTTTAACCTTTGTCGATCGTGTCACACGATGGCCGGAAGTGTACAGCATGAAAGAGTCAGTTAAAACAATTGCCACATTTTTCGTCCATAATAACAAATTATCACAAAACAAGTTAAAACAACCCCTGGGCTCTTATCGGATAGGGACAATTACGTTCCATCCACAAGCGAACGGCATGATCCAACGCTTCCACCGACAGCTCAAAGCTAATTTCGAGGTAATTTTCGATTTTAATCCAAATCTTATTTCCCTTCTACAATCGACCGACACTATACAAAAACTGATGCCCACGACTTCACGACAAAACAATATTTTTATTCCAGAATCGCTCGATAATTGCGATTTTGGCTTTGTAAGAGTCGATAAGGTTCGCACTGGACTACAACCCTCATATGAACCACCCAATAATGTAATTCGATGATTACATAGATTCTTTTTCACCTTCATAATAAAGAACAATCAGTATCTATCGTTGGGTAAAACCGGCTGGTGGAATATTTTGTTGCGCGGAGCGAATTTCAGCGTATGTAATACGTAAGTCCGTACGAATAAATGCCTAAAAAATTCAATTATTCACTTAAACGATTTTTAACCATTTTTTAAACAAGGAGTAGTATTTAAACAAAAATTTCAAAATTTCATTCTTTCAAAAATCGAAAATCGAAAATCAAATCAAAATGGCCTTTCGCATATACAAGCGATGATATACATGACAGTCGAAACACACCCAAAATCGATACTCGTAGCGCTCGATGTGCCGGGTATAGACGTCCCTAAAGCTAGAACATTACAAGTTACTATGGATAATTATAGGCTAATAATAGGCTAACTAAAGGCTCTATAAAACAAATTTGAGCTGCATCCCTTCCAATAGAAACGAAGAGTTCTGCTAGATTTTGAAAAAGTTAGCAGAACCCGTATCAAAAAAATAAAAGGCTAACTTTAGGCTTACTAAATGTCCCATTAAGTTTTTCTTTGGTCCATTTGTTCTTTTTCTAGAAGCACTATATGCTTTTCCATTTGAAAGTTAGCAGAACCCCAATCGAAAATCGAACCAAAATCGAAATTTGAACGCAAAACAAAATCTATTGACATACCTGTATGACCTAAGGTTTGGCCAAGAACGAGTGGAGTCTAAACTGTTTAGTGGAGTATTTGAGTGGAGCCCCAAATTTTTAAATATGAAATTTTATTAGGCCATATAGAGCCTACAATTTTTTTTAAAAGAAATCTTGATTTTAAGCCCTTATTTCGGTTTCGGTTTGATCTCCGATTTGGTTTCTACAAATTTTAAGTTAAACGACCTAAGAAGGCTTCTAAATTAAATGAGAGTAAGCTCTAATAAGCCCTAAATCTCATATATGTCAATCGATTTTGTTTTGCGTTATAATCTCGATTTTAATCCGATTTGAGTTCTCCTAGCTTTAAATTAAATTATCTTGAGCTCGAGTCGAGTCCTAAATTCCTAAATAAGAAATTTTATTAGGCCGTATAGGGCCTAAAATTATTTTTATATAAACAAATTTTTGGTTTGAGTCCCTATTTCGGTTTCGGCTTGATCTTCCATTTGGGTTCAGCAAACTTTAAATTAAACAACCTAAGGCTTAGTCAATAACGAATAAAGCCTAAACAATTTAATGGGATATTTAAGTAGGCTATAATGAGCCCAAAATCTCTTGTATGTCAATAGATTTTGTTTTGCGTTCTAATCTCAATTTTAATCCGATTTGAGTACTCGTAGCTTTAATTTAAATTAACTTGAGCTCGAGTGGAGCGCTACATTTTTGAATAAGATATTTTATTAGGCCATATAGAGCCTAACATTATTTTTTTATAAAGAAATCTTGTTTTGAGTATTTATTTCGATTTCAGATTGATCTTCGATTTGGGTTCTGTAAACTTTAAATTAATCAACCTTAGACTTGGTCAAGAAAAAGTAAAGCCTAAAAATTTTAATGGAATATTTTATTAGGCCATAATGAGCCTAAAATCTCTTGTAGACCAATAGATTTTGTTTTGCGATCTAATCTCGATTTAAATCCGATTTGAGTTTTCCCTTTAAATTAAATTACCTTGGGCTCGAGTGGAGCCCTAAATTTTTAAGTAAATTTTTTATTAGGCCGTATAGAACCTTAAATTATTTTTATATAAACAAATCTTTTTTTTTTTTTTTATGTTTTAATCTATGCAATCTGTTCTGGGACCGAAGCACTCTCAACTCTTTCGCAGTTGATTTTTACCGTCCTACTTTACGCATTGTTTGCCAAATCGAAGACGTACGGCTATAGGTCCGATTTACGTAAAACCATCTGCACATTGCATAGCTCCATGCCAGCCTATAGTACTGACATGGAAGATGGGGCGGCCCATGAGTTGTGCACTCCAACAGGGGGTCATAGTTGTGTCCAATTTCCATCATCGATTGTAATCAAATGATGAAAAATCTCTTTTGCTTCCTGCCCCTATCGAGATTTGAATCCGGTACCTCCCAATCCAAACGCCAAAGCTTTAACCACTGTGCCATTTGGTCTCAATCTTGATTTGAGTCCTTATTTTCGTTTTGACTTGATTTTCGATTTGCGCTATGCAAATTTTAAATTAAACGTTCTAAGGCTTTTAAATTAAACGAGAGTAGGCTCTAATGGACCGAAAATCTATTGTATGTCGATAGATTTTGTTTTGCGTTCTAATCTCGAGTTTTATCCGATTTGAGTTCTCCTAGCGTTAAATTAAATTACCGTGAGCTCGAGTCGAGTCCTAAATTCCTAAATAAGAAATTGTATTAGGCCATATAGAGCCTAAAATTATTTTTATATAAACAAATTTTGTTTTGAGTCCTTTTTTGGTTTCGGCTTGATCTTCGATTTGGGTTCTGCAAACTTTAAATTAAACAACCTAAGGCTTAGTCCAGTATGAGTGGAGCCTACAATTTTTAATGAGATAGTTGAGTAGGCTATAATGAGCTTAAAATCTGTTGTATGTTAATAGATTTTGTTTTGCTTTCTAATCTCGATTTCAATCCGATTTGAGTTCTCCCTTTAAATTAAATTACCTTGGGCTCGAGTGGAGCCCAAAATTATTAAATGATTTTTTATTAAGCCATATAGAGCCTACAATTATTTTTATATAAACAAATCTTGTTTTGAGTCCTTAATTCGGTTTTGGCTTGATGTTCGATTTGGGTTCTGCAATGCAGTGGAGCCTACAATTTTAAATGGCATATTTGAGTCTTATATGTCAATAGATTTTGTTTGGCGATCTTATCTTGATTTTAACACGATTTGGGTTCTCCTAGCTTTAAATTAAATTACCTAGAGCTCGAGTGGAGCCCTAAATTTTTTAATATGAAATTTTATTAGGCCATATGGAGCCTACAATTATTTTTATATAAACAAATTTTGTTTTGAGTCCTTTTTCGGTTTCGTCTTGATCTTCGATTTGGAGTCTGCAAGCTTCAAATAAAAGGCCTCAGGCTTGGCCAAGAACGAGTGGAGCCTTAAAATTTTAATGGGCTATTTGAGAAAGCTACAATGAGCCCAAAATGTATGTATGTCAATAGATTTTGTTTTGCGTTCTAATCTCGATTTTAATACGATTTGAGTTCGTCCTTTAAATTGAGTCCTTATTTTGGTTTCGGTTTGATCTTCGATTTGGGATGTGCAACGAGAGAACGAGTGGAGCCTAAAATTTTTTAATGGAGCATTTAATTAGGCCCTACATTTATTTGCATGTTAATGTATCCTGTTGTGCGCTCTAATTACGGTTTTGGCCCAATTATCGATTTGGGTTCTGCTAGCATTAAATTAAATGATCTGCAGTTTGGTCAAGAAGGAATGGAGTGGAGTTTAACATTTTTAAAAAAGGCATTTTATTAGGCCATAACGAGCTTAAATTCATTTGAATTGTTCAGTATTGTGTGACAAATCACCGTGAAAGGTTATAGCGTTGATAAACGTGTGCAAATTTTTATCCTCGCCGCAACTGTCCTGCTGATTCGACTATTCCACGTTTTGTAGCCAAATTCCTTAATGTTTTTGGGATATTTGATAAGGCCATATTATGGTTAGATTATCGATTGGGGTTCTCTAAATTTTGGTCAAGAACGAGTCTGCTTTCCTTTCGTCGATTACTTAGAGAAGTATTGATTGAAACCAAATCTTTTCATAAAATTTACTACCAACGTAAGAAACAAAATATTTTTGGGTAGTTTTGAAATCTAATAAAATACAAATATGTAAATAAACATTTTGTTCTGATTGGAAAATAGAATGAATTAAATTTTGGAACTTTATAGCAGTTAGAGGTGATTTAATCTCAAATTCGTGGTTCGATTATATTCGAAGTAAAGTAAAGTAAACTTTATTCTGTTTAAATGATTCAACTATTAACTACGACACATCACTTTAATTTTGGTAAAATTGTCAATTTTTAGTTAGGTCAAATAGTCCGACGGCTTGCACACCACTATTAGTTACACCGTAGACACTTTTCGTGAACCACAATTTTTTATCCAATAGCCAACGACTTCAAAGGAGCAATATGTTGGTGCCGTAAAAATGTCTCTTGTTTTTAACATTATAAACCAGATGATGTATGATTGCCCAAATTATTTAATAAAGCTAATTTGTTTTTATTGTAATAACACGGAGTCCAAATTTCTTATCAATCTCAAACAAAAAAAAAACTTCAAAAATTTATGACATCTAACGTGTATAAAACGTACAAAAAAATAAAAATTAATTAAAGATTATATGATAGGGGCCGCAAGTATTTAACCAAAATGATTTAGTTAAATTTCGATTGAAAATTTTTAAGCACGCACAAATTGTTTAGTGTCTGTCTAAAATGCAATTTTAATGCATAATATTTAAAATCACTGGTTTAAAGATTCCTTATCTATTTATATAATGTTCTTATCTAATCCTGCCGTATATACGTTATTATTGTACACCGATTGGTGACGCTCTTATTTATGAAAATTTCAAACATAAATTATCATATTTAATACAAAAAAAAAAGTTTGTTCCGACCCCAAAACACTATGATCAAATAAATATATTATTATGAGTCAATATATGGTGAAATCTAATCAGTTGCTTTTTTATTTTTAAAGTTACAATCTTTATGATTAAATTTTATCTGCATTTTATTTTTATTTTAATATCGCGACAAACAGATTTTTTTAGATAAATTTATTCCCGCCAAAATAATATTAATATATATATACAAAAACATTTCCCGCGATCGCACAAACCTTTTGCAGATTTATTATGGATGAAACTAATTTGGTGTCCACTGGTTTCGATACAATTGGCATTTTACTAGCTATAGTAACACTTTTTTTTCACACTTGTTGCACACACAAATATAGCGCCTATTTACTATTTTACAACACACTAGACCTCTGGTAAAAAATTCACAAAATTAACATTTCGCGCACTAATTTCTTAAAATCACAGCCAGATTACTCTTCAAATTTTTTCTCACTAAAAACTTAAACCAACGGATACGAGATGGTCACGCACACATCAAATTCAAACTTCAAATGAAAATATTAAAGAAAATTATTTATTTTTTACAAATTTTTTTTTATAACACGACACAAAAAATTAGCGCACAGTACTTAGAGTGTATACAAAAAAAAATTTCGGGTTTTTTTTTATTATTAATTTTGGTTGTACTTTAGCAGAGATCGAGAAATAATAATAATAAAAAAAAAATACAAAAAAAAAAAAATTTCTTATCTTATCACTATCCATTCACGAATAAAAGCGCGATTAGAATGAGATAGAAATTATGCTTTTTGAAAAATAATACCACCAATTGTTTGCACAGAGAGCACTCACATTTTTTATATACAAACGAGGAAAGAGGTGGTTTTTATCTTGTTGTATACAATCAGAACCTTATCAGTACATATCACACACAAAACAACACTTTTAATATATATGTATGTACTCGTATATACTCTCGTATATATGTATATAAAATGGTGTGTTATAAAAAAATTAAATTAACTTTTCTACTCACAAAAAAAAAAAAATTCTATTTATTTGGCGTTTTGTCAATAATAACTAACAACCACATAAGTACATGATGTCTCTATTTGTAATAATAATATGTATACGAGAAATGATGAATTGTTACTTACAAAAAAAAAAAGCAAAAACTCTTTTCTGATATCTAACCAAATCACGTGGATGGTACAAAAAAAACTATAAGGTAACCCATAAGATCCCATCAAAATTGACATCCGATCGATCTTTCCAAAAACCGATTTTGTTTTCGTCCATTTCGTCGTTATGTATGCGCGAGAGATCATTTGGGATCACTCAAATTAATCGTAAGCAAAATATAAATTATTTTTACAGCTTACTGTATTGCTAAGCACAATTTTGGAATGACCAGAAGTTGAAATGTTGCTGCTTTCTACTTAAAACATGTTGCGTAATATGTTTCGTGCTAAGAAAAAAATTCATCCCTGGTCAGGTGAGGGGATTCACTCCTTAAAATTATAAACATTCGTATAATTAAAGTGCTAGGGTGGCTGAAAGCTCACGAGATCTGACTTCGGTCTGGAAATTAACGTACCAAAAACACACTGGAAATTGGGAAACATCGAAAATTTTAAGAAAATTGATCGCAAAATAACAATAACTCAGGATAACATGCTCGTAATATACGAACATCATTGATTTTGAAAGTTAAACCACAAATTAGAGATTAAATTGTAACTGCATTCTTCAAGACCTTTTCAACGATATGCGACAAGTATATATCGTATAATAAACGGAAAATCACCTACCAGCGCCAAACCGGTAGATTTAAGAACTAAAGTGGCATAGTCAAAATTGTTGTCTGGTTCAATACCTTTCAAACGATATAGGTACTACAGCAGTATATTGGATTAATGTAAAGTATAATAGCGTGGTATTGGGTGATTTTCTGGGTGCCCGAATCCCTTGAAGTAGAGATCCCTAAAGCTTTTCAAATTATCAAATTAATAATTAAAGAAGTTTGGGCAAAAAAATCGAACCATATAAGCCATTATGAGATATCATAGGTACAGACGTCCACCTGATGTAAGTTATTGCATCGTGTTAAAATAATGTAAACTGACCCTGGTCCAAAGTCACTTTTCTCGACGTTTTGAAGGTCCCAGATCCCAAAACGGATGGACGGTCTGTACTGATGATATCCTACGAAGGGTTTATCATATTCGAATTAATGATTCGCCATTCTTCTTTAATTTTTAATTCGGAGAATTGAGAAGCTTTTGGGATTTGTACTTTACTCTTGAAGTATATCATTTTAAAGGTCTAGGATCAGAAAACAGTTTTGTTAAAACTTTAGTTCAAAAATTCGCCGTTCTGGCGCTGGTAGATAATTTTTCGTTTATTATACAATACATACTTGTCGCATATCGTTGAAAAGGTTTTGAAGAATGCCGTACACTTTTCTCGACACCTTAGTACTCAAAACTACCGTTGAGGCGCTGGATGCAGTACCACCTTTTATTATTTCATCATGTGGCATATAACTCCAAAAGTCTTTTAAAAAGCAACAATTTATTATTTCTGAACTTTTCTGAAACGGCTTATTATTCAAAATTACCGTTGTGGAGCTGGAAGCAGAATGGTTCGATTGACTAAGACTAATGACGAGTCGTTACTATCAAGTTTAATTTCAGTAACCATAGCAGTTATTAAAGCAAATCCCTGCCCCGTTCAAATATGAACCTGTAACGCCAATCACAGTGGTAGGATTATCATTGAAATTTTTATGGTCGGCGCTTACAAAATTTATAACGATAATCCTACCATTGTAACTTGCACTACAATCTCCATATTTGAATAGGCCAATACGTTTGACAGGAATTTGCTCAACAAAAACTTTCAGAAACCAAAGCTGCATACGAATTTAGGTTTAATGATAAATGAGGAATGACTTCATTTTTTTTCGACTAGTCAGTTCTCAGACTTATAAATTTTCTTGAGATCAATCAACTGCTGGTTTGCTGAGAATTGAAATTGGTGACTGAAAAATAAAAACGCATAAAAGTTGCCAAATTAAACCACACAAATGTATTATGTAAAAATTTATTAAACTAACACAATCCGAACCTTTATAAATTTTTATATAAAAACACTTTTGAGCTCTTCTCATGGAGTCTTAAGCACAGAGGCTGAAAACCAAACTGTATGTAAAATTGAGGTAAAACATACAAAATTTTGAACAAAAGCTGTTTCCATACTAAAGATATGATTAAATGGGCTGATACCCTACTCGTATATGCTACTTGGATGAGACCATTGTTGCGGCGAGATAAGGGTGCAGCGACTAAGTTTTAGTTTTTTTTAAAGGGTTTTTCAATAAGAGCGAGTCGATGTTAAAATGGAATAAAACAAGCTGTGTGTGAGGTATTAACAAAACTCTTTATTTATTTGAAAGCCCATGTATGCCATTATTACAACATCGTTCAATCAAATCGCACGATCTTGGTGGCTAATTCACGTCTACCCTCAAATCGTTCATGCAAAATGTCCATCGTTGCGTCTGCTGTGTGGTACGTAGCCCCGTTGATGGCTTCACTAACGTCATTTTAAAAAAAGTACACACAAACGGCGCGGCCGGCTCAAAATCCGCACCAAACAGTAACTTTTTGTAGGTGCATTGCCACATGGTGAACATCGAATGGGTTGGCGTCATTCCATATATAGCAACTTTGTTTGTTAACACAGCCGTTCATCCAAAAATGCGCCTCGTTGCTAAAACTAATTTTTTGGCTAAAATTGGGCACCTCTTCCAAACGCTCCGAAGCCCAATCAGCGAACAAACGGCGTTGTCTATAATCTTTTACTTTGAACTCCTATTGTCAGTTGGATCTTATACGGGTGTAGGCCCAAGTCTCGAGGCAAAATTCGTCTAGTTAAAGTCTGTGAAATGCCGAGTTCTTGTGTACAGCGAGGAATTGGCTGCTGCCTAGGTTCTCTTGTACACTTTCACGGACCGCGGCAATGTTCTCGGCGAATCTGACATTCCTTTGACATTCGAGTGTTGGCTGATTGTCTACCGAATCGGTTGAATCGAATTTGGCCACCAAATGTTGGACAGTCGACTTTGAAGAACCACCGCGACTGCTGTAAAATGACGCAGCGCCATGAACACTCATTTTGATAATATAGTTTTAACATTTGGACGTACTGCTCAGTCGTGTGTCATTGGTGTTGGCATCAGTGACTGAAAAAAAAAGATTAGACAGATGCGAACAAAACAACCTGGCCACCACAGGCTGCCAACATCGACTCGCTCTTATTAAAAAACGCTTTACATGACTTAGTATCTTACTAATTACAGAATAATCTTTCAAGATTCACTTTCATTAAATAATGCATTCCACTTTCATCACGAAAGGAAACGTGTTGAAATCAATGTCATAAAATATAAATTGATTGGAGCAATCAGGTTCGTAGCCGTGCCACGTTATTTTATCTCCTCACCTACTCATCGAGTCATCTTGGCCTTTTGAAACATATCCGGCGAAGCGTAGGATATCCTTGACGTCCATTTTACCGAAATCTGTCAAGCCAAAGCAAATTTGGACCAGTTTCTTCATCTTCTCTTAACTTCGCAACAACGTCAGTAATCATGTGAGGAGACTCCCATTCGGCTCGGATGATTACCTATGAGTCAGTATCAAGCCTTAGTTATTTCTCTAGCTTCCCCTTGAAGCAGTTATTTGCACGTATCAACATCCGTCAAGATTGGTGAAATGAGGCAGGTTATACCTTGTCGAGTGAGTTTATCTGCATTGTCATTCTCTTTAATTTTGAAATGCTCTAGCACCCTTATATGGTGGATGATGAACTGATATATCATCTCGTTATGAAAGATGACAAATGATTCTGGCCTACTTTCAACGTAAGGAACTATGATTTATATATATGTGAAGCAGTCATCGAACTCCTAATGTGCGCTTCTATCTTAGTCGGGCCTGCCGACTTATAAGGCTTAAGGGTATTTGTAGCATACATGATTTTTTCCCGCAACCTTGCTTACAATGTCTACGATTTTGTTGTCTCTTTTCTTTGTGGCGCAGTTTCAGAGTTACCCGGAAAGTGATTTTCCAGTAGTAGCTCCAAAGATTCTGCACTAGATACCGTAGTTTTTACTACAGTATAGCTTCCATTTTGTTTTAGCATTTCTTGATTCGTGTTGCTTGTTGAGGACTTTCTTGTATAGCTGCAGAAACTCTATAGTTTCCTCGGTTCTTCTAAAGAGGCTCCTATATTTTTGAAAGGGTATTTTGAAGTACTTTCGATCACCACGATGGTCGTGGTTTACCCAGAAGTCTGCTGGAAGGACAAGCACTAAACATAGCCTTATACAAGGCTTTCGATAGCTGATCCCTATTATGTTTCCGATTCAAATTGAAAATAGCAATAATCAGAAAAGAAATGATTCTCCGATACCTTCCAATTCTCCAAATTATCCATAATGGTATCTGAGACTATAGTGTAATGTCTAGTAAATACTTGTCTATTTCTAAATATAAACGCTGGTTTACTGCCAATATTTCATATACATAGGTTAGTACTACAAATAAATTCAAGGTATTATTCAAGTAACTCACCTTCTCCAAATTGTGTGATGTGAATTGGCAACAGTTCCCAGTATAATTCCAATTTTTTGTTTTTAAGCCACCTTTAATGCAATTTCTAAAATGACAGGTGGAATATCTTCTCCATCATGTAGAAAGTAAGCTGATATTAGCCATTTGACCATCCAGCTCTATGCTTGTTGTCTCAACATCTGAATTACTGTAATTTGATAACAGAAAAATTTCAGATTAGTTTTAGCAAGAATGCAGTGCAGGGTCGAATCATACCAGCCTTTTTCGCGTAAATTAGTTTATATTAAAATTTATAAGTCCAAAAACTTGGGCACTTTCTTGGACTAGGACACTGTTTGTCCCTTCTGATCCTAGTTTGAGCATGAGTGCAGCCGAAGCTGCCTCGGAGTGGGTAATGTACAGGAACCTGATCAGGAAGTTTGCCCCTTTACTTTGACCTCCATCTCAGTTGCATCAGAGTCCTCTTCTGACTGTAATTCTTCCAGGGATCCACAAAATAAGTACACCAAAGTGGACGTCTCCGTGTCTGTAGAGTGTTTTTCTATCTCTTCATCCTTATACTTGATGTTGAGATTGTCAGCCGGAGGGGGGGGGGGGGGGTTCTACTGGAATCGACCGGAATCATCGCTAACTAAAATATCAGTTCTGATAATATCTGACCTACAATCAGCATTTGCTTCTTCCAACTTGGCCACTCTTCATTCGTCGGTTGACAGTTTAGGATTGCTTATTTAGGATCGTCGCCCTCGTTAGCTTAGTAAGTAGTGTGCTTGCTCTGTGACTCGGGGGTCCCGGGTTCGATTCCTGGTGGTAACCAGTAAAAAAGTTGCGAGTGGGTGTTTTTAACGTGTCATATGTTATTTATATATATGTTCGTCCATTTTTCAGATTATCAGATTTACAGCCATAGTAGTTACGGCTTTGTCCTTAATATTTAATATCGCTGGGCTCCACTGGGATCCAAACTTTCGCTCTAGGTTTGCAAGGGATATCATCCTTAGCGACTAATTCAAGCCTAGCTACAGGCCAGACTTTATCTAGGCCCTCTTCAGCCTATTTGTACAGGGTAAATGACCGTTGGTTGTTTTATTTTCATTCAATAAAACAAAATTTTTCGCAGCCACCCTTTGCTCGGCAAATAGGAGCGGGTCCTAGTAGTGGTTAAGGCCTTCTTCAACTTGCTCCAACTGCTGGACGATATATATCTGTCTTCATGGGTTCTCTTAATGACAGCCACCACTAAGTGCTCGTTTAGCCTCATTAAAAGGGTTAGATACAGTTTTCTGCATTCTAGTCCTCTTTGCATTCTTCTGTTATTCCTCCTCCCATATTAGCTTTTTCGGTAGAGAATTTCCAGACGAACACTTTAGCTTCATTTGAATTATATTTTTACCCCATGAGAGAGTTTCCTTATCCCTATCCGATCTCCCTGCAAACGGAATCTGATTGAGCCTCGCTAGAACTTTCCAGGCTCTTTTCTTGGTTTTATAAGTTGATATGAGGGGTTGCTTATGAGGGGTTGCTTATGAGGGGTTGCTTGCCAAAGCCCTATGTAGCTCCCGTTTTATTCATCTTGTGGTCCAGGGCTAATAACCAAAGTCCCACATTGTTTATATATGCCTTGGAGACCAGGCCTTAAGGTCAAACACCCACCAGCTTGTTCCGGACGGTACCCGGAATCCGAATACTAAATAAAAGAAACTGAGCTTATTTATACTGGGATCCCAGACTGGCCCGGTTATCAGCAAGGTACGATTAACATCTTAACTCGGCCCAATTCGCACCTTGTTTAGCCCCTAACACACGACAAAAGCCGTAATGAAACACGTACACGAACACTTGTGAAACTGCATGATACATACAAGTGTCAACTTGATTCCTCCAGACAGTTACACGCCAAGACCACCTAAGTTATTGCAACACCAGCAAAATGTTGCAGTTACGACAACCAAAAACGCCTGAAATAAAAGCACTTTGACGTCCTTTGTGGTAAGTCGAAACCCGTAATGCTTACATAACTTACTCTGAAGAAAGGTTGCCCTGTGTCACGTTGTAGACTATTTCGAAATAGGCTTTTCTCTTTCTTTCGCATGGGATTGGTCATCTCATATAAAAGCCTTTTGACACTATTTGTGGTAAATCGAAACTCGCAATGCTTACATAACCTAAGAAGACTGTCCTGCGTCATGTCTAAGCATATTGCGGAATGTGTTTTTCTGTCGAATCCGTATTTTTCGTCTCCAATAAAAGCCCTTTGACGCCATTTGTCGTAAGTCGAAGCCCGCAATGCTTACATAACCTACTCCCAAGAAAAGTTGAACTGTGTCACGTCATAAAATATTGCGGATTAGGCCTTTGTCTTTTTTCGAATGGGCAGGTTTATCTCAAATAAAAGCCTTTTGATGCTATTTGTGGTAAATTGAAACTCGCAATGCTTACATAACTTACCACCACGAAAGGTAAATCTGTGTCACGTCGAAAAATATTGCAAAATAGGCTTTTTGTTTCGAATTGGCTTTTTTCTACTCAAATAAAATTCATTTGACGCTAATTGTCATACTCATAAGTCGAAACTCGCAAGGCTTACATAACCTACCCATAAGAAAGGCTGACCTGAGTCACGTCTAAAAATATTGTGGAATAAAGTTTTTATCTTTCACATTGGATTTTTTTGTCCAAAAATAAAAGCCCTTTGACTTTGACGCCATTTGCCGTAAGTCGAAACCCGCAATGCTTACATAATCTACTTCCAAGAATGGTTGACCAGTGTCACATCGTAAAATATTGCGGAATATGTTTTCCTTGTTCTTTCGAATGAGCTTGTTAATCTCAAATAAAAGCCTTTTGAGGTTATTTGTGGTAAATCGAAACTCGCAATGCTTACATAGCCTATCACCAAAAAAGGTTGATCTGTGTCTTGTCTAAGAATATTGCGGAATAGGCTTTTTTAATTAGATTTTCTCGTCCCAAATAAAATCATTTGACGCCATTTGTCACAAGTCGAAACGAATGTTTACATAACATACCCCCAATAAAGGTTGATCTTTTCATCTCAAACAAAAGCCAATTGACGTCATTTGTGGCAAGTTGAAACTTTTACATAACCTACTCCCAAGAAACCAAGTTGACCAGTGTATTGTCGTAAAATAGGCCTTTCTCTTTCTTTCGAATAGGCTTGGTCATCTCAAATAAAAACCTTTTGACGCTGTTTGTCATATATCACTCGCAATGCTTACATAACCTACCGCCAAAAAAGCGACCTAAAATATTGCGGAATAGGCTTTTTGGCCTATTCAAAATTCAATCTTTAGGATTTCTCGGGTTGTTAATATAAAACTTGGTGCTTTATTCAAATTTATATTGTTTTCGCTAGTTATATATTTTCAATGTGCACAGCAAATCTTTCGGCTTACTTTTGTAATTTTTTGTCAAGTGTGGTGTTTTATTCGTTATAATTTGTGTAACAATGATCCAATCTTACTGTTACAAAAGAAAATATTGTTATGTATACAGACAGACAAGCTGAGCGTAATTCATTGTGGAATCGTATTGCCACTTGCAACAGTTCTAGTTGGGTAAGGTGGCACAGACCACATGGATCCATCATATTAAAGGGGTTATCACAGAAGGCGTGTCTTCCACCAAGTAATTAGACAATCCTTAGTTTGCCCATCCCGTTCAAAATTCACCAATATACCAAAATCCAATATCCTACTCATCTAAACTGTTATATTAATTTGCTGCAGAAGATGATAGTGCAAGGATTGGCGAATTGATTTACCTATCCAGTGTCTTAGTGATTTTGAAAGAAATTACAGGGAGACGGCAGCCGATGGGACGCTTAGAGGTATAAATAGAGCAGCAATGATGAGGGATTAAGACAAAATCAATACCAGCCAGAGGACCAAAAACCAGAGAAAACAAAAAAACATCGGTAAGAAACGAAAGTGAAAAAGAAATCAATTATACGAAGTTGGACAGTGAGTTAGCCAAGCGAAACAGCGTAGGTGGTTTAGTGAGAAATTGCGGTATCGTCGTGCGAATTTGTGGTAGAGGATGGGAGGCACGAGTAAGTGTTCAAAGTGAGCAGTAGCAGAGCCCCTGCCCCTCCATAGAAGAATCAGATAGCAGAATTCAGGTGAGTTGCTGCATATTTCCTCTCTTTATTTTTTTTCTTGTTCTATTTTGCCCGTGTTCGTTTTGGTGGTAAGTCCTTGGTTTGTGTTTTGTACTTTGTTTACCATGAAATGGGCTTTTCACAATTTTTGTGGGACGAGTGTCTTTTTTTTAAGAATAATGCACATTAATTTAGCTTTTGCGAAGTAGTTTTGTGATGATTGCTGCTTTTGCTCTGATTCAAGCTTATGCATTTGCCCCGAGCACTGGTGCGCATTTTCGAATTTAAATAGAATTCTCAATTTGTACCCCAGTGCCGTAAAGTTTAAACTAAAAGTTTGAACCACCCTGTATAATAAATTCCAAACTTTAAAAAAGTTACAAATTCATCCAAAATGTAAATATTAGGATGTTTAAACAAATTAAACACGAAATTCATTTTTTATATATCCAAACAAACAATTTTATTATTTTTATTTTTATTTTTTTTACAAATATAGAAAACGGAACATTCTCAGTTTCAATTGTCGCACTATTTTAATGTCGCGGTGTTGTAGTTGTTATACATATTTCGTAAAACGGAAATCTACTTTACATCACAGTAAAATACGAAGAAGAAGTAAGAATGAAACTAAAGAACCAAATCTTTGTTATACCGTTCCGTTGACATATAATATTAATCTTTTAGGGGTGTGTACTGTGTGTGTCCCCCATATCATATCGTTTTGCTACCGGTGTATCAATTCACAACCGCTGGATGGATGATAACCTTTGATTTAATCAGTCATGTTATTACGATATAGTCCTGATTAGATTTTACTCGTACGCGGGCCTTTGATAAGATATGCGCTTAAACTGTATACGTCTACGAAGCAGATAGTTGAATTGTACATAATTTTATCTCAGTTTACACACATTACACTTATCAATTATACGATTTAAATTCTGGTTTTACACTAGCGTACAGTAAATTGATTGTGTGCGATAGTTCTGTTTATAGGCAGACGATGACGATACCAAAAGGGTGATATGATAATCACTTGCTGCGTGGTGTATATACGAGAACCACACCTTGCGCGCCAAACGCGACAAAACCGTGTGTTTATGATTTAAGTGCAAGGTAAATGTAATTTGTAATGTTTACTTATAAAATTTTGATAATTATTTTTTTTTTTTTTTTGTAATAAAGTATTCGAAAAGTCACCGATATATATTTATATATTTTTTTGTAATTTACCTTACGATTATAAAGGTATTTGCGTCACCAATAAAAATATTAAAAAGTCGAAGGAAATGCTAATAAAATTTATTTGGTATATTGTGGCGTCAAAGCGCGCTTTAACCAGAAAATGAGGTGCGGACTATAAATCATAATTGGGTGACAGGTTGCTTACAACTTAATGTTTACCTGCAAACTTACATGTTTTCAAATTCTCAGTAGAAAATGGCTAATTTTCGCCCGTGGAAATTGTTAACCGGTGAATCATTTGCTTGTTCTATTAAATTATAATTAGTTAAACATTGCAGCGTAACTCCATTTAGTTTGGAAAATTTACAATCGTATTCGTTAACAAAATTAGATTTTCTAATTTACGCGAGTAATATTGTAACAGTGTAAACCGCGTGAAAATCTATAGGATCGGCCACTTATAACAAACCGCAAAACGGTTCAAGCAAAAAAATTTGAATGAGTAAGAAGTTCCGATTGAAATCTTCTCCACTGATAAATTGTGTATATAGCTGTTTATTTAACTCCATTCAATTATAATGTCTTGCAACTTGTGCAAAAAAACCATTTTCCGCTACATTTACGGACATCGTTTCATGTAATCTTCGTGATTGCCAATTTTGTTACGAATGTAGTGGACTTGACCGTGCTGCTATTAAGGAAAGCAGTGGTTTATTACTGGAAGTTTCGAATTTTGAAATTCGGCCACATTGTGTTTCGAACCTGAATTGCAGGCGAACGAGGCAACATATTGAAGCAAATTGAACGTTGATCTTCTCATAATTACATCGATAATCCAAAATAAACGAAACATTCGGAATCCGTGACTATAAATTTTATCCGTTCAAAAAAGTAAGGCTAACCATCACGTTTTTTCGCAAAAAACTGAAAACTTTTTTTTGTTGAAATTCCGCTTCAAAATGATTATAGGTACAGTATACAACACGTTGAGTACGAAACTACCGGTAGGATGCTTAAGGAAAGCAGTGGTTACTGGAAGTTTCGAATTTTGAAATTCAGCCACATTGTGTTTCGAACCTGAATTGCAGGCGAACGAGGTGACATATTGAGGCAAATTGAACGTTGATCTTCTCATAATTACATCGATAATCCAAAATAAACGAAACATTCGGAATCCGTGACTACAAATTTTATCCGTTCAAAAAAAGTAAGGCTAACCATAAACTTTTTTTTGTTGAAATTCCGCTTCAAAATGATTATAGGTACAGTATACAACACGTTGAGTACGAAACTACCGGTAGGATGCTTAAGGAAAGCAGTGGTTACTGGAACTTTCGTATTTTGAAATTCGGCCACATTGTGTTTCGAACCTGAATTGCAGGCGAACGAGGCAACATATTGAAGCAAATTGAACGTTGATCTTGTCATAATTACATCGATAATCCAAAATAAACGAAACATTCGGAATCCGTGACTATAAATTTTATCCGTTCAAAAAAAGTAAGGCTAACATCACGTTTTTTCGCAAAAAACTGAAAACTTTTTTTTGTTGAAATTCCGCTTCAAAATGATTATAGGTACAGTATACAACACGTTGAGTACGAAACTACCGGTAGGATGCTTAAGGAAAGCAGTGGTTACTGGAACTTTCGTATTTTGAAATTCGGCCACATTGTGTTTCGAACCTGAATTGCAGGCGAACGAGGCAACATATTGAAGCAAATTGAACGTTGATCTTCTCATAATTACATCGATAATCCAAAATAAACGAAACATTCGGAATTCGTGACTATAAATTTTATCCGTTCAAAAAAGTAAGGCTAACCATCACGTTTTTTCGCAAAAAACTGAAAACCTTTTTTTGTTGAAATTCCGCTTCAAAATGATTATAGGTACAGTATACAACACGTTGAGTACGAAACTACCGGTAGGATGCTTAAGGAAAGCAGTGGTTACTGGAACTTTCGAATTTTGAAATTCGGCCACATTGTGTTTCGAACCTGAATTGCAGGCGAACGAGGCAACATATTGAAGCAAATTGAACGTTGATCTTGTCATAATTACATCGATAATCCAAAATAAACGAAACATTCGGAATCCGTGACTATAAATTTTATCCGTTCAAAAAAAGTAAGGCTAACATCACGTTTTTTCGCAAAAAACTGAAAACTTTTTTTTGTTGAAATTCCGCTTCAAAATGATTATAGGTACAGTATACAACACGTTGAGTACGAAACTACCGGTAGGATGCTTAAGGAAAGCAGTGGTTACTGGAAGTTTCGAATTTTGAAATTCGGCCACATTGTGTTTCGAACCTGAATTGCAGGCGAACGGGGCAACATATTGAAGCAAATTGAACGTTGATCTTCTCATAATTACATCGATAATCCAAAATAAACGAAACATTCGGAATCCGTGACTATAAATTTTATCCGTTCAAAAAAAGTAAGGCTAACAATCACGTTTTTTCGCAAAAAACTGAAAACTTTTTTTTGTTGAAATTCCGCTTCAAAATGATTATAGGTACAGTATACAACACGTTGAGTACGAAACTACCGGTAGGATGCTTAAGGAAAGCAGTGGTTACTGGAACTTTCGAATTTTGAAATTCGGCCACATTGTGTTTCGAACCTGAATTGCAGGCGAACGAGGCAACATATTGAAGCAAATTGAACGTTGATCTTGTCATAATTACATCGATAATCCAAAATAAACGAAACATTCGGAATCCGTGACTATAAATTTTATCCGTTCAAAAAAAGTAAGGCTAACAATCACGTTTTTTCGCAAAAAACTGAAAACTTTTTTTTGTTGAAATTCCGCTTCAAAATGATTATAGGTACAGTATACAACACGTTGAGTACGAAACTACCGGTAGGATGCTTAAGGAAAGCAGTGGTTACTGGAACTTTCGTATTTTGAAATTCGGCCACATTGTGTTTCGAACCTGAATTGCAGGCGAACGAGGCAACATATTGAAGCAAATTGAACGTTGATCTTCTCATAATTACATCGATAATCCAAAATAAACGAAACATTCGGAATCCGTGACTATAAATTTTATCCGTTCAATAAAAGTAAGGCTAACCATCACGTTTTTTCGCAAAAAACTGAAAACTTTTTTTTGTTGAAATTCCGCTTCAAAATGATTATAGGTACAGTATACAACACGTTGAGTACGAAACTACCGGTAGGATGCTTAAGGAAAGCAGTGGTTACTGGAAGTTTCGAATTTTGAAATTCAGCCACATTGTGTTTCGAACCTGAATTGCAGGCGAACGAGGTGACATATTGAAGCAAATTGAACGTTGATCTTCTCATAATTACATCGATAATCCAAAATAAACGAAACATTCGGAATCCGTGACTATAAATTTTATCCGTTCAAAAAAGTAAGGCACCATCACGTTTTTTTGCAAAAAACTGAAAACTTTTTTTTGTTGAAATTCCGCTTCAAAATGATTATAGGTACAGTATACAACACGTTGAGTACGAAACTACCGGTAGGATGCTTAAGGAAAGCAGTGGTTACTGGAAGTATCGAATTTTGAAATTCAGCCACATTGTGTTTCGAACCTGAATTGCAGGCGAACGAGGTGACATATTGAAGCAAATTGAACGTTGATCTTCTCATAATTACATTGATAATCCAAAATAAACGAAACATTCGGAATCCGTGACTGTAAATTTTATCCGTTCAAAAAAGTTAGGCTAACCATCACGTTTTTTCGCAAAAAACTGAAAATTTTTTTTTGTTGAAATTCCGCTTCAAAATGATTATAGGTACAGTATACAACACGTTGAGTACGAAACTACCGGTAGGATGCTTAAGGAAAGCAGTGGTTACTGGAAGTTTCGAATTTTGAAATTCAGCCACATTGTGTTTCGAACCTGAATTGCAGGCGAACGAGGTGACATATTGAAGCAAATTGAACGTTGATCTTCTCATAATTACATCGATAATCCAAAATAAACGAAACATTCGGAATCCGTGACTATAAATTTTATCCGTTCAAAAAAAGTAAGGCTAACTAACCATCACGTTTTTTCGCAAAAAACTGAAAACTTTTTTTTGTTGAAATTCCGCTTCAAAATGATTATAGGTACAGTATACAACACGTTGAGTACGAAACTACCGGTAGGATGCTTAAGGAAAGCAGTGGTTACTGGAAGTTTCGAATTTTGAAATTCGGCCACATTGTGTTTCGAACCTGAATTGCAGGCGAACGAGGCAACATATTGAAGCAAATTGAACGTTGATCTTCTCATAATTACATCGATAATCCAAAATAAACGAAACATTCGGAATCCGTGACTATAAATTTTATCCGTTCAAAAAAGTTAGGCTAACCATCACGTTTTTTCGCAAAAAACTGAAAATTTTTTTTTGTTGAAATTCCGCTTCAAAATGATTATAGGTACAGTATACAACACGTTGAGTACGAAACTACCGGTAGGATGCTTAAGGAAAGCAGTGGTTACTGGAAGTTTCGAATTTTGAAATTCAGCCACATTGTGTTTCGAACCTGAATTGCAGGCGAACGAGGTGACATATTGAAGCAAATTGAACGTTGATCTTCTCATAATTACATCGATAATCCAAAATAAACGAAACATTCGGAATCCGTGACTATAAATTTTATCCGTTCAAAAAAAGTAAGGCTAACTAACCATCACGTTTTTTCGCAAAAAACTGAAAACTTTTTTTTGTTGAAATTCCGCTTCAAAATGATTATAGGTACAGTATACAACACGTTGAGTACGAAACTACCGGTAGGATGCTTAAGGAAAGCAGTGGTTACTGGAAGTTTCGAATTTTGAAATTCAGCCACATTGTGTTTCGAACCTGAATTGCAGGCGAACGAGGTGACATATTGAAGCAAATTGAACGTTGATCTTCTCATAATTACATCGATAATCCAAAATAAACGAAACATTCGGAATCCGTGACTATAAATTTTATCCGTTCAAAAAAAGTAAGGCTAACTAACCATCACGTTTTTTCGCAAAAAACTGAAAACTTTTTTTTGTTGAAATTCCGCTTCAAAATGATTATAGGTACAGTATACAACACGTTGAGTACGAAACTACCGGTAGGATGCTTAAGGAAAGCAGTGGTTACTGGAAGTTTCGTATTTTGAAATTCAGCCACATTGTGTTTCGAACCTGAATTGCAGGCGAACGAGGTGACATATTGAGGCAAATTGAACGTTGATCTTCTCATAATTACATCGATAATCCAAAATAAACGAAACATTCGGAATCCGTGACTATAAATTTTATCCGTTCAAAAAAGTAAGGCACCATCACGTTTTTTTGCAAAAAACTGAAAACTTTTTTTTGTTGAAATTCCGCTTCAAAATGATTATAGGTACAGTATACAACACGTTGAGTACGAAACTACCGGTAGGATGCTTAAGGAAAGCAGTGGTTACTGGAAGTATCGAATTTTGAAATTCAGCCACATTGTGTTTCGAACCTGAATTGCAGGCGAACGAGGTGACATATTGAAGCAAATTGAACGTTGATCTTCTCATAATTACATTGATAATCCAAAATAAACGAAACATTCGGAATCCGTGACTATAAATTTTATCCGTTCAAAAAAGTTAGGCTAACCATCACGTTTTTTCGCAAAAAACTGAAAATTTTTTTTTGTTGAAATTCCGCTTCAAAATGATTATAGGTACAGTATACAACACGTTGAGTACGAAACTACCGGTAGGATGCTTAAGGAAAGCAGTGGTTACTGGAAGTTTCGAATTTTGAAATTCAGCCACATTGTGTTTCGAACCTGAATTGCAGGCGAACGAGGTGACATATTGAAGCAAATTGAACGTTGATCTTCTCATAATTACATCGATAATCCAAAATAAACGAAACATTCGGAATCCGTGACTATAAATTTTATCCGTTCAAAAAAAGTAAGGCTAACTAACCATCACGTTTTTTCGCAAAAAACTGAAAACTTTTTTTTGTTGAAATTCCGCTTCAAAATGATTATAGGTACAGTATACAACACGTTGAGTACGAAACTACCGGTAGGATGCTTAAGGAAAGCAGTGGTTACTGGAAGTTTCGAATTTTGAAATTCGGCCACATTGTGTTTCGAACCTGAATTGCAGGCGAACGAGGCAACATATTGAAGCAAATTGAACGTTGATCTTCTCATAATTACATCGATAATCCAAAATAAACGAAACATTCGGAATCCGTGACTATAAATTTTATCCGTTCAAAAAAGTTAGGCTAACCATCACGTTTTTCGCAAAAAACTGAAAACTTTTTTTGTTGAAATTCCGCTTCAAAATGATTATAGGTACAATATTCAACACGTTGAGTACGAAACTACCGGTAGGATGCTTAAGGAAAGCAGTGGTTACTGGAAGTTTCGAATTTTGAAATTCAGCCACATTGTGTTTCGAACCTGAATTGCAGGCGAACGAGGTGACATATTGAAGCAAATTGAACGTTGATCTTCTCATAATTACATTGATAATCCAAAATAAACGAAACATTCGGAATCCGTGACTATAAATTTTATCCGTTCAAAAAAGTTAGGCTAACCATCACGTTTTTCGCAAAAAACTGAAAACTTTTTTTGTTGAAATTCCGCTTCAAAATGATTATAGGTACAATATTCAACACGTTGAGTACGAAACTACCGGTAGGATGCTTAAGGAAAGCAGTGGTTACTGGAAGTTTCGAATTTTGAAATTCAGCCACATTGTGTTTCGAACCTGAATTGCAGGCGAACGAGGTGACATATTGAAGCAAATTGAACGTTGATCTTCTCATAATTACATCGATAATCCAAAATAAACGAAACATTCGGAATCCGTGACTATAAATTTTATCCGTTCAAAAAAGTAAGGCACCATCACGTTTTTTTGCAAAAAACTGAAAACTTTTTTTTGTTGAAATTCCGCTTCAAAATGATTATAGGTACAGTATACAACACGTTGAGTACGAAACTACCGGTAGGATGCTTAAGGAAAGCAGTGGTTACTGGAAGTTTCGAATTTTGAAATTCAGCCACATTGTGTTTCGAACCTGAATTGCAGGCGAACGAGGTGACATATTGAAGCAAATTGAACGTTGATCTTCTCATAATTACATTGATAATCCAAAATAAACGAAACATTCGGAATCCGTGACTATAAATTTTATCCGTTCAAAAAAGTTAGGCTAACCATCACGTTTTTCGCAAAAAACTGAAAACTTTTTTTGTTGAAATTCCGCTTCAAAATGATTATAGGTACAATATTCAACACGTTGAGTACGAAACTACCGGTAGGATGCTTAAGGAAAGCAGTGGTTACTGGAAGTTTCGAATTTTGAAATTCAGCCACATTGTGTTTCGAACCTGAATTGCAGGCGAACGAGGTGACATATTGAAGCAAATTGAACGTTGATCTTCTCATAATTACATCGATAATCCAAAATAAACGAAACATTCGGAATCCGTGACTATAAATTTTATCCGTTCAAAAAAAGTAAGGCTAACTAACCATCACGTTTTTTCGCAAAAAACTGAAAACTTTTTTTTGTTGAAATTCCGCTTCAAAATGATTATAGGTACAGTATACAACACGTTGAGTACGAAACTACCGGTAGGATGCTTAAGGAAAGCAGTGGTTACTGGAAGTTTCGAATTTTGAAATTCAGCCACATTGTGTTTCGAACCTGAATTGCAGGCGAACGAGGCAACATATTGAAGCAAATTGAACGTTGATCTTCTCATAATTACATCGATAATCCAAAATAAACGAAACATTCGGAATCCGTGACTATAAATTTTATCCGTTCAAAAAAAGTAAGGCTAACGATCACGTTTTTTCGCAAAAAACTGAAAACTTTTTTTGTTGAAATTCCGCTTCAAAATGATTATAGGTACAGTATACAACACGTTGAGTACGAAACTACCGGTAGGATGCTTAAGGAAAGCAGTGGTTACTGGAAGTTTCGAATTTTGAAATTCGGCCACATTGTGTTTCGAACCTGAATTGCAGGCGAACGAGGCAACATATTGAAGCAAATTGATCGTTGATCTTCTCATAATTACATCGATAATCCAAAATAAACGAAACATTCGGAATCCGTGACTATAAATTTTATCCGTTCAAAAAAAGTAAGGCTAACGATCACGTTTTTTCGCAAAAAACTGAAAACTTTTTTTTGTTGAAATTCCGCTTCAAAATGATTATAGGTACAGTATACAACACGTTGAGTACGAAACTACCGGTAGGATGCTTAAGGAAAGCAGTGGTTACTGGAAGTTTCGAATTTTGAAATTCGGCCACATTGTGTTTCGAACCTGAATTGCAGGCGAACGAGGCAACATATTGAAGCAAATTGAACGTTGATCTTCTCATAATTACATCGATAATCCAAAATAAACGAAACATTCGGAATCCGTGACTATAAATTTTATCCGTTCAAAAAAAGTAAGGCTAACTAACGATCACGTTTTTTCGCAAAAAACTGAAAACTTTTTTTTGTTGAAATTCCGCTTCAAAATGATTATAGGTACAGTATACAACACGTTGAGTACGAAACTACCGGTAGGATGCTTAAGGAAAGCAGTGGTTACTGGAACTTTCGAATTTTGAAATTCGGCCACATTGTGTTTCGAACCTGAATTGCAGGCGAACGAGGCAACGTATTGAAGCAAATTGAACGTTGATCTTCTCATAATTACATCGATAATCCAAAATAAACGAAACATTCGGAATCCGTGACTATAAATTTTATCCGTTCAAAAAAAGTAAGGCTAACAACCATCACGTTTTTTCGCAAAAAACTGAAAACTTTTTTTTGTTGAAATTCCGCTTCAAAATGATTATAGGTACAGTATACAACACGTTGAGTACGAAACTACCGGTAGGATGCTTAAGGAAAGCAGTGGTTACTGGAACTTTCGAATTTTGAAATTCGGCCACATTGTGTTTCGAACCTGAATTACAGGCGAACGAGGCAACATATTGAAGCAAATTGAACGTTGATCTTGTCATAATTACATCGATAATCCAAAATAAACGAAACATTCGGAATCCGTGACTATAAATTTTATCCGTTCAAAAAAAGTAAGGCTAACAACCATCACGTTTTTTCGCAAAAAACTGAAAACTTTTTTTTGTTGAAATTCCGCTTCAAAATGATTATAGGTACAGTATACAACACGTTGAGTACGAAACTACCGGTAGGATGCTTAAGGAAAGCAGTGGTTACTGGAACTTTCGAATTTTGAAATTCGGCCACATTGTGTTTCGAACCTGAATTGCAGGCGAACGAGGCAACATATTGAAGCAAATTGAACGTTGATCTTCTCATAATTACATCGATAATCCAAAATAAACGAAACATTCGGAATCCGTGACTATAAATTTTATCCGTTCAAAAAAAGTAAGGCTAACTAACCATCACGTTTTTTCGCAAAAAACTGAAAACTTTTTTTTGTTGAAATTCCGCTTCAAAATGATTATAGGTACAGTATACAACACGTTGAGTACGAAACTACCGGTAGGATGCTTAAGGAAAGCAGTGGTTACTGGAAGTTTCGAATTTTGAAATTCGGCCACATTGTGTTTCGAACCTGAATTGCAGGCGAACGAGGCAACATATTGAAGCAAATTGAACGTTGATCTTCTCATAATTACATCGATAATCCAAAATAAACGAAACATTCGGAATCCGTGACTATAAATTTTATCCGTTCAAAAAAAGTAAGGCTAACCATCACGTTTTTTCGCAAAAAACTGAAAACTTTTTTTTGTTGAAATTCCGCTTCAAAATGATTATAGGTACAGTATACAACACGTTGAGTACGAAACTACCGGTAGGATGCTTAAGGAAAGCAGTGGTTACTGGAAGTTTCGAATTTTGAAATTCGGCCACATTGTGTTTCGAACCTGAATTGCAGGCGAACGAGGCAACATATTGAAGCAAATTGAACGTTGATCTTCTCATAATTACATCGATAATCCAAAATAAACGAAACATTCGGAATCCGTGACTATAAATTTTATCCGTTCAAAAAAAGTAAGGCTAACGATCACGTTTTTTCGCAAAAAACTGAAAACTTTTTTTTGTTGAAATTCCGCTTCAAAATGATTATAGGTACAGTATACAACACGTTGAGTACGAAACTACCGGTAGGATGCTTAAGGAAAGCAGTGGTTACTGGAAGTTTCGAATTTTGAAATTCGGCCACATTGTGTTTCGAACCTGAATTGCAGGCGAACGAGGCAACATATTGAAGCAAATTGAACGTTGATCTTCTCATAATTACATCGATAATCCAAAATAAACGAAACATTCGGAATCCGTGACTATAAATTTTATCCGTTCAAAAAAAGTAAGGCTAACGATCACGTTTTTTCGCAAAAAACTGAAAACTTTTTTTTGTTGAAATTCCGCTTCAAAATGATTATAGGTACAGTATACAACACGTTGAGTACGAAACTACCGGTAGGATGCTTAAGGAAAGCAGTGGTTACTGGAACTTTCGAATTTTGAAATTCGGCCACATTGTGTTTCGAACCTGAATTGCAGGCGAACGAGGCAACGTATTGAAGCAAATTGAACGTTGATCTTCTCATAATTACATCGATAATCCAAAATAAACGAAACATTCGGAATCCGTGACTATAAATTTTATCCGTTCAAAAAAAGTAAGGCTATAACCATCACGTTTTTTCGCAAAAAACTGAAAACTTTTTTTTGTTGAAATTCCGCTTCAAAATGATTATAGGTACAGTATACAACACGTTGAGTACGAAACTACCGGTAGGATGCTTAAGGAAAGCAGTGGTTACTGGAAGTTTCGAATTTTGAAATTCGGCCACATTGTGTTTCGAACCTGAATTACAGGCGAACGAGGCAACGTATTGAAGCAAATTGAACGTTGATCTTCTCATAATTACATCGATAATCCAAAATAAACGAAACATTCGGAATCCGTGACTATAAATTTTATCCGTTCAAAAAAAGTAAGGCTAACGATCACGTTTTTTCGCAAAAAACTGAAAACTTTTTTTTGTTGAAATTCCGCTTCAAAATGATTATAGGTACAGTATACAACACGTTGAGTACGAAACTACCGGTAGGATGCTTAAGGAAAGCAGTTTTTACTGGAACTTTCGTATTTTGAAATTCGGCCACATTGTGTTTCGAACCTGAATTGCAGGCGAACGAGGCAACATATTGAAGCAAATTGAACGTTGATCTTCTCATAATTACATCGATAATGCAAAATAAATGAAACATTCGGAATCCGTGACTATAAATTTTGTCCGTTCAAAAAAAGTAAGGCTAGCGCCATCACGTTTTTTCGCAAAAAACTGAAAACTTTTTTTTGTTGAAATTCCGCTTCAAAATGATTATAGGTACAGTATACAACACGTTGAGTACGAAACTACCGGTAGGATGCTTAAGGAAAGCAGTGGTTACTGGAAGTTTCGAATTTTGAAATTCGGCCACATTGTGTTTCGAACCTGAATTGCAGGCGAACGAGGCAACATATTGAAGCAAATTGAACGTTGATCTTCTCATAATTACATCGATAATCCAAAATAAACGAAACATTCGGAATCCGTGACTATAAATTTTATCCGTTCAAAAAAAGTAAGGCTAACGATCACGTTTTTTCGCAAAAAACTGAAAACTTTTTTTTGTTGAAATTCCGCTTCAAAATGATTATAGGTACAGTATACAACACGTTGAGTACGAAACTACCGGTAGGATGCTTAAGGAAAGCAGTGGTTACTGGAACTTTCGAATTTTGAAATTCGGCCACATTGTGTTTCGAACCTGAATTGCAGGCGAACGAGGCAACATATTGAAGCAAATTGAACGTTGATCTTCTCATAATTACATCGATAATCCAAAATAAACGAAACATTCGGAATCCGTGACTATAAATTTTATCCGTTCAAAAAAAGTAAGGCTAACGATCACGTTTTTTCGCAAAAAACTGAAAACTTTTTTTTGTTGAAATTCCGCTTCAAAATGATTATAGGTACAGTATACAACACGTTGAGTACGAAACTACCGGTAGGATGCTTAAGGAAAGCAGTGGTTACTGGAAGTTTCGAATTTTGAAATTCGGCCACATTGTGTTTCGAACCTGAATTGCAGGCGAACGAGGCAACATATTGAAGCAAATTGAACGTTGATCTTCTCATAATTACATCGATAATCCAAAATAAACGAAACATTCGGAATCCGTGACTATAAATTTTATCCGTTCAAAAAAAGTAAGGCTAACTAACCATCACGTTTTTTCGCAAAAAACTGAAAACTTTTTTTTGTTGAAATTCCGCTTCAAAATGATTATAGGTACAGTATACAACACGTTGAGTACGAAACTACCGGTAGGATGCTTAAGGAAAGCAGTGGTTACTGGAAGTTTCGAATTTTGAAATTCGGCCACATTGTGTTTCGAACCTGAATTGCAGGCGAACGAGGCAACATATTGAAGCAAATTGAACGTTGATCTTCTCATAATTACATCGATAATCCAAAATAAACGAAACATTCGGAATCCGTGACTATAAATTTTATCCGTTCAAAAAAAGTAAGGCTAACGATCACGTTTTTTCGCAAAAAACTGAAAACTTTTTTTTGTTGAAATTCCGCTTCAAAATGATTATAGGTACAGTATACAACACGTTGAGTACGAAACTACCGGTAGGATGCTTAAGGAAAGCAGTGGTTACTGGAACTTTCGAATTTTGAAATTCGGCCACATTGTGTTTCGAACCTGAATTGCAGGCGAACGAGGCAACGTATTGAAGCAAATTGAACGTTGATCTTCTCATAATTACATCGATAATCCAAAATAAACGAAACATTCGGAATCCGTGACTATAAATTTTATCCGTTCAAAAAAAGTAAGGCTATAACCATCACGTTTTTTCGCAAAAAACTGAAAACTTTTTTTTGTTGAAATTCCGCTTCAAAATGATTATAGGTACAGTATACAACACGTTGAGTACGAAACTACCGGTAGGATGCTTAAGGAAAGCAGTGGTTACTGGAACTTTCGAATTTTGAAATTCGGCCACATTGTGTTTCGAACCTGAATTACAGGCGAACGAGGCAACGTATTGAAGCAAATTGAACGTTGATCTTCTCATAATTACATCGATAATCCAAAATAAACGAAACATTCGGAATCCGTGACTATAAATTTTATCCGTTCAAAAAAAGTAAGGCAAACGATCACGTTTTTTCGCAAAAAACTGAAAACTTTTTTTTGTTGAAATTCCGCTTCAAAATGATTATAGGTACAGTATACAACACGTTGAGTACGAAACTACCGGTAGGATGCTTAAGGAAAGCAGTGGTTACTGGAAGTTTCGAATTTTGAAATTCAGCCACATTGTGTTTCGAACCTGAATTGCAGGCGAACGAGGTGACATATTGAAGCAAATTGAACGTTGATCTTCTCATAATTACATCGATAATCCAAAATAAACGAAACATTCGGAATCCGTGACTATAAATTTTATCCGTTCAAAAAAGTAAGGCACCATCACGTTTTTTTGCAAAAAACTGAAAACTTTTTTTTGTTGAAATTCCGCTTCAAAATGATTATAGGTACAGTATACAACACGTTGAGTACGAAACTACCGGTAGGATGCTTAAGGAAAGCAGTGGTTACTGGAAGTTTCGAATTTTGAAATTCAGCCACATTGTGTTTCGAACCTGAATTGCAGGCGAACGAGGTGACATATTGAAGCAAATTGAACGTTGATCTTCTCATAATTACATCGATAATCCAAAATAAACGAAACATTCGGAATCCGTGACTATAAATTTTATCCGTTCAAAAAAGTTAGGCTAACCATCACGTTTTTTCGCAAAAAACTGAAAATTTTTTTTTGTTGAAATTCCGCTTCAAAATGATTATAGGTACAGTATACAACACGTTGAGTACGAAACTACCGGTAGGATGCTTAAGGAAAGCAGTGGTTACTGGAAGTTTCGAATTTTGAAATTCAGCCACATTGTGTTTCGAACCTGAATTGCAGGCGAACGAGGTGACATATTGAAGCAAATTGAACGTTGATCTTCTCATAATTACATCGATAATCCAAAATAAACGAAACATTCGGAATCCGTGACTATAAATTTTATCCGTTCAAAAAAGTAAGGCACCATCACGTTTTTTTGCAAAAAACTGAAAACTTTTTTTTGTTGAAATTCCGCTTCAAAATGATTATAGGTACAGTATACAACACGTTGAGTACGAAACTACCGGTAGGATGCTTAAGGAAAGCAGTGGTTACTGGAAGTTTCGAATTTTGAAATTCAGCCACATTGTGTTTCGAACCTGAATTGCAGGAAAACGAGGTGACATATTGAAGCAAATTGAACGTTGATCTTCTCATAATTACATTGATAATCCAAAATAAACGAAACATTCGGAATCCGTGACTATAAATTTTATCCGTTCAAAAAAGTTAGGCTAACCATCACGTTTTTCGCAAAAAACTGAAAACTTTTTTTGTTGAAATTCCGCTTCAAAATGATTATAGGTACAATATTCAACACGTTGAGTACGAAACTACCGGTAGGATGCTTAAGGAAAGCAGTGGTTACTGGAAGTTTCGAATTTTGAAATTCAGCCACATTGTGTTTCGAACCTGAATTGCAGGCGAACGAGGTGACATATTGAAGCAAATTGAACGTTGATCTTCTCATAATTACATCGATAATCCAAAATAAACGAAACATTCGGAATCCGTGACTATAAATTTTATCCGTTCAAAAAAAGTAAGGCTAACTAACCATCACGTTTTTTCGCAAAAAACTGAAAACTTTTTTTTGTTGAAATTCCGCTTCAAAATGATTATAGGTACAGTATACAACACGTTGAGTACGAAACTACCGGTAGGATGCTTAAGGAAAGCAGTGGTTACTGGAAGTTTCGAATTTTGAAATTCGGCCACATTGTGTTTCGAACCTGAATTGCAGGCGAACGAGGCAACATATTGAAGCAAATTGAACGTTGATCTTCTCATAATTACATCGATAATCCAAAATAAACGAAACATTCGGAATCCGTGACTATAAATTTTATCCGTTCAAAAAAAGTAAGGCAAACGATCACGTTTTTTCGCAAAAAACTGAAAACTTTTTTTTGTTGAAATTCCGCTTCAAAATGATTATAGGTACAGTATACAACACGTTGAGTACGAAACTACCGGTAGGATGCTTAAGGAAAGCAGTGGTTACTGGAAGTTTCGAATTTTGAAATTCAGCCACATTGTGTTTCGAACCTGAATTGCAGGCGAACGAGGTGACATATTGAAGCAAATTGAACGTTGATCTTCTCATAATTACATCGATAATCCAAAATAAACGAAACATTCGGAATCCGTGACTATAAATTTTATCCGTTCAAAAAAGTAAGGCACCATCACGTTTTTTTGCAAAAAACTGAAAACTTTTTTTTGTTGAAATTCCGCTTCAAAATGATTATAGGTACAGTATACAACACGTTGAGTACGAAACTACCGGTAGGATGCTTAAGGAAAGCAGTGGTTACTGGAAGTTTCGAATTTTGAAATTCAGCCACATTGTGTTTCGAACCTGAATTGCAGGCGAACGAGGTGACATATTGAAGCAAATTGAACGTTGATCTTCTCATAATTACATCGATAATCCAAAATAAACGAAACATTCGGAATCCGTGACTATAAATTTTATCCGTTCAAAAAAGTTAGGCTAACCATCACGTTTTTTCGCAAAAAACTGAAAATTTTTTTTTGTTGAAATTCCGCTTCAAAATGATTATAGGTACAGTATACAACACGTTGAGTACGAAACTACCGGTAGGATGCTTAAGGAAAGCAGTGGTTACTGGAAGTTTCGAATTTTGAAATTCAGCCACATTGTGTTTCGAACCTGAATTGCAGGCGAACGAGGTGACATATTGAAGCAAATTGAACGTTGATCTTCTCATAATTACATCGATAATCCAAAATAAACGAAACATTCGGAATCCGTGACTATAAATTTTATCCGTTCAAAAAAGTAAGGCACCATCACGTTTTTTTGCAAAAAACTGAAAACTTTTTTTTGTTGAAATTCCGCTTCAAAATGATTATAGGTACAGTATACAACACGTTGAGTACGAAACTACCGGTAGGATGCTTAAGGAAAGCAGTGGTTACTGGAAGTTTCGAATTTTGAAATTCAGCCACATTGTGTTTCGAACCTGAATTGCAGGCGAACGAGGTGACATATTGAAGCAAATTGAACGTTGATCTTCTCATAATTACATTGATAATCCAAAATAAACGAAACATTCGGAATCCGTGACTATAAATTTTATCCGTTCAAAAAAGTTAGGCTAACCATCACGTTTTTCGCAAAAAACTGAAAACTTTTTTTGTTGAAATTCCGCTTCAAAATGATTATAGGTACAATATTCAACACGTTGAGTACGAAACTACCGGTAGGATGCTTAAGGAAAGCAGTGGTTACTGGAAGTTTCGAATTTTGAAATTCAGCCACATTGTGTTTCGAACCTGAATTGCAGGCGAACGAGGTGACATATTGAAGCAAATTGAACGTTGATCTTCTCATAATTACATCGATAATCCAAAATAAACGAAACATTCGGAATCCGTGACTATAAATTTTATCCGTTCAAAAGAAGTAAGGCTAACTAACCATCACGTTTTTTCGCAAAAAACTGAAAACTTTTTTTTGTTGAAATTCCGCTTCAAAATGATTATAGGTACAGTATACAACACGTTGAGTACGAAACTACCGGTAGGATGCTTAAGGAAAGCAGTGGTTACTGGAACTTTCGAATTTTGAAATTCAGCCACATTGTGTTTCGAACCTGAATTGCAGGCGAACGAGGTGACATATTGAAGCAAATTGAACGTTGATCTTCTCATAATTACATCGATAATCCAAAATAAACGAAACATTCGGAATCCGTGACTATAAATTTTATCCGTTCAAAAAAAGTAAGGCTAACTAACCATCACGTTTTTTCGCAAAAAACTGAAAACTTTTTTTTGTTGAAATTCCGCTTCAAAATGATTATAGGTACAGTATACAACACGTTGAGTACGAAACTACCGGTAGGATGCTTAAGGAAAGCAGTGGTTACTGGAACTTTCGAATTTTGAAATTCGGCCACATTGTGTTTCGAACCTGAATTGCAGGCGAACGAGGCAACGTATTGAAGCAAATTGAACGTTGATCTTCTCATAATTACATCGATAATCCAAAATAAACGAAACATTCGGAATCCGTGACTATAAATTTTATCCGTTCAAAAAAAGTAAGGCTATAACCATCACGTTTTTTCGCAAAAAACTGAAAACTTTTTTTTGTTGAAATTCCGCTTCAAAATGATTATAGGTACAGTATACAACACGTTGAGTACGAAACTACCGGTAGGATGCTTAAGGAAAGCAGTGGTTACTGGAACTTTCGAATTTTGAAATTCGGCCACATTGTGTTTCGAACCTGAATTACAGGCGAACGAGGCAACGTATTGAAGCAAATTGAACGTTGATCTTCTCATAATTACATCGATAATCCAAAATAAACGAAACATTCGGAATCCGTGACTATAAATTTTATCCGTTCAAAAAAAGTAAGGCAAACGATCACGTTTTTTCGCAAAAAACTGAAAACTTTTTTTTGTTGAAATTCCGCTTCAAAATGATTATAGGTACAGTATACAACACGTTGAGTACGAAACTACCGGTAGGATGCTTAAGGAAAGCAGTGGTTACTGGAAGTTTCGAATTTTGAAATTCAGCCACATTGTGTTTCGAACCTGAATTGCAGGCGAACGAGGTGACATATTGAAGCAAATTGAACGTTGATCTTCTCATAATTACATCGATAATCCAAAATAAACGAAACATTCGGAATCCGTGACTATAAATTTTATCCGTTCAAAAAAAGTAAGGCTAACTAACCATCACGTTTTTTCGCAAAAAACTGAAAACTTTTTTTTGTTGAAATTCCGCTTCAAAATGATTATAGGTACAGTATACAACACGTTGAGTACGAAACTACCGGTAGGATGCTTAAGGAAAGCAGTGGTTACTGGAACTTTCGAATTTTGAAATTCGGCCACATTGTGTTTCGAACCTGAATTGCAGGCGAACGAGGCAACGTATTGAAGCAAATTGAACGTTGATCTTCTCATAATTACATCGATAATCCAAAATAAACGAAACATTCGGAATCCGTGACTATAAATTTTATCCGTTCAAAAAAAGTAAGGCTATAACCATCACGTTTTTTCGCAAAAAACTGAAAACTTTTTTTTGTTGAAATTCCGCTTCAAAATGATTATAGGTACAGTATACAACACGTTGAGTACGAAACTACCGGTAGGATGCTTAAGGAAAGCAGTGGTTACTGGAACTTTCGAATTTTGAAATTCGGCCACATTGTGTTTCGAACCTGAATTACAGGCGAACGAGGCAACGTATTGAAGCAAATTGAACGTTGATCTTCTCATAATTACATCGATAATCCAAAATAAACGAAACATTCGGAATCCGTGACTATAAATTTTATCCGTTCAAAAAAAGTAAGGCAAACGATCACGTTTTTTCGCAAAAAACTGAAAACTTTTTTTTGTTGAAATTCCGCTTCAAAATGATTATAGGTACAGTATACAACACGTTGAGTACGAAACTACCGGTAGGATGCTTAAGGAAAGCAGTGGTTACTGGAAGTTTCGAATTTTGAAATTCAGCCACATTGTGTTTCGAACCTGAATTGCAGGCGAACGAGGTGACATATTGAAGCAAATTGAACGTTGATCTTCTCATAATTACATCGATAATCCAAAATAAACGAAACATTCGGAATCCGTGACTATAAATTTTATCCGTTCAAAAAAGTAAGGCACCATCACGTTTTTTTGCAAAAAACTGAAAACTTTTTTTTGTTGAAATTCCGCTTCAAAATGATTATAGGTACAGTATACAACACGTTGAGTACGAAACTACCGGTAGGATGCTTAAGGAAAGCAGTGGTTACTGGAAGTTTCGAATTTTGAAATTCAGCCACATTGTGTTTCGAACCTGAATTGCAGGCGAACGAGGTGACATATTGAAGCAAATTGAACGTTGATCTTCTCATAATTACATCGATAATCCAAAATAAACGAAACATTCGGAATCCGTGACTATAAATTTTATCCGTTCAAAAAAGTTAGGCTAACCATCACGTTTTTTCGCAAAAAACTGAAAATTTTTTTTTGTTGAAATTCCGCTTCAAAATGATTATAGGTACAGTATACAACACGTTGAGTACGAAACTACCGGTAGGATGCTTAAGGAAAGCAGTGGTTACTGGAAGTTTCGAATTTTGAAATTCAGCCACATTGTGTTTCGAACCTGAATTGCAGGCGAACGAGGTGACATATTGAAGCAAATTGAACGTTGATCTTCTCATAATTACATCGATAATCCAAAATAAACGAAACATTCGGAATCCGTGACTATAAATTTTATCCGTTCAAAAAAGTAAGGCACCATCACGTTTTTTTGCAAAAAACTGAAAACTTTTTTTTGTTGAAATTCCGCTTCAAAATGATTATAGGTACAGTATACAACACGTTGAGTACGAAACTACCGGTAGGATGCTTAAGGAAAGCAGTGGTTACTGGAAGTTTCGAATTTTGAAATTCAGCCACATTGTGTTTCGAACCTGAATTGCAGGCGAACGAGGTGACATATTGAAGCAAATTGAACGTTGATCTTCTCATAATTACATCGATAATCCAAAATAAACGAAACATTCGGAATCCGTGACTATAAATTTTATCCGTTCAAAAAAGTTAGGCTAACCATCACGTTTTTTCGCAAAAAACTGAAAATTTTTTTTTGTTGAAATTCCGCTTCAAAATGATTATAGGTACAGTATACAACACGTTGAGTACGAAACTACCGGTAGGATGCTTAAGGAAAGCAGTGGTTACTGGAAGTTTCGAATTTTGAAATTCAGCCACATTGTGTTTCGAACCTGAATTGCAGGCGAACGAGGTGACATATTGAAGCAAATTGAACGTTGATCTTCTCATAATTACATTGATAATCCAAAATAAACGAAACATTCGGAATCCGTGACTATAAATTTTATCCGTTCAAAAAAGTTAGGCTAACCATCACGTTTTTCGCAAAAAACTGAAAACTTTTTTTGTTGAAATTCCGCTTCAAAATGATTATAGGTACAATATTCAACACGTTGAGTACGAAACTACCGGTAGGATGCTTAAGGAAAGCAGTGGTTACTGGAAGTTTCGAATTTTGAAATTCAGCCACATTGTGTTTCGAACCTGAATTGCAGGCGAACGAGGTGACATATTGAAGCAAATTGAACGTTGATCTTCTCATAATTACATCGATAATCCAAAATAAACGAAACATTCGGAATCCGTGACTATAAATTTTATCCGTTCAAAAAAAGTAAGGCTAACTAACCATCACGTTTTTTCGCAAAAAACTGAAAACTTTTTTTTGTTGAAATTCCGCTTCAAAATGATTATAGGTACAGTATACAACACGTTGAGTACGAAACTACCGGTAGGATGCTTAAGGAAAGCAGTGGTTACTGGAAGTTTCGAATTTTGAAATTCAGCCACATTGTGTTTCGAACCTGAATTGCAGGCGAACGAGGTGACATATTGAAGCAAATTGAACGTTGATCTTCTCATAATTACATCGATAATCCAAAATAAACGAAACATTCGGAATCCGTGACTATAAATTTTATCCGTTCAAAAAAGTTAGGCTAACCATCACGTTTTTTCGCAAAAAACTGAAAATTTTTTTTTGTTGAAATTCCGCTTCAAAATGATTATAGGTACAGTATACAACACGTTGAGTACGAAACTACCGGTAGGATGCTTAAGGAAAGCAGTGGTTACTGGAAGTTTCGAATTTTGAAATTCAGCCACATTGTGTTTCGAACCTGAATTGCAGGCGAACGAGGTGACATATTGAAGCAAATTGAACGTTGATCTTCTCATAATTACATCGATAATCCAAAATAAACGAAACATTCGGAATCCGTGACTATAAATTTTATCCGTTCAAAAAAGTAAGGCACCATCACGTTTTTTTGCAAAAAACTGAAAACTTTTTTTTGTTGAAATTCCGCTTCAAAATGATTATAGGTACAGTATACAACACGTTGAGTACGAAACTACCGGTAGGATGCTTAAGGAAAGCAGTGGTTACTGGAAGTTTCGAATTTTGAAATTCAGCCACATTGTGTTTCGAACCTGAATTGCAGGCGAACGAGGTGACATATTGAAGCAAATTGAACGTTGATCTTCTCATAATTACATTGATAATCCAAAATAAACGAAACATTCGGAATCCGTGACTATAAATTTTATCCGTTCAAAAAAGTTAGGCTAACCATCACGTTTTTCGCAAAAAACTGAAAACTTTTTTTGTTGAAATTCCGCTTCAAAATGATTATAGGTACAATATTCAACACGTTGAGTACGAAACTACCGGTAGGATGCTTAAGGAAAGCAGTGGTTACTGGAAGTTTCGAATTTTGAAATTCAGCCACATTGTGTTTCGAACCTGAATTGCAGGCGAACGAGGTGACATATTGAAGCAAATTGAACGTTGATCTTCTCATAATTACATCGATAATCCAAAATAAACGAAACATTCGGAATCCGTGACTATAAATTTTATCCGTTCAAAAAAAGTAAGGCTAACTAACCATCACGTTTTTTCGCAAAAAACTGAAAACTTTTTTTTGTTGAAATTCCGCTTCAAAATGATTATAGGTACAGTATACAACACGTTGAGTACGAAACTACCGGTAGGATGCTTAAGGAAAGCAGTGGTTACTGGAACTTTCGAATTTTGAAATTCGGCCACATTGTGTTTCGAACCTGAATTGCAGGCGAACGAGGCAACGTATTGAAGCAAATTGAACGTTGATCTTCTCATAATTACATCGATAATCCAAAATAAACGAAACATTCGGAATCCGTGACTATAAATTTTATCCGTTCAAAAAAAGTAAGGCTATAACCATCACGTTTTTTCGCAAAAAACTGAAAACTTTTTTTTGTTGAAATTCCGCTTCAAAATGATTATAGGTACAGTATACAACACGTTGAGTACGAAACTACCGGTAGGATGCTTAAGGAAAGCAGTGGTTACTGGAACTTTCGAATTTTGAAATTCGGCCACATTGTGTTTCGAACCTGAATTACAGGCGAACGAGGCAACGTATTGAAGCAAATTGAACGTTGATCTTCTCATAATTACATCGATAATCCAAAATAAACGAAACATTCGGAATCCGTGACTATAAATTTTATCCGTTCAAAAAAAGTAAGGCAAACGATCACGTTTTTTCGCAAAAAACTGAAAACTTTTTTTTGTTGAAATTCCGCTTCAAAATGATTATAGGTACAGTATACAACACGTTGAGTACGAAACTACCGGTAGGATGCTTAAGGAAAGCAGTGGTTACTGGAAGTTTCGAATTTTGAAATTCAGCCACATTGTGTTTCGAACCTGAATTGCAGGCGAACGAGGTGACATATTGAAGCAAATTGAACGTTGATCTTCTCATAATTACATCGATAATCCAAAATAAACGAAACATTCGGAATCCGTGACTATAAATTTTATCCGTTCAAAAAAGTTAGGCTAACCATCACGTTTTTTCGCAAAAAACTGAAAATTTTTTTTTGTTGAAATTCCGCTTCAAAATGATTATAGGTACAGTATACAACACGTTGAGTACGAAACTACCGGTAGGATGCTTAAGGAAAGCAGTGGTTACTGGAAGTTTCGAATTTTGAAATTCAGCCACATTGTGTTTCGAACCTGAATTGCAGGCGAACGAGGTGACATATTGAAGCAAATTGAACGTTGATCTTCTCATAATTACATCGATAATCCAAAATAAACGAAACATTCGGAATCCGTGACTATAAATTTTATCCGTTCAAAAAAGTAAGGCACCATCACGTTTTTTTGCAAAAAACTGAAAACTTTTTTTTGTTGAAATTCCGCTTCAAAATGATTATAGGTACAGTATACAACACGTTGAGTACGAAACTACCGGTAGGATGCTTAAGGAAAGCAGTGGTTACTGGAAGTTTCGAATTTTGAAATTCAGCCACATTGTGTTTCGAACCTGAATTGCAGGCGAACGAGGTGACATATTGAAGCAAATTGAACGTTGATCTTCTCATAATTACATTGATAATCCAAAATAAACGAAACATTCGGAATCCGTGACTATAAATTTTATCCGTTCAAAAAAGTTAGGCTAACCATCACGTTTTTCGCAAAAAACTGAAAACTTTTTTTGTTGAAATTCCGCTTCAAAATGATTATAGGTACAATATTCAACACGTTGAGTACGAAACTACCGGTAGGATGCTTAAGGAAAGCAGTGGTTACTGGAAGTTTCGAATTTTGAAATTCAGCCACATTGTGTTTCGAACCTGAATTGCAGGCGAACGAGGTGACATATTGAAGCAAATTGAACGTTGATCTTCTCATAATTACATCGATAATCCAAAATAAACGAAACATTCGGAATCCGTGACTATAAATTTTATCCGTTCAAAAAAAGTAAGGCTAACTAACCATCACGTTTTTTCGCAAAAAACTGAAAATTTTTTTTTGTTGAAATTCCGCTTCAAAATGATTATAGGTACAGTATACAACACGTTGAGTACGAAACTACCGGTAGGATGCTTAAGGAAAGCAGTGGTTACTGGAAGTTTCGAATTTTGAAATTCGGCCACATTGTGTTTCGAACCTGAATTGCAGGCGAACGAGGCAACATATTGAAGCAAATTGAACGTTGATCTTCTCATAATTACATCGATAATCCAAAATAAACGAAACATTCGGAATCCGTGACTATAAATTTTATCCGTTCAAAAAAAGTAAGGCAAACGATCACGTTTTTTCGCAAAAAACTGAAAACTTTTTTTTGTTGAAATTCCGCTTCAAAATGATTATAGGTACAGTATACAACACGTTGAGTACGAAACTACCGGTAGGATGCTTAAGGAAAGCAGTGGTTACTGGAAGTTTCGAATTTTGAAATTCAGCCACATTGTGTTTCGAACCTGAATTGCAGGCGAACGAGGTGACATATTGAAGCAAATTGAACGTTGATCTTCTCATAATTACATCGATAATCCAAAATAAACGAAACATTCGGAATCCGTGACTATAAATTTTATCCGTTCAAAAAAGTAAGGCACCATCACGTTTTTTTGCAAAAAACTGAAAACTTTTTTTTGTTGAAATTCCGCTTCAAAATGATTATAGGTACAGTATACAACACGTTGAGTACGAAACTACCGGTAGGATGCTTAAGGAAAGCAGTGGTTACTGGAAGTTTCGAATTTTGAAATTCGGCCACATTGTGTTTCGAACCTGAATTGCAGGCGAACGAGGTGACATATTGAAGCAAATTGAACGTTGATCTTCTCATAATTACATCGATAATCCAAAATAAACGAAACATTCGGAATCCGTGACTATAAATTTTATCCGTTCAAAAAAGTTAGGCTAACCATCACGTTTTTTCGCAAAAAACTGAAAATTTTTTTTTGTTGAAATTCCGCTTCAAAATGATTATAGGTACAGTATACAACACGTTGAGTACGAAACTACCGGTAGGATGCTTAAGGAAAGCAGTGGTTACTGGAAGTTTCGAATTTTGAAATTCAGCCACATTGTGTTTCGAACCTGAATTGCAGGCGAACGAGGTGACATATTGAAGCAAATTGAACGTTGATCTTCTCATAATTACATCGATAATCCAAAATAAACGAAACATTCGGAATCCGTGACTATAAATTTTATCCGTTCAAAAAAGTAAGGCACCATCACGTTTTTTTGCAAAAAACTGAAAACTTTTTTTTGTTGAAATTCCGCTTCAAAATGATTATAGGTACAGTATACAACACGTTGAGTACGAAACTACCGGTAGGATGCTTAAGGAAAGCAGTGGTTACTGGAAGTTTCGAATTTTGAAATTCAGCCACATTGTGTTTCGAACCTGAATTGCAGGCGAACGAGGTGACATATTGAAGCAAATTGAACGTTGATCTTCTCATAATTACATTGATAATCCAAAATAAACGAAACATTCGGAATCCGTGACTATAAATTTTATCCGTTCAAAAAAGTTAGGCTAACCATCACGTTTTTCGCAAAAAACTGAAAACTTTTTTTGTTGAAATTCCGCTTCAAAATGATTATAGGTACAATATTCAACACGTTGAGTACGAAACTACCGGTAGGATGCTTAAGGAAAGCAGTGGTTACTGGAAGTTTCGAATTTTGAAATTCAGCCACATTGTGTTTCGAACCTGAATTGCAGGCGAACGAGGTGACATATTGAAGCAAATTGAACGTTGATCTTCTCATAATTACATCGATAATCCAAAATAAACGAAACATTCGGAATCCGTGACTATAAATTTTATCCGTTCAAAAAAAGTAAGGCTAACTAACCATCACGTTTTTTCGCAAAAAACTGAAAACTTTTTTTTGTTGAAATTCCGCTTCAAAATGATTATAGGTACAGTATACAACACGTTGAGTACGAAACTACCGGTAGGATGCTTAAGGAAAGCAGTGGTTACTGGAAGTTTCGAATTTTGAAATTCGGCCACATTGTGTTTCGAACCTGAATTGCAGGCGAACGAGGCAACATATTGAAGCAAATTGAACGTTGATCTTCTCATAATTACATCGATAATCCAAAATAAACGAAACATTCGGAATCCGTGACTATAAATTTTATCCGTTCAAAAAAGTAAGGCACCATCACGTTTTTTTGCAAAAAACTGAAAACTTTTTTTTGTTGAAATTCCGCTTCAAAATGATTATAGGTACAGTATACAACACGTTGAGTACGAAACTACCGGTAGGATGCTTAAGGAAAGCAGTGGTTACTGGAAGTTTCGAATTTTGAAATTCAGCCACATTGTGTTTCGAACCTGAATTGCAGGCGAACGAGGTGACATATTGAAGCAAATTGAACGTTGATCTTCTCATAATTACATTGATAATCCAAAATAAACGAAACATTCGGAATCCGTGACTATAAATTTTATCCGTTCAAAAAAGTTAGGCTAACCATCACGTTTTTCGCAAAAAACTGAAAACTTTTTTTGTTGAAATTCCGCTTCAAAATGATTATAGGTACAATATTCAACACGTTGAGTACGAAACTACCGGTAGGATGCTTAAGGAAAGCAGTGGTTACTGGAAGTTTCGAATTTTGAAATTCGGCCACATTGTGTTTCGAACCTGAATTGCAGGCGAACGAGGTGACATATTGAAGCAAATTGAACGTTGATCTTCTCATAATTACATCGATAATCCAAAATAAACGAAACATTCGGAATCCGTGACTATAAATTTTATCCGTTCAAAAAAAGTAAGGCTAACTAACCATCACGTTTTTTCGCAAAAAACTGAAAACTTTTTTTTGTTGAAATTCCGCTTCAAAATGATTATAGGTACAGTATACAACACGTTGAGTACGAAACTACCGGTAGGATGCTTAAGGAAAGCAGTGGTTACTGGAAGTTTCGAATTTTGAAATTCAGCCACATTGTGTTTCGAACCTGAATTGCAGGCGAACGAGGTGACATATTGAAGCAAATTGAACGTTGATCTTCTCATAATTACATTGATAATCCAAAATAAACGAAACATTCGGAATCCGTGACTATAAATTTTATCCGTTCAAAAAAGTTAGGCTAACCATCACGTTTTTCGCAAAAAACTGAAAACTTTTTTTGTTGAAATTCCGCTTCAAAATGATTATAGGTACAATATTCAACACGTTGAGTACGAAACTACCGGTAGGATGCTTAAGGAAAGCAGTGGTTACTGGAAGTTTCGAATTTTGAAATTCAGCCACATTGTGTTTCGAACCTGAATTGCAGGCGAACGAGGTGACATATTGAAGCAAATTGAACGTTGATCTTCTCATAATTACATCGATAATCCAAAATAAACGAAACATTCGGAATCCGTGACTATAAATTTTATCCGTTCAAAAAAGTTAGGCTAACCATCACGTTTTTTCGCAAAAAACTGAAAATTTTTTTTTGTTGAAATTCCGCTTCAAAATGATTATAGGTACAGTATACAACACGTTGAGTACGAAACTACCGGTAGGATGCTTAAGGAAAGCAGTGGTTACTGGAAGTTTCGAATTTTGAAATTCGGCCACATTGTGTTTCGAACCTGAATTGCAGGCGAACGAGGCAACATATTGAAGCAAATTGAACGTTGATCTTCTCATAATTACATCGATAATCCAAAATAAACGAAACATTCGGAATCCGTGACTATAAATTTTATCCGTTCAAAAAAGTAAGGCTAACCATCACGTTTTTTCGCAAAAAACTGAAAACTTTTTTTTGTTGAAATTCCGCTTCAAAATGATTATAGGTACAGTATACAACACGTTGAGTACGAAACTACCGGTAGGATGCTTAAGGAAAGCAGTGGTTACTGGAAGTTTCGAATTTTGAAATTCAGCCACATTGTGTTTCGAACCTGAATTGCAGGCGAACGAGGCAACATATTGAAGCAAATTGAACGTTGATCTTCTCATAATTACATCGATAATCCAAAATAAACGAAACATTCGGAATCCGTGACTATAAATTTTATCCGTTCAAAAAAAGTAAGGCTAACGATCACGTTTTTTCGCAAAAAACTGAAAACTTTTTTTGTTGAAATTCCGCTTCAAAATGATTATAGGTACAGTATACAACACGTTGAGTACGAAACTACCGGTAGGATGCTTAAGGAAAGCAGTGGTTACTGGAAGTTTCGAATTTTGAAATTCGGCCACATTGTGTTTCGAACCTGAATTGCAGGCGAACGAGGCAACATATTGAAGCAAATTGATCGTTGATCTTCTCATAATTACATCGATAATCCAAAATAAACGAAACATTCGGAATCCGTGACTATAAATTTTATCCGTTCAAAAAAAGTAAGGCTAACGATCACGTTTTTTCGCAAAAAACTGAAAACTTTTTTTTGTTGAAATTCCGCTTCAAAATGATTATAGGTACAGTATACAACACGTTGAGTACGAAACTACCGGTAGGATGCTTAAGGAAAGCAGTGGTTACTGGAAGTTTCGAATTTTGAAATTCGGCCACATTGTGTTTCGAACCTGAATTGCAGGCGAACGAGGCAACATATTGAAGCAAATTGAACGTTGATCTTCTCATAATTACATCGATAATCCAAAATAAACGAAACATTCGGAATCCGTGACTATAAATTTTATCCGTTCAAAAAAAGTAAGGCTAACTAACGATCACGTTTTTTCGCAAAAAACTGAAAACTTTTTTTTGTTGAAATTCCGCTTCAAAATGATTATAGGTACAGTATACAACACGTTGAGTACGAAACTACCGGTAGGATGCTTAAGGAAAGCAGTGGTTACTGGAACTTTCGAATTTTGAAATTCGGCCACATTGTGTTTCGAACCTGAATTGCAGGCGAACGAGGCAACGTATTGAAGCAAATTGAACGTTGATCTTCTCATAATTACATCGATAATCCAAAATAAACGAAACATTCGGAATCCGTGACTATAAATTTTATCCGTTCAAAAAAAGTAAGGCTATAACCATCACGTTTTTTCGCAAAAAACTGAAAACTTTTTTTTGTTGAAATTCCGCTTCAAAATGATTATAGGTACAGTATACAACACGTTGAGTACGAAACTACCGGTAGGATGCTTAAGGAAAGCAGTGGTTACTGGAAGTTTCGAAATTTGAAATTCGGCCACATTGTGTTTCGAACCTGAATTACAGGCGAACGAGGCAACATATTGAAGCAAATTGAACGTTGATCTTGTCATAATTACATCGATAATCCAAAATAAACGAAACATTCGGAATCCGTGACTATAAATTTTATCCGTTCAAAAAAAGTAAGGCTAACAACCATCACGTTTTTTCGCAAAAAACTGAAAACTTTTTTTTGTTGAAATTCCGCTTCAAAATGATTATAGGTACAGTATACAACACGTTGAGTACGAAACTACCGGTAGGATGCTTAAGGAAAGCAGTGGTTACTGGAACTTTCGAATTTTGAAATTCGGCCACATTGTGTTTCGAACCTGAATTACAGGCGAACGAGGCAACATATTGAAGCAAATTGAACGTTGATCTTGTCATAATTACATCGATAATCCAAAATAAACGAAACATTCGGAATCCGTGACTATAAATTTTATCCGTTCAAAAAAAGTAAGGCTAACAACCATCACGTTTTTTCGCAAAAAACTGAAAACTTTTTTTTGTTGAAATTCCGCTTCAAAATGATTATAGGTACAGTATACAACACGTTGAGTACGAAACTACCGGTAGGATGCTTAAGGAAAGCAGTGGTTACTGGAACTTTCGAATTTTGAAATTCGGCCACATTGTGTTTCGAACCTGAATTGCAGGCGAACGAGGCAACATATTGAAGCAAATTGAACGTTGATCTTCTCATAATTACATCGATAATCCAAAATAAACGAAACATTCGGAATCCGTGACTATAAATTTTATCCGTTCAAAAAAAGTAAGGCTAACTAACCATCACGTTTTTTCGCAAAAAACTGAAAACTTTTTTTTGTTGAAATTCCGCTTCAAAATGATTATAGGTACAGTATACAACACGTTGAGTACGAAACTACCGGTAGGATGCTTAAGGAAAGCAGTGGTTACTGGAAGTTTCGAATTTTGAAATTCGGCCACATTGTGTTTCGAACCTGAATTGCAGGCGAACGAGGCAACATATTGAAGCAAATTGAACGTTGATCTTCTCATAATTACATCGATAATCCAAAATAAACGAAACATTCGGAATCCGTGACTATAAATTTTATCCGTTCAAAAAAGTAAGGCTAACCATCACGTTTTTTCGCAAAATACTGAAAACTTTTTTTTGTTGAAATTCCGCTTCAAAATGATTATAGGTACAGTATACAACACGTTGAGTACGAAACTACCGGTAGGATGCTTAAGGAAAGCAGTGGTTACTGGAACTTTCGAATTTTGAAATTCGGCCACATTGTGTTTCGAACCTGAATTGCAGGCGAACGAGGCAACATATTGAAGCAAATTGAACGTTGATCTTCTCATAATTACATCGATAATCCAAAATAAACGAAACATTCGGAATCCGTGACTATAAATTTTATCCGTTCAAAAAAAGTAAGGCGATCACGTTTTTTCGCAAAAAACTGAAAACTTTTTTTTGTTGAAATTCCGCTTCAAAATGATTATAGGTACAGTATACAACACGTTGAGTACGAAACTACCGGTAGGATGCTTAAGGAAAGCAGTGGTTACTGGAAGTTTCGAATTTTGAAATTCGGCCACATTGTGTTTCGAACCTGAATTGCAGGCGAACGAGGCAACATATTGAAGCAAATTGAACGTTGATCTTCTCATAATTACATCGATAATCCAAAATAAACGAAACATTCGGAATCCGTGACTATAAATTTTATCCGTTCAAAAAAAGTAAGGCTAACGATCACGTTTTTTCGCAAAAAACTGAAAACTTTTTTTTGTTGAAATTCCGCTTCAAAATGATTATAGGTACAGTATACAACACGTTGAGTACGAAACTACCGGTAGGATGCTTAAGGAAAGCAGTGGTTACTGGAACTTTCGAATTTTGAAATTCGGCCACATTGTGTTTCGAACCTGAATTGCAGGCGAACGAGGCAACGTATTGAAGCAAATTGAACGTTGATCTTCTCATAATTACATCGATAATCCAAAATAAACGAAACATTCGGAATCCGTGACTATAAATTTTATCCGTTCAAAAAAAGTAAGGCTAACGATCACGTTTTTTCGCAAAAAACTGAAAACTTTTTTTTGTTGAAATTCCGCTTCAAAATGATTATAGGTACAGTATACAACACGTTGAGTACGAAACTACCGGTAGGATGCTTAAGGAAAGCAGTGGTTACTGGAAGTTTCGAAATTTGAAATTCGGCCACATTGTGTTTCGAACCTGAATTACAGGCGAACGAGGCAACATATTGAAGCAAATTGAACGTTGATCTTGTCATAATTACATCGATAATCCAAAATATACGAAACATTCGGAATCCGTGACTATAAATTTTATCCGTTCAAAAAAAGTAAGGCTAACAACCATCACGTTTTTTCGCAAAAAACTGAAAACTTTTTTTTGTTGAAATTCCGCTTCAAAATGATTATAGGTACAGTATACAACACGTTGAGTACGAAACTACCGGTAGGATGCTTAAGGAAAGCAGTGGTTACTGGAAGTTTCGAATTTTGAAATTCGGCCACATTGTGTTTCGAACCTGAATTACAGGCGAACGAGGCAACATATTGAAGCAAATTGAACGTTGATCTTGTCATAATTACATCGATAATCCAAAATAAACGAAACATTCGGAATCCGTGACTATAAATTTTATCCGTTCAAAAAAAGTAAGGCTAACCATCACGTTTTTTCGCAAAAAACTGAAAACTTTTTTTTGTTGAAATTCCGCTTCAAAATGATTATAGGTACAGTATACAACACGTTGAGTACGAAACTACCGGTAGGATGCTTAAGGAAAGCAGTGGTTACTGGAAGTTTCGAATTTTGAAATTCGGCCACATTGTGTTTCGAACCTGAATTGCAGGCGAACGAGGCAACATATTGAAGCAAATTGAACGTTGATCTTCTCATAATTACATCGATAATCCAAAATAAACGAAACATTCGGAATCCGTGACTATAAATTTTATCCGTTCAAAAAAAGTAAGGCTATAACCATCACGTTTTTTCGCAAAAAACTGAAAACTTTTTTTTGTTGAAATTCCGCTTCAAAATGATTATAGGTACAGTATACAACACGTTGAGTACGAAACTACCGGTAGGATGCTTAAGGAAAGCAGTGGTTACTGGAAGTTTCGAATTTTGAAATTCGGCCACATTGTGTTTCGAACCTGAATTGCAGGCGAACGAGGCAACATATTGAAGCAAATTGAACGTTGATCTTCTCATAATTACATCGATAATCCAAAATAAACGAAACATTCGGAATCCGTGACTATAAATTTTATCCGTTCAAAAAAAGTAAGGCTAACGATCACGTTTTTTCGCAAAAAACTGAAAACTTTTTTTTGTTGAAATTCCGCTTCAAAATGATTATAGGTACAGTATACAACACGTTGAGTACGAAACTACCGGTAGGATGCTTAAGGAAAGCAGTGGTTACTGGAACTTTCGAATTTTGAAATTCGGCCACATTGTGTTTCGAACCTGAATTGCAGGCGAACGAGGCAACGTATTGAAGCAAATTGAACGTTGATCTTCTCATAATTACATCGATAATCCAAAATAAACGAAACATTCGGAATCCGTGACTATACATTTTATCCGTTCAAAAAAAGTAAGGCTATAACCATCACGTTTTTTCGCAAAAAACTGAAAACTTTTTTTTGTTGAAATTCCGCTTCAAAATGATTATAGGTACAGTATACAACACGTTGAGTACGAAACTACCGGTAGGATGCTTAAGGAAAGCAGTGGTTACTGGAAGTTTCGAATTTTGAAATTCGGCCACATTGTGTTTCGAACCTGAATTACAGGCGAACGAGGCAACGTATTGAAGCAAATTGAACGTTGATCTTCTCATAATTACATCGATAATCCAAAATAAACGAAACATTCGGAATCCGTGACTATAAATTTTATCCGTTCAAAAAAAGTAAGGCTAACGATCACGTTTTTTCGCAAAAAACTGAAAACTTTTTTTTGTTGAAATTCCGCTTCAAAATGATTATAGGTACAGTATACAACACGTTGAGTACGAAACTACCGGTAGGATGCTTAAGGAAAGCAGTTTTTACTGGAACTTTCGTATTTTGAAATTCGGCCACATTGTGTTTCGAACCTGAATTGCAGGCGAACGAGGCAACATATTGAAGCAAATTGAACGTTGATCTTCTCATAATTACATCGATAATGCAAAATAAATGAAACATTCGGAATCCGTGACTATAAATTTTGTCCGTTCAAAAAAAGTAAGGCTAGCGCCATCACGTTTTTTCGCAAAAAACTGAAAACTTTTTTTTGTTGAAATTCCGCTTCAAAATGATTATAGGTACAGTATACAACACGTTGAGTACGAAACTACCGGTAGGATGCTTAAGGAAAGCAGTGGTTACTGGAAGTTTCGAATTTTGAAATTCGGCCACATTGTGTTTCGAACCTGAATTGCAGGCGAACGAGGCAACATATTGAAGCAAATTGAACGTTGATCTTCTCATAATTACATCGATAATCCAAAATAAACGAAACATTCGGAATCCGTGACTATAAATTTTATCCGTTCAAAAAAAGTAAGGCTAACGATCACGTTTTTTCGCAAAAAACTGAAAACTTTTTTTTGTTGAAATTCCGCTTCAAAATGATTATAGGTACAGTATACAACACGTTGAGTACGAAACTACCGGTAGGATGCTTAAGGAAAGCAGTGGTTACTGGAACTTTCGAATTTTGAAATTCGGCCACATTGTGTTTCGAACCTGAATTGCAGGCGAACGAGGCAACATATTGAAGCAAATTGAACGTTGATCTTCTCATAATTACATCGATAATCCAAAATAAACGAAACATTCGGAATCCGTGACTATAAATTTTATCCGTTCAAAAAAAGTAAGGCTAACGATCACGTTTTTTCGCAAAAAACTGAAAACTTTTTTTTGTTGAAATTCCGCTTCAAAATGATTATAGGTACAGTATACAACACGTTGAGTACGAAACTACCGGTAGGATGCTTAAGGAAAGCAGTGGTTACTGGAAGTTTCGAATTTTGAAATTCGGCCACATTGTGTTTCGAACCTGAATTGCAGGCGAACGAGGCAACATATTGAAGCAAATTGAACGTTGATCTTCTCATAATTACATCGATAATCCAAAATAAACGAAACATTCGGAATCCGTGACTATAAATTTTATCCGTTCAAAAAAAGTAAGGCTAACGATCACGTTTTTTCGCAAAAAACTGAAAACTTTTTTTTGTTGAAATTCCGCTTCAAAATGATTATAGGTACAGTATACAACACGTTGAGTACGAAACTACCGGTAGGATGCTTAAGGAAAGCAGTGGTTACTGGAACTTTCGAATTTTGAAATTCGGCCACATTGTGTTTCGAACCTGAATTGCAGGCGAACGAGGCAACGTATTGAAGCAAATTGAACGTTGATCTTCTCATAATTACATCGATAATCCAAAATAAACGAAACATTCGGAATCCGTGACTATAAATTTTATCCGTTCAAAAAAAGTAAGGCTAACGATCACGTTTTTTCGCAAAAAACTGAAAACTTTTTTTTGTTGAAATTCCGCTTCAAAATGATTATAGGTACAGTATACAACACGTTGAGTACGAAACTACCGGTAGGATGCTTAAGGAAAGCAGTGGTTACTGGAACTTTCGAATTTTGAAATTCGGCCACATTGTGTTTCGAACCTGAATTACAGGCGAACGAGGCAACGTATTGAAGCAAATTGAACGTTGATCTTCTCATAATTACATCGATAATCCAAAATAAACGAAACATTCGGAATCCGTGACTATAAATTTTATCCGTTCAAAAAAAGTAAGGCTAACGATCACGTTTTTTCGCAAAAAACTGAAAACTTATTTTTGTTGAAATTCCGCTTCAAAATGATTATAGGTACAGTATACAACACGTTGAGTACGAAACTACCGGTAGGATGCTTAAGGAAAGCAGTTTTTACTGGAACTTTCGTATTTTGAAATTCGGCCACATTGTGTTTCGAACCTGAATTGCAGGCGAACGAGGCAACATATTGAAGCAAATTGAACGTTGATCTTCTCATAATTACATCGATAATGCAAAATAAATGAAACATTCGGAATCCGTGACTATAAATTTTGTCCGTTCAAAAAAAGTAAGGCTAGCGCCATCACGTTTTTTCGCAAAAAACTGAAAACTTTTTTTTGTTGAAATTCCGCTTCAAAATGATTATAGGTACAGTATACAACACGTTGAGTACGAAACTACCGGTAGGATGCTTAAGGAAAGCAGTGGTTACTGGAACTTTCGAATTTTGAAATTCGGCCACATTGTGTTTCGAACCTGAATTGCAGGCGAACGAGGCAACATATTGAAGCAAATTGAACGTTGATCTTCTCATAATTACATCGATAATCCAAAATAAACGAAACATTCGGAATCCGTGACTATAAATTTTATCCGTTCAAAAAAAGTAAGGCAAACGATCACGTTTTTTCGCAAAAAACTGAAAACTTTTTTTTGTTGAAATTCCGCTTCAAAATGATTATAGGTACAGTATACAACACGTTGAGTACGAAACTACCGGTAGGATGCTTAAGGAAAGCAGTGGTTACTGGAAGTTTCGAATTTTGAAATTCGGCCACATTGTGTTTCGAACCTGAATTACAGGCGAACGAGGCAACGTATTGAAGCAAATTGAACGTTGATCTTCTCATAATTACATCGATAATCCAAAATAAACGAAACATTCGGAATCCGTGACTATAAATTTTATCCGTTCAAAAAAAGTAAGGCTAACGATCACGTTTTTTCGCAAAAAACTGAAAACTTTTTTTTGTTGAAATTCCGCTTCAAAATGATTATAGGTACAGTATACAACACGTTGAGTACGAAACTACCGGTAGGATGCTTAAGGAAAGCAGTGGTTACTGGAACTTTCGAATTTTGAAATTCGGCCACATTGTGTTTCGAACCTGAATTGCAGGCGAACGAGGCAACATATTGAAGCAAATTGAACGTTGATCTTCTCATAATTACATCGATAATCCAAAATAAACGAAACATTCGGAATCCGTGACTATAAATTTTATCCGTTCAAAAAAAGTAAGGCTAACGATCACGTTTTTTCGCAAAAAACTGAAAACTTTTTTTTGTTGAAATTCCGCTTCAAAATGATTATAGGTACAGTATACAACACGTTGAGTACGAAACTACCGGTAGGATGCTTAAGGAAAGCAGTGGTTACTGGAAGTTTCGAATTTTGAAATTCGGCCACATTGTGTTTCGAACCTGAATTGCAGGCGAACGAGGCAACATATTGAAGCAAATTGAACGTTGATCTTCTCATAATTACATCGATAATCCAAAATAAACGAAACATTCGGAATCCGTGACTATAAATTTTATCCGTTCAAAAAAGTAAGGCTAACGATCACGTTTTTTCGCAAAAAACTGAAAACTTTTTTTTGTTGAAATTCCGCTTCAAAATGATTATAGGTACAGTATACAACACGTTGAGTACGAAACTACCGGTAGGATGCTTAAGGAAAGCAGTGGTTACTGGAACTTTCGAATTTTGAAATTCGGCCACATTGTGCTTCGAACCTGAATTGCAGGCGAACGAGGCAACGTATTGAAGCAAATTGAACGTTGATCTTCTCATAATTACATCGATAATCCAAAATAAACGAAACATTCGGAATCCGTGACTATAAATTTTATCCGTTCAAAAAAAGTAAGGCTATAACCATCACGTTTTTTCGCAAAAAACTGAAAACTTTTTTTTGTTGAAATTCCGCTTCAAAATGATTATAGGTACAGTATACAACACGTTGAGTACGAAACTACCGGTAGGATGCTTAAGGAAAGCAGTGGTTACTGGAAGTTTCGAATTTTGAAATTCGGCCACATTGTGTTTCGAACCTGAATTACAGGCGAACGAGGCAACGTATTGAAGCAAATTGAACGTTGATCTTCTCATAATTACATCGATAATCCAAAATAAACGAAACATTCGGAATCCGTGACTATAAATTTTATCCGTTCAAAAAAAGTAAGGCAAACGATCACGTTTTTTCGCAAAAAACTGAAAACTTTTTTTTGTTGAAATTCCGCTTCAAAATGATTATAGGTACAGTATACAACACGTTGAGTACGAAACTACCGGTAGGATGCTTAAGGAAAGCAGTGGTTACTGGAAGTTTCGAATTTTGAAATTCGGCCACATTGTGTTTCGAACCTGAATTACAGGCGAACGAGGCAACGTATTGAAGCAAATTGAACGTTGATCTTCTCATAATTACATCGATAATCCAAAATAAACGAAACATTCGGAATCCGTGACTATAAATTTTATCCGTTCAAAAAAAGTAAGGCAAACGATCACGTTTTTTCGCAAAAAACTGAAAACTTTTTTTTGTTGAAATTCCGCTTCAAAATGATTATAGGTACAGTATACAACACGTTGAGTACGAAACTACCGGTAGGATGCTTAAGGAAAGCAGTGGTTACTGGAAGTTTCGAATTTTGAAATTCGGCCACATTGTGTTTCGAACCTGAATTACAGGCGAACGAGGCAACGTATTGAAGCAAATTGAACGTTGATCTTCTCATAATTACATCGATAATCCAAAATAAACGAAACATTCGGAATCCGTGACTATAAATTTTATCCGTTCAAAAAAAGTAAGGCTAACGATCACGTTTTTTCGCAAAAAACTGAAAACTTTTTTTTGTTGAAATTCCGCTTCAAAATGATTATAGGTACAGTATACAACACGTTGAGTACGAAACTACCGGTAGGATGCTTAAGGAAAGCAGTGGTTACTGGAACTTTCGAATTTTGAAATTCGGCCACATTGTGTTTCGAACCTGAATTGCAGGCGAACGAGGCAACATATTGAAGCAAATTGAACGTTGATCTTCTCATAATTACATCGATAATCCAAAATAAACGAAACATTCGGAATCCGTGACTATAAATTTTATCCGTTCAAAAAAAGTAAGGCAAACGATCACGTTTTTTCGCAAAAAACTGAAAACTTTTTTTTGTTGAAATTCCGCTTCAAAATGATTATAGGTACAGTATACAACACGTTGAGTACGAAACTACCGGTAGGATGCTTAAGGAAAGCAGTGGTTACTGGAAGTTTCGAATTTTGAAATTCGGCCACATTGTGTTTCGAACCTGAATTGCAGGCGAACGAGGCAACATATTGAAGCAAATTGAACGTTGATCTTCTCATAATTACATCGATAATCCAAAATAAACGAAACATTCGGAATCCGTGACTATAAATTTTATCCGTTCAAAAAAAGTAAGGCTAACGATCACGTTTTTTCGCAAAAAACTGAAAACTTTTTTTTGTTGAAATTCCGCTTCAAAATGATTATAGGTACAGTATACAACACGTTGAGTACGAAACTACCGGTAGGATGCTTAAGGAAAGCAGTTTTTACTGGAACTTTCGTATTTTGAAATTCGGCCACATTGTGTTTCGAACCTGAATTGCAGGCGAACGAGGCAACATATTGAAGCAAATTGAACGTTGATCTTCTCATAATTACATCGATAATGCAAAATAAATGAAACATTCGGAATCCGTGACTATAAATTTTGTCCGTTCAAAAAAAGTAAGGCTAGCGCCATCACGTTTTTTCGCAAAAAACTGAAAACTTTTTTTTGTTGAAATTCCGCTTCAAAATGATTATAGGTACAGTATACAACACGTTGAGTACGAAACTACCGGTAGGATGCTTAAGGAAAGCAGTGGTTACTGGAAGTTTCGAATTTTGAAATTCGGCCACATTGTGTTTCGAACCTGAATTGCAGGCGAACGAGGCAACATATTGAAGCAAATTGAACGTTGATCTTCTCATAATTACATCGATAATCCAAAATAAACGAAACATTCGGAATCCGTGACTATAAATTTTATCCGTTCAAAAAAAGTAAGGCTAACTAACCATCACGTTTTTTCGCAAAAAACTGAAAACTTTTTTTTGTTGAAATTCCGCTTCAAAATGATTATAGGTACAGTATACAACACGTTGAGTACGAAACTACCGGTAGGATGCTTAAGGAAAGCAGTGGTTACTGGAAGTTTCGAATTTTGAAATTCGGCCACATTGTGTTTCGAACCTGAATTGCAGGCGAACGAGGCAACATATTGAAGCAAATTGAACGTTGATCTTCTCATAATTACATCGATAATCCAAAATAAACGAAACATTCGGAATCCGTGACTATAAATTTTATCCGTTCAAAAAAGTAAGGCTAACCATCACGTTTTTTCGCAAAAAACTGAAAACTTTTTTTTGTTGAAATTCCGCTTCAAAATGATTATAGGTACAGTATACAACACGTTGAGTACGAAACTACCGGTAGGATGCTTAAGGAAAGCAGTGGTTACTGGAACTTTCGAATTTTGAAATTCGGCCACATTGTGTTTCGAACCTGAATTGCAGGCGAACGAGGCAACATATTGAAGCAAATTGAACGTTGATCTTCTCATAATTACATCGATAATCCAAAATAAATGAAACATTCGGAATCCGTGACTATAAATTTTATCCGTTCAAAAAAAGTAAGGCTAACGATCACGTTTTTTCGCAAAAAACTGAAAACTTTTTTTTGTTGAAATTCCGCTTCAAAATGATTATAGGTACAGTATACAACACGTTGAGTACGAAACTACCGGTAGGATGCTTAAGGAAAGCAGTTTTTACTGGAACTTTCGTATTTTGAAATTCGGCCACATTGTGTTTCGAACCTGAATTGCAGGCGAACGAGGCAACATATTGAAGCAAATTGAACGTTGATCTTCTCATAATTACATCGATAATGCAAAATAAATGAAACATTCGGAATCCGTGACTATAAATTTTGTCCGTTCAAAAAAAGTAAGGCTAGCGCCATCACGTTTTTTCGCAAAAAACTGAAAACTTTTTTTTGTTGAAATTCCGCTTCAAAATGATTATAGGTACAGTATACAACACGTTGAGTACGAAACTACCGGTAGGATGCTTAAGGAAAGCAGTGGTTACTGGAACTTTCGAATTTTGAAATTCGGCCACATTGTGTTTCGAACCTGAATTGCAGGCGAACGAGGCAACATATTGAAGCAAATTGAACGTTGATCTTCTCATAATTACATCGATAATCCAAAATAAATGAAACATTCGGAATCCGTGACTATAAATTTTGTCCGTTCAAAAAAAGTAAGGCTAGCAGCCATCACGTTTTTTCGCAAAAAACTGAAAACTTTTTTTTGTTGAAATTCCGCTTCAAAATGATTATAGGTACAGTATACAACACGTTGAGTATGAAACTAACGGTAGGATGCTTAACTGAATTAAAAAGTACACCAGCATTTGCTTTTTCGTCATCTGCTGAATATCCTTGATCACAAACTATGACATGTCTAAGATTTTGATGAAAATTGATGTGATAGTTGACAAAGCCGCTGACAACCGCTCTCGAGAGACACGTTCCGAGGGTTGTCAGTAATAAATCCGGCTTTCGTGAGCCAAGTTTCATTCCCTGTTCATGCTTTACTGCTTAGATTACTATCCCAATTTTGTCAAAGCTCGTCAGGAATTGAAGACTCTCAATTGGTTCCTTTACAATAATTACGTAGTGCAAATCGAGCAAGTTTTGAATTCCAATCCCAAAAAATTTTGGAACTTCATTAAAAGTAAGAAAAAGGTATGTGGTTTTCCGTCGAATATGTCTTACCAGACCTCCACCGCCAGTCAGCCGTCTGATATTTGTAATTTGTTTGCCAAATTCTTTGCATCGGTCTACAAGCCACTTCGATCAACAGACAACGGGTATCCTACTACTTCCATCTCCATTGTATTTGATCATTTCAAATTTACCGAACAGGAGGTTCTGGATCAACTGCTCCTTCTCGACGTTAGTAAGGGAGCAGGTCACAACGGTTTTCCACCAATCCTATTCAAACGTTGTGCTGTAAGTCTGACCCCTGCAGTTACCTTCTTGTTTAACGAAAGCCTTCGTCGTGGTTTTTTTCCGGATCCCTGGAAAATCTCATGTATTTATCCAATTTTCAAGGCGGGTAATAGAAGTGAGGTTAGTAATTATCGTGCGATCGCCATCCTCTCTGTCTTACCCAAACTGTTTGAGTCCATGGTTCACAGAGTATTGCACTTCCATACCAAGAGACTTATTTCTCATTATCAGCATGGATTTTATTCCGGTAGGGCTACCGTGACTAAATAAATCCATAGATTGAAAAGATTTTGAAACCTAAATTAGTTTGAATTTGAATAACGTGAAGCTAGCTAAACTAATACTAATCTGAGAAATCGGAATATTTTTACAAATCAAAAAATCGAACTAATCAATCGAAGAAAAATAAGAAACACCAACAAAATTGATCAGCTCGATCTGAACTGAAATAAGAAACACCTTTTTAATACCCACGTATGAGTAGATCAGATCGATTAGATTGGAAATAAGAAACACAGCATACATATAAATTCTCCAATTCACTATTTCCCGAGAATTACCAGAATAGTGCCACAGAAGAAGTAACCGACGATGGGTTGTGTGTTTAAAACATTAATCTCGACTCGTCATCTAAGGGTCGTGTTTTATGGTTCCTCTAAAACTAGTTCAGATGCATCGTTGAATAATTGTTTGGTTGTTGCACCAACTGTGAAGTTCAGTTTATTCGCGATACTTTTAAGGTTAAGAGAGTAAACGTTTGTATTCTCCGCTGAACTCTTAAAAAGTATCGCCAGGTTGTTGTGTCGACTGAGGATACGAAATTCCAAAAGAAGATTATTTAGAGAACTGATCCATCCAAACCAATTCGGCCTTTAAAATTGAATACGGTCGCTTATGGCCTAGCATCTTCTGCGTTCTTACCCACCAAAGCCGTAAAACAAGCAGAATGAGAAAATCAATTAACTTTACCCACGGCAACAAACATTATCGCCATAAGGACGTGTACGTGGATGATCTAGATGACCATGGCAGAGGATGAACATGAAATATCACTTTTCCAAGTGTATATCAGCTCAAAAGGTGGAAGTCTAACTGTAACTGACTTTGCGGAATTACTGCTATCACTTTCCGAGTGAATTATTTACTCCGATTTCGCTGAATCCGACCAATTAACGTTAATGTTGTCCTGCCCGGCTGGTACTTGGTCTTTTGGCATTTTACACTATCACCTCTTTGTGGTATTGAATGTGGAACCATGTGTTGTAGTGCCGCAGCCATTTCAATGAATAGGCCAAGTATGTAAATAATATTAGCGGCGATGTCACCAGCTAAACCGAGCGCTAACAGAGCAACAAAATTCAGCATTTGTTTCAGGAATGTTGGTTGTTAGATCCAGGCGTGGTCAGAAAATAGTTTATCCTTACTATGATTATTTAAAATTTGGGTCATGATATATTTTAGTGTATTCTGTAAATCCCAAAATATCGTAACATCAAATCTACAAAATTACTCAAAATTCCAGGAACCTTTTTTTTATAAATTAATTTCACTTAATTCTACTTAATGTTACCGAAAAAAAACAATGTAAATATTTTCGAGCCAACTACAGAAATTGATTTTGTTGATGTGAAACTAAAAAAAATGTTAGTACACTTTTACGAACGATAACAATAAAAAATGTTTTATCAGGATGACATGATAAGGGGAAAAAACCGATAAAAACCGCTTTTCTATTTTTATTATCGATTCTCGTCGATATTGATAACAAATAAAATTTTTATCAAACAATTTTTTTATAATATTTAATTTATGATATGACATAAATTTATAAAAAATACTTAAATATTTATTTATTTTCTTAAATTGGATTTCTTTATAAAATGTCATTTCAGTCTACAGTGTATATATAAATAAATGGTGGAGTAATTGAAATGTACACGTATTACAAAGGTATTACAAAAAAAAGGTGCGCGATCATTTTATATGAACTCGAACGAGAATGAATCAGTTGCTATTTATAAAAATAATAATATTTTTTATACCTTGTCACGTGATTGATTTTTGTAATATTTACTATTCTCATAGAAAATGGCTGATGTTTGTTTAGAAATCATCCTCTGTGACAACATTGTAAATAATTGTAATGCGGAAACATTTTCATTAATTGAGTATTGGAATAGCTGTTCTACCTGTCGTTTTGAGGAAAATTTAATTGGAAACCGAAATAAATCCAATTTTTACTAAAAACGAGTGGAGCCCAACATTTTTAATAAGACCTTCAATCAGGTCAGTTTAAAATTGTGCATTTTGTTTCATACGTTTTTTTATAAGAGGGATCGAAGAAAAGTTCGATTGTCTTTGCTTAGGCATAAGTAAAAATAATCGTCAATTTTGTTAAAACTCGTGCACCTCATGTTCACCTGGTCGTGGTAACCATAATTTGTCCTGTGATTATTTACTTTACGAGACTCAGAATTTCTTCAGAAGATGTTTTCAATAAATGAACACTTCAAAAGCTTTCTTCATGTTCCATGGTTGTCAGATTATAGGTTCTACATCCAATGAGATATGGCGGTAGTTCTTGCAGGTTAACGTGATATGTAAGTCTTTGCCGCATACTTCGCAGTACCATATATCAGCAGCATACATCGAATTTCAATTTATGGCAGAAATATCCTTGGAAAATTTTCATGTATATACGAGTACCATATTATGTAAATACATACTCTAATAACTCGAGTAAGTGGTTCTTCATTTCCTTCACTCGCGTTTTCTCTAATTCAAACATATTATTATTTTGGCTACTAGTGATTCGACTTGAAGGAGTTCGACTGTATGTATAAAAGCGAAACAAACAGTATCATCATTTCAAGAACCACAGAATCAAGCTAAAAGAATTTTGAAAGTAATTAGTTCTGATATCTGTGGACCGATGCGTATAAACTCCATAGGAGGGTCAAAATGTTTTTGTACTTGCATTGATAGTTATTCTCATTGGGTAGAAGTGAGGTTTCGGAAGACAAAAGACCAAGTAAAACGCGAATTTATCAAATATTAGACCATTGTTGAGCAAAAAGAGAAGAAAATTTTATGATTATTTATTTCAAATTATTAATAAATTTATGATAAATTATTTTATTTCACAGATAAATGAATCAAATTCTCTTGATAATACAGGGACCGATTATTGAAAATAATCCAGAACCAAATATTACCAAAAAAAAATTTGGGACATTATGTTCAAAGATCATTCAATACCAACGAATTTGTAGCACAAGTAGCTTGCAGTGAGGTAACAGGTCCATCTGTAGAAGAAGCTTTGGCTGGACCATATGCAGATGAATGGACAAATGAAATGAAAATAGATTTCGATTCTCTTGTTAAATGCAAGACATGGGAAAAGTAACTCGACCGGTGGATAAAAACTTTATAGGCTACAGCCTTGGGTTTTGAGAACTATAAATACAATCCTGATGGAACAGTGGAAAAGAGAAAAGCTATTTTAGTTGCCAAGGGTTATGCACAAATACCTGGAATAGATTATGAAGAAACTTTTGCACCAGTAGCAAGACTTGGAACAATTACACTGATAATAAGTATTGTTTACAAAAAAAACTCTTGAACTTCATCAACTTGATGTAGTGATGGCATATATCAATGGAGATTTAAATGAACAAATTTATTTGGAACAGCCAACAGGATTTGTAAATTCAAATGAGGAAAATTCGGTATGTTTGCTTAAAAAATCACTATATGGACTAAAACAATCAGACAGACAATGGTACGAAAAATTAAAAAATCATTTAACAAGAGCACGGATGATCCAAAGCGATTATGATAAATGCTTATATATATATATATATATATAATATACAATAATCGAGTTTTGGTTGGTGTGTGTTGTTGTTGTTGTTGTTACGTTGAATATCGTAACTGCCGTTTAGTGTCGACATCACAAAATAATATTGTTCCATCAATTTGTGCGGCCATTCACAACCAATACTGACATTAAAATAATCAAATTAACGGGATTAAGAAGAGACGCATTGGACATCATACAACAAATATAACACGATTACTGCAGCTAAGTATCTTTTTTATGTTTTAACGGTTAAATTTGTTCTGTATTCGCGTGCATATTATTTTTTAATTTTACTTTTTTATTATGAATACTATAATTGTATGCTGCTTCTGCGGCTCAGCGTTTGATCACTCCTCTGAGAGAGTACCTCACTTGCGCGCTGATTCCGCTTTTTTAAAGAAGTTTTCCTTCATCTGCATTGAATGCAAAAATAGAAGCAATATGTATGCCAAAATTCCGTTTATAACCGAATCCATTGCTACAATTGCAAATCGCGTGGAGGACTGTAAATTAGACTTTGACCCAAACTGTAACCGTCTTTTTAATATGGAAAAAAAACTAAATTTATTGTGCGCTAGTGTTGATGACATGTCGAGTTCGCTTGACCGCATTGATGACAGTATTGCAAGCAACACCAAATCGATCGCACTTAACAACTTCAGTCATGATAAATACTTTGTAAAAGTTGTAAAATTTATCGATAATTTCGACGCTATGGTGAATGAGATGTTTTGCACCAAATTTGATTTAATTTTTTCGGACATGAATACGAATATGTCACTAATTAAACAACACAACAATCAACTTACAAGTGAATTTAGGAATCACAGCCAGCTCACTAATGAACACTTATTATCACACTCGAAGGATATAGCAGACCTCTCTCGTAAATTCGATGATTTCAGTTTCGCTCTTAGTGATGGTTTTGAGAAAAACACTATCAACATCTCCGAACATATACATTCATCTATCTCCTGCTTTGAGAATGAACTTAAAACAACGAAGGACATTTGTAGCGAATTGATGAACTGCGCGATAACAAACCGACCTGCAGCATCAGAAGCTCCTCCAAATGCCATCTCCCTTCAACAAGAACTTCTATCAACAAATTCTCAGTCAAACAACAGCCGTATTTCACCTACAACATCTGCAGCTCCCGTTTCTCACACTACTTCAATCAACAATTCTACATCTCCAACACTAATAGCCCCTATATCCGCTCACTTCTCCAATAACCCTGCTAATCCGCCATGTATCCTTAGAGCAGTCCCTAAACCGAAATTTATATTTGTATCCAGATTGTGTAACACCACAACTAACGCCGATGTTATATCACATGCTAATACTGTATTGAATCGGCATAACATCCAGGGACAAAGAATCAAATGTAAAAATATATCCCGGTTCAATGGACAAGTTGCTTCGTTTAAATTAATGATCCCTGAAGCTGTATTTGATACGTTGCTCTCCCCTGAATCATGGCCCGAAACAACTTTTCTTAAAGAATTTGTTGACTTCCGAATTAATAATAATAACATAGCAGAGCCAAAAAACTTAAAAGCTTGTCCCTCTACAACCAGAATGTAAGGGGACTTACAACCAAATCTCACGCCGTTTTTTCAGCAGTTCAAAGACTTCCATTTGATATTTTTGCACTCACAGAGACTAACTTGAACAGTGATTTCAACAGTAACGAGTTTTTTTCCTCGGATTTCAACGTCTTCCGCAAAGATGGTTTTTACTGTCCTGACACAAATTCAACAGGCAGAGGGGTTCTTATTGCAGTGCACATCAATTTTGATAGTACAATTGTTACCATTCCCAACACTGCTAATATCGAGTTAATTTGCGTCAAAATAAAGAATAATAAAAGTAATGTTTTTATTTTATGTTGCTATATTCGCCCACTTAGCCAGGTCGTAACCTATCAACTTCTTACTAACGCTGTTGACTTCATCTTTGACCTGATGGATACTCAAGATGACATCTTTGTCGTGGGTGATTTTAATCTCCCCGGTCTGAAATGGGACTATTCAGACGATAACAGTCATTATGTTGCGTCGAATGTACTAACCACCAAAGAAGCTTTATTTACTGATAATATGTTGAACTCTGGATTATTTCAGATCAGCAACGTTAAGAACAGTTTGAACAGACAGCTCGATTTGGTATTTTCATCTGGTACCAACAATAGCGTCGAATCGGAAACCAATCTCATCCTTTGTGCCATAGATGTATACCATCCTCCCATTTTAATTACATTTTGTCTGGAGCAAGACAGTTTTAATGTTGAAACTCCGCCATGTTTTAATTTTCGTATGGCCGACTTTGTGAAACTTAATGATTTGTTGTCAAATATCAACTTTGACACCATTTTGAATGATAATAATGACATAGAAACACAAACTGTAAATTTTTATTCTGTAGTTTTTGATTGCTTTGAACAATCCATTCCGTATACTCGCAAAAAAACTGTATTGCCATCACCTCCTTGGTATAATAGCGAATTACGAGCATTACGCAACCGTAGAAACAAACTTTGGCATAGATTTCTAAGAACTAAATCGGACTCTGATCATTCTAACTATTTGATTAGTTATAATGATTTCAGTAGTTTATCGGACGAACTTTACGGGAATTACATCAGACTCATGCAGTCCAATCTTATAGCCGATCCTAGGAGTTTCTGGCGGTTTGTTAATTTGAAAAAAAATCCGACGGATACCCTTCCACTCTGAATTATAAAGATCATTCCTCTAATGATCCTCAAATCATAACAAATCATTTTGCTAACTTTTTCAGTCTGGCTTTTGCAAACAGTGATTTTGAACCCGATGAAGATTACTTCATACACATGAATAACTGTGTTCAAACAACACTAACTTCGGTTCAAATCGATTACGAATCCGTGGTACAAAAGATTTCCAAACTTAAAGATGATTTTTCACCTGGTCCTGACGGTCTACCATCCATCGTCCTAAAAAACTGCAGTAATATTCTTGCTCAGCCGCTGACGGCACTTTTCCAAAAGTCGCTTTCACTTGGAATTTTCCCATCTATTTGGAAAAGTTCCTTTATAGTTCCGATCCATAAGAACGGCTCCAAATCAGACATTTGTAATTACAGGCCGATTGCAAAGTTATCTTGTATTCCCAAGCTGTTCGAAAGTATTATATACGATTCATTGTACTTTTATTGTAAGCCGTTGTTTTCCGACAATCAGCATGGTTTTCTCAAAGCTCGCTCCACGACGACAAACCTTGTGGAATTCACTTCACAAACATTAAATATGATTGAAGCAGGGAATGAGGTCGATGTTATCTTGACCGATTTCAGCAAGGCGTTTGACAGGATTTCCCATAAAGTTATTTTGTTTAAGCTCAGGGCTCTTGGATTTCCCCCACAATTTCTCCGTTGGGTGGGCTCTTATCTTAAAGACCGTATTTATCAAGTTCTGTTTAGGACATCAGTATCAGCTCATTTTTCAGCAACATCTGGAGTGCCCCAAGGCAGCCATCTGGGCCCGATTTTTTTCATTCTGTCTATTAACGACGTTGCATGTTTAATTAAAAATTCAACTATATCTATATACGCCGATGACATGAAGATTTACAAACAGATTTCAAACACCACCGATAGGATCCTATTACAATCCGACCTCAATACATTTTCCGTATGGTGTGTAAAGAACAACCTTGAGCTGAATGTGGGTAAATGCCAGACGGTCACCTACTCTCGGAAGCGTGCACATTCCATTTCTCGTGACTATTATATTAACAACGATGCCGTTACCAGAGTTAGTTCTGTTCGTGATCTGAGGGTCGTTTGTGACAGCGAATTGAACTTCAGAAATCACGTAGATCGCATTGTCAATCAAGGTAACGCTGCGCTCGGTTTCATTAAGCGTTGGTCGAAAGAATTCGACGATCCTTATGTTACGAAGGCTCTCTATTTTACATTCGTTCGTCCCCTGCTCGAGTATGCTTGCCAGGTGTGGTCGCCTTATCATGTGGTTCACATAAAAAGGATTGAAGCAGTTCAGCGTAGATTTCTTCGCTTTGCTTTACGCGGGCTACCGTGGGTGGACATGCTTCACCTACCTCCATACCTAGATCGCCTCAAGCTAATTGATTTACAACCACTTCGTAGGCGCAGGGTTGTTGCAGACGTGGTTTTTATTCATCAATTGCTAACCGGCAGTACCGACTCTCCTTTCCTCTTAGGAAAAATCAATCTAAATTTTAATTCACGAGCCTTGAGATCGGTACCTATGTTTCGAATCGACCATCATAGGACTGACTATGGTAAAAATGAACCTGTATCTAGGATGCTTCACGAGGCTAACCAATACTCCCACTTCATTGATTTTAATATGACGAAACGCACTTTAAAACAACTTTTTTATTTAACTTGACTGGTTTGGCCTTTAATATTTTATAACTTTTATAACATTTTGTTTTGTTACATTTTATTTTGTTTTATTTATCAAATTTTATGAAATTTTATCAGTTGACTGCTATATTTTTCAATTTTAATCTGCTTGTACTAAGCAGACTCAACCTCTGTTCTCCTTCCGTCCGCGACGGGTATCGTTTTGCTTAGCTGTTCACCTAGTTTGCCTCTTAATAATCAGATTTGATTTTAATACTAATATAGATTTTCCCGCTTGCTACTTTTCTTTAATTTCACAGGTTAAGCAGTTCGATATCCATGTTTATAATCACTGGAATTATACTCAAAAAAATAATAATAATACAGATGGAGACTCCCCGCGCGCGGTTGGGAGGGGTAATAGGTCGTTGGGAATTATTATTATTATTATTATATTATCTGAAAAGCAACGAAGGAGTTTTATTTCTTATTGTTTATGTCGATGATTTAATAATCGCAACAAATAACGATTCAATGTTATCTCAGATTTAAGAAAGCCTAAACTCAGAATTTAACATGAAAAATCTAGGGAAATTAAATTTTGTCTTGCAATACAATTTTCTCAAAATTTGATTGATAATACAATAACGGGTCCCATTTGAAACGCGATATTTCAAAACGCGATATTTCAAAACGCGATATGGTACAAAACGCGATATGGTACAAAACGCGATATGGAACAAAACGCGATATTTCAAAACGTGATATGGTACAAAACGCGATATGGTACAAAACGTGATATTTTCAAACGCGATATTTCAAAACAAGATATGGTACAAAACGCGATATTTTAAAACGCGATATTTCAAAACGAGATATGGTACAAAACGCGATATGGTACAAAATGCGATATTTTAAAACGCGATATTTCAAAACAAGATATGGTACAAAACGCGATATTTTAAAACGCGATATTTCAAAACGAGATATGGTACAAAACGCGATATGGTACAAAACGCGATATGGTACAAAACGCGATATTTCAAAACGCGATATTTTAAAACGCGATAATTCAAAACGCGATATTGTACAAAACGCGATATGGTACAGAAGAATGTGCATTACACGAGCGCAGCGACCTGCCTGATATCAACAGGTTGTATACTCCCGCTTTCATCGGTTTTTAAATTCCTATAAACTGAAATTTGTAGAAGAAATTATTGGCAAATTTGTTATAGAAAGCCCGGATATCGAGTTGAGCTGAAAATTGCTCATAGGTCTGATAATTGATTACAGTGAAATTGGGCAATGTTCTATTCAAATTTAAACGCTGATACATTCAAAACTTTATAATCTTTCATAATCAATCAAAATTTTCTACATTTGAATATCTAAGTTTTTTCGCCTAAAAAACGGCAATATAGCTTTGCTAAATTTGAAAAAAAAAACAAACAAAATTTATTCGCCTGAAATTGATTGGATTTGATCAACATGGCCTAGAACATCATGTTGTAGAAGAAGTTATGGGCAAATTTGTTATAGAAAGCACGGATATCGAGTTGAGCTGAAAATTGCTCATGCACTGGAAAAACATTTCTTCTTAAATTGATACTTGCTGAAGTAAGACAGCAGAATGCAATCGGCCTCGCTGTTGCATCATCTGGAATTGCATCTACTTTACTCGATGGAGGACGCACAGCACATTCAACGTTTAAACTACCATTGAATTTGAATCAAGCGGATAATTTTTCTTGCAATATAACACGAAATTCGGGAATTGCCACGTTATTAAAAACATGAAAAATCATTATTTGGGATGAATGTACCATGGCACACAAAAAAGCATTTGAAGCGGTTGATCTTACTTTGCGCGGTTTGCGACAAAATAACCGACCAATGGGAGGAGCTCTAACACTACTAGCAGGTGATTTTCGTCAAACTTTGCCAGTAAATTCGATCAACACGCGCTGATGAACTTAATGCCTGCCTGAAGACGTCTCATCTTTGGAAACACGTTACGAAAATCACGCTATCTACAAACATGCGTGTTAATTTACATCACGATGGTACAGCAAAAACATTTGCCAGGCAGCTTTTGGACATGGGTAACGGGAAATTGCCAAATGGCCCTGTTACATGTGAGATGTCGTTCCCGCCTAATTCTTTTCAAATGCTGCCATCAATACAGGACGTGGTAATGAAAGTATTCCCAAACCTGCCAAATAACTTCAAAAATCATGATTGGCTGTGCGAACGTTCAATCGTAGCTCCCAAAAATGACGGCGTTAATAAATTAAATAATGAAATTCAATCGCAACTACCCGGGCCACTAATGAAATACAAATCTATCGACACGGTTACTGATGTGGATCAATCCGTCAACTATCCTATAGAGTTTCTTAATTCTTTGGAGCCACCTGGTATTCCATTACACATACTATTTTTAAAAGAAGGTTCACCAATAATATTGCTCCGAAATTTAGATCCACCGAAATTGTGCAACGGAACACGGCTTTGTGTGAAGAAATTGATGCGGAATGTGATTGAAGCAACGATTATTACCGGTAAAAATAAAGGAGAAGATGTGCTAATTCCGCGCATTACTATGATTCCCACCGATTTGCCGTTTGAATTCAAGCGACTACAATTCCCATTACGCCTTGCTTTTGCAATGACAATCAACAAAGCCCAGGGGCAATCATTGAAAATAGCTGGTGTTATTTTGGAAAATTCATGCTTTTCACATGGCCAACTGTATGTTGCTTGCTCCAGAGTGGGAACGCCAAAAAATTTATTTATTTACACACCAAATGGAAAAACCAAAAATATTGTTTATCAAAAGGCTTTATAATAAAAATTATTAACTAAAATATCTTTATATTTATTATTCTTTTTGATCTGGTTGAAGGTTTGTAAAAATGGAGTATAATTATTTGGCAATTGGTAACAAATACCAAACCAAAATTAATTAATTATCCTCACAAACAAGATGCCCAATAATATCATTACAAAAGTTCGCCTGGATGCATTGACGGAGGCACCCGTTACTGAAATCAACTACTTATAATTTTATTTCCATATGTTTCTGCAACTACAGCGATGTAAAGAGAGAATTCTTGCATAACAATCAAGGTATTTGAATTATATACCTCCCATGCAACGCCGGGCAATTCAGCTAGTACTATATAATTGACGATAATCTTAATAAAATAATAATAAAATTATAAATAATACTAATCATAAAAAAAAACTTTGTGAACAATTAATAACAAAACATAAAAGAGAAAATTGTAAATGGTGTAAATTAAATGGTGGACTTAAGCCAAAAATTTTCTAAATGAAACGTGGCAATGTGACTCCATGGATAAAAACTTAAATTTTTTTTTTTCGTGCGGTGTAAAACGACACTTTATAATACAATTCCTTATACTTCGAGTATGTATAATAAATAAACTGTCTAATAATTGTGCACCCAAAAAGGTGTAATTCACAATTTCTAATTAAAAATAATTCTGCGATAAACTTTGGTGAAAATTAACATAATTTAGTTAAATTATACTGAAAACTAAAATTCGACAAAAGTGAATATAAACAATAAATATCTACAATAAAATCAACCTAATAATATGAAAAAAAATAAAGTTAACTACAACTAATAAATAATTAATAAGGAATCTATAAACTACATTATATATATATATATATATATATATATATATATATATTATATATATATATAATATAAACTATTTGTGGTGTAAGAGTAAGAGTCTCGCCCCAAATTACTTCGTCCAAGCAAACACTTTTGACCTTCACAAAAATTGAATTTAATGAGAGAAAAATCAAACAACTCAACTCAATTCTCAATAGACGTTTGAGTTAGACGATTGAGTGGCCATTCCATTCACTTTTTCATCGAATTCAACACTAAAGGTAGGTTTATGGTTGCGTTCGTTCGTTCGGTCATTTATTCGGCCAATCATCTTTTGTACAAAAATCCAGAATAGTCAATTTTGAGCAATATGATTGGTGGAAAAAATTGTAGAATGAGCGAACGAACGCAACCATAAAGGCGGCATAATGTATTAAAAAGTGAATAAAAGTTCGATTCAAACTTAGGCAACTATCGAAAATTTAGTTGTTTTTTGCAAATTGACTTTGTGATTTGTTAATCGACATAGCGAATGCCAAAAGAGCGGGGAATTGAATACACTTGTTTTTATATTTATAGAAGATAAGATTGTCAAAATTCTACACAACTTATATTTATAGTAGTCGTCAACCAACGCCATCTATTGAAAATAATTCGAAGTGGCTATTTAAATGAATGATCTTTCTCAAAATACAAATTTCATCGGTGGTGTTAAGTGTATTTCCATACAAAATTCCTCTACAAAAAGCAATTCTCGATTTTCCGATTTTTTTTTGATTTTTCGGTTTTCCATTTGGTTTCGATTTTTTTCGAGTTTACGGATTTTCCTTTGAGTTTTTCCGAATTTTCTTTTTTTCTAAGCCCCACTGTATTGAGATGGACAATGCACAAAAAGAATCATTCAAATTGATCGTGTCGTTCTCGAGTTTTTGCGAGACTAACGCACGGCAATTGATTTTTATTTAGATAAATAAATAGAGAAAATAAATAGATAAAATAAATAGATTGGATAAAAAACGAAGTAACAGTTTGGATGTAGCCTTCGGTGGGATTCGAATTCAGTACATCCCCATTCAAACGCCGAAGCTTTAACCACTGCACCACCCGTCTCATAAAACATGTACACACAAAATTCATATCATTATTCGATTTTTCGGGCTTTTAGACTTTTCCGGTGGATTTTTTCAAAATTTTCTTACGTAAGAACCATCTCCTGGCAATTGCGAACACAATAAAAATGGATTGAGCCAAATCGGTTCAGCCGTTCTCAACTGATGCGCGCACATACATTTTTTGCACCATTTTTATGGATATAGATAAGTGCTCCGTAAGAAATTGGTTTCCCTAAACCAAGAAAATTCGAATGGGAATCAAGCGTGATTATAAATAATAATTTCTCATTCAATAATAATAATTAAAAATAATATTGCAACGAATTCAATAATAATATTTTAATCATAAAATTCATAATTTCGAAATGGGAAAGCAACAATTTTATAATGGAATTCCAAAGGTGCCCATCGATATAATTATGATGTAAGCTCTAGACTTAAGTATTATTAGTAAGTTTTTTTATTATTAATTATAAACATTTAATTTTTTTTGGAATCAAGATATTTCTTGAAACCTATTCATGCCTAACGAAAATTTGGTACAACTTCAGTGATTTCATTAATGAAAATGGTGAATATCCGAGGGCATTTCATTATTGAGACCATTTTGATGTATTGAGGGCGGTTGCTTAATTTGAACCAGGTTACAAACGGACTGTATAACCTAAACTGGTTCAAGTATTCTAATGTTTGGAGTCAAAGGCCTTAGCAAAGTCTGTGTATACCACATGTAACCGCCTACTAGTTCCGGTTGTCCAGGCTGAATTATTCTAGGGTACTGCTCGTCGTTAGGTGGGTTCATATCTCCGGAACCATTTAGAGTACTCAGGTATTTACGTAGCTAAGGCGGCACAGGTATTTATGTTGCTGCCTGGATTCAAAAATAATGTTAATTTTCACACGCGGCACCCTCTAATCTCTGTCACCAACACTTATAATATCGAAAAAAAATTACACAGTCATGACTCTAGACATAAAATTAAATGAATTGGGTGAAAATATGTGCAAGAAGAATGGTCCGGTAGATCATATAGGAATATATATCCAATTTACATATATTGTTATAAGTATTTACGAAAATCTATGCCTATCCGCAAAAAAATATCAATAAAATACAAAATATTGCTCAATAAAAGAAAACGGGTGAACGGACCATAAAGTTTAAAAGTTCACAAAAAAAAAATCATATGTAAATAAATATAATAATAATAAAAATATCAAAAAAAAATAATACTTAAATTTTGTAACGTCATATTCTTCATGAAATGCCGTTGTCTCAAGCTGTTCTTCTCGGCATATGTTGCACTCGTTCTAAACCGTTGTGGTGGGGTATAATACTTTTGCGACTGTCTTAACCCCGTATCGTCCTGTAGGGAGCTAGAATTCGCTCGTTGATGTGGATGGCCTATGATCGAAGGATGATTTGCCTATGTGTTGCATAGGTTTATAGCGTAACAAATTTCCAGCATGCAAACTATTCTTGATTTGCTTGTTAATGGGCGTATAGGTAGATTTTGTTTTTATTGTTGGAACTAGGTTTATTAAAACACAACTTTTCCCATATAATAATGTGTTTTAACTTCTTTTAGTTATTTTATCTTTATTATTTAAATTAATATGTAACAACTTTTAATATTATAGACATATTGCGGGACTCGTTACAGGGTTTCTCAAATATGCCCCGACTTAATTTACCATCCGATTTTCGAATTTATTACGATTTATTTGAATTCAAGTAATTAACACTAAACCGTTCACCAGTGGTTTTTAACTTTATTTTTTTTTTAAACTAATTAAGTTTTAAACTTATATCTAATTTTTATTTTCTTGAATATATATTACTACAATCTGGCACGAATTCTTTTTTTCTAAAAACGTCCAGCGGATTCCATCGCCAAAATTTAACTCCCAAAAAATTACCAAAACACGCCACACCTTTCATCCAACCAAAATTTTTATCTCGTTTATTTTGGGGGGGGGGGGGGGGGAATGCATCGAGCTTTACCGTTTTTAAAATAAAAATCCGTACAAAACATTTATCATACGATCGCAATGAACAAAAAAAATAAAAACAGAGTGACCCATCGATAGATCGGCGCCCGAGCAGGGACCTGAAGTCCCCGTTAATTTGTTCTTTTTCTATACCAAAATGGAATTCTTATTTGACTCGACTATTCGTTGATATTCGAAAAACAAAAAAAAAAAAACTCGAATTTGGGATGGTCGAGCAAATCCCAAAAAAAAAAAAAAAAATTTGTATTTATAATTAAAATTTTCTAAATGCTTTCGGTTTCATGGTCGGTTTGATTTTACTACCGATTTGTCGCGATTGATTTCTTCATTAACTAGATTCTCGAGATAAACAGTACTGATTCGCCGGCGATGAGCTGTGTCACTACCGTTTGATAAAGTACATTATTCACGTGTAGTTATCACATGCTTAGTCGTAAAAGCTGTTGATTGCGCGTATAATACGCCCTCTAGTTTTAATTAACTCTAAGTGATTATAAGACACTGTATTTATGAATTGCTGTTAGATTTTCTACCGGGAGAAGTTACGATAGAACGTTAGCAATATACGTTAACTACATCGTGGTTGTCAGGTACGAATCACAGTTGATATTATCTAATTACGGGTTTTCACACGGTAGTGTTGTACTTTATCAAAGGTTTTAATTGGATTTTTTTTTGAGACCACGCGGTTCCTTTAATCATTCTGTCACTAACCTTATAATACATTATATATTTTTTTTTTTCAAATAATTATTTTCCTTTTTAGTATCATTACTATATACTTCTATTTAGTGTATTGTTTATAGAGAATAGTTTTGAAATTATATTTTTCGGTTGTTCTGTTTTATTCGTACAAGGCATCATTAATCATATTATTTCGCACTTCGCAATACCGATTAAATATTTTCGTTTCGTTTAGTTTTATAATCGGATAACGTATTGGCGTTAATTGAATTTCTCTAATTACTGAATATTTCGGAACCTACTATCGAATTATTAACGGTTTTAAGCATTATGGGGAATGATTATCATCCTTTAGTGGGATTAACCCAGGAAGAAATTGCGGTAGAATGTGCAATTCGGGGAATAAAAACCTCATCGGCGAATTATAACGAAACTTTGTTGAACATTTTAAAAGAAGAATTGTTGGATCCCTCAAAAGGGCCTACCAAAACGCACGTTTCAAACCACCGAGAAGAACTCGAACTGTGTAAGCAAAACTTTAGCGCATTGAGTGAACGGATAAATAATGAACAGATTACTCTTCAGGATTTGCATTCTAGCGATAATCAACTAAAACATTGGAGAGGTCGTACTCAACGCCTAAAAGGTTGCTTCCACCAGGACAATGACATAGACAAGCTGTTGAATCACTTTAGAAGGTTGAAACAAATTGTTAAATTCAAGAGAGATGCCTTGGCTCAAGCGCAAATAAGCAAACCCGTGGTTGCGGCTATTGAAGATCAACAATTCTTAGCAGATTTGACAACACCAAAATTAAGCGATGCACCTGGGAATATAAAAATGTCCACCATATCCCCAACAGTCACTCCGACTTACTCCAGCACAGCACTAGGACAACCTTTCGTCTCAGATTATATTTCAATTTCGCATCCACCACGGAATATCTATACGACAGCAATAACCCATCCGCAGTTATTTACGTCATCATCGGACATTGTACCTTTCTCTAAAAGCTTTTATCAAACCCCCGTAAGACATTTACCGGTATCGTCCGAGATACCGTATGTCATGTCGAGTCAAAATTATACCGGAACCCTACCGAAGAATTTACAAAGTGCGGGTATTTCAGTTAATTCAATTCCACATATTGGACACTCAAACGGTAATAATGAACCGGCGAGAACTTTTACACCCTATATAAAATTGAATGACCCTAAATGGAAAATATCGTTTTCTGGAATCCGTGATGGACTAGACGTACATGATTTTATTTTTCGACTCGAGTCTCTAGCTAGTAGGGAAAATGTCACTCTAAACCATTTGGAAGCACTTATGCCTAGGTTGCTAACGGCCACTGCGGAAAAATGGTATTGGGTATTCGTACGTAAATTCCCAAATGCCTCTTACTTCCAATTAAGGCAGGCGATTATTGATAGATTCAGCAATACCGAATCAGATCGAGCGTTACGCAGGGCTATACAGAATAAAAAGCAGGGTGAACGAGAAAGTATAGGAAACTATATTTTAGAAATGGAGAGCCTGAACGGCAGATTAATCAGACCATTTAATGATGAAGAATTAATCGAGATTATCAGAGATAATATGGGAGTACAATATCGAGAGGTTACATTAGCCACTCCTTCTTTCACAGCAGATGAGCTGCGTGTAGTTTGCGAGAGTTTTGAGAAACTATGGGATCTAAAGAAAAATAAATCGGTCGCATCTGCACGTTATCCAAGATATGTTAACGTTAGTGAACTAGAGAAAGGTCCTAATAACGTAGAACATTTTAACCTTACACACGAAAACGATTCCTCATCTCAGGAACTGTCAGATCAAGATATTGCAGACGAGATGCACCTTGCGGCCATTACAAAACCAAGGGCCAATTACAGCAAACCTTCAGGAGCTGTGACAATAACAGCAAACAGTCTAGTTTGCTGGAATTGTCGCGACTTGGGGCACAGATATCAAGATTGCCACTTGCCGCCTCAAGGGGTGTTTTGTTACGGATGTGGTAAAAGTGACATAATTAAGCCCCAGTGTCCGAATTGTCAAAAGTTTATGTCGGGAAACCGTGTTACGGGCGTGAGCAATATGGGACAAGCACGCCCGTTACAAATTCTGTCCCGACTGTCGCAATCGGAGAAATCAGTAATACCGCCAATAGTAAATTCGGCAACGACTACCGAATTTTCCACTCAAAAGTAACTCAGACCGACCTCTTAGAAGATGACGCGTCCGATTCGGAAATGACGCAAACTACTAGACAATTAAATCCTGATCCAAGAACTATTTCTACTACATCAACTTCCCATACAATCGCAACGGAATCAAGTTCGAAAGCTAGACCTTACAAGAGCAAACGAAAACAGCGCTTCATTCAATACTTCAAATTTCGAAGAACGGTAAAACGCGCTTGTGCTGAAACAGTACTATCGGCTTTGGATGACCCTCGTCCTTATATTGTTATCAGTATAGCTGGCTTCTACATAAGAGGTCTGTTAGATAGCGGAGCGACGATAAGCATCCTTGGGCGCGATTCTCTCAAACTTTTAACGGATTTGGGCATCGCTTACAAAAAAATAACCTCCGAAGTAAGAACGGCCGACGGAACAAAAAACCAGATAATTGGATACGTTGATGTGCCTGTAATATATAACAACAAAACCAACACGGTTCGGTTGTTCCTTGTTCCATCATTACAGGGTCAATTATACCTCGGAATAGATTTTTGGTCGTCATTTAACATCGCACCGCACTTGATCGACTCTCTGGATGTACGTATAACTAAAGACTTCGAGAAACACACATTGTCTGTCGCTCAACAAGAGGAATTCGACCGAATAATCGACGGATTTCCATCCTTTGAAAAACACGGTCTGGGACAAACCTCGCTGATAGAACACCGTATAGACGTCGGAAACTGCCTACCGATAAAACAACGCCACTATGCTGCCTCGCCGCCTGCTATCCAAGATCTAATCTATAAGGAATTAGATAGAATGATTGAGATGGGGGTGATAGAAGAAAGTACGAGTGCTTGGTCTTCCCCCGTAGTGTTAATACGCAAGCCCAATAAGGTGCGATTGTGCTTAGATTCCAGAAAGGTCAATGCTGTGACGATAAAGGATGCCTATCCACTCCCGCTAATTAACGGCATACTCGGGCGTTTGAATGATACGACCATAATCTCCAGCATTGACCTTAAGGACGCCTTTTGGCAAATACCATTAAACCAGCAGTCTCGAGATAAAACTGCGTTCACGGTCCCTGGTCGCCCACTTTATCACTTTCGAGTCATTCCATTTGGGCTGTGCAACTCGCCCCAAACGCTATGCCGATTGATGGATAAAGTGGTGCCGCACCAACTTCATTCTAAGATTTTTGTATATCTCGACGACCTGCTTGTAACGTCATCGTCAATCCCGGAACATCTGTCATTGTTGAAACTAATAGGTGAACGATTAAAATTTGCTGGGTTAAAGATAAACGTCGCTAAGAGCAAATTTTTCATGAAACAGGTGAAATATTTGGGTTTTGTAGTAGGAAACGGAGGCCTTAAAACGGATCCTGAAAAGGTAGAGGCAATTCGCAACTTTCCATCTCCAACCTCCCTTAAGCAGACATGACGACTATTGGGTATGACCGGATGGTACCAACGTTTCATCCCAAGGTATGCTGAAATTACCAGTCCTATAACGAATCTTTTAAAAAAAACGCTAAATTCGTATGGACCAACGAAGCACAGGTAGCATTCGAAAAGCTAAAGTACCTTTTGACGACGGCCCCCGTGCTCATTAATCCAGACTATACTAAACCATTCTTCATTAGATGTGATGCATGTCGGAAAGGTGTTGGGAGTGTTTTATATCAGAAAGATGACGAAGGCAATGAACGACCGATTGCGTATATGTCAAAAAAGCTTAACAAAGCCCAATCAAACTACTCAACCACGGAACTAGAGTGTCTAGCTGCTGTCCTTTCAGTAAAAAAATTCCGTCCCTACATAGAAGGATACTATTTTACAATTATCACGGACCACTCTAGCCTGAAGTGGTTGATGTCACAGACAGATCTTAATGGCAGGCTCGCGCGATGGAGTTTTAAATTGCAATCGTACGACTTTGACATTCAACACCAGCGTGGTTCTCAGAACGTCGTCCCCGATGCGCTTTCCAGAATGTATGATGACTCATCGCTAGCTCAAATCGGCGAAATCGATCTTAACTCCGTAGCCTTTAACGATGCGGACTACGTAAATTTTCGAAACAAAATATTGACGACACCTCACGGATATCCTGCTTTTCTAATAAAAGATGATAGAATTTATCTAAAAGTTGGAACTAACCGAGATCCCACACTAGCAGACACTCCTCGATACAAATTATGGGTACCTCAGAATATGACGGAAGATTTATTTAAACAATTCCATGATGTACCACTAGCGGCCCATGGAGGTATCGCCAAAACTATTGCGCGTTTGCGAGATCTGTATTATTGGCCAGGCATGCGGAAGCAAGTTTATAATTATGTGTCTAACTGTACAATTTGCAAAAGTTCTAAAAGCCCCAATACCATTATAAGACCGCCCAGGTCAAACAATCTTTGCTCAGAGGCCTTGGGAACGAATTTACGTCGATTTGATGGGGCCTTACCCTCGATCCCGTACAGGACATACTTTTATATTAGTAATCCTAGATCAATTTACGAAGTTCGTACTCCTAAAACCACTAAGCACCAGCACTACTAACAAAATCATATCGTACCTAAGAAATGAAGTTTTCCTCGTATTTGGAGTTCCGGAACAGCTACATTCTGACAATGGGTCCCAATTTATTAGTAAATCGTTCAAACAATTGTTAGAAGAATTTAACATCAAGCACTGTAAAACAGCCATATACTCACCACAGGCGAACGCCTCAGAGCGGGTAAACAGGTCGGTAGTAGCCGCAATCCGTGCATACGTAAAAAAAGACCATAAATCTTGGGATATATTTTTGCCGGAAGTGGCCTGTGCACTCCGAACCGCGGTACATCAATCTACGCAATACTCTCCATATTTTCTTCTGTTTGGATATAATATGGTAACCAATGGAAAATCGTATGGGTTGCTGCGAGACATTAACTCTGTATCTGAAGACGTAGAAGAACCTGTATCAATGCCTGATCGTTTGGCGATTATTCATAGTACTGTTAGGAAAGTACTAAAGGAATCGTATGACAAATATTCGAATTTCTATAATCTACGAGCAAGACCTGTTACCTATCAACCCGGACAATCGGTCTACGTACGCCAACATCCGGTTAGCGATACTAGTAAACATTTTTGTGCAAAATTTTCACCCAAGTTTCTTAAAGCTGTAATCATACAAAAGATTGGTAACGTTCTTTATAAATGTAAAGATGACTCGGGTAAAGTTCTAGGAATAATCCATGCAAAGGACATTAAGAATTGAAACTTCACTAATTCAAGAAATTCAGTTTCGCGCGCACGTAATTCGTACACAACGAACCTGTCCTGTAACGATCTATCGATGGGTCACTCTGTTTTTATTTTTTTGTTCATTGCGATCGTATGATAAATGTTTTGTACTGATTTTTATTTTAAAAACGGTAAAGCTCGATGCATTTCCCCCCCCCCCCCCCCCCCCCCCCAAAATAAACGAGATAAAAATTTTAGTTGGATGAAAGGTGTGGCGTGTTTTGGTAATTTTTTGGGAGTTAAATTTTGGCGATGGAATCCGCTGGACGTTTTTAGAAAAAAAGAATTCGTGCCAGATTGTAGTAATATATATTCAAGAAAATAAAAATTAGATATAAGTTTAAAACTTAATTAGTTTAAAAAAAAAATAAAGTTAAAAACCACTGGTGAACGGTTTAGTGTTAATTACTTGAATTCAAATAAATCGTAATAAATTCGAAAATCGGATGGTAAATTAAGTCGGGGCATATTTGAGAAACCCTGTAACGAGTCCCGCAATATGTCTATAATATTAAAAGTTGTTACATATTAATTTAAATAATAAAGATAAAATAACTAAAAGAAGTTAAAACACATTATTATATGGGAAAAGTTGTGTTTTAATAAACCTAGTTCCAACAATAAAAACAAAATCTACCTATACGCCCATTAACAAGCAAATCAAGAATAGTTTGCATGCTGGAAATTTGTTACGCTATAAACCTATGCAACACATAGGCAAATCATCCTTCGATCATAGGCCATCCACATCAACGAGCGAATTCTAGCTCCCTACAGGACGATACGGGGTTAAGACAGTCGCAAAAGTATTATACCCCACCACAACGGTTTAGAACGAGTGCAACATATGCCGAGAAGAACAGCTTGAGACAACGGCATTTCATGAAGAATATGACGTTACAAAATTTAAGTATTATTTTTTTTTGATATTTTTATTATTATTATATTTATTTACATATGATTTTTTTTTGTGAACTTTTAAACTTTATGGTCCGTTCACCCGTTTTCTTTTATTGAGCAATATTTTGTATTTTATTGATATTTTTTTGCGGATAGGCATAGATTTTCGTAAATACTTATAACAATATATGTAAATTGGATATATATTCCTATATGATCTACCGGACCATTCTTCTTGCACATATTTTCACCCAATTCATTTAATTTTATGTCTAGAGTCATGACTGTGTAATTTTTTTTCGATATTATAAGTGTTGGTGACAGAGATTAGGGGGTGCCGCGTGTGAAAATTAACATTATTTTTGAATCCAGGCAGCAACATAAATACCTGTGCCGCCTTAGCTACGTAAATACCTGAGTACTCTAAATGGTTCCGGAGATATGAACCCACCTAACGACGAGCAGTACCCTAGAATAATTCAGCCTGGACAACCGGAACTAGTAGGCGGTTACAAAATTGGACCACATCAACTAGCAAGTGATTTTCTATTTCTTTCATGCTGCTGTTGAATTCTGTAAGGTTGGTTGCAGTTGATCTTTTGGGCGTAAAACCATGTTGACTTTGTGATATGTATGGTGATACCGCACGGTCCTGAATTAATTACATATTACTAGCTCAAATAACTCCGGAATAAATGAAATTTCATTCCATGCATGTTCTAGTTTTGAATATTGCTGTTACTCTTGTAACTTTTCACTTCATAGGGAAATGCCTTGTTTCAGTGATTGGTTGAAAAGAAGGCAGAGTAGAATTACCAAATTTTTGAAGTCTTTTAATAAAGTGGCTGGTATACCATCTGGGCCCCAAAATTGTGCAAAAATTTACAAAAATTGGGTGAACATGTTTCATATGACTTGTGGATCACAAGATTTTTGTCCGTCAAATGTCATATGTTCCGAGTAACCGTTAGTCTCACATTTAAAAGTAGGTCGAAAAGTATTTTGGATTATACCTTATATTATCCTGCAGAATCGCTTGATTGACCAAGCGATTCAAGCAAATCAATAGCAGTAAATAAATAATGAAAAATTAAAAACAAATCCCGGGTCATCAAATTTCGTTAGATAATGGTTAGGTCTGAATTGGATAAAATTATATCTTTTTTCAGAGAATTTATCTAAAGTAAAAGACATAAGATAAAATCAATTCAATTTTTTGATTATTCATATACCTAGTTGAGGATTGGTTACTAGTCGATTTCATTTGGTGAGCTCAACATAATGATTTGTTGCGACGATTCGAACTGTTCGGATCAGGATAAATTACTGACTCGAATAATAATTTTCTTAATGAATCATGAAGTAGGGATGTCTAAACGAGAACAACCAGTGACCAATCCTCAATGATAGTCAACTAAACGATTCCGATCATTTGCATTTATAAAGCCATTTCTATTGGTAAACTTCCCAGCTCCGAATACTTCGAATTACGCGAAAATAATGAGTTTTAAGGAATTTTCGCAATAAATCATTACATAGGGATGACCAAACGAAAAAAGCTAGTGATCAATCTTCAATGCCAATTGACCAAATGATTCCGACCGTTGAATTTACAAAATTTTAAGAGTTGGTCTACTTTCCAGAGAGAAGTGTTTCTAACAAATTTTCTTAATAAATCATTAAGTAGGGAGGTCCTAACGAGAACGACCAGTGACCAATATTAAACGACAGCCGACCAACCGATTCCGATCGTTGGATTTATAAAACTATTCGTGTCTGAAATTTTTATATTGACCCGAACACTTCGAATTGTGCAGAACGATGAGTTTTTAACGAATTTCCGCAATAAATCGTTACGCAGGGATGACCAATCGAAAACATGTAGTAGCGAGGCTTCAACGACGAATGACCAAACCATTCTGTTCGTTGGATTTGTGATAATCCTAGGATTATATTCAGCTAAATGACGTTTTGTATTTAATTGTTGGATTTGTTATTAATTTTGTAAAATGAAATTCTCAAATGATGATCCATTGGTAACCAAACGTCAAAATGTTTTGACCAATCCTGAATTAACGAAATTTGATAAATATGGTATTATTTTCTTGTGCAATAAGCACGGAATTTTTTTTTGGAATTTTTCATTATTGTAAGTGGTGTTCAAAGCTTTTAGAATACTAGAGTTTTGTTAATGAAGTCATCGACTTAATTAAATTTGAGTTCCATAATTTAAATTCAACCCAATCATTTCAAAAACACTTGTTAATGTAATAAAGCAAGTTAATGACTTGTTGAGTATTTATATACAGTTTTTAATCATTTGACACAATCGAAAATAAAATTGTAAAATTTTAATTAATTAATTTTTTTGAATTTCACTCCAATTTATTACACGTAGTACCAACGATTTGCATTTACAACTTTAATTTCGTTAATTGTTTGTTCCCATCGATGACAACTCGAAAAACACACATACAAATTTTTCAGTGACCAAAGACCACCTACTTATTTATAATGTCAATACATCATTAATCGATATGTGTATATAGACTCAGGTATATCAGGTACCTGCGCCGTACGTCTAATAAAAATTAATAAACAACAAATAATTTTTATAAAATGCTTTCCAGCTTCGAGTAAATTGATAAGATAGTCAAATCGTACATACATAAAATGCTAACGTTTCTCTTACTTCTTGAATTAAAACAACAGCAACAACAACATAAATTTATGTTTTGATTTGCTTTATGCAATCAAATATCTATAAAATAGAAATACCAAGCATAATATGTGGAGATGGTTGGTAAGCAGAACTTGTTTTGTTTGCTTGGCTCTTACAGCAAATCTGCGTTAAATTATGCGGATGTACTGATACCGCATAAAGTAGGTAGGATTACTGTTTGCCGGGCATATTCAAGTAGCTGTCTATGCTTTACCAACATAATTGCATAGATATTTCTTCAAACATATCGGATATCTTTCTTCGCAGTTTAATAAATTGATTAATTGAAATGTATGACCACGGTACGGTGATGGTCATCGTAAACTCAAATTCCATTTGTTTTAGCAAATTTCTACCTAAAATTATGTTACATTATTAAGAATTTACACATTGGGCTCGTATCATGCTGCTTTCTTGAAAAACAGGTCAACAGACGATCACATGATTGTGGTAATAAAAGTGATGGAAGGGGAATGGCAGTATGAAAGAACGCTTTTTGTATTTTCTTTGGATATAATTGGGGATTTTGACGGCGTTGATCTGGCATCTCTCACAAGTATGTTTAAGTTCAGAAATATACCGCACCATTTAATAAACAGAATTGTAAAATCATGTCCTTGGGAGGAAACATCCGTTATGTGGTATACCAGCAAAGAACACGCACTGTCGCCTCACTTGTTGAATATTGTTCTGGATGTTCACCACGTTGTGAACAAGAAATTATTTTGTGTAAAGGACGTAGATTTTCTCGTCTTACTAATTATAAAAGGCACGATATATGTATAGTATATTACGTTATAAATTAAACGTTTTAAATTTTTTTATTAATTATTATATAAATTACATAAATTATAAACTTGTTGTCCTGCGATCAACTACGACAATGTTCGCGTTTAACACCAACGACAACTCACAAAACACAGTGCAGTACAACAATTTATATACCCGCAGAAGCCGTGTTTTTAGAATTGAAATTTATGTTGGTAACCTTGTTTTGAATCGAAATAATTTTATTAGACAAGTTAATTACAGTAGCGCTCCAAATTTAGCGTGCCAAACTTCCAATAGAACCAACAATTTGGATGCTCCGAACGAGAGTTGGAACACGTACGTGGTCTATTAGCGTTCACCGTTTTATTGCTAAAGTGGAAATTGTCGAATTTTCGTTCAAGCTGAGCCACTTGAATAGACAACTTTTGTAGTAAACTGATTTCAGACGATATTGTCGTAGTAAATGTCGAATTACATGATGCTGCGGGTTGCTGCAAAGTCGTTTGGCAAATATTACGTTCGCCGATTGTACGTTAACGAATTGATTCAACCAATACGTCGGCTGCTATGAGTCGAGTGAACTTTTCATTTGAATAACTGCAACGTATGCCATTTCGGGTAGTCGTACAGGCCAGAAATCCATGAGTGCAGTTTCCGTTAACGAATCGGATGCCAAAATTTTTAATTTGAATAGCTTCCAGATCGCTTAGCGGAATTTGTGCCATTGCCGAACAGTACTTTTTATTATCCGTGGTATGGTTGCTGGCTTCGAACTAGAAATCTATTCTTCATCTCAGCATTGGCAAACATGGAATCGTATTTACGTGTATGGAGACGGTGGGCACTCCTTCGTTATCTTCGTCATCGACACCCATTTGAGTTTTCTCACTTATTTTTGACTGTGTTACCACTTTGGGATTAAAACAACATTTTTATTTATTTAATTGTAAAGTCTGCAAAAAATTCTACAGCACGCGGTTTTTTACGTCCTTCTCTATTGCTAGTTTTTTCTCTCTATTTTATGTTTTTTCAAGTTTTTGTTGTAGTTTTCCACTGTTGATATTTTTATTGGAGGTTGGACAATTTTTTGATGTTTCAAATTTGGCTACAAATATTTTGTTTAATGATCTGACAAATATTTTTGTTGTACTAAATTAATTTAACAGTGCCAAACCAATCATGGAAAAAATTGATTTTGTCAAACTGATTTTATGGCAGCTGATGTATTTCTGACATAAATATGGTGAGCTAATTAAATGTGGACCAGATACATTTGGGACTATACGATGGCAATGGATGCTAAATTAAATCGTGCATTACATTGTGTAATCTACCTCGCCAATCCCTGGTAAGCATACAAGTAGAATGGGAGTCTCCTCACATGATTACTGTCGTATACGATAACTATAATTGCGAAGATGAAGAGGAAGAAACCCCGTCTAGTACTAAGGAGACTGAAGTTCCTTGAAGCTCCCCTTCATAATGACTCGGTGGATCCCAGTGAAATATACGTCAAAAATATCCTATAGTTAGATTAGTAGGTGAGGAGAGAAATCAATTTGGCACGGCTACTTACCTAATTGTGTCTATGATGTGCCAACAGAACAATCACCCTAACAATTATTTACAAAAACAACATATACTAATAGCCTGACGAGGCGGGAATGGCGTCCTACCTGTAAGTATTATTTAAATGGCATTTTCATTTATTCATAGTTTCGTACTGAATCATTCACAATTCGTCGTTTGTTCTGAATGATCCACGCGTACTACTAAAATCCTTCACTAGCACTATTCAGTTATCTAACCACATAAATTTGCTCGGAACAAATCGTTACATCCTTTTGATATTACAGAATTTATTCCAATATCGAATGTTCGCAGAGTAGTGATCTGAGAAGGCAAACCACCAGTTGATCAATATGGAAAACGCAACGACCAAATGAAGTTGCAATTGTTATGGTCGGTGTTAATCAAAAGCCGGTTTACAACTTTCATATCTGGGTAAATCAACCGTTGAAGTCAAGAAGTTTCAAAAAAGGATATAACTCTTAGTAATTTAGAAATAAGATGAATATCGAATGTAGTTGAGGCGTTTAGTTCCAAAACTCGCTATACTTGCATTGACTAGTGAGAAAGAAAACTACTTCGTTGCACGGAACAGAACAAAACACGTATGTTGCAGATACAACGCTAGAAATCTTCCCGAAATACCAAATTGCAGTTAGTCAGGAAAATGATTGTCTTTGTTTGTGAGCAACGTGGAATGCAAAACATACGTAGATTCCACGAAAGATTTTATTCGAACGTCTCGGCTCTTCCCTCCTCAAGCATACACAGCAAACATTGCCAAGAAGGTGTCAAACTGACAACACAACTTGTTATCAAATACTTCGTGAGCACCAGAAACAAAGGAAATATGCAGGTAAGTAAGTAGAGGTATTTTTTAATGTTTTCACTTACTCGTATTTCGCGCCTATTATACCGAAACATTGATTTAAGTCCTAGACTGTAGGAAATTTTTCAAACAGGCAATTATATGCCATTTTTTGATTTCAGGTTTGTGAAAAGGCGTTTTTGAAAATTTTGGGCATTTCCAAGTTCAAGGTGCAAAACATCAACAAACACCCACAGAGTGGGTCTTTAATGCTTTTTCACACAGCTGCAGTTTGTTGAACCGCACTACACAAGGCAAAAAAGTTTGAGATTTTAGCTACCGAGTGACTGCAGTGTACAGAAATTATGGAAGCTGTGTAATCAAGCGGTCGACCATAATAAAAGTTAAGTGCTCTTTCTTTTTAAACTTCTTCAATTATAACTTCAACATTAGTTTTAAGTCTCCAGCTTGTTACGACTGTGTGGTCTTAACAAGACATTTTTGTAAATTTGTTTCTATTCTCCACGTGGTTTCTTGCGTCCGGGTTTTTGTTGTCTAAACGTGGTTTCTTGCGTCCGTGTTTTCGCTGTCTGAACGTGATTTCTTGGTGGATGGATTCCTGTGTGTTTTGTTCTGTTATGTTGGCAACGGAACGAGAATGGGAGAGGAAGAGAGAACAGTGCACATCGAGTGTGTGCAAAGTAAAACGTTTTGAAAAAAATGTTTTTTCTTGTATGTCTCTCTTTTGTACCAACGAAAATTTGGTATAAAGGAGAGACAGAGAAGAGAGATGCATTTTCTTCTAAAACGTTTTACGAGCTGTGCGACGCTCGAATTTTTTTTGGTGGTCGTCATTCAAGTTGTGATTTTGGATGTTTCGAGTGGTGATTGTCAAAAAGTCAAGTTTGGATTTTTTGATTTGGGAAAGTCTTGTGTTAAATATTAAAAAAAAAAAAATTCTCATTTTGTATCGGATAAAAGACGGGGAGTCTCGTTTATTGTTGTTAAATAAAAAACGTTGAAAATAAAATAATATCTACCTAATAGGTAGTTGCAAAAAACCATTTTGTTTGTATTTATAGAATAGACAATAGTTTTGAAGTGAAACGATAATAGATTGTGAAAAATGATCGCGGAGGCAATAAATGTACTTCCATGTTTGTAATTTTTTTTGGAACTAAAAATCGAATTAGCTAATCATAATTGAAAGTGAAAATAAAAAAAAAACGCGAAATGTTTCAAAGTGCAGTTTTCAGTATTTGCTAAATGAGAAAAAATAATTAATTAAGTTTCATCTATAGTTTTCTTTATTCGGAAAAAAATACGGTAAAGCGTAAAATAATTAAGACGCGAGCCAAGGAAAAATTAACATTGAATAAATTTATGGTGTCGCTACGGGTGATTTGACTATTCAGAGCACATTTTTTCGGCACGCCAAATTTTGACGGGTGCGGTGGTTTGTTATTTGGAAGGCCGTATTAATTAAACGATACGCCCAATTTATCAGCAGGTGGCCAGTTGAGGCCACTTCATTTGTCTGTGGTTTCGGCTAACAACGCTCCACGTACAGGTGGCCAACCGGCCATTTGTAAAACGTGTATCGCAACGGATTAAGGCGAGACAACGCCCAACATATTTTGGCGGCCGGTTGAGGCCAAAATATTTATCGGTCGCTCAAGGCCGTAACGGTGTGGCGGCTTGGTCCAACAGCACTTACCGATAATTAAAGATTTAGCACCTGTGCCGGGCGGCACAGCGGCGGCGATAACAAGGCGAAGGACGCCCAACATTTTGAGGCCCAACCGGGCAAAATCTTCAACGGGATCGGCGAGATATCGCCCAATTTATTTTGGCGGTCAATCGAGGCCGACATATTTACCGACCACACAAGGTCGCAACGGTTACGGGTGGCCAACCGGCACCTCGATTTTTTTTGGTAACGTGGAAAGGCCCCGCAACGAAACGTGTGACCGCAGCCGGCCATTTGTTTAATTTTATTTTGGTATCGGGGAGAGGCCCCGCAACGGACGACCGCTCAAGGTCGCACCAACACCAGTGTGGTTTACGGCGGAAGACGCCCAACGGTCCGGGTGGTGGAGACACCTGTGGCATGACGGCACCAAGGCCGCAACAGTAATTTTTTTTGTAATATTTAAGGTACGATTTTTCTTTTTTCTTTTATTTCTTTTATTTTATATTTTTTACATTTATTATTTTTAAATTTAAATTTGGATTTTTGTTATCGAGCGCCGCACAGCGGGTGCGCGCTCGTTGCGCATTTCTCTCTCTCTCTCTCTCCCTCACTCTCTCCTATTCTGGTGCAGGTGGAGGGGGAAGTTGTTTCTCTTTGTTTTTTTTTTTTTTGGTTCTTATTTAAATAAAATGAATTACTAAGTTTTTTCGGTCGGTATGATGGGAGCGGAGGCTCCCTCTGTGTCGGTTTAGTGTTTGCGGTCCCTTGGTGCCCGCATCCAATTCCGTAACCAGGGCTTGGCCCCGTTTGAATTCGGATGGATGCGCGCACCAAGGCACCGTTCTCGGTTTATAATTTCTGAGTTGTTCGTTCCTCAAGTTCCGGCCGACGAGTTTCGGCGGAACTCGGTATTATTATTATTTGCGTTTCCCCCCAACTTTCTGTAATTATCACGGTGTAAGCCAGGAGCCCTGCAAGCCTCAAACCCCACGACCTTAGCACTTCTCCCTGAGAACGTAGCCGGCAAAATATCACCGTGGAGGCCTCTGCAGGTGCTTAGTGAAAATCTGCAGGTTGGCAGTAGCCAGCCTGTAACAAGCTACTGATGCTTGTTCGACGTGTATCAGTCTTCGAACAAAGATTTAAATTATGCCACCAGGTACAGAACTAATGGAACAGTTCACTATTAAATTTCATGAAATTTCATGAAATTATCATTTGATTGTCAGAAAAAACTTCCTCTTCTCAAGGTCCCAAGATAGAGGCAGAGTAGAAGAATCCATTTTTATATACACATGGTTTGTTGCCTCAATTCTCTTTTACCATCTCCGGAAAAGTGACATGCTGAATGTGTGTGCATGAGATAAAACTGTTCTGCAACGGTTGTCCTGGGCAGAATAAGAATTTGATTATTAGAGACAGGTAGAGTTTTCGGCCGCATCGAAGAGAAAATTAGAAAAGTCGATACTCTGATTAATCTACAAGAATAGCTGGACATATTTCCAGAATTTGGAACAGTTTGTAAAATCACTGAAGAAGTTGCTGTTGTGGACTGGAAAACAGAAGTTTCTTCTGTGATCAAAGCAACAGGTAGGCTGCATTTCAGGTTTGTCCCAAACAAACGAATCATTTTCGAGAAAGAAAACAAAAAGTTAATTTTCGTAAAGGCAGATGGTCGATTAAATGCAGCTGTTCCCAAAAAGATTTAAAATAAAATGTAAACATTTGAAATGATTAAGCCACGTCCACTATCTTATACTGTTAATACAAAACATGAAAAGTTCGACAAACTTCTTCAAAAGCATTTTAGGGTAGACTGGCGAGGAATATAAAATTTGAAATTTTACCGTGAAATGTTGGTCAGCATGAAAATTAGGGGTAAAAATTAAATTAAAACATGGAAATAAACAAACAAAAAACAATTTTATTAATATAAGAAGTATTCCCTTCCCTGGCTCGAATGACAGCTTCCATTCGATGCTGCATTTATTTCACCAAAGTTTTCACAAAATCTGGAAGCATTGCCTCCCATTCTTCTAGGATTGCCTGTTGCAGCTCTTGGAGACTTGTTGAAGCAACATTTCTGGCTCGAACCCTTCTTTTCAACTCGTCCCATATGTGTTCGATAGGATTGAGGTCCGGGCTTTGAGCTGGCCACTTCATAACAGGCGCATCCACCTCTTGAAGGTACTTGTTTACTACTCCTATGTCTTCTGTATACTCTTCCACGTCCATCCGTGCTATATAAGCACACCCTGCACTCGTCAGAGAACAGGACTTTTCTCCATTCTTCTTCTGTCCAATTCAAATGCTCTCGAGCGAACTCAGGATGGGCTCGTCGGTGGGCTGCGGTTAATTTTGGCGCGTTTGCTGGTCTGTGTGCAGTTAGATTAATTTTTCGAAGTCGTCATATAACTGTCCACCGACCGACTTCGACTTCACGAACTTTTTGGAGCCGCCGTCCCAGTTGAACCGCATTCATACTGCGATTTCGCAACGGGGTTGTTACAAGAAAGCGGTCATCACGCTGTGGTGTAGTACGAGATCGGCCAGCTCCTTATCGCCGTCTGAAGCCACCAGTTTCCTCATATCTCTGTCACACTCGACGAACGGAAAATCTGTTCAAATTTAGTTGTAGAGCCACTTCACTATGGAGTTGCCCCGCATAAATTAGTGCAACCACTTGTGCGGCTACCTCTGGTGCGGTATCATTTCTTTGCTCCGGTTGAAGACGTAATCAATAGAGGATCGTTCAGGCTAAGCGTCGATATGCGAATGATCACAATTCCGAACGAGACATTGCATGGCATGCTATTGTATTGATCTTGTTGAATTATTTTTAGAATTTAATTTGAAAGCCTGCTATATGCATTTAACAAGAAATCACTTTGTTGGCATGGTACAAGTACAAAAAAGGTGCCACTGAATAGGTATTGAAATAGACTTTGAATCTGCTTTAAAAAAAATTAAACAAATATTGGATTTTTGAACATTGAGCAATGTGTGATTTTTTTGCACCCAAGTGTATGTGCATGCGAATTTACAAAAACTTATTGAAAACGAAACGAATCCGACCGAAACGAAAACTATGTGCCTCAGCTTATCAAACGTTTTTTGAGATTTCTGAAGAATGATTTCAGATGGAAGTAGCGAGTATTGGAACTCACGGCCTCAATAATTGTAGAAATTGTATTTCATTATACATTGTAAGGGGATGGTACCGGATTCTACCTGATAATAAAAAAAGTAATATTTGATATGGAATTCCGTTCTGCCACACTACCTAGAGATAGCACACAAATCTTAATCATTATCATATGTTCATCGTCATCAACACAGTACTATCGTGGTGTCGTATTACTCTACAATAATGCTTTTATCGATTCCAACATACCTAAATCTTATCATTCGCTGCTAGATAATAATCCTGATTTGGATTGCAAATGTTGGTACTATAATATTCCCGGGGCGCGATAAGACCTATAGTACGTAAGATCCGTATCTAAAATTATTATATTATTATAAATAATTATACGTCTTTGGTTTATATTATAATATATTCAGGTCGGTCTTAAATTATTATAGATAAAAATTACACCTAATGTTTGTATTTTATGTATACGGAATAAGGTACAAACTAATTCAGATGTTGAAACTTTCCTTTGATCGCATATGAATCCCAAGCATTGTTGGTGGTTGTATGTGGCCCTCTACACAAAACATAATATTATTGTATGTGTATGCGTTTATAACACAAACATTATTTTATTTTGGTTGGAGGGTGCTAACAATAATTTTATCTCATCAGCCACAGATAAAATTGTCCACGATTTAGTTATGGTAAATAATATTATCAAACATTATCTTATATTATCGCTTTTTTTTAATATAGATATTATTTTCCATTGCCTTTAACTATATCCAGAAATGTTAAATTTTAAATCGTCAGTTACATGCAAGTATTCATTCGTGATTCGGTTTTTTAGTTTAAAAATTTAATTAAAAAAAAAATGATTTAATTACAAATTTATGTTTTGCATAAATTTTTATTAAAAAGTTTGAATATTAGAATTCGCATGTGCGACGTATATACGAAATCGCGTATACCACCAAATAAATTAAATATTTATACGAGTGTGCGGCTCTTTAAGGATTAACACTTTAAAATAATTGTTTTAATTATATTTACGGTTAACGTATATGAACGTACGAGTGTACGCCTAAAAATTATTATTCTTGGTGAAGTTAAATAAACGATTACAAAAGGTGTATACATAAATAAATAAATAAATAAATATTTTCAAGTGGTTTTGGTGCGCGCACACGGCAAACAAAGAATTATATTAAATACTTAGCACGTTAGAATAAAATAAATAATAAAATAATTCCGTGATTTTAATAAATTTTGGTTACGAAACACTAATTATTTTCAAATTGATATCATCAAAAACCATAATATATAACGATGACTTTGAGTGCAAAAAGCCTTCATGTGCTTAGCACACACACTTCAAATTAAAGCGCGACTTCGCACACAACAAAAACAATGGCAACAAGTTGATGTTTGCGTTTTTTTGATTGATTAAATGCTTTTTAGGCAAAAACGGCAACCAAAATTAATAATTAATAAAATTGAACTTATATATGGACAATTTATAATAGACGTCGCGTTCGATATTTTATAGCAGCAGCGATGTGCGATAAAACATTTCTTTTGTGTCGAACTGATTATTTTCCAACACAAAATGCTATTCGTTCGATAAAATTTCTTTATGTGTCAATTTGATAAGGAGGGCAAATTGTAACAAATTATTTATGATTGTGATTCATTACTATAATCATTTTTTTTTTGTTTTAACTTAACTGATAAAAAGTGAAGTTTCAATGTAATCATCGCGATATAAAAAAAAAGTACTTTGTGTTTTTGTGTTATAATATGGTGATATGAATGAAGGATAACATGGATTTCGTATAAATGTCATGTAAGTATTTCGGTTAAGTTTTTTGATATAATTATATTTGGTGTTGTATACAGGGTGGCCTATAAATTCTAAAGATTGATAACTAGATAAGTCTAACAAAAACAAAAAAATTGAATCTGCTAAATCTGTAATATTTTCGAGCTGGTCCGAAAAATTTACATAAACTTCAGATTATAATCTCGAAATTATGATTGCCAAATAGACTTAATTCTTTTATTAATTCAAAAAATCAACGGAACCGTCTTCATTATGAAGCGTTAGCAACATATGTAAATGTGTTCCCAGGACTACATCCCCTCAAGTTGTCTTTAATCACTTTCCATCTAGGATTACAGGTATCAGCAATAAAGAGTTCCGGTTTGTCAAACTTTCTTACAATTCCCATTCTGGAAATTTTGGTGTTGACTCTTTGATCCTCCACTAAAAGAAGATGGGAAAATAAGCGTCCGTCCAAGTTGTTGTCCGCTTTCCTTTTCAAATTGGTGCAGCTGGTCAAATAGACCGGCATAATTATAAACTTTAACCAATTGGCTTCGGTTTTGCAGTGGGCATCAACAGTAAACTTTTGAGTTAATTTCCATGAAGAAAGGAAATGGTTAAATTCATTTCTTACAGCCAATAAATTACTGTAATATTGCATCTGGGTAATCCATTTCCCAATAGTAACATCTTTTAAATCAAGATGGCATCCCCAACTCCACTGTGAAATAGAAGTGGATAGATCGTGGGATCACACTTTTCTCATTAGCTGTTGGGAGATTAAATCGCCTCTGACCATTGCGGCGATCGGTTGAAAAGGTAAGTACCAATTTAGGAATTCTTAATCCAGATCGTTCAAGCTCTTTTTTTAATTCTCTCATCATTTTTTGTGACTCGGCGAGAATATTGCTCTGGCCCATATGTGAATTATTCATTCATGCATCTAAGTGGTCACAAGGTTTATTGCACCTTGGACTCTAAAGCAATAAGGAACTCTAGGGCCAGGCTGAGCATTATTGCCAGATGTATATTTTCTGACTCTATTTTGCAAAAAAATCGAATTTATTTGTCAATTTTTTATGATATCTAGTTCTCATTTGAGGTTGTTTAAAATTTGGTTAATATTTCTAGGTAGTAAATGGGTTGCTTTCACTTTTGCTTTTCACTGTTGCTTTCTTTCGTTTCTTCCTTCCTTTTCATTTTTTTAACCAATTTGAGTTGAAGAAAAAATTTCTCAAGAAAAAACGTCATTTTTAACCAATGAAATTGGTTTAAGAAAATTTCAGGAGGAAGGAAGGGTCGAGGAACGATATAACGCAGCACTGAATTCGCCTTTATGGATTAAAACTACATGAAATGATTAACATTGGATTCGTAGAGTGGTGAGATGTCATACGTCATACCTAGCATTCGAAGTTGCTTGAACAACAGCAGCTTGAACAAAACTGGGAAATATTGAAAATTTATTTTCAAAGTGGTGAGTCTTCTACCAAAAGTTTATGAAATTTACGTGGAAAATTCAGTATAGAAATGAAATGCCTACAAGACAATTTGTGGATCAATTTGTGAAGCGAGTTCGTGGATTGTTATTTTATAAACCAACACGTTGCAGCTGTTTCTCAGAATGTGTCTGATATGCGCAGTTCTGTGAGGATAATTTTGCATAAAGACCTCAGTATAAAAGCGTACAAAGTTCAATTAATGCAGGAGCTGAAGCAAAATGACCATCCTCATCAGTTTCGGTTCGCTAATTGGGCTAAAGAATGCTTGGAAGAAAACGAGTAAAAATCACAAAAACCTTCTTTTCCGATGAAGTTCATTTTCACCTCAGAGGCTAAGCCGATGCATCCACAACGAGCAACTATTAAGTGTGGAATTTGGACCGGCGGCATCATTGGTCCATTTTTTTTCAAAAATGAGCAAGAAGCCGCACTTAAAGTCAATGAAAACATTTTCAATCCATGATAGAGAATTCAAGAGAAGGACACACACGATATTTGGTTCAAGTCCACGTTGCCATAATGGGGTACTATAAAGCCAGCCGTGGAAGTTATTTGAATGAAATTGTGTTCTATATACTTAATGGCACTATATACTCTTTCAAATAAAATAAATCGCTTTAAAAATATGCATTCGTCTTTAAATTAGAGCCAAATTAAACTGGTTAGGTGGAGCACTCTTTAGAAAAAATCTAAGATAATTTGCATGTTGTGATTGGTGATATGGCCCTACTTTTCCAAATTGACTTAATTCCTTTAGTAAATAAGAAAATCTTCAGAAAAATGAGGTCCGTGTGCGAAAATTAGTGGACTTGACCTGAGAGTGTCTGGAGCTTGTAAAAAAAAATTACCGGCAATTTGCATGTTACGATTGGCGTTGTAGCCCCAATTCTGTGTTTTCTACTTGGGATGATGTTTAGAATTAACAAAAAAAAATATCTAAGCCAAGTTGCTTGTTGTGGTTGGCGATACGGTCCTACATGTGCCAACGGCTTTGGCCAAATTGACTTAATTTCTTTATTAATTCACAAAAATCATCGGAACCATGAATGTCAAGTGTGAAATTTAATGTCCTCTACTTGGGATGAAGTCTATAGAATTAATAGGAAATTTTAAGACAATTTTCTTGTTGTGATTGGCGATATAGCACGGTTGTGAATATTTTCCTAAATACAAAGTTATTCCTAAAACCAACAACAACAACACAAAATGTCTATGTATGTGTAAAAATTTGTATTATCAAATAAATAAAATAAAATTCATATAAACGAGTTAAAAATTAATTCAAAAGTACTTAAAGGGCATCAGCCTGACCACTTAGCGAAAAATTGTTTTGAGTAGGTCTCGGCCTGACTAACTCGAAAATCATACACAGTTTTCTAAAAGTAGGCTTTCTGGTAGTTAGGATTAAGGATATTTGGTCTCATATAAATACGATACATTAAAAACGATAGTTTTTCCGAGTTTTCCGATATTTCTAAACACCGCACCACTTAGCGAAAAATTGTTTTGAGTAGGTCTCAGCCTGACTAACTCGAAAATCATACACAGTTTTCTAAAAGTAGGCTTTCTGGTAGTTAGGATTAAGGATATTTGGTCTCATATAAATACGATACATTAAAAACGATAGTTTTTCGGAGTTTTCCGATATTTCTAAACACCGCACCACTTAGCGAAAAATTGTTTTGAGTAGGTCTCGGCCTGACTAACTCGAAAATCATACACAGTTTTCTAAAAGTAGGCTTTCTGGTAGTTAGGATTAAGGATATTTGGTCTCATATAAATACGATACATTAAAAACGATAGTTTTTCCGAGTTTTCCGATATTTCTAAACACCGCACCACTTAGCGAAAAATTGTTTTGAGTAGGTCTCAGCCTGACTAACTCGAAAATCATACACAATTTTCTAAAAGTAGGCTTTCTGGTAGTTAGGATTAAGGATATTTTATCTCATATAAATACGATACATTAAAAACGATAGTTTTTCCGAGTTTTCCGATATTTCTAAACACCGCACCACTTAGCGAAAAATTGTTTTGAGTAGGTCTTGGCCTGACTAACTCGAAAATCATACACAGTTTTCTAAAAGTAGGCTTTCTGGTAGTTAGGATTAAGGATATTTGGTCTCATATAAATACGATACATTAAAAACGATAGTTTTTCCGAGTTTTCCGATATTTCTAAACACCGCACCACTTAGCGAAAAATTGTTTTGAGTAGGTCTCGGCCTGACTAACTCGAAAATCATACACAGTTTTCTAAAAGTAGGCTTTCTGGTAGTTAGGATTAAGGATATTTGGTCTCATATAAATACGATACATTAAAAACGATAGTTTTTCCGAGTTTTCCGATATTTCTAAACACCGCACCACTTAGCGAAAAATTGTTTTGAGTAGGTCTCAGCCTGACTAACTCGAAAATCATACACAGTTTTCTAAAAGTAGGCTTTCTGGTAGTTAGGATTAAGGATATTTGGTCTCATATAAATACGATACATTAAAAACGATAGTTTTTCGGAGTTTTCCGATATTTCTAAACACCGCACCACTTAGCGAAAAATTGTTTTGAGTAGGTCTCGGCCTGACTAACTCGAAAATCATACACAGTTTTCTAAAAGTAGGCTTTCTGGTAGTTAGGATTAAGGATATTTGGTCTCATATAAATACGATACATTAAAAACGATAGTTTTTCCGAGTTTTCCGATATTTCTAAACACCGCACCACTTAGCGAAAAATTGTTTTGAGTAGGTCTCAGCCTGACTAACTCGAAAATCATACACAATTTTCTAAAAGTAGGCTTTCTGGTAGTTAGGATTAAGGATATTTGATCTCATATAAATACGATACATTAAAAACGATAGTTTTTCCGAGTTTTCCGATATTTCTAAACACCGCACCACTTAGCGAAAAATTGTTTTGAGTAGGTCTCGGCCTGACTAACTCGAAAATCATACACAGTTTTCTAAAAGTAGGCTTTCTGGTAGTTAGGATTAAGGATATTTGGTCTCATATAAATACGATACATTAAAAACGATAGTTTTTCCGAGTTTTCCGATATTTCTAAACACCGCACCACTTAGCGAAAAATTGTTTTGAGTAGGTCTCGGCCTGACTAACTCGAAAATCATACACAGTTTTCTAAAAGTAGGCTTTCTGGTAGTTAGGATTAAGGATATTTGGTCTCATATAAATACGATACATTAAAAACGATAGTTTTTCCGAGTTTTCCGATATTTCTAAACACCGCACCACTTAGCGAAAAATTGTTTTGAGTAGGTCTCAGCCTGACTAACTCGAAAATCATACACAATTTTCTAAAAGTAGGCTTTCTGGTAGTTAGGATTAAGGATATTTGATCTCATATAAATACGATACATTAAAAACGATAGTTTTTCCGAGTTTTCCGATATTTCTAAACACCGCACCACTTAGCGAAAAATTGTTTTGAGTAGGTCTCGGCCTGACTAACTCGAAAATCATACACAGTTTTCTAAAAGTAGGCTTTCTGGTAGTTAGGATTAAGGATATTTGGTCTCATATAAATACGATACATTAAAAACGATAGTTTTTCGGAGTTTTCCGATATTTCTAAACACCGCACCACTTAGCGAAAAATTGTTTTGAGTAGGTCTCAGCCTGACTAACTCGAAAATCATACACAGTTTTCTAAAAGTAGGCTTTCTGGTAGTTAGGATTAAGGATATTTGGTCTCATATAAATACGATACATTAAAAACGATAGTTTTTCGGAGTTTTCCGATATTTCTAAACACCGCACCACTTAGCGAAAAATTGTTTTGAGTAGGTCTCGGCCTGACTAACTCGAAAATCATACACAGTTTTCTAAAAGTAGGCTTTCTGGTAGTTAGGATTAAGGATATTTGGTCTCATATAAATACGATACATTAAAAACGATAGTTTTTCCGAGTTTTCCGATATTTCTAAACACCGCACCACTTAGCGAAAAATTGTTTTGAGTAGGTCTCAGCCTGACTAACTCGAAAATCATACACAATTTTCTAAAAGTAGGCTTTCTGGTAGTTAGGATTAAGGATATTTGATCTCATATAAATACGATACATTAAAAACGATAGTTTTTCCGAGTTTTCCGATATTTCTAAACACCGCACCACTTAGCGAAAAATTGTTTTGAGTAGGTCTTGGCCTGACTAACTCGAAAATCATACACAGTTTTCTAAAAGTAGGCTTTCTGGTAGTTAGGATTAAGGATATTTGGTCTCATATAAATACGATACATTAAAAACGATAGTTTTTCCGAGTTTTCCGATATTTCTAAACACCGCACCACTTAGCGAAAAATTGTTTTGAGTAGGTCTCGGCCTGACTAACTCGAAAATCATACACAGTTTTCTAAAAGTAGGCTTTCTGGTAGTTAGGATTAAGGATATTTGGTCTCATATAAATACGATACATTAAAAACGATAGTTTTTCCGAGTTTTCCGATATTTCTAAACACCGCACCACTTAGCGAAAAATTGTTTTGAGTAGGTCTCGGCCTGACTAACTCGAAAATCATACACAGTTTTCTAAAAGTAGGCTTTCTGGTAGTTAGGATTAAGGATATTTGATCTCATATAAATACGATACATTAAAAACGATAGTTTTTCCGAGTTTTCCGATATTTCTAAACACCGCACCACTTAGCGAAAAATTGTTTTGAGTAGGTCTCAGCCTGACTAACTCGAAAATCATACACAATTTTCTAAAAGTAGGCTTTCTGGTAGTTAGGATTAAGGATATTTGGTCTCATATAAATACGATACATTAAAAACGATAGTTTTTCCGAGTTTTCCGATATTTCTAAACACCGCACCACTTAGCGAAAAATTGTTTTGAGTAGGTCTCAGCCTGACTAACTCGAAAATTATACACAGTTTTCTAAAAGTAGGCTTTCTGGTAGTTAGGATTAAGGATATTTGGTCTCATATAAATACGATACATTAAAAACGATAGTTTTTCGGAGTTTTCCGATATTTCTAAACACCGCACCACTTAGCGAAAAATTGTTTTGAGTAGGTCTCAGCCTGACTAACTCGAAAATCATACACAATTTTCTAAAAGTAGGCTTTCTGGTAGTTAGGATTAAGGATATTTTATCTCATATAAATACGATACATTAAAAACGATAGTTTTTCCGAGTTTTCCGATATTTCTAAACACCGCACCACTTAGCGAAAAACTGTTTTGAGTAGGTCTTGGCCTGACTAACTCGAAAATCATACACAGTTTTCTAAAAGTAGGCTTTCTGGTAGTTAGGATTAAGGATATTTGGTCTCATATAAATACGATACATTAAAAACGATAGTTTTTCCGAGTTTTCCGATATTTCTAAACACCGCACCACTTAGCGAAAAATTGTTTTGAGTAGGTCTCGGCCTGACTAACTCGAAAATCATACACAGTTTTCTAAAAGTAGGCTTTCTGGTAGTTAGGATTAAGGATATTTGGTCTCATATAAATACGATACATTAAAAACGATAGTTTTTCCGAGTTTTCCGATATTTCTAAACACCGCACCACTTAGCGAAAAATTGTTTTGAGTAGGTCTCGGCCTGACTAACTCGAAAATCATACACAGTTTTCTAAAAGTAGGCTTTCTGGTAGTTAGGATTAAGGATATTTGGTCTCATATAAATACGATACATTAAAAACGATAGTTTTTCCGAGTTTTCCGATATTTCTAAACACCGCACCACTTAGCGAAAAATTGTTTTGAGTAGGTCTCAGCCTGACTAACTCGAAAATCATACACAGTTTTCTAAAAGTAGGCTTTCTGGTAGTTAGGATTAAGGATATTTGGTCTCATATAAATACGATACATTAAAAACGATAGTTTTTCCGAGTTTTCCGATATTTCTAAACACCGCACCACTTAGCGAAAAATTGTTTTGAGTAGGTCTCGGCCTGACTAACTCGAAAATCATACACAGTTTTCTAAAAGTAGGCTTTCTGGTAGTTAGGATTAAGGATATTTGGTCTCATATAAATACGATACATTAAAAACGATAGTTTTTCCGAGTTTTCCGATATTTCTAAACACCGCACCACTTAGCGAAAAATTGTTTTGAGTAGGTCTCAGCCTGACTAACTCGAAAATCATACACAATTTTCTAAAAGTAGGCTTTCTGGTAGTTAGGATTAAGGATATTTGATCTCATATAAATACGATACATTAAAAACGATAGTTTTTCCGAGTTTTCCGATATTTCTAAACACCGCACCACTTAGCGAAAAATTGTTTTGAGTAGGTCTCGGCCTGACTAACTCGAAAATCATACACAGTTTTCTAAAAGTAGGCTTTCTGGTAGTTAGGATTAAGGATATTTGGTCTCATATAAATACGATACATTAAAAACGATAGTTTTTCCGAGTTTTCCGATATTTCTAAACACTATACAGAGCTACAAGAAGTCTGGCCCATTCCACCACAAATTATTATTGGCCAAGGTTAATGGCGTAGTTCCTCTGGTAACCAAATCTGCTGGTTTGTTGGTTGGCAACAAATGTTTTGAATTCCCGAAGATCACCATGCATCCAAGCCAATATGATGGTCGAATCCGACCAACAATAAGTGCTAATGTCCGCTACATGCAGTCGCATAGTTGTGACACGTGTTTTTGACATTAATAAATGATGGTGGTGGTGATGTAGCCTCGCTTATCAGAGCATCGGCAATAAATTGCTGCGGCATATGCTGACTCCGAAGCATCAGCGCACCCATGTAATTCAACAGATGATTTCCTTGTGAAGCCAATCATCAGCCAATTAAAAGCTTCTCGCATTTTTAATTTAGCGGTAATGGGTATTGGTGGCAACCATCCGATGGTGTTGAACAGTTTGGATGAGTCCTAATAATGCTTGTTTGATTTGTTGTCCATTTGAAAAGTGTAGATTTGACACATCAAACTCCTCCACGAGATGATAATATACCCAAGGTTTTGACGCAATCATTCAACTTAATTGATAAGTTGACTGTTCGATGGAACTTGTTCGAATACATTGCAGGATGCCCCTGGAGTTGGATGCCCAATATCGAAGATTAAGACTGCCCTTTTCGGTAGTTGTTCTTAATTTATTCACGGCTGCTACAGCTTCCTCTAAGTTCCTCTAAGGTGTCGACTCCGGTCGACAAGTCCGATGATAAAATTCTTGAAGGTGCTGGATAGTTGAAAGTCAGGATCATCTTTATGTATCCATACTTGTCTGCACATTTTTTCTATGTCGGCGGTTACGACAAACTTGTGCTTTCGCCATCGAAGTAGGATATCTGCGGGGTCTTATTGAATCTTAGGACCACTCATCATTAAATCGTTCAATGATACCCGGCTGTCGTTTTTTGCTAAGGCATCGACTACTACACGGAGTTTAGTTGTGCTGCTATCGTTTTTTCGCTCGGTGATGTGGGATATCATAACTTTGATTACCTACCAGTTGTTCTTGTTCCGGATACACTAATTCCATATGATTGAGGTTGATGGTTTCTGGATGAACTGGTGATACATTTATTTAAACGGTAGATCCCTCACAAATTTTCTTTTCAGTTGTATTAGTCTGGCTATAGCCACCTATTTAGATTCGCCTAAGTTAGAATTTTTAAAGGGAATCATTATTGTATATTTACCATTAGGGCTCTGTTCTAAATTTGTCTGAAATTGTACTTCTATTCTTATTTCTTCTTATGATTTCTTTCCTCTGGAATGGAGTCATTCTCGATAATTAACTTGAGTTGTTCTTTTAGCGCCTTGGTTGTTGGCATGGTTGTTATTTTTTGATTCTCGAAAGTCCTGGGGCTCCAGATAATAATCCATCCGGGCTCAGTGTTTTGAGCTATTGGACCTTGTTGCTTGCCTATTGTTAGACCATTGGTGGCGATGAACGGAAAATAATCGGCGCTTATAACACTATACCAGTTGATTGTGATTGATTGTAAAGTGGGTCGGCGAGTAGTAGATTTTCCAGTTTGTTAAGTGTTTCCAGTTATTTGTGTTGATGCTGATTTCGGAAACCCTTGGAGTAAGCTTCTCAAAAATTAACGCATCAGCGTTAAGACGGAATTCACCATCGAACCTTGGTGCTAATTTGTATACTTATAAAGTGGCAGAAAGTGGTTTGCTCGATACCCGAAATGTTGACATTGATCTTTCTTTTTTGGAGATTAAGCTTGCTAGCCGCCTTGGAAGTGACTAATTTGGCTTGGAATTCCACGTCTATCAGAGCCCCTAAGGTGACTGGCCGACCATTACACGAGACCACTTTAATTTTTGCAGTTGTTAACAATACTGGTGCCTGTTGGTTTACCAACAGAGATTGTTTGACAAAAGAAGACGCCGCGTTGTTACAATGCAGGAACGTGTGATGATTTCCCTTACAGACGATGCATACGTTTGCCTTGCATATGCATGAGCCGCTCTTGTTGCTTGAAGCTTCTTGCACAGGGGTTCGAGATTTAACCAAGCTAGCTCTCTCCAATGTCATCATTTTTTCGAATTGGCCACATTGTGCAAACTGGTGACATTTGGAGCATGCTTTAACCCAACAAAATGGATAAACAGTAGCAGCGTTGACTCGCTTTAAAGGTTGTACAGCTGATGAATTGCCTGGTGTTATCCATGATGTTGATTTAGCGTTGCCCATTGCTTCTAAACCCTGGTTCTTCTTTTCAAGAAGTTGAAATATTCTGTTATTGTTGATAGCTCCTTTGGCTTGGGTAAAGTTCATTCAAATAGCCGAAAGGATTCTGGACCAAATTTTCTGGATAGAATGAACGTTACAAGTGATTCAAATGTGTAACTTAATTTTAAGCATTCGATGTTATGCAGCCTTTCTTTTGCAGCCCTTCTATCGTCGAAGATCATCGTATGCAATTGGTCGATCTCGTCCATACTTTTTTGCAGTATGTTGATATTTATCTATAAGTATTCGGGTAAACTAACTTCTTTATCTAGTTGAACTCGATTTGATGTATATATTAATATAATTGACGCATGAGTACGTCTTGCTTTTGAACAGTGAGTTATCAAGCTGATCGATCGATTCTATTCGAGTTGGCTGGGACCTGCTTTGATAATTACTGTTGTTGTCTAGCTTGTTGGCACTAAATGATGACAATTCTAATTGATCTGACAGCGACTTACTATTGTAATTAAGCCAGCAGAGCTCCGTAATTCTCTGCTATTTGCTTCCTGCCTTTAAGATAGGATGGTTATCACTTAGCGGTGACATCGCAATTTTTTTGTCGGCTAAGATGAATTTTGCATATAGCTCCTTCAATTTTGCAATACGTTCTTGTAGATAACTCTGACTTTTGTGATGGTCGCCGTCTGTTCCATAGTTCCGCCTCATGGTGGATATCTTCTCGGAGATGACATCTTTTTGTTTTACGAATTCCACTGTTTCGAGAGTCATGATGAGTTATAGATGAAAAACTGGTGCGCTTAGTTGTGATTTAATTATTTAATCTTTGTTGTTTATGCACACAAATTGCTTCCAATAGGTGTCATTACGGTAGAGCTGCTACTGTGTGTTGTTGTAAAAAGTGCTATGCTGATCTCGTTGACGCTGAGATCTGGCTCGAAGGGCAATGAATATTCTAATCCAACTGTCTAGACTATATGAATAATTACAACCACAGGTTGGAATTAGATTATATGTTATTGAATAGCTTTATTTAATGAGTAGTGCGCTTACCTCTATTGGGGGCTATGGCCACTTTTCAATTCAAAACTTTATAATTTCAATTATAGAACAGAACAAGTAGGTTGGCTTTTTAAGTTGTTCTATTTTATTTTACCAATGTTCTTCGTATATAACCGACACACAAACAAAAATTATACTTAAATTACAGCAACAAATATTTAGTTGCTGAGCTAGCTTTACAAATTGCATTTAACAAACTGCAATAGTTATAGTAATAATTTTGCTGATCTTACAATTTTAACTTGTTTGCACAGCGGAAATCAGGAAATACAAAACCACACAAACAAAGTTTTTATTAACTGACTATGCCTATTCGATAGCCCATGACCATAGGCAGATTTTGATTATAGGTTAGGGGTGAGTCTGATGGGGTTATAGGGGTCAAATTTTGATTTTCCCCATTTTGCACGGATAACATCGTTTATGTCATTCGAGATTACTGTACAGAGTACAGGTTCATCAACCTACTATACATAACTTTAGTAAGTTATACCTGTTGAGCTTGCCTGAACAACACAAATTCATGCCTTTCTATTTTAACCGTCCTACTTAATAACAATAACATAAAATCCGGATTAAAAAATTAATATTTCTGTTTAATATGGATTTTGTATATTTTACACTAATACATTCTCAACTATTTAGCATTAGGACATTTTTCACAACTCTGGCTAGAAACGTGAATTTTTTCCTAAAAAAAATTCTAAAAATATTGAAACAATTTTAGGAAATACTTCACGCCAGCGATATAGCCAGATGGAAACAACACGATGATCCTTTTTTTTAAATGAAAACAAAAGAATACGACGAAATTTTCTTTTCAATCAGTTCGTCTCCATCAGCCGCTCAAAGTAATTCGCTTCTTACGTGGATCATGCAACATCCATGAATGATCAATGAGATTAGGAAAAACAACGCCCACCATCACCGTGACCCCAATCCACCATCTTTTCACACACCAGTTTCTTGACTCGCATAATCTTGTGGTCATTCTCGATCGGCTGGTTGAATAAACATTCAACCAATACCAAACGATCAGATATCGCAAGTGATGGATATCCTTCAGTATCTCAACAACCAGCCACGATCGATACTCTACTTTGGCATACTCTTACTTACACTCCGAAATCTACAGTTTTAGAATCGGATAATCGACAATTTCAATAAATTGTACCGTAAATTCTAGAGACGTACATGACTTCTGCCCTATGATTTTCTGCAGCTCGATCAGTACACTAAAATTGTTGTAAGCGTTACAAGATTCTGTTAAACCTCGCTTTGGAGATCCTAGGGATGTATACAGATTCTCACCCATGTTTTCGAATAGATTACACAATATTCTACCGTTATCGTGTGATTGGCATCCGATTCTAATAAACTTTGTTATATGTATTATAATGGAATTCAAGTTCTCATTTGTACCGCCATTATCAGAAATGTCCACGAAATTTCGTCTACATTTTTCGACAGTTTGAAATTTTCTAATAATTTTTTTGTTAAAATCGTTAAATGTTCGTGCTGAGATTTGTTAGAAACTTATTTCCATTAGTTAAATACTGAGACGGCAACATCGATTGTCATATGTCCAAATGTTCAGAGGGTCATCAGCTGTACCCAGGGCCCCATACTTTGTTTCTTTGTTTGAGTATCGAGTGTTTTCGAGTATCAGATCACAAGTAGATTGCAATGCGTGCTGATATCGAGATATCGATTTCTTCGGTTTACGTGGTTTTACAATAAATTTTGAAGGACGAGTTTTATAAAATGTAGCGCGACAGCAGTTTCAAATGCAAGGAAACGATTACAAAGAATTTTGATTTCTGAATAAATCATTTAGTATTCTCTGGATAGGCCGTCATGTTGCGTGATGTTGCACCATGTTGCTTCATGTTGCACGATACTGTCTGACGTTGTACAATATTGCATGATGTTGCACCATAATGCGTGATGTTTTATGATGTTGCACCATATTGCGTAATGAAGCGCCATGTTGCTTGATGTTGCATCTTATTGAGGAATGTTTTATGATGTTCCACCGTGTTGACTTTGGGTCTGTTTTTAACATTTTATTTAGCCTAAACGTTGTATGTTGTTGCAAGATGTCACATCATGCTGCTTGATGTTGCACATTGTTGCAATATATTGCACCATGTTCTGGGATAATGAACATGGGAAACTGTGGAATGTTGCATGGTACTGCACCATGTTGCATCATATGTATCCTGTTGTATCATATTGCGTGATGTTGCTCTATGTTATGTTCCATCATATTGCGGAATGTTGCACTATGTTGTATTGGTTGCGTTACTTTGACATTATGTATATGGTTGTACTAATCGCGTCTGTTTGAAAATGTTGGTTGTTATGAGTAAGAATATTTATTTATAATATTCGATATATTTATTTCTTTCGATAGGTGCTAATTTCGTTAAAATTCGTATAGGGACGATTTAGATAAAAATTGTGGTAATAAGGGTTTTCTAATGCCAGTGGCACTATTGTGGTTTTCCCTGGGAATGGGAAATTGGGAAAATATTTTCATAACATTTATGTCTAAATTATATTTTTCTGGCCTACTGTTGGAATTAGTTTGGTTTACAGCCAACTAATTCCAACAGTAGGCCAGAAAAATGTAATTTAGAAAAAATTGCTATGAAAATATTTTTCCCAATTCCCTATTCTCAGGGAAAACCAGAATAGTGCCACTGGATAGTTTTCTAACTCGCAAAGTTTACTGTGTAATCGCAAAAATAAACAAAAAATTTATTAAAAAAATTATTTCAAATTCAAATTTGTCTGGTAGAATTGATTAAGTAGCCGAGTTTTCGGGGTAGATACTCGATCGGCTCCTCGAAATCCCGACTAATCAATCAACTGTCCAAGGAAATTTAATTTTCAATATACATTTTTCATAAAATGTTTGTTAATTTTTGCGAAGCTACTGTAGAATTTACGGCTTCAGCAAATTTTTGTGTTTTTCTACTGTGCAATCGCAAAAAAGAGGCTTATTGAAAATATAATTTGAAATTTAAATTTCCTTAGAAAAATTGATTGAGAAGTCAGGATTTCAACATTTTAAGAGTTACAGGCGCTATACGTTCAAGCGTTTTTGGCCAAAGTGGCTTAATTCCTTTATTAATTTAAAAAATTATCGGAACCAAGAGCGCTGAGTGTAGAATTTAGGGTTTTTGACTTGAGATGGTTTCTAAAATTTGTGAAAAAAATTTCACGACAATTTGCATGTTGTGATTGGCGATATTTCGATGCACGTGGAAGCGTCTTTGGCTTAATTGATTTAAGTCTTTAATTTTTTTAAATTGTCTTAGAACACTAAAGTCCATTTTCAATGTATATATGAGCTATTGAATTAATAAAATAATTAGGTAAATCTTACCAAAGACGCTTCCACGTGTAGGGCCCCCCCGCCAATCACAACATGGACCATGCAAATTGTTTTAGATTTCTTACTACTAATTTTAGTCATCATTCCAAGTCATTAAAAGTAGACAACACTAAATTGCATACTGAATGATTCTACAATACATATTCGTTAAAATTTGTAGCTGCACTTTTTATTAGTGTTAAAGCTTCACCCTGGTAGAAATATTGATATTACGGGAAATTTTGAAAAAATTACCAAAACGAAGTAGTAGGCTACTGGAAATCCTAAAACTTGCGCACTATTTCTACACGAGCTGAAAGAAGGTATACGTGAGAGACTCAGTAACAATTTTCAACAAATAATGTACTAAAAGAAATTTTCTTCTGTGGCGGTTTTCAAATAGATTACTTGAAACTTCGGCCACTGTTACGACGTAGTTTACGCCATCAGAAATCCAAAAAATGGTGCCGTAACAACATGATTTTAAAACTTTTTGATTATAATTTCACCATACAGCTACAATCGTAATTACAACACGACCTAGTGTCGCAGAAAATGTCATAGAAAATTATTTGTTGCAAATCGTTATCGAATTTGGCTCGAACCTTCTTTTCAGCTCGTAAAAGAATGGTGCTACATTTTTTGAATTCCGACAAAACATTCTTTCCAGATCGCTACATTTTGGGGATTCCAGATAGTCTACTCCGCTTCATGACAGTTACGAAAGTCTAAGGTATTCCGTGTGAAAACCACCACAGAAGAAGGTTTCTGGGTAAATTTATTGTTGATAATCATAACAAACTGAGCCTGGAGAAAACCTTCTTTCCAGCTCGTGTGAAAATAGAGCTGTATTTTTTGGATTCCAGATGGCTTACATTACTTCATGACAGTGGTCAATAAGTTAAGGTTAGTAATCTATAATCTGTTCTGGGGACTAGGCACTCGCGGTGTCCACTTTTCCCGTCCTACTTTTGCGCCGTTTGTCAGCCAATTCGAGGACGTATGGCTGTAGATCCCATTTTTGTATAACCATCTGCACATTGCATATCTCCATGCTAGCCTATACTACTGGCACGGAAGACCGCCTGGTCAATAAGCTCTGCACTCTGACAGGGGGTCAAGTTTTAGGAAACCCTGTGTAAACCGCCACAGAGTTTATCATGAAACTTTTTTCCAGCTCGTATTGAAAAGGAGTATGATAATGAAGCTTATGCTGAAAAAATACACTGTCAAATTTGTTATTTTCGAATTGGAATTTATTTTATTGGAAAATTATAAAATTTGACACGATTCTAAATGTTGTGCCTTCGAATCTAGCAAAACCTATTTCTAAGATTTAAATAAAGTATATTTTTAAGATTCTTTCTATTAAAAATTATATTTGGAAATTGAGCATGTCCAATTTAAAAGTTCCGTGATTTTTAAAAAAAAACACTATTATTTCCATCTGCAAGACAATATGTTCAATTGGATTTGAAATTGGCATTCCCAAACAACCAACGAACCCGTTTTAATTTACTTACTGTTGAAAACAGTTTCATACTGAGTTTTGCACGAAACTTTTTTCCAGCTCGTATCAAAACGGGGCTACATGTTTATAATTCCAGATAAACTACACTATTTCGTGACAGTAATTGAAGTCTCAGGTAATCCCTGTGAAATCGCCACTTGAAGAAACTTTCTTAGTATTTTTTTATGTTGAAATCGCTTTTATATTGAATTTTTGCAACGTTTTTTCGATTTCAGATGGCCTACTAATCGAATCCCCGGCTAAACCAGCACAAGAACAGATTTCTTAGTAAATTTTTTGTTCAAATCGTTACACTCTGAGTCTGGCACGAAATTTCTTTCCAGCTCGTGTTGAAATGGCGCTACATTGTTTGGATTCCAGATGGCCTACTCTACTTAATGACAGTGACTGATGTCTGAGGCTATCCATATGAAACCAGCCATAGTGACAATCTCTTAGTAAATTTGTTGTTAATTCGTTACATCTGAGTCTCTCAATATCTCTCTCAATATCGATTGGGCCAAAATTGGCGAGAAAATTGGTTCAGTAGGTTGTCTGGTGTGCCCTGTGCCCCTTATTGTTTTTTGAGTATCGAGTGTTTTCGAGTGCCAGAATGCGTTATGTGTCACGGTGTTGCGTTATATTGCACTATGTTGTCAGGTTTAAGCTACGTAGTGGAATGTTGCATCATATTTGGTCATATTGTACAATGTTGCGTAATGTAGCACCATTGAGAGCGGGAAGGAGGTATGTTGTTCAATGTTGCATTATATTACACCATTTTGTGGGATGTTGAACCATGTTGGGGGTATTGCATCATTTTGGGTTATATTGCGTTACATGCATGATGTAACGGGTGTTGCATCATGTAGGGTCACCTTACATAATGTTGCTAAATATTGCACCGTGTTGCTGTTGATGTCATGTTGTACAATATTGTGTGGTACAACCATTTTGCGTCATATGTAAAAACGGCCAAAGAAGACAATTTCTTAGTAAATTTGCTGTAAATATTATTACATACTGAGTCTGGCAACATCGATTATCATATATCCAAATTTCGGATAAATCATTGTTTACAGGGTCATCTGGTGTGCCTAGGGCCCCTTACTTTGTTTGTTTTTTCAGTATACCGAGTGTTTTCGAGTGTCAGCTCAGAAGTCGAATGAAATGAATGGTAATATCGAGAAAATCCTTCCAGAGGGTCATCCGGTGCGTCTCGCGTCTCTTCTTAATTTTTTGTGTGTCGTTTTTATAATAAAAAATATAAACAACAATAAATGCTGGAGAAGTGTTTTCGAGTACCAAAAATCAATTGTGATGAGTCCTGATTTCAGGACCATCCGGCGAGGGCTGGGAAGCTTGGAGCATTCTTTTAACATTCTATAGTTGACCTGGACGATTTTGATAAAATGTAGCGGGGCAAGGAAGCGAATACAGAGAGTTCTGATTTCTGGATAATTCATTTAAGAGTCCTCCGGTTGGGCCGTCATTTGCACCATTTTGCGCCATGTTGCATGTTGTTGTACTATGTTGCAAGATGTTACGCAATGCTACATGATGCTGCACAATGTTGCATTATATTGCTCCATATTCTGGGATAATGGGGGGGGGGGGGGGATAATAACGTATAGTGGGATATTGCATCATTTTGCGGGATATTGCAAGTTGCGTTAGATTGCACAAAGTAGTGAGATGTTGCACTATGTTGGGGGTGTTGCATTATACTGCTTGATGTTGTGTCATGCTGTGGAATGTTGCATGAAGTTCCACCATTTTGCATCATATGAATCATGTTGTACCATATTGCGTGATGTTGCATCATGTTCTGTTGGTTGTATTACTTTGACATTGTATGGTTGTAGGTTGTTATGAGCAGCAATATTTATTTATAACATTCGATATCTTGTTTTGTTGGCGTCTGGTGCGGCCCCGGTTTTTTTATTTATTTTTTCGGCAACTCAATGCAATTTTAATAAAAAGTGGTAAATGAAATGCCTAAGAATTAAATACCAGGAGTCGATTTCGATAGGGACGATTTAGATAAAACATTTTGGTAATAAGGGTTTTCTAATGCCAGGAATGAATTGCAATGTGTCCTAATTTTAGGAAAACTATTAGGTGAGATGGGGTTTTGTGTGTAGAGAATCGATTATGACGAGTTTCAAATTCGATAAAGTTTGCTTAGAGGTTCTCAAATACGACCGTTTCTCTAGAGAGAGAGGATATGATTTTAAGAAATTTGTACACAGGAGTTCCAGTTCAGTCGCAATGTTGCATTTTGTTACACAATGGAACTATGTCATCATAATCGAAGGGGGCAGAACTTAGATTAATGATGGGCATGAGAATCTAATACACATTTTAAATACAGCACTCTTTGTATGATAAACATAGGATGGGATTCCAGACCTTTCTCAAACGGATAGTATGGAATTCGGTTGGAACTATGAAAATATGTATACATTTTTATTGAAACAAAACCGTGAGTCCTTTAAATTGTACAGAAATATGTGGCTCAACTATTTTATTAACTAAATTCAACCAAATTTGGCCGAGCAGCGCTCGGTATTCGCGCCTATAAAATGCAGCAATTTTCATTTGTGATAGTGGCGCGTAGAGATTATTATTGCAAATTTTCAAATTTTCCAAATAGTATTAAGTTCTAAATAACTTACACAATAGAGACGGTCTCTATCCACCTACATCTTATTTATCCCATTACAAGATTTGCTATCAAGATAATCAAACTTTAATTTTAAATAACGTTTTATAATTTTTATAATAGTCTCTAATTGATATAATTAAGATTGGCTAATCGTTTTTAAGACCTTGTTAACAGCAGAACGACACCATGAGCTTGTAAACATTACGAAATAAAAAAATAAAAAAAATTATCTCGTTAATCATAAATTTTATCTTGCAAGTAGTCTCGTATATCATGTCGTGTTGTATGATACACGCAAATGCAATAATTACATTTTAATATACGGACATGATTACATAATTCAGGCCAGATTACAAAAGTATAAACGGATTCTAAATTAGAGGATTTCATTTACCATCTGATAATAGCTTTTAGAGTAGTTTAACGTGTATACGTGCCGATAAGCTAAACTTAAAGGTTGTTACGTATATATAATACCTCAGCACTACCCGCGTATTACACGGACTCAAAAAAAAATTCGTTTCAAAATTACAATTATATTAATATTTATCATTCGTTATCAGTAAAAATACAAAATTAAATAAATAAAATAAAAAAAAAATGTAGATAAAATATAACTAAAAGTATATGTCAGAGATAACAGATTGTGTATACAGTCGTATGTGTAGTTATCACATTCGATATATACATTTTGTGAAGCCGTGCTTAACAATGTCTCCGCATTACAAATCGTACTCGAACTCAAAATGACGAAAATTAGGTCTATCCACTCCTACTTTGTATATAAGAAGACGTTAAGTGTGCACCTTAATTTGATTCGAAACTGTATATTTTAAAACAATAAGCTTCGATTCACATATATGTTTACGTAATTGTTGCATTCCTCGTTATATTTACACCTGGCTTAAGGTTTAATTTTCATGCAGGTTTCAATATAATTTACATCGCGTTACATCGTGGGGGGTGTGATGTTTCGATTCGAGCTGGATCAAATATTCAGTCATTGATTATTGAACAACTAAGCAATGTTTTGGTCCAATTTAATCTTCGTTCCATTCAAAATAATTCATCCTTACGTAGTCGAACAAATAATTCAACAACTGAGACTCATAACATTTTTGAAATTTTTCTGACTAAAAAAAGAGATGTACCCCGCTTGGTGAATTGGAGTAAAATTTAAATTTTGTTTGGTCGAAATTAGATGGCCAATGAATAACTGGACTCAGTTTGGCAACTTAACCAAGAAATAATGTTTGTATCCGGCCTTTAGATGTACTGCCGAATTCGCGCTCTGATTATGCAACTTAGATGTTAGTTGAGTGTGGTTCAAGTAGATGTGTATTGAACTTTATTTGAGATTAATGCGCTTCCCGTAGGTCAGAGCTTGGCCACTAAACTAAGAGACTTTGAACTGTTGTAAAAATCTAACGCATTTATTTCAATCATTCGGTTTATATATAAAAGTACATGGTTGTTTACACTAACAAATTATAAAATTCATGCGGTTACGAATACGATGTTTTAACCTATTATTGGTACATGTTTACGATGTTTAAACATACTCCTGGCTTTGGCAGAATGACAAAATGATGAGCGTACCGACGGCCAATGTAATGGCGTTGGTTGTTCAACTGGATCTGTCGGTTTCTTGTGACACCTTATCATGCATATGGCTATTAAGATAATTATGGTCATGATACTTCCATAGGATACAATGTATTGATGTACGTCATGTTGAGTGAATTGCGTGGACGGCAATATTTCCCTCACTTTAATTTGATCGATTGACGGCTTCTATTTGGCTTAACACGGTCGACATTTCTTCGTAACTCAATACAATTTCACCTAAAATACTTTTTAGGTGGTATTTAGCTGATTTGACCGCCGCTTCTCACAATCCACCGAAGTGGGGACTTACCATGAGTAGTTCAGCGTTTAATTTTCGTCAATATGTTGCCTCATTCGCCTGCAATCCAGGTTCGAAGCACAATGTGGCCGAATTTCAAAATGCGAAACTTCCAACAACCACTGCTTTTCTTAAGCATCCTACCGGTAGTTTTGTGCTCAACGTGTTGTATACTGTACCTATAATCATTTTGAACCGGAATTTCAACAAAAAAAAGTTTTCAATTTTTCGCGAAAAAGCGTGATGGTGTTAGCCTTACTTTTTTTGAGCGGATAAAATTCATAGTCACGGATTCCAAATGTTTCATGTAGTTTTGATTATCAATGTAATTATGAGTAGTTCAGCGTTTAATTTGCTTCAATATGTTGCCTCGTTCGCCTGCAATCCAGGTTCGAAGCACAATGTGGCCGAATTTCAAAATACAAAACTTCCAACAACCACTTCTTTCCTTAAGCATTCTACCGGTAGTTTTGTGCTCAACGTGTTGGATACTGTACCTATAACCATTTTGAACCGGAATTTCAACAAAAAAAAATTTTCAATTTTTCGCGAAAAAGCGTGATGGTTAGCCTTACTTTTTTTGAACGGATAAAATTCATAGTCACGGATTCCGAATGTTTCATAAAGTTTTGATTATCAATGTAATTATGAGTAGTTCAGCGTTTAATTTGCTTCAATATGTTGCCTCGTTCGCCTGCAATCCAGGTTCGAAGCACAATGTGGCCGAATTTCAAAATGCGAAACTTCCAACGACCACTGCTTTCCTTAAGCATTCTACCGGTAGTTTTGTGCTCAACGTGTTGGATACTGTACCTATAACCATTTTGAAGCGGAATTTCAACAAAAAAAAGTTTTCAATTTTTCGCGAAAAGCGTGATGGCTAGCCTTACTTTTTTTGAACGGATAAAATTCATAGTCACGGATTCCGAATGTTTCATAAAGTTTTGATTATCAATGTAATTATGAGTAGTTCAGCGTTTAATTTGCTTCAATATGTTGCCTCGTTCGCCTGCAATCCAGGTTCGAAGCACAATGTGGCCGAATTTCAAAATACAAAACTTCCAACAACCACTTCTTTCCTTAAGCATCCTACCGGTAGTTTTGTGCTCAACGTGTTGGATACTGTACCTATAACCATTTTGAACCGGAATTTCAACAAAAAAAAAATTTCAATTTTTCGCGAAAAAGCGTGATGGTTAGCCTTACTTTTTTTGAACGGATAAAATTCATAGTCACGGATTCCGAATGTTTCATAAAGTTTTGATTATCAATGTAATTATGAGTAGTTCAGCGTTTAATTTGCTTCAATATGTTGCCTCGTTCGCCTGCAATCCAGGTTCGAAGCACAATGTGGCCGAATTTCAAAATGCGAAACTTCCAACGACCACTGCTTTCCTTAAGCATCCTACCGGTAGTTTTGTGCTCAACGTGTTGGATACTGTACCTATAACCATTTTGAACCGGAATTTCAACAAAAAAATTTTTTCAATTTTTCGCGAAAAAGCGTGATGGTTAGCCTTACTTTTTTTGAACGGATAAAATTCATAGTCACGGATTCCGAATGTTTCATAAAGTTTTGATTATCAATGTAATTATGAGTAGTTCAGCGTTTAATTTGCTTCAATATGTTGCCTCGTTCGCCTGCAGTCCAGGTTCGAAGCACAATGTGGCCGAATTTCAAAATACAAAACTTCCAACAACCACTTCTTTCCTTAAGCATCCTACCGGTAGTTTTGTGCTCAACGTGTTGGATACTGTACCTATAACCATTTTGAACCGGAATTTCAACAAAAAAAAAATTTCAATTTTTCGCGAAAAAGCGTGATGGTTAGCCTTACTTTTTTTGAACGGATAAAATTCATAGTCACGGATTCCGAATGTTTCATAAAGTTTTGATTATCAATGTAATTATGAGTAGTTCAGCGTTTAATTTGCTTCAATATGTTGCCTCGTTCGCCTGCAATCCAGGTTCGAAGCACAATGTGGCCGAATTTCAAAATACAAAACTTCCAACAACCACTTCTTTCCTTAAGCATCCTACCGGTAGTTTTGTGCTCAACGTGTTGGATACTGTACCTATAACCATTTTGAACCGGAATTTCAACAAAAAAAAATTTTAAATTTTTCGCGAAAAAGCGTGATGTTAGCCTTACTTTTTTTGAACGGATAAAATTCATAGTCACGGATTCCGAATGTTTCATAAAGTTTTGATTATCAATGTAATTATGAGTAGTTCAGCGTTTAATTTGCTTCAATATGTTGCCTCGTTCGCCTGCAATCCAGGTTCGAAGCACAATGTGGCCGAATTTCAAAATGCGAAACTTCCAACGACCACTGCTTTCCTTAAGCATCCTACCGGTAGTTTTGTGCTCAACGTGTTGGATACTGTACCTATAACCATTTTGAACCGGAATTTCAACAAAAAAATTTTTTCAATTTTTCGCGAAAAAGCGTGATGGTTAGCCTTACTTTTTTTGAACGGATAAAATTCATAGTCACGGATTCCGAATGTTTCATAAAGTTTTGATTTCAATGTAATTATGAGTAGTTCAGCGTTTAATTTGCTTCAATATGTTGCCTCGTTCGCCTGCAATCCAGGTTCGAAGCACAATGTGGCCGAATTTCAAAATGCGAAACTTCCAACGACCACTGCTTTCCTTAAGCATTCTACCGGTAGTTTTGTGCTCAACGTGTTGGATACTGTACCTATAACCATTTTGAACCGGAATTTCAACAAAAAAAAATTTTAAATTTTTCGCGAAAAAGCGTGATGTTAGCCTTACTTTTTTTGAACGGATAAAATTCATAGTCACGGATTCCGAATGTTTCATAAAGTTTTGATTATCAATGTAATTATGAGTAGTTCAGCGTTTAATTTGCTTCAATATGTTGCCTCGTTCGCCTGCAGTCCAGGTTCGAAGCACAATGTGGCCGAATTTCAAAATACAAAACTTCCAACAACCACTTCTTTCCTTAAGCATCCTACCGGTAGTTTTGTACTCAACGTGTTGGATACTGTACCTATAACCATTTTGAACCGGAATTTCAACAAAAAAAAAATTTCAATTTTTCGCGAAAAAGCGTGATGGTTAGCCTTACTTTTTTTGAACGGATAAAATTCATAGTCACGGATTCCGAATGTTTCATAAAGTTTTGATTTCAATGTAATTATGAGTAGTTCAGCGTTTAATTTGCTTCAATATGTTGCCTCGTTCGCCTGCAATCCAGGTTCGAAGCACAATGTGGCCGAATTTCAAAATGCGAAACTTCCAACGACCACTGCTTTCCTTAAGCATTCTACCGGTAGTTTTGTGCTCAACGTGTTGGATACTGTACCTATAACCATTTTGAACCGGAATTTCAACAAAAAAAAATTTTAAATTTTTCGCGAAAAAGCGTGATGTTAGCCTTACTTTTTTTGAACGGATAAAATTCATAGTCACGGATTCCGAATGTTTCATAAAGTTTTGATTATCAATGTAATTATGAGTAGTTCAGCGTTTAATTTGCTTCAATATGTTGCCTCGTTCGCCTGCAATCCAGGTTCGAAGCACAATGTGGCCGAATTTCAAAATGCGAAACTTCCAACGACCACTGCTTTCCTTAAGCATTCTACCGGTAGTTTTGTGCTCAACGTGTTGGATACTGTACCTATAACCATTTTGAACCGGAATTTCAACAAAAAAAAATTTTCAATTTTTCGCGAAAAAGCGTGATGTTAGCCTTACTTTTTTTGAACGGATAAAATTCATAGTCACGGATTCCGAATGTTTCATAAAGTTTTGATTATCAATGTAATTATGAATATTGTCAGAAATTTGTTTCTGATTTGACTTGAAACTAATTGACATCCTCCATGTCTTAGCATGTGTGTCTTCGATTATTAATTTAGTAAAATGGTGGTTTTTTTTAGAATAATTGGAAGTTTAGTCTCGAACGATGCTATTGAGTTTCTTAGTCTTCCACCTACTCCTAGGATACTTTCTTTGTCGACAAATGGATGTAATAGCCATAAAGAACTTGTTTTGCTTAAGCTGGATCCTCTTTTTACTAGTTTTAATTTTTCATAAAATACAGCCTTCTGAATATTGCTGATTATTAAGTTCCGGCTGTTCCTTAGCTCATCAGTCGGCAGTGCACCTGCTGTTCTTTTTAAATAATCCTTGCATCTGGCATTGTTGACGAACCTTTTCATATAAGCGATGATTCTTATTAATTTCGTGTATGATGAATATTTATCCCAGATGTCACATTCATGTATTGCTGTTTTTGAGGTGACCACGGTTTTCTTCACTTCTTCCTGAGTACTAAATACTTGACGGTTTGATGATGGCAAATTCACCTTTCCTATCTTACGTGAGACCAATAGACTGGACCGATGTTGTTTTGTATTTCAGCTACACGATTTCCTACGAATACCTTCCATTTGTTCGAAGGCCCTTGAATCCATGCAAGAGTGATGATTGAATCCGTATAAGCATATATAGATGTTTGCGATTCTATTGATTGCCTTACGCTATCCAGTAATCTTGCTAATAAAAGTGCCCCGCATAGTTCTAGTCGTGGCGTATTTATTTTCTTTAACGGAGCTACTCTAGTTTTTGATGGTAGTAACATAACAACATCTCCGGATTCCATTGTCACCCTGCTTTACATGACAGCAGCATATGCCGCATTCGAAGCATCACAGAATCCATGTAATTCTATGACATTCTGATTGGAATTAATCCACCTAGGGATTCTAATTTTGCTTAACATGCTGTAACTCCTGTTGAAATTTCATCCATTGGGCTTCCAGATGATTAGGTATGTTCTTGTCCCAACCAATGTTTTCTTCCCATAACCTTTGCATTAATATTTTTGCGGTTGTAGTTATGGGGGCGATCCATCCTAATGGATCGAAAATCCTTGCGATGTTTGATAGGACATTTCGCTTAGTGTTAGCCTTTTGTGCCGTTAGGATAATTGGCACTTTAAAGCTAAATTCGTCTCTTTGAGGATCCCAATATATACCCAATGGTCAATGTTTTTACTGTCATGAATTCTCGATTTTGCTCCGGAACTGTTTCTGATACCTCCTTCGAATTGCTGCACCATTTTCGAGGGTTAAAACCGCCACATTTCAATAATTTAGTTAGCTCGCTCTGCAATATTAATATTTCGTCTAACGACTGAGCTCCAGTTAAGACATCATCTACGTAGAAATCCCTTTTTAAGATTCCTGCTGCCTTAGGATCCACTTTCGACCTCCAAGGCTCAATCATAACGTACAGCTTGAACAGATTGATGTACAGTTTTTTTTTCACAGGACGAACTAAATAACTCAACAGATATTTTATTCGGGATAATAATTATATATTTTTCAGAGATTCTTAAAACTTAGTTTACAAGCAAACAAATTACTATAAATTTTTAAATTTTTTTTTATATAACATATAAAGTATTAAATTAATAACAAACGGAAAAATTAAAACTATCAATAGTTTATATATATAATAAAATTAGAATATAAAACAAATTAAAATTAATTAGTATGCAAGAGATTATTTTTTTGTAGCATCGCATCGATGATGTGCGAGATTGACTTTTGAAATAATGAATAAAATCTTAAACATGATTAGACTATACACTCCTCCATTTTATATACGGTTAACTAATTATTAATTAACAAAACTTAATTATAATTTTTTTTAATTTTTTAATTAGGTATTACATTTTGAAATGGAATGTTTACATTGTATGGATATAAAATCGGTTTTACATATATAGATAGAGAGCTTGACCAACGCGACTTAAATATTTTTTTGTTTTTTAATTAAAATTAAAATTAAAACTTAATTAATGTTTTTATTGTCATGCTTACGTTACATAATTTAATAAAATTTTTCTATATACACATTTTTTTTTATTCTTTTTTCTATTTACAGACGGTCTTGGATGGGGACTCAAAATTATTCTAATTTGACCACGGTTGGGCGATCAATCGATTTAATGATATGCGAATCCATTTGGCCCAATTCGGTTTGATCACCAACACTGGTATTATGGTTATGGTGTGCTTCATCCTCCGACGATGGGCTACGCGATGATGAATTCTGATGATGATGATTATGATTGTGCTGGCTGTTATGGGAATTTTCCAGTTTAATGATGTGTTCGGGCAAATTCGGCGACATAATGTCAAAATATCCATAATTATTTGGTGAATGGATTGGACTGTATTCGGGGCTCAGAATGTGATGCGGATGGAGCAGATGGGAATTTGATGAGAAACTGCTGACACTTTGGAGCACGGTTGGCGGTAAAAAGAGATTCTTTTGACTGCTGTACGAATTTAAATTTTTGTTTGGATTTTGGATTGTGGTTGGTAAAGTTGGCGAGTACGGGGATAACGATTCATGGCTTGGTGATATATTGGATGCTGTCGTGATTGTGCCACCGTGTATCAACGAATTTGTGTGCTGGATCGATGATGTTGTACGATATTCTGGAATAAAAAAAAATGAAAATACAGTTAGATTTATGAATTTAGCAATTAAAAATATTTTTTATCGTTTTTTTACAGAAAAGACGTGGAGCATTATGTCGAATGGGCGCGAATGACAAAGGAAAATGAATTAATAAATCAAACTGTCTCCCTCTTCGAGAACATCTGTGATGTACGAGTAAATATTCTTTGGAACGGCGGTTACCCGTGAGAACTGCGAACCGACCAGAATTGTTTGGAATCATTTGGACCTTTGCTGTCTTAATGTATTTGAGTGGTGGTGAATTCATCAAAAAATGTGGCCGGAAGCAGTAAAGGCCATTCGAAATAATGCATTCTAGTTAATTTTAGACGATTTATAATTTTAGCTGGAACCAATAAAATGTCATTTGAAACCGTAAAAAGTCATCTAGATCCGAATTTTGATTGCTCGTAAGAACGATCCCCCGCTTAAGCAAAGGGGACTATAAATTTATGGGTGATAAGAGCCGACCTAATGATTTCAAATTGTTCCGTCGGGCGTTTGCTGGTTTCAGATAAATTTTAATGGTTTCGGATAAAATTTTAGAGAATACACAATGTCGAAGAAAACATCGTGATCATTGAGCATTGTTCTGAATAATTCCCACTGGCATCGTATTGTGCTGGCTAACATCATAGTGGTTCCGGCTGATTTTATGATCCAACATACATTGTGCTCATCGCGATCGCTGGATGATTCCGGTTGGTAAAACTCTGCTTTTATATCGGGTTCCGGACTAATCCATGCTGGTAAGCGAAGCGACAGACAGTTTTGGCTGTTGCCAATCCTGGTTCATATGGCTTTTATGGTTTCATCAGTTATTGCAATGGTTACGGACAGAATTAGATAATGTAGTGTTTTATAAACTGAATCTTCTCATGGTGCAACCGGTTCCGACCATCCAAAATGCATTGTCCATCGCTGAATGGATCTGGCTTCTAAAAATTTGGTTTGGAACATTTTTTGGTACTTCCTGATGACGAAATTATTAGTTCCAGCTAATTTTTTCGGGAGGGAATCAGGCAGTTATCTAGAGCTGGCATTGTTTCTGGCACAAATTTAGATCATCGTGTTTTATTTATATCTAAATACATAAGATTGGCAACGAGAAAGTGCGTGTATGGTTCTGGTGTATGAAAATTCAAAAGAATTGTATAATTTCAATAAGTCTCCAATATGGGTAAGAATAACATGACAATGTCAATGCCGCAATTAAATGTGATATCTAAAGCTTTTAATTGAATGATATATCTGATGGGGCTAGGGCAATTCTTTCAAAGTATTCAAGCACATGAGGATGCAGATAAAAAAAATGTATTCTGCTAAGTTTATGTACGAATGAGACGCTAAAAATTTTATATGGTTTGTGTGATCCTGTACAACCTAACGAAAAAACCTACGTAGACGTAACGAGTGTACTGAACGATCACTTTTCACCTCCGGTGATCATTTTTCACGAAAAAAAAAATTATGGGGCTGAAAAGGATGAACAGGAAAATGTAACTGAGTATTTGTTACGTTTACGAACATAGGCCTGCAACATGCAATTTTGGGCTGTGTGAGGTTAACGAATGGACAATTGAGAAAGTTCTTGAAATTGCAAGAAAATATGAGTTGCGCGCAGCAGCCGGGGCGGAATCAGTAAATTATGTTAAAAAAAATTCTGGGGTGCCAAGCAACAATTACGGCAATAAGTATCAGGGACCAATTCAGAATAAATTTCGTGAGATTTCATCAGCTTGTAATCATTGCGGGTTTACTAATGATCCTTCAGATAAATGCAAATATAAAAATATTAGTTGTCACCGATGTGATCGGGTTGGTCATATGGCTTCCATCTGTAAAAAACAAGGTAATTCATCGTCATCATCATCGAGATCGATTAAGGCTATTAATGGTATTGGCAATGGTAAGTGTGAGTACTGCAATGATTGTAGTGATGGCAAAAGCTATGTGTCAAAAATTTATTCAATTAATTCATGTATGGATGCAGAAAAAGGTAATTCTATTTTCATTAATTTGAAGGTGGTCACAGACTAAATGTGAGAAGATCAGTATGCTCAAGTGTTGATCATAATGATTTAAGTCGAGATTTTAAATTTTTAATTATTGAAAATGGAGGTGTTCTTATATCGATCGCGATTTCTTAAAAAAGTTTAACCAAAAAGTTTCGATTAATCGATGATATTTTGGAGAGGTACAGTGTCTTGTTTGATAACAAAATCGGTAAATTATAGGGTGTGAAAGTTCATTTGGATATGCAAGAAAATGTAAAACCCAATAGACGAGATCCATAAGCGTTTAGAAAGGACATTGAACAGCAACTGAATGACTTAGTTGAAAGCAAAATTATAACACGAGCCGAAACAACTGAGTGGGGCACACCACTAGTACCGGTACTCAAGAGTGACGAACATATACGAATTTGTGCAGACTATAAGGTTACGATAAACCCATATTTAAAAGGCACAAAATTAGCGGAGGGGAAGATTTTCTCTAAAAATAGACTTAGCTGGTCGACTCCCGAAGGTCCTTGGGGACGTGTACACATAGACTACGCATGTCCTTTTCATGATCTAATTTTTTTAATATTGTTGTTGATGCATTTTCTAAGTGGATTGAGGTGTCAGTCTCCAAAAGTCCGACATCCGATCATTCAATTAAGTCAGTGCGTCATATTTTTACACGTTTTTTGAATTCCGAAGGAGGTAGTGTCTGATAATGGCACGTAGTTTACTTCGGAGCTATTTTGAACTTTTGTTAGAATGAATGGAATTAATTACAAATTAACTACTCCCGGTTATCCAGCAACAAACGGTGCAACTGAGAATGCAGTTAAGACAATAAAACACGCGTTGAAGCGAGCGCTAAATGACTGGAATTTTACGAATATCAATAAGGCGCTAATTGAATTTCTGTTTGATTCTCGCACATCACCGCATTGTTCTACAAAGGTGAGTCCTGCCGACGCACTTTTTAAATAAAAACTTGGAACCAGGCTCGACTTATTGAAACCTACGAGTGATGAGCATCCGGTTTCAGATGGTTTGACGTTTAAAGAAAAAGGCAAATTTAGAGTCAATGATACTGTGATTATCAAGATTTTTAAAAATTCTAAAATTTGGAAATTTGAGAATGCCACTATTGAGCGCTTGGTTCTCGAGACTTTTTGTGTAAATATAGCAAATAAAACCAAAATCATTGTTTTTGTTTTAGCAATTATGAAATTTGTTTTGTAATTATTTTAGTGGAATAATTGTTAAGGGACGACGACTGTGGTGTACCAGGTATGTGGCATAACATTTAATATCCATAGGGCGCTAAGGGTACGGTCTTCCTATTTCTCTTAATTTGTCATTGTTGTTACCAACACGATACGATATGGTTTTACTTTCTTATAATAAAATATAATCATCATAAAATAAGATCATCGTGTTTTACTTATATCTAAATACATATAACAGCTCCTGAGTGGGAAAACGAACAAGAAGGTCAATGATAAACTAGTAGGTAGTAACATTTAATCTGTCAGCATCACCGATGTACAGTATGTAGACCAAAATAGTTCAAAGGAATACAACAAGGCTTGCTAACAGGCATCTGAGGGTTAGTTAGTTAAAAAAATAGTTTAAAAATATTAAATAAATTTCGTTTTATTTTGGAGTCAGATAAGAATACTGTTGCACGGCCACCACTGCCGTTTGCCAGTAGAATTTACGCAAGTTAAAAAGAAAAAATATAGTGGAGACCCCGACATGCTTTAGGGATACTTTAAGCATAATTCCCGTCAACTATGTTATCGAGCCGTCTAGCCTACACAACTAGAGTGGCCAGACGTACCCCTTTCTGGGGTATTATACCCCTTTTCTCACAACCAATTTGGGAAATACATTTTGTACATTTAAATTTGCGAAGCATTTAAAAATGTTTAATGAGTTTTCTTGGCCAGTCCGAACGATTTTTTACATTAAATATTTTTTTGTTGAAAAAGGCGACTTTGTTATCCGCAGTACAAAGTTTTATTACGTAATGTTATGACTTAAAGCCTGACCTTTAACGAACAAGACCAAAGAATATAAAACTACATAGAAGTGTCACGACGAACAAACAGCAAGAAATTTTCTTAGGGAGCTATCGCTGTGCTAAAGGGAACAATCGCAACGTAGACCTCACAAATCTAAACCTTCCATATATGTAAATTGCAATTGAAATAGAAATTATGTTCTCAATTGCTCTCTTTGTTTTTCGTAAAATTATACGAATTTATCATTTTACGAGAAACTAAAATACATATACATAATATACATAGAAAATAACATTTTATATATAAAATCAATGATCAGTATGCAAACAGAAAAAAACAAAAATGCACATAATATAAAAAACAAAATAAAAATTTACGTAAGGGAGTGTTATGACTTTATGAGTAAAAAAATTAAATTAAAGTTTGTTCTTATGTCCCTTTTCCGGCCAGAAAAATTATTTTTAAAGGTAGGAAAAGGGAAATACATTGCGTAGCAACCTCCTTTTATCTTTATTCTCATGTCATATATGTATATAAATAAATCCAATTCTATTTTTGCATGTTTGTATAGACTTTTGAATATATTTTTGTGTCACAGACAAGGCAATTATTCATTTGATTTTTACTTTTAACGAGAAAAGAATGACTTCAGTTTGCGGTTACTATTGTAGAATATTAAAGTATAAATTGTTATTTGCTAATTTTTCATTGATTATTTCGTTGCACATATTCAACCGTTTTTATTATTTTAGGTTGTACAATTTTTTATTGTATTTTTGTTGTATAAGCAATTTTAAATGGAAAATTCTGGACTCTTAGGTGCGGTTAGCTCGTGTAAATCATCTCGAAGGAAAAATCCGGAGAGAAAATTTTGTTTCCATCAGACCAACACTGAAAAAAAATTCTAGGTAAATATAAACAAAAACATTGGTTATTTTAAACAAACATATGGATTGTTTTTCAGCCAACTAAGCGCTAGTTTCGTAATACTAAAATGAATAGTTCATTTTCAAATAATAACCAATGCCAATTATACATATTTGCTTTAGACAATATAACTAAGCAAAACGTTAATACAACTTAACACGTCGGTTAATTTAAACAACAATTTAAACCATTCGCTAGGTTATGTTGACCTACAGCATATGTTGACTCAACTATTATTAAAGTTGAGTTTGACCAATAATTACAACTTTACGTATAACAAACCATGTAGGTTAATTTTAACGAAGTTTTGAGCCAACACACTGTTTAGTTTAAACAACAAAAATACGATTAATATAACTAAGCACGTAGGTTAATTTAAACCGAAGCTTTAAACTTTCACTAGGTTATATTAACTTTCAGCGTATATCAACATATTTTGAACAGATTAATTATTATAATTTAGTTACTTAGTTAAATTAACCTTCAGTTATTTAAAAACCATAAGAAACAATGAGGACCTCCTCAAGTTCTTTCTTGGCAGTTTGGTTGCGTACTGATAAAAAGTTTGTCTACTCATTAACTCATCAGGTTACAAGGACCATACTGCAAAAATTCAAATCTGCTTCATACCTATAGTATAACACAAGAACATATCGATTTAGCGAATTTTATCCATTATCACCGTTTAAATGTCCACAGTTTAATTAAACTATTGCTAGGTTATTTCATATGAAACATATATAATATAGTTTAATTTAACTACTACATTGTTAAATTATTAATTTTTAAACAAATGCTTAGGTTAGATGACGTATTTGCAAGATCAAACTGTTAAGAGATGAATTTGCCTATGTTCAGATTAAACCAAGCATATAAGTTGAATTGACTACCAAGCTCAGTTGATTTTACTTTTACAAGGTTTAGTTTAACTATTCCGAAGTTATCAAATAAATGCTTAGTTTGAATTGACATACAAACAAGTTCAGTGTGAAAGAAAATAAAGCATTATTGATTAAATTGAAATTAACTTAGCCATTTTGGTATTATGAAACATGCATAAGTAAAATAAACCATGGTCATTTTTACCTAAATTAAGCAAAGTCTGGGTTATAATAACTAAAACAAGTTGAACTAGCTTAAGTTCAGAATATTTTTTTTCAGTGAAGGCATGTTTAAAGTGTGGCTTAACAAATGTGGATTAAGTGAATGGAATGTACCAAAACGATTCCACATTTGCGAAAAACATTTTAATCCTCTCTGTATAGGCAAAAGAAGATTGAAGCGAAATTCGTTTCCTGAGCTTTATTTGACGTATCCGGATTTTAAGTTAGACCAAGAAACTCTATTAAGATACCAATATATTAAAACGTATAGCAATATTGTTCCTATAAATGAAGACATGTTTCTAGTCGAATGTATTGAGCAATGTAATGACTTAGAGTTGCCACTTTAAAATAATAATAGTGATAGCCCATCTTGCAATAGTTGTGAAACTCTGAAGATAGTGTCTGTGTCCAAACCAAAATCTCTTTTTAATTTTATCGATAAATTATCCCTAATAAAACCAGAAGCCAAAGAGTTTATAAAAATGTTGATCAACGTATCAAAGAAATGGCTCTTAGAGCATAAAAATATAGCACAACAAATTTATTTTAAGTCACTTAGCTGTTACAATTTTCTCAGAGAAAATTTTAAAATTGCGCCTACACCCAAAATCCTCACTTTGTCGATGGACTTTAATAAAAAATTTGAAACCCGGCTCAAATAGTTTTGTACTCAATAGTCTAAAAGATAAAGTTTGTTAAATGAGTGAAACTGATAAAAATATCGCGTTATTGTTTGATGAAAGATATATACGGTCTGATTTGGAGTATGATCAAGTAAATGACGTAATTGAATGCTTTTCACAAATTAACAAAAATAGAAACTCAACAATTGCTCAGTACATTAACGTGTTTATGATTCCAGGTTTATTTAAGCAATATAAATACGCATGTGCTTATCACGCAACTGAAAAAAGTATGGATGGTGAGGTTACCAAAGAGGTTTTGATGGAAGCCATTAAAGCTGTATTTGATGTTGGATTCAAAGTTCAAGCAGTAGTGTGCGATCAAGGGCCTAATAATCGTAAATGCTTTCGTTTACTTAACGTGTAAAAAGAAAATCCATTCCTTTTTTATGAAAATCATAAATTTTTTGCTTTGTATTATTCGCCTCACTTGTTCAAATCAGCCAGGAATTATTTACTTTCCTGTAATTTAGATACTGAAACTGGTAACTTGGAAAGTTAATACTGAAATATTTAAAATTGAAAAATTCAAAACCTAAACTTTGTCCGGAAATAACGGCGCAAAATATTTATCCCAACAATATTCAAAAAATGAGAGTAAAATATGCAACTCAAATATTTAGCAGAACTGTTGCCGTGGGTACAAAAACAATGATGGATTTTAACATATTTTCGGATGAAGCTAAATCAAATGCAGAATCAACAGCCATTTTTTCGAAAAATTTGACCGCCTGTTTGACAATTTAAACAGTAAACTACTCTACGATCCAAATCCTCAGACATCTGCATTAAAGAAATGTAATGTTGTTCATGTGAACTTAAATTTTATGCTAGAGCTTGACACAATTAAATCCAAACCTAAACAACTATGTATTGTTTTAATGGTATGATTCAAACAATTAGAGGCATTTTATTGTTATTGGATTCTGTTCAGGAGCAAAATTCAAAAATGGATTTTATTCTAACATCAAAGGCTTAATCAGGACCCGTTGGATTTTTTTTTTCGATTATCAGACAAAGTGGTGGAAATAACCATAATCCATCTGTGCATGAATTTTCCAAGACAATTTCAAAATTAATGACAATGAGATTTTTGAACAACTCAACCTCAGCAAATTGTGAAAATGACAATGATGAATTATTAATGTCGACTATTTCAACATACTCGCCTAGTGAAGCTGATAGCAATAATCAGGAAAACATTTCTACTTAATAAGAATGATATTGCAAAGACGGAACAAGACTATGATGAATCTTTAGATGATGCTTCCATTAGGTATTTCACAAGCTACGTCGCTCATAAAATTTTAAAAACTTATAACAAGTTGTAGAAATAATTGAAACAATTGAAATGAAAAGTGAAAACTTTCTATTTTACAAAAATTATACCAAAAATTGCCAGTTCGGTTCACTTCACGCACCAACTGAATTTTTTTTTTAAATTTCAAAACTACATATATATTGATATTTTCTCCAATATATTTAAAAGCAACCAGTTATTTATAGCATCAAACAATACTTAAGTGAAGTGTGTGTAATGCGCACAAATGCATGTGAATCATTTAACTCGCGGTTTAACAAGGATAATCGTTGCTATGAACATAATTGCAAAATGTTGGATTTTACAATTTTAGTTCTTTAGGAAAAAATTGTAAATGGTGTACTAAAAAATTTCTTGGTTTGAAAAAGCCGTATGTTAAAAAGTAAGTTTAATATATGTACTATACCTCTCCTGTACATCGAAGCTAAATCGATTTTTGTATTATGTATAAATTTAGAATTTTTCTGATTTGAGAATTTAATTGAAATTTGAATTAATAATTATATTCTTAATTGCTGAATAATTAAAAAAAAATGTAAAAAAAAATAAAATTCACTGGGATCTACGATTTTTATTTTATTTTATATTTTGTTTTAATAGGGCGCAGGGCCTACTTTTAGACTGTCCTATCTTCTTGTCTGAACTGTTGAACTGTATGAAATTTCATACCGATCGGTCAATCTGACTGGGCTGTGGAGAAGCCACACGCTTTTTGACGAAACTGATCAGTCAAAAATACAGCTTCCCGTGCACCAATTTCGGCCAAAATTCACCGGGATCTTCGGATTTACGGGAAGAGCTTAAATATGAAATTTTATCCCAAACAGTATATTCGCCCGTGCGAGGGAGATGCTACAAAACTTCATATTAAAGGTTTTCTACTAATTAAGAGATGTATACGAAATGTGGTGGCCATTCATATACCAGAAGTGGCACCTTCCGTAGAATTCGGGTTTCTTCTAGACACATTGACGAGAAGATTCCTTCAGTAGGAAATTGCACAATCGCACGTGTAAATTATTGTAATTCGTATTGAAGTGTTGATGACTTTTTGCCAAATTGCTTCTCGCAAACTGAGAAACATCTCAGTCGACACGTTCCTTCCGCTTTCCACTTTTTTGCGATGCAGATTGAATTTTTAACATGGGTTGACCTTATTCGTTTTCTGAAATTTTAGCTGGAATAATGATTTTAAATTATGTAAGGCAATTTTGATCACAAATTCGATAGTGTAAATAATACTTTAGAAATTAAGCGTGTGGTGTATTCGATATATGTATATCTATATTTATCGTAAAAGAAAGTCGATTCTTATGCCACAACAATACATCTCTCCATTTTTTGTGTTATACTTAGAAGACTATTTGATCTAACTTATTCGATTTAAAAAAATATACATTTTTTTAAATTGGCTCAAAAAGCTATCGCGAACTCAACGTTATTGTTTTTCAGAAAAACGAAAAAAAAATGTGCAGACAAATATATACCATTCTTAAAATATGTTATATGAAATTTCTGGCGATATAAGCCCCTATTACGATTTTATCCTCACCTAAAATCATTATGCAAATGTGACTATAGATCGTTAGAAATTTATAGATTTGTATGAAGTTACGAGAATAACTACACCATTTCTCATGATAAAATTCGATATACATAAAAGCGTATGTTATTTGCCAATGAATTGGCCTTGGAATTAAAATTAATATTTTGTCAAATAAAATTTACAAGGAATTGAATTTGGATATTTGAGATATTTACTAAAAACTAAAACTAAATCGCGCTTCTTGACGGACACAGCAGCTTATTTTTGAAATTTGATTTTCATCCATCAACATAGCAGGAATTCGTCCAATTTCTCCTAAGGAATTCAACAATGCAATTGGCAAATAAAATTCAACTAAACATTTTACTTAAAAGCACAAAATACCACTTTGTTATTATAAAATATAAAAAAAACGTGAAAATTTTAAAATTTAAATTCTGGCGTGACAAACACAAAATTTAAAAATTATCTTATGACCGATTTTTTTCTATATGCACAAATTACAAATAAAATATGAATAGAAAAATAAAAAATCTATAGATTGGATTTTAACGCATTCGCACAAATGACGGCTATAGCCGTCATACAATTTTTTCGTTTTTTAAGGAATACCGACATATTTTTCAATTCTCAACAACACATTCCTTTCCGCAACGAAATATCATTGCAATTACAAAAGTTATCAAAACACACGTTTGAAAGTGTGCGGCAACGTGTTAAATGCTTGTATATGTGTATTGTATGTGAATGCGATAGTTGGCTGAGAGAAAATAAAAATGTGGAAAGAAAAATCAAAATACGTATCTATATTATGTATATGTATTAACAAAGTTATAATTATTGAAGTTTTGCTGTACGGACAAGAAATTCTACCACATACCGATTTTGTGCCATATGCAATTTCTATGTAGCTCTATATTCTTTGAACAAGACAAAATGAATTTTTTGTCGCGCCCCTACCACGAATACAAGCTTACAGGCCAAAACCCTGTACAAGATTTTCATATCGACCTCCATACCACTGATATCGCATCGCTTTCCCTGTTCATCCAGCTAACGAGAAAGCGCCAAGTGTTATATGTGTGTGTGAGTATGCTGCACAATAACGAGAACTTAGACGAATTTTGGTAAAAACATTTTTATATGAAAAATTTTCACTTCTGACCAAATTCCAGAAAAACGTCCTAAACCAAGATGCCAAGTCAATTAAGAATCTGGCTGGCGTCTTCGTAAATCCCATAATATACAAAACACTGCCAAAAAAAAGAAAAAGCGTCACACCCGTCCAAGCAACAGTAAATCAATAGCAACCATTCCCTTTCCAAATCTTGCATTCTCCAAATCATTTGCAAAGAAGATCAAGCTCCCGCATAAACGGTTTTTATTAAAATTAGTAATTTGTGGAAAATGATTAGGACCAGCCTTGCTACTACTTCAACTTAGATTCGATCCATTCCTAACCGGGTCTCACGCAAATGCTATACTAAAATACTACCAAAAACGAAAAAGCTTCAATGGAAGTTGCCTTCTCCTTGTTGTCCTCTTATGAATTCAAGGCTTTAGTTTATTTTATATGTCATTGGTGTGTGTTCTTGCACATGGTGTGATGTAAAAAGGTGCTTGGTACATAATGTGTATTTGTTAATTAAATTAAATCTAAATGTAAAAGTGAATATTAATAATAAATCATTATTTTGGAACCAATTAAAACTTTCAACACTCCTATGATAATTGAGAAAGCATCCGAATCATCTTCTGCCTTCCATGATAATTGAGAAAGCATCAAAAAATGATAAAGCTTAAGCCAAAATAAGATAATATCCAGTAGGCCTACCTCCGCCAAAACCATGAAAAATAAAGCATAAAAGTATAAAGCTTCATCAGAATTAGTCAAACCACTTGAAATGCAGAGAGGACACAGACCGACAAAAAAACCGAAAAACCGCACCCTCACAATTCCATACATTAAAACACTTACTCTTCTCTATAAAAGAAACTTTTTCCTACAAAGGAAAGAACTACTTAAAACTATTCCAACAATTGTCCACCATACCAATTTTTGGAACTTTATTCCCATTTTTTGGATTAATTTTCAAAAAAAAAAACTTAATTTAAGAGCACAAAAATTTAGAAATTTTGACCTGGTCACTCTAACAACACACTTTCTGATAGTAGACACCTTAGTGCTCATAGTCACAATTGTGACTAAGATTCAAATTTGCACGACATTTCCAAAGTCGCACGTCTTACCATCAGATGGAAATTACCACCATCAGATGTTGAGAGTACAGTCAAGGAAAACATTAGAATAACCGTGAACAACCTTTAGCTCAAATGGAATAATTTTTGCACCACTTAAAGCTCACGCCGTTGGTGTCACAGGATTCCAAAGTCTGTGATCACTTATAACATAAGTGATGTCATTACAGGTCCTATATCAAGCACCCCATAAACAAATCTAAAAACGTCATTCTATAGAGGTTATGCGAGTCCAATCATACAGGGTTTACAGCTTGGTGATATCAAATTATCGCATTCCTTTATCTACTTCCTCGCATGAAAACAAATTGAGGAAGTAACGTCAATGGTGAATTCATCACGATAATCTGGCTGAAACATCTGTCCAACACAAAAAAACCCGCACCTACCACGGACCATTAAATACAAGGCACAAATTACATAGATCATAAAATATTTTTGATCGTAAATCTCGTTTACAAGGTAGAACCGGCAAAACTTCCGCTACTTCAAAAGGTCCCGAACAACTGGTATGCTATTTCCACTTGTAGTTATGCTTATTAATCTCGAGCTTTTTGCAGTAACCGGATCAACAGTCAGAACAACTTTGAGGAATTAATTTTGGCAGATGTTACAGATCATAATTAAAGGCCGATTTCCTCAAATGAATTGCCATATCCAGAACTACCGTTCAGACGACCCACTCCAACAGTAAGGGTGATCAATACAATACAATAACTCGTAGTCCCTCAATTACATGCAAAACCAGAAGTTTATCCTCGAAAACATTTTGCTTCCTGCGTAGTAACGGGCATTATAGGTACTAAATATGTTGTGCTGTGTTTATAGGTATTTTGATATATGGAAAATAAAGTTAACCAATGATGGTTGACACTAGTGATGTTCAAAACTGGTTAATTTGATAACCAAGAACGATTCGATCTTTTTCCCCACTGACCAGGTTATTTTAACCTGATCTTTTTAACCTAATCTACGTAAACCAAATCGACTTCAAAGAGCAATACACCTATACCATAAGTTTCTTACACAAAAACAATGCAGAAAAACAGAAACAAATTTTGTACATTATTATTGAGAAGGAAACTGTTTAATTTCAAGGGATTCTGCATGTTGTACATTACGGTACGTTCGTAAAATGTAAGTGCGAGGATTAGAATATAATTTTATTTGCGAAAAATGACGACCTAAATTATACTTGCAAATCACAAAGTAAGAAAAACTTTATTTAATTTTCGATAATAATTACAACCCAACGTAAACAGAACATCGTGCAATTTAATTTATTTAGTGTTTTCCGATGTAATGTGCTGTGGATCACAAATTCATGTTAACATATAATATATTTGTCTCGTTTTAACGTGAGTAATTTAAATATGTATACAATACACTTCTATAATCAGTATATTAATATTTACAAGTTGCCTTGTTTGTGTAATGTGTATTCGTGTATGTATAAAAGAGATCAATATATGTACACAATTGGTTTGTAGTTCTGGTTTATTTTGGTTTATATTCTTTCTGTTGGTTAGAGTTTATAGTATGATGAGTGATTGAATAAAAAAGAACGAAATAGAAAAATAACCTAATACTTTTTTGCTAACCATTTCGATCATTTCGTTCTTTTGAAAGATTAGGTTAAAAAGATTTGGTTAAACCAATTTGGAACATCACTAGTTGACACTGACAGGGTAAGTTAGTTGTACAAGAGCACGGAGAATGAAAACAGGAATATTTAATAGACGCATAAATAATTATAAAATAAAATTATTAAGAAATTAATTAAATTTGAAATAACAAGCGGTTAAATCTGATGAAAAGTAAAATACAGTAAAATAAAAAAAGTAAGGTTAAATCCGAAAAGCACGTTACAAAAATACAAGAAAACTACGAATATAAAAATGATATTGCCGCAAACTGGGGAAAATGGAAGCGAGCATTTGACGTAATGGTGGTTGCGAATGGAATAACCGATAATAAAATAAAAAAATACAAGATGCTGCATAATAGCGGGATGGAGTTGCAAGATATTTATTACAATATGCCTCAAAATTCTGAAAACGAGGAATAAAAGGAAAAGGATGAATTTAAATCGATGAAATTATTGGACGAATATTTTTTACCAAAATCTAGTTCAACGCTGGCGCATAAATATTTCCGTGCAATGAAACAGAATGACAAGAATGAGACAACCGGCTGCTAAATGTGAGTTCGATAACGAAAAATAACAAATGCGAGTCAGATAGTGTCCAACGGTTGGAAATTACTGATTTACCAGAAAAGCAGGTACAAAAAGTTAGCGTAATATTGATCAGAACAGCAATATTGATAGCAGCAATATTGATCAGAACTGAAATATCCTGGTGCAAAGAGAAATACGCAAAATGAATACGGAGTGAGGTTGCGTAGAGTTAACCAGAATGAATTTTCTTGTTTTAGATGTGGTAGAGTAGGTCTTCTAAGCAGGGACAGGAATATTCCAGCATTAGGAAAACAGTGCAATAAATGTAAATTGTTCAATCATATCAAATACAAAAGAAGTCCTCAGGTATACTAAATTTTATGGTTCGTCCTAGATCTAGCAACCATTAGTGAACCGTTAAAATTTTTTAATAGGGTGCCAAATTTGAAAGGACATCAGAACAAGAGAATTCATTTCAAAAGCTTTGCTGATTCTATTCCATACGGTTTGGGCTGAATGTTAATGCAAGAGGATGACAAAGGAAAGGCAAGGATAATAGCTTTGGCATTCAAGGGTTTATCGGATATGGAGGGAAAACGAATGGGAAAACAATTTGATCTGATAACGGACCATATGCCATTAGAGGTATTGTTTAAGCCTTTATCAAACCCGTGTCCGACAATAGAAAGATGGGTACTCTGATTGCAGTTATATGATATGAACGTGATTTACCGACCCGGAAAAACGAATATAGCCGATCCATTATCCAGGTTATGTGTACCAAATTTCGAAACACACGATGAAAGAGGTAAGAAGTATCTAAACGAAATAGTCAGAACGGCAACGCCAAAAGCGATCACAATGGACGAAATTAAATAAAAAGTCATGAAGGACGAAGAAATAAGCGAATTAAAATGTTGTTTGAAATACGGAAAGTGGCGCCAGCAGATGTCACACTATAAGCGGTACTCCGGCGATTTATCGGAGGTGAATGGAATATTACTGCGGTTCCGAATCGTTAATGAAAAGGAGGTTAAGAACGAAGACATGGTGGTATAATCAGGATAATAATGCGACGAATTAGGTAAAGCTTGTAGTGGTTGTCAAGTAGTGCCTAAAAGGAAAAGTCTTGAGTCATTGTATATTACAGAACTACCTAAGGGTCCACGAATGGATTTCCTTGGCCCATTACCTAACAAGGATTTTATCTTAGTGATAACTGATGATTATAGTCCGTTTGTACTTGTGGAAATAATGAAGACGTGTACAAGTGAAAAACCGATCGAGGTACTTAAACCAATTTTCGCACGATTTGGTCTTCCCGAAATACTGATAACCGATAATGGTTAGTCATGGATTTGAACAGTTTTGTGAAACATTGGGCGTAAAGCTAAAGCACACTATACCATACTCACCATCATCCAAAGGAGAAGTCGAAAGACAGAACCGATCAATTCTAAAGCGTTTAAGAATCGCACAGCTGGACAAGTTAAACTACAGAGATGAATTAAACAATTACTTGCTAATGTATTCGCAAAGTCCAGCGAAACTGACAGATGATAGTTTCATATTCGATGAGGATGTAAGAGAACCAGATTTTGAAATAAAATTAAAACGGAAAGAGTATATTGACAATAAACGAGGTGCAGTCGAAGGAGATATCAGAATAGGGGACAGTGTAATTAGTCAAAACGAGCGGCCAGAAAATAAATTATCTTTGAACTACAATCCTGATCTGTACGGTAAATGTCAACTAATGGCATTGTCTAAGAATTGACCATGTAAAGAAATTTATACCTATGGCAGATACCCATAAGCAAAGGGATAAAATGTCTATTATTGCAACATTCAGACTATTTTAAAATTGTGTTCGAGAAATTAAGCAATGCAGGCTTAACAGACCCGAACATGTTAAACCACTTAGATGGTTTTTTCGATTATTGAATGCTGGTGGTAACCAAGTCATCCTCTACAATTATCTAAAAGGGAGTACGAAAAACGATTCCCGAATAACCGATTGAACAGATGGAACTCGTCCAGAAAAAATGAGTAATGTTGGTACCAGAATTCAAGGGATAACGTTACTGAAGTAACATGAGTGTTAATAGACTGCTTTACAAGATGAACAGAAACAGCATCACAGTTTTCTTACAGCTGGTTAGAAACTCAACATGAAATGATTCGGTACACACGTAACAGCGATATGGTCGGCATAATTATACCTGCTTGTTTGATTCGTGAAACTTTCGTTGTAATTTCACTTACAATGTTATTGCATCGTATTCATCAAAAAGTGTGAACATTTAATGTGTTATGTGATTTTGTTAATCATTAAACGGCATGCCATAAATGGGGGCGAAGTAACGGGCACCGTCTTTCGAAGGCACAAAAACAAATCAACCGATTCTAAGCCCATAAAATTTTGAAACCATCGTTCAATTTACGCTCAAATAATTAGGTGGGACGTAAAGTACATTGTCACGGATGTAAATGCCGAACCTGGCGATTAAACTGCAATACCATGTGTAACACACCCAGTTTTCCATATACAAAATGGTATAAAATATTTAATCACCTGTATCATGACTCGCTGTTGTTGTTGTCGCAATATTATTATTCGTATTGTTACTATTCGAACTGTATCGAGCCAATTTTCCCGGTGGCGGTCCCGATTCACCATCATTATTATTGTTATTATTATTGTTGTTGTTGCAGGCACTTTTACTACCCTTTGGTTTGCGTTTTCGTGTCTAAAATAAAAAATAAAAAACGTTTAGTACATGATTTAGTCGAGACGCACACCGTGATAAATGGTATAAACTGGTATAAAACCGCATAAATTCTCAAATTTTTTAGTACTCACTTGTATATTTTCTTTTTTCATAGCTAATGGTCGATTCACACCATGCAATTTATAATATAGGCCACATGCGTTGCAAACGGGTTCGCCGCTAGTATTTCGCCGCCACAATGATGTCTTTTCCGATTGGCAATTTGTACACGATAATCCCATGCGACGTTGGGCACTCTATTTATTATATATAAAGATAATTATTTAGAAATATTTAATGGTATACATATAAAAATATTAAATCTTATAAAAAATATTTTTGTTTTACGCATCTAATTTATATGATTTAGTATAATAAAGCCAATAATTATTAATAATTAATTTAGTTAAATAAAGCAAAACAAAAACACATACCAAACGTCGACTAGTCTTTTCCTCGGTAGTTCGAGTTGGCAATGGATTAAATGCATAATAATTCTTATAGAAATCCGTATTCTGACCAGCGGCCACTGCAATAATTTAAAAAAAAAATCCAAAAATTAAAATTATAAATGAATGGTTTATGTTAAAAATATAATTATATGTTAAATGAATAACATTAATTATTTATTAAGCAATAATAAATTATAAACATTAATTGTGTAACCAATATATCTATTACGTATATAGTTTGGCGCGCTCAGTGTGAGGATTTCTATAAGTTATATATACAAATATTATATTTAAAAAAAAATAAGATAGGTTATGTTACTATTTATTTATACATAAACAACAAAAAAAATAATAATAAAAAAAAAGAGATAGAGAGAGATAAAAAAAATATAATTTACATTTACCAGCCGCCTTGGTTGCCTTACAAGCGGACGATTTATTCCGTTCATTTTATGATATAGGCCACAAGCGTTACATAAATAATGGCCGGTACCGTCACGACGCCATAATGGCGTTTGTACAGCTCCACAATTAACACATTCACGTCCTTCGATTAATAGATCATCATCTACAATGACTTTAATAATTTTTTGCAGGAATGGAAAAATTTTAGTTTTCTGTTCGATTTCATTTTTAAATATATAATTTGTAATATAAAGTTAAAATTCTCACATTGAACATAATTTAATAATAGATATTTTTGATATTGCGAATTTGTGTGTTAGTATTTAGAAAAAAAAAATAATGATAAAATATTATTGTTAATATTTAATTTAATCATTTAAATAATTTGTATACTAAACCGATTTTGATGATCATGATACTTTTGGTTGATAGCATCGAGCAATAAATATATAAGAGAAATCAAGTTGTGCAAATTTTATGGGCAGGTTTTTCCGAGGTTAATCTTATTTTATAGTTTTAATATATTTATATACACAAATTTAATCTTTTTCTATATTTAATCCATATATACGAGTACGTATCTTATAAACATATCGGCATAGTTATTTTATAGTTTATTGTTCTTGTTAGGCCTATACAGATTGCCAAAAGTAAAATAGATTAACCTCGGAATCTCTACCTGGTTCCTCTTATATATATTTTGCTTTATGTTGATAGCCACAAAACTGTGTAGTGAATTAATAATAACGAACGTATACAAATTGGCAGTGTGGCAGCACCGCACTATAGGAAAAGGGAGGTTGAAAAAGTGTAAACCTGGCGACATCGTCTCATTCGCACATTAAAATCGTTAAGGTATTAAAACTGTCAATTTAATTGAGAGAGGGACAAAATCCGGAAAGTTTACAAAGATTTCGAAGTAATAAATTCCCGAGGGTGCAAAATTCCGACGATACATAATCCTGAAAATACAAAATCCCGAGATTTCGACAGCCCGAGGTTCAAAATCTCACGGGAACAAAATCTCCAGGGACTGGGTTGGTGACATAATCTTGAAAAACAAAATCCCGCGGATCAAATTCCCAAGAGTCATCATCCCGAGGATACAAAATCCCGATGGTACAAAATCCCGAGGGTACAAAATCACGAGGGTACATAATTCCGAGGGACAAAATCCTGAAAGTACAAAATCCCGAATAAAATTGAATCCGCGCGGAATTCAATTTTATTCGAGATTTTCTCGGGATTAACAGAAATCAAAAGGTTTCCGAAGGTTTGTTTCATTTAGTTAATGATGATTATATAAAATGTACCGTCTAAATGTAAATAAATATGCTTTTTAAAAATTTAATGAAATTAGAAAAATTTGAATGATGAAATTTGATTGAACGGTTACTTATAGATGAATAAAAAAAATGTATATATCATAGTTTTGTTTTTTATACATCTTAATTAAGGCGTCTCTAACCGCTGACAAAAGTGTCGAGTGTCGACCAATGTTGGCCCAACGTGATATGATAAATGTTATTGCAATAGAATTTCGGAATTCCATCGAAAAATCTGTTCTAAATCATATTTTTACCATAGTAAACGATTTACCCGACTATTGGCCCGCAGCAAATATACCCGCAGCCTTTAGATACAATTCTTTGAAAAAACAAATATTTTCAACTAAATGGTATATTTCAAATGGAATTTTTATTAATTTTGTAAAATGAAATTCCCAAACAAGCGACGAACCTGATTTTATTGAATTAATACAATTTTGAATTTGTTTTTTTTTCGCAATAAAAACTGACCCATTGGTGATCAAACGTCAAAATGTGGTGACCAATCCTCCAAACCTAACGATTACCTAACGAAATTTAATAAAAACAATATGATTTTGTTGCAATGAGGTGCTACCCGGGAAATTTTTGTTTTGAATTTTTCATTATTTATTTACCGTTTAATCATAAGTGACCAAACGATAAAAACTAGTGACCAATCCTGACCAAGCGATGACCAAACTAATTCAATCATCACTTTTGCCAAAATCTTTAGATGGAGTGCTTAAAATGGCTGAGCCGTGTTGTGCGCATAGAAGTATATATAAAAAAGACGGGTCGAATATATATATAGATATTTACGTTTCGATGGATTCTAGAACATTCTTGCATAAAAAAAAAGTTTTTATACATAGATTATAACGAAAAACGTCATAAAACTTTGATCAAGGACCATTATTTTATATATTGGGGGTATAAATAAGTTTTGAGGTATTTTTTATAACTTCGAAGCTTTATTCAGAGAAATTGGTACAATGCATTTTATTCAAAGTATTATCGTCGCGTCGAAGAAAATCCTCGTATTTTGAGGCGATCCAAGAATCAGCCTAATTTATGGCTTCTTCGTAAGGGGTGAAGTGCGCAGTGAGTAATATCTGGTCGAATACGGCGGGTTGGGCATCCCATTGAAGCGCCTCCAAAGTTTCCTTCACGACTATTGCAGCATGTTGACGAGCGTTGTTGTGCTGAAAGATCACTTTGTCATGTCTTTTGGCATGTTGTGAGCGTTTGAGCTTCAATGTTCGGCCTACTTGCATCAATTGTTGGTGATAATGTTATCCAGTGATCGTTTCATTAGGCGGGAAGGGCTCATAGTAGGTCACTTTGAACTGATCCCACGAGATACACAACATTAGCTTCTTGTCATGAATAATCCCACGATTTTATACTCTTTGAGTTATCGTAGTGAATCCACTTGTCGTCCTCATCACGATTCGATGCAAAAAACGCTTCTGATTTTCTCTTTGAAGCAGTTAACACACATAAAAAACGGCGTTCGCCGTACTAATGGTCTTAAGACGGTTTTGAATCGCATGAATCATGGTCTAATAACGCAACAAATTCAGCGCCTTCAAACTTTACTGGTCTTCCTTCCCGGTGTTTGTCACTGGTGTCAAGATCGCCACTTTTAAAATGGCGGAACCAAAAAATATGTTGCTTACATTTCAGCGAAATTACACATACTGATTTCTAGAAATAATGACGCTTTAACATGAATATAGTTACAAGATGGCCCGATGCGATTTAATACTATTACGCCATCTTTTCTAATCTCTCATAACTTATTTGTACCCCCAATATCTGGTTTGCAAAACTTGAATTTATTGAAAAACCACAATTTGAACTGGAAAACTGCAAAATAGATTCCTTTATAAGGATAAAAAACCAATCGAAAATAAACAAAAAAGTAATAATCGACATTGGCTTCGAATTATCTAAATACTCTACCACCACATTGTCTACGTCAAAAGTGTCTACGCTATTTTCGACATCAACAAGTCGACAATTTAATTTTCATGTGGGGAGTCCGGGAAAAATCGTTTCAATATGTCGCATAATCGAGTTTTCCTGAACTCCCGTAATGAAAATTCAACTGAAATTCTTTCCAGAAGTGACCATCACTAAGACCTTTCATTTGAATCTTTTTCGGGTCATACAATTTTAATCGGTAAATTTATAGAAATTTTCAAATTTTGTGTATGCGATTTGTTCAAACGAGTTTTTATGGACTCCCCACATGAAAATTGACCTATATTTTTTTCCAGGTGTGACCATTACTGAGAGCTTTAATTGGAAACTATTTCCAGATATGATATTTTTAAAAATTTTCGTTAAATTTTTTCAAATTTTAGGTGTGCGATATATTCAAACGACTTTTCCCGGATATCGACATTTATAGATATTTTTGGCTGGCCATTTCTTAGTTACCTTTAATAGTAGGTTTACAAGACCAAATTGTTTTTTTATTCAACCATAGTAAAATTGAAATAAATATGTAAAGTATTCCTACTATTATTTTATGTTAAGGGCAGGTTCACATATGCGATCAAAAAATGATTCGCGAATCAAAGAAAAATCAAATCATTGAAAACATACAAATTTCCCCGCCCGAAATGTAATAATTTTAACTTTGGGCAAATTTTGATCGCATAATAAAAAAAAACATAATAAAAAAAAACAAAATTATGAGTAAAATGATGCTCATTGATTGGCTTGATTCGCGAATCATTTTTTGATCGCATACGTGAACCTGCCTTAAAGGAGAGTATGTCAACTTTAGATGTAAAAACTATAGTTTCGTTATTTAAATTTTCGCGTATTACAAAATTTACATGAATTTATAAGTTTGAATGGTCGGTAATTTATGAAAATACTTTTATCATTTTCTGCACAAATAAATTTGCTCCTTTTCGAAGAGTTTGGGATGTAATAAACAAAAACTTGCTGAAACATTATTTGCCTGGTAAAAACATAACCATTGATAAACAATTAGTACCATTTAGAGGGCCGAGTAGTCTTCCGTCAGTATATCCTGTCGAAGTCCGACATATATGAGGCGAAGATTTTTTTGATCTGTGATAGCACTACCATAGTTATCCTCTGTACGGTATTCCTCACTTAGGACAAGAAGAGTCAGAGCGAGGAAAAAATGTGGGCCATAAAATCACAAAATTTGCTATCGATGGGACTAACATGTGTTGGAACTCTTCGTTAAAATAAAGCGTGCATTTTAAAAGAGTTTCTTCCACACAAACGGAAAGAAGTAGAAACAAGTATGTTTTGGTTTCGAAAAAATATGACGTTGGCTAGCAATGTATCCGAAAAAAATGTGGGCAGTTTTGTTAATTTCATCTATGCATCATGATGACGAATTATATGAAAACTACAAAAATTAGCCATCGATTATATTGTACAGGGTGTCCGCCGGGAAGGTATACTACTTTGTTTTGCCTCCATTTTGGTAAACGTTAGTCTTGACAGTTCATATTTGGCAATCGTGAAGTAAACAAGTGGCAAATTCATTATGGAAAAATATTCGATAAACCAACGTGTTTTAATCGTTAAAACATTTTATCAAAACCAATCATCGATTACTGTGACGATGAGAAAAAATCATAATGAGTGACGAGGCACATTTTCATTTAAATGGATATGTGAATAAACAGAATAGTCAGTTCTGGGCAATGGAAAACCCTCAAATTATTCATCAGTCACCTTTACATCCATTAAAAGTGACAGTCTGGTCTGCCATTTGGTCAGGAGGAATCATTGGACCTTACTTCTTTGAAAATGAAAACGGCGTAACGGTAACTGTGAATGGGGAGCAATATCGTGATAGGATTGAAAACTTTTTAACGCCACAACTGCATGCTTTGGGCTTGATTAAGATGTGGTATCAACAAGACGGTGCCACATCGCATACAGCCAGGATTACAATGGAATTACTGCGAGAACTCTTTCCACAACAAGTTATTTAAAAAAATGGTGATGTTGATTGGCCTCCACGGTCGCCTGATTTGACTGCTCCGGACTTCTTTTTGTAGGGATATCTAAAAAGCAAGGCGTATGCAAACAAACCAGAAATGCTTGAGCAACTTAAACAAAATATTCGTGATGAAATTAATGAAATACCGCGTGAAATGTGTGAGAATGTAATGAAAAATGTGCTCAAAAGGGCTCGCATTTGTGAGGCTAACAGAGGCGGACATTTATTTGATATTGCATTCCATACATAATTGCCGATATTAAATAAAACATTTATCAATATAAGATCCATTCTCTTTCATTTAATCAAAAATTATAAACAAACAAAGTAGTATACCTTCCCGGCGGACACCCTGTACTACAATTGTACGAAGGATGGAGTTGATACTCTGGATCAACTGCACATTCATTTTCTGTAAAGCGTAAATCGGTCGTAGCGGCCATGGTAATCTGGCAAAACTTTAATTCACATTGGAATAAGAAAAAAATAAACTTACACAGAAAACTATTTTTGAAGCAGTTGGTTCGTGTTATTTCGCAAATACAACGATGAACTCAAATGTAATTGACAGAGGACACAATTGTGACAATCGAGAAGGTTTCATGCAATACAGAGAGTGCAGTATCAATCGATTCGGGTTCAAAAACAAACGTTCGTCGTCGATGTTACAAGTGTCCTAATAATATAATTCAGAAGACAACTCAGGGGCTAAGCTATTAAGTTCGACGTTCATTTTTGACGGGTATCTCAAAAGAGAAAAGAATAATAAAAATTTCATACATTTTTCTTTTTTCTTCTGTTGTCTACTATAGCAAAACGATATCCTTCGAAAATGAATTTCGAATTCAATAATTAGGCCCCAGATTTGTAATATGTCAATCGCAATATTTACAAAAAACACACAGAAAAACTTGTAATACGAATACCTTTTATATTTCGGGATTAGAGAACAAAAACAAATATTAATCATCGAAAATCGCTTTATTGTTTTTCAAAATATTCCCCTTGAATATCTATGCACTTTTGCATGCGTTTGAACCAATTGTCGAAGCACTTTTTCCACTCTGATTGAGGTATCTCCAAAACATGCATTCTGAACGCAACAACTGCTTCTTCAGGTGTCGAAAAACATTGACCTCTCAGTTTGTTTTTTACGAACGGGAATTAAAAGAAGTCATTTGGTGACAAGTCAGGACTATACGGCGGATGACTCATTAAATCGATGTTTTGAGTGCTCAAAAATGCAGTTGTTTGAGCCGATGTGTGAGAGCTCGCATTGTCGTGGTGAAGAGTGGTCCGTCTTCGACAGTTGATTTTAAAACAGGCGATCATTTGCTTGGGGGGCGAAGTCCGAGATTCATACCTCCTCGCCGGTGCTCCCTGGGTAACGCTAAATGAATCAGGCGGTGTAGTGGAGACGAGCAGACTAAATCCTGTTTATAGTCATGGACACTACATGTCAGGGCGGGTTATTGGCGCCCTAAAACCAATACCAAACCAGCGTCTGTTCTCCATGTTAGGAGCGGCTGAAGCGGGTGTCTGTCTTGTATCAAGCGGCTCGCTATATAAATGTGTTCAAGGTAGGACTGGATGTCTTAAGATTCTCACCAGTACGTGACCCACACACGTAACAAGCGGGTTGAGCGGCCGCCAACAACCTTCCCTCATAAAAACCATTTAAATTATGAACCCTAAACAAAGGCCTCGGATTACCATATCGGATTCATTACAAACTCGGCCTCGGAAATTGTACAAGGACAACGCTTTCCAATAAAGTGTTCCATCAACAACCAGCCGGTGTGCGTCGTAGAGGAAGACCCCGACTGCTCTGGCGTGACGACGTCGAACAAGATCTACAGGCACTAGGATGTCGAAACTGGAGGTCGAGAGCGATGGACCGAGACGGCTGGAGGACCATAGTGCGGGCGGCAAAATCCCTTCATAGGATGTGAAGCTAGAGAGAGAGAGAGAGAGAGAGAGAGAGATCATTTGCTTGCAAGTGATTCGTGTGCGAACAACTTTTGTTGGATTCGGCTCATCTTGAAACACCCATACAGTCGACTGCTGTTTACTTTCGGGCTCATACGCGTAAATCCACGATTCATCACCTGTCACTATGTCGAGCCACGAGCCTTTTTTTGAGCGATTGACAAATTGTGTGGGATCCAACGCGAACAAATTTTTTTGACATTCAAATGTTTATGCAATATTGAATGTATGCTGGTCTCACTAATGCCTAAGGTTGTCTCAATCTCACGATAGATCACATGATGATCTTGCAATATCAGTTCGCGCACAGCATCAATGGTTTCCGGAACAACAACTGATTCTGGACGACCTTCACGAAATTCGTCTTGGAGTGAACTACAACCTCGATTGAATTCACCATACCATCGATAAACACTGGTCCTTGATGGAGCTTCATCGCTAAAAATTGAATTAAGTTCATCCATGCACTCTTGCTGCCTTAATCCACGTCGTAAGTTGTAAAAAATAATCGCATGAAAATGTTCACGATTTAATTTCATTTTTTCGCCGAGATGTTGAGTTAATGAGTGCTGTAAACAACACAAATAGCGCTCGAATGTCAAAACGTTCTGAGTACGTATAATCTCAAAAATGTCAAACTTTACGATAGAGCTGTCAGTTGCCAGATTGCAACACTAGGGTTGTCCAATCCCGAAATATAAGAGGCAACCCTCGTATGCACACATTACCAAAACAAATATTTTTAATAATTTATATTAGTAGAATTTGAACTGAATAAATGAATTAAAAATTAAAAAATTTGGATTGTTGTCGTTAAATTTTTACTTGTGTATAAAAGTCACATCTTAGTAGGATGTGCCAGTAAATTCACTTAGTAGAAATAAAGTTAAATTAATTGAATTAAATTAATTAATTAACTCAGTATTAAATTTGGGGAAAAATATTAAAATATAAAATTACTAACTAATTGATCAGTCAGGTGTCTGTAACCGGGTCGATGTCTTCATTACGAATAAAAATGTCCTACGTGTTTGTCCTATGTTACTAATGACAGTGGTTCTTAACCTTTTTTACTCTCTCTCTCTCTCTCTCTCTCTCTCTCTCTCTCTCTCTCTCTCTCTCTCTCCTCCCTCTATCTCTCTCTCTCTCTCTAGCATTTACATCCCGTGAAGGAATTTTGCCGCCCGCACTATGGTACTCCATCCGTCTCGGTCCATCGCTCTCGTCCTCCAATTCCTACTACATCCTAATACGAGTAGGTCTTGTTCGATGTCGTCACGCCAGCGTAGTCGGGGTCTTCCTCTACGACGTACTCCGGCTGGTTGTTGATGGAACACTTTGTGAATCATTCGTTGTTGTGGGGACCTTGCAACGTGGCCGAGCCATCTCACTCGATTAGATTTGATGAAGCCGATAATATCGCTACCTCCGAGAAGTTGCTTTATTTCGTGGTTCATGCGAATCCGATATTCATTGTTTGCAACTTTAATAGGACCAAAAATTGAACGGATGACCTTCCTTTCGAAGGTAGATAATAATCTACAGTCGTTAGAGGTCATGGTCCAGCTCTCGCTTCCGAAAGTCAGCACAGGTCTTATGAGTGTTTTATAAAGTGCGTAAATACCTATCGCACGACTGCGATAGGTGTTTAAATCGCAATAATTTTGATTGGGCGTAGAAAACTCGTTGTCCGGCAGCGATTCGGGCTTTTATTTCTGCCTGCATATCATTCAAGGATGTTATAAGTGACCCGAGGTATTTAAAATTTTCAACGCTGTCAAAGTTATGGTCGCCAATTTCGAGATTTGCCATGGAGATGTTCCTGGGTGTTGTTAAGAATTTCGTTTTGGTACTGCTCACCTCCAATCCAAGTCGTATTGCGCAGCGATTGAGCGGTATGAAACTGTCCTTGATGTCGCTAGGTCTTCGGCCAAGAAGCACGATATCATCTGCATATCCAAGAATTTGGCCTGATTTATTGAATATACAACCGGACAAGTGGTGCAGTGGTTAAAGCTTCGGCACTTGGACCGGGAGGTACTGGGTTCGAATCCCACCAGAGGCTAGATGCAAATCGAATTTTCATCATCGATTACAATCGGTGATGTTAATAAACATAACTAAGACCCTCTGATGGCGAGCAGAATTAAGCGCCGACCCACCGTCCATGTCAATGTACAGGTTGACATGGAGCTTGCAATGTGCGGGTGGTATACTGTAGTTGTGTGAGTAGGTGAATAAGTGAATAGGTGAATGGGTTAATGATGTGGCGTGAATGCGTGGTATCACAATGGGCCAAAAATGGCCTAAGTGTCAACCACTGAAGCCTATTGAATATACAGCGCGAAGTTTGAATGTTGCTTTTCCTCACTACGTACTCAAGCGCCAAATTGAACAGCACAGGCGCGAGTGCATCTCCCTGTCGAACACCAGATATTATTTGAAAAGAGTCTGATACAGTCCCTTCTATTACAATTCTACATGCATATCCAGACGTTGTTAATTTACAAACAAGTTTCTCTGGAATACCTAGGCATATGAGTGCGGCCAAAAAGGTTTTTTTTACTCGCGGCCCACCAAATAATTCACATTTTTTTTGTGGCTCCCATTTTTTAAATAATAATTTGTATTTGTGAAATTATCTATAATAAATTTATTTGTTTTTATTATTCCTTTATTTTTTTTATATACAGTATAATACTAGCTGTTGTCCGCAACTTCGTTCGCGTGATTTTCAATTGAATGCGATAATATATGTATTTAGTACAAATCCCCGCATGCATTCAAATGCTACACAAAGAAAGAAAATGTTTGTTTATAATTCTGTTTATTGAAGTCCTTTTAGATACAAAATATTTTTTGTTTTTCCGTCAGGTATGTACACAAATAAATCAAACGGTTCCAACACGTGAGCATGCCACATACAGCTGTCCATGTGAGAAGTCCATGTGAGATTGTGCTTGTGCTTTTTGATGGTTGCAAATCCGAGTCGTACCGTAAACTACAAACGTTTTAATTCTAACGGCCTATCTGTTCGATTCGTGGCAACAGTATTTCTTCTGGCTTAAATCTTCCACTTAAAATTGTAGCTTTGACGAAATTGTTCATCATCCTTTTCACTAAAAACCTGGTACGGTAGCAGAGTCGTGGTAGATAGATATATAAGCACAGAATGATAGGCACGCCAATTTTCTGTGCGATATTTAGGAACATTTTGTAAATCAATTCGTCTGTGGTTGCTGTGAGTTTACAGAAGTTTGATACATTGTATGGATTCGTAAATTGCTATTTTACCATTTCCAATATCCAACGATTGTTTTGCGAAACGTTGTGGATGCATTATGTTGTAGTGGTATACGTATCGTCATAAAACTGATAATTTGACACATGTATTAAATTTATTAACGGCTGTTGAACGTGTTATAACTGGTAAAGTTTGTCGAAAATTATCAGATAATAAAATGAATGCGCCACCGCTGATAATTTTCTCTCAAATGTTTTAGTGTTCCATATGAAGCGCTTGCAAAGCTTTTTTGTGTGAGCATGAATGCAGTTGCATGATTGCAGTTTCAGTGCTGAATGTGCTATTCGAACACCATTCAAAAAAGTAAATTCTAGATTATGCGATTGAGAGTGCAATATGTTTTCGTGATTTTATAGTTGCCAAAATAAACGAAATGAGAAAAGTACTGCTTGTGACTCCGGGCGCATCTAGGAAATTATATCCATCACGTTGGCTTGTAATAACATGCATAATTCGCTAAGCGTTGTTCTGAAACCAAGTACTGTAGATTAGTTTGAACAAAGTACCCAATCCTTTGACATGAAACTATCTCTGTTGTTGCTAATCACAATCGAAAATGTCGTTTGCAGATCCACTCGGTCCAATCATTCTTAATTGAATCAGTGCTTTGATAGTGACTATGCGTCATTTTACACGTTTGACACGATTGGGTGGGAATCGAACTTGCTGTGGTTGAGAAGTGCCCCAGTATACATCGTTTTTGAGAAGATTTAATTCTCGTCAAGGTTCCTGATAAGTGGCACATGCTTGGCCGTTAAGAGTTCTTAACTCTTGGAAGGGTGTCGGTTCACGTGTGTTTATTACAGTGTGGGTAATGTACGCACGGCCTAAGCCGTTGGTTCAATATAAATTGGGATGTCAATCAACTGTTTCACCGTGTTTGCAACGTTAAAACATTTTCACTGATTCATTCCATGTGTTTACTACACTTGGTACTTTAGAGTAAAAAAGCGTCTTTGCAAACATATGTGATTTCGTTTCTCTAACTACAGCTTTGTAGTCATCAGCTGGCATTTGTTCAAAGGCAGTTCTAACCAATCGAATTAGTTCTTTGTGTTGATCGAATAAAGTTTGTAAAGTACGACAATTTCTAGTTTAAAATAGATTTGAACAAATTTGTAGTTTTCGTTCGGCAGTGGTAGTAGTGATAAATTTGCCATTGAAAATTCCTTGAATGTTGGCATGTAATTCTTGCGCACGATATTTGTTGCATCGAACAATGAAATTTGGAAACACGAATTGTAGTTTCTTATATTTGCCAGAAAATGCATTCCACTAATTTTATATAAACCCTTTTCTAAACTTACTCCCGAGGAAAAACATAACATATAACTGATCTATAACACAATCAATTGTTTTGTATGCTGAAAATGACATCGCTATCCACATTATAGACGCAATTAGTATAATTAAGTATCAAAATCCACCATCTCGACTTGCGAATAATCAATAAAGGCGAAAACTCCGAAAATGACACTCATATCGGCATTATCGTCGTAGATAGTAGTTAGGTAACAAAATAACACGGTCGCCCCCTCTCTTCATCACGCCTTGCGAAAAACAAGTCAGTGACGTAAGCAGTACCCGGAAACCCCGAAAATGAGACCCATGTCGGCATTATAGGCGTAGATATTAGAAGGAGGTATACTAAAAATGACACCGCCCCTATCTCGCCTCGCACAAAACAAAATTTCTCCATCTCGTATCTTAAAACGGATGCCATATTCCTAATTAGCACTCCCGAAAACCACGAAAAACGCATCGTTGGAGAAAACCAAAATCATGTGCCGAATTTTTGTTGATACAAATTTTCTTGTCAAAAAACTCTGTTTCCGTTTAAATTTTGAAAATCTGATTTGGACCGGTATCGTTGCAAAATTAATTTAGAGTCTTTTGTGTTTAGTAATTTCTCTGGACCGTTTTCGGCCAAAAAAATACAGAATGACTCCTCACAATCCATAAAATACATATATAAATTTTTCTTGAAATCGGTGCAGTAGCTCTTGAGCTTATCGATCGAAAATGATCATATGATGATCATTAATACTTTACAATTTGGTGTTACGGTTCTCGCATATTTGCATTTATTTCTTCTGTGATATACAAAGTTGTATGTAGGAAGAAATAAGAAATAATTATAAAAAAAACTAAATCAGAAAACTTTATCTTTCTTATTTCACTTTTCAAAACGGTATTCGGTTATACATACATCAATTTTCTTTTTATTGTATTCTGAAGGAAATTTTGAAAAGTTTGGTGGCCTCCGGCAAACTTCTTACTACTTTACGCATCATGCCAGCCTACACTGGACATGGAAGATGCGTCGGCCCATGAGTTTTGCACGCCGATAGGGGGTCGTAGTTGTGTTCTTTTTAATCACAGATCGTAATCTGTGGATGAAAATTTCCTTTTGCATCCAACCCCTATCGGGATTCGAACCCTGTACCTCTCGATCTAAACGCCAAAGCTTTAACCACTGTGCCATTTCGTCGGTGGGACAAATAAATCAAATTTCAGATTTGCATGGTCTCGGATCGATGAAAGTTATAAAGCGCGGCAAATTTTTTAGTGACCAAGAAGTTTAAATTAAGTTGATTGCTCAACATGCAAAATAATTATAATAAACCAATAAAAGTTAAAAGGTACGTTTTATACATAAAAAAGTGAAAGCGTTCTACTATTAACAAAACTATAAATTTATATACAACATGACTAAAAAATTAGAATATGTGAGCGAGTCATCAATATACAAATAATTTTATTTTTTTTTTAAGAAACACCCTGTCGGTCGCACAATAAAATTTTCTACATATATCGCGTATAAACCTATCACCAATAATAACAATAATTATATATTGTTGTGAATTATTTTCAGGAAATGAGTCAATTTATTATAAAAGCTCGAGCACACAATGTGCAGCACATAGATAATTTAGTTGTATACGCGGCCATATTGTTTTGAATAAAATAAAATTTTTATATAAAAAAAATTTTGTACAAAACAATATTGGTGGTGGTGATATTATGTGCGGCCCCTATTTCCTTTATTTTATGTTTTTCCAAACTATTTTACAGTTATAACATTACAGTACTGGCCATTTTAGATAACGCACTATCAACATATTATTCGTTATACAATATGGACACAAAATAAAATTGGGGGAAAATATAATTTACATATATAATTTGTGACACATAACCTATACATCTATAGTTTTAGCGAATTATATACGTACATGTCGTAAAAACAATTTTTTTTATAATTAAGTGTATGTTTCTCAACTCAAAAGTTTATCATCATCATATAACGTCGTCGCGTATTATAGAATGAGAGAAAACCTCTAACAGGTCAAAATAAATTTTAAATTAAATTTAAAATAACAAAAAAAATATTATTATGGATCATTAATATTAGATTTTGATAACTGAAAATTAAATATTTAACCTTGAACATATTTGTTAAATAATAATAATAATTTTTTTTTTTCAAAACATGACACTTACTTTTTGACAGTGATGCGGACGCTGACGGAAACATGACATTATCGGACGGTGTCGATGAATTTCGACTACTAATCGTTGATAAATTCGATGAACCGGTATACGTTATCGTACTCGTTTCATATTGATAAAATGATGATGGCGTTTCCGATTGGGATGACACGACAGATGGTCCGCCATAATTCGACAGTGTACTATATTGATTAGTTGTGCGACCGTTTGCACCGTACGATGATGAATTGGGCGATATAAATCGATCGAATGCGGGTAAAACACCTTTCGGACTTGATGCCTCATCAATATAACTGGAGCTAAGCGTTGTGGGCCACATTTGCGTTCGATCATGTATCGGACTCGTATTTAAATATTGCATACCACTATTTGATGACGGTGTATATGTCGATCGGGTGTATAACGGGCTAGAACATAATAAAAAAATATAAAATAAAACAAAAAACATTAATAAATTCCTAATTGAAATCTATACGGCATGAAAAATAAAAAATAAAAATGTGTGATCATGAACTATTATTTTGTCTCGACCACCATGCTCAATATACAAAATAAAATAAAAACTATATATGTATGTTTAAATTGTGCTGAGTTTTGTAAACATGAAATTAATATTTTTTTTAACAAATCATAAACATTTCGTATGTATAACAACATTATATAATAAATACACATATATCTCACATATCTCGGAATCTAGTTTTGATTAGGTGATGATCGCGACCACGCATCTTCCAAAATTCAGGAGTCATGTCATATATAATATACGATTATAGCAACAAAATTTTTCGAGGGCCACCGCACACTGCAAGGGATGTTTATATTATTTATGTATTTATGTTTTCGTCAAAGCATAATGGTATGAATAATCAAAACAATATATGTATATATTTTATGATCAATCGAGCTGTTGTGCGCGATGATACTGTTCGCGAAAATAAAAAATAATAATATCCGGCAGGTCAATCTGTTTATGTTTATACAACATATATATGTACGAGGAGACTGCAAGCACAGTACTAAGCATAAATTGTGCATCGCCGTTGCGCGACATGCATAGCGTAGCGTAGGTAATAAACATATGAATTTATGCATTAATAAACGGAAGCTGAATAACTGGTATGGGGCCAGCAACAAAAGCATAATATAGTCTTCAGGCACATACTCGCATATTCATTCATTAAACTTTACAAAATCATTTCTTTATGGTTAACTCATTATGTTTCGGTTTAAATTTTTCTTATTTTCTCTGTCTTTTTATGATTTTGTATCGCTTCTTAGAAGAACAAACAAATTCATTGTGTGTGTACATATATTAATTTCATTTCGTCACATACTTATATTACATATTAGGTTTTTATGCAAAAAAATATGTTATTTATGTTTTTTTTTTTTTTTTTGTATGTTGAATATATACGAGCGTATTATTTAATGAGAAATGACAGTGCATTGACAGTGCGAGCATACGCATACATACATTGGATTTATGTTTAACAATTTGGTGTACACAACATTTAGTTACATTACGCAGCATAATATTAACTACATACATACTCCTGTGGGGAAAAAATAGTAAGACTTTGTTCATAATTTTAAAATTCTTTATTTATTTCTCCAAATCTTTTTTGTCACCCATAAAGTAATCCCCCCCCCCCCCCCCCGGCCTCAATACACTTGTGCCAACGTTTTTTCCAATCCTCGAAACAGTTGTTAAAGTCAATTTCCGGAATGACTAACTATTTTTTGCCCACAGTAGTATATGCATAATTAAATTTAAACAGCTTTATTCACTTCGCCAATCAATTATGCTTGGGTAACAAAAATTTTGGCAACCCTAAAATTATGCGCAACACAATTTAACACAGTCACAAAAGTGCGACAAACAATTATTAGAAATGAATTCAGGAAAGAAGAATTGTACTACAAACAATTGTACACAGAAACAATTGTACACTGAACAATTCATCGAAAAATCAAATATGCGAAAGAAAGAAACAATTCATCGAAAAGACTCGTAATGATCGGTGTGAAGTATTTAACGTTAATAAAAAGTGTAGCTAATAAACTTTTTAACAAAAAGTGTTGACTCAAAATGTGTAGCTTCACAAATTTTCAAAAAGTGTAGCTGGGAAAAAAACAGTTTGAAATTCGAAACACGTGGTTTAATTTAAATTATGCATTAAAAGTAAATAATAAATATTGAAAATCAAAGTACTACAAAAATAAGTTTATATGTATACTTTATAAAAAAAATTGTTAAAAATATTTTAATTCAAAAAATCATCGGAACAATGGTTGCCAAGTGTGGAATTTAGTGTTTTTAGCTTGAGATGGTATCTGGAATTGGTAAAAAAAAATTCAAGACAATTTATATGCTTCCACGTGTAGGGCCATGCCGCCAATCACAACATCCAGATTGTCTTGAAATTTTTTTTTTACAAATTCCAGATCCAGAGTTAAAAGACTCGTACGTAATTTTTCTTTTTGCCGAGAACATCAACAGCTACACAAATATTGCCATCACAGTAAGTTATACAGCGACAATCATTCATTCTCCACTTCCACCTTTGTGAAGTTAGCCCGTAAAATCATCCCGTAAAATGATTATAGTTAAGTATGGCAACACCATTGTATATTTAAGAAATTATAATGAAACTATAACTATCACGATATAAAAATTTAACGAAAGTAAGAAAAATCATTATGAAAAATAATACACGAAATGGCGGCCATTATAAATAAAAACCGATCAACAAATTTTAACTTGCGCTATATATAGCTATAGTGTATAGTTGACATGATGACAAAATAAAAAATAACATAATTTGTATATGAACGAGTGGGTTTGTTTATATAATAAGTAATAATTGAATTTGTAAACAACAAAAATGTCACAAAAATTTGGTTTCTTCTAAAAATTGTCAAAACTCCAGATTAATTAATATTTAATAAATACACTAACGAATATAAATTACTGTGCACTTCAAAGTACTGTGGTATAGGGGATTGACCTGTTTATACAACAAGTGGCAAAATAATTCTATGATTTAGAGCTCCGCTATAGCCGTCTGAGTTCCTAGTAGATGCCCATTACAGAAACCGGTTTATATAGGTTTTGTAGTTCAGGGATTGTCCTGTTTAAATAATAAGAGGCAAAAGATTCTATGAATTAGAGCCTCGCTATAGTCGTTTGAATTTTAATGACAAGAGGCAACAAAATTCTTTGTTTTAGAGCTCCGCTATAGCCGTCTCAGTTCCTAGTAGATGTCCATTTCCAGAAACCGGACTATATAGGTTTTGTAGTTCAGGGATTGGCCTGTTTAAATAGTAACAGGTCAAAAAAATCTATGATTAAGAACTTCGATATCGTCGCCTCAATTTAAATAACAAGAGGCAAAAAAATTCTTTGATTTAGAGCTCCGCTCCCGACAAACAATCTCTCGCCGTACAAGCTACATCGGTCCCATTATACCCGACACTCGGATAAAATTTAAAAAAAAATCCACGAGTTTCTAAACGAAAACGAGACGAGACAAAAAAGAAACTACATCGGTCCTATTTTACCCGACACTCGGATAAAATAAAATAAAAATAATCCTGGTGTTTCTAAACGAAAACGAGATGAGACAAAAAAAATAAAAATAAAAATTATTATTTTTGCAATGTGAACCCCTGCACAAAAAATAATCCACGAATTTCTAAACGAAAACGAGACGGGGCAAAAAAAACTACATCGGTCCCATTTTACCCGACACTCAGGTAAAATTTAAAAAAAATTATCCACGTGTTTTTAAACGAAAACGTGCCGAGACAAAATCAAAATTTTTATTGTTACAGGTGTTCGCAATACATTGAGATTTTTTAATAACATAAAACAAAAGAACATACAAATTCCGCCAAAATTTTGTTTATTTATAAGTGTATGTGTGTGTTGCCGTCATACAATTATGTCATACATTTTTTTTATTAATTAGATGCGCTTCAAAAATATTTCTTAGCGGATGTTCGAAAATTTTTGATAGTATATTTTGTGGAAATCAAAGGAAAATTTATTGTTGTGTTAACTGGTTTAAAGATTTTTATAGTGTTCCAAACCAAGGTGAGTTTTCGTTTTTTATATTTTAAGAAAATTAAAAGTACTAGATATTGTAGTGAAATTCTTTACAAGTATCTGTGAGTATTTGGGTATTCGTCGGTAAATTTTATTTAATTTTACCCGAACATGTTATTCCATGTTGCTTACATGCCACTTTTAATATGTTTGTAAAAAATTTAGGACTAGATAGTATAACTGTTTTTTGTTGGTAATCTATTTAAAATTATCGAGTAGTTTCATTTAGAAAATAATTAAATGTGAGAATAGTTTTGGTTATGTTTTTAGATCTCATTAAAAAAATTTCGGATATTTCTCCATAGATTTACCTGACGCGTGAAATTTATTATGAGCAGTGACCGATTATTTATCGTTATCACTTTCAATCGATTGTTGAAAATTTAGGACTAATATAAATGATTTATTGTTGGTAACGATTTAAAATTATATCTAAGGTCCCGTGTTTTCTATAAAAAAAAAAAAATATTTAGAAAATAGCTTTTGTAATGTATTTAGAGCATAGAGAAAATATCAGATAATAGTCCTTTGTTTTACCTGACGCGTGAAAACTATTATTAACAGTGACCAATTACCTATTTAGTTATGTTTGTCAAGATGTAAAGTTTATATTTTAAGCGTATAAGTGTTCTTATTAAATGTTCTTGTTAAATTATTTACATATACTAATACATGTATATACATATATTTATTTTCCAGAAGTATCAAAACTGATTTTTTGCGGATCATTCTCTATTATTAAATTTAATAGAGCTCGTGGTCAAATATATGGCAAGGGATTGCAAATTAGCCATGTCCAAACTAAAAAGGCCGTACAGGAATACCTGAAAAGATCAGCGATGAACAAATCCCGTACACAGGAAATTAAATAAATTTTAAATTAATATCAATATGATATTAAATTGTAAATCAGATATAATATTTTATAAATACCGTAATAAATACATGAATTAATATCTGAATTAAAATATTTTCCCTATAGTTTTTCTCACAGTAAGTGCTCGCTCAAATTTACCGAATATTTTAAAAAACAATCTCGATATTAGTCGTGATAAATCCCTCAATTAAGCCCGATATATCTCTTCAATATTGACCAATTATTTATTGATGGGTTCGTCAAGCAAATAACCATAACATACGCCAATATAAGGCTTAACATAACACGGGATAAAACACTGTAAAATACCCACATCGGACTTCGTTCGGAAATTTTGCCTGACTAAGGTGTTCCGGAAATCAGGTATTTCATGGTACCGTTGTCAGACAATCACCGACTCGGTCGTCAGTCCATGTTTAGGTAATTTTTGGACTCAATTATTAAAATTGTTTGTCGGGGCTATAGCCGTCTGAGTTCCTAGTAGATGTCCATTACAGTAACTGGTTTATATAGGTTTTGTAGGTCAGAAATTGGCCTGTTTAAATAATAAGAGGCAGAAAAATTCTATGATTTAGAGCCTCGCTATAGTCGTTTAAATTTACACTTACGGACAATACAGTTCACAAGTTTTAATAAACGTCGGTTTTTTAATACCATCCCTGTAAGATGGAAGTAATTATAATAATTATTTTAATTTCTTAAATACTTAATCTAAAGCCTTGGACTGCGGTCCGATTCGCGACTTATTTCAAATAAGTTGACTTATTCGAAATGGCGGCTTGAAATAAGTATGTAATCTGCGGGTCCAATTCAAATCGAGATTTATTTGAACATAACCCTGCATTTCATTAATTGACAATTGAAAGTTCACAGTTCTAATAATTATTGGTGTTTTTTATTGTTTGTGGAAACATAAATTACACATTTGAAAATTTATTAAAATGGAAAATCGTCGGCGTCAAATGATGTTACTCCAAAATCATCAAACATGATGTAGAAATACTGATGTATTTGGAAACGCGTCTTATGCAAAGAGTGTGTATCCAAAGTATTTATTATTTGATTCGTATATTTGCTAGTTCATATTTGGTCTATGGTTTGAAATATTGTACAACCAACTTTAGTTTTGGGATTATATCTAAAATTATAAGAGGGAATACCAATTTGGCAAAAGAACATTTGAGAGTTAGTTTTATTACGTTTAAAAAGTACTAGAATTGGTACCAGGCAAACGTTAATGCCATCAAACGGAAATAGAACTTATAACGTTTCTCAACAAATTATACATTTATTTTTCTACTGTTGTTGTATTATCACGGCTTAATTCTATTACGAACAAAAAATATATGAAATGTCATTTTTGTGGAAATTCTCCAAAATAAGTCAAGAAACTCAACAATAAGTCTGCTCATGAGGTGACTTATTGAAGACTGTCAAATAAGTCAGTCTACACAAAATAAGTCATAAATTGGACCGCAGTCTTAGTAAAAAACAATTTGTTTTAATCATAATATTTTACTTCGTGAAATATACTAACAAATAGACATGATTGAACGTGAACAGTTTTGTCTTAGTGTTAAAAAAATGAAGATGCAAAGAATTCTGTGAAGTTAAATATTGCGTAGTACTATAAAAATTCGAGATAATTGTTTATTTTGAATTTTTGTTTGGTTTTGTTAAGTATTTAGTGTAAATTTTATTTTTCAACGAACACATTTACCATGACGCGAAAAATCAGTGTAATTTTAAAAAACTGGGTTATCATATCGAAAAATAGCAGCCAAACATAACGTATCTGTTGGTATGATAACAAAAATTAAAAGCGAGTTTGAAGTTGTTTGTAAATCAAACCCAGGAGGGCGTCCAAAGAAGCTGAGTCCTATAATAGAGCGCAAAATAAAACGTTTGATCACAGCAGGTGCCACAAATACTGCAACTGAAACAAATCAAGTACTAAAATCGGAAATCGGATTACATGTGCATGATAAAACAATCAGAAGATCGTTAAAAAAGGTTGGCATGATTGCCAAAAATAAGGTAAAAAAACCATACTTATCAGCAAAACATAGACAACTGCGTCTACTGTTCGCAAAAAAAAATATAAACAGTTCACGATAAATGACTGGAAAAAGGTAACATGGTCAGATGAAACGAAAATTAATCGTATTGGATCTGATGAGCGACTTTGGACCTGGGTTGATAAGAATATTGGAGTGACTAATAGAAATATTTGTCAAACGATGTAATTTGGTGGTGGCTCATTGATGGTTTGGGGATGCTTTAGGAATAATCAACTAGGTATTTTACAAAGAATTCGAGGTTCAATGACAGCTAGTGATTATATAACCATTTTAGAAGATTCATACTTGCCTAGTTTGAATATATTTGGGATTGAGCCGGGTAAACATGATATATTTATGCATGATAACGACCCAAAACATAAAGCCAAAATTACTACAGCTTGGTTAAATGATAATGGAATCAAAGTTCTTGATTGGCCGGCCCAATCCCCGGATATTAATCCCATTGAACACCTTTGGGCGATGCTTAAACGAAAAATGATTTGCAGCAAGGAGCCTTCAAAAACAATCGATGAATTATGGGAACATACGTTGGAAACATGGAATTGTATCTTTCCTCACATCCTCACAAATTTAGTAGAAAGCCTTCCTAGAAGAATAAAAGCGGTGATAAAATCTTAAGGAGGGTACATGAGGTATTAATATTGGGTAACAATCACAGGGACAAAAGTGTTCACGATGTGAACGAATGAATCTTTGTATATTATAAATTTGTAATTGAATTTAAAAGAACAAATACATATTTTTTTGGATAAAAGCACGTTATTAGAAAAAATATTATATTGTATGAATGAAAGTAATTACTAATTACAAATAATTTTAAGATTTGCAATTATTTCAATATTCGTGAACAGTATTGTCCGTAAGTGTAAATAACAAGAGGCAAAACAAATTTTTGATTTAGAGCTCCGCTATAGCCGTCTGAATTCTTAGTAGATGTCCATTACCAGAAACCGGACTTTATAGGTTTTGTAGTCCAGGGATTGGCCTGTTTAAATAATAAGGGGAAAACAAATTCAATGATTTAGAGCCCCGCTATAGTCATTTGAATTCGTAGAAGATGTTCATTACCAGAAACCGGACTATATAGGTCTTGAAGTTCAGGGATTGGCCTGATTATACAACAAGTGGCATAAAAGTCATAAAAGTTGTATGGTTTTCTTCTAATATCGTTGTTCTGTATAGTTCTGTATAATAACCGAGTAGTTGAGAACTGAGCAATCACAATGACATTTGTTTAATACCGATTCCGGACAAACATAGCGCTACCGTATTTTATTATTGAAACAGGGTTTGCTAAGCCTCATAGTGTGTCAATCTAATTGGTTTTGTAGTAGATTAACTAAACTAGTTTAGCTAAACGCGTTTAACTAAACCTTAGTCTGTCAAGGGTATGACAAATAGTTTTCGCGTTTACAGCAACGCTCTAAATCACAGAATTTGTTTGGTTTCTTATTATTTAAACAGGCCAATCCCTGAACTACAAAACCTATATAGTCCGGTTTCTGGTAATGGACATCTACTAGGAACTCAAACGGCTATAGCTGAGCTCTATAGAATTCTTTTGATACTTGTATTAATGTTTTGGTTTATTTTTTGTTGTCCTACTCGTGTACTTAATTTTCCTATATTATTAACTGTATGTATTTCATGTTTTTTAGATATTATACACGTTTTTTGTTTTCAAAAATTGCTTATTCTCTTTTTAGAAAATTTATTGTGACATAATCTTTTCCGGGTTGTCATCAGTTTTCAATACAAATTGTTTATAAATTTTTATGAATTGATACAGTAAAAAACTGTCATGATATATTTTTTTCCGGGATGACATTCAAAAATATCGTGATATAAATAATTTTTCGAGATGATATTGAAAAATATCGTGATATTTGTATGTTAGTGTTGCCATCGCATTTTTCCGGGATCGTTAACTTCACAGACATTCCACTTCCAGCCTTTGTAATATCAGTTTTGTATTAAATTGTAAATTTTATAATTTGTATACCTTGCTTTCTAATATTTTTTTGTATTTTAGGTCTTTAACCAATTCTATTCTCAATCTGGACTCATTGCAGGTATGTTTATCAAATAAGAATGTTGCGATTGTGAATCGGGATAACAGAAGTATTAATTTTGGAATTATTAATGCCCGTAGTCTGTTTTGCCATATTGATAAACTGAGAATATTTATCGATTCCAAAGTTCTCGATGTATTTTGTGTGGTGAAAACATGGCTTACAAATAAGATTAATAACGAATCTGTCTCGCTGAATGGGTACGACATCTTGAGATTTGACAGAACACATAAAAGGGGTGGAGGTGTGTGCATTTACTATAAAAAATGTTTTAAACTTAAGGCTATTCATGCATCCATTTATGGTAAAACTGAAGTTTTGATGGCTGAAATGATATTACCATCTATGACTGTACTGATTGTAGCTTGCTATAACCCATCAACTCCAGTACAATCCGATTTGGATGATTTTCAGGAATTCTTATCTTCGCATATTTTAAATTATAATCATTTTATAATTGCTTGCGATATAAATTGTAATATGCTTGATAAGTCCCATAAATTTCATAATTTTTTTATCAGTCCCGTTCTCACCTACTCATAACCGTACATGGCTCGAACAATACATTGAGCCAGAAGCACATTACTTTAGAGTATTGGGGTCTAGTCAACACACTTTGCCTGATATCTCTGACCATGAACTGGACTACAAGCTTATCCATGACCACAGTCAATTAGATTCGGAAAAGATAGTGAATTACTTTTCTAGCATTAACTGGAACTTTTTGCATGCGTCTGATAATATCAATCTCCTCTTCCAATCATTTTATAACTGCCTTTATTATATTCATAACAATTGTGTACCGCAACTAAAAAAATAGTCAATTGCCAATCGGCTGCCCCATGGTTTAATTACAATATTGCTAAAAGTATATGGTTGCGAAGGATCATGCGTATGCAAAGTACAAAAGAACAGGCGATGTGAGGAACCTAGAATTATATCGGAAAGAACGCAATAGGATAACTAGCTTGATTAGGATGTTCAAACAAAAATATTTTTTTGGAAACAGTAAATTAACCATGAAACGAATCTGGAGCAATTTCAACCATATTGGATTGGGGACTAGCAGGTCTGGTGTTTCTACTACACTTATTTTTGCAATGTACCCCATTCATCGGTAGTTATTCCATTGCAGGGGATGAAGCGCATAGTCACGGATACTCCTCTCTCCTTCTGCAGCGTAAGTGAATTAGATGTTTCCAAAGCCGTGTATCTTATTAAATCAAATTCATCCGGTCATGACAAAATAAACTTAAAATTTCTTAAAAATATTTTACCATACATTTTATCACCTTTTACATTCCTGATTAACAGTTGTATTATGCAATCTGAGTTTCCTGAAATCTGGAAAATAAACACTGTGATTCCGATTGTAGAAAAGAAGGGTATCGATTCTTTGGATAATCTTAGACCGCTTAGTTTAGTTTCCATCTTATCTAAAATATTCGAGATCATTCTTCGTGATCAAATCAACCAGCATTTGGCTAATGGTAATTATCTAAATAAATTTCAATCCGGATTCCGTAATAACCACAGTACAACGACTACCCTGCTTCATCTAACTTGTCATCTTGATCGAAAAAACTCATTTGTCGTTCTAATACTGTTGGATTATTCCAAAGCATTTGACTCTTTGAACCATGTTTTGTTACTACAGAAGTTGATGCTTTTCTTTAATGTTGACAATAGAGCACTTAAACTTATGTTTAGCTACTTAACAGACAGATATCAAAAAGTCATTGTAAATGGAAAATAATCAGTTCCTGAGCGTATACCTGCAGGTGTATTTCAAGGTACTATACTTGGCCCAACTCTGTTTTCCCTTTTTATTAATGACTTACCACAAGCAATATAATACTGCAAATATCACATGTATGCTGATGATTGTCAAATTTATCTTGGTGGTACTAGTGAAAATATACTGGAAACGTTTAACAATATTAATCTGGAACATCGCTAAAACACAAGCAATTCTGATTTCTAAAAGAAGTTTCCCAGTGATACCCGATATCTTTATTGATGGTGTGAAGATTAATCTTGCGAATCATGTTAATAGTCTGGGAATTTGTATTAATGACAGGTTCTCCTGGGATTCTCAAGTTGTTAATGTTTGTGGTAGGATCAATTCTACTTTGTACGGTTTGAAGCTTCATAAAAATATCTGCCCTAAAAATGTTCGAATTTTGTTGGTTAGATCATTAATAATTCCCCGCGTACTATATTGCGAATTTCTTTTTTTAAGATGTGATTCTACCTCAAGTACCATGCTGCAAGTTACTTTGAATAATGCCGTTAGATATGTTAATGGACTGAGAAAATTTGATCACATATCAGCTAAGTTTAAAGAATTTTTTGGTTGCACTATGATTCAATACTTTTACTTTAGAGCGTTATTACTTTTATATAAAGTCATTAATAATCGTGCTCCTTCATATTTATAAGAGAAAATAAAATTTGGATCTAATCGAAATGGTAAAATAATGTTGCCTGTTAACCGATCAAACATCTACAACAAATCGCCTCTGTTTACCTCCTTCACAATTTGGAATGAGATGCCGATTGAGATTAGACGTGTGAAGCCTTTTACTAAATTTAAAAAGTTGTTGTTTGATTTTGTTGAGAATACATTTTAATTTATGTTTTAGTTTATTTTTTGTATACATTTTTGTATGGATAGAAAAGCTATGCTTTATCCCTTATGCTAAATAAATAAATAAATAAAGTTAAAAACACTAAATTCCACACTTGGCAACCATTGTTCCAATGATTTTTTGAATTAAAATACTTTTAACAATTTTTTTATAAAGTATACATATAAACTTATTTTTGTAGTACTTTGATTTTCAATATTTATTGTTTATTTTTAATGCTAAATTTTAATTAAACCACGTGTTTCGAATTTCAAACTGTTTTTTTTTCAGCTACTTTTTTTGATAATTTGTGTAGCTACACATTTTGAGTCTACACTTTTTGTTAAAAAGTTTAACTACACTTTTTATTAACGTTAAATACTTCACACCGGTAAACGATCCCGGAAAAATTCGATGGCAACACTAACATACAAATATCACGATATTTTTGAATGTCATCCCGGAAAAAACATGTCATGACAGTTTTTTATTATATCAATTCATAAAAATTTATAAACAATTTGTATTGAAAACTGATGCCAACCCGGAAAAGATTATGTCACAATAAATTTTCTAACTAGAAAATAAATAATTTTTGAAAACAAAAAACGTGTATAATATCAAAAAAACATGAAATGATTTATGAAGTTAATAATATAGGAAAATTAAGTACAGGAGTAGGAAAACAAAAAACAAACCAAAATAATAATATAAGTGGCAAAAAAATTCTATGATTTAGAGTCGTTTGAATTTAAATAACATAAGGCGAAAAAAATCTTTGATTTAGAGCTCCGCTATAGTCATTTGAATTCGTAGAAGAAGTCCATTACCAGAAATCGGACTATATAGGTTTTGTAGTTCAGAGATTAGCCTGTTTAAATAATAATAGGCAAAAAAATTCTATGATTGAGAGCCTCGCTATAGTCGCTTGAATTTAAAGGACAAGAAGCAAACAATTCTTTGATTTAGAGCTCCGCTATAGCCGTCTGAGTTCTTAGTAGATGTCCATTACCAGAAACCTAACTATATAGGTTTTGTAGTTCAGGGATTGGCCTGTTTAAATAATAATAGGCAAAAAAATTCTATGATTAAGAGCAATTTGGCGAAAACTATTTGTGATACCCTTTCAATAATAAAATACGGTAGCGCTATGATTTCCGGAATCGGTATTAAACAAATGTCATTGTCATTGCTCAGTTCTGAAGTACTCCGTTTTTATACAGAATTATACAGAACAACGACATTACAAGAAAACCATACAACTTTTATGACTGATTTTTTTGGTTATACGAAATAAATCAAAAAATATAATTTTACGCACTTATATAAAAAAAAAAATGCGCAAAGAAATCAAATGTGAACGTCGATTGATTTTTTGAAATCAGAGAATCATGACGAAAGAATTAAAATGTGGTGAGGCCCATTGAGAGATTAGTGCACTCATCTCACTAGTCTGTCAAGGGAATCATACAAAATGCTACGGAAATTATTTTTTGTGGTTTTTTTAAATTACGTTACTGAAAAACTGGAAAACGTTACTAAAGCAATACCATATATGCTGTATTTCTTTGGTAAATTGTACAACAATAATTGTATGTATCTAAATTGAGAAAAAAATTAACTAAATTCATTTTTTTTTAAAGATTAACGAATTATTTGATTTTTACCAACCTTTGGAAAAAAAAAATTTAAAATTATCTCCGAGTAATTTAAAATTTAATTCGTAAATCTAAACAAAATTTTCAATTTTGCTAAATTTTGATGGGTCTCGCCACACTTTAATCTGAGAGTGATTCTCTGATTTCAAAAAATCAATCGACGTCCACATTTGATTTGTTTGCGCATTTGTAGGGGGTACCAAAAAATTCGTTCGGAGTGTTTTGTTTGCTTATCCCTTTCCTGACCCGCATACACAATTGTGTATGTAGATTTCGATTACAACAAACGAAGATGTCAAACATAGAATTCGGTGGTAATTGCAGACCAGTGTACACATTTGTGTAAACCACTTAACTATTTCGAGTTCAAAAAACAATTTTTTTTTGGTTCAATTTAAGTTCACCATACACAAATGTGTATGTAAATTATAACAGGTTGTAATGTCTTCCGTATTTTAACGGATCTTAGTTAAATCGGAATTCTTGAAAAAAGCATAATAATTCGTAAACAAATTAATTATATAACATATAATTTATTTGTTCTTGATAACATATTAATTATTTTATCATTATTATAGTTACTGTTATTTTTCGGACGAAAACAAAATTAAGTAGTTTACACAAATGTGAACACTGGTCTGCAAGTACCACCGAATTCTATGTTTGACATCTTCGTTTGTTGTAATCGAAATTTACATACACAATTGTGTATGCGGGTCAGGAAAGGGTTAATGTTGTTTTCGTCCGAAAAATAACAGTAACTATAATAATGATAAAATAATTAATATGTTATCAAGAACAAATAAATTATATGTTATATAATTAATTTGTTTACGAATTATTATGCTTTTTTCAAAAAGAATTCCGATTTAACTAAGATCCGTTAAAATACGGAAAACATTACAACCTGTTATAATTTACATACACATTTGTGTATGGTGAACTTAAATTGAACCAAAAAAAAATTGTTTTTTGAACTCGAAAGGGTTATACATATTAAAAATATAAATAATTAATTTAAAACTGTAATATTTAATTAATATATTTTATTTTAAATTATATATTAAATTAAATATAATTTATATTTCAAATTAATCATTTTTATTTCTATTTTTTATTATAAGCAAACATAACAATCCAAACGAGTTTTTTGGTACACCCTTTTTTTACTATAGCCTTTCTTTTTTTATGTATGTGCGTAAAATTATGTTTTTTGATTTATTCGTATAGTAAAAAATATTTATTATTTGCTGCGAAAATTATTTGCTTGGTTGAAAAAATATATTTTTTGCACTCGAAGCAAACATTAAACTAAAATTAACCCAAAAACGACAAATAAACAAGGTGTCCTTGAAATATTTATCTTTGTCGTAATGCGAGAATCAGTTGAATCAAAAAAAATATTGACGAAAAAAGAATCAAAAATTTACCCGCCAAAAAATTAGTTTGTTGGTGAAGGGGAAAGAAACGAAGAAAGAATCACGCTGAAAGAATTAAAGTGTGGAACAGTGGAATGGGTTTAGCGAGAGCGCCGTCTAACAATGAAGGTTAAAATTTAGAAATAGGACAATGTTATTTAGTGCTGTGATACAATGATAGATGCCGCTTACTTTTTAAAATTCTCCTTTTCGAGTTCAGTTTTTTTTTGCTTCAATTTAAGTTCAACATACACAAATGTGTACGTCAATAATTACAGGTTGCAATGTCTTCCGTATTTTAACGGATCTTAGTTAAATGTGAATTCTTAAAAAAGAACATAATAATTTGATAACACATAAATTATATAAGATATTAATTATTTGTTTTTGATAAAATATTAATTATTTTATTATTATTATAGTTAGTGTTATTTTTCTGACCAAAACAAAATTAAGCGGTATACACAAATCTGTATACTGGTCTACAATTTATACATAATTCTATGTTTGACACATTCGTTTCTCGTAATCAAAATTGGCATACACAATTGTGTATACTAGGCAGGCTAGAACCATGTCAAAAATTGATTTTTGTATGTGTTTTGGACCAACATACACATCTGTGCATACTACTTACAGTAGAGTGCGTATTATAATACCATGACAAATAAAAGCTGCGTTTTTTTAAAAACAATCGAGTAGAGTTCGCGATAGCTATTTTCTAATTGGTCCAATTTAAAATAAAAATTTAATTTTTTTTAATTAAATAATTTTGATTTAATAGAAATGTATGTATAACCAAAAAAATCAATCATAAAAGTTGTATGGTTTTCTTGTAATATCGTTGTTTTGTATAATTACGGAGTACTTCAGAACTGAGCAATGACAATGACATTTGTTTAATACCGATTCCGGAAATCATAGCGCTACCGTATTTTATTATTGAAACAGGGTTTGCTAAGCCTCATTTTGTATCAATCTAATTGGTTTTATAGTAGATTAACTAAACTAGTTTAGCTAAACGCGTTTAGCTAAACCCTAGTCTGTCAAGGTTATCACAAATAGTTTTCGCCAAATAGCTCTTAATCATAGAATTTTTTTGCCTTTTATTATTTAAACTGGCCAATCCCTGAACTACAAAGTATATATAGTTAGGTTTCTGGTAATGGACTTCTTCTACGAATTCAGACGGCTATATTGGAGCTCTAAATCAAAGAATTTTTTGCCTCTTGTCATTTAAATTCAAACGACTATAGCGAGGCTCTAAATCATAGAATTTTTTGCTTCTTGTCATTTAAATTCAAACGACGAGTCCGGTTTCTGGTAATGGACATCTACTAGGGACTCATAGAGCTATAGCGGAGCTCTAAATCAAAGAATTTTTTGCCTCTTGTCATTTAAATTCAAACGACTATAGCGAGGGCTCAAAATCATAGAATTATTTTGCTACTTTTTGTATAAACAGGTCAATCTCTGTACTACAGTACTTTGAAGTACACAGTAATTTATATTCGTAAGTGTATTTATTATTATTTAATTAATTTATTTAATTTAATAAAATTATTTATTTAATTAATTATTATTTAATTAATCTGGAGTTTTGACAATTTTTAGAAGAAACCAAATTTTTGTGACATTGTTGTTGTTTACAAATTCAATTATTACTTATTATATAAACAAACCCACTCGTTCATATGCAGGTTATGTTATTTTTTATTTTGTCATCATGTCAACTATACACTATAGCTATATATAGCGCAAGTTAAAATTTGTTAATCGGTTTTTATTTATAATGGCCGCCATTTCGTGTATTATTTTCCATAATAATTTTTCTTACTATCGTTATATTTTTATGTCGTGATAGTTATAGTTTCATTATAATTTCTTTAATATATAATGGTGTTGCCTTACCTAACTATAATCATATTACGGGATGATTTTACGGGCTAACTTCACAAAGGTCAATTTTGTGATATACGGAAAACAAACCAGGACAACTTCAGGTAAAAAAAAATTGTATCGATATTAAGCAGAATTTGAAGGGAACTATATTGTGATGAGGAGCATCATTTATTTAAATCAAATGTTATTGTTATAATAATTCGAACATCTCGGGCAAATAGTGTGTTTGATTTGAGTTTAATTTTGAAAATCTGAATCAATTAACACACCAAATGTCGCAAAAAATTGAAAACCTGTGTTAAATTTCTATAAATTCAACTTATCTGGCACGCAATGACTCGATCGCCCATTTTTAAAAAATCACTGTAAATTTCAAGTAATTCACATAAATTTGAAATAACCATTTTCTTTATAAGCCCCAATCGCCATAAAAGTTCAAAAAGCAAAGCTTGCTTTGGTAGCAATGAGAAAATTTCAAATAAATCAATAGCAGGTTTTTGTTTTTCAACACAGTCAAATTTGGATAAATAAATCTCCAGGGCATTATTTAACCAAGCGATCTTCATCTTCCGACAATTAGAAAACCGTCATACAGGGGAAACAAAAAAGTACTGTTTATTTTTCCTTCTGAATATTAATAACCAATCGCTAGCCTCTCTTCCAAATAGGTGTAACAAATTTAACTAAAATTTAGTACATTGAAAGGATGGAGTGTAAAATGACACAAGAGAGGCCAAACTGAAGAAATTGGACACCAATTTTTGGCTGAAACATGCTACAGTTAATTTAGATCATCCTGAACCACAACAAAGCCGTTTTGGTAGTTCTTCCTCTCAAATTAGCAAACTCTAGAGAAAACATAGTTCTTATGCAGTAACCGCTATTAAATACTAACATAAATTATGACCTTAGAGCGAACGGGCATTGAATTATATTCTCAGGTAATCCCGGGAATATTAGATCCAGCATTCTTCTGAAAAGTAATTTAAAAACTTTTAGTCCTACCTTCTACTCGATATACTGACGGCAATATATTGGTGACTTGTCTAGAGATAAGCATCGTTACTACAAGATCTGGCTGTTAAAAGCGTATATAACCAGACAAAATTTGGGGCAGGCCAATAGTAATATGGTTGTCAGTGGAACTTGAGACCTACCAGAAAATAACCAACAATAAAACTAAAATTAGTATAAAGGCTCTGGTTTGGAATTCGTACAAGGGGGACCATAATATTATTAATTAATTACCATAATGTAATTACGGAGATATGGATTTATTGTAATGAAGTGCCATTTTACACACTGGGTATGAATCTTTTTTTCGTTGTAGGGACGCAAATAGGGGTGGTGGCATTAGAGGAAGAACAATTAACTTTGCATGGTACTAGTTTCCTTGTGGTTAATCTGCCACTTTATCATAGCAGAGTGATTGGTATATCCCTTTTGTGGTTTACTAATACAATTGTGCGGGTAGGGCAAAAGTACCATGTCCAAAATTTAGTTTTGTATGTTTTTTGAACCAACTTACACATTTGTGAATTCTTTTTTAACTTATTTTCGTTCGAAAAAACACCTTATCTATACACACAATTGTGTTGGTTTTACTTTAAAACAAGCGAAATTTTTTATCAACAACGCCATTACATACTATGGTTTTTTACTCACACATTTGTGTGGATTGGACTAAAATATTGAGCCGAGTTTTTTGTTTTCTTGGTTGAAAAAGGGATATATCGCACCAAACAATGCCCAGATAGTGTTTTCTTTCACACCCTTGAGAATGAGTACTTAACCATGTCATCACTGACCTAATCCTATCAAAATTTAACGTCAGCCTAATTGACTCCCCTGATTTCGATCATCGAATTATTCTGGTAGATAAATCCGATTCTATAGTTATGGCTATACATAAATCCCGTCAGTTTAGGGTCATTGACTACGATAGAGTCTTCGCTTATCTTCCCTATATATGTAATAATGATTCTTGTATAAGTACTTTTAAAGTATTGTGTGATGAGCTATCGCAACTCATTACCTCTAATACCAAATCATTAAAGAAGGATGACACTAACACCTGGGTAACCGAAGAAATTATATCTATTTTAAAAATAAGAAATGTCTTTTATTTTTAAAGCTCAAATCAGCGTTCAATCTTGGTGTGCTCCAACAATCTATAGGAAATTCCAAAACGACTTGGACGGTTCTAAAAAAACTGATATTTAACAAAGATGATAAGTTCTCTGAGAATCCAATTATTGCACTGACTAACGATTTGTCTGAAGTTAAACATGACTCATACGACATTGCTAATATTTTTAACGAATACTTTATAAACATTGGAAACGTAACTGACCGAACAACCAACCACACTACAATACCCCATTTTTCCAGTTACTTAAAATATGAAGGGCAAATCGAACTGCTGCATCAGGATATGATTCAATTTCACCGAAATTTATAGGAAAATGTAAGACTTTTCTCATCCCCTTAACCGTCAAATTAATCAATGAATCCATACACATTGGCCACTTTTTGGATTGTCTCAAGACTTCAATAGTTCACCCTGTTTTTAAAGCGGGAAATAGAATCTCTAACTATCCATCTAACTATCGGCCAATCTCAATCCTGAATGTTTTCTCAAAAATATTTGAGAAAATAATTGTAGCTAGATTAAATGAATATTTTAAGTGCAATAAAATTATACATGTTAACCAATTTGGATTTGTCGAAGCATCTAGCACACAGTCTGCAGCAGTGTCTGTTCTCAATGAAATCTATTTGGGATTAGAGTGCAACGAATATGTATCGATGCTCTCTATTGACCTTAAAGAAGCTTTCAACACTGTGCCACATAAAATTCTACTTTCAGAGTTAAATCCCTCCGTAACCACCCTCTCCATTTTAACATCATATTTCACTAGCCGTGTCCAATACACGGTTGTAAATGGCATAAAGAGCGAGCCGCTGACTATGGTATCTGGGGTGTCGCAGGGTTCTATTCTTGGTCCAATTCTCTTTAACTTCTTCGTTAATGACATGTTCAATATAGACTTGTTTGGACAACTTCTAGTGTATAAATCTATGGACGCTCTGAACCTTCTTGATCAAATGGCGCAAGATATTATTAAAGTAGAATACTGGCTGACTGCTAATAAAATGCTCATGAACATGTTAAAGACAAACTATAAAATTTTCCAAAACAAAAAATTTCCTGCGCATTTTCCCCGTTATTTGGAAGTAAATAATAATAAAATACTGCAAGTAGCAGCTACTACTTACTTGGGGCTTATCATTGACCAAAACCTGAAATGGAAGGAACAGACACTGAAAGTTAAAAAATCAATCTGGCCTTACGCATTTGCGTTGAAGGGAATAAGAAGTCTCATTGATGAAAGAGCAGCTTGGTTATTCTATGACGCTAATATTAACTCTAGATTGAGTTATATGAGCTCGCTGTGGACTACTGCACCAAAAAATTCCATCAAAAGTCTCTGGGTTCTGCAAAACAGAATCATAAAAACTATCAAATGCCTGCCAGTACTAACGCCGACTAAATTTCTGTACTCTCCCAAAACACTTCCTTTAGAGATTCTAGGGAAATTTCAATTATTGATATTTGAAAGCTCAGATGGCTCTGATGAATTGTAATCTGACGCCTATAACCGTATCTGAAGTACAATCACATTATATAAGAAACAATACAAGTCCATTATATTAATTTTATATGGGCCCTTCTCTATTTAATGAGCTTCCTCAGGCTATTAGAATAGAGTCTAATTTATAAAATATAAACGGCTCTTGAAGGAGCACTTAATCAGAAAATGGATGAATGTATTATAGAGAGATCTAGTAGGCTCAAATTTAATATGCAATTAGCAGCCACCTCTGACTTGGCTACATGAACTACAAAAATGTCGGATTAATCAAAGGATCAGATTTGAAGTGACAAGATCTTATAATAAGTTTTCAGTGAATGTTAATGTTAAATTCTACTTAGTTCTAATTATGATAATGTTTAGTTTTTCTATTTTCTTTTAAATATGAAATTGTACATTGTGTGTATGTTTTTAAGTAATGCTATGGATTGCTTGCCACAATCTATTAAGACTATTTAGGCCATTGTAATAAATAAATATTATTAAAAAAAAAAAAATGACCTGAGGAAGGTTAAAGGAAGTTTTGTTATTAAATTGAAGAGGTGTACGGACCATACACAAGCAAGTCTTGGTTAGTTTTATGTGATGAAATGGGGAATAGAATGGAATTTCCGAGCCCTCACGCCTTACGAAGATTATTTCTCCTAATCAAACCACTTCCAGTTATTAAATTCGACAGCGTGATGTATGGAAATTTTCAAATGCGAAATTCTTTAACTTTTCTTCTAAACTGGCAATTTCTACATGTAACAGTACACAGTAATATTGTTGAAAAAGGATGTTGTGAGTAATAAACAGATTCAAGTGATTTAAATTCTCCGGAGCAAACTGGATCTATCCTGCAGAAACGCAGTACGAATAGAAGTTATTCTTCTTTTGCTGAAAGCAACCACTGAGTGTTTAAAGCTGTTATTTTTTCCCAGAAAATGGAGAAATATGATTATTCTAAACTTATATGACAAAGATGTCACCAAGTGTGGACATGTGCCATCCAATAGTGGACGACTTCAGCTGTTCAAAGCGATTAACCAAATTGAATTCAGGGTGGCTCCATATACAAGGTTTAGGACGTAACATTTAATAAAAATTCAAATATTCTTCAAAATACTCGCTACACTATGGCTGATTCCAGGAATCTCAGAGATGTTACCAAGTTTGGATATAAGTCGTCTAATGATAAACGAATTGAGCTCAGAGATGTTACCAAATGTTCGGACATATGTCGTCTAATAGTGGAAGAATTTTGACGAATATTTGATTTTTTCGAAAACTTTGTACTTTAAAACTTGTGTGGAGCGATCCAAAAACTTTTTATTTTAATGTGGTTAACTGTTTTGACCAGTTCAATTTGTCTTCTTTTAGGCGACATTTAGTCACATTAGATAACATCTCTGAGATGCCCCGGAATCTGCCATAGTGAAGCCGTTGAAGTTGGCCCGAAAAATCATCCTGAATTCTTTGGTAAGTTTCCTCGCTAAATGTATATTCATCCCGAAAAAATGTAAACATAAAATTATATTTTATCGTCATGATATGCGCCTGTACTGCCCAGGGTAATTAGGTATGACCAGGGCCTACATCGACGTATATGCCACTACTAATTTTCCATGAAAAATGTGTCAACATTTTGCATATGTATGTTTTCGGGATGAGACTACATGCATAGAGCAACCTGTGCAACGAGGTTGACAAAGAACCACGGAATAAGACAAATAGGGCACCAATGTCAAGACTTAAATCACAAATTTGTCAACCATCAAACATGACCAATTCCAAATTTTTATAAATTTATGTCTTATCGTCATGATATAGGCCTATGTTGCCCAGGGTTATTAGGAATGACCAGCGCCTATATCGACGTATATGCCACTATATATATTTATCTCTAGTATAGGCACCAGAAAATTAAATATTTTGTCTTGTCTATGTATAACTTTGATTTATGATATTAACTCGGTCGTTTAAAGCTGTTTAAATCTAAATATGTAAATATCTCACACACAAATTTCTCACGACTTCCACAGTGTAGCAGGTATTTTGACGAATTTCATTAATTTGTGTAGCTACAATTTTCGTTAAAAAGTTCACTTATAGGTGTGTGAGAGGAAATTTTTGACAACTTCATGATTAACCTAAAAAAATCGAATGTAAAGTGAAATTTATTCAAACAAGACGAAAAAATTTGACAAAAGATAATAAGAAACGAACCTGTCAATTTTTTTAAAGTTAAAAAAAAAATTCTAATAGGATTTTTATGCAGGCGCACTTTGAGAATTTATCTAGCTTTATAAGTTCAACAGGTTTCGAAAAAAGCCCCAACCAGAGGAATTACTCGCACAACTAATATAAAAATCGTCATTGAAGATTTAAAATTGAGTGTGAGGCCCATTGCAGATTGAAATAAGTCAAAACACTAGCAAAATACAAGCAATCGACTAGGAGGTTGCACTGATTATGGGGGAAATATCATACAGGACAATCTATTCGAGTGCCAAGTTTGTAAATCAAATGTCGAATAATTTGAGTGATCTTCAGTTGCATAATTCCATCCATAACCATGATCGTGCTGAATGAATTTCGGCTATATATGCCTAATGTAGTAAGGGTTTTAAAAAAACGGGCCTTTAAAGTACATATGAAGCCCCACAGACGCAAATGCTGCAATAAGACGTTCATATTTTCACACCACTTCAAGAATCACAAACAAATCATGATAATGTTAGAGTTTTCCTTCCCCGAATGTCAAAAGTTGTTTATCAATAAGCATTGACAACCGTTACATCAACGTATACATACATACATATGTTTATATTGGTTGATGAACATTTAGACATGCAGTTGGCTGGTAAAGCCAAGGAAAGTTTGAATGCTATACGGATCGGGCACACATCGGATATATGGGCTAAATTAACGGAAGTTTTACAAAAACAGTTCAAGAATCCTACTTAAATTGATGGTATTTCTAACCATAAACAAATGAAAAATAAAATAATTTCCAAGTCAAGTCTTTGGGTATAACAGCACATACTAACAGTCAACAACTGAGCTTGTGGTAGAAAGAGAAAATGCGACAACGTCTCACCATCGACTTCATGCAACCGTTGCTTGGGTTAGTTCAACTTCTGGGTGGCCGCATCGAAACAGCACAGCAATAAAAGCAAATTGAAAATGGAAGGAAACGAGGTCATAAGCAGCCCTGGGACCTAGCTTAGGATTCAATGAACTTATCAATCATCATGTATTGAAGTTGGCTGAAGGGAACCCAAGCATGACTACCCGGTCATAAATTCATAGAAAATTACGCAATAATTTCCAACCCGTAGTAAGATGGTCTTCAAAAATATACCAAATTTGTTTGTGGGATAGCTCAAGGAAAGATAATCGAACAATCAATTAAAATGCATTTCAACATAAGTCAATAATAAAATCATTGGTTGGTAATTTTTTTAAATTATTTAATATAAAATTAAATTATTAAATATAAAACTAAATATAAAACTATTTAATATAAAACTAAATTTGACATTAAAATATATAATTATTGATGTATTTTAGATGATTGTATAATCGTAATGAAAAATGAAGGCTTAGGCAAAGCAACCGCAGAAACCCGAGTGTTGATGGCAAATTTTTGGCAAATACTGGGGCGTGCAGAAAGTGATGCAATTGTGGACGAAAGAAGACTGAAATGTTTTCGTCTGAAAATTGAAAATTAAAATATTAAATTTTTGTATCAAAATTAATTTTTCTTTTATTTCAATAAACATATATACATAAATATTTTTTTTATTTATTACAACTGCAGAGCTAGACTAGAAGCACTTGCTTAACTGGTTGGTCGATTCTCCAAGTTCTATGATCTCCCAATTTAATGCCATTTGACCTCAAGTTGCACTATGTCTATTTGCACAACAAATTCATGCAAGGCTGTCGGACCATATGATCGTATGAAAATGATGCTTGACGACAGCAGCCGCCCACGTAACTGAATCTGTTACCAGCCTCACCGCGGTGTCACTCATTGCGTAGTTCGTATAGTTTTGATGTAGATGCGTTGCACAAAATTACCACCGGTGTTTCGTAAATGAGAAATCAGATCATCTCCGAAATTATAACTCGCTTAAGCGAATACAAATTAATTTTCATTAGAAATATCCTACAAATCGCCTCCGAGCACGGAGACTATAAGCGGATCGTATGAAGAAATTCCTCAGGCAAACCAGTTCGTCCATCAACTACCACGAAACAAGTAGAAGATTCGCGATTTGATGGCCGGGTTCAGACGACTTACTAAGCTATTTGCAATCCAGAGGATGGTGGCTCTGTGATGGCAATGCGGTGGCTTCGAATTAAGGAAATAGTATTTGAACAACCGACAGTTCCTCAACGAGGTACCAAAGGAATTCTGCAAGCAATAGAGCCAACTCGAGCTTAATTGAAATGAGGTACTGAAAATTCTTGGATTACATTAGTCTCCATCGACCGATTGTTTCATATTTAACATCACCTCAACATCGGGTATTCACGTACTAGAACAGCTATATACATATTGTTAAAGTTAACGAAGATAACGAAAGCCTCAAACATAAAGGTTGCAACACTGAAAGCTACCTTACCACGTATAGAACTATGCGACGTTCTTAGTTGAGTACGAAGCTTTCCTAGTCGATGATTAATGGTCGTGGCAATTCGGGTCTTGCAAATTTTTATTACTTTATTTCGCCTCAACCTCACACATTTCCAAAGGGACCGTACCTGAAGTCAATTGGTCATACGAGTTCTGGGTCAAGCTCATTCAGAAAAATTTTCTGTCTCATCATACAAAGCTGCACGATGGTCCACAGTGATGTTGGCTTATATACAAAAACTCTACTGGTTTCTGATCATCAAAAACTTGGGATGTTCGCATGCAAACAAATGCATCGTGTGTCTGTCTTCAAGATCGTTGCTTCGTAGTGGCGTGGATTATGCTGGCCAAATCTCGATTAAATTGCACAAAGGTCGCGGTGGAACATTATCGAATGGTGATATATGTTTGTTCGTCTGCTTATCCGCAAAAGCGATTAATTTGGAGTTGGTGTCCGAGCTCAACAACAATGCAATCATCGCTCAGAATTCAAGATATGTACCCCCAACGGCGGTTTCCCCGGTCAGGAAACCCCATCAAATAAACAGCATCGGATAACACCACTACTTAGTTACTTGAATTGAATTGACAATACCACAAAGAAAACACTCCTCTTACTTCAACCTCTCTTCGAGCAACAACAAGCTACACAGATAGCTTAACAAAGTAAGTAAGTAACAGTAAGCTGTAGCTAAAGTTTGGTCCCTTAGCATTAGATCAGCAGTAATAATTTCATCGCTATCCCAATGGAACACAGGAAATATCGCTCACAACCATCAAGAATGCATTACAAAAAGCATGCTTTCAGGATTTCAGTTACGAGGCATGCACCAGCCAGTGAGTTTCAAAAATTAAGACTATACCTTATGCCCATAATCTCTGGATTGTCACAAATGAAGCTAAATCAAATGTTCGAGACCCCCTTGCTTAATTCATTAATGACGTTATCCAAGGCTGAGCTGTGTATACATGGCCACTCAGAATACATGGTACTTTTGAGAGCAAAGCCACAAATTCACTTCTCATGGTCAATAGAATTCTACTTGAATTTGAATAAATTAAAACGTGAATATGAGTAACGCTCCACTAATCACAGGTTAAAGTTGGATCAGATTTCTAAATGTACAATTTAAAAAATCTATAAATCTGTATCTATCTATAAACACGAATTTCATCATGATCATATAATATTTGGTTTACCTCAAAGAGACAAAAACTGAGTATGTACACTGTTCACCGTTGGGCAGTTTGGAAGCCTTCACAAAATATTTAACAACGGATCGCTGATATGATTTATAAAATATAAGTGTAGTGCAACATTAAGGTACACCAACCATTCTATTAAATGCCCCTCTTTACCTAAAATGTATAATTGTATCAAAAAATCATTTTATTGAGGTTTATAATCTGTGCTACAGCACTCTACAAATCGAATAAGGTCTAAATAATAATACAAGTTTTTTTTTTGTCACTGAGAAATAAATTCTCATTTTGAGAAATAAATTCTTATTTTGAGAAATAATTTCTCATTTTGAGAAAGTAATTCTCATTTTTTTGTAACATGCATATTTCTTACTGGAGGTTGCACTTTTACACTTTTTTAACATGCTACAAGTTTTTGTTAAATAAATTTTGTATCATATCAATCCATAAGTCTAGGGTGTTCCGAAATGTTTGTATTCCATTTATTGAACATAATGTATCGGTTTGAGTTTTAACAATACATATTTAAAATGGGTATCGATTTTAATTAAACTTTGAAGCTTTCTAAGAAGTGTTAGGGCCATTGAAGAATTCACATCTAAGACTGAGATTAAACTTGAAAAAATTAGCAAAACTTTTTCCTTTGAAGAATTGTCGTTTTCTGCAACAAAAAATTCTCAGAATTGGTTTTTTCGGAATACGGTTATATCATGTTTTTCGGCTCAATAAAGCGATTCGATTAAATACACATTGAATAAATACACGTTTGATTCATATTCCTTTGATCTTGCACCCAGCATATGCTAAAACACACATGCCATATACATACATAATTTATGTAACCATAATAATTAACAGACCAACAAACTTGACCAAACTAAATATAGTACAAAAATAAATAAATAAACCGCACTCGCCACATTGACCTTGATTGGTTATTAACAAATATTTTAATCTCGATTACAATCTTTACTATAAACTATTGCCATTTAAATAGTTTTTGAAATCAAACAATTTTTGTTATGTAAATTGAATTTGATTTGATTATTTTGGTGCCTTAAATTAGTTTTTTATGAACTCACTTAAATTTTTTCATTCTTCACTTTTCTTTAAAAATCACATTATCATCACACACAACACCCAATATCAAACATAATATATACAAAGAATAAAATTAACAAAAAAAACAACAAAATACTTTTTATCTATATAATTACAAAAATAATTATTAAAACACAAGTAAATAAAATAATTAGCAAATTTGTAACATGACCTTAGCTAACACTTAATTACTATAAAACCGATAATTTTATCAAAGAATATATCGTTTTCAGTTAATTAGATTACTGCAATCAAAATTTAACACACCCACGAAATTTAAAAAAAAAAAAATATTTACTAAATAAAAACAATTTTATGATAATATAGTTTTTATCAGTTAGCATATACGAGTAACTCTTTTTTTAAATCACTTTACACGGTTTTATGGTGTAGTAAATAGTCTAGTAGTTGAAATCACTCGGCTCACAATTCACTTATGTTTTGTAAAAATCGAAATATTAAAAGAAACTAATTTTATGAAAAATTCATCTATATATGAATTTTATAGTGTTTTTAAATAGCCCGTTGGGCGAACGTGACAATTGACTAAAATTGGAATAAAAGAAACTCTGTATGTTAACTACTGTGCATTATATATGGTATGTTCCCTATATACATTTTACGTATATTGTACTTAAGTATTTTATGTGACTTAAATTTGTTGTTTTATTACGCCACACAAGCGGTGGTCATCATCGCTTATATGACTGATGATATATGATTTATTTATTGTTTATAAATTTGTGTATGCTTCTGTGAAAATTTTATGAATGTACACCGAAATTTTGGTTATACGAGTATTTAGCTCTGTGTATGACTGAAGAAAATGGCATTCTGTTGTTGTTTTGAAAAATTGTTTAACTTTTGTATGGCGCGTGTGAATTATTTTTTGACCTTGTAATTGTTGATTATTGTTGAATATCAAGGTGAGCACATATGAGGTTGGCACAGAAATGGTAAAGTTTCATTCAGTAGCGTAATATCAGAAATCTGTCCCTAAGTTAGAATACTAATCCTATTTTATAAAAAAATTAAAAAGAGTGAGTGAAATCTACGCAAAATATGTAATTATGTTTTCCATAACAATCCAATCTAATATAATTATCAATTTAGCTTCACAAATTTACTTGATAATCTTTTTACTTGATTTTAGTGTTTTGAGGAAGTAAATTAAAAGTATCCCTTAAATAAAAGCATGTAGGAATAAGAAATTTTGCCTGAACTGCAGAGCAAAGGAAAACAAACAAATTTGTTTTTGCCACTTTACGAGCAAAATTGGATACATTTTGTTTATATGACGAAAAGCTTCGAAACATTATCTTAAGTCGAATTAAAAATACAACGCTTAGAAAACCAAACAGCGAATATTTCAAGAAATTTATTTTTCTTAATATTCCAGAGTCGTCCTTTAAACCTGGAAGCCATTTTCCATTTTAACATTTCTTCCCATCCGGTCACTAAAATTTACACTAACGAAAGCAATGGTTGCTTGCCATTTATGCTGAAGTAGATATCACATTAGCTTCCTCTGCCACGCTCTATTTATTATCTAATGATGAGAATAAAACTTAACATCACGAGTTACTTTCTAAGTCGTTACGTACAAATATCACTTTTAAGGTAATTATTATGTCAAAATCGAAATAACTACAGCCAAGTTATTCAAGTGAAATTTTTTCAATACAAGTCTCTTTTCCCAAACTTAATAACTTGTAATTAATGTGGTCCAACCTTGATAGTTAGGATCATATGATTGAATTATTTGATTGCCTAAGAAATCATGTGAATTATTTATGACAAGTGGAAGGTGAAATGTAAAGTGCATTGGGGGCAGTTTGTGCAAATTTAACCTACCTTTTCGACAATTAAAATTTATGAAAATAAAGTTAACAGAGATTTTGAGGTCTAAATAAGTCAAAGTAGAAAGTTTTGGTGTCAAATTTTATTTCCTTAACATTCCAATTTTAGTGTAAGAGCCACAAATTTGGTTTCATTGAAAAGATTGCTTCTCGGCTATAAAATATGTATTATTAGGGCAATCTTCGCCTGTTTTCGCTAACGCTATGCACAATTTTTTGGTGAAAGGTATTTTAGAATTAAATTAGCTAGTATAGTGATCTCAAATAGCACCTCTATGATTACTTGTTATTGGCCAACGCTTTGAAAGCTTTGAGGCCAACGAAATGAACCCCCAGGCGACGAACATACCCGAAAAATACCATGTACGGCCTCTAAACCTCTACCTACCATTACAAATTTGAATGCAGAATAGTTCTGAAATATCGTGAGAGACATTAAAATTGTCACTCTGACATTCAGTTTAAATCAAAGAATCAATAACTTAATAAAAATAGTAAGATGGAAAACCATAAACTCTGGGACAATACATGAAGTACAGTAATCACTGAAATGGTTATATGATTATACATGTAACTACACCAGACAGTACACTCAACGTTGTGGAGCCATATGAATGCGATTGGTCAACAAATGATTTTCATCTTTTCACTTTTCATTGCTTGAGGTTCTCACTTTATATTACAGCAATCAGGTTTAGGAACCGTTTGAATCAATATTAATCTCTCAATATCGAAATTTTAGGAGCTACCCATCAATTTTGTCATTGAGAAACAAATTCTCAATTTGAGAATGAAATTCTCTATTTGAGAAAAAATTCTCATTTTGACAAAAAAATACTCAAAATAACAATTTATTTTAAATTACATATTTGTATTGTATTTTGCACTTTTATATTTAGTATATATTATAGATATTTATGGGTCGCTATCCTAATTTTATATAGAGATCTAATAAGAAATTTCTTATGGCATAATAGAGGGTTGTTAAAATACGCGTTGCTTGTTTCGACCTTTTCATTGTATAAAAATACTTACAGTGTTGTTTATTGATATTGTTTTTTAATAGTTATCCGTTTTTCGGACTAGCATGCATCAAAATTCGCAATATACAAATATTGTAAGAAACCTTAGTGGAAACCTCTGAAAGAGTAAAAGCAACATACGGTATCATGAACACGAACACTACAGATGTTAGCACACCACAATAGATTAATACGTTCATTCGAATTAGAGAGTCAATGGGCGCTTTCAGGTCACTCAACAGTTGGCAACATGTTGAGTAAACCTGGCAATGATTTCACTAATCATGATGCCAACAGTTGGCGGACCTGAAAGCGCCCAATGGCATACAAAATAAAATGGAGTTTAATTCTACGGCTACAATAAATGTCGATGATCGATAATGATCGATAGTCAGTCGCGGCTCTTGATGTTGGGTACATAGGTAGGGCACACTCAGTTTTTCTCATGTAGATTAGTGACTTGTAATGTTCGTTCTGTGTGTTCTCTGATATTAATTCGCCCTGTATTGTTAGTTCTAGTTTAATATGATGGGTTGTTGTTTCTCTTGGAAGAAAGATCTTTTTCAAGAAAATACGGTGTTCAACTTAGCATGCAGATGACATCGGCTGATTTAATTTCAAATTTAAACAACTCTATTCGGAAGGAAGGTAAACTCTAATGATAGATTAAAGTGTGTTTGAGCAGTTATAAGCCTTGTTATATTAACCCAGATGACATTTCAAAGGCTTGTAAAATTATAACGTCAATTATCACTTTGAATTAAAGGCAGATCACTAACAATTTTCACATATATGTACGTATATAAATTTTGTTGGAATGCCTACTTAGATAAAACAAGGTTTTCCTTAGCAAACTTCCAAAGATGATATAGTACGCTAGCTGCAAGTCTTCAAAAACATTTTCTTGGCATGAATATTCATTTTTCCAACTGATATTCATGGCTGACCTGGAGGAACCCATTGTTTTCTGAGTTTAGGATAACAAGTACAGTACAAAATCCACTTTTCATCACCTGTAATAATTTACAGGCAATTACAATGCAGATATCAACTCTTCAGTTTTTGTTTCCTTCTGTCAGTTTATAAAGAACCCATTTTCCTTACTTCTGTATTTAGCCCATTACATGCAATCGAAATGATATTGCTCGGTGAGTACTCCTAACTGTTATGCAATCTCTTTTTCAGTTTGATATGGATTTGCATCCAGTAAAATTTAAAGTTCTTCGTCTTCAATTTGTTTTACTGCGTCTGAACGTGAATCGTCCTCAAAACTAAAATTGCCATCACGAAACCTTGCAAACCACTTTTTTACTGTTGAATCACTTACAGTTGATAAAATGAATTTATTGTGTTTCTACAGTTCTTCTTCATACAATTGATCGGAGTATACTCGAAAAAGTTAGTAGAGAGAATATAACAATCTATTCTCTCAACTGCCAAAGTCTCCAGGCACATCGCCCGAGGGGGCGGCGTTGGCATCTATCAACATGCTGGCGATTCGCAACACGACTTTACTGTCTGTGGTGATGCAAGCTTGAGAGGAAATCCCCAGCACGTTAGTCAAATCAAATCTGCTTTTGAGGACATATTCGCCGCAAGAAGCACTTTGCCTAATCTTGAACTTATATAAGTATGGGAGCTTTGCGGTGATTTCTAAGAGTGGCGGTTATTTACCTCATTTGCCTTTCTCTATATATACAAGGTTGTTCAATAAGTTTTGTTGTTATATAAGAGCGCTATTGGATTCGTTGTTTTTTTCTTCTAATCTTATTTTTGGAAAGTGTAGCACCAAAATAAATTAGACCATTATTAGACCGGTAGAAAGATGGGTTGCTGAAATAAAACGTGGTCGTATATGCAAGTCTTGAAGATGATCCACATGAAGGACGTCTAAAAGGTGTATCAACACCAGAAATCGTAGCAAAAATACAGCATATGGTTTTTGAAGATCGTCGATTAATCGAGAGAGATTTAATTGAAAACCTATAGGGATCTCATTAGGCAGTGTGAGTAATATTTTGATTGAAGTTTTGAGTTTCAGAAAGTTGTGTGTTCAGGAAGATTATATTGAATAATAAGATGTATTTCAAACCATAAAATCGTTACTGAGCAATCAAGTATAAAAATTACATATGTGTTTTAACATTAAAACTTTTAACTGAAAATGGTCCACGGGAAGTTGCAGCTTCCATAGGAGCATTTTCAATCGGTAAACTCAAGAACTACTGCACCGATTTCAATAAAAATTTATCGATTTTTGCATATTGAAAAGTATATGATTTACAAACTACTAAGAACAAAAAGATTCTCAACTAATTTTGTAATGATACCACGCCAAATCGTTTTTCAAAATTTATGCGGAAATTACGAGTTTGAATAAAAACTGTTTTTCATTGATGACATTTTCGCGGTTTTCAGGGGTGCTAATTACGAATATGGCATCCGTTTTTAGATCCGAGATGGAGAAATTTTGTTTTATGCAGGGCAAGATGAGGGCGGTATCATTTTTGGTACCTATACTAATATCTACTGACTTTTGTTTTTCGCAAGTCGTGATGTCGGGAAGGAGGAAACCGATTTGTTTTGGTACCCAACTATTATCTACGCCGATAATGCCGATATGAGTGTCATTTTTGGGATACTCGCGGAATCGGTTCCGCGTTACCGACTTTTGCTTTTCTGAATTCGAAGTGGAGGTGGTGTCCTCTTTAGTCCCCCTAGTACTGATTACGTTATTGACTTTTGTTGATTTTAGACAGACACTACCTGTTACAACACGATCAATTCCAGCTGATGAATTAAATACGTGTTTAAAATCATCCAATTTATGAGAAACAAAAATTTAATTTAACAACAAATAAGCAAAACGATGACTCAGCTGCGTCATTTTCAAAACAATGATTAGACGTTGGAAATAGAAAAATTCAAATTGATATTAAATTGTTGTATTTTAAAAGAATCAAAAGGAGAAATCATTGAAAACGTATACCCAAATACTGTCCAACAATTCAAAAATCATAACTGCCTAAGTGAACAAGCAATGTTGGCAGCAAAAAAAAGGACGTTAATAGATCAAGACGAAGTGGTAAATTATCCTACAGAATTTTTAAATTCGTTAGATTTGTCTGGATTACCACCAAATATTCTTCAATTAAAAATTGGTGTACCAATCATTTTAATACGAAATGTTAACCAACCAAAACTTAGAGAATAAGTTTCAATCTCACGCCCCGACAAATTACAAGGCCAGTCAATTAAAGTTTGGGGTTTAAATTTAGAATATCCTTACTTCTCACACTGTCGCAGCTGAAGCAACAACAAAAATGTTGTATATCAAAGAGCATTGGAAGAAATCAATCAATTTTTAGATAATTTATGTATTTTTAATTTCATTTTTCATTTTAATTTTAATTTAATAAAATACAGCAAATAAAATTAATCTCTCATTTAAAATCACACGACCGGCAAAGCAGGTAGGGTACCGCTTGTTGTATATATATTCCAAGACAATCGTTTTTAAGGAGTAAACAACAAAAGCGCGTCGGAACTGGCACGCAAATCTTATTTTAAAAACCAAAACTGTATAAATATAACTCAGAAGTCTTCTTAATTATTGATTGATTGAAATGTATGACTAGGCAATTTAGAGTGAGGCTCTCAGATAAACCGAACCCGCCATACACCTTTATTACATTTAACAAGAGGGATGGATAGGAACTACATTAGTTTGGTTCTCTTAAAATAAATTAAATCAAAATAAAATAAATCGAATCCCAAAGAGAAATTTCATTCCACAAACAGCTAATCTGGAATCTGTACGGTATATTATATCAATAATGAATGTTTAGCACAGTTTTAGAATCTGCAATACCTAAACAAATTAAAAACAAAATTAAATAAAACTAGCTAGTGCAACTGTAGGATCCTTGAATAACCAAATCGATTGTTAAATGCTTGAATTATAAAATAAATGATTTAGGAAATATAAATAAATTATAATAATAATTATTTATCCAACCTGAACAAGCTAAACAAATTCTTCCGTACGTATAGCCGTACATTATCAAATTACAGATTACTAGTAGCTTCCATCTAAGATCCCTCAGCCATCAAAGACACGAATTGAGAGTTGAGAATAAGCGTGGCTAACACTCGCTCAGTATGGCAACCCTACTTCGAAACTTTACTAAATCGGAGCGATGAAGTCACTCCTAGTCGAGCTATTACCCTAGAACAAATTAGTAGATTAAAACATTCAAACTCACTCGGTCTTGACAGAATCCCACAGAATAATTAAAACATGGAAGAGCTGCTCGTACCTTGTAGTTGCATAATTTTAAAGCCTGTCTCCGGCGCAAAGCGAGGAAATAGTGTGATTATCTTAACATTATTATGTTGCCATTTAGTAATAGACATAAACAGATAGTAATGAACATTAGCTGGACAATGACGAAAAATACATAACCGATCTGCATCATAATGATGGGAACACTGAGACAAACGATCACTAAATCAACAATCCTGCAGATATCACGAAATTAGATATCCAAAATATACCCAAAACTTTTGCTAGGGGAATTAATATCGAAAAGCCTGGTTTTTGAAAATATAGAAATTAATGGGAAGAGCGAATATCAAGGGACTCTGACCAATTGCAAACCAATTTTTTTTTTTTTTTTTTTTTAAATATTATGTCAAGCTGTACATTGTGACATGGACGGTGGGTCGGCGCTGAGCTCTGCACTCCAACAGAGGGTGTTAGTTGTGTTTACTAACTTCTCCGATCGTAATCGATGAAGAACATTCGCTTTTGCATCCTGCCTGTGATGGGATTAGAACCCAGCACCTCCCGGTCCAAGTGACGAAGCTTTAACCACTGCGCCACTTGTCCGGTCAAATTTAAACACATAATTTTGAAAAATGAACCGAAACGAAAAATTTATCGCAATTAAGAGCAATTTTAAAGGCAGTAATAACAAGCTAGACCTCATTGTGGAACAATCACATTTTTATTCTGTAAAAAGAAAATTTTAAAATATTTCTGGTATACGAATACAAATCATCTACTCCCAAACTCACAGCTTTTTGGAATTCTCAAGAAGATATGTCATTTAAAACATTTATAAAAATTATAAGTATCGTTAGATCAGATAATTTAAAATCTCTAAAAGAATAATTGTGCTTTAAGGCAGTGGCGACAAGTTCAGTTTCGACATCGTAATATACGTATATAGGTCTTGTTCGACGTCGTCACGCCAGCGCAGGCGGGGTCTTCCTCTACGACGCACACCGGCTGGTTAGTGATTATACTGGTGGAACACTTTATTGGTGATTTGTTGTTATGGGGTTCTTGTAACGTGGTCAAGCCATCTAACTAGATTGGATTTGATGAATCCGATAATATCGCAACTTACAAGAAGTTGCTTTATCTCGTGGCCCCATGGACCAGCACAGGTCTAATGAGTGCTTTATAAAGTGCGAGCTTGCACGACTGCGATAGGTGTTTAGATCGCAATAATTTTGATTCGGCGTAGAAAGTTCGTTGTCCAGCAGCGATTCGGGATTTTATTTCTGCCTGCATATCATTCAACGATGTTATAACCGAGGTATTTAAAGTTTTTGATGCTATCAAAATTATGGTCGCCAATTCCGAGATTTGCCATGGAAATGTTCCTAGGTGTTGATAAAAATTTAAACCTAAGTTTACTTAAAATTAGTGTATCACTTATCCGTCTTGCGCTTATAATATTGTCACGCAATTTTTTGAATGCACTGATGTGATTGGACATCATAAATACCAGCTTGCTTGCTGACCAAATTAAATTTGTTTCACTGCATAACTGTTCTGTTGCAATTTCACCAAAATTACAATCGAATAAAACATGGCCGCCCATTTCCGAGCTCCCGCAATAAAAATTTACTAAAATTGCATTATTCATTTAGTATTCGATTTAGTATAGAAACTTCAAAGGCATGTTAAAAACAGTACTCTCATTTTAAAAGTAATATTTCCAAAAAGGATTTCTTATTTATAAAAAGACTTCTCAGTCTTGCTAAATACGAAATCCGAAGTTTTTACTTTCAAACTATAACACAAATTAAATATAACATAAGACGCTTTTGCAGAGATGGGTAAGGGAAAACGTTTGAATAATGAAGAAATAGCGCAAATTGAAATATTGAAGCAATTAGGATATTCTAATCGCCTCGTTGCCAAGGATATCAAAAGATATGAGGGATTGATCAGAAATTGATTAAAAAATCTAAAAACTTATGATATCAAAAAACCTACACGAGGAAAATCAAAGCTCACTACACGCCAAAAGTGGCAAATTAAAGAACAAGCAACCAAAAACCAATTATTTTGTAGCCAAATAATTGCGAAACTTGATTTGCCGGTAATCAAATCAACTGAAGCTCTAGTTCTGAGGACAACCAAAACCATTAAATGGATCAAACATTAATTGAAACTCCGTCTAACAACCACATATGGAACGCCGTTTGAAGTTTGCCCTGCAGTATATGCATTGGACAAAAGAATGGGACCAAGTGATTTTTTCTGAAGAAAAAAAAATTTAATTTAGACGGATCAGGCTGCTACAGTTGTTATTGGCATGATATACGCAATGGTTTGGGGAACGTTCTCAACAAATTTTAAGACACTCATTTGCTGGAAAATGTTTTCCCTCCATTTATTGATGATCATATTGATATAGTGAGTTCGTATTTCAACAGGACAACTCTGGATTGGTTTGAGTGCAGAAATATCCAATACTAGAGCGGCCAACATGTAGCCCAGACTGCAACCCCATTGAGAATCTTTGGGGCATACTGGCTGCAAAGATAAGAATAAGGGAGGTGGGATGAAGTATTAATATTTCATTCCTTGATACGCTTTACAATTTTTCGGTGAAAATATGCAAATGCGCATAAACGAATGCATCAGCATGCAAATTTTTTTAAAATTAAACAAAAATAGATTTTCAAAAAAAATAAAATGTTAAATTTTGGTTTAATTTTCGGATATATATATTGAAAAAATATTATGCGTATAAAGGAACGCTAGAGACTGTATACTTTGAAGTATCTACTAAATCATACTAACTTGTGTTAATGCTACTTAAGTAGCAAGTAGCAGCATATATTGAGGGGCAGTTTATAATTCTAAACATTTTTCTTAAAATGAAATTCTTTATTTTGAATTAATATTTAATAAATTAAATTTAATTAATGTAGTTTCGTAAAGTTACAATAGATGGCCAATTATGATAAATTTTTGGGGTTACACGTAAATGGAGGGCTTTATGTATTTTAGACTTTAATATAATTAGGCAGTCGCAAGTTTAAATTCCTCGCCAAATACATAATTTAGCCATTTATAATATAACAATGAATCCCATTGAAATTTCAGTTCGTCACGATGAACTAACCTTCTTTAAAATATAATATGTACAATGCAAATGAATAATAAACAAAACTATAAAAGAAAACTTCACTTCGTTAAAATTCATATAAGTAAAACTATACACAAACAGTAATAATATTTAGATCAATTTAAATGTAGAAATCATTGAAATAGTTCAATATACGTGTCAAGACATTTTAAAGAAGTATATATGTGTGTGTGTAACTATATATAATTAACTGAAACTAATTTAAAAAAAAAACTAGTATTGTGGGTGAACATAACGTACGGAGGGTAAAACACGATAATTGCGGAACATATAAATAAAAAAATAAAAAAAAACTTTGTACACAAACTACAAAATGTATTGTTTATAAATTTTAAACCGGATGAGGAATTTGTGTTTTTATAAAAATAAGCAACAAGTTTTTAAGTTATATATGTGTTGTATATGCGGTAGTTTCGAAGATGCGCGCTTACCTGAAATTAAACATTTTAGTTGGATGACCCTTATGAAATTATGTATTTACATATATATGCGGGTACAAGTACAAAAAAAAACTATACCAACTATGTATATTATTACACAATAAATGTGCAATACAGTATTTTCTACACGTGATATATATACCTTTTGTAAATGTATGGTCAAATTCCTAAGATTTTCCATCCATCGTTGATTTTCTTATGTGTGCGCTCGAATTGCGCGATATTATTATGCAGCCTGCATGACCAAAACCAAATAGTTTTACAACATAGTAATTGTTGTTGTTGTTGTTGTCACAAAATAAGCTAATTATTACATAAAAGGTTTACGTTAATATAATAATATAAACTATATGTATAGTTTGCTGTACGTGTTTTTAAAATATATAAATTAAGCACGTGGCAAGATGAACTATTGTATAATTTTACCATCAACAAAAAAAAAATAAAAACAATAATAAGAAACGACCGAAAACTACGACAAAAAAAATATGAAAACTTTAAACTCTCTGTACTTAAGTTAACGCATAATTTTCTTATTATATACATGTTTTATAAGTGTGTCATATTATACTTTGTTTAGAGCTTGGAAAATACATAAATGGAAAATTATAAGTACTTTGTCATTTTTTTTTTTTTACACAAATTACAATTCTAATAAACTTTGTTCGTATTTATGATTCACAGGGTGTTAGATTTCAATTCGTTTCTGTTTAAACAAAATTACACAAACATATTAATCATAAAAGGCTGAAAATTTTTGTTTATTTTCAATTTTTGTCAAATACAAAGAAAATAAAAGAAAGCACTCCATTACGAGTGAAATTTTGGGGGGCGTTTTGTTGTTGTTATGATGACGGCTTTAATGTCGGCGACTGTAGCCAGGTACCGCAATAAAAACAGATGATCGTCATTTATATCACCACAAAATTTTGAAAATGGTATAGACCATACTCTTTAATATAGGAGGATTAGTGACGAGTAATAAATTAATTAGTGTTTCTAGTTCAGGGGTTTAAAACATCGTTTCTTAGTCATGATGTAATTTGACGTTTAAAAGTTGACTCACTTGATGACTCATCTTTTTTTTTTTTTTTTTTTTAATTATCGATATGAGCAAATAGGTCGATAACCTGACGATATGAGCAAATAGGTCCGGTTTTCTGATTGTTACGGATTTTCAATGTCATTCATTCACGTCACAGGCTCGGTATACACTGTGTAGCAAAACATTATGAACTCGTAATAATAATGTGTTATACGCAAAATAAATGTACATAAATAATTTCACAATGTCATTTAAAAAACAGAAAAGGAGAAAAATCCCAAGTTTGAGCCTGAGGGTAGGTTTCCACCAAGGTTGCCTTTGTTATTTTAACAAAAGGAAATTTTTTTTGCATGTCAAAGCTGTTTACTCATAACCACAAAATTATTGACATAAAATACAATATTACATAGTATTTTGCTTTTATATAATAAAAATTTAATAAAATGGATTCAGATTATGAAACAGACGTTTATACGGCCGCAATTGCAATTGTCATCTGTTGGTGGAGGAGCAGACGAGAAACAGTCCCAGATGGTGGGTTCGACATCATAATATTGGATATAATATGTTAAATAAATTATAAATATATGTTTTTAGATATTTAACAAGTGGTAATAGCCAGAGATCACTGACTGTCATATGCTTTTATTGTGGGTAAGGCCACCGCTTGTGACACGAATGTCTCCGAGATACAGTGTTACCGTTGCCCACGGAAAGTGTTTGGTTGTCGAATGCAGAAGGTTTTCAAAAGCGGTGGAACTTTCTAAATTGTATGGGGTTATAAACATTCATCTCGAATACTATGTTTTACATTGCAGGCACAACCACATTCTGGTTCCGAATTCTATAATTACAAAAGGTTTTTTTTTTCAATTATACTATTAGCTGTCTGTGACTCTGTGAGTATAGGTATCGGTTTGTCTACATGGATATTGGATCCCAAGGACGTCAGAGTGATGGAGGGGTATTTAAGGGGAAACTATTGACAAGTAATGGTTTAAATGTTCCAAAAAACGCAGAAATTTATAGCACCGTATCCTGGAAAATCAACTGGGAAATTGGAGTATGAAAAATGCATTTTCAATTACCGTCAACCAAGAGGCAGACGAGTAATTGAAAATACGTTTGGAATTTTAGCTGCTCGCTGGAGAATATTAAGGACATGCTTAGAGACGTCCACAGAAACATCAGATAGAATTGTCCAAGCAGCTGTTTGCCTGCACAATTTTTGCCTGGTTGAAGAGGAAACATCGCTTCATCATCAAAAAAAATATTGCCCTAGTATTCTTGTCGATCAAGAAATAATTGATCAACATGAAATTCGACCTGCAGACTGGAGAAAACATGGAGAATTGCATTCAATTTTTAGGCAGGGCAGCCACAATGCATCTTCAACTGCCATTCAGGTTAGAAATGAGTTCGCAGAGCATTTTATAATCGACAGATCGGTGCCGTGGCAATGGGGCTTTGTAAATATATATTTCATTTATTTGGAATTTATGTTATAAAGTAAGAATGGGAACATATTTTTATATTTCAGTAATCTTTTCGTTCATTTAAAGATTTCATTTTCATGACTTTCTCCATATATGCCATCATATATAATTGTGCGCTATAATTTATTAATTATCCTTGAATGTACGACTATGTGAAGATGTGAAAGTGAATTTTGGGCTGATAACCCCGGTATTGTACTGTCCAAACTACTTTTATGTCTAAAATATTATAAGTTTTGTTAACAAATATGCATGAAGCCATAATTCTGTAATACATACGCTCGCTTCACTAGCACACTATCCAGGCATCGCAGTTTATTAACATGCTTAGGTTCCGGTAACATTTTATAGCTGAACCCGCTGGTTTGGACCTTTTCTTTTGAGATTTTATACCTAGTGTACTGATTTCTTAAGTTCCTACAAAGATCCTTAAGTAAATTGGTGTCAAATTCTATAGTTTGGGGTTTTAATTTCATGTTCGTGTATACTTCATCCCAGTTCTTATTTATTATGCCAGGTGTGCGCTTTTATTGGAATGGTATAATCAAATAAAACTGGACAGTTACCACTTAAAACAGTTCCAATTGTTTTTTCTTGGAAGTATTCCTCCTTTTTATTTGAATAAAATCGACCTCGTTGTCTTCCAAATATTCTTCCTCCAAAAATTCTAATTGTTGAGTACTCTCATCGGAATACAGTTTAATTATATTTTAAATTTGTTTTAGAATTTTTGACTCAAAATAAAACACAAACCATTACAATAGAAATCAAAAAATTAAAATATAAATTTTTAATAAACTGAAAAAAAAACAAATAATTCAAATGTCAGTAGGGTTGTCCATTAAATTTCCTTCAGGAAATTTTGTATTCTAGTACTAAAATGGAAAAATACAATCGAAAAACATTTAGGCGTTAGTACTTTTTGGTTGCTATCTTCAATGTTTTCTTATATGTGTGTATTAAAAAATTTGTGTTGAGACATGAATTTTTATGGATGTATACTATTCGTGTGAATCGCTTTGTTAAAATAGCAAAGATAACCTTGGTGGAAAGCTACACTTAGGCTAAAAATTTAAACATCGGGCTTTAAATTTTACTTAATGCCAAAATAAAAAAGCTTAAGCCTACTGATTTGTTTTGGACTAGAGTACTTGTATTTATATAAATCTAAAAATAAAAAATAAAAAACTTTCAGCCCAAAAATTGTTTTTCGGCTCACCAGCGTGTTTTGGCCGCCCCGGTGGCAAAGTGGTTAGCATGCTTGCTCCAGCGACCGGAGGTTCCGGGTTCGATTCCCGGTGGTGACAAGGAAAAAATTTCACGGCTGGTTTAGGATCAATGAATTAATCACTCATTATCCGAAATGAAAAAATGATTATGAAACCTCATATGAGGCGGCCAAATCCCTTGATGGGATATAGTGCCAGAGAGAGAGAGAGAGAGCGTGTTTTGGTTCTCTCATATTTACTTTAGATTTTTTTTTTTTTTACTTCATTGCCGCAGATACGTCGATCTTATAACGTTTTTCTGTTAGTCCATTGAGTAACAAAATCGCAATAAGACTGTAGGCTGATGGCAAAATCTCAAAAAAAAATCGTATTGTACGTTACGAGCGACAGTACCGTTTCATTATAAAGTGGCTCAATACGATTTTTTTAACAAAACTTTAAACGGCCCTCCATATATCAAACTATGTATGTGAATCAATTCACAGGAAATCTCATTATGGCCAATAACAAGGCCAAACGGACAATGGGAATCAAATACCGTCTTAAGAAATTATATTTCACTAATTAAACCTGATAGCGTAGTCAACCCAACGTTACTAATCTCTGTTTGATTGGTCAAACTCATGAAATTTATAATGTGATTGCTTCTTATTGTGTGAGGATAAATGAAAATCACACAACAATCAGGAGCTGAAAAGAAATTTAATCACTCTGAGATTCACTCAAAAAACTAGCAACCCGATGAAAGGTTTGGTGCAATCTCCGTGATTTCTTGTTATTTACCTGAATGGAAGGAATGTACTCAAAATCGAAAGGTGCCATAATTTTTACTTAAAAAATGGCTTGCTCACGTTGGACCATAAACAGCGTCGATGATTCAGAGCGCTATTCGGAGCTGTTTTACTATAATAAACAGGAATCGGTAAGTGACAATGGATGAAACATGGATCCACCATTATACTCCAAAATCCAACCGTCAGTCAGATGAGCGCACATGGCCGAAACAAATACCTATTTTGAGGCTAAAGGTAAACGGCTTACAAAAAAGCATCGAAATGTTAGAGATGCGTTGAAATGAATCTGTGATTCTTGAGAGGACACTAAAGGATGTTTTTTAGCGGTTCATAATTTTAAATTAAAATAGAACAAAGAAGACATTTTGCATATCAGTAAAACTAGCTTTATTTAAAAGATAATTTTATGTAGATATCCAATTTTCCAAGTGTTCAATCATTTCCAGTTTATTGGCGTAGACAAGTTACGTAACATATCCCCAAAGAAAATAATCTACTGGAGTTAGATCACACGATCTCGATGGCCAATTAATAGGACCGTTACGTGAAACTAGTCTTTCATCAAATGTTTCTTTGAGTAAATTAATTGTATCGAGGTCTGTGTGGCATATCACACCGTCCTTTTGGAACAACATATCAGCAAGATTAACAGCCACTCAATTGGGATACAAAAAAATTAGAAATCATGTCTTTATACCGTACACCGTTGACTGTAACATTCCGCCCATCATCGATTTTAAAACATATGGCCCAATGATTCCGCCGGCCTATAAAGCACACCAAACAGTGATTTTTTTTTAATGTAATGGTGTTTCGGCAAAGGCTTTATTAACGTACCCATTCAACCAAAAGTGAGTTTCATCGCTGAACAAAATTTTGTAGACATTTTGATTTAAATTTTGGACAACCGAAATTGAAATGGTAGGTCAAACTAATGACAAAGAAAATGTCAGCTGTCAAATATGTTGTCAAACAAAATAGTGGTGCCAACTTAAAGATGTTTACGTCTTAAGAAACCACCTGTAAAAAGGTAAGAAATTTAAACGTATGTCATTCGTAAAAAATTATTGACATGCATATTGACAAATTTCCAACTGGGGAAATGCGTAAAGCCCTAATTATGGATGTATGTGAAGATAGCCCAAATTCCATCCCCGAAAAATGCGATGGCAACACTAATTATTGCTATCATGACATTTTTTTTACTCTTAGCCCAAAAAATCACGACATTTTTACTCTCAGCCCCGAAAATTTACTATCATGACAGCTAAAACTATCATGACACAAATATTTTTCTGGGTTGAGAGTAAAAATATTGCATTTTGGCGATGGAATTGGCGTAATTTTACTTTACGTATACATCGAGAAAATCAGGTAAGGAGTATAAATTTTTAAATGCAGGATTGTTTCCTATCAGTTTTTAGGACGGGAAAATTTTCACTTTTTATTTTTCCAATATTTTTTTTAAAATTCTTATTAATATTAATTGCTTCGCCAACCTTGCAGACACAGATCAAAGAGTTTTTATCGCTTCTTCTGATAGTGCCACAAATGTTAAAAAAATCAACTATCAGTATACGATATACAAAATATTTTTTAATGTAGTTTTAATTCGTTGTATACCTTAGAAGATGGGGGCTGCCGCCCCAAACCCCCGCTTTTCCTTAATTTATACAATTCTTCAAGTGTCAAACTAAGTAAAAAAAAAACTTGAAAACATTTCAAAAATTTCCTGCAATAATAGCCAAATTTAGATTTATTGCTATAATTAATAATTAAATGTTGCAATAATATACATAAAAATGTATAGTATTGCCATAAGCAACTTTTTCGATTTTCGGGGATAGAAGTTTGGGCTATCTTCACAAAGGTTAATTATGGTAACAAGCGTAGTTATTTGATTTTTTCGGAGATTTGAGAATAAGAACTTAGACATTCGAATCTGCTTTTGAGATGCGTTCAAACGAGATCAGAATTGGTATATGAGAACATTGTGTATTTTAATTCACTATCTACATTCACTATTACCATTCCCATCCCAAGACTAAAACTAAGTTGGCAATTGTTGCATGTGTCGTCGATATTTTGAATACACGTGCTCGCAAAGGCAGTAACGTTATAAATTTTTAGCAATGGTTAAATTTTAGTTGAGAATTTTAAATACATTAAGATCATAGCACTTTAGGCTATTATGATTAAGTGTGAATTTCCAAGTTAAGTGTGAATTTCCAGTTTCTTTCTCAAAACTGTACTTTCTGTTATTATAAAAGAAATTAATAGATAAATTATTGCTCGACGCTTGTAAATCATTTGTGACAATTCCAGGAAATCTCGTCTCCCTTTTTTTCTGGTGTAAAGTTGGCAACAGTGGCCGTGTACATGAAAAAATTTTTACTTTGATTACAATTCATAGAATATAAACATAGATATAAACGTTACAAGGTTGACAAAATGAGTAATTGGAACACCAGATTAACGACAGCTGAATATAATCAAATCGGTATTCTTCAACACAAATTTGTCAAACACGCAACCAAAATATTTTGCATGCATCAAATTTGAATGAATTCTGATGAGCACACAATTTATTTGAATGAAGTTATCGCAATCTCTTTCCGATTTAGAATTTCTTAAAGATGGATGTTTTGTAATTCTAAGCCAATTCTATAAAATATACAAAAATAGAACTTATTGGACCTCTAAATATTATGGCAAGAATTCGAATAATCGAATAATATGACGGCACAACCAGATTGGACGTAATTAATTTTCAATGTTTTGGTTTCTACTTAGCAACGTTTAACCGATTTTCATTTAACTAAAATAATCAATACATGTGGACTTGAGACACAATCTACACATCAACGCTTTTTTAATAAAAAAAAATAGCTTGCTTGAAAACTAAACTGATTTTTTGGTTTGAGCAACCAATTCGGACCAAAGAAGACGTTCATGAATGATACATTCATTAGAGTTGCAGCAACATTAGAATTAGCAAAAATCAGAATTTAGGAAGTATTCTGTTAAATTGGTTTAAGAAACCCAGGTAATGTCCATTTAGGTGAGATGATTGATGATGCGTGCCATAACTTTCAAAAACAACAACCCTTATATCAACGCGATGGCCAGAAGGGTAATTTATAGGGTACACAATTGTTGATCAGTGTATCAATCACTCTTCTTTCCATCGCGTTGATATAGTAGTTGTTGTTTTGGGAATTTATGGCACTCACCATGCTCAAATTATATCCCGATATACAGATACCTCTCTGTGAAGTTTTATGCAGTGATCAACAAATGAGCAGCTCATAAATACATTCAATCGCATTGACTATATATCACCCTATAAATCACTCAGAATGACAGAATCGTTCGCGTTGATACGGGAATTAGTTTTTTAGGAATTTGCTGCATTTAACATGCTTTACTCATCATTTATTCGATCCTATTGGACAAGCCGGATTTTTAATTTTTATTTTTTATGTTTCCTTTGTTAGCAAAAAAACACTAATTTAGTATACGAGTACATTAGCTCTCGTGTGTACCAAAAACATACAAATTTTTCCGCGACGGCTCCGTATTATACAGGTTGTTCCGTATTACACAGTTTTTTAATTTTTTTTCTGCCGAGTTAGTTATTTAACAAGGTAACATTTTGAAAAGGTATTTCTCGGGATGAATTGTTGGGTTGATTTTTTATCCGTTCATGCGGAAAATTCCCACGGTCAGAATAAAATACTGAGCCTATCCCAACTTCCAACAAACAGTTTAATGTGGACAATCCCCTCCTACATACTACTAGCTTTTATATGAACCTAATAATCAGACTGTAATTTATTTCTAGAATTGGGCCTACTGATATCATATTAAAGGGCCCTGTGACTTGTAGAGGTCTAAAATACCAATTGTAGTGGAGTTGCGATTTAACTTTGGTTTTAAACTAGTGTGCCTTGTTAATTTTAGATGCTCCTAAGAAGCAAATAAAAATAAAATAATCACCCTCTATAAGGCGGAAATTATTTTAAGCTAAAACCTTTCCTTTATCATGCCGTTTGCTTTCGAGAGGTGTAATAAAACAATCGTATGTAAATGTGATTTACATCAAATATGAATCTGCTCGCGTTGATACGAGAATTAGTTTTTTAGGAATTTGCTGCATTCAACATGCTTTACTCATCATTTATTCGATCCTATTGGACAAGCCGGATTTTAAATTTTTTTTATGTTTTCTTTGTTAGCAAAAAAACACTAATTTAGTATACGAGTACATACGAGTACATTAGCTCTCGTATGTACGAGTATGTACCAAAAACATACAAAATTTTCCGCGATGGTTCCGTATTATACAGGTTGTTCCGTATTACAGTTTTTAATTTTTTCGGCCGAGTTGAAACACGTGTTACATTCCCACGGTCAGAATAAAATACTGAACCTATCCCAACTTCCAACAAATAGTTAAATGTGGACAGAGAATTACCTCCTAGAAACAAAGTCTAGTCTGAAATCACTCTTCTTTCCATCGCATTGATATAGCAGTTGTTGTTTTGGGAATTTATGGCTCTCACCATGCTCAAATTATATCCCGATATCCAGATCAATCTCTGTGAAGTTTTATGCAGTGATCAACAAATGAGAAGCTCATAAATACAGAAGGACAGAATCGTTCGCGTTGATACGAGAATGAGTTTTTTAGGAATTTGCTGCATTCAACATTCCTTACTCATCATTTATTCGATCCTATTGGACAAGCCGGATTTTTAATTTTTATTTTTTATGTTTCCTTTGTTAGCAAAAAAACACTAATTTAGTATACGAATACATTAGCTCTCGTATGTACCAAAAACATACAAATTTGTCCGCGATGGTTCCGTATTATACAGGTTGTTCCGTATTACACAGTTTTTTAATTTTTTTCTGCCGAGTTAGTTATTTAACAAGGAAACATTTTGAAAAGGTATTTCTCGGGATGAATTTTTGGGTTGATTTTTTATCCGTTCATGCGGAAAATTCCCACGGTCAGAATAAAATACTGAGCCTATCCCAACTTCCAACAAATAGTTTAATGTGAATAATCCCCTCCTACATACTACTAGCTTTTATATGAACCTAATAATCAGACTGTAATTTATTTCTAGAATAGGGCCTACTGATATGATATTAAAGGGCCCTGTGACTTGTAGAGGTCTAAAATACAAATTGTAGTGGAGTTGCGATTTAACTTTGGTTTTAAACTAGTGTGCCTTGTTAATTTTAGATGCTCCTAAGAAGCAAATAAAAATAAAATAATCACCCTCCATAAGGCGGAAATTATTTTAAGCTAAAACCTTTCCTTTATCATGCCGTTCGCTTTAGAGAGGTGTAATCAAAAAACTCGTATGTAATTGTGATTTACGTCAAATTTAAATCGTATCTGTACGAAACACATTTGGAATTAGGGTTGCCAGACGTACGCATTTTTTATAATCGAATTTTTCACGTATACGTAATTTCTTGATTTGACGAATACGTACCAAAATGAACTAGTTTCTAGGTATTCGAAATAAATTTAGAAAATTATCGGTTTTCAAGAGAATCATTGCATTAATTTAGTCCCCAATTTTTTGCCCAATGCGGTAAAATATTTTAAATCATCTATGAGGTACTGCGGTTTTAACTTGAATTTTACTCAAAACTGGCAGAATTTACACGATGACGATCAGATGATTCGGATCATAAATATTGCACGACAATTTTAGACGATAGTGAAATTTGATTGGAAATTTGTCGGTTTTGTTTCATTGTTTTGCAACAAACTACACACTTTAGCCACTCTGTTTGGACCTTTCTCATTAAAATTTCTAGATATATAAAACACAATGAAATGATGGGCGAATTTGTGTGGATTATGAAACAACAAAATCAATCCGGTAAAATTGATTTTGATTCTCTATAGAAAAAATATATACCCTCTGAAATATTCATGTTGAATCTGTCTGCGAACCATACAATTGTTCATGCGTACACCACAATTACAAGGAAAGTAGGAAATTTTTCCGCCTTATTCAACGACCTAAATTTGCAGTCGTAAATTATTTGTTTTAAAAATACTAATTTTAAAATGTTGAATTTAAAACTTTATTTAGTAAGTGACATTTAGATTTGATCAGATATACATCCATATACGTAGATGACGTCACTAACCAAATAAAAAAGTACTGCAAAAAACGCATACTTTAATCGGAAAATATTAGAATTTGTAGGAAAAAATTTAGACCTCAAAACCTGTTGATATTTTAAAACTACTAATAAACATAATCTCCTACGTAAATCGATCGCGTCCTGTATACCATACAAATTTTACAATAAAGCAATGCCATATGCCACTCAGTCAAAAATTTAATTAAATTTAAAATAATTAAGGTGTTTATATATAATGTATAAATATATAGTTAGGTACGTAAAATGCACATAGTATATACGATACGAGTTGACATACAAAATAATTTATCTATTCAAATTAATAATAATACGTGTGTGAGAAAATATAAACAATTAAATTAAATAAAGTAACAACAATTATATTTAGGTTATGCAGTTGATTGTCGCATTAATTAATTTATAACTAAAATGAATATTTAAATACTGTGTAATGTCACACACCGTCATCCAATGCCCTATACTTCGCTCTATACACCAGAATTCGCATATTTTGCAAAAAAAAAAAATTAAATAAAATCTTTTAAGATTTCATATTTATAATGACATCAAAAGAATTTGAATTGTCATCTTATTTATTTATATTAACATTAGTTTTTTTTTTTAATAAATAAGATGATGGAATTCTTTTTTAGTATATATATATGCGGTGTAATACGATTCGTTGTAATGTTGAGCAGTTGTCTTACATACGAATTATGTTACATGATCGTTAAAATTTATTCAAGAATTTATTCACCTACCTTGAAACAATATTTGAGCCTAGAGTTTCGTACGTGCTGCCCTGCAATAATGAGGCATGGTGATCAGCACCGTGAGCGGGTGCCCCGCCAAACATACTATTTCTCGTTGGTACACTAACCAATTGCGTGAATTGCATACCATTATCACCAAAATCTTCATTCGAAAACCCAGACGGGCTCCTTGAATCGCCACAACTACTTGCCGAATTATTATTATTATTATGATTAACACTATTACTATTATTTGTACTATTATTGTAATTTGATTCAGTCGATGTGCCCAAATTTAAATAGTGACTATGATTATCGTCATTTTGATCATGATTCAAATGATTATTATTTTCTACTAGCGCACAATTTTCACCCTCCAATGTATCGGCGATCACCTCATCGATCGCACTTTGAGATTGAGTATTATGATTATTATTACTACTATTATTGGTATTATAATAAGACGCCGCCAGCGTTAGTAACGGATTACGCATACCCGAACCTTCGCTCGCATAACTATTTTTACGATCATCGTCATCATGATTTGACGTTTTCTCGAGCAGATGATCTTTATCGAGCTCCGACGATTTTAACGATAAATCATGGGCCCAATAATTAATGTTGTTATTGTGCGTCAAATGATTATTATTTAAATTGGTGCCACTCAAATACGGTAATTGGCCGTTGGCCGAATTCGAAAATTGTATAGCGTTGTAGACGGGACCCAACCGATGAGAAATCGTATTCGGATTAACCATTGTATCGACGGGTGAATATCGATATGGTGACGGTTGTGACGCAGCGGCGCGTGTCAGTTGCGTAAAATTTGTGGTGATCACCGATGGATTATTTGAAATGGTTGTCAATTCACGCGGCGTTGCAATCACTTGTTGTTGTTCATCAGCATGTGATTTTTTTAAATTATTCGATTCAACCATTGATAATGTTATTTTATTAAAGAGCTTATCACCACCACTATTATTATTATTATCACTACATCTATTATCACTGTTGTTAATATTATTCACAGATGCTATAACACTTTTATTTGGAATTGATTCGTTTTTACTGATAACACTGCAATTATAATTTGTACTGCGATTATTATTTAACGAGATTAAATTTGATGATGATGTTGATGATGATGCTGCTGTTGATCCCTGTACAGATGATACTGTATCACAATCAATATTTTCCGTAACGTTATTACTACAATGCGACGAAACTACAACTGGTAATTTGAATGCGGCAACTGCTACATCATAGCTTGTGTCAACTGTAAAAGAGAAATAAAATTTTATTTGTTATTTGTTATTTCATCTTAACATATGGATTTTCTAAACTAAAACAAAAGAGACGGATACATAAACGTAAATAAAGCGTAAATGAGTCGAATATTGAGAGTGAGAAACCTTGAAAATTATTACAAAAAAAAAAAAATAAATAAATCGAAATTAAACAGAACGTATAAACTCCGCCCATATAATTTTTTGTTATTTTGAAAGATTTATTGCCCTTCTCTTTCGCCCATTTATTTTATATACTTTAGTTTACTTTATATACTTTATATATATTTGAACACTGCGAGTATATATAGAGTTGTTTTGATTTTTATAAAACTGAAAAACTGACGTTCACATAAAAAATAACAGAATTAAAATAAATAACATAAACTGGGGAAAAGAGATAACATAATAAAAAAAAATGATAAATTAAAATGATTGGATGAAATTGGGTTTCTAAAAATAAAATTCGTCCATTTCGGTGCCCAGATTTAAAATAATTTTTATGTTTTTATTATGTAAATTGTTAAATATTGGGGTGCGGATAAAAAATAGCCTCTGTATGCTTGGACTTTGTTTGCTGTTGAGTTGTAGACGTGGTGCGTTTATATAAAATTTATTAATTCAAAATTAGGGTTTTGTTTATTAGATGATTTTTAGATTGATCTAGTTAGAACATCTTCATGGTATATTGTCTCTGCTAATAATTTAAATATTGTATACAAGGTACTTTTGGAGCGAAGTGTGTTTTAATTCGCTTAAACACTTTAAAGAATTTGAATTTGACAGAAATTTGAATTAAAATTTTTCGTTTGTTTGACTGTAACCGGAAGTTAACGTTGTTTAAAAATCTACTTTGCACACAACAACTCATAATACGTGATTAGCATAGGAACTTTAAAAAGAGTATAAAACTTGTATGACCTTAAGAAAAATTCCAAGCAGGCCAATGTTTTTTTCATTCTATAGCAATGTATTATAAAAACTTAGTGAAACTTTCAACGACTTTCAACGGTTTAATTTCAACGACTATATGAAGTTTCGGACAAAATTAAAAAATAAGAAAACATGGCGAAACATAAAATTTGCAAAAGTTTGAACCGCGTTTGGGTTTATTGACACAATAAACCCATAGAATAGTTCACTGGACATAGATATTCTGAATCAGTTAGCCAGTTTAATGAAATGAAACAGTTTATAAAATTTTTATGATTAATAGCAGAATTACATTATAAAAATCAGGCACGATGTTATATACAATTTTATCACTGACTCGACTAAATTTATAACTGGGGAAAATTAAATCATTAAAAAAGATATAATATATTATCACATTAAACAGGGGGAGTTGGACGATGTTGTATAATTAAAATCACCACAATCACCACTTAGAGATTTACCTAAGAATTTCGCCACGGTCACAAAGTAGTGTAGGCTAAATAAAACCCAAAGACGTAGCCCCATTTATATTCGAGCTGAAAAGAAGGCTCGTGCCAGACTCAGTAACGATTTTCAACAAAAAATTGAGTAAGAAATTTTCTTTTGTGTGGCGGTTTAACGTATTGGAAGTTTTTACGAAACATTGCGACTCGTTTTAATTGCATATGTATTAGTGTTGTTACCTGTACCAGATGAAACTTGAATTATACTCGACAAATTTTAACAAAATTGGTACAAAGTATAGAAATAAACAAATAAAAACATAACCTCCGAAAAAATCGGATATTTCAAATCCCAATTGATTTAATCAGTCATATAATGTATTTAATATAATAATTAATGTTTATTTAACCAGATAAATACAATAAAAAAATTGTATGAAATAATAGGAATCTGGACAAAAGTCATCTACACAGTGCAATAGATAAGAGCTATCCAATTTCGACTATTACGCAACAAGTCTTTGTGGATCGTCAGAGTGCCCCATTTCATTTTATCATAATTAGAACGAAAAAGTCTGAAAATGGAAATTCTGTGGAGCGAATCCTGGAAATTTTGCCACATGGCCACATACATAGTGCAATAGATTAGAGTTGTTACATTTCACAAAAATACGGCGTACTTTTGTGAAATGTAACAACTCTAATCTATTGCACTATGTATGTGGCCATGTGGCAAAATTTCCAGAATTCGCTCCACAGAATTTCCATTTTCAGACTTTTTCGTTCTATTTATTGTAAAATGAAAGGGCCAGTATGGGGCACTCTGACGATCCGCACAGCCATGTGGCGTATTTTTGTGAAATGTAACAACTCTAATCTATTGCACTATGTATGGAGCTATTTGGCAAAATCTCCAAGATTCGCTCCACAGCATTTCCATTTTCGTTGGCACACTCTGACGATCCGCACAGACCTGTGGCTTATTTTTTTGAAGTGTTACAACTTTAATCTATTACGCTATGTATATGGCCATGTGGCCATTGATTTACATTTTTAATCTTTGATATTAAAAATCATATTTAACGATCATTTGATAATGAAAACTTTGAATTTCGTCTTATACAGGGTTAATTCACTAATACATATAAAGAAAAATATCGCGTGAATACTTCTCATGATCCATCCGATTCGAGAAATTTTTACTAAAAATTTTGCTAAACAATTCGTAAAGAAATTAGTAAAATTTTCTCGGACATGCGGTTTACTCTTCCGCCCAATGTAGAAATTAATCAGAAACTCCTTCAAATTGCACTACATGTCCAAACAGTGCTCCGAATTTACAATGCGACTTTTTGTACGAATTTTGTGGAGCGTATCCTTACACTTAGCAACCTCTTAATTAAAAGCGGATGTTCGCGGCTTTGCTTGAATTCATTTAACCATGTAGTCGTCCAAGGTGTGCATGTTTCTGTCAAACGACATGCAAATTTCATTTATATTTCCTCACACGTCTTTTAAACCGAAAACGACCAATCGAATCTCTAACCGATAAAGCTCTTTTTCGGTGAATGCAAACAAATGAAAGCTTCTACTTTTACCAGCTATATCAAAACAAAACTAATCGATAAATATGTTCGAAATGCAGTGAGGAGTTATGTGAAAGACAACTTTTGGATTAGTGACGTTATGTGGTTGAATCGGTTTATCGCGGTATAATATAAGTGTATAAAGGCCCCCCCTCTTCGGCAATGACCCCTTCATCACCATGGTTGTAAGCTGTTTCATTATATTTTAACTATAGGAGCTGTGTTATGGTTTTTCGTTAAATGATACTCCAAGCTCGAAAATTTCTCTTTGAATGAGGTGCATAATTTATATGAAACAATTTCATCTATAATAACTTGAGTATTCTCCCCGTAAAACAATTTTTGTCCATTTCCATTGCGATTTGCGACGTTTCCGTCTCTATAGAGACAAAATATCGTGTTAGAGACGGAAATGTCCAACTCTTAAATTAAAAAAATGAAATTCGTTTTAAAAGTATCGAAATTAGGATTTTATTGGAAACCAGAATCAAAATAAAAATCAATTACAGTTAAATTCACTTATAACGACCCGATTAACTATACTATATCTCCAATGTAAAGTGGTTCTACTCCTTGGGCGGAACAGGATAGTCGGCGGTATGTATAGTCAATCGGGCCTTTCAGATTCCGTCGCCAAGATACATGGTCGTTATATCCGAGGTCGCTATTAGTGAATTTCACTGTAGTAAATGAAAAATAAAACTTGAGTTAAATTAAGAAAGAAAATTAAATAAAAGACAAAAACGGCTTCAATTAAAATACTAAGTACAAAATAGGAACGAAACAAACTGTTATGGGCTAGTTATAGCCGAAAACGAAACGAAAACGAAACGGACCGAAACGAAAGGCAAATTTGTGATGGTTATAGTCCCATGCCACACGAGCATTTTTTTGTATTTTGGCATTTTTTTTCTACCAATGTTTTGTTCTGCTCTCTCTTAAATAAAATTTTAACTAAAATGAGTCAAAAATGTCTTTGAAATATTTTTTATTTCATTTATGTTTGAGTTGTGTGGTAGAACAGAAAATTTGTTAAGTCGCAATTAAAACTTGTATCATAGGTAAACGGGGAAAGAAACGAAGAAAAATGCCGCATTTTTTTTTACGTGTGGCATGGGCCATATAGACGAATCGGTTTTTGACGTTTTACATTTTGTGTATTGTGTATTGTGATAAATACAAAAAAATTAAATGGATTTTGAATTTTATTTTTTAGAGGTTGCTTTAATTAAAATAATTAAAAAAAAGAAAAAGCCGTATGCGTCGTTGGGGGTTCGCCCCATTAATAGAAACCGGGATAAAATTGGATTTGTTAAAGTACATAATTTTCTTAAATATGAAGGAAAATGATCCCGAGCAGTTTTTCAAGTACTGCAGTATGAGTGCCAAAACATTCGATGTATTATAGTGAAAGATAAGCTGAAGAGAACATCAAAAAGGCACCAATTCTATCTCCGTCTTCGTTGTAATTTCTTGATTGGTAATCAATCAATATATAAATTTGTTCTCTCTCTCTCTCATTCTAACATTTCCACATTTATACTCTTTGGAGATTTTATAATTCAAAAATCCTTATCTTTAGATTTAGTATTATAATAATTCTGCACCCCTTGTTGGAGTGCAGAACTCATAGGCCAACCTATCTTCCATGTTAGTACACACTCTGGCTACTGCGTAAGGTACTCAATTAGATACTATTTTATCTGTCGAATTGTCCGTGATCATTTATTAGTGAAAATGATTCGATTTAGGCTAACTAAAAATTTAGCATGGGCACAGAATATACTGTATATTAATCAAGCGAATTGGGAAGAATGATTTTTAAATGCGGCACACTCGGAAAACACTCGTCCTAATACGATGCTTTCGTCCTAATCCGACACTTTAATTGAATGGGCGGTGGGATCGATTGAATATTAAAAGATTTAGTAATGATTTTCGGAATATAAAATTTAATTACGCCGCTTGGACGAATAGAAGTTTCATGAAACTGATCCTGTATGAAGATGATAATGTGCCGCATCTAAAAAGCATTCGTCCTACTCCGACACTTTCATAGAATGGGATGTTTAAGAGGATATGTATAGAATTAGTTCCTGTTATTTAATAATTTTTTTTATTAAATACTATGATTTCTGTCGTCCCATTATTATGTAGTTGCTATAGTTTTTACGGAATGGGTGTAATTTCCGGGCTGATAGTGATCGGATGGGGAACTTTCGCTAAAGTGATAGCCCGGCTAACTTTATTTTCTGGGATGATAATTTTCTCTCACTGTAATTTTTCCTGGGATATAAATAATAATAATAATAATAATAATAATAATAATAATAATAATAATAATATTTATTAAATGTGTTTAAGCTAATGCTTTTATACACATGAATATTTACAAAAGTTATACATGAATATTTACAATAATTATATTTATTATTAACTTATTAAAATTAACACAAAAAAGAGAAAAAGTAATTAATCAAAGCAATAAACTAAATTAAATATCTACAAATATGTACATTAATTATTTACATTTTGATTTTCCATAATTAATTGTAAACAAGATTTCTTAAATATACTAAGAGAACTGATGTTTTTTAGTTCTATTGGCAAACTATTCCATTTAATAATTGCATTTATTAGTACAGAATTATTATAAACATTTCTTTTACTAATAGACAAATTAATGTTTCTTGTACGTAAAGACTTGGAAAAATTTAACTTTTCATACAAATATAACGGTAAACCTGAGTTAACCAGTTGAAAAATAAAAATAGATGTTCTATAATCAAATAATTGAAACAAATCATATCCAAGAATTGAACACCTAAACTCCGAGATATGGTCATGAACGTATCTAGTGCAATTATTATACGTAACTTCAAGTAAACTTTTAGAAAAACTGTCACATTGATTGTAGATAACATCACAATATGTGAACATTGGCAAAACCAAACTTTTTATTAAATATTTACGGAGGTTAACTGGACAAAACTTTCTAATCAATTTAAGGGAATACAAGGCATAATTAACTCTCTGGCAAAGCGAGCTAATATGATCATTCCAAGTTAGTTTAGAATTCAAAAGCAACCCTAAATAATTAATCACTGGAACAAAGGATATAACATTATCATCTAAGAAAAGTGTAGGTGTAATATTATGTCGATCATTTTTTGAGAGTAATAGAGCCTTACTTTTAATCGGGTTTAATGATAACGAATTATTTTTAGCCCACAAAGAAACATTTTTAAGATCTATGTTAAGTTTAATCACTATCTCATCTAGCTGTGATAAATGACCACCAATATAAAGTTGTAAATCATCAGCATAAAGATGAAACCGGCAATTCAAAATTTTCCATGGTAGATCATTTATGTACAAAGAAAAAAGTAACGGACCTAAGACCGACCCTTGAGGTACACCTACTACCATTTCACTAATATTTGAATGGTCAATACCATACTTCACAAATTGTTTACGATTACTCAAATATGAGTATATTAGATTAATAGCCGAATTAGAAAATTTATAATACAAATGTAACTTCTGAAGCAAACGATTAACACAATCAAATGCTTTAGAAAAATCTAGTAGGACCAAAATAGCAACCGAATTTTCCTTGTCCAAGATAGCAGACAAATCATCAATAATATTAACAAGAGCAGTAGTGGTACTGTAGCCTGATTTGTAGCCCGGCTGAAACTCACTTAGGAAATTAAGCCTATGAAGATGTTCCTGCATTTGACGTTGCATGATTTTTTCCAGAACTTTTGACAGAGCAGGCAAAATGGGACGTATATCTCCTATTTTGGAAATTACATCCTTCTTTGGTAACGGAATTATGGACGCCACCTTCCATAGATCAGGAAACACAGATTTTGTCAGACATTGGTTAATAACAAAAGTTATAAGAGGGAGAAATAAATCAATAAATTGTTTTAAGACTTTAAAATCTACCATATCATAAGCCAATGAATCAGATTTAATTTCACGAATAACATTTAAAACAATATTTTCATCAACACAATCAAAAACAAAATCATCACCTGTAAAATGGTCAGATTTAGCATCAGGTAGTGGTAAAACACCCAAGGAATCACGAAATTTAGTGATTCCAACTAAAATTTCTTCTGCTCAAAAGTCAATTCTAGCATCACTAGTGACGCAAGAAACCCCCAATTTTTTTAAATTATTCCAAGTTATTTTGGAATTTTTCAAATTTCCAAAATAATATCTTTGTTTGGCTTGGTTGATGTATATATTTGTTTTATTTCTAAAAAATCTAAAAGATTGTAAATCATTATGTAATCCAAACCTTTTATGTTTTTTAAAAGCTAAATCTTTACGTTTCATCAATTTAATAATATGAGCATTCAGCCGTGGTGCAGAAGAGCATTTATTTATAACACTTTTACGAGGCACACAAGTCTGGTCTAAATGTAAAAAGTTTGAGTTGAAATTGGCAACAATATCATCAACCTCAGAAAAGTAATACATGGTTTGCCAATCTAACAAAAAGAAATTTTCAATAAAATCTAGTTGATTAATCGCCTTATAATCAGAAACAACAGTATACGATATCTTACTCCTGGTGTTACAAAACTTATAACTTGCAAATATTAAATTATGATCTGAAATAGCAGGAACTTCAATTTGCCCAAAGGAAATAATATTATGTTTATCAGGCTCATAAACAATAATCAAATCTAAATGGTTGTTAATTCTAGTTGGACCAAACGGTAAATAATATAAGTTATTAATTTTTAAACAATCACTAAGCCTATTATTGCTCAACATGTTATAGTTAAAATCACCACAACAAATAATTCTTTCAAATCCACATAATTGTTCAGCAAAAATATCTTGTATATTAACTATGTCACCTGAATAAACAGGAGAAGGGTTATAAATAATCAAAATAAGTATTTTTCCAAATACTAAAACAAGCTCAGAAGATAAGAACTCAACTTTACCTACAGACTTAGAAGACAGTTTGTGAATTTTAAAGGAGGAACGATAATAAATACAAACACCACCTCCACGGGAATCAGTACGATCAGCTCGCAGGAATTTGTAGTTGTTTATTTGGAATGACTTGTTTCTATTTTTCTTAGTGAGCCAAGTCTCAGACAAAGCAAGAAAATCAAATTGATAAATATGTATAAAAGAATAGTTACATCATTAAAATGTTTCACCAAACTTCGAACATTTAAATGACCAAATGTCAAACAAAACTTTTTATTTACAAACAAATTATTAAATGGAATAGTTGTGTTATTGCTTATCGTAAAAGAATTATTTAAAGTATTATTTAAGATGGATTGGGTATAGATGCCGACGTCCAAAACTTTACTTTTGTAGGTCGAGTTGACCAAAAATTTGCGAAAGGTTTAATATATACACCAATAGGCTAGGTAGCAGGATCCAAAGCTTTCACTTTCAAATCATCTCTACACCCCAATTTAAAACATACGTATTCCAATTTCTGTATGTTAGAATTTTTCGGAGTCAACTTATATACTTTGCAAACTTCAGTTTGCAAACAGGATTTAGCCATACCCAAGATATCTTCTTCCTTAGTAGTAGGATCAAACCGAGAAAGATGTATCCAAAACATCTTAGGAACAGGAATAGTTTTAATACCAAAGTTCTCAACTGACTCATTAGTTCCATGAATCAACTTTGTAGGTATGGTAGGTGTAGAAACATTAATAGTATTACCAGAGCACGGTACATCTAAACACTTAATTTCCGTAGAAACAGAATTAAATATTTGTTGTTCACACTCTGCAGGTTCAGGCATAACGGAAATAGATCCTCTGGACATTACTATTTCTGCAAATGTCTGTGAACTTCCAGGGTCCAATGTTGATAAAGTAACAAATTCATCTTGAATGTAGGTTGAAGATGTTGTTATATTCGTAGAATCAACATCTGACCGAATAGGTGGATTAATAATTTCTTCTATAGAATTAATAGCACCAAATGTGTTACAAAAATTCTTCCCTGGATCACACGATGCAATATTTATTGTTAATGGCCTAAATAAATATTCTGGGATGGTAAAATTTCTGGGCTGATAGTAATATTCTGGGATGGAAAACTGTCGTGATAGTTTAGTGTTGCCATCGTTGTTTTACGGGATGAATCCTGTTGTGACATGTTGTACTTATCACACTTTTCGTTTCGACAAAAAATATTACATCGAAAACAACGACAAATGGTATGTTATAACTTTTTCGATAGATAATAAATATTTACAGCTGGCAACACTTTTTCGGAATGTATTCGGAATTAAAATGACATTTAGAATCCAGTTGTTTACTTGTCAAAGAAATAACAGAAATTTAAGTGCTTTGCATTTTTATAATTTAATAATGGAGTGTAGCGGATTTTTTAAGGCTATAGCTTGATCTCGCGATGTTGTTGAAGCTGCGAATGAGGTAAATTTGGAATATGTTGTTGACGGGAGGTATCTTAGAGATAGATACGACATAATGGATATAGAAGACAAAAAGTGAGTCAATTAAATTGTTCATTTTTTATAGTCTAATGGAATTTTATGTATTTTTTAGATTTATTGAATCGTTCAGAATTAATAAAGAGATAATAAAATATTTATTTGATGAATTAAGGCCGCATATTCCCCAAGGCGAACGGATAACCAAAATCCCACTGGAAACCAAATTAGCGGTAGTTTTTAATTTTTTGGCAACTGGATCATAATAGCGAACAGTCGGTGATATCATGCTTCACACGATGGATCAATCTGTTGTGTCACGAGCCATAACTGGAATTATTGCAATTTTAGAAAATTCAATATTCCAAAAATTTATAAAAGTTCCGGACGCTAGGGAAAAACAAGAATATAAATAAGTATTCTTTAAAAAAACTATCACCCTGGCATAATTGGATGCGTTGATTGTACGCACGTACTACTAATTGCACCGCACAACGAGGAGCACATATTCATCAATCGGAAAGGGAACCGTTCACTGAATGTACAATTGGTAAATTAATTATATTCGATTAATTACCCGTTATTTTTAATATACTAATTATTTTTTTAGATTTGCAATTACAATCTCCAAATATTATCGGCTTGTGTAACCTATCCCTGGATCTGCGCATGATTCTGCGGTTTGAACGCTAAGCACGGATAGACAAGTAATAATGTATCGAAATTACGTAAATGGAGAACGAAACACTTGTCTCTTAGGTAATTTGGGGCACCCGTTAGAGTCATGGCTTTTGACACCTTATATGGATTCAAACGCAACTCAACAAAGATATAATTATCTACGCACGCGCGGACTCAGAAGCCATTCGAACGGTGTAATGGGGTATTGAAAAACACGTTTAGATGTGTTCTAAGTGAAAATTTGTCTACTACATAAAATTGACATGGCAGCCGAAACATTATCTACAAATTCAACAGATCATAAGGAAGCAGAGTTTGAATATAAATCGAAATGAAATGATACCGCTGCACTTATTGGAAATGGACCTAAGAATTGTTTTTAATAAACGCAAAATTGCATTTAAATATATTTAATTATATTATAAGTGCAAAATAAATATTTCATATTTTTAATTCAATAAAAATATTAAAATTACATCACAATTTCATTTTTTGTTATGTCAAAATTTGTGTATCACTGAGTATCGATGAGAAAAAATATAATGATAAAATATCGAGAAAAGTGATGGTCGAAAATGATGTAACATACCAATTTAACGATACTGTCGAAAGTTACAACATGTCACCACTGGGCTAACTTTATATACTATTTTTATGTAGAAGGACAAATATTCGGGTAGAAAGAAATTCATGCAAAAATGGAATTATGTCGCTTCTGTATAATCTGTGTCAATATACTGTGACACTATAACGAGAATGAAGTTCAAATCTCTGTTCAAGATTAAAAACACCCGACACCTGATACCCTTATCTAAACATATTTTAAATTGCGTAAAATGATTAAAAACCGTCTAGCTAATTCACTTATCTAATTCATGTACGTCACACCTCTATTATGGAGCGCAACCGAAACTCCGTGAACACTTTATGATAACAAAATTTTTTATCTTTTATTCAGCTAGACAAATTGTCTATACTGGAGAAGAACACACTATATATAAATAAGGCAGTCGCACTTATCACGGTCAAAGGAATTGTCGCGCAGCCATATACAAAAATATGTATATACAGTTATTATTGATAAGTCATATACGTTTTCTATATAAAACTGAACCGTATACACATTTTTTTGATAAAAAGAAAAACAATACATACAGTCCCGAACCTACCCTATATAACGATAAAGATAATTTACATTTTACACTGTATAAAAAAAAAAACTTTTATGAATGATAACACACGATTGTGATAATTATTTTAATCTAATTACTACATCAAATTTGTTTTATATACAAAAGCCGATAATAAAAATATTTGAAACCAATATCGCGCGCAAACTTGGCGTATGCCATGCCGCGTCGCTATATACGATAGTTAAAAATTATCGAACTTGAGTTCAGTACAAAACAGTCACAGATTGGTGACGAGTGAATGTTTTAATCGTGAAATTCCAATCAATTATATTGCATTTTATTGTTTTGATAACACAAACAAATTTGTTAATGTTCATTGAGTATATACGAGACCTCCCCACACATGTATACGAGAGTTATCGCGCCTTAGTCAATGAACTTGGAATACGCTTTAGAAAGATAAGATAAGTTTTTTTGGTTTATCGTATATTATTTATACGTAACGTAATTTTTTGTATATACACGACGAGTATACGAGTACAGTAGATTTGTTAGACGTGATTTTCATTTCGTTTGGTAGTGCACAATTTTTTAAGATGACGTCAAACTATATATGTCGTGTTTATAATATACACAAAATATTTAGTTTATGTGTTTATAAAAACGTTTGCAGTTTTGTATATTGATCGACTGGAGGCAATAACAAATGTAAGTATTATATGATTTATAATACGCTGAAATAAGCTTGAAAGTAGATCAACAGATATTTTTGCAAATAACTTCAATAATCATAATAAATTTGAAGGAGCAATAATTTATAAGGTTGTCGCCAAGCAAATAACGATGTTTTTGTGTAAATACGGGTATATATACTTTACCCATATAGGTAACTTACCTATATATAGAGAAGGAAGAATGCCGTCTCCTTTCATTTATTATGTGTTATGGTTTAACACGGACCGGAACAGGGGCGGAAGTAAATTTACTAAAAACAACACTTAAAAATTTTATAAACCCCTAAAATTTAAAAGGATTTTTAATTTAAGTTCCAGGAGCATGAAGAAATTTGGACGCCAGCAACACACATGTCTGTGAAGATAGCTCCAAAAATATTTCAAAGAATATGAATGTGGCGATATTTTTCAGTGTCATCCGAAAATATTTTACTGTCTGTCGTGACATTTTTTATGTTAATACGCGATTTTCACGCATAACTTCGCGTGGAATTTGTCCTAAATCTGACTTAAAAAAATAGGACTCTTTTAGGACAAACTACACATTTCTGAACAAATTCGTGGATTTTTGTCCTTAATCCGCCAAAAAACTGTTTATAAGGGTGTGCCAAAATGTAAGTAAGTTTTGAATAAAATAGAAAATTATTTGAATTGGTCTGTGCGAAAAGGTCACATCTACTGTTTTTATATAGAAATGTCGTTTTTGAATCCAATGTACACTAAAAGTGTAAACTTACATTTCTAGTGCAAAAGTAAACATCATACCAAATTTAGATATTTAAATATGCAATTTCTCATTTTTGTTTTGCTTTCCGATTTTTTCAACCCATTTATGACCAATATTGCGTTAGCGCAACACCAGATATTCTTGGCATTTTTTTTACAAAAAACTAACTAAATTTGCATAACATTTATCCTAATAAGTATTAATGCAATTTTTTATCTTTTTATTTTTTATGTTTTTTTAACCAAAATAAATCGAAAGAAACAAAAAAATTACAAACAAATTAAAATAACTTCTGTCATAAATGGGTTTTAATTACCATTAACCTTAAAACCGCGTTTGGTGCAATCAGTGCCCCAATCGATTTTTGAATGAAAAAAATTGTTTTTTACAGTGGATTTGTATTGAAACAACATTACTATGAAAGTCGTACATCGTTACTTTAGCGTTTCGGAAATAATACATATTCTCTTGATTGTTGTAGTATTTGGTAAACACTTGTAAAGGAAATTTCTAGCATAACCGTGTAATGAAGCATGCAGCGCCCCTAATTTTTTCCCATATTTGCACTATTTTTTCTGAAAACGGTACTAAACCAAAAAATAAATTGTTTTTTCCCATCGTTTATAACGGAATTCGATAATCATATATAAATACTTGTACGATATTCAGTATTTAGTTTTGTAGTTTATTTTATACGATAGTTTACATCGTTTATTTCGTAAGTAAATCATACGAGTAGTGCCGTAAAATGGAAAACCAAAACATTATCAATGAGATTATAAAATTATTGAACCTGCAAATCAAAAGAGAACTTTCTGCAGAGGAAGAAGAACAACTAACCAATTTATTGGCCGGTGATGAAAACGTTAGTAACGGCCGAAAGAATATCAGTGACACTGCGCAGTAAGCGATAGTGATTCTGATAGTAATGATGAAGATTTTGGCCAAGCAAATGGTGATTCGGATATGGATGATCCAGCAAGGGTAGGTCATACCCTTATAGAGACCCAGAAATGCTGGATTTAGCCGAAGGCTTACAAGAGGCAGCGGGCAATGAAGAGGAAGTAGTGGTAACACACGGATAATAATTTAACATCGGCTCTAATTGCTTGAAAAAGCATCGACGGTACCAGCAAAAGACTTATTTCATAAAACTAATATGTCCTTCTATCGTGCTGTAATGTCGTTAGAACGATTTGAACAGCTGACTCGTTTTCTTAGACTTGATGACTCACGCACTAGACCCATGCGTCTGAAAGACGAATAATTACCTGAATTCCGGTACGGATGGAAATTGTTCTTAGATAACTTGCAGGCATTGTATAAACCATCTCTAGAACTAACTATTGATGAACAACTAGTTGCTACTAGAGGCCGCTGCTCCCTTTGCCAATATATCCCGCGTAAACCAGGCAAATATGGATTAAAATTTTTTTGGCTGGTTGACGCGCGTACGAACTATCAATTAACTGGAGAAATTTATGTTGGAACGCAACCGTCTCAGAATCGAACTATAATTTTTTTATTTTTCACCAGCATTCAGCTAGCCGAGGAACTTGTTAAAAAAATACTACTATAGTGGGAACAGTAAGATCAAACAAACCGGAACTGCCACATGATTTCGCAAACGCAGATGTAGCAAAAAAGCGAGGCCCATTTAGCTCAATATTTTGCTTTTCAGGTCCAACTTGCCTTATTAGCTATACAAGTAATGCAAAAAAGAATGTATTACTGCAATCAACGGCGCATGTCACACGAGAGATTGATGAAACCAAACGTAAACCTGAAATAATTCTGGACTATAACAACAGTGGTTTCTAGTGGTTTACTGTATTAAAAATTAGCCAGATCACAGAGTTTTTCCCAGGGCGATACACATATCAAAAGTTAGCTCAAGAAGTGCTCTCTCAAATAAAATTGGCCCTTTAAAAAAAATACGACAAATTCCCGTTTGTTATTGAGGTGCAAACACCACATCTCGTTATGCAATTTTTGGGATTCTAGTGGTTTACTGTATTAAAAATTGGCCAGATCACAGAGTTTTTCCCAGGTCGACACACATATCAAAAGTTAGCTCAAGAAGTGCTCTCTCAAATAAAATTGGCCTTTTAAAAAAAATACAACAAATTCCCGTTTGTTATTGAGGTGCAAACACCACATCTCGTTATGCAATTTTTGGGATTCTAGTGGTTTACTGTATTAAAAATTAGCCAGATCACAGAGTTTTTCCCAGGTCGATACACATATCAAAAGTTAGCTCAAGAAGTGCTCTCTCAAATAAAATTGGCCCTTTAAAAAAAATACGACAAATTCCCGTTTGTTATTGAGGTGCAAACACCACATCTCGTTATGCAATTTTTGGGATTCTAGTGGTTTACTGTATTAAAAATTGGCCAGATCACAGAGTTTTTCCCAGGTCGACACACATATCAAAAGTTAGCTCAAGAAGTGCTCTCTCAAATAAAATTGGCCTTTTAAAAAAAATACAACAAATTCCCGTTTGTTATTGAGGTGCAAACACCACATCTCGTTATGCAATTTTTGGGATTCTAGTGGTTTACTGTATTAAAAATTGGCCAGATCACAGAGTTTTTCCCAGGTCGACACACATATCAAAAGTTAGCTCAAGAAGTGCTCTCTCAAATAAAATTGGCCTTTTAAAAAAAATACGACAAATTCCCGTTTGTTATTGAGGTGCAAACACCACATCTCGTTATGCAATTTTTGGGATTCTAGTGGTTTACTGTATTAAAAATTGGCCAGATCACAGAGTTTTTCCCAGGTCGACACACATATCAAAAGTTAGCTGAAGAAGTGCTCTCTCAAATAAAATTGGCCCTTTAAAAAAAATACGACAAATTCCCGTTTGTTATTGAGGTGCAAACACCACATCTCGTTATGCAATTTTTGGGATTCTAGTGGTTTACTGTATTAAAAATTGGCCAGATCACAGAGTTTTTCCCAGGTCGACACACATATTAAAAGTTAGCTCAAGAAGTGCTCTCTCAAATAAAATTGGCCCTTTAAAAAAAATACGGCAAATTCCCGTTTGTTATTGAGGTGCAACATCACAGCTCGTTATGCAATTTTTGGGATTCTAGTGGTTTACTGTAATAAAAATTGGCCAGATCACAGTGTTTTTCCCAGGTCGACACACATATCAAAAGTTAGCTCAAGAAGTGCTCTCTCAAATAAAATTGGCCCTTTAAAAAAAATACGACAAATTTCCGTTTGTTATTGAGGTGCAAACACCACATCTCGTTATGCAATTTTTGATATGTGTGTCGACCTGGGAAAAACTCTGTGATCTGGCCAATTTTTAATACAGTAAACCACTAGAATCCCAAAAATTGCATAACGAGATGTGGTGTTTGCACCTCAATAACAAACAGGAATTTGTCGTATTTTTTTAAAGGGCCAATTTTATTTGAGAGAGCACTTCTTGAGCTAACTTTTCATATGTGTGACGACCTAGGAAAAACTCTGTGATCTGTTATTTTTGAAAAAAATATTATTAAGTTTCGAAAAGTTATAATTAGAATATTTATATGTATGGTATTTATTAATGTATACTGAGAGTTTGAAGCCTATTTTAATTGGTATGACAGGTTTAAGTATTTCTGGCTATTATGTATTTGCTTCAAATTGTTTTTTAATTTATTACACAAACATTGTAATAAAGCGATGTATTTTTCAAGATTTTGTGTTAACCGACGATTTTTTAAAACAATCAAGCTCCTTGTCTTGATAATAATGCTTCTCTCACAAATGCCCAAAATTGTTAATGAAAGCACTTTAATATGTTAAATCGTTTTTTTTTCTTTTTTTTTATATTTTCAAAACTTTTATAATTATTTTAATTTCAATACATATATATACATAGTATACAATTTATTTATTACATATTTATAACACACAAAAAAAATTCACAAATTCATAAATTATAAAATTTCCAGTAATTATTTATGAGTACTATTTATGCTTTAATTGCAAATTTCTTAAAAATTTAATTTTATTATTTTTCTTATCCAAACGTTTCAATCTTTTTTTCAACCCAAACAAGAACGACGCCAAACTCCAAAAAAAAAACAAAACTTTTTTTCATTTTTCTTTTTTTTCCGAAAATTTTGTTATGCCCAGATAGATAGATCAACAATCAAAATTTCATAGCTAACTTAATTTTATAGAAAATTTTGAAAAGCAAAGTAAATTTAAACAAAATTTTTTAAACTGATCAAAAAAAAACACAGTGACAATATTTATATTGTAACAATGGGACGGTAAATAAGCGGTACTGCCGCATTTGGTTCAACGAGAATCCAGGTGTACAACAAGAGCAGCCTTTGCATCCTCAAAAACTGACTGGTTGGTGTGCTTAGTAGTCGAAAGGCATCATCGGTCCGTATTTTTTGAAAAATGAGAATGGAAACGCATCTTTACCAACATTTATATTATATATACTCGTATATAAATGCAGTACAAGATGAACGCCATTTTAAATGAGAAAGTTGAACTGTGTTTAACATAATTTATTAAATTTAATCATAAATTATAGTGTTTATATTTGTGTAAATTTGTGTAATATTTAGTTTTGAAAAAATTTTGATATAAAATTAGTGTAAGCTTGTAAAAAATATAATTAAAATTTTCTCGAAAGGTGTTTTTGAAACGACGCTATATTTTCAAATAAAGTAAGCCGAAAAATTATTTTTGCTAATATTTTATATTATCTACATTTAGTTAAATAAAATGGACAAAAAAGATTACTATAAAATAAATAGGGAAATTAGAAAATTATGTTCGGGAACTACGGAAAAAAATATAAGGAAAAATGTCGATAGTTTTGAAGTACCGGTATTGATGGAATTAGATAATGATACTCATTTACCAACTATACCGATGGAAATAAATAGTAATCTCGGATTTGATACCGCTCAGTCAGAGGATTCGTTCGATCTTATGAATCCAGAATCCGATGAAATTGATATTAGCGTATCCAAATATAAAAATAAAGACTTAAGCAAAGATTTAGCTAAGTGGTGTGTTGAGTTTAACATTACCGTGACGTGTGGAAATTCACTTTTAAATAGTTTACGGAATTACAATTTGAAAGTACCGAAAGATATTCGTACATTAAAAACAGTTTCAATCCAATCATCAGAAATATTAGAGTGGAAAAAAATAGTAGTTATACACATATTGGGTTAAAAAATAACATCGAAAAATTTCTAAAAGAAAATGCGTACACTCAGAATGAAATCAAAATGGATATTGGAATAGACGGTGTACTGTTACCAAAGAGCCCAAATAGCCAGTTGTAGCCCATACTGGCTAATATTCCATATTATAAAACAGTTTTTGTGGTTGGTGTTTATCATGGATATAACAAACCGTCGTGCAATAATAGCTTCCTGGAACCATTTGTTAGAGAAGTCCAACAGCTTTATGAAAGGGTGGTTAAATGTGAAGAGAAAACTATTAAGTTTTATTTGAGATCATTTATATGTGATGCTCCAGCCCGATCATTTATATTAGGTAAAATTTGCTAACATAAAATTATATTAAAAACATTATTTCTAACTGTCATTTTTACTGTATTACAGGTGTAAAAAGCCACTCGGGATATTATTCTTGCACAAAGTGTAAAATAAAAGGGATGTACCTAGAACATTGAGTGTTTTTTTCCTGAAATTAACAATGTTCTGAGAACTGACAATGGTTTTAGAGAGAGAAATCAGAAAAAACACGACAAGAAAATGAATTTATTATTGGAATCTCTAAATATTGGATGCGTATCGCAATTCCCTATTGATTATATGCATTGTGCATTACTCGGCGTAACACGACATATTTTAAATTTGCTAACGAAGGTTAAGCGGAAACCGTTTTCTCTAAAACAGAATGCCATTAATGCCATAAATGCTAATTTAAAACAAATTCGAAAATCCATTCCATTTGAATTCGCTAGGAAACAAAGAACTTTAAATGAAATGGAACATTGGAAAGCAACGGAGTACAGAACGTTTCTGTTGTATACGGGGCTAGTGGCACTAAACGGAGTTTTAGACGAAATATATTATCGGCATTTCCTTCTTTTAGTATGTGGAATTAGATTATTATGTCATCCGGAAAATTGTACATATAATAATGATTGTGCCGCTGATTTATTGAAAGAATTTGTTTCAGAATTTTCTTCATTATATGGCCCAGAACATATGTCGTATAACGTACATAGTCTTCTTCATTTACCAAATGATGTCAAATTGTACGGACATTTGGATAACTTCAGCGCCTTCAAATTTGAAAATTATTTACAAAAACTTAAAAAAATGGTAAAGAAAGGCACACTTCCATTGCAGCAGATTGTGAGGAAACTAAAAGAAATCGACAAATACCAAACAACCTCCGAAGAATTATTATTTACGACAATCAAATTATCGCATATACTTTTCCGAATAATTACTGTCTAATAAATAATAAAATATTGAAAATAACGGAAATCAGTAATTCAACAGTTAAAGGGAAATTTCTAAGAAATTTAAAAAATTATTTATATTATCCAGTTGATTCGTCAAACTTAGGAATTTATTGCACTGATGTTGAAGAATATAACCAAGAACTATATTTTTGTGATATTCAAGATATTGAAACAAAACTTATCAAAATTGAATCCGGCTCAAATATTATTTTTGTTTCATTCCAACATTTATATTAATATTTTTCAGACATGTCGCAAGACCAGCAAGTTATGTTCGATTCAGAATTGTTTGACTCGGATTAAGAAGCTAACTATGCTCAGTTTACGGCAATAGACAAAATCATGTGCCCTGCAACCAGCACCCAAAAAAGTTTCATTTTAAGCCATTAACTCCTAATAAAGAGAATTTATCTTCGAATCGCCAAAACATTTCGGCAGCTTTACAATTATCAACATTACCATCCAAAACTATAATATCAAATAATCCGTATAATAACGAAACACAATCAGACTCAAACTCAATTAATGTAGTTCAAATTTTACAAGAGCATGGCAAAATAATGCGGGTTATACTACGAGGAGTAAAATTGCTACGCCGAGAGCAGAAACAATTCCAAATTAACCAAACTAGTTCGGACTCTAAGTTACAACCCAGACTACTGGAGGTTCCATTGCAGTCAGCTGCAGATATTCAGAAATTTGAAGCGGACATCCAAGAGGATCCAGTCAAAGAAGAAGCTTTGGTAACATAACCGCTACAAAAAAAAAATAGGTTTATGTACACTACTAGCAATTTCTTTCCAAAAAAAAATTGATTTATAAATCAAAACAATTGATTTGAAATCAAAAAATTTTGATCGAAATACCGTTGCACGTTCTTTCCAACTAAAAAAATTGATTTTTTTTTTGATCGCAATCAATTTTGAAAAATCTGAATATTTCGATAGATTTATTTTTGACGTTTACAAACACATAAATATGTTCACGTCAAAAATATAAACATAAACACTTCAAAAAATATAAACGTAAACATTATAACTTTTTTACTAGTTGGCCATGAGAATTTGACAAACGAAATAATTTTATTTTTCGAAATAATTTTATTGTTTCGTTTTCACTGTGAATAATTGTGTTGACAAAAAATTGTGTTGTTAATTTGTTGACAATAAACTGTCAATATAAAATTTTTGAAAATTGAACATCAATTTATCACAGATACACTCCAAAAAAAAATCAATCGTGTATCGTGTTCTTTGACATAAAAAAAAATCAATTTATTTTTTTATTTTTGGAAAGAACTTGCTATTAATTAATCCATTTTTAATTTTTTTCAGAGAAAACTGTTTGATAATACACCCGATCAAAATTTGGAAAAATTTGTTCAAAACGGACTGAAATCAATTATCACCAACGACGCTGCGGCTAACTTCTCATGGTATGGTCGCTATAAAAATATTCCTGTTGAAGGCTATTTCATAATGGTGGTACTAAAAGGTAAAATTATTTAAATAATAAAACGTACCGTAATATAACGTATGCGCTCTTAAAAAATGGTGATGTCATCTATACAATTATAAAGTGGTTCCAATACGCTAAGGATAGGGCCAAAAAATCAAAATTAAAAAATAACTTCAAAGAATAATCAAACTTGAATTTCTGAAAACTAATTTTCTTTATTTCATTTTATTATTATTACGGTATTACGTATACTCGTATCATATGACTGCGTTTTATGAAATAAAAAAATTCTATTTTTGTAATGAATTATTAAACTATATATTAATTTCGCTTTTTTATTTAATGGTTTTACTCTCGATCATATTTACACCTAAAATATGTTGCGTTGACGAAACATTTTGTGTATTCCATAAATGTTGCTTTAAAGTGGTACGAAAATGTAACATTAAAACGAAAAACTTACGAACTACTAACACATTCACAACTCTTCGCAAAAAAGTCTAATTATCATGGATCGAGAACAACATTAATGGTCCATTTTTGTAACACTAAAATGTTACGTTTGCGAAGAATTATATGAACAAATTCCTCCGTTTATGATACGTAAATGTTACACCTTGTTTGAAGGGATGTTCCAGAATGTTTCATCTTTGTTTTTATGGTCTTGGTCAAATTTAAATTCTAGCCGTAGGATTAACTTCACTTAATATTCTGCGTATTGTTTCTGGATGACATTTTTTATGTAAATAGTTTCAGGCCCACTTTGAAACACTTAATTTGGGGTTTTCTTTCATTTTTCTGACAATCCATTGTCAATCTTTTCCGGAAAATATTTTATTGTGCGCTTTTCTAGGATTATTTTCAACACGGTGTTGATTAATGAAGCGTTCGTTAATATGTTGAACAGCCTATATTGACGCACTATGTTGACCACAAAAGGTTGCTTAAAACTGATACTCAAATTATTGCTTTTCATTGAAAAGTTTTATTTTGTGTAGGAAAAGCACCGCTATTTTCAAAACAAAACGAGTGCATCATTTTAGCTGTGACATGTTTTTTCGTGGAAATTTTGATTTTTGTTACTATTTTGTTACAAATTGAAATTTTTTTATTTGTTTTGTTTTATGAAATTAACAATTAATACTGAAGCTTCTAATAAATGTAAACTAAAAATAGATATTTATAGTTGTTTTTGGATATTTACTTAAAAAAAAAAAAAAAAAAATTGCTTGCATCATTTTGGCTGTGACCCACTGCCATATAAATCTTTAAATTGACAAATATGAACTAAAATTAGAATAGTATAATCCGAGAATTGAAATGTATGTTTCGAAAATCGAAAAATTTAAAACCAAAATTGAAAAGTAATAATTGTAATTTGATAAATATAATTCTCAACTAGAAAAGTATAATTTCAAAGTAGAAACATATGAAATGGATCGGGAAATGCAATATAACGTTATTAATTTTGTTTGGAAAATAAAATATTTTTTGTGAACCGCACCAATGTTCAAACTACTCGTATACTGTATTGTACATTTATTTTTGAACTGGGACTCTTGATAACGCTATTATCCAGCACATATATACTCGACTCGTATAGTATACAGGGAATATATGTACATTGGATACATAAATATCAATGATTTTTCTTATAACAGGAAACGCTTTTAGTTTTATTTAATTTTTTTTTATTTATATTATTATTGACATTCATAAGCTCGTATATGTAAATGCTTCATTGTGATATGAACATTTTTTTTTGTTTAGTTTTTATCAAACTGTAGCACGTTCTTTTTTCCCCGAGCAATTCATCGAAATTTCCTCTATAATCGCACATAAAATTCCATAAAACAAAAACAAATTCAGTACACTCGGATTTTGTTTTTATTTTGCGGATATCTAACAACAGAACTTTTTTGGAAATTTTTGTCCACTGAAATTTTTTGTAAAATGGTCAAACATCGGATGACTAAATTTTTATTATCGTAATATGCAAATTTTTTTGTTTACGAGATAATTTGGGTAAATATGAATCATCAGTCTTGGCATGAGGCACATCGTCATCATCATCATCATAATAAGATTTATTTTTATATGAACCAAGAATAAAACAATTTACAATTGGAGTTATGTACTGTACGTACGAAAACAAAGTCATAAACGACGATTCACCCATCAGTCAGTAGTAATAATCCTTCATAAGATACCTCTAATGTGAATTTTTAATTATGCTACACTATTCCATTATTTACTTGTTCTTACATGAACATTTTTTGTGTTTTAAAAACTAAACTTTAAAAAAAAACTACGACCGGAACAATAAAACAATAAAATTTTATTGTCTTTACATGTAAGAAAAAGAAAAAGGAAAGGTGAGTAATTTAAGGTCCTGTTTATAGTTTACATGCATTCTTGAAAAAAAAAACATCAAAAAATAGTTTTACAAATGCATGCATATGCAGACAAATAATGTACACACAAAGTACAAATAATAGCAGAACACTAAAACAATAAAATTTTAAATTGTACACACAAAGAATGTTATTATGGATATCGGATCTGACTCAACAACGATTTCCGCATATCTTAAATATTTTCCTTTATTTGCTTGACACGGTCGATATTCCGTTGGTTAAATGCTTTTCTACACTGTAACAAATTTAGTGTTGCAATGTTAAATTTTCGATCAAAGGTATGGATTGTGTACCTGCCAAAATCGAATCGTATCCTTTTCTGTTTATTCATAACACAGAATATACAAAATAAATAATTTAATTGACGTCCTTAAATATGGGCACGTGTTTATTTACTATATTCTATAACTAGCGCCCTATGTACATACGTATAAGAGTATATTAGACCAATTTTCGCACATATTTGGTAAATATTAAAAAAATAATAATTCGGGGTTGAAATTTGAACAAAAATCAACATTTAAAAGAATGATACTTTCTTAAGTATTTAACAGTTAATATTTGTACACCGGACCGGACCGTATCTAAATTATTGTTGCGGCGGTCTTAATAAGCTTTGTTGCAGAATATTGGTATCGGAAATGGAGGCAGATACGAAAAAGTTATGCTTACCTGCAATGTTGTTCGTAAAACATTTCGAATTGCTAAACCATTTAAAACGGAAGTTTGCACGTTTAACCTTGCCCTAAATCAGTCATTTCATATTTGCTATGAATGTTTAAACCTGTTTAAACCAAACTTTCCCTTCAATAGATCAATTGTTTGATCATCTTGTTGGAAACACATGTCACTGATGTCAATTCCATCCAATTCTGGTCAAAAATAGTCTTCCCCTATGGCATGACATGTGCTGGTAAATAAGAAGTTTCTATCTTCCCTACAACATGTCAGAGCAATGAGAGGAGCAAATGTACACAGCGACCAACAACTAGTAATAGCAATCTACAAAATCAAACCAGCCGCTGTGAAAATTACAAGGACCAATCGGAGGAAATTCAACATAGATAGATTGAGAAATACAGACACGAGAAAAATCTTCAATGAAACGCTCCTAATCAATCTACCGAATAACGAAACTAGCACTATGGATCAAAAATGGGAAGGAATAGAAGACGCCTACGTAAAAACTGCTACAAGTGTGCTGGGCTACCAAGACAACACAAGAAAACCGTGGATTAGAGATGAAACGTTGAAGAAAATCGAGGAACGCCGCCAACTTAAAATACAACTAGGCAATCAAAATGGGTGCGCCCCGAATTCTTGCATTTCAAAATCTTGCAAGTTGACAATCTTGTATTTTTTAAAAATCCTGCAAATCAAAATCTTGTAGTTACAAAATGTTGCATAATTAAGCATTGTTTGTTTTCATATATTGTAAATACGGAAGAAATTTACTTCTGGAAATTGTAGTATATAAGGTAAATAGTTTTAATGTTAAGATTAGTGGTGAATAAATACTTAAAATGTACAGTATCAGTAGAGTTAGTATTAAGTAGTTGAGTAAAAGATATATTGATCTTAAAACTAAAGTTATATGAGTGCAAAGAAAATAATGTAAAATTTAATTATAAGTTCATATCATATATATGTTAAAATTATAATTCAAATCATTAACAAGCTAATAAAGTGTTTAAAATTTTATTTAAGTTTGGTGAGTAAAACTATTTTATTAATTAAGAGATAACTTTTCATAGTTATCTCATTCCCTAACAAATATATATAATTCACAACATATTCACATCATACTTACATCATTATCCAATAATATACATATCATATTTACACCATTGGCGCTGTAGCTTTTGTACCTTTCTTAGAATTTTCTTAATTAGAATTAAGTTAAAAATCTCTCAAAACCCCAAACCCGATTCAAATTAATGAATCACATATAAAAAAAACTCTATGAGCGGTACAGAATCGTCACCCTTCAGAAGATCCCCAGACCGAGATTATAGACGCACTCAAGCCCACACACCACCAATCCTTCCACCAAAACCAACTAAATTTAAACCCCAAACACCAAAACTCCCTCCACTCAACACCACTGATACTCAAAGACCAACGTTTGCACCTCCACCCCCACCACCTCTTCCAAAATTCTCATTCGAAATTGTTACGACACAAACATCATCGAAAACCATACAACCTCACACATCCCAAAATCAAACTCCAATCAAATCACCAACTACACCTCCAAAATCACCACAAAAACCCCTCGAAACAAATTTAACTATAAATCCAGAAATGACCCCACAAGAAGCACTACAATTACAACAAAATGTCTCAAATTCAGTCCCAGAATTCAGCGGAGAAAATATAAATAGACGAACAGACGACCTCTTCAGATTCACAGCAACAGCCGACAGTATATACAACAATTTAATAACAGAAGCCGAAAAGAACAAATTTACCACACTAATAAAATTAAGACTGACTGGTGAGGCGTTCACAAGAATTACACACAGAAACATCGATGACTACCCAACACTAAGGGACACACTTAACAACATGTATTCTAAAACGTATTCGTTAGCCGAGTCGAAAAAGGATACACCAATATCCAACAGAAATACGGCAAAACTGCACGCAATTACGGATACAGACTATTAGAAGCCCTACAACAATACAAGACAGGCTTCAAAACAAAATTCAAATTAAACCAGATCGACCCATCATATGAAGAACTCCTCGAGACAAATTCTGTACAGATATTCAAAAACGGACTAAATAACACAATCATAAGAGAAAAAATATTCATGTCAACAGCTAAAAGCATAGAAAACATAATTAACGAAACAAAAATCATAGAAAGTATGCTCGCCACAACCCCAACCAATCATACAATACATGACATAACAGAAAAACCGCTACCAATCTACAATCACAGTTCACAACCAATCAACCGACTAATCATATGCAATTACTGCAATCAACCGAATCACACATGGAACAGATGCCGCACACGCATCAATCACGAAAAGACGAGAAGAAACACAACACTAACCCAACAATACCAGCCACAATTCCAGAACCAAACGTACCAACCAAAAAGTGCATATTACAATCCAAATCGACCACAATTTCCTAACAAACAATATCCACAACAAAACAATCAATTTAATACATTCAATCAACAACAAAACCGAAATCATTTCACCCCCACACAACATCAAACACCACCCAGACCAAACCCCCAAATAAATAGATACACACCAAAGTATTCTTCTCACTGCAAAACAACCACGGGACACACATTTGATGAATGTCGTAGCAAATTTTTCAGCAAAAACATCAACCCAACCAATAATCAATTCCATCCATCCGCACCTACCGATACCCAGGATTTAACCAATAAATTTAACAATATGCGTATCAATATGATATACCCGCAACCAATACAAAATTCAGAACAAATAGAACATTATAATCAGGGAAACTCCAACGGATCCGACCAGTAACCGGAGAGACACTGAAATCGGATCATTTACCACTTCAACCAATGCTAAATCAAATGGAATACGAGCACACATACCCTCTCCAAATGGGCATTATCCCAAATATATATATATACAGAACCACTACCCATCAAACTACAACGAATCTCACATAAACCAAACAGAAACCTATTCTCGACAATCAATAACTGAACATCAATCAAACCTAAATATCCACAAACCAAATCATAAACCAATAACCAATCGACCATTAATCGAATCATCAAACAACCAATTAGGCCCAAACGCCATCCCATCATATTTAGACCATAAGCAAACCCATAACACATTAAACCAATTATCAAACAATCAAACAGGCCCAGACGCCACCTCAACATATTTAGCATATAAGAAACGAGCCTAAATGCTCAAAATACAACCAACCAAACATTAAATCAATCAACTTACAATCAACCAGGCCCAAACGCCGTTCAAACAAATTTAGTATATAAGCAACCGAGCCCAGACGCTCATAACATAATCAACCAATCATTAATCAAATTATCAAACGATCAACCAGGCCCAGACGCCACTTCAACAAATTTAGTTCATAAATACACGAGCTCAGATGCTCATAATATAATTATCAACCAAATATCAAATCTACAAAATAACAAACATCAAACACAGAAACTTTTTCAACATACCTAGATAATAAGTCAACGAGACCAAACGCACAAATTACAAACAATAAACCATCAAATATACCATATAACAATTAGTTAAACGCAGATAATAAGATAATGAACTCAAACGATCAAACCATAACCCATCAACCATCAAACGATTCGAATAACTCATACCCAAACCCCAACACATTTTCAACACGTTCAGTTAATAATCGCATAAGACAAAACAATTATTCGAGAATAGACGCCCCTTCAACAAATCCAATCCATAACCAAGCATTCCCAAACATCGAAAATGAACCTCATAATAATCAAATTAAAGATCCACCTCATCAAATAGATAATCATACAAACTCAAACACCCCTTCAACAAACTTAGATAACAAACCTAAAACTCCAAACACTCACAATCCAAGTTTCAATACAGAAAACCAATCATCCGAAAATCCAACAAATTCAAACTCTAACACCCAAATTAACCACATACCAAATTTAACAAACATGCACTCGAACCAAAAATCAATTGATCAAACCAACAAGTCAATGAAATCAGACAAATACAACCTCTTAAACCAAGAATTTGACGAAATAGAAGAAAGTATTTTGACAAACCTCTTATATCCCGAAATAATTATGACAATAAACTCATTATCTAGATACAAAACAAGTAGAGACACCTATAATAAAACAAGACAATTATTCGAACATAGACACTCCTTCAACACATTTAATCCATAAGCAAGCAAACCAAAACACTCAAAACCCACCTTTCAGCCTCAGAAATTCAAAAACTAATAATTATTCTCAAAACCCTAACAAGAATAGCATGATTACTACTCCATCATCCTACATCCCAGATTCCACATACCAGTACACAAATTACAAAATTTAAAAAAAAACAATACCAAATCTCTTTGATCTATGTATGAGAAAAGCAGCAGCTCAAACAAAACTAAATCAAAATAAAGACGAGAAAAGCTCTCGCACCCTAGTATATAAGAAGCAAATCAAACGAGTCCAGACACTCATTAAACAAAGACGAGACGAGCTCTCGCAACCTAGTATATAAGGAACAGAACAAACGAGTCCAGACACTCATCAAGCAAACTAAACGAATGAGCCCAGCCGCTAAATAATAAAATTAACATACCGCAAACAAAGCAATAATCAATTCAAACAACCATCTAAAGTATCTCAATGTCAATACAGCCACTAACATAAAACAAAAGAAAATCTAGAAACAACAAAGAAGAAGCGTGACCAGAATCCAGAAAACAACAAGCTGATCAACAATCAACAATCAAATAAGTGCCATCCCTACAATTCCGATGCGCAGCATTAATTAATCGACTATCGACCAAAATCTACCAATACAAATCTCGATACAAAATCAACATCAAGCAAAACTAAAATTACAAAACGAAGATGCACAATGGGAAATCATCATCAATCAAATTCAGTCATTACATGACACACAAATCTACCAATAAGAGTCACGATGCACCATCAAGCAGAATCTATTATTACAAATCAAGATGCACAACATACATTCATCAAGTTTATCACCAAGCAAATTCTATAAATACAAACCAAGATGCACACCAAAAATTCATCACGAAGTAAAATTTATCATTACAAAAATTCATCATCAAGCAAGCCACAAATCACGATGCACACTAAAAATTCCATCTTCCAGCAAAACCATTTATCATTTCGATGCACAACAGATTCATCATCAAACTCCTGAGCAAAAACCAAATTTTTATTTCTTACCAAAACAAATTAACAAAAATTTCGGAACAATTTTTAAAATAACTTTTTCTTATCTCGAAACTATTAACAATCGAGTAAGAACAAGATCACCAAAATTAAAACTTTACTAATTTAGAACTAAGAGTAGTAATTTTAAGATAATTTAAGTATTAAAGAAAAATGAAAACATATAATAATCTGATAACAAAATGCACTCAAATAACATACACATACACACTAAACCTACAACTAAAGAAGTTTCCATCCGAAAACTTCTCTCCCGCGACAAGGAGGTGTTGTGAGATCATTCATCTCACATATTCGGACCATTCATTCAAATTTTCACCATTGTCATCATTCATAAAATGCATGTAAAGGTACGACATTTATGATTGCAAGAACGCGGAAATTAAAGTTGGCAAATTCAACTAAAATACTTCATCACCTAAAATAAGGAAATAGTTAAAAAATCAACTACAACTTTAAGACGCCGGTGCCACGCTTCGACACTGTTTTGGGTGCGTGGGAAGACTTCCGAGCCCATATCGGCATCAGCAATAGACCAGAATTATGGACTGTATCTGGATGAAAAATTGTCTCCTCAATAATAATTTTTAGCGAACCAACGTACAATTAGCTTAACCCCGCTGTTATCAAATTCCTCATACAAATTTTTGTAATTTGAAGGTATTTTTTTTGGTGGAACGAAAGCCAAACTTTTAAGCATCCTTATTTGAATTGAAAAATCGACGGAACTCGCATATCTAGCCACAAACCGTTGCTTCTTCAACATTTAAAGGTTGCTCCGTGGAAAAAGATTGATGCTGACGACACAATTGCTTTCTCGAAATCGGTTATTATTCTTTTGGGATTTAAATTAATACCCAGTTCCAAAGAAAATTTATTTAAGTTAAAAAAAAATGGTCGTACATCCTCAGAGATTTTTTGCTCATTAAGCAAAATATTAACGGTACGATTTGGCCTTCAACACAGCCATGGATTGAAAATAATTGCCGCATGATTAATGAAACTACGTCGAACGTGCCATCCTTGATCCAGCAGCTCGATTCTACTAGTAACGCTAACGATGACGCCGTTCCGATTAAAAATTATTTTTTCACGGTCAAACTCTTCATCACAAAGGACAAATAATTCGCCTTCAATATATTTTAAGTTTCTTTTATTTTATTTTTTCGGGTTCTTTGAATTTTAATTCGTTGAGCTATTCGCGACGGTAAGTATACTCGTGAGTTTCTTGGACAATTAGTAATGCTATATCTAAAAATAATTGAACGTGTAGTGTTGAAATTTTTGGCTTGTATTTTGATAGAGCTGTTGGCAACGCTTATAGTTTTTTCGAAAGCCAAGGGTTCCTGGGAGTGATCATCTGAAAATTTTAAAATTCCGTATTTATCTTCAACCCAATTATAGGTTATTCCTTTCCGGATTTCAATTTTTCGATTTCACCTCTTGCCACAATTATTTCATCTGAGATTAGCCCATTAATCTTGCATTACAAAATCTTGCACTAAAAATCTTGCATATCAGAATTTCCCGTACATTTATGGAATCGCGCGCGCGATTTTTAGTGCAAGATTTTGTTATACAAGATTTTGTAGTGCAAGATTTTGTAACGCAAGATTATGTGGCTAACCCAATCAAAATACGGCGGAATTTCAAAAACAATATGAAGATACAGCTCGAAAAGTGAAGAAAATGGCAAGAAGCGATCGTAGGAAATACACAGAAGACATTCTCACGACTGCCGAGTCATCGGCAGCAAATAGAAATATGCGCACATTACATCAATGTGTAAGAAAGATCGCCGGAAAATTTACAAATGCACCACCAATAAAGGATTCACATGGACAAGTCCTAACTACAAACTGTTGATCGACTAAATAGATGGAAAGAATTCTTCGAGAACAACTGCATAGATAGCGAAAAAATTGAGGAGCTTCCGGATGGCAACTATAACGAAACTAGAAACTCCCATCCACCAACGGAAGGGGAAGTTACAAGTGCCATAATAAAGCTGAAAAATAACAAAGCCGCTGAAACCGACCACATACCAGCTGAATTACTCAATGGTGACGCATTTGCAACCGCAGGAGCACTGACACCACCACTTGGTTCATTAATAGAAGTGTGGAATACTGGGAGAACTGGCGAGGCATCTCCCTGCTCAACAGTACAATAAAAGTATTAGCAATGATCATCCTGGCACGAATCTCACCAACTGTGAACCAATACATAAGAAACGAACAAGCAGGTTTCAGACCAGGAAAAAGCTGTACAAACCACATCAACACAGTCCGAATTATCATCGAACAATCCAACGAATGGAACTAACCACTATATCTGCTCTTCGTCGACTTCGAACGCGCATTCGATTCCATCAATAGAAGCGCAATCTGGAATGCACTCTGTGAAATAGGCATCCCGAGGAAAATAACCGAACTTATACGATAAATGTACCGGGATGCTGGAAACAAAGTTCAACACAAAGGAAAGCAGAGTGGCACATACTACAATACACGAAGAGTTAGACAAGGATGTGTACTATCTCCACTACTGTTCCTCATAGTACTGGATAATGTCATGCGCAAGCTAGATACCGCATCACAAAACGGAATTCAGTGGGATCCAATCAGAAAACTCAATGATCTCGACTACGCAGATGATATATGCCTTCTAACACACAAATACGCAGACATGCAGCAAAAACTACAGAAGTTATCAGAAATAGCACAAGATGTCGAGCTCAAGATAAACATAAGAAAGACATAGGCCTTGAGACTGAACACAAGCATTAGTACACCACTTCGCATCAACCAAGATACAATACCTTGGCTGTACTGTATCAAGAACAGGTGGAACGGAAAAGGACATTAATCAACGCATCAACAAGGCGAGAAACACGTTTAAAATGCTCCATAAGATCTGGAATGCATTCGTCCTGTCAAGAAACACCAAGATACGATTGTTCAATGCCTGTGTAAAATCAATACTGTTGTATGGCTGTGAAACGTGGAAACATACCCAGAAAATAACAAGAAGGATCCAAGTGTTTGTGAATAAATGCCTTAGGCGATTGATCAAATGCTACTGGCCGAACAAGATCACAAATGAAGAATTACTGCACCAAACAAGCCAAGTAGACATTGAGAAGGAAATTACGAAGCGGAAATGGAGATGGATGGGACACACGCTGAGAAAGCCAACAAATAACATAACCAGGATGTCATTAGAATGGAATCTGCAAGGAAAGAGGAACGTTGGAAGACCAGCAGTGACCTGGAAAAGAACGGTGCTACCTGATAGAGTTCGATGGTCCAGCCTAGTAGACGCTCTATGCTAATAAATGGAGTTAAAGGGGGAAAAATGGCATTATAGCGAACTTACCGTAACATGGCGATTATTTGCGTCGGCGGAAAATATGTTTTCACGCTTTGTGGTTGTAGTGGAGTTTCTTGAAGTACGTTGCAATTGGTCCAATAACGCATATTATGCTTATTGATAAAGGCATTAAGCCAAAAATGAGTATGTCTAAAAATAATTTACGATGAAATTCAGGATTTTAGCTAATGTTGTACTTGGAGAACTCATTCCTCTTCCCGAAAGCCTCGTAAGCGACTGTAAGTGTAGTTTTTAACCCAACCGTTCAACAATGGTGGGTTCACCATGAGCATGATTCTTGAAAAATTAGGGCAATACAGTTGGTTATATTAATTATACATCAAGAAAATATAGATTTACGGCAGGCATATCGCGACCTTAGAATAAAAAGGTTCTATGTGACATTTTTGAAAAAGATGAGTAATACATACATTCCCACTAATTTTAGCTCAATCTTTCGATTGGTGTCCGATTTACGGAAAAGTGGCCCATTTTAAAGATAAGGATGTAAAATGGTTATATCTGCTAAAAAGGTCCCATCTGCCTAAAAAAATCAAATACACCCTTTTTCTTCAAAAATTTCTTATTTTTAATTCAGACACAACTTTTTTCTATTTTTTTGCTCAGTTAGAACTATTTTATTCTTAACACTCTTGCGAAATTTTTATGAGTTGTCAAATTTACGCAGGAATCATAATAAGTTTAATAAATTCGTTTGTGTTAATATAAATATGTTCGTTATTTTAAGCTAAGATTTATAAAAAACGTGTATTTGGAACTATACAATTGTGATTGTAATTACTTTATTAGTTTTATTAAACAATTTGTAACCTCATGGCTCGGTCTAAAGCTAAAATGGTGGTCGCACATACTTTTTTTTTTGGATAGCTCATAGTCGGTTGGGAGGTTCTATTATCCACCATAGAAGCAGCCATGTTACAAAAAAAAATCAGCATTTAATGTGCGAATGACTCAAACGAATTCAGACAAGCAAACTGAAACTAATAAAATTATACTACTAAAAACCATAGAAAAGCATCTTCATACCACACAACACAGAAACTCATGATTTCCCCCCTCTCTCTAAGAATACTAGCACATGACTAAGACACTGGTTACCGTATTATAGAAAAAGAAACCATCACAATGACCATGCTAAACTTCGATTGATAAACAAAAAAGAAAATGATATGATCGACTAATTCAATCACCAAATAATTAAATAATTCCAAGAAGAATCGCAACCGAAAATGTATCGAAGTAAATTTGATAAAATAACCACAAAATTCGTTATTTTGATTTTACGATATCAAGAATTAATTAGATATTTAGGCAAAAGCATTAAAAATAAATTAATAAATAAAAAGTTGCATGCTATACTTTACAAAAAGAAACAGTCCAGATGATGATGAAATGACCCTTGATAAAAATGGTTGCAGCGTATCGACGACCTTGATATGTAATCCTCGTTGTTGTGATATGGCCGTTATGATTTCCACCCCGTGGTAGTAATGACCAAGCAAAATAAAGGCCCTCGAATAATTGTTAAAGGCTCCTGCAGCAATTGTGGTACAGAATTTTGTATATACCAAATTACGATGCTCGTGTGTATACAATCAGCTTCCAGCAGGCGTAAGCGTGCTGCTATTGACGATTTATGCTTTCCTTTGTACTGGTGTATATAAAAAGCACGAATTGTCTGTATGTACTTATTAATTAACAGACTAACACCCAGGATGATTTATGATGACCGTTGATCACACTATTTAGATTCTCTTTACCGATAAGTATTAACGGCACGTACAGTTATTGTATATATAGTTATTCGTTTAGCAGGATTTTAAATGAAAAAAAAATCACTTCGATCCACGTTTCAACAGAAAAACTGGCGGCCAGCGTTCTTATAGCCGTAGTAAATTAATTGCAGCACAAATACAATTTTGGTTTAGTTTTTTTTTTGTTTTCGTTCAATTTAAGATTTATGAATGAAACACCATTTGTTATTATGCACACATAATTTGCAAACTCAAATAAGGTTTATTTGTTAAATAATATTAACTATAATTACCATTTTTATAACTGACAAAGGTTTTGATCTATTACACTAATTGTATAATCACATAAACAGTTTTACAATATTTTATTCTTTTATGTATGTTAATCATTTTGATTTTACAAGTCACAATACAATTTTTATATTTATATATACTTTTAATAACAATTTACTAGAATTTTACTTTTAGATCTTTTCAATTAAGTTTTCGGATTTTAGATCTTTCTTGGTCGATATCCGCCACTTCACCCCTTGTCCATTCTGCTCGTTTCTTTCTCTACACCTTGCTTGTCACATAATTCGCGCGCTTTCCCCGCTTTCCAGAACCTACACAACCCCAGTTTAATCGTATTCCATAAAAGTATTTTGCTAGTATGTATCGGTACTCGTAATTATTACCATGAATATTATTTATTTATGGAATGGTAAGTATGACCAAGAAGAAGAAAAAAAATATAATTTACGCAAATTGTATATAGCTATAGGTAAGTATGATTAAATTGGTATGGGAATATAGGGTGTGTAAAGGTAAGGGTGTGTAAACTACAGGGGAGTTAAACAATTAAATAAAATCGTTACAAATTTCTATTGGATAATTTATTTTATTAATAAAACTTAATTATAATCTTTTACATTTCTTCTAGCAGTTTTAAAATGTCTGGGAATTTTAATGTATATGAAGTTGGCCCAAATTCTAACCCAAAAAAAATCGATGGCAATACTAAAATATACAGACTATGACTATAGGCAAGTGTCAGCCCAAAAATGTTTAAACATATTCTATTTTATATATACCAACCCAAAAATTATTCAATCAACACAAGAAAAACCGCCATGTTTTAATGTCAGCCCAAAATAAATCTGTCGTGATACTATCATGAAAGAAAAATATTACTGTCAACCCACAAAAATAAAATAAAACGAAATATGCAATTTAGTTTTAATTCTGTATCGAATTAATTTGAGTATGGCCCCTGAATATGAATAGCTTTCAAGTCATAAGATACATCAGAGCATTCAACGACATAAACACTTGTTGGGGAATCGGAGGTTTAAGAGCTCCACACAGTCATTATTGCGATGATAGTACCATTCAACGAAATATATGATTGATTTTAATTCTGTATCGAATTATTTTGAGTATGGCCCCTGAATATGAATCGCTTTTAAGACAAATGGTACATCAGAGCATTGAACGACATAAACACTTGTTGGGGAATCGGAGGCTTAAGGGCTCCCCACAGTCATTATTACGATGATAGTACCATTCAATATGACTATGGGGAGCCCTTAAGCCTCCGATTCCCCAACAAGTGTTTATGTCGTTGAATGCTCTGATGTATCCTTTGACTTAAAAGCTATTCATATTCAGGGGCCATACTCAAAATAATCCGATACAGAATTAACATCAATCACATATTTCGCTGAATGGTACTATCATCGCAATAATGAGTGTGTGGAGCTCTTAAACATCCGATTCCCCAACAAGTGTTTATGTCGTTGAATGCTCTGATGTATCCTTTGACTTAAAAGCTATTCATATTCAGGGGCCATACTCAAATTAATTCGATACAGAATTAAAATCAATCACATATTTCGTTGAATGGTACTATCATCGCAATAATGACTATGGGGAGCCCTTAAGCTTCCGATTCCCCAACAAGTGTTTATGTCGTTAAATGCTCTGATGTACCATTTGTCTTAAAAGCTATTCATATTCAGGGGCCATACTCAAATTAATTCGATACAGAATTAAAACCAATCACATATTTAACATATCAAAAACAACATATCAAAAAAAAAATATTTGGCAATTACTTGATGTAGTAAATGTTCGTATATTTTACAGAACCTTAATAGTTTTGAGGTTAATATTTTTGGCCCATCTTTATTTACATAAGGAACCACAACAACTTTTTTAAAGATTTATAATTTTTGTATCTTAATATTTTCTATCATGATAGTTTCATTTTTTCACGACACTTGCATTAGTGTTGCCAGCTTTTAAAACCGCCATTTTTTGGGCTAGAATTTTGGGCCAACTTCATATAGGTGGAATTTTAATATAAATTATACGGTAGCTGAAAAGGGCGAGGAAATCTTGGAATTCCAGCTTTCTAAGGTTATGACGTACTTGTAATTGGGAATGAAGAAATTTTGCATTTTGTGGGGGCGCCAGATTCCGAACCGATTATTATAGAAAACTTTAATGAACAGTATCTCGATTACAATAATAATAACCAACTGGGTGATTCGGCAAATGAATGCAACATTGATCAGCAGTCGAATCAAGCGACACTGTTTTTTAGAACTACCAGGTGATCTAGCAGTAAATGATTCTGTCAATTTTTCCAAGATAGGTGAAGAACTATCAAATTTTGAAAGTGAATTCTCCGATTTAACTGAGGATGAAGCGATAAGTGAAATGACGAAATGAAATAAAAACAATCAAACCAATTTTTAATTTTTTATCTTATTATATAAAGCATGGCCTAGCAAGAAAACGAGAACGTAAGTTTGATAAGTGGAAAATATATGTTAGAAATAAAAAACATCAAGCCGGCTTAGAATTTGTGAACAATTGAGCTCAAACGCGGCCCAAAAAGGAAATAAAGACTCACAAAAATTGCATGTCGAATTGCAAAATGCGTTGCTCCGTGCAAATATCTGAAAGTGAACGCAAAAATATTTTCGAAGATTATTATTTCCTAGATCAAGCAGGAAAATATAATTTTATTTCGAAGACAACGGAGCGTATTGAGACACGTAGAAAACCGAAATCCGACAAGGTTTCACGGCGGAAATTTTCGTTTTATTATTATTTTAATCTTCATGATAACAGAATTTCGGTCTCCAAATCTCCTAATTTTATTTAGGAACCCTGTCCATTTCTCAAAAACCAGTATACACTGTTCATCAGAAAATGAGCATGACTGGAACAGTTCCAAAAAGAGGCACGAAAAGCTCCAAAGCAATTGCAAAAGAAAGGCAGGACTTCAAATAAGTCATATAAACAGCTTTCCATGTGGTGAATCGCACTACTACAGGGCTAAAACACAAAAAAAATATTTGGATGCGAATTTAAATATAAGCAAGTTGTACGATTTATACAGTAAAAAATGTGTGGAATCAAATGTATAAGCAGTAAAAAGCAGTTACTACCGATACATTTCTAGCATACGGTTTAATTTAGATTTTTTTAAGCTAAAATTGGATAAATGTGGGCTTTGTGAGTTAAACAATATCGATCCTTCGCGAGTAAAAATCGGTCAATATCAAGAACATCAACTTTAAAGTTGCAATGCGCCAGTTGAAGGAAACTGATAAACAGAGTGGAATACCTATTCTTTGTTTTGATATGCAAAAATTAATAACATGCCCAAAAAGTAATATTGACGAAACGTATTATTACTCAAAGCTTAATGTATACAATCTTACGACGCATTTATCTACTACTAAAACTGTATACTGTGCAATATGGAATGAGGCCACCATGGGGCGAACGGGCAATGATATCGCATCCGCGTTAGATAGAATATTAGAATGGGTGTTTAATGAGAATGATATAACAAAACTAAGTACATGGAGTGACTCGTGTGTGCCCCAGAATAAAAATTCATACATGGCGTATGACATACAGTATTTTATTTCCCAGCACCCGGGAGTAGAATCTATTGAAATGCGTGATTCCTTACCTGGACATTCATGTATTCACTAAGTTGATAATGCACACAGCCAAATAAAAAGAACATTAACAAAAAATGAGTTTTTTCCTCCTATTGGTCTTATTAGGTTGTTAAAAAGTATTAACACAAAACGACCATATCGCAGGTGATACAAATGAAACCGAATGGTTTTAAAGATTTTGAACAGTGTACTAAAGCGTTTAACTATAAAGTGATCCCCTTCAGTTCGTTAAAGATGGTTCGGTTTACACAAAACACTTTTGAAGTCAATTATTGTAATGGTTATAACTCTGAGGATTATATTAGAACCGCAGTAAGGCCTACGACGAAAACAACCAGAAAACAAAGTCATCCGCAAAAAATTCCAATAAGTGTAGGAATAACGGATCCTATAATAAGCGGTAACCACAAACCTATACCAAATCATAAAAAGCAACATTTAGAAAAAAAATTCAAATATATGCCACGACAAGACATAGATTATTATAAAACTGTTTTATTACCAAAAAATTAAGACTGATCGTCTATTTTAATCTATACTTATACATAATTTTTGAGGAAATAGCAATGGAACTTAAGGACTACCAGAACTATGTGATGTTATCTAATTATTAAAATGAATTATTTAATTCACTATTATTTTATTTAAAAGCATTATATTATAATTTATGTTGATGATAATCGTTTTCCGAAAAATACAAATAATTTTTGAAATCAAAACCGGGTTTGTTTTTCTGTTAACTATACAAGTATAAAAAGAAAATCTTCAATTTAAAATAACGAACTCATAATATTCCAGAGATTATATGTATAACAAAGGTGTATGTGCCCAGATAGAACTTTTTTAACTTTCAATTTCTATTCCAAAATTTAGAAAAGGTTGTAAGTGCAATATTATTTTTACTATTTCTCAACAAATTATTAAAATTTTTGGGAAAATGAAGAAAACTTCGAAAAATTCAATATAAGCTACATCTATATTCAAAAGGCCGAAGAAAAATAATCAAGTGAAAAATAAGAAATACCTATTTGAATATTCAGTTGCTGTTTTCGCGAAACTATGAACAGTGAACATAGAACCCTTTTATTCTAAGGTCGCGATATGTCAGCATCAACCCCGAGAACTTATGGGCCATGGTCATGTGTCTGTTAATTTCAGATAAACTAGTTTCTCTGTGACAAAGTTGTAAGGATCTCAGGTCATATTCCTGAATAATCTGATGATATAGTGCTCCTTGACCGAAGACACCTCGATCGCTATACTCGCACGAAGATTTGGTTTGGAAGTGAACAGTTGAAAAACGTAATTTCTATCAACATCCAGGAGTATATCCATTGCAAATTTCGTAATCAGCGATCATCAATTTGATAGTGTAGGAGATTTAAAATACTTCGGGCCAGTAATAACCGGGACTTCTACGCCCGGACACCGAGTTTTCTACGCCCAATCAAGGTTATTGCAATCTGAAGGTCATTTGCTCCATCTTGAGTCAGGTGGCTGGGCCACATTGTAAGCCCCCCCCCCCCCACAACAGTGCATGATAAATAAAGTGTTCCGACAACAACTAGCTGATGTATACGTTTTAGAGGAAGACCGTGATTGCGCTGGTGTGACAACGTTGAGCAATAGACTGGCGAGAGTGATAGACGGCGACGGATGGAGAGACGTTGTCTTCAGAAGTATTGAACGATTTTTAGTTAGTGTTGGAACCGAATCTACATATAAATCCCTGTACAAAAAGGTGCGAGCATTAACATAGCCTTGGCTCGAGTTATCCTTGAAATCCCAGGAATCGTAATCGTGAAATCAAAATCCCGGAAACCAAATTTCCGGAAATTTAAATCTCTGAAATCAGAATCCCCAAAAACGTAATCCTGGATTTCAAACACACGAATCCCTTAATGTCCCGGATTTTAACTTATTAATTTAAAATGAAAGCGAATTCTGTTATTCAAATCAGTGTTGTTCGTCTATTTCAAAATTATCTGCAAGTTTGTGTCGAAAATAGTGTAGAGTGTAGTCTATATTAATGTAGCATTTTACTGTCTTGAAACAAACTATTTATTAAAAGCCCGCGTTCTATTATCGGATTAAAATTGGTATTTTGAAAAACAGAGTTTAGAACGAAAAGGACCGGGACCTAGTACAAAATATGTTCTGAAGAATTTGTCACGATTGAAGCAAACGGATAACGCTCTATAGTTTTAATCATATTAAAGGTAAATATGGAGGATTAAACATAAAAGAAAATGTTGAAATTTTCAGCAGATGTAGTTGATGTATGTATTCTACTAAAATCTATTTAATTAGCGACCATAAAGAATTGTTTACGATAGTTTTAATTTAAAGTACTTGAACGATTGTTTTGTATCTTTTTTTTTCAGTGTGTAGAATATGCATAAAAATTGATGGATCCGAATCAAGGTGAATTGGAAATGCTAACATAAACGCTAGAATTTTTGGAGTTTCGTCTAATTTATGTTAAATTTGTTTTGTAAAGCAGTCAGCTATAACAGGGAACGAAACTTAGCTTCTCCTCAATTATTTTCAAATTTAAAATAGTTTGTAGAGATAAAATGATTTTAAACAGGCCGATTTTTGCGATTTTTTTAAAATATGTATTTCATGTTTCGATTAAAATCACGAAAATAAAAAGCCACCAGTTTTTTAAATAATATTCAGCCGATATTTTGTGGATTAGGTAACTCAAAATTTTGATTATAGATTTACTTTTTGGTTTTGTTTCGAGTATTTTTTAATAAAAGATATTTTATGTGGTCGTGGACGGCTATTTCTAAATGAAATAAGAAACTTAATTTTAATATCATTAATTAGTTTCAACATGATCAAAATATAGAACTTCAATCAAAATTGGTGATAGATTTTCATTTATGTTATATCAAATATGGTTCAGTTCTCGTCAGCATTGCCGAATTTTAGAACTTTATTCAAAACTCATTTTAGAAGCCCAATCCGCTTCTAAATACCAAATTCGACAATAATTGGTTAAAAGTGGAAAAAAATCATACATAATAATCGGTACCAGATTCAAAATTCAACATCATTCTTCATTCAGAATTAAAATCTAATTGAGTTGGGTGCGACTCGCCAAATTCAAAATTTCAGCAACAAAACTCCAATAAAAAAAAAACATTTATTCAAAAAATCAAAATACCAAATTTCAATTGCATTTAATGTCTATGGAAATGTTAAAGTCTCTCCCTTATGAGGAAACGTTTCCCTATTCCAAAACGGAACGGGTCGGTTATCCAGAAAAAAAAATCCAACTGACCTAATTTTCCAAAATTTCAATTAACAAAACTATAAAATTCCATTATACAAAATACAAAATACCATAATCTAGAAATCAAAATTCAAACTTCCAATTGAGAAAATTGAGAAAATTCCAAAATTTATTTATTTTTTTTTTCCATACACCAAAGTCCATTTTTTCATTAGTTTAATAATAATTGCAGCATTTCGCAAATTTGATGATTTCCATTGTTTACCAGATTGATGAACGCTCTTTGTGATTCTAGAAAATAGGATTGGGTTTTTTGAAATACTGAACCGTTCCCCTACAGTTCCTTGTGTATGGTACAGTCATTAAGAAATAAGTACTGCAACAGTTTTAACAAATTACAAGTTACATACTGTTGAATAAACTTTAATCGAAGATTTCCTAATTATAAATTACATAAAAATTCCTTTGTATGGCCATGGAAATATGAAAGGCCTTTCATATTGCCATGGCTATAAAATGGAATTTTTTTGGAAATTTGTATATTGGAATTTTGAAATTTGGCATTTTGTATAGGAATTTCATTTTTTTGGAATTTTATTTTTAGGAATTGTTTTAATTGGGATTTGGGTTACTGGAATTTCATTTTTTGGAGTTTTGATTTTAGAATTTCGTTTTTGAAATTTTATATTTGGCAAATCTTACCCAAAAATTCCAAAAAAAATGTTTCAACTGATATAAAACCACACTTATCAAAAGACTAAAATTAAATCTACATACTCCCATAACATAAAAATTTAAATTCCAATGGTGAAAATATTTATTTTGATTTTTTGAAAAAAAATTCCCAATTGCAGAATTTCAGTATTCAATCATTGGTTAATTCCGGCATAGCTTAATGGCATCAATCTTTAATTGTCAAAGTGTATGTGATATATGTAAAAATTATATACCACAGCTTCTGTGCTGTTCTACCACCTGAAAAATCAAGCTTAATATTTGTGTAATAATTGCTTGAATTTGGAATTTCCTGTGCAAGAGTTAGTGCCCAAAATGGATTTGTACGTACAAAGTTCTTTAAAGAAAATGAAGGATAATATGGTGCAGTTAAAAAACAAACAAAGTGAATTTCCGAGTTCCAATAAATTGCTGAAGAAACTGGAAGAAACAACCATAGACGTTTTTCTTGAGATTATTACGCCTACCAAACCAACGTGGAAACTAGAGAAGTGCCTGTAAAAACAACGAGGATCTCTTCAAAATAGTTAGTGATATTGCTATAAAAGTTTGTTTTCTCAGATTAAATATATCCATTGCACATTCTCATCAAAGTCGCCTAAATCAATTGTTGTTGAGTTTACATCAAAGTTTTGATTAGAAATAACTTTCTGGAATGTGTGAATTTGCAAAGTAAAAATTGTAAACTTTTTGCTTAAAATGTTGGCTGTCCTGACTGTACTTCACAACTATTTATCGTGGAACATATTTCATCGTGAAAAAAACTGCTAATGTAGTGTAAAAAGTTGAAAAGTGATTACAATTTTAGCCACGTGTGGTTGAAATTTGGAAAAATTTACTGCAAACTAAAAGATGACGAATGTTTTGTTGAACGTGTTCAACAAACTTAAAGCATTTGATACAGCTTAAAATCCATGACGTCAAATTTAATTTACTTTATTATACTGTTTATTTAAAAATTTAATTATTTTGATCATTTTTATAGTTTAATAATAGTTTGTATTTTTTATACATATTTGATTTGCTTATTTATTTCATTTCTAGATTTCTGCAGGCTTCTGGATTTATTTAATATGGGATCTAGATTTATATTATAAGAATTGCCGGGGTTCAATAACGAAATGCAAGAAATTTAGATTGTCGCTACTAGAAGAATGATAGATGAATGATAATGTTGGGTTTTATGAATTGTTTGACGAACGTTATCTGGTATATCGTTGTGATCGAGATCTTATTGAAAATGATTCATGTGATGGTGGTGTATTGATAGATTATAAGTGTGAACTTCCTGTTGTGGCATTTCTTGTTCCTTAATTCGTTTTCGAATATTGCATATTTTTTGAATTGTTTGATGTTTTTTATTGTAGGAACAAGATAATGATTTTTTGTTGATAGGTGATTTTAATCGTTCATCTATTCAATGGTAAATTTTGTTTGTTTTTTACAATTTGAGGCCCGGTGCGCTGAGCTTTTGGTTGATTATCTTAGCTTCTTGAATTTAACGCAAATGAATACTAACACTAACTTTATGGGAAGGATTCTTGAAAAATAGATATATTTCATCCACCTTTTAAAGTAGTATTTAAAGCCATAGTTAATCATTTTCAAAGGACCTGTTTAAACAGGAAGATCAATTTTAATTGTATTGATTATGATAAGTTTGATAGCGAGTTTAGTTTAGCCGAATGGAATTTGATGTTTGGTGGCCTTGGTGTTGACTCTTGCGTAGATATTTTTTACAGTAGACTATTTGAAATTATAAATTTGTTTTCATCTTTTCCTAGACGTATTAGTACTTCCAGATTTCCCACTTGCTATTCAGGTTATTTAAGAAAAATGGTAAAAAAGAAATCTAGATTGACGACTAAATCTAAAACATTTAACTCTGAAATATTTAATAATCAGATTAAATTACTTCATAAGTCAATGAAGGCCAAAATTAAAGTCTGTTATAAAAACTATATAAGTTTAATTCAAGATGCCATTAAAAATGATCCGAAAATGTTTAGGTATTTTAATAAAGCGCTTATTATGAGTTACTTATAGGGGTGATAGCTCGAATGATGTTGAAATTATTTGTGATTGGTTTTTTCACTATTTTAAAAGTACTTTTAATGAACCTTCGGAATTAGTGATTTCTGTCTCATACTCCTAGAATCATTCAAACTTATTTTGTGGGGGTAATTACATCTCTGAAAACGATGTTCACTTAGTGATTAGTAAGCTTGACGTAAATAAGGAAAGTAGTTCTAATGGCTTACCTAGCAAATTTGTTGTAAGAACTTGCCAGTCTCTAATAAAGCCTTTAACGATCATTTTTAATGAACCTGTTAATAGCTGTACAGTTCCTCATTTATGGAAGACTACTTTTATAATTCCGGTGTATAAAGCTGGTAATTTTGCTGATGTTACCAATTATCGGGGTATTTGTATTAGTAATGTTTTTGGTAATATTTTGGAGAAACTAATGTTTAACATCTTGTATAATGAATTATGCACATCTATTAACGTATGCCAACTAGTTTTCTGTTAAATCAAATCAAATAAAAAACCTCTTAACGAGGTAAATGTTCGAGTGACGAAAACTGAATTCAATTCACAAACGATTGTCAACGATTTTTCGGAATGTTAGTGCATTCAGCGCGTTGTTGTTGAACATTCCAAAAAATCGTTGACATGTTGTTGTTTTTACAGCTAGAAAGAAAAATGCAATTTGAATGCAATTGTTTTTTTTCGGCACAAATTTAATATCAGAAATTTTGTGAATTGAATTCGGTTTTCGTCACTCGAACATTTACCTCGTTAAGAGGTTTTTTATTTGATATCAATTATTTTGGCACGGCAAATTGAAAATGAATTGAATTGCGATTCGTTTTATTGTTGTCAGTCAAAACAGTTCACACACACTCGATAGCACACAAGTGGAAAATGTAATTTATCCGATTTGATTAGTTTTAATTTTGGTAGATGGGTGGGAAATGAAGATAGTTGTTGCGATAAGTGAAAGAATGCACTGAAAAGTCAGTGTTAACTTAAGAATACGCGTCGCGTTCTCATATTTTCACTTGTCATTGCCGATGAACACTACGTGAAATTTAATAGTCTACAACTTTCTTCTGTACCTCAGACAGAATTAAGCTTTGGAAATAAAAAATATGTTTTGCCAATTAGTGCCATTTTCCATCATGGCACAGAATTAAAAGAAGGCCATTACACAGTAATTTTGAGAAAGAATGGAAACTTTTTTAGAGCAGATGATGGCGTCATCTCACCATGCTCTTGGTCTTGAAATAGTAAAGACTTATATTATCTTTTTTATGTTGAAAAGTAGGGTCAGGTCTCATCATTAGGTTCAGATTTTTATTATGTTCAGCATGATAGCCTACGATCTGGTGTACTGTTTCTGGTGTGTGATAGACGATTCTATTTCTTTATTTTGCATGCATTTTTTCAATCTTCATTTTGTAGTATTTTAGTAGATTTTATTTCAGAATCCTTTACCATCATGCCATGTGTGATCTTATTACACACCCGGTTCTCATAGGCTATCGACTGAACATTTGTAGTTTAGTTTTTAGTGCATGTTACAGAATAGTAAAAATTTAGATCAGTTGCATGTGTTTTTGGTAGAAATTCGATTGAGTAATTCAAAAATTTTTTTTGCATGTTTCTTGCTGTTTTGTCACTAACTGCATGCGGCTACCGTTCATGTTTGATCTCTTAAACAATATAATAAAATATACATATTTTAGTGTGTTAGTTGGAAACAAAAATTAATGGTAGCTACCCTCTCGCTGATATTCCATCTTCATTCGATGGGAGGAGAGATAAGATCTATTTTTTAAAGAAATCATCATAAAGATTAAAAAAAATATCGATTTTACAATATGCAAGGAGACTGTCAAATGTTCAATGTTTATGGTGATTTTTTCATTTTTTTTTGTTTTGAAAAAAGGGTCACTGGTAAAAATTCTCTTAGCAATGATAATAATATAATGTATTTATATTTGTTTCATTGTAATACGTTGATTCACTATCATTATGAACCATAACGGACCGATATTAGGGTGAATTTGGGCCAATTTTGCAAAAAATTAGGGTGGCTTTTAAGTTATGGAGGTCAATATCTAAAATATACGAGTTTTTTGGGACAAACGGTTGATGTCATATTGTAGGTGAGGTTTGTGGCTAATAATCCTGAAAATATGAATCAAAAGTCTTGGACTAATTTTTTAATCGGCAATTTGGCCGAATGTGGTCGGCCGATTTGGCATTTTTCAGTTTTTTGGTCAAAATGACCCTCCACCTTAGTTTTATGAATTTTTTTTATATGCTATTTGATAGCTGGCGTCAATACCTTTCCAACGATATGCATATGTCCGGAGTATGCCAAATAGGTTCAGTGCTGTGGGCGTGGCTAAAATGGCCAAAAACGGCCGTTCAGAGGCCAGCCGCAGCCAACATGGCGGCCAAATCAAAAAGTTGTACAATAAAGTTGCTTAGTTTTTCAATAATACAAACCCTGAAAATATGAGAAACAAACAAACAAACATATATACCAAAGCAAGATTATATGGTGACGTCATAGAAAAATTTTCAAATGTCATAACTTTGGTCATAATCATCCGTTTTAGATGTTTGAGGTGTCGTTGAATTGGTATTGACGTCTTCAATCATAATTTAATAGTTAAAAATTAATTGGTGGGGCAGTTATACCCGAAAAACCGATTTTTTGGGGATTTTTTCGCAAGCTCATATCTCCACTCAAATGTTGGTAGAAATGCATGCTCTTATCCCTTTCGAGTCCTGATATCACAAACGTGAGGTACTTAATGAAAGAAAACAAATACAAATTTTGATGTAACTAAAGACCAGACCGTACAATTGTGATAATAAATATATACCTAAGCACAAGCAGATGATTTTTTGTATAAATGTATGACGTACCACTCAACTATCACAAACGTTACACTCAATTTTTGAGTTACTTGAAGTCATCGATAATTAAACCGTCGCATTAATTTGTGAAATTTTGGTGAGTTGACCTTTAAAACACCATGTACCAGATTCCGCAGTTTTTTCCTTAAATCACTCAGAGAAAAACTTGGGTCAAAAGAAACAAAAATCTGAGTCTATTTCTTAGTTAAAAAACGAACAAGATCTTAGTTGAATAAAATTTTAATTTAAAATAACCAAATCCTGCTTATTTAATTTATAACTTAGTTAATATAACCAAAAACATATGGTTAATTTAATGGATAGAAATGGAAAATAATTGGTAACAGTGACCAACTATTTTGTTAAATTAACCAAGGGAAAAAATTGTTTTACTAATAATTAGTTATTATAATTTTACTAGTTTAATTCTACCAAATTTTCTTAGTAAATGTAACAAAAATGGCGGTAAATGTTGCAAACGTTTTAGGTTGAACACATTACATCAAGGTGGGGTTACCAAACCAACACGTTGTAAGTTTGATTTCGAACTAATGAAACATTGAATTCTTTACATTAAAAAATTCGAGCGTCTCATCAGAATGCAGTGATCAAACTACAAAAATAATGAAAATACTTTGAACTTACATTCAAAGTATAATCACAATGATTTAGCGAATTTTATTGATTCGCTAGAATTTAAGTCTTAGTTTATATGACAAAACTTATAGGTCAAAATAACTAATTAAGATAAACCAAAATATTTGGTTAGTTATAACAAGAATATTGTTCACCTAACAAATTTTTTTTTGGTTAAATTAATCAAAACTACGTACCAACATCCTGGTAACTCAAATTTCACTCACTTTTTGTAGTAACCAAGTATGAAAATACCAACTTTCTAATTTAAACAAGAGATTTGGTTTATCTAGCTCAGAATTTTGTGTTAAAACAACCAAATTAATTTAACTAAGTATTTGGTAGTAATTTTTTTTCTGAGTATACATTTGGATTTCCCGAGAAAAACACCCTCACAATTGTGTAGTGTGAGGGCTTTCCCATATACGTTATCCTGGTTGTTCTTTGTTGAATAAATTCGTATTATTTAATCATATTCAAATGCCGTCTCATGTGAGCCCAGATGAACCGATCAACTGATATCGTACTCATCAAGAAATAGCAACCACAACATTTGTTTTAAGAAATCAGGTTTTATGGAAAGTAAAATAAACTTTTTTTATACATTTACTGCATATTCAGGTATGCATATCTCCTCTGCACCTCATTTTCATCTATCAACCATCTACCTTTGGCAAAAACAACTAAACAAATTGTATGGCGTGAAGTCTATGTAGCACATAATGTTATGTAATAAATAATCATGTATTATAATGTGTTATGTAATAATAATTATGAATGAATATGCATAAGAACTGGAATTTGATTCTAATTTTGTATAACTAAAAACAATTACTTTCGGTCCCTCGATTTTTCTCCTTTTGACATGATGAAACTTGTCACATAATCAAAATTTTTACAAAGGATATTATTACACAAACTTTAGTTTTTTTAGAAGTGAAAGAATCGACTTATAAGTGGAATCCAAATCCAAGTCGAAGAATATTTTCAGAAAACCCGGAAAATAGCTAGTCAAAACGACCATATTTTAACCCTCACAATTGTGACAGCTGGGCTTTAATTCATACTAAAGAGTGTTTAGAAAAATGATTTTTGGCGGTAATATTTTTTTTGTGTCACAAACGTGACCTACAGGCTTTAAGCTATAAAAAGAAAAATTATTTAAACGTCATATATTGTAACCATCACATTTGTGACATCTGGTCTACAATAAGTACAAAAAAAATGTAGTTGGACTCGAAAGGGTTATACATTATTTGGGTCTACTTTTCAAGACCTTTCCAATGGCAAATAACATGATCCTGGCGACCTCAAAGGGAACAAGTTCGAAATTAGCTGCATATGTACGAGTTCGACTGCCATGTATAAGTAGTTGGCCCGAAATTTCCATCCCGAAAAGACTTTTTTCGATATAGTGTGTGTCTTTGCTAAATCACATAAAAATAATTCCATCCCGAAAATTTTATTGTTAAATTAAAGAAAAAGATAAATATTAAGCCCGAATAAATTGTAAAATTATATTACTGTTTGCAGAAAAAAAGCTTCACAATCTATTAATAAATTACATCTACTTTCTTGATCATCCCGAAAAGTATTTTCTATACATTCTTCAGATGAAAATATGTTCATTACCAAATTTCCTTGTGCCGAACACAGAGATGACCCCCTCCCTTGGCATATGGAGTTAGGTGTGCCAATGTGCATATAATTATTTTTATGTGCTTTAGCAAAGACACACACTATATGGAAAAGACCTTTTCGGGATGGAAATTTCGGGACAACTTCTTATACATTCGACTGCCAGCACCGTAGGTGCTTTCGTCACTCGTTTGGACTGCCGTCTAAAGTGATAGATAGTAATAATCAAGTGAATTGTGTGTATACGGATTTTCAAAAGGCGTTTGATAAAGTTGATCATCAGTTTTTTATAAATAAATTAAACTTAATCTTAATAAACACATTTTTGTTAATCACTTGTTTTTTGTTTCGCAGAATTATTTTGAATAATTTTCAAAAAGTTTAAAAAATCACTCGATCGATTTCGACTTGTTAGATCATCATCAGGAGTATCTACTCCTGATGATGACCGAACAAGTTGAAATCGATCGAGTGATTTTTTAAACTTTTTGAAAATTATTCAAAATAATTCTGCGAAATAAAAAACAAGTGATTAATAAAAATGTGTTTATTAAGTATAAGTATATTTGATCTTGCCTTGCTTCTTGTTTACGTTTTTATTCAACAAGTATATGCACATACTTCAACATGTGCATCCAGCATGTGCAAATCGTCGAAAATAAAGATCGATAAAAAAATTTAAAGTTCGTAAAATTTTGTTCATGTAACGTTAGATGTCTCACAAAAATTGTTGTCGTAGCTAAACTTTTTAATGAAAAAAGTGTCCGTATGGTGGGTTACTGTGCATTGGTTCCATCTTTTAAAAAAAAATTTGGCGAAAAAATGTATATGAGATCGGCAATATTATATTTGGTATAAGTGTGTTTCGCCAAGTGCCTACGGCAAATAGCGTAAAAAGTATTAAATAAATTAAATTTAATAAATATTACCGTTAAATATAAAGAATGGTGAAAGTCATATTTAGTTGAGCGTACTGTTTTTGTTAGGTTCAATGGCGTTTGTTCTACTAAATTCGCCCCAACACCTGGTGCAAATCAGGGCTCCATATTGGGTTTTTCATTATTTATGGTATTTATTAATGATATTATTTCTAATTTGAAGAGTAAGTGCTTATTATCTGCAGATGATCTTAAATGTAGTAAAAAGCAGTAAATGATTGCCACATTTTACAAGGTGACTTGAACTTATTAATGGAGTGGTGTACCCGAAATAAATTGGAGTTAAACATATTAAAATGCAATATTATCACTTATACACGAAATAAGAAGTTTAACGTGTATTGTTATGCTCTTAACGGCATTGTTATTAATAGAGTGGATGTTATTACAGATCTGGGTGTTCTAATGGATAGTAAACTCAGCTTTAATTTTCATATCGATAGTAATATGTGTTAAAGCTAATAGACTACTAGGATTTGTGCTAAGGAGAGGTCAGGATTTTACGTCTTATAATATTTTAATAAATCTTTACTACTCTTTAGTAAGGTCAACTAGAGTATTGTACCCAGATATGGAACCCTTTTTATGCTATTAATATTTCAACTAGCAGACCTGTGACTGAATAATCAGTCACGTGAATACATTTTGTTGAATTTTTGGTTAAGAAATGATTAAGAAGATTTTTTAAGATGTAAATTTGATCATCATTTCAAAAATAAAGTAAATTCATATACGTGGTTAATTTATGACTTACGTGTCAAGTAACAGTTATGACTTACGTGTCAAGTCAAATATTCATATCTCAAACAGGAAGCGTGCGCTCGGGATCACATGATCACTTACGCACCCAAACTAAATATTAAAATCTCAAAAGGGAAAAGCACACAATTGCTGAGGCAAACTTTAATTTGAATATTTCATAAGAAATGTACAAAAGGAAAATAAAATAATAGTAGAGAGGAGAGATAATAAAATAGTAAAATACATTACAATTTACATGCACAGAATCTCTTCAAAAAATCACGATCAGCTGATTGATCGCTTGTCTCAACGAAAAACACCTTGAGTCCGTCAAATGAGCGGCATCGTAAAAAGGCCACATACATCTGATCATGCGTAAATACGGGGGCCGGCAAGTACACTCCTACCTTCTTCAAACTTTAATCCTGACTATTGTTGATGGTTATGGCGAACGCAAGCTGAACCGGAAATTGAAGGCGAGACATTTTAAATGAGAAGATGCCTTCCGAGGGTGAAAGCTTAATGGGTGGGATGAGAACGCGCTCGGTTTTTGAGAAGCCAGTCAGCACCTCACATTCCAGAATGTAGCGGTTTATTTTTGCGACGCGGTATGGCGCGGTATGGTATGGCACGGCAATCCGGACCCTACAATCTTGTTGTGAAACTCGACGGGTAGGCGGAGTTCCTCATGAATGTCGTCACTTTCAAGTTTATCAGCACTATGTTTGACTTTTTCTTCGTCGGGCAGGAGGTCAAGCACCTGCTGATTGGTTAGCGCGCAATCATCATTCTTGGCTGCAAGTATGGTGCGCTCCTCGATGGTTCCCTCGGCTGGTGTTGTGTTGATCTCACCATACACGAAATCGATCACACTCTGCGGAAGTCTGCCGGAAGTGTGATCGAGTCGGTTCGAGCATTGCCGTTTCCAACAGAAAGCAAATATTGCGCAAACTCATCCTCACCTTCATCGATGCGCATGTTCTTGGTGAGTGTAAACTTATTTACCAATTTCCAAAGCGGGTTCAACTTGATGGTCGATTCGCAAGTTCGCGCGCGCCCCGCCTTCAGGTAGTCACCAGACATGAGGATGATTTTCCCAGCTAATAGAACACCCACTACCCGTCTATGATTGTGAGCTCTGGCATGGTTAACTTTGAATTTGAATAGCGCGCCACTAATTTGAACAAAAATATTTACTTTTTGGTCGTCCCATAAAATTATCAAATGTTGCAAGATTTCACGGGCACAAAAACTTGGAAATTTTCTGAAACCACCTGAGGTACCCATTTCGGGTACTCTCCGGTGGAATTTTTCCGATTTTTCTAGCCCACGCTCAGCGCTATACTTATGTCGACCTACCCTGAAAAAATCTAACGGATCGGATCATCTTTAGGGATCATTTTAGGATTGAGTATGAAAAAATTATTAAGAATATTAATATAATAGATAAATAGAAGATAGATAGAAGCTGACCTCCGACTGAATAATCAGTCACGTGAACACATTTTATTAAATTTTTGATTAAGAAATAATTAAGAAGATTTTTTAAGATGTAAATTTGATGCACTTGTTCTACACTCACAACTATTAACACCAAAATGTAGGTAAAAATGTATTTTATGTTCTCTGTTTTGTTTAATTGAGAATAAATTACAAATTTTCTACTCATTTTGTCATCAAAGTGTGTCATCACAAAAACATCGGCAATTTTAATAAATTTTGTCATTGTCACGGTATAATGCGCATGATCATAGATTCAATATAAACATATTTTGTCATGGCATTCTGGCGTCGTGACAAAATTTTGCTGAAAACACCTGAGGTACCCGTTTCAGATACTTCCCGGTGGAATTTTTCCGATTTTTCTAGCAAAGGCACACCGCTATATTTATGTCGACCTACCCTGAAAAATTTAAACGGATCGGATCATGTTTAGGGGTCATTTTAGGGTTGAGTTTGAAAAAATTAAGCGTATTAATATAATAGATAGATAGATAGATAATTGAGTCTATTCAACGTAGATTTACAAGAAGTGTATTTAAAAGATTTTGCATACATGAATTTGTTCCTCCATACATAGTAAGATTGGAAAAGTTAAATTTATTGAGTCTTGAATCCCGTGGGTTATTTTTGGATGAATTATTATTATATAAAGTAGTCAATGGAATAGTTCTCACTTCTTTCCTGTCAGAAATTAATTTTTAGGTTCCTGCTTATCGTTCTAGGAACTTAAATTTATTTAAATGTCCAACTGCGTCAACGAACATTGGTCTAACTGCCCACGTTTTCGATTAATGCATAATCATGACTTATTCTTTAGTGAGAATAGCATTGTAATTTTAATGTGTCTAAAGATCGATTTAGAAACTCGATATTGAATGTAATCAATAAGTACCTGCTAAGTTGTATAGATGAATGTTATTGAAATGGATTCAAGTGATGGAAATCACATGAATATAGGATATTAAAATTGAAAACTTTTTTTTTTTTTTTTGGTTTTTTGTTGTTTTCTTATATAAATTACTGTACATATATTTTAACTTTGGTGGGTGAGACAAAATGTAAATGGAGCTTTGCTCTGTATTTTGTCCAAACTTTACAAATAATAAATACAAAATTCTATTTATTTATATATTTTGGATTTTCCAACATTACTAAAAAACCTTCTCGTTAATTCCCAGAATATCAAACTGTATATACAATATTTATAATCAGTATCGAAGTCGCACACTTTTTGGGTGATAACAGAATATGTTTTATCTTAAATATTAAAATGATTTCCTGAAATTGATAATAATAAAATATTATTAAACAGTTATGGAAAATAAATTTTTGTATTAATTAAAAATAAAAACTAAACAAGTTGTTGTTCTAACAAATTTGGCTTATATTCATTATATACGAGAGATGTGACGTAGCTGTGGATGCTGCGGAAACGGGGCGTTTACATAAACACTTTATTTTCAAATACTAAATCATCAAGAGAATTTGAAAATTTCGTTCGTTAATTCCACCAGACCATCTGGCAAATCAATTTTTTTGTTTTATATGTAGATTATATATGCGATGTGTGCAGCACAGATAAGTTTATTCTATTTTCCTTATCAAAACCACCGAAGATTTGCTTTATCGATATTTTCCTTTTCCATTTAACATAGTTTTTTTTCGTCTAATCGATCAATTTGTTTTTGGTTTCCGTGCTCTGCAGTCGACATTGTTGACCAAATTCTAAATTATTTTTAATTTATTCTAATTCCTAAGGAATATTAATTTCGGGGCGTTCTTGTGTTCACATAAGATATTTAATATTTTTATTTATGTTTGCGTGATGTAAAAAAAATTTACATTTGGGACTTTGGCAAAAAATATTTTTTTTTTTATTTAAATCTGGCATGGTTATTGAAGTCATATAACTATATAATGTGTTGTGGTTACTGTTTCAATGTGACGAACAATAGGATAAAATTATCAGCCATAAAACTTTATTGTACAATAGTTTATTGTTTATATATGAGGATGATGTATTGTAAGAAAAAATATGAAATGGATTAGAGCGGCTTAGAGATTTCAGTTTAAATGGAATTTCAAAATCTTAATCCAATAGCTCATGGCGCTTGCTCAATATACATGCATATTGTATTAGAGGTGTTATTTTAGGAAATGATATCAGGATACATAAGCCGCAGCAGCAATAAGATAATATAATATAAAGTCATCTTAAGTTAATTTTAAGTTTGGGATTAGTTGTAAATTATACAGATCTTTGGCACGTTCTATCGAAAAATATTTTTTGGATTTTCATTCTAATCCTTTTAGCAAGGTATACGAAAGTATTGTGTAAAAATTATACAGAATTTAAAATATGATTTGAATTTTGGGGTATGCTCGAGTAACGCAACAATTAAAAAGTCTTTGAAATCTCAGTGACGTTCTTATCAGCAAAATTTTTCAAATTCCATAATTTTTTTAATAAGGTTAACAATATAGCGGATGTGTATGCTCAGTAATAAACAAAACCCGCCGCACTTATTGATTGATTGGGAATGCACGATTAAGCTTAATTAGGCTAGATCTTCCGGAAGACTGGACTCCACCAGCGTTGTGCGTCTACGCGTATTTTGGAATTTTCGACGTCAAGGCGTCGATAATACGTCGACAATTGCTTTTGATGTCGACGATGTAGACAATTGGCGTAGAATTTGTCGAGAATGTAGATAATTGGTATGTTGAATATTATATTGGTTTATGTTGTACTTGTATTTTATAATAAAACATTAGTACATATTATTGTATATTAAAATAAGGAATGGCGTTTGTTATAAGTTGGCCGTATGACAATGAAAATGCACTAGCATTCCCCGTATTAATTTTGTACTTAAGACCAAGTTAAATTGTTGATAAATTCAGAATAAATTAAATTGATGATTGGTTGGCTATTAAGCATTTGAATCCACTATACATTACAAGTTCAATCTGAGTTTCCTGTATGCCTCAAGCACAATTGAATTACGATACGATGCTCTAGGCCTACAAATCTATGCTGTTGGCTAAAACTTGTTACGACTGTGCAGTCATAAACATTTTTACTTTATATAACCTGTTATGATTGTGCGGCCGTCACGTTTTTTTTTTTTTTATATACCCTTTGTTCCATGTTAATCGGTTGGGTTTGTGTCTTTGCTTCATCCCATCAGTTGATTGTTGTTGTCTGAACGCACTCCGTGGTGTTTTGGGTTTTTGTGCACCCTTTTGTGGGATGGCACGACGGAAGAAAAAATGATGGAGTGAGACCAATGTGCATCGGGTGTGTGCGAAGCAATGCGCTCTAGAGGAATATTTTTTATTATATGTTTCTCGTTTGCATCAATGTAAATTGATACAAACGAGAGACAGAGAAGAAAGAAGATTATTCTAGAACGTTTTGGCGTTCGTTGTGCGGTGCGCAAAATTTTTGAGTTAGAGTTTAAAATTTGTTTTAAACGTAAAGTCTGGTTTGTAATTTCGTCGAAAATATTTTTTTTTTTCTAATGTGAAAAAAAAGTCGAGAATTTTTTTTTGAAAACACAGTCGAGGAGTTCGATTGTGATTCTATTGCATAAAGTAAATTATTTTTACAAATAAAACTTTAGTTTTTAAAACTTTATCGGATATTTATACCAAAATTATAATAAAAGAGAGTGTATAAAGAAGTCGTTTTGGAGATATCTACAAGAGTTGTGTCGCGTGCTCGGGCTGCATATTGGTCTCGCAACTTCAGTTTCTTTCGGCGTTTAGTTTTTTGGTTGTACTTGATTTGGGCTATAAAATAAATTACTTTATTTGTTGGACCGGTATGATGGGAGGTGAGACTTCGTTCCGTGTCGGCGTATTGTTTGCGGTCCCTTGGTGCCCGCATCCGAAATCGAAACAAGCGCTTTGCGCCGTTTGAATTAGAGTAGATGTGCGCACCAAGGCACCTCACTCAGTTATAATTTTTGGTTCCGTTCCTCAAGTTTCGGCGACGAATCTCGGCGGAACTCCGGTTTTTATTTTTATTTATAATTTGCGTTTTTTATATTAAACTATCTGTAATCTTGGTGTAGGCCAGGAACCATGCAAGCCTCAAGCCCCACGACCCATAGCATTTCTCCCTAAGTTGTAGCCGGCAAAACACCACCGTGTGAGGCCTCTGCGTGTGCTTAGATTACATCTGCAGAATGGTGTTGTACCATTCTGTAACAAACTAGGAAACTTAATACAAAAAGTAAGTTGTGCAATAAATAAATAGAATTGGCATGAACATTTTTACTTCAGCTTGAGCCACCGATATCGTTAGTGCGATAGTTCACATTTCAAGAAGTCTTCCTTCTTGAAGATAAGGCACATCGCTGCCTTTCAGTTCATCAAACTTAACTTCGCTTCATCATGACGAATGAAAAATATGGTCAAAAGTACGGTTCTACTATGTTTTGCTTTCGAATAACACGAGTCTGGATATGTATGAATTACATTCGATATGCTTTTAGAATTGTAATTCATCGACTTTAACACGTTGTAATTCCGGGAGTATTTAACCAAATAGGCGCTCCTTCAAAAGTTAACTCAATTTTAGAATCAAAAAAAAAATCTATTTTGCTTGCCAAATCCCGTTTTTTATTTTCTTTTTCTTTTTTCTGTTTTTTTGTTTCTAGAATTTTTGGAATTGGGCCTGCTCAATTGAATTTGACCATTTCAAAATCAATAATTGTAATATTTAATTTTCAACATTGGAATTATATAAATACGTTCTTTTAATAAAATATATTTTTGGTCGTCCTGAAAAGAACGTTTGGGTTTTTGACGTCATTAATAGATTCTATATAATCCGCTCCTACGTGCGGCACGCAGTGCGACATGTTTGCTGATCCCGGCTCCTACGTCCCCCGAAGTTCAAATCTAAAGCCCCTCGGAGGGCTAAGCGGGGGGGAGCGCAGCGACCTCCCGCGTGCCCGTGAGAGTTATCGAAGCCGTTAGCCTCTACAATTATTGCATTTCAAAATGTTGTGCATTTCAAAACATTGTCGAATGATTGACAATAATGTGTGTTAATAATACATAATTAACAAAAACTAACTAATACAACTATAGCAAAAAAATAATCTCGTAAACAAACAAAAAACACCACCATAAAAAAGAAGAGAAACAAAATTTCCTTTACTTCATAAACAAACTCAAAAAAAAAAATACGAAAACAATGTAACGTGTGCTAATGATAATAAAACGAAGTTTGGCAAGCAAAATAGATTTTTTGTTTTGTTTTTGAAATTGAGTTAACTTTTGAAGGAGCGCCACCAAATAGATATCAGTGTATATTTAACTTGTCAATTCTGTACCGGGACTATTCTTTCACTTATCTCATCACAATTACGACATACTTCTAGGCTAAATCAACCAATATTGTTTTCAAATCAATTGAGTTTTGTGTAAGGCGTCCGCAGGAGCAGGCAAACCTCCAACAACAGTAAAACGCAATAATTGAAGAAACGTTTGCACAAAATGGGTGAATGGTGACAACCAGCTGAATCATAATGCGAAAGATCAAAGAGAAGAATGTGGTATCATAAATCACACAAATCGAATCACACGAAAGAAGGTCTCGTTTTTCCAGAATTGTTGTCGCAGTCGTCTTTTCTATAGAGTATGTTATTAATGAAAATCACCAGAAATCATCATATCTTCCGTTCTAAATGCAATTAACACATTCTGTTGTTCTTGTAATTAACAATACTCAACAGGAATAAAGGCAAAATTGATTTAGATCGGATCGACGGATTTATGAAAGTTGTAAAGGATGAATTGACAAGTTCAGATCAATTTACAGAATGTCTTAATTGCATTTAGAACGGAAGTTATGATGATTTCTGGTGATTTTCAGTAATAACAATACTCAACAGGAATAAAGGCAAAATTGACTCGTAATAGGAACAGTTACATAACTCAGGTCGGATCGACACTTACAAAAGTTGTAAATAGGTTGAACCCTCACCCAACATCATAACAGTTAAATTTCATTAACCAGGTAGGTAAAATAAATTCTAAGTTCTTTATCTTCAACGATTTCAGATTTTCCGTATATAGGTCAATGCCCTATTTATATCATAATATTCATATTTAGGTCACACGGCATCAGCTGATTGAAATAAATGCTATTCCAATGTGTATGTGTATTGTGAAAATTTGAATTTGCATTATTATTTACAACGTCGAATATTTCACAGGTGTGGGGTTGGTTTTACCCAAACACAGTTTCATCCGTTGTCACTTATAATTTATGAGAACGACTTATGAATGGCAATGAATAAATCAATAAACAGAACGATAGCAAGCAAAGAAAAGGTTTTAGAGCTCTTCATTTTGATTTCCGAATGTGAATCGGTCGATAAGAAAGACCTGAAAACGTGCTTCACTGAATGGTAGCTCAACCATAATAAATTAAAGAATTTCTGTTGTTTGAAACTCTGTTTCCCACACAAATTTCAAAGAAGCGCGTTGCGTTTCCAATCCAAGATCAAACAATTGTGGAATCATTCTACAAATATATGGCATTTTCTCTATCAATTAGTAATTGTTGAAGAGAAACCCTGTACGTAAAAAAATCTAACCTGGGGCAGTATTCTTGTAATCGGTGGAAATTTCCCCAATCGGAATACAGTTTCCTTTGAAATTCTCTATAATACTCGAATTTTAAGCCGGCTTTGAGGGGAAATGTTTTAATTGATTTGTTTTTTTTGGATAAATTTAGGTCCCATAATTTTTAAATCTAATATTTATTCAAAAAAGAAACTAAAATTTATTCAATATTGGAATGTTAGATTCTATATGTGTGGCTGAAATTAAATCTAGACACATTTTGAATCAAAATTGTATTAGGAAGCTACTGTTATTTTTAGTTAGGAATTCTTTATATGTATTTAAAGGTTTTCCAATAAACAAGAAAACCAAAGAATAATTAATAAATATGGTTGTTGTTTTGTTAATATCTAATGATTATGATTAATTTTCGACATTATCGACATTTTCGACATTGTCGACGTGAGTTTATTTAATTTTCGACATACATTGTCTACACGTGTAGACAATGTATTAATTACGCCATGTCGACAATACGGCATAACGCTGGACTCCACTAAGTAGTACCCTTTTAATAAAAGTTAGTTATGACAGCATGGCTCACTTACAAAGCTTATGATTGATAGGATCAGGTAATATAGCAACTTAGGAATGCATAAATTATGCATTAAACAAAAGAAGTACATCACTGGAACAATCCTTAAATGTAGATAATAATTAAATAAATATTTAGTATCACCTGTAGCCCTATTCTGGCTTTTCCTGGGAATAGGGAATTGGGAAAAACATTTTCATAGCATTTTTGCCAAATTATATTTTTCTGACCTACTGCGGGAATAAGTTTAGTGAAAAAATTTCTAAAACAAAGTGAATTGGGGAACTTTTGTTCCACAAAACTTTTATAGGGAAAAATATTTTCCCATTAATCTTTGTTTCGAAAATATTAACACCAAACATGTTCCCTTAGTAGGCCAGAAAAATACAATTTAGATAAAAATGCTATGAAAATATTTTTCCCAATTCCCTATTCCCAGGGAAAGCCAGAATAGGGCCACTGATAATAAAATAACTCGATTAACCGCATGAACGGTTATGAAACTTTAATTTTATAATGATTTAAATAGGTGACCCGCAATTCTACATCCAGTTACATATTGATAGACCACCTAGCGTAAATAACAATGACTATTCGATAAAAATACCCTTACTGGTATCCATCGAGCTTCCCACCGAAACTTTCTTTCCTGTAAGCTTTGAGAGATAAATGGAACTCAAAATCGTACTCGCTATTTACAGAAGGTATGGTTAATGAGGAACGGATTACATTGGCACTGAGCCGGGCCATGAGAGAACTCATTCAAGACATAGTTGCTTCTTTATAACAATTTCTGTTTAGTGTAACAAGACAAGCAAGAACAAAACTGTACTTGTATGGCCCTAAAAAACGTTAATTTTTCTAAGAAGATGGTCAGGATCATAAAGACCTTACAATTTTTGTTTTCTTACAGAAAATTTCGTAGACGTGGAGGCATTCAGGCTAATGACAAATAATTTAAAAAAAGAATTTTATAAAAAAATTCCTGAATTGTTGGAGTTCAAATTAAATTGGATTATCACTTAACGAAATGGCAACAAGCCAACGAAATAAATAAATCAATGACAAAAGAACACAGTGGTTCACATGCTGGACAGAATACCTGAATCTATCTCCAAAAGCAACAGGCAGCATTTATGTATAAATCAGCACCGCTTCTAGTTATAATGACCTGAAAGTCACACCGGACTCCAAATTTTTTTTTTTTTTTTATTTTATTTCATTACCAGCTTAATCATTATAAATAAAATACATTGTGTGTAAAACATTATTAAAACTAACAAGATTAAGAAGATAAGATAAGAGGACCATTGGATCAAAATAGATCACGTGACTGGTCCCCTGATTCTAAGCCACAAAAAAATATTTGGATTCTATTTACAAAATGAAAATCAATTTAAAATCAAATTAATTTACAGTTAAAATTAAAATTAAGAGAAACAAAAATTGTATAATAAAATTATAACTACATCTTAATTATTACACATGCATATATTAAAACCTCTTAAACTACACCATTTAATTTTAACATATATAATTTTAAAACCAATAAAAACAAAAACAATAATATTTTAAACCAATAGTTCAAAAAGATGGTCAATATTTTTAGTTTGATGAAGCCATTCTTTAAGGTATATTGAAAAACTAGAGAAGTTGCCGCACTTACGAATATCCAACGGTAAATTGTTAAAGATGATTGGTGCAATGATATTAATAAAGTTTCTCGTTAGATCTAACCTAAACTTAGGAATATGTTTCAAGAAGGTATGATTTGATCTGAGATTATACCCTGCATGAGTCACAAAATTATTCCCACTTTTAACATAGAATATTCTAAGTACCTTGAAGACGAATATGTGACGTAGAGGAAGTATGCTGAGATTTTCAAATAATGGCCACGAAGGCGAAAAGGATGGTTTAAAGCACATTATTCTGATTAACTGCTTTTGTCGCACGTAGATAGGACGTAGTGTAGCATTGCAAGCACTACCCCAACATGATAAACCATATTGCAGTATTGAGTCCGCTAATGCAAAGTAAATCGTCCTAAGTAAATATTGCGGACAAAATAGCCGTAAGACATACATTTTTCTGGAGACCAATGATAGTCTAGTTTTCAGCCCTTTTGTGTGCGCTTTCCAATTTAAATCTCGATCAATAATAATACCTAGATATCGAAATTCATCAACAGTGTTCACTAAGAAGCAGTCATTAGGAGGGCATTGCGTGTTATTGCTTCTGCTCCATTTGAAAGTATGATACGTTGTCTCAAGATACAACGATGAGGTATCCCTAAAATGTAATAATTTCGTTTTGTGACTCAAAACAAAATTATGTGCTTCCAACCAAATAGACAAACTTTTTAAATCATGATCTATGAGCATGATATTATCTTGATAACTTGGACTAGCATATGTAAACGAGAAATCGTCAGTAAAAGCAGTTGGAGACCCTCGAAATTGTTGTCGAAAGATACCGTTTACATACACTAAAAATAATAAAGGTCCTAAGACAGAACCCTGTGGGACTCCCACATTTATCGGTAACTCTTTACTTAATTGTCCATTTACTCTAACCAATTGCGTTCGCCCATTCAAATACGCGGACAACCAATCCCGGGTTATCCCTCTGAATCCACAACAAGATAGCTTTTTTAACAATGTGCTATGTTGAACTCTGTCAAAAGCCTTTGTTAAGTCTATAAATAGAGAAGATACCTTGGACCCTTTATCAATATGTTCAGTTACTTGTTCTAGGAAAGACACGATAGCTTGTTCAGTATTTTTATTTTTCCTAAAACCATATTGGTCGGGAGAGAAAAAGTCTCTTTTTTCTAGGAAGAAAACGATTCTACTTTTTATGGCTTTTTCAAATATTTTCGAGAAGACCGAAAGTAGAGAGATTGGTCTATAGTTGTTCATACTAGTTTTATCATTATTTTTAAAGATCGGAACAACTAAGGCTCGCTTTAACGAAGTAGGAAAAATTCCAGTTACCAAGCTTAAATTGAAAATAAAAGATAAGACATCAACTAAGAACCAGGACATTTTTTTAACAACATTATTTGAAATCCCATCCAAACCAGGAGTTGAATTATTTTTTAGCGAAAGAATTGTAAAATACACTTCTTCAGATGAAATTTCCGAAAAAACGCAACTATCTATAGATTAGTAATATTGACATATTAATCTATTTTTGTCATCATCCAAGAGGAGACTGGCAGCATTAGCATCACCAACACTAGTAAAGAACTCGTTAAATTCATTAGCAATCTGCACTGGACCAGATATTTTGCAACCTCTTTGATTAACAATTTCTTTAATTTCAACTGTATCAGGCTTTCCGTTAATTATTTCATTGACTGTTTTCCAATTTTTACGAGCATCACTACCATTGTTGCTGAACTTTTGAGAATAAAAGCTTTTTTTGGCTATATCAATTTGTAGGTTAACAGAGTCACACATCGTCAAGCTATATTGTTTCAATCTACGGTTGCTGGTATGTTTTTTTGCAAGGCGACAAATATTATTTCTTTTACGTATTAGTCTCAATAAATCATCAGACATCCATGGCTTTAGCTTCGTTGATCTATTGGCACACAACTTAATGGAAGTGCTTTTTTTAATGTGACCTTTAAAGATTTTAATAAAATTATCGTAGGCCTTAGAAGCATCTAGGCAAGAATAAACATCAGGCCATACTTCATACAATAGTAGTTCCTTTAGCTTATTGAAATCAATCTGTAAAACTTCAAAGGTTCGCCGAGAAGTAGATTTAATGTTAAAGGTTCCTGTTAATTTAATTTCAATTAAACAGTGATCTGAAATTTTTAGGTCTAATACACTGTAAGAAACTACCGGAAAATACCTTTGATCAAATCTATGGAGTACATTATCAATACAAGTAGCTGTGGTATTTGTAATTCGTGTTGGTTCAAGAATATTATCCAAACCATGTTCCGATAATAAAATTAGCAGCCTATCAAGCATTGCGTTCTGCTTGAGGAAGTCGATATTAAAATCACCCATGATAATTAAGTTAGAGTGGGATAGACCTTCCAAATGCCCACTGAATTCATCAATAAAACTGGAGATATCTGTATATCCAAGACGATAAATACAAATAATACAAACTAATTTAGAATTTATAAAGAACGTCAGACCGACCGCGTTGAATGTTTGGAAAAGTAGATTAAATTGTTTGCAATTTAGACTGCTATGTGCATAAACAGCAACACCTCCCGAACGTTTATCATGCAGGCAAGAAGTGAATAGATCGTACCCCTTTACACCATAATTCGCGACTTCATTGTCGTAAATCCAAATTTCAGACAAACCAATAATTTGAGGCTGTAGATTACCGGACCCAATGTATACAAGCAGCTTATCTAAATTTTTCCTTATACTACGTATGTTTTGGTAAACAAGATTAAAGTTCATTGAGCTGCCCATTGAAATTAATAATAATCAAATTAATGTAACCATTCATAATAAATAAAATTATTATTTCGCGCCGCTTAATTAAATTGGTAAGACTACCGAGCCATTCATCAAAATAAAAATATCGATCAAATAAACCGACCATGTAGTGGTAAAAAATATTGTAGTGTAGTTGAGCCTTTAGACAAATGCCAAAAAGACATTTATAAGGTTTTAATTCTATTCCAGTATGACAACAAGACAAAACAAAATTATTTGATGTCAAAAGAGAAAATAATAATAATACATAGAAAACATGTAAACAACAACAACAATAACAATAATAATAATATACAGTGGATAAAAAGTTGGAAATATAGTTGATGTGAAGTTTGAATAAAATATTAATAATAAACAGAAATGTAAATGATCTAATTCTAATAAAAGTGAATATAAAACTATAATTACTGTGATTCAAGAGTGTGAATGATGATGATGTGAATGTGACCAGTGGTGATTCAAGAGTGTGTGATTCATATTTCAAGTCTGCAGATATCGGCCTTTGACTGGATCTTAAATGTGCTTTAGGTTCCTTTACCGGATGATGAACCATTTGGAGAATCATGATGAGGTGTTGTCTGCTTATCCAACCGAAAAATATCATTGACACTAAAGATATGGTGGATTGTCGATTCAACTGTCTTGCGTAGGAATATTTTCCCATCTTTGGCCCATAAATAGTTGTAGCTGTGTGCACGTTGCAGTTTCTTGGCTTCATTATATAATTTTGATTGAAATTTGGTGAAGTGCTGCATAACATAATATCCTGTTTGTGTAGCCGAGTTAGATGAACGACGATGCATTTTAAATTTAGTTAAGATATCATTCTTAATCTCAACAGAATTTAAGGTAATTATGTATGAATTTTTTAACTTTGATGTCGAGTTAGGAGTATGATACATTTTTTTTATTTCAGTTATCTCCGCTTCACAATTAATATGTCGAATGGCATCTGAGATGAATTTGGGGATATTGGGAACATCCATAGGCAAACCACCAATAACAATATTGTTCACAATTTCTTTCTGTGAAGCGACATCAAGTTGTGCCTCCAATATATTAATGCGTTCTTCTTGCTTAGTATAATTTTGTTGTATCAAATTATATTTTTCAGCTAAGATTCCATTATTTGCAGCAATAGTTTTGAATTCGATTTTAATTGCATCAAACTCGTTATAGATGAACACCTGAGATTTTTGGATGTCAGAGATCAATGATTTGACTTCCGCGAATTGTGTATCTATATGCATCATCAGGGTCCTGATTGCATCTTCAAATTTTTCATCAGATGTTTTCACTGTTTCTGTCGATGATGTTGCTGAAGGCTCACGATTGGAGATGAATAACTTAGCACATTCAGGAGAACAAGCCCAATTAGATTCAGCTGCTTTTTTTATTTTAGCTGCTCCAATAATACCCTTACATGATGGGTGATACAGTTTCTGGCAGTAGCCGCACATCACAGCCGATTGTTTTTGTGATATCACCTTCTTGCATGAGGATGCAGAACAAACCGAGTTTAGATGGAAACTATGAGATTGTGTCGTTCTACAAATTGTGTCGTTCTACAAAAAAATATAATATTTTAAGCGATATCTTACGTAATTTGTTAGCGACAAATATTTGATTAGCACCAATATTAAAATGTCGGTGGAAATCGTAAAAAATATTGCCTTGAAAGTGATCACGCTTTTCCTTAAAGAAAATATAGTAAATATTTAAAAAAGAAAATAGAAAAACGTTAACTTTTAATATTTTTTTTTGTTACGGTATACAAAAAACAAAACAAAAGAGTATAAGGTAAGTGGCTATAATACTGACATATGGCGAGACAATTTGAAGTTTGATCTTCACTATTAGTTAAAAAATACCAGATATTTTAAGAGCTGATTTACTTTTTAAAATACTTGTTTATTTAAGAATGAGATAGTAATAGAAAGTGTTGAATGAAAAACAATTTTCATTTATAATTTTAAAATTTCAGAAAAAACAGCATGTTGTACATAATACTGAGCTATTGAAAAATTCGTGTTTCTATTATTGTAAATTTTTGTTCTCTATACTGACATTCTATTGAGTTTATAAAAACTTACCAAAATACTTGTATTATGAAAAATATCAATTATAAAACGTCTAAGGCACAAAAGTAGAAACAAATATTCCTCTTATTAAAAATTTGTTTTTACTTTGGTACGGAAAGCAAAGCATTGTTTTATTGCGTTTATTGCACAGGTAAATTAGCAATATTAAACTCGAAATAACTTTTATTTGGCGCGGACGCGGCATTTCCACAGCAACGTCTGCTTAAATTCCGATTTTGTATGAAAATGACATGTTGCTACAGTTATTTAGCTGTGCTAACACGCACCATTTGATAATTTTACTCTGTAGATCGTTAGGAAAATGTTCGATTGCGAATCGAATGATGCAATAATAGCCGCTTTTCTTGACGCGTGATCTAAGTCTTCAGGTCATTTTTCATGACACAATAGATTAAAATCAAAATGATGATCTAAAACAAAATTTGAATGAAATTTTAAATTTTCAACTTGAACCGATCCAGCTGATCAATGTGAGTCATCAATAGGCTTCGATCCTATTGAAACTTTCACATTCATATTTCAATATCGCTTCATTAATTGGTTTAATTTATTAGACTGGCGCTACGTCCCTTGAAGAGATTTGGTCGCCTTATTAAGGTTACTGTAATCGAGTGATCTTCCGGTTGATTAGTTATACTACACATGCTAGAATATAGTATTTAATAACATTTAGCATAAAATTTAAATTATACTAAATTGTTGGTACTTCAATGTGTGTTTATTGCAGATCAAATGGTACACCGATGGGGGTTTAGAAAATCGGTAAAATTGAAAAAAAACTGGGTTGAACGCCGATAGGGGCAGGATGCACATGGTGTTTTTGGTGTACGTCTGGTGTCGGTTGGTGATGTGGTTGAACACAACTATTATGACCCCTTGTCAGATTACAGAATCCACCGAGCAATGCATCTCTATGTCAGTCATATTAGTGAATTCTAGCAAAGAGCAAATGAATTCTGCTAAACAAAATGCGAATGACAGTCTACTATGCAGCAAGCAAGGGGGGTGAAAATTGTAAAAATATTGGATGGGCCATTCTCGTTTCCATATGGTAGACGAAGAATCCGATGCTAGCTATATTCGATGGGAATTGCGATTAGGCATCTAATAGGCCTCCATTCTTCAAATATTTTGCTCTTCTGCCATTATTAAAACCGATTGGTCCTATGTGTACATTTAAAGTATACACACCTTTTTGTACAGTAACTAATTTGGCATACTCTGGAATGCGTTGATAATGTCATCGGGACTATAATATTATTGAAGATGCTTCAATTTTATTGCCATGGTAATAAAATATAATAGAGCTCCTTTACTGACATGTGTGTATATAATACTGACATACAACTTTAAGGAGGCAACTAAAACTAAATTCTCCAAAAAGTTGGAATCAGTGTTTAGATTACGTATGTTTATTTAATTTTACACTAAATTAAATATTTTTAATTTACTTAAAACGGAAATAAATACTTTTAATTACAATAAATAAAATTTAGACTTTCTAGGTTATATTGACATGTGTTGGATATTTTAGTGAGCTAAATAAGGATTCAATACTGATCGTTGCCGTTTTGATTAGTTCGTGGCCAAACTATCACATACTTTTAGGGTCATAATTAGGACAGTAAAGTGATGCTTTCAATTGAAAACGAACCCAAAATCCCGTTTTTACTATAAATAAGCATACAACCCAGATTAAAGGATGTTTAAAAAATATGTCTGAACCTAATACTGACATATGCGTCAGTGAAAGGGACACGCTATTTTTTCATAGTTTCTAATACTGACAAAACTATTTTAACAAAAATATATATTTATTTTCATTATTTTCACATGAATAAAGTCAAATAATTAAATGAAACGAATCATATGATCGATAAAACTTTAATTTAAAACGTAATTCACACTTAGTTAGAGACTATTACTAAAATAAAAAATTTCAAAATTTAAGGCAAAATGCTAAGAAATAGTTACACAAAAGTATGTTTTCGATGTCAATCAGGTAACTGCTGATTTATATTATTTTTAGTAAAAAAAATATTAGAATGTATTAGAAGGAGATGCAACTAGAATGTTCTTATTAGTGATTTTAAGAAAAATAATCTTAATTTGTTGGGTAATATTCTTAAAATTGAGCAAATTCACGATTTATGTCAGTAATGCCGCCTATGTCAGTATTATAGCCGTTTTATAACGAAAATTGTGTTCTTCGAAATCGTGATCTTCGAATACCGTGTTCTTGGAGGGTTACCTATATTTCCTAAATTTTCTTAAGCGTAAAGTGACCCATTTCGTAAATGTCAAACATTAAACGAATTTTCTGTAATAACACGCATGACATAAGTGGTGCCACACTCGAAATAACCGGTAATTGAAATTGAAAACGCTAAATGGGACGATCATGATTTTATCGTCTCTATTTGGGACAAAAGGAGCTGCTGGAGAATTTGAAGACGGTGCGCATAAGCCCGCTGCACGAAAAAGGCGAGGTCTTAAATGTGAATACTATCGCGTGACATAGACGGATGTGAAGTTTATCCTAACTTGTCTTAAAACCAACAACAATGTTTACAATTAAATTTAACAATGTAATTTGAGTGCGCATATTATAATACTTAACGAATTTGAGCAATGAAAATTAGTCTGGGATGGGTACTTCTATTAAAAGGTCCACCAATTTGTCATTGCTAATAGTTTCTGTACTAAAAAAAGCCAATTTAAAAAAATTCTGACAATTCCAATGTCATGATTGTATTTGTCACTTTACATCGTGCGCAATGTACGCAATTTGCACCGGTGTGAAGTTTCTAACGTTAAAAAAAAGGTTAGGTACACTAAAAAGTGGCAACATAAAAGTGTAAATGTTTATAAAACTCTGACGTTAAAAAGTGTAGGTTTATAAAAATATATATCAAACAACAATTTACAATAAATTGTACAAAAATAATAGAACAAAAGAGAAAACAGTTTCCAAATTTAAATTTAATCACTGTACATAAGAATAATTTATGTCAACATATAAAGTTCGGCAGAAATCGGCGGAAGCAATGCTACACTATGGAAATTATCGCGAAATTTGGAGATCTGGCGACCAAAAGCTATATGGCATATTTACCATTTTGGGGCGTTTGTTTTTCTTTTAAAATGGGTATTGAGGGTCGTCTATCAAACGCAAGTGTAGAAAGTTGGTTTTCGATAGTAAAAAACTACTACACGAATCATCAGCTCTTGCGCATCGGTATATTTGTAAATCTTATGAAGGAAAAAACTTCTAAAATTGAAAAAATGGTTCAATTGTCAGCTACGTCCATTACGAAAACTAGACTGAAACGGAAAATTGAAAGTTCTAAAATAGATGATCCTGATAGCGATTTGCATGAGAAAGCGTGGAACAAGAAAATTAAAATGAGTAACTCTCCAAAACATTTTGGTAAAAAGGTTTTAACTCGATTTTCAAAGATCTGTAGTTCCTCCGATTTGAATCAGTTACCGGAACCCAAAAATGTCGAACATTGTTAAATTCTACAAAACGGGTATACCTTTATAGAGGAATCTGTTGCAATAAAAATCAGAAATACTTGCGCTTTTGATTCGGTTGCTCAAATATTTTTATGTTTATTTTTGGATGTAGATTATTACAAGGGTTTTATTCGAACATCTGAAAACTCTTTTTTTAATTTTATATACGATTTTGCAACTTCGAATGAAACCGCATCAATTTACAGACTCAGATCACGGTTGCTGTTAAACATCTATGAAAATAGTCTCGGATTAGTTTCTACAACAGTAAACTTTTCATTGGATGCTTTATGTCCAATATCGTTTATACTGGAGAAAGTACTTTCATCTCCTTTAACAGAAAGAAGAAATTGCTCCAAGTGTGAGCCTATAACCAAATTAAGACAAACATTTTATGTCCGACTTAAAAAAGTTTTCAGTTTTAACCAAGCGTCGCTCAGTAATATACAGTCGGCAATAGATTTTGAAAGATCTTGTTGTGGAACGTGCCATGAAAAGAGGACGAAATTGTTTTTTACAAATTATGGTTTAGCCATTGTTGATGTAAAGCCAACTAATAATTTGTATAACATCGCAATAAATAAAATTAGTAGTACTATAGCATTAGGTCTTGAGGATCTTGAGCTAAAAGCGATAATTCACTTTCAACAACCGGAATTAAAACATGCTTCTGGACATTTTCGTGCGTATATTAAACGAAAGGACAGCAATTGGGAGACACACGATGATTTGTTGCAACTCCCCATGGAGACCTCGACCGCAACAAAAATAAATCCGGCAATTTTGATTCATTCAAAATATTAATGATAACTTGTAAACTTACCTTTAAGTTTAGTGAAATGTGTCAAAATAGTATATAGTAAAAATAATTAAGTTAGATATAAGTTGTAAAAAAAGGAAGCGAAGTCCGAGATTCAAACCTCCACGTGGTGCTTCCTGGATAACTCAAAATTAATCAGGCGAGGCAGTGATATTGCCGCAAGCATTAACAAACTTAAATAAAATTTATTATGACTGTATGATGTGTCGTTAATTACCATATAGTCACCATGCGAGCACATCTCCAGATTTCGCGATAATTTCCATAGTATAGCATTGCTTCCGCCGATTTCTGCCAAACTTTATATGTTGACATAAATTATTCTTATGTACAGTGATTAAATTTAAATTTGGAAACTGTTTTCTCTTTTGTTCTATTATTTTGTACAATTTATTGTAAATTGTTGTTTGATATATATTTTTATAAACATTTACACTTTTATGTTGCCACTTTTATGTTGCCACTTTTTAGTGTACCTACACTTTTTTTAAACGTTAGAAATGAATTCGCAATGCGTCCTAAAATTTGTTGTTGCTTTAGGATAATTTAGAACAAACTTAGGCGCTTATCAGTGTGGTTTTCGTCCCAACCGACGGACGGGTCCCGGACAACGTCTGGGTCTGTATGTAGAATCTTAATTGAAGGAACTGTATCAGAATCGTTTGAAATAACATCTGCTATTCGACAGGGAGATGCCCGTACGTAGTATAAAAGAAAACGACAATGAAACCTCGCGCAACATATTTAATTAATCTGGCCAAATTCTTGGAACTATCAAAACTATCTGCAGATGACACTTTGCTTCTTGGCCGAAGACTTAGCGATATAAACGAAAGTTTCATACCGCTCGATCGACACGCAAGAAGATTTGCTTTGGAGATGAACAGTAGCAATACTAAATTTTGACAACATCCAGATGCGTCTCTTGAGGACAGATCACTTGAGGACAACGAGTTGTATATGCCCAGTGAAGATATCCCCGATTTTGTAAAAACTAGCTATACGTCTCATCGTTGCTGCACATCTAACCGATTCTAGAGCAAGGCGATCAAGCTTCAAGAAGATTTTTTTTTCTATTGTAAAATTAAATAATAATAAAACTATGTACGCGCGGTCTTATAGATGTTTATGGCAATTACCGTGTACATAGTAAAGATGTTTCCGCAAATCTAAGTATACCTTTTTTGGCGACACTTTCGACACTGTTTAGTGATAAGTTCAGGGAATTTCTTTTATCGAATGTAAATGTAAATAATAATGTGAAAAGGGTACGCCGGATGTTCATCGCTTCGATATACCTTTTATCACTTCAAATGAATTAAAGTAGCCCCGAAATGCAGAATTTTAATTCCTACTCATATTTGAGGTGGCTTCTCAAGAATTTGCATTTCTTTTAAAAAGAAGTGGAATAATAAAAAATTCAACCAATTATGTAACAACATTTTTGTTCTTTATTAATTTGTGTAGCGATACACTTTGAAAAAATGTTTAAAACCTCCATTCAATAATACGTACAAAATCATATCATTTGATGGATAATTGGCATACCGCATTCCTTTGTCTTATATAGATGAGGTCCGTAATTATAAACAGTTTAGGTAACACAGCACTGGAATAATGTGCTACATATGCACTAAGCTAAACATATTAGTTCAGAGTTTAAACGCAACCATTAAAAATAAAGATGGTTTTGTGGTAAATAAATGGTTTGTATTTTGTTGATGCGGTCAATTTCTTATCGCAAATTGTGTGTTTTGTTTATAAATATTTGTCAATCAATTTATATTTACGTATATATAGTATGTTGTTTATACATATTCATATATGGTTATTTAACCAAATTTGCTGAGTCTTTATTTATTGGGCCCGAGCAGTCTAAAAATGCTCCATATTTACAAACTGCTCAGGGGCACGTACATTGTAACTTTTCCGCTTGACAACAACAATTCCATTTGAAATTATTTTTTATGTACAGAATATTGTAATTACTTACTTTATGTACTTTGTTAAATATAAAAATTGCGTTGTACTGTCTGTACGACTTTTTTTTTTAATTAATATTCTGTTGTTTAAACTTTTATAATTACACAAAAAAAAATTTAATTTATTTTTTTTTGTAATTTTAACCTTAATGACACTAGAAATACAATTTTTTGTTGTTGTCATAATTTATGAACCAATTTAAAAGTTTGACAGACAGAAGCAATTATATAACGAAACACATTATATACAAAAAAACAGTCGGCATATAACATTTTAATTTATGTGAACGGATTTTTGTGGTTACCAAATCAAAATTTAACCAATTTAATTTTTGACTTTGGTTGGTGGTGTAATGGTACCAATACTAGCAGCTACAGCAACCTCTACTGTATATATAATGTTGGGCATCGTACTAATCAATATGCATAGAAACTGTTAGCTAATGGAAATCTGTTATCACGCGTTGCTTCATGATAATGTAATTATTCGAAACCGAAAATGGACACAATGATAAATGCACAAGGGGGCTGAGTATCTACACCATGTAAGCACAATTTACCTAAACACTATTTTTAATCAACATATTCCTGGAAACGGAGTACAGCATCTGCCTGAATCACTGTACATAAATATCATTAATTAATGCAATAAAATAATAAATGAGTGAAAAAAAAATGTAAATTTTTTTATCACAATTTAAATAAAAATAGCTACAACAAAAATAAAATATTCCATGAATTTATTATTATTGTCAACCTAAATTGTTGAATTAAATTAAATAAAAAATTTAAAATGTCGCCCGACGCGTTTTAATATGGCGTCACGTCGCTATGTAACTCACATCAACATTTTTATTATTTTTTGACGAATCAGATTGTTTGCGGTTTCTTATATTTTTAATCTTTATATCTCTTTGTAATTATTTTTATTGTATCACGTGCAGTTAGGTGTGACTACTGACTATAGAGTTTACATGTACTTTGTGAAAAATAACTTACACAGAGAAGGGGAGGTGGTCCGTGTATTTTTAATTCATCTACAAGGGGGACACTTGAAATCTGAGAAATAAAATTTACGAAAATCTAAATCGTGGAAACTCAGTTTGTTTGTACAAAATATGCAGATTTGGTGAATTGACGATTTAATAAACCATGTCTCAACCGATTCAGGCTATATTCATAGTTTGTTCAGTTTGAGAGGCATAGTTTTTAAAAAATATTCCATTTTAATTAAACCAAACTGTTTCTCAAGAGATCTTAAACTATTCGGGCAAATATGAGTTTCGTGGAGTTCAGGAAAACATATATGTGAAGGTCGCCCAAATGTCAGCCCAAAACATCACGACATTTTAATGTTGTCAGCCCAAAAAATAAAAGATTTTTTGTTATAGATTTTTGAATTCAGACTAAATTTTTTTTATCACGACAGTAACAATTGCCGTGACAGTTGTATCGGATACACGCAGCCCAAAATTCAAATTTTCATAGTTAAAGGAATCATTGTGATCGTGTATAATAAATATAAAACAGCCAAAAGAAGCATTTCTTATTATTTTCAATTGGTTCACGAAAAAATTATTTTTATGGAAGAAGAATAATATGTGGCCTCGAGTTTTAAAGACGGGAATACGCCAAAATTATCGATTTTTCGAATTTAAACGGAATTTTTTACTTTTGTTTACTATCTTCGAAATATGTAAACTTCTATTAAGAAAATCGGAGTTTCTGGAATTTTTCAAAACTAAAAAATCTATGACGTATATCAGCTTTTGTTAATAAACGCCTCATATATAAATACGACTAGTCGATCTGTTCATTAACCAATTATTTTAATATGCTTATACTATTACATCAAATTGAGAATTATTATATTATTATATTATTATATTATATTCAACCGCTTTTCGAACAACCATAATATGTAATGGAAGTTGAGATTGTCGGTGTTGGTCATCGGTCTCACTATAATTTTCGGACAGATCTCGTTCTAGCCTTTACGAGTGTTTTATGTTTATTAATAACACTTAACATATTTTAGATTCTGTTCTTTATTCATGTCGTTCATTCTACATGTGTTCTTCATCATCTGGCGGAATGATGTTGACAGTCTTTTACATTTCAACAATCTATCCTATTTATAGATCAAATTATATAAAACAAAATTTAAATTATACATTAACAAATTAATTCGAATTCAAATCATTTAGTTAAAACAAAACCCTTGAAACGGGATGGTGGTTTAACTTCCCTCCGAAGACGATTTAAAGAAGTCTGTCGTGTTTCCATATTGACTTCTATCTACAGTATCTCCTTTGGCCTTCCGAGAAGAATCCGAAATGCTATTTGCTGAACAGCCTGGAAGCAGCAGTTTGGAAATCGAAGTTGATTGCTTATGATCTTCAGAAGGGTGTGGTTTAATATGGCACGATCTCGGCGATAAGCAGTTCCATTCACATTAACTACGAACGATCTATCTAAGAGCTTTTGCTGTACAGTTCCCCTTGACCACAACTTATCTTCTGTTGGGTGTATTTGGACTACGATAGGCTGTCCTACTTCAACAAGTGGTAACTGTTTTGTTTTTTATCGTAACGATACTTGTTTATTTGTCGTTGATTTATTATTTTATCTGAAACATTTGGAACGACTTCTGGTTGATGGAATTCCGGTGCGTGTTCTTCTTGCAAACAGTCGTTGAACAGGAATGCCACCTATTTGTTGGGAATATTCCGAAAATGTAATAAAGCATATACCAAAAATCTTCTCCTGTTCATTTGATTTTTTTATGATTCGTTTTGCGGTTTTAACCTCGGCTTCTGCTTTGCCGTTAGCCTGTTGATGGTAAGGCGCGGATGTTATTTGCGAAAAGCCCCATTTTTTTTAAATTCTCTGAACTCATTTGATACAAAATTTGTTCCATTATCTGTTAGTACCTATCGTCTCTGGAATGCCATGTCGACTGAAATTTATTTTGCACATTTTTACTGTCGAGTTTGGTTTTAACTCATCTAACTTGCTTATTTCAAAAAAATCTGAGTAAATGGTCGACGATTATTAGAAATATGTGCGTCTTACCTCTGGCTTCGATGGCATTATGACTGATATGTACCTTTTCAACCATTAATCCACGAAGACTATACGGAATCACGACTTTATCATTCCGTAGAAGTAATCCATTCTCCATGGAAAGCTCGTGTTTGAATTTATGATAAATGTTTATATCATCGAAACTTTTATATCATTGAAAACTTACATCTTTTGCCGTGAACTAATAGTTGGGTCTTTTCAAAGCTTTGTTCAATGGTACAGGATCTAAACATATTCGAAAAGAATTATTACTTTGAACTATTAAAATGTTACTAACCCGATCAGTGTGATGCTCTACACGTTCAATTATCCCATTATCAACCAAGCCATCTAACTCAGTCTTTAAACGATGACGATACATCACTGGAATACGGTGCGCATGTTGAATGACGGGTTTAATGCTTTCGTCAATCTCCAACTCTACTTCGTCGGGTATTGTACCATATCCTTCAAATATATCTGAATATTTGTTCAGCTCCGCATTCGCTTTTGACATATGAATGTCTGCAGTTCTTTCTCAGAACTATATGTAATCAGTTTAAGAGCTGCACAAGTGTTTGAAGATAATAATGGTTGGTGGTTACGTTTTATGATTTGAAAAACTATAGAAACTGTTCGGTTATCGATTTTACATGGAATATGTATCTCTCCAATTGATGGTATAGGATGTAAATTGAAATCTATCAGTCCTTGTTGTGTTGGAAAAGTTTTTGGGTTAAGTTTATTCATGAGTTATCGTAACTTTATTTTTACTGAATGATTTCGTCACTTTGCATATTTTGAAGCTTTCATCACTCGATCTGAATTGTTCTTCCTCTTCATCGCAGCCAATTTGGTTAACTTTATTAGACCGATGAATTGTTGGATTATTATTCGATTCTTTATGTCTACGCCTCATGGCCCAAGGCTGGACAACATCCTTTTTCAAACTTGTGTTTCGAACCACAAAACCGACATTTTTTAAGAACATTACTTGAAACTGCTTGCCCCCTTGTGTTCGAAATTTTATTTACTGGAACATCCGTTTGTATATTGGTTTCTGACGTCATATTTTTTACTCTGCACAGAGTAGCTTCTCTGATTCTACACGTGTCAATGGCATGTTGTAAAGTCAAATCACCTTTTTCCATTAAATTTTTCATCACTGACCCATTTCGAAGCTCTCATTCTCCATTTGATTAGACGTATTGAAAATCTATCTATCGTATATCACATTTGAATTGGCAATTAAATACTTTCGAATTGCCGCGAGAGCAATATTATCCGACTCTTCAGTCAGCGTCTGTCAAACCAAATTCCATGAATTTTTCTTTGGCTTTAACACCAATCGCGGAAAGCATAATGCTTGTTTTTGTCTATTTCGCGATGCTGGCCAAAGACTCATACCATTGGCTATAGTATAGTCGTTCCAGCTTGACTCAAAAGTCTCGAAATTTTCTCGACTATCTCCAAACTCAACATTCAATGGAGGTGGCCACGGTATATTGTTGGAAACTACTATATCCGCATCTTTAGGGTCAACGGATATATTTCTAAGCTGTGTGTCCATTTTCTCCATCATCTCCGACTGCGTTTTAATGAAATCCATCAATAATTTTTCCATTATATGTGATATTACACAACACTACTTTAACTTCTAGATATTATTCTTTTACTATTAATTGAATATACAGTATCCAATTCACTCATCTGACACCATGTTTTATGTTTATTAATAACACTTAATATATTTTAGATTATGTTCTTTATTCATGTCTTTCATTCTACATGCGTTCTTCATCATCTAGCGGATTGATGTTGACAGTCCTTTTCCCTACATACCGTTCGTACAGTCCGTGACGTAAGTCTATCTACAACAACGAGAAGAGGTTTCAGGAAGTTGTGATGGAGTCCACATACCGAGAATGGCCTATATTCAGCCGCTTTACGAACAACCATAATATTTAGTGGAATTTAGAGGAAATCTGTGAACCGTAATTGACAGCAACTTCTAATTAAAACTTTCTCGATTTTTTCAGTTTTTCCCAAATATACCTTCAATTATACTTTAATGCAACCAACTTCAGAGTCGACTATCGACTTGCACAACCTAATATTTCAATTATTTTTTTTAAGATTTTCTGTTTTATAATTTTTTGAGGTTTTCTAATTTTTTTTATATTTTTTTATTGTTTTTTTGTTAATTTTTGTTGGTTTTTTTTTGACAACATATTTGGCCGAAAACCTTAGCGATACCGATGACCATGTCTGGTTCTTAAAACGAACCAATGAAAATATTAAAGTTTGATAGGGGAAGGAGGGGTAAGTTGACGAGTCGGGTAAGATGACGAATCATTAGTTTCATGAAATCCCGCACAGTAAGCAATTTTTTCTTATTTTGCTTAGTATTGCGCATGCGTCATTCGCATTGTGAAATAAAAACCACCAAGAACTGCCATTTTTTAGTTAAGTTATAGCTGTTTTAGTGTTTGCATCGATTTTTTTGTAAAATTAAACTGAAATTGAATAATAATTTAATAAAATTTGGTAAGTACTATTGCTTTGATTTAATTTTATTTTGAATTGAGTGTTTTGTTTTTGTCTATTAACTAATTAATAAACTTGAAATAAAGTTTAATTAAAAATGTTTTCAACTTTTAATGTTAAAATGGCGGGTCGGGTAAGTTGGCGAATTTACGTGGCGAGTAAGATGACGAACTCGTCGTCTTTGTTTATAAATTATTTTAATGTTTTCCCTGTTAATTAAATTTACAGTATAACATGATTAAAGTGTACGAAAGAAAAACCAACAGGCAGGGATGGTCTCGTGAGTCAATGACCGAAGCCGTAAAGAAAGTGAAGGATGGTGCAGCAGTTAATGCGATGGCAAAACAATTCAAATTACCCGAAACTACGTTACGGCGTTATGCTAAAAAATATCTTGAGGACGTAAGTATGCTCTGATGGATCCTCGAAGTTGAAGTTTAGGTTACCTCATACATAAAATTGAAAATTTGATTATTTATTAGGCTTTTCCAACCAGCGCGGGACGGTTCAAATCAACCTTTTCTGACGAGCAACTTGCGAACCTTAAAAATCATGTAGAAAACCTAGACAAAAGAGCTTTTGGCGTAACGAGCGATCAGTTCGCAAGAATTGCTTTTGATTACGCTACTGTTCTTAATATTCCTCATCGATTTAACAACGATAAGAAGAAAGCGGGTAAAGATTTTATTCAAAGCTTCATGAGTAAATTTAAATTTTAATTCAGGAAACCGGAAGCTACTTCTGCAGCGAGATTATCTGCCTTCAATAAAACAAACGTTGCACGTTTCTTTGATATTTATCAAAATATTTTAGCTGATAAAAACTACCAATCCCATCAAATTTTTAATGTGGATGAGACAGGCTGCTCGACCGTTCCCACCAAAACCCCTAACGTGTTAAGTCCAACGGGACAACGACGCGTTATCAAAGTGTCATCTGCCGAACGAGGTTCCAATGTCAGCGTTGCATGCTGTATTAGTGCGGTTGGCCATTACGTCCCACCATTCTTCATTTTTCCGAGAGTACGAATGCAGCCACATATCATGAATAATGCACCCCCTGGTTCTTTAGGCGTGTGCAATGAATCTGGTTGGATGAATGCAGAAACTTTCATTAAATGGTTAGAACACTTCATAAAAAACGTAAGACCTAGTGAGGATAACTAAGTTTTTCTATTAATGGATAACCATTCCTCTCATGTAACACTTCAAGCTGTAAATTTATGTCGTGACCATCACATTAGTGTCCTTTTTTTATTTTTACTGGTTTTTTTTCTCAGTGTATGTATAGCACTTTCCTGGAATAAACGTAATCCAATGTCAAAGCATATTTGAAAAAAATCGTGCTCTAGAATTTTGCGGACTCAATAAATAAGATTAATTTGATGCATTATTCTCCCTATATTAAATCAATATGATCAATCGTTTAGATTTCATTTTTGTAGTTGGGTATAAAAGTTGCAGAAAAATGTACGTACGATTTGAAGAAGATCAAGTCAAAATTGGCTGTTCTAAATAACATAAACCTCCAAATTTAACAAAAAAAACTTATTTTTTTATTAGGTAGGGTCTAGTAGTATCTCAAATTATACGTCACTTTGCATGCTGATTTATAGGAGACTCCCGAAAAATTATAGAAAACTTTATGATCGATCTGTAATAATCCAAAGGAAATTTGGTTGTCCTAAACACTCTAACCCCCGATTCTAACGTACAGTCACAGACGTATTTTCAGTCTTAACAAAAACTTTAGTCTTAGCGAAGACTATAAACTTTCAATTCTTATTCTGCACTTAGTCTTATCTGTCAGTAGTCTTTAAAAATTGTCTTCGTTAATATCAGCGAAATAGGTGGTCTTAGGAGTCATAGTTTTGAGATTTAAACAGAAACAATAATTATATGTATTTCGAATTGAACTGTCACTTTTCGTTCATAAATATGGTGTAAATTTGGTTTGGCAGCTCTACAAAAGTGATTGGAGAGTTTATAATATATTATTTAAGACTACTGCCTTCAGAATTTCAATGAAGACTTTAGTCTTAAAAAAAAGTCTTTACAATAAAGTTTTAGCTAAGCTGGTCTTAGTAGTCTTATCGTCAGAATCGGGGGGTAAATCCCCAATTTGAACAAAACAAGCATATTTTTTCTATTATATAGGAGTTACTGCTCATTTCTGATGTACAGTCACAGACGTATTTTCTGTCTTAGCGAAAACTTTTGTCTTAACGAAAACTGTAGACTTTAAACTCTTATTCTACACTAGTTTTATCTGTCAGTAGTCTTAAAAAATTGTACTCGTTAATTATCAGTAAAATAGATGGTCTTAGAAATCAAAATTTTGACGTTTCCAGTTAGTAATCTTGATGTTTAAACAGAAACAGTAATATTATAATGGACTATTAAAAATAGAAAAATTATTAATATATAAAATAAATTAATTAATTTTGAATTGAATGATTGCTTTCGTTCATAAATTTAATATAATGGGGTGAACATTTGGTTTTGATAGCTCTACAAAAGTTTTTGGAGAGTTTTTAATATATAAATGTATCTGTTCTGTCAATAGAAAAGTCATTTATGACTATTTAAAAATCAATTTTATTTCAATTCTGACATTTTTGTCAATGCCTACTCCATTGTTGTTTAAAACTAAACGAAAAGACAAAAGAAATTATAGTGTGTCTTGAGTTCTTTTTTAAGAAATCATGTTCTCGAAATTATAGTTATGAAATCAGTAGTCTGTCTATGGCATTAGCTAAGATGGTCTTAGTAGTCTTATCGTCAGAATCGGGGGTTAGTAACATCTCAATAAATACGTCACTTAGCATGCTGGATTCAGGAGATTCCCGGAAAAATTCAGAAAATTGTATGTTAGATGTAATTGAGACTAGGAAAAGTATAAAAAACTCTGCCAGTGGAAAAAAATGAAGCTTGCTTCAGATACACCCGAGACACTTTTTTCATTTTCAAATTGATACTTTTTATATTAATTGTAGATACATTTATAGTTTTTATATTTTAATGTAATGTATAAATAATATTAAACTTTCCAAGATCACTTTTCATAGATAATTCATAGAAAAGCCCGACTAAACTCTTTTTTGGTAGTAATAAATTTTTCCGCGAGAGCACAAGTCTCAATAGTCCAAGGCAAATTTGGCTTACCTGAATTTGGCAAAAACGCAAATTATGTCTTAATTAAAGCTAAGTAACTAGTTCACCCTAAGATAAATTTTAATGTGGCCTCAACAAGTCTTCACTAAATTACAAATAAATTTGGAAGCTACAAAGTTTATCATATGTGAAGCTGGCCCGAAACCATCCCGAAAAAACGCCTTTTAGGTGCGTTTCTCCACTAATTTCATTAAGACACTCTTCACGCCGACAAATAAAAAAAATATGGAGAAAATCAAATTCCATCTAGAGAAAATAAAAACAATCTCAGGTACACAAAACAAATTTTAAGTTGAAAATCTATTACAAGAAGAGATTTACCACACTTCAAATTAAAAAATTTAAAAAACAATTCCATCAAATAAAATTGATTGAAAATTTTTCAACGATCTTAATAATATAATGTACTGACCATCAGCATTAAGCACACAAATGATCGTTACCTTGCAGTGGGAATAAGGGACCTCTTCAGCTTAATGCTGATGGTCAATGCATTAATTAGGCCAAACTCTGTGAACGGAGAAATTTTTGGTGAGATATGTGCATAATTCCAATACCTAATCTATTATCCGCACAGTAACGAAATGAGCATTTATGTGCTTAATGCTGATGGTAAATGCATTAATTCGGCATATACTATTATATCTGTCAACCTCTGTGAACCGAAATTTTAAGATCATTGAAAAATTTTCAATATTTTTTATTTGACAGAATTGTTTTTTAATTTTCTTAATTTGAAGTGTGGTAAATCTCTTCTTGTAATAGATTTTCAACTTAAAATTTGTTTTGTGTACGTGAGATTGTTTTTATTTTCTCGGGATAGAGTTTGATTTCCTCCATATTTTTTAATTTTTCAGGAGCGGGGAAACGCACCTTAATTTTAAAGGCGTTTTACGGGATGGTTTTCGGGCCAGCTTTACATACGTAACAGTTTATGTAGAGATAAATTTTGAAATTTGTTTTATTTGTCCTACAATAAATAAAAATAGAGTTCAAAACTATTTTCATAGTCTAGAAAATTATTTTGTTCATCCATTAAAAAAAAAATATTTTTCACGTTTTGCTGTCAAAATTTTTATAAACTTTTTTGTTCTAGGCGATAAATTGCAGCGAAAACGGTTGTAGAGTTTTCACTAGCGTAGTCTATATGTGAATGAGATAACTACAAACTTTTCACGTTTTCTGCGTATCGCATCTGCGAAATCGTGAGCTAAATATTTTTTTGTTATTTCGCTAGCTAAATTGTATGTCAAATTTATCTTAGTGCGCGCTGGATACCAACCTTTAACTGGTCTTAAATATTTTTGAACATAATAAATATTTTACGAATATGTATTTATTTATTTATTTTTGGGGCCATTTTCTATGTGTTTCCCAGTATATTAGTTATAATATAATTAGTAGCAAGTTTAGGATAAGCTTCGCTATTTTGCACAGTATAGTGAAATTTGACGGTATAGTATAGTGAAATAATTGAAAAAAAAAGCTTGAAATTGAACTTTCATAATAATATTTGAAAATTTCTTACTAGCATAAATTTTTCAATAATATTAAATAGAAAAATTTTAATTTTTGGGAAATTTAATTGGTATGACAGCTACGAAATGCAATTATTAAAACAAAACAACACCGATATCATAGATCGTCACGTCACATACATGGGTTGAGAATAGTATTTATACCCCTATTATGGTTTTCGCATTTGACATTCCCGGCGAATCCAACTCACATTTTTGGTATTATGATATTCATCTAAACGAGCTGAACTGTCAAAATGATTCGCCAACTTTTTGTAGGCGAATCTTATAAAATTGGTTTTCTGTTTTTATTTCACAGTCAAAATCAAACAATGGAGGTTCACGTGTAAGTAATTATATTTTTATAACATGTAGAAAACAGCAAATCCCAGCCAATTTTCGAAATTAACGGGAGATGAAGAAAAATACCGATATTGCAAGGGGAATTCCCAGCTTTGGGAAAATAGACAATTCGTAATCCTGTTTTGGAAGGATTTGACAGTAATGTTGAATAACTTGGGGCCTCCTATAAAATAATGTACCAGGCAGAGTAAACGGACGACATTGCTCCCTTAACGATTTTCGCATCTGTGCCATGTTAATATTTTCATCTGGTTTATCAGAAAAAGATAGAACGCACTAGATAACATAATTTTAAACTGATTTTAGATTAATTCAAAAAACAACGTAATTTATAAACACAAAATCTGAATCATATATGATTACAACAACACAATTATTGACAAAAACCGCAAACGTCAAAAAAATTGTTATAAAAATTATTATTCGGCTAGTGTTTCGGCTAGATGTGCACTCGCCAAAATAAAGGCGGAAACCATAATACGAAAACCCCACTCACACGGATTTAAGATTCACCGTGAATCGTTCGGCGAGGCGAAAACCATAATAGGGGTATTAATTTAAGAAACCATTTGAAGGCAATTTTGCAATGCTTAAAAATCTCTGCCTGACAGGCCGCACAAACTGGCTGTTGGTCCTAGATTATTCCTAATATAGTTCTTATGATATGTTGGCATATCCAGGTATTCTTAACCATCTCTAAGATTGCCTGTTAATGGTCATCGAATGTTCATTTACACTATTTTGTGTAGGGTATTTTTGAAATCGCTAAAAATCTATGCCTGACGATTGGCTTGGCACAAACATACCGTTGGTCCTATATAAATCCTAATGGTTCATATAATGTCCAAATATTCTGAGATATAGGTATACAATAGCCTGTTAATTTCCATCGAATTTCGTGCCTGCAAGAATTTAATCTCCGGGATAAGAATAATCGTACAAACGCAAACCAAAAAAACTGAATTATTTGTCCCTTTAGTACCAGAATGTATGGGATTACGAAGAATATCGCGCGAAGTATTTTTGCAAACTCAAGCACTTTTTTATTGGCATTTTTGCACTGACCGAAACAAATTTAACCAACGAATTCAACAATAATGAATATTTTTTTTGTCAGATTATAATCTTTTCCTAAAAATGATCCAGTTTCTGATTGTGCATTGAACAGAAGGGCATTTTATATGCGGTGCATTTTAACTTTGACTGCTCAGTACGAGTAATCCCGAATACCGAACTGATATATTGAGCACTAATATTTTAGATGACCTTTTTGTCGTTGGCGATTTTAACCTCCCGGATATTATATGGACAAAATCTGATAACTTTATACCTATTATATTTCTGCAAATGCGCGGTCTGCAAAAGAAATTTTGATTACTGACAAATTTTCAAAGGTTTGACGCAGATCAGTAGCGTCAAGAAAAATTTAAACAGGCAGCTTAATTTAGTATTCTCTTCCGACGCCAATAGCTGCAGAGACTAAGAAACAAATTTGCTTCTCAGTCTAGCACACAATGTAGAGTTAACATTAATCAGAGAAACTTCACATAGATTATTAATTTCTGAAACGCCAATTTAAGAAGCTTAATGAGTTATTAGCTAGCACACCGATTTTAAAACCATTCTTGACAATAATCACAACCTGGAAACCCGCAAGCACACAATTTTGATTCCGTGTTCTTTAAATTCAACAGTCCGTTCCTTATGCTGTACTAAAAAATAAACCGTCAGTTCCTACATACAATAGGAAATTGCATTCCCTGCGTGACCAACGATAAAATAAGAAAAACTAGAAAAAAATCTTATAGACGAGGTTTGCTCGGATTACTTAAAGTATCTGAACGTTTACAATGAATTTTCGAACTTATCTCACAAACTCCACATATTTCGGTCAAATTTTTTTTAATACGGTTTACTCAAACAACGATTTGAGACCGATGTAGACTACTTCAGTTACATGAATAACAGCCCTCAAGCACATCTGACCTCTACTTAAATTGATTATGTTCCTGTGGCTAGGAAGATGATTTTCCGCTGGTTGGTAAATTAGCTCAATCACTTACAACTCTGTTCCAAAACTCAATCCCTCACGGAATATTTCCATCAATGGATGGAAATACTCTGGAACGAATCTTTTATAGTTTTGAACCATATATGTAGAGATTTCAATCCGATGTCTCCTATTATATTCCATTTACGAAACTATCCAGTATCCTTAAGTTATTTGAAAGTATCGTATCAATGTAAAACAATAGGCGCTTTCAGGTCCTCCAACAGTTGCCAACATGTTGAGTAAAATTACGGCCAACATTAAGAAAATGTCAAATCAAAATGGCGATGATTTCACTAATCATGATGCCAACAGTTGGCAGGCCTGAATGCGCCCATTGTTTTTCAGATAATCAGCATGGCTTTCTTAGAGAACTATCTATACGACAACCGTACGTTTATGCCTATTTTCTCCTGTGATTAAAAACTCGACAATTTCCATTTATGCAGACGGAAAAATACACGGATGTGTAGCTTGGACTAATTATTTACTGTTTGATTTTTAATATTTGTTTCTTCTCTCCATCTGATCTACGCGTTCTAATAAATGACAACAAATGTCTCACATTTCCAAAAACAACAACAACAACAATAACTAAATAAACAAAAACATTAATTCTTCAACAGCTTTTCAGACTCAATCTGTAGGAGCCAAGTTAAATAATTTCAAATCTTTAAGACATTTTGTGTAATACTCAATGATATTCTCCCTCGAATGACAAAAATCTCAGAGATTTTTTTTCTATTGTAACTTTGTTTTTATTTAATATTTTATATTCGGTTGGAAATATATGAAAAACCACTGTGCTTAAAACAAGTGGCTAAGTAAGATTGGTTTCTTACATAAAAATCTAATTCAAAACCACCTCGATCATTTCTGTGCGATCAGTACGGCCCGAGTTAATTAATTTAAAAATTTTTAAGTACTTTCGAAGACATTCTCTCTCGAATAACAAAAATCTCAGAGATTTAATAGCATTTGGCTAAGTAAAATTTGTTTCAGGATCACTTCGATCACTTCTGTGCGAGGTGATCAAAGTTTGTAGTGTATTCATACTGTGTTCTGTTTTAAAGAATTGTCATTCATAACTTTCGCGCGATATTTTAAAAATTCTATTTTTTCTATTTAAAAATTTTGAAATACAGGGGTCGGTACTCAAAGTGTTACCAACTTCATGCTGCTGTAGCAACCAAACGGTTAAAGACAGAGCGCTCATTTTTTGACAAGCGTCAGTCTGTTATGTTTACAAGTCTACGAAAGCATATCTTATGCTGCAAGTTATCGAAATGGAATTCAAACGCAACAGTGTTATTGCAACAAGCGCATGCATCAGTGATGGTTTGGTCCACGGTAACTGCCACATGACGCTCACCACTCGTTTTCATTGAACAGGATGTAAAGGTACCGGTGTGAAGTAATTAACGTTAATGAAAAGTGTAGCTACACATTTTAACGTAAAGTGTAGACTCAAAAAGTGTAGATACACAAATTATTAAAGAAAAAGGTTTGGAATTCTAAATACGTGGTTTAATTAAAACTATTCTGGAAATTTTTTGTCTTTGTATTAAAACACTGTATCCAGCATCTGTTTTTTAATTTTGATACAGTTTTATGTAAATATTAAAATTGACAAATAATTTACTGAAAATTTTACATTATTCCATTATTTTACATTTCATTATTGAAAATTTTAGTTACATTATATGATTTATTGAATTATTAAAAATTAAGTGAATTTGGCCCAAAAGACACTTCCACTAGTAGAGCCATAACGCCAATCACAACAAGCAAATTGTCTAGAAGATTTTTTACAAACTCCAGACACCATCACAAGTGGAGAAGATTAAATTCCACACTCGGTATTTCTGGTTCCGAATATTTTCTAAATTAAAAAAATTTAAAAGAAAAAATTGTAAAGTACATAAACTTATTGTTGTAGTACTGTGATTCTCAATATTTTTTGTTTATTTTAATAATTTTAATTATTGATTTGATGTTGTGTAATGCTGGTCACGTTTTATGCTTGAATTTTTTTTTGTTTTTGTTTTAAAACACTGAATTCAACTTCTGTTTCTTAATTTTGGTACATTCATTTTATATTTCCGTCATTCTTCAGAAAATTATTTGTCAATTTTATAAGTTTACATAAAACTGTATCAAAATTATAAAACAGAAGCCGGATACAGTATTTTAATACAAAGACTAAACAATTTCCAGATAATTTTAATTAAACGACGAATTTCGAATTCCAAACTTTTTTCTTTTGCAGCTACACTTTTTGATAATTTGTGTATCTACATTTTTTGAGTCTACACTTTTCGTTAAAATGTATAGCTGCACTTTTCATTAACTTTAAGTACTTCACACCGGTCGTAAAGGTAAATTAACAAATCTATATCGTCAAAAGATTTTTAACGATGCTTTGTTACCTTGAGCACGTAAATAGTTCGGTAGAAACCATCGGACGTTTCAACATAAAGCCCGCGAAACCCAATGTTTTTTACAAGAAAAAGTTCCCAGCTTAATTTCTTCACAACAATGGCCACCATATTCCTCGGACTTAAACTCAATAAATTTTTCCATATGGTCCATTCTGGAGGCCAAAGTATTAACTAAAATATATGAGACGGCACAAAATACCATTAGACCACATTCGTGTAGCATGTAAAGCCTTCTCGGCAGACTCGATGCTAATATCCGCGCTAAAGGTGGCTAGATCGAATAATAACACATTTTTTGTTAAATTTAAAATTATTTTACAACATACTAAAATTTTGAAAAAAAAAAATTTACAAATTTACAGCATTTTTAATTGGTAACACTTCGAGTGCTGACCCCTGTATTTGTGTTTATTAAATATCCTTATGATACAGTCTCGATATCTCTCTTCATGATCATGACTCTTAAAACAGTAGAATAATGAGATCAACGAAATAAATTCGTTAAACAACTATTGAACTTTCAGAAATAGAGATAAACCCGTTGATATTTATTTTCCAACTAATGTTCACATCCGACCAAAAGAAATTTTATAAAACCCATAAATTTTACAAGAAATTCAATCGAACACAAAACGGATCGAAAACCCGTAAGGACACGGAATTGATGAGAAATAAATTAAGATTTGTGTCTAATAACTTTCCTTATTTCACTCCAGGGATATGTTACAAAATATATATATGTATCAACTTGAGATTTTGTTGTTGTTGCTGCTCATGTTCAAATTTTATGTGTTTTATATGTTTTTTTGACTACACAATTTAATAAACGTTAAGTATTTTGTAACAACGTTATAATTGGTTTTTATTACGAAATTTATATATTTTTATGATTGGTCGTTAAAAGATTTATAAATTTTTTTTGAAGAACATAAAAAGTTGTGAATACTTATGTTTCGAACTGTGTGCATGTAAATCGTATTTTATGTGTGGCAAGTGTTTCCACATTTCAGGACCCGTATATATTAACCAAAAACCAGATTAAGTGAATAAGCGTGGACACAATTTTATTGTGCTCTTTTCCGAAAATAAATACTTGTAAAATGTAGATAAATCAAAAGGATAAAAAAACTAAATTTGTGTCCACCATAACAAAACACTTTCGTTTCGAAGGGTAATAAATATTTCAACCAGGATTTGAATAATATTTTGGTTTTTCTTTCGAACCTCTCAAATTTCAAATTATATTTTTTTTTGGATCCTTTTTATGTTTACGTACTTGTATATATCGAGATAGAAAGTATTTTAACATTTTTTTTTCTAATTTCTCCATTTCAAAACTAATTTTATGCTAGTTAAGGTCTAGACTTGACTTGGAAGCTAAAAACCAAAAACAAAAAAATTGTATGTAAATCGTGAGAGAAATTAAATCGAAATTATATGTGGAACTAACACTCGTTAAATGGTTCATGAAATTTACGGAATTAAGAAAACTGAAAAATAAATATTTTTTTTAATTAAAAAAAATTAATTCAAACCTTACACAGTAATAAATATCCCAAAATGCATATTATGTCTTAAATATGTGTACTCCCGACGGGATCATAATTCGAATGTATTCCAGACAATATTTGTATATCGCCATGATTTATATGTATATCCAATGTATGTTGTTTACAAAATAATATTTGCATAAATATAAAACCAAAACAAAACTAATATTTTTTAGTTTTACGTAAACGACCAATGAAACATAATATAAGGCACAGTAACCGCACACCACACACACACACACACAATCACAATAATTATAATATTAATTATTAGAATAGTTTATATTAACTATTACAAAAAAAAAATCAAACTGATAATTTATTTATAAGCACATTAAGATCAAGGTTAAAACTATTTTATATCGAGACGATCGAGCACTATAAATTTTACTTTATGCAAATTCATGAATCTCACCGCACATACCAAAATTGCACAATATAATTACACACAACGAACCACTGAACACTTAACACTACATAACTTGAAAATCACTTCGATTGTTCATTCAACAATTCTTAAATGTAAACTAACAAGAAGTATACTCATAAAAATGTAGTTTTACAATAAATCTAAAAAAATATCGCATTTTTGTTATCACACCTTATGTTATCATATCTTTATCGGGTATATATTATATACCAGCTGCTTGTTGTTGCTGTACATGATAATGTAATCAAAATGAAGTGATAACTATATATTATGGTTATGTATATTTTTTTGTTGTTATTTATTTTGTATATTAATGTTCAATTTATCAAAATTGTATATAAACTTGGTGAATGTTTTACAAAATTTGTAGTAACAAGGCATAGTGAAGGAAGTACATAAGAAACAGGTTGAAGAGGTTGGAGAAGGCAACGATAAAATCTTTGGATATTCGATAGATCACACCATTCTCGTTCTCCTACAATATAATCTGGCTATCGAAATTTGTTTTCTAATTGATAAATAACCCAAATAACTGTGTTGTACCGTATTGTCTACGCTGCGTAGTTAATTAATATTCTACTGTGTAGATAATGTCGAAAATGTGTTAAGGACCATAGGACTCGGTGATCGAGTGACGTTTATGTGCAACGAAAATTGAATTTTTTTTTAAAATACAAAATATTAATAATTTTCGTTTAAATTCGTGTTATTATTGTGATAATTATTAATAAACGTTAAATAATATAAAACATAATTATATTTTATGTAATTAGTGCGTAATATTAGAAAATTGAAGCAGACAGAAAATTGTCCAACGGGAAAAAATTCCAAACCGAAAACCAAAAAGAAATTTGTTTTTCTTGTGTCGTAAAAATAGAAATTTTTTAAATTTTCTTCGTTTATGAAATTGAATAGACAAATTTAAAATAATAAGTTACATTTTATACATATACATATACAATATAGTGATAACACATCCAAATTAATTTTATAAAAAAAAACACTAAAAATTACACCCAATGAAATATCAGAAAATATGAACGTTATACCTGAATCGGTACACGTACAAAACGCAATGCAAAAATGTAAAATTGACGAGGTTGCATCAACTGAATCTTTAATGTCGGGGAAAACGAAATCACGGAAACCTAAACCCAATTTGATCTCTGCCGAGCAGAAAATGTACAATAATAAAATAAGACTACTGCGCTCTGAAAATGCAGAGTTATGTGAACGTATTATGTTCATTGAAAATGTGTTAAAATCCAATCCAAGTGCTACAAGTGAAAATTTGACATTACTGGAAAATAATAAATTAAACCGTTGATGTGTTTAGATATGGATGAAGATGATGAGTCGACTTCACACGTAACAAATGATGATGCAATACCAGGGACCGATTTCACCGTAGTGAAACAAGCCATAAAACGTAAAAATGACAGCAAATCGTGTTCATTGATGCGTTCGGCGAAGAATATCAAAACCAGCGATCAACAAAATACGACTAGAGACAACAGCGAAAATTCTTCAAAAGGAAACATTACGGAGAAGAGAATAGGGAAACCACCTCCACTCCACTACACATCCATAACCAAGCAATAAAGGACACTGTTGAATTGATGAAAGGAGCTCAATTGAAAATTTTTGAAGTGAAACGAGTGACTGCAGACAAGCACTCGGTCATCGTCAACTCGATGGATGACTATTTTAAAGCAAACAAAATTTTGAAAGAAGTCAACACTCAGTATTTCACTTACATTCCGAAAGAATTAAAACCTAAAACATTAGTACTCCGAGGACTAACCGAAGAAGAAGACATTGGTGGGATAAAAACAGAAGTAGAAGAGAATAATGTAAATATAAAAATTATAAACATAATTCAAATGAGGAAGAAGCACCCAAATGAAAATTCCAATAAATTACCATTATACTTGGTGCAATTTGAACCAAATACAAATATGGCGGACATCCTCAAAATAAAAACCATAAATTACCAACGAGTAACATGGGAGCATCTCAAAAATAAGAGCGAGATAATGCAATGTCGAAATTGCCAGAGATTTGGACATGCAGCAAGTAATTGCAATTTATTATATCGGTGTGTTAAATGTCATATGAGTCACATGCCAGGAGAGTGCACAATTAAGAATGAAATTGAACGTAAAGACATTTACTGTGTTAACTGTCAGAAGTTGGGCCATCCGACATCCTTTAAAGGCTGTCCAATTTATCAACAGATGCTAGAGAAGTTAAAAAATAAAATAAAAGAAACTAAAATGAATCCGCCTAGATCTTTCAAGACAACGTTGGTAAATGAAGAAAATGGTTCATACGCAAACGTTGTGTCACAAAATAATAAAGACGAATTGACTATCGCAAATTTGGCAAAAAAAATTGAAATAATGTCGCAAACCATTAAACAACAAAGTGAACAAATTACTCAACTTTTAAGTGTAATTAATTCATTATGAATAAATTAAAAATGTTGGCACCAAATGTAAATTCGATCGTCAGCATTAACAGACGACTAAACCTTTTCAAATTTTTGGAACAACATCAACCGGATATTTTGTTAATGTGTGAAACTAAATTAAATTTTCGTCATAACATTGAATTTAAAAATTATAATTTGATAAGGCAAGATCGACAAAATTCAAAAAATGGCAGAGGAACCGCGATCCTAATTAAACGAGGCATACATTTTGAACACATCAAAATCAGCAAATTACAAAATTGTAAAGATCTGGAGAATACTATAATCAAAATTAAATTAAAAAACAACAAGCAGTTATATGTTATTGCGGTGTATTGTTCGAGTAGCAATAATACAGAAGCTGTTCAACAATTTGACACGGAATGGACGAGAATGTTTGACACGCTGGAGCTAATGAATACCAATAAATACTATATAATAGCTGGGGATATGAATGCTCGACACTCGAATTGGGGCAATATGATGCATAACAGAAGAGGCATTGCATTAAATCAATGGCAAAACGATAACGGTTTCCTTTATAAATCAGCAATTTATAAACCAAATGCACCAACATTTTTACCAGCAAGAAGCTATTTGGATATAGCCATAACTGACAACAGATTAAAAATTACCACAAACGATAATGGGGAAATTCCAACGCATTTCTACGAAAGCGATCACCGGGCAATTGAGGTCAACTGCTTGGAAATAGAACCAACAAACACATACGAAAATGGACTAAAGGAAAATTTAATCTATCAATTCGATAATACAAAGTGGGCGGTGTGGACAAGGAAATTACGGTAAACATACTTAAATTATAAAAACCAACATCAAATCAGCACAAATATTGTTCCTGATGACAGAAACATTAATATAATACTTAATAAACACATTTTTTATTAATCATTTGTTTTTTGTTTCGCAGTTATTTTGAATAATTTTCAAAAAGTTTAAAAAATCACTCGATCGATTTCGACTTGTTAGGTCATCATCAGGAGTATCTACTGATTTGTATTAGTAAAAATTTTGTTAGCAGAAAAAAGCAAAATATAAATAAAAGAAGGAGGGACAGAAAATAAGCAATAAAAATTAATCTACGGATCGCGCAGGTGGGCGATGAGTCATAGGTTGAGTAACAAAATTCAAGGTATATTATTGCGTACGTGAGAATAGAAAAGGGCGGGATCTGTAATTGGTGAGAACCGGATTTCTCTCTGTTCGTTAAGGATATTTTGGTTAAGAAATATTGATTTTCTAATTTCCTAAGATTCTAAGATATCTAAACGTCTGCCTTTGGATTGTATATGTAATATGTCTAAATTGTTCAAGCTAGCTGTATGATTTTCTGAAGTTAAATGGTTATGGAAAGTTGATTGATTGCAACCAGATAAATGTTCTTTAGCTCTAACTCCAAAATTGCGCCCAGTCTGACCAATATAGGAGAAACTACAATCATTGCAATTGATCCTATAGACACCAGATTTGGAAAGGCGATCAATTCTAGGTTTATTGTTAAAAATCATTTTCTTTATTGTGTTATTATTATAAAAAGCAAAAATAATATTGGTATAATTGGACACGATGTTGCTAATCCGTTGGCTCGTTTTTCCTATATACTCTAAGCGACGCCAATTTTCCCGCGTTGGACTATCCGGTGGATAAATACCCGTTAGAGTTTTACGCTTTAGCTTTTTATTCAATAACTTTAATATAGTCCTAGTTGCATATCCGTTATTCGTTGCTATTTGAAGAATTATGTTAAGCTCAGTGTTGTAATTTGAATTTGTCAAAGGGATGTTTATTAGTCTGTCTATGAGTGAGTGGAAAGCTGACATTTTAATATTATGAGGATGGTTTGAAGAACTAGGGATAACAGCGTCTGTATACGTGGGTTCAAATTATTCAAAATAACTGCGAAACAAAAAACAAGTGATTAATAAAAAATGTGTTTATTAAGTATAAGTGTGTTTCGCCAAGTGCCTACGGCAAATAGCGTAAAAAGTAGAAACATTAATGATAAGGACCTGGAAAATTATATAAATATAATCACAAACATAATACATCAAAACCTGAGAATGACACAACCAAAAATTCGTCATAAAAATAATATGGAATGCTACACGAATAGGATCATTGAACAATTATTTAGACACAAAAGACATGTTGTTACTAAATTAAAATATTTAAAAAGTCAAGGCCATATAATTAATAATACACAACAAATTACATTATATAAGGCGGAGATTAAAAGAACTAACCAACTAATTAAGGAAAATATAAAAATTCAAGTAAACGTACATTGGCAAAATAAAATCGAGGCAATAAAACCTGGTGCAAAAATGTTTTCGAAAACCAGACGTATGTGGAGGCAAAAACAAGAAAAAAATATAAATATATTGGAAATCGAAGAAAATGAAACAAGAAATGTGCAATCGTTGAATATCAATTGGAATCAACTTCCAAAAACAGGTAACACGTTTGCCTGCTTCAATTCTCAACAAAATTTGGACATTATTGGACATTACATCGAAAAGCAAACCATATCGGATTCTGGACTTGAAAAAACACCACACGAACATATTATCGAGCAACATGTAAAAATAATATGTAAAAGAAAATCATCAACAAGAACGAGCGAATCTAATCACCAAGACGACGTTTACTTCTAACAAGCGGGCAAACGAGCAAGGATCAGAAAACTATTTTATCTGCATTAATGAACTGAAAGATATACTCGCGTGCTGTAACACTAAAAAATCATATGGTCTGGATAGAATACCAAATATAGTATTGAAATACTTACCAGAAGAAATCGTCACGGATATTTGCACTATATTCAATAATCTGCTTAATAATAGATCGTTCCCGTCATGTTGGAAAACCGCACGAATTTTTCCAATTCCGAAAAAAAACAAAGACCCGAAAAATGCAGAAAATTATCGGCCCATCAGTTTACTTTCAAATTTAAGTAAAATTTTCGAAATAATAATCCACAACAAAATTCAAAATCATATAAACACCAACAATCTCTTACCAGACAATCAATTTGGCTTCAGATTTGGACATTCGACGAATCACGCGATTACAAAATTAATGTCTGATGTGTGTCGTAACTTAAATAATGATATGTGCACGGGCGCAATTATGGTTGATATGGCGAGAGCCTTCGAGTCTGTGTGGCTAGACGGACTAATATTTAAATTAAAAAAATTAAAATTTGATGACGATATCATATTCATGCTATTGGATATGCTATATGATAGAAATTTTATCACAACAACGGGAGCTGAAACGTCCACTAATATATTTCATATACAAAATGGTCTACAACAAGGAACCATTAATGCACCGATATTGTTTAATATTTATACGAGAGATTTAATAACTAACGAAATCTTAAACTCATCAAACGTGCAAACAATAGCGTATGCGGACGATATTGTAGTTTACAGTGGTGCTAAACGAATAGACACTGTAAACCATAATATTCAGTCAGCTGTTAATTTCATCACAGCATTTTTAAAAACATGGCGAATCGAAATTAATGCAAATAAATGTGAAACGATTCTATTCCGTCGACCATACCAATTCGCAACGGGCGATACAAAGAAAAATTGGAAAACATTTAAGGTTAAAATCAACGAAGTATATTTGATACAGAAGAAAATAGTGAAATATCTCGGAATAAATCTGGATCGGTTCTGTTACCTCACAGAACACATTAACATACAACTTGGAAAAGCCAAACAAGCTATTTCGATGAACAAAAAGATTTTCTATTCCAAATACTTAGATTCGAAAGTGAAGAGAATTTGTTACCAAACACTGATTCGACCCATCATAACATACGGTTGTCCAATCTGGTATAATTGTTCCGCTAGCTATATGGAACGAATAAGAAAATTCGAAAGATGTTGTATACGGAGATGTCAAGGTGAATGGCGAAATGCTAGATCTGGTTACATAAAGTATATTTCAAACCAAACACAATACAATAATTTTGGCATAGAAAGAATCGACTTATACATTATAAAATTAATCAGAAATTATTTGGCACGAGCCACGATTATAGGCACAAACTCTTTAATTTATGGACCACATCACACAGCAGAGATAATGGTACAAGACAGTATCCAAAATAATAAAGTTCCCGGTCCAGAGGCATTTATGTATCTGGATAAGATTGGGTATATACAAAACGATGATCAAATACCAACAATTTACCATGTGAAAAGGCAACCAAACGAGAAAGGATTCAACCCCGTCAAATTCGATAATCCGGAAGCATACACAAGATATAGTACCGCTTTTAAAAAATTAAACGATCAAAAGTTCATCGAACAAAAGCAAAAATACTGGTGGTTACAACTTCAATTGTATTAAATTAGGTTAAGTTGTAAATAGTTGTATATATGTATGTAGTATGGGGGAACGAAATTTATTACGGCAATGTTTTAATTGCTAATTTTTATGCCAACCAAAATATTAATTTTAGTTAATTTAACTCGATTTGGTAATAGAAGGTTAAAACCCTAAACAAAATTGAAAACAAATGTGTCCTGAGAATCTATTGTAGGATCAGAGGATCTCGAAATTTATAAAATATTATTAATATTTCTTGTAATATTCTTATATTATCTAAAAAAATTGTTAACGAGCAAAGCATAATAAAAAGAATCATATTAAAAAAAAAAAAAAATGTCGAAAATGTCGAAAATTAGTGTTTTTGTTTGCAATAGACAAAATTCTATGTTGCCTTTGTTAATGAAAGCATTTCAAGGTGAAGAGCTTCATTCTTACTCCACATTTCGCGAACTTAGAATGATACAGTTCTAACTACATTAGTGGTACTTTCGAGAAAACAGCAAATGAAAATTTATATTGCCACAACATTTTTATTTTTAAAGATATCTGTATGAAATAAATGCCGCGTTTTTTTATTTTTATTTGTCTTTTAGATAACGATAAAAAAATCATGTAAAAATAAATAAATTCGGTGATCTACGGTTCTCGGAAATCACTTACAACTATGTAACGCAACTATTGCGCTTTACTCTGGAGAACAAAACAGTTGTATGTTGTATATACAACTATGTTATACTGTTAATAAGAAATTTTAGTTAGTAAGGTCGATAGAATTTTGCAACATTGATATTTTAAATGAAACTGGCACATTTAATTGTTTATAAAATATTTCATTTTGATATTATAAAATAACTCAACTTAACACCTTTAAAATTCATTTGGTGTAATAACAAAGCAAACTTAAAATTCAGGTACAAATTAATCAATTCTGGTGTAAAGTATAGGAATTTATTTAGGACAGTTTTTTTATCACCTAGTTAGCTAGCTTTGGATTGGCTTTCCGTTTTTTTAAATTTATTACTTCTTTTTTTCTATTTGTATTGTCGGTTGTCCTTTTATTTGGTTTAGGAGTTAAATGAGCAAAACCAGTAGACGGCTCTTCACTTTGACTAGTTTCAACCAACGAACATTGAGGTACAGAATCATCCAAGTTTAAGATTACTTGGTAATATTTTATATCCGCTGGGCACATATACACAAACATTTCTTGAAGGTGTTTTTTACTTAATATCCGACAGTTCAATATTATTTATAAGAACTCCAGGCTCGGATAGTCTATCAGCCATTATTTTCTTTGGTCTTTCCTTGCGTCGGATATTTATATTAATAAAATTTGATTCGTCGTAGTCAGATGAATATTGCACCTCAAAGATTTGCTGGGTAAATTTAACCACTCTGAATTTAGTAAACGGCACAGTTGTGAAATCATAGTACATTTTCCCATACGAGTTGTAATCTTTAAAGTCACTGGGGTTCATCTGCATTATAATTGGGCGATTTTTACGATTTACGGTTTTTAAAATACGAATGAGCCCCATTGGCGAGAAATATTCGTTTACAGATAGAACTTTTTCTATATCGCTATGGATTTTGTCGACCTCTTGAATTGCTCCATGACCCGCAATTGAATATTTCATAGTAACAGAATTTAAATTCGGATGACCCTTCAAAACTTCTAAAACGCCTGTGGATATTATTGAATTTTTATTCTGCGGTACACACGAATCGCTCCACGTGATGATATCATTAATCTCAGGGTAATCTTCAAGCACACGGTTTAAAATTTTTACAAACGCCGTAGCTATATCATTTCCACTCCTTCCTGAGCATTGTTCGGTCCATATACAACAGTACGTTTTTTTTGCAGGTAATAAACTGGCAGTTAAGTTATATATATTCAATTTTGAATAATAAAATAACGGTCCAATTTCCGCTCTTGGGCAATTAAGCACGTTTTGCAAATCGAAGCATAAAATAGGGATCAGCCCTTCAGTATCACTCAATTTCTGCTTACGCATTTCAGTTTTTAATTCAAATTGTCGTTCCTTCTCAACGGCCATATCATCGGTCAACAAGTCTTGTTCTTGAGCCACTTTATGTTTCTCACATGTTCCACATCTATCAGTTTTAGGACGATGAAATGAAATATCAAACTTAGTACAAAATATATACCGATAAAACGTTTCTTTAACCGGATCGCTGGTTGTTTCCTTATACAGCTCATACATTTTGGAAACGTTAAGGTTCGGGTCCAAATATTGACGTGTCGTTTTTGGCCTACAATAATGAGATTCTACTCGAGGCAATGAATTGATGTGATTCACTATTTCAGTGATCCTTTCGTCGGAAATCTTATTAGAGCGTGCCCGTCCTCGCATGTTGATCTTCGCTGTGCCAGTTGCTTCGCATTTATTTTTATGTGCATTCTAAACTGGAGTTTGTGATATGTGATAAGTACCGAGATAAAAGTTTTTGCATTTTTGGTTGGTCTGGCTTTCAGATGACGCTCCGTGGTTTTCAATATGAAGTCGATTTTCTGTTGTGCGTTTGAGGTATAAAATGTATTAAATTGCACTTGTCGTGCATGTTCCGTTACCTTCAAGCAGTTTTTTTGTGTTTTTTATAGCTTTCTTCGGAATAATCTTCCCGCGCACACTGACGTATTCAAGGCCTGCTTGATAGTTGGCTTTTCTAACAGAGCTTATCCAATTAGCACAATTGCGTGCCCATTTGCGAGATTTAAATTTATGTTTGCGTTGTTTTATATTATCAGGTGGTTTATCAGCAATCGATAAAGGCAAAACCACTTCCTTATGTGATTTTTCAGGATTTAAATCATCTGTTTCATGATTTGTTCGGTATTCTGTATCGTTTATGACCTCGATGTCTGCTGGTACCTAAAATTTCACGAACATCCAATTTACTTACATATTTCTATAAAAATATATGCATACGAACCACTTGGAACGTTATTAAGGATGATTCCCCCAAAACGATTTCGTCTCCTACTTGAATATCATTTTGGTCTAAGAAAATTACTTCAGTATGGTCCATTGGATATGACATATTTTTATTTAAAAACTTTAAAATATTTAATATATTTAATTTTAATAAACTATAAAAAAAATATTATTAAAATAAAAATCACTGTCCGATAAAAATAAACCACATTAGACCACTATTTTTCATACACTGATATTGTTCAGCGCCGTCGCCAACGATGTTGGTGCCTGGTGCGGTTTTCAAAAATGCTGCCCCAAAAAAAAAAAAAAAAGAAGGTTCATTTGCGTAAGTAATCCGTTTCCACATCACCCAAAAGGTAGGATTAGCAATGTATTTTTTTAACGAATTACAATAACAAAAAAATAATAAAATAGAAATAAAAAGCACTAAAATTCAAGCGTGTTATTTTAATTTGTAAAATATATGAAATAATTAATTAAATTTAATTTTCCGAGCTTTGAATTTTGCAAAGTCGTCTATCAAGGCACTATAATCCAAGTTGTTCAGAAATTCACTTTCTATAGATATTCTAGCTAAATCTACTAGTCTTTCTTGTCCTATTGTAGTACGTAAATAATATTTAATTTAGAAAAGCTACGTTCCCCGGAAGCTACTGTGACTGGTATTGTCAATCAAATTCTAGGAGCTACAACTAGATTTGGTAATAACGGGTCTAATTTCTTTTCAAATATAAAATCTAATGATTCTATAGGGCTTAAAGTTCCTGAAACTGTACTTTGGAGTAATTTAATTTCGTCCGATAAATCTAATCCTGCTATATCAGAATTTGAATTGAAAGTTAAATGCTTTTCTAGGGAAAGACAACTATTTAAAAGATCAGAAGCATCTAATGAAACCACACAAATATTATGCAAAAATTTGAAAATATTATTGTGTTCCGAAATTTGGTCAAATCTTTCGCTAACAGATTGAATAGCCCGATCAAGGATTTGAAAATTCTACTTTAAACTTTTGTTCAGGATTGGATATAATTTCATCTCTACCTTCGTACGAAAAATGTTGAAGTCTTCGACTAGGGCGTCCTGGAGCATCAGGGAAATTTGGTGGAACATCTAATTTTAAAGCTTTTTCTTTAGCTTGAATGATAAACTCCTGAAATTTTTCGTCATTTCTTAAGTCCGTCAAAAACCTTTTTTGTACTCTCTTGTTAAACAAATAGCAGGACTTTGCAAATATTTACTAAATATATTAATTTTATCTAAAATAATATACCAAATAATTATTGAACAAATAAATTTAAATTGAATAATTTTGAGAGATAAACTATTCGAGTTATTTCTGGTTATTCCGTCCTTATCCTTGTTATCTCCTATTTCAACTAAAGCGTCATAAATATTACCTAAACTACACATTAAGGGTCTTAAAGCTTCTATACGGCTTTCCCATCTTGTCGTACAGAGTGGCTTCAGAGTTAGTGTTTTCACATTCTTTTTCAAAATATCCCATCTTGAAACTGAACTAGAAAAAAAATACATATAAACATTGGACAGTATCAAAAAAATGTACAGCTTGAAGTGAACATTGAACTGAATTCAGAAGCACCAGGTTAGCTGAATGTGACGCGCATGGCACAAAAAATGCTCGGGGTTCTAAATGTTTAATCTGAGCTTGCATTCCAATGTTTTTTCCCTTCATATTTGAGCCATTATCATAGCCTTGCCCCCTGCAATCACTAATTGAAAATCCTAAGGAAGTTAGTCGGTTTAAAACTTAATCTGTTAAGCCCTTACCCGTCGTATCTGTAGTTTTTAAAAACCCCATAAAAAGCTCCTTAATTTCATGTTTGTTGTTGTTTCTATGAAGAAAAGAACTCTAACAATAAGTGACAATTGTTCTTTGCGGCTCTGATCTGGAGTACAATCAACAATTATCGAAAGATATTTTGCTCCTTTTATAATATCATTGATTTTATTTTGAATTACTTTAGAAATGATTGAAATTAGGGACGATTGAAAATATTTTGGATTTGCCATCACTGGTATAAAGCCAAATTTCTTTATAAACAGAAAAAATATAATATGGGTGAGAGGTTTTTTTTCATATAAGAAACGGAAGGGGGTGTTATCGATATTTTTCTTTTCCATAGTAACTATGAACAATGTTCAAATACTGGGCAACGACAAAAAATTGTATATTTTTCCTTTTTAAAATATATTTTTACACAGTGAATATAATATTTGTTCAAAATTTCGGTAAAAAACAAAAATTTGAAAAAAAAAATAATTTTAATTTTAAAAATTTATTTTTATTATTGATTAAGAGTTTACGCCCTCCAATTTCAGAGCCCCGTCAAGCTGTTCATACTGTTCCAAGGAAGCGCCGGCCCTGATATTGTTCTTAAACGAATGAAATATCAAAAGAAAAACAAATTAAAGTTCTAAATGCTATCGCACATTGAACGGATTTAACTCACAACAAATATTTAATAGGATATCCTAGTTGTATCTGCTGGAATAGTAAATATCAAAGTTCTATTTTATGTTCTATCTTATGTAGAGTTCATGTTATAGAAAACCAAAATTGTATCTACAAAAAAGAGAACTACTAAATACTATCCACTCGAAATATAATTTTTTGTAGAACAATATAATTTTAAGTGGTACATAAAACTTTATTTGCGAAATTTATCACAAAAATATGGTATTTACAACTATGTTACATTAGTTATAATGAAAACGAAAAGAGATAGAGAGAAACGGTTTGCACGATCGGAAAGAGCATAAACAAATTAGTACTATTGCATATATAACTCAATTTCGAAAAAAATGTTAGTTAGAACTGTGTTATTCTAAGGTCGCGATTTGGTAAACCTTTAGCTGTTTAGGATAATTTCGAAGAAATTGAAAAGCAAAAAACAGGTTTGTTAAAAAGTAGAACTTGATAGACAGTTTTAAACCAAACACAGAGCTGCCAAACTGTTAATGTACTACAATGATCAACAAAATTAAAAAAAAAATGAAATACAAAAAGTTATTTAGGCAAGGACACTATAAATGAGTCGTATAGGATCAAACGTTTCAAAAAAGAAAAATTAAAAACGCTGTTTGATAGCTGTCAGTAAATACTTTAGGTTGGCACGGCACATAGCTTCAAAATATACATTTTTTGGGTTAGCCACATAATATTGCGTTACAAAATCTTGCAATAGAAAATTTTGCATTTCCAAATCTTGCATTAAAAAATTTTGCACTACAAAATCTTGCATTACATAATCGGGAAATTCTGATACGCAAGATTTTTAGTGCAAGATTTTGTAATGCAAGATTAATGGGCTAATCCCAGATGAAATAATTGTGGCAAGAGGTGAAATCGAAAAATTGAAATCCGGAAAGGGATAAAATACAGTAAGGCCCGTAAGTTTGAACAAGGAAAATTTTTCGAAAAATCCGTGGGTAAAAAAATCCATGGATTTTTCCATGGTTTAAATTGGTAAGTTTAAACGACGATTAATCGGCGATGTTTTTTTCGAACATCGCAAACATGGTTACCAACAAATGCTCGAAAAAAGAAAAAGTTACTTAAATTTCTGATTTCATTTTGATAAGGTACTCAAACAATTATGTCAAACAAATATTATTATGTCAGACAAATATGTCAGTGATTCAGTGAAACGATAATTTATGTTTATCTATATTTTTACAGTTATTGTGAAAGCAACAAACGGGCCAGAATATGTTATTGGATATCGACATCAATTAGAGATGACAAAATTAAAGGCACGAACTAGTGTAGCTCCTGATATATGAAGTGCTCGTTTATAATACGTGAAATGTTAAATGTGTGAAAAACTACGTTCGTGATCATCAACCGTGCATTATATTTATGAATGAAATTGATGCAATTGGAGGTCGTCGTTTTTCCGAAGGCACATCAGCCGATCATGAAATTCAACGGATTCGTTGGAAAAGTTTAAAATGATTATGGCTACAAACTGTCCGGATACGCTAGATCCGGCATTATTACATCCCGGACGCTTAGAACGTAAAATGGAAATTCTGCTTCCTAATGAACAGGCATGTTTTAAAAATTCATGTCCAACCTATCGTCAAACATGGTGAAATTAATTATGAAGCCATTGTTAAATTGCCGGATAATTTTAACGATGCCGCTTTAATAAATGTTCGTGCAGACTGCAGAGGCGGGGCTCTGTTGTTCGAGCAGAATAGAAATACCTGATTCAGGTAGACGATGCGAATCAGAATTTCGACTGGTTATAAGGTGGAACCGGATTGCATGCATTGCCTGTGTAGGATTTGTCATAGTTTGATGATACGATCGAGTGGTGGTTTATGAATACAAGTAAGTCTTTCAATAAACAAATGGTAAAGTTTTTAACTAAACAATTTCGTTTTATTTTAGATTACTATTTATGTTGACATTCAAGCCAACCTTCATCAAAACATTTTGATCAAAATGAATTTTCGTCTCCAATCTCGATGCTGGCCAAAGGATTTGCAATTTGTAAGTAAAATTGGATAATTGTCGAAATAAAATTATTTTGTGCCGCCAGTAAATTTCGATTTTGATATAACAATCTTGGTAACATTCTATTCCCGTATACCGTCTCATATCAATGCTACACGATGGTGAATTTTTACAAGACGTCGAGCCAGGAGCAACCAGTAAAGTAATGCCATTCACGGTTGCCGAATTAATTCTGATTGCATACGCGGGATTCGCGGGATAGTAAAAGTAAAATATGTATTTTAAAATTTGTATTTTTTATAAAGTAAGACAATTAATAAAACTAGACTGAAAGAAAGAGAACTTATTTTTCTTTGGTTATTTTATTTTGTGCTCTCTGAACGAGCAAATATCATTATATAAACAGGTATCGCACAACGGAAATCTAAGTAGACATATAATTGACCAAAACCAACAAAGCTTTGTATTAATTTTATCCCACAATTCAAAAGATAAACATTTTTGCTCTTCGAACAAATTTATCATAATCCAATTCACGGAAACTACGATTCCCGCACCCCCAATTTATATTATTGGGACATACATTTCCAATCGAACGGCAATGAAACGTGGCCTTCCTAAAATTATGTAAATAAAATAGTAAATTTGACATAAAGAATTGCACATCGTAAAATTTAGGTGCTTCCTCGAGAAAAACAATTACATACCTTCATTTGTAAACCAATGTAATATCATACAGTGATCTCTTCCAACGGGCCTATATATTTCACTATAAATTTTCCCTCGGCATGGGTCGGCGTCCGAATTCGTATTTCACGGTTCAATTCGAGCAAATCTATATTATATACGCCATTGTGCACATTCAATACGAATTTCACGCGATCTTCCATTTTTATTGTGCACAAATGTGGCCATAATTTTGAACTAACCGCTAAATAACTACATATCTACCGGGCATTAACTATTGTTATCACAATATATTGTTGTTCATCCTTATCCAATTCGTAAAATCACATATCTTAAAATAACATCCTTCTTTTCGGAAATCTCGTACAATTTGATTTAAAGGTACAATTGAAATCGCGATATACATACATATTTAGAAAATCACAGGAACATTTTGTAAAATAAATTAAAAAAAAAATTACAGAGAGTAAATAAAATCAAGTTAATTTGACAATTCGAAAATTCGAAAAAAAATTCGGACGAAAAAATCATAGAAAATACATCGAAATCGGTGGATTTTTAAAATAACCATGGATCAAATAATCCTCGTTTAAACTTTCCAAACCGAGGGTAAATCCTCGGTTGTGGATTAATCTTCGTTCAAACTTACGGGCCTAAGACTCTTTTTTCGTTCTTTTTAATTTGCCATATTATTTATTTTATTTTGTCTTTCATTATTTTTAACATTACATAGTACATACCTATTAATCTATAATTTTATTTTGAAAGTAAGAAATTGAAAGAAATATATACTTAGAAATCACTAGTGACGCGCACGAATCTATAACTGAACGAGAATTTGTCATGCAAGACAACAATGGTAGGTATTTAATTCTACTGTATGATGATAATTGTAATCTGCAACATAACAACAATAAAATCAAATTAAAGTTGCCTCTTTTTCTTTTATATATATTTTCTTTTATTTTACATATCGTCACCCCAGTATTTAAGTGTTACAAACGACAAAAACGAGATTTCGAGAAAACGAAAAACAAAGTTTGGATTACTACGAACGTAAGGATTTTCAAAAATTGACACAACGAATCATTATTTATGAAAATATAATAATTTTCTTTCTTGGAATTTAAAGAAAATTAAAAAAATTCCCAACGGTTAAATTTTTATTCATTTTCAAAATTTGGTTACATTGCATATGTAACATTTAAACTTTATCATTGTGTTCGAATATGTATTGTATGTAGCATTTTTTGGTATGTTTACGACTCACTTTTCACATTTTTCATGATAGTCAATTTTTTCCCTGGTCTGAACCAAACTGTCATAAAAATAATAATGGAAACGTTAGAGGATTAATGTATATATTTATTCAAAGTCAATAAAAACAGAAATTCATCAAAAGCTAGTTGTTTAGAACCGTAGCTAAATGAAATAATAAAATAAATAAAGCACAGCCACAAAATCCATATTGGCTAAAGTTTAATGATAAGAAATTTACGATTTCGCTTTGGTTGTTGTTTTTGGTACACGATTTCCGGTGCGTTTTGTCTTATCCATCCTTCGTGTAGGGACTGCTTTTGCTAGTTTGCTGCCGGTGTTCCGTATCTGGGCAGTGAATTTCATTTTTTTTTTTCTCAAGTTGGTTTAGGTAAATCTCCCGAAGATACTAATTTTGTTTGTTTTGTCATATTGTGGGCTGTTTTAGTTGCAAGTTCTGATTTTAACGTAGAATCCGATTATATTATGGTGACTTAGCACAATGTTGTAATATTGTACATCAACCTCATCCATGTACCTTATCATACTTTGAATATCTTTCTTTTTCTCATCGCTTAAACTCCAATTGAAAATGAGTGGTTTTAACACAATTTTAGGAAATCTATTTTTGTAATTTTTATTTAAGACAACGGGCGTGAGTACTGTAGTTTCAGATAAATTGATTTTATAACGCAATATGTTTAAGTCGTTTGCTTGATATTCGAGTAGCCGTACTTGAAAAAATGGAACCATATTAATAAAAATTTTGGAGGCTAAGTTGAAATTGAAAAAGTCTCCATCTTTCATTTGCATTAGTCATAAAGTAACTTTTTCGTAATTAAGTTTTTTCAATTGTTTCAATAGTGAAACCGGGCTGTAAATAGCGATTCCACGTAAGTGTCGCTCGATAGCGCTATGTACCGAATCCACTTCCTGAAGTTGTGAGTGCCCTAGTTCGGAATATTTATGAACCACGCTTGTTACCTTGGGGGGTGGTCTTGCAAAAACTTAATGATCATAGTTGTGTTGACGCGATTTTTATTTTGCGCAACACAACGGTCGAACCATAGAATGATTTTGTTCACGTTAGGACAATCTAGCATAACAGCCTTCAAAATTTTAAAAAGAGCACTAGCTAAATCATTTCCTGCCCGCCCGCTTTGAGCCTCGGTCCATATGCTACAATATGTAATTTTATTTAAATTACAATGCCCAGTCAAATCATAAACAGCAAATTTTCGTTTATAATAAAAATTGAATACTTCAGCTTTTGGCAATGCGAACACGTTTTGTAAGTCATAAGTTATGATCACTGTTCCTGAATCTTTGTTATTTCTATCCGCGTCACGATCTGGTTTTGCGAGGGTTTTATTTATTTGATGCTGGTGATATTTGCCTTGGTCGGCCTCGTCTAAACCCGTTTAAAGGTTCAATCACAATGAAACCGCACCGTTCCGTTTCGTTATTCTGTCAAAGTAGAAAATGTAATATTACGTAGGATTTTTATGACAAAACGGAAAAGCAATCACAATGAACGGAGCGGCGCGGTGCGTTCGGAAACGATAGCTCAACTTTCTACTTTTTCGGATAACATAACCTCAGAAATCATTTGACAACTAAAAGTGTATTATATTTAGTACGTGTATATCGTTTTCAAACTATTAAAAGTAAAAAAATATAAGAAATGGACTTCAACTATGAAGAATTTATGAAAAAATAAAATGTTATCCCGACTTGTACAACAAGGCATGTCACTTTTCTGGAACGGTGCGGAAACATTGTGTTTGACAATCCGTAATGACGGATAGATGCGGTACGATTAGCCGCGGTGCGGTGTCATTGTAATTGAACCTTTACCCTTGAATAAATAAAATCACAATTATTTGATTCGTTGAATACTCGCTCGAAAATATTCTTTTTAACTGGTGATCCCTCGCACGATTCTTTGTAGAGGTAATACATTTTATGAATTGAAAGATTCAGACTCAAATAGACTTTCAACTCGAGGAAAACTTTCAATATGCTTTTTGATTTCTTGAATTTTAGAATCTGGTATTTTTCTTTTGAAATGTTTACCCTTTTTCGGAGAGGAGGGTATCCCTGTTGTTTCGTCCAAAGTGTTTTAAAAAAATTACTTGCAGACTCTAACTGATTTACCTTCGTGTTGAAAAAAATATTGATAAATATTAAGTCGTTTTTTTTGGATCCTTCTTCGATATTCTTTAAGCAGGAAATTTTTTTATAAATTGTGCATAAAGGAAATTTTTTGATTTGTCATCTAACATCCAAAACCCCTCATGAATTGTTTGTCTTTGGCACGGATGAAATTAGAACACCAGTATATGCACGAACATTCGATAAGTTGCACTGCTCTTGCAGGACTCATTACCCTTAAGGTTCTTTTGCGAGATGGTGGTGTACTTTCCTTCGCAGCAACAGAATTACTTGGCATAGAACAATTTGTTATGTTTGCCGGTGGAATTTGGTGTTAGTACAGGCTTGCTATATTTGTGTAAAATGTTGGTATTATTTTTCTTAAATCTTTTTGTGACCCGCGAATCTAGACTACTATCAGAATCCGAAACACCTTCATAATTAAGATTTTCTAACGAATCATCTGGATCAAAGTCCAAAATATTATTTTCACTGTGAAACAAAATAAAAATAAAAATTAAGCTTATTCGCTTAGCTTTTAGCTTAAGAAAATGTTTCAAACGTTTGAGCTTACCTTTCACCAGAAAATACATCCTTTATTCGATGTGATGAATTAATTTTCCACAACGGTGCAATGGTAACGTCTAATGCAAAAATACCTTCAGCTAAATTCCCTAAATAATTACATTATTTAGGCTTATGTCAGACAACTGAGTGTGCTCGTCATAAATTTTAGTCGCATTTGCAATTTTAAACCCGTTGCATTCTACTAATTTTAATTTAATTATATTTAATACATACCATTAGTAAATTCAATTTTATCAATTTCATCCAAAAAACCGTCCATTGCATGTACAATTTCCTCTGATAATTCAGTTGCAGGTGAAGATCTTCAAACAATAAATACGCTTTACACACCACTACTTAAACAAATAATCAGTATATTTGTGTAAATATCCCGTTAGAAATAATATTGTTCTAAATAACAAAACAGAACACCTGCAAACCCGTTATACGCACTATTGTTTCGAACATTGCATCTATCGCAAATTTTAAAATCGTTAACATTATTTTAACCAACTCGTTTTACCAGCGAGAGCAAACAAATAACCGTAATTTAGTAAATACCGTTATATCAATTTAGCAGGAGACAAATTTTTTGTTGTTTTGCATTATTACTATTAAATAATTATGTACAATAAAATAAAATAATTAAAAATACCTGTCACTCATGATGCACGATGTTAATCGTTCAACGTTTAAGGAAAGACTAAATATTTTAAATATGTAATACGTACTATCAGAATTGTTCGGAATGTAGATGCAGGCATGCAGCACCATACGTATTAAAAACCTATCAATTGTATGTTTGCATCAAACATATACGGAATTTCGAGTTTGATTTATGTAATATTTCGAAACTAATGTATGCTTGTATCATTTAAACCCAAAATTATGATTTAGTTCTATATTGCAATTTTCCGCTGCAAAACGGATTTTTATCCAGTAAAACTTTAAGTTATTCGTCTTCAAATTGTTTAACTGCAGCTGCACGTGGCTCGTCCTCAAGACCAAAATTTCCATCACAAAATCTTGCAAACCACATTTTTACTGTTGAATGACACACTGAATGTTCACTCAAAGCCGAGTTAATCAATTCCATAGCAAGCTTATCGACATCCATCTCCTAAAATTGATACACACGGAATGACAGCTTATAAATGACTGAACCTTATGTCATAAAAACAGATATGACTAAGCTATATATATCCAAAATGGCGAACAATTTCAAAAGCATTTAAGTATATGTTAATGCCACCAACTTTAGAGCCGAGCGTCTACTTGCACGCCGCCCCGGTGGCAAAGTGGTCAGCATGCTTACTCCACCAACCGGAGGTCCCGGGTTCGATTCCCGATGTTGACAAGGAAAAATTTTTACGGCTGGTTTAGGATCAATGAATTAATCATCCATAATCCCAAATGAAAATATGATTATAAAACCTCATTTGAGGCGACTAAATCCTTTGATGGGATATAGTGCCAGAGAGGGAGAGAGTCTCCTTGCACACCTAATAGATTGGGGTGTCAAAATGACCTAGAATAAATAGCTAACAATTTTCGGAGCTTTATTTTCAATTATGCAGCTTGGACGCATAGGAGTTTTATGAAACTGATCCAGTATAAAAATGTTAATGTGCCGCATCTAAAAAGTTGTCCTAATCACTCGTCCTAATCCGACACTTTTACAGAATGGGCGGTGGGATCAATTGAGTATCAGCAGATTGAGCAATTTAATGATTCGCGGAGTTTAAAATTCAATTGCGCTGCTTGGACGCATAGAAGTTTCATGAAACTTATCCTGTATGAAGATGTTAATGTGCCACATCTAAATAGCATTCATCCTAGCCCGAGACTTTTATAGGATGGGCGGTGGGAGCGATTGAGAAACAAAAGATCGAGTAATTTATTAATTTTCGGAACTTCATACTTAATTACGTCACTTAGGCCAAAAAAGTTTTGCTGAAATTATTATATTAAACTATTTCGGTTTATTTTAGACTTCTATTGTTATGTCGTGATAGAATAATATACGTAACATAATATCATGATAGTTTAGGTAGTATTGGCTCAAGCGTATATTTGATTTTTATGGGATGAAAGTCTGGGATAACTCTTTTTACGTGTCGGGCAAGAAAAGTAAGAGTAAGTAATACTAACTGGAAAAAGGAAGTAAAACAGGTGAGCATTAGAAAATTGTTCTAACAGGTTATACTATTATTTTAATAATCAAATACATTTTTCATTTATGAAAAGACATTGTTTAAATGCCAAAAAGTTCGTGGGACGGATGTAATTTCATTTGTGGACGGATTTTATAAATCAAGATCGAAATTGGAGCAAAACGATTTTATACTACTCTATAGCCAAATCCACTTACCATAAATTACAAATCAGAGAAATCACGGCTCCGGCAAATCATTTCGAGTGAAACATTTCAAACGAACCAGAAAAGGAAACCTTTTGCGAATTTGGCAAAAGCTTTTTTAAGAATTTTAAACATAACCCAGTTGAGAATCAAAGGAGTGTGCTCTCGACATTTACTAACTGGATCGGCACCAGTTGAAAACAGAGGGGTGATCGAAAAAATTAAAATACTTCTATCAAAAAAGCAAGCAGCAATTAATTTTGTTAAACAAAACAAAGTTGTTGAAATACGTTATTGCCGCTCGATAATCTCAGGGAGACAGTATTTACCTGGAACATTACCGATGTACATGTACCGCGCTTATTGTACTGAAATGACTGATTTAATTTAGGATTTAATCGCCAGCAACCGATGTTTGTTCAACGTATTTGTCGTACAAAGAAAAGTCGGAGATCGAGACGGATCCATCGAAAAGAAATATTTTACTAATCAAAAAACGAGTTCATCGGCCACATCCAAAGCTTTTTTTTGAGTTAGCTAAAGCAGAGAAGCCAAACATGATTACCATTTCTTAATGCGAACATACTACAGTCGTCAGTCGAAGCGACATACCTACTACAGTCTTCAGTTTTATCTTTATAATTTTGGAGTTGTTTTGGTATCGACAAAAGCGTCGCTAACGGTGGAAAATGTATTTTTTTATATTTGGTTAAAAAATGAGCGACCAAAAGGATCAAACGAAATAGCACCTGCCGTATATATAACCAACCAACAGATCTTTTAATGGCATAAATCACGTGCGCCTAAATTGTGACGGTTACGGAACACAAAACAAAAGTACGACCATGATGGGAATGCTGATGTATTGGTTGAAAATAAGAGCTCCTGCCTCGGTGAAAAAGGTGGAAATAATATTTCCGTAAGTTATGAACCCCAATCAACAATTAAGTTATGAACCCCAATCAAATCGGAAATTGTACACTGACAACGCTTTAAAAATCTGCGAGAATTGGAAAACCGCGCTCATATGTCGACAAAAAGGCGACCATCTTAAATGTGAAAATTATGATGGCATAGCTCTATTTAACGCTGCTTACAAAGTGTTGACTAATGTTGTACTTGCCAGACTCATCTTTCTCGCCGAAACCAACCAATCGACCACTGACCAGTGTTTCACCACGAGGATGATCTTGGAAAAATGTTGGGAGTAACCATACATCAACTATATTTAGAGTTCCGACAAATATATGACAGTTGGCCTACCTTCGACGACCTAACCACGAGATAAAACAACTTCTCAGAGGTAGCGAAATTATCGGCTTCATCAAATCTAATCGTGTTAGAAAGCTCGGCCACGTTACAAGGTCCCCACACAACGGATGATCAATAAAATGTTTCACTAACAACCAGCCGAAGTGCTTCGTAGAGGAAAACCCGACTACGCTGGCGTGACGACGTCGAACAAGATCTACATATACTAGGATGTCGAAAATGGAGGACGAGAGCGATGGACCGAAAGATGGAGGAGCATAGTGCAGGTGGCAAAATTCCTTCATGGGATGTGAGAAAGAGAGAGAGAGCCAACAAATCTTTCTGTGTTTGATGTTTACCTTTTCTTTTTTCTTTTTCAAATTCTCTTTTTGTTTTAGTTTCTCGTCTAGATTCAAGCCTAGATATTTTGTCGTGCTGGCATAGGGAGTTTGCTGAGAGGTTAGTTCTATTAGTATTCAGTTGATATTTTTGCTGGTAAAGTTTACGTGAACAGATTGTGTTTCATTAAATTTTGTTCGCCATCTTTTCGTCCAAGTGCTGACAATATTAGTAGCTCTTTCCAATTTGCTTGTGGATTCTTCTATGCTATCAGCGACTGCTAATATGGCCGTATCATCCGAAAATGTTGCTAAGTTAGTCTCCTCTATCATTGGCAGATCCGAGGTGTATAGAACATATAAATTTGGTCCCAGAACGCTACTTTGTGGTACTACTGCTGATATTTTTTTTATTTCTGAGTATTCACCATCTAATTTAACATGAAAGTGTCGGTTAGATATCCAAATTGAGGAGGAATAAGATTTCTTTCCTCTATTATTGCTTTGAGTCTCTTTAGGAGTAGTTTCTCGAATATTTTTGAAATTATTGGGAGTAAGGAAATCGGCCTATACGAATTTTTGTCATTAAGTGGTTTGGCATTAAAAAGTAATCATGATACCTAAACCAAGGTATCATGATTACTTCTGCGACTTTCCATTGGTTTGAAACGTGTTTAAGTCTGAACACTGCGTTAATTATCTGCGCTAGTTTACGTAGACCTTTTTCAGGAAGAGCTTTTACTATTTGACCTGTAATTAAGTCATACTCTGGAGATTACTTTGGATTAAGGTTAAGATTGATTTTCTTTTTTAATTCTTGTAATGTGACAGGAGATATTTTGCAGTTATCCATTTTATTTACTGGTGGTATGTTTTCCTCTGCAGTTTGTCTAGGCAGTATTTAGGAAAATTTCTAATTCTGGAATATGTTGCATTGGCTCATTTGGTTTGGATTTAAACTGAAATTAATTTGCATTCCTTTTGTTTATATATTATAATATGATACAATGAAACATATTGGTCATTCAAAATTGGCAGGTCGTAATTAATGCTGTAGGCGGATTTAAATTTTAAATACCATAACTAATGAGACGAATGCGTCATAAGGACCTAACATAGTTGTGTTTTATGTTAATGATATCATAAAATACAACTATGTTAAGTCCTTATGACTCATACAGTTTATTATGACATCATAAAACATTTCATTGCTTATTCGTTATACCTCATTTTTATTTATTTATTTATTATTTTTTGTCATTTTGAATATAAATTCCAGGATTTAAAATTTGCGATTTTATTAGTTTCGAAATTTGGCAATTATCTTGCTATTTGTTTACCGATTTTCGATATCTTTAATCTTTTTGAAAAGGTAATTGTCTCCTCTATTCAAAACAATTTTTATGTAGCCTGAGAAAAATTTTTTAATAATTTTTCTGTTCGTTTGAAAGTGAAAAACTGAAAAAAAAAATCCGTTTTTATCGAACTTCGCGCTCAAACCATCTATGATTGACACAATAGTTTTTCTATTTACAAGTTTTTAGCAAAACCTTACATTTCTAGGAGGTGTCCCATTAGATATCCTAACATTTTTTTCGCACCATACAAAGAAGGACCACCCTAATGTATATACCATGATCTCGAATATACCACAGTTCTAAATCGAAAAATTTGACTGTCTTATATAATAAAAAATCAATATTGCAGCTTAAATTTTAGAATACAAACAAAATTAACCCTTGTTGAAATTGAATCTTTACTGCAAAAATTAAAAAACTCCAACGGAAAATACCACTTCCGGTACACAGTGTGTCACATTTCGCAAGGATCACCCAATAAATGAAAAAAAGCATAAGTTTGAAGGTTAATTTCGAATCGTCAATCCTCCTGGACTGTAGAGATGCCGTATTTTGGTGAAATAAAGTTTTTTGATCAAAATTAGTCAATTCCGAGAAAATTAAAAAAAAAAATATGTACAATATATTTTTGAACCTTAATCTATAATTTTTTTATTTTAATCGATTTTTCGTAAATGCTATGCACTTTTTAAAATATGTATTTGCCAAAAATGAAAAAGCTCATGCGGTAGCTGCCACTTTCAGTGGTAAGATTCCAACAAAAAATTATTGGGATTTCCCAATTTGTGGAAAAGCTTTAGGGGAGCTTTGGGCTGTAGGGAACCAACAACAACTAGTTTGCACGACACCCCACACGCACAAAAATCGTCATTTTCGCTTAAATTTGGGAAAACTGATTTGAACCGATTTTGTTGAAAATTTAATTTAGAATCTTTTAGGTGGTAGTCGCTTCTCTCGTAAATGATATACTTTTCAAAATATTTGCAAAAAACAGAAAAGCTCGTATGGAAGCTGTCCCACTAGGATCTAAAAATTTGTGGAAAACCTTAAGTTTGAAGTTTCATCCCGATTAATTATTTCGTTTGCACATAGGTATAGCTTTTCTAGTAAATGTTATACTTTTCAAAATATTTTCAAGGTACTACGGAAGGTGTCACTTTCGATGTACCGATGTCATTCAAAAATTACTGGAATCACCCAATTTATGGTAAAGCTTAAGTCTAAAGTTTCAAACCGACCAGTTCATCCGTCTGGGCTTAGAGAACCAAAAACATTAAGTTTGCTTGCCACCACACACTGCCACCACACAGACTTTGGCGATATCATCATAATCAATGAACAGCCCAAGTAACAATTCGATAGGTAAATTGTCCTAGACAGCAAAACCAGGGCTCTTACAACGTCGCGAAATTCGAAAAATTACACAAATTAGTTATAAATTCGAAAAATTACACAAATTAGTTATAAATGGTAAATAGTTATTTAATAACATTTGAAAACGTTGTTGCAGTGAAAAAAATAGCTAATTAGCTTAAGAAGGTTTATAAGACATTGCAGCAGTAATTTTGTTACACACCATAAAGCAAAAAAATCGGGACAAAAGCAATTTTGCTGCGATAAAATAAGTAGGTATAAAGGCATTGTAGAAGGGTTATTGCCATATGCCGCAAAGAAAAATGTCGGGAGGAAAGCATTGTTGCTGTGCTAGTCAAACTGGTTTGGTTGACTGACGACATCTATAATAATCTAGTTTTGACATTTATGGTATATAATCAAATAAGGTGTTGTGTTGTCTTTGTTATACTTGGCGAATATAATGGCGAACAAAGATTTGCGTACTTATTTTAGAACATCAAAAAAATACAAAACCAACACCACATTTTATAGAAAAGCAAAAGTCACAAACAACCACATGAAAAAAGTAACAGGTATGTCGATCTTCTTAACTTTACGTGCAATGCAAAACCACTGAAATATAAATTTTTTTCCGCTAATAGTAATATTAAAGTTGCTGCGTTTAGGTCCAATGATATGGTTCCTCTTTAAGTGGCTTCAAGAAAAACAACAGCAACAATATCACCACATACGCGTGACTTATTAATGTAGATAAACTTTGTAATTGATTTAAATTCATACTGGATTCTTACATGTTATAATAAACAAATTTTTAGTTCAAGTTGTAGATGACAATTTGCTGCTGCAGAGCGTCTTATTTCATTCCAACCATCTCAGCGTACATTACCTCAATCACAAGCTATGTCAGATTCTGAATGTTATAATAATGATGAAATTGAATCCGAATATTATTTAAATGAAAGCGAAGACGAAGAAGATTTTGTGCAAAAAAATAAAGAGATCGGCAATACATTTTAATATAACACAAACTGAATTGAAATAGCTTTTATATATTTATAACTACTCTTTAAAAAATAAACAATTGCAAAAACTGCCAAGTGAAAGTTTGTTTACAATTATATTTTAAATCCCTAGACCGCCCAATGTAAATCAGGGTTAAATATAAATACAGGTAAACCTCGCTTAACGAAAGCTCTACGAATATCAATTTTTGATACAAAAACCTCACTTAACGAATACATACCTCGGAATAACGAATCAAAAATTAACAAAAAATAAAAAAACCGTCTCTTTTACTTAATTTTTGTGGTAATGGCAACGCAAGCCGGTATTGAAGGAGTGGACGAAGAATGCATTCGAGATTTGTGAATCGAGAATCACGTTCTAAATTATCAACAGAAGATGAAGAGCCACAAAAAAATTTATGCCGCCACACTCTGAATGAAATTTTTTCAAAAATGGATGAAACTTATGAGATTATCAGAAATAATCATCCATATGAAAACAGAAGTAGCATTGGAATTCCCGCAATCCAAATTATAAACAAATGTTAAACGAGTTCGAGAAAAAAAACAACTACAATCGATAGTTTTGTTAAATAATAATTTAAGCATTATATCCATACACGATACAATCATGCGTGCGCAATCGTGTGATTGCACAATCATGATTTTTACACTCATGAGTTACGGTACATGCATTTTCCATATTTATCGGTTTTAAAATATGTATGAAGAAGCTTGTGTTGCGATTTTAATTGGACTAGCAATTCGAAAAAAAAAGAAATAAAACAGAAATAGACAAATTTCGATGAAAGAATGGTATAAAAACGTAGTGGAAATGGACATTCGAAATTCTAGCAAGTGTAAAAACATCCGAGGATCTTAAATTCTTTATTTTTTATTAACTAAGCCATATTTACTGTAATTCAACACAGAAGAGTTAAAACATTAGACTGAGCAAATTACACATACACAACGCAGTTTTGCATGCACAAACAAGAAAATATCAAAAAATTTGAAAAACACACAATCACCATGTGCAATCACTCAACCAATACTATACCACTGTCAATCAGCATGCACAATCATACGATTGCACATGCATGATTGTGTCGTGTATGGGCCCTATACATGTTTTCTTTTTTATGATATGCTTTGGTTTTTTTATTTTGCGATTATTTTATTCGAAATAAAACTGAATTTTTGAACTGAAAACTTTTTTTTATTAAATTTGCACTACGGGAACCAAACTAACAATTTTTCATATAAAATCATATAATTTGATACCTCGATTAACAAATCCTCGCTTGACGAAACATTTCCAGGAACCGAACCCCTTCGTTAAGCGAGGTTTACCTGTATTGATGGTATCTCAATTTACAGAAGCTCAAAAATACAATTGGCCAATTTTTGTTGCAATACATGAAATTGATAATCGTGTTCCAATGGTGGTAGGTCTTTACTGTGAAGATAGTGAGCCTGGTTCAGTTCCAAATTATTTGAAACCTCTTGTAGAGGAACTACAACCACTTTCTAAAAACGGAATTATTTCGGAATTATTTCCCTCTTCGGAAGTAGTTCCTTCTTCCAACCGGTACATACTTTCAGAAGTACAGTTGTATTGTACAGTGGTATGTCAAACTTATAAAAGAAACACTGCTTATTTCAAATCACAATTACTTAACAAATAGCTTAACACGCTGTGAAAGTATAAGTAAGCTAAATATAGATAAAAAAACGAAATCGCTTAACTCAAGCAAAATTACTTACCAAACAGCGAAATTGCTTAACACACAGCGAAATATGCTAAATGTGGTAAAATAGAAACTGCTTAACTCAAAGCAAAATTACTTACCAAACAGCAAAACTATATGGTTAATAAAGGAAAATTGCTTAAATCAAAGCAAAATGGTTTAAAACCCAACTAAAATGTTTAACACACAGCAAATTCTATAACTACAACCTTGTTGTTAACCCTGCACCAGGTACAGTGGTTTCAAAATGTTAGGAAAATTTGACAGCTCACACGCATAAATAAAATGTAAATAAATATGGCTGAAAATAGAGACGAAATTTGAATTTTTGAGCTTATTTAGATATTATATATGTATTTCTCAATATGTTAATGGAACTGGATTGCAATTTTTTTAATTTAAGCGACAAACAAATATTTAATCCTTTTTTTTCGGAGGATCAGATCGCAATCTGTTTCATTTTTAATATTGTCTCAAATAATCCTCTGAATGTAAAGTTTTTCATTGTGTAATTTTGTTTAGATTGTAAATACAAATAAAATTTAAACTTAGCTGCAAAATGCATTGTGCCAGTTGTTTAATTAAAATCGTGAATTGTAAATTTGTAAATATGGTAATTTGTAAACATGGCTAATATAGGGTTAACGTAAATAATTATTCCATGCAAAGTCTTACAGTTATAAAACGCTTAGCACACAGCAAATGCTTTATGATTACTAATTTCCTCATCTAAAAGCTGATTAGTTATTTAAAACGTTTACTATATTTGGGCAGCTTTTTCGTAAATCCTTATTACACTTTACCTGTGATAATATTAAATTTACCATAAATAATTTAACACGTTATCTGAAAAGTTATTTAGCTGTTACATATAGTAAAGCCATCTTTTAATTTTGTATTTCTGTGCACAAAAATGGCTGCATCATTTATCTAGTAGAAAAACTTCCACAAAGCCCAGATTATCACATGAAAATATTGTAAAAAACACCAATTTCATGCTTTTGGTTAGTTACCAGATGCTTTTTAACAGATTTGAACTTTTTTTCAGAAAAAATAAATTTTTCAAAATAATTTTTGATTTTGATTTTATTTTTAATATCAAATAATTTTAGGTCGCGTTTTTCTTTTCTGAGCTACTTTTACAAACTGATCGACAAAACCTGTTTGCCACATAGTTTTACGATAAGAAATGATGAGAAAAATCATATTATCCCTGTCAATATTTCATAAATATATAATGACATTTATTATTGAAGTATGAATATGGAAAACATATAAATAAAATGACAATTATAAAAGAATGATGTTTGCTATAATTTTTACACAAATTATTATTGTTACAATAATGTTCAAAATAATAGCTCGTTAGTTATTTCTGACCTTTTGTGTTATTTTGAAACTTATACCCTTAACTAACTATATTGCTTTCTAACCAGAGGAATTGCATCTAAAACATGTTTGCTATTATTGCATTACTTTTTCTTATGTAGCTACTTTGTGTTAAGTACAGCAAAACTGAAAATATGATGTTATTGCTATTTGCGAACCGAAGTCACTAAATTTATCAAAATGATGCCTTGAAAGTAATTTACCATTTATAACGAGTTTACTGTCTGACGTTGCTATAACATATTGCCAGGCAAATGACGATTACTATTTTTGCTGGCATTACGTTAACAAACCAACAAATTCATGTTGTTTGTTATTATTTTAAGAGTTATTATAACTAAAGTTCTGTAAATTTTAGATGGTACAACGTTTTGACAACTCCGAATTGTTACTTGGGAGTTTTTATAATTTTTGTTGATTTATCACGCATTGCTTAAGTCCAAACAAGTGGTTTTTAAAATCTCTGTGCGTGCGTATGTGGTTTCGTGCAAACGAAACGTCTGTTGTAGTTTTTCTCATAAATTGAAAGATCCCAATGAATTTTGGTTGAAATCGGTCCCAGAAGTGGCCGCCTCCTTAGAAGCGTTTTTGTTTTTTCAAATATTTTGAAAAGTATTTCACTTCATTTTTAGTTTCAGGAGAACGATTATGAATTAGAAAATTCTAAATTAAATTTGCAACCGTACTGGTCCGGATCGTTTATCCAAAATTTAAGCGGAATGAGGTTTTTTCACAAAAACTGACTCAGATGGATTGAGATGGAACCTCATACTTAAGGTTTTTCCACAAATTGTGCCAACGATTTTTAGTCGAAATCAGTTCACCAAAAGTAACAGCTCCCAGTAAATAAAAGTTTTTTCATATTTTGCAAATACTAATTTTAAGGTGCAAAGCATTTACGAAAATAAACGATTAAAATAACAAAGTTGTAGATTAAGTTTCAAAATAAATTTGTTTTGATTTGAGTGTTGATCAAAGTATTTTACTAAAATTCGGCATCACTATATACATAGTCCGGACGGATAGACTATTCCGCATGAAACTTCATCTTTCCGTTGGAGCTTTTTCAAGTTTTGCAGTCAAGATTACATTTTCTATAAGGGTTGACATCGTTGATTTTCTGAAATTTAAGCAAAAATAGTGAATTTTTCACTGACGCGAATTTCGATAATAAAATTCAAAGAGTTGAAATCGTTGTTCGGGTGTAAGTCTTTTCATGATGAAATGGCAATGCTAAATGAGAAAAATTGAGTTTGACCGATGTCGTTTGTCACGCATGATGTGTCAAAAAGAAATAAACACGAGAAGCCAAAAAGAAAGAAAAATTATCCAATACAAGACAGTTTTTATCAAACATCTGGCAGATTCAATTTTTCGGCAAAAATATCTTAGAGGGATGTGATGGATATAACTAATTATTTTGAGGTCCAAGAAATAGGGCTCATTTGCCAAAGACGGTATTTGGAAAATCGGGGGGATGCAATAGATAAATTAAAATAGTCGATTTGATTAGTAGAAGAACTAAGAGAAAAAATACTGTCCCAACAAATTGGTAAAAGGTGAGATTCATCAGTTTTCGAAAAATCTTTAAAACTACAACTTTTGGGTTTTGGTCTAGAGTAATATTAACAGAAAAAAAAATTGTGATGAGAACCAATACCAAGAGAAAATTGATTGAAAAACCAAATGGAATTATCAGCAGAAGTGATAACATGCTCGATGAGCGAATGTGAACCACCAATTGCGGTTGCGTGTGAGTAATCAGGTGCATCAGTATCAAAGACCGAAAGATTAATGCTTTTTAAGATATTCAAATAGTTATAGGAAAAAATGCTGTATAAGATAGCAGAAACTTTTCACATTAAAATGACTTCAAAAATATATGGAAGGCTACTGACGCCAGGTGTGAATTTTATGTTGCTCATGTATATAGATCATGATCTCAGCTACCATAAAAACATACATCCAGGGTAGTTACAGGGGGGTTTTTCTAACACTTTTGTTAAAAAACTGAAAACATTTCACATTAAAATGACTTCAAAAATGTATGGAGTGCTTTCTACAATGGCCATTTTTTTGATGTTGCCCTGTGTTTGCATAATGATGGTTATGATAATTCTATTATGTTTTGAGAGTGCTTACACTATACATTCGGAAATCGTTTTTTAAAGAAAATTAACTTTCATCGCTTCAAAACGTTTAAACATACTGTTTCGGTGACACCTAGAATAGAATAGAATAAGTTAATTTCATTAATTGTTCAATTACATTTATAATTTATAAACAACATTTAGGCGTCATTTCTATACTAACATATTTGCTGCGCATTTAGGATTATTCTAGAAACAAATATTTTGGTATATAAAGGCGCGCGTTGACGTGGAATGCTGAGTATTATTTTAAACGTGATACAGTGAAGGTTAAATAGAAAGATTATTAAAGTGATTATTAAAGCGATTATTAAAGTGATAATTAAAAAGTGTGTTATAATTGTAATAATTAATTGTGAATTTTGTGTTGTATAATAAATTGTGTTGTGTAAATAAAATTGTGTGAGTTAAAAATTGAAGCAGTGTATTTATTCACAATCCAGTGATTCGAACCTTGATTGACAAGGCAAAATCGTAACAATTGGTGACAGCGGCGGGATTGTGAATAATAAGGAAAATGATTCTCTACGGATTAAAGCTTGCGCAATTAAAAGAGCAACTGACACGGCGAGGTTTGACCAGTGAAGGCACAAAAGCTAGTTTGGTGGAGCGACTACGTGAGGCCATGGAGAAGGAAGGTTTAGATCCAGACGTGTATGATTTCGAGGAGGAAAAAACGGATGAGATCAGTATGGATAAGAAACAAAAGGACGTACAAACGGTGGTCGAAACAACGCAAAACCCATCTGGAAGTTTCAATTTTTCGCAGTTGATGGCTGCTATGAATCAAATGATGGGACAACAGTTAGAGGGAATTAAACAATCGAACCAGGATATGAAACAACAGATGTTACAAGTGGAGCAACAAGGAGCGGACATTAAACATCAAATGAAACAACAGATGTTTCAAGTGGAGCAACAAGGAGTGGACATTAAACAGAAGATGGTACAAATGGAGCAACAAGGAGCGGACATTAAAAACCAAGTAGAAGTTGGTCAAAAGAAAACGGACGAGAAGTTTCTGGAGTTATCTTCTACACTACACGGTAAAGTGGAAAAACTGCAAACAGAAGTACACGCAGAAATTCAAAATGTTAAAGGGACGGTTCAACAAAAATTTGAATCGGTTAAACAAGATTTTCAAACGGAAGTTAAACGTCTCGAGAAGGAGCTCCAAGATGTAAAAGTGAATGGAACGACACATCAAGTGATTCAAACGGTTAACGCAGTTAAGATAAAACCACCAACATTTGATGGAACAACATCCTTCAGTATTTTTAAGTTCCAATTCGAAACGGCGATTAAACAAAATCAGTGGACTGAAGAACAATGTGTTGCAGCATTAATTGTGGCTCTTAAAGGCGAAGCGGCAGAAACACTACAAATCATTCCCGAGCAGGAACGGAACGTTTACATGGGAATTATGAAGGCGTTAGATCGAAAATACGGAAGTGACCACAAACGAGAAATCTATCGCATGGAATTGAAGGGTCGATACCAAAAAGGAGGAGAATCGCTACAGGAATTTTCATCGGCAATTGAGCGGCTCGCGCATTTAGCCCATTCAAATATGTCGGCCGATTACATGGAGCGAATTAAAATAGATGCATTCATTGACGGTATTCGAGATCCTGAGACGCGCAGAGCGGTGATGTTGTCACCTAAGGCAACTTTCACGGAAACCATCGCTTGTGCGTTAACAAACGAAACTGCGCAAACCATCATCAAACCAGCAATGAAAATTCGTCGAGTGGAGATTGATTCCAGAATAGACACTGCGAGGGCTACGCCAAGGTTTAGAGATGGAAGTGGCAGGATTAAATGCTGGGTATGTGATAGAATGGGTCACATCTCACGGGACTGTTGGGAGATTAAGAAGAAACGAGCAAGGTCGCCATCTCCTATGAAGCGTAGATCAAACGAGGAGCAGATAGAATCCAGAATGGAGAGTCAGACGACAGCTGAGTCGTTAAACTAAAAAGAGTCAGTTTGAAGGGGCAGAAGCTGACTCCCACAACCGATTGCCCCATAACCTCCATCCATGTTTCGAGAATAGCAAGGAGCGGTGACAGCTTAACAATTGAAGCCGATATTGATGGGAAGAAATGCATGATCACGCTGGATACGGGAGCAACTCATACGATTGTCCGTGAGGATATTATCGATGGAATTATGGAACCAGCTAATGGAATAAAGTTACGAACGGCGACTGGAGCAAATTCAGCAATAAAAGGGAAAAAGGTCGTAAAAATAAGGATTGGGCGAAATCACTTTCAACACGAGGTGCTGGTTGCAGATATTGTAGACGAAGTCATCTTGGGGATGGACTTTATGAGAACGAATGGCTTCGTGGTGGATGTTGGACGGGGTGTATTAACCTACGATAATATCGAGTTGCCACTTCACGTTAGCGCCGTTATAGGAGAAACGAGCAGGCAAATTATAATGGATCATCGAGAGAAGCTGCCACCGAACTCGGAAACAATAGTATGGGCAAGATTGGAGGGAGGTTCTGGGCCACCCAGGTTGTGGGTTGTGGAAGCCAATGAAGCGGAGAGCGGAGCCAGAGAAATTATGATCGGGAAAGTTTTAGTGAAACCAGACAACGATAATAAAGTACCAATTAGGACTCTAAATCTCTCGGATAAGACGAAAACCATCAAGAAAGGGACAATAATCGGAAAATGCGAAGAAATATCTGCGATTGTGAAGTGCGAGCAGAAAAATCCGATTAATACGACTAACTCGCAAGGGCAGAAAGAGGTTGTAGAACAACTCATGGAGAAATGGACCGAAGATCTTACTAAGGAACAGAAAAATTTGGCAAAACAATTGCTCGAGCGGTACATGCCAATATTCTGCAGTACACCGGACAATAATGGAAGAACCACAATTGTAAAACATCGAATAGATACAGGAGCAGAAATGCCGATTCGCCAACCACCCAGGAGATTACCATTGGCAAAGCAAGGAGAAGTGGATCGAATGGTAAAAGATATGCAAGCAGCAGGGGTAATCGAAACATCAAGCAGTCCATGGAGTTCACCAGTGGTGTTAGTCGAGAAAAAGGATGGTACCATGAGATTCTGCGTGGATTACCGGAAATTAAATGCTGTGACGAAAAAGGATAGTTACCCATTGCCAAGGATCGATGACACGTTAGACACATTATCGGGTGCTCGAATATTTTCAACATTAGATCTGCAAAGCGGCTATTGGCAAGTGGAAGTCCAGGAGGAAGATCGTGAGAAAACGGCATTCAGTGTGGGTAACGGATTATGGCAATTTAACGTTATGCCATTCGGATTATGTAACGCCCCTGCGACTTTTGAACGGCTAATGGAGCGCGTGCTAAAGGGATTACATTGGAGGACGTGCCTCGTATATTTGGATGACATCATCGTTATGGGCAAGGATTTCGACGAGCATTTAAGGAATTTGGCAGAGGTTTTGGATCGGATACAAGCCGCCGGATTGAAGCTAAGCCCAACGAAATGCAAACTATTTAGAACGGAAGTAAAATATTTGGGTCATAAGGTAACAACCAATGGAATCCATACCGATGAAGACAAGATCGCAGCAGTGAAGGAATGGCCACGACCTAAAAACTTACATGAATTACGGAGCTTCCTTGGATTGTGCACTTATTATAGACGATTCGTGCCAGGATTCGCCAATATTGCAAAGAGTTTACACGAGTTAACCAGGAAGAACAAGGCATTCGAATGGAAGGATGATCAGGAAGAGGCATTTGTGGAACTAAGACGTCGATTATGCGAAGCACCAATCCTGGCATACCCTATACCCAACATTAAATTCATTTTGGACACCGATGCAAGTAATGACGATATAGGAGGAGTATTATCACAGGCAACAAATGGTGAGGAGCGAGTTATTGCATATTACTCCAAGATGTTATCAAAACCGGAACGGAATTATTGTGTGACACGGAAAGAGTTGTTGGCTATAGTGGAATGTGTTAAGCACTTCCATAAGTACCTCTATGGCCAAAAATTTCTTCTACGGACGGATCATGGAGCTTTGCGCTGGTTGTTACAATTCAAAAATCCAGAGGGACAAGTAGCACGTTGGATCGAACGTTTGCAAAGCTACGATTTCCAAATTGAACATCGGAAGGGAAGCGCACATGGAAATGCCGACGCATTATCAAGAAGGCCATGTCCCGTGGAATGCAAGCATTGTGGGCGTGTGGAGGGTAAGGAAAACATCATCAATATTCGACTTATGCAAGTGCTACCTGATGAGGAATGGACTGATGAAATGATCAAGAAGGAGCAATTACGGGATGCTGACCTGGCATTCATCATGGAACATAAGGAAAAGGAACACCGTCCCACATGGAGTGAGATAGCTGACAAAACTCCCATTGTAAAAGCATATTGGGCTGAATGGGATAGCCTCCACATAGAAAATGGTTGTTTAAAACGAAAGTGGGAAAGCACGGATGGTAAAGTAAAACAATTGTTGGTAGTGGTGTCAAAAGATCGGATGGCGGAAATCCTCAAGGAGTATCATGGAGGAGCAAGTGGAGGTCACCTAGGGATTAATAAAACATTAGCCAAAATTCGACAACGTTTCTACTGGTCCGGATGTAGACAGTCCGTAGTAGAATGGTGTCGAAGATGTGACCAATGTGCGGCAGTGAAGGGACCAGCACGAAAAAGCCGTGGAACCATGAAACAATATAATGTCGGGGCACCATTTGAGAGAATTGCAATGGACGTGGCGGGGCCATTTCCGACCACCGAGAGCGGAAATAAATATGTGCTAGTAATAATGGATTATTTCAGCAAATGGCCGGAAGTGTACCCCATACCCAATCAGGAGACAACAACAATAGCTGATGCCGTGGTCAACAATTGGATTAGCAGATTTGGTGTACCGATGGAAATTCACACGGATCAAGGAAGGAATTTCGAATCGGTGGTATTTCAGGAGATATGTCAGATGCTTGGAATCAATAAAACAAGGACGACGCCTTTACACCCACAGTCGGACGGTATGGTGGAAAGATTCAATGGCACATTGGAGGAATATCAAGCAAAAGTTGTGGAAAGGAACCAACGCAACTGGGATCGACATATACCAATGTTCCTGATGGCTTACCGATCAGCGGTACATGACACAACAGGAGTGACACCAGCTAAAACCATATTTGGGAACAATCTGCGATTACCGGGAGATTTAAAATTTGGGGCTGTTCCATCAGCAGCTCTATGCGGACAGGATTATGTCGACCGAATGAAAGAGGAACTCAATGAAATACATCAATTTGTACGGGAGAAAATTCGGATAACAAGTGATCGAATGAAAGCTCGATATGACATACGAGCAAACAATCAAGGCTTCGAGGAAGGGCAATTGGTATGGCTTCACAACCCGCAACGGCAGAAGGGATTATCACCGAAGTTGCAACCAACATGGGAAGGCCCTTACACTGTCATTAAAAGGTTGAACGACGTGGTTTATCGCATACAGAAAGGACGGAAAGGTAAACCAAAGGCATTTGGAGCGTTTGGCGCTCTACAGAGGAGGTGATCTGGATCCTGTTCGGGACGAACAGGCTTAGGTGGGGGGTAGTGTTACGGTGACACCTAGAATAGAATAGAATAAGTTAATTTCATTAATTGTTCAATTACATTTATAATTTATAAACAACATTTAGGCGTCATTTCTATACTAACATATTTGCTGCGCATTTAGGATTATTCTAGAAACAAATATTTTGGTATATAAAGGCGCGCGTTGACGTGGAATGCTGAGTATTATTTTAAACGTGATACAGTGAAGGTTAAATAGAAAGATTATTAAAGTGATTATTAAAGCGATTATTAAAGTGATAATTAAAAAGTGTGTTATAATTGTAATAATTAATTGTGAATTTTGTGTTGTATAATAAATTGTGTTGTGTAAATAAAATTGTGTGAGTTAAAAATTGAAGCAGTGTATTTATTCACAATCCAGTGATTCGAACCTTGATTGACAAGGCAAAATCGTAACAATACATTTTCTCTTCTTTTTCATAAATTCTCTGATTTTTCATAAAACTTTCTGCTGAGAATTTTTAATTTGCATAAAAATATCAAAAATTTTCTGCTGGTCTAAAAAAATATCAGCAGAAAAAATTTCATTTTTGTGATAGTGATGCCTCTAGCAGTGAATAGCAAAACACATTTTTTCTGCTGGAAATTTTCTGCTATCTTATACAGCATCAGGAAAATAGGTTTCTTAAGAAATATCAAATTTGAAATCAGCAAAGATGAAAACCTCATCGAGCGTACGGCCTCTTGTTCGCTGAAGGTGGATTACAAACCACACCCAAAATACATTTACGTTTATTGAAGAAGACATTTACAAAAGGAAATTCAAAATCAGACATTGGCTTTTGACAAATTAAAGGTGTTTCATTAATATACATGGATACTCTATACGCTTGAACAAAATGAATTCCTGTTTGTTTGTTTGTTTGTTCCGAATGGACGTCTCAGCCGCTCAACCGATCGCCATGAAATTTTTACCATGTACAATTTGCATATATCCAGAACCAAGCTTACGATATTTTGGAAGGGGCTGGACTCCGGGGTCTAGGGGCTGCGGTACAAATTGTTTCGAAAATTTTAATTTTCTTTAAATTTTTCCACGAAAATGAGTTTACGGGGCTGGTTATATGAAATTACTGACATGTTCGAATTCGAGGGACCCATCCCTGGATCAAATATTAATTTTTACATGTATAGATACCAATATTTGATTATTCCAAAATGACTTCTCAGCCGCTCAACCGATCGCCATGAAATGTTTACCATGCAAATGTTGCATGTTTTGGAAAGAGGTTATATGAAATAAGAGACATGTTCGAAGTCGGAGGGTCCGATCTTGGATCAAAAATTCATGTTTACATGTAAAGATACAATTATTTGATTGTTCTGAAATAACGCCTTAGCCGCATGAAATTTTTACCATATATATGTTGCATGTTCAGAACCAAGCCCACGATACTTTTGAAGGGTCTAAGGGATGTGGTACAAATTTTTTCTCAAATTTCAATTTTTTTAAGATTTGTTGACGGGAATGATTTTAGGAAAGGGGTTATATGAAATTAGTGACATGCTCGAATCCGGAAGTCTGCCCTGGATCGAGAATTCATTTTTACATGTTTAGAAACAATTATTTAAATGTTCCGAAATAGTGCCTTAGTCGCAAATTTAGATACCAAAAAGGATATCTAGCATGCGATTGTTATACACAAATCATACCTCTACTATAATTGATTTAATTATTCAAGTTAATTTTATTAATTTAAATTTAAGACAATCTTTCATCACTTTAACTGAAGACAAATCTCTGAACACTTATATTATCCATACTAATAATCCATTTTTACTGGTTTGACATGTACTGTTTAGTGATATTCTATTTATCATATCCTGTTTTGAAATGTACCATAGTCAGCGAGTTCTAATTTCCACATAACTTCAGAAATAATTAACATTCTATTTTAATCAACTATTGCATCCAGCGGCTTTTAATGAAAATAGTAGTTTCATATACTAAACACCAATAGTTTATTACTTTGTTGATTGTTTCATAAAATCAATTCTAGGAAAGGTACTAAAAAATATTGTACGTATAAACTGATTTACTTTGAAAAGTACTAGCGTTTTATATTTGAAAATAGCATCTTCTACAAGAAACATCCTCGGATTCAAATTATGGTATGTGTAAAATTGCCTTAGTTTGAAAAAAATTCTTTTGTTTTTCGAAATGTCATTTTCAACCACAGTTCGCGGTAAAACGTATCGAAGTGGACGTAGTTTTAATCGTTTTGAATAAATTAATATTAATTTGTGTTTCGGATGCCGTTGTTCTCGATTAGTTAGCTATATTGAAATAAAATAATTGAATATACATTCTTATTAGATTTAAGTTTTCAGTTTATAAACGTGTTAATCTATGATTACTTTTTGATTTTGCTAAATTTGAATAAAATTTGATTTTGCTTAAAAAAAAATCCGTAAAGACATTTTCAAACACAGTTCGCGGCGAAACGTATCGAAGGGAACATTAAAATCGTTTTGATAAATTAATACTAATTTCTGTTTTAAATGCCCGTCATTCCTGATTAATTAGCTACAGTACATCTTCTTCTAGAGCTAATGAAACAATTGAACAGCGTGAAACACGACTTGTAAATGTTCGAAGCAGGATGTCTTCTTCTAGAGCTACTGAAAGCATTGAACATCATGAGGCCCGGCTGAAAGTGATTTAAAGTTAGCAGCATTCAATTACGAGAAAGACTATGATTACAATGTTTCAATTGGGCAAATGGAAAACATTTGTTTGTGTTGTCATGCTTTAAAGTTTCACAATGAATCGCTTGGAATGTGTTGTTCAAATGGAAAAGTGAATTTGCCTCCTCTGGATGATCCACCTGAACCTCTTCTAGCTTACGTCTCCGGAACTACTGAGTTATCCAGACATTTTCTACAAAATATTCGAGAATACAACTCATGCTTATATACCTCCCGTGCAACGCCGGGTAACTCAGCTAGTTGAAGATAAAAACGTTTCCGAGAACCGGATGATATCAACTGGGAGACGATTAAAAGTGTAACAAAGTTCGTACCAACATTAAACATGTTGGACCTAGTACGGAGCATTGATTTTAACAAAACCGAGAGTAACGAAAAACTACCGGTGGGCAACGCGCAACATGGCACATATGAACACAATACTTACTTGAACAAATAACTAATTTAAATAACTATAATTTTCTTTCAGACACTATGTTTATGGACCCCAAGCATCGTACGACCTTAAGTGTCAAAATTTAAAAACAATTAAAGGGCCAAACGATACCGCCATCAGAAAAACATGTTTGAGGAGCGATATTTATCATTTAACCAAATCCTTCAAACTACAATCCGGTGGAGAAAGCCCCAAAATTAGATTTTTTTTGATTAGAGGCAACATTTTTTCAAAAGCGGGACATTTACAAATAAAGTGAATACAGTTATCCATCCTCTTCAAGGCAGTCGTCACACAAGGAATATTAGAAAAGCCGCATTTGTTGTAAATGAAGGTCAGAGAGCATTCTTTGTAGAGGACGAAGGCTAATAAATAGATAGATAGATTTATTATCTGTATACACAGAATAATATATTCGCAGAAAACAGCGAGATTTAAAGCATCAAGCGAACAACATGTGTCTGCTATATCAGGTCGGTCTGGAACACCGTCCAGATTAGCCCTATACTCCAGTATGATCGTAGATCATGTGAATGAAATAGGTTTCAAAGCTGCACCAAATCAGAAAGAGAGAGAGAGAGAGTCGTCGACGAAAATAACTATAGCTAAGTTAACTGTATAAAGTAACACTAAAATATTTTACGATATCAGACCTGGCACTACACTATACCAATAATTTTCCCATTATTTAATCCCGTTTTATTTCATGTTATTTATGTATTTAAATCCGTGTTGTCCCGAACAGAATTTATTTCTCTTAATTAAAATTGATAACTTTGAAAATTAAATTTTTATGATCAGCCTTTCGGAATTCATTTAAATTAACTTATTTGTAGTGTGAGTATTTCTTGATTTTAATTTTCAAAAATCACTTTAATGGAAAGACGGCAAGCTTCGATCAGACGGCAAAGGAAGCAGGCTCAGTACTTATTTGCTCCATGAGTCGAAAAATTCCTTTGCTACCGGTATAACGAAATACTGTTAGCTGCTACTATATAAACAGTGCGGAATTTTTATGGCATACTAATAATACTACTAAAAAAACACATTATTATTTCTTTGCCCCCTAGAAGTTATCCAATGGCAAAATAATATATACATTTATACGATCGGCTTAATTTACAACGATTTTGGTCAACCACATGGAACATAAAGCCGCACATAAAGTTCACTAAACCATAAACGCCTGTAATTATTATTTTTTGACTAAGATTTGTTTTTTCATTTCATGTTGGTTATTTTGTCGGTTGGCAAAGCAAAAATAAAACTACTATACAACCTAGATCCAGCTGGTATAGTTTTATATGTGGTTACCATAAATTATTATATATCATTTACAGTATTGACCCAAGTTGTTTATATAAAAATTCACAACCATGAACCGCGTGTTAATTAAAAATATCGATTCTGTTTTACTATATGCGGGATGATTTTGAACTTTAAACCAAAACGGTACTAGAGCCTGACACTTCAGTAAATAAATATATGTATATTTAATGCTATATGCTTGATATATGTATATATAAAAAACACGTACCGAGAGAGTGGCATAATAATATAATAAACGTTATGTACTTACCAAAATAGTCTTTGGCCGACATGCTGCTTGGCTGTGAACTTGTTACAAAGCAAACCAAAAAATATTTAATTCTAACGATGTTGTGTTTTGTACACACTAAAACTATGCAAATATTTTTAATAATAATAGTCCATTAACTAAACCAAACCACACAAAATATTTTTTCACTTCACACATAAAATAAAAAGTCACACAAATTTAAATACAAAATGGCTTCACAAACGCGAGTTCGAGTATATAGAAAAAAAATTATAATTTCATTTAGTGGTTTGTATTTTTTGTATGAAAAATTAATTTTTTTTCTACATTTTGCTTGTCGTTTTTTAAATCGTTATATACGTATGTATATGAACTAACTGCACATATGTATATACAGTATTGTAAGTACATAAATACTACTCGCGTAATTGAAGCACATATTAAAAGAAAAAGCGCGTCGAAATATTCAGTAAAGTACAAGTATGTACAATACGAGTACATACTTAAATGTAATTAATTATATTTTTTTTGTAGTTTACTCGGCAAGGCGGCAGTTTCCGTATATCTGTGTACTGTATAAATATACTTGCTGGACTAGTTAGTGCATAAATAGTTAGAGAAACTTACTTAATATACATAAATCGTAAAGGCCAAAAGTTTAATAGTAAAAGTTGTGCAAGTGATCACTTGCTTAGTATATAAACTACTTTGTGCTTTTTGTTTTATGTATCGATCTCAGGTTTACACTCTACACGAATATTTTTAATTCTGAATACAGTAAGTGTATCGATCGACATAACGTACTTGACTCATGTATGTGATGTTAGCCTAAAAATAGCCCGAAAAAATAGAAAATTGTATCCTTGCTCCAACTTTAATATCAAAAAATTTATAAAAATTTAATTATCCTAAATTCTCATTCCGGAATTATTATATAGGTGTGCAAGTAGAAACTCTGCTTTTTTGGCAAAATTCAACTTTATTGAAAATATAATTGTTACAAAGATTAATTATCGAAATATTCGCCAATATACTATCTATGGTCTTTGGCCAGTTATCAGGTAGATGATGAATGCCTTTGCGACAAAAATTTGCTTTTCAAATATGATGACATCGATCTGAATAAGTGGTAATCAGAGGGAGCCAAGTCTAGAGAATACGCTGCATGCTGTAAAACTTCCCAGCCAAAGGAGAAAATGAGTTCTTGGCTTGATTTTGTTGTATGTGGACGAGCGTTGTCGCATGTAGCAATATCACCATCCGCTTTACTTGGGCCGTAAATTGTATTTTTTCCTCCAAGGCATCACTTAATTTGAACATTTGGGCCGGTAACGTTCAGCTGTACCAGTGTGACCAGGTTCCAGAAGTTCGTAGTAAAAAACTCCTTTCCAATCCCACCAGACACATAGTAACACTTTTTTGGCATATACATATTTTCATAGTTAATGCACAAATAGCATGAATATTTTCAGTTTTGCAACTGATGTTGATGGCTGGCCTGGTTTACTGATGTATTTCGATACTAAATAAGTGTAATAAAAACACGTCTGACTTGTACAATGTTCGAGACCGGAAGAGGCCATTTATTTATTAAATACTTTTGACATTCACATAAACAATACACTGAACCTAACTATACAGATAAAGGTCTATTCACACCAATAGACCCAGTTTGACAGAAAAAGGTCTATTCAGACCGACACTTTCCTTGAATAGACATTGCATGAGACCAAGTTGTTTCGAAAATGTAATCTGCTTGTTGCTTACGATTGCTTTCGTAAGTATGTGTACTAGCATTTCATCAGTTGGTTTGTATTGAATACTGATGAAACCATTATCGATTTTCTCACGAATAAACTCTGATTTGATTTCAATGTGTTTAGTACGCGCAGATGATGCACCATTGACTGCCAATTGTATTGCGCTTTTGTTATCACAGTACAACACCATCTGTTTTGATGATGACGGCATAAGCTCGAGATGAAGTCGATTGAGCCAAATTGACTCCTGTATTGCACATACCATCGACATGAATTCTGCAGTGGTTGTCGCAAGTGCAAAAGTGGGTTGACGTTTTGATCCCCAAGAAACAGCTGCATCCTGCATGATAAAAACATAGGCAGTGGTCGATTTTCTTTTGTCGAGATCACTAGCCCAGTCTGCATCACAATATCCTCTGATTTCATTCGAAAATTTCTCATAGACCAACTTTTTGTCGATCGTTACTTTCAAATATCGCTTCACGCGCTTCACTGCTGCCCAATGTGCCTTTCCAGGATCTTTTATATATCGACTCAACAGATTTACTGCATAGCAAATATCCGGTTGAGTTATCTGCGCTGCGAATAACAAACTACTTATTGCTTGTATATATGGTACGTTTGACATCTCTTGTCGTTCATCACACGACTTTGGACACATGCTCGAAATTTTCTGATTTAAATCCAATGGTGTAGCAATTGGATTGCAATCACTCATACCGAAACGATTTAGAATTTTCGATATGTACTGCGACTGGTCAATTGAAACTGTACCAGCTACCCTACGCATTCCCAATGCGGACGAAGCATCACCCAAATCTTTCATCTCGAAGTGTTTACATAACTCGTCCTTTAATAATCGTTCTCAGATTTCGTCATTAGAAAAAATCAATACGTCAATCAATAGTAGATGCATTGGTCGCCAATCGAACGTTTCAGGCAAAATTTAACCAGCACCCCATTCAGTTTCTCGTTCCATACACGACTTGATTGCTTTGAGCCGTATAACGATTTGTGTAGCCTGCAAACTTTGCTCTAATCATTTGTAACATTCAGATGTTCCAGCAAGCTAATAATAAGATCGTGGATTCTATGTTTGGTTAGTGTTTTTTTTATTTTTGTTGATTTTCTCACTCCGTAGAAAAGCACTCAATCTATCGCCCGTAAGTTGATAATTTTTAGTATAATTGCATAATTTGAATATCGTAGGGTAGATGGTGATGATCTTGGTTTATGGCGATATTTTTTTTTTTTGTTTTGCTGATGGCAATAAAAAAAAAAAAAAAGAACAAGACGAAGAAGGCCCGTAAAATTAATTTCCAATAATTTTTGTCATTCGCTTTGAAACCTTGCACATAATATATTATCGTATTTAACAGTGCAGTACAGTAGTGCAGTGACACAGTTAAAATTAAAACAATAATTGTAGAACAGCGTTTGCTAATTTAAACTGTGAAATTATTGTGTTTTTACGTACATATCGCGGATAAATAATTTGTTGCCAACGGATTATATGCAATAAATACCACTGAAGACAAGAGTGTTTTGCTGCTTGTTGTTGTTAACGATAATTAATCGTCGCGGAAGGACAGGTAATATATATTCCATTTTTCTTTATTGCGATATTTAGCTTTGCCATTGTCAACTTATGTTATAATTTTTTTTTAATTCGAGTAATGTTGGCTTAATAAGTAATCCGTTGTCGAAAAAGTGTCATTTATTACTCTCTTTTACTTTGTATAGTGCCAAGTTAAAGTGGAATATAAAACTACCGGCCACGCCTTATACGGGGTTTTTCCGCGACAGTTGTTTTTACCGGATTGCTATCGTGACTCGCAAGCTGCTCGAAACGATCGTAGCTAATATCAACGGACTAGGATATTTACAACTGGGAGCGTTTATCAACACGCGCATTCGATCACTTTGGTTGTGCTCAGCGGTATTCTATAAATATTCGCGGGGTATAAAATTATCGGTCATACAAAAAAAAAAATAACGGAGTCGATCTTTGTCATTACTACACGTACTAGATCATCATTATCACTAACGGATCTATATAATATAATCAGCTAAGTGGATCAAAATTTATTACGTGGATTACCCGCCACAGAAAGTATTTATTTATATATATTATATTCATTATATTATTTTTTTTTGCATATTATATTTATTTAAATTTATATATGTATATATAAACATATAAATAGTCATACATAAGTATGTCTATTTAATTACTTCTATTTCAAGTCTGTCTGTACCAATATTTTGCATGCTATTTATTACTTATATTATTACTAATGTTTTATCATACATTTATACCATATATTAAGTGACGTCTTATGATTAATAAGAAAATGGACCGCGGATCCTTATAATTTTTTTTTTCCTCTTAAATATGATTTTTCTCTCTATTATTGCTACTTTTATGTATTTATAATAATATACTGCTGTATATGAATATTGTGTAAAAATTTAATTGTAAAGCTGTTATACTAATAATTATTGATATAATGCTAAATTGTTGATTTCATTAGTGTATTTCTCGATCATCGGTGTTTATATTTTATCGGTATTTGATTTTATTGATGGTCCAGATTATGTACTTAGCTTGTTCGAATATCACGATGTGTAGATAAACTTATTCTTTTTAGATAGCATGGGCTGACACAGAGTCAACTGTTAATGGGGCAAATCAAAATTATAAGCATGATTGTGTCAATGGGGAGGGCGGAGGCTCGTGGTCTGAAACATCCTTGACCACATAACAGTAAAACATAAATGGCTATAGTGACTAAACTTAGTACTTTGTTAAATAGTGTAAGCGATTCTCATTTACAAATTATTTAATTTTTAATCAATTTATTTCAAGGACATTTGTCAATCAATAGTACAGTGCAATGTGTAAAAATGTCAATGTGTAGTATGTAGTAGTGCAGCATTTCCAGTTTTCCGTGGTTGGTGACAAGAACTACGCCCACCTTCTTTGCTCTAGCCGGCAAATGTGCTGCAAGTCACTGATGTGTAGAACCACGGAGAAATTCTGTCAACGAAGTGATAAATATCTGACCAACTTGTTGTGTTTCAGTCGCACATTGGTTTGCACTAAGTCGTTTCGTTACACATTGATAAATTCTTCGGGTTGACACATGTATATTTCTCCCTTCAGTTCGCCGTTGAGAAAAGCTTTAACTGCATCCATTTGACGAATGTTTAGATTGAATTTCGCTGCAACCGCCATTAGGAATCGAATTGATGTATACTTTACAATGGGAGAAAACGTTTCATGGTAGTCGACGCCATGCTGTTGCGAAAAACCTTTCACTACCAAACTCGCCTTGTATCGCATAACTTTACCGTCTGCAATGCTCTTAGTTTTAAACACCCACTTGCTTTTAATCGATATTTTGTCACGAGGTAAATCGACCATAGTCCAAGTTCAGCATTTGGACTCGACAATGCTTCTGCAACGGTTTCAAGATCACCTCCTATAATTTCCTTTGTCAAGAAATTATAACATATTGTATCCATATTTCAGATACTATAGTGAAATGGCAGTGTGAAGTTTCTGACAAATTGACAAAAAACCTTATAACAGGCAAAATGTGTAAGAGGAAATGTATCACTCACAAATTAAGAATGGTATACTTTTTAAACATAAATTGTAATTAAGAACAACAAGATAATTAAAGAAAATATGGGAGAATATATTTATCATTAAAATCAAAAATTACAAAATATATAATTATGTTTTGAATCATAAAAATTGGAAAATTCAACCATTCGAAGGCCATTGACAAGGCATCGTAGAGATGTCTAAGTAAATCGAAGTATGCCATCGTGTAGTACTGACCCTATTGCATCTTTTGTAGAAGCCAACATAATTATGATTGCCGTCGAAGCATAAATTTTCTATGTTGGAATTGTAACAAATTCCATGCTCATTTTTAATCATGGTAATGGAATCCGTTGCAGACTCACCTTCGGTTGATCCACGCAGCTTTTTCAGCCGGCTAGCTTTCAGTGGCTGGGGGGGGGGGGTATTTTGTGGACCGAAGGAAAGCTTGATTTTGCTGCATTGTGTTGAGTTATTGCTATTAAGATCGGTTACTGTTTAGAGTAGAACATCGAGATCACACCCAGTGGAGATTAAGGAAGCTTATTTACACATTTAATTCAAATTAAGACACAATAAACAAAATTAATTTCATTGTATGAACTATTTTAAACAAATAAACTTTATTCGATATCCTTCATAAAGACATTTATAGAAATATTTAAAATTTAAGAAAGATTATATTTTATGATTTAAAATAAACGTAGATATGACAGAGCATACTCAAGCCATTGAAATTATTTTAATTTAACTCAGAAAAACTTAAAACTAGAAAAAAAACTATAACTAAACAAGAAAAATATGGCCATAAAATAAATCTATAATGAACTAAGCTAAAGAAAATATTTATTGAAAGGAATTTCGTAAAATTATTATTTAAAAAAAAAAAATGTTAATATATATTTTAGTAAATAATACGTAAGAAAAACCTGGTATGTACTCGTGTAGATAGCGAAGCGTTGCGGATCCGTTCAGCTAGTCCCGTTGATTGATGTACGTAGTAATTAATTCCATTTTATTGATATCGTACGTATTTGATAAGTTATTTATATCGTACGATTATATAAATATCTTGCTACTGTATCACGTATTATGGACTATCCACCAGTCCTATTACATACACATTTCGTATTATACAACTATAACTGTCCGTGATATTATAAGTACTATCGGTGATATCAATGTAACTGTCGTATATAATGCGGTTTAATTCTTTATTATATATACTATATATGATTTATTAGAAGATTTTAGGTTTATTGATATTTTATAATAAAGTTTTTGGTTAATTTGTTAATTTAAACTTTTATCATTTTTGAAATTAACTTGCACATAATTAAGATAACTTTGAAAAAAAACTATTTTTGGGTGGAATTCATGCGGTACTTTTGAGTACAGTTTTATTGTCTCATAGTTTTTCACTTAAACATGCGTTTAGCACAAAATTATTATATTCGCATCATAGTTTGTGTTTCAGTTATTTAACACACTGTAAATGTATTGTGCATTTTTTTCAACGTCTTTCAACACCACATATTAGTTTATTAATTTTTTTTAACATTTTAGAATTTTATACATAATATGTATATGATTATAAATGTTTATTAGCACCTCGAATTTATTAAATATTTTTTTATTATATTTTATAATTATTTCCGATTTTACAACTTATAATCCGATGCGGCACCTTTTAATGTTCTTTTTCAACTCCTCGTTTTTGATCATTTTTTCTTCGTTGGTCCAGCTCCATACCAAAACATACCATCACGATCAGCTGTTAAGTCTAGTACATTTTGTTTTTCTTTCAATTATGCAATTCCTACAGTAGCTTAGATATATGTTAATATTTTGCTAAGCCAAATTAAAATAATAACTTGTATTATGTCATAAAATGCGATTGATTGATAATAAAAAGGTTTTAATTGGATTTCTAGATAATTAAATCTAAACATTAGAATAGGTTTACGTTACAGAATCATAAAAATTCGAAAATTCAACCATTCGAAGGCCATTGACAAGGCATCGTAGAGATGTCTAAGTAAATCGAAGTATGCTATCGTGTAGTACTGACTCTATTGCATCTTTTGTAGAAGCCAACATAATTGTGATTGCCGTTGAAGCATAAATTTTCTATGGTGGAATCATAAAAATTCGAAAATTTAACCATTTGAAGGCCATTGACAAGGCTTCGTAGAGATGTCTAAGTAAATCGAAGTATGCTATCGTATAGTACTAACCCTATTGCATCTTTTGTAGAAGCCAACATAATTGTGATTGCCGTCAAAGCATAAATTTACTTACATAATTTTACTAACCCTATTTATGCTTCGACGGCAATCATAATTATGTTGGCTTCTACAAAAGATGCAATAGGGTCAGTACTACACGATGGCATACTTCGATTTACTTAGACATCTCTACGATGCCTTGTCAATGGCCTTCGAATGGTTGAATTTTCCAATTTTTATGGTTCAATACATAATTATATATTCTGTAAATTTTGATTTTAATGAAATAATTTTAATGAATTTAAATAAATATATTCTCCCATATTTTCTTTAATTATCTTGTTGTTTACAATTAATTACAATTTTTGTTTAAAAAGTATACCATTCTTAATTTGTGAGTGATACATTTCCTCTTACACATTTTGCCTGTTATAGGGTTTTTTGTTAATTTGTCAGAAACTTCACACTGCCATTTCAGATACGTTCGGAAGTACGAACTTCTATGCTGTTTCTACAGCCTCATCAGGAACATATAATTCGTCGCCATCACTGCCTGATGTAACGTTACTCTCGGATATGTCATTAACGCTATTTTCAATAGTTAAATCCTTCACTTCAGTTTGATCACCAGATTTCTCAACGACAATGAAAGATTCAGCATCACGCATGCTACCTGAATTGATATTGGCGTCAACTTCATCTTCATCACTGGTCAAGTACACTGCCGGCGAAAAAGAAGAATTAGTACTGACGCATCTATATGTTCACCTTCGGATTTGGCTTTTCAGGAAGGCTTAACTCCATAAACAAGACATCTCTGCTTATCACAACTTTCCTAGCTGCCATATTGCACAACCGATATGCTTTCGATTCATTGCTATACCCAAGCATAATGCAATCAGTTGACTTCAAGTCGAGCTTCCGCCGTTTTTCCTTTGGCACATGTACGATCGCTTTGCATCCAAACACTTCGTAACATGGTCAAGTCTGGTTTCATTTTGGACCACTATGCCTCTGGTGTAATCGATCGCTCATTTTTGCAAGGTATTCGGTTTATCAAATACGCTGCCGTTGATAAAGCTTCCGCCCAAAATTGTTTACTCAAACCGAAATCAATTAACATATACTGAACTCGTTCCATGAGTGTTCTATTGATACGCTCAGCAACACCATTTTGTTCGGGTGTATATGATGCTATTTTTTGATGTACAATTCCGCTTTTCGCTAAAAAATCGTCAAATTGTGATTACAATACTCCGTTCCATTATCAGTACGCAGAACTTTGATTTTTCTTGAGCACTGATATTCGATAAGAGCTTTGAGCTCCAAAAAAAAACGTTGCAAACTTGACTTTTTTCTTTCAATGGAAAAACAAATAGTTTTTTGCTGTAATCGTCGACAAATGTAACGAAATATTTCGCACCAAAAATCGAGCAAATTTTCAGCACGATTACCAACATCATTAAATGAAGCACGAGATTGCTTCCCTTTAATGCATACTGTGCATGTGTTGTTGCTTCTTTGGTCCCAATTTACACCAATTACTGCGCCACACACCTTTTTGCCACTCAATGCCGTTTCAATCATTGAAGTTTCGTTTTTAATTTCATAGTTCGGCAATACACAATTCAGCCGATACATATCATTAATTAATGTCGCTGTTGCTATTTATTTTTTGCGCTGAAAGTTTTGCAATTTTCTTTATCAAATGCAACACGATTGCCGTTTTTGACCATCTGACTTACAGAAATTAAATTCGCGCACAAACCCGGAACATATTGAACGTTTGTTAACGTTGCATTTGTTTTTGACGATCCATTCAATAGGGTTATGTTTACTTCACCAACACAATCGATTTTCAATATTTCTTTGTTCGCAACAACAACTTCTTTGTTTGACGGAATTTTGATGTTTTTATTAACAATCGACTTAAATTTTGTCATGTGTGCCGACGCACCTGAATCAATGAACCAATCATTTGAATTTGAATTATACTCCAGGAATGTATATACAAAAAGTTTTCATTGTTTTTAATTTTGTCCTTTATTTTTGGACAATTTCTGGCGAAATGTCCCGTTTCACCGCAAGAATAGCAGTTAAACTTGAAATTTGTTTTCTTTTTGTTTGAACGATTGATGTTCCACCTTGTTAACATTGCACTATCACTGTTTTTTGAGTCGTATTTCACTCCTTGCAATATAGCTATGTTGTCACTGAATCTGTTGTCAATTTTGTTGTTGAATTTTTAACTGCGCCATTACAAGTGGTTTGTAATCATTAGGCAGCCCAGCCAACATTAGTGATGCGATTATTTCATCGGTTATTTCCAAACCAGAATTTTTTACTTTAATCGAAATCATAACCATACGATTCAAATATGATTCCATCGAATCGCAATCAGACAGCTTCAATTGGACTAGCTCTTTCAGCAAAGTTACTCGTCTATACAAGCCGCTATACATTGAACCTAACTATACATAATATAAAGGTCTATTCACACCAATAGACCCAGTTTGACAGACAAAGGTTTATTCAGACCAACAACCACCCCATGATTTTCTGCGTTTAGGATTATCTTACAAAATCCACTTATCATCACACGTAATGTTTTTGTACAGAAAATTATTTCATTTGTACGGAGAAAGCAAATTCATGCAGATGACAATTCTTCGGTGTTGGTTTTCTTCGGTCAGTCATGAGGAACCAAATTTCCTTGAGTAACTTCTAACTGTTCTGCAAGCTCTGACACGGATTTTTAACCAGCATAACTTTAAGTTCTTTGTCTTCAAATTGTTTTACTGCAATTGCAAACCACTTTTTTACTGTTGATTGACTCACGAATGTTCACTCAAAGTCTTGAGCAGCATTTTTTGTCATTTGAAAACAGAATATAATGCAATGAAGTAAATGTTGCTAATCGACATCCATCTCTTAAAATTGATGAACCCGGAACGACAGCTTGTAAATGACTGAAATGACTGAAACTTAATATTTGTACATGATTACATTCATAAAAACCGCAATGACTAAGCTATACATATAAATAAAATGAGGAATTGGTAATAGAATTAAGTTTCCGCCGTTCGACAAAAGATGGTGCCACCATTAAGTTATGGACATCTTCCACATTATATTTTTTTTTTCTTGTTAAAATATTGAGTTTTGAACCGAATTTGAATGACTGATGGTTGACTGTGGTTTTGTAGGTTGTTGTAGAAATTGGTAATAGAATTAAGTTTCTGCCGTTCGACAAAAGATGGTGCCACCAGTAAATTATGGACATCTTTCACATTATAATTATTTTCTTGTGAAAATGTCGAGTTTTGAACCGAATTTGAGTAACTGATGGTTGACTGTGGTTTCATAGGTTGTTGTAGGAATTGGTAACAGAATTAAGTCTCCGCTGTTCAATAAAAGATGGTGCCACCAGGAAGTTATGGACATCTTCCACATTATATTTTTTTTCTTGTGAAAATGTCGAGTTTTGAACCGAATTTGAGTGACTGATGGTTGACTGTGGTTTTATAGTTTGTTGTATTAATTGGTAATAGAATTAAGTCTCCGCCATTCGACAAAAGATGGTGCCACCAGTAAGTTATGGACATCTTTCACATTATAATTTTTTTTCTTGAGAAAATGTCGAGTTTGAGCCGAATAAGTGTCATTTGCTGGAACTTTTGATTTACTTCTCTAATTTGAAGAACCTGCAGATCGAGACACATCAATTGCTTGTAGAAGCATATGGTGAGGTAGCCTTAAGGCTGTATGATGCTCAAATCGTCAAAAACGATGTTCAGTAAAAATCAGTTGTTGAACATAAAATATTACTAATTGACCTAACTCTTTCTATAGATCAACTTAGGATGAAATATTTTACATCTAAATAGCGAAAAATGTTTGGTAACAAGGTGTTGAGAAACATAAAATCGAGGGATTAATACATGATTATCAAAAGGAAATGTAAACTTTAGACTGTGTGCCTGAGAGCGATTTTTTCGACTACAATTGTCGACTAAACTAAATTAATGAGTAGTCATGCTATTAGCCACCAGGTTTTATCATTTAGACCCCTGCTGAGGTTGCTTGGCTATTTAGTTATCATTTTTAGTTGTTTTTTTTTATCGTATGCATCGATATGCATAGAAATATGTCTAAAAGGAAATAGAAACGGAAGTAGAGATTTGCGACAGCACAGTCATTAAATTAGTTTAGTCTGCAATTTAGTCGAAAAAATCGGTTCAGGCACATAGCCTTTTACCGTAGACAGACACAAACTACATAACCTCGTTATTTAGATTATTAAGTTATTTCAGCCTGTCTATCTGTACACGATTTTTTCAAAACAGATATATTAAGTTTTCATAACTAGATAAATGCGATCTATCCCGATAAATTAGGTAGATTAGCACAACTTGGATTTCTGTCTGTCACCACAATTTATTTATTACGATTATTATAATTCAATTTTCAATGTAGATAAATGAAAATCCAGATAAATTTTGTGTCTGTCTACGGTATTAGTTTAAAAATATTAAAAATTTTGATTTTTTTTCGATCGAGAATTGATTTGTTTTACGCTGCAATGATGATTATCTTTGTTTTTAGTCCCTAGATGCCCAAATCAAGAAATAAAAACTGTGTCCCAGATAAGTGATTATTAATTTATTATTATATGCACGGTTTAGATCAGCAACAACGAAAAATAAAAAGTTTATTGATTAATATAATTTAGTAAGCAAATTATACAAAATTTTGGTTCTCAAATTTATTAAAGAAACAAACCAGTTGCTTAAGTTTTAGGGGCATTTAAATATCGTTGTTACGGTTAAAGTCCAAAATCGGTAAATGTCCGAAATTTTATTTTTTTAAATTCGTTTACAGTACTAAAAACCAGTGGTCCAATGGTTACGAAATGTTTGACAGCCAACCCTTCTACATCCCGTGGCTATATTTATTCACCATCATAGGGCTAAGCTTCATGAGGGATTAAATTAGCTCCCACGAGCCCATGAGAGTTAGTAAAGCCACCATTTCGAGAATATAGGAGTCTCATTTCATAGATTTCGAGGCTTTTGCCGTAATATCGATACTAAAAAGAAATTTGTTTTCTGAGTACCGAACAGCTTCAGAATAGGTTAGGTTAGGTTAGGTTAAAGTGGCTGCTACAGCACACTTAGGCCAATAGTGGCTCATTGTGGTACCACAAGATCCTATCTCTCCTTTACTTCTGCTGAAACCATCCAGAGCTACTTATATATAGCGTAAAATATCTCGCGAGTTCCGAAAGGCTGTCCATAGCGTACCTACCGTCCTTTCACAATAAATAGCCATTTTTTGAAAAAATGGCGGAGACTTACCCAATATATTTGTAGTATTATACCAATAGGAAGAGGAAAATTTGTTTGATCATTTCGTGCTTCGTTTAGAATTTTAATTGAATGGTATACGCTTGGTGGACATTTGTCAGCTCTATTCGTTTTCAGCTATTATCTATTATGGTGACTTGTTATTGACTGCGGTTGTATGGGAATCTGGTGCAGCTCGATAATTGATTTGAGAAGGTTGAAATTTTTGATGATGGATGCGCTTCTTGCGGGTAGATAACATGTCTTCCGATGTTTATAGTATTGGTAAATGATAATTGCATGCTAAATATGTCAACTTTTAGTTGATTGAAAAAGTCTCATCTAATGATTCCGTCTTTAATTTTAGAGAAGTTGTCCGGGACATTGTGAAAATGGTGTTGGACGTGATAGTTGTTCCTAAGGTTAGATCTTAAAGTCGTAATTGTACCTGCTGTTATGCCTTCCTGTATATGCGCCGTCACAGAAAGATACATATTTCTGCGATGGCGCATGTATCAGCACCCCAGTCAAATAATAAATCTACTTTTTTATTGATTTATGATTGGTGAGATGGTATCTCTAATTATCTTGTAGTTTGTTTCTAAGATTATTGAGTGGGGTCGATCGGGATATAATAATTTTGATAGTATATGTCTGGTTCTGTTTCGCCTAAGCCTAAATTTAGTAGACTGTGTGTGGTTGGTATTTTGGGTGATTGCTCCATCAGTTTTAATGTATGGTTTGACTAATGTTGGATATGGAAAAGTTAAGTTTCCAAATTGCGGTTGTTCTTGTATTTAGTTATAATTTTTTGTATAGATCAGTCGTGATCATAATCATCTAATAGATTTCGCGTGTTTAGGGTTTTTTGGTAATTTGTTAATTGTTCTGAAGTTAATATATGTTCTAGATTGTGTAACCTTGCATTTTGCTGCTTTACACTGCTGCTAAAAGAATGATAAAAATATATGTAATTACTAGTAGGTCGGTACGTCGGATTTGTTTTGTTCCTAAGTCTAAATTTCATGTGGCGGCGTCTGGTTTTATTGATTCTTAAATTCTAGTGGTTTAACAGCTCCAAGATTTCTTTCTGCAATGTAAGAAACTTTTGCGAATACAGCCAAACAAATTTGCTCAAATTAATTTGACCAGCTCTGCGAACGAGAAAATATTCATCATTCAACAGTTACAAAGTGCTCATATACTGGAACCGGACGGTCTAGTAGAAAGTATCAACCGAATTGTGATACCGGAGATAAACCGGACAGAAGGTGAAAACTTGGAGATATGGTGCTAAAATATATCCGCCATTCGATTTGCTCATGGGTAAACAGATGAGAAATGCTCAAGAAATAACACAACAAGAAGAGTTGGAATCTTAAGCAGCGGAGGTATTTAACCAAAAAGAAGTGGTCCTAAATTGTAAGAAAATTACAATTTAGGACCAATTCTTCTTGGTTGATATATTACAGCAGCAGAGAAGAAATGGGCTAATTTTATACATTATGAGTCAATCACTAAGTGCTGGAAAGTCCAGTTTAGCTGAACAGTGAAAATCACATCGACCTTTTCCGAATCTATTGTAACAGTCGAATTGAGTCTGAACGTCTTGCCAGTTCCATAAAGTGATGTGATTTTTTTCCACTGACAGTTGAACGCTTTCTTAAGTGACTCGTGGTCTCCCAATATTTTGATATCATTGAGGAAGGCAAATGTTGAGCAAGACTGTGAAAGTAATTCTGGGGATTGGTTAGCATGGAAGTATAGCAGGGTGGAATCTATAATTTTATTTTATGTGCTGTGTAACAGAGTCGAGAAACGCGCGTTTTGAGATAACAATTTAACGAATAAAAAAGTCACCTCGGTGTAGTGAGCTACAAACAGCGTCATCAACATCAGTTGTACGCAACGATATGCTCTGGATGGAGTTCGATTGGACGCAGAGGTGATAAACAATGTCATGTTAACTTTATGTCAAAATGTCTTATGTTCGAAATGTTACCTTAATTTACAATTTTCATGTCATTTCAGTATGTCCTTGATTTTTGGCGTTGTCTGTTCGTCCGTACGTCACATAGCACTTGAACTTATGTATATATTTGCTTATGTTCGAAAAAAACCTCGGAAACCTCCTTGGAAATGATCTAATTTTAATTCTAATAAGTGATATTACCTAAACATTTTAGTCAAAAATGGTATTGATTGTAACCAAATCACGGGTGTAAAGTATGTCCTAACTTTGTCCTAACCTTTTGAAATGAGTATTTATTGGTTAAACTCTCATTATAACGAATTTAAAAATTATAAATAATGTTATATGCAAATTGGGTATAAAGGTATCCTATATTACCTTTTTAATTGCAGAAAATATTTAATGACCAAAAGATGGTATTGTGCGTAAAATTAAATTAATATACAAATAAATTTCGAGATTCAACAAATATAGAAACTATTGATATTGAACGAATAAGAACTTTCTACAAATGAATTTTAGGGCATTGCCAAAGATTTTAAGCGAAATCCGAAGACGTAATCTTTCAAACACACAAAAACGATTAATGGTACCGTGATGTATATCGTTAGACTCGTTGGAGTGTCTCCTAGCATCTGACTAACATACAGCGAAATTCTATGATTTTTTACGGAAATATCTCATTTTCAGTTATACCATCCGTGTGATTTACGAGTATAGATTGAACGGCTTGCAGTTGGTGCTGGTATTAAAGTTAGAAGCGCTTTTTGAAACTAAGACCCAACGCAATTTATTTTTGGTGCTCGAAAGTGTGCATTCAGGGGCCCTATTATGAAAAAAATGCGATTTCGCATTTTCATACGATATCGCATAATTCAATATTGTCACATAATTCAATGGGGTGTGGACATGTTTCGTTAAACAATTCTTTTTGATATTGACGTTGTATCACCTTCTTCATCATCTTCACAGTTTATATTTAAATATAAGGCAACACAATCCATTTAATATTTTTATTTATTGATAGAATAAATAAATGCAAAAACACTGCGAATCGTTATAAAGGTTATAAGAATTGACAGATGTTGTAATGACATTAAAAAAAGTTCCCAATAAAAATTTCCCTTTGGGAAATACGATATGCGATAATCGCATTTCATAATACAAACGCAACGGGCGGATCGCATCCGCAAAATCGCAAAAAATGCGAATTGCGAACGGTTTCATAATAGGGCCCCAGCATATAAAAGAAAATTTTAATGGAACTAGGGTTTCGACGGAGCACTCTGTAGATTTGTTTTCCCGAAACTGATACCCAATGCAATTGATTCCTGGTACTCGAAACCTCATTTTCCTAGCAAATTTTATTAAAACCGTTCGACGATGATATAATTAGAACGGAAAATAGGCCCCGACGGTGGACCTTATAAACAAGTTTACCAAAAATTGAGACTAAGCGCAATCAATTAGTGGTCCACGAAAACCCACTCAGCAATTCCATCGTCTGACTTAGAAAAAAATAAAAACGGAACCCGGGCCACGCGCCTCGATAGTGGACCCAGTAAACGCGCCCAGTAAAGTTGAAAAACAGCGCAATTAATTCCTCTTGCTCGAAAACATAGATTCGGCAATTTTTATCGAAAATGTTTGAACTATAAAAAATAAATATGGAACCCGGGTCCCGACGGAGAACCCTGTAAATATTTTCTCCCGAAATTGGGACAGCACAATCGATTCCTGGTACTTAAAAACCGCCTATCAACAATTTTTATCGAAAACGTTTAATCTTAGAAAAAAAAATTAAAACGGAACCTGGGCCGCAACGAAGGACCCTGAAACAAAATTTCCTTAAGCTGAGATCCAACACAATCGATCTCTGGCATTCGAAAACATTCTTTGGGCTATTTTTATCGAAAGTGAGACCCGCGTCACGACTCGTTACCATTTAGAAGGCAATTTCATTGTGCTGCTTTTTTAAAATGACTTGCCTCTATTAGCGAAAAACTGAGATAGCCAGTTTTTACAAGCCTTTCTTGAGGCCATTTTTACACCACAAAAAGCGCTTGCCATGGAATAAAAGAGGTGATAATCGCTTGCTGCCAGGTCCGGTGGATCATCATGGACGTGTGAGAGGGGATTGGCGTTATCCTGGGTGGAACGCGACACCTCTCCTATTGGCTGATTATGGCCGCTTCTACTCGATTGCTGCCTTCAATCGGGGCAGTTCATTCCTTTTTTGGTCACCATTTGGGCCGCTTCGCTGGCCTTCGAACATGATAGTTTCCGCTTGATATTGTCGTACAAGACCCAATTCTCGACGCCAGTTACCACCCGCTTTAGAAATGGCTCGATTGCCTTCCGTTTGGCCAAGTATTCGCAAATGGAATCACGACCCATCTAGTTTTTGCGTCAACTCGTCGTCACCCAAACATCGAGGTTCTTTTTGAAGGACGACCTTCAGCTCCTGAGCGATGCTACGACAGCTGGCATGCCGGTCTACTTCGATTTCCGGGATTTTATCGACATTTTCGACGATAGGCATTCCAGTGCGTGGTACATTTTTAATACACAAATTACCAGAACGGAATCAACGAAACCAAAATTGCGCATAATTGGCTGTGATTAGTCTCGAGACCACAGACACCATTCACAATTTCAGCCGCCTGACTTGCGTTTTCGCCTTTATCGAAGCAAAATTGTAAAATATAGCGAATTTTCCTTTTGTTTACCTCCATCCTTGACACGGTTTAACTCACAACTGAAACGATCAATCAAAACCATGACAAAAGAAATTTTTAGTGCATGAATCTCCCCTTTCGAACGAGTACAAGTATTGTATAAAGCGACAAATACATCACGGGATATATGTCATTAAAGTCATCTTCCGAAAAAATAATGGATTTCCCCCCCAACCCATTATTTGTTCCAATAAACGAAAAGAGTTTATATGGAAAACGTAGAAGTCACATAAAAGCGGCCATTTCAAGAGAACCAGTTTCGGGAAAAAATTAAGGGGACCGTCAATTTATAGGAAAAGCTTAAGTCCGTAATTTCAATCCGCTCAGTCAATCTTTACGACAGACTCATAGAGAATTTTTTCAAGAGCAAATTTTAGATCATCGCTGATAAAACGAAAGGTACATCTGCAAAAATCTCAAGGTCCTCGATCGCAGTCTTGCTAATCACTCTAAAAATTGAGGCTGAAGGAAATTTTGATTAATCGCATTTTTGTAGTTAGAGGAGCCAAATTTCTTTCGCTGAGATTTTTTTGAGGCCTGCAAACAAGTAATAATCGCTGGGTCCAAATCTCGTATCTCGAGTATGTATATCTCGAGTATGGCGGATGCGGAAGCAATTCAATGTGAAATTCGTGCAATTTTATTATTGTAGCTATCGGCTTGTAAAGTGGTGCATTATTTTGGTGAAAGAGCAATTTTTCTTCTTCATTTGTGGTCGTTTTTCAGCGATTTCTTCCTTGCAATAACCCGATATAATATTCGCTGTTGATTTTTTTCCTTTCCCAAGATAGTCAAAAAATATTATACCATATGTGTATCCTAAAATACAGACGCCATAACCTTTCCAGCGGACAGCTGTGCTTTTGGTCGCTTCGGACGATCCATGTTTTATCCATTGTCATATACCGCATAAAAAATCCTTTTTATTGAGCTCAAACAGCTTCAAATAGCACACGGAATCATGATGCGTTATTATTGTTGACCCATTGTGAGCAAACGCGGTACTCACTTCGAACACAGCTTTCTCATGGTTATCTTTACAATGTCAGCAATGTCAGGTAACTTCACTTTACGGTCAACAAAAATATTTTCGTGGATTTTTTTATGTTTTCTGGAGTCACAGTTCATTTGGGCGTAAAGATCGTGGTGCATCATCGGAGGTTGTACGACCAAGTTTAAATCATTTACAATATTGCTGCTTGGTCAATAAAAAAGTCGCTGAATTGGAAATGATAATTAACGATTTTTTCACTATACCTTTATTTCAAATTTGTTTATATACGTATGTTCAAATATTACAAATATGATAATTCATTATAACGGGACATTAACTAATACATACTCATAATAAAATAGTCAGGACAATTTCAGGACAAACTTCACGCTCGTGGCACACGCGTGAAGTTTGTCCTAAATTTGTCCTAAATTTTGTTTTTGGAATTTTAGGACAAAGTTAGGACAAACTTCACGGGTATACCAAATCCGACTGTCTGACCAAATCCGAGCTATACACTCACAACCGACCGTGAATTTCAAGTTTGAGTATTATCGCCTCGCAAAATAATTTCAACTTCTGTTATATACCAGAATTATTTTATTCATTGAACAGATAATTGCTGCGTCCATAAGAAATGGGTTTCTGCTTTGAGCTTGGCTATGTTGCTCAGCAAGATGTAATTTCTCGAAATTTATCAACCGCCGATTATAAATACTATATTTCAGAGAACGACAAACTTTAGTTTAATTAATAAATTTTCAATATAATCATCCAGTACAAGTATGCCATCTAGTAATGAGCATTAAGAACTAATCGTCTAGTTATTTAGCCTATGGAATAGAGAGGCATCCAGTAAATATCATTGCTTACTGTTTAACCGATTTTTGCACAAACTTTATGCCTACAACCTTTTTTTCGCTACTGCGAGTAATCAATAATATAGATACGAAGAAACTTCCGTATTTAACGCGAATTCACATAAACTTGATTTATAAGTGGAAACGAAATTAAACAAAAATACACCAAAAGTTCTGTCCGCTGCCCGAAAGTAAAAATCTTACTCTGTGAAAAGTACAAGCAAATCGAGCTTATGCTGTAACTGTACTTACCTTGTGTAAAAAAATAATATCGCGGAAAAATTAGTTTGTAATGAACGATTTACATGTTCCAATTTGTTTTTCCAGTAAAATATGAAGGGTTAAGTATATTACGATTTTCGTTTGCGAGAGGAGCACGAAACAAATTCCAGTAAAATAAAATTTGATTTTTTTCTTTATAATTTGAGCAAATGTTGTTTACATATGGCTGACTCTTTTTTACTAATAACCTTTTGTTATTTGCGTGCAGCTCTATTTTTCTGTAAAAAATTAATTGGGAAAAAAAATTGGAACATGTAAATCGTGCATTAAGCTTTAAGATCCTGAATTATTTCGTACTCATTTTCAATTGGGTTACTCCAGAAAAGCAAAAATGCATTTAAATCAGACTATTTTTGGCGATAATTGGAAAATTCACTTAAGGAAGCAATACTACTGTAATTCTCTAATAATTATTAACATTTTATTAAGAATAATCTTCCTTAGTTTCTATAAGTAGGTACTCGTAGTTACTTATGTACGGCACGTTGAAAATAAATTAGATAAACTTTGATGGAAACCACTGGCTATACATTCGCATTAGGGGTCAAATTACAACGGTCTGTAGTCTTATTCATTACTGATTTTGTGGGGATCTACGAGTACTTATTTAAAATTAAAAAAAAGTTTGTTCTCGAATTCAAGAAGCGATTTTATTAACGGTAATTAAAATTAAAGGTAATATGAACTGCAAATGAAAAAAAACGTTAAAATTTTGGTTTTCAGATTAACACGACAAATCATCTTATTTACATAATACATTAATTCTTACTTGATATATAAAAAAAAAATATTTTCCCAGACATTGTTGAGTTCTACTTTAAATTTATAGGGACTGGAGGGAGGGAATTATACATATACGAGTATATAAGTACAACAATAGCTTGGGTAAATGTATATATACAGAAAAAACTCTATTTACATAAATTTCTATAATATGGCCCTACTGATAAGAACGACTGTAACGGAAGAACATTGTAACAACTTTTTGTATTTTAAGAACGAATATAGTACAAAACACTACACAGCACAAAAAAATATGTTTGTACATTTTTTAAATATAAAAAAAATTCTTAAATACTAAATAAATAAAAAATGACAATACAAATTGTTGATAACCGACTTTCTTTCTTTATTTCACCATCACAATCAACGTACACCAGTCTGAAGTTAGGTATAATTACTTATATCTATCTTATCGACCGTGTACAAAGTTTTTTTTTGGTATGTCAAATTATCGCCAATTAAAATCTATTCTAGTATTCATGAATTATTCTGTCCCAGTTGTGTAGTGCAAAAGTGGCACGTGGTTGACTTTTGATTCGGCTCATTTGTTTATTTATTTTTCTCGGCCAAGTTTAGGAACAAAATTGCGGTAAGCTTATATTTAATTTAATTAACAACCACTTAATTAATAGTGAGTTGGTCTTTTTATGTAAATTACATTATTTTGTGAATGAATTTTGTATTAAAGATAAAAATACAACAACGAAAGCAAATATAAATAAGTAAGCGTACATGTTTATACCGATACGTAACAAGTCATTTTGATTGTTGTTGTTGTATAGATACGAGTTTCATAATTATTTTAGAGTTGTCATTCTTGTATTCAAAAGTTAACTGTGGCAGAGATTATAAATTAAGGTTTCGCGGGCTCCGCGTCCTGTTACAAATTTATTGCAGCTTCTTAATTTAAAATCCTAACATTTGCAGAAATAGGGGAAAAATGCATTAATAATCCGATTTGTTGATTAATAATCTATAAAATTTAATGTAGGTACTTTATACAATCTCAATTATTATCTTCAACAAAGTCACAACAGTATGAGCTTTCGGCGTTATCGAATCCTGGAATGGTACAATACATTAAAACGTTTTATGAGTGTCGTGATTGACACGTATTTCGACACTTCATTATGTCCTCTATATCTAACATAAAATTCTCAAGAAACTTATCTGTTTAGATTGATGCTACAAGATTATAGGATGGTCCAATCTGTAATGTATATATGACTCCCAAAAGCTTTACCGTATTCTTCCCAATACATTATGATTATATAGAAAGTCCTAAAGTTTAGTCTTCTTTATTTTGGACATCGTTTCCTACTGATAAAATTTGCTCCTATATATGGAGATAATTAGTACCTGTTGGCTCATAGCATGTACACGGCTCATGTCAATGAACCCGGGTTCGATTCTCGGTGGTGACCAAACGAAAAGCTACGACTGAGTGTTTTTAATATGTCATTTGTTATATGTTCGTTTTCTTAATATTCCAAGGCAAAGTTATCGGTTGTTCCTCATAAATATTAAAAATATGAAAATGGACTAGATACATATGAGCCCATTACGCCATTTTCAACTAAAGGCTGGTCTTTGAATTGTATCACAGAGAGTGAACATAGTATTGTGATTTTCCGAGCAACTTCGAAGCTTTATTCGATGAAATCGGAACAATGTATTTTATTCAAAGTATTATCCTTAGCTACAACTTTTTCCCATCTTTCAGGCAGCATTTGGGGTCCGTGTCGAAAAAATTCCTCGTGGAGGCAATCCTAGAATCGACCCAATTTATGACTTCTTCGCGAAGTGCTGCTGGGCCAGGCCATTAGTCATCGACCGGAACAAGTGGTAGTCGGAAGAACAAGCTTTGTGAACAAGCTTTGTCGTGCTGAAAAATCTCTTTGTCATGCCTTTTAGCATATTGTGGGCGTTTAAGCTTCAATGCTCGGCTTCATTGCATCAATTGTTGTAGATAACGCTCTTCAGTAATGTTTCCGTTAGGCTGGAGTAGCTCATAGTAGATTACAGCATTAGCTTCTTTACCATGAATATTCGGTTTGAACGTCTCTTGGCTTTAGGCCATACGGAATCCGATTTTCAGAACCCCCCTTGTTTTGCACCATAACCATTGTCTTAAGACGAATCATGCTCCAATAACGCCTCCAACTCAGCGTCTTCAAACTTTACTGGTCTCCATTCACGTTCTTTGTCACTGGTGTCAAAATCGCCACTTTTAAAAAGGGCGGAACCAGCACTCACATGTTTTATTGATGGAACATGTTTCTTATATGCTTAACACAGCAATCGATATCCATCAGCTGCTATTGTCTTCAACTTAAAACAAGAAAAATCAGCGCTTTACTCAAATTGTGTTTTGTTGGCACAAAGGTTGACAGCGAAATGACTCATACTGACTTTTAGAGGGAAATGATGACGCTTTAAAATGAATATAGTTACAAGATGGCCTGGTGCGATTTAATACTAGTTATGCCATCTTTTGTAAATCCATCAAATCTTATTTGTACCCCCCAATAAATGAAAAATTCATAGTAGCTATTTATGCAAAAATCTGTAGTCTTCTATTAAATTATGTATTATGGATCAAAGCTAATAGATGAATACCATTCTATTGGAAAATTTAGGGCCCCTGGTGTGTCAGTAAACAAAATTTGTAAAGAGGTCAATTTGTTTATAGTTTTTCCGAACAATTTTCCTAATTATATTCCTGTTGGTGTTTATCTGTTAGTTTCGATCCAGAACACCTAAAAAGATCGCTTAGTATTTGGTAGAAGGTTTTCTGTAACGAGAAAAAATGCTTATAGGAAAATTTTTGAAAAATATCTCCTCTGGAGCAAGGTGACTATTAAATACTTAACTTATTATCAGTTGATAGAAACTTCTGAGTTCTAATTGTAGATTTCTATAATCTGAACATTTTCTGAATATGGAGCAAAGCAAGGAGCAGTTCCATTTTAACAGGTATATATATTTCCCACAGCAAAGTTTCTCAACTGAACTGAAATTCAACACGTCAATTTTTATCGATCCTATTTATAGAAACTCAAAAAAGCAGTGGAGTAATACATCGCACTGATAGTTTCTATAAACCTAATTCAATTCAATATTCCGTGGTTAAAGCTTTTACAAATGTATGCTTATTTTTGTTATAAGTTGCGGCCAACCGAGAAATGTATGTACATTCCTTATGTAAAAGAGAGTTTTGTTTTATTTTTCGGCTACTCAAGTTCATTAAAATAGTTTTGGTTTATTTAAAAGATGTTTTTAAAATGCGGAATTTCGCTATGACCCCTGAAAAATAAAGTTAGTCTTGTTGTGCACCAAAACCGTGATTCACCTATAATTATTTTCAGAACACTCGGCACATCATGAACTCTCAGCATTGGTTGTGTTTTTTTCGTTCAATTTGCCTTGTTGAATTACGTTCAACGTTCTTTGAATTTAAACGTAATGTTTTATTTATTTATGTGTGTGCGCATTTCATTTCAAACTTTAGCTGTCTGTGTCTAAGAAAATTCAACTTTCCTCCGTTGTTTAAGCAAAAAGCGAATTCCATAAAAATAAGAAATCTTGGTGTCTGGTATAAACAAATTTCTATGAAAAATCCGCTTCGATCAAAAAATCCGATTTCAGATTTGTTTAATAATAGGCCCCTGGTTGGTTGGAGTCAACCTAGTCATCGAACAATTTTTTGATAAGAACAGAAGTGCTGCTCAGCTAAGCATCTTTACATGAAACGGAATAGTTATGATATGCGGAGGGAGCAATGTCTAGTGAATATGGTTGGAGCGAATTTTCCAATTCTACCCGTCCAAGTATTAGGACCGTATACAATTTTGAGAGATTTTCTTGTAAAATTATGACTATATTTAAAAAAAAGTTACAAGTTTAATATTAAAAGTATTGTGCTACACTAGCAACTACTTCTCCCATTTTTCTGGTAGAATACAGGTACGAATCGCCCCAGTTTTCGGTATCTTCCTAAGAAGTGTAGCGTTGCTCAGTTAGACCATTCGTCACCAATTGAAACAATTAGGAATCAGAAGGTGCAATGCCTAGATAATACAGCACATGTGAAAGGAATTTCCATTTCAGCTTTTCCAAGTATATTTCTATTGACCTTGCAAGGTGTGCCGAACATTGCTATTTGGAAGAACACCTTTATCGTATCGCTGCTTGTATTATGGCCGTTTTTCCTTCCATGCTCGGCTCAATTGGATCAATTGAAGTCGCTACCGGTTGCCTGTGATGGTTTTGTAGCATAGCGTATCCACTTTTCGTCGCTTTTCTAATTTTATCATTAAAGTAGTTGTTCACAAATGAAAAATCGCATTTTCAGTGCAAGTAGGCAGCTAGAAATTGTTGAACGATTGACTCTCAATAATTCTGCATCTTATTTGACACGGGTATTCATCGAGTTCCAATACTTCATCTTCGATCTGTTTCTGGTAGCCGTCACACTCCATGACTTCTTTGTTGAATTCAACACTTTTAAAGCAGTAAATCAGTACTCACATAAGTTTTCGAAAGTATTCGATTACTTTCAGCCACACTTTTCTTCAAATTGAAAAAGAGTAAAACTACTCGCAAATGCTATTTTGTTGTTACGCCATACATGGTGCATTGACATGAATATAAATATTTATTTATTCAAAGACTCTGTGATTAACATGTATGATTTCAGATTATTTAGTTTAAAATAAAAATTTAACCAAACAACTTTAAACAAAAAAAAATAAAAATAAAATTTTGATTTAACATTTAAAAATTTTAAAAATAGTTCTTCAGGATATTTTTGAAGTTGTCCTTTGATAAATTAAAGTCGAATAGGTCGTCGATGATTTAGACATCATATTAATGAGGTTGTTTTCTCCATAGTTTGTAGAATGGTGTTCTAGTGCTAAAAACTCATGGTTTCGAATGTAAGCTGAATAAGTGTGACCGAGCTAAACGTTACCAAAATTATATAGTAACGATATGCCTCCATGCAGCATATAGTACAGGCTACGGCCAGTCTTAGAAATCTCTCGTAATTAAAAACCCGATCCCAATATACTAGTTCTTGACAGGGATTGCATCATATAGCCTAGTTTTATCATGTTCCAAATTATTCGTTATCGCGCCCGTTGCCCATCCCGGTTGTTTTGCAGGCTTAATTCAAAGCCATCAATTGTCGTCAATAAACATGTCCAAAAAGTATGATTTCACCCTATTTTAGAAACTCATATTTGATAACTTCTTCATACCAATATATATGCACAGCATCACCTACACGAACCATAGGATATTTGGTTTCAATTCGTGTTGAAGCTAATTTCCCAGCTTCTGAACCAACCCCATTGCATGTATACGTGGCGAAACACATTTTTGGGTAACAGTAAATCGATCTGCCAATTGATTTTCGGTCTGACATGAAATTTCCATTCCTCATCGACCAATTCCGCATTATTCTTGATGTTTTAAGCCGAAATCACCTACTTTGAATCGTGATTAAGCATGTTTACCATAAACTGTCGAGAGCAAAAGATTTGTTCCGGTTGTCCTTTTCTTCAAAAGTAATGAAGTAAAACTGCACATAAACCCTGTATTTTTTCAAAAACCCATTTTCAATAATATGGAACTGATTGTGGTTTATACGCTTTGAACAAAAGTCACTCAACTAACCCTTAATTCATGTGCATTGGCCGATTGAATAAAATGCAAGGAATGATACTAATGACATCAAGTAGAAAGGTTGGAAATATATTTGTACACGAAATAGCTAAAACCAGAAACCTTCCCAAAATATTTCTTAGGGCTTTGGTGGTTGGTATTCGTTCGGTCATTTTTCGACCAATCATCTCTTGTGGAAAAATACAGAATACAAAAATCTACATTTTTGAGCGTAATAAAATTTAATCTCGCTTTTCTGGACAAAATACCGAAATGTATCTGATTTGATTGCTTATTCCTAGATTTGAATGATCGAAACCCGTTTCTTCAAAAATTTCCATTAAAATAAAATATCTTTAAAATCGGCTAAGAGTGGCAATCTCTAGCCTAGTTATCATAATAGATATTTCGTCGAAGTTGTTTTTCAGGAATCTTCGTTACAGATATGCCTATATAGAGTTTGCAAATTTGCTAGATTTTTGTCTCGCTAAGAATCATTTCAAAGTTCCATTGAGTGTTTTTTATAAAATGAGCGAGTCTCGTGATTTTTTATCGGTCAAGCAACTCGAATAAAATCCAGAGTATCGAATTGCTCCCCTGAAAAACCTTTGCTCACTTAGGCTTGTGCGAATGAGAAGGTTGATTTGATTGGAATAAATTTGGGATATTTTGTATCCGTGCCATACTCCTTATGCTATTTGAAAAGACACGGATATTATGTATTTCATTATCTTCTTACTGGAGCCAACTGGTTTCTAATTTTGAAGGGATGGCCAAATAAAATATCATACGAAAGATGAAAATTAGAGAAATTAGACGAAATTAGATCGCTTTTACAACGATGTCTCTGAAAAAATGTGTGTCCGATTTCGTTTTGCAACCGCACTGAATATGATACCTTATCGGCGACTACGTTGGCCAAAAACGTGTAGCCATTACTGAACACAGCTATTCCGCGATAATTACTGCTAATTATTCTACATATTTCCTTTTTTATCTATCGGACACATGCGGTGTGTTCGTCTATTCTATGGCGTTCTCTTTGGATCAAACCATCCTCACTAGCTATAGCTGGCTTGTAACTTTTGAAATTTTGATATGACGTTTCGCCATTCATTGTAAGATGAAACGGGCGTTGGAGTTATTTCAACATTGATATAGGACTGGTGAATAAAATGTAGGCATATCGCATCGACTAACAATAAATCCCAACTATTGACTAGCTTTTTTGGAGATTGCATAATTCTGTTCACGACATATCATCCTTGTGGAACACTAGCGTTTTTTCAAACGAATTTGAAGAGAAGACACTCTGATTTTCGAGGGTCGTTCATTAATTTGTTATAAATTTAATAACAAAGGGATATAAATTTAGCGAAAGATGTTTGCTTATTAAACAGCCATGCCATACTCCATCAAATGCCATTAAAATATCCAAAGACACAATCCTAGATTCTCAAAACTGTTCAATGCCTTGTCTCCAAATCAATGCGTCGGAAAAAAGAGCATGGTTTTGGGACAAGTCTGATTAGGATCGTCAGAACAGTATTAATTTAGAATGACCAACTTCCTCATGGATCCTACCACGGCCATCTGATAGGTCCTAGCTATGAATAAACCTAAATGGAGTTTAAGACAAGTGTGATAAGGATTGGGAGGGGTATACGTTTTAATTTACTAGAAAATCCGAAATTTTAGGAATTAAATTGACTGAATGGTATGACCAATTTTAAAAATACTCACTTGCTTATGGATCCAAGGTAAAACCAAATGATGCTTAAAGCAAGCTTTATGAAGGGTGATTGGTTTAACTTATTAGAAATTCCGAAATTTTTAAATTTCTATCTATAATATTGTATATTCTGTAACTTCATGGCCCAGATGAAGTTTGTGCCAGTTTGATTTCAAAAGCATTGAAACTAAATAAAGTTTTCCGGAACTTCAGAATAACATACTTGCCCATGGATCATTCTACGGCCATATTGTTACAAATTCTACTCTATACTCAAGGAATAATATTTCAGGAAATTCCACATGCACGTGAAATAATAATATTTTTTCTCAGGTTGCTGCACCTATTAAGCCTTTATCCTTCCTCTAGTAGAATAGAAGTAGATTAGAATTGTGTTGTGCCGTACGATCGCTAGGTGTCTCAAACCGGGTCGTTCCGTCTCAAAAAAAAAAAAAAAAAAAAACCTTTCCTATCCTTCCTATTGTTATATGAGTGAAATTATTAATAATTTAATATTAATTAATTAATTAATTATTAAAATAATTCAATTTATTATTAATATAATTTCAAATAACTATGGTTTCAGGAAATTATATTGTAAGTTGTGGAGTTGTAGAGGATTAAATTTATAAATATTTATATTATTTAGGAAACCGGTAGATTAATTAAGAATTAATTTCAGGAATCTTTAGGTGTTATGAAATAATATTTCTTGGAAATATTAGTTGCTGGTTGTGTAGATTAGAATTGTGGTGTCATTAGTTCATGAACTATTGGCTTTACCTAGGTATTTGTAACCGGGCTGATCTAATTAATCAATTTTGTTTAGGTAGCTGAAAAGTATTAATGTAGAATTATATTACAGGAAATTTCCAGATGCACGTGAAATAATAAATTTGTTTCCTCAGGTTGCTGATTTAGAGAAGCAGTTGTTGAAGACCAATACCATCGATATCCATTTAACCTATTAAGCCTTTATCCTTCCTCTAGTAGATTAGAAGTAGATTAGAATTGTGTTGTGCCGTACGATCGCTAGGTGTCTGCAACCGGATCGTTCCGTCCCAAAAAAAAAAAAAAATACCTTTCCTATCCTTCCTATTGTTATGTGTAAACAGGCTGTAAGAATAGGCCCGGCGTTATCCGGGACACTTGGCTAGCACTTGGTTCTACAGTCCAATCAATCAATCAATCAAATTCTACTCTATACTCAAGTATATCACTTGGTGATCGAGTTGTCGAGGTGTACACCACCAAGTGTTGTCAATCCAAAAGTGCAAGTTCAAATCTTGCCAGAGTCCATAATTTAACTGTACCGCAACAGAAAAGAAATTAAAAGTATTGGAGAATAAAGTTTGTAACTTTAAATCGCTTAGTATTCTATTTGCAAAATTCAGTTTGAATCCTTATCAAAAAAATTGGTAACATCTGGTGTCAGAAGTGGGATTTTGCAAATACCACCAATGGTTAAAAACCTAAGCATCAATACATAACAACCGTTGAGGGAAAAGCTGCTCAGCATCGGGTTTTCAACTAAACGAAATCTTCACCGACGACCAGACCATCAAAAGCTCCGCCGTTTAAAGTGAGGCAACCGGAGCGAAAGGGCAAAAACAAACAACCATAACGGTACAACCGCATACTACCGAACAGCAGAAGCCATCATTGGATATGGAAGACATGATATAGGCACTTTTGCTTCAACTAAAGGGAATGGATGTTAAATTCGATCAACTTCGAACAGAACAAGGCGCCAAATTAGACAAGCGAGGTGCAAAAATTGACCAGCATGGCAAACAATTTGCTGAGCTTCGTAAAGAACAAAATGCTTCATTGGCTGAACTACGAGTTGAACAAGGTTAGAACAGAAGCTCAACCAAATTCAGCATGCCCAAAATCTCCAATTTCAAAACAGAGTCTCTGAAGATGAAAGTCGGTGGCCAGTTCAATGAGTTAAAAATAAAATTAAGCAAATGGAAGCTCGCTTCGAAACAAATACCTCTCAAGCTATTCTAGATGGCCACCTAAACAAAACATTTTCAACCGAACAAGTTGCTAGAACATTAAGGGGAATTTTAAAGCCTCCGACATTCGACGGCGAAGTTCTATTCTAGAATTGGGTGCAGGGAAGCAGTTTTAGCTAAGATATGGGCAATCTCACGTCAGCAAGCTATGCAACATAATACGTGGGGAAAGTCTGCAAGTCCTGAGGAAAAGTAGGACGTGTTTATCAGTGCTTCAAGGACAACCATCGGAAACTTCATTTAAGAACGAACACTAGAAGTAAAACCAAATGTATGAAGTATTGGCGTTGGCTTTAGAATATGATGCAGCTAGAGCTAGTTTGGACACAGACACAACAAATTTGCGCTAACTGGATATATTATAAAAGAAGGAAGAAAACGATCGCGTTTCCCATCTCGATGTTTCCGATGAGAACAACTGGGGGAGATAAGAAGACGGAAAAGGCAAGAAACGCAAAGATATGAGGCAGTTGGACCGCTGAACGAGACGAGGAAAGGACGGCTAAAGTTTACTTTACGTATATACATCGAGAAAATCACGTAAGAAGTATAAATTTTTAAAACTTTTAAATGCAGGATTGTTTATCAACATTTTTTAGGAGGGGGAAGCTAAATTTTTCTGGTAAATTACCCCAGTTTCCGGTAAAATTTTCACTTAAAAAAAAATTGCATATTATTTTATTCAAAATACGTGTGTAATTTTTATAAAAATTTTGATAAGAATTGTAAATAGATTTTCGACAGTACAAGTAATTTTCCTAGGAAAATTTTGCAATTTTTCAAGGAAAATTTTGAAACGAATAAAAATTGCATTAAAACAAAATTTATATTTACAAAAAATAATTTGTTTAAAATTTGTCGCACTATCAGAAGAAGCGTTAAGAGCGATAGAAACTCTTTGGTCTGTGTCTGCAAGGTTGTCTAAGCAATTATTATTAATAAAAATAAAAAAAAATATTGAAAAAATAAAAAAAGTGAAAATTTTTCCGGAAAATCAAAAAATTTTCCAGAAAAATTTAAAAAACTGATAGTAAACAATCGTGCATTTAAAAATTTCCAAAATTTATCCTCCTTATCTTATGTTCTCGATGTATAAGAAAGTAAAATTACGCCCATTTAATAACCATGGGCCCCAGAAAACTAAGTTACACCAGTTTTGAGGGGTTAAGCTGGTGGAAGGGAGAAAATGCCCCAACAGCACCGTTAAAATCACGATGCAGTGGAACGGACACCGGGAATAAAATATAACCACATAGCGTTCAAGAAACAACGAAGACAAGAGGCAAACATTTGTTTATAGCTCGGAGAGTGCAAGTCTGCTCAAAGACAGTTTACGACCAGAGAAAAAGAGGGGGAGCCCAACGGAAGTTTCCAGTACGATTGTTGAGGGTGAATTCGGCACTGGATGTGATTGCTGTTGGGAGAGCGATCCACTGTTATAGTATTAAAATGACTGAGAAGGAGGTGTGCTGGAATACAGCGAGGCAGGGAAAGGGTCAGGGATATGATGAGTCAATTGCGAAAATCGCCCAAAAACCGGAGAAACGACAGCACGAGCGCCAAAAATAAATCAGTAGCGCAATTCGACCACAGTGGGAGATTTACCGATATTTTCCATTAGATGACCCATGGTACATTTTAGAAGAAAAATTTAGTTTCAAAAATTTCAGATTTTATTGAAATTTAAACCTCTGTGCCCCATATCCCCATCAATCTTGCGCGTAAATAGAATCTATTGGTAATTCTGAACATTTAATTTGTAAATTTCAGAATGCCAGTAAATATAAACTTCCTCCCCACCTCCCCACACACATCAGAATCGACCCAGTGGTTAATTTTGTTTTAATTTTTACACTTTTATCGATTTTTATTTTTCGGCTGGGACGCCATCACCTATATTTTTTCCAGTCTAGTTGGATATACTTTCGGCTACATTTAATAGTACTATGTTAACCTGCCTTTATTTGAGTTTAGTTACTACAGCCAATTGTTGTATCGTTGGTAATAATACTCGGTGCACTTTTATATTAATTGAAACACTGTTTTCTAATTATACTTTATTTTATTTTATCTAGTTTACAATATACGTGCGTTTACGCTCGAATTCAATATACAACAACAACAACTACGTATCCATTACGGAAGTATTTCATTTTTGTAGTACATAACAAAGTAGTATATGATAGCCATCTGTTGATCGGCCTCTATACTATAATACCAATGTTATATTTGCTATAATAAATTAATTTTGTCAACTCTCTGCTTTTAATAGGACCATGGAAGAAGTAACTGTTCGTCCGTCCACCAAAGATGATTTAACCGACATCATCAACCTGATCCAAGTAGGAAACCTATAATTTATTATGTGAACGAACATTTTCTAACATACAACAATTTTCATAATTCATTTAAGGAACTTGCAGATTTTGAAAAGATGCCAAACGGTCCCAAACTAACAAAAGAAAGTAAGTTTTCGGTTTATATCGTTTACATGCAAATAATTAAATTTTGTTTGTTGATTTTAGTTTTAATACGAGATGGTGGTTTCGATCAAGAGGACAAATCAATTCGCCCACTTTTCTACTTATTTGTCGCCGAGCTAACAAATAAATCCTCGGCCGATAAGTAACTAATACATAAACAAATCGTTTTTTTTATTTTACATGTTGATATTTTTATTTCTGTACCTGGATAGGCAAATTATTGGGTACACGTTGCTGTACGACTGCTATTCAACGTGGGAAGGGAAATCAATGTTTTTGGAAGATTTGTACGTCAAGCCAGATTATCGTAAATTAGGAGCCGGCAAACTACTATATCATAACGCTGTTGCATTTGCCTTAGAGAATGGGTGTAGTCGTCTCGATTTTCATGTGCTCAAATGGAATCCGGCGAAAACGTTCTACATTAAAATGGGAGCAACCAATCTAACTGAAATTGAAGATTGGGAATTGTTTCGTATGACCCACAAGGATATGGAAAAGGCAGTCAAAAGACCAGTCTAAATTATCTTTTTTTTTTTTGGATATAATAAATAAAATTAAATATTTGACATTAACAAAAGGCAAAATGACGTTTTGTTATCTTTCAACATCTTTTTTTTTTAAATATTAGACGTATGTATGTACATGCAAGGAAAATTTTTGTCGTTTGGTTTGTTGATAGCCATAAATCATATAGAGATCATTTTACTTTATATGCTCGTGTATATAAAATGTGCATATACAAAAAAAATTGTTTCTACCCTTAACCACAGCTCATCGCCGTCTTATCAGTGAGTAAATAATACAATATTTGATTTATTTATACTTTCTTATCTCTCTGTGTATATATAAAAAATAAAATTTTATTCATTTAATTCTTTTTAATTTTTTTTTTTTAATTTTTAAATAAATATTTCTTATCAATTTTTCTATGGATGAAAATTAAAATGCGAGAAAGATTTAAGGTCAAAGGTTTTATTATATGTTATACTTATTATTATTATTATTATTATTTTGTGTAAACTTGCTACAGTCGTTTCATTTAAATATGAACATTTCATTTTATTTTAAATTACAAAAATATTCAACTCATTAAGAAAATGCATTACAAATAATAAAAAAGATAAAAACTCAAGTATTATGACTCTATGGTAGTTCCGATCGTAACCCATCGATCATATATACAATCAAATACAACACAGAACCAAACAACAAAAACTAAACTAAAAAAATGTTATTGTACATAAAAACACTTAGTTAATTAGCCACAATTAAAATTAAACAAACGATCGGAATAATTTTATTGGCCGCACGAATTTTCCAAGAATTTCGATGTCATTTCGACTGTATGCTCGAAATGCAACTAAACTTTATATTACACACACGACCTAGCTAATTTCGGTTTGATACAAAATTTTATCAGCATACGGGGGATTGATAATGAATTTTCTGTTTCTTAGAATGACTGGTGGTTCGTGATAGAGTTTAACTTTTATATTATATAAAACACGATTACATTATCTCCTTATTTATCAAAAAAAAAAAATTACTTAGATAAGCTATACACAGTGTAATCTAAAAAGGCTCGATTCTTATATTACGTATGCTTATTGTGTAAGAGTAGCGATAGGCGTTAAGACACCGAGTTATCGCTTAGTGTTATAGTATTAAAATGCGAAAGCAAACGAGTTACTCCCGATTACATTTCGAACTATGTTTTGGTAAAATGTGCGTTCGTAGCTTGATTCTCTCCTTAAACACTAAAATAATTTAGATGTTTCGAATTATACAGAGTTCGGTGCTCGAAGGATTACCAACTTCACGCTGCTGTACAAACCAAACAGCTAATTTTTGACAAGCGTCAGTCTTATGTTGTTTACAATCGTCTACGGAAGCATATCGATGGCTTATTTTCAATAAGCGCTATCCCACAAATTCTAAAATTTTCAGAGAAACAAAAAATATTATTATCCTTAAACTTAATATATTTCAAAAAACCAAAATATTACATTTGATTAAATAATATTTATTCAATAAATGAAATAATAAAATAATATAGATTTTTTTAATTATGTGGGATAGAGTTAATTAACATATAGTAAAAACGGACTGCACGGAATTTTATTATAGAATGAATGAAATTCAACAGGGATAAATTTTTTTAGTTCGTGCAAATGATTTCATTTTGTTTGCTTAATATATAAACGTTTCGGATGCAGTTTCAGCAATTCAAATTGTTCGTAAGGTTTAATACGAACGGGCAAATCAGTGTAATCATCATCGAAATGTGTTTTGAATTGTACTGAGCCATTAGGAAGATAAAGCAATGCTCGTAGGTTGAAAACAGTATTTTCACCATTTCTGCAGCCAGATCTAATGTTAGAGAACCTTAAGTTTTTATGGTTGTAATTATAAAAAAAGTCGTGTGTAAGATATTCTACGTCGTAAAGCTGGCTAATGACTTCTCCGTTGACTTTTACAAATTTCCATGCCTCTTTTGTTACATTGACATAGTCGTAAGGTATACAAATTGACCGATTTTTAATTTTTTTTCAATTTTTGTGTGAACGCTATCCACTTCCATTTGCATGTGGCCTTTTTCCAGCTACTTTTGTTCAACAGACTTGTTATTAACAATAGAAAAATTCGAAAGTGCATTAGATAGATACTGATTTCGGTTTTGGTAACCACATCCATCAGAAAATATAACAATCGGCAAATCATCAGCCAGGCAATATCTCACCAGTGGTGAATAATACATGAAACAAATGAGGAGGCACTTAAATCGCCTTCACTTTCATTCTACCAAGTAGTTAGTATATTGATGATAGGTTAAATTGAAAACAGAGAAATTGTGGACTTGAAGTCTCTGCTTGTAATATATAGCCGAAGCGTTCAAGTGTGGGCATATCTTTACTGCTTGAACATTCATTGTAAACGTGTGCTGCTCTTTCTGCTCAGCTGCTAGTTTATCTGCTTCTTTTTCTTGTTTGGCGCATTTCTCATTATTACAGTATTCTTGGAACATTTCATCGGTAATTTGGCCTGTTTTATAACTCACACATATGTCACATTGGTCCTTTCATGGCATGTAAATGGACAGTTTTTCTTCATCAAACAAAGTCAGAAAAGTGAAAATTGATACAGGTTCCTCTTTGTCATTGGCACATTTCTTTCTATAGGCTTCAAAGACATCAGTTTTGGTTTTAAATGACTCAATTAAATATTTCTTTAAAGTATCTTTTCGGCAATAATGGCTTTCAACTTTTGGTAGATCTGTCAAAAACTTTTTAGGATATTCTCTTCGTTTACAATTTTTTATCTTGCAAGCACAAGATTTTGATTACGATTTACAAGTAATTACTGTTTTATTTGTTATTGCTTTCGTTGTTTCTAGCCATTTACGAACCATATCAATTTTAAGGCCCAAAGTATTGAGGAACATAGATGTGCACACGTATAAAATGTTAATTGATTTAGTATTAAAATAATTATATTTAATAAAAACAAAATGAACAAACCTGAAAATTTGAATTTCTTTTTTGTAAATCATAAACGTACTATCCAAGTCTTCGTGAGCTTTCACCAACATACGATATTTTCTTTTCTATGTACTTAACAAGGCTCCGAATATATACCTGCTTACTTTCCCAATTGAGTTCCCAAAAATCTTTGATTATTTGCGCTCTCTCATGTTCCGTAAATTCAAACAGCTTCGTAGCGATGACCGTAAGCATACAGTTGAAGAACAAGAAGGTCCCAACGATCTAACGCTGCGCATCATATTTTGCTTTATTTTACCTTGATTAAAGGTGTACCCTAAATACGAATCGCCAGCCCTTCTTTTCTGCTTAGATTGAAGTCGAGCTTTACCAGTAAACTGTCTAGTTCTTTTTCCACGATTTTTGTTAACGCTTTTATTTAATTGTTCTTCCTACAAACAAATTTGTGATAACAGATTTTTCTAGTGGCCATGAAATAATAATTATTATATTTACCTTAGGAATTTCATCTGTATTTTCTTCATGCTCGACTTTATTATTTACAAAAGTGTCCTCTATCTGAATCCTAACTGGAGCATCCCAGTGAAGAATCCTAGCCATTTGTACCATTTTTTTAGCTCGATCACTCATTTTGCGATCTTTTAAATTAACAGATTGAAAAACACTAAACTGTATTCCACAATCTCAACAATATCCAACAAACCCTATCACCAATTTACATTATTATCTTTATTTCTTTTTTTTATTACTTTAATTATAAATTAAAAATAATGCAAAATGGCTGCAGGCCAATAGTCGGGTTAAAGTCAATTTTTATTATATTTTTCGGTAAATTCATTTATTTTTCAAAAACTCTATGGCAAACTGATCGAATATTCTGTTCTAAATCCCATTTTTACCATAGTAAATGATTTACCCGACTATTGGCTCGCAGCCAATATAAAACTTCTAAGTAACCCCAAGAAATCTCTATTTCTTAAAAATAAGTGTTAATTTGCCTCAAGCTGTTATTTAATAACAGAATGAACGAATATTTAATTAAAAACTGTCAAATAACAGTGGGTTAGAGGTTATTATATTAGAAAATATGCATGTCGCTGATAGCGCTTTTATTTAAATGCGTGTTTAGCACTTAAATTACGTTCAAAATTTCGTAATAATTGAAATGTTAGATGGGTCAATAAAGAGATTTTCATCAAAAAGCCATTTTCGGAAAAATTGTGGGATATTGAAGATAAGCCATATAGATAGATAGATATTGTTTTACGTTACGCAGTTAAAAAAAGTTATCGAAATGGAATTCAAAAGTTTGTGTATCGGACACGTTACAATGATACTGGTAGCATCAAAATACAACATAGGGGTGCGGACATTCAAAAACAGCAAGAAATGGTTCGAAAGGTGAAGGGCAGAATTCAACATAATTAACGACAAATCGCAGTTCAATTGGCAAAAAATCTCAATGTATCGCAACATGGGGTGCATATTAAAAAATGATCTACGATTGAAGCCCTACAAAATCCAAAAGGTGCAAGATTTAACATGTTCGCCAAAAGTGTTAAAACAATTGTACGTTGGTTTTGGAGCTTGAGAATTTGGTCTTTTCTAATGAAAAAAATTTTACGGTTCAGCAATATGTAAACATATAAAACGGTTGTTTGGTTAGAGTGCAAATCAACAGACAATTTAGACCAGCAAGTTGCTCTGCGAAGCAAGTTCCCAGTGATGGTTCTTTATTGAACAGGGCGTAAAGCTAAATCAACAAATGTCCCTCGAAATGATTTGAAACGATGCTTTGTTACCCTTAAAACTTTTCAGCTTCATTTCTTCACATAAATGACCACCATATTCCCCGGATTTAAACCCAATGGATTTTTCCATATGGCCCATTCTGGATTCCAAAGTATTAACTAAAAAATATGAGACGGTGGACGCCTAAAAGATTGCTCTTCGCCGATAATGGGACAAAATACATCAGACCACCAGCGTGTGAAGCCATCTCGGAATACCAGCCGATTCGTTTGTCGATGATACCACATTCCCAAAGTTTTTGATGCGGCAATATACTTTTGCGTTTACATTGTATGCAGAGAAACTACTGTGGCGTCGTCACACCTTGTATCGAAATTCATTATATAAATTAATTAAAATTGACTAGCACCTGAATGGTTAGTTGGGTATAAACCAACTTTTTGTAAAATTTTCGTTCGAAGCTAATGTAAATAACAAAAAAAATAGTTTTAGTTTTCAGTTTTTTGTTTACAGTTTTTTTTTGAAGTTTTCAAATAAATTAAATCCAAAATTATCATTATCCAAATCCATTAAGAGGTACATATTTTGAAATGTAAATTTGTTCAAGTCCATTAAAAGTTAATGTGATAAAAGAACGAATCGCTGTGTCGAAACATTAGTTTAAACTAAACTTAAACTAAGGCTGCGCTCCAATAGTCGAGTAAATCATTTACTATGGTAAAAATCGGATTTATAATAGATTATTCGATCAGTTTGCCATAGATTTTTTGAAAAATAAATGAATTCACGAAAAATTTACTTAAAATTGACTTTTACCCGACAATTGGCAAAGAATGGAAGGTATCCACCAAAACCCGGAAAGTATGAAAGAGAGGAGTAACTCTAACCAGAAAGGTCGGGCGCCCTCATCTGAGGCAGGGGTAAGCGACACCATGGCATTGAAGCCAAGAGGAAGCGGAACCGCCAAACAGAAGAACGGATGATTGAGAGAGATCCATCCAGTGAAGCGACGGTACAGGAAGCGACGGGCGGCGTTTAGGATTCTGGAGAAACTGGCTGCGACACCTGAGGGGCAGGTTACAGTAGAGCAGAAAGAATCTGTAGTATGGGCTAAGAAAATTGTCGGCTGCAATAGGTCAGAGAGGATCCTTGACAGAGGCCCCAGGAGGAGCTTGCAGCGGGCGGCAATAAGCGGGCCAAAGTGCAAGCGGACATGATGTCAGGTGTTCCTAAGGAGCAGAAACTGAAGTTGTTTCGTGTAATCCTGAAGGAGCACGTGTTGATGCTAGCCGTCATTGACAGAGGTCTGAAAGATGGAAGCATCACGTCGGAGAAGTGGAGAGTAATGTACAATTTACTAAATTTCATATTCTTGAGGATCCTGAGAGAAAAGCCGGGATACCCCCCGTCCTGCACAGATGGGGGATGGCAGTAAGAGCGCGTTAAGTTAAATCCGTGCTCGGACCAGAGATCGGTCGATCTCTATAAAAGGGCAGTGACCGAGTTAGGCGAGGTGTAGCCGGGCGCGAGTCTTGAAGCAGTCAGCAAAGGGGAAATCCGGAGCAGGCCGAGGGCACACGTCTGCTAACCAACCGAGCCGGATAAGCCAGAGGAGGTCATTGAGACCATTTGGGCCAGTAATCCCAATCTCCCATCGGAAGGGTTTAGGATTGAGAAGCAGGAGAAGGGTAAGGGGGCTTTAGATTATCAATCATGCTGATCAATAAGCAATCCCTGGCTTCCTTGCTAGATCAAAGGGAGTGATCAACTTCGGTTTTGGGTCGATCACTCTAAAAGTTTATAAGAAAGATAAGGTCGATAAGGGCGCGGAAGGCCAGCCTGGGGGCGACGGCAAACGGACCCAGCAGAAGATGGTCAAGCGGGCCGAGGACGACCAGGGTAGCCGTTCTGAGATTACGGACGACGAAAGGTTGGTGAGGTGAGGTAGCCTCCTATCTATCTGGAGTCCGATGGGGACAACTCGTCGAAATCACGACGAAAGGGGGCTGGTGACCAAAGCATTGAGCCAGATGACACTATAATCCTGATGCACGGAGTGCAGGAAGAGATGAGTAAGGTAGACTACAATGGTTAATATTGTTCAAATAAACCTACATCACATCACATGAAGCCTGCCTCGGCAGCTCTCGTGCTCAGATTGACTAAGTCAGATGAGGACTTGGTGTTAATCCAAGAACCTTGGATTAACAATAACACGATCTGTTGCCTTAGAATGAAAGGGTATAAATTATTATACTCAAGCAACTCTGAAAAGTTCAGATCGTGTATTTTAGCGAAAAATCCACAATTTAGTAGCAGGGACGTTACAGCGGTGAGCGTTGAGGTTGGCTGTGAAAAATTATGGCTAGCCTCAGCCTATATGGATCGCGAGAAGGAGGTTCCACCAGATAACCTGGGGGAACTGATCCGGGAAGCAGGTCAGAGAAAGGTAGGTGTTATACTTGAATGTTATGCAAACGTTGTTACGACTGTGTTGTCGTCAACAATAACAATTTTTTTTGTAGAATGGATATCCTTTTTATTGAGTATACCCTCACCTGTGGTAAATGTTTGCGTATTCTTTTTTGGTGTGTGTTTTTGCCCATTAATGATAGTATGCGCGGCCTTGTTAAGTTTTGTTTATTTTTTAAAAACGGCGCTGTTATGAGAAGAATGACGAGGGAGCGAGAGCAATGCGCATCGAGTGTGTGCAAAGTAAAACGTTTTAGAAAAATGTTTTTCTTATATGCTTCTCGTTTATATCAATGCGAATTGATATAAACGAAAAACAGAGAAGAAAGACATTCTTCTAGAACGTTTTGCGCGTTGTTGAGGCGCGAGAATTTTTTTTTTTTCAATTCAGTCGAGTTTTGATTTTTGAATCGAGTTGGTAAAAGTAAAAAAAAATTCTTTTTTTTTTTAAATTAAAGTAATAAGAAAAATTAAGTTGTCATTTTGGGAGTCGATTTGTGAATTTGGGGATGAAAATAGTTTTAATTAAAAGACAATTTGTGATTTTTCATGGATAGTTAAAAATATAAGTTCCCAAAGAGTAATTAAATCAAAAAATATATATTTTGTTGATAGTTAAAAAAACAAAAAAATAAAGTACAAAAGCAAAAAGAAAATGTTTTTTTTAATAGTGATGCGGAAATAAAACATCTATTTTGTTTTTTTTGTGTTTTGGATTGAGACAAGGGTGGTGTATATGATAGCAAGAAAATTACACGGTGCTTAGGAAGCGAGCGGATACCATAAAACTGGTATTATCAAATTTATTCGGGCGGTGGGGACGCCGAAATTCAGTGGTGTTTGACGCCCAGCGAGGGGTGCAGGTGGCTGGTTGGAGTCACGTACTTGGTACCGTTAATATCTAAACCTCGAACGGTTATCGTAATAATCAGAAGGTGAACTCAAAAATATTAAAAAGTGCAGTGTGGTCATTTTATCTTTGTGCATCGCCCAAACAGTTATTTAAGGGTGGTTGATTGGGGCCACTCAGTTTACAACGGTTCCGGCGGCCAGTTGAAGCCAGCCGTATTATTTGATAGATTACCGGCGGTAGAGCCGCAACGGTGGAGTGCGGGAACGGGTGCCACACTATTTTTCGGGCACTTCTTCGTGTAGCACCTGTGCCGGTCGGACACAGCGGCGGCGTTGAGTAACTGCATCGGTGGAGCGGGAAACGGCATAACCAAGCCGCCACGTGAGGGTAGCCAACCGGCGTTTTATTTTATATTTGGTATCGGGGAAAGGCCCCGCAACATACGGGTGGCCAACCTCGTGGCCATTCAGTTTTGTTTACGGTTGGCGAGACAACGCCCAATTTATTCTGGTGGCCAGTTGAGGTCAGCCTTATTAACGGGTAGCCAACCAGCTAGTCGTTGTTGGTTTTTGTATCGGGGAGAGGCCCCGCCACGGTAACGGCACCAAAGCCGCAACGGTCTGGGGGACAGGAGTCCCTTGTGGCATGACGGCCACACAAGGCCGCAACATTATTTTTTATTTGTATTAAGGTACGATTTTTTTTTATATACATATTTTTTTTATTTTATTTTTTTTTCATTTTTATATTTGTTTAACTATTTCTTTTCGAATTCTTTTTTTTAAATTTAGATTAAATGTTCAATTTTGTAATCGAGCGCCGCACAGCGGGTGCACGCTCGGTTCGCATTGTTCTCACTACCTCGTATTTTGTTTCTGTTGCCTTTCCCTTTCTTTTATGTGTCCTTTATAAAAGAAAATAAAATGAATTATTAAATTTTCGGATATGGTATGATGGGAGCGGAGACTCCCTCTGTGTCGGCGTGTTGATTGCGGTCCTTTGGTGCCCGCATCCAATGTCGTAACCAGGGCTTGGACCCCTGTTTGAATTCGAATGGATGCGCGCACCAAGGCACCTCTCTCTCTCTTTTATAATTATTGTGTTGTTCGTTCCTCAAGTTTCGTCCGACGAATTTTGGCGGAACATCCGGGTATTTTATTATTATTTGCGTCCCCCCCCCAACTTTCTGTATCATCACGGTGTAAGCCAGGAGCGTCATGCAAGCCTCAAACCCCACGACCTTAGCACTTCTCTCTGAGAACGTAGCCGGCAAAAAATCACCGTGGAAGCCACTGCATGCGCTTAGTGATATCTGCAGGATGGCAGTAGCCATCCTGTAACAACGTGTATCACACAATCTGGGAAAGCACAGACATTAACGAGAGGGGTGAGTTATTTTATGATTACTTACTAAATACTAACCTATTAGTTTGTAATATTGGGTGTGAACGAACATTCATTGTTAAAAATCGACAGGAGGTTCTAAATGTGACATTTGTATCAGAAATAATTTTTCATATGATCAGCGGGTGGAGAGTGGCGAAGGAGTATCCATTCTCTGATCATCGATATGTAACATATAACCTTAACATCAAACCTGTTGCCCGGAAAGCCTTCAGGAATCCCAGAAGAGCAAACTGGAACAGTTATGGGGAGGTGTTGGAGGAACTATTGCCACTGGAGGTTCCTGGACTTCCGGCGACAGTAGAGGAATTAGATGGCATGGTTAATATTTTCACAAAGGCATGCAATCTTTCATTTAATGCTGCATGTCCCCTGATAAAACCTAGGGGCGGGCAGAAACCGACATGGTAGACCACAGAGTTGGGAACCTATCAGAGAGCGTGTAGGACAGCCTTTAATAAGGCTAAAAAACAAGGGAGGTTCGGGATTGGGACTCCTATAAGGAGGACCTAAGAAAGTATAAAAAAGAGTTGAGGAGGGAATAAAGGGACTCTTCTGTTGTATAGAATGGAGGAGGTCTCTAAGACTTCTTGCCTTAGGAAAATTCAAGCTACTAACCCAACCACTCCTAGTTACTTAATTAGGCCGGACGGGTTATGGACAGCTTCAAGTGCGGAATCATTGGAGCTTCTCATTGAGAACCATTTTTCGGGAAGCGTTGATGGCTCGATGAAGCCAAGAGCTCATCGAGGAATACCTTTAACAGATGTGGATGGCATTGTGGACAGGGAACGAATCCTGTGTGCACTGAACGGTTTTAAGCCTTATAAATCGGCGGGCCCGGATCGGATTATACCAGCAGAGATCCAAAGGAACTCTGCAGGTATCCTCCCCTGGCTGGATTTTATCTTCAGGGGATGTCCGCTACTGGTCTACATTCCCAGGAAATGGACGGAGGTCAGAGTGGTTTTTATCCCGAAATCGGGAGAGAGCTCGCAGGCTGATCCAAAGGTCCTGAGACCTATAACTCTATCATCCTTTCTGCTAAAAACCTTGGAAAGGTTAATAGATTCGAACAAAATTTGAGTCAAGGAATTGGTATTTTACTCGCAAGAGTTTTGTATGGTAGCATTTTCCGACATTGAGGGTGCCTTTAATAATGTAAAAACGGAGGCGACCATGGAAGGATTGTCGTTTTTGAAGGTGGATTATCCTATAAGTAGATTGATAAATCAGATGGTAGTAAGCAGGATTGTTACCTCAGAACTGGGTGAATCCACCATTATAAAGCGTTTATTTAGAGGAACTCCGCAGGGAGGAGTAATGTCCCCCTTTCTTTGGAGTGCAGTGGTGAATGGATTGCTATTGGAACTGAGGGGATGGGGGTTGTAGCGTATGCAGATGATGTAGCGATAGCAAATATCTGGATACGATTAGGGATGTTATGCAGAATGCACTCCTGATCGTTACGAAATGGGCGGACAACTGCGGATTAGGGATCAACCCTTCCAAGGCAGAGCTGTGGTACTATTTAAAAAAAATATAAAATTCTGGAAGTTAGCTCCCCTACCGTGAACGGCATTAGATTGCCTTTTGCTGACAGAGCGAGTTTTTTTGGGTATAATCTTGGCAGTGAGCTCAGCTGGAAGCCTAACATTGTAGAAAGGTGAATAAGGCTAATGTAGCCATTTACTTGTGTAAGAACGCCATAGGTAAAAGATGGGGTTTGAAACTTGAGCTGCGGTACACTGGCTCTATTCTATACCGCAGTGGTACGACCTTTGCTGATGTACGAGGTGGGTGTGCGGTGGCCGGTTCTGGAAATGGTAAGTTACATAAGGATGTTGGAGAAGGTGCAAAGAACGGCCTGCATGCTTATAAGCGGGGAGCTTAGGACAACACCTACACGCGCTTTAGAGGTTATGCTCCACCTTATTCCAATCGATTTTTTTCGTGAACAGATGGCAACCAATGTTGCTACGAAGCTCTTGGTTGTCTCTCCGTGAAAGTGTCTTCAGGCGGGACACTAGACGATAGATATTAGATTACTAAGGGATGAACTGGTGTATCTAGATTATATTAAACCAATGTTGTGCTTCGGTAAAGGTTTCCGGATCATCTGTCCTTCGAGAGAATCCTGGAGGAACGGATCAATACTGGAAAAAGAGGCACTGAAATTTTTCACAGGCGGCTCTAAGCTAGACGGCAAAGTAGGAGCCAGAGTCTTCTGTGAAGAGCACAATGTTAATATTTATGTTCGTTTCCCTGACTACTGCAGCGAAAAGTCGTGACATGGTTGAAGCATAACGTGGTATCCGTTACGGATATCGCGATTTATGTGGACAGTCATACAGCACTCGTTTACTAGAAGCGGTTTCTCTGAAATCACGGGTGGCGCTGGATTGCCGATCATCTCTTAATGAGATGAGAGAGTATTTCAGTATCCAGATAATCTGGGTCTCTGGGCACTCGGACATCATGAGAAATTGCAGGGCAGACGAACTAGCTAGGTACGGTATGATTCTCCAGATGCAGCCAAAAAGGGAAGTCTGGGGAGACCTATAGCAGCGCTTAAATCTGCGCTCAGTAAAAAGGCAATCGCATTGACAGATGAGAAAAGGACCAACACTCTAAACGTGCAGGGTAGCAAAACAGGTTTGGCCGAAATTGGACCTGCGGCGCTCCAAGACACTAGTATCCCTGGAAAGGCGAGAGTTAGGATTGGTCGTGGATACTGACAGGACACTGTCTTTTTGGGAAAACAGCGATAGCAGCCACTGTAACCTAACCTAACCTAACCGAGTGTTAATAAAAAAAAAATTCTGTGCAAAAATAAGTTTTTTAATTTTAAATTTAATTTTAATTAAAATGTATTTCGATTTTGCAAGATTTGTGTTTTCGGTAATTTTTCTTATTAAGAAAATAAAAACTTTCTTATTATTTTTCTTATCTTCTTCTAATTTCAGAGTCTTCGCTATCAAATAATAATTTGCCTTTCGGTGCTGGACTTGTTGCTCAAATGGCTTTCAAAACCTCACAGCCACTGCACTCTCAAAACCATAATGTATGGTTTGAGATACTGGAGCAGCAGTTCACATTGGCATGGGTTACTATCGAGGCAACTAAATATGCTTATGCGGTGGGAGCGCTGGATGCACGACTCTTCGACACATTCACATATATTATATATTACTAGCCCGAAGGGTAATACTCCTTTTTCTACTTTCAAGGCGGAGATGATTCGGGTGCTTGGTGAATCAGAAAAGACGAAGCTCAATAATCTGATGTATGGCTTGATACTTGGGGACAGGAAGCCCCCCCAGTTGTTGAGTATAATGAAAATGAACGCTGGTGATAATGTTAACGAAGCGACACTTCGTCAATTTTGGATGAAGAGGTTGCACCAGTCACTTGAAATGGTGCTCACACCATTCAAAAACGAAGTCCCCCTGTCAGTTCTTGCAGAACGGGCTGTCAACGTGCATGAGACTATGGCTCAGACACAAATAAGTTCTATTGAGACTTCTGCATCTTGTTCTTTTAGTCCAAATCCAACTTTTAACAATTCGCGATCAAATTCTAGAAATAATATTTACGGAAAAACTAGTCAAATTTTCGAAAATCTTTCAATCCTTTTTATGGTAATCCTTCAGCTGAAAATAATTTTATTTGTTTTGTCATCGTCATTTCGGCACAAAAGCGTTAAAATGTAAACCAAATTGTAAATTTGAATCAAATAACTCCGATAATAATGTTTCAAAAAAATAAATAGTCATTCACAATTGGCGGTGTATAATGACGGTTCTAAAACTAGCTGCCTTTTAATTTACGAAATTTTCCTTCGGATTCATTTTTTAATTATACAGGTGCAGATGTCTCAGTCTTGCCAGCCCGTTTTGTCCGAAATTCAAGTGTCGACCCATCATTCAGGTTATTCTCGCAGCAAACGGTTCTTCGGTAAATGCGAATTCTCCTGGAAGTTCATAGTTGTTGACGTGTCGATGCCTATCATCCGCGCGGATTTTTTAACGAAAACTGGGTTCTGGTGGATATACAGAGACAGAGGCTCATAGATCCGTTAACCTCTCTGTTTTAAAATGGAACTCCTTCCTATTATGATGATACTACTGTATCTAGGATCGACAAGTCAACAGCGGACCCAGGAGTTTTCAACATTATATAAAAAAATTTAACAGTCATTCACGGTAATATTAATATTGACAATACTAAACATAACGTGAAAATAGAAACGAACGGGCCACCGGTTGCATGCAAACCACGACAAATTCATCATCGCGAAGGCAGATTTCGAAAACATGATGAATCTCGGGATTTGCCGAAATAGTAGCAGTCCTTGGTCCAGCCAGCTACATTTAGTACCCAAAAAGAATGGAACTTGGAGACCATGTGGAAACTCGTGCGTTAAATAAAGTCACAATTCCACACATGCTATTCCACATATCCAATAGTATATCAATACTATTCAATAGTATAGTGTACAATGATGCATCGTGCTACTTGAGCCATAGTTGGTTTGGTTCCGGCTGATATGGTTCCGGCTTTCGTAGCGGACACCGATTTTCACAAAAATGTAAGACTCTAAAATCCAGAGTTATACTCGTGCGTTTCATAAATTACAAAAGTTGTACGTATTAATCACATGATCATGTTTTCCTTAATAAGATTTATAAATGTTGATGGGATAGTAGAAAATTTTTTCTAATTTAATCTAGCCATAATTTTTATTTTATGTGTTTTATGTGTTGATAATTCCAGGATTTCCCTGTATCATTTTATTGCGTTTGAACTCAATGATCCCCGCTCGTCACAATCTCTAAAAGTGAAAATTTTCTTAATAAATCATTCTTGTATGTAGTAAAGCTTTTACTTTAACTGTGGCAGTAAGATGTTTAAATTGGCGATTGTGATAGCAGCGTTCCACTGCGCTAATGCGCAACAGATTTCTAAACTGAGTGAGTGAACTGCATTAGATGCTCGAATGTAATTACATATTAAAATGTATCATGATTTATAATATTTTTTAAGAAAGCAACGAGACATCTTTAATCACCGAGTCCCAGTCTCAATATCCCTATTTAATGGAATTCGGTTCGATCACCAAATACGGATTTTCTAAATATATTGAAGGTACATTAATAAGTGCAGATTTTGTTTTGACGGCTACCACACTTGTAAGTCCGCGAACGGTAGTTCGTAAACTAGTTCTTCCCGGAGAAACATTTTCCAATACTCAACATTTTACTATCAAACGAGTAATTATGAATGAATCATTCAAGAAAAGGCCACCTTTTACGACGTATATCGGGTTGGTACAACTGAACGAAGCAGTACCATATCATAGCACAACATCGATTTATCGACCAGCTTTGCTTTGGACAGATACAATCGAACCTTCCACTACATATCAACTTAGTATTCGGCTTATACAGGCTGATTCTAATGGAACGGAGCAATTCGCTACATTTTCAGCCCGTGAATGTGCCATTACTGATTCTCAAAATGAAATCTATGTTAACAGTGAACCCCAATATATGTGTTTTAATCTCACACAGGTGTATAAGGTAAGTTTAGAAATTTATACACGAATATAAGGAAGACTGAGTTAAACAATATATAATTTTGTAGATTACGTACGGCAGCCCGCTAATGTTCAAATTAAAGGACCAAAATTATATTTTCGGATTTTATACCGGTGCTGCCAGTTTTTTAGGGCTTGGACTTAAAGTTGACAATTATATTGATTGGATCAAATCAATTGTTTGGCCGGTGAGTTAACTGATATTTGAGGATGTCTATTATTTTACATGATGATGAGAATTGTTTTGTTTTTGTATTTTAGAACAATAACGATTTGCAGTGTGGCCAACGAAAAATTCAACATACTCCATATATGTTACACGCAGAACCAACATACCACGGTGAATTCCCTTGGCATGTAGCCCTGTTTCGAAATTTGAAGTATATTTGTGGCGGCACAATAATTAGTAACCGTATTGTATTGACAGCGGCGCATTGCGTTCACGATGGACGTGGTATAGTACCAGCGAATCGAATTACAATTATTGCGGGGACGCATAACATAAATGAAATGCCAATTGAAGCTCAAAATTATGTTGTAAAGCAAATAATCGTGCATGAAAATTATAGTCGCGCAAACAAAGAAAACGACATAGCAGTTTTAAAATTAAGGGACCAAATTGAATTCTCAAGCTATATTCAACCAATATGTATTGGTAAAGATTTGAACTACGCTAATTTTACGATGGGGACGGTAGCAGGATGGGGAAAAAATGAACACGATCAGCAACCAACCGTGTTACTTCAAGCAACATTTCCAATACTTAGTATATCAGCTTGCCGTGCCACAAATCGAATTATTGTTCCCATCTTTTTAAACGAATTCAACTATTGTGCCGGAATACAAAATGGTACGAATGTTGGAACCGGAGACTCGGGTGGTAGTATGATAGTTGAGTATAAATCCCAATGGTATATTAGAGGAATTGTTTCTTTGGGTATAGCAGTCCCATCTACAGGTCAAGTCGATCCACTGCAAATGGCATTTTTCACCAATGTACCATTGTTTTTTGACTGGATCGACAACCATTCAAAGAATGATGAATAACTTCTGCTTAAAATATAATTAAAAAATTTTATATTTTAATTTACAAAACGTATCAAACTAAAAATAATTATAAAATACTTAATACAATTTCATTTTTTAAATACGATTCATTTTAAATCTATTTTAGTAAAACATGTCAGTTCCAATTCCAACGGCACCTATCATTGTTGAAACCCTGAGTTCATCACACACATAAACACAGAACATTCTAGAACCTCATGAAATAATTTCGAGGAATATTATTATAACCTAGATGCCACCAGCTAGTAGTTCAAAGGACCAATAACCGCAAGCTATATTATTTTCCCAATAAGCAAAGTCGCAGCACCACAGTCAATCTAAGCGTGACGGTGTCCAACAAACTACTTAAGGTCTAGTTCGTACAGTCTCAACCAATTAAACTTCTTCGTTGTGTTCAACTCTTGATGCTAACCAACCTTGCAATGCCCCTGTACCTCGGAATTTTTAATGAAAATACGCTCTGTCACTGGTGGATAATGTAACCACCACAAACATAATCGATATCACATCCAGTACATTAACATTACTAAAATTATTATTATCGATTTTCTCAGATGGTTCCTTGCCTTCATTATTTACAATGACTGCGCATAATAATGCTAAAAGGATCTAAGACTTTACCCCTCTGGTACATTACCTCCGGCCATTATCCCCGGTCATTAACTCCCTCTTTAAGAACTAACTGGACCAATCGATAGGAAGAATATTTGGAAAACGAAATGATGATATAGGCAAAGCAGAATCGGAACACATGCTGGAAATGGCTCGATATTAATGGGAAACCGGGTGATAAAGATCATCGATTGTATGCCATTGGTCCGGAGGAACCATTGGGATCTAGTGTTGGCGAGAAGACGATGATGAACAATTCAAACGGGATAGGTGGTGACGGACAAAATCGAAAACGGATTGCAGCGCAAAACAAGAAACCTGTTGCAGGTGCGCTGATGCTCTCGTATGATGTCGAAGAGTAATTGTGGCAGCTACGTTTGGATGAGATAGTGAGTAATAACATGACGAATGCCTCCCAGAACAAATTGAGTCCGATGGAGTGGTCTACTTATGATTGGATAGGAGTTGGGCCAAGTCGAGTGGAGATTGCGGATCGTCCATCAACGCACGCAATTTCATAAAACATCGTACAAAAGTAACATCGCCCCCGGGTGGGCTTGAACCACCAACCTTTCGGTTAACAGCCGAACGCGCTAACCAATTGCGCCACGGAGGCTCCTTCGTTTTTTTAATTTGTTTATAAAAATCGTTAGTAAGGAAATGGTACAAGAACAGGACCCCTAACATCTTAAACGGTTTATGCCAATTGGAATAAAGTGGGAAATCATAAAATTTGTAATACGAATTTTTTTATTTAGAAATTAAATAGTAAATTCAATTTTATTAGAGCTACCTAGATGCAGTTCACTAACATGTAGAAATATAAAATTATATCCCAGGTCGTTTCTCTCATTGCACTTCAGTTTTAACTACCGGTAATGCCATTTCCTCTTCCTCAATCTTACTTGTCTGTGAAATTTTATGCACATGTGCCATATGTTGCTCCAATTTAAATCTCCGTGGAAACGGCATATCACAAACCGTGCATTTAAAACCTTTATTCACCCGTGTAATCCCCTGGTGTACTTTGTAATGCGTCATCATGTTATACCGCTGAGCAAATTTTTGACCACATATTGGGCAGGCGTATGGCTTTTCACCGCTATGGACTCGCATATGTCGATTTAAGTGTGAATTGGACCGAAGTTGGAGGCCACAAATAGTACATTTTTTCTCCCGGATATTATCATGGGCCAGCTTGTGCATATGAAACGAGGAACAGTGACGGAATTGTTTGCCGCATCTTTCGCATTGATACGGTAATTCTCCAGTGTGTATGGGCATATGCCGAACAAGTGCACCCTTTTGTGTGAAATTTTTACCGCAATCTGTACACTGGTATGGACTTGTGCCGCGGTGCAGCGCATAATGCACTTCGAGCGCATTTTTTGATTTATACGTAACACCACAGATGTAGCATACTAGTCGAACCGATTCCTCATGGGTTTTCATATGCAGGCGATATTCTGATTTGGCCATAAATTGTTTTTTACACAGATCACAATCGAATGGGCCTTTGGTAATACCTTTTTTCCGTTGAACTGGTTTCACCTCTTTGTTTGGTGGACTGATATTGTTCTCCTTGGACGGGTCTAGTGTTTCGACATGTTCATCTTCACTCTCTAATAAGAAGTAGTATTTATCTTCAAAATCAGATTCCATTTTTTCATTCGAATTATTTACAACATACTGAGATGTTTCGTCGTCGTTTCTGTCGTCCTGTTTTAACCCGGAAATTCGGCTGTCATCAGTATTTTCAGATTGTTTTATATTTTCTTGGTCCTCGTTATCTAGCAAATAATAACTAAATTTGTCATCTATACAACTCAGTTCCTTGCCCACTTCCACTTCTTTTAATTGATGTTTGAGAAGATGTTGTTTCATGGCAGATACACTGGAAATATAAAAATATATAGTCAATAACATAGAACGAACTCGTTTTCTTATAACTAGTAATTTACTTTGAAAATTGTTCACAGCATTCATTGCACGTCATTGTAATTCCCTTCTGGTTTTCCAGCGGTGAATGTTCCTCCTCAAGTAAGAAGCCGTCCGTCATTATCAAATCCTCATCTCCGTCAATTTCTTCTTTGATTACTTCATCAATATAATTCGATTTTTGTTTACGATTGATTAGTTCGGCTAATTCTTGTTCGATGCGAGTTGCCGTAATTATGGCTAAATCATAATCATCCAGCTTAATCATGCATTCCTGGCACAGGATTTGATTGTCATCGATCTCAAATTGTTCGCCCGCAAATTTTTCGATGAATTTATAAAGTGGTGTGTCCGAATGCTTCGACAAGGTTGTAAACAAGTTTTGGCAATAGAACACAGTGCTGATATCACAAATAAAACAATGCAGAGGAGTAATATCCATTTTCGGTTGTAATAAATATTTTCGGTTGCTTTAAGACGAAAAACAAATTGAACAAAATTCAATTGCAAGTATTTTGACCATTTTGACACAAAGCGTCAAAAATATAACCTAAACAATTTTGCTCTTCCATATTATCGCGTAGTTCTTTGAGCAAACTGTTTAGTGATGCAATGTTGCATGAAATGTTGCATGAAATTCAACGTTAACCCTACAGTGCACAATGTATCATATATGATACAACCAATTCAAACTCAAAAATATGATGTTTATCCCTTTTTCAACCAAGAAAAGAAAAAAATTGGCTCAGTTTTAGTCCAACGCACACAAATGTGTCAGTAAAAAACCATAGTATGTAATGGCGTTGTTGATAAAAAATTTCGCTTTATTTGTAGTAAAACCAACACAATTGTGTGTAACGATAGAGTGTTTTTTTCGGACGAAAATAAGTGAACAAGAAATTCACAAATGTGTAAGTTGGTTAAAAAACATTCAAAACTAAATTTTTGACATGGTACTTTTGCCCTACCCGCACAATTGTGTTAGTTAATCACAAAAGGGATATCGCTTATACACTCATTAACTCACACATACTAATGCATATCTATTTTATCACGCGTAAATTGTAAATAAAACTAGTAGTTGTTTGTAGCTTGCTGAGGTAAAGTGCTTGTTGCTGCCAAGACCAATTACAAATCGTGAATTTGCAGGTAATTATTAAATATTTTATATATAAAAATATTATTGTCAATCATTTATATTTATTATTATCATTTTTATTAATTTTTATAAATAAATTGCAATATATCCATGTAAATATTGGAAAACATTGATTGTATCATTATATGATACATTATGCAAGTACTCATCATTTTTTGGTGGTATCATACATGATACAATAATTTTCTCTTTATCAGATAAACTCACTAGAAATAATATATTGTCGCTAGTATACGAATTGTGGTGACCTTAAATTTTTTCATTTTCGTTTGTTTTGTTTAGTATTATTTCTGATGCACAATAAATAAAACAAAAAGTATGTAAATAAATGATTTTTAATTTATTAATTTTCTTCGCCCAAATCCGTATGAATATATAAAAAGATAATTATTTTAGGTCACCGTTTTAGTTCATTTTTTGAACGTTTTATGGTGGGTTTATCTATAAGAAGAGAATATTATTGTATCATGGTATCATATATGATACAACCAATTCCTATACTTGAGAAATTAATGATTTTCGCACTCCTAAGTCATATTTTTATACTTGAGGCAGGTGAAAATGGAAAACAGAAGGAAGTATTTGAACGCTGATCAAATTGCAAATAAACTTTAGCGAAAGTGAAGGTGATCAGGAAAGTAGTATTGATAACGATGAAGATTTAAATTTAGATCCAACAAATTACCGCTTCGTTATAAATAAACGTAAATTAACGACGAACGTCAATTTGATATCGAAAATTTACCTTTTATAATAGTTAATAATGAAAACATTAAATAACCTGCAAATTACGGAAGATCAAAATCTTGATGTGGTTCCCAATAAGCCTAGTGAAGTTGATTAACTAAAAAAAAGTTCAGCAACATTATTGATGAAACCTCACAAATGAGGTTACAAGTATTTTGTTCTAAGTGGTATTTCCGGATTCACTTACAATTTTGAATTATTTTCTGGACAAGAAAAGCGACTAGTATGAGAACCAAATTTAGGTAGCTCCTCAAATGTTGTAATTCGATTATTCCGGGATGTGCCTTGACACGTAAATCATCACGTTTACTTCGATAACTACTATACTAGTTTACCACTTGTTGTAAAACTGCATAAATTTGGGATTCAAACGGTTGGCACGGTACGTCGTGACAGACTGACTTTCTGTAAATTACCTAAGGAACGTGCTTTAAAAGGCAAGCCTCGAGGTTTTGTTGTAGAACAGGTTGGCACATTCGATGATGTAAACATAGGTGTGGTTTTGTAGAAAGACACAAAGTATGTGACACTATGATCAACGTTTGCAGAAGAATTACTGACCACAAAAGTCAAACGTAGGTCAATTCGTAGTAAAAAACAAACGATCGAAGTGGATTGTCCTAACATTATAATCGAATATAATAAGTACATTGGTGGGGTGGACCTACTAGATAGCCTTATCGGTCGCCATAAAATTAAATTGAGATCTAGAAAGTGGTATGTTCGAATTTTTTACCATCTTTTAGACATTATAGTGGTTAATTCGTGGCTGCTCTCAAGAAGAATTGCCAAAGAGAAAGGCATAAATTATCTCAGTCTAGTGCATTTTCGGATTTAATTTGCTGAGAGTTTGTGTAGAGTAAACGAGAACCGGGACTGTTTGAAACGTGGCCGACCGTTATCAAATGCAATTAGGGCGGAAATTGAAAATAAAAAGAAAAAAACCTCATGTTAACCACTAAAGGATGTTCGCGTGGACAATATTGGCGATTTTTGCGGTTGGATGTGTGACAGACAGAGATGCAAATTGTCTAGTTGCTCAAAATTAATTTTTGTACAATTTACTAAATGCCAGTTGTATCTTTGTTTCAACAAAGATCGAAACTGTTTCAGAGCGTTTCACTTCCACGACTGATTTATAATATTTTTTTTATTATATTTATTAAATTTTGTTTTATTTTTATTTGTTATCTGACTGAATTTTTAATTTTCTGAACATAAGCTGTGAAATAAAACTACGTGCCTTTTTATTAACTATATTTTAATGAAATAAATTTGTATTAAAATAATTTAAAATTTGGTTATTTTTGTTACTCTAAATGCATGATGTATCATAATATATGATACAACCATGAAAATTTTATTTTTCAGAAAAAATATTTTAAAAAATGGGATTTGGTTTTCTTTTTCTGAAAAGGTGGCACCAATTATGTTATGTGGATTTTTTTCGATAAAAATAAAAAAAATCATGCATTGTAGGGCCTAGTTGTGTTAAAATTATTATTTTTGATTTATTTGTTTATATTTTATTAGTTTATATGTTAATGTATACAATAATTTTGCTAACATCACACCTCATTTTGTGCTTTATAACTTATTCATAATGATGTGTGCAATTATTGGTGTATTTTATTGAGAAATAAATCATTTTTGCTTTAGCTTTATTTGGCGCTGCAAGGATCATTTAAATGCTATTGAATAATTTTATAAAATTATATTTTTTTACTCATATTAGCCGTTTTCAGAAATATACCATGGTATCTTTTGAGTAATTTTAATTTTTTTAATGTTGGTAACAAAAGTTACTCAAGTTACCCTACCTAGCTATACAAAAAGTAAGATTACATTTCGCGTGGTAATATTTATATTCAGCAAAGTGCAATTACGTATTTTAAGAGATATGGACATTTTTTTTTAATAGTTTATGCTTGGAAAGTTTGTGCTTTAATTTTTCTGACACTACTAATTTAATACAAATTGGCAGAAAGACAGAAATTAAAAAAACAATTTAAAAGTAAATTACCCTAAAGTTACTCTACATGTTTGGAAATAGATTTGGTAATTTTTTGTCACCAAGTTACCCAAAAGTTACCATATGGATATTTCCGAAAACGCCTAATATATGGATGAAGAAAATATATTTTGACATCTAGTGGATATTCAGCTAAAGCAAATTTGCATTATATTCAGCTGAAGTAAAATTTTAAATTGCTTGGGTTTTGCTTTAGCCATGGAATTGTTGTTGTAATCGTGCCAAGAAAATACGCCATATTTCAAACTATCCCTTTCCAGCTTCCACCACCGTCTGCACCTTTCTAAAATTTTTCTCAAAAGATATTGTTTACGATGCGTTTTGCTATTTGTACATTTCTAAAAATAGAAGATTAAAAATATCAGTTATGAGAAAAATAACTAAATACATGTCACAATAAATTTGATCTAACAACTTTGTAAAATATTTAATTAAAGTTTGATATATATATTTTTTTTTAATATTTTCAAATTTTTTTAAAAATACATGTTTGAGAAATGTCGCGATTTTATAATTGTAATGCTAGTCCAATAAATACATAAAGCATTTTATTATGCTTTCATGTAATTCAATATTTTTATAATTGATATTTTTGAATGACATGATTTATTTTTATATACAATTAACAGGACAATTTTTGGTTTGAAACGTTTTTTCGTAGATATAATCCTGGCATAAAATATTTTTTTTTAATAAGATCTCGATACTTACGAAAAAAAAAATCCATTTTAGACAGTCTCGATTTGGCTTTTACTCTTTAGAAAATATTTCGTTTATTATATTTTGTTCATTAAACTTTTGATACCAGAACCGAACATTTTCCCAATGCTCATGCATTTTTCAATTCGAAATTTTTAATTTTTCTTCATTGGTTATTGTTATTAATCGCCTTGCTGCATTCAATTTGGCTGCTTGATCAATTTTACCATACTAATTTGTCAACTAAATTTCATTTACGTATGTATTAAAATCTTTTTCATTTTCGAAGATAAAAACACATTAAATTCTGTTAAAGTTGTTACGTTATTTTATTGTGTTTATTTATTTAGGTACAAATATTATTAACTTGTATTAGTTTAGAACTTGTCACAAAATTTTAAGATTGGAAGCTTCTGCATAAAATGATGCATAGCCTATCAAAATCTTAATTAATGATCTTTCTTTCAGTAGTGCTCGGTGTGTGTCACAGTTTCTCGAATTAAACCCCAGGCAACTACAGTAATGTTTGGATTAATGTAGAAAATAGTCCTTTAAAATAAAATGTTCTGCCTCTTTTAAGAATACTGTTAATCTTTTGAGACTCATTAAGGCTGATGTCAACAGACGGTGTCCAATGAACATCAATACAGCTTCAACATTAATCAATCTTTAAAAAATATATCTTACGGTTTAAAAGTCAGTGCCATCATTGTAGTGTTTTTGTAAACTAAAAGTACAGGACGGAAATATACCGAGTTCGAATCCAAAGAAAATGCAATGTTTGGCATTTAAATGATGTTAGCGGGACGCTCTTGTTGGCGGAGAATTGTTCCTGTAATGTCCCAACATCGGTCGAATTATACAAGAATTAACTTATTTTACAAAACTAACATTTTGGATACATTATTGTAGGTATTATGACATCCAATCATACTGAGAATTTGCCTTACGAGGTGATATGGTTTTGGCAATTGGCCACGCTCAAATCAATGCCACAGATATCCCTAGAGCTTGCTTTTTACGTAAAAACACATTCAAGGTACGAGGATGGTAGATACTAATGGAATAAATGCTAAGCAGAACTTGAAACTTGAAAATGAAACACGGATAATTCTAGATTAATTTTAATTATAAAACTTCCGTACTTGGTTGATGGTTCGTACAGAAGGTAAATTAGCTACAAAAGTCAAATATAATAGAACATAGGAAATGATTCAATGCTTATTTCCAATACTCCTCTTCATTTGAATCATCAGTTAACTCCACATGCATCCCGAAGAACATTGACTCAAGGGTCCCGCCATTGGTTTTGTCAATAAATCTGTTTCCGTAGGACAATAATGACATGTAACAATACGTTTATCGATGTAATCCTTGACAAATGCCTCTCGAACATATGTTTGGTATGTGACGACAACTTCTCATCCTTAATGAATTTCAAACAACTTTGATTGTCTTCGAAAATTGTTGATGGTTTCCCGATGAGACCACATCGTCAACTATTTTTCATCTATTCGCTACTACGTAGCATATTTTTCCATCGTGTTTGTAGGTGTACAAGCATGGATCATTCTTGCTTTGAACAAAACCGAAATCGATGAGAATTTGATGAATTGTTTTGTTCCAATTGCTGATTGCTCTAGACCATATAAATTCCTTTTTAGTAGACACACTAAATCTTTGCCGCCTTCAACTTTGAATTCTGGAGGTTGTCTATCATTAAATTGTTTCACACAATTCACTGTTGAGAAAAGCCGTTTTTGCATCTAGATGATAAACCTTCATGTCCTTGTTTGCTGCCACTGTAAGCAATGTTCGAAACGTAGTTTAACGAAAAAGTGGAGCGAACGCCTGATCATAATCAGTACCGTATTTCTGCAAAAAACCTTGAGTGACAAGCCTTGCCTTGTGTCTGACTACTTCTCCATCTGAATTGCACTTTAACTTGTAAATCCACTTGCAGCCAACTAGATTTGCACCTTCTGGAATTTTCACATGCTCCCATGTTTGATTCTCCAATGACTTTATCTCATCTGTCATTGCTTGAATCCACAGCCTCTTTCGATCACACTTGATAGCCTCTTCGTAGCACTTCAGTTCTTGAATGAGTGAATTCACCACGTTCATTTCTTTAATAAGTCTCTTTGGTGGAATTCCTTTGTTAGCGCGTTGTGATCGTCTAACAGCTTGCTCTTCATTTTCATTTTGAACGTGATCCTGTATTGGATTCTCTTCCTGAACTTCCTCATCTACTAATTCCTCTTGTACTGGATCGTTTTCTGCATCTTCAAAGTTGGTCAACTATGAATCGTCGATATTTTGTTCCTGTTTGTATTTTTTGCTGGACTTGGTAGGTAACAAATGGCCCCTTTTGACGAACTGAACATCTCGACTAACTGTGACTCGATCGGTTTCTGGCATGTAACAACGAAATGCCTTTGATTCGTAATCATAACTGACCAGCACTGCTTTCAACCCTTTGAATCGAATTTGTGACTTGTTTGCTTTAGTACCTGCATATAACATTCTGATCCGAATTTACTGAAGTATTGCGCATTCGGATTTTTCTGGTACCAGTCTTCGTATGGCGTTGTTTCTGTACCCTTTGTTGGCAAACGAGTTTGGACATAATTAGCTATCATTACAGCTTCACCCCAAAACTTTTTCTCTAGACTTACATCAATTATCATGCAGTGAGCCATTTCTACCAACATTCTGTTTTAGCGTTCCGCTGTCCCGTTTTGTTGAGGTGTGTACGTAGTCGTTCTCTGGATTTGAATTCCGCTGGATTTTAGATAATTCACGAATTCATTACTGAGGTACTCTCCTCCTCAATCTGTACGGTTGCACTTAGGTTTCTTTCCGAATTGAACCTTTACCATCGCAATATATTCCTTGAATTTGCTGTAAACTGTTGATTTATTTGCGACTAGGTGCTGACTGTTAATTTTGATTAATCGTCTATGAATGTCACAATATAACGATTACCTGATGGTGTGGTTGTTTGCATCGGACCACAAACATCCGAATGAACCAGATCCATGACTGCAACTGCTTTATTACTTGACTTGACCGGAAACTTGATTCGAGTAATTTTTTCTTCGAGACACACTCTGCACTTGGAGTTGATTTCGCAATCCGCTGTACACTCGCTGAAGTTGATGCCTTTAACCAAATTTCGTTTCGCCAATGATTTCACAACTTCGATGTCTCTATGGCCTAGAACCTTATGCCAATAATGTATGGAGCCATTGGATTCCTTTTCAACCGGGTAAACTTTGTGAGGTTCCTTTAGTCTGTAAAGTTTACCGATGGTTTCGCCAACTGCAATTTGCCGACTGATTTCCCTTATTTCACACTTGTTGCCCTTGAAATTTACTTGAAAAAAAAGTTCGTTAGCTTTTTGACTGAAAGCAAATTTCCCTTGATATCTGGCATTAGCAACACGTCTGTGATTCTTACTGGAACACTTTGATATTCCTCGTTCAGAAAATTAACCTTAATTGTGCCTTTAGCCACAGCTGTTAATTGTTGACCACTTGCAATGCTTACTATATCACTACAATTCATGTCGATATTGACGAAAGGATCCTTAGAACTGGCAATGTGATACGTGACACCCGAATCGACAATCCAGCCATCACCTACTTGATGTGTCACAAAAAGTTTTTCTGTTTCATCTTTCGCTAGATTCGCCTTCGGATCACTTCCTTCCTTTTTGTTGAGCCAGGCTTTGTATTTTCGACAATCTGTTTTGATGTGACCGCTTCTTTTGCAAAAATAGCACTCAGACTTTTTATTTTCATCTTTTTGATCTTTCGTTGCTCTTGATGAGTCAACTTTTAATGCAGTGTAATTCGTTGTTCCGCCTCTATCCATTTTTCTTTTGAATTCTCGAGAACCTTTGATTTATACAACATGAGTGTTAATTCACCCTCTTTTTTACCCTCGAGCACCGTTACCAAACCGTCATAGCTTGGTGGCAAAGAAGCCAGCAACGTAGCACCATAGAAAAATAAGTTTTACATAGATTTCTCATTTGTATAAAACGAAATTAATTCCAATGTCTTGATTGTATGTGTGACTTTACATTGCGCACAATGTAAAATCACAAATACAATCATGACATTGGAATTTCATTTTTATCTCTCGTTTTATACAAATGAGAAATCTATGTTAAACCTATTTTTCTATGGTAGTACTCATAAAAAATACCGGACCAAAATTTGCACCAAGCGCCAATAACTTTCGAAACAGCTCGTTCATGGAATTTATGTGTTTTTCCGCATCTCCGCCTTCATCAAGCCGGTGTTGCATGATTAACTTCAAAATGTGCACACGATTGCTTGACGTGTTTGATTCATATGTTTTCTTAAGAATTCTCCATGCACTTCTTGCTGAATCTGCACCGATGATGTTATGAATTTGATCGTCTTCTACATTCAATGCAATTGTTGAATGTGCCTTTTCATCATTTGCTCCGTGTTGCTGTAACTGGTGATGGTTGTACCTCATTGATGACTGCTCATTAACCTTTTTCCTTAAGAAGTATTTCCATTTTGTATTTCCACACAAAATAATTTGTTCCTTTTAGCTTTGAAATGCTGTATTTTGACTCAGCTGACACCATCTTTTACCGTATGTGAATTTCACAACACCGAAAATCAATTACTTTATAAAGCACTTATAAGACCTGTGCTGACTTTCGGAAGCGAGAGCTGGACCATGACCTCTAACGACTGTAGATTATTATCTACCTTCGAAAGGAAGGTCATCCGTTCAATTTTTGGTCCTATTAAAGTTGCGAACAATGAATATCGGATTCGCATGAACCACGAAATAAAGCAACTTCTCGGAGGTAGCGATATTATCCGCTTCATCAAATCTAATCGAGTGAGATGGCTCGGCCACGTTGCAAGGTCTCCACAACAACGAATGATTTACAAAGTGTTCCATCAACAACCAGCCGGAGTACGTCGTAGAGGAAGACCTCGACTGCGCTGGCGTGACGACGTCGAACAAGACCTACTCGTATTAGGATGTCGAAATTGGAGGACGAGAGCGATGGACAAAGACGAATGGAGGACCATAATGCGGGCGGCAAAATCCCTTCATGGGATGTAAATGCTAGAGAGAGAGAGAGAGAAAATCAATTTATCCAATTAATATGCCTTAATTTTTCCGAAATATCCGTATTCTTCATCCACTGGGCCCATAAATGTATAAGCAGAACTGGATACTTGAAAATGAAACACGGATAATTCTAGAATAATTTTAATTTAATTTATAAAACTTCCTTTATTTTATTTTATGGTGTTTTTCGCGTGTTACTTAATTGAAGGTTCGTTCAGAAGTGAATTTAGCTACAAAAGTCAAATACAATGGAACATAGGAAATGATTTAATGCTTATTTCCAATAGATACGCAATGGGGCTACCTTTTCAATCAACTAAAACTAAACTAGGTGAGTGGGGTGAACCGACCAAAATTAAATTGCATGAATACTTGAAACATATGACTTTAGTGATGAACGATTTTAATGTTTATGAATTACCATCGACTGGTTACGTACTGCCTTATTATGCTATTTTGAAATCGTTAAGCAGTACCAACGAAATTATTAGTAGTTTTAGGCGCGGTACTACATCTTTATGGTCAACCCATCTAAACAAAATTAGTTATTCGCACATGTGTTTCATTTTCGCAAGCACGCGTATGCGCTTTCACCTGAGACATCGAGAAGATATATTAATGGTTATCATTTATTTAGATGATCGGAAGTATTAGATGATTCTCGGTGATGAGCTGGATTGATGATTTGCAATCAGCAAAGGAATTGTAAACAGGGATAATTTAGATATGTTTTACAGTAAGCATTTGGCATCCAGTTTCGGAATCTGATCGAGAGAGGGAAGGTCTCTCCGATGGTATAATCAAGGCTATTAAAACGTTGGACTTGATTATGGGAATCTGTAATATTTTTAATTGATACCAAAAATCCGCAAATGAAAACTACATACACGAAACGAATGGCGCTGTTTCATCTGGCAAAGATTTTCAATCCACTTGGTGTACACAAATCTGTTTTTGAACAGACAAATTGGTCTACAAAAAATGTCGGGTACTGCAATTCGATAGGAATACCCAGTTACCTCATTTGCAATTTCAGTCTGTTCAAGATGTCCTAATCTACAGCTGCTTTGTGACAGCAGACAATTCAATGACGGAACTACATACTGTACGTACGATGCATGAATTATGACAATATGCGAACTGCTATGCTGTGTAGCAAAAGCAAAGTTGCTCCGTTGAAAAAACTCACAAACAACTATCGAACCGATTTAATTATTGGATTCCTATCATCAAATTAATTTCCATAGTGAAGCAGCAAGGCTCACTTTGGCCAATCCAAGATGTAAACGAAGAGCATATTTTACCATTCAGAGTGAATGAGCTTTATAACAGCTATAATCAGCAGTTAAGAAATTATGCGAGATATGCCAAAAGATCGTTCACGTACTGTATGAAATACTATGTATTTTTTGTATCTGGAATGGATTATTTCAGCTCATTTCTCACAACTTCAATTGATCGTCGACGTACTAGAAAAAAACTTAAGTCACAATTTTTGTTTGCTTCAACATAAAGGCGATCCACCTCAGAAAGGTGAGCTTGACTATCGGTTGCTTTTGGTTGAATTGAAACGTTTTGTATCTTGATGTTAAAGATAGTAAAGGTACTAAAAACGGCAACGAAACGAATTCCGTTTCTTTCAACGACAGACAAGCCAGATAATAATAATTCCGCGACGATGTTATTACCAGAAATTGCGCAGTTGAGAAATTAACTCTCATTGCCCAAATCAACTCATGCCTTAACTCAACTCGAAACCCACGACCCCCGTCTAGGACGATACATATGACCTGAATGTGCTTACACCTGAGCATAGTCTCTCATGGGCAGACTAATCAAATCGATAGCCGGTGGCATATTTGACCACTTTACAATGTCAATGTCCTTCTGATCAATGTCCTCGTGTTGGTTAGGGAAGAAATTTTACCCATCACTCAATGGAGGTTCTCCTCGGTCTCCTCGAACAATATCATTGGTCGCTCAAGAAGGTTTGAGTGACCACACTCTGAACTAAAAATATTGCTGTTTGACGAGCGATAACAAACTTGTACCTTTTTCCAAAAGGACAAGTAATAACACTTAAACGAAATTTATTTCTTGATGAGATAACTAGGGCCGATTATTGTAAGCATTGCATTGATTGTACACATTGCGAGTTTAGAGTTGCTTTTAATGTTCTATTCGTACACATTTATATTTTTGAGGTATAACTTGAAATGGTTATTTTTGTTATTTCGAAAATTAGAAAAAAAAAATACATTGACGAAATTAGTTCTTAAGTCGAACTCGTAATATTTACATTATCCAATCCAAGCTTGTTGAATCATTTGGGAAACCAAAGTTACTGATATATATGGAACTAATAGAATTGGCTTACGTATCTTTCACGGTTGCTGCGCTCCCTACGTTAATGATTCCGAAGGTGGCATTCAAATTCTGGGGGAGTATGAGCAAAGATTTATAAACACGTCGGGATTATAGGAGCAGGCGGCACCACTAGCAGGAGTGAGCTATACTAAAGACAAGTATACGAATTTTTATTCAAAATCTTATCAGTTCGAAACTGGATATTACTTATACCAGAGACAACCTAAAAGAAATGTTTCATCCTATATAAACGTAAAAATTTAAACAGCGATTTCATTTTCTGTAAATAGCCGCATACAATCAAAAATATTTTTTGCGTATACGTATACGCAGTTTAACGAAAACAACTGTCAACGATGACATGGGAATTATCAGAAGTTCGTTTTGTTTTCATTTTTTAGTTCAAATGAAAAATCTAATTTGATTGTCTGTGCTTATACTAACAAAATCATTTTGCATACAATGTTGCGACGCAACAACCATGAAGTAATACCCAAATGACATAACAAATAATACAGTTCGCTACTTTGTCGGTACACGAAACTGCATTATTGACCATATGGAATTGTCATTTGTTTTACAACAACAAATTTATTGTACATAAACAAACGAGAAAATGTTAAATTTTTATTTAATTTAAAATTACCTAAACATGAAAATAATATTGTTAAATTTATTTATAATATTGTGTATACATCATGTTATCGGTTCGCATGGTGATCGCAGCCAATATTTTATAAATTGTGTTAGATTATGTTCGCAAGCAAATTGTACCGAAGGTAGGTGACTGCTTTATGGCCCGTTCCGCTGAATCAGGCGTATCTCCGTATATTTCAGATGAATTAACATTTAACGATGCAAATATACAGCCGATTTATAACAAACTCCTATTGTGGAGTTGTCGAGATGAGTGCCAATATGAGTGCATGTGGAAAACTGCCCTTTTGTTTGTGGAACGGAAATGGGAGGTGCCCCAATTTTTTGGCAAGGTATTAAGATAAGATAAGAAAGATTTATTATCTTACTAAATATTATATATTACATTTTACAGTGGCCGTTCATTCGTTTCCTGGGGATTCAGGAACCCGCATCCGTACTATTCTCCATTCTTAATTTACTGATGCATTATCGGATGCTTAAAAAATTTCGCCGTGAAATACGTAAAGATGCACCGCTATACTATGTTTGGAACATGTTTTCGTTGATTGCCATGAATGGGTGGCTATGGTCCGTTGTCTTCCATACACGAGATTTTGAAATAACCGAGGTTCTCGATTATACGTTTGCCTATTCAATCGTATTATCAACTCTGTATTGTGCCGTCATGCGAGTTCTCTATCGGAAACCGCTGTTTATTAAGTCGATCATATCACTTATTATGATATTTTATTTTCTCAATCATTTTGCGTATTTAAGCCTTGGCCGATTTGACTATGCGTACAATATGCGGGCGAACGTATTGACCGGAGTAATTTCGACCGGTGTATGGTTAACCTGGTTTTTATATAATCGTAGACGGTTACGTCACGCATGGCAAATTGTTTTATTTACATTTTTAACAGGTCTCTCTCTGTTACTAGAATTAAATGATTTTGCACCGCTGCTATGGACATTCGATGCACATTCGTTATGGCACTTGTCGACTGTGCCGCTAACGTATTTATTCTACACATTCATTATAAACGATTGTAAATATTTACGGGTAGAAAAATATGAAGCTTTTAATAGCGGCGTCGCGGGTTTCGACGTGGACAAAAAGATATTTTAGTTACATACCAGCTGGTATAGTAAATTTTATTGTATAATTTAACAAAAAGTAGTAAACGGTCATGCCAAACTATTTATCTTAATTTATAATCGTAGTAGGTAATTATTTATATACATAACATGTACTGTGTACTAAGAGTAGTCGAATTTTACTTGTATATTAAAATAGTCGCATTTAACTTAGGTATTAATGGCTGTTGTTAAACAAATTTAAATATTGTAGGTCTAGCAAAAAAAATGTTATAATTCTTCCATTTTGTAAATAAAATAATAGTTTGTAGAAAATTATATATTAAATATTTATTGCATTCTACTTATTTGTTGTCGATTAGGGTAAGAACGTTATTGGACAAAGGTAAACGCCTCGTGAACTGCGTAGATGTCGAACTAAATTCCACACTGGATCAGCAATGCACTCCGAAGAAACGATTCTGATCTGAAAGACCTTACTGTTACAAATCCAGCCCTCCTCGGCTTCATCATATCTGTAAGTATTAATTGTTATTATTAAAGGTGAGTTCCCCATTGGATTTGGTTTTGAGCTGCTGCTTCATTCTATCGAAGCCCATTTACGTTCGACCGTAATGTGGTTGCTAGCGCTTTAGAGGTCACTACACCATTATTTATGGAGTGTATTGTATGTACATCAACGATTCCGGATGGACCCCTAATTTTAAAGTTGTACAAAACTCGGTATTTGCAATGGCAAAGTAGTCTAATTTTGAACACTATAGAACAAATTAACAAGATCAAAACACTGCTTCAGCTTGGTAACATTCGTCATTTAGTTATACTTTAGTACAAAGTTCGTCAGACCTCACTTAAATGATATTTTCATTAGTATTGTTACGAATTTATCCTGTCAAATATGTTTCATATCACTGGATTGTGAATACCGTTATATAATTTGACGGTTACAACACCAATTCTCTCATAAATAAAACCGCTTACGGAATACTCACGAAAATGCTGGAAAAAATCTCTGAATAATTTCCAAATATTTACTTATAACATTTACCTCTATTGGAATATAGCCTCTCCCTCTGGCACTATATCCCATCAAGGGATTTGGCCGCCTTAAATGTGTTGAAAACAGATATTTGGTATGTGGAAATAGAACACGGCTATCTCTTGTTATGAGTAAACCGGAAGTGGTGACATATTTTTTTATTCATTTTTGATACAGTGTTGCCTTTAACGCAATTTATTATAATTCCCAACTAACAAAACATAAATTCACCCTATAAGCCAACACTCCCACTTGAATTTATACTAATTTGAGTCCCATTTCTCCTCGATGTTGTTGATGTTTGAACTTGGGAAGTCCCTTTGTTAATGCATCAGCAATCATCTGATCTGTCTCGATTGGATTTATTGTGATAACAGATGCTTCTACTTTATCTTTCACGAAATGATGCCTGACATCGATATGTTTCGTACGATGATGGTATGCATGTGTTCGAGAGATTAATTGCGCTTCGACTGTCACAAAAAAATCGGTATCGCAGTCGGCCTGCTGAGTTCCACGTTCAATTTTCGAAGCCATAATGCTTCTTGACAGGCCGCCAAGACGACCATATATTCGGCTTCAGTTGAAGAAAGGGCAACGGTTTGTTGCTTGCATGATGACCATGTTATTGCTCCACCGCCTTTGAGAAAAACATAACTTCTTGAAATGGAATTTTCTGCGTGTCCCCAATTTCGGCTTTGCTGGTTGGTGACTTACTTTGGTCTAGCTTAATGTTTATGTCGATTGGTGTTGCAACAGGGTTATACCGCAACAAACAACGTCGACAACAACAACAAATCGTCGATTTTATAATAGATACACCTATCAGCTTTAGATCGTGTCATGCCGAACTGTACCAACGCCTTGTTCAACTTTTTTTTCTAGGCACGGCTGGCTTGTTTTAATCCATAAAGTGCCTTGTTTAATTTACATAATTTTCCTGTTCCATCCGCGAATTTTTCTGGTTGCAACATATACACAGTTTCCTTCAATTCACTTTGAAGGAACGCATACACTGCATCCATCTGCTCAACATTCATATCGTATTGAACAGCTAGTGCCAACAGATAGCGAATTGAGCTATACTTCACTACTGGAGCATACATTTCCTCATAGTCCAGGGGTCTTCCTCTACGACGCACTCCGGCTGGGTGTTGATGGAACACTTTGTAAATCATTCGTTGTTGTGGAGACCTTGCAACGTGGCCGAGCCATCTCATTCGATTAGATTTGATGAATCCGATAATATTGCTACCTCCGAGAAGTTGCTTTATTTCGTGGTTCATGCGAATCCGATATTCATTGTTCGTTACTTTAATTGGATCAAAAATTGAACGAATGACCTTCCTTTCGAAGGTAGATAACAATCTACAGTCGTTAGAGGTCATGGTCCAGTTCTTGCTTTCGACAGTCAGCACAGGTCTTATTAGTGCTTTATAAAGTGCGACCTTGCACGACTGCAATAGGAGTTTAGATCGCAATAATTTTGATTGAGCATAGAAAACTCGTTGTTCGGCAGCGATTCGGACTTTTATTTCTGCAAATAAACTGTTTCTGGATACTCTCAATCCTCTCGGAATGACATTGGTAGAAGGGTGACCAAACAGGAGATTCATACTCCAAAATTGAGCGAACAAAGCATACGTATAATATTATATACTTAATGAAACCACACATATTATATACTTAATGAAACCACACAGTAATTATTATATACATTTATTGTTAATGATATTCTACATGGTGTGCTTTATTATATAGTCTTTAGTTTCTCTGCTTCTGGTTTAGATATCCCATATTTAATTTTTGAATGTGAATGATTTAAATCTTTCATCCCATGTTGTGTTTATTGATAAAAATATTCATATTCATTTTAAAATATTTTTTTATTTAGGCCAGCAATAATTAATTGGTAATTTTGTAAATTTTCTGGCAATTGCAATGTAAATTTACAGAAATAAAAATTTCTCCGTGTTTCTAGAATTTCTGCTTCCACCTTTATAAAACACACAACAAATTATATATACAAATTGAAATTAACAATACAACATGTGAATATTTTATTTCAACTAGATTTTTTATAATAACAAAATCTTTATATTAGAATTCACAAGTACAATTATTATAAATTTTATTCAAAATTCTTTTTTCAACTGAACTCAAAAACTAAACAAAATTCCCTTTATATAATGCAAATTTTGTTATACTAAGGTTTCTAAATTATTTTATAAAAAATTAATTATTCTAAAGTTGGTATTTTCAACTTTCAATTTGCCAAAGTACGCAACCATTTTGCTCAAATTTCTGTCAATAATTTTTGACAACTTATAAACGTAATGTCATAACAACAACAAAGAAAATCAACAAAGTGAATATAAAACTAAATTATTTATACAATTAAACTAATTAAAATTATTTATTTGTTAATCCTTCTTTACAAAACAGGATAATTAGAGACAACACCACTACACTACTCCCCCCTCAGTGGGATACTTGCGCGAGCTGTATCTAAATACCACGACACTTCAAAATAAATAAATGTGTATAAATGAGGGTAAAAAAAAATAAAATCAAAACAAATACAACAGCATTACCAAATAAATATGTGCGAATTTAATATGAAAACCTTTTTCAACATAAAAACAAATATGTTACAAAACAAACATATGTAAATGAAAAAGTTTTCAAAAAATAAATACACATCTTTACTGCAAAACTATATGTTGTATAAATTTACGAGGTGTTTTGACGACTCTTCCTGTCCTTGTACATAGTGTTTCATTATTCTTATTGGATAAGGGTAACTCAAAAGTTACTTTTTTTTTTTTGTGATTACCTTTATTTACATCGTTTGATATTGAAATATTTCTATCTTTATTAACTAGATCATTTGAATCCTTGACCTGTTCGTTCCTTTTTGTTATAGGTGAATCTGTTGATTCTATGTTTTCACTATAACAAGGTTTGATCCGATCAATAGAAATTTTTGTACTTTTATTATTAATATTAACATCAAAATATTTGTCACTTCTCTTTATTACTAAATAAGGTCCAGTGTAAGGTGGTTGTAAAGCTTTTCGTAATGCGTCTGTTCTTATAAGAACATACTTACAATTTTTTAGTTCCGGACTTACAAAAATTTTTTCCGAATTATGCCTTGAAACCGTTTCGGGTTTAAATTCCGCAAAATGATTTTTTAATTTTGATACAAATTCATTCTGTGGAATATTATCATTCCGAGTTTCTACAAATTCGGCCGGAATTCGAACATTTGCACCAAATACCAACTCTGCTGGAGAAGCTTTAATATCTTCCTTGAACGTCGTTCTTAAACCCAACAGCACTGTAGGCAATATCTCCGTCCAATCAGACCTATTATGGCACATTAGTGCCGCTTTTAGCGATCTATGCCACCTTTCTATCATACCATTAGCCTGAGGATGATAACTAGTGGTTCTCTTACGTTGAAAACCCAACAAATTCGCCAATTCACTAAACAACTGTGACTCGAATTGCCTACCCTGATCAGTAACTATAAATTTAGGTACACCAAATCTCGCTATCCATCCTGAATATACTGCAAAAGCTACCGTTGATGCAGTGATATCCACTGTAGGAATAGCCTCTGTCCATCTGGTGTATCTATCTATTAACGTTACCACATATTGTTGACCGTGAGAAATGGGTAATGGTCCTACTATATCTAAATGTATCTCAGTGAACCTTTCTTCTGTGATTGGAAATGAACCAATTCCCGATTTAGTATGTCTAAACACTTTGGCTTTTTGGCACTCGATACAATTTTGTGCCATTACTTTCACGTCTTTCTTAATAGAAGGCCAAATCACCTGGCTTGTTAGCAACCTTGTCGATGCTTTAATACCTGGATGAGACATATTATGGAAGTGTTCGAAAACAATCTTTCTCCAATCTAACGGAATAAATGGTCTGGCCTTACCCAGCGACTGGTCACAATAAATTTTAACATTTGAACCAAAAGCAACCATTTTGCTCAAATTTCTGTCAATAATTTTTGACAACTTATAAACGTAATGTCATAACAACAACAAAGAAAATCAACAAAGTGAATATAAAACTAAATTATTTATACAATTAAACTAATTAAAATTATTTATTTGTTAATCCTTCTTTACAAAACAGGATAATTAGAGACAACACCACTACAAGTCCATTTTAGAATGCTGCCATGTTTATTTTATATATCTGTACAAAGGACAGAGAAGTATTGCCCGATATTTATTACAGTCGAAGGTCGGTAATCCAATACATAACAGTCTTCCCGGCGAAAGGAATTTCACCCATTAGAAATCCATCCTATTAGGGGGTCGACACACTCGGCTTGACCGTCGGACTATAAGACTATCTGGTTCATCCATTCGTATATGCCCAGATTTAATTTCAACCTCTTTTTGTATACTACTCGTTGCTTGCCCTGAGGTTGACGTTGATGAAGCAACTTCCACCGGTTGCGACTCCCTTGATTGCCGATTAGTTAATTCATTTGTTAGTTCTTTACTTTCCATTCCGGTTGTAGTAGTTTCACAATCGTTGTTCTTCGTAGAGTAAACGCCATCTGTTGTAACCATCGGTTCATCTGTATTTGGATACTTTTTTTAATATATTCGAGTAACCTTCTGTATTTCCTTCAACCCCCGTTGCACGTATTTGGTCAATATGTCAGCGGTGAAATTTTCCTTCGACTTCAATCAGATAGTGTAAGAAACCCTCTTTCTGTATTCCCTTACCAAATTTCCATTTGATCGTTTTATTTTGGTACCAACGGATTTGAACTGTATCGCCTATGCTCAGCTCCCGTCTTGTACACTTTGATGGGTTGATATTCGTATAATCATTTACCCTCTCTGTCGGCTTAGTTAAATCGATGATCGATCGTAAATTAATTCGTAGCATTTGTTCAGCTGGGCTCTTCCCTGTTGTTGAATTAATTATTTTCCTGTATTGCAGTAAGAATCGATGTAGTTTCAAATAAAGATCTCCTGGATCATTCATTGCGGCCCGTAATGCAAATTTTAATGTTTGAACACTTCTTTCTGCCTGTCCATTGGTGGATGGGTGTGCTGGGGCCGTTCGCTTATGTGTGATACCGTTGCTTCGTAAGAAATCTTGGAATTCCTTAGACGTAAAATTAGTACCATTGTCCGTTACCACTATTAGTGGCAAGCCAAAACGTGCAAAAATTTCGCGTAATGATCTAATGGTGTGGAAGCTGTGATATTTTTCATGGGCACCATCTCTAACCATCTTGTTCTTGCATCCACTACCACCATAAAATAATGTTCCATAAATGGCCCCGCAAAATCAATATGTATTCGTTGCCAAGGCATAGTTGGAAGTTCCCACGTATGTATAGGCGCCTTCGATTATCCAATAACAATAGCTCCGTGCTAGTGCTTTCATTTTGACGATACCAATATGTGCCATATGTAACTCATTAAGGATTTGTTTATGTAGTGTGATTGGAATTAAGATCCGGATACCTTTATAAATGCATCCATTTTGTAGTGTTAGTTCAGCTTCTTGCCCCTTAAATGGTGTACCTTCTAAATTACTTCCAATCTGTAGACGGTTGTATAGATCACATAGAATGTTATCACTTTTCATTGCCTTCGAAATTGTTCCACTCGTTATTGGTAGAATATCTTCCGACAATTGATACACTGTAAGTTCTTCTTTGTCGCTTGGTTGATAGATTTCCACCACCGGATGCCGAGATAGAAAATCTACATTCATGTGGTTTTTTGCCTGCCTGTGTACAATTTTGTATTTAAAACCGGATAGGAACTGTGCGTAACTTAGTAGTCGTTGTGATGTTAATGTCGGTAGGCTTTTATCTGGGTTCAATATCATTGCTAAAGGTTTATTATCCGTAATCAAAGTGAATTCGCGTCCATAACAATAATTGAAAAAATTTAGAAGCGCCCAGTAAATAGCTGTCGCTTCCTTATGAAGCTGGCTATAATTTGACTCACTCGAGTGGAGCAAATTCCGTTTGAGAAGCATATGCAATTGGTCGTTCCCCAGTTGGTGTTTTATGTGATAATATTGCAGAAATTCCCACAGGGGAAGCATCAGTTGCCAAAATCAACGGGAGTTTTTCTTCATACGGCATCAATACTGATTCGCTTTGTAATTCCGTCTTAATGTCAGCAAATGCTCATTGGCACCCTTCATCCCACCTGAATTCCACATCATTTCGTAACAATTTGTAAAGCGGATTTAGCCTTGTTGCCATATCGGGGATAAAATTATTATAATATGTTACCATCCCAATGAATTGACGCAATTCCGACACGTCCTTCGGTTGTGCAATTTCAGCGATTGCTTTAGTTTTATCCGAATTCTTCTGTATGCCGGCCTCACTTATTGTATAGCCCAAGTATATAATTTCTTCTCTGAATAATTTACACTTTTCTTTATTTAGATGCATATTATATCGGCGTAATTTTTGTAATAGGGCCTGTACTCGTTCCATCGTCTCCGGCAATGTACGACAGGCGACAATAATGTCGTCAAAGAAACACTGTGTTCCACTGAGATCATTTGTTATTTTTTCATCCATAAAGCGTTGCCAGATATTGGGTGCCGTTTTTACTCCGAACATTAGTTTATGAACCTTGTAAAGGCCTTTATGCGTGCTTATTGTTTGCATTAGTGCACTTTCTTCATTCATAGCCATGTGTAAATAGGCTTTATGCACATCGAACACGCAATAATATTTACCATTGGCCAACTTGTGCATCATGTCTTCGATTTTTGGAATTGAGTATTTGTCATCCATTATTACCTTATTTAGTGTCACTTTGTAATCTGCACACAATCTGATCTGATTTTCCGACTTAATTATTGGCACAACTGGTGTTCCCCAGTCCGAATGTTCGACCTTTTCTAATGTTCCAGATTTTTCCAGTCTTTCAATTTCGTCTTCAATCAAATGACGTATAGCGTACGGAACTGGCCTTGGTTTAATGTAGATTGGAGAAACCCCTTCACGAAGTTTCAATTGACCTTTAAACTGTGGAATTGTACCAATTGTTTTTTTGAATAAATCGTCATTGCTTTCAAAGATCTCTTTCTCCAGTTTGTTGACGTCTACGTTCACGGTTGTAATACTTTTGACATCCGATGGGGGTAATAGTTGTAATGCTTTTATCCATTCCCGACCAAGGATACTATCGAATTTGTCATCCACAATATATAAATTTCCTCGTATAGATTTACCGTCATGGCTAACTGATACCTTTGCTACCCCCAACGCTGGGAAGATACTACCATTGTATGCCTTTAACTTCGTATTAGTTGGCCATATGTTGACCTTTGGTAGTTTACTGTGCAATAATTTCTCGCTGATTGTCGATATGGCCGATCCCGTGTCAAATTCCATTTCAAATGGTTTGCCTTCAATTGAAACCTGTAATCAGTTGCAGTGCATTTATTTCTTGACAATTATCATTATCAATGATTTTTATTGATTTCGTATAATTTGTGCTGGAACTTTTTTTGTATTTCTTCATGCATATATTTGAAGCATGACCCGCTAATTTACACTGATTGCAGTATAATTTATCCTTGCTTCTGCAATCATTCGCTTTGTGCCCTGGTTTTCCACATCTATAGCAAGTTAATTGTCTATTGTTGCTGTCGCCCTTGCCTGAGCCACCATCGTTAAAACTCTTCGACGTATTTTCATTTCGTTTTGGCCACCGTTCATTCTGATATAACTCGGCGCTCTCCTTGACTTGGTGTACCTTCTGCATTGATTAACTTTGAATTTTTGATGCTTCCATTGCTAATGCCGTTTTCACAATTCTATCCATACTGGGTTGAATTTCTTCTAGCAAACGCTGGCGAGTATCCGCGTCACTAATGCCCCGTATAAACTGAGATCTTAAATGAGTTTCTGCTCTACTCTTATTGCAGGATGTACATGTAAAATTGCAGAAAACTCTTAAACGTTTCAACTCTGACACGTATGTTGCCACTGATTCACCTTCGTGTTGTGTTCTAAGCAGGAATTTATGCTGCTCTGTAATTTCATCTGGTTTCGGGCACAAATGATTCTCCAACATTCCAATTAACTCCTCATATGATTTTGTATTTGGTAAGTCCGGCGCAGTTAAACTACATACTAAGCAATTGATAATGCTTAGTGCCGATGCAATTAATTAATATTTGTACTTTGCGTTCCTCTGTTGTAACAGATCGCATTTGTAAATAATTTTCCAAACGCTGCTTGTAAATTGAAAATGTTTCCTCATTTTCATTAAATGTACCGAATTGTATATTTGTATCCCGATTGCCATTTTGTAATTCTTGTAGCAACTTTAACAACGCCGCCACATCGATTTGGTTTTCATCCGCCATATTGTAATATGCGGTAATTAATTTTTATTGTTTATTCACTATTACATAGGCGTATATACACACGCGTAATTTCGCCTTCTCGTCGCCAATTATTATAAACTTAATGAAACCACACAGTAATTATTATATACATTTATTGTTAATGATATTCTACATGGTGTGCTTTATTATATAGTCCATTTTAGAATGCTGCCATGTTTATTTTATATATCTGTACAAAGGACAGAGAAGTATTGCCCGATATTTATTATAGTCGAAGGTCGGTAATCCAATACATAACATATAATGATGTCAAAGTTAACTCCAATGTCACTAAAGTCCTTGCAGCTTCGTTTAATGAAACCAAGCATAATGCACGACTTTGAAATAATGGCGTTAACATGTCTGGTAAATGAAACGTCAGATTCAAATATTACGCTTAGATCCGAGATGAACTCAACCCGATCAATGGTTTCGTTTTGCAGTTGATATTGATAAAAAACGGGCGAGCGAATACGGAAGAAAGAAAGAAAGAGTTTCGCATTTTCTCACGTTTAAAGGGAATATGTTGTTAATTGACCAACTGCAGAACCGGTTTAAGTCATCTTGTAACAATTTACAGTCTAACACGCTAGAGACCCGGGTGAAAATCTTCATGTCATCCACGAAGAGGAGGCAGTTGGCAAACTTAAACATTTTACAATGTTGTCAATGAATAATGAAAATAACAGTGGGACAATATGAGTACCCTGAGGCACACCGGAGAAAGAATCCATAATCCTCTGGGATTGCCAGCGATCTGAGAGTTAAGAACGCAACCAGTCGATGGGGATGAAATGACAATCGAGACTCTCCAACTTGGTAATAAGAATAGAGTGATCAACCACATCGAAAGCCTTTGCGTAGTCGGTATAGACAATGTCAAGCTGCTCCTTGGAATGTAGACTATCAAATAAATGACCACAAAAAAAGGACAAGTTAGTCACGGTAGACCTACCGGAATAAAATCCATGCTGAAAAGGAGAAATAAGTCTCTTGGTATGGAAGTGCAATACTCTGTGAACCATGGACTCAAACAGTTTGGGTAAGACGAGAAGGATGGCGATCCCACGATAATTACTAATCTCATTTCTATTACCCGCCTTGAAAATTGGATGAATACATGAGATTTTCCAAGGATCCGGAAAAACACCACGACGAAGACTTTCGTTAAACAAGAAGGTAACTGCAGGTGCCAGACTTACAGCACAACGTTTGAATAGGATCGGTGGAAGACCATCGTGACCCGCTCCCTGACTAACGTCGAGAAGGAGCAGTTGATCCACAACCTCCTGTTCGGTAAATTTGAAATGATCAAATCCAATGGAGGTGGAAGTAGTAGGATGCCCGTTGTCTGTTTCCCGAAGCGGTTTGTAGACCGATGGAAAGAATTTGGCAAACAAATTACAAATATCAGACGGCTGACTGGCGGTGGAGGTCTGGTAAGACATATTCGACGGAAAACCACATACCTTTTTCTTACTGTTAATGAAGTTCCAAAATTTTTAGGGATTAGAAGTCAAAACTTGCTCGATTTGCACTACGTAATTATTGTAAAGGAACCAATTAAGAGTCTTAACAAGGAAGTTAAGTTAATACTGAGGAATAGGTGGCAATATTTTACCCATATAAAATTTGCTATTTCATCTGTCACAAGCCAGAATAGGATGGTTATATAAAAAATCCATATGGTTTACTCATATTTCGCTATAAGCACCCGTCAAACCGGTTTGTGTTGTTGTATGAAGTGACGTGTTAATTTTGCGCAGTAAAATTATAAATTATAAATTTTTAAAATTATCAATTATAATTCATCAAAATAATACAAACTTTATGAAATAGTTATTTGTTTATATAGTGGTGTATTATGTGATAACAAAAATACAGACTTTTGTACAAAATGAAGTGTATCGTGAAAAAATGCGAAAATACGCCTAAAAAACTTCAAGAAGGAATATCTTACCACCAGCAAGTTTACCAAGTGTTTATATAAAATAAAATGTAAATTGTGCTAAGAAACAAGTGATTTGTGATAAATTTATCCTTACTTTATGTTAAAAATCAGAAAAAATTAAGAAAACAATTTTGGTTGTTGGCGTGGGGTGCCTATATTGGTTTCTTGTTTTTGTAATCCCATTGATTTAGATACTTTCTCTTTTACCCTCCGAATTTGTGACACTTGACAGTTGCTTAGGCTCATTCTGTACATTTAACTTCTTTGAGTCTTAAATTCCTTACGAGCTTTGGCAAAATCGGGATAGTAATCTGCGCCGTAAAGCCTGTACAGGGAATGAAACTTGTTGCGTCGTTTCTCGAACACCATCAACTCGGTATTATACCATGGCTCACGAAATCCGGATTTATTATTGATAACCCGCGCAACATGTCTCTCGATACCACTCGCGAGAAGCTCATTGAATCTGTGCACCGTGTCATTCAAATCCGCACTGCGCTGTAAAAAGTTCCAATCGGCAGTGCTGAGAAATTCATTCAAGGATGCGTAGTCGACCATTCTAAAATTAAAGTGAAAATCATTAGAAAAATAATTAGTTGTACATTTAGTATAAAAAATATTTATTGTAATTGGTGTGTGGTAAATGCTCTCACGTTTAGTGAAGTCCAAGCACGGAGCAACATCGGCACGCAAGACATCGTTGGCAAATAGCAGGTCCAGGAATTTCCCTCAACTGTTGCTGAAACGGTTAAGCTGCGTTGTTGATATGGAAGCGAAGTAATCGATGATAGTCACTGCTTTCTCATCAGTTGAGGATGGAGCGAACACACCGTCAACATCATTCCAAGATATACCAGGTAAGTTAAAGTCGCCCACAATGATAATTTGATCCCAAAGACGAACTGGAGGTATAACGGCTGAGTCGATGTAGTTGATAAACGTGTTGTCGACATCCCGGTCGGATCCGTAAGGTATGTAAACGGCGACGACAACAATCGTGGAATTTGTAAGCTAGTCTGATGCGAACAGCAATGACGTCAAGGCAGGGATGGCAGGCGATCACTTCATTGGAGGCTTAATTCTTTACAGCAATTAAAACACCACCGCCTCTACAACTGGTGTCAAAATCATATCTGTCCTTTCTATGAACGACATAGTCAGATGGAAAATACTCTTCAGATAACATATTGACCGTAAGCTAGGTCTCGCTGATTATTATAATATCAAAATCATTGTCAAGTAGGTCTAAGCGGAAATCCCTGGTTTTACCTCGGACACTGGAAGTATTGTGGTAGTAGATAGAAGTGAATGCGTTGATGGTATTAGATGAAGCAACGGTCATTGATAAATTATAAACTGATTGGTTAACGCACTAGTTACTTTGGCTGTTGAAACGTAGCCAGAAGGTCTCCGGTTTTTTGATATGCGTGAATAATTTGTAAATGGGCGGATTATAGCACCAGCAAGCCAAACATCAGAATCATTAAGCAGGTCAAAATCAGCCTCCTTCAAACCAATTTTAAATGAAACGAACGTTAGTGAGCTGTCCAAAATGCTGTCTTTGGGCAATAATAGCCTACAATTTACGTCTCCTGGCGAACAATTTTGAAGTTTGTCGCAGACAGAGCTAACGATCTGATCGGTTGAGACGGATGGGTCGATACGACTGATGTATAAGTACTTTTTGACAGGCACTGAGACAGTTTTGATTGAGTTGATGGAAGGCCTCGACTCATACAATAACTTGCCGCGACGTCGATACATCATGGGTATTGGACTTGACCACTTTAGCAGATGTTGTCGGGTTGGAATTATTACCGGCAAGTTTGGTTGTCAATGCGTTGATTAGTTTACGGTTTTCAGCAAACTCCGATTCAATTTTCCTTAAGTCCAAATTGTCAGCGGCTTTGTCCACTATCACATCAATTTTCCTCAAAATCTTGGACATGTTATTGTTTGTGATCACGGATATGCAGCAGTTGCCGAAAAAGCAAATGCTGGTGTACTTTCAAAACACGTCCATCACTTCAACGACCGATGAAGAATAATATTTAGTTGACACCGTTGAGGGATTGAAACTTGCTTAGCATAAGAATTTTGCAGACCATCAAAAAGAAATTGGGCCATTCCATTTCGCGTGACGTTAAAGAAAGACGTTAGCTGGCGATTATGTGGCGACTTTTGGTTGTCGTAACAATTGCCTTATCCTAAACTTCATTGTAATCATCTTTCAACGGATCCAAATGGTTAAAAAATTCGTTACAATCAATTACATCATTTTCACAACGGTTTTCCAGAAAATCAATCGCCACTCGTAAAGGCGGAACTTTTCCAAACCAAAAAATCGATAGCCTTTACTATTTTAGCTATAGTCGACCATATGATAATCGTAATACATAAAAAACTATACTATTTGCCTTTTAATGCAAAGTGACTGACATCTGACGGACTATTTTAGAACTAGAACCAAAGTTGTTCAAGTACAACATCGTGAGTAGTTGTTGATCTCCCAACGGGCTTGCCTTCAGGTGGGGAAACGAGGAATATCCTCACGGTAGTGATCCTGTCAACCTAATAATATAAAATTACGGTGAAAGAAGTTAGATGCAGTGTACCGGCGGCTTGAAATGACAGTGTATCAGTTGATGCAGCCTCGAGTTTTTAGTAGGTCATCCAAGATGCCGCAAGCTCCACAGCCCTAAAGCTCGCTTCGCATTATATGTGTCGAAAGCGGAATGAAGCTATACGAACCAATATCGACAGTGCTGTAAATGACAGTGCCGAATAAGCAGAAAAAGAGGTTGCTGTACATAACAAAGTAGTGAAGGAAAATCTTACGACTAAAAACCAGATTAAGGATGATGTGTCAAGAGAGCGAATCGCTATGCGCAGACTATAAAACAGCAAACGTGTATCTAAAAACATGTCAGAGCAACCCGATAATATCGCAAAGAACACAAGGTTTGCTAGGTGATGTGATCCACACGGGCAAAAGAAATATCTCCACGCAGACTAGCTCGATCCGTGATGAGAGGATAACACAAACGACGGGAATAGGAGGAGCTAAAATCGTGCGGAACGGTATGGAAATCAGGGGCAAAATTCACCCGGGAATTACAGCACAGGAAGAGGTAGCTCTGACTGAAGCGAGTAAGCTACAAGATGCATTTCGGCTAATATAAGCCGTCGCTGCATATACCTACAAGGCTTACTGGGGACTGTACACCTGAAGCCAGCAGTCACCTCAGTGACTCAGTCAGAGCAACCCGAGAATGTCCAATAAACTTTCAATGTGGTTAAAAAGCTGAGAAATGTCACAACCAATAACCGGGAGAGTATAGGTGTCATTCCAACTGTTCCGAATACCTCTATGCTTCGGAAAAAGTACAAGCAGTTGTACTTTACAGATCGATGAACTAGGAGTGAAAGCGGTCGCTTTACAAATTATGATTTGATGGTTCGAGTAAATGACGGCAAAACAAAAGCTATTGTATTGAAAAAGGTGATCCAGAACAAGGTTGTCAGTGTAGAGGCGGTTTACCGAAAGGAGGTGGCCACCGTACACATCATGCACGAGAGTGAAACAAGTAACACAGAGGTGATGCAGGGTATTGAAGGATCGTCGGATGTGCTGGATGAATAAAAATCACGTCACTTCGGCCAAAGCTTTCTGGCATGAACGACATAACGATCAGGATACCGAAAGACCAATCAAACAAATTGCTGAAGAAGGGTCGAATCCGAATAGGATGGGTTTTCTGCTGAGTGTGCCTGCGTGATGCTGACCTTCGATTGAACCGGCCTCAAGATTTGAAATCGCCACAAATAAATGCCATTGCTGTGGTTAAACACAAATAGTTTTTTTTATGGCTGCAAGGCAAGCAGATTTCGTTTTTGAACAGCAAAAAAAACAGATTTTGATATAGTGAAGTGAGCCAAACCAGCGAAGATTGAATGCAGGTGATTGAAAAGTTGGAGACGTAGCGCTCATCGTCTTTTCAAGAGATACTCCATTTAGAAAGTCCGGCTCTTCAAAAGTTTTGGGAAAATTCGCTTAATGAATCGATGACTTGGCTTCAATTATTTGATACCAAAAGTAGAATGTGATCACCGCCGGTTATTCTAATTTTAAATCACCTGAATGGAGTGGTGCGATATTGAACCGCCGCGGTTGCGGATTGGGCCGCTTCATGTAATATTTTCTGCCTTCATAGAAGAGGGATAATTTTGAGTTCGTGCAGGACGTAACTTTTGGTACCGTTGATACAACTGGTAAAATCAACGAAGACAGTTTTAGATGTGCGAAATGCATTCCACAGTGCAGTATGTGACCCAATTCAGCGAAGGCTGAAGGAACTGCCACTGAGCCCATATCTTTGTCGAATAACCCTTTGTTGAATGAAAGTTATCTTGCAGACCGGCAGATTATTATAGAATTGGGTGACTCTGTGACTATAAAACTAGTTCAACCTGGCTGAGTGTGCAATATTTGTAGGATATGCAGATGATCTGGTGCCGGTTGTTAGTGTACGGAGCAACAACTAGTGAAACATATCAATGCAGCGGTGAAAAACATCTTTTTATGACTCTGCAGCTATAGACTGGTTATATTAAGGTTGAAACCCGTAGACTATAGATCAGATATCTCGAAGCTTTTCTGAAACATGTCAAAATACTGTGTCGAAGGCAACAAAAACAGTTACGACTCTATGCAGGCTGGTGTCGAACCTATGGGCGGACCTAGTTCGAGTAGAAGGTGGTTGTTGGTATCGAAGGTATCTTCGATCCTGTTATACGGATACCAGCCTGGGAGAGAGTTCTCAAAACAATTCAGCTCGATCGGATGCAAAGAATTGGCAATGGAAATAGCAAATGGATTTCCAAAGGAGGTTGGCCAAAACAGGATGCTGGAACAATGGCAGAAGCGGTTTCACAAAGGTTGAAACCGGTCAAGGGACGCGAAATCTAAACCCCAGAATTTGTGAATGGCTAGAGAGAAAACATAACGGTATCAATTTCTTCATAATACAATTTCTGACGATTTCTGATTTCAACGACCCGCGACCGGGTGCTTTAATACTTGCACAAAATAAACAGAAGACACACGTGCAAATGCATCTACTGCTCACTGCTCACGTTTGGATAATAGAAATTAATATGTTACGGTCACACCGGTCAGGTGACGGCTCCGACCATACCACCAAAAATGTTGGAGGGCGACTCAGACTAGATGGGCATTTCAACCTAACGCCATATGGGGCTCTACCACGATAATTTGGCACTCTCTAGATCATCAAATGTTAACAGTTTCGGTTTAGTGCAAGACAATAAATGTAAAATTAAATTTGATTGTGGAAATCAGTAAAACACTTTCCAGATACAAAACACTAAATACAAATGTGATGACCACGATGAGCAATCAAATCAACAAAAACGGTTAGTTGCATGGCAATCAAAATCAAACATTCTGATCAAATAACAGGCAACATAATTATTTCACATCATTTGATATGTGTGGCCGTTATTTTTTACCTCCATGTTTTAACATACAATAAAGATTTAGTAGCAATGAGGACCAGCAACAAAAAGTAAAATGTGTACGCTATAAAACTTCCGAACACACAGGATGGTCGAATTCGTAGAGCCTGGAATCCTGAAATATCTATACAAGCATACATACATATACATATTTATACAAGAGTAAGTACGGATAAATGTTGTATGGGCTCTAAATTATTTTACGAACCAAATAAAAGGAATAAATTTTATTCGATTCAAAATATAAATCAAAATGAAAATGAAATGTGTTGATGATGAAAATCGAAATAGAAAAGAGGAAAAAAAAATATTTTTATGGCAACCAGAAAACAATCAGAACAAAAAATATATCAAAACCAAAACCCAACACACAAAAAAAGGGATCAAATCGATTGGAACAAATAAATTGGTATATCGTTCTTGCGGTAAAATATACTGTATGCTACCTCCATACATAAATATACGGATCCAAGGGAACCAACCGCAGCAACAAACAAATTTATTCTCAATAATTTCTAAGATAAAATATTACACAGTTTCTTATAATTTAGTTCCTTTTGATATTGTGTGGGTGTGTCGAGGTAGAAAAATTGCCAAAATGAATTTGTCAAGTTCAATTGTTAGAATTTCGGATTTCCACGTTCTCGAACCTTAATTAATGTTTTTGCCCGTTCGATGTCCCATTTGTTTCTGCGTTCAGTGGTGGCCAAAACCATATACCAATTTTTAATTAATTTTCACACATGATTTAATTTCACCTATAATTTATGGACTCTAATTAAATTAACTTAATTTATTGCGTATGAGTATACCGTGCACAGAAATATATGTACATATGCTTCTAAACATAATATACATATGTATATGTATGCATAGTGCTATGTTATTTTGTATATGACGGATTTAGAAAAACGGTGAGAAGAAATCTCATTTATTTTGTTCTATAAATATGTTTGTTTACGTTCGAGTCGCAACATATTTTAATTAACAGCTAAATGTATGCTGTATCATGAACGTCATTTGCATAAATGCTGGAATTAATAATTTACAGTATTAAATTTTAATATGAGTGTTGTTATGTTCAAAAATGATATGAGTAATCGCGCCTCATTTTGTTGGTATGATATGTTTAGTGGCGCGCGGTAAGTAAACGGAAAATTTATGAAATGAGATTTTTTTTGCGGGCCTCGCGTATTTCGGATGTTGTATACAGGCAGCGAAAATTTGCCAGCAGAAAATAGGAGAATACGATACTCGCCACACGTGGTAACACTCGGAATAAAATATTAAAATTGTATATGAAATTTTGAAATTTTACAATGTTCCGTCTGTTTCGGCCATTTCGTAATGAATTACGATGGAATTTGGTTTTGTAAAAGCTAGGACTGCATTATCATAACAAATCCTTATTAAATTTAGTTTCTAGGTTGATTTTCGATTGAAATATAAATTTTAAATGAAAATTTGGTATCTGTGCATTCTCAAAATAGTTATGCAACCATTTGAATTTTAGATTGGAAACTTACGAATCGAATAAAAAATTACAGGAGATTATCGAATTTTTCTAAGTAATATTTTAGTTTTTTACACCAAATAATTAAGTTTCAGGTATTCACTACTATCTCACAAGCTCCAACAGGCAACCAATACGTAAATGAGAAATTTGAGGAAAATTTATAAGTTTAACCTCGTTTCAGTTTTTGGTTAACATCTCGAAAACTCCCACAAGTAGCCAATACTTCCGGTTGATTTTAAAATAGTTATAAGGCCATACTGAGAATACATGGAAAATTTTGAGAAAATTTATGTACACGAATTGTCACTAAATTTTTTATTTTATAACGACTGTATATCTTCTGTGTCGAGTCGCAAAGCCGTAATGCTCGTAGAGTTTCATTCTGACTCATCATGCGTTGGTGCTCGAGATAAACAAACATTGCCGATTTCCCAAATGACCGTATGCTTTACAAGGCTCACTGAGTCTCCAACAAAACCTCGTTTTATTCGTTTGCGATCCTTCGTGCTTTCGAATAACAGCCTGTTCTCTGCTAGCTGCTACTAAATCTTGCATTGCCATAGAAGTTGCTGTATAATGACATTGCATTTTGAACTTCTCAATTTCAGTATTTCGAGGTTGCTTAATTCCACGAAATGTATCTAGGTGTGTTGTGGTCACTGTTGGTCCTGAAATACCTGAAAATTAATGATACCACGAACGCCGAAGATATCAAGGTTAGGTTAACCAATGTGGAACGATACCGCATGCAATTCACGAAAATAGAAGATCGAATTTGAAGAAAATTACTATAAAGCAACAGCAGGATTGAACCTTGTATGAAGAGCAAAATTAGAGCCAATAAACCCACATTATTCATCCATCACTAAGGTGTCTATAACAGCAACACACTTGGAGGTGAAAGTTTCACCTCCAAGAAACGGTGAAACTACTGAAAATTTCCATCTCAACTTTTGCGGGAGATTACACCCAGTGGCAGTCTTTCCACGATTTATTTTCCTCGACAATACACGACAATTAAAGGCTAACACCATCCCAAAAACTACAATATTTACAAGGAAGTTTGAGAAGCGAAGCGGTAGGACTGTTGACACATTTTAGCATATTGACACATTAGCACTGATATGCTGTATAAGATAGCGGAATTTTGACAGCGGAAAATAAGAGATTGCGCTACTCTCCGCAAGTGGCAGCACTATCACTAAAGAGAAATAATTTTGTTATGTAATTACCAGCGGAAATTTTTCATTCATTATGTACCACTTTTTTCACTAAATAAAATATCCCAGCGGAAAAAAATATTAAAAGTGAACCTTAAAATGGCAAATTAATTGATCTCCGAAGTAAAGAAACTCGGTATTTGAAATCTTAAAATTTAACAACAATCCGTCTATCCGCCATTTCTTCCAATAGTAACCAATACTTTCGGTTGTTTTTCTAGTAGCCTAGGTCATACTGAGACTAAATGGAAAATTTGGGGAAAATTCAGAGACCAGAATTTTCACTAGAATTTTTTGATTTTCGCGGCCAAATAAGAGATTTTCAGTTTTTGACCAATAACTCAAAAAACTTCCACTAGTAACCAATACTTTCGGTTGTTTTTCTAGTAGCCTAGGTCATACTGAGACTATATGGAAAATTTGGGGAAAATTCAGAGACCAGAATTTTCACTAGAATTTTTTGATTTTCTGCGGCCATATGTTATTTTCAGTTTTTGACCAATAACTCAAAAAACTTCCACTAGTAACCAATACTTTCGGTTGTTTTTCTAGTAGCTTAGGTCATACTGAGACTATATGGAAAATTTGGGGAAAATTCAGAGACCAGAATTTTCACTAGAATTTTTTGATTTTCTGTGGCCATATGTTATTTTCAGTTTTTGACCAATAACTCAATAAACTTCCACTAGTAACCAATACTTTCGGTTGTTTTTCTAGTAGCTTAGGTCATACTGAGACTATATGGAAAGTTTGGGGAAAATTCAGAGACCAGAATTTTCACTAGAATTTTTTGATTTTCTGCGGCCAAATAAGAGATTTTCAGTTTTTGACCAATATCTCCGCAGAAAATCAAAAAAATTCTAGTGAAAATTCTGGTCTCTGAATTTTCCCCAAATTTTCCATATAGTCTCAGTATGACCTAAGCTACTAGAAAAACCACCGAAAGTATTGGTTACTAGTGGAAATTTTTTGAGTTAATGGTCAAAAACTGAAAATAACACATGGCCGCAGAAAATCAAAAAATTCTAGTGAAAATTCTGGTCTCTGAATTTTCCCCAAACTTTCCATATAGTCTCAGTATGTCCTAGGCTACTAGAAAAACAACCGAACGTATTGGTTACTAGTGGAAGTTTTTTGAGTTATTGGTTAAAAACTGCAAATAACATATGGCCGCAGAAAATCAAAAAATTCTAGTGAAAATTCTGGTCTCTGAATTTTCCCCAAATTTTCCATATAGTCTCAGTATGACGTAAGCTACTAGAAAAACAACCGAAAGTATTGGTTACTAGTGGAAGTTTTTTGAGTTATTGGTCAAAAACTGAAAATCTCTTATTTGGCCGCGAAAATCAAAAAATTCTAGTGAAAATTCTGGTCTCTGAATTTTCCCCAAATTTTCCATATAGTCTCAGTATGACCTAAGCTACTAGAAAAACAACCGAAAGTATTGGTTACTAGTGGAAGTTTTTTGAGTTATTGGTTAAAAACTGCAAATAACATATGGCCGCAGAAAATCAAAAAATTCTAGTGAAAATTCTGGTCTCTGAATTTTCCCCAAATTTTCCATATAGTCTCAGTATGACGTAAGCTACTAGAAAAACAACCGAAAGTATTGGTTACTAGTGGAAGTTTTTTGAGTTATTGGTCAAAAACTGAAAATCTCTTATTTGGCCGCGAAAATCAAAAAATTCTAGTGAAAATTCTGGTCTCTGAATTTTCCCCAAATTTTCCATTTAGTCTCAGTATGACCTAGGCTACTAGAAAAACAACCGAAAGTATTGGTTACTATTGGAAGAAATGGCGGATAGACGGATTGTTGTTAAATTTCAAGATTTCATATACCGAGTTTCTTTACTTCGGAGATCAATTAGTTTGCCATTTTAAGGTTCACTTTTAATATTTTTTTCCGCTGGGATATTTTATTTAGTGAAAAAAGTGGTACATAATGAATGAAAAATTTCCGCTGGTAATTACATAACAAAATTATTTCTCTTTAGTGATAGTGCTGCCACTTGCGGAGAGTAGCGCAATCTCTTATTTTCCGCTGTCAAAATTCCGCTATCCTATACTGCATAGCACTGATGCTATTTATATCAAGGAGATAAAAAAAATTGAGAGAACGTTATGGCCGAAAGAAGCACACAATTTACGCATTTATAAGAAACTTCATGTCTCAACCATCATTAAGCACACCAAGTAGTTTCAACGTGCGCCAATTATTAGATACTTTTGACGAAATAATACGCGGTCTAAAAGCGTTAGGAGATGATGCACATTTGAGAAACTATTGGCTAATTTGTATTCTAATTACCAAGCTGGACAATGATAGTAGTCTCATTAGTCTCATCATTAGTCTCATTCTCTCTTTGATGAATTGAAGAACTGATGCCCTAGAATCACGAAATAGCCAAACCAAGCGTGTCAATCATCAAAGAAATCAGATGAAAACGACGATCAGAACCCATGTATTGGAGAACAATACAGACGAATCCTGTTCAGCATGCTCTGAAAAAAAAATTATTTGAATGCCCAAAGTTTAAAGAAATGCTAGTGACTGATAGAAAAGCGTTGTTGATTCGAGAAAAACGATGTTTTAATCACCTCAATGACCACGACAATGTTTATAATTGTAAATCGAGATTTCGGTGCAAACAATGCAACAGAAAGCACCACAGCTCGATTCATGAACACTGCACAAAGATGGAGAGCCCGGTCTATACACATCGAAGCCTACGTTTTTTCGAAGTTAAATATGGACTTCTACAGGCAGTATGAGTTAGCAGATCGATATTTTTATTCTGATAGTGATATCGATATTATTATAGGACCAGACAAGTTTTTTGATCTACTAGTTGAAGGAAAGATCACAATAAAACATAATCTAACCATGCAAAAAACTGTGCTACGCTGGATCAACCCTGGAAAAGCAATGGAATGTCAGTCAAGTGAAATATTCACTGTGTCTTTAAATAACCCATAAGACAACGTAGAAAAACTGCTAAGAAAGTTCTGGGAAATCGAGAATGTTGAAAATACAATACTCAGTCTAAATGTTGAAAAAGGAAAACCATTTCAAAGACAACACTGTAGCAGACAAGTCTGGTCGATTCAAGGTACGTCTTCCCTTTAAACTCTTCCCTTTAAACAAATGCAGGCAATGGAGAGACGATTCAAAAAAGATCAAGAATTTGAAAAAATGAATAAACAGTTTATATTGGAGTACGTAAATCTGGGACTTATGAAGTCAGTCAGTGAAAATAAATTGGAATACGATGGCTATTACCTACCACATCATGCGGTTACCAAGAGTTCCAGTACTACAACCAAATTGATGATCATTTTCGACGGTTCCGCTAAGACCACTAGTGGTACTTCATTAAATGACTGTGTCGCAGTTGGTCCAATTATCCAATCAACTTTGTATGAGATATTATCCCGCTTTAGAACTTACAAGGCTGCTTTTGAAAAGATGTTTCGGCAGGTTCTAGTTGCAAAACAAGATAAAAGATACCAGCGAATTATATGGAGAGACTCGCCAGAAATACCCTTTACGAGCAAGCGCAACATATCTAGCTACACGGTCACTAAACGAAGATACAGTCAAATACGAAGAAGAATTCCGGAGCGCAGTAAGTCGAATCCGCCCCGGTGGCAAAGTGGTTCGATTCCCGGTGGTGACAAGGAAAAAAAATTCTGCCGATACAATAGAAAAAACCATCAGATTAAACGAAGATATCAATACTATACTCTCAAGTTTCGGTTTTAAGCTTAGAAAATGGTTATCCAATGCGCCAATAATATTGAACCCAAAAGAAGTCACTAAGAAACCCACCCAGGAAAAAAATATACTCGAAATTGAATAAATCAACTCAATCAAAGGGCTTCATTGCAACCCAACAAAAGACTGTTTCAAATTCTGGAGGTTTCAAACGAAGTATTCTATCGGAGGCAGTATGGATTCTCTAATGCTTCTAGACATGCTTATGCGGCGGTGGTTTATGATAAAATAATAAATCTAGATGGTGATTCTATAGTTAAACTATACTTTCGGCAAAAACAAAGGTAGCTCCGGTCAATCAACAATCTATCCCTCGTCTGGAATTGTGTGGAGCATTACTACTAAACAGACTGCTCTTAACAGTGCAGAATATACCCTATATCGTGAAGTGGTTAAAACCACGGCCTGGACTGTTTCCACCATCGTACTCGATTGGTTATTTGCTCATCCCATGAAATGTAATACTTTTGTAGGAAAGAGAACTGGTGAAATTGTTAGTTATATGAGTAAATTGCAATGGAGACATATCGATTCTGAAGATTGTAACAATTTGGGTCAAATAGAGTGCTATATTATCAGACGCGACTGTGATAACAATTCTTTTTCTTAATTATTATTTTGATGTAGTGTAGGTAAATTGTGGTTCATCCAATGTTATTTATTATTATTTAGTATGGAGCGTAAAGCTCCCTCTCTCTGGTTTTTTTTGTTTGTGATTAAAAATATTTAATGCATATTAGTACATTGTCAGACTGATAACAATAAATGATAACGTTTTGATTAATATATTTTGTTTGTAGTTTGGCGATTAAACTGTAGATTGAAAATTATTTCGTTCGACAATTTTCTTTATTTTCTTTTAAATTTCGTTAATTTAGTACGCACTTGTATGTGCGGCTTTCGTAAAATTCAGACTTGCAGTTTTGTATGTGCTTTCGAAAATTTGGAAAGCGGTAACTTGGTGGAAATGATGCTGCAATGAGAGGATATGAATGCTTATATTTTTTTGATTATTTTATTATGTATTGGTAAAGTAGATAGATATTGTAATTTATTCCCCTTCCTATAAGTTACCCATCGATATGGAGAAGACCATGAAAAGAGAAAAACATTAACTTTTGGATTGATGTTGGTTTTGGATAGAAAAGTTTTTTTTTGGTCGGCGAAACTCGAGCGGTGAAGACCTACAAAACAGATGGATTTAAGAGGAATAAAATGGCAAACGCATGGGTCTGAAGAAAAGTAAACGTTTAACCGAGCTGTGACGCTGGCTGGTGTATTGGAGATGTGTTTTTTTCATCAGCAGTACGGTATATACAATTTTTTTTATTAAAACGAGTTGATTTGTGTATATACATAGAGATTGATATAGTGTTTTGGTGTCAAACTTTTGAGAATAAGATCCGAATGAAACGATCCGAGAATAAATGGATCGATAAGTTAAAAAGTTGCTATCGTAAGATAGAGTAATGAAAAAAAAGACATAATTACGACTTTTCTTGGATGTGAATCTTGCCGAATGTGTAATTTAATTATATGAAATTTGTTTAGTACAAAAATGTTGAAAAGTGCCGTTTGACGACCAGATAGATGCTGATTTTTTTGTTTTGTTTGAGACCGCATGGACACATGTTCTTTGACCTCCATTTTCCTTCCTACTCAAAGACAAATACGCTGTATTTTTGGTTGGTTAGTAAATTAATTTTATTTTGATTTTTCTTGTAAGATTTAAATTTAATTGTTCTTTATTAATTATTACATAAATTTTGTTTGGTTAGATGATTACTAAATTGTTGTTTTTTTTAAATTAGAATAAATAATCTATTTCTTTTTTATATTTAGAGTTTAGTGTGTAATTCCTCATATTGCAAATCCACGCCCACCGCAGCTACCAGGCAAAGGAAAATAAACGCGTGATAACGGTTCCCTGTTCCAGGATGGCGCCCAATAAAATAATAAAATTGTTGACCGGAAACCTGGGGATTTACCAACAATAAGAAAAAAAATTTAAAGTTATTAAGCTTTGGTCGATTATTGGACCTCTGATAGATATATGTATATATATATATATGTATGCATGTTGATCATTGTTTAAAATTATCAGTCTGATTCTGGATAATGTTTATTAAAGTAGTTATTAATTTAGTTATTTTTGTTTTCTAAAAATAAAATGTACATTGTCGGTGCTAATTTAGAAAGAAATGATTTTAATGGGTTATGTTCATGAATTTTTCTTGTCTTGTTAGAGAACCGAAAAAACGCGTTACAAGATAATCCGGCTGACTATGCCTCCAGAGAGACTGATCCTGAACAATTACAAAATTTTACCTTGTGGTAGAATTATCCGAATTGGCTAATCAACCGTGAAGATTGGCCAACAAAACAAGTGAATCATCCAAACACAGCAGAGGAAATGCGTACCCAATCACAGAACATTCAGGTCCCACAATCTATTATACCTAATATATATAATATAAAGATGATCTAAGCAACAGAATATCCAGCTCCAGCAAATTCCAGCTTCTTACTAGCCTGGAATTAAATCACCCGCAGCTGCTCATCTTCAAGCATATACAATCAAAGCACTTTGACCGAGAAATAAGATTAATAATGTCAAGAAAGGAATTACCAGCTTCCAGTAAACATATAGTAAATTATCTCAAACCTTTCCTGTACGAATCGGGCCTGCTACGAGTTGGAAGCAGAATTGTCAATACCGCAATTACATATAACGTGAAACATCCAACAATACTATGCCAGCCAATCCATTGTAAAGGAACATCATTTACGATATCTACATGCAGGACAAACTCTCATGATTGCAACATTGCGTTAAAAATATTGGATCGTAGGTTCAAGACAGCTAGTTCGAAAGATAGTGGATAATTGTGTGAAGTTTGTGAAAGACAAGGGAGAGAGATGAAACAAACGATGGGTGATCTTCCAAACGCAAGTGTTGAATTAGTGAGACCATTCTTCAATGTTGGAGTAGATTACGCCGGTCTACTCCAAACGCATCTGACCAGAGGCAGAGGGCTGCAGAAAACTTACAAAAGTTACATATGTATTTTCACGGTTCATTTCTCGAAGAGGAGTATGCGAAAAAATACAAAGTGACAACGGAATAAATTTTATTGGGGCTCGTTACCATTTAAATGAACTATTCCGATTCCTAAAACAAAATATTAATGTCGTTTCTAAATTTTTACTGACAGATGAGATTATATTTAAATTCAAGAGTGTGAAGTACAATCTTATAGGCGAGTTACAGATGGAAACGTCCTTACTTTAGAAAAAATGTCGACGTTTTTGGCTGATGATTTTGATTACCTGACGCCAGGACACTTCCTGATTGGTCGACCCACAACTCAACTTCCTACCCCTGATTTAGAAAATATAAAATTATCCAAGTTATCCCCCTCCCCATTTTTGGAGAAGGTGGCTTAGAGTACTTAACAAACTTGCAACACAGAAGCAAATGGCATAAAGAAAAATAATTTACCGCCGTCGAAGTTGTTAATGGGAAAAATAACTTCAGTTCATCCTGTATCTGATGGTATTATCAGAGTAGTTACATTAAAAATAACTCACGGCATTTTGAAACGTCCAATCCATAAGTTATGCCTGTTACCAGTAAGTGCAATTATCGAATTCAAGCGGGCCGGAATATTGTGGCCATTGTTGGTCAAAATACCTGAAAATAAAATAAAACACAATTAGTTTAACTAACCTAAAAATATTAAATTTAAGATTTAACTTATTGTAAAAATGTATGTAAGTCTTCTCGTTGATTCATATGTTACACATTGTATAATCTGAAATTTTTTATTGTTAATTAATTAGTATTTATTAATGTTATTATAATACAACCGTACCTTATTATTATGTAATTCCGACACAATGATCTCTTAGTTGGTTGACCGTGTGACACTCAGAAAAAATATTACTACCAAATACTTAGTTAAATTAATTTGGTTGTTTTAACACAAAATTCTGAGCTAGATAAACCAAATCTCTTGTTTAATATAGAAACTAGGTATTTTTTTACTTGGTTACTACAAAAAGTAAGTGAAATTTGAGTTACCAGGATGTTGGTACGTAGTTTTGTTTAATTTAACCAAAAAAAAATTTGTTAAGTGAACAATATTCTTGTTATAACTAACCAAGTATTTTGGATTATCTTAATTAGTTATTTTGACCTATAAGTTTTGTCATATAAACTAATGACAAATTCTAGCGAATCAATAAAATTCGCTAAAGCATTGTGATTATACTTTGAATGTAAGTTCAAAGTTTTTTCATTATTTTTGTAGTTTGATCACTGCATTCTGATGAGACGCTCAAATTTTTTAATATAAAGAATTCAATGTTTCTTTAGTTCGATATCAAACTTACAACGTGTTGGTTTGGTAACCCCACCTTGATGTAATGTGTTCAACCTAAAACGTTTGCAACATTTACCGCCATTTTTGTTACATTTACTAAGAAAATTTGGTAGAATTAAACTGGTAAAATTATAATAACTAATTATTAGTAAAATAATTTTTTCCCTTGGTTAATTTAACAAAATAGTTAGTCACTGTTACCAATTATTTTCCATTTCTATCCATTAAATTAACCATATATTTTTGGTTATATTAACTAAGTTATAAATTAAATAAGCAGGATTTGGTTATTTTAAATTAAAATTTTATTCAACTAAGATCTTGTTCGTTTTTTACCTAAGACATTTGGATGATCGAAAATCACCAAGATTTTGGCAAAATAGACTCAGATTTTTGTTTCTTTTGACCCAAGTTTTTCTTTGAGTGGACTTCAAACTCAAATGTATCTTTCCAAAATTTCTTCGGAGAAGCTCATTTTCGCAAGTTCAAAGCTCCTATCTCCGTGAGTGCCCTCAGTTCTTTCGCAGCTAAAAATGCCTCCACTAGACAATGACTTCCAGACATCGACGTAAAGATGCGGTGACAGGATTCTATGTGCTGTTGCATAAGCACTGAAAACATCTTGTGCCAGTGACACTAAGGTTCTAACGGCTAGCAAACTGGCTTCTATGGTTTGATAAGTAACCTATTCAATCTGTAGGTAGTCATATGTTTGGTGGGATTATTCCCCCACAGGGGCCAATCTCTGGCAATCTCGATCTCCCTCACAAATCCATACCTGAAAATGTACTGATATTTTCTCGATATTGGCAATCAAGATAAATTTGTGCCGTTGCCCTCGGAGAGGAATGTCCGCAAGGGCCTGCTGAAGCTTACGGTCAGTCATCATTAAGTCGTTTAATGATGCTCCCGTGATGGTTTTGCTAAATCATCGAACACCACTTGGAGTTTGGTTGTTGTGCTCTGTTTTCTAACTAACTAAATGTGCTTCATGTTGATGTATTCTCGAATGAACTGGTAATACATCCGCTTGAAAGATCTATCCTTTGTAAACTAGATCACTATAACAGGTTTTGAAAGAAATCCTTACGGTGTATCTTCCAACGGGATTGCGCCTCAAATTTTCTGGAAAGAATTCTTAAACTTTTATTTCCTCCTCGGTGAGATTTCTTTCCGCTGGAATGTGGTCATTCTCAATGAATAGTTGTAATTGTTCTTGAATTTCCTTTGTTGACACAATGACTGTTGCTGTTTGATTTTCGTTTTTTCCAAGATTTGTGATTATAATCCAAATACACTGATATTTTTGGTGTTTCTCCTGGATTAGATAATATTGTTTCATAAAGCCTAGAGGATCCTGAATCCTTTTTTTGATTAGAATGAACGTTACAAATGGCTCGAACGGAGAGCTCATAAGCAGCCGCAGCATATTGTTGCCGCACCAAATCAAGACTGGTGAGTGATGTTGGTTGAGACCGACCGGGCGTATTCGGCGTAATAACATCGGTATTTTGGGTCATCGTCTATTTATCTATTGACACATGTCACTTATGAGGAGCTTCTATATCCAAACTAGTATTCTCGTACTTAGATAGTGATGAGATGGCTCAGTGGCGGGATTGCTGCTCGATTTTTATCGTCTGGTATTACGTACTCCCGGTACAGCGAGCTTAAATTTGTTTTACGAATTTCCAAACAGGTTTTTGTTTTGCGTGCTTCACTGTCTTTGTTATAATTTTTTACTGAACACGTACTAGCTCCTCCATACTTTCTGTTGTTTTACGTTCGAAAGCTTTGTTGGTTTCTCTAGATTGTTGTATGTATCTGCCGTGTGTATCTGACTCGAAGGACTAATGGAAAATCCGGCCTCTGCTCTGAGTGCTTTTAATTCTGCTTTAATTTTATTTAAAAGGTCTTATTAATTCATAAAATTTCTGCTGTCTAAGGAGTTTATATGAATTAGACAAAACTAGTGTCGGGTTTCTGGAAGTATTTCAGACCAATTATTCTGCATTTTGTATTCCAAACGTGTCTTGCTGACACTATTGAGATTGCCACTGAAAAATAACAATTAACTTTAGCACGAAGAGCCGATAGTGAAAATTTTCCTAGACTTGCGGGTTATCCCTAAAAAACTATAATACAACACAACTAAAAATTTTAGAATATTATGGCAAAACTGCGAACCAACGAATAATTTCCAAACTACGCATTAAGGTCATTCATTCGCATTTTGTGAGGTGCAGTAGTTAAACTACGCTTTCAGGCACCTAAAATTGACGATTTTTGAAATTTCTATAGATATTTATCGAACATCGAGTTTTACGGAATTTTCCTGGTGTTCCTAGACGCCAACCATCTTAACGGAAAACATTATTTTGAGAGCGAGTAACCTATGATGAAATTTCTGTGAATTTTCATGCTAAGATGCGCGGTTTTTATGAAAAAAATATGGTTTTGAATACAAAACAAATTGTCGGGAACTACACTTGAGAGCAGAAAAATCGCACCGTTGCATATTTTTTCTGGAATTTTCTCGCGAATCGAAATGTTTTTTTTGAGTCAAAGTGCGTCAGGTTAAAGATCATTTCATGACCTATCCAATGATACCATGTGTGTGTTTTGTCGGTGCAATACCAGGATAATAACAACAATAGAACACAACAACCCAAATACGCTCGTTCTAGGTAACAACGGTTGTAGAACTTGTGGCAGGTATTAAAGGGTTCGTTTTAGGGGAATTGTCATCATACGCATATCAACGCTTTGCCTGAACGGTCTTCTATCGACTACGTCTTCATCCGGAACAAGAAAATGAATACCACACCAGAGGTGTGGGGCAGAACTAAAGTGAAATGGCTCGACAACTAAATTTGAGCCAACCGTTCGTCGATTGTAATAGAGATATCAAGAAATTGGCGACTACAGACGGCGAAAAGGATCTCTCCGACCTCGAGTTACAACACAGCGTGATGACCGCTTTCTTATGACGAAGAGTGAGCAGATGTTCAGGAGATTTGCACAATGTTGCATTGAAGTGAATACTGGCCGTCGATCAAGAACATTGACTTCTCAACGGTCTTATGAAGAAGTATTGGAGGACTGCGTTCCAACTTTTCGTCGATTTTGTTGGTGAAAACTTCCTCTTCATTCAGAAATTTGCGTGAGACCGCACACGGCTGTTATAGTGTACCAGTACCTTGAAGAGGTGGATGAAGTTATGGAGTAATTAGTTCGAAGACATTGAACATTTATGAGACGAGCTGAAAAAATGAGTTCGAGCCAGAGATATTGCTTCAACGAGTCTCCAGGCGCCGCAATAGGCTATCGCAGAGGAATGGGAGGCGATGCTTCAAGATTTGATGAAAACTGTGGCGAAGTCAATTTTTTTTTTTTTTTTTTTATCTAAGAAATTTATTTATTTATTTATTTATACAATATTACAACTGATTCAGAGATCATATAATAATTTATCTATCTTAAATTAGTATCTCGGATTAAGATGAGTAACCTATTGATTATTCATTTTATAATACTGCCCAGCTGCCCAGTTTCTGCCTTTGAAGTCTCCTCACTCCGTTAGTGGTGTCCAACATACGACGGATATCTGCATTTTCGTGTAGAGAAAAGCGCTGGACGTGTTTCCTTGCTTGGTTCTTTATTTCATCGGTGACGTATTGTATTACATCTTCAAATCTCTATGAAGGTTGTCGTTTCTAATGTACCCATAGGGCATTCACAATCCCTCGTAGAACTTTATTTTGGAAGCATTGTATCATTTGTACATTGGTCTTCTTGGCACAACCCCAAAGTTGGATACCATAGGTTCATTCTGGTTTTAGCATTTGCCTGTATAGAAGCAATTTGTTGTGTATTGAGAGCTCAGAATTTCTACCCATGAGCCCATGGGTCATGTGTTCTTTCCATCTTAGGTTAGCAAGCATCGAGGGTCATTCCAAGGTATTTAGCTGTATTTGCATATGCAATTTGGTTTGAGTTGAGAACCAGGGGAATACAGTTTACATTTTGATTTGTAAAGTTGACGTGTCCTGATTTGGCTTCATTTAATAAGATGCGCCATTTTTTAGTCCAGTTGCTCACCGTGTTAACTGTATTTTGAAATTTGTAAGTTTCTCGTATAAAGAATAAACAGAATAGGTCCCAGTACGCTACCTTGTGGTATACCTGCTGATATTCTTTTTATTTCAGAGTACTCATTTTCAAATTTGACTCTAAAATGTCGGTTGAACAGCTATGTAGGATTTAAGAATTTGATAAAATTGCTTAGGCAGGTCTAGATCCAGTTTAAATTCAAGCCCTTGGTGCCAAACTTTGTCAAAAGCTTGAGCTACATCTAAGAAAATACTGGAGCATATTTTCTTATTCTCAAGTGCATCCTCAATGACATCCGTTATTCTGTGAACTTGTTCAACTGTAGAAGGATTTTCCTTAAACCCAAATTGGTGTGGTGGAATTAAGCATTTCTCTTCTATTATAGGTTTGAGTCTCTTAAGCAGCATTTTTTCAAATATTTTTGATATGACTGGAAGTAGTGATATAGCTCTTTATGATTTTTTATCATTTCCTGGTTTACCTGGTTCAGTCATTATTTCTTCGGCTGCCTTCCATTATCGTGGAGCATATTTCAATCTGAAGGCTGCATTAATTATTTGATTTAATTTACGCAAACCTTTCTCGGGAATAGCTTTCACAATTTGCCCAGTAATTAAGTAACCTGGAGCTTTTCTGATACTTAAGTTATTATTTATTTCAGTTTTAAATTCCAATAAGGTCACGTGCCTTATGCTAAGATCATCTACTTTGTTTACGACTGTTGTAGTTTCATTTGCTGATTGTCTCGGCAACGATTGAAAAGTCTCCTCTAAATAAGCAGCAAATAGAGAGACTTTCTGTTTGTCACTTTTAGCCTAGGATCAGTCATCAGTACATTGATTTGATATGCAGTACATGCATTTTGGATCTTTTTAGTCTCTTCGTTGCTTTCCACAGCGAGTAATCGTCATCCTTACCGGACAAGTGGAGCAGTGGTTTAAAGCTTCGGCACTTGGACCGGGAGGTACTGGGTTCGAATCCCATCAGAGGCTAGATGCAAATCGAATTTTCATCATCGACTACAATCGGTGATGTTAATAAACACAATTAAGACCATCTGATAGAGGGCAGAATTCAGCGCTGACCCACCGTTCACGTCAATGTACAGGGTGACATAAAGCTTGCAATGTACAGGTGGTATACTGTAGTTGTGTGAGTAGGTGCATAGGTGAATGGGTTAATGATATGGCGTGAATGTGTAGTATCACAATGGGCCAAAAATGGCCTAAGTGTCAACCACTGAAACCTAACCTAATATCATGCTTTAGTTCTGATTGACCTCGAAGTCGTATGTTTCATTGTAGTGTTGGTATGAGAAATCGGTGAACTTTTCCAAGCGGCTTGTTGGATATTGTTATTAAATATTTCTAGTTCATCTTCCAGCGGCACCTTCGTTCTAATTGGTTCGCCGAGATTCGTGGCGAAATCAATGAAACATGGAATGGAAGTTGTCATTTGAGCTAAGGGAGGAAATACTTCTTTTAAAATGTTTTTTGCTGATTTCCATGTTTTATTCGATTTTTACCACTAATTTTCATGCTGACAAATTCACAAAACAAGTGTAATTCAGATTGCAATTCACCCTAAAAATCCTTTTGTTGGTACGGTATAAGTACAGAAAGGTACCATTGGATAGGTATTGAAAAAGACTTTGAATCTGCATTCAAGAAAATTAAGCAAATATTGGATTTTTTGATATTTTTGAACTTTTGTTGAAAATTGTTCATCCTGCGAATTTTTTTCAACCAATATATTTTTACAGCAAGCAACGTAATAAACGAATAAAAAATTTAAATTTCTGTTTATTATGGATTTTATATATTTTTTATACTAACACTTTCATATTTATCTAGGAATTGGAAATCGCTTCCTAAAATATTTTTTTTAGTCTTTTAGCAACTAATTCCTGTGTATATAAAGAGCTGTGTACTGCATTCATATAATGCTATTGAAGTTTATCCTAAATTAATCCTTAATTGTAAAAATGGCAGTTAGTACTATTTTAGATAAAACTTCAAACTTCTACTGATAAAGTTTATACTATAATTCAAAATAAAACAAAATGTGAAGAAGTTTAGTTATTTGAGAACATTTAGGCGATTTTACAAAATTGTTAGGTTCACAAATAATTTAAATTCACTTTGTTTATTTAGGTTCAATTTGATTAAAATTCATTATTCTAATAACAGCGAAATTGTGAAAAAATTATGTTACGTTAGAAGTAACTAAACATCGTTCACAGATTTTATTAAAAAAAATCAAATCAGATTTGATTAAAAGTAACAAATAACAGTGGGAGTTTTCTGAAAAAATAATAATCGTTAAGTTGTTATGAATTTTATTCCTTCAAAGTATACTCAAAATTAAAAAAAGATAGATCATTTAAATTCCTATACAAGTACTCTACTAGTGTGAACCAAAATAAAATTGTAATGGATGTTAAATACCTAAAACGACATTCTTGTGAAACCCGGCATATCCAAGAAATCTTGATTTCATATCTCAAAATTTTAACCGGTCGCCAAACTCGCCACAATAACAACTTGGTAGACACATATGTTCACTCTACTTGCTTAGGCCAATCCGTTTAAAATTCTAATGGATCTCGCATATCTATAACGACATTCAATTGAAGAACGGAATCTCTTAGTTATAGATATGCGAGCTCCATTAGAATTTTAATTGGGTTAGCTCAAGTAGAGTACACATATAGGTCTACCAAAATATTAAAGTAGCAAGTTTGCCGATCGGTGAAAATCTTGAGATATGAATTCTCTTAGAATCAAATTTACTAAGAAATTTCCGTTCTTCAATTGAATGTCGTTTTAGATATGCGGGCTCCATTACAATGAACAATTTTAATCGGGTTGCTACTTGTCGAGTATACATGCTCTATTAAAATATTATATTGACATGTTTTTGTTCAAATAAATAAATAAATATTTAAATAATTATTTAAATAAAAATATTCGGCTTCGCCTAAATGACTACGCTTTAAACCAATACACTCTCATTAATTTTTGTTTTTGTTAGTTTAGCATTAATTTAGTATAAACTTCAATTGGGTATCCATATGCTCATCTCTTTCGATATAAAATGGCCTAGTTCCAAGTAAAATTACCTTCAGAATGAAGAATGGCAATTCTACTCTACAAACTTAATTTAGTCATTATCCGTTACGGAATGGGCATTTCCATTCAGAATTTGCATTTAGAGTCCACTAACCTTTAGCCGTAACAAACATATAAAATGATAATTAAAAGTTTTGGGTGAACTGTTTACCATCGATGAATTACAAACTACAAAAATGGCCCTGTTAAAACACCATTCAACGATAAACCATTATTTGGCCCAACCAACAATTAGGCAATTCAAATATTTGCCTAATTGCTAATTACTTAGCCACTTATACTCTACAGGTAATTATATTAGGTTAAATCGGCAATTTCCCAAAGAATATAGAGAATTGACTTAATTACGCGCCAAACGCAATCGAATCAACAAAAGAAAATTCTACGAATCTTTGTGTGTCGCTTGTTTGTATAACACGGCGGTCGCCGTTTTTCATTTGGTATTTTTTTAATTCAATTATTGCGTGCTCGTTTTTAATTTTCACAATTCCGGAACAGAAAAATATGGAAAATGAAAATAAAATAAACGGTATATACAAGAAAATTGGTATTATTTGTTGTTGCGCCCTTTTATTAAAATTAATGATAAACGTAAAACGTTATGAGGTCAATGAATTAAAAAATTTTTTTTTCGTGTAGTACGGAATTATTTTTGTTAAATAGAATAAAAACGTTTTATAATTTTTCATTTCTGTGCGATTCTATACCAACAACAATATTTTAAGTCAAATGTAATATCTTTGATTTACAACAACAACAACAACAACAATAACAACAAGAGCACGGTAATAATTAAAATCCAAATAATAAATCACTTCATTGTGTATACAGCTTAAAATTTAAATAAAATTAAAATTTACATAATCGTAGGAAAATCCAACCGCAAAGCGCGCACAAAATAAAAATAATGACAACAATAATAATATAATACAAAAAAAATGTTGTACATAATTAATTATAAAAATAATTTATAAAAAAATAAATAAAATGAAAACTAATTAATTTTACAATTATGCCAAAATAAAATGATATAAAAATTAAGTTCTGTAAGTTTAAATGGATTTTAGTCGACGTGAAATTTTTGTGTTGTTTAATGGTTTACGAATTAGTTTTGGAAAAATCGTTTTTCCGTCAACACATTTTATACTTTTAAAACGTTCGGGTTGGCAAAACGTGTTACATGTGGCAAATAGATCTAAAATGATGTCCTCCACATAAGTAAAATCAATTCAATTTTCCAACTTATGGCAACAATTAAAAATTACAATATATTAGAATAGCTCAGTTGCCAAAAACTGCCCCTAAAAAGTGCAGCTCTTTAAAATAATATTTCTCTGTATAGGTAACCCCCTCAAATAGGTACCAATGAATTTATTACAACACCCCACACCATCAAAATGTATCGAACTTCATTCCTATGCAAGAAACACCCAAGCGGCAATTTTTAGTTCCAATTCGATTTCAAACCCGATTTTCAACTTTGGTTTCAAAACCGAAAAGTTTCATAAAACATTAGAGAAACCGCACACATACTGCGTAAAACCGTTCTGAATACTATGTTTGTCCGCGATTTAAAATACTCTAAAGTTTTTTTGAAACCTTTCTGGTATGTTTATAATTCGATTTAAAAAAACCGCAAAAATGTTTTGAAACCGCATTGGTTCTATTTTGAAATGGTTTCGGAAAAACTTTAAAATAAAAATGAAACGTTGTAAAACAGTGTCTGTAGGGGTTTTAGAATTGCGAATTGTTTTAAAAAAACCGTTTTATAAACGGTTTTCCCCCGTTTTGGAAATCCAGAAAAGTTATTGCTAAACGGTTCTTGTCCTATTTTGTCCAGTTTTAAAATAACTTAAAAGTTGTTTTAGTTATTTGATAGTTTACGAAAATATTCGCGTCGTTTATAGAACTCGCCAGACTTACTGCGGCGGGAGGCCAAACTCTATATAAAAAAAATCAAAATCATTAATTTTGATCAAGATTGCTTTGAAAAATGGATTTATTTTCATATAATTCAGTTTTTTCGATTCGTAAACCATTCGTAATGTTTTTGTTGCGGGTTTCGAACGAATATTTTTGTTTGATTTGTATGAAAATAAAACCAGTTTTAAATGCAAGCTTGATCAAAATTCATGACTTAAATTTTATTATATGGAGTTTGCCCTTCCGCCGCAGTAAATCCGGCGAGTTCTATAATCGACGCGATTGAAACCCGGTACATACGTCGGACGGAAATCCGGATTTTTTGTTGAGTTGAGATTTTGTCAACTTTTTGCTATGAAAGCGGGCGAGTATTTTGTGCTATTTCTTTCATCTGATACACGGCTAGATGTGAAATCCCGGATTTCGACCCGACGTATATACCGGGCTCGAAGGACTGATTTGCTAATAATTAAAATAAAATTTGAATAAATTTAATAAATTCTACAATTTCAATAATTTTTTAATAATTTTTATTTCAAAATTGTTTTTTATTTAGTGGTGAAAAATACATTTAGTTTAGAATTGAAATTCGTTTATGATTAGCATGTTCCTTTTTACGATTTGTGATTTTTATGTTCCTTTTCGGCTGCACGGATTAATCGTGTGTTAGCAGATTTTATGTAATCTTTCCAAAAGTATTTGGTGTCATGGGCTGTGAATCCATCAAATTTTTTTTTTTACCGCCATCGTTATAAGGTTTTGTATTTCAAAAAATGCCAAGAATGGTTTTTTAATATTCGTGCCACCCCAGGAATATAAAACCAGCACTGTATCCGAAACGAACCTTTTCATAATATTCCGTGCGCATCCGTTAGCATTAGGTCCTCCGAACGTAGCCATATACGAAATCTAAATAGTAATGAAACAAAGAATATTATTATGTACATGGAAAGTAGTTGTAATGAAGACTAAACTCTGTTCTGTGATTAAATCGTTATATGATATTCTTTGACATGTGCCTATACATATCTTGAAAAGCAACTAATTTCTATTATTTCCGATTATATATAAATATTATACATATTAAACTGTACAACAAATCAGTGATAAGGTGAACCTGGATCTTATTTTTCTTACTTATACTATAGAATAAATTATGTTGACACTGCTACCAAAATTAATTTAATTATAATTATTAATAAACAAGAAAGTAAAAATAAATAGTATTATCTTCATAATATAATTCGAAGTTTTTGAAAAAAGCTCCATTATGGGAGTGCGACTCAAATTTTTTTTCTCATGCTAAATATACATAGATAAAAATTTAAAAATTTAATTTTTTTTATTAGTTTTGGAGTAATGCATCTATCTTTTGCCATTAATAAGCAATGACGGTTTATTCATAGTACACATTGCACTAATGTATTATATGCCTAACTTGGAAAAAAATTATATGTACTATATACTGATTTTTAAATTTAATTATTAAAAATTAACATTTCTTATTTAGTGGAAATAGAATCATTTTATGCTTAAAAAATCATTTCTAAACCTGTCCAAAATTTTATTAATTTAAATATTTTTTATTCAATTAGTAAGTTAGAATTGGTTAATTAATTAATATAACAATTCATTAGAAAATTTTGTGTCGGATTCAGCTTAATAAAAGAAATAAATTTCTTCTCACAAGATTTTCGATGAAATAAGATATGAACTTGCTTATGACGTCGCATTTCTATTAATCTTTTCATACTTACCATTTGGTTTTTCAAATCTAGGTTTGTTTTCAACTTCCACTCCATATCTTGAAGTTCATTTATGGAACCGATTGGGAGTTCCGTACCAGGTGGTTGATCGTGGGGAGCAATCTTAGTTGCCAAAGGAGGTATTTTTTCTAAAATAACGTTCATTGTGGCTTTTAAATCGGCCAAACATTTCATGATTTGGTTGACTTTTAACTGTAACCCGTTTATGTCGTGAGAAATTTTTTGTAGCTGGTCTTGATTTGTGATGGCAGTATGAGCTACAAAATATAAGCAAATAATTATATTAGAAAACCTATTTAAAGAACTACAATAATTACATCTTACCATTCGTTGATCTAGAATTAAAGCTTGCATCCAGATCCAAAATAGTGTGTTGCTCTCTTATTGCATATCCCGTTGGATTAATAAAGTTGTGGTCCCGATTAATATCTATAAATAAACCAAAAATAGTGTTTATCAAACATGACTGAATCATGATTTTATATCATATACATATATTATTCAGACCCATTTTAAAAATGTGCTCATAATGAAATATACATGAAGTTCAATAAAGGATATTATGATAGTCGTGTACTCCTACTATGAATCTCCCCTAAGCTAGGCCGGGCTATGTGGCGTTACCAAAATCCATTTTTGGTATTATGATTCTCGCTGTGGTTGAGGTTAATGTCACATATCTACAATTTTCGGGCGATGCCAGTGAATAATTTGGTATTTAACAGTAACGTATTGACGTTATAAACTATATTTAAAATTATATTTTAGCTTGTATCATAGAATAAGTAAAAAAATTAAATTCGCATTTGGTGTCGCTAATAGATTACTGGTGAGGATATGTGACATTTGCTTGACAATGACGAGAATCACAATACTAAACTCAAGTAGTTATTTATATATAATTCGACAAATTTAAATACAGTGACGCGAAGTGTGGTGAGAATAACTTGGATATTAATCGCGTGAATCTTTGATATGCTCACAAATGTTTTGTACGATTATAGAGCACCTCCCTTGCGGTGATGTTGCCAGACCGTCTATGTAAAATTGTTATTGAAAGGAACTCTTTTAACATATAAAGAAATTGACCCGAATGTAAAATTAAATTGTATGTTAAGTATTTGTTAGTAGCCAATTACCACATCTACATGAAAAAAGATTCAATGTGTAATAAATGTCAGTACATAGTATATTATGCATTGACATTTATTACACTTTGAAACTTTTTAAAGGAAAACTGATAAACTGATTATATTATATACATGTACTATATATATAAAATGAGTTTATTTTCTTAAATCTTATAATAGAAATCGCTTATCTACAATAAAACTCTGCAAGTGTAATGACTCTCCGACTTACGTTAAGGGTGATTGGATGGAATTTAAGGGCTACGTGCAACATAATAAATTTCTGAAGAAATTATCAATTATATACAACAAAGAAAGATAAGGAAATAAATTAAAAGATTTTAGTTAGAAAACCTTAATTTTTACCTTCAGTATACTGTAGCAATCCTTCTCGATTTCCATTTACAGCAAAATTCATTTCTGATAAAAGTGTCTGCTGAACCGAATCTCCGTTGATTAAAGTTGAATTGGATGATATTACCGCAGGTCCTTCCTCTTTTTCTAAAGAATTTTGAAGATCATCTGCCAAATTAAACACAGTATTTTCTATAGTTAAGAAATGTATCGAATATAAAATGAATAAAAATATTTATTAAAAAATTCAACAAATTTAGTGTTGTTTACTGTTTAATTTAAGACAGTATCTTATTTTATGAATTTATGCTCTGTGTAGCAAATAACGAATAATATTTTGTTCTACATTTGCCATTGGGATCATCGCTAACTTGAATCTACTCACGTATCAAAAAATATCACATTAACCCTTAACACCCCTATTCACATAGTTGCATCATTTCATGTGCTTCATTACCTCAAGTGGCAGTTGTGATTCTCTAAAACATGAAAACATTTTTAAACAAATTTTCAATTTACATATGTATACACATTATAAATGTCATTTGTGGTATCCCGTCACGTTGAATTAAATAAGAGAATAGCAATTTATGCTTGAAGTGATGTGATAGATATCACATCACATGAAGTGATGCGACTTTGAGAATATTGGTGTAAGATATTTATACATAAATCCCAATTTAAATCGAATCTTAAGTTCATATTTAGTATAATATGCTATCCCAAAACAGAAATTAGAATGTCTTTTTGTTACGTGAATAGCACCACCAACAGTGATAAATTAAAAAATATATATACAAATAAATCAATAGTTACCGTGATTAATTTTCTTAGGTTGTACATTGTCATTCGTCACAAACAAAGCATTCACATCTGGAAGTTTGTGCTTGTCTGGCTTGTGATTTCTGCTTCCGCTCTCACTTGATGATAAAAATGCGGATTGCTGTTCTTCCGCTAAAGCATTGTGAAGGGAATCTGAAAAAAATTAGAAAGGTTAGTAACCCCTTATTTAAGTTATAAAACATAAATAAAAATATATTTGCAAGAGAAAATAAAATTACCAATATTGTCTCGTAAAATTTTACAAGGCATTATATGCCAATCCGATTTCGGCTGCAGACACTTTCTACGGGCGTTCGATACTTCTCTGCTGTGAAGGGGATAGTAGAGTTCCTTATTCTTCACCCAACATTTTGGAACCGCCATACAATTTATTTCACTCTCCTCTACAGTTTCCACCACACAAAACATCGTTAAGCGTTTTAGTCCGGTAATTGATATTGATATTTTTTGAATATACTAAATAGAAATATAATTAATTAATAAATAAAAGAAAATATTGTAATAACAGTTTACATTTTAGTTATTACAATGAATTAGGGGGCAAAAAGCAAAAGTATTGCCATCTATTTCCATTGAAAACAGTTTACAGCTAACGTGTGAAGCTGACCAAAATTTGGACGAATCAAATTCTAAATTAGATTTGTAAATATTAAGAAAAGACGATTTTAAAGGTTGGTTATAAAAATCTAATTTGTTTTTTAATTTCTTCCCGTATATTTGAATCTCGTCATCGTTAGAAACAGCGTATTCCATTGCTACGATTTCTTTGTCATTTGATAAAAACCATTTATTGGCAAACCCATCATTTAGTACAAAGCCGTCGAAAATTATTTCTTTATACTTATTTGAATTTAAAATTGGCTTTTTCAGCTTTGTCTCTGATTTAGTTTTATATATGGAATTATTTTTAATTGGAGCTTGCATCTGCTCAGAAATGCGTTTGGCCAGCTGTTCCAAGGGTTTGTAGCCCGACCTTAACAAATTTTTTAGAACTCCAAGTTTATTTTCGAAGGTAAAGGCACTAAAATTGTCAAGTGGGCCAAATCTAACTACATCATCGTGAAGATGTAATAAATTGTGGATGTTGTGGGAAATTGAATCAGCACCATAAATTGCAGAATATTCTTCCACAAAAAATTGTAGAAGTATTTTAGCTAAACCCCAATTACTAGAATATTTATTATGTAATAGTAAAATAGAAGCGCAATGGAATGCAAGCATGTGCTTGTAAACGGTATCGGATACTATGCCTGGAAGGGCAAATGGTACAGCGTACAATAAAAAGGTGCGGAATTCAGTTGCCTTCCAATAACAAATATCTTCCAGTGAACGGAATTTTCTATTAAACTCGCTTGGCTGTGTAGTTTTATATTTTAATAAACGTTCCGATATTAAGGATAGTTGTGCAGCGGAAAGTCTAGCTTTAAAATTATATCGATCCTTGATCCAGCTAAGTAATACTTTTTTCACGCCTCCGAGGCAAACCCCGTGCATGTAATCCTGAGGGAAACATCGTACCATATCAATTGGAAGTCTCTCAAGAGGTGACAACCCAGTATGATGCTCTTCCTGACTCCGGTTTCTAAAAGATAAATCACTTCTTAAATTACCAGAGCGAGTTGGATACCCCATTCTGTGATTTTTATGGCAATAATTTCCCTCAACATCGCAATATTCACATCCAAAATATGCGTTGTGCCCTTTAGTAAATGTGATAAACGCTTTTGCCGGTACATCACATATAAACGCCGCAACTTTAATGTCATATCTAACATCATTTAATAATATACCAGATATTAACAAATTGTTTAACTCATTTATATACATTTCCAAATAAGTATGGCAATTTTTTGGTTTTGAATTACCTTTAAATACACCTATTACGAAAGGGACCTTACTGATGCTGGGAGCCAAGCCTAAAATAGGCTAAAATTGACTTTTTGAGCTATTACTTATTGGTAGCCCATCTATATTAAAAAAAATGTGTATCTCTTTAGGCCAACCTTTGTAATACAAAGCGGCCAAATTTTTTTCAATCCCGAGATGCCAGTAATGACCTGGATCAATAGGAATAATTGTGCCAATAACTTTACACGTTTTTAATAAAGTTCGAGAGTCAACAGGAATTTCCGAATGTCCGTTAGATTTTAATAATTTTAACAACTCGTTAAGAGCACAGTGCGATATATTAAACTCTATAGCCCATTGGTTTAAATTTTCTGTAAAAGTAAACGCGTCGTTATAAACCTCATGATCTAAAAAATTATCGCTTCCTGTACAATTTTCCGACCCGTTAATCTCAGAATTTAAAAAATAATTTGGATCATTCAATGTTTCGCTAGGCTCAATATTAGACTCCATTCCGTAAATAGAAGAAACTTGCAGTTGGGTTTCGTTATTCATTTCTTTGAAATTGGATGCACTACAAATCGAATTTTCAACGTTTAGAGGTAAACTGTTAACATTTTCAGTTTGGAAATCGCCAGCCTCTTTCATATATTGGTCAAAAATAGACCGAACTTGCCGTCTATACGTTCTTGGATTGACGTGTTTGAATACAGGTCGATTCGACATATTTCAATAAAACAATTGGGCTTCACTTTTTGATAAATTATTCCAGTTAGCAAGTTGCGTCACAATTACTTTTGGTCGATTTTGAGGTTATATTAAAAATATATGAAACGCACGTTTATTTATAGGATTGAACGAAAAAAATTATAATTAATAATATTATCATTACCTGAACAAATTCTTATTCAATTTTAACACAAACGAACAATTTAAATATAAATCAAACCAATTCTTTTGTTAACACGCATAAAATTTATTAAAATATATTATATTTTTCTCAATAATTTCACTTGATCGCATTACACCACGCACTTTCACATAGTATAAAAATTGAATCTCTACTAAAATATGAAATTTCACGGTTTCAAGAGAAAAAGATTCTCTTTCGTTTTCCACTCTACAATATAGATCCATCATATCGCACCAAAAAGTACCTCGATTTTAAATCAAAGTACTTTGAAAGGAGCGCTTATTTCAACGTTTAGTGTAATAAACAAAAACTGAAAGAAACAACAACACCAAACAATTAAAAAAACTATATTTGATCCAATAGGAAAGATAAAGATAAACATAATCGTGCTCGTACGTATTTACTAAATGAGAATGAAAAAGGAGCTACTATATGTTTAAAAAATATGTTTGTAGAAAATGAAGAAAGCAACAAACTTGCTTATGCGTATGTACTAGCTAAAATATCAGTTTTTGTGGTTATGACGCACATTCAAGAATACGTAATAATATTTTACAACGCCTGTGCTGTAAATTACGTCCTTCAAATCGAAATAAAATAAAAATAATGAATAATTTTTTAACCTATACTATGTAAAAATTTATAAAAAAATTTAACATATGTATATGTAAAAATTATATTTAATAATTATGATTAATAAAAGAAATCTTCACAGTAGAAATAAATTACGTTTGTCATCTAGCGAACACGAATTGACAATTTTTATTAAATTGTTGGTACGGTTTTTATTCAGACTCAAAATAAAGTTATAGTTCCCATCAGGTTCCATACAACTTATTTTAAAACCGTTGCAAAGTCACTATTTCTTTCCCGAGATTCGTTTTTAATAGGTTCCAATAAATCGGTTATATATTTATTTCAGTAAAACCAAACAGTTTTCTTATGGTTTTTTGAAAACCGTTATAAACGACACAAAAATTCTAAGAGGCAACCGTTTCATAACCATTTTAAATAAACAAATATGAAAAACACCCATTTGAAACCTAATCTCTGGTATTTATAAAACCACAGTTTTCGAATGTTGCTTGGTACAGGTACCCATGAATTTATAACAACAGCCCACACCCACAAAAATCGATCATAAAGCATAGAACTTCCATCCTATGCCAGGAATAGGAGACCATGCATTTATTACAACAGCTCACACCCACAAAAATCGATCAAAAAGTATCGAACTTCATTCCTATGCAAGAAATAGGAAGGACGTTCGTTATATTTTGATCGATTTTCGTGGGTGTGGGCTGTTGTAATAAATTCATGGGTACCTATTTGAGGGGGTTACCTATACAGAGAATTATTGTTTTAAAGAGCTGCACTTTTTGGCAATTGAGCTGTTCTAATATATTGTAATCAATGATTTTAAACGGTTGCTCCCTTTTGGGGTAGTTTTCTATAAGTTAAATTATTCCATTTTATTGTAAAAAGATTGTAGTACTACCCTAGCACTATATACAACAAAAATTTACAGAAATGCAAAAGGCGTGGTGGAGACGAAAAATAAGGTTTTTAAAAGTTGCACCCCGTAGACGAAGCTTTTGGAGGAGCTTTGCCAATATGTTGTTGTTAATTTGTAAAAAAATTACAATACCACCCCCAGTACGATATAAGAAATATTAACTGAAATGCCAAAAACACAGTTTAACCTAAAATATGGGTTTTGAATAATTGCACCCCTTAGGGGTAGTTTTTTCGGGGTTGAACTATGTCGATATGTTGTAATTGATTTGTAAACAAATTCCAGTACCACCCTCACTACGATACAATAAATATTAACAAAAATACGAAAAGTATGGTGTAGCTTCTTTGTCTAACGCCAACGAATTGCAGGATAACGGAACCTGTAAAAAATTTTCTAACTGTGTAACAAATTTGTAGTTAATTTATAAAAAATTCCAGTACCATTTTCATTGGTGCTACAAGTGCTGGTGCAGCATTAGGGTCATCTTTAAAAGGGTCTTCCCAATTGGTCATAATGGCTTCGGAACATGGATGAATACATTTAAAATCGATGTTAATCTGCAAAAAATAATCATATACTGTTTAATATCACGTCATATTCAAAATAAACTTGATATATTGTGATTTCTAATTATCATTTAATTAGGAATCACAATACGTCAGTTTGTTTTAACAGCTATAAGATTGAGGCCACCAATGCTAAGAATTTGATGATATATGATTAAGTTTTAAATTATTAAGCATTTAAATACATGAATTCTGGCAGTTTATAGAAACTAGGGGCATTTTTAACATCGAAGATGTTTTTGGCGTCGCATTATATCCCTTTGTCGACCAAGAAAAAAAAACAAATTGGCTCAATTGAAGTACAAATCATACAAATGTGTGAGTAATACACATAGTATGTAATTGCGTATCTGATAAAAAATTTCGCTTGATTTTTACTACAACCAACAAAATTGTGTGTATAGTTATAGTGTTTTTTTCGGACGAAAATAAGTTTGAAAGGAACACACAAATGTGTAAGTTGGTTCAAAACACAACCAAACTAAACTTTTGACATGATTCTTTTGCCTTACCATCACAATTGTGTGGGCAGGCCGGTAAAGGGATATAGAAAATGCAACGAAATTTTGTCCTAAGAATATGCTTAGATTATATAGATAACGTACCAATACAAATTTCAATACAAAACACAAGCGAAACTAGAAGTACTAAAAATGAATGGGTAAACGAGAGGTACATATACATAAAATAGAGAAACACAGATGAGGTGAAAAATGGAAAATTTTCGTTATTTTAAAGTGTTTTTTGGTTGTGATTGATGTGAATGAAAACTATTTAGTTTAAAATAAATAAGTGAATAATCAAGTGCTCTATCTTACTAAAATAACCAAGTGTAGTTTGTTCCAGTGTGAAAACATACGGTTATCAAGAAAAAAGGAAATTTCTTTTCACAAGTAACTTTTTTGACAGTGTTTACAAACTCTTTAATTGCTTTTTCTGATTAACCTTCTAATTGATTTTAATAATATTCCACAAATTTATAGTATATATATGCATAATTAAATATATTCAGTGATAAAGGTGATTTATTTTAAATTTAATTGAATAAAAATAAGTAAAACATTCGGATCTAAAAACAAACACGGGAAAAAGTTGCTCTTCATTTTAGAAAATAACAGTAAATAAATCGTAAATTGTCATTGAAAATCTAGTGGCGTTGCTAAACATTTTATATTTAATTTTTATGGGGCAGCGATTTGCTTTTTAGTTGTATTAAATTTTGTGATTTATTTTCTTTTTTAATTCGTTTAGTTTCAAGTATAGTGAATTAATATGCATATAGTATATGATTTACGAATATTCAAAATCAATTATGAATTTTAATAGTATCAGTATATTTTTGATATTAATAAATCGATTAATTTTAACGATACATGATATTTTAATATGGTTTAAATAATTTAGCATAACATTAGATATAACATAGGTATAATATTATGATCTTTATTAGAATGTTTTAATCTATGTAATACTTATTTACAGTAATGAAATATCTTATGTTAGTTACCTATAACTTATACTTATTGTATTATTTTTAAAAGTTTTATTTAACATTATACAATTATTATTATAATGCATTAATAAAACAATTTAAAAATAAAATGATTTTCATTTAATTTATTTTTTGCCCCCGCCCTATATAAAACAATTCACACCGCCACTACTTGATGTTATGAAATTTCTAATGTTGTTATCCCTCATTCTTCTTTCTCTTTTCCAAAAAAATATCAAAACAATAATAAAAACATTATAAAATTGATACTTCAAAACAATACTGTCGGTATTCTATCTATAGTACATATAATCTAAGAGTTAAAAAAAACGAAATAAAAAAAAATAAAGAGAATTGAAATTGAATAAAATAATACGAGAGAACCAAAACACGCTGGTACGCCAATTTTGTTTTGTGCTCTCTCTATGTACGTATTTCTCATCTACGATATAAATTAGTGAGCGTAATAGACAAATAAAATTAAAAAAAAACAGAAAAATAAAGTAGATATTAGAGAACCGAAATATGCTGGTGCGCCGAAAATCAATTTTTGGGCCAAACCTTTTTATTTTTAGGTCTGTATAGGATGTCCCAAAATTCGCGTATCAAACGAAACAGATTCATAGGGGAGCTCATTTCCAACAAAAACAGCCTAGCAAAGTTTTTTGGAATTGTTGATGGTGCAATTATTCCACTTTTTGTGTTTTTTCGTAAAATTGCATGCCCACCAAAAAATTAATTTAAAAGAACCCAAGGTTTCTTTTGTTTAACTTTCTTATTAATTCGATCTAGAAGAGTGTGCCTTTTCTATTAAATCATTTTTATAAGCTGCATTATCTTCTGCCAAATGAAAATTTTGGTTTTGTAAACTTTTTTTGTTTCTCAAAATTGTTTGTTGATGTTTAAGGGAAGCCAGCGGGAAAAAAATGCACTTCAGAAAGTTGACCCACTATCAGAAAAATATGCGACACTAATGTAGATTTTAAAACAGTATCACCCACCGGGCTATTCACAATATAATGTTTTTTATCAATTTTTTTTCACAAAGTATGTCGTGTTTATTAAAAACCTACTTAACAAAATTTCGAGTTCTAAAATAGATGCTTTGTCAGAATCAAAACAAAATGAATTAAACAATTTTTGTTTATTAATTTTAAATATTATTATACGAATTTCCCGGATTTTTTCCGGATTTCCCGAAATTCCCCCGAATTTCCCAGGATTTACGCCGGTTTTCTCGGGTTTATTCCGGATTTCCTCCGGGTTTCCCACAAATTTTCAGGATTTCTCTCGGTTCCACATTTTTCCGGATTTAACGGTTTTCTTTCGGATTTCCCGGTATTCGAGGGGAACCCGGTAGAAATCTAGTAGAAATCCGGGTGAAATCCAAATCCAAGGGAATCAGGGGAAAATCCGAGAAATCTGGGAAATTCGAGGGAAATCCGAATAATATAATTTAAGATTAATAAAAGAAATATTTTAATTATTTTGTTTTATTTCTGACAAAGCATTTATTTTAGAACTCGAAATTTTGTTAAGTAGGTTTTTTAATAAACACGACTTACTTTGTGAAAAAAAATTGATAAAAAACATTCTAATGTGAATAGCCCGATGTGTGATACTATTTTAAAATCTGCATTAGAGTCGCATTTTTTTATAGTGGGTCAACTTTCTGTAGTACATTGTTTTCCCGCTGGCGTCCGTTAAACATCAACAAAAATTTCTGAGGAACAAAAAAAGTTTAAAAAAACGAAGTTTTACATTTGATAGATGATAATGTAGTATATAAAAATGATTGTATTGGAAAGGCACACTCTTCTAGATCGAATTAAAAAAGAAAGTTAAACAAAAGAACTCTTGGGTTTTTTTAAATTAATGTTTGGTTAGTGAAAAAAATCTGTGTCAATTTTAAAAAGTAAATGTCATGTCTAGTCAAACATAGCCTCATTTTATAGTGTAGTTTGTTAAAATTAAAAATACTAGAAATGATGTATAGTTCAATGAATATTGGAAGTTCCTAATTAAAAATCTAAAGTCCATTATGGTTTCTTCAGCCATCCACAATGAAAATATTTATATGTTACTGTTGTCGTATTTTTTATATTTTATGTATAAACCTTGTCATTATGTTTTATTCTAATCTATAGGAATTATTTACGATGTAAATTGTTGAGCTTTTGAGTGGTGAATCAACTACTGACGAGGAAGACGGGCAATACATTATGGAAGGTTTGGCGAGTAGTTTTCTGTTTAGGGTCGACTGACTGGACCATTTTTTATCGTGTCCATGCTGTGCTGTCCATATTACATGCGGTTATAACGAACTGTATTTGTTAGGAGGGGTATGTACTGTGCAGGAACCATTATGTAATTTAATTGATCCGTTTTATTTTAAACAATTCTCAATAAATTTTGATTTGTTATATTTTAGTATTGCTTGCTCCACTAGAAGAGAAATGTGAGAAAACTAACCGACATAATAGTTCGAAACATGCAATATAAATTAAAATTCAATGTAAACGTATAATGTCCAGGAACACCATTATGTAATTTCATGAATCTATCGGGATTCGAGCCCGGTACCTTCTGATCTACACGCCAAAGCTTTAACCACTGTGCCATTTGGTGGGAAGAAATATTTTTAGTTTTGGCGAAATTTTCACATGGTTTTGTTATATTGAACCCTCGACTAACTAGCTTTTACACAAGAATGTCCAATAACCCTTCTATTTTAGATTATGTTATAACAGATTTAACTTCAAAAAGGTATGATCTCGACAGCTTTGATGTATCCTATTCAGACCATAAAATTCTTGTGCTTGATTATTTTTCTCAAGCTCGTCGTAATTTTACTTTCCCACAAGCGACTAAAACGATAATTGATCATCAAAGTATTTCTAGAGTATTAAGCGACTGCGCTGTTCCAACTGCCGTTGATATATCTAGTCTAATTGTTTATTTAACCGATTTAATACGAAGACATACTATCTCTATGAGAATTAAAAAACATAATAAACATTGGATTAATAGTGAAATTTTACAATTAATTTCTACTAGAGATAAATCTTATCGTTTGCATAAAAAGTATCCTGTAAATTCATACTTCAAACACCAATTTCTGTATCACAGAAATTTGGTTACCAATAAAAACAAATTTTTAAGGAACAATTATTATAGTGATCAGTTTAGGCAGAATAACTTTGACTCTCGAAAAAATTGGAATTTATTCAACCGCATTATTTTTAATCGTTCAAAAACAATTAGCCCTATAATTATCTCTGATAACCCTGGTAATTTTTTGGAACCACTGGCGGCTGCAAACACGTTCAATAGGCACTTTATTAGTGTTTCTTCTAATTCTTGTGACCAAGCATTCTCTATCACAAACCTTGATATTATCCATAGTTTCAGGCATTACGTAGTATACAACTGCTCTCTACCCATTTCAATAGCAAATGTCAATTTTTGTATAGTTGACAATATCATTAGTTCTCTTAATACCAAATCGGCTAATGGATATGATTTAATATCAGTAAAATTCTTACAAATCCATAAACAAAATCTCATAAATAAAATTGTGCAAGCTATGAATGACTGTTTACATAAGGGAACTTTTCCCAGTTCATTAAAAAAAGCCGTTGTTACTCCTATTCATAAATGTGGAAGTAAACTAATTTGTACAAATTACAGGCCAATCTCAGTCCTCAATTCTATGTCTAAGATTTTAGAGAAAATTATCTATAACAATATCAATAGTTTTTTTACTGAACATAAAATTATTAATGAGAAAACTCAAATACTGAAGCAGCTGTGGCCAATCTTATGCACAATGTTTATTTAGGGAGCCATGAGAAATTATACGTCAGCGCTTTATTTATTGATATTCGCAAGGCTTTTGATTGTGTTGATCATTTTATACTAATAGAAAAATTCAAACTACTCAAACCCACCGAACAGTTCTTAACCATACTCATAGACTATCTAAGTGATCGCACTCAGTGCACAATCGTCAATAATATTTATAGTGAATATGCGTCAATTTATGCCGGTGTACCACAAGGATCAATTCTGGGTCCATTATTATTCATTTTTTATATTAATGATATTTTTAATTTGAACCTATTTGGTAAATTACAGCTTTATGCTGATGATGCAGCTTTAGTTTATAGTAGTAGCGAATTAAATACCATTACAAAGCATATGCGACATGATTTACATTTGATCAATAACTATCTAGTGGCTAATCGTTTATCGTTGAATATTAACAAAACCAATTACATTATTTTTGATAATAAACCAAGAGAAAATTTCCCACCCTTTTTTAATTTTGGCAATGTTAACATTCAAGAAGTATCATTTTTTAAGTATTTAGGATTGGTAATTGATTCAAAACTAAATTGGTCGCAACATATTAGCAAATTATACAAAACCATTTCTCCAATGTTATTTGTAATGCGACGTATTTCCAATCATGTCAATTCTGAATCTGCATGGTTAATATATTTTGCCCATGTCAAATCACATCTTAATTATACGAGCATGATCTGGTCCGCTGCTCCTGAGTATCTATTGCATCCATTAGTAATTCTACAGAATCGAATAATAAAAATTATTAAACACTTACCTAGCCTAACTTCCTCATATTTACTTTACAGTGAAAAGATTTTACCTGTTGCTGTTCTCGGTGATTTTGATTTACTGATTTTCATTTTCAAGGCTATTAACAATTTAATTAAATGCAATTACAGTTTTCGAAGAGGTAGTGACATTCATTATTATAATACACGTTCCAATCAAAACTACTATATAACAGCCCTTAGGACCAATAGGGACTCGAAAAATGTATTTCATAGAGGCTTAATTTTGGTCAATGAATTACCAGATGAAGTTAAACAAGAAACGCGCATTAGCTCTTTCAAATTAGCTGTTAAGATATTTATTTTTAATAAATGGCTAAATTTAAATTCATTATAAGGGGAATTCTCAAGGCATCCATCATTTAATTATTTATATGTGTATGTTTATTTTGTATTTATTTTATTTTGCTTTTTCGTTTTATATATACAATCATATTGTGCATTTCTATTTGTTATAGTTTTTGTAACTTTTTGAATAGAATAAAGAATTATAACGAAAAAAAAAAAAAAAAAAAAAATTATTTTATCGAGCGGGACGAAAATTAAAAAAAAAATAATTTTTTTTTTAAATTTAATTTTTTTTGATACTTTACTTATTATTCGATCGGGTTAATTTAGATTGCAATCAGATGGTTTTTTTTAATTTTATGATTGAATTTAAATAAAATTTAATAAATTTGGTAATTTTTCGTTTTTTCATTATAATTTGGATAAAATTTCCAGGCTGGACTAACTTCATACAAAAATAATTGATAATAATTGATAATAGATTAGAAACTTTTATTTTTTTTCACACAATTTTTTTCGAAAAAGTCATGTTTGATATTATTTTACACTGTTAAAATTAGAAACGCCTAGGGCATAATTTCCGTTACTACAGAGTCGAGTGAATTTTTTCTTAAGCTTGTCTTAAAATTGTTGTTGTGTTTAGGACAAATTAAAATAAACTCCATGAGAATACAACTCCCGTGTATGATTTACTTAATACGATAAAAACTAATAGGCGTTAAGAACTGCAGAAACCAAGCTACTTAACAAAAACTTTTATTTTAAGAATATTAATTGTGATTCTCATTCCTATATAAACAGCACATAGCTTAACACGCACGCCAACGTATAGCACGCAGAGCAACAATATATTAATTAAAACGTAAATTAAGATAATTCCGGGTGATATAAAAAGTTTATTTCACTTTATCTGTCTTTCTTACGTCAAACGAACGAAAGTAGTGCGGAAAATACTTTTTGTTGATAGCACGATGACATGTGAACGGAATACAAAATTAATTTACTTTTTCAATGCTTTTGTTGTTGATTGTCTTTTTATCTTCCTGTTCATATTTTAGCTCTCCTTTTTTATTTAAGATTATCCATCCATACATACATTTTAGATGTATTATTATTTTTATTTTGCTTCCATCGTACATCTTCTATTATGTTTCCTAGCTGTGTACGGACGACGTATACACAATATTAACTTTTCGCAAAGAAAAGAAAGAAAATGGTTTAGACTTTGGTTGGATTTTTTATTTTTATTTTTTTTTTTCATTTAGATACACAAAATTATACTCCTTGTATAAAAAGGTATAATATATACTTGAGCACACATATAAGAATATGGTTTTGGTTTATTTTCCTACTTTGTTCCGTGTGCTTGCGTAGATTCTTCCTTGATTTTTCTTTCTAAATTACAGTAATTTAGATTTTGACAGGAAAAATAAAATAAATTATTTTATTGCTACGATTTATATTATGATTGTTGTTAAAAAGGAATGAACATTATTACTTACAAGTAAAAAATGGGAGTGAATTTAATGAAGCATAAAATGTGGAATTAAGTAAAGTTGACAAAGTGCGAATAAAAGTCACTATCACTTAGAGTAACGAATCTCCAAACATAAAAACTTTAGACTTTCGGTATCGTACAAATTTTACGTGTTAAAATTAATTTTTCGATTGTAATATGGCAAAATGAGTTCTTTTTCAGTCTTGTTAACACTTATATGGTTAAAGTGGCTCGAATCTAACAGACTTTCATACATATAGGATTTAAGGTATACAGTTTTGTTGATCCAATGATATTGATACTCTCTCTCAAATGCGTGAAATTATCCCAGTATTTCATCCCAGAAAAGTAAAAAATGTTCATCAGGCAGTACTAGGTATATCCCATCCTACGATTTTTAAACTTGTCCCAGAACATTTTTAAATGTCACAAAATATGATAATTGATGATTGAAAGTTTCCATTCTTCAAATATCTTTCATAAAATTATGAAAGCCAGCCGTATGTTGAGATTGGCGCGAAACCCAATCTTTATTTAAATAATTCTACAGTACGTTTGTTTGAAATTGAACTCCTCCTAAACGGTTGGACCGATTTAAATGAAATTTTATGTGTGTGTTTGGGTAGGTCCTGGATGGTTTAGATTCACAATTGGACCAGGTGGGTGGCACTGCGATCGGGCTCTAGGAATTTTTTATTTTATTTTTAACGAAATTTTTTATTTAAGATTTCTTGTACATATAACCCCAAGATTTCACCGCCCCAAATCCTTGGTATATATTATTCTTCTTTACGTGTGTATGTAATTAAGCTCCTCCTAAACGGCTGGACCGATTTAAAAGATTTTGTTTGCATGTTTGAGTGGGTTTCTGGATGGTTTAGATTCACAATTGGACCAGGTAGGCACTGCGATTGGGCACTAGGAAAATTATTTTTTATTTTTTAACAAAATTTAATTTTTTTATTTTTTTAATATTTCTTGCGTATCAGAATATATTACCTCAACATATGGTCCCCAGAAACCTAAAATGTCATCATCGATCTCTTGTGATTTAAATACAACATAATGACCTCCGTCTATAAAACAAATCCCAAGACCAACCATATGTTGAGATTGGCCCAATCCGTCCATATGTGATTGGCCCATTCTGTTCATGTATGAATTATTGATTTAAATTAATGGTTCTCGGGAACCACGAGTGTCGGTACCGATCTCTTCTGATTTCAACACGGCATCATGTTCACTATACAAAATAAAATTCACATGTTGATTCGTATGTTACTAATATCATCTAGTACGGTGCCTATAATCCATTTAGCGTTACCCAGGTAGCACCACGTGGAGGTATGAATTTAGGTCTTGGATCCTCCCCTCTGTTTGTGTTTTAGGTTTTTAAATTTTTGCTTTTTTTTGGAATTTTTTATTTTATTATTTTTTTAGATTTTTTGTTTTTTTTTATTATTGAAAAGGATTTAGTTATTTGGACTATTAATAAATGAATTTTCAGTGCATTTTGTGTAAATTAGCAAGTGCGGAGATACTCTTAAGGTATGTGGATATTTTATGTTAATAGCGTTTTCCATTAAATCATCATACTTTTCCCAATTATCATTCCTATATAAATAGCTAACGTAATGTTTAGATGATTTTATGTAACTGACGAAACTGTTAAGTTGAAAACTTTGTGCAAAATAGTCCACATTCACTGGTATGCTCGACACCGTTATTTTTTCGGTTTTTGCTGCTTCAACATATATTAACCCTTATGTCCCTGATTATAGGTACAGGTGTAACTTTTCCATTTTGAAATGTGTTTATCTCATGAAGTTAGAGAAATGAGCTTCAGTGACATCTTGAAGCCACTCAATGTGATGCTATATCATTCAAAAAACGTATCCATAACATGCCGAGTTTTAAAAATATTACAGTTCAAATATTTTTCCTTCGGAAAGCTCTGAAAAGGTACATTTGTACCTCAGTTATTTTAAAAACGAATTCTTCACTTATTTCAAATAATATGTAATTTTCAAAAGAACAATTTTATTAAAAAGTTATGTTGAACAATTAAAACACTTTGAGACTGTTTGAATGTGCTCATCTCATCGCATATCGGTCGATAGGAAACAACCATTTTTTCTGATTTTTCTCTGTTTAAGAACCATTGTTCGACATAAATAACAGAAGACACGGTGGTGAAAAATTTCCTAAAACTTTCCTAAATTTAAAACCGTTTGATAGTATTAGTGAATCTTTCAATTATTGCTTATAATAAAGCATTCAACAAAATAATTGAATATAATGATTAAAAAATTGCTAGTGATAATTATTACCAACCGAGAGCTTTAATAAAAAAAAAAATCATTGTTTAAAAATCTAAAATAATCAAATAATAAAAAACTAACACTATCAATTTTATTTTAAAATTATGATTCAAACTAAAACGTCCCTGAAGAACTGAAATTACTTTTAGATCAATTAAATAGATCAGAACTCATGATTTTGCCACCACAAAAAGATAGATCTTAGGATTTGAAGGTTTAAGATATGCAAAAAGTTTGAAAAAAATCAATTGGGGAATTAGGGGTACGATTTACTTAAAACTCCAATAAATAAATTGTACAAACAAATTAAATCGATTTGCATTCATAATTATGTTTGTTCTACCAATATTCAGGTCATGTTTGGTCCATTCGAGGTGCACACACAGTTTGAGAAAATTCTCTGGGCAATAACAGGGTCAAATGTGTCTAAAACCACCCCTTGACATATGTTGAATGAAAAAATTTCAATATATCCGTTCCAGAAACCACTATAAGGCCTTGGCCATGAATGAGTTTAATATTTTTACATTATGTTTGGTCCATTCGAGATACACACTCAGTGTTGTGCAATTGTATGTAAAAAACTGTTTTATACATTTTATACGTTAACAATGGTATTATACTTAAATTACTGTATAAAACGTATAATATTGTATAAAATCAAACGCGTATTTAAAAACCTTAGTAAAGTCGCAAACCTTAATATACGAAACGTAAATTTGTATCATATTTTTACATTTAATTTTAAACTATAAAAACTATATTAATAAAAGATGCTAAGTTAAATTAATATAAAATACGACATAAGCATAACTACAGAAGCCGTTATCCAAATATACACTTCGCAAATGCAATTACTGCGAGGAACACTGCGTAAAACATTCGTAACTAATTCAAAAACATCAATTCTTACGTATATGAAAAAAAATTTGGAAAAATGATGTAAAATGAGAAATGGATTTGAAATTTTTGAATTTATTTATATTACTTCTAATTTATTAATTATAATTAAAAGTAAAATATTTGTAGAAAAACATAAAATAATATTTTTTTTTTTTCAAAGAAAATATGGTTTGTTTCTCAGCTACTAACTTAGTTTTTAGAATAGAAAAACAAAATCCACAACACTATGGGATTGAAGTGTAAAACGATTAATCATCGAACTCATTCAATATTAATGCTATAACATTTTAATGTTATCTGTTACAAAAGTTGTTTAGATGATTACGAGAAATCATTACCATCTTTCGACAAGATTACTTAACTTGACACAGACAGAGACATTTGTAGTGTAATTTGTTCTCTATCGATTATTGCTTAAAATAAGAATTACATTGCTTAAAATAAACAACTTCATACTGCTCTAATATTGTAGCAAAACGAAATAAAAAAAATTGTTGCGCTATGTGACGTGAGGAGTAAAAATCCAAAAATTTTGGTGTCATTTGTTATTGTCAAATGTCAACACAAAAAAATAAAAATAAAAATCGAAATAGTAATATCGATTAATATTACGGAGTTTTCAGATAGGTTTGCACGAATTTCTTTAAGACAGCTATCGTAGTTAATCCCTAAGAGTCTGTTCGATAAAAATTTTCGACTAGGGAGGGACAAGTTTCGAATGTGAACGAAGATTTAATAATTTCAGTGCACAGTTGGATAAGTTTGGATGGCTTATCGCTGCAGTGCTCCAAAAACCTTGTGGATTTCTTATTTCTTTTGAGTATAAAGTATGGGATATTCCACTTTCGTTTTTGTAAATGAGCCAATCCTCATTTCCTTGGACATTTAAATTTGTTAAAACTGATTGATTTTATCCATTTAACTATCAATTAAAAGGTCGTTATCGTAATAAGGATGCACATAATAAGCTGGCGTTTTTCGAAAAATATTTGTAGTTTATCTCTAAATCTTACCTGCACGTTAAATGATAGCCACATAAAACCAGTATTCGCTAAAGTAGTTTTTCCACGTTAGAAAGTGTTTATAAGATTACATATGCGATCAAACAATTCTTTTGAGTTTTGTACGCTTTCGATAAAATCTTTATCAAAAATAAATTTTGACATATTTGCCATAACTATTTTGGTGTCTGACAAATTTAATTGGCCACGGAAATTTGAGGATTGAGGATTGGCACATTTACAAAAACAAAGTGCAATTTTCCAAACTTTATACTCAAAAGATTCCAGACATTTTTTGGAGCACTGCAGCGAAGCCACCCAAACGTATCCAACTTAGCACTGAAATTATTAAATCTTCCAGCATCGACAGCGCAGATTGAACGGATATTTTCAAATCGGGGTCAGATTCCTTGCCTAATTCGAAATAGCCTGACATTTAATAGGTCTAAAAAATTAGTTCATATTTATTAATATTATTCTTTAAATAATAAAGAAATTCTAATTCGATTTGTTGATAGTGATGATAATGAAGATTTGCGATAAACAAAATTTCATTAATGTTACTTTTAAAAGTAAAACTGAATTTATAATAAATAAATAAACAATTTTTTTTGAAATACAACATATTTGTTTTTTATTAATAATTATTATAAACATAAGTAAACAAAATATTTATTTTTCAGTCAAAATTCTACTTAGTTAAGAAAATTAAAATATTCGGATCAAAGAGCCATTGGTATAGTTTCATTTGACTTGTAATTTAATAAATAATAGAAAACTCACTCGAAAACGGTTAGTAAAATTTTAATATCTCGGGCCAAATTTTGATTTGCCGTATTCTTATAGCTAAGGCTAAGATGAGCAATACATCGAACAAGCATAGTTTTGAACTCCAACTCATTCATACGAAATATCGTTTTCAAGCAAATTTGCACTATCCTTGATTGCTTGGCCGTAATAAAGTCCTCTAGTTTTGGAGCTGGTGTATTTGGAGCTGGTGTATTTGAAGCTGGTGGATATAATTATATTATTTTGATATAATATAATATTTAAATTTTTATATACCTGATTTTATTTTTCGATTTTTATTTTTGTTTTTTTGTGTTGACATTTGACAATAACAAATGACACTTAAAGTTTTGGATTTTTTCTCCTCGCGTCAAATAGCGCAACAATTTTTTTATTTCGTTTTGCTACAATATTAGAGCAGTATGAAGTTGTTAAATTTAAGCAATGCAATTCTTATTTTAAGCAATAATCGATAGAGAACAAATTACACACAGATGTCTCTGTCTGTGTCAAGTTAAATAATCTTGTCGAAAGATGGTAATGATTTCTCGTAATCATCTAAACAACTTTTGTAACAGATAACATTAAAATGTTATAGCATTAATATTGAATGAGTTTGATGATTAATCGTTTTACACTTCAATCCCATAGTGTCGTGGATTTTGTTTTTCTATTCTAAAAAATAAGTTAGTAGCTGAGAAACAAACCAATTTTTTTTTGAAAAATAAATAATTTTATTTATATTTTTCTACAAATATTTTACTTTTAATTATAATTAATAAATTAGAAGAATTATAAATAAATTCAATTATTTAAAGTTCAATTCTCATTTTACATCATACCTATATCCAATTTTCTTTTTACAGATACGTAAGAATTGAGATTATGAACTATAAGTAATTTTGAATTAGTTACGAATAGTTTTTGTATTTTACATTTTGTAAAAAATTGTTATGTGTAAAATACGTATTTTACATGTAAAAAACCGAGTATATTACGTAACGTAAAAAACAGGCACAACACTAACACACATAGTTTGAAGAAATTCTCTTGGCAATAACAGGGTCAAATGAGCCGAAAACCACCCTTTGTCATACATTGAATGGAAAAATTTCAATATATCCGTTCCAGAAACCACTACAAGGCCTTGGCCATAAATGAGACTAGTATTTTTACATCATGTTTGGTCCATTTGAGATGCACACACAGTTTGAGGAAATTCTCTTGGCAATAACAGGATCAAATGTGCCGAAAACCACCCCTTGACATATATTGAATGGAAAAATTTCAATATATCTGAAAATGGCAAAGATGGCGTCGACGTTCAGTTTGATAGTTATAATTTCATAATAACAAAAAATTCCGCCGTGAATATTGCTATTTTGTCAAAAATAAGTAAATTGAATGCGATAGTTCAGTGTGTTATCGGTGTCATATTTTCGTGCAATCAAAATTTATCAATTTAAATTTATTTAAGATAGTTACAATTTGGTGTTTTGCAAACATTGAATTAATATTGGTTCGCGGTTTATTTCTTTGACAAAAATGCCTCCAGTGAGGCGTCGAAATATTGGGCGGCATACATGGAACGCAAGGCAACTACTTGATCGTCGAATCACTGAGACGGATGAAGAACGTAGACAGCGTTTGGAAGCAAATCGAATTTGATTTTCCCAAGCGCAGTTCATAATGATTGCGGAACAACGGATACAGTTGAGTTCGACTCGCTCAGTTGGAACGTACGCGTCATATGCGAGTCGCTTTAAAAAATGTTGAATGGACGTATTTTCAAAGCAATTATCAGGCATTAGAAGTGGAAGAATTCTGTTTAACGTTTCGACTGGTTTCATTTCATTACCACCTAATTTTTATCCATTCACAACCTCTAAAGAAGAATTAATCACGAAAGTGTTCCCGAATATTGGTGCAAATCACAAAAAACCATGTTTAGTTCAGCAAACGAGCCATTTTGGTAGAGAGAAATAAAGACGTAGACGAATTAAATATAAAAATTGTTATTGTCAAGAGAATTTCCTCAAACTATGTATGATCAAACATGATGTAAAAATATTAGTCTTATTTATGGCCAAGACCTGATAGTGGTTTCTGGAACGGATATATTGAAATTTTTCCATTCAACATATGACAAGGGGTGGTTTTCGACTCATTTGGCCCTGTTATTGCCAAGAGAATTTCCTCAAACTGTGTGTGCATCTCAAATGGACCAAATATGATGTAAAAATATTAGTCTCATTTATGGCCTATTCCTTATAGTGGTTTCTGGAACGGATATATTGAAATTTTTTCATTCAACATATGACATGGGGTGGTTTTTTACCATTTTACCCTGTTATTGCCAAGGGAATTTCTTCCAAATGTATGTACTCGAATCGAAGTATTGATCGCTCTCAAGTCGATAAATAATCGTTTAAGGTATGGCTCTGATATTTAACCTCGTCTTTGCATCAAAAATAATAATAGGTTATAATTTTGACTGTAAAGCAAATCTCATTGTAGTCACTTTCATTTATTTAAAATATTTCTGGTCGAAACGAATATACAATCGCAAACGATTTCGTTACTCCATAAACCACTTTCAGCAATTCTCCAGAAAGTAGTTGTAGTGGTTTTCGAAATTCAAATACAAACAAAAAAACAATGAATTTATTTGGTGCTCATATTAATAATATCTTAGTATGTATAAAATAAATTAATAAGATAGAATATGTAAAGAAAAAAAATTGCGTTGACATGTTTTAGGAAAAAGTTCACGCGCATGAAGCTGACGACTGCTTTGGAGCTTCCAATATTTTCTGTTCGTTCACTGGTTATTGCTGATTGTTTTGGAGTTATTGAGTGACTGAGAACCAATTCTATTGCTAACTTTGTTATAAAGTGTTTTGTAATTTTGAGATTTTTAGATCTTGTTTCTATTGATGGCATTGCTAGTGGTCGTCCCAAATCTTGAAGAAATTTCCTACGCCTGGTTGATCGTTTAGCAAACGAAGGATTATTTATGTTATAAATAAGATAGCTAGCTAAAGATGTCACGTTCAACATGTGGTAAAATATAGACATTAGCCATCGCAATGTTTGCGTTTGATAGAATAGCAGTTGAAAATGTATCCAGGGTGTCAAGTCCTCCTTTGGTCTTATCATAGAAATGGATTATTTCAGGCTTAAATTTCTGAGTGTAACTATAGGAGTGTAAAGTTGGAAAAATAATTACATTTCTGTTTTTTGGGAACATAGGAACCACTGGTAATTTTATTATCGTCCGAAAATCCAAATATGGAAGACAGAGGTTCTCGATTTCTGGTCGGCAAATAATTTTTCCAAAATACTTTACTAGAAACTCGGTTGCTGAATCGTTCTTTATAAAATTGTTTTTTAGATGTTTTTATCATTCCATTTACTTTATTTCTTGCTCTGGTATATTCAAGTCGATTAGATTCAGTTTTATGACGCTTCCAGTTTTCATGTAAGTAATCACGAATATTACGATATCGCAGAATTACCGAACTGAAATGAAAGCTTGACACATCACGTCTTACCAGAACCCTTTTAAGAGGTGCAAAGCTGTCAAGGAGGTGTAGTATAAAATGATTGAGAACGGACAGTTGATCATTAACATCACACAGACAATAGAGTCGAGACCAATTTAAGGAGTAAGCAGCCCTAAGTAACTGATCATTATCGATGTTTCGTAAATCCCTTATGAACCGATATTGTTTTCTTGCATTTCCAATAACTGAAAAAGCATAAGACCCATAGATCATGTTATGACTAGTAGCAATTGTAACAATGTAGAGTTCGTGAACGAAAAAGGCACGTGTTCATTGTTACAATATAAAGCGTATTTCATTTGTAAAGGAATTGGATTTGGAATTGGAATTCAATTCTTGGTCAAAAGAAATAACAAATGAATTCCCGTGTTTTTTCTTTTATTGCATCTTTTTCTACAGAGAAAACTCTAGTGACAAGCACAGTAACTAAAACATAGAATTGGAATTTCAATACCATCAAATCTGTAGGAATTCAACGAATTCCAAATTGGTATTGAATACACAGCATTGTTGTTGTAATTTGGCAAATGAAATATGTACATAGTTTCATGAACGATTGAGCTGTCATTGTTAACAATATTGTAACAATGTAAATCTCGTGAACGTACTCCCTGTACATGTTCTGCTAGATGTAAATTCTGATATTGCCAAAAGTTGTTTTATCGAGATTTGTCTCACCCCACACATGTTTTTTGTTTTTCATTTTTTGCATCGTAACAAAGGTTTCATAGAGTTATGCGGTAACTATGTAAACAAGTTTAAAATTTCGGTCGCTAGCTCTCGGACTAATGAAAAATAAAAATTATTCAAACGTTTCGCGTCTTCCATGATTCTATCGTATCTACCCACTGATCTATATATAGTCCTATTCAGATCTTAAAAGAATTTTTTTTTTAATTGTTCTGCGCAGCTTTCAGTGATGTAGAAAAAAATATTATAAAAATTTTGATGGGTCGCAATTATCTTAGATAGTAAACCTAAATAAAATAATAAATAATCGTTAAAAAGAATTATATTTCACTTTTAATACACTAAACATTCAAAATGATCATGTATTTATGTTATTACAATGATATTTCAAGTGAAAATTAGTACATCTATAAAAAAATTGCACGCCTTTGGAAACAATGTCAACATTTAATTTCGGTACGAACTAGGGAAAATAAATAACCAAATGTCATTCATATCGAACAAAACCACAACAACATAAAAAAGCAAAATAGGTTTTCAATTTAATGGAATTATGAATTAATTCGTTGCTTATCGAATTAAATATTAATTTCAAAAGTGTCAGTGATTCTTACAAAGTTAAATTATACAGTTAAGTAATAAAAATACAACATAAAAATGTAAACAATAAACTGGTATTAGTTTACTTAATACATCACTGCGTATCCGCCATATTTTGCCTGCGCGAGAACTGTCAGAATTCCAGCGAGATTTGAATACTACTATACGTATATGTATCTATATACATATATCTATATCTATATATTTCTGAAATTGGTTTTTTATTATTATAGTCAATGAACAAATAATAATATTCAAATGATTTAAATTATAAATCATATTTTATTCATTTTATTCATGTGGTACCGTTTTTGTATGCAAATTTCTTCTTGCGATTTCCCTTGATATTTCAAATGCGCACCTGCAAATATTTCGAATAAAAAAAAGAGTTCGTGTCGTCAAAACGTCAAACGTCAAAAACCCATAGGAACCAGTTTTCTGTTTACATTATTAGAATTTCGAAAATTCGGATTCAAGAAAAAAAAGAAAATTTTTCTGTCTCTGTCACAAACGTAGAACTATTTTTTCACTACCATATAGTTTTTGTCAAGTCGTATCCATGTATATAGATCAGTGTATCTACCTAGTAACTTACCTAAATTAAACTAAGTATGCAAATAATTACACTTCAAAATTTGACATGTTTTATAATTTGATATCACAATAAATGTCATCACCTGATAGTTATGGTTTCGATAAGCAATTTAAATTTAGAAGCAAATATTTTACGTCATTTCTATCCAGATGATGATTTTCAAACGTTGTTTAAAAAGTTTTTAAAACTATTAATTATCGTTCATCGACGTAATCCATGTTCAAGATTCTATTTAAAAAGTGATGCCCGAATTAAACAGGAGATTTTACGACAGTTGAAAGACGCACCATACATAATCAGTCCCTTTTCAATATATCGCCTAATGTGGGAGGGGATAATGTTATTTATATGGGGCTCATTGTTTGTTCTATCACCAGTATACTCCATAATTTTATTTAATGAAAAATTTCCAGTAACTAGTTTTTGGTTTTGGTTTGATTCCGTGTTAAGTAAATTTTAAACAACAACTGAATTATTATTAATATACAGATTAGTTTCTCTATTTTAAATTTATATTTTAGATGTGGCCTGTTTCATTGATGCGATTCAAAACTTTTTTACCGGTTTTTATGATCCAAATTCAAATATGATTGTGATCGAGCAAAAGGTGATTATAATCAAATATTTAACGAAAATGTTTTACTACAGAATCTTTGACAGTTTGACCAGCAAATCTGTAACACGATTATTGAATTTTTAAATGTCAATTTACTATACATCCTACAAAACGGCAGAACAAATTGAATAGATAATATCCATTTATAAATAAATTATTGATAAATTACAAATCAACCATGCCACGATGGTATGACATTTATATTAGAATTGTTTTTATATTAGAATTGCATTCAATTTTGAATTTCCTTCAGTTTGAGCGATAATTTTCGCTCTTGTTACGGATTGCTAAATGACAATTCAAATTTAACGAAACTGAACGAAAAGTACTTTGGGTTTCGCTGGTCAGTAATGTCAATAAGCATACATTTTTCAGATGTCGCTTTGTTACTTAAATTTCTTACAGACTCGCTGGTTACGCCTTTACTTTTGGATTGATGTGATAAGTTCAATTCCTTACAAGTGCTTAATATGGTACATGGCAAGTAAGTTAATTATTAGTGACAATTAAGATATTATAGACTAGAAACTGGCATTAAAGAATAAGGAGTAGTTAAATAATGTGCGAATCCTTTATTTCCATGTGAACTGGTTAACCCATACTTTTTTTTCATAGTAGAAGAGTGAAGTTCTTAGAAGTGCTATAGTTATAAATCACATTATGATGTGGAGTGAGGACACATAAAGATTATAATGTGAGATATTTGACTTGGGTTGACAAGATAAGAGCAATTCTGCTACAAGAAATGTCTAAATTAATATTCGTAAGTTTTTCTCGATTTTATAAAGTTGTAGTTGCAACTTGTAAAAGTCATGACTGATGTAAGCTATTACCTCTTATAAAATTTATTTTTCCACTTTTTCTGATGCTTGTAATTAACAAAGTCGAACTTAGAGCTATTTAAGAAAAAAAAATTTCGAAACCTTTTAAAGTTATAAAGGGCGAAAATAGTCTTTACAGGGACACTGAAATTCTAGCATTTTACCAATTTTACGTGGTTATACAGTTTTTCTTAAAATCTTAGTATTCTTTTAAACCAGAACTTGTGGGAAAAATTTAGTATTAATGCAATGCAGGCTTCAAAAAATTAATAATTGTAAATTATTTAAAGCTCCAAAAACGAATGATTTTCTGTATCGGTTGTCCTTAAATTTAAATACTTATCCATATTTAAGTTTTTGTGATATTTTGCTTACATATTTTTTATATTATAATATAAAAGATTTTATTGTAAAATTGTAATTATATAACATTTTTTGCAAGCTCCCTTTGCATGACTGTCACTTGAAGGACGAGCCTTTAGGAACATGCTTTCTAAATTTAAGAATGTGCTGACTGTGTTCGCCTTATGAACCGTTACTATCCTCCAATAAGAGTATGACTGCCTAATTTTATTTTTGCTAATTTATTTTTATCCTTTCTTTACTTTTAAAATCGGGCAAATGATTATTTCCACCACTTTGTGCTAGAAACGTAAATATTTCAAAATTTGAACTGTACCAGTTATCGTCAAAATAACGTAGAACCATATAGAAATAGTTGATTGATTGATTGAATGTTTGGATTTTTCAAGGGCTGTCCAAGATTGTCAGATAAAGCTCGGTTTGTTCCTACTGCCTGTTTACATATAACAAGATGAAAGTATTAAATATTTTGTTGGCTGGGACGGAATGACCCGGTTTCAGATACACAGCGTTCGTACGGTACATAACAACATATTATTAAAAAAAGCGAAAATGCAGATAGTGTCTTCGCTTTCCAAGCCCTAACTGTATAAATCCTACATCGTTAATCGATTTAGCCGAAAGCTATCACCCGATTTTTTTTTTCAAAAAAACAACTGGCCAATTTTAAAGAATATGCAGTACAAATTAATAATATTTGACTCTTTAAAATTACAATTTCCCATAATTTTAGTCAATTTCGGTCCAATTATGGAGAAATTCTGAATACTTATGACGTTAATGGGTTGAAATTTGGAAACGATCTGTTATTTCAAGGTATTGAAAATTGATTGAATGGCATGTTGCACTAGATTAACATGTTTTTTCATTGATGCCGCTATGACCTTTTTATAGGCCATAATATGTATTGGTGAACTTTGGTCAAGTCATGGAAAAATTCTGATGAGGATAAAATAAAATTGCAAAATTTTGGTAAAACAAAAACGAATGTTGGGCTTAATTATCATATACTTTTTAATATTTTTGGTGATAAAATTTGAATTAGGTTGTATGACAGTAACCGTTCTGCTCGCACCGTCAGTATTCTAAAGGATGGGCCACTTAAAATTTTATTTTTAAAAACGCTATAAAATGAGTATACATCTTTATTTTGTGGAAACTTTTTTTAATTGTGTAGGTTGGAGTCTCCGATTTAAGAATGAAAAACAACTTTGTTCATGTGGCTTCCTACTCTACTGGCCTTACAGTAAACCATCTTGTGAGTCCACATTTTAAGAATTTTTAAGATGATTTCCGCGTCTATTTCGCGAATAACTTTCGCAATGTTGGATCTCTGGATTATCCGCGTAACATCTTTCCTTAATGAAACCTTATAGAAAAAAACCAACGTCGTCAAATCGCAGGTCCACGCAGGCAAAATGACATCTCCAAAACGGCAGTTATTCGGTTGTCAAATTTGGCGTGCAAGAGATCGATTGTCGATTGGTTGGTATGTAAAGTGGCGCCATCTTGTTAAAACCAAAGGTTGTTCACATACATAGCGTTGATTTGAAGCCATAAAAAGTTAAGTTTTGGACAGCATGGCTCGGTAATGGTTCCCATTGACGGTAACGGCGTTTCTAGCAGCGTTTTCGAAAAAATGGGCTTATTATGCTATGCTACCAATCCAAAATCCACACCTAACAGTTCTGCTTGTTTACATAGCCCTCGAGATGGAAATGCGCTTTGTCTGAAGATATTATTTTTCGACCAAAATCGACGTCATTACGAAGCTGGTCCATGGCCCACGCACAGAACTGATATCGAAGCGGATGGTCATTTGCTTTGAACTGCTGAGTCATTTGGACCTTGTAGGCGAAAAATCCGAGGTCTTTGTGCAGTGTTCACTTCAGGCTGATGCGACTAGTGGCCAATGGATTCTGTCGTCACTATGGGCCGCCGAATATTAGTAAATGCCAAGTCAATTAGAGTAGATGAGTTTCCCACAAAATTAGTGGCTTCCTTTGATATTAAACAAAGGCCAAAAGATGAAATCAAAGATTCTAGTCTCTTAGTTGCAGGCATTGCAACCAGACAATCTACATTAAAATCCCCCACAATAATAACTTCATCATACATAACCATAATATCATTCAGAATAGTTTCCAGTTCATTGATGATATCCATTTTAGGTGGGCTATAAACTAAACCCACGACAACCTTCTGATTGGATTGGTTTGTGATTTCAATAAACATTACATCAAAATAAGCATCACGAGCATTAGTATAAATAATTTTAGAGTTTAATTTATTATTAATGTATGTAGCGACACCACCACCACGCCGACGTGCACGATCTTTACGAAATAATGTATAATTGTCCAATTGAAAATGTTGATTATAATGTTGAATGTAATGAAATTTCATACTCTTACGATTTAAAAACACAGTAAAAAACTTGCGTATGTTGCTTTATCACGAGTAACGACTCCCTATGAGATGTCCATTACGTCGGCTATCAATGATCATGTCTTCTACTAAATGGGACTATAATGACGTCTCGTTTTTAATATTGAGCTGCCACAGTCTCAGGTCACAGTCGCGCAGAGATGCTCAATTAATTTGCTCTCCGAGACCTGGCTGTTCAGTTCAAGAGAGATGGTCAGCAGACTGTCGGAGTAATAATTCCGTCAAAACATCCATAAAATCAGCATAGTGAACACAAATAATTTGCCGTATGAACTTCCACTTGTCATAAGTTGCGAATCTTCCTGGATGGTTTAGATTCACAAGACCCACCGTATGTTGAGATTGGCACAATACGTCCATATGTGAATGGCCGATTCAGTCCATGTATGAATTATTGATTTAAATTAATGGTTCCCGGGAACCACGAGTGTCGTGACCGATCTCTTCTGATTTCAACACGACATCATGTCCGCTTTAAAAGATAAAATTCACATGATGATCCGTATGTTGAGATTGACGCTAAAGCATCTTGGGATGACCCCCTTTAAATAAATAAAATATACATTTCAAATTTAAACGAATAGTTCTCCGGAACCTAAAGTGTCGTAACCGAACTCACTTGATATCGATTGTACATAATGTGAACTACCTCCGAAAAAAAGTTCAAGTCCATCCGTATGTTAGGATTGGCACTATGGGGTCGTATGTGTAAATGGCCGAATCATTTTTAAGAACAAAATTCAGATTTAAATTAATGGTTCCCAGGAACCTGAAATGTTGTCATCGATCTCTTGTGATTTAAATACAACATAATGACCTCTGTCTAAAAAATTCCAAGACCAACCGCATTTTGAGATTGGTACAATACGTCCAAATGTGAATGACCCATTCAGTTCATATATGAATTAGTAATTTAAATTAATGGTTCTCGGGAACCACGTATGTCGGTACTGATCTCTTCTAATAGTACAATAATTATAAAGCCAGCTAGTTTTGCAATAATTCGAGTGCTAAGAACATTTTATAGGTACGACTTTCGTACAACATTTTTAATTTTATCTTTATCAAATATTCACCTGTTATAGAAGAAAAATCACCTCTGCTTATCTATTCGTTTAGCTAAGGTGCTTAATATGATAACAAATATATCACAACCCTTTTACATAACAATTTTAGACACGCCGTCAATGTCAATCAATATAAATAAAGTTGCCGAAAAAAATTAAGTGGAATTTTAGCTGAAGAAGAAAAATGGAGAGGTCAAGTGAAGAAAAAAGGACCTAATTTTAATCTAGGTACGATTGAAAAAATAAGAAATTTGGAAAATAATAAAAAACAGGAGGTCTATTATGAAATTTTCGACGCGCGTATTTTTTTCGACAACGTCGAAAATCGCTATTTATGGTATTTTTTTCGGCGATGTCGAAAAATGAAATTAATTATTTTTTATGTAAAAATTTAAATTAATTATTTTTTATTAAATGTAAATTAATTAATTAATTTTATTAATTAAAATTTTATAAGTTTAAATTATTAATTTATTTTTACTAACAAATTTTTTTTATTTCTCAACACTTGTTCTTCTCAACACTTTTCTTTTATGTACTCGACACCTCAAGAGCTGTCGTAAAATCGTCGACGTTATCTAAAAAAACGCGTCGAGTATTTTATAATACAAAAATTCCACAACATCGAAAAAATACGCGCGGTCGAAAATTTCATAATAGACCCCCAGGCAGCTTAATTGAATGCCTTTCGGTAGAAAATAGGACAATTTTTAATACACCAAAATCAACTCTGTGTGGAAAAAGAATTACAATCTTTAGAAGCAAAAGGTCAGACCATCTCGCATACTTGAAAAACGGAACGATCAAAAATGAAAATTATTTCTATACTTCTGCCTTTGATTCGTTTATGCAATGCATGCAAAACATAAACTTAACTAATATCCTAAATAAAGATAACGAATTACTGGAGCTTGTGAATGCATTAAAACTAAAAAATATTCCACTGGCTAAAGCCAAAAGATATACTATTTTAGCTTTACACTAAATTATATGGACTAACGTGGAATTCTACTGCAAATATTACAAAAATTTCGACTTTTTTTTGTAAAGAATTAAATTATGAAAGTGTTGAGACAAAGGTGCGGTGTACAACCTGCCTTAAAACAAACAATGATGTCTATCAGTAGGTTCCGATCAATTTAGAGAAATTGGAATTCTTATTAAGTATATCCGAATTAAGCGAATGTTTGAAAGAGCCAGACACATTATATTGCAGTTGCGGCACGGAAAAGGGTATAACGGAAATAAGTAGGAGCAATATGGCTTTAACCTTTATGTCCCTTGACAATTTTTCCTACGTAACACCCTAAAGAGGTACATATGTACCTTCATGTTATTTCATATATAAATTGGGATTTTTCGAAGATTATATACACAAAATAAGGCAAAAAATTGTATTATTTTTTAATTATTGTACACCACTATATGTAAATAACTGTAAATAAACTGAAAATAAAATAATCCTTTACAAAACTCTGGACATGCGACGAACATTTTCTGTATAGAGCAACGATGTCTCACGACAGATTTTGGGAGATAACACGCTTTCTCAGGTTCGATAATAATAATACCAGATCGGAAAGGTTAATTACCGATAAAGCACCGCCTATTTCAGATATTTTTCTAATGCTAAATGAAAATTTACGTAAAGCGTACGTGCCATCAGAAAATCTAGTTATAGACGAGCAATTGTTTCCTTACCGTGGAAAGACTAGGTTCACACAGTATATGCTTCCAAACCAGCTAAATATAGCATAATTTGGTCGATCTGTGATGCAGCAATTGCTTATCCTCTTACCGGTCAAATATATACCGGTAAACCAACGACAGGAAGAGACAAGAACCAGGGAGAACGAATTGTTCAAGATTTAGCATTTCAGTATCGAAAAAGTGGCCGCAATATCACGATGGATAATTTGTTTATGACGCTACCAGTCACACGTTTGTTGATGTCTTGGGATTTGTCAGTAGTGGGTACGTTAAAAAAAAAAAGAGTGAGTCCATTATTTAGTACTCTCAAAGAGATGTGTAAACATGGCGTGTGTAGATTGTGTACAGTTTACTTTGGAGGAAGAAGGAATACAATTTTACTAACCAGAGTTTTTCATTTGTTTATAATCGTTAAATTGGTCTATTACTGTACCGGGATAATCGACGCAATTGGATTATGGTAGTTAAAATAAGATACATATACTGTCGACTCTATCGTTTCTAATTTTCATTGAAAAACTGCACAATGGTCATCCCATATCTCATAGTAGATATATTTCGATCTGAGTTCATATGCAAATCGAGTTTGTCTTGCAGGAAGTTTATATGTAAGTGGTTCGGCTTGAGGAACAGCAAAATCAATTTTGAAATCCCCGCTCATAATCATCGGCAAAAGATGATATTTTCCTTGGGGAAATTTTGAAATTCTATTAAAATATGGAGCAAGAACAAAATGTATGAACTTCATTATGTCTTCGACAGATTTATTCGGCGAGGTGAATACAACTACAGAAAGCATCTTATTCCCATTGAGCAGCTGAAGTTCAGCCGTGTATATATATATATATATATATCATAAATGGGTTGTGTTGTTACGCTCATACGAGTTGTTTGTCCAACGATGATTTCCTTATGCGAGGTGACTGTATAAGTTCTATATACTTATATTTTTATATATTGCTACTCCGGCAGTCCACTGGCCATCTCTCGTGAACTGAACGCAGCATTCAAAATTAGTGATATTACCATGCTGGTCATTGCGTAACCAGATCTCGGAAAGCAAGAAAATTGAGCATCCCTGCGTGACTGGATCAGTTAGGTCGAGGTGGTGTGACCTGAAACTCTGGCAGTTTAATGTTAAAAGCCAGACGTCATATTACCTCGTACAAAATTCATAATTACAACCTGAGCTATACTTAGCCGATTTATAGTGAGGCGCGATAGCTCATTTTGAAGAACACCCATTGAGGTCCCATTTTTACATCCATGGTAGAAGGCATGATCATCGATAGACGACGTGATGAACAGTCCTTCGAGATTCGTTACTCGTGATGTACAATATACACAAGTTGTTGACTATGTCTTTTATCGTAAGAATATATACTGACTATTTCGTTATAGGTACCACCCTGTGATGCATGAATTGTGGTGGCACATGCAGGTACGATTGGAAAATGATTACGCCTAATATTAATTGTCCGATGGTTTTTTCGATTAACAGTTGAGCATTTTAGAAATGGGCATAAAACATCGGTCGATATTCGTTTTCCGCACCCATCCAGCTTTAAGCCGCCTGATCTTCTTGCCAACTTGTGAATTTGTACCGAAATCCATCCAGAGTCGTTTAACATTTTTTACTCTTGACGTTTTCATTGATCTCGTTGTCGCGTTCAGGATGCCTGCATTCGATATACCTCAGACAGCCCATAGTTCCGTTCGCCAGTTCATCTGTTACGTCAATATTTGTTTTGAAAAAGTAAGACCACTGATGCGAAACCGTATTTATTCTCGCTACTTTAGAATCCCCCATTGGATAGGAGATAACCTTTAGGAGATAACCGATATCGCGAATATTGGAGTTCCAGACTATCTTTAAGGATATTTAGCATCAGGTTGAACAGTTTAGAGTTCCGGTGGTCTTATGAGTGACAACCGGTTTACCGCCACATGTTTGTATTGCTAAACTACACCACATAATTGTGGAAATACAAAAATAAGAGCTATTGCTAATAGTGCGGTGCAAAAAAGAATAGTTAAGGAAATGAAAAGTTAAAAGTTAAAAAAAAAAAAAAAAAAAATTATATATATAAAAAGAAGATTCTTAATTAGTTCCTAAATATCTAAATAATTATTTATATTATTTATTGTTAGTCTAGTGATTTTATTTAGTGTAATAATAGTTATTTCCGAATCAATGTATACGACAAAACAAAACAAAAAACTGCGTTGAACACTAATATATTTTTTTTAGGCACCCCATCTGATCCTCAGAGTACTCTAAGGGAATTTTGGATTGGTGAGTTATTTATTATGGATTTCAAATATATACTATATAAATTTTTCAATATATATATATATATATATATAGAACATTCGTCGTGTGTTCTCGTTCTTTTTTTCGCTTCTTATACTGTGGTGCGGAAATAAGTTATTATTTTCTTTGCTATTAATTAATTGTTATTTATGTATTATTATCAGCCCGAATATAAGAATATAAATATATGACGGAGTTTTCTCTTATAAATTGTTGTAATATTTCCTTGATCTATAAATTTCAAGTTAGGTAAATAAAAAACCTTAAAATGGAATAGTTTCTTTTATTGGATGGTGTTGTTGGTGCATTGGAGAAAAAATGTGAGCCGCAGTTTTCTTTATTTTTTTGTGTGTAAATATCACGTGTAAATAATGTTTTTGTTGGAGCCTACATTTTATTGGCGGCTATGAACCTCCCAAGCCAGCTGCAGACTACCCACAGCAAGACACGTGTTAGTCGCCAAGGCCCCGTAACAAGCTTTATATCGAAGCGCAATATATCTTTTGTACATACATAATACTATCATAGTATATATAATAATAATACAATCAAGTATACATAACAAAAATATACAAACAAAATAAATAATAATATAAATATACAGGGGTATACCACACTACCCCCCCTTAAAAAAAAATTAAAATTTTATTACAAAATGAAAAAATTTTAATTATTTAATTTATAAATTCTAATTACAACTATTTTACATAAGTATTTTCTAATTATATTGTAAGTGTTAGCTTATGGAAAGAAGGGTTTAGTCTGAATTTAGTAGGTAAGGTTCAAAGCGGTATGTTGAGCGTTATACCGCGCTGATTCGGTTTTTAAGATACTGGAACAAAGTTTATAATATCTGTAATCAACAATATAATTTTACAATAGTAAATAACATTTATTTTCCAATTACTTAACTAATTTAATAAAGTTTAATCTATGTTAATACTTCGTTAACATGTTTTTATGAACTCCCTTTTTTTGTTTGGTTTCTACATTTTCTATAACCGCGTTACTTGGCGTTAGGCTAACAATCTTGTAAGGTCCTTCTTTAATTGACATTAGTTTATTTTGATTAATTCTTCTTAGCAAAACTAAATCATTTATTTGGAAGTCAAAGTAGTTTGACCTAATATTACTATCTAGGGCAGATTTTCGTTTAAATTTTTCTTTAAGCAGTAATTTTTGTGCTCTTGAGTGTGCTACTTGTAAACGATACCTAAATTCTTGGCTATAATTTTATCTTATTTATAATTATCAATATTATTACTTATAACTTACTTATTTATAATTATCAATATTATATAATGGTTCAATGTGATTATCTGATAAATCAATCGGAAGGTTTACCTTTCTTCCAAATACTAGTTCAAAGGGTGTATAGCCGTGAACGAGATTTGGGGTGTTTTATAACAAAATTCGTAGTAAGAGATCCAGTTGTCCCAATCTGTTAAATCATCCTTAATGTACGATCTCAAATATTCATTTAGATTTCGATAATTTCGTTTCAAACCACCTATCGTTTGTTGGTGGTACGGGGTGGAATGAGTATGGTTCATTTTTAATATTTGTAACGCGTTGGTGTTGTGGTGCACATGCTTGCTTCTACTTTATTTCCTGAGTGCTCAGGGATGCCAGGGTTCAACTAATAACATAACACCAACCACATCACTAATAAACCGTCATGTGCACAAATTCATATTTCTGTCGTCACCACATTCGCAAATGCAACCATCGATCGTTATGATACTTCCCCACACTATAATTACACGCTTAAGCACACATTTTGATTAGCAAACGCACAAATTTTTAATATTTATACCATACATATTTATTTTAATAAATTAAACTTTTAGTAATATTAACAAATAATTTTTGAGTTACATTTTATCATCTTAACTCTAACGATGCGTGAACGATTTTAATCAACAACAAAAAAAAACAATTATTATTTTATCTAACGGTAGTCGTTGATTATCGAACGGTGCTTTAAAAAAAAACCAATGAAAAACGGACCTCTAATATGACAGCGTAAAACGTTATGATCAGACCCGAATACGTTACGTCAAAAGATTTTATTCAAATAATTATCCTATTTAAGAAAATGGTAGAGAAATCTACACTTTATTGATACAAAAAAAAAACAAATAAATATAATAATTGAGAGACTTACCAATCAACCACCGGAGCGCTCTGGAACGTTGAGGTAGTTTCGAGTAACTTGGACTCGTAAAACTAAACCTAGAATTTATTTTTTTTTTTTACAAAAAGAAAATTTCACTACCAGATTTTTTTTTTTTTTTTGAACCGAAAACTATGAATTACGTATTCCCGATACTAGAGGTTTGATCTTAGGTATAATTTTTAAAATACTTTAGACAACTGATATATAACTATACCACCAATAACTCGCTCGTTGGACGATTTCTTTTTTTTTTTTTTTTTTTTTGAAATTACTACTTTTGTATACACTCTGCACAACTATTTTAGCACAAACACATATGTATAACAGTTAATCCCGTAAGATGCGGCGCTCGTCCTTGGGCCTTATCCAACACGGTAATAAAATGTGGTCACAATCCACGGTTATATTTTGACGTTGTTATTTGGCGGCCCCAATGTATTTATATGCTTCCGTTTGTTAATACGGCCTTGCCAATCGCAATTCTACAGAAGGAAACACATTTTTTTAAAAGTTTGATTAAAACAAAGTGTTAAAAAAAAACAACGGATAGTTACCTATGCCGGTCGTTAAATTCCGATTAGTAATAAAGCTGGACTACACTTAATTGTAAGTCCCTAACTGATTTAATCTATGGCACCTTATTTCTCTTTAATTTAATTGGTTAATGAAACCACTTGCTAAACAACAATATCACTATAGTAGACAAATACTCCACCGCGTGCAATTCCCAAATGAATTATAAAGTTGCTGTTTTTTTTTTTGTTTTCAAGCAAATACATAACCGGGCGGCGACAGCTAGTTAAGACGAACGAGACAACCGTATTCGATGTAAGCGAACGAACATGAACATTATACGCACTGAACGTTTTTTTTGTCATTACAGTCGATCAAACAACATTTCACGTTGAAATACTTTTATATAGCCTTCTTTTAGGGGCATCATGACGAACCGGTAAGAATGATGTAACCGCTTTTCTCTGCGCGAGCATTTAGGAATTGCACGTAAAGAGAGCCGTTTGTTACATATTTGATATTATTAAGGGGCCGACGGTGTCAATCGAAATTGTATCTAAACTTGTAGATGGAGTGTCGGTTATTTGCTGGAGCTCTTTGTGCGATTTCTCATGTTTGTTTAATTTGCATGATAAACATTTCGAGATAAATTGATGAATTTTTCGTTTCAGTTTTGGTATAATATATTTTTCGGAAATTTTTCGATATAATCTTGCCACCCCGACATGACCTCCAATAGGACATGATTATTTTTGATTAAAAACTGAATAACGTTTTCATCATTTACGTAAGTACGTGGTGGAGTAATAGCAATTTTTATGTCGTTTTAATACCATGTTTCCAATAAGTTTGAATTGTTCTATATCAATATAATAAAAAATTGTGTCATTATAATTCATTTTTAATTGAAGGTAGCTACTATCAATCATAAAATTTTCCAATTTTCGAAGTGCCCGCTCTAATGCGATGCTCACCTCATTAAATGTTTTTAAATAAATATTTAAAATTGTTTTGTTCTTGTATTCATTATTAATTATTGCAATAAGTCTTGGATGGCCATCTTCCACTTGAATTTCAAGGGTTCGGAAATTGTTTGTTTCCTTTAGTGTCAAAGCAGAGTAGATAAACCTTATGATTCTCCGAAAGTTGATCAGGCTTTTGAAGCTCAATTTGTTGTGTTTTTTTCGACATACTTCTGGTAATAACTGTATTGACTGAAATTTGTTTTAAATCCTCACTATCAATTGATATGCGGGATAGTGCATCCGCACACACGTTGCTTTTTCTTTTTACGTATTCCATTTCAAAGTCGAATTCCTCTAGGTCAAGACGCATTCGAGTTTTTTCGACGATGGGTTTTTCATGCTGTACAGATAAATTAAACATTTGTGGTGCGTAAATATTTTGAATCTTCTACCCAAAAGATACGGTTTAAAATGCATTACAGCCCAATAAATTGCAGTCAATTCTTTATGAGTAGGGTGTTTATGTTTTTCACTTTTAGTAAACGATTTTGAAGCAAATGCTACAGGTAAATCTTGATTATCCTTTAATTGAGATAAAACTGCTCCACATACTACATTTGAGGCATCAGTTGTTAATCGAAATGGAAGGCTAAAGTCGGGGTTCTGTAATATCGGTGGCTTGATTAGCTTCATTTTCATAGTCTCAAATGAGTTTTGACATTCTGATGTCCACTCAAATAATACATTCTTTCTTAAAGTGTGCAATAGTGGCAAAGTCTTTAATAAACCTTCTATAATTCTGTAGTTTGTAAAAATTTACATTTTTTTGCGTTTAGTTTTAAATTATATTTACGAAGTCTCTCGAATACCTTAATTAAATTTTGGTTGTGATGTCGTAAGGAGCATCCAAATACAACTAAATCATCAACATAAAGAAATGCGGTTTCAGGCGATAATCCCAACATTGCTACGTTCATCAAGTCTTGTAAATTGGTAATGTCCCGAATTTGTTGAAAATGTTGTGATTTCTCTTGACTTTTGTTCAATTTCAATTTGATGAAATCCAGATTTCAAATCTAAGATGGTAAAGAATTTTGCTCGTCCTAATTGATCCAAAATCTCATCAATCCTAGGCAGTGGGAAAGTGACATATACTACTTTTTTGTTTATCTTTCTAAAATCCACCACGATCCGCATATCCTTGACTTCGTTACTATTTCTCTTTGGTACTAATATTAAAGGTGAGTTATACGGTGAGTAAGAATTTTCGATAATATCATCTTATAACATTTGCTGAACCTGTCTTATTGATTTCTTTTAAATGGGCTTGTGGAATCCTTAATTTTTAACGTACACTGGACTATCATCGCCTAAGATGATTTTTTGTTTGTAAAAATTATTTGTTGATAGTTTCTCATCATCTAAATAAGATACATCTGCAAAACGTTTACATATTTCTAGAATAGAGTCTTTCTTAAATTCACTATTTTTATCTAATTGTAAATGTTTCTTTATTTTTTCGAATCTCTGTTCCAATTGTGGAGAATTTAAAGAATTGATACCGTTATTAATGGTGTATATATCATAGAATCTCAGTAGTATTGTGTTTACTTCAAATAATTAAATTTTTTGATTTTGTAGAGTGGTGTTCAAAATTTTGACATGAGGTATGTCGTTAATTATAGTAATGGAAATGAATATACCTGGTTTTATTTCTTTTGATAGTATAACGTCCAGTTTTTTTTAAAATCGAATCTTCTAATTACTTCACTTCTCGCTGGTATTAAAAATGAACCATCCAACCTATCATGAATTGGCACCAACGAAGAAGAAATACCAACGAAAAATAATAATTGTATTATTTTTCGTTGGTATTTCTAACATACGAGTATATGTTAAATAGTTAATATTTGCCTTATATTTTTTTAAAAAATCCCTGCCGAGAATGCCGTCTGTTTCAGTTGGAAAGTCTTCATTGACGATTTGAAATTCATGGTCAAGTGCTACAGGGTTTCCGAGGTATAGTTTACAAAACATTTTTCCAAGTGATTCAGTTTTATCAGATGTTACACCTTTAATTATGCAATTACTTTTAGTTGTCGATAATTTTGGTAAGAAGGTTGATTATAGGTTGAACTATATTTTTTCGTGTATCGATTTCCAGTACGAAAACAATTATTGTCCTATGCATATGATTACCTACCTGTGTGGGGTTTGCTAGTACCCCCATCAGGCGCCTCCCCGGGTGGCGGATAGGGGAACGCTTGCCAGATATGGTAGGTACCGGGGAAATTAAATACTCGGGGCGGACCAAAAACTAGCACACCAAAGCTAAGGTGCGTGGCTAAGAGGGTGCTTAGTCGTTAGTATGTGAACTCCGAATTTGGCGTCATTCGGTTTAAACCCATAGCCTTCCTATGATAACGCAGAGCTCTGTCATAGGCGACCGTTAATTTCTCGTGCTACTCGTGGGAATAAAATAAAAATTTAAGATGAAAAATAATGATGAAAATAATAGCCTAATAATATTAGGAAACGAGACGGATGCGTCTATAGAAGCATCAAATCAACCGGGCCGCTCCATACCTTCTTCGGATGCTAGTACCATAGATTCTGGGGGGAACCAACCCTTGGCAAATAAAGGGAACAACTTTCCTAAGAGCATGAAAATGTTGAGATCACCACCTCCACATGTAACTAGACGTACACTACAATTAGAGACAATTGTGCCAACAGCGACTGCCTCCACAGTAACTGCAAAAGACGCAGTCTCCATTGAAAAAGGAACTTTATTACAAATGCCGAGTGCATCAACAAACATTATAACCAGCGAGGATCTGTTAACCAAGTTTCAGAAAATGGAGAAACTAATCGCGCAGCTGAGTAATGAAGTTGCTGAACTGAAGAGAGAAAACTCTACACTAAAAAATAAAAACAAGGTTAAAAATAGTAAAGCTGAGGTTCCAGCACGAGCTAACAACCTGCCTGTCAGCCATATTCAGCCATCAACCAGTCAACATCATTCAAATAACTCCAACTGGCTGCTGCAGCAATTTCCAGTCTCTCAACAAAATAGATTTAATGCTCTGAGTGTAGAGGATTATTTCACAGATAAGGACGAACTGGAAGCAGAAGTTTCCAGAGCTAATAACAGAAATCCTAAGAAACGTAGGCGTACAAAAACGAAAACTCCCCCAAAAAATAATACACAAAGTGTGAACAGTAACACTGAACAGAAAAACCCAAAAATACCATTGCCTCCACCCATTAATGTGAGCAATATCAATAATTTCGAACTTTTTCGACAAAATATAATAAAAAACACTAGTGAATCAACTAATTTTAAGGCGCTCTCAAATAGTGACATTAGAATTACCTTTGAAAATGAAAATGATTACAGAAATGTCAAAAAATTACTGGAAGAATTAAAAAATGAATCTAGCAACCAACTAGAAAATATTCAATATCACACCTACCAGCTGAAGAGTGAAAAGGCCTATAGAGTGGTTATCAGAGGCTTACCTTCTTCTATTAGTCACGATGAAATTAAAGCAGACTTAGAAAAAATGGGACATGAAGTCGCAGGTATTACCAACATATACAAAATGGTCACAATTGATGGTGTAAAAGTCAGGAAACACTTTCCATTGTTGTACATCGACTTAAAACAAAAAGACAACAATAAAGAAGTATACAATATCAAGAAACTTGCGTACTGTATAGTTAAAATTGAGCCACCTAACAAGACAAGGGGAATTCCACAGTGTACGAATTGTCAACAACTTGGACATACCAAGAGCTTCTGCTATCGTCAAACCAAATGCGTTAAATGCGCGGAAAATCACCACACGACAACATGCAAGAAAACACCAGATATCGCGCCTTCTTGTGCTCTTTGTCAAGAACAAGGGCATACTGCAAATTATAAAGGATGCAGAGTATATCAGAACAAAATTAAAAGTCAACAGAATAATAGAACAAGCGCAGTGCAGCGATTACAAACCAAAGTTGCTAAACCACAAACAGCAATCACACCATCCACAGTTGGATTATCCTATGCGCAAATCACCAAAGAGTCTAATAACATTGAAATTATTAAAATGCTTAGCCAAATTCAACAGTCACTTGGTCATTTAGCAGAGGGTGGCAAAACTGGAAATCTGTATCTATCCACCAAGCGAAAAAGTCAACATACTCACAAATGATTAACTCGTTCCTGCGCATTGTAGCTTGGAACGCTAATGGGCTCAACCAACGAGCCCAAGAACTGGAAATATTTCTCCATACAAACAACATTGATATTGCGCTGATTTCAGAGACGCACTTCTCCAACAAAAGCTTTATCAGAATAAGGGGTTTTAATTCCTACTGGACAACCCATCCTAGTGAAAGAGCCAGAGGTGGTTCAGCAGTACTAATTAAAAATAATATCAAACATAATCAACAAGAGGATATTCGTGAAAACTATTTGCAAGCAACTGTTATCTCAATCCAATATAATGGCGCAGATCTGAATATTGCAGCAGCGTACTGTCCTCCACGGCATACACCAACGAAGTTACAATTTAATAACGTCTTCAATAAGCTCGGTCCAAGATTTATTATTGGTGGGGACTACAATATAAAACATACAGCTTGGGGTTCCAGGCTTATTTCTCCTGGGAAAGGAAACAACTTGTTCAATGCCATTCATGAAAACAAATACGAATATCTGTCCCCAGGGGGGCCAACGTATTGGCCAACGGATACAGGAAAAATACCAGATCTACTGGATTTCTTCATCATAAAAGGTATTCCTCTAAGTTACACTAGAGTCGAAGGAATTAACGACCTAACATCTGACCACATTCCTGTACTGTTGTCAGTAAGCGCTATAGTAATAAAGAAACAGAAAAAGCAAAACCTTACTAATAGATTCACGGATTGGGACATCTTCAGAGAAAAATTGGAAGAGCTAGTTGAATTAAAAGTTAGTATTAAAAGCAATAAAGAATTGGAACAACAAACAATAAATTTCATTGAATACACTCGAATGGCTGCCAGATTAGCTACTCCTGAATTAAAGGACAAAGCGGAGATTGAAGTCAAATACCCGGCTGAAATCAGGGAACAAATCAAGGCAAGAAGAAGGGCGAGGAGAATATGGCATCTCACCAGAAATCCCGCTGACAAGACAACTTTTAATCGAATAAGTAACAAAGTCAATAGGCTAATCAAAAATTTCAAACAGAATTGCCTCGATAACTACTTAAGCGGGCTAGGTCCAGAAATGGATAAGGACTACTCGTTATGGAAAGCAACCAGAAGATTTAAACGACCTGTAGTTTGAGTACCACCTTTAAGGAATGCTCAAGGTAGTTGGGTTCGACAAGACAAAGAAAAAGCGGAACTCTTTGCTCAACACCTAGCAGCAGTATTCCAACCCCATGACATTCAATCCAACATTGATGTAACACCTGTTTATCAACCAAATCAGGACTTCAAGAGGGTCACGCCAATGGAAATTGCTGAAGAAATCGACAAAAATCTTAATCATAAAAAAGCACCAGGAATTGATGAAATATCACCGGGTCTATTCAAGGAACTTCCACGCAAAGCAATCATCTTGATCACATACTTATTTAATGCCTGTATGAGATTGAAGTATGTACCCAAATGCTTCAAAATGGCCCAAATAATAATGCTAAAGAAACCAGGTAAACCAGATGAAGAAGTATCATCATACAGACCAATCTCACTGCTTCCGGCCTTATCAAAGCTGTTCGAGAAACTGCTACTAAAACGTCTAAAGCCAATGGTAAACGTTCCTGATTTTCAATTTGGATTCAGGAATAACCACTCCACAATAGATCAAGTCCATCGAATAACTGCGGTAATAGAGCAAGCGTTAGAAGAAAAGAAATATTGTCCCGCCGTATTTTTAGATGTATCCCAGGCCTTTGATAGGGTTTGGCATGAGGGATTGACATTCAAGATGAGCAAAATGCTACCACAAAACTATTGCAAGCTGCTTGAATCATACCTCTCTGATCGCCAATTCAGAGTCATTCATGAAGAAACAAGTTCGGACTTTTATCCAGCGATTGCGGGAGATCCGCAGGGAAGCGTATTGGGTCCCCTCCTCTATCTTCTTTATACTGCGGACATACCTACGACGAATAAAACATTCATCGGCACGTTCGCTGACGACACTTTAATTATGTCAGTAGACGAATCTCAACCAAGAGCAGTGGAAAATCTTCAACGAGCAATGGACAATGTTACTGAATGGACAATCGACTGGAAAATCGCACTGAATGAGCTCAAATCAACCTATGTGACATTTACGCTTCGACATAAAAATAACACTCTTCATATATACCTCAATGGAGTGCAAGTGCCGCAGGCTGAATCGGCAAAATACCTTGGTCTGCATTTAGATTCAAGGCTCAACTGGAATCATCACGTGAGACAAAAAGCTGAACAGATACGATTGAAACAACGTCAAATGTACTGGTTAATTGGACATCATTCCAAAATGAACCTGTATTGCAAAAGACTGGTATACCAGACTATCTTCAAACCAATATGGATGTATGGTGCGCAGCTATGGGGTTGTACACATAAATCCAATAGAGACATTATACAACGAAGCCAAAATAAATTTCTTCGAATGGTCACCAACGCCTACCGATTTGTGACTAACAAGGAAATCCACAATGATTTAGAAATACAATTGATAGACGACGTTATCCAGGAATGTGCCATAAAACATGAAAAGAGACTTCTTACCCACACCAATCTTGAGGCCGTACAACTACTGGACAGTACAAACGAAGTAAGGCGGCTCAAACGAATCAAACCACATGAGCTAACCGTATGAAAATTATAAACCAAGGGAACTGGACACTGGTGCAGCAGACCCACACAAGTTTATGCTTATCTCATAAGTACTAATGTCAACCTTACTAATGAATTAATAATGTTTAAGATTGTAGTAGCCATATCAATAAAGTTGTTATAAAAAAAAAAAAAAAAATATGATTACCTTGACCGGGCGTAGAATATCGGTTAATTCTTGTTTCAGGTTTTGTTTCTAATTTTGCTTCTGCTTCGAATGCAAATTGAATGGCTTCAGATAATGTATTCGATTCCTTGAAAATTAGAGCTTGACGTATTTCAGTCTGTTGTAAACCTCTTGTAAATATATGTATAGCGGATTCTTCCACTTCCGATTTAATTGTTTTACGCTCGCTTTCCTCCTTCGTTTGCATTTTTAATTTGATCAAATCAGAACAAACCATTTCTAATTTTACTTAATAAAGACATTTTTATTAATCACTTGTTTTTTGTTTCGCAGTTATTTTGAATAATTTTCAAAAAGTTTAAAAAATCACTCGATCGATTTCGACTTGTTAGGTCATCATCAGGAGTATCTACTGATTTGTGTTAGTAAAAAATTTTGTTATATAGTAGAAAAAAGCAAAATATAAATAAAAGAAGGAGGGCAATATTTATATTTTGCTTTTTTCTACTATATAACAAAATTTTTTACTAACACAAATCAGTAGATACTCCTGATGATGACCTAACAAGTCGAAATCGATCGAGTGATTTTTTAAACTTTTTGAAAATTATTCAAAATAACTGCGAAACAAAAAACAAGTGATTAATAAAAATGTCTTTATTAAGTATTAGTGTGTTTCGCCAAGTGCCTACGGCCAATAGCGTAAAAAGTATTTCTAATTTTGTTGTAAAATCCTCTAGACTGTTATTTTGTCTTAGGTTTTGTAACTCTTCTATTTTCTTTTCTTTTGTTATTTTAGATGAGAATCGATTGATAATGACTCTTTTGAATTCTTCGAATGTTTTCGGTGTAGCTTCTATGCTGAGCTTGGCTTTAACATCTTTGAGAACTTTGACTTTTAACAAGAAGTTTAAAAATTTTTTTTTATCTGCGTTTTTCAATTGATTTTCGTAAAACTCGCATTTATCGATGAAATCTTCAACGTTTCTCAGCATTTCCATTAAAATCGGGGATAACTGAATTTGCTAATTTTAAATCAAATGTATCCATTTGCTTAATTGGTTTTATAGGTGTATGGGGTAAAGTATCGGAGTTATAATTATCCACTCATCTGTCACATACCCCAAGTATTTATTTTTATTCACAGGAACTTGACACTTTTAATATATTTTTAATACACCGGAGAAAATATACATATTGCAATAATTTTTACCAAAACGGTTATTTTTATATTTATTATAATTTATTTTAATTTATATAAAAACGAGTAATTACATATTAGTTTTTTTATTTATACTATTTTTATTTTTTAAAACACCATGTATATCTATTTTGGGCTAGATACTATTTTTTTAACGTCTTGCGATTCTTTTAAAATATTGAATAGAACTGATTTTTCAAAACAAATAAAATTTTCTTTTATAGAGAAAATTTTGTTATTTACAGGTTTCTAGATTATTAAAAAAAAATATAAAACTTAACTATCCTAATGTTGGTATCCCTTCAACTTTTCTTTTTCCTCTGCCATCAAACACACTCAAATTTGCTCAATATAACTTTGACATCTACATGAATGACAATGACATTTCTCTAAATATGACGGAAAAAGCACAGGGGTAAACAACTGGATTTTGAGTAAGAAAAATAATACAAGAAAAGCTTATATAATATTGTCATTTTCTTTATTTATTTTATCTAGCCGCTACACATACTCCCTTTCCAGTGAAATTGCTACAACAATTTCACGATAATATTTAATTTTTATGCTCATATGGAAACTAAATGTTGTAAATATTTGAGCGGTGTTTTTGTAATTCTTCCAGTTCTGGTGATTTGTGGTTGTATGTTTTGTGTTGTTTTTGTGTTTTGTGATTGAATATTTTTGTCTGTCTGTGGTAAATTAAAACGGACAGTTTTTGAATTTTTTGAAAGTTTACTTGTTGTTGAATTGTTTTCGTTGTTTGTGTTTAGTACTGTAGTGTTTTTAGCTTGTTCATTGTTCGTAGAAGTAGGTAAATTCTGTAAATTATATTCTATATTTTCACTGTAGCATGGTTTAATACGGTCGATAGAAACTTTTGTTGCCTTGTTATTTATCATAATTTCGAATTGTTTGTCGTTTCTATCTACCACCAAATATGGTCCTGTATATGGAGGTTGAAGTGCTTTTCGTAGTGCGTCTGTCCTTACAAAAACATATTTACAATTTTTTAGTTCAGCACTTACAAAAATCTTACCAATACCATGTCTCGATGCAGGTTCTGGCTTTAATTCTGCGAAATGATCCCTTAATTTTAAAACGAAATCTGTTTGTGGAATATTACCTTTTCCCGTTTCCAAAAATTCTCCTGGAATGCGAACATTTGTTCCGTATACTAATTCTGCCGGTGAAAATCCTAAATCTTCTTTAATTGTTGATCTCAAACCTAGTAGTACTGTAGGTAGAATTTCTGTCCAGTCAGATCTGTCATGACACATTATAGCTGTTTTAAGTGATCGATGCCATCTCTCGATCATGCCATTTGACTGTGGATGATAACTAGTGGTCCTTTTCCTCTGAAAGCCTAATAAATGAGATAATTCACTGAATAATTGTGACTCGAATTGTCTTCCCTGGTCTGTCACAATGAATTTCGGGACACCAAATCGGGCTATCCAACTTGTGTATACTGCAAACGCTACTGTAGATGCTGTAATATCCTCTGTTGGTATTGCTTCTGCCCATCGTGTGTACCTGTCAATTAATGTTACCAAATATTGTTGTCCATTTGATATTGGTAGTGGTCCTACGATATCAAGATGAACTTCTGAAAATCTTTCCTCTGTGTTGGGATATGTACCGATTTCCGCCTTGGTATGTTTATTGATTTTTGATTTTTGGCATTCTATACAATTTTGTGCCATTTTCCTGACATCTTTTTTAATGGAAGGCCAAATAACGTGATTTGCTAATAATTTCACGGATGCCTTAATGCCAGGATGTGATAAATTGTGGAAATTATTAAAAACATTTTTTCTCCATTTACCTGGAATGAATGGTCTATTTCTGCCTGTTGACGTGTCGCAATAAATTGTTATATTTAAGCCGAATGTTACTGGAATCTGTTCAAACACTAATTTTGAATCTGGAGTATTGATTAATTTTGTTAATTCTTCATCTGAATTCTGAGTTTCTGCAATTTGCTGGTAATCAATACTTTCTAAAATCTCAATGGATTCAATGCGCGACAATGCATCTGCTACAATGTTATTAGCACCCGAAATGTGTCTGATATCTGTCGAAAATTGTGCAATAAAATCTAATTGTCTTCTCTGCCTTGGAGAAGCTTTATCCAACTTTTGCCGGAAGGCAAACATTAATGGTTTATGATCTGTTAATATGATGAAATTTCGACCTTCAATAAAAATTCTAAAATGTTTAATTCCTAAATATATTGTAAGTAATTCGCGATCGTATGTGCTATATTTAATTTGTGTATCGGTGAAACGGACTGAATAAAAACAAAGTGGTTGCCAAATGTCGTCCACGAATTGCTGTAACACTGCACCTGCTGCAAAATCGGAGGCGTCTACCATAATTGCTAGTGGTGCTGAAATAATTGGGTGTGTCAAAATGGATACATTGCTCAACTTTGCTTTGCACATCTCGAAAGCTTGCATTGATTCGTCTGTCCATTTGATTAATGTCTTGCTGTTTTTTTTATAACCTTTTAGAAAATTGTTTAACAGAATTTGTTCGTGAGCTGCCTTTGGTACGAACCTACGGTAAAAATTTAACATTCCTAGGAATCGTTTCAGCTGCTGAACATTTGTAGGTAACGGATATTCATTGATGATTTTTACCCGTTCTGGATTTGGTAAAATTCCTTTGTTAGTAACAAGATGACCCAGAAATAACACTTCTGACTGCGCTAAAATACATTTATCTTGATTTATAATTAGTCCAAAATTTCTTAAACGTTCGAAAACTTGTTCGATATGATGTAAATGTTCATCTTTAGATTTGGATGCGATTAAAATATCATCCAGATATACGAAACAAAATGATAAACCATGTAGGACTTGATGCATTAATCGTTGGAAAGTTTGGGCTGCATTTCGGAAACCGAATGTCATACGTACAAATTCGAATAGTCCGAATGGAGTAATAATTGCTGTTTTAGGAATGTCGTTGGGCTCGACTGGAATTTGATGATACGCTTTAACTAGGTCTATCGTTGAAAAAATTGTGCACCCTTCTAATTGAAATGAAAAATCCTGTAAATGAGGTATAGGGTATGCATCGGGAATAGTAACGTTATTTAATGCCCTGTAATCACCACACGGACGCCATTCTCCATTTTTCTTGGGTACCATGTGCAGTGGGCTGGCCCAAGGACTATTGCTTGGCCTGCAAATTCCCTGACTAACCATCTCATCGAAATGGTCTTTTGCGATTTTAAGCCGATCTGGAGCCAAACGTCTAGCTCTACATGCAATCGGTGGACCTTTTGTCTCAATAAAATGCGTCACTTTATGTTTGATAGTGTTAATATGACCTGTATCATGTGTAATGTCTTTAAATTTGTAAAATATTTTCTGAATATCTGGATCTAATGTATTAGTTTTGTCTACGGAAGATAACGTAGGAATATTCATTCGTGTGATTTGTCCTACTGATGCTACCGTAGTTAGTGGATCTATGATTTTTCCCTGTTTGATATCTACTAATAGTCCTGTTACTTTTAAAAAATCTGCTCCCAGAATTGGTATATTGACATCAGCAATTATAAAGTCCCACTTAAATTCTCTTCTAAGACCTATGTTTAATGCTAATTGTTTTTGTCCGTATGCTGATATGGTGGTCCCATTCGCTGCATATAATTTAGATGACGGAATTAACTGGTTTTTATTACGAAATTTTTTTTTGGTAATACTGACACGTCAGCTCCAGTATCTACCAAAAATTTAATGTTTAAATGTTTTTCCAAAATTAATAAACGGCTAGATGAGTGAATTTCATCAAGACACGCCGTTGGATGTTGATGAAAATTTAAAAATTTGATTTCTCCAAAAATGTGTTATGCATTTTACACCCTGATACACATTTTTGGGCTTTATCACCGAACTTAAAATGGTAATAGCATAGATCTCTTTTTTTTGATTGATCTCTAGATTTAGAACGACGACGGTTTGAACTCTGACGATTAAAATTTCGACTATTGTGGTCTGATGGGTTTTGTCGTTGTACGATCTCTGCCACTTCTGCTAAGATATCCTTCTTGAAAGACTGCATTATTTGTTGAATATCCACTTCTTTCGATCTTTCTCGGATTGCATCTTCCATACCGGATTTGTGAGTGACACCTGCTATTTGATTAAATGATCCCGTGAGTGTTTCCACTAAATCGTCAGCTCGTTCTGCTAATGTTTTAATATCTAAATCATGTTCAAATGGTGTTAAAATTAATTGAATTTGTGAGGGTAATCGTTGCATCCATAATTGTTTGATGGAAATGGCCGAAAAACCAGAAGCATTCGCCTGAAATTCCTCGAGTAATTGTGAGGGTTTTTTGTCACCTAGGGATAAACCGTGAAGTATTTTGTTTAGTTTCGACTTCTCTGATTCACCTAAAACACGAATCACCTCCTGTTTGAAAACCGAATATGGTTTGTTCCCTTTATCTCTAGTTATTAAATGCGCAAATTGATTATGTAAGTGTGCATCTAACGCACCGACTGCGTGTGCATACATAGTCTTTTCTGTTTTGATGACACCGCGAATTGTTGTTCTAATATCGCGAACCAGGTTTCAGGATTTTGTTTGTATAATGGCTGTGGTGCTTTAAAAACCACATGTGCCACCTGATTAAGAGGATTACTTGCAGTGACATCTCGTTCATCACCATTTCGGACAAATGGTATATATGAACTTGATGTACCACCTGCTAATAACTCTCTAATACGCGTTTCTACTAGTGCTTGCAGTTGTGTGTTTGTCATGACGATATTTTGCTCCATATTATTTTCGGTATGAGCAATATCATCACTAATAATTCCCTCAGTTTCTTGTTCTAAAACTGGGGCTGCCTCTACAACACGACATTTTCGTGCTAGATAGCAAATAAATAGAAAACAACAAGCGAAAACAAACGCAATACACGCCATAGTAAACATTTTACTATATACTTGACGATAAAAATTACAGAGGAACAACAAAAAATCAAATTATTTACCCAAGTGAAAAAAATGATAAAAGAAAAACGAAAAGAAATATTTTGCCCCGTGTGAAAAATGAAAAAATTATATTTGAGCAAAAAATAATTGTGTGTTTTTTTAAAATAATAATAATTAATAAAATTCAAATTAAATTTTTATTTAATAATTATTTATTTACTTGGCAAAAAAAAAGAAAAATTGTTGGAATACTTACAGTTTTTTTGTATATACTAAACCCTATATATATACTCCAGAATAGGCTTCTATGGACTGCTATCACAAATGGATCGACTGGGTTGAATATGCTGTATGTTGCTGTATTCCTTTTGATGATCTGGTTGGTGTATCCACTGGTTCGTAATATTATCTTGTTGATAATTCCTCTCAGGATGCCCGCAGATATTTATTTTACATAACCGTTGTTATTTTGATGAATTTTATTTTGATGATATTTTATTTTATTTGTGTAATCTGTACATATTACATATATGTTTCCGATGATCTGATGATGCCTGTTTCAATCACGTCGGGGTCACCACTTTATGGGGTAAAGTATCGGAGTTATAATTATCCACTCATCTGTCACATACCCCAAGTATTTATTTTTATTCACAGGAACTTGACACTTTTAATATATTTTTAATACACCGGAGAAAATATACATATTGCAATAATTTTTACCAAAACGGTTATTTTTATATTTATTATAATTTATTTTAATTTATATAAAAACGAGTAATTACATATTAGTTTTTTTATTTATACTATTTTTATTTTTTAAAACACCATGTATATCTATTTTGGGCTAGATACTATTTTTTTAACGTCTTGCGATTCTTTTAAAATATTGAATAGAACTGATTTTTCAAAACAAATAAAATTTTCTTTTATAGAGAAAATTTTGTTATTTACAGGTTTCTAGATTATTTAAAAAAAATATAAAACTTAACTATCCTAATGTTGGTATCCCTTCAACTTTTCTTTTTCCTCTGCCATCAAACACACTCAAATTTGCTCAATATAACTTTGACATCTACATGAATGACAATGACATTTCTCTAAATATGACGGAAAAAGCACAGGGGTAAACAACTGGATTTTGAGTAAGAAAAATAATACAAGAAAAGCTTATATAATATTGTCATTTTCTTTATTTATTTTATCTAGCCTCTACAGGTGATACACGATACGAAGTTGATGTTAAATCAATGTCTTTATTTTGATTATCAGTTTTTATTTTATTTTATTCACTACTGTTTGAATTTAAATCATCTTCACTATTAACTACTTCACTAGAATCATCTAAAGATAGGGCAAAAAGAAAATCAGACATTTTATATAAAAAAATGTTGCCAAGATTTAACTTACATACGGTAAACAATTGTAGAGAACCAACAAAATAAGTTTTCAAAGTGTCCTTCAGTGACGTCATTCGGCTCAGTAAGATGCTAACTGATGAAAATGTGTTCGTTGATCATGTAGTACGGTAATAAATTAGCAATTATGTTGCTGTACCAGAGGCTGTATTAAAAATTTCGGTATCCAATAATATATGTCCTATGCAAATGTGATTGGCCGCCCCGGTGGCAAAGTGGTCAGCATGCTTGCTTCAGCGACCGTAAGTCCCGGGTTCGATTCCCGGTGGTGACAAGTAAAAATTTCACGGCTGGTTTAGGATCAATGAATTAATCACTCATTATCCGAAATGAAAGTATGATTATGAAGCCTCATTTGAGGCGGCCAAACATCCTTGACGGGATGTATAGTGCCAGAGAGAGAGAGAAATGTGATTGGCCTTATGTAAATGTATAATCCTCATTTAATTTTCACATAATAATTTCCATCAGAGGATTTTTGTCGTGGTGTAAGAAACGTGTATTTTCGTTTGAAATATTCCAGTATACAAAATGTACAATATTCACTTCATTCGATTCTTTTATTGAATTTATTAATTTTAAAAGTTCATCCACTTAGATACAATTACCACATTATTGGATACACAAGATTTTTTTTTTCACGGTCGCCATGTAATAATTTAAACAATAAGGCAATTTTATACAAATTCTTTATTAATTATTTGTAATATAATACACTAGTTGATTTCTATTTTTCTAATGATAGCTAACTGCTGCCAGCTTTATATCGGAGCGCAATATATCTTTTGTATATACATAATATTATCATAGTACAGTGAAACCTGTAAAGTTGGACACCTCCACAAACTGGACAACTCATTAACTTGGTCATATAACACAGGAACCAAGAAAAAAAAAAACGATTTTCTAAGTGTTCAAACCTTTCTAAAATGAACACATTCATATCTTAGAAGTTGGACAGAAAATTTTGCACCAGCAAACTGTTTTTCTTGGATCGAACACTGCCAAAGTTGGACATTGCAAAAATTCAACGTACACTTTTACACATACATACATTCTTTAAATTTTTATTTGTTTCTATTGCATATTCGAATATACATCGTTTGTACGGAAATGCACATATATGTATATTGTATACGCATTTTATACAATATTATCTTTTACTTTAGTATGAAAAATATGTTTGTATGCGTATACATAGTATGATTCTTTAACACATGTTGTTCACAAATTTATATAGTCCCGTTAGTTTTTTATTTTTTATTTTCATGCGATTGTGAAACGACGTATGTTTGTGTAGTGAAAGTTTAATCGTTAAAAGGAAAAGACTGGTAAGGTGTTTGACGATTTGCCAGTGAATAAATGCATTTAAAATCGGTATGTATACATAAAACTACAAATCCGTTTTAAAGGTTTTGTTGGGAATGTACATAAGACATTTTTTACGTAAATCTGTGTTCTGTTGCAGTAAAATGAACAGTAGCAGTAAAAAGAACAAAAAACTAACGGAATTGTCAATTAAATCAAAAAAAGAAGTGATTGACGAGCTGAAAAATGGGCATAGCCACAGACAAATTCCCGCAAAATTTAATATTGGAAAATCAACGGTATCCAATATTTGGAAAAATAAGGAATTTATTTTAAATGCTTGGCAAAATAATGTAAGCAACAACAGAAAAAGAAAACTTAAACATACATCAAATGAAAAAAATAAATGAAAATAGGTGGGAATTTGTAAAAAAGTGCAGATCTAAGAATATTCCCATTTCTGGGCCAATATTGCAAACACAAGCTAAACTAATGGCTACCCAATTAAATCTAAACGAGTTTCGGGCTAGTAATGGGTGGCTTGAGGCATTTAAAAAGAGGCACAACATAATATTCCGAACTTTGTCAGGTGAATCGGCCAATGTAAATTATGAAGTCGCAAATGAATGGTTTCAGAGGTTGCCCGATATTTTAAAGAATTATTTACCCGAAAATCAATTTAATGCTGATGAAACAGGTATTTTTTATAGGCAATTACCTACAAAATCTTTGGTTGTTAGAGGGGATCAGTGCAAAGGTGGGAAACTGGCTAAGGAGCGTATTAGCGTTTCATTCTGTTGCAGCGCAACTGGCGAAAAATTGAAGCTGCTAGTTATTGGTCACTCAAAATGCCCAAGAGCATTTAAAAAACAAAACATAAAAGTCGAGAATTTGCCAGTTCATTATTACTATAACTCGAAGGCGTGGATGACCACAACGATATTCCAAGATTGGCTGATGCTAATTAACCGTCAAATGAAACTATCAAAAAGAAAAATAATTCTTTTGATAGACAATGCTACAAGTCATCAGAATATGACGCTCTCAAATGTAATCGTCAAGTTTTTACCGCCCAATTTATCGTCGGTTGTGCAGCCTTTTGATCAGGGAATAATAAAATCTGTAAAAGCAAACTACAGAAAAAAATTTCTTCAATTTAGTATCATACATAAATTTAGACCACTGCGAGACGGGAAAAGATTTTTCCAAATTGGTAAATGTCGTTGACGCCATTAGATGGATTAGCAGGGCTTGGGATAATGTTTCGTCATCTACGATCACAAAATGTTTCAACCGTTGTGGGTTTTCAAATTCTACCCGAGATGATATTGAAAACGATATCGACGTAATAGAAGAGTTAGATGCGCTTTGTCAAACCTTGCCACATAGTATACGAGATAATATCATGGGTGCAGACAATCTGGTTGATTATGACAACCAATTAGTTCACCATGAAGAAATAAGTGATTCGCCTGATGAAATAATCAGCGACATTATTAAAATTTCGACTGAAAGGAATGAATTGTGTGAAAGTTGTGATGAGGGAGAAGTTACTGAAGAACGCACGCCCGTCCCAACATTTAAAGAAGCCTTAACTTACTCGCAACTGTTAATCAAATTCGCAGCTACGCACAGCTTAGACTGTGTAAATAACCTTTTAAATGTAGTTACGGATATAGAGACAAAATGGGCTGGCGTAACTCAGAAACAAACCACAATCACCGATTTTTTTCAGGCACCAACATAGTCAGGCACCACATGATTGTGCAGAATATTTTTTATAGTTAGACATTCATTAATGTGGGATTTGTGTTAATTTTATGTATTCGAATTATTATTTTGAATTGAAATAAATTGTTATTTTTATTTTTTATTATTATTCAGTTGTTTGTAAATTTTAGTTGTCACCGATTTTTCCTAGGGCTGAAGCCCGCCACACTGTTTGCCGATTGCAGTTCTACTTTTAAATAAATTTTGTTTTCTATCTATTTTAAAAGCACAATTATAAAATTTCTTAGAAATATTGGTATTCAGAATGATCAAAATAATTCATTTTCATGTGAAACATTCACAACTTGGCCACCTCTATAAGTTGGTGAATTTTTAGGGTACCGCGAGTGTCCAACTTAGACAGATTTCACTGTACAATCAAGTATACATAACAAAAAAATACAAACAAAATAAATAATAATATAAATTTACAGGGGTATACCACATCTTTCCTTTTTCCAAACGTCAAAAAATGGCTGGGCGGTAAGAGATTTGGGTCTACCGATGAGGCCATCACTCGAAACAAACGTGTATTTTGAGGGACTTGAGAAAATCTATTATTTGGAAGGAATAAAAAAGTTGGAGAAACGCTGGACTAAATATATAGAGCTTAAAGGAGACTATGACAGTGACAAAAAGTCACTGACTTATCAAACTGCCCTCGTATTATACTTTTTTTACATGACGAAGGAAGGTCGGTATTAGTTTACAAATAAATGCGAAGTGTACGTAGTAAAATTACTCAGGTTGAATATAGAAACACCAAGTATTTTTAGACAGCGTACTGCCTGTTCGGGTTGATTTTAATAGAACCCCCCAATCACGATACCATGCAGTTTTATACTTTACTATTATACCAGTCAAACTAAGCAAGTTACAATATTAAAGCAAATTGTTTTAACTAGAAAAAGCCGTACTGTTGACTTTTTGTGTAAGCTCCATTTATTTTATTTAAGCGTCGCTATCACAACTTTGTGATTATTATCAGATAAGAATGGTGACTTTTAATAAGCAAAGAATCGTAGAAAGTGTCTGCTCACATCTAAATTTTATAATTTTTGTAATATTTTTGGTGGTATTTTTCGGAATAATACCGTTTATCCACATCGGACAAATACATCAGTTTGGCGAACTACATGAGGAACCAGGAGATGAGAAACTTGATAAAGCTAATGGTTATAATCCACCCACTTTTTAATTTTGTTTTTATGTTAAAGTATATATGATTTTAATAATTATGTTACCCGAATTATATTGGTCTTAACAAAACACCAATTCGTTTATATTATGTAAGTTCGGGTAAATTCCATGGAAAAAATTTGGGCTAAACAACATGAAGGATGTACGGTTAGACCGTATTTAATATTTTGTCATTTGATTTCTGAAAATTAATATTTCAAATAAAAGTTATTCATCAGCGACACATTCGAAATAAAATCTTAACCAAACAACGTCAAAACTAAGAAAATTTTGACATGAAAAACGTTTCCATGGCGAAAAATTACAAATTTTTTATGAAATACACAAATAACAACTTGGGTGACTGTAATTTGTGCCCTTTTTTATGCCATTTTTGCACTCACTGAAACAAATTTGTGACTAATGACTTTAACAGTAATGAATACTTTACGTCAGATTATAACGTTTTCCGCGAGGATGTTTCGGTTTCTGATGGTGTACTGAATGGTAGAGGCAAACTTATTGCGGTGCATGTTAAGTTTAATTGTTCAGTAGTGATTATCCCAAATACCGACAATGTTGAGTTGGTTTGTATTAAAATCAGCACAGGTTATACGAATAAACACATTTATATCTTGTGTTGCTATATACGCCCTAATAGTCATGCAGACACCTACCAGCTACTCGTAGATGCTGTCGATTTCCCTTTTGATAATACTGCTATTTTAGATGACCTCTTTATCGTTGGAGATTTTAACCTCCCGGACCTTATATGGACACTAGCCGAGGACAATACCCATTACGTTGCTGAGAATGCAAGATCTGTAATTGAGATTTTGATTACTGATAATTCTGGTTTGATGCAGATCAGTAACGTCAAAAACAATCTTAACAGGCATTTTGACTTAGTATTCTCTTCCAGCGCAAATAACTGCAGAGTCTCAGAAACAAATCTGGTTCTTAGTACAATTGACTTGTATCATCTGCCTCTTTTAATTTCATTTTCCAGTGAACTATGTAGAGTTAACATTAATTGCGAAACTTCACCCAGGGGGCCTATTATGAAATATTTCCGATTTCGTAAAATTCGATCCGCCGCGAAAATTCGTATTATGAAATTTTTTTGCTTTCGTAAAATTCGAAAATCGTAAATCCGCCCTATTATGAATCAACAAAAAAAAAACGAAATCGTATTTTACGAAAATCAAATGTCAAAATTCGACTACTCAATAGGTGACGAATATCGTATTTACGAAAACATACGTGTATACTTATTATTTTTGTATTAAAATAAAATACTGTATGGGGAGCATCTGATTATTTTTTCTATCTGACATGGTCCCCAACAAACACCACATATACCTTAGGTTGTATTAAGATCACTAGGGATATCTCAGTTATCCAAAGAATTTTTATTATACAATCCAATTCGAGGTTGATAAAGTAAACTTAAAAAAAACACACAAAATATTCGGGATGTATTGTAATTTTTATTTCATTTTACAGATTGATCCTTGCCATTTTTAGTTAAACAAGATATCATTCAAATGTCCTCCACGGGACTTCTTACAGGCCTTGATTCTTTTGAGGTAATTTTCAATGACTTTTCGGCACATTTCGGGCGGTATCTCGGCCATTACCTTACGAATATTAGTTTTCAATTCGTCAAGAGTTTGAGGATTGTTTGCGTAAACACGATCTTTCGCGTAGCCCCACAAAAAGAAATCCAAAGGCGTTAAATCACAGGATCTTGGAGGCCAATTGACATCAGCCAATCGCGAAATCAAACGTCCAGGAAATTTCTCTTGCAAAAGATCTCGATTTCCTCGTGTTACGTGACTGGTTGCTCCATCCTGCTGGAACCACATATCGTCAAGATCATAATCTTCGATTTCCGTAAAAAAATAATCGGTTAACATGCGGCCATAGCGCTCAGAATTGACGGTAACGGTTCGTCCATGGTTGTTCTCAAAAAAATACGGCCCAATCACACCACCAGACCACAATGCGCACCAAACAGTGACTTTTTCCGGGTGTAATGGCTTCTCTACAATCAATTGTGGATTTTCTGAGCCCCAAATTCTACAGTTTTCCTTATTAACGTATCCACCAAGCGAAAAATGAGCTTCATCACTGAAGAAAATTTTGTTCGAAAAATCAGCATCGACGGCCTGTTTTTCCAACACCCAATTTGCGTATGTTCTTCGCTGTCCATGGTCAGCAGGCTTTAGCTCTTGTGTCAAATGGACTTTATACGGATGAAGATGCAAATCCAGATGCAAAATGCGCCATAATGAGCCATAAGATAGGCCTAAATGTTGAGCTCGACGAGGAATTGACAAATTTGGATCTTCTTCCACACTTTCAGCTACAGAAGCGATATTTTCAGCATTGCGAATGTTTTGATGATGCACAGACCTTACAATATCAGTAACAGATCCAGTTTGTTCAAATTTATTCACTGTATTCAATATGGTTTGCTTTGTAGGACGATTATGACGACCATAATCTGCTCGTAAAGCGCGAAATGTGGATACGGCAGAATCGCTATTTTTATAATAAGATTTAATAATTTTAACGCGTTGGTCGATTGTTAAATGCTCCATATTCTTAAATGTCAGAATGTCAACTAAATAAATGACAGCGTACTTGACGTTTATCTTTGACAGATGTCGGTATACAGATTTCTACTTTATCAACCTCGAATTGGATAACCCTGTACTTTAATTATTTTTTAAAACTATTATTTTATAAAAATTGACTAGTTTAATTTATTACAATTTATTTGAAACTTTATTATTGTGGTTTTTGTAGGTCAATTACCAATGGTCGCCAATTTGACTTTTAATTTTTTTTTGTGCAAAAAATGTTGGCATAGTCAAACATTTGTGGAGTGAAATTACAAACGAATTAAATTCCGACTGAATGCCGACTGCCCATCTGAAAAATCTGTTGATGGTTGAAATTTTAGCTAAAACCACAAAAACATCAAACTTCATGGTCTTAAATTGTACGATCAAAAAAAGTTTCATAATAGGAATATTCGCGGCGGATCGAATTTACGATCTCGTATTTTACGAAATCGAAAAAAAATTTCATAATAGCCCTCCAGTTTTAATTTCCGAAAGGCCGGTTTTAAGAAGCTAAATGAATTATTTTCTAACGTCGACTTTAACTTCATTCTCGATAATAATCACAACCTCGAAGCACAAACCCTCAATTTTTATGCCGCAATGGTTGAATGCTTTCAACAGTCCATTCCGTATACTGTACGAAGACACAAACTGGTAGTTCCACCCTGGTACAAGGAACTTTTATTCCGATTACTTAAATTACGTGAACGTTTACAATGCATTTTCAATCACGTCTCATGAACACTATAACGATTATTTTTTTTTTTTTTTTTTTTTTTTTTTTTATATTTTACTTTGGTTTTTATCAATTGTAATGGTGTATTGTGATTGTTCCGTATATTGGTCTATTTCAGCACTCTCGAATTAATTACACAACCGTAGGAAATTCTTCCATTTGCGTCAATCTGTATGACAACGACCATGATAATCGACACCTTCTTATACACAATCAACTTCCCAACCACCCCATACATTTTTTCTTTCCTTTTAACGATTACATTAGTAGTATGCAGTCAGAAATAATCGCTGACCCAAAGCGCTTTTGGCAATTCATTAACTATAAGAAAAAATCAGATGGATATCTTTCTATGATGAAGTTCGGCGATCATTGTTTTGGTGACCCCAAAACCATTGCTCGATTTTTCGCAAACTTTTTTAATAGCGCCAGTTACATGAATAACAGTGCTCTAGCGTCTCCGGTATCTATTCAAATCGATCTTGAAACTGTGGTAAGGAGCATCAACAAGCTAAAAGATGATTTTTCCGCTGGCCTCGGTGGATTGCCTTCTATCGTTTTAAAAAACTGTGTTGGTAACTTAACGCAGCCACTTACAATGCTGTTCCAAAAGTCGATCTTTTACGGAATATTTCCATCAATATGGAAAGACTCTTTTATAATTCCGACCCATAAGAAGGAATGTAAATCAGACGTCTCTAACTATAGGCCAATTGCGAAACTGTCCTGTACCCGCAAGTTATTCGAGAGTATTGTGTACGATTCCCTTTACTTTCAATGTAAAACATTGTTTTCAATTAATCAACATGGCTTCCTTAGAGGATGATCCACTACAACTAATCTAACCGAATTTGTATCTGATACTTTGAACATAATGGAAGTTTGACAGGGTTTCCCATAAGATAATTTTGTTTAAACTCAGAGCTCTTGGTTTCGGACCTCAATTCTTACTTTGGGTGGACTCTTATCTGAGGAAACGTAGGTATCAGGTGACCTTAAGGTCATCCATATCTGCTCCTTTTATAGCTACTTCCGGGGTACCGCAAGGCAGTCATCTTGGGCCTATTTTTTCATCTTATCCATCAACGATGTCGATTTCATATGGTCAAAAACTCGTCAATTTCCATTTATGTTGACGATATGAAAATTTACAGACAAATTTCTAGTACCACCGATATTAACCTATTGCAGAATGACCTCAATAACTTCATACTTTGGTGTACTAAAAATAATTTAGATGTGAATGTGAGTAAATGCCAATGCATAACATACTCAAGAAAACGTGCAAATTCCATTAGCCGAGAGTATACCATCAACAGCGCAGTGGTTGTAAAAGTTTTAACCATGCGGGATTTAGGGGTGATTTGTGACCGCGAACTTAACTTTAGAGATCACATCGATTTTATTGTCAACATAGCAAACTCTTCGCTTGGATTTGTGAAACGCTGGTCTAAGGCATTTTTAAACCCTTACGTTACGAGGGCCCTTTATATGACATTTGTTCGGCCCCTGCTTGAGTATGCTAGTCAAGTTTGGTCCCCGTACCATGAAGTACATATACGAAGAATTGAAGAGGTACAACGTAGATTTTTCCATTTTGCTCTGCGTGGATTACCTGGGGTGAACGTTTACAATTTGTCACCTTATCCGACCGCTTGGAGCTTATCAACTTGAAGCCACTATGTAAGCGACGATCTGTTGCAGACTACGTATTCATTCATCAACTGTTATCTGGCGGTGTAGATTCTGCAGCTCTACTCGAAAACGTAAATCTTAATGTAAATAATCGTGCTTTGAGAACGATACCTGCTTATTGGATTGCTCCTCACAGAACGTTACAAGAATGCTCACTATTACAAGACTGCTGCGCGAGACTAATAAATATTTTGAACTTTTTGACTATCACATCAGCAAACTCGCTTTTAAGAAATTATTATTTGCCAATAGATAAAGCAATTTTTGTTTTCTTTTTCTTTTTTACTTTCATCTATTTGACTTAAATACTCTATCGAGTATTTATAATTTTTATGCTCTCTCCATTTGTGTTTTTAATTTTAATTTTATTTTTTGTTTAATTTTGTTTTGGCTTTTTATTTCTCTCTTTTTTCTTTTTTATCTTTTCGTTTTTCTTCCAGTTTTAAATTTGCTTGCTCTATCATTCTCCTAAATTTTATACATATAGAATCAGCCTTCATTTTTCTAATCTTTGCTTTTTTAATACATTTTTCATTTTGATTAATATTAATTTATTTTTTGCTGTTTTCTTGATGGTGACTCCCCGCGTGCGATCAGCGAGGGGTGATTGGTCGTTGGGTATTATTATTATTATTTTTATTATTATTATTAATATTAATTCTCGGTGAGTGACTGGCACAGAGAATCTAGGTGCAAATTCCAAAACGGAGTTATTAGCAACCATTACACGGTCGATAATAATGTCATTACTTTCTGATAATGATATTAATATTGATCGTCTGAGGTATCATTATATTGATGTGTGGTGGGGATACTGCCATTATTAATGATAGTGTAGTGTTCACGTCATTACAATATGTCATTACTATTGAATATTACATTGTAAATTTGAGGTTAACTATTTACGCAGTTTTTTAAATAAATATATAAAAAAGTATAACAAATAAATATATAAATAAATATATAAATAATATAAATTCATCATCATGGATGAAATGTTTTATGTAGAGGATACAGAAATAATTACGGATTTATTCGAGCGTAGTGAGACAGTTAAAATAAATAGCAAAGATACACAGTATGATGAACTGATTTTAATGTAGAATATCGAGCATATACTAATGTACTTAGTGATTTTATCGAACTGTACGAAACGCTACCAGAATTATGGAACCCAACGAATCCTGGATATATTATAAAGGCTAAACGAAATGTGGCGTTGGATAAACTTCTAACCATATTCCAAAAAATCAAGTGTGGTGCTAATAGGGCAGATGTTAAGCGCAAAATAGATACTCTTCTATCTAATTATCGGAAAGAGTTAAAGAAAATATTATTATTCCCTGTTTTATTCCCTCCAGTTTCTGGATAATTATGAGAAACCATTTAATTTAAAATTCAACAAACGAACAAGGTAGAAAGTAATAAAATTCAAAATTGAAATTGTTAATAAAAATTCTTTTCAGACTTCCGAAAGCGATGATCTCCAAGGCAAAATTCACGGGGTGCAACGTTCGACATCCGTTAGCCCTTCTACTGCATCATGATCAAGTTTAATGACACCACCACGAATTATGACCAACACAAAACAAAATGATCTATTACAAAAGCTTGAACTATTTGGATGGTTCGGGAAAGAATAATATTCCACCGATTGCAATAGCTTGGGATGAGGCGCTCACAACATTAGATTCGCGGCAACGAATGTTTGCTGAAAAAGCGATAAGTGATATTGTTTTTGAGGCTCGGCAGGAGACACTACATAAAAATTCAGTAAAAATAAATGAGGAACCGTGGCCGGTTTCCCCAACCGACTAGTCAAATACGTCAACAACCTCTTCCATTCAATTGTCTTCAGGAGAACAACAGACACCGGCCACAATTACACATTTTTTTCAAATTATTGCAGACTCCCAGATTCCACCGAAATGAGGTGCGTTTGGAGGTATAAAGTGCCAGTTGATGGCTTTACTGGAAATAAAATAAGAAATTTCATTAGAGTTTTGTATACATTTTCTTATTTGTTGGAGATGATTATTGGCGCCGATGAAATTCGATCAATTGTCGCTGTATATTTCCTGACCGCAATTTCGTCGCGCGACAAATCTTCTTAGGGCGGCCAGAAAGGCTTCACTGCTTAAGTTACTTGCCAGCTCGATGTGTATGGCCTTCGTACTGAGGCATATAAATAAACATATGTACGCCTTATATTTTCGTTGCCCTCGTCCTTTTGTTAAGTAAATGAGTACCGGACTAGTGTAATCTATTCCGACCTTGAAGGTTGCGCATTAGTTGAGTTTCACTCTTTGGTGACTGCCTAGTGCATGGAACACAGTTGCGGATTATCTTTCTTATTAAATTCCGTCCACCAGGTATCCAGAATTGCTGACATGATATGGCTAGTATAATAATAAGGGTCCCGGATGTTTCTGTCTTCGGTGCATTTCGTCTAGTATTAATGCGGTAACTGCTGACTTGGGTGAAATTATGATTGGATGTTTCGTAGAAAATGGGACATACCATTTTTCCAACCAACCCCTACTCGTATAATTCCCATTTCGTCAATAAATGAACTTAGCGATTTTATCTTGCTGGAAGCCTTGACTAATTTGAACTTCCTTATATCGTCAAGGTCTTGCTTGAAGAATTGACTTTGGTCATGCTTGCATATTAGGAACAATGCGTCATATAATTCAGCTCTGGTCACGAAGTTAGCGGAGAAACGAATCTTAAGCAGTAGGCCACTATTCGTTGTAACTTATGGAATGATGAATATTTGGATATCAAATTTTCCAGAATGCTAGGCTCGACTGTGGCGGCATGAACTAGCGCTTTCATGTGTGGTTCATACGTTGCATAATCTGCTTGTTGGGCTGGCCAACGATCCTGAGGGGCACTTAGCCAGCGTGGCCCTTTCCACCACATGACGTTGTCTTGTAATTCGTTTGGAAATGCACCACGTGAGGCGCAATCAGCGGGGTTTTGCTGGGATGGTACGTGGCGCCAGTGTTGTCGATTGTACGATGATATTATTTCGGAAGTCCGATTCGCTATGTGGTCGTGGTTTCTCTCTGCACGATGTTCATTAATTTGGTCAAGAGTACTGCTCCACACAACTTGTTGCTTGATTGAAGCCACCTTGGTTTTGGCTTAAATTAGGTTGATGTGGGTCTCTCCAGTTTCTAAGGTTACCTTGCAATAGACTACCGCAGCGAATGCCAGGGTGCTTGCGTTGCAGAACCCATGTAAGTCCACCGTGGCTTGTTTGGAGGTGTGTATAAACCGTGGAATGGGTATCATTTCGATGGCCGGCAACTTTGCCCTAATCAACTCCTAGTCCTGAATTTCCTTGAACGGCAACGGATCATCCCAACCTAAGTTCAGCAACCATAATTGTTGAATAAAAATGATTATTTTTACATTAACGGGTGCGATCCAACCCAGTGGATCAAATATCCTTCCGGCTTCGGATAGTATCATTTGACTTGTTGCTGTTGGTCCGCGACTGGAATGTCTTGTAGGATGTTATTTGAGTTCGACACCCATTTCCGCAACGGAAAGCCATAGCTAGCAAGTGTTGACGTAAGTGATCCCTTCAATCGTTGTACTTCTTCGATGGTGTCACCACCAGTCATGATATCGTCGACATATAGATTTGTCGATAATGCCAGCCACCACTGGATCTGCTGCTCGTATGTCGTCAGCTACCTTCTTAATCGAGCGAGTTAAATAGGAAGCGGATGAGAGCCCGTAAGTTACCGTGCGTAAGGTATAATATCTCAGGGTCTCATTTGAAACGCGATATTTTAAAACGCGATATTTCAAAACACGATAGAGTACAAAACGCGATATGGTACAAAACGGGAATTTAGGCTCGGGTTATATCAGTCCGGTGAAGGGGAAATTTAATTTCAGTTTATAGGAATTTTAAAATCGATAGAGTGAGAGTATATAGGATCGGTATAAATCGAATCTTTTCGCAATGCACATTCTGTACCATAACGCGTTTTGAAATATCGCGTTTTGTACCATATCGCGTTTTGAAATATCGCGTTTTGAAATAGCGCGTTGTGTACCATATCGCGTTTTGTACCATATCGCGTTTTGTCATATCGCATTTTAAAATATCGCGTTTCGAGCGGATCCGAATATCTCATTGGATGCGTTGGTTTCTCCCGCCAGACGATCCGTTGATATTTCGTGTCATCATCGTGCAGGCGGATTTGCCGGTACATTTTTTCGATGTCCGCGGCAAAAATGATGCGGTGGTCGTGGAACCGGAGTATTATGGCGTAAAGCGTGGACTGCACCGTGGGACCGACCGCTAAGCAATTGTTGACAGAAATATTCTGGGTCGGCCAAAGGCAAGTGACCCCACTTGTCTAACTGCGACTGAGTAAGGTGAATGCGTGGTAACGTGGTGATGTGGTGCAATATGAATACCCGTAACGTTAAGATGGAACCTGAGGTTGTTCGAATTGTAATATTGGCGATCCCCCTCGTGGCGCCTGCATTGGCTGTTCCAACTCCCTTTACCAATATTCTTCCATTTTGCCCGGGTAATCGCAATCGTTGAAAGAGGGACTCGGTGATAAAATTTATCTGGAACCCGGAATCTAATAGCTCACGGCAGCAGATTGTATTCCCCATTGAGTCAACAACATTGGTTAAAGCGGTTCGTAGGATGTACTGCACCTCGCTGGTTACCTTCGGATGGGACACTACTGCATTTGATGAGCTTACTGCTGGCTCGGAGGTGTCAGCCGCCTTCAAGTGAACGAGCGTGTGATGTTTTCCCTTGCATGTTAGACATCGGCGTTTGGAAGGGCATTGGAATACGGCATGCTTGTCGCTCAGACAGTTGAAGCAGCGCCATTGATTCTTCACCAAATCTCGTCGTTGATCGACCTCCATCCCGTTAAACACCTTAAACTGATGGATCCAGTGATCGTTATCTTGGAACACTGGGCATTCAGATTTGGACTTCACCACGTGATTTTTGATTGCCGCTTGTTTGTCAGATGTTGGACAGTCAGATCCGGATACCATCACGTCCATCCCGTTAAACACCTTGAACTGATGGATCCAGTGATCGTTATCTTGGAACACTGGGTATTCAGATTTGGACTTCACCACGTGATTTTTGATGGCCGCTTGTTTGTCAGGTACGGGGAAATTGCGCTTGGTTGGAGCTTGTAAGGACTCGATTGCGTCCACACGTCTTAATAAAAAATCGAACAATTCCTGTATTGTTGGGAAATCCTTATTCGCCGTCTCTTGGGCACATAGGTTCTTAGATTCATTGCCTAACTTGTTGCACAGGATGTGCAGGAGCCACGGATCTCGTTGTTCACATTGTGTTCCCATGGCCTTTAGTTCACGCAATATTTCATCGGATGTATCGAGCAACCTTTTGATGTTGCTGTTATTGGCTACACTAATCGATGGCTGGTCGATGAAACCCCGTATAAAGGCATTCATGGTATGTCGCTTGCCATCGTATCTTTGGCGTAGTTTTTGCAGAGCTTCAATATAATTCGCCGCTGTGATGCTCAAGTGACGCAGAAGGTTTGCGGCTTCTCGTCGAAGAAATCTCTTGAGATACTGGAATTTTTGTACCGCGGACAAGGTCGTGGAATCGTGTAGCGATGTGACGTATAGATCGTAGAACGATTGTCACTCCGTATAAGCTCCGGAGAACGTCGGTATATTGAGTTTAGGCAGCCTGATGTACACTACTGATTGCGTCGTGTTCAAAGGAGAATCCTGACTCGTATTCGTCGTGTATATGTGTCATTCACATATACACGTATATAACTTCGAATCGAATATAACTTTGGGCCAACTTCATATAGCTTACCATACGAGACTCCAGAAGAAGCCTTAGATTTTGCAAATATCAAAATTATCAGTAAAAAACTTTGAACTTTACGATAGAATATTATTAAAACCAGTCAAGAAAAATCAGAAAATCATTGAAATCAAATATGAACATATGTATATTAAAAACTGTAATGTATTGATCGCTAGTGGAAGTCATCAACGTGAATTGCACGGTAAAATTTTTTTTTTACCAACCTGGTATTCATCTTGTTAGGTATGACCTCTATCTAACCAATTTAATTAGATACTTTTTACGCTATTGGCCGTAGGCACTTGGCGAAACACACTAATACTTAATAAAGACATTTTTATTAATCACTTGTTTTTTGTTTCGCAGTTATTTGTTTTTTGTTTCGCAGTTAATAACTGCGAAACAAAAAACAAGTGATTAATAAAAATGTCTTTATTAAAAATTTAAATAGAGTTAAAATATTGACTAGTGTTGTTATCGTATAATAATAGGTTACCCCTGCCTAACGTCTCCTTGACATGTTATAAACATTTATAATTTTTTTTCAGACCTTCGATGTTGTCAGTCGAGGTTGAACTGTAATTGCAATTTTATTGCACAATTGTTTATCGATGGATTGTTTTTAGTTGATTTCTGGAGTTGTTATGATAAAGTTGTGTTGTGCGACCATAGTGTAGTACCTGCATAAAAAGAAAAAAAATATATTTATTTAATTTTATCACGTTGTTTAATTGCAGTTCGCTATACCCCAAAATATACCAGTGGTAAGTGTGTCCGTGTTTTAGTGTCTATATAAAGGTTGGTTAAATTTTAAGGACCGATGTTGATTTTGAATAAAACACAAATTATTTAGGAAATTATTGTCAATTCTTTTTATTATGATAATATGGTACGGTTCAATTATGTATGGAACAAAATATCGGCCAAATTGCCGCCGCGACCTCGGCGGCACACCTCCACCCGATGGTCCAAATTTTCGATGACGCTTAGGCATAATTGAGGTTCTATGCCGTTAATGTGCCGAATTATCTCATCCTTTAGCTCTTGAATTGTTGCTGGCTTATCGACGAACACCTTTTCTTTCAAATAACGTCAAAGAAAGAAGTCGAACGGTGTCAAATCACATGATCTGTTCGTTATCATCTCACGATAGCGAACACCATTCACAGTAACTGCCTGCGACCGGCCTCATTTTGGAAAAAATACGGCCCGATGATGCCACCAGCCCATAAACCGCACCAAACAGTCACTCTTTGTGGGTGCATTGGTTTTTCGACAATCACTCTTGGATTATGATTCGCCCGAATGCGGCAATTCTGCTTATTGCCGAATCCACTGAGGTGAAAATGTGCCTCATCACTGAAGATGATTTTCTTCGAAAATTGATCACTCACTGTTGCCATTTCTTGCCACCATTCTGACCATTGACGACGTTGAGAATGGTCAAGAGGCTTTAGTTCTTGAGTTAATTGCACCTTATAAGCGTGTAAATACAAGTCTTTATTCATAATGTTCATCAACGACGAGCGTGAGAGGTGCAATTGTTAGGCACGACGACGAGCTGAGGTCGACGGCTCTTCAGCGAAGTCTGAAATCCCTTTATAGTGATATACCCTAGTGGGATTGTGAACCATACGTATCGTAGGTAAATAGACAATCATAAGTTTTTTAATGATATTTCCTAATTTTTGTGTGTTACCTATTGTTTCCTAGTGTGAGGTGGGTATATCACTACGCCAGCTTAACTTATACGTACCTCAAAAGGAACCAGAAGAAAATTGTCTCTTCCTAAAATAATAAAATAAAAAAAATATCATGCGTGGAATAGGACAGGAGGCAAAAGCAAACACCTTCAAAATTCCACGAGGTACGAGGGAATATATGTATCTCATACCGAATTGGTGGTAAATACCGTCGTCATCTGAACAGTGAAGACAAACAACCGTTATATGTGGACGAAGCGTGTCCTCAGATAATTTTGATACGTGGAATTTATACGTCGATTATTTGTCGTTAAAAATTATTATCCGACGCAAAAGAAAAAAAATCGGAATTCTTGCACCTAAATAGTGTACCTATATAAATTATTAAGTTTTGTTTCAGTATAGTTTTTCGGTTTTTGGACCAGGCTATACGCGCATGATTTTTGTAATAGTTTTGGTTTTGGATACCCATATAGCATTTTATTAATGCAGCACCTTGCGTCAATTAACGTTTTGTAAAGGATATCCGAGCGCTCGCGATCTGGACTAAAACCGTAAGTAGTTCTTTTTAAATTTTTTTTAAATATATTTTTTGATATGCGTATTCAAACTAAAAAAAAAGCTTAGCTACAGAGAAAATGTTTAGATACTGTTAAATGATTAGATTTAGTCTTAAATTCAATTTATTAAATACATATTTAGGTTTCTTTTGTATATTGTTGTTTGATGATGTTTGCATAAATAATTCTTGTTGTAGTTGTCTTCGTACCCACCCAAATTACCGTGCTAATTTGCCAGGTCACAAATTTATAAGGGAAGTTCCATCCTTTACCCATAAAAGAACACATGTTACTGTTGCTTCATTTTGTCGAAGGCAGCTTGGGTTTCATCGGTCCAAATGAAGGGTTGGTTTTTCTTCAACAAAGACGTAATCGGGGCAGTTACATCAGCGAAATTTGGTACAAACCTTCGGTACCAACCTGCCATACCCAAGAAACGTCGTACCTGTTTAACTGAAACTGGTGAAGGAAAATTTACGATCGCCTCAATTTTTGATGGATCACTACGTAGTCCATCTTCACCCACTAAATATCCTAAATATTTGATTTGACGCATCATGAAGTGACTCTTGCTCATATTCACGGTTAGACCTGCATCTCTCAATTTCGCGGAAATAATCTTTAATAAGTTCAAATGATGATTGAAAGTTAGCGAAACTACACAGTTACAAATTTTGCTGCAATTTTTAATGCAACCCTTGCATTAAAGCTTATACAATGCAATCATGTATTACATTCTAATGTAAAGCTTGCATTAAAAATAATTATGATGCAGTTGCGTCAAAAATTACTGCAGTACTGCGTTGAAAGAAAATTTCTATATAATCTGGGGTTAACTAATTTTTAGCGAATTTATAATAATTCGCTAAGTCATTGTGTATACTGTTAATATAACCTTAAAACATTTTTCATATATTTGCTGTGTAAGGACGCCAATTGATTAATGTCAATCGATTTGGAAGTAAAAAACCGCAATCTGTGAAATTGGTCTTATACTTTTAGTTTTAATACAAAATAATATAAGTGTTAAAACAATTATTTGGGAATTTTTAATGTAGTGTGCTTTACTGTTTAAAGTACTGGACTATACAATTTAATGCCACTTACAACAAAAAATGATGCTTCCAAATGGATATTTTGATTATTTTTTAATGCAATGTGCTATAAATTTTAATATAACTTGTATCAATTTTAACAAAATATTCCGTTAAAATTTAATGTAAAGTATACAATAAAAATTAATACAATTAGCATTAAAATTTGATATAATGCAACGTTTGCATTAGTTTGTAATGCAAGCTTGCTCCGGACCTATATGTAATGCAACTTGCATTACATACGGCATATTTTTTCAACTGTGTACTCACAGATCATCTAAATCATCTAAATAAATGAAAATAGACGACACATAGAAGCAGAAGCATTGTATAAGCCAAATGGCATTACACAAAGTTGATATAACTTACGCCCTGGTATTGAAAAAGCGGTTTTCTTTTTGGAGTCGGATGTTAGTGGTATTTGCCAATACGGGTCTTTCAAGTCCTAACTATAGTAATATATGTTGTATCCCCGAGACGCCTTAATAAGCCTTCAATATGGGGCGCCGGATAAGCATATATTTTAGTTACTTGATTCAGCTTTCTTGAATCGAGACACAGCCTTTTCTTGCCATTCGGTTTTGGAACCAACAAAACAGGTGTGCTTCAAGCACTGTTGCTCTCTTCTATGACTCCTTTATCCAGGATTTCTTTAATAATTTGATCCATATCGAGTTGTACGGCTGGAGACACTGGATAGTGCCGCTGTTTAATCAGCGCAGCATTCTCTACGTCAATCTTATGTTGGATCAAATTAGTACGGCCCAAACCCTGCTCTTCAAATATGGAATCGAGTTCTTAACTTCATTGAGACATGACGTTTGGGATTCGGTTAAGTGATGAGTCATGGCATCTGATTCACTTACTATTTCGTCCACTCGCATCGTCATAGGGTCAATATTAAACGCATTCCAAAAATTTAAGGTACAATGAATATCCGAATGCTTTTGGAGAGCGTTTCATACGTGACCGTTCCATTAATATATCCTAACACGCGATTCGGTGTCCCATCGGCTGTCTGCACTGCAGAATTAATTCTATTGAACTAAATGTTATGTTCTTGTAAAAAGTTTAAAGCGTTATGTCCCAGAATGCTGATGGTGGCACCGCTGTCCATTAATCCTATTTTTCGAACTCCATTCTTTTTCCCCTCTACGTATGGTCTTAGATCCGATTTAGAAAGGTTAATTTCATTTAGTATTAATTTTGCACATTCTTTATGTAGTTTCCGTTTAAGCTGAACAACAAAATATACGATATCATTAATAATTGTAAGACTATCAACTCCTTATCAATATGTAATCAAAAAAATATAGTAGACTTAAGTAACAATTCTTGCTTGCCAAACCTGCTTAACGGTCGTCATTCAAAATGTAATCAAATTAATAGTCAACATCTATTAAACGTTGAAGAGGTATCGGCAGGCCTCGTTCTACTAAATCAATATGATGGAGAAATTCTCATTGATCACGAAGTGCAAAAATTAAATGGCACCTACTTAATAAAATTTTCCAATGTAAATCTAACCATTGGCAACAATACAAGCACTTCCAGCTATCCTACAACCCACACCTGAAGAGGCTGAATCTTAACTTGTATACATCAACTACCAGTAATTTTACTAAAATGATAATGAAATACTACTCAATCAAACTCATCCAAATAAATTGAAGATAATAATTTTGCTGATCTTTATCAGATTTAACGGAAGTTTGAAAGAAAACAGCGAGCGATATTTTGCTGTGTAAGTTGATACACATACCAATATACGTGCCTAAACAAGTATGGATTTTTGTATGCGTAACGTTTGCAATTACGTAATAGCATTTAATGTACTGCGGCTGAATGACCAACTGCAGTATTCTAACCTATTGTTCACTTAGGTGAAAAGTAATTTAAAAGCTTTAAAATGTCACCACTATAACTGCAATTGACCTTCTGTTATATTGGTAAATATATAGTAAAAATATTTCGCTTACAACAGGGCGGTTTGTTTGTATTTACCAGGTACTATACATATTAAATGACTTTTAATCGAATGTACATACTCCACCTAATTTTATCAACGTTACATATTTGAACAATGATCTATATTGAAATTACAGCGTATATAAAACTAATTAAATTGTACTGCAATTCAAAATATAATAATAAATAGCAAAAAATATATACATATATTTTTTTAATATAAATAACCTTTTCCGTATTAAATTTAATCAGTCACAAAAATAAAAATTAATTACAATATCTCTGGTTTGAATGTGAATTAAATTAATGTTATGTAGCACGGAAATATCAATTGTTTGCCCTTACATTAACAATTTTTAAATTAATTAGCAGCTTTTGCTTATTTTTTTTTTTAAATTACATTTTGAACGAATAAATTATTTATTAATCGAATGAATAAATTTATGTGGAATTTTTGTACAATAACATAAAAACACATAAATAAAATAAATTTAATTTTAATTAATATATTGCATTACGCAAAACCGGCTAATTAAATTATTTATTTATGTGTAATAATAATCAATCATAAAAAGGCAGATTATGAAATGCAGGCCAACATACAAAAATATAATGCTCCACGATGTGTATCACACCAATAGATTTAAAATTTCTAAATACTTTAAAATTAAAATCCGCACCCTCGAAACAGTCTTTATCTCACTGTTGGTGTAAATACACAACTCTTGAAAAATCGGAAAATTCAATTACCAAGTTTTACATTAAAAACCAAACCGATACGAGTATACACAGATCAGATAGAAACACAGAGTAATTTTGGTTTTGTAAAATTTAAATATGTACTGGATTATAATAATTTAAATTGAATTTTTATTTTACTTTAATCTGACCATAATCCATCAGCAGCAGCAGCAGAATAAAACAAAAAAAAAAGGGAAACAACCAACGAACCAACAAGAAAATAAAATAACAGTCAAAATAAAAATAAGCTTTTTATGTCCCAGTGTTACTTTTCCCACCATGTACAATATCCCAATGTACATACACCATACATTACATAATGTACATATTCGTACATACATAATATCTACCATTCTATAAATTGTGTTTTGTATTTTTTTTTTATTTCTGAATAAAATAAACTCTTTTATTTTTATTTAAAACCGCCAATGGCACCAGACCGCAAAAACCTACAAAAATTAAATAACGAATAAAAATGTAAAATAAAAATAAATCTTGAGTGAAATATGGCAGGGCAGAGCCATCAAAATATCAACAAGAACATAAATAATCTCAAATAGTGCCCGTTTCGCATCATAATTACAGTTCATTAAATAATTACGTGTTAAGGTTACGGCATTTCTCATTTGTTGGATTGTCGAGTCCCGTTTACCGCAAATTCTGCGTACCACTTTAATAGGGGTTATGCACCCTTTTGGAGAGTATTTGAAAATTTCACTAGTTTGATGTCGGTTTTGGATAGTGTTGGGACGTATAGTCTATACTTCTTAGTTTGCTAATATTCCCCATGCATATCGGAGTGAAGTTTGTGCCAAAATAACAAAATATACACTGTGGCTTATAAGTACTTAGAATTGAAAAAATACTCATATATTGAACTTTTATAATAATATCTGAAATTTTTTAATACACACAAATTTTTTTTACACTATACAGCCTTGGCCAAAAGTATTGAGCACCCTATTTGTTATAACAGAAAACAACGCCTTTTGTTTGTTTATTATTTTTTCGACATCTAAAAAGGACTAAAAACAGTGACTCACACCGCAGGTGTGGCAATAAACCATCTGGTGCAATAAAATTTGTTATTTTTCCATTTTGTATTTATTCATCAGTTCGCTACTTTCGCTCATTGTGTACCCAACCAGTGATCTAGTCCGATTTGGGTGTTTTGATTTGTTAAATTTAGTGGTATTATTTCAATATGCCGAAACAAACAGAGTTAGGTTTAGAACAACGTGTGCAGATACAGCTTCTGCATGAGCAAGCGAAATCTCAAGCAGAGATTTCTAAAACTGTGAAATGTTCACGCCGATCTCTCCAATATACTAGTGAACCGCTAGTGAACCACACAGTAATAGGTACAGAACATTCCCGTGTAGTTTGTCCTAACTTGTCCTAAACCCAACAACAATTTTAAGACAAGTTTAGGAAAAAATTCACTCGACTATATAGTAACGTGAATTTTTTCCTAGACATTCCTAATTTTAACAGTGTAAAATAATAACATATTTGTTATATAAACACTATTGGCAATTTAAAATATTTCAATTAATTATCAATTTATAATATTACAATTTAGTAAATAAATGCTCTAGAATAATATAATTAATTGAAAAAGTATCAATTTATTAATAAACTTGCGTTTAGAATTTTAAAAGATTTAGAAGAATATATGAAAGTAAAAACCCTCTGTCCTAAGATACTTCTAAGAGCTTACAACTTCCAGAGAAGGTGTTTTCACTTTGTACTAGACCTAATCCAACTAGAAAACATGAGTTTTCCGGAAAAATTAGGGGAACACTGGGTTTAGTATTCAAGGTTGTATAGGTAAGAATCGAAGTAAAAACCCTCTGTCCTAAGATACTTCTAAGAGGTTACAACTCTTGGAACACCTGTTTTCAGTTTGTACTAGACCCAATCGAACTAGAAAACATGAGTTTTCTGGGAAAATTAGGGGAACACTGGGTTTAACATTCAAAAGTTGTAAAGGTAAATATCGAAGTAAAAATCTTTTATACTAAGATACTTCTAAGAGTCTACAACTTTTGGGAAAGGAGTTTTTACTTTGACTTTCCCGAGAAATCTAGGGAAGCACGTTTTTTAATATTCAGAAGTTTTAGAGGTAACCTGCCAAGCAAAAATCCTTTATCCTATGATACTTGTGATAGATACTAAATCCGACTATAAACAAATACATTTGCGGTCACTAGATTTTTGGATTTCCACTGAATACAAGTAAGAAGATTTTGTGAAGAGGTCATCAATCTCACTATGTTTTATGTTAGATCTATTAAATGAGAACTAAGTGTTAGGGTATAAATTACTATACTCAAGCAACTCTGAGAAGATCAGATCGTGTATTTTAGCGAAAAATAATTTGAATATTTTTCTTCTTCCACAATTTAGTAGCGTAGACGTCACAGCGGTGAGTGCTGAGGTTGGCTGTGAAAAACTATGGCTAGCCTCAGCCTATATGGATCGCGAGAAGGAGGTTCCACCGGATAACCTGGGGGAACTGATTCGGGAAGCAGACCAAAGAAGGGTAGGTGTTGTACTCGGATGTGATGTAAACGCGCATCACACAATATGGGGAAGCACAGATATCAACGAGAGGGGTGACTTATTTTTTGATTATTTATTAAATACCAACCTTTTAGTTTGCAATATTGAACGAGAACCGACATTTATTGTTAAAAATCGACAGGAGGTTTTAGATGTCACCTTTGTGTCAGAAACGATCTTTCATATGAACAGAGGGTGGAGAATGGCGAAAGAGCACTCATTCTCTGATCATCGATATGTAATTTATAACCTCGACATTAAACCTGTTACCCGGAAATCCTTCAGGAATCCCAGAAGGACAAACTGGAACAAATATGGTGAGATGTTGGAGGAATTATTGCCGCTGGAGGTTCCTGGACCTCCGGCGACGGTAGAAGAATTGGACTGCATGGTTGATATTATCACAAAAGCATGCAATCTTTCATTTAATGCTGCGTGCCCCCTAATAAAGCCTAGGGGCGGGCAGAAACCGATATGCTGGACCAAGGAGTTGGGAACACATCGTAGTGTGTGTAGGAGAGCTTTTAATAAAGCTAAGAACACAAGAGAGGTTCGGATTGGGACTCCTATAAGGAGGACCTAAGAAAGTACAAAAAAGAGTTGAGGAACACACAGTTGAGGAACACACAAAGGGGGTCTTGGAGACTCTTCTGTTGTAGGATGGAGGAGTTTTCTGAGACTTCTCGCCTTATGAAAATTTTAGCTACTAACCCAACCAGTCCTAGTTATTTAATTAGACCAGACGGGTCATGGACAGCTTCAAGTGCGGAATCATTGGAGCTCCTCATCGAGACCCATTTTCCGGAAAGCTTTGAAGACTCGACAGAGCCTGGTGCTCATCAAGTAACACCTTCAATAGAGATGGAGGGCATCGAGGATAAGGAGCGAATCCGTTGGGCGCTGAACGGTTTTAAGCCTTATAAATCGGCGGGCCCGGATCGGATTATACCAGCAGAGATCCAGAGGAACTCAGCAGTCATCCTCCCCTGGCTGGAAGGTTTCTTCATGGGATGTCTGAAACTGGTCTATATTCCTAAAAAATGGACGGAGGTCAGAGTGGTCTTTATCCCGAAATCGGGGAAAAGCTCACATGCCTATCCAAAGGATCTGAGACCTATAACTCTATCATCCTTTCTGTTGAAAACCTTAGAAAGGTTGGTAGATATAGGTATTCGATCAAAAATTGAGCCCAGGAGTTGGGCAATGTCGCAGCATGCTTACTGTAAGGGGAAGCCGGTAGACACAGCTCTGCACGATCTGGTACGCATGTTTGAGAAGTCAATTTACTCGCAAGAGTTCTGTATGGTAGCATTTCTCGACATTGAGGGTGCCTTTAATAATGTTAGAACGGAGGCGATCATGGAAGGATTGCTATTTTTGAACGTGGACTACCCCATATGTAGGTTGATAAATCAACCTGAAACTGGGGAGGCCACCATTAGAAGGCGGGTGGTTAGAGGAACTCCGCAGGGAGGTGTAATGTCCCCTATTCTTTGGAGTGTTGTGATGAATGGATTGCTCTTGGAACTGCATAGAGAGGGGGTAGGGGTTGTAGCGTATACGGATGATGTAGCGATAGCTGTCTCAGGTAAATATCTGGATACGATTAAGGATGTTATGCAGAATGCACTCCTGATCGTTACGAAATGGGCCAGCAAATGTGGATTAGAGATCAACCCCTCCAAGACAGAGCTGGTACTATTTACTAAGAAATATAAAATTCCGGTAGTTAGTCCTCCTACCGTGAATGGCATTAGACTGACTGGCTTATGCTGACAGAGCGAGATTTCTGGGCATAATCTTGGACAGTAAGCTAAGCTGGAAGCCTAACATTGTAGAAAGGGTGAATAAGGCTAATGTAGCCATTTAGTCGTGTAAGAACGCCATAGGGAAGAGATGGGGTCTAAAACCAGAGCTGGTACTCTGGCTCTATACCGCAGTGGTAAGACCTGTGCTGATGTACGGGGTGGACTTGTGGTGGCCAGCTCTGGAGAAGGTAACATATAGGAAGATGATGGAGAAGGTGCAAAGAACGGCCTGCATGATTATAAGCGGGCGCTTAGGTCAACACCTACACGCGCTTTAGAGGTTATGTTCCACCTTATTCCAATCGAGTTTTTTGGTAAGCAGGTGGCAGCCAATGTGGCTACGAGACTCTCGGCTGTCTCTCAGTGGAAGTGTCTTCAAGCGGGACACTCGATGATAGTTAGATCACTAAGGGAAGAACTGGCGAATCTAGATTATATTAAACCAACGTTGTGCTTCGATAAAGTTTTCCGGATCATCTGTCCTTCTAGGGAATCCTGGAGGAACGGATCAATACCGGAAAACAAGGCACTGAAATTTTTCACGGACGACTCTAAGCTAGACGGCAAAGTAGGAGCCGGAGTCTTCTGTGAGAAGCTCAATGTTAATATTTCTGTTCGTCTCCCTGACTACGGCAGCGTGTACCAGGCTGAAGTAGTGGCGATAGGGGAAGTCGTGACATGGTTGAAGCATAACGTGGTATCCGTTAGGGATATCGCGATTTATGTGGACAGTCAAGCGGCACTCAGGTCACTAAAGGCGGTTTCTTTGAAGTCACGGGTGGCACTGGATTTCCGATCATCTCTTAATGAGATGTGCCAGTATTTCAGTATCCAGATAATCTGGGTCCCTGGTCACTCGGACATCACGGGGAAATGCAGGGCGGACGTACTAGCTAGGTACAGTACGACTCGGACCTGCGGCGCTCCAAAGCACTAGTATCCCTGGGAAAACGAGAGGTAGGATTGGTCGTAGGGATACTGACAGGACACTGCCTTTTTGGGGAACATGCGAGAAGCCTGGGTCTACAGACGAATGACTTTTGTAGAAGTTGTTTAGACGAAGAGGAGGAAGAGACGTTAGTTCACTTCCTATGCTCGTGTCCGGCACTATCATACTGAAGGCATAAGTATTTAGGTGTGTACGGTATGGACAGCCTCTCGGAACTCGCGGGCTGTAGCATGGGAGATATTTTACGCTACATATGTAGCTCTGGATGGTTTTAGCGGGAGTAAAGTGGAGATAGGATCCTGTGGTATCACAATGGGCCACTACTGGCCTAAATGTGCGATAGCAGCCACTCTAACCTAACCTAACCTATTAGGATTATTAGGATTATTTAAATCTAGGAGAATTTAAGAATTTTGTTATAGTTCTGGAATGGTCAAACATGGCCCAGAAGGTAATCATTATTGCTATGACTGGTTACATAAGTTTCAAGCTAAAGATTGCGTTGTTTTATCTTAAGATGCATTGATTAAGCCGCTCTGCTACGTCAAGGCTGTAACCGTAGAGGGTTTTTTATTTTTTGATTTTTTTTTTTGTTTTTTTATATTTTTTATGTTGTTACCACTTAGAAGTGTCTTATGATTGGGGTTTTTTACTTCGATTTTTACCTATACAACTTATGAATATTAAACCAAGTGTTCATCTTACTTTTCCGGAAAGCTCATGTTTTCTAGTTGAATTGGGTCTAGTACAAACTGAAAACATTTACCTCAAAAGTTGTAGCCTCTTAGAAGTATCTTAGGACAGAGGGTTTTTACTTCGATTCTTACCTATACAACTTTGAATACTAAACCCAGTGTTCCCCTAATTGTTCCGGAAAACTCGTGTTTTCTAGTTGGATTAGGTCTAGTACAAAGTGAAAACATCTCAGAAGTATCTTAGAAGTATTTTAAAACCTCTTAGAAGTATCTTAGGACAGAGTGTTATTATATTCCCGAAATAATATATTTTACACTGTTAAATTTTATTATTAATTGGAAACGTTGTTGTTGGGTTTAAGACAAGTTAGGACAAACTTCAAGTACGTGTACAGAACTGGGTGCAAACGCATCACAACATACCATGACGACCGAAAATTAGTGAGAGAAGCTTTAAAAAGTAGAAGAAAAAAAACTTCTTCAAACCGCGCTGCTGAGTTGTCAGTAGAAATTAAGAAACCAATCTCTGCTCGCCCCGCTCGCAGAAGGCTTTATGAAGCTGGTTTGAAAAGCTGTAAAGCCAGGAAGAAACCCTGGCTCTCCGAAAAAACAAGAAGGCTCGGTATAAATGGGCCTTAAAATACCAAAGTTTCACCGAAGAAGATTGGTCAAATATCGTGTGGTCAGACGAATCAAACTTTGAAGTAAGTTGACAATTCTATGCCCTAATAATATAAAAATAATATGATTTTAAAATAAAATTCATCGATACAAATATTTTAGTTTTCCGAAGTCCCTACATTTTCTTTATTTCAGAATTTTGGTACATCTGGTGTGCCTTTTGTGCGTCGCCGCGTAGGCAAAACATTTACTTCAGAGTGTGTGGTACCAACCGTAAAACACCGGGGGGGGGGGGGGGGGGGGGCAGCATAATGGTCTGGGGCTGCATGAATAATTCTGGAGTTGGCGTAATTTTCGATTTTTGTTTTTAACACTTTTTAGTAATAAAAACATGGATAGCGTTAAATTCCAGTAGCATAACGTGACATGTCTTAAACCTGCCCGCACAATGGCATGGCTTCAAGAAAATGACATTGAGGTTCTGGAGTGGCCGGCCCAATTCCCGGACCTGAACCCCATAGAAAATTTATGGAGTTTATTAAAACGCAGAGTCAGGCGTTACACAATAAATAACAAAGAAAACCTAAAACGCTGTCTGCATCAAGAATGGAGCGCCATACGTCCTGCAGAATGTAAGAAACTTGTATGCTCTCTACACAAAAGAATTTCTGCCATAATTAAGGCAAAGGGTGGACCCACAAAATATTAATTTATAAAATTTATAAAAATTGTTTCAATTTATTTCAAATTGATACTCCCAAAATAATTGTAAGATATCATGGGTGCTCAATACTTTTGGCCAAGACTGTAAGTAGCAAACATTTAATTTTTGGGAAAAGTTTTGAGTGAATTTTATAAAATGAATTTTTTTCCTACAAAACACACTACGAATCGCACAGAGATGATCTAAGTGGTTCTGAACTAGTACTTAATGTAAGAAACCAATCTTATCAATCGAATTTTCATATTACACTCTATGATGTTCTCTCTCGAATAACTTAAGTCTCAGGAATTTCCGAGATGTAGATAAATAAGATTGGTTTTTATATCAAGTACTAGTTCAGAACCACTTCGATCACCTGTGCAACTCGTAGGGGCCAAGTTAAATAATTTAAAATGTTTAAGAATTTTCGTATTACACGCAGTGATGTTCTCTCTCAAATTTAGCTAGCTGATCCACCTCTAGCTTTGTTCTCTGGATGTAATGCATGGTAGCAATTATATCCTTTTATTTTACAGAATGAAACTTTTGTGAAATGGGTTTCTGACATAAGACATACATCTATATCATGTAGTTCTTGTACGTGATGCAATAGTCCATTTGCATTCCAGGGGGTCAAGTCGCGTTCCGTGAAATAATGAATTTTGAAAAGTTTTTTTCATTGGCAATCTATAGTAGTGTGATTTATTCGCAAGCAATTTTAAATTTTACTGTGTGGGGGCAAAATTTCTTATAGAGAGTGCAAACCTACTCGATTGCTAATGAAAAAAACTTTTCATTTTCATTATTTCACGGAACTCAAATTGACTCCCCAGGTTATACAATTCGTAACGTTTTATTCATTTCTTTTTGTTTATAATTCAATTTTATATAATTTATATTTTGATTCACTCGATGAAGGTTTTCTTCAACTTTTGTATTGAAACTAGTTTGTGATTTCATTTCTTCTAGTGCCTTCTGCAGACTCATATCTTGCGAAATAAGTCTTTTGTTGAGATTTTCTAGATTTCTCAGTATGTCCTGTAAAACGAGATCTACTTTTAACTGTTTCTGCTCTGATTGCCGAACGATTTGTGGATAAGTAACGTTTTCATTTACTCGCTCTCATTGTATGTTAAAATTAGGAGTTGACGATTTAAGCTTCGTGATTTTTTATAGATTGTACATTTCTTGGTGTATCTGGTTTGCGTAATTCATCTCTCATTTTTTGTAGTTCTACTGCTACATTCCTCTATAATTGGCTGGATGCTGGTCATTACAGTTGATACACTTCGGTGTTGTATTTCGGAGAACTGTGTAGTCGTTTCCTACGTGTTTTCCTGCACGATCTCAGTACTTTTGTGTATGATTATAATCTTGGCAGCTTTTACATTGAGGCATTAGTCGAGTGACCTTTCTCTGATTTTTTTTCTCGCAAGTGGTATCATCGTAAAAAATCTGTTGATTTATAGTTGGTCATAAATGTTCTGGTTGAATTAGCCATGGCGGACTATGCCACCACTGGTGTTTTCCATTTGGTTGGATGATCGTCAGATAACTAAGTTGAAACAGTAATGGAATCTGTCCATCGGAACACTGATACATCTTCGGATACAGTTTTCCTTACTTCATTTAATAGTTTTGCCAGAAAATGTGCACTGCATAATTGGGAGCGATGTTTGCTTTATAGGTGCGTAACTTTCGTTTTAGAGGTAACAAGTTCTACTTGAATTTCCCCCTTTCCATTTGAAAATCGATTATAGACTACATCTGAATATGTTCTTTGTTGTGCATACATCTGTTTTCAGTCTACTTCATACCATCGCAATGTTATCAGGCAGCACATTGTCCCATTCTAGTTTTTTCAACCATAATTTATGATAAATATTGGGAATACAAATTAATTCGATCGGTTTTCAAAAAGTGGCTCTGACTATAATAATTTTTTTATAGTGACAGCCGTTGTTTCAGACACATTAGACATCTGCCGTTAACATTCAGTTTGTATTGCTTTGCATTTCATACAAAACCTTTTACGGTGTTGAATTTGTCGGATTTTGTGAAAACTAAACAGCATTTCCGAGAAGTGTTAATTTTTAATTATAATTGGAAAAAAGTGCAGCTGAAGCACATCGAATGCTTGTGGAAGTTTACGGTGATAATTGTCCAACTGATAAATAATGTAGAGAGTGGTTTTGGCGCTCCAAAAATGATGGTTTCAGTGTTGAAGATAAGCCTCGCTTTGGACAGCCAAAAAAATCGTACACGATGAATTAAAGGCATCGCTCGATGAAGATAAGCATCAAACGCAAGAGAAACTGGTCGGTACATTGAGGGTGACTCAGCAAATAGTTTGAATGATTCTATATGGGTATGATTCAAAATCAAGGCAATTGGGTCCCTCATGAATTGAAACCAAGAGACGTGGAAAGGACGTTCTTTCTTGCGAGCAGCTGCTTCAAAGGCACACAAGAAAGGGGTTTTTACATCAGATAGTGACTGTTGACGAGTAGTGGATCTTTTACGATAACCCCAAGAGGAAACAATATTAACACCAAAGACGAACATTCATGGTTCGAAGGTTATGCTGTATGTATATGGTGAAACTGAAGAAGTGTTGTGTATATACTACTAACTGCTATAATAACCTGGCGGTTCGATTACGGTTAGCGGTACAGACTACAATTAATTCGTTTGAGCCGTGCATTACTAGAAAAACGACAAGGACATGACGAAAGGCATATTGTACCGTACCCGCCGTATTCTTCGGTCATTGCTCCTTCTGATTACTGGTTGTTCCGACGGATGCAACACGATTTGGCAGGTCACCGGTTCACTTCTTTCGAAAAAAATTGAAAATTGGCTTCAAAATTGGATTGCCTCAAAAGACGAAAAGTTTTTCCGAGATGGGATTCGAAAATTACGTGAGAGGTGGGAAAAAGTCTAGTGCAGCATGGAAAATATTTTAATTAATCTAATAGTTTTAGCCAAAATTAACGATGGAGAGAGTAAATCAAGAGGATCAAACACTTTGGACGCGTTAGATATTAAGGATCGCCTGGTTTGTACCAAGCACAATTTGTATTGATTCTGATGAAGAATGAAATGACGAAGCCCTGGTTGAGAAAATACCTTTCGTTGATTCTGTACCAGGAGTCAAACCTTTGATAAGTACACATAATTCGGAGATGAAGGACGCGCAACAAAATCTAATAAAACTCGACATTTTTAGAATTGGTTTGTTGCATCCATAAACTCTTATAACAGTAGGCTGTAGTGCCGTTAATTATTTAAGGGAATTGGCATGAAAAGGTCAAAAAACTTTATAGGTAAATTCGACCAGATTGGTAAATGTCGATCTTCAAGGCATGAACCCGTGTTGGTAGATAGAGATGTGCTTTTTCAATTTAGATTTAAAAGCATTGCACACAATGAGCTCAAATAATTTTGGAATTGATGAAGATGTTAAAATTCTTCTGCGTAACATGAGACATCCTCTCCCTTACCTGATTTAAAGATAGGTGTTATTTTTGAAATTTTCCATTTATCAGGAAACATGGCTGTGGTTATTGATCGGTTGAAAAGTTTGCACAGTAGATTTGTTAAGCTACTCGCAAACCTTTTTAATATAATGGCGGGTGTATCATCCGGCCGACATAGAATATTCTCTTTATGTATGACAAGAGGAATAATTGAAGAATTGTTGTTGCCTATATTTGATCAGTGTATCCCATATTATCATAAGGGCTATAAAGTGATTTTAAAAATGATACAAACATGTCTGCTATCACTTTTGCGTCCGAGGAGCTGGTGTTATTATAAGTCAAATCGGAATTTCCCATTTGGATCGAAAGTATTTCCAAAATTCTTTACGATTCAATTTAATTTTTGTTTCAATACATGCAAAGGAAGATTTTTACTTAAAATTGAAGTATAGGCTTTACATTTTCGGTTTTTTAAATTGGTTAGCAGGTCGGTCATCGAACCACGGAGGATAAGTTTTCGGTGCTTGTAAAAAGACACATGGGGTTCAAAGTCTTGGTAAATCAAAATAAAATTTATCAACATTTTCGTTCACATTGCCAACATTTAAAATTAGAGCCCAATTTACTGCTTCTAAATAATTTTGCAAACTGGCGTAATTTGCTTTCTTGAAGTTGTATTTCATTCTTGGGTACTCAGATTTCTTCAGGTTCAAGGCTGCAATGTTCTCACGAGGTGTCGAACATTGCCCCATCATTGCAACCGGAGCCCGATCGCATTTACAAGTGAAATATGTAGACGCACAAGCATTGCCATATTTCTTGATAAGCACTTTGTAAGTTGGAAACAACATAATTATAATTATCCTTAGCTAATATTTTTTTGTTTAGAACGTTAAAGTAAATTTTATATTAAGTTTTTAGTTTTTTAAGATCTAACTCAAAATTGTTACAAGTCAAACAAAATTATTAAATAAATTTGGAAAATAATTTTTTTTTAAAGTTTTATTTGCAAGAAATATAACTGGCGCAGCCATCCGGTACGTGAAAGACATAGTGAAGTGTAAACAGTGCGAAGGTTAGCAAATAAAAATTAACCTAAAGTGATTTCCGTTACGATGTTTTTTTTAACAATAATTAGAGTTTTTCAAGTTCCATTCAGGGTACAATATACTCTCTTTTACTGTGTTATTTTAACGATTGGTGGATTTGAAAAAAAAAAATAAATAAAAACCGTGATATATCAGACTAAAGCATTTTTTTCCGCCCAGACGATTTGAGAAATACGCCGCGTCGCATCACTTAACCTCACAAGAACCTAGGACACGACTACATAAGGTAACAAATTTTTTATTATTATTATATATTTTCGTCTTAACTTTTTATATAATATTTGTGTTACCACCATTGGCTAAACTGTGTACTACGAGATAGGCACGGAACTGCCCTCTGTATACTACGAGATAGGTACAGTACAAAATTTAATAAAATAAATTCTGGTGAATGGGAAAAAGTCAGAACGAAGATTTAACGAACAATTTGAGGCATACGCTTTCTTATGTAAATTCACCACGAACGAGTTAATTTCAAACAGTAACAAAAAACCGGTTCAAACGTTTATTCAAAGTAATAATGTGCAACCAAAAAAATTCAACAACTTCCAACCGAGAAACAATACTAACTCGGTAATAAATCGGAAACCGCCTCTCTCAGAAAAAGGTAAACCGACTCCCATGTCGATAGACATATCGACGAGGCCGAAAAATACATTTAATCGAGCAATTAACACACACGAGAATTCTCAACGCAACGAGAACGAAATAGAAGAAGATTCTTCACCTTAATTCGAGGTATGCTCGACAAATTTTCAGAAGGACGAAAAGGTAGACACGGAAGATTAAACTATCTACCGTATTTAGTATATGTAAAGACATACACAACAACAAATCAATTAAGCTTCTAATAGACACCGGGGCAAATAAAAATATCCTAAGACCCGGTATCATTCCCAAAAATCTACTAAAAACTCAAGAAGTTTCATTAAAAAATATACTTGGAACACACTTGGTAAATAAAATGTGTAAAAATAATTTGTTAGGTTTTAATATTTCACCTCAAAACTATTTCGAACTAGATTTCCACAGTTTTTTTGATGGAATCATTGGTTCAGAATCAATGGCAACATTAAACGCCAAAATCGACTTCCCAACAAATCACTTGATTTTAAATAATCACAAACTCAAATTTTTCCGGTACTACCCAATGGGCAATCATTATAATCATATTGTCACATTTCAAACGTCGAGTGACGGAGAATGGTTCGTTCCCGAATACCAAAAACTCAACGAAGAAATTATTATCCAACCAGGAATATATAAAGCCGAACCGGGCAAAATGGTAGTAAACATTCTCACGAATGACCTGAAATCACCTAACGTTTTACCAAAATTAAAATTAACCGTTAACAACGGTAGCGATGTCAGACACACTTCTCGGTTCCACTAAACTATTACTTCTAGCTCGATAAATTTTTGTTTTTTGGGCAATTTTGGATGGTAAGTATACCCTACATTCCTCTAGCGTCTCGGCTATGGCATTTCTTATCACCTGCGACGGTGTGGTATCGAATAATGAAAATGGTTTGTAATATTATTTGCGGCGCCGCAAATAATATTACAAACCATTCTTATTAGTCGAGATTCGAGATAACCTTATCGAGATTTTGAATTCGATATTTTGAAATTTCGATGTTTGAAGTTCGCTATTTCGTTAATTCGAGATATCGATTTCGAGATTTTGATTTCGATATTTCGATCGTCGAGGTTTCATGACCAACCCTTCACCGATGCATCTGTATCCGGACTCATTCCAGTGAAGCTACCCTTACTTTGAGTCACATGAATGGTATTAGATGATTGTACCTGAACTGAACCGGAGCTTGACAATTCCTCCGAAGCCTTGCGATCTTGAACCAGAGACGAGTTGTGAAGTAAAGAATGATGGGTTTGGTTACACACAGAACACTTACGCGAGAAACAATTTTCAAGATTATGACCGGAGCGCAATCAATATATACCCAACTTCAGCTCGATCACCTTATGAAATCTCTGATCAGGTAACAATTGAAGAAATGGTCCGGATTGACTTGCAAAATGACTTTCCGATTGACCAATGTTACACAATACTTTAATGCGTTATTAGAATTTGTATTTGACATTTGAAACAATAAAAGCCCTGGGCGCATATTCTTGAAATCCACCGATATTTCCACATGCGGATTATAATTTGTATTAAAATTCTTTATATTATTCGAATTTTTCGCAGGCTACTTTAATCGTTTTTTTTTCAAATTTAGTTGCAAGTTTACTTTTGTCATTAGTCGTGAAATAAATAAAAGAAAACTTGCAAGCAAATTTGAAAAAACGAATAAAGTAGCCGGCGAAAACTTCGAATAATATAAAGAATTTTAATACAAATTATAATCCGCATGCGGAAATATCGATGGATTTGAAGAATACGCGCCCTGGTGCCTATATATAATTTTTTATTGAACACTCTATTTTGATCTTGTGTTTTTTGGGAACCTAACTTTTCACCATTTTCCAATGCTTGCGCCTGACCTGTCAAGAATTTAAACATATTATCCCATTTGATATCACTTTTATGACCTAAATCTAACTCCCATGCTTCCATAGTCTCGATGTCCAGCTTGGATGACACTACAATTTGTATGTTCCCTGTAATTTTTCAGGTTTCTGTTAACGAAGCAATACAATAAAATAATATTGTGTTGTGCCAAAAATTGAATTGAACCAAAAGCACAACTCGAAAACAAATGAATAAATCGATTGAATAATCAAATTGGGTCGATATTCTATATTTCAATGATAGCAGTCTCTAACTACCCGAATCCAAATAAAACTATTAAGGAAAATCAAAACAAACTAATAACAAAACTTATGTGTCGCATATCAAAACAAATGAAAGTAATATATTTTGCTATACATCCAAATAGGGAACATGTCAATTTGTGCTGCTGCCAAAAAAATATTCAGGAAAATTTCAACACACACACACACAAACCGCATATGGCATCCAACCGTATCCCATCCAATAACACCATACGCAACAAAAAAAAAAAAATTGTATGGAAAATTATATATTTTGGAGAACTGAACGACGACAAATAATGACAAATAAAAAAAGATCAATCATTGTCATATTGACAAAAGTATTACATACATAGAAAATAAATATTTTTCAAATGAAAATTGTTTGAGATTACGTTATGCTACCTCGTATATGAAAAAGAATACATATGGGTTACATATCCACATATTATGAATTTTTCGTATACATACGTCGTCGTACACAATAAAACAAATTCTCTATATATAGGTACGCTGATCTATCTGTCATCCGAACAACCAACGCGATATGATATGTTATAAATTGATGATGATGATGATGATTTTTATTATTATTATGATGATCATCACATTTTATTATTTTTACTCTCGCACACAATCATTAGAATGATTTACTAGACAAAAAAAAAATGAAAAACTTCTTTTCTGAACATACATAAATTTTCTTTTATGTCAAGGATATGATAATGCTAAAAAACGAGAATTTAAGATGATTATTATATTCACAATGGAAAATGTGTGTCTTTGTACGACGATACGATGTATATCGATAGGTTAACAATGGTACATTCAATATTATAATACACCAACAGATTTTTCTGTTTAAATTTCAATTATTTATTGAACTTTTCCTTTTGGACATTTATGAATATAATATAATAATGTGGAATTGAAAATTTATTCATTTCCAATTCATTTTTATTTGGGTTCATTTGTTTAACGTAAAATTTGTTTATATTCTGGATCAAAGTAGTCTGGTTGCATATTGTGGAAAAGATAATTTAATCGTATAAGTAATTCTAAACCAGTGTTCTATGATATAATTAATTCCTTATGATAGTTTTTGACATTTGCTACGGTATAAAACGCACTCAATCAAACTATCACAGTCGTTTCCTATATTATATGTAGTTGGCTGGTGAAATAAAAACTTTACACCCCGATTCTGAAGCACAGTCATTGACTGAAAAATGGTTTTAGGTAAGACTTTTTTGTCTTTGTTTTGAGTTTAGTCTTAATTATGACAATTTTCATATTCTGCGCGTCGTCTGTGATCAATAAGACCATCAAATTTGTATATGGTACGCAAGACTTTTTTTTAAGACCAATGCCAACTAATGCGCAGAATACGAAAAGGTCATAATTAAGACTATACTCAAAATAGAGACCCAAAATTTTACCTAAGACCGTTTTTCTGTCAGTGACTGTGCTTCAGAATCGGAGTATTACAGTGATTCGTGGCCTATTTTTGTAAGAATGACTTAAGGTAAAAAAGGATTTAGTTTTTTTTTTGTTTACACCGTACTATTATGAAGCACTTGAATATTGTGAACGAATTTTTGGTTACCAATAAAACATCCAAAAATTGTTTTCCTCACAAATCGACTGACATGAACTGTCTAGTCTACACTCCTAGCTTTCAATCGCGCATAAATGATAAAAATATCACAATATTTTTTATCAACTTTCGCCATAAAACGCACTCATTTATCATAAAAACCAAGAATATTTTTGATTCTGGCTGTGATAAATTGTATACATTTTATTTGATGAATTTGTGTTATGATTTTACAAGGACAGTTTGCTCAACTTACAATTACTTTGTTATAATTATTCGAAAATATACAGAATCAATAAATATTTTTTTTTCGATTTGATCGTTCACTCGGATTTGACAGAGAATTATATGGAGTGATGATTTACATGACTGTCTACATTTAAATGGATTGTTTTCGAAGTTGTTTTCAGGGCTGGGATCTTCTAACATCGTCATTTTTGATATTTTATCGAACTTTACGTCTCTTTCTGCCATTATTAATGTTTAGCATTTAGCATGATATGGAGGGTAGGCCACCTATTTCATTCGATTTTTCAGTATCCAATTTCTTAAGAAAATCCTCAATTCTTAGTATTCCACGAGTTATTAAAGTATTTATTTTACCATGTGATTCCTATTATCTTTACAAATGGTATGGAACTTTAGTAGTTCTATCCTTGACCTCTCAGAAGTTCATACAGACCTTGGTAATAAACATATTAATTCTTAAGATATTAATTGTTTTTAATAAAAAACCTCCGTTTAATGTTTAATGTCCAATACATTCTTAGTTTTTTTTCATGGTTTACTATCAATTTAGTTCTAACTTCAAAAGCGTGCATGTAAAGTTTGTGCTAAACTATTCCTAATATAAGTTGTACTCTAGGTACAGTACATGTCCAAAATATTAATTGAGATAATTTAGTTGCTCAAAATTTTATAAGAAGTGAACTGCACAAGGCGAAATCGTTAATTCAGATAATCTCATGGTAATCGTTTACGGCTTATATAATATCAATAATTAAGGAATTTACATAAAATTTATTTTCAAATGTGACACAGTAATGTGGAGCACCCCCATTATCATAAATTCTAAATAAATATTCTCAATGTCGCAAGGATCTCTCCACTATTTATTATACCGCCACATAATACTAATAATAATCACAATAAATCCAATGTTGCTGAAACATAAGCATTAAATATACGAGTAAATAAAATTCTAAATTATTAAGTATTGACAGACAATATTGTCAGTATAGTATTATTTTTATCTCTCGTTTATATCGAGAAATTAAATGGAATTTATAAGGCAATATCATCTGTATATAGATAACTATGTACTGTACAGCATCCGAGTATATTGAAAAAATATTTAAATTTTCATTTTGAGTTGTTTTCATATAAAATTATCACATAATATCATTTTCAATCAATTTAAGCTCAAAATATTATCAATAAAACAGAAAATGCACACAATACGATGCAATGCATTGAGGTTGCATATTTTGTTGTATTTGCCGTATTGGCACCGATTTTATTTTTACTTCTTTTTGAAATGCAAATTATGTTTTATATTTATTTAATGTTTAGTTTGCATTTATTTGTAAATTTGTTAAATACATACAAAAAAAAAATATTCTCGTATTTGCATATAGACAATATTATATAATGATATGCATTTTATTCATTGTAGTCTTTTGCGTTTTACTGGCAGCATGGAAAATATCCATTGATTTTCGTTGGTTTTATCAATTTTTCATATAACAACATAAAAGCGGAAATTTATAAAAATAAAATATAAAAAAAATGTTAAATTATTGCAGTCACAAACGTATAGTTACATAATATCGTGGTTTTATTAATCAAGATCGAAAAAGGTTTTTGTTATTTATTTAATTTTTATAAATGAAACTGCAGGATATATTGCATTAAATATACGAGATAATTAATAAGGTTAATAGTGGAGGCATTACACCACAGTTTCCGGTCATTTTTCATAAAGCTACACAGGGGACAGTAAAAATCGCACATTAAAAATAATTTTTTGTGAAATTAACTCGCCTATATATTTGTTAAACTACGCTTCCACGCTCCCGCGGGTCTGCATAAAATTGAAATCGTTACTCGTGCTAAGCTCGAATCGTCTAATTGGCCCACTGGCGACTCTGAATTAACTAATATTACAATTTTTGTTGCATATTCAATTTCTCTGACAAAAACTATTGATATTTTAATCGACATATTAGCAACTCCAAAATTATGTGCAACACAATTTAACACAATCACAAAAGTGCGACAAACAATTGTTAGAAATGAATTCAGAGAAGAATAATTGTAATACAGACAATAAAGCAATTAATTAATTTTACTTTGGTTTTTCGATTGTAATGTTGTTTGTGATTGTTTCGTATATTGGTCTATTTTCAGCATTCCCGCAATTACCAATATAAAATATTGGTGTATATGGAACAATCACAAAACCATTACAATCGAAAAACGAAAGTAAAATATAATAAATTCGTAAACAGAAAAATTAGTTGTGTAAATAGAATATAGATGAGAAATGTGAAAGAATCGACTTTCGCAGTAATTCGCTAGTAGTACAACTACGAGTACATGGCATTATTCTATATATATATATATAGACAATATTCCAATATAAAATAATCCAACATCAGCCGTCGTGACCTGATGAGAAGGCTGATTTTTCCAAAAATCAGTGATCTCTTCCGTTCGAAACTGATTGTTGTGATTCTTACACATTTTTATCTATAAATCAAAAATTCAACTAATTAATGCTCGTCGTTTAATGCTCGTTGCTAAAAAGCATAGACAATTCTAAAAAAAAGATTGTATTTAAATGAGAAGATCCATTTCATTCAAATGAAAAAATGAAATTAGTATCGAAGTATAAGACCAAAATTTTAAAATATCTCTAATACGTATGCTCAGAAAATATTTAGGTTTTTAAACTTTTTTCTCAAATTGAGAACTTTTTTCTCAAATTGAGAATTTTTTCTCAAACCAAGAAATTATTTCTCAAATGGAGAAATTATTTCTCAAATTGAGAATTTATTTCCCAATTGCAAAAATGGGTAACTAACATGATTATTTAGAATTTTTTTGACTTTTCCATGATCCTTTTGTATAAATGGTTCATATGAATCCTGTTGCTTCAACAAAATTGGAAGGAGGATATACCTCATCCTCTTTATTTATATGGTCGCATAAAAAGATTTTTACAAGAAGTCCGGGAACAAGGCTACTTGGTGCGGAACAAGTCTATTTGTTAACCAATCATGATGAAATTCTGGAACATATTGGATGGAAAAGGAGTTCTAAAATGATTTTTGGAAAAAGTTCTCAAATACGGTCACTAGGGTCGAAAGTAGGCCATTTCTTAACCGATCATAATGAGATCGGTTGAGAGAGATGAGTGGGGCTCTAAATTATATAGAAATATGGCTACCTTAGGCGAAACTCTCTTGCTTCTTATCCGATAACGATGAGATTGTGTATATTTGATGGAAATGGGACTATAAATTATATTTAAATAGGTTTTGGAATACGGCCATTTGGGATGGAACTAGACTTTTTGAACACATCATGATGAAATTTGGTACGATGGATGACAATGGAATCTTAAACTTGCTTTTGGGAAACTTTGTAATACACCCACATGGGACAAAATTTAAACTATTTGATCGGTTACATGATGAAATTGGGTACCAACCAATCATGATAGGATTTGGTATATGGTAGATGGAAATGTGATTCTAAAATTATTTTAGGAAAATTTCCGAAAAATGGCTATCCAAATGAGACTTGACCATTTTTAACAAATCAAAATGTGATCATGTTGAAATTGGGTTTGTTGAATGGAAATGGGTTTCTAAAACGAATATTTTTTTAAAACACATAGATATAAAGCTTAGGAGCTCTCTCGAAAGAATTCTCTACCAGTATTGCAGTTTGAGTATAGTCCAAGTATTTGTTCTACTTTTCTTCGAATCCTACTTAAGGTGGAGCAAAAAAACGTTCTAGTGTAAAAGTTTAAATATTTTTTTTAATTGTTTTATTACAGCAAATTTTTTCTTCTTATTTGCATAATGAAGCGGTATGCAACCGTACCTGTTATTTAAAGTAATTTTGAAACCGCCGACTCAGATGCAAAAAAAGGTGACGTATTTTCATTAAGAACATTTGTTTAATTATTGCAAAATGGTAAATGAAATGCAGCTTCCGTGTAGGTATTAGTTTCAATTATAATTCTTCGGCTTTCTATGTTTCGAGTTGAGGGGTACTTTGTCGTTTGGAACTTCTAATTAATTGTCTATATCTCGTTTAAAATATTACGTCAATATTTCATACCATTGATATTTAGATTTACTTTTAATTTATTAGAAATCTTTAATAATATTTGATTTTATTCACCAAAGCGTATTATAAAAGTAATGCTTTAATTGCAAATTTCAATAAATTTAAAGTGGTAACTCAATAGAACAAAATTACGTTTTAGGGGAAGAGAAGTTTGTTATTGCAACCTTTAAAGTAAATTTATAAAAAAAAAATTATTAGTTTGTAAAGTATTTATTTCTATAAATGCACATTTGTACAAAATCCTTATTCCTTCTCTGTTATTTTAGGAAATTAAAGTTTATTCTAAATATTACAGGATACTTTTTTAATATGAACAAAATGTCTAAATATTTAATAATAGGCTTATGTGTGTAATGTATGTCGTACAAGAAAAGATACATAGGATTAATGTCTAAAGATACAATTTTAAATAATATTTTAGGTTAGCCAAAACTTTAAAAATTATTTTGGTTGTCGCTATAGTTAAAACACCTTGAGATTGAAAATGCATGCTCGAAGGTTTGAATGAAGGTTTGATGCGATAGATTTTATACAAAAATAGAAAAATAAGAATTTTCACCCAGATTCACTCAGAAAATTGAAATATTTGCAAAAGTCGATAGGCCTATGGGAAAACAAGCAATAATAAATGTTATTTTATTATTAAATCGTGCTAAAACATCTCTCTAACTATAAATTTTATCAGGATCGTTTACAACTCATCAAGAACATCGATTAATCGTAGACAACTTCAAATACTCGTACACAATGTGAGCAACTATTTTTAATTCACGTCATTAGCGAAATACTTCGACAATTAAAAAATGCTGATTTATGCCTGTTTGTTCTCTCTACCAAAATTTTTCCTCACAGGTAATATTTTATATTTTTTCTTCCGATTCATTCGGTGATTTTCTTTTAACTAAAACAAAAAACTTAAGTAAGTAAGTAAGTAATATAAAATTAGGTGCGTTCCGTTGATGAATACGTAATGAATACGGTGGCCGTAAAACGCCATCTATTAATAAGTGGTTTGAATTAAACTTAAATTAGGTTTGTCTGTAATCGAGTCGTATCAGACACACAGTATTAAAGTTTGTAAACGATAATTTTTGCCTAATTAAAAATGTTTTCTATACATGGCGGCAGCTCAGCACATAAAAAATAAATGTTCGTTTGAAAATTATAATTCAGAATTCACAGTGCCATCTCTATAAAAGTGGTAAAACAAAATTGAACCAGATATATTTTGCTGACATCTGTCAGTAGATGTCAGCAAAATATATCTGGTTCAATTTTGTGACCACTAATTTTGTCAAATAGGTACTATGTCAGCTGAAATAGTTTTTCTTCAAATATGGTGAGCTAATTAAATTTTGAACCAGGTTGCTAGATTAAATCGGGCACATAGGCCAGGCCAAGAGAAAGGATATCAATATTTTGGTTAAAGAGGACATTCTCTATTAATTTTGGGGTATGGCCAAGAGCACCATTTAGCATAAAAAAGCAAGAATATTTGCCTTGAGGTAGCGACCTCATGTAAGGAAATAAGACGTCTGGCAACACCTTTTTATAATGATCTTTTCTCATGGTTTCCTCTACGAAGTATATTGGACCAGGTCCATCGCTCCACCAATGCAGCTCCATATCATTACTGATGGTGAATATTTTATGCTCCTGACTACGCAGTTCTCCCTTAATCTCTCTTTTGGTCTCCTTCCGGCAAACTGGGCCGATTATGTAACGGCCTCTAGCCCGCATTAAGACGTTTTTCTACATTTTTTCAATGAGTCTGGGTTTCTTTGGTGGACGCCTGCATTTCAAATTATTTTCATATAGCCTTCGTCACAATGTCATCGCTGATATCTTTATCCTTTCTTCACTAAAGTGCTTTTGTAGCTCGCTCGTCGTTGCTCTGCGCTTTTCTAAGGTCGATTCAATGATTTACCGGTCTGTTCTTGGGGTTGTCTTCCTGATCCCCTTACAGTTTCTTCTCTTGGTCTCATAAAATGTACCCCCAGATTGAAGAATCTTTGCCAAATTACTTACTTATGAGCAAGAAACTTTTTCCATTTTTGCGATCTCGCTAGTCCTTTTTTCAGGTAATAATTTTATTGCGACCCTTTAAAAATGTAAAATAATCTTAAAACAATAACAGATGTGGTCCATAATGCATTTTATTGTTTAGAAATATTTTAAAATATAAAACAGTAGCAGAAATTAGGAATTTCCAAAATACTAATAGTGTAGTTCGTCTCAACTAGCGGCCATTACCTAAAAGATTCTAAATTAAATGTTCAACAATACCTATCGAGATCAGTTTTCCAAAATTTAAGCGGAAATGACGATTTTTTGGCAAAAAAACTGTTTTTCTACAAAAATTCAGCCTTGTACTGCCCAAAGGAATTGATTGATCGGGATAAAACCTCATACTCAGGTTTTCCCACAAATCATTAGAATTTTGGTTGAAGTCGGTCCACTGGAACTGACAGCTTCCACACAACTTTTTTTCACGTTTTTTGCAAATATTTTGAAAGTACATCATTTACGAGAAAAACAAATAATCGTAGAACTAACAGGTTCTAAATTAAATTGTTGACCTCGTGCATGAGTGGTGTTGTGCAGATTAAATATTGTTGGTTATAAATACAGCCCAGGAATTTTTCACTAATACCGAGTGAATTTTGGCCAAAATTGGTCAACTGGAAGTGGCAGCTCCCGTAAGAGTATTTCGAGTTTTGCGGAGGATTAAGGTTGAAGATTAAAATGTTGAGAAGGGTTGGCATTATTGGTTTTCTAACATTTAAGGAGGATTAATGGTTTGTTGATTATACAAGACAATTCTTTTTTACAAATTCAGTAGGTTCAGTTTTCTGCTTAAGAAATTAAGTGTGATGTATTCGAGATCTATGTATACACTTGTCGCAACAGAAAGTCTGGTGTTGGCCACAATATACACCCTCCCCATTTTTTTGTTTAGTTTTAACAGCGAGTTCACTATCATACAGGACGAAATATTTATTTTACGACGTCGACGCTTAATTTTACTTTACATTTTTGGTTCGATACGAAACATCTGAGTCGAATAAATTAAATTTTTTTTATCATTGCGATATAGTCAGTAACTCAGTATACACCATCACGATAAAAATCCATAAATCATTCTTCTACTAAAGGATATAGCTTAACGTTGATTCAAGTGACACCGAGTGTATATTCGAACAGTATTTTTGTGGTTTTATAAACTTACCACAATAAGATTTTCAAAATATTTGCTACCAATAATAATAATCTATGGGTATACGAAATAAATGGTTATATCATTCGTAACTAACTATACGACTATATAGTTAAGAGTACAATAGACATTCTATATACTCTCGACTCGTACAATAGAATCTGCACAGATTACAAAGGGATGTTTGGTATCCATATACTTTTAAATTCTTAAGACTAAAGGATAAATGGGGAATTCTCTACAGGATTAGTGCTTCAGAGATGAAAACCAAAATAACTACACACAAATAACAGATCTAGAGAGAAGGAGTCACAAACAGACACATACAAAACCAGTATAAATAATACAATAGTATTTGTAACCATAATACAATATTTTTAAATAAAAATTATTTTATACAAATTGATCTCCTGAATTTACTTTTTTTTTTTTTTTTGTTACATAAAAATCCAGGAGGCAAAAAAGTTTCGAGAAAAGGATTATAGATAAAACCAGTGAAATGGAACGAATGAATTTTTAGACTTAGATTTCTTTCCGTATCCTGTACACACACACAGACACACACCAGCTACCTATGCGAAGGATATCAGCTACATATAGATTGAGTAGCATCAGCGTACAGGTATATACACACATTTATCCACAATATATTTTATCTACATACAATTTATGAAAACATAAACGAAAAATATGTTTTATGCAAATTCAAACAAATCATAAAAAAAGAAAAGTATTAAAAGTTTATTCTTATCCAATCCGTACTTACGTCCCCGGCATATACGGAATGGTGTAGTTTTTTGTTTGTTACGGAATTGAAAATAAGATGAAACATTTTTTTTTTTATCTTCCGTGATTGGATGAATTTATTTATTATTGGTATGCATGCAGGATAAATTGTATTGAAAAAGTTTTTATTTTGCAAAGTAAAATTTTTTTATGTTTTTCTCGGTATACCTAACACGCTGATTCAATTTAATTTTTAGATTTGTTTGCGGTTTATCCGATGGGATATAAGAATATTCTGTACATTAGTTTTATTTTTATTTTTGTATAGTCATCTGGTTGTTTGTCCTGCATTTTACTTTTTTTTTTGCTGTTTGTTTTGTAAAGACGTATAATTTAAAGGGATCCAATTTTATCGGGTATATATTTCATTCGCTTATAAGTTTATCTTTGCCAATCTTGTATTTCACTTAAAATACATTACGGTTGATACTGGGAGAAAGTTATTGTGAACATTTTTAGATAACACAACATCCATACCCGGCCAAACAGATTGTTCACGAAATCACCAGTGTCTACAAAAAAGACTTGTTTATTTGGAGCTCAGTTCCATTGCGAACACCCATTTATTTTCGGTATAACTACGGAAATGCCCGCCAAAAAACCGCAATCATTTGGACGCTTACAGTTGCTCAGGCGACCATTAAAAAATGTACACTTTGTGATACCAACCGAGATTTTTAGACGAGGTAAAATTTGCTTTCCGTAAGGAAATATACCGAAAGATGGTGGATTAATATCTTCATTTGGCGGGTCCTAAGGAAGGATAAAGCCTCTATTTATGTGGAGAAAACTCTAGTGGATCTCTCATTCTCTCACTCTCAGACTCTTTAGACAGTCACACTCAGACAGCTATAAACTGCCGAAGTGCAACAGGGAGACCGTGTAAATTTTACGGTGGTCTTCGAATAGACGACACATACTGGACCTGCCACTCCGACCCTGAGGTGCCAAGAGGATGACGGTGAGTGACAAGGCCAGCCTGCAAATATGGAACTGACACGTAATGAGAATCCCCCAAGCGAATCTAAATAAATCAAGCCTGCCTATTTTTATTTTATTTTTTTTATTTTATCTTAAACTCATAGCATTATTATCATATAATAATAATCATAAAAGTGTAAATGACAACTAGTGGATTTAATGTCCTTTAAAAGTTCGTCATTCACACTTATGTATGGTACAAATTATATGCAGCATATAGTGTCATAGTGACTAAAACTACATTACGCATAATTTACAATAAAATACAAATATATAACAATATAATTAAATTTAATTAATTAATGATGATTGGTTCTATTAATCACAAATAATCTTTAACTGATGATAGCAGATGAGATTTTATCATTCGTTTAAACATAAAAATATGTACAGCGTTGCAACGGAAACCATAAATTTGTAATTACTGAAGAAGTAAACTGTGATCTATACAATCAAAAGCTTTACGAAGATCAAGAAATAAGCCAGATATAAAGTTTTGCCTGTCAAAACTACGATAGATCAAATCAGTAATGTCTGTTAGGGCCAAATCTGTACCAGAACCTTGTCGAAACCCATACTGACGAGTATAGAAAAAATTAGATTTATTTAGAAAATCGATCATCCGGTTAGCAATAATTTTTTCTAAAATTTTCGGCGTCATTTTAGCAATTTTAAGACCATCGGGGTAAACACCGGTTTCCAAAACTACATTAAATAGATCAGCTAGTAATTGTGAAAAAATTGGCGAATAATTTTTTAGAACCACATTACGAATGTTATCGTTACCACCACCCTTTGTATTACTGAGAGTTGAAATTAAATTCGATATTTCGCTGCAAGAAGTGGGCGAAAAGAAACATGAATTATAATATTAGGCTCCATTGTGTGAAATTGATTTAAATCATCTGAGTCTGGGCTAAAACTATTTGCTGGTACAGAAGAATCAACAAAGTTAACAAAACTGCGATTAAATATATTAACAATAGCAACAAGATCATGATACTCAACATCATTAGAAATAACGGAGTCGATCCATTATTAGAGTTATTTTCCATGAAATGATTTAACTGTGTCCAGATTTCTTTTTGGCTCAAATTATTAAATAAACTGTTAAAATAACGCTTCTTTGCAAAATATTTTCCGTTTTTGATCTTCCTATTTAGCAAATCTAATTCATGTTTCAGTGCTAAATTAGTGCTGTTCCTTTTAAAACGTTTCAATGTACGGTTTTTAAGTTTAATTAAATCCCAGAGATCAAGAGTCATCCAAGGACAAACATTTGCATTTTTAATTTTTACATTTACTTCCTTCAATACGGAAAACTGTAGAACAAGTTTGTTATACATATAAAAAATCCCTTCAAGAGTAGATTCAGGATTTCTGACGTCAAATACGGTAATCATTAAAAAATATTCAAAGGACTGATTAACCTTTTTGTAATTAACGTGTCTTTTCGTTAGTGTCCGAGTAAAATATTTAGGCTTGAAGCAAAATTTTGAGAGTACAAAACTATGATCACTTATGTCGGCTTCAATGGCAAAATTCCGAACTTACTCAATATTATGAAAACTACTTACAGGTCTAGTAAAGAAAATATTTGTAACAATCATTCCATGAGAGAGCAAAGTTGCGTTATATTCTGAGATTAAGGTAATATTTTTATTAACAGGAGTGTTAATGTCACCAACTAAAATAAAATCGTGAGTAGATTTATAGTTTCGGAGAAGTTGTTCTAGAAAATCAAGAAACGATGCACTGTCTGAATTCGGAGGCCTATATATTCCGCATATCTTCGTTAGATTAAACTGCAAAAGTTGAATGCATATATACTGGAATGTTAAAGAACCGCCATCTATACTTATCCTGGTGTATGGAATGTCATTCCTAATGAACATAGCAATACCACCACCTGTTCTATCATCCCTACAAGAGAAAATACTTACTTAATCTCTAATGTTATAAGAAAATTTATTAAAACTTTGGACAAATGTTTCCGAAACAACTACAATATGTATGTCAGTTTTAAGATTCTCTATAAAAAGTAATAACTTATTTAAACGCACTTTCAAATACGGGAAATAAAACATAAACAAAAAACTAACTTTTCGTACATTTTGTATGCGAGATATCATCACGTTTGATAAAAAAAACATGAATTAAAATAATGTAAAGTTGTTTTTTTTTACATAAATCGATGACATATATAATAGATTTCAACTCATTCGAATGACGCAATCAGTAGGTTTCTCGTTTTCTTCAAATTAATAAAGAGGATATAAGGGATTTTTGCTGTACAACAACAACAATTAAAAAATATGGGAAATTGATGACGTCATAATATCGTCATTTAAAACTAATTATTAGAGAAAAATAGTAAATTAAAATTTATAAGAAAATTAGAAAGACAACAATGTGTTTTAAAAAACGAAATCAAATAGAAACGACAATATGAATGAACTATGAATACAAAAACAATGAAGAGTGCAATCATCGTAATTCAATGGTGAAGATAAAGTAAACCGTATAATATCCGAAATAAAATCGGAAGCTAAAATCCGAACACAAAATAGTTACCTACATGATACAATAATTTTCTCTTTATCAGATAAACTCACTAGAAATATATTGTCGCTAGTATACGAATTGTGGTGACACAATTGCACATTAAATAAAATGCACATTAAATAAAACAAAAGGTATGTAAATAAATGATTTTTACTTTATTAATTTTCTCTTCGGCCAAATTAATATTTTTTTTAAATGTTGTTTCATTTCGCTTATAGGCGTATGAATATATAAGAAGATAATTATTTTAGGTTACCGATTTAGTTCATTTTTTGAATTTTTCATGGTGGGTTTATCTATAAGAAGAGAAAATTATTGTATCATGGTTGCCTATTTGCTATTTGTTTACTTTAATTTAAAATAAAAATAGTAGCCGTTTGCAGTTCATCATGACTGCACGTCGTTTTTGTCCTGATTTCAGATACGAACAAAAATCGTAAATATTTGAATCGGAAAATTATCCTTCTACTAAATTATGATTCTACTAAAACCAAAGAATTAAAAAAGTATCTGTTACCTACTTTTCTCTATGAGGAACGGTTGTTGAAAAAGTATATGCGATTTGAGTAAAACAATTTACTACGATTCGAAACAAATCCAATCCAGTGTCCAAAATATTGAACTGTTGGCGCTATGATAAATATGCTACTTGAATATTTCGAGACTGATGTTGTACCACCAAAATGTTATTTAAAACTATTGGTACAAATTGTTAAATCTGGCAGGAATTAGGTGGCAAAGACGACTATCTAGCTTACCAGATCACGGTTATATTTTGGAGGTCAAAATTAGTTTAATATAGAAAAAAACGTTAATACTGATTATTACCACATTATCACTATGGTTCATTGCTAAATGCTAATGCATGTGTATTATTTACACATTCTTTCACACTAATTAAATGGTCGGCGATTGAACGTCGTAGAGGAAAGACGTGTTTTTGTCTCTCCTCTGTATAAATAAGTAAATAATTTAAATGTGTTCAAATTAAATAATTAATTAATTAATAATATGTGCATATATGAATAAATAATAATAATAATATTAATAATAATTTGTGTGTTTTAAAAGTAGTGAAAGTGTAAAGTGAAAAGTTATTCATATTGAATAGTTGTTACGACTGTATGGTCGCAACGACGATTTTTGTGTTATTTTATTCATCCCGGTTGTTGTCTTCGTTTCGCCCATCTTCTCTTATTTTTTTTATTCACCTCGGATGTGTTAGGAACGCACTTTCGACGTTTTGTTTTGTGCCCCATCGCGTGGTGGCGCAGAGGTGAGAAGGAATAGGGGAAAGATAGAACAATGCGCATCGAGTGTGTGCAAAGTAAAACGTTTTGGAAAAAATGTTTTTTCTTATATGTCTCTCTTTTATACCAACGAAAATTTGATATAAAGGAGAGACAGAGAAGAGAGATTAATTTCTTCTAAAACGTTTTACGAGTTGTGCGGTGCTCGAATTTTTTTTGTATGATGACATTAAGTTTGTGATTTTTGAGATTCGAGTTGTGATTGTCAAAGAGTCAAGTTTTTGGTGTAAAATACAGTCGAGTAATTTTTTTGGTTTGGATTGGAAGAGTAAAAAAAAATATTTTGAGTTGGTAATAATTTTTGATTTGTGAAAAATTTTGTTGTGGCAGCCATAAGTGGTATGTTGGTTTTTTGGTTGCCATATAAGAACAATAAAGTTTAATTTTTTTGATTGTGTATACTTAATAAATGCGTTTAAATAAATACCAAAATATTATTTTTTTTTTGTGTAACACATTTTGTTTCGGTTGGAGCATAAGTAATTGCGATCTATGGTTGTTGAACGATATACAATATTTGGTCGAGTGAATATTAATTTGACCACTATTATGATGGTATAATTTGGATGGCTTCGAAAATATTATAAACGGATACGGTTACTAAACTATTAATAACAAGGTGACTCAGCCAAGAGTGTGAATATTTTCGAATCGGCAGTCGACACGTTGTCTTAATAAATCAGTATTTGGTATCGGGTAAAGGCTCCGCAACGCCCGACCGCACAAGGTCGCAACGCCAGGGTAGCCAACCGGTTACCTAATTCATTTTATATTTGGTGACGGGGAGAGGCCCCGCAACGATACAGGTGGCCAACCGGCCAGTTGTTATACGGTAGTAAGTTAAACGGGATCGGCGAGGCAACGCCCAATTTATTTTGGCGGCCAATCGAGGCCAAAATATTTACCGGGCAATACAAGGCCAACCGGACCCTCGTTTTTTTTCCATTGTGTTTGGTATCGGGGAGAGGCCCCGCGACATTCGGGTAGCCAACCGGTTGCCCGTTTTTTTTATATATATTGGTATCGGAGAGAGAGGCTCCGCAACGGACGACCGCTCAAGGTCGCACCAACACCGGTACGGTAACGGCACCCAAGCCGCAACGGTCCGGGTAACGGGAGTTACCTGTGGCATGACGGCCGCGCAAGGCCGCAACAATTTGGTTTTTTTTGTAAAGGTACGATTTTTTTTTTGATTTTTGTTTTTTTTCTTTTTTCTTTTTATATCTATATATATATTTAGTTTTTTATTAAATTTTCCAATTAAATTTAAATATTATTTTGTAATCAAGCGCCGCACAGCGGGTGCACGCTCGATGCGCATTGTTCTATCTCTCTCTCGTTCTCTTTTGTAGTGGTACGGGTGGGAATTGTGTTCTTTTGGGAAGATGGTTCGCTTTGTTTTCCTTTTGTTTTCCCAATAGAAAAAACTAATTTTTTGGGTGCGGTGTGATGGGAGCGGAGGCTCCCTTTGTGTCGGTTTAGTGTTTGCGGTCCCTTGGTGCCCGCATCCAATTCCGTAACCAGGGCTCGGCCCCGTTTGAGTTCGGATGGATGCGCGCACCAAGGCACCTCTACCGGTTTATAATTTTGTTGTGTTCGTTCCTCAAGTTCCGGCCGACGAGTTTCGGCGGAACTCGGTTTTATTATTATTTGCGTTCCCTCTAACTTTCTGTATGATCACGGTGTAAGCCAGGAGCGTCATGCAAGCCTCAAACCCCACGACCTTAGCACTTCTCCCTGAGAACGTAGCCGGCAAAAATCACCGTGGAGGCCTCTGCATGCGCTTAGTGAAATCTGCAGGTTGGCAGTAGCCAGCCGGTAACAGTGGCGCCCAAATTTCGCGAATTTTAATTTTGATTTTTTTTACGATTTGTAGCTTCACTCCCTTTGGCGTGCGCGTCCAGTATCGAAACCGGTGTTTCGCATTGTTTGAATTCGCATGGACGCGCACACCAAAGCCAGTCTCCCGGTTGGCATTCCCCATCTGCGATCGCAACCAGCACGGGCTGTTTGATTGCGCGTAGATGGGGGGTGTCATCCCCTATTCTTCGGGCATCCGACTTCCGAGCTCTTTCCCATTTCCACTATGTTGTGTTCGATTGTGGTGGAGCTCGGATGTCATTTGTCTGGAGTTTAGTTTAGCTTCATTTCTTCTCTTCCCCGAAATTTCTTGACCGAAATTTGAGGAGCAACATTTTATTATTATATTATTATTTTTTCTATTATTTTATTATTTTAGCCGACATGGAGTGGGATGTCCACTCCTATCATACCATCCGTATTTTCGTTTTGGTTTAAATTTATATATGATATGTTTATTTGATTTTTTTTGATTTTTTTTTATATGCTGATATTTTTGATTTTGGTTAATTTTTGGGTTGTATTGAAAACCCTCGGGTACTTAGTACTTCAATTTATTATATTTTTCTTTTGGTTGTATTTTTGCTATTTTTGTTCTGCCTGCATACCGCTGGGTGTGTTGGTAGTTTCGGTTCCTATTATTTTTATTTTTTCCTTTCTTTTCTTATTATGTGATTTTTTCTTTGCGATTTTGCATTGTTTACTGTTTAGTTGGATTATTTACTATCAGCGTACTATTGGGTGTGTTGGTAGTTTGATTTTCGTATAATTATTCTTAGTTTTGATTATTTTTTTTGTTTATGTATTAAAATGATTTTAACGAGCCCCCCCCCAAAATAGGTTCTCATCGAAAAGCGCCATTTTCGGGGGTATCTCGTCTACATCCGTCGTTGAAAAAATTGTGGGAATACGGGCCCCACGACCCATTTATAAGGTAACCATTCCTCTTATTATTATTCGTCTACATATTATATTTCGTGTTTATATTTTTTTTATATATATAGTTATTGTGGGTGTAGTGTAAATATTTATAAATTTTCTTATTTTTGAATTAAAGTTTTTGTAATAAATAATAAATTTAATAAAGACTACGTTATTGTTCCTTGCCATACTTAATCGAGCAAGAATATTTTCTTATCCCTACATCATCCAACATGGACATAACATTTTTCGAGCAAGACGAATTGGAGCAAAGCTATATCGATGGACCATTTTTATCTGAAAGCGGACTAAATTACACAGGAGACCCGGCGGGCATCACCATCGACATGTTCCTGTTTCAGGTAGACACCATCGCTTCGTCTCGCGGATTGTCCGACCAAACATTATTATTCGAGCTACATACCATCCTGGAAGATATCGCCTTGCAGTGGTATTGGACATTCCGCAAACATAATCCGAACGCTACCTGGACAGATCTGCGAAGCGGTATCATCGAGCGTTTTGAAGACCGTCGCACCAATTACGAAATCTGGCGAACCGTCGAGGCACGCAAACAACGACCCAACGAAAGTTTCCTAGATTTCTTCGACCAAGTGTGGAGTCTAACGCTACAATGTCGTACACCGTATTCGGACGAGGAGCTCATCGAAATTTTAATGGCGAACATGAAGCCAGAATTACAGTTTCATCTCACCGATCGTCGGTTTAGCACCATAAATGAACTGATCAAAAGTTGCTCTGCTTGGGAGGAGTCTTTCAGGTTGATCAAAGCTACGGCGGACCCTGCAATCCATCCACGATCAATGAGCGTGATCAATGAGTTATCAGGCAGTCCGTATGATGCTGTTGGAGCATATGACTCTCATGAGAATTATCCCTTGACTGATGTTATACCTGATAACTCAGTATCCGCAATTCACACGGGGAGCAGGTTTCCATCGGCAGCGGCGAGACGTCCTGGAGGACAAATCTCAACAGACAACTCGAGATCAGATTATATACAGCATTCGCATTACGGTAAAAATGTCGTCACCACAACGCCAACTCAGACGGAGTGTACCGAGATCAAATCCACCTCCACTCAGACTGAGTGTACAGAGAACAAATCAACCTCAACCCAGACTGCGGATAGTAGGGAGGATAGAGCCACTCAAACCGATTCAGGAGGACGCAGCGAGCAATACGGACGCGGAAATCCGCTCCCAATCGAATCCGACGAAGAAGTAAGCTCGTCTGCCAGTAATGATTCCTTTCCCGATCCTTCTTCTCCATCCAATCCTCTTTCCCTTCCTGTCGCTCTTAAATTTTTCTATAATGCTCCATCATTGGCAAAGTTAGATCGTTTAAAACGTTCCAAGAAATACTGGAACCGTCACGTCGCAATGAGAAATGACGTGATTTCCTCCGTTCTATTCTCCGAGGGTAGTGACACTCGGCCTTACGCCCAGGTCTTAATCAATAAGATACCTTTTAAGGGTCTTCTCGACAGCGGGGCGAGTGTCAGTGTTCTCGGGAGTGGATCGGAGAAACTCATGTCAAATCCATTTGTTGAGTTTCATAACTTTCCATCCACCATAACTACCGCGAGTGGCCAAGTCCAACGAGTATTTGGTTATATAAGAGCTAACGTCGAATTTAACGGAGTTACTAAATTCATGAATTTTCATGTTGTTCCTTCTTTAGAACAACCGCTTTATTTGGGTATCGATTTTTGGAATCGTTTTGGAATTTCCCCGTATGGAATTTGCGTTAAATAATTCGGACGAATTAGGTGAAACTACCAACACACCCAAATTCCATATTTTAACATCTGATGATCGCCGTAAATTGGATCTCATTCGCGAATATTTTCCGAGCAGCGATATATTAGGTTTGGGCCGCACATCCCTCATCACTCATATGATCGATGTCGGTTCCGCAAAACCAGTCAAACAACGTTTTTATTCCGTGTCCCCAGCTATCCAGAAACTCATGTATGCCGAGTTGGATAGGATGCTGTCTTTGGGGGTCATCGAGGAGTCACAAAGTTCCTGGTGTTCACCGGTCACGTTGGTGCGTAAGGCCAATGGGAAAGTTCGTCTGTGCTTGGATGCTAGAGAACTGAACAAGGCAACCGTCAAGGATGCGTATCCGCTGCCCATAATCAACGGATTGTTGGGTCGTTTGGGACACATCCGATTCATTTCGGCGATTGATTTGAAGGATGCCTTTTGGCAGATCCCACTCGACCCAGCATCCCGCGATAAAACGGCGTTTATGGTTCCTGGACGGCCTTTGTATCAGTTCAAGGTGATGCCGTTTGGCTTATGCAACGCACCACAGACGCTTTGTCGCTTGATGCACCGCGTGATCCCGTACCAACTGCATGATAAGGTCTTTGTGTACCTCGATGACCTTCTGGTCACATCCTCCACTCTGGCTGAACATTTCGATTTGCTACAACAGGTTGCTGGATATCTGAAGGACGCTGGTTTAACAATCAATTTGACCAAAAATAAGTTTGTGTTGAAAGAAGTAGACTATTTAGGTTATATTGTGGGTGATGGCTGCCTCCTTACAAACCCAGATAAATGTAAAGCTATTCTGGAGTACCCTATTCCGAAAACGACGAAACAGATTAGACGTTTTCTGGGAATGTGCGGATGGTACCGTCGCTTCATTCCAAATTTCGCCTCCTTAGCTTCTTCTCTCACCGATCTTACTGGTAAAAATACTAAAGTATGTTGGTCTGCAGCTGCTGATTCTTCTTTTAATGCTCTCAAAACCACCTTGTCAACTGCCCCAGTTTTGACGCATCCTGATTATACAAAACCCTTTTTTATTCAGTGTGATGCCAGTGCCGTTGGGGTCGGTAGTGTCTTATTTCAGGTGGAGGCCGAGGGGGTGGAGCGGCCCATTGAGTTTTATTCCCATAAGCTCAATGCGGCGCAGCGAAACTACTCGGTGACCGAGCTGGAATGCTACGCTGCCATCCTCAGCGTGCGAAAGTTCCGTCCCTACGTGGAAGGCTATCCGTTCGTCATTTATACTGACCATTCCAGTTTGCGCTGGTTAATGAGTCAAAAAGACCTCTCCGGACGTTTGGCGAGATGGAGTCTTAAACTCCAAGCGCTGGATTTTCAAATTGGATACCGAAAAGGTTCAGTTAACGTTGTACCTGATGCGCTGTCTCGAGCTTTTTCGGATGAATCCGCTCCTTGTGAGGATGATTCCGAAAGTAAGAGCACGCCTGATCTTGGTGTTCAATTTGAAGATTCAGTCTTGTCGAGTACAAATATCGACCCTTCCGTGGATGCGTTAGTACCTTCGTCAGTCCCCATTTTACACGTTGATCAAAATTCGGTTGCGTTCCAAGATCCAGATTACGTCGATCAGATCGCGAAAATTCGTTCATTAAAAAATTGTTCGCACAACTACAAGATCCAGGATGATAAACAATTAATATCCCCTTCATTCGGTTTTAAATATACGGATACCGACCTTTCGAACTGGAAATTAGTTATTCCGAATAGCTTGACCCAATCACTAATCGAACAGGCTCACGTACCTCCCACTTCAGCACATTTAGGCGGCAGCAAAACTCTCGAACGCCTTCAGCGTCAATTTTACTGGCCTCAAATGGCAAAACAAGTTAAACAATACGTTGCTAGCTGCACTAAATGTGAAATGAACAAAGCTGTTAATTTCTCTACACAACCAGCCATGGTAGCTCAGGTTACGTCAACTCGCCCGTTTCAAAAACTATATGTCGATTTTTTGGGTCCGTATCCACGTTCGAAACTCGGAAATACCTGTATCGTTATCGTTCTGGATCATTATTCGAAATTTGTAGTTGTCAAACCCTTACGCGAAGCATCTGCCTCTTTATTGTGTCGATTTTTGGAAAATGAGGTATTCCTTTTATTCTCCGTACCCGAAATTATTACCTCCGATAATGGGAAGCAGTTCACCTCGAATCTATTTAAAGACCTGTTAGCTAAATACGGTGTATCCCATTTACGTACGCCGGTGTACTCACCCCAAAGCAACGCATCCGAGCGTGTCAATAGAACTTTGATTGCCAGCATTCGTTCATATTTGAGCGATCACGATCATAATTTGTGGGACAAAAATTTGCAAGAAATCGCGGCTGCTTTACGTAATGCCATACACGATTCGATACATTACTCCCCTCATTATGTCGTGTTCGGTCAGCATATGTCGATGCATGGTACGGATTACTCACTGCGAAGATTACTCGATGAACATGATCCCAGCGAAGTCCAAGTATGGGCTAAGCCAGATCGAGTAAACCTCCTAAAGGATCGCATAACACATTATTTACGCGTGGCACACGAAAAGGGGGCTCAGCACTATAATTTACGTAGTGCTAAGCGCAATTTTCGAGTCGGACAACCCGTTTTCATTCGTTCGTTTGTTTTGAGTGATGCCCCGAATAAATTTTCTGCTAAATTGGCTGGTAAATTTAAACTCGCGGTTATTACCAGTAAAGTCGGACAAGTGGCGTACGCGGTAGAAGATTTGAATGGCAAATCATTGGGCACGTATCATGTAAAAGATATCCGCACATGACGTATGTTTTCCTCGATCGCAATATTTGTTTGTCGCGGTACAATGGGTGTACATTTCAATTAAATTGTTTTTCTTTTCGTATTGTTGTATTTTAGGCCCGGCTTATGAGACATCTCAGGGTGTGGGACGTTCCCACGTTTGTTACGACTGTATGGTCGCAACGACGATTTTTGTGTTATTTTATTCACCCCGGTTGTTGTCTTCGTTTCGCCCATCTTCTCTTATTTTTTTTATTCACCTCGGATGTGTTAGGAACGCACTTTCGACGTTTTGTTTTGTGCCCCATCGCGTGGTGGCGCAGAGGTGAGAAGGAATAGGGGAAAGAGAGAACAATGCGCATCGAGTGTGTGCAAAGTAAAACGTTTTGGAAAAAATGTTTTTTTCTTATATGTCTCTCTTTTATACCAACGAAAATTTGATATAAAGGAGAGACAGAGAAGAGAGATTAATTTCTTCTAAAACGTTTTACGAGTTGTGCGGTGCTCGAATTTTTTTTGTATGATGACATTAAGTTGGTGATTTTTGAGATTCGAGTTGTGATTGTCAAAGAGTCAAGTTTTTGGTGTAAAATACAATCGAGTAATTTTTTGGTTTGGATTGGAAGAGTAAAAAAAAAATATTTTGAGTTGGTAATAATTTTTGATTTGTGAAAAATTTTGTTGTGGCAGCCATAAGTGGTATGTTGGTTTTTTGGTTGCCATATAAGAAAAATAAAGTTTAATTTTTTTGATTGTGTATACTTAATAAATGCGTTTAAATAAATACCAAAATATTATTTTTTTTTTGTGTAACACATTTTGTTTTGGTTGGAGCATAAGTAATTGCGATCTATGGTTGTTGAACGATATACAATATTTGGTCGAGTGAATATTAATTTGACCACTATTATGATGGTATAATTTGGATGGCTTCGAAAATATTATAAACGGATACGGTTACTAAACTATTAATAACAAGGTGACTCAGCCAAGAGTGTGCATATTTTCGAATCGGCAGTCGACACGTTGTCTTAATAAATCAGTATTTGGTATCGGGTAAAGGCTCCGCAACGCCCGACCGCACAAGGTCGCAACGCCAGGGTAGCCAACCGGTTACCTAATTCATTTTATATTTGGTGACGGGGAGAGGCCCCGCAACGATACAGGTGGCCAACCGGCCAGTTGTTATATGGTAGTAAGTTAAACGGGATCGGCGAGGCAACGCCCAATTTATTTTGGCGGCCAATCGAGGCCAAAATATTTACCGGGCAATACAAGGCCAACCGGACCCTCGTTTTTTTTCCATTGTGTTTGGTATCGGGGAGAGGCCCCGCGACATTCGGGTAGCCAACCGGTTGCCCGTTTCTTTTATATATATTGGTATCGGAGAGAGAGGCTCCGCAACGGACGACCGCTCAAGGTCGCACCAACACCGGTACGGTAACGGCACCCAAGCCGCAACGGTCCTCGTAACGGGAGTTACCTGTGGCATGACGGCCGCGCAAGGCCGCAACAATTTGGTTTTTTTTGTAAAGGTACGATTTTTTTTTGATTTTTGTTTTTTTTATTTTTTCTTTTTATATCTATATATATATTTAGTTTTTTATTAAATTTTCCAATTAAATTTAAATATTATTTTGTAATCAAGCGCCGCACAGCGGGTGCACGCTCGATGCGCATTGTTCTATCTCTCTCTTGTTCTCTTTTGTAGTGGTACGGGTGGGAGCAAGTTTACACAAAATAATAATAATAATAATAATAAGTATAACATATAATAAAACCTTTGACCTTAAATCTTTCTCGCATTTTAATTTTCATCCATAGAAAAATTGATAAGAATTATTTATTTAAAAATTAAAAAAAAAAAAATAAAAAGAATTAAATGAATAGACAAATTTTCAAAACAAAGTGAATTGGGAAACTTTTGTTCAAAAAAATTTTTATAGGGAAAAATATTTTCACATTTAACTTTGTTTCGAAAATATTTACACCAAACATGTTCCCTTAGTAGGCCAGAAAAATACTATTTAGATAAAAATGCTATGAAAATATTTTTCCCCTTTCCCTATTCCCATGGGAAAGCCAGAATAACTGGTGAACTTATTTCTACAACTGAATATGGACAGAGCCAACGTGAATCGAGTTTGGAATTTCCACCATCATTTTTTAAAAACACTTTATCGCCGGTTTCAAATAGCTTGTATGACGTATTTTGATCATAGTATTGTTTTGACTTTTCTTTACATTTTACAAGTTTATCATGAGCTATTTTGAAAGAATTCTGAAGTTTAAATTTTAGATCATAAAAATAATCGTCGTAATTGTATAGAAGATCTACATTTTTAGAAATGGAATCTGGAATATTGGGTTTCATATGGCATGTAATCTGTGGCTGTATGTGGGGTGATGTTGTAAGAAAACGTAGCAAATTGCAACCAAAAGTCCCAATCTAGGCTATCATTTTCAACGTAATTCCGTAAGTATTCAATCTTAAATAAAGTTTTATTACTTCGTTCAAGTGCCCCATTTGTTTGTGGATGATAGGCACTACTATTAAATTTTTGAATCTTCAAAAGTTTGCATATGTGTTTGAACAGTTTTCCCATAAAATTTGAACCTTGATCTGTTAAAATTGAAAAAGGAGATCCAAGGGTACAAATAAAATTTTGGACGAAAGCTTTAGCAACTGTTTCAGCCTCTTGATCAGGCAAGGGAATGGCAAAACTCAACTTTGTTAAGTCACATTGCATTGTGAGAATATATTTGTTGCTTTTATGTGATGTTGAAAGTGGTCCAACAATATCTAGAAAAAAAATTTCGAAGCCTCTTGAAGACGTAGTTGTAATTTTCATAGGGATATTTTTATTTACCAAGCTTTTGTTCTTTTGACAAAATGCACAATTTCGGATATAATTTTCTATTTTTGCGAACATTCTTGGAAAATAATAAAAGTTGTGTAATCTTTTAAATGTTCGGTATATTGATGAGCTCCTAAAGGTCCATCATGGTATTCCTTGATTATTGTGTTGATATCGTCTTCATTTGATAAGAAAATAATTGTATTTTTATTCTCAATATTGGAGGAAGAAGTACTATTAGAAATTGGTAAACTTGCATCAGTGACAGAATTTGATGCTTGTAAATTTGAAAAACTTGATGAATTTGGAGAAATTTCAGTGTTAGAATTTTTACAACCTGAATTTAAAGAACTGTCCTGTTGAGAAAATTGTTTAGGCATTTTTGATTTTGAACGGGTTACCACATTGCATTGAAGATTATCCGGAACGATTCGACTTAAAGCATCAGCGTTGCTATTTAGCTTTCCTAGTTTGTGAACAATAGTATAATCATACTCATCTAACCTTATTTGCCATCTTGTCAATCTCGATGATGGATTTTTGATATTGCACAGCCAAATTAAGGGTTTATGGTCACTAACAACTTTGAATTTTCTACCATAAAGATATGGCCTATAGTGATCTGTTGCCCAGATTATAGCAAGAAGCTCCTTTTCTATGGCTGAATAATTTTTTTCAGCACTGTTCAAAACCCGACTAGCATATGCGATAGGCAAATCGGCTCCGTTTGACTCTTGAGACAAGACCGAACTTATCGCAACGTCACCAGCGTCACAGTTTAGCACAAATTCTTTTGTAAAATCCGGAAATTGTGGAATAGGTGGATTTATTAAAAAATGTTTCGTTTTCGAAAAAGCTTCGTCGCAAAAAGCATCCCATACGAAATTTGTATTTTTCTTTAGAAGGCTCGTCAACGGTTTTGCTATGTTTGAAAAATTTGGACAAAACTTCCTATAATATCCAATAAGACCAAGGAATGTTTTTATCTCACGAGTGTTTTTTGGAGTTGGATAATTTTGTACTGCCTCGATTTTAGTTGGGTCAGGTTTAATGCCAGATTTAGTTATAATATGTCCTAAATAATATATTACTTTGCATAGAAACTGACATTTTTCGGGATTAATTTTTAAGTTGTATTGTCGAAGACATGAAAATACATCGTTTAAGTTTTGATTATGATCTGCTAAATTTCTGCCGTATATCACAAAGTCATCCAGGTCATCAGCCTTTGAAAAGTATGTACTTGGAGCATTACGCAGCCCCATACTCATACGAGTAAACTGGTAATGTCCTGTTTCTGTGCTCAAGGCAGTTTTTTCACAATTTTTTAAATCGATTGGAACGTGGTGGTATCCATGAGCAAGATCAATGGTTGAAAAATAATGGGAACGACCTAATTTGTCCAAAATATCCGTGATGTTTGGTAATGGAAACACTTCAGGAATTGTGATATCATTAAGCTTTCTGTAATCAATGACAATGCGTCATTTTTTTTTCATTTATTTTGGATTTCTTAGGAACACACAATAAAGGGAAATTCCAAGGAGATTTGGAATCTTCAATTATATTATCGGCTTTCATTTCACTTACTTGTTTATTAATTTCATTTTTAACAGAATGAGGCAATCGATATGGTTTGCAAAATATTGGATTTGAATGTGGATGTGTATTGATTTGATGAGAAGTTACATCTGTTACTGACAACTTATCCCCATCAAGGAAAAAAACATCATTACATTTATTTTGAAGCCCTCCGGAGGGCCTTCATATGATATGATTTAAATGGCGTTATGTAGTGGGTCCTCTTTGAAAAGGTTGGTTGTACAGTTGGTCCTCCCACCCAAATATTTTAAAATACTTTTTTGTTTTAAATATATAAATATTTATGGCTTAACATTTTTAATATAAATTCCCTTGACATTAAAAATGAAAACTTTTCATTGCCGCTATTTTAAATTTTAACTCTACTCAATTCCATTAGTTTCATCGAGTTCAAAATAATTTAACGAAAACTCAACTTTACTCTATTTCCATGAACGATAACTCCAACTCAAGCCACTTTCGACTCTGCATGGAAACAAGATAACTTACAGGGCGGAATGAAAATTTCTAGCTCTAATTTCTTGCAAATGCACCAGGCGCGAGAAAATAAACCATATTGTAATGTGAAAATGGTTTAAGTTATAGGAAACTAGCTCCGCGGAAATTTTGTGTAGAAATTCTGCAATAATAGGAAATATGACCTTCGTAACAAATTATGAATTAGCTGTGTACATTCAGGACAGAATAACCAGATTCAATTTCTAGTAAATGATAGTCATTTCAAACAACTCAACCAATGACACCAAACATATGAAATTGAAGAATTATTTTGCACTAAAGAACAAAAAACCAATTAAAGATATTTTAGTTATTCATTTTTTTAAAATAAAATTAATATTTAGTTAAATTATACAGAAATTTGAACAAATTTATTTATACCCCTGGAAAAGGGTATTTATATAACGGAGGCCAACCGTTCTCTTCCTCAAGAGCAGCATTGGGTTTTTCTGGATTATCGTCGACGAACTTTGGAAAACTTCCAATCTCTGCTAATGGCAATATTATGTATATTATTATCAGAAATAATAGAAACATAACAGAATTGATGTATCCAAAAACGGTACAGTTAAAGTTTATGTTGAACATGCTAGAAGTCAATGTTATTAAAATGACGTATTTTACGTGCACACTCCTTTAAAAATAAATACAAAATAATAAATGATTACTTACATAAAATACTGGCCTGTTTAGGCGAGTTTTATTTCAACACATACAGGTGTATGTACTTTAAACTGTACTAGTCAAAATTATTTACAACCAATTATTTTTTAACCGCCCAATAAATTCCATCCGAATGGAAATTAATTTCAAATAAAGGTCGCGATGCTAAACTCTAGAAACATAATTAACTGAAAGTGCACAAACGAAAATTATTAACGCAGACAGTTTCTTTGCTATCCGAGCCGAAGAAATATTTTAGAGCCTATAAATATATTATTCAAAACACTCTGGGCCAAAAAACGGTTTATACAACCTAGCCTTACAAATAAATGACGCCTTCGAATTGTATTGCGATAATTCCTGACAAACATAAAATTTTATCCTGGAGTAACTTCATCACCCAGTGTATCCGTTAATATAGAAAATGGAGAAATATACCTCAAACCAATAATCCTCCATGGAAATCTAATAATACCCGAGGCTATCTACCAAAGTATCAACCATTACGTCTAAGTCGAGGCAGTAAATTATATCAATCAAAGACATACGTTTATAACAGGACATCCGATCGAAAGTGCAATAGGCATAGGCAATATAACCGATATATTGAGCAAACTCGGTAAGTGTATATATATTTCACTACCTTGGACTTAGCATTTCGATTTCACCAATTCGAAGTTAACCCAATGAAAATACCAAACACACCCTTTACAGCCGATTTTGGCCACTATGAATACATTTGTTTGTATGTATTCTGGATTGAAGAATGTACCGAGTACTAAGTACCGAGAGTAATAGACAATGTACTTGAGGAAATACAAGGAAAAACCTGTCTATGCTAGATGGACGACATCATGTTCTCCACGTCGCTCCATTAACACATTAAAAACCTAAATAAAATGTTCTCCAAATTACAAGTAGCCAATTTAAAAATACACTTGACAACGATCATATTGTCACACTTCATCGATTTTCACAGGACATTATTTTTTGAAAGCCTGATATATTTGCTTTAAAATGAAAATATTTTAATGAAAATTAGTACAGTATTTCACTGATGTTAGATAGTACTGGATTTCTGGCTCGGACGCTCCGTTTTAGCTCCTCCCATATATGCTCAATTTGATTCATGTCTAGACTGACGGCTGGCCACTTAGGACGATAAATCCTCCAAGTCCTTCTTGAAATAAAACAATAACTTGTGCAGCTTTTTCTGGAGTAGCATCCATGATTTTGACGAAACAACGAATAAAATAGGTTTAGATTTTTTCAGATCAACGTCTGCTAAGTGACTAATGGTAAATATTGGTCAACGTGGTATTATTGGTATTATTACAGGTGATTGGAACACGCCAATTATTATCACCGTAACATCATATTTTGCTACGATTGCAAAAGTAAAGCCAGTGCACCCACCAGCTCCGGCTTCAAGCCCCATTTCCTTCCAATGACGTTTTTACAAGAGTAGAGCGCCACAGTGACCTTTTTTACTCTTTCTATCGTGTTAAGTTTCCAACTGAGTTTAATGTCTACAAGAATCCCTAGAAATCTTGCCTTATCAGTAAGGACCAGGATAGTACCATTCAGGCTTAAAAACCATTGCCGGAATTTTATACCTCCTAGTAAAAAAGACCAGTTCTCTTTTAGATGGGCTAATCCCCAATCCACATCTGCTGGATCCGCAGTTATTGATAACGCATTTTGCATCACATCCCTGACTGTACCCCGGTGCTTAAACGAGACAGCTATCGCTACGTCATCGGCATAAACAACTACACCTATTCCTTCTCCCTCCAGTTCCAATAGTAGTCCATTGATTACTACATTCCAGAGAAGGGGAGAGTGGACACCTTTCTGGGGAGTTTTTGATCAACAATTGAATTTAATTACTTCAGAAAAAATAGAAAAATCAAAACAATTGTTTTGACCTGGTTTGAAAATAATACGTAGAACGAGAAACTGTCTGTTTTATGAAATTTATAGCAACATACAATTTGACATGAAAAATACAAGAAAAATTTTGTTTACTGCCATAAATTAATATATAAACACTGTTTATTCGAAAAACGGGCCTTTAATATTTTAATTCTCACGGTTATTATTTTAATGAGCGCAAGTTAAACAATCAATGAAAAGTAATAAATAGTGCACAAAACATGAACTTGCTATCTTTAGAGGTATATCCTCTATTCGGTAGCAAGTTGTCTATAAGACTGCATCCTTGGAAAATGCGTGGCACCATAGTAACCATTTTTCGGATTGCAAATAGATAATGTGCAACCATATGATGGATATCATCCTCCCAATTTTGTTGAAGCAACACGATTGATATGGCCGATTTATACAAATAATTATGGAAAAGTCAAAAAGTTTCTAAATAGTCATGCTTGTTCCTCGTTTTTGTGATTGAGAAATAAATTCTCAATTTGAGAAATAATTTCTCCATTTGAGAATTAATTTCTTGATTTGAGAACAAATTCTCAATTTGAGAAAAAATTCTTGATTTCCATTAACACGAATATTTTCTATTGGTTTTTGTTCCTACATACATTTTAGAGATGTTTTATAATTAGCCAAGCAAATTCTAAGCACAGCAAACTATCATAAATAAATAAACAATATAAATCATTAATTTTTTCTTCAAATTTATTAGAAATATTATTATTGTTCACCGGTAAAAATGAATAATTTAAAAAAAATCTCATCTTTACCGAAGAAATCGAATTCATTACTTTGCACGTATCATATATAATATTAGCCGGGTTCCATTGGCATTAGCAAAGCACTCGTAAGTAGTTTTAGCTACGCACAGCTTCTGAAGCAAATATTTTGTTTTCTTGTGTTTAGGCTAATGGAAGCAATTATAATAGTATCTAATTTTTGATAGTGTGGTATTGTATTTGTCTGAAATAATCAAATCATTGTAACACTTTTCATTCAGAAATCATATAATTGTAATTAACGAATTGACTAAGTTTGTTATATATAGTTCCTTTATTTGAAAAATCTTGACTCGCAAAGACCAGACAACCAGACAAAGTTTTTTTATCTAAATATAAAGTTAATTCATAGAATTGTATGTGTTTTTGTAACAAAATCCTCCTTTAGAGCTCAATGATATTAATTTATAATTGTTTTGTCTTGCTCGATTTCTCATATTATTTTAATACCAACTGTAATAGGTGTTAGAGGTGCTACAAAAAGATCAAGCAGATTTACCATTAGCTCGCGTGGTTTCGAACACAATCTTTGTTCGAAACAATACCACAACAGAGATTTACAAAAATACTCGATTTTCATCTGTTGAAAAACTCATGAAGTATAACAAAATGATTATAGCCTTTTAGCATGTAGTGTCCCATCGAAAGAAATTAAAAGGCAAACATTTACCATAGCCTTATTTTGTTGAGAACTAAATAGTTAGAGATCACTTGTCGAATTAGAAGAATTTGTATCTGAATTTATCATAGCAAAAAAAAACGTTTCATCATAGTTGGCTTTATTTCCAATAGTAATTATGATTCAAATTCGATTTATATAAACCTTAATTTTTTTTATTTATATAAAGCAAACTCAAATTTTATTACTATACTGTTAAATACGCCAACTAGCCATGCTATTTTACCATTGCTGTGTAGCTAGCAATGCTAGTATACAAAAAAGGCTGAATGTACCCTACTGCTACTTGTATCTAAAAATATTTTATTATTTAACTTTTTTGTGCAATTGAATTTTTTCGAAAAAATTATAACCCTGAAATGGATAAAAGACAAAAAGCTTCAAACTGGACATATAACGAAGTAGTATCGCTTCTCAATATTATGGTCGACAAAAAAGCAATGCAATTAATAAATATTTGTATATAATCATTACGCTGTGGCGTAGGTATTTGAAATTTCGAACGCGATGCGAGGGTAAATCCCTTAAGAATATAGACCCTACAAATACCAGTAATTTTGAAGAACTCCTTTGATATTTTTTCAGCTTCTAGTAATTTTGGCATTTTAATATGTAAATGTGTTAAATCTTTATTATTGCTATTACTGTTTCATGGAAGAATTTGTGTACAGTAACTTTCCCAATTCCAAAAACATTTCCAGTTACCTGGTATTCGCTACAACTTTTTAATTTATATAGGTAAACAGCAACTGTTTTTCTTCAAAGTAGCTCGCTTCTGTAAGTGCGTTGTTTATGTACTTAAACTTACTCGAAGAAATCCGAAATTTTTTTCTTTCCTACTTTAAGGGCACGATAATGAGCCTTTAACAATTGTTTTTTCCTAAACGATTGAATCCAATTTTTTATAATAAATCTAAAAGCATTATATTTGTTATAGAACATAGATATATAATAAATCAACAATAAAATTAAATAATTATACCTCCTTTTTGACGTATTCGAAATATTTTGTTTCTGGATTGCTGCATTTCTTCTTATTTTAAACGCAATAATAATATACATTATAAAGAATTTTCGTTCATACTCATATTTATGTTTTTGATCAACAATAGAATTTAATTGTTTCAGAAAAAATAGATAAAATCAAAACGATTGTTTTGACCTGGTTTGAAAATAATACGTAGAACGAGAAATTGTCTGTTTTTAACATTTATAGCAACATACGGTATGAACGCAAGCTAAATAATATTGACAATGGTGGCATTGCTATTTTAGCTGTGGTAGAAAAGCAGCATATGATGAACAATTTTTGTTTACTGTGATAAATTAGTATATAAACACTGAAAACGGGCCTATAGAATTAAATATTTTAATTCTATATCCTCTATGCGGTAGCAAGTTGCCTATAAGACTGCATCCTCGGAAAATGCGTGGCAAACTTTTCGTATGTTTCTACTCTAAAATCGCAAAACAATTATGTTAAGGCATTCAAAATAATAACCTACAATTTAAGTATGGGTCACATCCCATAATATTATGTAGATACATATTTATAATTTATAATTGCTAATATATACTTTTGAATATTATTTATACATTATTGAATTATATTTTATTTTACTCATAATATTACATAAACATTGTTAGTATATAGTACTCATACAAATAATTTGTTATATATATTATTATGTATCTAAATTGTAACAAATATTAGGCATAAGGAAATTGTATATAAATAGAATTGTATGTACATATATACATTAACAAGAATACATAAGTAGTCAATGTATATTCAATTATAAATGTATGTGCTTACCAAATTCTATGTACTTATCTTATATACAATCGATAAGCTTCTTGTTTTGAATTTATTAAAAAATATGATTAATATTGTAAATTTGGTGCAATAAAGATCGTTTGTTTATACAACAAACTAAATTCTTCGATATAAAATTATAATAATTTAAATAATAAACATCATAATTATATTATATTATAAAATTAAATATATTAAATAAAATAAACTAAAACTTATAATAAATCATTACGTCTTCGAGTTATAAGTTTCTTCGAGTGTTTTTCTTAAATGGAACAGTTGGTTAAAATTAAAATTCTTCGAACAACTATTACCAAATTATAAATTTAAAAAATATGTAAATTCATACGACAAAACAAATCTTGTAACCATTTTTCGGGTTGCAAATAGATAATGTGCGACCATATAGAGAATGAGGTATATCATTCTCCCAATTCTCACAAATAATAATAGAAAAGTCAAAAATTACTAAATAATCATGCTAGTTACTCATTTTTATAATTGATAAATAAATTCTCAATTTGAGAAATAATTTCTCCATTTGAGAATTAATTTCTTGATTTAAGAATAAATTCTCAATTTGAGAAAAAAAAATCTTGATTTCCATTAACACGAATATTTTCTATTGGATTTTGCTCCTACATACGTTTTAGAGGTGTTTTAAGCTATTTGCCTTATACTTATACCCACCACTTACACAACATTTTCGGTTTTTCATTTAAATGCCACATAAAGTGATATTTTTACGATGTTAATAAACAACTAGCACAATTACCTGTTCTCATTTTTTTTTTTTAAAAAGGAAGTATTAATTGTCCAGTGGATTTAATGTCCTTTGAAGGTCAATTAATACCCCCCTTTCATTCACGCACAGACCACCCATTCACACAATTACAGTATACCACCTGCACATTGCAAGCTCCTTGTCCAACCTGTAAACTGACATGGACGGTGGGTCGGCGCTGAATTCTGCACTCCAACAGAGGGTCTTAGTTGTGTTTATTAACATCATCGATCGTAATCGATGAGGAAAATTCGATTTAAATACAAAGTTATTTTGTTGAATTTTATATGCTTTTTAACCCTTTAACTGTTTACTTTTTTTTCGAAAAACGTTTTCTCCCTGCTTAATTATTTTTCAGCGAAGACAATATAATCTATTGCGAATTAAAATAAATAAAGTTACCAGAGTAACGAAAATTCTAAAATGTATATTTTTAAATGATCTATATTTGACCTTCTTCAGGAAAAAAAATAAAACTGATTCGTTGAATAATAATACGAATGTAATATTTTTTATCTTTAAACTTTTTTTATCTTCGTGACGAGTATACTCGACATTATGCGAAAATTTTTCGTTTTGCTTACATAAACAGTTAATGGGTTAACAAAGTTATTGCCATTATTAGTTGCTTGATTTTTTCAAATTCACAAAATCAAATTAGCTATATGCCTTTGTGTGTAAGCATATTAGAAGCATTTTTCAGGAATGGTCATTATTATCTTCGAATTAATTAACAAATATATCGTATAGGTGGGATTTTAGTCTTAAATTTGCTTAATTATGAATTATTGAGGCTGAAGATCAGAAAAATAGCTATTGTAACCCATAAATTAAGCAGTACTTAGAGTTTGTGAATCACCACACAAAGTTTCTATTTAAAATTATTTATGTGATAGAACAGGAGTTCATTCGCAATTGTAAAGAAAATGATGCAAATTTTCATTCGGGACTGCGAGACGTTTAAATAAAATGATATAGCACACTAGATTAAAATTCACTGCTAATAGTACTAAATTATAAATTAACTCTAAACATTTTTTACAAAACAAACATTATGCTAATTATAATTTTATAACACTAGCAATTACGAAAATTAAAAAAAAAATCGAAAATAATTAATTAAAAATAATATAAAATAAAATGTTTGGAGAATAAAATTAAATATAAAAAAATTTAATTAATTATTTTGATGAAAAATTTAATATATTTAATGTAAATGATGAATCGATGGTTTTCACAGTAAATAAATGTTGGTTTGGCAGTGGATGATGAGATTATGAGATATTACTATATTCATTTAGAGAGATGAATGTATAAAATCCAATTAATCCGTAATTTCTATCTGGTCATACAGGCGAACCCAAGTAAAATTTAAATAATTCACCAATTCATAAAAATGCAAATTTCAAAATGTAATTATTTCAAAATAATACTATGTATCCATAATGTACCAAGGTAAGCACAGTATGTATATACGGGGATCGAGATTTCTGTATATTGATTGCATATCTTACAATATGTAATTTAAAAATAAATTTGTCCCGGTAACATTTCTATAGAACAACAAATTATAATCAAAATATTAATATATTCAGATGTACCCAGATATGTTTATCTAAATAAACTAATCATATAGAGAGTAACAACTGTACTGATTATATTATGTGAGTGTGCAGATATATCTATATATATCCAGAAAATCTCTAAGCACTAATTACACAAATTATTTAAACATAAATATAATGAATTCGGGTAGAAGACTGTGGGGTGGGGGGTGAAAAGTAACAATGAAAATGTATTTTGTTTGTGCATATTAGGAAAAATTTGATTATGAAAATGTTTGTAATTATTTTTGTGTTCAAATTTATCATTTTACAAAATTCTATGTCGCAACTAAATAATGCCAAAAAATTCAAAAAAAAAAATTCTAAACTATTTTTAAATTTAAATTTATGTATAATATTATAATATCTCTACATCATAATATTATGCATCTACATATCCATACAAACAAGTAAAAAAATTCAATTTCCAATTGAAATTCCATTAAAATTTTGGTATATCTGTATACGTAAGCGTATATAGGCAGAGGAGGCCTACTCGCAAAACTGGCGTGTATCCACCACCGTCGTATGCATGCATTACATCCAATTTGTTAAATTAAATAATTTTCCATAAATTTTTATGTTTAAAAAAAAAAAAAGTAACATAAAATAAAATCTGTAAAATTAAAATGCGTTATCATATAATACATAAAATAACATTTTATAGAATTTTATGTATACAAACGTGTAATAAAATAATGTATGTTGTGTACATACAATATAAATATGCATGCTGTTGTAATGTAATAATAATTTAGACAATTTTTTTTATTTTTGGCGCAATTCATTTTTATTTTCAAGGCAATGGTGTGTGATTAATCGATAAAATAATAAACCTCATCTGTTAGACGGTTGTATAGAGTAAACAAATTCATAATATGTATTCAGAACATTGGGTTCTTTATGATGTCTTATTGTATGTCAATCAAAAATGCTACAAAATTGTATGGATTAGGGCAGCTAGACATCCTGATACGATTAGTAATTACAATATTTTCCAACTTTAGAGAGCGTACAAAAAATTTAAATAAGCAAGTTTACAAACACCTGTCGTGAAATATGGTTGAGATAAACACATCGAAAGTGGTATAAAATTGATGAAGTTTAATATACTGTAAAAGAAAGTTTAATGTTTAAGAAAGCAATAAAATCGTTCATGGATTTTACGCGTATTTTGAATATTTTCTTGGATTTTATTGTTATAGATTTATGAGAATCAACTCGTACTTATTTCATGTTGGTTGCATTCCTCCTTAGAACTAGTAGTGGAGTCGGTCCGTGGACGTTGTGTTTTAAAAAAAATCTGCAGTGTGTATGTGGTGTAGTGCAGGCTAAATATCTGTAGCTTCTTTACAGCCTAGACAGACCTTCTGATAAAGATGAAACTTCATACTGCAGTTTCTCTCATAAATTGGGAGTTTTCAGTGAATTCGGTTCAAATGTAACAACGATCAGGAGGGTAATAATTGACCCCAAGTTGTGAGTTGTGGAAGTCAATGAACCAATACAAGGAATTAGAGAAGTAATAATAGGGAAAGCCGTAGTAATACCAAATAACGACGATAGAGTTCCAGTTAGAGCTTTATATCTCTAAAGAAAAACAATCAAGAATGCGAGAATCATAAGAAAATGTGACGAGGTAAGTACCATATAGTGAAATGCGAACAGAAAAATCCAATGAGCAAAGTTAACACAGCAAAACAAACACCGAAGAAAAATAAAGCGCAGTGATTACTAGAACGATACATGTCCATTTTATGTAGTACACCAGCAAATAATGGTTTCCATTATGTTAAAACTTAGAACTGTCACTGGAACTGAGACATCAATTCGCCAAGCACCTAGAAGACTGATTGCCTTTGGCAAAATGATTAAGGACATGCGAGCGGTAGGTGTTATCGAGCAGTGTTTGGAGCGGCAAGGTAGTGTTGGTCAAGGTAGGTTCAACTAAACACATTCACAGTCATAATAAAAGACAATCCATTGTGCTAATTGTGTCATAGGTAGTTTCGCTGTAGAGGGTATGGTTTCGGCTGGAATTATAAGGTTTCTACAGAAAAATCACACAGTGCTGGATTTATAAGATTTCGGCTCAAAAGTTATATAGTGTTCAATGTTACACAATGCATCGTGCTACTTGTGTCATAGTTAGTTTAGCTGTAACCATACCATCGGCTACGGCTGGAATTATAAGCTTTACACAGAAAATCATGTTGTGCCGGATTTATGAGGCTCTAAAATTATACAGTGCACAATGATGCACAATGCATTATGCTACTTGTATCATAGTTTTTTTGGCTTAAGTATAGTTCAGACTCACTTTATCAGGTTCCAGCTAGAATTATGAGGTTCCGACAAAAAATAATACAGTGCACAATGATGATCCATTGTGTCCGTCATGCCCGCCGCAACCATATCAGCCGGAACAAAACAACTAGGACACAAGTAACACGACGCATTGTGCATCATTGAGCACTATATGCTTTTTCAGTCGGAACAATATAATTCCAGCCGGAAACTGATAAAAACGGCCAGAACCATACAACAGCCAAACCAACTAAGAAACTAATATAACGATGTATTGTGCATCATTGTGCACTATATAATTTTCAAGCCGGAACCTTATAAATCCATAAATATAATATTTTTCGGAAAAAACCTAACAAATTCAGTCGGAACCATACCCTCTACAGCCAAACTAACTATAGCACAAGTAGCACGATGCAGTGTGCATCATTAGGCACTATATATTTTTTCGCCGGAACCTTATAAATCCAGCGATATACGATTTTTCTGTGGAACCTTACAATTTCAGCAGAACCCTACATTAAAAATAACTATATCGCAAGTAGCACGATGCATTGTGCATCATTGTGTACAATACAATTTTTCAGCCGGAACCTTACAAATCCAGCAATATAAGATTTTCTTGGGAAAAAACCTTACAATTTCAGCCGGAACCATACCCTTTACAGCCAATCTACTAAGGTACAAGTAGCACGATGCCCTGTGCATTATTATGCACATCTATTGGAGGATTTTTTGCAGATCTATGCATTTTCAACGATGATGTTACTTTCAGTGTCAATATATAAAGAATTTGTGATAAATGTGGATTTAAACTCGAAAGAAAGTTGCCTTTACTTTCAACAGACATTAATGAACTGAATTTGAGAAATGTAAGCAACTCAATAAAGATAAATATTCGGGAATCGTATTGTAGCTGTGGAAACTTACATAATCTAAATAAAGTATATAATAGTGTATTAACGTTGGAGGTCAGGCCGTTAGAACCACTAGAAAAACAGCAGCTAAAACTAACATAACGCATTCGCTGAATTTAGGAAGTAAATTTTTCAATTTGCACGGTGTAATTGAGTACGACAGTGTAAATGAGCATTTCACTGCACATGCACTTAGAAACGGTGTCATATGGAAAACTTACGACGATTTGCAAAAGGCTGAGACCAACACCAACACTTCACGAAAAATGATGCCTGCATGTTGTTCTATAAAAAATATTATAAATAAATATTATAAAATAAAATGTTATTTCCGGACTTTTTTAAATGTTATTAAAATTTTTATTTAATTAACACTTTTAACGGATCGGGAATTATAATGTGTCCAAATAATTCCACTTGAAATTTTGGCTAGTTCACAATGACCGTGAACCATGACTACTCTTTATTACTCCGAATGGTTCACACCGACTTCATATGGTTGCGGCTAGTCTTGCTGGTTGTGGTTGGGTTGGCATTCTAGTGCATAGCGTTTTGATATTTCCGAAAAAATCATATGTTGCACTATTTATGTAAACATTTTGTTTCGACTGGATTTTTATGGTTCTGGATGGCATTATAGTTTGGCTGCAAAAACATATAGAACACTACTATATAGTATTGTATAGTGTACAATGATGCACAATGCATCGTACTACTTGTGCCATAGTTGTTTGGTTCTGGCTGATATAGTTCAGGGTGGCGTGACGGACACGATCCTTTGTGCTTCTCGTCTCCTTATTTATTTGGCTGCATAAAACTATACCATCGGTACCTGCTGGAATTATAAGGTTTATACCCAAAAATCGAATAATGCTATTTTATAAGGTTCCAGCTGAAAAAATATATAATACTATATTTGATAATACACAAAGCATCGTGCTACTTGTGCTATAGTTGGTTTGGTTCTGGCTGATATGGTTCCGGCTGGCGTGACGGACACATTCTACATTTATTTGTAGAAACTGCTGATATTACAATTAAACTTTTGTACATACTTATAGCAATCTAGTAGTCTAATAATGCATCAATCGGTAAAAATCCTACATCTTTCAAATCTACAAAATGCTACAAATCTCGTAGCGTATCTTGAATGAATAAAAGTCAATTAAAACTTTGTGACGAGTAGACTAAGCGATCTGGGAAAAATCCAAACGTACTCAATATGCTCGCCAACAGAAATTTTTCAATAAGAATATTTGAGGCAGCACTGATGCACCGGCCAGTGTCTCGTCGGATTGAGGTGGGCGTCCTCAAATAACTAAAACTCATGGAACATTGAGAAGTGCTGATCCTTACTACAACAAATAATACATATGTAAAAGATTTTCTTGTTTCTGGATTTTTGATGTTACCCATAAAGACGTACACAGACCAAAATCGACCCTCCGAACCAACAGTATCACCTCTCACATTTTAATTTTACTTAGCACACCATAATTATTTTGAGATAAATAAAAATATATTATTTATCAATTTCAATTTCAATCTCATTCTTTCAATTTCAATCTTTCAATCTCAATCTTTCAATCTGAATCTTTCAATCTCTCAATCTCTTAATCTTAATCTCTCAATTACTGAATCTTTCTATCTTCCAATATCTCAATCTCTTAATCTCTCAATATCTCAATTTATCAATCTCCATTTCAATTTCAATCTCAATTTTTGAATCTTTGAATCTCTCAATCTTTCTATCTTCCAATCTCTCAATCTGTTAATCTCTTAATCTCTCCATTTCTCAATCTCTCAATCTCAATTTCAATTTCATTTTCAATTTCAATCTCATTCTTTCAATTTCAATCTTTCAATCTCAATCTTTCAATCTGAATCTTTCTCACTTTCTATCTTCCAATATCTCAATCTCTTAATCTCTCAATCTCTCAATTTATCAATCTCAATTGCAATCTCAATTTTTGAATCTTTGAATCTTTGAATCTCTCAATCTTTCTATCTTCCAATCTCTCAATCTGTCAATCTCTTAATCTCTCCATTTCTCAATCTCTCAATCTCAATTTCAATTTCATTTTCAATTTCAATCTCATTCTTTCAATTTCAATCTTTCAATCTCAATCTTTCAATCTGAATCTTTCAATCTCTCAATCTCTTAATCTCAATTTCTCAATCTTTCTATCTTTCTATCTTCCAATCTCTCAATCTGTTAATCTCTCAATCTCTCAATTTCTCAATTTCTCAATCTCAATTTCAATTTCAAACTCAATTTTTGAATCTTTGAATCTTTCAATCTCTCAATCTTTCTATCTTTCTTTCTATTTTCCAATCTTTCAATCTGTTAATCTCTTAATCTCTCCATCTCTCGATCTCAATTTCAATTTCAATTTCAGTCTCATTCTTTCAATTTCAATCTTTCAATCTCAATCTTTCAATCTGAATCTTTCAATCTCTCAATCTCTTAATCTCAATCTCTCAATTTCTGAATCTTTCTCACTTTCTATCTTCTAATATCTCAATTTCTTAATCTCTCAATTTCTCAATTTATCAATCTCAATTTCAATTTCAATCTCAATTTTTGAATATTTGAATCTTTCAATCTCCCTATCTTTCTTCTATCTTCCAATCTCTCAATCTGTTAATCTCTTAATCTCTTAATTTCTCAATCTCTAAATCTCAACTTCAATTTCATTTTCAATGTCAATCTAATTCTTTCAATTTCAATCTTTCAATCTCAGTCTTTCAATCTGAATCTTTCAATCTCTCAATCTCTTAATCTCAATCTCTCAATTTCTCAATCTTTCTATCTTCCAATCTCTCAATCTGTTAATCTCTCAATTTCTCAATCTCAATTTCAATTTCAATTTCAATTTTTGAATCTTTGAATCTTTCAATCTCTCAATCTTTCTATCTTTATTTCTATCTTCCAATCTCTCAATCTGTCAATCTCTTAATCTCTCCATCTCTCAATCTCTCAATCTCTCAATTTCTCAATCTCTCAATCTCAATTTCAATTTCAATTTCAATTTCAATTTCAATTTCAATTTCAATTTCAATTTCAATTTTAATTTCAATTTCAATTTCAATTTCAATTTCAATTTCAATTTCAATTTCAATTTCAATTTCAATTTCAATTTCAATTTCAATTTCAATTTCAATTTCAATTTCAATTTCAATTTCAATTTCAATTTCAATTTCAATTTCAATTTCAATTTCAATTTCAATTTCAATTTCAATTTCAATTTCAATTTCAATTTCAATTTCAATTTCAATTTCAATTTCAATTTCAATTTCAATTTCAATTTCAATTTCAATTTCAATTTCAATTTCAATTTCAATTTCAATTTCAATTTCAATTTCAATTTCAATTTCAATTTCAATTTCAATTTCAATTTCAATTTCAATTTCAATTTCAATTTCAATTTCAATTTCAATTTCAATTTCAATTTCAATTTCAATTTCAATTTCAATTTCAATTTCAATTTCAATTTCAATTTCAATTTCAATTTCAATTTCAATTTCAATTTCAATTTCAATTTCAATTTCAATTTCAATTTCAATTTCAATTTCAATTTCAATTTCAATTTCAATTTCAATTTCAATTTCAATTTCAATTTCAATTTCAATTTCAATTTCAATTTCAATTTCAATTTCAATTTCAATTTCAATTTCAATTTCAATTTCAATTTCAATTTCAATTTCAATTTCAATTTCAATTTCAATTTCAATTTCAATTTCAATTTCAATTTCAATTTCAATTTCAATTTCAATTTCAATTTCAATTTCAATTTCAATTTCAATTTCAATTTCAATTTCAATTTCAATTTCAATTTCAATTTCAATTTCAATTTCAATTTCAATTTCAATTTCAATTTCAATTTCAATTTCAATTTCAATTTCAATTTCAATTTCAATTTCAATTTCAATTTCAATTTCAATTTCAATTTCAATTTCAATTTCAATTTCAATTTCAATTTCAATTTCAATTTCAATTTCAATTTCAATTTCAATTTCAATTTCAATTTCAATTTCAATTTCAATTTCAATTTCAATTTCATTTTCAATTTCAATTTAAATTTCAATTTCATTTTCAATTTCAATTTCAATTTCAATTTCAATTTCAATTTCAATTTCAATTTCAATTTCAATTTCAATTTCAATCTCAATTTCAATTTCAAATTCAATTACGCTCAATTCTGTTCGATCTTGTCCTTGAACCTGTTCTCGTACTTTCACCGAGTCCCATTTGAAACGCGATATTTTAAAATGCGAATTATCAAAACGCGATAATTCAAAACGCGATACGGCACAAAACGAGAATTTAGGATCGGGTTATATCAGGCGGGTGAAGGGGAAATTTAATTTCATTTTATAGGAATTCCAAAATCGATAGGGGCGAGAGTATATAGGATCGGTATCAGGCGGGTCGCTGAGTTCCCGTCGCTTCACAAAGCACATTCTGTACCAGTTCGCGTTTCGAAATATCGCGTTGTAAAATATCGCGTTTCGAGCGGATCCCGCTTTCACCTGTGCTCGTACTGGATTTGTTTCCGACTGATATTGTTCCTGCTGCCGTGACGGACACCTTTTCGAGACGTTTGTATCTGTTGGTTGAATGTTATTTACAAAACGTTGAATTGGAATTGAGAAAAGATCAATTTGATTTAGAAAAAATTGAATTTGATTTGCAAAACGTGCATTTGGTTTCCAACTGATGAATTTGAATTGCACAAGGATGAGTTTGAAATGTAAATGGTTGAGTTTTGTAGTGCAAATTACCGGGTTTGCAAATCGTATAAGCTTACCTTAAATTTTCATTTATGTGACGTAGGTCTCTGAGAAGTCTACCAGGACGTGATAACATTAAAACAACAAATTTTTATATTTTTTATAATAATTTTGTTTTTTTGTTATTTTTAAATATTTCTTTTAAAGATATTTTATTGTTAATCATTTTTATCTTTTATTTGTTTTTGTATTGATTTTGATATCACTGGTTTTTATGTTATTTTTGTTTTATTTTAATTAAATTAATTTTAATTTATAAATAATTTTGTTTTTTATATTTTATTTAGTTATACAATTTAATTTATTTCTTGCTCTTTTTTTATTAATTTATTTTTTATTATAATTTCTTATAATTATATAAATATAATTGGTTTAATTTTTTATTTGTATTTCTTTATCAAATTTTTTTATTTATTTATAATAATAATAATAATTAATATATTTCAAATACATTTTTAAATATTATTTTATTCAGTTTTTTTTTTGAAAAATTAATATAATTTGAATTATTTAATTAATTAATTAATTTATATGATAGATATTTACAAAAACAATATTTTTTTAAAAACATAATTAAATATAGAAACAAAATATATATATATTTTTATAAATTGTTGTTATAATGTTCTATTATTATTAATAATGTTTCTTTTATTTTATTAAAGTTTTTATTTTTATTTTACTGATAGATTCATACAAATTACAAAATGTTTGTCGATTTGACACAAAATTATATATTGTGTAAAGACATAAAGTACGGTATGGTGTATACCATATAACAAAAATATTGCCAGATGGAAATTTAATGAAAATTCATTTTAAGTGGTTCGTATATATGTTTGTTTGGTTTTATATTTCCAAATAAAAATTTAAATACATCGTTTATATGTCAAATCAATTAATAATACACCAGCTGTACAATGTAATGTCATGTACAGTAGAAATAAGAGGTACAACCAGTACACCACCAACAAATGTGTTTGATGTCCCATTTTCGGAAAAATTACATGCCATCTCTATCATATTTCCTGGTTTGTTTTTGTGTTGGACGTTCAATTTAATTAAATTTATTTTTTATTTTCAGTTGACATGAGTACTTTAAAAACGATTTATAAATAATTTATTATATATGTTTGACTTATTCAATAATAATTATTAATTTTTTTTTTGTTAGTATGAATATATTCCATAGAATTTTAGTTAGCAAGATATGTCAAGAATTTTGAAAATTAATAACAATAAAACTAAATTTAATAAACTATTTTTAGAAATCATCATTGTTGAAGAGCCCGTTTGAACGGCGGCTGGTTGTTCACCTGTAAATAAATAATAAAAAAATTGAATCAATTTCGATATATCGAAAATATTGTGAATTTAATGAAATAAAAAAAAATCGATTTTTTTTGTAAATTTAAGTTTTGTCTGTTCTGAGTTATCTCCCTTTAAACATTTTTAAACTACCTCGTATGTAGGTTGTTCAATGTAAATGAGGCCCCTCTCGAGTTGTTGCATTTACGGGATAAGGTGCAATGGCCAACGTTTTCGCACGAATCTAAATCCTCCTTTCAGAATTTTAAATTTGAAAACTTAAAATGGCAGAGGCCGAATAATCAATTAGAATGAATTACGAAAATTATTACTTTTTGAAAAACAAATTAGGGGCAAAAGAGAAATAAATTTGGAAAATTACCAACATCATTGCAGATAAAACTGTCTATTCTCACCAAAATACTTCAATACTGAGAAATCCAGAACAAATAATATCACCTCACAAATATCGACAAGAAATTGTTGCAAAAAATTGAAAATATTTTATTGTCGAAATTCCGGCTCAAAATGATTATAGGTAATGAAAAAACCTTATTGAGTAAGAAATTAACGATTTGGTTGCATGTCGAAAGTGCGTTTATTGGAAATTTCGAATTTTCAAATCCGGTTATTTTATACCGTCGAGCCTGGATTACAGGCGATTGAGGCGACATATTGCACCAATCTAAACGGTGATCTACTCACAATTACATTAGAAACGCAAAATAACCGAAGCAAACAGAATCTGTGACACTCAATTTTATCGGTTCAAAATCGGTAAGGCTAACCATCAGGGATTTTTGCAAAAAATTGAAAATATTTTATTGTCGAAATTCCGGCTGAAAATGATTATAGGTAATGAAAAAACCTTATTGAGTAAGAAATTAACGATTTGGTTGCATGTCGAAAGTGCGTTTATTGGAAATTTCGAATTTTCAAATCCGGTTATTTTATACCGTCGAGCCTGGATTACAGGCGATTGAGGCGACAAATTGCACCAATCTAAACGGTGATCTACTCACAATTACATTGGTAACGCAAAATAACCGAAGCAAACAGAATCTGTGACACTCAATTTTATCCGTTCAAAATCGGTAAGGCTAACCATCAGGGATTTTTGCAAAAAATTGAAAATATTTTATTGTCGAAATTCCGGCTCAAAATGATTATAGGTAATGAAAAAACCTTATTGAGTAAGAAATTAACGATTTGGTTGCATGTCGAAAGTGCGTTTATTGGAAATTTCGAATTTTCAAATCCGGTTATTTTATACCGTCGAGCCTGGATTACAGGCGATTGAGGTGACAAATTGCACCAATCTAAACGGTGATCTACTCACAATTACATTAGAAACGCAAAATAACCGAAGCAAACAGAATCTGTGACACTCAATTTTATCGGTTCAAAATCGGTAAGGCTAACCATCAGGGATTTTTGCAAAAAATTGAAAATATTTTATTGTCGAAATTCCGGCTCAAAATGATTATAGGTAATGAAAAAACCTTATTGAGTAAGAAATTAACGATTTGGTTGCATGTCGAAAGTGCGATTATTGGAAATTTCGAATTTTCAAATCCGGTTATTTTATACCGTCGAGCCTGGATTACAGGCGATTGAGGTGACAAATTGCACCAATCTAAACGGTGATCTACTCACAATTACATTAGAAACGCAAAATAACCGAAGCAAACAGAATCTGTGACACTCAATTTTATCGGTTCAAAATCGGTAAGGCTAACCATCAGGGATTTTTGCAAAAAATTGAAAATATTTTATTGTCGAAATTCCGGCTCAAAATGATTATAGGTAATGAAAAAACCTTATTGAGTAAGAAATTAACGATTTGGTTGCATGTCGAAAGTGCGATTATTGGAAATTTCGAATTTTCAAATCCGGTTATTTTATACCGTCGAGCCTGGATTACAGGCGATTGAGGTGACAAATTGCACCAATCTAAACGGTGATCTACTCACAATTACATTAGAAACGCAAAATAACCGAAGCAAACAGAATCTGTGACACTCAATTTTATCGGTTCAAAATCGGTAAGGCTAACCATCAGGGATTTTTGCAAAAAATTGAAAATATTTTATTGTCGAAATTCCGGCTCAAAATGATTATAGGTAATGAAAAAACCTTATTGAGTAAGAAATTAACGATTTGGTTGCATGTCGAAAGTGCGTTTATTGGAAATTTCGAATTTTCAAATCCGGTTATTTTATACCGTCGAGCCTGGATTACAGGCGATTGAGGCGACAAATTGCACCAATCTAAACGGTGATCTACTCACAATTACATTGGTAACGCAAAATAACCGAAGCAAACAGAATCTGTGACACTCAATTTTATCGGTTCAAAATCGGTAAGGCTAACCATCAGGGATTTTTGCAAAAAATTGAAAATATTTTATTGTCGAAATTCCGGCTCAAAATGATTATAGGTAATGAAAAAACCTTATTGAGTAAGAAATTAACGATTTGGTTGCATGTCGAAAGTGCGTTTATTGGAAATTTCGAATTTTCAAATCCGGTTATTTTATACCGTCGAGCCTGGATTACAGGCGATTGAGGCGACAAATTGCACCAATCTAAACGGTGATCTACTCACAATTACATTAGTAACGCAAAATAACCGAAGCAAACAGAATCTGTGACAATCAAATTTTATCCGTTCAAAATCGGTAAGGCTAACCATCAGGGATTTTTGCAAAAAATTGAAAATATTTTATTGTCGAAATTCCGGCTCAAAATGATTATAGGTAATGAAAAAACGTTATTGAGTAAGAAATTAACGGTTTGGTTGCATGTCGAAAGTGCGTTTATTGGAAATTTCGAATTTTCAAATCCGGTTATTTTATACCGTCGAGCCTGGATTACAGGCGATTGAGGCGACAAATTGCACCAATCTAAACGGTGATCTACTCACAATTACATTAGTAACGCAAAATAACCGAAGCAAACAGAATCTGTGACACTCAATTTTATCCGTTCAAAATCGGTAAGGCTAACCATCAGGGATTTTTGCAAAAAATTGAAAATATTTTATTGTCGAAATTCCGGCTCAAAATGATTATAGGTAATGAAAAAACGTTATTGAGTAAGAAATTAACGATTTGGTTGCATGTCGAAAGTGCGTTTATTGGAAATTTCGAATTTTCAAATCCGGTTATTTTATACCGTCGAGCCTGGATTACAGGCGATTGAGGCGACAAATTGCACCAATCTAAACGGTGATCTACTCACAATTACATTAGTAACGCAAAATAACCGAAGCAAACAGAATCTGTGACACTCAATTTTATCCGTTCAAAATCGGTAAGGCTAACCATCAGGGATTTTTGCAAAAAATTGAAAATATTTTATTGTCGAAATTCCGGCTCAAAATGATTATAGGTAATGAAAAAACGTTATTGAGTAAGAAATTAACGATTTGGTTGCATGTCGAAAGTGCGTTTATTGGAAATTTCGAATTTTCAAATCCGGTTATTTTATACCGCGAGCCTGGATTACAGGCGATTGAGGCGACAAATTGCACCAATCTAAACGGTGATCTACTCACAATTACATTAGTAACGCAAAATAACCGAAGCAAACAGAATCTGTGACACTCAATTTTATCCGTTCAAAATCGGTAAGGCTATCAGGGATTTTTGCAAAAAATTTAAAATATTTTATTGTCGAAATTCCGGCTCAAAATGATTATAGGTAATGAAAAAACCTTATTGAGTAAGAAATTAACGATTTGGTTGCATGTCGAAAGTGCGTTTATTGGAAATTTCGAATTTTCAAATCCGGTTATTTTATACCGTCGAGCCTGGATTACAGGCGATTGAGGCGACAAATTGCACCAATCTAAACGGTGATCTACTCACAATTACATTAGTAACGCAAAATAACCGAAGCAAACAGAATCTGTGACACTCAATTTTATCCGTTCAAAATCGGTAAGGCTAACCATCAGGGATTTTTGCAAAAAATTGAAAATATTTTATTGTCGAAATTCCGGCTCAAAATGATTATAGGTAATGAAAAAACCTTATTGAGTAAGAAATTAACGGTTTGGTTGCATGTCGAAAGTGCGTTTATTGGAAATTTCGAATTTTCAAATCCGGTTATTTTATACCGTCGAGCCTGGATTACAGGCGATTGAGGCGACAAATTGCACCAATCTAAACGGTGATCTACTCACAATTACATTGGTAACGCAAAATAACCGAAGCAAACAGAATCTGTGACACTCAATTTTATCCGTTCAAAATCGGTAAGGCTAACCATCAGGGATTTTTGCAAAAAATTGAAAATATTTTATTGTCGAAATTCCGGCTCAAAATGATTATAGGTAATGAAAAAACCTTATTGAGTAAGAAATTAACGGTTTGGTTGCATGTCGAAAGTGCGTTTATTGGAAATTTCGAATTTTCAAATCCGGTTATTTTATACCGTCGAGCCTGGATTACAGGCGATTGAGGCGACAAATTGCACCAATCTAAACGGTGATCTACTCACAATTACATTAGTAACGCAAAATAACCGAAGCAAACAGAATCTGTGACACTCAATTTTATCCGTTCAAAATCGGTAAGGCTAACCATCAGGGATTTTTGCAAAAAATTGAAAATATTTTATTGTCGAAATTCCGGCTCAAAATGATTATAGGTAATGAAAAAACCTTATTGAGTAAGAAATTAACGGTTTGGTTGCATGTCGAAAGTGCGTTTATTGGAAATTTCGAATTTTCAAATCCGGTTATTTTATACCGTCGAGCCTGGATTACAGGCGATTGAGGCGACAAATTGCACCAATCTAAACGGTGATCTACTCACAATTACATTGGTAACGCAAAATAACCGAAGCAAACAGAATCTGTGACACTCAATTTTATCCGTTCAAAATCGGTAAGGCTAACCATCAGGGATTTTTGCAAAAAATTGAAAATATTTTATTGTCGAAATTCCGGCTCAAAATGATTATAGGTAATGAAAAAACGTTATTGAGTAAGAAACTAACGATTTGGTTGCATGTCGAAAGTGCGTTTATTGGAAATTTCGAATTTTCAAATCCGGTTATTTTATACCGTCGAGCCTGGATTACAGGCGATTGAGGCGACAAATTGCACCAATCTAAACGGTGATCTACTCACAATTACATTGGTAACGCAAAATAACCGAAGCAAACAGAATCTGTGACACTCAATTTTATCCGTTCAAAATCGGTAAGGCTAATCATCAGGGATTTTTGCAAAAAATTGAAAATATTTTATTGTCGAAATTCCGGCTCAAAATGATTATAGGTAATGAAAAAACCTTATTGAGTAAGAAATTAACGATTTGGTTGCATGTCGAAAGTGCGTTTATTGGAAATTTCGAATTTTCAAATCCGGTTATTTTATACCGTCGAGCCTGGATTACAGGCGATTGAGGCGACAAATTGCACCAATCTAAACGGTGATCTACTCACAATTACATTGGTAACGCAAAATAACCGAAGCAAACAGAATCTGTGACACTCAATTTTATCCGTTCAAAATCGGTAAGGCTAACCATCAGGGATTTTTGCAAAAAATTGAAAATATTTTATTGTCGAAATTCCGGCTCAAAATGATTATAGGTAATGAAAAAACCTTATTGAGTAAGAAACTAACGATTTGGTTGCTTGTCGAAAGTGCGTTTATTGGAAATTTCGAATTTTCAAATCCGGTTATTTTATACCGTCGAGCCTGGATTACAGGCGATTGAGGCGACAAATTGCACCAATCTAAACGGTGATCTACTCACAATTACATTAGTAACGCAAAATAACCGAAGCAAACAGAATCTGTGACACTCAATTTTATCCGTTCAAAATCGGTAAGGCTAGCCATCAGGGATTTTTGCAAAAAATTGAAAATATTTTATTGTCGAAATTCCGGCTCAAAATGATTATAGGTAATGAAAAAACCTTATTGAGTAAGAAATTAACGGTTTGGTTGCATGTCGAAAGTGCGTTTATTGGAAATTTCGAATTTTCCAATCCGGTTATTTTATACCGTCGAGCCTGGATTACAGGCGATTGAGGCGACAAATTGCACCAATCTAAACGGTGATCTACTCACAATTACATTGGTAACGCAAAATAACCGAAGCAAACAGAATCTGTGACAGTCAATTTTATTCGTTCAAAATCGGTAAGGCTAACCATCAGGGATTTTTGCAAAAAATTGAAAATATTTTATTGTCGAAATTCCGGCTCAAAATGATTATAGGTAATGAAAAAACGTTATTGAGTAAGAAACTAACGGTTTGGTTGCATGTCGAAAGTGCGTTTATTGGAAATTTCGAATTTTCAAATCCGGTTATTTTATACCGTCGAGCCTGGATTACAGGCGATTGAGGCGACAAATTGCACCAATCTAAACGGTGATCTACTCACAATTACATTAGTAACGCAAAATAACCGAAGCAAACAGAATCTGTGACACTCAATTTTATCCGTTCAAAATCGGTAAGGCTAGCCATCAGGGATTTTTGCAAAAAATTGAAAATATTTTATTGTCGAAATTCCGGCTCAAAATGATTATAGGTAATGAAAAAACGTTATTGAGTAAGAAACTAACGATTTGGTTGCATGTCGAAAGTGCGTTTATTGGAAATTGCGAATTTTCAAATCCGGTTATTTTATACCGTCGAGCCTGGATTACAGGCGATTGAGGCGACAAATTGCACCAATCTAAACGGTGATCTACTCACAATTACATTAGTAACGCAAAATAACCGAAGCAAACAGAATCTGTGACACTCAATTTTATCCGTTCAAAATCGGTAAGGCTAACCATCAGGGATTTTTGCAAAAAATTGAAAATATTTTATTGTCGAAATTCCGGCTCAAAATGATTATAGGTAATGAAAAAACCTTATTGAGTAAGAAATTAACGGTTTGGTTGCATGTCGAAAGTGCGTTTATTGGAAATTTCGAATTTTCAAATCCGGTTATTTTATACCGTCGAGCCTGGATTACAGGCGATTGAGGCGACAAATTGCACCAATCTAAACGGTGATCTACTCACAATTACATTGGTAACGCAAAATAACCGAAGCAAACAGAATCTGTGACAGTCAATTTTATTCGTTCAAAATCGGTAAGGCTAACCATCAGGGATTTTTGCAAAAAATTGAAAATATTTTATTGTCGAAATTCCGGCTCAAAATGATTATAGGTAATGAAAAAACCTTATTGAGTAAGAAATTAACGGTTTGGTTGCATGTCGAAAGTGCGTTTATTGGAAATTTCGAATTTTCAAATCCGGTTATTTTATACCGTCGAGCCTGGATTACAGGCGATTGAGGCGACAAATTGCACCAATCTAAACGGTGATCTACTCACAATTACATTAGTAACGCAAAATAACCGAAGCAAACAGAATCTGTGACACTCAATTTTATCCGTTCAAAATCGGTAAGGCTAACCATCAGGGATTTTTGCAAAAAATTGAAAATATTTTATTGTCGAAATTCCGGCTCAAAATGATTATAGGTAATGAAAAAACCTTATTGAGTAAGAAATTAACGGTTTGGTTGCATGTCGAAAGTGCGTTTATTGGAAATTTCGAATTTTCAAATCCGGTTATTTTATACCGTCGAGCCTGGATTACAGGCGATTGAGGCGACAAATTGCACCAATCTAAACGGTGATCTACTCACAATTACATTAGTAACGCAAAATAACCGAAGCAAACAGAATCTGTGACACTCAATTTTATCCGTTCAAAATCGGTAAGGCTAGCCATCAGGGATTTTTGCAAAAAATTGAAAATATTTTATTGTCGAAATTCCGGCTCAAAATGATTATAGGTAATGAAAAAACGTTATTGAGTAAGAAACTAACGATTTGGTTGCATGTCGAAAGTGCGTTTATTGGAAATTTCGAATTTTCAAATCCGGTTATTTTATACCGTCGAGCCTGGATTACAGGCGATTGAGGCGACAAATTGCACCAATCTAAACGGTGATCTACTCACAATTACATTAGTAACGCAAAATAACCGAAGCAAACAGAATCTGTGACACTCAATTTTATCCGTTCAAAATCGGTAAGGCTAACCATCAGGGATTTTTGCAAAAAATTGAAAATATTTTATTGTCGAAATTCCGGCTCAAAATGATTATAGGTAATGAAAAAACCTTATTGAGTAAGAAACTAACGATTTGGTTGCATGTCGAAAGTGCGTTTATTGGAAATTGCGAATTTTCAAATCCGGTTATTTTATACCGTCGAGCCTGGATTACAGGCGATTGAGGCGACAAATTGCACCAATCTAAACGGTGATCTACTCACAATTACATTAGTAACGCAAAATAACCGAAGCAAACAGAATCTGTGACACTCAATTTTATCCGTTCAAAATCGGTAAGGCTAACCATCAGGGATTTTTGCAAAAAATTGAAAATATTTTATTGTCGAAATTCCGGCTCAAAATGATTATAGGTAATGAAAAAACCTTATTGAGTAAGAAATTAACGGTTTGGTTGCATGTCGAAAGTGCGTTTATTGGAAATTTCGAATTTTCAAATCCGGTTATTTTATACCGTCGAGCCTGGATTACAGGCGATTGAGGCGACAAATTGCACCAATCTAAACGGTGATCTACTCACAATTACATTAGTAACGCAAAATAACCGAAGCAAACAGAATCTGTGACAGTCAATTTTATTCGTTCAAAATCGGTAAGGCTAACCATCAGGGATTTTTGCAAAAAAATTGAAAATATTTTATTGTCGAAATTCCGGCTCAAAATGATTATAGGTAATGAAAAAACCTTATTGAGTAAGAAATTAACGGTTTGGTTGCATGTCGAAAGTGCGTTTATTGGAAATTTCGAATTTTCAAATCCGGTTATTTTATACCGTCGAGCCTGGATTACAGGCGATTGAGGCGACAAATTGCACCAATCTAAACGGTGATCTACTCACAATTACATTGGTAACGCAAAATAACCGAAGCAAACAGAATCTGTGACACTCAATTTTATCCGTTCAAAATCGGTAAGGCTAACCATCAGGGATTTTTGCAAAAAATTGAAAATATTTTATTGTCGAAATTCCGGCTCAAAATGATTATAGGTAATGAAAAAACGTTATTGAGTAAGAAACTAACGATTTGGTTGCATGTCGAAAGTGCGTTTATTGGAAATTTCGAATTTTCAAATCCGGTTATTTTATACCGTCGAGCCTGGATTACAGGCGATTGAGGCGACAAATTGCACCAATCTAAACGGTGATCTACTCACAATTACATTGGTAACGCAAAATAACCGAAGCAAACAGAATCTGTGACACTCAATTTTATCCGTTCAAAATCGGTAAGGCTAACCATCAGGGATTTTTGCAAAAAATTGAAAATATTTTATTGTCGAAATTCCGGCTCAAAATGATTATAGGTAATGAAAAAACCTTATTGAGTAAGAAATTAACGATTTGGTTGCATGTCGAAAGTGCGTTTATTGGAAATTTCGAATTTTCAAATCCGGTTATTTTATACCGTCGAGCCTGGATTACAGGCGATTGAGGCGACAAATTGCACCAATCTAAACGGTGATCTACTCACAATTACATTGGTAACGCAAAATAACCGAAGCAAACAGAATCTGTGACACTCAATTTTATCCGTTCAAAATCGGTAAGGCTAACCATCAGGGATTTTTGCAAAAAATTGAAAATATTTTATTGTCGAAATTCCGGCTCAAAATGATTATAGGTAATGAAAAAACCTTATTGAGTAAGAAATTAACGGTTTGGTTGCATGTCGAAAGTGCGTTTATTGGAAATTTCGAATTTTCAAATCCGGTTATTTTATACCGTCGAGCCTGGATTACAGGCGATTGAGGCGACAAATTGCACCAATCTAAACGGTGATCTACTCACAATTACATTAGTAACGCAAAATAACCGAAGCAAACAGAATCTGTGACAGTCAATTTTATTCGTTCAAAATCGGTAAGGCTAACCATCAGGGATTTTTGCAAAAAATTTAAAATATTTTATTGTCGAAATTCCGGCTCAAAATGATTATAGGTAATGAAAAACCTTATTGAGTAAGAAATTAACGATTTGGTTGCATGTCGAAAGTGCGTTTATTGGAAATTTCGAATTTTCAAATCCGGTTATTTTATACCGTCGAGCCTGGATTACAGGCGATTGAGGCGACAAATTGCACCAATCTAAACGGTGATCTACTCACAATTACATTGGTAACGCAAAATAACCGAAGCAAACAGAATCTGTGACACTCAATTTTATCCGTTCAAAATCGGTAAGGCTAACCATCAGGGATTTTTGCAAAAAATTGAAAATATTTTATTGTCGAAATTCCGGCTCAAAATGATTATAGGTAATGAAAAAACCTTATTGAGTAAGAAATTAACGGTTTGGTTGCATGTCGAAAGTGCGTTTATTGGAAATTTCGAATTTTCAAATCCGGTTATTTTATACCGTCGAGCCTGGATTACAGGCGATTGAGGCGACAAATTGCACCAATCTAAACGGTGATCTACTCACAATTACATTAGTAACGCAAAATAACCGAAGCAAACAGAATCTGTGACACTCAATTTTATCCGTTCAAAATCGGTAAGGCTAACCATCAGGGATTTTTGCAAAAAATTGAAAATATTTTATTGTCGAAATTCCGGCTCAAAATGATTATAGGTAATGAAAAAACCTTATTGAGTAAGAAATTAACGGTTTGGTTGCATGTCGAAAGTGCGTTTATTGGAAATTTCGAATTTTCAAATCCGGTTATTTTATACCGTCGAGCCTGGATTACAGGCGATTGAGGCGACAAATTGCACCAATCTAAACGGTGATCTACTCACAATTACATTGGTAACGCAAAATAACCGAAGCAAACAGAATCTGTGACACTCAATTTTATCCGTTCAAAATCGGTAAGGCTAACCATCAGGGATTTTTGCAAAAAATTGAAAATATTTTATTGTCGAAATTCCGGCTCAAAATGATTATAGGTAATGAAAAAACGTTATTGAGTAAGAAACTAACGATTTGGTTGCATGTCGAAAGTGCGTTTATTGGAAATTTCGAATTTTCAAATCCGGTTATTTTATACCGTCGAGCCTGGATTACAGGCGATTGAGGCGACAAATTGCACCAATCTAAACGGTGATCTACTCACAATTACATTGGTAACGCAAAATAACCGAAGCAAACAGAATCTGTGACACTCAATTTTATCCGTTCAAAATCGGTAAGGCTAACCATCAGGGATTTTTGCAAAAAATTGAAAATATTTTATTGTCGAAATTCCGGCTCAAAATGATTATAGGTAATGAAAAAACCTTATTGAGTAAGAAATTAACGATTTGGTTGCATGTCGAAAGTGCGTTTATTGGAAATTTCGAATTTTCAAATCCGGTTATTTTATACCGTCGAGCCTGGATTACAGGCGATTGAGGCGACAAATTGCACCAATCTAAACGGTGATCTACTCACAATTACATTGGTAACGCAAAATAACCGAAGCAAACAGAATCTGTGACACTCAATTTTATCCGTTCAAAATCGGTAAGGCTAACCATCAGGGATTTTTGCAAAAAATTGAAAATATTTTATTGTCGAAATTCCGGCTCAAAATGATTATAGGTAATGAAAAAACCTTATTGAGTAAGAAACTAACGATTTGGTTGCTTGTCGAAAGTGCGTTTATTGGAAATTGCGAATTTTCAAATCCGGTTATTTTATACCGTCGAGCCTGGATTACAGGCGATTGAGGCGACAAATTGCACCAATCTAAACGGTGATCTACTCACAATTACATTAGTAACGCAAAATAACCGAAGCAAACAGAATCTGTGACACTCAATTTTATCCGTTCAAAATCGGTAAGGCTAGCCATCAGGGATTTTTGCAAAAAATTGAAAATATTTTATTGTCGAAATTCCGGCTCAAAATGATTATAGGTAATGAAAAAACGTTATTGAGTAAGAAACTAACGATTTGGTTGCATGTCGAAAGTGCGTTTATTGGAAATTTCGAATTTTCAAATCCGGTTATTTTATACCGTCGAGCCTGGATTACAGGCGATTGAGGCGACAAATTGCACCAATCTAAACGGTGATCTACTCACAATTACATTAGTAACGCAAAATAACCGAAGCAAACAGAATCTGTGACACTCAATTTTATCCGTTCAAAATCGGTAAGGCTAACCATCAGGGATTTTTGCAAAAAATTGAAAATATTTTATTGTCGAAATTCCGGCTCAAAATGATTATAGGTAATGAAAAAACCTTATTGAGTAAGAAACTAACGATTTGGTTGCATGTCGAAAGTGCGTTTATTGGAAATTGCGAATTTTCAAATCCGGTTATTTTATACCGTCGAGCCTGGATTACAGGCGATTGAGGCGACAAATTGCACCAATCTAAACGGTGATCTACTCACAATTACATTAGTAACGCAAAATAACCGAAGCAAACAGAATCTGTGACACTCAATTTTATCCGTTCAAAATCGGTAAGGCTAACCATCAGGGATTTTTGCAAAAAATTGAAAATATTTTATTGTCGAAATTCCGGCTCAAAATGATTATAGGTAATGAAAAAACCTTATTGAGTAAGAAATTAACGGTTTGGTTGCATGTCGAAAGTGCGTTTATTGGAAATTTCGAATTTTCAAATCCGGTTATTTTATACCGTCGAGCCTGGATTACAGGCGATTGAGGCGACAAATTGCACCAATCTAAACGGTGATCTACTCACAATTACATTAGTAACGCAAAATAACCGAAGCAAACAGAATCTGTGACAGTCAATTTTATTCGTTCAAAATCGGTAAGGCTAACCATCAGGGATTTTTGCAAAAAATTTAAAATATTTTATTGTCGAAATTCCGGCTCAAAATGATTATAGGTAATGAAAAAACCTTATTGAGTAAGAAATTAACGATTTGGTTGCATGTCGAAAGTGCGTTTATTGGAAATTTCGAATTTTCAAATCCGGTTATTTTATACCGTCGAGCCTGGATTACAGGCGATTGAGGCGACAAATTGCACCAATCTAAACGGTGATCTACTCACAATTACATTGGTAACGCAAAATAACCGAAGCAAACAGAATCTGTGACACTCAATTTTATCCGTTCAAAATCGGTAAGGCTAACCATCAGGGATTTTTGCAAAAAATTGAAAATATTTTATTGTCGAAATTCCGGCTCAAAATGATTATAGGTAATGAAAAAACCTTATTGAGTAAGAAATTAACGGTTTGGTTGCATGTCGAAAGTGCGTTTATTGGAAATTTCGAATTTTCAAATCCGGTTATTTTATACCGTCGAGCCTGGATTACAGGCGATTGAGGCGACAAATTGCACCAATCTAAACGGTGATCTACTCACAATTACATTGGTAACGCAAAATAACCGAAGCAAACAGAATCTGTGACACTCAATTTTATCCGTTCAAAATCGGTAAGGCTAACCATCAGGGATTTTTGCAAAAAATTGAAAATATTTTATTGTCGAAATTCCGGCTCAAAATGATTATAGGTAATGAAAAAACGTTATTGAGTAAGAAACTAACGATTTGGTTGCATGTCGAAAGTGCGTTTATTGGAAATTTCGAATTTTCAAATCCGGTTATTTTATACCGTCGAGCCTGGATTACAGGCGATTGAGGCGACAAATTGCACCAATCTAAACGGTGATCTACTCACAATTACATTGGTAACGCAAAATAACCGAAGCAAACAGAATCTGTGACACTCAATTTTATCCGTTCAAAATCGGTAAGGCTAACCATCAGGGATTTTTGCAAAAAATTGAAAATATTTTATTGTCGAAATTCCGGCTCAAAATGATTATAGGTAATGAAAAAACCTTATTGAGTAAGAAATTAACGATTTGGTTGCATGTCGAAAGTGCGTTTATTGGAAATTTCGAATTTTCAAATCCGGTTATTTTATACCGTCGAGCCTGGATTACAGGCGATTGAGGCGACAAATTGCACCAATCTAAACGGTGATCTACTCACAATTACATTGGTAACGCAAAATAACCGAAGCAAACAGAATCTGTGACACTCAATTTTATCCGTTCAAAATCGGTAAGGCTAACCATCAGGGATTTTTGCAAAAAATTGAAAATATTTTATTGTCGAAATTCCGGCTCAAAATGATTATAGGTAATGAAAAAACCTTATTGAGTAAGAAACTAACGATTTGGTTGCTTGTCGAAAGTGCGTTTATTGGAAATTTCGAATTTTCAAATCCGGTTATTTTATACCGTCGAGCCTGGATTACAGGCGATTGAGGCGACAAATTGCACCAATCTAAACGGTGATCTACTCACAATTACATTAGTAACGCAAAATAACCGAAGCAAACAGAATCTGTGACACTCAATTTTATCCGTTCAAAATCGGTAAGGCTAGCCATCAGGGATTTTTGCAAAAAATTGAAAATATTTTATTGTCGAAATTCCGGCTCAAAATGATTATAGGTAATGAAAAAACCTTATTGAGTAAGAAACTAACGATTTGGTTGCATGTCGAAAGTGCGTTTATTGGAAATTTCGAATTTTCAAATCCGGTTATTTTATACCGTCGAGCCTGGATTACAGGCGATTGAGGCGACAAATTGCACCAATCTAAACGGTGATCTACTCACAATTACATTGGTAACGCAAAATAACCGAAGCAAACAGAATCTGTGACACTCAATTTTATCCGTTCAAAATCGGTAAGGCTAACCATCAGGGATTTTTGCAAAAAATTGAAAATATTTTATTGTCGAAATTCCGGCTCAAAATGATTATAGGTAATGAAAAAACGTTATTGAGTAAGAAACTAACGATTTGGTTGCATGTCGAAAGTGCGTTTATTGGAAATTTCGAATTTTCAAATCCGGTTATTTTATACCGTCGAGCCTGGATTACAGGCGATTGAGGCGACAAATTGCACCAATCTAAACGGTGATCTACTCACAATTACATTAGTAACGCAAAATAACCGAAGCAAACAGAATCTGTGACACTCAATTTTATCCGTTCAAAATCGGTAAGGCTAACCATCAGGGATTTTTGCAAAAAATTGAAAATATTTTATTGTCGAAATTCCGGCTCAAAATGATTATAGGTAATGAAAAAACGTTATTGAGTAAGAAACTAACGATTTGGTTGCATGTCGAAAGTGCGTTTATTGGAAATTTCGAATTTTCAAATCCGGTTATTTTATACCGTCGAGCCTGGATTACAGGCGATTGAGGCGACAAATTGCACCAATCTAAACGGTGATCTACTCACAATTACATTAGTAACGCAAAATAACCGAAGCAAACAGAATCTGTGACACTCAATTTTATCCGTTCAAAATCGGTAAGGCTAACCATCAGGGATTTTTGCAAAAAATTGAAAATATTTTATTGTCGAAATTCCGGCTCAAAATGATTATAGGTAATGAAAAAACCTTATTGAGTAAGAAATTAACGGTTTGGTTGCATGTCGAAAGTGCGTTTATTGGAAATTTCGAATTTTCAAATCCGGTTATTTTATACCGTCGAGCCTGGATTACAGGCGATTGAGGCGACAAATTGCACCAATCTAAACGGTGATCTACTCACAATTACATTGGTAACGCAAAATAACCGAAGCAAACAGAATCTGTGACACTCAATTTTATCCGTTCAAAATCGGTAAGGCTAACCATCAGGGATTTTTGCAAAAAATTGAAAATATTTTATTGTCGAAATTCCGGCTCAAAATGATTATAGGTAATGAAAAAACGTTATTGAGTAAGAAACTAACGATTTGGTTGCATGTCGAAAGTGCGTTTATTGGAAATTTCGAATTTTCAAATCCGGTTATTTTATACCGTCGAGCCTGGATTACAGGCGATTGAGGCGACAAATTGCACCAATCTAAACGGTGATCTACTCACAATTACATTGGTAACGCAAAATAACCGAAGCAAACAGAATCTGTGACACTCAATTTTATCCGTTCAAAATCGGTAAGGCTAACCATCAGGGATTTTTGCAAAAAATTGAAAATATTTTATTGTCGAAATTCCGGCTCAAAATGATTATAGGTAATGAAAAAACCTTATTGAGTAAGAAATTAACGATTTGGTTGCATGTCGAAAGTGCGTTTATTGGAAATTTCGAATTTTCAAATCCGGTTATTTTATACCGTCGAGCCTGGATTACAGGCGATTGAGGCGACAAATTGCACCAATCTAAACGGTGATCTACTCACAATTACATTGGTAACGCAAAATAACCGAAGCAAACAGAATCTGTGACACTCAATTTTATCCGTTCAAAATCGGTAAGGCTAACCATCAGGGATTTTTGCAAAAAATTGAAAATATTTTATTGTCGAAATTCCGGCTCAAAATGATTATAGGTAATGAAAAAACCTTATTGAGTAAGAAACTAACGATTTGGTTGCTTGTCGAAAGTGCGTTTATTGGAAATTTCGAATTTTCAAATCCGGTTATTTTATACCGTCGAGCCTGGATTACAGGCGATTGAGGCGACAAATTGCACCAATCTAAACGGTGATCTACTCACAATTACATTAGTAACGCAAAATAACCGAAGCAAACAGAATCTGTGACACTCAATTTTATCCGTTCAAAATCGGTAAGGCTAGCCATCAGGGATTTTTGCAAAAAATTGAAAATATTTTATTGTCGAAATTCCGGCTCAAAATGATTATAGGTAATGAAAAAACCTTATTGAGTAAGAAACTAACGATTTGGTTGCATGTCGAAAGTGCGTTTATTGGAAATTTCGAATTTTCAAATCCGGTTATTTTATACCGTCGAGCCTGGATTACAGGCGATTGAGGCGACAAATTGCACCAATCTAAACGGTGATCTACTCACAATTACATTGGTAACGCAAAATAACCGAAGCAAACAGAATCTGTGACACTCAATTTTATCCGTTCAAAATCGGTAAGGCTAACCATCAGGGATTTTTGCAAAAAATTGAAAATATTTTATTGTCGAAATTCCGGCTCAAAATGATTATAGGTAATGAAAAAACGTTATTGAGTAAGAAACTAACGATTTGGTTGCATGTCGAAAGTGCGTTTATTGGAAATTTCGAATTTTCAAATCCGGTTATTTTATACCGTCGAGCCTGGATTACAGGCGATTGAGGCGACAAATTGCACCAATCTAAACGGTGATCTACTCACAATTACATTAGTAACGCAAAATAACCGAAGCAAACAGAATCTGTGACACTCAATTTTATCCGTTCAAAATCGGTAAGGCTAACCATCAGGGATTTTTGCAAAAAATTGAAAATATTTTATTGTCGAAATTCCGGCTCAAAATGATTATAGGTAATGAAAAAACGTTATTGAGTAAGAAACTAACGATTTGGTTGCATGTCGAAAGTGCGTTTATTGGAAATTTCGAATTTTCAAATCCGGTTATTTTATACCGTCGAGCCTGGATTACAGGCGATTGAGGCGAAAAATTGCACCAATCTAAACGGTGATCTACTCACAATTACATTGGTAACGCAAAATAACCGAAGCAAACAGAATCTGTGACACTCAATTTTATCCGTTCAAAATCGGTAAGGCTAACCATCAGGGATTTTTGCAAAAAATTGAAAATATTTTATTGTCGAAATTCCGGCTCAAAATGATTATAGGTAATGAAAAAACCTTATTGAGTAAGAAACTAACGATTTGGTTGCTTGTCGAAAGTGCGTTTATTGGAAATTTCGAATTTTCAAATCCGGTTATTTTATACCGTCGAGCCTGGATTACAGGCGATTGAGGCGACAAATTGCACCAATCTAAACGGTGATCTACTCACAATTACATTAGTAACGCAAAATAACCGAAGCAAACAGAATCTGTGACACTCAATTTTATCCGTTCAAAATCGGTAAGGCTAACCATCAGGGATTTTTGCAAAAAATTGAAAATATTTTATTGTCGAAATTCCGGCTCAAAATGATTATAGGTAATGAAAAAACCTTATTGAGTAAGAAATTAACGGTTTGGTTGCATGTCGAAAGTGCGTTTATTGGAAATTTCGAATTTTCAAATCCGGTTATTTTATACCGTCGAGCCTGGATTACAGGCGATTGAGGCGACAAATTGCACCAATCTAAACGGTGATCTACTCACAATTACATTAGTAACGCAAAATAACCGAAGCAAACAGAATCTGTGACAGTCAATTTTATTCGTTCAAAATCGGTAAGGCTAACCATCAGGGATTTTTGCAAAAAAATTGAAAATATTTTATTGTCGAAATTCCGGCTCAAAATGATTATAGGTAATGAAAAAACCTTATTGAGTAAGAAATTAACGGTTTGGTTGCATGTCGAAAGTGCGTTTATTGGAAATTTCGAATTTTCCAATCCGGTTATTTTATACCGTCGAGCCTGGATTACAGGCGATTGAGGCGACAAATTGCACCAATCTAAACGGTGATCTACTCACAATTACATTAGTAACGCAAAATAACCGAAGCAAACAGAATCTGTGACAGTCAATTTTATTCGTTCAAAATCGGTAAGGCTAACCATCAGGGATTTTTGCAAAAAAATTGAAAATATTTTATTGTCGAAATTCCGGCTCAAAATGATTATAGGTAATGAAAAAACCTTATTGAGTAAGAAATTAACGGTTTGGTTGCATGTCGAAAGTGCGTTTATTGGAAATTTCGAATTTTCCAATCCGGTTATTTTATACCGTCGAGCCTGGATTACAGGCGATTGAGGCGACAAATTGCACCAATCTAAACGGTGATCTACTCACAATTACATTGGTAACGCAAAATAACCGAAGCAAACAGAATCTGTGACACTCAATTTTATCGGTTCAAAATCGGTATAACCATCAGGGATTTTTGCAAAAAAATTGAAAATATTTTATTGTCGAAATTCCGGCTCAAAATGATTATAGGTAATGAAAAAACCTTATTGAGTAAGAAATTAACGGTTTGGTTGCATGTCGAAAGTGCGTTTATTGGAAATTGCGAATTTTCCAATCCGGTTATTTTATACCGTCGAGCCTGGATTACAGGCGATTGAGGCGACAAATTGCACCAATCTAAACGGTGATCTACTCACAATTACATTAGTAACGCAAAATAACCGAAGCAAACAGAATCTGTGACACTCAATTTTATCGGTTCAAAATCGGTAAGGCTAACCATCAGGGATTTTTGCAAAAAAATTGAAAATATTTTATTGTCGAAATTCCGGCTCAAAATGATTATAGGTAATGAAAAAACCTTATTGAGTAAGAAATTAACGGTTTGGTTGCATGTCGAAAGTGCGTTTATTGGAAATTTCGAATTTTCCAATCCGGTTATTTTATACCGTCGAGCCTGGATTACAGGCGATTGAGGCGACAAATTGCACCAATCTAAACGGTGATCTACTCACAATTACATTAGTAACGCAAAATAACCGAAGCAAACAGAATCTGTGACACTCAATTTTATCGGTTCAAAATCGGTCAGGGATTTTTGCAAAAAATTGAAAATATTTTATTGTCGAAATTCCGGCTCAAAATGATTATAGGTAATGAAAAAACGTTATTGAGTAAGAAATTAACGATTTGGTTGCATGTCGAAAGTGCGTTTATTGGAAATTTCGAATTTTCAAATCCGGTTATTTTATACCGTCGAGCCTGGATTACAGGCGATTGAGGCGACAAATTGCACCAATCTAAACGGTGATCTACTCACAATTACATTAGTAACGCAAAATAACCGAAGCAAACAGAATCTGTGACACTCAATTTTATCCGTTCAAAATCGGTAAGGCTAACCATCAGGGATTTTTGCAAAAAATTGAAAATATTTTATTGTCAAAATTCCGGCTCAAAATGATTATAGGTAATAAAAAATTCTATTTGAGTAAGAAATTAACGATTTGGTTGCATGTCGAAAGTGCGTTTATTGGAAATTTCGAATTTTCAAATCCGGTTATTTTATACCGTCGAGCCTGGATTACAGGCGATTGAGGCGACAAATTGCACCAATCTAAACGGTGATCTACTCACAATTACATTAGTAACGCAAAATAACCGAAGCAAACAGAATCTGTGACACTCAATTTTATCCGTTCAAAATCGGTAAGGCTAACCATCAGGGATTTTTGCAAAAAATTGAAAATATTTTATTGTCGAAATTCCGGCTCAAAATGGTTATAGGTAATGAAAAAACGTTATTGAGTAAGAAACTAACGATTTGGTTGCATGTCGAAAGTGCGTTTATTGGAAATTTCGAATTTTCAAATCCGGTTATTTTATACCGTCGAGCCTGGATTACAGACGATTGAGGCGACAAATTGCACCAATCTAAACGGTGATCTACTCACAATTACATTAGTAACGCAAAATAACCGAAGCAAACAGAATCTGTGACACTCAATTTTATCGGTTCAAAATCGGTCAGGGATTTTTGCAAAAAATTGAAAATATTTTATTGTCGAAATTCCGGCTCAAAATGATTATAGGTAATGAAAAAACGTTATTGAGTAAGAAACTAACGATTTGGTTGCATGTCGAAAGTGCGTTTATTGGAAATTTCGAATTTTCAAATCCGGTTATTTTATACCGTCGAGCCTGGATTACAGACGATTGAGGCGACAAATTGCACCAATCTAAACGGTGATCTACTCACAATTACATTAGTAACGCAAAATAACCGAAGCAAACAGAATCTGTGACACTCAATTTTATCCGTTCAAAATCGGTAAGGCTAACATCAGGGATTTTTGCAAAAAATTGAAAATATTTTATTGTCGAAATTCCGGCTCAAAATGATTATAGGTAATGAAAAAACGTTATTGAGTAAGAAACTAACGATTTGGTTGCATGTCGAAAGTGCGTTTATTGGAAATTTCGAATTTTCAAATCCGGTTATTTTATACCGTCGAGCCTGGATTACAGGCGATTGAGGCGACAAATTGCACCAATCTAAACGGTGATCTACTCACAATTACATTAGTAACGCAAAATAACCGAAGCAAACAGAATCTGTGACACTCAATTTTATCCGTTCAAAATCGGTAAGGCTAACCATCAGGGATTTGTGCAAAAAATTGAAAATATTTTATTGTCGAAATTCCGGCTCAAAATGATTATAGGTAATGAAAAAACGTTATTGAGTAAGAAACTAACGATTTGGTTGCATGTCGAAAGTGCGTTTATTGGAAATTTCGAATTTTCAAATCCGGTTATTTTATACCGTCGAGCCTGGATTACAGACGATTGAGGCGACAAATTGCACCAATCTAAACGGTGATCTACTCACAATTACATTAGTAACGCAAAATAACCGAAGCAAACAGAATCTGTGACACTCAATTTTATCCGTTCAAAATCGGTAAGGCTAACATCAGGGATTTTTGCAAAAAATTGAAAATATTTTATTGTCGAAATTCCGGCTCAAAATGATTATAGGTAATGAAAAAACGTTATTGAGTAAGAAACTAACGATTTGGTTGTATGTCGAAAGTGCGTTTATTGGAAATTTCGAATTTTCAAATCCGGTTATTTTATACCGTCGAGCCTGGATTACAGGCGATTGAGGCGACAAATTGCACCAATCTAAACGGTGATCTACTCACAATTACATTAGTAACGCAAAATAACCGAAGCAAACAGAATCTGTGACACTCAATTTTATCCGTTCAAAATCGGTAAGGCTAACATCAGGGATTTTTGCAAAAAATTGAAAATATTTTATTGTCGAAATTCCGGCTCAAAATGATTATAGGTAATGAAAAAACGTTATTGAGTAAGAAACTAACGATTTGGTTGCATGTCGAAAGTGCGTTTATTGGAAATTTCGAATTTTCAAATCCGGTTATTTTATACCGTCGAGCCTGGATTACAGGCGATTGAGGCGACAAATTGCACCAATCTAAACGGTGATCTACTCACAATTACATTAGTAACGCAAAATAACCGAAGCAAACAGAATCTGTGACACTCAATTTTATCCGTTCAAAATCGGTAAGGCTAACCATCAGGGATTTGTGCAAAAAATTGAAAATATTTTATTGTCGAAATTCCGGCTCAAAATGATTATAGGTAATGAAAAAACGTTATTGAGTAAGAAACTAACGATTTGGTTGCATGTCGAAAGTGCGTTTATTGGAAATTTCGAATTTTCAAATCCGGTTATTTTATACCGTCGAGCCTGGATTACAGGCGATTGAGGCGACAAATTGCACCAATCTAAACGGTGATCTACTCACAATTACATTAGTAACGCAAAATAACCGAAGCAAACAGAATCTGTGACACTCAATTTTATCGGTTCAAAATCGGTAAGGCTAACCATCAGGGATTTTTGCAAAAAATTGAAAATATTTTATTGTCGAAATTCCGGCTCAAAATGATTAAGGTAATGAAAAAACGTTATTGAGTAAGAAACTAACGATTTGGTTGCATGTCGAAAGTGCGTTTATTGGAAATTTCGAATTTTCAAATCCGGTTATTTTATACCGTCGAGCCTGGATTACAGGCGATTGAGGCGACAAATTGCACCAATCTAAACGGTGATCTACTCACAATTACATTAGTAACGCAAAATAACCGAAGCAAACAGAATCTGTGACACTCAATTTTATCCGTTCAAAATCGGTAAGGCTAACCATCAGGGATTTTTGCAAAAAATTGAAAATATTTTATTGTCGAAATTCCGGCTCAAAATGATTATAGGTAATGAAAAAACGTTATTGAGTAAGAAACTAACGATTTGGTTGCATGTCGAAAGTGCGTTTATTGGAAATTTCGAATTTTCAAATCCGGTTATTTTATACCGTCGAGCCTGGATTACAGGCGATTGAGGCGACAAATTGCACCAATCTAAACGGTGATCTACTCACAATTACATTAGTAACGCAAAATAACCGAAGCAAACAGAATCTGTGACACTCAATTTTATCCGTTCAAAATCGGTAAGGCCATCAGGGATTTTTGCAAAAAATTGAAAATATTTTATTGTCGAAATTCCGGCTCAAAATGATTATAGGTAATGAAAAAACGTTATTGAGTAAGAAATTAACGATTTGGTTGCATGTCGAAAGTGCGTTTATTGGAAATTTCGAATTTTCAAATCCGGTTATTTTATACCGTCGAGCCTGGATTACAGGCGATTGAGGCGACAAATTGCACCAATCTAAACGGTGATCTACTCACAATTACATTAGTAACGCAAAATAACCGAAGCAAACAGAATTTGTGACACTCAATTTTATCCGTTCAAAATCGGTAAGGCTAACCATCAGGGATTTTTGCAAAAAATTGAAAATATTTTATTGTCGAAATTCCGGCTCAAAATGATTATAGGTAATGAAAAAACCTTATTGAGTAAGAAATTAACGATTTGGTTGCATGTCGAAAGTGCGTTTATTGGAAATTTCGAATTTTCAAATCCGGTTATTTTATACCGTCGAGCCTGGATTACAGGCGATTGAGGCGACAAATTGCACCAATCTAAACGGTGATCTACTCACAATTACATTAGTAACGCAAAATAACCGAAGCAAACAGAATCTGTGACACTCAATTTTATCGGTTCAAAATCGGTAAGGCTAACCATCAGGGATTTTTGCAAAAAATTGAAAATATTTTATTGTCGAAATTCCGGCTCAAAATGATTATAGGTAATGAAAAAACGTTATTGAGTAAGAAATTAACGATTTGGTTGCATGTCGAAAGTGCGTTTATTGGAAATTTCGAATTTTTAAATCCGGTTATTTTATACCGTCGAGCCTGGATTACAGGCGATTGAGGCGACAAATTTCACCAATCTAAACGGTGATCTACTCACAATTACATTAGTAACTCAAAATAACCGAAGCAAACAGAATCTGTGACACTCAATTTTATCCGTTCAAAATCGGTAAGGCTAACATCAGGGATTTTTGCAAAAAATTGAAAATATTTTATTGTCGAAATTCCGGCTCAAAATGATTATAGGTAATGAAAAAACCTTATTGAGTAAGAAATTAACGGTTTGGTTGCATGTCGAAAGTGCGTTTATTGGAAATTTCGAATTTTCCAATCCGGTTATTTTATACCGTCGAGCCTGGATTACAGGCGATTGAGGCGACAAATTGCACCAATCTAAACGGTGATCTACTCACAATTACATTGGTAACGCAAAATAACCGAAGCAAACAGAATCTGTGACACTCAATTTTATCGGTTCAAAATCGGTAAGGCTAACATCAGGGATTTTTGCAAAAAATTGAAAATATTTTATTGTCGAAATTCCGGCTCAAAATGATTATAGGTAATGAAAAAACCTTATTGAGTAAGAAATTAACGGTTTGGTTGCATGTCGAAAGTGCGTTTATTGGAAATTTCGAATTTTCCAATCCGGTTATTTTATACCGTCGAGCCTGGATTACAGGCGATTGAGGCGACAAATTGCACCAATCTAAACAGTGATCTACTCACAATTACATTAGTAACGCAAAATAACCGAAGCAAACAGAATCTGTGACAGTCAATTTTATCCGTTCAAAATCGGTAAGGCTAACTAACCATCAGGGATTTTTGCAAAAAATTGAAAATATTTTATTGTCGAAATTCCGGCTCAAAATGATTATAGGTAATGAAAAAACGTTATTGAGTAAGAAATTAACGGTTTGGTTGCATGTCGAAAGTGCGTTTATTGGAAATTTCGAATTTTCAAATCCGGTTATTTTATACCGTCCAGCCTGGATTACAGGCGATTGAGGCGACAAATTGCACCAATCTAAACGGTGATCTACTCACAATCACATTAGTAACGCAAAATAACCGAAGCAAACAGAATCTGTGACACTCAATTTTATCCGTTCAAAATCGGTAAGGCTAACTAACATCAGGGATTTTTGCAAAAAATTGAAAATATTTTATTGTCGAAATTCCGGCTCAAAATGATTATAGGTAATGAAAAAACCTTATTGAGTAAGAAATTAACGATTTGGTTGCATGTCGAAAGTGCGTTTATTGGAAATTTCGAATTTTCAAATCCGGTTATTTTATACCGTCGAGCCTGACAGGCGATTGAGGCGACAAATTGCACCAATCTAAACGGTAATCTACTCACAATTACATTAGTAACGCAAAATAACCGAAGCAAACAGAATCTGTGACACTCAATTTTATCCGTTCAAAATCGGTAAGGCTAACCATCAGGGATTTTTGCAAAAAATTGAAAATATTTTATTGTCGAAATTCCGGCTCAAAATGATTATAGGTAATGAAAAAACCTTATTGAGTAAGAAATTAACGGTTTGGTTGCATTTGAAAAGTGCGTTTATTGGAAATTTCGAATTTTCAAATCCGGTTATTTTATGCCGTCGAACCTGGATTACGGGCGATTCAGGCGACATATTGCAGCAACCTGAACGGTGATCTACTCACAATTACATTGGTAACGCAAAATAACCGAAACATACAGAATCTGTGACAGTCAATTTTATCCGTTCAAAATCGGTAAGGCTAATTGAAGATATTAGGAGAAACACCCATCAACCCCGGATACAATTTCTGAGGACACGCAAATTATTCAGCAGTGGGACCGCAATTATAAAATGTTTCCGTTCAAATCTGAAACACACTGTTAGAAGTTGAAAGTTTTACGATATTTATGGATTGCATTAGTTCCCCTAAAAAATTATTCTCAAGACATTATATTTAGAACTAGTATAGTACCAAGAACAAAACCCGTTGATAATTTACACACTCTCTCTCTCTCTCTACGAGACCACGTCACGCCGACATTATCCAAAAATTGCTGACGGAATATAATTTAAACAATCTTATTTTTACTTCTTGCTAAGGCACACACCCTTAATTATAAATTTATTTAATATTAAATCGCAATTACATTCTAAAGCACTGCGTGACAAATTATTTATAACACCACCCCCATGTCTATATCACACATAAACACACATAAATATTGAAAATAATAATAAATCCTAAAATATCAAAAAAGCAGCAAAACATTTTTCTTTTTTTTATATATTTACCATTTAAAATTTGAACATGAACAACTGCTGTTGAGGAATTTAATAATGAACATGAATATATTCCACTATGTGAACGATCAGCATGTGGTATTGTCAGTCGACTAATCCTCCACTGTGAGGTTGAACTGTTGTTAAAAAATAAACACAAAACGAAAAATAATAATATTTTGTAATGTTAGGTTTGGTTTTAATATTTTGAGACGGCAGGCAAAAAAAAAAAATTTAGGCTACGGGCGCAAAAATTTGTTACATCGTATATACCTTAAATTTAAATAACCATCTTTTGGTATCGATCCGTTATCCTTACGCCAAACTATTTTTTGATGATAGTAATCAATTTTTGATGATAGATTTGTATGCATATTGTATGTCACTATAGACGATGTTGATGTTGAAGATGATGATGATGATGATGACGATGATGAATCACGATTTACACCGGATGGTAGATATGGATGTGTTCCTGGTACTATTAATGGGAATAATGATAAAAATGAAACTGCCACTTCGCACGTCAAATCGATTAAACTGCCAATTTTATAGTAACGGTCTTGCACCTCATGCCCATGCTCATCGACAACCCTAATCGCTGCAGCTGAAATTAATTATATTTAGTTAGCGTATTGTGCCCGTAAGATTAAATACTAAAATATGCTTACATAATACTGTGACATTGGTGGCGAAGACGCGTGGTGGATGTGTTGAAACCTGGCACATATACAATCCCGCATCATCTTTTTGTATCGGATCTATATGCAATCGCCAATTATTAGGATATTGAAAATTTACGCTAACCCGAGGATCACCACTATACGTTACATTTCCTACCGTTAGCAGTGATACCTTTTCCGCTGTTCGCCGTATCCAAATCACCGTTTTGTCGCGTAGCATACCGACGCGACAATTTAGGTATGTTTCGGCCCCTAAATGTACGCCTACAGGCAGTGCACCATTTGATACATTGAGCGGCTCCTCAAAAAATGGCCCCCAATGATGCTCGTGATGATGTTTCGATAAATATGGGCGGGCATGCGTTATTCTATGCCGCAGCTCTGGTAATGTTGGCACTAATACTACAATATATAAAAAAAATTATTATACCCGGAAATATGAAAAAAAAAAACGAATAAATTTCCCTTACAAGGTCTAATCGTAGTTGGTGTTGTATCTCGTTTTGTTGAAATACTTCCGCTTCCGTCACCAATTGATGAAAAAAATTCTAATGTTGTCCGTGAATAATCGGGATGATGGCCGGAAAATACTTTTGTTGATCCACCACCACCACTAATACCATCATTGGTACCACTAACAAAATTTGCTTCTGTTGTTGATGTCATGGGCGATTTAGTTGTAGCCATTGTGACGGGCGACGTTGAAATTGACAAAGATGATATCGTTTCTTTTAATATCAATGACTGTGATAGTAAGCCCGCCGACGATTCGAATGTTATCGATGACGATGGTGTTGATGGTACAAACGCGTCTAAATTTTCGTTCATATCCAGCCGCTCCGTGTTGTATATGCTAAATCCTAATTCATTCTCAAATGTTGTATCTGTCAAATCATATTCGCTATTTATGTCTTGCTGTGTTTGTTGTTGATTCAATTTCGTTTGATTTGTTCCTATAAATAAAAATGGGGAAACAAGAAAAGTTTTGAGTACACAAAATTTAATCAATACGATTTATTTCGAACGTGTGTTTAAAATGTGTGTTGTGTGTGTGTGTGTGTGTGCAATGCATGTATAAGGATTTAGTAAATAACATGGTTATATATCATGATAATATTACATAAAAATAGTAAGCGCACCGACATGAAAAATTACTTTTTGATAGATGAACGTCTAGACGTGTATATAGGTAGAGCTTTCGTATAATTTTCTTGGTTTACAATTTCCTGGCATGAGTATACGGAATTATAATAATCCTCGACTTAAGTGCACAGTAATTAATTCCAAGATTTTATTGTATATACCATAAGTAGGACGAACTGATTTAATTCTAAATTTAACCCGGATTTATTTTTTTTTGTGGTCATTCGTCGTTATATACACACATACACAGGGACGAAATAGACCGGCACGTATAAATATGGTGCGGTTTTTTTTGTTATGTTGAGTCAGCGCGCATAATAAAAGCCAAAATAAGCTGGGTAGTAAATCAATTGTATTAAAAGCACTCTGATGAAGTAGAATGGAAGAAAATGTTATAAAACAGAAAAATTTAAGTTTTCATTCCTTATTCATGTTTATTGGAAGTTAAATCAAATTCAATAGAGAGCTTTTTGGTAACAACTTTTCTGTTTTTTTTTTGTTTCGATTTCTTACACAAAAGTTATAAAAATAATTTTTTTGGATTCCGTGAGCTTTTTAGTTCTTGGTATACATTGTTCTTGTTCACAATATTCATAAAAAATTTTTTTGGCAGCGGAAACTGGTTTAAATCGAAATAAAGTAAATCGAAACTGATTTACCATATAGAATAAGATATAAGATGCTGCCCACACCAGCTGGTTGTGTGGGTTCGAAATAAAGATAAATTTTGATTAATGATAAATTAATAGATTTGTTAATGTTTTAGGGCATTCAATGCGTAAAATCAATTTAATGTTTATAAATCTTACTGAACTTTTCATAATATTGTTTGTTCAAAACAATACCGAGCCTTTCGTGGTCAATGTTAATTTTTTGTAGGTGTTGCCACTTTTTACAAAATAGAAATTTGATTAATGAACGTTCAACATACAGGTAACCCTCCAAGAACACAGTATTCAAACACGGTTTCAAGGCTGCCGCATGAAAATCGTCTACGAGCTATGTAGGCGCAACATAACAAAGTTAAAAATGTGTGATCTCAAAACGGCGGTACCAACTGTTATTTTTATTTTTTGTGATTTCTACTTTTCGCGTTTTGCTCATTTCTGACATTTCATAAAACATAATTGTGGCCTTTCTTTGGTACAAGCAATTTCCATTCTGAATAGGATTAAATATTGTGCTCAAAGAACGAACCAAAAATATTTTTTAATTTATTTTTATTAGTTGGTAACAATTACATTTTGAATTTAAAAGCAACGTAAAAATGCAACTAAATATATTCAATTCAACTATTTAGTAATGTGCTAGAACTTTATTGAATCACTGCGGTTGAATTGCAAACTTTTTTTTCGTGACAAGCTGGGCACCCAGGGGGTAAACCTAATTCGAGTATGCTGAATTCAATGATGCTAGTCTCATTTTAAAATTAGTCGCCATTTTTGAGATATCGCCTTCGACATGTTTTGGCTCTGAGTCAAAATATACCCTCATTTTCACGTTGATAGCTCTTGAACCATTAAGATTTTCGTTATACTTTCTTCAGCAAAGTTGTTGCGCAGGTCAAGACCAACAACTTTGCCAAACATATCAAGACCGAAAAACCATATCTAATTTTTTTTTGCTCTTCATTTCGACGAAAAACACTGTTTTTATTATTTTTAATCATTTTGTTGAATTTAAATCGAGTAGAATCGATCGAATAAACATCACATCGACAAATATAGATACAATAGAACCTATTTAAAAGAAAGTTAAATCGATTCAGTTGATTTTATGGTGATTATTCCTAAAAAATATTCCTAAAAAATTAATATTTTGCTTCTCTTTGACAAAACAATGGCGTGCCGCTGCGATAGTGGATAAAAATCTGGGATTTTTCCATCCCATCGTTTTAACCACGCCAACAGACACGCCACTTTTCATACAAAAAAGTTGAAAAAAATTGAAAAATAATCTGGGATAGAAAAATGCGAAATTTTTATCCGTCGTATGATTCCATGATTGAGTGGCGCAGTGACATTTGATGTTTGATATATTGATGCAGATGTTTCTTCGGTTTCAGCAGATTTAAATGTTGGTGGTAAATATTCTTCAGTTGGGTTTGATCATTCCAGAACAGGAATTTCATCTGAATGCGGCAGCGGTAGTTGAGCATTTGTCGTTGCAGTGTACGTCAAAGAACCATCCATATCATCGGAACACCAAATGACATTGCGACTCCAGTGTTTTGCCATCTATGCAGATGGAAAATACATGCCGTACAGACAAAAGACGACGTACAACTTACACCACTAATAACATATTGTGAAAAATATAGCCGATATAAATCAGCGGTTTTATCACTTATTTTGCGGTGATTGCTCATACATATAAATTTTCCACACTCATAACAAAAGCATTTGAGTTAAAACACCTATCCATATTATTTATTTCACCAGCAGCTCGATTCTGGTTATTCCTATAGGAAAAGGAATTAGGAAAAATATTTTCATACTATTTTGGTCACAAAACTTTATTTTCTGGCATACTATGGTAAACAGTTAGTGTAAATTTTTTCAAAAACAAAATTAAATTGGGAATATTTTTCCTATCCAATTTCGATACGGAAAAAATATTTCCTAAATTATAAAATTTGAGACCAAACATGAGTTCTCAGTAGGCCAGAAAATGGTATTTTTGACAAAAATACTATGAAAATATTTTTCCTAATTCCTTTTCCTATAGGAATAACCAGAATCGAGCTACAGTGCTGGGATGTTCTAACATCACATTTTGCGATATTTTATCGAAGTCTACGTCTCTTTCAGCTAGAACTAATTTGACTTCTGTTTCAATTATCAATTATTTCTTCATTATTGCTATCACAGCCTACTAGAATATATATGAACAATATCTATTTCACTTATTTTCGTTCTACAATCGAAAAAACATTAGCTGGTGATAGAAACACAGTTGAACATCACAATGTTGCAATCTAGCAGGTTGGTAAATGATATAAAAATTGAAACAGAGATAAATTATCGAAACATGTTGATGTTAGAACATCCCAACCGAGATTTCACAAGCCGATTTTCACTTTATTTGTACATTTTCGGGGTGTGAATTTTGGCCGCAATTTGAATGACTCATGAGGAATTTGTATACGAACAATCTCATGACTCATGAGTGAAATTGTGTCCAAAAAATACAAAGATCTTCTAAACTGTCTAATTTCGGCCATTTTTGATCCTGTGCAAAATGGTTACATTTGTATTGAATTTAGTGTACGTATTGTACACGTAGTTGTATTCTGCACAGGTGGCCTCATGTTTCTCTAGACGGCAAGGTAGGAGCCGGAGTCTTCTGTGACAAGCTTTTGCCAAAACTGACAAGACCCTGCCTTTTTGGGGAACATGCGGGAAGGCTGGGTCTACAGACGAATGACTTTGTAGAGGCTTTAGATAACTTCCTATGCTTGTGTCCGGCACAATCATACAGAAGGCATAGATATTTGGGGGTGAACAGTATGACCACCCTTTCAGATCTCACTGACTGTGAAGTGCGAGATATTTTGCGCTACGTACGTAGCTAAAAATGGTTTTGAACAGGGGTAAAGGGGAAATAGGTTCCTGTGTTATCACAACGGGCCTCTACTCTTCTAAGTGTGCGAAAGCAGCCACTACAACCTAACCTTGGCCTAAGTAAAACACACATATATGGTGGATGTGGTTTTCCGGTTTTTATATGTTCGGCAAAGTTGTTGGTCTTGACTTGCGCAACAACTTTGCTGAAAAAAGCATAACGAAAATCATAATGGTTCAAGAGCTATCAACGTGAATATAATGTATATTTTGAGAGTTTACCCCCTGGGTGCTCAGCTTGTCACATTTTTCAACTAGCACAGTGATATCATTACAAATCGTAACTAATTTCTTGTCTCGTTTAGGAAAATGCAATGTAAAAATAACAAAAATCATTTTTATATTTCTATTGCCAACAGTTAAAAATAAAAGTAATTACTAAAACTACCCTAAAACTAAACTGGACAAGTGGTGCAGTGGTTAAAGCTTCGGCACTTGGACCGGGAGGTACTGGGTTCGAATCCCTTCAGAGGCTAGATGCAAATCGAATTTTCATCATCGATTACAATTGGTGATGTTAATAAACACAACTAAAACCCTCTGATGCAGTGCAGAATTTACCGCCGACCCACCGTCTATGTCAATGTATAGGTTGACATGGAGCTTGCAATGTGCAGGTGGTATACTTTAATTGTGTGAGTGGGTAAATAGGTGAATGGGTTAATGGTGTAGCGTGAATGCGTCGTATCACAATGGGCCAAAAATGGCCTAAGTGTCAACCACTGAAACCTATTAAAACTACCCTAGTGGTGAACATTAAAACTACAGGTAGAATAAAATTATTGCAGCAGAAGCACCAGCAGAAAAACTTGGTTTAAAACAATTTCAATTTGGTTATTACATACACTCGTGGACAAAATTAACGAATTTTTTTTTTTTTTTTGTAAAAAAAATTTCAGCAGGCCAATTTCAGTGGAAGTGGTATCAAATGATCCCAAATTTATATTTTTCACAATGGAGGCACAAATGTGGCACTATGGATTTATAGCGGCTATTTTTCATTGCAAAATGTTAAATGTATCAAACTATTTTTTAAAATTTTCAAAAGCGGTTTATAAACATTAAAATTAGCTTTATTACAATTAGGTTTGATCAATTCATCTACTGTCCTTGTTTTCAATACGTGCCCCAGCGAGATCACTCAGACACCGAGGCTTAGTGATTGATCTGCACTTCCATGGGTCTAATTTTGGTTTGTCGGACCCGGTTTGTAATTCTAGCCGTGTATTTAATATAGTATCTACCGTGTTCGATTTTAATTTGTCCAGAGATGAATTTAAAAGAGTTTTAAAAAATTTTTTTATTCAAATTTGATTTATATTAATAAACCTATTTTTAAATACCAGATGTAAATTAATACTGTTGGTTAAATAAATAAATAAATAAATTTAATTGTTAAATTGACTGTGTAACGTTGAATATAAAAATAAAAAAATAAAAATAAAAAAAAAAATAGTAATGAGTATTCCTCCCCCCCTCCCCCTGCCCTTATTACAGCTTCCATTCTTCTGGGCATACTGAATAGAATGCTTTGTATCATCTTTGTATCATTTCTTGCGGAATGAGATTGCACTCTTCTTGCGCTGCAATACTCAGCTCTGCTTTCGAATTTCTAGCTCTAGTACGACGGTTTAGAATGTCCCATACGTGTTCAATCGAATTTAGATCTGGGCTCATTATTAGCCACTTAAATGACCGAATGCCGATATCTTGGAGATATTGATGTACCGTTGCAACTACGTGTACTGGATCGTTAACACAAAACTAACATAACCTATGAAGCCCACATAATATGGCAAAATGTGATTGTTAAGGATGATGCGAGCATACCAGTCTGCATTCATCCTCAAACCAATCTCTAATAGCTCCGTACGGCCCTCCCAACTAATTCATCCCCCCAACATTATTGAACCTCCTCCAATGCTTACATTTTGTACTATGTTACATGATGCGTAGCGTTCTTCAACTCGTCTGCACAAAAGATTACGTCCATCTGGTTTCCATAATGGATTCTGGTCTCATCTGAAAAGAGAACAGTATCCTATTGATCAATTCCCCAATTTGCATGAGTATGACCAAATTTTAAACGGCTGAATTTGTGACAAGGAAGAAGTCGTGGAACTTTTACGGGCGGTATTGGGGTTAGGTTCAGTTGAGTAGCAGTACGCTTTCGATCTCGTATCGAATTAATTTTTAAAAATCGGTCGTCATGCACAGTTGTGCCCCTATTGCGCTCCTTGTCCGGGCTTTCTTTTATATTCTCCGGTCTCTCCACATCACTTAAGTATTCGTGGAACCATTGTATAATCATTATATAGTAATGTAATGGTAGGTTCGTGAGTGAAATGTTAGATACCACTACTGGTATCGTTTTAAACTTTTTAAAGAATTTCTGCAATTACCTATCCGCCTAAATAGCATAACCTTCTCCTAAATGTATCTAGAATATTTTATAATGCAACATGCAGAAAACAAAAAAAAATTCTATACATATACTTACAATGCGATTCATTACTATTTATGATACGAAAAAAATTTAGTTCCCATTTCTGTTTCTTTTCATATCAAATTGACCAAATAAAATAACATATATAATAATAATTAACAAATACATAATTAACAAATAAAATAGTAATAAAAATAATACTTTTATATGAAAACAAACAGAAATGGGAACTAAATTTTTTTCTTATCATAAATAGTAATGAATCGCATTGTATTACTCATATAATGCGCTCTCATTATAAGTCAAAACAGTTTTTACGCTCAAAAGTAAATAGAAAATGTAACAAAGATGATGGAGAGAAAATACCGATCGCAACTAAGTTGGTTTTGTTTTGAATTGCAACAATGTTTTCTAAATTATAGACAAATAATTTTGAACGTTAAAATATTCGTTGAAAATTATAAAAAGCTAAAATAATTGAAGATTGTCCATAAAAACGATCTACATTTAAATCCAATTAAAGATTATTTTAAATGATTTTGTAGGTACAACACATACACATTATTTGTTTGTTTCGATAACTATATAGATAGACCACCGATGATATACATACTTATTTACACGCACACACTCAGCAATTCAATATATGTAAAAGGAAATCATACATCTACACACTACAAAGATTTAAAAATTGTTTGCAAGTTAATTTCGTAAATTTGTTCGTTTAAAATTTTATTGCTTGTCGTCTAATCGTAACGCATGTAGCTTTGTGTTTTCTTATTTTTAAACGTTATAAAAAGTTCATTTTGAAAATTTGTGTATTAAAACTTTTCTGTTTTAAACTTTTCTGCGTGATAAAATGGTGTGTGCTTACAAAAACTGCTTAAATAAAAATGACTGTAAATCCACCAGAACATTTTTTACGGTGCTGCATGACCATCGTCGTGTGTTCGACAAGAATAAAGTTACTTCCAAACGCATAGCTATTATGAAGAACTTTAATTTTAATAATTTCAAAATAAGTAGTTTTAGAACAAAAAATATTTAAAAAACTGTCTTTCCCCAGCCAATTAATAATCTTGTTTGTAAGTGTAAGGTCAATGACATAGATGCACGATGCAAGCGTTTATTAAAATTCGAATTTTTTTAAATAAAAAAAAATTGATTCCAAAAGTTTCGCGTACGATTTCCAACCAGACACACAACACTGAGAGTCAAACAACAAGAATATTGAAAATACCTGATTTCCCACCTATAACATTGAAATATGAAAAAGGGCCTCCAAGAACTTATTAAAAGAATTATCAAGTTCCACAAATTCCTCATGAATGTCCCATCTCACCATCTCAATTTCCTAGTCCGCAACATCAAATTGAAGACGAAAATAAAGAACCCGTTCAACCTTTAAACAAAATTCTCAGGTTTATATTAAATACCCCTCAGAAAAGTAAAATGCAAACAGAAGAAAACACAATAAAAATATTAATTGATAATACACTTGACGATCGACCACAAGTAAACACATTTTGTACTTGCACAAATATTTCATAAATTAAAATTATCTTGGACCCAAGTTGAACAAAAAATGTATTTGGAATTTGATTTTAAATCACCTTCATGTTACAAGCATTTATTAAAGAAAGGTTTTAATTTGCCAGATAAGGATAAAAAATTGTATTATTCAGTATAAAAAAACTAGTACATGTTTTAAAATTTTTGTATGGGTTAAATTTTAATTTTATTTTTATGTGACTTAGAAGGGTCTTAGAAGGGTATTATGAAAATTGTAAAGAGATTAAAACTTTAATAAGCAAGTTAAAAACTACCATTGGCGATTGCTTTCCTATTTAAAATACAATTTAGATAAAAATATTATTGTTTTATCTTATGAGAGATTAATTTGTTTTTTAAGATAAAATAAATTACAACAATTTAAGCTATTGTAGCAACAAGAACTTTCAAGAGCCCAACTGAAATCCCATTTAATTAACCTAATTAAGGTTAATTAAATGTGAGCTTTTATGAAAATAATGCTCCCATTTAATTAACCTTAATTTTTATTTAGCTCTTTGGTTCTGTTCAAAACGGCTACTTATTTCATTCTAACGCCCGTTGCACATTTCAGCTAAGCTAAACAAGAAACGTAGTTTCTATTAGCATAGTTTAGCTCGCACAGCTCATTCCGCTGCACCAAATTTCAATATTTTATAAGTACAAATAATAATAGCAATGTGAGCAATATAGCTGACTTTTGCAATCCAAAGACAACCCGAGCTAAGTTAGTTTGTATCGCTCAAAACAGAAAAACATAGCTCGCATAGTTTAGCTCAAATGTTCATCGTTCCATTAGGCCCGTTGCAGATTTGACCTAAGCTAAGCTAAGCGATGTCAGCTAAGTTCATCGCTCTTGGTTGAAAATAAAGAGTTTTAATGAAACGATGCACGCTTGAGCTAAGCTATGCGAGCTATGTTTTTCTGTTTTGAGCGATACAAACTAACTTAGCTCGGGTTGTCTTTGGATTGCAAAAGTCAGCTATATCGTTCACCCATACATTGCTATTATTGTGTACATATTCGCCTATGTGACTACTTATGTGATTCTAATAATATTTTGGCAGACATATAGCATTTTACTTGAATTGAAATGTATGTGAGAGCGATGTAATTAACTCAAATGTGCAGTGGAATGAGCTGTGGATGCCAAACTATGCTAATAGCTGCGTTTCTCGCTAAGGCCCCTTGCACACTTAAGCTATGTTCTTTTAGCAAAGTGAGCATGTTTTGAGATCACAGCTTTCGATTTACTTTGCAAAGCCTAAATAAGTGAAACCGAATTAGCGAAGCTTAACTCAACACACTCGTACGTCCCGATTTATTTAATTTCTTTATTTAAAGCTGTGGGATAGAAACATAGCTGATTGTGAGCTGATTAATTACGAGGGTAAATCAAAAAGTCTTGCAATTTTATATGAAAAAAAAGAGTGAGTGAGACAGCAATATTTTTATTTTTCGATATAATCTCCTTTAAGGTTTATACATTTGTCACATCGATCAATTAACTTGCCTAAACCCTCTAAAAAAAAGATTTCTTTTGCTCCATAAAATATTCATTTACAACAGACTGTACTTCATAGTCACTGGAAAATTTCGGGCCCCTTAGTGTTTTTTTTTTAATTGGGAAACAGAAAGTAGTCACTGGGTGCCAAGTCTGGACTGTACGGTGGATTCGGAATTTCCACGAAGCCGCAGCCCTTTAATGCAGCTTGAGCAATATTAGCCTTGTGCACTGGTGCATTGTCGTGAAGAAGCAAGATTTTTTTAATAACTTTCTTTGGCCGTTTTTCCTGGATCGCTTTTTTCAATTTTCGCAAAACTTCTGCGTAATATATGCCTGTGATTGTGGTTTTCGGTGCAATATAATCGATTATCAAAATTCCTTCAGCATTCCAAAAAACTGTTGCCACAACCTTACCAGCAGACGGTTGAGTTTTGAATTTCTTTGGTGGTGGTTCACTACGTTTAATCCATTGCATCGATTCTTGTTTGGATTCCGGATCCCAATGATAAAGCCATGTTTCACCGCCTGTTATTATGTTATCCAAGAAATTTTCTGGATCTTCTTTGTACATATCTAAAATCGCCTTTGAAGTTTGAGCACGCATTTTTTTTTTTTTTTTTTGTTCTGCATTCAACAAACGGGGAACCTATCGCGCACTTACTTTCGACATGTGAAGGTGGTCATGTAATATAGTATATGTGGTACCGTATGAAAGAGAAAGGCTCCACGCTAACCGCGGAACAGAAATGCGCCGGTCCTCCAATACAATAGATTCGGCCAAAATTACGTTTTCATGGCTAATAGCATCTGCTGGCCGATCCGAGCGGTTGTCGTCTTCAAATGACTCTCGACCACTTTTGAATAATTTTACCCACCTTGTTACTGTGGCATATGATGGTGCAGATTCGCCGTAAACTTTTGATATATAGTTGAATATATAAATTGCATTTCGTCCATCTTTATAGAAAAATTTAATAAGGGCGCGATATTCAATTTCATTCATTTTAAGAAAAATTCAAAACACGTGTTACTAAATTGACAAAAACAAACGAACTGTAAAATTTACATCGAAATGTTCTTCTAGAAGTTTCATCGCGACAAAAAATGGTTTTGAAAAATATATTGTTGTCTCACTCACTCTTTTTTTTCATATGATATTGCAAGACTTTTTGATATACCCTCGTATCTCCAAGGTGAAAATAAAAATTTAAATACATTGCTTTACAGATTGGGTAGACTCTGAGATTTATCTACAATATTTCTCTTATTTGACTTCGGAAAAAAACCAAAACGTGAAGCTGTTAAATGAAAACATAGCTCATATCAGTCAAAATACTTAGCTCAAGTGGGAAACGGGGCTTATAAAAGTTTTTTATATACAACCAAGAACGATGAACATAGGTCAGTTCGCTTGTCTTAGTTCAGCTGAAACAGGCCTTATTGTCTTATTAGTAGCCATCGTTCATGAGTATGCAAAATCATCCGAATTGATTCAAAGCGATTCAAGATGGCTGACTTTTAACCAACAAGCGCGCATAATTTTTATGCCTTAAAGGGAAAATCTGTACATGTATCATCACCTTAACAGAGCTCTCACAATAGACAATTTTTTCTCTAAAGTAAATTTTTTTCTAAAGTTTGATTTTCAAACAAACTTCTAAGGCAAAATAAAAATTGTTTTATTGTGAAAGCTGTTTAAAGTCTCCATAAATAAATATTCGTTTCGGAAAGGTAATTAAGTATTAAAACGGTGTAAGACTAAATACAAATTAAGGTTAATTAATTAAATTAAGACATAAAAATAAAATTTTACAATTTAGAGGAAAATAAAAACTGATTTTTTTTATTCAAAATAAAATACACAACGCATTTTTTATTTAAAAAAAATAATTTGTATGGTACATCAAACTAAACAATTTAAAATTAGCGTTCGAATAAAGACGGAACTTAAAAGTAAACCATTATTTATCCTGCCATAAAGAACTGAAACGTTTTTTTTCGGACAATGCTGACCAATCTCTAGCTCAACTACTATTTAAAAATAGTTTTAATTACAAAATAGTGAGCGGCAACCTAAACTCGTAAGCTATTCACTTGTATATTGAATTTATAAAAAATATCTTATATACTTTCTTATATCCCTTTGTTACAGGCTGGCTACTGCCAACCTGCAGATTTTCACTAAGCTCCTGCAGAGGCCTCCACGGTGATGTTTTGCCGGCTACGTTCTCAGCGAGAAGTGCGAGGGTCGTGGGGTTTGAGGCATGCAGGGCTCCTGGCCTACACCGTGATTAACAGAAAGTTGGGGAAACGCAAATAATAAATAAGAACCGTAGTTCCGCCGAAATTCGTCGGCCGGAACTTGAGGAACGAACAACTCAAAAATTATAAACCGAGAACGGTGCCTTGGTGCGCGCATCCATCCGAATTCAAACGGGGCCAAGCCCTGGTTACGGAATTGGATGCGGGCACCAAGGGACCGCAAACACTAAACCGCCATAGAGGGAGTCTCCGCTCCCATCACACCACACCGAAAAAATTTAATAATTCATTTTATTTCTAAGAAAACAAAAAAACAACAAAAGCAAAACAACTTCCCCCTCCACCCGCACTAGGAGAAAACGAGAGAGAGAGATAACAATGCGCATCGAGCGCGCGCCCGCTGTGCGGCGCTCGATTACAAAATATAAAAAATTTAAATTTAATAAAAAAAATTTAAGAAAATAATCAAAAAAAAAATCTAAATAAAAATTTAAAAAAATTGTACCTTAATAAAATAAATTTCTTGGTGCGGCCTTGGTGCCGTTATCGTGGCGGGGCCTCTCCCCGATAAAAATGGGTTGCGGCCTTGCGCGGCCGTCATGCCACAGGGTCGCCGCCCCGGACCGTTGCGGCCTTGGTGCCGTTACCACAAAATATTCACGAATGGCCTCGCCCGGCCAAAAATAAAATGGGCGTTGCGGGGCCTCTCCCCGATACCAAAAAAAAAAAATCGGGCAACCAGTGGTTGGCTACCCGGCGTTGCGGGGCCTTTCCCCGATATCCAAACAAATAGCCGGTTGGCCACTCAAACCGTTGCGGGGCCTTTCCCCGATACCAAATAAAAGCGACTACGAATCGGGACCCGGTATACCAACTATATTGGGCGTTGTCCCGCAAAAAAAACGTAGAAGAAAAAATAACTTTGGGCGTCTTACCGCCTTTGACCGAAAAACATGTGCAGCACCCGTTAAATTTTGGCGTACCGGTAAAAATATAAAATGACATACGTTGAAAATTACGGTACTCCAAAGGCAGTTGTCCCCGCTGTTGTTTACCGATGCTATACAGTGCCCGTAAAAATGTGGCGGCACCCGTTGATTTTTGATGATTTTTTTCACTAAGTTTTGTTTCGTCGTATTCGGGCCACAAAGAAATTTCGTTATGACGTCACAAAATTCACTCACAAAACCATATAGGAATATTCGTATTTTTTATATGATTTCACACATGCCCAAATAAAATCCGTTTCTTAAATATTTAAATATTGCCCTGATAAATCAATGAAGTCAATATTCTCAACTATGAACAGGCCAAAAAAGTAAATTTCCAGATTCTCACTATGGCGGACTCGAAGAGATGTACTTATCAAAAAAAATTATTTAGGCCATTTGCTTTTATTTTATTTTATTTTTTTTTTTATTTTTAAATTATATACTATATTACACCACACAAGCCAAAAGTTTATTTAATTTTTTTTTATTAGCACTCAATACAAAACAAAATTTTTTTCAGGCATTTCACATTTTGCCATTACTTAAAATTTAATTTTTTTTTTTTTTATCCAAAAAAAATATCCACCAAACTCGACCAAATCACAACTCGAATTCTCAAAAATTACCAACTCAATGACCAAACAAAAAAAAATATTCGAGCGTCGCACAGCTCGTAAAACGTTTTTGAAGAAAATGTATCTCTCTTCTCTGTCTCTCCTTTATACCAAATTTTCGTTGGTACAAAAGAGAGACATACAAGAAAAAACATTTTTTTCAAAACGTTTTACTTTGCACACACTCGATGCGCATGGTTATCTCTCTCTCTCCCATTTTTGTTCCGTTGCCAACATAACCGAAGAAAACACACAAGAATCCATCCACCAAGACACCACGTTCACACAGTGAAAAACTCGGACGCAAGAAACCATGGAGAAATAGAAACAAATTTACAAAAAATGTCTTGTTAAGACAACACAGTCGTAACACCTTTTTCAACTAAGAAAAATAAAAAATCTTCTCAATTTTAGTCCAACCCACACAAATGTGTGAGTAAAAAATTAACGTATGTAACGGCGTTGTTCATTAAAAATTTCGCTTGATTTGAAGTAAAACCAACACAACTGTGTGTATAGATATAGTGTTTTTTCAGACGGAAAATAAGTTAAAAAGGAATTCACAAATGTGTAAATTTGTTCAAAAAACATACAAAACTACATATACATGGTACTTTAGCCCTACCCGCACAATTGTGTTAGTAAAACACAAAAGGGATATGTAATTCATTTGAGATGGATTAATTCAGCCCCCAATTTAAACAATAAAATTTATTAGAGATTAACAGATTAGATTAACAGAAAAATGAATTTAAGTTTTGTTAGCGAACATTAAATGCTCATAATTAGATTATAATTATACGCTCTAGATTTGCACACTGTAAACACCACATGACTCACCGTCAGACATGCTTTGGTTGAAATTATAATCTTTATAATGACATCCTTGTTTTTTCTATTCCAATGAGGAACAATCCCTTAATAAATAGTTGATTGAAAGACAATAATGAAAAACGACATACTATTGTAGTATGTCCAAGTGACAATTTTCCTATTTTTACGTACTTCTCTTACGTAATATTTTTTATGATAAAATCGAATTAATAAATTTTATTTTAATTTTGAAACAAATATTGGGTTCAATGTCCCTGAACTTTCACACAGATTTGGATAAATAGAAAATCTGCCTTTCCATAACAATACATTGTTCTTAATGTATGCATATATAAGAAAATTACTCGTTCATATTTTCAATTATAAATTACCATACTGTAACTGTAACAGTGCAATCAACGGCATCCTTTTAAAAAATTGTATTTAGTTGTTCTATATAGATTTCTACATCCTTTTCATTTTTAATCTTTATTCGTTTGTGTTTGTGAGAACAGATGTATTTAAAATAAACAATAATAATACACAGCTAAGTATGTACTCAATATATTAATATACATATGTATATATCCTATCGTTCATATCTCCTTTCCAATAATGGATTTATTTGATTGAACAATTCATATTCTTTTGTATTTCTATCATAGAAAAAAAATTATTTATGCTATTTTTTATAAAAAGAAAATTGAAGTAAGGTATTCATGATTTGTTTTATTGTTTCCCTCTAAATAAATTTTCGAGGCCTCACCAAAGCGAATCGAAAACGAAACGCACGTAAATCGTATTTTTTTTTATATGACACCAACACTACCACGTTCATATATAAGTTGTTTTTTGCTATATATGGATATAATTTTTATATTATTTTACTTATGTAGCCATTTTGCTTTTTAAAAAATAAAAATAATTCGTATTTAATAACAATAATAAGTGCATTGATAAAAATAGTGAATATTAATTATTATTTAGTAATTCATAACAATAATAATATTAAAAGTGATAAAGTATTGTACATAATATCAATTATTAAATATATATTAGATTGTAGTGCATTATAAGTCATTGTAAGTATATTCGAAGTAACTACGTGATAAAAAGTAGTTCGGTAGTGATACGTTTTCATATCAACTGCATTTCGTTTCTGATTCCAAAACGTTTCGTAAATGAATCGAATATGAAGAGAAATGCGAACTACTAATACATACAAATCAGTTCACTTTCATTTTAATTTTCATACGCCAAACGAAATACTAACGAATCGCTTTTGACTCGCTAAGACGATGCGTTTGCGAAGTGTTTCATATATAAATTTCCTCACTTGCGATTCGTTTTCGACTCGCCAAGTTTAGAGGGTTATCACAAAAAATATTAAACACATTTTCTACATGACCTTGACAATTGTAAAACAATACGAGTTGAAATAAATATATTCTGTGTTAATATGTAGTATAATAAGTTAGAGTGAAGCAATACTATACTGGTTAATGGTATACAAAAATACGCCGTGTGTACTGTAATTGTATTTAATCTTGCAAACATTTAGGCGAACTAGTAAAATTATTGCATAACTTAATTTCGATTAACGCGCTACCTGGATTTTCACCCTCTAAAGATTTTTTTCGAATGATGGTACTACTATATATGTATTGCTATGGTGGAACCGAAGATTGGTTCATTCCTAATTTTCGTGCAATTTGTACTTGAGTATAATTTTCTTGATACAATGCGAAGACTATTATGCCTCGATCTTATGCATTAAGCATTTTTATTAAGCATTTTTGAAAAATTTAATTGATTGGCTTGCACTAGGATTTATTTAAAGTGGTTTCTGATAAAAAATAAATGTGCTATCATTTGACACTAGCAGTATTAAAATTAACCAACGAGACTGGAGAAATGGGTCCGATGTGATGCCACTTTTGGTTTTGGTGATTTTTGTTTTAAATTTAATAATTTCGAAAAAAGAATAAACTACACTAAGCAGGTAAGGAGTTTGTTTAGGAATTGTCAAAGTGGCAACTGCCACCTGCAGAAAATAGAAATACTGGCAGATAAAAACCACCGGCCACACCTGTTTCAGGCGGTTTAAAACTTTAGTTAAAATTGTGTTTTCATACAAAATATTGAGGACAACTTTGATCATTCTTCGAACATTTTTATGCTTATTGAAACATTTTACAATAATTGATTTTTCCGGTCGAATTTCATGATATAGCCTCTGTATTGAATTTTCAGTATTTTTGTATTTATTTAATCATTAAATTGTTTTGGTACGCTATTATATTAAAAATTTAATTTAATTACTTGAATTATAATTATAAATTAATTTACTTAATAAACACATTTTTTTTATTTACATATTTAATTAATTTTTTTTCAAAAAGTTTAAAAAATGATTCGATTGATTTTGGCTTATCATCAGGAGTATCTACTACTACATTTTTTAATTAAAATATTCAAAAAATTTAATTTTTGTGAAACGAAAAAGCAGGTGTTTAAAAATGTGTTTATTAAGTGCAAGTGTAGTCGCCAAATGCCCACGGCAAACACTGTTAAATAAAGCTTTTGCATTTTTACCGAATATAACAAAATTTACGAATGTTTTAGAAAAAAGGTAAGAAAGAATCGTATGTCTTGTAAAAAATTATTCACATGCATATTGACAAATTGGTATGATATCAAAGGGCCGAATGTCGAAGGGCCGAATTTCAAAGGGCCGATTGTGTCGAAGGGCCAAATGTTGAAGGGCCGAATGTCGAAGGGCCGAATGTGTCGAAGGGCCGAATGTGTCAAAAGGCCGAATGTTGAAGGGCCAAATTGGTCGAAGGGCCGAATTTTTTTTAATATTTTTTTTTGTTTTTTTTTGTTTTTAGAAATATATTTTTTTTGGTTAGCCTTTAGTATCGCAGTCAAAATTGACTGTCGCGACATTTTTTTCAAAATGGTCATAATTTTAACTAAAAGTGTAAACATATCAGACGCCATCTTAGATAAATTTCAATTTTTTATATATTATTTATAATTTTTTCCGCTTTTGGATAAAATTTTTCTACATTTTTTTTAGATGGTTATAATTTTAACAAAAAAATTGTTAATTTAATTGACTGCCATCTTAGAGATATTTGTATATAAAAATAAATTTGAATTTGTAGCACATGAACTATTTTTAAATGTTTAGTAAAATAAATAATTTTAAATGATTAATTTAAAATCAAAATGTAAATATATGGTTTATAAATAAAATAAATTTTATTAAGTCGTATGCGATTATTATTAAATATTTGTCATTTAAATTCGTCATTTTTGAGACGGTTCACTCTTCACCCCCAAGGAATTTTTGTATGCTGTTGATGCAAAATAATTGGAAATAATATAGGGACTTATACAACGAATTAAGCTAACATTTGTGGTACATCTATCAGCAGAAGCGATACGAGTGATACTTTGTCTTTGATCTGTGTGTGCAAGGTTGACGAAGCATAAACAAATTCAAATCAAATATACAGTAATTTCTATATTGTCAAGCAGAGGTTTGCGTTCACCTAAAACAAATTTTGAAACTTTTAATTGTTTAATTGATGTTTAATTTATTAAAAATTATTTTATCACGGCTTCACGTAAAATTTTAAATTTTGGTTCATTTTTATTCCGATAGATGGAGTTAGTTTGAGATACAGAAAGTGCTAAACAAAGACACATTTTTTAGTTATAAAAAATCCGCTTTTGATCAAAGTGGCGCCACCGTCACCCAGACTGACAAAAAGATTTGACTGCGATACTAAAGCTGTTCTTTTTTTAATTTTTTTATTTAATTTAATTATTTTTTTTATTTTTTGTACCATATAGCTATTATCAGAAGGCTGACACATGGGGCCGAATGTCTCTGGTGGTGCATGACAAAATTTCCTTTCACCAAAATGTATCGCTGACTGGATACGTGGAATTATATTAATATTCAAAGATGAAAAATATTAAAATACATAAATTCATAAGAAATTCATTTATGTTTAATAAAAAAATTTACAAAATATTCCATAAAACAACAAATTTAAAAAATTATATTTCTAAAAACAAAACAAAAATCGGCCCCTCGACCCATTCGGCCCTTCGACCCATTCGGCCATTTCGACATTCGGCTCTTCGACATTCGGCCCTTTGTACCTATTCCGCGTACACCGGTATATCCCTTAAAATTAATCTCAGGTGTTTAACACGAACCTGTAACATTCCTTAGTACGTGATTTGTAGTATCAATACTACAGAGTCGCCGATGCAATCCACTTCGAGTAATTAGTAAAGGAATTCGTAAAATAGGGACATTTTGAAACAATTTTATTACCTACAGCGCTTCTTACTCGATGGTCGGGTGGTTAAGTTATACGCCACCAAATGTGGGCAACCGAAAGGTCGCAAGTTCAAGCCTAGTCACAGTCCATAATGTTGCAAAATGTTCGCGAGAACAACAACATGAGATGATGGGTTTGGGTCGTTTGCCCGCTTTTCAAAATTCCGATTATCGAAAGCCCACTTTAAATTTTTTTTTTTAAGAATTCTGGCATCCGCTATGAAAAGCGGGTATTTGATAATTTTTTTCTCAGTACATTGTCAGTACAAACGCATAAAATAGTTATTGGTTCCGAATCGAGATGGATTTGAATTCTGTATAAGTGGTTAAGAAATTTCGAAATTCCATTCAATAAGAAGAAGAAATAGCATAGTTAAATTAGGGAATACCAAATTCCTTAAATGCGTTCAAAATTCATGTTAGAATCCTAATCTAGACCGATATATCAAACAGGAACTATATTGGTTAAAAAATGGACAAGTTCCATCTAACATGGCCAAAATCCAAAATCAGACAAAATTGATGTGTTAAAAAAATCCACCCAATCCAGCTCTACAACCTAAATTTACCCATGATTATTCAAGAAAGGGCTAAGTTCCATTTAGAATGGTCTAATTCTACGATTAACTTCACGTTAAATCCACGCTTAAATCCCAAACCAGTTGTACTACTCCGAAACTTCGTTTAAAATTCAAGTTAGAATCTATCTAAATCCAATTCTACATACCAAATTTGACAATTATTCGTGTTAAAATGCAAATCACACCTCATTTGACAAAGATCAATCAAGAAATGGCCGAGTTCTTAATAAAAATATTTTAAAAGGTCTTAAAAAAATTCTGAATTTTGGTGGAATTTTTTAAGAGGATGCTGAAACAGCAAACACACAATTTGTCACAATTTTGTCACATCACAATTTTCGATAATTTATCGAAGATTATGTCTCGCTTCTCTAGAATAAAATGTAACACTATTTCATATTTTATATCATTTTCAAACATGCTAGATTAAAAAATTGTGATATATTCTCGAATACTAAGAATACTACTCGAATTCTACCACCAAATAATTTGTTTACGATACTTCAACGAAATTAGAGAAAGAGACAATTGTCACATTTATTCTAGTAGGCTGTGATAGCAACGGAAAAGAAAAAATTTATAAACGAAACAGACGCCAATTTCAGTTTAGGAAAACGAGACATAAATTTTGATAAAATATCGAAAATGTGATGTTACAAAATCTCGCTCCAGACAATTCACCTGCTATGTTGTTGTTTGGAAAAGAGTCCCACCTACTATGTGATATTAAGTTTGGGTTATCAGAAACCGAACTAGTCGCACAGCATGAATACGTAGCCGATTTAAGACGGAAAATGAACAGGATTCATAATGAAGTAAGAAGTAATATTGCAAAGGCCAGCGATAAAATGAAAACAAGATATAACCTAGGAGCGGCTAGAGAGAGATTTGCAGAGAGGAATTTGGTATGGCTTCACAACCCCAAGAGAAGAAAAGGGATATCACGGAAACTACAACAAAAATGGGAACGGCCTTATAAGTGGATATTCGAAAGAGTAAGAAACTAATATCAGAGGCTGATCGACCTAAAAGATCAGTTTTAGGCCACGTGAAGCGATGAAGTAAACGCGCACAAGCATAAGATTGTTGCAAGCTCTGACTTCAAAACCGTAAAAAGACAATTATTAGGCACTGTCATAGCGAATGCATAATTGGATGGAATTTGAGAATATCGCAGAAGTTACATTATCAGATGTCGAATTTAACTGGGGACGTGTCGGTGCTGCTTAATTTTGTGCGCATTGCTCATTCTCCGAAATTTATTCGATCATTGCCTGTTCATCATCAATAGTCATCTGCGAAAGTTTAAAATCGTGCCTGAACTACAAGTTGAATTAGTCGTAGGATTGCGTTAGACCCTTGATTAGACCCTTGGTTAGACCCCGACACCGCGGTCTGAAAGTTGTAGGAGTGCTGGTCAGTGGTCACCACATGGGATATCATCATCGCCGATAAAAGTGATTCAGAAGAAACCCATACCACTCGGCAATGGGAGGAATCACTTCCTAGACTCCAACATATGTAACGTCCGTTTACTAAAAGTGATCTACTCCGCTTTGAATACAATAAGTTCATCCAACGACCAAAACAGCTTGCCGTACAACTCCGTTTAATTACACTCTTCGGATGCGTAAGTTTTGTTTGGGCCCAAGGGACTGGCGAGGCCTAACTAGCATTGACAAACAAAAATAAAGTCAATGATCGCCACGCATGCAAAAACCGTGACGTCTTACAACGACTTATACTACCTGCTCCCTAAATCTTTCTCTCTCTCTCTCTCTTACTCTCTCTCTATCTATCTATCTATCTCGCTCTCTCTCTCTCTCTCGCTCAATATCATCGTTCGAAAAAGTACTTCGTATCACGGCTTTCCGCAGATGCTTATATCCAATATGGACACCGCAGCCCAGCAGTGCACTCGAAAGTCTTGATCACTCTGCCTCAATTGGTCATTCGAGTTCTGGGTCAAGCTGCTTCAAGACACTCATTTCGCTGATGACAGATCAACCCTGGGTACAGAGCTCACTTTGATCTCTGAACCCTGTTGTCCGGAGTGACGGTACAACGGTTTAGAGAGCGGCTCAGCGAATTGAATTTGCCATACGCAAAGAAGCATCCGGTTTTCCTTCCCAAGGACAACCAGCTTGCCAATCTACATGGTGGGTCACAGCTGATGTTGGAACACTTACAAATACACTTCTGGATCCTTAGCATGAAAGATCAAATTTCCATCGAATTGTGTTACCCTTCCCGAGGCCGTTTCTGTACAATCGCATCGATTATGCAAGTTCAATATCCCTCAAATTATAGAAAGGCCATGGCGGTGCCTCGCAGTCTAGCATAATCTACGTCGCATTAAGGTTGAACGTTTGCTCATGTTCGAAGAATAGACGACACTGTTATGACAAATCGAAACGTGCTTAAACTCGCGACAATTGTGTCCGCGTCAAATGGCCCAAATGACTGCACCACTATGGTATTAAAATATGTTCGGGTGGCCGGCAATGTTGGAGACAACAGATAATTTCTCCACCTCAATTGGAGGTGACATCTATCGGTGAGCACCTTATAACCTCCACCAAATTGAGGTAACGTCTTGCAACTCCGTGATGAGTGATGAAAATGTAAATTGGGAAAAGTCGGGAAGTGCGATGATCCATCGTTTTCAAAATAGACGGACAGATGCAGAAGTTGAGTAGACTTACGAAAGAACCTTGAGTGCGGTTAGAAAAATGTGATTAAAATTTACGGGCAGTATCGTCGGAATGTCAGGACCTCGGCAAACTTGTAATATGGTGTGAGAAGCATTGAGGTTCTGGGATCCCAAGAACAGAAACCGAATAGATATTTTCAAACAAGAGCTGCTGGATTAAGTGACAAATATGAATTCCAAATCCTTCTGAGTATAGATTTTAGGTAACTCTTTGGCCTATTACTGTTAATGGTGGACGAGTTACAGAATACTACCATAAACCTAAAAATAAAATTATAGATGAGGCATTACATAACGTCATTCAAATCTTTTCTTCGCCTGAGAAATACAGCAAAATCGGGTATTGTCCCATCCCTCCATTTTATTCTGCAATGCCAATAAAATAAGCGTAGGTGACGGCGTGGAAGATAATTCACAAAATTTTTAGCGTTTATACATAAAAGAATACAAAAATCAATCTTAGACGTTTCATACTTACATCACTCCAAATAATAAAACGTAATAAAATTATTAGAAATAATGCCACGTGCTGGTGGCCCACATCAACATGTTTTTTTGATTTCAACCACATCATCAATTTCATAATATTAACAACGTTCGCAATATATCACGCATAATCATCCCTATAGCTATCACATTTATCAAAATCTAAAATATCATCTTATTATAAATAATTCGTTCGATATAAAAATGACTTGCTTTGCGGAATTTATGTCAAAATAGAATCTAATTAATTAATAAAGCACCAAAAATAATAATAAATTCAGAAAATCGAAAACATCCCAGATCCAATATTTATAGATTTGTGTTTATTTACTCGTATAATCGTCTCAATTTATAGCCATCATCTTATCTCGGGTAAATAATGGAATTTCACAAGGATTCGGAAAAATAAATAAAATTAAAATTTCAATTTAAATTGCGCGATAAAAATACCATTACAATACATATCGAGTTGTACAGGGTGAGTTTTATAATCCGAGTAAACACCAGGCGTTTAGCTCGGACACGGTACACAAAACACGAAAAACTGTTTATATTGAAAATTGTTCACAGTCTAGCAAATCTTGAAAATGTTTGCAATTTAATTCTACACATTAATCTAATCGCCCCCCGTTCATTCGCGCCCCCACACTCGCCATACACCATCATCATATCGAACGCCTCTTCAATAGTATAAAACATCTCCTTAACAATTTTTTTTATTAATTTATAACTAGAAATTACGGAAATAATAAAAATATACAGGGTGTCCACTCGAAAGGTTTACGACTTTTTTGCCTATATGAATTTTTTTTAAATAAAAGAAAATAGATTTAATGTTTACAGATTGTTTATTTAAAATTGCAGTTAGGAACTAGGTAATTCCTACACATCCCGAAAATTGATAACCCGAAAATATCACGGGAATTTGGGAAGATCGCAAATGAACACAAAAAAATTTCTAGGGTCTTATGCGTAGGTTGGTAACCATCAGAAAAACTAATATCGAATTCTTATTGGTAATCTTTATTTCTCAATGCATTTCCCTCAGCACCCAAAACATCAAACTGAATCTAGCCCGGGATAATATCCTTTCCACTTTCGACTAGTAAAATCTCTTTTTTTTAAATTAAAATGTTTACAAAGTTTAATCTCATTACATACATCCTAAACCGACATTAAAAATATACCAAGAATCATGGGCCATCGAATTGGCACAGTCAGAAAAAATCCCAAGTTGCAAATGAATTTAGCGTCAAAACATTTGAAAACTAACCCCAAACATATAATTTCTACATAGAGTGATGGGCCCACCAATTGGTACAGTCAGATAGGTGTCCATTTTGTGTCCGTCATGCAAGCCGAAACCATATCAGCTGGAACCAAACCAACTATGGCACAAATAGCACGAAGCATTGTACAATATATAATTCTTCAGCCGGAACCTTAAAATCTAGCATTATATGATTTTCTGTAAAAACCTTATAATTCCAACCAGAACCATACTCTCTACAGCCAAACTCACTATGGCGCAGTAGCCAAATGTATTGACAAGCATCATTGTACACTACATGCTTTTGCAACCGGAACCTTATAATTCCAGCCAAAACGCGATAAAGGCAGCCAGAACCGTATAACAGCAACTATGACACAAGTAGCACGTTATTCACTATATAATTTTTCATCAGGAACCTTATAAAGCAAGCACTATATAACTTTCGGTTGAAACCTTATAATTACAGCTGGAACCGCTTGTACGGTTATTTACAGCCAAACTAACTATGGCACAAGTAGCACAATGAATTGTGCATCATTAGTATGGTTATCCATCGGGTTCAATTCCAGCCGATAAGGTTTCAACTGAAAGTTATATAGTGCTTGATTTATAAGGTTTCGACTGAAAAATAATTAGTGCATAATGATGCATTATGCTACTGGTGTTGTAGTTGGTTTGGCTGTTATATGGCTCTGGCTAAATTTATCACGTTTTGGCTGGAATTATGAGTTTCCGGCTGAAAGGGCATATAGTACACAATGATGCACAATCGATTGTGCTACTTGTGCCATAGTTAATTTGGCTGTAGAGGGTATGGTTTTGGCTGGTATTATAAATTTTCTACTGAAAAATCATATAATGTTGGATTTAGAAGGTTCTGGCTCAAAAATAATATAGTGCAATTGGTTCCAGCTGATATGGTACCGGCTGGCGTGACGGGCACTCCATTTTGCAAAATTTTTAATTGAGTGATTTTGATTTCTTCTTTATCAAATTTGTCTCTCTCTCTTGAAACCATCTCAAGCCGTCGACAAACATAAACTTTGCTGGGCATCGAATATATTCTAGATAAGTTTTGTGATAACCAAAATCATCATGTGATTTTGTATCAATACCTCGACAAGATATTTAGCTGGCAAACACAATTGTACTCGTATGCTCCTTTAACTGCACGTAAAGTTGTGTTAGTGTAAGCGCATTAATCTCGAAAATTTCGTAACCAAAGGAGCGTTGCACAATACCTTTCATCAAGGACAACCTCAACAATTGGACAATATTTCATTTGTCATGTTGTCAGCATTTTACTCATGAACTCTTAAACTCGTTCACTATCGCCTTCTCCTTGGGTAAGTGCAGCTCCTATTGTAACATCTGACTGAATATAAAATTACTTTTAGAAGTCCCAGTTGCTAAGGATGAATGTGAATACCTATAAAGATTTAAATTTCGACCAAATTAATTTCGTAGTTCCGTTTATCAGCAGATTACTAATTTGTGCCGTCAAGTTGAAAAAATCCGGAATAAATCTACGATATCATCCGGCGAGTGTCATTATTCTCATGACATCTTTCACACATTTCGACTGAAAATCAAAAATGACAGTTATTTTCTTCGGATCCCCCTTAACCATAATCAGCCAATATTTATTCCAGGAATTTTAGCCCTCGAAAACAAACAAAAAATGTCTTTATGCTTATCGCACAAACAAACACTTCGAGCTTCTGTTCTACTGCTAACGTTTTATATCCATTAATCCATTAACCTACATAAAGTTTGGTTTGCATAGCAGAGTTCGGTTTTATTTTGGTCGGACTCTTCTATTTCTACACGTCAAAATACATCACACAAATCTACTCTAGAGGGTAAGTATCCTTTAAGGATACCGTCAAGGTTTCTTAGGTTTAGGCAAAACCTCGCACGGTTTCCGTACCGCAAACGACTGGATGTACCTATTAGTAAGGTGATATTGGCTCGTTTTTGTTTTTATTTCTCGTGCATTAACGATGCCAATTACGTGTTTCACTCATACAGCACAGCTCAAACTTTTATTTAACGTCTTGGAGTAATTGCCTTTCCTTTTCTCTCAGAACGCGCTGTTTGTCGTTACAACGTCTCCTTGGTTCAAGGTTATTTTGTTTCAGAACCGATGTTTATTTATTGCTCCGCCAACAAGCGCCTGAATTCTGATTGCATCCCAAACCTGCACTTCCAATATCAAAGTACGAGGAACTGTTAGGAAACGGTTAGTGTTGGCTCTAAATGGCAAATCGACGGCATGATTTTTAAGTGCTTTGTAAAGTTGGTTATCTTAATGGGTATTCTTTTATTGCACAGCTAGGTTCATGGCCCAATAAGTCAGTGAAGGTAGTTTCCAATATATCCATCTCAACATATGGAGTTGTTATCAAATTGCAAAGAATGTTCTAGTAGATTGGTTGTTCTTGTACATCGCTTCTTCCAGATTCCATTATTATTTTCTCATCCGTAACAAATATGGGATTTTTGTCCGTCCGTGAAATAATTTCATCTCTAATTTATTCCATTTTCAAAATCTCGTATTTCAAAATCCCGTATTTTAAAATCCCGTTAAAATATTATAAAATTCCCGTAATGTTGATTCAAAAATGATTTAATACATTTTTTTAAAATTATTTTTGGAAGAAGTTCTGGCTATGGTTACTTGGGATGAAACTCAGTCAGTCCTTAACCGATTATGATAAGATTGTGTACGTTGGATGAAAATGAAATTTTAAATCGATTTTTGGAGGAAAGTCTGTGCTAGCATGGTGACTATGTTATCGAAGGGCTGAAGTGGAATATCTAAATATGTTTGTTAAGTTTCATCAAATAAACCATGGCCCTTGACATACATTTATAGAACTATAAAGTTTACGTCTAAAATCAGATGGTTTACCTCTAAAATTCTGGAAATGTGTTCGCATGATGACCCTATGGTAATCGAAGGAAATGAGTGGGCTATCTTAATATGTTTATGCCATTTTAGACGCTCAGTTGTAATTTTCCAGTATAGTTTTTCGATAGTTTTGTATAAACAGAACTATTTGTTTACTGAACTGTGAATCTGTGATTAAGCTCTTTGAAACATAAAACACCTACACAAAGTAAAACCTAGTTAAATACCATTTACGGGCCCCTTGGAATCGTGTCGCCACTATTTTGCCCCCCCCCCCCCCCCCCCCGAGGGAGGTCTCGTCATAATCGGTTAAGAAATGATCATTTACCAAATCTTCTTCCAAAATTCAAATTTGAATCTACCCAATCTTACAATAATCGATTAAGGAATGGCTGAGTTCTATTCCAGGTGGCCATATTCCATTATAATCTTATTTCAATCCAACAAATTCAACCCCACCATAATCGGTTACGGAATGCTGGAGTTTAATCGTAGTTCGCCATATGTTACAGAACTTCTTGTAAAAATCATTTTATGACAAATCCATCCAGCACACCCAATCCCATCATCCATTTCAAATGGCCATTTTCCAAAACTTCTTCCTAAATTCAAATTAGAGTCTCATTTCCAACCAAAATACCCAATCTCGAAATAATTGATTAAGAAATAGCTGAGTTCCGTTCCAGGTGGTCATATTCCAGAACTTATCCCAAAAACCATTTTATAACCCCATTTCTATCTTACATATCCAATCGTATCATAATCGGTTAATAAATGCTAGAGTTCCGTCCCGTCGTTCCAAAAATTTCATTTTCATCAAACATACCTCCCCTCCCCTATTTTTTTATTTTATTATTTTTACATTCTGTTCTGGGGCCGAAGCACTCCCAACTCTTTGGCTTTTCACGTTCTACTTTGCGCCGTTGCTACCCAAATCGCGGATGTACGGCATTTCGTAGAACCATATGTACCCTGCATAGCTACAAGAAAGGTCGGCCCATGAGTTCTGCACTCCGACTATGACCCCAGCAGAGTTGTGTTCATTTTCATCACAGATCGTAGTCTGATGATAAAAAATCCCTTTTGCACCAGGATTTGAACCCGGACCCTCCCGATCCAAACGAAAAACAATGCCGTTTGGTCGGTAACTTGCCTAATTTCTCCTTCATGTCTCCGGCTAAGACAAACTTAATATCAACATTTTGGGATTTTAAAATACGTGATTTTGAAAAACAAGATTTTGAAAACGAAATTTCTAGTTATGCAATTCATTCTTTATTTCGGAGAATTGAAAAGCTTTTGGGATTTCTACCTAAAGAGGGTCGACTATCTGCTACAGGAAATCATCTAAAATACCATCCAGTACCACGATAATGCTTATCGATAAAACTTTAGTTTATAAATTTTTCGTTTGGGCGCTAGTAGCTAGTAGGAATTTTCCATTTATTTCAAAATATATACTTGTCGTGTATCAAGGCCTTGAAGAATACCGTTGTGACTCTGACGCAATTTCAACTTTTATTATTCCAATATAATCATGTCACATATCATTTGAAAGGTCTTGGGTTAATCAGATGATAAATCCACCATTTCAGCGCTGGTAGCTTAATTATGACATGTTAATAAAAAGGTATGGAAGAATGTCACAAACTTAGCTGAAGCATATAAGTACTCCAAATTATCAGTGTGGCGTTTTTCTCATTCTGATAGAGTCATATGGCGTATCGTTTTTAAGATTTTGAACGAAGGAATTTTTTTTATTCAATTCGTTTCATAAATTAAGCGAATTGGCTCTGATGGCAAATTATTCCTTTGGTATAGAACACATACTTATCTCATGAAAGGGCATGAAGAATATTACAAAATCAGTTATGTTACTATTCAAAATAACGGTTGTGGTGCTGGAAGTAGTTAAAATAAGCTCATTCCAATAAAGTTTACTTACATATAAATCATTACTGTTTGAAAAGTATTGGAATAGCAATGTGTCAACTAAAGTGTTGGTAATAAAATAGACCACCACTTTAGTTCACAAATTTATCGCTTTGACGAATTAATCTGTGAAATTTTTTGAATCCTTCTGTGAAGAATATTTTAATGAAATTTGTATGTGAATTTTTCGGATTGCAACAATTTCCAGACTGAAGTTCTGATTACCTTGTGAGGGTTCAGCCCCTAGCACTTTGCTAGTGAATTTACATGGTCAAACTCAATAAACACATTTTTATTAGCACTAGTTTTTTTTATTTAGCAACCTTGTTAAAGTTAACGAAAAGTTGCCAGCCGAAAGTGAAAAAAAAACGATAATGCAGGTAGTGTCTCGACCATTTCAACCGAAAGTTAAAAAAATCATATATTAAATTGTAATATCTTAACCGAATGAACTTTCAAAAAAGTGTTATGTTTGGAAATGGTTTCATTTAAAGAGATGTGTAAGCGGTAATATTGTAACTTAGGAAAGGATAGCAATAAAAAATGTCATATCTGTTTCAAACAGCTGAACATTGTCGATAAAGAAGTTAAAAAATTATCAAGCATTAAATGGTTTGCAATTGTATTTAAAATTGTCTGCAATTCAAGATTAAGCCAGACAGGCACCGATCTTGTTACGCCAATTCGATGGCCATTTGTAGATTTTTATTATAGGTTTGAGGTGGGTCTGATGCAATTTTTATTTTTCCATGTTTTGTCGATAAATTCGTTTGGCATTCAAGATTTGGCCAGATAAACACCAATCTGTAGGTTCTTCTCGAATTGGAAGAAGCAGATTGGTGTCTATCTGGCAAAATCTCAAGATTTTTCGTCAAAACAAGGGAAAAATTAAAAATGTATCCCTTTATCCTAATCAGACCTACATCGAGCCTGTAATCAATATCTACCTATGGTCATGAGCTACCAAATCGGCAGTCAGATCAGACTAATGTCTATTTGGCTAAATTTCGAATGACTAACGATTTGATCGAAAGAACATTTTTATTGACAAAACATGTAGAAAATCAAAATTTCAACCGTTTATCTACATCACGCCCACCCCAAAAACATAATAAAAGTCTACTTATGAGCATGGGCCATCGAATTAATATAGTCAGATTGACCTATCGATTAGATCTATGGTCGAAGTCCATCATTCAAAATTTAAAATTTACGGAAATACATAGAAAAAATTAAAGCATCACTCCATCAGACACACCCAAACCTTTAATCAAAATCTACAAATGTTCATGGCCATCGAATTGGCATTATGAGATCGCGGTTTTCACAAACTTCCGTACTACAAACGATTGCATCTACAAAACATGTCGACAATTCGAAATTTCACCCCTTTAACCTCATCACACCCACCCAAAACCAATATCCTAAGTCTTCTTAGGGTCGTAGGCTATAGAATAGGCTTCGTCAGACCGGTCTTTGTCTGAAAAATCCTAGAACGGCGAATGATTTTGATTTTTCATAACCTTCCGCAGTCTAAACTTAGAATTTAAATCTTGGGTCATATTTTAGAGTATTCATAGTGAGACAGATCAGTGATGTTACTGAAGTTAGCCGAAAATTTCAGCCAAAAAAACCTGCATCATCGACATATTGTGTATCAGGTGGTAGTACAAAATTCAGATGGTATTAGCTGAACATTTCATGTTATTGAAATATCAATAAAAATTAATTTCACATAATTCGAAGAATGGTAATATAATTTGGATGAAGTTAGACCAATTCGTAAACTGGTGGATCTCATGTTTAAAATTTTTAGTGTTAGAAGGCTATGAATTTGAGTTGTGGCAATAACATTGAATATCTGTTCCAAAAATCAGGGCATATTTTATATACCGGGTGATTTTTTAAGCTGAAACTTTTAAATATCTCGAAAAATAAGTACTCCACGAAAAAACTGTCCATTATCAAAATTTAATTATTCCGGGGGGACATACATTAGTGCAAAAATTAGTACCCCTCCCCTCTTCTTGTAGGTGGGGCGGGGGTAACTTTGAAATTAAAAAAGGAATCCTTATTTTTTATTGCACGTTACGATTCTACGGCTTACAGTACGTAGGATTTCTTTGAAACATTTTTTTCGATTCACGATAGATGGCGCTGTAATAATGATATTAAATTAACATATGCATACGATTCTGCAATACGTTTGAATAAAAATTAACACGTTTTCAATGTAAATACTCAAAATAAGTCTTAAACAAATTGTATTTCTTAAATTTTTAGTTACTGAAAAATGACTCGTCAAGAAACTACTATCGTAGTACCCAGGAACATGCGATTAAATTTTTTTAAAACAAAATACAAAAAAATCATTCTTAAGAGAAATCATCATTCTTTCTCAGTACTTAAGAGAAATCGAAAAAAAAAATTAATATCGTTATTACAGCGCCATCTATCATGTAAAGACTGAAAGAAGACTGAAGTAAAAACTGAAATATCGGAAAAATCGGAAGTATGAAGAAAATTCGGAAAACGCTAAAAGAAAAACCGCAAAATCGGAAAATCGAAATTTGCGTTTTGTATGGGAATTTTGTATGGAAATTTTTTATGGAAATGCACTTAACACCACCAATGCGTATTGTATTTCGACAATGAGCATTCGTTTCTATAGTAACTTTGGGTTATTTTCAAAATAACGATTATTCACACCGTGCGGTTATGCTGAAACATTCCGTTTAACATATATTTATGTAAATTATTTTTGATAAATTTTGATTTTTGATTGCATACGATGCGAACTATACGAAGACATTTCAAAACAATTTTACAAATTCATAAAGATTTACCGATTACAACTTATTTTAAAGCAAGAAGTAGTACTTCAAAGAACATGAGTGTCATTAACATTTCTCTTTTAGAAAATTAATGATCCATTTGTCACCTTAAAATCCGTATTGCCAGCATTTTTAAGTTAATCTCCCATGTAGCAATTTGGAGTTTGACAACGGTTCATAAACCGTAATTTAACTTCAGTTGAAATAATGCAGCAGTTTAAAAATGGTTTATTTTCCGTTAGTCTAACGTTTCACTAACCGTCGATCGACAGGCGTTTGGACAGGTAATTGTTAACCTTAGTTGCATTACTATGGTTCAACAACCGTATACAACCAACTTGAGTCTAACGTACTAGTTTCAAAAAAGTTATTGTTTCACCGTTAACCGCAGAAGCATAGTAGGGTTGGAAATAATTCGTGGTTTTTCCTAAACCCACATTCAACATTGAAGTTATTCACTTTTCGAGTTAGGGATGTACATGAAATCAACTAATAAGTTGGGATCTAGTGGTTATGCAACCGTTGCTATAACAATTAAATTGAATGTTATTTACCGATTGCAATCCAACATTTGCAGCGCTACAGGGTGTTCCAGTTATGAATACCATAAACTCATCAGCTGAATCCGGATTCAAAAATAGGTCGAAAATATCTTAACAAGATTTTCCTATCTTGTACCGTATTTGAAATAATCGTTTCCTAGCTTAATTTGTGTAATGTTAGATTAGTAGTTTTTATGGTATGCTTGAAATAAATTTAATTCTCTTTCTAATCTAATTTTATACCAAATTGTCGATTATTTCACGTACTAAATTGGAGCATAAAGGAATTGTTTTTAAGGTATTTTCTACTATTTTTGGCTTAATAATCAGCTGGTCAACATAAAGTATATATTCATAATTGGCACACTTAGGAACTGGATTTTAAAAATGGGTAAATAATAAAACTATAAATTAAAATAAAAAATTTTGAATAAATTTATCATCAAAAATTGTATAATATATATTTCATTAAATGAAATTTAAAATAACAAACATAACCACAGAGTCTCACATTGAATAATTACAGAAGTTCTGTAATATAAAAATAAAAATTTTCACCAATTCAAATAAAATCTATGTATATAAAACAAAGTCGGGTTAGTTACACCATTTATAACTCAAGAACGGCTGGACCGATTTTTATGATTTTTGTTTTGTTGTATTTGTCGTCGCCCCGAATAGCATAATAACTATTAAAACATCGGAAAAATTCACCAAAAAAAAATGTATCAAGAAAATTCATTTTCTCATACATTTTGTATGGAATGACTTTTATGATGATATCTAGAGCACGGATTCACTGATTTCGATGAATTTTTTTTTATTTTGTTCGTCTCAATACAGGGGTGGTTTAGGAAAAAAGAAAAGTCGGAAAAACTCAAAAGGAAAACCCCAAAAATCTAATAGATAACTTTTTTTTATATGAATTTTGTATGTGACGAGTGGTGCGGTGGTTAAAGCTTCGGCGCTTGGGCCGTGAAGTATTGGATTCGAATCCGACTGGAGGCTGCATGCAAATTTGTATTTTATTTTTTATCCATTTTTTTTTTATTTTATGTACTTATCTATTATATAAATAAAATCTACGTCCGGATTACAATTTCATTGCGAATAGTAGATTTTGACAGCTCCAACATTTTTTTCCCCTTTTGCGATTTTAATATTAAATTTAATTTATTTTTGGTTTTGATTATTTCATATATTAGTTAAGTGGTTTATGGTTTAGCATATAATATTAAAATAAGTGGCGGAATTTAGTGAAATAAGAGATTGTGTGGTGTGTATCTAGAACAACAAGAAAACAGTACTTTTTTGCGTACAATCGTACTTAATTTGTTTAGTGGTACAGAGTTTCCCAACACCGGACACCAGATTTTTTTTTTTTTTTTTTTCATTTTTTTTTATTCTGTGGAATTCTATTTTCGATAGTGATTTTCAAACGATAAGTTCCCTTCGAAGATGTTCACTTTGTGAGGTTATCACATTTGCACAATCACAAACATCAATAATTGATTATGTAATTTTGGATTGTGTGATTAATTTTCCAGCATAATTTACATTGCCATGAGCCATAAGATCTAATTTTTAACCACGAAGCCGTAATGCAATTAGACTTCGGACTATTGCGAATCAATCCACTGCAGATGATCAAGAAATCACACGAGAAGTACGCCGCGTTAGTATGGCCTGACTTCGCGCTTCACAAAGACAAGCACAAAGAGAAGTAGTACGTCAAACGGCTCAGTTGTCAATGAGAAATCGTCGAGCTTATCGCACAAATCAACAACGTTATAAAATTCTTCGAGTGTTGATTTGAATCGAATAGCGTTTCAATACGATTGCATAATTGACTACAACTCGCATCCTTTCGTTTGAACTGGCCCTCGAGAAACGCCTGAATTGTGCTGTCTCAGTGGCTAGGTGAGATTGCCATTATTTTTTGCACCACCTGAACCGTTGCACACAATCACGATATTTTCTATCCAACACTCAAAGATACAACGGATGTTTCCAAATGACTTCATTTGGAGCAGACATTATCGAAGAACGCGGATTCAATCCAACATTCAAGGTCATTTCTGCTCCAGAAAAAAACTAAACCTAATTAAGCTAATAACTTTAAACAACATTTATTGATTTTGAGGGGGTACGAAGTTCGCAGGGTCAGCTAATTCGGTTTACCTCCGTTAGTGGATGTTACAACCTTGTTATGTTTTGATTTGTTTCTAAAAATATAAAACATAATATAAAAAAGAACTTTATTGAGCGAACGCTCAATTTAACTTACTTAGGTTTAATAAAGTTTGAAATTGAAATTAAACCTAAAAGTAAATTGTTAACTCATAATTAACACGAACGTATCTTTGGTTGAAACAGGGATCAAGAAAGGTTTATTTCAAATCAACAGGAATCCACGTTTGTATCCAAAATCCAAGAACATTTGAAATGACGTATTCCAGGCATATCGTGCCTAAGAAAAACAGTCACATGATCATTTAACACAGTATGTGCCACTTTTGATTTATTGCCTATGACTTCAAATCACTTTTAATTATTTTTACACTATTAACTTCGCATAACACTGGATCACATTAACCTAGTTATTTGCAAAAAATAAAACAGCAAATAAGAACGCTACGTCTTTTAAATGTATCCCGAGTAACAAATTATTCCGCGTTTTAATAAATTAAATTTAAGACTAGCACTTAATTAACTTCACAGTGAGAAACATACAAGTACTATGATTAAAAGCGAGGCCAAATGTTAGCGTTACTGGTTAAAATAAGAGTTGAAATGGCGATAGTATATAACCAGTTGGTCAAACATAAACTATTTTTCAACTAAAATTTAACTTTCGTTGAACTTAGTTATAATAATAGTTGAAGTCAAACCTGAAAGTAAATTTTTAACACGAATGTCTCTGGTTTCAACCAAAAAAAGTTCAAGAAAGGTTTGTATTAAACCAACAGGCACCCGTACGCTTGTATCGAAAATCCAACTACAGTTGAAATAAGGTCTAACTGAAATTGAAATCAAACTTAAAAGTAAATTATTGACTTCAAATTAACTACGGTTGAAAGGGATTAAGTAAAGGATTATTTCAAACCAATTGGATTCCCCGCACCGGTGTCAAGTTTCTAACGTTAATTAAAAGTGTTACGTACGCAACAAATATTCTGCAGCGTATGCAACTTATTTAACATGTAAATAATTTATAAGAAAAACCACAAAAACTAACATTAAATTTATAATTTCGAATTAAAAACAAATGAAAAATATATGTACAAATATGTATTAAAGTTTTCAAAGTTTTATCATACACTAATATTTACCAATTGAGGTTAAACACATAATTAACACTCCATCCTAGACTTTTCGCAATATAGCCACTAGTATTCTCAAATAGTAGACTAATTAATATAGCCACTTAAATTTGTATAGCCCGTACAAATAAAAAGGGTTTGGCTCCTCGTACTTCCATATAATTTTTTTATCAAATTGCGAGTGTAGGTACAGCTTCCATATAATTTTTTTATCAAAATATGAAATTTTGTCAGAAGAGTGGGCTCCCCTTTTGCGAGAAGTCTAGGATGGAGTGTTAACTATGTGTTTAACCTCAATTGGTAAATATTAGTGTATGATAAAACTTTGAAAACTTTAATACATATTTGTACATATATTTTGCGTTTGTTTTTAATTCGAAATTATTAATTTAATGTTAGTTTTTGTGGTTTTTCTTATAAATTATTTACATGTTAAATAAGTTGCATACACTGCATAGATAAGTTGCATACGCTGCAGAATATTTGTTGCGTACGTAACACTTTTAATTAACGTTAGAAACTTCACACCGGTATTCCTCGCATGGATCCAAATTTCAATTTTCGTTACTAAGCGAGTAAATGAAGGTTAAAACAAACCCAAAAGTAAATTCCTAATTCCAAAATAACGCAAATGCAACTTCCGAATATGTGGGTTTACTAGAGGTTAATTTCAACCAAAATAAAGAAAATACTAAAGGAAAACATTAACCTAAATTTAACTTCGGTTATGCAAAGTTCAAAATTGGTTTGCATTGAACGAATAAGTAAAATATGGAGGTTTTTGCAACTGAATTTTAAGGTTTGAGAATCTTGGTTTGACAAAAACTCAAATATAACTTAAATGTTGATAATGTGGTAAGTTATGTTATAACCTCGGTTAAGAATTGCTAAATGGGCTTTTAACAGTTAACTTTAACAGTATAGTGAATTTAATGATTTTTGAGAAACATGTGGCATATACTAAATACTATTTACTACTTAGCCATCACTTTTTGTGTTACATGTTTTTGTGTTCGTAATTTTGAAGCTTTAGCATTAAGCAGTTCGCATTTAAACCTGCCCTAGAGAAAATAAAATTTAAACATCACACCGTATCATAAACCATCGATTTTACATAAACTCATCATTCTTCCTTAATTTAAATAAACGGATCCATTACTGGGATAATAAAATTTGTTTTGGAAACAAAATAAAAATTCATTTACGGCTCTACACAAGGCTGTTATTTGTGCATTAGAATTGAGTTAACAACACCGCAACGGCTTTCGTAGAGTTTAAAGAATGGCAAAATATGTTGTTGTTGTACTGCGTATACGAGTAAAGGGTATTTAAAAAAATGTACACGAAACCCCTAAAAAATTGTAAATTTAACAACTCTAAAGCGTCTCCTACGATATGTGCCTGTTGGTATGGTATATAGTATACCGTTAAGGTGGAAAAGCATATATGGCATTTTCATCATCACCAAGAACAACACAACACAAAAAAATCATAAAATTTACTTCACGCTTCATAAAATATTTACATACTCGTAGCTTTGTTTTATATTTTACAATTTTTTTTTTGTTCTTTGTGTTAGCATGTTCCCATATATGTACGTAAGGTGTAATTTAAAGGCAAATATGTAAATCTTTTTTGTTAGATGTGGAAAACTAACACAAAATTTTCTTCGATTTTTTATTTTCTTTTGTGTTACTTTTATTTGTTGTAATCATGGTTGAAATATTATGATAAGTTTTTTTTTTTTTTTATTCGATTTGTGTTATTTATGATTGAAATAATTCGAGATTTTTAAACATATATAACCAAATTATATACGATGTGTGTCGTATCTATATAAATAAGATGGCAAAAAATTGGAAACGACAAAAATAAATCTTACGATTCTTTAGCTTTTCTTCTGTGTGTATACACACCACGTAGATATTTGAGATAAGATAACACAAACACGAGACGAAAAGTCATCTTAAGAACTTAAGAGAGAGAACTAAACTTAAATAAGATTATCGATTTATCTAGAAGATTGTATATAGTAGGTGTGTATATCTATAATACGAGTTCCTAATGGGTGGGTGGGTGAGACCGAAAAATCAAATTTCAGAAAAAAAAAATTATTGAATAGATTTTTGTAGAATTTACACTTCGATTGGTGAAACATGTTTTTTGTTGTAATTGTGTGTGTGTGTAAATAATTTAATTATTTTAGTATATAGAGCTTTTTTTATCTTATATTGTTGTTACCCAAGAATACGAAACTTTTATACATAGTATACATAATATGTACTCGAATTTTATATACAAAATAGAATCTGAAATTTTTATATATAAAAAATCAGGGATTTATTTGTTGAAGATTATTATAATTCAATTTATTTAATGGATTTTTGAATATGGTGGATGGAATTTGATTTATTATTCAAAAAATGTATATTTACAAGCGGAATTCGACGATTTTCGTCAAGAAAATTCAATTAATTTGATTTTGGAACAAAAATACAAAAATATATAACAATATTATGTATTGTAATACACAAAATACCAAAAAATTTAGAATACGCGGGTATTGATAAATCGTTAAAGTATACGCGAAATAAAACAGCAAATCTTATTTTGAAACTACAAACAAAATTATCTTATCGCTTCTTTGTTCAAAATATTAATTCTACAGTGACGTACTCGTCGTATACATAAAAAGAGCGCGCAGGACTTTGTAAAGTGAGGATATTGCTCGATTGAAAACAATATTTCACGTTCATAAAGTTAGCAGAACACGTAAGTCCTAATAAAACTATATCGAAATGTAAAAGGTTACTTGTAGTACATTTTTTTTAATTTAGTTCAGGAGAATTAAAATAAATTATTATAATTATGATTATTATGCTTTCAAATTTTTATATTTCAATATTTTTACTGGAACTCAAGCCTACAATAAAAAACTCTGTTACGAAGCCGACGTTTCAATTGTTTATTTACAATTATCCTCAGGGCATACACAACTATTAATATACATCCCTGTTGTCGAAGTCGTCTCACGTCATTGTAGACGACTATTATCGAAGTCGTCTGCTACGGCTCTAGTCACATGATACGACAACAGTCAACAAATTTTTTCAAGTGACTAGAATACAAACCTCTTTTATCCCGAAATCTATTACCCGGAATAATATCTAATATCCGGAAAAAGTTTTTTTCATATTCTTTCACTTTTTCTTTTATTTACCTTATTTTCCAAAAATGAAATAATTTTTTTATCATGTAATTAACTAAAACAAATTTAAAATATTAATAAGAAGTTTCAAAAATATTAAAATATGGTGTTTTACTATGAAATTAATAAAAAAAATCTTGTATCCGGAATTGTTTGCCCAGTCGTTCCGGATAAAAGAGGTTGCACTGTATTTTATGCGACGTTCATTAATGAAACACATTTATGATTTTTTTTTGTAATATAATTTATATTCATTTTGCAAATATTTTACTGCTTTAGTAAATAAATAAGATAAATTTATCATTCAATAATCGAAGGGTTTTGTTGAAAATTTGAATGCCTCAAACCACCCTTTCTCAATTTTTAATTACGAAGAAAAATTACAAATTATGTACATCATGGATATTTTGCCTTCATCATAAATAACTGTATGGTTTCTGAAAATTAATTCATTAATTAAATATATGTATAGATTTTAGTTACCTATTTTCAATTTACGTGCTTTTTATACTAAAATATTTGGAAATATTTTGATTTTTGACATCGAGTGGCTTGTAAAATTTGAGGAAATAATTTGTGCTGTCCGATATTTCTATTGTAGTATTCGGGTCGTTTAAAACGACTTCAACAATACCAATTTTGGCGTGACGTGACACGACTATAGTCACATCGCTTGAAGTGAGACGACTTCGACAATTGGGGTGATAATTGGGGTGATGATAAAAAAAATAAATTAAAAGATAATTTACGAATTATAAACTCATCATATATACAAAAAAGTTAAAAAATAGATATAAACTGAAAAAGTTAATATAAATTAAAATATTTGGTATATGTTATTGTAAACAGGGAAACAATTGTAAATTAATTGAAATGTTGTTTTGAATTTAGAACAGGCATGTTGATACATTAAGGCTAAAGTAAGTAGAAACAAGTTAAAAAAATTTAAAAACGCTAAATATTAAATGTAATAAACTGATAACAAAAATAATATTTAGACAAAATTAAGAAAGATAGTTTTAAATAAAAATAGAATCACTTTAAACTGTTTTATCAAAATTAAAATATGATTCCTTTTAATATAAATCATCTCTAACACACGTCTAATTGAAAAATTCTTTTCTTGCTCTAACATTTTAACATTATCTAAAAATACGTCATGCCTAGAATTATACAAATGTGTCGATCAGGCACTTGCAACCTTTAGCTATGTTTTGAGCGTCTCTTTTATGTTGGCAAAATCTTGTAGATAACAATTGTTTTGTTTTTTACCTAGCACAGTATGATCTTTAAGATTCGAATAAAGTGTTTTGCCAAAATTTACATGTGCTTTTCCAACTAATTTAATATTAAATTTATTCATACAAAAACTTAATTTCTCATGTAACGATTTGATATAAGGGACCGAAACATATATAACTTGATTATTGATTGATGAGAGATGTGGAACAATTTTATCTTATACTTGTGGTCCAATTGGGCTTTTTTTTTAAAAGAAATTTTAATATTTTATTTACAAACGTAATTTCGATAACCATCCCTAGAAAGCGTAAATTTAACAAGTTTAAAATTTTCGCGTAGAATCTCCCACCTATCGCGTGGGATGGCTGTAATTATATCATCAACGTATGAAGATAAAAAATTGGTTAAAAATCCAACGAATTAAATACGGTAGACTCAACATATTCCATAACAAGATCTGCAACTGCAGGGCTAATAGGCGAACCCATAGGTGGCTCAAAAAGTTGTGCATAAATTTGGTTATTAAAGTTATTAAAAATTTTCTTATAATCTTTGAAATGCCAAGAAGAACATTTTTTGAAGCCATGCGTATTAAATATGGACAAATTTTAGTAACAACTATGAAACATCTTTTCAAAATTAAACTAAATCTGGCAAAAGCTGAAAATCGAAAAAAAATTCTATTAATGTATCGTAAAGAACGGGTTTTTCCAAATAGCCGGAAACTAAATAACATCTGCAACATAACTCCAGTTGTTTTTCAACGATTAGAAAGCCGGTTCATCTTTAGTATAATTAATCAGGAAACTTTTCAAAAATAAACCACCTTAATAAATTAATTGCATACAAAATTCAACAAATAAAGGACGTCATCTCGCCATATTATTTTAGAAACTTCATAACCAAATTAAATAATAGTATACAAATCAGGGGCCGTATTCCTGAATACGATACGAAAATGTATTCGATACGAGAATGATATTCGTTACGAAAATACTTCCTGAATACGATCGTACGTAATTGTTTGGTGTGTATCCTTGCTATAATAAAAATTTATTTTAAATGTGAATTTTTTGACTTGATTCTTACACATTAGCCATCTATAAGTCAAAAATTCAAATTTATCCGTGATCCAGCGTTAAAGGAAAAAAAAAGCATGAGGTGATGGGGAAGTTGATTGTGTATAAGTAAGTGTCGATTATCATAATTGTTGTCATACAGATTGCGACGCTAAATGGAAGAATTTCCTACGATTGTGTATTTAATTCGAGAGTGCTGAAATAGACCAATATACGGAAAAATCACAATACACCATTACAATTGGGGGAAAAAAAACCAAAGTAAAAATATTTTAAATGGTTTTACCTGCAATAAAATTGTACAACTTGGACACTATTTTGAGTTTTGACGTTTTAGTTTGTACTTGAAATGGATGTAATAATATTATTTTTCTTCTAGGTTTTCAAATAAACAATGCATTGGAGAAAACTATAAGTTGTAAATTTGTAATACATATAAATACAAATAAATAGTGAAATAAAATTAGTGTTGTGGAAGTAAAATATTTTGCATTTTTGTATGGCCGACAAAATTGTAAGGATCGAAAATAAAATTGAACCACCGAATAATTTTCTTATGGTGTGATAGTGCCCCATTAGGCGTCTTGCAGCTCCAATCTCTTAAGTTTAAATTGTATATCTAAATACAGAAACACTTCGATTTATCGGACTAATTACCCTAAACGGGTATGTTGGATGGAAATGGGATTATTAAACGATTTTTGCAAGAAGTTCTGAAATATGACCTCCTAAGACAGAAATCGGACATTGTGGATGAAATGAGATTATCAAATAATTTTTGGAAAAGTTCTACTACATGGTATTGCAAGTACCTCAAAAGTGTTAGTTTTTGAAGATCTAATGATCTTATTAGACATCATATTCCATGTTCACTTCAACAGTTTCCGAGGTCGTTGTTAATAATAATAATATAAATTTATCCGAACCCTTTTTGTAGGGTTTATAACGTGATTTTTTGTGAGAGTAAGTAGTTGACCTGCCGCTCAAGCCACTATTCCATAACTGGGTTACGTACTAATGATAGATGTTAAGGCATCCAGCCTTACCAGAAACATGTTAGCATCACGAGGCACTCGCCTCAAGAAAAACGCTTGCTTATTATCGAGTTCTACTCTAGTTTAAATTACCGATTTTCGTAGCGATATTCCAGAATTTCTTAAACAAATCATTTACGAGTTCCTTTTCTATTCGACATACCCAATCACATCATAATCGGTTAAGAAATGAACGAGTCCTGTTCTAGGTGGTCATATTCCAGAATTTTTTCCAAAAACTGTTTATGAATCTCATTTCCATCCAACAAGCAAAATCCCTTCATAATCTTTTAATAGATAAACGAGTTCTGTCCTAGGTAGTCGATTAAGTTTAAAAACATTCAGATTTAACGGACTCCCCAATTAGTCCGTTTAAATCGAGGTTTTTCAGTATACTCTTTCTCTCTTTCTCTCTCTCTGGTACTATATCCCATCAAGGGGTTTGGCCGCCTCAAATGAGGTTTCATAATCATATTTTGATTTCGGATAATGAGTGATTAATTCATTGATCCTAAAAAAACGGTGAAATTTTCCTATCATTGATCCTAAAAAACGGTGAGTCGTTAATTAAATATTCATCGTACAAAAATACGTTCATGCACGTACAAAAACTGTTCAAATTCGCATTGCGGAATAGACGAAATTTTTGAACGTATCGTACATGTTCGTATTCGTATTAGAACTATATATATATTCGTATTCTATAATACCAATCATACGAATTCGTATATTTTCGATTCGTATTCGTATTCAGGAATAGGGTAGCATAGCAGGTATGAATACATCAAGGCTATAAATATTAGAAAATTTAATAATATATTGAATGTTGATGTAGTTAATGTTAACAAATATAAATGACCTAATATTTTACCTGACAATACAAATATAGTTAATGAATGTACAATTCCGTCCAATAGAAATTTTGATGACAAATGGTTGGTAAATTTATCTAATATTGAAATTCCCCTAGAAATAATCGATGTTTTAAAATTAGATGAGAAATTTTGTTCTCCAATATCCGATAAATTGATTTCATATGATCATATAATTGCCAATATTGAAGACGCTTATAATATAGATGCAAATTTAGATAAACATGTTTTAAGGAGTGAAGTGATTAATATTTTAACAAATTTTAAAAATTGTAACCGTCATATTAGTATTTTAACACCGGCGGAGAAAATATTTTTAATAAATACTCTAGCTGATAAAGGTAATACCACGGTTATAATTAATAAAAAAGATTATATAAATAAAATTAGCGATATGTTGGCAGATACTTGTAACTATAAATTAGTTAACAAAGACAATACGGTATCAATGCAAACGAAATTAAATAAAATATTATTTTTATGGCATAAAAATAATAAAATAACTGTTCATGAGGGAAAATTCTTGCGTTGTTACAATGGGTATTTTGGCTAAACTTTATGGTTTGCCAAAAATTCATAAAGATAATGTTCCGTACCGGCCTATAGTCAGCTCAATTGGATGTATATAAAGTTAGCCCAGGATTCATCCCGTAAAACGACGATGGCAACACTAAACTATCACGACAGTTTTCCATCCCAGGATATTACTATCAGCCCAGAAATTTTACCATCCCAGAATATTTCATCCCAGGAAAAATTTTAATGAGAGAAAACTATCATCCCAGAAAATAGAGTTAGGCGAGCTATCACTACAGCGAAAGTTCACTATCCGATCACTATCAGCCCGAAAATTACACTCATTGTGTAAAAACTATAGCAACCATATAATAACTAAAGTACTAACATTATATTAATGGGACGACAGAAATCATAGAATTCAATAAAAAAATTATTAAATATAACGAACTAATTCTACATATCTACTTGAACATCCCACTCTATAAAAGTGTCGGATTAAGACGAATGCTTTTTAGATGTGAAACATTAACATCGTCATACAGGATAAGTTTCATAAAACTAAAACCAAACTAACTGCTAAATCGATCCCACCGCCCGTTCTATAAAAGTGTCGGATAAGCACGAAAGTCTGTAGAAGCGGCACACTAACATCTTTATACAGGATAAGTTTCATGGAACTTCTATGCGTCCAAGCTGCGCAATTAAATTTTAAATTCTCAAAATCATTAAATTACTCAATAATTTAATACTCAATCGCTTCCACAGCCCGTTCTATAAAAGTGTCGGATTGGGACGAGTAGTTTTTAGATGCGGCATACTAACATCTTTATAAAGGATAAGTTTCGTGGAACTTCTATGCGTTCAAGCTGCGCAATTAAATTTTAAATTCTCAAAATCATTAAATTACTCAATATTTTAATACTCAATCGCTTCCACAGCCCGTTCTATAAAAGTGTCGGATTAGGACGAGTGTTTTTTAGATGCGGCATACTAACATCTTTATACAGGATAAGTTTCGTGGAACTTCTATGCGTCCAAGCTGCGCAATTAAATTTTAAATTCTCAAAATCATTAAATTACTCAATATTTTAATACTCAATCGCTTCCACAGCCCGTTCTATAAAAGTGTCGGATTAGGACGAGTGTTTTTTAGATGCGGCATACTAACATCTTTATACAGGATAAGTTTCGTGGAACTTCTATGCGTCCAAGCTGCGCAATTAAATTTTAAATTCTCAAAATCATTAAATTACTCAATATTTTAATACTCAATCGCTTCCACAGCCCGTTCTATAAAAGTGTCGGATTAGGACGAGTGTTTTTTAGATGCGGCATACTAACATCTTTATACAGGATAAGTTTCGTGGAACTTCTATGCGTCCAAGCTGCGCAATTAAATTTTAAATTCTCAAAATCATTAAATTACTCAATATTTTAATACTCAATCGCTTCCACAGGCCGTTCTATAAAAGTGTCGGATTAGGACGAGTGTTTTTTAGATGCGGCATACTAACATCTTTATACAGGATAAGTTTCATGGAACTTTTATGCGTCCAAGCTGCGCAATTAAATTTTAAATTCTCAAAATCATTAAATTACTCAATATTTTAATACTCAATCGCTTCCACAACCCGTTCTATAAAAGTGTCGGATTAGGACGAGTAGTTTTTAGATGCGGCATACTAACATCTTTATAAAGGATAAGTTTCGTGGAACTTCTATGCGTTCAAGCTGCGCAATTCAATTTTAAATTCTCAAAATCATTAAATTACTCAATATTTTAATACTCAATCGCTTCCACAGCCTTTTCTATAAAAGTGTCGGATTAGGACGAGTAGTTTTTAGATGCGGCATACTAACATCTTTATACAGGATAAGTTTCATGGAACTTCTATGCGTCCAAGCTGCGCAATTAAATTTTAAATTCTCAAAATCATTAAATTACTCAATATTGTAATACTCAATCGCTTCCACAGCCCGTTCTATAAAAGTGTCGGATTAGGACTAGTATTTTTTAGATGCGGCATACTAACATCTTTATACAGAATAAGTTTCGTGGAACTTCTATGCGTCCAAGCTGCGCAATTGAATTTTAAATTCTCAAAATCAGTAAATTTCTCAATATTTTAATACTCATTCGCTTTTACGTTTGCAGAAGCTCCTAGTAAATGACTCATTTCCAATCCCACCAGACACAGAGTAATATTTTTTCCTCATGAATTTTCATTTTTGTAACTGATGTTGATGGGTGGCCTGGATCAACCCATTGTTTTCTGCGTTTAGGATTACCGTATAAAATCCACTAGTCTTCACCCGTAATGATTGTTTCTTTTGTCATTTGATGAGCAAGATAGTTTCCTGCCTTCTGTATTTTCCTACCATTGCATGCAATCGAAGTGATATTGCTTGGTGAGTAACTACTAGCTCCTTAGTGATCTGCAAGCTCTTTTTGAGTTTGATGCGGGTTTTTATCCAGTAAAACTTTAAGTTATTCGTCTTCAAATTGTTTAACTGCACTTGGACGTGGATCGTCCTCAAGACCAAAATTGCCATCACAAAGTTTTACAAACTACTTTTTTACTGTTGAATGACTCACAGAATGTTCACTCAATGACGAGTTAATCAATTCCATAGCAAGCTTATCGATATTCATCTCCTAAAATTGATGCACACGGAATGACGAATTATAAATGAATGAAACTTTTGTCATAAAAGAAGATATGAGTAAGCTACATATATCCAAAATGGCGAATAATTTCAAAAGAACTTAAGTATATTTTAATACCACCAACTTTAGAGCCGAGCGTCTACTTGCACACGTAAGATTGGGATGTGAAAATGACCTAGAATAGATAGCTAAGGATTTTTGCAGCTTGGACGCATAGAAGTTTTATAAAACTTATTCTAAATGAAGACCATAGTGTGCCGCATCTAAAAAACACTCGTCCTATTCCGACACTTTTATAGAACGGGCTGTGGAAGCGATTGAGTATTAAAATATTGAGTAATTTAATGATTTTGAGAATTTAAAATTTAATTGCACAGCTTGGACGCATAGAAGTTCCATGAAACTTATCCTGTATAAAGATGTTAGTATGCCGCATCTAAAAAACACTCGTCCTAATCCGACACTTTTATAAAACGGGCTGTGGAAGCGATTGAGTATTAAAATATTGAGTAATTTAATGATTTTGAGAATTTAAAATTTAATTGCGCAGCTTGAACGCATAGAAGTTCCATGAAACTTATCCTGTGTAAAGATGTTAGTATGCCGCATCTAAAAATCACTAGTCCTAATCCGACACTTTTATAGAACGGGTTGTGGAAGCGATTGAGTATTAAAATATTGAGTAATTTAATGATTTTAAGAATTTGAAATTTAATTGCGCAGCTTGGACGCATAGAAGTTCCATGAAACTTATCCTGTATAAAGAAGTTAGTATGCCGCATCTAAAAATCACTAGTCCTAATCCGACACTTTTATAGAACGGGTTGTGGAAGCGATTGAGTATTAAAATATTGAGTAATTTAATGATTTTGAGAATTTGAAATTTAATTGCGCAGCTTGGACGCATAGAAGTTCCATGAAACTTATCCTGTATAAAGATGTTAGTATGCCGCATCTAAAAATCACTAGTCCTAATCCGACACTTATAGAACGGGTTGTGGAAGCGATTGAGTATTAAAATATTGAGTAATTTAATGATTTTAAGAATTTGAAATTTAATTGCGCAGCTTGGACGCATAGAAGTTCCATGAAACTTATCCTGTATAAAGAAGTTAGTATGCCGCATCTAAAAATCACTAGTCCTAATCCGACACTTTTATAGAACGGGTTGTGGAAGCGATTGAGTATTAAAATATTGAGTAATTTAATGATTTTGAGAATTTGAAATTTAATTGCGCAGCTTGGACGCATAGAAGTTCCATGAAACTTATCCTGTATAAAGATGTTAGTATGCCGCATCTAAAAATCACTAGTCCTAATCCGACACTTATAGAACGGGTTGTGGAAGCGATTGAGTATTAAAATATTGAGTAATTTAATGATTTTAAGAATTTGAAATTTAATTGCGCAGCTTGGACGCATAGAAGTTCCATGAAACTTATCCTGTATAAAGAAGTTAGTATGCCGCATCTAAAAATCACTAGTCCTAATCCGACACTTTTATAGAACGGGTTGTGGAAGCGATTGAGTATTAAAATATTGAGTAATTTAATGATTTTGAGAATTTGAAATTTAATTGCGCAGCTTGGACGCATAGAAGTTCCATGAAACTTATCCTGTATAAAGATGTTAGTATGCCGCATCTAAAAAACACTCGTCCTAATCCGACACTTTTATAGAACGGGCTGTGGAAGCGATTGAGTATTAAAATATTGAGTAATTTAATGATTTTGAGAATTTGAAATTTAATTGCGCAGCTTGGACGCATAGAAGTTCCATGAAACCTATCCTGTATAAAGATGTTAGTATGCCGCATCTAAAAAACACTCGTCCTAATCCGACACTTTTATAGAACGGGTTGTGGAAGCGATTGAGTATTAAAATATTGAGTAATTTAATGATTTTGAGAATTTAAAATTTAATTGCGCAGCTTGGACGCATAGAAGTTCCATGAAACTTATCCTGTATAAAGATGTTAGTATGCCGCATCTAAAAATCACTAGTCCTAATCCGACACTTTTATAGAACGGGTTGTGGAAGCGATTGAGTATTAAAATATTGAGTAATTTAATGATTTTAAGAATTTGAAATTTAATTGCGCAGCTTGGACGCATAGAAGTTCCATGAAACTTATCCTGTATAAAGAAGTTAGTATGCCGCATCTAAAAATCACTAGTCCTAATCCGACACTTTTATAGAACGGGTTGTGGAAGCGATTGAGTATTAAAATATTGAGTAATTTAATGATTTTGAGAATTTGAAATTTAATTGCGCAGCTTGGACGCATAGAAGTTCCATGAAACTTATCCTGTATAAAGATGTTAGTATGCCGCATCTAAAAAACACTCGTCCTAATCCGACACTTTTATAGAACGGGTTGTGGAAGCGATTGAGTATTAAAATATTGAGTAATTTAATGATTTTGAGAATTTGAAATTTAATTGCGCAGCTTGGACGCATAGAAGTTCCATGAAACTTATCCTGTATAAAGATGTTAGTATGCCGCATCTAAAAAACACTCGTCCTAATCCGACACTTTTATAGAACGGGCTGTGGAAGCGATTGAGTATTAAAATATTGAGTAATTTAATGATTTTGAGAATTTGAAATTTAATTGCGCAGCTTGGACGCATAGAAGTTCCATGAAACTTATCCTGTATAAAGATGTTAGTATGCCGCATCTAAAAAACACTCGTCCTAATCCGACACTTTTATAGAACGGGTTGTGGAAGCGATTGAGTATTAAAATATTGAGTAATTTATTGATTTTGAGAATTTAAAATTTAATTGCGCAGCTTGGACGCATAGAAGTTCCATGAAACTTATCCTGTATAAAGATGTTAGTATGCCGCATCTAAAAAACACTCGTCCTAATCCGACACTTTTATAGAACGGGCTGTGGAAGCGATTGAGTATTAAAATATTGAGTAATTTAATGATTTTGAGAATTTGAAATTTAATTGCGCAGCTTGGACGCATAGAAGTTCCATGAAACTTATCCTGTATAAAGATGTTAGTATGCCGCATCTAAAAAACACTCGTCCTAATCCGACACTTTTATAGAACGGGTTGTGGAAGCGATTGAGTATTAAAATATTGAGTAATTTATTGATTTTGAGAATTTAAAATTTAATTGCGCAGCTTGGACGCATAGAAGTTCCATGAAACTTATCCTGTATAAAGATGTTAGTATGCCGCATCTAAAAAACACTTGTCCTAATCCGACACTTTTATAAAACGGACTGTGGAAGCGATTGAGTATTAAAATATTGAGTAATTTAATGATTTTGAGAATTTAAAATTTAATTGCGAAGCTTGGACGCATAGAAGTTCCATGAAACTTATCATGTATAAAGATGTTAGTATGCCGCATCTAAAAAACACTCGTTCTAATCCGACACTTTTATAGAACGGGCTGTGGAAGCGATTGAGTATTAAAATATTGAGTAATTTAATGATTTTGAGAATTTGAAATTTAATTGCGCAGCTTGGACGCATAGAAGTTCCATGAAACTTATCCTGTATAAAGATGTTAGTATGCCGCATCTAAAAAACACTCATCCTAATCCGACACTTTTATAGAACGGGCTGTGGAAGCGATTGAGTATTAAAATATTGAGTAATTTAATGATTTTGAGAATTTGAAATTTAATTGCGCAGCTTGGACGCATAGAAGTTCCATGAAACTTATCCTGTATGAAGATGTTAGTGTGCCGCATCTAAAAAACACTCGTCCTAATCCGACACTTTTATAGAACGGGCTGTGGAAGCGATTGAGTATTAAAATATTGAGTAATTTATTGATTTTCGGAACTTTATATCCCTTTCGCTACCCGGTTACACAATTTTGTGGGTACGGAAAAACTACTATGTCAAAAATTTATTTTTGTATGTTTTTTGAACCAACTTACACATTTGTGCATTCCTTTCATACTTATTTTCGTCCAAAAAATACACTGTAACTAGACACACAATTGTGTGGGTTATACTTCAAATCAAGCGAAATTTTTTATCAAAAACGCCATTACATACTATGTTTTTTTACTCACACATTTGTTTGGTTTGGTCTTAAATAGAGGTATTTTTTTTTTTTTTTTTTGTTTGAAAAAGGGATATTTAATTACGTCACTTAGACCAACAAACTTTTGCCGAAATTATTTTATTCAAATATTTTGGTTTATTTTAAACTTCTTTTGTTATGTCGTGATAGAATAATATATATAACATAATATCATGATAGTTTAGTTAGTATTGCCTCAAGCGTATATTTGATTTTTATGGGATGAAAGTCTGGGATAACTTTATTTACGTAAAGAATTGCTCCTAAGCCAATCTTGCATGCATCTGTGTGAAGTTCGGTTTCGGCGGTCATCGAATATAATTTTAAAACTGGCTTACTTGATAACTTGGTTTTTAAACACGTGAATGCCTCTAATTCTGCCTTCCCAAAATTAATTTTATTTTCTTTTCGAAGTAAATCTGTTAACGGTTTAGCTAACATCGCATAATTCAGGATAAATTTTCTGAAATAGCTGGTCAGTCCTAAAAATCCTTGTAATTGTTTCTCCGTTTGTGGGACAGCGAACTTCCTAATGGCTTGAATCTTTGTTTCTCCTGGATTGATGAACCCATTTTCAATTTCGTATCCTAAATATTCGATTCTTCTCTTTAAAAATTGACACTTGCTCCATTTAATGTCTAAACCATTTTTTGCTGCTACTTCGAGTACCATCGTGAGTTTATGCATTCCCTCTTGTTCATCTTTGGCTGGTATAATCAGATCATCCATGTAAATACAAACTACCCTTTTCATTGATAATGATCTAAAGATTTCGTTTATGAAGCGTTGAAATACAGCAGGAGAATTACAAAGTTCAAATGGACACTTTAAAAACTCGTAATGCCCTTCCGGCGTGACGAACGCAGTATATTTGATTGAATCAGCTGCAACCGGAACATGAAAAAACCCATTTCTGAGATCTAGAGTAGTAAAAATTTTTGCATCTTTAAGTTTGTCTATCTGTTCTTCCATTAATGGTATTGGATATCTGTCCTTGATAATCTTCTCATTTAGTTTTCGGTAGTCTATACATAGTCTCTTGGATCCATCTTTTTTGTTGGCTAATACTATTGGACTGGCGTAATTAGACTTGCTAACTCGAATGATACCATCCCGTAACCATTCCTCAATTTGGTTTTTTACAACTGTTGCTTCCAGTGGGGATAGTCTTCTAGGCCTTTGGATAACAGGTTTTTCGTCCATCATAATTAAATTCATTTCGACTTCTGGTGTCGGGTTGCCATTCCTCTCTGGTCGATAATTTACAATCTTCGTTGTAATATTATTTTTCAGCTCTTTATTGGTAATGTGACTTAAATCTATAAGTTGTTCAGCTTGCTCAATCATGAACACACAATTATCTGGAACGATTTTTTTCATTATAATATTATTTGGAGTAAGTATGGTAATTGTTTGCTTCATTAGTTCCTGTCCCAATATGATATCGACTGGTAACATTCCATCACCAACAATATGAAATACAGTTTCATAATTATCACCATCAATCACCACTTTTGTGTAAAAACGCCCAATCGTAGATATATCTTTTGAACCAACGCCATTAAATTTGGTTGATTGATTGACAAAGTCTGGTGCTCCTAAGTGTTTGAACATTGATTCGCTCATTAAGTTCATGTCGCTGCCACTATCCACCATAGCATATACAACGATATTCTGGATTGTAACCGGCTTTACATCTTTATATTTATACCCCTCGTTCATATTTAATGATGTACAAGCAGCATTCTTTGTGTTGTTTTCACGTTGCGGACATTTTGTAGCAATATGTCCAAACTCATTGCATTGGTAGCATTTCGGTCCCTTTCCACGATTAGGACAATGGTTGCTTTTATGTCCCCTGTCTCCGCATTCAAAACATCTTTCTATTTCTTTCACTTTAAACGATTTGTGATTCGGTGCTGTAAGTGTAGATGCCGAATGCTTCGGTTTATTTTGTGAAGCAATTTTCTCATAAACTGCTAATTTTTCCTTAAATTCATCCATCGTTTTAGCGCCATACAATATAACTTTATTATTACTTTTTACGCTGTTTGCCGTAGGCACTTGGCGAAACACACTTATACTTAATAAACACATTTTTTATTAATCACTTGTTTTTTGTTTCGCAGTTATAACTGCGAAACAAAAAACAAGTGATTAATAAAAAATGTGTTTATTAAGTATAAACTTTATTATTGTTGTAGTCCGGTATTCCATTAATGACATGATCGAAAATAGCCTCATCTTCCATCTTTGCATGATTCGCTAATTGCTGCATAAACAATAAGTACTTTCTTAAGCTCTCGTTAGGTTGTTTCTTTCTTTTTCTCATCTTATCGTGTACTTCTGTACTATTTATTTTGATTTTGAACTCCTTGGTCATATGGGCCCGAAAGCCATTCCATGTGTGGGTATCTCTCGCGAACTCTAGGCTTAATTTTGCCGAACCTGTCAGTAGCCTTTTTGCATAGATTGTTTTTTGCTGATCGGACCATCCATATTGTGTGGCTGCATCATCAACATCTTGCAGCCAAATTTGTACTGGATAATAATCCTCGCCATTAAATTTATTGAGTGAATCCTCAACATCTTTAAATAGTACAGGTGTAACCTGATTTGTTGGTTGGTTAGACGTTGATATACCATTAGGGGTCGGCTGCTGTTGAAATGCTTTCAGAATTTCATTTTCCCGTTTTAACAATTGTATTTCCAGCTCTTTCAACTCTAACTCTTTCTTGTTTAATTTTTCCTGCTGTATGTTGTTATTTTTTGCTACTTGATCTTCACGATGATTTGTTCTGATAGATATTTGTTCTTCTGTATTTGATGTTGCTGTTGGTGAACTACGTTTGGAAAAATTAAATTTATCTAATTTTTTACAAAAACTTGTAAACATTTTTTCATACAATATTTCATCACAAGTATTTCGCCTTGATTCATCTTTATCATGAACAGTTCTACGATTTTCAATGTCCCGACCTTCAATATTCTGTTGCGAACGGTCATGGGTGGTTTCATCAATTTCGCTGGCTGAATCGTGGAAAGCGTTTTTGTTTTTATTTTTACGGCTTTTATTTTTCCCCATTTAACTTTAAAAAGATTCACCGAGAAATACACTGAATTTATTTTTTGTTTTGTATTCACTTGTTACACCGTGTTTTCGACTTTTTTATGTATGCTCTGTTTATCAAAGATCAATTAACTTTGACCTTCAATTTCAACAAAAATCACCGAACGAGAAAAAACACAAACTTTCGTACACGTTTTTTTTAAATTTCTTAAAGTTTTCTACAGAAAATCACACCACAATTTCTCTAATGATTTTAGAGCTTTTCTTTCTTGTATTGTCAAATGTTCACTACAATTTTCTATGGTTAAATGAACAAATAAAATAACCATGTGGTTTTCGTAACTCAATGTTCTTCACACTATATTCACAAGCACAAATACCTTGTCGCGTCTTTTCGTTACCGCTATATTATCCGCTATAACGGAAGCTTCATAAAAAAAATCACTCTTTAAACACTCTTATGTTTCTTATTTTATTTTTAAGAACTTCAATTTGCCCGAATGCAAGCGTTGAGCCCCCAAGTAGGATTTCTTGAAGGAATTTGTATGCAAATAAAAAAAACGACTGAACCACTCTAATTTTATAACTTTATTTATTTTATTATTTTCTCTTCGGTCTTCACTGGTCAATTGCTATTATCGAACTCTTTACTTATTATAATTTTGTGTATAAAGTACCGCAAGGTAAGTTTGTATTGGTATTTTACGTTATGTACATTTTATGTTTTCAGGACTGGATTTTCGGATGTAATAATAATGACAAACGGTGAGTATGGATGTTGTAAAATGAGTATTATAGCAACCCACTTATATATATATATATATATATATATATATATATATATATATATATATATATATATATATATATATATATATATATATATATATATATATATATATATATGTATATATCGAGCATACAAAATATGAAATTTTTTAAAAATTTAACGTTTTAAGTGTCACGGTTGGAAAATAGATGAAGTGAAATGCTTAAATAATGGTTAGCCAAGGAAAAATTTCAGTTCACTTTTCATGTGGAAAGCCTGGAAAACTCGTTTGATTATATCGTGCAATTTTTAGATATTTTAAATATACATATACAATTCTTCTGTACGTGTGTATTTCATTGAAACCCTTCTAAACGGCGTGTATTTGAGTGGATGAGTCGATGGTCCAGATTTACAATTGAACATGGTAGGTGGCGCTGCGATTGGATTCTAGGATTTATTTTTAATTTTTGACATTAATTTTATTTTAATTTTTTAAGATTTTACACATATCAGAACATATAACCCTAAAATGGCATCCCCTACTACCCCCCAATATTCAAAAAAATGAAAAAAAAAATATAAATACATGAATAATTACCCGTTGAAACCTTCTGAGAAGTTCATGAATAGTTGACCTTCTGATAATAAGTCATAGTTATGTTATTTGACATACGCATCAATAAATGAGTAAATCACTTGCGTAAATCACACAAGATTTCATTCAGGATGACTTTCCATACACGACAGAGGCCCTGTCGTTATACATTTGGCCTTGCATTTTGAAAATGACAGCGTGGTTATTTCACTGAAGAGACTACTCTACAACAAGCGTTAACTGCCCAAAAAATAACAGGTGCATTTTTCAGGTGGAACATAGTCTAAAATGTGGAACCCACGAAAACGACGCGTTTCATTTCAAGGATACGACGGCATATTTATGGGAAACATTAGGCTGATTGTACACAGACCATCCAAAGCAACGCGAATGCTTCTTCCTGCATTTGAGGTTGGTTAATGTTTCTGGACCGACGTCCTTCCAATACTTGTGACAGTCAATGGTCATTGGCAATGGTGTCTCATTTCGAATATTTCACTCATTCATTTCGGTATGCCATTGCCTAAGCGCCCGGCAACAGGCACATTAACAGCGATGTTCAGCGCAAACAACTGTTCGGTAGAGGCTCTTTGACTACTTTTGTTACAAGTAATGAGCAACTGCCAACTGCAACTATTGGCTAACTTTAAAAGTATCAAAATTAATGGATTAACCTTAATGTGAGTGACATGCGGGCACTCGAGTACCTTTTGCACTTTAAGACGTCTATTTTGTAAAAATATCTTATTTTGTCTAAATTTTATGAACTTCCAGTTCAATTGGTAGATTACGATCATACTTAAAAATGAGAAATGTTACAACTTGGACGAATGTGGAAGAAATAAGTTTCCATACAAAATGCATGGAATATTCCTGGAAATTTTACCACATGGCCACATACATAGTGCAATAGATTAAAGATGTTTAAGTTCACAAAAGTACGCCACATGTCTATGCGGATCGTCAGGGTGTCTTTAACAAAACCAAATAAAATGTTGGTATACAAAATCACATCAAGGGTATCATTGATAATCATAACCCTAAAGAAGCTTCTATGTAGCAACATTTACAGAAATCCAGACAATTTTCATTTTCGGACTTTTTCGTTCTAATTATGATAAAATGAGAGGGCCAGAATGGGGCACTCTGACAATCCGCATAGACATGTGGCGTATTTTTGTGAACTTAAACAACTTTAGTCTATTGCACTATGTATATGTAAAAACTTCCGATACGTATATTGAGCGTATGCAAGATGAGCTCAACATTTGTGGAGACTTCGCTATTGTTTCTGAATTTACAAACTCTATCTGAGTTTACAGACTCTTGCTTGAGAAATTTTGCATTTACGCTCGTAAGAGAGTATTGTTTCAACAAATTTCATAATTCGGAACCCCCTTAAAATATTTTAATGCGTTCGCTCATCAAATATTTCGTTCAGTAAATTAATTGTATCGCGCGCGGTACGGCCTCTGGCCTCGTCTTGTTGGAACTACGTCTACATGTCATAGCCATTCAACCAAAAATAAGTTTCATCAGTGGGGAAAATTTTGTATGGAAAGTTTACATCGATGTTAATATTATGGCTTTTTCCCGTTCATCGAGTTTGCGGTACAAGCGATTCTCATATGGCTTTAATTCCTGCACAAGTCGAATCTTGTAAACATGTAAACCAAGATTCTTACGCAAAATCTTCTATAAAGATGTTGGATCAAGTACCAAACGTTGTGCAAGATAACGAATGGATTCATTTGAATTCTCTTCAATACTATACGCAGTACACCCGCCACCGCCTGTTCAGTACGCACCATATGGGATGCTACGGTACGCATATTATCATTAAAAATAGACGTGGTGCGAAAGAAATCCATAGTTAATTGAATTAACTATTCTGATAAACGATTTAATAAATGTTTTAAAATAAATTTGAACAATTTGTAAACGTTGCTGTAAATCGGCTGTCCCTGAAAAAAGTGTTACCAACTTAAAGTTCTATACCTCGGAATGAAACACTCTTTACATAAGCTTTTTTCAAAACTCACAAAGATCTCCCAGGTCACTTTTGGTCGAAATCGAACACGCTCCTCTAGGTCGATTTTTATTTATTTATTTTTAACCAACTAAATTTTGTGTTTAAGGTGCGATAATTGATATCCAAACTATCGATATACATTTTTCGTGTATGTATTTCTGATAGTAAGGCTTGGTAAGATTTCGGATAGAGCTCCTAAAAGGCCTATTCAAATTATTTGTTAAACCATTTTGTGTATTGATATAAAAATTATTAAAAAAGCAAAATGAGGAAAATCAAACGACCCTCTTTTTCCACCAGAAGTGGCAGGATCAATAGGAGCTTTTTCGTTATTTAAATAATTATGAACTAACAGATTCTAAATGAATTCTGCAACAACACCAATTAGATTTCTAAAATTTAAGCGGAAATGACGAGTTTTTTAAGTGATTTTCGCCCGAGACCGGTTCACGGGAAGTAGTAGCTTCTAAAAAAGCTCTACCGTTTTTTGAAAATATTTTGAAAATTATATCAATTATGAAAAAATCGACTGCAATAATGATTCTAAATTAAATTGACAACAATATCGTTGTGTCGATATCAGATCAGTTTCCAAAAAAATTATGCGGGAGGTCCAGTTTTAATAAAGTTATTTTTTACTTTCTTTTACTTAGTGAAATTTTCGACCTTGAGATTTTTGCTGATTTTCCTTTCGCTATATCGCTGAAGCCATAAAAACAGTGGTCTTTAAAAAGATCTCTGTATGTATATTATTGTGTGTGTGCTTGGTTCCATATGCAGACTAACTGTTTCTATCCTCTACAGCCCAGACGCGTGCTCTGATCGAGATGACGCTTCATACGCAAGCTTTTTTCATTAATTTGGAGATCCAGTAATTTTGGAAAGTGGCAGCTTCCATAGCAGGATTTGCATTTTTTGCAAATGTTTTGCAAAGCATGTCATTTTCGAGAAAAACGACTATGAATTAAAATATTCGGAATTAAACTAATAATTTGCAACAATTTCGCATCATTTTTCTAAAATTCAAGCGAAAATTACGATTTTTGCCAAAAAATGTTCAAGGTTCTTCAAATAATTCATATTAGTTATTTTAAAATAGTTATCGTTAATTTATTTATAACTTGTTTGATGAATATTAATCTAGCCTGATACATTTCGCTACTGACATCAACACTTTCTCTTCACCTTCAAATGGCGATCCCAAAATGACAATCACAAAAAACCTATAAAGCTCATTACATTTAAATGAAGGCCATTAGGAACGTTTTGTTGTTATACTTGTTCCTTTTGCTTATATAAAATTTACGCCATAATTAATAATACTTGGGATGACAAAAGATATCCTGTAAACTTCAACTAATGTGGGTTATGTACATATATGGGCAATCAATGTAAATACTTTTACGAAAAATTAGCAACAAACCTTTCATTAGGATTATAAATGATGTGGGCCCCAAAAATTTCACCGCTCTCTTCAAAATATAATAATTAATCTATTTACTGACATAAAGGATGCCGTTTTACCGAGGATCATGATAATTTGTCATAAGTATCTCATGTTATGGATACGCCAGAACGAGGTATGCATCAACAAAAACATATTTAGGTATATTGAAATTATTTTCAATAGAAATTCAACCCATTTTAGGGATGTGTATTTTTATATTATATACACTCTCGTCTTGTACTCGTACATATATAGGCAGGCAGGCAGGCATTCATTCATTCTTCAATAATTTACCATTATCCCATATTCCATCATCCATCCGTGACAACAAGGTAGGTATACACAGGGAAATTTATAACCTGCGATAAAACCATATCCCAAAACTCATTATTCATTGTATTATTATTGTTGTAGTATAGGGCACAACCGTAAGAGGTTGAATTTTCGTATCAAACCAAACCGAAAATTAAATTTAAAAAATATATATTTGGTTTAGAATTTTCTATTTTATTATAATTTTTTTTTAAAAATCATGACATAAATTTTTATTTTTTTGAACCGGAGAGGGTGTCTCAAAATGTGTGAATAACCGACTTGTATAGAAAACAATAACTTTTGGCAACCCTGGAAATTTAATAAATAACGGCAAACTACCGAGAATTTAGTTGAAAATTCACTAGCTAAGGAACTAGCAAAAACCTTCGACCCAAATGCTAGGAAAATTGGAAAATGGTTTGAAAAGAATTACGTAACTGGGACAAGAAACCAAACTAAAGGGAAAATACAACCAAAACCCCAATATTCACCCAAGTTTTGGACGATGTCGGATAATGAAAAATGATCAAGAACTCAAAATTCATTCTTGATTCATCTTTTGATGAAAATAGATACTATTTTAAGTTAATAAAAGGTGAATTTAGTGAAAATACATAAGATATATTCGTATAAAATAGATTTATATTTACCGAAAGATATAAGGTATTTTTGGAATAAAATACCTTATATCTTTCGGTAAGTTTTAGTAGTTTTAAGTGGTGTTGGAAAATAGTGAATTACATAAAATAGGCGGTAATACTAATTACTACATAGATGAGGAAAGTAGGATTTCCTACTTGAATCATAATGAATACCCATTACCTGACTCCGATATTGAAATATGTAGAGGAAAAAAGGTTAAAAAATTTGTGAGATGGGTCGACCAAAAAATTAAACACAAAACGACAACAAGACGCGTTAGAAAATATCACAAAAAAAATTAAAATTAATAATAGTGAAATTAACAAAATGATAAACGAAACTGAAACAGGACCAAATACGTCTGCTAATACAGTACACGTGCTCCCAAAAAACACAAACACGTATAATAAACACGACAATGCGCCATTCAAAGTTATGGTCAGCAAAGACAACTTAAATCTATTAAATCTTGGGAAATCAATTAAATTTAATAAGTTTGCAAATATTGAAAGCGTAGAACAAATCAGCAAAAATTTAGCTAGAATAATATTTAAAAATTTACATGACGCAAACAATTGTTTAAGATCGGAACCATTTAAACAGTTTGACAAGTACGAAACCTTCATACCAAATAATTTTATCCATACCATAGGTGTGATTAGAAATGTGCCAGTTGATCTATCCGAAAAAGAAATTCAGGAAAATTTAAATTCGAATATTCCAATCGTCAAAATAGAAAGAATGACAAAATGGGACCCAAAAACTGAAAAAGCAATCAACATGGAGTTGGTCAAGTTAACCTTTAGATCCTCCAACATACCATATAATGTAGTGATGTATGAGAATATACTTATTAAAGTCCAACATTATATTCCAAATCCGCTACATTGTAGAAAATGCCTTAATTATGGACATACTGCAAAAAGATGTAACGCTACGGACTTTACAAGATGTACAACGTGCGCGAAAGTTTTGGACGGCAATCATCTATGTGATTTAAAACCACGATGTAAATTTTGTGGTGAAGGCCATATCACTAATTATAGGGAATGTCAAGAACGTCAGAGACAGAGACAGATAACAGAATTTATGACCATAAATAAGACTACTTATAGAGAAACAAAAGAAAAATTATTTGGCAAAAAACAAGTACCAAGGCGTTCAGAATTTAATTCAGAAAATTTAAACTGGCCATCTGACAGGAACAAGCGTGAGATTCAGATTTTAAGAGATCTAGTAGATCACTTGAAAAAAGAATTACAAACCAGAGACAAAATTCTCAAAAATATCAACGAAAAACTGATTAATAAAGATACTACTAACCACCCAGCAGATGTAGATACAATTCTCATGGACATCGCAGAAACTCTTACCGACTGATTTGTATGAATATAATGAATAGTGTGAAATTTTTACAAATTAATATACGCAGCCTTAAAAGCAATAAGAACTTATTGGAACAATATATGTTACTAAATAAAATAGATGTAGTACTACTTACAGAGACGTGGACAAATAGTTTAGAAAAAATACAAATAAACAACTTTGACTTAATCACAAAAGACCGACCTGACGGATACGGAGGAGTGGGTTTTCTTATTAAAAAAAACATATCGTGGAAAATAATAAACAATAGCAACTTGTATAATAGACTTGAAACATTAAAAATAAACATCAACTTTAAAAACATAGACTTAGACTTAATTACATTCTATAATAGTTCGAATAGAGATATGGATGAAATATCTACTGAATTCGAACGATTACTAGAAGACAACAATAACAACAAAACGTTAATAGCTGGGGACATCAATGCTCATCACGGACTTTGGGACAGATACAAAACTGACGCTCTCGGAACGAAATTTGCGGACATTATAACAGACACTAATCTTTATTTATTAAATGATGGATCTCCTACAAGGCAAGACAAACACAGACATACAGAATCAGCAATAGACATCACTCTATGTACTGCAAACATTATCAATAGACTAACGTGGCAATCTACTATGGACAATCTTGGTACTGATCATTTGCCAATAAAAATAACTTATGAAATAAATGAAGGAGTCATTAGACAAATAACAAACTGGACTATGATTAGAAAAGAAATAAACGACACAATACATGAGCCACCGGAAAAAATCGAAAAATATCTAACAGATATCATCAATAAAAATACAAAAACAGTAAATTATAAAACAAATTACAAACCAAAACCATGGTGGAATAAATATTTACAAAGATTATGGGACATTAAAACAGAAAAACAAAAAATATACAATAGAAATAAAACTCTATTTACTGCGTTAGAACTAAAAAAACATACACAGAAATTAAAAATAGAAATAAAACGAGAAAAGATGAAAAGTTGGGTTACATTTCTCTCTACGATTAACCACAAATCCAACAATTTAGATTTATGGAATAAAATTAACAGGATAAAAAATAAAAAACAATCAACCTTTAAAGTTTTAGAAGATAATAGCAAAGCTGTGTTATTCCTAAATCATAATTTCCCAAACTCTGTTGAGTCTCCTCGCCTCCCGTTTACTAATCTTATAAATTCAATTACAAACACGGAATTTATAGCAGCAGAAATTTCAGAAATAATAAAAAATTCAAAAAACACAGCACCTGGAGCGGACAAAATAAGTTATAAACTAATTAAACAGATACTGAGAGATAATCCGGGTTTTATTGAAATACTAACAAAATATTTCAATAAAATATGGGAGTCTGGATCGTATCCGGAGAACTGGAAACTAGCTAAAACTATTGCTATTAAAAAACGGGGACTTAACGATAGAGATATATTGAACTATAGACCTATATGTTTGCTACCAACTTTTTCAAAATTATTTAATAAATTAGTTCTTAACAGGATAAATAACCATTTAAACATCAACCAAATATTAAACTACAACAACTATGGTTTTAGGAAAAACAAGAACATTTCTGATTACATGGTAGAAATGATCAATCATATCCAACTAGAAAAAAAAAGAAGAAAAAAAATTTTATTAATAAGCATAGATATAACAAAAGCTTTTGACAACTTGGATAAAAATACATTAATCTCTGAAATAATAAAACTAAAATTCCCACATCGCTTAATTAACTGGATTTACCTCTTTTTAACAAATAGATTAATTACAATACATAACACAAATCAGCCTTTAACACAAACAACGAATGTCGGCACACCACAAGGAAGTTGTCTGAGCCCCACACTCTTTAACATTTACACCCATACAATTCATGAGCTCAGCAACCAAAATGATACAAATATTTTCCAATTCGCAGACGACTTTTGTATAATAGTTACGGCACAAAATCACGACGACCTTGAAAAAACAGCTAACGATACTTTAACGAAATTAAAACAAAAACTGGACATACTTAAACTGAAACTAAATCCTTCTAAATCTCATTTTCTTAGACTTTTTACAAATAACAATAACAGTAAAAATATAACAATAAAGATAAATAATACAGAAATAACAGAGAAAAAAGAAACTAAAATATTAGGTATAACTTTTACGAACAGACTATCGTTAAACAAACACTATAACATAACAAAAACCAACATCCAAAAATCTATAAACATTCTAAAAACACTGACACACACGCAAGGAGGTACCCATCCAGCAACTTTGTTAAACATTTATAAAGCAATTATAAAATCAAAAATGGAATATGCTTATGTCATAACAGAGGAAAATAATAATACAGCTCACAAAATTTATCAAACAATCAAAAACAAGTGTATTAGAATATGTCTCGGGATGACAAAAACGACACCTATTCCAATAGTATTATCGGAATCGTTAGAGACTCCCACCAAACTGGATAATAGAAAAAAACAGTCAAATATATTACAAAACATCTATATCAAAATTCAAAAATAGCAAATGACATTAAAACTCAAAATTCAATTCCAAAACTTAACTCATTGTATAATAGATATGACATACTAAAAAAAATTAAGCCCAACCACATTAAAACAACAAATCCCAAAAATCTTAAAATAACACCATATATAAAACATATCACTAACAAGCAATTAAATAACAATACTGAATTAAAACAAAATACAAGGCAGCTATTAGAAAACTATAAAAACCATGGGCACATCTATACAGACGGTTCAAAAGTGAACGGAAGAACAGGAATAGGAATATATATACCAGTAAAGAATATTAAACTAGCAATAAAATTAGAAAATTCAACAGATATTAAAACTACCGAAACTATAGCAATAAAAATAGCATGCATTCTAGCACAACTATTAAATAATAAAGATGTAATCATTTTAACGGACTCTCAAAGTGCATGTAAATCCTTAAATACTGCTTTGAATAACATTACTGATAAACACTTTGAAAATCAAATTATTGACACGGTAGGACTTAACAAAAACAAAAACATAATAATTCAGTGGATACCAGGACACGTAGGAATTGAGGGAAATACCATTGCCGATAATTTAGCTAAAATTGCATTATTAAGACCAACACATACTCTTGACAACGAACCAACTATTACAGACACAATAAACTTAATAAATGATGAAATAGAGATTGAGTGGGGGACAATTTATAATAATATGACTACTAGCATAGGACAGTACTACAAGCATATCTGGGACGATCCTCCAAAAAAATTGTGGTTTAGCAAATCTAAATTAACAGGCTCGGAAATAAAACAAATTACAAGAATTAGAACTGGTCACTCCTTTAATAAAAAATATAGATCTTTAATAAAAATAGAAGATTCTCCAAATTGCTCAAATTGCAATATAGTAGAAGATAATGACCATATAATTAACATATGCCCTACATATAATACAGTCAGGAATAGATATCCTTTATTAAGCTCAAATAGTCTTCAAGACTTACTCAAAAGTGAAGATGATACAAAATACAAGACAATAATAAAATTTTTTAAAGAAATCCAATACCACTTATAACCATTAAAACATATATTAAAATAAAAACAGTATTTTCACTAATTCCACAACTTGCTAACAATACTAATCTACTTTATTTATTAGCACTGATATATCATCTAGATACACTAACAGCATGTATACTTTAAATTTTATATCTTAAAGGTAAATTTAAAATAAAACAAATAAATAAACTTTAAAATGTCTAAACTAAATTATATTTATATAAATTCACACTATTTATAATTTATACTTCATATTACTATTTAAATTCAATATTAATTGGGTTTATAATAATGTTTAATTCTAAGTGTTTTATTATAAAAAATAATATAACTTTAAATTTCTCTACATATATTATAGACATATTATGTTCAATTATTATGAAATATTTATTACAATGAATTAATTATACCTCCATAGTTTTAATATTAACAATAGTATCTAAGTTTTGTTTTTCTGATACTAACAATAATATTAGTTATTAAGTAGTTAGATAACCATCATTACAATCATCCATAAACTAATTCCATCAGTAGTAACATCCATAGTAGAATTGAATTCTATCACATCAATATAAACTTTAACTCCATTTTCAACTACTATGAATTTTTTATCATCGTTACAGAAGTTAAAAGCAGTAACAAGAAATCAACACTGAATTGACTTTTTTTTTAGAAATAAAAAATTACAAGTCATATATTACATCCCAACTTATCCAAAGCTTCAGCCCTTCCCGTGAGAAGAATCTGTAAGCGGTTTTTGGAAAAAAGGAAATTTAGGTCATATGGATAGAAATATCTGACCACAAAAAACTGAGATACAAACAAACAAACAAACAAACAAACTCAAAATTCGGTAGAAAGTTGGCATCGGCGATTGAATGTTATAGTTGGCAAACAACATATTGGGTTTTAAGATTTAATGGCAGAGTTAGCAAAAGAGATAATTTTTGCCAAAAGTTTATAGAATATTTTATAATTTTATTTATGCTCTCGAAATTTTTAAATTTTTCAGCTTTTATTCTAATTTCATAAAAACCAGGATTTTAAAAAATGCAGTTTTTTTTGTCTATACTACCAACATTTTAAAAACCAGTAATTGAAAAACCAGGATTTTAAAAACTAGTATTTTGACCAAAACACAATTTTGGTCGGCGTCTTTCTCTGCAAAGTAGTTGTTCACGAAGATGATGATCTCCTCATTCGACGAAAATCTCTGTCTTTCGAGTACAACTTTTAGTTTAGGGAACAAAAAAAACTCGTTTGGGGTTAATAAATCTGATGAGTAAGGAAATCAAAAAGCAAATCGGAGCAAATTGTAATGTGAGACAGCGTATCGTCTTAGTGAAGCAACCCTTTTCTGTTGTACAAATGTAGTCGTTTTTCCGCAATTTCATCTTTCAGCTTGTCATGTAATGATGCGTAGTATCAGACCGTTATCCGATACCTTTTGTAACGGATTGCACGCATCATTTGGTAAGAGCTTACCATTAAGTCCCGTTTAAACCTGAGGTCATCGAAAAACCAGCAATAATCACATCTTTCGGATTATTCAAATTTCCACAAATGACGTTTGGGTTACGAAATGAAGCCTAGATGTTTTAATGGTTGGAGCATTACATACATTGATGATATTCTCATCGCTTCGAAGATTATGGATTGTGACGCAAAGATTGAATCAAGCAGGTTTGGTTATCAACCTGAATAAATACGAGTTTGCTTCGGACCAATTAGCATTTTTAGAATGGATTTTGTGTTATTTACCGATCATAAATCTTTAACCTTTTCGCTACATCAAAATTTATACACAGCTTCACCAAGACAACGACATCACCTGGATTTAATCAGGGAATTTACTTCAGATATTCAACATGTTGCGGGCTGTTGTGGCCGATTCCTTATCTCAAATCCAACAACTTGCGGAATCAAATCAAAATCTCAAATTCAGAAAAATTCGAATTTTTGGATTTGATCACCTCATAACAGGTAAAGATTCAAATGGCAATCAACGACCGTTTACATCAAAACCATTTCGTAATATTTCACATCCCAACATAAAAGCGACAATAAAACAAATCACAGGGAAATTGATTTTGCCGTTAATGAAGAGTGGGATACACAATTGGATAAAAAGTTGCATTAGGTGTCAAAAATGCAAAGTAACCAAACATGTAGAGCAGACCAAATTTATTGTTAAACAATGATCGACAGGTATATTCGTTGGACTGAGGCAATTTTAATCGCAGATATACGTACATAGACCGTTCTCGACGCGTTAAATGAAAATTGGATCAACATATTCGGTGTACCTTTAATTAAAGTAACCGATAGAGATACTCAGTCTGCGCTCTTTGGTGAAATTTCACGAATTTTAGGTATCCACCACAAACGTACCACGGCATACTAAGATTAGCAATTATGTGCACCGCCAATACGCAGAGGACCAAATTATTGCCTATCGTGCTTTAGGGCTAAGGACAGCTTTCCTTGAAGATTTTAAAAGCTCTTCAGCGGAATTGGGTTTCAGGCAAAATTTAAGACTATACCGGCATATTTCATTACTACTAGTAAGCACATTAGTCAAACAGAGTTTGTAGGTCAATTACGAAAGCACTTTTTGTCAGAATAGACGCACATCGTCGTTCTTTCTACAAGCACTATAGGAGAGGAAGACTATGAGAAGCATGGATTTTATGGATTCAATCCACAAACCTGAAGCGACGGTCTTTGTGCTTTATTAATGGTTATGGCAAATGCGAGGTAGTCAGACATGTTCTCCTTTGAATTTCCCATTCAATATTGTTGCTTCGACAATGGCGAATCAATCATTTCGTATGGTGGTAGTCCTGGAAAATCAAATAAATTTAGGAATTCGGCTGGATAATTGACAACTCCTTGATTTATGGCGCAATCCACTGACTTATACGCTGTAGAATTGCCAGATATTTTATTTTGAATAGCTGTGTTAATAGCATTGACATTGTTACAGGCTGGCTACTGCCAACCTGCAGATTTTCACTAAGCACCTGCAGAGGCCTCCACGGTGATGTTTTGCCGGCTACGTTCTCAGCGAGAAGTGCGAGGGTCGTGGGGTTTGAGGCATGCAGGGCTCCTGGCCTACACCGTGATTAACAGAAAGTTGGAGAAACGCAAATAATAAATAAAAACCGTAGTTCCGCCGAAATTCGTCGGCCGGAACCTGAGGAACGAACAACTCAAAAAATTATAAATGGGAGAGAGGTGCCTTGGTGCGCGCATCCATTCGAATTCAAACAGGGCAAAGCCCCGGTTACGAAATTGGATGCGGGCACCAAGGGACCACAAACACTAAACCGACACAGAGGGAGTCTCCGCTCCCATCATACTCAACCGAAAAATTTAGTAATTCATTTTATTCGCCAAAAAAAAAAAAAAAAAAACAAACAACGAAAGGAAACAACTTCCCCCTCCACCCGCACCAAGATAAGCGAGAATGAGAGAGAGAGAGAGAGCAATACGTACCGAGCGCGCACCCGCTGCGCGGCGCTCGATTACAAAATTTTTAAATTTAATATAATATATATAAAAAAAAATATAAAAAAAATAAAAAAATCAAAAAAAAATAAAAATAAAAATAAAAAATGGTACCTTAAATTACAAAAAAAAATACTGGTGCGGCCTTATGTATGTGAAGATAGCCCAAATTCCATCCCCGAAAAATGCGATGGCAACACTAATTATTGCTATCATGACATTTTCTACTCTCAGCCCAAAAAATCTCTACATTTTTACTCTCAGCCCTTAAAATATTTGCTATCATGATAGTTAAAAAATGTCATGACAGTTGAAATTTTCGGGGCTGAGAGTAAAAATAATACTGTGAATGTTTAAGAAGCATGTATGATTTTTTTTTAGAATTTTCTATGAACTAAAAAATGTCGTGGCAGTTGACATTTTCAGGGCACAGTATTATTTATTAGAAATAATACTGTGAATGTTAAAGGAGCGTGTATTCATTTTTTTAGAATTTTTCTATGTATAGGAGTTGAGATATAGTCCATAGAAGTCAGGAAATATTCGTTGACCCAACTAGCGGTGCACACCGTTTGATAGATGAATATTTAAGGAGCGTATATGATTTTTTTTAGAATTTTTCTATGTATAGTAGTTGAGATATAGTCCATAGAATTAAGGAAATGTTCGTTGGCCCAACTAGCGGTGTACATCGTTTGATAGGTGAATGTTTAAGGAGCGTATATGAATTTTTTTAGAATTTTTCTATGTATAGTAGTTGAGATATAGTTCATAGAAGTTAGGAAATATTCGTTGGCCCAACTAGCGGTGCACATCGTTTGATAGGTGAATGTTTAAGGAGCGTTTATGATTTTTTTTAGAATTTTTCTATGTATAGTAGTTGAGATATAGTCCATAGAATTAAGGAAATGTTCGTTGGCCCAACTAGCGGTGCACATCGTTTGATAGGTGAATGTTTAAGGAGCGTATATGAATTTTTTTAGAATTTTTCTATGTATAGTAGTTGAGATATAGTCCATAGAAGTTAGGAAATATTCGTTGGCCCAACTAGCGGTCCACATAGTTTGATAGTTGAATGTTTAAGGAGCGTATATGAATTTTTTTAGAATTTTTCTATGTATAGTAGTTGAGATACAGTCCATAGAAGTAAGGAAACATTCGTTGGCCCAACTAGCGGTGCACATCGTTTGATAGGTGAATGTTTAAGGAGCGTTTATGAATTTTTTTAGAAATTTTCTATGTATAGTAGTTGAGATATAGTCCATAGAAGTAAGGAAATATTCGTTGGCTCAACTAGCGGTACACATATTTTGATAGGTGAATGTTTAAGGAGCGTATATGAATTTTTTTAGAATTTTTCTATGTATAGTAGTTGAGATATAGTCCATAGAAGTTAGGAAATATTCGTTGGCCCAACTAGCGGTCCACATAGTTTGATAGTTGAATGTTTAAGGAGCGTATATGAATTTTTTTAGAATTTTTCTATGTATAGTAGTTGAGATACAGTCCATAGAAGTAAGGAAACATTCGTTGGCCCAACTAGCGGTGCACATCGTTTGATAGGTGAATGTTTAAGGAGCGTTTATGAATTTTTTTAGAATTTTTCTATGTATAGTAGTTGAGATACAGTCCATAGAAGTAAGGAAACATTCGTTGGCCCAACTAGCGGTGCACATCGTTTGATAGGTGAATGTTTAAGGAGCGTTTATGAATTTTTTTAGAAATTTTCTATGTATAGTAGTTGAGATATAGTCCATAGAAGTAAGGAAATATTCGTTGGCTCAACTAGCGGTACACATATTTTGATAGGTGAATGTTTAAGGAGCGTATATGAATTTTTTTAGAATTTTTCTATGTATAGTAGTTGAGATATAGTCCATAGAAGTTAGGAAATATTCGTTGGCCCAACTAGCGCTGCACATCGTTTTATATGTGAATTTTAAATGAGCATGTATGATTTTTTTAGAATTTTTCTATGTTTAATCCTTCTTTAGTGAAAGTTTATTATCAGGTAGGTACATTGCCATAATTATGGCTAATTTAAAAAGACGGTACATTAATAGCAAAATAACAATTTTAAAGGTAATATAAATCACTGGTATAGATAAGTAGATGACGTAATACTATTATTTAACGGCAAGACATAAATAACTTACAACCCATTATAAAATTTACCTTTGAAACAGAAAACAATAAACACATGTTAACTTCACCATTGAAAATGAAAACCAGTGCAGTGAAAGAATTCATTAGCGTATAATACAATAAAATGACTACAAAATAATAGAAAAGATTTTCAAAAAAATTCAGAAACATGATGACCCTACAAAAACAGTAATAGATTAGAACAGAAACCCAAAATTTAAAACGCCCCAAAAAATAGACGCAGCAGTATACAAACTAACATGTTACGAATGCCCAAAATTTTACATCGTACAAACAGGTAGAAGTTTTCCAGAGAGGTGCAAAGAACATATGAACGACATAACAAAAACAGAACCGAAAGCAAATTTTGCATTACATATTAAAAACGAAAAAATCGCAAATACCCCTTTCCTGACCCGCATACACAATTGTGTATGTAAATTTCGTTTACGACAAACGAAGATGTCAAACATAGAATTAAGTGGTAATTGAAGACCAGTGTACACATTTGTGTAAATCACTTAATTTTGTTTTCGTCCGAAAGATAACAGTAACTATAATAAAGATAAAATAATTAATTGTTATCAAGAACAAATAAATTATATGTTATATAATTAATTTGTTAACAAATTATTATGGTTTTTTCAAAAAGAATTCCGATTTAACTAAGATCCGTTAAAATACGGAAGACATTACAACCAGTCATAATTAACATACACATTTGTGTATGGTGGACTTAAATTGAACCAAAAAAAAAATTTTTTTTTCAACTCGAAATGGATACACTGACATAAATACAAAGTTAACAATATTATACAAAATCTCGCATATCCCTTTTACAACGAAGAAAACAAAATTGGCTCAACTAAAGTTCAAACCACACAAATACGTGATTAAAAAATAATAGTAAAAGTGACTAAAAAATTTGTAATGGCGTTTCTGATAAAAAATTTCGCTTCATTTGAAGTACAACCAACACAATTGTATGTATAGTTATAGTAATTTCTTTCGGACGCAAATAACTTAAACATTCACCTATCAAACGATGTGCACCGCTAGTTGGGCCAACGAATATTTCCTTACTTCTATGGACTGTATCTCAACTACTATACATAGAAAAATTCTAAAAAAATGCATATACGCTCCTTAAACATTCAACCATCAAATTATGTGCACCGCTAGTTGGGCCAACGAATATTTCCTAACTTCTATGGAATATATCTCAACTACTGTACATAGAAAAATTGTAAAAAAAATCATAAACGCTCCTTAAACATTCAACTATCAAACGATGTGCACCGCTAGTTGGGCCAACGAATATTTCCTAACTTCAATGGACTATATCTCAACTACTATACATAGAAAAATTCTAAAAAAATTCATATACGCTCCTTAAACATTCACCTATCAAACGATGTGCACCGCTAGTTGGGCCAACGAATATTTCCTAACTTCTATGGACTATATCTCAACTACTATACATAGAAAAATTCTAAAAATAATCATAAACGCTCCTTAAATATTCACCTATCAAACGATGTGCACCGCTAGTTGGGCCAACGAATATTTCCTAACTTCTATTTACTATATCTCAACTACTATACATAGAAAAAAACTAAAAAAATTCATAAACGCTCCTTAAACATTCACCTATCAAACGATGTGCACCGCTAGTTGGGCCAACGAATATTTCTTGATTTCTATGGACTGTATCTCAGCTCTTTTTGAATTCAAAAATCATAGAAACTTTCATCAAATATGTCTCGAGACTTTTATATATCATATACTAAAGTTGTATACTATGTTACAATAGTTAACATTAATTTTGTTGTTTACTGTAATTTATTTATAATCTAAGAAGGTTGTTCATTTTTTAAATGATATACGTCTAGTTTTATTTATACAATTTCGTAAAAAAAATTTACAAAACAATTTTTTTTTTTTATTTATAAAATTTTATACTTGTATATCAAGTTTTTGACTCTCAGCCCCGAAAATATTTACTGTCATGATAGCTTAAACTATCACGACACAAACATTTTTCTGGGCTGAGAGAAAAATATTGCTTTTTTGTGAATGAGGAAGATTCAAAGTAATTTTTTATTTTCGATGTCAGTATATTTCTTGGAGAGTAGAATTTAGTTATTTTTGTTTATTTACACATTTTATCAGAACTTTTTATTGTTTTAATTAAACTCATAATATTTTTATTTATTATTTAGCTGTTATTCGGAAATATTTATACCCGAATTTAGATTTATTGCTATAATTGTTAATTAAATGTCGCAATAGTATACATAAACTTGCATAGTATTGCCATAAGCAACTTTTTCGATTTTCGAGGATAGAAATTTGGGCTATCTTCACAAAGGTTGCGGCCTTGCGCGACCGTTATTGTTGCGGGGCCTCTCCCCGATAAAAAATTGGGTTGCGGCCTTGGTGCCGTTGCGTTGCGGCAGACCACCGATAAAAAATACAATAGCCGGTTGGCTACCGTAATGTTGCGGGGCCTCTCCCCGATACCAAAATAAACAGAGTGGCCTCAACTGGCCACCCGAAACTCGTTGCGGGGCCTCTCCCCGATATCAAATAAAATATCCCGGCTGGCCTCAACTGGCCTCCGTAAACGTTGGATTAACGAGATGGCCTCAACTGACCACCCGTAAATAATTTTTACCGTTGTATTTGTTGTGGCACTTAGTTGGCGTACTTCCGCCTTAAACCGAAAATATGAATAGCCGGTTGGCTACCCGTTACGTTGGGCGTGGTACCGCCGAAAATCTTTGGCCTCGACTGGCCGCCAAAAATACAATACTGGGCGTTGGCTCGCCGAAACACCGTAAAATGTGGTACTTTGGTACTTTTGTACCAACCAATAAACCGAAATGACACACACGCGACTTTTTATCACTTTTCTGAAGAAAAATATACTTCTACATACAATATTTTTTATTTATGTTTTTTTCCTTCATGAACTTTTTAGATTTTGTATTTTTATATATTAACACAACACACCATAAGTAAAACACTAGTTTTTAATTCAACAAACTTTTAATTTTATCTATTTTATGACTTTTTATGGATACAATATTTTTGTGATTATAAAATAAAATTACAAATAAAAACTTCTGTATTTTTGCTTATTTTTTTTGCTTGGATACGTACAGTCATCCATTTATCTCTCTACCAAAAACAAAACTTGAATGACAAACAAAAAAAAAATATTCGAGCGTCGCACAGCTCGTAAAACGTTTTAGAAGAAAATGCATCTCTCTTCTCTGTCTCTCCTTTATACCAAATTTTCGTTGGTACAAAAGAGAGACATAGAAGAAAAAAACATTTTTTTAAAACGTTTTACTTTGCACACACTCGATGCGCATTGTTCTCTCTTTCTCTACCATTTTCGTTCCGTTGCCAACATAACAGAAGAAAACACACAAGAATCCATCCACCAAGAAATCACGTTCAGACAACAAAAACCCGGACGCAAGAAACCACGTGGAGAATAGAAACAAATTTACAAAAATGTCTTGTTAAGACCACACAGTCGTAACAACATTAATGTTTGGAAATACGCTGTTAATCAATTCGTCAATTATCTGTGTAAAGTAACAAAAATCTGGTGGAATAGTAATGTAATTTCTATGATGTCATCGATTGGCATTTTTCTGTTGCCAAGATCTAAAAGTTGCTTGACGAACCGAGCAGCGGATTCGTCTTGTTGCAGTTGGATACGCATGTTGGTGGTAACTATAATTTTCTGAACATTTTGCTAAAGAAAATAATTTGAAACATGCGTTTAGTTCATCGGCTGGTGTGGAACGTGGTATAACTGGTAGAATCTGACGAAAATCACCAGCCAGCAAAATGAGTGCACCTCCAAATTGATTGCTTCCAAATATTTTCTGTGCGCCATTATGCATTCATCCCATACTATTAGTTTACATTTTTCAAAACTTTTCCCATTCCTGAATTCTTTTTTGTGTTGCATGTGGATGATTCAATGGCAATTTGAATGCAGAGTGCGCTGTTGTACCTCCATTCAAAAGAGCTGCTGCAATGCCAGAAAGTGCGAGGAAATGGTCACCAAAACCAATGATAACAGAAATGTTTTCCCTGTTCCACCGGGTGCATCGGGAAATAAACGGCCAATTTATTGTGAATCGCACTCATAATGCGGTTATATGCATTGTGTTGTTGTATCGTCAGGTTTGACACATTTGTTTGAATTAATGTTTGCAGCTCTTTGACATTAAATTGCTGATCTCTATGCAAATCTCGATTGTACACGAGAATTGCATGCTTGCGTTGTTGCTGGTTGTATGTACTCGATGTACAATATCTTCACTCATTTGATCTTGGTATTTTTCCCACAAATCTTTTGGATTAGACGGGAAGCAAGTAGTTAAAATGATGGAAAATAATAAGCGATGGTGCAGGTGGCAATAGATTGATGCTAGTGATGTATCCTAAATTGTATCATTTTTCAGTAATTGTAATTTCTGGCATGCTCCACGATAAGTTTGGCAAAATTCTACAGCTTTTCCAAGTTTGCATCTTTGGCATTTTTTAATGTGGCGTTCTATTGAAGTATGTTGACACCTCTGAGTATAGCAAGGTCCTAGCAAATTCATCATTTTGGTTTAATGTGAAGAATGCTGTCAATATCATTTTGCACATGAATAGCCAAATAAACAACAGTGTTATGGTGTTCAAGTATTGGAGAAGCCAAAATTCGCACCTCATTACTACTAATGTAGTGACCCATTTGGTATTTCGTGATTTCATCTGTTGGTCAATACAAAGACAGCCATATCCGATCCTTTGTTGATATATTTGCAGATGTATTTGATCGATTTGACCGAATTGCAATATTCCACATTAATATGGGCTTTGTATGTTTTGGAGAGCAATAGTGAAGACGGCAAAACCCAGCGGTTATCGATGTCGATAAAGTGGATAACCATCATTGCCAGTGATGGTTTCTTTAAATAATTTGTTTGGGTATTTTTTCTGCATTTTCTATCTGCCATGTACGGAAACATTGGATTGATGATTCCGTATAGTCCATGGATCATATTTTTGGATTACTTTCTGTATGGAAATTATACTATATATTATAACTTTTTTATGTTAATTTTTATTTGTTAAAATAATTAGAAAATCGAGTTAGTCGAATATTTAGTCTAAAGTATTATTTTTTTTTAATTTATTCTAAGCTTTACCATTTTAAATGTCAGAAAACAGTTTAAAAAATGCAAAAATTTAATTTTAAATTCAAATTAATTAATTTTAATTTAATAAATATCTTTTTGAATCCATCAATTTATAAAGACGGATCTATTCAATTAATACAATTCGTTTCGCACAATATTTAAAGGGCAACAGTATGCTCTTCTGTCCACTGAGGCGACTCCATTCCCAACTGCTGACAATAACATCCTTTTAGAGATAAATCGTTTATCTCGGAGAAATATTTGTATAAACCACCAGACCCAGAGAACCGATCCCTTCAAAAAATTGTGAAACCTTGTTCATTGGTATAGAATCCTTATCAAATGTTTGAAACCGATTGGATGAATGGTTTAGCAACTTAAAAGTCAAAAAATTAAAAAAAAAATTAATTTTAGATAAATTTGTACCAAGGCCCCAAGATCCCGTTGTTCAACCCCTTCAAAAATATCATAAGGTTGGTTCTGGACATACAATTTATGCACAGTCAAAATTTCAAGACGACCAGACGAGCGATCCGCGATATTTGGCAGTGTTTTACATAAATTTGTACCGGAGCCCCAAGTCCCCGGGATTCAACCCCTTAAAAATATCATAAGGTTGGTTTTGGTTATGCAGCTTATACACGGACAAAATTTCAAGACGATTGGTTGAGCGGTTCGCGATATTGACCGATAATGACTCTAAAATCATTTGTATGTCAATAGATTTTAATCTGCGTCCTAATTTCGATTTGAATCCAATTTAACCATTTAATTTCGGTTTTGGTCCGATTTTCGTTTTGGGTTCTGCTATAGCTTTGAAGTGGAAAAGCCTAGTTTCGTAAAATTTTAACGCACATTCTTAATATTCGAAATTAACAAAAATTTCATTCGCCACATTTCAAAACACTTGATACACAACGCAACAATAAATACAAATAATTTTGAAACGTCAAAAGTTTAGCCAACTTTCATCATACCTGCCGATAAAAACGCAGTGACAAATGTGTAGAGTTAAACAGAGACATCTATATTTTAATATGAAATACACCAAATTCACTAACTGAACTGCGTAGCGAAAAATTAAATTTAGCAGCGGAATTTTCATTTTCAGGCATAATGGTCCATACTATCTCGTAATGTTCTGCTGGATGGGTTCTTCTAGCTTTAAAGCCGTTGTTACGTTAAAACCTGACAAAGGTTCATAAAAAAATCACGAATTGTTTTCTTAATTAACAAATCGCAGCCAATTTAAAATTTTTGTTATCGCTTTGGTTTACAAAACAAAAAATTTCATTCCTAGCTTTATTCTTCTCGCGTGCTTTAAATTAAACAGGACTGATTTAATTAATTTATTTTCAAAAAGTTGGTGGTAAAAGAGGAACAAAACAAAAAAAAAAGCAGAAAACTTTTTATTTATATTTCCATTATTTACAAAAGCTTTAATGTTCGTTTTGATTGTATATCGGTTGGGTGTGGAAGTAAATTAATCAACAGGAAATGGTTTCTGACAATGTTGGGTTAATTTTTTGTTGAAAATGTTTACTGTTACTTTATATAGCAAAAATAGAACAACAAAAGCTAAGAAAACGCGCTTAATGAAAACAATGAACGAGCTATAAATTAGAACACTGTACATTTTAATGATTGAGAAAGGTTATGCGCGTGCCGGTAAGAACATTATAAATTATTTTAATTTGAAAGTGTGTAGTGCTGCCCTATGTATAACTAATGATTGCCATTCCCATCAAGTTTCGTAAAAAATTGCTAACAATTTCTATACAGTTCGTGTTGAACACTAAATATACAATATACCCTTTAGGCTTTACAACCACTATCCAAATAAAATCCTGGCGTGAATCTGTCAAAATATTTATATACAGCTAATATTTATACTCATAATTTTACCTCAACGATTATTTTACCAAAAAATTTAAATCTCACACATCCGTTTTCAAAACCAAACTTAATTATTTACGTAACTATCAAAAAATAAATAACGTTATGATTTACTTAAGGAACGATTAAAAAATTAACCCTTTTTCGGTAATCCATTATACCACAATGAACCTCTTTTTCAACTTGACGTATATACATACGAAGGTATTTTTGGTACGAAGCAAATATTGTGAAAAAATAAAATATTTTACTGGATTACGTTCGAAATAACGTATCGTTGAGATAAAATATTTTTGTAGGTACGAACGGAATACAACCCAGTCGACACATAAAATTTATATTTTAATATTATCGTACTCAAAATATATCTTTAAAAATAGTTAATATTTTACATATTTCAAAAAATAAAATAAAATTATTCCAAAATTAATGAATAATTTGGTAAGCGGAAGAGACATACACGTATCGTGCGGCAACACAGAAATCTCGTATGACAACAAATGGATAAAAGCTACTAAATCCCACGTACTTTTTATTTAGTGAGATTGTCTGAGTTCTGGTATCTCGCCTGTCAGAATTTATATTTATTTTGATTTTTGTTGTTGTTGTTGCTGTGCTTTTACATACGCGAGTACATACTTGACTTTCAGAATATTTATTTAAAAATAAAAAAAAAATGATTAAAAATTTAAATTTTCACGATGCTTTTTTGTGCTTTTATTGTTTGCAGATGCTTTTATTGTTTTTTAACATTTTTTTCTCGTATTTTTAATTTTATTTTATTTTATTTATTCGCGCTGTTCTTTAGTTTTTAATAAAATAATTATTTGTACTGTGTACATGTTGTATAATATTTTATATGTTTCATAATTTTGATTGCTTGCAACACAAAAATGGGGTTAGTACAAATATATAAATTTATTGTCGTTGTTTCGCTGCGATAAAAAATTTGCGCACTATTGAGTAAAAACTAAAAATTAAGCGAACAAGTGGCGGAATTACTCGTATGTACTATATTATAGTATTTTAATATTTTTTGTAAAATGTATTTAATTATTTTGAATTTGTGTCACCATTTAGTCGAGTCACTATTTATGTAGATTACGAAAAATGTTCATTAAGTTTTTAATTAAAATTTCATTTATTTTAAAATGACATCTGTACCGTTGCTACGTTGCTATATCTACATCAGAATAGTAATCGACCAAATTAGTAAGTCAAAAGAATTATGAGCCAGAAAAATCGAAATTTTGGAGATACTATAAATTTCGTGTCTTAATAATAATTGACATAAGGCAAACAGGTATCTTCGAGGTGGCCAATACGGCATCTAGAAAGCATTTTATATTTTTAATACACAATTAGTATCGTAATTTTTTACAGTTTAAAAAAATGAGCTATTTTTAGTTTAAGTTTTATATTTAAATTCTGGAAGGAGGAACGGAAATCTGAAATTCACACTGCCGTATTGGTACTTTCTATTTAGGGCTCAGTTGAATCTGAAGCCGTGTTGCGATAACATGATAAACTAACTAATAAATTTACGATACGGCACATTCGAATAGCTGCTGCCCTCCGGCAGCTATTCGGATGTTCTATGTTGCGTAGATACTAAAAGTCGGGGTCCTCTCTACAGCTCAAACGGTTTGTCTGATAGGGTTGAAACCTCTTATGATTTTTTTGGAAATGTGCGTTTCCATAGGAGCTTTTTCGTATTTTATAAATATTTTGAAAACTTTATCAATTACAACAAAAAAGATTATGCTAAAAGAATCTAAATTATGACCCTAATGCTGCACCAGCACTTGTAGCACAATCCAATGAAAATGGTATTGAAATTGTTTACAAATTAATTACAAATTTTTAGCACAGTTAGAAAATTTTTTACAGGTCCCGTTATCCTGCAATTCGTGTGTGGGCTGGCGTTAGACAAAGCACCACACTTTCAGTATTTTTGTTAATATTTATTGTATCGTAGTGGGGGGTGGTAGTGGAATTTTTTACAAATTAATTACAATATCGACATCCATACCGACATACAATCAATATAGACATAGTTCAACCCCCAAAAAACTACCCCTAAGGGGTGCAATTCTTCAAAACCCATATTTTAGGTTAAAGAGGGTTTTTAAGTGTTTTTGGCATTTCAGTTAATATTTCTTATATCGTACTGGGGGCGGTATTGTAATTTTCTACAAATTAACTACAACATATTGGCATAGCTCCCCACCCCCTTCCCCAAAATCTACCCTTACGGGGTGCAACTTTTAAAAACCTTATTTTTCGTCACCACTACACCTTTTGCGTTTCTGTGAATTTTTGTTGTATATAGTGCTGGGGATTCCCCGAAAATTGTGTAAAAAATAACAATTACAAAAACAACGCATATACACATGCGAATGTTACAACAACAAAAATAACCCATACATAAACTACTGTACCACATGAATTTTATTACTAAAACAATTGGTACAAAAAAGTTTTTTGGACCAACTCAAGGTATTCAATATCAATAAAAAAAAATTGAAGCTTATTACACCGCATAAAAATTGAATTTGCGTTGATCAACAGATACAATTGCGATGCGATATAACAAACAGAAAATGTGAAATGGTGGCGCGGTGATACGAATAATTCTTAGTAGGTTTTATTTTTATAAATCAATTAGATTTTTTTATTATAAATAATTTTTTTAATATGTAGTTATAATAAAATTAATATTATTTTATAAATATAACTTTTTTTTTAATTAAATAAAAAATAAAATATTATAATATATAATTAACCCTATCAATGTAAATAATTTTTATTATTGTTATCTAATAAATATAATAAACAACATTTCATACTCAATAATACAAAATACATATGTGTATATTGATTGCAAAATTAAAATCCTACGATCTCTATTGTAAAAAAAATCGTTACATAAAATGTCTTTTGGTACAAACCGATCTAGTAAAATAAAGACAAAATTTCGTTTGCTGCAAATCAATCTAAAATAAAATTTTGTTGTTATTAAATAAATTATTAATCAGATTATTATCCTCGAGTGCATAATTTATTTGAAACAAATTGAATTGTTGTAATAATTCTAAATTTCGAATACAATTCTAAAATGAATCTGAAACTATAACACATTATATGTCGCAAAAAATTGTAAACGTGAGTTAAATTTTTTTTTAAATAAAATAATCTAGGATCACGCGTCGGTTCGGTCGCTCATTTTTAAAAAGTCATTGTATATTCCAGATGACTCGCATAAATATGCTGTTCAATACAGATATGCTAAGATCCTTCTTCTATCTAGAACAGCAAACCGTTTGAAGATATCATAACCAGGAGCTGAGATATAACTTTTGTCGTCAAGTAATACTCTAATATCGATAAACAATATATTTCCGCATACAAATGATCGACTTCTAAAAATGATTCAATCGTCATATAAATTCTCATGGATATTCTCTGTTCAATACTGAGCAGTTACGTAGAACATAATTTGTAACCAAAGCCGTGGGCCAGTACGCAAATCTGGGCCAGCAATTGGGACATTATTGTTATTTTAATATTTTCAATCAAATTGGAAGTATGATTATTACTTATATCAATATTAAGCGGATTATGAAATGGATTATTTTCATGAGGTGCATAATTTATTTATAGGAACACAAAAAATAAATATAAAAAGTTGCCCCCGAGCAACAATGGAAAAACGGCCAAATTGATTGAAGATAAATAATTAATTAGGCCAAGTTGCACGGAACAATCTCAAGCGTTGTAAGTGAGCCATTTTCCAACAAATCCGAATAAGCCTCGGCCTGTTAAGGCCAAAAACTGATATTCAATTATGAGTCTGAGGTTGACATCGATATTTAGAATTTAAATAAGCCAATTTGTATGAAACTGGTTCAAATAATGGTAGTAACATAAATTTTTTGTGTTCAGTGCCTCAACACGTTTGGTGACACAATTTTCTAAAATTGAACCAAAACTCTCAAAAATTTCAGAAAGATGCGTGCTAATCAAAAACCACCAGTTGATGATTTGGGTTGTGATAAATGTTCCCATGATGTTGATGAAAAAAATTCGTCGATATCACGTTTTAATCGCGCTGATGCTTTCGAGTCAACAAACGATGAAACGGCAACCACTCATGTGGCAATGCAACGATTACGCGAATACGGATTAACACCAGCTCACCTAGTACCTGTCTCATTTTATAAAAATAAAGCAAAGCACATAACGAGGAGTGTGGTGTTGCACTTGATACACATGTACATTGAATCGCAAATCGTTTGAATTGGGTGGAGAAGGCCACCAATTAAAGAACCTGCACAAACGAGGGTAGCACTAGAAACATGAATATGTTTCAAATTATGGGATAAAATTAATACGATCCTCGTTGATTTTGGCCAAACTAATGTGTATCTAAATTTTCATTGTCCTCTACCTGTTTAAATAAACATATTTGGCCATTCAGAGAGTACAAAAACGCCATAGAAAAAATTAGTTCTGTTTCTTTCATTTCAAATTTATTAATAAATGAAATACGTACAAAAGTTTTAAAATATTATATTTCTCGAGGAGTCTTCTTTATTCGATTTATCTTCGTCGACAAATTAATCATCTTCATTCTCGGTTCGTTCGTTTAAAATCGCGATCGCCCTAAAATAGTATGTAAATGTAATTCCCTATCTAAGGCAAATGAGATATCATTTATCCCCACCTGGGATTCAAACAATTTATAGTGTATCCGATGATGGAATAGATATTGTATCGATGTAATTGTTGCGATGTCAGATCGCATCGCAACAAACATAAATCCACTTTCAACTAAGATCACAATACCAATCGGTACTATTCGGCCAACAATTGCTTCGATTGTGGCGTAATTTTCATGCGACAGTGAAAAAAGCTCTATCGTTGGCCGCTTCGAGTCAGTCCAATACAAGTTATTGTCCAAATAGTCAAACGCCATGCCTGATACTTTTCCGATGCCAGGTGTAACAATTGATTTCACTTCAACAGATTCTAAATTGACCCCATATATTATAATACCGACATTATCGGCTATATGATGACATCACGATTCATTGAATTATAAACAATCTTCGGTACGATACAGTCAATTTAAAAGTGACAGCTGACAGCTAAATTTATTCAGCCTGCTGAGTGCTGAATAAATTTCACTTTATTGGGCCTCGCCACACTTTAATTCTTTTAGTGTGATTCTCTGATTTCAAAAAATAAATCGACTTCCACATTTGATTTCTTTGCGAATTTGTAGGGGGTACCAAAAAATTCGTTCGGATTGTTTTGTTTGCTTATACATATTAAAAATAAAAATAATTAATTTAAAACTGTAATATTTAATTAATATATTTTATTTTAAATTATATATTAAATTAAATATAAATTATATTTTAAATTAATCATTTTTATTTCTATTTTTTATTATAAGCAAACAAATCAATCCGAACGTTTTTTTTTGGTACACCCGTTTTTTTACTATAGCCTTTCTTTTTTTATGTATGTGCGTAAAATTATGTTTTTTGATTTATTTTTATAGTAAAAAATATTTATTATTTGCTGCAAAAATTGCTTCCTTGGTTGAAAAAATATATTTTTTGCACTCGAAGCAAACATTAAACTAAAATTAACCCAAAAACGACAAATAAACAAGATGTCCTTAAAAAATATTTATTACGTAATAGTGCGAAGAAATCAGTGAATCAAAAAAAAAAATATTGACGAAAAAAGAATCAACAATTTCCCCGCCAAAAAATTAGTTTAGCTGTGTTGCTTTCAAAAGATTACAACAACAATTGCATTGTATTAAGCCGATTGTTTTAGAATGTTAAGAAAAAATTTTTTAGGATTAGGGGAAATAAATCATTTTATGGTTATGGTGTTTACCGCAAGGCGTTATTTTTTCTATTTTTCTCGTAAAATTTATCTTGTAGAATAATTTAGCATTTGTTATTTGATAGCAAAATACCGAATTTAATTTGTTCTATTTCATAAAATAAAAAAAACTAAAATAAATATTAAGAAAATAAACCAACACAGAAAAATTAAAACGCATTAAAAAATTAAATCCAAAAGTTGTTGCTTTCACATTTCTTAGCTAAGCTAAGCGGATTAGCGAAAGCAACACTACTTTTGTTGGTGAAGGGGAAAGAAACGAAGAAAGAATCACGCTGAAAGAATTAAAGTTTGGAACCGCGGATTGTGTGTGTTTAGTTGTGAACTTTTTCAACTAATTTTGGGGATATCCTAATTTTTGTCCTAAAACAAATCGAATTTTGGAATTTTTTACATAAACTTAATATTTGTTGTCGTTCTTCCGGATTTAAATTATCCGTCCGAATTTTTTATTCTATATCAACTTTTTGTGTATGCTGTTTAGCAATATGAAAGTTCATTTCGTTATAATGTCTTGTAAATTCGTTTACGTTAATGCTCATGTTGAACGAAACTGTGCGCAGCCTGCAAATTTGTTGTGCACTATCCAGTGGTTCTGGCAGACACATTTGGCACATCTGGCAAGTCTGCCAGAACCACTGGGTAGTGCTCTTTGTGCATCGCAACCAACAAATTTGCAGGCTGCGCACAGCTTCGTTCAACATGAGCAACATAAAAATCATAATAATCTGGCAGCCTAGTTTAAAATATATATATATATATATATATATATATATATATATATATATATATATATATATATATATATATATATATATATATATATATATATATATATAAATACCGGAAATGACAGCTTCCATAGAAGCATTTCGGTTTTTTGTAAATATTTTAAAAAGTGTATCATTTACGACCGAAAAGACTATGACCTGAAAGATTCTGGTACGCTCGATATGTTGCGTAATGGTATTATGAGACAGGCTTGGATGCGCTTTATGAGCCGGTCGAATCATTGGTCCATATGTCTTCAAAATGATGATAGTCAGAACGTTACTGTCAAAGGTGAGCGGTGCTGCTGACATGTGGTTTCAGCAGGAAGGCACCACATGCCACACAGCGCGCAATACAATTAATTTACTGAAAGAAACATTTGAGGAGTGTTCAGTTTCACGAAATGGACTTGGTAAGGGTCACCTTGTTTATGCGATTAGACCCAACTAGATTATTTTCTGGGGATATGTAAAGTCGCATGTTTACGCCGATAAACAAGAAACAATTGAGCATTTGGAAGCCATCAATCGACGTACTATTGCCTAAATATAGCCTGATTTAATGCGGAGAGTGTGTGGAAATAAAACCTTTAGATGTAGCGGCCACATGCCCAAAATAATATGTCAAATAAAGCCAATTACAGGGATGTGTTTTATTTCAATTTAAAGTTCTTCGCCTAAAAAAAAGCACCTTGTATATGCAGTTTGGTTGTTGAGCTACTATACTCTTTATCACGAATACCACCCTAAATTTTTCAAGTACAAACGACGAAATTTCCTAAAATTGAAAATTTCAATGTAAATGATGTATCGATTTATGAGCCCCACTAAACACGTGCAGTTTGATTTTCGAGCTACTACCCCTTAGCACGAATATCACCAACAATTTCTCAAGTGCAAACGACGAATTCTTTTTAAAATCGTATACCTTGGTTATACTGTAGCGGAAACAGGTGGAACTGAAGAGGATATCAACCAACGCATTAAATTGAATCGCAGGTAAATCGAAATTGAGCGCGAAATTAATAAACGAAAGTGAAGATAGAATGGACATACTAAGGAAAGGGATAACAATAATGTCATTGGAATGGAATCAGCAAGGGAAGAGGAAAGTGGAACGGCTATGACCTGGGCCCTATTCTTGAAATCGGTGGAAAATTCCGCATTCGAAATATAATTTGCTTTAAAATTCTTTATATTATTCGAATATGTCGCCGGCTACTTTAATCATTTTTTTTTTAATTTGTTTGCAAGTTTTTTATTATTGTATGTATTTCACTATACTAAGGGAATAATTTCGAATCGATTTACCCAGTCGGAATTTTGCCAAATCAAAAAAAAAAACTTGCAAACAAATTAAAAAAAAACGATTAAGGCAGCCGGCAAAAAATTCGAATAATATAATATTATGAATTTTAAAGCAAATTATATTCCGAATTCGGAAATTTCCACCGATTTCGAGAATTGGCCTGGAAAAGAACGGTGCTAGCTGAAGAAAAACAGCTCGGTGAAACATGTAGAGAACTGAAGGCAGTAGCCCACATAAAGTAACATAATCCAGTCTAGTTGACGCACTTTATTCTTACAACTAATACAACTTCAAATTTCTCAAGTGAAAATTAAAAATTCTTTTAAAATTGAAAAAATTAAATATTTCAATATCGGATATGCGGTATTGATTTATGAGGTCACGAAATACGTGTGGATTAGTTACCATCCATAACCTACCCAATTTAGAAAAAATTAAAGATTTTTAATGTGTAACAAACAGTGTGCAGTTACGTGTGTAACGTTAGCTTTAAAGTTACCAAACATCACATCAGTATAAAAACATATTTTGTATCTGGAGCGAATTGAGCAAACAGAACAACCCAAACCCTATAGCCATATTTTTATACATACATATTTGGCTTGGCACGTTGACAAACGATTGTTTAATATTTTGTTCACAAAAAAAAATAAAAAATTGCGGCGGGAAATTAACCAACAATTATATTCCATTAATATCTGGCTGAGTATTAAAGCGACTGTGGCAGCAAACAGAAAGGAAAATAAATATTTTTTCGAAACAAAAATAAAATAAAGTTAAATAAATGTTTGCTCCCACACGCTGTCGCCGCCCACCATTTTCAACAAAATATCCTTCCTATTGATTTAAATTTTTATTTTATTTTATTTATTTATTTTTTTGGGGTTTTCAATGAAATCATAATAGAATTATTGAGGAAAACATTTTCATTGTTGGACGGTTTTACATCATATTTTTTATATTTTGTTTCATGGTTCAAGCGAAGGTCGTGTGATTTTGACTTTTTCTATGATGAATTTGATGTGTTTTTAATGGGCAACATGTTAATTGGGTGAAGCCGCACCAACAATTAATTTAATGGGAAATAAAATTGAAAATCGTAAATATTTTTAATTCTTTAATATTTGAGGGAAGCAGTCAACTGGTAGAATGAATTCAATTGTATAATTATTAGTTTTGGTGCTATAAAAAAGGAACCTAATTTGTTTTGTGATGGAGGATTTTTTTTTTTTTTTTTGTAAAACACCCAGACGGACAGAATAGAATTTAAATGTGGGTCAAATATTAATGACAGAAATGACAGCAGGTTGTTATGGCTGTTATAGCTGGCAATGATATTCGCGTATAATCAGATGAGCAACTATATAATGTAGGTCTCCGCAAACTTAGTTCAAGTGGCCGCCATGTGTTTTAGTAAAGTGATAAAATAATTGTTGTCCTTGCTAATAATAATTCTAATTATGGTGAACCCATTACCAGATGTAAAGAGGTTGCGATGTAAAGAGAGACGGGACCACTATTGAGCATAACATTTGTCAACAACACTACTTAGCCAGTTATACTAGAGAGTGTGACAGTCGATATCTCGTGAAATTACCATTTGTTGAAGCACATGAACCATTAGGAGAATCATATTCAATGGCCAAAACCCGGCTTCTCGCGATGGAGCGGAAATTCAAGAAAGATCCACATTTTCACAAGTTAAAAAGAAAGAATATACATAGACCTCCAACACATGTCATTAATCAAGAATCAGGGTTCAGAATACGCGGTTTATCTTCCGCACCATGGCGTAATCAAGGAAACCAGTACCACAACCAAACTAAGCGTTGTGTTCGATGCGTCGGTTCGAACATCATCTGGAGTTTCATTAAATAGCACATTAATGGTTGGACCAACCGTCCAAAACACCTTATATCATATCCTAATAAAATTCCGGAAACACAGCATAGTATTCGGAGTGGACATCACGAAGATGTAGCGCCAGATATGAATCCATCCTAGTGATTGTACATAAATACCAACGAAAACTATGGCGAGAGACCGAAGAACATCTCATCGATATTTACGAACTAAACATCGTAACGTATGGTATGGCCCCATCACTACTCTAGCTACTCGCACGCTTCAGTTAATTGCCGATGAAAATGAATCAATGTACCCAGAAGCAGCATGATCAATCAAAGAAAATATGTACGTAGATAATGTATTGAGCGGTGCGGAGAGCGTGGAAGAGGCTATGCGTATTTGTGGGGAGATTGTGAAGTTGCTAAACAAGGGAGGGATGAATCTGAGGAAATGGAGCTCCAATTCAATAGAATTATTAACCAAATTCAACGAGAAAGTACGACCTGAAACATCCATTAGTTCCCATCAGCCTGAGTGTAGCACACAAATATTGGTGTTAAAGTGGAGACCGAAAGCTGACCATTTTACTTACCAAATTAACTTAGATGCCACACCAAATTTCACCAAACGCAGAGTCTTGTCAGAGTTTAGCCAAATCTTCGATCCCCTTAGCCCGTTATCTCCTTTCGTCCTAAAGGTCAAGATGATATTTCAGGAACTGTGGATGTTAAAATTAATATGGGATGAACCAATGACACCAGAAGCACGTAAAATATGGTAAAAGATACGCAGGACAATTCAACGAGAGCAGCTTGCTACATGGTTTTCATGCTGCTTCCGTTTATTTGGTGACCAATGCTAATGGGATCAGAGAATGTCGATTAAATACTGGCAAATCGAAGGTGGCAGCAGTTCGCACAGTGTCACTACCAAAATTAGAATTATTGGAGCGTTTTTGGTAGCTGAACCATTGCGGCACGTAGGTTGTATTCTAGACGTTCCAGAAGATCGAATGTATGCAAGGACAGATTCTCGCTTAGCCATTGATTGGCTGTCAGATATTCCACAAAGATGGAAGGTGTATGTGGCTAACCGTATGAGTAAAATCCTTAAAATACTACCGCGTGAGCGTTGGTTTCATGTTCCATCCGCCAGAAATTCAGCAGATAATGCCACTCGGGGTTTAGCACCAGATGAATTACAACAACATCGATTGTGGTGGCATGGTCCAGATTTTTTATTGGCATCACAAGAAAATTGGCCTAAAATCGATAAGAAACATAAATTTAAATCGATTGAACGACGAAAGCAGATCGTTACCATGATCAGCAAAATTTGTGGAAAAAATTCATCGACGAATTACAAGAAAAATCTGCTTCAGCAAATTTATTATGGTGTTTGAATATTTATGACGCGCGATCAACATTTTAACCAAAAACCAGAAACTAAAATCCAAGGGTTACTTACCAAGGAAGAGATGTATGAAACTACCGAAAGGGCAATTAACTAACATCCGATAAACTTATACCGAATGGAAGTCAATTAGCAATGCTCGATCCAATCAATGATGAGGTTGGAATATTAAGGGTTGGAGGGCGAATTGAAAATGCACCAATAACTACTGTTCAGAGACATCCAATTTATCCACCGTCGCACGATCCAATTGTAAAGAAGCTAATCGTTGAAATACACATTAGTAATTTTCATTGCGGTCCATCATTCTTCCAGGTATTGGATACTTGGATCATTCGAGGTATTGGATAATTGGTGTCAGAAAAATATTCAAGGTATACTACGGAAATGTGTGCCATGTTTAAGCAGAAGCTAAATCTTATTCAGCAAACAATGGGTGGATTACCTCGTGAAAGGATTGAACCCGTAAAGCCGTTTCAGTGAACTGGCGTAGATTTTTTTGGACCACTATAAACCTAATCCATGGACGTGGGCACAGAAGTTGAAAATCGTATGGCTGTGTATTCATCTGTATGTGTACAAAGGCGTTACACATTTCGTTACCGATCTAACAACCGATGCGTTTATTAGTGCGTTTGATCAATTTGTGGCAAGGCGAGGTCCCGTAACCGACGTAATTCAGACAATGGGTCAAACTTTCGCGGTGCAAAACGACGAACTAAATCAATTTGCGATCAAAAATGCAAACAGATTGGAATCCTCGGTACTTCAAAAGCATCAAATAACATAGCATTTCATACCAGAATATGCCCCACATTTCGGTGGACTTTGGGAGGCCGGAGTTAAGTCTATAAAAACACATCTAAAAAAAGTCACCGGTGATAAAATTTTGTCTATGGAAGAACTACATACATTATTAGTTCAAATTGAAGCAATGTTAAACAACAGGCCGTTGTGTATTAGTGGTCCTGAAGTCCAAGACGTACTAACGCCATCAAATTTCTTATTGGAAATACAACGGGTTGCACTACCATACAAAGATGGAAATGGAAAAAGAATGAAGCACACTTGGAAATTGGACAAATTGTCCTAATTAAAGACGACAATCCGTTACTAACTGCTGGAGAATAGCCCAGGTTAGTCAACTACATCCTGGCACAGATGGTAGAGTACGACTTGTCACGTTAAAGACCATAGATGGTGAAATTCCACTACTCACCTACAATGACAATCCGTTGAACTGCCATATGTGTAACCGAGACCATCATCATTCGAGTTAAACCATTTAAAAAAAGAAACTCATGTGCAGAGAGATCGAAATTATGATTATCTACCAATTATGTACCAGTACATAAAGGAATGATATACTTACCATAAATGCATCACCAGAAATCATTGAATAAATTATTTCATATCCAGATGAACCTACCAAAATCTACTATATAACACCAAAGGATGATAAATCAACAGCGGATGACACCTTTACATATCATAATAGCAACGCTTATCTTAAGATTCAATATAATTAAGGTTCAATCATCTGATTCAACGGGGCGGAGGATGTCAAATATCTAGAATTTATTTAAACTCGATCAAGCAGATGATAACACAGCACGGATAAAAAAGAGCCAGAATATTACTCGTTATAGATGCCAGTCAAATTGTGGAGAGTGTAATTGTAGATTTGTAGACTTATCTTTTCATACTAATGTGTTTAGACAAATATTTGGTTCACCTATGGGCTCCCCAATCAGCCCTGTATATAAATGATAATTTAGTTATGGAAAATTTCGAAAATTCAGTACTAATTACATTAGATTTTCGACCATTATTTTATTATGCATATGACGACATTATCACTGCGTTTTCAGAAAACTAAAATTAACACAATTTTAGAAGCTTTTAATAAAATCGATAAAGTAGTGGAATTAAATTTACTTTAGAAAAACATTTGGCGAGAATGAACCAGATGGAAAAATTTCTTGTGATTGGTACCATAAAAATTCTTGGTCTGGTCGCTATCTACATTTTTTGTCATTATACAATTTTGAAATCAATCCCAAGGGGTGTTTTATGATTTGTTGAGTTGGGAAAAATAATGAAAGTTGTAAGAATTTTCCTATCCTGCAATTGGACCACTACCTGCGTGTAATAAACGGTTTTTATTTTATGTGTTTCATCAGCTAATGTTATGGACAGTTCCTAAGTATCTAGGTGTATACATTTAGAACAATTCGCTTTAATGTATCCCTGCAAACCACAACCATAACATTTCAGAGTACCGGACCTTTAGGAATCATTCAAAATACCTGCAGCTTCAAGATCTTTTTCAGTTTTAATATTATCTTTGGCCCTACGTTTAAAACAATCTTCAATTATATGTCCCTGCTTCTTACAAAAACTATGAAACAGTGAATTAGTTCTAAATTCGGACACTTTTGTAATTATATCCTCGTCAAAAAATACCCCTTCGTCACGAGCCAAACGAATTAATTCATCGAACGTTTTAATTGAACTTCACTTGACCTTAAAACGAATGCGTCTTGATATCAATCAATAAATCATATCTAATTCTACTTCTTCTTCTGCAATTTAGAAAATAATGCTCTATTTCTACAAATAAATAATTCTGTTTTCATGTTTTCCGGCTGATGGGGGTCTTGTTTCACCAAACACACATTTCAATAATTTTGAATAAAAAAATAATCATGGTTTTGTGATCGAAGAAGACGTGCTAAAGATTTTTATGGGTATAATGTTTTTAGTGGATACCACTATATGCCACGAGACGGAATGTATTGGATGATGGCTGAGGATAGACGAATGCCGATCGTAGCTAATAATATGTGTACAAATAGATTTTTGGACATAAAAAGACACTCAGGACAACATGGATAAAGTTCGACCTCTGATGAACAAATTAAAAAAAAATTGTTGAAAAATTGTCAATCGATGAGGCAAGGATTAAGTATTTTGGAAGCCATTCGTCAAAACAACTTATTAGAGGTAAACCTATACGATTTGGATTTAAAAATTGGATGCCAACGAGCAGCTGTGGTATTTATATAGCTTTGATACGTATTGTGGTGCTAAAAATGTAGAACCTTCCATCAAAAAAACATTACCATTGGGATCAAGAGTTGTCCTTGACCTGCTGGAAACTGTCCAACATCCAACGGATCATATCATATATTGCGATAATTAATTCACCTTATATGAAGTTTTCTCACTTTTGAAAACAAAACGATTTTGAGCTACTGATACAGCTAGAGAGAATCGCATCAAAAAATGTCCTCTCAAGGATATTTCGAGTATAAATATGACCCAAGCAATGGTCTGATTTTTGTTAAATGGAATGATAACAATTTGGTTACCGTTTGTTTAAATTTTGACACAATTGAACCATTCCATTCAGTCAAGCATTGGTCAGCTGTCGAAAAAAAAGATTAATATAGAACAACCGAAAATGATTGCAGATTATAATCTAGGTATGGGTGGCGTTGATTTGCACAATCAGGCCCGTCAATGCATATAAAATTAAAATTTGAGGCAATGGTGGTGGCCGATGGTTTTAAATGGGTTAAAAGACCATAGTTTTAATTTTGCACCCAAAATAAAAATCTGTAATGAAACTGTTAACACACGTGAAGGTAACACACGTGATCAGAAATGTCAATAGACAACCATTAGTCCCGTATTTAACACAAAATCTAGAAACTAAACTTAAAATACTAACAAACGACCAATGAGGAAACGTTTCATCAATCACTAATTTATTTCGAAAAAAATTCGACATTTTGTCACAGATGCGACTTTTTTTTAGTTTTTTCGCTTGCTTGCAAACTTGGAAGAAAAAAATTATCACATGTACAGTTTCTGTTTAGTTTTTTTTTTAATTCTTATTCAAATCCAACAAATCCAACAAATTCCAAAAGGACACCTAATCATTCGGATAACAATAAATTTTTGGTGAAACTCCCTACGTGTGAGATCATTCCTTTTGCAGGGGATCGCAAAAAATAGTTCACTTTCTATGAGTCATTTCAAAAATTAATACACAGCAACGCTAGTCTTTCAAAAAGTCACCAAAACTACCGAATCCTTGGAATTAACATCAGAAAATTACGCAGAGGCTCTAACGCTATTGCAGAACCGTTATCAAAATAAAAAATTATTTTGCGAAGATCACATTCAGGAAACATATTGGGAAACGCCCTACACCACATTGGGATGATTTAATTGTATATTTACTGTGCTTAAAATTAGATAATGAAACTCGATCGAAATGGGACGACGTATCTCCCGCTGAACGAACGCCACCTATTGATGAACTAATAAGATTTCTTACCAAACCTTGTCATGTGCTGGAAGATCAAGATCCTCGTTCAAATAAACTCAATTCCGCTAATATACATACTCACATACACGTACCTACGCAAGGTCGCTCAACAAATATTCCTCGAGTCTCAATAGCCATTCAATCGAATGCACCCTGTAATTATTGTAAAGGATGTGGTCATTTAATTTACAATTGCAGAAAATTTATTAAGCTGCCAATTGCTGAACGCAAAGCTGCAATAAATCATCACACTCTTTGGATCAACTGCATCCGAGCTGATCATCTGCTAGCATCGTGTACTTCTAAATTCATCTGTTTTTAGTGCAAATAACAACATCATACGTTGCTTTATGATCCAGCTAAAATAAAGTCAAAGCAGTATCAATAGTCAAGTCAATCGCAGAAGCAACTATTATCACCCATGCCACCGAAAAATGTTACAATGGAAAGCTCTACTGCTTAATTCCCAGCATTGAATATCCAGTATTCACATGTATTCCTGTCAAGATTGTACCACCAACACATCAGACTTTCTTCAACGGCGTCAAATAATTCGTATGTTTATCTGCCAACAGCATTGGTTAAATTTTACGATAAAAATGGTGTGCCTATTATTGGCAGAACTTTACTTGATTCAGGATCTCAGGCTCATATTATCACGGATTCTTTTACTACTAAGCTTGGTGTGCAGCGTAAGCAATTCGCATCATCCATTAAAGGAATCCACCAATCTTAGGATTAGGATTCACTCCTGCATCTCTAAGTTTAGCACACTTTTAGAAGCTCAAATTTTACCGATCATCACAGGATCGCAACCCTCAATCGTAAACAATTCAATAAATTGCCAAACTCCTAAAAATATTCGTTAAGCCGACCCGAACTTTGCCAAACCACAAAAAATTTATTGGAAAAATGACTAATCTAGCACCTCCTGTCATATTCACTCGCGGCAACAGTAACTGAAGAGCCAGCATTAGACGGCTTATTAGAGACGTTTTGAAATTTGGAACCTGCAGTCACTTCAGAACGTAATTACACGCAAATGGAATTAGCCTGTGAAAGTCACTTTACGGTGAAAACTATACGTGATGATTCTAGTCGCTTCATCGTCACATTACCTTTAACCTGCTCACCTACCATATTGTGAAATTCTCGAGTCATGGCGACGCGTATAGATTTTTGAACTTGGAGAAACGATTAAGGACTGCAAGCTCAAGGAAACATACAGCAAATTTCTCAACGAATACGAAAGCTTGAGACATATGGTTCCTGTACCCGAAGCTGAGATTTCAAAAGTGAACTATTTCACTCCACTCAATTAAGGACAATAGCGTTCATATTTTACAAGGGGCTGGAATGACGCTGCAAATAGGTGTAGTAATGATGAGGCCTTAATTGCAGATTTTGATAATACCGATCGAGAATCAGATCTCTGCATCGAGGATTCAGATTACGTGAAAGCACTTGGTTTATATTGGCTTCCTCAAATGGATCAATTTCGGTTTAAGATAACGACATTTGACACAGCCTATCACAAAGAGAACGATCATATCGGAAGTTGAACGCATTTTCGATCCTCTCGGATAGACAGGACTTGAAATAACGATGGGAAAGCTACTTATACAAGACCTGTGGAAGATGAAAATCATTTGGGACGCTGCGTTGCCGCAAAGTATGAATACAAAATGGCAGAACTTCAGATCACAAATAATTGAACTTAACAACATACGAATACCGCGATTTCTTCAATATAACCGACATTCTGAAGTTCAAATTCAGGGATTCTCAGATGCGAGTGAATTAGCATATGGAGCTTCGATATAAGTCCTCTGCAAGAGTAATGATGGAAAACTATTAAGCCATCTATTATGTTCAAAAATTCGAATAGCCTCCACTTTCCAGGCTTGAACTATGTGGCGCTGATTTACTAGTCAATTAAATGAAACGCGTCATACCAGCTATGAAAATTCAGAACCCAATAATATTTTATTGGACAGACTGCACGATAGTGCTCCATTGGATTGCTTCTGAATCATCTCATCTAAAAACTCTTGTGGGAAACCGTGTTTCCAATATAAACTATCCAGTAAAACAGCCGATCCACGAATTTTCCCCAAATTCCCCATATAGTCTTAGTATGACCTAAGCTATTAGAAAAGTAACCAAAAGTATTGGTTACTAGTGAAAGTTTTTGAGATATTGGTCAAAAACTGAAAATCACTTATATGGCCGCAGAAAATCAAAAAATTCTAGTGAAAATTCTAGTCCATGAATTTTCCCCAAATTTTCCATATAGGCTCAGTATGACCCAAGCTATTAGAAAAACAACCAAAAGTATTGGTTACTAGTCAAAAACTGAAAATCACTTATATGGCCACAGAAAATCAAAAAATTCTAGTGAAAATTCTAGTCCATGAATTTTCCCCAAATTTTCCATATAGGCTCAGTATGACCCAAGCTATTAGAAAAACAACCAAAAGTATTGGTTACTAGTCAAAAACTCAAAATCACTTATATGGCCGCAGAAAATCAAAAAATTCTAGTGAAAATTCTAGTCCATGAATTTTCCCCAAATTTTCCATATAGGCTCAGTATGACCCAAGCTATTAGAAAAACAACCAAAAGTATTGGTTACTAGTCAAAAACTGAAAATCACTTATATGGCCGCAGAAAATCAAAAAATTCTAGTGAAAATTCTAATTCATGAATTTTCCCCAAATTTTCCATATAGTCTCAATATAACCCAAGCTATTAGAAAAACAACCGAAAGTATTGGTTACTAGTGGAAGCTTTTGAGATATTGGTCAAAAACTGAAAATCACTTATATGGCCGCAGAAAATCAAAAAATTCTAGTGAAAATTCTAGTCCATGAATTTTCCCCAAATTTTCCATATAGGCTCAGTATGACCCAAGCTATTAGAAAAACAACCAAAAGTATTGGTTACTAGTCAAAAACTGAAAATCACTTATATGGCCACAGAAAATCAAAAAATTCTAGTGAAAATTCTAGTTCACTAATTTTCCCCAAATTTCCCATGTAGTCTCAGTATGACCTAAGCTAATATAAAAACAACCGAAAGTATTGGTTACTAGTGGAAGAAATGGCGGATGCCATATTATTCGATGCCACTCTCTCCTACTCAATAAGCATCCTATCCTCTGATTCATTTACTTTACTATTCATCAAACATTTACATGTTAAATTTCTACACGCAGGCCCACAAGCTCTTCTAGCTACACGTCAACCAGGGGCGAAGGGTCCATAGAAGCTAGGGAAGCACTGCATCCCTTTCAAAAATCACTATCGTTAAAATAAAATTTCAAATTTAATTTATTTTATGTATAACACGTTTGATTAAAATTATTTTTTCATAATAATATACACTATTATGCCTTACAGGTCTGCACATATAGATATCTAGTTTAATGTAATTAACTTTAAAAATATTTTGTATATTTCTTTCCTACTTTGATTTCTCATTAGAATTTATTTTATACACATTATCCACCTTCATATTGCATAGTAGTACATACATAGAACCAAAATAAATACGAATACTCTCGTTGATTTATAGCATGCGTTTTGCATCCAACCAAAACCGAACACAATCATATTCATAATATGATCATTCATAATATGATTGTGTTCGGTTTTGATCCAACGCAACAAAACAGAATAACAAAAAATATTCTCTCTGATGGAAGCTGCTTTTAGTTTAGCTTTACCTTATTTCCCTTCACCGTGATATTATTAACAAAATTAACTATCGATGTGTATGTGTTTTATTTATTCATAGATTTGTTTATACTCTCACTTGTTACTCTCAGAATACGCTGCAAATTTAGCAGCTTATTAAGAAAATATTGAAATGAATTATTTGTTTTCAATTTTGCATAAATTAACTTCTCATGTTCTCGTGAAGCGACAAGTGATCGGTTTATTGAAAAATTTATTAAAAAAGGTAATAAAGATGTGATTAGGAACAAATTTTAGAGTTTTTAGGAAAAAACTAAAGCTGTCGTGGAAATTGATGAAACGCAATTCTCACTCGAGTGGTCCGAGTGAGAATCACACTTGAAATCATCAAAAATTTAAAAACTTCTTACAGAAAATTATTTTTTGAAATAATTGATCATATTTCAACCGAATTAAGTACTAGATTTCAAAATATTGCTGAGTTCACGTTCTTGGAACTTAAAATTCAAAAAAAAATTCTAAATTTAAATTGAATTTTCCGGAGCAACAATTTAAAAATCTCCAAGGTTTTTATAGCAAATGATTCGATTTTCCAAAATTGAGAAGTGAATTAATTGTTGTGTATAGCGATGAGAATTTTTTGGACAATATTAGAGATGTTAGAATTCTAAACACAATGATTTAATAAGTTCATTCAATGAAGTATCACCCTTATGTCGACTATTCTTAACGATTCCATCTACAAGTGTATCATCCGAAAGAAACGTTTCTGCTTTACGTAGAATTAAAACTTATTTAAGAAGTACTATTGGAGATGAACGGCTTTCTCATGTTTCGTTAATTTCTATTGAAAAGAAACTATTGTCTCAGATTAAAATGTCACCAGATTTCTATAAATTAATTTGTAATGAAAATTTTTGTTTTTAAAAAGAATCGTCGAATTGAATTATATTTTAAATAAATCTTGTAAATAAAACATTTTTATGTTGTCAATAAAAATCAGGCTTAATTTAATTTTCCTAGTTATTGTGTATTTTAGGTCTATTTTTTTATATTTTGATGTAAGTATAAAAAAATGAGATTATTTCATCAATTTGTCTGATAATTTGGCTCAACAATACTTTTTGTTCTAAATTCCAAGAAAATTAAAACTCCATTTTTAACGTAGCTTCCTCTACTCTCCAGTTCACGAGTCGCCTATGACGTCAACAGTTCCGGCCATTAAGTGGACGACGCTTTACACAGAAGGTTGTTATTCAATCTTTTATTCTAAACACGAAATAACTTTACGTTCAAAAAAGCTTGAACGTCTCAACAGTCCCTCTCTAGCAGTTGATGATTGAGATTCTAAAATACCATAGCTTCAATATTTAAAACAATATCTCCTGTAGACCTTGGAGTTAGATCGGTGTTGACAACGTTCCTACAATTACCTGCATCCCTTTGAACAACACCCGGAATCTTAATATACGCCTTTTTTTTTAAAGTTGCACTGGTTGGCGGCTGATAATGGATCTATTAACCAGTGCTAGTTGCTGACATTACTACAGCAGTTGGTAATAATACTGATAATTCCTGTCTCACTACAAAGGTTTTGGCTGTAACTTCGGTTTTCAATGCCGAGCTGCTGCAAAGCGAAAGTCTTTTGAATTTCCCTTTACACTAAGTAGACAGTTGTTGCTAGGCACAAACATTTTTGATGTCTGGTTATGCAGCGTATAAAAGGATTAGCACTATTTACTAATCTTGCTCTGTCCAACGTTGAAACTTTTTAACAAATGGTAACGCTCTAATTTAGGGTGGTCTTTGCATTGTCGTACCCAGCAAGGTATATGGAGAGAGTTGCTGCATTCTCTAGTCTCAAATGCTGTAAAGGATTTTTCAATTTGGACGAGTCGTTGTTGGCACCCTATGGCGGCGAAATTTTACTTTACGTATACATCGACAAAATTAGGTAAAGAGTATAAATTTTCGAAATCTTTAAATTGAGGATTGTTAACTATCAGTTTTTAAATTTTTTGATCTTGATTTTAAACTAAAAAGTAATTGCTTCGTCAACCTTGCAGATGAACCTTGCCGCATAGATCAAAGAGTTTCTATCGCTCTTATTCCTTCTTTTGATAGTTAAAAAAATCAACTTTTGTGAATATAAGTAATATATTTTAATATAATTTTAATTCGTCAATTCGACCTTAATGAATAAGGGCTACCGCTCTCAAACCCCCACTTTTCCAGAAGTTATACAATTTTTTAAGTGTCAAATTTTATTTATATTTGTAAAGTAAGTAAAAAAAATTGAAAATTTCAAAATTTTCCTGGGAAAATCGCAAATTTTCGGGGTGGTCCTTCAAAGTTGACTCCCCAACGATTAGAGGCCAAATTCGAGAAAACTGGTTCGGTAAACAATCACAAACACTCGAACGTCAAAGGAAAGCCAGACCGGCGGAGAACATTACCGCGGTCCGTGAAAGTGTACAGGAGAACCCAAGGCAGTCAATTGCTCGCCGAGCACATGAACTCAGCCTTTCACAGACTTCAACTTGGCAAATTTTGTTTCGGGACTTGGTCCACACACTTGTACAAGTTCCAACTGATCCAGGAGTTATTGACAATACCGTTTGTTCGCTGCCTGGGCTTCGGAGCGTTTGGAAGAGGACCTCAATTTAGGCGGAAAAATCATCTTTAGCGACGACGCGCTTTTTTGGAAGAATGGTAATGTGAACAAGTCAAACTGCCGTATATGGAACGACGCCAACTCATACGAGGTTCACCAGGTGGCAATGCATCCACAAAAAGTTATTGTTTAGAGCGGATTTTAAGCCGGTGGCCTCATTGGTCCGTACTTTTTTGAAAATGGTGTTGGCGAAACCCTATTAAAGTTAGCCGACTCCAGCCGAAAAATGTCGATAATGCAGATTCAAACTAATCAAACGAAAATGACAGCCGATATTTGTCGGTAACATCCCAGTCGAAAAATGTCGATAATGCAGATACGAATTTTATGCGGAAATGCAATGATTTATATTGCAAATTTTTATTTTGTTCTTCCTAAAAACCAACTAAAAAGTTTAAAATAAGAAATTTTCATTCGAAACAATAAAAATTAATATACAAAACCTAATTTCTCTGAATGCTGTATTACATGTTTGGAGTTAAAACGTGTAATGTATTTATAGATAAATGTTTGGAGATTTTTTTAAATGTCACGTCATCTAATAATTATCATTTGAAAGGTCATTTTATATGTTGGAGGTCCGGGAAAACTCGATGGAATATATCGCACACACAACATTTGAAAACTTCTAAAAATTGACCGTTTTTAGTGTCATGGCTGGAAATAGATTCAAAAGAAAGGTCTTATTCAAATTTTGTGTGTGCGATATATTCTATCGAGTTTTTCCGGACTTCCAACATAGAAATCAACCTGAATTTTTTTCCAGGTGTGAGCATCAATAAGACCTTTCATTTGAATCTATTTCCAGCCACGACACTTTAAACGGTCAATTTTTAGAAATTTTCAAGTTTTGTATGTGCGATTTATTTATAGAAATTTTCGGACTATTCACATGGAAATTGGCCTGAAATTTTTGGAAGTTTTGCTTAGTATATACCATTGAGTTTTCTCCTTGTTAAAATAGTTTTTTAATTATAGTTTTAATGCATTTAATAAAAAAATGTAATTTTGACAAGTATACGTTGATGAACCGAAATAAACATTTTTGATTTAAAAAGTAATTACTGTTTAACACCAAAATTACGAATCTACCTTACCTACCTTTACAGGCGAATGATACAAGTTGTTTTTGGATCTGCATTATCGACGTTTTCGGCTGATTTTTTTGGTTATTACAAACGAATCTGCATTATTGAAATTTTTCGGCTGATACATTTTAGTTGTTACGGGCGATTCTGCATTATTCACATCTTTTGACTGGAGCGAGTCGGCTAACTTTAACAATCAGTGTATTTTCTTGAGACAATTACAACAACACCACCATGGCTAAAGCAAAAACTAAAGCATTTTAGAATTTTGCTTTGGCTGAATGATAATGCAGATTTGCATTAGTTGAAATAGCTGAATAGCGCTGATTCAGCTAAAGCAAAAAATGTTTTGGTTCTCAAGAAAATACGGCTAATATTACAACCTCATCTGCATTATCGACATTTTAGTTGTTACAACCGATTCTGCATTATCGACATTTTTCGGCTGGAGCGACTCGGCTAACTTTAACAGTATGTTGGCGAAGCCATCAGTATCAACGACGAGCTTTACAGAATGGCTTCTTTTGGCCCAAATTGAACGATTGGAGGTAGACGACATGTGTTTCCAGTTGAACGGGGCTACGTGTCTTACAGCAGACGCAACAATGGACATTCTGCATGACCGATTTCAGGGTAGGGTTGTCTCCCGCAGAGGTGACGTGAATTGGCCACCAAGATCGTATAATTTGGGGTTCCTAAAGTCGCAAGTCTATGCCAATAAGCCGCAACCGACCAATGCCCTTAAAGCCAACATAACCAATACAATCGCTCAAATTGAGCAGGATCTATGCACAGAATGACCGTGAAAATCCGCGACGGACATTTGAACAATGTTATATTCCATAAATAATGGCAGACATGGGCCTTTCCAAAACTGACCCACCCAAATCCCAAATTGAAAAAACCTTTTATAATTCGGACGCGTCGTATGGTTGCTTTGTTATTTCCCATCGCCTCTAAAGACTGGAATCGTCTTTCTAACAAATTAAAATAGCTTTCTAATTTGGTACTCCTTTTTACTCCTCCGATACTCCAGCCGTATCGAATCCAGATTCAGTTTCGTCGTTAATATGAGGAACTAGCATGCTTCAAATATAGAGCTCATATTGAACAGCTCAAGGTTGTGTAGCATATCTTTTTGCAGTATCATACATAGCTCAAACTGCTTGAAATAGTTATAAGTTCGTTCTAAAGTTAGGATCAAGTTGGGACATGCTTCACGGGAAAACTTTAAATTTCGAAATATAAATCGAGTTTTTTTTTTAAATAATAGCGAGAACAGAAGAAAAGAAAAATAAAAGATTTACTTTGAATCGACCCCATTATTTTGTCATTTAGCCAAAGCTCTCTAAATCTTTCTCTCGTATTAAAATAACCATTACATTCAGGTCCCCAATTAATTGTTAGGCCTTCATAGAATTTCAAATTATTTTATTAAATTGTACGTAATGTAATTTAGTAAATCATTAAAATTAGATTTGATTGCATGCCGGCACATAGGCCTAATTTGATTTTAATATATTGTATCCCGCACAATTAGTGATTCAGCGAAAATCCTTGTTCGAATTTATATTTTGTAATGAGAACCAGTACCGCTATTAATATTTTATGAACCGTAATAGCGTAATGAATAATTAATTAAATTCCACAAAAATAACGATTAAATACTTGTCATCTATCGCGTCCCTAGCCGCACCAACCACCCCAAAATAAATACAACAAACGGCTAAAACGATACACCCCTCACAGTTCTGTCTCCACTCCCTCCCACCATTGTAGGCGCACGAAAAACCCAAAATATTATTTAAATATAAGCGCAACAATAAATAACATGATTATTTGGCTAAATACCATGATATCAATCTAATAAAAATTAAATCGTGTATACGAACGGCTAAACACACAAATTATTAATTTTGTACATTCACGGAAATGTTTTAACCCACACACACGGCTAATCTAAATCTAATATTATACGATAAAATGAATTCGAGTATTTTTAGGTTATGGTGTAAAATTTCCAAATTGAATTATGTACTTGACGTTAGGTGTCGTCGTCGTAATGAATTAGTGTTTTTTTTATTGTTCGTGTTTTTAACAACTTTTTTTTTGTAGGTACTTACCAGTCATGATGATCATCAAAATAACAAACACCTTTGTCGCCAGGGCGACGGCGTAGTCTTTAAGATAAAAATAATGATGACGCCTCATAACCGCATCAAAAACTTTAATAACATTTTCTAGTTTGTGCGGCTTGTTGGGGTGTTCAGTTTTGGTTTTATATCTGTGTTTTGGTCTTCTTGGTATTTTTTTTTTCTCTCTATATAACACGGTCTGCTTTACGAGTCTGTTTATACCCGAGTAATTTTTGGGCGGTTTGTTGATAAACAAAAAACTAAAAACTTTTTCTTTGCGACTTAATAATGATGATTAAATGATGTGCCGACAAACCGGAGTAGAACTTTTATAGTTGTAACTTTTATGGTACTAATCTGTAACGAGAATAATAATAAAAAAAAATAGTTTATTGTTTAACTCTCTACATTATATAGTCATAATATAATAATAGTGTTTTACGGTAATAAATCGCCAAAAAATATAAATAATAAAATAAAAATGCTTTGTAACCGTTTTTATAAATATAAATACATAATTTATTTTTCGGCTAATTAATTTATTATACATTGTAAATAGTAAACTAAATAAATAGTTTACAACAATTAATGTTCGTGTGTGGCTGGTGACAGTATGATTAACGATGTTTTATCAGTTTTATTATACGGCACTATTTTAATATTCATGGGGTAGTTACCAGTCACCAGTAGGGTGAATGAATCGTTTTCAATTTTATTACATTATAAAATATTGTTGATTTTATCGAGTTTACGGAACTCTGACGGGTTGAATAACTTAATATTAGTCCAAAAATCCCTAGATTGCCAATTATTACCACCAGTCCTAAAAATACGATTACACGTTACGCGATTTCGTTTTACACGGTTAACAAAATTAAATTAGTTCTAATATTTAAAAAAAGTACTAATATTTCGTTGTTAAATGTGCTTTAAACGATGTCATTTCATTTTTGTGTTTTACTCCATAAGACGCACTCAGGAAATATCAAAATCAAAATTGTTAGAATGGAGAATTCCATTTAGTTGTGTTGTTTTATTCATATGAACTGAACATTTGAAAACGATTTTTTTTTATTTTTTGTTATAATATATGTTTACAAAGGTAAGTAAATTTTGTAAATTATATTAGTAAAATTTACAATATGTAAATTTCTTTTTACTTTATTAACGTGCACTTTTTATAAACCTACCATGTCGACAACGGGAAAGAAAACGAATATTTTCAAAGTAATTTCGTTAGAAACAAAAATCAAGATTTTGGATAGATTGAATTCGGGGCAGGGATCAACCCTTGTGCCAAAAGAGCATGGTTTGAATGAATCGACTGTAATAACAATACAACGGATGGAAGATTAAATTCGTAAAAGTGTGGCGAGTGGTACAACAGTGAGTGCAAAATTTTATCAAGTTATTAACGGGCTACGGGATTATTATGGAAGGCGTTGAAAAGCTTTAATTATTTGGATAGAGATTAACGGTAAAAAGAGAATACCGGTCGATAGTAATTCTATTAAACACAAAGCGCTTCAACTTTTCAACCAATCGAATTTTCCGCCAGTAATGAATAAAAATTCGAAAAAATCAAAAAACAGCATAAGTTACATAATCTTTAACTACAAGATGAAATTGCCTTCGGCGATGAAATATCACCAGGATAAATATTCGTTCAAATTAATAAATGTTTAATGCTGATGAAACCGGACTGTTTTGGCATTAAAAAATGGAGTCACGTTGCAATTTTATAGCAACGCATCGAAGGATCGAATGTTAAAGCCACTCTTTATTACCAGACCTCATAAACCACGAGCGATGGCGGGCAAATACAAATATTTGGAGGGTGGTTCCCGAAGTGAAAAGCTAAAAATAATGTTAAGTTTAAAGTGCTTTTCCTATTAGATAATTCACCAAGTCATCCAAAAAATTTAGAGCAAAATTTTGAAATTGAGTTTTCACCACCCAACATCAATGACCCTTCCTCAAGGCTAGGGCATAATTTCTACCTTTAAGGCATATTATATTACAAAGAATTTTTGCTGATATTTTTGAAAAATTAGATGATAATGCACTCCTTATTGTTCATGAGGCGTGGAACAATTTTACTATTTTTAATTGTGAGACACATGTTGGTTTAGCAGTGGCCAAAATCAAAAATACAACTCTTAATGCATCTAGCTAGATGTAACGAATCAAAGGAATACTGTGCCGTTAACGGAAATGCTCTATTCAAACATAATTCTCTCGGAGGGGCTGGATTCGAATATTTTGATATTCCCGATGTAGGCGAATTGTTTGAAGATAAGAAAATATCGAATGCCAAGCTCCTAAAGTTAGTAGAAGTGTCTGATGACGCAGTAGAAATTAACGACGATATCGAAGAAATAGTACACCAATTTACACAAAAACTAATTGGTATGGGGCCAGCAAGTTTGCAAACGTTCTTTATGAACATAGATCCTGATACAGACCCAGGACAAAAATTTCGGAGAACACGGTTGAATACGAATTTTTCAACGGCTATTAATAAATGTACTAACGAATACTCGAGTCCTGTATTTTGAAAGCTCGGGTGAGGATTTAATTTAAATTAATTATAATCGTTTTAATTGACGTAATGTGAAGTTTTTTTATTTCAATATTAAGCCTAATGAATTTAACAGTTTCAGTTGAATTGCAATAAATTTATAAATTGAATAAAATAATAATTTTGAGTAAAACCCAATTTAGACTTTTCTGTAGAATTTTTGTCTTTCTTAAGGCCGGTTGCACAGAAAAACGACTAACGGCCGGTTAGTTGTGCGCCAGATAAATTTTTTATATAAAATCTAGTTTTGTAAATAGTCTTTAATTCTAAACCATTTTTACTGGCAATTTTCTGCTATGTATGAAATAGATATTACTACTTACAAACCTGTTCAAATGAGAACTTTCCCAAACACAACACATTTAACGTTTTTTTTTTTAAATACAGTGACTCACAGCTTATTTGATCCAGTAGCATTTTATGATACAATTGTAAATATTTCGCGATATCTTATTTTGATGGTTTTTTTTCTTCTTGTTTTTTATTTTTTGTTACACGGAACTAATCAACAAATACTAATTTAGCAAAATATAGGAACTTCGATTGCAGGGTGTAATCGCATTAGAGTGTAATCGCATTATTGTATTACCTCGCAAGATCTTTGTAGCATCAAAGTCGCTTGTGTATGACTAGGAATATGATGGTGGTTCACACAACAATTTCGATAAATTGGAAGCATCGACTACCTATATCACCATTAGTACATTTAGAGACGGATGCTCAGAAACTTTCCTTTCATACTGTATGCAATTTGTTTAACTGTATCGTGAAACCAAAATTTGTTATTTTTGTTGTCTCGTAATGGAAATATTGTTCTTGGTTTTTATTTTTGTTTTGTTTTACTACGTTTTGTTTCATATGCATTATATCGATACTAACAACAATATAATGCCATAAAAACGAAATACTAGCAAGAGTAATTTGACGAAATTTGATGGTATAAGTATGTTTGTGGTAGTGGATCATTTAAGCTGTGAGGTCGTTTTGAGTTGAAATAATGAACTTTTTAATGTAATTTTGATATGCATTAGAATTTTTATTTTATTTTTTGTGTTTTATAATAAAAATAAATATAGCTTTCATATTACATTTAGTTTTTTTTTCAAAAAAAAATAAGACATCGCGAGATATTTACAATTTTGTTCATAAAATGCGACTGGATCAAATAAGCTGTGAGTCACTGTATATATTTCATTTGCTAAGGTCTGAATCGAAATTCACACGACCAATATTTTTAATTAATGTTTACATGTTTGAAATTCAATAAATAAAAAGAATAAAATTATGATTTGTTGTAAATTTGTAGTTTGTCCTTCACACCGATCATCCGTGAAGAATTGTATGTTTGTTGTTCGTTGTATTTATGATTTGTTATTATAAGTTGTTTCCTATTTTCTTTAGGTAGTCGCATAGCATCTTGTAGTGATTGACATTCTCCGATTTTAGTATATCTATTAATTTGGTGTTTAGTAATAATGCATATTTACTTCTTGTCTGATCGTATTTTGTGCATTTTTCTATTATGTGCTCGTTGTCTTCCAGTGTGTTGCATACTTCACATATGTTATTGTCTTCTATTTTCATTAGGTGTTTAAATTTTTTGTTTTTAGCGTGTCCCGATCTCAGTCTATTTATCTGTCTTATATTGTAGGCGCTTAGACTTGAGTTACGATATCATGGTTTAGTTGGAGGTGTTATATTGATAGTTTTGTTGTATTTCCCAATTGTTGTTGTCCATTCGTTGTATTTTATTTGCCATTCTTTGTTTATTGTTTCTTTTATTATTTGATACGAGTCCTTTAATGTTATTGGGTTGTTTATTATTTCGTTGGGATCTGCTATTGCTTCTTTAGCTAGTTTATCTGCTCTCTCATTTTCTTTTATCTCTAAGTGTCCCGGTATCCATTGTATAATTATTTTGAAATTGTTTCCCCTTATCATGTCAAATATTCGTTGTTCGTAAAATTTGTATTTTCTATCTTCGTTAGTTCGTTTTATTGAGGTGCAGCTGCTCTTTGAGTCTGTGAATATTATCATCTTTTTTATACCCATACTATAGCTTTCTCGATTGCAGTTTTTACTGCTAAAGATTCTATCGTTTTGATTGATGCTTGGTTTTTTAGTTGTAGTTTTATCTCTTTTTTTGAGTTTTTGAAATAAATTCCAATTCCTCCTTGTTCTCTTGTTAGAGACCCATCTGTATAAATTTCTACATATTCCTTGTATTTGTTCCGTATTTCGTTGTGGTGTGATCTCGCAATCATTTCGTTTAGGGTATCTTTTCTTATTTCTTTTGTTAATACTTCCTGAACTAAGATATTTTCGATAACCATGCTTTGTGGTGTTTCTATTTCACGTAGAAATTCATATTCCAGGTATAGGTTGGACAGTTTTTTTTTATAGAGGAGTTGCTTTTTATTCTTTTTCCGATATCACTATTCTTTTGTAGATGTTTGGCTATATACTTTAGTGTTGTGGCCTTTTGTTGAGTTCTGCTGGTAGTGTTGCTGTTTCCGCCAGTAAGGTCGGGATTGGTGTAGATTTTAGCATACCTGTACAGATCCGCAGGTTTTGGTTATTATTTTTTGTTTTATTTTTATGCTGTTTTTTATGTTTGTGGGTGTATTATATCTGCATACTTAGTTCTCGTTTGTATTATAGCTTTATATACATTGGCAACTATAGGTGTGGGTGTGCTCCACCATTTTTGTATGTATTGTTTTTAATAAATTTGTTGCGTTGATTATTTCTTTTTCTCATTTTCACAATTTATCAACATGTCAGTGCTGACGTAAATAAATACCAAACAAAAAATAAAAATAAAAATTTAATCAATTTAAGTAAAACCAGTATATTTAAATATTCCCAATATTAGTTCATTTATAATATATATCATAAAAGTTTAGTTTATATTAAATTAAATCTAAAAACTAGTTTATATACTCGTAAAGTGAAACAAAAAAAAAATAAATAAATAAAAAGTAACAAAAAAAAAATATTTCGCGCCAAGTGGATTTTGGTTGTCATAAAAATGTCTTTTTATGAAAATGTGGAGGAGTCTCATAATTTCCATCTAAATTTGGTTTGTTCTGCATCCTCATGCAAGAAGGTGATATCACAAAAACAATCGGTTGTGATGTGCGGCTACTGCCAGAAAATGTACCACCCACCATGTAAGGGTATTATTGGAGCAGCTAAAATAAAAAAAGCAGCTGAATCTAATTGGGCTTGTTCTCCTGAATGTGCTAAGTTATTCATCTCCAATCGTGAACCTTCAGCAACATCATCGACAGAAACAGTGAAAACATCTGATGAAAAATTTGAAGATGCAATCAGGACCCTGATGATGCATATAGATACACAATTCGCAGAAGTCAAATCATTGATCTCTGACATCCAAAAATCTCAGGAGTTCATCTGTAACGAGTTTGATGCAATTAAAATCGAATTCAAAACTATTGCTGCAAATATTGGAATCTTAGCTGAAAAATATAATTTGATACAACAAAATTATACTAAGCAAGAAGAACGCATTAATATATTGGAGGCACCGGCACAACTTGATGTCGCTTCACAGAAAGAAATTGTGAACAATATGGTTATTGGTGGTGTGCCTATAGATGTTCCCAATATCCCCAAATTCATCTCAGATGCCATTCGACACACTAATTGTGAAGCGGAGATAACTGAAATAAAAAAATGTATCATACTCCTAACTCGACATCAAAGTTAAAAAATTCTCACATAATTACCTTAAATTCTGTTGAGATTAAGAATGATATCTTAACTAAATTTAAAATGCATCGTCGTTCATCTACCTCGGCTACACAAACAGGATATTATGTTATGCAACACTTCACCAAATATCAATCAAAATTATATAATGAAGCCAAGAAACTGCAACGTGCACACAGCTACAAGTATTTATGGGCCAAAGATGGTAAAATATTCCTACGCAAGACAGACGAATCGACAATCCACCATATCTTTAGTTTCAATGATATTTTTCGGTTGGATAAGCAGACAACACCTCATCATGATTCTCCAAATGGTTCATCAAACGGTAAAGGAGCATAAAGCATATTTAAGTATATCACAACTTCTTTTAATTCATTTAAATTCAAACTTACCTTTAAAATTTAGTTTTAATGTTTATAATTTTGTTTTGATTATGATTACTGTCAATTGTGTTATCTTATACATCATTTGCCGTTTTTACAATATAACGATAGAGTGCATTGTGAATGTATTTATAGTATATGATATTTTTTATTGTTACGGAATCTCCGCAAATCAATGCTGATTGTGAACTTTTTGTACCGTTTGCACTACTATATTCACCATAAATTGATTATTTTATTAATTTTGCTAGATGGCGTTGTACATATTTTTATAGTTATTTCGGAATGTTTTATATTTATTTATTTATTTTTATTACATACTCACCAGAAGTCTATAGAAATTGTTATTTATTGGTGTGGTTTGTGTTCACACTACAGTAATTCTGTAGTAAATTTAATTGGTTATACAGGTGCTATAAATATTTTTACAGTGTACTATTATTTATTTAACGAGTTATCACTAAATCACATATATTTTTGTGCTACATATTTTATACTTAACTTCACAATAACATTTGGCGTTGTTAGATTTCATATAAATACTAGCAGTTCATTGTATTCATTGGGATACTATTTACGATATTTACTAAATTTCCTAAATCATGTTACGATTCATCTTAAGCTAATTGGGTCCGTGTATTTTATTTCAAAATTTTCGGTTCGTGTTATGTTAACAGATCTGTGTATTTTATTTCAAAATTTTCATTATTATGAGCCGGAAGTCACTTAAAAGTAATTGCACCAATAGTTTCTATTCAAGTGTCGATGATTTTTCCTTAAATCCAATTAATGTTCCAAACTTAAAACATCTTAATATTCTTCATATCAATATCCGTGGCATGAATAATACTACTAAATTTGATAGTCTATTATTATTCATGGAGAGTCTGCGAACTGATGTGCACTTATTATGCATAACAGAAACAATGGTTAACAGTTCGAATATATTTTCATTTAATATTAATAATTATACTAGTATTTTTTCATGTAGAACTGATCGATCAGGCGGAGGAATCGCTATGTACACACAAAAAAATAAGCGGTGTTAATAGATTTTTTATCCTAATGACTAGTTTATTTTTATCCAATCGGATAATTATTTTAGAATCCAACACCGCATCATCGGATAGATATTTAAGTTTATCCGATAGGATAACTATTTTTGAAAATAAAATTTGTTACCTCTTTTGGTGTTAAGGAATTTTCAACCGTTCGTGAATATGTTTTATATTAGTAGGGAAACCCCCAAAAACTCAGGAAAACTCCCTTTGGATAAAATTTAATCCTTTTTTGGAGTTTTTTATAAAAAAAATTTCAAGGATTAACGATTTTAAATATTACATTTCAGTCTTCATTTGAATTTTGTGGATATTACTTCAAAATTTCATTACATTTTTATTACATTTCATTACATAAAAAGTTGTAGTACTGTATATTAAAGTGAATTGTGGAAATATTCAGGTGAGATCATCATTGTTAAGAATCTATTAAAATGGTAAACAAATAAATTAATGAAAAAAATGTGTGAATGAAAAATTAATTCTAATTTTTGTTTTTTTAATTTATTTAGAATTTGATGACAATTTCAGTGTGCTGCTTGTATTGAAACATCTTTGCCATACTAAGAGAAAAAAAATGTATGAACGACTGCCGTAAACCTACAGCCATATTCATTTTTAGTGTTTGAAAAAGTAAGTGTACTAGTAATTCATATTTATAAATTAAAACCTAAAATAAAATAATAACACATATTTTCAGAATGGAACAACTATAACAGATGTAATTACGCAGCCACACCTGATTCTTCGAGGTTCATCAAAAAATCTAGTTTTGTCGTACAGCATTATTAGCGATAGTAAGGAAATTCCGCTATCATTGGTTTTATAACCATTAATATCTTTACAACGTTATTCAAGGCATTTTACCAAATTGTAAACCATATATTATTTACAAAAATAAAATAAAAATAATTATAAAATTAAAATTTATGTTATTTACTTATTTCAAAAATTCCCAATTTGGGTCTTTAAAATGCCCAAGAGGATATTTCCAAAAGATAAAAGAGGTGTTACGAAGTTCATCAAATCGGTGTTAATATAATAATTATTTTAATGGATATAATTTATAAACAAATTTGGTGTAAAAGTTTTTATCCAATAGTATTTTTTGACATTTTTATAATAACATCCGATTGGATTCAAATTATAAATATCCGATCGGTGGGACACTATGTAACACCGATTCGGTGTTGTGGTGACCTTTTATTTTTTGTGTGTATTTTAGAAACGATATTTCCTATACTATTCTCAGTGTTGATGTGTTGCAATTTGATATTGCCACTTAAGTTCCACTTGTTCGTATTTCAAAAATTTTTAAATCACGTTTTTGGTTTCAATTATATTTTTTTAAATTGAGTTAGCAAAGCTTTTTTTTCGTTGGGTTTTTGTTTTGGGAATTTTTTTCGGGAGTTGAAAAAAAATATATTTGATGGTAGCTGAATGTGCAAAACTTAGATAAGTGGAATAAATATTAGTTTGTAAAAGGACATTACAACCATAATTAAAAAAAAATATATATTAAAAATAAACTATAAAAATTGATTATACCCGTTAATAATAATAGTGAATATAAAATACGTAAATTATATGTATATGTTTTGAGTATGGGTAATATTAATAAATGTTATGTTACGTAAACCAAATAAAAATGAAAATATGTATATAATGATGTTAATCAAATTATAAAAAAAAAAAAGAATTGTTATCTTAAATATTATAAATAAAACTGTATAAAAAATATGATATAAATTGGTGAAGCATTTGAACAAAAGAAAAAATTTATTTGAGAAACGTGTATGGTGTGTGAGCAGTTTTGTTCCCTTGGAATTGGATTTGTAAATTTTTGAAGCAGAGAATCGTTTGGCAGAATTTGGGAATTAACAGGATCTGGGAATTCAACGGAAGAGACCGGTATTGTGTGTAAGATATTCCAGAGACGGTGGTTTGAAGAAGAATTGTAAATATTGATTTTTTTTTTGCTTGATTTTAATTTTATTTTAATTTTTTTATGTATTTTGTAAATATTTCCTAATAATTTTTATTCATGTACATGTAAATATTTTATAGTTTGGTAAGTCTGATAATGATGGTTATTCCTAGGCATTATTGTTGCCTTTAAAATATAGTGTTAAATTCGATCCCACGCAATAGACACCTCACGAACTGAGCTACCGGTGTCACGCACACTATGAAGGTAACAGATGATGGCAATCTACCTTTTCAGTATATTTGTGTTCAGCTTGGTGGATTTAGCCTACAAGAGTCTGCGGTATTTATAGACCAGCATCTTCAGATACCAAACTATTTCTTGAGTTTTGTGATGATATGCTTAACAAATATAAAGGATTATCCGATTTTATTATCGTTGGCGATATTAATATACCTATTAACAAAAAATCAGTTCTAATTTCAAATTATGAAACTTGTTTGTTGGGTCATGGAATGATTGCTACTAACAATTATACAACTAGATGTGTAAGTGACAATATACTAGATCATACAATAAGTAGCTTCCTTAATATTGAACGTGTTTTGAACTCAACTATCTGTGCAGATATCAGTGATCATAGTTTTGTTTTTTCTACGTTTCTCTTTAAACCAAAATATACGTCTAAAATAATAGAAAAAAAGATCATTGATTATAAGAAAGTTAATCAGCTCTTTGAAGACTTTCTTCTTTCCTCAAGATTCGATACTCAAAATCCTGATTCTACATTAAAATCAATTACTGAAAAGTATAGTGAATTACTTGATAATTTTACTACAATTAAGCATACACCGATGAACTTAAAAAACTCCAGTAATTGTCCATGGATGTCTTATGATCTTTGAAATTTAATTAAAGAAAAAAATCGTATCTTCAAAAGACTTAAGCGAAATTCGACTAGTGCTCAGTTAAGACACAGATTGGAATTGCTAAATAAAAAGATTAAGTCCGAGAAATATTATGCAAAAAAGCGCTATTTTGAAAAATTGTACAATAATTTGAGTCAAAAAGAAGTTTGGAAGCAAATCAACAATTTTATGAAAAATAATGTTTGCTCGAATTCGTATACTATAATGTATAATGATGTTGAATATAGCGACACGAATATTATTGTTGATATATTCAATAAATTTTTTGTTGATGCTGGAAGAGTTACACCAAATAGGCTAGCATCTGACAGCAATGTGAATAAACTTCGAACAATTAGAACTATGTCTAATTCATGTTTCTTATCACTGACTACAGCATCTGAAGTCTATAATATTATAAGCAGTTTAGAGAATAGTAAGGGTTGTGGTTATGACAGAATTGGCAATGTTATCTTAAAACGCAATTCATCATTTTTCTCTGAATTACTGTCTAATTTGTTTAATGTTGTACTAGAAACCGGGATCTACCCGAATTGTTTAAAAATAGCAAGAGTCATACCCATTTTTAAATCTGGTGATAGTAAATTAATAAATAATTTTAGGCCCATATCTATCTTATCAGTTTTTGACAAAATATTGGAAAAATTGATTGCTAGCCGTATGATTGAATTTTTAAATAGTTTTAATTTCTTTTATCAATATCAATATGGATTTAGACTGGGTTCGGGTACTGATCTCGCATTAATTGAAATAACTGATTTAATTTACAGAGCGTTTGATAATCAAAAGTATGTGTGTGGATTATTTTTGGATTTAAGAAAAGCTTTCGATTCCATAGATCATGAGTTGCTGCTTAAGAAGTAATATATATGTATGGTTTCCGCGGTGTGTCTTATGATATATTGGCAAGTTATTTTACTAACCGCAAACAATTTGTTGAATTGAACGGAATAAAAAGCGCCTTACTAAATATTGACTGTGGTGTTCCGCAGGGTAGCGTCCTGGGGCCTCTGTTGTTTTTAATTTTCATTAATGACATAGCACAATTACCTATTTCTGGACAAATCAATTATTACGAATTCAATGATTGTACACAAATGCAGGTTTGTTTAAATAATGATTTAAACATGTTGATTGAATTTTTTGATATGAACAAAATTTCTCTTAATCTCAGCATGACAAAAATTATAACTTTTCACTCATCATATTTGCCACACTGTGAGTTTCCAATTATGCAATATTCAGGTGTTACTATTGAATGTGTTGATAAACTTAAATACCCGGGTGTTATACTTGACAAGCATTTATCTTGGGAAGATCATATAAATTCAGTTTGTTTGAAAGTTTGTCCTTTCTTGTTCTTGATCAGAAAATTGGCTAGTTTTGTTCCAACTCATGTTTTAAAAATGATTTATTTCTCTTTTGTTCATTCACGTTTTTATTACGCTATTGCAGCTTTTCGATCTGCAGCGAAAACTAGATTAAGGAATTTACAGATTCTGCAAAACAAGTGTTGTAAATCTATTTATAAACTTCCTGTATTATATCCAACATCAGCTTTATATCGCGATGTAGCTAAGGGAATTCTTCCAATTGGCGCATTATTTGAATTGCATTTATGTGTTTATATGTACAAATGTTTGATTGTGCCCTCATGTTTATCTAACATGGAATATAAATATGTAACTCATAGATACGAAACTATAGGTCTACTAATTTACTGACATGCTTAAATATCAGAGCAGAATTTAGAAGAAAATCTATATCATTTATTGGACCTTATATTTATAATAAACTGCCCGACCCAATTAAAAACACTTATAATATTTTTAAATTTAAGAAATTGCTAAAAGCACATTTGTTGTCTAACGTCGTGAATTATTTGTGAAGTATATTTTTATATATTTTTTATATTTTTCTGTTTTTTATATTTATTGTTTTCAAATACATAATATTATTTTTATATTGACAAATTGTAATAATTTTTGTTAAAGGGAAACCGTTTGGCTTTAAAAGGACTGAAAATTCATTAGCCGATCTGTTTCCTTTATTTCTTTTCTTTTTCTCTTTTTTAATGTGATTAAATTTTTTTTTCAACGACGTATATTGTATTGTAAAATGAGGAAAGAGCAAAGAATAACTAAATAAATAAAATCAATAACCATGCCGATTTTTCAATTATTTTATAATGTGACAGTAGTGATATTTTATTGCTTATTGTTACAACCAGTAGTTTCATAGTTCTTCCCTCTGATGAATATGTTGTTGAGGATCGGTTGAAAATTCGTAGGTTTATTCTTGAATAATCTCATGAAAGAGCATTTGCTTGGGTTTAATTTTAGATCTATTTTGTTTAGACCTTCCTTTAAATCTCTCAGCGATTTGTTAGCTGTTGTTTGTGCTTCTATTTCCGTTTTCCCTGTTATTATCATCACTATATCGTCTGCGAATTGATAAATGTTGTTGTTATTGTTTACTATATCATGGAGTTCCCTGGTGTATATGTTGAATAGACATGGGCTTAAGCTGCTGCCTTGTGGTAATCCCTTGTTAGTGATTTGTTTTCTTGTTGAAATTTCATTAGTGTAGATTATTACTCTATTCGTTAGGAGTTGATATTGTTACGGTGACACCTAGATTAGAATAGAATAAGTTAATTTCATTAATTGTTCAATTACGTGTATAATTTATACTCAACATTTAGGCGTATTTCTATACTAACATATTTGCTGCGCATTTAGGATTATTCTAGAAACAAATATTTTGGTATATAAAGGCGCGCGTTGACGTGTATTGCTGAGTATTATTTTAAACGTGATACAGTGAAGGTTAAATAGAAAGATTATTAAAGTGATTATTAAAGCGATTATTAAAGTGATAATTAAAAAGTGTGTTATAAGTGTAATAATTAATTGTGAATTTCGTGTTGTATAATAAATTGTGTTGTGTAAATAAAATTGTGTGAGTTAAAATTGAAGCAGTGTATTTATTCACAATCCAGTGATTCGAACCTTGATTGACAAGGCAAAATCGTAACAATTGGTGACAGCGGTGGGATTGTGAATAATAAGGAAAATGATTCTCTACGGATTAAAGCTTGCGCAATTAAAGGAGCAACTGACACGGCGAGGTTTGGCCAGTGAAGGCACAAAAGCTAGTTTGGTGGAGCGACTACGTGAGGCCATGGAGAAGGAAGGTTTAGATCCAGACGTGTATGATTTCGAGGAGGAAAAAACGGATGAGATCAGTATGGATAAGAAACAAAAGGACGCACAAACGGTGGTCGAAACAACGCAAAACCCATCTGGAAGTTTCGATTTTTCGCAGTTGATGGCTGCTATGAATCAAATGATGGGACAACAGTTGGAGGGAATAAAACAATCGAACGAGGGAATGAAACAACAGATGGAGCAACAAGGAGCGGACATTAAACATCAAATGAAACAGCAGATGTTACAAGTGGAGCAACAAGGGGCCGACATTAAACAATCGAACCAGGAAATTAAACAGAAGATTGTAAAAATGGAGCAGCAAGGGGCGGACATTAAAAACCAAATAGAAGATGGCCAAAAGAAAATAGACGAGAGGTTTTTGGAATTATCTTCTACACTACATGGTAAAGTGGAAAAACTGCAAACAGAAGTACACGCAGAAATTCAAAATGTTAAAGGGACGGTTCAGCAAAAATTTGAATCGGTTGAACAAGATTTTAAACGTCTCGAGAAGGAGCTCAAAGATGTCAAGGCGAATGGAACGCCACAACAAGTGATCCAGACGGTTAATGCAGTTAAGATAAAACCACCAACATTTGATGGAACAACATCCTTCAGTATTTTTAAGTTCCAGTTCGAAACGGCGATTAAGCAAAATCAGTGGACTGAAGAACAATGTGTTGCAGCGTTAATTGTGGCTCTTAAAGGCGAAGCGGCAGAAACACTACAAATCATTCCCGAGCAGGAACGGAACGTTTACATGGGAATTATGAAGGCGTTAGATCGAAAATACGGAAGTGATCACAAACGAGAAATCTATCGCATGGAATTGAAGGGTCGATACCAAAAAGGAGGAGAATCGCTACAGGAATTTTCATCGGCAATTGAGCGGCTCGCGCATTTAGCCCATTCAAATATGTCGGCCGATTACATGGAGCGAATTAAAATAGATGCGTTTATTGACGGTATTCGAGATCCTGAGACGCGCAGAGCGGTGATGTTGTCACCTAAGGCAACTTTCACGGAAACCATCGCTTGTGCGTTAACAAACGAAACTGCGCAAACCATCATCAAACCAGCAATGAAAATTCGTCGAGTGGAGATTGATTCCAGAATAGACACCGCACGGGCTACGCCAAGGTTCAGAGATGGAAGTGGCAGGATTAAATGCTGGGTATGTGATAGAATGGGTCACATCTCACGGGACTGTTGGGAGATTAAGAAGAAACGAGCAAGGTCGCCATCTCCTATGAAGCGTAGACCAAACGAAGAGCAGATAGAATCCAGAAAGGAGCGTCAGACGACAGCGGAGTCGTTAAACTAAAAAGAGTCAGCTTGAAGGGGCAGAAGCTGGCTCCCACAACCGATTGCCCCACAACCTCCATCCATGTTTCTAGAATAGCAAGGAACGGTGACAGCTTAACAATTGAAGCCGATATTGATGGGAAGAAATGCATGATCACGCTGGATACGGGAGCAACACATACGATTGTTCGTGAGGATATTATTGATGGAATTATGGAACCAGCTAATGGCATTAAATTACGAACGGCGACTGGAGAAAATTCAGCAATAAAAGGGAAAAAGGTCGTAAAAATAAGGATTGGGCGAAATCACTTTCAACACGAGGTGCTGGTTGCAGATATTGTAGACGAAGTCATCTTGGGAATGGACTTCATGAGAACGAATGGCTTCGTGGTGGATGTTGGACGGGGTGTATTAACCTACGATAATATCGAGTTGCCACTTCACGTTAGCGCCGTTATAGGAGAAACGACCAGGCAAATTATAATGGATCATCGGGAGAAGCTGCCACCGAACTCGGAAACAATAGTATGGGCAAGATTGGAAGGAGGTTCTGGGTCACCCAGGTTGTGGGTTGTGGAAGCCAATGAAGCAGAGAGCGGAGCCAGAGAAATTATGATCGGGAAAGTTTTAGTGAAACCAGACAGCGATAATAGAGTACCAATTAGGACTCTAAATCTCTCGGATAAGACGAAAACCATCAAGAAAGGGACAATAATCGGAAAATGTGAAGAAATATCGGCGATAGTGAAGTGCGAGCAGAAAAATCCGATTAAGACGGCTAACTCGCAAGTGCAGAAAGAGATTATAGATCAACTTATGGAGAAATGGACCGAAGATCTTACCATGGAACAGAAAAGTTTGGCAAAACAATTGCTCGAGCGGTACATGCCAATATTCTGCAGTACATCGGACAATAATGGGAGAACCACAATGGTAAAACATCGAATAGATACAGGAGCAGAAACGCCGATTCGACAACCACCGAGGAGATTACCATTGGCAAAGCAAGGAGAAGTGGATCGAATGGTAAAAGATATGCAAGCAGCAGGGGTAATCGAAACATCAAGCAGTCCATGGAGTTCACCAGTGGTGTTAGTCGAGAAAAAGGATGGTAGCATGAGATTCTGCGTGGATTATCGAAAATTAAATGCTGTGACGAAAAAGGATAGTTACCCATTGCCAAGGATCGATGACACGTTAGACACATTATCGGGTGCTCGAATATTTTCGACATTAGATCTGCAAAGCGGCTATTGGCAAGTGGAAGTCCAGGAGGAAGATCGCGAGAAAACGGCATTCAGTGTGGGTAACGGATTATGGCAATTTAACGTTATGCCATTCGGATTATGTAACGCCCCTGCGACTTTTGAACGGCTAATGGAGCGCGTGCTAAAGGGATTACATTGGAGGACGTGCCTCGTATATTTGGACGACATCATCGTTATGGGCAAGGATTTCGACGAGCATTTAAGGAATTTGGCAGAGGTTTTGGATCGGATACAAGCCGCCGGATTGAAGCTAAGCCCAAAGAAATGCAAACTATTTAGAACGGAAGTAAAATATTTGGGTCATAAGGTAACAACCAATGGAATCCATACCGATGAAGACAAGATCGCAGCAGTGAAGGAATGGCCACGACCTAAAAACTTACATGAATTACGGAGCTTCCTTGGATTGTGTACCTATTATAGACGATTCGTGCCAGGATTTGCCAATATTGCAAAGAGTTTACACGAGTTAACCAGGAAGAACAAGGCATTCGAATGGAAGGATGATCAAGAAGAGGCATTTGTGGAACTAAGACGACGATTATGCGAAGCACCAATCCTCGCATACCCTATACCCAACGTTAAATTCATTTTGGACACCGATGCAAGTAATGATGGTATAGGAGGAGTATTATCACAGGCAACAAATGGTGAGGAGCGAGTTATTGCATATTACTCCAAGATGTTATCAAAACCGGAACGGAATTATTGTGTAACACGGAAAGAGTTGTTGGCTATAGTGGAATGTGTTAAGCACTTCCATAAGTACCTCTATGGCCAAAAATTTCTTCTACGGACGGATCATGGAGCTTTGCGCTGGTTGTTACAATTCAAAAATCCAGAGGGACAAGTAGCACGTTGGATCGAACGTTTGCAAAGCTACGATTTCCAAATTGAACATCGGAAGGGAACCGCACATGGAAATGCCGACGCATTATCAAGAAGGCCATGTCCCGTGGAATGCAAGCATTGTGGGCGTGTGGAGGGTAAGGAAAACATCATCGATATTCGGCTTATGCAAGTGCTACCTGATGAGGAATGGACTGATGAAATGATCAAGAAGGAGCAATTACGGGATGCTGACCTGTCATTCATCATGAAACATAAGGAAAAGGAACACCGGCCCACATGGAGTGAGATAGCTGACAAAGCTCCCATTGTAAAAGCATATTGGGCTCAATGGGATAGCCTCCACATAGAAAATGGATGTTTAAAACGAAAGTGGGAAAGCACGGATGGTAAAGTAAAACAATTGTTGGTAGTGGTGCCAAAAGATCGGATAGCGGAAATCCTCAAGGAGTATCACGGAGGAGCAAGTGGAGGTCACTTAGGGATTAATAAAACATTAGCCAAAATTCGCCAACGTTTCTACTGGTCCGGATGTAGACAGTCAGTAGTAGAATGGTGTCGAAGATGTGACCAATGTGCGGCAGTGAAGGGACCAGCACGAAAAAGCCGTGGAACCATGAAACAATATAATGTCGGGGCACCATTTGAGAGAATTGCAATGGACGTGGCGGGGCCATTTCCGACCACCGAGAGCGGAAATAAATATGTGCTAGTAATAATGGATTATTTCAGCAAATGGCCGGAAGTGTACCCCATACCCAATCAGGAGACAACAACAATAGCTGATGCCGTGGTTAACAATTGGATTAGCAGATTTGGTGTACCTATGGAAATTCACACGGATCAAGGAAGGAATTTCGAATCGGTGGTATTTCAGGAGATATGTCAGATGCTTGGAATCAATAAAACAAGAACGACGCCTTTACACCCACAATCGGACGGTATGGTGGAAAGATTCAATGGTACATTGGAGGAATATCTAGCAAAAGCTGTGGAAAGGAACCAACGCAACTGGGATCGACATATACCAATGTTCCTGATGGCCTACCGATCAGCGGTACATGACACAACAGGAGTGACACCAGCTAAAACCATATTTGGGAACAATCTGCGATTACCAGGAGATTTAAAATTTGGGGCTGTTCCATCAGCAGCTCTATGCGGACAGGATTACGTCGACCGAATGAAAGAGGAACTTAATGAAATACATCAATTTGTACGGGAGAAAATTCGAATATCAAGTGATCGAATGAAAGCTCGATATGACATACGAGCAAATAATCAAGGCTTCGAGGAAGGGCAATTGGTATGGCTTCACAACCCGCAACGGCACAAGGGATTATCACCGAAGTTGCAACCCACATGGGAAGGACCTTACACTGTCATTAAAAAGTTGAACGACGTGGTTTATCGCATACAGAAAGGACGGAAAGGTAAACCAAAGGTGGTGCATTTAGAGCGTTTGGCGCTCTACAGAGGAGGTGATCTGGATCCTGTTCGGGACGAACAGGCTTAGGTGGGGGGTAGTGTTACGGTGACACCTAGATTAGAATAGAATAAGTTAATTTCATTAATTGTTCAATTACGTGTATAATTTATACTCAACATTTAGGCGTATTTCTATACTAACATATTTGCTGCGCATTTAGGATTATTCTAGAAACAAATATTTTGGTATATAAAGGCGCGCGTTGACGTGTATTGCTGAGTATTATTTTAAACGTGATACAGTGAAGGTTAAATAGAAAGATTATTAAAGTGATTATTAAAGCGATTATTAAAGTGATAATTAAAAAGTGTGTTATAAGTGTAATAATTAATTGTGAATTTCGTGTTGTATAATAAATTGTGTTGTGTAAATAAAATTGTGTGAGTTAAAATTGAAGCAGTGTATTTATTCACAATCCAGTGATTCGAACCTTGATTGACAAGGCAAAATCGTAACAATATATTCAATTTGTGATATGGTTTGATGTATTTATTTTAATTAGTGTATCTATTAGTATTTTTTTGTTTACGTGATCGAAAGCTTTTGATATATCGGTCGTTATTATTATTATTGTTTTATTATTATGTTTTTCTGATGCTATTTTACTGAAGAGGTCTAAGAAGTAGTCCATAATATTTATATTTTTTCTAAACCCATATGTTTTTTGGTAGCATATTATTGTTTTCTAAGTGTTGGTTTAGTTCCTCCAGAACCATTTTGTTATATATTTTCGAAAATGTGTTGGCTTATTGGTCTATAACTTTTCGTTTCATATTCATCTTTATTAGGTTTTTTAATAGCTATTATTTCCGTAATTTCCCAATTTTCTGGATGTATTTGGTTTTTATAGATGTTGTTTAGATGACTTATTATAGTTTTTGTTTACTTCTGGTTTATTTCTATTATGTTTTGAATGGTTTTATATGATATTTTATTTTTTCCAGGTGCTACATTTTGTTTTTATTTTATTATTTTTTTTATTAATTTCATTATTGAATATTTTTTCTGTCCTTTAAGTATTTACGCAGGGTAATCTTATTATTTCGATTGTTTCATGGGAAGTTCTCGTTTATAAATTTTTCTGCCATATCATATTCCTCTAATAGATTGAATCCTTTATTTCCTTTCTTATTTCTTAGTTTATTAATTTTGTGCCAAAGTTGTTTCGTATTTATTTCCCTGTTTATGGTGTTAATAAAGTTTTCCGTGTGAAGATTCTTATGTCTATTATACCATTTTTGTTTTCCGGATTTATGTTCCATAATCTTTGAACATGCTCGTTCCACCATGGTTTTGGGTTATTGTTTTGATTTATGGTTATGATTTTTGTGTTTGTTTGTATGATTTCTTCTATTTTGGATTCAATATTTGGGTCGATTCAGTGTGAACCTTCTATTTATCTTTTCTTCTATGCTGCTATTTTTACTAGGAAAACTCGATGCATTTAAGCAAGCAAGCTATAAATTTAAATAAAAATTTTGAAATAAATATCGAGAGGCTTGTGAAATAATAGAAGAAAAGATAAATAGAAAATGTACAAGGAGTCGATACCATTTACTAGGTTATTGTCTTCCTGAATTTCTGATATTTCTTTTATTACATTTTTCCAATTGGTATTTTCCTTTTTTATGTATTTGTTTACGTTTACTTTTATTATAATTGGCAGATGGTCAGATCCTATGTCATCCTCTTTGCAGTCCCATTCGAGTTTATTGTATGTATCAGTTGTGCATAGGGTGATGTCTATCGCTGATGTTGTATGTGATCTTAAATTTTGTCTGGTGTTTTTTCCGGTGTTTAATAGGATCATGGTGCTTTTGATTATTATTTCTGCTATTATTTTACCCAGTTTGTTCTCATTAGTTATTTGATCCCATAGACTACTATGAGCATTGATATCTCCTGCTAGGATTGTTTTGTTGTTGCTTTTAGCTTTCTTAATTAATTTTTTGAAATCCAAAATTTGCACATTTGTGTTACCGTTTGGGGGGTTGTAGAAAGCGATCAAATACATTTCTTCTTTTCTACATTTTATTTTTATTTGTTCTGCCTCAATATGTGTGATGTTTATATTTAGGTCGACTTGTTTGGCTCCAATGCTGTTTCTTATGAGAAACCCTACTCCTCCATATCCCGTGTCTCTGTTATAAGTTTATATTTAGGAATTCGTGGTATATTGTTTACATGTGTCCAGCTTTCATTTATTATTACTATGTCTATTTCTTCTTTTTCTATATACATTTTTAATAGGTTGATATTACTGTTTAGACTACTTATCTTTATTTGTAGTATTTTTATACTACTTTCCATTTATTTTGTTTTTATATTATTTACTAACTCTTTTAGTTCAATTGTTAGTAGATCTAGAATATCGTATCTTTTATCACTTAGACGAATGAATTTCTCCAAGGTGTTTTGTAATTCTAGTATTCTTTCTCTTTGTACTTTTAGAATTAATTCCTGTCTTTGCGTTTTATCAGTCCAGATATTCGTTCTGTTTTCTGTGTTTGTGTTAATTTGTAGGAAGTTATTAATATATTGGTTGAGCAGCTTGTTTCGTGGGTATAGTGCCGCTAGGGTTTCTCTGTATGATGTTTTGTTTTTTATCATATGGATTTGGATTTGTGTTTGTTTTTTCTTTTTTTGGCAGTTTCTTGAGTTTGTATAATGCTCTATTCCTACACAGAATTTACATTCTGAGGTTTCCTGGCATTCGTGTTGTTCGTCCATTTTTTTAGGCTTTGCACACTTAGCGCATCTTGTTATTTTTGATCGACAAAACTTTTTTAAGTGCCCATAGCTTAGGCATGTTGCACAGAATTTTAATTTCGTTATGTAGGTTGCTAAATTTATTTTTACATCGTAAAATAAGATTTCTTTTGGTAATTCACTTGCTCTTATTTCCAGTTTTAAAATGTTCGTATTTTTTAGGGTTTTGTTTACTCAGTCCCATGTTTTGATTCATTTGTGATCGGAAACTCGCATGTTATATTTTCTTTTATTTCTTTTAATTCAAATTCGCCTATTAGTCCTCTAACCACACCTTCCACAAGTTTTCGGGATGAAGGCGTTGTATTCTTTTTCGGTTAAAATTTTATTAATTGGGTCGTCTTTTTTTATACATTTATTTGCTTTGTCAAAAGTTTCGAATTCTATTCTTGCCATATTTTTATTTATTTCAATGATGCTTTTGGTTTTTATGTTGTTTTTTTGAAAATTCTTGCAAGAATCACTGAAATCATGTATTTTGGTGTGTTCGACTTTATTAATACATAGAATGGTCCCTTATCAGTTTGATTGATTGATTGATTCTGAATGCACGACCAAGTTTTTACACAGGAGCTCCCGGGTGACGCCGGGCCCACCGTACACTCTTTTTTACATATAACAAAACCGAAGGATTGGATAGGTAAGTTAAGTGGGACAGAATCGGCCCGGTTACAGACACCTAGGTATAGCCGATAGTTAGTAACACAAGACAGCACAAGACTAAACTACTAAGGGAAGGATGAAGGTTTAATGGGATAAATGGATAATGATGTTATTGGTCATCAACAATTGCGTCCTTAAATACAGCAACCTAAGAAAAAATGTTATTATTTCACAAGTATCTGGAAATCACCTGAAATTGAATACTATATTAATACTTTTCATTTTCTTATTAATCGATTTAATCGGCCCGGTTACATACACCTAAGTAAAGACAATAATTAGTGACACAAAGACAATACAACACAAAACTACACAATCAGCAATTTAATACAAAAATATTATTTCGCAAGCCTATGTATCCTGAAAATTAATACTAAATTAATATATTGTTGCTGCTTACCTAAATAATATGAGGAAAAAAAAAACACATGCATGTACACATACATACATATACACATACACACATACATACACAAATACACACATACATATATATACATATATATACATCTACATACATATACATACATATATATACACATACATATACATACATACATATACACATACATACATACACACACATACACGTACATATACATACACATACATCCACACATACACAAACATTTGTACATGTACATGTACACATATTCCATATATGGTAATAAATAAATAATATGCGCTTAATTACACATACATTATAAACACATTTTAAAACATTCACATATATATCTATACACACAAACACATATGTATCTATACATACACCACCCACATAAACAAAATTGAGACTTCTATATCCCTTTTTCAACTAAGAAAACAAAAAATTGGCTCAGTTTTAGTCCAACTCACACAAATGTGCGAGTAAAAAACCATAGCTTGTAACGGCGTCTCCGACAAATGCGAAACATATCGACAAAAAAAAAAAAAAGAAAAAAAAAAAAAAAACTCGCCCGATCTGAAGCACAACCAACACAATTGTGTGCAACGATATAGTGTTCTTTTGGACGAAAATACGTTAAAAAGAAATTCACAAACGTGTAAGTTGGCCCAAAAAACATACAAAACTAAATTCCCGACATGGCACCCCTGCCTTACCCGCACAATTGTGCTAGTAATTCACTAAAGGGATATAATAACGCAATAAAAATATTTTCAACACGCACACCCACACGAAAACCAAACCAAACCACTATTATGGTGACCTATTACAAATCCATAATTCCTTATTCCAGCACAGCTAAAACAAATTTAAAAAATATACAAATTCATACAAACTTCTATAGAATTTCGGATGACATTTGCAGCGCTTCATTTAACCAACGTTAAATCAATGGCGAACCTTCTTAAAAAGCAAAAATGATTTACTTCTCAACAAAATACACCAAATAATACCAACCATACGACATTAAAAGGCTAAAGGAATATTACATGCCAAAATTCCAACAGGTGTCGCCTTTACCACAATAACTTCCATTAATTGACAATAGGTGGCATCGCTATCCTTCCTTAAAAATTTAACGTTTAGAAAAATGACTCATTAGAGCTTACCCCATCTTGGCTATTTCATTAAATAAAACAAAGCTAAGTTGAAGTGTCTAATCCTAATTTTAGTTTATTAAAAACAAAATAAATAATTATTATTAATTATTAAGTTTTTATACATTATAATCATAAAAGTGTGATAATAAAATACGAAAATACAAATAATATACAAATAAGCCAAAATGGAAGTTTATTCAATCGCGAAGGATGGGAATTGTCTTTTTCAAGCAATTATACATCAACTACGTTTGAAAAACCCTCAATTCGCCTTGTATTCATCTAGCATGCTTCGTGCTATAACAGTTCAATACATCCGCGAAAATCTTATAGACTACATTCCGACATTGTTGGATTCATGTTATCAAGTATATAACTACCAGCAAACAACCGGGTAAACCACACATCAACTAGTGTTCAGGTGAGTTTTATCAGTTAATAATAAAATTAGAAAAACATAACAATTAAGTTGCGAACTCAACTAATAATAAAAAAATAAATTGAAGATACTTGTCTGATCTTCAAATGGACGGCTTCTGGGGCGGTGCCGAATGTTTATCTGCTATATCCAGGATAGAAAACATTAGAATCAACGTACATCAATTCAACAATCAAAATCCAGTAACATTCATTCCAAATAACGGTAACTATGTAAATGAAATTAATCTTTTATATTCTGGGTCCCATTATGATAGTCTGGTCCCCAAATCACCCCAAACTTGCTCACAAACCCCATCTAATATATCCGCATCAAATGCAAGCGTTCAAGCTATTGCGACCAATATACATCGAACCTTCAAGTTATGTAACAATCCATATATATTATTTGATGAAACTCAATGCAGTCCAACTACAACACCCAATAATACCAACTCATTCTGTTTTGGTTCCTGGAATATTCGCGGACTATGTAATTCACAAAAGCGCGACATAATTGACGACATACTTTATGCGAAACATATCGAAATTTGTGGTATTCAAGAGACGAATATGAGTCCCGGACAATGTTCAACGACGAATTATATATGGCATTTAAGCAATGATCCAATGACAAAGCGAAGAGGAGTAGGAATATGTATAAAAAAAAATTCAGAAATCCAGATTAAAAGAATTAAAAACTATTTAGGATCAATAATCACTGCGCTTGGAAGTATCTCAGGTCAAGGAGAAATCCTTTTCATATCAATATACGTCCCTACACAAAATTCTCAAATAAATCGACGAAAATGCGCAAAAATATTTTCGAAGTTATTTTCTATAATAGAACTTTGTCCTAACTCACGTGACATAGTAATAATGGGTGATTTCAATGCCCATCTTGGATCTAGAGATGAATGGAATGAAAATATATTGGAACCAACCTGTACCATAGGGATTCGAATGAGAACGGTAACACCTTAGGGTTTCTTGTTCAATCAACCGGATTATTCGTACATACAACCAAGGGTCGCCGCCGAAACCTCACTACATGGACTGACGGTCGCAAATATTCTCAAGTAGATCATATTATAACTCGTCAGAACAATCAAACAATCTACGTAAACTGCAGTAAAGCCGATACTTTTAAATCCGAAGTGAGTGACCATCGATTAATATGGATTGACTGTACCAAACGAAGACAGGTCCCAAAGCCACTAACATTCCCCTGTACTACCGTGACTAAAGCAATTATTCCACCAATAACTTACAATTATCGATCAATAAATTTAAAATTATTACAAGATGAAAATATCAGAATCCAATATCAGTCCATTGCATCATCAGTACATGAGCAAATCACACATGAGAGCAGAAACATTAATTTGTTGAAGGCAATTAACGATTCTATTAAAATCTTTTCACAAATAGTCCTTACCAAAAAAACACCATTAACCCCTAAACGAAGACAAGCCTTAAGTAAATTCAAGAGCGCCGGATCCTATCATAAAGCCCATCCACAAGATCCAAATTCTTTAGCACATTTAAAATCTGCCAGACAAAATTTAGCCAAAGCCTATTCAGATCATCGTACCGTTGAGTGCCAGGAATTTTTCACAAATCTAAAAAGCCAAAAACCATCCGACAGAGTACGCAAAACCTATTCATTTCTTAAGCAGCATAAAAGAGATAGTCATACGAAATCTAACCAATATATTCCTATATCCACCTGGCTCAGCGAATTAAGGAAAAGCGAGGGGGAGTGGCCGGATCTCATTGAAGAGGCCGATTTTTTCCCACTGGGACCCCCACCCACCAAAGACGAGATTAGATCTACAATCAAATTTATCCGATCCGGAACTGCACCCGGAATCGATGGAATTCCTATAGAATTATATAAGAATGCACCAGATAATATACTGGATACTTTTCATTCCATGATTGAGAAAATTTGGATCAACAACGAACTCCCTCCAGAATGGATTGAAACTTTACAAGTACCCATACCAAAGATAAAGCAGCCAAAGAGTGTAAATGATTATCGTAGAATAACTTTATGTAATGTAGGATATAAAATTTACTCTAAATTACTCCTCGATCGGTTAGATGAATTCCTTGACCTACCTTATTCATACCAAGCTGCATTTTTGGCCAACAGATCTACCGAAGACCATATGTTTACTATTCGTCGTATTCTTGACGAAGAATGGCGTTCAGGCAATCGAATTTACGTCCTCTCCATAGTTCTAGCAAAAGCCTTTGATACAGTAGATCTAAATACAATATCCATATGTCTACAGCAAAGCATACCACATTATCTGGTTAACCGAATTATAAGAGCTTGCTTTTGGGAGAAAACGTCAATTAAATGGTTCAATGTATGTACAGAGAGAGTAAACAAAAACAAAGGAGTCAAGCAAGGATGTCCAATATCTCCCAGAATATTTAACTTCATTCTCAATGAAGTGTTGCTCACAGTAGTGGACCAGTTTCCCGAGCTAGATCTGGAGCAAAATGACAATATACATTTACCACTCATTCTTGCCTACGCTGATGATATTATACTAGTGACAAGGGATCCTGCAGCATTAGAACCCATACTAAAAGAAATGATAGACAACCTAAAATACGCTGGTTTAGAGATAAATCCGAAAAAATGTACAACAATCATACGAGATCCAGATCCCTTATTTATTCCACCTCCTACCATAGCACTAGCAGGGGTAACGTTCACTCGTGTCAACATGATGAAATATTTGGGCACCTACCTTACCTCTACATTAAGTCGGCCATATACCATTCGTACCCGTTGTCATCAGGCTATTGGAACCGCTAAGCAAATGCAAGCTTTTATAAAAAAGTATAAATTACCATTTAAAACCGCTCTATTAATGTATAGAACTGTAATTGCACCGGCCATTACATATGGCCTAAAAACTGCTGCATTAACTTTTGCTAATCGCCGACGCCTAAGAAAGTATGATTTATTTTTACTAAATCAAACATAGAATGGTCCCTTATCAGTGTTAATATATTTGTTATCTGGTTTTTTTGTATGGTTGGTTGACTTGAGGCCTCATCCAGTTTGCTTTTGTTAATTTCCTCACCTTCGTTTGTTTCCAATTTTTCACTCAATTTATTTTCTTTGTTAATATTTGTTTTTTATTTGGCGTGATTTTCTTCATTTTTTCTTCGATAGAAATTTCCGATTTATTTAATTTTCTTTTTAATTTCTTATCATTAAAATTGTAGCCTTTAAAATCATCGTCGGATGTTTCTTCGTCCATATTTATGGGACGGCTTGGGCTGCCGCCATTACCTATTTTGGCTTGTTCACTAATTTTACACTTTTTAGGTTTATTCAATATCTTTTTACGTTTTATTAGTTTATCTTTTATTAAATTTCTATTGTTTTTTATCAAGTTAATTTCACTTTTTATTATATTTTTTAGTTTCACTTTTGTAATTTTTATTATTTTTCTATTAGGAAAATTTTATACGCACACACAAAAATTGAACTCTCTTGTTTCGCGTCGATAACTCGATTGGCATTTAACGTTAAGTTTTAATAATTTAAATATGGGGGTAGATACTCGATCGGCTAGCAAGCAATCAATTTGCTAGCCAAATTCCTGGCTACTCAATCAATTTTACCAAGAAAATTTGAATTTAAAATTATATTTTTTATAAATTTTTTGTTTATTTTTTCAATTGCACAGTAATACAACACATACATTTGCTGTTCATTTTTTGAAACTGCAAAACTTACTGTGCAATCGCAAAACATAACAAAAAATTTTTGAAAAACATAATTTGAAAATCAAATTTCCTTGGTAAAATTGATCTAGTAGCCAGGATTTTGGCTAGCAAATTGCTTGCTTGCTAGCCAATCGAGTATCTGCCCCATGAATTATATCAAACAAAAAATTAATATCGGTTAAATTCAAAATTTTATTTGTTGTTTTTATAATATATATATATATGTTTTCGGCCTATAAAAGGTTAGTCACTTTCGGCTGAGATATTTCAATTTAATATATAATTTGTTTAACTTTCGGCTGAAGTAGTTAAGACACTATCTGAATTATTGTTTTTTTCACTTTCGGCTGGCAAGTTTCAGCTAATTTTAACAAGGTATCGATAAAATCAAAATACGCCCCCCCGCGAGCGAGTCGGATAACTTAACAGTGTAGACCTGTCCGCAGACTTCAAAAATACTCCAGCGCAAGAGATTTGCGTCAAATGCTGAAATCTTCGCAGAGACTAACGCTTATTTTAAGGCCAAAGATAAATCGTTCTATAAAAAAACCTCGAAATGTTAGAGCGTTCGAATGAATGTATCACTCTTGAAGGAAACTACATTGATGAATAAAATTGAATTTTGCACAAAAAATGTTTTTTCAATAGTTTGCCTCGGATTTTTTTTGAGTGACGTCATACATATATCCGCTTTAGAATGTATATAGACATAAACACCCCTATTCCAGTAGTCGCACATCACTTCAAGTGATGTGACTACTCATATTCTTAGTTACTAGATCATTAAATCGAAACTTACAAAATAATTGTTCAATTGTTCTCAAGTTCTTGCTATTTTCAAGTATGTTGTTTCATAAATATTTTCTTGCGACTTCTATCACTTCAAACGACAATTTCTATCACTTGAAATGTTTACGTGACAAATAAATAAAAATAAAAAAAATAAAACTAATGCAGCCAACTAAGATTTAAAAAATGTTCATTGTAAGTTTTGCACAAAACTATTTAGTAAATTTTTATTTTACAATCTAGCAACCAGGAAGATCCATCGTTACGTCGTATGAGGCTAATGATACGTCTAAGAAAATAGAGTATCAAATGTTCAATACCAACGAAGGTAACATGTACCCTCTTGGAACACTTTATCAAACCAATGCGATAATGAGTCCTTTAAAAAGGTTAATTTACAGAATTACAAATTCCTTTATAGTCAATTTATATTCGGAAAGTTTAGTAAAAAAAAAAAATCATTTTAAATTATTTTACACACTTCAAATAAGGTTGGGAATGTGATAAAATGACTTTCAGAGTATGTACCTCTTATCCAAATCGTATTTACGGTAGTGTTTCAGACATCTTTATAAAATCTATAAGGATCTCTTTAAAAAAAATTTCCATTCTAATGTTTGATTGATTATGACGACTTTTTTATACATACATTTTTTTTTATTATTCCTCCCTAAGTACTTATATATTAACATATCCATCTACATTCTACGTACATAACCATCGGGTACACATATGTGAGATGATTTCCATTATTGTTGGGAAAGTATATATATGTTGAAAATACCTAAAATAACAAACATTTTTTTCTGTTTTTTTTCGGTTTCCTGTATTCTAGAAGTTTTGATTACCTATACATGGAATGGATGATGCTCTCTCTGTATGCTGTGTATATGTGCTTTTAATACCGCACACAACTTTTTTTTGTTGTTCTACGAGTCATGGCAGAAAAAAATTTATTCGTATAAAATTGAGGTACTGGATGGGTAAAAAAACGTACCGGTAATTCATGTTTCGTACATACTGAAGGTAGAATTTCTGTGTTCTTTTTTTTTATTTATTTGAACTTTCACCGTTTTTGGAAAAACATTTTACAAGGATAATGGATTTTATTTTTTTTTCTGTGCTGTTTGGTATAACTTTTGTTGGATTTAAGTTTCATCCACCCCAATTTTTGGGTAATAATTTGGTGGATTCGTATACGAATTTTTTTTATTTGTGTGTTGGGCTTTTTTATGGAATCAGCGGAATGCAAGTATAAAAGTCGGAGTAAGCTCCTGTTTACACATAACATTATGAAGCGATATTATAACAAAATCATTGACATTGTACAGTGTTTTATTTATTTTTTTTTGGCAGGGGATTAAATATTATGTTATTTTGCTTTTTTCGTGTAGTTGTTGCTGTTGTCAAGAGTCAATTCATTCCGGGAGTATGTGAAATGGTATTTTGGGATGTGCGTGTGTGTAGAATATATTATATAGAGTTATGTTTTCTGTTTTGATATAAAATATGTCGGAAATTTCAAAATGAACAATTCATAAAATGAATGTACAGATTTTTGTGGCTGCCGTATGCACATACAGATATGTGAATCATTTATTTCTAGGACGAACCGAAACATTTTTTATTACATACAAGCAAGAAGAACTTTTTTTTGTTAAAGCTTTTCAGGAAATAACATTATAAAAATGTTTTGCTGTATAACGTTAGAACAAAATCATTTGTTTGTTGAATTTAATCAACCCATAAATGGAAAACTGGCAAATGCCATATACGGATATCCAAAGTCATAAGTGGACAACTACAGTACCAGCGCACTTGAAAGTGGGCATTCGAAGGTGATTTAGTTTATTTCTTGTACGATACACTGTGGCTATCATATGTAAGTAGCGGCGGCGGTTATGGTAAAATTCGCAAAATACTGTTTCGATGATAGTTGGTGTTAACTTAAAGCAGAAACTGAATAATATCAGAGGCTGGGTAGCACTAGTTACTATTGGATTGTTCGGAAAGTAATTTCGTTTTTTCCCAACAGGGGACTAAAATCTAATGTTTCATTACTGACTTCAAACTTAAGCCACATTGTTATTATACATTTTGACAGCTGATAGAGCAGGGCTTATTTGTGCAAAAATTAGTTTGATTCTGCCTAATAGTTTGTGTTTGGTACCATATTAAATATGAAAAAACGAAAGCAGCATTATCGGCATCTTTTACTTTTTTATTATCGAAAAGGCAAAAATGCGGTACAACTAAGAACAAAGTTGTGTAATGTATATGGTGAAGATGTATTGACGGAACGTCAGTGTCAAAACTGGTTCTAAAAATTTCATTCCGTCATTTTTTTTTTCGTTCCGGCGATGCAAACCGCCAAATAACAACTCGTGAAATCGCTGACAGTTTAAATTTATCGAATTCGACCGTTTAAGATCACGTAAAATGCCTTGGTTTAGTTTCAAAACTCGATATATATAAGGGTCCACATGATCTTACAGAAAGAAACTTGTCCCGTTGCATTGACATCTGTGATTAGCTTCTCAAACGTCAAAAAAAATGATCTATTTTTGAAGCGAATTATTACTGGAGACGAGAAATGGGTTATCTATAATAATTATTAATGTTAAACGCAAGAGATTTAGTAAAAACAATGAACCGGCGCAAATCACTATGCAGATATTCATCAAAAAATTTGATGTTGTCTGTTTGGTGGAATTTCAAGGGAATAATTTTTTTGTGCTTCTACCGGACAGTACCACAATAAATTTTGAAATGTACTGTCATCAACTATACATATTGAAGGATTCGTTCAAACAGAATAGGCCAGAATTGATCAATTGCAAAAGCTATTGCAGCTTTGATAGTTCTTCAGCAAAGATCAGAAGTTTTATGAACGTGTAATTATGCTACTGCCAGAAGAATGGCAAAATTTAGTGTCCGTCATGCCAGCCAGAACCATATCAGCCGGAACCAAACAATTATGGCACAAGTAATAATCTTGTTACCACATAGAAAATGATTTCTTTATAGTCCAACATTCTCTTTTTCTTAATTTAAAAGTTTAGTGTCTTATTTCGTCCCATTTTTTCTTGGTGATAAATTTTTTTTACTTAAAGAAAGGAACATTTCTTGACGCAAGAAGAATTTTAATTATTGATTTGAATTAATTTTTCTTGAATTAAACGTTTCTATGAATTCTTTAGTGCAGTAGAATAAAATTTAAATAAAGAAGATTATCATGAAATGAGTAGAAATTTTCTGAAATTAAGAAAATTAGCGCTTTCTTAAACTGTGATAATAAATTTTCTTAAATAAACACATTTCAAAAATAAAATAATTTCTTATTAGACACAAATATAATTTCTTTATCCAAGAGGATCTTAATAAATTTACTTTTAGAATATTATCTTGAAAGAAGAAATATTCAAGGAATATTTGTAGTGAGTATTTCTTTAATCAAAATGATATAAACAACCAAATAAATTTTAAGTTTTTTATATTTATAATTTTTGCATGAAATTTCACGTCAAACTGAAAACTTCTTAGATTTTTAGCTAAAGTTACGTTGTTAACGATATGGATCCTATAATGCATGCATTTAGTAGCCAGTCCCATAGCTCTGACACGATCGTTATTACTGATCTGGTGAAAGCTGTTTTGGTCGATAGATATTGCTGTTTCTACAATCCAACCGATTTTATCATTAAAGTCGCCTACGATGATTTTTTTTGGCGTCATCTGATTTATCTTCAGTAGGTGCATAAACCCTGAGGATCATAATACGTATTAAATTGTTTGATGCACAATGTTAGTGTTCACAATTGCACTTTGATTGAACAGAAAACGATGACATGTTTTCCAACGTTATGCTGAAGAAAGCCAAAACCAAACTCTTTCAAGCCTGAGATATAGCAAATATGGCAAGATTAAGATTTTTTTATCATAGTGTGTGTGTTGTGATGTCAAGAAATCAGTTGTGGATTGGTAGTCACGAAGCGAATTTTCTATTTAAAATATTTGGTTGTTATCTAATAATAGTTTTAGTTTAGATGTTGGTTGGTGGTTAGAGGATCAATTTTACCACAATTACGTTTCAGAATTGGTTGTAAAATCGTATTTTTCCATCATACTACCTTACTTACAACTTACCTACCTTACTTACCTTACTTTAAAACCACAGTGCAAAATTGATGGAGGAGTAATCGGGGTCAACCAAGGCCATGCACAATTTGAAAATGTTCCTTTGTAAGCCAAATGAGTGCAGCTCGGACTTATGAACGTAAGAAGTTGTAGTTCGTGAACTATCTAGCATTATGGTGTGAGGACTGTTTAGTATTTTGGTGAGACTGGTTGATAATGTGTAGTTTGTCATAATCATTATACTAATTGGAAATTATACTTTATGGAATTAATATCGAAAATTAGCATTTCATTAAAAAATGCTCATTTACAAGTACACATTATACTCTGCTTTTAGAAATTAAGTTCTCGTTAAAACAAAAATTTCTTAAACTAAGAAATATGGTGTTGAGGAAGAAATCAAAAATTCTTTATCAATAGTACGAATAGATTTGTTCAAGAAAAACAATTTCTTCTTGGAAACAAGTTACTCTAATCATTTAAGTATTTTTCTTCTCATTAAAAGATACGTTTCTCGCATCAAAATAAATTTTTAAATTCAAGAAAATATTTCTTCATATGAATTCTAATTTTTTCATAACAAGAAAATCAGAACTCTAATTCGAAAAATGTGTTTCTTGCTCCAAGAAAAATAAAGTGATCGAACAAATTGCAAAATTAAATGAATTTTCTATCATTCTATTAACAATTTTTTATGGTGAGGTACGTTATGATTTTTTTTGAATATTTAATGTGCTTTGTGTTAAAAATAAATAGTGTTTAGTGCCCTATATCCAGAAATTGGTTTGATTTAAAATTTGTTAAAATAAATTAAAGTAAGTATAACAAAATGAAAACGAAAAAGGTTAACAAATAAAAACTATGTATATAAAAATAAAAATTACTGTAAATGTAATATTGATGAATTTCGGGAAATCCCCTATTATGCATTTTTAAATAATAATAAATAAAAAACAATGCACAAAAGGATATTCCACGAAGTTTATAACCAAATAGTGTTGTTTGAACTCAGCGTAGCTGAGTAGTGTGTAATATAATACATAACGGCTTTATAAGCAGTGCAAAATATAATAAATTTTGTTAAAGTGTAATTACTATTTGTAATTTATTATTTTAGTTGTATAATAATATTTTGTGGTTTGGCAATTTGTGTGTGTCTGTGTGTAGTACTCATCACGAAAAATGCAGCAATATCTAAATTCGGAGACTTGCATTTATTTAACTTAAATTCGCATAACATAGATTTTGGTGATTCATTAGTGATAAAAATTAACCAATAATTAGTTTTCTTTTTATTATCGTATATAATCAGAGCCATCTATGATTTTGAAGAGCCGTAATATTAAAAAGAGAGCTTTCAGTATAGGGGAAGCTTTTATTGAATTACTATAAGAAACCGTGATAATTGGAAAATTTTTGAACATGAGTTTATGAATAAAAAATTAAACAAATCATCTAAATTTTAATTTTATATTTTTAATAAACTATTCAAAGAACACATATTTGAAAATCAGCCATCATAATGTAATATTTATTTGGTAAATTTAAACTAAAGCGGTGCATAAATTTATTAATTTTCTATAAAAATGAGCTTTCCGTTTAGTTGTGTAGGTTTATAAAGTAAGATAATAAAGGGTGGTGCCGCGGATTCCTCTTACACCCAATTTAAAATTTAGTTTTATAAAAATGTAACTTATTTGGTAAATTGTGGTCACATGCACCTCAGAATTTTTAAGATGAACGATGCACTTAATAGCAATCTAAACATTCTCCATTTATAACAAAATTAAAGAGAAAACATGAGCTGAAACGAAATTTTATGAATCACCATGTAGAAACAATAATATTATTCATATAATAAAATTTTTACATCAAAATCTATTATTATTTTTGTATACAAAAAATCAACGTTGTCATGGTTTTCTTAATTAAATATTATTACAAAACAGAACAAAACGTAAAAAACTTCAATTTTATTCGATTGCAAAACCGAGCTTTCTGTAATTTGAAAATCCGTTTACAGATGTCTCTGTAATAAATTTACTTGAAATTACAGAAAAGTGTAAAATAATTAAATAACTATTTACGAAAATAAACCATTATTATTGTAAGTTAAGTGCGAAATCTTTAATACAATAATTTAACATAATTAATAAAACTCAAAACAATTATAAATTTTATTTATTATTCGGTTGGCGTAAATAAAACTTTTCGTCGTAAAATATTCACCATCATAGTTGCTGCGCGCTGTAAAACAATAATAGAAAAATGTCACAATTTTTCCAAATTTTTGTTTTTTTTTATTTCGATCCAATGCAGGCGGGAATTCTTACAATGTACACGAATTTGTTAATACAAGGGTTTATTGAGGATTTTTGATGCTAAAGGCCCTCGGCTAAGGTGTATGACAGACAGTTCGTATACATTGTAGTAATTCCCGGCTGGTTCAATAGATTATGCAGATCTACTGGTCTTGAAAGGCTATGCATGTTTCATGTTTCATTTTTATAGCTTCGTTCGTGCACGTTTTCTGGGATCGTTGTTGTGTGGAATTCAATAAAATAACCCAAGGCCTTTGTATACTGTTAATAACTTAATGGTTTTTGTGAGTATATAAATGGCCCGTGGCTCTACCCATTTTTTGCATGGTTGGCTCATTTACGGACACAAAATCCTAAAGCACAAGTTGTACTTTGAACTCGTTTATACAACGAGCTGCCTGCTATAAGACACGCCCGTTACAACCGTCCTAACCTGGAGACCCCCTTTCAATTTGTGTAACAATTTCTATACGGGTAATTTGAATTAATTTATTAATTTGAAAGCGACATCTTTTAACAGGTTTAGTAATTGCGAAAAGCTTTATCAAATTATAATATTTTTATTTGGTGAAGCTCTGTTTTGTTTATACTACAGGATGAAACAATATAGGCTGCGAATTTGTTGCGATAAAAAATCACATTTTTAACAAGTAACGAAAAAACAGTTTTCGAAGTCTGTCATCAGCAATGTTGAAATAGAACCCAAAACACAATAATCCCCATATTACATTGCTACTCCAAAAGCATTTTATAACGAACGTTTGTTTTGGAAAAATAATGCTGACTTTTTTATGGAACACTCTATACTAATTTCTAATTTTCTGTACATACACATAAACAAAGTATTGTTTCTACAAAAAAAAAATTGTGTTAAACTAATTTAAATGTTTTTGCGTTAACTCAACATAATATGACTCAATATTAAAATATGCTTTTCCTGAATATTGAATTAACCATTCACATTGAAAATTCAAACAAAGAATTTATGTTTTTATATACAAAAAAGCTTCTAAAAAATACTAAAATACACTGGTTGGTATGAAAAAGTACAAAAAGCTTCCCCTCTATGGAAAGCACATGAAAAAAAATGGCGGAATCTTACGGCTCTTATATTAAGGAGGCTCTGATATAATAAGTGTTGTTGATCATTAATAATAAAAATTTTGGATTCAAAAGTATTAAATTCTTGTTTTATGAAAAATATTTATAAGCACTAATTTGCAATTGTGTATAGTAATTTCGATACAAAATAGAGTTATAAATTCACATTTTTCTTTTGTTTTACTTTGGATTTTGCGATTAAGTGGGAAGTGTTCGTGATGAGTACATATATTCTTGTGTTAACGCTTTGTATTTTAATTTTAATTTTCTTATTAGAACAATGGCTGAACAAACTATATTAGATGGGTCATCGCTTGTCTATTCTTACGGTATTAAATTATCTATACATATAAAAATTATTTATCCGCATCTCGTACACTGAAAAAACAAATTTTCTTAAAAGATATCTCTATTACCAAATTAAGAGTTGCTTTACAAAAAAGTTTCACCGGGCACAATTTGTTAACAAAACTAAAAATTTAATTTGTGTTACTAAGTTAAACTTGCTTTTACTGAAATTTGTTTTTGAGTGCAGTTAACGTAACTTAACATACCTATACATTTACTTTTCATTTTGATACTGAGGCTGCGTGTCAAACTTGAGGTAAAAGTCAATTTTAGATAAATTTTTCGGTAAATTCAATTATTTTTCAAAAACTCTAAAAATTGGTACTACAAGACCGCCACTTTTTACCGTAGTAAACGATTTACCTTAAGTTTGGCACACAGCCTGAGTTCGAAAAATCATAGCGGCCATTAAAAAAAAATCTAAAATGTTTTTAATGTATTTTTTCAAGATGGTCCTGTTTTAGAGTTTATTGGGACGGCAGAAATGTCACACACCGCTGCAATTGTGACGAGCGAGTTAAAGTCAAAAATGATTGAGTGGGATTTGGCGCTAGCAGGAGAAAAATTAGATAGTATTTAGTTTTGATATATATTATGCTAACTCAATAATCATTTAATTTTTTTTAAGACTGTGATTTCCACAAAATTTCAGACCTTCAAGCGATAAGCTTTTTAGACCTTGATCAGATGTTTCCAGATTTATGTCAATTAAGGACAAAATCTCAATTAAGATTTAAAATTGAACAATGGCGTATAGAAAATGTAAAATTTAACCTTAGTTAGCTGCGTTTTTCTGAAAAACAATTGAGATGAGTTCGTTATAGCTTTTTTCAAGTTGATTCAATTTAAAATAACCATTTACTTTTTTTTAAGTCGAATAAGTTAGATCAAATAGTCTTCAATATGTAATATCGTTGTTTTCAGTTCTGAACAACGCTTTTATTATACGGAACTGTTAAGAGCTATACAAAATTATAAGAAAACTATAGAACGATGATAGATTTTTTTTGTTATGCTTAGAAGACTTTGGTCTAACTTATTCGTCAACCAACTTAGCGTTGGCTCAACTAGAAAAAAAAACTATCGCCAACTCGACCCGATTATTTTTCACAAAAACGCAGCTGTTATATACACAACTTAACGCTTATTTGCATAATTATTTTCAGGGGCATTCAACGACTAATCTATATCCATCACCCAATTGTTCGACCGTGTCAGGAACGTCCAACTTATGGGATTGGATCAAAAACCAATCATTCTCGGTATCTTCCACAGAAACAGGAAAACTTTCATCATCAGATTTTGTTGGAAATATTACCCAAATTAAGTGAAAATCTTACTAATTATTATATAAACATTTTTATTTTCCAGAATCTGCAAGAATTTCTCAAAACCAAAATAGATTCCAGAATTTTACAAATATTTAGCAACAGTGCCCCGCCACATCTGGATGAAGACGCAAGAGACCTATTGGCTACTTCGATGGTCGACTGTATAGTAGACAGCCCTGTAATGGCGGCAATATTAGAAAAAATTTCTAAAGATATTGCGACATTTTTCCTGGAGAAAATAAGGTAATATTTATTATACCGATATAATGTAATGTAAATGAATAAAAACAAAAGTTTGTCATTTTTTCAGGAGTTGTATTATAGAGGTGTACCGAAGCCGTCTGGAATATTGTACCACAAACACAAAAATCTAAGTTTTAAATATCGAAAGGTGGGATACTTGGAAGAAAAAGATAGACGTCCTCAACAAATAAAAGTTTGTACTGCAACAGATACAGGTAAAACTAACTTATGTATTCTACATAGATATTATAAATCAATAATATTTTTTCTTTTTTTGTTCATTTCAGAAGTAAGTCAGGAATTCGAAGGATCTAAGAAATGATTGTACTATTTTTCTAGTCCATGGAACGATGTCGAGAGGCACTGGATAGCACACACGACGGCCGACATAGTAATCTCCAAGCAGAATAGAACATTAACATTATAAACTTTTTTGATGAATGGCCAATTTTAAAGCATGCAGATGGCTTTCGATTGGTAAAAACAACAATTCGAAGTTTTGTTTCCAAAGAGTAACATTTTTTTCTTATTTGTTTCAGATTGATCTGGAATTTAATTGTTTGTACCCTTGTTGTGTATGCCCTTTTCTCTGTTAGAGATTGAAAATATTAGTATTTCCATGATAAAATATAAAGTAACTGTTTTAAAAAAATCGTATTACCTTTATTTTAAAGAAAAAAATCAACTATCAAGAATAATACACATTGTAAAAACAAATAGAAAGATTTTCTTGATAGTTCAAAATGTACAAATAATCATGTACGATAGTCATTTTCGGGTTTATTTTGTCGGTGATGAACAAAACAAATATGAAAATGTTTGGTGCACTGAGAATTACGTTACACATTTAAAACCTTTTGTTCTACATTCCCTTCCAAACGGAATTAAAATATTTAAAGCAAATATATCGTATGAATGAAAATTTTAAATAATAGCTTTAATTTTATATATAATAATTATAAATGATTTCATATGTACATATATATTATTTCGTTTTATAAGTATCAATTTTTGTATTAATCTGTAATTTATAGTTATAAGATTTATTTTATAAAAAATTTGCATTTTATAAAGAAATAAAATCGAATATTAATTTGAATTGTATTTTTAATTTATCCAATAAGAATGCACAAAAATATTTCTGGTAACAAGAAATATGAGTAAAGTGGACAAGAAGAATATTATTCAATCAAGAATAAATCAGGAAATGATTTCTTATAACAAGAAATAAGCTAAAGTGGGCAAGGAGAATGTTTTCTTTGATCAAGAATAAGTTTATTCTCTAGAAGAAATGAGTACGATTATGTATAATCAAAAATTCTTTCTATAAGAAAAATTAATATATATTTTCAAGAAAATATATACTTACATCCAGATAACCTATAATTCTCTTTCTCTAAACAAGAAACTAATGATAATATTTGTAGAGATTTATAGATCAAAGCAAGAATATTTAGTTTTAAAATAAAATAGTTAAGCAACCATTTTAAGAATCATTTCTTTAAACTGTATATTAATTCTTAACTGAAGAACTAATTATTAGTAAAAACAAAGACAATATTCTGAATAGAAACCATATTTTCTTCATTTTGTACATTAAATTTCTTCTAACAAACGTTTAAAGTTTGTTTCAACGTATAAATTAAACCTTAAATCAAGAATATTAAAGTTTATGTTGAGAAATAAAATTCTTAGCTGAAAATGAAGAGCTCATTTTTCTTATATCATTGACTATTCGAGTTAGAGAGTTTTTTTCCGTGTATGCACTACAATGCCAACCCAACCGAAAAACAGCAAGACCAGCCGCAACAGTATGAAGTCGTTGTGAACTATTCGGAGCAATAAAGAGTAAGCATGGTTGACGGTCATTGTGAACTAGCTAAAAGTTCAAGTGGATTTATTTGGACACATTATCAGATCACCGTTTAGAGAAGAACTTTGTTTGATTTAGACGGTTTTGGGTGGCTTAAATAGGTTTTGGTTGGAATTATAAGATTTCCGCTGAAAAAATATATAGTGCAAAATGATGCACAATGCATCGTGCTACTTGTGATATAGCTATTTTGACTGTAGGTCTCTGCTGAAATTGTAAGGTTTTTTACCCGAAAAATTATATATTGCGGGATTAATAAGGTTCCGGCAAAAAACATATACATTGTTCAATTATGCAAAGTGCATCGTGCTACTTGTGCCATAGTTAGTTTGGCTGTAGAGGATATGGGGTCGGCTGAATTTGTAAGGTTTTTTGCCCCCGGAAATCATATTTTTCTGGATTTATTAGGGGTTCCGGCTGAAAAATTATATAGTGCACAATGATATCTTTCATTTTAACCAAAAAACGAAATTACTTTCCGAACAACCTAATATAATAGCTAAACTAATTACGCAAGACCTTTGGGTAGTAGTCCTTTCTTGGGATCTAGCATTATATCAGACATTAGAGCCACGCCATTACAGGATATTAAAACTTTACTTCCTTCCAGTTTACATGGATTCTGCGATGTAACTAAAAAGGCCTATGCAGCTGTCTACCGTCGTCTATTAAATGTCGGCCACAAAAATACAAGACATTCGACACTAACAAGAATTCTGATATACAAGAGCAATCAAATTCAGGACAATGTCATCATATAAGCACCAAGGAAAATCGAGCGGATTGTGCGTCTATATCTAGAGGGATTCAGCCAATACAGTTGAAAGAATATAGTTTATGGGGACGGGCCCGAAACGGCTCCATGACGGCTGACTCACGATTGGCCACAACCCAATCAAGTCAATGACGTCGTACTAGAAGTTCAGTATGATAGTTGCAAATGCTAAAATAGTTAATCCGTTTGTGCAACTACATAGTAGAAATATATTCGGACATCAACAAAATATTCCGCCTTAAAACAACGCGGCAATTTGACGCAAAACGGCGTAACGATAGGTTTGGAGCTGAGGCCAGCAAGAGAAGTATTATGCAGAATGAATCAGCATAAGGAGTTCAAGGAAAAAATTATTCATTTACAAAAACATGAGTCTGTAAGGCAGTGATTCTTAACAAGGGGACCGCGGCCCCCTAGGGGGTCCGTAAGAAGCTTGCAGGGGAGCCGCCAAAGCCTGCAAAACCTCCCCTAGAATACAGAAAAATAAAACTGATGTACAAGGCAAATGCACCAATCAACGACAGTACAAGAATCTCACTGACGCTCCGTTAAGATATTCCCCTCGGATGATTTCCCCATATAATACTTCGTAAAAACATAGTTATAACATGAACAACATTATAAAAGTCAAGCTTCAATGATTCCCTCATATTAATCATAAAAACCAAATAATTTCATTGCATCAAGTCCACGTTCTTGCGACTAACTTTTGATATAATTTCCAGCAGCTCCGGCTGCTATTATCGGCATCGCAAAGTTAGGGCGGCCGAAACAACGAAAACCCGATTTTCAACAAAAGGAAACCTCTATTTTTCGTTTCCCCCAGTAAACGCCAAGTGCTACAATATAAACAAACTATGTCCCGCCAATTCACAGCCAGGATACTAACCCTAGAAAATCAAACAAAAAACAACAAAACTAGACGACGACAAAAATAATTCAGGTGATAAGTAATATTAATACCAAAATTATTCAAAACTATTCTTCTGGAAATCCTCAATTTCAGGAAATTAGTCTGGCATTCAATACAGAAGGCGGGCCGATAACACTACACACTAAATAGCGTCGTCCCTGCTCGGCCACTTCCAGTTTTGACCACCCACTTGCATTGCCCCAATGTATGTTTCTTTTTCTTTTACTTCCAATACAGACCCAGGGATACACTCTCCCCTCGTATGCAACCACGACACAACCGCTAGGACATGTTTCTTAATTTCTTCCACACTCGATCCGCCATCTGTTTGTAAATTAGTTTTACGACCCTGATTCAAACTTCGTTTCATAAACCGCTCCGTTCCATTCTCTCATGCCTCCCTCAGTCCCTTCCGCCCCCCCCTCTCCACCTCCGGCCGGCGCCAATATTCCACACAATGCCACCCACTTATCTAAAGCAGTGGTCAGATAAACGTTACCATACGAAAAATAATCAAAGTTGCTCATACAAATGCACCCCTGTGGAAAAGCCTCAAGGCTACCCTAGCTCCCCCTGTGTATACCCTGCTTTTATAATTCCAGAAGCAACTGGATTAAAAAGTATTCCCTTTGCTCTGCTCCGAAATTTCACCAGTTGTGATCAAAACTGCGCAAGCCGAAGCACGAAAACAATGAGAAAACTAAACTCTGAGGAAAAAAGCGTAATCCCAGCTCTGCGTGAGGAAAATCCTTCTGCAAGACACATAGCAAATAAAGTGGGATGTAGTCACGTTTCGGTTTTGAAATTAATAAAAAAATCGCTATTACAAATACAACATAAAGAGCCGCGAGAACAGGAAAATCAAACAAAAAGACAACCCAGCGGACAGACAGAAAAATAAAAAACATGTGCCCGACAAACAGATTTTCTACTTCTAATGAACTAAGTAATGAGGTAAGAGAACATTTTGGAACAAATACCAGCACAAGAATAGCTCGTAGAAGATTGCAACAAATAGGCTTCAATGAGCGAAGGCCAAGGAAGAACCTGGGCCTGACAAAAAACATGCAAACTGCGCGGCTCGGCAATACCGGAATTGATCTGTAAATGACGGGAATAGAGCAACTTTCCCAGATGAGTCCAAAACCAGTACAAACCAATCGGATGGCATCACACACGTGCGCCGAAAGTAAAATGAAGATCTACACCAGGACACCATAATAACTCGAAACAAACTTCCAACAAGTTTTACGGTCTGGGGATGCATCAGCTACTATGGATGCAGAGAATGGGCGCCCATCAATGGAACACTAAACGCTAACGGGCATACATTGACATCTCAAAAAAAAATTGGATCCCTCAATTGAAAGGCCGCCCCTCGACAACCACCAATCCGACCCTCTAAGACGACTCCGCTCCGTGCCATCGAGCCAAAAAGGTAGTTATCCCTTTTTTAAATTTAGTGCATCATATTGGCAATCGAACTGCATTGCAATGGACGATGTATCCACGTCTACACTAAACCGGTGAATGAACATGTCCAACAAACAGGTATGGAAAAACTGAACTGGTCTGGGAACAGTCCCGATTTGAACCCGATAGAAAACTGTTGGGCAACTCTAACGAAGAGGGTCAATAGGAAAAAACCAAAAACCAAATTAGAATCAAAGCAAACACCAATTGAAGCTTGGGAAAACGAGACATCGGTGGTGCAAGAATCTTACAAACTCCATGCCCGATAGGATCCCAGCCGTCACCACAGCCCGGGGAAGGCACACCAAATATTAAAACACCTCTCAATGGTCACACTTGCAACTATTCGAAAGTTTTCAAAAATTGTCTTCATCTTTACTAACATTCATTGTAATGAATTACTTGATTGTGCTAACAAACAAATACCTTTAATTTTAACTCAAATAAACATTTCCAGTTCAACATCCCTCCCTTCCACAACTAGACTCCCTTCCACTCCAGTAACTCAGTATTCCGTCCATTATTACAGAAAACAGACTGAACAAATGGTTAAAAATTAAATTCTTTTTCGAAACATCAAAATTTTTTGGATGGCAAGATTCATCTGACCACCACTGCACTTCAACTCTCCCAAGTGCTCAAAAGAAAAAGATAATAAATAGATAAAACGACAAATAAGAGCAACCCGGTTGCACCGTTATGTTATTGCTCTGATCAGCAACACTTTCAATTGGCGCACTCACAACTACTGCACTGGATGCAATTTAGGATTTAGGAACATTGTTCAAATCAAAATCTTCGCAAAGACGAACCGAGCCATCACCATCCACAATGCAAATCAATACTTGATCCTCCAGCCACAAATCCACGCTTAGCGCCATTTCATTGTCAATCAATGATTGAACCTTGCCTGTGTCTCCGCCTGCGAAATCCACGTCCCCTTTCAAAACTCGCCAAAACAAAGAGACCCTTATCCTTTATCCCATCTCTCTCCTCACGACTCTCCTGACGATGATGATGATTAAGAGTACCTTATTCAAAGTATTGCTCATTTCTAGTTATACATCCCTCCCACCCCCCTGGCAATGAGAGGATGGCACGCCAAAAAGACTGTACTTTTTCTGAGGCAAACCTAAGTTATCGAGCCACCCTCGCAGAAAGCAAAGTGCTCCTCAGCAAGTCCGTGTCTCATCGATGCAAACAAGTGACAATCGGACGGAAAGAAGTCTGGCAAGGAAGCCGCATGTAAAAGTAGCTCCCAACCATCAGGCTCCAAGGCTTCCATGACCGGTTCCGCCCTGTGTGACGGTGCACTATCATGCGAAGCAAAATCACTTTGTGCCGTCTTCCATCATATTCCGGTCGCTCTTCGAGCAAAGGTCGATTCAAATTGATCACCTGTTGTTGGAGCCTTCAACATTTACGGTTTCATGAGGTTTCAGCTGCTCAAAACAAATAACACTCCTCTGATTCCACCAAACACAGAGCACCGTCCTCCGTTCGAAGCGATCCGGCTGCCATCCATGTCGATGGTTGTCCCAGATCAACCCAAGACACCTTGCACTTTGGACTCTCAAAATAGATCTATTTTTCATCGCCAGTCACAATTCGATGGAGAAACAACTCTCTTTTGCATCTGGCGAGCAACATTTCGAAAGTGGTCCTTCCATCCTCCTCCGGCACCTCATTCAGCCTATGAGGAACGCACCTTCCCAGCTTTGAAATCTTTCACACGGCTTCCAAACGTATGGAGACGGCCCCTCGTGACACATTCAATTGAACCGCGAGCCGCCCTTGCGCCACCCGCATCCAACAACGCTTGCAATTCACCGCATTCAAACCCCCAGGTGGTCCTCCACGCTCCTCGCTTCTCACTTCAAAATCACCACCCTTGACTTCACTAAACCAAGAGCACGCTCAACCGTAAGCTTTGACAAACATTCGATGTGACTCTGCAGCAGCCCCCCTCAAATGATAACAAAAAATCAGTGATGTCCCCAAACAGCAATATGTAGGCAAACAACTCGACACCCTTAACGCGCAAAATCATGCGTTACTGCATGAAACTTGTTAGGCTACAAATTGGATGCTGTGGACAGATGTCAAAAGAAAACAATGGCACCGATGACGTGGCATGTCGAAAGGTTCACTGACAGGTGCCGTCACCCACTGGCAAACTTCATACTTCCTCAACCTGGTACTATAGATAACTTAACAAATACAAACCATTACCACAAAAATGGGGGCCACAAAAAAATTACAAATCATTTGGTGGGCCGCGAGTAAGAAAAGGTTAAGAACCACTGCTGCAAGGGGTCGCATCGCAGACAGCTCCTTACATTTCGAGCCGCTGATAGCTGATGCACACGTATGGACATTACATGGCGGGAGCCAGCTAACTCTAGCTCTTCTTAGAAGAAGGTATACTAGACCACAAACGGCAGAAGTAGAATCCGGGCAAAAATAAATAATTGTTGATCTATTCAAGTCATTTGTAAAGGAAGAGGCACGAAGTCCTACATGTATGTTTTTCAACTAAAGCTGGATATCTCGAGATTGTGAGAGATTTAACTGCAATATTCTCTCGAGCATTCAGAGCTCGATCAATACTCGACAATGAAAAGCGTGCATGTTGGCTAATAATGGCACGAGATGGCATTTTATACCCCATCAGCAGAATACAAAACAATGAAGTAGAACTTAAGGCGAATAATCAGGGAAAGCACACTAACATACGAAGAACTTTCAACAGTAATTTATCAAATTGAGGCATGCCTCCGTTTCAGGCCACTGATAACTATATCGGCAGAGCCGTCTGAAATAGTCCTAACACCAGGTCACTTCTTAATAGGCTATTCACTACTCGGCGTTCTAGAACCAGATTTGTTGCATGAAAATGTGACTTTAGGACAGCGTTGGAAATTATTACAAAGGATGGTTTAACAATTTTAGAAATGATGACCGACCGACTACCTACCAAGCCTCTAACAGCGGGTAAAATGGAATTGCAAACAACTAGAAGTTAAACTAGATAACATTGTTCGGCTAAAGACCACAATGTACACCGAATAAGTGGTCCCTTGGGCAAATTGTCGTATTACATCGCTGACACATGCTCAGTAATAACCAACCAACTACAAAATGTCTTAGCAGACATTAATCAGAAAAATGTGTTACTCCACCACGGAAGCAATTTTAGGCGAAAAAGAGGTGCTATCAATATATAGTGGGAAATAAAGCAAGCAAGCTATTTGGGGTAATAGACAATCGTGATATGGAACATTATGAGCAGGAAATAGAATCACGCGTATATGGTAAAGCTATTAAAAATCAGAGGTCTATTGCCGACCCTCAGCCTAACTAAAGAAAAACGAGGCAGAAATGATTCAGCATTGGTAGATATTTAACCAACAAGTAAGTGAACATCTGAACGATCTGAATAACAGATTCACGACTATAGCAACTCAAGCTTTGATATCAATGTTTTTTTTAAGTGAAGCAATTCTAGACACTCACAATAAGGTAGTTAGTATTGCCATTCTAACACCACCACAGTTGCACAGGAAATCAACAAATACAACAGCACCCACCTCCAGATGTAGTTCTACCAGGATATCAGGACCCTGATCAAATAATAGCCTTATATCAACTGATGTTTTGCAATGGACGTCTGAATGCAGAATATTTATTTAGAGATAAAGCTACCCCTATTAAACAAGGAAAAATATCAATTGTTTAAACCTTTACTTTCCCAACATCAAGTGCTACCTTCATCCAACCTTCATACAAATGAATATGAAGCTATCTATATCTGCATACTTCAGCATTTCACGACAGCGAAAAAACGACAGACAGATTGCAAACCAACTGGATCAAACTTAGGAACAGTAACTGGTTGTTCTCATTGCAAGATGCAAGAGTTTGTGTCAAATTACACTCAAAGAAGAATGCACATCCATCAAAAGCAGAGCGGATTACCTACCTACCAGCAGTCAATCAATCGACTAATAGGACGACCTCCTATACGATCGACATCCAGGTTGATTTTGTTTGCCCGCCATTTTGTGTTGGATACCATTTGTCAGTTCGCATTTGACAGTCGTAGAGAGTGGTCGATAACAATTTATTACGGAGCACTTTGCAGCGCAACAGCGTGTTAAAATTTTGAAAACATTTTGTCAGGTGCGCAAACAAATTTCCGGGTTTCACACATAGATGGTGCTAGCGACACATCTAGTTGTCATTTATGTCAGAAGTTGTGTTTTGTTCATAGCGTGGACAGTTGTTAACGATAACGAGTTGTAATACCAGCACGGATGACAAACATAATTTACGGGAATGATTGCTTTTCTGTTTCAACTTGAAATTAATGCAGCTGAAGCACGTCATTTGCATGAGGGGGCCTACGGCGAATCTGCACCATTGAAAATTACCTGTGAAGATTGGTTTAAACGCTTCAGGAGTTGCGAATCCCAAACACAAAAATTCGTAGCTTTCACTTAGCGTAGCATCAGCATCGATGGCACGGCCAAATCGCTTCAGAAAGAAGACAATACCCTGCGGTTGGTGGGACGAGAAGGGAATCGTGTACTATGAGCTCGTTAGTTTCGAAGAAGTGCAAAATTGGTTGGATGAATGATTTCGAGGTCGTTTTATTGTTGTAGTATTGCCAGAGAGATGGCAAAAATGTGTAGATAGCGAAGGACAATACTTTGAATAAACCATTTTTTATATTTTTATATTTCTATTGAAATTTTCCATTTTTAAAAACAACCCGAAAATTTAGTTGTGCACTTAGTATTTAAACAATTGTTCAACTGTGAAAACGTGGAGAAAATTACGAGACTTTTTTTTGTTAATCATGTCAACCGTTCAGCGTGTAGATATACTAAAGACTGGGCGACATTTAAGCCAACGTACACCAGAAAATATTAATACAGCGAGGCAAAGTGTTGCTGAATGTCCAGGTACCTCTTATCGCACCGGATATGGGAATGTCTCCTCCAAGAGTTGCGAAAATACTTCGTTTTCCATGCACTTAACTACATCTATAGCGAGAATTTTGGTCCTTGTAATTTTAGTTTACTGGTTTTACCTCCTTCAAAACTTTGCAACTATTTACGAGATCCTTAACGTCAAAATATGTAAGATCAAATGTTGGAGTAAAAATAATTTCCATTTAGGTAGATCTGTTGCCGAAAGAGAGAGATTTTGATTTAACGTTTTCACCAGAATTTTGAGAGCAGATATACAAATTTTGGAGAAATAACTTGAAATATTCTGAAGATTTAAAAGGCAAAGATTCAAGATTAATACTGAAACAACAGTCCTGACGTACAAATTCCTCGATAAATGCTCTAGATGGAAAGCTTGAAGCTTCAAATTCCCAAGTGCCAACCTGCCTGTGACCTGAGCTTCTTTTGGCTCATGCTTTTGGCCCATTTGAACGGATAATCCTCAATATATGCCTGAAACTTCTTCAGGCTCAACACAGCGGCAAAACATTATAGTTCCGTGATTGAATATTACGCTGTGCGGCGTTAAGTTTCTGGACTGGGACATATATGCCATTAGGTGATCCTCACAATCATCTCCTACAAAAAGGCTATACAAAAAGACAAAGACGCATCAATTAATAACTATAAATGTAGTGATCTAAGCCCTCCATTCGATGTAAGCGTACTATTACCTATTAGCATTTTGACGAGCTACGATCTACGGTAGCTCTTTCCATGTGCCGGAAAAATGCAAATTGTGTATAAATTTTTACTTAAGAATTGTTTTATGAATTATTTCAGACTGGTAAAAATTGCGTAAAAATAACGCGAGGATGTGAGGACGCTCAGTCGAAAATACTGATGTTGCGACTTGCGAGACAGATCGTCACAGAAAACCCGGAGACACCAACGAAAACACGATCTGCCCAGTCGCAGTTAGCTAACCCCACTCTTTGGTGGATTTTAAAAGAGGGCGGCGCTTGGAATACGCTAGAGCAGTTTTAAATAACGTTGAGAATGATGAAAACTTTGTTGCAAATTTAATGATGACAAATGAAATGCATTTCCACTTAAGCGAATTCGTAAATAAACAAACCTGTAGATTTTGGACATCATAAAATCCAAAAAATCTTTTCATCAAAAGCCATTACACCCAATTGGTGGAGAACGTTATAAAGCAATGCTCTAAAAAATTTTAATACCGCAATTATCACCAAACGCTTGTACTCGTACTTTTAGCAAGATGGTGCAGCAGCCCATACATTTCCACATTGGATAATTTGCAAAGATGACCAGCAAGATCGCCTAATTTGAAGGCCGCAGACTTTTCCTGTGGGGGCTATCTCAAGGAAAAAGTGTATGTGAATAAGCCTCAAACCTTGCAGGTGAAGCAACTAAAGGAAAATATTCATGAAGAAATTGGTCTTATTCTGGAAATATACTCCACTAAGTTATGGGAAATGCTTCCCTGTATCATGGAGACTTAAAAATTTAAATTATTGAAAATGTCTTTTGATTTATTTGAAAGAATATTTTATGGCACTAAGTATGGAATATAACGTCTTTCAAATGTCCGCCGCGACTTTGCTTGATGGCACGTATTCGGGAGGTCCAATTTCCGATGACTTATTTATTCAATTATTTATTTATTTATTCAAAAAAAAAAAAAAATATAACGAATTTTGTGCCGAAAAAACGGCAGAAGCAAATTCGCGTAATACATAAAAATACAACATAATCCTAATATTTACAAAATTAAATGATTAAAATGAGAATAAAATGTGATAAAAGCTTACAATAAAATGACTAAGATACTAATACTATTACTACCATTACCATTACTACTACTTTTACTACTAAATTTCAACTTTATAATATGTGACTAAATACATCAAGTTTTATGTAATAACCCTGAATAAATAGGAGATATCAACAGTTTCAAATAGCCATTGTTTAACTCTAGGTAAAAAGGACTTCAAATGAATGTCCTTCCTAATGTAAATTGGTAGCGCATTAAAAAAGGTTGGTGCAGCGACCAGAATAGAGCGTCGGAAGTGGTCATTGAAGAATCTTGGGATGTTACAAAGAAATTGATGGTTACCGCGAAAATTGTAACGAAAATCGCTTCTCATTATTTGTTGACCACTTCGATTAAAAAAAACTCTCAATACCTTATAAACATACAAATGTTTCAACGGCAAAATATTCGTCGTAAAGAATAAATTCCATGATGGTTCAGTTCTTGGTTTCTTTAGATATATTCTCAAAATCATTTTCTGTAGAACATATAAAGGATACGAAGTTGCAGCATAACAACCACCCCAGCACGACAATCCATATTCCAATTTAGCCATAACTAGCGCACGGTAAGCTATTTTTAGAACCGACGGAGGACAATAATCACGAAGAAGGTAGAAAATTCTAGCAGTTGATGACAGATACTGGTGGACTGAATTAACATGCGTTTTCCAATTAAGGCAAGTATCCAAGTGAACACCAAGATATTTAAACGAGTCAACTTGTTCGATATCAAAGCACTCAGAGTGGCAACCACTAGACGCACAATCATACCTGCTGTGATTAGTCACCCGCAGCAAAATAGACGTATTAAAGCTACCAGACAATTTAAACAACATGAATTTAGTTTTCCGGCTTAAGATCAGGCGATGTTTGTCGAACCATGAGAGTAAAACTTTTAAATCAGAATTGATCATCGAAATAACGTTGCTGGGAGAATTCCCACAGTAAGCCAGAGCAATGTCATCAGCAAACCCGGTTGAATAACCATGAAGATTCAATTTAAATACGGAGTTTGTATAAATGAGAAACAGCAGAGGGCCTAATACTGAACCCTGGGGAACACCAACGTCAATAAATTTCGGATCGCTTAAATTATCATTTATCTTAACTCTCACCGATCTACCATCTAAATACGATGCTAACCACTTATTTGCCACTCCTCTAAACCCTATATCATACATAATAGATAGCAGAAGCTTGTGATCAACCATATCAAAGGCTTTAGCTGTATCAATAAATAAAGCACCGCAGCTATTACCTTTATTTAAACCAGTGTTGATTGTATTTAGAAAATCTAACAAGGCCGATTCGGTACTCATACCATGACGAAAACCATGTTGATGGATACTCAGCACACCCGTTTTATCTAAAAAATTGGAAACCCTATTTTTAACTACCTTTTCAAGAACTTTTAGGATTACTGGCTGCAAGGCAATAGGTCTATAATTACCTTTATCAAGGCGATTACCATTCTTGAAAAGGGGAATTATAGTTGCTGTTTTCAGTCGATCGGGTACAACTCCCAACTCAAAGGAAAGGTTAAAAATGTGTGCAAGAACGGGACTAATATGCCCAGCAATGACTTTTAATATATAATTACTCAGGCCAACATTATCAATTGAGTATTTAGGTTCTAAAGCACAAATGATTGAAAAAACTTCATAACTAGATACTGGGGTCATAAAAAACGTTGTCGGACCGAAACTTTGTTGCATAAAACTGGCTGAATTTGTTTGATGGCGTTCGTTATGTTGACTTTGAGGGAATCAATCGTTTGAGATTTATTCATATAGACCTGCGATTTAAGATAAGACCAAAGGTCAAGAATTCGATCATTGTGCACGACTTTTCGTCGCGTTCTTGTATCCGATACACGTCGTCGCTGATCTTTTTGATAATTTTATATGAACTTTTCTAATCTCGTTGTGCATCATGAAATCTGCTTTTCCGCTTTCTGGAATTCAGTCATAGTAAGTCACCTCGTCAAAAATCGGCGAATCTCTCCCACTCTGATCGTGTTGCACTTCTCATTTTTTTTCTGGCGTTCTTGCTTTTGGTTTCTACTGCGGATCGATCTTTATTCATTCGCCGTCGTTGTTGTTAGTTTTGCGGTATCTTGCTGCTTGACAAATTGATCATTTCTCGCCTTTCTGGACGCTTTCTGCTATTGCATATCCCCTTCTCAACACCAATGTGTGCCACTTTTGCACGACTCTCCTTCACAGCCTTCTGGACCGCTCTCTCTTTAGAAATCAACTTCACTGCTGCCTACGTTTGCCTCTGAGCATGGTTGTTTCTTGAACCCTCTGTGGTTTTCTTTATTCCCGGTGACAATTCCTCTCTTTTCACGTTGCGTACACTCTCGTGACTTAAAGTCCCGCATCTTAAGAATCTTGGACTTTTGACCTGGTTTTCACCTGACACACCACTAGACTGTTGTAATTTTATGTGACTCCAATACATTTGTTTCTCGAATTCCAGCTTGTGCAGCTTTATTGTGTCTGTGACCACACTTGCTCTAGTGGGAACGCCAATACTTCATTCATGGTTTTTCCTCTCATATTCGTTTTTAAATGAAGCTTTAGGTGGTCGTTCTTCACAGTACTGATAATTACGCGTTCGCCAATTTCGTTACTTCTCTCGCTAGGTCTTGCAGGCTTTCCACACATAGTTGCCACTTTTAGTTGCCTTCTCCTGAAGTTTGCGAGGTATGTGTTTCAAGATGGGTCTTCACTTGCTTGATTTTATTTTCAAACTCGTGCCTGATTTGTTCTTTAAATTCCGTGAGCTGCGCGTTCACTTTTTCCTCAAGGGACGTTATTTATCCTCTAAGCTCTTTAATTAGAAAATCTTGGGTATGTTGGATTTCGTCGAGATTTTCATTCTGGCTCTGCCGTTTACGTAGATCTGCAAGCTCACCACCTTACTCCTCTCGTAGTTCTGCCAACTGTGCACTTTGCTGATCGCCTCGCTGGTTGTTTTTTCACATTGCTGATCGAATTTTTAACTTTGCTGGTCTGATTTCTCACTGAATTTAACGTCAATTCCTTTTGATTGAAGCAAAAGGGTCTGCATCATGGCTCCCAAGTCCAAGACGGTTTTCTGTTGCTCGGGAGTAGGCGGTTGTACATATATGGTTGCTCTTTTTTCCTCCATCGCTCCCGATTGCTCATTTCTAACTTATTCTTCGCAAGGCTGGACATTCCGTTTGTTGTTTGGGGTAGCTGGAGGAATCCCCTGATGGTCCTGGACTTGGTGATGATTGCCGCAATCTTCGCCCTCCTGTTTCAGCATCATACAACAACAGCTCGTCGGTGTCCATATCATCCAGTTTAGGCTAAAATAAATTGTTCATGATCAGTCTGTAGCTCTCGCCGATGGTTATAATACCAGTTTTGGTTTGAAAGAAGTACGGACTGATGATTCCGCCAGACCAAAATTCGCGAAAAAAACAGTAACTTTCTCGCACAACTTTGCTTGTTAACATATCCATTCATCCAACAATGGGCCTCGTCGCTAAAGATGTTTTTTTTTTTGCGAAGCTTGAGTCGACCAACTGCTCCAGATTGAACAAAGAGAAATTTACTACCTCGGGTTTTCCCGTACGCTCTCACGGATGAAAGCCGATTATTTATCGAACCGGTTGACCCCAATTTTGTCACCAAACGTCAAATAGTTGACTCGGCAGGATGAATGTTGCATCAACAACATGGCTGCTGAAACCTACCAAATTTCGAGTGTCCCTATTGAAAGACACTTTTATATGCATTTTTAGCTTGCAGTCTACGAATAAATTGTCTATATGATTTACATTTTTTGCCGCTGTTATGATGATGCGTTAGCAATATTTTGAAATGTTTGTTTATAAAATTTAACTAACATCGGCAAAACGAATATAAATTAGAATCTCAAGTTACGGATATACACTGCTGCACAGCAAACGCGAAGCGATAAAATCGAAATTTGAAGTGCTGTTGAATTTTTTTTTTGTTTTTTTTTCAAATTTTGGCTATGATTTTTATAAGGACATTTTAGTAGTTTGCTGGTGGTAATAATTGATTTTATCTCAGTGACGATGATTTGAATGTATATGATATGAACTTCATATTTAGGATTTTTGTGCTGCTGCAACATACATAAAAAACTGTAAAATGTTAGCGAAAAATTGTTTACACCAATAAACTCAGTATACAAGTAGTATATAAAACAAACGAATCGCGTTTTCAATTTTCTATTTCACACTAGAATAAAATTGAAAATTTTATTACACACATGTACACGTACACCGTTAAATAAATTGAAAAAAAAAATGTATTTGCAGCTTTGTCGTCGCGATTTTATTATACAAAACAAATAATTTTTTATAATAATGTCGCAAGCACGACGACACTGAACTCTGAAAATTGTGGTAGAGTAGGTACTTGTGCTTTTCCTAAAATTCAATTGTTTTATTTTATTTTCCACAGCTTGATCATAATCGTTGGGTTTGGGTACAAACATACATAAAAATCTCTGTGTGTGTATGTGTATGTGTTTTTTTTTTGTGAGGAGCCTTATTTTGGAATTAATAAAATTATATTTTTGTAAAATTATTTATTTATTTTTATTGTTGTTGTTATTGTCAGTTCTATGTTTGTCTTAAAAGTATAGAATTAAATTAGACAAATTTAAAATTCATTTTTTTGCTATTCTCGTTTTAATAATAAAAAAATTTTATTATTTAATTTATTTAGAGCAAAGAGGGATTTGCTATATTTTGTCTTTGCGAATGTTTAAAAAAAAAAACAAGAGCAGGAGTAACAGCAGGCAGCAATATAGGCAGGCAGCAATATACCAAGAACACAACGTAATGTAGGTTGTGTGTTAAATTTTCTAGTAATAATTATAAAATGAATAAAATAATTTTTTATTAGATTCTAAAATATAGAGTTAGGTGTAGGGACAGGGAAAAGGGAGACGAAGGGTAGATTAGCTAGGCACACATTTTTTAAATATTTTCTTGTCTTGGGGAGGAAAAATTGAAAAACACAAATTGTTGTTGTCCTTGTTAATTCAAAATATGTATATAATAAAATTAGGAAAAAGGAAAATAAAAATTAAATATAACAAAGTTGTTGAATAAAAATGGTTTTTGTTCATTATTAATTTCTAATAAAAATTATTAATTTATGTACTTATAATTAACAAGAGTACGAAACATAAATAAAATTATTTTCCCTGTGCGTGCACACGAACACACGTCTATACCGTATATACACGTAACTGACGTAAAATAAATATTTAATTTGTTGATAAATTAATTATTTTATTTTTATTTTGATAAATATTGTGGATTTTAAAATATTTCGGTTTTTATTTTATTAATAAATTTTTTATTGAATTTAACGCACAGGAATAATATTTTTAAATATTTTACGAATGCGGCCAACAAAATGTGGGGATGGTCTAATGAGAAAAGTTTTGCTATTACCCAAAAAATAAAAAATAAAATATGTTCGCCTTTTTGGGGATTTTGTTTTTATCGAAATATTTTTAATGAATTGAATTTTTAATGAGGCGTTAAAAAATCGAATTTGTAAGATATTTTGAAATACACATTATGTCCGTTTCATGGAAGGTTCACGTAGGAAGGCAAATTACTATTGAAAACCGCCGGAATTGGATGAAGGTTGAAGCATCCAACCTCTAAAATATAACTAAGTATTACATTTATATAATTACGATACGACGAAGTAATTAAAATTAAATTTAGAAAAAAAATTGTGTATGAGTAAGGGGACACTGACCAAATAATTTGCTTGTTTAGCCGCCCATTACAATTTCAACACGAAAATTTTTTAAGAAGCACAAAATTTAATTCAAGGCCCAAAACTCATCCGCTGCTTCATATTATCCTTTTTAATACGTAGTTCTAGCATAATGTTGGCAGTTTAGAGAAAATGGTTTTGTAATCGGCGTTAAATGCTACTAATCATTGTCCCGAATCATTGAACCAAATATTAAGCTTTGGATTAAATTCTTTTATCATCTACCTTTTTCTTTCGGCATATCCTTTTTTCTTATAAATAAAATGGTTTATTTTTATTTTTAGCGACGATTATATTCTCCTTGCTCTTTGGATTGAAGGTTTTTTTTCTAATCATCCAAAAGCAATAAATTGCGTAATTTAAAAAAGGTAGATTTTCTTACATCCGTTCTTTAATTTTAGGATTTTCAAAGAAAATATTTAATAGATGGACTATCTAAACCTTTCTTTTACTCCCTTTATTTAAAATGTTTTCTGTGAAATCCGTTGTAGCAGTTATAATAAAAAAAAACTTAATTTGGATTAGGAGCAGTGCAATTTCGTGCTTGAGAAACCAGCCATTTTATCGTCCATGTTAAGGGCTAAATTTGTCAAATTTCGCAAAATTTTAATTCTTTAATTTCGGTTGTACCCTAGGACAGATGTTCATATTCGACAAACCTATCGAAGTTCATCCTCAAGTTCATTACCAAACTTAAGGACCTTAATTCAGAAGAAAACGCATCTCTAACTAAAGTTTGCGGAAACTTTTCGGAGGAGCAAGATCAAAACCAAATTACCGAAATGTTAGAACAAGGCATAATCCGACATAGCTTCCCACCTTGGCCATTCCCCATTTGAGTTCTTCCAAAGAAGAAAGATGCAAGCAGAAAAGCAAAATAGTGACTTGTAGTTGACTATCGAGAACTTAATGAGCAAGCGATTGAGGACCGATATTCTTTATCAAATAGCACAGATATTTTGGACAAGCTGGGAAAATGTCAATACATTACCACTCTCGATCTTGCAAGTGGATTTCATCACCCCAATGGGGCAGCAATTGCCTGTGTCACTTGATATTATTATTATTATGTACTCTAAGTCACTCCAAGATCACATAGAAAATTTAAAAAAGTTTCCAAACTATTGAAAAAACCAATCTTAAAATTCAGCTTAACAAACAAGTCGGAATTCCTGAAACGAGAGGTTGCATTTTTGAAACACATAATAACCCCAGAAGGCATTATTTTGGCCAAATATCACAAGGCCTTCCGAATTTATAAACGTAAATATGAAGTTTCGTTCCGATCAATCAATCCATCGGGATGTACAAGTGTCGAATTTTAGTACGTACTTTTCAAAATATTTTGCAAACATCAAAACGAACGCGTCATTCCGCATTTTGAAAGAACGATCTGGACCTATATTGTAGCAAATTTAATTTAGAATCCTTTTTCGCGTAAATGTTATACTTTTCAAAAAACAAAAAAGCTTTTACATCCGGGATCTTCGAGCTATCGAAAAAAATGTTAAATATGAAGTTTCATTCTGATCGGCCACACATTCTGGGCCGTAGAGAGAACACAAGCGTTTAATGTGCACGGACCCACGCAACGTGCCTCTTTCGTGACGCAGCAACGATTCACGGTTTGAAAATTTCGTGCTTCAAATTATTAGACAGTTAGTTTTCCAATTAGAACTGTTTGCTTCTAAATTTGTCATAGCAAAAGAAAATTTTTCATAACAGTTGCCTTTTCTATCATTAGTAATTATGATTCAAATTCGATTTACATAAAGTTTAATTTTATTTTATTTAAATAAATCTAACTCAAATATTATTACGTCAAGTATGATGAACAATTTTTTTTTACTATGATAAATTAGCATAAAAGCACAGTATATTTGAAAACTGGGCTCTAACATTTTGATTTTCAACAAAATACGGCTAATATTTTAATGAGTAGCATGTCAAACAATCAATCAAAATTAATGAATAGTGCATAAAAAAATTAACTTGCTATCCGGTTGCAAGTTATGAATGCGACCTCGGAAAAGGCGTGGCACAATTTACGTGCGTATTTCTACTTTAAAATCGCAACACATTTATAAATTTAACAAATATATGAATTGGCACGTCAAAATAAATCTAGTAACCATATTTCGTCTTGCAAAAAGATAATTTGCGAACATATAGAGGATGGGGTACATGCTCCTCGCAATTTTGTTGAAGCTACACGCTTGCTAAGGGCTATTTACATATAAAAATAAGAGAAAAGTCAAAAAAATTCTAAATAATCATGCTAGTTTCCCAATTTTGTAATTAAGAAATAAATTCTCAATTTGAGAAATAATTTCTCAATTTGAGAAATAATTTCTCCATTTGAGAAAAAATTCTCAAATTGAGAAATTATTTCTTAATTTCTGTTAACATGAACTGTTCCTGTACCTACATAAGTTTTAGAGATGTTTTAATTTTTTTTTTCTTATACTTAATACCAGTTTCTATTTTTCGTTTGAATGCTACATAAACTAATATTTTACAGGATTTTATCAATCAATTAGCGCTATTTAACCTATCCTCATTTATATATAAAGTTATTATGTAGAATTTTATATGATTTTTAACGAAGTGGCCGGACCAGTGGTGCAGGAGTTATAGCTTCGGCACTTGGAGAAGGAGGTACTGGGTTCGAATCTCATCAGAGGCAAATGCAAATCGAATTTTCATCATCGATTACAATCGGTAATGTGATAAACACAACTAAGGCCCTCTGATGAAGCAAGAATGTGGCAAGAATGCGTGGTATCACAATGGGCCAAAAATAGCTTAAGTGTCAACGACTGAAACCTAACCTAACGAAAAGAGGCAAGCATTAATTAGCTGCAGATTCAGCAACTTTTAATTAATTATGATTTTTTCAAATTCATAAAATTAAATTAGCTTTAAAAAATATTTGATCTTCAATCAATATTTGTGGTCATTTATATCTCTGTGTTCGAGCATATTTGAAGCATTTTTCACGGTATATGGTCAATATTGTCTCCAAATTAATAAACAAATATGTCCTAGATGTAGGATTTTAGTCTCAAATTTGCTTGATTATAAATTATTGAGGCTAGGAATCAGACAAAATAATTATTGTAATTAATTTCTTATTTAAAATTATTTATGAGATAGAACAAGAGTTCATTTACATTTATCAAGAGAACGATGCATGTCTTCATTCGAGTGTGCCTGAAGTTTCTTCTCGTAAATATAACTTTTCAAAATATTTTCAATAAAGTTAAAAGCTTTCACATCCGGGTTCTTCGAATAAAGTGAAAAAAAAAATCTTCAGTATGAAGTTTCACTCCGATCAGCTAAACCGTCTGGGACGTAAAGAGAACACAGAGATTTAGTTTGCACGGACCCACCCAACGTGCCTCTTTCGTGACACCAAAACAATTCTCGGTTTGAAGATTTCGTGCTTCAAAGGGAATATCTAGTACTTCAATGGCCGCTGCTCCGTATTTTGTTGAGAATTAAAATATTAGATTGTCAGTTTTCGAATTAGAACTGTTTGTTTCTAAATTTGTCATAGCAACTGAATTTTTTTCATCATAGTTGTCTTTTTTATCAGTAGTAATTATAATTTAAATCCGATTTATATAACGCTTAAATTTTTAATATTTATGTAAAGCTAACTCGAATATTATTACATCAAGTATGATGAACACTGTATAATCGAAAACTGGCCTCTAACATTTTGGATTCTCTACAACTTTGGGCTAATATTTTAATGACCAGAATGTCAAACATTCAATCAAAGTTAATAAATAGTGCACAAAAACATGAACTTGCTTTCCTCTATGCGATTTCAAGTTATCTATAAGGCTGCGACCTCGGGAAATGCGTGGCACACTTTTCGTGTATTTCTACTTTAAAATCGCAAAACATTTATCAATTTAAAAAATATGTGAATTAGTACGTCAAAATAAATCTAGTAACCCCTTTTTGGGTTACAAATAGATAATTGGCGACCATATAGAGGATGGGGTATATCCTCAACTCAAATTTGTTGAAGCAACCCGATTGCTATGGTCTATTTACATACAAAATGAGGGAAAAGTCAAAAAATATCTAAATAATGCAGCTAGTTTCCCATTTTTGTAATTAAGAAATAAATTCTCAATTTGAGAAATAATTTCTCAATTTGAGAAATAATTTCTCCATTTGAGAAAAAATTCTCAATTTAAGAAATAATTTTTTAATTTCCGTTAACATAAATATTTGATGTAGGATTTTGCACCTAAACAAGTTTTAATTTTTTTTGTCGTTTACTTAATATCTGTTGCTATTTTTCGTTTGAATGATATAATTAATTATTTTTTCATATTCACAAAATCAAATGTGATGGTCATTTATATCTCTGTGTTTGAGTATATTTGAAGCATTTTTCAGGATATATGGTCTGTATTTTCTCCAAATTGATGAAGAAATATGTCATAGAGGTGGGATTTTAATCTTAAATTGTAGCTCACAACTAATGTAGTATTCACAGTTTTTTAATGGTCACATTAAATTCTTATTTAAAACTATTTATGAGGTAGAACAAGAGTTCATTCGCGTTTATCAAGAAAACGATGGATGGCTTCATTCGAGGCTGCCTAACGTTAAAATAAAAACTCGCAATATTATAGCGATATGTATCGATATATGTATAGCAATTTTGATATAGGTATAAAAAGTTCACTTCTAACGAGTGTTGTGGTAAATACGTTTTGTTGTGTGTTAACTAAAAAAATAAAAATCCTATTCCAATGGTATTTATATGCCGGTGTACACAAAATAACATAGAAAACTGCCTAAATAATTTTACCAAATTCTTAAATTGTACATAAAGGTCCAGTCAAACTTGAAAAAGAGTACTCTGAGCTACTTGAGCATATATACTAAAACCAGTATAAACCGTTGGTATCCAATTCGGATTGTGCCTAATAGAAGAATGTACTACCAATATATTCATAATATAGCGCTGTCTGAGACTGCCAATGCCCCGTGATGCACAAGAAAAGACAAACAACATAAGGACTTACAGATGGAATACGTCATAGAAGAAATACAGTAAATACGTCCACCTTGGAATTGAGAGGACTTCAAAAGAAAAACAAAGACATTAACATAACAGGTGTAACCAATATGGTTCTTGGTCAACCGAGAAACTTATTTACTAAGCTTACAAAAATCTTTATTATTTTTGTGATCTGATGACATACTTAGGTTACCCTTATCATTTTGTATGCTTCGTATACATATATTTATACACACTCTAAATCAATTTAATAAATTCTTATAACATTTATATTTATTACATTATTTTTTTATAGAATGACATTTCGTACCCGAAAACATATTTTAAAAATTATGCCTAATTGGTTTAAATTGAGCATAAAAGCTTAACAGAAAAAAATCCATTGAACATTTTTCTTCATTTTTTTTTTGAAATTGCTATTTCGATTAGTTTTTTTTTTAAGGTAATTTTTCAAAGGAACATAAATTATATTTTCCAGAACATGAAAAAAATCAACAAAAATTCAATTTTTAAGATAAAATTTTCTTTTCTGGTTTTACAAACAATTTGAACAATTTTGCCAGTGAGGTTACTTACACAAAAAATCGACAAAAATTACTCGAAAAAAAAAATATAATATTTGGTTGTTGGTGCTGCGGGGCTCTTTTACTTTATGTTAAAAGCATTCCATCATTAAATTTCAATTTGGAAATACAAACAATAAAAATATATTTTATGTTATTATGCATTAAGTACTTAGTATGTACAGCATATACAGTACCATGGTAACTTAATAATGTACGAGATATTAGACAAACAAAAAAATTACTCGTAAATGATAATAAAGTACGGGTGTAATGCACTTTGTTGTACCAGCATAGCTTTTTGTGCAACAAACCAAATATGTAACCAAGATATTTTTTTATAAACTATTCACCATTAAATATTCGAGATAAAAAAAATATTTACAAATATGTAGAAATTATTTTGAGATTAACTTTGTAAAAGGGCATAAGGTATTTTCGGGATAAAATGATGATGATGATTCCATTATTGTATAGGTAAATTATCCTTAATTTAATAATATAAACAAAATCCTATTATCCTTTTTTTTTTGTATGGATGTGTATAGTGTTTTGCTTTAAATAAATTTATTTTAGATTTGCCGCCCTAAATTTCGCCCACAACGACACACACGCACGCACAGCACAATATTGGTGAAAAACAACTTCTTATCTCTCCTAAATTTATCATTGTTGTTTTTATACTTTTCCTGCTGTATACGTATTATACACACAGAGCTATTCGTAGATATAGGTAATATAGAGTGAATCGGAACAAAAGTGATATTAATAATGATAAAGTGAAAATTACAAAGTTAATAACGAAACTAACAACCATTAGAAATGAAGCAGTAAATTTAGTTGGGATAATCGTTTAATATAATTGAGTGTTTAATAAGGGTGTTCGGTACACAGAACAACAACAACGAAACAGCAAAAATATCCAAAGTCGACAAAGATTTATAGTCCACGAACATTTGTTTACACAAAATACAAACGAAACTTTTCCGTATTTTCCGTTAAAAATCGTGATAACAGATAATGGAGAAATATTATTATTTGTAATTTATATTGCGTTTTTTATTTTTTTATTATCTGGTATACGCTCGAAGGAAGCATGAAGGGTAATGGCGGTATACAATACGAGTTTATATACAACGAAGCCTAATCTTTGAATTTATATTAACTCGAAACAAAACAAGATAAAAATGCCATAGAGACCGGGCAATAATCCATAATGATCTAAGATTGCACGTTTTGCAATTTCTCATTAACCGTAATCAACAAATTTATAAGTGAAGGGTAATTTATAAAATGTATAAAAATATTTTTGCTAATCTGGTGTAAAACACCAATTTTTAATCGTGAAGTAAAAAATTTGAACGGGATGTCTCACATATTATACCACTTAATAAAAATTTCAGACCAATACAAGAATAACCATTAGTAAAACCATTTCTAATGTACTAATTTTTTTGTTTTTTATTTTGTTTTATTCTAACACCCATTGAAGTTGATGAATTTTAAGAAATTATAAAAAAACGCGCAAAATAAATCGCCGACAAATCGCGATATTAAAATCTATATGAGCAGCATAATGTGGCATTAGCTACTTCGCCGGCCAAGCGTGTGTCGATAGTTTTGGTATTGCTGCAGAAAATGCTGCAGCTGATTATGAATCTTTATTGATTGCGCAGATAAACTCAATTAGTAATTCAATACCAATTGATCAAACATAAATTTGAAGCAGAAGCTACATTAGGCACGATAAAGGTACTTGGCACGTACCAAGTACCTTTATCGTGCCTAATGTAATTTTGGTTCGTACAAATACAAGTTCTCTTGATATAACGGTTGCATGGCTAAAATTCTCATAATTTAAAAGTAACAAATTTATTTTTTGTATTTAACGTGATTTTTAATGAATTTTGGGTTGAGCTAACTTCACCAATTACTATTTTGGGCTAACTTCACACAAGAGCAAATAAGGTTTTTATTGATTAGTGTTGCCTAATGATTTTTTTTATTTTCTGGGATAGAGTAGTTCACATACGTGACAAAATTCTGAAAATTTCATAGCTATCTGTGAAAACAATGAGAATGCCACAAAATCTCAACTAGTATTCTTTTGAATTCCAAAAACCTATTTTAACAATATTTATATATTATGGCTGTATGGTACTCAAATTGTCAAAAATGATGTTTAGTTAAAATAAATTGTTGTCCATAAAATATTACCAATTGACCTTACTATTTCTTTAGGATGGATTTGGATGTATAACTGATGGATTAATACATAATTATCCAAAGAAAATGTTTAGTTTCTCTATGGTTAGGTTTCAAAATTTATTGATTTTTTTGAAACGTACAACTCAATTTTCCCAAAGTTCAAGGTGTTAATGAACATAAAAACAAATATTAAATACATGATTGTCAAGATAAGTTTTGAAATGACGTAGAAAATGTAAAATTCAGTATAAAAATGTTAAAAATTTAATTTACGACTTTACGCCGAATGACGATTATTGTAGGTAAATAACTTTAGGTGGCAAATCACGAAATTAAAATTGTGTCCTAGATAAGTGGTTATTAATTTATTATAACATGCAACGTTTAGATCAGAAATTATGAAAAACAAAAAATTTATTAACCCTTAAGGATCGTTTTTTCTTTTCAAATAAATCCACCAAAAAAATCAAAATATATTTGTTCTCTAGGACCTACGTCCATGCTTTTAGGTTTACCAGAAATTTAATTAGACAGAATTAAATGAGAAGTGGAAAGTAGCCGGTCCTGGGTCATCCCAAATCCCAAAATGACGTCATAGGTGACGCCATTTTGGGATTGGAATGCTCGATCTCCAGCTCCGGCTGCAGATTCTGGGTCATCCCAAATCCCAAAATCACGTCATAAACGACTACGTCACCTATGACGTCATTTTGAGATTGGGATGTTCCCGCTCCGGCTGCCGATTCTAGGTCATCCCAAATCCCAAAATGTGATGACGTAGTCGGTTATGAGTCAAAAGCATACATTTAGGGACTAAAGTATGACGTAGCTGCAGAGGCCTAAAAGCATATATTTAGGGGCAATAGCAATTGAAAAGCAAACACTTAGGAGGAAATTCGCCTAGTTTACCGATAGGAGATATATATTATTATAATTTGTCGTAGACGCTGTTTTATGACAAGAACAATCAATGGAATGTCGTAGTATTATTTTATACGATGACAAACAGAAATAATTACTTTAAAACATCACGTTTTATATGACGTCATGATGCACAAAAAGTATGCCATTCAATCATCTACGACTACGTCATATACTTTATTACTCTTAAATTTACACTTTTTTCGACAAGATCTCTCGCCTAAATGTCTGTTTTCCAATCTCGATGCCCCTACATTTTAATTTTTCAATCATGTACGACTACGTCATTTTCTTTCTCCTAAATGAATGGTTTATTTCTCCTATAGGTTAACGAGGCGGATCTCCTCCTAAATGCATGCTTTCAATCTTGTTTGCCCCAAAATGTATGCTTTGACGACATAAACGACTCCGTCATCACATTTTGTGCTTTGGGATGATCCAGAATCGGCAGCAGAAGCTGGAGCATCCCAATCCCAAAATGACGTCATAGGTAACGTAGTCATTTATGACGTCTATTTGGGATTTGGGATGACCCAGAATTGACAGCCAGAGCTGCAGCATTCCAATCCCAAAATGACGTCATAAACGACAACGACCAATATGACGTCATTTTGTGATTTGGGATGACCCAGAATCGGCAGCCGGAGCTGGAACATCCCAATCCCAAAATGACGTCATAAACGACTATGTCACATATGACGTCATTTTAGGATTTGGGATGATCCAGGACCGGCTACTTTCCACTACTCATTTAATTCTGTCTAATTAAATTTCTGGTAAACCTGAAAGCATGGACGTAGGTCGTAGAGAATAAATATATTATTTTTAGTTAATTTAATATATTAATATTGTTTATTGTTAATTAAATTTGTTTTGAGCAAATACATAATGGAACGTGTAACATGTGACCGCCCGAGCTATCTCGAGGATAGTCTTTTTGGACTTTTTGTATAATTACATATGTTAAGGGTTCAATTAATTTTGCACAAATAGACAATATAAGTAAAGTTTTGTAAGCAAATTATACAAAACATTGGTACTCACATTTATTAAAGAAACAAACCATTGCGTACATTTTAGAGCCATTTAAATATCGATTCTAAAACCGAAATTTGTTTTCTCAGTACCATACAGCCTTAAGTTTATTCTTATCGCATACCAATACTGTAATATTTAAAATAATTCAAATTTTTTTGTAAGTTTTGGAAGATACTACTACTCTAACTGATATTTCCTTTTTATGATGTGAAATGTTTTGGTACTTTTGTTATAAAAAATATTGGGCGTAAGATGAACATTTTTTAAAAAACTTTCTTTATAGAATTGTGTATCTATCATTTTTAGGAGGTGCAAAATTACGGAAAAATCGCCACATATTTCGGGAAAATTTTAGTTTTTCCAAAAAAAATTTTTTTTCATTAAAAAATTAAAATTTTTTATCTTAATTTTAATTATAAAAATTTGAATTACACTATCGTAAAACAGGTAAAAATTACATTTGCGTTATTTTAATTCGTCTTATACATTAGAGAAAACGGGCTGCCGTACGTATGTGAAGTTGGTCCGAAAACCATACCGAAAAACTTAAATATATGTGTGTTTCTCCGCTAGATTCATTAAAAGCCCCTTCAGCCCGAAAAATAAAAATATGAAGAAAATCAAATTCCATCCCGAGAAAATAAGAACAATGCCACATACACGAAACAAATTGTATGTGTAAAATTTATTACAAGAACAGTTTACCACACAATAAATTAAGAAATTTAAAAAACAATTCCCTCAAATAAAATTAACCGAATTTTTTTACCACCATAATATTCCAGTTCTCAGAGGTTGGCAGATATAACTGTATATGTTGAATTAATGAGCTGAGCATTAGCACTAAGCACACAAATACCCATTACCTTACAATGGAGATAGGGGTCTCCTCAGCTTATTTAATATTCGCTTCTGATAGATTTTTCCGTTCACAGTTGTGGTTGATACGAATGGTACTGTTGGATTTCTTGATCAATACGAAGGTGAGGTTACTTGTATCACTTTGCATGTTAAAGCCCTCTTATCAAGTTATAGACGTTTAAAAAGGAGCCTTCCAATACAGCACCTTGCATTAAAGAAACTTCAATATCTTAAGAAATAATCATTTTTATTTTCAAGTATTCATGACAACGCTGTTAACCGAAATCCGAAATATCTTCCAACAAGATAATGCAGCAATTCACACGTCAAAGGACACGTAAAAATGGTTTAACGAAAAAAACATTGAGTTGATGGACTGGTCCAGCCAGCTTGCAACTCACACCTAATCATTATTGAAAATTTATGGGGCATCCTTTCCCGAAAAGTATGTAAGAATGGGACACAGATGCAATCAGTAATTGAATTAAAAATAAGGTACGGGAATAGGTTTTTCGAGATAATTAGGAACCAACTTGGACACATAAAGTATTAAAAAATAAAAAAGGTCAACAGTCCAGTTTACTTTCTAATAATTCTAATGGCCTTTGAGGCTATTGAAGTTAATTCAATTTCACACATTTTAATATGTTTTAATTAAATGAAATTAATACTGTTTGCTATTATTGTTACACTTAAAATAATTGAAATAAATTTAATACATTTTTTTTTTAAACTCTTTTATCATTTTTTTTTTAACGGTGTGAGGCTAACTTAATTTCGCTCACTGTATACTACCAGAAAGAAACGTCAGCTGGAGAAGAATCAGCTGGGGAGACCCCTTATCCCCATCTAAATTCCGATATCTAATCTAACAGAAGCAAATATGAAATCAGCTAAGGAGACACCTTATTCCCATTGTAAGGGTAATTGTGTGCTTAACGACGATTGTCAGTACATTAATTCGATATATACAGTTACAATATATCTGCCAACTTCCGTGAACTGGAATATTACGGTGGTAAAAAAATATCATTCAATTTTATTTGAAGGAAAGGTTTTTTAAATTTCTTACACCCCTATTCTCTTAGTCGTGTGAACTGTCGTTTCTTACGACAATCATTTTTTAATATTCTCATAGTCGATTGAAGCGACTATCATTTATTGCAGAGACAAGAATGGTATTCCGATAGTCGTTTAAAAAGTTACATGTCACCTGAGGTGATATTTGTATTCGTGCGAATTTTTTAGACGATACAAGCATGGTAAGTAACAATATGTAGATTTAAGATTATTAAAATAAATAGGATTTGACTTATTTTTGTCATGCCATCTGAGTCGACTAAGAGAATGGACTAAGTGGTAAATCTTTTCTAGTAATCAATTTTAAACGTAAAATTTTTATTTTTCGGACTGAAGGGGCTTTTAATGAAGTTAACGGAGAAACACACCCATATTTAAAAGGAGTTTTCGGGCCAGCTTCACATATTTGGCTGCCGTTTCCAAACCCCTGCTTCTCTAGAAAAAATTAAAACTCAACTGCTTTCATATTAAAACAGTAAATACTAAGATTACAAATTCTTTCAAAAATGTGTATGTTTGTGTTTAGGTATATGATATACTAAAATTTGAAACTCCTCAAAGCCGTTTGGCATTCATCTCATCCGCGCAGCGATAATACCTAAGCGCCAAATTTTTCGAAATTTGTTTGGTTATTCGCATACTAAAATTGGGAACTCCTCAAAGGCGCTTAGTATTCATCTCCTCCATGCAAGGAAGGATAACCCCGAACTGCCAAACATTTCAAATCATTGCCGAATTTCGAAAGTTATGCATTTGTAAATATTTAGAAACGCGGGAAATTATGCAATTTTTTACAATTTACAATTCAATTTACAATTTACAATTCAGCTAAACGTTTAGCTTGCACCTTCTGAAAACGATAGATTCACAATCCAATAAAGAAATTTTTTTTAAAAATGCTCATTTTCCTCGATGTATCCGTCATCTGCACTTTAGCCAAATATAGTTTCGCCTAAATGTTTTGTACCAAAATACAATTTTTATAGAATTTTTCTAGGAACTACGACATTCCGGTCTACAGGATGCAATTTTTCCTAAACCTTTCCTAAACTTTTTTTTTACCTTAAGATAAAGTTCGAAAAAGTTTCACTTCTGTTTAGCAATAGGAAATTTTTCCAAAAAAAAATTCTAAAAATATTTAAACAGTTTTAGGAAATACTTCACGCCAACAATTTTAAATATAAACACTCAAAATTCGAAATTATCACACCAATTTCCCATTAGAATCACCGTTTTTCTTATTAGTATTTGGTTTAATTGTGTACCACTCATTCATTGATAAAGACCGTGGAATAAATCACACCCATTATTTATTAATATTACAGACGAATAAAACGTATGTTTCAATTTGAGGAAGCATGCATAGATACATAAAATTTTACTGTTATATCACTAGATCATATCATGCTGAAAATCTAATCTTCTAAAACTCAGTTTTCAATTATACTTTTTCTCCATATATACGATAATTAAAAAATAATTATATTTAAAGCTTTTTCCATTAAGCTACCAATTATTTTTGATTAAATTAAAAGTACGTTATACGTCCATAACATAATATGTTGAAGAGCTTTTTATTCTGCTCCATGCTAAACAATGAAAAAAATTCTAAACTATTTAATTCAAAACCACTAAAGATATAAGTAATTTCCAACAACTTTTGTTGTTGTTCTGATCCATATATTTATTTATAATCAAATTTACGTTTTTCCATCTTCACCAATCCGTAACATTTTCTTATATTCACATATCCAAGATCGAAAAAAACTACTCTCTGGTGTGATACAAATAATATCTTCTCCTGCTTTATTTTACACACTATATACAAACAAAGAAATGAAATGAGCTTTTCGTGCTTCTGTGTTTTTACAATAAAATAAAAAAACTTGAATCAGCACTTAAAATATATAAAATAAAATTATTATGATTATTGTTACCATTATGTGTTGTTCTCGTTCAAAGCCAAACGAATTTTCACGTTATATGGGAAAAACTAATAATAAGAATCTTCAACCATCTACCATTATCATACAATGCAAGAGTTTAATTTTAATTTTTTTTGTTTGTCTGTTTGTCTGTTCGTTCGTTTGTTTGTTTGTTTGTTTGTTTGTTGCTACTACAAACAGTTTTTTTAAAGTTCTTCTTTATGTCATTATTATTATTGTTCTCATTATTATAAGATTTGCTGTTCTGTTTCTTCTCAACGCCGTACTGTCAAAAACAATCGTTTTACTTTAGCGTGTATTATGTATACATAAAATTGAAGATGATATAATTCTTTTGTGTTACGGTATCTCTCGCAAAAAGCTAGCACAGCTAACGGAATTAAATCACATGATTTAATGCTGGATATTTTAAGCGCTTTAAGAACGGATGTAACAGTTATTAGGGTATAGGACGATTGTTAATTAAAATGGAATGCATAATAAAATTTCTAGGAAGGCAATTTTTAACGGTTAAAAATAGATAGGTAATTGTTCAAAGTACAGCAAACCGTAAATTATATGTATGTATATTACGTAATAAAGGTTGAAGGCAAAGACCAATATAATTTAAATTGCAAATTGAAATAAGTCAAATGTGCTGGAGGGACTGCGTTGGTTGCTACCTACCTCTTATATCAGTAAAATAATTTCCAGACAACTAAATTAAATATTAAATGCCCAAAATATATTTCCTAGATTTAGATATTCGAGATACAATACGTTTGAGATTCAATTGAGATTCATATTTGACATCCATTAATATCGAAATTGACTTTTTTCTGTAATAAATGCGTTTCCAAGTCCTTAGTCGTAAAAAAATGAAAGACAATTTCTCTAGAAAACACTTAAAGTTTAATATATGATTTTGTTGATCATGTCTGAGTGAATTTGAGAAAAAGATTTATGCTGAAGTTGATTGCCAATTATATTTACTTTCATATCAGTAGCCTAATTCATGTTATGCTGTTTTTGTAAAAAAAATCAGTTTTCGCTGAGATTTCTTAATAATTACTAAGTAAAATATAAAACTTCTTGGATATAAGTGTTGTATGCACTGTACAGTTCCTGATCACAGTTTTGGGCTCGAATAATTGAAACTTCACAATGATTTATTTAGAAAGTAAAAAAGTAAAAATGGAAAATTATTTATTAGCCAATGTAAATTTAATGATAATCAATGTATACGTCATAATAGCATCGGACAAAATAAAGCGCTATCTAAATCAAAATAAATAAAATCAATACATCGTGAGACAATGAAATGAAATACATACATTATCTTCAGCTCAAAAATATAACATCATACAACATTGGGCACTTTCAGGTTCACCAACTGCTGCCATTGTGATTTCTGAAATCATCGCCAATTTGATTCCAAAATTTCATAGAGTTCAAAATGTTAATAAAGTTGTCATAATGGGCGCCTTCAAGCCGAATTTATTTGACTCTGAAGTGAAGTTAAGAACTTATTTTTGTTAAGGTGCCTGTCTTCACGAAATTTAACTACAGCATAAATAATTTTTATTCCGAAAGGGCAATAAGTTTTACAAAATGAAATGTAGGGGAAATTTGTTTTAAAAAAATAACCAATTTAGCTAATTTGATTGGTTGTTTTTGCTCTCTCACTCCGCAGCAGTTTAGCGGTAGTTTTGAGTACTAAGCTGCTTCAGCTAACTTGTAACATTATTTAAGAAATGTTCACTAATATGCAGGACTTATATATTCTGCAATAAAGGAATATTTAGCTAAAAGCGCCAAAAAACGGTAGATTTATTAACACATAACATAGATTTATTAACACCTGCCAAGCAATATTTCACTTTATTTTACTGGAATGATCAAAATGTAACTGCTTCCAGGTATTTTAACTAAATTTGGGAAATTCTTCAAAACATTTCCAATTAAGTAACATTACTAGCGCCTAAATCGCGGATTTACCAACTAAAGCGCTAATAACAAAATTGATGCACTACCAAGATCGATCAAACCAGTAGTTTTGAGTACTATGGCGCTTCAGCAAAATTTATGACATCCTTCAAGAATTTGAGAGAACGGACAGGGTTATGGAAACGTCCTCATGCGCTAAAAAGATCATTGAAATGAAGCAAGAGGGTTCGTCTGACGCCTCTCTACTCAAAAAGCAGAAATCGAAGGAGGAATCACAGAACAATGCAAAGAGACCTAGAATACAGGAACCTGTAACTAAGCCTTTCAATGAGGTGCCCACGAAGACGGATATATCTCGTCCAGCAATTGGAGGAAGAAGGAGAAGGCCTAAGACGCCAGTTTTCTAAAAATTATAAGGGAAAACCCTTGACCAGTTCCGGCTTACCGGGACGCCAGTTAGCACTGGAATCCAGACAAGTTGACATCTTGAGCCGACCACCGGTTATTGACCCTTTACAAAAACGTTATAGTAAGCCGAGTCTGGCCTGGTGCTTGAAGAAGTACGCGCTAAAGAGGCCATCATGTGCAGATCCTAGAGCAGCGGCTTGATTCCCAGCGACCCGAAAGAAATTTGAAAAATATTATTAATCCTGAAACTGCCGACCGCCTACTGGAGAGTGACTAAGTTGGAAGACCCAAAGTCTGTTTATAGATCAGTTATCATCATTTTAAATAGAAAGTCGCTGGTTGGACTCACGAGAACAAATGGTTTGATTAGCTATGATTTTAGCGCAGTCACACTCAATACTTCTTATAAGAAAGATGAGGGTTTCATCTTGTAGGCTCCGATACTGGAAGAGGCCCCGGCTGATAACCTGCACATCAAAGATATGGATGAGGAAGTAAAAACACCCTCTACCGACACGGAGATGTCCACTTTGATGGGATTACTTTGTGGATCCCTGGTGAAAGATTGTTCTACGAAATCCCGGTTTTCAAAATCTCGGTTTTCAAAATCCCGGTTTTCATACATTTTTGTGAAGGAAAATTTTATCATTAATATTTGATAAAAAAAAATTACGAAATATTCCTTAAAATAAATTAAAAAAACTAGCCATTTTCTAGAACTTTATCGGAAACTCATTTTTGGATTATGACAAAAAATCATTTAAGAGTCCCATTTTCCCACATGTCATATTTTAAAAATTCAAACCGGGATTTCCGTTTTTTATACAAAACCGGGATTTTGAAAACCAGGATTTATAAAATAAGCGCGATTTTGACAAACCGGGATTTCATTACACACCTATGGTGGAATCATGGTCAGAGTAGGACTCTGATGCAATACTAATGTTGAGGTTTCTGCAGATTAATCGCTCCATCACTCCAAGGCAGCTTCGGCTGCGGTCATGCTCAAACGTGGAGCAACGAAGATAGATAATGTCCTATTCCAAAAGCTTTGGATCAATGGTGGCCGAACTTGAACTGATCCAAAGGACTTTAAAACAACCGTAAAATATCCAGGACGCTCTTTTAAGAAGAAACGTGGAAACTAAAGCTGCTAAGGACTAGGACTGCTACATACAAATACGAATGAAGAAATGTTAAAAGAAATGTCTGGAGGCTGGGTAAAATACAGGAGTCCTCTGAGACATCTAGGTTGCTTATAAGACTATCAATAAGTCCCACCACTCCGAGTCTCTCTCTCTCTCTCTCTCTCTCTCTCTCTCTCTCTCTCTCTCTCTCTCTCTCTCTTTCTTTCTTCAAGACGATCGGATGGTTCTTGGAAACTCACTTTCCAGGTAGCTGCTCTGTACCTGTGCCACAAAGGCCTAGGGACAATTATAAGCAGGTTATAAGCAGAATAAAAATCTTGTAGACTATAAATGCTTTAAGCCTTCTAATTCGGCAGGACACGATATGGCATTACACCGGCGGATGTCTAACAAACGACTGACTTAACCTTAGCCTGGCTGGAAATTATCTTCAAGGGCAGACTAAAACTCTGCCAAATTCCTAGTAAATAGACTGATGTAAATTTAATATTATACATAAAGCGGGGAAAGCTCTTATTGCAGCCCCAAAGACCTTAAACCAAAGAAAAACACATAGACGCTCACATTATCAGTTCGATTGAGTCAAATAGGCTATCAAAATCCCAACATTCATATTCAACATATAAATGACTTGTTATTAAACCAGGCAGAGTGCAGCTTTAAAGTGATTGGTTATGCGGATGATGTTGCGATTGGTGATCCTCCAATTGAGCTAACAGTTGCGGTTTAAATCCACATTCAGACTGTACCCCTTAATAGAAAGAGTAAAGAAAGATACAATAGCACTTTACTCCTGTAAACATTTCATGGGGTTTGGTCCTAAATTGTACATTAGCTCTATATTTGTACTATGTATAGCTAGAGCTTGAGTATTAGAGGTGCTCTTAGAAGCACATACAATCATGCACTGGACATTCTCGTCCATCTCACACCTCTAGATGTCCTATAGGTAAAAAAATGGCAGCGAGCTCAGCTATAACACGCAACTCCATCTCCTGTGGAACTGTAACAATATAGGACACTCATCTATTCTAAGCAAGAGGAACATTCCAAATACTACCAACTATACCATCCAGCAATCATCTTTTGATCAAATATTTGGAACTGATACTCCCACCAGAGAGGAGTGGTTCAGAGAAGCATTTCTGCAGCATATTAAAATGAAAAGGCGGATGAAATTGCTCGTCAAAACACAACCTGCCTCATTCCAATAAACAGAGCGGATGTTTATATACCGCTCGCTAAATGCAAATTACTGCTTCAATAACGAGTTTTTATAGAAGGACAATGAACGACAGATGACCCAATAGTGTCTCATGCGTTTTAATTAGGCAGATCTGGCCAAACCTTTTAAGATCCAGGCAGCTGGTATCGCTGCGGCGGCGACATGTCTGTATGGTATAGTGGATGATATTCGGGACAGTGTCTCATAAGTAAGCATGCAAACAGAATGGGAGTCTTAAAGTTTTCCTATGAATTTTGGTAAAAATAGAGCTGCCAGAAGGAGCTGCTTTTATGAGCTTTTTCGCTTTTTGCAAATATTTAAAAAAATAAAATTTATTTACCAAGAAAACAACGATTAACAACAAAAAAATGAAATTTATTAGGTGTGCAAGTAGAAACTCGGCTCTGTAGTCATTGTTGTTTTTATGATACAAGTTTCAGTCATTTAAAAGCTGTCAGTCCGTGTGCATCAATTTTAAGAGATGGATGTCGATAAGCATAATTTACGTCACTGCATTCTACTCTGTTTTCAAATGAAAAAAAAACTGCTCAAGCTATGGAATTGATTAATTCGACTTTGAGTGGAAATTATGTGAGCCAGTCAACAGTACAAAAGTGCTTAATAAACACATTTTATTAAACACTTGTTTTTTATTTCACAAAAATTAGATTTTTGAATATTTTAATTAAAAAATTTTTGTTCAAAAAGTTTAAAAAATCACTCGATCGATTTCGATTTGTTAGGTCATCATCGGGAGCATCTACTGATTTGTAAAAGTAAAAATTTAGTTATCTATAGAAGAAAAAGGCAAAAAAAAGAAGAAGAGCCAAAAATAGGCAATAAAAATTAATCTATTAATCGGCTCAGCCAACTGTTGTTTATACGGAAAAATTAATAATAAAAAAGGGGGAGGAGTATAGCAGATAAGCAAATAGTCATTGGCTAAGTAACAAAATGCAAGGTATATTGTGGTACATTTAATTACCCGACGTATTAGTCATGTTATTACGAACGTGAGAATAGAACGGGGCAGGATCCGTAATTGGTGAGAAACGGATTGGTGAGAAAGTGTCTACGGCAAATAGTGTAAAAAGTAAAGTAGTAAAAAAGTGGTTTGCATAATTTCGTGATGGAAATTTTAGTCTTGAGGATGATCCACATTGTGCAGTAAAACAGTTTGAAGACGAAGAACTTAAAGTTTTGCTGCATAAAAATCCGCGTGAAACTCAAAAAGACTTGCAGAACAGTTAGGAGTTACTCACTAAGCAATATCACTTCGATTGCATGCAATGGGAAAAATACAGAAGGAAAAAAAATGGGTTCCTCATAAACTTTACGGACAAAACAAAAACCGAAGGCCAAGAAAGGCGGAAGGTGATATTGCTGCATGAAAACACTCGTACACATCTAATTACCACTTATTCAGATCGATGTCATAATATTTGAAAGACCAGCGGATCACGAAATTTGAAGATATGCGAAAATGGCTCAATGACTATTTTGCTTCGAAACCACCAAGTTTCTATCGCGAAGGCATTCATCATCTAGGCGAATAATCAGATGATGAAAAATCCATTTTGTATCCTGCCCCTATCGGGATGAGAATCCGGTACCTCCCGACCACTGTGCCGTTTGGTCGGTAATTCGATAACTATTCTTTATAACAATAATATTTTCAATAAAGTTGAATTTGACCAAAAAAAGCATAGCTCTACTTGCACACTTTTCTAAATTTTACTGGAAATGACGAGTTTAATAAAAAAAAGCTTTGCTTCATCAAAAATCGGCATCTCTACAGTGCAGGCAGACTATTTGGAATAAACTTCGAAGTTTGGTGGACATCTATTGACTGTATAGTGGCAGCTTTCAAGGAAGCTTTTTCAATTTGTGCAATGATGTTGAAAAGTATAACATTTATAAAAAAAATACAAAGAATTAAATCAAATAAATGTAAAGATTAAATTTTTGGACAAATTTTGACCTTGACGGTTTTCTGAAAACAAGGCATATGATATACCCGAAAAATATTTATGGTACAAAAGAACTCTGTTATCATAAAAATTACCAACACACAAATATTTCCCATTATTTTTATTAATTACACGAGAGATTAGATCTGCAAATTCTAATATTTAAATATTACGGAAACATGTTACATTTCATATAATTTCCAACGGACAACAGGCAAAAAATGTTGAGTGATGAAATTGCTTGTAGTGCTTTTCCTAGGTTTAATTTTCCAATTCGTTTTAAAATCAAAGTTGTGTAATTTAGCACCCATTTAAAATTTTCATTTTTATGTTTTCCAATTTTCTTTTTTATTATTAAATACAATAAAAAAGTAAAAAAAAGAAACTTTCGTAACCGCACTAAAACGGCAAAAAACAATTGGAAATGTAAAGGAAAATTTCCGTTAAAATACTTTATTGTTTTTTTTTTTTTGTTTTATCAGCTTAAAGCTGTTTTGGTTTTCTTTTTACTGTTTGTTGTTATTGTTGCTGTAAAATATTGTTAGACATTTTTATATTTTTTCAATTATTAACAAAAAATAATTTTAAAAGCGGAGCTATAATAACGAAAATTTTAAAATTTTCTATGATGATAATAAAATGTCATATTTTCGGCGTCTTTCCTTTATGTATGTGTGTGTGAGACTCTTCCTTGCGGAAAAGAAAATAAGAAATGAGCAATACCTTACAAAAAAAGATATTTTTTTTATTATATTTTTTTGTGCTTTTAGAATGAAGGCGATTGTTTTTTTCGTCGTTTTGCCTTCAAGCAAACTTTTATCTTCTTCCTGGCTAATAAAATATGGAGGTTTTTTTATATTAATGCATCCATGTGAATACAAATTTATAGTTTAGAAAAATATTTCCTATAAATAATATCGGCAATCTGAGCAGCGGAATAAAAACCAGATCTCTTTTAACCATATTACAACTTAACTGATTGTTTTGAGACAGGCACCATAACTGAAACTCATAAATTACAATTTTTAACAATGGTATGGTAATTTGATACCAGCAGCGTTGATGAATAATAATGTGACCTTCTTAAAATGGAAACAGCGTCTTTGATGTATTTTGCTAGAGACTTTATTTATAGACAATTAGCATTTTCTGGCTTTACACTGGCAAATTCAGCGTACTTATTTTTTATGCTTGTGCCTATACACAATATAATTGTTATTTGTTTTTGTGACTCATTCTGCAACATTACGGCAGGTTAATGCCAACCCTATTTTGGTGATAAATTCAGTACACAACATATCGACGGTTTAGAATCATGGAAACGTGAACTTTAATTAAATGTGAAATGTTTTTCGAAAGGATGTTGAAATTATCTATAAGCCTGGTCAAAAATTTAGTCATATCATTTTTTTATAGAAAATATAGGGTTGTGCTCCCCTGACAAAATTTGGAATGTTGACAAAAATATTACATGAGAGCCGCTCATATACAACCTATTAACAGTCCACCCTAGAGATTCACCAAACGCACCGCTAAAGCCCAAACTATAGATCATGGTAGCTTCAACCGTGGGCTATGTCCGGCAGCACGACAAATCAGCATGCCAATACACGAAGTTAACATATCTACCATAAACTTCACCAGAGATAAACTGAGCTGCAAATATACACTCCTAATACGTCTTGGCAAATGTCAAATTATCATCAAGGACAGGTCTGTCCAAATAAATGGCAATCCAAGCCGATACCAATCTATAGACAAGATAAAAAGTGATACATTTAATGATACCAATTGCAGTTCAAGGCCGCATTATTAATGCAATATTGCCCGTAAGTGTGCAGGCACCTGCCGCTTCCCAACAAAGAACCGCTAGAAGTGAGACATTCCACTTATACGTGAGCCTCGCGTCAAAAATATGAAAAAAATATTATTGAGATTCCAAACAAGATTCGTAAGATATTCTATAACAGGGGAGAGGAGAGGCCAAGGACAGCAGTTGTTTGCTGATTTTCCCTTAATATTTTCTCTATAAACCAACCATAACTCACACCAGATGAATGATATCTTTAAGGCTACGGGAGAGCTACGGGATCTACCTCTGTCAGTGGCACGACGGAGGTGGCGTCGTTCACTGACCCGCTATAAAAACATCAATTGGTAAGTCCATACCGACAGACTCCAGTATAATTTAAGCAATTTTCAAACCAACTTTATTGCAGTTGCAGATCTTGACAGGACTGCAAGTTACCTCCACCGAGGCAGTAATAGACACCTACGATCTAACTTTCCCGGACGTAAAAAAAATTGAACCTATCTTTTCTCTCGCCTGATTTAACATAGCGCTAAGGAGCAGCAAAAGGAACAACTAGGGAGAGCTTTTCCAAAAAAATTGGCATGCGCCTTCGGCTTGTCGACTACGCAAGCCTTCTTCTTAAAACAAAAAAGTTCATTAGGACCAGTCAAACGTGAAAACTCTTTGCTCATTATGAAATGTTACTTCTCCAACTGTATTATCTGAGTATACAGCATGTTGACGTGAAATTTACCAAGCAAAATTCTTTATATGATCTGAAGCCTACAAGCGCTCTATTAAAATTTTCGCCCCTGAAGGAATTCGCTGGACTATAAATTCTTTGGGCCCTTAAACACCTCAGATGGAGTTGGAGTAAACCTCATACTTCTTTAACGAGGCATATAATTATTAGATCCTCTGCGTGTTAGGCTGTACTATGTCAGCTATTAGTCGAAGCAAGACGGATCGGAATGCGGTTTTTTGAAGAAATTGCATTGTTGTAGCCAAAAATGCATTCAAAAATTGCATTTGTTGATACGGCTTTTGAAAGATTAGAGAACTTTGTAAATAAGAGTCAGAACTACCCACTCGGGTTCCCAGGAGTTTTCGAGGTCGCTGATCACGATTATGATGTTCAAATTGACACACAGCCGACCTGGAGCTCAGGAACGCAAATGAACGTCATTTTCGTAGGACTCTCCCGAAAATCACGCGGGGAAGGCGAGATGTAAAAAAAAGTCCGGGGGTTTTTTGGGTCGCAGAATCCAAATAAGGCATCGGTGAGAACTCCCCGGACAACTGGTGCGCCTGAACCTGCACGCGGACGACATCTCCGAGAGTTTTCCAGACAATATCGGCAAAAACAACCCGAAAATCACCGTGGGGACGTTTTTTAGGGCGCGGAATCCGAATTTTCCGACGAAAACGACCCCCCAACACCCCGTATCTAAACAAATGACACAATTCCTAAATTATTTTTCTATGTTTGACAGTTTTTTTTCTCTCCTAGAAAGTTTTTGTCGTGTCATTGCAACCTAGATATTCAAAGCGCAAACCTCTAGCTACATCATCATGTTGTATACTTTTGTGGCATATTATTCTTTTACAAATTGCAATAACGCCTGGAAAATAAAAGAGAATGAATTATGTGAAAAAAATAAAAAATAAAAATATTTAGTATTATTATTCCATGTGTAAGAAAGGAAGGTTCTATGCAGTGTGATGATTTAAAATATAACAACTGACCCCAATTCATAATAACTCAACCAACCTCAATCAACCGCAAAACACCACACCTAAACATTACAACCACCCCCACCCACTATCCAATTCAAACCCTCAAAACCCATCTCCCACCCATACCACCCTATACCGCACCACTCATATCATCACTCTTAACACCTCCATACTCACTCCCACACACCACCCACACAAACCTTCATCCACCAAATCCCAAATTCCCACACCAAACCCAAAACTCACCAAACTCACCCCACCCTCTCCACCTCCCATACTATCACTCCTACCACCCTCATTACCACACTACCCACACAAAACCACATCCACACGAGATATATTTTATTCCACATTCACATGCTCTGAAACCAAAATAGAATAAAAAATTAAAATAAAAAAATCTATCATTTTTAAGGAGGGGGGTTAACAAAACCCTACATATATCCGAACACTCTAAAGACAGAAATATCCAAATCAATAGAGCTCTATAACATAAATTGCTAGAACTTTTAGTGAAGAAATTAAGTTGATATCGGTTGACAAAAATGACACAATGGCTTTAGTTTGGTAGCCAAAAACAGAGGGAACAAAAACCTGCACAACACTAACTAAAAATCATGGACTAACCTGTCTAGGCACAAAATGCACGAGCCTGAAAATCTGCTCTTAGATGGCGTACATGTCATCAAGAATTAGTTCGGAAAAAATACCATGGTATCACACAAAATGTATTAAAACACCAACAAAGTTAAAAATATTTCAACTAGAGTATGGAACTAGGGCATAAAGCATTTCACGAAATTTGATTGCTTTTGAGTTCGGGAGCGAATATCAAAGGACACAGCCATGAATGTATCAGAAGAACATACAATAAAAGTGAGACTTTCATAATCTCAGATAGCCTAGCAACATTACTATAACTCTAGTCAGCCCGATCGTTTACCCAAAATTACCTTAATGTGGTTCCCAGACCACAAGGTGAGAACAAACCTGGCATTGCGTGTTCCAAGAGACACTTAAATAGAGGAATTATGAGCTGAGGAATTATGAGCTGAGGAAAAAGTGCCATCGAAACGGATGTGCCCCAAAGATATTTGATATTATAGACACAATTTTATTATCTTTCCATCTAGTTAAAATTAAATGGTTTTGTTGATCAACATAGTTCTCAAAATATCCGCGTGGGTTTTTGTTGATCCACTTTTTATCAACCATCCGTATATTTTTCAGCCGATTTTTTCGAAGCGTACATTCAATATCTTTTACTGCGACTAAAAGTTTTCATCCAGAAAAAAAACTGTCGAAGTAGAACAAAAATGAAAGGTCTGGGAACCGATTTTGGATTTTTCTCGCAAAATCTAATACTAGAGAGTCTCCTAAGCATAATGTCATATCAAGATCTCGATTTTGTAAATGAACCACAAGTCATAAACGGGCGAATAACAAACAGTTTTTCAAATTAATAGTTATAAAAACTAAAACTAAAAGTTAATAGTTAATAGTTTTGAAGAGAACGGTTAGCTAATGAATTTACTGTCCTTTAAAAGCTAATAAACTCTCCACTAAAACAAAAACTAGAACAAAAATAATGTACAGAGTATAATATAACATAATATAATATAATAACAATAGCAATTTAATAATAAACTTATAAATTAAAAAACAAATAAAAAAATAACAAAGAAATATATTAATATCTAAAATATATTAATACGTTGAATGCCAAGGGGTCACCGGTGACCGGCACTGAGTTTGTTCGTAGCGCCACGGGGGTCACCGGTGACCGGCGCCAAGATTATTAGAAACGCATAATTCGAGTAAATTTTTAATGCTTTTAATTTTTTTATATTATTATCGGTTAATATTGATATTCCGTTCATATACATAGTGTCCCCGATTGGGATTATAATCCGTTAAGGGGTGATTCCTTGGTTCATTTCATGAAAAAAATCGTATGGTAGGGGGAGGTCAATTTTTGATATCCTTTGAGATACAGGGTGTTTAAAAAATTTGGTCCAGGAAAAAAGTACAAGCGAATATTAAACTGTAACTTACAAAATATTTATTGAACGGCATCCAACAAAGCCTCATTTGACGGACAATTGAATGAGCTATATTTAAGATCTTATTGGCTATCTTGCACCTGTATCCATTAAAGAGCTATGACGTTTTAAAGTTAAAAAAAATAAAAATAAATGATTTTTTTTTTATAAAATTGAGTTTTTCTCAAAAAAATCCCCAAATAAAATTTTCAGTTTTTACCAAATTTTAATCCGCTATGATCTCCTCTACAATCCCCCAATCCGTTATTTTTACCCACGTGCTATAGTTTTTTACCTATGAGATGAAGAATGACAGTAGGTTTGTCTCAATAGATTGCCTTTTCATCTCATTCATTTCATCTTCCTCGCTCATTTAAAACAAGCGCGGGTGCGCTGTTTGGGATTCTTCGACAGTGTTTTTTTTAATACCTCCTAGGTCTCAAACGATTAAATTTCCCGCATGTGGATTAAAAAATAAAAATTGAAATAAAATAATTGAAATATTTTTTTTATTTTATAAAAGCCGGGGTTTGGGTCGGTAACCCCTAATCTTAAGGAATAAAATGATTTAAAATAATCTTAAAAGCATTTGTGGTTCGAAAAAAGAAAATGTTTTTTCGCATTTGGGTTAATTGTTATTTAAAACCATTTGCGGTCATTTAGTGGATGTACTCAAGCGAAATTTTTTATTAAAAACGCCATTACATACTCATGGTTTTAACTCACACATTTGTGTGGTTTGGACATAAATTGAGCTATTTTTTGTTGTTGAAAAAGGGATATAATGAACACGAACGCTTTTGTTTGATATCAGTAATTCAATTTAATGATGAGAAATTATTTACCTGAGAATCCTATAAGGAATATAATCAGAAAGGGCGACTTAAGAAATATTGTAGGCGTTTACTGAAAGAAAGAAAAAATTGTTTTATAATGATTTGGCTAAAGAAATTAAGAATTTTTTCGTCGACTTCCTTTTTTTTTTAGTTTGTTCCGTTTTCAAAATTTGAATAGATTATCCTTTTTATTAGTTTTAAACTGGAAATTCCAAACCTTGCTTACAACAACAAGTAACAATCGTACTATATCGCGGCCGCATTCCAAAATTATACTGATGCCGCTTCCCAAAATTAGACTTTCGTGCATTATACTTTTTGTACTCGAATTATTTCGATTTTATCTATAACAAAATCATAATACAATATAAGGTATGTATTATGATTTTGTTATAGATATACTCAATGGTAGCCAAGGGATATTAATTTCTTTCCTTTTTTTATAGGAACTAGTAAATCCTCCTACAGGGGTACAAACAGAGGATGGGGAAGTAACCGCTGACACTTAGGAATTTTTTGAGTTGATGCACTCATATCGGTCAAATCGAAGATACCAACAAAATTCAAACAATAATTTTACTGGGGCAGACGAGTTGGAAGCGTCGTCGGAGTTGATTTACCCAACTGTTTCAAGCGAGCTCGTTTCCTTGTCAGTTAAAGCTGAACGCCACACAGAGCCGGGGACAAGCCGATAGCTAGCCCGTAACTATGTGAGGGAGGGTGACGTAACTCCAGCACGTCACACTTCCAGGAAAAGAAATATTAACGAGGAGATTTTGAAAAAATATAAAAAAGAATGCAAAAGGCATAAAAAAGAGTCGAAATGTTTTTTTAAATTTTTGGAGGGCTTTGCAAATTTTACTGGAATACCTTTTGAGCGCCCGTCATCAGATTTCGAGACATCGGATTCCGAATAATTTATTTACCTGCCTAATAAGTGATAATAATTAATATGTTAAATGAATTGTGATAATATTGAATTAAATTTTTTATTGAATTATTTTTTGTGAACCCGAGAATCGTGCACAGAACCCGAATCTCCTATGAAGACATCCAGAAACTTATAGCTTGCATCACAGATGGCTTGACACTGAATGGAATATTTTAATTTTCTGTTAATATATTGGTCGTGTAGTCGCACTGTGTTACGAATGTGTGGTCGCAACCACAATTTTATGTTTTATATTCACCTCGGTAGTTGTCTGTTAATTGTGCGCTGAACGCACCCGCGACGTTTTGTTTTGTACCCCATCGTGTGGTGGCGCAGAGGTGAGAAGAATGACGAGAGAGCGAGAGCAATGTGTATCGGGTGTGCGAAAACCAAAACATTTTAATTTCTGGTTTCAAACTAAGTCGTAATAGATTTTTTATTGTTAATTTAAACCTTTATATTAAATGAAAACACCTAATTTTTTTGTATTGTTTTATTCTGTTCTCTCGAAAATAAAATTTAAGCAAAAATCTACATCTCAAAAATGCCCTTAAATTTTTTATTTTCATTTCTATTTTTGTCAATTCGGATTCACAGACAAAAATTTTATGTCGCACATTTTTTGTCCGTGAATTCGAAATGACAAAAATAGAAATGAAAATAAAAAATTTTAAGGGCATTTTTGAGATATAGATTTTTGTATAAATTTTATTTTCGAGAGAACAGAATAAAACAATACAAAAAAATTAGGTGTTTTCATTTAATATAAAGGTTTAAATTAACGATAAAAAATCTATTACGACTTAGTTTGAAACCAGAAATTAAAATCTCGTGTAGCTCCAGCCGTTTACATTAATGCGAATTGATGTAAACGAGAAACAGAGAAGAAAAGACATTCTTCTGGAATGTTTTGCGCGTCGTTTGTGCGGCGTAAGAGTTTTTGTTCAATTTATCATTCGAGTGGTGATTTTCATACAGTTTGTTTGGTTAGTTTTTTTAAAAATTCGAGTTTGGATTGTGAAAAGAAAATAAGTCGAGTTTGTTTTTTTTTGATAAGGTAGAGTCGTTCTAGTTGTTAGATTAATATGGCCGTATGTAAAATTGGAAAAAACTAAAATTCACAGAAATAAAATAAAATTATTATAGTTTATACAATATTGTTGTTAATCACAAGTACTTTGAGTTTTATTTTTACTTAAATATAGGTATATTTTAATAATAATATATTTTGTGAGTGATGAAGAAGTTTATAATGTGGTATTAGGAAAAATCGATTTTGGAATTCGTCAATTTGTCGTTGTTAATTACGAAACGTATTATTGGCAAATTATATAAGTGCATTTAAATATCTATCATAGAAGATATAAGTTGAAATTATTGATTATCTACTGCCGAGCGGGCACGGTTTAACGAGTGCTGTATTGTGTTCATCGAATTTACTGGTATCATAACGGGTTCCATAGTATATCGGGTGACGCAAGTATTTACGGTTATCACGTTTCAACGGGCGGCGCAGAATCTATAGGTACCACGTTATTTTCTTGTGCCGTATTTTCAAAGGGTACGCTTAATCAACGAGTGCTGCAAATTTTTACGGGTTTCCTGTGGAGACCATTCACTATTCGCGATTTTATTTTTATCGGGGAAAAGCCCCGCAACACACGACCGCACAAGGTCGCAACGACACGGGTGGCCAGCCGGCCATTTGTGTGTATTTTTGGTATCGGGGAAAGGCCCCGCAACAACGGGTAGCCAACCGGCTATTTGTTTTATTTGTATCGGGGAAAGGCCCCGCAACAGTCCGGGTGTGGCAAGGTCACCTGTGGCATGACGACCGCCCAAGGTCGCACCAGTAATATTTATTTGTAATTAAGGTACAATTTTTTTTAATTTTTAATTTTTATTTTTTTTTTTGATTATTTTTCTTAATTTTTTTTATTAAATTTAAAAATTTTATATTTTGTAATCGAGCGCCGCACAGCGGTTGCGTGTCGTGCGCTCGGTACCTATTGCTCTCTCTATCTCTCTCTCTCGTTCTCTCTTGTCGTGGTGCGGGTGGAGGGGGAAGTTGTTTTCTTTTTTTTTGTTTTCCTTTAAAAAAAAAATACAAATAAAATGAATTCTTAAATTTTTCGGTTGAGTATGAAGGGAGTTGGGACTCCCTCTGTGTCGGCGTGTTGATTGCGGTCCCTTGGTGCCCGCATCCAATTTCGTAACCAGGGCTTTGCCCTGTTTGATTTCGAATGGATGCGCACACCAAGGCACCGCTCTCGGGTTATGATATCATTGTTCGTTCCTCAGGTTCCGGCCGACGAATTTCGGCGGAACTCCGGTTTTTATTATTATTTGCGAATTATTTTTTTTCTTTAATTATCTGTATTATTCACGGTGTAAGCCAGGAGCCATGCATGCCTCAAACCCCACGACCCTTCGCACTTCTCCCTGAGAACGTAGCCGGCAAAATATCACCGTGGAGGCCTCTGCATGCGCTTAGTGATATCTGCAGGTTGGCAGTAGCCAGCCTGTAACAACTGGGCAAACAATTTCAATATCAGTTCCATCGATAGCACCAACTGCTTTCTGAAAAATTGATGTTCGTTCCGGGGCATTATATTCTCAATTGTAAAATCTAATAAATTGTAAACAATGTTACAAATAGTAGATCTTGCTATATCGGTAGCTACCCCTACTATTCGGTAACTAGTTCCACTTGCCAACCACAACAAAAATACCAATAATTCCATTTCTGGCCCCCAACCATGATTTTTATTGGGCAAAAATTTCCTGATTTCAATAAATGTTTTTGATGAAATCCTAAGATGCATTCTCGTTACAGCATCATCGTATGTAAAGATGGAATGTGTAATATTGTTGGAGGATGGAATCAATAAAAATCATACCATTTACAAATAGCAATACATTCCATTCCTTAAACAGAGTTGACTACCTGTGTTGTAACAAAATTCATTGTTTAAGGTCGCGCTTGACTCCGACGACTTCTAATTAGATGCCTGTACTAAGTTATCAGACAAAATATTATTATATTTGGATCAAATTCCACTTCAATCATTTTAGTTTTGTTATTTAGTTAATCACTTTCAGGCACTTAAAATAATTTTAAAGTAATCATATGTCTATTTATACACTTTACAAATTTTGAAATGTCAAATTTATTATATCAAAATTATTATAGTATTCGGACAGCAATTGAACTTACTACAAAATATGGAAGAGCAAATTATTTCACTTACGTCAAAATTATTTCATTATTACAGAAATCGAACAGGGCCTATAAGTGTCAATTATTGTACTTTTTTCTGGTGTCAATAAATATGTAGGCGTGTCAATAATTATACTTTTCAAACTGGTTTCACTAAATGGTGAAAATAATTAAATTGGCAATACTTACAACGAACATTTTCTCTAAATACCAGACAAAAATATATTACATTTAATAATTCACTTCAATATTGGAATATTTCTAAAAACTGGATCAACCATGGCTATTAGAGTATAATTTTTTCTTAAGGGTGTCAATAATTGTATCCGTTACGCCATATGTCAAAAATTGCGAATTACGACTAGACACTGTTCCATTAAAAAACTTAAATATAAACATAAAATCGTTAGGCACTTTTATGGCATTTCCATGTATAACCGATTTTTACGGATTATGATGGACGAATGAATGAGGCCTTTCATTTTTATTCTCGAACATGATATAATCTTAAACATTAGTTATTAGTTCGTTGATTTTTCATTTTTATTTTTTTTTTTTTTTTGAAAAATGGTTTTGATGAAATAAGATTGATTTCTAAAATTAAGTTTACACGTAATATACGCGAGTGAAAACAAACTAAAATGAAAATCGTGGCAAGCGTCTACTACGATGATTGATTGACGCAAATACAATTTTATTTCGATTCTTTTGAAAAACAAAATTATGTAATATATTTTGTTTTCTTGAGGTATAGATTTGACAGTATGGTATATGCTTGATGTAAATTCAAAAAATAAATTCAAAAATGCTGGTATTGATAAAATATAAAATTAATGTTGATAGTAAGACTGACGTAAATTTTTAAAAACATGATTTTTATTTTATGCACATAAAAAATTCAATGTTTTATTCATAGGAGTTGAACTCTGATTTTGTTATTTATTCCCGATTGGCGGGTAGAAGGGATTCTATGAATATTGATTAACAACTACAATACAGCAATGGCAATATAAAAGCAGGCAACAGGTGTTATACGCAAAACTACAAAAAAAATTGTTCATTGATTTAACATTTTTATAATTCGCTGTGACATATTATTATTTGGGTTAACTCGCACACAATCGAACCGTATAAATAAATAAACGAACAACAATCTGCCCCATAAACATAATTTTACAAAGTTTAGGGTGGCTGTACACAAAAGAACTGCCAAGGTGAAAAACTATTTGTCGTCATATCGTATTATGGCACTGTTGACTCCTCTGTTGTGTTAACAACATTATAAAGTTGGTATGTAGGTGGATCTAATCTGTTTTGTTTGGTTTAAAAATTAAGAAACAACAACAGCAACACAAAACAAAAAATGATGATTTTTAACAATAATTACGTTGAGAAACTTAGGCAAAATTAGGACGAGGCACAAACAGACAAAAAAAACATTTTTGTAAGATGAAAAGGAAGGCAACAAGATAATTTTAATAAGCAATTGTTGTTGTTGTTAGCTTAATTTCGTTTTATTTTACGTACAATCGCTTGATGATAGGAACCTTAATCAAAATAATTAAAATTAAATGAAAATTCTAAAATGAAGATGGAAAATAATTAATATTTTCTTTTGTTGCTCAAAAAATAATTGAACGTTTTTTTTGCGCTTTCTCATGGAAGATTTTCTTTTCTTCTTGCAAAAAAGTAGAAATTATGATTAACAATATTGTTACTATGCGATAGAATTAATGAGTTTTATTTATTATTAGGTGCTTGTTTTGAAAAGTGTTTTGTCTTGAATTTTCTAATTGTGAAGAGATGAAAATGCATTTTATAGGTGTGAATGGGAAAGATTTACTTAATTATGGATGAGGTGACAAAATCGTTTTCTGTCAATGGGGTCTAGTTGATCGGATTTTTAATATTAAATGTTCACGGCTAGCAGTTTAAATTATCGATTAATATTTAAACTCAGGTAAAACTAGTGAAGTATATTGTTTTGGGTCTTTGACCGGGTACTGGATTCAAATCATATCAAAGACATAGCATCAGGTAGAATGATTTTTATGAAATCAGTACCAACCAAATTTTCATGTCAGAGGTACTTGCAATCAGTGTAATTAAGAGTTTTTAGAGAAGCTAAAGAGAGTTAGTTAGATGTGGAAAAAAAGTGGACAATATGATGATACCTAAGGCTAACAGGATTCAAAAAACTATGTATGTCATAGCATAATGAAAAATATGATTGCACTTCTCCTCATGTAGTCGAATTTCCATTTCTCTAAGTGTTTTTATATCTTGCTCTAATTTTATTGTTTCTTGAAGCGTTACGGTCTGTGTGATGAATCACTTTAAGTGGCTAGATGCAGTAAATGTATTGACCTGATCCTTAAAGTTTGTATGATTCGATTTCACATCGACCGTTGTTTCATTCTGAGCGGCATTAATCACTTGTTGATGCGTTTATGGTCCCGATGCAACATAATCTCTCAAGATTAATTTTCCGTTGTAAGATTGTTACTTCTCATTCAGCTTGAAATGTGTTTCCTTGGAATAGTTGACAATTATTCACATCTTTTTTGGTCAGTAACGCAAACTCTTCTCGGTGAACATCTACCGTTAAATATTCTATGACCCAAATTCTGCACCAGAACTTGTAGCATAATCCAATGAAAATGGTACTGGAATTTTTTACAAACTAATTAGAATTTTGTTATACAGTTAAAAAAATTTACAGTTCTCGTTACACCACACTTTTCATATTTTTGTTGTATAGTGCTGGGGGTAGTACTGGGATGTTTTACAAATGAATTAAAACATATTGACATAGTTCAACCCCTCCCCCTTCCTCTCAGTAACTATCTCTAAGAAGTGCAATTCTTTAAAAACGAAAAATACGTCAAATCAAGCTTTTGGCAAAAATACCTCTAAGGGGTGCAATTTATTAAAAACCATATTTTTCGTCACACCGCGCTTTTTGCATTTCTGTGATTTTTTGTTGTATAGTGCTGGGGGTAATACTAGAAGTTGTTACAAAACAAATTACAATATATTGGAATAGTTCAATTGTTAAAATCTGCTCCTAAAAATAAAAGCTTTTTAAAACAATATTTCTCTGTACAGGTCATACCCCTCAAATAGGTACCCCTGAATTTATTACAACAGCCCACACCAACAAGAATCGGTCATAATGCATCGAGTTTCCTCCTTATGCAAGAAATAGCTATCCGTGAATTAATAAATCAATTTTCGTTATACACCAGTTTCCCTTATATACCGGGTTCCGTTAAACAACCGTTTCCGTTTTACACAAGTTTCACATTTTTGGTCGATTTTCGTGGGTGTGGGCTGTTGCAATAAATACAGATACTTATTTCTTGCACAGGAATATAATTTGATACATTGCGATCGATTTTTCTGTGTGAGGGCTGTTGTAATAAGTTCATGGGTACCTTTTTCTTGCATATAGGAAGGAAGCTCGATGCATTGATGTTTCCGCCCCAATAAGTTTATCGTTATAGTCAGGGTTCTGTTATACACCGTCATTTTCAAGTTTCCGTCACTAGATTCCGTCGTATGCAAGTTTCAGTTGTACACTTGTTTTCATTATACAGAGGGTTCCGTTAACACAGGTTTCCGTTATATACCCACGTTTCTTTATACACAGGCTTCCGTTATAATCGTGGATTCAAAATTGAATTATGCTTTATTAGCTTGATGCTTTTATTTATTATTCTTTGCTTCCAATTGATGCTGATCGTTGTTGATTAGCAAAGAAGCGGAAACCAAATACATCCAACCAAAAACTATCGCGAGACGATCAACACGTGGACAATTTTGAAGAGGCGAAGAAGGTGTCTGGCGCCTTCTTCTTGTTGAAATTCCTTCATGCGATGTAGCCAGCGATGAAGAAATAGAGCGTTAATAAAAGTTAAATAAGTGAAGTTTAATTATTACGGAATAAATTTTAATCCCAGGAAGACTTGTAAAACGATCCAAGACGTGAACTTTTACAGGAAATTTTTGGTTAAATTTAACTTGACTCTGTTATGTTGGTACCTATTTTAATCGATTATCGAAACGAGGCAAAACCTATACTTCACGCACGTAGCACTAATTATTTATAGGTTTATGGAATTAACAAACGAGAGATTTATCCAAAACAGATCCATTACTCTAGAATCCAGATAATTTGTAACACACAAAAAACTTTTTTTAAGTTTAGCCGAAACGTGTCACTTTGTCTAAAAATATAATACATTAATCTATAATTATCCTTATTAGATTATTAGTCTTCTACAATTCGATACTACTATATATACGATTAGGTACACACGTCGATCTTTACATTCCATTTCCATTTTACGAAAAACTTTCCATCGAGTGAAAATAAAAACTTGGAAAACTCGTCGAAATTATAACAAAAAATACTTAGAACCGACAAAAAGTAAAATTGTAATAGACGTAGTCATGTTTTCCAGACACAGAAACCTTAAAATAATTCTTGTAGCTCTTCTTTCGGCAAACAAATTAATTTATTCTAATTATTTTTTGTGTTGCAAAAAGCTCCATAAAATTTCACACTTACATACTCGTACATACGTACGTACATTTATATACAAACAAAATATAAAAGAAGAAAAAACTTTTCTCCTCACTCTATTCTTCTATAAATCATAATTTTCTACTTCCCATTCATAAAACCATTCCCGTTTAAGAATGCTATTTGGTGCCTTTTATGTGCTTTAAGTAGATTTCTTTTATAGCTTTTTTACTTAAATGTGATGGTATTAATAGAAAAACAAACATAGGGTGACGGTGCGTGGATGTGTTATGTGGTGTACCGAATAAGATGTATCCGTGTATCTTAGATTTGGTTGCGCGGTACATTGACGTACCATCGGAACTATATTGTGGTACTCTCTGGGCGATAATCAGATGTTTGTCTAATGAGTCGTTGTGCGCAGGCCCGTGAATGTTTCTGAATTAGTACAACCATTATACAAAAGATTGCGCGCGATTCGCATCAACAAATGAGTGTATTTCATATAGTTTAGCGGCTGTTCGAGTCTTTTCGGGGTATGAGAACGTACACTAGACAAATTGAATTGAATAAAATACAAACAGCGACATTTCAGTTCGTGTGTGGCATAACAAGTGGCGTCATCTCGGGCGGTATGATGATTTCGGCATGAATGCTTGCCTTGAGCTCGTCCATGGTTTGCGGCTTCCTGGCGTTCATTTTGTTTTTCAAATAATCCCACAAAAAGAAGTCTGGAGGGGTCATGGAGATCTGACTGGCCAGTCAATGTCGCCTCTTTTTGACATCAGACATTCGGGGGATTTTCGTTGCAGAAATTGAATAGTTTTATTTGCCGTGTGGCATGTTGCACCGTCTTGTTGAAACCAGTAACCATCTAGACCTTTTTCACGCATTTGCGGGCAGACATAATGCACCAACATCCACCGATATCGATTTTCATTGACTGTTTCGTTTTCTCTGAAAAGTATGACCCAATGTAGGCTTTCACACAAACGTCGGCCCATAAGCAGTCACTTTTTGGTCATGTAATGACGTTTCATGGATCTCGTGTGGATTCTCCATTTCCCAAATGCGGAAATTTTGCTTATTAACACCGCCAGAGAGTGTAAAATGGGTCTCGACGATCATCAAAATTTGCATCCAAAAATCAGGTTCAGTGTCAACCATTCGAGCGACTGTTTGGCCGTATTTCAAGCGACGTGGACAGTCTGTCAAAATTATCCGCAAAGTGGTTCCACTGACGCCAAAATGCTAAGCTCAACAGTTTATTGGAACGTCTTGATCGTTGATGAATGCATGTTGACGATCTGTCACTGTCCCGTGCTCAACAAAATTCGACAACATTTCAGTGTTTGAAAAATATTTTTTACTGATGGTATTGCCATCTGTATTATGTCATTGGTATTACATTGGAGGCATTAATGTTCTGTATTAATTGGGCATTAATATTTTGCATTATGTAAACCTCTAAAGTTTTTGAGATTGAGACCAATGTGTAGCCTGCGTGTGTGCGAGTAATTAAGATATAGAGGAGTATTTTTGTTGTGTTTTCTTGTTTTGGTGCATGCAGCTGGGTGAGAGGGAGTATGCAAATGACGCGCGCGAAAACACAACAAAAGTATTTTTCCATAGCGAGAATTAATTTTTTGTTAGGGAGTCCCGTTTTGGTTGTATAATAAATAACGTTAAGTTGGTAATGTGAAAAAATTAAGTCGCCGAAAACTAAAATATTTAAAATACCTAAAATCTTAAAAGTTTGAAGTTTAATTTGTAAAGTTCTTTTATATTTGAAAATTCATGACAAAATTTAGAGTATCAGAAAATACCTAAGAGTGTTTTTTTTATGAAGAAAGAGGAGAATAGGAAAAGCTCAAGTGCTAATTGTCCATGGTTCATTCATTTTCTAATGAGAAGAAAAGGCTGTATATTTTGAAAAAAAAAATAGTTTTCAAAAATTCGAAGATCAGTGAGGACAAATCTCTATCTATATAAATATATGAAAGAAAAGTGAAAATCCCAAAACCAAAAGGAATACATCAGGAATACAGCGAGTACTGCAATTTAAAGCGAGCACCACGAGTTATCCTCAGCGCAAAATTTTATTACCGTATATACAGCGGGTGGCTGACACGCGGCTTCTTAACATTTTGGTGCGAAATCGGTGAAAACCGCAACGTATAGGTGGCCAGACGAGGCCATTTGTAATTTTTTTGGAATTTTTCGGCGAACCAACGCTCAACGACACAGCTGACCAATCGGCCATTTGTAAAAATTTTTGGAATTTTTCTACGGTTAAGGCGGGAAGACGCCCAACGCTGAAAAAAATACGGGTGGCCAAACGAGGCCAATCATTTCCATTTATCAAACGCGGGAGTACGCCCAACATTCCAGTGGGAGCCCAAGGTAAATTTTTTTTTTAATTTTTGATTTTCCATTTTCCGATTTCTTTTTAATATTAAAATTTTTTTGTTCAATTTTTTCAAATTTTATTATTTCGATTTTACTTTGTAATCGAGCGTCGATTATCGTCCGTTGTGCGCACCACAGTATCACATTGGGTGTCATTTTCAAAATTATTGTACGTTCTTTTTACACTATTGGCCGTAGGCACTTGGCGAAACACACTAATACTTAATAAAGACATTTTTATTAATCACTTGTTTTTTGTTTCGCAGTTATTTTGAATAATTTTCAAAAAGTTTAAAAAATCACTCGATCGATTTCGACTTGTTAGGTCATCATCAGGAGTATCTACTCGCGTAGATACTCCTGATGATGACCTAACAAGTCGAAATCGATCGAGTGATTTTTTAAACTTTTTGAAAATTATTCAAAATAACTGCGAAACAAAAAACAAGTGATTAATAAAAATGTCTTTATTAAGTATTGTACGTTCGGCGACCATATTTTTTGTTCGGCTTATTTCATCTTTGAATTCCGCGGTCATTTTTTTTTTGTTTCTTTGTACGATTATTGGAGTTGTTTCGATTCTTGAATAAAATTCCGTACTGCGGATGTGTCTTGGCATTCGGCTTCATTTTTATCTTTCCTTGTTTTTAATTCACCTGGTTATTTTCTTTTAGTTTGTTCAATGAATAAGATGAATTACTATATTTTATACGGGTCGGTATGTTAGAAGGGAATTCCCATTCTGTGCCGGTGCTATATTTACAGGCTGGAATTGTCACTCCTCCTCATCCCCTTGGCAAGACATCCCCAGGATCGGAGTGGTGAGTGCAGCGTTTCTGTTGTCCATTCGGGGACGACCATAAAATCCACTCGGTCTCGCTTCGTTGTGGTCGGGCATCCTTTAGGGGTCGATCGGTCATTCGAGGGGGAGTGGCTCTTTAGCATACTGGGTATTTATCACTCGGGGAGATCCGTTCGTCGGCGGATGGACACACCCGGTTATTATTAATTTATTACAGTTGCTCATTCGTTGAACGCAAGAATTCTGGTGTCTTTAATTTAGTTTCAGTTTTGTTTTAATTTGCTTTTGATTATGATTTTTTCAGTTCCACGGAGTAAGCCAGGAACACGCAAGCCTCTATTTTTTCCGCGACCAATGTCATTACCCTGAGATCTAGCCGGCAAAATGTCACCGTGATAGTGGCCTCTGCATGCTTAGTTGAAAACTGTGGGTTGGCTGAGAGCCATCCGTAATACTGGAAACCGTTCGAGCATACATTGTTCAACCAAGATGCACGCAAGGTGATTTAAATTTTGGGGCAGTACATTATACTGCTAATTGTGATTATATTCTTCATAATTACATTCACCACCGAATCGTTATGGTGATTGATATCAAGGAACACATGGCAATAGAAGCATTTCTTGGCAAAAAATAAGTAGGCACGTACGCAGGGTATGTAAAGTACAAATTTTATTCGATCAAAACACAACGAATTAATTCGACTGGTTAGAACTGCCCTTAAAGAAATGTCAGCTGATGATTAGAAAGTTGTAGTTAGAGCTGATAAACACCTCAATCATAACAGTTGGTGAGTATTTTGACAAGGAGAAGATGGATATCATTGCATCAAATTGAGAAGTCCACAAGCAGATAAAGACAACAATACATAAATTACTATTCATATCAAATGTTGATTTGCCGAAAAGCTATTCTAGAAATGTCGTCAATTAATCCGGAGCGGTCACCCTTATAGAAAGTCGACAGAACGTGCAGGAATATCCACAAAATTCAATGACATTTGTTTAAGCATTTGGCTACCCAGATTTGTGTACGCAATTCACATGCAATCCTACGTGGGATAAAATAAAAGAACTTTTATTAATTGGACAATCATAATCGAATCCTCATGATAGTTCCGAACGTGTGTTAAAACCAAAATTGAAACCATTAATCGATTTATTTGAAATCTTCACCAAAAACACCTACGTAGGTTACTCAACAACATTCACCATGCTGCTGGTGGGGAATGTAAAAAACGATACTCAAGAGATTTTCTTGCCGAGACTATCACTATGGCAATGACGAATATCCACCGATCGTTGACGATCAATTGAAGATGGCGGAAAAAACATCACTATGACGCAATTTTTCATTGCCTTTGAGAATTGATTTTAATCGATGGATTCACTCCTCACCACAACTTTGCAACGGTACCAGGATTTCACTGAAAAAAATGACGAACAATAATATCGGAACTGCGGAAGGGTACACCGCGTTTACGCTTTTTTTATTTTCTTAATTTGTGTCAACAGCCTAATACACTTTTTTTGGTATTTTTTTACAATCCGATATGGAGTTAGAGAACCTCAACATCTCCAATTATTTTGCTATCTTTATCTGCAAATGCTCTAACGATGAAACGTATAAGTGGTTCTGTGATGAAGTATTCAAGATCAGTAATATCTGGGGTGGTTGTCAACTTTATGTGGCTGATTTTACGAAACCTTTGCTAATTTAGGCAAAAAAATGTCTCGAGACCGTTACTGGTTGCTGGCTCTCAATTCAATGCGTCTTGGACATGATCTTTTTTAAAATCATCTCTGGTCCATAGATCGTGTCTGTGTGTAGCTCTTTCGTCGTTTGCTGGTATCCTATCATGTCTAATTCAGGAGCCTTATCTACTTGATGGTTCTGTTCCTATACTTGTTGTCAGAATCCTTTGTTAGAGATCGGTCGTTAAAACTAGAGCTTGTATTTTTATTCCCCATAATATTAGTGAAACGCTTATTAATGAGTGCAGCTCAGCTGATGTTGCGGACGTGCTCATTATCATTGAATCTCCGAATTCATGCAAAACACTAGTGTGCCATCTATCTATCTACCTTACGACTCTATTTCACCTCCGCTTTCAGAAGAATTTACAAATCTTGTATTGTGGAGTAAGAATAGGCACTCTAGTGATAGGCTGCGATATTAATGCTCAACACTCTTTATGGGGCAGCTCTGTTGAAATTCTCAATGTAGGTTGTGAGTCGACTTTTATCAATTCTGTTAGGACAGAAGTAATTGCTTTTGTTCTAGGTCTATTATCGATTTAGTCTGTAACTGGAGAATGACGGATGACATTCTCACTTCTGAACACAGATGTAACTCTTTTAACTTATACCTTAAAGGCCGACTCTTGAACCGGATCACAATAAGAATTTAACCCAGTGGGATTCATTACTTTCGTGCTCGGACCTCGGCTTATTTCATTTGGTAAAATATGATCGCCTCAAGACAAAAGACTCCAAATAAACCTTTTTGGTGTTCTGATCTTAAAAAACTATGGAAAATTAAAAGGAGACCCAAGAATAAAGCTAATATGCCTACTCCTCAGATTTTTAGTAGCTCAAAAAAGGAATATAAACAACGCTTAAGATTCTCCCGTAGAACTTCTTCCGTAGGGAAGTTGGGGAGTTACTGCTTTCAGTTCATTTTTTCACTGGGTCCATACTCTACGCTGTGGATGGATGAATACCAATACTCATACAATTCTCAATACTCTGCGTTGGAGGCTAGTGGTCCTAATGAGATCTTCCCTGATGAAATACAGCATGATTTTCCTCCCAGCACTTGTTTCAACTCTTCCAAGTATGCATTGCTTTTGGGACTGTTCCACAATCATGAAACAGGAGTAGAGTTGTTTTCATTCCTAACGCGAGATTAATCTAACCCCAAGACATTCCGACCTATCAGTTTAGCCTCAGCCTTTTTGAAAGTTCTGGAAAGGATTGTCGACAGATTTATTACAGATCGCTTCTTAACTATCTCTCCGATCAGTACTCAACACATCGTTTTCTACCATCGCCGATGCTTGTACAAAGTTTGAAATTGACTAAACCATCATAACCTGGATTGTCTCGCGTTTCTGAGGTCAAACTAAGTTGTCTTGTAGTTTCAGTTAGAGTTTCAAAAAAGTTGCCCTAAAAGTGAAATATTGGCAAAATGGCCGCTCCTTCACTATTTGGAGAAAAGATTATTAGAGCAGATGTCTGAATTTTTTTTTGTTTCTTGTAATAAAACACTACATCCAGCTTCTGTTTCTTAAAACAGAAGCTGGATGTAGTGTTTTATTACAAGAAACAAAAAAAATTCAAACATTAACGTGACCAGCATTACACAACATTAAATTAAGTAGAGCGGATGTCGTCAAACATCTTGATGTCATCTTGGTCAGTAGACTTTCATAAAAATTTCACCTTGAAAGCAAACTGCAAAAAGCTTTTGCTATATTTTGGTAATGTAGAAAAGCATTTGGGAAATCCTGTCGACTGAGCCCCAAAAAGCTGATGTTTATTTAGAAATCACTGGTTTTAGCTTTACTATCTTACCCTACTTCATTCACTCATCTTTGGCAGAAATTGAAATGGTTAATGACAAATTATCGCCTGAATTTTACATCAACAGGTCCTTCTCGTTAGTTTACCCATCAAGGGACTTATGGTTGTCCCAGAATTTTATCAACCTGGTGTCTGAGTCGCTGGTATTTTTCTCTGAGGCGGAACTAGTCATGTGAATACCGGCTCCTTGTGGTATTGAAGGTAATATGATTGCAAACTCTTTAGCAAAAGCGCAGGTTCTCCATTGGAATTGTTTGGGTCCAATCCAGCAGCTCCGCCGGACTGTTAAGCAAACCAGTCAACCTAACCTGTGGGTATGCTCACTATTCTCTCAGATTATGCGGTTCAATCGTCATTTTCGAGATGGCTCGGTCCCAGTTTTTTAATTGTAGATCCTCCAATTTAGGTCAACTGTCTTCCGTGCCTTGGACGCTCACGCTCAACCTCTTGCAGTTTGCCAGGACCGTAGAGAGATCTTGCGAGTTGGGATAGAGCTTTTGGTTTGCACCATGGGCTCATTGTGGCATTGAGTGTGGAACCTTTATGGGTTCCAACCAACTTTAATAAATGAATTAATAAATACCCATACAGTGATGTTTAAGACTAAAGACTAATTTAAGTACCAAGTAACTACATCTTTTTTTGTCAAATATTTGTTTTCACTTTAAAACTGGTTTTGTTCTTAAAATGTTAGTCTTTTATCTTTTCTGCCATGGATAACATTGCTACTGTGTCCAAAGGCATTCGATTTTCTAAGTAATATCCTCTGTTCCTATATTTTCTGTTTATGTCTGCACGTGAAACTCCCATAACGATACCCAAATTCGACTCAAGCATCTCGCAAGCACCACAAACAAAATATTCTCAAATGATAACCTCCAATTAATTATTTCACAGAATTTTACGAAATTTAATCCTTCAATTAATTAATGACTAGACTTACAAAAACTTGTTGTTTATCATGATGGATCAATTTTAATCTCGAGTGTGAGAGATAAAACAAGGAAAAATCAATCAAAAAATTGTTTTTTTTTTAAATCCAAAACACATCTTCACAGGTATAATCGGAATATGTACCAGTCATTTCCTATATAATTAATTAGTTGTTTAAACTTTTACAAGAAAACAAAAATTATAAGAATTTGTATAATAACCCAGATTAAGGTATATGTACCTATATTACGTATACTAAGCAACAGCACTTAGCCAAATAGCATTACACATTTTTAACAAACAAAAAAATAAAATAAAATAGGAGATATAATTAAGATGGTTTACCTGAGATTTTTTTTTTTATTTTCAAAACTGTCTAATCGTGTCATTTGCAAAACCTTTAATCACCTTAAGATTTATATAATTTACTGTCTGTTTTTGCTTTCGTATGCTCTCTACGATATATTTCGACTGAGATTTGTGGAATCTGAAACGAAACGAAAAAAAAAACACACAAAAATTTAATTAATAATCCTAATTAATTTTGCTTAATTAGCTTGAAATTAACTGAAAATAAAATCACAAAAAATTGTCTGCGTGTAGATTATTTAATTCTGTGTCAAATTCCTTATTTCATCACAAATATTATATGTACGTAGAAAAATAATCATCATCATCTTGGCGAATTAACTGTTGTGAGAATGATAACGGAAAATCATAATTTTCCATCTAATTATGTTTATATGTATGTTTGTAGTGCGTACACACACCCACAATTATTATTATTTAACAAGAAAACAGGGCAGCCATACGGATAATGGTGGACAGCAGGACAAATATAATATATAAAATCTTTTGACAGTTTTAATAGGCCTAAATGACCTCAATTGTAAACAAAATGCTCCCCATATAAAAATAATAAATTTAATACAATGAATTTATTACATTTCGTTTGCTTGCTCCAAAATAAAAAAAATTTATTTCGTTTAATATCAACAGAAATATATACCGTGTGCTCATTTCATAACTTTACGATTTCCTGATGTCTGTATAACCCTAAAGTTTGATGTATACACAATTCGATAACGTACAGCATATCACTTGGTTCTACACATACATAATTTACATTGGTTAGTCTGAAGTGTTTAAGAAGTGTAAAATGTCAGTCTAAATGATGGTCGATAATACAGATTCCTCCGTTGTGAGTTTTATATTTTATCGACTTATGCATTGCCAAAATAATCGTGAGTAGTTATGGACTTAGTAGATTCAATAAAAGTTCTGCATTATCGGTATATGTAGACCAGATTAAACTGCAATATTAAAATTATATCGATAATACTGTACTATCGACATTTCATTTAATGAGTTGTATTATTATCTTACCAAAACTACACGGACTGCAAATTCGATTGATTTGAAATCTGTATTCTCGGTACCCCCACCTGAGCAACATTTTTCGGACAAATCTCCTTGACAAAGGAGCAGCCTTGATCGCCCTGCTCTGTCTCTGCCATCAAAATGTGGAATAACCTCAACATCAAACATGAGTTCACATTTCATGCGATAAAATGTGAATTGCGTGTAAATTCTCACGGAAAGCTCCCAAATTAATGTTGCCGATTTAATTTAATTTTTAATTCTCTAAAATCTGTTCCATGAATTTCAATCATTAAATACGCGATGTTCATCTACGGTTAGAATCAGAGAAATGCGATGTTTGAGGAAAACGCAGGCAACTTCATGGCGATCAGAGCAATCTTTTGAATCACTGTGTTACTCATAATGAGATTGAAGGGAACTACGACCAAGTTAAATGAACTTTACAAGATTGCTTTTTTGTTGTCAAAATCAAATAACATTAAGATTCCACCAAGCGACCAATTGATCTACTTCATAATTTAAAACGTCTTTCACAACGAGTTCATAAAGTTCGGTGTGGGTTTTTTGATTGGCTATACGAATAAGATCCTTTGATCTATGGCCTTAACAACCACAAGAATCCAGCAAAGATTTCCTTACGGTTGGCTTTACACGAGAATTTTGACTGCAAACTGAAAAGTGACGCCAAAGATTGATAACCTCTTCTATTTCGCCGATTTTCATTCATGTGAACCAAAAGGCGTGTGTTATTGAAGTCAGTACATTCGTGTCATAAGCTTGAACAATACGATATCTACTTTTGATTATACTGATGTCACATCCATATAATCTCTTGAAAGACACATGTGTCTCTACACATAGCTACGTATCCATGGGAATGGAATTTCACACCTCCTCCACTTTAAGACTCATCTTAACCTATTAGTAGCTCAACCCAAGTTCAAGTCGACCCAATCTCAATACAAACTTCGATTATGGCTCAAGATGTGGCTTGAGATGAAAGCGAAAGAGTTTGCCTAGTTCCAGCACGACAAGCTACGATTTCATCGCACCAATGAATCATAAGCAAGAAGACGGGATTCTAGTATACCGATTACTTCTGCTTCAACAACATCAGCAGAGGCAAGAATATCCAGTATAACAGATAAAGCGTATTATACTTCTGATTTGAGGTGATTGCAAAGGTCCGATGTTTAGAACCACCATTTTCATTCCAAGGGAACAGGCGTTGCACAGACACTCGTTAAGAAATATGCGGATTCGAGTTGACATTACACGATCGTTTTGGTAAAAAATGGACGATGCGATTCTCGGAGGAAAGTTTGTCAATTATTGGCGGCGCATCGAATTCCAGACAAGTCCTGTCATTTCATCTTTGCATTCTGGTTCGCGCCGAAGGACCATAGTACAAGGTGTTCAAATAACTCAGCAGTAAGGTGTAATTATTACCTCAGAAAACATGATTGATACGTTTCCAGGTGCGATTCTACCATATTCAACTGAAGCAATCTTCTCTTCGACACCCGAAATAACGTTATAAAGTTATACGCTTTGTGAGCGACAATGCAGTTTGATTTTTCACGAACACCATTAATAAGGACTCATTAGATTGCAAGTGTCATTTTGACGTTTTTTTCACTACAAGATGGCGTCTTCATAATATTTATTCTCCGTTAGTAATCAATTTTCGATGTTTAGTTTCAACATTTAGTGATAAGAATGAACCTCAAAATCCCGAAAATGAGAAAACCTTAATTTAAAATCGCAGAAATCAAAATTCTGGAAACTAAAATCTCAGAAAACAAAATTCTCGAATTCGAAAACCTGTGAATCAAAATCCCGAACTTCTAAACATCTAGAGGCCAGAATTCAGTTTTTAGAAGCCTGTATTTTCGTACAGGTTTTGCAGTTAAAATTCATAACTATTGGCAAACTTTTTTGGCTTGTAGGGCATAATAGATGTTCTACTAAGAATTTTTGCAAAGCTCTTTTGGAATTTTGATAGGCTGATCAAACTCGAATATTTCTTGATCGACTGTGGTAAAATTTAATAAGTGATTCTAACATGAATTTTGTAAAAAGTTCTTGAAATATATCCAAATTGAGCGTTAATGTTAAGAAATTTGGTTTGGTGGTTGAGTGCAATTTATCCATGCATTAACCGACACCGTTAAATCTGGTCTAGAACAGGATTGGTATTATAACATGAATTTTCTGGAAATGTTTTTTTCTAAGTTGTACTCAACAATTCCTTAATCGAATGTCAAACGTTTGAATGTCAAACGCTTTTTCCAACTTTACTTTTACGCCATTGCCAGTCAATTCGAGGGCGTATGGATCTATAGGTCCGATTTTATCACTATCTGCACATTGCATAGATCCTTGCCAGCCTATTTTGGCATAGAAGATGGGTTGGCCCATGAGTTCTGCATCCCGACCCCGAGGGGGTCATAGATGTGTTTCATTTCAACACAGAGCGTAATCAGTTGATGAAAATTCCCTTTGCATACTGCCCCTATCGGGATTCGAACCCCGGTACCTCCCGATCCAGACGCCAAAGCTTCTACTGTACCATTTGGTCATTACGTTTTGATTCAACGCAAATTTTGGTAGTTTTTTTTTAATTTGGCAATGCTTAGATTACAAATTGACTATTAATTAGCCGACTACGGTATAAGAAATCCAGTGCTTTGTATGTTTTAAGAAGACTATTCATTTTTTATACAATATACCGTCTGTCTGTAGGGAGTGGGTTCTGAAAAATTTTGATTTTTGATCTGCAAAGATATCTAAAATTCATGAGGCGTCTAGTTTAATCAAGTAATTGGAAGTGGTGGATCAGACGAAACATACAAGAGACACCAAAGCTTCCTTTGAACCTTTATCTGCCTTCAGGTTCTCTTTATAAGATTCTCTCTTGTTGTTCGATTCCAATAGTACTTTTGCCTAATGATGTATCTGAAAGTTTTTTTATTTATATTTGCCTCAATATGCTCAGCTTACATTCCACTAGGAGGATGAATGTTGAGATTATAAGGTCAGAAAATTTTGGAAGTCAGAAAACATCCAATCCTTAACTGTATGAAGAATAGAGCCGGATGAAAGAACTACATCTAGAATTTCTTCTTTGTGAAAAAATGGGTTCTTGAAAAAAGATAGAAAAAAGAGGCTAATGTTTAATATGCACCCAAAAAATGACTCACTTGATGTTAGTGCTAACCCCCATTGTTTGATTTCTCTTCGCATCAAACTAAACTCCTCATTAAAGACGCGAATGTCTAAATCATGTAGATACCTCGTGCTATACGAGAAAGTAGAAGTTTTGGCAAAAGTTAAGATTACTGTTCTTGGCGAACACATCGTCGAGCCGCTGGGCAAGGAAATCAGGCATAATGAATAAACCAAAGTTCCCTATTTTCTTTAAATCACTTAAAATTCGAACTATTGTTATGTATCTCATGTGAAGAAAGTTGTTTGTTATGTATTCTTTTGTGTAAATAATGGAAAAAGCACACATATAAGGAATTTACTTTAATTTCTTTTTAATTTTGTAGTAATAATATTTAATTTATTATTAATTTTGCAAACAACCGCAAATAATTTAGAAAGTACGCGCTTATGAAAAAATCGATTCAAATTATTAATTAATCGTCTGTAGAGCTGTCATAAGCGCATTAACGTCAACCTTACTCATGATAGAGGATCTAGTCCTTTCCTGCTTGCCCTCAGGAACTTTATTCTATAGTGACAAGATTGAACAATTATCTCTCTCGTGACCAAAAAGACGACCACCCAGGTTGCAGTTGTTTTGGTTCTACAAACTCGGCAAGAAAGTATAGAAATATGCTCAATTTCATTTGAAATGTGCGAAAATTTTCTTAAAAATGACTAATTCGGGTCTAAAAATAAAAAAATCCGAAAAATTCGTTGTACAAGAATTTTACAAGAATTGTAATCATTCTCAATACAAGAATTTTTTTTCTCATTTAGAGAAATTTTTTATACTTTTCGAAAAAGTCAAATAAAATAAATAAAATTCAAAAAAGAATGTATTTTTCTTGAAAAACGATGCAGAACGAGGAATGCAGAAAGATTAAAATGATCCTCTTGTGATTGAACAATTTGCTCTAGCTGGGTTTCTTCTGAAACTTCATTATAATGAGTTATTTCAGGTTTAGCGTTAAATGCGACCCAAAAGATGACCACGCATGATAGAGCGGTTTTGATTGTGCCAACTCAGTAAGAAGGTGTAGAAAATGCTTAATTTCATTGAAAAACCTCTCAAAAGTTACTATTATGAATCTAAAATAAAAAATCCGGTAAATTCGATGACATTCTCAATACAAGATTTTTTTTCTCATTTAGAGAAATGAAATAAAATTCAAAAATCAATATATTTTTCTTGAAAAGCGATATATAGACGAGAAATGCATAAACAAAACTAAAAGTTTCAAATATTCCTGCATAATGTATTATATTCGTAATATACTGCACCAAACAAGTAATGTAACAGCTAATTGTTCAAAAATGACTATCCCAGGAGATTCCCAGAAGGCAAGGAAATTTACAAAATGATATACTTTGTTTTAAGAATAAAAATCTCAAAAGTGCGTTAACATTCTCAAAATAAGTATATTTTCTCATTTGGAGCAATTTTTAATATAACCAAAAAATTAAAAATATATTAAATAGAAAATCCATCCATAATCCAATTCTCTTAAACATAAAAGGTTTATTATTGAGAGGCGATACAAAAGCCAAATACAAGATTCGTTTTACATGAACAAAATCTAAACATTTTAGATACTTCTGTTTGGGCAGGGGAGGTACCGATTTCAAATTTCGATAGGTTCTACGTAAATTGGGTCTATAGCCATACGTCCTCGATTTAGTTACTGCGTAAAGTAGGATGTGCAAATCAAACTGCCAAAGAGTTGAGCGGGCTTCGGCCGTAACAACTTTACTTTTACGCCATTGCCAGTCAATTCGAGGGCGTATGGATCTATAGGTCCGATTTTATCACTATCTGCACATTGCATAGATCCTTGCCAGCCTATTTTGGCATAGAAGATGGGTTGGCCCATGAGTTCTGCATCCCGACCCCGAGGGGGTCATAGATGTGTTTCATTTCAACACAGAGCGTAATCAGTTGATGAAAATTCCCTTTGCATACTGCCCCTATCGGGATTCGAACCCCGGTACCTCCCGATCCAGACGCCAAAGCTTCTACTGTACCATTTGGTCATTACGTTTTGATTCAACGCAAATTTTGGTAGTTTTTTTTTAATTTGGCAATGCTTAGATTACAAATTGACTATTAATTAGCCGACTACGGTATAAGAAATCCAGTGCTTTGTATGTTTTAAGAAGACTATTCATTTTTTATACAATATACCGTCTGTCTGTAGGGAGTGGGTTCTGAAAAATTTTGATTTTTGATCTGCAAAGATATCTAAAATTCATGAGGCGTCTAGTTTAATCAAGTAATTGGAAGTGGTGGATCAGACGAAACATACAAGAGACACCAAAGCTTCCTTTGAACCTTTATCTGCCTTCAGGTTCTCTTTATAAGATTCTCTCTTGTTGTTCGATTCCAATAGTACTTTTGCCTAATGATGTATCTGAAAGTTTTTTTATTTATATTTGCCTCAATATGCTCAGCTTACATTCCACTAGGAGGATGAATGTTGAGATTATAAGGTCAGAAAATTTTGGAAGTCAGAAAACATCCTAGCCAGAAAACATAAAAGTTTCAAATATTCCTGCATAATGTATTATATTCGTAATATACTGCACCAAACAAGTAATGTAACAGCTAATTGTTCAAAAATGACTATCCCAGGAGATTCCCAGAAGGCAAGGAAATTTACAAAATGATATACTTTGTTTTAAGAATAAAAATCTCAAAAGTGCGTTAACATTCTCAAAATAAGTATATTTTCTCATTTGGAGCAATTTTTAATATAACCAAAAAATTAAAAATATATTAAATAGAAAATCCATCCATAATCCAATTCTCTTAAACATAAAAGGTTTATTATTGAGAGGCGATACAAAAGCCAAATACAAGATTCGTTTTACATGAACAAAATCTAAACATTTTAGATACTTCTGTTTGGGCAGGGGAGGTACCGATTTCAAATTTCGATAGGTTCTACGTAAATTGGGTCTATAGCCATACGTCCTCGATTTAGTTACTGCGTAAAGTAGGATGTGCAAATCAAACTGCCAAAGAGTTGAGCGGGCTTCGGCCGTAACAATTTCTATTACCTGTTTTGTTTGAGAAACTATAAAATTTCCTTGCACTCTTGAAGACTTATAAACGTGACCAAAAGTGAAACATTGCATTTTGGGCTAGTTTTGGTAAGAAATTGTAGACAAAATTGCAGATCCATTATTAATATTATTCTTTAAAACTAACATGGATTTGAGAATAAAGAATCAGAAAGTTAATCGTCAGTCTAAAAATGACAATCTTTTTCTTTCTTTAACACAGAGGAAAAAACTTCAGTTAAACATAAAATATGTTTTTATTAAAAAACGATGTGAAGATGGCAATGGCTTGGTAATCTTTTCTACAACACGTCTTTGACGATTGCTTGTAGTTTTAGCGTAAATCCAGACGAAGAAGTATAACAAAGAAGAACATTCCTATTTTAGTTGTACAAACTCGGTAAAAAGTGTAAAAAATACTCAGTTTCATTTTCAAAATTAGAAAATTTAATACAAAATGACTAACTTGGATTTGAAAATAACAAATTCATCAAATTCGGTGACATTCTCAAAATGAGAATTATTTCCCGAGAAACTTTTTCAACTTAAAACTCAAATAAAAAAATGCCCCAAAAGTTCTTGCATTAAACACAAAATATATTATCTTGGAAGGCGATAAACAAAGTCAAATATAAAAAATCGATTTGCTTGAAAAAGTCTAAGCAATGTGGATTCTTCTGCACCACGGAAGTAAAGTAACAACGAATTTGCTCAAAAAATCGAAAATAGTCATTTTATAGAGAAATTACTCTTATAGAGAAATTTATTAGAACTTGGATTTTAGAATAACAAAACTGGAAAGTTTGTTATCAACCTTAAAATAAGAATTTTATTCTCGTTTGGAGGAATTGTTCAAAAATTCATGAAAAGTAAATGAAATAAAAGAAAATTTAACAGAACTAAGAAAAAACGTCGCTTCAATTAAACACAAAACATTTCTCATTGGAAGGAGTTACACAGAAGTAAATTGCAAGCTTTGACATTGTTTGCAAATAAAATCAAAACAGTCTACAAAATTCTTGCTGAATTTTTGCAGTTTTATCGTAAAACCAAACAAAAAAATTAAGCACGCATGTCGGGTTTGTTTTAGTGGAAGAAACTCGGCAAGTATTTGTATAACCATTACTTACTTACTACGAGCGCTACAACCCATGATGATATTTGGCCAACTCAACGCGATTTTTTCAAATATTTCGGTTCGCAACAAGGAGACGCTAGACATTTAGACGGTTTAAGTGTTCCATCGCGTAAACATTTTAATTTCTAGGTTAGTAAATTATCTATAAAAGAACTGATTTTGATTTGAGAATAAACAAGTTGGAAAGTTTATTAAACTCAAAATAAGAATTTTTTCTCATTTCGAGAAATTTTTGTTTTATGTACTTAAAAAAATTATACAAATTAAATAAAAAAATCAGGTACCAAAAATACAACATACGTGCTTAGAAACTCTAATATCTTAAAAACTGCGATTTAATTAAAAAACTTTTCTTCTCTAAACAAATCTTGTCAGGGATTTTTATTTTTTTTAAGTTTTCAAGTTTTGTAATTATTCTTGGTGTAAGTTTTCAAATGATGACACGGTGTAAGAAGATAGACAATATCATAACAGATAACAAACAACACACACATCAAGAATGGCAAAATGACAAATGCAGAATAAACAAAATTACGGTGGAAACGAGATGAACAGTTAAAGATAATGAAAAACCCCAAGAAAATTACAGTGAAATTTGTTGTAGTTGTCGTTGTTGCTTCATTCCATCTCCGTTTTCTAATGGTTTCTTATTATTATATTCCTCGGTTGTCTGTTTTATGATTCTGTTTATGCTCTTTTATTTAAGAAGATGAATGTCTTTAATTAAATTCTTCTTTTTTATGTATCCTTAAATGCGCTGCCCTCCCTATATACCAAAGAGCCGAGTGTACAAACATATTGCCCATTATGATGGTTGGTATATAGGTTGAGTTTTTATTGTTGCGTTACATTCTTGCTGCTATTTCATAAAAAAATAATTCATCTTCTATTTAAAGTTTAACTTCTTTATGATCGTTATATTAGCAGTATAAGGGGAGATAGTGGCTCATCACTATAGCATATATCATTATTATGTTGGTAATACTATATAAATTATAGTATATAGTTTAAAAAAATATCATACACCAACGATAAAAATATTCGTATTTTATGCTAGCTAGAGTATGCTACTTGAAACTACAATAGAATTTATTAAGACATTTGTTGAGGACTGGAATACATATCGTTCATTAATGGTAAATAGCTTGATTCGAGACATACAGGCACTAAATACATATAGAATATACTCGTACTATACAAAGAATTTAAAAGTTTGCAAAAAGATGGTTACATGATTTAAATGTTGAATTGAGTGTGGGATGAGATGTTTTACAATTTTTTATTGGTACAGCATCTGGACAAACCGAAAATATTTCTCATTATAAATATGGATTATCTTTGGTGCTTTAAAACATCACAAATATGTCATTAAGAAAACGTTTACGGTACATTTATAAATGATACGATTCAGATACGAGAGGATTATTTTTATCAACCTTAGTTGAAAAATTTAAAAACACAGCTCTGAAATAAATTTATTTTTATTGATAAAATAAATAAACTGAACCCGCTACACGAAATTTATATTTTTTGAAAGGAAAATTGTACACCAGTTCAGTGTGAACCGAAAATATCAAAATCAATTTCGTACAATTGCAAGTACAATCAGACTCAAGCACAATTCTCAAGCATGTGAAGTTAGCCGAGTTGTTCATACAAAAAAAAAAAAATTCCTTAAACAATATTATTTCATCTCACCCCAGTTTTTTCTATTTAAACTTGTATAAGACGGAATTTTTATTTTTATTTTTTCTCAACAACAAAATATCCATTTCAGATTTTTTCATTTAATTTTTGTTTTTGTACTCTGCGTATGAATAAATGATTAAAAATAGTTTTTCTAAGTAAAATGATAATAATTATTTGTTTTGATTAAAGATGAGAACAATATCAATCAATATATAGTTTTAAGTTGGTAAGGGCTTACAATGACTAAGAGGGCAGTACCAGCCATATGGAAGGATTTGTGCAATCGGCCAGCTTCCATATGACCCAAAATAAGAATTGAAGCTGGCCGATTGCGCGAATCCTACCATACGGTTGGTATTGTTCGACTGGCCACAGTTAGTCCGTACCATAGGTTAGTCAAAACATAAAGAATCATTTCCGGCAAATCATATTTCTAGAAGAATGGCTTGATTTTCTCATATTCTTATATAGGGCCACTTGGAACTTGGCCATTTGCTCCAATACTACCATACGGCTGGTCCTACCGGGATGAGATGAAATAATATTGTTTGAGGCATTTTTTTTTCTTTTTAATGGAAAACTGGGCTAACACATGCTCCAATTCTCTTACCATATGGCTGGACTAAGTTTTCGAGGTTCTGTTGATTTAAAAATAAAAAATCTGAAAAATTCGTCGACATTCTCAGTACAAGAATTTTCTTCTCATTTAGAGAAATGTTTTATACTTGTAACAAAGCCATACAACAATAAAATACTATATTTTCTTGAAAGACGATATATTGAAGAGAAATGCAGAAAGATTGAACAAATTTCTCTGACTGGGCTTCATCTGACACATCATGAATTATCGCAGGCTTAACGTTAAACGTAACATTGTTTTGGTTGTACAAACTCTAGAAAAATTGTATAAAATCTAAAAAACTATTAATTTTAATATAAAATAAAACATCTGGAAAATTCGTTGACATTCTCAATACTTTTCTTCATTTAGAGAAATTGTTAATGCATTTAGAAAAAGTCAAGTAAAATAAATAAAATCAAGTATAATAAAGACGAAGCATAGTGAAGCGGTTTTATTTTAAGATTGGCTTTGATTTTCGCGTCAAATAGTCACAATTATTTTTGTTCCTGATTTTTCAAAATTTTATATTTTCGATTATTTCTGCTCATGTTACTTTTTGGGTACCGTATTGAGCAGTGAAGCTTGTTACTCACAAGGATTGAACTATTGGACCATTGTACAACAGAAAGGAGCCTAGTAAAGTTGTGATGTGAACTAAGGATGCATGAAAACTACATGGTGGCAGATACCAATTTTAAATTTAACACGAAGATGATAGTCATTTTGGAAATTTTTATGATGTTCAAGAACCTCGTTATAAATGAGCTTATAAGCTCAAAATGGGGTTGGGCTTCAAACAAAATTGTGTTGCTATATACATAAATAAATAAATAAATTATTTGTGCCAACTCGGTAAAAAGGTGTAGAAAAATGCTGAATTTCATTTAAAAAATTAGAAAATCCTCTCAAATTAGTACTCTTTTGAATCTAAAACAAAAAATCCGGAAATTTCTTGATATTCTCAATACAAAATTTTTTTCTCATTTAGAGAAATTGTTTATGCTTTTAAAAAAAGTGAAATAAAATAAATAAAATCCAAAATGAATATATTTTTCTATAAATATATTATATATAAATAATTTGCAGCAGCGGTATTCTGCAATTGCAATAGTTATAAAAAAAATGTTGCACGCACTGATTTCTAATAGATCGTTTAGTCATGAACTTTTGCCATGAGAATAAATAAAAATTGCATTAAAATATTCAATTCGACATTTTATTGATTTTAAAATTTGTGGGCGGGTAGGAGTCCAACAAATTTTATTCTGCTACAAATTTTATTCTATTCGACTTTAGATTTCATCATAAAACCTACATATTTCGCTGACAAATACATTTCTAAAATGCCTTCAATTTGTTAATACGTCTTTATTTCCTATTGAAATGTTAATAAAGCTTTCTTCGCTTAATTAATTGGTTGTCCTTCGAAGAGGTAAGCAGGCACATTTACATACTCGATCAAAATGCTCAATATGAAAAATAATATAAATAACTTTATAAAAAATTTTAGGATGAATATATTGTGGCCAACACTCGACTTTCATTTGCCACGAATGTAAACTTAGAGCTCGAATACACCACACTTGATTTCTAAAGCGAAAAATTAAACTCACTGGATTTTTTCTAAAACTGTCTTGTATAATCAGAAAACATCACCCCTGCTTAAATTACAGAAAATCAACAAGGCCAACCCTTATTCGTGGAAAATTTAATTTTCTAAACTTATTTAAAACTTTTAATTGATAAACTTTTCAACATCATTGCAAAAATTTATAAATCTCACATTGAAGCTGCCACTTCCGGTTCACAAATTTCCAACAAATTTCGCAAGAATTTCCCAATTAATGGAAAAAATTTAAGTATAACGTTTATTTTTTCAAAATGGTCAATCCGATTTTCAATCTTTTGGTTCTTAATCGTTTTTCCGTAAATGCTGATTAGAAAAGCTCCTATAGTCCTCGAACGATTACGATCAAACATCACTGAAACCTGCCAATTTATGGTAAAAGCTTAAGTATGAAGTTTCATCTCGATTAGTCAATCCATCTAGGCTGTACACACTAACATTTTGGAAAACTGGTCTGGGTCAATATTGTTACATAAGTAATTTAGAATCTATTACCTAACCTAAATGGAGGTCTTCGCGTACTAAAAATTTTAAACCAGAGTAATCCTTTGAGAGCAAGCCTTTTTGGCACATTAGTCAGGTGAGGCTCGCGTGGATCGGTATTGCAGCTTTTGTAGCATAAAAGCGATTGAGCTCTTCTATCCTGCGTCCGAGAGGCACGGGAAGTTTAGAATACTCATAAATAAACCAACCGGTACCACCCAGATATGAAAATTTGATTATTAAACCTCATGTGAGGCGGCCAAATTCCTTGATGGCATATAGTGCCACAGAGAGAATTTGAGAGGAAAGACTATTAAGTTCTTCAACCATTATGGGCCTCAATCCAAAAATTCTCCAGAAATCGCACCCCAAATACAGGTTTTGCTGCAAGCCAGGAACTACACTAATCTGGTTGAAAACCAAAGAATTTGGTTAATTTTTCTTGTTTATGAACTCTGTTTATGCCAGAAGACGGTGTATGTACGGCCTAATATTAGAAAATATTTTTTACTAGGTGGGTTTACGTGAATTAACTCTTGAACTTTCGACCCGTCCATCCAATTCGGTTTGGGTTGTGGTGGTGTATGTGGTCGGAAAATAAGGAACCCAGAATCTCTCGTTCCTGATGGCGAGTTTTCCGGTTTCTAATTACAGTTTTCGTAGTTAGGCTTTATTACATTTAAATCACCGCAAGCGTAACAGAATTGACAATATGCCCGATATCACAACAGTTTCAATAAATAGAAACTGTACCCGTACATATTCACACAAAATTTGCACAAAACGAAAAAGCTTGTATGGTATTTCACTTCCGGTTGACTAATTTCGTACAAAAATCACTGGAGCATCCAAAATCTCTAAATTTTTGGAAAACATTTAAATCCAAAGTATCAGATCGATCGGCCAATCCACTTCTCTTACTATACTTTATTTTATCGTTACGTAGGGAAGATCAAACGAGAGCAAATAGTGACCAATCCACAATAACAAATAACCAAACTATTCTTTTCGGTGATTTTGTGAAAATATTAGGTTTGATAAAACACCTTTGCCCCCAAATTTTGAACAGATACGTTTTAGTAGCCCAGAAAAAACAAGTGGGGGTTAGTGATCAAAAAATATTACTCATTCCCCATGCTCACCTGTAAGAAGAAAATATATACAATAGAACTTTTGATCCACTATAGCAAGAGCGTTAACAAATATTTTATATGTATCAATATTTGTTGCATATCGACCGACGTAATGCAATACGATGGAGCCACCTGGAATGCCTTCTCATATTTTGAAAATGAAGAAAGGATCTTCAATAATGCTACTGCGGAATTTGGACCCGCCAAAACTATGACATAGAACACAGCTCCGTGTCAAAAATCTTTTGCCAAATGTCATAGGAGCCACTGTATTCACGGGGATTGCAAAAAAGGACGTATTCATACCTCGTATACCGTTCCAACCGAGTCCAGTTCCCAGTTAGACTTTCATTTGCTATAACCATCAACAAAGCTTACGATTAATCCCTTAAGTTTGCAGGCATGAATTTGGAAAGTCCTTGCTTCTCTCACGGCCAGTTGTTTGTGGTATGCTCAAGAGTAAGGTTTTCAAAAAATTTTGTATGTTTAGGAGGAAAATCAAAAAATGTGGTTTACAAGCAAGCATTGCGGTTAACCCAACAAATTATTTTTGTGTTGATTTTATTCAATTAAGTATTTTAATTAGTTATAAAATAAAATTAACACATGTTGAAGTTCAGTAGTTCAATTTTAACCCGGCCCGGTGATTAAAGGCCAATAAAGAACAGAATGTCGGTGGAGTCTTGAATATTTAGCGCGGTATATAAATACGAGGGCGATAAACACAAATGAATCTTTGGTAAGGCCGAATTTATACTTTAATTACTTCCTTCATTCCATCATTGAAACAATTTTTTCGACCAATCATCTCTCGTGAAAGTTATGCAGAAGACAAAACATCGTCATTTTAGAGCAATATGATTGGTCGTAAAAATTATTTGAATGAATTAATGAACGAATTAATAAAAGTAAGAATTCGGCCTGGTCTTAGGTAAGACACGGTACGCGATAGTTTAAAAGTGAAACCGTGCAGCAAAATTATAAGTGGTGTTAAAGTGATAGTAGCAGTGTGAATTAAAATAACGGTGTTAAGTGAATTGATAAATAATTGTGGAAAGTATTTTTTGTTGAGTTCTAGTGATAGTGGATATTAGCAGGAAAATTATTGTGAGAGTATTCTGTTATTTTGACTATACGAACCAGGTTTGATAGGGCAAATTCGAAAATCGCTAACATTTTAATCTGTAATAAGTTTTAATAATTGTCATAAAGCACTAATTGCTGCTATTTTCTTAAAACTATTTTCGTCATTTTCGACGGGTAGCATCTATGTACGTAGTCTCTACATTTAACCAAAACCTTCTGTGTAACGTTTTATCTTATAGCCTGCGAAGCGTTAAAAATTAATAGTTTGAAATATCATTTTTATATATTTGCATTCCTGAACAATTATGGGGCTTATTAGCATTTAGCTTAGTTGTTTCCTCAAAATCAGGAATACTACCCCAGTAAATGCCGCACAAGTTGTTGCATTATTACAAGAAGGATGCAATCAATTAGCCAATCTGCTGTGTCAAGAGTTTCCAGAAGGTTTCACGAAACTGATAACTTCAATCGGAGACTACATACCAGCCGGTATCGGTGTACGTCTGAGAGCGACGATCGATTTATCGTCCTAACTTCACTGCGAAGTCACCATCACATGGGCATCGATATGCAGTAGGAGCTCAGTCCAAGATGGAGCTGTGAGTCAATGGGCAATAAAAAGACGGAAATCCAGCTCACTTCAAAACAGCCCGCTCGCGATCACATCAATTGGAGCACGAAGCAATGAAGATCTGTTCTATTCAATGACGAGTGCAGAATATGTCACCATGGTAGTGATAGGAGAGGTCGGGTCATACCGACGTCCAGGAGAGCGTTTTTCGCAGTGGTGTTTTGCTGAAATAGTCTCGTACGGCGGAGTCTCGTGTTTGGTGTATGGCGGCATATCGCTTGAGGGAAAACCGTAGAGGAAGGTCTATATCGAGGAGATTCTCTTAGATCATGTAGTGTTCTACACAGGATATATAGGGAAAGATTTCATATTGATGCATGACAATGCCCGGTGTCACTCAGCTCGAACCACTCGATAGTGCATGGATGAGGTTCGACTCGAGACGATAAAGTGGCCAGCCCTCAGTCCAGACATGAATCCAATTGATCATTTATGGGACGAACTATAACGAAGAGTCCGAGCCAGAAATGCGGTAACAGGAGTGGGGTGTGATCTCCGAAGTTTTTGTCAAAACCTTAGATCAATGGAAACCCGAATGTGGACCATTGTAGACGCAAAGGGGGGTATTGCTAAGTATTAACCAATAAAATTGTTTTTGTTTTGCTTGATTTTTTTGTTGTAATTTAAATTATATCCACAATATTTTTTTCATAATCATCAATTTTGGTTTCGTTTTCATTCGAAATTCATTATAAAAAAAAAGTACTGAACAAATTTTTCATGAAAATAGTGCAATTTTAAAGTAAAAGTATCAGGCTTTCAAAATATAATGTTTTGTGAAAATCGGTTAAGCCGTTTTAAAAAAAATCGCCTTTCTGTGAGCGCTGAAGGTTTGAGTCGATTTAGTTGGTTGCGAGTGTAGTTTTAGCAAAAATAATTTTCTTCTCTTTCTGAATTGCGAACTTTTTTATTTTTTGTTTTTTTAGTTTTGTTTGTTTTGCACCTTCAGTTTAATATAACAATTGACCATGGAACACGTATATTCTTGTGTTTTCTGCTATATTTATTTTTTATTTCTTATCACTTATTTCTTTTCATTACTTATTTTTTCACTTACTTGCCAATTTTATTTTTCTCTTTTTAGTCGAGATTCATACCACAGAGAAAGTTTGTGGCGCTTTTCTTAGGCGTGTAGTATGGATTTTCGTGTATTTTCCGTGTATAGAAAGAGTGTGGTTTTTGGACGCGAATGTAAACGAGGTTCCATCGGCAATGCATATTATGAAGTAGTACAAATAAATTCAAGTGGTGAGGGTGTTAATAAAGTTTACAAAATCTCTCTCGAAAAACATTCGAAAAGCGAAGGATACACTTACATTAAGTCATACATCCGAAGTTACATCTGCTGTACAAATTTATTACTATTTTTTAACACGCTTAGTAAAAAAAAATTGACTTTTTATTCCGAAAAATTATTATTATTTTCATTGTGCTGTATTTATGTATAATTGTTTTTACTGATAACGACCTTTTGTGCCCAAACAGAATCCTAGCTTTAGTGTATTAAGCTCTATTTTAATCTGTTCTTTTGTCCACAACTGTATCTGATTATAATTGTATTCTATTACATAAAAAATTATTATTTGAACATCGGTGACACTATCCTTTATAAAAAAAAACTACAACTTTCTGCAAAACAAAATATTTTAGCTTCTGGGCTTAAAGACCCTCTTAACTAACGTACATAGTATGTGTATATGTCTATAATCTTTTATTTAAATAAAAATACAAACAAAAGAGCTTAAATTAAATTAAAAAACCCAACAGAAAGAAACACATTCACATTTTCCTTTGTTACTTGGGTGGGGTTTTGTGGCGAGTTAAAAGTTTTTCCAAAAAAAAAAAATCCGAAATGTTAATTTTATATTTTTTTGTGTGTTCCATCTCTAATTTCATACTTAACATTTATAAATTATTCACAAAACAAGAAAACCAGCAACAACACCAAAAAGATGTTTTCCCTGACACAAAAAAAAAATTCCCAAAAAAATGCTAAAGAATTCTAAAAATAATTTATAATTTATTTATCAAATTTTTGGTGACAAAAAATTGTATTAAATTAAAAAAAAAATAATTTGAAAAACATAATCATCAGACAAACATGGTTTTATAATTTGTAGCTGTATCTACCAACACCAAGATTAAACCGATTTGCCATTACGTAATTTTCAACATACAGAGAGAGATATTATGAATTAAATGTTAAGTCTATTAATAATTAAAATTTCAAGTTTTCTTCTTCGTTTGTTTTAAAACCAAATTTTCGTATTTTATGTGTACACAGAAATGAAATTTCATATGAGTTTATATGTAAGCATGTGTGTGGTATTTGAATACCATAATCAGGATGTATGTTTATGGTATCTCTGAAAATTATATCAAAACCAAATAAATCACATGAATATGAAAAATTTTCAATAGAAATTAAGATTATAAATTTGTTTATTTAAATTTTCTTTGGAAATGACATTGTACGAGTTGGAAAATAAATTTTGGTTGTCTAGTTACAGCTACATTTATGTACTTTGATAAAATTTTAATTGGTTTTTGATAACATTTTCTTTAATTAGGTGAATATAATCTCTAAGTAGTACCTACGACTAAATCCAAAAATAGAAGTCATTCCAGTAATACATTCAACAAAATACGAAAGTAATCGTCATTACGGCGCTTTAAAAATCATTCCAATTAAGTGAAAAGTTTTCAGCTAGTGCCTAGTGGGTAGTTAATACTGAGAATGAGCATAGGTCACTATATTTTCAGGTTCACTTACACAACATATTCGCCTGAAAAGTTCCCGGTCTACCAAATAAAAACACAATTTTTTTGGTTATACATTATTCATGCTGGTATCAGTAACCGAGGCGAATTATACAGAGACGTTCCAGAAACTGTGTAAAACATACAACAAAAGAGGTATAATTGCAAACTCCTATATCAGACTATTTATGGACCAACCCACTATTCGCCAAGCCAACGCATCCAATATAAGAAAACCATAGGATACATCAGATGAAGCCGCACCCGCGGGCTGATGGCATTAGGAGCTGAAGCAGAATCAAGGTATACGTTGTTGACGTATATAATTAATAAATAAGTTAGACGACGAATCTAAGCAACTATGGATGAGATAAACAAGTGATCAGGAATTTTCATCCGTACAATCTTTCTACGAATTAACTAATTAGTACAGGCTCAAACAGTAAAGATTCCAAAGACTAGGCAGCTACAGGACAGTCAAAAATCCAAGATAACTACCAATCATTCGCAAAGCGCCGTCAATCAAACTCTTCTACCAATAGCAGTTATAAAAATAAGAGACAGATTCGGAGAATGGAAATAATGTCGGGCTCTGCTGGATTCTGGTTCTCAAGTATCGTTTGTGAGTGAGAACCTGATTCAACAACTACAACTAGCGATGGTGGTCAGAACAGCGTAAAATACCGTTTTTGGGTGGGTTATTGCCGGATCAATGGGTAACAAGAACATTAACCAACAAGCAAAGTATTTTAATAATCTACATTGTGATCTAAATGTAGCCAAATTACCTCAAAAATTTTGGAGACTAGAAGAAACGTCGCCATCGAGACCGTCATTAAATTATTCAAAGGAAGAAAATGCTGTGAGGAGGTTTACAAAAAAACGACTACACGACTAGGGGATGGAAGATTCGTAATCAAGCTTCCATCCAAACCATCATTAACACCACTGAGTTTAGGAAACAAAAATCCCGGAGGATTGAGAAGATTTGAAGCAATGGAGGGCAACTTCCGAACAGATTTTTTCCAGGTTTGTATATAACATGATATTCGTATTCATCCAGTTCGCCATATTAAAAATCGTGAAGGTTTCGGGTGTTTGGCTAACCACACTAGAAGTCGATGATCAGTAATAATACAAACTTTATGCCCATAGAGGTATGGGCGAAATCGTTTAACCCCCCATACTATCGCCAAGAATTCCTTTTCTATAATTGGATAATTCCTTACAGCAGAATTACGAGTGCTGCCTTTTATATTTCGGGGTTAGAGAACAAAAACAAATATTAATCATCGAAAAACGCTTTATTGTTTTTCAAAATATTCCCCATGAAGATCTATACACTTTTGCATGCGTTGGAACCAATTGTCGAAGCACTTTTTCCACTCTGATTGAGGTATCTCCAAAACATGCATTCTGAACGCAGCAATCGCTTCTTCAGGTGTCGAAAAACGTTGACCTCTCAGTTTGTTTTTTACGTACGGGAATAAAAAGAAGTCATTTGGTGACAAGTCAGGACTGTACGGCGGATGACTCATCAAATCGACGTTTTGAGTGCTCAAAAATGCAGTTGTTTGAGCCGATGTGTGAGAGCTCGCATTGTCGTGGTGAAGAGTGATCCGTCTTCGGCAGTTGGTTTTCCTGATTTCTTGGAAGACAACTGGCCAACAAATGGTTGTGTACCACTCAGAATTGACTGTTCTGCGTTGTTCTAGTGGTACGGTTGCGACATGTCCATTTTTTTCAGAAAAAACAGGCGATCATTTGCTTGCAAGTGCTTCGTGCGCGAACAACTTTTGTTGGATTCGGCTCATCTTGAAACACCCATATTGTCGACTGCTGTTAACTTTCGGGCTCATACGCGTAAATCCACGATTCATTACCTGTCACTAGGTCATTGACGTGTTTTGAAGCACCGCAATCGTATTTTTTGAGCTTTTCTTTCGACCAATCGACACGAGCCTTTTTTTGAGCGATTGACAAATTGTGTGGGATCCAATGCGAACAAATTTTTTTGACATTCAAATGTTTATGCAATATTGAATGTATGCTGGTCCCACTAATGCTTAAGGTTGTCTCAATCTCACGATAGGTCACATGACGATCTTGCAATATCAGTTCGCGCACAGCATCAATGGTTTCCGGAACAACAACTGATTTTGGACGACCTTCACGAAATTCGTCTTGGAGTGAACTACGACCTCGATTGATGGAGCTTCATCGTCAAAAATTGAATTAAGTTCATCCATGCACTCGCTTGCTGCCTTAATCCACGTCGAAAGTTGTAAAAAATAATCGCACGAAAATGTTCACTTTTTAATTCCATTTTTTCGCCGAGATGTTGAGTTAATGGGTACTGTAAACAACACAAATAGCGCTCGAATGTCAAAACGTTCTGAGTACGTATAATCTCAAAAATTTCAAACTTTACGATAGAGCTGTCAGTTGCCGGATTGCAACACTAGGGTTGTCCAATCCCGAAATATAAAAGTCAACCCTCGTAAGTGATCGACTCGCATACGCGATAGGTAGATCGCCTGTTTCGATATTCTGTGATAAAATCGCTTCAAATGCATAATCACTGGCATCCGTAGTCACGATGAAAGGCTGAGAAAAATCCGGGTAAATTAGTATTGGTAGAGAAATTAGTTTTTTCTTTAATGTATTGAAAGAATCGTCACATTTTGCGTCCCACTTAAAGTTTGATTTTTTTCAGAGAAGGTAGGTCAGACATTTGAAAAAAAAATTTCTTAAATCTCGAATGACGAACGATTTTATCGTTGAAAAAATGAGAAATCAAAATTTCACCCCTATAACCCCAACAGACTACCTCTAACCTATACTCAGAATCTATTTATGGTAATGGCCTTTTGAATCGGCATAGTCAGATTGGTGTCCATCTGGCGTAGTCTCGAATGATAAAAGATTTTATTGTAAGAAGGGAAGAGACAATCTTTCACAATTGGATTTTGTAGGTTAGTCACTTTCGGTTGGGATAGTTCTATTTAATATATAATTTGTTTAACTTTCGGCTGAACTAGTCAAGACACTATCTGCATTATCGATTTTTTCACTTTCGTCTGGCAACTTTCGGCTAACTTTAACAATGTAATAAATCTCGAATAAACATTGCTCTAATTTCAAATCTACGAATAAACAGCTGCTTCATATTTATTAATTTACATTTACCTCTATATGCTGGGCATATATGTGGGCAGGGACATTCGCATCTCTAGGCTACCTTCGTAGTGTGTACATTAAAATCGCTTCTGAACCCACTCTATGCGATCTGAATAGTTATTATAAAACGGATTCCATATGACAACACCATATTCCAACAACAAACGAATAGCAAAAGATGTGCTATCCCTAAATCTCCAATGACGATAAAAAGAATAAGTTATGGATTATGATGACAAAATACGCCAACAAACCATCATGGAATTATCAGAAAGGACAAGCCGTGGTGAATTTATTCAGCTTGACTTTAGACGAATGGACTTCTTTGAAAAATCGAAGGTTTATGAATGTGAATATTCACTCGTATGACGATTTATATTGGAATCTGGGTTTGGTAAGGATTGAAGGATCAATGCCTGCTGAAAAATGTGTCACGTATCTCCAAAATAAACTTCAAGAATTCAATATTCCAACGGAGAATGTAATTTCAATTGCTACGGATGGATCCACGATTTTGAAAAAAGGTAGGCAGATTGATTGATGTTAGTCATCATCAGCTATATTTCGCCCACGGCATCCAGTTAGCCGTAATTAAGGTGCTTTGTCAAAAATCTTTTTCGAATAATATTTCTGACGAAATTCAGGTAGATGGTGATACTGAATATGAACAGGAAACTGTAACTATAATTGAAGAAGAGGACGGAGATGTTGTAATTTTTCGAAGATCACCAGTAAAAAATGATGCCCTTCAAAAACATGTCAAGGACGAATTTGATAAGGAGCTTTCGCTAATACTTGACACAAAGATACGATGGAGTGGTTTGCTTGATATGTTGGAAAGATTTTATCAGAAAAAAATTGCGTTCGAATGACTCTAATCGATATTAACACTAGAACTACGAACCGGTCAAAATGACCGGTTGCATAATTTATTTATAACATTTCCGCTTTAATAAAAAATATGACATGATCGTAAAATATGAATAAGACAAAGAGGAAATGTTATAAATAAATGATTTAACCGGTCATTTTGACCGGTTCGTAGTTCTAGTGTTAAATCCGATTTAGAATTCTCGGAAAAAGAACTTAGGGTATTAAATATAATATCGGCTTTGCAACCGATTAAAGTAGCGGTGGAAACTCTTTGTTCGAGAAACACTAATCTATACATTGCGGATTTAACTCTTAAGTTTATGCTGGATGAACTAGGTATAGGCAATCAAAACACTTTTATTAGTAACGAGTTGAAGGAAGCTCTAATATTAAGAATAAACGAAAGAAGAACCATGCATTCCGATATTTTGTATTATTTTCATGAACCATGTTCACGTGGTGAAAATACTTATCGAGTGTCCAATACAATTAACAAAATAGTTATATCAAAGAAAATTGTTGAAATAGTTCAAACTTTTTCAAAAAGCGATTCTGCAACTATTGATACTGAATCTGAAATAGTGGGTGAAGAACCAGAATTAACTATTTGATCTGCGATTCCATCGATTTCTGCAGGAACATCTTCAGGGCTCTCAATAAAAGAAAAACTAAATTTAGTTATTCAAAATAGAATTAATAAAAATGCAGATGAAGAGATCAGTGATCCAAAGACACCATCTGGGCTTTAAAATATAATAAGAAAAGAAATGTTATATTTGAAGGAACAAAATATTAAAGACAAATACTTACAGAAAGTCCTGAAATATATTTCAACAGTTCGACCGACTTGGCACAAGATACAGATCCAGCATTAATAATCAAACCCTTAGCATAATGTGTTTCTTGAGAGCCTACTTTAGGAAACTACTTCCTATGCTAGACCAGCAGTGCAGATTGCAATTGAGACTAAGCTAAGCTAAGTAAAGGCATACTGGTATACCAAAGGCATACCAAATACCAAAATACCTTATCCATGATCGTCTAATAGCGACACGGGTATTGAGCGAGCTCAGCTGAAGTTGAATCAATTAATGAAAAGTGTGAATAGATGGATGATAGACCACGACCTATCCCTTGCGATAAACGAAACGGAAACCATAATAATCACTCAGCACAGGATAGAAAGAACAATTCCGGCTTTTGTCGGAGAAAGAGAAGTCGTCGCAAAGCAGTCCTAATCCGATAAATAGGTGTACTGCTGGATGACAAATTAAACTTTTGATCAAACACACTGCTGATAAAGCAGCGAAACATGTTACTTTCTTGGCCAGACTAATGGCAAACACTGTGTGTCCAAGATCAAGTAAGCGCCGCTTTCTGGTGGATTCCAATGATAACGATCCTGGCATACGGTGCTGAAATCTGGGTAGAAGCCCTTGTCCAAGGCAATGTATCGGTAACGGCGGCCCAAGTATAAACTATAGCAGCACTAAGAGCAGAATCTGCGTACCGCATAGTATCGGCACCTGCAGTGCCTGCGATAGTTGGTACAATCCAAACTGAGCATCTAGGTGTGAAACGCCAGGCTATATATAGAAAGAAAGCGCAAGGTCCGGTTAAACAAATAAAAATGGGGTGGGGTAGCCTTACTAGATGGAAGGAATTATGGGACTTGGAAGGTTGGGTCAGTTAGAGTGGCAACGATCAAACAACGATATAGATAATGACAAATAATTGTGATGGGCTTTGGTATCAGGAAAATTCGTTTAGGAAGTCCCCCAATTTTTTCCCTGAGCTCAAACAATTTTGCTAAATAGTGCTGAGGTGATTTTTTCGAGTACCAGGAGTCGATTGCGATTGGTTCTGATATCGGAAAAACTCATTGAGATGGTCAACCAGTGGAGCCCGGGTTCCGTTTTTTTAATATTTTTTTTGATTCGCATGATCTTGATGAAAATGGTGAATGTAGTTTCACAATTTCCAGGAATCGATTGCGATTGGTCAGGGTTTCAGGAAAATTAATGCAGAGGGTCGTCCGGTAGGCCCTGGGTTAGTTTATTTATTTATTTAATGATGGACTTAACAATTTTGGTAGAGGAAAAGGGCATACATCATGATTAAAAATGAACAACAACAACCACAAAAATAATTACATTAGGAATAAAAAACTCCGATGTTTTTGGGCAAGGGTCCATTAATGGCCCGGGTTTCATAACTTATTTTTTTTTCGATTCGCGCGATTTTGATAAAAATTTGTTGAAGGGGGTATTTCAGATGCCAGGGGAATATTTCTAGTTCTTGGAAAATTCGTTAAGGAGGTCCTTCGGTGAGGGCCGGGTCGATTTTTCAGTTTTAGTTTCTTATGTTAGGAATTGATGAGTAATTTTGGGAAAATCTATTTAGCAGATCGGTATGGCCTGGATCCCATTTATCTGGAAAAAACTGCGTTGATTTTCAGGTCCCAGGAATCGATTCCGAAGAGTCCTTATTCATGGTGGTTTTTGGGCTTGGGACCTTGTTTTAACATTTTATTTTGAACGATTATGGTGAAATTTGGCGGGACAGGGGTTTCGAATGCAAGGTAACGATTACAAGTTCTGATTTCAGGATAGTTCATTTACGGGTTCTCCGGATGGGCTGGCAAGTTGCACCACGTTGACAGATGTTGCATTATGTCGTAAGATATTTCATGATGTTGCGTCATGTTGCTTAATGTTGTATTTTGTTTAAGGATTGCTGTGTATTTTTCCACTATGTTGCGTCATGTTCGCTGGGGCCTAATTTTAATGTTTTATTTAATTTTAACGAATTTGATAAAATTTAGCGAGACATTGTTTTCGAATGCAAGGAAACGATTCCAAAGAGTTCTGATTTCTGAATTATTAATTTATTACTCCTCTAGGGATGGGCCGTTGCATGACATTGCACAATGTTGCGTTATGTTGCAGCATGTTCCGTGATGTTGCATCATGTTGCTTGATGTTGCATATTGTTAAAGGATATTATTTGATGTTCTACTATATTTCATCATATCACAAAATGTTGCACATTTTGTGATGCTGCACCATGTTGCATGATGATTCAACATGCTGCGCCATGTTGCACCTTATATTTAGTGCTTGGTTTTTTTTAAATAGATATATGCTGTTATGTTCCTTCATGTTGCGGAATGTTGCACCATGTTGAGTATTTTGCGTTATGGTGCTACTATATGGTTGCACTATTCGTAACCTTTTAAAAGTGTTGGTTGTTATGAGCCACAATATTTATTTGTAGCGTTATCTAGTTAAGTTGGGTCCGGATTTTTTAATTTAAAATTGGTGAACGGAACGCCAAGGAATCGAATACAATAAATCGATTTTGTTGGATGTTATGTGATGGAAAATGTGTTTAAGTGATCCCATTTATCAAGAAAAAAATTGGCTCGTACAATTTTGATAAAAATTGATGAGCGGGGATTTTCGGGTGTTGGGAATCGATAACGATGAGTCCTTATCCATGATGATCCTCGGGGCTTGGGCCTTATTTTAACATTTTATTTTGAACGATTATGATGAAATTTGGCGGTACAGGGTTTTTGAATTCAATGTACCGATTACAAGTTCTGATTTCAGGATAATTCATTTAGGAGTTGTGCGGATGGGCCGGCAAGTTGCACCATGTTGACAGATATTGCACTATGTCGCAAAATATTGCATCATTTTGCGTCATATTTTACCATGCTGTGTGATGTTGTATCATGTTGCTTAATGTTGCATCTTCTTTTTAGGAATGCTATTTGATGTTGCAGGAAAAGGAAAGGAAAGGAAATTTCAAGGAGTTCTGATTTCTGAATAATTAATTTATTAGTCCTCTGGAAGGGTCGTTGCATGATGTTGCAACATGTTATGACGTTGCAAAATGTTGCACCATGTACAGGGATGTTGTACTATGTTTTGGGATATTGCATCATATTGCGTCGTATTGCACCATGTTCCGAGATGTTGCACCATAGTTCCTAGATGTTGCATAGAAGGATGTTGTTTAAAATTCTACTATACTTTTTCATATTACAGAATGTTGCATATTTTGTGATGCTGCACCATGTTGCGTGATAACTCTACATGTTGCGCGATGTCGCTTCTTCTGAATTTATTTAATTTAAGATATCTTATTAGATACCTCAAACGATTTTGATATTGTTGTCGTCTGGCCCAAGGTTTTTAATTAAAATTGGTGAAGAGAACCTCAAAGAAGCAAATGCAAAGAATTGATTTCGATGGGTGTCATTTTTGGGAAAATTTGTTTAAGGTAGGTCACGGGTCCCTTTTTTAAATTTTTTGATTGATTGAATGATTTAGATAAAATTGCGGTGATAAGAATTTTCTATGGATATGTAGGGATTACGTTGAGTTCTAAATGACCGAAGACCTTTCTCAAACGAATAGTATGGAACTCAGCTGGTACTATGAAAATATCCAATTTGATTGAAGAAAAACCGCGAGTTCTTTAAATTGAATAGAACTCAGCTGTTAGATAACAAAGCGTAGCATAATTATTGTACTAGTTTTTTTTAACAGGTAAAGTAATAATAAGTATGTATAGCAATCATGAAATTTTTCGATCACCAGATTTCTACCGATTTACCATTCGCTATACTACCAAAATTCAAAAAAGTTGTTTTCGAGGTGGATTCTTTCTGTATATGACCTCTCTACAGCACACAAATTGACTGATTGCAATAAAAATTCATACATATTTTTTTTTTTTTTTTTATAATTCGTTTTTTGACGTTATTTCAAATCTTTTAAAATGAATAGCATCTGCGAAAAAATGGATTAAGAACAAAAGGATTTGAAGCTTTGTGTGTCATTAATTATATCAATGCAGGGTGTGGTCCTATCTATGAATATCTTCGAATACTTATAGTCTTACAATTTAACAAGAATCATATTAGTTCGCGAGTTTACCGCTGGCCTTTTAAATGTTGCCAAGTTAGCGCTACTTTGTGTGCGATCCAATAGTGGTACTAATTCTATTGTAATTTCGTTCTAAGTAAGTTTTCTTTAAAATTAATTTCTTTTGCAAATTAATTTTAGAAAATCGTTTTTTTTTTTTTTGAAATAAGGTGAGCTATCGAGAAGATTAATATTTTATAAAACTTTGTGGCATAAGGGAGGAAGAAGGGAAGAAACAGTGCATAGAAATTATTTAAAAAAATTCCGAAATTTTGAAATTTTCTTAGGACATTTTTTTTTGGTGCGTGAAAAAGCAATGTTATGGTAAATCAAGCAGGTTGATGTTGATTGGGTTTTGGCAATCGAACTACAAATAAAACCACTGTTAAACAAGACAGAACTAAAAAATTAAAATTTTCATTTTATTAGCGTCGATATTTTGTAATTCTATAATTTATATAGTTTTGATTAAATTTCGCGGCGTAATTTTTAATGGATTCTAGGTTTTGGATGTTAAGCAACAAAAATTGTTTATATTAGTTTTTGGTTTATTAATGTTTGTAATAAATAACGTATATACACACACACGCAGACATACGCGTATACACAGACAAATCTAATCGTTTAATTTTCCCAAAAATTATTTCTCGTAATTTTAATTTTTCACTATAAAAAAGTAATAAAACGAAAAAGTTTTGTATAATATTTCGGGAAAATTTAATTAAAAAACAAAAGAGTTCTTTTTCTGGTTTATTGGGTTTACAATTTATTAAAAGTTTGTTTTTAACGATTATTTATGTACGTAAGGAAGTTATTTTAATATTTTCTTGAGTTGTATATATTTATTATTTTTGTGCAAAGATTAATGCCTTAATATATACGAGGAGTATATTGATAAATCAACATTATAATGATTCATGATTTTCAAAAAAAAAATATTAATATTTCGTATATATATGTACGTTGGGTTTAAACAAAACAAAACAAAAAAATAAAAAACCATGAAAATTGATTTTTTCCGAAATTATTTCGAATTTTATAAAACCCATAAAAATTTGATCTTTTGCCAAACTCAGAGAAAAAAAATTGTAATCTACGTAATCAGTTTGTTGCAGAGGAAAAATTCCTAAAAACAAACGATTTTTGGATCAATAAATTATGAACGTTCTGAATAATTAATCGGGGTAACAGAATTATTGCTGGAAAGTAATAAAAATATTATAACGACGCATAGTATAGATTTCTGCTTAATCCCATTTAATATGTACAGCGTTTGTTGAACGAAAACACTCAGCTATTAAAAATATATCAACCTTTTTCCAGAAATGCGGAAGTTTGTTTTATAACAAAATAGATACGACGTTTACGTGATTTCAAGTCGAGATGGAATTTGGATTTATTGAATACAGCATTCATCCATGGAATGCCATAATTCGCACGCAACTTTCACATTAGTCACAGATCACAAACAATAAACAGATCGTTCAACTGTACTTAAGTACAGTTGAACTTTCACTGGGCAACTGGTGCGGTGGTTAAAGGTTGTCGATCGGTGTGTAAATACTGTCAAAATTACAAAATATACACTGTATAAAGAAAATTGATAGAAAATATAATGGCAGTTAAGTATGTCCCAAATAACAAAAATAAACCTGTATTAGTATATACACTGTTAAAAAAATTCTTATAAGAATTTTGAGTGAAAACTAGATAATAAACTCAAAAAAATTATTTTGCATAATACCCCGGAAAATCATTTCCATTTTTCTTCATTTGTAAGTAGTTTGCAGAAGATAATTTATTTCAATATATCTAAATGCCGTATAAAAACCACAGTACTCTCCAAATTTCTGGAAAAAAAAAATTGTGTAGAAAGCCACTATGTGCAATTTACGCGATAAGAGTATATCCATACAGAGAACACAATCAAGTGAGCTAAACGACGTTTCCATAAAAAACAGGATATTTCTGAATTTTGTTCTGGTAAATGGAGTCGTTTCGTTAGGTATAAGTAGTTTTAGTTTAAATATATTACTAAAATCGTGGAGTTTGTCGGAAAATGACTATTACATAACATAATGAAATGAACCTAGTTTCCAAATATCCTTTTTTGTTCTGCTAAATTTAGTCGATTTTATTAGCTTGCGTAATTCTTGTTAAAATAAATTCTGGTTATCGTAAACTTTGTCGGAAAAATCACCTATGTAAAAAAAATAAGAGCCTTTGTTGAAAAAAAATAAATTAATTAGGTGCAATTTCCAAACGATACCGAGAAAAAATATCATTAGTTAGTTGTGGAAAATGAAGACGATTTTATTGGATTGAATAAAAATTGTTTCGATAAATTCTGAAGATCCTAGAGTTTGTCGGAAAATTTCACTATGTCCAAATGCTAGCTTCTGGTTTACACAATCAAATAAATCCAGAGTCATTCCCATATCTAGGGGATATGTGTCCTTTTTCGTTCTTGAAAAAGCACAGAAAAAGCACAGCTCTCGAAAAAGCACGAAGCGCACAGTACGAAAATTGAAAACGAAATGACACAAAGAATAAAAAAAACTTTCTTTATATACTCTTGCGCTGTTTTTTTTAAATAGTCATATTATTTGCTTTCATTTATATAAAACCCCCTACACACGATCTGATTTGGTCAGACGGTCGCGCTGATTTGATCAGATCAGATGTAAAACAGGTCGTGTGTAGGTTGGTCGTATGACAATTTTGCTGCCGGGTATTGTCAGGTGGAAAATTCATCCGACCGTCAGCCAACCATCCAACCGCCTGACCAAATCAGGTCGTACGAGTATGTAGCATTGTTGGATCGTTGGTTAAAAATAACAATATATTGAAATAATAAATAATTTTTTTGTTGAAAATATGAATTCCATAAATAAATGATTAAGAAATTTAAAATTTGTCGGTATTAATATTTAAAATTTCAGCTTGTTTATAGACAAAATATTATTTTTAATGACATTCACGGTGTTTACGATTTGTTAGTCATTGGAAACAAAGGGATAGCCTCTCATTTCGATAGCCTTCATTTTTGTAAGAGTTGTGTATCTTTATTATACAAGACTCTTGGGTTTCGAAATTGGGGGGTGGGGCGGGGAATGAATTTTCTACTTTTTTTGGTAGAGATATTGTGAGTAGATGGCCTCTTTGTTTCCAATGACTAACAAGTCGTAAACACTGTGAATGTCATTAAAAATGATATACTTTGTCTATAAAAAAGCCGAAACTTTAAACATATGACATCCCAAATAAATGTGTCAATAATAAATGACTTTAGAACATGACTTAATTTTTTACGATCTAACAACCATTTTTTAGACCTTATTTTGAATTTTTTGTCACCATTATTTAAACACACCCATAAGCGCGATAGCAATTATTTTTTCAATTTTTCACATCCAAAAAATAAAACATTAAAATCACAAACGTCAAAATTTTATCATTTGTACTCAACGCAAGCAAAAGTATAAATGAATGTCAGGTAGTTTGTTGGATCGTGTGGATGCAATACCTGATTTGTTCAGACCGACCCGTCAGTCACATCGTGTGTAGGGGGTATAAAACTTAAATATACGACTAATAAAAATTATATTGGCATATTAAATAACAATATAATAAATTTTTCAATAGATAAAAATGGTATATGTAGCTATTGAGAGATATTAAACATTAACTAAGTACTAAATCAATTGCGAGTATAAACAATTCAAAAATTAATAAATGTATTAAACGATGTATTAAACGAATTAATTTATCTAAATTAAAACTGCTCAAACCAATAAAATCGATTAGATTTGCGAGAGTGAAAAATGACACCTATCTCCTAGATATGGAAATGACTCTAGATTTATTTAATTGTGTCAACCTGAAGCTAACATTTGAACATAGTGAAATTTCCCAACAAACTCTAGGGTATTCAGAATTTATCTAAATTAAAACTACTCAAAGCTATAAAATCGATTAGATTTGCGAATGTGATTTATTTTTTCTCGATTATTTTTCACTCTTTCTTTCATCTTTGCAAAAGAGATAAATCAAATATGAATAAATATGGCACCTATTTCCGTTTCTTTCTATTATAATATAGTTATTTCACAAATATTTTATTTTAACAGGGTAAATACTAATACTGTTCTGCATTAAAAACTTCTAATTGGATGTACACGGGATTTTTTTTGGGACAAACTTCACAACCGTAAAATTTATTATCCCGACATATTGAGTGAAATAACAAAAAGTATGATGAGTGAAATCCTTAACTTATCATAGCAATTTACTCAAATTTTAGAGTTCTCGCAATACAGCCGTTAGTATCTGGATGGTGGACACGTGGGTTTAATTAGTGGGTAATGCAATCCCGGTTTTCAAAATCCTGGTTTTCAAAATCCCGGTTTTCAAAATCCTGGTTTTGTATAAAAAATAATCCCGATTTTTTAGGAAATCCCGATTTGAATTTTTAAAATTATAAAGTTCTAAAATTATAAAGCTAATAGGGATGGAATTTGGCGATTTCTTAACAGAGTTTGTCGAAATTCTAAAATGATTTTTCGATAAAGTGGTCAATAGAGATGGAACTAGGACATTTCCAAACCGATTTTGTTGAAATTCGATACGTGTGATGGAAATGGATTTCTAAAATGATTTTTTGATAAAGTTCTGAAATATGACAATCGTGAAAATATCGAATAGCTATTTCATATCGACTTTAAATTGAAAAAACCGGGATCGGAGTATTTGCCTGCAAGACAAAATCTGTTTTTGTATTCAATCTTTTTTTTTTTTGAATTTTTTACCATATAAAATATAGTTTTACAAAAATTTTTTGGGCAAAATCTTGTTTTTTAAATATTGTTATCCGAAATAATTATTTTGATTATTTTATAATGAAATAATGAATATTTAGTGAAATATATTCTGGGATCGATATAAATTATTACATTTCAAAATGTTGCATTAACAAAATATTGCTCGAAGTTCAAATCTAAAGCCCATCGGCGGGCAAAGTGGGGGGGGGAGATAGTAAGTGGCCTACCGCTTGCCCTTGAGAGTTATCGAAGCCATTAGCCTCTACAATTATTGCATTTTAAAATGTTGCATTAACACCGACTCCGATAAAACAGCACCGACTCCTCGAAACCGAATCCCGCCTCTGACCTCGCAGGCTTGGTTTTCCTAGTAAATCTTTGGGCAAGACTTTTTATTTTTATGTTAAAATATCATTAGTCCGGCCGGTCCGAATTAATAAAAACTATTTTTTTCAAAGTCAAGACACAACTAGACGAAAAGAAAACCGGGATTTTGAAACCCGGGTTTTCTAGTACACTTTTAATTACTACATCATATTCACATAAAAACAACTGTAATGTGAAATTTAGATAAAAAGTGCTTTATTCAAAGTATGCTCCATCAGTTGTTACGCATTTTTTAAATCTTTCGGGCAATTTGTGAATACCACGCCATTAACCCTTATGTTTACAACCGCTTACCAGGGTAAGTTTTCGTGTTTTATAGACCAACATTTTATGGATTTAGGTGACTTATCTGTTTGAAATCTTTAGTATTTTAACAATTATTTGTTTTAGACTAGATTTTGCCAAAATGTATTCATCAATTTAAAATGAAATTATAAATTATCATTCAATACTAAATGTATGGAATTATATAGACATACCCGTTCGAACCAAAGGGCTGCTCAGCAAGTGCGTGACCCATCGATGCAAACAAGTGGTTATCGAAACAAGCCAAATTTTCCATGCAGTTTAGGTATGACCTCAGCTATTAGAGAAACAACCGAAGGTGTTGGTTACAAGTGGAGTTTTTGAGATATTGGCCAGGAACTTGAAAGGAACTTGAATGGCCGCAGAAAATTATAAAATTTTAATGAAAATTGTAATTAATGAATTTTCTCCAAATTTTCCATGCTGTCTCAGTATGAGCTTAGCTATTAGAAAAAAACCGAAAGTATTTATTACTAGTGGAAGTTTTTGAGTTATTGGCCAGAAACCGAAAAGAACACGTATGACCATTGACCACAGACAATTTAAAAATATAGTGAAAATGCCAACTGATAAATTGTTCATGTAGTTTAAGTATGACCCCAGCTATTAGAAAAACAATCAAAAATTTTGGTTACTAGTTTTGGAATATGTGATAATCTAAAACTTAATTATTTGGCCGCAAAAAATCAAATTTTTACTTATATTCGATTCCAACATGTAGACGAGAAGTGAATATATTTCAGAACATTGTCCAACATACATATTAAAATTATTTGCGATGCAAATTTTAAAATTATTAATTAAAAATTAGTCAAGTTATCTCCAGCTGGTAATCAATTTTAATTGTGTAGATGCACAGATAACATATTTTCATCTAAAATTTATATTTCAATCCAAAATCGATCTAGAAACCAAATGTCGTAAGGATTGGTTATGAAATGACAAAGTTTAGTCCACAGGTCTTAGAATTTTGTTCAAAATTCACTTTAGAATCCCTAGCCAATATTATTAAACATTCCCGTGAAGTATGTCCTAACTTTGTCCTAAAATTACAAATTTAGGACAAACGTCACGCTTCTATACAAATCCGTGAAGTTTGTCCTAAACCCTAAAAGACTGTATATGTATAAGTGAATATAATATACTTTTTTCGGATAAACCAATAAAGATAAATTATTTACTCGTTATAATGAATTTTTAAATATATTTAGGTAATTATTTTCACTGTTCAAATTAAATGATTGATATTATTGAATGATTGTGAAATTTATTTCTTAAAACTGCTTCAGACAACAACTTATTTATTTTAAGCTATCATGAGGGTGTAATATCCATATGTTTTGTATTATTGGTCTTTCAATAATACATTTTTAAAGGTACGCTAATTTAATTCGTTTAAGTAACTTATAGATTATTGTTTAAAAACGAAAAAAATTTTTGTTAAGATACTAAGTATCACGCCCTTGTGTAACGAAGAAATAATTCCAAATATCATTATTGAAGACAATAAACGAGAATTTATCATAAGTCGATGGATTGGTTTAAGTGTTTGCTAATACTAGTGAAAACCAAAAGAAAAATATTTGATCTAAAATAAATCGTCATATTTCCTTTCAAGGTCAAATTGTATTATCGTATAAGCGATTCATGGGTGTGTATTGCGTAACGAAGATTCAACCCCTTAAGGACCGATTTATTTTAACTAGATATCGTATGTGCCGAGATATCTCAGATTTGGTCCTTAAGGGGTTAATTCAAAATTTCTATGTTAGAGTTGATTAACGGCACTTGTCATATGTCGTTGGATTCGTCTAAATGTCTACTACTACTTTTATGAATATCAAGCAAATTGTATGATGTTGAAAGGAAATATGGTGATTTGAGTATTACCGTATACGCGATTCATGAGTGGCTATTGTGTAAGAAGAATTAATTCAAAATTTCTATGCTAGAGGCGATTAACGAGCACTTGTCGTATGTCGTTAGAGATTAAGATTGAAATTGAGACTAAAATTGAGATAGAGATAGAGAAAAATAGAGATAGGGATTAAGATAAAGATAGAGGTAGAAATAGAAATAGAGATAAAAATAGAAATTGAGATAGAGAGAGAAATATATATAGAAATAAACATAGAAATATAGACAGAGTAGAGATAAAAAAAGAGAGCGAGAGATAGTTTCCAGAAAATCGGTTTTATACGTAAAGAGGCAAACAACGAACAAAAAGACCGAACTCAAGCGTTCTCATGTGGATTAGCAGGTTGGGGTCGAGTTAAGTAGAGATATTGTTTGTAAAGTTTATTGAAAGTTGACTTGAGTGTTGAGTTAGATTGCTAAATATAGTAAAGAGAGTGATTGGGATTTACAATTAAGTGGCGAAAAATGTGCATCTTAGATGGAAGCCTTAACAGCCGTTTCATAATTATGGGTAAAAAATCCCGGATTTTTCAGCCCATCGTTTTACCCAATAAAACCACGTAAATTATACAAAAGACATGCTTCTTTTCATAGAAATCGTTGAAAAAATCTCGGACGTGGGATTTTGGGATTATAATCCTTAGTTATAAAACGGAACAGCAGACGTCTGTAAAACATATAATAGAAATAATTCCAAATATCAATGTAGCAATTCACTTAAACATTGTCATATCACTTAAATGTTGTCGTTATATAAATTTATAAATTGTTTACGATCAATATATCAGCAAGGAAAATCAGGAAAATGTTTCGAAATATATTGAAAATATAATGATTAGAAATAAAACTTATATAACAAAAGAAGCCAATGTCTGACAAAAAGCTTAAACGAATCCAACGACATATGACAAGTGCTCGTTAATCACCTGTAACATAGAAATTTTGAAATAATTCTTCGTTACACAATAGACACCCATGGATCGCTTATACGGTAGTACTTCAAATCACCATATTTCCTTTCAACATCATAGAATTTTTTAACATTTGTACAGGTTACTTTTACTAACTTAATGATATTTTATTAGTACTCGTTAATTGCCTGTAACATTGGATAAAGTTTTTGTTTTAGTTTTGCTGGAATTTTACTAACCCGCACGACTTGCTGCTAGTTACAAGCTATCAACTGAACGGTTTTATTCTTCACAAACCATTATTTTTTCGTTGAATCCATTTCTCATATTTCGTTTGTTATTTTACGTTCCTTAACTGCTTCTGTATTTTCTATTAATATTTGCAATTGTTACGAATATTAAAATTCATTATAGCGAGAGATTAACTAATACATTCTCAATATAAAAACTTAGGACAAATTTAGGACAAACTTCACACCCATTATTAAACAAATTTCATCGTAATTCGTTAAGAAATGTGAGGAAGACGGAGCATTGTTAAATAACAAGATTTCATATAAAGAGTTCCTTTACTTCGGAGGGCAAACAATTTGTCAGTATAATTTCTCTTTTGCGATGGTGCTGCCACTTGTGGCGAAAAGCGTAATCTCGTATTTTCGGCTGACAAATTTCCGCTATCTTCAACCCTAGTGTGCAACTGAGCTTTTCTTATTATTTTGCAATAGCCATATTTATTGACGCTTGAAATGAACCGGTTCAGTTCAATTTCATGAAAAAGCACTAATACTGGAAAAACTGTATAATAATAAACACATTTGACGCAAATACAAATTAGGTTAGCTACGATTCTTTTTTTTTTGTATCTCTGGGCTTGGCTGAGCAAACTGAGATTGTATAGAAATTTAATTCTAGCAATTTCCTCCACTTCCTCTATCACCTCAACTATCACAGAAAAGAAAACGCACGTGATGATTATATCCAATTACTTTTGTACGTTACAAATACCCTCTTATCTCAATGTCATTTACGGTATTTCTTCATTTCATTTAAAAAATTTATTGATTTTTGATTTTCTTATTGTATACTGGTAGCAGCTCTATTACTACTACATACTTATATGTAGTATTCTCGTGTCTGTATATCTAAAATATTTTGATTATTAAAGTTTTTTTCCCACCCAAAAATTACTCAAGAGTCTTCCAACTTCAAAATCCTTTTTAACCCAAATTTATAATTCTATAGAGGATAATATAAATTCTGTGTGCTTTTAAGCATTCTCAATCTATTATAAACTTTATTGAGTGAATATCTGTAGTCTATGGTATATAAAGCATCAGTACATAAAATATCCGAATAGTTAAAAAGTTAATTATATTTAGTTTTTTGTGTGTTTTTACCTTTTTTACAATCTATTAATTCGGTTAAATCGTTTTGTTTTGTGGACAATATCTGGTGATCTACATGGTTTATGGGAGTGTTTAAGTTAAATTTTAAAAGCGTGTAGTAGAGCTATATAAAATATTCGCACCAACCACCATCCATTGATAAGATTTAAGGATACATAATAATAAATTGTTGGCACAATATTATTTATTGTTGGAATATTGTACGAAAAATTTTTATTTTATTTTTTGGTTTTTTTTAATGTCACCAAGGATAATAAAATTTCGCTGAGGAATGATAAAAAAGGAAATTAAAATTATTTTTGTAAAATAAGATAAAGTGTAATGTTATACCGAACATTTTATCCGGGGAATTTTTTTTTCAGTATTTTTATGATGAATTTCTTAGAATTCGGGATATGTACTTGCTTATCTGATTTGTAAAAAATTTCGTTACCAAAATTTGTTTTTTGTATTTTTATTTATACATTAAGGTTACTTTAAAAACCTTCAAATTCCTCTAAGAATTAGTAAACACCATGAATCTAATTACCAACATTGTTATCTAATATAATTTACCCGTTTTGTTGCCATTTGCCAGTCATTGATTGGTCGAGTGGAGAATTTATAATGATATACCACTTTGCATACATCGTACGACCTTGTGCTGACCAGATGGCCTGGTGATCTGAATGGTGATAAAGTTTCAAATACAGCAAGTTTCTTGGTATTTCTTACCGTAAGGAGCCACCTTCATTTGAAAATTTCTTTAGACTATCAATCTGACCTGTTTTTCACATATTGTAAGCGTATACAAAATCCATATTGGGCTCGACCAAAATCCGTTCGCTATAAACCGATAACTCTATTGCCATTTCGTTGACCAAAACAACTACGTAAAGTAGGAGTTAGTTCTCTGATAATTATCACTATAATATTGTAGGATTTCAGGAATATAAAACTTTTAGAAGCGAGGTATGTAGAATACATAGTCTGGCGTTTCATCGCTCTATTGAGGAATGTACGGCGATTTGCTGTGGATTTTTCTAGTGGTAGGCGGAGCGTAAATCTAGACCCAATTATTCCAGTTCCAGTCCCCGTATTTGAAAGAGTATAATGACTCAACTTGATCCCGGTTTGGAATTATATATGATCTATAAATTGTTTTGATTACTCGTTGTTTTTGCCATTTAGTCTTATTGATCAAGATACTGCGACGTGTTGTTCTGCTACCGATTGATTTTATATTTTTATATTGATGGTCATAAAGCCGGTCGTAATTTCACCATACGTGAGAAAGTGAGCGCGAGAGTAGTTTGGCCAGGTTTCTTAACTCCCGTTGCAGTTGCAGATTGGTTACAGATTGGCATCTGAATTTTATTTTGTATTGTCTAAGTTTTTGTTTGCTTTGTTTTTGGCCACCCAACTAAAGCCGATTGTTAAACCATATAATTATTTGATACAGCCATAAATAGTGTCGTTTGTAGGAACTTGTAAATTTTTGACAAAATTTCGATATATCTGTCGCCATTTAAAAGATACATCTCTTTTCAAATATCATGTTTAAATTTCTGGAAAAAAATTGTGTTTGAGAAGATTGTTACGAATGGCTCGCAGCCAACCCGCAGATTTAACTAAGCACGCAGAGGCCTCTCTCATGGTGATTTTGTGGCTAGATCTCACGGTTTTAAAATGCCAACAGAATCCGTCAACCGAAATTTGAGGAACACCTTATAAATAAAATAATAACCGGGTGTGTTCATCCGGCGATGACCGAATCTCTCCGAGTGGCAACTACCCAGCCTGCTGAAGAGACTCCCCCCCCCCCTCCCACCCGAATGACCCAATGCTGACACCGAAAGGTCAAAGAAAGCCCAGCCACAACGAAGCAGCATTAGAGGGTAGGGGCATCTCTCAACAGACCAGGCCTTTCTTCACCCGGAGAGATGTCCAGCTTATCCCCCATAATTCACACTTCAATAGCATGAGATCGCCGAAGTATTACGGGGGAATCATGTGGATTTTACGACACATATGCTGGACTAGCCATTCCAACAAAATGGATGTCTTGCCAAGGTGATGATGGGGAGTGAAGTTCCTAACCTGTTATTATGGAACCGACACGAAATAAGAAGAACACCCTCCATTGTTCATAAATAAAAAAAATATGAAAACAACAACAATAATAACCAGAAAATAGATACGAGCGATGAAAAATATAAAAAACACGAATTAAACCGAACAATAATATTTTTTTCTTGTTTTCGTGCGCATCACTTGCACTCTCTTTCCTCCTGGTATCAGTTGCTGAAAACAAGAAAACACAACAAAAATACTCTTCTATAACCTGGTCGCTCGCACACACGCATAAGAAGTACACATTGGTCTCACTCTTAATTTATTATAAATTCACATGAGACTACGTGTGAATAATGCGGCTAGTTTCCAAGAAACAAACCACTTTTAGCGCCTATTCAACAACAGATGGCAATGCCGTCAAGAAAAGTCATCCACATTCGATGAAACGAAATTCAAAATTCCATTCCATAAGAAATAATGCTATGACCCCTCAAGATATTAAGGTACAAGATATTAGCGGAAGTTGGCAAAGAATTGTTGTCTTTGAGCTCTCGTCTCTCCTTTTATAGATAAATTTATCATTCTTGTTTGGATTTCCTAGAATTCTTTCATTTTTGTTCATAGATCCATCTAAGCGTAGGACTTTACCTTCACGAATTTTACTTCTCGGATAATACCTTCCCGCCATTACCCCCTGACTATAATTATCCCTTCAGTCCATTACGCCCTAGCCATTTTTCACCGGTACATGGTCTCATGGGAAACTACCCAAATCATCAGTTGGGGCATTTTAAGAAAATGATCTTCTGTATTAGGCGAAATATATTGTTGAAGGGTATTTCTCGTTTTTTGAGCAGAGCATCATCTGACGAGAAAAATCTATCTTTGAAAATACGCCAAACTTCAATAAAATTCACATGGGCTTAGAAACAATTGATTTTAATTTGTCATAATTGCAGAGAGGGGAGGGAGGGGAGGAGATGGTTTAATAATGTGAGAAAAAGACAGTAAAAGACTGGGAAATATTGACGAGGAGTAATGACTCTGGGTGGTAATGGACCTATTGTCCGGGTCCGGGGGGTAACCCCCTGAGTAATGTCCTGTTTTGAACTCAACATGCTAATTCTTCTATTTGTTTTTAGTGGTTCCATTTGCTCCTGTTCTGTATGTTTAAGTCTTGATGAAGATAGTCTCACAGTGCCATCCTGGCCCTTATCTGTTCTGTTTTCAATCGGAAGTATACCGACCTGAATAGCGAATTCTCTTTCTAGTTGAAGTCTTTCAAGTTCTTAGTTATTTTGTTTTAGGCAGAAATGCTTAATTGTAAATACCCGTTTCCCTATATTTCCTAATCAGTATCTTTCACTCTACGTTCCGTAACTCCTTGATTTAGACCGATAAGCCACGGTTTAAAATTTTGAAGGTGGGGGATTTCGTTATCCCCGATAATTTTTGCAAAAACACATGTGACATTTTGTTCGGTCGATACAAAATGAAGTCGATTTTGCATCGTATAGTTACAGGGGGGATGAAAAGTGGATTTATTTTGAGAATCCCAAGCACAAAAAATCATTGGTGGACCCAGGTGCACCATCCACATCGACCGCAAAACCAAATCGCTTTGGCAGACAGACGATGATCTGTGTTTGGTAGGACCAGAGGGGCGTGGTCTATTATGAGCTGTTAAAACCTAGGGAGACAGTTAATACTAAACGGTACCAACAACAATTGACCGATTTGAACCGTTTGCTGCTTGAAAAAATGCTAGAATACTGAAAGAGGCAACACAACGTCATTTTTCTTTATATGAGGATGCTCCATCACATACGACAAAACCAATTTGCGACACGTTGGAATCATTCAGCTGGGAAGCTCTACCCCATGCAGCTTACTCACCAGAGGGAAAATTTATCAGTTGGAATTTTCATTATATTTTTTTGAATTTTCTGTGGCCATACGAGTTCTTTTCGGTTTCTGGCCAATACCTCAAAAACTTTCACTAGTAACCAATACTTTCGGTTATTTTTCTAATAGCTAAGGTCATACTGAAACTGCGTGGCGTCGAAAATTTGGAGAAAATTTATTGATTTTACGCCTAAACTTTGGTGTTGTAGAAGATAAACGTTTGATTTTGAGGTTTAATAACAAAAAATCAACATTATTGGTGGATTCCCCATAAAAAATTTGTTTTTATTAGGCGTGCTATTTTATTTCAATTGCATATGGGTCGGTTTAGACGAGCTAGTAAAGCCGGAATAGTAAATCCGCCGCATCAAATATATAAAAACGTGTGGGTGATATAAAGCCGCCATACACACACAAGACAATCTAAGAGCCAACATATGATGAGAGTGGCGAACACCGGCAATAACAATAACAGCGGGAACAACAACAGCGAAGCAGCAAAGTGGCTTCTATCACATTCTTTTTTTCTCAATTTTTTTTGGAAATAAAATATTTATTCTGTGTTTTATTACATGGACCATCCCACTTCCGTGAACTTTTAAGCTCACATTAAATACAAACTACTGTCTAACATCAAAAAGCAAGCTGGGAGAAATTGAAAGATGAAATATGACATCAACAACGGGCTTGCGCCCGAACCACACCGTGATGGGCCTATCGACAGATATCCCTCGGTATCACGACAATAGCCTTGGCCGACACTCCTTTTCCTCACTGGAAATATTCAAATCGTATTTATTGAAAATATAGGAGTGTTAATCGCCATTTTCAATTCCAAGACAAATTTGAGTTTCGTCGAAAAAATTCGTTAACACTTTGGGGCCCAGCTTGGTGGATGGTATATGAGCCCATCGGAAGAAGAATTTAATTAGCTACTAGACGCACTATTAGAAACTTAGTCAAGATCTCTGGTAAGGAGTGTTAATCTGGTAAGGAGTGCCTCCTCTTTACAATTTTAGGTGTTAATGGTTTAGCTCGCACAAAATGATTGGCTAGTTTTTCGTTTGACAGAATTAATTAGATGAACTCACTAATTCCATACCCAGACTTTCTTTCAATTAATAATAACCATAAAATTCCAATTGAGTACCAGTCATCATTTGTTGGTTTGAATTTTGGATGGTGTTTTGTAACGCTCTACCTAAGTGTCAATTAAGGAAGTTGGTTTATTATGGTTACTAAGAAAAATTTGTACGACAATTCATCTATATTTTGATTTTAGGAAAATTTCAAAATTAAAAAATACCAACGTGTAAGTCTTAAACTTAAATAATATATACAGTGTTTTTGATTTTTAGGTTATGTTTTTAGGTTGACAATTTCTTAAAGGTGAGTAATTTGATTTACTGCAGCAATTTGCAACAACCTTCTTAACGTAACCCCATAGAAAAAAGTCCAACGTCGTCAAATTGCTACACCGCGTAGGCCAATTGACATCTCTAAACCGGCTGATTATTCGGTTGTCAAATTTGGCGCGCAAGTGATCGATTGTCGGTCAGTTTGAATAGCATGTGGCACTATCTTGTTGAAACCAAAGGTTGTTCACATTCACAGCGTCGATTTCAGGCTATAAAAAGTTGGTCGGCATGGCAATATAAAACGGTCGCCATTGACGGTAACGGCGTTTCCAGCAGCGCTTGCGAAAAAATGGGCCAATAATGCCACCACTCCAAAATCCACACAAAACAGGTAATCTTGGGGCATGCATTGGCATGTCTACGATTACGTGTGGCTGTTCCGAACCCTAAATCCGGTAGCTCTATTTATTTATTTCATCTGGACCTTGTAGGCGAATAATCTAAGGCGTTTGAGCAGTATTCTTTTCAGGCTGATGTAAATCATGGAAAGTTGCTACAATCTGCGAGAACCACAGTCGCAATATTCTCTGGCATGCGCACTATTCGGGGATAGAACTTTCTTCACCAATTTCAAAACAGCGGTTTCTTTCATGACCCACATTTCATTTCAAATTTCGCAAGGTTTTGGCTACACAACACTGACTTTGAAAATAAGTTTTCAATATTTCGAAACACTTCTCAAGCGAAAACAGGATTATTTCATGACGTGGAATATCAGGCTAACGAGCTGTCAACATTTAAAACATTTAAAACAATCATTCAAAAAAGTGTTGCCATAGTCTATGATTTAAAAACAAACCAATAGATGTCCCACCCTGTACATGGCGTAAAATTATAAATAAAGAAAAATTAAATTTAATTTAATAAATAATAAATTTAGTAATTAAATATAAAATAAATAAAATTTAATGAACTTAATTATAATTAATAAATACCAGTAATGAAATTAAATAATAATTATCAATAATATAATAAACATACCCAAAACGCCACAGAACATAACTAAGAACGGCAAAGTTTTGACTTGTCATTTGTCAAAAAAATTCCACCACATAATAATTTTTTTGTTAGTTTAAAAAACCCAACAGATGGAACACTCTTTACAATACTAGTGGAGGAAAACAATAGCTGTGTCATATAAAAAGGACTTTGTTAAATATGAGGTTTGACATCTCCGCTTACATAATACTGAAGTGGGATGTTGTAACATCACTTTTTTCGATATTTATCGAATATCTATCTTCTATAAATAAATAAAACTAAAACGTGGGTTCTGCTAGCTTTAGAAAAAGTTAGAAGAATCCATATCAAAAATTGATTTAAAAACAATTGGAAAATTAAAGGTTAATTTTAGGCTAATTAAATGCCCTGTTTTAATTTTTTTTATTCTGCTCAATCTAGAAAATGGAAAAGGCTTTATCATTTCAAAGCTAGCAGAACCCAAATCGAAAATCGGACCAAAATCGAAATTAGAACGCAAATCAAGATCTATTGATAAACAAATAATTTTAGGCTCACTAGGGCTCCACGCGTTCTTGATAGAATAAGATTTTTCAATGGTTTGGTGTCATGTGTATAATTAAAGGCTCCGTATTTCATTTGGAAACATTGTGTTTTATTATTTAAAAAGCTTGCAACTACTTTTATAAATATTGCTTAAAAAAATTAGCATATATAAATTTCTTTCAAATGTTAATCTAAAAATGTTACAAGAGTGAAATTGTGTTAGTTAAACTATTAATATTAAGTGTATTATGCTAAGTGGTTTTTACTATTAAATTAGTTTGGTTAAGCTAGTATGTTGTGAACTAACGTTTTAACGTTAATATTTTAACGACCTTGTTTTGCGTTCTAATTTCGGTTTTGGTCCAATTTTCGATTTGGGTTCTGCTGGCTTTAGATTAAATGACCTGAAGTTTGGACAAAAACGAGTGGAGCCCAAAAATTTTTAATGGGACATTTGGTCAGCCCATAGTGAGCCGAAAATTACTTGTTTATCAATAGATCTTGATTTGCGTTCTAATTTCGGTTAAGGTCCAATTTTCGATTTGGGTTCTGTTACCTTTAGATTAAATGACCTGAAGTCTGGTCAAAAACAGGTATAGCTCAAAATTTATTAATGAGGCATCTAATTCACTCGATATATTTTTATAGTATTTATGGCAAATCAAGTTAGTAGGAATAATTTTATTTCCTTTGGAAAAAGAAATTGTTTTTTTTCATGGAGTTGAAATTTTTTTTTTTTTTGAAGTCGAGACATCGCTAATATTTGATACCAACGAAATTAATTTACATAATATTCCAGTTTGAAAATAAAAATTATCAAAAATAAACGTTAATTAGTGCAATAATACAACGTTTAAAATAATTATTTATGTGATTGTACAAGCAACTAAAAATAATATTTATAAAAAAAATCTTGATCGAAAAAGTTGTCGACCTCTCGATAATTGTAAAAGACAATTAAACCGTGAAAATTCATTATAACTATATGAAGAAGTTTAATCATTCTGACGCTGGCAGATTAGTTAAACTTAGTACATAAATAAATATTTGGATGAATATTTGAAATTTCATACACCTATAAGACACATGCAAGATTTTGTCTACGGAATATTTGATTGTGGAAATTATAATTTTTGTTACAAATGGAATTTGATCACATCCTATCAACATTTTTGGGATTTTCGTTCATTATATGAATCAAACTTTGGATTTTGGTGTTGTAAATTGAAGTTTAATTTTGTTTATATAAATTTTATTAATTTATCCAGTTCTCGCAAAGCTTTGGGAATAGTACTGCGATTATACTTTGTAAGTTCTTTTAATTTTATTTATTTGTTTTGTTTTTGTTTTAATTACTATAACAACAAAATATCAAAATCCATTTAATAAATTTTAACATTTATAAACATACATAAACATTTATGTACATAAATTTTATAATTTCATTAATTCTAATAATTTTCATATTTTTTTTTAAATGTTTAATGAGTTCATTTTTCTTTTGCTACAATTAATAATTTAGTTGAAAAGTTAAATATAAAATAAAATATTGTAAATACTGCAGTTATTGATAAAATGAATTAATTTTTTATTGACTAACTCATGGGATGAACATCGATTAGGGATATATTAATCCAAATTTAGTTCTAATTTTTTTTTGTGTAAACATTGATGCAGCAAACTAGTTTGGAATTACTTCACTGTAAAATAATACCCACCAAAGACTGAGCTAAATGTCGGGAAAATGCTGTATACAGTGAGGCTTCAAAAATTTTCGGTTAACAACAAAACAATTTCTTTATTTCGGATAATAATAGACACGGTGTTTTTGCTACAAGTGAGCCTAAAATTATTTGTTTATCAATAGATCTTGTTTTGCATTCTAATTTCGATTTGGTCCGATTTTCGATTTGGGTTCTGCTAGCTTTGAAATGATAAAGCTTTTTCCATTTTCTAGATCGAGCAGAATATAAAAATTTAAATAGGGCATTTAATTATCCTAAAATTAACCTTTAATATTCCAATTGTTTTTAAATAAGTTTTTGATATGGGTTCTGCTGACTTTTTTTTAAAGCTACCAGAACCCGTGTTTTAGTTGGAAGGGATGGAGCCCAAAATTTTTTAATGCGGCATTTAATTAGCCTATAATTATCCATACTATCTTGTAATGTTCTGCTGTATGGGTTTTGCTAGCTTAGGGCCGTGTTTGACGTGTCTCTTTTTTGTTTCTCGATAAAGTATCACTCATAAAATATGTAGATGATACAATAAGAGTAGAACGATATAATGTTTTATTCGAATGAGTGGAGATCGCATAGAAGCAAAGTAATTAAAAAACCGAAAAACGATAAATTTAATTTGTGATGAAAGCGATGTAAATTTCGATAGTATCGGAAAAAATGATGCTACAACATCCCACCCCTGGTTGTATCGCCTAATAGAGGTACGCTACACCCAATAAACTTTTCGAATGGAGAAATTCACACTCTAAAATTTTAGCCTCTCAGTATGCGATCAATGACATATCATTTAAATTTTTCAGAAGTGTACTAAGAAACCGATGTGAAGTTTCTGACAAAAAATAACAAAAAAATCCAAATTATATATGGGTTAGTATCACCGTTGATTGAATACATTAAGATATTACTACTCGGATTTTTGCCACTACGTTTGGTTAATGTCTCTACTAGTCACATATAGATAGAGGCACTGTTGTGCGAGAGTGGTTTTTTCTTTCTAGCAACATAAAAACCGAACAATTTAATTGCTGTTGTTTTCTCCCATATAAAAATTGCATTTGTATGATTGTGTATCAACTTTTTATTACATAAAAAATATCATTCTGAAATGTTACGACTGCTATTTCACTTACTCTTACATACAATTGTACCATCAGTAACAAAATATATATATGGTTGAACGGAGTAACCTTAGTTTTAATTTGTTTCGAAAAATATCAACAAAAAAAAAATACTAACAAACAAATTGTATCGCAGTGCAAATAAAAAAAATTCTCATCGCTATATCTGAAAATCTGTAAAAACGTCATGAACAACCTCCACTCACATGGTTGGAATACGACTGAAAAAATGAAAACAGAATGAAGACATAAATACAATTTCATTGTTTTTGTCTATTTATTTTTGTCATATATATTTCATATATTCAGTTGAGAGAGAGGAAAATACATTTGATTCAATTTTTTTTTAATTTTGTTAAAATATTTAGTGGTGTGGGTAAAAATAAATTAAAAATGTTTTGCTTCTTTCTAGCTGCTTTGAATTAATTAAGTCTATCTTTGTTCTTCTTAAACCTACATGAAGTGAGTTGTGTTCGTCTTTTACAATGTGTAAGAAGCAACAAAAAATAAAAATTGTTGTTGTAATTCGCAGTGGTATTATCTGAAGTCATAATTAATCAATGGTGTCACTCAATATTAAATTTATATTAGAATAAATTAGGTATGATTTATTACACTGTTAAATTATTCACGGAATCAAGTGTATTTAAAAATTATAATTTTTAAAACAAAATTTATTTAAAAATACAAAATATATACAATAATTATAAAATAGATAAGTAAAATAACAAATTAAAATCATGTGTGAATTAGTTAACAAATTAAATGAAAATAAAATCTTTAACAGAAAAAATATTACAATTGTTTATTGCAATTATTAGTATTTTATCAATCTGGGCCCATAATAAGCCACTTCCAGGGATTAGGGCAATATACCACTATATAGGTCGAATGGGCCTATCTATATAGAGAATGTTACATTTTCTTCACTAGGAAACACCTAATACCGGAAAATGTTCTCTATAGTTAGGCCAATCCGACATATATATAGGTATATTGCCCTAATCTCTGGAAGCGGCTTGTTATTCGCCCAGATTGATAAAATACTCAATATTTTGAGTGAAAAATTACTTTAACAACAAAAATATCAAAAACATATTTGATATTTGTTTTGTTAAAGCTTTAATTTTATTTATTTGTTAACTTTTTCTTTAAGTTATTTATTTATTTCTCTATATCGATTGTATTTATTATCTTTTTTAAATTTTGTTATGTAAATTATGATTTTATTTAATATATAATAATTTTTAATAAAATTTTCACTAATTTGCATTTATAAAATATTAACAGTGTAAGCCACCAATACTAAAACTACAACAATTCAATATGGCGGCTATTGGAGTCTATTTGGATCCAATAAGAATTATGTTTCCGCCATGTTTTCCAATTGGAACCGTATACGCATATGTGTTATTTTTATTAGAAACTTCACGGACTCGCTAAGAATTCAGTATAACCTCGCATCATTATATTGAATTGAGAATTTCCAAGTTAACGTATCCCTCTACTACCTTCATCGAGTCGAAGAAACATCAGATATTGTTATCAAGGACTATTCGTATTTTTTTAATAGCGATATATATAAATGTAATTTGCGTGCACTCTTTACAATTTCACACAGTATTATAATATCGAAACAACCAATTATGTAAATGTCACCCTTTACATTTAAAAACTATTAGCAATCAAATTATATTAACAATCTTAATTCCATCATGAAATGTGGTAAGAAAATTACCTGCATTTGTTGTTTAATGACTCAAAGAAAATGTATTTTTAAGTAGACCACATAAAATTTTATATAGATTTTAAAATTTAATTTAAGAATTGCGTGAACATTTTACATCATGCATGAACTATTAAATAAAGCATACCTTATACATATATACATAATCTAATTATGTATATCATGACGAAAACATATTATAACTCTTTAAAAAAAAATGTATTTAATGTTGTACATATTTCTATGGTGAGGTACAAAATTAATAATTAAAGTTGTAACCCTTGTTAAAATTTACATACCATTTAAAATCGATGGTAACTGAAAATAAAAAAGAAAAAACATTTGTTAAATAATTATGGTGTCACCAGATATGTTAAGGCTTATCTTGTTATGTAACTAAATATACAGGGGATCCGGGTTTGGGATACTAATCCGTACATTCTGTGCAAAAAATCGTATGGAAGGGGGGAGGAGTCAATTATTGATATCCTTTAAGATACAGGGTGTTTAAACAATTTGAAAAAAATTACACACAAATATTAAACTATAACTTCCAAAACATTTTTCCGAGAGCAACCAATTTAGTCTTTTTTGACTAGTAATTGTATAGATTCTGTAAGATCTAAGTAGTTGTCTTGCATCTGCATCCGTTTGAGAACTATGATGTTTTAAAGTATAAAAAAAGTTTTTTTTATAAAATTCAGTTTTTCTCGAGAAAAACAGTTTTTGTTTACTTAATTTTAATTCGCCAATCTTTCCCCTACAATCCCCCAAAAGAAAGCGTAACTCGAGAATAATAGTACTACCTGGAGTTTCAAAAGGTATTCGGTGTAATTGAACTCAGACTAATATTCGTTTAAGTATGCCTTTGGTTATTTCAATTCTTGGTAATTCTTTTCTTATCTGTTGAGCTGCTGCGTGTATTCGTTGTATTAGTTCTTCTTTTGTTCCAATTTTTTTGGAGTATAAAAGTGCCTTCATCGTTCACCGTACATAAAAATTTAATACAGTTAGATCGGAGTATCTTACAGGCCAATAAATTGAACCATTTCTGCCAATTCAATTATTTGGATAATTTTCGTTTAACCAATTTTTAACATGTATACCGATGTGACTACTTAAAATAGGAAGTAAGAAATTGTAACTGTTTTTCGAGAAAAACTTAATTTATTAATGAACATTTTTTTTTTACTTTCATAGGATGCAGTTATAAGATAACCACTTAGAACTAAAAAAGCTTTACAACTACCAGTTAAATTTGACTAAGTTGGTTGCTTATAGTAGCGTGACCAATAAAAAAACTGTAAATGGTCGCATGATATATAGCAATTTAGATTGGCTATTGAAAATGTATTTATCAACATAGAGGTTTTGATGTGGTCATCTATTTCCGGCAAAAGCTCAGAGTAAGGTGTGAGGTTTATGAAAAAATATGTTGGTTTTGCCAGACCGCAGACTTTGAAAGAACACATCGAACAAGAAGAAATAAATAATCGAATCCCACACGTGATCGTAAAAAAAATAGTTGCCTTGTTGCCACATGCTTAACTAAAATATTCATCTTTGCGAGATGTACTCAACTTTTTTTTAATGGTGGCAATGGCAAGAAACTAACAATAAGTGTTCAAATCTTAAGCTAATTACATTTTTTAAGTTTTAACCAATCTTAATACTTAATATTAATGTTCACAATTTAATTTAGATCCTACTTTTAAGCGTAATCTGCAAATTTAATGATTTTACGGGTTCATTAGTGCGTGTGGATCTGCTCTTCTCAGTCGTTTAAACCGCGGCTGTTTTAGTATATCTCGGCCCAATTCGTTGGGATGTCCCTGAAGTTTTGAATTCCTTGATTGTTTCTTTAAGGGTTGTATCGACAGACGAAGTTAAAGTCGCAATTTGCGAATAAAGCCACTTTATTATTTTTAGACCAGGTTAAAACGTCAAAATGAAGCGGGGATTTAATAAGCAGCGATTTTATCGTAGATATCGATGGTTTTAACCACGGTTACAACTGACGTTTGACACTGAATTTTCCATTCGAAATTTCGGTCTTAATTTTTTTAATACTTACATATATAATACAACATTATCAATTGTCAAATAAGTAATTTATTTGTTGTGTTTCATTTGAAAAGCTAGTATTTCGTTCTGAAGAAGAGTTTCGTAAACGTTTCCGTTTTTCCAAGCAAAATTTAAATTTTTTGGGGAAGCTGGTCGAACGCGATTTAACACACGTTGACAACCGAGGGCTTCCACTAACAGTGAGGCAGCAAATAATGGTAGAATTGCGTTATTATGTTACAGGTTGTATTCAAATGGTTTCTGGCGACCTAGTTGGAGTAACACAGGCTATTGTATGTGTTACAATACACGAAGTGTCGAAAGCATTTGCAAGCCTATCCATGAAATTTATTAAAATGCCAGCTTTACAAGAAGAACAGTCTAAAATACAGCAGGAATTTTACAATTTAAAAAAAATCCTATGTGTATTGGATACATCGACGGATGCCATATACCATTTTTTTTTCGTTTACTTTTATTCGCCAGATCTTGAGCCAAGCCTCAATTTTGCTCAGATGACTTTGCACTTCTCTTGAGGCTGTTTGCGGATTTTCGTGTGATACCAGGATGGCTGTATCATCAGCAAATGTTGATAATATTACATTGTCGGTAACAGGTAAGTCTGCCGTGTACTATAAATATAAAATAGGTCTCAAAACGCTTTCTTGTGGGACTCCTTCGCTAATATCATTTAAAAAAGTTGTTGCACCATTACGTTGGACCATGTATTTATTGCCTTTGGAGGAGATAGTTTTCCAGAACTGAATGAATATTTTTCATGCTTTTTCAGATGATGGATTATATTAGTCCATCGTGCCAAACTTTGTCAAATGCTTGCGCTATATCCATGAACACAGCAGAACAGTATTGCTTTTCCTCAAAGGTCTGTTTAATTGCATTTACAATTCTATGCACTTACTCTATGGTACCAGCTATGGTTTCGGGGCCCAAATTGATTGTCTAAAATGATTTCCCTTCCTTCTAATAGTGTGGTGAAAACACCGTCTTTAGATGTGCAGCGAAAGCATTGGCTTTTTCTTCATCGCTTCTCGCTCAATATCCAGTTTGTCGGTGGATTCGGCTTTGTTGGCCTTTTTAGGTTTTTTGTTGAATCCCACAAAGAATACTCAGTTTTCTCTGTTGGCGAGAGTTCACTTAAATAATTCTGGGCACATTGATTTTGTTCTTTCTGCAGTGCAAATTTCAGGGTTTTGATAGATCGATTTAATTTGCATTTCAACAATGGTGATTTTGTTTGTTTATCACTATATACATTATTTAGAAAATCAATTTTAATCATTTTTTGTTGATAACTTAAAAACCCTAGTTTTAAAAATATTAACTGGACTAATACGTTTTAGTTCCAGAGGCAAGCTGTTCCATGTGATAATCAGTATCATCAAACTAGAATAGCTATAAATATTCGTCGTATTTATAGGCAAGTTGATATTTCCCGTACGTTGGGATGTAGAAAAATTTAACTTTTCATATAAATATGTCGGAAGCCCCGATTTAATAATACGAAATATAAAAACAGCAGTTCTGTAACAGTAAAACTCAAACAAGTCACATCCCAAAATAGAATCTTCAAAAGCCGTAATATGATCAAACTTGCGGAGGTCATGAACATATCGTGTGCAATTATTAAATGTTATCTGAATTAAATGCCTAGCAGAACTATCACAATTATTAAATACTACATCACAATATGTAAAAATTGGTATAATTAAACTTTTAACCAAGATTATCCGCAGATTAATGGGACAAATTTTTTTATTAATCTAAGTGAATACAAACTAGGAATAATGCTTTATTTTAACGCGCATTAATGGAAAGTGAATTATTTTTAGACCACATCGAAATATTTCTAAAGTCAGCATTAAGTTGCATAACAAACTCATTTAACCTCGAAAAGTTGCCACCAATATAAAGTTGCAGATGAATCAGCATAAAGATGAATCGACAATTTACAATATACGAAGGAAGATCATTAATATAAATAGAAAAGAGTAAAGACCCCAATATAGAACCCTGAGGTACACCAATGATTACCTCACACATATCAGAAACATCATCACCATGCTTAACAAATTGTATACGATTACTCAAATAAGAATGACGTAAACTAATGGCAGAACCCGAAAATTTATAATATAAATGTAATTTTTGAAGCAAGAGTATGTTATTAAAACAATCAAATGCCTTTGAAAAATCTAAAAGGACTAAAATAACAAATCCGTATCCAAAATTGTTGATAAATCATCAACAATAAGCACAAGAGCGGGAGTAGTGCTAGAATTAGATTTGTACTCCGATTGGAATTTGCTTAAAAACTTAAACCTGTGCAGGTGTTCATTGATTTGAATTTTCATTATCTGCTCAAGCACTTTCGATAAAGCAGGTAATATACTTATCGGCCGAATATCATCAGTACTGCCAATTACATCCTTCTTAGGAAGAGGAATGATAGAAGCTACATTCCAAAAATTAGGAAAAACAGATTTCGTCAAACACTGGTTCAAAATGAAAGTAATTGGAGGTAAGAATAAGTCAATAAATAATTTTATTAATTTGTAATTTACCTTATCAAATGCTATCAGATCTGATTTGACAGTTTGAACCGCACTAACACCATACGTTCATCTACACAATCAATACATCAATACTAAAGCATCGTTACCGGTACAAAAAAACTCAGAATGAGGTAACGGCAGAACACCTTTATAATAAGTTAATGTACGTATCCCATTCAAAATTTCTACAGCAGAAAACACAATAGGTGTTTCACTTGATTTACATGAAACAGTGATTTTAATTTATTCCATAATACTTTAGAGTTATTAACATTATCAAAATAAAATAATTGTTTAGCTTTCGTAATAGCTTTGTTTGTTTTATTTCTAAAATATTTAAATGATGCAAGGTCATTCTGTAAACCAGATCTCTTGAAGGATTTGTAAGAACGCTCTCTACATTTAATTAAACCCAAAATATAAGCATTTAACCAAGGAGCAGAAAAGCATTTGTTAATAATTCTTTTGAGAGGAATATAAATGGAATTAAAATATGTATATAAAATTTGAATTAAATACATCAAGCAAATTATTTTCATCAGAAAACCAGTAAAAATTTGACCAGTCTAATGAACAGAAACAGTTTATACTATTTTCATTATTGATAGCTCTATAATCAGGAACATAGGTATATGAAATTTTATCTCTTACTCGACACAATGTATAACTTGCAAAAGTAAATCATGATCAGATATGGCAGGAACTGCAAGCTGTCCAAAAGAAATCATATTTTCTTTGTCAAATTTATATTATTAAATCCAATAAGCTATTTTCTAATCTAGTTGGTCCAAACGGTAAATAATACAAGTTATATAAATTTAAACAATAAGTAAATTTATTACTAACCAACATGTTATAGTTAAAGTCCCCACAGCAAACTATTTTTACATACTGGGATAAGTATTGAGAAAAAATCGTTTGTAGATCATCAATATCTTCAGGACGAGTTAGTAGTGGATTATAAATAATCAAAATAAGAATTTTACAACCACATCCTACAAGTTCCGATTTTAAAGTATCTCTTGATTTTAAAGTATCACGGAAATAAAGGCAAACACCACCCCAACGTGTATTATTCACTCGATTAGAACGGATAATTTTATAGTTATTAATGCGAAGTGACTGGTTTGTAATTTTACTGTTAAGAAAAGTTTCAGTTAAAGCAAGAAAGTCAAATTTGTGTATGTCCAACATAATACAAACCTCATCAAAATGCTTTACTAAGCTACGAACATTTAAATGACCAAAATTAATACAAGAATAAATACTTACCTGATTATCACATGGAACAGCGTTTATATTAATTAAATTATTATAGTTTATTAAAATATCGTTGAATCCGTTGCTGCAGACATTGGAAACATCTCCCGCAGAGGCACATTTGACCGAAAAATTTTCTTTTTGAACTGCCTAATAAGCACACCGGTAGGCCAGGTATTAGGATCAAACGCTTTACTACTAAGTTCAGAGCTGATGCCAACTTTGAAACACACATAGTCCAATAAATCAAGATTTCGATTTTTGTTGCCATTGCCGTTGAATTTTCCGCTTTTTCTGGATTAGTGTCTAGATATTATGTGATAATTTATTAATTTTTCAGAATTGTTGATGATTGGTGAAGTCTTTTCAGCTGATATTTCCAGTGCCTCTTTTAGCTTTTATGCCACATCAATATCTGCTGGTGATTTTAGCGGGATATCAAGATGACAATTTTGTTCGACTAGTATCCTATATTGATTCCAATCAACTCATCAGACATTTCAGTGTTTCTGATTTTAAGGCAACAGTACGCATTGTTACTATTATCGGTGAATGATCAGACGACAGATCATAGCAATCGGTGGCCTTAACATACGTCGGCGCAATTCCTTTGATTACGCAGAAATCAGGTACTTTCTTTTTATCCGTGTGCTAGTAAGTAGGATGACCGGTAGATAAAAAATCCAGGGATTGTTCCTCTATATAGGTTCATAAAGTTGTTTGCTTTTAGGCGTTGTTAGTATTGAACCCCATTGAGTATGTTTGGCGTTGTAATCACCCCCCGCGAGAGATTTATTACCCAGCTGGTCAAAATAATCAATACAGATGCTCGTTGATTGGATATGATCTTTCTCATATTTCAAAAGTTCATAATGTTTTAGTCTTCTCTTAATACAGCAGTGCCACCATGTGCTTTGCAGAGTACCCATTAGAGTACCCATTAATTTTGAAGTAGTTCTTGTTGGTGCTAGCATATTGCTATTTTGAGGAGAGTCGTTTTCGATTTTTTAACAACTATCTGCATCAGCCTGCTCATATTCTGCATCATTAAATTTATAGTTCTCTCCATCATTGCCATAAAGCTTTGCATCATATCAGATAGCTTTAGGAAAGGCACCCTTAAGTACACTTGCATACGAAACTCCATGATGTCCGCTACTGTTTACATTTATATTTTGAACTTTAGCTTCCGAATGTAATTTAAGCAATCGTTACTCAGCTCGCTGATAGGATTAATTCTCCTTTTCAAATTCAGTATAAACTGGGCAACCTCTATAATTCGCTGTGTGGTAATCCACTTTGAATTCGTTTAAGTTCTCATTTTGATGACCCGAAAATTAAGAGTGTCTAACATAATTATTGGAAAAATTATTTTAAGCATTACATAATTTTGAGGTTTAAGATTGATATTCAATTTTAAATTAAGAAAATAAAACAAAATGTATGTATGCAACAATCGAGAGAAAAAACTTATATCTAAAATTATAAACGCATAATAAATATAATATAATGATCACCCTTTTGAAAATACTTAATTTCTTTAGATTAAAAAAAACAAATTACTAATTTACTAAAGTATTTTCAATCTAAAAAAAAATTGAAAAAATTTAAAAAATTTAAAAAAAATTTAAAAAAAAATATTAAAATTTTTAGATAATACAGAACTAATTTTAATTTTATTTACACTTACAGAAGATACTAAAATTATGGTTGGGCGCCCTGGAAGTAAACTTAGACGAAGATATCCAAATTTTAGGTGCGGAGCAACGTTGAATTCCAGTATAATTATGATTATTTATTTATTTTTTTTTTTTCGTTTTAATTATCGATTTATTAAAATTTAATTATTGTAGATTATTATTTTTAGATTAAAATCACTATTATTTATTTAAGATTAAGTCTGAAAATAATATTATATTTATTAGTTATATTGATTTAATTATATTTGCTAAATTATAAATGAATATTTTTATGGAATTTATAAAAAAAAATTTGTAAACTAATTATTAGTTCACGAAACAATTTTGCACGAAAGTCCACCATTTTCTATTTTTGTTTCTGTTTCACTAATTAAACCTTGCGGATTGTCTTCGCGTGATTTTGTTGTAGCTGATTTACGCTATACCACAAACACGATGTTTATTCACTAAAAGTTGAATGTCTTTTTATATTTTGATTTATTGACGCACGCATTATTTTTCGTGCTATAAATTTATTTTATAATTCCCTATCACATATAATTTAATTTAGTTTTATAGTTGGTAGTTTTAAAATCGATTCCATATTATGATGGATTACAACCAACTTATATTTAAACTAAAAATTAAGTCTAACTCGACTTTACTTTATTTTAGGATGATCCGATCATGTTTAAACTCCAAACTCGACTGCCTTTTCATCCAACAAACAAATCAAATATTTCTGATAATTTGCTTCCCCACTCCAATTTATCCCGTATTTATACAAAACAAGATTTTTGTTTTTAACTTACAAATACCAGACTAAATTAACGGGTGATCCAAATTAGTTATCCTAGAATCGTAAGGCATTTTGATTACAAATTAAATGTATGCAGCGAAGAACAAACAAAAATACTTCATAATATTTGGGGATACACACCTAGATTGCTGAAAAATTAAAATATTATAAAAATTGCATGGAACGGGACTTGGGGATTTGTAACAGCCAATTCGAGGACGTACGGCTTTATCACCATCTATACTGGCATGGAAGATGGGTCCGCCTATGAGATGTGCACTTCGACAGGGGGTCATAGTTATGTTTCATTTCATCACAGATCGTAATCTGTTGATGAAAATTCCGTTTTGCAGTCTGCACCTATCAGGATTCGAGCTCAGTGCCAATTGGTTGCTTTCCGAATATTTTGCAAATTACAGTTTAATATTTGTGAGTATTTTTTCTGAACCAATTTTTTTATTTCACAAAAAAAAAACAAGGGATGGACCCCCTTAATGGATTAGTATCCCAAACGCGGACACTCTGTATATATGGGCTATATCACAAAAAACAAATCTATTCCATAATTTAACACTTTACATTTTAGCATATTATCATGTATATGTATACGTACGTAGCATACGTATATGTGGATGGATAAATTATTATACAACATACAGTAAAAATGGTCCATAAATTATGAAAACCAAAAAGCAATATCCATAATAATCATTATTTAGGCAGAGCAACACCACAGACGCACACAAAAATAATAATTTTTAGAGGAAATCTCATTGTCACCAATATATATATATATGTGTGGCGGATAAATTTGTGGGGTGGATTTTTCGTATTATACAAATATAATTTTAGTTTTATGTCAACTGATTACATGTATTAACAATTTATTATTTCGTGAATTGAAATGTACCCAAAAAAAAAAATTTGGTTAACACCCAAATAATAATAATATTCTTAAGATTCATTGTATCTAAATTTTTTATATATGCGAGATGTAGATGATAATGGGAAAACATCGCCTAACGAATTTCCCTGATATATGACTCCTTTATAAAAAAAAAATTTACTTTGCAAATGAGATAAGAACATAAAGTTTTTCTTCGTAATAATTATAAACCCGGGTTTTATTCACACATTAAAATATTTTTTTTCCGGAATTTTCTTTTAAGAATATGATTATTGTTATAAGCATTATACATATATGAAAATAATATAATTTTCATGGGTCATGAATTCAGTTCTGTTTCAAAACGAAAATTTCTTGGTTCTGGTTTGTGTTTTTCACAATTTCGAAAAACTTTATATTTTCCTATTCCAATTTTCCATTTATTTTATTGTTTTAGAAAAGTTTTCCGTATACCTCTATGTATACAATGCGCCATGCTATACAAAAACTTTTTGTTGATACTCCGAGTACCATTTAGACTCATATCGTATATACATACATAACTTGGAAAGAACAACATAAGATAATATTCATAAATAATAACCAAGAGTCTGTACATAATACGGAAAAATGTATTAATTACTTCACAAAGAATTAAAAATAAAAACGAAAGATTAGACACTTACATAAATATTATGTAGCTACATGTATACTTTGAAGAACATATGTAACGTTATTTAACAGTACTCGAATTAATGTAATTAAAAGTTTAACGTGTTTTAGCAAAAATTATGTAGAGCGTTTAGGAAATTATACAATTATATTTTGTATAGGATGTGTTAAATTGCAGGGGGTTAATTTTATTATCTATCCCACAAGTTGTATTAATGCTTGAGGGGTACTTCTAAGAAATTGAATCTTTTTCCCCCTCTCAGACTGTTTGCAGAATAAACCTGGACCTATTACATACTACATACTTTATACCTTCACACAATAAAAATTTTTACCCACCTCCCTCCACGATGTATTTTTTGAGTGTTCATACGTGTTGTTTTGAAACCGATGTCGTTTGTAATAGCACGAAATCATTTTGGAATCCTATCCTATGTACCGTTATCTTAACAGTTAAGAAATGATCGTTAAAATTCAATCGGTTAAGAAATGACTTAAATTCAATTAAATTAACAATTTTCCAGAAGCACATCTGAAATTTATATTAGATTCCCATTCTGAGTTTTATCTTCTTCGATAAAAATGACATAGTAGACATATTGTGGAGCAACACATAACATAGCGGCATTCATTCTTAATGATCCTTTGCAATCATTTTCTCACATTCGAAAATATACTCTCTCAGATTTTTATCAAAATCGGTCGAGGCAATTTTTTTTATATAGGGTCCCTGATCCCATTTGAAAACCCCCTAAACAAATTTTATTAAATTTAGAACTCATCATAATCGATTCTTAATACTCAGAAACCAATATCACTCAATTTTATTAAAAGTTGTGCGACCCGAAAACTCTAAATGAATTTTACCAAAATTACAACTCATCGCAATCCATTCCTAATATTAGAAAACCGCAATTTTTATCTAAATCGTTGAAGACGAAAAGTTGTTTAAAAAAATTAAAAAAATCTCAAGCCCCATCAAAGGACTTCCTAAACAAACTTTCTCAAAAACAAGCACCCATCGACATCTATTCCTGGTATTTTATTCCATAGCATTGCTTTCACCACTCGAAGCAACATGAAGCAACATGGTGCAACATGGTACACATAACGCATCATGGTGCAATATGCAGCAACATTTCACAACAAGATACAGCATTAATCATTGTTGCAACATCATGCAACATGATGCAACATTATGCAACATGGTGCAACATTTCACAATAAAAAGTATATTACAATAATATCACCCTCTGATGTGCCATAAGGCTTACACGTTGGTCCAAGGATTTCCACAATCTTTATTATTGGTATTACTGAAGAGATGAAGCATTCCAAAATCCTGATGCTGGTAGATGACCTCGAAATCCACAAAGCCATCGAGTCTGTCGACGATGCCAATAAACTATAAGAAGACATTGACAACCTGGCGATATGGCGCGAGCTTAACTCTCTGAGTCTCAACATCGAAAAGTTCAAATCGCTAACATTTCAGCAAAAACCCCATTTCGCAAGACTAATGGGTGATTTTTTTTCTTTTTGTTTATCGTGTATATATTTTGACACATCACGCGTGATTAGCAATATCTGTCAAAATCAATTAGTCAGTTAACATGTATGTGAAGATAGCCCAAATTCCATCCTCGAAAAATCAGCCCAAAAAATCACGACATTTTTACTGTCATCCCCGAAAATTTACTGTCATGACAGCTAAAACTATCATGACACAAACATTTTTCTGGACTGAGAGTAAAAATATTGCATTTTGGTGAAGGAGGAATATTTAAAGTAATTTTTGATTTTCACTGTCGGTATATTTGGCGTAATTTTACTTTATGTATACATCGAGAAAATCAGGTAAGGAGTATAAATTTCTAAATGCAGGATTGTTTCCTATCAGTTTTTAGAAGAGGAAAATTTTTCACTTTTTTATTTTTCCAATAATTTTTTTTATTTTTATTAATATTAATTGCTTCGTCAACCTTGCAGACACAGATCAAAGAGTTTTTATCGCTCTTATCGTTTCTTCTGATAGTGCCACAAATGTTAAAAAAATCAAATATCAGTATATAAAACCCCCGCTTTTTCACAATTTATACAATTCTTCAAATGTCAAACTAAATAAAAAAAAAATTGAAAACATTTCAAATATCTTGGAATAATTGCCAAATTTAGATTTATCGCTATAATTAATAATTAAATGTCGCAATAGTATACATAACAATGTATAGTATTGCCATAAGCAACTTTTTCGATTTTCAGCGATAGAAATTTGGGCTATCTTCACAGAGGTCCGAACGACGTTTACAAATTATTGAATTTTATTATCAAAATTCCTATTCAGTGAAAAATGTGTTTCGCGGACTTCGTTGTGTTCAGCGACGAAGTTAATTTTGGCTTAAATGGGTACGTTAATAAGCTAAATAGCCACATTTGGTGTGATGAGCAGCCATGGGCAATACAAGAACTGCCAATGAACCCAGTAAAAACAAAACATCTTGGTGAAGTTTATGGGCTGGTGGAATCATCGCTCCGTATTTTTTGACGATGACCGCAACGCTACCATCAATGGCACTCGCTGTCGTACGATGATTTCGGATTTGTTCATGTCCAAAATGTATGAACTGAATCTGGGCGATATGTGATTTCAGCAAGACAGCACCACATGCCCCACAACACGAGAAACTATGGACTAATTGAGAAATGAGTTAAATAATTTTAAAAGTAGGTTAAGGCTATTTTATGCACCCCAGCGATTTTATTATTGTTACTGTCAGTATGCAGCTGACTTGAAATGAAATTGTCGCTGGTCTCCAAAATTAAGTAGATATAAATATTCCATGAAAAATTAATTTGTCGAATTTCGTAAAATGTTAACGCACATTCCAAATATTCGAAATTAACAAAATTTTCGTTCGCGCCATATTTGAAAACACTTGATACACAGCGCAACAACAAATACAAATAATTATGAAACGTCAAAAATTTAGCTTACTCTCGTACCTGCAGATGAAACGATCTATATTTTAATACGAAACATACCAATTTCGCAGGCTAAACTGCGTACCTCAAAATAAAATTTAGCAGCGGAATTTTCGTTTTCCTATTTGCTTGTGTCATTTTTGTATGAAAAATTTAATTTCACGTCAGCTGCGTATTAGGCAATAATTGATACTTTATTTTTATATTTTTAATTTTCAAATCTAAAACGGATTTATTTTGTTTTGTACATTTACATTAATATTTTCAAGTCAAATTTGTAGACTTATTTCAATATTAACAAATAAATAAATAACATGATGCAACATGACGCAGCATTGTGCAAAATAACGCAACATCTTGCAACATGGTGCAACAAGACGGTTTATACGGAGGTATCCTAAAAGAAATATCCAAAAATCAAAACCTCTTGTAATCATTTCCGTGTAATCGTAATCTCTGTCCTGCCAAATTTCCTCAATAAAATGCAACATCAAGCAACATTGTGCATCATGGTGCAACATAACGCAACAACGTGCAACATCACGCAGCATGTGCAATGCAACATGTCGGCCAATTCGGGGAACCCTAAATGAATTATCCAGAAATCAGAACTCATTGTAATCGTTTCCTTCTATTCGGAAATTCTGTCCCGCTAAATTTTATCAAAAACATCCAAGTTCCCATAAATGAATTTTACCGTAGTAAGAACCCGTCTAAATTGATTTTTAACAATCGCAAACACTCCTCCTACAGTTTTTACAAAAATTATGCGAGCCGATAGAAATTATAAGTTGACCCGTGCCCAACTACACGATTTTTTATCAAAATCTTAAATGAATTTTCCTGAAGTCTGGGACCTATTACTATACATTTTTGGTACTCAGAAATCTTTATAAAAATCGTGCGAGATGAAAAAATTAAAAAAACCCTACCAGACGACCCTCTGAATGAAATTTTCAGAAACTAGTACCCATTGCAATCAAATCATGATACTTCAAAAGCCGCCCGCAATCGATTCCTGGGAATTCACAACTCACTTCGCCAATTGTTATCAAAATCGGACGAGTTAAAAAAAATTAAAAACGGAACCCAGCCCCAGTGGATGACCTCCTAAATAAAATTTCCGAAATCCCGACCAATCACAATCAGTTTTTGGTACTCGAAAACGCTCATGAAGCAATTTTTATAAAAATCGTTCGAGATGTAGAAATCAATGAAATGACGTGGGCTCTACCAGACGACCTTCTGAACGGATTTTCCAGAAATTAACGCCCATCGCAATCGATTCACGGCACTCGAAAAACATTCCGCAATCGATTCCGGGCAAGAAAACCCCCTCTTCATCAGTTATTAATAAAATCGTGCGAGCCAAAAAATTATAAAACGGGACCCGGGTGCCACCGGATAACCCTCCAAATCAATTCCTATACGAAATCAGGACCCAATTTGTGTTGCTCCAAGCATCGAGTTTTACTTTCGAATCTTTTGTAGGATTGGTCTGCATAACTCAGTAGTACCGGGGACGTAACTAGGAAGAAGTGGAAATTGGCTTTTCCATTCGAACAAGATATTCCAAACGATTTATTCATGAAAATTGCTATAAGGAAGTTTTCGTGCTCAGAAGTTGATGGGTCTTGGTTTCAGGGAAATTCGTTTGGGTGTCGGAGTCCGGGTTCTTCTATTTTTTGCTCAGCTCAGACGACTTCGATGAAAATTTCTGAAGGGATTTTTCGAGTACCAGGAATCGGTTGCTTAGGGTCATGATTTTGTAAGAATTGATTTGGAGGGTTGTTCGATTGTGACCGGACCTCGTTTTGTAATTTTTTTTTGGTTCGCACGATTTTATTAAAAATTGGTGAAGATGGGTTTGTCATGAATCGATTGTAATGGGCGTTAATTTCTGGAATATCTGTCCACAGGTTCGTCTGGTAGAGCTCGGGTCCATTTCTTTAATTTTTACATCTCGAACGATTTTTATATAATTGCTTCATGAGCGTTTTCGAGTACCAAAAACTGATTGTGATGGTTCGGGATTACGTGAATTTTAAGGTGGTTCTCCAGTGAGGCCTGGGTTACATTTTTAATATTTTTTTACTCGTCCGATTTTGATAAAAATTGGTGAAGGGGGTTAGTCTGGTAAGGCCTGGTCCAAAAATTACTGGAGAAGCGTAAACTCATTTGTGGAAACTTGGAGACTTCCTTCAACATTTTCCTTGAATAGGATGATTTTGATAAAATTTGGACAGGGTTTCCAAATGGAAGCATACGATTACAAGGAGTTGTGATTTCTGGATATTTCATTTAGGACTCACCTTATTGGCTGTTATGTTGCAACGCACCATGTTGTGTCATGTTGCACCATATTGCAAAATGTCGCACAATTTTGTTTGATATTCCACTATGTTGCGTCATGTTGGCTTGGACCTTCTTTTATCATTGGATTTGGCTTGAACGATTTTCATAAAATTAGGCAGATCAAGGATTTTGAATGCATGGAAATAATTACAAGAGATTTCTGGATAATTCATTTAGGAAACGTCTGGATTGATCGCCATATTGCACCATGTAGCATGATGTGGCGTGATTGCTCAATGTTTCATTAATGTAAATAAATATGCCTTAGATTTGAAAATTCAAAATATAAAAGTAAAGTATCATCAAATTTGGTGATTTTGACGACTTTATTGTTGTCTGAAAATTAAAAATTTTGGGTTGTGTCACTCTTGCAGCAAATGGCCAGTCAGACAGCTATCACTAGCTAAATTTTCTCAATTCTGATGATATTTGAACAGTGCGGAATCCGTTTGTCAAGCCCCGGGCTAAATTAATTAGGGCTTGAGACACAGCATTTCAAAATTTTAAGTTTTAAAAATATCACTCAAAAAATGTTGACTTAAAAGATTTTCACTCAAAATAAATTCACTCATATTTTTCCTTTTTGAAATAGTATTTTGAGATGCTTTACAAATTGAAAACAACTCTAAAGTACTTAAACCATACATGCATCCATCTTCATATACATTCAATTAAACAAGATAGAAATCTTTGAGTGGAAATGCAAATCGAACTAACTTGTATTTAAAGATTACTCTCTTGGTTTAACTGAATATATACGGCGTTTTCAAAAGTAAATAAAAATACAATAAATAAAATTTATCAATTCATACATCCTAAATTGGATCTTAATTTTTATAATTCTTTAATATTTAGCAAACTTTCTTAGGACAGTTTCCAATATCTTAAAATGCTAATTTCGTCGCGAAGTGATTTTTAATATGGAATTTTACCCAATTTGCCAGAAATAACTACATAAGGAAGTATGTTTTGATACAAACTAATAAAAATATAAATTATTGAGTGAACTTTGGGTAGTGTCACTGTTGCATCAACTGAGCGGTTTCATTTTCACTCGTAGGTTTCTCTCTTGTTTAATTAAATCCTAAGATTCAATTGTTGCTACCAATTCAACTGGTAACATAAAATTCTAAACTAAATATATAAAAGTGCTTATAAGGCACATAATTATTATTTGTATTTAAGTAAATTGTAAACGTATACGTACGTGTACGTATACGTTTACAATTTACTCTCATACGTACGTGTATTTTCTCAAACTATATAAACAAACTGTAAAATTTTGAATAAAAACTAGAAGTTGAAAAACAATTATTGCCACCACTTCTCGGGTTATTGGGTGTACAAATAAATTTCCTATCTTTTTAGATAGGTGTCGTTAGTATCACTGCTTGCATATTATTCAATCAGGCAATACATGTTTTTTGGAGGTTAGATGTCAAGCTTGAATAATTACTAGTGACATTTGTTCAAAGCGTAAACAACAACATTTTCATGTAATTGAAGATGTCGAATTTTGTGGCAAAAAAACAACATTTGCGGGAAGTTTACTTCATTATTTTTTGTTGAAGAAAAGTGCAGCGGAAACAAATCGTTTGCTTGTGGAAGTTTACGGTGAACATGCGCCATCGAAAACAACATATAAAGAGTGGTTTCAACGATTCAAAGTTGGTGGACTCTTGTCAGACTGTAAAACAATTGGCAGAAGAGTTGAATATTACCCAACAATGTGTTTCGCAACGTATACATGCAATGGGATTGGTTCAGAAGCTGGGAAATTGGGTGCCACACAAATTGAAAGAAAGAGACATGGAACACCAGAAAACCATGTGCGAATTGTTGCTTCAACGACAACAAAGGAAGGGCTTTTTGCATCGGATCATCACTGGGGATGAAAAATGGATCCATTATGACAATCCAAAGCGCAAACCAGCGTGGATCAAGCCAGGTGAACCAGGCCCGCCGACGCCAAAAGAAAATATCCATGGTTCGAAGCTGCTGAAAAAGCGTGAAATCATTACGGGACAAGTTTATCGACGACAACTGATGGCTTTAAAGCAAGCTCTAGCTGAAAAACGACCGGAATGGGACCAAAGGCACAATAAGATTATTTTGCAACATGACAACGCTAGGCCACATGTTGCTATACCTGTCAAAACGTACTTGGACAGGCAGAACTGTGAAATTCTACCCACCCGCCGTATTCATCAGACATTGCTCCCTCTGATTACCACTTGTTCCGGTCGATGCAATCAGCCCTGGCACAGCAGCACTTCACTTCATATGAAAACGTCAAAAAAGGGTCGATGACTGGATCGCCTCGAAACCACCAGTCTTCTTCTTTCGGGGAATCCGTTTATTGCCTGAACGATGGACAAAGGTTATACCTTCCGAAGGAGCATACTTTGAATAAAATATTCTTTTCTCTACAAAAACTAATGTCTTTTATTCCAGTAAAAAAGGTCGGAAATTTATTTGTACACCCAATATTAAGTATTTGATCAGAATTATTCAACTAGCTCCGATCCACGGTAGGTGCAGTAATCCCTAAACAAACAGTTGCTTCAAGTTAAAACAAAATACGAGTACACAGTTCCAATACGAGTTCAACAGTACTGAAAGCACAACGTAAATTAGATTGCCAAGGTTATCTACCGTCAAAAGACCGGAAGTTTTTACAATTTTAAAAGAGTTTAAAGTTTTAGGCAGTAAATCGCACTTATATAGTATTTTATGAATTGAAACTGCAATTTACAAAAAAAAAATCGGCAAATTGGAAGATTTTAGTTACGAGTTGCATACTAGTGGCAAGTTAGACAGCTATCGCGTGCTAAATTTTCTTAATTCTGATGATATTTGAACAGAGCGGAATCCGTTCGTCGAGGTCCGGGCCTAACTAGTTAGAGCTGAGACACAGCATTTAAAAATTTTAAGTTTTAAAAATATCACTCAAAAATTGTCTATTCAAAAGATTTTCACAAAATAATTTTTAATTGATTTTCAAAATAATTTCACTCAATTTTTTTTCCTTTTTCAAATATTTTGGGATGCTTTATAAATTGAAAACAACTCTAAAATATTTAAACTATATATACATTCATATTACTGGATGCATGCATTAAAAACCAGAATTTTTTATGAAATTTGAGCCTTTATTGTGGAAAAATGTTACAAGATTTTTTATTCAAAGTATTGCTCGTCGTTACCCACTACTTTTTCCCATCTTTTTGGCAATTTATGGATTCCATCCCAGAAAAACTGCGACGGCTTGGCGGCCAAAAACGAATCGAGCCAATTTTCGATACTTTAAACTGAAGTCAAGCGTATTCCTGATAGGGCATTCTGTATAAATCGAAATAGGTGGTAGTCAGATGGAGCAAGGTCTGGGCTATAAGGCGGGTGAAGCAGAATTTGAAATCCGTTATTCTCCAGATAATTTTTGAACGGCGCCGCAATATGTGGGCGAGCGTTATCGTGGTGGAAAATGATTGACTCGTGTCTGGTCGCATACGTTGGCCGCTCTGCCTGGATTTTCTGCTTCAATCGGATCAATTGATGACGATAGAGTTGGGCATTGATGGTTTGGCTACTTGGCAACAGCTCATAGTGGAACACTCCGAGCTTGTCCCACCAAATGCACAACATGACCTTGGCCCCGACTTCTTTTTGTGGCGCTCGAGCACCATTTCGGACATGCAAAATCGTCTTTCCACGTCTCTTGGCTTCAACTCGTATGGCACCCAATTTCCTATCTTTTGGATGAATCCCAAGGCTTTCAAACGTCTGGAAATTGTTGCTTGATCAACTCTCAATGATTTTGCTGGTTCTTCTTGCGTTTGACATGAATCTTGATCGAGTAATGCCTCAAATTCTTCATCCTCAAACTTTTTCGGCTGACCAGCACGGCCTTTGTCCTTGATGTCAAAATCACCACTTTTAAAGCGACTAAACCACTCAAAGCACTGTGTTTTTGCAAGAGCATGCTCACCATACAAATCCACGAGCAAACGATGACTTTCAGCTGCAGTTTTGTTTGCGAAAAAGTGACTCAACAAAAGCTCCCGCAAATGCTGTTTTTTCGCAAATTTGATAAATTTTCCATCGTTGAAATCGGTTGGATATGCACAATCAAAACAAAAACTGTTAGCTGATTTTGACAAGTATTGAATAGGGCTTTCAAATGACATATATCTCCATGATATACTATAACGCATAAACAAATAATCACATCTAGTATCAAATTCCGGTTTTAAATGCATACACCCAAGCGTAGTCAGTTAAACAAGATAGAAATGTTTGAGTGGAAAACGCAAATCAAACCGACTTGCATTTTCTACTCAAAGATTTTTCCCTTGGTTAACTGAATACATTTGAAGATGTATGTATGTATGGTTCTATATATGTATATATTTAACCGCTCGAAAATAACAGGTTGTTATAAACATCACGATTTAGAGAAAATTGTTAAATCTAATTGCAAGATTTACCCTACGTATAAGGTTCGAAGAGTGAATAAAAGTGGCAAACTAGGAAGTTACTTGCCTGATTTGAAAATCCTCACGTAAAAAAATGGCATGGTAATTTTTGTTCAAATTCGTATCTGAGTATGGTGAGAACCTTCTCTCCAGCTCATAAAAGTGTTATATTTTTGAATTCCTTAGCGTTACCTGCTTGCACTGGCTAAAGTATATGAAAATGTATTATTCGAAATTTTTCTAAATTAGATTTTTCTGAATGGAAATATTAGTAGTTTAATAGACTAAGGTAAAAAAATTGGAATAAAAAGTAAAGATCATGCAGTTTTTCTGCAGTTTTCATACCAAAAATTACAGATTTAGCAAAGACACATCTCTTCCTTTCTATTTTGGTCTGCTACACGATTTGAATCCCTGCAAAAGAAAATGTACAAACCGGACGAATACAGAACGAGATAATTAATTATATCTACAAAAAAATCGCTATACAATGGCTCAGGTTTCATATTGTTATAAAAAAAACATTGTATTTTCAACACTAACAAGCCCTTAGACCTATAGTCTGCTTATTTTCCTCTATATAGACGAGTATACGAACATAATTATATATTATTATTAAGCTTTTTTAATATTCTCGCGTTATCAGCCCAATTAATAAAATTTATACATGCGGTTATTATTTTTATTGACAATTAGTATTATTTTTCTACATAAATTTGTCCCCAGTTTTTAAGGCGTCTTCATTATACGCGAGAGTACGAATATAAGAAGATAAAATATTAAAATAATATTTTTAATTGTTTCTTATCTACTGACTATGGAGATGTCTAAAAATAGGCGAAATATTGAAGTAGGATAATAAATAGTATAATTATAAGTAAAAAGTTAAAACTATAAAAATTTTATTAATTGGATGATAATGCTGGAATACTAATAAACACTCAAAAAATGGACCAATTTAATTTTAATTAACTTAATTAACATTTTTTTTTTGTATAAAAAAAACGAGTTTTATTTATTATTACGAAATGCGAATTAATCCGGACTAAAAAAATTGTCGCTCAAGGTTTCCCCTTTCTCAAGAGGAAAGCACTCAAGTTTTTAAGAAATCGTTTCGACTGCAAACTTTGTTAGTTTAACCCAAATTCCATTTTCACTATGTATAATAAACCAAAAGCAATAAAAAAAAGATTCAAAGGAAATGACATTTGAATACCAAAAGTTTCGAATTTTAATCCATAATTAAAAATATTTTTGGAATTTTATTTTTGATATGCAAATTAAATTTTTACAACTGTTGTCTAGGTTAGAGTATATAGAGTATAGTCAAAGTATTTTTATGTAAAGAATTTTATATTGAAACTAAAGTCACGCTATTTGATTTTGAATATTTTACAGGTTACGGTTCAGTAGTTTGTTTAAAGTTTTAAAAATATTATTGCCAAAATATTCTAATTAAGTCAGAAAGGGGTATGATAAATTGGGATGGTTTGTGTATCTAGATGCATAATACGTCAATTAAAATGGATACAAAATATTTAAAGACTTCCTTTACGATGGAACGTTTTATATACCTATTTTAAGTCCGTAAAAATGGAAATTAGCGTGATTTCAAAATAATGGAGTTCGTTCCTTATGACGGGATGTACTTAGAAGATAACCGGAAACGGTACTAAAATACATAAAATTTCAACACATTTTATTGCTTCTAGGGTTTTATCTGATTTGTCTTACACATAATAGAAATATTTAGAGCGGTTTACGAAAAATTTTATTTAACGGTTATGTAACGTAACTATTGTGGAATCCTAAACCTACAACAATACTATTTTGTAGTCCATTCAAATTGGAGGTCCCGAATTTCACCTAGATCCTCGAAATACTTATCGCAATTATTTTCTAGTAGTACCCTGTCTGAAACATTTTTTTCTGACCTACTGATGGAATTAGTTTGGTGTTAAAGACAACGTTAACGATTAGTTTAAGAACTAACACTCCGATTACACTAGTAGTGTTGTTTCCAATGACTCGTGTACTATGAAATCATAGGCGGTTGCCTTGCCAAAATATGGCATAACAACATTTCAAAATTTCACGAAACATAAAAATAAAGCTTTTAATTGTGTCTTTCCCCTTAAGTAACTTATTTCTCTCTCTCTCTCTCGCTCTCTTTCTCGCTCTAGCTTTCATCATGAAGGGATTTTGTCGCCTGAAGTTGGCAAGGTGCCAATTTTTCATATATGTAAATATCAGGCTTTTATAGTCACTTGGAATATCAGCAGAGCCATCTATGATTTTGAAGAGCCGTAATATTAAAAAGAGAGCTTTCAATAGAGGGGAAGCTTTTATTGAATTACTATAAGAAACCGTGGTAATTGGAAAATTTTTGAACATGAATTTATGAATAAAAAATTAAACAAATCATCTAAATTATAATTTTATATTTTTAATATACTATTCAAAGAACACATATTTGAAAATCAGCCATCATAATGTAGTATTTATTTGGTAAATTTAAACTTAAGCGGAGCATAAATTTATTAATTTTCTATAAAAATGAGCTTTCCGTTTAGTTGTGTAGGTTTATAAAGTAAGATAATAAAGGGTGGTGCCGCGGATTCCTATTACATCCAATTTAAAATTTAGTTTTATAAAAATGTAACTTATTTGGTAAATTCTAGTCACATGCACCTCAGAATTTTTGAGATGAACGATGCACTTAATAGCAATCTAAACATTCTCCATTTATAACAAAATTAAAGAGAAAACGTGAGCTGAAACGAAATTTTATGAATCACCATGTAGAAACAATAATATTATTCATATAATAAAATTTTTACATCAAAATCTATTATTATTTTTGTATACAAAAAATCAACGTTGTCATGGTTTTCTTAATTAAATATTATTACAAAACAGAACAAAACGTAAAAAACTTCAATTTTATTGAAAATCCGTTTACAGATGTCTGCAATAAATTTACTTGAAATTACAGAAAAGCGTAAAATAATTAAATAACTATTTACGAAAATAAACCATTATTATTGTAAGTTAAGCGCGAAATCTTTATATAATAATTTAACATAATTAATAAAACTCAAAACAATTATAATTTTTATTTATAAAACGGTTGGCATAAATAAAGCTTTTCATCGCAAAATATTTATCATCGTAGTTGCTGCGCGCTGAAAAACAATAATAGAAAAATGTCACATTTTTTCCAAATTTTTTCTTTTCTTATTTCAGTTCGCTCGTATTCGGTTATTTTCAGTTCCAGTATACATAATAAATTGTTAAATTTTAGTTAACAAACGTTTATGTTTTAATATTTAGCTTTAATTTATACTTAGCGACATCTTTTGATTGGTTTATTAATTGCGAAAAGCTCTATAATATAATGTTTTTATTTTATGAAGCTCCGGTTTGTTTATACTACAGGATGAAACAATGTAGGCTGCGAATTTGTTGCGATGAAAAATCAAATTTTTAACAAATAACGAAAAAAAGTGTTCGAAGTTTGTTCATCAAGAATGTTGTATTAGAATCCAGAGCACAATAAACCCCATATTACATAGCTACTCAAAAAGCATTTTTTAACGAACGTTTGTTTTGGGAAAGAAATGGTGAAATTTTTGATGGAACACTCTATATTAATTTCTTACATACACATATAAACAAATTCTTATTTCTACAATAAAAAAAAAATTTGTGGTAGAATAATTTAAATATTTTTGCGTTAATTCGACATAATATGACTCAATTTTAAAATATGCTTTTCTTGAATATTGAACTAAAAATTCAAATTAAAAATTGAAACGAAGCAATTATGTTTTTATATACAAAAAAGCTTCTAAAAAAATATTAAAATACACTGATTGGTATGAAAAAGAACAAAAAGCTTCCCCTCTATGGAAAGCTCATGGAAAAAAATGGCGGAATGTTACGGCTCTTATATTAAGGAGGCTCTGATATCAGACGACTCGACCAGCAGGATCGGGGTGTTAAATTTCTCATTTAACTTTGCGTGGAAAATATTTACAAAATATTTATGTATCAGAAGTCCGGAAAAATGCAATTCAGAGAATGAATGCAAAAACAATTTTTTTCAATTTAGTCACGGAAACGCAGGGGCCTAACTATTGAATTCGACCTTCAATTTCGACAGCTATCATCTCTAAAGAGTAAAGTAGTGGTAGGGACTAATGTTCCTGAAATCAGAACTCACGGCATACAGAATTCTTGGAACTCGAAGATTGAATTCAATAAAATGTCGCTCTAGTGTCTAAACCTTACCTAAACAGCAGATAATTGCAAACAATTACATCCCAATGTAGATAGCAGTAGTATGGTAGGCTAGTACTAGGCCAACAAAGGAAACAGTTCCGTTAGACAGTTAAGCAAAAATTACATTCAGCAGTAAAATGAAAAGATCAAATGAACATAATTCGCCGATTGGACACAACCAAAAGAAAGAAAACCACAGAACAGACAAAATGCAAAATCTAGAAAATCTAGTGCAACGTAACCACTTTAAGATTGAAGTGGGGGGGGGGGCAGCCAAACGAGGATAAATGCAAAACACATTCGATGGGGGGAAGATTAAAAACCCATGACCTCGTTGGCAAGGTGGCCGTCATACATCTACAACGGCACAGTGCGGTTTTTCTAATTCAGTTTGAGGATAATGTACACTCAAACAAATTCGAATTGCAGTTATTTTATGAATATGAGAGACCTACCTACCGGTAGCCTGTAACAAGACCACGCTGTTCAGGTTGTTAGTGTCTTTCACGTTCATTTCACCGATTTGGGAATCCAAAAGTAGCCCAGCATCTAACATAATTCTAAATATCGCACTAAACTTGCTGTTATACGGGGTTGATCTGACGAATCATAAATTTGGATAAGTCATGTTTCAAGTACAAGGGCATTATATGAACTTCCGAAGGCTTTAACGACAGTTCACACCTTTTAACACGTCTTTGAAATCGCCAAGCATGACGTCCAAAACTTCTTTAGCTCGGGTTAAATGGAGCTATATTCTGAATATCCTACTGCAAGTTGTTTTCAAGTTGCATTTTCAAGGCCGGTGAACACAATTGAAACAAAATGGAAGGTGAACGTGTCAGCATTGAAAAATTGGAGGGCGTTCAAAATTGGCCGATGTGGAAATTCCAGATGCATCAAATCTTGGAAGTAGCTGAACTTTTCAACTATGTCGATGGCACAATCGATAAACTAACTGTTGCGAGTTCAGATTATGCGAATTACTTGGAAAAGGGCAGACGCAAAAGCAAGGCGGATAATCTAAACTACATTCGGAAAACAGTCAATACGGCTAATAATGGGCTATGAGACAGCAGGTGAAGTGTGAACGGCGCTCACAAGTACGTATGAGCAAAAGTCGGAGAGTATAATACCTATTTTTTGCAACAAAAGTGTTACAACTTCAAGAAGGAGCCGTCAGACGACATGGCAACTTTCATATCAAAATTAATAGAAATTGTACAGCGCAGTTGAGAGATCAGAAGGAGACCGATGCCTGTCGAATACAATCATTTCAATAGCGAATGGAAGTCTGCGGGTGCAGCCGATCGAACACTAACAAATCTGAAGGAACGTTTGATGGCGGAAGAAATGCGTCTCAAGTCACAGGGCCAGATCGAGGAGGTGGAAGCGCTGATTACCAAGCAAACTTTTCCAAAGAAGGGCAACAACAACAAAAAGGGAAATTTGTCGAATAGCAACAAGAAAGCGGCGAATAAAAGCAACAAACCGAAAGGCAAGTGATTTAAGTGCGGAAAAGGCGACCATTGGAAGCGGGACTGCCCAGAAAAGAAGAACAACTCGGACCAAAAGCAAGCAGACACTTCAGTGGATGCTTTCATTTGTCACACGGACCAAATTGGTGACAGGAACGCCTGGATTTTGGATTCAGGAGCGATGAATCAAATGAGTTATCGACGTCATTGATTTGAAAACTTTACGGAAATAGCTGAATCGGTGAAAATAGACAATGGTGATAGAATCATGGCGAATCACCAAAGTTCGAGGCTACAGCAAACGTAGCAATCAAAAATACGTTACTTCAATCGTGGCACGATCGATTGGGACATCAAAATGTCACACACGTGAAAAAGTGCCTGCAAAGCCGAAACATTGAATTTTTCAATGAGGATTTTACATGCGAAGCTTGTGTTTTCGGCAAACATCATCGAAGCAGCTTCAAGAATCGCAAGGTGAAGTCGAAGTCATACGGCGAGATAATTCACAAGGATGTGTGCGGACCGTTCCAGGAAATCTCAATTGTCAGAGCCAGGTACTTCTTGTTATTAAAAGCCGATTATTCACATTTTCGTTTCGTTTAGTTGCATCAAGAAGTGTGTCAAGCTGATAAGACGAAGGACGATAAGCACAAACTTCGTATTGTCAGGTCTGACATTAAAGGCCAGTATTAAAGGCATTTTTGGAGGAAAACAGTACACACCTGAGCAAAACGGGTGTGCTAAGCGAGAAATGCGGACGATCGTCGAATCAGCGAGAACGATGCTTCAGGCGAAGCAAATGGAAAAGAAGTTTTGGACCACGGCGCTGAATTTAGTAGTCTACTATATGTGCTAAATCGAACTGGAACAAGCACGATCATCGGAAAAACGCCGTATGAATTGTGGCACTACAGGGAAGCGAGGATTGACCATTTGAGAATTTTTGGTTCGGAAGTCTTCGTGCACATTCCAAAGGAGAAGCGACAGAAACTCGACGTGAAGGCCACCAAATGTATCTTCGTTGGATACGACAGTGGTTCCAAGGTATAACGAGCATCGAATCCAAAGACAGGAAAAGTTGAAATGTCATGCGACGTGGTAATTTTGTTGGAAGAATCCATGGCAATGCTCGATATCGGAGCTGAAGAAAAAGCTGCAGAGACGCAGACGATTTCATCACGCCAGAACAACCTGAACAGCGTGGTGCGATGTGCGATCTTGATAACAGAAATGTTGTCAATCGACGATTGCGCGATCGGAGCACCATCACGGCAGCGAAGCGTGTAGTATTTTTTGCATCGACGCAACACAGTGCAATGTTGGCAACCAGCGAAGAGTCGAGGACATATACGAGGCGATACAATTGAGTGGTTGCAAACAGTGGGAGCGTGCAATGGATGAAGAGTAAGATTCGCTAATTAAAAATCGTTCATGGACTTTGTTCAAGGCATCAACTAACCAAAGAGTAATCGACAATCAGTGGGTCTACAAGAACAATTCAGTGGTGAAGTTTACATCGATCAGAGCGATCTTGGCATTAGCAGCGGAGAAACAAAGGAGGTTGAAGCAATTTGACGTCAAAACGGCATTTCTAAATGGAGATTTAGAACAAACTGTACACATGAACCAGCCGATTGGATATGACGCTGGAAGCGGAAATGTGTGCAACCTATCCAAAAGCTGGGAAAAATGGTATGTTACAAATAATTAATCTTTGAAATTTATGTCGACGACGGTTTGATTGCAGCGGGGAGACAGGAAGACATTACGCCGGACATCGAACAATTGAAAAAAAATTTCGAGTTGAATTCTTTTCTGGGACTTGAAATTGACCGGCGATCGGATGAATCGATTCACATAAATCAACAAGGCTACGTAAGAAAAGTCAACGATCATTTCAACATGGCGGATTGCAATGTAGTGTCTACTCCATTGGACAATTCACAAAATCTGGGAGATTTTGAGGCCGACGAGGAAGTGGATTTTCGTATTGAGAACCAGTCGGAAGTCTGATGTATTTGGCCGTCCTCGGTAGGCCAGATATCAGCTACGCAGTAGGGAGCAGTTAGAAGTTTCAGCCAATACTTGGAAAAGTCAGCTACAGCACATGTGAATGCAGTCAAATGCATTCTGAAGTACATTCGAAGCTCGATGAACACGGGAATTCGCTTAGAAGGAAAAATTATCTGAACTTCTGTGGATACAGCGATGCGGACTACGCCGGCGATACACAAACGCGAAGATCGACGTCGGGCTACGTTTTTATGTTTGGAGGTAGCGTTATCAGCTGGGAATCGGAACGCCAGAAATCAGTTGCGCTTTCGACGACAGAGACGGAATATATGGCAGCATCACGCATCATAAAGAAATTTGTCTGGTTACCAAACTTGCTGGGTGAACTGTAGGAAATCGAGAGCGATGCCCCCGTATTCTTCATGAACAATCAGAGCACAAAAAGACTGGTGAAGAATCCGGAGGTCCACAAGCGCACAAAACATATCGAGCTTACCTCCGAAGACGGAATTTTCGAACTGAAGTATGTGCAAACAGATGAGCAGATAGCGGACATCATGACCAAAGGGCTATCAAAACCAAAGCATCAATTTTTCCTGTATTCTGATCTGATTTTTTCTGAGTATTGAATTTAGTACTTTATTCGCTTGCTTGAGTATTCTGTACAAGTCGACACTCACATACATGCACATAACTTTTAGCTCAGCTGTGTATGCGAACTGTCGGAATCACTTCACAATTAAATTCATTCTACGTAGGACGTGCAAATTCGTTCTCGAAACAGTTCAAGTGTTTTTTTCCCTTTCTACAGCGGAAATACTTAGCGATCAGAATAATCTCAATAACCGTCCCAGGTTTGTGTTCAAATAAGAACCTTTTGCTTTGTGTAAAATATCACGACGAATCCTATTGAGCGCGAGCATCTTGAAGGTTAAAAATCGCATGACAGGCATGACTTGATCGCTACGGTGTTCAGTTTAAAGTTTGCAAGGAAAAAAATTTGTTAATATTGGAGCCAAGTTACTCCTTCAATATTCGAACTGGAATTCTATCGGGTCCGATGCCCGTATTTACTTCCATTGTTATCACAATTTTCTGTCAAACCATCGGAGAAATTCATTTCGAATCCGCCTGATTATGGGGGATATATACAAACTAGTTAATAAAACGAGCTTACTAGTTAGGGATATTTTAAGCATAATAATTTGATCTTTGTGAAAATTTCGTAGTTCTGATGTCGAACGTACAGTACGCAGTCTTTGACGAAAATGCACACTCTACGCTGCCACTCGAATGCTTGTTGAAACTGGTAGCGCTTGAAGTAGAATTCGGTCTCGTAGATATTATGATGTTATGATGTTACTTTGTTGTATCAAGTACGTTTTTCCCACCCACATAAGAGAATCCACAAAGTAACGTGGAGATCGAATAATGGAAGAACGGAAAACTAAATCGATCACATCATGGGGTCTAAGAGACACTCCACCAGCATATCTGACGTTACATCCTGCATGGGTGCAGAATTTTTATTCCCCAAAATGTATTCTGGCGTTTGGGAATTTTTTTTATTGGGAAAAAATAATTCCATTTTTATAGCGGTTTTGACGTTAATTTTTCCCCATTTTTTTGGGGGGGAATTGTGATTAGTATACATGTTTGAATTTTTGAACACTATTTTCTCTTTCTATTTTATAGTTAAAAATAAATTAAACTAAAATAAACAAAATACACATTTGGGAACGAAAAATAAATATTTCGAAATTAGTCTGGAAAACCAGAATAGGGCCACAGTAGAAGGTAATGAAACTGAAGAAGATTCGGGGGATAAAAACTGTGCGGACTCCAATAATCTGAGACCCAAAATGCTCTAAGTAGAAGCATTTATAAGCAATATAGGCAATAATCATATCCGGGAAAGTGCTACTACTACATTAGAGGCAGAACGAAATTACAATAGAAAATGGACCAAGGGAGATATCAAGGATCTTAGCAATATCGCATCGACAGAATGGCAAAATCGAGCACCGCCGTTGGCTCTATCGAACGAGTCACATCCCCAAGACTTTTGTATGCTTTTTTCTCAAAAGAACTTATAGAAGACTTAGTGAAGCAAAGTGTTAGTTATGCTGCTTTCAAAAATCGACGGCTGCTTTCGAGACGAAGGATGTATTGGTCCAATGAGTTGGATGTGAAAAATATGATGATTTCTAATATAATTTTCATGCGTGCGACAAGCCGACAACAGCAACTTACCTCAAAATTCTAAAATGGGAAAGATTCGACCATTGATTGAACATATGAACAAAGCTTTTTTGAAATATTGCCCTCCACTGCCCCCAAAATACACTTTCAATAGACGAGTCTATGATCCCATATTTTGGTAGACATGGCTGTAAAATGTTTATCAAAGGTAAACCAATACGATTCGGATTTAAGGGTTGGGTTTTAGCATCAATGTCTAGGTATTACGTAAATTTTGATGTTTTTCAAAGAAAGTCAATCCGAACAACAGTTACCGATAGTACTTTTCCAAAAGTGAATCAGCAGAATCAGTTGTCATCCAATTTCAAGAAATTTTGAAAAATAATTATCCTGATTTAGAATTTTCATTTTATGTTGAGAATTATTATAGGTCACCACGCTTAATCAACCACTAAGGAAAGCATAACTTTGGCAGAACCGGAACAGTGCGAGCAAATCGACTTGGAACGACTAGCATTCTAAAAGATGATAAACAATTTAAAAAGATTAAGCGTGGGAGTACGATTCAATGGTGGAGAAAAAGGAAAACATTGTAGGGGTTAGATGGAACGATAATAGTGTAGTTACACTATTATCAAATCAATATGGGATTTTACCCGTAAAGAAAGCTACTCGATACTCCACCAGCGAGAGAAAAAAAAGGTGAGATACCCCAACCTCACGTAGTTTGGACGTATATAACCAACGTTTATAACGTTATAACGTTTCTGCCTTTGAGTTTCTTTTTTTAAATGTCTACGTGAATAAGCGGAAATTCCTAAAACGAACAAGAGGTCTTATGCTCGATTCAAAAAATCCCTTTTAGACATTGAGTGTCTTTTTAGTTATTTTTCCTGTCGGTATGATGAGGTTTTCATTTCGGGTGATTTTAATTTTAATATTTCTCAAGAGTCTTTATTTTCTCGTAGCTATTTGAATATCTTAAATAGCATTAACCTTTCGGTTTATAATACTGTAGAGCCCACTTACTCTTGCGCTACTGCAAGGGGTGGTTCTTTTTCGCTCATTGATCATGTCGTTGCTTCTGCTGATAATTCCATTTGTTTTTTCAATCAATTGTCTCTTGGTATTGGTTCTCACCATGATATTCTTGTTTTTTCTGTTAATTATTACTCTCGACCTAGACCTAAAAGTTTCAGCTTTAGGGATTTCTCTAAAATTGATGAATCTCACCTTTCATCAACTTGTGGCTCTATTTGTTGGGATAATATTTTTTCTCTCTCTATTTCTACTGACCAAACTGCTATTTTAATTCCTCTATTAACTATGTATTTTATAATTGCGTTCTTCTCACTACTATTTATTTTAGACCTAGATCCCCCCTTTAGATGACTCAAGAGTTTTTGAGTGCTATTTCTGTTCGTTTTTCCAAATATCGTCTTTGGAAAATTAGCCCTAATTCTTTGTCTTATCTAGCTTATAAGGAATCTCGAAATAGAGTGGTAGGTTTAATTCGTATCGCTAAGCAAAATTTTTTCAAGGATAAATTAGATCCCTCACTTCCCTCTAAGATATTTTGGCGCAACGTGCGCAACTTGGGCCTTGGTAGTTGCAAAGAGGCTGCTTCGGTAGATTTCAAAGCAAATGATTTTAACCTTTATCTATAATTAACTCTAGTCACACTCATGATATTTCCATTATTGATTTAGTGTCCGTCGAACCCCTTAATTCTTTTTCGTTTACAAATATATCTATTGTTGATTTGCATTCTGCTATTTGGGAAGTTAAATCGCAATCCACTGGCTTAGATATGGTTAGTCTGAAATTAGTTAACCGCATTTTTCCTATTGTATCAAGGTATTTGTTACATATTTTCAATTTTATTTTAACGACCTCTTCATATCCCGCTCAGTGGAAGATGAGTAAAATTATTCCTATTCCTAAAATTAGCAATCCTTCTGAGCTTTCCCATTTCCGCCCTATTAGCATTTTAAGTTCTCTGTCCAAGGCGTTTGAATTGGTAGTAAAAAACCAAATTCAATCTCATATTGATAGCTTTAATTTGCTTAGCCTTTTTCAATCAGGTTTTAGAAGGTTTCACGGTACTACCACTGCTTTACTGAATATTTGTGATGATATTCGTCGTAGTATGAGTAAAAGAGATATGACTTGCCTTACTCTGTTAGATTTTTCTAAAGCGTTTGATTCGATTAATCATCAAATTTTGTTTAATAAGCTTATTTCAAACTTTAATTTTTCTCTCTCTGCTGCTAAATTGATTTTAGACTATATTTCGGGTCGCTTTCAGGCAGTCTTTTATGACAATTCTTTTTCTGACTTTTTACCTGTCTCTTCTGGCGTTCCTCAGGGGTCGGTTCTTGGCCCTTTACTATTCTCAATGTATATTAATGACATTGCATGTTCCATTCGTCATTCTTCTTTTCATATATTTGCTGATGATGTCCAAATATATAGGAGTAGTCGCTTAGATAATGATTCCATTCACTCTAATATTTCTTTAACTAACGATGATTTGGAAAGAATTTATAGTTGGTCATTATCTAACCGACTCGCTCTTAATGCTAGTAAATCCCAGTCTATTATAATCTATAAAAAATCTTTAAATACTTCCTCTTTTCCTGGAATTTTTCTCGATGATTGTTTAATTCCATTCTCTAATACAGTTAGAAATTTAGGGTTAATTTTTAATAAAACTCTTACTTGGAGTGATCATTTAGTTAAGGTTAGTAAAACGGTTTTTGGAATGCTTAGTTGTTTGTATAAGGTTGTAGGGCTCGGCGATAGTAGTTTTAAAAAGCGTATGTTCCTCTCGCATTTTCTTCCACATTTTCTTTATGGTAACGTTGTTTTGTTTGGAATGCTTCAGGATAATATGAATGTTCTCCAAAGATGTTTCAATGCTTGTACTCGTTTCATTTTTAGTATTAGGAAATATGATCACATTTCTCCCTTCTTAAATGTGACTCTTTGCTGTAGTTTGGTTAACTTCTATGAACTTCGTGTGTGTCTTTTTATTTTTAAGCTTCTCAGATCGAAGCAACCTCCCTATTTATTTAACAAGTTATTGTTCAGTAGGTCCCATTCTTCAAATTTACGTTTACTTCCCTCTATAAATCTGTGTAGGTCTTTAAATACACCCTTTTCTGTTAGGGGTATTTCTCTTTGGAATTCTATTCCACTAGAAATTAAGAGGTCAGCGTCGCCTAAATCTTTTAAAGCGGATTATTTAGCGTGGCGCGCTTGAATGATAATACATGTAGTACTATTTTTGTAATAATTTTTTTTATTTGTATTATTTTTGTATGTAGTATGTAAGTATTCACTTCTTGCAGTGTTCTCGGTAACAAATGAGCTTGAGCTCAATACGGAGGGTACTAGCATGGAGTGGATTTGTTTTTTGAAAAATCTGAGGTTTTTATGCCTAATGGAAGTATTTTTTTATTTTTTTTTGGTGGTTGTTGTTCTTCATTTATATTGCTTCCATATGTGCTTTTCCTTTACCAAAATTGTAATGTCAATGAACAAATAAATAAACAAATAAATAAATAAAATAAAAAATGGGCGGTGTGGACCTACTTGATAATAACATATCGAATTATCGAATTGGAATTCAAGACAAAAAAATTGTATACCCCTATCAAGTTTTGGTTGTTTGATATCCCTTTTTCAACCAAGAAAACAAAAAAATTGGCTCAGTTTTAGTCCAACCCACACAAATGTGTGAGTAAAAAACCATAGTATGTAATGGCGTTGTTGATAAAAAATTTCGCTTGATTTGAAGTAAAACCAACACAATTGTGTGTATAGATATAGTGTTTTTTTTCGGACGAAAATAACTTAAAAAGGAATTCACGAATGTGTAAGTTGGTTCAAAAAACATACAAAACTAAATTTTTGACATGGTACTTTTGCCCTAACCGCACAATTGTGTTAGTACATCACTAAAGGGATATAGCAATAACCAATGCATGGGTACTTAGCAAGTCGTTTGGTGGTTGTTTAGATCAATTAGAGTTTCGTAGACAGATTGCCCGAGTTACCTGCGATATTCGTTTGCATCAAAAATGCTTTGTAGCATACCACGACAGTCAATAAAATATAATATATTGTATTGTGATAATATTTTGTGATAATGGTTAATTAATTTGTTATTTTAATTAAGACTCAATTGTTTTTAGAATGAAATTTTATAAAATTTTTTGTATTTTTTTTAAATAAAAAATTTAAAAAAAATTTTGTTTTTTGTATTTATTCACCCTTTCTGTGGTTGTCGTGTCGATCGACAAAGGACACGACTTTGTCTTGTCGTGTCGAATCGACTGAAACGAATCGACTAATAAGTGATGCCACATTAAATTAAAATAAATACCTAACATTGCGAATTTTTTTGGTTAACTGAGCAATTGTGAACTGAACTGAACTTCTGTGAAAATGACAATAATTCTATTGGTACACAAAATGATTACGTATTTAAAATTTATTTAACTAAACAGATTTTCTTTAAAATTTGAATAAAATAAAAAATATAATAAAATATAAGTGCTGTTCAATTTATATCTGATTTTTTATTGATAATGAGAGTGCGTGGAGCAGAATTTGCTTCCGCTTATTTATCAACGTAAATCTGCTGCTTGATGGTAGAGGACTAATAATTTATTTTTGGATTATATCGTTCCATTCACATCTTTATATTTAAATACATAATTATTTTAACTTATTTAATAAATATTTCTTATAAAAAATATAATTTTAATTGTGTTTTATTAAATTTTATGTTAAACATAACTCACAAAATGTCTAGTCGTGAACAAAAATGTAAACGCCAGAAAAATGACGTTTTAACGACAAACGTCGATTGATAGCGACATTCATAATACCAATTTTAGTAGTCGTCAGAAAATCGACATTGACACGACAATTACAATAGGGGTGATTGTCCTAAATTGCCATTTTCGGTTACCCCCGGTTATATTTCAGTCCCAAGGCGCATTTGGCGAAATTTTAAAGGAATTTGATGTTTTTCAACCTATTTTAACCCACATATGTAAATATCAGATTCCTAGGAAGAAAAAAAGTTCTGGACTCAAATGGGTAGTAATCTGCAACGGCTAAAATATTTTTTGCAAAAATATAATACTTAGTTTGTAGTAGTAGCCGAATCGAAATTTTGGCGGTAGAAGTACTCTTTCGCAGCATATTAATAACAATGGACACAATTTGTTGAATTTTAATTTTTAAAATCTAACATGTATGTACTTCTACATTTTTGACGCCCTATTAGATAAAGTTTTTTTTAATAACTCCACGGTTGCTTCTGCTCGGGTAAGTGCTCCTTAATTACAATTGGTAATTGTATCAGAGAATCTTTTGTATGTGAATGCATTTCTTAAAACCAATCATTTTATTTATTTAATTCTACCAAATATTCGCCAAGTTTATAGTTCAACCCTAAATGATAATTTGCGGTTAGGAAATGGACGAGTTGTGTAAACTTTGTTCAAAACTCTTGCTCAATTAAGAATTTTTTCCTACAAATTCAGTTAAATCGTGTTCGAATAAGAAATAGCCCAGTTTCAATGGTCATCCTGGTCCATTATCCTCCGGCTATTACCAACCAGCTATTTCGTCTGGTCATTTTCGCTCATGTTCCCTGAAATTTTCATTATGAGTAGTTGTAATTTTAAATCTCACGAACGGGAGTGTTTAGGCAAGCACATATTAAAATTGTAGACGAGTGGCACTATTCTGGCTTTTGAAAAAAATATTTTCATAGCATGTTTGTCTAAATTGTATATCTCTGGCCTACTCATGGAATTAGTTTGGTTGCAATAGTTTCGAAACACAGTTAATTGGGAAATATATTTGTTCCACAAATTTTTTTTTTTTTGAAAAATAATTCCCAATTTATCGTTGTTTCGTAAATATTTAATCCAAATTGATTCCATCAGTTCCGCCTTCCCAAGGGAAACCAGAATAGTGTCACAGAATGGCAAGAAATAAAGAATGCCGAGATGTAAATGGTACCGTACAATTTATCATCCAGCAACTACTTACATCTCGACAACTGCAATAACTTTAGGGCAATTAATATGTAGATAAATAATTCTAAACTGGTTTATTTCCCAAGATAGATTTTAGAAATTTTAATTTATGTACTTCTGTGTTTTGAACCGAATTTCCGAAGGTTCCGTATTTCCTCCACACAATTTATTGTTTTTCGAGGTAAAAACTAAAAATCTGTTACAGATTTACATCCCGATACCATGTATAACGGTAAAAACATTTACCTGTTATGTCTATATACTTATCTCCTAACCTAAGATATGGGCAATTTGCGGTTGTTTTCATATAATTTAAGACGCTGATCTTTTTGTTGCTGGAGGCGGCCAATTAAATCGGATTTTATTTTTAATTTTGCCGTGGTTAATAAATAAACAATTTTTCGTTTTAATTAAAAATATTGGATTTTTACCTAAAAGCGGTTTTTTTGAATTTCAAAAATCGGTTTTGTGGTAATTCTAGGTAAAACATAATATATTTGTCCGATGTAAACGAAATAAAATCCTTTGCCACTTTTCCGTCGAAACCAGATACATAAATATTTCCAATAATTGAAAACGAGGGAATATGTAGTTTGTAACCAAAATTACGAGTATCAAATAATTTGTCTGTGTAACTAAATTAAATTAATTGGGTATGCTCCTGTTACGGAAAAACTGGTAGTACTTTAATTTGTATGTTGCGCATTCGTCTCGTCGTTTTTTGGTACAAATTATTTAATGTTTTTCAATTTTCAATATTAGCTCCTCCATTCACATGTTGTCAATATTTACAAAATATTTCTTTGATAAATACATTTTTAAATTTTTAAATCGAATTCAATTTGCTTGGAAAATGGTTCAATTTACAACAAAATTGGCATCTACCCAATTGAATTTTATAAATCTTTTGATCCTTTATTTTTCATAAAGCTTTTAGTTTTCTGCAGCGCAACTTTTTTATTATTTTTTTTAGTTTCAAATTATACTCGTCTATTTTAATCTACACATTTCCATGAAAAAAATTTGAAATGTGATTCATTTTAAATCATTAAGACAAAAGACAAATGAAAGTTTAGTTAGTACGTGTACCACAAAAAACTGTTTTAAGCGGATTGAGGTTTTCCCAAAACTCGTTAATCATATGATAAGCAAGTTTATAATTCTGTGCTTAATGAATATTTAATCCTGAAATTTTGTAGTAAAGTAAACTAGGCGACAAGGTAGCCATAACAAATACAGGTAAATGAAAGGCTTTGACTTTATGCTTTCTACGGGTCAATATTACACTGTTAACCTAATTTTGACTTAAATCATTAAGTTTAATTTAATAAAAGCTTTGTTGCCTCATTACATCATATATACAAAGCTTTAGTTTATCCTAAACCATACTAATGTTAATTTAAATATTCTGCTACTCAAATGGATAGGTTCAGATTCAAATTTAATAAATAAAGATTTTAATTTTGTAGAAACAGCTATAAAGTAAAATGTAATGCCTCTTGAAATTGCTGAAAATATCTGAAAACTGGAATTTTCTCACACCATTTTTATGTTAGCTTCATTGTTAAACTTTGAAAATAACAAATTTCAACCCTTTCACCCTTTTGGCTAAAAATTACTGAAAATAATAGGCTAAATAATCATTATTTTCAGCTATTTAGGCCGTAGTTGTAGTAAAGTTCAATAGATTTTCCCTGTGGCTCTAAGGATCGCCAGCTGCAAGATATTTCTTTCTGCTTTTCTTTTGCAGTATGTTGTGTTTGACTTCCGGGGATTTCAGTTTTATCAGAAGTTTAAAATCAGTTTTAATCGAAGCGTTCTGCGATTTTTGGAGGTAGGTTTTTTGTGGTAAGTATTCCACAGACAAAATATGATCATCCGTTACATTTACATGTAACAAATTACAAACTGATTTTACAACTACGCCTGGGTTGCTCGAATTATTTGGTAATCCAGCAATAATAATATTGTTTTGTTGCTCTGACTGGCGTGAACTATCTGCCGCAGCTTCTAAATGATTGAACTTGAGTTGAAGTTGCTGGTGGTGGGAATTTAAAAGGTTTACTTCTCGATTCAGATGTTCATTTTGTTCAACTATCTTTAAATAATCCTCATTTAATTTATCAAATTTATCAGAGAGGAAATCCTGAGAATCCTTTACTTCTGCTAACAATCCTTTAACTTCTCCAAATTCAGCGTACATCTGATTCATTTTCTGAAGTAGCTTACCCAATTTATTACCACTATTGAATGATTGTTGAACTTCATTAGATATATGATGATTTCTATGATTTAATAACACCTCACATTCTGTTGAGCAAACCCATCTTTGGTTTTCTGCTAATCTTTTGATATGCCAAATATCATTTTGCATGACGGATGGTAACATTTTTTACAGACGTAGCATTCGAAAATTGCGTCTTTTGGCCACGACTTGACACATAGCACAACTTAGTTGATCCGAAAATTTTTTGTTTGATTCAGCTTTCTCAAAATATGACATTTTCACTTAATTTATTGATTTATATTATCATATTTACAATAACGTTTTAATTATGCACTTAAAGCGCCAAAATTTTCAAAAATATTGAGTAAATATAATAATTTATAATTATTTATTGAATAAATTTTTCAGAGCATAAATTTTACGACTGTCACTTACGCAAGCTGTCAACTTAATGCTATTTTTAATGCATGACCTCATATGATCGCGTTTCCTTTGTCGAAGGTATTTAATCGTGGCTTTCCTGGCACGGAGTCTGCTTGAGTGCTTCTATCTTTTGCGAGCCAATCACTGTTTACGAAGCTTTCGTTTATTTTCGACGACCAGGCGGCATTGATCATCGAACCAATCAATGCGGGATCTCGGAGCTCTTCGTCCGATGGTGTTTTGCGCCGTGGTGGTTATAACCGACTGTATAGCGTGCCACTGCTCCTGGATATTAGAAGGAGCTTCTTCATTGTTGCTGGGCCGCTCTAGATAGTTAGTGACAACTAACTGGTAACTCTGCAGTGACGTTTGGTCTTTTAGAGAATCAACATTTCATCGAACGGTTTTTTGTCCTTGTCTATTGAACGTAGATGACAGTTTGCACTTATATTTAAATATGACAAGCTCACAATGATCGCTGTCCATATCGCTATTCCCGGGGAAAACCAGAATAGGGTCACTGGTAGACTTATAAAAATGATATGTTGAGCCTCTGTAGGCTCTTCATCGTCGCTTCAGCGAAAAAATTGACATAAAAATACCCTTTTCTATACTTAGTACTTACTTTTAGAAATTGGAATCCATTCCAAACAGTCAAATTTGGGTTGCACGCGCACTCGCTTTCACAGGTAATTTTTGACTAAATTAAATTTATCGTGTATTCCTTTTCTCTTTGTGTTTATTTTATAGTAACTCTATTTTGAGAAAAATATAGTCGATTTATAGGTAGAAAACCTCACTTTTATTGGGGAGCCATTTTTGATACTTTGGGCATAAATGGGTTACTTTTATAATTCTACTCAGAGCAAAGCAGTTAATAATCCGGTCAAATATTCAAATTCTCTCAGTTCGCCAGTTCAAGGCCAGTCATATTAAAATTATTTTTAAATTTTTATTGCCCATGAATTGTTTTTAAAATTCCTCTTCCGAGGACGTGTTGTATTTGCCAACTTTTATCTTGAAATGCAAACAATTTCACACAAACGAAAATGAAAATTTCACTGTTAAATTTTATTTTGTGGCACGCAGTTTAAGTCGCTGAAGTTGACCCGAAATATCAGCCCGAAATTTTTGGTAAGTTTCTTCGCTAAAGTGTAGTCATCCCGAAAAAATGTACGTCTAGAAAAAGTGTAGTCTCATCCCGAAAAATATAATATGAATAGTGTTATGTACACTATGGAAAAAAATGTAATCGTTATTTTGTGTAGTTGTATTACCAGTATATTATTATAAATTATTTTAGTTTTATTACTGTATTGATAAATTTAGTAATATAACAGTAGTAAAGTAAATTTTATAATTTTTTGTCAAATCTTAAAGAAACGGTAAAATATAAAAATATTATAAATTTATAAATTTTAATTAAGAAAAATATAAATTAATTTGTGATAAAAAGTTATATGAGTCTATAATTTCTTCATGTGAACGGATTTAAACAGAATCCTCAAAACATTTATAAAAACAATATCGAAATTGTTGTAACGCAAAATCCTTAATGGAACCAACACTATAAATAAACAGCACTAGTGGTATGTACGATAAGCTAGAGAATAAGTGAATGATCCTGGTAAAAACCATTAACATATGATATGGATAAAAAAATATAAATCACAGCAAAACGACATTTTTGTGAAATTCGAACATATGGCCCAACCTTAACTTCAGTGGAGCCAATCCTAGAGATAAAGGAGACTAGTGGCAAATACGGTTATTTAGGTCTCGCTTATGTCAATGATTTCTGAGAATTTCATTTTGAAATCACGAGGATAAATAATGCAAATTTTGGTTTACATTTGCATAGAGCGACATTTTTGTGAAATTCGCACATATGGCCCAACCTTAACTTCAGTGGAGCCAATCCTAGAGATAAAGGAGACTAGTGGCAAATACGGCTATTTAGGTCTTGCTTATGTCAATGATTTCTGAGAATTTCATTTTGAAATCACGGGGATAAATAATGTAAGTTTTGGTTTACATTTGCATAGAGCGACATTTTTGTGAAATTCGAACATATGGCCCAACCTTAACTTCAGTGGTGCCAATCCTAGAGATAAAGGAGACTAGTGGCAAATACGGGTATTTAGGTCTTGCTTATGTCAATGATTTCTGAGAATTTCATTTTGAAATCACGGGGATAAATAATGCAAATTTTGGTTTACATTTGCATAGAGCGACATTTTTGTGAAATTCGAACATATGGCCCAACCTTAACTTCAGTGGTGCCAATCCTAGAGATAAAGCAGACTAGTGGCAAATACGGGTATTTAGGTCTTGCTTATGTCAATGATTTCTGAGAATTTCATTTTCAAATCACGGGGATAAATAATGCAAATTTTGGTTTACATTTGCATAGAGCGACATTTTTGTGAAATTCGAGCATATGGCCCAACTTTAACTTCAGTGGAGCCAATCCTAGAGATAAAGGAGACTAGTGGCAAATACGGCTATTTAGGTCTCGCTTATGTCAATGATTTCTGAGAATTTCATTTTGAAATCACGGGGATAAATAATGCAAATTTTGGTTTACATTTGCATAGAGCGTTATTTTTGTGAAATTCGAACATATGGCCCAACCTTCTCTTCAGTGGTGCCAATCCTAGAGATAAAGCAGACTAGTGGCAAATACGGCTATTTAGGTCTTGCTTATGGCAATGATTTCTGAGAATTTCATTTTGAAATCACGGGGATAAATAATGTAAGTTTTGGTTTACATTTGCATAGAGCGACATTTTTGTGAAATTCGAACATATGGCCCAACCTTAATTTCAGTGGAGCCAATCCTAGAGATAAAGGAGACTAGTGGCAAATACGGCTATTTAGGTCTCGCTTATGTCAATGATTTCTGAGAATTTCATTTTGAATTCACGGGGATAAATAATGCAAATTTTGGTTTACTGCTAGCTATTGAAATTGGTATGTTTCGTATTAAAATATAGATGTCTCTGTTTAACTCTACACATTTTTCACTGCGTTTTTATCTGCAGGCACGATAAAAATAAGCTAAATTTTTGACATTTCATCAATTATTTGCATTTGTTGTTGTGCTGTGTTCCAAAAATTATATTAAAGAGTTTTAAAATATGACGTATGAAAATTTTGTGAATGTTGTGTAGTTGAATGAAGCTATGTGCATTAAAATTTTACGAAATTCTACAAACTAATTTTTCATGGGCTATTTATCTGCTTAATTTTGGAGACAGCAAAAATTTTATTTCACGTCAATTTTCTTAAAAACTTAATAAATTCATCTAAAACTCAATTCTATTGTTTTGCTAAATCAATTTTAGGGAAGGGAAAAATCTGCATAAAGCAATCAAGTGACCAAATCACTTTTTCTTCAGTATTTCAACATGATGAATCCCTAAAAAATTAAAAAGGTCTTTATAAAACATTTTAAAGTTGATAAGCCAATTTTGAAAAACTTTCAAAATTTCAGTCTAAAGTTAATTTTCTGTATAAATATTTTAGAAAAAATGTCTGAAATGGGATTCACATTGGATTCCTATTGAAAGCATATTGAAACATTTTAGTCAAGTTTTACAAGTCATTATCCGACATTTCAACAATGTTCGCTATAACGGCTGGGTAGACCTATCAATTTGGAGCTGTTAGTAGAAAATTTTCTGAACGGTATATTTAAAAGTTTGTATTAGAAATTCAATTCCACGATCTACAAAATAGTATTTTGAAAAACTTATTCTACCGAACGGTGTGGTTGTATTTGCAGTTTTTCACCCTAACACTCTATACCTATATAACTTTTCAATCTGGGCCAATAACAAGAGATTTAGACAAAGTTGCACCATATGTATAGGATAGGTTTATCGATAAAGAACTTTTTGAAGAAAAAAAATTCTCTGAACGGTGGATTTGAAAGTGGATTATAAGCAGGTAACCACACTAAGTAAGTATGGATAATTTATCAATCCAATAACAAATCATCTTGGCCCAGGTTTCAGTAAATAGACTCTATTTTTAAAATGAATCGTGTATAGTATGTAATAAACAATTCTTCACAATTTCCTAGAACACTACATGCCAGTTTATCATCGTTAATAGGTTAGCCCTACCTAAATACAAATTTACCTACAACAACCTTCCAAAACCCTCTTTCGAAAAAATCTTTTTCCACAATTTGTTGTATTTCGAAAAGTAAGTTATTTATTAGAATTCGTAAAATTCTTATTACTCAATATACGAATTCCAAACATAATACCCTGTGGGACTATTCTGGCTTTTCCTAGGAAAAAGGAATTAGGAAAAATATTTATATGTCATTTTAACAAAACAGTTGGTGTAAATTTTTTCAAAAACAAAATCAAATTCGGAATATTTTTCCTATCCAATTTCGATACGGAAAAAATATTTCCCGGAAAAAAACGATATGTAAATATTTTCCCTAATTCCTTTTTCCTATGGAAAGCCAGAATAGTGCCACTGGACAATAAAATATTATTTCAAACATCTTACATTTTATTAAAACCAAATACGACTTACCACCGTCTCAGTAGTCGCACATTTAAATTTCACGCCTAATTTCCGAGTTGTATTAAGTAAACCAACGTTCATTACGGAAAAGATAGTTTGGATAGAGAAAGATATCATTCCCCCCAAGATTACAAAATTAGATATATACTTCTAAGTGAAAACTTGTTAATAACAAGGAAATTTTCAACTCCGATCGAAACAAAGTGATTGAATTAAATGTTTTTCATTGATAGACCTATCCCGCTATATAGTGAAACATTCCCTAATGTTGCCAATGGTTTTTATGGCTTTTATGGCACCCGAATTAAGAAAAGTTGAATGAAAAATTTCCGCTTATTTTAATTCGTATTTTAAACAAATTTCCTGAATTTAAAAAGTAATTACAACAAAAAAAACTCAATCCAAAATGAATTAAAAAATGCACATTTTATTTCATTTTTTAGAAAATTTATCTTAATTTATTTTCAAATTAATTTAAAATATGTACATTTATTTTATTTCATGTTTTGCCCACTTTTCTTAATTCATTGCTGGCTGCTACAACGAAATAGTGTTAGAACTAGAAAACTTGTTTGCTGTAATTAATGCAGACCAATTGTTCGACACTGGACTGGACAATTTCGTTATGAAATTTAGAAAGCCAGACACCAGAATAAATAACATTCGCATTGAGGTAGGTACTCGATTAGTTAGCAAACAAGCAATTTGCTAGCCGAAATGCTGACTACGCAATCAGTTTTTTATTTTCAAAGAGCTTTTTGTTTTTTTAGCATGCTCATAATCATGCTAAAACAACTTGTACGTAAATGCTCAAAATTTGCTAAAACGTGATTTTATTCCTCGAGGACTTATTTCATTTTATTTCGCTCAACAAGTTTTCTCAACCCCTTTAAAAAATTTCCCTCAACAAGTTTTTCTGTGCTCAAAAAAAATGTAACAAATGTAACAAATTTTTAACCCTAATGAATTATTTTACGAAAATTTATTCAATGGCCAAAACCTTGCCAAATACAATTAATTTATTTTTTTTTTACATAGTCTTGAGATTTGAGTTCTATCGAAATCCAGACAAATCAATTATTATTCCATTTGGGTATCTTTGTTTGGTTTGGCCTTATACATACCAATCAACCTTTATATTCTTATTATAACATATGAACATGGATTAAGGCTATTTGAGTGTGTAATTGAAACGAACATTATTTTTAAAGTATTTTGTGTTTTTTGGGTTTGCAAAGGTACGTTTTTGTAAAAGATTGATAACCGCAACTGAATATGTCCATTCAAGGCTGAATATATTATTGAGTGTCCCAGGATTTTGGATGCCGCAAAACCCTGAATAGCTCGGGTTTTGCGGCATCCAAAGCAAAATTCATCGATCCGCATAAGTCGGTTATTATTTCTTTCGAAAATACTTATCTAAAACTTTTATTTTTTAAGTAATGCTTTCCCACTTCCTAAACATTTATTAAGTTATTTAAATAAATGCGTTTTTAACAATTTTGTTTTCATCATCTAAAATTCTCTTAAGCTTTTGAAAATGCGTGATATTCAAAGACCTATACTATATTGAACGATTATTAAACTAGTATTTTTATCGTGGTGTATTGTACGCTCTACTACAGCGCAGATGGATAGCCTTTTCGAGAAAAAACTTTATACCTAAGCTTTTCCATAAGTTGGAAGATTCCAGAGATTTTTGACCGAAATTGGTCCACCGGAAATGCCAGCTCACATCGGAGCTTTCTCGTGTTTTGCAAATATCTTGAAAAGTAATTATTTATGAGGAAAACAACTAAGCCTGCGTACCAATAGTCGGGTAAATCGTTTACGGTAAAAATCAGTATAGATTTTTCGATAAATTACCATAAAGTTTTTCAAAAATAATTGATTTTACCGAAAAATTTACTTAAAGTTGACTTTTACTCGACTATTGGTACGGAAACCGGTGTGAAGTTTTTGGACACTTTTAATTTTTTGGACACTTTTATAATTTGGACAGAAATTTACGCGAGTGTCCAAAAATAATTTTTTTATTTCGATTTTGAATAAATATTTCCACACGTGAATTTCTAAAAAATGTAAATACAAAAAAAATTTTTGTTTAAAAAAAAGATCAAATTTTTGTATTTCATATGTACTCGTACATACATATTAAACTTTTAAGATATTTAATCATCAGGAATATTATATAAATTTTTGTATGAAATGATGTCGTTGTAGGTTATGGTAAATTACACAAATCTCAGAGATTGGCTCCCATAGTGACTATATAGGTTCGAAAGGGGATACATTACGGAATTGAAATCACATAATGCCATTTCGAAATGAGCCGTAGGGCTCTCATATAAAATTTTTGAACATTCACGCTATCCGCGATTTTCATATGAAAAAATGTCGTTGTAGGTTATGGTAAATTACACAAATCTCAGAGATTGGCTCCCATAGTGACTATATAGGTTCGAAAGGAGATACATTACGGAATTGAAATCACCTAATGCCATTTCGAAATGAGCCGTAGGGCTCTCATATAAAATTTTTGAACATTCACGCTATCCGCGATTTTCATATGAAAAAATGTCGTTGTAGGTTATGGTAAATTACACAAATCTCAGAGATTGGCTCCCATAGTGACTATATAGGTTCGAAAGGGGATACATTACGGAATTGAAATCATCTAATGCCATTTCGAAATGAGCCGTAGGGCTCTCGTATAAAATTTTTGAACATTCACGCTATCCGCGATTTTCATATGAAAAAATGTCGTTGTAGGTTATGGTAAATTACACAAATCTCAGAGATTGGCTCCCATAGTGACTATATAGGTTCGAAAGGGGATACATTACGGAATTGAAATCACCTAATGCCATTTCGAAATGAGCCGTAGGGCTCTCATATAAAATTTTTGAACATTCACGCTATCCGCGATTTTCATATGAAAAAATGTCGTTGTAGGTTATGGTAAATTACACAAATCTCAGAGATTGGCTCCCATAGTGACTATATAGGTTCGAAAGGAGATACATTACGGAATTGAAATCACCTAATGCCATTTCGAAATGAGCCGTAGGGCTCTCATATAAAATTTTTGCACATTCACGCTATCCGCGATTTTCATATGAAAAAATGTCGTTGTAGGTTATGGTAAATTACACAAATCTCAGAGATTGGCTCCCATAGTGACTATATAGGTTCGAAAGGGGATACATTACGGAATTGAAATCATCTAATGTCATTTCGAAATGAGCCGTAGGGCTCTCGTATAAAATTTTTGAACATTCACGCTATCCGCGATTTTCATATGAAAAAATGTCGTTGTAGGTTATGGTAAATTACACAAATCTCAGAGATTGGCTCCCATAGTGACTATATAGGTTCGAAAGGAGATACATTACGGAATTGAAATCACCTAATGCCATTTCGAAATGAGCCGTAGGGCTCTCATATAAAATTTTTGAACATTCACGCTATCCGCGATTTTCATATGAAAAAATGTCGTTGTAGGTTATGGTAAATTACACAAATCTCAGAGATTGGCTCCCATAGTGACTATATAGGTTCGAAAGGGGATACATTACGGAATTGAAATCATCTAATGCCATTTCGAAATGAGCCGTAGGGCTCTCGTATAAAATTTTTGAACATTCACGCTATCCGCGATTTTCATATGAAAAAATGTCGTTGTAGGTTATGGTAAATTACACAAATCTCAGAGATTGGCTCCCATAGTGACTATATAGGTTCGAAAGGGGATACATTACGGAATTGAAATCACATAATGCCATTTCGAAATGAGCCGTAGGGCTCTCATATAAAATTTTTGAACATTCACGCTATCCGCGATTTTCATATGAAAAAATGTCGTTGTAGGTTATGGTAAATTACACAAATCTCAGAGATTGGCTCCCATAGTGACTATATAGGTTCGAAAGGAGATACATTACGGAATTGAAATCACCTAATGCCATTTCGAAATGAGCCGTAGGGCTCTCATATAAAATTTTTGAACATTCACGCTATCCGCGATTTTCATATGAAAAAATGTCGTTGTAGGTTATGGTAAATTACACAAATCTCAGAGATTGGCTCCCATAGTGACTATATAGGTTCGAAAGGGGATACATTACGGAATTGAAATCATCTAATGCCATTTCGAAATGAGCCGTAGGGCTCTCGTATAAAATTTTTGAACATTCACGCTATCCGCGATTTTCATATGAAAAAATGTCGTTGTAGGTTATGGTAAATTACACAAATCTCAGAGATTGGCTCCCATAGTGACTATATAGGTTCGAAAGGGGATACATTACGGAATTGAAATCACCTAATGCCATTTCGAAATGAGCCGTAGGGCTCTCATATAAAATTTTTGAACATTCACGCTATCCGCGATTTTCATATGAAAAAATGTCGTTGTAGGTTATGGTAAATTACACAAATCTCAGAGATTGGCTCCCATAGTGACTATATAGGTTCGAAAGGAGATACATTACGGAATTGAAATCACCTAATGCCATTTCGAAATGAGCCGTAGGGCTCTCATATAAAATTTTTGCACATTCACGCTATCCGCGATTTTCATATGAAAAAATGCCGTTGTAGGTTATGGTAAATTACACAAATCTCAGAGATTGGCTCCCATAGTGACTATATAGGTTCGAAAGGGGATACATTACGGAATTGAAATCATCTAATGCCATTTCGAAATGAGCCGTAGGGCTCTCGTATAAAATTTTTGAACATTCACGCTATCCGCGATTTTCATATGAAAAAATGTCGTTGTAGGTTATGGTAAATTACACAAATCTCAGAGATTGGCTCCCATAGTGACTATATAGGTTCGAAAGGGGATACATTACGGAATTGAAATCACCTAATGCCATTTCGAAATGAGCCGTAGGGCTCTCGTATAAAATTTTTGAACACTCACGCTATCCGCGATTTTCATATGAAAAATGTCGTTGTAGGTTATGGTAAATTACACAAATCTCAGAGATTGGCTCCCATAGTGACTATATAGGTTCGAAAGGGGATACATTACGGAATTGAAATCACCTAATGCCATTTCGAAATGAGCCGTAGGGCTCTCGTATAAAATTTTTGAACACTCACGCTATCCGCGATTTTCATATGAAAAATGTCGTTGTAGGTTATGGTAAATTACACAAATCTCAGAGATTGGCTCCCATAGTGACTATATAGGTTCGAAAGGAGATACATTACGGAATTGAAATCACCTAATGCCATTTCGAAATGAGTCGTAGGGCTCTCGTATAAAATTTTTGAACATTCACGCTATCCGCGATTTTCATATGAAAAAATGTCGTTGTAGGTTATGGTAAATTACACAAATCTCAGAGATTGGCTCCCATAGTGACTATATAGGTTCGAAAGGAGATACATTACGGAATTGAAATCACCTAATGCCATTTCGAAATGAGCCGTAGGGCTCTCGTATAAAATTTTTGAACATTCACGCTATCCGCGATTTTCTTATGAAAAAATGTCGTTGTAGGTTATGGTAAATTACACAAATCTCAGAGATTGGCTCCCATAGTGACTATATAGGTTCGAAAGGGGATACATTACGGAATTGAAATCACATAATGCCATTTCGAAATGAGCCGTAGGGCTCTCATATAAAATTTTTGAACATTCACGCTATCCGCGATTTTCATATGAAAAAATGTCGTTGTAGGTTATGGTAAATTACACAAATCTCAGAGATTGGCTCCCATAGTGACTATATAGGTTCGAAAGGAGATACATTACGGAATTGAAATCACCTAATGCCATTTCGAAATGAGCCGTAGGGCTCTCATATAAAATTTTTGAACATTCACGCTATCCGCGATTTTCATATGAAAAAATGTCGTTGTAGGTTATGGTAAATTACACAAATCTCAGAGATTGGCTCCCATAGTGACTATATAGGTTCGAAAGGGGATACATTACGGAATTGAAATCACCTAATGCCATTTCGAAATGAGCCGTAGGGCTCTCGTATAAAATTTTTGAACACTCACGCTATCCGCGATTTTCATATGAAAAATGTCGTTGTAGGTTATGGTAAATTACACAAATCTCAGAGATTGGCTCCCATAGTGACTATATAGGTTCGAAAGGAGATACATTACGGAATTGAAATCACCTAATGCCATTTCGAAATGAGTCGTAGGGCTCTCGTATAAAATTTTTGAACATTCACGCTATCCGCGATTTTCATATGAAAAAATGTCGTTGTAGGTTATGGTAAATTACACAAATCTCAGAGATTGGCTCCCATAGTGACTATATAGGTTCGAAAGGAGATACATTACGGAATTGAAATCACCTAATGCCATTTCGAAATGAGCCGTAGGGCTCTCGTATAAAATTTTTGAACATTCACGCTATCCGCGATTTTCTTATGAAAAAATGTCGTTGTAGGTTATGGTAAATTACACAAATCTCAGAGATTGGCTCCCATAGTGACTATATAGGTTCGAAAGGGGATACATTACGGAATTGAAATCACATAATGCCATTTCGAAATGAGCCGTAGGGCTCTCATATAAAATTTTTGAACATTCACGCTATCCGCGATTTTCATATGAAAAAATGTCGTTGTAGGTTATGGTAAATTACACAAATCTCAGAGATTGGCTCCCATAGTGACTATATAGGTTCGAAAGGAGATACATTACGGAATTGAAATCACCTAATGCCATTTCGAAATGAGCCGTAGGGCTCTCATATAAAATTTTTGAACATTCACGCTATCCGCGATTTTCATATGAAAAAATGTCGTTGTAGGTTATGGTAAATTACACAAATCTCAGAGATTGGCTCCCATAGTGACTATATAGGTTCGAAAGGAGATACATTACGGAATTGAAATCACCTAATGCCATTTCGAAATGAGCCGTAGGGCTCTCGTATAAAATTTTTGAACATTCACGCTATCCGCGATTTTCATATGAAAAAATGTCGTTGTAGGTTATGGTAAATTACACAAATCTCAGAGATTGGCTCCCATAGTGACTATATAGGTTCGAAAGGGGATACATTACGGAATTGAAATCACCTAATGCCATTTCGAAATGAGCCGTAGGGCTCTCGTATAAAATTTTTGAACACTCACGCTATCCGCGATTTTCATATGAAAAATGTCGTTGTAGGTTATGGTAAATTACACAAATCTCAGAGATTGGCTCCCATAGTGACTATATAGGTTCGAAAGGAGATACATTACGGAATTGAAATCACCTAATGCCATTTCGAAATGAGTCGTAGGGCTCTCGTATAAAATTTTTGAACATTCACGCTATCCGCGATTTTCATATGAAAAAATGTCGTTGTAGGTTATGGTAAATTACACAAATCTCAGAGATTGGCTCCCATAGTGACTATATAGGTTCGAAAGGAGATACATTACGGAATTGAAATCACCTAATGCCATTTCGAAATGAGCCGTAGGGCTCTCGTATAAAATTTTTGAACATTCACGCTATCCGCGATTTTCTTATGAAAAAATGTCGTTGTAGGTTATGGTAAATTACACAAATCTCAGAGATTGGCTCCCATAGTGACTATATAGGTTCGAAAGGGGATACATTACGGAATTGAAATCACATAATGCCATTTCGAAATGAGCCGTAGGGCTCTCATATAAAATTTTTGAACATTCACGCTATCCGCGATTTTCATATGAAAAAATGTCGTTGTAGGTTATGGTAAATTACACAAATCTCAGAGATTGGCTCCCATAGTGACTATATAGGTTCGAAAGGAGATACATTACGGAATTGAAATCACCTAATGCCATTTCGAAATGAGCCGTAGGGCTCTCATATAAAATTTTTGAACATTCACGCTATCCGCGATTTTCATATGAAAAAATGTCGTTGTAGGTTATGGTAAATTACACAAATCTCAGAGATTGGCTCCCATAGTGACTATATAGGTTCGAAAGGAGATACATTACGGAATTGAAATCACCTAATGCCATTTCGAAATGAGCCGTAGGGCTCTCGTATAAAATTTTTGAACATTCACGCTATCCGCGATTTTCTTATGAAAAAATGTCGTTGTAGGTTATGGTAAATTACACAAATCTCAGAGATTGGCTCCCATAGTGACTATATAGGTTCGAAAGGGGATACATTACGGAATTGAAATCACATAATGCCATTTCGAAATGAGCCGTAGGGCTCTCATATAAAATTTTTGAACATTCACGCTATCCGCGATTTTCATATGAAAAAATGTCGTTGTAGGTTATGGTAAATTACACAAATCTCAGAGATTGGCTCCCATAGTGACTATATAGGTTCGAAAGGAGATACATTACGGAATTGAAATCACCTAATGCCATTTCGAAATGAGCCGTAGGGCTCTCATATAAAATTTTTGAACATTCACGCTATCCGCGATTTTCATATGAAAAAATGTCGTTGTAGGTTATGGTAAATTACACAAATCTCAGAGATTGGCTCCCATAGTGACTATATAGGTTCGAAAGGGGATACATTACGGAATTGAAATCATCTAATGCCATTTCGAAATGAGCCGTAGGGCTCTCGTATAAAATTTTTGAACATTCACGCTATCCGCGATTTTCATATGAAAAAATGTCGTTGTAGGTTATGGTAAATTACACAAATCTCAGAGATTGGCTCCCATAGTGACTATATAGGTTCGAAAGGGGATACATTACGGAATTGAAATCACCTAATGCCATTTCGAAATGAGCCGTAGGGCTCTCGTATAAAATTTTTGAACACTCACGCTATCCGCGATTTTCATATGAAAAATGTCGTTGTAGGTTATGGTAAATTACACAAATCTCAGAGATTGGCTCCCATAGTGACTATATAGGTTCGAAAGGGGATACATTACGGAATTGAAATCACCTAATGCCATTTCGAAATGAGCCGTAGGGCTCTCGTATAAAATTTTTGAACACTCACGCTATCCGCGATTTTCATATGAAAAATGTCGTTGTAGGTTATGGTAAATTACACAAATCTCAGAGATTGGCTCCCATAGTGACTATATAGGTTCGAAAGGAGATACATTACGGAATTGAAATCACCTAATGCCATTTCGAAATGAGCCGTAGGGCTCTCGTATAAAATTTTTGAACATTCACGCTATCCGCGATTTTCATATGAAAAAATGTCGTTGTAGGTTATGGTAAATTACACAAATCTCAGAGATTGGCTCCCATAGTGACTATATAGGTTCGAAAGGAGATACATTACGGAATTGAAATCACCTAATGCCATTTCGAAATGAGCCGTAGGGCTCTCGTATAAAATTTTTGAACATTCACGCTATCCGCGATTTTCTTATGAAAAAATGTCGTTGTAGGTTATGGTAAATTACACAAATCTCAGAGATTGGCTCCCATAGTGACTATATAGGTTCGAAAGGGGATACATTACGGAATTGAAATCACATAATGCCATTTCGAAATGAGCCGTAGGGCTCTCATATAAAATTTTTGAACATTCACGCTATCCGCGATTTTCATATGAAAAAATGTCGTTGTAGGTTATGGTAAATTACACAAATCTCAGAGATTGGCTCCCATAGTGACTATATAGGTTCGAAAGGAGATACATTACGGAATTGAAATCACCTAATGCCATTTCGAAATGAGCCGTAGGGCTCTCATATAAAATTTTTGAACATTCACGCTATCCGCGATTTTCATATGAAAAAATGTCGTTGTAGGTTATGGTAAATTACACAAATCTCAGAGATTGGCTCCCATAGTGACTATATAGGTTCGAAAGGGGATACATTACGGAATTGAAATCACATAATGCCATTTCGAAATGAGCCGTAGGGCTCTCATATAAAATTTTTGAACATTCACGCTATCCGCGATTTTCATATGAAAAAATGTCGTTGTAGGTTATGGTAAATTACACAAATCTCAGAGATTGGCTCCCATAGTGACTATATAGGTTCGAAAGGGGATACATTACGGAATTGAAATCACATAATGCCATTTCGAAATGAGCCGTAGGGCTCTCGTATAAAATTTTTGAACACTCACGCTATCCGCGATTTTCATATGAAAAATGTCGTTGTAGGTTATGGTAAATTACACAAATCTCAGAGATTGGCTCCCATAGTGACTATATAGGTTCGAAAGGGGATACATTACGGAATTGAAATCACCTAATGCCATTTCGAAATGAGCCGTAGGGCTCTCGTATAAAATTTTTGAACACTCACGCTATCCGCGATTTTCATATGAAAAAATGTCGTTGTAGGTTATGGTAAATTACACAAATCTCAGAGATTGGCTCCCATAGTGACTATATAGGTTCGAAAGGGGATACATTACGGAATTGAAATCATCTTATGCCATTTCGAAATGAGCCGTAGGGCTCTCGTATAAAATTTTTGAACATTCACGCTATCCGCGATTTTCATATGAAAAAATGTCGTTGTAGGTTATGGTAAATTACACAAATCTCAGAGATTGGCTCCCATAGTGACTATATAGGTTCGAAAGGGGATACATTACGGAATTGAAATCACCTAATGCCATTTCGAAATGAGCCGTAGGACTCTCGTATAAAATTTTTGAACATTCACGCTATCCGTGATTTTCATATGAAAAAATGTCGTTGTAGGTTATGGTAAATTACACAAATCTCAGAGATTGGCTCCCATAGTGACTATATAGGTTCAAAAGGGGATACATTACGGAATTGAAATCACATAATGTCATTTCGAAATGAGCCGTAGGGCTCTCATATAAAATTTTTGAACATTCACGCTATCCGCGATTTTCATATGAAAAAATGTCGTTGTAGGTTATGGTAAATTACACAAATCTCAGAGATTGGCTCCCATAGTGACTATATAGGTTCGAAAGGGGATACATTACGGAATTGAAATCACCTAATGCCATTTCGAAATGAGCCGTAGGGCTCTCGTATAAAATTTTTGAACATTCACGCTATCCGTGATTTTCATATGAAAAAATGTCGTTGTAGGTTATGGTAAATTACACAAATTTCAGAGATTGGCTCTCATAGTGACTATATAGGTTCGAAAGGGGATACATTACGGAATTGAAATCATCTAATGCCATTTCGAAATGAGCCGTAGGGCTCTCGTATAAAATTTTTGAACATTCACGCTATCCGTGATTTTCATATGAAAAAATGTCGTTGTAGGTTATGGTAAATTACACAAATCTCAGAGATTTTATCGGAAAATTCGATTCAAATATATTAGTTGCAAGACATGTTGCGTTATTAATGTACGTCGTCACTACAATTTTTGTAAGTGGGTTTTTCCTTCATTTATGATCCTGTGCAAGATCAGCTAAATAGTACATTTTTCAGAAATCACAACAAGTTTATGTTAATTTTACCTATATAATATGGTGTATAGCAGATCGTTTACATTAGAATATCATGCATACTACATCGAAGTGCAGGTATATATTTATACATATAACACGTATGGTATAAATATTATTTTAAAAGTTGTTAGTAATAGTTGCATTAATTCGATGTTACTTAGCAACAGTGGGCGAAGTGCACGGAAATACCTACTAAAATGTATCGAACTTATAATTAATTTTTATTGATGCCGCATTTCAAAATTACAATATGCAGTTTTATCAATTTCCCTTAACCTTACGATTAACGAAGTTAAATTTCCATTCTTCGTTATTTTTCGTTTGTAATCGGGCATTATATTATTGTACTCTAATATTATTTGGTTGTTCTCGTTTCTTTTTGGTTTAAAAAAATATAAACTATGGTACGCCTACAAAAAAAAATCTGAAGAGATGTTTAAAGGTTTAACATTGTTATTTTGATACGAAATGGTCAGTATAATTTTGGGATGCGTATGCCACGAATGGAGATGTCAAAAATCAATGTTTTATGATCTAATTTATGGCTACAAAATACATTCTGATAATGATTAGTATTTGTGACATTCGCTACATTTTAGTAGGAGTTTCAGTTGTACTCTGGCCATTATTTCAAAAATAAAAATGGTACAATAAAATGTTTATTGAACCTATATATATTATATATCTATTATATATACATATATCAAATTATGCGTTCATTCTTTAAAAAAACAGTCTATGCTGATCTAAAACAAGACGATTAAAAAAAGAAAAGCCCGTAATAAAAATTGCAATGAGAACGAAAGCTAACAAAGCTATTAATATAGAAACTTATATCTATGAAAAAAAAATTCGATCGACAGATATCGAAGTATGATTTAATATATTCCGCCTATAAAATAAATTAAATTGAAGATGTAATGATACACGTGACTACGAGAGCCCTACGGCTCATTTCGAAATGGCATTAGATGATTTCAATTCCGTAATGTATCCCCTTTCGAACCTATATAGTCATTATGGGAGCCAATCTCTGAGATTTGTGTAATTTACCATAACCTACAACGACATTTTTCATATGAAAATCGCGGATAGCGTGAGTGTTCAAAAATTTTATACGAGAGCCCTACGGCTCACTTCGAAATGGCATTAGGTGATTTCAATTCCGTAATGTATCCCCTTTCGAACCTATATAGTCACTATGGGAGCCAATCTCTGAGATTTGTGTAATTTACCATAACCTACAACGACATTTTTTCATATGAAAATCGCGGATAGCGTGAATGTTCAAAAATTTTATACGAGAGCCCTACGGCTCATTTCGAAATGGCATTAGATGATTTCAATTCCGTAATGTATCTCCTTTCGAACCTATATAGTCACTATGAGAGCCAATCTCTGAGATTTGTGTAATTTACCATAACCTACAACGACATTTTTTCATATGAAAATCGCGGATAGCGTGAATGTTCAAAAATTTTATACGAGAGCCCTACGGCTCATTTCGAAATGGCATTAGGTGATTTCAATTCCGTAATGTATCCCCTTTCGAACCTATATAGTCACTATGGGAGCCAATCTCTGAGATTTGTGTAATTTACCATAACCTACAACGACATTTTTTCATATGAAAATCGCGGATAGCGTGAATGTTCAAAAATTTTATACGAGAGCCCTACGGCTCATTTCGAAATGGCATTAGGTGATTTCAATTCCGTAATGTATCCCCTTTCGAACCTATTTAGTCACTATGGGAGCCAATCTCTGAGATTTGTGTAATTTACCATAACCTACAACGACATTTTTTCATATGAAAATCGCGGATAGCGTGAATGTTCAAAAATTTTATATGAGAGCCCTACGGCTCATTTCGAAATGGCATTATGTGATTTCAATTCCGTAATGTATCCCCTTTCGAACCTATATAGTCACTATGGGAGCCAATCTCTGAGATTTGTGTAATTTACCATAACCTACAACGACATTTTTTCATATGAAAATCACGGATAGCGTGAATGTTCAAAAATTTTATACGAGAGCCCTACGGCTCATTTCGAAATGGCATTAGATGATTTCAATTCCGTAATGTATCCCCTTTCGAACCTATATAGTCATTATGGGAGCCAATCTCTGAGATTTGTGTAATTTACCATAACCTACAACGACATTTTTTCATATGAAAATCGCGATTAGCGTGAATGTTCAAAAATTTTATACGAGAGCCCTACGGCTCATTTCGAAATGGCATTAGGTGATTTCAATTCCGTAATGTATCCCCTTTCGAACCTATATAGTCACTATGGGAGCCAATCTCTGAGATTTGTGTAATTTACCATAACCTACAACGACATTTTTTCATATGAAAATCGCGGATAGCGTGAATGTTCAAAAATTTTATACGAGAGCCCTACGGCTCATTTCGAAATGGCATTAGATGATTTCAATTCCGTAATGTATCCCCTTTCGAACCTATATAGTCACTATGGGAGCCAATCTCTGAGATTTGTGTAATTTACCATAACCTACAACGACATTTTTTCATATGAAAATCGCGGATAGCGTGAATGTTCAAAAATTTTATACGAGAGCCCTACGGCTCATTTCGAAATGGCATTAGGTGATTTCAATTCCGTAATGTATCCCCTTTCGAACGTATATAGTCACTATGGGAGCCAATCTCTGAGATTTGTGTAATTTACCATAACCTACAACGACATTTTTTCATATGAAAATCGCGGATAGCGTGAATGTTCAAAAATTTTATACGAGAGCCCTACGGCTCATTTCGAAATGGCATTAGATGATTTCAATTCCGTAATGTATCCCCTTTCGAACGTATATAGTCACTATGAGAGCCAATCTCTGAGATTTGTGTAATTTACCATAACCTACAACGACATTTTTTCATATGAAAATCGCGGATAGCGTGAATGTTCAAAAATTTTATACGAGAGCCCTACGGCTCATTTCGAAATGGCATTAGGTGATTTCAATTCCGTAATGTATCCCCTTTCGAACCTATATAGTCACTATGGGAGCCAATCTCTGAGATTTGTGTAATTTACCATAACCTACAACGACATTTTTTCATATGAAAATCGCGGATAGCGTGAATGTTCAAAAATTTTATACGAGAGCCCTACGGCTCATTTCGAAATGGCATTAGGTGATTTCAATTCCGTAATGTATCCCCTTTCGAACCTATATAGTCACTATGGGAGCCAATCTCTGAGATTTGTGTAATTTACCATAACCTACAACGACATTTTTTCATATGAAAATCGCGGATAGCGTGAATGTTCAAAAATTTTATACGAGAGCCCTACGGCTCATTTCGAAATGGCATAAGATGATTTCAATTCCGTAATGTATCCCCTTTCGAACGTATATAGTCACTATGAGAGCCAATCTCTGAGATTTGTGTAATTTACCATAACCTACAACGACATTTTTTCATATGAAAATCACGGATAGCGTGAATGTTCAAAAATTTTATACGAGAGCCCTACGGCTCATTTCGAAATGGCATTAGATGATTTCAATTCCGTAATGTATTCCCTTTCGAACCTATATAGTCACTATGGGAGCCAATCTCTGAGATTTGTGTAATTTACCATAACCTACAACGACATTTTTTCATATGAAAATCGCGATTAGCGTGAATGTTCAAAAATTTTATACGAGAGCCCTACGGCTCATTTCGAAATGGCATTAGGTGATTTCAATTCCGTAATGTATCCCCTTTCGAACCTATATAGTCACTATGGGAGCCAATCTCTGAGATTTGTGTAATTTACCATAACCTACAACGACATTTTTTCATATGAAAATCGCGGATAGCGTGAATGTTCAAAAATTTTATACGAGAGCCCTACGGCTCATTTCGAAATGGCATTAGGTGATTTCAATTCCGTAATGTATCCCCTTTCGAACCTATATAGTCACTATGGGAGCCAATCTCTGAGATTTGTGTAATTTACCATAACCTACAACGACATTTTTTCATATGAAAATCGCGGATAGCGTGAATGTTCAAAAATTTTATACGAGAGCCCTACGGCTCATTTCGAAATGGCATTAGGTGATTTCAATTCCGTAATGTATCCCCTTTCGAACCTATATAGTCACTATGGGAGCCAATCTCTGAGATTTGTGTAATTTACCATAACCTACAACGACATTTTTTCATATGAAAATCGCGGATAGCGTGAATGTTCAAAAATTTTATACGAGAGCCCTACGGCTCATTTCGAAATGGCATTAGATGATTTCAATTCCGTAATGTATCCCCTTTCGAACGTATATAGTCACTATGAGAGCCAATCTCTGAGATTTGTGTAATTTACCATAACCTACAACGACATTTTTTCATATGAAAATCGCGGATAGCGTGAATGTTCAAAAATTTTATACGAGAGCCCTACGGCTCATTTCGAAATGGCATTAGGTGATTTCAATTCCGTAATGTATCTCCTTTCGAACCTATATAGTCACTATGGGAGCCAATCTCTGAGATTTGTGTAATTTACCATAACCTACAACGACATCATTTCATACAAAAATTCATATAATATTCCTGATGATTAAATTTTTTACAAGTTTAATACGTATGTACATATATGAAATACAAAAATTTTATTTTTTTTATAAACAAAATTTTTTTTTTGTATTTATATTTTTTTAGAAATGTTCACGTGTCCAAATATTTACCCAAAATCGAAATAATGTCTAAAAAAATTATTTTTGGACACTCGCGTAAATTTCTGTCCAAATTATAAAAGTGTCCAAAAAAAAGTGTCCAAAAACTTCACACCGGTGGTACGGAAGCCTAAGAACTAAAACCTTCTAAATTAAATTTGCAACAATATCGGTCAGTTTTTAAAAATTTAGCGGAAATTATGATTTTTGACACAACAAAAAACTTGCTGTTTTTGTACACAAATTCGGCCCCTGTTGAGCCCAGACGGATTGCCTGATCGGGGTGAAACTCTATACATACTTAGGGCTTTTCCATATGTAAAGATCCTTGCGAAATATGGTGGAAATCACAAAAGCTTTTCGATTTTTGCAAATTTTTCCTTTAAAAATCAAATGTGGTGTATTCGAGGTCTGTGTACATTCGTGGTAAAGAAAGTCAGTCGCCATAATTACTTTTTCCAATCCCGCATGATATATTTTGTATTTAACTATATCCATATATTATGGTTCAACAATTTAACTATTTTTATAATTCTGTACATCAAGTGGAAATTTCGTTTAGTCATAAAAGTTTTGCAACTCGCTGGAATTCCGATTGCGAGAACCGTATATTTTTCCTGGAATTTAAGAGGCGCCAAGTTTGACACCCCCACAAAAGAATCTATTTCAATTCGATGACGTGGGTGAAAATGATGTTGAAATTTTACTGTCGCTCAGGAGATTTGGGTATCACAAATATGGGTTGAACCTATTCATGGTCTATAATTGAAACAATGAGGAGTGAAAGCTTAATAATGAACGTTTGTGCATAAGTATAGCTTACTATCTCAAATACTTTCGTTCAGAAAATTTCTATAGATATCTGTAAATTAGTGGGGTGGGGTGTAAATTGGTTTGGCCATGCACGATTCCAATATAATAAAATAATTAAATTTAATCGTTGGCGTTTTGATGAATATTTGTAATTATACCAATTCGGATATAAAAGAACATTAGTTTTACCCCAAGCATATTTTACATAACCGATTAACTTTACTTCTATTCTATCTAACAAATGTTAGTGTCATATGTAAAGAGACACAATGCTGTTAAAAATAATCTTAAAAGATTAATTTAATTCCAAGATTCCTGTTTGATAACTACACTCAAAACAGCTTAATCATAAAAGTTCTTTACCTTCTTAAGTCCTTTAGTACCACATATTTAAAATTCATAAATTTATACATAAAAAATAAATACTTTCAAATCGAAACGAAATAAAACTTAAGATACAATTTCTACTCTCACTTTCTGTTGCTTATACGATTTTCATGAGGTATAATATTGCTGTTTGAAACTTGATTTAAAAATCGCCACCGAATCGTCTCGGGATTATAATATAAATATAAACTTTATACCTTTCTAAACTTCTTTATAGGCCGATAAGCCGTTTTGAAAATTATTTTTAAATAGTTTTGCTCTCACCGCTATAAGGCTTTTATCTAAAAACAAATCTTCCAATTTCTGCGCCTACACTTTTTAACATTTTGCAGTGTTATGGTTTTTTATTTTTCATCGAATGAAGCTACGGAGCTATCTTTATTTGACGGTCGAATTTGTTCGAAATCCGAGGCTTGACAAAATAATAACCGCAAGCATATAGTATTGGTATGCTTGTGGTAGTGCGGATGCGGGATATTTCATAAAATTTAATTATTTAATTATAGTTTTAAAATAATTATGCAAATTCTGTGTTTTGCTAGAAAAACCTTTATTCGACATCGCATTGAAAAAAAATCGACATAACGTTTATTGTTACATATTAATATGTTGTTATTTTTGTACTTCGCATAAATTAAAATCGCAACTGAATTGTACCGATTCATAATTGTTGATGCTTATATTCGGAGAAAACATTAACCATAGAAAAATTACGCACACTAATCTAAAAATTTTATACTATACTCCTTATATACGTATACGAAAACGTCAAGTTTCGTGTCTCGGATATCGAACAAAATCGACCCCCTGATCGAAGTAAAGGATCGGACAGTAACTCGATCTGCTTCATTCATTTCGATTTCCAAGATTCTAATTATTCTAAGTTGTCATCAATTGATATGCCATCGAATGGTTCTCCACCAAACCAAATGTATATGCGCTACGTTAACGAACGTGTTATATTAATTCTGAATTGGTTGAACTTCGTCTATCAGACTCACCAAGGCCGGCAATAATGATTTCCAGCATGCGAAATTTTTCCGTTTAAGTCAATTTTTTCTAAAATTAATTCGAGCGATCTGCGAATGTAGTAGGAATTGAATATCACAATAATCGATACTTAAAATTAGTTAAAAAGTGCCCAGAAACTGCATAAAAGCAATGTTACCCGATCCTTGACAACTTTAGCTCCTGGAGCATTTTTTTAATTGTTTGAAATATAGGTTCAAGATTTCTTCCACATGCCGAATACCGTTGTTTAAAAACAACTTTTAACAATTGTGGAAGATATTTCTCAGCTGCCTCAGTATAGCGAATGCTTTCTCTCTCTCTCTCTCTGGACTTTTACATTGTGAAGATCATGTAAGTTTTTAAGTTTTTCGAGCCACTCTGTAGACAATTAAGTACTTATGAACTTTATTTCAACTGGTTAAATATTTTTTACCACGCTTATATTAGCTCACACTGTGTGTCTGTTTGTATCGTCAAATTTTTCATCCACTTGCGATAGTCCAATTGAGCTGAAATTTTGCATGCAGGCTTAACTCCGATGACAATACAAGATTCTAACATTTTTGGACATAAAAAAAAAATTTCTTCCTTACTCCTATCAAGGTATATTTATAAAAACTTTTTAAAAACCACCTTTGTTTTTTCCTTTGTCAAAAATTGACAGGAAACAAGCCATGTAATAATGAGGCATTGGCAGAAATGGTGAGGCTAAGATCTGTGGGACGCAAATAACTGACAAAAAAACACATATTGACAAAGACTTATAAAAGGTGGCTATAATTAAAAATAATCATATGACATAGTGCTCTCGGATCGCACTCTAAAAGGTAAGGTCCAAAGATAGATATACCATCTATCTTTTTGCAACTTCCCGACAAATGTTAACATGGTCAAAAAATTGATTGCAAATTTCGATGACTAAAAAGTAGAAAATAAAATATATTTAAAAAAAACTTTTTAAAAAACCACGCTTATATTTAAAGGCTCTAAAAAGTAGATAATAAAAGGCTTTGAAAAGTAGAAAATAAAATTTTTCTTCCTTACTCCTATCAAGGTTTATTTATAACAAGTAGAAATTTAAAATTAATATGACTAAAAATATAAGCGTGGGGCGCTCCTTCTGAATGTATCTGAATGTATATATATATATATATATACTATCTCTCAATATATCATTTTTACGTTAATACTGAAAGACTGTTCCATTAGTGTTACTAAAAGACGTTACTAAGACTTTACTTCATGTGTCTAATAGTCTTAAATTACTTATGCCGTAAAGGAGCGTTCCACTCTTATATTTTTAGTCATATTAATTTTAAATTTCTACTTGTTATAAATATACCTTGATAGGAGTAAGGAAGAAAAATGTTATTTTCTACTTTTCAAAGCCTTTTATTATCTACTTTTTAGAGCCTTTAAATATAAGCGTGGTTTTTTAAAAAGTTTTTTTTAAATATATTTTATTACGATTTTTTTTAGTGAGGTTTTTATCTAAAGGTATTCGTTTTTTTATTATGTCTCCAATCCAAGCAACTAAACCGTTTTCCATTTTCTCAATCATGGTTGCTCTTGAGCGAGCAGTAGTTTTGGCCAGAATAGACGTATACGTTCGAACCGTCGACTCATTTAATTTAAAAAATCTAGCAACATCTGATGTTCTCTCTTATTCTTTAAGACGATCCAAAAATTTTAGTTTAGTTTCAAAAGAAATAAATTTCATTTTAACCCGTTGCCTTTTCTTACTAGTCATTTTAATGTGGAACTAAAAGTAACTAATATCGGATGATTTACTGCCAATTTTATAAAAATCGGAAATACATAAAACCATACGAACGATCCCGTCAAAGATTCATAATATAATGCTAGAAATAATATTTCTGGTTGAGCATATAATTCAAAAAATGTAAGCTAGATCTTATAAGTTTATAATTGTGAGAGCAGTCTTGAGATTGATAAGTGATATGGTACCAAAATCCAACATTTCAAAAAGTATTCGGAGGACCTTAAATAATTGTATTTGTAAGGCATATGAGAGATTCAAAATAAGAACTTAAAGTTTTGTTTAGCTTTTCATTTAGCATTCATGCCAGGGATAATTTTATCGATTTTATAGTACTTTTTCGATATTTTGGCTTTATGAAAAGTACTTCGATACTTTCGATGAATTTTTACTGCTATGGATACAATTCAAGGAGTTTTAATCGTAATTCGGTTAGACAAAAATAACAATATCAATAATGAAATTCATTCAAACACCTTCGGTTTTGAGGCGACATTTACATTCAAATTTAGATTTTTTGGATTGGCTGTCACCTCACAAAATCTAGTGAGCATCTATTAAGATTGTTCTTATTGCACGGGCTTAGATTCTAGAAGGTCTCTTCTTACCAAAATTTAAAATTTTTATGTTTAAGCAGATAATTCTTTTCATCTCTAGCGCAGTGGGGTTACAGGGAAAAATTATAAAATGCCTACACTTTCCAGTAATCTCTAAACCAACACGAAATTCCTCGTAGTGCATAGCTAATTCTTATTTTAAAAGTAAATTTTCTCGGAAAATGAAACATGAAAAACAATAAAAAATCTCGAGACGAAATTTCCCTCTATATCCCTAAGACTGTCGAGTAAATTTATATGAGAAGATAATAATCATCTCATCAATAAAATGATGAGTTGAAGTTGACTAAATTATTATGACAATCCGATACCAAGGACTATCTAAATTCGTGATTACTGCTAAACTATTAGTAAAACGGTTCGTCGAATATTTACAATCTTCATTTTGTAATAGCAAAAACCTAAACGTTATATATACCCGGTATCATCGAACACTTAAGTTATACTATACACTGTTTGGAATATTTGTATTAGTGCCATTGGCTAGTAAAATTTTAGCTTAATTTTAACGAGAGTTTTGGTTGATTGAAATATATTAAGCACCGAAATTGTTTAAACCTCGCACAAAAAGCTGTTAAATTTTATCACTGGTATAACTTGAAATCCTGGATTAAAATATCCAATCTACCATTTGAATTTAAATCGTTTGCACGAGCTACGAGTACGGCTGTTAGCGACTCTAAATGACAGTGACATTCATCCACTTTGGAAAATCAACAAAATTGTGAATCGCGCGTTGTGCGCATAGAAGTAAAATATAAAAAAATTATAAGAAAAGGAGTCAAACTACTACGAACAAAAAAAAATGAATTTATTGTTTTTTCAACGAATTCTAAAAACATATTAAAACATTGATAAGAACGAGCAACAACCTAAAACATTTATCAGTGAACATTATTTATATACCTAGTTGGCAAAAGAAATGTGAAGAGCCAAATAAATTTGAAGTTCTTTTCCTCTGTACTTTTATTAATGTAAGTAAATATATTTTGTTAATAAATAACACCGAATAAGTATACGGCTTGAAGTACAAGAGGTACTTTCATTTTTAAAAAACAACCATATTAAGCTTTACGCCAACGTTCTTCAAATTTATACTCTATTAAAAAAGACTGAACTATTTGTAAATAACAAATAAATATGTCCAGTACGAACTCCTCAAAAGTAACGACTCAACAGAACGGGGCTTCAACAATGCTTGCAACAGCATCAACGAAATATAACTCCAAAAAACAGAGTCAAAAAAGTAAAATAGAAGGAACAATCAAAAGTACAGTAATGACAGATGAAGATGGAAAAAGAAATGATTGTGGATCGTGTCAAGCAAACAAAGAAATAGACAACATGATTGAATGTGAGGTCTGCAAAGAGTGGTATCATTTTAGCTGTGCTAGTGTTAATAAAAGGGCAAGTGAAATGGAAATTGAGAACTGGAGTTGTGTAAATTGTATGTCGTCACAACAGTCGGTTTTTAGCGAACTTGATCAAACCACACATCTAAATGGTGACCGAACAGTGCTGGAACACGCGCAAGTGACAAATACTCATGGGCAGAACGAAGGCTCCTCGTTTGCCGCAAATCCACTCAACACGACTAAGGCAAATAAAAAACAAACATCAACCAAAACGTTTTATGATGCAATCACAAACCGCAGCTCATATTATATCGAACGATACACATGAATCTTTTACAAAACTAAAATTGCAAAACAAATCATCCGATGAAACGAAACAAAAAAAAGTTTCAATAAAACAAGGGACAAGTGGATTGACACAGATAAATGAGGCAGCATCATCATCATCAAGTTCCACCAACAAATCGTTGCATACAAAGAAGTTAGAACTTATGAAGCTGGAGGAGAAGAACCGTTGGATGGAAGAATACATTGATAAAAAATATGACATTCTCCAAGAAATAGCATCTTCCAAAGGATCACAAAATGGTGATTTAATGAACAGTATACACTCGACTGTACGGTATTCCAAACGGCCAGCTATTGAAAATTGGGCAAAATCGTCGCAGCTCGAGAAAACTATTACCAAGACACAACAAACCGATATATATTGTCGTAGCAATGATTCTGGCAAATCTAAAATAAGAACTCCGGCCTACAACGAGAAAAAATCATGCGACCAACAGAAATACCGTTCATCGGTGACCATACAAAAACCGTCCATAATATTAACCAGACAACTAGCAGCACGACAAGCACTTCCTCACGAACTTCCAATGTTTACGGGAGATCCAGCGGAATGGGCGATGTTTTATAATAATTTTATAATGTCGAACGAACAGTGTAATTTCTCAAATGGAGAAAATATTATACGACTACAACGCTGTTTAAGAGGTAAAGCATTGGATGCTGTACGAAGTTTGCTGTTGATGACAACGGAAGTGGATGATATCATAAGTACCTTACGAATGAGATTTGGTCGTCCAGAGTATATAATTTTAACGTTAGTGAACAAAGTAAAAGCTGAGCCCATAATTAAATCAGATAATTTACATCAATTAATAAACTTTGCGTTATCGGTACGAAATTTGGTAGCTACAATACGAGCTTCTGGACTCGAAGAGCATCTAAGTAACCCAACTCTTCTGTATGAACTCATAGAAAAGTTGTAAACAACAACTAAATTGGCATGGGGAAAATATAAGTTATTAACCGGCAATGCTTCATTAAGCGCATTTAGCGGGTGGCTATACAATCTCGCAGAGGCAGCCAGTGAAGTGGTACCATTAAATGATGCAAAGCTAGATAACAGAAATGAGCAAAAAATAGATAAGGAACGAAGAGATTATCCAAGTTATACTCATGAATTGGCGAACGAAATCGAAGACAGCAATCAAGTAAATCAGGGAGATTCGGCTCATATAAACGTAACCAACGAAATAAAATCTAACCATCCAGAGAAAACGTTCATGATAGAAAAACCATGTCCTGTATGTAGTGGTTCTAAACACAAGGTTGATAAGTGCACTAAATTCCTCACTAGTAGTCGACAGCAAAGATGGACACTAGTTAAAGATAAAGCTTTATGCAAACTCTGTTTAACAGATTTACACAATTTTATCCGATGCCGATCGAATGTAAAGTGCAGCGTTGACGGTTGCCAACGACGACATCACTACTTGTTGCACAATCCAAACTCAAGCAACATAAAAAAGGCACCATCGAATAAGCCAATAGAACACACAACAAAACCTGGCGAAAGTAGTGCAAATTTAGTTGTACACCGGCACTCAACACCAGAGGTACTGTTTCGTATTATACCAGTAACATTATATAACAAAGATATTGAGATCAATACATACGCGTTTTTGGATGACGGTTCATCACTAACATTAATGGATAACAGCATAGCTGATGCACTAAAGCTGAAAGGTGAAGAGGAAATGCTATGTCTAAAATGAACTGGCAACTCATCTCGACTAGAGAAGGATTCACAGAAAGTTAATTTAGAAATTGCGGCTCTAACATCAAATCGAAAATACAATTTATATGGAGTGCGCACTGTACAGAGCTTGGGACTTCCAAAACAGAGTCTAGATATGGAAATTATTACAAAAATGTATCCACATATGAAAAACATTCCTCTTAAATCATACAATGGAGCAGAGCCCAAAATTCTGATTGGCTTAGACAATTGGCATATGGCAGTGCCGTTGGATATTCGAGAAGGTCTTTCAACGAACCAATCGCATGTAAAACACGGCTTGGATGGGTTCTAGGAGGTCCATCTCTGTCACACGGCACCAAAACTGTAAACAATCATAATTTCCACCAGTGCGATTGTAAGGAAAGTAATAATGTTGAACTGACACAACTAGTCAAATCGTTCTATACAATCGAGTCGTATGGTGTGAATCGGCCGATTAAATTGTTGGAATCAAAGGAAGACGAGAGAGCCCGAACACTACTCGAGAAAACTACTATTCGTAAAAGAGATTTTTTCGAAACGGGATTACTATGGAAATACGACAATATTGAATTTCCAGACTCTTATCCGATGACTTTGAAAAGACTTAAATGTTTAGCGAAGAAAATAAATCCAAACGTGAAGCAAAATATGAAAAAACAGATGCTGGAATATGTGGCAAAGGGCTATACGCACGCAAACTAGTAGGAGTAAAAAAAAAGAGAAAGGCTAGAACGTGGTATCTTCCCATCTTCGTAGTACATAATCCCAACAAACCACATAAATTTCGTATGGTTTGGGATGCGGCAGCCAAGGTGAAAGGGGTTTCACTCAATATCATGCTGCTTAAAGGTCCAGACCAGTTATCATCACTACTCGGAATTTTGTATCGAGCCAGAGAACGGCGTGTGGCAATATGTGGGGATATTCGAGAGATGTTCCATCAAATTCGAATTAACCGGCAGGATCAAGATTTACAGCGTTTCCTTTGGATTATGATGACGATGAGGAACCAGAAACATTTATTATGCAAGTAATGACCTTTGGATCGTCTTGTTCACCGTCATCAGCACAATACGTAAAAAATATAAATGCTATTGAGCATGCGCAACAATATTCAGCGGCGGCGAATGCAATACTAAAAAACCACTACGTAGATGATTGGTTTCAAGGTTTCGAAGAAGAAGATGAAGCGATCAAAGTGTCGAGAGAAGTTAAGTACGTACATTCAAAGGCTGGATTTGAAATCAGAAATTGGATATCAAATTCTACAAAAGTTTTGACAGCTTTGGATGAGCCAGGAAAAGTGAACCGAAAAGATTTTCCATTGGGGCTCGATCAGGAAAAAGTATTAGGAATGTGGTGGGACATCACCCAAGATTGTTTTCGTTATGCAATTAACCATCATCGAATCAGTCAAGAAATATTATCGGGAGCAAAGCCCACTAAACGTTTGGTGCTACGTATAACCATATCCATATTCGATCCTATGGGCCTAATAGCAAATTTCTTGGCTTACGCTGATGTGGATTTTATGTGGATAAAATTGCTGACGGAAATAGAAAAAGTGGAAATCCCACGATGCTACATCAGCGTTTTGCCTTCATCAGTTATAGAATCTGTTCAACTACATATTTTCGCAGATTCTAGTGAAAAGGGATATGCAGCGGTAGCTTATTTTCGAACGAAAACAGCAACGGACGTGCAATGCTGCTTGGTGAGCGCAAAAACAAAGGTATCTCCGCTTAAAGCACTCTCAATTCCACGATTAGAGCTTCAAGCTGCAGTACTTGCTGTTCGTTTGAAGAACACAATAATTGCGGAGCATACAATCAAAATTGACAAATGCGTGTTTTGGGTTGATTCAACTACAGTTATTGGGTGGATTCGAGCGGATCATAGAAAATATAAAACATACGTTGCACTGCGTATCGCAGAGATATTGGATTCATCAGAACCAGATGAGTGGCGATGGGTTCCAACAAAGGATAATGTAGCAGACGAAGCAACAAAATGGAAAGGTTCAAGCACGATAACTTCAAAAAGTCGATGGTTCACAGGACCACAGTTTTTACTTCAATCTGAAGAGAACTGGCCACAGACACTTATATCGAATTTTATTGAACCAACCGAAGAATGCCGATATATACTGACACACCAAATTGGAACTCCTAAGTTCATTGCAATACCAGATGTCAATAGATTTAGTCGATGGGAAGACTAAGACAGGCTCACGGATATGTATTGCGGTACATCAACAACATCAGGGCAAAACTCAAGGGACTTGATCGATCAACGGGGCCATTAAACTTCGACGAATTGTTGGAGGCTGAAACGAACCTTATTCGATTAGCGCAATGGGAAAGGTACGAGGAAGAAATAAATAATATTTCACAAGGTCAAAACGTTTCTCGAAAGAGCTCACTGTATCAGTTGTCGCCGTACCTTGATGAGAAAGGCGTGCTAAGGATCCGTGGGAGAATCGACGAAATTGAGGGTGTTGCGATCGATGTTAAAAGACAAGCAATTCTTCCGAATGGACACCATATTACAATACAAATGTTCATATTAAGTACCTACATATGAATAATGAAACAGTAGTGAATGAAATCCGTCAAAGGTGCTATATTACTAGACTTCGGCCGCTGGTCAAGCAGATTAGCCGAATAATTTACCAGCATCACGAATGCCGTCATCAAACGAAGATTCGTCTAATTTGTCGCCAATAAGGGATCGTAATCGGAGACCTTTACTAAGAGGGGAGAAATGTTAGCGACTCTAAATGACAGTGGCATTCATCCACTTTGGAAAATCAACAAAATTATGAATCGCGCGTTGTGCGCATAGAAGTAAAATATAAAAAAATTATAAGAAAAGGAGTCGAACTTCTACGAACAAAAAAAAATGAATTTATTGTTTTTTCAACGAATTCTAAAAACATATTAAAACATTGATTAGAACGAGCAACAACCTAAAACATTTATCAGTGAACATTATTTATATACCTAGTTGGCAAAAGAAATGTGAAGAGCCAAATAAATTTGAAGTTCTTTTCCTCTGTACTTTTATTAATGTAAATAAATACATTTTGTTAATAAATAACACCGAATATACGGCTTGAAGTACAAGAGGTACTTTCATTTTTAAAAAACAACCATATTAACCTTTACGCCAACATACGGCCGTATTTGAATCGTTTTGCAAAACCAAACGTATTTGAAATTAACCTGACATTTTGTTTATTAATTACTGATGGTGTAGTAAAGCGTACAAAAAGTACTTTCAAGCTAAATCCAATTATCTGTTATTCAAAAATTCAGTACTTCAAAATTCTTGCTAATACGTGAGTATCATCAAAGCCATCTATGATTTAAAAAGCTATAATATTAAAATAAGAGCTTTAAATAGAAGGGAAGCTTTTATTTAATTACTTTAAGAAACCGTGGTAATTGGAAAATTTATGAACATAAATTTATGAATAAAAAATTAAACAAATCATCTAAATTTTAATTTTTCACAAATTTATACTAAAGTGGAGCATAAATTTATTAATTTTCGATAAAAATGATCATTCCATTTAGTTGTGTAGGTTGGTAAAGTATGTTAATAAAGAGTGGGGTCGCACATTCCTCTTACATCCAATTTAAAATTTAGTATTATAAAAATTTAACTTCTTTAGTAAATTCTGGCCCCATGTACATCAGAATTTTCCGATATGAACGATGGATCACCATGCAAAAACAATAATTATTATTCATATAATAAAAAATTTTCATCAAAATTTATTTACTGGGAATGTATCCAACATCGTTGATTTTCTTAATTAAATATTATTACAAAAAACAACAAAACGTAGAAAACTTTAATTTTATGCTTTTCCTCTGTGGAAAGCTCATGAAAAAAATAACGGAGTCCTACGGAACTTATGTTTAGCAGGCTCTGGTATCACACCTGATTCGTACAACTTTGTACGAATATACTCTTCGTGCTATGGATTTTATTTTCGTTTTTCACTTGCCCGATTTTTTATAAAGCATTTTGCAGTTCAACCAAATGCAACATAAATCTAAAGAAGCCACGATTGCGCCTCATTTCAATCCAACAAAAAATTGTATCCCAAAATGAAACAAGATTCCACGTTTAACGTTAATTCAACAGTAATTATCAAGTATTTCAGGAACATGTAAAAATAGTCGAAGAACCTAAGTACTTAATTAAACACCTTTAAATTAACGTGTGTAACGAACTAATCAGTTGGAAGTAGTTTATCTCATAAGTACTTAAATGGCGCATTTTATTTTTCAATTTTATTGTTTCAAAATATTGACTCCTAATACTGAAACTTTCGGTGAGGCGGGTTTCATAGGGAAAAATTCCATTACTTAGACGCAAAATAGCCTAATTATACATTTTACTCCCCATAAATTAAGTCAAATAATAGCAAAAATCGCTGTAGTAATTTGCCTCTTAGGTTCATTTTTTTATCCTTTAAACATTTATTGTCACTGAGGTTTTAGAAATATTTGTAAAAAAAGGAAAGCTTCTATGATCTGTATTACACTTATTGGTTATCCCGTCCGACCAGTAGAAAAATTAAAGAAATATAGACTAATGTGATCAAATACAAAGTTGCATTTTGGCCGCTGACTTAAAATTATTTAGAATCAGAATATCGCATGATAATGATCTATAGAAAACCATTTAACTTGAAAAGCATTAAAACAGTATGCCGATTAATCAATGCGATTGTGTTTCGGAACTAATTGGTCACCTCCAATGTCAAATGAGAAAATATGCTGATTCACAGAATTCTCACTATATTATATGTAAATTTGGGAAACGTTTCAAGAGCAAGTGCAAAGAAAATTAGTCTGGGATGGGTACGTCTAATTAACGACTAAATATGAATTTCTGCTGATCATGGAAGCATATAGCAATAAAATTTGAAATTAATTGGAAATTATATGAAAGACATTCGTGAATCGCTTAAAAATTGAAATTTGAATACCCCCCCCCCCCTCTTTCCTTCTCCAAATAGCCTTGATCATGCCAAATTTATTATTAAACAAATCTTAGAATTTTACTAAATTGTTTGAAGTTAAGATTTATAAAGAAAGAACACAATGTCCTTTAGACGAAAATATCAAATCCATTTGCAAAGTAGTTAATAGTAGCTGAACTTCTTGACGCTTGATCTGATTCTGTTCAGTTCAAGTATCGTGAAATAACGAGAAGACGCTTACTAGATTGCATAATAAAATTTGAACAGAACCGGATCCATAGGTGACATGAAACAAATATTTCAATAAATTTGTAAGTAGGTCATAATTTTCATCATTTACAATTCAGTTGTCAATTACCGTAATTTTACGCTTTTCCCGGCACGCGTAGTTCATGTAGCTAAAAATTCAACAAAACCGTGGACAACTTCAAATAAAATTTCAATCCGATTGACAATCCGACTCGAAATTGGATTGAATTTCGAATCTGAACCAACACTGTTGGAGTTTGACACGTTTCATTCCACGTAAATTACCTAAACTTAGACGAAAAGAAATGTGTTATCAATCAGTGATAAAATTGAAATTATTAATAGATTGAAGAGAGGTGAATCTCGAGGGGCATTGATGAATTCTTATAATATTGGCAGTTCAACTTTATACGACATAAAAAGTAATAAAGAAAAATTATTAGAGTTTGCTAAGAAAACAATGCATAAGTGCTGCTAAACTGGGGCAGCTCGATTCTATTTTGTATAAGTACATTGAAAAATATCAGCGGCTTACCGGTAATATATAAATCCCAGTCGTAATGCTTGGATGAACCGAGAAATATTTCACAACCTTAGATGGCACACACAATCAAAAATGTTTGCTATTATTAGAAAATTGTAGAGCTCACCCTTTAACAAGTGAGCTAGTATCAGATTGTGGAACTTCCATGGATTTGATGTTTACCGCCCAACGTGACATCTTTTTAATTCAACCGATGGATCAGGGCATAATTCAGAATTTCAAATGTCACTTTAAAAAGCAGTTTTTCAGAAAATTGATTGCTGCTGATTCAGTGAAATCATTTCAACAATCTTATAATATCAAAGATGCAATATTTAATGTAGCGTTTGCCTGGACTGAAGTAAGATGTTCAACTTAAGCAAATGGCTGGAACAAATTGTGGTTTAATGATAATCAACACCAAGTAACAACAGCTCGCCTTATGATGAAATTTGCGAAATTTTGAATTCTAATTCAAAACAATTTGTGGACATTCAAGAACACGAAACTACTCGAACTATCTCGATGATAATATAGAACCTGTGCAAACTTTTACGAATGAACAACTTATCAAAAGTTTTTAAATCCCAACGCAGCAGAGAGTTTAAGCTCAGATTCAGATGAATACGTACAAGTAGCAGATGCTGGTTTGATGACATTTTTCAAATTTGCAGAACAATGTGCGCAGTATTCCGCTCAAGAAGTTATTCAGTTTTATGGCATGCAGAACAATTTTCTTGTGAAAAAAGAGAAATCTACCAAGCAGCAGATATAAGATCGTGGCTTTTAAAAAAACCATGAAGTTTGAGGTCCAATAATGACGAGTCAAAATTTTTTGATATTTTATTATTAAATTTTAAAATTGAATTAATTTATGAATTATTTAAAAATTTTGTGTACTCGTATACATAATATGCAGGCCATATCAGAAGGTTCGGCAGGGGAGGCAAAATCCCCGGCCCTCACCCTTATAGGGGCCTTTTTCTTTTAACTTTTCTCAAGTAAAAAAATTAACAAAAAAACATCATTTATAAAAGCAAAATTAGTGCCTCTATCGCATTGAAGAAATAATAAAATGAACTGCATGTGAATATTATAGAACATAGTTAAGCGCCTCTCTCGTGAAAAATCTGGAGTAAAATGAACTACATGTAACCCACTGAGTTGAATATACGTACTTCATATCAGTGATGGAACCTTTAACCTTTAAAATTAGATGTTAAACGTCAAACCAAATAAATGTAATTTTTATTTTATTCGCAGATTTAAGATAAAATAAATATATTATGTAAAAAAAAAAAAAATCTTTTAAGGTAGGTTTCCAATCAATCAATCTTCGTATGAAAATATATCGTGTGACGTACACTTTTTACTATGCAGCAAGTGCAATAATATTTTTTTTATATCGCAATCCGATTTATGCCACTATCACATCAGACAGAAAAAAATTGGAGAAAAATGCTGTTAATAAACTGAAACCCATTACGAGCTTTTTTGTGACAGTGCGAACACATGATATTGGTGAAAGCGAGCAAATTATAAATTTAAGGACGGAAAACAATAACCTTCATATCGATGTTGGTGTTGAAATACAAGATGGTGTTAATTTTAATGATGATCGAAACACTACAAATTTGACACTTCATAATACCCCAAATTATTATTATTATTATTATTATTATTATTATTATTATTATTATTATTATTATTATTCTCTTTATTTAGAAAAAAAACAGGTTACATACATTAATACAAATCATAAACTATTTCTAATAAAGTTAGAGCTCCTAATAGGTTTTTAGAACCTGTGGGGGAGCAAGAAAGAAAAAAATCATGAAATTTAGGTTGCCAAAAGTGTACAAATAAAAATAATAAATTAAAAACTATCATAAAAGAATAAATAAATAATACATACAATAAAATTAAAATTCCAGCTCATATTTAGTGAATACAATACAAAAAAGAAAAATTAGAAGTAGGTTTCAATATTGTCTATATTAATCAGCCAATGTCGAATCATTTTATCAAAATAGTGTTTGCGGCCAATCGGAATGGATTTCAACTCTATTGGTAATTTGTGAAACCAATACAATCCCATATAAAAGTAAGACCTTCTGAACCTTTCATTATTACAACGTAAACCGGCAAAGTTGTTCGGATTCCTTAAAGTATACGTGTGATGAATACGACTATGGAAACTGGAGCTCCGAACAAAAAACATCTTTAATACCTTATAAACATAGAGATATCTTAAAGGTAATAATTTCAAATCTCGAAATAAGGGAATTGTTGGAGTTGTTAAAGGCCGACAATAAATCAATTTAATAATCCGTTTTTGTGAAATGTATAGGTCCTCTATATTGGAAAAATAAATCCCACCCCAGCTTGATATACCATACATAATAATAGATTCAACTAGTGCATGATATAGAACTCGCAGTGTTGACGGTGGGCATAATTGCTTCAGATGGTAGAATTTATAAGCCGCAGTAATAACATTTTTTCTGACAATGGTGAGATGAGAATTCCATTTCAACTGCGAATCGATGGTAACTCCTAAGTACTTAAACTCATTTACGAGGGAAATTTCAAAGCACTGCGATGAACATGAGTGTCCAGAGCAAAATGGAACATGATACAAAACCTTAGAATTGGGAGATGCGGCCTGACCAAAAAACATTACTCTGGATTTATTACTAAGAGCCAGGCGATGGTAGTAAAACCAATTACCAAGATTCACTAAGTCTGTGCAAACTAGGTTCTGTAATTCCGAAGGGTTTGCTGAAGTGTAACTTAATGCTAAATCGTCCGCAAATGCAGTGGTGTGCCCCAGAAGATCGATGTCGAATATAGAATTTATGTAGATTAAGAATAGAATAGGTCCTAATACTGATCCCTGCGGAACGCCGCAATTTAAGTAACCAGGTTCACTAAATTTATCATTTATTTTAACAATTTGGCTACGATTGTTGAAATAACTAACAAACCAGTCAAAAACTTTACCTCTGATACCTATATTTAATAATTTGTTTGCAAGAACCTCGTGATCCACCGTGTCAAACGCTTTTGCAATGTCTAAAAATAACGAAGCGGATTTTTGCGAATTGTTTAAAGCCGAGTAAACATAACTGAGGTGATGTAGTAGTGCTTCTTCAAAGGATCTTCCTGCTAAGAAACCAAATTGACTACGGCTAAAAAAATTGATTTTCTCCAGATAACCGAGCAATCTACGTTTTATTATTTTCTCAAATAGTTTGGAGAAGGAACTTAGCAACGAAATAGGTCGATAATTATTTAGTAATAGCACATCACCTTTCTTATGAATTGGAATTACAAGGGCTGATTTGAAAACATCTGGAAATACACCACTTTCTAGGCTGAAATTGAAGAGGTAAGCTAAAACATCTACTAGATACCACACGCAATTTTTTAAGATTAGGTTGTCGATTCCGTCAATTCCACAAGAGTGTTTATTTTTCAAACTACTAATCTCTTTTATAATCTCTCTAGCGCTAATCGAATCAAACACACAAGACATACTAGGTGAAGTGGTCGAGCCTAAAACATATCTGCTATAGCCTGGAGAATTAGGCGAAAAGTTAGTGTTGTTCAAATTATTTGTTATCTCCGATGGAACGTTGAGGAAATAAGTATTGAATTCATTACTTATAGATTGATAATTTGAAATAAGAACATCAGATTGGTATTTGTAAATTTTGGTGATTCGGTTTTTGTCTTTATTTGTTCCCAGAACTTCATCAATAGCCTTCCATGTGAGTTTAGAACTATTTTTAACATACTCAAATTTCTTCTTGTAAAATGAATTTTTGACAAATTTAATTCTAGCATTTACTTCCTTGGAGAGTTTCTTGACAAATTTTTCCAAACGTGCATTAGTGGGATTATGGCGTAATTTTCTAGAGAATTTTTTTAATTTATGAACCTTCAAAAGGAGATAAGAATTCATCCACGGTTTCAGTTTTTTTAATGTAGGGGCAGAAGATTCGACCTTAGATTCACGAATGTGCGATTTCAGAATAAATAAAAATTCAGAAACTAAAGTAGATGAAGAAGTGCAAAGCAATCCAAATAAAGACGTTTCTGATATAGATAAGTATAGGACTTCTTGATAAACATAACTCCGATCAATTAAATTAATTTTTTTAAATTATTCGGTTTAAAATTCCATTAAATATTCCAAGCGATGATACAAATCGTCGATTTCCTTACAATTTATTATCAAAAATGTTGACAAATGAATAATCATGTAATAGAGACTGGTTGTGTTGGAGTAATAAATATAAAGCTATTTACTGTGCTCCTTGCTACATTTTGAAAACCAGCAAATGTAATGCATCACACTTAACAGATAAATTTGGGTATAATTCCAAATACGGTTGGAAAAAGTTGTATGATCGTATATCATCACACGAAAGCTCAAATTTACATAAAGAAAATTATATCCAATGGAAGAACTCACAAAACACGGTTTTAACTAGTACACGCATAGTTAACCTGCTTTACGGAGAGATTGAAAGCAAACAGAAAAATTGGACAAAACTATTGGAAAGATTTCCAGACGTAATATTATTTTGATCAGAAAGAGGAATTGCTTTTTTTGGATCAGGTTATCGTATTGGAAGTCCACAAAATGGTAATTTCTTGGGTTTAGTGGAACTACTAAGCAAATATTATCCAGTTTTGGCAGAGCATGTTTCGAAAGTTCGAACATCACAAGAAAACGGCAAAAGGATGCAGGTTCATTATCTTTCAAATAGAATTCAAAACGAGTTTATCAAAATCTGTGGTTCGTTTGTCCAACATAAAATCATCGAAGAAATCAAAGAAACCAAATATTTTTCAATTATTGCCGACGCTACGCCAGATTCATGTAACAAAGAGCAAACTGCAATAATTATTCGATATGTTAAAGTGGTTGATACAGATTTTTCAATTGAAGAACGCTTTATTTGTTTCGATAATTTTTCAAATAAAACCGGGTGTGAAATTGCCAAACGAATTTTGAGCCTTTTAATTGATTGATTGATTGGACTGTAGAACCAAGTGCTAGCCAAGAGTCCCGGATAACGCCGGGCCTATTCCTACAGCCTGTTTACACATAACAATAGGAAGGATAGGAAAGGTTTTTTTTTTTTTGTTTTTTTGGGACGGAACGATCCGGTTGCAGACACCTAGCGATCGTACGGCACAACACAATTCTAATCTACTTCTAATCTACTAGGAAGGATAAAGGCTTAATAGGTTTAATGGATAACGATGGTATTGCTTTGATCTTCAACAATATTGCCTCACTAAATCAGCAACCTGAGAAAAAATAATATTATTTCACGTGCATCTGGAAATTTCCTGTAATATAATTCTACATTAATACTTTTCAGCTATCTAAACAAAATTGATTAATTAGATCAGACCGGTTCCAAATACCTAGGTGAAGCCAATAATTAATAACATAATGAAAGCACAATTCTAATCTACACAACCAGCAATTAATATTTCAAAGAAATATTTCTTCATAACATCTAAAGATTCCTGAAATTAATTCTTAATTAATCTACCCTACCGGTTTCCTAAATAATATAAATCTATTATATTAATACGCTTAATTTTTTCAAACTCAACGCCAAAATGACCCGTAAACATGATCCGATCCGTTTAAATTTTTCAGGGTAGGTCGACATAAATATAGCGGTGTGCCTTTGCTAGAAAAATCGGTAAGATTCCACCGGGAAGTACCTGAAACGAGTACCTCAGGTGTTTTCAGCAAAATTTTGTCACGATGCCAGAATGCCATGACAAAATATGTTTATATTGAATCTATGATCATGCGCATTACACCGTGACATTGACAAAATTTATTAAAATTGCCGATGTTTTTGTGATGACACACTGTGATGACAAAATGAGTAGAAAATTTGTAATTGAATCTCAATTAAACAAAACAGAGAACATAAAATGATTTTACATACATTTTGGTGTTAATAGTTGTGAGTGTAAAAATACAATTTTGTCATGACACTCTATATCTATTTAAGATTTAAAAATTAGCCGCGTATATGAATTTACTTTACTTTTGATAATCAAATCAGCATCAAATTTACATCTTAAAAAATCTTCTTAATTATTTCTTAACCAAAAATTCAATAAAATGTATTCACATGAGTCTTCATTCAGTCGAAGGTCAGCTTCTATCTATCTATCTATTATATTAATATTCTTAATTTTTTCATACTCAACCCTAAAATGACCCCTAAACATGATCCGATAAGTTAGATTTTTTCAGGGTAGGTCGACATAAATATTGCGCTGTGCGTGGGCTAAGGGGGGGGGGGGGGGGGGGGGGGGGGGGTACCTCAGATGGTTTCAAAAAAAATTTCAAGTTTTTGTGCGCGTATAATCTTGCTACATTTGAGAATTTTATGGGACGACCAAAAAGCAAATATTTTTGTTCAAATTAGTTTTCGCGCGATTCAAATTCAAAGTTGTAAAACAGTTAGTAAAACAGCTTAATGGTTGACGCGCGATTTAAATTCAAAGTTAATCATGCCAGGAGCAGAGCTCACAATCATAGACGGGTAGTGGGTGTTCCATTAGCTGGGAAAATCATCCTCATGTGTGGTGACTACCTGAAGGCGGGACGCGCGCGAACTTGCGAATCGACCATCAAGTTGAACCCGCTTTGAAAATTGGAAAATAAGTTTACAATCACCAAGAACATGCGCGTCGATGAAAGTGAGGACGAGTTTGCGCAATATTTGCTTTCTGTTGGAAACGGCAATGCTCGAACCGACTCGATCACACTTCCGGCAGACTTCCTCAAAGTGTGATCGATTTCGTGTATGGTGACATCAACACAACACCAGCCGAAGGAAGAATGATGATTGCGCGCTAATCAATCAGCAGGTGCTTGACCTCCTGCCCGGCGAACAAGAAGTCAAACATAGTGCTGATAAACTTGAGAGTGACGACATGCATGAGGAACTCCGCCTACCCGTCGAGTTTCTCAACAAGATTGAAGGGTCCAGATTGCCGCACCATGCCATCCCGCTATAGGTAAACGTGATCGTTCGTTTGATGAGGAATCTAAATACTAGCAAGGGTCAAATCAATAAAACACGCATGCGCGTCGCAAAAATAAACCGCTACATTCTGGAATGTGAGGTGCTGACTGGCTTCTCAAAAGGCGAGCGCGTTCTCATCCCACGAATTAAGCTCTCACCATCGGAAGGCATCTTCTCATTTAAAATGTCTCGCCTTCAATTTCCGGTTCAGCTCGCGTTCGCCATAGCCATCAACAAGAGTCAGGGTTAAAGCTTGAAGAAGGTAGGAGTGTACTTGCCGGCCCCCGTATTTACGCATGATCAGATGTATGTGACCTTTTCAATGCCGCTCATTTGACGGACTATAGGTGTTTATCGTTGAGACAAGCGATCAATCAGCTGATCGGAATGGGCGCATCACAACAAAGAATATATTTTTTGAAGAGATTCTGTGCATGTAAATTGTAATGTATTTTACTATTTTATTATCTACCTTCTACTACTATTTTATTATCCTTTTGTACATTTCTTATGAAATATTTAGATTAAAGTTTGCCTCAGCAATTGTGTGCTTTTCCCTTTTGAGATTTTAATATTTAGTTTGGGTGCGTAAGTGATCATGTGATCCCGAGCGCGCGCTTCCTGTTTGAGATATGACTAATTGACTTGACACGTAAGTCATACTGTTTACATTTGAGCGCGTGCTTGCAGTTTAAGATTTAAAAATTAACCACGTATATGAATTTACTTTATTTTTGATAAAAGTGCATCAAATTTACATCTTAAAAAATTTTCTTAATCATTTCTTAACCAAAAATTCAACAAAATGTATTCACGTGACTGATTATTCAGTCACAGGTCAGCTAGTATTTATTAATCCTCTACAACTCCATAACTTACAATAAAATTTCCTGAATTCATAGTTATTTGAATTATATTAATAATAAATTGAATTATATTAACAATTAATATTAAATTATTAATAATTTCTCTAAAACCATTAGCATTTAATAAATTCACTGCAAACTGGCCGTTAAAATAACTCAGTAAACATATATTAATTATTAAACCTGAAAACAAACTGTATGCTTATTACTGACTACTTAATTTATTTAATATATGCAACCTTATTACTTACACTTCACGGTCAAGTGTTAAGAAACATAAAAACAAGATACTAAAACATGATTATAACGCGCAAAATGAGAAGAAAAAAAAAGTTACACATGCACAGTTGCTTTTCAATATTGAAGTTAAAATTGAAAATATAATAAAATTAAAATTAAAATATGATATAATTAAAATATAATACAATATTGTATAAAAATAAAATAAAAAAAATAAAATAAAATCTCACTATCCATTCAAAAAATTTACTCAAAAAAAAAACTGTTCAGGAAATTATATTTCCCTGAAAAATCCAGTGGAAACTTGTAGTAAATTAATTTTGAACAAAAATAAAAAAAAAAAAAAAAATTGAATGGATAGTTCGAAATACAATCCACAAGTTATAAACTCATAACTAAACTGTCAATTATATTGGTAATAAAACTAATCTAAAATCCTTATATTTACTTCTGTCTAACTTATAATAACTTATTATAACTAAATACTAAATTTAAATAGTTATTAACCCGGTCGCCTTCCGAAATATTTCCTGTAAATTAACTTAAGATTAATGACTACCATTTCACTTTACAATATTCGAAAGTGTAGCCAACAAAACTGCTTCCAAAACACCAATGTCCTACAATTTAAATTTGTTAGTAAATTGAGATGCATAGATACTATTAATTCCGGAATCCTTTCCTAAATCCGGATTAAATTAATTTTATTATTCCAATCCATTTTTAAAACATTATCACACCCGAATATTTGTCATTAATCAGCACAGCACGCATCATAAATTAGCTTAACTACTTTACCAAGTATAAGTATACTTTCTATCATACAATAACATATTATAAACTTAATTCTAAATTTAATTTAATTTAAAAACTAGCATTAATATAATAGTGGTCGTTTGCTACAACCCAACATCAACCTGGAGGAGATTTGTAGATATAGTACACAACCTGGAATACTAATAATATAATTATTCAACATTCATATTAGATAATAGAGATTAAGAATAAGATTAAATTAGCTGACTTCCATTTTATTTGTATAATAATGTTTATTATAAATATTGTATATGAACTGTAATGTGATTAATCTAAACTATAATTATTTTAAAATTTCATTAGTATTAACAATGATTAAATATTATTCTAAACCAAGGTAAATAGCCTTATTTGTTATGAGGCTTAAAAGACTCAGCTTCTACTTCCATCTATATCTGAACCTCCGGATTATTTTATTATATAAAATTATAGTTAATGAGTTAAATAATAGATGACTCTTTTTAATTAGTGGAAATTTTTCATCAATTTACCGTAATTATCTTACTCTAAAATTTTAATTCCGCCCAGCTAAATTGACGATAAACTTTAACAAAAGCATCCACAACATTTAGCAATAATTAACAACTATACTATATTCCCGCCGCCACTGTGTAAATTGATCACACATATTGCATCACTCGTTAACCCCCCCCCCCCCTCAGTTCTCCACATTATAGAGAAGAAGTGTACCCCCTGCCAAATCGCTAAAAATGTAAATACAGGAAATAGAGATGCCCATCGCAATCTCATCATCACCCAAGCAAGATTCACATAACAAGCCGACGAAACTGAACAAATCCACATAAAACGTGCTACATGCTACATGCAAGGTTATGAACATCAGCAATACCATGCGAAACAAAATAAAACATTACCACCATGAACCGAAAAACAATTAACATTATACAGACAAGATATAATGATAGAAACCAACAACAAAATCCATCACGACTTAATTTGAAACCAGAAGCTGAAATCGTGTGTAGCTTGGCTGATTAAAACAACAAAAAATCCAGCTCACGGAATTACACACGCGTATTGTAAAACATCTGCACACACAAGCACAAAACGTAAATATGTATACAACAAATATATAATTATGTAACAATGATGTAAAATAAATAATAATTATTATCTCATATGTTCCTTCGCACACCCATACATAGGACACAGCTAAACGCATATACGTATAACATGCTATATCAGAATCGAATTTTGAGCCTTTTAATGGAACTAAATTTGAATTTTGAAATTTTGAATTTTTATGTTGGGCAAGGTTACGACAATGGATCTGGGAAATGGTGGGAAAATTGTGGGAAAATATAACGGGGTGCAATCGATTCTTTTGGCCAAAAATTGCAATTGTGTGTTTTGCCCTTGTGCAAATCATACATTAAACCTAGTTGGAGTAAATGCAGTTAAATCTTGCAAAGAAGTGGTATTATTTTTTGGATCTATTCCACAAAGTTTTAATTTCTTTAGTGGTAGTCCAAAGAGATGGGAAATTTTAAAAAATCATTTCGGCACAGCCTCGTTACACAATATATCGAAGACCCGATTGTCTGCACGGAGAGACGCTGTTAAACCGGTCGCATTGCACATGAAATTATTAGTATCAGCTATAAATGAATTTTAATTGAATAGTCTTTCGGCAGAAGCACAAATTCAAATTAGATCTTAGATTACAGTTTGGATGAAGTTACTGGATTTAATCCATAAAATTAATCTCATTATCCATGCTCGAAAAGCAACTTTAAATGTAGAGAAATATAATATAAATGGCCTAGTTTGAGCCATACAAGACATCAAAAAACAATGGAGATCGATCCTTCAAGAATGCAAAACTACTGCGGCTGCAAATGATATTACTTCAGAATTTGCAGAAAATCGTCATTTAAAATGTCAAGCAGCAGTTGAATCACACTTTCACGAAATATTTAAGGTTCAATAATAGATGGACTAACGCGTCGATTTCAATCCATTAACTCCTTATGTAATCTGTTCGAGGTTTTTTAGAATTTTAATGAAATGAATGAAGATGCCATTGTACTATCGGTTAAATCGGTTGTAATTGCCCTTCGGATTTTTTAACTCTGCCAGTAAGTGTAGCGGAAGGCGAGAGATCTTTCAGTGTTCTAAAACGCATTAAAAATTGTTTAAGATCTACAATGAGTCAAGTCCGATTAAATGGCCTTGCAACATTAAACATTAATGTTGATTTAGCGCGTAAATTAGATTACACTGAGGTAATATCTGAATTTGCTTCCAAAAGAGCGAGAAAAGCACCAATATAACAAAAACCAAACTTTATTATTGTGATTATTTGATTGATTTTTAACTAATGTTAAATATATACATATGTATATGTGAAATTTTTGAAATGCAAATATTATTTTATTCTAAAAAAAAGGGCCTCACAATATCTACTGTCCCAGGCCTCACATTTTCTCTGCAAGGCCCTGATAATATGTATGTATTTATTATTTGCAATAAATTTCTATGAATTTTTTTCTGGTACATAATTTAAAAATAAATAAACGAGAACCCTAAAAAATAATTACTTCGAAATTCCCGTAAAATTTCTAGTTTTAATAAAACATTCAATTATCCGGAATTTTCGATTATCCAGAATGCTATCATCCCCAAACATTCCGGATAACAGGGCTTTTACTGTATCTATATTCCAAATCATTTGAAAATCTAATTATTTTTTCGAGGTCAAATTTATTTTCCCCTAAGCTTTCCTAACCGAAGAATTTACGATTTTCATGAGAAATTGAATATCTCGAGACCCAATAAATGTTTATCACGAGTGTTATTATGGTTTTCTGATTACTCCATATTAGGATCTGTCACAAAACCATAACAGCATTCTTGATAAACAAATTAGGTCTGGCAAGTTTGTAAAGTTTAGCAGAAAATTAATTTAGACACGCAAAAATAATTAGGTTTTCAAATGGTTTCCCGGTAAACCAGTAAGTCGAAAATGTTCAAAATGTTAGTCGTATGACTGTGGTTGTTTCTGAAGTTATTAATATGACTTCTGTGAATTTTCATTGTATATCTATATGGAACGCAAATGTACAGTTTGTGTTTTAGTCTTTAATGTTAGAAATATAACTAAAACGGAAGCCATTTCATGAAATTCTGACTTGGAAGTCAACCTTAAGATTAAATAACTTTTATAGAATTTCAGCTTCGAATTCAATCATTTGACATTGAAAGACGCTAGTTACAGAACTTTGCGTTAGCCGTTCATTAAATGTCAATGTAAGTTAGTGGATTACAGAATACACAATACTCAGGATGAGTTAAATTGCTTAATGAAAAACACTTGTAAAAATTTCCTTATAGTGACAATATTTATTTGTTTTCAGGAATATCGATTTCGTAATGAAATTTCTTCAGTTCTTTTTTCACAACTATTTAACGAATAGTTGTAAAAAAGGAACTGAAGAAGAAACTTAATTTCGAAATCGATTATCCTGAAAACAAATAAATATTGTCACTTTAGGAAATTTTTACAAGTGTTTTTTATTAAGCAATTTAATTCAATTTTACAAGTGACAAAGTTAACAGTAAGGCTAAACAATGGATTTCAACCATTATAGCACAAACTCAGGATGAATATTGAAGGTAAATACAAATAAAATAATAATAATAATCTGAACATTGGTTTTGGGAAAAATCATGACAAAAATCGTAGTAAATTATGTATAAGATACTTACATAGTCACCCTATCGTTCGGCGAACTCCGAGGTTAGTTTCACAAAATTGGGTTGGTGGTTGATTGAAGATTGAGTCAAATTCAGAAAACTGTAAAATTATGCTGAACTTTGCTCGTTACACAAATTTGATGCTAGACGCAAAAGCTCGTTATACAAATTTGACTATGAAGTCAGTGGTGTTGTTGAATATTAAAGTCAAATTCATAAGTTCAAACGTGAAATATGGAGTTTAATGAACAAATAAAAAAAGACTTTGTTTTCCGTTTTACTGTGCTAAACAAAACACGTATAGTTAGGCGCATTGCCAGTGTTCATCTTGGAGTGTAACAAGTAAGTAAATCATTAAAATTTGCAAACTGGAGTGTATGATTCAAAAAATATAATTTTGGGGGTTTTGGGCTCTGTATTTTTTATTCGATTTAACGCTGGTCGCTCAAACTTCGAGATCATTGTCTGAGCACAAATGTTTGATACAGTTTTGCTTTTATGAACTCAAAGTAAGTTTTATGAGTTTTATGAAATTTTTAAATCACCAATTCCCGTTACTTTTTTGACAGCATGTAGGTATATGGCGTGCTTGTATTATTTTTCGACTTGGTTCGTCAACAAATGAAAATTTTAGTTTTCGAATGTCTCGGCGAAGAAATGACTTTACCGAGCTTAGAATATATATAGGTCTAGTCTATAGACTTTTCAGAAAAAATATAATAATATTCTTGATAAATAAATTAGGTTTCGATATGTTGAGTTTCTAAAGCAACTCATAAATTCTTCACTCAGAGAAAAACTTGGGTCAAAAGAAACAAAAATCTGAGTCTATTTTGCAAAAATCTTGGTGGTTTTCGATCAACCAAACATCTTAGTTAATAAAAGAACAAGATTTTAGTTGAATAAAATTTTAATTTTAAATAGCCAAATCGTGGTTATTTAATTATTAACTTAGTTAATTTAACCAAAAACATATGGTTATTTTATTGGATATAAGTGGAAAAAAATGGTAACAGTGGCCAACTATTTTGTTAAATCGACCAAGAGAAAAAATATTTTACTATAATTCTACTAAATTTTCTTAGTAAATGTAACCAAATTGGAGGTTAATGTTGAAAACGTTTTAGGTTTAAACAACGAATTATTTGTTAACATTGACGATTTTTTTTTTAAATACACAAAGTAGTCTGAGTAAGCGAAACTTAATGTTTTGATAAAATTGACTTTTTACCAAGACGTTGGAACTTGCAATTTTGGTTTAGAATTAATCAAACATTGAATTCTTTATCTTAAAAAATTTGGTCGTCTCATTAGACTGCAGTAACCAAACTACAAAAATATTAAAAATACTTTGAACTTACATTTACAGTATAAACCAAAATACTTTGTTAGATATTACAATAATATTGTTCACCTAACAAAATTTCTTTTAGTGAAATTAAACAAAACCACGTACCAGTATCCTAGTAACTCAAATTTCACCCATTTTTCGTAGTAACCAAGTAAGGAAATACCAAGTTTCTAAATTAAACAAGAGATTTGGTTTATCTAGCTCAGAATTTTGTGTTAAAACAACCAAATTTATTTAACTAAGTATTTGGTAGTAATCTTTTTTCTGAGTGTTAGATCCCATCCTAATAAATATTGAACTTTTATTTCCCAATATTTGTAAACCAAAAGCCATTTATTCGCCGAGATATTCGAAAACTTCAAATATCAATTGTCGACGAACCAAGTCGGAAAATGATACAGGTACGCCTTATATAAGGATATATTAAAAGCAGGCCAGCTCCATTCGTATAACAGAATTTCACCAGTGCAAGAAGTCACTTTGATGTCAATCAACTGCTTAACCAAACTAAAACGTTAAGTGTGTTATATTTCTGACTAGAATGTCTGACTTTAGACAAAGTTATTAGTATACTAACTCGTAACTTCAAAACTAATTATATATCCGGCCTTGACGCAAAATCGTTCTAGTCTGACTTTAGATGAAGTTTAACAGTACACAAGGCAAAAACGTTTTATATTTTTTCGGACAAAACATTATTTTTAATTGCATTTATACAATGTTTACGACTTTTCTAGTCATAGAAAACAAAGAGACCATTTACATACAATATATCTACCACAAAAAGTAGAAAATGCACTCCCCCCATTTTTAACCCCAGGGTACTTGTGTACACAAAGATACACAAACCCTTACAAAAATGAGAACTTCCTTAGGTCCCTTCTTGGCAGCTTGGTTTCGTACTGATAAAAAGTGCGTCTACTCATCAGGTTGGAACGACTACAAAAATTTAACTCTTGCTAAATACTTATAGTACAAAGCAAGAACTTATCGATTTGGCGAATTATATCACAAAATCAGTAATTTCTGGAATTCTCACTATGTATGTCTATTTTAGGAGTGACATTTAAGCCTACTATTTGTTACTTTTTCCACCATGAAGTCAACGTTCAGCATTTTTTTACAGTTTCCTGAATTTGACTTTAAAGTTCAATCAAACTACTAACCACCAACCCAATTTTATGAAACTAACCTCGGAGTTCGTTGAATGAGAGGGCGACTATGTCAGTGTCTCGTAATTTACATCGATTTTTGTCATCGACTGTCTCCAAAACCAATGTTTAGATTAGTTGTTATTTTGTTTGTATCTGCCTTCAATATTCATCCTTAGTATTGAACATTAAAGTCAAATTTTTGTAGATCACTTTTGAGTTCATCGAATAATATGTCAATGATGTCAGTGTTCTGTAATCCAATATCAAACATTGACATTTAACGAACGCCCAAGTCAAAGTTCTGTAACTAGCGTCTTCGAATATCAAATGATTGAATTTCAAGCTGACATCCTAAAAAAGTTATTTAATCTTATTGTAAGGTTGACTTCCAAGTCAGAATTTCATGAAATGACTTCCGTTTTAGTTATATTTCTAACAATAAAGAATAAAACACAAACTGTACATTTGCGTTCCTTATACAATGAAAAAGCACAGAAGTCATTTTAATAACTTCAGAATCAACCACAGTCATACCACTAAAATTTTGAACATTTTCGACTTACTGGTTTACCGGGTCTATTTATTATCAATCCAAATTGAAATTAGTTTACAAATTCAATATTTCGCCTAAATGACATCTCGTTCTTTTACTCTTTAACTATTTGATATAAATTTTCATTTTTTGTTTGGTTTATGATTAATTTAGGTCTCATTTCAAAAGCGCGGAATAAGACTTATATTGTACACATCTTTACCATACGAAGTAAAGAAATATTTGATTAATGTTCTTTTCAAACATTGGACTGGGTTGTATATCTTTATCTAACCGTATCTTGATTTTGATGCCAAATAACTTCAGGATTTTTGAGGCTTTTGTGATTGTAGAGGGCAAGAATTTATATTCCTAGAGATTCAGTTTTTTGATTTATTAGGGATATAAATTAATTGAAATTTAATTTTGAAGTTAAAAACTACACTGCGCCAAAAAAACGGAACTGGCTTGTATCATGGTGAAATAACACATTTCAAAAAAATAATTTTGCTTCTGATCCGTTTTATTTTAAGTATTTTATTTTTCTACGACTTTTTTGAATAAAATAAAAATTGTCTACAAGAAATAAAATATATGCTGCTGGTCGAGACTGTAAACGAACTTGCTCGATATTTCATACCCAAAAACAAATTAACCATTTTATGGAAAATTTATAGAAACCTTGAAAACAATGCTGTGGAAATTCTGTACTCCTTGTCGATTTATTGAAATTCGAGAAAAGCAACCGTATGTACGTATATGATACACGCATATCAAGCGTAATTTTGATGGTTCAAGATCAAAGAAAACGTTCTGTAAAACTTATATTACAGTAACAAAAGTGATTTATTTCAAAAGGTAGATTGCAACAAAAATCCTTTTAAACTTTATTCAAACGTAATAAATCTAAAATCTACGAACAAAATGGAATTTTCAACATCGCGTGTTACCTGCTCCAGCCCGCCTACTCACTAGATGACAAAAGTTTTATCTTTGAAAATTAGGGCACTACTCTATTTATGGTCACCTCTGGCGTGCTCCAAGGCAATCATTTGGGAGCAGTTTTATAAAAATACGGTCTATTCCGGGCCAACTCCACGCGTGGTTTCGTTAAGCGCTATAGTCTGAGGAACTACTTGATCTGATGCAAAGTGTATTACAGAGTGTTACGTGCGATCTCTGCTCGAGTATTTTACGTTATAGTACAACACCTATTCTGGGTTATGATTCGCTCTAATAAATCATCTAAGATTGACATGATGCAAACGTTCATAAAACTTACTAACATGTACGTGGCTATTAAGCTAAAAAAAGCTTTTTCAAACCATGACGAGCTTATACACAAAACTCAATTAACTCTAATTGTAAGAGGATTTGTTTCTGTTATATACTATCCTCAGAAGAATTAATAATAATATCCGATTTCATTGGTCGCCTTAGGCAACAAAAAGATCAGTGTTTTAAATTACACAGATACGACCACAAATTGCCCATATCCTTCTACAGTTAAGACATGACAAATACAATTTGGATTCTAAAACCTTAATAGGACATGTACACGTGGTTACCGGATATTCTACAATTACATCATGTATAATATAAAAATATCTTTTTGGCAGTCGTGTGCAACCCCCAAAAAAATACAAAATTATTACTTCGCATTTTTTGGTTTCAATTACATACTCAAACAGCCGTAAACCATGTTCATATGTTATATTGTAAGTACATAAAGATTGATTGGTATGTATAAGGCCAAACCAAGAAAAATACCCAAATGGAATAATAATTGATTTTTCTGGTGAAATTTTCTATAAAACACAAAACCCAAAACTATTTATAAAATATCAAACTTTAATGTTATTTTAGGATTTGTTTATACACATAAAATTATGCATGTATTCTCAGAATTTTTTTTTTTTTCGAGTATGTTTACCTACATTAGGAGCATATTTTTGGTATAAATATTTATCCCAGCTTTAATAATATAGTCTGGTATCCGGGTACATTGCGAATCACGATAAAATATAATTAAATCGCAATTTTCGAAATTTTCACAATCTCACTCATTTTCCATATTACAATTAAGTACTATAAACAAAAAAAAAAGCAACTTGCGTTCACTAATTACGGTCATTATAAAAAACCATTAACCAAATACATAAATAACATTGTGACGACCATTAATTTAAAGATAATGTTTTTTTTTGTATTTTTCTTGAATTTCTGTAAAGCAAATTTTCCATTCCAACGCAACAGAAAATAATTAATTTTCCGATCTCCAGATTTTGACCATGCGGCTAATCGCAAAACGAAACGAAAAAACATTTTGTACCAGAGACACGAGTACATATTTTATCAGTTTGGGTATATAATAATGCTACTGTGATAACATTTAGCCATATTATCACAAAATTTGAATTTTAAGAAAACATAAACTTTAAGTAGCTCACAACAGCAAACACAACCAAAATATTTGGGCTTTATATACAAATATATATTTCGGTACGGTATCGTCTACACCAAAAAAGATAAAAAATGGAAAATTTGGGAAAATTGTATAGATATATCCATTTTAAATAGAAATAACAAAATAACCCTTTTTCGCTCCTTTTTTATCAGAGTAAGTACGTAGTCTTATATTCCGGACTCTTAAACAATGTAGCCTTAATTGAGATGAATAGGAAAAGAGACAACACACAAAACGAAAATATAAATACAAATTGTGTTCCCTCTAAAAGGCCAACAATCTATATATAGCTGGGCTATAGACGAGAGGACGACAAGTGAAAAAGGTTATCATACCAAAAACACACAAGATAAGATAAAAATTCATTTGTCTTCATCTTCATGTTTAACACACAGGCACACACACACAACAACAAAGTTTAAAAAAACACGAATATAAATTTTTAAAACAATAACAAAAAAATTTTTTTTACTTTTAATTTTCCTTAGCGCTGTTGTTGAGTTCTTCGGAATTTTCTTGTTGTGTTAACAAACAATACAAAAAAGTTTAAAATTCAATATAATAATTTAAAAAGTTTTTTTTTTATAACTTGTGTGTTACGTATACGTATATCATACACATTTTATTTCACTAAATATAAATAAACTTAAAAAAAATTATAACTGTAATAATAATAATAGCAACCCACTAAAATAATTTTCATTTATTCACAGAACTTTTCTTTTCTTGCCATATTATTATAACTTTGATACTTTCACATTTTAACTTTTTTTTTGTATTAAAAAGCTTTTTTATCATTTCACGAAACTAGTAAGAAGATCCACACATAAACTTTTTGATCAACATAACACTGTAACATATTTTAATAAAGCACTCATCACTCGTCATAATCTGTTTAGAAAAAATCTAAGTATGTATTGCAAATGTAACACTGTAATCCATAAAACAAATTAAATTCATAAAACAAGTTACACACACCACACACACAACACACGAATAATTAATTATCTAAAATAAACAACAATAACAAAAAATATTAAACTACTTAAATACAAAAAAAATAAATGACAATCTAATAAACTTTTAATCGCGACCGTAAAATATTTGTACATCCAATCTTAGGGTAAATCGAAAGTTAACTGATTTTTTAAAGTACCAAACAAAATTTTTTTTTATAAAAATCACGACCAAAAAATTTCCGCAAACCCGAAAGTTTACAAAATACGATTTCGGGTGCGAGCGCTTTTATACATAAGTAAAGGGGTATTTAGGTGTGGGAATGTCAATACAAAAAATTCATTTTGTTTCGTTGAGTTTGCGCGCTACATTAGAATTCATTTCATATCGAAACATAATCGTTTTATAAAAGGGGATGTAATCAATGTGGGATTCTGTGCCAGGGGTAATATCGAAATAGTGAGGAATGGGTAATAAGTATTGCCAATAGTAAAGTAGAAGAATTGCTCAATATTTTGTATTTAATGGTGGGGAAATTGTATCGTGTATCTATATGTTTGGTTGATGCTCAAAATTACAGCTTATGGTAGCACGTTATTTTTAGGTAAGATACGTTTTAATGAATTACATGTGTTTAACGATTGGTTGATGGTTTATAACGGGCAAATTGAATCTTTTGAAGTTTGCATCAATAAACGACTTTAAGAATTTTATTAATCTGCTTGAATATGGTAGGTCGTTATTTGCCTTCAATCAACTCCACTCATATGGGAATTAATATGCTTTATAACTTGTGGACAAGGAATCAATTTTACTTTTTTTTTCTTTTTTGTTGGTGGCAAAGTGGTTTTGTCACACAAAGCTTGTAGAATTGATTAAGCTACTAAAACATTCCCTTTACTGTTGATATACGCTTTTCCGAATTGCCATTTCCTTTTTAAAGCTTCACGATTCCAATCAGATTTGTTGCGTAACATTTTCCGTGATCGTGTTCCCTTTCCAATAACAGATCTAGGAAGAAGCAACATATTTTGATTCGATATTTGTAAAATATTAGGTTCTGAAGAGTTGTTTTCAGGAAAAAAATGGGGATCAGCAATTGAATCGTTGTCGTATATGCTGAGATTAGAACTAGTATTATAATCCGTACTATTAACTTTAGTGTCTTCTTCTGAATCAATAACTTTAGTTAAAAATCTGGCAAAAAAATATAATATAAAACCATTAAGAGTTCTTCAACATAAATTAATATAAAATACTACGCCTAAATGTTTTTTACCGTTCGACACTGGAATGCACGGATCTGGCCGGTGACGAAAAATCAGTTCTCAGCATTTTCAATTTTGAAATATGTACTTATTTAACTATCCACTTTTAACTAATTTGCTATTAAAATTAAATAAACAAAAAACGTAACATCCACGAGTAATGTTAACGGGAGTACCGCTAGGGAGAAACTGATTTTTTTATTCGAAGTGCGTTGTATTTATACTTTTCTTCAGTGCAATACATTTTACTATTAGATATAGGACACACATTTTAAATATTAAAATTATGCAATATTAATATAATACTGTACTGTATCCCTTTTTCAACCAAAACTTAAACAAATTGGCTCAATTTAAGTCCAAACCACACAAATGTGTGAGTAAAAAATCATGGTATGTAATGGCGTTTTTGATAAAAAATTTCACTTGATTTGAAGTAAAACCAACACAATGTATAGATATGTATAGTTTTTTTGGTTAGCTGCTGATTTTTGTTTAGCTGCGGGTTCAAATTCATAGTGACGTGTGACCCCCTTGGTAGAATCACACGCTTTCGTAAGTTTTCCGGAAGAGGAGTACACTTTGAACAAGAGGGTTTACGTACATTTTCAGCCCCACATCCAAAACAGAAGACATTTAAATACGATTCTAAACAATCTTGGAATCGGTGCCCTATATTTTTACAATTCCAGCATATGAGGTTTATTGTAGGATCATTCATAAAATTGCGAGAGTCCGTACGGTTCTGGGTAAATGCTTCGATAGCGACAGGGTTCTGATTAGTAAATTGAATATGATCGTTTTGCAGCATCGACTGTGAATTCTCCGTTAAAAACATATTTTGGAAATTTGTCTCAAGCTCGTTCACATTAGGATTTCTTCTAATTGGATTGCTAGTGAATCTTCTTGGGTCATACCCAGTTTGTTCCCACATTTTCTCATAGCTTTGGCACAAAACACGTAACTCTTCTACTGTTTTTATTGCGTGGTGGTATGGCAACGTAACATGTTTTAAAGCTGGGTGCATATTCTGGCATAATCTATAAATTAATTGCTGCTCTGTTAAACGATTTTGCAGTCTGGAATTTAACTGTTGCACATCTAAGGCGAAAACCGAGAATGTTTTATGATTCTGGAATTTCTTTTGTATCTGCTCCCTGGTCTCTTCTTTGAAATTGGTACTGCTGAAGTATGATAGAAGGGCAGATTTCATCGTTAACCATGATGAGTTAGGATTATTTATTTTGAATACCCAATACCAATCCTCGGCTGTCTTTGATAAAAATAGATGTAACACTTTCGTGAGATTATTCCTTGGGTAGTCATCATCATATGCCATTTGTTCTAGACGGTAAAGGAAATCACGTATATTAGACGAACCACTGCCATCAAAAGACAAATTTCACTTCTGTTTTAATTTATAGGAATCATCCACCCTGAAAATACGTTGGTTTTGGTTTTGAGGTAGATTATGTGCAGGATTGGGTTCAACGTATGAGTTTTGCTGTCGATTATCACCACCTAAACCTTGCTCTAGCACATTCTGGTAAGGACACGCAGTTCATTGCATTGGTAAGGTTTGAAGGGCGTGACCCAATTTGGGAAAAAAAATCGGCTACTGGCTCTTGCAGAACTTTTGGTTCAAATGATGGAAAATATGATATTTTTAGAACTTTCTATTGAAGGTGAATGTGCCGAATCTGCGTTCACTTCAACCTGTTTACTTTCTTTATTAAAATGTTCGTTAACAATACTATCTATCTTTTCGGAAATCGAAATGGATCGGCTACCTTGTGGCGACGATGTTGGTACCTTCGTCTGACTCAGTACGCTCGCTGTCCTATTAAACATATCATCCCATAATCCAGAACACCAATTTTTCGCACGCCTCCAATTACTTAGGATTAATAAAAGTTGCGGTGTTTCGCCTATAGTCTTTATAATTCTTTCGGTTCTTTGCCTATAATGTATAGATCCCGCAAATGCTAGTTTTAAAAAATTAATTGGTGGTGTTGATCCATGTTGCAATGTAATTTTATGTAGCTCGTCATATTTTCCTTTACATTCCGCTATTTCTTCCTCTATGTTTAGCTTGGCATGAGTTATTTTAGGCGACATGGTTCTATCGGTGCTTTCAGCTACTAATCTATTTATCAACAATTCTCTTGCGTCGTTTGCTTTACTAGATAACCCCCTAACAATATACTCAATCTCAAGTTGAGATTCTGATAAATTATCGACATAAATACTCGGATCCATTGCGAAAATATGCTTTAAACGCGATGTGTATACAAAGCTAAAGGTAATTATTTATAAATCAAACTCCTTACTACCACAACTTCATAAACTTAAGAGACAAACAACACCTAAAATCTTACTACAATAATAATAAGGATACTAACTAAACTAATAATTTATGGCAGAACGTCTTACAGGTTACCCCACCAAAAAAAACAACAACGATAAACAAAAAGAAAAATGATATATAAATAATGTAACTATAATATAAATTATCAACCACAAAAATAGAAATTTTTCCTTATCACTACTATTATAAATTTATTTATTTTAAATTTTTTTATTACTTCTTTTTTTTTTTTTAACTGTATATGTATTGCTGTTAGTGACGAAAACCCGAGCTTGATCCAATGGAAACAAATAGAATATTATAATTTAATCTATAATTATGTATGAAATCATCTGTGAACATCACTAGGAAGTCATATGGACTCACCAAAAAAAATCAACTAGTGTCTACCCACAGCCATGAATTTCTTTCCTAATTCAAAATATAAAAAATATGGAAAATACTAAATGTAGATGACAATTCTGATTTTAGGAGAAGAGCTCATGATGTCCTCATGTATCATTTCCCAAGTACCAGAACCGCAATCAATACAATAATACTTCAACTGATATCAGATGTAAATAGTTTGCTATATGTCAAATGCATTAGTAATATTTAAGAAAACAAGGGTTTATCTCCTTTTGAGTCTCATAATGAGATTTCGCCTTCAGATCTTGAAAGAATATTAACCATAGAATCACTATGAGGTCTACTTTCAAAAAAAAACGGAAGCGAACTCTAATCACCCTGATCACTAAAAGGAGAGACAAAAAAAATTACCAAACTGAAGTTTAAATCATCCTGCGATCAAAAGAATATCTGTGCAGAAAATATTAGTGTCCAATAAATAGGAACTCCCAAAATCATCAGGTATCCGACCATTGATTGAACACCATGTAATCAATGCACAATCTCCCGCCTGGCTAAAAAAAATTAAATTAAGATGCACATCACTTAGACTTATCAAAAAAACTATTTAATAAAAAAAATAAAGAAGGTAGTGATTGTATCTATTGAGCAGAGAAGCTGCATGGATGTCTTACAAGGACGACCAAAAAAAAAACAGAAAGGTGTTGGTAAAAATATACTACTAACGCACTGGCTGGTCCGCTACCATTCCATGACCTTTATAATAAAAAAAACTGTTAGACCATGAGGTATACGACCTTCAGGTCCCTGCTCGGGCGCCATTTTCGGACGAAGTAAGTTAAAAAGGAATTCACAAATGTGTAAGTTGGTTCAAAACACATCCAAAAATTAATTTTTGATATGGTACTTTTGCCGTACCCGCACAATTGTGTTACCGGGCAGGAAAAGGAACATCTATATAATTAGGATATAGGACAACATAGAATTCAAAAACGAATTTCATATAAATGTGTCCTACTTCAAATTAATTTACTTAACAGGACAACTAAGCATAAAAACATGGAAAAAACTAACAGAATTTATGGTCTATAGCAGTGATTCTTAACAGGGGGGCCGCGGCCCCCTGGGGGTCCATAATAAATTTGCAGGGATAAAAATAGTTTATAACATGAATAATATTATAAAAGTTAAGTTTCAATGAATCTTTCATATTAATCATAAAAATTAAATAATTTCATTGCATAAAGTCTATGTTCTTATTATCGGCATATGCGAATAATTTTGATCTAATTTCCGGCAGCTCTTGTTCGTATTATCGGCACTGTAAAGTTAAAGCGGAAGATATTGAAGGCTGAAACAACAAAAACTTAATTTTCAATAAAGAAACTTTTATTTTTCGTATTTTTTTATTAAACGTTTAGTGTTATAAACCGGACAAGTGGTGCAGTGGTTAAAGCTTCGGCACTTAGACCGGGAGGTACTGGATTCGAATCCCATCAGAGGCTAGATGCAAATCGAAATCGAATTTTCATCATCGATTACAATCGGTAACACAACTAAGACCCTCTGATGGAGTGCAGAATTCAGCGCCGACCCACCTTCCATGTCAATGTACAGGTTGACATGGAGCTTGCAATGTGCAGGTTGTATACTGTAGTTGTGTGAGTAGGTTAATGATGTGGCGTGAATGCGTGGTATCACAATGGGACAAAATGGCCTAAGTGTCAACCACTGAAACCTAAGTGTTATAAAATATTATAATAGTATGTCCTTTTAATTCACAGCTAGGATATTAAATTTAGAAAATCAATCAAAAAATAATAAAATTAGACGATAACAGGTTACAAAATAATAAAGATAAGTAATAATTTTACTAAAATAATTAAAATTATTCTTTTGGAAAGCTTCGATTTCAGAAACCGCATAAATTCCTCTGGCATTTAATAGAGAAGGTGGGCTGATAACACTACATACTTCTTCCTCTTTATACCAAATAGCGTCGTCCTTGCTCGACCATTTCCAGTTTTGACCACTCATTTGCATTGTTTTAATGTATGTTTCATTTTCTTTTACATCGAGTACAGACCCAGGGAAATACTCTCCTTCGTATGCAACTATGACATAATCGCCAGGACATGTGTTTTAATTTCTTTTACACTCGATCCGCCATCTGTTTGAAAATTAGTTTAATGATCTTGGTTGAAATTTCGTTTTATAAACTTTTTCGTTCTTTTCTCTTTTGCTTCTTTTAGTTTTTTCTTTACTCTCTCTTTTAGGCCCGCGCCAATTTTTCAGATACTGCCTTTATCCATTTCAATTCTCTTTAAGTGTTCAAAATATGTATTTGATGTAATTGCATCAGGAGTAGTTTTCCTTTGGACAATTTTCTTCCTCTTTAAACGACAAATAAGAGCAACCCGGTTGCTGCGTTATGTTATTGTTTTGATCAGCAATATTTTTAATTTGCGTACTCATAAATACTGCACTGAATGTAATTTGGGTTTCAGCAACATTGATCAAATCAAGATCTTCGTAAGGACGTACCGAGCCATCATTATCCACAGTGCAATTCTATACTTGATTTTCCGGCCATAAATTTACGTTTAGCGTTATTTCATTGTCAATCAATGATTGAATTTTGCTTGAGGCAAACCATAGTTATCGAGCCATTTTCGTTGGAAATAAAGTACTCCTCAGCAAGCCCTTACCCCATGGATGCAAATAAGGGATAATCGGATGGAGAAAAATCTGGCAAGTAAGCCGCGTGTGAAAGTATTTCCCAAATAAGAGGTTCCAACGTTTCCATGACCGGTTTTGCTTTTTGTAATGGTGCATTATCATGAAGAAAAATCACTTAGTGTTGTCTTTTATCACATTCTGGTCGTTTTTCACGCTAAGATCGATTCAAATTGATCATTTGTTGTTGGTAGCTTTCAATATTTACCGTTTCGAGAGGTTTTAGCAGCTCAAAAAAATTAAACTCTTCTGATCCTACCAAATACAAAGCATTGTCTTCTGTCCGAAGCGATTTGGCCTTGCAGTCCATGTCGATAGTTGTCCTGGATCTACCCAAGACATTTTGCGCTTTGGATTGTCACAATTGATCTATTTTTCATCGCCAGTCACAATTCGATGGAGAAATAACTTTCTTTTGTATCTGGAGAGCAACATTTTGCAAGTGGTTTTTCTATTTTCCCTGGCCTTTCATTCAGTTTATGACGAATCCATTTTTCCAGCTTTTGGATCTTTTACATGAATTTTAAACATATGGAGACGGCTTCTCGTGACACATTCAATTGACCCGCGAGTATTTTTTGCATTTGAGCGTCATCCTCGTCCAACAATGCTTGCAATTCACTGCCTTCAAATTCTTTTGTTAGCCTTCCACGTTCTTCGTTTCTCACGTCAAAATTACTGCTTTTGAATTTATTAAACCAAAAGCATCCTCACCGTAAATTTTGACAAGCATTCTATGTGATTCTGCAGCAGTTTTCTTCAAATGATAACAAAAAATCAATGATGTCCCCAAATCGTAATATGTAGACAAACAACTCGACATTTTTAACACGTAAAAAATATTCGTTATTGTACGAAACTTGTAAGGTTATAAATTGGATGTTTTGGACAGATGCCAAAAGAAAACAGTGGCAACGATGACGTGGTTTGTCGAGAGGTACATTGACAGGTGGCGTCATTGGTAAATTCCGTTTTCATATTTCCGCACCTGGTACTAAAGATAATTTAACAAATATAAATTATTATTAAAAAAAATCAAAAAGATTATGAATTATTTGGTGGGCCGCGAGTAAAGAAAGGTTAAGAAGCACTGGTCTATAGGACAAACTTTAATCTAACCAAATCAGAAACTATAAAAGATGAGTCAATTTTGATAAAAAATTTGGAAAGAGCAAGGTCGAAAATATAAGAATCCATTCATAACTCATTTTCGTAAAATCATAATATCCACATGACGAAATGCTTGCTTGCTTACAGACCTGCGACCAACGAAACTGAACCCAAAATTTCACTTAAATTAGTTAGTACCTAATATTGAAAATGAGAGATTTTAAATATCGTATGAAAAACATGATGCCTCATTAATAATTATGACCTATGGCCATGAAAAAGACTTAAAGCCTTTGCCTAAAATAAATTTGTTATGTTATACAATTTCCAATAAAACTCACTAAATGTTGTTTTGTTTTTCAATTTTCCCTACATAATAAACTTCAAAATATTTCTATCATTCAAGTTTATAAATTTTTATTTGAACTCTAATTACTCAGTTGACTTTATAAATTTCTTCTTAGATTGCAAATATAAATAAAAAAAGGCTTTTAAATTATAAAATAAAAACAAAAAACCGTTATAATAAAAATATTTTACGAAAACTTTATTTACATTTTTATTTGTATTTAACAACGGAAAAATAATAATAATAATAAATTCAACGAGAAACGCACAAAACAAAAAATAATTGACGAGAAAATTGTACAGCAGGGGAAGGCGTGGGTTGTTCAAATTTTACCATTTCGTGAATACTAATCGGCATCGTATTTTCAGCTTATTGCTGTTGACAGAACTCAATAAAATAAATTTTCACCGAATTGGGAACCCTTTCTGTTTATTTTTCTATTAAATATTTTTGTTTGTACAAAATAATGTGTACACAAAAATTATGATTTTAAAACAAAAATTCTCAGAATATATTTTAATAAATACGTGACAGAAATATGAATAAGTTGGTTTTATGACTCCAGCGCTTTTAAATAACACTATCTCGCTTGAACACGGGGCCACCCGCGCCCAATATAGTGTGCTGCACATAATTTTTATTTGTTTATGGATCGACATTACTTAAGTCATTTACTTTCTAAAAAATTTAATCCGTTTTTATAATTTAATTTTTTGTACAAACTTTATGTAGGAAAATCACCGTGTGGAAATGCCGTGATATAATAAAAATATTTTATACTGAATACCTTCAACCCACACACTCAAATCTAGTATGCCATGAAGATTAAAGTCAATCAAGAACACAATTGTTTTACATTAACACACGTTTGAATGAAAAAAAAAATCAACTTAAAAACAGGTTGTTTTTTGTACGGGAAAAATGGAAAACCCTTTTTTCCAAAAAAATTTACATTGCCATTTGCCAACAAGTACACATAAGAGCAAAACAAGAAAGAAAAAAACACACAAAATTTCTTTTTGGCTGAATTAACAGAACGAAAATCTTAATAGGAAAACAAAAGAAAATTTAGTTGTTGTTGGTATAATTTTGTGTTTCCAAAATAAAAATTGCGTGTGAAAATAAAAGGATTGTAAAATTAAAAAAAAAATTAACAATTTTACCAGAGAAAACAAAATAAAATTTTAATGACTTACATAAACTTATTTACTTGTGTTTTCAGAATAGATAATTAAAAAAAATTCTTCTAGAAAGAAAATAAGCTTGAAAATGTTAATTATATTGTGTATATAATCAAGTGATACACACACATATTATATATATATATATATATATATATATATATATATATATATATATATATATATATATATATATATATGTATGTATGGATATAAAGAAACAAAAAAAAAAGTGGTAAGATTATAACAAAAAAACGAAACGTTTTGTTTCTTTAAAAATTATTTTATATCATTTAACAATATAATGATTAAGAAAACAAAAAAATTTTCTATTTGACAAATAATAACAAAAGGAAGATAATTGGATTTTTATATGTGATATGTGTATTCAACTAATTTCGGTTCTAATCTCAAACAAACGAAACAAAACAAAAAAAAAATTTAATATTAATAAACGTTTTCTTAATCTGGGAGCCATTAACAATACAATTTAGCTTTTGTATATTAAATATAATATAAATTTTATCTTGCACACACACACATTTAATTGGTATACAATTTTCATAATGATTTTCGTTTCAACACACATTTTACCATAATTTTTAATTGTATTTCACGTTAAATTGGAAAACATAACAAAATAAAACAAAAAATAGATTTTTACCACTAATAATTACGTACGCGAGTTATGTTAATCGCGTTTTTTTAACAAATTAAATTCCTGTTACTTTGTTTAATTAGTAGGTTTAAAATGTTGTGGGTGGTAATCGTATTGGTATTCATTCATTGGGTATTACGGTCAGGAAAATTGTTGCTACCATTTTTTTTTCTGTATTTAAAAAGTGAAATTACTTTCCAAACTAACTTGTTCGAATAGTGTTTATCTGTTTTTAAAACGAGATTGTCCTCTCTTGTCAACTTTTACATTCTAGGGATTTCTGTTCGATGTACACGCCTGGTGTGCAATGGAATAATTTACAAATAATCCGTGGTAAAATAGTTCATCTAATGGGGTTTAATTTCTTGAAAGTACGCAGTAAAGACTGAAACCTCCCGATGAAATCAGAACTTGGTCCGATCTGCGAAATTTTGATTTCTGGTGTGTTAACCAAAATGTTAATTACAAAATTGTTGCTTGGGTCTGTGACGATGTTCACAAATGTTAACGTAAAATTCAAATTCCAATGAACTCGTTAAAATTGTATACTGTTAAAATTTGCCGAAAATGGTAATGCAGATAGTGTCTTTGCTGTCCCAGCCGCAAGATGGTAGTGGAAAATGTGAAAGGTAGTGGAGAGTGTGGAAAATATTGTTTTAATTCCATACTAAATTCCGTACTACAAAAATATCTAAGACACAATAAATTATATTTTGGAGAAAAATAATTGTCTTTCTCTTTCGGTTTCGCGGTAATATTATTTACTTTTTAGTTTTGTTTGTATCCCAAGTATAACAAATCTTAACTCAGCTGTCAGTAGAGCTTGTTTGTAGATATAATAGAGCAAATGGTTGAAAAGGGGAGAACCATTTTTTTATTTTGACATTTACATTTGTTAGAGTGAGTTATTTTTCAGTTTTGAGTGACGCGATTAATTTGTTTAGAAAAAAACAGAATATAAAATAATTTAAAGTAATTAAAATATTTTAAATTTGTAATAAGGTTCGTCGATTAATTTGTTCATGTTTTGTGCTACATATTTAATATATTGGTAAATAAATACTGTAAATTTAGTTAAAATTATACATTTGGCCTTGAAAGTTAAATTTAGTTCACTATTTGTTTGGTGTTCGTATGTAATTTGGTTTTTATTAAAGCTGTAATGTCACTACGAACCAAACAACGCAGGATCAGATGATCATCATGATTATGAAAATTGGGGTATAATTTTAACCCAATATCATCAGCTTCGGAACACATTTCGGAAAATGTTATGCCAGATGTGACGAGACATAATAATCAGGTGCAAGAAGAAAATTACTACGTAAATTCATTATGTGGTCAAAGTAGTTCAGAAACATCGTCGAACTGTTCCGGAAGCGATGTTAATAAACTAAAAGAAGATTTTCGACGAATCGCAATAGACAGAACTACATGTGGTACTACCGCATGTCAAAAATATTAAATATTCTCCATGAATGTTTTCCCTGGTTGCCAAATAACATCAGATCTTTAAGGCATACACCACGCACTTCTGGTATTAGTGTTTTAGGGGATAGAATTTCTTATTTTTATTTAGATAACTCTAAGTAAAGGGCGATTGACAATTTTTTTTTATTAAATATAAACACATTAAATTTAACAGTATATATATTGATCTGGGTATTGATGGGTTACCCATTTCGAAAAGCTCTAATAGTCAAATATGGCCCATTATGGTAAATGTTGTGGGGTTTCATGACATTTGTTTTTAAAAGATTTGGTAGAAGAATTGGAAATCATTGAAGCTCTTGGTTTTCAATATGATGAACACCAATGCAATAAGATAAAATTTCGTAACCTATATAAAATTTGTGATTCTGATGCAAGGTGTAAAGTTCTCGGAATAAAATCACATTCTGGGTATTATTCCTGCACCAGATGTACAATAAAAGGAGAAAAATTTAACCCCGGGCATATTGTTTTTCCTTATTCAACTGCGACTGCTAGCATAGATGAGACATTAAGAAACAGAGATGACACGTATCATCATAAAAATAAAGAGGAACTTGTGTTGGAAAGGTTCAATTTTGGTTGTGTTAGCCAAGTACCTATTGATTATATGCACTGCATACCTCTCAGTGTAACTAAACAATTTATGAACTTGAAGATCAAGAAGACAAAATTCCCGTATTCGTTATCCCAAAGTAACATTCAAATAATACGAGGGTATATCAAAAAGTCTTGCAATATCATATGAAAAAAAAGAGTGAGTGAGACAACAATATATTTTTCAAAACCATTTTTTGTCGCGATGAAACTTCTAGAAGAACATTTCGATGTAAATTTTACAGTTCGTTTGTTTTTGTCAATTTAGTAACACGTGTTTTGAATTTTTCTTAAAATGAATGAAATTGAATATCGCGCCCTTATTAAATTTTTCTATAAAGATGGACGAAATGCAATTTATATATTCAACTATATATCAAAAGTTTACGGCGAATCTGCACCATCATATGCCACAGTAACAAGGTGGGTAAAATTATTCAAAAGTGGCCGGGAGTCATTTGAAGACGACAACCGCTCGGATCGGCCAGCAGATGCCATTATCCATGAAAACGTAATTTTGGCCGAATCTATTGTATTGGAGGACCGGCGTATTTCTGTTCCGCAGTTAGCGTGGAGACTTTCTCTTTCATACGGTACCACATATACTATATTACATGACCACCTTCACATGTCGAAACTAAGTGCGCGATGGGTTCCTCGTTTGTTGAATGCAGAACAAAAAAAAAATGCGTGTTCAAACTTCAAAGGCGATTTTAGATATGTACAAAGAAGATCCAGAAAATTTCTTGGATAACATAATAACAGGCGATGACACATGGCTTTATCACTGGGATCCGGAATTCAAACAAGAATCGATGCAATGGATTAAACGTAGTGGACCACCACCAAAGAAATTCAAAACTCAACCGTCTGCTGGTAAGGTTTTGGCAACAATTTTTTGGGATGCTGAAGGAATTTTGATAATCGATTATATGCCATCGAAAACCACAATCACAGGCATATATTACGCAGAGGTTTTGCGAAAATTGAAAAAGCGATCCGGAAAAAACGACCAAGGAAAGTTAGGAAAAAAATCTTGCTTCTTCACGACAATGCAACAGTGCACAAGGCTAATATTGCTCAAGCTGCATTAATGGACTGCGGCTTCGTGGAAATTTCGCATCCACCGTACAGTCCAGACTTGGCACCCAGTGACTACTTTTGTTTCCCAATTTGAAAAAAACACTAAGGGTCCGGAAATTTTCCAGTGACTATAAAGTACAGTCTGTTGCAAATGAATATTTTATGGAGCAAAAGAAATCTTTTTTTTTAGAGGGTTTAGGCAAGTTAATTGATCGATGTGGCAAATGTATAAACCTTAAAGGAGATTATGTCGAAAAATAAAAATATTGCTGTCTCACTCACTCTTTTTTTTCATATGATATTGCAAGACTTTTTGATTTGCCCTCGTATCTGATATGTTGATAAGTACCAAACTACCAATAGCATTTAACAGACAACCACGTAGTCTTCTAGAATTTGAAAGTTGGAAAGCGACCGAGTTTCGACATTTTCTTTTATATACTAGTCCTGTCATTTTAAAAAATAAATTAGCTTCAGTGTATTATAATCATTTTTTACTTTTATCATGTGCAATTACGATTTTACTGAATAAGCAGCACTGTCTTCTATTAAACTCGGTCGCTTCAACCCTTTTGAAAAAAATTTCTAGAGAAATGGAAGAGTTGTATGGGTTGCCCAGCTGTACTTTTAATGTGCATTGCCTAATGCATTTAGCACATGGCGCTTTTTTACTGCATTTAAGTTCGAGAATTTCTTATCATCAATCAAATTAAAAATAAAATCCGGATACCTACCACTACATCAATTATATAACCGCCTTATTGAGTATATTGAGTACATTATTACCCACCCCATATTCAAAGGCCACTTCAATGGTAGGTTTCAGTGGTTTCAGTGGTTGACACTTAGGCCATTTTTGGCCCATTGTGATACCACGCATTCACGCCACATCATTAACCCATTCACCTATTCACCTACTCACACAATTACAGTATACCACCTGCACATTGCAAGCTCCATGTCAACCTGTAGTACATTGACATGGAAGGTGGGTCGGCGCTGAATTCTGCACTCCATCAGAGGGTCTTAGTTGTGTTTATTAACATCACCGATTGTAATCGTCAATGGTAACTGCTATAAAAGTGTAATTTTAGAAATTTATCAATTAACCCGAAATTCTCCAAATAATTATTTTATGGTAAATGGTGATGTTTTTAAGTTAATTTCTATAATCAAAGTACATGGTTTAGTCCGTTTAGAAACTAATAAAATATTAAATTTAGTTGACTTTTATAATATTTCAGTAAAACCTTCTAAGTTAAATATATACTCAGCCAGCACAGAAATAGTTTCATCGGAGCGAGATACGCTCAGATTGTCCAAAATTATAAAAATTTAATCTTCAATCGAAGTCGTATATTTTCCTGAAATTCATTCGGTATCTCAAATTGCAGAAAAAAATGGAACAAAAGGCCTGATGAGAAGATTGATTTTTTTCATGATCTTATCAGATCGAAACTGGATATTACTTCTGTTACAAAACTTCATCGAAAAAATTTAGTGTTGAGTATACTGTTAAAGTAAGCCGACTCGCTCCAGCCGAAAAATGTCGATAATGCAGAATCGGCTGTAACAACTAAAACATGCCATACGAAAATGTCGAAAATGCAGATTCGGCTATGACAACAACAAAAAAAAATCAGCCAGAAAAGTCAATAATGCAGATTCAGAAACAACTTCTATTTTTCGCCTGTTAAGGTCGGTAAGGCCGATTCGTAATTTTGGTGTTAAACAGTAATTACTTTTTAAATCAAAAATGTTTATTTCGGTTCATCAACGTATATTATTCAAAATTAAATTTTTTTATTAAATGCATTAAAACTATAATTAAAAACTATTTTAATAAGGAGAAAACTCAATGGAAAATATCAAGCAACACTTCAAAAATTTCAGGTCAATTTTCATGTGAAGAGTCCGAAAATTTTTATAAATAAATCGCACACACAAAATTTGAAAATTTTTAAAAACTTACCGTTTAAAGTGTCATGGCTTGAAATATGTAGATTCAAATGAAAGGTCTTATTGATGCTCACACCTGGAAAAAATTTCAGGTCCATTTCGAGGATGGAAGTCCGGGTTAACTTGATTGAATATATCGCACACACAAATTTTGAAAATTTCTAAAAATTTAGCGTTTAATCTTTAATTAATTATTTAAAAATCTTTAATTTCGACAGAAAATATTACCGTTTCCATGTAAGGAAATCGATTTGTATTAGAAATCACTGTGAAAAAATGTATGAAAGAAAATCGAGATTCCTGCAAAATTCCACTTTCTTTTCATTTTTTTTTTTTTTTTTTTTTGTGAGTAGTATGGATTTCTGTGTACTTTCCATGGTTCTTTCCAAAGAAAGAATGTGGTTTTTGCATACATTTGTAAACGGAATTCGGTCAGCATTGCATATTGGGCTGGGATTATACGTACAATTCCAATTGAAATTTATGTGTACATTTAGTTACGCTGCTAAAATTACTTTTATTGAGATAATATTATGTAATAAAGCACAAACAATTATAACCAAAAGTCATCTATCGTTTAATCTTGATGTATATGAATAAATAAATTTCTGGTTTGTACGCCCAGTAAATAATAACTCATAAGCCGAAAAGTATCTATGAAAAAGGGTGCAAAACACATGAGCCGACCCATCTTCCATGCAAATGTAAGCTGGCATGGAGTGAAGAAGATTTTACGAAGTAAGCTTTGGGTGATATATTTGCATCGCAATGGTACATGTCCGTTTAATCCAACGTACTAAAAAATGTGTTTGCAATAAATTAGATCGAAAACAGACAGCAAATAAATTTAAACTGTTCTGCTTTAAATCATATTATAAGAACTGAGTAGTTTATTAATGCTCTTATCTGTTGAAAATCTATAAAGGACAATCGATTAAACTATTTATGTATTCGAAAAAATTATAACCACAAATTTTATAATTACTATCTGAGAATATTTAGGTCGTCGGATTAAGCATGTTTCCATTTTATAATTTTTTATCAGTTACTTTCGTAAAGGATTACACATTAGTGGGATTTAAATTTAATTGTTTTACGGATTATCTCAATTACCGATAGTTCTCTAATTTTTCAACGGATTATAAATACTATCTGCTAGCAGAACTTAATATTATTACAGTTTAAAAGCATTATTGTAACTCTGTGCAAGTTTAATTTATTATAATGATTTCATAACGTCATCGATCACTATAAATGTTGATTTATTCAGACCCCCGTTGTTCATGCATCTTAATTTTGAATCATGAATCATGTCAAAAATCATTTAATGAAAATATACGGGAAAGGCAAAAGGCAACAGTTATTAGTTACGAAAGGCTCCATGAAAATTTGTATTTATTCAAAATAAATAAAAAAAAGAAATAACTTTTATTTATTAGGTGTGTGAATATGACTCCGCCCTTTTTTTATTAAAATAAAAAAAAATTGATTATTTAGAAAATGAATGAATCAATAATTAGAGAGTATGTTCCATATCCCATTTTTCAGACAATTACGGATTCCCTCTGGAATAAATAGTAATCTGAAGGAACTATGTCTGGTGAATACGGCGGGTGGGGTAGAAACTCTCAGTCCTGTCCTTTTAAATAATTTATTCGTCCATTGTGATCGTTTTTCCTCTACAGCACGCTTATCCCGCTTAGGTAAACGTAATGATATGCAGTCAGATAGCAATGAAAATCGAGAAATCCATAGCATTAATATGGATTGTGCTGGTAACGGCATGCAGCAGTTCCATGGCGTCAATTTAGATAACCCAGATGACGACCAAGAAAATATCAACAGTGCAAGTTCACATTGTATTGGCAAATTATTGACAGGACAATTCCACGAAAAAGTGACCGAAGTCGACGAGCACCTAATCGATATAGTGAATGGGCAACTATGAGTGAATGTTTTCAAAATGCATTGATTGCTGGAGAATTTCAAGAGGATGAAAATCTTGCTTTATTGGCTGAACATTTTGTGGAAAATGATCCATCATCGATATCTGAAGCAAAAACGTCGAATTGATTGGCCAGAATGGAAAAAGGCGATCGATAGTGAGTATCAGTCTTTAATCGACAACAAAACTTGGACTGTTTGCGATTTACCAAAAGATAGAAGTGCCATAACAAACAAATGGGTTTTTAAATTGAAAATAAAAGCTGATTCTCAACTGATAAGTACAAAGCAAGATTGGTAGCACGTGGTTTTACCCAAAAGCTAGGATTCGATTATGATGAGACATATGCGCCAGTGGCAAAATTAGTTTCATTGAAAATTTTGCTATCAATTGCCAATCGTTATGATATGCATATTCATCAGATGGACGTTAAGTGCACATTTTTGAACGGTGATTTGAACGAAGACATTTATATGCGACTTCCAGAGGATTTTGGTCAAAGTGATAAAGTGTGTAAATTAAACAAAGCACTTTATGGACTGAAACAAACATCGCGTGCATGGAACGAGAAGTTCAATTATTTCATCATTCGAATTGGATTCAAGCGCTGCCAATCAGATCAATGTTTGTATGTGAAGGAGCAAAATGGAATCATATGTTATGTGCTACTGTACGTCGATGATACATTCATATTTTGCCGAGATATCAAAATGATTGGAGTTGTGAAGAAATTTCTATCAAATTAATTTGATATGACTGATGTTGGTAAAGCGAGCTCATTTTTGGGAATGCAGATTGACCAAAACATCGAAAAGGGCATCATTACGGTGTTTCAGTCAAGCTTGGAATGCAAAATTGTAAACCTAAATCGACACCAATGGAAAAGGGTTTACATGTTGATGTGGGTCAAAATGGAAAATGTTCGAATCATCGATATCGTGAATCCCGGAAAACAATTTACAATTTTAGTAATGTAAATTAACCGATGAGGGACTGAGGTACCGAGTAGTTTTTGGTCGGGCAATCATTTCCTCAAGTACACTAAAATAACCACGATTTGTCAGACCTTGGGCTATGCTTGTTAACCGAGAAAATACCGATCAGTTATTTTGCAGTTTTCTGTTAGTCAAATGTAAGGCAAAAGTTAGACTCTGTGTGGTACTAGTTAACTGAACATTGACCGACCGGTTATTTTGTGGTTTTGTGTCAGTCAGGTGTTAGGCAGAAGTCGGATGTAACAAGTTACTTGTTGTCTCAACGAAAACCCATCGGTTGGTTAATAGTTTTTTCCCCAATAAATGTTAGACATAATTCCGACCCTATGCGGTGCCTGTTAACTGAATGAAAACTAGTCGGTTATTTTATAGTTTATTTATTATCAAATGTTAGGCATAATTTAGATTTTAGTCGTTGTTAACTGGTAAAGACTGGCCAGTGACTCCTTTCTGATAATTTCTAGAGAATTTGGGAAACATTTCATATTTTACTGTAAATACATTTTTTCGGTCATTATAAGATTTCATCTTTGGGAATTTATTTTTCACATAAAGTTTATCATGGAAAAATTACTCCCAATTTTATTATGTTTCACACAAAACTACTCCTAACTTTTATTCTTAGTATGCCAGAATAAAATTTATTTACAGTAAAATATAATAAAATTGTTCCCCAAGTCCCTGGAAATTACCAGAATAGTGCCACTGGCCGAACTTCATCCAGTTAACAAACATCGACCAAAATTTAAATTATGCTTACATTGTACAATTTCAAGCCCAATTAAATCAAAAATCATTTTTAATTTCATTCCTTAGCTCTTTGAATGTAATGATAAGAAAATTATTTTCTGATATAATGTTTTAATAAAGTTTATTTTATTTGTTTTAATTTATTTGTAGAACGGAAACTCGCTCTTTTTAAAAATTCTTGAACACTCTGCTTTTGACGTTGTCCATTGTGACAATATTGTCATTATTTTAATAATTAAATATATTCTTGAATAGTTCCAAAATATTGGAATGTAAAAAACAAGAAAGTGATATGTTGAAATATTACAGCAAAGATTTTTAATTTTACAATCGTAATATAATATTTACCTTTAGCAAACAACGTTTAGCCCAGGAATATTTAATTCACAAAAATCAAGTATATTACAAAATTGACCGATCAATCATAACCACCACCACGTGTTTTTGAGAGGTACGTATATTCTGGTGAAGGAGGAATTAATCAACAGCACAATAAGTTGACCGATCAATCATGACCACCACCACGTGTTTTTGAGAGGTACGTATATTCTGGTGAAGGAGGAATTAATCAACAACACAATAAAAATTAAAAAACTCAAAAAAAATTTAGAAAAATAGTTGAAATTTTAATTATATAAAATTCTACTTTAAAAATAAAGCGGCGCTGCAGTCGAAAATTACTGATAATAAAGTTTAGCCTTTGGATTATTAAGAAAAATCTAAAAAAAAGTTGATTTTTGTGTCACACACTTAAACTGACCATCAATAAACATCATGTATTAAAATTTAGGTTTGTTCTATTTTAGCAGAATACGCGTATTATATGCAAAACGAATTGAAATATAAATATGGGATTCCCCTCAATAATACATGTACGTACAAAATACTTTAAATTTAAAATTAGTATGCATCGCGAGAACAAAACTGAAGTTAGAAAATAATTCAGTGACAAATTATATTGTACCACACAAAATAGATAAAAATATGTATCATTACATCATTACAAATTTTCACTAATTTTAATACGCACCACCGCAAATTAAATAATAGGTTTTTATTTAAATTAAAACATGCAAGTTAAAAATAAGTACTTATTTACAAAAAATCTTATTTACAGAAAATTTAAGCAACACAAAATTAATTTTGTATATAACAAACACTGACGAATTTAATAATATATAACACTACAATTATACGTATACACCTATCGCACTGCATCTAGTTTGTAAACTGCTAGAGTGCTAGGACGCTCCCGATTTTACATGCTTCACCAACGTTTAGAGTTTGTTTCATGTTCGTCACATTCGACTATGTTCGGACAATTTTTTTATTTTGTAACGTAACCAAACAACCGACGAAAAAATAATATTGCACTGTAAATGGTTTCTTGGTTTTTAAATTTATTTTATGTTTTGTTTTAGATCAGAGCAGCACTGCAATACAGTATTTTTAGCGTTATAATTTGGTTTTTTTACAACGTACATTTAACCGTCATGAAACTGTCAATTCGTTTGTGGTTCATTTTTGTTTGTCGGGAATTGATTGGGTGTTTAATTTATGCACATGTGACTACCAGACCAGATTTGTGTGCCTCAACGGGATATTTTAGCCGTTTTCAAAATTGTTTCAGCGAAACTCATTTCAATTACGCGAAACGGATTTTGAGTTACATTCGTGGCACCATTGACTTGAAAATGGTTTATAAGAAAGACGTCGAAGCAAAGACATTGGTTGGTCACAGTGATTCAGATTGGGCAGGTGACAAAAATGTTTCGAACTCCACATCTGGATATGTGTTCAAGTTATTTGGAAACACAGTCAGTTGGTCATCACGCAAGCAGCCAACTGTTAATAAATCGTCGACTGAAGCTGAGTACATTGCGCTCTTTGAAGCTGTTAGTGAGGGCGGATGGATAAAGAAATTATTGGTTGAACTGAAGATCAATTACAATGAACCGATTTCAATACATGTAGATAATACATCGTGCATCAAAATTGCTGAGGAGCCACGTGAATACAAATGAATGAAATATTTGGATGTAAAATACATGTTCACACGAGATTATGTTCAAGCAAAGAAATATGAAATGGTTCAAACATCGTCCGAAGACCAAGTGGCAGACATTATGACAAAGGCACTTGGAAAACCCTTGTTTATCAAGCATCGTAAAGATTTAAATTTAGTTTAAAGCGTTTGAAATATTTATGTTTTTCACGTTCGTTTTTTTTATATACTTCTATTAAATTAAGAGGCGGTCTTAGAATATTAATTTAAACGAGGACTCGTTTTGGTTGAGTTGTTTCCTAACATAGAGCGCGTTGTATAAAACAAAAAAATGCTTTCTTGTGTTACTAAACGTTTTTTGTTTGTTTAGTTTTTTATTACTCTCTCTGTGAATGCTAACCTTTGAGCATCTGAATAAAAGTATTTCAATTATTATAAAATATAAATTCTAATTACGTAATCCAATTTTAAATCTCTGAAGTTTAACTAATACATACTCATGATAAAATAGCTAGAACAATTGTAGCACATACTTCACGCTCGTCGGCACTCAAGCGTTAAATGTGTCTTAAATTTGTCTTGTATTTTGTTTCAGTAATTTTAGAATAAAGTTAGGACAAACTTCCCAAATATCTAACTAACAGTATATAGGGGAGACCTAGGCAAAATTTTTGTGATAGAAGGCTAATCAGTTCAGTTGTCATTTACCGCCAAGAACAAAAGCTTCTTTGTTTCCGCATAGAACTTGTATAGGTAATAATCTTATCGTAAAAAAGGCTAAGTAGAAATTATTACAGGATTCGAATAAACTGTATACCCCTATAAATACACAAACATAACTTTTTGTAAATTCTTTTCACTAATTATTGTTTAATTAAAACTAAAACCATGTAAGAGATTAAAATAAGTTGATAAAATTAATTGAAATCCTCGTTTCACGTTCAAACCACACATAAAAATAATTATTAATAAAAATAGCGTAACTTCACTATATAAATAATATAATGATGAATAATATATGATTCATTAATAAAAGCAAAATAAAAAAAACTATGTGTAGGTATCAACGTAAAATTAATTATTTATATAAAGTGAAATTCAAAAGCTGTTTAAAATTATTAATCACACGAAATTACAACAAATAAAAAAAAATTGTATCATAAATTCAACAATAATTAATTAATTCCCTTATTAACACGAGGGTTTTTGTTTTTGATGTCAAACCACAATGAACTCTACCTACCACCTACCAACCACCAGTGTTATGCCACCTACACGTTTTAAAGGTGTATGAGTGTTACATCCTTAAAACGTACATTCATTGTATGTATAAAATTAAAGTGCCAGGATATAATATTCATATTCGTAATGAGTACTTATATTTATAAATTATGAAAATTATTTTTTTTTGTTTTTTGGTGTATCCGTCCGCATTACGAGTACGTTCCTATCTGTGCCTACTTACCAACTCTATGTACATACATACATTCAACTTGTCACTTTACTACGAGGCTGTTTGGTGTATGTATGCTGTGGATAACACAAAATTTTCCCATATTTTTTTGTTGTTTTTGTTTTTTTTTGACATGGCCGTTTTTTCATATTTAAACGGAAGCCCCCCGCCCAAAGAAAAAAAAAATAAATAAATGGAAAAATTTATATTCTGACTTGTACAATAAAAAATGTTGTATTATTATTTATTTTTATTTCTAACCTTTCAACTCTTCAGTCTTTCACTGTGTGCAGAGTAGATTTTTTTTTTTTTTTTTTTTTGTATATGGCTCACATTATTGCTTAATTTATTATTTTAAACATAAATAATAAAATTTAAATAATGTGGTAAATAAAAATGATTTACTAACTTTTAACGCTTTTTATTTATTTGGCTTATTTATATTTATAATTTTTGAAAGGAATTAAGTGTTTTTGTTCACATGATATACATAAAGGGTATGGGATACTCAACCGACATTATTGAACAATATCCAAATAAAATATATTGTTGTATATAATGTTAATTGACATTTTGATATACAATTAAAATCATTTGACTTATGTGTCTGTGTATATATATATATAGATATAAAAAGTGTTTAATGTGGCAATTTTTCATTTCACCATTATCTGACAATTGATTGACAGACATTGATTTATAAGGATTTTACCATAATATAGAATTTTGTAATATAGACAGATTTAAAGAAAGCATATTAACAAATCTATAATGGGCCAGGCCAACAACAAAAAATAATTCTAGAATAATGATGATGAATATAGAAATAAATTCGTACAAAGTAATTGGTACTTGCTATTAGTCGAATGTTGTTGTCAAATAAAGTCATAAATTTCATACCTGAGAACATACAACTCGTATAAAGCCGGTCGTTCTTATAAAGAGATACACTAAAATTTTCTTTACCAAAATAAGACAAGGTAAAATAAAATTGGAGTGTATTTCAACATCGAGCTAAATAATTTTGAAAACGCAAATTCGGTAAATAAAAATTTGACTTATGACATCTACTTAAAATCACAAGACAAAAAGTAGTTACAAGTAGTTGAATTTTAAGAAAATACTTTTTTTAAAGACATTTTGTCAGTTTATTGACTTGTCTGTTAAACTACTTGAGTTGATGATACTGACGTTAACAGAAAATTTCAGCCGAAAAAAGGTCTGCATAATCATTCGCGTGAATTTTGTCCTGTACTGTCCTAAAAAAAAAAAAAAATAGGTTTTGATACGATACTAAAATAGGATACTTAATTCGGATAAACCGATTATAACATTGATTGATTATGTAATCCAACCATAATTAAGACAAAATTTGAGTTTTTGTATCAGATCGGCCAAATTTGCCTTGACATATCGAACCAGCATGCTAAGTGAATGTTACTAGGTCCTATCTAATAGAAAAACACGTTTGACTAGTCCAAATTTGGGTTTTATTTTTTTATTTTTTTATTTCGTATATAGTTGCAGCTATACAATTTTTACATTAACGAACACAAAAGTGCAAGATGCCATAGATTTGGAACACGCTACCACCTACGGGTGGACGGATTCAATAATAACGCTTTGACGGACAAAAAGCAATCTTAGCATATACAGATCTTTTGTGGGTAACAGAATAGCTGGAATTCAATCAGTTATGTAGCCAAGTAAATGGCATTAAGTAAAATCTAATTACAACCCCGCAAATGTAGCTTCACATGTAATGAACGCACGACACTTGCGAAACTATAAACTTTGGTGGGAAGGACGAAGTTGGTTAAAAAACTCAAATTAACCACCAGTGCTTGAAGCAACTGAAGAAGCAGCCAATGTCGCACTAAAAACAAAGTGTTTATTTATCAACGCACCTGCTCAACCAGAATTTATAGGTTTTTCCGATTTTCATCGGCTCTTAAAATCAGAAGAACTATAGCGTACTGCTTCAGTTTTATTACTATTATTAAAAAAACGAATACATCAAGTACCTGGAGAGATACCAAGTTTTCTAACAGTAGACGAATTAACCAGGTCACACAATGTAATCATAAAAACAATACAAGATTCGGAATTCTCCGCAGACATTAAACTCTCCAAAATAACGAATAAAGCCAAAAATACCAGCAAACTATCACCACGGAGGAAAATGGTGTGTTGAAGGTCGGCGGTAGATTACAACAAACTCAGCCTAAGTATGAACAAAAGCATCAACTGATTCTACCAAAAAATCATATTTACTCAAACCCCATCACACTCGAAGCACACCATATTGTATTACACGGAGGCATACAAAGAACCCTAGCACAATTACGTTCAAAATATAGGATTTTGACTGGTAAACGTCTAGTACGCACAACAATCCATAATTGTGTAAAATGTTTTCGATTCAGCAAACAACAACGCAACTCAGGAAGCAGGTAACCATAGAACAAGCTAGCATTTCATTCTGCCAGGTAGTTCCCACTTCAATAGATAGATTTCAGCAAATGAAGCACCAAAAGCCAACTACAGGATTGGTCAGCTTGTTCTAATAAAGGATAAACAACTTCCACCTACAAAATCGGCAATGAGAAGTATAACTGATGCCCATCCAGGGTTAGATGGTCTAACTAGAGTGGTATCAATAAAACGTCCAAAAAACACCACCTTCAAGAGACCTATTACAAAGGTACTAACAAGGTCGAAAAACTCATGGTATGCAGGTCTCGAATTGCCGCATTCACCAAGACGATCCATGCAACATTGCTGATATTACTAAATACGTCCAGTTTTTGCATTTCTAGGAGATTACCATACAACATCAAAACGTTGATGAACCAGGGATCTATTTTGAATTCATTGAGAAGTTCAACCTTACAAACAACGACTGAAACATAAAAGTGTATTATAATCTAACCATAACTATTATGTAGAACTCGCTGACAACTTCACAAACTCGAGTATCACGTAAATATCAAGAGAAAATACATGTGGACTAATAGAACCATCGTTCGAGCATTAAGGTGAATTTTGGAAGAAGCAAACGGGGCATTTTAACTTAGGAGGAAAAATATCCAATGAGTATTACAGGTGTTGGATGACAGAGCCGCGGTCCGTTATGAGCAGAAAATAGAAAAACTCAAACTGAACGGCGTTATTAAAGAATCAAACGTAAGTCATAGAAGAAGATGTTAACAATTGGCTGGTATTCAAGAATCAGTTAGAGGAGGGTTTTGAGAACAACAATGAAAAAATCAACTTTCTAGCTCTATCAATACATATAGGGGCGGCACTCGTTACCAATTAAAAATGCTGTAAATTCGTCAATTTTGAATTTTTTATTTCAAAACCTCAATATATCGTAAAACATCGGGGCTGTCCGAGAACGTTTCACATGATGCACGATTGTGGTCTGCTGATGTTTTATCCCATTCTCGGCGAAGAGCCATCTTCAAGGCGCCGACCGTCTCATATTGTTTAGTTAATAGTTCGGCCTCCAGAATGGCCCATATGGAACAAACCATTGGGTTTAAGTTCGGGGAATATGTTGGCCATTGTTGTGAAGAAAAAAGCTTGGATCTTTTTCTTGTAAAAACCGTTAAGTTTCACGGGCTTTATGGGATGGTGCCGAGTCTTGTTGAAACGTCCAAGGTGATGCTTTGTTAAAATCTTTTCACGGTAGATTTGTTGTTTTACCTTTACACTGATGCAGCGCTTGCTTTCACTGTTCTAAATTGTCTTTTGATTGGCACTCTTGCTCTTGCTAGGCGAACTTGTTTAATCTTGCACTTTTTGTATTTTGTAGGGGATTACGTTGAATTCTGACCTTCACCTTCCGAACGATTTCTGTCAATCTTGCTTTTTTGGATGTCCACCTCCATGTCGCTTTTTACCAGTATCATTGTAACGTGTAACGGGTTGATACACAAATATTTTGTTCACACGTAAATGTCGTAGCTCATTACCAATGGCTGATTGTGATTTTCCATGCTAAATACAAAGCAATAACACTGTTGCGTTTGAATTCCATTTCTATAACTTTTTTAACTGCGACGTAAAACGAATTATGCGTCCTTAGGCTATTGTAAGCAGCATAAGAGACTGACACTTGTCAAAAAATGATCGCGCGTCATTAGCTGTTTGGTTCCTAAAGCAGCTTGAACTTGGTAACACTTCGAGCGCCGAGTGTTAATGTTACGGATGGTTGCATAAAAAATAGATCTCATGACCAGAAATCTTCCACCTGAACTTGTAACGACATGACTTTCATTTCGCTACAAACTGGCTAATTTATTTGCTGGCGTATTTCTGTTACATACCTCATCCATGCATTCCAGACAGTAGAACATGTGTTATGATTTTTTTCTCTATGTGGCATGCAACAGGGCATCTGATAAAACTCGTAACCTGATTTTTTAACATCGAAGATGTTTTTGGGGTCCCATTATATAGAAAACTAGTTGACCCGGCGAAGCTCGTTTCGCCCCAAATTTCTTTGTTCCGAGCAAATAATTTTGTCCTTTACGAAAATTGATTTGGACGTGAGAAAAAATAAAACAACTCAACTCAATTCACAATAGAAGATTGAGTTGAGTGGTCATTCCATTCACTTTTTCATGGAATTCAACACTTAAGGCAGGTTTATAGTTGCGTTCGTTCGGTCGTTTTTTCGACCAATCATTTCTTTTTTCCACAAGAACAATATGATTGGTCGTAAAAAATTGTCAGAACGAACGAACGAACGCAACCATAAAGGCGGCATAATGTATTGAAAAGTGAATGAAATGTCAATTCAAACTCAGGGATCTATAGAAAATTTAGTCGTTTTTTGGATTTTTTCTCTCAGTGTGGAAATGGATTAAAGTCAGTTGGAAATCAAATAAATGGAATCAATACAAAGCATTGTGGTAAACAATATTTTTCCATTCATTGACCATGAGAAAAACACGGAAATTCCAGATTTAATTCGCACACTCCCAACGCTTGACCTTGCGATTTGCTAATCGTCATAGTGAACGCCAAACGATTGGGGAACTGAATGCGCTTGAAGTCAACAGTTGGAATCAGAGGAACTCTCGGAATTAGAACATCTTCTCCTTTGAATTTACCATTGATGATCGTCGCTTGAATCGCGTTGTTCATCAGTTTCCTCACAGCCAATCGCGTTCCGTTACACAATCTCGTATGGTTCAGATTAAGCAGCACGATTATCACAGATCCTACCTTTGATACTCAAGCGCATTCAAAACTCGGTCAAATAGTTGATTGTCTCGTCTTGATTGGTCACACAGTCAATGGATTTGTAACAATGCATTTCCCCAGCGATTTAGTTTTGAATCAAGTAATTCAGACTGTTCCTTGTTCTTCGCTGCCAAAGCCGCTCGTTTTCTGAGCCAATCATGCGATTCATAATTAATTTCAGAATCATCGCTCCACCAATACGTCCTGAGTCACTTTGTAAATCCTTCATCGTTCGATTGAACGCTTCCAATGATCGTTTATGTGCCATTGTGCATTCGTCCCAGATGATTACTTTGCATTCTTGCAATACCTTGGCCATCGCCGAGTTCTTGGCAATTATGAGCACACTGACTTGTCATTCGTGTGGATATTCATCGGCAACTTCAACGCAGAATGCGCCAAATGTGCCATCTCGAGCGAATTGTGGCCGATTGTGGCCAAAAGCAATTAAATCAGAAAGGTTTTACCTGTTCCACCGGGAGCATCGAGGAAGAATATTCCGCTGTTACCTTCGTCAACTGCCTTCATCAATGCGTCTAACACGTTTTTTTTTTGCTCTGCATTCAAAAGCGATCACACACTTGCTCTCGTTGCAATTTACGATTAAATGCATCGTGCATCAAACTAATTGGTGCTGGCATGCTCAATTTAGACAAATTGCTGCCGCACATAAGCACGCACATGTTTTTGATCATGATCAAAGCTTCGTTGCGTATCTCATCGTTCATTTTAGCTCATAATTCGATGTTACAGTGCGAACTCAATGCAAAATGTCATCCGCCATCTCGTCTTTGTATTTGTTTGTTCCACAATTCCGATGCGTTCTATGGATGACACGTCGCTATGATGATCATGAACAATGTACGAATTTGATTTGCTGACGCAGAAACAGTGGCATCGGTCATGAGTCCTAATGAAAGTTGTTTTCCAGCAAATTTAGACGTTCTCAAGCTTCTCAATAAGTGGCGCACAACAGCACACATTATATAGTAGGAAGCCATTCGAACGAAGTAGGACCACGAACATGGAACAAAAGCAAACGAAAGATAGAAGCATTCGTCTTGTGCAATTGATGCAAGCGCATCAGTCGAATACACATCGGCGTATCCTGTAACAAGTTGGCCTTTCTTTCGACGTTCAAACATTTTCGACGACTGGTTCCAAGTATAATAACGTACCTATGGTATTTCCCAGTAAAACAATGTTCGTGCGAACGGATCGCTTTGGCAAATTTTGAAGAAATTCGCGAGTGTTGTAGCTGATGATCATTCTGCTCATTGTACTCCGTGAAATAGACACGTTCTCTATTCTCAAAGTGCACCCACAAATGTTGAACAATGGGGTGACGTTCGTGTAGTGCAAATGAGAAAATAGGCCAAATCGCCTAATTGTAACATATTTAATGGACTTAATGGAGTTACAGTACTCAACATTGCAGTATGCTGCGAATGTTTTCGATAGAATCTTGAAATATGGAAAGATCCAGCGAATACCGACCACGACACATTTTCCTTTCACCATCAAAGTGACTGTTCTGCCACGATCTTCGGGTGAACGACGCCGATATAGTAGATAACCGTCGTTTTCACTAATTGTGTATGACTAATTGTGTATGGCAACAACGGACGCGGATCTTGTTTTGTGCATTTCCGGGCACGGACCGTGAATTGTGTTTGTTGCGGCTACCGCGAACAACTCTGGGTTGTCTCTTTCTGGATCTGATATTTCGACGCTGATGATTGAATCGATTTGATCTGGCCTGATTTTCTCAATTAACCATAGCAGAATACGTGCATGTGGTAATCCACGCTTCTACTACTCTACTGAGTACTTCGAACAACGTGGCTGTCCGAAAACCATCTGTTTAACGACGAGGTCCATTAGCGACCTGAGTTTTTGTTTAAAATCACGTGTGGTGATGCCGCGGGCTGCCAACATATGTCGCTGGGAGAATGGACAATTGACCGATGTTGGTTGCATCACCGTCTGAAGCGATGGCATCGCGCAGATGAATGTGCTGCTCGGATAGTAGTTTTGAAGCGGATGAAGTTTTGTTAAGGAATGCCTTCCTATTGCCCTAATGGGGGTCACGTCGACATTCCTATTTAGCAGATTTTGAAAGTAGGCTTTCCATACTGAGAGAACATCAGCCACGTTTGTTCTCAATTCTCCATTCCCGTCTTTTATGGCGTTCCGAACGTTTAGGAATAATAAAAGAATGCAATAGAAAAAATAGCAATTGGAATGGAATGAATAAAAGAACGTTTTATGTCAATTTGGAGACGTTCGGAATGTTTGGAATGAATAAAAGAAAACACGGAATATGTCATGTTCGGAACATCCGGAATATTTGGAATGACTAAAAAACACTAACTACAACCAACGTTGATTCACCAAGCAGTCTTGGAACGTTGATCACTCACTCGTAAAACAGAAAAAAACATGAAAAACGTAAAGTACCAAAAGTGAATTCAATTAGTGAACTTGTGAATATGTACTAAATGTATTTTATATAAAGATTGGGAAAATTGACGACCAGTCTTTTTAATTGAAACTCCTTAAATGAATTTCAAAGTATGCCAGAAATTCGTAACAGTAAATTGAAATCAATAAAATATGTAAATATGTACATATAGAAAATATTAGTTCGGTACAATTTGCATATAAATTTGATTCAAATATAATATGTGTAATTTAAATACAAAACATTATTCCCATTACTAAAAAAAAAAGTAAAAAGTAATGGGGTAATACACAAGTACATACAAGAAATAATAATAGATTTTCATGTACACAATTTTCGTAAAAATTTTTATAAAATTTTAAAAACATGGAACATTAAAAATAAAATTATATTCCAAAAATAATATTATTACGTACGTAATACGATTTTTTTTATTGTTGTTAACAAAATAAAGGGAAGAAAAATGATAAGAAAAATTTAAATCATAAAAATGTTTTTTTTTGCAAATCGTTACAAAAATAAATTTGTTATATAAATATAATGGTTTGGGATTTGTTAACATCCTAATAACGAATACAAGAAAATATTTTCGCAATACTGCAATGCCATCGCAAAATTCAACCAGTTTACTATAGCGTTGGCCGTTGATAGCGCAGGAGGAAAAGGAAAACACTAACAAATCATTAAATTTCCAATTTATAATGTTCATCCCAAATATCGAAATTTAACCGTTCCGTACATAATATTTCAAAATTTTGTTTTATATGTATTAGTTTTTCAGCTTCATCCAACGCAAATACAAAAAAAAAATCATAAAATAAACACACAACAATTCAAAACGAATCTACCATTTTCCAGGACCCAAAAATAAAATAGAATGGAATAGAATAAAACAAACACTTAAATTGAAAGCAACGGCAACGGGACGGGGGGACAAAACGGAATTTTCAATAGGAAAATACTCTGTATATATTCCTTTGTAAAGCTTTCTGTATTCTACAATGGAATTTAAACGTTGATGGAACAAATAAAAATTTCAACTCTATACTCGTACATGTACTACTAGCAGCGTACGAGAGTATATCCATATAAACACAATAGGATGAGATGGCTCGGGAAAAAAAAACAAAAACAGGAAAGGACGCAATGAAAAATAAATGTTGTAATTCTTGGGAAACTTAATTTTTCTCGGTCTCGAACAACATTAAAAAAGTCCATATATATCTAGCTATAGCTGCGCGTCTCTATTTAATCAAAGCCAAACCCGAACACAAAATATTATATCTCAACAATATTATAAACGACTTTTATATGCTTGTATACTCGTAAACAGTCCCGATATACAGTACACGAGTATTCGAGAAGGTGGTGGCTTTTTTATATGCTTTTTACAAACAAAACGTTATAAATGAAAATTCTTTATCGGCACATTCCATGAAAATGCCTGTTTATAGACTTACAACGAGATACAAAAAAAAATTCAATCGAAAAAATTAAATTGAACGATAACAAAGTAATAATACATAAATGAGAAATAAATGTAATAAATAAATTGTTATCTAAAATTGGAAATACCTCGTACTCGATACAGAATGTTAGGTGTTAAGCACAATGTAGCTTTATTCATGTACTCTCGTATACTTGGCAAGACCGGTTAAAAAAAAAGATTTTTTACCATTTAGCACGACGACGATACTCTTTCTGTTTAACTTTCATTAAATGACTTAACTATGGCATGATTAATGTTTTTTCAGCGGAAACCGAAAAAGCTGGAATCGAAATAGTTGGAAATATATGACACTACACTGAGAGAAATCGTATTCTAACAATAAGCAAAAAGAATTCTCAATTTCTTTAAATCAAAAGTGATAAAAATTCAATAAGAAAATACTTGAAAAAGCATTTACTGCTAAAATTATGATGAAATAGATCAAGTTTAGTAATTACACAATTTTATAAAATAAGATTATTATTTTTAACTTTATTAATTTATAAGTTACGAAATTTAAATAATTTATGCTACACTTATGTCTATTTCAATTAGTTGAAGAACTTTCTGCTTTAAATTATACTATCAACATTTTGATAAAATTGTGTAATATTTACTCTCAAGTTTAGTAAAAAATTTAGAATCAAATGGAGTTAATCAATTTCATGAAATATTATTTCTAAAAATTTTTAACATTTATTCTCAAGTTGACAACAATTTAATTCAGCTATGTTGTTGTTACCAAGTGCTAATTTTATTTGAAATTGCAAAAACATGATAATATTAAAATTGGTATAAAATAACTAATAATGGTTGTGTAAATCAATCACATTGCGGTACATATTTGTGGTACGATTTATGGTACATTCTACGTACATTATTGTGTTGCAAAAATTATTTAGAATGTGCAAGAGGAATTATGCATATAATAAATAAAATATAAAAAATATGTATGCAAAATTAGATAAAAATAAAACTAAAATCTGATCTGTAAAAGTTGGTGAAAAGTGCTATATGATTAAATCACTTGTATAATATACGTAATAGTGTTTCTTTGGATACTTGCACACACTTCCTCTGAAGCTAATAATTTTGTTAATGATTTAGAAAATTTTTCCAACAATATAAAGAGTGACCTGATTTCATGTATTGATGGACATTTGATTCAATTCAAAGATTAAATCAACACAATTATTACTAACATCAACAAGATGAACGAAGAAATTGAGCAGCTCAACGAAAGAATTGATATCCTTGAAATGGACAACAGATCATGTGATATTGTCGTTAACATGTTTATAACATTGGAAATGCTATAAAATTCGACTGTAATAAGCATCATTTTTCTGTTTTCCGCATCAAGTCGAAAGGCGATACGAAAACTTGTGCGCCATCGATCTTCATCAAGTTTGCGATGAAATCGTCGGCAATTGAGTTCTTCAACCAGTACAAACTAAAACGGGATTTATCACTTCATCACATTGGTCTTAATTCCTCATCACGAATTTACATCAATCGTGGGCTCATTTCAAATAATAATTAAGCAGCTATTTGAGGAGTCCAGAAAAGCGATAAAATCCGGCAAGATCTTCAAAACGTTCATCAAGTCTGGATTGGTATATTTTCAACCTACACAAACATCCGATCCAATTCTTCTACGAAGCGTCGAACAATTAACCTCGATTGATATTAGCGACCTTGTTATTAAACCTGCTATTCATCGTACATCTGTTATTCAACCTACTACTACTTCGATTGAACGAAAACTTACTAGATCAAAGTCATCATCTACGAAAAAAATTCATGGACTAGAATTTTTCCCAAATTTTCCATATAGTCTCATTATGACCTAAGCTATTAGAAAAACAACCGAAAGTATTGGTTACTAGTGGAAGAAATGGCGGATAGACGGATTATTGTTAAATTTCAATATTTCATATACCGAGTTCCTTTACTTCGGAGATCAATCAATTTACCATTTTAAAGATCACTTTTAATATTTTATTCCGCTGAGATATTTTATTTAGTGAAAAAATGGTACATAATGAACGAAAAATTTCCGCTGGTAATTACATAACAAAATTAATTCTCTTTAGTGATAGCGCTGCCACTTGAGGCGAGTAGCGCAATCTCTTATTTTCCGCAGTCAAAATTCCGCTATCTTATACACCATGTAAAAGAGGTGGTGGGATTTGTGTTTATCTTAAATCTTACATTTACTGTGTTTTAATCAAATATAATATTGCCGATCTCATATACCTTTTTTCGCCAATTTTTTTTTTAAAAGAGGGAACCAATGCACAGTAACCACAATGCGGACACTTGTTTCATTAAAAAGTTTAGCTAAGACAACAATTTTTGTGAGACATCTATACGTTTCATGAACAAAATTTTAAAAAGTTTAAATTTTTTTATCGATCTTTATTTTCGACGATTTGCACATGCTGGATGCACATGTTGAAGTATGCACATCCCAATATGCAATGCCGACGGAAATCCATTTACATTCGCGTTCTAAAACCACACTGCTTCTATGGAAAGAACCATGTCTATCACGCGGAAATTCGTACTCCCAGCCAAAGAAAAGTGTCACAAAAATTCCGGTGTCGGTGTGAATCCCAACTAAAAAGAGAAAAAAATCACGGAAACAAAAAGCACGTGTTTGTATATATTTTCCAATTGGAGTAAATAATAATTCTTATTCGAAATAAAACAAAATCCTAATATGCAATTCCGACGGAATTCCATTTACATTCGCGTTCTAAAACCACACTGCTTCTATGGAAAGAACCATGTGTATCACGCGGAAATTCGTACTCCCCGCCAAAGAAAAGTGTCACAAAAATTCCGGTGTCGGTGTGAATCCCAACTAAAAAGAGAAAAAAACCACAGAAACAAAAAGCACGCGCAATTGAACATCCCAACAAGCACAACCGATCTTGAAAAAAAAAATGCATTGAAAATTTACAACGTAAATGTATTTCGCGACGACGCCATTGTGAGACAGATTTCTATTACCTTTTTAGTCCAAATTTGTACATCGCGATCACCAAATAACTTAATAATTATTATTTTATACTTAAATTTAAAACTATTTACTTTAACAAATAGAAAAACATAATGAAACCCAACACTTTAAAGAAAAAAAATCTAATTATGGAGTGCAACCGTGCACGTCGACTTGTCAGAAGAAACTGAAAATAAAAGATACAATCGAAACTTATAAAACGAAAATAATATTACCGCGAAACAGAAAGAGAAAGAATTTTTTTATTGCCGAAAATCAATATTTTTTTGTCTTTGATATTTTATAGTACGGAATTTAGTACGACATTTGAGCAGTTTTTTCCACACAGTGGAAAAATTGCATACTGGGTTGTTTACGTTTTTATTCAAGTATATGCACATACTTCAACATGTGCATCCAGCATGTGCAAATCGTCGAAAATAAAGATCGATAAAAAAATTTAAACTTTTTAAAATTTTGTTCATGAAACGTATAGATGTCTCATAAAATTGTTGTCTTAGCTAAACTTTTTAATGAAAAAAGTGTCCGCATGGTGTGGTTACTGTGCATTGGTTCCCTCTTTTAAAAAAAAATTTGGCGAAAAAATGTATATGAGATCGGCAATATTATATTTGGTTTTAATATTGGAGCACTATCCGGCACCGAAGGGAAATCTTCTACTGAAACTGCTGCAGCCATTATTCACTGGTGTCGCTACTAATCAAAAATTAAATTGTATTTAACTTTATGCAGTCGAATGACAGTTCTACTTTTGTTTTTATGTTGCTTGAAAAAAACTTCGCAAACATTTTAAAACCCAAACAAATTGCGAAATAAGTAATAAATTAGATAAATTTAAGAAAAATATTTTATTAATATTTAGTTGTACACAGTAATAAATATAGTGAATAAGTTTTTAAGTTTAAAATTTGAGTGCTATGCCTGTGTGATACTTATAAAATATAATGGTTACTCCTCCAACGAAAGCCTCCCGAACGTCATTAATATTCAAAACACGGTTGCCCACAGTTGTAAACGAGCTAGATTTGATCTTGAATTTCATTAAATATCCTAATTTGTTTTGTGTTACTTTTGTAGAATGACGATGAAGATGAAAGACGACGAAGTAGATCGGTGACCAGTAGTACGAATAGTGTAATTGTTTCGGTACTGGAAGATAATGAAGAGTTGAAAGTTTGTTTGCAACAGTTCATGGACAATGTAAGTCGTGATGTTTGAAGATTGTTCGAAGATTTGTTTTATATATTCGTAGAATATCAACACAGATAATGCATTTCAAACTTAATCGTTACATTGAGCAATTCGGTTACTGGTCATCGTAAATATGTCAAAAATTTCCAAGTAATTGGTGCCTCATTGGAAGCATCGAGTAAAATTTATGGTTACCGGGCCGATATCGTACACAACGAAGTGATTTGAATGTCTGGTGGTTTATCTCGTAAGAATGTCGGCGGTAAAGGAAATGAGAATGAAGGGGCACCGAAAAGGATAGTTCAATTGCTGAGGGTAGTAATGATGTGCAGGATCCAAAAGCAAAGGCCACGGCTAAAGCAAAAAAGCGACGTCTACAAAGTTCAACCGTAATAAAATGTAAAGGAACGATAAACGGAAAACTGGATACGATACCTTTCTTGGATCCCGTATTTGCCGATTTAAAATCGAATTTAAGTGATATAAATAGTTCGAATCAAGCTTTTCTAAATACGCTGGAATCGAATAATTCGGAAATTATATTTGATTACGATAATCCATACTGGGATAATACACCAAATGAATTTATACTCAAAGAGGACAACCGTTGAATATGAGAAATTTTATTTTATGAATTACAAAAAGCTGTACGGGTTGTTTAGGACATAATTTACGGAATACAGTATTAGTTATAAGCCATGCAACATGAATAAGTACGTATTTGGCTAGAAACATCTAAGTGAGGAATCGCTCTATAACGATCTTTTTAATTTCAGAATGCTGCAATCAACCGCAGGTGATAGTAACATAAATATAGATGACAGCGATAGTGATAATGGATTTATGGGTGTGAAAATGTCGAAACAGTGTTGCGCCCATTCATGCTATAATTCGCAACTTAAAAACCGTATGATCTATTGTTTCGCATTTCCAAAGAATGAGGATTAGTAAGTTCCATTGAATTGTTTCGATCCTGTAGGTAGGTAGAGGATTTTAGTCCAATGTACTTTTCTAGCGCTCGGAAATGGGCAGTCAAGATCCGCCACGTAATCCGAGACCCAAGAAAGCACGTCCGAAATTCGTCCGAACCGGATGACGAACTCGAAGAGTGCCTTGAAGAAGATGACGATCCACCAAATGAAAAACTCACATGCTTCGATAAGTATTTTATAAAAGATGAAGATTCACAAATTTCGACCCAAGCCGAATATTTTCTGGATGAACAAGACGAAATTGATCAGTTTCCATGTCGTCTATGTGCAAATGAATTTTTCGGAGAGCAATACTATTTTTCCAGGAAGATGCTCACCTGATCGAACTAATAAATAGTGTTACCGTGATTCGCCATCCAGTCCGTCGATTACTTACCACAACAAATATGTATACCATGCCTAAAAAGTGTTCATCAATGCGCGAAATGAACGATTTCGGCGCGGTTCAGGAAGAACTAATGAACAGTTGAAATCGTGATTTTTAATTTAATAATTTTCTTATCAATATTCAAAATATTTTTGATTTGTAAACACAATTTATTAAAGTTTTCATTATTTGTCACGATTTTATTATGTATTTTAAATCCATATAAAAATTAAAAAATTAAATAAAAATAATTAAATTAAATTATGCAATTAAAATCTTATTTTTATAAAACGGTAATTTAATTGGTACTTTATATTTAACATGTTTTACCTCGACTGTAACGCCCAAGCAACCCTCGATCCGTAATTCATTACGGATCAATCGAGTTTGACACAGGGGGCATTGAATCATATTATTTTCCGTTATGCATATAACATCACTGTTCCGGGATGTTCATGTTGTTTGATACCGACGTAAAAGCGTATCCTCGCCAAATAAATCATTCATAACATTTTTATCGATTGATTCGTTGGTATTTCCTGTAATCGTGTCATCGAAATCACCGTCGATTAAATCAATTACATTATCATCTGTTTCTTCATCTTCACAATAATCATTGGTGCTATGTTTAATTTCCTTCAGTAGATCGTCTTGTATTTCTTGAATCGTTTGATTTCAAGCGTCTCTTGTGCTGCGCGTTCTCTCTTGTTGATCATCACTATCCAACAAATCGACAACCTGATATACTTCCTCGATTAAAATTACATCATCATCGTCATTAATTTTGGTCGCTTGTGGTCGGAATCTGGTGTAGTTTGCGGAACTTTATCGCCAAATCGTTTCAACGACAAGTCGCGAACTGTGTGATTAACATTATCATCTGGTTTGGTGACAGATGAATCAGAAAGATTTCTACCTATCCCAAAAAAAGGTTGAATTGCTGGGGATGATTTAGGAGAAGAATGTGAAATATCTTCACTAGTCGGCAAATCTGTAATACGAACTACATTGGTTAAGTTGCCACCCGGTCGATCAGAATAATTAGGATGTTTAGTTTTTGTACTAGGTTGGCCTTTTTAGGTTGCGCTAGCTTGATTTGTCGGGAAAAACTTTCGTATGTCTCGCACATTATTTGCTTTAACTTCGCGCTGTGATAAAGCGGGAGTTCGTTGTGGAGCTTTTCGAATAAATTTTGAGGTTCTTTAATTTTTTCAAAGGTTCCGCTGCACGAATCAACATGTGCTATCCACCAAGTATCGTGTGGCCCAGGAGCTCGATTATGAACCCGCTTAACATATCCATAAAATAGTTTACGATGCTGACAAATACCATTACAACGCCACATAGTGAGATTTGTAATTATTTACTTCATCATAGAATGTGTGAATTAGAATTAGTTCCCGCTGCTCGATTAATTCCCTGCATTATTTGTTTAAAATTTGGCGCATGTGACCATTTCCCTAAAATTCATGTTAATGGATTAAATATCGATTACTCCGATGCTGTTTGCAATCTGGGCTTAATTTTTGATAAAACCATGTGTTGGAAGTATCATATTGAAGCTGTCTGCCGCAGAGTTGTGTTATTATTGAGAATGTTGTGGTCTACTACTAGATTCTTAGACTCTAAAACAAGACTTCAAATTATAAATTCTTATGTACTTCCACATCTTTTATATGGTGACGTTGTTTTGTTTGAATTACAAAAAAAAAGGATTTCATTGAACTTCACTCTATATTTATCTCACTAATTCATTACTGGGCTGTTCCTTAGAGCAGTTTTACGAATTCAGCGTATGTTTGTACATATTTAAGTTTCTGAAATGTCAACAACATTGTTATATCCTCGACCAACTAACAACCTCATCTAATCGCCGCAATCAACTATTGGTGCCTGCTATTAACCGGTGTAGGCTTATGAATTCCTCGTTTTTTGTCAAGGGAGTATGCATATGGAGCTCCTTGAATTGTGTAATTAAAAATTCTATAACACCAGTTATGTTTCGTAAAAAGTATTTTTCATCATTGATTTAAAAATTTAAATTTTGTTAAAACCTGATGGAATAAGTTCGTAATAAAATAAATAAATAAATGATTCATCATTTATATAAATGTTATAAAATATTTTCTTCACTCACTAACTAGAACATAAAAGTGAATATTAATGTTAATCACTCAATAAAGCACAATTTAGATACTCCGAAACGAAAAATTATAGCAAATAAATAAACTACTTAGAACTATCCTAATTAGCCCTAATGTAAGATATCAAAAATAGAATTTGCCATTGGAGCTTAGTTCAACTCCTAATATTTTGGATTTGCTCAGCTTAAAAAGTAGATCGAGATACATAACTCATTCGATTTTTTGTAAAATCCTTATTTAAAAACTTAAATTTTAAATCAAATAATTATGCGATAGTATCTTTATATGTACCGACCAAACGGCATAGTGACGCTTTGGCGTTTGGATCGGGATGTACGGGTTTGAATCCACAATAGGGGGATTACGATCTGTATAATAACGATTTGCTGTTTATATACATGTGTAAAAAAAATTGGAATTGCTGCACCATTTTCGAAGGTTAAAACCTCCACGTTTCAACAATTTAATTAACTCGTTCTGCAGGATCAATATTTCGTCTAACGTATGTGCCCCAGTCAAGACATCATCGACATAAAAATCTCTTTTAAGATTTTTGCTACTTTGGGATATACAGTTTCTTCATCATGTGCCAGCTGATGTAAATTTCTTATAGCCAGGTATGGTGCTGAGGCAATGCCATACGTTACTGTTATTAATTTGCACTGCTGTAATGGCTTTTTTGGATCATCCCGCCTTACTATTGTTTGCAGATGCTGATGTTCTCCGGGGACCTTTATTTACCGATACATTGTCTAAATATCGGCAGTGAAGACTTATTTATACCTTCGCCATCTTAGCACGATTGAAAAAAGATCTTACTCTATGGTTGGCCCAATTAGTTGTGCATCATTAAGGTTGCTACCGCAAGAAGTTTTTATTTAAGCATTAAAAACCACTCGACGTTTAGTTGTTGCGCTTGTCTCCTTTTTTTCCTTGCTGAATCCTTTACTGGGACCATATTTTCTAAGCTCAGGTCCATAAAATTTTGGTGCAGGATTTTTTGGAATTTTTTCTCTATTTGAAGGAATCTTGCAATTGCTTGTTTTTTAGAGTCTCCTAGCTCTACGTTTTCCTTTAATAGAAGCTTCACTTCATAAGAGCTATTGGATAAACGTTTATAGTCCTATTGGTAAAGTTCTTCATATTTAGCTGGCTCAGTAGTTAAATATTTAGATGACTGAATTTGTTCGATTTCCTAAAACCGTTGTAGATCGTCATCTATCTTGAAATCATAGTTTGTGGCTGATGTTCATTGGAGACTGAGTTTAAAGCTCCAAACATAGTCCAACCCAATTTCGTACATTGAGCTGTGGGCTCCGTTTCATCCTTTATTATTTCTGGCATTAAAATATCAGAAATAAAATCCATTCCTAATAGAATATTTACGACTCCTGAAACATTAAACTTCGGATCGGCGCAAACTAAGTCGTCTACGTGTCTCACAGTTTCTGTGCTTAGAAACCCAATTAGCATTCTTTTTGTCAATTTGGGTAAAACATACGCATTGACATGAAGTTCAGAAGCGAATCGAGGTTTTATTCTTATACTTGTTTTCTTGGTTGATGTTTTTCTTTTGTCGCCGATTCCGGATATTTTCACGTTCACCCTCTGTTTGTTGAGTTTTAGCCTCTGAGTTGCCGATTCATCGATGTATATTGCTTGAGAACCGTTATCAATGAAAACTCTGCCAACGCTATCAATGAAAGTTTCACTAGCGCAGTTGCTAGAAGATCGAAAGTCGTGTTCGCTCGTTTTACACATTTCTGCTTTTATTGCAAACTCACGTCTCCATTTTGGATTCAGATTTTTAAAATTGATGCAATTTGTGATTAAATGATTTTCCATACAATATCTACAATACTCTTGAATTGTACAGTATAGAGAGTATAGAGAATTGTTCCTGGGGAAGTGTTTAACCTTGTTTATGTTATAGACAGCTTCTTCTGTCTTGGATTTAGCCTCTTTGTTCTCGATCATTTCTAATGACTGGAATCTAGGTTTCTAGGGATCCAAAGAAATTATCCAATGATGCCAACTTTTTTGGATATTCCAGTTTTTGCTCATATTCAGCAACAATTCCAATAATAGTGAATTCCATGATGTGACATCGACGTCTAGATTGGCGATGCATCGAAGAGTTTCTCTAGCTGTGTCAACTAGTTTCCTGACTGGGGCGGCTGCTGACTCTGTTTGACATGCTAGTATGTTTAGCAGTTTCTTCATGTTTGAAACAAGTATTCGTTTATTGTTGTAGAGTTGTTGCAATGTTCTCCATGCTGTCATATAGTTAAAGGAGTCCTGTGTGATGTTAAAGGAGTTTAGTAGACCAGCAGCTTGGTCTGTTACATGACTTTTTAAGTAATGCATTTTTGTTATGTTTGGTAGTTCTTTATTATTGTGCACTATACCTGGGTAAATATATCTCTAAATGCTACTCAATTTAGATAATCCCATATTGAACGTAGCGATCGCCATTTTTGGCAGTTTAATTTGTGGATCTAATTTTACCGCATCTCCTCCTAGTTGATGTAAGTTTTCCAGTTTGCCTTCTAACTGGTCTACCATGCAATCAGACAACATTTTCCAATCAGTATATTGCTCGATGTATATATCATTTTCTTGATTCTTATACGCAGCTTCTGTATGTGCTGCTGCTATATTCGACCATTTGCTTCTGATGTTCTGAAGCTTCTGCCGTAAGTATGATTTTGAATTTAGGTCGGTGTACCAATTTTTTTTAATTGCTTAGATTGTTCGCAATCAATCTAGCCCTCTGATGTTTTTCATTCCTATTAAATGCTGCAAATAATTTTTTATGTCTTGTTGATCCATTGTAACTCACTTTTCTGTTGAACTTACAATTTTAGTTATTACACCCTTATTTCCGATGATAACTAATTCCCCTAGTTCCTAATGTTATTTCACGCCTTAGATGTGCTACCGGGTAATTAAAAAAAATCATAATTAATAAAATATTTAAAAAAATCATAATTTAATAAAAATATTTTAAATTAAGTTTCCATAATTTGGGAGGATGTTACAGTTTGGGTGGAGGGTTGGGGATATTCTTAAAACAAAATTAAGCCATCATAAAAACCACTCCCTGTAAACTGGAAAAATAATCTAATCATGTTGTTTTTAAAATGTACTAGACTTTCGTTGAGTAATATAATTTAAATGTTTATAGTCAGGGGTAACCAATTGAATTTCGTAAGAGGCAGTAAACACCGAAACTGAACACATTATTACTGTAACGATAAATCGTAACAATCGTGGGGACGACCTGCCCCGGAGATGTCTCATGCATTACCGAAACTATAAATAGAAAATATTTAAAGCTTAATGTCTTTTAAATGATAAACATCTGAAGACTTTCCTGACATATCTGCTAGTTCACAAGTAACATTTCCCGTCATACGAATTACTTTAACTTTTATGTATTCTGGACCAAATTTAGCACTAAAATTATCAACCGCTTTGCTCTTAGAAAAATTACGAACGTACACTATTTGGTTAGGAATTAACTCTTTTATTCGATGTCTAAAATTCCGTAACGATTCTAGCTTTTGGCGAGCTTCAATCAGTTTCTTCGAAATTTTAGAGTAAGTTTCAGTCATTTCCTCCGGTTTATCTTCAACGGCTAATATGTTTCCTGTAAAATTGCTAGTTTCATCTAAAATTTGATGTATACGTGAAGTATGGAATGTTTTCTAAAAACAATGAAATGGGGAGTGAATTGGGTAGTTTAATGTTGCGAATTCCTAACAGCATGCGTCATAGCAGGTAGAAACAGATATCAAGTTCGATGATCCGATTTTATATTGAATGTAAGGCAGTTATAATCGTTCTGTTCACTCATTCGGGTGCATTAGCAGATGGCGAATATTTTGCCGTAAACATATGTTCAATGCCATATTTACTACACAATTCTTTCGTTTCGAGCGATTCAAATTGTTTTCCGTTGTCTGATACCATCACTTTTGGTGCACCAAACACAAGAAAGATGTGATCCTCCAAAAACCGAATCACTTGCTTCGCCGTCGCTTGCCTAACTGAATGAGTTAGAACAAATTTGGAAAAGTGGTCTACTACTATGAAGTTTGCTGTATTTCCGCGACCGGTTCTAGGGTAAGGCCCGAGGAAATCGAGATATATTCTCTCCCAAGGTCTTGAAGTTATAGGTAGAGAATATAATAGAGGGTGGATAGAATAATTGGATGCCTTATTAAGTTTGCATGGCTCACATGTACTTAAATAATTGTTTATATCGGTTCCCAAATGTGCTGCAGATGGGGGTTCATGCGCAGATTTAATTATTCCTAATCTGAAGTTAGTTGGTGCGATCAATTTCCAATTTGGATCATTTCAATCATTAGCTAGCAAGTAATCTTCTTTTTTCTGAGGATAAACGTTAATGTATACCCGATTTTCAATGGTTTTGGTACTTTGTACTCCTTTCGACTTTTCTAATTGATATATCAGTTCACAATATTCACTAGTATTGAACTCTGGAGAATCAAATTCAATATTTAACGGAGAGTCGGTTAAACTTAGCTCATCCATATAAATTCTGGGTAAGGAATCTGGGACTATGTTTTGAGTTCCTTTCCTATATTCTATCTGGAAATCATAACCTTGTAATGCAATACTCCACCGCGATAATCTTGAGCACCGAGTAGTTTCTAATGAAGCGACAATACCATCCTGTTATACCTAAAAAGCGCCTAAGTTGTTTAACAGTTTTTAGATTGGAATACTCTGCAATAGCCCTAACCTTATCTAGACTAAGTTTCAAGCCTTCCTCACCAATAACATAACCGAGGTATTCGATCTCTTTTAATAAAAACTTACTTTTTTCTATGTTGATTGTCAAACCAGTTCTTCTAAGGTGATCGGCTACCTCATTAAGAAATAGCATGTGCTCTTCAAAAGAACTGGTTGCGACAAGGAGATCGTCTAGGTTTACAAATACTAGCAGTTATGTAATTCGTGGGAAATAACTTTCGACATCAATCTAGACATAGTTTGGGGCGCATTGCAGAGCCCAAACGGCTTAACAACGAAATGGTATAGCGGTCGGCCTGTGATGGCAAATGCCGTCTTCTCTCTCAAACCCAGATCTAAAGCCACCAACCAAAAGGCGTCTCTTACATCTTAACTCGTAATAAACTTAGTTTTATCCATCCTGCTTAACAATCCATCTATTAGTGGCAGAGGAAATGCATTTTTCTTCGATAATGCATTAAGCTTCTGTGCATCCAGGCACATTCGAATTTTCCCGCTTGGCTTCTTCTATCGCCATTGGGAAGCTCCATGTGCTTTGGCTTTCTTCTATCACCCCCCCCCCCCCCCCCCCCACCCCAGCTCAAGCATGCGATCAATTTTTTGATACATTAGTTTTTGAACTAAGAGCATCACCAACGTCGATGGTGTGTGAAAGTAAGTGGGTTTTTCCTAAACCCATACTCTCTGAATCAGGGATTCGTTGGATCGTAAGTTGAAGCAACTGCAGTTGATCATCTGTTATTTACTGCATAAGTAAGCTTCCAATTTCTGGGAGGGAAGCTGGATCTAGATTCAGTTCAGAAATTACCCAGGGCTCAAATCCGAGTTTCTTCCAAAAGTCGCATCCTAAATAGAGAATTTGTTCCAAAGTTGGAATTATGAAAATTTTCCCGTCGAATTCCACATTTGCGTAAATGTAACCTTTTACTGCCTGTGAATGCTCACTCGCTGTCTTAATTAATGCATTAATATTGATGATTTTAAAATTATATTTGCAAACAAATGAAAGCGGTTCTTTTCCAAGTGCAGTAATTGTGGCTCAGCTGTCTAAAAGTTCTTTCATATGTTCGTCAGCAATAGTGACTTTAGCGTAACGTCGGTTATCACTATGAAAAGTGGCATAATTGTTAATGACCGTCCCTGCGATTTCAGAATACATTCGTTTTTTTGCCTTATAGTATTTTGATGTTCGCGATGGTTTATGTATTTTTGCGTGATTTGAAATAATAGCCGTATAACAAGGAACATTGAGACAGACTGACGAAATCGGACTAGCTTAGCGGGTTGAGTTTGGATTTTGGTTCTCCAATAGAGTTGTTGGCACAGACACATTTGTGTGTCTTTGTCTCGCAGTTGGTCTCGCTCCCGCAGCTGAATTTCCCGGGAAATCTTGCTCGGGGCTAACACTGGACTGGATTAAGAACACGTCCGACAGTTTGGTTTAGAATGATTATGAGGATATACAGCTATAATGCGGTTGACTCGACCTATTAGGATATGTATTACCCCAATGACAGTAATTGTTACAACTGGGTAAATTTGAATTCTTAAAGAGAAATATTGGTGGTGGCTCAGTTAACGGTGCAGTTGAGTGATGGTTATGGTTATTGATTTCATTTATAAAATAGGTTCTTATATATAAGACTGGAAGAGGCAATCATTCTAAGAACTCGGGATATTATTTGTCATAGTCTCCAATTGAGGTATTGGATAATTGACCTGAATCTGATTCAACCATGGTAGTGTAGTTCTCGTGACTGTTTTCGTATGGACAGGCGGTACAGTGGAAAACGATGTTCCGGGAATATAATTAATCGTTTTCCAAGCATCTTCCGTCGATATCTATACACGAACCAGCTCTGATACACTGTTAAAGAAACGTCCAGCAAGGTGTTTTATCAACACGTGGCTCATATTCTTTTGAAGAATATCGACAAGTTCACCATCAGAGATTGCTCGTTTTAGTGGTAGAGCAGTGGATAGTATATCGGAGTAGAAGTTATCAGTATCAAATATCAGTATCCGTCCTTCGGTCTTAAAATCTATGATTCTCGTAAATCAGACCAACTACAATTTAGGTGTCTTTCTATTGTTAACCAATAATGTTCTTGCACTGTACCTCCTAATAAGAAGACTATCTGATTGACGAATTGTTGATGTGTGATATTGTGCTTCTTTGCTAAATGTTCTACTTGGATGAGGAATTTCTCTATAGGCGTACAATTTACAGTACCACTAAATTTAATGTTCCATTTGTGAACTGAGGTAAACATCGAATTCCAATCTGTCGAGACATTTTCATTATTACTATTTCGGGTTTCCTAATGAATTCACGAATTTTAAATTATTCTGTAAACTATTTTGATGAACGGCGTACGTATGAGGGTAACTCCCGTAATAATTCGGCCGTGATTAAGGAATATAAAAATGATTTGCTGGAACGAAATTTTGTGTACCCTGTTGTGGCCTTAACATCATTGGAATTGCTACATGTGGAGCGTTTATCAGCATAGCTTGTGGTGGAATATTTTGTGGTTGATCGTTATAATTTTGAGTCTTGTGCAGGTTTGGTAAAAAAAAATCCGTATTCGACTTGACTTGACGTTAAGAGCTTTGTGGTGAAGGCGAGTTATTGGCATTTCCGTTATTTTCTGTACTGGAAGTAGTAGAACTATTATCGCCTTCCATGTGAATGATGCTATGAAAATTTGGTTTTTCTACATTGGTAAAATCAATTATCATTTGACTTGTTTCCGCAATGGATTCCTCGAGAGAAACTACTTTTGTTTTATAGTCATTGGAAGTTTTGAATAGACTGGCACAATTGTCAATAAGCCTTAAGGCGTCCTCAATATTCGATACCCTAGTTAAACGACCTCTGAAATGAATCAGTCTTGAAATAAAAATATTTATGACATCTTCGTCAACAACATTATTGTTAGGATATTTTGGAGTTGATTCGTGAACTTGGGCGCCACCTGTTACAGTTGGGGTGTAGGATTGGGGATATTCTTAAAACAAAATTAAGCCATCATAAAAACCACTCCCTGTAAACTGGAAAAATAATCTAATCATGTTGTTTTTAAAATGTAGTAGACTTTCGTTGAGTAATATACATAATTTAAATGTTTATAGTCAGGGCACAGGGGTAACCAATTGAATTTCGTAAGATGCAGTAAACACCGAAACTGAACACATTATCACTGTAACGATAAATCGTAACGACCTATTTAAATTTGGAAGATTGGCAGATTCCGTAGAAGCATTTTTTGCTATGATGTTGAAAAGAATAGCATTTACGAAAGCCAACCAAGAATTATAAGATTCTAATAAATTTAGAGATTAAATTTTCCACAAGGGATTGTTTTAAATTTAACTAGGAATGAGGATTTTATTTAAACAAAACCGTTTTTACCAAAATTCTGCTAAATTTTATTTTTCGCTTTAGAAATCAAGTTCGGTATACATAATTAAGATTTACACGCACTTTAATTAATGGTAAAAGAAAGTCGGGCGTTGGCCAGTACAAATAATTGATTGAATCCTCATATTACAACCAAATTTAGCGCTAATCAATCCAGCCACGTGCTTTATGAGTTATAAATATATATATATATATATATGTACTCGTATGTACTGACAGAAAATAGCAACATCCAAGTATCACAGATTACAGACAGCTCACAAAATTTATTATTATGTATTTTGCAATACATGAATTTTCCAGTACAGCATCTTTTAAATGTCAATTTTCAACATCAAATCAAGAATTAAACGTCGAATATGTTAGAAAAATCGCACGATATTATTCAGGAATAGTGCAACAACGCTGTATATATGTATAAGGAATACTCGTGCCAGTGAAAAGACGTTACAAATTTATGGTATGTTCATACGTACGATATGTACACGATACAATGTAAATAAGAATAATCGTTGACAATCCTTTTAGCGACATTTTGACATTCGTTTATTATTTTCAATTTTGTTTTGTGTTTGTCGCTGCATCGTGTACGGTGTGCTCTCGTATTGTATTCCAGATTGTGAATTTGTTGCTACATATTCTTCAATAAAAATTTTTGTTTTTTCTTTTTTTTGCTCTGGAATTGTTATTATTTTATTTTCTTGATTACAATACTGAAAAATAATCTGCTTCGTTATTGTTTTGTGTAAGAAAATTTGATTTTTATGGTTCACAAATTTACATATTTTTGTGTTTTCTCCAGTTTTTTTTTTCGTTTTGTTCATTATTTTCATTTACAATTAAATTAACATTTTTAGTGAAACAAACAGTATGTATGTATGTACAGTACATATTTGCTCCTTGTTCAAGCTCCTTATGCTTTTGCATGTTTATGTGACTACGTAACAAAAACGTTATAAGCTCTAGCAAATAATTTATAATAAATTGAAATAATATATTACGAGTAAGTAAATTTGTATGGTTGTGATTTGCTTTTGTGGTTTACCATTATTTGATTTGTGTAATTTCATTTAAAATTGTTCTTTAAAAATTTGTAAATTTTTCGCTTTTGTGACAAAACTTGTTGCATTTTTTAAACTCAAACTTCGTTTGTACCAAAGTTGATAAGTATAAAATTCAGAATAAAACAAATTATAATAAACAGTTTAATGCATCACTGTGTCAGTTAAAACAAATCGGTGCTCTTGTGTTCAACGAACTCGGACTCCGGCTAATGCAGCGCCACACGATGCAGGCTCAATGGATTCTGGGGTGAGCCAGTGCACCTAGAATACTACAGGCCACACTGCTTTAAAAATTTTGCTATTATACTGTTTATATTGGAGGTTGAACCCAGGTCGAGTCAATTTGTAGTTATCTTTAGGTTAACCTTGAAGTTAACTTCTAGTGTTTATATTGGAGAGTTATCTTGAGGTTGAGTCGAAACCAGGTTATAAATGTCAAAATCATCCAAATTTTTTTCTTTCAAAAAATCATTCTAACTTTTTCTTTCGAACTTTCGAAAAATAAAAAATCACAAAAATATGCTGCGTAATTTAGACACTGACGCGCTCGTACAAGAAAAATATGAAAAATCGCCATTTTTATTTTTTTACTTTACTGATTATTTTTTGTTGTTATTTTTCGACTCGACTCTGGGCGTTTATATTAATCAGAGTTAACTCGACCTAAGAAATTTTTTGGATTGAGTCGAGTTAACTTTTGGTGTTTATGTTGAAGGTTCAACCCAGGTTGAACCTAGGTTCAACCTCCAATATAAACAATATATATATGACGTCAATTTATGTCGACAGTTCTCTCTTTGGTTATTATAGGCAGCACTAAAATTAAAAAGATTGTTTTGATTTTTTTTGTGTTTGCTGTCATATTGATAAGAACAAAATTGTAAACAAACAATAAGAAAAATATTTTAATAATATGTTTTAAAATTCAATAAAAAGCTATTGGTAAAAGTAATAATTCATAATATTATTATAAAATGATGCATTCAAAGTTGTGTTAAATATAAAAGACGTACAAAATGTGTACACATTTCGTATTATTTACGAGAAGACATAACCTTACTTTTAGCACTCGTATAAAAAATGTTTTTTTTTTGTGTTTGTTTTCGTTTTTTCTTTTTATGAACATGACTGCCGTCTACAGTTCAAAGAATAAATTGTAGACATAAATTTAATGACATAGCAAGCAGTGTGGTCTGTAGTATTCTAGGTGCACTGGGTGAGCCAACCATTGCGAAACTCATTTATACCAAGCACAAGTATTTGTTGATCACCGACTAGACAAATGGATCCCGCTACTCAGCAGGAGAACGAAAATGCTAAACGCGGGGGGATGGTATAGTTATGTTTAGGCAGTGTTGGCATAACGTTATTGTAACGGAACGCAATAACGGACAACCCAAAATATTTCCAGTAACGTTATTAGTACCGGTATACAAAATAATAAAATTGAAAATAACGTTATTTGTAACGTAACGATAAATTTATTTTCCGTTATTTTGTTACAATTAAGGTATAAAAAACCAACATTGAGTATATTTTAGTTTTCAGTATGGACGTTGTGTTTGAACCGTTTGGTCTAAAATATCGTTCACGACATTCTGTTTATGCCTTCATTTGATGTTGTTCTGTTTATGCCTTCGTTTGATATCCCCTTTCTAAGGTTGATAGGTATCACCCACCTATGCTTATTGATTTAATAAGCCTTGTTCATAAAAATTTATCACAAATAAGCTTTCAATCTATCAATGTAAGACAACTTAACTATGACCATATTAGAAGTCAACTAGCTGGTATTGATTGGAACCACGAATTCATTAACGCCAATATGGATGTTAATAGTGTGACCAATATACTTTATTCAAAGTTGAATAATTTTTTAAAACCGAAGCTACTTAAGAATAACCCCTCATCTAAATTCCCCATCTGGTACTCAAATAAACTGAGATACCTAATTACTCGAAAACATAAGTTTCATAAACTGTATAAGTTATATAGGAACGAGCATGATTATAAGATTTTTTCCCAGTTTCGTAGGCAGGTTAAATCTGAAATTCGAACCTGCTATAATAATTATTTAAGAAGTATTGAGCAACAGCTTAAGGATAATCCTAAATTACTTTGGAGCTTTTCTCATTCTCTAACATCCAGAACGGGTTTTCCTGCCACTATGAAATATGGGACCATAGTTTCCCATAATAGCGATGTTATTTGTAACCTCTTTGCTAAATATTTTGATTCGGTATATACGCCTAATAGTATCTCAGGTAGTATTTCATCAGTGATAAATACAAATCTAGATTATTATAGTAAGGTTCTGTTCTTAATTCGCTTGACACTTGTAAAGGCCCTGGCCCAGATCAAATTCCAAATTATTTTATTTTTCACTTGAAGGAGCAATTAGCGTTACCATTGTCAATAATATCGTTAAATTCTGGAGTTTTTCCGACCACATGGAAATCGGCATTTCTCATTCCCGTATTCAAAAAAGGTGACAAAAGCGACATTGTAAATTATAGGCCGATATCAATTCTAAATGCGTTTAGCAAAATATTTGAAAAGTTAGTCCATAAAATTATTTTCAATTTAGTTAGTAACAGGATAACAAATGTACAACACGGATTTTTTGCAAAGCGATCGGTACTAACTAACCTATTAGAATTTTCAAATTACATTTTCAGCAAAGTTGACATGGGTCTTCAAGTTGATTGTATTTACACTGATTTTGAGAAAGCTTTTGACTCTGTGTCGCATGACATTTTAATTGATAAATGTTATAAAATTGGATTGTCGTCACAAATATGTAAGTGGTTATCTTCCTATCTACGAAATAGAATTTTGAGTGTTAAATTTAATGGTTCTTTTTCTGTGCCATTTTCACCTACTTCCGGCGTTCCACATGGATCAACTTTAGGACCATTGCTATTTATAATTTTCATTAATGATATTTCTAATTTGTTACAGTGCCCTCACCTATTTTATGCTGATGATTTAAAAATTTATAAACTAATTACTAGCCACTCCGATGCTTTTTTATTGCAATCTGATGTTTATAAACTGCACTCATGGTGTATAGTAAATGAACTTAATTTAAACATAAAGAAATGCAATGTTATTTCCTTTACGAAAAAAATGTCTCCTTTGCAGTATTCTAATGATATATCTGACACAATATTATGTAGGGTAAATCAGATTAACGACTTAGGTGTTATCTTTGATTCTAAATTATCTTTCGATACGCATATTGACAAGTTATGCTGCAAAGCAAATAAAATACTTGGTTTTATTTTTCGTAGAGGAAAGGAATTTCGTGACCCTAATCTACTTATAAGTCTCTTTAACTGTTTGGTAAGAAGCTTACTTGAATACGCATCACAAATCTGGAATCCTTTCTATGACAAACACTCAGACCAAATTGAGCGCATACAAAGAAAATTTACTCGTTACCTAGTTTATAAGTCTATGCCGCACGTTGGGCACATTTCCTATGGTATAAGATTGAAGATTTTCAATTTGTTAACCTTGGATAATAGAAGATTAATTCTAGATGAAATGTTACTATATAAAATCGTAAATTTTAAAATTGAAACAACTGTTTTATCCGGAGATTATGTTCTATATCCCTGCCTATAATACTCGTAGTAACCAACTTTTCCTGCCTAGAAGATCTAGAACTAATTTAGGTCTAGCTAATCTTATAACCAGATTGCAGCTATTTCACAATGAGTTCTTCAGTTCTTTGGATTTGTTCTTACTGTCACTTCGTCAATACAGATTGCATCTCCGCGGCATGTCGATTTGAATTAGTGCCTTATTTTACAGTTAGTTTAAGTAACTCAATGTTTAATTGCTGGGTACCTTGAAGTTTCCGCTAGTTTTTGTTTCCTAAGTTGATACTTCAGTCTGTTTTTTTTGTTTTTTTGTATTTTGCTAGTAAATATTTTATTTTTTATATTTTTGAATATTTCTGCTATGTATAAAAATATATTAAAACTTGTTTTTTTTCTGTAATATTGTGGGACACATAAATGGATTTTTTTTCTGTGTGTTTCCCTATGATAGAATAAATAAATAAATAAATATAATAAATAAATGTTAGAACTTGATTTTAGAACAAAAATTTGACATTACTCAAATACATGACATAACCACTAAAACGTCTAGCAGTGTATAGTAATAAATAAATTAATAATTGGTTCGATTCGTCGCCAATGTTTTCTTTTTTCACTTTGATCTAATATTGATTTTTATTTTTTTTGTGATATTTGTTTAATTTTAAAATAACCTCACATTGAAATTTGTGAATAATGAATTTTTATATATTTACTTTATAAATAATAAATAACCTGAGACTGAATTAAAACATTATTTGAATGAAACTTTAACTTTTTGGATTAGAATTTTACAATCATTAAACTTGCAATTCTCCAAGAATTAAGTTCTATATAGTGTCGCAGCAGATTGAGCGAGTATAATCTCAATTATTCCAAGCAACGATCTATTTATATTTTTATGTAAACTTCAAATTCCACTCGATCCTTTGTACCAAAAAATAACGTTATAACGGAACGAAATTAATTGATTTTTAAGTTACGTACCAGTAACCATAACCATAACGAAATTTGATTTACAAATATAACGAAATTAATAACGTTACATTTTTTTTCCGGTATGCCAACACTGGTTTTAGGTATTTGATAAACTTTATTTTTTTAAACTTGGGAATTATTCCAAGTCTTTGTTTATTTAAATTTCTAAGATATAACAAATTTATTAAAGGTTTACGTTTTGCTTATTTGAGAGCTGACACTGAATTGAATTTAAAATATAAGTTACTTATTTTACTTTACGTTAACCCTTAGCCACTGTTATGATTTTTGTTACACAGACACTTAACTTGCGCCTTAACTTGCGCTAGTATAAATTCTATGTAATTATAGAAAATTCAACTAACTGTTTTCGTTTAATTCATTAATTGCAAATAAGAATTGATATAATATCAGATAACATTCATTTACATACTATTAAAAAATTATAAAATATTTATATAAAGTAAACTGAAAAAATAACTTTAATTCATATAAAAATTATTCTTGAAACTACTACAATTTGCTTACATGTATTACAAATAATTTTTACATGTTCCCTGCAAGCATTTCTTTTGCAATTACCACAGACTTGGAAAATTTGTCGTTTTGTATTACAAAGATGACATTGTGCACGTTTCGATTTCTTGCAAGCTGGGTCTATTGACGACGATGACTTTGAATTTCTACTATGTGTTTGAACTTGCGATGTAGCTCTTCTGTTCAACTGAGCTTTTACCAAACTTTCGCTAATTCGTTGAAGAAAATTATTTCTTCTATCTTTCTTTTTAATTTCCTAATTACGATATAGTTTGGTAAATGCGATATATGATGCAAGTCCACAAACGTCTAGCAAGTTCATGGAAAATATATTTGGCCATCTGTTACTACGACGTTTACATTAATAATTTCCCACTATTTGATCCATCAAATCTGTTCCACCTTTTGTCGAGTTGTAGAATAATATTATGTCCGGCTTGTTATCATTTTCCGAAACAACTACTTTATTATGAAACATGCTGGAAAGCAAAATGACCAATTTTCCTACCCGTGGTGTATATTATACTATGGTAAAAATTTTTGTGAACCAGGAAATTCTTTGGGATATAGGGCTTATTTTTACGCAATGTACCAACAGTTGTAAGACCACTATTTTTTAATTTTAGTGCTGGTTGCATCGACGTATAAAAATTGTCGCATGTTACATTTCGATTGGTCCCAAAATAAGGAGCACATAGGGAGCATATATTTGTGGAGCACATATTTGTGTATTTGACAATATTCGCTAAAATTTGTTCGTTCATATACAATCTAAAAGCATCAATCGCATCTTCAACTGTTATGCCCGGAGGTAATACTACCTACTGCTATTATTAATCTACTGCTTAATCTACTGCTCATTTTATTATGTTATGTACGGGTAAACGTCCAGTTAACTGTGGCTCACAAAACCATTCGGTTTTATCTTTGGATGGCGGATGTTTTTCAGTTAAATTTGGCAACTCTGCTGGCTCATTTAATTGATCGTCATATAGTCGATTACATCATCAACATCCAAATTTTGGCTTGTATGGTCTTCTTCGTTTATCAGGTTGTCGTCATTTGTGCAATCTAAATCGTCATTATTATCTACTTGGTCGTCAATATTCACATTCCCAGTTTCATCATTACTGGATTCATTGAGAGCCAGAATAATTTCCTCATATGTCAGATATCATCATAAATTAAATAATACTTACGAGGACACTAATCTCCTTATTCTATAAAAATAACGGTTGTTTTCAATAAATTTGCACTCATAAAAACTTTTTTGAAGAAAAAGTAAACTAAATATTTTATATTTTACGATGTAACACCTAAAATAAATTCAAAAAACTGTTTTTTGATGAAAAAACAAAAAAATATTCTACGAAATAGAGAAATTATTACATACATTACATTATTATTACATTATTATTATATTATTACATTATTAAATACATTATTATCATCGTTATATAACAAAAAAAATATAGTGAACCATGGCTGGTTTTATTTGAATCATAATTAAGAATGTTCAATACAGGACTACTAAAAATGTTCGGGTAATATAATTAAGAATAAAAGATATACAGATGTAATTATATTCGAAATAGCCGCAGCGGCGCATAAAAGTGGTTAAGGGTTAAATATTTCACAAAAAATGAATTTAAGGCTGCGTACCAATCCAAGGTTAAATCGTTTATTACAGTAAAAATCAATTTTAGCATAGATTTTTCGATCAGTTTGCGATAGAGTTTTTGAAAAATAAATGAATTTACCGAAAAATTTACTTAAAATTGACTTTTACCCTTGGATTGGTACGAAGAATATGTATACATTTTCCATAGGTTTGCATTTGTTTAGAAAATAATTCAATTTAAATCATTATTTCCATCATATTCCACCGTGAAAATTCAATTTTCAAATTTGGTATGTGGAATCTATTTAAGTATGGTTCAAGACGATAAATTAGTTGCATTTAACCGCACACATGTTGTGGAACTTAATTATTATAAGGTTCTTAAACACACAAATAGCACATTTGAAATGTTTTATCAAAACTTAGTTCAACGTCAGCGAACCCGATAAGATTAAAGGATGAAACACACCAAGAGCAGCGCAACACATTCCAAACAATCCACACTAACGGCTGCTTATGGGTGTGCACATCAAGCAGCGCAGCAGATTGTTTTGTTTTAGTAGTAAAATTGAATTGTGTACATTTTATTGAGGTTATGAGTAGCAGCAAAGCAGCAAATTAAGTGTCCGTCACGCCAGCCGGAACCATATCAGCCGGAACCAAACAACTATAGCACGAGTAGCACGATGCATTGTGCATCATTGAGCACTATATGCTTTTTCAGCCGGAACCTTATAATTCCAGCCGGAACCTGATAAAGCCACACAGAACCATACAACAGCCAAACAAACTAGGGCACTAGTAGCACGATGTATTGTGCATCATTGTGCACTTTATAATTTGTCAGCCGGAACCTTAGAAATCCATAAATATAACATTTTTCGGAAAAAACCTTACAAATTCAGTCGGAACCATACCCTCTACAGCCCAACTAACTATGGCACAAGTAGCACAATGCATTGTGCATCATTGTGCACTATATAATTTTTCAGCCGGAACCTTATAAATCTAGCAATATATGATTTTTCCTTGGAACCTTATAATTCCAGCCGGGAACGATGGTTTAGTTAAATACAGTCAAACTAACAATATCACAAGTAGCACAATGAATCGTGTATCATTGTGCACTATATTGTTTTTCAGCCGGAACCTTATAATTCCAGCCGTAACATAATAAAACCAGCCAGAACCATACTATAGCAAAACTAACTATATCACAAGTAGCACGATGTATTGTGCATCATTGTGTACTTATACATTTTCAGCCGGAACCTCATAAATCCAATAATATATGATTTGTCGTGAAAAAAAACCTTACAATTTCAGCCGGAACCATACCCTCTACAGTCAAACTAACTACAGCACAAGTAGCATGATGCATTGTGCATCATTGTGCACTATATAATTTTTCAGCCGGAACCTTATAATTCCGACCAGAACCTTATAAAGCTAATCGAAACCGTACTACAGCCAATCCAATTATAGAACAAGTAGCACGTTGCATTGTGCATCATTGTGCACTATATAATTTTTCACCCGGAGCCTTACACATCCAGTAATCTAAGATTTTCCGAGGGAAAAACCTTAAAAATTAAGGTAACCCTACAGTCAAAATAACTATCAGTGTATTTTCTTGAGACAATTACAACAACACCACAATGGCTAAAGCAAAAACTAAAGCATTTTAGAATTTTGCTTTGGCTGAATGATAATGCAGATTTGCATTAGTTGAAATAGCTGAATAGCGCTGATTCAGCTAAAGCAAAAATGTTTTAGTTCTCAAGAAAATACGGCTTATATCACAAGTAGCACGATACATTTTGCATCATTGGCTGCGAACCAATCCAAGGGTAAAGGATGAAACACACCAAGAGCAGCGCAACATATTCCAAACAATCCACATTAACGGCTGCGTATGGGCGTGCACATCAAGCAGCGCAGCAGATTGTTTTGTTTTAGTAGTAAAATTGAATTGTGTAAATTTTATTGAGGTTATGAGTAGCAGCAAAGAGCTGCAAATTAATGCTGCTGGGTGTGGAACCTATTGATGCCGCGATAGATGCAACTTCATTCAATATAATTTGTGTAAATTAAAATTTTTCAATTATAAATACAAAATACTTAATTTCTTTTAATGGAAATACCTATATTTATACTCAAACTATGATTTTGTATCATTACATAAGCGAATAGGCCAAAATTTATGTTTGCTGCTCGCTGCTGCTGCTTGGTGTGTTTCATCCTTAAGTCGTTTACTATGGTAAAAATCAATTTTAGAACAGATTTTTCGATCAGTTTTCCATAGAACTTTTCAAAAATAATTGAATTTACCGAAAAATTTACTAAAAATTGACTTTTACCCGATTATTGGTACGCAGCCATTGTGCACTATATAATTTTTCAACCAGAACCTTATAATTCCGACCAAACCCTAATAAAGCCGGCCAAAACCGTACAACAGCCAAACTAACTATAGCACAAAAATCATATGTTGCACTATTTATGTAAACATTTTGTTTCGGCTGGATTTTGATGGTTCTGGATGGCATTATAGTTTGGCTGCAAAAACATATAGAAAACTACGATATAAAATTATATAGTGCACAATGATGAACAATACATCGTGCTACTTGTGCCATAATTAGTTTGGCTGTAAGGGTATGGTTCTGGCTGAACTTGTAAGGTTTTTCACGAACAATTGTATATTACTGGATGTATAAGATTTAGGCTGAAAAATTATGTAGTGCAAAATTGTTATGTATTGGATTACCGACCTTCGACTGTAATAAATATCGGGCAATACTTCTCTGTCCTTTGTACAGATATATAAAATAAACATGGCAGCATTCTAAAATGGACTATATAATAAAGCACACCATGTAGAATATCATTAACAGTAAATGTATATAATAATTACTGTGTGGTTTCATTAAGTATATAATAACAATGATGCACAATGCATCGTGCTACTTGTGCTATTGTTGGTTTGGCTGTAGTACGGTTTCGATTGGCTTTATAAGGTTCTGGTCACAATTATAAGGTTCCGGCTGAAAAATTATATAGTGTACAATAATGCACAATGCATCGTGCTACTTGTGCTATAGTTAGTTTGGCTGTAGAGGGTATGGTTCCGACTGAAATTGTAAGGTTTTTCCACGACAAATCGTATATTATTGGATTTATGAGGTTCCGGCTGAAAATGTATATAGTACACAATGATGCACAATACATCGTGCTACTTGTGCCATAGTTAGTTTTGCTATAGTATGGTTCTGGCTGGCTTTATTAGGTTACGGCTGGAATTATAAGGTTCCGGCTGAAAAACAATATAGTGCACAATGATACACGATAGTGCACAATGATACACAATGCATTGTGCTACACAATGCATTGTGCTACTTGTGCCATTGTTAGTTTGGCTGTAGAGGGTATGGTTCCGGCTGAATTTGTAAGGTTTTTTTCCCCGAAAATGTTATATTTATGGATTTATAAGCTTCCGGCTGAAAAATTATATAGTGCACAATGATGCACAATACATCGTGCTACTAGTGCTCTAGTTTGTTTGGCTGTTGTATGGTTCTGTGTGGCTTTATCAGGTTCCGGCTGGAATTATAAGGTTCCGACTGAAAAAGCATATAGTGCTCAATGATGCACAATGCATCGTGCTACTTGTGCCATAGTTGTTTGGTTCCGGCTAATATGGTTCCGGCTGGCATGACGGATACCAAATTAAAGCTGCTGGGTGTGGAACCTATTGATGCCGCGACAGATGCAACTTCATTCAATATAATTTCTTTAAATTTAAATTTTTCAATTATAATTACAAAATACTTAATTTCTTTTAACGGAAATACCTATGTTTATACTCAAACTATGATTTTATATCATTACATAAGCGAATAAGCCAAAATTTAAGTTTGCTGCTCGCTGCTGCTGCTTGGTGTGTTTAATCCTTAAGAACGCAGCTAATTGTATATGTGGAACCTGTAGAAATGGGTCTATGCTAATATGTAAACCTGACAACTGCACTTTTGTACTTTCGTTGTATGGTTATTGTATTAGCCAAGACTCGAATCATATCACACAAGCTCCACAAATATATATCCCACATTCCAAATGTAAAAAACATGACAAATGTGCCTAAGGTTTTGTTGGAATTGAATGAAATTTAAATATGTATATTCTAACACATTCCAAAATAAAGCTAAGCCCTTATAGTTGGTGCGTTCCATTTATGGTAGAAAACTTCCAAATACTTCTTACTCCCAGCTACTGTTGCTTTTTACAAAGGGAAATTGTTTTTCACAGGTTTTCAAACCCGTTCCATTTATTTACTAACAAGTACTTATTTATTGCTTTCCACGTAAAGTGGAACCAAGTATTAATAATAGTAGTAATTTAAATTAAGTTCTTTAGTTGTAATTTCGAATTTTTAGATTAACTCCCACACAGATCCCAACATATAGGAATTGTCGCGGGTAGCGACATCTAATGTTTTTTAAGTGAAGGGACGGTACAGCTGCTGCATCTTAAAACAACATTGGTTTTAATATAATTTGATTAACAGAAGCGACATTCTAGACATTGATTTTAGTCTAACTGAAATGGTAGTAGCATACCTGCAATAGTCAACTATAATTTGCAAACTACAAAAATATACCGCATTTGTAAAGTTCATAATGACGAATCGCAATCCCAACAACTCATACCAAATCAAAACAACAAACGTTGAATTAAAATTTCCAATATATGTAGTTTACAAATTTTTATTTTAAAAGTTAAACAAATCAATAGGAATAAACATTTCCATTCACGTAAAATAAACAAATATGATTAATCCATTCTGGTTTTAAGAACTCTCTTTATAATTTTATCCTTTTCTATGATGTAAACTGAGGCACCCCAACCCGAAATAGCATCTCTATCACAAGCATTAAGAATAGTTTGCGATATAATTTCGAAGAGATCATCAGGCTGTAATTTTGGACGCCATAAACTCTCACACATACCATATAGTTGATCAGCACAACTCCCGGCGACCACAAAATCATTCGGTACATTTGCACACCCAATTATATCCATATTGCATATAAATGGTTCTGATGTTTTAGGATCCAACCCGGCAATGACTGGTTCAATAAAATACGGTCCAAAACGCTTTTCATACAGTAAATTCGATAACATCGATGAGAACACTTTGGGTGATACTTCTCGATTTTCTCGAACTTCATATAAATTTTTCCGGAACATTAGTCTATCTTTTACGGTTAAAATATCAGTTTGTAATCCTACCAAGCCCAAAAATAATCTTGGATTGCATTTGAATACCTTCTCAAACGTGGTATCAATAGTTTGAGCTTGGACACCGAAACGATGATCCGTAGCAATTGCCACACAATTATGACCTTTCATAGCGACCACACAGCCACCATTATAATTAAGGATACTCATCTTGTTTATATTGTTAATTAATTAAACAATAATTTAAATATAGACTAATTAATTCACGTATTTTACCGAAATCACAATATTCAGTCGCGTTTGTTTCAATATTGCAAGCAAACACAAAAAGATGACAGGCAACTTTAATCCAAAATGACAACTAACTTCATAGAAATCAGCCATTTTTTGGCTGCATTCAGTTATAAATTTAACCCCATGTAGAAATGAGATTATATTTCCAAATTTATGTCAACACGTTGGATGTCACTGTAAACAAAAAAAATCATTTTCAAACCATTATGATGGTGAGATTACATGTGCACCTCTTATGGCCAACCATTCATAAGAGTAACAAGTTAAACAAGTTTTAAACAGTTTGGCTATAGATAACTTAAACAACACACATAACCCTTTTCCGGCCAGACAAATTTTTGTTTTTCTTAAATTTAAGTCCACCGCACGACTAAAGGTTACGAAAAGGGTTATGTGTATTGTTTAAGTTGTGTACGTAAAAAATGACAGGTTGTAATGTCTACCGGAAGAAAGTACAAAAAAGAGTTGAGGAAGGCACAAAGGGGGTCTTGGAGACTCTTCTGTTGTAGAATGGAAGAGGTCTCTGAGACTTCTCGCCTTAGGAAAATTCTAGCTACTAACCCAACCAGTCCTAGTTATTTAATTAGACCAGACGGGTCATGGACAACTTCAAGTGCGGAATCATTGGAGCTCCTCATCGAGACCCATTTTCCGGGAAGCTTTGAAGACTCGACAGAGCCTGGAGCTAATCGAGTAACACCTTCAATAGAGATGGAGGGCATCGCGGATAAGGAGCGAATCCGTTGGGCGCTGAACGGGTTTAAACCTTATAAATCGGCGGGCCCGGATCGGATTATACCAGCAGAGATCCAGAGAAACTCAGCAGTCATCCTCCCCTGGCTGGAAGGTATCTTCATGGGATGTCTGAAACTGGTATATATTCCTAAAAAATGGACGGAGGTCAGAGTGGTCTTTATCCCGAAATCGGGAAAAAGCTCGCATGCCTATCCAAAGGACCTGAGACCTATTACTCTATCATCCTTTCTGTTGAAAACCTTGGAAAGGTTGGTAGATATAGGTATTCGATCAAAAATTGAGCCTAGGAGTTGGGCAATGTCGCAGCATGCGTACTGTAAGGGAAAGTCGGTGGACACAACTCTGCACGATCTAGTACGCATGATTGAGAAGTCAATTTACTCGCAAGAGTTCTGTATGGTAGCATTTCTCGACATTGAGGGTGCCTTTAATAATGTTAAAACGGAGGCGATCATGGAAGGATTGCTATTTTTGAACGTGGACTACCCCATATGTAGGTTGATAAATCAGATGCTGGTAAGCAGGATTATTACCTCGAAACTGGGGGAGGCCACCATCAGAAGGCGTGTGGTTAGAGGAACCCCGCAAGGAGGTGTAATGTCCCCCTTTCTTTGGAGTGTTGTGATGAATGGATTGCTCTTGGAACTGGAGGGAGAGGGGATAGGGGTTGTAGCGTATGCGGATGATGTAGCGATAGCTGTCTCAGGCAAACATCTGGATACGATTAGGGATGTTATGCAGAATGCACTCCTAATCGTTACGAAATAGACCAGCAAATGTGGATTAGGGATTAACCCCTCCAAGACAGAGCTGGTACTATTTACTAAGAAATATAAAATTCCGGTAGTTAGTCCTCCTACCGTGAACGGCACTAGACTGGCTTTTGCAGACAGCAACGTACCATTTCACATTGACTTTTTCATTTGTTTTAAATTGTCACCATTTGTGTATTAAATTTCTATAATAATTAATCTAAAGAGTTGATAGACTTATACTTTTATAAAATGTATCTGGATTAAGCTTATTTGTTTATTATTTATTTATAAGGTGCCTACGTTGAATAATGAAATAGATAATTTTGAGATTTATTTTTATTTTAAAACTAACAAAAAATATTTATAAATATAGCCTTAATTATTTGTAGCCAGTCCGCACCCAATACAGTTTTTTCCTTTACTACCTACAATATATTGTAGATTTAAACCTGTGTATATCCAAATAGTTATTGGTTCTATTTAACTTAATTCTATTTTCATTGCCGTCAAATTTAGCCGTTGGTTCGTTAACCAAGAAGAAGAGAATGACTCTTTTCTTTAAAATATTTACCGATTCTAATTTTGTAGGGCATAAAATAATTAGTTTTAAAATGTAACGAGCAAATAATTGAATTTTTACTCATTTTTACATTTTGTACATCGAAGCCAATTGGGTTCAATTATTAATTTTTAATTCCTCACATTAAGCTATCTTAATAAAACCAAAATATGATTTTCATATAATTTCTGTAAAAACTAATAATTATGGTTCTGTTAAAAAAAATTACAATAACAAAGCAAAAAAACCCACGCCAACAACCAAAATTTTTTTCTTAATTTTTTCTGATTTACTAAGGATAATTTTACCACAAATCTCTTTCTTAAACTTACCAATGCTAAGAAATTCCTTTCTGTAAATTTTTAGGCGTGTTTTGCCAGCTTTTCGCGAGACACTTCGTTTTAATAAAATGTTTCTAATTTTGATTACCAAATGATACACTACTACACAATCCACTAACTATTTCATAATATTTATACATATAGTGTTTTTTTCAGATGAAAATAAGTTAAAAAGGAATTCACAAATGTGTAAGTTGGCTCAAAAAACATGGTTGGTTCAACAACAACTAAATTTTTGACATGGTACTTTAGCCCTACACGCACAATTGTGTTAGTAGAACACAACAGGGATATAACTCCATCACGCACAAATTTGTGTGTAAAAAATGACAGATTGTAATGTCTTAGGGATTTTAACGGAACTTATTTAAATCGGAATTCCTTTTAAAAAACATAATAACTTGATAACAAATAAATTATATAACAAATTAATTATTTGTTTTTGATAACATGTTAATTATTTTATTATTATTAGTGTGTATTATTTTTCAGACGAAAACAAAATTAAGTGGTATGCACAAATGTGTATGCTGGTAGTCAATTTACACATAATTCTATGTTTGAAATATTCGTTAATCGTAATCGAAACTTTCACACACAATTGTGCATACGGGCCGGGAAAGGGATAATTCTGTGGTTGGCATTGCATATTGATGGGCCGTTTAAATGTTTCGGTCGTATTTTATCATTTTGCCACTGCCTCAAACAAATTAGTGTTTGCATGCAACCAAAAAAAATATAGAAACAATAACATGTCAAATTCGTAATCTTGATGTCAAATCGAGAAAACATTTACGTAAAAACTGTGTAATATTTTGTAAAATGCTGCCCGATTGGTAAATAAGGTTTATTAATAATTAAACCATTCACTAATTATTTGTATATTTTAGGCATTGCGTTCAAAGGAGACCACTGGGAGGTATTGCAACGTTAAGTAGGCTTGAAACAAAAAGTCACCCCCTGAAACCCCCTAGTGTCACGGTATTGTTTAAGATTTTGTCTTGGATTTAATGGTAAATGTTAATTTAATTATTTAATTTAGATTATAGAAAATCAAAAACTCACTCATAAAAGTGATTCCTTCCGTATTGAAAGTACTTTGGACCCATTAATTGTTGCTTTTGATGGTATTGACCCTTTGAGCCAGTTCATCAGCGAGAAAGTAGATGATCCACTATCGGTATATGAGCCGCACTTTTATTAAAATTAAAAGAAAGATTTATAAAGAAAATTGTACTTTTCAGTTAGCTACTGGAGAGGTCGAAACTGCAGAGATAGCAAAAGAAACGTCCCCAGTGAAAATTAACTTATGGAAAGCCAAAAAGTCTATGGTGTTAAACAAGTTTACCACTTCGGAGAAGCTGTCGATAACCACGAGTTTTCTAACTGGTGGTGAAATCAGTAAGCGTGCTTATTAATTTTACTGAAAATTACAAAATTAAAATAACAGTTATTTAGCTCTTTTATTGTTTTTATTTATTAGTACTTAAGCTTTCGGAACCATTTCGGTTCCATTCTCAAAAGTATGTCTTGAAAATGAAATGGTTCCGAAAGCTTAAGTACTAATAAATAAAAACAATAAAAGAGCTAAATAACTGTTATTTTAATTTTGTAAACTTATAAGCTCATAAAACAATTTAATTTACTGAAAATTGTTAAAACTAAATTTATTTCCAGTCAAAGCAACAACTGTGGCTTCTGAAAAATTTAAATATCGCCTAGAGCAGTTAGATGAATTTGACGATGGATCGGTTAAGCAAATGGTGAATTTATCTCAGCAAGAATACGTTATTAAAATTGAACAATTAAACCAAAATTTAATTCAAGCATGGCATAGCGATCAAAGAGTAAATGCCCTAAAAATGGCTATACAATGCTCTAAATTGCTCGCCGATACATCTACAATACAATTTTATCCAAGTAAATTTGTTTTGGTTACTGATATATTAGATACATTCGGGCGACTCGTATACGAACGCTTGAATTCAAAATCGGATGCCTTTGATGCAATGCAAGAATCGGAAGCATATGATTCAGCTAGAGAAACGTGTCTTAATTGGTTTTATAAGATCGCTTCGATCAGAGAATTACTACCGAGGATTTATATAGAAATGTCTATTCTTAAAAGTTATAAATTTTTATCGAATACGTAAGTAGTGTGTAGTCTATTGTATTAAAAATTTATTGATCCACTAAAATTGTATAAACACTTCTAGCAATCTAGTAAATTCGATACTTCGTATAAACAAGATGATACGAGGAATTGGGGATCCATTGGTTAGCATATATGCAAGATGCTACTTATGTCGGGTGGGGCTAAATTTAACTACGAATTTAGATTATATTAAAACGTTAATCGAGGAATTTTTGGAAATTTATCATACGATATTTTCGAACGAAACCAATAAAATAATGGCTCAGCAAAATTTCGATATGGACATTTATTTGAGTTTGTATACACCGGCCGTTGATTGGATATTTCAAGTGGTATCTTTAAATACGAATAATGAACTATTAGAGGATATTTCAATATTATGTCTCCAAAAAGATAATAAGTACGTATTTCGATTAAAAATTTTAAGTTATTTACAGATTGTTAAACCTTTTCTAGTGGGCTGCTTGTGAATTCTATCATAACAATGTTTCCAAACAAATTCTTAACTCATCATGCGATTAAAATGTTTAGCATTATTTCGAATACACCATATAATCCATCTACAAAATGTCAGCTATTCTGTTCGCTTGGATCTTCACTGAACTCTAGTCATTTTACGTTCGAGCAGAAAATTAATTTGAAGAAAAATATTTGGTCGTTTATAACATCTATTGAAAATCCATTATACTATGCGTCATGTATCGAATCGTGGAGTTTGTTTATTGCTAAATACTTTGATGATCAGGAAATTGATGTACTTCTCCAAAATATAATAACGTTTGTGGGCGTCAATAAAGTTGCAATTTCGGAAATAATTTATGAACGATTACCATCTATAATTGAGAAAATTGTGGTGAACTACAAAGATTTGGAGAAATTGTTGTTACTAAATAATTTTTTACCATATTTGGATTTATTTAAAAAGGACCTATTGAAATTAAACATATGCAAATCGGTAATGGTTAATTACAAGGCGAAATATAATAATGATGATGCCACTGGTAAGGTAATTTGTGATGCAGTGCTGGTCAATACAATTATGTATATTTGCAAGTTATTATGTGATTCAATCAAGTACGCAATCTAGTCATCAATAATTTTAAACGTTAAATAATTAAATTATTTTGTTACAGTGCCTTATCAGTCGATGATGAACGTCGGCATATTAGCGTCTTAATTAACAATTTCATCAGGCTTGTAAAATATGGTTTTGATTACGAAAAGCAATTGTCGTTTTATGTGGAATGTCGGGCATCCTTTCAGAATTTGGATATGGTGCTCGAAAGTCTAGTACACCAAGTAAACACGCTTTCGATGAACTCGAGCCAATCACTTAAAAAAATGAAAAATAATTCGTTTGTCCGCAGCTGTGCTGCATACTGTTTTATTACAATTCCAAGTATTGTATCTGTCATGTCAAGAATGAATTTATATTTATTATCCGGGCGAGTAGCCCTTGCCAATTTGTGCTTGGGCCAAGCCGACGCATTTTTTGAGGCCGGTGTCAATTCTATTTTAGAATTGCCAAAAGTGTTAGAAGTAGATGGATTAAATGTTTCAACGGAATCCTATTTAATTTCATACATAAATAACATGCTTTCGACTCTTATTTGTGTACCGGATAGTCCTGAAAAAGGAGTGCTCTATTTGACAACGCTACTATTAGAAAATGTAAAAATATATTCCACAAATTTAAGCGTTAATGCACAAACGCTTATTTATCTGCATACCCTTGATATGCTTTCAATATCGGCTCAAGTAACATATCCGTATCATATCCGCAATATAATTTCAAATGATGAATTGTATGGGGCAGATCCTAAATTTATAGCGGAAATAAATAAGATGTGCTCTAAACTAGTTAAGCAAATTTTAATGAATTTATCAACAATTGATGATCAAAAGGTAGTGAAATATAATTTAACCTATGAGCTGTTTATTCGTATTGTAACGCAGGCTGATTTAAATAACGAAAATATGTTTTCATTGGCGATCAATCTTTGGAATTTCATAGCCAATGACAAAGACGGCCTTACTCAGTTAACTTTGGTATGTTAGGGAAACCCCAGTAGTCTATATAATATTAATAAACTTTCTATATTTTAGGCAAAAACTTACCAGTTCATAAAAGGTAGATATGACAAAAATAAAAATTTGGAGCAGTTCCATATTTATAAGGGACTATTACAACAAATGAAACTCAAATTATAATGACATGTATTTCTATATTTTAAAAACTTTTCAATACATTTGTTAATATAAAGATAATAGTTAAAACTAAAATATTCGTTTGATCTACCTTATAAATCAAAAGCGCACGAACGGTTGCGCGTTTGTGTTTGTACACAATCAGTATGAGGCTATTTCTGTTATAAAGTGTATCGCGGTGTGTTTGAAAATTTTGATACTAGGAGTGTTTTCAATAGGCGGATCCGCACTAGGACTCATGATACCCGTATCAAACTTCGTTTCTTTCGCCTTTACCCATAAAACCATTTTTCTTGTGACACAACAAACCAATTTTATGGTAAAGGGGAAAGAAACGAAGAAATAATTCCGAATTATGAGTCTCAATGTGGACACGCACAATCAGCCATGCTACATACGGTCTCATGAGACTGGTTTCACCTTCCTTTCTTTCCCCTTTTACCAACAAAATTCATTTTAACTGCGTAATAAAAATTTTCGGTGAATCCGAAATGAAAATGGCTGGTGCTACACGAGATTTTAATTTCTGGTTTCAAAAGTCGTAATAGATTTTTTATTGTTAATTTAAACCTTTATATTAAATGAAAACACCAATTTTTTTTGTATTATTTTATTCTGTTCTCTCGAAAATAAAATTTAAACAAAAATCTACATCTCAAAAATGTCCTTAAATTTTTTTATTTTCATTTCTATTTTTGTCATTTCGGATTCACGGACAAAAATTGTGCGACATAAAAATTTTGTCCGTGAATCCGAAATGACAAAAATAGAAATGAAAATAAAAAAAATTAAGGGCATTTTTGAGATGTAGATTTTTGTTTAAATTTTATTTTCGAGAGAACAGAATAAAATAATACAAACAAATTTGGTGTTTTCATTTAATATAAAGGTTTAAATTAACAATAAAAAATCTATTACGACTTAGTTTAAAGCCAGAAACTAATATCATTTTCTGTGGCAGCAAAATATTGATCCCGGATAAATAATATGACGTGGTTTTTGATCCAACGTACCTTCTTTGTTTACATTTTTGTCTTATTATTTTTTGATCCCGGATCAATTAAAAAATCCAAAAAAGTTATTGGATTTTTTTTTGACATTTACTCACACAAATTGTGATATTGTGTAAGTAAACAGAAAATGACATAAAATCTCGTGTAGCTTGGCTGAATTAGTTAAGGGCCAACTATAGATGGAATAAAAATAACATGAATAACGTAAGAAACGAAGACAAAAATTATTATTCCAATTTGACCTTTCGGCTATAGATGACTTAAAATATTAAGTTTCTAAAATCTTGAATGAAACTACAATAGTTTTGAGTATAAACGTATTATTTATCAACAAATATATGTGTTTAAAATTATAAAAATTATTTATATGCGGTATTCCGCAATTCGATAAATTATTTTTTTAGGTTAGGTTTATAAAAATATAATTCTACAGTGTAGTGAAAAGAATTTTTGAATTTATATTAATATTAGTATATGTGTACTTGAATATTTTATAAATAGAAAAGATAAAATACACGAATTATTCCAAATTCCCATATATAAAATAATAAACATGCATATTACATACAACACACAAAAATTTATTTTGTTTTGTTGTTGTAATCGTTAAGTTTTTTATTCCTGGACGAAAATTTTTGCTCTGCTATTATTTTTAAGTGACAGCAAAATTAAAACGCAATTTTGCTTATTCTGTTTATTTTTGTTATTCTGAGTTTGGTCGAATACATAAAAGTCCTATCTCTCGCTTTCTTACGTTATTTTTTTTATTTTTATCTTTAGTTCCCACATTAGTGACCGCCACCAGATAGTGTGTATAAACTGCGTATATACATGGCCAAGTCAAAGTTAAATAAAAATACTGTTTGAGCAAGCTCAGAAAAGGCAAGAATATTATTTTTGATTAGTTTATTTATTTGTTTATATCTCGTTAATTCTATGATAGTTTTCATCTACAATTTTGTTATTTTCCGATATGATGTCTTTAATTTAACGATCGTCGTATAATATATAGAGCAAAGTTTGCGTATCTATAGATACTCTTCCTGCATACACATGAATTTTGCTCTACGTACATATTATATGACATTTATTAAATTAAAGATTATCGCCAACATGATTTTTAGAGAATTAACACACCAAGCGTCGATTGCGAGCGGCGAATTTATAAATGCATTAATTTGTTTATGTATTACATATATAGAAACGATAGTATCTATTAAAAATACCAATTATTTATAAAAAAAACATTACAATTTTTGGTTTTCAATAAGTTTTCTTATATAAAATTGGTATATAATGGTTTATACTATCGTTTCTACATAATTTCTTTCTCTTTCTCTCTCTCTCTCTCTCTGGCACTATATCCCATCAAGGGATTTGGCCGCCTCCAATGAGGTTTTATAATCATATTTTCATTTCGAATAATGAGTGATTAATTGATCGTGATCATTTCGAATAATGATTGATTGATCCTAAGCAGCCAAGAAATTTTTTTCTTGTCACCACCGGGCAACGAACCCGGAAGCTCCGGTGGCCAGAGTAAGCATGCTGACCACTTTGCCACCCGGGTGGCCCTATATAATACATAAACAAATTAATGCATATTTAAATTCGCCACTCGCCATCGACGATTGATATGTCTAGTCCTTAAAAGTGATTAATATATCCCTTTTTTTTGTGCCCACAAAATTGTGTGGGTAACACAAAAGAATCATGTCAAAAATTTATTTTTGTTTGTGATTTTAACCAACTTACACATTTGTGCATTCCTTTCAAACTTATTTTCGTTCGAAAAAAAACACTATAACTCTACAAACAATTGTGTTCGTTGTACTTTAAAACAAGCGATTTTTTTTTATCAAAAACGCCAATACATACTATGTTTTTTTACTAACACATTTCTGTGGTTTGGATTTAAATTGAGCCAATTTTTTTTTGTAGAAAAAGGGATATAATATTTATATATATTATCTATGGCACAACTCAAGTAAATGCTGTGAAAATAAAAAAAAAATCGATGCTGTCAAAAAAATAATGTTTGTTCTATTTATACTGGGTTTACACCAGAGCTTCTTTAATAGTATAATACTTTTTTGCTAATAAAGTATAATACCCAGCCAGTTTACATCACAAGCGGTGTAAACCCATACTATAATTCTATATTACTTTTTTTGTTGACAAAAATAATTTTTTTTTGTGTAATATCACAAATGGAAATGTATATCCAAACAAAAAATGTCTTTACCGGCCACTTGAAATAAATAATAAACAAAATTAGTGTATAATAATAATTAATTAGAGTTTAAACCACGACCAATATTTTTTTGATAGCTATTATACTTTAATAGTAAAATAGTACGTGATAAAGTATTAAAGTATTAAAGTTTTTAGTTTGGGTTTACACCAACATACTTTTTTGCTACATACTTTTATTCTACTGGTGTAAACGGGGTATTAAATTCTTTTATTTTGTGCGGAATGTCATAGGACGCGTGATCAATATTTTGTTCCTATTCTTACTGAAGAATAATTTAACGAAGACACCCAGTAGTCCCTTAATGTTTTTAATTTGACCAAGCGTCGAGCATTTCAACTAAAATTATTTTCGGTTCAGTGCATCCTCGCACCTTTTAATTTAATTATTGACCATTGACGTCTCTGTCTGTCGAGTCGGCTGTGTACAATTGTACATGTAGTTTTAATTTGATTAGGCGAAAAAATAAATAAAATTACGTGAACCAGTTTTTTTTGTACTGCATAGTTTTTTGAAATTATAAATAAAAATATACAATTAATTAGAGAAATTGTGTGAAATTTATGTTTAATAATCAATAATTTTAATAAATTAATAAGGAAAACAATATGCCTAAACGAGGCGGAGGAAACTATAGAGTTTGGGGGGGCCAAAGAAAAAATGTGGACAGATATAATGGAGGAGGAAATTATTATGATGGTATATTGCTGTGTTTAGTATTTTGTTTAATAAATCAAATGTACTTACTATTCGATTCGTTTTAAATATGCTTCGTTTTAAATCTTTCGAAATTAAATGGAATTTAATAGAAATGTGTATTTGGTCGAAAACTTTTTCATCATACATTTGATAGTGAGACGCCATTTTGTGGAAATTCTTTAAATAACAACAATAAAACACTTGTCCAGTTCCCTCGAGATGATAACCTAAAACTTACATTTAACCGTATCATTTTTCTCAAATTTACTTTAGATCATGATGATCGGGGAGAACACAAACGGGATAGTCAAAAACGAAGAGTCAGTTTTAAAACAGGCAATCGGGGCCGAAATAATAAATTATCGGATTTTGCTATACGCGCTGTTATTCCTGAAGATTCTGCAATGGGAGGAACGGGAGCCGATTCATATGAATATGGGAGTGTAAGTTTTAAGTTAATTGTGTTATATTATTTTTAGGTAAATTATTTCCACTTAATTTGCAGTTTCGCGGCCGAGGTAACCGGAAAATGAGAACAAATTCACCACCACCCCGGACTCAAAATGGAAGGAAAAAATTAATGCCGGGATCTTCTGGTTGGTTCCAAGTATATGTAAGTGGTATTTTTCATAAAAATTCTTTGCATGGATTGAAAAAAAACGATGTAGTTTTTGCAACGCGGTATGCATAATATTTGGGTTATGTATCAAAACTGAAAATAACCTGTCGTTTTGATTAAAATGAAGACGAATGAAATGTCCTTTCGTTCAGAGCAGTCTGCTGCTGCTCAATAAAAGCTGAAGTTTCTATTTATGCAGATTTAATTGAATCCCGATTCTATGCATATTCTCGCTTATACAGTGGTGAAAACTTCTAGCTAGACAACATAAATTAATCCGTCTTAAGTTAGCGCCATCGCTCGTAAGTTTTTATGCAGACGCGCATTCTATGCCTATTCTCGTTTCCATAATTTATAACTTCAGAATAAAAAGAAATCCGATCTATTTACGAACGTGTAGAGTAACTTAACGGTAATTTAGATTATATTATTGCTAAAACTAATTTGTAAGTCATTTCGGAAAATTGTAATATATTAGTATTACATAGGCCGTAGGTGCTTAACAAATCAACTATGTATCCATAAACAAATTTTGATTCTAATGAAATACACATATCCCTTTACCTGCCTGCTCTTACAATTGTAGGGGAATTACTCACAATTGTGTGGCTTGGACTTAAATTGCGCTAACATTTTTTTTATTTTGGTAGAAAAAGGGATATTCAAATTTCGTGAAATGTTATTAAATATCTTAAGCCTCAACCAGAGAACGCTTAAGAGCTTAAGTTCCGCGCCGTTTGTACCACTTAGGAGAGAGGTAGAAGCCTTGTGATCAGAAGCCTATAAAATTTTGGTGGTTATAGCAGTTACCGAACTGGTACAAACAGCGTACAACTTAAGCTCTTACGTGTTCGCTGGTTGAGGCATTATTCACGAGAAAATAAATGCTATCTTAGTCTCTCCTGAACCAAAATACTATTAGTACGAGATGCGAAACTTGATTAATTTCTAGCACCATTAAAAAATTATAAGTTCTCTTAATTCGGAGAGCCGCCTGCAATCGAACTTATAGAATTATATTTTTTGGAATGACTTATCATCGTCATTGTATTGTTTTTTTTATGTTTTAATCTATGCAATCTGTTCTGGGGCCGAAAAGTTCTCTCAACTCTTTCACGATTCGCTTTTCACGTCCTACTTAAAACGCATTCCTTGCCAAATCGAGGAAGTACGGCTCTATAGGTTCCATTTTTATCACCATCTGCACATTCATTGCATAGCTCCATGCCAACCTATACTGGCATGGAAGATGGGTCGGCCCATGAGTTTTGCACTCCGACAAGGAGGTCATAGTTGTGTTCCATTTCATCACAAATCGTAATCTGTTGAAGAAAATTCCCTTTTGCATTGCCGCCTCTAACGGGATTCGAACCTTGTACCTCCCGATCCAAACGCCAAAGCTTTAACCACTGTGCCGTTTGGTCGGTATCATCGTATTATTGTTCTGACGAATTTTTCTAAAAGTTTTATTTTGAGTCGTGGGGCTACAAAAAAAATACGCCATTTGTTGTTTGAAGTGACTATGATAATGAACATATGTAATTGTGTTGTGACAAGACAGCGGACTATAATTTCAAAGCAAATGTGTCACTTGAAAGAACAAACAATACGACTTGCGTAATTGGGGTGTTAGATTGTTTAGGCCCATTGTTGGTTTCTTTCGTTTCGCTCGTTTTGGTTTCTTTCCAAACTCAAATAAGAGAAACATTGTAGATAAATCTCAGGATCTACCGAATCTGTAAAGCAATATATTTAAATGTTTTATTTTCGCCTTGGAGATAATTAATTAGATGTGAGCTATGTTTCTATCACAGGTTTAAATAAAATCAAATAAATTGGGACGTATGAGTGGATTGAACTAAGCTTCGCGATTCGGTTTCACTTATTTAGGCTTTGCGAAGTAAATCGAGAAGCTGTGAACCCAAAAGATAGCTCATTTTGCCAAAAAAAACATAGCTCAAGTGTACAACGGTTCTTAATCCTGCGTTACTTACTTCAATATAACTTTCTCCAATACTAACCGCAGTTCCAATAGACCCATATTTGCAAAACCCGACAATGCTTGAACAGGTTATTAACTGTCAAAAAATAGTTGTAAAATTCCATGGAGACAGTTACACATCTTTAACAGTAAGTTAAATATTATTTATAAAGTAAGAAGTATAAGTAGAAGTATACTAAGTATGTACTCTAAAAAAATTTTAAAAGAAAGGCCTAACCAAAAGATAGAGGGTCATTAAACTCTCAAGACGTATGAGGGACAACGGATTCTATTTAAAATGTATTAACGTATTTGCTCTTCGAATTAAAACCTCATACCATTAATTTTTTCAGGAAAGCAAATATAGATTCAGATTGGATTATGCGAAATATGCAGCTAATATCAATACGTTTTCTTCTTTTTTCACCAGAAATAGTACTAATGCTACTATGTCAGTTGGACTCAGGAGTTCATAATGCAGGGTTAATAATGTCTTAGAAACCGGTTTATAGTCGCTGTAGAACCCGATTATTTGAAAATTCCTAAAAAATCTTCAAACTTAAAATTAGTACCAGGATGCTCTAACTAATCACAATTTTCGCTTGTAGCGACAACAGAGCAACACTACAGTGTCAATACAAAATGTCCAAAAATCCTCAATATTAATCATCCACTTTGAGGAGATATATTTACATTCAAATTTGGGTGTCTTGAATTGGACGTGAAGCCCATTTCCTTGGTCTGAACGATCACTAAATTTAGTAGCTTCCATTAAAATTTTTGTCGGTAAAAGGAGGTTTGCATTCTAAGAGATCTGCTCTAGTCAAAGTATTATGTTTAAGCGGTTAATTAAATCACAAAGTATCTACTTTTCAGTAATCTCTAAACAAAAATTCCTAATATTCTTGCATCGTTATTTTAAAAGCAGCTCTTAGATTTAAAGTTAAATTAATGTCAAATTGGCAAGGTAGGGGAATTAAATAAAAAAAAACAAATAAGATAAATTTTGGTACATAAAAAACATAAACATTGGTTTGGTTTTGTGAAAGGATATAAATAATTCATTGTACAAACAGCGCCAAAATATTTCCATTCCTGTCCATGGCACTGCTTATGTTTTTCTGTGGCCGACTTCTGGCGTGGTTGCTGCTTCCGGATAACTACTCCTGACCCCAATATTTTTGCTAGTAAAATCTTTCACTTAACATTTGAGGGTTGCTGATGATGGAGAGAAAATCTAATCTGATATTCAGTTCTACGGCCGTCATCAACGTTACTTATTCACGAAGAAAATTGTTAATTTAAATGATGAATTGCGTTGGATCTGATTGTTGAAAATGATCGAAAATATGACAAATAATTCTGAGTGCTGAATAGTTATTTTTGGGATTGTTTATGCAACAATATGTTTATAATTATTATTATTTATTTTTTTCAGATTCCACATGGCCACAAATATGAAAAGGATTATATTTTGAAATCATTATCTGATGCGTTATCACCAAATATATTTATACCACACTATTATAAGGTAGCACAAAATAATGTAACATTTTATGTAGATGATCATGCTATGGCAGAAAATTTATTGAACATTGATCGTAAAATTCAAACACCGGATGGTTATCGTTTAACACTTAAAGTCAGAAATAGTATACCACAAGTACAAGTGGACGCTGGTCTAAAAGAGCGTATGAAATTAGCCATGGTAAAACGGTACGAAATTGCAACAAAATCATTGGACTTAACGAAATTTCATTCCGATCCCGATTTACATGACATATTTTGTGCATTATTTCGGCCTACCATTATGCTGGCAGTAATTGATATAATTTCGGAAAATATACCCGATCTGGAAGCGCTCAATTTAAATGAAAATAAAATTCATTTACTAGACCATTTTAAATGTTTACCAAATAAATTACCTCACATTAAAATTTTACATTTGCGCAACAATAAGGTAAAGGTTTACCCATTTTATAGTAAGTCGAACTATCGATTAATAAATTAATTTTATATTCATAGATTGCAACAGCGACATCATTAGACGCACTTAAAGGGTTGCCCATTGTAGAACTTGTGTTAGAAGGTAATCCTATAAAGGATCGCATAAAAGATCAAACATCGTATATAAGGTATACTCAACTACTACCCGACTTTAAATACTATTACAAACAAAATTATGATTTTGGATAAAGAAATTTGCATAATTGTTTATTTTAAATGTTTGCATTTGAGTGTAAATATCAATAAAATTTAAGGAAATATTTCAATCACTTTTTAACGGATATTTAGAAAAGTAGTTCTATAAGTGGCTTGCAAACAAAATGTATATACTGAAATGAATTAACAAAATTAAGGTCTCTAAATTTAAATAATCATTCATTGCAAAGGAATAAACAAAAAAAAATATATTAAAAACTTTAAAATCATCCAATTTTACTTTATTAAAAATTATTGATCATAATTTTAATCAACAATTGAAGGCTTCACTGTGTCCTCTGTTAACGAGTTTCTAACCTGATATTAACATTTAAATCATTTACATCGAAATAAAATCTACATGAACAAGACAAAAACTATAATAATAGTTGTCTTGCTTGAAATGGTTAAATTATAAAATGATCACAATAATGATAAACAATGCAACAACGAGAATATTAAAAAAAAAATATCACAAAATGTAAGCAAAATGCTTCAAATAAAAACAAAATCAGGTCGAAATCCTAAAAGTTAACTATTGATACACGAACAAATTGGTTGTTGATTTACTTGTGTATTTTTATCGGAATTTACAACAGTCAAAAAAATTGGAAGATTTTTTTGAAATAAAGAAAAAAAAGAAATTTATAAAAAATAAATAATAAATTTCCAAAATGTTTGATTATTTAAAAACGAATTTTTTTTAGAAATTTGCAATTTCTATCAGTTCGCATATTGTTTGCAGAATAGCTTTGTTGTTGACGATTTGTAAAGTCGGTATATCACAGCACTGGTCGTAATAGCCCTGAAGTCTTGTGGTATAAGTTTCGTGATTGAACTATTTACATGTTCATAGATTATTTGGTCACCCGGTACTTTGGTGATAGCGAACAATTATGCTGTATTTCGATTGTAAAAAATCACAATTATGTATAGTTATGAAAATTGTTTTAAGTTTGTACGTACTATTTGTTGCTATCCATCCATAAGATGAAGCACTATTGTTTACCATTTTCTAAAAGCGCCAGTATTTTGTTTGGTCTTTTTTGTTAAATTTTTTATTACAGCGAAATTCGCAAAAGATTGCCTAAGGTGATAAAATTGGTAAGTTTTTTTTTTATTATTATAATTATGACTTAATAAGCAAGCTATGTATGTATTACGAGTTATTTTGATCTATTTGTGGGTGGCAGATTTCAACTTTCAACTCATTATCACTTTGTGGACATTTGTCCACCATCTTTATTCTTTTCGGATTTGATGGAACTTTATAACAATTATTCTTTGGGTTTTTTTTCAGAATGTCGTCTTCGAAGATGATTCATTAATTGTTGCTTGACAATTTATACAACAAAGATCTGAATCGTCCAAAATGTGGTGAAGCCAGACTTCTTTCCGATATAAAATTGTATCATTTTAATTTGATAAGTCAAAAAATAACATGGTTAAATTTTAGTTTCACTCACACTGAATTGTTGTGCTGTTTTGCGCTTGACCTTTGTTTTCTGCTATGGTTTATCATCGAAGCAGATTTTTTTTTTTTTTTCCTAAAGTGAGTAAGTGATACTAAGCTGCTACCAAAAGTAACAGATAAAATGAAAAGGTTGATAATGCAGCTAACTTATCCTATCAAAAATTATTTTATTGATTGTTCAAATGTTTCTTTTGTTATTAAAAGGTTCTTCGTTAATCATGTCACACCTCAAAATATTGTAATTATAAATAGAGTTGGCTTATTTTATATGATGGACATATTTTTAATGAGAATTAATTAACTGAATGTTTATCGCATCCCTAGGATGGAATAGATTTGCCACCACCAATCGGTTTCGATATTGGAAATGATGCGAGTTTGCCCAGCCCGAAAGCATCATTTTTATGCGATGTAAATGGCGAACAAATTGTACGACGATTTTTGGAGCAATATTTTATTATCTATGATTCCGATAACAGACAGCCTTTACTCGACGCGTACCATGAACATGCAATGTTATCACTGACAGCTACCTACAATAGCTCAAGCAAGTAAGTTTTCTTTAATTTGCACTATTCGAAATTTTGTCTAAATATTTAACTTCTTTAGGCTTCCGGCTTACAATCCATATAGTAGGAATTTGTTGCGAATTTCTGAATTAGAAGCGCGTTGTCGTGTTTTAAAAATCGGACGGCTGCCGGTAGTCTCATTTTTGTCGCAGTTACCACCCACAGAGCATGATCCACAATCATTTGTTGTTGATTTGACATTTTTTTCAAGTCACTTAATACTATTAACGGTTTCCGGGATATTTAAAGAGAAGCAAAGCTCAACCAGTAAAAATAATGAACAACTTTTACGATCATTCCAAAGATCATTAATATTGGTACCATCTGGAGGTGGATTTTGGATCCGAAATGAAGTTCTACATGTAACTAATATAACCACGCTTCAAGAGAGAAAAGCTTTTAAACCGCCAGTTGCCGCATCTCCAAAAATACCCCCAAATGCAATGCCTTCTACGTCCCACGCTGTAATACCGCCGGCTGTATTAGATAATGCGGTCAAGTTGCAAATGATTGAAGCTATGTCATCGCAAACTTCCATGAATAAAAAATGGAGCGAACAGTAAAATACGAATTATATTAATCAATTATAAATTTGTATAATTAACATTTCTTTAAATTTTAGATGTCTGGAGGAAATAAACTGGGACTTTCAGCGGGCGTTGTTTACATTTACCGAATTGCATAAGCTTAATAAAATTCCGCCTGAAGCCTTCGTATAATTTTAGAAATTAGATATAGAAAAAGAAAATATAGAATTATATTATTGTGTATATAAAGTTTATTTTGAAAACCTAGAACTTTTTTTTCTGTTTAAATAAAAAAGGATCGTTTAGTAAATGTAATTTAATGTTTTTTTTTTTTATTTTGGTAATTGATTTACTTTATACATACATATTTTTATTTTGATTTTGTCGCAAGAAGATGTTTTTTAATAAATGATATTTTAGAAAAAAGAATTAATTTGAATTTTTTATCGAACAGCTAGCACTTGAAGGCACGGTTGAAACCCGAGAAAAGAATACAAATTGTACGTCGCTTTGTTATGTTGTAAAGAGGATAGCCCATTTATATTGCAAACTGTGCATTTTTGATGAACATTTTTCTTCTGTTTCGCTACTCTTTATGACAATACATACTCTGCTTTTAAGGATGATGTCAATGCAATATTTCTCGTATTTAGTGAAAAAAAAACCTTAGTGGAAACATACTTAATCCTATTGTAATCAGCCTGAGCTTATGTAATTGGGCATTCGATAAGGTAAGTACACTATGCTATTCTGAATTAAACATTAATGTTTTACTTCTGGTTTGCACCCATCATCATCCATGCAAAATTATTAAAGCAGAAACTATGGATAGCTGGGGGGATGAAAGTCTAAGTATTGAACACCAACAACAATGGAGTCAATTTAAGGAAGGTTAGTTCGTATACAACAGTCGACGTGTTTCTGGTTAGCCCTAACAACAGCAAGCAAGAAACATTTTAAGTAATTATCATTTATTGTCAACTATCAAATTTTTGATTTGACCAAAATATGGTCAAACATTGGTCCTTCGAGGAAAAAGAATCACGCTAGGTAAAACGCTCCACAACAACAAGAATTTATAATGGAGAAATGAGTAAAAGAACAAAGTGATCTGGGCGAACAGATACAAAAACTAATCACAAATATAAGAAAGGATCCAGGTGTCCGGAAAACAACGGCCCACCTGGAAAAAAGGAGAAGAAGTCGCGGATATCTACACAAGATACAAAGAAAACGACATGCTATTGATTAACTACTTGCCTTACATAGAAGAACGTAAACCCATAAAATGTGCTTGTGATAGCATAACAGCTGATATCAACTATATAAGCTGGAAACTGCCGCAACCACTCCAACTACAAAAGAAGCAGATAACATCGCAATTGAAAAACAGGATTTAGCAACAACAACTAAGCTAGCAGAACTGAATGACTTGCATTTCAAAAGAACTCATACAGCCAGCACAACAAAAAGTAGTATCCAAGTTGATAATTCCGACGATTCAAGTTAACAACGATGATCCCAAGAGGAGGCATCTCAGAAAGCTGTTAATAAAAATAAATCACTTGGAGAAGATCATCACGTAAGCATACGGCCTCATAAACGGAAGAAAAGAAGCTGAATACCTGAAACAAAAAAGGTAAACAACTAAATTAAATACGACGATGAAAAAAATAGATGAGCTGCACGAAGAAATCTTCCTAGAAACAACTAAAGAAGACATAGAACATCAAGAATATTTTAAAAACAACATTTACTTCGAGATTAGCAACCGTGCGGAATAGTGTACTGCTAAGCTAGAACAGGCGGTACATAAGACGATTGAATCAAGTGAAACAAACAACAATCAGCATCCAAAAATTACAGGTCAAAAGAAATTAAGATACCAAAGTTCAATGGAAACTATCAAGATTGGGTTGGGTTCCATGAACTGGTCGTACTTCTCAAAATTGGTAGATCAAAACGTTAGTCTAATAGATTCACACAAAATCATGTAACTCAAAACACGTTTGGCGGGAGCAGCGAGTAAAATTATCCAACATTTGCAGCCAATAGAAGACACTTATGAAAACGCGATGGAAATACTAGCTAACAAATATAAAAACAAAAGGTTGCTAGTATCATATCAACGATATTTTTGCCTCACACAATATTCAACAAGAAGCAGCTTCTGTAGTTAGAATATTGTATGGCACAGTCATGGAAAATCTAGGGACATTGGGAGTCAACGACACTCTCAAATCATATGAGATGTCATTAAATAATCAAAAGGAACTTCAACCCACCAACGAACTTCTCAAGTTTCTGGAACAGCGATATCAACTGCTAGAAACTTTTCGACTACCAAAATTAACGCCGGCAAACGATATAGCCTTCGCCATAAGCACCAAGCATTCAGTGCAACAATAATAAAAAATCATTCGTGTATCTTGTGTTTGGGCAATCATAATCACAAGTTTAACAAAATGAGTCACATAGAACGAATGTAGCTTGTCAACTTACATGATCTATGCAGAAGGTGTCTAGCCACTGGACACAATTCTCAACAATGTTATAGTCAATCAAGTTGTAAAGAATGGAATGGCAAGCACCACAATCTACTTCGTACAAAGCACCCTACAACTACAACTTCAAGAAGCATTTTAACCAACAGTGCGATGAAAACGCATGAGACAACAGTTTTAGCAACCGCCCACAATCATCACTCATAACAAAGAAGCCAAACAACGTTTAAATCTAGTAGGTCGTAAAATCAGTGCAGAGGTTCATGGTGTAGGCGAACAAGTTGCTGGCAAAGTCAATAGTATCGTAAATATCAACCTACAACCAAGATATCCGTCAACATTTTCAATGGAAATTGAAGCTCTAGTACTAGCCAAAATAAGCAAAAATCTGCCAGAAACACCATTTATGTTTAAAAAATAGAAACATTTGAACGGGCTGCTATTGGCCGATCCGAACTACAACATTCAGTGCATCAAAGGAAATAAAAACGAAGAAGCAGCAGCATAGCTCACGGAATTCGGATGAGTAATTTTAGGAAGAATATCTACACCCAACAAGACAACAGAGCTAAAATACAACTCACACTTTTCATCGACTGAGACAGATGAACAACTAAAAAAAAATTTGGGAATTAGAAGAAATGCATCTTCCACGCATTCTCACAAAGCCAGAGGAGTGTGAGGAATTGTTTTGTGACACGCACAGACGACTGAAAGATGGGCACTACGAATTACGTATCCTAGTTCAGAAGGATCCAACTATGCATTTGGGAGATTTTAAACGCATGGCAATAGCAAGGTTCCCTCAAGTCGAAAGAAGGTTGTCAAGAGAACAAAATCTCAGAAAAGTTGTACAGACTTTATGCGCGAATATGAACAACTTGGTGAAATGGAGATACTAAAAGATGAGGAAGACTCAACTGTACCATATTATCTTCCACATCACGCAGTGATGAAATCAGACAGTTCGACTACAAAACTTAGAGTCGTGCTCGATGGGTCTGCAAAAACAACATCCGATGCACCATTGAATGACTTAATGCTAAATGGTTACAACAGGATCAAATATTAATTCTAATGCGATGGAGAAAACATAAATTCGTTATCAAAGCTGGCATAGTTAAGATGTTCCGCCAGATCATAATCAATGAAAAAGATCAAAATTATCAACGGCTGCTGTGGAGAGAATCACCAAACGAAGAAATCAAAACGTTTAAACTTAAAACAGTTATATATATGGGACCAAGTCAGCAACTAATTTTGCCACTAATGTCTTATGTCAATCATAAGACTTTATGCAAAAAACCACCCAATCGCGTCAACAATAACATTACGAGAAATCTATGTTGATGATCTGCTTTCAGGAGTGGATACATTAGAAGAAGCATTAGAAGCCCAATCACAACTCATAAAACTGCTAAAGGCAGGAGGTTTTAATCTAAGAAAATGGACAAGTAACAAAAAAGAATTGACAACACATCAACCTACAAGCGCTCGCGAAGATGTGCTATGCTCAATAAACAACGATGAAACAATTAAGACGCTCGGAATAACCTGGAACCCAGTTTTTGACAATTTTGGGTTTAAGATTTCATTGTCCGAAAATATAAAAGAACCAACAAAAAAGAGCATATTGGCAGAAGTAGCCAAACTGTTCGATCCATTAGAATAGTTTGCATCCATCATCATCCAAGCAAAATTATCAATGCAGAAACTATGGATAGCTGGTCCCGGATGGGATGAAACTCTAAGTATTGAACTACAACAACAATGTAGTATATTCAAAGAAGGTTTAATTATGAAGAGTAAAGAAGGTAAGTATCACTTATTGTCAACTATCAAATTTGTGATTTAACCAAAATACTAGTCAAACAACTTGAAATCGTGAATCTACGAAATTAAAAGGAATGGAATGGCGGCTGATAAATAAACTTAACGTAAATATTTACAGGAAATATGAGCCGAAGCTGTAAGAAACGAGATCATTATTTGAATACTACCTCCCTTCACAATATCTCCATTCTAACTTCTAAATTTAGTGCGAACGTTCCTTAAATTTAATATTATAACATATCTGTCTAATTTTCTGGCACGAGAACCAGAGTAAGCATGTATTTTAATCTAATAATCTCAATGTAGTTTTTATCCATGAATGCAGCTCAGAATAGTTTAGTAGTGTCAGAGCTAGATGGCTTTTCTCGACATTTAGCACTAGTTGAGAAATCAAGAATAATTTTATTTACTTGCTTGGAATCGGTAAAATAAAAGCAGTTCATCAGATTTGTCAATTGTAGAGGCAGGGCTCTCTAAATTTGGCCAACAAAAATCCTTGTTTTACTGGATTAAAACTACAACGGGCTATTGCCATTAAGCTGAATGATTAGGTTAGTTTGAGACAATGGGAGATTAGATTAATTCATGATAGTTGTGAAAGAAAATGCTTCGATATACGGGTGGATTTTTTTATTGAAAAACCGCGGCTTAATTCACTAGCTGATGGTTTAGTCACACTACAGAATAATCAGACTCCTTGATTTAATTTGTTGCCATAAAAGTTAGAGGGTGCCATAGTCTTCTCCAACCTTCTCCTACCCTTATTGTTACAAGCGTCTTTCTAATAAAAAAACGGTTTCAGGAGTCTGTATTAATAAGTATCGGTACAACGCGAGTCCAAACAAATCTGAAGTTTATAAAATATTAGTTGTAGCTATATGTGAGGCAATTTCCGAATAATTTGTAGTGCTGTAGATAATGCAGTAAAATTTTAAAACCCTCAATCCGTGACCTAAAAATTAGAGTTATGAAAAGGCAAATGGCATAACTGAAAGTCAGAATGTGTCTTTGCTTCAGATTGTGGAGTCGCAGCATTGACTTTTCTCGCCATGTCTGAATTTGTTCGGCATGCGTTTTAATACCCTACCCAGAAGACGTAATTTCACATAAAATTCTTCTATAAAATTCTTTTTGGTGCTATTGAAATTCGTTGACACTGGTCGTCAAATTTCCTGAAGCATTTTTGAAATTTATAATTTGGTCTTCGACCGACCAAATGGCACTTTGGCATTTGGATCGGGAGGTACCGGGTTCGAATCACGATAGGGGCAGAATGCAAAAGTGAAATTTCATAACAGTCGGAGTGCAAAACTCATGGGCCGACCCATATTCCATGTCAGTATATGCTGGCTGGAGCATGTGCAGAAGTTCTTAAAATCGGTCATATAGCCGTAAGTCCTCGAATTGGCTGACTGGCATAAAAGTAAGGACGGAAATAAGCAAACCGCGAAAGAGCAGGGAGAGAGAGCCTTGAACAGGCCCCCGAACAGATTGCAGGGATAAACACAAAAAAATGCACCATGTGCAGTTTTGGAAGACAATTTGCTGTACCAAATGTCCCAGAAGGGAGGAGGAAGGAGCCTACTCTTAACGAATATGAAGAAGTATTGTAATTAAAATCGAAATTGATTTCTAAATTGGTTTTTGGATTGCTCAAGTTCGAAAATATGACTTACTGTCGCGGAACTAAGGTCACTCGATTACATGCGCTAAAACCAAAGTTGCTATATGATTTCGTGGTGAAGTTCTGAATATTGATTGATTGCGTTGGCTGGTTCCATTATATTTTCTATATATACAGAATAGCCTCAATTCTGACAAGTTCAGTACTCGACATTTTTTAAAGGTCGCTTCTCGTAACAGGATTAATAATTTAGCGTTCTATAGGGTTGGCGATCACGATGGAAAAAAATACTTTTTGATTTAGTTAATTATAATATAGGTATATTATATGTATAATTTTTAATAAAACTTTTTGTAGAAATAAATTTAAATAAGTATTTTGCTAGTACTGTATTACAGAAATATATAAATTCAACATTATAAATATAATTAATAAATTATCGTTATTTAAAAACTAAATAAGTAAAAATTAATTGATGATCTTGAGCGCATCCGATCGATTGATTTGTTTGTACATTTGTTTGCATCGCTGCACAAACATTTTCATATTAACTGAATTTATAGTAAAAGAAATGATATGATGGAATGAGTACAGATTAAGCAAAAATAAAAATGTTAATTAATTATTAATAGTTTTCCAATAATTTAAAATATATTATATAACAACAACACTATTTTCAATGTAGAATGTAGATCATATAGAGATTGAGAACAGAAATTTATTTGAACATTATCATATTTTAGTGGTACGAGATTTAGTACATAAAATCTTCCAGCTATGAGGGGTTTTCTAACGTAACATTTAAAATTTTAATATAGAGGAATTCCAAAAATTAATACATAGTTTGTTCTAATATATATGAGCGATAGTTTTTTACTGAATCATTCCTTCTCTTGGCTATAATAATACATAATAATAAATATAAATACAATAAACAAACAATTCTAAAATATGTATAGGTATATAATATTTCTACGCGTCTAATTTAATTTAAAATTGCTAAAATCTGTTTTTAATTTAATTGTTGGAATTGATTGAGATCCCTGTTGCTGTAGCTGCTGTCCCGAACCACTTTTAATTGAATTCGAAGAATTTTGAGATAATCCTGATTTCGATTTTTGATTATTTTTTATGGCCGATTCCAATTTTTGTCGTAGTACCGGCGACTGATTCATAATTGACTTAAACTCCTCCGGATATTTTGGTCCAATCTTTATTAACCACTGCAATGATTGTTCGTGTAATTGAATCGTTTGTTTTGAACTAGTTTTCAATGACTCCTGAAGAAAACTAATCAAAATAGGAACTAGAAGTGTCAACATTTGAATTCCTAGAAAATAGAAATAATTATTGAAATATTGATATGCGCACGGACAAGTGGCAGAGAATTATTCTAGAAACCAACCTGTCGCCATAATTCCTAGTGTTAACATAAATTTATATAAATCCATATTAGTAAATAAATTGTGGCAATCGTTTAATCGCGAAAGGAGTGTAAAGTTAGAGCATCCTAATACACACGGCTTTTGTTATGATGGAACTAAATTGAGGGTAGTCAGGATTAGGCAAAAATTTGATTTTTCTCAGATCAGAAATGTAGAAAATTTCTGATCTCCAATTTCGAAACAAAATTATGACATAACTGAACAATAAAAGTTAGAACTAATTTAAGGGCAGTGTTATTTTGATAAAATGTGGCTTAAATTAGGACACAAAATTCATTTATTTAAACTGGCTAGTTACGAATAAGCCATTCGGGTTACTAACTTTACACACCTACAAAAGCTTCGTATTGTGAATTGATGATGAATTTAAATGTAAAAATTTGCAACAACTTACCATTTTTAACTTCTGCCAAACCGACGAGTGCCTCAATCGTTGTAATACTTTCAAGCGTTATGGCCAATTCTGTGTCACTTTTAGGTAATTTAGCCTCATCTGAATACAAATGCTCAATAATCCTTGGTGCCAATGCATGTATATACGGGGTTGCCACTTTTAAATCAGTTCGTACAAATATTGAACGTATCGTTTGAATCGAGCGCAATTTTACCAAATTATTCTCGTTCATCAAACACAAACGGAAATGATTAATGCATGGATATTGCAAATTCGGAAAAGATATCAAATCGTGTGGCATATGCAATATAAAAATAGCAATTGTGAGCATCATTGTTATTTCGTCTAATTTTGTCTCTTCCGATCGCGTATTCGTAAGATCGATTACTTTTGCGAGCGCGCTCTGTAATAGTGTTTTCCATTCGGATGCACATTTTGTGCTTGTAGTGTGCTGTCCAACCGCGAGGGCTTTTAAACAATGGATAGCCGATTGAATTGTAACCGAATTGGCAAGAATTGTTTGGTCATTAACCGATTTTGTAGCAATCTCCTTAATTACGGTTGTGGTGAGATACAACAGTGTCGGCAATATTGTAACCGCACCAGCCGGTGAACAAAGACCAGGTAACATTTCCAAACATTGAAAAGCAGTCGAAATAATTAAACAATTGTCATCGTTTAATTTAAATAGCCCATTTCGAACCGAAGCTCGTATTTGTACTTGTAGTTGTTCCGACAAAAAACTTGACGATGGATTCATTTGCGGAATTTGTTTAACAAACAAACACAAGCAAACTTCTAATACGGCATACACATGACTTTGACCCGGTACAATACTACCATCATCACCACCTTCACCGAAACTGTCAATATCTAGTTCGGTAGCCTCAGGCTTTTCATTATCGTTTGCTTCGTCGAACGCGTTTAATTTATCATTTTTCCGTTTTTCCAAATTTTCTTTAGCTGCGATTAGAGTTTGCCTTAATACTTCAATGCATAAAAATTGGACGTCGACACTATCCTGTGTTAAAATCAATCGATGCAACACATTACACAATTCAATGTTTAACGATTGGGCTTTCATGAGCATTTCCCTAGACCACTGCGATTCAAATAGCGTATACAATGATTGTAGACATAGTCGTACATTTTCAGTTTTTTCTACAGACTTGGGATTGCATAATGCCTCCATACATATTCCAAATATCAAATGGAATCGATCGGCACTCAAACTACCGTGCGTAATTGGATTCGTGTTTGTGTCGTCCATACCGACTGTGGGGTTAAAATTAATATCAACTTCAGTCTTTACATTTGTGTCATCCTCGGTAGGTGAACCGAATCCTCCGGCATTTAACCATAAAGTAGCTGCATATAAAATCTGTGGCCAAGCATTTCGATAGTGTGGTTTTGCCAAACTAATTGTATCCGTCGTGTAGAAAGCTCCACCGTCGTGCGGTAGCTGGCTCGAAAATTCTGGTGGCAACAGGAGTAAAGCATGATCTCGTAAACCGTCTAACCAATTTTTCGATAAATTTTCCAATTCCGGTTGAACGAGAGATAACAGACTTTCTCCTCTACTTTCAAAATCGCCAAATTCCCCATCATCATTCGATGTAGTAGTTGTTGATACGTTCTGCGTATTTGCCGTTAATTTTTTCAATAACAAGCTTGCCGGAGCAGAACCATTTCCTAGCATCGCAACGATATACACTTCCGCCCAAGCCTTTAATATACTTAATTTTTCAAGTGTAGCCATGCTCTCATTATACAACTGTGTACTATTAGTTTTCAACTGCAACTTATTGAAACTTGAAACAAGCAACTGATGGACCCGTCGTAAGTCATTCAAATCCCGTGCGACACCCGAACCAATCCATGCCGAGCATACCTCACACGCGGCCGCAGTTACATGCGATGGTGTATCTGCCGCGAATGCAGGCCGAAGTGCCGCACCGACCTGAGCCTGGAACTGTTCAAGTAATAAATGGCCAGGAAATTCAGGTTCTGGAACCGTAGCAAATTTATCGATAATTTCTTGTAGCGTTTTTAAGCCTTCAAGCCGCAATTGATCTGAATTACTGGTTGCAGCCATAAAAGCCATTCGAATCAAATCGGATAAATGCAGAACTAAGTAGTCGCCCCGCGATTTTGTCATTTGGATTTCCTTAGCCTGTGACAAATCGAAATGAATAGGACTTGATTCACACGTCGTAATGACGCGACGAACACATTCAGCAGCGTACACTCGAGTCGGCCACCTAGGTTGAACAGCAGGATGTGTTGTGGTATTTTCTTCAGCATGGTACTCCATATCGTCATCGTTTTCTACTTCGTCATCAGCACTATCTTTTACAGCAGTTTCTTCTACAATGGTGGAATTTTCTGTAGCGACGGTTAATACATTTTTGCAAAGACTTAACCAATGCGAAAGATTTTCCGAAGCCAATCGTTGCAGCATTGATGTAATTGTATCATGAATATTTTTAATCATTTCAAAATCGGTTTCGGTATCTAACATACCGAATAGAATTCCTGGAAGACCAAAATCAGATGAGTAGGATGTATCATCGCGTATTAACGTGAGTGCATGGTCGCACACTTCTTTTGCCTCTCGCTGAGTTAATTGACGAAGGCAAGAAACAGCTGCTTTGCGCAACATTAGGTAATTGCTTGACAGGGTTTTGCATAGCGTAGGAACTAAAGTTGTTAAATTGACGTGACGTGGCGCAAATAAATGAAGCTGCTGTAAGCAACCTGTAGCTTCAGCTTGAACCAATGGATCTGAATTCGATTGCATAATAGCGCATGCGCACAGAAATGATGACCGCGCTGTCGAAATTGATGCAATGTTTCCTTGAAGTTCTGGACCAATTGTCGTAATTAGTGCGCTCAATACTCTTCCAATGCACTGGTGTACATCTACGTATGATTCCGGGACAGTTAACAATAGTTTTATGGATAAACTTAAAGCTGGTTCAACATATCCTCTAAACATGGGTCCACCAGAATCAGCAATTAATGACAATGCGTACAGTGACCACACCTGAACGACAGGTGATGTTCCATCTTGTGCCAGGGCTAGTAGAATCGAAACGCTGGTATTTAAATGCTGCGATGAACCCATGCCACCGACATAGTGATGTAAACAGCCGAGCGCTAACGAATGACCTGTTCGCGTAACCACATCTCGCGCAGATTTTAATCGATCAAAACTGGTCTGTGCTAATTCCGCGGTAAATCGTGAATCACCAACTACCTGAGCAATACGTCCAAGTGCTTCACCCGCGGCACAACGTAACACAGGATTAGCACTCACTAAACCGTTAATAATAAGTGCAGTCGCCTGTTTCCGAACTTCATCCTGTCCAATACTCGATTTTGTCTCCGTCAATCCCTTCAAACCACTTAACAGCGCCGTGAATATATTCATTTGTACAGCTTCCTGTCTTGAGCTTTTAGCATGCTTAATACATTCAACAAAATGTGTTAACATTTGTAACCGATGCTTATTGGCGACCCGCGGGAATATTAAACCAAAAAGTGAGACAGACATATCAATAACTGCAACACCAAGTGGCAAAGGTCCAGGACATTGATCTCCCTTAGGCACCGGGCGATACAGACAACATGGATCATGTTCCAATGCTCCAGAGCCGGCAGCACTATTTGGTAGCAACTGTAATTCAAATATTCGAATTAGTAACTTAATTATGAAAATTTATAGTTATTATTCTTCAATGTAGGTAAAAACTAAAATTAGGCAAAATAAATGTGTTGCAGTTTTAAGAACTTAACTGTTCATGCACATACGCTTGTGAAATTCGTGAATGTAAGTAATTTTATTGTTAGTTTTTAATTTCTCAGACTGATCAATCGAGCTTTTCAAACAAGACAGAATCTAAAATTAAATATTGGCCGTACTTTCTGAAAAACGATCACAATATTCTAAACTTAACATCAAACATCATTGTGGCTTCACAATACCCGTCAAATTCTAACTCTAAATTAGGCCAAAAGCAAATATTGCGAACTTCCTAGGTATTATATGGTAACTGCAAGAGAGAACGTTTTAAGATTTAGACTGAAACTTCGTTTAACAATAGAGCCGAAATTAAGCACATTAAAGTTAATGCCGTAGAACAATCATAACAAATCTACACAATAACAACAGTTATAAACATTGTTGGTGTCGAACAACTTTTTTTTGTACTACGAAATTGGGGCAATTCTGAAAAACCAAAAAACTAACCACTGTCTTGTGGAGTTATGACTATCCAGAATATTTATTTGAAAGTTCTCGTTTGTTGAAAAGCATTTCAAACCCATTCAACTAACTTTGCTTGTTGACATAAATTCAGCCACTGGCAATAAAATTCAAAAAGTCGCACAGTATTATGTACGACTGAATTATGTATATTGTTGCGGGGGGCTTTTAACGTATATAGTCAAGTACAAATATACATAAATGTTTATTTAGTGTTCCATTGGTATAAAATAAAACATGTAACGTAAGAGTACCGCGTTCATTGATGTTAAAGTACATTGTTTGGCTTTGGTCGGAAATTTTACCAATCAACGGCATTGAGCTCATATAAATAAGAATAAATTCGTTAGATTGTAGATCATTTTTGTACTGAATTTAACGAAGGTATTGTTTTTAATTAAATTCCAGCCAATTTTGGATCAGCAGCACAAATTCACTTACTATAGTTATCGCATGGCGGCTTTACTAAACTTTTTTAAACTTCATTCTTGGGGCTACTCTGGAACACAAATTCAGTGGAATACACTAAACAATCACACTATTCAGCCAACGTATTGCGCTATCTAGCGATAGTTGAGGAGATTGAGTGTGCTCGTATCTAATAACAGATGCTGTCAGAAATCAATGTTCTGTTTTCTCGATTAGATTAGCATAAATTTGGATCTATCAAGTACAAGTTCTCGGCTTATCATTCTAACGTCCAAGCTTCTCTTTTACAGATACTCATGCGTGTTATGTTGTACTGCTAAATAAAAAGCAAGCGCAAATTCTCCAAAACTGAAAATATAAATCAACACACACTCACTGTACACTTACATTGGAAAAATCACCTTTTCGGTTTGGTTCCAACTTATCAAAATACAAATAAAAAAAAAAACATAAAAAAAGAAACAAAAATATGTTTACAATTGTTTGTGTTGTTTGTTGAAATGTGCACTCAAAGTTCTGTTAGAATCACAACCAAATTTACTTACTTGATCTTCAATAGTGCGATGATCAGTTTCTTGCAACCAAGTTCCAAGTATTATAGAATCATCTGCATTACACATTGTCCGAAGCAAGGACGTGGTTGTGTTAGCTGGATTTTCGGTCAATGTAAATTCTGCAACCAACATCCTTAACAAATGAGTGTACGACGATTCAAGAGAGTTCGCTGGAAGTAACGTTAATGTTTCATATAACCGAAGTCGTACCATAGCAGCGGGAGCCTTCAAATGTTGGCCATATGTTTTTAGAACAGATGATAAACTGAAAATATAATATACCTAAATAAGAATTTGTTGCAGTAAATTAATTGGCCAAGTTACTTACTTTACTAGCATAGCTAGGGCACTTTCGATTGGGGTTAGTAACCGCTTAATTATATCATCGATAACGAGTTCAGGACAATTCAACAGAAAACTGTACATTACAGATAATGCACCAGCTCGACCCTCCAGAGTCACTTGCCACGTGAACGCATCACCGCGCGCTTTTTCAGAATCCAATTCTTTAGTAGATCTGGGAAATGAATTTCTCCAAAGTAGTAACATTCGAGGTAGTAATCCTTTCACAACGGGAACACCAAGTGTCATAATCGCACCGATTAATAGCCAACCAGCTTGTGTTCTACTCAATGACAACCTACTATTTTGGCTAGCTGATCTCAGTAATTCTTCTGCTGTATTAAATACCATTTTGCCTTTTGTATGTGGAATCCCCAAAGGTGACAATCTAACACTTCCGAGTACCGAGGCTAGAGCACAACTATATCCAGATATTGCTTCCGGTGACGACCTCATTGCTTCAATGGCATCAATAAATCGTTCGATTAGTATTGATATTTGGCTTGGCATTGCCACACAAACACATCGTAAACACCAAGCAGCCGCCAATCGAGCAGCAAGACATGGATGAATCAGAACAGCGCATATTGCATCGATGAAATTAAGAGATGGATCGATTAACCCATTTTGTGCGGTAGTACCAAGTACTAATAGAAGGCTTCCCAGCTCCTGCAAAGCGCAGACCAGCAAATGTTGGCTAAATAATGTCTCTTGATTTGAATCTTTAGCATTTTCAGGATTAAAATCAATTGAATTCATTTGTTTGGCAATTATTTGGATTAAATCTTTGCAAGCGGCTGTTTGTGCCTTTTCACCTAACATTTTACCCAAAATAGAGCGTAGAATAAAATTAATACATTTTCTGGAATAAACAGCATCCACATGAGACGAAGCAGCCTTCGGATTAGCCACCAGATCTAATATATGCGTTAGAATTGTCGTCATATTTCGTTCTAACCAAATACTGCCCATTTTCTCTACAAATACGACATATGCGTGTGTTACACCAACCCGTACCTCACGATTTACACTCGAGCTTCCTTTGATAATCTCGCCCGTGCCCTTTAGGAATGAGACTCCACCGCGTAAAAATCCGGACATTAAGACCGTGAGTGATTCATCAAGCGAAAATGTCCGCATTACTGTCTTGGAATTGTTTGAGCCAGACATTTGTTTCGGTTGTGGTTGTTGTGTAAATGCGATTAATGTTCCAAGTAGTTTTGCTACTGCGACTCGAACTTCATAATTGCTACCATCAAAAGCTCGAAAGCATAGGGTAGCTAAGCTTTCTAATTCATTCATGTATAAAAATGGGGCGTGATTTAACATTTCCAATAGGCAATCAGATGCAACAACCCGTACGGTCATAACACGATCAGTTAGACAATATTTTGTCGCTTTATAAATATCTTTGTGAACATTCGATATTGCCGTTCCCATTCCAGCACACACTTTCTTCAAAGTAATCATAATTTCAATACGGGTTTGCGATTCAGCACTTTTCAGTGAACGTATCAGAATTTGTACAGTCTCCTCATATGATCTACCCATCATTCGGCCTAGTTTTTCGTACATGCAACCCACACAGCAAATCGCTGCAAGACGAGTTGGCAGATAACTTGGTGAATCATCTTTATTCTTTAAAATATCATTACACTTGTTCACTGTATCGAACAATAGAAATGTGTCGCCCACACTGAATAATGTGGCCAAACACTGTGCTATTAATTTTCGGGTTGGTGGCCCCGGAGATCCTTGAATGTGTGTGGTCAGCTGTTCCACCAATTTTTTCTGACATCCTTTAATATCGCTCTTCTGGGCTGCGACCAAAACCTTGTCCAAAAATCGAAGCCACTCGAACACAAACACGGGGCGCTTTTGTTCCGGGATTTGCATTAACGCCTCCTCATTTAGGGTGAGACTATGAGATAATTCCATTTTGAATTTTTTTTTGCGTTTCGTTTACTGTAAACAGAAAAATCGGAATAAAACATGATGAGATCATAAACGACTTTTAATTAGTATTACATACGTTTTTAATAACTAATTTTGTTTAATTTAGAAAGCAGACCACAAGAAATAAAAAAAAAACAAATGGACAATTTTTTCTCGCCCTTTGGAAAATAGTAATGTAAACTTGTATTTACCTTTATATTGGTTGTTATATCACTAAACCAAAAACAACAAAACACTATACACTTCAGTAAATGTTGTTATTTTACATAATAACCGAATTAAAATATTAATTTATGGTTTTATTTTATTTTTTCTATGCAGGTAAAATAAAAATGCACTTCATTAGACACATAAAAGTAGACTTATGATGAGGATGGTGCTTCCGTACATGTCAGCACAAAATATTTGCTGGATTGCTGAATGAGGAGGTAAGCACAAAATCGTACACGAAAACATTGGAAAGCGCTCGATAATTTGAGTTATTTTGAAAGTTTTTATTTCATTAACGGTTCATTAACGGACAAACAACAATTTTAAATGCAATTTAAATTTAATCTTCTTTGTGAGCGTTAATTTCGACAATTTTTCGACTCATAGTTTTAATGAAATTCCTATTTGGCACATTTGCATCTTCAGCAGGTGCAGTTAAGAAGAGAACTGAAATGGAAATAAATATGTAAACATTCCTCTCTGAATTTAAAACAATAATAAACTCACGTGTCTGTTGCTGGCCTTCTTCCAATTCTAATACATCAGTTGCAATTTCATCAACAGTATCCATGTGAAACATATTTTCCGCCTTCAGCTCTTCATCTGGTGCAAGGACTGGGGTACTATTGTATTTCTCCATCAAGAGTTTCACTTTCATTTTGGTTATTTTAAGCAAAGTTTCGATATCTTGTTCAATTGGTGATGGTGGTTTAGTCTTACCAGCCTCAAGTGAAAATTTAAGCAACGGCAAATTTAGTACACTATTTGGATAGGGCATTTTGTAAGCGGTGTGTGGTTCACCAACATTTCGTAAAACTTCAGTAAAATGTTGAAATGCGTAACGCAATAGACACACAATTTCACCACTCTCTTTTAGTTCAGTCGTGTGCTCCGACTGTATACTTTTTTCAACTGCGATGGCCTTCTTATAGGCGGAAATTTCGTTTTCATGCTTAATATCTTCATCAGTTAAATTGAATAATACTGTACCTTGACGAACTGTTGCATGATCTTGTCTCTTATCCAAGCTTCGTTTTTCCATTTCTTTAAACACGATCTTGTCCTCTAATTGTTTATTATTCAATGACTGCTTTTTTAAACGGGCGTATATATAATCGGCATGGTAACATCCGGTCGCCTTTTTCACATCCTTCATAATATTCTCAACTTCCTCGAGCCGATTTTTAAGCACGGTCATACTAGCCGTTTCCCGATTATATCGTGCCGGATTTAATTTAAAATCACTCTGTTAAATATCGAGCATAACAACAATTTATAAATTAGATATAATTTCAAAAGAAGTTTGTACTTACATCATTCCTGATAAATTTTTTAACGATTTCGTTATTTTTATTGATTAAATCCCGATGTGCAAATATATCACTGAGATGGGTCTGTATATCGTGTCGAGTTTTTGTTTCCAATTCTGTATACGTATCTTGAAGAACGCGTAAACTTTCAAGTGCCGGTTTACCCATACGAATCGTACGCGATATGAAATCACGCTGCTCATTAAGATCATCGGCTAATGCTTTTAATGTCGGTTCGAAATAAATTGCATCGTGCATCATAATACTTATTATAGAAAAATATGCATGATTTATAGTTCTGATAGCCCTCAATCTGGTCTCGGAATTTTTAAGCTCCATTCGTAACTTCTTGGTTAACAATTTATCGCCAAGTTCCTTTGAATCGGAATACTTAATCCGATCTTGTAGTCGGGCGAAATCCAGCAGTTTCCGCTGATATACTATACCCAATTTCTTTTCTGTATATTTCAAACGGTCCAGCACTTTACGTTTTGCAAACGTTCTTTGATCCATGTTTTCCCTGACGAGTTCGGATGGCATATGGGAAAACAGAATTTGTAAATCGACATGATTTTGCAAGAGATTTTTTACTTCCTGTGGATTACCGTACAAAGCCAATTTTAATTTTTGCCGATTAATTGTGATTTCATTTAGCATAGTTTTTAATTTCTCGACCAGAACTCTCCTTTCGGCAATGACTCGTAATTTCCGTAATTCTAAATCTTTTTCGTGTAGACGAATTAATCCATCATATTGTGCTATTTTATCGAATGCCGTCCAAGCAGAATCCTGAAATTTATGAAATTTTAATGTACGCGTTCCGAATAGCATATGAGTTTCTCCAGTTTTGGGCTGGATCAGGTTTTTCGGAAGTCGCATCATCTTGTTGCGATGGAGAGATTCTTCTTTGGCACAACAGGAAAAAAACTACTACAGATTCGTGTCACGTGTAATTCGTGTGGCAGAATAGTTATTGTTTCACAACAAAAGTTTGCTTGGTTATAGTTCCAGCAATTTAGGCATTGGTACAGTGTTTTTAAGTTGTTTGGTCGCTTGCTGTTCTAACAATTCGAACCTGAATTTAATACTATATGAAGGAAAATCTATAAATAGCTCTCTTAGGCCAAGGGGTGTACCATTCGGATTAAGTGATATTCTTTTATGGTTGGCAAACGAACCAATCTGAAATGGGAGTTGCCCGCGCTACGATTATCTTTTTAAAGAAGAACAGGAAAACCCCCAGAAAACTGGGAGGCTGCGGTATAACAAGAACCATTGATTTCAGCCCTATAGATACATTTATCGAAGTTATAGGGAACGTGGGTATGATGGTCTCACGCTGTAAAAAAGGCACCAAGAAGCACTTACGGACTATGTCATATTTAAGATGTTTCTTGGATTCATTTATCGAGAAAGGTTTTAGTTGCTTTTAAATTATGATGGACGTGTGTGAGAACTCAGAATACTATAATGTATGGTTACTCTTTTTAAGTGCCTGACTCTCTTACTCCTTTCACAGGTCACGTTGATTCCGTTCACATTTCCTATTTAAGCATTAACGACACTTAAAATACCAAAAATTTTGAATTTCTTCAGAAGAACAAACCGGTACATTTCGCTACAGAGGTAAGTAATTCTCATTTGTTCTGGTTCTGGTAAAAAAAAAAACTTGAACCTTGTTGAACCTATAGCATTATTACACGAAAGGAAGGTAAGCAACAAAATTTTACAAATCCAATTTATTGATTTTGCGTTTTGACCTATATATTTAGTAGAAAGTGGAATTGGTTGGACGCGTCTGGCTCACTTAAAAAAGGGGTTTCAAACGGAATAGTGGGTGTAGAATAAATACTGAAATTGGAATTCTCGTTTCGACATCTAAGAAGCTGTGGGATATACCGATTTTTCTAAAGATAATGATGTTTAAGAATCACAAGGGAAATAATGTACACTCAAAATAATTTTTGGAATCAAAAAATAACTTAAATGCTTTGTGTACGGGGAGTTTTCATCAGGAAGTGTGGTAAAGAACGCTGAAATACTATTTATCAAGAAACTTTAACTATTTTATTACTCCGAGAATAAGTTAACCATAAATTTTACATTTTCAATTTTTCCTCTAGTTTTTTATCAATTACTGCCTCAATTTTCTTCATGGCGTTCACGGTATACGGCGTCTGTGTCATTGTGAAATTATTTAGGACACTAGACACCATTTTAACTCGTTGATCTAATATTTGAAATTCTTTTAAGAGAATATGCAAATGCTGATCAATTTGTGGCGATAAGCGTACTTCAATTAAATTCGAAAGCAGCATATACTTTTTTTGCTGTTTCAACACCAGCTCTTTATACAATTGTTGACGATTCATTTCCAAATCAATAACGGCACTCTCTGGTATTATAGTGGGGTCCAAAAATTGGGGGTTATTTACTTTAATCGAGCGGATAACTTCAATAGAATCGGTTAGCAGTGTTTTTAATTGAGATATTAGATACCCGTTGACTAATTGTTGTTCTGAATGTGATAATTGTATTTCTTGGCCCACCTGAATGTAATCTGTAAAATAAATAATAAAACAAGTTTAGTATAAAATGTACCCTATTGGGTACAGGATGTTTACATACCGGATAAACCAATATTTTGTAAGTAATTGTTTGCAATGAATATCTTAGTTAATTTCACGGCATTTTGATTACGGACTATATCACTGGAATTAAGATCCCCACCTTCTTCGGCAAAATTTTTGATGATTCCTAATATTAATTTTAATTTTAAATATCTTTTTAGGTCTTCTTTCAATGCTCTTGAATGCATTTGACTATAATTGATCGCTGTATTATTTATTTTTAAAAATGATCCACTACTAGAATGAGAATCCATGGCAGTTTTTTCAGAATGGTATTTCAAATTTTTGATGTACTGCTGTCAGCTTTTGTTGTTTTCATCCTACGAATAATTTTTATGCTATAAACTGAACTCACCCTAATACGTCCGGAGTTCGTTCACGAGCTTTACATTGTTACAACAAATACTACGTTTCTATGGACATGGATAAACCGAGATGACATTTTCGTTCAGTTTCGTCGTGTTAATAACATGGCGAGCAAATCCCTATCGTTTCCATTCTAAATTTGTTTTAACAGTTCAGGCGGTGTTATGTTTTTGTTTGTCTTTTAATATTTTATGCCCGGTTTACACAAGACCAACATTTTTCTTCTGCAAAATGAATAAGATGTAACATTGACTTTTTGCACATGAGAGACAAGAAAAGCAATATATCCCAACAAAATTTTGCAGAAGAATTTTTGAGCAAAAATGACCATAAAAATGAAAATGTTGCCATAAAATATATTCGATCCGAGTATTTTTATGGCAACATTTTTAAAATCAACAAGAAAAAAAATTATTTCGCATTTATAAATGTTGAGGATTCATAATAAAAACAGACGCCATAGATAAAAATGTAAATTTCGCATTTGAATTCATTGAAAGTAAATTAATAATGATCCTATAAAAAAATTACGCCATTACTATATATGTTTATTTCTTTCTGGCACATTGATTATTTTTATATAGCGGATTCTTTCTTATTTACCTGCAAAAATTTGCAGAAGAAAACAATTTTCTCATGTAAACCGGGCATTAATCTGTTTCGTGAATATTTTAACCCGTGTTTATTTTATTTATATTATTTCTTTATAATAATACTATATCCCTTTTTCAACCAAAAAATTGGCTCAATTACAGTCCAAACCACACAAATGTGTGGGAAGGAAACATAGTATGTAATCGCGTTATTGAGAAAAAATTTCGCTTGATTTGAATCGCTTGCCCAACCAACACAATTGTGTGCGTAGTTATAGTGTTTTTTTCGGACCAAAATAAACTGGAAAGGAATGCACAAATGTGTAAATGATTCAAAACACATACCAAAATAAATTTCTGACATGATACTTTTGCCTCACCCACACAATTGTGTGAGGAGGGAAAGGGATACCTATGTATGTATGTTTGAAAAGTAATTTAAAGAACAAAATTTAATTTTGAATATATGTATTTATTTAAAAAAAATATTGTTTTATGGATACAGTAATTATATTGATGCACAGAATATGTTACTCCTTATGTTATGTTTGTACGTTAAAATGGTGTATGTAAAATAAGAAATTAACTTTTTATTGTTTTCGTTTGTTTTGACACTTGAGACAATCTCATAGTTAACTAATACGTCATTTCTACAATAACAGTTGTTACAATAAAGTAACAATGTAATTCTCGTGAACGCACTCCCGTGCCGGTTAAACGTAGCCAATCAGAAAAATATTGTGATTTGCAAAGTCATGCATACGCGATTCCGCGGTTCCACACTTTGATTAGTTCGTCGTTATTCTTTCCTTTCGTTTCCTTCCACTTCACCAACAAACTAACGCGCATCCCCAATAGAATTCCTTAAACTTTTTCCTTACAGCAAAGTATGAATAAAATGACAAAAAAAAAAAATTTTTCTCAAATTTTTTTTCATACTTTTCTGTAAGGAAAAAGGAAAAAGTAATTCTATTGGGGATGCGCTGTAATTTTGTGGCGGACAATTTTTGATTCTTTTTCAGCAACATTTTTTTGATTCAACTGATTCTTGCACTACTACAAAGATAAATATTTCTAGGACACCTTGTTTATTTGTCGTTTTTGGGTTAATTTTTGTTTGAGAGAAAACATATTTTTTTTCAAACAAAGAAGCAGTTTTTGCAGCAAATAATAAACTTTTATTATGAATAAATCGAAAAACATAATTTTACACACATACATAAATAAAGAAACGCGCCAAGATACGAATAAACTTATCTATTGAAATGATAGAATCACGACGAAAGAATCAAAGTATGGAACGGGGGATTTGCATACTTTTCTAACTCTTCTTTACCTCGCCTCACAACATTTACATGTGTGATCTCAAACGGCGGTACAACAACAATTGCATTATAACAACAATAATTTACAACAACAATTTACATTATATAGTATATCACACATTTTTAACTTTGCTGGCTCGGCGTGAGAGTCAAGCAAATTTCATACGGCCGCCTTCATACCGATGGTACCGACTTTACCTTTGTTTTTAGGTGTCGAAAAAACAATCTAAATTGGTGGTTGACTGAAAAATATTATTAAATATGGCAATTATTAAAAAATTTCAGATTTATACAGAGAAAACTGATTTATAGGTTATGTTGACAAATTACTTGGCTTTATATTACTTTAAAGTGTTGCAGCCACGTGTGAAACGTAATGTCTGCCCTTTACATATAACTTCACTGCAGTATACTTTTATTTTCTGATAATTATCACTTATGCTTGGTTCAGGTATGCGATCAAAAAATGATTCGCGAATCAAAGGAAAATTAAATCATTGAAAACATATACAAATTTCCCCGCCCGAGATGAAATAGTTTTAACTTTGGGAAAATTTGATCGGAAGCATCCATTGGCTTGATTCGCGAATCATTTTTTTATCGCATACGTGAACCAAGCATTGAAAATAATTTATTTGCGAACTATTGACGATTGGAGCATCACGGATTCCACGTAGCGGATGTTTTTGAACTATGATAACTACAAGTATTGACATTTATGCCGCATGCATAACGAAAATAAAAAATCGACAACATTCGCGATAATCCATCTTTTTATTGTGCTAGCTTTGCTTGGTTTAATTTTGTTTAAATATATTATTTAAAAATGATATAGGTTTCGTATAATTAGTGATTTTGTGGCTTATATCTAATATAAAAACATGAATCTATGCATATCCTTGATTTTTCGGCATATCGATCACACATGTCATTTTTTGTAGTTAAGTTAGTTTCAATCTGATCCACCAGCGGCGCTTTTCCAAGTTTTACAATCGTCAATTTTATTTGCAAATTGTTTAATCAAAATAACCGTATTTTGTAAATAATTTTTTTTTATAAATAAATTTTTTTATAATATATAATCAAACAAAACTAGTTTAATTTATATACAATAATATTAAAGTTAAATAAAAAAATTTCATTTTTGAAGCTCAAACTTCAGGTTTGAAAAATACTTAATACATAATTATTTGTATGTAACAAAACGAATCTATTAGATGGGACTTATATGAGGCGGATTTCATTTTGCTTTTATTTCCTTGAATAGTTGTAGTTATTTCTGCTCAGTTCAAGCTCGCATTTTGTCAATGCATTTTTGTGCGTTAGAAACATCATGAAAACATCATGCACCGAACTAGCTCCATTATACAATTGTCGGAAAAAGTACACCAACGTTTCACCAACGAAAAAGTACACTATCGTTTCTGTAACATATGGTAACTAAACTTCACACTGTATACTTAATAATCACACTATAAAATAATATTATATTTTTATTTTTCAATAAATTATTTAAACCATTTTTGAATTTAGAATTTACAGATTTGTCTCTAAACAAAATAGTTTTTCTACTCCTGCGACAAAAAAAGAAGTACATACTTTATTTGTTCAAAAATCGAAAATAAGTAATACTGATATATCTCTAGGGATTAAAGTAGATGGGTGGGCTTACTAGATATTTTATTATAAAAATCGAACAATTTTTATACAAAATTGTTTTTTAACAAACAAATTTTTAATTTTAAATTTTCTTGGTATATTTTATGAAAGAAAAATTGTATTTACCACAAACTTTTTGACGAAAACATAATATTTTTATTAAAATGAAGTCATAAAAATTTCGTATGTAACTCGGGAGTAATCTTGATTTTTGGCTAGGCGTTATGGTTCAGTTACCACCCTTGGCCTTCGGTCTCTGATGGTAATTTCGTGCAATAATCGCTTATTTTACTCTCTTTACTGAAAAACAACATTCGGACCGAAATTGATGAGCTTAAAGGTGGATTTACATATCCGACGATTTTTCGGCGCGACTGCTTGCCGCAGGAAATTCGGCGAACGCGTATTTTCGTTGATTTACATATTCAACGATTTTTCGGCACAGTTTTTTCACACATCCATACATAAACAATAGAATGACACATAATATAAAAAAAACATATGAAGTTAAAAAAAAAATATTCTAAAATATGCTGTGTCGTTGCGCCGAAAAGATAAATTTTGTTCATGTCTTCGCCGTGCCGGAAATTCGGCGAAGAAGTCCTTTCTGATTGGTTGAATATGCCACGTGATGTTCGGCGCAGAAAAATCGTCGGATATGTAAATCCACCTTAATGCGGTAATGTGTGAACTAGTTCTTAAAAATTTTGATTTTCTAATAGAAGGCTTTAAAATTCACACACTTATGGAAATTATTGCGGCACTAAACATCGCATTCGGTATGAATATATACCTGCGGGAGCGCGGGTGTTGTATTAGTGCCAACATAATTTCCATAAGTTCAAACTCACCCTTAGACGTGTCCGTGGTGGACGATTCATTGTGTGAGCTACAATATGTGAAAGTTTAAGGCGAAAGGAAAAGCAAAAAAAAGATTCTATTGTGATAGCTCTGTTAAGCGCGATTTCCATTTCCAAAAAATTTATCTCAGTAAAAAATACTGAGAAAACGAACAGAGAAAGGTAATATCAAATCTACAACAGAGGGAAAGAGAAACTTCGATTTGTTTATTTTTTTTACAGCTAATTTTTATGGTTAAACAATTGACAACCTTACCAAAAAATTTCATAATTTTTTCTTAATTTCATAAATTATATTATTTAATTTGAATCGATGATTTTAATTTTTGGTGTAAACTTGTAAATCTGTTTTTAAGATGTCTGAAACCGTAGAGTACACAACAAGAATGATAAAATCAAACTATAGTTAGTTCGGGAGAATTTTACTCATATTGCAACACAATATTTATGTAGATGTGTTGGAATGTTGCCATAAAAAGCACCTTCGTTGAGTTTTGTTCCAATTTTTTATGGCAGTATTATACCACTAATACAATAATTTTGTCAGTAAAATTTTACTAGATACAATTTTTGTTTCTCTCCCACACTTGACAACTCGATAAGTTGGTCTCGCTTTTTTTTTACTAAGCAAAACTTTTTTGCTGTGGAAATCGCGCTTCACAGACGAAGAAAAACGCATTGTGTTGCTGCACTGTTTAGAGCGGCACAATGCGTTTTTTGTTTGTTGTGATGGCTTTGTTTAAAGTGGCATTGACATTTTTCTTTTTGTGCTATACGTTTTTTTTTTAATTTTATGGTTTGCTGTCAAATAAAAAAAATAAAATTTGCTTTATTATTTACATAAACAACTGGAAATATTAATTAAAATTTATAAAATAATTGGATAAAAATACAAAAAGAATTGAATGATGTCAAATCAAAATATTTCTGAACGGCCTGAGCTTGTAAGCTTTGAAGATTCATTAAGTGGGACCGCTTCAATTGGTTCTCCGTCACAAAATAGTCCGCTAGGAGCTACAACCTCATCATCTAATATTCAATCTGGCCAACAGAATTCGAGTAAAATTCTTAGCGGTGAAAATTTATCACAGGTGCTTAGTTGTAAAATGGTGTTACTGTGTCCCAATTAATTACAAATTTTCATTTCAGGTTATCACAAAACCAAGATTGCAAGAACTAGTGAAGGAAATTGATCCAACCGAACAGTTAGACGAAGAGGTCGAAGAAATATTATTACAAATAGCAGATGATTTTGTAGAAAATGCTGTGAATGCCGCGTGCCTTTTAGCGAAACATCGGAAAGTAACTAAGGTTGAAGTGAAAGACGTTCAGCTACACTTGGAAAGGAATTGGAATATGTGGATTCCTGGCTTTGGTACAGATGAATTACGGCCATACAAGCGGGCTACAGTTACAGAGGCGCATAAACAGCGTTTGGCGTTGATAAGAAAAGCGCTAAAAAAATATTAGTAAAAATTTAAATACGCGTTCTTATTTCCTTTTTATTTTCAATAAAAGCAATTTTAAGTGACAAAAATAATTTTTTATTATAATTCACTGCGCTTTTCAATCTTTATGAGTTCAACTTCAAATATTAATGTCGAATCTGGTGGAATTTTGGCACCCGCTCCCGTTTTTCCATATCCCAATTCCGGTGGTATTACCAATTTACGTTTTTCACCAACGCACATACCGAGTAAACCTTGATCCCATCCTTTAATGACTTGACCCGAGCCTAATGTAAACGAAAGGGGTTGATTTCTTGGTAAACTTGAATCAAATTCTGTTCCATCGGTTAAAGTACCCTGCAATTATACAAAGTATTCTTATCTTAAGCCACAATCGACAAAAAAAAAGTTAGGTTATGTCTCATATTACCGTGTAATGCATATGCACTAAATCGCCCCGTTTAGTTTTCTCGGTACAATTTTCGATACGTTTCTTAATTCCAATTTGTAGTTTTGCATCTTCACAAACCACTTCACTTACGAATAGAAACAACGAGATATAAATAATAAAATAGTGTCTCATTGTAACAAATACTTTTATCTTTTACAGAAACCGAAACAATTAAAATAAACAATAAACTAAAATTGTCTTATGGAAGTGAAATAATGTCTGGTGTAAGTCGGTATTAGAATCAAATTTAATATTAACTTGAAAAAAATTCGGTAGATGTCACTAAAATCGGAAAATAAATTGCTTAAGAAACAAGATATTTGTGTGCCAAGAACAAAAGAACCAATCAAATTTGGTTGTTTTAGTGTCCGCCTATTAGAGGTGTTATATTGTTGTGATTGCTCGGATCGGGTTCGTGATTTAGTTGATTTGATAAATGGTTTAGTGAGGTGGTGTGGTGTGGTATACACAAAATAAATAATTAAATTATCAATTAAAAATGGAAGATTTTTATAGATATTTTCATAAATTTATTATGTTTTATTGTAATATAGTGAGAAATCATGTATACTTAATAATTAAATTGTTTATAATTATACTGATTTATGATTTTTAAGGTAGGTGTATTATAATTTTTTAGGTTATATGTTTATTTTATGCACATGTATTTGCGAATTTCTATAATACATAGTAAATTTGATGTCAATTTTAATTTGCACTAAATTAAATTGAATTACCATTAAAACATGTACGAAACTTACATTAATTCATTTTTTATTTCCTTTTTCTAAGAAAATGCGGTATATTATTATGTACATACTCTTCTCGTTTCTAAATAATGACATTGTATTTTTGGGTGAGATCGGAACGCCTTTATACTTTTATAAATAAATCCGGGCGGTAAAGGAAACAAGAATTAATTCGAATATTATGTTATTATGATGTTAAGATTTCTTATGTTTCGGGAAGAACTTTGTTTGTCTGCGGAATATTATACCCAACCATGTTTTTTCTCTGATTCGAGGCCGAAGCTCTTCATTTTCTCGCGGTTCGCTATATGTTGGTTTTATGACCATTTCATGCCGCTCTATATGGTATATATTCTGATATGGAATTGTTATTGCCAGTTGATTTGTATACTGTAACACCGGCTTTCGTTTTTATATCAACTGAAATAGCTCATGACCCAAGTAACATTTCAAAGCAAATTAATCTATGATTTTTCTCTGAATGATTTGCTAATAGGCACAGTTTGCTAAAGTATGAGTACTCTTTTATAGTATTTCAGAAGGAATTCAGAACTAAGTGGAGGTAAAAACCCCTCTGAATTGCTTCTGAAAAACAGCAAATGAGTGCTCCAGCAAACTAGTTTGCTAGTGCTCTAAATTGCATAATTTCTGAATTAGAGAAAAATCAGAGAAAAATGTGCCTTATTTTCTCGCTGAATAAGTTCTAAACCATAGCAAAATCGCAGAAAAACCAGAGACAAATTTGAGAAAAAACTGAGAAAAATTTGCCTAAATTTTTCTCGGAATAAGTTCTGTAAACAGCTAAATGATCTCAAAAGTTTGCCTATTTTTTTCAAAAAGTATACTTTTTTTTATTTATTTACATTAACATTTTTATATATTTCGGCCATTTCTTTTTTCAGCAATTTATATTGATTTTCTAGTCTGTAAAGTAAATTTTAACTTGTATTAATTTAAGATTTATTGTAATATTTATTATTAAATGTACATACTTACTTTTATGTATGTGTTCCTCTTAACCGGATTCGAACCTAGGATCTCCTGCATATGAAACCAGCACGTTAACCACTCTGCTATCTATACTGCATTTATGAAACCACTTAATAGTATTCTTAAATTTTAGTAATCATTTGCTAGTTTTTTGCACATAAGCACATTTTAAGCATAATGACTTTATTGTTAAAGTACTTTTGACAGGTGCAGATTAAAGATTTAGTTAGACATAATATTTATAATTGAAAACATTATGCAAGGCTTGAACAAAACAAAAGAAAGTATAATGGAAATATGTAAATGTAAAAGCCATTGAGCAATTTAAAAAGTTTAAAAATAGTGGAACTTATTCGAGAAGGCTTAAAAAAAATCTTTTAACTTTTCATTCAACTTCAACAAGTCAAGCCAATATAAAATCAAATTTCGCCTCACTGCATGAAAAAGATTGTTACGTGAACCATAGTTATTTCGAGGCACAAGCAGTCATCATCACTGAGGATAATGCTACTTCTGATGCAAACCCTGTTGATCCTGTGCCAGAAGACACAAATACTCAAGTTCATATTTTTGACGATTATTGCAATGCCAGTGATGACAGCAATTATTCTGAACAAGATGGGGAAGAATTTTGTACAAGAACTAGTACAATTAGAAGTGATTTAAGAAAGTGGTCAAATTTACATAACATAAAACATACCGCAATTATTGATTTGTTGGCAATTCTCAATAAAATCATTGACGTGAAACTTCCAATAGACGCTCGTACTTTAATGGAAACACCAAAAAATTTATCAATTAGTACGCTTGCAAATAAAAATGATCAATATTGGCATTATGGCTTAGAAATGTGTCTGCGCAAGTATTTTAATCAACTTACAGAACCTATTGAAATTTTCATCAACATTAATATAGACGGGCTTCCCATTTATAAAAGTTCGAAACTAGAATTTTGGCCAGTATTATTTAATATTCATAACATGCCTGAGTTCAATCCGATGGTAATTGGATTATTTTGTGGAACTGGAAAACCATCATCTATGTCAGAGTATTTAGGTCAGTTCGTCGAGGAGTTAACAATATTTTGGAAAACGGAATATTAATTAATGATAAAAAAAATGAATGTACACATTCGATGTTTTATTTGTGATTCACCAGCTAGGGCGTTTCTAAAAGGTATTAGGGCACACATATTATATTTGTTTTTAAAACCATGTACGATATTTTTAAAATATTACGTGCTGATGCTGAATAACATTATTTAATGCTGCTGGTTGATCTACATATCATTTGACAAAATTTCAACCGATTGTTGTGATCCTGCAGTGGTGTTTGTATCGCTGATTAAATTAAACACCATCGATTCATACACGCTATTTTCGTTGTAGTTATTCAATTTTTGCCCAGGATGTAATCTGTCGTACTTCTTTTGAATTGCTGTTGAATGTTCAACCTCCGTAACAGAATAAAGCGCCAGTTCTTTTTCGATTTTTAACGCATCGCTCAAATTTTTTATTTTATTGCGCTTGACAGTACACTTGCATTTGGACCAGTCATCGTTCGGCACTGACCGTGGATTTTTTGCGTAATCCATTAATATTGGATCCTTCTGGTGGCCACGATAATATGCCATTGACCTCCCACCCATTTCGCACAGCACTTAAACTTTTCCCACAATCCGTCTCAACCGTTTCCACGACTTTGTACATATTGAAATCGTTATCATTTCACACAACAAACAAAAAAAAAGAATAAGGTTATGTTATATCACAAATTTTGAGGAAAAATCTGTAAGAAATATAAGAATAATATGTATTTGTAAATTTATTTCTATTCGATTATCATTATACTCTTATAGTAAAGGAGAAAATATCATCTTACCAGTTTGTAATACGTAAATACAGCTGTAGAGCCGATGAAAATGTAATAATACAGAAAGCCGGTTACAAACTATCAACAGCTATGGCGTGTGTTTCCGAAATGAGGTTTACATTGTTGTATTCGTTATAAGCAAAATTTCCAAAAATTGTTTTCTATTATTTTGCTTATAATCTGAATTCATAAACATAATATGTAATTTTCCAATATTTTTTCTATTTATATGAGACAATTTTAAGCAAATTATTTTTCTCTAATTCAGAACTGAAAAAAAGCAAATCATTCAGACTAAATAAAATTGTAAAACGTTCTGAATTTTAGCAAAAATTTTTGCATAATCAGAACTTATTTTGCCAGAATAGACAAAATATTTATAATAAAATAAAAATTTAATTTTACAATATTTTCTTGCTAAAATTTTGCTTAACACCTTCTGAATAAATTCATATTTGCCTGATTTAAGCAAAAGTTTCTTCTTAGCAAACAAATTGTTACTTGGGGAGGCTTTTCTATAAAATAATCCTTTGTGTTGGCTGTCATATAATGGTCCCAATATAACATTCTCTATCTTGCACAGAGCTTACGCAAATAAGTTACTTTGCTTTGGTTCACGAAAATTCATAGAACATATAATTCGTGAAACATTATTTTACGAATTTGAAATTTCTCAAAATTTTAGTTTTGTGTAAAAGATGTCCGAGCTCTATTCGTTGTGAATTTATAGGCTTTTATAAATCGTAATATACCCAAATGAATTAATAAGTATCGTTTAAAATGCGAAAACAAGTCTATATATGCAAATATGGCACTATGGCATTTTTATAATTTAGTCCATATATCCCGATACAATATAGCCATTAGTACACCGGGAAAAGCCAAAAGGCAAATGCTCATTTTAAGAGGCAACCTTACTGTTGAGAAAGACAACATGGAGATTTGTGACCGAGATGAATAACGTCATGCTACAATATGGCGGAGGTAAGCGATTAAGTTTAAGTGAAATCGTACGCGTTATTGTACGCAAGATATAACCGGTTACGTCAAAAATGTAACCTCACCGCAGGACCTGGAATAAAATTAAAACGTAAAATTGCCTACATGTTACAACAAAATCCCGCAGAGCTATTAGTAATATTCGTTTGAGTTATACGAGTTATACGAGCTGCAGGTTAAAATGAGAATAATGTGGTGCGCCAATCACTTTATATATATACTTGCAAGGGCGATCACAAACCAAAGGGTTATCAGCCATATATATGGGTCGCCATTCGAGTCACACCGAAATAAGTGATTTATTTAAATCTCGTTCAAAGTTCACCATCGAATATAGATCTTCCACGATATCATATACTTGCGTCGAAGTCGCTTTTAGATTTTGCTTAGATATGGTCCAGTTTTTCCAGTTCGTATAAATCATATGTATACTATATATATAGCCTAATTGATTTAATGGTTTTATATCTCGTGATTCATTTGTAATCTATTTTCACTGATATGCTTAATTGGCCCGATCATCATATACAAATTATTTCTTCTGCGCGGGTGAGTCTTACTATTATAGGGTCCATAACTTGGGCTCCCAAATGCGGCTACGGCTAATCAGCGTCTTATGTATGCATATATGGAATGTCAAGATTTAGCTGTCATAACTGCGATTGAAGCAAATTTACCATATAGATTCCGTATATATATCACCTCTTTTACCTTCTCGTGTTGCTTGTCTTCCGAAATAAGTTGTATATTGTCAGCTATATAGCTTACTGATGACTTGCATTTTCGGTCAGAACAATGTTCTCCTGCGGAAGAAGAACTCCTGCCATTATAATCAAAAGCCTTCAGATTCGCCTTCATTTCTGATAGTTTTTGATTCTAATGGCCAGGAGGTCTTCTTCCAGGAGAACGTTTGTTCTGACCCAAAACCCAAAAGTCATCAATATGCTGATTGAAGTTGGTTTGAAGTGGAGGCAGTTGCATCAGTGTTGATGTTGGATTAGTGCATGGAAGCTATATAATTATTTTTCGGAAGAAAATGCTGATTTTGTATTTGTTTTATACCGTGTCAATAACTCACCTTTATGTATATAGTATCAATGACTATATGAGTAGAATTTCCTTTGATTGTCTCCACATACACCGCCTGATTCATTAAGAGTTACCCCAGAGAGCACCGTGAAGGATGAAAATTGGGTTTCGAACTCGCATTTCGATGTCTCCTGCGCATAATCTGCGTCACTGTAGAAACAAATACTCAAATTTATGCCACTTTGAAACCAAATTCTAACCATATCCGCATTGCCATCTTTATGTATCTCATAATGCGTTTATAATACATTCGCATATACTCTGCCGCTGGTTTCTCCAATTGTCGACTTAATTGCATTGCTAACAGCAAAATTGAAGTATATCGTCGCGTTGCTACGGCCAAATATACATTAAGCTATACCGATCATCTTAAACAAAAAATTTATTTCTTCATTCGCTTTAAAATTCTGTACACTGTTCGATGGAATTGCCACTGCATTGCATTCTGCCATGCCAAAACGGTTGAGCAGATTTTGCGCATACCCGCTGATTCACATGAATCGATCCATTTGGTCGTTGTTTGATTTCAATCCCGCGAAGAAACATATATATGAGTTCGAATGCTTTGATCTCGAATTCCCTGCGCAAGTATTCAATGACCAGAACAATTGCTTCTTCATCATTCCATTCTTCCCATTACACACAAAAACACATACGAATTAATTCTCGAATTTTTTAATGAATGTATACAAGCTCTTGGATAGCTGCACAATCGTCCGCTGCCATCGTTTTATCTTGTCGGTTGACTCAAACGTTCTTAAAACTTAACCACAGGGGTGAACGTTTCTGTGTAATGCCGCATATTCTTATGTGAACCCCTTACTACCAACCGTGTTTTGTATCGATCAACGATTATCACTCAGCTTTTGATCTTTTGGTGTATTGACCAAGTTCTATGGCAACGTGTTCTGCTAATGCATAATACGTTAATCACCGCACCACTGTAATGTTGTATCGACCGCGCAAATGTTGTTCGATTATATTCCTCTTATCCAGATTACATATTGTACCACGTTCGGATTGGTTGCGCCGTCGTTGTCATTTGTGGTACTTGCACTGCCAAATTGATATAGCCTCAGCCCAGAATTTGTAGTCCATCTCAATTTGTCCATTGAAAATTTTTTATATAAAACGAAAATGTATAATGTAACGAAATTGTGAAAAGTCGTCCTTTAAAAGCAAAAAGTATATCTCGAACCGCCAACCGACTATACGTTTGCATTGGCCTACAAATGTCTCCCTGAATAATTTTGCCGCATATTCCTTTGATTTTTCACTATTTCGTAAAATTTCTTTGCGTGTGTAACGTTCGGATTTCCGAGTCGTTCATGCCATGCGGTGAATTGAAATTTCCTTGATCACCACATTTGCGATGGTTTCATCGACCTTCGATGATTCCTCATCTTTGAACAGCATTTGAAACAGTCTGTCGCATAAATATTCCATTCTGCAGTAGTTCGCGGGACTGCTGTTCGATTGCATTCGATATATCGTTATAACCACGACCTTTCCCGACGAAAATAAATTTATATGAATTTCCGGTACATAAAGCACATTGCGTTCAAGAATTTTTTTATCACCTATTCCTCGAGGCATGATCTTTTCCTCATTGCTCACCGTTATGTGTGACGATGTCTCCACAAAGTTCTCGATCAATTCACGTCGATGGCACATATGGTCACTAGCTCCCGAGTCCAACACCCAAGTATTCTTGTCTCCATTTGTTGTCGAGCCGTGACACAGAAATGCATTGTCTAAAACATTTTTGTCTGTCTTGTTATCTGAATTCTTTTTTTTATTCTTCTGTGTACAGTCGGCTTTTTAATGACCATCTCGCCACCATGAAAGCAATTGCCTTTTGGCTTGCTATATCAGTTGCAATGAATGATACTTTTTTAAATTGAAATTCTACTTCGAAAAATTTAGTTTGGCCGTTAATGGTATATACAGTTCGCTCGATCTGATCCTGCGCCTTTAATCGCAGAGGAGCTTGCTATTAATCGCACTCGTAAATTTATCGTAGTTTGGTTTGCACTTGTTGATTCCCACGTATTATCAAAATGAGTATTATCAGCTGGCAAAGACATTACAATCTTCGTGTTTTCAGATACACGTTGCAATAGCTGCACAGGTCTGCTTTTTGGAACGGTATAGTACATCCAATGCAAATGATCAAATATAAGAGCGATAGATTTTTTAATTGGAAATAACAATAAAACGGTATAAGATATCAATATAATTTTTTTATTTATTTTAGACATTGGTTGATGACATTTTTGTTGACACGAATAATGTTGGTTTTAAGGTCATTGGTTATAACCCCAAACAATAAGTCCAATAGAGTTATATCGCATGATGGATGCCTGTTCAATAAATTAATTGTGTTATGTGATGTATGGCATGTATAGCACAATCTTGATGAAACCACATATCGTTCAAGTCGAATTCATCTAAATGATGCCACAAAAAATCGGTAATCATGTGTCTGTATAGCGTTCTTCATTGACGGTAAGTGCAATTCCATTTTCATTTTCAAAAAATATTCACCATACACCAAAAAATAAACCGCACTAAACTGTTAATTTTTGTGGATGTAAACGTGTTTCATGAACTGCATCCGGGGTTTTCACTCCAAATGCGACAATTGTGCTTACTTATAGGAAGCCATTTAGGCTCGTTGTACACTTGAGCTATGTTTTGAGAACACGGCTTTTCGATTTACTTTTCAAAGCCTAAATAAGTGAAACCGAATTCGCGAAACTTAATCCGGTTTATCGCGATTGAATCCCGATTTTTTTCTTTTCTTTATTTATATCTGTGGGATAGAAACATAGCTCACATCGTTCGTTTTCTGGGCGATGTGAGCTAAATAATTATCTCTTAAGGCTAAAATAAAACATTTAAATATATTGCTTTATAGATTGGGTAGACTCTGAGATTTACCGACAATGTTTCTCTTATTTGAGTTTTGGCTACCAAAACGGGAAGCTGCAAAGTGAAAACACAGCTCATATCAGTCAAAAAACATAGCTCAAATGAGTGTGCAATGGGCCTTAACCAGAAATGAAGATGTTTTTTTTATGAAATAATGGATCTGTTTTTTAAGTTGCTCTAAAGCCTGCAATTTACAAAATTTTTACGCAATATGTTCATTTGGTTTAAGTTCTTGGGTCCACTGAAGAATATTCTCAGTGCTGCCATAAAATCCAAGCTCTTGAGAACAACGTCTAATTGATTGTTCTCGATTTTCATCCATACTTTGGTTTACCACATCGGTATTTCCAGCAGTACGTTTACGTTCTTGACGGGTTGACAATACGAATAGTAAGCTCTGAGATCGATTATGTTGACCATAAATTTCATGTAATGCGCGAATCGTAACCGAATAGATTCATTATTTTTGTAATAAATTTTAACAGTTTCTAAATGCTGTGCAACTGTGTATCTTTCCATGGTAATTTGCGAACCAATACTGATCTTATCAAAATGGCCGCTAATGTTAAATATGAGCGTTGCCCATATTGAACAGGCCCAGTCTCAATTTATAATTTGCGGTAATGGCAGCTTTTTGCACGTCGTCAAAATTGCACGTCTTGTCTTGGAATCATTTCCATATCTTAATATTCATTGCATAATCTCGCATCGTGGCCTCTAGAATTTAGAGCATCTGAAATTTCCATTTAGCCAATTTCCACCTCCTTACAATTTTTCAATGTTCAACCGATCGTCTTCCATTTTGTTTCGCTTCGAAATTTAACATTACAAAAACAAAAAACCACGCTTATCGTCGTCTTTCGAATTCTTCCTTTCACACAATGATGATATTGTAATAAACACTAATGCTTTTAATCCTTTCTCGAACGCTTCTCAACAGTTTCACAATACTTCGCTGATATTGTAAACTCAATTTTTTTTAAGCACGTATACACCACTCACACGAACTACAAAAAATTTAATATTTTAATTCGATTTATTCGTGTAAGTAGCTGCAGCAGGGAAACTTTCGAATTTCAAAATGAAACTTTGCGTACCAATTTGTGCTAATTAGTGCTAATCCAGGAACCGAAAACACGGGAAAAGAAAATTTCAAATTTCGCCTGAAAGACGAAACAAATAAAACCAAATTCCTTGGAAAAAAACAGAAATAATTTAAGCCTAATTTTAAAACTTTCTAAAGGCGGCTACTCTGACGAAATTTGTGCTTATCATAGAAATATGATTTTCATAAATTTTCGTTCATAAATTGAGGAAAAACGAAACTAGCCCCTAAAAGATACTAAACTAAACATATAAAATATATACCTGTGTATTTTCGATAATATTTTTGTTGAACAACGAATTAAAAAATAGAAAATCCAAGAATAAGCAAATCCTGTCAGATAGCATATTCCTGTCAGGTATGTTCATTGCCACGTTTTTCGGATGGCAATGGAAATAAGCGATAGTAATATGCAAAGCGAAGTGCCAACTTCATTGGTTTCTAGAATTTTTTTTTGTTGAAAAATCGTTAATTCAACGGTCTTCGTTGTTCAATGGAATTGGACCAATTCTGGATTAGCACAAATTCAGACACTATATTTTTCGGATGCCAATGAACATACCTGACAGGAATATGCTATCTGAATTGCTTGTTCTTGGATTTTATATTATTTTTTTTCTCTTTTTTAATTCGTTGTTCAACAAAAATATTATCGAACGATATACCTCTGTAATTTGTTTGTTTAATATAGTATCTTTTAGGGGCTACTTTGTTTTTACTTACTTTATGAATGAAAATTTAGGAAAATCATATTTCTATGATAAGCATAAATTTCGTCAGAGCAGCCGCCTTTTGAAAGTTTTAAAATTAGGCTTAAATTATATCTGGTTTTTTCAAGAAATCGGGTTTCATTTGTTTCGTCTTTCAGGGAAATTTGAAATTTTGTTTTCCCGTGTTTTCGGCTCCTGGACTACCACTAATTTTTTCGCGTGAGCACAAATTGGGTTTAATCGGTATGCAAAGTTTCATTTTGAAATTCGAAAGTTTCCCCGCTGCAGTTACCCACACGATTTATTCGTGCCGTGGACTGGGCCATAACCTTTTGAAGTGTTGAATTAACCTTAATCCTGTTAATTTTTCAACCTTCAGTCCAATTTAAACGAATAAAATAAATGCTGGCGTGCGTGTAAAATAAAATTTATTTCTAACGAAGAAACTGTTTCAGCGTATTTCTTGCTTTAACTTTCATAAACACGATGTGCCAAACCTGTTACAACTTAAAGTAAATTACACCAGAGCGTGCGTTCACTAATTTCACGAATTCGCTGAACGGGGATAATCTTCGCGAAACGAGGGCCTCCGCTGCTGTAGACATATACGGTATACGTAAAGATTGTGATTTTGATTTGGTCACTCCAAGATGAAATTAAAAATCAATGAAATTAATTTCATTATTCAATCAATCTTTTGTGTTCCCAGCAAGCGCACATTGTATTTTGGAGAATAATATACTTTACATAATTTTTTTCTTACACTGGTAACTTACTTAAAATAAAATCGAAAAATAAAAGAAAGAAATATGTTTAATAAGCACAAGAAAATATAATAAACCATTGAAGATTTTAGTTTTGTTTCACTATACACTAAACTTACAGCTAAAAAAAAAATAAAGAAATTGAAACGGGCTACACAGAGACAGGGAGAAGTAAAAATACCTAATGATGAAAGAAAACAATCAATTTTATAGTCGATTATTTTCAACTCTTATTTTTATTTTACATTTTGACAGCCGTGTAATTGAAATTCATATTTAAGTGAAAAAAAAAAACAAAAACAAAAATTAAGTAATATTAGAATAAAGATGATGATGACGAAAGAAATACAGAAAATCCTACCTTTTACATACCATCTATAAGTTAATTAGCTGTGCTGTGCGCGTCTTTACATGAAACTAAGTCATGTGCGGGCGTTCGATTTTCAATGTTAAATTAATTCAGAACCTATACGGTGGGGCTAGAATTCACATGATTCCCATGCTATACCAATCCATTTAAAGGTGAGTTGTATTCATCGAACACTTATAGGTAGTTATAGGTATTAAAGGCATCGTGTGTTATGTTCGTATATAGTCTTATATCTTTGGTGTGAAAGAGAATTAAATTTAAATATCGGTAATAAATTAATTTATGCAGATCACTTTTATTACGAGAATCGAATTTAATTAATTTATAATAATCATATGTATATAAAAAATTAAATAAATAAAGCTTTTATTGTGGAAAAATAGATTCCCGTATTTCATGACACTGCACAAATCCGAAATGTAAATTGTCTTTGATGGGGTGTGTATCGTGTGTACAGGTATACTTTATGAAGCTTCCGGTTTACACCACATTTTATGTTTTAGGTGTACTAATATTGACTACAGTCGATCCTTACAGTGTGAGTACTAACATGCATCTGTTTAATTGATGCATATCAAGATGATGCTAAAGTTTTACCTGTAAAAAATTAGCAAAAACTTCACATGTTTATATAGCAGTGTGAAGTTTTTACTAAATCTAAAACGTTTATATGTGTTGGTGCATATCAAAATGATACCTGTATAAAGCGGAAACTAACGTAACTTTTAATTTATTAGCTTTATTTTAAATATGTATTTGGCAATTATCTTTAAAATACCGAACGAAATTATAATATATTTACCATTTCACTAATCAATATTCACTAATAAGATCTGGATGGGGTGCGTCTGAATATTTTTTGTAACTGACATGGTCCCCAACTAACACCCCCTCTGTACCTGAAGTTGTGTTAAGATCTTTAGGGATACCTCAGTTGGCCCTTACGTTTTCCTTTATTATATTTGGTCATAATACAAAATTTTATTAACTGTCCCTTCCGCTGTATGAGGAGCATCTGAATATTTTTTCTATCTGACATGGTCCCGAACAAACACCACATATACCTTAGGTTGTATTAAGATCACTAGGGATATCTCAGTTATCCAAATTTTTTTTATTATATTTGGTCATAATTTCAAAATTCCATAAATTGTTCCCATCTCTGGATGGGGAGCTGCTCAATATTATTTTTCATTATTATTACTAACTTGCACCATCTCCAACTAACACCCCAAATATCTGAAGTTGTGTTAAGACCTCTAGGAATACCTCAGTTGGCCTATGAAATTTTTTATACTCGGTCTGAATACAAAGTTTTATTAACTGTTCCCTCCTGTGGATAGGGAGAGCAATTGAATATATTTTCTAACTGAAATGGCCCCCTGAAATGGGCTAACACCCCTTGTAGGGGATTTGGGGCTAAAGTAAGTATGTTTCATAATTTCAATAACAACGGCTTAACAGATTCAATATTACGTATATTGCAATATATACATACTATTTTTTAAAGTTTTGTCTATGGAATAAGCCAATAGTCACAAACAAAATGCTTTTGATGTACTCAAAGAACTGATTACAGAAAAACATGTTGTCCGCTTACTTTTACCTCTATAGTGGGGTAAGTATAAGCATAAGCACTTTTTCTATGGGGTAAAAATAAACAGGTCAACAATTTGCAGTTTTTCTTAATGCAAACAACATAAAATTAATATTACAAATAAAAATACAATAGTTTCACTTTGAAATATAAAAAAAACATCTAATATTCCAATGGTTATGCTACCTAATCTTATAAATTAGGTATTTATCTAATGTTCTATTCATTTAGATTGATATTAAAGTTGTAGTATCCCTTAGTTCTTATAGAGTCTCAGGTATTTGAGTGGACACTGGTAATTTTGCGACAATATCACTTCTATATTGATCTGCGATATGTCATCAATTATTGGAAATACATAATAATTATTAAAAATTTAACATCAAAATCGTAAATATTGAATACATGTTTAATTTTAGCAATATAAAAAACTGGCTTCCCTTTAGGTTGCTCAAATTTTACTAATACAAAATCTTTAGTGTTAATAACGTCACTATATCGACTAAAAGATTTGGAAGATTTTCATCATTTTCAGTAAATATGGAGCAGTCGTCAGAATCAGGCAAATCTATATAAGTTTCAGATTCCGACGTTTCATCAAGCTCTTCAGGTGGTGCAGGTTTTGAGCGTTGTCTCTTTCTATTACGTTTATCGTCGTTTGCTTGATCTATTAATTCGATTCGGGTTTTCTCGGGAGTATCTGTGAATATACGCGATTTACCTCTTTCACGGCCACAATGTCCCTTTTTCCGAAGTTCAGCTTTTGAATACGGTTTTATAAGTTCTAGTGCGTCAGAGTTTAATGATATATTACGCGAAGTTGATGGTTGTTGGATTTGATGCTTTAAAATTGTTTGTTTATATGAGATAGAAGCATCGCTTGTGGCTGGATGAGTATCTGGGATAGCAGTATCATTTGAGTCAGGCTGAGTATATGGTCGGTCCGTTACGTAAGAGACAGCACAATCATTGTCATAAATGCAAGGCGGTTAAGGAGCCAAATTCCACGCTTTGCCAGTTAAGGAATATCGTAGATGGATATTAATTTTCCTGGATGTGTTTTTAAAGGGCCCGAAATTTCCAACATCTAGTGGTTGTAATATGGCTGTTGTGGTTGTCCATCAACAATAGAATTGGATTGTCCTTGGTACATTGAGAATGCTTTTGGATAGGTTTCAGAACTTCAGGAAAGAGTTCGACAGTCATCCAACCAGTCTTCCAGGTAATTCTTAAACTCTCTAGATTTGTCTGCAGTAATCTGTAAAAGAGAAAACAAATTATAAATTTTAATTTTTATACTAGGTATGTTAAAGTAATCCTTTTGGAGCTTGCTTACAGTAGTTATGTCGCTTCATCCAGGTTAAGTATCTTAGAAGCATTGAATTTATATCGTTCTAATACTTTCACATAACAATATAGAACTCGCCTACATTTGGAGCATTGAAAGCAGTAGCTGTAGCTAAACTTGTGTTCTCGGGTTTTGTTAAGCTTAGTTCAGGATGCCTTCTCATATATCTATACATCCATCATTAATCCATCGTCCCTTCCGGCTGCTTGATTTAAGTCCCTACTGCCAAGTCAAGTTTTGCCCAGTTTCTGAGCCTACTGAAAAGCCAGATTTTCCGATTGAACATCTGTAAGGCCATAGTTTATTTGGGAAGATCGTAGTAAATATTTGTTCAGCCCTTCCTCCTCGTTTATGGAAAATACCTGTTTGTGATGGGCCGACTTTGTAGTCGTTAAATTATCTTCACTCTCATTTCCCGAATCCTCGTTTTTTGACCAACTTTATCCGCAGAGTGTTATGATTAATTAAATATTTTAAAGCAGTTCCCGAATCGACTGTTTCCTTATTAAAACATCTCTCAAAGCTGCGGTTAAAATCGTTTCATTAACTTTTTCTTGATTTTCCTTTTATAATTTTTAACCATTCTGAAAATTAACAATCAAGTTTAGTTAGTCAAGTTTAAAAATTCTTTTCAAGTTTAGTTTGATTGTATGTACAATTTAATTATAATGTCTGGGGGTTAAATCATCTGTAAAAGTTATAAATTCACAATTAAACATTTTTGAAACACCAAAAAAAAACACTTTTGTTTCTCAAAAACACATTTACACCTGTAAACCCAACCTGAAACTGAATATCGAAATCGTTTTTTAGCATTAAGGTAATATTACCGTTATTCCTTGTTTTGTCTCTCTCTCTCTCTCTCTCTCTCTCTCGCTCTCTCTCTCTCTCTCCTCTTATACGGTTAGATCGAGAGATACTTGTTCTGTTTACTTTTACCCCGCGCTTAAAATAGCCCCACTACCCCTACCTGAAGTTGTATTATAAGATTTTTAGGGACATCTGAGTTCTCTCCGAGATAGGGGGCTCCTGATATTTTTTCTAACTGACATAGTCCCCAACTAACACTCCATGTACTTGAAATTGTGTTAAGATCTGTGGGGATATCTCATTTGACCTAAGAATTTTTATTATATTCGGTCTTAATACAAAATTTTATTAACTGTCCACTCCCCTGGATGGGAAGCACCTGAATATATTTTCTAACTGAAATGGTCCCAAACTAACACCCCATATACCTTAGGTTGTGTTGAGATCTCTAGGGATATCTTAGTTATCCTGAGAATTTTTGCTACATTTGGTTATAATACAATATTTTATTAAATGTCGTCTCTCTTAGATGGGAAGCATCTGAATATTTTTTCTAACTGGCATTGTCTCCAACTAACATCCCTTGTACCTGAAGTTGTGTTAAGATTACTAGGGATATCTCATTTGGCCTGCGAATTTTTATCATGTTTGGTCATAATACAAAATCCTCTTAACTGTTTCCACCCATGAACGAGGGGCTCCTGATAACTTTTCTAACTGAAATGGTCTCCAACTAACTCTTCATATACCTAAGGTTGTGTTAAGATCTCTAGAAATACCGCAGTTGGCCTAAGAATTTTTATTATATTTGGTCATAATACAAAATTTTATTAACTGTTCCTTCCCCTAGATAGGGGACTTCTGATAATTTTTTTCTAACTGACATGGTCCCTAACTGACACCCCACGTACCTGAAGTTGTGTTAAGATCTTTGAGCATATCTCAGTTGGCCTAAGAGTTTTTATTATATTCGGTCTTTAGGCAAAATTTTATTAACTGTCCCCTCCCCTGGAAGGGAGCAACTGAATATATTTTCAAACTTAAATGATCCCCAATTAACACCCCATATAGTTGAGGTTATGTTAAGATCTCTAGGGATATCTCAGTTACCCTAAGAATTTTTACTATATATTTGGTCATAATACAATATTTTATTAACTGTCCCCTCCCCTGGATGGGAAGCATCTGAATACTTTTTCTAACTGAAATGATACTCAACTAACACCCCATATACTTTAGGTTGTGCTAAGATCTCTAGGGATATCTCAGTTAACCTGAGAATTTATATTATATTCGGTCTTAATACAAAATTTTATTAACGGTCCCCTCCCCTGAATGGGGTGCAACTGAATATATTTTCTTATTGAAATGGTCTCCAACTAATACCCCATGTACCTGAAGTTGTGTTAATATTTCTAGGAATACCTCAGTTAGCCTGAGAATGTTTATTATGTCTGGTGATAATACAAAATTTTATTAACTGTCCTCTTTCCTAAATAAGGGGCTCCTGATATTTTTTCTAACTGACATGGTCTCCAACTAACACCCCATGTACCTGAAGTTGTGTTAAGATCTGTGGGGATATCTCATTTGACCTAAGAATTTTAATTATATTCGGTCCTAATACGAAATTTTATTAACTGTCCCCTCCACTGAATGGGGAGCAACTGAATATATTTTCTAACTGGCATGATCCCCAACTAATACCCCATATACCTAATTAGGTTGTATTAAAACCTTTAGGGGTATCCCAGTTATCCTAAGAATTTATATTATATTTGGTCATAATATAATATTTTATTAACTGTCCCGTCCCCTGGATAGGGAGAATCTGAATATTTTTTCTAACTGAAACGGTCCCCAACTAACACTTCATATACCTGAGGTTCTGTTAAGATCTCTAGGAATACCTCAGTTGTCCTAAGAATTTTTATTATATTTGGTCATAATACACAATTTTGTTAACTGTCCCCTTCCCTAGATAGGGGGCTCCTGATAATTTTTTCTAACTGACATGGTCTCCAACTAACACCCCACGTACCTGAGGTTGTGTTAAGATCTCTAGGCATATCTCAGTTGGCCTGGGAATTTTTATTATATTTGGTCATATAGCAAAATCCTCTCAACTATTCCCACCCCAGGATGGGGGGCTTCTGATAATTTTTTGTAACTGAAATGGTCCCCACTAGCACTTCATATACCTGAAGTTGTGCTAAGATTTCTTGGGATACCCCATTTTCAAGAATTCTTAATAAATAGTTTACATATAATTCTTCTGTACGTGTGTTTGTAATAGATCTCCTCCTAACCGGCTGAACCGATTTTAATGAAATTTTGTGTGTTTATTTGAGTGGATCCCTGGATGGTTTAGATTCACAATTGGACTCGGTAGGTGGTACCACAATCGGGTTCTAGGTTTTTTTTGTTTTTGGATGAAATATTTTTTGTTGTTTTTTCGTATTTTTAACATATCAGAACAATTAACCCCAAAATTTCACCACCCCATACCACCCCCCAATATTTTATAAAATGAAAAAATACGTAGTGAATAAATGACTTTCTGAGAATAATTCATAGTTATGTTTGTGTACCATAGGCGGCGCTGATGTCGAATTCTGTGTTGTTTGACGTACGCATCAATAGATGCGCAAGCATTGCTTGGCGTTGTTTTGATATTTCAATTTCTGTTCGCTGTGTTTCGATATTCCATGTATTTGCGTGCATATTGAATGTATTATTCATCGCGAAACACATTGAAATAACGTTTTAGATCATAAATGAATACTTAAACACTTACATTGAATAAAATGTGCAAGGTTCAATGTTGAAGTGAATACCGTATATGATCTTCAATGAATTTCAATTATATACATGGGCATTCAATGGTAATCAATCTAACCTACTCCTCATCATCGCATTAGAACTGCTTGGCATTAATGAAATTTGAAGATATCTCATTTCGAATATGTCACTGATTCATTTCGGTATGCCACCGCTTAACCCTCCAGCAACAGACATCATTTACAGCTATGTTCAGCGTGAACAAGAGTTTGATGCAGCCCTTTTTGTGGCAAATAATGAACAGGCGCTCACTGCTGAATAAAATGCTGATTCTTTTTTTTTGGGCGCATTTGGCGACACTGGCAAAATATTCCTCATCTCACTGATACCTGCGCGCATTGGATCACAAAATCATATTGCGTTGGCAATTGCCTCATCTGGCATTTACTTGATGGTAGAGGGACTGCACATTCAGCACTCAAGTTGCCATTAATCGTTTACACGAATCCAGACGGCAATGTACAACATATAGAATGATTTCGGCATGGCTAAAATTTAGCAAAAAGGCCAAATTATTATCTGATATTACAAGCATTCGCTTGAACCTCTCGAAAAACCGATGATTTCAGATATATATTACCGGTCATTCTACGCGTTACATGTGTGGACGAAATTAACGCATGTTTGAAACAATCATACCTATATGGTGAAATGAAAATACATTACACCTTAACATAAATATGCATTATGCATGTCCAACTGCAAAACAATCCATCGGCACTGTTGAGTTTATTTAATCAAAATGAAAATCTTCCAATTTTGTATATATAAGTCAGTGGATCCACAGCTAAAAAGCGTCCTTTTTCATGTGACGTCACATCTTCAGTCATTTGTTGATCCATTATGAGCTCACCGACCATCTGACATTCACACAGTTTTCTCCACACAGATAATACATATGAAAAACACAACCGACTTACATTTACACACATACAACAACAGCAATATCTTTTTTGCAATCACATTATTATACTTACGACCAATCTCACGAAAATTGAAGTCACCTCTATTGTATTAAATGTTTTCACTGATCTATTGATTGGGTCGTTATCTCCGTACTAGGTGGAATGGCGTTCTGGCGCCAATAATTGATAATTACGAAATGATCTACTTGGAACATTAATAGAGATGTTTCCCAGTACGTATAGGCAGAATCAATGTGACCATTTAGTACGTTACCGATGAAAGTGGCATCTAGAAGAATTCGTCTATTTCGAAGAGTGCAAATATTGTATTCTTTGCACCTTGTTGAATATAGTGGTAATCGAGCCACATTTACGTGGAATGGTTCTCTATGGTCGTAGTCCCAACCAGATTTTTTTAACGTTCGATTCTCTTGATGTGAACATTGTGGTAAGGATTCCAAACAATTACGGCGTATTCTACTTGAGATCTTACATAAGCGAAATATAGTGAACATAACGTTTTTATATCCTTGAACTCTCTAGTCCATCGTTTGACCAAACATGGAGTTTGCTTTAGCAATGCAGTTATCGATGTGCCTGTTAAAACTGATATTTTGAATGAAGGCTGTTCCCAAATCTGTAATCTCGTATTCCCTCTGAATTTCTACGCCATTGATGTTGTATGCGGTAATTATTGGATTCCGTTTGCGATAAAAAGACGTAATTTTGCATTTTTTGATATTCAAATCCAATGAGTTTTGGTCACACCACCTACTAAGTCTATTGAGGTCTTCTTGTAGTTCGATAGAATCGAGAATTTGTTTGATCGTACGAAAATTTTTTACGACATCGGCAAATATGAGAACATTTGAGTTTTTTATTATGTTCGTTATGCTGTCAATGAAAAGGGATATAATTGGAGGAGTGATACAGATGTTTGTATGGCTGGTTTCATCAGTGGATCCGGTATTATTCATTGGTCGGTATACAGATTGAAAAAAATCGGTGAACATGTATGCTATCTCTTTGGCGTTCGAAGTGCGCAAATTATTATATGGCATAGAGGCCGGGTACATTTCGGTTTCACGTTTAGATCTGAAGTATTTCCAGAATTGTTTGGGATTTGATTGAGCCAAATAAGACTTGTACTTTAGCTTGAAATACGTATCGAACTCCTCGCTCTGCTTTAAGAATGCCATTTTGTCTGTTTCTAGATCTGATTTCCTCATTTTAGTGTAGGCTTTGCATTTGCGATTTTTAAGGTTTATAAGCTGGTCGTCGAACCACTGAGGGTGAGTATTTGGAGTTTTGTTGAAAATAGGCACATGTAGATCAAAAATACGATGTATGATGTCATAAAATTTGTGAACATTATCATTCACCTCCTTAGCGTTTAACATTTGATCCCAATTCACTGATGCAAAAAAACTTTCGAGACCACAGTAGTTTGACTTCTTAAAGTTGTGTTTGATATAATTTTGGAGTTCTGATCTTTCCGCCGCATTGTGGGTGATGTTGAACACAATGTTCAGAAATTTGTCGTTGTTGTCGTTCACGACAAATGGATTAAGTGATTCAATAACATTAAACGCATCTACTTCATTGGTGAAGACAAGATATAGATATCTGTCCAGATTATTTGCAATGCTGTTAATTTGGTTTAAATTATAACTCAACATGGTATCGACGAACAGTGATTCTGCATCCGACTTTATGTTGCTTGGGAGTATGCAATTTAGTTCCTGATCAAGATCCCACAAAATGTTTGGAAGATTGAAATCACCAAGTACAAGTACTAAATCGGATGAATTTGATGTATTAATGAACTCATTGATCGAATTACGGAAATCTGTTCAATTCTTGATGGGAGTATTTTGACTGCATGATTCTCTAGCTTAGAATAAACGGCTATTAAAACGCCGCTGCCTGATTTCTTAAAGCTCGTATCAGATGAGCGATCACATCTATAAACAACGTAGTCATGTCCAAAATATTCCAAACTGTGAATTCCCGGATGGATATTAGTTTCATTAATTACATAAATCAAGTAGTGTGACTGCATCACGAAAGGAAAAAATTGTTATGCTTTGGATGCTATTTTGTTAACATTTTGATAGTAGACGGAACATATTCTTTTGAACGAATTACAAGATCTTAATAATGGTTTAGTATTTTCACTTAAGTATTTTGAGTGTTTGGCCCTTTTCAATATAAATATTGTAGACTTATTTCAATATAACCCTAAAAAAATGAAGGTTCTAATTAAAGAAAAATATCTTTTGTCAATATCTCCGAAACTGGTGAGTTTCAAGGTCATTCAAGGAAATCGCCACTAAACATTCCCCTCGACACAAAACATTTTTCATTATAAATAATTTTCTCCCATCTTGCACCATATCCGAGATAAAAAAGATACGTCTTGTATACAAATACACATTTAATATCAAGGGTTCAAAAAACTATTTTAATCCCCAAAAAATAGACGATCTGCTTATAACTTAGTTAATCTGTGAACTAAAACAAAAGACTTGAAGCGACGAACCCGAATTACATAATAGTGCACGCACAATTAAAAAATATTTTGGTAATTATAGTAAAACTATTACTAACTGTACAAAAAAAATGTTATTTTCGGTAAGATATAACCGTGTACGTATACCGGTTTAACGTTATACAACAAGTACTGTTTAATTAGTAAATATGATTGACATGATGATCAACTTAAAACTTCTACTTTCCATTAAAACACATTTTTTTCGTTTATACAAAAAAAAATAATCTGAATGATGATTTTATAGTTTTAATATCGGAGTAAAATTTTATTATTTCATCGATCTCTGAATGTTCTCAAAAATGAAATAAATTTTGTTGTAGTTGTTGCTGTTTTGCTATAAAATGTTAAATCTAAATTGATGGGTGGTGAAAAACATGAGACAATTAAAAATGAAATAAAAAATTAAGATACAAAATAGATTTAGATTTTTAGTGTTACGAGTATGTATAATGTAAAATACTGTAATGAACTGAGTAATTGATGCGGTAAAATGTTTTAAAGTTTTCGACCCTGATGTGCATGTAGTTAGAACCTTAGTTGAGTATATGAATGCAATAATGGTTTTGAGAATGATTTAATTAGCTCCGACTATTTATAACAAAGAAATTTAAATTATGTGAAGATTATTTTGTTCACGGACTTTGCGTTAGGGAGTGGGACTACTTGTGGCGAATGTAAGTATTCGTTTTTTGTAAATGCTATACTCCCAACATCATTGCAAAAATTGAAAAAGCCACTCATGGAAGCTATCACTTCCGGTAAACAGATGTCCATCACATTTTACAAGCATCTACCAAATTATGGAAAAAGCTCTGGAATTTTTATTGAAAAACAGATTTTTTTTTTCATCAAAAATCGTCATTTCCTGCAAATTAAACTCAGAAACTTTTAGTGCATAGTCGTTTTTCTCATAGGATATATACTTTTGTAAATATTTGCATTAAGCAAGCTGCAATCCGGTGAATCGATTCTGGCAAAAATTTACTGAGATCCCCCAATTTATGAAAAAATCTTATGTATTAAGCTTCACCCCGCTCAGGCAAATGGTCAGGGCTGTATCATGGCACCCAACTAACATTTATTAACAGCACCACACACTGGTACACATATAATTTTTTAAAATCCACTTTTGTTGACTTCAGGAATTCGGGAAGTACGATATCATCTGCATATCCAATAATTTGGCCCAACTTATTAAATATGTAGTGTGAATTTTCGATGTTGCTTTTCATACTAGTTACTACGAACTCGAGTTCCAAATTGAACAGCAGAGGCGAATGTATCACCGTGTAGAACACCAGATGTTATTTCAAAGGAATCTTATACAGTTCCGTCGACTACGATCCTACATATAAGCCCCGACGTTGTTTAGTTACACAATGAATGGGGCTTTCCATTTTTCAATTTACTAATAACAGGTTCTATACTTCTTCTACTGTAGGGTATTCGACAAAAAAATTTTCACCTGGTGGGAAAATGGGTTTAATAGGAGTCACTTTGCTAGTCTAAGAACGAGATGTTCTGCTTTCCTAATACGGAGATATTCTGCTAGATTTTTTCTAGTGTTATCAATATTTAGTGATAACTCTGCAATTATAATTGATTTTTTAAAGCATCGACATACCATCGAACGGTCTTTTGTGCTTGGCTATATTGAATGTAAATGACAATTTACACTTTTACTTCAATATGACAATGAAATGATTGTCATTGAGGAGTGCCTCTTATAGATGACATGACGATTTGTTTTCCGTTCTTCCATCATTTGATCTCCACGTTACCTTGTGTTTCTCTAATATAGTAAAAACGTACTTGAAACAATTAAATTGTACATTATTGCCAGGTCTTTTATGCGTTCGAGAAGAGTCTAACCATTGGTGATGTCGTGGAAAGATTGATTCCAAAGGTTTTGGAGATAAACTGGTTTTAACAGCCTAAACACTTTCCATGTTCTCATTTTAAGGCGTGCCCGCGTAAAATTTCCGAGATCGTCTTTGTGGGATCCGAGGCCTTTGTGTAGGGTTCATAACTGAGTTATTTTTATGAGAAAAGATTGTTAGTCTGCCACTCAACCCGCTTGGTACTTGTGTGGGTCACGTATTGGTGAACAATCTTTACGAATCCAGTCCTACCTTGAACACATTTATGCTATATTATGAGCCTCTTGATATAAGCCAGACGCCTGCTTCAGCCTCTCGTAACCTGGAGAATAGATGCTTTCTCTGCATCGCCTTCATTACACCACCTGATTCATTTAGAAGTATCCCCAAAGAGCACTGCGTGGAGATATATGAAACTTGGACTTCGCATTTCAACATATTAATTCATTTTTCCAAATTTAGGATGACCTCTTGGCATAATTGCTCCCTCCATTCCACCTATAAACCTGTTTGTCCTTTTTCTAGCTTGTCAATTATTCATGGCTTATTGGCAAAACCGTGCTTTTGAGATAACCTGGCAAATACCCAAGTCCAATGGGGTAAAATTGCATGATCTGTTTACGAATTTTGTTCGAAAACCGCGACTAGAGAGTTCGGAGTTTTTTGTTGTTGCATCAGCACACTAGATGTAAAAATATAATTTAATTATTATTTACATCAATCAACAATAATATTAATTTTGTGCATCTAGTAGGTTAGTGAAACAACACCAAAACACCCAACTCTCAAGTCTTAGTTTTCGACTAAAATCTGCACCCTGGTGCAAATTGACCTCGTTATTTCGCGAGATAATGCGTCGCGGGATCTTCTCGTCATTAGACCATTATTGTATTGGTTGTAGGGCATATGGCTGCCTTGTTGAAACCAAATATCCTTCACATCCATATCCAGTACGATAGAGTCTATGAGTCACAATAACAGCACTGCGGTCGTAATTTTCGAAAATTAACGGAGGAGGAATTGCTCCAGCCTAAAACTCGCACCAAACAGTGACTCTTTGAGGATGCATCGGTTTCCCGACAATTTATATTAGAAATTTAATTGGAAATGGAACCATTTTGCATATTAACGTATATCCCCTTAGATGAAAATGGATCTCGTCACTGGAATGTTTCGCGCATGTAATGGTGTAGAGGTTTCTATTTCTGTGTTAATTGAATTTTGTAAGCGTATGCTTTCTCAAATCTTTTTTTAAATTTTCACCGCACGTTGTTAAATCGATGTGTATATATATAATATTTTCGGTTGAATGGCCTGTGCGAACACGCATTGGTGATTTCACATCTGCTACCGACCCAGTTTCGAAATTGAGTGTCAAAATTCACCATCATCAGAAAAAGGATCCATGAACCGTATCATCATCGCTTGGGGATTCGTCGTATAATTTTCTTAACCTTTCTCTTGCTACTTCATATCCTTCTGTCATTTTGAATTATATCTGCAATCTATACTCCTTTTTGAAATGTATAAGGTTGGGGAAAAAGAAATCCTTTATCTTTACGTTTATTTCTGGCCTTTATTTTACATGGCTACAATCATTCGTTGTGACTCAAATATGCGCCATTTTTTCTCTCGATAACTCATTGCCATTTAGAAGGCAATTTCATTATGCCGCATTCCCAAAACGCCTCCTCTAAGAGCTAAGAGCGTTTGCCATGAACAAAAAGAGATAATAATCGCTTGGTGCCAGATCCGTACTAAAAGATGTATGAATTATAACCTCTTAATAAAGCTTCCGCAGCGAATGGTTTAAAACTGTTTTGTGGTCGATCTTCAGCTCCTGGGCGATGCTAAGACAGCACGGATGCTGGTCTTCTTCGATAATTTCCAGTGTGTTATCGACACTTTCAACGACAGGACATCTTTGATATCAAAATTTCCGGAACGGAATCGATGAAACTAAAATTGCGCATGATTGGCTGTGACAGTATCGGGTCCATATACCCTATTCACAATTTCAGCCGCCTGACTAGCGTTTTCGCCTTTACCGAACCAAAATTGTAAAATACAGCGAAATTTCCATCCTTGACACGCTATAACTCACAACTGGATCGATCAATCACAACAGTTGCAAAAAAATTTTTTTCATTACAAGAATCCCCTTTCCAACGAGTCTACTGCGACAAATTCATCACGAGATTATATGTCACTAACAAAATAAAAAATAATGGATTTCTTTGTCCCCAACCATTTATTTAAAAACCGTTAACCTAATTTTATTATTTACCGGGAAGATTTTACATAACCCAGTAATAACTTTCAAAATTAAAATAATATTTCACACTTTTCGATAAAACAAAGTAGTTGATCGTACCACAACATTTTTACTACTGAAAACTATATGGATTATTGCCAGAGCCATCGAGATTAATATGGGCTCCCTGCTCGAGCTTTTTTCCATTAAACTTAAAATATGGGGTAAACAAATTTATATTTCCCATTGAAAATAATGAAAAACGGCAAATTTTATTTGTTAGTTTATGTCTTTGATCCATGAGCTTTTTGAATGTTTTTCTACAGAAAAATTGAGAAAAGTTGTTCCTATTATTCTGGCCAAATAATTGCACCCAAACGGTTTCTTTATACAAAATGTCGTAAAAAAACGGCATTTTTTTCGTTGTTGCGCAATTCAAAACAAACAACTTTGCCGAACATATCAAGACCACATCCACATCCACCACATCCATCCATCCAATTTTATATGTGTGTTTTACTTAGGCCAAGGATAGGTTAGATTACTTGGACCAGTAGTGGCCCGTTGTGATACCACAAGATCCAATTTCCCCTTTACCCCTGTTCAAAATCATTCGGAGCTACGTACGTAGCGCAAAATATCTCATTCCGCAAGATCTGAAAGGCTGGCCAAACTGTGCATGCCCAAATACCTATGCCTTCTGAATGATAGTGCTTGACAAAATGGACAAAAAATGATAAAAAAATGTTTTAGGTCGAAATGAAAAGAAAAAAGAAGGTTCGGAACCGAACTCTATAAGCATTTTTGTTGCCTATAAAGATGTGATATGTGACTTGCGTATTTCAAATATCCACCCACCCACCCACATCCACCTACCCACCTAACCCCATCTACACCAAACCGGAGATCGGTCAATCCAGCGTAACTCAACCGACCCTAATCAACCGCAAACCACCACACCTAAAAATTATTACCGCCCCCACCCACTATCCAATTCAAACCCCTAAAACCTATCTCACCCGCACCACCCTATACCGTAGTACCCATATCAACACCACCTCCATACCCACTCCCACACACCCCACACACACCACCCACAAAAACCCTCATCCTTCAAATCCTAATTCTTCACCTCCCATAATACCACTCCTACCACCTCCATAACTACACCTCCACACAAACCCACATCCACACGAGATATATTTTTATTCCACATTCACATGCTCTATGAAACCAAAATAGTATGGAAAATGGTTTAAAAAAAATCTATCAATTTTAAGGAGGGGGTTAACAAACCCCTACATATCTCCGAACACCCTAAACATAGAAATGTTCAAATCAATAAGGCTCAATCCCATGAATTGCTTGAACTTTTAATGAAGAAATTAAGGTGATATCTCCATCCGTTTTCAAGTTATCGTGGACACAGACGGACAGACGGCAAATCAAAAGAAAACAAAAAGCATGTTTTTTAAACAAAACCGCTTAAAAAAATAACACAAAAATGTGAATGTGTTATTTGTGGTTGCGAGATGTGGTTTTTCGGTCTTTATATGTCCGGAAAAGTTGTTTGTCTTGGTTTGTGCAACAACTAACTTAGCTGAAGAAAGCAAAACAAAAATCTTAATGGTTCAAGAGCTATCAACGTGAAAATGAGTGTATATTTTGACAAATTTTTGACTCAACTAGAGTATACACTATGCAAATTCACTAATATTTTCTATCAGGGCATCAATGTATGTGTGAGTATTTTATATAAATTTTGACACTATCAGCCAATTTCAAATTTAATTTAAAGGGTGAGACATCAGTTTGTGTTAAATTCGTGTGTTGATTCGTGAACAAATAATAGACAGACGTACACAACTATTGAAAAAATTAAATATACTAAAACTAACACGAATTACGAAAATCACGAATTTCGATATATTGACACAGAGTACAGAGTTAAATAAATATACTATAACAAAAATGTATGTCTTCACTCTGAAAATTAAATTTATAATGATGAAACATAACCTCAAAAAGATGACATTTCGTAATAATATCATGATAATTTATCGTGAAATAGCCTCCTGATAATTTGGTGATAGTGTCAAAATTTATATAAAATACTCACACATACATTGATACCCTGATAGAAAATATTAGTGAATTTGCATAGTGTAGACTCTAGGTCAGAGCCAAAACATGTCGAAAGCGATATCGCAAAAATGGGGACTAACTTTGAAATGGAACTAGCACCATTGAATTCAGCATACTTGAATTAGGCTTACTCCCTGGGTGCCTAGCTTGTCACAAAAGCAAAAGTTTACGATTCAAGCACAGTACGTGTTACGATTAAAATATTTACGATTTTTGTTCGTATATGAAATCGGGTCAAAAACGCCATGCAGTCATAACGAACTGCAAACGGCTACTATTTTAAGCTTGAAATAGAACAAGAGCGACATCGACGAGCGTCGACGAATCGATAAAAAAAATCGCAGTGATATCGCTGTAGCTAACAGAACAAGAGCGTCAGCCTATGGTGATAAAGAAACAATCACAAACGACATAACCGCAACATATTTGATCTATGTCAAAATGGATTCTTAAAATTCTAAAAGTTAGCATACTCGAATAATAAAAATTTTAAAATTATAGAAATTGTTTATTTTTTTGGCATATGACGTTTGGGCGTTAGGCTACTAATCCTATAAAAAACAGTTGGCAAAATTGTTTCGCCGGCGATAAAAATAGAAATAGACTCTAAATTTATTTCAACGAAAAAATCGTGGTTGCCAACGTCGATGGTTGTGTTTGCCTTGCATGTTTTCCATGTTCTGTAATATGACAGGCGATTTCGCCCGTCGCCTATTAGATAACTATTTTATTTTGGTTTTTGGGGGCTTCGGATTTTATTTTGGATATTACATATATGGTTGACTTTATCTTAACAATTAAATTACGACGATTGCACTCTTCATTGTTTTTGATTTCATAGTTTATATTTTCATTTCTACTTCATTTCTTTTTTTTTCAAAATACATTGTTGTCTTTCTTATTTTCTTATAAAATTGAATTTAGGGGTATATCCTCCATCCGGTCGCAAATTAATTATTAAGAAATATGGTTACTAGATTTATTTTGCCATGCCAATTCTCACATCTTTTTTAAATTAACCGTGCGATTCTGATGTTAAGACTATTAAGAGGCTAACAGTAAAGAGGTTTTTCGTTAATAGGTTTTTTTTAAGAGAATCTCTTAATTTGTATTCTGTTAGTAATACTCTTAAAATTTATATTAAAAACTCTCCAAATATTTTTGGAGACCTGTCGAATGTGATTTTTATTAATGCGAGCCATTGAAATTGTATTTTATTGTTAAATAAACGATAAAATACGACATAATTTTGTGAAAACTAATGTTTTACAATTCATATTTTTGTAATAAATTAAAGAATGTATTGCAGAAAATTTGTAATAAATTGCCGAAAATAAACAACAACAAAATATTTACTTCTGCTCGAAATTACAATGTCGGAATAATTTTTCTTCTAAAAATATTACATCTAAATCCTTTTTGTGAATTGTAAAATATAATTTATTAAATTATTTATCTACACAATCGTCATTTTTTATTAGTTTTAGTGCAACTTAATAAAAATTCTAGCATTTATGATGTTTAAGACCATCTAATTGGTAGGTATTAGGCTAAGAGGTTTTTAAGAGAACCTCTTAACTGATCAGTATGTTCATAATCGCAAAATAGTCTTAAGTAAGAGAAATCTCTTAGTTATGAGAAATATTGTAGTTAAGACCTCTGTGACTATACGCCAGAACCGCACGGTTAATTTTCTTTTGCGATTGTAGAGTAGAAATCTATAAAAAGACTGCTACGGATTTTCCGAGGTCGCAGTATTTTTATGTATTTCTACACCCATTTGTGACAATTGATTTATTTAGCTTGGTTTTGTTATTGACCGTCTTGTCTTTTCACGAAACTAAGAAACATAAAAAACTACGAAACATTTATATATGTGGTTTCCTTATATACTTCTCTGAAAAAATTGCATTTGTGGTGTTTTTTTATAGCGGCACATATTTATTTTTTATATAGACTGAAAGGCATTTGTTGTCGGTAATTTCCATCTTGTCCTACGATAGAATGACGATAGAATAAGAGCGGGTTGCGTTTTTATATTTAGGAAGCTTGGGAACTACAGTATATTAACCCGATTTCCCGAAAGGCACAAACAATTTTGCCTTCGTAAAATTGGACATTCATCAAATCGGATACTTTATAAAAAGGGTTTTGGAATCTTAAATTTGTAGGAAATATCTAAGAAATATCTATCATTAATTTCGTATTTATTAAAATAAAACTAAAAATTTAAAAGTACATAATTAAAAATTATATTATTAGGTATATGACTTAATTTTTACAGATTTTTCAATAAATATTTTTTTTTTTAAAAAATAGACAACGAATTTACACTTGGAATAATATTGTTCATCGTTTTTATGACCTTGCGCCATCTCTCAAGTAACATACGAATGTCATCGCGAAATAACTTGCAGACTACGACGCGATAATATCATCGACAAATTTAGGCATATCATCCGCAGCGTTTGGATGGGGCCAAGTCCGGTTAATATGCCGCGTGTGGGAGAACTTCCCATCCCAAGTTCAAAAGTTATGCGAACAACATGAGGTCGAGCGTTGACATGCAGGAGTATGACTTGCCTGCTTCCTTTCCCAGTAAATGGCCTTTTCTGACTAAGTTCTTCGCTGAATTTGTTCAATTGTCGGCCGTAGCGTTCCACAGTCACCATCTGACCAGTTTCCAGGAGTTCGTAATAAAGCACATCCTTCATGTCCCAGCAAATACGTACGAGAACCTTCTTTAAGTGGACGTTCGGCGTCGATGAATGGGTTTCACGGGATCTATCCACAACTTTTTACCAGGCACGATTTTCCATAAGAAGTCCTTTTTTATTGTCGGGCAAGCAGTGAAAGGCACGTGTTCATACGCTGACCTAGGTTGTGCTCAGTCAACAGATGTGGGACCCATCTTCCAAGTTTTTGAATTTTTCCCATTCAGTGCAAACGAAAAATCGCTGTTTGGGAAAAATAGCTGAACTGCAAGCTCTTGTTGCGTATGCGATGAGTTTTCATCCAGTAGGGCTTGCAATTCCGCATTTTCAAATTTTTGTGGTTGTACAGAGCGCATCACTAAGATCGCAATAACTACTTCTAAAACGTCTGTACAAATAATTACACGTTTCGTAAGCCACATTGTCGGCATCAAAAACACTACAAATTGATTTCCGTTCATTAAAAGAATTTTTTCCTTGTTGGAATTCGTTTAGAATGAAGTGACTCACACGGTGCATGTAACTCATGGTGACTTGACTCACAATAAATTTTCAAGTATTTTTTAGCTTTCGTAAAATCGGATACTTTTCTTTCGTACAATCGGATGTCGCAGAATTGGGTATCGTCTAATCGGAGATTCGTTAAATCGGGTGAGACCTGTATTTAAAATTAACAATGTGCTGTTTTTTTAGTCTCTATCCGGAGCGGATTATTGAGAGCTGATTGTTAAATTATCTATTCAACCTTTATCTATTATCCGTATTGTCGCTTTACTAATGAGTTTATTATCAACTGCATCGGACTTCACTTGGTTATGTGACATTTCAAATTGTCAACTAGACTTTTATGCCTGTCAACCTGACGTTTTGAATCGTCAACAAGCGTTTCTGTCAATACCATTTCATAACCAATATTTTCAAAAATCCTATGAGGGTTTCTCTTTATGATTTACCTATTAGTGATCATCGCATACTCTTGTTCAATGTGGGTAACCGTCGTAATCTGCCTGTTAAACAAAAATTTAACAAAATTATATTTGAATGTGATAAAGTTAATTTACAAAGTTTCCAATCTTCCATTTTAGAGTGTAATACGATATCTGATCTAATCTGTATATGCAAACATATTATAGTAACACATAAAAAGGTAGTTTCATGTACTGATACCTCTAAGAAAAAACAGCCATGGATGACAAATAATATAATCAAATTGACTAGAAAACGCGATAAATATTATAAAAAACATAAAAAATATCCGCGTAATAATTATTTTCTAACAATGTTCAAAAAGTGTAAAGCTGCAGTGGAGAGATCAATTGTAAACTCTAAGGAGATTTTTTTTGAAAATTTTTAAGCGGTAATGATGATTGGAAATTGTGGAAAAATATAAATAAATTTCTATAAAATCGTAAGAATTCCAAGATTGAAATCTCACTAAAAGTTGATAACACTGTTATAAAGCAAACTGACCAAATATGTGAGTTATTTAACAATTACTTTATCAACTGTGTTGAAAATGTAACTGGTCATCAACCTTCTATTGACCCTATACATCATATTGATTACGGGAATTCTTCAATTTTTTTCGATACAAATGTTTTTGAAATTTCCAATATTATTGATCAACTTAATCGAAAATCGGCTGTAGTATATGATGAAATATCGTCTAAATTTTGTTTTTATTTCAAATATTTATTAGCACCAAAGCTATCTGAACTAATAAATCAAACTTTACATAGCAAGGTATTTCCTGCAGAATTAAAAATAGCCAAAATAATTCCCATTCATAAAGCAAAGGAAAAGTTAGAAATCGCGAATTATAGACCGATTTCAATCTTATAACATTTGCAAAAATTTATGAAATGATTATATATAAGCGGCTGATTGAATATTGTGAGAAATATAATATTATAAATATAAATCAATTTGGTTTCTGTAAAAAGTCGAGCACCTGAGCAGCGGCCTCTTTTGTTATCAGTACAATAAAGCAATCTTTAGACAAAAAGTTCCATGTGGGATGTACTTTTATAGATCTAAGAAAAACTTTTGACTATGTGGATCATCAAACGCTCATTCTTAAATTAAAACATATTGGTCTATGCAGTTCAGACTTAAAACTTTTCCGTTCTTACCTTTTATTTCGTGAACAATTTGTTAGTATAAATAATAATAACAGCCCTAAAATTAGTAAGCAAATATGGTGTACCACAAGGATCTATGCTTGGTCCATTGTTATTCATTTTATATGTTAACGATGCATTCAAATTGAATATACGATCAAATCTAGTAATGTATGCAGATGAAATGGCTTTAATTACTAAAGCACAGTCAATATCGGAATTGCAAACATATGATGCAAACGGACATAACTGAAATGACCAAATGGGCCAATAGCAGTAACCTAAAATTGAATGAATTGAAAACTAATTACATTTTATTTGAAATGAAGAATAAACCTGCCAACACTACGGAATTTTTGCTCTCTGCCAACGGTTGTAATTTAGAAAGAGTTTCAAATGTTCGGTACCTTGGGCTTTACATTGACTCAAAATTGAATTGGTCTACTCATTTATCTAGTGTTAGAAATAAAATAAGATTTATTTCATTTTTGCTATACGGAATGAAAATTTTTTTACCGAAAAAATAAAATATATGATATTTCATGCACATTTTATTAGTCACGTAAATTACCTCTTGCCATGGGGATCCGCCGCTTCGGATAGATTAAATGAAATACAGGTACAGATTTCTGACTTCTGAACTTTATGATGAAAGAGTACTTACGTTAAAACACATGATTAAATTTGAGTGTATAGTTTTGATATTTAAAATAAAAAAACACTTGATTAAGCATAACTATGAACTTGAGATTATTGGAGCTCGACATGAATATCCAACGCGAACAAACGATCATTATGCTATTAATTTTTGTAGAACTAACATGGGACAGTCGGACATTATGTATAAAGGGCTGTTATATTTTAATCAACTCCCATTAGACATAAAAAAATAAAAAAAAGTGATCTGGTCTGTGGAGAAGCATGAATCAAATGTGAATAATTTTCAGATTACCAATAGCTTATTATTGCCAATGATTTTTGTAATTTTTAACTCTAACTTTTTTTTTTTTCAAATTAATTCCGTTTTTGTTACAATTTATTTCAAATATTAGCAAATGATTTAACATAATATCCTTATAAGAAATATAATTGCGGATAAGTTCGTTGAACTTTTGCAATTAATTATGATTAATACTTAATGTATGTAATTGTAAAATTAATTGTAAAAATAAATAAATAAAAAAAAGTCCCTTTTTTGAAATTTCCCAGCAAGTAGAAACCGGCTCCCGATAAATATGTGGAGCTAAATAAATCTCTACCTTTTCTTGGCTTTATTTTGGATACACAGTTGAAACAAAAAATGCAGTTTTGTCTTAAAAACACTGATTGCACCAGGAAGTAAGTTACATTTAAATTTTATTAAGGAAAATTCACTGCTGCGGATACATCTATCGTGCGTTAATAAAAATAACTGGCGATCAACATTGCTAATTCCAGAACTGGCCTCTAATATTTTATTTCTCAACAAAATACAGTTTAAGTTAATTTTTGGTGCTTCCAGAACCGATTTTATGTGATCTCTATATAACAAAAATATTTTGGATTGGATAACTGACACTAATAGCGGCCTCGAAGCGGCAAGCCGCAGCTGGGAAGCAGCCTCTTAGTTGGGACACTAAGATCCCTCCTACAAAGCTTTGGTGAAGCTTTATTTATGTAACTTTGTTAAGTAAATTTATTAAATTATTGAGTTTAAATAGAACCATAATAGCTTAAGTATATTATTTATTATTCCCAGTACATATAGCCTTTATATACACAGTAAATTAAAAAAAAATTGTTTTCTTTTTATTGTACGTCTTCTCGCGCGCAGTTAGCTTATTATTACGTACATAAGAAAACGAATCCAATCATACTAGCTAATACCTCTATATACCCAGCGTATGTATATACGCTAACTAAAAAAATTTAATATTTTAACCGTGTTTTGTATATATTCTATATAATTTTATAATACCTTCTTTTTTCTTTCTTATTATTTTATTTGTTGTTTTTGCTATATATTGGATTTACCTTTTAACAAAAAAAAAAAAAAAAAAAAAAAATAAGAAGAAAAAGTTTATTTTTAATAAGCGAAGGAGTGACTTTAGTGTTCTTTTAGAGCGCTATGGATTAACATGCGCCGCGGTTATTTTAAAATTTAAGCTTTGTAAAAAAATTTCGTTTTCTTATATCTTAGTGTGTCTGTTATTATTTTGCTCGTTAAAAGTTAAAAAATTATATTTTGTGTCTTAAGTTAAAAAAAAAAAACTAAAATTTAGTTTTTCTCAAAATTGTTGGTATGGTGTGTTAAGTGTGTGATTTTTAAAGAAAAGTGTTTTTAATTAAGAAAATTACTGAACATAAATTCCCGCGGTTTTGTATTCGTATATCTACCTGTTAATTTAATAACAATTAATAAATAAATAAGTAAAAATAACTAAAAAATAAAATTAGAAATGAAAGGTCGTTTATATTATTTCAAATGTAACACGTGACACAAACGAGATAAATAAAATATAATTATAAGAAGTATAAAAAATTAAATTGTTGGAATAATAATTAATCAATTGTTTTTAAGTGAATTTAATGTGTAATAAATTATTTTGTATTTATGTGTATTATGATTTGATTTAGTGGTGTGACATAATTTAGAATCCGGGATTTAATTTTTTCTATTTTTTTTTTTAAATTTATGTGATGTAAGTTATATAATTTATCCAACAACATAAATATTTTTTAAAAATTGTTGTGTAATTAATTATTGAAGGTAAGGAATTGTTTACATCTTCTGTGTATGCAAGCGCGCATACTTTACTTGTATGCTACGCGATTATAAGATCGCGCGTAAAATAATAATAATAATAATAACAGATTGATAAAGAATTTTTTGAGATTAGGGTATGTACGTAAATTTTTTTGTAAAAAATTTTAACGCCCAAAGGAGCATGAAATTAATACTTCAGAATATATATCTGATAAAAATCTGTTATAGATTATAATATTCCAATATTTTGTTGTTTTGTGTTACGGAATTTTCAGCAAATAATAAAAACTATAATAAATCGATTTGTTTTGTCTTAATAAAATCTTATATATAGACGTACGTGTATATGATCAAGAAATTAAAATATTAATAAAAAAAAACTCTTGGCAATTTATATATGCAATATCACTTCCGACGGGGTATTATTGTGCTTTACTGATTTTAGTTTGCACATAACCGCATGTATATAGATAGTTTTCCATTGATAATAAGATGTTGAAGGCGGTATAAATAAGTTAAACCGCCGCTTTTTAAAATATCACATTTCACTTTAGATGCTAAGTGAAAAACAACACATTAAGCACCAAACGTAATTAATATTTTCTTTTCTTCGACTAATCCGTAATATTGTTCAAAATAATCCTTAAATTGTTCGTGATTAAAGAATAAATTTAAAATTATACTTATTAGTTCCTTGCCCCCATTCCCGCCGGAACAAAAACACAAAAAATAATAATATTAAGTTTTTGATTTACTTGTTGTAAGGTTTATAAGGCCGTTAACCGTTAATTCCCTTCCGATGTAATTGATTCGGTCATTTTCGATATATGCACGAAATGTTGACAGTTCTGGGTTACAAATGGAAAACAATTTCTTTTTCGTGTTAAAGATATTATGGTTTATATTGGAGAGATTGTTTTCGCACCGATGTACATGCATCCAATTGGTGCTGCTATCCCAGCTATTCAAAATTTTATGAGTAGCTCATAACTAATATTATATATTGACAAGTTAATCAAGGTACTGCTCCACCTCTTCAGCCGGAGGCTCGTCTATTTATTTTTGGAGATTTTAACATTCCTGATATTGTAGGGGAGTATGTCGATCACAGTTTGACTCCTATTAACATGAACGATGAGATGGAAAATTTCACCTCGGAAATATTTTCGTTGGGGTTAAAGCGTCTAATATTTTCCACTCTCCGTTGAATATTTCAGTTATATGTTTGAATGTTGTGAGTTAGTCGAAGAAAATGTGTAATTCATGGATTTATAACTTTAAAATGGGCGATTACCATTCTTTAAATGCATTTCTGGATACGTATGATTGGTCGTATTTTTATTGTTGTAATAGTATCGACGGTATGTTAAGCGAATTTTATAGAATTATTAATTTAGGTATTGAAAAATGCATCCCTAGACAGAAAGCTTTCAGCGTTAAGAAGGAACTGTGGTATAATAGTGAGTTGATAAATCTAAAAAATAGAAAGGACAAGGCTCACAAAAAATATAAATTGCATCCTAATGTTGTTAATTACAACCCGTTTGATGTATTGCGTAAGAAGTATATAAATCTAAACCGATTTCTTTACAGCAGTTATATTCTTGAAATTGAATCATTAATTAAATCAAAGCCAAGTCATTTTTGACATTTTGTTAACTACAAAAGTAAATCTAATGGTTACCCGTACAGGATACTTGTAATTTATTTGCTGATTTCTTTGAGAGTGTATATAGCTCAAAATCAAATCTTAGTAATTTGAGTAATGTTGTAAGTAAATCCAAATTTTCAATGTTTCGTTTGGAAGTGGATAGTATTTTATCCGAATTGTCTAATCTTGATATTAACCAAAGTGCTGGTTTTGATGCTATTCCATCTATTCTTCTAAAATTAATCGGTAAGGTAATCTCTCCCCATATCGCTGTTTTGTTTAATAGAAGTCTCACTGAAAGTTGCTTCCCTATGGTATCGAAACGCACACTTATTAAGCCGATTTTCAAATCTGGATCTCGAAGTGATGTGGAGAACTATATAGTGGTATCTGTATTATTTCTGTTTTTCTAACCTAGTTTTGTTTACTATAATTGTATTTCAACTGCTCTTTTAAATGGTAATTTGGCAAGATTGATCATGACTTGCTATTGTGGAAACTTAATTTATTGGGTTGTAATTACTTGCCAGTTGATTGGATTAGATCTTATTTGGAATCCAGAATTTAAATTGTGAAAATTGGCGGTTTCACTTCAAGAGTGATTGATGTTTCTTCGGGAGTCCCTCAAGGCAGCCATTTAGGCCCCATGCTCTTCATTATTTTCGTAAACGATGTGGTTAACTGTCTAAGTTATTCCGACATTCTCATTTATGGGGACGATATAAAAATTTTCAAAACTATTTCATGCGCCAATGATGCAATTGCTTTTCAGGCCGGCCTGACAAATTTTAATGCTTGGTGTACATCGCATAATTTAATTCTAAACATCTCCAAATGCAAAACAATGAATTTCACTCGCGTATTATTGAAAGTGTTGATACTTTTAAAGATAAACATAAACAGGTTGAAGATGAGAATTCTTTAGATTCTTTCTTTATTCTATGCTTGGCTTTGTTAATAGGTTTTCTAAGGATTTTCATGATCCTTTACGTGATTAAAACTGTGTATGTCTCTTTTGTACGTCCTTTGTTGGAATATGGTGTTGTCATATGAAATCCAATTGATAATAACTATTCAGATCGCATAGAGAGGGTTCAGAAGTGATTTTTAATTTGCCTAAAGATGCGAATGTCCTTGCTTTCATACTCCCAGCGTATAGAGGTATAGATGTAAACTAATAAGTATGGAGCCGCTGTTTATTCGTAGAATTGAAATTAGCGCAATGTTTATTCGATTTATTATTGTCTATAATTGTCTAACGGTGTGCTACGCGATAATGATTTCCAAATTCAATTGCCGTTTTGTAGGCAAAACTACTGTAAATGTGAGCCGGTTTATCATTCATCAGCTTCCTTTAATAAAGTGCGGCCGGCTTTTGACTTTAATCTGTCTATAGGTGTATTTAAGGAATTAATGTCAAAGCTTCTTTTGAATTATTGGTAATTTGTAAACTTTTAATTATGTAATTTTATTAATTTTTTATGTAAATAATAATGTAACCAGACATGTAAAGTTAGTAATAAATAAATAAATATTAAATTTTGCTTGAAAGTACCTTTTGTACCGAGTCCACTAATATTTCAGTAATTATGAATTACATGTATTGAGGTTAAGACAATTTTAATCCAGTTTGTCCGGTCTTATCATGCAGATAATTTGGCCAGCATTATTTTTTTTTCATTTGCTAAGCATAAGTGGGATTTGAACTCTTGAGCCTTTCTGGTGCTGAAATGCTATACTTAATTCCTATAACAAAGGTTTCCAAGGGCTTGAGTTGCAATTACATAATATTCTCTTAACAATATTTTTATTCCTAATCCTGCTACTGAGGGTGGATAGAGCGGCATAATAATTTCGTTAGATTCGTTATAATTAAAAGCGGTATACTTTCCCGGTAGCTTTCTTACGAAACCAAAAGTGAATAATTTCAAGTCGGATCTCAACTTATTTTATAACTCACAACAGTGTTTAATTGTGTGCGGCTTGAATGCGTGACACAGGTTGTGGGATTGTTCAAGTGCTAATAAAGTTGGTCATATAGTGCACGACATAATATCGAATCGGGGTCTAAGTGTTTATTATCCTAGTACCCCTACCTATATCCCTTATTCTTCAGAGCTATTCTAGAAAAGCTGATTGAAAATGGTACTGGAAAAAATTACCAAATTCATCAAATTTAATGATTCCACGGTGGTATCACTTAATTGTACTAACGATATATTGATGGGAAATTGCAAAACGTGATATCTCATGTATGCAACGCACGTGATGTTTCTGTACCAAAAGTATACTTACGTAAAAATATAGATCTTGTATTGCCTGAATCGATAAAATTTTTTAATTAAAGTCGAAATTGTTCGCAGGGTTTATCTTGAATTTAAATCTGAGATTGACTTATAAATCATTTAGCTACGCAATGTGCGCTGGAACTCGTTACTCAGTGAATTTGACACTGGATCAAAACCCTTGTGGTGAATTACTAAGATCATTAAAAATAAAAGTAGACTTTTACCACCTTTAAATCATGATAATCGGTTGCTCATTAATGATAAAGAAAAAGCAAACGCGTTTGCTTCTGTTTTTAGTGATTCCATGACATTTTCTCGAAAAACATTTTTTCGGAAAACATTTTCTCGAAAAACATTTTCTCGTAAAACAACTGGACAAAAATTGCACTACTGACTATCTGCCTCTCTCTCTAGCTTGCACACCCCATGACGGGATTTTACCGCCTACACTATGGTCCTCCATCCGTCTCGGTCCATCTCTCGACCTCCATAGTTTCGACATCCTAATACAAGTAGGTCTTGTTCGACGTCGTCACGCCAGCGCAGTCAGGGTCTTCCTCTATGACGCACTCCGGCTGGTTGTTGATGGAACACTTTGTTAATCGTTCGTTATTGTGGAGACCTTGAAACGTTCTCGTACTATACATATTGACAAGTTATTGACCTTACTAAATTTTTGAGGAACATAATTTTGAATCCTTGAAAGTATCCCTTGCACCGAGTTCACTAATATCCCAGTAATTAAGGCTTATCAAGTAAATAATTTTGATTCTACGGCTATATTCTATGTAATTTTGAAAGGATGATGTTCAAATCGAATGATTTTACGAGAAACGAACAACCTCTTTTGACATGTGGTATTTATTAGCTATAGCATCAATTTTTTCATTTGGTAAGCATAAATGGGACTTCAACACTTGAGCCTTTCTATGGTACTGAGTTGATACTTATAGTTCCTTTCTTAAGGAAGGTTTCCCAAATCTTAATACTTAATTGATTGCTTGAGTTGGAATTACACATCATTTTTCTATAGTTACCAGGCTATACGTGTACTTCTGCAATCGATTTATTAGATGCATTTGCTGATTTATCGTCAAGGATTTTACCGGACCTAATTTTGTAAATGAACCGCACATCTAGTAGCGTATAGGACCACATAATGCGGAAATTTAAGCTCAGATCTCAGAATTTCTAAATTTCGTCGTTTTGAAACGAAACTTATGAACCTGTGACAATAAGTTATTTATAGATCCGTATTATAATTTAATGGTTATAGTACGTGACACTTGTACCAATTCGGTGAAAACATCGTCTATTGATACTTCTGAGCCTATATGAATATTAGCGTTATTCTGTTGAGTCGTTCCGTTGTTAAATGTGGAAAACGATCTCTCGGTTGATGCTGTTTTAATCTGAAGCTATTTTTTACACATGATTTTATCGGTTTCGGTTCAAGTTTCATGAAACAATGCAGAGGAAGCAATCAATGATTTAATACTAAATTTGATTCATTTTTTCCGTATACAATTTGAACTGATCCAAATCAGGAAATGTTAAAAATATTTTTAAAATATATTTGCATGAACTTGTTTCATTACATAACATGAGCGCTTCGAGACTTTTGGTGGGAGCATCCTCCAATACATTAATGTTTTCCTTTGCATAACTTCAATTCTATATCACTGCACCACGCTTTTGTTGTTGTAATTAAATGTTTTGTCAAGGATATTCTACTAAAATTACTGCGGGACCAGAAAGAGACGAGTATGAATAAATTCATTATATAAAGGGTGTTTTTTTAGAGGTTTACAATTTTAAATTAAAATAAAACAAAGAAAGACATTTTGAATATCAGTGAAACTAGCTTTACGGGATAGATAATTGTATGCCATTAATACTTGAATATGATTTCGGCCATGTGGCCACCGCGGCTGGCGCATAGATGGCGCAATCTAGGTCTCCAACTGTCACGCGCGGCGTGTGGCACCGTCCTGTTGGAGCCATATATCAGCAAGATTTATGCCAGCGAATTGGGGTACACAAAAGCTACAAATCATGTCTTATACCGTTCACCGTTGACTGTAAAATTTCGCTCATCATCGTTTTTTGTGACATATGGACCAATGATTCCGTCGGCCCATAAAGCGCACCAAACAGCGATTTTCTCGATGTAATGGTGTCTCGCGAAAGGCTTGTGGATTATCTTCACTCAAAATCCGACAATTCTGTTTATTAACGTACCATTCAACCAAAATTGACCTAAATTGCTGAAAAAAATTTTGTTTGTAAAATCAATATCAATTTGTGCTTCAGCCCATAGGCCAAATTGGTGGCGTGGGCGATGGTTGGATTGCTTTAATTAAGGCACAAGTTGAATTTTGTAAGCACGTAAACTAAAATCTTTAGATAAAATCTTCCATAAAGTGGATCGAGGCGAGAACGACGTCGAATTGCTTGATCCTTTTTTGTTGTTTATATTTAGTTGACCAAACACGCCTTTAACATTAAAACTTGAAAAGGATGACTCATCGGTAAACACAACATTCGTCCAATCTTTGTTTTTATGTTCGATCGCCCGCACCGTAGTTGCTTTTCAACGTGTTTTTGTGTTAGCAGTGGTTTTACCAAAGTATTTCGATATGCGAAGGCGCATGCTTCTAATTCTATTTAGTATGGTTTGGTATAATAATATGTACTATTTTTTGCCAATTTTTCCACAGCTGCATCCAGCGTAAGCGAAGAATTTTCATCAAATAACTGTATGATAGTGACGTTTTTTGTAGTGGTTCAGATTTTGTCTCTATCTGGCAAATCGTTAACATTTTTATACATTGAATAGTGTGTAATCCTCTTTTACACTCATGTTTTCGACTTTTTCTATATATTTTGCTGCACGTGAACCGACATTTTTGGTCTTTTCGCATGTACACTTTAAACACCGCTTCAAATCGTGTTTTATAAATCGCAGTCATTTCTTTTATATATGTTATCCACTACACGGTTGCAGCTAAACTAATTTTTGTTTTGGAGCGTCAAAGAAAACCGGTTTAAGCGCCGCCCATATTTGTTCCTATAGTTTGAGGTAGATAGATTTAAGCCGTATACATGCTCTTGTTGCACCTACTGTAAATGGTTGTTGGTTCGGGGTTTAGCATAATGTTTGCGTCACCCACCCAAACCCTTCCAGTAACGACAAATATAGAAAGCCCTTAATATCCGATTATTGTAATAATCCAGTGTATATAGTATGAACACAGCTAAAATTAATGAATTTTTCAGTATCAGGTTGTTAATACACTGTACAAATGTTACTTCTTTTAATTCAGATATATTTAAATGTTTGAATTTTGGTTATCCGATTATTATTTTTGAATAATAATTTTGACTCAAGAGGCATAACTAGATATTCGACATCAGAATTTTTGGCTACATGTCCCTCTCATTGATCTATCCGAAATCTCTTTCAAGAACTTAATACAATATGCCCAAAGAATTACCGCCTAACAATCTTTCAAATTGTCGTATGAATTTTACTTTGCATAATTATTAATTAATATTAGAAAATAATAATGAGTTTTCGATTTACATCAACAAATACAACAACAAATAAAAATAAATTAATAAATAAGTAATACTAATAATATTAAATAAATAAATTGCATAATTTTTCAACTTCTTACTTACAAAAGATTGCATTTAAATATAAGTGAATGAGCGAGGAACCTGAAAATGCTGTGTAAAACTTTATAAATTTTTAGAAATTTTAATGTATTTTATACATTGACGTATGTGAAGTTATCCCCGGATTCTATTCCCGAAATTAAAAAAATAATAAAGCGACACTATCATAATTATATCCCTCTAACTCATATCCTTCTCGCTTTTTATTCCTAATACACTTCATATGTGAAGTTAGCCCCGAATTTTATTATATGAAAAATAAAAATGTTTATTAAAATTATTTTAATTCGCAAAACACACAAAACAAATGTATTAATTTAATCAAATGAAGTAAACTACTTTTTAAATTGGCTCATAAATTTGTCAGATTATGATAATTTGTTTAAAAGGTGGAAAAACGCATATCTCACATTAAGGAAAACACGAAAACATCAATAGATGCCACAGATTCGCCGTATAGACTCTTGTTGATAAATACTTGTAGTTTTTGAGAAATGGTGGTTGTTACTTTCCAAGTCTCATAACCATATAAGAGGACCGATTTAAAGCTAGAGTTGAAAATCGTTTGCTTAGTGCTTCTGGAGATTTTTTTTTCTTTGTTAATGAATAGTAAGCAAAGCGCGCTTTGTTTATGCGGATTGTCACGGCTGATTCGGACCCGCTCGTCTTAGTAATTAGGCTCCCTAAGTAGCTAAATTTCTCCACGTCTTCAACTGCTATCTTTGCATCGTTAGTGATTATTCCGATTCGCAGCAACTTCGTTTAGGCCAACTTTTTCAGCGTTATAAATCAACTTCTCTATCTCACGCGTCGTTGAGCCTTCCATTCAGCCGCCATTGAATGCCGTTTGATGAATCGATGTTGGTTTGCGTCATAACCTGATCCAGAATAACCAAAAAAGTGTGTGAGAAGACACATCCTTGCCTGACTTCTTTGGAGATGATGAAACTGTTGCTGTTCTTGCCCTTAAAGCGAACATTTCAGGTGGCATCTCTATATGATTCACGGATAAGGTTAACGATTATTTCCGGAACTTCTAGATTTAGCAATGCTGTAGCTTTTCTGGATATTTTATCGAAGGCCCGTTCGAAATCAACAGAGAATGAACAAGGGCGAATACCATTCAGTTGACTGCTCGATGGTAATTTGCAGGGTTTGATGTGGTCTACGCATGAGCTATTCTTCCTAAAATCCGCTTGCTCTCGTCTCAAAAGTGAACCAATAGATGGTGAAATACGATTAAGGACAATAAATGCTATTGCAATTAACAGCGTTATGCCTCTCCAATTTTTGCACTTGCTGAGATCGCCCTTCTTGGGTATCGTAATGATGACTTCCTCTTTCCACGAGCTATACGGATTCTGAATGCTATTCATGCATCACGGATAAACGGCTCTAGTACAGGAACAATAATAGGTGCGCTAAACCTAAAATTTCGGAAGCCGGGTTATCAGGACCCGCAGCTTTATGATTTTTAACTTGTTTAATTGCAGACTCTATTTCATTTTGAGATGGAGGAGAAGTTGGGATACTTCTTATAGGGTTGCGACGTAGTGTTTTTGGGAGCGAATTGATATCCTCCGCGATGGTGATATCCTCACCAAACTCTCTCCAACGTTGAAATTGTTCTTGCTCAGTTAAAAGTACAGCTCCGTTATGGTCCTTAATAGATGGTATTGTTTTTGCACTTTCCCCATTAAGTCTACGAATTGCACTGTAGACCTCACGCATATATTACTACATCGAGCAGCACTTTCAACCTCCGCTGTAACCTCATTTATAAAATGCCTGCGATCATTTCTTGCCATCTTTTTTTGCTCGTGCTTTGGCGCTTTTATATACCCTCTTCAGTTGTTCCTTTAGCATCCGAGGAGCGTTCATTTGTATGCTGGGTTTTTAGGTCGCGTCGTTCTTCTATTTGATCCCAAGTGTCATCCCTTATCCATGGCTTCGTGTGATGTTGCACAAAGCCTAATGCAACTTCTGCGGCACCTTTAATGATAACCATTTGCATATTTGAGGAGATGGACCGATCTTAGAGCATTTTTCAATTAAAATGTCATTAGCCACCGAATCAAACGCCTTTTGAAAAGATAGAAAAAGAAAAACCGATCTCTTTGCAAAGAATCCATATTGCAGGTTAGAATAATGCTCTTATTAACTACTAGAAATATTAAATTATATACCAGCTTTTCAAAAATCTTGCTAAAAGCGTTTAATATGGAAATTGGTCTATAATTTTTTAAGTTCGCTCTTGTCACCCTTTTTGAAGATAGGCACAAGTAATGCTGTTTTCCAAACAGATGGGAATATGCCAGAATTTAATGAAAGATTGATTAATATTTCGACAAAGGTTTTGCGAGTCCATATTTCAATTGATAAATGAAATAGTTATATATATATAATCAGGTCCAGTATCTTTATACGAACGTCAAGGGACGTAAGAACTCCAAAAAAATTCTTCGCGAAAATAAGCAAGTTTATCGACAATTTTGACTCGATCATTAATGAAGCGGTCAATAATAAGATAGAATCAGTTGTTTCCGGTATTAAGAACAACCTGACCAACATCCAGCAAAACAATCAACTTACAACTGAAAACATTAATAACAATATGCTCATCAATAAACACCTTGTATCGAATACTGAATTAATTTTGAGGTTATCCAATGATATTAATACTCGTATATCACAGTATGTACTACTGCAGATATCAGCTCGAGTAAAACCAATGACTCGCTAATCGTGGGACTTGAGAAGGAATTGAGAACTATACCAGTGATGCTTGCCATGATCTAACGAACTCCCTTTTAATTCACAAACCAGCAGCAATTACAGATCGCGCTAATATTCTGAGTCTTCACCAGGAACTTTTTCCTGCCACAGCTATCAATAATCTAAATAGCAGCCTAGTCCGTTCATTTGAAGTAGTTCCTGCTAATATTGATACCAACTCCAGCAACTCTGAACACAGCAGCAGCCGCAATGTTAATCCTCCGCGCATCCTTAGGGCTGTCCCCAAACCGAAAATTATATTTGTATCCCGTTTGTATAATATTACAACTAACGCCGAAGTTATATCACACGTTAATTTTATATTATGTAAATTGGCACTACATCAAAGGACAAAATGTTAAATGTAAAAATATATCCCGCTTCAATGGACAAGTCGCGTCATTTAAATTAACCAGCCCTGAAGCTATATATTTGACCTATTACTTTCCTCAGAGTCATGGCCCGAAACAACTTATCTCAAAGAATTTGTAGATTTTCGAAATAATCATAATAATTACATGGCAGTTCCAAAAAACTTAAACGCTTGTCCCTCTACTACAGGAACGTAAAGGGACTGAAAACTAAATCTCGCGACGTCTTTTTAGCTATCTAAACCAAAGACTTCCATTTGATGTGTTTGCCCTCACTGAGACCAATTTGAACAGTGATTTTAACGCAGTAACGAGTTTTTTACCTCGGATTTTAACGTCTTCCGAAAAGATGGTTCTTATTGTCCAGATATGAATTTAACCGGTAGAGGGGTTTTTATTGCAGTGCACATCAATTTTGATAGTCAAATCGTTATCATTCCCAACACGGATAATATCGAGCTAATATGTGTCAAAATTAAAAATAATAAAAAATAATATTTTTATTTTATGTTGTTATATTCGCCCACCAAGTCAGATTATAAGCTATCAGCTTTTTACTAATGCTGTTGACTTCGTCATTGACCTGATGAATACTCAAGATGACATCTTCGTTGTGGGTGATTTCAATCTCCCCGGGCTTAATCGGGAGTATTCAGATGATAACACTCATTATGTTGCTTCGAATGCACTAACTGCCAAAGAAACTTTATTCACTGACAATATGTTGAACTCTGGACTATTTCAGATTAGCAACGTTAAGAACCGTCTGAACAGCCAGCTCGATTTGGTGTTTTCCTCTTTTATCAACAATAGCATCTTTTCTGAAACCAATCCAATCTTCTGTGCCATAGATGTATACCACCCTCCCATTTTGATCACCTTTTGTCTGGAACAAATCAGTCAACTCTAAAACTCTACCACGTTTCAAGGGCAACTTTGTGAAGCTTAAACATTTATTGGCTAATGTCGACTTTAATACAATTTTAAATGATCATAACGATATAGAAACACAAACTGTCAATTTTTACTCTGCGGTTTTTGAATGTTTTGAACAATCCATTCCGTATACCTGCCAAAAAACTGTATCGCCATCACCTCCTTGGTATAATAGTGAATTACAAACATTACGTAACCTTAGGAACAAACGTTGGCAAAGATTCCTGAAAACCAAATCTGGCGCTGATTACTCTAACTATTTAAATAGTTATAATGATTTCATTAGCTTGTCTGATGAACTTTATGGAAATTATATCAGACTCATGCAATCTAATCTAATCGCTGATCCTAATTGTTTTTGGCGCTTTATCAATCTGAAGAGAAAGTCCGACTATTCGTCATTCCTCTAATGATCCTAAAGTCCTAGCAGATCATTTTACTGACTTCTTCAGTCTGACTTTCACAAGGGGCGATTTTGAAACCGATGAAGGTTACTTTGCATACATGAACAACTGTATTCAAACAACTTTCACTTGCAATTTTTCCATTTATTTGGAAAAGTTCTTTTATAATTCCCATTCATAAAAACGGCTGCAAGTCAGACATCTGCAATTACAGACCGATTGCGAAATTATCTAGTATTCCTAAGCTGTTTGAAAGTATTGTGTATATGACTCACTGTACTTTCATTGGAAACCGTTGTTTTCTGACAATGATCATGGCTTTCGCAAAGCACGGTCCACGACAACAAACCTTATTGAATTCACGTCAAAAACATTAAATACGATGGAGGCAGGTAAAGAGGTTGATGTTATCTTCACCGATTTTAGCAAGGCGTTTGACTCGATTTCTCAGGAAGTTATTTTGTTTAAGCTTAAGGCCCTTGCCTTTCCTCCCTAAATTCTCCCGTGGGTGGGCTCTTATCTCAAAGACCGTATTGTATACCATGTACTGTTCAGGTCATCAGTATAACAACTGACATCTCAGCAACATCTGGAGTGCTGCAAGACTGCCATCTGGGGCCAATTTTTTTCATTCTGTCAATCAACGACGTTGAATGTTTAATTAAAAGTTCATCGATATCTATATACGCCGTGACATGAAGATTTACAAACGGATTTCAAACACAACGATGTTTCAATCTGACCTCAATAACTTCTCCACTTGGTGTGCTAAGAACAACCTTGCTTTGAACGTGGATAAATGTCAAACAATCACCTACTCTCGAAAACGTACACAGACCATTTCTCGGGACTATTACATAAACAGCAATGCCGTTACCAGAGCCAGTTCTGGTCGTGATTTGGGGTTCATTTGCGACAGTGATTTGAATTTTAGACATCACATCTATCGTATTATCAACCAAGCCAATTCTGCGCTCGGTTTCATCAAGCGTTCCTTATTTTACGAAGGCTCTCTATTCAACATTCGTACGTCCACTGCTCGAGTATGCTAGCCAGGTCTGGTCGCCTTATCATGAGGTTCACATTAAAAAGATTGAAGGATTGAAGCAGTCCAGATTTCTTCGCTTTGCTTTATGCGGGCTACCGTGGGTGGAGATGTTCAACCTGCTTCCATATCAAGATCGTCTGAAGGTAGTTGATTTATAACCACTTAGTAAGCGTCGAGTTGTTGCAGACGTCGTTTTCATTCATCAAATACTAACTGGCGGTATCGATTCTCCTGTTCTGCTAGGTAAAATTAATCTAAATATAAATTCGCAGGATTTAAGAACGGTACTTATGTTTAGAATCGACCCTCATCGAACTGATTACGGAAAGAATGAGCCCGTCGATTTTAAAATGACGAAACGCACGTTGAAAAAACTTTTTTATTTTTCTGGACTATAGTTTGATATTTTATTTAACTTATTTGTTTTTTGTTTTTTTTGTTTCATTTTATTTTTGATCTATTTTAATTTTTTTTTTTAATTTATCAAATCTGTTTGTACTAAGCAAACTCGGCTTCCGTTTTCCTACCGTCTTTGACGGGTATCGTCTTGCTTAACTATTCATTTAGTTATTTATTTATAATCACATTTATTTTATATTAAGACAAATTTTGCCGCTTTAAAATCCAAATTTTCAATTTCACTGGCTAAGCAATTAGATGGGGTAGATACTCGATCGGCTAGCAAGCAAGCAATTTGCAAGCCGAAATCCTGGCTACTCAATCAATTTCACCGAGGATATTTGAATTTCAAAATATGTTTTTCAAAAAGTTTTGTTTTTTTTTGCGATTGCACAGTAAATTTTGCGGTTTAAAAAAATGAACAGCAAATTTTTGTGTTGTTTTACTGTGCAATTGCAAAAATAAACAAAAATTTTATAAAAAATTTGAAATTCAAATTTTCTTGGTATAATTGATTGAGTAGTCAGGATTTCGGCTAGCAAATTGCTTGCTTGCTAGCCGATCGAGTATCTACCCCGATGTCCTTGTTTCTAATTCACTTGAATTATACTCAAAAAAATAATAATAATATGTACAGATGGAGACTCCCCGCGCGCGGTTGAGAGGAGTGATAGGTTGTTGGGATAATTATTATTATTATTATTATGTGACAAAATCCGAACAGCAGAGAACAGCTTTTCTTCTTTCCGGATGTAGATTACAAATTTGCTTATCCTGCAGAGAAACTTAAAGTTAATATGTTTGTTGACTTTACGGGCTTCTCTGTATAGATTCAGTCTAAATTGTGTCAAGTGATCCCTGAAGAAGATTTGTTTATCTATATACTGGAAAATTATAACCCACTTGACTTAAGTGAATCATTTTCTTCTTTTGCATCTTATATTTGGTTTTTCCTTAAATGTAATTAGCAGCTTTCTGTCGATTGTGTCACCACCACGAACATTTTTATGTAGAAATTTTTACTTCATGTATTGCCCTTGAGTAACATCATCGATTCACTGCAATCCACTACACTAAAAATTCTTTTTATTATTTCGCTGGTTTGATTCTCTTCGTTAGCAAATCTGGCGGCAAAAGGTTGCACTCGAATTTTTTATGATATAGCTCATCTATAGTGGATTCCAGGTTATTTATTTGGATTTGTTGTCCTCGGTTTTTTACATTTGATGATCGTAAGAGAGTCTTTTGTATTCTGCTGTAGGTTTTTCAAAGTTGGATGAAATAAACTCTTACGACTTTGCATTTATAAAATATTAACAGTGTAAATCACTAATACTAAAACAATTCAATATGGCGGCTATTGGAATCTATTTGAATCCAATGAGAATCCTGTTTCCGGTTTTACCTCCAATTGGAACCGTATGTGTTATTTTATGTTAGAAACTTTACTGGCTCGTAAATCAAATATGTTCGTTCGTCAAATATATTTGGGCTCTGTTAATTTTACTAAGTATTGTAAACAATTGGACGGTTCCTGGGCAAAAGGTAACAAGTTATTTTTGCCTAGTTTTCAGGAGACAAAAAAAACTGGTTGTAGCGATTATTTATAAAATGCAAATATATTTTTTGGTGAATTATATTATTGATTAATTTATTGACTTACTCTCTTCTCCACAAAATTATATATGACTTGTTGCTTAATGATTTGCTTTCATTGAAAGTATTACTAAAATAAAATTTAAATTATTTAATAAATACAAGATATTTTTGTAGCAGAAATCAAATTTATTCAGTAAATAAAAACAAAACTAATTTAAATTATACGTATATTCCAAAAAATCAAAAATATAATAATCATTCCAAATAATAAACTAGAAAACTTTATTCACCTTCATCCGAATCAAAAATAGGGTCAGTGTTTACAGAGGATGTTGGCAGACATCGGTAAAATTCATGGAGCACAGGTAGAATATATGGAAGAAGCGCTAAAATGTCTTTCTTTTTTTCCAGTGAAATAGGTAAGGGAGTTCTATAGCATATGGATGGCGTGAGGCAAGGATTACTTTTCCCAAGGCGTAACATTTCAATAATGTTGAATGAATCGTTTTCTTTTAGTGAGGTTTTATGAAACACTTTTAGTGGTTCGGTTTTACAAAATCTCAGCCATTTGACGTTATGTCAAATTTGTCTCCAATTTCGTTAAACTTCTTCATCTGAATATTTGTTTTTAAAAGAGAAGCATAATCGAAAAAATCTGATTGCTTCATTTCATCAACGTAAAATGGATTTTTCCTGCCAGCCATTCTGATCAGTTGTATCCAGTCATGAGGGTGGCTGATTGGAGTTTGGTACCTTTTCTTAAGCTTTTCTATTTGGGCATGATCAGAGTCGCATTCTATGCGGCTGTGGCCGGGTACCATAAATTTATGATCCAGTGTTTCAATATGACTGTTTTTTATAAGAGACAGGCACATATAGTTGTTGCTGTTTATAGCTGTTTATAAGAGACAGGAATGGCGTATTCTTATGTTGGCCAGGGCAGCAGTCACTATATAGGATCACGTGTTTCGTATTGTTTTGAAAGTTCGTTCCTCTTTACGCAACTGTTTCGTACCAAACAAAACAGGTTGTTTGGTAATTTTTCTTATTATGGACTGTTAAATTACACGTCCATAATTGTCGCTTATAAAAGGCTACGGATGTTTGTAGGCTTAGAGTCGGGAGACATTGTTGGAGGTCGAACGATAACACCGTCTTATTCACATCAGCTTTTGCTTTAATTTTACCTGCTCGTTTAGTTTCATACGCTAGTTCAGCTTCACTGTGATGATTTCTCTGTTGCTCCAATATTTCGCTCTTGTTCTTCTCGTCTGTTTGGTATGTGTTCTTTTTTGGATTCTTTATAGAATAATTTAATTCGTTAAACATTTTTGAATATGTTGAAGAACTAACCGGAAAATCTGATTGTTCGCAATACATTTTATAGATTTTTGTGATTGTGTAATAAGGCGGTAAATACAACTTGTTTGATTCTTTGCGACAGTAGTGGCTCTCATATGTTGGTAAAGATACTAGGTGCTCCTTCACTTCGTTTAATTTAGTCGAACTTAATTTATTGAACGGTTCGTGGTGGCTTCTTTTGTCTGGAGTTGAATTGCTGGCAGGGCATAATTTCATATGTTGAGACAAAATCCAGAGAAATTTCGGTGTTTCGTTGAATATTTGCAAAAAACATTTTTTGCAAACTAAAATGTTGTCTCCATTTATTGGTACGTGGTATTGATAAGTAATTTCTCTCTTCTTCTGTTTTTCAGGCGTATCTCGTCTTTTTCTTGAAACACTAGGCTTACGAAAACTTATCAAACTTGTAATGTAAGACGCTCTTCTGTAGCGAGACGCCATTCTCCAGTAGGCTTCAAATAAGTCGGACTGTACACCCTCACTAATTTTTGAAGCGCACTTCATCCGACAATTAGATAAACGACGAAAAATTCTTGCGTTTACTGTCTTGCCACTTTCGGTGATGTACTGTTCATCCTTATTTCTCTTTGTCTTCCTGAGTTGTCTTATTTTCCTCGATTTTCCTATTAAGAAAGACGCAGTACTTGTACTTGGTTGCTGAACATCACCAGTTAAATCATCTACCGTAACTACATTGCTTAGTGAAAATTCATTTGACGATGATGTGGAGGGCTCAAAGCTTGCATCCATATCATCACCGCTACCAACTATTTCATCGTTTTCCTAAAAATAAAACATCATGGAAAAACTAATTATTGAAAAGGGATTTTCATAATGTTAGAAGCTTAAGCTTCATTGTTAAATATACATATACCTTATATTCATCGATTTTCGTACTATATGCCGCATGGCCGTCGCCAGAAACGTCATCTGGGGTAACTGTGTTACTGTGTGGCTCTCCTATATTTGATAGTGAACTGAAGGGTTCATCATGAATATGTATCTTACAATTTTGTTCGCCACTTGCATAAACACTATTTTGTGTATTGCAAAAAATGATAGGGATGTCACGTAAATATTCTATTGGTTCGGAACCCTGCGTTAAATCACCGTTCAATAAATAAATAAAAATGTATCAGTTGCATGTAAGTACAGCCAAAAACTATCCAGTCAAAACTAGATGCCTATAAAAATTACCTAGAAATAAAAATCTTACCTGAGTTTCTACAATAGTTGCTTCTTGCACTATATTATTTTTAAAGCCTCCATTAAAATTCTGATTTACGTTAATTCCACTATAACTATACTATTTATCACTTCTATATTCGGTGAAGTTTTGGGTATTTGTTCCTGATTATTGTCTAATTCAGTACAATATTTAATATTATTATTTTCGTCCGTTAAAAAATTAGAAAAATCTAATTTTCTTCTAGACTTAATCTTCTTTTCTGGGGGTCGTAAGAAAAATTGGTAAAGGTAAAAATAAAAAAATTATAGGTAAAAAATTGAAACTATGTATATTTCAAATTAGAATTTGATTTAATAAACATAATTAATGAATGATTTTTTACCTGAATCTGAATTACCTTTTATCTCAGCCAATGCCATTTCTAATATTTTGTTAGCTCTGTTAGGCCTGTTTCCCGGAAACATCCTGATATTAAAAAAACGGATCCGCTCGAAACGCGATAGTTCAAAACGCGATATTTCGAAATGAGATATGACAAAACGCGATATGGTACAAAACGCGATATGGTACAAAACGCGATATTTCAAAACGCGATATTTAAAAGCGATGTGAGTGCAGCGACCCAATTGATACCGATCCTTTATACTCTCACTCCTATCGATTTTTAAATTCCATATAAACTGACATAAAATTTCCCCTTCACCCGCCTGATATAACCCGATCCTAAACTCCAGTTTTGTACCATATCGCGTTTTGTACTCAATCGCGTTTTGAATTATCGCATTTTGAAATATTGCGTTTTGACAATTCGCATTTTAAAATATCGCGTTTCAAATGGGACCCCAAATGCCAATTAATAATTTTATTTTATTCGTCAGTTAAAATATGAAATAAACTCAGTTGTCAAATATGAAACAACCTTCTAAATGGCCCACATTCCATTAGTTAAAGAGGAACAACAAAGTATTATAAAACATTAAAACATTATCTTGGGGGGGGGGGGGGGGGGGAGGGGGAGAGAAATATGGGAAAAAAAGAAATAAATTTGACTTTTCTATTTTTACAAATAAATATAACAAAATCATATATAACCATAGATTGGGAAAAATGGAATTAGTCGGACTAATTCGGACCAAAAAAAAAAATAAATAGTTTTTACTTATTTCAATTTTCGCTGTTTTATTTTTAATAATAGAGTAATATTCAGATATACACCAGTTTCAGATTAGCACCAGTTGAAGATATTGGCAAATACTATTATATTATTTAATCATTTTTTGTTGTTGTTGAAAAAATGACTTGTTACCTTTTGCCCAGGAACCGTCCAATTAAACGCAATATAATTTTTAATTAACGTTACATAATTTAATAAATTTGGCTACAATTGGTTGTGTTTTTTCTCCACACTACAAAATTTTTAGGAATACTATAAAGAATGCAGTTTTGTATGCATCCCGAGTACATAAAATAATTAACATTTATAAAATTTAATTAGCACGATAGCATGCTGCATTGATATTTCTTACAATATGAGATGTGAACCGTTATATACTCGACCACTAATTTATCAGACAAAATCGAACTATCCATATATGCATGCTGCATATCTTTCTATATGTATATCTTCAGTGTGTTAATTTTAAATTAATATGTGATAACAAATTATTATTGACTTAAGTCATGGTGTAATAAAAGAGCTGTTTCCATTTTATTTGATTTAACATCTATAATGTTGTTAAATTTTTTTATTATTTACTCTATTCATTTTTATGTGTACGCTTTATATATTAATGTAAGTAGTCAGTCTATATATACATATTTTCAAATAAGTATATTGATTTATCTTAAAGACATGAACATATGATGATGATGTACTGGTTCACTTTAAATTAGTTTTTTTTTTCGAAATGTATATAGATAATATAATAGTGCGGTCTATTTTAGTAAAATGATGCAATGTTAAAGATTTCTTAGTATGGCCACCAAACCAGAAATTTGGTGTTAAAATCCAGATCATTGAAAATGTAAACAAAATTGTGTATGTATTATAAATTCTTCTAAGCTGAAAATATAGCAAATATACAAGGCTAAAAAATATAATTTATTTGGCGTCTAAGTAGCTAAATTATAACATCGTATATCAGTTCTTGATGAATAAATTTTTAAAATCTATCATCATGTCCGCATTTTGCCAATGTAAATCTAATTAACAGTCTACTGCGCGGTCAAAATATATGTATCATGTCAAATTATCTTACTCGTATACGTAAGACGAGTGTAGTATATATAAAATTTGATTCATTCCGTATATATAATGCCGAAAACCTTTTCAAATTTTTTTGATGTGATTATGTCAATTATATCGTTTAGAGTAAAAAAAAAAAATTATAAAGCGTGAAATTAATTTTCTTTTGGCTCTATACCATCTACCTAAGTATACACCATTTCAAATTAAATTCTCGGATTATTTAAATTTTTTAATTTTTTTTTGTAATGTACCTTGTAATATTTATCTAATCATATATGCATTCCTAAGTATATATCACCACCCAGCATCAATCATCAGGTATTTTATTTTTAATAACACGGCGTACACAACAGACATAACAAGGTTTTTTCTCTTAATTCAAGTGTGTAATATGCTTGTCACAAATCAATTTGTAATTTTGTTTTGTTTCTGTAGATGTCTATAAGTAACGCTCGAATTTTCTTAAACTGATGTGTTAAATGTGTGACTTCAGACGGCGAACAATGCGTTATGCTTGAAAAATGGTTGCATACTATTTCAGAAACAAAAAAATAATAATTCAAGATCATCACTAAAATGAGTGCTAATTAAAAACACGAGGAAAATTTGAATGCAGGTTAATAACTCTTAAGCACGGGAAACGCATTCACACATATGTAAAATTGTCTAAAATTCAATAAGCATTACAGAAGTCATTAGGTTCAATCGTTTAATTACCACAATCCATAATTAAATAAAAGCGGAGCGCGACGGTATAATTTCATGTTGATAAACTGGGCATAGTAAATTGCAGCGACACGTGACAATATGTTAATGTTAAAGCATACATTCGTAAATGTACTTTACTTGACACATTATATTACCATCCCATATCATACGTATATTTACAAATTGAATTTAACACTTTTTAATTGTTATCAAATATTTGTATCGAGGTGAGGTTACCAATACGTTGGAAGTTTGGTTTCGAACTAATGAAACATTGAATTCTTTAAATTCAAACTTCCAAAGTGTTGGTATTTTGGTAATCTCATCTCGTTTTAAAAGTAATATCGGGCGGCTCATTTTCATTGCGAATAGTATTTCAACTCAAAATTATGAGAAAATTGAATCTAAAGTATTTATTCTTCAAATACACTGCGGTTAACTTGATTAGACGCACGTCCAAGTTTACGTTTAAATGTAAATTTTACAGTAATTTCTCGCAGAGCCATATATTTATTTTTATTGGGAAGAGAGAGAAATTAGTACTCAGTAAAACAGTTATGAATAAAAATTTTCAACATAGTAATCTAACTTTCTTTTGTTTTTTGGAAAATGCGTTTAATCATTTTACCGGTTTGCTTGAATAGACGCATTGTAAAATTTAAGTACATATTTGTGAGTAAATTTCGGTGTAAGTTGCTAAAATTGTTTTCAAGATTTTCAAAATAAGTATTCAGTAGCTGATCAAGAATTAAAATGAGTAGAAAAAATATTTTAAATATAGAGAACTGTTTGTAGATCTGACTGAAAAAAAATTAACCTGATTGGGTCTATTTTTGTATGTTAATTGTTATTTTCATAAAGTATGCCGTGCTAAAATTTTATGTAAAAAAAGACTCAATCAGATTATTTTTAATGCGCTAGATGTCACTACCCCGGACATTTATAGTTCTCAATAGCATAAACGGGCAAAAATCAGTGCCTACTACTTGGAGGGATTTTCCAACCGCGCTATTGCTCGTTAAATCGAAATGGCATTGGTGAAAGATAGTTGACTGTCTTCTTTTTGAAATATCTCTTCGAATTGAGTACAGAGTTTTTCTATACTTACCTTCCGGTATGATTAGGTTTTCGTTTAGGAGTTGGGGCTTAATCTTGCCATTTTATATGGTGACAGGTACGCTTGCTATTATTTTTTTGCTTCGCGGAGCGATATTGTGAATTGCGGATATGAAATTTAATGTAAATTTTAATGGGATTTGATCTAAGGGAGTGATTAATAGAGATTGTCCTAAATCAAGAGTTATTTTTAATTTTTGCATGGTTTCCATGCCAATTAGACCATTAAAATAATTATGGAATTTGGAAAGGATGAGGAACTCCCTCATTAGTTTTAAATTCTTTAATACCCTTTAACTGGACCATTTTATCAACAGTCGTATCGTTAAATAGAGTAGATATAGTTACTGGATTATTTTTTGTACGAATTTACTTGGCATCAGACTTGGATCAATAAAGGATTTTGTAGATTCAGTATCTATTAAGAATTTATAGAAGTGTTCGTTAAGCATTAGTTCGACACAATGTAATTGATAACCTTTTTGGTGGTGGTGGCTATTTAGACTTAGGTATCCGAATGTTGATTCTCCGAGGCTTTTAGGCAAAAATCCTCGTCTTGAATTTCAATGATAGGGATACTTTGATCTTGACTTTGTAGATTTTCTTCTAAATATTCATTCATACCGGATTCTTGTTCCTCGTATATGAACTATCATATTCCTGATTTTTTTTTGTACTATCACACATCCTGATAGTAATAATCGCTTTCGTTATTATAAGGGTTCGATGAAATATTATATAGTTCTTTAACTTGAACTTTTGATGGGCCATTGCTATTGAAGCGATAAGGCTGATTTGTTGAATTGAATTGTCGTTGGAATGGTGGTTTTTGATAGACCGGTTGTTTATATCCATTATCGTTTAGGTGGTAATTCTCTTGGATTTCCAAAGCGGATGCTGATTATATTATGCATATATCTTGGATATGGATGTCTAGGCATTATTGTTTTTTGAAGTATTGGTGGAGGTAACGCTTTATTCTTCATATAGACTGGTCCTTTAAACAGTATAGTCTAGCCGTCGGAAGATCCGGTGGCTGCATTGCTCTTACAATAACTCCGAGGGAGTCTCTCAAATTTGCAGTGAACACAGAAACGCACATGGAATCACACAATTTGGCTTTCTGTATTGCTTCATTTGGGGTACAGTCAACTCTCCTATATAACGCGATTAATTCGTACCGCGTTATATGGAAACCGTGTTATAAGAAACTGAGAACTAATATAAATTGAATAAATCCGTACCGCGTTGTATGGAATCTTAGAAATAAATAAATTGTACATAAATAAACCTATATAAAAACAGCATTCTCAAAATATATTATCAGGTTGAGATTAATAGGGTTCATGAATTAATTTTACAAAATGACAAAGACTATATAATTTATTTAGACATTTTAATTTTAATTTATTGCATATAATTCATAATTCATAAAATAAATTAAAAAAAAAAAATATTTCTAGTTTTAAACTAAATTAAAAAAAAAATATTTCCAACAAAAAATTAAAAATGAAACATTGCATATTGTGTTATGTATTATTCAACATCACTGTCAAATTAATATTAGCTTTCTAATTTTTTTCTAATTGACTGAAAATCCTTCTCACTTTGCAAATTGTCTTCTTCGTTTTCAAATGTAGTTTTATTTTATAGTTCTTCCTCTTTATATGGAGCCAAGCAATTCTGAAATTCTCTTTTAAATTTTTCACTGCGTATGATTGAAGGGTCATTTTGGGTTAATTGGCCTTCTAATTCTTTAGCCAAATCTAGTCCTTAGCTCACTCTGTGTGTCTGTTTGTATCGTCAAATTATGTAATCATTTTTTCAACCACTTGCGATAGTCCAATTGATCTGAAATTTTGCATACAGGCTTAACTCCGTACAAGATTCTAACATTTTTAGACATTAAATATGCTCCGGCATAGTATATTTATTGATATTTAAACTGTAAGTAGTGAAGACACAAACCAAATTTGAAAAGCTATAACAATTTTATCATGCATAAAAAAAGAAAATCTTTTTCAAAGTGCTGCCATCTAAAAGTATGAAAACTTCTCAATTACAGTTGAACGATCAATTTTTAACAGCGGTGTTACTGTTTCTCTTCATATACAAAATATGACGTAGACGTTTATGTTGTTGTAATTTGCATGTAAAAATGTTTGGATGTTTGGATTTTACTCTACTACTATGCTGCTACTAAGCCTGTAAAACAAAAACTGTAAAATAAAATATATTAAAAAAAAACTTTTTTAAAAACTACGCTTATACATATTTAATGGCTCTAAAAAGTAGATAATAGTTGCTTTCCAATCGACCACCAAGCAAGTATTTATAAGGGCGAAAAATGTGTATTGGCTAAAGTGTAGATTGGAAAGCACAAAAGCAAAGCATAACCTACAAATGTATAGTTTATTTGTGATAACTTTTTAATGAAAGAATATCTATACCAAAATTTTATTAGCGCTTCACATACGACATTCAATTATATTTTTTACAGAAAAATACTACACACAATCACCTAGCGGGCAAATTTATCGTAACTGCTTTCAACTACTCATAATAAAAAGGTAGAACTGTTGTGAGTAGTTAATTTAGCCAAGACAAAACCATAAGTGCTTATAAGTACTTGCGGTGGTCGATTGGAAAGCAACTAATAAAAGGCTTTGAAAACTAGAAAATAAAATTTTTCTTCCTTACTCCTATCAAGGTATATTTATAACAAGTAGAAATTTAAAATTAATATGACTAAAAATATAAGCGTAGGGCGCTCCTTTGCGGCATTAGTAATTTAAGACTATTATAAACACATGAAGTAAAGTCTTTTAGTAACACTAATGGAACAGTCTATTCTGATGTATCCTAAGAATAGATTTTTTGATGGAGCATTTCAGTATTAACGTAAAAATGATATATTGAGAGATAGTATATACATTCAAGCCGTATACATACGTCGGATGGAAATCCGGGATTTTCACATCTCGCCGTTTTATCCAATCAAACGAAAGAAATAGTACAACTTACACGCCCCCTTTCATCCCAAAAAGTTGACAAAAACTCAACTCTGAGGGAAAAATCCTATTGAGATGTAAAAATCCCAGGTTTCCATCCGACGTATATATACGGCTTCAGAACGAACGCCCCACGCTTATATTTTTAGTCATATTAATTTTAAATTTCTACTTGTTATAAATATACCTTGATAGGAGTAAGGAAGAAAAATTTTATTTTCTACTTTTCAAAGCCTTTTATTATCTACTTTTTAGAGCCTCTAAATATAAGCGTGGTTTTTTAAAAAGTTTTTTTTAAATATGTTTTTTTAAATCATAACTGAAGTTTGAAACGAATTTGTTACTACTGTCTTCCTCCACACATGCATTGAAGGTAGACTCATCAATTAATTCTGCCAAATTTTCCTCATTTAAACTCTGTTCATGAAGCAGTTCTTCTATATCTTGTACATATTTATCTGCTAATCCTTCGTTGCCAAAAGTAGAAGAAATCTTTACTATTTCTGTTAGTGGATCTGAAATATCATTTTTCTTTAAAAAAAAAATTGAGGTAACAACGGCCTGCAAACATGCATTTAGTGTTCACTGTTTAATTTTTGTACAAGCTAATGACACATTTCGGGTGCAATCTAAAATAGAAAAATCTTTCCAAAGTTTAAGAAGAGTTTTACCTTCTTGATCTTCTAATCTGTTGAAAAGGGCTTCAAAAAATTTCCGTATGTAATACATTTTGAAAGTTCGGATGATTCGTTGGTCCAGCGGCTGTATTAATGACGTGCAGTTATGAGGAAAATAAAGAATTTTCACATTTGGGTGCTCCTTACTATGACTACTGGCGTTATCAACGATCCACAAAACTTTGAAACTAAGATTTTTTTCAATCATAAAGCTTTCCACTTCAATCAATTATAAAACCAATCCTTAAATAATTCTTGAGTCCTCCACGCTTTTTTATTCGCTCGCCAAAAACACATTATACTATATGGAAATCGCTTTATAAAAATACAGCGTTATAGGAGAGTTGACTGTATTGAGTTTCGCCTAAGTCTTTAATGTGTTGCATATTTCAAGAATTCTCGTGAAATATACTTCAACACTGTCATTCCTTTGCGTAGTAGCGTGAAGATCCCGAATTAGACTATTTTCGTCTCTCTTATCGGCAAAGTGAGCGATATGGCTTCCTTTAATACTATCCCACTCACTCGTGGTGTTGTACATTTGTAAGGCCTTGTTGGCATCACCCACTATTTTATTACGAATTGCCCTTAAGAGAATTATCTGGTATGATGGGTCTGTGAACGCTGGTTTGAGAATTTTTAGAATATCCTCAACTTGTGTGATAAATTTATTTAGTTCAGTTCTGTTACCATCATAGGGTGGAATATCTTTGATGGCGTCGGGGATTTGTAATAATCTTAATGTCCGTTCCATTTGTTTGAACTCTTTGTCCGCAAAGAGGCATCAGGCATTTTGTTAAATTTAATTTCACTAACACTGTCACTGTCACTATCAGAATCTTCATGAATGTTACGCGACTCGTTATATTTTTGATATTTATCGATTAATTTCGTAATTTTGAAATTATTTATGTTTTCTTTATATATACAATAAAATTTTCAACTTAAAAGGAAATTTGGATAATTGCGGGGAATTAGAATTATATCACCAGTTTAATAAGATCACCAATTCACCAATTTAATAAGATCAGAATCAGGAGAATATATCGATTACTTCAGAATCAGGAGAATATATCGATTACCGCAATATCGATACTTCGCCTCTGAGCTGGGTTGCTTCTTCTTGAATGTTTTGACTTTCTGTCAAAAACAAATTTTTTTCACTGTTCGAGTACAGATGCTCGGACGTCAACTTTTTGTTAATTAATTTTTATCACTTTGTTTTGCTACAATGGGCAAAACAATCTTTCGAAGAAAATTTTTTTGTTGTTGTATTTAATTCACTTTTTACTATTTTTATATATTTATCATTTACCGTGATCAATTTTTGTTATATTCACTTTTTATTAGTTTTAATTAAATTTATTTTAATTCACTTTTATTTATTATATAATTTTGAATTAATTAATTTGAATTAATTCACTCTTATATCTTAATTTATTTCAAATCACTTAATCAAAATATTTTTATTTACTTAAATATGTTTGATATACCATCAAACAGTATATTGTTCATATACTCCGTGAATGATTGTTCAATTAAAGCATTTAAGTTAATAATCCGTTAACTTTCACTATGCGTGACACTTATAACACTTTAATTATTCACTATGCAGTTGATATTTTTGTAGGAACAGATATTTGAAAATATCCTACCAACTGCGCCAGTTAAATTTGTTGTTACACTTAACTTAAATTTTTTATTGCTGTGGAACTTTTCCCAGCTTTACTTTATTTCAATTTCAATACAGTTTACACTTTAACGATATAATTATAGAATTATACTAATTCAAAGTTGTTAGTTTGGTTAGTGATTATATAGTGATAGAAAATGCTTATTTAGTAGAAAAATAATGTTAGTTCGACGTTGTTGCGATGCATGCACGTGTACATTGCTATTTGCTGCTATAATGCTTGCATTTGACGAGTCTTATGTGTCTTCACATTCGTTGATTTCGTTTATGTTGTTTATACGGTTTCAAGTAGCGGTCGGGTTAAAATACTGATGATGATGTAGCCTTGACGTTGTCTGGTTGTATAGAGTTGTTAGAGGTACGTAGTTCCGGAGGTCCGAGAACCCGGGTTCGATTCCCGGTGGTGACAAGCAAAATTTCACGGCTGGTTTAGGATCAATGAATTAATCACTTATTATCCGAAATGAAAATATGATTATAAAACCTCATTTGAGGCGTCCCAATCCCTTGTTGGGATATAGTGCCAGAGAGAGAGAAAAAGTGATTAGTTTTCCATTCCTTCTTGAAGGAATAAAAAGCACCCATTAGAAAAAAATCTAAGCTAGACTTAGAGAAATACGAAGGAAATTGGAGTAGAATATTCAGGACATTTAGTTGCTAGAAGGAAGTGCTAAATTGCCCTTCGGGCCAAAATAACTGTTTATGGTGCTAACATAAATCTATGAGTGCTAAATCTTGCCCCGAGATGGCTAAGTTGGCAACACCGGTTCTAGTGAATTTATTGATGTTGGCTCTGCCTTAAAGTAATTTAAGTTAGTTAGTTAATTAATCTATGTACACGCTTTTGATAATTATTTCTCTTTGTTTAGCATTTAATCTGTGAATTGTAGAGTCCACTTATTGGAATTCCCAAAGTAAACCGATTCAAACTGTAAAAGGCTGCATGCTCCGTTAAAATAAGAATTTAGAAATTATAGGTACTTGAAATTCGATGGGCAATGTATGTAATATAGATTTAAGGTTGATGTTTTATTGTAGTAAGACAACAAAAAAAAAAGTTTATAAGAACAAAATACGCTGTACTGATACAATGTTACCGCCCGCGTAGTACAATAATATTAATATTCGGTTTGATATTTTTTTCCATCATCATCTTTAATTTTTTTTTCTCAAGTGGATATGTTATATGCCTTCTTATCTTATGTTCTGTTTCTGGTTGAAAGTTTAATATTCATAATAACAAAAAAAAAAAAAAGTTTTTTGTTAAAAGTAACCTGGAATGTGCGACGGTGGTAAAATATGCGAATTTAAAAAAAAATACACGGGGACGATATAATATAAATCCGATGTGTTGTTGTTGGTCTTAAGTACATTTCGATCAATGATTTTATATATATTAGGCATTATGTTGTACATATATACGAAACTTATACATATATTTATAACTATATATATAATAATGTAACAACACAAAAATATCTCAACTAGATGTTAAGAGAAATAACAAAATCTTAAAATACTTACGGATGACAATGAAGAAACGGAACACTAAAATTACAAGAAGAAAATGAAAAACTAAAAACGATAGATACCATGGAACAAATAATTTTATTTATTTATATATTTGTTGGTTTTTCTTATAATCGTTATTCAAACTTATTGTTATACTTTTATTTAAAAGAAAAAAAAAATATGAAACAAAAGCTAAAAAAAAAGAAAACAACTGACTGTGGATGGCTTATGAAAAATGTGAGAAAATTTTTGTTATAACGATAGTTTTCTACAGTTTTGCCTCGCTCGCTGTATACCCCAAACGTAAAATATTGTTGCAATAATAACAATAATTTTTTGTGTATATTTGTATAAAAGGTAAATTGCATTATGTCTAATAGGTCGAATTAAATTAATTGTGACTCAGTTAATTGGATTTGAAAATTTATTCGATAAATGATGGGTAATTCACGCTGCTTCAGATGATGAAGGTTTGTGATTCAGTAATCAATTAAATTTGTATTCAAGAAGAAGATTCAAGGCCGGACCAACACCTTCGAATTGCGACATTTCTGGTGGACATTTACTTATTTATATCAATTGCACAAAGTTTTATTTATAGTTATACCTATATGTAAGATGGTTTGATTTAATAAATCTTAGATTAAATCCCTTTGATTAGCAATTTAAATGAATTTGCACATAAGAGTTGAGTTAAGCTCTGTGAGATGGGTCCCACTTGTTGAGCCTTGAAAACTAGAAAGAGAAACTGATCTCAAAATAAGTTTCACCTCGTTTAAATAGCACAGCTTAAAGTATCCTCAAAAAACTGAAAATTAAGTCTTACTTTAACGATTTAACGCTCAGCAATTTTTCATGTAGATTCAGTACCAGTTGTTTTTAACTGACGATCTTCAAATGATTCGGCCTTCTTGCGTGAGGCTTCATAATCATATTGACTTCAGATTAGTGAGTGATCATAGCTCATTGAATCCAAAAGGGAAGAGGTGGGTTAATTCATTTTCGTACCGCTCCGATTTTGTCAATTTTCATTTGTGCTCCGGTCACCCAAAATTGCAATTGTATTAGCCACAGCTACAGTTGCTTGACGTGACGATGAAGTTTTTGTGCACTCCCCTTTGCCCAACAAAATTTTTTCCTGTTATCGCTATAATGTAAATTTTTAAAGATATATTTCTCAAAAACTACTTAGTTTTGTGATAAAAATGATGATTTAGATGATATGTGATTGCAATAATTTCTATTATTTTTTTTTCAAGTTTGATCATTCTTCAAACAAATAATAAGCGAAGTATGATTTCCCGTTTTTAAAATGCGATTTTTTAAAGGCTTCCAGTCAAAATAGTCCTATGACAAAATGAAATACAAAGAACTGAAATTGATCAAGCTCTACAAAATATGGGTTGACTTGGGTTATGCATGTCCAATCTATAATAAGTTCAAAAATATTTTCTAAGTAATTCAGTAGGCAAAGGTGGTTTATTATGATGTTTGGATTGTCCTAAATAACTTAGCGTGAATAATTTATGTATACAAACATTCATCTACGTAATAGCTCTTCTCAATGAATTCCGAGAATTACAAATGAATACCAACATCATGATTCATGTGAGGTGAAATTATTTCACCTCTGTTTGAAATCTTAGTGTTTCGAACTTCTAAAGAGCAACCGTCTTCTTGCATCAGCTCGACATCAACGTTTCTGACACCACCACCCCCAAAGTTTTGTGAATTATGCATGAAGATGAAATATTAGACGAATTGTTAAACAATGACGGCGATCATAGATCGTCTGCCTATTAAGAGTTTGGCCTACATAAGCCCAGAAAAGTGATAAAAGGTTTAGGTCTGATTCATAAAAATGAAAATCGTTTTAAATGTAATAACTAGTGCAAACTGCTTTGTAGAACGCGTACAAAGCTTTCTCAAATATAAAATTTCTTTTATTTTATTTTAGGTTGTTTAAGACAACCGACCTTGCGGGTGAATATCAATGCGGTGTACACCCACCACCTAGATCAACAACGTAACAACAACAACTTACTGGCTTAAAATCGCAGTATTTCGTTTAGTAAATGTAAATTTTTGAAGTAACGAGTTAACCCATGTTTTGTAGAGCTTAACCAATTTCTGTTATTTGGATTATATTTCATATTAAAGAGACTTTTTACGGTCGAAAATCGGTTTTTCCTTTAAAATAATCTAGGAAGAAGAATGAAGAATGATCTAACTTGAAAAAAAAATCAGAAAAAAAACAATAAAAGGAAGTTGTGATATCGAAAACTAGAAAGTAGTAAAAATCAGATTTAAGAAAATAACAATAATTTTTCTCTTTTTTTTACGCTAGCACTTTGGTGCCGACTCCACGGCCTGTTTTATGGTACGATTTTGGGAACGTAGAACGTGTCCGAGACATCTAAGTCTTGATGATTTAATTATCCTAATTATATCAAAGTTGTTCAGATCATTTCTGGGCTGGGATGTGCTAACTGCATTAACATAAACCATTTTTCGATATTATATCGAAGGCTACGTCTCTTTCTGCTAGAATTAATTTGACGTCTGTTTCGTTTATCAATTATTTCTTCTCTATGTGTATATCCACACTAGGGTAACTTGAATCCTGAAACTTCTTCGTTTCCGTCCTCTTTATCTATAAAATAAATAAATTTTATCGATAAAGGGGAAAGAAATGAAAAAGTTACCGGATACAAGTTACTCTAGTGTGGATATGCATTATTAAGTAGGATACACATTATCATTTTTAATGTCATAATTTTAAATGATGTATTTCTTCATTTCTTCATTTACTCGTTCACATAATCATTTAAAAATATAATTTTTTGGAAAATTTGTAAATCACACTTTAGTTTGTTTTTGACAGATTAAGAAGTTTTATCTTAAACATAAATTTAAAATAATATTTAACGGAAAAAGGCCATGAATAATAAAAAAAAGGCTTGTGTTTGCATAATCTTAGCACTTGGAATCGACAAAAAAGACCGAAAAAATCGTTGGTGGATTAAAAAGTGGATTCCTAAAAGAAATAAGTTTTCGCACATGAATGTGATAAGCGAATTAAAGATAAGTGAACCATTTGATTTTAAAACTATTTTCGAATGAGTCGTGAGAATTTTGAATTTTTATTAAGGAAGATAACACCAATAATAAAAAAACAAGATACACAGTTCAGAAATGCTATTCCTCCTAATGAAAAGTTAGCAATAACGCTCCGATATTTAGCGACTGGAAGAACGTTTGCGGATTTGAAGTATTCTGCATTTCTGGGTGAATCTACAATTGGGAAATTGGTAATAGAAACATGTAAAGCTATAAACACTGTTTTGAAAGATTACATTAAGGTATGTTTTACTTGAGTAAATGTGGAATTACATATTTTCAATTACAACTTGCTCATATTAAAAATATTTTATTTTTTTAAACTATTGCCAAAGGTTTTATTCTTGAATCTTTCTTTATACGAAACTAACAAGAAGTGTGAAATTCTTAAAAACGATATTTTATTTTAGATTAAGCCTTAACCTATGTTAATGCTTAATATCATTATACATTATTATTATTAAATTATTATTATTTACTTAATTTTAGTGTGTTAGCTCATCATGCACGTAATTATTAGATTATATTTCTCAGTTAATTAAATCTAGAGGATCTGCCCTGCACATCCGTCTGTATTTCGGTTGCCTTAGTAGTTCTCTAGCTAATTCGTTAGGGTGTGATTCCAGTTTCAGTTGGTACTTTAGACTGCATGATTTAATTGTCTCTTTAACAGTTTTGATTCCTAAATCTCTATGGATGTTGCTGTTTCGAATATACCAAGGGGCATTTCTAATGCTACGAAGTATCTTTGCTTGCGTTCTTTGTACAATATCTATATTTGATGCACTAGTTGAGCCCCATAGTTGGATACCATATGTCCATATGGGGATTAGGATCGCTTTGTATAATAGAACCTTGCAGTCTAGAGAGAGTTTCGATTTTCTACCGATTATCCAGTACATTTTAGAAAATTTTATTTTTAATTGATTGCGTTTTGTTTCAATGTGCTTTTTCCATGTCAATCTTCTATCTAGATAAAGACCGAGATATTTGACGTTTGTTTGTTGAGGAATTGTGATATTGTTTAATTTTACTCCTGGACATGTACGTTTATTCAATGTGAATGTTACATGTGTTGATTTACATTCATTCGTCCTTATCCGCCAAGTTTTTAACCAGTCTTCTATTTTGTATAGATGTTCTTGTAATTCTCTCGATGCTGTTTGTGGATTTTTGTGCGAAAAATATGTTATATTAAAAATATGTTAATTTTTTTTAATAGATTCCACAAACAGAAGTTGAATGGAAAATGATAAGTCGAGATTTCGGTAAAAAGTGGAATTTCTTTAATTGCTTAGGGGCCATAGATGGCAAGCATATAGGAATCAGAAAACTATCTAATTCAGGCTCATTATATTATAATTATAAAAAAAAATTTTAGCATTGTCTTAATGGCTGTCATTAATGCTAATTATGAGTTCATCATGGTTGATGTCGGTGCGAATGGCCGTGTATCGGACGGAGGAGTCATCTTCTATACAACTTTTTGGCAAAAATTAGCAAACAATTTGCTAAGGATACCGCAGGATGATGCGTTACCAAATACAGCCTCTAATTTTCCCTTTGTTTTTGTTGGAGATGATGCTTACAGCATGTTCGAACACTTATTGAAACCTTATAGTGATCAAAACCTTCCTAACGAAAAACAAATTTTCAACTATCGTTTGAGTCGCGCCCGACGTGTAGTTGAAAATGCGTTCGGTATATTAGCTTCGCGGTTTAAAATTTTTGATAAACCAATACGTCTAAATCCTTAAAAAGCAGCATTTATTACAATGACATGCTGTTTTCTACACAATTTTTTAATTAAACATAATAATAAAAATTATGCTTCCAGTGGCCTTATTCTGGCTTTCCCTGGGAATAGGGAATTAGGAAAAATATTTTCATAGCATTTTTGTCTAAATTGTATTTTTCTGGCCTACTGAGGGAACATGATTGGTGTTAATATTTTCGAAACAAAGTTAAATGGGAAAATATTTTTCCCTACAAAAATTTTGTGGAACAAAAGTTTCCCAAATCACTTTGTTTTGAAATTTTTTGCACTAAACTTATTCTTTCAGTAGGCCAGAAAAGTATAATTTTAACAAAAATGCTATGAACATATTTTTCCCAATTCCCTATTCCCAGGGAATGCCAGAATAGGGCCACAGATCCATATTGGTATCTGAAAACATAGAAGCTGGAGAGGTAGAAACAGGAAACGATAGAGTTCAGCTAATCCCGTTACAGAATCGTAAAAATCACAATACTTATGAAACTGCCAAAATTGTTCGAGATAATTATTGTAGTTATTTTAACACAATCGGGCAGGTACCTTGGCAACAAAATTTTCTGAAATAATTTTCAATTTTGTAACTCACTGTAATTTTTTATTAATTAAAATAAAACTGAAAATTAAATTAATTTAACAATTAACGTAGTAATTATTTATAACATTTAAATAAAAATTATTTATGAAACTTAATATAATAATAATATTATTCATTGAAATTCTTTAAATAATTTCGAACGTTATTAGTGCCGCAAGCCGCAAAATTTTTTACAATATTATTTGCGTTTGATGTGGAGATCAGATTAGCATTTTGGTGATCTGGTGGAATCAAAGACATAGTAACGATTTGTTGAGGTGGTATTGTCACTATAGGAAAAGAAGTTAATGAATTTGAGCCATATTCGGTAAATGACGTTCGACTGAACCCAAAGGAAATATCTCCTAGTAGGGAGTTATCTTTTGCAGTAGAAATTTGTGCAGATTCAGCTGATCGGCTCGGCCCACGGGAAATATCGTTCATTTCAGCTTCGACGCGCAGTTGCTGTATGCGAGACTAATTTTTTAATTTATTTGTCCACGTACGAGCAATAAAATAAAATGGATCATTATCTTCTCTACCATTTTTTAAATATTTGCAAGCTAGTGACAACATCTCTTCTTGTGTAGATGACTTCGACTTTTTGGCTGGCGGTGCGATTAGCGTTTCATTTTCAAAATTTTGTAACAAAAAATTAAATAAATTTTAATTTTATTCGTATACTGTGTTGATTATACATTTAAAACTTACTGATGATTGTTCCTCTAGGTCATCCATTGTTGACACAGAGTCAACTGGTTTTTCCAAATGCTCAATAAACTTAAACATGTCATACCACCATAATGATGGTACATAAACGCTGTCGATTCCTGCCCCAGAACATTCTGATTTTTTAACTTTTTTTAGCTCCTTCCTAAATGCACTACGTAATGTGTTAATTTTCCTTTTCACATCTTCGATAGTTGCATTAACTTTCATTTTCTTTAAAATATTTAAAAGTTCAGCATAACCTGTTGCTTTTTTATTTTTATTTAAATAATCTTTATTGGCGGTGTCCCACAAAATCCGGTTTGCTTTGTAGCATTCAATAAATTTCGCAAGAATTTCTATAAAACGGTTAAATTAAATCAACAACGATGTTTTTTTTGTATAAATATAATAATCAATTATGTATTACCTTTAGATTCGGCCATTTTGTGCTTTGAAACTTTTCTGCATAACAAATATTCGTCAATATATCTTAAAAGTTTAAATGATAAATGACAATTCATCTATACATTATCCTTTTAAATAACTTTAAAACAAAGAAACCACAAATTTTTTGATATTTTTCATTTAGAGCATCATTTAAATGATCATTTATCATTTAAACCGATATACTATCATTTAAAATGTCATTTACAAAAAATGATCATTTAAAATGATAATTTGTATGCTACTTTACTATCACAACCTACTAGAATATATTTGAACAATATAGTTTTTTTTTTTTTTTTTTTTTATTGGTAACTATGCGATCTGTTTTGGGGCTCAAGGCTCACCCTGCTCTTCCGCGGTTATGCTTTATACGTCCTTACTTTACGCCTTCCGGCCAACTCGAGGACGTACGGCTATAGGACCGATTTAAGACCATCTGCACATTGCAAGCTCCATGCCAGCCTATACCGGCATGGAAGATGGGTCGGCCCATGGGTTTTGCACACCGACAGGGGATCATAGATGTGTTACATTTCACCACAGATCGAAATCTGTTGATGAAATTTCACTTTGCATCCTGCCCCTATCGGGATTCGAACCCGATACCTCCCGATCCAAACGCCAAAGCTTTAACCACTGTGCCATTTGGTCGGTGAACAATATAGTTGTTGCACTCCAAATTCATCATTTTACAAATCATGTTCATCAATTTGCAAATAAAATTCACCTTGTTCCAAAAGACTTTCATCCTTTTTCAAATCAGATCAAACTTTATCCAAATCAAATTCATCTTTATTTAAAACAAATCCATCTTTTTCCAAATCAAATTCACTTTTATTCAAATGAAATTCACCTTTATCCAAATCATATTCATCCTTTTCCAAACCAAATTCAACCGGAGACGATATTAAACCAACAGAACCTATTTTTTCATGAAGCAGTTCAAACTTCCAACGTCTTGATAACTTCATCTTGACGTGACTCCAAATTCAACCTTTTGCAAGTCATGTTCATCAATTTGCAAATAAAATTCACCTTTTCCCAAAAGACTTTCAACCTTTTCCAAATCAAATCCAACTCTATTCAAATCAAATTCACCTTTATTTAAAACATATTCATCCTTTTCCAAATCAAATTCACCTTTGTTCAAATCAAATTCACCTTTATGCAAATCATATTCATTCGTTTACATTTCAAATTCAACCGGAGACGTTATAAAACCAACAGAACCTATTTAATTTAATAAATTTATTGTATTTAAATTTAAAATTCAAAATAACAAGTTATTTCTTTTTTTGTTTTTTAATCTAAGCAATCTGTTCTGGGGACGAAGCGGTCCCAACTCTTTCGCGGTTCGCTATTCACGTCCTACTTTACGCAGTTGCCAGACAAAATTTTTCTGTTATCAGAAATGGCTGTTATCTATATGATTATGAAATTTTTGGGTATTCTGCGCGATAGTCGGATACCAGTTTCACATCGATGTGAGGTTACGCAGGTACTTTGAATGAAACATCGAACATTTTGGTTACACAGTAAAAGTCAATTTACCTTATTAACTTGTTATTTTGGCTGGCAACTGCATAAGGTAGATCGTGAATAACGAACCGCGAGACAGTTGGGAGCGCTTCGGCCCCAGAACAGAATGCTTAGATTAAAATACAAAAAAATAAATAACTTGTTATTTTGAATTTTAAATTTAAATACAATAAATTTATTAAATTAAATAGGTTCTGTTGGTTTTATAGCGTCTCCGGTTGAATTTGAAATGTAAAAGAATGAATATGATTTGCATAAAGGTGAATTTGATTTGAACAAAGGTGAATTTGATTTGGAAAAGGATGAATATGTTTTGAGTAAAGGTGAATATGATTTGGATAAAGTTGGATTTTAATTGGAAAATGAATTCTCCTTGGTTTAATATCGTCTCCGGTTGAACTTGATTTGGAAAAGGATGAATATGATTTAAATAAACGTGAATTTGATTTGAATAGAGTTGGATTTGATTTGGAAAAGGTTGAAAGTCTTTTGGGAAAAGGTGAATTTTATTTGCAAATTGATGAACATGATTTGTAAAAGGATGAATTTGGAGTGCAACACCTATATCTATTTGACTTATTGTTGTTCTGGAATAGAAAATAAATTATTTAGTGATAGAAACGTAGTAGAACCATCCCAATGTTGCAAGCAGCAGCAGGCTGGCATAAATTTTTCGAAAAGAGGGCGTTCCTAAATTTGACAAGACGCTAACTATAATGTGTTTCTCTGGATTCTATCATACACCTGTTGAAAATCTATAAATAGAAAATACACAGGACTGTCCTTTTCGTAGTACTTTTCTAACACAATCCTCAGAAATAAATTTTGATCCGTTGTTGACGTGCCTGATCGGGAACCCCATTGGTATAGTCGCCCAACATACGCTGTCGTAAATCCATAACTTGTCAGCAAGTTCGGTAACCAAAACTTTACCAACGTAGTATCGCAATTCGCAACGAAACTGGAGACAACAAATAAATGGACATAAACACCGTCCTGACGGTGTGGCGAAATTATTTTTCGTCACCGTGTTTGGTTCGTAGAGAGAAACCCAGACGAGTGGAAAATAGCCCACCGTAAAGTTTGGTGGAAGCCAATAGCAATGTCTTTTATAAAACGGTAACTTTTAAACTGACAGTTTCGATTTTAAGTACTGATGGTTGTATCATTCACGTTACGTTCTTATACACAGTCGATCGGAGTGTTTTGTCGCGACTTTGACAATTGAGAAAAATTCTCATTGACGATCGCTTTGATTTTTGCCGAAGTAAAGACAGTTTTAAACTCAAATTGAAACAATTTTATGAGTCGACTATTGAATTAATTAAAACAAATATATTTTCACTGTATTTCAGGTTTTGTATGTTCTCAAGCCAAATTTGTAAACTCTCTTTTCTAATAAATAAATAAAAACCACACCAAACTGTTACTCGCTTAGTATGTATTGAGTTCTCTAGATGATTTTTCGAGCAAATTCCTTGTCAATTTGGAGTTGCTGTGAGACGCAAACGGAGAAGCGGTATCAAAGAATCGTTAGTCTTCAATTTCCGAGTCAATTGGACCTTGTACGCGAGCAATCCGAGGTTTTAGTGCATAATTCTCTTCACGGTGAGAAAATTCGCACTATTTCGGCAACACAGCACTCACTTTGGAAATACATTTTCAATGTTTTCCAACGTTCATGAATCATAAATGTGTATAATTTTCAACACTGAGATATAAGATACGATACTGTGTTCTTGACAATATTTTGAGAGGGAAACAGCTGTCAATGTCAAAATAAAATATGATTTAATGCAACGCTTTGAATTTCTCGAGAATGTATGTATTGCAAACTGGAAAGTAGCTAGGTCAACTCTTGTAACGATTTCTGAATACAACTTGTTACTCATCCAAAGCTCAACTTTATTTTTGTTCAATAATTAAGGCTTTCGTTTCGTGAGAATTATCTGATTACTAAAATCTTATAATTAGTTTAACAACTTAATCTTCGTTCCGATCCTAGCCCCGAAATCATTTTCGGTTCTGCCTGATTTATAATAAAATCTTTCCCATATTTGACCCCAATCATATATTATATAACTATGTATTTACATGCTTGATCCCGTACCGTGCTCATTCATAATATTTAAAAAAAAAACATGATAAACGCGTCAAGAACGGTGGGCACGTGGCGCTAAATTAAAACCCCAACAACAACAAACTATAAATAAAAAAGAATACCACGAACAGAAAAAAATAACACAAACACGAATTAGAACAGAAATAAAAAGATATCAACTATATCACCTTTATTATTTACTGTATTTGATCGTGAGGTATTGATCGACGAATTTGTTGTTGTTGTTGCTTTTTTGTATAACAAAATTGAGGAATAACACGAAAGTTAAAAATTTTCTTCACAAGAAAACCAAAAATCTCAGAAAGATATAAAATTAAAAAGTCAAAATGTGTTATGCGCCATCTTCCACCGTTTTGTGCGATTTTCGAGTAAGAATTTTATGATTAGATGGAATTACTCGGTAAATATAGGTTTGGCGGGAATTTATACCTCTCGTCTCGTATATATATACACCCAAGAACACTTATGGGAAAATATTTTATTATTATTGATCTGTGTGCGACTGATCCAGTGTGGTAAATTTTTTATTGATTTGATTTGATATACAATCTAATTTAGTACGTACATACATGGTGTATATGAGTATACTCGTACATATATATAAACACAATCTAATAGGGGGGTAATTTCAATTTATATTATTCTCACTTTAAGACACAAATTAGAATAAAAATAAGACAAAATAATTATATACTCTAATCTCTAATGAAATCAAGAATTTATATCTTATGGTTTTGATTTTGATACCTAGAGAAAGAAAATTTATATATATATACATATATATATATATAGTATATATGTAATGTGTATTGAGAAGGCCAATGGCGATAGAGAATTTCATATAAAAGAAAATTTTATTACAAATTTTTACAATTACTATTTATAAAAATAAGAAATGGATTTTTCTTTGTTGCAAATTATGTGGATAAATTTATGTTTTGTTTATAGCTTTCAATTGAGGTATGTAGACAGAGAAATGATTGCCATTTATATATTTGAGTTATTGATAAACGTCTTAAATAAATTTGAATAGTATTATAGGCAATGAAATTGATTTCTTTTCAATTATTTAGTCATTCCGATTTGGAAATTTCAAATATGTATTCGATGACAGGTAGTCTCAAACTGAACAAATCACAAATAATTATGTCTACACATATCCATCCACTCACGCTTTCTTACAATAGTTGTAGATCATTACTATATGTGTTACCGAAATACAACAACTAACAAGTTTTGCAAACCGATGTGTGTCACAATAAATGATTTTATCTTTTGAGAGGTTTTAAATCCCTTCCGATTATTAACTACTCTCAAATACCTTGAAATCAATTAGGTCAGGACGATCTAGCACCACCTGATTCGGAATTGGTTTGAGTAGGACTGGATTGGTGTTGTTAGTCCGAAAACTGAAATCCCGAACAATAGAATACCAAACAAAGTCTTTGAAGTGCAAAATCTCTAATAATTTTTAAAAATTCCAAAAATATAAAAATCAGCTATTTTTAACCGCCACTTCGAATAGCTGATGTCAAAATTTTCTCCATTTTACTTGCTTTTAGAGATTTTTGCAGATTTATCAATCGTTGTATCACCGAAGTTATGAAAAGTGGTTTTTAAAAAAATCCCCGTGTGTGTGCGTATTTATGTGGTATCGGTTCCACTAAATGTTGTAGCTGCTCTATACAGTCAAGACGAATTGACTGATCGGAATGAAAGTACTTACTTAATTTTTTTTTTCATAAAGTGGGAGATCCCACAGATTTTTGGTCGAAATCGGCCGGTGGTAGCTTCCGTAGGAGCTTGTCTCCTTTTGCAAATATTTTGAAAATTATATTATTTACGAGAAAACGGATTATAAACTAAGAGATTCTTAATTAAATTTGCAACTATCGGTCTAGATCATTTAAATTTAAGCAGAAATGAGAATTTTTGATAAAAAACTGGTTTCAACAGAAATTCGGCCCTCTATATACAACACAATCAGATTGATTGATCGGAATTAAACTTTATAAATACTTCAGTTTTTTCCACAAATTGGAAGATCATAGTGAATTTTGGCGGAAATCGGTGCACTGGAATTTGCAGCTTCCATAAGAGTTTTTTCGTTGTCTGCAATTATTTTAATAAATATATCATTTACGTGAAAAACGATCATGAACTAATTTTTTTTAATTGAAATTTTTTCAACAAAAATTCAGCTCCTGTAAAATCTCAGATGGACTGATTGGTCGGAAGGAAACTTATACGTATTCTTCTTTTACAAATTGGGAGAAATGGCAGCTTCCAAGGGAACATTCTCGTTTTTCCTCTGGAAGTGACAGCTTCAATAAGAGCATTTTAATTTTTGACTTGTATTTTTAAAAGTATATCTTTTACAAGAAAAGCGGTTATGAACTAACAAATTCTAAATTAATTTTGCAACAATAAGGGCGCAGATAAGTTTTCCAAAATTTAAGCGGAAATAAGGATTTTTGCCAAAAACGGTTTTTCAGTGAATACTTAAGATTTTCCCATAAGATGCGAGATTCCAGTGATTTTTGGCCGAGATTGATCCACCGGACATGGCAGTTTTCATAGGAGCTGTTTGGTTTATTGCAAATATTTTCCAAATCCCGGTTTTCAAAATCCGTGTTTTCAAAATCCCGGTTTTGTATAAAAAAAATCCCGATTTTTAGGAAATCCCGGTTTGAATTTTTAAAATTTGACATGTGGAAAAATGAGACTCTTAAATGATTTTTTGGAAGAAATTCAAAAATTAGTTTGCGATAAAGTTCTCGAAAATGGCTAATAGGAATAGAATTTCGCCATTTCTTAACAGAAATTTGTTGAAATGAGATTCTAAAATGATTTTTCGTTAAAGCGGTCAATAGAGATGGAATTAGGCCATTTCTAAACCGATTTTGTTGAAATTTTACATGTGCGAGTGTCATTATAATAGATTCTATTATGTAATCCGCTCCTACGTGCGGCACGCAGAGCGACATGTTTGCTGATACCGGCTCCTACGTTCCCTGAAGTACAAATCTAAAGCCCCTCGGAGGCGAGGTGAGAGCGTGCCCGTTAGAGTTATCGAAGCCGTCAGCCTCTACAAATATTGCATTTCAAAATGTTGCGGCCTTGGTTTTTTCTAGTATATTTTTGGGCAAGATATCTTATTTTTATGTTAAAATATTAATATTCCGGCCGATCCGAACTAATAAAAAATATTTTTTTTTTTTAATCAAGACTTTAGAACTAGAACTATAAAACCGGGATTTTGAAAACCGATATTTCGTAGTACACCCATATAAAGATTGTAAATTAAATTTCGAACAAAATTACGACGGAAATGACGGGGTTTAATAAAAAAAAATGTTCACTTTAGACCAAAAATCACTTTAGACCAGGGCCGTATTCCTCAAATCAGTGGAAATTTTCGTAATTGGAATACAATTTGCTATGCACTTCTTTATATTACTAAAATTTTTCGACATCTGCTTTAATCATTTTTTTAAATTTCTTATCTTTTTTTAAATTAAGAAACACAATTTTTTCCCCCTAAGGGAAAAATTCCGACTGGGTAAATCGATACGGAATTATTTGCTTAGTAGGTAAATAAATAATAGAAAACTTGCATACAAATTTGAAAAATTGATTAAAGTAGCAGGCGAAAAATTTTAGTAATATAAAAAATTTCATAGCAAATTGTATTCCGATTACGAAAATTTCCACCGATTCAGGAATAATGATTTTTGATTATACAAGATAATTTTTATCACAAATCCGGTAGGTTAAATTTTTCTCTTTAGATATTAAGTGTGGTGTATTCGAGATCTATGAGCATTTGTTGTAAAAGAAAGTTTTGGTGTTGGCCACAATATTTACACTCCTTAATTTTTTTCTCGATAATATTTGGATTTATCTATCTAGGCTGCGTACCAATAGTCGGGTAAAAATCAAGGGCGAGATCATGAAATCCGACCGGTAAATCAATTGTTCCATTTCAATGGACAAAAACAAAACAGTTCACAAATTGGTTAAAGTTGGGTTAAATATTTTGTATAAAAATACAAATAATCGTGTAGTTTTAGATGGAAACATTCTATCGATAGAAAATCTTTTAGCAGATTAGGCATTGCTCTTAAAATATTCTTGAAATTGCATTTGTGCAGCAGTCAGTCCACTTACACTATGTCAAATTTTAATACTTTTAATAGAGAAAGTTTGTAAATATTTTTGATTCCGTTTAAACTTTCCGGTCGTATTTCATGATCCTGACCCAGTTTTAAGTAAATTTTTAGGTAAATTCAATTATTTTTCGAAAACTATGGCAAACGTCCATACCCGACCATTGGTACGCGGCCATAGTAATCTTTTAAACAATTCATAAAAGTGGCATTTTTAATTAAAATTGTTAAATTAGAAAATTTTGGTATGAAATATGAACAGGGTTGAATATTTATTATTTGAATTCTGCAGGTATTATAATTGGTTTTATTGTGTTTTGTTTTCAATAGCTCAAAAAGAATGTATCTAACTGTGTCAGCAACATAAAACCACCGTGATATGTAGGAAAATGTACCAAAAATAATATTTTCGGGATCGTAAACGAAAAATTCAATTCCGAAAACGAAAAAAACCTGTGCTTGTGGATTCTTCTATGCGATCAGCGACTGCTAAGATGGCCGCATCATTCGCAAGAGTCGCTATGTTAGTCTCTTCTATCGTTGGCAGGTCCAAAAAATGTATTTCAAATTATTTATAATATTATAAGGTAAATTATAAGACTGTCGATTGTGACATTCATATTAAAAAATTTTGGCCTATGGCTTGTTGGTAGGACGCTTCGGCCAAAAACCGTATAGTAGCCGGTAGCTTTAATATAGGTGGTATTGCGTCTTTATTTGTTCGTTTGGTAAAATGGGGCTCCGCTTGTGCAAGAAATTCTTTAAAGTATCCTTCGAATTACCTTTTATTATTCTTAACAAATGGGGTTAAACCTGTGCGTAAACGTTTTCTTTGTATGTACATCGGCGTCACATCATCTTCAGAATTTTCATCAATTGAATTGAATGGGCAAAAAACCGCTACTGTATATATTCTATCTTTCATGAATTGTTGAAATCGTTTACACAAATGAAAGAAAACATTTTTTTATTTTAATTACTATTTTTAACTACCATTAGGGTAAGTCCGTGGACCTAACCTAACCTACTATTTTTAATATTTTTATTTAACTTTAATCACACAATATGTATAACGTAAAAACGAAATCACTGTCAAAACTATTTTCTATTTCTCGGTAAATCCCCGACTTATCGATTTTTCCCCGATATCGAAAAAATTCGAAATTGAATTTTTTTTTCGATATCGAAAAATTTCATAATAGCGCCCCGCCAGTTCTAGTTTTATTTTACAGATTCACACAGCTGAAAATATAGTCGGAGCATGTGTCTGCCTTCATAATTGGTTGAGATAACAAAAAACGAGTTCAACGCGTTATATTACTTAGGTGTGCTTTTGATTTATTTTCTTTGTGTTAGATTGAATGCTATATTATGTATTTCAATAGGATGGATTGACGTGGAAGGCAGCGATAGAACAGTTGCAATTGGAACTTGGCGAAATGAATATTCCACGGAATAAGTAAAGCCTCGCTTTCACCACTTCATTTGAAAGAATTTTTTTTTGATGAAATCAAATATGTATGCGTATTAAAATACAAAATATTATATTTATTTTGTCTAAAAAAAATAAAATATTTACTTGATGTTTATTTGAAACTATATTTTATGGCAACATTCCCAAATTTTATGCCAACATTTACTCAAATTAACCTTGATCTGGCACCCTCCCCTGAGTAACATACCTGGCATTGTGGGGTTCGTACGAACCCCAGTGAGAAATATCCTTATAAAACTTGAAATATTGATTATATTTTTTTAGAAAAAAATCAGAGATCATCTTTAGATACCCCTTTAAAGGGTGGAATAGTCAGAGTTCAGAAAAATCAAGATAAGCGTTCAGAAAAAATTCGGAAACTTGAAAAAAGTGCGTTTTTTACAAAAAAATTCTTAACTTTTTTGTTTTTTGATAAAAAGGGCTAAAATTGTAGCTGTGTCTTTTTCTATTACATCACTATCAAGGAAAAATATTAGTTTTCATGGGTCTTCCGAAAAAGGTATTTATTTTGAGAAATGCAGGTATGGATTTCACGAAAACAAAAAATTTCGAAAAATAGTGAAAAAGTCGTTTTTTTTTTTTATTTTTTTAACAAATTTATTACAAAATAGTCTTTTTCAAGAAGTAGAGTTGCTGAAAAAATCATTGAAACTTATAAAAACAAAATTTCAATTAATACCGGTACAATCGGGGCACATCAAAATCCTATGGTCTATGCATATAGGGCGTTTGCACGATGCACACACATCCTTTATCGTTTTTTTTTTGTCTTTTTCCGTGCACATAAGGCGCATCTTTGTTTGATGACAAGATTTAAATTCTGTAATTGGCGCTCTGATAAAACCGATCGATTCGAAATTGTATTAATCCCTACTTTTAAATCTATGCGGAGACTGAATTGAATGGGATGACGTTCCAAATGCGGGACGGTCTTGCAGGCTCTCAAAAAACGTGCATTTACGATCGCCATGTCCAAATTGCCATGAAAAAAAAAACGCTGCGGCCACCTGTACGTCCTTTTACGCTACGCTTTTTACGTTATTTCTTCCGTGTGAAGAAGCGAGGAGGCCGGCCAGCAGCACAATTTTGTCCGATTTCTTTTTTCTTCGTAGCATAGTTGAGAGAAGAGTTAAATTGTCGGTATGGCAGAACTTGTTGAGTGGCCGATCTTTTGTTCGAACCTACGCAATAAAATCCGCTGGAATTTCCCTTTTGTTCTTGCGAATGGTACCGGTAATTCTCAAATTATATGGTTCATTGTACATTCGTTGAAGCGAACTAATTGACGTATACCAATTGTCACATGTTACTGATCGGTTTGTGTTGTAAACAGGTTCAGTTACTAATCTAAAATAATACTCAGGAATTTTTTCATCACCTTCTACGATTTCAGTATTCTTTCCTAAATATGGAACCGCGTTAATTTGTAATAGAAGCTTTTGGATAAATGTCTTAAATTTTTAAAAAAATCAATGGTAAAGAAACACGTATATATTTACCATGTACGAAGTGTTTGCGTCGTGTAAGCTAAAGACCTTGAGCCCATATTTATCCGGCTTATCTTTCATGTAAACTCGGAACTTACAGCGTCCTCTGAAACTCAGCAGCTGTTCGTCAACAGTACATTCGTGACTCGGGCTGTAGTTACTTTTACAGTTTTCTATAAACATGTTCCATAAATTCCTGATCGGAGCAAATCTGTCATCCTCTTTTCTTTCGTCTTTATTATCGAAACGAAGACAAGTTGATAAAAAAGTAAACCTGTGCCTTGGAAATACGCATTTGTAAACTGTGAGGCCATTAGCTGTTGACGATAATCGATTAACATCGACGTTTGCAGATTTTAATAATCCACTTTAATACAAGATTCCGATATAAGCTATGATCTCAATAGCATCAGTATGATGATGGTAACTTTACTGTTTTTCGTCAACAACCAATGATAAACATTCCTGTTCGATCTTCAAGTTCGTATTATGTACGATTAAATTTATCATCTCATCAGTAAATTAACACTCTCAAATAGCACCTATCGTTTCAGCATTTACAGCGTTACCAGCTGGACTGGGCTCTAACGGTTGCAAAAGTCTGTCTGCAAAACCAATTACAGACATTAGAACGAATAAATATTAAATAGTTATCGATAATTAATCAATAAAAAATTATTAAAAACGTAGCGGCTTAATTGAATTTGTATTGAAATCAATTTCTGATTTACGTCGGTATTCTTACCTGATCTACGAGACGGAGTTTTCTGGTCACTTCGACGTGTATTAACCCTTTGATTTTCGCTTGGATCTTCCATGTCAATCTCCATAGCATCGTCATCAGATTCTTCATAGCTACGATCTGAACAATCCTCCGCGCTTGAAAGATGGTCGGCACCATTGTCTTCTGTTGGTTCTTCCTGCGTATCATCCTCGAGCAACCGCTCTCGTAAATATCGAGAAAGCAAATGATACGCCATTCTAAACATGAACAAAAAACGTAGAAAATCGTTAAAAAACGTAAAAAAAATTTTGATGCATAGAAACGAGGATTACTTACCTCTCTTTTCTTTTTAAACACGAAAATCAAAAAAACAAATAATTCCACAATTCACGAAAAAACAACGTTGATGTCACGGTGGGGTACGTACGCTCCCCAAACTGCTTTTGATGACTGCTGCAGACGAACTACCGATCGCAGCGCTATCCCAGTGGCATAGATATAAAAGTGTACCCCTTGACTACCGATAGATGTCGTTACGAGTTTAGATTTCGAAGATTTAGATATCGAAAAACAGACGAGAAACAGTGTGGGGTTCGTACATACCCCATGTGCCAGGTAAAGGTTAAAAAGAAAAAATCCAATTTTATTTTACTGAAATTTATTTCGTGCTCCTCTCGCAAACGAACATCGTAATATATTTAACCCTTCATTTTTTACTGGGGGAAAATTGGAACATGTAAATTGTCCATTATTCTGTTTAGTTTTCCAAATGTAGTTTTACAAAACCGGTAATCTTGTCGTTTCCTATATGTATAAAATTTTACTACCGTTTAAATTTTTCGTGCGGCGTTCGTCTTTGATTATTTTAGTTCGTTCTCTGTTAGATGGGGAAGGCATATCATTTTCACTAATATTTTACAATTTTACAAAATTTAATTAGCCAAAGATAATATATAAATTTAATTTCCGCTCTCACCCATTGCTTTTATTACATTTCAACCAAATGTTTCGTGGTTAATAATTTTCAAATTAATATTTATAAGAGCATTCAGCATTAACACGAAATTAAGAAAGAAAAAAAATGATTTATACGACATAACAATTAAGCGCCATATAATCTTTATATCACCTCATTTATATTTAAACGTCGCGGTCGTCGTCTTCATCTGCGCACGTATATTACATACACACGCCACACTTGTTCCACAAAAGAAATAAAAAAAAATATTTAAAACTCATTAATTTATAAACCACAATAATAACTAAATTAAATCTTACATTTTTTTTTTAAATTTTATTTAACAAATTGTTAATGTATTATTAAAATTTTACGACTTAAACGAAAAAAAGTCATCAACAGTTTTTTATTTTATTTTTTATTTTAACTATTCGAAAATTCGGTAGTCACGTAACATAATTTGTTATTTTATATTAAATAACATTAACTTAATAAAACGAAACATTACCTTTAGATGATTTAAATATTAAAACGAAAAAATACATTTAAATAATCAAAACAGTTTTTTTTGTATTTAGAACTAAAAAAGATATAATTTTTATTAAAACTAAATAAAAAAAAATTCGTGATTTACAAAAAAAAAAAAAAATATAAGAAATACAACTTTTAAAGAATAAAAACAGTTGCTCACGACTTTCGACAATTTTATATTTTAAAATTCAAAGTCTTGTTGTCCTTTATTTGTTTTCTTATTTTTATTTTTTCTGTCTTTTTTCATTATGGAAATTAACCAAAACTAAATATAAAAAATAAAATACATGGAAAATACTAAAAATGATTTTTTTTTGTTTTAAATTTATTTCGAATACTAGTCAAAACAGCAGGCCACTATGTTGTCGTTGTTTTTTTTTTATTATTTTATTACGATTGTTGTTTTATTTTAAAGTTTAAGTTTATTTAATAAAATCATTTTAAATTAATGTTACTTTTATGTTATATAGAGCACAAAATCATAAACTATTTACAGCAATGCGACTACCTTACCTAGATTAGTCATTTTTTGTTGGTTTTAGGTTTTTTTGTTTTAAAAAGATTAGATTTACAAATACATACATATTTAATTATTTAAATTTGTTTTTTTTGTGGGAAAATTCTGTAGGGTAAAATAATTAGGTAACATAATTTATAAAAGGATTAAGCAACATTCAAAACAAACATAATACGTGTAAGTAATTAATTAATGTTATAAAAAAAGTCTTCGCATTATTAATTAGGGTCATACATGTAGGTACTAAATGTTTATCATTTAAGACAAGTTACATTTTTCGGCGAACAATTAATGTCAACGTTCTTTATTAGTTCTGTTTTCTAAACAGAAACGTTCCCGTAAGGTATATTCTAACATTGCTGAAAATCGCAAAATGAAAATTTAGATTAAGTTTAGTTCAAACTTCACTTTTTTATATACGGTGTGCAACTATGCAACCGGAATTTGCCAATAAATCGCGCCACCTGTCAATGTATCTTTCGACAAACCACGTCGTCGTCGCCATTGTTTTCTTTTAACATCTGTCAACAACATCCAATTCAAAACCATACAAGTTTCATATAATAACGCATGTTTTTTGTTCTCATTTGAAGAAAACTGCTACAGAATCACATCGAATGCTTGTCAAAGCTTACGGCGGTGGGCATACTCTGGTAAATCACAGTGCATGAATAAATTCAAAAGTGGTGATTTTAACGTGAAAAACGAAGAGCGTTTAAGACCACCAAAAAAGTTTGAAGACAGTGAATTGTAAGCATTGTTGGATGAGGATGATGATCAATTGTATGTGAAACGAGATGCCACCTCGGAAGCCGAAAAGATCCAAAAGCTGGGAAATAGTGAGGACTGGGTTGATGCTGGACAACCATCGACATCGACTGCCAGTCCAAATCGCTTCGGACGGAAGACAATGCCCTGTATATTTGGTGGGATCAGATGAGTGTGATTTATTTTGAGCTGCTAAAACCTGGTGAAACTGTAAAGACTGAATGCTACCAACCAGAATATGATTAAGCGACCAGAATATGATCAAAAGCAACACAAAGTGATTTTGCATGGTAATTTTGCAAAGTGATAATGGTCATGGAAACGTTGGAAACACTTAATTGGGAAATTGTCTTTTACATTCGGCTTACTCGCCAAACTTGTCTCCGTCCGATTATAACTTTTTTGCATCGATGGTGTACGGGCTTGTTGAGGGGCACTTCATTTCCTACGAAAATGTATGAAAATGACTCGATAACTGATTTGCCTCAAAAGAAGATCAGTTTTTTTTGGCGTGGCATCCAATGTTCAGTGCCGTTAGGGATGTTTAGTGGTGATCTATGGCACAATGCCCGTGAAACTCATTAGTTTGGAAGATATTGACAATAGTTAGTTTTTCTTAAATCCAAAACCTATACTTTTGAGTGTACTTTTTGATTAAGCAGTTAAAAATGAATAAATAAATATTTTTTGCTTACAATTTTTTTTTCGTAAAATGTATGATTTCAAAGATATGAACAAACATTGATCTGCATTAAAGCAAAATAATTTTGTCCTAGTAACACTTTCTAACCTTGTGGAAACTACATAGTTACGTGCAAGAATCAAAATCATTCGAAGACTTCTTCAAACTGGCCATTTATCAAAATTTTTTAAAAAACATTCTGATTCATGTAACAGAAAAATCAAACTCTGATAGAACGGTTGGTATTTGCATGTGGCGAAATACAAGAAGATTGGATGGAAAAGAAGTCAGTTGACACAGTTTTCATTTATATTCGCAACTGTAGTTTAGGTAGATCAAATACGTAACTGTAACTTATAAACTACACTCGCAGCAACTAAATCGACTCAAATCTGACAGAAAGGCGATATTTTTAAAACAGCTTAACCGATTTTTACAAGACATTCTTTTTTTAAAATCCTATTATTTTTATACTTTTAAATGAAATTGTTTTTATGAAAATTTCGTTCGGAACTGTTTTTTATAATGCATTTTGATGAAAATGCACAAACCAAAATTGATGCTTATGAAAAAAATATTGGGGATATTTAAATTTAAATTACAACAAAAATTCAAGCAAAACCGGATTCTTGGCTCGGGCCTCTCGTTTTAATTCGTCCTATCTCTATTTTCATGATTAGGTTGCGGGCCATTAGTCGGGTCGAAGTCAATTTTAAGTAAATTTTTCGGTAAATTCATTTATTTTTCAAAAAACTCTATGCCAAACTGATCGAAATTCAGCAACGAATGATATAGCTTACTTTTGCAGCAGTTTAAATTGGGCAAATCTACAAAAAACAAATCAACTTTAATTATTTTTTTTGACGTACATATAGAGAACTGTTTGCAGATCTGACGGCAAAAAAAATAAACTTATTGGGTCTATTTTTGAATGTTAATTTTTAATTCATAAAGTATGCAGTGCTAGAATTTCATGTAAAAATTGACTCAAACAGCTTATTTTTAAGGCGCTAGATGTCACATTCCCAACTTTAACAGTCCTCAATGGACGACTGTTAAAGTTGGGAATGTGACATCTAGTATATTAAAAATAAGCTCATTGCGGGTTTTTTCCAGGAAATTTTAGCACGGCATATACTTTATGAAAATAAAAATTAACATGCAAAAATATCCGCCACAAGCTTAATTTTTTTCTCTGTCAGATCCACTTATAGTACAAACGTATTTCAAAACAAAATATTGTAGTGTACACTGTACAGATATATTGTTTTATTTTCATAACGTCAAAATAAATGCGCATAGTGTTCTCTACTGTTTAAACTAGTTGTTTCGCTTTTTCGCCCTAATAGTTTTACAGCACTTGAAAACTAGTCAGTATCATAACACCATTAGCAGGTTTTAATAATTGTATCATACGGGGCATTAGACTTATTGCGTTTTTTGGCTTTGGTGAATAGATCAGAGTCATTTTCTCTGGCTTCCTTCATCACTTCGTTCAATTCTGATTTGGTGCGCGAGCACTTTTCTGACACTTTTTCTTTATATCTGGGCTATTCGCTGCCCAATCAAGGATTTGGATACCGTTGGTCCTTAAATATTCGGTGAATTTTTTCGCCGTATGACACGGAGCCTTGTCATGCATAAAAACTCCGTCCCAATTGGATTTTTCATTCATAAGTCGGTACCATTTGTGATTGCAGAACAGTTAAATAATTCGCTTTCATTATCTAGGAATAGACCTACTTTAAAATGTTATTAAAAAAAGGACTTTTATTATTTAGACCTTTTCCCAGTCCTCTCCCAAAAATTAAAATATTCAATAGTTTTTATCTTGGGGAAGCTTTTCAAAACTATTTGTGGCAAAGAACACATTATTGCAATGGCCAAGTCAGCTTTACGAAAGCTTCTCCATGTATAGAGACTTGCTGTCAAATTTGGGATGGAGCTATTGTGTTGCCCTCTAGTTACTGGATAGGATACAGTGGCGTGTCATCCAAATAATACACAACCTCAGACTTACAAAAGATCTAGACAGCCTATAACACAGCAGAGATAAACTGCATGTCCTACAAAACTAAACGGGAAAATTGGTACGCCAGGAATATGGAAACAAGAGAAACGGTCATTACGGTTTACGGTGAAGCTGACGAAACCTCAAACTGAGGAGGTCCAGCATTCATTTATCGAACATCCAAGAAGCGGAATTCGCTAAACGGGTATAATTTTCCGTTGGACTATAAAAAGCATAAATATAAGGCAGCTATCAATCTTTACTTTGTTACAAGATGGGTACTGCCTACCTGCAGATTTTCACTAAGCGCATGCAGAGGCCTCCACGGTGATTTTTGGCGGCTACGTTCTCAGGGAGAAGTGCTAAGGTCGTGGGGTTTGAGGCTTGCATGACGCTCCTGGCTTACACCGTGATGATACAGACAGTTGGGGGGAACGCAAATAATAATAATACCCGGAGTTCCGCCGAAATTCGTCGGCCGGAACTTGAGGAACGAACAACACAATAATCATAAGAGAGAGAGAGAGAGAGAGGTGCCTTGGTGCGCGCATCCATTCGAATTCAAACAGGGCTAAGCCCTGGTTACAAAATTGGATGCGGGTACCAAGGGACCGCAATCAACACTACACCGACACAGAGGGAGTCCCCGCTCCCATCACACCATATCCGAAAATTTAATAATTCATTTTATTTTCTTTTATAAAGGACACATAAAAGAAAGGGAAAGGCAACTTCCCATAAAAGGACACACACTTCCCACTAGAAACAAAATATGAGGGAGCGAGAACAATGCGAACCGAGCGTGCACCCGCTGTGCGGCGCTCGATTACAAAATTGAAAATTTAATATAAATTTAAAAAAAAAGAATAAAATGTAAAAAAAAATAATCAAAACAAAGAAATAAAAAAAACAGTACCTTAATACTAAAAGGTGTTGTCCACTCGTTCGTTGCGGGGCCTCTCCCCGATACCAAATAAAATCCAACGAATAGCCGGTTGGCCACCCGTCTTTGCGGCTTGGTGCCGATAAATATTTTGGCCTCGACTGGCCGCCAAAATATGTTGGGCGTTGTCTCGCCTTAAACCCGTAGAATGAATGGCCTTGTATGTTGCGGCGACTTTCATCGATAATCTCGCTGCCGCTGTGCCCGCCCGACACAGGTGCTAATACTGGTTGGTATTTGCTGTTTGCGGTGTTTTTACTTCGATAATACCGGTACCCGTTGAAAATGCTTCATCCGCCGAAAACACCCGTTAATAAGTTTGGCGTACCGCAAAAATGTGGCCCTTGTAATATAACTTGCGGCACACGTGGAACACTCACTTTATTACTAAATTACTTGTTATTTATGATTTGGCGAACACTCAAGAAAAGATATCTTATTTCAACTCAAATAAAATTTAAAGTATGTGCTTATATATTTTTTTTATTTGTTTAACCAAAATTATTGTATAAACTATCAAGATTTTTATTTATTTTTTTTTATTTCTGTGATTTTATATTTTACATGCATCCATCTTAATTTACCACTCAAATTATTATTATTTTTTTAAATTCAGAAATGGCTTACTTAGCAAATTAAATTTAATTTTTACAAACTAGACTATATAAAATATATAAGACTACTTCACAATCGTCAACTCGACTCATAAAAATCAAAAAAAACTTATTTTTATGGAAATCCAAACTCGACTTTATTCTTTCAAAAATCACAACTCGAATGAATTGAAGAAAAAAAATTCTCGCGCCGCAACAACGCGCAAAACGTTCTAGAAGAATGTCTTTCTTCTCTGTTTTTCGTTTATATCAATTTGCATTGATATAAACGAGAAGCATATAAGAAAAACATTTTTCTAAAACGTTTTACTTTGCACACACTCGATGCGCATTGCTCTCGCTCCCTCGTCATTCTTCTCATAACAGCGCCGTTTTTATAAAAATAAACAAAACTTAACAAGGCCGCGCACACTATCATTAATGGGCAAAGACACACACCAAAAAGAATACGCAAACATGTACCACAGGTGGGGGTATACACAATAAAAGGGATATTCATTCTACAAAAAAAAATTGTTATTGTTGACGACAACACAGTCGTAACAACTTGAAGGATCGTGTGTTAGGTGCAGGAGCTTTGACAGGTGCAATGAGCTAGGAATAAAATTCCGCTGCTCTCAATTAAAAATAAACAAAAATAAAGAATATGAATTTTAACAATAGTGTAATATATGTACAAAAATAACGGATCTTTTATAAACAGTAAATTTCAAAAGATTGTCATGTGGGTACATTTTTTGGAATGCTTATTGTTATACTTGTAGCATGTGGTGTGTTCCGATAACTAAATAAGAGTGCGTTGAGCTGAGATTCGAGATCTGAGCTATTTGCCAAGCGTACAACTTCGATGAATATCTCGGCTAATCCATTCGTCTTTGGATGTGTTTAATTACCTTCGTTGCACAGAATGTTTGGAAATCCTGCGATGTGAACGAGGTTCTATTGTCCCTGACGATTATTTGTAGCATTCGAATCCCGAATTCGTGAATTCGATCCCAGATTTCTGAATTTTGGCCACAAGACATTGAATTGAAATTTTGGTCACTATACATAATAACGAGCCGTTGCGCGCATAGTAACAACATCCGGATGGCCGGAGTGCAACCGTTGCCTTTGTTGGAATCGAATGAGAAGCTCTTTTTGCAGAGCTGAAGGTCACTCATCTTTAGTTTGTTTATGCAGTTGATGTCATCTTCAAACATTTTGACTATTGAGTTGTGTTTTTTTTATTTAACATTTAATCTGTTCTGGGGCCTAGGTAGGCACTCCCAACTCTTTTCCCCTTCTTACTTTTTCACCGTTCCCCATCCCAGCCTATATAGTACTGACATGGAACATGAGTCCGCCCATGAGTTCTGCACTCCGACAGGGCGTCATAGTTGTGTTCATTTTCATCACAGATCTCAATCTGATAACGAAAAGAAAAACGCTTTTGCATTCTGCCCCTATCGGGGTTCGAACAGAGTTGTGGTGCTTCAGGTGTAGTTGACATTTATGATAAAAAAAATCGGTGAAAATGTTTAATTCAACGATTATTAACCGGCCTTCTATCTGCGAAACGCTGCTGAAACGGAACGAAATTGAGCCATTTTTAAAGCGAATGATTACTGGTGATGAAAAGTGGATAAGTTACGACAATGGTTTGCGAAAAAGATTACGGACGAAACGAGATGAAGTTTCCCAAACGGTATCAAAGCCAGGATTGACGCCAAGAAAGGCAATGCTGTATGTTTGGTGATATTGGAAATGAATCGTGCATTATGAGGTGCCGCCACCGGGTCAAACGATTGATTCTAATCTTTGACAAGCAATTCAGTTAAACCGTCCCGAATTGATCAGTAGAAAGGGCGTTGTCTTCCATCATGATAACGCTAGACCACACACATCATTGATGACCCGGCAGCAACTGACAGAGCTTGGCACTATCGGACTACTATTTGTTCCGGTCCATGCAGAACCATCTTAATAGTTTTACATTAAATTCAAAAGAGGCCTGCGAAAATGAGTTGTCTCGATTTTTCGCCTATAAAACACAGAAGTTCTACAGTGATGGGATCATGACTCTACCAGAAAAATGGCAAAAGGTCATCGATTAAAATGGCACATATTTGGTTTTAATGTCACCCAAAAAAAGGCCACGAACTTTTGTTTAACCTTATATTTTACGATCTCTATTTTACGATGACATCGCGATACTTTTTGTGTAATTGTTTGGGTGAAAGCGCATATCTTAATTCAGCTAACGGCGTATACCGATTCTCTAATAGAACCCTCCACAACGGTGTACCACTTTCACTACATTGCTTGCTTGCCCATGAACACTAAAAATCGACTCCAACACCCTAATTGTATCCCCCCACAGACGTACTATTCATCTGTCTAACCTCTAGCCATTTAGAAAAATAATCAAATAATACTTATTTCCAAACTGCACGATATCCACAGCGACTTCCATCCGCAGCCTCATGCAAAATTAAGGTTTCCTTTCGATTAGACGCACGAAATTTTTCACAAGTCCCACACTTCATAATTAAATTTTCTATATCCGAATTCATACTTACCCAATAAAGTACCGTTTTTGCTTTGGCAATCGTTTTCGTTATACCAAAATGTCAATCGTGTAACAAGGTCAACATTTCATTCCTCAAAACCCTTGGCACTATTATCCTATCATTAAAGAACAATACTCCATTTTCGACATAAATTTGATTCCTCAACTTCCAATATCCCTTTAATTTTTCCTCAACTATAGTTTTTGATTTAGGCCAGCCATTAATACATTTATCAACTAAATCTGCCAAAATATCACCTTTACGTGTTTCTTCAACAAAAATACTTAATTTTTGCGGTGACATTTTAATGGAATGAACCACTTCAGTCGCAAATGTCTCCTCTTCAAACTCGACCTGATCTTTATTAAAATTTCTAGATAACAAATCCGCTACAAACATGTATTTACCAGGCACATACACTAACTGAATGCTATATTTCAATAATTTCATTCGCATAATTTGTATTCTTGCATAAAATATTTCACTCTGAGCATATCACTTTTCCGTATCCGATAATGCTCTAGACGCATACGCAATTGGCTGATTATCCTGCAATTAACACGGCCCTATGCGATTTTTTGAGGCATCTATCTGAATTTTCACTGGTTTGTTAGCATCAAACGCACTTAACTCATTTGGAATGTAAGCTCTTAAATAATTTACCATTCCCAAAATTCCTTGCAGCGACTTCTTGTCCTGTGGAACGGATATTTCCTTAATTGCTATAATTTTGTTCATATCTGGCTGTATACCCTGCCCTGATAATATGTGCCCAAACTATTTGACGTGATTAACACAATACTGAAACTTCTTCTCATTAAATTTTATATTGAAATCACGCGCCCTTGATATAACCAATATAGCATCATGCTGCTCCTTACTTGTAGCGGCTATCAATACATCATCCATATGCCGTTTTCAAACCAAATGGTAAACGCTTGAACCTAAAGCAGCCAAACATCGTGCTAAAAGTACATAACTTACTTGATTCCTCTTCAAGCGCAACTTGACAAAACCCATTTTTCAAGTCTAATACTGTAAAATATTTACAACCTCCTAACTGACTCGTTAGTTCCTCTAAAGTAGAAATCGAATAACTTTCATTAATAATCTGCTTATTTAATTTTATTGGATCTAAAGATATGCGGTTCGACCCATCTATTTCCTCTACAAACGTACAATTATTCACCCAATTGGCTGGTTCTTCAACTTTCCCAATTATATTATTTTCTACCATTTCCTTTAATTTTTTATTCACACGGTCGCGTAAATGAATAGGAATTCTTCTTGCTGGTTTAAACACTGGTATGGCATTTTGATCAACCATTATTTCTTATGTCAACATAACCCATGATTTTGGCTGATTTTAACCCTAAAATAGCTCACGCATTTTCATTTCCCACAAAAAATTCAATTATGAACTTTCCCTTGTTATTTTGACACTCTAGACTTTACCCAACACCTGTATTGCTCTACCCCCATAAGCTTCTAGTCTGACCCTAGTTACCAGTAAATTATTAACATTTACATCTAATTCCTGGCAGAACTGTATAGGCAACACAATAACTTCCAAACCAGTGTCTATTTTAAATTGTATTACCCTATTATTCTTAATCCCGATCGGCTCCATCCAACAATCCTTTCCATTTGCTTCTACAGACGCAACATAAAATACTTCATCTGTATCGACAATTGAGCTCAATGTACTAACCTGATTCAAACCCTTCGCCATTTTTCTACATCCTATCATGAAATGTCCTATGACCCTACAACGTTTGCACTTTTTCCCAAAGACTGGTCATTCCCGTATCCTATGTCTCTTCCTACATCTATTACAATTAATCTCCTGCACAGCACTGAAATAATTACCCTTTGGTACATTTGAATTATGTTGATTGTTGGTACTTTGATTGACATTCCCATTTCTGACATTTACTGGTTTATTCGTCCAATGGGCGTATTTAGACGTGGACTTTTTCAACCAATTTTTCGGCGTTAAAATACCATGTCGTTTAGATAAGGCGTCATTCAACTGGATTTTTTTGTCAAAACCTTTATATGTATATGTTTTAAATTTCAAATCAAATAATTTAAAATGTATTAAAAAAACTGTAACTTTTGATAAAAAACTAAAGAAAATATTTAAAAAAAAATTATTCTAATTTTCGCATGTAACACCAAAGACAAAACTAAAAATAAAAACATGAAAACATTGACGAGTTGTTATTTATTGATTTTTTTTTCGTTTGTATTAGTATTAGTAAAAAAAAATCCAAGAAACCACCAAAATTTAGGCTGAAAAAAAAATCCACAAACATTTTGTCTCAAAACCGGTTTTGTATGGAAAACATAAAAAAATCCAACAAAAAAAGTCTTCGTGTAAACACACGGAATGAGTGTAATCGGAATGATATAGTAGTAGCATATGTATTTGTGTTTGTTTCTTGCGAATGATTGCTTTTCTGCATATGCAAGTCACGTGTGATTCTTTGTTTGTTGATAATATGAATAACTCTTTCAGTGCAAACATGATTTCAGCTAGTGTATTGAGGAACACGATTGCGCTTTTTGGCACTCAAAGGGTTAACCATTGTAAACGTCATATTTTTGCGTTGTTTATGTTTTTTCGATTTTTTTATAATTTCTAAAATTTATGAAATTTAAAATAAATTTACCTATAAAATTTTATTATTAGATGTAAAATTAATTTATGATAATAGATAATATAAAATATATTGGCATGTTGAATAATGACACTCCACAACTCGAGAGCAGACGTAACGTGCTGAGAAAAGGAAGTAAGCACCATAAACTGATTGGCTGATGACACACGAGAGTTTTTTGTATTTTGGCATTTTTTTTCTACCAATGTTTTGTTCTGCTCTCTCTTAAATAAAATTTTAACTAAAATGAGTCAAAAATGTCCTTGAAATATTTTTTATTTCATTTATGTTTGAGTTGTGTGGTTGAACAGAAAATTTGTTTAAGTCGCAATTAAAACTTGTATCATAGGTAAACGGGGAAAGAAACGAAGAAAAATGCGGCATTTTTTTTTACGTGTGGCATGGGCCATTCGCCCGGATCGCGTTATTTTGGTACTGTTCATCATACAAATGACACAGATACGGACAAAAGAAAAATACAAATACAAAGACATAATTGTGTATTACACTGTGTACGTATTCGATTTTTTTTGCTTCACTCATTTTAAATGAGTAACTCACGAGACAAAATCGATACCCTGGTTTTTTATACACCTCATTTACATGTGACATCACCTCTTTCTTGGATCTTCTTGTTTAATACACCATTCTCTCCATCACCATTCTCCAACAACTACACTGAGAAAAATTTTGGGTTGTAAAATTAAAAAACGAAGTTTTTAATTTCTCAAAGTTATAAATTTTTTTGAGTTTCAAAAGTATTTTTTTGAAATTAAATGAAATTTTTGCAAACTAATAAAAAACTTCTTTATTTTAAAAACACATTTTGTAAAATGATTTAAAAAATACTTTTTAAATTTAAAAAGTTTATTTATTTAAACATAATAATTTATTTCAAAGAAGTGTTTTAGCATTTAAAAACAATTTTTTTAATAATAATGACAACTTATGAAAATTTTTATATTTATTGTTTTGCCAGAAATCCCGTTGTATTATTTTTCAATTCGTCTATATTTTATTTATTTCAAAGTTTTTTCAGCTATTTATATAATTCGCCAAATTGATACGTTCTTGTCTTATACTAAAGGTATGAAGGTTTGAATTTTTGCAGCTTGGTCGTTGCAACCTAACGAGTACTGACTGAGTTAGAACAACTTTTTATCAGTACGAAACGAAACCAAACTGCCAAAAAAGAATTTGAGGAGGTTCTCAATTTCTCATTATATTTTTTTAAGGGTTGGGCTTGTGTGTATTCTACCAATGCCTCCTAAACTACAGGCCGCATACACCAAATGATGACGAAACGCTATGTCTACATTGTTGTTGCTTTCTCTAGTTGTTTTGTTAGTGTAAATATCTTAATGTTATTAATGCGCAGTCTCAGTTTAGACATAAATTGACGTCATGTGCAAAAAATGAGAGTAGTAAGAGGCCTGTAGTTTAGGAGGCATTGATTCTACACAATGGCCCTGGGGGTTAAAAATTGGGGAGGGGGAGTTAATACGTTTCGTGGTAGATATGTTATGTTCTTATGAATAGATGACCCTTTGGTTTTGCTGACTTATCAATGTTTGCGTGCGTCACTGACGCTGTTCAAGTCACTGACGAATTATTTAAAAATTAAAATAGATCTTTTAAAACTAACCAATAGTTTTTTTATTCTTAAAAAACAATCTCTTAAAATTTAAGAAAACTATTTGACATAAGTAAGGAAAGTATTTTTGAAAATAAAAACAATTTTTTTAGTTTTATAAACAAATTTGGTGAAAAAATTTATTTTAAAATAAAAAGATTATCCTTTTGATTTTAAAAACGAGACTTTTCGCCTAAAAAATATATGTATATTTTTTTGATTTTATATGTTTATTTTTTTATTTTTACTGGTTTTTTTTCTCAGTGTATACGATCCCGTAACATTGCTTCTGTTGTAAACCAAATTCACAAGGAGTCACTAATTTCTTCAAATCTCGATAAAAATTTTCAAATGGTTCAGCACTAATTTATTTCCTGTGATACAATTTATCTCTTGCATAATAATAAAATTGCTCTCGGTTTGCAATATTTATCCAATTCCTTTATTTTCGCATCATACTCTTCTATTTCATTATCTTTTAAATCCAAGGTGGTTTCGATCAAATCGAAGGCCTCATCACCAATTCAATTTTTTAATATTGCCGCTTTCACATCGTCCTTTATTTCACCCATTGTCGACGCTTTGAAATAAATCTAAAGACGTTTTTTAAATTTAGCCCAATTCACCGATAAATTGCCATTCAATGACGTCTTCGACGGCTTTTTTGGTTTCTCCATTTTTAATTTTATATCGTTTTCCTTCCTTCTTCACAATTTTATTTTTTACTTTTATTTTTTTTTGTTGGTTACGTTCAAAACCACGCTACATCGACATTAGCTTATTTTTTCAATAACTTCAATCTAACATATTTACTGAGATAGATCACATCCTTTCGACTGCGCCATGTTCTATTTGTTACTATAATCTTATTCTTATTAATTGAATATTATTAAAATACGTAATCTCTTATTTTTATATTTTATCTTTATTTTAGATTCGTGATTGATGTCTCAATCTTGTCTACTACGTAACAACAGGCTCAATCTCTAGGGCTGTACAATGCATATTTATATATGTGGAATCTGTTTTCAGTAATCCCAATTCCACATACAACAACCTTTAGGCAAATATAATATGGCCGATCTCATATACATTTTTTCGCCAATTTTTTTTCAGTTTCAAATAATATTTTATGGTATTTAAGCTTGGAATATAACGTCATTCAAATGTCCGTTGGGGTTTTGCTTGGTGGGACGTATTGGGGAGGTACAATTTTCAATGAATCGAATAAATCTCGCTGAATTTGCTGGATGGCGTTCGTTATGTTTACTTTGAGGACATCAATTGCTTGCGATTTACTCGCATAGATCTGCAATTTAAGGTAGCCCCAAAGGAAGAAATCGATAAAGATGATTTTTGGGTTAACTTCTAACTGCTCCAGAGTTAAACCAGCTAGCTTACGGCGTTATCTATGGTCGTTTACCTTAAGTTCTTAGGTCAGTTGGATTTTATACGGGTGTAGACCCAAGCCTCCACACTAATAGGTCTATTATGAATCTCACTTACTCGTCACTGAGTGAAGAGTCGTCACTATAATTCTATTTTGGTATTATGATTTTCGCAGTGAGCGAGTGATCGTCACATGCTTGTCGCTTGGCGACTCGAAATCATCGCATAGAAATTTTGGTATTATAATTCTCACAGTGAGCGAGTCTAATGTCATATATGCCATATATCTCACCTAAAATATGGTGAGTCAAGTGACAAAGTATTTTTGGTATTAAAAATATAATATTTTATTAATATTTTTACATTAAAATAATTAATTTATAAATTAAATTGTTTTATGAGCTTATAAGTTTACAAAATTAAAATAACAGTTATTTAGCTCTTTTATTGTTTTTATTTATTAGTACTTAAGCTTTCGGAACCATTTCGGTTCCATTCTCAAAAGTATGTAAATCAATTTAACAAAAAAATATTTTCTATACAAAATAAAATCGAAATCAAGGCTAACTAAAACGTAGCTATTTTCCTGTAGATATCGCTCGCTACTAGAAAAAATATATTCTTTATTTTAGCAAAGCAACAAAAATTGATATCTACAGGAAAACACTTTACAAAATAAAATTTGACTAAAAACATAAATTGAAAACAATTTTATCCATCTTAAGTAAAATATGAATTGTGTAAAAGCAAAAAATCAAATTATAAAAATAGATTATATGAATTGCCAATGTATGCAAAATCGTTAATTTTGTTTAGAGAATTTGAACTAGATTTTATATGTAACATTTCCAAAATAGATCGTTTCCTGTAATTTGATTGTTTTTTCAAAATTTCTACATCTTCAAAAATAATTTTATGGTTGGTATCTCTAATATGTTCCGAAAGTGCACTTATTTGATTTGAATTTGAATTTCCCGAAGCACCACGTAAATGTTGAAAGAACCGCTCCCGCAAAAACTGTTTAGTTTGTCCGGTATAAATTAGGTTACAATCGTTACATTTAATCCTATAGACCAGATTAGATTCTTTCTTTAATGGTATCGGATCTTTTAATTTTGAAAACAAAATATCATTTAAACTCATAGCTGAACGACCAATAATTTTGAAATTATAATTTTTAAATAAATGTTTTAATTTTTCGAAAAGATTCTTTATGTAAGGTAAAGATAAATAATTTGTACTTTCAATTTCAGGATTTAATGTACAATTTTGATAACTTCTTTGTTTCCAAATCACTTTATTAATTAATTTTTTAGGATACTGATTATTTACCAAAGTGTTTTCCAAAAGTTTGAAATTGTTGTAATGAAATTTAGTATCGGACAATTTTAGAATTTTTTGAGTTAAAATTTTTATTGTATTAATTTTGTAAGAAATAGGAAGCCAAGAAATAAAATTTAGATAACGACCAGACCAGGTATTTTTATGGTACCAGTCAAAAGAAATTTTACCATCCGGTTCATGAATTAAAAGTAGATCTAAAAATGAAATTTTGTGGTCAATTTCTTTTTCAACAGTAAATTTTATTCTATTATCCAAAGAGTTAAATACATCCAGAAAAATTTCAATTTTGTCTTCAGGGATTGCCGTTATAATATCATCTACATAACGAAAATAAAATAAAGGTTGAAAATCCAAAGAGTTTAATCCCATTTTTTCCAAAAATTCCATCATTAAATTTGCGATTATGGGACTAATAGGAGAACCCATTGGAGAACCAAAAGTTTGTTTGTAAATTTTATTGCCAAAAGAAAAATCAGAATTATTCAAAACTATTTGCAATGCCGCCATAAATTGAACTTTAGTCAATTTAGTTTTTGAATTTTGTTTAATACTCCTCCAGTTATCTTTAATAATGTTAGTCACACGTCTATTATCAACATTAGTGAACAAAGACGTAACATCCAAAGAAACTAAAAGGTAATTTTGAGGAAGAGTAACATTCTGAATTTTTTGTTTGAAATCTTCCGAATTTAGAATATTTGAATTTGTATTACCAATACTAAATTTTAAAATATTACCCAAAAAAGACGATAAACTATGTGTTGGACCATTAATTGAACTGATTATTGGTCTATATGGAAAACCAGGTTTGTGGATTTTTGGTAATCCATATAATTTTGGAATTACCGAATTATATTTGGTTAACATTTTTCTAGTTTTTTCATCCACATTACCGGCATTTTTCCAATCTTTAACCATTGTGTTAATTGACTTCTGTATCGGAACTGTATTATCTTTTGGTAATTCTACATATGTTGTGTTATCGTTGAGTAAATTTTCCATTTTTGTAACATATTCAATTCGTGATGTTATAACAGTTACGTTACCTTTGTCCGCACGAGTTACCACAATATTTGGATTAGCTTTCAAAAATGATTTTGATTGTTTAACATAACTTAAAATACGATTTTCAAAAGGAGTTAATATATTTGAATTAGATTTATATTTAAAATTTGTCAAAATATTTATAAAACGGTTCCGAATAGTATAACGATCATTATCGTTCAAATGAAAAATTGCACTTTCGACATCCGAAATAATTTTGAAATACGGAACTGAATGGCCAATTGAAGGAGGACAAAATTTGTTTCCCAAACTTAAAATAATTTTGACATGAAAAGGAAGATCTATATTGGAGATGTTCACTAACCATTTATCAACAGTGTTCACTAAATTTCCAGACAATTCATTTAAACTATCTACTAAAATTTTATCAAATTTGATTTTTTGCCTTACCTTGATTTCATTAAAATGGTAAACGAAATATTCATTCGCCTTAATATAAAATATTCTAAATACGAAATATTCTAAATTCGGAAGATTTCAAACAAAAAATTCAGAATGTTACTCTTCCTCAAAATTACCTTTTAGTTTCTTTGGATGTTACGTCTTTGTTCACTAATGTTGATAATAGACGTGTGACTAACATTATTAAAGATAACTGGAGGAGTATTAAACAAAATTCAAAAACTAAATTGACTAAAGTTCAATTTATGGCGGCATTGCAAATAGTTTTGAATAATTCTGATTTTTCTTTTGGCAATAAAATTTACAAACAAACTTTTGGTTCTCCAATGGGTTCTCCTATTAGTCCCATAATCGCAAATTTAATGATGGAATTTTTGGAAAAAATGGGATTAAACTCTTTGGATTTTCAACCTTTATTTTATTTTCGTTATGTAGATGATATTATAACGGCAATCCCTGAAGACAAAATTGAAATTTTTCTGGATGTATTTAACTCTTTGGATAATAGAATAAAATTTACTGTTGAAAAAGAAATTGACCACAAAATTTCATTTTTAGATCTACTTTTAATTCATGAACCGGATGGTAAAATTTCTTTTGACTGGTACCATAAAAATACCTGGTCTGGTCGTTATCTAAATTTTATTTCTTGGCTTCCTATTTCTTACAAAATTAATACAATAAAAATTTTAACTCAAAAAATTCTAAAATTGTCCGATACTAAATTTCATTACAACAATTTCAAACTTTTGGAAAACACTTTGGTAAATAATCAGTATCCTAAAAAATTAATTAATAAAGTGATTTGGAAACAAAGAAGTTATCAAAATTGTACATTAAATCCTGAAATTGAAAGTACAAATTATTTATCTTTACCTTACATAAAGAATCTTTTCGAAAAATTAAAACATTTATTTAAAAATTATAATTTCAAAATTATTGGTCGTTCAGCTATGAGTTTAAATGATATTTTGTTTTCAAAATTAAAAGATCCGATACCATTAAAGAAAGAATCTAATCTGGTCTATAGGATTAAATGTAACGATTGTAACCTAATTTATACCGGACAAACTAAACAGTTTTTGCGGGAGCGGTTCTTTCAACATTTACGTGGTGCTTCGGGAAATTCAAATTCAAATCAAATAAGTGCACTTTCGGAACATATTAGAGATACCAACCATAAAATTATTTTTGAAGATGTAGAAATTTTGGAAAAACAATCAAATTACAGGAAACGATCTATTTTGGAAATGTTACATATAAAATCTAGTTCAAATTCTCTAAACAAAATTAACGATTTTGCATACATTGGCAATTCATATAATCTATTTTTATAATTTGATTTTTTGCTTTTACACAATTCATATTTTACTTAAGATGGATAAAATTGTTTTCAATTTATGTTTTTAGTCAAATTTTATTTTGTAAAGTGTTTTCCTGTAGATATCAATTTTTGTTGCTTTGCTAAAATAAAGAATATTGTTACGGTGACACCTAGATTAGAATAGAATAAGTTAATTTCATTAATTGTTCAATTACGTGTATAATTTATACTCAACATTTAGGCGTATTTCTATACTAACATATTTGCTGCGCATTTAGGATTATTCTAGAAACAAATATTTTGGTATATAAGGGCGCGCGTTGACGTGTATTGCTGAGTATTATTTTAAACGTGATACAGTGAAGGTTAAATAGAAAGATTATTAAAGTGATTATTAAAGCGATTATTAAAGTGATAATTAAAAAGTGTGTTATAATTATAATAATTAATTGTGAAAATTGTGTTGTATAATAAATTGTGTTGTGTAAATAAAATTGTGTGAGTTAAAATTGAAGCAGTGTATTTATTCACAATCCAGTGATTCGAACCTTGATTGACAAGGCAAAATCGTAACAATTGGTGACAGCGGTGGGATTGTGAATAATAAGGAAAATGATTCTCTACGGATTAAAGCTTGGGCAATTAAAGCAGCAACTGACACGGCGAGGTTTGGCCAGTGAAGGCACAAAAGCTAGTTTGGTGGAGCGACTACGTGAGGCCATGGAGAAGGAAGGTTTAGATCCAGACGTGTATGATTTCGAGGAGGAAAAAACGGATGAGATCAGTATGGATAAGAAAGAAAAGGACGTACAAACGGTGGTCGAAACAACGCAAAACCCATCTGGAAGTTTCGATTTTTCGCAGTTGATGGCTGCTATGAATATGATGGGACAACAGTTAAAGCAACAAGGGGCGGACATTAAACAATCGAACCAGGATATGAAACAACAGATGTTACAAGTGGAGCAACAAGGAGCGGACATTAAACAATCGAACCAAGATATGAAACAACAGATGTTACAAGTGGAGCAACAAGGAGCGGACATTAAACATCAAATGAAATTGTCGAACCAGGACATGAAACAGCAGATGGAGCAACAAGGGGCGGACATTAAAAACCAAATAGAAGATGGCCAAAAGAAAATGGACGAGAGGTTTCTGGAGTTATCTTCTACACTACACGGTAAAGTGGAAAAAGTGCAAACAGAAGTACAAGAAATACACGCAGAAATTCAAAATGTTAAAGGGACGGTTCAACAAAAATTTGAATCGGTTAAACAAGATTTTCAAACGGAAGTTAAACGTCTCGAGAAGGAGCTCCAAGATGTCAAGGCGAATGGAACGACACAGCAAGTGATTCAGACGGTTAATGCAGTTAAGATAAAACCACCAACATTTGATGGAACAACATCCTTCAGTATTTTTAAGTTCCAATTCGAAACGGCCATTAAGCAAAATCAGTGGACTGAAGAACAATGTGTTGCAGCGTTAATTGTGGCTCTTAAAGGCGAAGCGGCGGAAACACTACAAATCATTCCCGAGCAGGAACGGAACGTTTACATGGGAATTATGAAGGCGTTAGATCGAAAATACGGAAGTGCCCACAAACGAGAAATCTATCGCATGGAATTGAAGGGTCGATACCAAAGAGCAGGAGAATCGCTACAGGAATTTTCATCGGCAATTGAGCGGCTCGCGCATTTAGTACATTCAAATATGTCGGCCGATTACATGGAGCGAATTAAAATGGATGCATTCATTGACGGTATTCGAGATCCTGAGACGCGCAGAGCGGTGATGTTGTCACCTAAGGCAACTTTCACGGAAACCATCGCTTGTGCGTTAACAAACGAAACTGCGCAAACCATCATCAAACCAGCAATGAAAATTCGTCGAGTGGAGATTGATTCCAGAATAGACACCGCACGGGCTACGCCAAGATTCAGAGATGGAAGTGGCAGGATTAAATGCTGGGTATGTGATAGAATGGGTCACATCTCACGGGACTGTTGGGAGATTAAGAAGAAACGAGCAAGGTCGCCATCTCCTATGAAGCGTAGACCAAACGAAGAGGAGATAGAATCCAGAATGGAGCGTCAGACGACAGCGGAGTCGTTAAACTAAAAAGAGTCAGCTTGAAGGGGCAGAAGCTGGCTCCCACAACCGATTGCCCCACAACCTCCATCCATGTTTCTAGAATAGCAAGGAACGGTGACAGCTTAACAATTGAAGCCGATATTGATGGGAAGAAATGCATGATCACGCTGGATACGGGAGCAACACATACGATTGTTCGTGAGGATATTATTGATGGAATTATGGAACCAGCTAATGGCATTAAATTACGAACGGCGACTGGAGAAAATTCAGCAATAAAAGGGAAAAAGGTCGTAAAAATAAGCATTGGACGAAATCACTTTCAACACGAGGTGCTGGTTGCAGATATTGTAGACGAAGTCATCTTGGGAATGGACTTCATGAGAACGAATGGCTTCGTGGTGGATGTTGGACGGGGTGTATTAACCTACGATAATATCGAGTTGCCACTTCACGTTAGCGCCGTTATAGGAGAAACGACCAGGCAAATTATAATGGATCATCGGGAGAAGCTGCCACCGAACTCGGAAACAATAGTATGGGCAAGATTGGAAGGAGGTTCTGGGTCACCCAGGTTGTGGGTTGTGGAAGCCAATGAAGCAGAGAGCGGAGCCAGAGAAATTATGATCGGGAAAGTTTTAGTGAAACCAGACAGCGATAATAGAGTATCAATTAGGACTCTAAATCTCTCGGATAAGACGAAAACCATCAAGAAAGGGACAATAATCGGAAAATGTGAAGAAATATCGGCGATAGTGAAGTGCGAGCAGAAAAATCCGATTAAGACGGCTAACTCGCAAGTGCAGAAAGAGATTATAGATCAACTTATGGAGAAATGGACCGAAGATCTTACCATGGAACAGAAAAGTTTGGCAAAACAATTGCTCGAGCGGTACATGCCAATATTCTGCAGTACATCGGACAATAATGGGAGAACCACAATGGTAAAACATCGAATAGATACAGGAGCAGAAACGCCGATTCGACAACCACCCAGGAGATTACCATTGGCAAAGCAAGGAGAAGTGGATCGAATGGTAAAAGATATGCAAGCAGCAGGGGTAATCGAAACATCAAGCAGTCCATGGAGTTCACCAGTGGTGTTAGTCGAGAAAAAGGATGGTAGCATGAGATTCTGCGTGGATTATCGAAAATTAAATGCTGTGACGAAAAAGGATAGTTACCCATTGCCAAGGATCGATGACACGTTAGACACATTATCGGGTGCTCGAATATTTTCGACATTAGATCTGCAAAGCGGCTATTGGCAAGTGGAAGTCCAGGAGGAAGATCGCGAGAAAACGGCATTCAGTGTGGGTAACGGATTATGGCAATTTAACGTTATGCCATTCGGATTATGTAACGCCCCTGCGACTTTTGAACGGCTAATGGAGCGCGTGCTAAAGGGATTACATTGGAGGACGTGCCTCGTATATTTGGACGACATCATCGTTATGGGCAAGGATTTCGACGAGCATTTAAGGAATTTGGCAGAGGTTTTGGATCGGATACAAGCCGCCGGATTGAAGCTAAGCCCAAAGAAATGCAAACTATTTAGAACGGAAGTAAAATATTTGGGTCATAAGGTAACAACCAATGGAATCCATACCGATGAAGACAAGATCGCAGCAGTGAAGGAATGGCCACGACCTAAAAACTTACATGAATTACGGAGCTTCCTTGGATTGTGTACCTATTATAGACGATTCGTGCCAGGATTCGCCAATATTGCAAAGAGTTTACACGAGTTAACCAGGAAGAACAAGGCATTCGAATGGAAGGATGATCAAGAAGAGGCATTTGTGGAACTAAGACGACGATTATGCGAAGCACCAATCCTCGCATACCCTATACCCAACGTTAAATTCATTTTGGACACCGATGCAAGTAATGATGGTATAGGAGGAGTATTATCACAGGCAACAAATGGTGAGGAGCGAGTTATTGCATATTACTCCAAGATGTTATCAAAACCGGAACGGAATTATTGTGTAACACGGAAAGAGTTGTTGGCTATAGTGGAATGTGTTAAGCACTTCCATAAGTACCTCTATGGCCAAAAATTTCTTCTACGGACGGATCATGGAGCTTTGCGCTGGTTGTTACAATTCAAAAATCCAGAGGGACAAGTAGCACGTTGGATCGAACGTTTGCAAAGCTACGATTTCCAAATTGAACATCGGAAGGGAACCGCACATGGAAATGCCGACGCATTATCAAGAAGGCCATGTCCCGTGGAATGCAAGCATTGTGGGCGTGTGGAGGGTAAAGAAAACATCATCGATATTCGGCTTATGCAAGTGCTACCTGATGAGGAATGGACTGATGAAATGATCAAGAAGGAGCAATTACGGGATGCTGACCTGTCATTCATCATGAAACATAAGGAAAAGGAACACCGGCCCACATGGAGTGAGATAGCTGACAAAGCTCCCATTGTAAAAGCATATTGGGCTCAATGGGATAGCCTCCACATAGAAAATGGATGTTTAAAACGAAAGTGGGAAAGCACGGATGGTAAAGTAAAACAATTGTTGGTAGTGGTGCCAAAAGATCGGATAGCGGAAATCCTCAAGGAGTATCACGGAGGAGCAAGTGGAGGTCACCTAGGGATTAATAAAACATTAGCCAAAATTCGCCAACGTTTCTACTGGTCCGGATGTAGACAGTCAGTAGTAGAATGGTGTCGAAGATGTGACCAATGTGCGGCAGTGAAGGGACCAGCACGAAAAAGCCGTGGAACCATGAAACAATATAATGTCGGGGCACCATTTGAGAGAATTGCAATGGACGTGGCGGGGCCATTTCCGACCACCGAGAGCGGAAATAAATATGTGCTAGTAATAATGGATTATTTCAGCAAATGGCCGGAAGTGTACCCCATACCCAATCAGGAGACAACAACAATAGCTGATGCCGTGGTTAACAATTGGATTAGCAGATTTGGTGTACCTATGGAAATTCACACGGATCAAGGAAGGAATTTCGAATCGGTGGTATTTCAGGAGATATGTCAGATGCTTGGAATCAATAAAACAAGAACGACGCCTTTACACCCACAATCGGACGGTATGGTGGAAAGATTCAATGGTACATTGGAGGAATATCTAGCAAAAGCTGTGGAAAGGAACCAACGCAACTGGGATCGACATATACCAATGTTCCTGATGGCCTACCGATCAGCGGTACATGACACAACAGGAGTGACACCAGCTAAAACCATATTTGGGAACAATCTGCGATTACCAGGAGATTTAAAATTTGGGGCTGTTCCATCAGCAGCTCTATGCGGACAGGATTACGTCGACCGAATGAAAGAGGAACTTAATGAAATACATCAATTTGTACGGGAGAAAATTCGAATATCAAGTGATCGAATGAAAGCTCGATATGACATACGAGCAAATAATCAAGGCTTCGAGGAAGGGCAATTGGTATGGCTTCACAACCCGCAACGGCACAAGGGATTATCACCGAAGTTGCAACCCACATGGGAAGGACCTTACACTGTCATTAAAAAGTTGAACGGCGTGGTTTATCGCATACAGAAAGGACGGAAAGGTAAACCAAAGGTGGTGCATTTAGAGCGTTTGGCGCTCTACAGAGGAGGTGATCTGGATCCTGTTCGGGACGAACAGGCTTAGGTGGGGGGTAGTGTTAAGGTGACACCTAGATTAGAATAGAATAAGTTAATTTCATTAATTGTTCAATTACGTGTATAATTTATACTCAACATTTAGGCGTATTTCTATACTAACATATTTGCTGCGCATTTAGGATTATTCTAGAAACAAATATTTTGGTATATAAGGGCGCGCGTTGACGTGTATTGCTGAGTATTATTTTAAACGTGATACATTGAAGGTTAAATAGAAAGATTATTAAAGTGATTATTAAAGCGATTATTAAAGTGATAATTAAAAAGTGTGTTATAATTATAATAATTAATTGTGAAAATTGTGTTGTATAATAAATTGTGTTGTGTAAATAAAATTGTGTGAGTTAAAATTGAAGCAGTGTATTTATTCACAATCCAGTGATTCGAACCTTGATTGACAAGGCAAAATCGTAACAATATATTTTTTCTAGTAGCGAGCGATATCTACAGGAAAATAGCTACGTTTTAGTTAGCCTTGATTTCGATTTTATTTTGTATAGAAAATATTTTTTTGTTAAATTGATTTACATACTTTTGAGAATGGAACCGAAATGGTTCCGAAAGCTTAAGTACTAATAAATAAAAACAATAAAAGAGCTAAATAACTGTTATTTTAATTTTGTAATTAATTTATATTTTTCATGTCAGAAATAAAGCAACAATTACAACAACTTAAGAATTTATCAAACTTGTTGAAGAAATGGAAAGATTATGTTTACCTAGAGGATATAAAAAATGTCATGTTGAAAATTTTATATACTTTGAATTTTTTAAGTACTCACAACCATTGTGTTTAGACTATAATAAGCTTATAAATTTTGTCGAACACATACAAAAATATCTTTTCATGAAAATTATTTGTAAACAACTAAAACTTTTTGACATTACTATATGGTTTCCATAACGACAAATAACAAACTCTAAAAAATACAAGAATCTACATACGACGCCGCAAACAACGGCTCGCAAAAATAAAAGGGAGAATCACAATACCAATTTTGAACTCGGGTGACTTAGATAGTCACGGCGAGTGGTGTGGTGAGGCGAGAATCATAATAGACACATAAATTTGCCAAGCTGAAGTCGCGGGGCAAGATCTTGTGAATGACAAGAAATTAACTGCCAAGGAGTTTCCCGTACACTCTCAGCAGCGATGTTTTCATCAGACCTTGCTTTTCTGTGACAAAATAACAAAAATCGCAAGACATGTTTCATGGTTACTTTACTTTATTTTAATAAAATATAAAAGTATGTATATAATATTGCTGCCACTTCTAAAATTAACGCGGTCTTTTAATTTATAGTAAAGTCTTGCTGTACAAAGCCTGTATTTTGTTGATAAACAGTTTTCTGTTAAAATTACCATTTCCATTGAAACACTGATTTTAGCCAATATTATTGTGAATTTAATTTAGAATCTTTTAGTTCATAATGTTTTTTCTAATTATAATAATACACTTTGCAAAATATTTGCACAAACCGAAAAGGCTCCTACGCCACTTCCGGAGTTTCGGCTAAAAATAACTGGGATCTCCTAATTTATGAGAAAAGCTTAAGTATGAAGTGTCACTCCAATACAATGAGACAACTTCAAAAACAATTAATTTTAGAATCCAATTCCCGCAGGTCATAGCAAATTTCACTTAATCTCTTTAAGCAATATTCAAGTTTCTGGTTAATTTGGAATCGTATTCCAGAACTTAAAAAATACAAGAAACTCAAACTCAAAATTTATTAAGAAATATTAAAATTTAAGTAAATAAATCTTAAATTTTTATTATTTTAATATTTGCCCATATATATATTAATTATCATCTATACATACAGGGTGTCCCTAAAGTAGCTAACACGAATGGTACCGTTGGATTCCTTGATCAAAACGAAGGTAAGGTTACTTCTGTCACTTTGGACGTTAAAACCCCCCTTTCAAGTTATACATGTTTAGAGAGCAGCATTCCAACGCAGCACCTTGTATTAAAGACACTTCAATATCTTGAGAAATAACTATTTTTATTTCCAAGTATTAATTTGTTTAAAAAGCTGATATTATTCTCTTTTAAATAAGGTATAATAATTATTAATATTTAGTTAAAAAGTATTTCAAATTTAAACAAAATTTTTAGAATTCTATTTTTTTAAAGAAATTATTTTCTTTCTGTATTATTTAACTCTTAACATTACTTTACGTCAGTAAATATTTTTTGATGAAAATTTCAGAATCTCAGAAAAGCTAATTGTTAATCATACATATTTGCTATTTTATGTTACCTAAAAATCTAAAAGTTCACAATGAAAATTTTGTAGTTTCTTTATTAGACACTGCTGCGCAAAACCAAAAATGTAACAGTAAAATTAAAAAAAAAAAATTCAGCACCTCATTCTTTGTCGAGTGTAAGGATTTCAGTGTGACACAAGCTGAAACTCTCGTAGTGACCTTTCTCGATGCCAAGCGCGATATTGCGAAGTTTGCCTTTGATCTCGTAGGTTTTAATCGCTGCATACATTCCTCGGTAATGAATAACGCTTAAGATCCCAAGTCCAGCAACATTCTGCATATATTTGTAGATTTCCAGATTGGAACTCGAACTACTGCTGTTGGTAATAATGATTGGAAACTTGATATGGTTGCTGCATTCGACAACGACATGAGTCGTGGCCTCTTCTATGTTTTTTTCTAGTAGCCGTGTTCGCTGTTGGCCTGACTGCATCTTCGGTGTGTAGCATAAGATGGTGTTTTCTGTGGCATTTACCGCATGTATAACTCGAGCTGCATACGATTGACTGATGGCTTGGAGTGAAACAGTTTAAGCACAGCTTTCTCTCAAGCACAAAACCTATCTGTCTATCATTAACGCTTAGGGAAAGAAACTGGTCACATTTACTGAGGTAATGGCCTTGCGAGCATTTAAGGCATAAAGGCTCTGCAGTTGATTGAAAGGATTTAACTCGATTGCTGGTCGATACTTTATTGAGTTCTATAGCATCCAATAAATCACTTCGTTTGCTTAAAAATCGGGAAAATCTTCTCATCGTAGGGAAATCCTCTACAGTTTTCTCATTTGCCCTTAGTCACACTATCCAATTTGTTTACCAAAATATGAATGAGCCATGGGTCCCTTTTTCCGCTTCGGCTAACACCTTCAATCCTCTCAGAACTTCATCCGATACGTCAGCTATTTGATGAAGCGCCTTAGCCAAAACCTTTGATATATCTGGCTTATCAACAAACTGCTTTATGAGATTTGTCATCACGAGCCTTTTTTTTATCGTATCTCTATTTAATCTTCTTCGTAGCCGCACTATGTTTGCCTCAGTTACTGCGATATGACGAACTAACGTGGCAGCTTCTCCTGTTAAAAATTTATAATATTTAAAGGAAAAATAATTTAATTCCTCGGCAAAATAATTTTGGAGAAACAATACATTTATAATATTCGACTTCTTTAAATATAAGTTTATTGCACATACGAGGGCAAATCAAAAAGTCTTGCAATATCATATGAAAAAAAAGAGTGAGTGAGACAGCAATATTTTTATTTTTCGACATAATCTCCTTTAAGGTTTATACATTTGTCACATCGATCAATTAACTTGCCTAAACCCTCTAAAAAAAAAGATTTCTTTTGCTCCATAAAATATTCATTTACAACAGACTGTACTTCATAGTCACTGGAAAATTTCCGGCCCCTTAGTGTTTTTTTCAAATTGGGAAACAGAAAGTAGTCACTGGGTGCCAAGTCTGGATTTTACGGTGGATGCGGAATTTCCACGAAGCCGCAGTCCTTTAATGCAGCTTGAGCAATATTAGCCTTGTGCACGGGTGCATTGTCGTGAAGAAGCAAGATTTTTTTCCTAACTTTCCTTGGCCGTTTTTTCCGGATCACTTTTTTCAATTTTCGCAAAATCTCTGCGTAATATATGCCTGTGATTGTGGTTTTCGTTGGCATATAATCGATTATCAAAATTCCTTCAGCATCCCAAAAAATTGTTATCAAAACCTTACCAGCAGACGGTTGAGTTTTGAATTTCTTTGGTGGTGGTTCATTACGTTTAATCCATTGCATCGATTCTTGTTTGGATTCCGGATCCCAGTGATGAAGCCATGTTTCATCGCCTGTTATTATGTTATCAAAGAAATTTTCTGGATCTTCTTTGTATATATCTAAAATCGCCTTTGAAGTTTGAACACGCATTTTTTTTTGTTCTGCATTCAACAAACGGGAAACCCATCGCGCACTTACTTTCGACATGTGAAGGTGGTCATGTAATATAGTATATGTGGTACCGTATGAAAGAAAAAGTCTCGACGCTAACTGCGGAACAGAAATACGCCGGTCCTCCAATACAATAGATTCGGCCAAAATTACGTTTTCATGGCTAATGGCATCTGCTGGCTGACCCGAGCGGTTGTCGTCTTCTAATGACTCCCGACCACTTTTGAATAATTTTACCCACTTTGTTACTGTGGCATATGATGGTGCAGATTCGCCGTAAACTTTTAATATATAGTTGAATATATAAATTGCATTTCGTCCATCTTTACAGAAAAATTTAATAACGGCGCGATATTCAATTTCATTAATTTTAAGAAAAATTCAAAACACATGTTACTAAATTGACAAAAACAAACGAACTGTAAAATTTACATCGAAATGTTCTTCTAGAAGTTTCATCGCGATAAAAAATGGTTTTGAAAAATATATTGTTGTCTCACTCACTCTGTTTTTTCATATGATATTGCAAGACTTTTTGATATACCCTCGTACATCATAGGAAAAAATAAATAAATATTTTGTATACATATTCATATTTGTTCGTCTTCCTTCAATTCCTATTTCCACATTTCTACCAAATAAATAACAAACCGAAATCAAACTGAATTCAAATTTATCAACTATAAACGCGAGTTTCTTCTAGTTCCTATTGAACATCAACTTTAATAAAAAAAATTATCTGCTGCTGTTTTTTTAACGAAATAATATTTTACTTTATAATAGGCTCCTATAATTTAATAATATTCTTGCTTCCTAGACTATATTTATAAATTGGGGCCCTTTTATGAAATTTTATCATTCTCAGATTTTTTCGGTATCAAAACCAATCGATGCAAGAATAAATAAATAAAAAAGTGCAACGCTGAACTAGTTTACGTCATCGACGGTATTCCTCACTAAGAATAAGTTTATAAAACAAAAATGTCTAGTTCATAAACTAGTTCAAGGTCGATTTTGTTCATATGCGTTTTTAAAATACACACTCATAAGGACAAGATAAAATTAACACGTGTATGCTTCCTTAGATTTAATATTAAAAAAATATAATCTACATATTTATTATCCCTACTATCAATTATCCACGGATTAACAAATTATCGCTTAATAATACGAATAACAATGTTGCATTTACATTAATAATAAGTCTTATTTACAATAACTTCTTTTTAATGGAGTCTCTCGTATCATAAAATATTTTCACAGTTCATTCATAAGGTACATACTCGTAGGTAATATAGGACACAAAACATAATTTTGTTTTAAAAGGACACAAAACAAAAAAAAAAAATATTTTACGGAAAACGAAAACCATTGTAGAAATTCAAACTTGCTCTTGCTTCTTGTTTACGTTTTTATTCAACAAGTATATGCACATACTTCAACATGTGCATCCAGCATGTGCAAATCGTCGAAAATAAAGATCGATAAAAAAATTTAAAGTTCGTAAAATTTTGTTCATGTAACGTTAGATGTCTCATAAAATTGTTGTCTTAGCTAAACTTTTTAATGAAAAAAGTGTCCGCATGGTGTGGTTACTGTGCATTGGTTCCATCTTTTAAAAACAAATTTGGCGAAAAAATGTATATAAGATCGGCAATATTATATTTGCTTTAGGATAAAAGCATGCCAGAATACCTTCCTACATTTATCTCTTCTCAAATTTGTTAAACATATTTCCAAATTGAACCTTGTAGAAATAAACTCTGTGTATGTGTCGTTTTGAAGTTGACTTTTAATGTGGGCAATTTGAAAATTTACCGGCATTGCGAAAATTAACCAGCACATAAACTTGCCATTTGAGCCGCATAAAATCTAAACATTGTGGCATCGTACGACGAATCCAAAGCACCAGAGTTGCCTTCGGGTATAACTATAACTCAAATATATTTAACTTGAAACGTATTCATCGATCTATTCAAATCGAAAGCACGTCAAAAATGTTTAAATTCATTTAAATCATTACACTTTTATGTTAGCTTAAGTAATTAGCATTAATTTGACGCCATATACATTTTAAAATACAACATATATGTGAATGTATGCCGTCTGTACACACACGGTGCCTAATAAATATTATTTTTGTTGTAACCGAACAAACGACATTTTTAACGTTTACTTTCCAAAGTGTAAGCAATTCTGTGCGTGTACCTGTACACATTTTTAAGAAGGTATACCCGAAGAATATTATTGCCCATATCGTAATATAATATTTAAACAATATTTAAATAAAATTTGATAATATCTTTTGTATAATTATATTTTAATTTTTTTATTTATAGACTGAATCAACGAACGCGAGATAATTCATAATGGGCTTTATCAAAATATTATGTACCACACTATTAGGCTTTGCTTATAAAATTATAATCTGATTGATAAATTATGATGATAATCAATCAAAAAAAAAAAAAGTGTTTTTATTATTTTTTAAAATGTGATTTAATTTTTAACGTTCGCGCGGTAGTTTAAAAGTAGTTAAGTAAATTGTTTACTATATGTAAACATAGTCAGACATATTTAAAATTTTTGAAGCATTTTTATTTGTCGTTTCGAATATATAGTAAAAAAGCCAAAATAATTTTTCATAAAAGTTTTTGAAGAAAGCCAGTGTAGCCCAAGTGTATAATAAGCATATTATAGTATTAGACAATTTAGGTATTTAATTATTTATAAAGCTCTCAAGATGTTTACAAGGTAAGTGTTTTTATTTATTTAATTATTATTTATTAAATTTTATTTCCGCGCGCAATTATTTTTTAAATCAAAAATCGTGTTAAGTTTCGAGTGACGAAATAGGTAAAATGTAATTTAAAATAATTTGTATAAATCTTTATATATATTATACACATTTTGTGTTTATTTATTTATATATTTAACAACATACAAGTGTCAACTTTAATTTAAAAAATTATATTTTTTAAGTGTAATTTTTTTACTTGTCGTTGTTGTTGTTGTTGTTATATGCTTGAAATAAATAAATAAAAACGAAAAAATGCTACTTCAGATACGCAATCATCAAACACAGCATCATCGTCGTCATAATCACAATTATACCATCGGTAAACCACAAATAACAGAATGCCGACAAATAAACTAAAAAAAAAACAAGAAACACAACCCAACACAAAAACTTAAGATTGCGAAAATAAAATAAATAATAAAGTTTACGATGAGAAAAATTAAGGAAACTCTAAATGTTGATACTTTTGAAAACTTAAGGTTGATGCTGCTCAAAATTTTTACAATTTTATAATTCCGGTAATCATGATTTCATTGATGGAATCTACCTGGAATTATATTCAAAATGACACATTCTGTACAACTTACAAGTGTATGCAGTGGAGAATTCGGTGTTTTTTTATCTTTAAGATGAATAATTAATTTAATCGAATTATTCTTAAAATTACTTTAAAATGGTGGGGTATTCATATTCTATCGTACTTTACAACTGGTCTATAAAACTAATAAGAAACTGGACTTAGTACTTCAGTATTTGTAAAATAATGCAATGACTTATTAGTAAAGAATTACTTTCACGTTCATCATCAATATGCATAGCATAAAACCTACAGTCTTGAGCCAAAAGTATTGAGCACCCTATAAATTTCGGGCGTACACGATAAGTATAGCAGAAAACAACCCCTGTGTGGCAATAAACCATCTGGTGCAATAAAATTCGTTATTTTTCCATTTTTTATTTACTATCAGTTCGCTACTTTCGCTCATTGTTTACACATCCAGTGATCTAGTGTACTGTTGGTGTTTTGATATTTTGTCAAATTTAGTGATATTATTGCAATATGCCGAAAAAAAAGTTAAGTTTAGAACAACGTGTTTAGATACACCGTCTGCATGAGCAAGGGAAATCACAAGTCGAGATTTCTAAAACTGTGAAATGTTCACGCCGATCTGTGCAATATACTATTGAGCGATTCTCCGCTAGTGGATCTCACAGTATAGGTAGAGAACCGGGCGCAAATGCATCACCACATACCGTGAGGACCGAAAGACAGTGAGAGAAGCTTTAAAGAATAGACAAAACTTCGGCAAGAGTTGTCAGTAGAAATTAAGGCGGAATTTTACTTTACGTTTACATCGAGAAAATCAGTGAAGGAGTATACATTTTTAAATGCAGGATTGTTTACTATCAGTTTTTGAAAGAATTTTTTTTTGATTTTCCGGAAATTTTTTCATTTTTTTTATTTTTATTAACCCTTACTGAACCCTAAAAAATCATATTTTTTGTAAAATAAATAGTACGAATAATTTAGATAGCCTCAACAAAAGTCTTTTACATACAATCCAATTGAAAATTTGTTAATTTTGACGTTATATCAGATAATTGATTGATTTAGAAAAGCAAGAACGTTTCTGTGCACTGTTTGACACTCAGTTTGACCAAAAATATTTTTTGTACGATTATGTAAATTATAACGACAACAAATTAATTTATTGTGCATCCTTATAGAGTGCAAATTTATTGTTCTTCGTATGCTTTCTCGTTATTAGTAATAGGAGAAAAGGGAAATACGTTTAACAAATAAATTAAAAAAAACTTATATATTCTACTAGGTAAGATCTCCGGGCACTATTTGATAGTGTTTCAACCGCAAAACCATCTGACGAGGACGAGATAGCCGACGACAATTTTGATATGAACTTTTCCGATTGCGATGGCGACGTTGACGATATAAATCCAAATGTTTCATTCTAGCCGAACAACTTTTACAGAAAAAAGCAACGATCATTGGGACAATTCGACACAATAAACCAAATTTGCCGAGAGAATTTACAAACAAGGCCGAACTGAAAAGGAGAGCAATGAGCTGCTTGCGATTTTGTTTTGATAACAATTTAACTTTGGTAACTTTGGCTATTGCTATCATTTTTACACAGCGATACAGTAGTTTGACAGTGCTTTTAACAAACCAAATATTATATTAGATTACAATGCAACAAAGAGTGGGGTTGATAATCTCGATGGCCAATGTTCTTATTTTTTAACATGGTTCATGTTGCTGGTGTAGCAACCTTGTTAAAGTTAGCCGAAAGTTGCCAGCTGAAATTGAAGAAATCGATAATGCAGATAGTGTCTTGACTAGTTCAGCCGAAAGTTAAACTCACTTTATACTCTCGTTCCTATCGATTTTTAAATTCCTATAAACTGAAAAATTTCCGCTTCACCCGAATGATATAACCCGATCTTAAATTCGAGTTCATGACTGATTTTGGCTGTATTCAAGACACTATCTGTATTATCTTTCGGCTAACTTTAATAGCATCAATTTAACCGATATTAATTTATTGTTTCGTAACAATTGTGAAAGATTGTTTCTTCCCTTTTTCTGGCAATAAAGTCGTTTATCATTCGAGATTACGCCAGATGGACACCAATCTGACTATTCCGGTTCAAAAGCCCATTACTATACATAGATTCTGAGTATACGGTTGGGGTGGGTCTGATGGGATTATAGGGGTGAAATTTTGATTTCCCCCATTTTTCGTCGATAAAATCGTTCGTTTATTCGATATTTTAGATAGACACCAATCTCACTATGCCGATTCGATAGCTCTTGACCATAGGTAGATTCTGAGTATAGGGTTCCTGGACCTATACCGCATATATAACGTTTATGGAGTTTATTAGAAGACAGTGTCAGGCGCCACACAATAAATAACAAAGAAGACCTAAAACGCTGTCTCTACCACCAATGGAGCGCCATACGTCTTGCATAATGTAAAAAAAATGTAAGCTTTCTACCCAAAAAAATTTCTGCCGTAATTAAGGCAAAGGGTGGACCCATAAAATATTAATTTTATATAAATAAATAGTAATGTGAACCGATAAAAATTGTTTCAATTTATTTCAAATTGATACTCCCTGATGGTAACATATCATGGGTGCTCAATACTTTTGGCCAATACTGTATTTAGCCAACATTAATTCAGCCAGATTACACCTTTCACCAAACAGTTATGAAACACCTAAAAAAACCTTTATATGTTGTAAGTCCATATTTGACGCCATTTTGAATAAATAGTTTACGATTACTTGTGTAATGTCAGGTTCGTCGTTTTTTCCGTTTAAGTATGGATTGATGTCTTTCGTCCATTCACAATACAATTTCTTTTGTTTTCTCATTTGGTTTTAAAATAGTATCGAAGTAGGCTTTGGCAAAAAACCCAATATGGTCTTGATTCAATAGCGAATAGCTCGAAAAAATTGTCATTTTCTGATTTTTTTTTGCATATATGTTGTTGCCAATAGCAACAACATATATACCAACAAAAGTTGAGGCTAATGACAATTGTAGTTTTTGAGGTTTTACATAAAATTTATTTGTTTACGATTTATTAATTTTCTTATACATACCTAAATGTTGATAATGCAATACATAGAAACAGTCGAAACAAATAGTTTGTCTGCGATACACACAGAAAAACAGACAAAATTACCCAAGTCAAATATGTCAAAAAAATTCCAAATTTTTTCATTTGTAAATTCAATTAAACAAATTTGTTTAACAAGTTTCAAAAGATTGACATGTGGATAGGTTTTCTATAACGCTCGTGATACGTTCTCTTAACAGGACCGTTTATCCCGTGATTCCTGGGGTCGGCGATATAAATAACGGGACTTTTACAAAGGAGTGTTGCAACAACCCGTTTGTAAAAGACCCGTTATTTATATCGCCGACCCCAGGAATCTTTCGATTCGCTTGTCCCGTTAAAAGCGTTCCATGAGCGTTCCATAAACCTACCCAGCAGGTGACTTAAACTGTTGAGCTCGTCGATTAGGTGTTGAACAGTAGATGTGGAGAACTTTAGTTAATTTTTCTTTATTTTATCCCCTTTCATTGAATGAGTGTCCTTTTTAAGATACTCGTATATACGAATCGTTCTGCTCAGCCATTCGACGTTGGGTAATATGGCGAAGTTTAAGTTGGCGGAGGATACGAGCCTGACTTCTAAAATGATTTGAATTTTTCATTTACGAATATGGTGCCGTTATCCGTCACTAGATTCTCCGGATTTCCAAACAATGAGCTTCTCGATACACATCGATCATGTAATATTATCACACTCATGTACTTCGGGGTACATAGACTGCCACTCGACACTAATTAGGAACCGTTTACGGTCAATCGGCGAGATTTTGCGATTTCTGTTCAGCGACTGCATAACCCCGGGAGTTGTGATGATATCAGCGATTCTCGAACAGTATACACGTCGTGATCTCATCTGCATTATAATTGCATCAGCATATGTGCAACATGTAGCTGACGCAAAATGAGTTTGCAGAATGTGTATGACACCACTATTCGACTACCACACATGATACATCCATGAGTGTATGATAATGCATCCCGATCTCATTCTCTATATGAGTCGAGGCTATGAGTGTGAACTTATATTGAACTTTAAAATTGTAAGAGAACAATGTTAGGCCCACCGTTGTAGCCGATTGGCGGTGTACACTGAAATGCCACTTTTTCCGAAGATACTTAATACGGGTTTATGATCTGTCACCAGCGTAAAACTTCTACGTTGCGGTGAAATTGTTAGCGTAAATGAGAGTTAAACCCTCATGCTCGACTTACCTATAATTTGGCTGGGTCGTTGTGAGTGCCACGATAGCCTTTTCCGTTACGTTGTAGTAAACATGATTGATTGAAGCTCCAACTCCAGTATTAAGTGTTGGCGTACATTTTTACTTGTAGATCTGGATCTTGTATGTGTGAGACGCAATTATTCTCCAAGAAATAAACGAATCTGATTTATGTTCTGAGGGACCGGTATCGAAGTTACTGAAGCAATTTTCGATTGGTCTGTTGTGATTGTGTGCGAAAATATAGCATTTTTCGAGTTTTACTCGTAACCCATATTTTCTAAATATTGAAATAGGTGCTTAACATTTTGTTTATGCGTATTCTTATCTATTGCCATTGAATGAGGTTACTGTAACTTTGAGTCCCGTAATCATTGCATCCAGCGCTGACTTGATACCTGATGCTAGCCGATTGAATTTAAATAAATCCAAATCACGTTCGTTTTGGACGGTAGATTGCATGCATATGTTCGGGAGTCGCTGAAAATTGCTTGGAATTGTTGTTGTAGTTCTGCTATAAACTTTTGCTATAAAAATTCCAAATGTTTTAGTACAGTCGATACCTAAATCGTTGAGGCCTTTAATATTGGTCACATAACATTTCCCAAATAAAACTTGCCCGTTTGTTGGTATCCTCATTTCACAGTGAAATTCTGCAAAAATGGAGATAGAGTCCAATGACGCTGAGCTAACTTTCTTGTTCCTTATGACTTGCTAAATCTCTTCGGATATAAAACATACGGATATACTGTTAAAACATACACAAATTGTTGTTAAAAGCATTAAGCAATCAAAGAGGTAGTGTTTCGAGAAATTGTTGGAAAAAAATAAAAATAATCATAAAGCGGCGTACAATTAGTAACTTAATAAAGGAAGCACCAAGTACTGTAAAAACTTACGAAATTAGTGACTCTGACGGGGAAATTCATAATATGGACTCTAAAATTGCAAATATTTTTAATCAGTTTTTTTGCTGCTGTTTCAGATAAGTTAAAGCAAGAAAGTGTTGAAGATAACTGTTTAAATGAATTTAGAAGAAACAAGTTTTTGTTTTCTCACTATTTTGAAACAGAAACTGTCTTTTTTACTTCGATAATTCCTTCTGAAATTTATAAGATTATCATAGGATTAAAAATTCTGAATCATGCAGTGAGGATGGTTTTAGTAATGTACTGATTAAAAAATTTGTTTTAATATTATTGCCCCTCTCAAATTTATTTTTAATTTAAGTATTGGTACTGCCACCTTTCCAAATAAACTTAAAAATGCCATCATTATTCCATTGTTCAAAAGCGGGGATACCACTAATATGTCGAATTTTCGTCCGATTTCGTTGCTTTCAGTTTTCTCAAAATTTTTTGGAAAGTTAATCAAAAATGGAATGCTCGATTTTCTCTTGCAGACAAATTTTTTTAACATTGTTCAATTCGGTTTCAGAGCGCCGTTAAACACAGAGGAGGCGATTCTCAAATTTATTTTCGATATTTAGAATGGCTTGAACAATAATAAAAGGGGGGAAGACTTAACAGGAGTCCATGGAATATGATTTATATTCTCTGAGAAAATGGTTTAATTTGCATTCCATGATCCTGAATGTTTTTTCCATAATAACTGCCGAATTTGGGCGACTAGAGCGTTCAGCATCATTGGAGTTTGTACGGCTGCGCTTAAACTCAGCAAACGTTAGACGGTTGCTTACGAAGGAGCAGAGTCCCGTAAACAGTCGTTTTTTCTTATCAAAAACAGTGTCATATCAACGCACCAAATTCATCGTTTTGAAAATGACAATGGTGGCGTTACTAAAACAAATATAACTTAACAATAAATTATGGCACTCGTGACGCCTTTGTTTTCATTGAAAGTTGTGTTGGTCTTTTTGTTGAGCTACATGCAACGGTTTGGTAGTTTCATTAACTTTTGCTCCTGAATGTTCACTAAAATTTAGTGAGAATTCTGCCCTTCGGTTTTTTTCTATATGGAACTCAGCGTTAAGCCATGCAATTGTGCTGTTTTCATTGTAACTAATAAAAGGAATTTTCAGAACTGCTATCAGTTTGGTCCTCTTCAGTTCCTCATTTTTTTTTTCTTTAACTTAGCGATTTCGTTGCTAAGTTGTGAAAGCATTTTTTAATACTTACTACTAAGTCTTCTGCGTAGTTCAGCTTTGTTGCTTACCTGCTGAGCCTCGGAGAATTTTTTTCTACGTGATGATCTAGACATTTTTGAATCGCAAAAGACGGCTCATCCCATAATCTATTGAGCTGACCTCGTTAGGGTGTCGGTAAGGCAACTAGACCGTTGGAGTAGCCCCTGGGGTAAAAATTTCCTTTTGTGTGAACTCATTGCTTTAAGGACAGGTTATTGCAGCAGTACCAACCTAACCAGTAAAATTGATAGTGGGAAATGGAGAAAACATCATTTGCTATGTTGTTCGGTTACCCCGCCGTTTCTCGGACGCTAGTCTGAATATAGACCTTCTAAACCAACACACCTGCACCCCCTTACAAAAATAATGGTAAATAGCTACATAATCTTTGCATGCATAATTTGCATATTACTTCTCAAGTCTTTCATCTTGCAAGGAGATCGAAACAAATTGTATAAAAATATTCAAGCTTCTTTATAAGTTATAAATTTATTAGAAAAATTAAGAATTACCGTAATATATGGTACATAACAGATAAGAATTAGAAACTTGCTTTATATTTGAAAGAAAACACAACTATACACAGAATTCGTATCTCCACATACACGTATATATGTACATATATCTAACATTAATACGTTAAAGGTTAATGGTAATTGAAAGTTTACATTTCTATGCTAATTAAATTTAAACCAAAAACTTTAAAAGAAGTGCTAGAAACAAGAAATTTATCTAACTTTTATTTATTTATTTATTTTAAAGTATTTATAACTTCTTTAGGTTTTTAATGTAAATGTTAATGGCTTGCAAAGATACATAATATATATAATATTTATAATGTGAACATTTTGTACATTTATAATGTGCGGTTGCGGTGAACTAAATTCGAATATATATTGATCTAGATAATTTTAGCATGAAATTTATTTAGCGTACGATGCCATAAATAATTTTGTATTCGATCGAGGATATGTTGCTCCATATTTTTAGTTTACAGTGCCTTAGTGTGCCTTTAATCTTTGTATGAGCACAGTTACTCCTTCTCATACTAATCATAGATTTTCTGTCTTAAGTACTTTTCTATGCGATTCTCAAATCTTATGCTATACGGTTCAAAGAAAAAATAAATATTCGGTTCGGTTAATTTTAAATAATAATTTTATTAGTTCCACTACATAGGCTAGATCATCTTATTCTGTTGGTTGCTATTGGCTTGATTTCCAACCATGATATTCGATTCCACGTTACAACTGGTCGTCGACTCTCATTTTCCCTTGTAGGTTCCATTCCAGAGATATTGTTATGTCATTCAGTGACTTACTCAGTGTGTGTGGCAGATCCAGCTCTACTTGCGCTTTTTTATCTTTTTCAGTGCCAGTGACTGCTTGATTCGTTTGCCTACGTAGCTCAACATTTGTTATTTTTTTGGCCCTTCCCTCACTATTCTCCTAATTAATTTATATATAAAAACGCCTGCAGTTTGTTGTTGATCTTATGCGAAAACTTCCAGGTTTTCAAACTTTCAGTAATTTCACGCACGAATTAAACATTCTTAGCTTGGCGAACCCCACTGAATGCCGTTGGAGGAACGCGCTATATAATATTCCATAATAACGATCCTGTGTATTGTGTCGAATGCACGTTCAAAGTCCAGAAAGAGGTACAGCGGTGAATTCCGTTTGTTAGACTGCTGCAATGATGATGCGTGTTGTATTGATATGATCGTAAAACTAAGTCCTGGACTGAGGCCAGCTTGTCCCTTTTTTAATTTCAAGTTGATTGGCGGCAGGGCATGTAATTTTGTTGATTTTTTTTGAAAAAAATCAAAGAATCAAATTTTTTTGATTAAAATCAGATTTTTTTGATTTAAATCAGATTTTCTTGAAAAAAATTTTTTAATGTTGATCTTAAATTGTAATAAACAATTAAATACTTTTTTTATATCAATCAGTTTATTTCATTATTTCCTTAAAATAGTAAATGGAATAAAATATAATATACAGAAACAAATTCATTTAAAAATAGATTAAATCAAATAATTTAAATATCAAGGAATTATCATATTTAGTAAATTTTATTGGTTGTGGTGCTTCAGTAATAATATTGATTTAAAATAAATTATAAGTAATTTAAAACTTAAAATCAAGTATTTCATAATGATATAAAACAATAAAAAATAAAACCTTTTATTTATTCAGCTGCTTTGCCAAAAATGTTAATTTTGCCGCTTTATCTATCCCTAGGCTATTTCTTAATTTTGAATGAACTAGCCCAAAGGTCGAAAAAACACGTTCAGCTGGTGAAGCCGTAGCTGTTGTTAATTGGATTTTATATTCGTCTAACGTCGCTATCAATCCTTTGTGCAAAGCAAACATCGATTTCCACCATTCAAAGGACGTCATATTTGCTATGACTCTTCTTGCATAACTGGTCCCGCAAATGGAGGAATGTTTGCTTGAAACTTCAGGTACACTGTCATGAAACTGAGCGAGAAATCTTCCATATATTCCATAGCCATTGATTTTTCAGCTTCTGTTAATTTAATATTTCGAAATTGCATTAACGGTGTAAGTGCAAAAGCTGCAAAATGAGAAGGTTGCATTGCAAATAAATAGCGATCATTAAATAATTTCATTTGTGATAGATCAAGTTCGTTTTTCAATATGGCTTCTAACTCTTTCCATATTTCGACAGAATCCGCAATTTTACAAGTATTTTTTTGCATTTTGTCCAGAGCAATTGAAATCGGCTTTAAAATTTTAACTAAATCCGCACAACTTCTTTTTATACCCATATTCAGCACTTTCGACGAAATATAATTATTTATATATTATCTTTGCTCTTCACAAACTTTTACCAATATTGGCCAGTTCTTTAAATATGATTCAAGAGTGTCACAATATGAGTTCCAGCGAACTTCTTGCGGAACGATCAATGCACTTCCATTAGCAGCTGTAAACCAAGCTTTCGGTTGATGATGGTTCCGGAAATATTTAATAATCTGCACTACATGCTGCGTTATTTCTTCACTTCTTTTCCCCAAATCACGTGCGAGTAAATTTAATATATGGGCCGAACACCCATAAGTGATTAACTTTTCATTTATGTCTCCAATATTACTTCTCATACCAGCCATGTTAGGGGCATTGTCGGTTACAATACTTGATACCTTACATAAATAATTTGCTTCAGTATTTTTAATAATTTCATCCGTTAAATTTCGTAAATATTGAATATCATATTTCTGCCCAGAACTGTCTATTGTTTCAACTAAAATTACTTCTCCGTCTTCTTTTATTACACACGCACATAATATGGGTTGGTTTTTAACATTCGACCATCCATCAAGAGTAAGACAAACTATTTGATCTTTTAAACATTCGACAGAATTCATTTGCTCTTCTTCATACACTAAATCTAATAATTTTCCAGATATATGTCTCTCAGAAGGAGGGTTATATCCAGGTCGGACCACGTTGCAAAATTTAATAAATTCCTTATTATTAACTTTTCTGAAAGCAACATTTTCCGCATAAAAAAATCTAGCTAGCTGCTTATCAAACTTATTATTGTCATTTTTACTAGTTTTTACCACGTATCAATTGAAGTTGAAGCTGTATGCTGTTTCTGAAATGATTTACGGTTCAATTCATACGTTGCCGTAGAAGTAGTTGTACGTGAAAAAGAAGTTAAATCATCCCCCGTTTCTATGAAGTCATCGACAATTTTAACATCATCATTAAATTTTGATAAACAAATTTGATTGTGCTTAATCATACGAGCAAGCAAACCTTGTAATTCATGTTGACATTTCTTACACTTAACACGTACTCCCGTTTTATTTGGAACTTTCGGCAAATCTTCATAATATGACCAGACTAGGTTCTTTTTCCGACCAGCATGCGACATTTTTTCAGAGTGGCTATTGCAAAAAAACATAAAAATATTAAAAATAAATGTTATATATTGTTCGATTGGTTATATGATAAACATTAAAAAACCACACCTTCATTTAAAACAAACTTTAACACTTTATTATTATTTTCCTTCAACTTTCTTTAGCTTTTTAAAACGTGAAAAATAAAAAATAAAATAATTGACGATTTGACAGATAGTATTTTACTAACTATGTGATTCACCAAATAATATGGAATTACGTTTTTATTGTTATCGTATTTGTTAGTTTTTTAGGGTTACCATATTTGCGAAATTAAGTTGTTTCGTTAAGTTTTAGAGTGCGTTCGTTTATTTTTGAGAATTTTTATATTTTTTACCAACATGATTTAAATCAATGATTTTTAGCAAAAAAATCAATTGATTTTAATCTGATTTTAATCAACGATTTAAATCAAATGATTTAAATCGTTGATTAAATTTGGCGGTACCATCCAAGATGATCATAACTAATATTTTTATACGTGTATTCTCTCAGGTTACCTTTTTGGGAATCGTTATGGTCAAGCCTTCTTTACATTTCAGCGCTATCCTATCGGCAATCCACATATAACTTCAGACCAATATTAATTCTTAACATATTTTCAATAATATTTGAAAAACTAGTCAAGTGTAGATATTTCAAATAACCAGAGCAAGCGTTGTTGCACTTCTTGAGCAATATATATTCATCAACAAATAATTATCATATACCAACTGCTCTCAAATACCAATAGGTCAGTAAACTTAATGAACTTTTAGTGCTCCGGGAACATCATTGCTGAGTTTGGAACCTCTGTTGTTTTTAATTTATTGTATTTCGATTTTGGACATAAAGTTTAAAATTTTTACTAATGCTCAAATGACACTGCTGGAAGTGTCCTTTGCTTTCTAATTAGCTTTGTTTCTTTTTTTATTTTTATTTTTTTTTGGAATCTTGTGACTGTTGCAAAAAGTACTTAAACCACGACAATCCATGGTTTATGTGTTTGAATGGAAAGCTTGGTTATTATTAATTTTATACTAATCTTCGATTAGTAATAGGAATGGGAAATTCCTGTAATAGGAAAAAATAAAACAAAAGTATTTTTAGAAAATTAAAATATAATCTAACACGATAGCTGCCTGGCCATATTAGTATGAATGTTTCAATTATATTTTATAATTTTTGGGTTTATTGATTCTTAAAACGCCATCTATGACTGAAAATAAAATGAAATTATGTTTTATTCCATAGATGGCGACATACCACTTTCAGGTTTCACATTTTGACATTTACAGTGCATCTATACGGTTGGTTAAAAGGGGAATCCCTGAAAACATTTTTTGTTGATCACATTCATTGAACGGCTTATTTCGATATGACACTATGACCAAGTTATCGCTGAAGCCACTGGAGAATGTGTAAAGAGCATGTCCCGACGTGTGGAAGCACTTATAAAGGCCAAAGACAATATAACAAAATATTAAAATTTGAATAGGGTCAATTAAATATTATATAAAGTCCTGAATTTAATTTAAAAAAATAAATGTTGTAATAAACTATATTTATGTAAATAAATAACTTTCATATTTATATTATATATTCTGAGTTTCTATAATGTGTCATTAACAATTTCTAAAAAAGCAACGTTCATACTAATATGGCCAGGCACTGTATATGGTTAGTTTCTGTAACCAAGCCTTTCAAAAAGTAGCAAATGTTAAGGAAAAAGTTGTTATTCTAAAAAAACGATTATCCTATTTTTAATTTTTCACATATTCACAACAACCTACACGACAGGTAGGACCTATGATTGGTTGCTGTAATAACTGTGCTTTGGAACACATTTACGCCTTCGGCATAAATGTAAAGAAACTTTTTTTGTTGAATAATTCTCGAATAAAACTAATGATTAAAACATGTTCTCCTTCGACATTTTAAATTCATCACAATCAGTAATTATTTTGAATTATATCACGACTTCTAGAACTTCCCACTGCTAACATGAAGTTTCCCTTTTGAATTTGGGCTTTTTCACTAAAATATAGGATAAAAGTGTCGGCTCACTGAATTTCTGTAGTAAACCAGCTCCGTAGCCGTGCTTTGATGCATTCTGTAAGTAGCTCAGTTCCTGGAACTGAATTATATAGTTGTAGAATAGGCCGCTCCACCAATTGTTTCTTTTTTACAATAATATTACGAATACTTCATCTTACCGAATTGGAATGTAGGATCTTTTCTTAAAAGATTTGTTAGTCGCCTTACAATTATTGAGTACTTTTAGCACAAATCTTCAAATGTCTTCTGTAAATTTTGAATTTACTTTTAAAATTCGTTCAGGAGTTTTTCGTTTTCTCAGACAGCTATCGCTGTCAATGTAGATTCTTTAGCCGATCCTTGTTTTACTTTATAGACCAAATATTATATTTTTTCTGTGAACAAAGTGACATTTTTATCAATTAATTATCAAACCATTTTCACTTTGGTACTCGTAATTCTAATGTTGATTGTAATCGACCAATCTACTGATTGGTTGGTATAGTATATATTTATATATAAATAGACACATGATTCTTTGCGACTTATGACTGAAATATGTAATTGAGAAATCATTGATTCTAGTGGCCTTTGTCCATATACAACTCGCCGTCCTAATCTTTTTAAATCTGCTCTGCTATCCAATATTTTTTAGTTTATGTCACGATACGATTATTTTTGCCCTTCCGTTGCGTTCGTTGGGTCAAGTATATTCGCTCTTCCCGCAACAAGTGAAAACTCAATGCAATTCGTTAATAACGGTTGAACACAAAGGATTGTCTGCTACCTTTATACGATTTTTTGTAACCGGATTTTGGTGAACTGTATAACAGCAAAAACGTAATTTTTCCAAGCAGAACTTCTTTTATGCTTGTTTCACGTATGCAATCAAAAAATGATTCGCGAATCAAAGGAAAATTATATCATTGAAAACATATACGGAAGCATCCAACATAATAATAAAAAATAACAAACTATGATTAATAATGCAAAATAATTACGCTCAAAGATTGGCTTGATTCGCGAATCATTTTTTGATCGCATACGTGAACCAAGCATTAAGCGCACATTTTAAAAATTAGTTTTGTTCGATCAGTAAATATTGATGCGGAAAACTTAGCACTTAAATTTTATTTGGGAGTGCAGCCCTCATGGGCACCATATTCATCTTCCTCGTTTACTCTTCGGCTAACATCTAATGGAATGATGTTTCTTGATGTTAGCTGCACTATGAGCGCACGCTTGTCGCATTGGGATACTTCGTATACAGTGTAATATGGTGTGCTGTCCCCTTGCTTACAATAATCACAATTAGGCGTCTATTGATATGCTGTTGTACAGATGCGTCTAGATACGCTCCATCCATTGATGCTAGGAATGATCTGCCGCGCCCAATAATCGGTGTCTGAGTTGTCCCATCAGGTTCCTCATTGTCGCATTACTTCTTCCTCGGATTCTTCCTTTGCGGTTTCAAGCAGTATCGCTGCTTTTTATTTCGTATCCAGTGTGGAAGAGGAGTATTACGAAAGCAGCTCCTTTTGAGGCCGTTCACTCGTTCCATTCATTCACGATTCTCGCCAACTATAAATCACCTCTACTGAGGCTTATATTCGGTTCAGTAGCTGTTGCTAAGACGATCAATGACAGATTATCTGTGTAACCCACCAGGTTAGCGCTTTCAGGAAATTCGGAGTCCACCATCATTTGGTATATTTCAGAGCGTTGTCACGTCAAGCCTTGAAGCACATCGCTCGTGACCTTCTTCTGACTGATTGTGTACACTGGAGTTTGCTTTGGATTACTTTCCTAAGATACTGGTTCATTAATACCTAAAATATACTATGTATTTGTACAGAGGGCATTGGTTCTATTGGAGCCATTACACCGCGAAAATGGATCTTCGTGTCCCGTTTACAGCCAACCGTTACTGACATTGAATTTAAAAATTTCGTAAAAAATAATCTTCGTATTGTGGATGCAAATTGCACACGTTTTGAAAAGAACGCTGGATATGTTTCATATAAGGTTGGTGTTCCTGTTGAGTGCTTTGAAGCTATAATGAAGGCTGAAGCATGGCCCGAACATCTCCTCATTAAGGAATATAACTTCAATCAGAAGACAAATTTTCGCGGAGTTCGCCAGCAGCCTCGAATGCGTATATAACCTTATCTGATAGTAATGTCGATGTTGATATTAACTCAAATTTCATCTATTTCCAAAACGTTCGTGGCATTGCTTCAAAATCTTCTGAGGTTTATCGTTTTGTTTGTGCAACTACACAGTTAGAAATTTTGCTGCAATTTTTAATGCAACCCTTGCATTAAAGCTTATTCGATGCAATCATGTATTACATTCTAATGTAAAGCTTGCATTAAAAATAATTATGATGCAGTTGCGTCAAAAATTACTGCAGTACTGCATTAAAAGAAAATTTCTATATAATCTGGGGTTAACTAATTTTTAGCGAATTTATAATAATTCGCTAAGTCATTGTGTATACTGGTAATATAACCTTAAAACGTTTTTCATATATTTGCTGTGTAAGGACGCCAATTGATTAACGTCAATCGAGTTGGAAGTAAAAAACCGCAATCTGTGGAATTTGCCTTACACTTTTAGTTTTAATACAAAATAATATAAGTGTTAAAACAATTTTTTGGGAATTTTTAATGTAGTGTGCATTACTGTTTAAAGTACTGGACTATACAATTTAATGCCACTTACGACAAAAAATGATGCTTCCAAATGGATATTTTGATTATTTTTTAATGCAATGTGCTATAAATTTTAATATAACTTGTATCAATTTTAACAAAATATTCCGTTAAAATTTAATGTAAACTATACAATAAAAATTAATGCAATTAGCATTAAAATCTGATTTAATGCAACGTTTGCATTAGTTTGTAATGCAAGCTTGCTCCGGACCTATATGTAATGCAATTTGCATTACATACGGCATATTTTTTCAACTGTGTAGGTATCCGGTATATGTACTGGTCGAAACTAATTTGAATGCTGATATTTACAATGCGGAGTACTTTCCTGCGGAATACATTGTCTATAGACGGGATCGATCTGAATTAAATAGTTCTAAATCAAAAGGTGGTGGGATACTCATAGCTGTCCACTCTACTATCGTAAGTGATACAGTTGATTGCGACCCAACTATAGAACTATTATGTGTAAAGCTGAACATCTGTAAGAAATCAATAAATGTAATTGGTTTATATATTCCACCGAATTCGGAAACTGAGGTGTATACTAAATATACACAGTGTTTGTTTAAAATTTCATCTTCAACCAACATAGACGACAACGTGCTAATTCTGGGAGACTTTAATTTACCTAATGTCAAATGGGTATATGATGTGGATGTAAATTATATCATACCTTGTAACGTGACATCGACTGTTGAAACTTCATGTATTGACTCCATCTTATCTTATGGTTTTATCCAGATTAATGATGTTCCTAACTACATTGGTAGGTTTTTCGATTTATTCTTTACAAATTCGATTAATTTATATACGGTAATCGAAGCACCCGTTCCATATATTGTTAATGACATTAACCATAAGTCGATGGAGGTCAATCTGAACCAATCAGAACTTTTATTGTCTAACTCAATTAAGAATAATTTTATATCTAAATTTTATGATTTTAAACGTGCAGATTTTGATAGCCTGATTTCATTTTTCTCATCAATTGACTGGAATGCGCGCTTCTCATTTAATGACTTAGATCATGATGTGCAACTATTTTATAATATTTTATTTAGTGGTATCGACAGATTCGTTCCAATTTCTGTTTTTAAGAATAATCGAAATAATCCTCCGTGGTTTAATAAATGCTTGATTAATTTAGGTAATCGCAAGAAGAAATTATATCGGAAATGGAAAAGATCCAACAATGCTTCTGTTAAATTGGCCTTCTCTTCTGTATCTAATGAATTTGATTCCATGCATAAAATAGCTTATAGAAACTATATCAACAAGGTTCAAAATGATTTGATATTAAATCCGAAATCGTTTTGGAATTTCGTTCAGTCTAGAAGGAAAACATGCGGTTTTCCGTCGACAATGTCTTACAATAATGTTTCGGGCAATAACTCTATAGACGTAGCCAACTTATTTGGTTCTTTCTTCCAAAATACTTATAGACTAGATAATGTTAATAAGGGAACACTTGCGGATACAACATATAATAGTACAAACACCACCTTGCATATACCTCGTATCACCCCGGAGGATATTATCAAATCACTCACTCAGTTTAAAGATGGCTGTGGCCCAGATGGTGTTCCTTCAAGTTTCCTAAAAAAACTTGGATATGAGCTAGCATTTCCTCTATCAATATTATTCAATGGATCATTCTCGTCGGGAATTTTTCCAGTTGCTTGGAAATCCTCACATATTATTCCAATCTTCAAATCCGGTAATAGGAATGATGTCTCTAATTATAGGGGCATTTCTATACTATCATCAATCCCTAAATTATTCGAATCAATTGTTTGTGACCACATGTATTTCGGTCTGAAGTCATTTATAGTTGACGAACAACATGGGTTTTTCCGTGGAAGATCTACCATGTCGAATTTAATGGAATTTTCAAAACGTGCCTTGGAGGTGATTGAGGCTAAGGCGCAACTTGACGTCATTTATACTGACTTTAGTAAGGCGTTTGACTCAATCAACCATGTTATTGTATTGGAAAAATTAAAATCTTTTGGCATTTCTAATAATTTGTTAAAATGGATTGAATCATACCTTACTGAACGCATACAGTTTGTAAAAATCAATGACAGATTTTCTAATCCGATAAAAGTGCATTTGGGAGTTCCACAGGGTTCCCATCTTGGACCCCTTATCTTCATTTTATTCTTTTTATTCTTGAACGATATCACCAAATGTGTCAAATTCGCTCGTTGTCTAATTTATGCTGATGATCTAAAAATATTTTCCCCTATAAATAATACGCAAGACTCATTTAATCTGCAGAAGGACATTGATGCAATTAGCCATTGGTGTGAAAATAATTTATTATTTTTGAATACCAAGAAATGTAAAATTATGTCATTTACCCGCTCATCGTCATATGTAATACATGATTATTGTATTAATAATGATAAGTTATCAAGAATAACTGAAGTAAGAGATCTTGGGGTTATGTTTACACAAACCTTATCAGTGAATCGGCATATTGATTTGATAATTGCAAAGGCTTGTTCTATGTTAGGATTTCTTAAACGAATTATGAAAGAGTTTAATAACCCGAAAGCTTTGATCTCGCTATATCAATCTCTTGTCCGTTCACAACTTGAATATGCGTCATGTGTTTGGTGTCCAAGTTACAGTAATCATGTCAAGAGAATTGAGGCGGTTCAGAAATCATTCTTAATTTTCTATGCCTGGAAAACTATTGGGTTTGATAATCGTAGAATGTGGTGGGAGAATGTTTTAGGCCTCCCTCCATATACCGAGCAATGTAAATCTCTAAAACTCGAGCCACTTGATATTCGTCGGCAGCATGCTGGGGCTATTTTCATTTCCAATTTACTAAATGGCGAAATAGTCAGCTCGTATTTATTATTTAACCTTAACTTGTATGCCCCTGTGAGGAATCTACGTACTCGAATCCTTCTGAAATTAGATTTTCATAAAACTAATTATGGATGTGACGAACCTTTGAATTTAATGTCGAAGTTTTATAATCAATTAAGTATGTTTTGTGATTTTAATATGACGAAATCTGGAATCAGACTATCTTTAAAGGAAAACTATTTTAAATAATTTATTATAATAACTAGAATTATGTATTTCATTTGTTATATTTTTTTATTGCTAAAATTGTACTGTAATTTATATTACGAATTAATTCACTAAAATAAAAATAAAAAATAAAATAAAATAAAATAAAATTGGGTGATTACTACTAGGATGTACCGCGTATGTCGAGATCTTTCAGCTCTTGAGTCGATAATCCTCATGGCTTCCGTGCTTGCATCTATCGTGGAAAGCTCTTTTCAGAATCCAAACTAATTTACAGTGAGTCCATCTGCTAGTTCAATCTTCACGCCAATATCCCTAGCAGTAGATGTTTAAAAAGATTTTCAATGGAGTTCAACAGGCAAATTGATCTATGCGATGTAGACATTCCATCGGGTTTCCTTTTTCCTTCTTAAGTAAGACCAGTTGGGTGTATTTCTGAAGCAATTCTGACTGCCTCTGGTGAGATTCCATCTGATCCGACACTCTATGTTGTTAATTATTCGTTCATGTGTCGGGAACGCAGTGAACGAACAGTTCGACCGAGTTTCTCCATTATGTCTTGTCTCCATTATCCTTGAGTCGCCTTCGATAATATTGCAAAGAGCCTTCCAGCATTACTTGTTTGATCCCATTATCGCTGTCCTTAATTTGTTTTTAGCTCCCGTATCAAGAAAGTAATCGCTAGGGCTCAAGTCCACTTATTCACGCCCTGTAAAGCTTTACAACAATTTATGATGTCAAGCGATATTTGGCCCATATGTTCTTGTATTTAAATAGATGATTCCAGGTGACGTGGTATCGTAGAATCTTTCCTATGTTCTGTTTTCCATACTCTCTACCTACTATTGTTACCGGCACTCCTATTGCGCTTCCTAAGGTGATCAGTCTGTATTAAATTCGAATATCATATAAAGGAAGTCGCCGAGACTTTTCTCATTCATAATTTTGAAGCTGCGAAGCCCAATTACGATTCTCGTAGAAAATTACAGATGTTGACAAATATCCTCAACATCAACAATATAACCAAATAAAATGCCAAGTTATGGGCTGCATTAGTTTACTAGTTCCTACAAAGTTGGTTCCATTTTCGCTGTATATATGGGCTACGTTGCCTCTCCGTGCACTGAATCGCCTAAATCGCCCTTACGAATTCTTCCGTTGGTAAATCCGATGTTACTTCGATGTGGGTCGATAATGGGTCCTGCATAGGGAGGGACGGGTAGTTTGGATTTCACTCGAGCCACTTTAGTTTTTTTCGTTAGTAATCGGCTGGTTATTTGGTCGGTTCGGATGCATCACAAAATCCATGTAGCTCAACAATGGAGTTATTTGTGGCATAATTAAGGTATCGCATAATTAAGGTTTGTGGCACAATTAAAGTAGGTGATCCCATTTCTTATAGAGAGATCGGGTGGAAGTAGGTCACCCCAATCCAAGTCCAAACTCCACATTGTCTGATACATTAGTTTGCAATTGATGGTTAGTGGTGACACCCATCCCAGGGAATTGACAATTTTTGACATTTCCGACAAATATTTCCGCTTAGTGAGTTTGCTGTTATTATGTTGTAACTGGACGTGGAAGATGCAGTGATCTCGCCTTGGATTATGGCGAATTCCTAATGTTTTAGTCGCCTGTTCTTACAAATCGTATTTTTACTATACTAATAAATCAAAAAAACATAATTTTACGCACATACATAAAAAAGAAATGCGCAAAGAAATCAACCGTGGACGTCGATTGATTTTTTGAAATCATAGAATCACGACGAAAGAATTAAAGTGTGGCGAGGCTCATTGAGTGTTTTTCCCTTGAAATTTTAACACGGCATATTTTATGAAAATAAAAATTAACATACAAAAATATATCCAACAAATTTAATTTTTTTGCTGTCAGATCCATTTATAGTTGTCTATACATATGTAAAGAATTTCTGTGTTACGATTGTAAAATAGAAATACTTGAGTAGACGTTCATTTGCTGAAGTCACGCAATAGGAAACACAAATAGTTAACACGGTTATAGAAAAACCATATATGAAGAAACATATGAAATCTTCAAGCAAACGCGGGAAAATCGCGAATTCAAAAAATTCGCCGCTAAAACACTCACGAAAATATGATTTTGTAAAAATTTGTTTATTGTCATCCACGATGTTCCTGATTTATTCATAATTTTTTCATGTTGGTGTAAACGGAATTATTCTCTAAATAACTCAATCCCGGTAGATCAGATCAATTTAAGTGTTTTGTTGTCACTATGATGGTAGTAGGGTAATTTTGTGGCATTTTTCAAGAAATCTGCACATATATGTATATTCCATGATAAACTAACGACATTGGGACCTGTATTTCATGAAAAATTTTAAATTCTCCCAATTCAAAATATATTGCACAAACCATTCTTTAGAAATAAGTGATGCCGACATAAAAGACGCTCGAACGTTTTTCTACTTTACCGAATTTCTGGGACTTGTACGTAAAGAGTGTGGATACCTATTCATTATCATTGTTGTTGAAGTATTTGATTGTGAGAACGATACCAGGCCGAGCCTATATCCCATTTCCACTGCGTCTTTCGTATTCTGTATTGTTGATCCAAGTTCGGTATGTTTGGTCAGGTTGGAACCTGTTGCCGCCCCTGCTGCTTCTTTTAAATCGTTTTAATCGTATGTTTAATTGGACACATACATTTTCATCTATGCACAGGCTTTTCACTCACTAATATACAAAAATCTCGTGCTTTGTTTTTCCTTTTCTCGAAATTTTCTTTGAATATTTTGTTATTAGCTCTAAAACTTGGAGAAGTTATTCAAGCTCGATCGGAATAGACTCAATTTTTTTTGCAGTAATAAAGTGAAATCAGTAGTCTTGTGCCTTCTTTATTTATAGGTACTACAGAAAAAATTTAAATAAAAACACGTTACCAGCTATTACCGCATTTGCAACTGCTTGTATCAGATACACCAAATCAATACTTGTAGACTGCTAATTTTCCATGCCCCGATAGCTTTTGCATAAACAGAGTGTTGAGAGTGTCCTATACGCTTTAGTTATACCTAGGAAGATAACCCTGTGTGCGCTCATTAGTGTTCTGAAATGATGGCGGTTTATTATATTTGGCTCCAGCGCAAATATTTTCAACACAATGAAAACTTTTGACTATCGCAGTTCATTCTTCTCAACTCTTTTATTATAGTAGGCTACCACAGTTTATCAAAAGCCGGGCATATTCCTAAGACGTACTCTTGGTTGTGACTCCTTTACTTGGTTAACGATTTTCGTCATCGCGTATTCTGTGGACCTATTTTCTCTGAGCCCGAACTGCTTATCGTTGTATCTTCCGCTATACCTTGAAAAATGAACAATCAATCTGCTGGTAATCAATTTCTCGAGTAATTCACCTAAAACCGGCAGCAGCATGATTGGCTTGTGTGCTTTGGGTTCAGTGTTGTTGCTGTGATTGCCCTTTTTGGTGATAATTTTTTGCCGTTTTTCGTCCAATGAGATTGGCCAAGATCGTCCTCGACGTTGGCTAGACCTGGTTCTTTACCTCTCTTTCTGATATGGCGTGACTGCCACCGTCTATACCAATGCACTAAGTACATCAATATTTTTGCGGCCACTACGTTTGACCACCAAGGCTTTTTAGATGTTCTAGCACGTTTCCGATACAAACATTAGTCTCAGAGACTAGTTATTGTTTTGGCCATAACCGGCTATATTCAGTTTATTCCATCATAAGATGATACGTTTAATTGGTTGGCTATTCCGGCTATTTTTTACCATTCCCAACAGACTGGATAATTTATCCTATTTTTGATCTAACTTAAACGCATACACAATATTTTGAGCGCCACTAGATGACCATCCCTGCTTGTGTATTGTCATTGTCTCTGGTGATAATACGTAGGGTTATTGCTTACAAAGGAGGTGAATGTTATGAACATTTTCTGATCTCATATCCAACCACTTTTGCAAAACTGTCTTTTTTATGTCATTAACTTCAATGCCATTTTATATGCGGCACAAACTTTACTCCGCGATGAGTGGTCAAATGTTTTTTTTTTCAGAATTTTTGCAGCAGACATACAGTGCATGACTAAGAAGACTCCATCTTCTTTGAACATATTTTTGGTGATGTTCAAAATTAGAGCAGTCCTAATAAAGTTTTGCATCAACCAATATATATTCTGCAGTTTTTTTCGCGAAGATATTTCGCGTGGCCGGTGTGAATTCAATGAACTAATTGACCATTTTTAGACTCGGTTTTGAAACTGTGTTTCAATTCGTAATTTTTTACTCAGTATTCAGATCACACTCTTTTTTCACGGATTTCGATGACCTTCTTTACTAAAATATTGCTTTCTGCTGGGATTATTATTTCACGGAACTTACTCCTCATTTCGCTACTAATATAGCAAAAATAGACTCTTTGCCAGCTACTTGTTTTACAAAGACAATGCGCGATTTTCTTGCGATCCCTCCCCCGTCTTCCTCCCACCCCCAATTTAATTTTTTTCAGCTATATGCTTCTATTGCTGTTCGTAGGCAGATGGGAGGGGTATAATTTGGAAAGTTTTGGATGGAGAAACCATCTGTTGGTCCTTTTTCATTGGGCATTGTTTTTCTTTGAAAACGAACAGGAAAATGCCCTTACAATGAATAGGGAACGTTATAGCAACATGTTAAGTGATTTTTCGTGGCCCAAATAGAATGAATTGCGTGTCAACGATCTTTGGTTTCAACAAAACGGAGCGACATGCCACGCAAGTCGTGCAACAATTTATTTATTGCCAACAAAATTAGCTGATCGCATAATTTCAATAAATTGTAAAGTTCCTTGGCCACCAAGAAGCCCGGATTTGACACCACAATTGATTATTTTTTGTGGGGTTATTTGAAAAAGCCATTGAAAATGTTGATGCTCGGATGCAGGTCTGTAGACGTAGCTGTAGTGGGCATATGAACGATATTGTTTTTCATACATAACTAGCATATAACCACCTTTACTATACCAAAATGTGAGTTTTAAAGGGTGTTTTTTAGAGGTTCACATCTTTAAGTCGGCAACACTATTTTGTTTGACAACTGATTTGACAGCTGACATTTGCAACGTTTGCAAATTGTTGAAATTTTTTATCAAAAATTTTTATCATTGATGTTGATTTACCAAACAACATTTTGTTCAGCAATGAAGCTCACTTTGATTGAATATGGGTACTTTAATAAACAGAATTATCGGATTTGGAGTGAAGATAATCCACAAGCCTTTGTCGAAATACTATTACATTAACAGAAAATCACTTTTTCGTGCGTATTATGAGCTGGCGGAATCATTGGTCCTTTTGTCTTCAAAAACGATGATGGGCGGAATGTTACAGTCAACGGTGAACGCGATATAGAGACATAATTTCTAACTTTTTGTACCCCAATTGGAAATCTTGCTGGTATGTGGTTTCAACAGGACGGTGCCACAAGCCCCACAGCGCGGTATACAATTAATTTATTCAAAGAAGCATTTGATGAAAGACTAATTTCACGTAATGGTCCTGTTAATTGGTCACCGAGGTCATGTGATGTAACTCCATTATATTATGTTCTTTGGGGATATGTTATGTCACTTATCTACGCCGATAAACCAGAGGCGATTGAACACTTGGAATGCACAACATTCGGCGACTTACTAGCGAGATGCGGCTGCAATGCAAAAAGTGTGTGAAAATTAAACATCCAGATTGCGCCATCTAAATTGTGAACCTCTAAGAAAACACCGTTTATTTACAAATAAAAAAGGACTAACAGATGGCCCACCCTGTACTCATCTCTTTTGAAAAACGTCACTAAGTTGGCCGAAGCAGCTCAGTACTTAAAATTACCGCTATGACGCTGAAGTCCGATACATTAGTTTGATTTCGATATAATCCCGTGCCATATCGAATAAACGGTCTTGGCCCACTTAAAAATTGGATTAAAATTAATTTCGCAATTGAATCTTTGCAATTATGGTTCTACGTACAATTTATAATTACAACAACACCAATGTACAGCTTCTAATCGCGCACATATACTTCAAATTATCCTCATTTAATATTTCTTTATTTGCGTGTACGTTTTTCGTCTGAAAGTCACCTTTAACCAATAATGATATATGGTAGTTAGATACTCGTATCTATAGATTATTGATTGAATAAAATTATGTATGTATATCCAACAAAAATATACATTATCCGATCATCTAATACCTACTTGTAATTATTCATCATCATCGCGCAGTTCAGTTTACATCAAGTGATGCGTTTTCTTATTTTCCCATGGCAGTTGGTTTATTCTTTATTTGATGCCTAACCTTTAAATGAGAATTCATGAACCTGAATGTTTGATGTTCGCCACCGTATTATTTTTAAATGTGCTGCTATATCGTAAGACGCACAGGGTACAGTTAAATTATGCTGGTATTCACATATTTGGAGTAAGATGCTATCTTTATACTTGTACGAGTATGCAGTAAATTTACTATATGGTTGAGAGCGTGCTCAATAATTACTCGAAATTTGTTTCATATAAATTAAAGTATTTAGTGACTTCCTAATTTATGATTTACCGTTTCCAACCTAAAAACTATTTCGACTTGCCACACTTTCAAATTCTGTATGTTTGAATAATTCTTTTTTTGTAATTTAAAAGGAAATACCGAAACGCATTAAGAAAGGATTAATTTTATAATTAAGATAAAAAAAATGTAATATTTTAATTAAAGTTCTTTGTGTATCGTTGTCGGAATGAAGTGCCGTCGATTAATTCATTGTAATTATATATATATACTTAATATTCTAATCAGTTCCTATATATGTAAGAAAGGTGTACACCAAAATGAATAAGAAAACTTACATTACCCACGTATCCACGTGACAAAAACAACAACAACCAAACAATTCACCTGTAAATTGTCAGCAACATACTTATAATATGTAAGATGTTTTTATTTTATTTAATACGTTTTGTTGTTGGGGCTGTAAAAGATATATGTACATATTTCCGATCCGCGACGCCTTTTTTATTTATTTATTTATTTTTTATTATTTTATTTAATTCCTTTATTAAAAATAAAATCCCGTCACGCAACAATAATAATAATAAATGTTTTTAAATTGTTTGTTTAAAATATAAAAAGTTTTTTTTTTTTTTTTCGATTTCTTTTGCTCAATGATGATGGTTGGTGATGGTGGTGCGCTGTGCTATGGTTGTTGGTGTGCAGATTTCTTAAACGTACAAAACGTTAAAAATAAAATATTAAAAATTGGATTGATAAAATTGCTTTTATTTGCTAATTAATCAGATGATGGTTGATTGTCTTGAAATTTGTAAGTTTTACAATTTACTCTTTTCGTTTTTATTTTTTACGAGTTTTAGTTCTTGCATTGAAATACATTTATATAAGTTATAAGTATGATGGACATAATGGATAGAGAGGTTTTAAAATAAAAAACAAATTTATATTCTCGGTATGGAATTTTATTTTGAACATGAAACGGAAAAACAATCGGTTCGTTTTAAAAATTAATTTATTACAATTTGAGTGGTTCTTGTAATTTGATGCTATTTAGATATTTCTGGAAGGAATAATCATGAATTCAAATTGCATAGACATATTTTTTACAAGCTTGTAAATTACTCGCTTTTAGCCCGAGTGATGAGTACAAAGCATTTTCGTTAAGGTTTTTCGGTGTGCGTGTGTGAATGTGATAATTTTTTTTTAGATAAGCCGTCCGTATCCTTAATTCAGCCAGATTTGCAAAAATTTGGCCAACTTTGAAATGATTTTTTTTGAAGTTGCTCTTCCATTCTGAACAATTCGGTATTTCTTATGATGACTTAAAACTCTATGAAAACAATGATTTGTGATTCAATTTTTTCTACCATATTTATTATTTTTATTTGCTATTGCGCGACCTGAAGTACCGTCGATTTAAAGGACCCTCGATAATAAAATTTTAAGCAGTATTCTAAAAATATTATTGATGTATAGGATTTCAATTTCAAATTAAACCATTTAAAGTTCATTGGCAACCTTTTCCAAAACAAATAAAACATTTTCAAATTTATACTAAACTTTTTCTATTTCAAAATAAACTTTTTATATAGGAAATTCAACTTTTTCAAATTCAAATTAAACTTTTTCAAAAACTAATTAAACAATTAAAGGTTTTGCCGTATTAGCTTTAATATTCTAATGAAGAGGCTGCCTGTCAACTGCTTGTGGTAGCTTTATCAGCATGTTTGAGACGTATTTATTGCAGTCGTTTTGAGTTACTGTTCCCAACGCCTCAGTTATCACATTTATCATATCTGAATGCCCGTTGTTTCCACTTAGAATTCTTCTGTTAGCCAATTTCACCTACAGGGATTGTGTATGATATAGGGAATAAATATACATACAAGCTACTTATGTAACTAATAATTACATTTATGCAATGGAGTTATAGGTATATTATTAAACACTTACTTTCGAGAAAACTTGTTCAATGGGATGGGATTTATCATATTAGGTGAACAACATATTAGGTGAATAAAGTAAAAGAAAAATAAGATTAGCAGAACTTGAATTGACGAGCTCTCGCACTTCCGAGGTTTTAGGGATCGATGCTTTGTCCATACCGAGCCATACATTTCTCATAGTTTGAGAATGTATTATTTCGATTAATTCTCGTAAAAATGAGCAAAATTTTGTGCAATTGCAATTTGAGTTTGCAAGTATATTATGGTGTATAACGCCTCCAACTCAAATAGCGGCAATCAATGTAATGTTTCTTCCGCGAACTGTGGGTACCACAACAAGAATAATTTGTGAATTATAATTGTATGTGATAATTTGTAAATTATAATTTTAAAAGAATCTGGATTACAATTACATATGTAACAATATTTTTTTGATTTAGGTAATCAAGCCTCTAAAACCAAAGGAACGCTTTAAAATTTTGGCAAAAAATACTTAACAAGATTGTAGAACCACAACAAAATCAAACATAGTTCACATTTTAAATTCTATCAATTTTTATCCTTGCTTTTTATCTTACTTTTTTTAACAAGATAATCAAAGAACCAACTGAATATATTAAGCCAAGGGTTGCTAAATCTATTGAAATAGTTGCTCTTGGGGACAAAACAAATTTTATGTTGCTAAACTTAAATGAAAAGTGCTAAATTTACTCAGGTTACAAATTCAAACGCAATTTCAAATGCAAACTGGAAAAACTTTTATTGCTTCAAAATCTGTGAAATGAAAGTCCTATATTCTCGAAATGGTTCACCCTTTACACCACCGAGAATTTTTTTTTGACAGACAGCCTCTCGTCATTAAAATATTAAAACTAATACGGCAAAACCGAACTTTTTTTAATTGTTTAATTTATTTTTGAAAAAGTTTATTTTGAAATAGAAAAAGTTTAGTATAAATTTGAAAATGTTTTAATTGGTTTGGAAAAGGTTTACTTTGTTTCGGAAAAAGTTGCCAGTGAACTTTAAATGGTTTAATTTGAAATTGAAATCATATATATGTCACGTTTACACATTTTAGAATCAGTTGTAAAGAGGTACCATTTCCCGACCCTTCCTACATTTTAGACTCCTCTGTAATCTCATCTATTATCAGGCGGCTAGGCGAAACGGGAAGCGGAGTTCCTTTCCGCGTACCCGTGAAAGTTAATTGCGGCTATCATTCCGCTTAGCTACGATACTAGCTCTTTGGGACTTCCATTTCAAAAATTAGGTTCCAGTTAAACGAATTTCATACTTTAGCGGTAACTTACATATTATATAATTCCAATTCATAATCAATCTCCTCCAATTTTACAAAAAAATTACATTTTACAACATTTACAGCGATGAATTGAACCGTTTGAAAATTGCGTTTCGGTTACGATTAACTTTTTATCTATAATTATAATCATTATCGTTTGGTTTTCAATTAAATAAAAATATCGGTTAATATCGATTTTCGGTTCAGTTCTGGTTTGCTTTTCTGCATGCGAATAAGTTCAAACTATACCATTGCATTAAGCAAAGAAAAGAAAATGGCAAATCCAAAATTGTGAAAGCAAATTTTTACAACAGACCCCAAGACGGGGAGCAAAATTCAATACGTTTTGGAATGTGGGAGATATTAATACGAAGCGGTCATCCTTCTTACATGATCACATCGAAAGAGAAGAACAAAACTACTCAGAATCGAAAAACGTGCATAATTGTTCAACAACGGTTTCACATATACAAAAGTATGTATAACAAGTAATTTTTTAATGCTTGTAATGACTAAGGATTTCTTACGCCAATTTTAATTGGACCTCCCGAGTTTATAACTACCTATACGTTATTATGCTGGTTATATGACATTTACCGCTCACACCTACCTAGTTTACTAAACCTTTATCTAAAATAAAATTCATAAATTCCGCCGCACAACGCATTATAGAAATTAGTTTTGGTGCTTACCCTCGTCAATGATCGATCGTTGTAGTGGAAACGATAACGTATTGTTTATGTTGACAGTTGATCATATGGATTTGATTATGGTAGTGTCGGTGATCAAACTTGATTTCGCAAAATTTAGGCGGGATAAAAAGCTATATAAACAAAAATAACCTTCATCCTTCCCTCAAAATAAATAACACTCAACTTCCTCGGGTCTAAAATGACCCATTGTCACTTTAAACCCTATTTCGAAATTAAACATGGTTTTATCTTTATTTTAGGATATATTTATTAATTTAAAAGAACAGAAATATATTTATATGATTTCATTTAATAATTTTTAAAATTTGTCAAAGACTGTTTATTTCAAACATTGCTGACAAATGGCATTAGCATGAGATTAAAGTATAAATTGTTGACATATCTATTTTAATGTATCCCGAGCGGCCTCTTTTTTGATTAGCGGTCGCCTCTGTTGATGTGCTTGCCGTCGAATAATCTGTGGATTCTGATAAATTGGTTAATATGTGCCGAGAACCAAGTGCTCTTGGCATGTGAACTCGTCTTGCTATATGAGGTTTCACCAAACTATCTCCTATAGACTCGATAAAAAGTCGGCTTCTATCATTTTTTTTATATTCTATGATGGGCAGACATTTGTAAATAGAACGAACGCATTGATTATGGATATGTCGATTATGTTTGCGAATACATCTAGCCATCTATTGGTTTTTCGTTTGCTTATGTAAGCTGCAATTTTTTTGTCAACTGTGTCTACTTTTCCTTTTTTTTATTATAATCCAATATTATGAAAGGTTTTTTTCGGTTTCATTTGCCACTTCCTTGCTTTTGTGGAATGTGCTCTGCAGTATAACACACTTATTTTTTTGGAACATACGAAACCAATGTTGTGTCCTAAAAAAAGCAAACGTTGAAGAGTAAACCGGTCTTTCTTTTACATCTATAGGAGTATTGGAGGAATTGATGTTTTATTCTTGCGAATGGTACCGATCATTATCATATTTCTTTTTAACAGCATCTGTACTAGTTGATAAGACGTGAAAAAGTTATCAAACGTCACATTTCTTCCTTTTAGTTCTCTTGAGGATAAATCTAGAACTACACGTAATCCCTGTTTTTTTACAGCGCTGCACCATGTTCCTTCCCTGTGTAAATTTGGATGTTCCACACATACGTACTTTTACTGTCACATAACACCCAACATTTAGGCCGTATTTAGCAAGCTTGTTTGGCAGATATTGCCATACAGGGCATCTTCCCCGAAACGCAATAAGTTGTACATCAATCGTTACATTTTAGCCAGGGTTGTACAGGATTGGTAATATTTCGACCCACTTATCCCATGCATTTCTGATTGGTGCCAGTTTATCTCGACATCTGCGAGCAGCCCGTATGCTTCGGTCGTCGAATCGTATAACTGGAGAAATTAACGATAATCTTTTTAAAGACATTATTGCCCGAAAAATATGTCGACCATTTAAATTAGTAACTGCTTCGTTATTAGATTTGTAGACTCCTGCCAGTATAAGAAGCCCAATATATGCATCCAACTCAATTTCATCCAAATCTTTCCACTCTTCCTTATATACTCGTTATTTTTTGCCATTAGGTAATTGGAAAGATGATAATTCATCCAATATGCGAGCTTTGGCGAATCTTGTAATTCCTGGCGTTAGTTATAATACAGTCAATGATGATGCTCTTCCACTCTGAAGAAACGGTTCTGAAGACCATTCGATAAGGAAATAAAATTACTAAATTTGTTTATTTATATACTTATATGTACATTTTCTGTTTTATAAAATATATAAACAGAATATTTCGTGCATAAGATGCGTAAAATAACAAATTTAGCACTAAAATAAACTATGGGTCATTTAAGACCCAAGGACAATGAGTGTTCGGGGTCGCGGCCTAACGGTTAATTATATTTTTTCGAATTTTCCTTTTTTAGGATTCATAGGGCATATCACACAAAGTCGAAAAGCCACACATCTGTATTGTTTATACTTTCCAAGTATAAACGAAAAAGACCCGAGGGAAGGATAAAGGCTAAAATGTGAGCCCGGAAGTCAGTTGGTTTCGGTTTAGTCTCGAAAAATTAAAAAAGTCACCAAAAATATTTTGGTTTGAAATTAAAAAGTTGAAATAATACTATATAATAATATTAATAATATGTGTCTTAATTCTAAGTGCATGTGTAAATTCATGATTGCTGTGATAATGTGTACCGAAGAAAAAAAAACGGTACTGTGTATATAAACTGTGTATCTGTACAGATTTTTGTGATCTTAATATAATAAATTATGCCCAAATAAAGATTTTTCTTGGTCAGTTTTTATGTATTCTAATTTTAAATATTAAATGCTAATCTGTACCTTAAACTTATATATAAAAATTTAAAGTTGTGTACAAAAGAAACTTTATTTATTAGAATATAAGTGCATAATGAATGTTTATTATGTTTATTTGTGGACACCGATAATAAAACCAACAAATACAAATATAAACAACAATTTTGTGTAATAAATATCTATATAAAATCCATCAGTTCAGTATTAAATCAAAACACGATATATACGAGTACGTAGCTCTGAAACAATTATTAATTCGAAGAAGCTACTTTGCGACTCCTGATTACTACAATAATTAGTGGTGGAAAATCTCAATCCGTGTACAACGGGGAATTAAAATTCGTGCTACTTCGGTGTGATTCTGAAAAGTGATTGATATTGCTGGAAAAGGCGTCATACTTCAAAATCTCGGTGCATATATCAATATAATGTCCATGTGCCGCTAAATTATATACATTAAACCAATATATGGATTGTACGAATAAGTTAAATGTTACAAGGAGGTGTACGCATATGGTTCTGGACTTATACCGTAAGCAAAATCGGCGTTAAATTTTGGGTTCAACGGAGCATGGCAACAAACCACATCCGTAACAATTCGAGGTGAAGAAGTGAGAACAATCAAGGTCGCGGGATCGATCAACTGTGACGTAGTCATTTTCATTATATTTTTATTTAACTATATTTAACTAACCACTTGATAAACATTCTTTAATTATTTATACTAACCCTTTTAATTAAGTTTATATATATATAGTACATATTTAAATAATTCATTTTTGTATAACCATCGGTGAACTATCGTTTCAACTTCGCGAGGTTTTTTTTTTATTCGATATTTGTTGTTTCTATCATATGACGTTTACATTTATTTTCTGTCCGTTATAACACATAAAATGACCCGTGAAGAATAATAATGTAATATGTCATGGGGAACGAAATAGTCAGGTGCCGCTACAGGCATGCTTCTGTGTACCATTGTTCAACGGTTGTTGTATCTCCTTACCCTACAGTGATTTAGAGTATATGAACGCGAATTCAGAATTGTTTGTTAACGATGACTGTTCAGCATATGTGTTGTAGTAATTAACCCACCCTCAGACTGACGGCTACCCGATACAATCGCGTTCAACTTATAGCTGAGCATAACGAGATAAGTCATACGTTACATGCTTTACACCCCGATTACGCTAGTCGTGTCGTTTGTCGTTTCAAGTGACTCTTTTAATATGAAACCATAGTCGCCTGCTTTACCAACATATCTAATATGTTTATTATCGTAGCCACTTCAAAAGACAATCGGCGTATTTTATGTTTTTTCTAAGCTCCTCCAAATTTCACACGACTCGAAATGACAGTTAATTGTTTAATTGTTTTTTTCGTCTCAAGCCACTTATTGTCATAGCAACTGGCTAATTTTTCATACAAATAGCAAATTTTTAGTGTCACTTGAAACAACAATCGACTCGACTAGCGTAATCGGGGTGTTAATTGTTTCTAATAGAATGATACGGAAACCTGTTTGAAGATTGAAGGATGGCTCCATAAAGTTGATAAACGACCTAAACATTATAAAAACATTAATCAATCCATAAAGGATAATATTACGATCCAACTATTTACGATTTTTGTTCGTATCTGAAATCGAGACAAAAACGACGTGCAGTCATCGGCAAACGGCTACTATTTTAAAGTAAACAAACTGATGGTTCGGTAATTCGGTTAGGTAACTATCAGTGCTTCCACTTCCCTAGATAAAATGTGTAGCAGATTTAGCGGAAAAAGTGTAGAAAACGCTCATTTTTCGTAGTAAATCTTGCGATGAGTAAAACAAGTTTTATTTTTAAGTTTTTATTGAGAAAACTATCAAAATTACATTTTTGAGTTAAGAAAAAATTAAATACCTATAATGTTTATCAAGATTTTTGTACAACATAAACAATTCAACAAAAGTACAAAAAAAATATTTTCTTAATTTACAATTTATTTTCTCAAATTTCTCAGAGTTCCATTTGGTATTTTCCGTTGACAAACTTAAATTTTTCAGAAAATTTTAACAGACTGGACTCGTCACACATTTCTCAACAGACTATTTGGTTTTATTAATTCTTTTGCAAACATGAGGTTTTCTACAGTTTTTGTGTTTAAACTGTTACGTGTGTTAGTTTTTATTAAATTTAATTTTGAAAATTTTCTTTCCGCAGCAGCAGTACTGTGCGGCAAAGAACATAATATTAACATATAATTTGAAAGCTCCTCAAAAACTGGTATTTCAAAGGCATCTTTTTATAGTTTTAATTCTGTCCAAAATTTTGTAACGTCGCCAAAAAATTTTGAGGCAATTTCCACGTTACCTATTAGCATACGAAACTGATTATTTAGCTTTTCTATTTCCCCTTTATAAAATGGGAATTCATTTATCAATGGCAATATAGAAGAAAGGCTTCCCGTTACAATTTCATTTACGTTTATATATTTACGGAGCATTAATTTTGTATCGTTAAAATCAAACCTGCATTTAATTTGATCACAAAGCTCAATGTAATACGAAACTAGTCTATTTTTAAGAGGTCTAATTTGTTCTTCCTCTAAACTTTCTGATAACAGAAAATTTTCAAATTTAATGCCAAAGTGCATTGATGTTAGCGTTAGGTACAAATTAGAGTTTTTTGTATCGAGATTAAAGTTCAAATGTTCTGGTTTTATAAAATTTGTATGCAATTAAAGTAGTATGCAATTAAATGTAAAGAACGTGAATTTGCGTTGTCTCGGATTGGAAAAGTGTGTTTAAGTCATTTATTAATTTAAGAACATAAGACATGAATAAAAGATAACATTTATTCACAGGGTCCATCAAGAAATCGTTAATTTCGCCTGCGTTTGAACTATGAAGCTCTTCGTAGTTATACAGGCTAAAATAATATTTTAGAGGATCCATCTGTTCTAAAATTCGGTTGACTACACTTTCAAATGAAAGCCATCGAGTGATTTTCGATGATTTTTGATATTAAAATAATCCTGAAATTCCCGAAATGCTCCTATGCGTTTTGCACTGTGGGCGAAGTGGTTGAAAATATTTTTAATATTTTTTTCAATTTGATTTGGAAATTTTTTGTAAGCCGCTGATGCACATAAATGCAATGAATGAAATGTGCAACGTAAAAAAAATAAATATTTGTTTATTTCAAAAATTTTGAAACTACTCCATTTAAATGGCCCGTCATAACGGTCGCATTGTCAACAGCTAAACCAATCACATTTTCAATCGGTATATTGGAATTCAAGAAAATTTGTTCGGATACATTGAAAATTTCTCGCACCGTCGAAACCGTTAATTCCACTAAGCCCAAAAAGCAGTCTAAAACTTTATTTTTATCTGTGTCAAAATACTGATCAACGATTACCAAACATTTCGCCGTAGACACATCGGTTGTTTCATCTAACATTATCGTAAATTTGGATTTTTGCAGTTTGTTCGTAATTTGTTGCTTAGAGTAAGGTCCTATTATTTGATTCAACATTGCCGCTGATTTTGTTCGCCCGCATTGCTCGGTTTTGCAATCGTTTGAAAATACCTTATCATATTTATTAAACAATTAAAAGTACTCGTAATAACACTAGAAAACTTTTAAACTAAAAATGGCACCAGCTTTATTTAGATTTTTTATTTTTAAGTTTGAGAAATAATGTTCACTTTTTGTAATTTGCGTTTTCAACGTTTGATAACAAAAGAAATCGCGCAAGAAACAAGTGATAGAGGAAATAGCAGCATAATGAAGTTAGCTAAATTATTTAATTATAAGGCATTATCTCGTGTAATATGATTTATGAAATTTAAATCGACATTTTATAATAAAAAGAAATCGCTCGAGAAAAAGTATAGAAGTAGTATAATGAAGTTAACTGAAATATTTAATTATAAGGCATTTTCTCGTGTAATATGAAATATTATGTATTAAATAACTGCGTAAACTTTTGGGCATTAAAAATATAGCAGATTCGGTTTAGTGGGTAGTGAAATTTTAAAATGAATAAATTGTAGCATATCTGCTACATTTGTAGCAAAGTGGCAGCACTGGTATATTATATATGTAGTTGACTTTATCTTAACCATTGAATTACGACGATTGATCTCCTCATTGTTTTTGATTTCATAGTTTATATTGTCGTTTCTATTTGATTTCTTTTTTTCAAAACATTGTTGTCTTTCTTATTTGCTTATAAAATTTAATTTATTATTTCTCTCTAATATGTCGATATTATGAAGTCATCAATTTCCCGTATTTTTTAATTGTTGTTGTTGTACAGCGAAATTCCCTTATATTTTCTTAATTAATTTGTAGAAAACGAGAAACCTACCGATTGCGTGAATCGAATGAGATGAAACCTATTATATATGTCATCGATTTATGTAAAACAAAATCTATTTTACAATATTTTTAATTCATGTTTTATTTATCAAACGTAATGCTAGGCTACCCGAATTAAGAAAAGTTTACTTAAGAAAAGTGAATTAAAAAAAATGGTATTTGTATGAAAAAATTCCACTTATTTTAATTCGTATTTTAAACAAATTTCCTGAATTTAAAAAAGTAATACAAAAAAAAAAACACTCAGTTCAAAATTATTTAAAAAATGCACATCTTATTTCATTTTTTAGAAAATTTATCTTAATTCATTTTCAAATTGATTTAAAATACATTTATTTTACTTCATGTTTTGTTCACATTTCTTAATTCATTTTCAAAATAAATGGAAGATTATTAGGCTAGAGTTTACTTTACACATATATCGATAAAATCAGGTTAGAAGTATACATTTTTAAAATTTTTAAATGCAGGATTGTTTATTAATAGTTATTAGGAGAGAAACGCTACATTTTTCCGGAAATTTTTTTGATTTTCCGGAAAATTTTTATTTTTTTTATTTTTTCAATATTTTTTTTTGTTTTATTTATTTCTATTAATAAAAATTGCTTCGTCAGGCTCCCTAAATTAAGAAAAGCTGCATTAAGACAAGTGAATTAAAAAAAGTGGTATTTGTATGAACGGTTATTTTTTTCACGGTTTGCACGTATAACCGCGTAAAAAAAGGTTTGGGCGTATTTTTTTCACATTATAAACATAAAATTTACATTTGTTTTTAATAACAAAGAAATGCATCCTAAATTTAATGTTTTTAAGAATGTATTGTGAGAAAGATAAAAAACATGCATTTCATAAATTTCATTTGTAAATTATTATTTGTGTATTAATTGTGAATTAAAATATGCGTTTTTTAATTCATTTAGAAATTTGCGTTTATAGAAATTTTATTAATGAAAGGATTAGTTGAAAATTTAATAAGGCTTTAATTTTCATAATACAGTAAAACCCCGATTATCCGGCATTCAATTAATCGGAACACTCAGTTAATCTGAATTTAAATTTTTAGGAATTTTTTTGCTTTTTTCTCTTTCATATGCGTTTTTTAATTCATTTTCAAATTAGCAATTAATTTTTTCACATTTTGATTAATAAAACCATTAGTTGAAAAATTTGAATAGTTTTAATTTTTATATTACAGTAAAAGTCCGATTATTCAGCATCCAGTTAACCGGAACAATCAGTTAACCGGATTTTTAATATTTAGGATTTTTTTTTGCAAGGGATAATTCGGTTTCACAAGAGAAACTATTTTTGTTATTATTCGGGAATTCACAGAAAATATATTTTAGTGAAAGCTCTGTTATCCGGAACGCTTGGGGATGAGAGCATTCCGGATAGTTGGATGTTTCATTAAAACTAGAAATTTTACAAGAATTTCGCTTGATTTCATTAATTTTTAGGATTCTCGTTTATTTATTTTCAAATTATGTACTAGAAAACATTTTTTTATACATCAGTTCATTGAATTTATTGCAAATAATAAATACATACATATTATGCATACTCGTATGAGCGTAACGGGTATCCAAAATTTAATTTCTCTCTCTCTCTAGCATCACATCCCATGAAGGGATTTTGTCGCCCGCACTATGGTTCTTCATCCGTCTCGGTTCATCACTCTCGTCCTCCAGTTACGACATCCTAGTGCATGTAATATCTACAAAATTTAATAATATATTTAATATTTTACTAACCTAACTATAATACAACTTTACACATTCAATTCAAATAGAATAATGCATAAAACAGCAAAAAAGTAAAGGGAAGTATATTTTCTGTGAATCCCCGAATAATAAAAGAAAATAATTTCCCTTGTGAAAGAGAAAAAGCAAAAAAAAAATCCTAAAAACTAGAATTCCGGTTAACTGAGTGTTCCGGTTAATTTGATGCTGAATAATCGGGATTTTACTGTAATATGAAAATTAATAAAGCCATTTAAAATTTCCAATTAATGCTTTCATTAATGAAAATGTGCCAAAAACAATTGCAAATTTCAAAATGAATTAAAAAATGAATATGAAAGAGAAAAAAGCAAAAAAAAATCTTCCTCGAAATTAAAATTCTAGTTAACTGAGTGTTCCGGTTAATTGTATGCCGAATAGTCGGGTTTTTACTGTAGTACATTTTTAAGTTTTATTTCGATTTTAAATAAACATTTTATTTCATTTTCAAAACAACTTATTTATAATTTTAAACTAAGTAAAAAAGAAAATTGAGAAAATTTCAAAATTTTCCGGGAAAAATTTAATTACATATTTTTTGAATACTTTTCTAAAATCATTTCCTAAATAATTTAAAAAAAAACATTTTATTTCAGTTTTTTTTACTTTTTTTAAATATTTTGAAAATGAATTAAGAAGTGCACATATTAAATCAATTTTTATTATTTCATTTCTATCAACTTTTCTTAATTCAACTTTTCTTAATTCGGGTAGTCGTTCGGAGATTCGGCTATCTCCAATACAAAATATGTGAAAAGTTAGTTTTTTGTTTATGTTTTATTTCCCTTATTTGAAAGTGCGATTTAATAGGCAGGCTTGATTTATTTAGGTTCGCTTTGGTATTGTACGTACTAAAAAATTTCGTCTACCCAATTTACCGAATTCTAATTTTAAAGAAAACAATTCTCACAACCTATATACTCAAAAAAAAAACTAACAACTCATCCTGAGAACATTGTAATTATCAAATCAAGAAAATAATCATAACAATAGAAATCGTAACAATAATAATAAGAATAACAATCAATCGCGAATTATTATTTTTATTATTAGTAATAAAATTATCTTCGGATACATCTCGAAAATTTCATTGTCATCAATCTGGAAATATAAAATTTTTTTCTTCCTCATCTTATTGCTGGATTTTTTCGTTCTGTCTGCGTGGTACTTTGGAGATAGGTATTAGGCATAAAAGAAAAGAGCTTTGTTAAGATTATTCTTGAACTGGATTTCGTTCTATTTTTTGTCTTTCTTATCTCTCGTTAATCTGAGTGATCATCGCATTATTATTAGGTATTATTATTATTATTGTTATTATTATTATTTTAATTTTATTTTAAATATTTATTTAATCTCAGATAAATTGTAATTTTGTTGTTGTGTTTGAAATACGATGAAATATCGTAATGGGATAGTTTTCGCGCACACAAAACTATTTAGTTACGATTTTAACAATAGGAATGAGTTTATGCAAATATCGTAACTCGTATACCCATTTTCAATTACTTAGAAATCTGTAATACTAAGAATTATCTAGATTTTGGCTGCGTTTAATAAAATCATCAATTTTAACCAAACCAAATATAATTATTAATCATGTCACTATATAAAAAATGTACTTAACTATTTGTATTTTGTTGGTGTGTGTTTAAACGAATTTGTTTATAAAAAAAGTTAGAAATATCTCAATAAGTAAATAACAGAAATATCTTTTTTTAAAAGTATAACAATAATCAAAAACGTCAATTGAATTATTTTATTAACTCCATGCTCGCAGTCTAGTTGTCGTCTCAGTGAATTTTTATATAGAAATTCTATGTCTTTTCGATTTTACTATTTGACAATAATAAATAACTCATATATAAAGATTTTTTCTTAATACAAAAAAAAAATCGTATAAAGAAAACAACAAGATTGACATTTTTAAGAAGAAATTAGATAACGATCATAAATAAATGTTATATAAACATGTAATAGATTAGAATTGTGATTAATATAATTTTGAATTTTTTTTTTGTCTGTACGGTACATACCGAGAGCTTTATATAGTGCGTTACATGTTTCTTTTTTCGGTATAATTTCGGTTCAAAGTTTAGAAACTGGCTCTTAGCGTAGGTCTAGAATCAATTTCTGTGAGAATTTTTTCTTTTTTTTTTGTAATTTTAAAGTAAAGTGTTAATGGAGGCGGATGTGTTAATGATTCAATTAGTTGTCAATGATAAATTTGTTTAGGCAGTGTTCTGGTATATTATTACCTAGAATTGCATCAATTGTTAGTGATGAGTTCCAGGATCAACAGGACCATGTTTAAGCTATAGAACTAACTGTAGAGAAAGCTGTTGTTTTAATATTTGAATAAAAATTGACAAACCTTTACTTTTAATGCCAAACTTAAATAACTATAACTGCTCAAAGTCGGATCGTATTGGTCTCTCTCTATCTCTTGCACTATATCCCATCAAGGGATTTGGCCGCCTCACATGAGGTTTCATAATCATATTTTCATTTCGGATAATGAGTGATTAATTCATTGATCCTAAACCAACTGTGAAATTTTTTCCTTGACACCACCGGGAATCGAACCCAGGACCTCCGGTGAGCAATATTTTGGGCTCCGTCCCTTCCAACTAAAAAGATAGGTTCTACTATACCTTTAGAAAAAGTCAACAGAATCCACATCAAAAAATGATTTAGAAACGATTGGAAAATCAAAGGCTAATTAAATGATCATTTAATTTTTTTTGTCCACTCGATTTAGATAAAGCTCGATTTAGGCTTTCCCATTTCAAATCCAGCAGGGCCCAAATCGAAAATCGGTCAAAAACCGAAATTATAACGCAAAGCAAGATATATTGACGTATAAAAATAATTTAAGGCTCATTATGGAATAACTAATTGATCCACGTAAAAGGCTCCACTCGTTCTTTACCAAGCTTTACATCATTGACTAAGCTATAATAAGGCTTAAATTATTTGTATGTCAATAGATCTTGTTTTGAGATCTAATTTCGGGTTTCGTTCGATTTTCGATTTGGGCTCTGCTAGCGTTAAATGAAATAATAAGGCTAGCTCAAGAAAGAGTGGAGCCCAACATTATAATGGGTGAATTAGGTTCTAATTTCGTTTTTGCTAAAATTTTCGGGTTCGGCTAGCTTTAAATGAAATTATCTAAACCTTGGTCAAAACGTGAGAAGCCCAAATTTTTTTAATGGGATGTTTTATTTGGCGGCGGTAAACTATTTGTGTGTTAATATAGATCTAGTTTTGTGTTCTAATTTCAGGAATTGGATACAATTGGTCAACGGTTAAGATCACAAACTCAAGATTCAGAACGACGACAACAAATATCGCAAGCACGTAAAATTATAAAATAATTCAATAATCAATACATCGCATCTTCAACATCGTCGGCGGAAAATGTTGTCGATATTTTTGAAGATTTCGCATGACGAGGCAACATGGTTACAACACGGAATCTTTGTTCTGTTGTTATGTTACGCGATCGTTTTGAAATTAGCATTCACCATCAATATGCCGAAATTAACCTGGCCCGATCTGAAAATAACACGTATCATCAGAAACGCTACCGAGTAGCGTTTCTGATGATACGTGTTAAAGTTTGCTTTCTACTCCGTCGTGAAAGCCACAAAGTATTTCTTAAGGTTTCTCACAACATCCTTATTTTTAAACTTAAGAATTTGGGCTGGTGACAGCGTCCACTTCTCTGGGTGGACATAAAAAACGACGTTTATTAGATAAAAAATCGCAGATATTAAGTATTCTTCAGATTCTTTTATTGTGACATCCGTTGTGACCCAGAGCCATCATTTAAAAAATATTAACCCTAGTTAAATTTCAGAAACCAACAAGGTCAACTCTTGTTGAAAATTTAATTCTTACATTTATGTGAAACTGCCAACTCTTTGTCGTTTTTTGTAAATGGTAAACTTTTCAACATAATTACAAAAATTAATGGAAAAAGGTTAGGTATGACGTTTCACTCCAATCAAACAATCCGCTTGGACCCTACACGACATTATTGTTGAAAAACAATTTTTTGTCCAAATCGTCATTTTCACTTAAATTTTAGAAAACTGATCTGGGCTGGTATTGTTGCAAATTTTATATATGTAGAATCTGTTAGTTCTTAGTCGTTTTTCTCGTAAATGAAATAGTTTTCAAATTATGTGCAAGAAAGCAAAAAAGCTCCTTTGGAAGCTGCCAAGTATAATGTTTGACCCCGAAACATGTTGGATGACACACACACACACACATGGAAGCTAGACCGAGGCAAAAACAGAGTCACTTACTCCAGGAGGGGCGCCTGTATATCTAAAACCTGTAAATCTTAGAGCCTGCATGCACCCCGAAAAAGAATCCACGATGAGTTCAGTCAAGGAGAGTGCTGTTACGGTGCAAGGAGCACGAAACCCAGTACCGGCTGGAGGGAGTGAGCAAGCATGCTCCCATTAGCTGTAATCCAGCAACTGTAATTTTACAACGGTGGAAAACACACCGACATACCCGTTTAAAAAGAGTGCCATGATTCAGAGATCTCCGAAGAAGAAAGCGATGACTAACATTGGAGAGATGTTTTTCATCGAATTCTCTAGGAGCTAACAAGGCCGAAAGCAGAGAAATAACTCTAACCTGGCTTGGAAGGAAAATCGAATAACTGATCGAGTTTGTCAAGCCGAGAAATAATCAGAACAGGAACCGGAGCAAGCTACTGATGAAAATGCATCACTAGGGGAACCCAGCAAAAGAAAACTTTGAACACCACCTGAATGATGAAAGTAATCAACGAAAGGAAAGGAATAATAAGGTCGCTCTCCAAAATACTTCCCAAACTGCAGGCTCCTCGAATCTTTGAGACACTAATAAACAAGGTGGACAGAAACCAGGGAAACCCTAAACTGAAAAATAGAAGATAATAGAATCAAGGAAACGCACTGCTGAGAGATGTAAGAGAAATACTCATCCAGATGCTGATTATAGTGGCAAAGGATATGTCATATGCGGATATATTTTGCGAGGTTAAAATGGATCCTGAATTTATTTGTCTTGGGGAAAATGTAAAACACATCCGCGAAACGACAAAGGTAGATTGTGTGTGAGACGCCCTAGAAAGAAGGTTGGGGGACTCTAAAGCGTGTGTTCGAAGTCAAGAAAGTGGCAGGACATATTGCGAGCTACCCACCATTTCAAACGTGGATTCAGTTGTCCAAAATACCAGAGGGCGTTAAAAAGAGCAATTAGATCTTCTACTTAATCTTAATAATTGTGAAGCGGCCCAAGATCTGCTTAACCAGACTGTGTGAGAAAAGAGAGTAGACATCGCTATTGTGCAAGAATAATATAGAAACTTCAATATATGTGGTAGGGCCACCATTTGAGCTTACGGTCAACGGACATTCCAAAGCACTAGCTGGGAGGGTCAGCAATACTTCGTGGCAAGTAGGAAGTATAAGTGTTCAAGGCGTAGGAATGCTGAACATTTTCGACAAGCTCACTGCAGTGGTAGATTGGAGTCCAAATCTGCAATAAAGTTGAGCAAGTCGATCGCGTCGTATGATCAACCTTATCAAACTAGTTAGTAACTTCCTTGTTCCCGCAACAACATGTTTCGTCTACCGGAATAGCAGTAACTGATGAAGACGGACGAATATCAAGCGTTACGGTTGATGAAGTAATCAAGGCTATCAGGAAAGTTGGTAGTAACAACGCATCCGAGTCTGAAAACATACCAAATTTGGCGCGCAAAGTAACAGTTCCAACAATATCCCAACTGTTTAAAAATGTGTACGTTTCCTGCTGTTACCGAAGAGAAAAATACCACCTGAAGATCTTTCGTGTATCTTTTGTGTAAGTCGCATCAACTTGTGTTATTTTTTAATTTTCAAGTTGATTTCGCAATGTTCCGTATTTTGGCAGGCACAAGGTTTACGGTTTTACAATATTATGGTAAATATTATTCAAACAATTCCTTTTACATAAAAAAAAGAATATTTCCGGAAATAGGACGAACAACAAAATACAAAACCTCGAAAGCTACTAGTTCCACGGGGCTATAACGCACTGGATTTTGGAGGGAGGTTTTAGTTGGTAAAAATCCAACAGTTTTACATGTCAGTTAATTTTTCGTTCCCTGAGAATAGAGATTTGGAGAAGAATTTACATAGCTTTTATCTACAGGGTGAGCAATCTGTTAGTCATTTTTTTATTTGTAAAGAAAACACACATTTTGAGGTGAAAAGTCGAAATTTTTTATTGCTAAGGAATGCTGGTTCTATGCTATTTATGTATGAAAAACAATATCGTTCATATGCACACCATGGTTTCGACTACAAACCTGCATCCGAACATCAAAATTTTCGATGACTTTTCCCAATAAAAGCGGATCAATGACCACAATTTCAGCTTGAATTTATTCTTTAAGTTGTTGAATTGTTTGTGGATGATTAGCATACACTATATACCTTTCAAATATATATACCTTTTCTTTACCGGACAAGTGGTGCAGTGATTAAAGCTTCGGCACTTGGACCGGGAGGTACTGGGTTCGAATCCCATCAGAGGCTGGATGCAAAGTGAATTTTCGTCATCGATTACGATCGGTAATGTTAATTAACACAACTAAGACCCTCTGTTGGAGTGCAGAATTCAGCGCCGACCCACCGTCCATGTCAGTTTACAGGTTTTCATGGAGCTTGCAATGTGCAGGTGGTATACTGTAATTATGTGAATGGGTGGTCTGTGCGTGAATGAAAGGGGGGTATTAATTGACCTTCAAAGGACATTAAATCCACTGGACAATTAATACTTCCTTTATTATATTTATAAAAAAAAAAAAAAATAATCCCTCAAAAAATATTCAAGTGGTGTTAAATCCGGACTTCTTGGGGCCAATGAACTTCATAATTCCTTGAAATTATGCGATCAGCAAATTTATTGATAATAAATGGATTGTTGCTCGGCTTGCATGGCATGTCGCTTTCTCTTGTTGAAACCAAAGGTCGTTGACATGTAATTCATTCAATTTGGGCCACAAAAAACCAGTTAACATGTTGCGATAACGCTCCCCATTCGCGGTAACTGCATTTTCCTGTTCGTTTTCAAAGAAAAACATCTCAATGATGCCATCAGTGAATAACATGAAACAGCTCCCCAAATTCAACAATTTTGCTTATTGATGTATCCATTAAGATGAAAATGGGCTTCATCGCTAAAGATGATTTTTGATGAAAAACCTTCATTTCGTTTCAACAAAAGGATGACAATTTAAATGGTCTGGTGGCTTCAATTATTAAGTTAGGGTGCGTATTAATCGAAGGGTTAATCGTTTACTACGGTAAAAATCGATTTTGGTACAGATTTTTCGATCAGTTTACCATAGAGTGTTTCAAAAATAATTGAATTTACCGAAAAATTTTGAATGGATGTAAATGAAGATCAACACATGAAAAATGCATCGTAATGTGGTTCGTGAAATGTTTAGTTCTTGTGAACGATGCCTGGTTGTTGTGCTTGGTTCATTGCGGACACTTTCACTAACAACTGTCACTGAACCAGTTTCTTCAAAACGATCAATAATTTTGCCAATTGCAATAGGTCGTCTATGTCGACCAAAACTCTTACGAATTTGCGAAATGTTGGTTTTTTGAAAGATTATTTTCCTAATAAGGCTGTGTGTCAAACTTAAGGTAAAAGTCAATTTTAAATAAATTTTTCGGTAAATCCAAATATTTTTCAAAAACTCTATGGCAAACTAATCCAAAAATCTGTACTAAAATCGGTATTTACAGTAGTAAACGATTTACCCGACTATTGATTGGTATGCAGCCCATACCGATAAATGGCATATTTTTGACTTTTCATATGTCAATTTTTTTTAGAACAGATAACAATAAGTACTAAAATTCATCGATTGAAAATAGGACCAAAATGGCCCTTTCCATGATACAAAAATTTCTCTTACATAATAGGCTCAATCGCTTGTATTCAAAATAACTCTAAGGCTGTGTGCCAAACGTAAGGTTAATCGTTTACTACGGTAAAAACCGGGTTAAGCGCAGATTTTTCGATTAGTTTGCCATAGAGTTTTTGAAAAATACTTGGATTTACCGAAAAATTTACTTTCTGTTGATTTCGGTTGAAGGAAAAATGTTACACTGCGGCTGCGGGCCAATAGTCGGGTAAAAGTCAATTTTAAGTAAATTTTTCGGTAAATTCATTTATTTTTCAAAAACTCTATGACAAACTAATCGAAAAACCTGTTCTAAATCCGATTTTTACCATAGTAAACGATTTACCCGACTATTGGCCCGCAGCCTGAGGGTAAAAATGGTACTCCAACTGCTATCAAAATGTTCGATTGAAAATAAAAAATACCACAAGGGTAATATTTTGCTACACCTAGCGTAATTTTCTCTACTCCAGGTTTTTTGGTCAAATAAACCATTTTTTGTTGTCATACGATATTTTTTCTATACTTGTCAAAACATACGTGTTTAATAATCGGGATAATAACTTTGATTCGAGTATTACGTTATTTTAAATGACACTTATTTCACATCATCATCATTATCATTCTCCTCAGATTCATCTAATGAGGAATTTTTGGAACAAATAATTATTATCAATCATCGACATGACATTACTTACAGCAAAGATGAAACAAATATTTTGTGTTCACATTTAAAAGCGGTGTAGTTCATTTCTGTTCCATTGATACAAAATGAGGGTATAAAACGAGGGTACTATTTTTAGAGTGGGCTAATATCAATCGAAATCAACATTAGGCTGCGTACCAATGTCGAGTAAAACGTTTACTATCGATTTTAGTAAAGATCTTACGATCAGTTTACTATAGAGTTTTAACTAATTGAATTTACCGAAAAATATATTTAAAATTGACTTTTACCCGACTATTGGTACGCAGCCTATGTATGACAGAAAAACAATTATTTAAATAAAAATTATACGTAAATCCTATTCCAAACTCTTTATTACCGGGGAATTACCCGAAAAACGAGTTTCGATCAATTTTATAACTAATTAAACATTAACATGACGAGGCGGGACGCGCCTATAGGTCAAACTAGTTATTCATAGAACGACTTTCATTTGAGACTTTGAAGTGCCCGTGCAATCAGCATCGAGATGTACACTCCACCGCCGGTCTTTGAATTGAGAGGTGTGCGATTCGAATCCCACAAGAGGCAGGATGTAAAATGCAATTTCTGATATGATTACGATCGGTGAATTATTAGCCAGCTGTAAAAATTACTAATTAATTCAAATTCTCATAATGTCTTGGATACTTGACTAAATTTGGACAAAATTGATTTCGATGGTGTTGGGTGGCATTACGTAAGTACATAAGATGATTTTAAAAAGGTTTGTTGGTACTTGAAAGTTGAACCTAACAGTTTTTTTTTGTTGGTTTATGCAGCTCATAAAGTCTATTTATTATTTATATAAACTTTTTGTAGTGTTATTATTATTATTATTATTGTTAAATGGTTACAAAAAACTATATTTTTTTAATGGAATATAAAAGAAAAACGAAAAATTGTAATTTATTGTTTGAGGTTTTCATTTTATTGTATTGTTTATTATTATTAGAAATTGTAATAAAATATTATTACAATAAAAAAAAATCTATATCATTCATCCATCGTCTCTCTCTCGTACTATTTCATTTAATCCACCTACACATAGCCTTATGGTGTACAAGCATACGGATAATGGGTACGATATTCGAAACCATTCTTGAGAAATATGATTATTGTATGAAAAACAAACTTTTGTGGTTTATTATGTACCTTGATGGTATACTCGTATATATAAGATCTCGTGAAGATTTGTGTTTTTGGCAAAAAGATTAATTGAACTTGAGGAGATGTGTAGAATTGTAGATATTACCTTCTTATAGTCATATATACCGAAGACGAACAATGTGATAGTGTTATAAATTTATTGTGGTGGCATCACACAATTTTTATAATTTATTAATAGTTTGGTGTATTAAGTTTGTGGGATAAAATACCTAATGTGGTTAACGGATTATTTTTATATATACACTCGTATGTATATAGAGATCTTATAGTAAAATGTGATACCGTCGTCTGAATACGTAGATCGGTTGCAAATTTCGCACAAGCCTTGCACGCCTCAAATCAATCATCACTCCGTCAAATTTATTTGTATAACACTTACATTTCAACAGCGATATATATCATGCCAATATATATGTAAAAAGGTTGTCAACGTGATTAAAATTCGTATATGTACAACTTGTATATGTTATAAAATTTTATTTCATAAATCATGGGCCCCAAAATAAAAACCGAATTTATTAATCAATCAATCATTATAAGACACAACACCAAAAAAAAAAAAAAAAGAAATGAAAAATGTTAAGTCGCGGATTTTTTTTTGTGTGTGACCGTACATGTTGAGTTTGAACATATTTTTGATCACCGATTTGTTTATGTAATCATATATTTATATTATAAATATATGTAGTATGGTACAACATAATAATCATATAATTGGTGACATTTTTCATGTATATACTCATATGTATTGTGCAGATATAAACATAAATGTTTAACATGAGTATATTTTCCTTCCAAAAAGATGTAAACGAGAACAGAAAAATATGATGCTGCAATCATCATTTCACAGCAGGATTTTATATATGTGAGATGTATTTTGTATACATTATGTGTAGGTACATGGATGATATGGATGTAAATTTTATTGATCTTATGTTGTGATATTATTATTGATATTGATTGAATTATATTGCATAACTAGGGGGGCTATGTCTTATAATTGATAACTCATATTCCTGTACGTCAAAAGTTAAGCGTCCATGTGTGAACCATTTTTAATCGGCCTCGGTTCAATGGAAAGCTTCTAAATTTAATGTCTTCCATTCCGTAGTTATTTCTAAGGCAACTCGATTATTAAAATTAAAATTTCCTATCAGAAATTGATTACTGCGCTTTTGAATCGAATTAACGATTCACCGAAAAGCAAATCGCATGTTAAATAACTAGTTATTGAGTTGTTCAGCCTTTTGAGTGCAAAAAGGTTTCCTAATTTCGGGAAAATTCGATTAAGAGATCCTCGTTTCTGCATATCTTGATGATTTTTTCTCATGGTAAACGTCCGTTTATATGATAAAAATTGAATTCGAATAAGTCATTTCCCAACTGATTTTAATGTTGAAAATGAAATCCCCATATGAGTTCCAAATGTAGTTCTGAAAATCTATGTACGCAATGCGATAGTGCCGAATGGCACAAATGAGCATGAATCCTGGATGTGGTTCTTGCCGCTGACAAATTTAAATTAAACTAAGCCTATTCACAAATGATGGTTTTAGAAAATGGAAGAAGAAAGCTAGGCCATGTATCAACTGAATGGGATAGAATTTAGTTCGTACAATTTTAGTATCTGGTAAATGAACGAATTGGAGTAAAAATTAACTCGGGATAAAATTGGGTTTGTATAAAGAAAAATGCTAGTGAAGCTTATCCAAACTAATTCAAAAAATACAACAACAACAAACTTGTTGTAATAATATTACTGATGTAAGTAAACATTCAGGTGAATTTATATTGTGACTTTTAAATGGACCTTAGATTGCCAACCAATGTCACTGAAGTCCATGCTTAATGCATGGAAAATATTTTAGATGATTTTGTAATGTACCAAACGCCAATTAAAAAATAACATTTCGTCTAAATTACACAAAATAAATTCGCCTGAAGATTTACTTACACCAATCCTATTACAATAAGTTTGTTGTTGTAGTTTTTGGATTAGTTTGGATAAACTTCACTAACATAAAGAAAATGTACATTATGAATTCTGGAAGTGTCTTTTGAAAATTGCCAAGATTTTTTTCCGCTTTTCGGACAAAATATTGGCATTTAAACATTGCGTACGACTTTTCTAGACACAGAAAACAAAGAGGCCATTTACTCACAATATATCTATCACAAAAAGTAGAAAATTCTCTCCCCCCCCCCATTTTAACCCCAGAGCCAGTAAAAATACACACAACCCTTACAAAAAAGTGTGAAAATCACGGACGATCTTAAAAAACTTCTTAATTATATATGTTGGCTTACATAGTGAGAATTTCCAGAAGTTTCTGATTTGGTGATATAATTCGCCAAATCGATAAGTTATAGCTAAATATATAGCTAAAAATATTCTGATTAAATGAAGCCATAAGCCATTACATAACCGATTAAGGATAAACGTCGGTTTGATAGGTCGATTTAAAAGATTAAAAGAGAATAACAAACTGAGCTCAGAGATCTGCAATGAAACTCAACTTGTGTGACGAAAATGGCCAATTTGAATGCAACTGGGTCATTAATTTAGTTTGAAATTATTGAAACTGGCTCGAAGACACTACGCCTATTGCTGTTTTTGAATTTTTCTAATTTTCGAAATATATTTTGTTTTCTTAACTATACATTAAACTAACAAGACCGCGTGAGAAAGGCGTGTAAATCAATCCAGATATGAAGATTTGTGTTCCTTGTCTCTTGTTCAAACAAGAAAGGGTTTTTAACATCAGATATAGTGACTGGTGACGATAAGTCGATCTTCTACGATAATCCCAAGGGGAAATAATACTATACGGTTTGCCCAGCCAATCGTTGCCATCGAAGGTTATGGTGTGTATCTGATGGGACCAAAGAGGCGTTGTGTACTACCAACTGCTACAACCTGTTGATTCCATTAGGGGCGAGCGGTACAGACGGTAAATTCATTTGATCCGTGCATTACGAGAAGAACGACCGGAATATGAAGAAAGGCATGATAAAAAATTGCAAAAGTCGTAAAAAAATATTTGGAAACGCTGGGATATTTTACCGCACCCACTGTACTCTCCGGACATTGCTCCTTCTGATTACTGGTTGTTTCGACGAATGCAACACGATTTGGCAGGTCACCAGTTAACTTTTTTCAAAGAAATTGAAAATTGGCTTGAAACTTGGATCGCCTTAAAAGACGAAACGCTTTTCCGAGATTGGTTCGATAATTGCCTAAGAGGTGGGAAAAAGTCTTAAGCAGCGATGGACAATATTTTAATTAATCTGTTCATTCATTTTATTTTAAAATAAATGCATTTTTAAAATTAAAAAAACGAACCGAATTAATTTGGACTCCCAATATTATAATGATAATCAGGGAAATCAAGAATATGTTGAGAAAGAGAATTGATTGTGAGCCAAGTTGGTAATTTAAAAAATATGTAGAAGCAATCTGTATTCCAAGAAGGTCACCATATACTTCAATTTAACGTTACACTAATGGCTATTCGAGGTGACTTCAATCCGGTAATCAGTTATGTGGAATTGGTACCATAAGATTGGTTCATTCAGATAGTCCAATGATTTTCATTTAGTTGCGTGACTTATCCAAATCATATTTAACTTCTTGATAATTTAACGATCGAAGTATGAAATTTTTGGAATAATCTTTCCAACGGTTGCCATCGTCTAATGCGTTCGTTACAGGTGGACGCATAGATAGTCGCACACATAAATGCGCGAAGAGAAGTCACTTCTCTTCGAGTTGCAAACTTCATTTTTAAATATGAAACTTGTGAATGTCACAGTCATTTCAAATGTCTTTTGAAAAAATGTTAAACTTTATCTATTTCATTTATTCTGCAGAAAACTGCAAAAAAACCCGTTCCTACTTAAATATTCTACTTTTTAAGTCCCTTGTGAAATAAACTTCAAATCGTTACGAACTGTTGCCAAATTACAAAAAGAAGGATGCTCTGTATCATAGAGCGAAGTCTAATTACCCGTTCATTAATGTGCTCAGACACAAGTGCCTTACGAGGAACTCTAGTACATTTTATAAGTGATTACACTAGCTTTGTTCAATTGACTTGTTCCACGAATATTCGTAGCGCAGGAATGACGGAGCACACAAATTTTAGAGAACACTTCCTGCTCCAAGTGAACTAATTTCGAAGAAGGATTAATATTTTTGCCAATAGGCTATTATCAGTTGAGGATTTATCAAAAAAAAAAACCCCGAAATTTTCTCAGACTCGCGTGATGAAGGGGAAAGCTGTATACATTGATCATATTAATAATAGGATGAAATTTTCAAAATCACTATGTGGATCCAATAGGTTTGGCAATTTACCTGAAAAAACGAAAAAACAAAAAAATGCAGAATATATTATTCTTAGCTAAACACGCTGCGGATAGTATCTGGTGGTTTGTGGTTTAAGAAATCATCTCCTATATTCCATAATATTGGATTACGGTCAGCTTCGGAATTACAAAACTGATTATCGTTTTTAATAGATTAAAAAAATATCATATAGGCTCCAAATAAATTTTCATCAAAATCGGGTCAAAATTCAAAAACACAAACAAACTACTTTCTATATTTTTATGTGCTACTAGTAAATTATTTAAAATTATATTTCAAGTGTGCTTTGCGTTTTTGAAATTGCAGTGTGACATACAAAAAATCAAATTTGATGCAGCGATTAAAGTTACAAACTTTATTTATTGACACCATTAACTTCTTTAACTAATTCACTATTTCACTTTTACTGCACACTATTCACTTTTTACTTCTCCAATTGTACTATTTCACTAATAAATTGCAATTATTATGTCTGAATATGTGTATCGTAATTGTAAATCACTTGTATGTGTGAAACACTTGAATACTTGATCCGGAAATATCGATTCATAAGCCTGCTCGAACCCACGACGGGTGGTTGATAACATTTGATGGTGTACACTTTAAGCACCATTTGTTATACCTGTATAGAGTAGAATTCGTAACAACATATTTTGTTAATTTTCTTACGGATTACTTGAAGAGCTGAAGTTGCCGTGAGTTCCAGTAACTGTTATTTTGTGAATTTTGTAATTTTAATAGGGTTCCGGAAACGCAAAACTGGGAATCAATTTGGTAGAAATTGAGATTACATACAAAATGAATTCGGTTCTGCTAAATAGTGAATTAGCATGGAACAACCCCGTGCATTATTTAAAATGTTTATCAGAACTAAACCACTTCTTGACAGTTTAAAAAGAACCTCGATTTGTATATGATGAAATTAGGATTCCAATGTTAGTTTCGGGAGAGTTTTTGGAAAATTTTTCCAAACCAAATATTGATCTTAGATCAAAAAATGATTAAATGAAACTGCCATTTAGCGTCAATCTGTATGACAACGACTATGATTAATCGACACTTACTTATATACAATCAACTTCCCAACCACCCCCATACTTTTCTTTCCATTAACGCTGAATCGAAAGAATCGAATTTCGTACGCTATGCTGTAATTCGCTAGTAGTACAACTACATGGTATTGTTCTATATACATATATAGACAATATTCCAATGTAAATAATACAACATCAGTCGTCGCGACCTGATGAGAGGCGGATTTTTTCAAATCAGTGATTTCATCCGTTCGAAACTGATTGTTATGAATCTTACACATTTCCTATATATAAGCCAAAAATTCAAATTTTTTAAGATTACTGAAGGATAAGTCTAAATGCAGAATAAGAATTTAAAGTCTACAGTCTTCGTGAAGACAAAAGTTTTCGCTAAGAGTGAAAATACGTGTGTATTGTACGTCAGAATTTGAAGGTTAAATTGGTAACCCTAAAAAACCTCAAAACTTCGATAGAAATAAAAGCTTAATTTCATATTATTTGGTGAATCACATAGTTATATTAAAATTCAATCTGTCAAATTGTCAATTATTTTATTTTTTTATTTTTCAAATAATAATAAACTCCATTTGCGGGATCAGTTATGCAACAAGAAGTCATAACAAATAAATGACACCCTTTGAATGGTGGAAATCGATATTTGCTTTACACCAAGGATTTGATAGCGACGTCGGACGAATATAAAATCAAACAATTAACAACAGCTACTGCTTCATCAGCTGGAATCGAGTTTTTTCGACCTTTGGGCTAGTTCGTTCTAATTTAAAAAACAGCCTAGAGATAGATAAAGCGGCAAAATTAACATTTTTGGCAAAGCAGCTGAATAAACAAAAACAGTTTTTGTTTTTATTCTGTGTCATATGATTATGAAATACATATTTAAAAAAAAAAAAAAAAAAAAAAAAAAAAAAAAAATTAAAAAATTTTGTCCCTAAACATTTGAAATTATTTAACTCGGTCACTACGGCTCGCACAGATGTCATCGAAGTGGTTTTGAATTAGTATTTGATGTAAGAAACCAATCTTACTAAGTCATTTGCTCGGAAATCTCTAAGATTTTTGTATTTGAGACAGAATATCATTGAGTATAATTCAAATATTTTTAACTATTTGAAATTTAACCCAACTCTAATTGATCGCACAAAGATGCCCAAAGTGGTTGTGAATTAGCATTTGGCAAAGTAAGATTGGTTTTTTTACATGAAATACTAAATCAGAAACACTTCGATCACCTCTTTAAGATCCGCAGGAGCCGAGGTAGATAAGAGTGGTGTGTAACGAAATCCCGGTTTGTCAAAATCCGGTTTTTCTTTTTTATAAATCCCGGTTTTCAAAATCCCGATTTTTAGGAAATCCCATTTTGAATTTTTTAAATTTGACATGTGCGAAAATGGTTAATAGGAATGGAATTTGGCCATTTCTTAACAGATTTTGTTGAAATTCGATACGTGCGAAGTTCTGAAATATGGTCATCGCTATGGAACAAGGCCATTTTTTAACCGATTTAGTTGAAATTCGACATGTGGGTCCTAAATGGGATTTTAAAATGTTGTTTGAGAAAGTTCTGGAATATTGTCATTAGGGATGGAACTAGGCCATTTCTTAATCGATTATGTTTAAAATTTTAAATTTATCACGTGCGATGGAAATGAGGTTCTTAAATGATTTTTTGATAAAGCTGTGGAATATGATCAGTGGAGATGGAATTTGGCCATTTGTTAACCGATTATGTTTAAATTTGCAGCGATCTTGATGGGATTATTGAATGATTTTTTGATAAAGCTCTGCGTATCTGGACAAAAACTGAAATATATTTCTGAACTAAGTCAAAAAAATTTTAGAATCGTATTTCCATCACATGTCAAATTTTGTCATAATCTGTCAAGAAATAGCCAAGTTCTGTTGCTAATGGTTATATTCAAGAGCTTTAGCAACAAATCATTTTAGAACCCCATTTAGATCTTATTTGTAGAGTTTTAACATAATCAGTAAAGAAATGGTCAAGTTCCATCCCTTTCAACCGTATTCTAGAACTGTTTCAAAAAATTAGTTTTCAATTCGAATCATTCACTTACAATAAAACTAGTAAAGTGCTCCTTTATTTCCGACTTGTTTTTGAATCCCGCTATCCTGGAATTTTTTTCTAAAGCAGGGCTAAATGGAGGGGAGGATTGATGCGACTTGATGCAGGGCTAAATGGAGGGGAGGAAAGAGCTGAATGTCGAAGGACCGAATGTAGAAGGGCAAAATTACGAAGGGCCGAATGTGTCGAAGGGTCGAATGTCTGGAAGGGCCGCATGTGTCGAACTGTCAAATGTGTCAAAGGAGTTACTTTTCTTTTTTTGCAAATATAATTTTTTAAATTTGTTTTAAGGAATATTTCGTATTTTTTTATCAAATATTAATGAATTTGCTTGATAAAATTTTCCGTCACGAAAATGTATCACTGACTGGATACGTGGAATTTTAAACAATATTTCAAAAAGCACTTATTATTTTATGTACTTTCCATTTTATAAGGACGTTGTTCTCCGTTTAAATAAACTGTTGTTGTAATTTGACAAAAATAAGAAAGTTCAGCTTTTTCCGACTCCGACTTCGATAAAATAGCACCGACTACACGAAACCGACTCTCGCCTCTGACTTCGCAGCCTTGATTTTTTCTAGTAAATTTTTGGGCAAGATCTCTTATTTTTATGTTAAAATATTATTAGTCCGGCCTGCTGGAATTAATAATTTTTTTTTTTCAAAATCAAGACTTTAGAACTAGGAGAAAAGAAAACCGGGATTTTGAAAACTGGGATTTGTAAAACTGGGAGTGATGACACTCGCAACCAACATCCCTAGCGGAGTGGTTTGCCACTTTGCTGAGCTCACACATAGATTGTTAGTGATTCCACATTTGATGTCAAGAATAGAATCTAGAATCAAATTGTAAACTAATATTCGAAAGCGTATTCATAATACAAATCCGGATCAGTTAGAGAAACGGCTTTAATATAATCAAATTAATCCATTTCTACCACATTCGGAACTAATATTTGAAGGTTATTTTCACCATATAAAACGAGGTTCATTTCAATTGGTTGAAAATGGCTCGGATTTATTGAAATTGGTCGTTTTCTATAGTGAACCAACCACACTCAGAATTATATTGGAATTTCATTTTTCTTTGTATGATTACCGAATTTTATTGCAGTTAGCAATATCCCAGAACTCCCTCTAAAATTATTTTGGAATTTCATTACCACACAATTAAAAAATAAAATAAAATTTTAGATGGCCAGATCTCACGGGAGGACCCCTCAAAAAGTATTACCGAAACCCGTATTTCTCACGTTATTCGAGCTGAAAAAATTGAAAACAGGGCCTGGACCCGGAATTGTTGCACAGTCGTCGAAAATACGTCGAAAATCACAAGTTAGAGGAGCGTGCCTTTTTTTTGAAAGTGTTCTCAGAAAACAAGTCAAAATGACATAATTAGAAATGCAACTTCCTGCCGCCACAGCGGCGAAGTAGTAACTGGGGAAACCGCCCGAAGCCCACAGCGTTGGAGTGCTGTTGCACAACTTCTCGAATAAAAGTTAATTTTATTTGATGTGACGCATACGTAAGGGATTTGAAATCTTGGAATTTGAATGAATCCTCAACCGTCAATAAAATATTTCAAGTGTTATGCCGGTGAGAGTGCCCTATCGTACCACGTCAGTATTCGCGAAAAGAAGATTAGTGGTTGCCAACCTTAGACCCTAGATTGATTCGACGCATCGGTGAGTGAACCGCATGGCTTCAACTAAGCGTTCCTTACAGCGCTCGATTGCTTGATTTTCCTGATCGCACCACGTGATTTTACGATTTCGTTTATCTTTCGACTTTTTAGAAACTCGTATAATTTGGCTGTATCTTGAGCCCGCGTTGAGTAGGAATATGCGATAATAATTCAACATCCCCAATAATCGTTGTACAACTTTAGTGGAAGCACGAAATTTGTTATTACTTCAATTCGAACTTAAAGCCGGCTTAATACGCTCAGCTGATATATCGAATCCTAGGAAACTAATTTTATTCTCCCAAAATAAAACCAAACCTGCGTCTCTTTAAACATTTGAAAATATTTAACTCGGTCAAGGGGCCGGATCACACACATGTAATCTAGGAAGGACGGGGGGCGGGGGGGGGGGGGGGGTGGGGGGGGGGGTGGGGGGAGAGGTAATTGAAAAATTCTTAAACGTTTGGTCTTGGGAATGGTTCCAAATTAGCATTTGATAAAGTAAGATTGGTTTCTTATATCTTTCTCGGTTCGCTTTTCATTTCCTACCTTACCAGCCAATTAGGTACAGCTGTAAGTCTGATGTTCGTAGAACCATCTGCATATTGCCAGCCTATTTAGTACTGCCATGGAAGATGGGTTGGCCCATCAGGTATGCCCCCTGACAGGGGGTCATAGTTGTGTTCATTTTCATTACAGATCGTAATTCGATGATGAAAAATCCTTTTTGCATCTTACCCCTATCGGGATACGAACCGGTACCGCCCGATCCAAACGCCAAAACTTTAACGCTTGTTAGTTTCTGATATTCCTACTTTATTTTTATCACAAAATAATTTTTTTTGCGGTTTGAACGAAATTAGGGTAAGAGAGGTTATTTAACTTCCGAGTATTTTTTAAATTTTAAGTGCTTATGGGTCACAGCGTACATTTTGTTATTTTTTCATAAACTTCACTCCGACTAAACTTGATACGAAAACTTTAGTTTATTTTTCAGTATAAATTGGCTAGCCTTGAGTTTGTGGTTTATCTAAATTCTAAATCAATCGCAGATGAACTTTTCCGGCCAGAAACAGTCTCCTGTGAAGAATTATTGGTGTTTACATAAACATCGCTTAGTAAGTCCTTCACAATTTGCTAATCAATTTTTTATACAATAAATCATTATTTACAATTGACTTAGAAAAATCATGCTAATTGTATGAAGCACATAATTAGATCCTGGAGGTAAAAGTCAACAAAGATTCTATTGTGTACGAACATACAGATAAACTATGTATCAGTTAAAAACGTTTAATAAAAATAAATCAAGCGCGTTTGACATAAAGCGCGACTTTAACAATATCGTCGTCTTATGAATAATTTAACAGATAACAAGTCGGATAATTATTTTAATTAATAAAAAATGCTTAATCAATTCATGTACTTGCATTCGATCTGTACTTGAGGCGGATATCACAAAGTGTTTTTCTTAATGTCTCCTCTGTCTGCATAAAACAAAATTTCTAACATTTTTTTCTTACCTTCGATTATTTCAAATAAATGTTATACACAATAAATAGTCATTCTTGGACTCAAAATTTTGAGTCATCGAAAAAATTGTGTGTACTCTCGTAATATAATTCTTTATGAATTTTTTTTTGTTAACATTTAAAAAAAATGTATCTCAAACGAAAGAAAGAGTTCAAGGCGTACAATAAGATATATTTTAACAATATTTATTTCGGTATCTTATAAATAAAATATATATATATAAAAAATGTTATGGATGATACACCAAAATACATTTTTCGGCTAATATTAGAAATAGTTTTCGAAAGTTGTCAATATTTCATTTATCTTAATATCTAGATATTGAATCTATATGAATACACAGACTTGTAATAGTGCACTTACCTATTAAAAATTATTATTTAGGATTTTGAGTAATGAGTTTCGGGTTCGATTGCGCTACATGCGGGTTATAAACGTACAACGTTTTTTTTCTTCTAAATTTTTTGATTTGTTCACATTAAATTTGGTAACTACACTGACCTTCATAACAATATTTTTAATACGGTGTATGAAGTCTTAATAATGCTGCTAGCACCTTCTTTGTATACCCAGTCAAATTTATTCTCAGCCTTCAAATGATCTAAAGATTTTGCTAGAAGCAATATTCCAGTTTAAAAGTAATGCAATAATTATAATTCTGATATTCCGATATTAGGAGTGGTTATTCGCAAATTATTTGACAATTGCTAATTTTGCTAATTATGACGTTCGGATTCAGCGCCACTTTGAGTGTATACATAACCACATATTTCGTTTAAACAGACAATCATCATGAAATGTTTACCGTACATCATGTTTTTAAATGTTTAAGTGGCCACCAACTAATTTAGCTTTCATATTTTTACAGTAAGCTCGTGGCGTCAGTCGATTCTCAGTTTTTGTAGTGGACTAGCGGAATTACTTCGGCAAATCGGTTATTTGGAGACATAAAATTTCCTCACTTAATAGCGGACATTTTTGGAACTTCAATTTAGATACAAATTACTTCTCCACTAAATCCGCCTGTGTAGCGATATTTATAAAAACAAACCACTTTCTTTCTCCAGAGTGCAACGCAGACTAACTACATATTTCATTATTCGCCCTACAGAAAACAAAATAAATATAGAAAAAACAGGGCTGCCGCTACATTTTCTCTTTTAATCTTTAAAACGTCTCGTTAAAGTTTAAACAACAACAAAAAAATTAATTTAATGATGGCGACGGCGACATCGACGTAATATATGTAATGATGTGCTGTCTCCTTAATGTTAGTGCCGACACATGGTACTTTCCTGTTAGGCTTTTGTCGCAATAAATCATATCCTTGAACTCACATATTGCGGCGTCCACAACGATTCTAATATTTGATAAATACTTTGGCCACTCAGTGTGAAGATCTTTAACTGAAATTCCTAATTGAAGTTTCAGGTCCCGATGACCGCGTTCCACTGGATTAGCATAGGGGAATTAAATGGGATTAGATTTTTGCCCAATTCCCAAACAGCACGTAGTATGTTGAATGTGTTTGAAATAAACCGCCTGGGTAGAGTCCATAACGTAAGAACATCTCGTCAATTAAAGTTTTTGTACAATCCAGTGCAGTTACCGAGAAGAGCGCAAATAGTTCTACCCACCGAGTGGCAACATTATCTACTATCAGCATTTGTCGACAACCACCATCGGCCTCTGATAATGGTCTTAAGAAATCGAGAACCATAACTACTATTCGTTGGGCCTTTATCGGGGCTTTCCTCGCCGCATTACAAATCTAAAAGTTTATATTTCTATAACAATCTAGACAATTATGACAGGATGCGGTAACAGAACGGCTTGGACATAGTTCTGTGAAGCTCATAATGTCCGGTGATCGGATTGGAATGATAGCACAGTAAAAAATGGCCGCGAAGAGATGTGGGTACTACTAGCTGAGCTTTTTCGGCTTCTTCGTTGTTATAGCGGTAACGTATCCCTTGCTCCCTAAAATATCTCCAAGAAATAAAATTTTCGTTATTCAGGTTATAAGACCATAGACAATCTTTGATACCACCTCATTTTTCACCTAAATTCCCGTTAATTTGGTTGGTTGTTGCTGTGGAAAATCAATCTCAAAGGCACTGAATTCGGAAATCTGATCGTATGTTGTAGCTGTCTCGTTCAGTGGTGCTGTAGTTTCTTTCCGTGGGGATCAATAATCGGCTTGCATTTTCGATTTCCTTTCATTTCATCCTTCACCTTGTTATAGTACAGCATCCAAAGCATGACGATCCGCATGGGCCATCAGGATAAACGATTTCTTACGACCCAATACCCACAAAATCGGAGCTTACGTTAATAAACGCTTTAAATTTTCAAAGTTAGAATTTTATAAGCTTCACTCCAGATCCACGGTGCATTTTTCTTTGTCAAATTTGTTAACGGTCCAGCAACATCCGAAAAATGGATGATACTTTTTCAGCAACACGCACAAGTTTGTAAAATCGCAGATACCTTGTTCCGGTCAGTTTTTATTCCATCGTGGGTAATAACTTGCCCCAAGAACTGTACATTACGACGAAAAAAATTACGGTTTCTTGATAACTCAAACATTTAAGTGCTTACAATCGGACATCACAATCATTCTCGAAGTAATCGAAAAAAATGTAATGCGTCATGATTTTGAAATAAATGGATCTGGCATCCCAAATTACAACAAAAATTCTGTAGAAATATCGATATCACTCACTTGTTTGAGATTGTTCACTTCGATTTATCGCACTTTTAGGATAAGCGTAAGGAAGGCCTCAGAGTTTACAAAAGGGAAGTAAGGAAGTCGTGGAGGCGCTTCTGTGATAGAATTAAAGGGGTCTCGAAAACCTCGCGCTTAAAAAAGATTCTCTCTACTAGTCCAGTTATTCCAGGCTATCTGATAAAACCGGATGGCGAATGGACGGTGTCTAGTGAAGAGACTCTTGATATTTTGATGGAAACTCACTTCCCTGGAAGTGAGGAAGTGTCAAGTGCGGGGCCTTTGAATGACTGCGGGCCTAGGAATGACTGCGGGGTCCATCTGTTACGTACAGAGGATTTTCTGAATACACGGAAGATAAAATGAGCTATTAAAGGGTTTAAGCCTTTTAAGTCAAGTGGCCCGGATGGAATTGTGCCAGCATAAGTTCAGGAGAACTTAGAGGTCTTGCTTCCCTGGCTGGAAGTCATCTTCAAAGGGTGTCTGAAGCTGGGATACATCCCGATGAAATGGAGGAAGGCTAGAGTGATCTTCATCCCGAAAGCAGGTAGAAGCTCGCACAGCAACTCTAAGGACTTAAGACCAATATCTCTATCATCCTTTCTGCTGAAAATCATGGAAATGCTGCTGGACCTCTATATTCGGTTGAGAATTGTACCCAGAAACTGGGCACAATCTCATCATGCGTACCATAAGGGCAAGTCCGTGGATACGGCATTACACACCTTGATTCGGGGAATTGAGAAGTCACTGGATTAGCAAGAATTCTCATTGGTGGCGATTCTCGATATAGAGGGCGCTTTCAACAACGTGAAGGTGGAGGCAATTAAGGAAGGATTGCTGCCATTTGAGATCGAAGACCCAGTAACCAGGCTGATTGATCACATGTTTGGAAGCAGAAGGGTCATAGCGAGGATGGGGGAAGTTTCCGTCAGGAGACGGGTCGTTCGGGAAACACCCCAGGGAGGTGTCCTCTCTCCCCTTCTTTGGAATGTAGTAATCAATGGACTACTACTGGAACTGGAGAGAGGCGGAATAAGTGTGGTTGCTTATGCCGATGATGTGGCGATAGCTGTCTCGGGTAAGCACTTGGGTACAATCAGTGATGTGATGCAGAATGCGATATTAATCACTACGAGTTGGGCTAGTAGATGTGGATTGGCGATTAACCAATCTAAAACAGAGCTGGCCCTTTTCACTAGGAAATATAAAATTCCGGCCATGGTTCCACCAAACCTGAACTAGACTGGTCCTTACTGAAAATGCGAAATTCTTAGGGATTCTTCTGGACAGTGAGCTCAGCTGGAAACCAAATACGATAGAAAGAGTTAAGAAGGCTACTGTGGCACTCTACTATTGTAAAAATGCCATTGGAAGAAGGGTTGGGGGGGTTTGAAGCGGGAGCTGGTACATTGGCTTTACACGGCAGTTGTAAGGTCCGTATTGATGTATGGTGTGAGTGTTTGGTGGCCAGCTCTAATGCAATTAACATACAGGAACATGATGGGGAAGGTGCAGCAGGCATTCTGTCTGCTCATTAGTGGGGGGTGAAAACAACCCCCACTAGTGCTCTAGAGGTCATGCTGTACTTTCTCCCGTTGGATATCCTTGGTAAGCAAATGGCGGCCAATACGGCCGCTCAGCTAACAGTGATTTTGGGGTGGAAGTGACCTGGCGAATTTCGACTATATAACACCCCTGTTGTGTTTTGGCAAGCTTTTTAAGGTGATTCTCCCCTCTAAGCTAAATTCTTCACCGATGGCCTCAAGCTCGATGATAGAGTGGTAGCGGGTGTATTCTGTGCAGAATTAAATGTTAGTTTATCTTTTCGTCTACCTGAGTACTGCAGTGTGTACCAGGCTGAAGTTTTAGCGATTGAAGAGGTCATGAACTGGAACTGGATAATGTAATATCGTTAATTAATATTACTATCTATGTGGACAGTCAGGCGGCCATTCTTTCGCTGGATCCATTTTCCCTGGCGTCAAGGGTGGCGTTGGATTGTCACACATCTCTTAACGAGATGGGTGATCATTTTAATATCCAGTTGGTCTGGGTTCCGGGCCATTCTGACGTTGAAGGAAATTGCAGGGCAGCCGAGTTAGCAAGGTACGGTACGACTCTCCAACTGGAACCAGGGAGAGAATGTGTAGGGAGGGCTATGTCTGTGCTGAAAGCAGCAAGCCATAGGGAAGTAGTTGCTTTGACAAATGCTAGGTGGATCGCCAGTTCAACTGGACGGGTAGCGAAGCAAGTATGGCCTGAGCTGAACTTGAATCGCTCCAAGATCTTAATCACACTAAGAAAGCGTGATTTTAGGTAGAATTGTGAGGATAATTATTGGGAACTGCCTTTTTGGAGAACATACGAGAAGACTGGGTCTGGATGCAAATGACTTCTGCAGAAGCTGCATGGACAAGGAGGGGGCGAGGAGACTCTTGCTCATTTCCTTTACTCGTGTCCTATGCTAGCTGGCAGAAGACTTGATCACTTGGGCAAATACACTATGGACAGCCTCTGTGATCTCGCAAGCAGTAATGTGCGAGATCTTGTACGCTATATTAATAGTACTAAATGGGTTTAAGGGAGTTTATGATGCCAGATCCTGTGGTATCACAATGGGCCAAAATTGGCCTAAACGTGCGATAGAAACCACTAAAACCTAACCTAACCCAACCTAGGATAAGCGTCCATTCACTTCGATGCTAGAAAACTGCTTACTGTCAAAATACAAGTATGACAGCAGTCAGATCCGCCATATTAGCATTCTGTCAAACGTTATGCCCACAAGCGGAGACGGAGTGCCGACTGCCCACAATCGGAGACTCTTCTACATATTTATAGTGTATATGTATATGAGGAATTTTTTTATTTTTTTGATAAGTAATTGACAGGCTCCCCGAATTAAAACAGGCTGACATAAAAATGGCTTTTTTATCAAATTATTTTTTTAATTTTAAAATTGACTAATGGTACTCTCTATTGGACATGTAAGTCCAAACCATTCAATTATTGCAACTAATGCTTTCATTAATGAAAATATAAAACAAACTTAAATTTGCAAATTGACATGACTTAAAAAAGGTCCCAATTTTTCATATAAAAACACCATTTTTAATTTCAGCCTTTTTAATTCAGGGAGCCGTATTTGACAGGCATATCTCTTATGATTAGTGCCAATCACTAAATCTGCTAATCCTTCCTCCAAACAGTAAATCTCCTAATTCTAGAGCCTCAATTTACAGAAGAGCAGATTCATTGATTTTTGAGGGTGGACAGTGCACCAACATTAATTCATACCACATTAAATATCAAGTTCAATTTCTGGAACCAAAGTGAAACATTTCTTCAATTACTGATCACCATTTCCTTGTTTTTCGCAATATTTCAGATTATTTAATACCAGTTTATATTTCGTTTAAAGACTTAATTTCCTATAATCGATTATTTTTAAAACTCTTAAGTAAGCAAATTTTATTGCCTTACGTACGCATCATGTATCCCACGCCGGTCATAAATAAATTTAAATCAATTAAATCGTAATACTTACAAACTTTTAACCTAGTTTTGAGTTGCGAATTGTTCGGCTTCAATTAAGGTTTATTATCACTATCATTTACTCTTAAAATTTTTTGACGCCGTCGATAATGAAAATTCGCTACTATAAAAATTATGTTTGCTAATTGTATTTAGTGTTTGAATATGGTGTGTTAACTAACGAGATCACGACATATTCAGAATAAATTCAATAGTTTCGCGCTTTATGAAATATTTTTAGCGAGATTTCTGGTGACGATGTTTCTCGCTACAATCCCGAAGTGGTGTAGTATGATCTATAAAATAATTGTGAAAACTTCATTAAATGCAATAATTGCAATACACGCTACACAATATATATATATATATATATATATATATATATATATATATATATATATATATATATATATATATAAGCGCTATCTTGTGACAGGTTTACAAAAAAAACCTCTATATACCAATCTAGAAGAGACACGATTTTATCACGCAAGACACACAAACAAAGTACAAATTTTACAAACAACTAATCTGTAATTCAGATTCACTTGCGATTACTAAACATTTTTATTTTAAAGATATCCTTAAAGCATTTTGTATTTTATATTGATTTTTTTTATTTTTTTTTTTTATATACTTTGTATACCTAAAATGCTTATTATATTTTAAACACATAATGCACGTTACGATACCTGTATATTTATAAAGTGTATATCAAACCATTTAATCTCCATTTCTCAATTATTTTTGCTACATCTTTTTAATTAGCAGTCAAATGAAAAAAAAACTTTTGAAAATCTTCCATCAGGTACACACACAATATTATCATTATTATTATTATTATTATTATTTTTATTTTGACTTATAATAAATAAGATTGAAAAGCTAATACAAAAATTAACTATGCAGTTGAATGTATTGTGGGTAGCTACGAAAAAAACACAGAACTTAACTAAAATAAATTAAATTAATAGTCTCTTAAGAATCTTCTTATATATTATTATCTGATCAATAGTCGAGGGCGAACAAAATCCAAAATCCATACTAAAAATCACAAAAATTAAATTGATCATAAAAAAGTACAGTGACACACAAAAATATTCGTATATATAGGATTCTCATTGGTTAGTAATCATTTGACTTTTAGAAGTGAACCTGTTTTGTTAAAAAACATAATCATTATTAGTTTCATTCGCTAACATGATATTTTTAGCAGCTTTTGTCATAAAACGTACTCATTTATTAAAAAAAAAAAATATATATTTTTTCGAACGTTTTTGGGTCATGATTTTACATGAACGTAGTTGAAAGCTGTGTATGGGATAAAATCAACAAACAATTTGTTGGTGTGTGATTTATATTTATTTAAAATTAACTGAACTATTAAAAAAAGTTTTTGTTAAGTGAGGTTCCGATACAAGACACATCAATTTTTTCTAAGCTTAAGAACATTTCTAGCTCTATATAGAACATGTGGTGGTAAATGATCGGTCCATTTGATTAGTATAGCATTGATGTTAGCTCTTTCGTGGCCTTTTGTCGTGCTACTCGCTTATACATCTAGGCGTGCATTTATAGTTTTTCTTTTTCTGAATATCCTATCGAATGGATTTTTTTTAGTAGAATTAGTAAACTGCTGTATCATTTGCGAGTAGGATCTTTTCTATAACTGTGGTGGCATCTTGTTGTGGCGACACCCCAGTTGTAGTTAGAATCCACTCTTTTGTAATGTTAGAGTTTTGTAAGTTTTGTTAATTGTTAGGGTAATTCGCTTTACAGTTCATACAACTTGCAGATTCGATTTGGCTCACTAGACAGGCTTTCGCGTCGTGTCTACCGGCACATTTTATGCACCTTAATTCGCAATATGGATGTGGTTAAATCCTTGGCATTTCTTGCATCGACGTATTATTCACGTAATATTTTTCACTGGTTATGTTTTAACTTTCATATTGCATATAATGTGAGCGGGGGCTCTTTTTTAATGATCTAGGTTCCTTGGCTATTTTCAATTTTCACCCGTTTAGAGATGTTTACTGCATTTTCAATTTGCAGTTCTCTTATTTTGAGGTTATCTATTATATCCTCCTTCGTGCAGATAGGATGAAGACCTCTGATCATAACCTTAATTTCTAGGTATACCATTCTTTGCATTCTTCAGTGAGCTTCGTGGTTAAAGCTCTATATGCATCGGGATCTTCTGTATTTTTCTTCCAAACACTATTACTTAGTGCAAATTCACAATAACATGAATTGGCGGTAGCGCCTTTGTGTCCATTGCAACCTTGTTTGTTCAATTGTTCTTGTTGCTGGCTTTGTTTAGATACAGGCACGGGTTCGGTATTTTGAATAACTTTTGTTTGTCAATTTACTAGGTAAAATGAACAATTGCTGTTAGTTAAACTGAGTTCCATACAGATCATGAGGGAATACCTAGAAAAAAAACGAAGACCAGAATTCTCGCCAGAAATTGGGTTGCATAATGCTCTTCCTTCTTTTCTAGGTCTTTCCTCATCAGCTGTATCGAACTCAATGTAGATGCATGCAATTGTTTATTATAACTAAGGGGAGTTTCCGAAGCTTCTCTAAGCCTGGTCTTATTCAGTTCTTCATTGTCTTACCTTAACTTAGCGATTTCATTGCTAAGTTGCAATGCCATTTGTTTTATGTCGCTCAGTTTTCTGTGTAGTTCAGCATTTTTATTTTCCCGCTGAGTCGTGGAGTGGGTTAGTCTAGAAGTACGGTTGGATTCCTTGGTCAAAGTGAAGCACTTTACATGTATCCCTTCGCTCTTTTACTTCTCCATCTAAAGTTAGAAGCTTTGGAAAATAACCTTTCACCGAAGAACCCTATTACATCACTCAATTTGTCTCGAGCCTGACAGATCTAGCATCTAATGAAACATTTATATGATTTTGAGAAAGTATATTGTTTTTGTAACGCTACTTTTGTTATTTTGAAAACATCGTAAAAAAATGAATTTCTTGTATTGATTAGACACTGTTTTTTGATGGGGATAAATGCCTGTCAAGCAAAAGAATGGCTTGATAAGTGTTATAGAATAGGGGATCCACCACTACACTCCGAAATCAAAACGTCAGTCAGCTGAGTAGACAACAGCCTGTGAAAGCTGTCCAAAATCATCAAAAATGCAAATGTACGGTTTGGCCACCGGTACGGTTTGGCCACCGGATTTTTGAATTCGCAATGTATTTTATTCGTCGACTATCTTGAGAAAGGAAAGCCCATCATCAGTCCCTGTTGACTGAATTAGGGGCATTATTAGTATTTCGTAAATTCCTAATTTCTGCTATTATTTTATATTTTAAAATATTTCAAAGTAATGAAATGCATTTAGGATCCTATCTGTTATTATTATAAAATTATTATACGACATTCTAAAAGGTAAAATTAGATCAATAGCATGCATATTTTATAGCATGCATTTTTTAGTGTTTGGAAAGTCTAGTCTGAGACATTTATTTTCAAAAATATTTCGAAAAGGACCTAAGCAGTAAAAAAACGTGCTATTAGAGCATTATTACAAAGAAAAAACCGTTCATACCGCGAGATCGCAAAGATTCTTCAATCTGGGGCTACATTTTATGAGATCAAAAGAAGAAACTGTAAGACAATTACAAAAGCACCTTAGAGAAGATGACACTGCGACGAAGGCTATATGAAAATAATTTGAAATGCAGTCCAGCAAAGAAACCCAAACCCACTGAAAAATGCGGAAAACCGACCTATTTGGGCTAAATGTCATAAGCACTGGACAATAGACGACTGGAAGAAGGCTAATCGAATTTTGAAGCACTCACTATATATTTTCGAAAATTAAATAAAAAAAAAAATCCGATATTAAAGAGTTTTTTTAAATTTATAGGTTATATTTAGTGAAGAATGCAGGCCGAAAGAGGACATTACAGAATCGGCCCAGTTCGTCACAAGGAGACCAGGAGAAAAGTTTAGAGAGAACAGGAAAATTTTGAAATGTTTTCAATTTTTTTAATTAGTTTAAAATTATAAATAAAATTTGACACTTGAAGAGTTGTATAAATTCTGGACAAGAGGGAGTTTGGGGCAACCCTCATCGTCTCAGGTATGCAACGAATTAAATTTACATTAATATTTTTTAAAATATTTTCCGTCTTGACGAAGATTCATAACACCTTTTAGCAGCGTGCCAAGTTACCTCCATTTTGTTCGTATGTGCAACCGTCTCACAATAAACAAAATTCAAAGAATGGTTGACTGTCAGGTGAATGTAATCTTCTTTGCTTAAACAATCATACGCTTTCCAAAAGCGGAAATGATTTAGTTGTATTTGGCAGTATCCATTGTTTAATTATAGGTTGTAAAGTGGCTGTGTCCCGCTTTTCTACCGGAACTAAAATCACATCTCCTGACCTTCTTTCGATCTGTAAAAATTATTTTGTTGATTAATTTTGTTTGGTGAAAGAATATAATTACTGCGATTGTATTTGTCCGCGATTATATTTTCGGTTTCAAAATTGTGATTTATCGATTTCGACTGTTTTCCAATACCGCCAATTGGTGTTGATTCACGGCAAAAATTAGCCCAATCCACTAATGTTTTCTGCGAGATTTCTAAATGGTTGTTAATCTACTTTAAATTTATATTACTACACAAATTTATATAACTTTAATCGAAAACGATTTCTGGCAAATCTGTTTTCCTTTCCTCGGCATTGGCATATTGCTTACGGCAGATCCACTTCAACTTTCCACTTCCGGATTTTCCTAAATTTATTGCTTTTAACAAAGCTGGTTTGGGCACATTATTTGAAATATTCTTGGGATAGCCTCCAGCTCCATTAGGAAAATAACTAGGTTTCGACCATCATTCGTCTTGACAAGATCATTAATTTCGAAGACCGAAATGAGGGCATTTTTAATATAAAAATAAAATAGACCAATAACTGTATAAAGTAAAATTGTGTAAACATGACATTTAATTCTATCATCAAAAATTATCAAAAAATTAACATCTTACCTTATTTTGAAAAAATAGAAAAGTAAACAATTTTCCAGAAAAATTTAGCTTCTTCCTCCTGTTGATAAACAATGCTACATTTAAAATTTTTACTCTTTACCTGATTTTCTCGCTGTATAGTAAAGTAAAATTACGCCATGCATATAGTGGCAATTTCTGTGGCAATTCAGAAAACAACTTATCTTTTTATAAGTCAATTTTCAGGTGACCATGCATAAGGATTATGAACCTTAAAACGTCGGGAAAAGTGGTTTTTAACCAAGGCAAATTTTCATTATTTTCATCAGGATTTCAAAAACTTGACCGAAGTTAATATGTTTTATTTGACAATTTTTAGGAGTCTATCAAAGATATTTTTCCCAATCTGTTTGTGTTTTCTTTGTCAGCTCGTTTACTTCTGGGACTACTATCTTATATCCTTGTTATAACCCATTTAAGTTACTTTATTTAAAAGATGTAATTAAAAATTTATGTTTGTTGTCTCTTCGAAACAAACAAAAAACAATAGAAGAACAATTAACTCGTCGGTCACTAGTCCCAAAAATCGACTTTACTCATGAACATAGTTTTCTTCAAGGGTGATTCATCCATTGCAATGCTTCTCTAACGTTTGCCCTTTTTGTTAACTGATTTATCTTTGGTCTTAACATAGGCCATTGTTTCGACTATAACTTCAGTGTTTAACGCAAATCGCTTTACCTGTTACGGTGGTTGGGGAAGCAATTCGAACCTCAATTCATGCAATTTTCAAGAGCACTTTTTTGTTTTGCATTTGGGGTCGTTTTTCGCTACTTTTTCCTTCAAACGCACCAATAACGCCATGCAATATTGCTGTTAATGGTCTTTCCTCTCTCAAGATAGTCTACGAACGGCCTTTCGCCGGTTTCTGTCCACTTATCTGGATCCATTTTCACATATCGACGCACAAAGTCATATTTATTACGATTAAACATATCGATTAAACATATATATCGTATTGCTATTTTTGATCCCATGTAAGTAAGCGCGGCACCCACTTTGAACTTAGCCTTCTCATGGAAAAATGTTCATGAAAAATACCCATGGCTCGTTGTTTTGCTTGAACAGTTATCTCCCATCAAAAAACAGCCGCATACGAATTGAATTGTTTCTATTATTAAGAAAATAACAAAGCGTTACTGGAAAAATATAACAACTAATGGTCTGCATATCATAAAATATTGACACATATCGTTGGAATGTTGGTACTTTCCAAAAATCGTATGAAGTATTCTTTAGATGCGCCATCTATGTGTAGTTACTCAGCCGGCCCTTTCACTACTTAGAAGGAGGCCACCCAGTTTATCCTTCCTCCGGTCTGATTGTCATAACATTTTGACACTTATCGTTGGAATGTTGGTACTTTCCAAAAATCTTATGAATTATTCTTTAGATGCGCCATTTATGTGTGGTCACTCGGCCGGCCCTTTCACTACTTAAGAGTGATCGATACAGTGAATCATTTTTCCGTAATTAAAATAAAGAGATCTTAAACATCGGACCACCGTTTGTTAGATCATCGACGATAAGCTTTTCTAAGCTTCACTAATTAGAGATACAGGATCAACTGTTTCATTGATGAGGCACTTGGCACTAAATATTCAACAAAACAAATTTTTAAGATAAAGTTATTTGTTTGTAAATTTAGGCATTTTGTATTTCTAGAAATGAAATTCAGTTAAAAATTGACCTTTGAAATAAGGTGAGATTCCTCGTAATATTGAAGTGCCTCGGCATTCACATCAGGAAAATGTTGAACTAATCTCATTTTCAACTTTTTAATTGAAACCTGATTTTCCGTTTTACCTGAATGCCCGTTAAAATACGAATATCCCTTACGAATATCGACAACGTCGACAATACTAGTAGAAAACGTCGATAGCTCGTCGACAATGTGAAAATACTGACTATACTAAACTGCTGTTTGCCTATTATTTATTCCTAAATGGCGTAAAAATTGTTCATTCACCATCATCGATAATAAATATTTTGTCAATTGATAAACTTCAAATTAAATTTGCGACTTAGAATAAAACTAACTTTAATTTAGTTTAGGCAGTATTTTTACCGAAAAAATTGTTATCAAGTACACAGTGTTAGAGTGTTAATACCGGGTGCCCCAAAGTGATTATTTTGCGTAAATTGATGGTTAGTTCATAAGACTTGTTCATAGATGGCACGAAACACGCAGCGTCGGATGTTTAATCAAAATTTGTTTAATAATTTTAAACTTTTCAATTAAACATCAGGATCATTTTAGTTTATGGACATTAGAGAAATTTACTAGTAACTAGTAATTTTTAATTATACATCAGACAACCTTTTCAACCAACAATTTAGTTAGTCGAAAAGTTCAATAAGCAAATCTGTGCCAAGCGTATGGCACAGTACAAAATTCGAACAATTTGTATTTTGCTGACATCTTCTGAAATTTTGTCAAACTAAAAAAATATGAGGTTCACTTTTACTATAAATATTTTGTTCATTGAACTGAACTACTTCCATGTATAAATCAATTTAACAGTTTAGTCAAATGTCAAAACATTCACAAAAAAAAATTAATTTTGTCAAATTTCTTCTATGTAATGTATTTTTACCTTAAATATGGTGAGCTTGGATGATGGGAATGGACGTTAAATTACTAACCGTGCATGATGAGAATATTGTCCAGGTAGAGCATATTCTCCCTATAATGACACGTCAACAACGGCGATTGTTTTAAAATCTAACCTGCAGATTCGGGTTGTTTTTCAGGTTCAGCATGTACTCACTATAATGACCTGTTTAACTGAATTTTTTTTGTTAAGTCGCGTTCCTATATACCAAAGAAATTAACTTGGTGCTCGGAGCAATTGATGAGCGCCGTTTTTCGCAGGTCCATTATAGTCCCGTAATGCCATTCCGTATAATACAATGAGCTAATGAGTTGAGGTAAAGGGCGAATATTCGATATGGGGCTCCAATACTTATCTCAATGGCGAGATAAGTTGGAGTATTCGATCTCAGAAGAGAGATACCGAGATCTCAGATCATCACAATAGGTGGGAGTTACAATCCCAGCCTGTAAATATGGCACCGACACGGAAGGAAAATCCCCTCCCAAATTTAATTTTGTTGGTTATGTAAAATATAAAATAAAAAAAAATCAAATGAAAAACGGAATAACAAAAAAAACGAAATAGACCGGCCAAGAAAGAAATAAACCAAATGCTGTGAATAGCCGTGCAATTTTTTGTTTATTCAATCAACAACCAAAAAAACAAATTTTCTAATGAGATATCCGTGGTGAAAGGAGGAATAGGAACAGAGAAAAGCAGAAATGATTGAATGACCAAAAGGGAGAACAACAAACCAATGTAGGAATCAAGAGAGGGAGAGAGAGAGAAAGAAAAAAGAGAAAAACTACAGTCGTTGGCCAAAAAACTTGTGCACCGTTAGAAATCACATAAATATTTTTTCAAAACTCGATTACACTGTACATAAAAAAAATATTTTCCGAAGAAATTTATTTCTTGATAATATAGTTAATTAATATAATTTATTTTAAGTAATTAAAAAAAAATATTAATATTTTGTGGCTCCTCCTTTCGCTAATATTACTTGTTTGCTCGTTCTGGCATGCTTTTGTAGCAATTCTTTATTGTATTTTGTATTTCTAAATCAATTTTCCAAACGTCCTCGATGTTTTTTCTTAGTTTGATCACTGTATTGTTGGTACGCATACAAACTAGTCGCTTCAACATCGATCAGCAATTCTCTATCGTGTTGGGATGTGGTGAATTGTCTGGCTGGGGAACAATGCTTATTTTTTTACTGTTCAAGTAATTTTTAACGCATTGTGACATGGGCAGCGATTTCACATAGGGCATGTACACATCATTCAAAACCTTATTGTATTGGTTTTGCCACATCATTTCTTGTAAAAAGTATCTTTGATGCAGGGTTCCCTTTCGTGATATACAGCTCCATAACGTGACGGCCTTTATCGCCTGCGCACAGAACTGTGAAATTCTGTGACCGCCTCTAAGCGGTACGCCTCGCTAAACATAACCTATGAAATAGAAAAATAAAGTTGGTTAGTATATTTCATGTTTGAACACATTTAAACAAAATTGGTGTTTTTAAATTTGGATGCGTGGAGTGAGACGAGACTTTTCCTGGGCGTTTGCATATGAATTGATTTTCTTTCAAACAACATTGTACTTTTCTTACCGATACTTTCACTCCAGGCTCGATTATCGCATTGGTGATTTTATGAATTTGTGCATGGCGGTTTTCCAATGTACCACGGACTATTTTAAAATTCACTCGATTTGACGTTTTCCGTTTTCTACAGCAGTTTTCACAACTACTCACGAAAATATCTTCTTTGGCCTCTATTTTTTGGGCAATTCGCTGAACACTGTCTCGTCCTATGCCCAGTTTTCTGGATATAGCACTGGCTTCTAGCAACGATTTTGTTCGAAAAACTTTGAATTTGATAATGTGACACGAAAATTCACTTAAAAAACTTTAAAACAATATGGTATATAAAATAAAAGTTGTTTGCAACTTCAAAAATATGGCGTCACGTACAAAAAACACAAAAGTAAAAAAAACATATTTTTCTAGGATAAACACTTTCTTAGGAATCGATCTACAAAAACCACTTTCCAATATCAACTAATCAACAAACGTAAGTTAATATTATTTTCACTGGAAAAAAAAACACATACAGACAGACACGTTTACGTGACCGCCCATTTAAATTAGTCATAAACAAGGTCACAAAAGAGACTCAGAAAAAATAGTAGGAGGAAACTTAAAGAAGAACAGAAAAACTAGTTTTATTATGTAAAAACGTTGAAATGATGTAACCACGCAAGTTTTTTGGCCAACGACTGTAAAATCACAACGTGCACAAATATTCCTCTATATTCAGTCACTCGCACACACGCACAAGTTCGCATACACGTTGGTCTCGCTCTCATTCGTCAGAACATTAATGCCCCCAATGTAATACCAATGACATAACACAGATGCCTATGCCATCAGTAAAATGCATTTGTCAAACAATCAAAGAGAAATTAAAAATTTGAAAACGAAACAGTAAAAAAAATTAATGTTATGACCAGGGAGTCGTAACAAGTATAGGATTCCAGCTCTGTTTACTGTCCAGAATGAGACCAAATTAATCAGCTTGTTTGCACTCACAAATATCTTAGGGAGGGCCGCTCCCAGATAATTTGTCACGATCCTGCTTTTTGCCATTTTATCTTTTTACCATTTTATCAAACTAATAATAGCCCCCTCTAGGAAACTTCTAATATTTATCGCTGACTTAAAATCATCAGAAGTATTGTGCAAACTCACGAGATTTCAAATTACTATAAGAGAACAGACATACTCTTATTGAGACAATATGGGTCACTTTTATCAATTTCATATTGATAGAATTCAAAGTAACTAATTGGGATTAATAATTGCTTAACTTCTTTTGACTCTAGCTAATAAGCGGAAATTATTTGGATTAAAGCTTATTACCACACACAATTTTCTGTCATGTACGAATACTTTTGTGTATCACTGAATATTAACGTGCACATAATTTTGAAATTGTTACAAACAAGTATTGTTCACAATAGTACTAGGTACCTTTAGTTTTTAATTTTTGTCCTTTTAGTTAATGACCATTTATAAATAAAAAAATAACAATTCCAATCACCATTTTAGTTATGTTATGTTACCTTTTGATTTTGTGTGTAATTCGTTTCTTTGCAATACGCTTATAAGAAAATTATATGAAAATCGAAAAATATATAGTGTAACACATATTGGCAAAGAATAATTCGAGAAGGGAAGACAACTTTTTTTTTATTCACTAATTGGAAATATATGGCGCCAAACATACTTTTTCTTACCTGTATATAGATTTTTATATAAAAAAGAACATAATATAATAATGTGAAAGAAGAATCAACCAAAAAATAATTCAAGGAAATTAAAGATACTAAAACGTGTAAATTGTTGTTCCTATACGTATTCGGTATTTAAGTGGAAAGGAATTTGTTTACTTCTGGTCACGAGTTATAAAAATTAACTAGAAAGCTATTTAAAATAGTAAGGTGTTATCAACTTAGAAAATTTCTAAAAATAATTCAAAATAACTGCCTGATTTTCGAAATTCGAATAGTATCCCCCTTAAATAATTTTTATATGCTCCATAATCTCTAGCGTTCTTAATTGAAGGGGCAGTACGTTAATGTGAGGCGCGTTGTCATAATGAAAAATTATTTTGCATAAAATGGCCTGTTCCGGAAGTCGAAAGTCGCTTGCTACTTTTTCATTTTTTATCATCATTCTTTACAAGCATAACGTGGTTTGATTCCATAGTAAAACACAAATAGAAATAAAATTCAGTCACAAATTTTTGTTTGATTTGTGCGGAATGCACAATGTTTACCCTCCACCCCAGGCAACCAAATAATCAAGGTCACAAACTATTTGACCGCTGGCAAGAACAAGATTGTGCACAATTATGTCTTTTTTATACTTGGCCAGAAATAGCGAGCGGCAATTAACTTACGAATGTATGGGCATATCGCGCTTGCCAATGTTTCGCAGTAGATTTTGATATTAGGCAGCTTAAATGCTTTAGAAAGAAAGTATGTTGTGAATTGTGTGGGAATCGAAATTACGTACGTCCAATTTTAGTGTGAACTGCTCTAGTCAGAGCCTTGTGGTTGGTGTAAATGGTGAATTCCCGACCTTTGGCGAAATATCTAAAGTGTTGCACAGATATTTAGATAAATCGCAAATAATTCGAGCTTTTTCGAGATGAATTTCAAGGGCTACCAACAGTTGATCTTCTATTGCTGCTAAACAGCTTCGCTCGCGATAATCGATGCGTCGGTTGTGATACTGAACTTAGTGTCGTTTAGCGGATGTGCCAATATCGCGATTGTATGTAATTCCATTTTTAATTTTAAAAAAGCGTATTGGCTTTCGTAGGGCGAGTGTTTGGATTGGAGTGAGCGCTGCAATTAGTGAGCTGCGAGTTCCGTAATGGGTTAATACAGAATGCCATTAGTGGTTATTTTATAACTGAAGATATCGAGAGAGTTTGAGCCGAAAACGCGTTTTGAACTTTTAATATTTATGTCAAACACAGCGAGTCATTGCAACAGCTATTCCAAGTGGAGTTTCTGTTCTTCCTAATTTTTCGATGCTACGAGGATTTCGTCGATATATTTCTATTTGGCAAGAAAACTTCTTTAGCAGCCGACCGAAAGCCTTGTCGATCATCTAATGTATTGGAATGGTTGTTTCGATCTTAATCGACGTGGCGTTGATTGACAGCTGAATCAATGAGCCGTCTGTGTTTAAGATCGACAAATAGTGCAAATTTGCTGAGAAATTCAGCTTCAATAATCGTACGGTTCACTTCAGTTAAAACGAATGCATGAGTGAATGGGTGTTTGAGTCCAACCTTAATATTTGGTAATTTTAAGCGCAAAAATTTAGTCCAAATTCGTTAGTTGTCGACACGACCGTGCGATTTAGTATAGTTTTTTGATTGATTGGTGTGCTATTTTGATGTCGACGCGCCTCCATATTTGCATGGAGGATGGCAGTGTTTATATAGGATTTTTAGTGTTACCGTGATACCAACATACTCGTGGTATCACATTACTACGGGATCGAGAACCGTCGTGTAATCGAGAGTCATTGCGTAAGGGTTGTTGCGCGAGGGGTAGGAGTGAGAAGTGGAGGGGGTGGAATGAGGTATTTTTTGGTTTGGTATGGAAATTTGGGATTTGGTGAATGAGGGTTTGTGTGGGTGGTGTGTGTGTGAGAGCGTGGGTATTGAGGTGTTTAAGGGTGATGATATGGGTGGATAGTGGGTGGTGGTGGTAATAATGTTTGGGTGTGGTGGTTTGCGGTTGATTGGGGTCGGTTGAGTTATGGTGAATTGGGTTTGGTTGGGCTGGGTGTAGATGGAGTTACGTTAGTGTGGGTGTTTTTGTGATATTTGCAATAGGAACCTTACATGGAATAATAATACTAAATATTTTTATTTTTTATTTTTCACATAATTTATTTTCTTTTATTTTCCGGACATTATTGCAATTTGCAAAAGAATAATATGCCACAAAAGTACACCAAATGATGATGTAGTTAGGTTTGCGCCTTCAATATCTAAGTGACAATGACGCGTGACGTTCTCTTTGTCTTAAACAATTTATCATGTTTCAATTTAACGTGAACATTTAACCGTAGAACAAGTTATCTTGTGTACAATTTATCATATGCCAGTTTATTGTAGTTTCTAAAATTCACCGTATAACAAAACTGTGTGTAAATAAAAATTAGTGTCCGGTTTATAAAATTTTATTGGATTCGGCCATTTATTAATCGATTAAGATCCCAAGTAGCAATATTTGGTTTCAAGTAGGTTTTATAACCAATACGAAACTTCGGTTTTAAAACCAAAAAGTTTTTGAAATGGTTTCAGACACGTTTCCGACATGTTACGAAGCCTCAGCAGATACTGCTTTTGGCCACGGTTTTTCGTACCATCTCATTTTTACTAATGAGGAACCGTTTATAAACAATTTAAAAAAAAACCTCAGATTTGTTGAGCTCACTGATTTTATTTTTTCTTGTCTTCACTGATTATTCTTTCCGCCGCTGCCGAACTGTGGAGCAAACTCATTAAGCTATTCATAATGGCTAATTTTCCAAACATATGCTCGTTTATTGAGTTTTTAATAGATCCAATTTTAGACCAGAACTCCTCAATATCATTGGTATTTAAATTTAAATATTTGGATAGTTTCAAAACTTTAAGCTCGTCCAACAAATCTTCTTTGTCGTCAATTGATATCCAATTTGGAAATGATTAAATTTTCTGGATTGATAAGCGTTAATTGTTTAAGCGTCGGATTGTTGAAATCAAATCGTGATTTAATTTGCCCAGTGAGTTCAATGTAAAATGTTATAATATTTTCGACAATTTCGAGCATTTTATGAGCTGAATAACCCATATAAATTTTCTTTAGTGGTAAATGATTTTCGATTTGTTCAATTTTAATGTTATTAACATTATCGGTAAATTGTATGCAGTTAGGGTTTACAAAGTTACTCAATATCAGTTTGCAATTAGTTTCCATAATTTCATATAGCATATAAATTCGTACTTTTTTAGACTGACAGCATTACCTTTAGCACGTACGATCAAAATAGGAAATACACTTTATTTTCTGGGTTATTTAGTTATTCTGCTAAGATCTTAGCCGTTTTTCTAGTCTACTTTTTGAACTGTGTGCAAAAAAATTAAAAATATTTCGAGCCAACTGGCAAGGCATGGCAAATGCAACTCATGAAGCAGGAATAACCTCCTTAAACCTTAAATACCAGTAAGCTGGCCCGCTATAACCGACGCGTTATCAGAACCAAGTTCGATTATATTTTCCATGGCCATTTCCAAACAATTAATATGATTTAAGATGGCAGTAAGAATTGAGGCAGCATCCGTTTTGATCAGTCTTAACAAACCTAAAAATCGATCTCTCGTAACACGTCTTTTTTTGTTAAAAATGCGTGCTACCAAGGCCAATAACTTTTCTGAACTTACATCCATCGTCTCATCAATAATTATTGAAAATTTCTCAGTCTTTGGTTGTCTAGCTATATTTTGCCGTCCTTTTTGTCGGAGAATATTTTTTACTAAAAGATGCGATTTTGTCGTGCCACGTTTTGGGCGATTTTTGAATCCGGACAACATTTTTGCAAGAAATTTGGTAAAAAATATATTAAACTTAAAGGTAAATGATGCATCAAACAAAACATTACCATTATTAGTTCGGCTTGTTTTAGTTGCGCTTCAAAGACCGAGTTAGCTGGATCTACGAAAAATTGCACTAATAGGAGTCAGCTTGCTCAAAGAAAATTTTCTCTTATGTGTGGCATTCGCGTTATGCCTGACCAGATGAGATTTGATATTGGTAAATCGAGTATCGCATACTTTGCAAAACTAACAATCGTTGCGGTACTTTAGCCTTTGAAAGTCATTAATCCACTTCTTACGAACAGCTCTAGCTGACGTAACTCTTAAATGCAACCTCGACTCTGGTTTTTCTGAAACTTTGGTTTCATTTTGCTGCTTGGGATGGGATTGTATATGTTGGATGGAAATGAGATTTTTAAATGATTTTTGTAAGAAGTTCTGGAATATGGCCATGTGGGACGGAAGTTGACCATTTCTTAACCGATATTGATGGGATTTTGTAACTTAGATAGAAATGGGATTTTTAAATGATTTTTAGAAAATGTAATGGTACTTGGCCTTGATGAAATTTTGTAAGTTGGATGGAAATAGGATTTTATAATGTTTTTTGTTAGAAGTTCTGGAATATGATCACCTAGGATAGAACTAGGCCATTTCTTAATCGATATTGATTAGATTTGGTCAATATTTTGGTAGCAAAATACTACAAGACGATGTCAAAGTACTATTGCTTATAATTATTTTAACTGCGGTTTAAATGACTGAGTTCCATCCCAAAGAGCCATATCCCAGAACTCATTTCCATCCAACATAAAAAAAACCCATCAATATCGGTTAAGAATGGCCGACTTCCGTCCCAGTTGGCCAAATTCCAGAACTTCTTACAAAAATAATTTAAATAATTCTATTTGCATCCAACATACCGAATCAAATCACAATCGGTTAAGAAGCAGCCGAGTTCCGTCCCAAGTGGCCATATGCCAGAACTTCTTACAAAAATCATTTAAAAATCTCATTTCCATCCAACATACAAAATCCCATCAATATCGGTTAAGAAATGACTGAGTTCCATCCCAGGTGGCCATATACCAGAACTTCTTTAAAAAATTATTTAAAATTCTCGTTTCTATCCGACATCCTCAATCCCACCATAAACGTTTAAGAAATGGATGAGTTCTTATACAAAATACATATTGGATTTTTGATTATGTGTTAAGATATTTCAACTCCAAGACAAATTGTGTTATACGACAAACTGTCCTCACGATAAACTGTTCTACGATAAATGGTTCCACGATAAATTGTTTTACGATAAATTGACGCCACGATAAATTGTTCACGATATACTGTCTGCAAGTCGGCAAATGCCATGACAAAAACCTTCTCTAGCAGAGAAAATAAGAATTTAATGATTTAAGTATACATGAATATTTAAAAAAGTTCAGAAATATATACAGGTAACCCTCCAAGAACACGGTCTTCGAAGAACACGGATACCCATTTTCTCATAGTACACGGTTTCAAACAACACGATTTTCGCATTATTCTCTTTTATTTTTGTTTTTTTAGAACACGGTTCTAAAGAACACGAAACGAATTAATCGCGTTCTTAGAAGGTTTCCTGTATTTTTTTTGTTACTAATTATAGCGAAAATACGTCGTTCTATTCTTACTCTTAACATGTTTTATAATCTTTCATTTTCGAATATTTTTCCTTATAGCAAAAGAATAGTAGCAAAAGAATAGTGTAACTCATTGCATGACGATTTATGCATCTAGAAGGCAATGCATTGAAACCAAATAATTTTCAAAACATAATATTTCTTTTGTTTAACCGCGGCAATCGTAGTATTCTTTTGATGATTTTGTTGCGTAGAAATCATAGTTGGCTCTCTTATGAAATGGGTATGTTCTATTGTTTTAAATTGGTCGGTAGTGATGCCACCATTTTTATAACTAATTATTTTTGTGGAAAAGCTATTTTCTTATATTAATGTTATTTGTGATTGTGTAATTGTGAATATTTGTGTTTAAAATATTTTTCTTAATTTATAAATTTTTCTATGCCATCAACAAAAAGAAAAGTCGAAAAAAAAATTCGAATGTCAAAACTAGTCCGAATACGTTACATACGATCAAATCCTGTTATTCGAGACGCGAACCAAGCTTAGTCACAACCCATCGCCGTGAAAAACGATCCAATTCCGAAATTCAAGAGGGTGAACCAAGCTGAACTTGGACCGTCGCCTTGAAGTACGATACAATTCTGATGTTCGATAGGGCGAACAAAGCGTAAATTCAATCCGTCGTCGTGAAATACGTTCAAAATCCGATATTCGAGATAGTTCTTTATAGGCAACAAAATGCTTATATAGAGTGGCCCCGAACCTTTCCTGAACAACCGGCTCCGAACCTTTCCCGCCTTTTTTTTATTTTTTTTTAACAATCCTTGCAATCTGTTCTGGGGCCAAGGCTCTTCCAACTCTTTCGCGGCTTGCTTTTTTCCGTTCTTACTTTTACGCCGTTTCCAGCCAATTCGAGGACGTGCGGCTATAGGTCCGATTTTATGACTATATACAGCCTATGCTGGCATGGAAGATGGGTCGGCCCATGAGTTTTGCACTTCAACAGGTGGTCATAGATGTGTTCCATTACATCACAAATCATAATCTGTAGATGATAATTCCCTTTGTATCTTGCCCTTATAGGGATTCGAACCCGGTGCCTCCCATTTGATAGGCTCCCCCTTCTCTTTTATCAATGGTTTCGGTAGTGTTCGCTAATTACTCTGATTTGTTACCATATGCGTTCTTAGATTGGCTTAGTATTCGAGTTTAAAATTTGTTATGTATGTTTTAAGAAAATGACGGTAAAACAAAAGAAGGGAATGTTTAGCTTGTGACAGAAAAAATAGAGGATTGATTACCTTTTAGTGATATAAAAAATGTAGGCTTCAGAGACGGCGTACGTAGGCCGTAGTCATTTCAAGACCTTAGGCGTGTAACTCCTCTTGGCGATATATTGGTAATGAAACCTTACAAATGCTTTTTAGGTATATGATGAATTGTAATGGTCGATGGATTAATTTTTGTTTAGTTCCCATTTTTTTGTCAAACGAAAATTTTTTAATTAGTTTATTTTGTTTAATTTCTATTATTTTACTCACAATTATTTTAACTAATTTAAATATCCCAAGATTGTTTTGTATTTTGGATATTTTATTTTTTTACTTCTTCCAGAAATTGACATTACGATTGTATACATATACTCATTCTCGTTCTAGTGGCAGTATATTTTCTTATCGGTATCGAAGAGTTGCATTTATAAAACATTACTTTTAATCAGATTTTGAATTATTTTTTGCTTATTTTTAATTTCGATGTTATTTCAACATTGCTCATTATTATTAAAAGTTTGTGCAATGGATAGTAATTTAAAAGAAGTTTATTTTATCCATCAAAATATAAGAAGTCTTAGGGAAAATAATGATAAACTGTGTGCATACATTGACTCCACGAAAAAAATTTATGAAGAGGAAATTGAAAATTATTGTTTAGATTGGTATAACTTATTTGCTATGTGCAATAATGACAGTCGTGCGGGTGGAGCAGTTATTTATATCAATAATAACTTGCATTGTAAACAAGTTAATTTTAACTTTCAAACATTCGATGCCGTCGGTGTTACATTCACCCTGAACTCCAAATTATTATTCGTAGTTTGCATAATATATAGACTGAATTATACTAGTGTTAATACATTCGTTGATGAGTTCGCCAAGCTAATTAATGACGTATCTCATACTATTTTATTTATTATGGGTGATTTCAACATCAATTTTTTACAAAACAATCCGCTCCTAGATAGTTTTCTAATGTTAGTCTCCAATAACGGTCTTGATCTTTTGATTTTTGAACCTACTAGAATTACAAATAGTTCGGCAACTTGTATAGACAATGTTCTGTATCGATTTGATCAAAGATACTTTAATGAGGTGTCGTGTGCTGTTTTAGATCTTAAGATATCAGATCATTGTTTAATTAACATCAAACTAGCAGGGCGTATGCAATATACAAATACTAGTAGAAACATTGAGGTATCGAATGTTGATCACAATCAATTAATTAATCTGCTGACATATGAAGAATGGACAGATGTATATTGCTGCAGGGATCCGTCTTTGGCTTTTGACCATTTTTAAACATATTTAGAGGTCGCGTTGGTAAATTTACTACTTCTAAATCAGTGAACAAGCAATTGGGTATAGTTAGTTTGGCTATAGTATGGTTCTGGCTGGCTTTATTAGGTTCCGGCTGGAATTATAATATAGTACACAATAATACACGATCCATTGTGCTACTTGTGATATAGTTAATCTGGCTGTGTAAAACCAAACTATCGTTTCCGGCTGGAATTATAAGGTTGCACCGATAAATCATTTTTTGCTGGATTTATAATGTTCCGGCTGAAAATTTTTGTAGTAAACAATGATACACAATGCATCGTGCAACTTGTGCCATAGTTAGTTTGGCTGTAGAGGGTATGGTTCCGGCTGAATTTGTAAGGTTTTTTCCGGAAAATCCATTATTGCTGGATTTATAAGGTTCCGGCTCACAAATTATATATTGCACAATGATGCACACTACATCGTGCTACTAGTGCCATAGTTGGTTTACCTGTTGCATGGTTTTGGCCGGCTTTATCAGGTTCTGGCTGGAATTATAAGGTTCCGGCTGTAAAAGCATGTATTGCACAATGATGTACAATGCATTGTGCTACTTGTGCCATAGTTGTTTGGTTCCGGCTGATATGGTTCCGACTGGCGTGACACATTAGTTCTCGGGATATTATAGATTTCTTAAGAAAATCCTAAATTCTTACTATAGCGCCGGTTATTAAAGTATGTATTTATTTGACCACATGAATCCCATTAGCTTTTTAAATGGTTTAGAAGCTTAAAATTCCTAATCTTATCCTTTCAGAAAATCATACAGAACTTAGTGATCAGCCTATTAATTCTCGAGATATTAAATTTCTTAAGAAAATCCTAAACTCTTACTATAGCTCTCTTTCTCTCTCTCTCTCTAGCACTATATCCCATCAAGGGATTTGGCTGCTTCAAATGAGGTTTCATAAGCCTATTTTCATTTCGGATAATGAGTGATTAATTCATTGATCCTAAACCAGCCGTGAAATTTTTTCCTTGTCCTTGTTCAAGTGAAAAAAAAAAATTGCAATGGTGTCTTTCGCTCGCCTCCTTTTTAAAAATATATTGTGCTTAACCAAAACTGTGTGTGTGTTCCTACACCAGACGTCAAATGATTTCGAAAGGAGAACTAGGAACTACACGCCAATTTTGCCTTTTACAATTCGACACCTTCCGAGCTAGTTTACAAAATGTTTGATTAGGACTTCATGGAAGAAAAGACTCTGATATGCTTCAATATGTGCAACTTGTCTTAATAAATGTTTGCTGCATAGTTACTAAATGACAGATAAATAATAACGTAGTTTTATGTGCTATTCTAAGTTCATTACTCTTTTGATCAGGTCATCGCTTTGTTTATTTTGGCTAAACGAACCGCCAATAAATTATAGAGTCGCTAATATTGACCATTGCTTTATATGCTTCAAAGTGTCTATCATTTCTATGGCAATTAATTTTCATTTGTAGAGGTCAGTTATCCGAAGTGTTAATTTTTGTAATTATAAAATTAAAATTTCGATGCAAGACTATAGAATTTACCATGACGATTTTTTTTTCTACATTCCTTATTACCAAAATCCAGAATTTTTTTTACGTCATCAATTACGGTTTGCTAATGTGTTTAATGGACTTGAACAATATATCATTTCCAGTTAGTTTGGTGGTCAATGTTTTAATGCGGCAAATATAACACTAAAAGCTTTTACGGTATATATTTATATGACTTAGGGAGGAATAACCTTGACGTGAATAGCATTCTCACATAAATGTGTACACAATATATATATAAAAGAACTATATGTTGCGTAACTTGGGTGTTTTATGTCCACAACCTGTTCAACAAATTTCGAATACAAAAAAATGAAATAAAATAAAATTCATTCAACAGATCTTAAAAAATTCTTTCCTTTTTGTTGTATTCTAATTTTCACTAATTTTATTATTTTTGTAATTAACACCTCGCGGTCAAGACGTCATATAATAATAATAATAATTTACCCATGTAAAGTTATTTACTACCCATAGGTTTTATTTTTTGGTTCCGTTCATAACATATGAAACCGTTTTATATATGCTAGAGATGAATAGGGTACTCTAGCTATATACCTCCTCTAATTTCGTACGAGACGAATGCGTATAACATAAAAATTGTTTCATTCTAATTATTATTTATTATTATTATTTATTTTATTTTAATATTTTTTTTTCTTGACACATTCATGCTAATTAATAATATATAAAAAAAAGAATATAAGTTACAAGAATAAAACTAAGAAGATGGCATCTATTTAAATTAAAAACTAAAATACTATTTTTTTTTTAATTTTAATTTAGTTTAGTTTAGTTTTCTCTCCTTTTTATAATTTTCGATTGTTTAAACAAATAAAATTAAAAATGTTTAGCACACAGAAATGCTACTGAAATGAAAAATAAACATCATCTTAACATGTTCATATATATATCGATGCCGGATAAACTGAGTCGTCTGTGTGTTAAAAAACATATATGCAAGTAAATAACGATTTTTTTTTGTTGATCAAAGAGAAAAAGGTTCATTGATTTAATAATGTATGTAATTGGAATTTTATTGCCGTCGGAACTGCTCCATGTTTTACTTAACGTGCGGGTACGAGCACGTTCCAAACCGTAGATAGTTTACAAGGGATTTGAAATTTAGACATTTTGATTTAAATTTTATCAATTTCGACATTATTGGTTGACTTATGGTTTTTTACGTTCCAAACCCGGTTGCCCGGTATCTTTCCTGCCGATTTTTGAATAATTTTTGATATCATATCATTTTCGATATATGTAACTTCAAAAATATGTATCGGAGAGCAACTAACTTAGTCTTATTTGACTGGTAATTCGAGTTTTTTAAGATCTAAGTGGTTATCTTGCATCTGCATCCGTTTGACAGCTATGAGGTTTTGAAGTAAAAGAATACATTTTTTTTATAAAACTCAGTTTTTCTCAAAAAAACAGTTAAACAGTTTTATTTTTTTTTTACTTAATTTTAATTTGCCATGATCTCCCTTACAATCCTTCAATACAAAGTTTGGCTCGAGAGTAAAAGCACTACAAAGAGTTATAAAAGGTGGTCAAAATTCCTCCTTGTAATTGAATACAGGCTAATATTCGTTTAAATATGTCTGGTTATTCCAGTTCATGTTGTTGTTCTTTTGTTTAAATTTCCTTATAGCCTTTTAACAAGTAGTAGGATTTTACATGACCATATACATTAATAATTTTCAAGGATTGACTTTAACTTTTTAATATGTCAAATAATTGTTGTAAGCAAATATAAGCTTAAATTTGCTTACATATACATATGTATCTTAATTTACATATAGCAATAATGAAAAAATCGAAAATCGTTTAAATAATCATGCTTACTTCCTTTTTTTGGCATCGAGAAATAAATTCTCAAATGGAGAAATAATTTCTCATTTTGAGAAATCATTTCTCCACTTGAGAAAAAATTCTCAACTTGAGAAATAAATTCTTAATTTCCACTAATATTAATATTTCCTGTAGAATTTTGTACTTTTGTTTTAGAGATCTTGCAAATTTTTCGCTTTATACGTAACACCAAATTATAAGAGTTAAACTGATGAACTGATGAAACCTTAGTTCCCAATGGTATTAATTTATATTCTTTTATCTTGCAGCATTCTGCCGACTAATTATTTTAATCTCATTTGAGATAGGTGTGCGAGATGCCAACGAGATGCGTTGAAAAAACTTTCTAAATAGATTTACCATTTGTTCATGTGATTTGCAACAAAAATGCTATTCGAAATAATACTTGCTATACTGCAATATAGTATTTTAACAAGTAGTAGGATTTTACATTACCAAATAAGTTAATAATTTTAAGGATTTACAATAATTTTTTAATATGTCAAACAACTGACGTAAGCAATTAAAATATACATACATATAAAGGGTTATCCAATTCAAGCTTGATAAAGTAAACTTAAAAAAAACACACAAAATATTCGGAATGTATTGTAATTTTTATTTCATTTTACAGATTGATCCTTGCCATTTTTAGTTAAACAAGATATCATTCAAATGTCCTCCACGGGACTTCTTACAGGCCTTGATTCTTTTGAGGTAATTTTCAATGACTTTTCGGCACATTTCGGGCGGTATCTCGGCCATTACCTTACGAATATTAGTTTTCAATTCGTCAAGAGTTTGAGGATTGTTTGCGTAAACACGATCTTTCGCGTAGCCCCACAAAAAGAAATCCAAAGGCGTTAAATCACAGGATCTTGGAGGCCAATTGACATCAGCCAATCGCGAAATCAAACGTCCAGGAAATTTCTCTTGCAAAAGATCTCGATTTGCTCGTGTTACGTGACTGGTTGCTCCATCCTGCTGGAACCACATATCGTCAAGATCATAATCTTCGATTTTCGTAAAAAAATAATCGGTTAACATGCGGCCATAGCGCTCAGAATTGACGGTAACGGTTCGTCCATGGTTGTTTTCAAAAAAATACGGCCCAATCACACCACCAGACCACAATGCGCACCAAACAGTGACTTTTTCCGGGTGTAATGGCTTCTCTACAATCAATTGTGGATTTTCTGAGCCCCAAATTCTACAGTTTTGCTTATTAACGTATCCACCAAGCGAAAAATGAGCTTCATCACTGAAGAAAATTTTGTTCGAAAAATCAGCATCAGCAGATTTAATAATTTTAGCGCGTTGGTCGATTGTTAAATGCTCCATATTCTTAAATGGCAGAATGTCAACTAAATAAATGACAGCGTACTTGACGTTTATCTTTGACAGATGTCGGTATACAGATTTCTACTTTATCAACCTCGAATTGGATAACCCTGTACATATATTAATTTACATATAGCAATAATGAAAAAATCGAAAAATGTTTAAATAATCATGCTAATTTCCTTTTTTTGTAATCGAGAAATAAATTCTCAATTGGAGAAATAATTTCTCATTTTGAGAAATAATTTCTCATTTTGAGAAATAATTTCTCCATTTGAGAAAAAATTCTCAACTTGAGAAATAAATTTTTAATTTTCACTAACTTTAATATTTCCTGTGGAATTTTGCACCTACACACGTTTTAGAGATCGTGCAAATTTTTCGTTTTATACGTAACACCAGTTTCTATGTTTATGTCAAACAAAGTGTTATTTTAAACGATTTAATGAAAGAAAAAATAAGATCCAATTTTCATAAACGAATAAAAGAATAACCCTTCCTTATATTCAATTATAAGATCAAGTTCTTTTAATTGAAAGATGTATGTTACTGTACTGTCAATGTGATACACCTGGTTATTATGTTTAATTAACGGTAATTATGTATAATTACTTGTTTAGTAATCATAACAAATATCTCATTTTTTTTCTAATTTATCATTTTTGCCGCTTATTATACATAATCACCAACCATAGTTGGTATAATGATTAAAATGTGTTTTGTTTCGTTGCGCCTGTTGTTTCATGTACTAGGTTGTTCAGTAAATTCTGTCGTTCGATAAAAGAAAGCGCATATTTGCACGATATTTCAACACAAAGACTCAATCAACTTGCATCGACTGCTTGTGCAGACTCGCTTGTGGCATTCATAGTAGTTTTTTCGGAAGTATTCCGTCGTTGTGCAACATCATCAGTAAAAGTCAATTATACGGTATTGCACGAATTCCAACCGAATCAATCACATTACACCTATAACAAAATCACCCAAATTAAATCATCAACATTTCGTGCATTCCGACAAAAATTTATAATTATTATTTTTAAGAGTTTAAATAAATTTCTTGTTCTAATTTTATGTTATTTTCAAATTACTATTTCTCACTTTAACCATCAACAACACACAACACGAAATAAAAATAAATCCAACCACATTAATTAAATTAAATTCATCATCATCAAAATAAAATAAAATAAAATGTGAGTCATTCGTTCACCATAATATACATGTAGCATGTAAGTACCGAGAATAATTCAAGAGAATATTAAAATAGGGAAGCCTCGTATAACGCTTTTCTGCACATCACATAATCAAGATGCGTTATGGTAGAGTTTGATGCCGTGTTATACGCGCACCACCTGTATACTAATAATAATATAGAAAAGTATTGAAACGTGCGATCTCTCTATTTATATATAAGAGGAGCCACGTGATCATAATTTAATTTAATCATAAAATAAAATTAATTTTTATTTATTTTACATAACTAGATTAGACCTGGCATGCACAGACATTCAATATGTCTACTTAGTACATTTAAAATAAATAAAATACAAATATTATTTCTAAAATATTTCTAAATTATATATCTTCGATCGATTCTCAATTTTTTTTTATATTTCAAATCATTATTGTCGATCATTTATAATACAAAAAAAAAATGTTTGATGATGAACCGAACGAACGCATATAAAGGTACATAAAATATGTCTATATGTAGTTATGAGGTTTATGGTAGGCGCACAACCTCTAAGCACATGAAAATAATAATCGAATTATTTATTGGAATTTTTTGATTCCTTAAATAAGTTTTGTGTATAAGATAAAAATAATAATAATAATAATTGGAAATTAAATGTTTTACATTTTTGGACCAGATAATGTATATTCCGATCCCAATCGAGCATAAACATAAAATTTTTGGTGATCATTTCGTTGTACGGTCTGTGGTATGGTAACAAACACACACACACACACATAAATACCAAATTGATTTATGAATTTAATTTGTTTAAATTTTTTTTTTTTATTAAAATTTATGATTTATACATATTTTGCTACAAAAATTGAGTATTATAAATAATAATAAACGAAAATAAAATAAAAATTTAATTGTAATAAATGTGAAATCAATTAAATCTAATTTTTAGCGAATTTGGCCTTAACCAGACGCACACCACCTATATGGCGGGAAAATATTTTTTTTTCTTTGCTTGCAATCAATTATTTTGATGGGTTTAGCAAATTAAAACAGGTTACACCTTTTAACTATATATGTATATGTATATATATATATATATATAATATATATATATATATATATATATATATATATATATATATATATATATATATATATATATATATTAATATATATATATATATATATCTAAGCAGATCTGAGTACGTTTTGCAGGAAAGTGTTGCCAATGTTGATTTGCACAGTGAAATTAGTTTTATGCGATCTTGTATAAAATGAAAATATTTGGGGGGTCAAGTTTCGTAATTGAAACCAATTAAATCTAATAGTTGAGCGTACTCCGAATATAATCTAGGCAGAATATTTTTGAAATTAGGAAAATAGACGAGACAAGTTATGCCACAGTTGTGTCCACTCCAAAAATTAATGAAATTTGTAACGCCCCAGCAAGCCAACTTAAGTGCCGCACTAGGGTGTTAACAGAAATGCTGACATAGGGATTTTGGGCGGTCAGTTTGCTTCGGCTAGGGATCAGCAGTGTCGTGGGATTTTCCAAAGTATATACCAGCCTGTATTAGACCGCTTACACGAAGAGGGGAACCAAAATAAAAAACATGTATACTGCGCAAAGAAATGAAAAAAAACGAAGGATTACCAATGATCAGTCAACCTACCTCAGCTTCTACCTACTTACATTCCAGATCATCCAACTCTTATTTTTTTAATCTCTCATCATTAGACTAATTTACCACACAACAAAACAATGTGACGTCAGATTTCAACATTTTCGGGTTTTATTTCAATATAATGACCATTAAAAAAATGTAAATTTAATTGAGAAAAAAAATATAATTAAAAAAAATTTATCAGAATAATTATGAATTTAATCAAACAAACTAAACTAAGCAAACTAAATCTAATATCTTAATTATTAAAATTTGTGCATTTAAAAAAAAACTTAAGTTTAATCCTAACTAACCCTAGATAACCTTACTTATAACTCACAAAATTTATAATAATAATTTATAAACTTAAATTACTTAATTAATAACGTAATTAAGGTACCTTAATGCATTTGTGACGCGATGATAATCCACCTTTAGTTTTAATTGTAGCTAACGAAGAAATCCGTTTAAACCGTTCGATGATGTTTAGCGTCTATTCCATGGAAAAATTTTACTGACTGTATTTTTTTACTGCAAAAACGAAAACAAAAAAATACTTAAAATTCCATAAGAGTGACAAAGAAAACAAATATCTTTTATTTCATTTTTATAGCAAAATTTATGGTTTAATTTTGACAGTTACATTTTGACATAACCTAAAATTTTCATAAAAGTTGTAATTTCGTTTCGTTCATTTCAAACAAAAAAAAATGTAATCGCCATTAATTTTATAATTAATTTATAATTTTTATTAATATCACCATGGATTTGGAAGATTTGGATTATTTAGATCCACTAAACATAATGAATTTTGTTCCTACCAGACCAAAAAAAAACGTAAATGTTGGGTACGCCCTTATTATTTAGAGCGGGATCGAACCGGGGGATACAATTGTATTTTTAACGAGTTGCGGCAAGATCAACAATTATTTTTATTTGAATTTTTTGACTTATAGATGGCTAATGTGTAAGAATCACAACAATCAGTTTCGAACAGACGAGATTAATGATTTTGAAAAAATCAGTCTTCTCATCAGGTCGCGACGACTGATGTTGTTTATTACATTGAAATATTTTCTATATATATAGAGCAATACCATGTAGTTGTACTACTAGCGAATTACTGCGTAGCGTACGAAATTTTGATTCTTTCACATTTCCATCTATATTCTATTTTAACAATTAACTTTTCGAATTCACGAATTTTTTATATTTTACTTTGGTTTTTATCAATTGTAATGGTGTATTGTGATTGTTCCGTATATTGGTCTATTTCAGCACTCTCGAATTAATTACACAACCGTAGGAAATTCTTCCATTTGCGTCAATCTGTATGACAACGACCATGATAATCGACACCTACTTATACTTTGCTAGTAGTACAACTACATGGTATTGCTCTATATATATAGAAAATATTTCAATGTAATAAACAACATCAGTCGTCGCGACCTGATGAGAAGACTGATTTTTTCAAAATCATTAATCTCGTCTGTTCGAAACTGATTGTTGTGATTCTTACACATTAGCCATCTATAAGTCAAAAAATTCAAATTTATCCGCGATCCAGCGTTAAAGGAAAGAAAAATGTATGGGGTGGTTGGGAAGTTGATTGTGTATAAGTAGGTGTCGATTATCATGGTCGTTGTCATACAGATTGACGCAAATGGAAGAATTTCCTACGGTTGTGTAATTAATTCGAGAGTGCTGAAATAGACCAATATACGGAACAATCACAATACACCATTACAATTGATAAAAACCAAAGTAAAATATAAAAAATTCGTGAATTCGAAAAGTTAATTGTTAAAATAGAATATAGATGGAAATGTGAAAGAATCAAAATTTCGTACGCTACGCAGTAATTCGCTAGTAGTACAACTACATGGTATTGCTCTATATATATAGAAAATATTTCAATGTAATAAACAACATCAGTCGTCGCGACCTGATGAGAAGACTGATTTTTTCAAAATCATTAATCTCGTCTGTTCGAAACTGATTGTTGTGATTCTTACACATTAGCCATCTATAAGTCAAAAAATTCAAATTTATCCGCGATCCAGCGTTAAAGGAAAGAAAAATGTATGGGGTGGTTGGGAAGTTGATTGTGTATAAGTAGGTGTCGATTATCATGGTCGTTGTCATACAGATTGACGCAAATGGAAGAATTTCCTACGGTTGTGTAATTAATTCGAGAGTGCTGAAATAGACCAATATACGGAACAATCACAATACACCATTACAATTGATAAAAACCAAAGTAAAATTATTTTTAGCTAGCCATAGCTGGCAAAAAAATTTTGTATCGGGGAATTGCCGCTGTCGTCCAGTTGCGATACTTGCTCAACCCGGATATTTTCCAATACGATAATTTTTTACTCGGTGCTGTAATTATATAAATAGATTAATACAAAATTCTCACGTATCTAATAATTTCGTCAACACACAATAAAATATTTTGATGTTACATCCACCAAATAAAATAATGCTCAATCAAACTTACCGTAATTTTCCATTCTAATTTATTATTATGTTTAGTTTAATATAAAATTATTTGTATTTTATAACAAGTATTTAGATTTTTTTTGTATATTTGAACACCTAAAAAAACTTCAAAAACACTAATATTCACTAATGTAAACAAAACTCGAATTTTAGGTATCGAAATAAAAAAACAAACTGACATTTGACTATAAAAATGGCGAACGATTTATTTTGTGTGAGTGTGAAAAAAATTTCTTATCTTTACATACATTTTTTGTAGATGTGTTGACAATGCTGCCATAAAAAGTGCTAAAGTTTACATTTTTTTATAGCACGTTATGGCAGCACACTACCACAATGATAATTATTTTCTCAGTAAAATTTTACTGACAAAAATTTTTGTTTCGTACACAACCAGTAAATCTATATTTTTTTCTCGCTTTTATTTTTGCAGTCAGTAAAATTTTCCCATGGAATAGACACTTTACTTGCAGTGGTTGTAGCTGATGCGGTCTTTTCCGTCGCTACTGTATTGATGATCAATAGTAGCATTTTGTTATTACAATATCGATATTTGTTGTTGTCTATATATTGTAAGAATCTTCGCAAACCATTTTTATAATTCTTTTATTTCGGTGATATTAATTACTGGGTACAAAGTATTGTTGGGTTGTTTGTACACAAAATTATTATTATTGTTATTGTTGCACAACAGTAACGAGTATTAAAAATGGCATCAATTATTAACTAAATTATTATTTAAAGTTTTTGCATTATTTATTAATTTATTGTTATAAATATTATATTGTATTCGTATTATGTCGTTAATTATTAAGATAAATATTATAAACTTTATTATAAACTTTATTTGCAGTATTCATTAGAGATATTTACTGTACAATTGGGAGGTATATTATTCGTGTACGTTTTAATTTACTTCCCAAACCACGTTGATTTTTGCCTTGAGAGGTCAACTGGCAAAATTTCCACTATACACTTTCTTTTATGAATATACAGGTTTCGCTTAAACATAGTATGTATTATTATTATTATTATACAATATTATAATTATTGCCAAAACTGAATTATTTAGAACATCAAAGTTTACATTTTGAAAGTTAAAGGATAATTTAAAGGATAATTTTAGAATTTAAAGGATAATTTTGAAAGTTCTATATTTTGTTCACTTATATAATCTTAACATTTAACTAGTTGTTTAAAATTTAGAATATAAAGTGAACTTTTTCCAATTTTAATTGTTAGTTTAGTAAATATGTGATTTACTCCTTAGAACGTAAGCATCATGAAGTTAGCCCAGTTTGTCACCCAGAACAAGAATAAAATTTCCTCTAACAATACAAATTCGTCTCATCCCAGTTTTTTTCTAATTCAGAGTGTTCTTTACTAAAGTTAGGGGACGTGTTCGGTAAGCATCTGTGGGAACATTTACTTCTAGTATTTTTGCATTCTTTAGCTGTTATGGAACTCTCTTGCTTAGTCCTTTCATCTTTTTTCTCAAAATTTTCTTTTAATATTTTGTTCTAAGCTCCCAAACTTGGAGAAATTGTGCAAGCTCGATCGGAATACACAACAACAACAGACTCAAATTTTTCTCGCAATAATAAAGTTAAATCCATAATATCGTGCATAGTTTTATTTGTTTTTAGATACAGGGTGGTCCACCTGTTGGTTTGTTTTAAATCATAGACTATGGCAACACGAAGAAATCATAGATTATGGCAATAAGAAGAAAAAAAGTAACCAATTCTAAGGCATGAATTAAATAAGTAATTTAGAAAAATTACTCCTTTGCAGGGAGCATTTTGATCAAATGATTTGATATTCCGTCTAATCTAGGCGATTTAGTTTTCTTGATCAAATCAATAATTGACTCAAATCAATAACGATATTTCTTTGGGTTTAACAATTTCAAAGCCGGATAACGAATATTCAGATAATTGATTTTGTCCTGTTGTATTGTTAACGATATTGCTGATACTTGCAGCAAAGTTTGGATTAATATATTCATTGTCAAGGTGAATTTGAGCAAAATGTTTTGCAAATGCATTTGATTTTTCTATGTTAGTTAAGTAACGTAATAGGGTTGTTTTGTGAATCAATACATTGCAACGTAGGTATTTTTTGTTTTCTTTTATTTAATAATTTTGTTAGTCAAAATAGTCTTTTCCTGTGCGATTCATTAGCTGATGAACGTTATAAATGAACTTCGAAAATCTGTCATTCCTTAGTTTATTTAACTCACCATTAATTGTTCTCATATGTTGATTAACATCATTTTTAATTTTTGGATCTCTTGTTCGTTGGCAATGCCTTCTTAATGAGTTTTTAGTTTTTATGATTTGTTTTAGTGTATCTGATATAATTAATATGTTATTATTTATTAGGGGTCTCTGCATTTTAGGTATAGCTATGTTTGCACTTTCTTTTATAATATTATTGAGGTTAACCAATGAAGTATCAATGTCCTCTATATTTGTTACTGGTTTGTTAAGGTTATTACAGGTGGTTAAGTCAATTTTATTATTGATTATGTGTCTATAAGTTAACTAATCAGCTTTTTTAAAGTCTAGAAATTGGTATGTCTTGTTTTTAGTTTGAAAATAATTTGTAAATTAACTTTGAATTTTACTGGCAAATGATCCGGGTTAAGTTTGTTTAGTGTTTGTATGTCCGAGACAAGTTCAGTATGATTAGATACAGGATGTCAAGGGTTGATGGATGAATAGACTTTTTAGAATAAACAGTTGGCTCAAACGGGTAAAGAATATCAAAATTTTTAATTAAAGATTCGACTTGGAGTATTTTTCCAGTCCGGTTCCCTCTAAAACAGTCCCAATTTTGGTTTTTCGCGTTCAAGTCGCATCTTATGAAATAAGGATTCAATATATTAGTTAATTTTTATAAGTCCATTTTTAAAAGATGAAGCTTTGTTTTATCACTCGATCCCGGGAAGTATGCCGAAATGAAGGTAATGTCGCCTTTCGAACTGTATACTTTAATGCCAATGGCTTCTATTATTTTTAGTTAAATAAGGGGAGTAATTTATGTTGTATTGTTTTTTTAATTAAGATCTGAAAAGGAGGAGTGTTTCGAAATATTGAAAACTTATTTTCAAAATCATTGTTTGAAACACAATTTATCGTGAGAAAAGCAAGCTATTCGATGACAGCAGTGGTCCCCGAAACCATTTCGAAAGTTCTTAAAAACTGGGTTTACAGAATGGTTTACTGTAAGGCCAGCAGAGAAAGTCAAATTAACGAAATTGTTTTTAATTCATAGACCGGAGACTCTGACCAACACAATAAAATAAAAATTCCACAAAATAAAAATGATTAGTCTCGAGTTGCGTCGGTTATGCGTTCCAGAAAAATGCGACGCAACTCAAAATGACGAAAGTCGAAATGCTTTTTCTCATTTTTTACCAAATTTTTTAGTATTGTTACTGCAATTAATGTCTTTTGAATGACGTCCTTAGAGAAAATAAAATAACATTGAAAAATGCGATAATTTATACTAAAATTGTATAGGTATCATATGTATAAGAAGTTGGCCGAATTTTCATCCCGAAAAGGATTTTTTTTCGATATAGTGTGTGTCTTTGCTAAAAGAATAAATTGCCCGAATAAATTGTAAAATTATATTACTGTTTGCAGAAAAAAAGCTTCACAATCTATTAATAAATTACATCTATTTTATTGACCATCCAGAAAACTAGTTTCTATACATTCTTCAGATGTTCATTATCAAATTTCCTGGTGGCGAACACAGAAATGACCCGTTCTTTTGGCATATAGAGTTAGGAGTGCCAATGTGCATCGAACTTACATTCAGGCGCCCATTTGAAAATCACGAGGATTGATGGTGAAAATTGATCATCCGTAAAACCACCACTTTCTATACAGATGACCCCCTCCCTTGGCATAATGAGTTAGGTGTGCCAATGTGCATAGAACTTATATTCAGGCGCCCATTTAAAAATCACGAGGATTGATAGTAGAATGGATGGTAGAATGGAAGAATGTATAGAAAGTGTTGGTTTCGGGATGATCAATATTCACCATCAATCCTCGTGATTTTCGAATGGACGCCTGAATTTAAGTTCGATGCACATAGGCACACCTAACTCTATATGCCAAGGGAGGGGGTCATTTCTGTGTTCGCCACCAGGAAATTGGGTAATGAACATATTTTCATCTGTAGAATGTATAGAAAATAGTTTTCGGGATGATCAATAAAATAGATGTAATTAATTAATAGGTTGTTAAGTATTTTTTGTCTGCAAATAATAATTAAATTTTACAATTTATTCGGGCTGTTTTTTTTTTTGTTTAATTTAGCAATACAATTTTCGGGATGTATTTTTTTTTTTGTGATTTAGCAAAGACACACACTATATGGAAAAAGCCTTTTCGGGATGGAATTTCGGACCAACTTCTTATACATAGGTATCATCACAACGTTAACATTTGTTTAAACGTAACAAAAAAAAAAATTCATTGATTGGGTATCCACCGTTCTTCATCGGGATCTTCGTTTAAAAAAATATGAAGTCCATCAAATATTAATTTAATCGCGTTGGCAAGGAATTTGGTTAATATTTTTTAGTTTCATAAAATTCTAATAGATTGTCACTACAGGTCCAAGAACATCGGTCCCTCCAAGAACACGGTATTCGAAGAACACGGTTACCCATTTCCTCAAATTACACGGTTTCAAACAACACGATTTTCGTTATTCTCTTTTATTTTATTTTTTGTACATCATAACAAAAAATAAAACGTAACTTGTTTTATTTTATTTTTTGTAGTTTCGAACAACACGGTTTTAAAGAAAACGGAACGAATTAATCGTGTTCTTGGAGGGTTTCCTGTATAATGTTGACACTGGGTATTTTAGTCAGATCAAATTTCTGTCAGATTCAAGTCCTTTAAGCTTTTTCGAAAATATTTTAAAGTTCGTTCATTATTTCGCATTTTCATTCACGATAGGTACTTTTTAAATTCGAACGAAACCTTTGAATTTTAAAAAGTGACTATATTATTCTGGCATTCTTAATTAGATTACACAAACAAAAGTATGCCATAAATTGAAAGGTAACAACAAGATTTGATGTTTTCATTCATTGATATCGCCCTACCTGCACAAATAAAATAAATAAAATAAAATGATTTTTATGTTATTTATTACAGTGATCATGTTTGTTTGTTTTTTTAAAACATAAATAATGTGCAATTAAAATTTTCTAAAACTATTGTAAGTAGAATTTACCTCCAATTTTAGAAAAACGCCATTACAATTAATAATCAAATTAAATTAATTATCTCATTTCCTTTTTTTACTATATTGAGCAAATGCATTAATTATTTTTTATGTATAAATTACTATAGATTCTGATGATGCCAATGATGGCGAAACATTAGAAAAAAGCAGAAGCTGAAGGAAGTGTTTTTATAGAAATACAATACAAAAATTAAACAAAAATCAGCAATCTACAACAAAAACGTTAAATTAAATAATGTTGTGTTAACTTCCATGTGCGGTGTGAAGGTGTGAATAACGCTCTATACACATTCAAATCCGGCTTTATAAATGCCAAAACTTGCACAAATCGTCAATTTGAGCTAAGGCTGTGTGCCAAATTTAAGGTAAATCGTTTACTACGGTAAATACCGATTTTAGGACCGATCTGTAGAGTTTATGGAAAATATTTTTATTTACTTTACCTTGAGTTTGGCACACAGCCTACGAACAGAAATTTACAAACAAACATGTTTTTCGATCTAATATATCTAAACGAAGCATATTATTCATTAGAACCAGATTTAAACCTAGTTTTTAGTACTAGTTTTACCACGAAATAAATAAGTTTGAACCCAGGCAAATATAAATATTATTTCACCGCAGCCAAGTTAATGTAAAGGTTTCATGACTATTGACTACTGGACTAATCCATTACTCGACATTTTTGGGACCGGATCTAGAATTCTTTGACCTACTCGACAATTTTAGAAGAGCTTGCTCCACTTATGCGATTTGCTTGAACTATGCGATATTTATTCTAAAATATTTTTTCTAATTAGCAATCTTGGCACAGTTAGATGTGCTGGGTATTTCTCTTAGTCGTATAAAGGTTAAATTATTTTATGACAATTTGTCAATTTATAAATTTATTTTTAATAATAGAATTATTAAACTTTTATTTAATTAAAATAAATAAATGCTCGTCTTGTAGTTTACGTCGTGCATGTATATGTGCATCTGTTGATGCATTTACTCTACGTACAGAGTAATGAATGAGTTTGCGGTATGATATCAAAGGGCCGAATGTCGAAGGGCCGAATTTCAAAGGGCCGAACGAGTCGAAGGGCCGATTTTTTTTTTGATTTTCTTTTTGTTTTTAGAAATATATTTTTTTAATTTTTTATTTAATTTAATTATTTTATTTTATAATTTCTTTTTATTTTTTGTACCATATACCTATTATCCTTCACCAAAAAGTATCGGATACGTGAAATTTCGTAAAAATCCAAAGATGAAAAATAGTAAAATAGTAAATTACATAAATTCATAAGAAATTCATTTATGTTTAATAAAAAAAAAACTACAAAATATTCCATAAAGCAACAAATTTAAAAGTTATATTTCTAAAAAAAAAAATTAATTCGACCCTTCGACCCATTCGGCCCTTCGACACATTCGGCGAAACGACACATTAGTCTCTTCGACACATATGGCCCTTCCCCACATTCGGCCGTTCCACACATTCGGCCTTTCGACATTCGGCCCTTCGACATTCGGCCCTTTGTACCTATTCCGAGTTTGCGATATGTTAAGTTTGTAATATGTACGATTAGAATATTGGGTTGCAATATTGTAACCGCTACAGGTTTTAGGTGTGCTGGGCGAATTGTAAAGTAAAGTATTTTAAACTTTATGTTCAAAGTCATGAATCAAATTATAAAAATTATTATCTACGCGCAGAAAACTATTACACAGCAAATAATATGAGCAAATCGTATGGCGTGGAAAAGTTTTAAAATATTTTTAAAACAACAGAATAAAAACAAAAAATGGAAGAATAAAACCGGTAGAATTACAGGCATGATTACAGGTAGAATTACAATTACAAATTCAATGAAAATCAATCGATTATAATTTAGCCTGTAAAGTAAGCTGGTAGAGCTTCTGCAAATAAAAAATCACTACCGTCTATTAACTCCGTGTTATGTTCATGATCCTACCCATGATTCATCAACGTGTTGTGTGTATAAATAAAAGTTATTTGTTATTGGTATGGCATGCTGCTTTGTGTGTGTTACACCAGTTGGTCATTTCTTCACCAACTAAATCGTTAACAATTTATTTTGAAATTGTCAAACTTTTGTCTCTTAATCCGTCGCATATTGATGCATATGCCGTGGGCTGCTAACATATGTCGCTGGGGGAATGGTCAATTGACCGACGTCGTTTGCATCTCCTTCCAAAACGATAGAATCGCGGAGATGAATGTACTGCTTGGAACGTGCTTTGATTGATTGAAGCGGATGAAATTTAAACGTTCATTGACACGCCTTGTCGCATCCTCAACCATCATTTTTCGATTTTCCAGATTTTCCGAATTTTCCGGTGGATTTTGGCAAAATTTTGTTTTGTAAGAATCATCTCCTGACAATTGCGAACACAACAAAAAAGAATGAGCCAAATCGGTTACATGTATACATTTTTTACACCATTTTTATATATAAAGATGACTAACGATCGCTTCCAGATAATGTACTTTGCAATTGTTATGCCATTTGATGGTTCTGTGCGTACAAATATTCGTACAGACGATCGGACAAGTATTTTTGAAGTATCAAAACACAGAGTATATTTATTAGTTAGGTTTGGTCGGTAATTAACATGATTTAAATAACTTATGGTAAGTCCCACGGACAGACTTACATAAATTTCGAGATGAATTAATCAAAATTCCCTATACATATCCTAAATATTCAAGCACTCACTGTGCTACAAATTTCCTCGAAATTTGTACCGAAAAAATTCATGATACGGATTTATTTGTAAATGATAATACCACACCAATTAAACACACCTTAAAATGAGCACAGCAGCGCGACACACTTCATTATAATTTGGCTTTTACAACCACAACAAGAAAAAATATCCTTTTGCAGTCAACAAACCAAAAAGTAACATAAAAACAACAAAAGCATTAAACATAATTCCGCCTTACACAAAAATATGTTCATATTACTCATAGTTTTACACATTCTGTGTACATTTAAACGGTTTTCTTTTTATTTTGTCTTACTTATTGTTTTTAAAGAATATTTTCTTACTCTTAAGTTTGGTATAATTTTTTTTTTTTTTTTTTTACTTTTTTAAATATATAATCCAAATTCAGTTTATTTCCCACGATAACCGACAGAAAGCAAACACAAACAGAAATAATAACACAAGGAAGATAAAAATGAGTTTAAATCTAACACACAAAAAATGTACATACAAAAAAAAAACTATCTAAAAAGTAATAATAAATTAAATAAAAAAAGAAAAAAATAATAATGTAAAAAATAAAATCAGAGCAAAGAGATGAAAATTGAAATTCGTTTTCTTAACTCCGCGCGTTTCTTTCTCTTCTATTACTCGCTCGGTATGTAAGATCATTTTGATTATAACATTTTATTTGTAACTTTTCATATGCCTAAGTTAATTTGCCTAATAAATTTATATTTTTTAAATAAAATATTAACATTAATTTAATAAAGAAAAGAAAATATTCAATAATTTACTGTTATAATAAAGTGTAAGATTTCAAACCTCCAGATAAATCATCTTTACGATAGCAACGACGAAAAGATGATACAGAATTTTTTTTTTCATTGTTCAATGGTTAAATAGTTGCTATTATAAACTATTATATTGTATTTATGAAAGGTGTTATGTAATGATGATCATCAACTTCATATGAGATGATGTTTGTACTTGGCCTAATATTTATAGAATGGAAGTATTTTGTCAAGTTTATGAATTGCTATTGAGCTCTCAATACTCGTATTCATTTAAAAGCAACGAAGTTGACAAATTAATTTTATTTATTAGATTTATGCAGAAAAACATTTTACGTCAAAAAGATTTATGTCGTTTAACCTTCATTGCGAAACCGCAATTTTGTTTCCTGTTTCCTCAGTCGTGATCCGCGGTGTGATATTTGCACTCTTATATAGGTACATATATAGATTTCGTGGTACTCGTGGTGGTGCTATATTATACTCAAATGGTTTGGTTTTAATGAAAGTTTTTCTTAATTTGTATGTTGAGCATACTGCATATGGGAAGATTGCCCACAATCACCTCGCCGACACCCACACCGCCAAAATTATTGCCGAAAAAGCTATTGCCGAAAGCCACACATGATGTAGAACAATTCGAGAATTAGCAAAGTGTAAGTTTTCTTCGCGTTGCTGGCAATGAAGATGTGAGCAATATAACTTCATTTTAGGAGCGCAGGAATTCCGCGCAAGAGCACATTTTTTGTTTCTCTCTTAATGTGTCTAAAAAAACATGCAATCAATCAATTAATAAAAATAAACTATAAATAAAACAATAAATAGTGCATGCGAGTGTTATAGCGGGTGTGTTAGAGGATTTTATTATTTAAATGATTATTGTAAGTGTACGATTGTTCGATTCTACATTTTCGCACTATTAATACGATAATTCCGTTCATCTTTCAAATCATGTTTTTCGTTTCTACAATTTCGCTCGTTGTAATTTCTGAATTAATTGATTATTTCGCAGGTTTAATTCGCATTTGATCTGCCCATTTTTTTATTCGCATTACTCCATGGCTGGAAAAATAGTTCTGTTCAGTTTGTTCGCGTTCGAATATTTTTTTAAGTCTACAATTAATAGACACGTCGTCAGAAGATGAGAACGACACACATGTTGACACATCAGCATCGCGGGCAACAATCAAGTTATACAAAATGCCACCAAAGATACTCCCATTCTGGAACGAGCAACCGGCAGCTTGGTTCATCCTCGTCGAACACCAGTTCGGCATTTATCGCATTGTCGACGACGATGAACAATTCGCTTATACTCTCGGCGCGATACCACAAGAGACGGTACAGTTCATAACGGACATTTTTAGGAACCCGCAGCCAGGCACAAAATACAAGCGACTGAAATCCGCGTTGACCAATCGTTACACTATTAGCGAGGAGCAATAACTTGACGAGTTGCTCTCCGGTTTCCAACAAATGGGAGACCGTCCCACTTTTATCGCCTGCTTGAACAAAAAGCAGGTCCCAATTCATACAATCTATATAAATAAAACAAAGTCGGGTTAGTTACACCATTTATAACTGAAGAACGGCTGGACCGATTTTTATAATCTTTGTTTTGTTGGATTTGACTCCGTTCCGAATAGCATAATAACTATTAAAACATCGGAAAAATTCAACAAAAAAAAATTTATCAAGAAAATTCATTTTCTCATACATTTAGTACATTTTGCTTTTTTTATTTTGTTCGTCTCAATACAGTGGTGGTTTAGGAAAAAAGAAAAGTCAGAAAAACTCAATAGGGAAGCCCCAAAAATCTAATAAAAAAACCTTTTTTTATATGATTTTTGTAGGTGTAGTTTGTATGTGACGAGTGGTGCAGTGGTTAAAGCTTCGGCGCATGGACTGCAAGGTACTGGATACGAATCCGACTGGAGGCTGAATGCACATTTCTATTTTATTTTTTATCCAATTTTTTTTATTTTATCTACTTAGCTATATAATTCTTGATGGAAATGTAGGATTATTTTTCTTCGATGCGCCCGGTGGAACTGGGAAGGCATTCCTCATATCATTAATTTTGGCCACTGTTCGTGCGAGATCCAATATTGCTGTAGCAGTTGCTCAGCGTTGAAATTGTCGTTAGACCTTCAATCGGCTGAAAACCCGACTTGCAACATTGCGAAACATTCAGCAATGGCGAAAGTTTTGGTAGCAAGTAAAATCATCATCGATTATGAATGTACAATGGCGCACAAATGCGCATTTGAAGCATTCAATCGAACTATGAAAGATCTACGCAATGACTCAAGATGTTTTGGAGGCGCAATGATTCAACTGTCCGGCGATTTCCGTCAAAAAATACCAGTGATTCCTAGATTGACCGCTGTCGATGAAATAAACGCTTGCCTCAAATCATCGACTCTGCGTGGCGCTATGTGATGAAACTTCAGCTGACGACAAACATGCGAGTTGCATTGTTAAACCAGAGACAACCTAACAGAGATATTTCATTCTATGTCATCGTAAAAATTTAAACTGCGAGTTCATTTTCTGTAAATAGCCTCAAATAACCAAAAATATTTTGTTTTTTTGCGTAAACGTATACGCAGTTTAACAAAAAATGACAGATACAACGATGACATTGGAATTGTCAGAAATATATTTTGTTTTCATTTTTTAGCTCGAACGAAAAATTTAATTTGATTGTCTGTGGTTAAACGATCCATCTGCGAACGATCAATTGTTGACTATCGGTAATGGCCGTGTTCCGGTTTACGAATCGAACAGATTGATTTCGTTTCCTCAGAACTTTTGCAATTTTGTCTCAACGAAGGACGAGCTCATCAACAAAGTGTTCCCGAACAATATTACTAACGACAAAAATCACAATTGGGTGAGTGAATGAGTAATTCTTGCGGCAAAGAACAAAAATGGGGATCACTTAAATTTCACAATTCAAAATGTAATCGTCGGTGACAAACAAAGACAAATCAACCAACTGTCCAACTGAATTTTTAAACTCATTGGATCTGGCTGGCCTGCCACCGCACAATTTACAACTGAAAGTTGGTGCGGTAATCATCATGCTACGAAGCCTGAATCAACCAAAACTATATAACGGAACGCGTTTTATTTTGAGAAATGTCAAGGAAAGTTCAAAGGTGAGGAAGTTCTCATTCCGAGAATTCTGATGATCCCAACCGATATGCCATTCGAGTTTAAACGAATTCAATTTCCGATTCGTCTTGCATTCGTCATGACGATCAACAAATCACAAGGCCCACCCTTGAGTGTTTGTGGCCTGAATCTAGAAAATGAATGTTTCTCTCACGGCCAATTGTACATAGCATGTTCACGTGTCGGCAAACCATGCGCTTTGTTCGTTCTCGCACCTGACAATAAAACAAAAAATGTCGTATATCACAAGATGTTTTACTGAAGGGAATCGACCCTATTGCAAGAAATAGTTTAAAAGGAAGTAGTGCAACAATGCTACGCGAATAATTTCGAATCAATTCAATAAAACGAAAGCCTTGCTGCCACGTGAATTACATTCATTTCAATGTAATTAAAATATATTTCATTTTGATTGAATTTAATTAATTTGGAGTATTCATTTTATCCGCCCTGGAGGTCTCGGGTTCAATTCCCGGTAGTGACAAGGAAAAAATTGCACGGCTGGTTTAGGATCAATGAATTAATCACTCATTAGTCATTATCCGAAATGAAAATATGATTATTAAACCTCATTTAAGGCGGCCAAATCTCTTGATGGGATATAGTGCCAGAGAGAGAGAGAGAGAAATTCATTTTATCTTAATAAAAAACTCAATTTAATTAAGCTATAATAACTTTAAACAACATTTATTGATTTTGAGGCGGTACGAAGTTCGCCGGGTCAGCTAGTACAATAATAAAATTTAATCCCGATTTTTAGGAAATCCCGGTTTGAATTTTTAATATATGACATGTGGGAAAATGGGACCTTAAAATGATTTTTGACAAAATTCAAAAATGAGTTTGCGATAAAGTTCTAGAAAATGGCCAATAGAGATGGAACTAGGCCATTTCTAAACCGATTTTAAAGAAATTCTATACGTGCGATAGAAATGGATTTCTAAAATGATTTCTTGATAAAGTGCTGAAATATGGCCATCGCGAAAATATCGAATAGCTATTTAATTGACTTTTTTAATTGAAAAACCAGGATCGCAGTATTTTGCTCGAGCAAACAAGCTTTGCTCGAGCAAGACTCGGGCAAATCAAAAAACAATCGAACTATGCGCCCGAGTCATGCTCGGGCAAACCACTACCACTAGATTCTATGTAATCCGCTCCTACGTGCGGCACGCAGTGCGACATATTTGCTGATCCCGGCTCCTACGTCCCTCGAAGTTCAAATCTAAATCTACTCGGAGGACTAAGGGGGGGAGGGGGAGCGCAGCGTCCTCCCGCATGCCCGTGAGAGTTATCGAAGCCGGTATCCTCTACAATTATTGCATTTCAAAATGTTGCATTAACACCGACTCCACGAAACCGAATCCCGCCTCTGACTGCGCGCCCTTGGATTTTGCTAGTAAATTTTTTGGCAAGATATCTTATTATTATGTTATAATATATTGTTAGTAAGGCCAGCCCGAATTAATAAAAAACATTTTTCCAAAATCAAGGCTTTGAAACTAGAAGACAAGAAAACTGGGTTTTTAAAAACCTGGATTTTGAAAATTGGGATTTCGTAGTATACTCTTCCATGTCAATCTCCTATCTAGATGTAGACCTATAGGTATTTAATAGTTTTACATTGGGGTAGATTGATATTATTTAAATTCACCGGATTTCTGTTCGTTTGCTTTTATTCTCCATTTTGAAAGCCACTTAACTATTTTATTGCAGGACTCTTGATGCTATATAAGGGTTTTCATGTGTCGCTAATAATGCTGTATTATCTACAAATGTTGAAACTGTTACGTAATTTGAAGTAGGAAAGTCCGCTGTGTATGTTAAATATAACACTGGAACCAGTGCTCAGTCTTGTGGAACCCCTGCGTGTTTAATTTAAATTGGAAGATGCACTATTATATTTCACCAAGAACTTCCGGTTTAGCAGGTAATTTTTAATGATCACATGATATAGTTTTATTTTAGCTGGGCCTTAACTTTATGTACAACGCCTTCATGCCGTACTTTAGTACTTCTTTTGTTCAATCGAGTTTCTGATTTCTGATCCGATCCTATATGTACTTGTTGTAGGGCTCCATGATCTTCATTAAACTTAAACTGGTGATCCGGTATAATACTTTGCTCTTGGACGACACGAGTCTACTTTTGTTTCATCTTTACCTGGTTTATGGATCCAGGGGGTGGGGGGGGGGGGGGGGGGTATGGGTGGTATTATGATCTGTGAAATTTTCCAAGTTTCAGGAAAATACTCAGTTTGCAATGAAAACGTTGAAAATGTATGTTATTGATTTGATACATACTTCACGCCATTTAATTGGTTGAAATTCTGAAGCTTCAACATCTTCAGGCTGTAATTCTGAGTTTCCATGATTGAATCCCCTCATCATGTTCTTTTGTTAGTGCTGCTTTCAAGTTTTTGATAGCTTTATTTAATTTTGATTTAAGTCCAGGTGGTCTGTGTAACTGCCGCCTCGGTGGTGGACAAAGTGGTCAGCATGCTTGCTCCAGCGATCGGAGGATTCAATTCCCAGTGGTGACAAATTTCACGACTGGTTTAGGATAAAAATATGATTATGAAACCTCATTTGGGGTGGCCAAATCCCTTGATGGGATATAGTGCCAAAGATAGATAGATAGATAGAGAGAGAGAGATAGAGATAGAGAGAGAGAGAGAGAGAGAGAGATCTATGTAACTGTCATTGCGTGCGTATTATGCGTTTGTTCTTTAAGAGTTGTTGAATATTATGTGACTCTTGGTGCATTTGCACTTTAGTAGAGCTGTTGCATGTAGCACCCTTTGCTGCTTGCTCTAATGTCTTCGTTAGGTGTTGTACTGCTTCATTAATATCAGATTTCTTTTTAAGTGGGGAGCTCAATGAGCAATCTTGCCACTGTAGATTTGAATTGAGACCAATTTTGGTGTCGGTTCGTTAAGAAAATATTTCATTCTGAATTTAAAACTTGTGAGCTTAATGTTATTAAAACCGGGGAGTTGACAGATGGTAGTTCGTAGCATGTTTCGGCCATTACATAAATTCTAGCAATACTCTTCGTTACACAGAAGTCGATTAAATCGGGAATTATTCGTCTATCGGTTGGCCTTTGGTGATGTTAATCGAGAGCCACATTGGATGTGTTTGGAGTTAAAATCTCCTCCTGTAAGGATTTTTTCCCCAAGGTTCCGAAATAATTTGCAAATTGTTGCTTTTTAGTTGAATGTTTCGGTGGAGAGTAAGCTGCGGATATGGTGCATGTATCGGACCATTCTACTAAGCAGATGCCTTGGTGTCATTTTTTCCTTAACTCCTTGTACACAATGCATCCTCTGTAATTAGCGGCATGGTTTGCCCTACAATTACTGCACTTCTTTATGATTTATTACGTTGTTGTCGGACAATTGAAGCGGCCTAACGCACGGTGATTTTGCCAGTTAATACTCATGGTATTGGGTCGTGGGGATTTGGAGGCTTGCATAACTCTGGCCTACATCGTGTTCCCAGAAAAATTAAAAAAAAACGCAAATAAGAAATAAATAAAATAAACCGGATGTTCCGTCGAAATTTGTCGGGCGTAACTTGAGGAACGGAGTAAAATAATTATAACCGGGTGTGTCCATCCGACGGCGACCGGATCTCCCCGATTCACAAGTACCCAGTCTGCCGAAGAGACCCCCCGAATGACCCATCGACCCCGAACGCCCGATGGCCAGCCACAACGAAGCAGCATTAGAGGGTAGGAACGTCTACTCAACAGACCAGTCAAACTTCCCACAATTAGCACTTCGACAGCATGAGACCGCCGAAGTGCTACTCCGATCTTGCGGATGTCTTGCCAAGGGGATGAAGAGGAGTGGGGAGTGTATAGATGAAACCGGTGCGAAATGAGAATTCTCCCCCGTTCTTCAAACGGAATTCAAATAAAAGTAAGGGAAGAAAGAAACATCAAAATGGTGAAAGGAAACAATAACAGTTATTCACCGCCGTATTTACACCTCACGTGACCGAAACCACATGTAATTCCCCAAATCGAAAAATAAAAATATGATCGGTGTGCAATCGTGCAACTGGATTATAGAGATGCGATTACATCCACTATTTCATTTAAAATTTAAATAAAAAAAAAAAAAAAATTAAATAAAAATGTAAAAAATAATAAAATAAAATAAAAATACACTAAAATCAAAAAAACTTGTACCTTAACAGTTGCAGCCTAGCAGCCGTCGTGCCGAAGTTGATGCCACACCCGGATCATTGCGGCCTTGTAACCAATACACGTGGCACGCTGTTCACCTCGATGCGACCCGTCTTCCGTTATATCCCGAAATACGGAATTTGTATGGCTTTGAGTAGATGCTGCTTCACACGTTGCGGCCCTATCGCCGTTATCTTCGAAATACACACGTTTTGTATGGCCTCGACTGACCACCGGTAAAATATGAGGCGAGCTTCGATTGGCCGCCCGTAAGGAAACTGCGGTGCCTCTGTACGGGTTGCGGCACTTTCGCCGTCACACCCGACGATAAATTAGATTGGCCTCAACTGGCCACCCGTAAGGTGCAGTATTTTCACCCATTACGAAAATTTATAATTGGCCCCGAATTACCCACCCGTAAAATATAATTGGTGAGTGGTGGACCACCTTGTACCGTTGGAGTATTCGTATCTTACTGTTTTCGTCGACAATTGTCATATCGCTCATATGGTGGCGTGGTGTGTAAATACGATGTAATACCAAAAAAATTTAGTTTTAGTAACTCTATTACCCGATAGATAGAAATGCCATCAGTAAAAATACTATAATTATAAGATTTTAACGACAAACAGAATTTGCGGAGTACGAACATTGTTATGACCCCAAAAGGAGTCGTAACAACTGAAATATACAAATATAAACAACATATATTTAAAACAAAATATTTCATTCCCTAATAAGTAAAACATACTAAATGTCAAATAACAAAAAGCATACATATACACATTTTTTTTTAAAACTAATAACTAATTGTTGATTTGTGTGAATAAACAAAATTTCGAAAAATTGCGTGATTCACTGAAGAAAATATTGGCCAGCTCACAGAGTTATTTCGCGGCTGAGACCTACATGGTCGGTTAGCTTAGTAATTGTCCCATCGAACGACATTACCAACATATATGGATGCGACAATCAGAAAGATTTCATCCAGGGAAAACCCGAGTGTAATTCGGCTTGATAGGTATAGTCGGTCGACCTTCGTTTCCAAAATTGTTGAAGCAATTATTTCCAAGCAATTATTTCCAACACTGTTCTAAAGTTACATTTTCATACAGCAAATCTGGTTGTGGAATGGCGAGTAGTGAATCGCCTATTAAGAAATACCCTGCTGTTCGGACTACTCCAGAAGGATCCGATATAGTTATCAGTGGGCGAGAATTGCGTCTTACTTCGATATCGGAAATTACTATTGAAAGTTTTTCGTATGTTAGTGTGCTTTTCGCCTTAAGTGATTATTCGCCTTAAGTGATATTTCATTGTTTTTTTGAAGTTCTGGGGTAGCTTTTTTAAACAAACATGCTATTCCCAGTCGAGTTTCCCTCGTTTCGATTTCTCTCGGGTTTTTTTGGGTTTTCCCCCAATTTCCTGGATTCCCTCGAATTTCCTACGGGTTTTTACTAGATTGCCCTTGGATTTTCCCCGGGATTTCTCTCGGGTTTCCCTTGGATTTTTCTCGGGTTTTCCCCGGATTTTCCACGAGTATTCTCATGATTTCCAGCGGATTTAACCCTAATTTCATGGATTTCCCTCTATTTTCAATTCTTCGGATTTCCCGAGTATCTCCCCCGAATTTCCCTTGGGTTTTCCTTGGATTTCCCGCTAGTTTTCTTCGGATTTTTTCTGGGTTTCTGATGAAACCTTTCTTATCATCGCATTCATATGTTGGTAGTGTGGTTCGATGGGGTAAGTCCTAAGCTAACTGGCCATATAGGTCACATATGCGGAATAAATCTGTGAGCTGGCCAATATTTTCTGCAGTGAATCACCCAATTTTTCGAAATTTTGTTTATTCACACAAATCAACAATTACTTATTAGTTTTAAAAAAAAATGTGTATATGTATGCTTTTTGTTATTTGACATTTAGTATTTTTTACTTATTAGGGAGTGAAATATTTTGTTTTAAATATATGTTCTTTATATTTGTAGATTTCAGTATCTAAAACATTTGTGTTTTGTGACAATTTTTTACCCAGTGTACTATTCTGTTAGTTTAACAAATTTATGTACGTATGTGTTTTTGTTGATTTTGGTTTTTGTTTGAAATTTCACATCCGTAATGACATTATAGATAAGTTTAACAAATGACGATGACATTAATACCATTATTCAAGAATACTTTGATGGTATTTTAGGAGCCCATCAGGGTGTTTATAGAACTTTCAAAAGATACGAAATTTTTACTATTTCCCAAAAATGTTTGCTAAAATTGAAAGATTCGATTTCCAAAAATGTCGAATTATTCTATAACTACGATGATTACTCCTGTGATGTTAAATTTAAACTTTTTAAAAGACTGTGAAATAGCTCACGATAAGCTTGTTCAAAATAAGGAAAACAAAACAATATTACGACAGAAATTGCACCTCCAAACAATTCCAGAATGGTGATCCAAAAAAACATAACAATGGTGATTGCAGCTTACATAAAAAATGAAACGAGAAAACCAAAATTCGATTCGCTTTGGTTAGGTTCATAATATGCTGTATTATCATCAAATTTGGCTTTTGGCGATATTTGGTTTAGCGCTATGAGTGTTGGCGACATGGGTGCCTTCTACTAGCTTCCGCAAGTGAAATGATAAAATGGTCAAAATGAGGTGGTGGCACAAAATCCATTCTTAAGGAATCGACCAATGAATTTTGTTCTAAAAAAATCAAAACACTCCTAGGCAGTTTCTGGAAACATCTCAACGTGTAGTACATTTCGTTTTCTACATAAAATACAATTCAATACCATTTCAGGGACCTTACCTGCTAATTATAAGACCGACCTAAAGTATTGACCATTTCAATTTTTTTTTCAAAAAGTTCACAACGGTCGGCCCAGAAATTCCTGTGACAACAAAAATTAATGTTCTAGATTTACTTAATAAAGACATTTTTATTAATCACTTGTTTTTTGTTTCGCAGTTATTTTGAATAATTTTCAAAAAGTTTAAAAAATCACTCGATCGATTTCGACTTGTTAGGTCATCATCAGGAGTATCTACTCTGACCTAACAAGTCGAAATCGATCGAGTGATTTTTTAAACTTTTTGAAAATTATTCAAAATAACTGCGAAACAAAAAACAAGTGATTAATAAAAATGTCTTTATTAAGTATTAATGTGTTTCGCCAAGTGCCTACGGCCAATAGCGTAAAAAGTATATGTTCTAGATTTATCTAGCCTCGGAAATCTAAGAAAAACACTACAATTGTAATGTTATAAATTTTTTACCAAATGTTGGCTATTTGGCGTTTAAGCATATTTAGGAACACGAATTACCACTAAACAATTAAATTTAAAATACATTCTAATATTTAATGCTCTACTCAATGAATCAAGGTTTATCTGCACCATTTTGACACCCAAATGTCCCATTTAACTTTTTTTAAGCTCTGTAGGTAACTACTGTCAAAATCTTTACCATTACATCAATTGAAGAGCTTATCAGATCAAATTACGGGTCTCATTTTTTCTAGGTCCTATATGTACCGAAATGGATCGAAAATAATGCAGGGACAATTAGCCGCCCTTACCAATAGTTTAAGTAGCCCAGTTTGTACAAGATGAAACCTCTAATTTTAAAACTAAATTTGCCATTTCCCTCGAAGGTCACTTTGTTTCTTGACATTGTGATATATTAGGCATGGTTATATGATCTGCAAGCAATTACTAATTTTGACATATTACTAAATTACCATTACAGATCCTGAAATTCCATTTACGGTAAAACAATCACTTTCATTTTTAATTTTTCAATTACTGAAATAAATGCCAATGACGTAATTTCACACACCTCACATATCATATAAATTAATTAAAATGTATGTCGTAAAGAATAAACAAAATTAAAGAAAAACGGATTCCTTCCTAACTGACAAATAATTGTTTGACCTCACAGATCAGCAGCACACAATGAAACAAAAACAAAAAAAACACATTTTGACAAGCTAATCAATATTTTGACAGGCAATTTGCATTTTGTTTTTAATTTATACTCTGTGTGGTGTGTGTGTGTGTGTACTTTTACATTAACCGTGTACCTCTCGTACGTACACAATAATTGAATTAAATGTAATTTTTCAACAAAAAGTTTTAAATTTTTGAAACAAAATGATATTTGAAAAATTATACCAGTTATGAACCTATATCCACGATATGCTCGTACCTATACCTACCTACCTACACGTAACTACATATGATTGAATTTGCGATGTACAGTGCGGGAATAATTGATAGGTGATGCATCTTTTATTAAATTAGCTAACCACATTAGCATTTTATATTCCCTGCACCAGCTGAGAAAAGAATTGATTATGAAAATTGATTTGTGCAACCGCAACTCGATTATCAAATTTATAATCATTTCCAATCTATATGTAGATCTTGATTTAATGTTAACAAGAGTAAGAAGAAGATGATTGATATACTTCTGTTCGATTCAAGTTGGATGCTGAAATTTAATTTAATTTCTTTTAAAGCAATTTTGATGAGAAACAGAAGCACTACCAAAAGTCACAGTTCCCCGAAACATCGATGCTGGAAAATTATAATTTTGTGTTTCAAAATATCTGGAAACCTTTTGTAACTAGAAAGTGTGTTCCACGCAAAACTTTAGTATCAAGGGGAAAAGAGAATAACTCTAAAAAATTTTTAATTGATGAAATTTTGCAAAAAATTCAACTATATCAACTTCTTTAATAAAATTTGACTTTTTTTTGTGCCAGACGGTACAAAACGGTTTTCTTCTGTTTTGTTTACAGATTTTTTTTTTACAGACGTATAACTTAAGCTAATCTGATTTATATGCGACATCAAATGCGGTGAGTCAACGAAAGCGACTTACGGCTTGATGACTTCGGCACTTGTAGTGTCGACGGTTTTTTCCGATTTTACCTCGATTGAAGCCTGATATTCATAAACGAATGTCACGATCTCGTTTACGAATGGCTTAATCCGTTTAACCCAATACTTGTGTTCATGAGAATAATCTGGACATTTCGCTTGATAATACCAAGCTGATGTTTGTCATCGTGTCCAAGTGCAGTAATGATGAGACATATTCCTGGTTTTGTACAGAGGTTGACAAAATCAATAGGGAAAAATATTTTCATAGCATTTTTGTCTAAATTGTATTTTTCTGGCCTACTGAGGGAATATGTTTGGTGTTAATATTTTTGAAACAAAGTGAAATGGGAAAATATTTTTCCCAATAAAAATTTTGTGGAATAAAAGTTTCCTAATTCACTTTGTTTTGAAAATTTTTGCACTAAGCTTTTACTTTCGGTAGGCCAGAAAAATACAATTTACACAAAAATGCTATGAAAATATTTTTCCCAATTACCTTTTCCCAGGGAAAGACAGAATAGGGCCACTGGGATGTTTGCCAAGTAACTGTCTATGTTATAACTTAATTGGTCTGACGAATCCGAATGTCTCGATGAAAGAATGGACACACTGAATGGATGAGAATGATGGAATCCACTTTTGAGGTTAGGTGAGATCCGTTGCTTGCTGTAGCGCATATATGTCTCTGGATTAGACCACAGCGTTGGTCGAATCTTTTACAAGGGTTTTGATGCCAAGGTTAGAGCTTGCAGTTTTATTTCTCATAATATCAGTTCAACTCTCATTCACGAATGTAGTTCAGCTAAAATCATCGACTTCATTCAAAACACTTACCATCATTTTATCTTCCTTATGATGCTGTTTCACCTCCATCTTCGGAAGAGTTCACCTATCTTGTTGAAACTTCTTGAAATCTTGTCCTCTCAACACCAAACAAAAGACTCGAAATAAGATTTTTCGGTGTTACAATTTAAAAAAAAAACTAAAGAAAACTATCAGTAAACATAAGAATAGAGCCAAAAGATCCAACCTTTAGAATGATTGGAATTTTATCTTACTAGCACGAAAAGAATATAAAAAAGGTTTAAGATCGTAGGGCTTCTTGGATTACCATCTGTACGAGGGCAAATCAATATATTCGTAGTATTGGCGTGTAATTATGGAGTGAAAGAGAAAACCATATTTTTTTTTGTTTATTTTTCATGTACAAGAAACATCTAGAAGCAACTTTGGTTTTATTTTGTTTAAATTATTTCTGGACATCAATTTTCCAACACGGGTTTAGACAAAAATAGAAAATGAATAAAATTGAATATCGTGCGGTAGTTAAATTGATTTGTAAAGACGAAACAAAAGCTAAATTTATTTTTGCTTATACGTCAAACGTTTATGACCTAAATATTCTACAGTAACGAAGTGGGTTAAATTATTCAAAAGTGGTAGAGAATCGCTAGAAGTTGAAGAGCGCCAGGGAAGACCACAGGACGCCATCACGCATGAAAATGTTATTTTGGCAGAAAATTTTGTATTAGAGGACGGCCGTGTAAATATTGCAGAATTATCGAGAAATCTCAGGCTTTCTTTTGGAACCACATTTAAAATTCTGCATGATCATCTTCATATTTCAAAAGTTAATGCAAGATGGGTTCCCCGCTGCTAACCCCGGAACAGAAAAAAATTCGAGTCGAAACTTCAAGCATCATTTTCAATATGAAAGAAAATGATCCTGATAATTTCTAAGAAATCCCTCACCCACCCTATAGTCCAGATTTGGCCTCTAGTTTATTCACTCTATTTTTTTCTCTTTCCAAATTTAAAAAAAACAATTAATTATTATTTTGAAGACCAAAACAAAACTTTTTTTTTCGACGGTTTAAATAAATTATTTGAAAGATGTAATAAATGCATTAATGTTGGAGCTTGGAGGAAATTATGTTGAAAAATAAAAATAAAATATCTCTAAATATATAGCTCTTTTGTATCGATGCGACGAATATATTGATTTCCACTCGTATATAAATTAACAGTCTGTCCGGCTTGGGTCGATTCTTCAAGGTGGATTCTTGCAGGCTGGATGCACTGCGACCGCCTGATGGCAGGCTGATTTCCTCCAATAGGAAAATTGACTAATTACTGCTGACTGTTTATTTTCCCGGTGGCAACCCACCTGACTGGGACTTAACCCACAGGCTACTTACTCTCGAAGTCCTGCTGTGGATTACTTTTTGTTTTGCGCCTTATGATGCAAGTGATCCAGATGGGGTCTTTTCCGCTGACTTATAACACGGGTTTCTACTGCTTCGCTTCTTCTTCTGCATTGCTTTCAGGATTTCCTCCTCGATCTTGGAACCGAAGCAAAGTTATTGTCATCCCTACAGCTGGAAGGTCAGACTACACTGATGTAAAATGTTGTGTGTGGTGTACATAATGTTGCGTAATGCTGTATCATCAACATGTTGCGCTACGGCAAATGTTGTATGTCTCGCTCTGTTAACTGCGTTCTTATGAAAGTCTTCTTTAACATTAGGATTAAGTAGCTGACTTGTGACTGAATAATAAGTCACGTGAATACATTTTTTTGAATTTTTGGTTAAGAAATGATTACGAAGATTTTTTAAGATGTAAATTTGATGCACTTTTATCAAAAATAAAGTAAATTCATATACGCGGTTAATTTTTAAATCTTTTACTTATTATTGTCATCAGCTGTCGGTGTAAAATATAAATAAAAAAACATAAAATAATAATTTTAAGCAATATAAATATAAAATGAATACAAAATAAACAAGATTATCCAGTCCAAGCACCGTTAAAAACGAGTAATTGACTTTCCATTTCTTCGCAGCTCATCGTGTATTTTATAGAATTCGTGTAACTCTTTAGCCGAGCATAATGGTGTATCAACCTGGGTCGTCTCGTTAAATTTCGCAACCCTGCTGACCTTTATTGTACGACAAAACCGGATCGAAACAATGTCCCCAAAATATTTCAAACCGTTACTGGATCATATCCGACCCGGATAAATTATATAGTGGCGATTCGGGCGTTATACGATGCACCACAATGAGTGGAAATATTCGGGGAGTTTGGTTTGGTACTGTTGTATTGTTTCACTCTCTTTCGATGATTTTGGTTTGATGAGTTGGACCCGAATATTCGCCCCGATAATATGACTTTTACGTATATCACCCATCTCAGAACATTAAAGACAATTCACCATCGCGTTGGCATAGTACTGCATTTTTTGAGAATAGCAATGTTTGGGTACGATGTTTGGGTCTTGTCATTTTCGCGAACACTATACCAACCATAAACGGTTGTACCATAATCCCGTATATAGATTGCATGCATATGTTAAATATGGCCTCGGGACAAAAAATTGAATATATTTGAGACAAAAGGTACACAGCGATTCTCCGCTATTAACACCAAAATGTACGTAAACTCATTTTATGTTCTCTGTTTGATTTAATTGGGAGTCAAATACAAATTTTCTACGCATTTTGTCATCACAGTGTTACGACAAAAACTAATTTTGTCATTGTCACGGTGTAATGCGCATGATCAGATTCAATACAAACATATTTTGTCATGACATTCTAGCGTCGTAACAAAATTTTGCTGAAACCACCTGAGGTACTTGTTTCGGGTACTTCCAGGTGAAATTTTTCCGATTTGCCTATGCACAGCAATATTTATGTCGACCTAACCTGAAAAAATCTAACGGATCGGATCATGTTTAGGGGTCATTTTAGGGTTTAGTTTGAAAAAATTAAGAGTACTAATATAATAGATAGATAGATAGTAGATTGATAATAGAAAATAGATTATTATGAGGTAACAATACTGATTTTTATTATTCCTTAATCTAATTCATTTTTTTTTCTAATTGTCGATCTATCATATTTAAACGCCATACAATTTATTTGTGTGCCAAAGGTTTCAGAGAGGAGGATTTCGAGTGTTAAGAATCGATTTAGATGAGTGCTTCATGTAGGAACATTTATTTAGGGGGTTTCAGATGAGGTTTCGGATCTCTATTTAAAAGAAATCGGTTCGAACGATTTGAGAAAAAATTTTGAGGGTGGTAGGTATAATTTTAGTCGCCCCGGTGGTAAAGTGGTCAGCTTTCATGCTCCAGTGACCGGAGGTCCCGGGTTCGATTCCCGGTGGTGACATAGTTCACGGCTGGTTTAGGACCAATGACTTAATCACTCATTATCCGGAATGAAAATATGGTTATGAAACCTCATTTGAGGCGGCCAAATCCCTTAATGAGATATAGTGCCACAGAGATAGAGATATATTTCGAAAGAAACCATTGCAATGGATCCGGTTTAGCCGTCATGTTGCGTTTTGTTTCACAATCAAAGGGGTAGAGGAATATTTAGTAAAATTTTGGACATGTCTCTAGATAATTGTCAATTTAAATAAACCTTATAGTGATTTCTTAAATGAGTGGGATAAAACTCCGCTTGTATATTACACATAGGACTCTAAAATGAATTCCGAACGTGATTTTGGAAAATGATTAAATTAATGGTATGAAGACCTTTCTCAAACAAATTTTGTGGAAGTCAGAACAAAGCCTCGGGTGCTTAAATTGAATCGAACTAAGCCGTTGCTTAACTAACTGTAATACGGAGTATATATTTTATTAATTGCTGTATAAAAATATCGTTATCGTATGATGAACAATTATTTTTACTATGATAAATTAACAAACCAACAAAGCTAATTCAAAACTCAACACTAGTAATTTAGTAGCAAAACGAGTAAATTCTGTGTACAGCATATTCGTAAATTCAGAAGCCATTTCCAAATAACTGTAAGGATGTAAAATGAAATATACAACACCCACCAAAAATGCTCGTGGTTTAATAATGTTGTATATTCTCACATCACATATATAAAACATAAAACATTAAAATTATACATGCCGAACCGAGAGATACAACATACACAACATGCAACCGGCAAAACGATATTCATGTAGCCTAATTTTATTGACAACAACAATTTTACAAAAAATATTTGCCGACCGCATCATCAATTCAATACATAAAAAAAGGCATAATACCTAAATGAATCCCTTCAATTAAATTGTTATGTATTTTTGTACAAATTTTTGTGAGAAAATTTTCTTTCAATTTTCTTCTTGTATATATAAAAACAATTATTGCTAATAAAATAAGCAACAAAACAAAAAATCATCCCATAATTAACTTCCATTCTAATATTTACATTAAAATGAACAGAATCTCTCTCTCAAAAATAAAAACATAAAAATCTTGAGATACCTCAGCATTTCTTATGTTTTCATCTACCGATACCATAACACAATAACAATCAATTGCTAATCTACAAATATTTAAGGAGAAAAAAAATGAACAACACCTCCGGCTTGGAATCTTCAGTTGAATTGCTTTTATTTTTTATGCTTTCAATTCCGATGTAAATCCTCTATAATTACCAAGCAAATATATGTATAAATATTGTTGTTGTATACGACGTACATAGGTACTTACATACTACACAACATAACATGTAATGCATAATTTATAAACATAGAACATTAAATTCTACAATCGATACAGCAAAAAAAAAATTTAAGATGATCCATCATCCATCATTCATAATATAGTCTCGAATCAATAATAATGATAATGATAACTAAGAAATTATAATATTTTGCCGTTTTTATTTTGCTTTTCGACCATTATTGTAAGTTATTGAAATTTTCTTATTAAATTTTGTGAGAAAATACATTTTTTTTTCTCAAAGTAATACACATACCTCGTAATTGTACTTAGGGGGTGGTATTAATGTAAGACGTTTATTTAATTAGGGTATGCATTCAAATATTTGCATAAAAGCTCGATTAAAAGTCTTGAACTTTTTAACCGCAAAGTGTAGCTACACAAATTAACGAGAAGTGTAGACAGCCTGTTTACACATAACAATAGGAAGGGTACGGCACAACACAATTATAATCTACTTTTATTTCACGTACATCTGGAAATTCCCTGAATTTTAATTCTAAATTAATGCTTTCCGGCTATCTAAACGCAATTGGCTGGTTGAATCGGCCCAGTTATGGACAGATAAATTCGATAGTTTTCAATACAATGACAACACAATTCTAATCTACACACACACAAACATTTCAAAGAAATATTATTGTTTCACAAGCATCTGTATATTTCCTGAAATTTAATTCTAAATTAATATATTCCAGCTTCCTAAATAATATAAACTTTTATTAATTTAATCCTCCTGTAATTCTACAGCTTATACTAGAATTTCCTGAAACCATAGTTGTTTGAATTACACTCCCCGTCAAAAGTTTTCGACCACCCAAAAAAAAAGTTGTGAGTTTTTATATAAAATTCAACGTTTATTTCAATTTTTTTTTTAATAAATTCAGTTTTTCAATTATATATTTATTGATTTTAAACATAGTTTTTTTTTAAATTTATATATTGGCTTCATTGAAATGTCCCACGCGCGCGTCCCGCTTTATAATCGCTGCACATAATCTTGGCATTCTTAACAACAGTTTTTCGAAATTGGATGACTGAATTCTATTCCATGCAATTACCAATTTATTAGAAAGGTCTTCTTTTGAAGTTGGGCATGTTTTTCGTACTGCTCGATCCAGTTCGTCCCACAATAGATGTTACGTTTTGTACCAAAAATTTGGAATGATGATTCAACAGTCCATAGTATCTTTTTACAACCTTTGAGTACACAATCCTTATGAAGTTTTTGTTCTTTTGCTTTCTTAACAACAGTTTTTTACAGCTTTTTTACCTTGCAGTCCAGCGTTGAGAAGACGACATGTGACAGTCGATATAGAAACCGGCAAGTCTCGATTTTGATTTGTAATGGCTGGGATTTCTGAAGCTGTTAATTTTTTATTCCGCTTTGATGCTATTACTATATCGGTATCTTCCCTGTTTATTGTGCATCTTGGGCGGCCAAACCTTTCTTTATCCATAATTTCCCCTGTGGTTTTAAATTTAGTGATGGTATATTGCACTGTAGAGTACAGAATCTTGAGTTTACTCGCAATCTAGTGCAAGGAATTACCATCGTTGTATAAAGTTACAATTGATTGACGGTCCAGAACTGAATGATGTCGTTTTTTTGCCATTTTATTCTAATTTTAGTTAAAAAAAAAATAGAAGAAATATAAATAATATTTAGGAAAAGTAAAGTTATTTTTTAGTACTTACTTTTTGTAATAATACAATGTACTTCGAATATTTTATTAAATATTTAACAAAATAAATATTAGCAGATAGAATAGTGTAGAAAGAATAGTTATGTTTATTCTCTATTCGATCGTTCAATAAAGAGAATAATATATTTTATCTATTCACTACTACAACAAATATTCGCTTTGTTATTCAAATAGAATAGAAAAATAAAACAAGAGAGTAGTAGATCCCGTTTGCTCACACAAAATAAATCATCAATCCTTTTAGTTTTTTTATTATTCTATCACTATTCGTATTTTTGAAATTTCGTTTTACTATTCATGAACGAGGAGAAATTAGCGTAAAACACAACTCATTAAAAAATGAAAAGAAAATGGATAATAAGACAACTGAAGAGTAGTGTAAAACGCTGAGAAACACCAATAACTCACTTGAACACATTAAACAAAAATTTGTTATTTTTTACTTTCGGTGATTGCCCGAAGTATGGAAAGAAAATCCATAAAGAAAAAGTTGTGTTACTACAATAATCATTGCACTTAATACAAATTTGCTTAAAACAATTTTAATAGTGATTTGTATATTAGTGAAATGCAGATTTGAGTGGTGGTGAAAAACTTTTGACGGGGAGTGTATATTAAAAATCTATCTCTAGTATATTTAACAAAAATTATGTGCATACCAAAGGCAATGGTTCCCGGAAAAGTATCAATGTTATTCAATGCCAGATTAACTACCGTCAAATTCGGTATGCAAAGTCAGTTTTGGGATTCGGTTATAATGAATGGAACAAGGCCGCTTCCCAACCGATAACTTTCCAACTAAGTTTGTAGAGGTGGGCCAGGATGCCAATAAAAAAAAGGTCAACTTGTATCGAGATTTTAACGTGTCATTTTGATAAAGTTCTACAATTCGATTTGTTTGGGGATTTAAAAATGGGTTCTAGAGAAGCTTTGGAATTCGGTAGTGCTAGGCAATTTCTTAACTAATAATGCTCGAATCTTTTATTTTGAGCTGAACCGAGATTCCAACATAAAACTTGCATGAAGTTATGGATTTTTTTTGCAAAATAAATCTGAAAATAATTGGCCAAGCAATTATCCAGTTCCTCCATTCACCATACATGAACCAAACTTGGCCTTGATCCACTAAAAGATGGTCCAGTCAAATTTAACTTCCCCAAAACTAAAATTTGTTAAAACTTCAATTTAGCCCACTTATACTCAAACATTATTTTATGCACCTTCCGCAGCACACTGTCTAGAACAGATTGAAAGTATTCCGCACAGCTCATTCAATCAAAAAAATCAAAGTTTACGTGAGGTGATAGCACGAACGGAAGATAGGACATAATTGGCTTCTTACATAATTGGTGCATGAGCAAGTCGTTGAATAGGATTTAGAACAAGTCAATCGATATTCGTGTCTGACATTCCCATACAATAGCGAACCTGTTTCGAGAAATAATCTTGAGCTAGATAAATACATTCATAGCAAAAAACGACAGCATTAAGCAATCTAAAAAATACTCAACATTCAAAGGCCAAAGGATATCGCATGAAAGATTTACTTGTCGTTACAAACGAAAATAAAAATTAAAAACCATTTTCCCTTTGCCATGCTGTAACACATATGAGGTCTCACCCCTTTTATAGAAAATTTTGTTGTTACCTTTTCAAGTATCATCTCTAATTATACCGTCGAACGAGGTTAGTCCAGATAATATTATAATAGTTCGCAGGAATGTCATTTCCAAATCATTTGAAAATCGGTGCAGTTATTTTTTGATTTACGTGTATTTCACCTCCGGCTGATTTGATGGTGAGAGATGTAACTACGGGCTAAGCAACTTTGGTATTCTTTTGTTGCGGCAATAGTTTGTTAGGTAAGGTAGACTAGAGAGGCCTCCTCTATAAAATTTAATTCGTCGTTTTTGTCTGAGTCTTCCTTGTTTCCGAATTTATGATGTAGTTTTCATGTTGATCTTCATCTTTTTCTGTCTCGTCTCTCTGCTCCAAGAAAAACACTCTTTGTTGCTTCTGAGCCCTTATATTGATCTCCAAGTCTCGTTCTATTTTATAGTTTGGTATTTTCGAGTCATGATCCATTGCAGTCATTTCATGACACTCGAAAACGATTTTTTTAAAACAGAGACCTTGATCGTATTTGAGAACCCCCTGAACAAATTTTCATGAACTTGGAACTCATCGTAATTTATTCTTAGCACTCCAAAATCATTTTTCTAAAAATCGTTCGACCCGAGAAATCCTCAATGAAATTTAAAACATTAGGACTAATCGCAATCGATTCATGCTATTAGAAAATTATTATCACCCCAATTGTTATCTAAATTATTTCGAAAATTTGTATAAAGAGACGCCGTCCCCACAAAAGGACCACCTAAATGAATTTTACTGAAATTAGCACTGAACTGAACTAACACGAGAGGGGACCAAGTTCAAAAGGACGTGATTAGTGCAATGTCACCGTAACGCAAAAAAACACAACTTGTTGCAATATTTCGCAATATGATGCACCAGATATCTAATTAAAGGAAAAAACAAGACCCAACAGGAAGCAACATGACGCAACATAGTACAAAATCGCGTAGCATGGTCAAAATCACAAAATCATCACAAAATATGGTGCAATGTCACGCAACATGTTACATGCCGAAACATAGTGGATACAATATCCCTCAACAATATGCAACATCAAACAACGTGGTGCAAGATCACGGTCCACGAAACCTGATGCAATATGCAACATGGTGCAACATATCACAATATGGTGCAACATAACAAAATATTGAGAAACATCACAACCTGTTGCAACATTATGTAATAGCCCATCCAGAGGACTAATACTTGAAACATAAAATGTTAAAAGAAGGCTCTACGCATCATCTCACAACATAATGCAACATAACGCAACATAGAACAACACCACGCAACATAAACTATCACCTAACTGAATTATTCACAAATCAGAACTCTTTTTAATCGTTTCCTTGCACTCGAGAATCAAGTCCCACAAAATTTCATCAACATCGTTGAAGCCAAATAAAATGTTGAACGCAAATTCCAGCTCGAAAATTACGACTTATCGCAATCGCGATATAACCGCAATTTTTATCAAAGTCAATGGAGCCAAAAAAATGAAACTGGACTTGGACCCAACCGAAAGACTCCCTAAACGAATTTTCCAGAAATTATAACCCAACGAAATCGGTTTTTTTATAAAACCGTATTCGTGCTGGAACGGAATATATATTGCACGCTGTAAACACGAAGCTTCTTATTTGCTTCCAAATATCTGACACTAGTGTCAATTGTCGATATTTCACGTTAATGTTCATCAAATTATTGACTTTAAAGACAAACTTCTTTAATCGGCGTTTATGCTCATCGAGTAACAGACGTATAAGTCAATTTTCTGTAATTGGCTTCAAAGTAGGTATCAAAGTCAATATCAAGTAACTAACGTTTTAAGCTGTCGAAAAATTAATATTAAAGCTTCAGGTCTGCTGCTTCTCTAGCACCAAAGCTTAACAACATTTCACATTCATGATAGTTAAAAGTCGACATTTACATGGTACAGAAGCCAAATGACTGTTTTTAACACCAGTATCAACATTCCTAATATTTTTTGGGCTTTGGCTCATGTTCCTCTATTTTTATACGCAGAAATTATTACAGTTACGGTATTAAATGAAATGAAATAAATGAAAACAAAATATTGAAATAAGAAAATAAAATCAATAACCTAAGACCATAAATCTCCTACGTCTTCATATTTAACTTGACTTATTTATATGGAAAGATTTGTACCATTGAAGAATATCATTTTCTTATAATTTCAATAAATTATTTTTTCATTTAATGTATTTATAATCGATTTCCGTACGTGTGTGTGTGAAATGCAGTTTTCTTTCCATTTTGAATATGGTGCGTATCGATATTGGCAGTCGCGATCGCAATTAGAATTCACATGTAACACATTATTTACTTCTTCCGCCAAAGGTGTCGCGCACGCATTTCTGTTATATCCCAGATCACTTTCAAAGCAATCAACAACTATTATAAATATCACCACGTGATCGCACAAACTGCATTATGTGTAGAGTTGTAGACATGTACAATATATAGTCTTACATATCTACAAGACGAAACCTATTCAATTGCGAATCTTAAAAAAAAAACGAAACTCGATCAATCAATCAATTCTAATTTTGTACAACAACAACGAAGTCCAAAAAAAAAAATGTTCATTTAATGTCTTTCCTTGTATTTTTCACATATTTGTTATTATTTTCATCGTTTCTTACAACGGTTCATCGTAGTGTGTGTTCGAAAAGAAAATATAATAACAAGAAAACAAAAAAAAAAAAATATCAGAATAAATAAATAATTGCTTTAGATAGATCGTTCGTTGCCTTAGTGCAGTAAAATGATCAAACTCTATGTTTACACACACAGGCGCACACACACACACACACACACACACACCGAGTTTTAAAGCAAGCCAACAAAAAGCGATCTCAAATGTACAATGAATAGGGAAAAGAAGGTTAAAGTTCACGAAATCAAAATAAATCATTAATGTTTCTTATTATTTTCATGGGTTTGTTATTTTTTATTTTATTTCATTTTCGAGTTAAAGATATTCTTTCAACTTGGTTATTAGTGCACTTGGGATTTTATATCAATAAAATGTGTGTGTGTGTGTGTTTGTGTGTTTATATTAACGAAATTCAGCAAAAATTAATTCACAGCCGCTAGAAATGTATGCAACATTTGCACAGATGCATGCAACATTTACGTATATCGTGTACGACACAAAGAATTTGCCACAAGAACTAATATTTTATAGACATAAAGTCGCACAAATTACCATTTTTATAGTATTAGATTGGGGTGGAAACGTGTGGGAGGTGACTTTAAAGACAACTCTATAATGTAATCTGAAAATGAAGGTATATTAATCTGTTTCCGCAACGATATTATCAGAAAGTGCTTGCAAGTGATTAAGTAGAATGTTTTATAGAGGATCGGGTTAAATTTTATTGTTTGACCATTTAAGACAAGGAGGCAAGGTTTGAGAACAGCAAAGCTCTTGCAAGAATAGGACCAGTGAAATCTTCATTATGTACAGTGACTCACACTGAAAATGGCCAACCGTTGAAAATATTCTGTTAGTAAAAAATTTCTAAGAAATTAATTAACATTAAAACCAAAAATGAATATTTTTAAAAAGTTTATTGTATTCTTATTTTAACAATAAAAAAATTACTATTTTTAACGCTATTTGCCGTAGGCACTTAATCACACTTAATGACACTTAATCACTTGTTTTTTGTTTCGCAGAATTATTTTGAATAATTTTCAAAAAGTTTAAAAAATCACTCGATCGATTTCGACTTGTTAGGTCATCATCAGGAGTATCTTCCATCAGGAGCGTAGATACTCCTGATGATGACCTACCAAGTCGAAATCGATCGAGTGATTTTTTAAACTTTTTGAAAATTATTCAAAATAATTCTGCGAAACAAAAAACAAGTGATTAATAAAAATGTGTTTATTAAAAAAAAAAAAAAAAAAAAATTACTAGCTGACCTGTGAGTGAATAATCAGTCACGTGAATACATTTTATTGAATTTTTGGTTAAGAAATGATTAAGAAGATTTTTTAAGATGTAAATTTGATGCACTTTTATCAAAAATAAAGTAAATTCATATATGTACGCGGTTAATTTTTAAATCTTAAACGGCAAGCACGCGCTCATATGTACACAGTATGACTTACGTGCCAAGTCAAATATTCATATCTCAAACGGGAAGCTGGAGGCTGGAAACAGTTTCTTTATCCACTGCAGCAGTTGTTTTACGAAATGCATCCAACTGCTTTTCGTTTAGCAGTTGAATTCATAATTCAGCTTCTTCGGCTTCTCGAACTATATCGAAGACTTGCACTTCTACGGGACTTCCCGATGGAGTTTGTAAGCCGATCATAGGGCAATAAAGTCCGTGCTGTATAGGAATTATGTTGATATCGTGGAGAGAAATTTTTTTTTGCTACATTTTCAATATAGTGTCGACTGTAATCAAGAGTTATGTAATCTGCATACTTCATCCAGAGATCAAGAGATTTTGAAGTTTGAAAAAGCAACAAATATAAGCGAATGTCTCTCGAAGCTGTCTTAGCATTTGACGCTCCTCATGCTCAAGCTTACTGTTTACATTCGTGCAACAACCTTCTCTCCACCTCTTTGACGAAGTTGCCATTTACCGCGTACGTAAAAGTAATGGTGGGGAATGTCAATATATAGGAAATGAAGTGCAGTTTGATCATTGAAGTTGAGCTAAAACCATGGCTCAAGCTTCATTCGGCCAGTTTGTGCTACAAGCAACTATTCATCTTCATAACCTGCTTCGAATGTAATTATTTGTTGATTCGGTAGGTGGGTAGAAAGACGCATCACGGCATAAGATCGATCAAGCATTTAAGACTCGATAAAAAGTAATTTGATATCGCGATTTTCAACAAAGTAGCCGGTGGTAGTTTGCTATGAAGCAAAAGGGGAATTAAAACTGTCATAACAATGAATTTTACAATTCTCGTCCGTCTTGTAGACGTAGAAACCATCGCTTATTACATTCGATGAATATCGCCAATAACAAATTCAGGGTTTTAATAAAGCAAGCTCATGGGCAAACTCACATAGCGTCAAATCTTGGAAATTTTCTGAAACCATCTGTAGTACCCGTTTCGGGTACTTTCCGGTGGAATTTCTCCGATTTTTCTAGCCTATGCACAGCGGAATATTTATGTCGACCTACCTTGAAAAAATCTATCTAAATTAAGAGTATTAATATAATAAGATAGATAGATATTGATTCAGTAACAATTATAACAACAAATTACAAATAACCAAAAGATAGATTCTAAAAAGTGTTACAAACAATATTTCAAAACTACCCGAGTAACCAACAATGTCACAAAAACATAAAAATATTATCACCAAAATTTGTGATTGGTGGACCAAAATGTGTAAAACTTTGATATGGTGGATGGGGTTGACGCTGATTGTGAGATTGAAACAGTCATTTTGTGACTCAAATTTGTGGAATTTCGTTGGAAAGTATTGTGAACTTTTGTTGTAATATTTTCCCTAAAATTTACCAATTTTTATGTGAGTTTTAAGTGAAGATCAAGATCAACTGGTTTGGAAATAATGGAGGCTGTTTTCCAAAGCTTAATCGATTGGAGAGTAACTGACAATGTCGTGGTGGCTTGCTTCGATACAACATATTCAAATACTGGAAGATATCTGGCGTCAGGATGATAATTTCAACAACTGAATGAACATTATCAGTGAAATAAAAGTCGTTAATGATATCACAGAACGTAGTGTTATGTTAGTACAAGATTATGATAAGAAATTACCAAGAAATGAAGATGACATGCAGTATTTACTACAAGTCGTAAAGATCGTAACACAGAAGTTTTCAACATACACCAAAACAGCCTTGATGGGTAGAAGATTATCTTAGATTGATTATTTTCATCATAAAAATTAATTCATAATATCATTGTATAGAAGAAACATTATATGGCATTTATAATATAAAAAATAGACATAATTTGTCTTGTTTTTGCATTTTAGAAATTTGGCAATAATTTCGCTATTTGTTCATCGATTTTCGATATCTTTGATGTTTTGGAAAGGTAATTATCTTCTCTATTTACCACAAGTTTCATATAGGCTGAAAAAAAATTTTAAATAATTTTTCTGTTCGTTTGAAAATGAAAAATTGAAACCTTTTTTATCGAACTTCGTGGTCAAGTCGCGACCTCTAAACGACCTTCGATCGACCCAATAATTTTTCTGCTTAGGTTTTTAGCATGACCTCACATTTCTAGGGGGTGTCCCGTTAGATATCTCAACACTTTTGTTAGTTAGATATCTCTAATATATATATATATATATATATATATATATATATATATATATATATATATATATATATATATATATATATATATATATATATACCGGGTGAGTTTTTTAAGCTTAAACTTTTAAATATCTCGGAAAATAAGCCCTCTACGATAAAAATGACCATTATCAAAATTAAAGATCTCTCTCACCCGAGATATTTGAAAGTTTCACCTTAAAAAACTCACCCGGATGTACATGGTATGCTTAATAACTCATAAAAAATAAAAATAACTTTAATTCATGATTTTAAAATATAAAAGGCTTTAAACTTAATTTTTCTAATTTAATCAAATAATAAATTAACTCAACTGTTATAATATTAATAGGTAGATCAATAACTATATTTTTCTTTTCTCTGCGTTGATAAATCTTTCCTTCCCCCACTGGAAGGAATTTTGCGTAGTCTTCATTTTCACAAGACTCATTTACCTCATGTAAGGTTTCCATGCTGCTAATGGGGATGTTTATCTCAGGTTGACTGCGTCTGTTTTCGTAAATAAGAGTTAGGTCATAATTTATTTTATTTGGAATTGCACCCACTATCTCAGTAAGGCACTGAATTTTTTATTGGTTCCTTGCAAGTTCCAATTTTAATCCATCTGTTATGAAAAAATAAAATATATGGATAGTTAGTTCTTATTATTTACATATGTGCGTTAAAATAATTTTTGATTTTCATTACAGATTTCTGTTGAAAACTTTCCCGCAATTGCCTTAATTCAAGACTTACACCTCTCTCGGAAATTTGTGTCATAATATCTGAAATTATATAAAAGTTTATTTCAAAATAAAATTTAAATATTTTTTTTTTATTTATACTTGATTGATCCTCATTTTCTTTATTTCGTCCTTTCATTTTAACAAACTTGTCCAGCTGTTCGAAAATATCCGAAAAAGACATGATGTTTATGCAATATATTTATAGATAAGAAATATAATTAATAATTTAGATAATTATTTTACCGCTTGTAAAATCCATTTAGTTCAAAAGTGGCGTAACATTCATCAGTAGTTAATCTGACACATTTTATAATATTGTCTCTTATTTTGATCAATTTAAGGTCAGACTCATTTTGACAAATTTGATTAAATTTTAGAAGTGTTGTGGTTTGATAATTATCTTCCTGTAGTGAGTAGACGGGAATAGGACCAGACAAATAAAACCCAATTGCCATAGCATCACCCTTATTATACAAAAAAAAATTTTAATGACAAAATATTCGTTGGTGTTAATGACTATTGTATTATTATTATCATTTTCATTAATCTTTAAGATAAATGGTGAAATATATTTTTTATAAAATGTAGTTGGTTGTTCAAAATATTGAATGTCAGGCCATTCTTCATATAATCCTGTTTCAGTGTTGGGAATTCCACATTATCTCTAAATGTTGATTCAATAATTCGATTTTCCAAGTCCGTTAACATCGGCCGCCAAATGAATTAACAAATGCATGTTATAAGCGATACAAATTTTTCCATAAAGTACTGCGGCGTGTTGCACGAATTTATGCAATAAAATATTTGCATAAGTTCAGGTGATGAAATTTTTGATAAATTATTAGTTGCCAAATTCTTGATATAGGTAATTTCCGCCTTTGCAGAGGCATCACAAACAAATCCTCGAATATTCACAGATATTTTATTATTATCGCAATTTAATCCATTTACCACTAAATCACACAATTCTTCGGTATATTCTTTTAAATATGAATTAAACGAATAAGGTTTCTGCGGGCCGTGGTAAATGCCGGCAACGAAAATATAATTAAATTCAACTACTTTTACTTGAATTGGCTTGAAATTAATAAAAAATCTGACCTCGTGTAAATTATTTAAAGCTTTGTTAAATCGTTTTAATAATGGCGCTTGAATTTCATGGTACATGTAACTTCCTGGTTCAATAACCTCAATGCTTGAAGCTATTCTTGGTGTTTGTAAAAATGTTCTGGAATCTGAAGGTAAACTCAATCCAAAGTTTATATATATTTTTAAAAGGGAAGATAGCGATTTTCCAGAAATATTTTCACGGAGTGCCCATATTCTTAACTCATCAGTTAATTTTTTTTTTCGGTTCATCGGAATTTGTATCACGCTTTTGTATCATATTCGATACATATTCTAAATTAGTTTATGTATCAAATGCGTCTCGGTTAACCGCATATGTATCATAATATGTGATACATGAGACTGGCAAAGCGTTAATAACCAGTTTTATGCGATCAAATTGATTTAACAATTCTTGCAATAATCAGGGCTAATCTTATATTATTCCTCCAATATTACCGTTTTCAACTTATTTTTATTTGAAATGTTATATTTTCGAATTTCAATCTCGAGTTTTTGCCACACATTTTCAATAATATTCAAATCCGGCGATTTTGGTGTTGTCTTGATCACTTTTGGAAATTGGCTGTTGTAGCAGCCATTCTTTTACAATTCGAGCGGTGTGTTTCGGATCGTTGTATTGATAGAAGTGAAACGAGTCTTTAATGCCTAATTTGTCAGCTCTTTGTTTTAAGTTTGCCTTTAAAATATTTAAGTATTGATATTTATTCATATTTTCACCAATAAAGTGCAATTTACCAACTCCAGCGATTGAACAAACTCGTCGAACCATTACATGACCGCCATTGTCTTTAACTGTTGGACGCAAATGCTGTGGATTCATATCTTCATTTGGTTTTCTCTAAACGTTGACTCTTCCACCAGTACCAAAAAGGTTATATTCACTTTCATCGAGCAGTCTCAGCATTACAGTTGATTTTCAGATGTTGTTCCACCATATCCCAAAGTTTCGGCGCGCTCAGTTGTGGATTATTTTTGCATTTGTTTGACAATCCAACGTTTATCACGTTCAGTAAACATTTTTTCTGACTTAATTTTACTTTATTAATAATTCTTTTGTCTTTATTATACCTTTTAATGATATTTTTAATTGTTGTATGGGGCTTACTAACAATTTTTGCAATTTCCCTCTTACTTTTTCCGTTTTTCTAATCATCCATAATAATTAATTTACGCATCTCGATTGAAGTGTTACGCCGCATTTCGAAAAACTAAATTAACCCAGATGTTGCCGAATTAAATTTTTTCTTTCAAATTTAGTTGTAAGCTTAATTTTAATTCACTCTCTAGTTCTAGTTGTTCCGCAAAATACAAACACTTCAATACTAAAAAATGTTGCAACGAATGAATCATTTATATATAGTAAACTAGCTGAAGTACCCGGATTATCCCGGGCTAACAATGAACTGCTGAACTTCAACAGATGTTTGTTTTATTTTATAACTAATTAGGAATACAATAATAATCGCGAATAAAATTAATACAAAAATTTTTTGTTGGGTTTACCGCAATGCTTGCTTGCAAACTACATTTTTTATTTTTTCCTCCCGCAGCGAAAACATATAAATGTTTTGAAGGCCCTACTCTTGAACATGCCACACACAACTGGCCATGAGAGAAGCAAGAACTTTCCAAATTCACGCCTGCAAACTTAAAGAATTGTCCTTGAGCTTTGCTGACGGTTATGGCAAATGAAAGTATAACTGGGAACTGGACTCGTTTGAAGCTGAATGGCAGATCGGTTGGTATCAACGGTATGCAAAGTGTAAATACGCCCTCTCCTTTTGCAATCCCCGTCAATACAGTGGCTTCGATGCCATCTGGCAAAAGGCTTTTGACAGAGACTCCGCAGAAGCATTATTGATGCTCTTTCCATCAATTTCAAGATATGAGAAGGCATTCGAGGTGGCTTTAGTGTGTTCAGAAATTTTAGCAGGTAATTAACGGCATCACCGGTGTCCACTACAAAATCAAATTGCTTGTATGTGGGAGCAGTGCCTGGTATTTGACTTTGTATCTGTTCGTTAATTTGATTCACGCTTTTATTTTCGGGTGCAAGGATGGCTTTCTCGCATAGCCAATCAAGGTTTTTGAAGTTTTTGTCAATGTTTGGGTATATTTTCTGAATCAGCTGCTCAACGGACGACACTAACTAGCACATATTATCAGTGAAAGTGATTTCGCTGCGAAATCCAGTGCATCTGTTTCTTGCTGAATGTGACTTCACATATTTGTTGACAATTGTAGTTTCTGTACTTTTGTGGTCAGAGCTGAAGCTTTTAGGCAGGCGTTGACCGACTTATCAGCTGGTGTTGACCGCGTAATTACGGGCTTCATTTGGCGAAAATCACCAGCCAGAACCACTAATACTCTTTCCATCAGTCCACTACTCCCTTTTAGGTCTTGTATGGTACTGTTAAGAGTTTCCAATAATTTTTTGTGTGCCATCATGCACTGGTCCCAAACGATAAGATTGAACAATTTTAACACTTGAGCTTGACCAGAACTCTTGCTTATATTGCATATAGGGTTCTCATTTTCTGTAGCAATATTGAGAGATAACTTCAAAGCTGAATGAGGTGTTCGCCCTCCAGCCATTAGGATGGCTGCTATACAAGATGCATGTGCCACTAGGTGGATTTAAGAAAAATAGGCCGCCCCTCGATGTTCTTACGCATTCCATGATGGTATCGTATACTCTTCCTTGACCGTCCAATTTAAGTGGCTTGTTCGTTTGAACGTGGTGCGCCAGCTCTTCGACGCTGTAATTGCGCTCCCTCATGACTTTGCTGTGAAGAATGTCTGTTCTTAATCGATGTGGTGTTAATTTAATTTATACATATTCACTTTACACGTATGTAATATAATATTGGGAGTACAAATTAATTCGGTCCATTTTTTTAATTTTAAAAATGCATTTATTTTAAAATGAAATGAATGAACAGACTAATTAAAATATTGTCCATCGCTGCTACGGCTGTTCCTTTTGACCACTTCCCAGGCAATTTTCGAATCCCATCTCGGAAAAACGTTTCGTCTTTTGAGGCGATCCAAGTTTCAAGCCAATTTTCAATTTCTTCGAAAGAAGTGAGCCGCTGACCTGCTAAATCGTGTTGTATCCGTCGGAACAACCAGTAATCAGAAGAAGCAATGTCTGGAGAATACGGTGGGTGCGGTAAAATATCCCACTTGAGCGTTTCCAAATATTTTTTTACGACTTTTGCAACGTGAGGCTGAGCGTTGTCATCCAGAAGAATACTTGCATCATGCTTTTCCTAATATTCCGGTCGTTTTTATCGTAATTCAAGGTTTAAACGAATTAATTGTAGTCTGTACCGCTAGCCCGTAATGGAGTCGGCAGGTTGTAGCAGCTCGTAGTACACAACGCCTCTTTGGTCTCACCAGAGACACAGCATGAATGTTCGTCTTTGGTGTTGATGTTGAGGTCGATGGCAACGGTTGGACGGGCAAACCGTAGTATTTTTTCCTCTTGGGGTTATCGTAGAAGATGCACTTCTCGTCACCAGTCACTATCCGATGTAAAAAAAAACACTTCTTGTTTGCCTTTGAGATTTTCATCGAGCAATGGCACTAATTCATCGTCTACGAATTTTTTTGGCTGTCCCAAGCGAGGCTTGTCTTCAATATATGTGCTTCATCTGCACTTTCTTTTAAATAAAATAAAAAATTAACACATCCCATAAATGCTGTTTAGATATCACAAAATCCGACATATTCAACACCGTAAAAGAACACGTTTTGTATGATACTCAAAGCAATACAAACTGAATGTTAACGGCAGATGTTTAATCTGTCTGAAACAATGGAAATCAGCTGTCCCCATAAAAGTTTATTATAGTCAGAGCCACTTTTTGAAAACGGACCGAATTAATTTGTATTCCCAACATATATTTTCCCCATATATTTAATTTTAATTCCAAAGATTTTTTTCGCGCGCGTGTCGTTCTTCTTGACAAGAATGACTGGCATAAGTGAGAGTATTTTTTATTTTTTGACATTTTTAGTACAATAAAATCGAGAAATCAACTTCAGTGGATTTTTTTGTCAATGCCAGTGTATGTGGCCAATTCTATTAATTGAATGTAGCACGGTTGAATGTCGTGTATTAATATGGCGAATGCATCGATGATTTTAGTATCAATTATTTTGCGAAATTTTAAATTTGAAATGAATTTAAAAGTTGTAATTAACTAAAGAGATCTGTCTAAAAATATGGAATACTTACAATAAATATTATTTTTATGCACGCCATCCTTTATCAAACAGATTTACAGAATATTTGTATCGACCATGACAGTGTACAATTTTGATAATATTTTTTTGTTTTTTTATTTTGAAACGTTCAACAGTGTTTAAGAAATCTTGCGAATGAGCTCACGATGTTTAAGGAAGAAATAGAACCAATTCTATTTCTATTTTCTACTGCCATAGAATCAATTTTTTATGTGAATATTTTGTCATTGAACTGCACTGTTAAAATAATTTATGCACGAAAGAAATATTTAGATCCAACATTCTCCTCTTGGTAATTCTCATTCTTTCTATCGTTACTAAAAAAAACATTTTAATTTTCTTTTGAGAACGTACTGGATGAGAGACTTCTAGTTGCAAAATTTTCGGTTAAGAAATGGCCTAGTTCCGTCTCATTATTCAAGATTCCAGAAATTCATTTTAGAATCCTACTTCCATCCGTCATAATAAATTTGATCATGATCAGTTGATAAATGGCTTAGTTAAATTTAAGTTGGACGTTATCTATGTCTAATCATAATTTTCATCATATAAACCGACTTTTACCACGAAGAAAAATATAAAAACACGGACCAACGGAAAAACAGAACAGTGTTGTTTTCATTGAATTGTAGTTTTCACTGAATTGTTTTTTCGATGAATTGAGGTTTTCGGTGAAATGAGATTTTCGATGAATTGAGGTTTTCGGCGAAATGAGATTTTCGATGAATTGTTGTTTCCGTTGTTTTTTTTTTCAATGAATTGTCGTGGAACCCGTCTTCGTTTACCATATGAACATTTTATCACAATTGGTTGAAAAATTTTCTTTAAAGGGCTGAAAGGGCTACATTACGGTATGAATAGAAGTCGATCCGTTTCACGTTGCATTGCTGACACTATCACATGGTTTTTTACGATGCAGTATGGACGCCGTTACTATTTTCTCCGCCATTTTTTATTGCCTTCTCTTATCCTTTCATTTGTGCCTTTTTTAGATTTTCATGTTTCATTTAAAGGTTGACTAACCTTTTCGTCCTGAATGATAAATTTTGATTCTGATAAATTTTCTTTCAGAAATATTTGATGGCGGGCTCTTTATGTATATAGGAACTATGAAGGACTTTATCCAAAGGTCTGGGGGGAAAGAAAGCGCTTCTCGCGTAACTTTGTAGCTCTTAATCCTGCTGTTATTCAGATTATTACAATTTGCGTTAAAATTATCGTTTATGTGATTAAGAACATAGCCTGAAAAATAAATTCTGTAACAAAGATGACCATCTGTGTGGGTACTGTTTATGTATAGGGTTTGATGTGCAGCCGTTATACATTGAAAATTCGACACTGTGGGATTACTGCAACACCCAAATGTTATTATGGTGGTTCGCTGTTGCGAATACGGTTCCAATGTTTGAACGGTAGATACAGGGGTATTAGTGTTAGTTACGGAGATTGAAACAGAGGGTGACATAGTTGAAGTTCCAATTGTTTCTTCTATATGGTGTTTTAGCGATGGTTGGATGAGAAATTTCTCCAGGCGAGATTGGTCATCTTCTTATAAAGAAATTGCTGACATAGCTATTATTATGGTTGGATGATTATTATTATTAAGATACGAAAGTTCATCGTGCAACGAAATTCCTTGTGAATCTTGCGAGTTGCAGTTTTAAATTACTCGTTGTCCAACAATTTTGTTAGCCAGTGGTTGCATTATTTTTTTTAAATCCTGCATCGATTGTTGCAAATACGTTTGAGCTTGTCAAGCTTGTTGTCATAACGTAAATGATATTCTGATTGTCCATATAATAATTATCTACTGTCGAGTAGAGGGTTTAATAAAGCCAATTTTGTGGGTTTCTTACATTTTATATAAATTTTTCACACCATGCTTTCATACATACAACATTCTGTCTTTAAGAACTACCGCTTAAATCAAAAGCTTGAGAAATTGTTTCAAATTGACAACGCTGAAAACGTAACGCAAAATTATTCGGCCGAACAAAGTACGATAGGAGAACATTTCATGAAACACGTACATTGAAATCAAAATTCATGCATAGTTAGGGGATGCGCTACAAATGGCATCACATTGGTTCTATGCAGTTGAAAGAATATTAAATAAAAATCAAGGCTTATGGAGAAGTATCTCAAGTTAGGACATATGTAGCTTATTAAACCTGCTCAGTGAAGGAGTACAGTTCCATGAGCCAAGACATCGTACGGAATATTATTGAATGATATCTTAATGGTTGGCTCAGTCGAACAGTAGAAGCTATATACGATTTTGCTTCGCTTTCACAGCCAGCAGTTTGTTTTGAGTGGATTTTATGAGGAACTTATTCGAACGAAGACATCAATATCTATCGGCTTCGCACCGTTTCATATGGCAATGCTAGTGTACCATATGAGGCTACGAAATGGCTTCAATTGAAATATTTTTTATCTGTACAAAATTGTATGGCTTATGTAGTGCGATATCGCAACAATCTAAAATTTAAGATACAAAGAAAAGGAACTTGTGTGAGGAATGACAGTCATAATCAAAATAATCCCGGGCTCGAAATTTACTGATACAAACCACCCTTTGAATAAAAAATCTAATCTAAACCCACTTTCCGTTTTTCTATAGATGACACTGATTTAATTCGAGTAAAAGGATGCCTTTATCACTCATCCTTGTCATATCATCATCTCCTTCTCCATTTCAGGCATTCCTTTAGGCTTACATTTCTTAAGCATTTCCATCTTTCTCATTGCCCATAAGCATTGTATATCATTCGAACTTCCGAAATGGTTGAGACTGTGCCACGGGGAGACCGTGCAGATTTTACGGTCGTCACCGAATAAACGACACATATGCTGGACTCGCCACTCTGACCCTGTAGATGTCCTGCCAAGTGGATGACGGGGAGTGACGAGCCCAGCCTGCAACTACGGAACCGACAAGAAATGAGAATCTCCTTCAAAAAAAAAAAATAGGTTTAACAACCAGGTTAGTAAAGGAAGAACAATAAAGCGAGGCCGTTAAGAATGCAGTGCGGTTTTTTATTCAAATAAAAAAAAATTCCAACGGAAAAAATAAATCCAATAGAAAGGGTTTAGACGCTAAGAAAATCAAAACTAAGACTAAAAAAATTCTCGCACGAAAAAATCTAGATGAATATTTTTCCGTTGTGGTGCTTTTTGTTTTTAAGCATTTTTGTTAAAAAAAAATGCTATATGGTTTCGGTTTGCCGTCTGTCTGTCTGTGTCTACGATAACTTGAGAACGGATAAAGATATCAACTTAATTTTTTCACTAAAAATTCAAGCAATTCATGGGAATGTGCCCTATTGATTTGGACATTTCTGTATTCAGGGTGTTCGGAGATACGTAGGGTTTTGTTAACCCCCCTCCTAAAAATTGATAGAATTTTTTTTTATTTTCTATACTATTTTGATTTCATAGAGCATGTGAATGTGGAATAAAAATATATCTCGTGTGGATGTGGGTTTGTGTGGATGGTGTGGTTATGGGGGTGGTAGAAATAGTGGTATGGGGGTGGAGGGGGCGGATGGAATGAGGTGTTTTGGGTTTGGTGTGGGAATTGGGATTTGATGGATGAGGGTTTGTGTGGTGTGTGTGTGTGTGTGGGAGAGAGGATGGAGGTGGTGTTGATATGGATAGTGTGGTATAGGGTAGTGCGGGTCAGATGAGTTTCAGGGATTGAATAGTGGGTGGGGGGTGGTAGTAATTTTTAGGTGTGGTGGTTTGCGATTGATTGGGGCCGGTTGAGTTACGGTGGATTGAGGTCGGTTGGGCTGGGTTTAAAGGGAGTTAGGTGGGTGTGGGTGGATGTGGGTGTTGCGTGATATTTGAAATAGGCAAATCACACATCACATCTTTATAGACAACAAAAATGCTTATAGAGTTCGGTTCCGAACCTTTCCCTTTTTCTTTTTGTGCGCGTCACTCCCCCCACCCATTCTTACCGCGCATCAATCGCATACACTAAACGAGAAAAACACAAAAAAATATTCGTCTACATATTCACCGGTCGTACACACACACACACACACACACACACACACACACACACACACACACACACACACACACACACACACAAGATGGTCACATTGGTCTCGCTTTCACAATTATTCGAAGTTTACGTGATACGCTATAGATGGACACAGAAGATTAAGACCAATATACAATAACACAAAACCTTAGCGCTAATGCCACAGAACAACAGATGGCAATGCCAACAGTAAAATGCATCAATTATTCGATGGTACCGACATTTTTAGAAATAAATCCAAAAAAAAATGATTGGGGATTGAGCAGAATGTTATGACCCCAAACGGAGCCGTAACATACTTTCAGAAGAGATTGCTATGCACCATGACCAACTTGATTTTGTGGCATCTAAAATGCAGCCACCATATCAGCCAACATTCAATTGCGAGAGTAACGGCAGGCGCAACTTAACACACTTGTAAAGCTGATAGAAGCAGAGTCAAACTCTCGGCCAATAACACACCTCTGCTCAGACCCAGCTGATCTTCGAACGCTTATATTTCTGGTCACTTTTTGATAAAAAGCCTCTTACATCTTTTGTCGAGTCCAATATAGTATTTTGATAATAATGTACGACTAACTTTGATTTAATAATGTACGACTTCGGGTTTATTGCCACGAATTTTGATATTTTCGTTGTACTGATGTCATTTTTACTCCAATTTGGTTTGCCATTATCGGTCATTCCCAGAGATCGTGAATTCAGGTCTGGCTAGTATATGAAGTTGGGCATTGCGTTCCCTAACTAAAACCAACTAGTGCTAATAATATTTACTGATTTCATTTTTACTCAAATTTAGATGGCCAATATCAGCTATTTCCAATGTTTGTTATTCAGGTCAGTCACCTATCAGTAGTCGTCAGAAGAATTGTTAGGTTTTTTAATACTAAACATAATTTGAAAAGTAGTTCATTAAGCACCTACCTAAACCCATCTAGTTTCTATAATGCAGTGCTTCAGGTTTATTGCTACGAATTTTTATCGTCAAGTTTTACTGCTGTAAAAGGACTAAACAAATCTTACGTTGATTCGGTATAGTTTTTTAATCTCTGGGAAATCTCTGGGATTTTTGTTAATTCATATGAAACTTTTCCTATTAGAAATTAGTAGAAAATCAGAAATGGTGTGAGTTTCGTATATTTGGTTTGCATCCCGACTGTTTTAGTACAAAATTTTGGATAAAAATTTGTGGTTATGTTACTATAATAAGTTTTTCTTCGTGATTTGTTGATTTCGAAATGTTCATGCTTTTGTCGATTTCTGTGCTTGTCGATGTAAGTTATAAATTGAATTTTAAGAATTTCGCGGTTTTCGAGTGTTTTCAAAATTATTGATTATTTATTTATTACCTGTAGCCTTGAAACTTGCAGCTAAACCTTAGTATAAGTCTTTGGAATATTTTATGAAAATTGTTCTAGTCATGAGGGTTCAGGGATTGAGTTTTCGGAACACGATTCTGGATTATCTATTTATAATATTTTCTATTTCTATTTCTCCATTACCAAAACATTTTTTATGACACTGTACTCGATTAAGATTTAATTTAATTGCATTTCGATTTTATTCATATTGTGGCCCAAAACCAATCAATTGATACAGATATAGATTTTCAAGTATCGCTCGAATGCCTTTTCGAAGACGATATACTTTCTTCGAATTTACTAAGCCTAATTGTATAAAATTAATTTATTTATGCATTTCATTGTCTATAAGTACTTATGGGAGACACGTTACGTTCGATTAAGATTATGAAAATGTTCGTTACTTACGTTGGCGTGTTGCGTATCTATATACTTTCGGTTCTTTGTTCCAACTTCAATATACATAATATTATGTAAAAATTAAAACATTATTTTGTTGTTGTTGTTATTCTGTTTGTGTGTCTAAAATTTACATAAATCGATTTATGTTATGAGTGGTGGTGCGCGTTTACAAAGAAAATATTCTTTCTAATTTCTTTGTGTAATTATTTTATTGTGTACATGACTCGCGTACATTGTTTGTAGTAAAATGCAAGCAAGAAGAGCGCATCGTCTCTATTTAACCATTGCAACGTGTTTGGTATAATATAACCAGCTAACTAAATAATTTTCTTTCTTTTATTTTACAGGTTTGATGCAACAAAATCAACTAAAGGGGCATCAAAGCTTCGTCGTGATCTAATAAATGCAGAAATAGCAAATTTAAGAGATTTATTACCATTGCCACAATCAACGCGTCAAAGATTATCACAATTACAATTAATGGCATTAGTTTGTGTATATGTTAGGAAAGCGAATTATTTTCAACAAGGTAAGATTGACAATTTTTTTTAATTTATTTATTTATTTAACGCATGTACCTGGTCAAAACATCGTTACATAATTCGTATTTGCTTATTTAGATTAAAAATTTAACAAGCGAGTAAATTTTTATACATAAATTAAACGTTAACGTTTTAGGTGCCTTTAAGACATTTAAATAGTTAAACGATTGATGGCTCTTTACATCCTTCAGCATTAATTATAAATTATCTCTGAGAGCTTGCGTTCTACATTAAATAGTATCTGAATGCTATTCCATATGCTCAACACTAAATCCAAGTGAAATCTTTAAGAAGTAAAATACTATTTATTTTAAACCGAAAGGATCAGGAAATTTCCTCAGTCAGAATACAGTTTGCTTTGAAATTTTCCATCTCCATATTACTCGAATTTGTCGCCGGCTACTTTAATCATTTTTTTTAAATTGCTTCTTTCTTTTTTTATATTAAGAAACATAATTCCCCCTCCCCCTCCCCCCACCTTATGGGAAAAATTCCGACTGGGGAAATTTGGGGCGTATACGATAATTATAACATTATAACAGAAAGCAGCCCCTTTTGTTTGTTTATTATTTTTTCGACATCTAAAAAGGACTAAAAACAGTGACTCACACCGAAGGGGTGGCAATAAACCATCTGGTGCAATAAAATTTGTTATTTTTCCATTTTGTATTTATTCGTCAGTATGCTACTTTCGCTCATTGTGTACACATCCAGTGATCTAATCTGCTTTTGGTGTTTTGATTTGTTAAATTTAGTGATATTTTGCAATATGCCGAAACAAAAGGAGTTAAGTTTAGAACAACGTGTGCAGATACAGCTTCTGCATGAGCAAGGGAAATCATAAGTAGAGATTTCTAAAACTGTGAAATGTTCACGCCAATCTGTGCAATATATTATTGAGCGATTCACCGCTAGTGGATCTCACAGTAATAGGTAGAGAACCGGGCGCAAATGCATCACCACATACCGTGAGAACCGAAACTTAGTGAGAGTAGCTTTCAAAAATAGGAAAAAAAAACTTCTTCAAACCTCGGTGCTGAGTTGCCAGTAGAAAATACGAAACCAATCTATGCTCGCACCACTCGCAGAAGGCTTCAGGAAGCTGGTTTGAAAGGCTGTAAAGCCAGGAAGAAACCCTGGCTCTCCGAAAAAACAAGAAGTATAAATGGGCCTTAAAATACCAAAGTTTCACCGAAGAAGATTGGTCAAATATCGTGTGGTCAGACGAATCAAGCTTTGAAGTAAGTTGACAATTCTATGCCCTAATTATATTAAATAATATGATTTTAAAATAAAATTCATCGATACAAATATTTTAGTTTTCCGAAGTCTCTATACATTTTCTTTATTTCAAATTTTTGGTACTCCTGGTGTGCTTTTTGTGCGTCGCCGGGTCCAAAGTGTGTGGTATTTAGTCCAAAGTGTGTGGTACCAACCGTAAAATACGGCGGGGGCAGCATAATGGCTACATGATTAATTCTGGAGTTCGAAATGTTCGTGTGTGAGGGCTACATGAACTCTTCAAAATACAAAAATGTCCCAGAATTTGCGAACGCTGCCCTGATTTTTAACACTTTTGGTGATACAAACATGAATAGCGTTAAATTCCAGCAGGATAACGCGCCATGTCATAAACCTGCCCGCACAATGGCATGGTTTCGAGACCAGAACCCGCCGAAATGATTGAAGCTATTTATTTCGAGTTTCGTCATCTAGAAAGAAGCAAGGTGCCATTAAATCGATTTCCTGTTTTCGAACTATTCTAGGATAAATTATAATAAAGGGCAAACATTGTGGATAAATTTTACAGTCAATAAACTTTTTAATTCTTATTATTTTTATTTACATATGTAAAGTGTAAATATACGAGTGGCACTCAATTGTTGTTATATTTTTAAAGTTAATTTGTAAAATATACAAATAATGTATCATGAATGAGTAAATATTTGTTAATTTAATAATAAATGGAAGAGATTTTATTTTCATCTTGGCGTTTTCTTCTTATATTTAGCAGCTGATCACCAGTCGCAGTAGCATTTCTACAACAAAAGAACAAAAGGAATAGTTTGATGTTTTCTTCTTCATACCTTGGGATTATTTGGTTATGGTGAAGTGCTTTTACTTAAAAAAAAATAATAAACGTAAACTAGTTTCTAGGTGTAAAAATAATAAATTTATTAGTTTTGTAAACTGAGTTATTTGTAATTGACTTAATTTAATTTATTTTTTGCAAGGTGATAGAATATTATTTTATCCATTCTCACATCTCTCACACATGATCAATATTCAATATATCATCTTACATATTCCTATAATGTTATGCAAAGCAAAATCAAAAACCATCTGTGTGCTAAAACTTAATGTTACATAAATTTAAATAATTTTTTTTGTTTGCTATTTATATATTTACATCTTCAATTTCATAACGATCATTGAAAAGATTTTTAATAAGATACATAATAGGAAAAAAATTAAATAACAACTACAAATTTTTGACAGATAATAAATTGTCGAAGACAAAGCTTTTTCTTATAAGTTATAGTTATGAATGCTTAATATAATATAGACCGGCTAGGTACGTGGTGTATGTACAGTACTTTTTTGTGTAAAATCCGGATTCGTATATAAATCGCATATATTGGAAAATGCAATTGTTCCTCCATTTAATATTATTTATTGCGATCAGAGATCTTGAGTACGGAAAAATTCGAAGATCGTTTATTGGATTTAGAATTTAGATCTTCCGAATGTGAACAATAATTTATAATTCAAATTGATTTAAACATACATACTAATTTTAGTAATCAGTTGGCTCACACACTGCCCGTTTTTGTGTCCGTTGATTGCAACCGACGAGTGGGTGAGCAGTAAAAGTGACCTGATTGCAAGAAAAAAGCGGTTGGCCGATCTGGTTCAAAACTCCGATGTGGTCCTCTTCAATGATGGAAGGCCAACTAGATTGGCGAATGTGAGAGAAACAACCAGTGCACTAGACCAGTCTATGACAACTATTGAACTGGCCTGCCGGTTTACATAGAATGTAGTTGTTTTAGAAAAAGCGTGAATTAATGAATAACGGGAGATGGGTTAAAGATATGAATGAGATTCTCGGAGAAAATGAAATAAATCAAAGTCAGTTGGATGAACGGGTAAATATTATTTGTACAAAAGTAGTGGAAGCGAATAGCCCTGCCTGAAATCAACAGGAATAGGAGGAGTGAGAACAAGATTATATGTAGAACTAGCTGACCCGGCGAACATTGTTTCGCCCCAAATTTTTTCGCTCCGAGCAAATAATTTTGTGCTTCACGAAAATTGATTTTGATGAGAAAAAATCAAACAACTCAACTCAATTCACAATAGAAGATTGAGTTGAGTGGCATTCCATTCTATTTTCATCGAATTCAAGAAATTGAGCAATATGATTGGTGGTAAAAATTGTCAGAATGAACGAACGCAACCATAAAGGCGGCATAATGTATTGAAAAGTGAATGAAATATCGATTCAAACTCAGGCATCTATAGAAATTTGAGTTGCTTTTTCGATTTTTTCTCTCAGTGTGGAAATGAATTGAAGTCAGTTGGAATTCAAAATAATTCAATGTATTTTATTCGAGTGAAATTAAATGGAATCATTACAATGCATTGTGCTAAAAAATATTTTTCCATTCATTGACCATGAGAAAAGCACGGAAATTCCAGATTTATTCCGCACACTCCAAATGATTGATCTTGTGATTTGTTAATCATATGGCGAACGCCAAACGAATGGGGAACTGAATGCTCTTGAAGTCGAACGAAATGTTAGTTGGGATCAGAAGAATTCTCGGAGTTAGAACATCTTCTCCTTTGAATTTGCCATTGATGATCGTCGCTTGAATCACGTTATTCATCAGTTTATTCTCAGCCAATCACGTTCAATTTGATTATCACAGATCCTACCTTGAGTATCAAGTTATACAGTGGTATTCCAGGCAAATCAAGCGCATTAAAAAACTCGGCCGAATGTTTTCTCGTCTTGATTGGTCACACAGTCAACAGATTTGTATAACAATGCATTTCCCCTGCGATTTGGTTTTGAATCAAGTAATTCAGACTGTTCCTTATTCTTCGCTGCCAAAATCGTTGTTTGGAAAAATCAGCAGTTGATGAGTCGTTCTGTAACGCGACTCTCATGTTCGTGGTCAACTGCAACTTCTTCATATAGCGCCACAAACTTGACGATTTCATGCGTTGAGGTCATCTGCAGCTGTTGATCTCGGAATGACAGGTAACGTTTGACGAAAATCGCTGGCCAGCAGAATCATCGCTCTACCAAAACGTTTTGAGTCACTTTGTAAATCCTTCATCGTTCGATTGAACGCTTCCAATGATCGTTTATGTACCATCGTGCATTCGTTCCAGATGATGGGAATTGTGCACACTGACTTGTCATTCGTGTGGATATTCATCGGCAACTTGAACACAGAATGTGCCGAATGTGCCATTCTGAGCGTGAACTGCCTTCGTTAATGCTTCGTACACGTTCTTTTGCTGAGCATTCAAAAGCGAACATTCGTTTGTACTATTTGGCTCTTTTAATTTCGATCTTACACTTGCTCTCGTTGCAATTCACGATTAAATGCATCGTACATCAAACGCATTGGTGCTCGCGTGTCCTATTTCAACTAATCATGTGCTGTCGCACATAAGCGCGTACATGTCTTCGATCCTGAACAAAGCTTCGTTGCGTATCTCGCCGTTCATTTTAAGCTCATAATTCGATGTTGCATTGTGAACTCGATGCAAAATGTCTTCAGCCATCTCGTCCTTGTATTTGTTCCGCAATTCCAATGCGTTCGATGGATGACACGGCGCAGATACAGTGGCATTGGCGAGTGTTGGGTCCCAATGTGAGTCGTTTTCGAGCAAATTCAAGCGATTCGAACGAAGTAGTACCACGAACATGGAACAAAAGCAAACAATAGATAGAAGCCTTTGTCTTGTCGTGGATGAACGGTGTACACATGCCCAAGCGCATCAGTCGAATACACATCGACGTATCCTGTAACAGGTGCACATTTCTTTCGTCGTTGAAACTTCTTCGTTGATTGGTTCCAAGTATAATAGCGTATGGCATTTCCCAGTAAAACAATGCTCGTGCGAACGGATCGCTTTGGCAAATTTCGAAGAAATTCGTGAGTGTTGTAGCTAATGGTCAGCGTTCGTTGTGCTGCCTTAGCTCCCGTGAAATAGACACGTTGTTCATTCTCCAAGTGCACCCACAAATTTTTAACAGTGGGATGACGTTCATGTAACGCAAATAAGAAAATACACCAAAACGCCACATTGCAACTGACATAAAGGCCCAATTGGAATCTTAACACTTCGTCATTTACATACGGAGCAGCCATTCCGAACACTGCCAGGTTGCTGCCTTTGTTCACGTATTTCTAGACAAATCATATGGAATTACAGTACTCAACATTGCTGTGTGTTGCAAATATTTTCGATAGATGCAACACGGAACGATCCAGTGATTATCGCTCACGATATCTTTGCCTATCACCTCATTGTGACTGTTGTGCCACCATCATCGGGTGAACGATGCCGATATATTGGATAATCGACGTTTCCACTAATTGTGTATGTCACCAACGGACGCGGATATTGGTTTGTGCATTTGTGCATTTCCCATTGGCCATACACGATGAATCTGGATTATGATCTCCGCACGGATCGTGAATCATATGTTTGTTGCGACTACCGCGAACAACTCCGGGTCTGCTTCTGGATCTGGTATTTCGGCGCTGATGATTGAATCGAGTTGGTCTGGTCTGATTTTCTCAATTAACAATAGCAGAATGCGTGCATGTGGTAATCCGCGCTTCTGCCGCTTTACTGAGTACATCCAACAACGTGGCTCTTCGAAAACCACCTGTTTAACGATGAAGTCCATTAGCGTCCTGAGTTTTTATTTAAACACACGTGTGGTGATGTCGTGGCGATCGCTGGAAGTATGTGCTGGCAGTAGATGACCGGTAATTTCAGGCCATTTTGGATTGCATGTGAACGTGATGAACAAATCTGGCTCTCCGTAATGAGGCACATACGTCATAGCATTCTGCGCATATTCATGCATATGCCGTGGGCTGCCAATATATGTTGCTGAGAGAATGGTCAATTGACCGACGTTGGTTGCATCCCCGTCCGAAGCAATGGCATTGCGCAGATGATTGTACTGCTCGGACCATAGTTTTAATTGATCGAAGCGGATGTAATTAACGTTTCATTTTGATCTTAACATACATATCAATGCAGTCTCTCATATCAACCATCTCCTGGCAATTGCGAATACGACAAAAAAAGATTGAGCCTAATCGGTTCAGCCGTTTTCAACTGATGCGCAAGAAAGGAAAAACTCAATTTTCTTTTTCGGTTTTTTCCGGAAGTTTTCGAGTTTTCCACTCTGATTTTACAGTTTTTCTCTTCTAAAAGACCATCTGGATCCGATACTAACATCAAAACATCATTTTTCGATTTTCCGACTTTTTCGGTGGACTTTCCAATTTTCTTTCGTAAGAACCATCTCCTGGAAATTGTTAGCACAACAAAAAAGATTGAGCCAAATCGGTTCAGCCGTTCTCAACTATGCGCAAGAAAAAAATTAAATTTTTTCGGGTTTTTCAGGAAGTTTCCGAATTTTTCACTCAGATTTTAGGTTTTTTCTCTTCTAAATGACCATCTTTTAGAACAGAAAAATTGTAAAATCTCGGACACGTGCGACATCCTGTACAAAAACATCATTTTTCGACCTTTCCGGTGGATTTTCCCAAAATTATCTTTCGTAATAACCATCCATCTCCTAACTATTCCGAACACAATAAAAAAAGATTAAGCCAAATCATAGATAAAATAGATCAAAAAAAAAAAAATATATTAATTTGCATGCAGCCTCCGGTGGGATTCGAATCCAGTACTTCCAAGCCCAAGCGGTTATTGTGAGACAAGTGATATCCTCTGCGCTCTCCTGGTTGTGATCAGCTTGTATTTGCGGACCCTTGTACGAAGGTGTTGATGGCCATGTATCAGAATTTTTCTGCAAAAATGTTGGTTCCGTCCACCAGATCGACCCTTGTGAGGTGATGGTGGCCGCTGCTAATCCTCTTGTTGCTAAATCAGCTGGGTTTATGTTTGTTGGTACGTAATTACATTGCACCTGAGGTAAATTACCTTTAATCTGACATACCCGATTGGCTACAAAGGTTTCTAACTTCGTGATATCAGCTCTTATCCAGCTTAAAACTATGGTGGAATCCGTCCAAGCGAACATCTTTACATCCTGGATGTTCATGGTATTTTTAGCGTATCTTATGAAGCCTGTCAGTTTTGTTTTGATTGGAGCAACTCTGGTTTTTGCTACAATCAAACTGGTTGTAACTTGCTCAAACGTATTTGTGGTTCTTAAATAAACCACCGCTGCATATGCTTGTTGCGAAGCATCACCTTTATTTTCAATTGCTTGTGGTAGCTTGTCATCCCACTGTGTATCAGCTCTCCAAGTGTCTTGCATTAACAGTTTTGCTGTTATCGTTATTGGTGATAACCAGCCGACAGGATCAAATAATTTTGAAGAGTCGGGCAACAGTAGACGTTTCGGTGGTTCTTCCGTTGAAAGATTTAGCCTGGTCAGGTCAGATTCAAATGTATCATCCTCAGGACTATAGAAAATCCCTAGTGTTTTTATTATGTGGTTGATTTTTAAATTAATCATTCCTTTTGCTCGTAGGTGCTCAGGAACGTTTGTCATGACTTCAGCTGATTTCGACGCCCACTTGTGCAATGGAAATCCTCCGCTCCGTGTAGGTCTTGCCATCTGTTGTTGAATGGCTACGACCTCCTCAACGCTGTCACCCCTAGTCAGTAGATCTACCACGTAAAAATCTCTTTCCATGATCTTTGCAGCTGTCGGATAGTTGTTCTTTTCATCTTCTGCGAATTGCACTAATGTTCTTACATCAAGAAACGTCGTTGCCGTTGTTCCATTGGTAACCGTTTTTAGTTTGTATTCTCCTATTGGTTGTGATGGATTTTTTCACCACAATATGCGTTGTAAGTTCTGGTGACCATGATGCATCCAGATTTGCCGGAACATCTTTTCCGCATTATTTCAACTCGGTTCCATTATTTTCGATTAATTCACTGTATCCAAACCAGACTGAAATATTCAGCGGCAAATGATAAATACTTGAAGATCCAGCTAAATCATCACAGGTTGTGACGATCACCTCATGATCAATTGGCACAAAGCCTAGGTCTAACACGTTGTTACTGCAATTCTTGAAATTGATACATTGTTTCAGTCCCAACGAAAACATTTCAGATATGAACTTTTCCACATCATCGTTCATGTTTATGGGAGTTAAATTTTTATCTGTATACTCCCATACAAAATACCTGGCAAGTTAAAATCACCAAAGATATATAAGCGGTCCTCAGGTTGAAAGAGTATAGTAATATTAAGGAAGCAATATTTTTTGCAAATATGTAGAGTACATACACATTCTGAAAATTCTAAATTAAATTGGCAAAGAATAGGTTAAGATCATTATTCTAAAATGGTAACAGAAATGACGAGTTTTCATAAAAATCAGTTTTTTCACTGATCGAGATGAAACTTCAAAGTTAAGCTTTCTCTGTAAAATGGGAGATTCTTGTGAAATGTGGTGAAATCTGTGTGACGTGGCAGCTTGCATATATGCTTTCTCCCTATTTTTAGTTTTTTTGCAAACATTTTCTAAAGTAAAGCGTTTACGATGCAGGAAGGCCAATACAATTCTATAATAATAGATTCGCAACAACATTGGCCCTAAATAATTTTCCAAAATTTAAACGGAAATAAAAACTTTTTTTCACAAAATTCTGCCTTGCTCATGATTAGACGGATTCACTAATCGTGATGATTTTTCAAATATAAGTTTTAACCATAAATTGAAAATTTTTAGTGAAATTTGGGAAATCGGTGAACCGGAATCATTTATAAATGTTCTTTAAGCAGTTTTTGGAAAACTTTGTAATTTTAATTTTTTCGTTTTCCTGTAACTGAATTACGTCTATGGCTATCAGTTAGTTTGAAAATTGAATGTTTAAATTTTAAATGAGAAACAAATGATGATGATTTAAACTAATTGGCCATTGTTCCTTTCAATTTTTTGTGTTTCAATATCGCATAAGTTGACAGATTTACTAATCCATTGACACGTGTTTAAATTTATGAGAGATTTAGGAAAATTTTTTGTTTCATGTAGGTTTACGAGGAAAATGTTATGTGAAATTTTATAATTCCTTTTTAGAGGATTCCGAAATAGGTTGAAAGTCGTTGCGTAGACAACAAACTTATACAAAAATCTGCATCCCCTAACAAAATGCACCGCGAAGACTGTGCTGCGTGATTGTCTTCGCAGGTGCGGTATTGAAAATTGTAATAAAATTTTATGTTTTAATTATTTCGCCTGCACAAGATTTCAATTTCAATCAAAACAATTATAATTTGCGGGGGATCAATTCAATTTCATTTGTATATTTATATTTCATTCATTTTATGATTCCATTATGTTTGACTTTGAATTGTATGTATATATCGCATAAATTGGGCTTGAACGGTATCATATAAGACAATGATGTAATTAAAATATTTCCGAGATATCAACAACAATATGATTCTATTGGCGCCTAATTTAATAAGATTGCGAAGGACATCCGTAAAGTTGATTTTGAGTACCTAAAAATGTTAGCCGTTAACATAACCAGAGATAATTCTCATCTCAAGAGCAACTGGCGAAGAAATATATCATCCAAATGCCAATTTCAAGACTGTAGATGTGCCATCTACAAAAGGCCAAAGTGAACGAATACTTAGAACCGTAAAAAATTTTCCCATCAATACTTACCACAATATACCACATGCAACGACCATTAAATGATTTATTATGAAAAAATCAAATTAGTTTTAAATAAATTCGTTTTGTTTAAGAAACGCTTTAATTAATAATTATGACAAGAAATTATTTATAAATTTTTCATCATTTTTCAAGTAAAAATTATACAAGAAAAACATAAATGGTTTAACAATGATGGAGGTACAATTAAAAGAAAAATGCTCATATTTAAATCTCCATATATATACGAGTAGAGGCTGTACATAGGTAGGTAATGTACAAAGATTGAATCGGAACGTTACAAAAAAAACTGCAAAGTAATTGATAGTTTGGTTAAGGTTGTGTGTTCTTTATATGCTCTCGATATTATTTAAATACACTTCGGTGTAACCACACTGGGAAATAGTAAGGCAAGTAAAAATTATCTCTCGAAAATTACTTAACATAAATTTCTTATACTGCAAGAAAGATACACTCTCGTATGAAATGTCCGTGGATATTCAATTAGCATTCAACTTTGTAATTTTTTTTTTTTTTTGTAATGTTTCGTTTAAAGTAATTGCTGCTCTTATTTTACTTTTTATGTTTCATTTAAGGTTCAACCCACATATCTATCAATTATGAATCGATTTATCAAACATAAAAATGAGCTTTTTTTTGGTTTGAGTTCTGAAACTTCATTTCACTTAAATTTTCATTACTTACAATTGTTTGACGTATTCACCAAGCACAATACATTAATATGCCTTTTGGAATATGTACTTCACTATCAAAACTACGTACAATACCTTGTACGCAGGCGTAAACTATTTAAGCGACAGTTATGCATCAGGTAACACTGTAAAATATTTTTATTGCATGTCTTGTATCTAAGTAATTTTAGGTTCTTTTTAATTTTAATAATTAGATTACATGTGTTAATTATTATTAATTTTTTTAAAATAAATTAAGACGTGTGCGTGTGTGTGTGTGACAAATTAGAATTGGACGACATTTTTGTGTATTTCATCATTTGCAGAATTGTATTGACATTCCTAATGGTATAGTGAAATGGACCGTCGTAATATTACATTTCTAAGAAATCATGGTAGCACTTAACCGATATGGTGCCCCTCAAATTCAAAGTATGCACAATAAAGCTAGTCCGGTACGGTTGATTTAATCCAACAAAACAAATAAGCGAAGTTGCGATATTACGTATTTTTTGGTTCAATAGTTTGTAATATAAATAATTTTAACGATCTAACCAAACATGGCAGAATATAAAATTTGTCGAAATACAAAATGTGACGCTCCACAAGTGGGCGTTTCACCCAAACATTATTAATTCACGTATCTGAAGTTATCCTACAATTCAATCCCAAAAAATAAACAAAATTCAACAGGCGATACTAATCACCGGTGTGAAGTTTTCAACATTTATCGAAAGTGCAGCTACACAAATTAACAAAAAACAAAAATAAAGGTAGATTTAACAAAAAGTGTAGAGTTTCATAAAAAAATTATGACAGGGTTGAATTTATTATTTATGATGTGTGGTGCCATCTATAGAATTAAGTGTTAATGGCTCTTAAACATTCACAAGACCCGGTTTACACTATTTACATTATTATTTCCATTTACACCAATAAAATTCCCCGAAGGTCGCAGTGATATGCTGCGGATTAGATTAGATTAGACATAGTAGGATAAATAATAAATTCAACCCTGCCATATTTTTTATGTAATATATTTTATGTAATTCTACTTTTTTTTGTTAAATTGTGTATATACACTTTTATTTGTTGACAACTTCACATCGGTATACTAATCAATAAAAAAAAACCTTTGCTTTCGTGTGAAGATAGCCCGGCCCAAAATTTGTTACAATAATGACGCTAAATACAAAAATAAAATTCGCACTGAAATTTCATTTAAATTTGACACGTTAAAAGTATAAATTTGTCGAGATAAGCTTCGTAATTTTGAGATGGACACACTCATGCCTTAGGTTAGGTTAGAATGGTTGTCCTAGAGAACTGGCATAGACATAATCAAGTTCTTAGTCGTGCCGCACATAATTTTATTTCCTGACCTACTCATCAAATCATCTTGAGTTCTCAACGAAGCGTAGGATAGGCTTGACGTCCATTTTGCTGAGCTGTGTCCCGTAATAGCACTCACCACCATACTAACATGCTACCGCCACAGCGACAGCTGGTGCCTGGATCTTGACAGGTCTAGTTTTAGCCAGATATGCCTAGTTATTACGTTTGAGATACTATTGGACCATCTGTCGTTCGTTATTCATCTAGCTTCCTCTTTGCTTGGTGGAATGAGGCAGCGTGTGTCTTGCTGGGCGAGTTCAGCCGCCTTTGCATTTCTCGTAATATTGAAATGCCTCAGCACCCACATCAGGTGGATCTTGCACTTATCTCGTTAAGAGATGAGAACAATTCTGGGCTACTTTCAACGTAAGGAAATATGATTTGAGTGTCTTGACTGTCCGTAAATACGTGAATATTCCTTGTAGATATATTGCATTATACCTCAACCAGTCATCGGCTTCCCTTATCGCGATTAGTTTGGCTTGAAAAACGCTGTAGTTTTCTGATAGACGAAAAGAGAAGTTTACATTTAATTTTTCACAGAAAACCCCACCCCAAGCTTCCCATCTATCTTTGAACAATCAGTGAGGAAATTAACACCATCAGTATTCAGAAATGCTTCTCTGAACTAGTGCTCTCTTATGGGGATATCAGTCATAAAATCGTTTTGATCAAAAGATGATGATGGAATGGTATAGTCGATAGTATTTGGGATGTTCCAGTTTCTTAGAAGAGATGAGTGCCCTGTATTGTTATAGCTCCACATGGATATGGATTTGAGGCTTTAAGCTGAGCTCACTGCAAGGCATTTTTATAGGAGTAAAACGCTAGTAAAGAGAACCAAATACTTCGCTTTATCAGTGAAAATTAATCCAATACCATTTAAGTTTGGGTCAATATTAGGAAGTTGTTTTTCCTGGAGAAAAGAACCAATTCAGTTTTGTGAAGAATCACATTCAATCCGCAACTTTTAGCCCAATTGGAAAGAATGTCAACCGCATTTTGTATGTGTCCTCTTAAGGTATAAGGGCATTTACTGAAGACGCCAATCGCCACACCGTTCCAAGTCTAATAACAGGCCATTTATCAAGAAGTTCTGAAGAAGAGGAGATAATACCTCACCTTGTGATGTTTCTCTATTCACAAATTCGTTATTGGAGAACCCACCCACGATGGCCGTTATGACCCTGATTTTAAACATTTAATCTACGTATAGCCACTGAGGGACCCGTCCATACAATGAGGAGAGCGCCTGCGTGATCGCTCTATGTCCAGAAAAATTATAATGTAGTATTTCTTAAGTTCAAGGGATTTCTCGGCAGGAGACATCTCTCCCCTCGCAATATGTTTATTTGGCCCATTTCGGAAACCGTTTTGGCTCACTAGAACTCCTAATGTGAGCTCCTCCTGTGATGCTAAATTTTTTAGTAAGGAGTGGGCTAAACTTTGTTACAAGCGGCTCAGCAGCCAACCCGCAGATTTCAATTTAAGCTCGCAGAGGCCTCACACGGTGGATTTGCCGGCAAGATTTCAGGGAGAAATGCTTGGGTCGTGGAGGTTTGAGGCTTGCGATGCTCCTGGCCTACACCGTGTGTACAGAAATTAAAAAAAAAAATAAAAAAAACTCGGGTGTTCATTGTAAAATAAGTATAACCAGTTGTAGCCGACACAGAATATAGTGTCCTCTCCCATCATACCGAGCCGTATAATAAAATAAATAAATTAGTATAAATTGAGTAATTCATTTTATTCATCTTTATTTGTTGCATCGAGAAAAAAACGGAGCGAAAGAGAAATAAAAAATAATTTTTAGTAGCGAGACCAATGTGCAACAAATGTGTGCCCACCAACTGCTATATGGCACTCGATTACATCAATATATCAAAAAAAAAAAAAAAAAAAAATTTGAAACAAATATAAAAAAATAGAAATTGAATAAATTACAAAATGAAAATGGGAAAAACAGAAAAAAATACAAAATTGGAAAATTTTAACTTTAACTTGCTTTAAATCGGTGCGGTCCAACCTTCGATGAACTCCCAATATGGCTGGTCTCAACAAACCAGACTGCCTAAAAAAATTCTCGCACCAAAACTTCAAATATTTGTTTTGTTGTTGTTTGAGTCAATTTGGGTCGTGCGATTGTACACACATTCGTCTCACACATTCGTCTCGCTCCTACAAACAAAAATGAAACAAAAATGAAAACGAAAATAGATCGCTATAGATTCGCACCTTAATTGTTCACTATACTTTTCACTTTCTAGTTTACAACTTGCAAATTATGGACTCTGACAAGATTCAGATTCACCCTCTTTGGGCTGATAACACTTGGTAAAGTAGAATTTGTAACACTACCCCCACCTTAAGTCGTTCGTCCCGCACATACACATCCAATGTCGTATCGCTGATGAACCTGCACTACTTTTCGTCCACCTCCAAAGCGTTCTAGAATCCGATACATATCGTCACTGATCCTCTTGTCAATTTCGTATGTACGTTTCCAATCTCGTTCTGCATCTTGAGACGTGCTTTTCCGTTTCCAGAAATTCAGCCACACTAAATAACTTCGTCAAAAATCGGCAAATCTTCCACTTTGCGCTACCGATTTATTTCTAGCATTCGTGCCGCTGCTCTATACAGCAGATCGATCTTTGTCTATTCGTTGTCGTTGTTCAGCTACGTCATTTTTGCGGCCCAATACTGCTTGACAAATCGGTTTTTTTCTCGGCTTTCTCACCGCTTTCCGTTATTGATTCATCATGCCCCTGATTTTTTTTCTGCCTCGTCGTATTCCAGCATATCTCCTTCTCAACTCCAATGCGGCCTTCTGGATCGCTCTCTCTTCAGTGTTTTCCAATCTTATGTTTTAGAGTAAACACTTGTCTCTGGTTTTGATAGTTTTTTTGAACCCTCTATGGTTTTTAGTATTCTTAGTAGTCTTTGTTCCTCTCGCCAGTTTTCTTGTTGCACTCCTCAGGAATCATGCTGACTCGTCAAACGATCATTCTAGCGTTTTTACACTTTCGTTTGTAGTGACCTATCAAGACAATTTGTTTGTCGTGGGATAGTTTCTAAAATTAAAATCGTTAAAGGGTGTAGCTAAACTATTTAATAACGTTAAAAATTCGCAACTTTTATTTTCCAAAAGTAAGCATTTTCGAGAAGGGCGGTTATATATCCAAGCTAATTGCATTTTTCTAATTTTTACCAATTTTCTCGAAAGTAATATGGCACAGTACTAAAGCGCCGCGTGACAATCAATTTAGGTAAAGTGCAGAGTTACGTTTATCAATTGTCAAAACTTGTTTTACTTAAGGCAGAGACACCTTAAAAGAGATATTTCATCCTATGTAAACGTAAAAATTCAAACTCCGATTTCATTTTCTGTAAATAGCCGCATACAATCAAAAATGTTTTGTTTTTTTTCGCAGCGAAATTCAATAACTACAGTCTTGGCTAAAAGTATTGAGCACCCATGATATCTTACAATTTTTTGGGGGGTATCAATTTGAAATAAATTGAAACAATTTTTATAGGTTCACATTACTATTTACTTATATAATATCCCTCAGATATCCAAAAGGTAAGCGCGCGCCATCTCAGTGGTTCTACGTTAAATTCCTTGATAACCCAACAGATTGTGCTACCAGAGGCGTCGATGTGGGTCTACCCCATCGTATGAAAATGGGGATAATTTGTATTTGTTAAGGATGTCTCAGGCTTACTAGACATATATATCATGTCTGTTGGAAATCTCTGGGTACTGGCCAATCCTCGGTACAGTGAATGTGTAAAATCTATTTATTCCAAATTTGTAAAAATTGATCAAGTTCTGGGGCAATAACAAATCGGTCTAACCCATCGTATGAAAATGGGGATAATTTTTATTTGTTAAGGATGTCTTAGGCTAACTAGACATATATACCATGTCCGTTGGAAATCTCTGGGTACTGGCCAATCCTTGATACAGTGAATGTGTAAATTCCATTTATTACAAATTTGTAAAAACTGGTCAAGTTCGGGGGACAATAACAAATCGGTCTTCCCCATCGTATAAAAATGGGGATAATTTCGTATTTGTTAAGGATGTCTCAGGCTTACTAGACATATATATCATGTTTGTTGGAAATCTCTGGGTACTGGCCAATCCTCGATACAGTGAATGTGTAAATTTCATTTATTCCAAATTTGTAAAAATTGATCAAGTTCTGGGGCAATAACAAATCAGTCTACCCCATCGTATGAAAATGAGGATAATTTTTATTTGTTAAGGATGTCTCAGGCTAACTAGACATATATACCATGTCCGTTGGAAATCTCTGGGTACTGGCCAATCCTTGATACAGTGAATGTGTAAATTCCATTTATTCCAAATTTGTAAAAATTGATCAAGTTCGGGGGCAATAACAAATCGGTCTAACCCATCGTATGAAAATGGGGATAATTTTTATTTGTTAAGGATGTCTTAGGCTAACTAGACATATATACCATGTCCGTTGGAAATCTCTGGGTACTGGCCAATCCTTGATACAGTGAATGTGTAAATTCCATTTATTCCAAATTTGTAAAAATTGATCAAGTTCTGGGGCAATAACAAATCAGTCTACCCCATCGTATGAAAATGGGGATAATTTTTATTTGTTAAGGATGTCTTAGGCTTACTAGATATATATACCATGTCCGTTGGAAATCACTGGGTACTGGCCAATCCTTGATACAGTGAATGTGTAAATTCCATTTATTACAAATTTGTAAAAATTGGTCAAGTTCGGGGGGCAATAACAAATCGGTCTTCCCCATCGTATGAAAATGGGGATAATTTTTATTTGTTAGGGATGTCTTAGGCTTACTAGACCTATATACCATGTCCGTTGGAAATCTCTGGGTACTGGCCAAACCTTGATACAGTGAATGTGTACATTTCATTTATTCCAAATTTGTAAAAATTGATCAAGTTCTGGGGCAGTCTTCTCCATCGTATGAAAATGGGGATAATTTTTATTTGTTAAGGATGTCTTAGGCTAACTAGACATATATACCATGTCCGTTGGCAATCGCTGGGTACTGGCCAATCCTTGATACAGTGAATGTGTAAATTCCATTTATTACAAATTTGTAAAAATTGGTCAAGTTCGGGGGGCAATAACAAATCGGTCTTCCCCATCGTATGAAAATGGGGATAATTTTTATTTGTTAGGGATGTCTTAGGCTTACTAGACCTATATACCATGTCCGTTGGAAATCTCTGGGTACTGGCCAAACCTTGATACAGTGAATGTGTACATTTCATTTATTCCAAATTTGTAAAAATTGATCAAGTTCTGGGGCAGTCTTCTCCATCGTATGAAAATGGGGATAATTTTTATTTGTTAAGGATGTCTTAGGCTAACTAGACATATATACCATGTCCGTTGGCAATCGCTGGGTACTGGCCAATCCTTGATACAGTGAATGAGTAAATTCCATTTATTACAAATTTGTAAAAATTGGTCAAGTTCGGGGGGCAATAACAAATCGGTCTTCCCCATCGTATGAAAATGGGGATAATTTTTATTTGTTAAGGATGTCTTAGGCTTACTAGATATATATACCATGTCCGTTGGAAATCTCTGGGTACTGGCCAATCCTTGATACAGTGAATGTGTAAATTCCATTTATTACAAATTTGTAAAAACTGGTCAAGTTCGGGGGACAATAACAAATCGGTCTTCCCCATCGTATGAAAATGGGGATAATTTTTATTTGTTAAGGATGTCTCAGGCTTACTAGACATATATACCATGTCCGTTGGAAATCTCTGGGTACTGGCCAATCCTCGATACAGTGAATGTGTAAAATCTATTTATTCCAAATTTGTAAAAATTGATCAAGTTCGGGGGACAATAACAAATCGGTCTTCCCCATCGTATGAAAATGGGGATAATTTTTATTTGTTAAGGATGTCTTAGGCTTACTAGACATATATATCATGTCTGTTGGAAATCTCTGGGTACTGGCCAATCGTCGATACAGTGAATGTGTAAAATCCATTTATTCCAAATTTGTAAAAATTGATCAAATTCTGGGGCAATAACAAATCAGTCTACCCCATCGTATGAAAATGGGGATAATTTTTATTTGTTAAGGATGTCTTAGGCTAACTAGACATATATACCATGTCCGTTGGAAATCTCTGGGTACTGGCCAATCCTTGATACAGTAAATGTGTAAATTCCATTTATTCCAAATTTGTAAAAATTGAGCAAGTTCGGGGTGCAATAACAAATCAGTCTTCTCCATCGTATGGAAATGGGGATAATTTTTATTTGTTAAGGATGTCTTAGGCTAACTAGACATATATACCATGTCCGTTGGACATCTCTGGGTACTGGCCAATCCTCTATACAGTGAATGTGTAAAATCCATTTATTCCAAATTTGTAAAAATTAATCAAATTCTGGGGCAATAACAAATCAGTCTACCCCATCGTATGAAAATGGGGATAATTTTTATTTATTAAGGATGTCTTAGGCTAACTAGACATATATATCATGTCCGTTGGAAATCTCTGGGTACTGGCCAATCCTTCATAGAGTGAATGTGTAAATTTCATTTATTCCAAATTTGTAAAAATTGATCAAGTTCTGGGGCAATAACAAATCGGTCTAACCCATCGTATGGAAATGGGGATAATTTTTATTTGTTAAGGATGTCTTAGTCTTACTTGACATATATACATCTCTGGGTACTGGCCAATCCTCGATACAGTGAATGTGTAAAATCCATTTATTCCAAATTTGTAAAAATTGATCAAGTTCGGGGGGCAATAACAAATCAGTCTACCCCATCGTATGAAAATGGGGATAATTTTTATTTGTTAAGGACGTCTTAGGCTAACTAGACATATATACCATGTCCGTTGGAAATCTCTGGGTACTGGCCAATCCTTGATACAGTAAATGTGTAAATTTCATTTATTCCAAATTTGTAAAAATTGAGCAAGTTCGGGGTGCAATAACAAATCAGTCTTCTCCATCGTATGGAAATGGGGATAATTTTTATTTGTTAAGGATGTCTTAGGCTAACTAGACATATATACCATGTCCGTTGGACATCTCTGGGTACTGGCCAATCCTCTATACAGTGAATGTGTAAAATCCATTTATTCCAAATTTGTAAAAATTGATCAAATTCTGGGGCAATAACAAATCGGTCTAACCCATCGTATGGAAATGGGGATAATTTTTATTTGTTATGGATGTCTTAGTCTTACTTGACATATATACATCTCTGGGTACTGGCCAATCCTCGATACAGTGAATGTGTAAATTCCATTTATTACAAATTTGTAAAAACTGGTCAGGTTCGGGGGACAATAACAAATCGGTCTACCCCTTCGTATGAAAATGGGGATAATTTCGTATTTGTTAAGGATGTCTCAGGCTTACTAGACATACATATATACATATCATGTCTGTTGGAAATCTCTAGGTACTGGCCAATCCTCGATACAGTGAATGTGTAAATTTCATTTATTCCAAATTTGTAAAAATTGTTCAAGTTCTGGGGCAATAACAAATCGGTCCCCATTTAATTAAGATGGGGATACTCCACATTTTGTGGTTTGTTGCTAGTGCTTCTGGGGCAGCAATCTTCTGATGTTGCTGGGCTTGTCGGCTGTTTGTGTCGGTTTTTCGGCCAAAACTCCTGCCGCCAATGTTGATGGTTCTAGTCAAAGGATTCTTCCTTACAATTGCACTTGGGTGTAAAAAATTCGCACATTGATCAATTTTCAATAGAAGTTCAAAAATATCAAAAAATCCAATGTTTGTTTTATTTTCTTGAATGCAAATTCAAAGTCTATTTCAACACCTATCCAGTGGTAAATACATTTTTATAGTTATACCGTGCCATCAAAGTGACTTTTGAGGCCAACATCTGAGGCACACGTTTTTTGTGTTTTTATCAGCATGAAAATTAGTGGTAAAAATCTAATTAAAACATGAAAATCAGCAAAAAAGCATTTTTATTAATAAAAAGTATTCCTTTCCCTAGCCCGAATGATAGCCTCTAGTCGATGTTTCATTGATTTCACCAACGTTTACACCAAATCTTAAGGTATCGCCTCCCATTCCTCTGCGATCGCTTGTTGCAGCTCCTGAAGATTCGTTTGAGCAATATCTCTGTTTGATGGGATTGAGATCCGAGCATTTTAGATTATCTTCTTGCCGCAGGTACTGCGACTTTATTTGGCTTGTTGAGTATGTGGAGGCGTTCAACTTTGCAGGTTTTACTGTATCGATAAAATAAGAATAAATTAATTTACTACTATAATTACTACATCATCATTCAAACATCATTTACTATCATCAATATAATTATAAATAATTGAATTAATCATCAATCTTTGAAACGTAAGAAAAAAATCAGAGAATTTCTTCTTCTTCACTTCATCGATCGGTTCATGTACTTGATCGTCATTTATTCCTATGATATTATTGAAATAACTTTGTGTTTATGAGGCTGTGATGTTATCATAGAAAAACTTAACAATTTTTTTTTTCTAACAAGTCATTTTCAATTAAAAGTAACACTCCTTGAAATGAGGTTCGCTTTTGAGTTTTATTAATATTTTGAATTGATTACGTAGAATTAATGTTAAATTAAAAATGATGAAACACCGATTGAATCGCGGGGGGAAACAATTAATAAAATAGTTTTAGTTAATTATTGAATTTTGTATCGATCGGTTATTTATTATATTGAAATGTAATTGAAAACGTTTAGGCATGTGAACAGTAAGCTAAATTATGACATGATATAGTCTTATTAATTGTTTTCGTTCGTGATGCTGTCATTTTGATTTCCGGTGACTCTTTTCTACATTGTATTAGCTACCTAACGAGGGATGAGTCTTTAGTGTAGTGTTCCCGAAATCATTAGATATTATATTCTGAATTAATATTTCGATCGTTATTGTATCCGTTCGTCTCATACCTAAAATATTTGCACAGAATCTTTTGGTTGCCTTGGTATTATTTAACATTATAGGAATCAGAGTGAAGTATGAGTATATCGAAATCTGGTATACTAAAGATCAGTTCTGTTTAGCTGATCGATTAGTAAGATTCTCCTTTTGCGATCAATTCTTCAAGGATGGTTCCATCCATTCTACGAATGTGCCGGCGCTCTAGGTTACCCTATTCCCTCATTTAAGCCACTACCGTGTTAGAACGTCAACGGTTACACACCTCTCTAGCACCATCAGAATTTCTTCTGAATTGGGTTAAAGTTGACAGGCTTTAAGGCCTATCAAATAGTCATAGTGGCATCAATGCTGATAAAAGTTAACTTGAGCGCCGAACCATTCAATGAATTTTCAAAAATTTGAACTATCGAACATTATCAAATTACACCTGCGTAACCTCATCGTGTTCATTCTCATTGTGTTTCTTAAAGTGAACGGATGTCAAAAATATAAAATTCCAGCGAAATATTTATTATTAATATAAAATAAACAAATTTAAATAAATAAATATAATATTACTAATAAAAATAAAAAAATTTAATTACATAAAATAACAATTAAATAATTTAAAAGAAGCTTATTAAATAAAATATAAATAAGATATTAGATACGCCCTGTCATAAAATTAATTTTCTGTGTACGCGAAAGTTGTATAATTACTACTTGTGGTTGTGATGGCTCCCAAAAAATGTACAAAGTGTCAAGTTGCAGTTACAGGAAATCGAAATAATCCCGAGATTTCCTGTGAAGGCACCTGCAATGGATATTTCCACATCGCCTGTGCGGATATTCCGGTTGATCTTCTTGATCATATTCGTGATAAAACAGCAGCCTGGATTTGCAACTCTTGTAAAGCGTCAAAGTGTCGATCCATTATAGATGGGTCGGGAAGTACCAGTGATACAGTGTTGAATAATGTATCTGATCTTCCAGAGATTTTAAAAATATTAAATGACCTGCGTTGCTAGACAATTAATGTGGAAACCTCCTAACAATATGTATCGAACTCATTTGATAATTTTTTGCAACAAATCAATTTAATTTCTGATGAAAACAAGGTGCTAAAGGAGAAAATCAAACAATTGGAATCAAAACAATCTTCTTATGATTATAAATTCCACAAAATTAAAGCAAGTTTGGATAATGAATTTCAACGCACAATCCAAAACGATCTAGTAATTAGCGGTCTTCCATCAAATATGGATCTTAAAAATGATATGGTCACCGGTTTGCTTCGTGTTCTGGATGTTAAAGCTGACATTAGTGTAATTCAATCTGCATCGTTAATCATAAGGATCCACAACGAACAAGCACATCCAAAAAACCCATGTTAATAATTAAAACACAGAATAACGAATTGAAAAATGAAATTTTATCAAAATTTAAATCAAAAACAACTAATAAAAATTACATACGGACGTCTGACCTTGGGGTTAGCTGCAACAACAATTTCATTATTCATATTATGGATCATCTTGCACCGCTCCAAACCAAACTGTATGCAGAAGCTAAAAGAATAAAACAAACGTTAAATTTCAAATATTCGTGGTGTAAGCAAGGGAAAATCTTACTGAGGAAGGATAGTGACGCAATTGTTTATCATATTAAATCGATGAACGATGTCAACTTTATTGAAAAAAACATTTCTTGGACGACTTACTGGTGAGGTCGATAATGGTGAGATGTGATATCCTCAACCCCAAATTGTTGTCATGTAAATATAATAATATTTTTAGTTTTTCACTATTTTAAATTTTCAATATATTATAGCAACAAATGTACTTACATTTTATTTTTATAGTTTATTATACACTTTAAAAGTTGTTAATTGTATTACTACAATAATTGTATTGTTTACATATTTACTACAATAATTGTATTGATTCACAGATGTTTCAGATCTTTTTGTTGTAATTTTTGGTGTTGTTCGCGTCGAATTTAATTGGTCTAATATTTTCATGTACATTTCTCTCTCCCTCTCTCTCTGGCTTTCACATCCCATGAAGGGATTACGCCGCCTGCACTAAGGCCCTCCATCCATCTCGATCCACCGCTCTCGTCCTCCAGTTTTGACATCCTAATGTTCGTAGATCTTGTTCGATGTCGTCGCGCCAGCGTAGTCGGGGTCTTTCCACTACGACGTACTCCGGCTGGTTGTTGGTGGAACACTTTATTTATCATCCGTTGTTGTGTAGACCTTGTAACGTGGCCGAGCTATCTCACTCGATTGGATTTGATGAATCCGATAATATCGCTGCCTCCGAGGAGTTGCTTTATTTCGTGATTTCATGTACATATTTGACATTATTATATCATCGGGTAAATTTTATACGATTTATAATTTTTATTTTATCTTTTTCTCTTATTTCATTTCTAACATTAAATAATTTTGTTTTCTTTTGTTCCCACACTGAAATCGAATTAAAACCTTATAAATTTCATTTTGGTAGTTGCTTAAAGGCTCAATTACACTACAATATTTTTTACTATAACATGGTCGGTTTATTTGTTCAATATTTTTATTTTGATGATTTGCATGGTAGTCTGATCAATTTAATTAAGGGGCGCGAAACAAATTTATTTATTTCGATTGTTTTTTTTTTTTTTTATTTATTTATTATAAATGTAATTAAGCTAGGAAGCTTTTATTTACAAAATAACCGAAAACATTAAAATACATACAAAATTAAGAATATAATACAAATATTTACAATACATACATTGAAAATAATATAAAAATAATAATTTAAATTTAAAATTAAATAATGATAATATTGTAATAATAAACATAAGGTATTTTTTTTTTTTTTTTTTTTTTTTTTGGTAGGAAAATACAACAAAAATTAGATTACGGAAAACAATAAATGCAATGCAAAAACTTCAAAAGTGGATTTCAAATCCTAAAAACTTTTTATAATTATTTATAAATTTTTGCTGCGTATCACTTAAGCGAACCGACAAGGGTAATTTATTAAACATACTCATTCCGAGAACAGAAAATGAAGAATGAAATATACGATGGTTATTATGCGGTAATATAATATGCTGTGTGCGATCAGAATTAGAAAACTTTATTTTATTATACAAATAAGAAGGTTTCTTAATAAGCAAAAGTTTATGAATATAGACGCAGGTTCGAAAATCGAAATAATTTTTAATATCACAACCAAGTAGTAGATGGCTAACCATAGAAATATGGTCAAATTTTCGAAGTGAGAAAACATATATAACGCATGCATTGAACAGAGATTTTATTCTATCCATACAGTAGCCATACATACCGAACAATACAACATCACAGTACAAGAAATGTGGTATAACATAAGCCATAAATAATTTATGTCGCAGTCTAGAATTTGCAAAATCAGTCAATTTCCAAAAAGAGCGCAAAATACTATACACTTGACTACACATTTTATCAATATGTTCGTCCCAAGTCAAAGTTGAATTCATAATGAGTCCTAAGTTCCTAACTGTATCCGAGTAAGTTATTAACTCATTACCCAGAATCAAATTTTGGAAATCATTCTTGTTCAACTTTCGTTTATAAATTATAATAGCTTGAGTTTTCTTTGCATTAAGTAATACATTATTTTGTATCGACCATTCTACAATTCTTAATAAATCACTGTTTAAGTTTGTTATACAAACATCTTTATTCGATATTTCACTATAATTATAAACCTGCAAGTCATCAGCATAGAGATGAAATTTTGAAAATCTAAAGCAAGTAGAAATATCATTAATGTACAACGAAAACAGTAACGGACCAAGAACTGAACCTTGTGGAACTCCACAACTTAGCTCCATAATATCAGAAAATATTCCATTAATTTCAACAAGCTGTGATCTACAACTTAAGTATGAATAAATAAATCTACATGCAGATCCTGAGAAGTTAAAAAACAACGACAATTTAACACAAAGTTTATAATGATTTATTGAGTCAAACGCTTTAGAAAAATCCAAGAGTGCTAATGCGGTAAATTTATTAGAATCAATATTACGCCGAATATCGTCAGTAATGTTGAGCAAAGCAGAGGTGGTGCTATGCATTGGTCTGTATGCTGATTGATAATCTGAAAGTAAGTCATTTTCCAGCAAAAAACTTGTGATTTGATTTTTAATAATAATTTCTAAAATTTTAGAGATAGAAGATAACGCACTAATTGGTCTTAAATCAGACATCATTATAACATTCTTACTTTTTGGCAATGGAGTAATTTTAGCTAACTTCCAACAACTAGGAAAATAAGATTTAGTAATAATATTATTAAAAATATAGAGCAGATATTGAGAAATATAAGGAAAAAGTAATTTAATAAATCTAATGGAAATATTATCCATTCCAGAAGCTTGAGATTTAACAGAATAAATTGCTTTAAAAAGTTGGTCTTCAGAGATTACACTAAACAAGAATTTTGAAGAACTAAAATTAGGTTGAAAAATAGAACAATCAATTGTGTTAGCTCCAGATGATTGACATTTAACAGATTCACAATAAAACTTATTAAGATCATTAGGAGTAAACGGAATCTGTGCCTGCTCAATAAATTTTCCAACACCAAGACTTTTTAAATTATTCCAAAAGATTTTAGGTGGAAGTTTAGGATCTAATTTGTTCATTAAAAAATCATGTTTTGATTTACGCTTAAGTGAAGTTACCTTATTTCTAAGAAATTTATATTCATTCCAACTGTTGTCAGTTCGAAGCACTGTCCATCTACTATAAGCCCTGTTCCTCTTTTTCATGAAATCCGAAATTTGAGGAGTAAACCATTTCGGCTTCGATATATCAATTATAAAATATTTTACAGGGACGAATCTATTATACATTTCAATAACCATACCATTAAAAAAAGCAACTTGATCATCAATCTCTACTAAATTGCGTAATAGATCCCATTGAAGAGAATTACAAAACGTCGATAAACGATCTATATTAATGTTATTAAAGTCTCTATACACAAAGAAATTTTTCTCAAGTTTAGGAGCAACATTATAAGAAAAAAATATTAGATCAAGATGAGAAATTCCAGGTATCGAAATTTGATTAATAAAATTAATTTTATTTGAGTTACAAAGAACTAAGTCCAACAGTGATGATGAGTTTTGAACAAAATGAGTTGGTTCATTATTGCAAATACTAACATTGAATCTACTAACAATATTTTTAAATTGGACTGTTGAAGAATTAGAAGAAAGCATATCATAATTGAAATCACCAACAAGGATAAAATCAGAGTAGCAAATAGAAAAATTTCCTAAAATTGTTTCTAAGTCATCTATAAAATCAGATCCAGGAGGATTATAGACAACGCCAAGTATAATTTTACTATTTGCTACAATCATTTCGATTAATAAGACCTCATAAGCTGAGTTCGAAGATTTATATATAATTTTAATAGGAATAGACTTTCTTACGAAGATACATACTCCACCTCCACGTTTACGAGGCCTATCGTTTCGTAAAACTCTAAACCCATCAAGTAAGATAGCATTATCCAATATATATGATTTGAACCAAGTCTCAGATATACAAATGGCATGAATATTAACATTTGAAAAGATACATTGAATTTCATCTTTTTTAGGTAAAAAACTTTGTGAATTGAAGTGACAAATATTAAATGTACATTTATTATTTAAGGCTGATTTAAGAATTACGTTAGGCATATTAAAATCGTTCACGAAATGAGTATTTTCAAAATCATGACTAGACAAATTATTTTGCATTAGCATTTAACTTAATGGAATAATCAGTAAAATGTTGTATTTTCCTTACCTGAGTTAAATAAACAAAACAACTTGAACTATCAGCACTATGATTAGTACAAAAAGTAGATTTTAATTTAAGGTTACTTTCTTCACAATTACTGCATCTTAATAAATTAATAGTGCAATCCTTAAGATGATGATTACCAGCACATCTGACACAGCAAACTTCATTTTCACATTTATTAGAGATATGATGATACCGCTGGCACTTGAAACATCTCGGAACATAAACATCTTCTTTAACGAAAAATGAATCCCACCCAATATTAACATATCGGTTAACCAGCTTCTTAAACGTAACGCCAAAAACTTCAAATGAGATCATCCACTTCTTAGTAATTTTATTAAATCTGGAAAATTTTATCTTAATAATGTCGTCAGCATTCATAAAACTATTTACAGCACATAGCTCTTCATATAGTTCGATGTCAGTATACACTTTACTGAGTCCATTAATATAAAGTCTCGGATTTCTAGTATTAGTTTTAGATATATCATATAAATCGCCAAGTTGTTTTACAGCTTCATCCTCAAACCGCATATTTTCCAAATCACTAAAAGTTTTAACAACTGCCGCTCCATTACTAGTAGTTCTAAAAGAAGATATTCCAACCTTGATACTACTAGGATTAATTTTACTTTTGATATCCATTTTTGTCGTATCAAAATCCTGTTTATTTTTCGGTTTTATAATAATTCCCCGAAGGACATGGGGCCCCATATTTTTTTTAACATCTCCTGCATTAGACTTTAATGTATCGGCATACGACATAATGTTTGACGTAACATTAATTGGTTTGTTTAAGCTAGCTTCAATATTACTAACTTTATGTCGTATATCTGTCAACATTTCAATAGATTCACTAAGTAATGGAGGCAAATCATGAACATGTTGGTGGCTAATTTGAGTTTTCCACATTTCAAATTGAATTTTGTCACTCTCGCAAAACCAAAAAATTTCGTTACTCAAACGTTGGATTTGTTTGTACAATGTGACAGACATATTGATGCAATCAATATGATGCCATTTATCACATTTCCCGCAGCATTTTAATGCGTTGCACCGTTTAGTAACTTCGCAATTACATACAGAACACAAATTATTATACACGGTAGCACCTTCACCCATTATATCAATGGAATCACAAAGTTCGATCCCCAAATCGTCACTTAATATTTAATATTTCTTTTTTTTTTTTTTTATATACACAAAAACTAATCTATTTACACTGGTTACATATTTACATTTATTATATATACACTTACGACTAAAATAACGATATAAATAAAGAAATACTAATAAAAAAAATTTTTGAAAATATTTATTTTTTCCGAAGAATTTTTTTTTTGATGTTTATAGATTTGCTAACTTATATTAATATGAGTATTATTTTTTTCAATGAGCAGCGCAATGATCTTTAATCTTGTTTATCAAAATATACGTAGTTTAAGAAAAAATTTAGACAAGCTGCTTGCACACTTAGGTTCCGGTAATCTTTGGCCTCAAATTATTGGCTTGTCTGAAATTTGGATTTATGACAATGAAATCGCGAATTATGGTTTAAAGGGGTATGATCTATTCACATCTTGCTTGCATGATAAACGTTCAGGAGGTGTCGCTGTTTATGCCAATAGTAGTCTGAATTGCAAACAATTTAATCTACTTTTCCAAACATTCAATGCGGTCGGTCTGACCTTCTTTATAAGTTCTAAATTAGTTTGTGTTATTTGTATATATCGTCTTGGTTATACAGATATCTCCGGTTTTATTGATGAATTCATTATGCTTTTGGAGGATCTATCCCATCCTAACTTAATTATCATGGGTGACTTTAACATTGACTTTCTCAAGCAGAATGCAATGCTGGATAGGCTGCTGCTTTTATTATCTGAACATGAATTAGATAATATTCTTGAACCAACACGAATTACAAATACTTCAGCAACTTGTATTGATAATGTACTCCATAGATTTGATCAAAGGTATTTTCCGGCAGTTTCCTACAGTGTATTAGACTTAAAAATTTCAGATCACTGTCTAATATAAATTAAATTAACAGGTACTGCCTTTCACACAAAATCTACATCTCGGAGAACCTCTGAAGTTTTTCATATCGATTTCAACCAGCTACAGGATCTACTATTGTTTGAAGAATGGACTGATGTTTATTCTTGCCAAGATGTGTCTAAGGCCTATGATAATTTTATTAAAATCTTTAAAGGATATGTTAAAAAATGCACTTCAATTAAGTTGTTTGCCAGTAGAACAACGAAGCTAAAGCCATGGATGTCTGATCATTTATTGAGACTTATACGTAAAAGAAATTATATTTGTTGCCTTGCAAAAAAACATAACAGCAACCGTAGATTGAAACAATTGTTACGATTACATGATCGTAACAAGCGCTGTTTGTATTTTATTCCCCTCGGTTTGTGTCCTCACTTTCGGAGTTGTTTAATGTTTGTACACGTCGTGGTGATGGCGCGAGGGTGAGAAAGATGATGGGAGAGAGAACAGTGTGCATCGGGTGTGTGCAAAGTAAAACGTTTTGGAAAAAATGTTTATCTTATATGTCTCTCTTTTTTATCAACGAAAATTTGATATAAAGGAGAGACAGAGAAGAGAGATTAATTTCTTCTAGAACGTTTTGCTAGCTGTGCGGCGTGAGAGTTTTTTTTTGGTTGTCATTATTCAAGTTGTGATTTTTGGCTCGATTGAGTTGATTTTTTTTTTCGAGTTTTGGATTTGATTAAAATAAGTCTCATTTTGGGGGATCAATTAAAATAGAGTCTTGTTGGTATGGCGAAAAAAAAAAATCTAAATTAAAAATCTAAATTGTTGGAAAATGTTGATTAAATAAAAGTTTTTGTTAGTTAAAGCATAATATGTATAAAAGTGTAAAAGATTATAATAGATTTATCTGATAGACGATAATAAAATAATATGAGGTATTAATTAGATATACTATATATTGTTTATATATATTATAATAAACATTGTTGTGATTAATAAAAGAAAATTACCATAAAGAGTTTCTGTATGTGTTTGAGTTAGCGATACTAAGTTGATCAAAGCGAGTGGACTTGTGAGGGTAGTAAAAAGTTTTTTGATTAGTGTATACTTCGAGTGAAAAATCAGACTATAATTGTGGGCGATTTAGCAAGCAACCGTGTCGTTACAGCAACTAAAATCGGTTGATACGGATACCGCCACGGCACAGGGTGGCCAACCACAAGGCCATTTTTCCCTTGTATATCAAGTGTATCACATTTTTAACGGGCATCGGAATTACTATAACGCGTGCAGAATTTGCCGGCACGCAAAATTTCAACGAGTGCCGGATACAAGTACCTTCAGATTTTTTTTTCCGTTTTTTTTTCTTTTTTTAACGGCGCTACCACGCCATCCACATTATTACATTATTATTAACAACGCCCAACTTATTTTGGTGGTCCGGCGAGGCCCTTGTGTTTTGTGGTAACGGTAGCCAACCGGCTATTGTTTTTGTTATTTGGTATCGGGGAGAGGCCCCGCAACGACACGGGTGGCCAGCCGGCCATTTGTGTGTTTTTTTTGTGGTTATCGGTGGTCTGCCGCAACGACGGGTAACCAACCAACCGGTTGCCCGTGTTTTTGGTTATCGGTGGTCTGCCGCAACGTAACGGGTTGCCAACCTGCACCTCATTTTTATTGGTATCGGTGAAAGGCACCGCAACGGTCCAGGTGGGGCAAGGTCACCTGTGGCATGACGGCTGCTCAAGGCCGCAACATTTTTTATTTTCTATATAATTAATTTTTTTTTGATTTTTTTTTAATTTTTAAATTTTATTATTTCTTTCTTAAATTTTTTATTAAATTTAATTTTTATATTTTGTAATCGAGCGCCGCACAGCGGGTGCACGCTCGGTACACAATGTTCTCTCTCTCTCTCGTTCTCTCCTGATGCGGGTGAAGGGGGAAGCTGGTTTTCTTCGTTTTTTGTTGTTTTTTGTCCTAATAAAATGAATTACTAAGTTTTTTCGGTCGGTATGATGGGAGCGGGGACTCCCGCTGTGTCGGTTTAGTGTTTGCGGTCCCTTGGTGCCCGCATCCAATTCCGTAACCAGGGCTCGACCCCGTTTGAATTCGGATGGATGCGCGCACCAAGGCACCTCTTCCGTTATCATTTTTTTTTTTTTATTTTGATTATCTGCTGTTCGTTCCTCAGGTTCCGGCCGACGAGTTTCGGCGGATCCGGGTGTTTTATTATTATTTGCGTTCCCCTAACTCTCTGTAATCATCACGGTGTAAGCCAGGAGCCATGCATGCCTCAAACCCCACGACCCTTCGCACTTCTCCCTGAGAACGTAGCCGGCAAAATATCACCGTGGAGACCTCTGCATGCGCTTAGTGAATATCTGCAGGTTGGCAGTAGCCAGCCTGTAACACAATATAGCTTGACGCTGTGTGACTCTGTTAACCTACAAATTGAAATAGCCAAAAAAGTTTTTATTCTCAAAAGTTCATCAACAATAGTAATGAAATTAAAGAAATCGTTGATCAAATAGGCTGCATAATATCTGATCCAGTTCAAATCGCAAACGAACTTAACGAGTTCTTTACGAGTGTTGGTGGTGCAAATGCTACCAGTCTCCTCTTGGATAAAGCCAACAAAAATAGATTAATATGTCAATATTACTAATCTATTGATAGTTTTTTCAGAAATCTCATCTGGAGAACTGTATTTTACCATTCTTTCGCTAAAAAATAATTCAACTCCTGGTTTGGATGGCATCTCAAACAATGTTGTTAAAAGAATGTACTGGTTGTTAGTTGATGTGTTATCTTTTATTTTCAATTTAAGCTTGGTAACTGGGATTTTTCCCACTTCGTTAAAGCGAGCTTTAGTTGTTCCGATCTTTAAAAATAATGATAAAACAATCATGAACAACTATCGACCAATCTCACTACTTTCCGTATTCTCTAAAATATTTGAAAAAGCTATAAAAAGTAGAATTGTTTCGTTCCTAGATAAAATAGATTTTCTCTCTCCCGACCAATATGGTTTTAGGAAAAATAAAAATACTGAACAAGCTATTGTATCCTTCCTAGAACAAGTAACTGAACATATTGATAATGGGTTCGAAGTATCTACTCTGTTTATAGATTTAACAAAGGCTTTCGACAGAGTCCAACATAACACATTCTTAAAAAAGCTACATTGTTGTAAATTCAGAAATTGGTAAGAGTAAATGGACAATTAAGTGAAGAGTTACCGATTCATGTGGGAGTCCCACAGGGTTCTGTCTTAGGACCTTTATTATTTTTAGTGTATGTAAATGGAATCTTCCGACAACAATTACGAGGGTCTCCAACTGCTTTTGCTGATGATTTCTCGTTTACATATGCTAGTCCAAGTTTTCAAGACAATATCGCGCTCATAGATCATGATTTAAACACTTTATCCATTTGGTGGGAAGCACATAATTTTGTTTTGAGTCATAAAACGAAATTATTGCATTTTAGGGATACGCCATCGTCATATCGTCAGATAACATATCACACTTTTGAATGTAGCAAAAACTATAACATGCAGTGCTCTTCTAATGATTGCTTCCTAGTGAACACAGTTGATGAATTTCGATATCTAGGTATTATTATTGATCGAGATTTAAATTGGAAAGCGCATACACAAGGGCTTAAGTCTAGACTATTATTGGTCCCTAGGAAAATGTATGTTCTACGACTATTTGCTCCACAATATTTACTTAGAATGATCTACTTTGCATTAGCGGACTCAATTCTGCAATATGTCTTATCATGTTGGGGTAGTGCGTGCAATGCCACGCTACATCCTATCTACGTGCGACAAAAGCAGTTAATCAGAATTATGTGCTTTAAACCATCTTTTTCGCCATCGTGGCCATTATTTCAAACTCTCAGTATACTGCCACTACGGCATATATACGTTTTTAAGATTCTAAGAATATTTTATGTTAAAAGTGGAAATAATTTTGTGACCCATGCAGGTTATAATCTCAGGTCGAATCATACCTTTTTAAAACATATTCCAAAATTAAGATTAGACTTACGGAAAACCTTTTTTAATATCGTTGCACCAAATATTTTTAACAATTTACCTTTGGATATTCGAAAGTGCAGCAGCTTTTCTAGCTTTTCAAAACACCTTAAAAAATAGATCCATCAAAATAAAAATATTGACCGTCTTTTTCAATTATTAGTTTAAAAAATTGTTCGCGTTCTCACAATGATAACTTAAATACGGGAAGGATAATGAAAGAAGGAAAAATTATATAAATGTAGTATTTTAAGAGGTTTTAATATATCCATGTGCAATGAATTTAGAATAGTAGTTTTAATTATCTATTATATATATGCTATTAATTTTAAACGTAAATTATATTGTTTTTATTTCTTATTTTTGTAATTAGAAGTTAAATATTTTATTTTTGTTTTATAATTTAGAATCAGGGGACCAGTCACGTGATCTGTTTAATCCAATGGTCCACTTATCTTACCTTCTGAAACTTTTTTAGTCTTAGTATTATTGTACATACTAGTTTTTATTTATTATAATAAAGATGGTAATGAAAAAAAAAAGAAAGAAAAACCTCATTAGAAATTTCTTCACAATTAGGTTTTAGCTAAGAGGCATTTTGAAAACCTTTCAAAATATCATAGTGGCACCAATACGGAATTAGATTAACCTAGAGCTCCAGATCATTCAATAAACTTGAAAGAAATTGAAGCCTCATTACAATTTCTTCATAATTTGGCTCGAATTAACAGACAGGCAATAAGGCCTAGCAAATGGCTATAAACATCAATGTGGATTTAGGACAACCTACAGCACCTAACCCGTTAAATAAATGAGCAGAGAATTGAACAATTGAAATGTTTTGAAATTACACTCCTGTAGCTCCATCACAAATTTTTCTCAGGGATGTAATATAGACAAGATTGTTCACGAAATATTATTATTATTATTATGGACTGTATATCACAATAAAAATTTCTTTTTATTTTAATTGACTTTATTTTATTTTAAGGTATCACCGTAGCAACAAATCCAATTTACTACTGACTCACATCCAAAAAACGTTATACATAAAAAATTATAAAACTAATAAAAAAACAATGTTGCCAATTGTTATTAACACTGATGCCGGAATGTTTGGAGAATTTGTAGATTCTCGGCACCATCCATACTCCCGCCTTGAAATGCTCATTTCAATAGGTTAGTGTTGTTCTAATGGTAAAATGGCTAATTTTGCCATTGATCGCTTTATAATTCCTTGTTGTGTTCGAATTGATACCACTCGCACGATATTATCCTTTCCTGGATAAAGATGAACTATACGTCCTAATTTCCATTGTTGAGGTGGTACATTATCTTCTTTAACCACTACTAATAAGCCTTCTTTGATAATGATTTTATTTTTATACCACTTACTCCGAGTTTGCAATGTGGTTAGGTATTCATCTGCCCATCGCCTCCAAAAATGTTGTTTTCAACTTTGAATATACTGCCAACGTGACAGTCTGTTTATTTTTGTACTTTCATAACTTGACTCACATATAGCTGTACATGGTTTTCCCAATAGAAAGTGAGCTGGAGTTATGCACATTAAGTCGTTAGGGTCATCGGATTGCTGAGTTAAAGGCCTTGAGTTTAAAATTGCCTCAATTTGATACAATAAGGTTTGCATTTCCTCAAAATTCAACGATGTATTGCTCACAACACGTTTCAAATGTGATTTGATAGACTTTACGGTCGACTCCCATAGACCACCAAAATGTGGTGTATATGGAGGTATACATTTCCACTCGATCTGTTTTGTCACACAAAAATTTTTAATTTCTTCGTTAAATTCGTTATTTTTAACAAATAACTCATGCAAATCAGAAAGCTCTGATTTAGCTCCAATAAATGTAGAGCCATTATCGGAGTGAATGCAAGATGGAATTCCTCGACGACTCACAAATCGATGTAAAGCAGCAACGAACGCCTGCGACGTCATATTCGATACCAATTCAATATGAACTGCTTTGGTTGTAGTACAAATAAATACAGCTATGTAACCCTTTACTAATGTTTGTTTTCGGATACCAGACTTCAAATAAATAGGTCCGGCATAGTCAAGTCCCACATTTTCAAATACCTCAGTTGGTGTCACTCTAAAATCTGGTAAATCACCCATGTATTGAATTCCACATTTTGGACTCGCTCGGAAACATCGAATGCACTTCCCAACAACAAATTTGATAATCTGTTTCGCTCCAATTGGCCAAAACCGTTGTCGAACAACAGAGAGCAATCCACTCTGGCCTATATGTAAATTTTCGATATGCAAATGCCTTAATAGGGTTGTTGTAAATTCGTGCTTTGGCAAGACTAATTGGTGTTTTTGATCCACTGGTAATTTAGCATGCCTTAACCGGCCACCAACTCTTATTAACTGTTCGCTGTCCAAGAATACATTTAATTGTTTAAGCTTGCTATTGTTGGGAATCTCACCACCTTTCTTTAATGCTTTAATTTCTAAAGAAAATTCCTGATTTTGAACTAGTTTCACTAAAAGCTTAATTGATTTCCACATTTCCTGATTTGTGAAATGTTTTGTTTGAATTTGGCGATTATTAGGATTTTTAACACTTTCTCGGTAATTATTTATAAAACGCAACACGTAGCACATGATACTTTGGATCTTTTTGAACGTACTAATGTTTGTCATGAATTCAGGACACTTCAAGTTAACCAGGGCAACACTCATCACAGTTAAATGTTTAAGTTCAGGTAAGTCACTTTCTTCCACTTCAGGAATATAATTATGACATTCTTCATCGGATTTTTGCAAAATCTCAGGACCATGCCACCATAAATGTCTTTCACTTAGTTTGTTTGCATATTCACCACGAGATACTATATCTGCAGGATTGTTTTTTGTGTTAATATATTTCCAAATGAAATCCTTTGTTAGTTGTTGAATTTCAATCACTCTATTTGCTACAAAGGTCATTAATGTGTGAGACGATCTTTTGATCCAGCTCAAAACTATCTGAGAATCAGACCATAACACTACTCTTTCAAAATCAATGTTCAGAGCACACATCACATTTTTGACTAATTTGGACAATAAAAGAGCAGCACATAATTCAAGTCTAGGAATTGACAATTTTTTTATCGGTGCAACTCTTGATTTACTACATAAGAGTCTCACTGTATATTCACCTTTGACATCTAGCGTTCGAATGTACACACACGCGCCATATGCTAACTCCGACGAGTCGGAAAAGCCATGTAATTCAATCATTTTAAAATCATCAGGAATCACACACCTCTTGATTTTTAATTTATTTATATCGTGCAATTGATTTTCAAATTCACACCAATCCCTTTCTTGTTTAAATGGTAATTTTTGATCCCACTCCAACTCTAATTTCCACAAATCTTGCATGATTAATTTAGCTTTTATAACTACAGGTGCAATCAAACCAAGTGGATCAAATATACCCGCAATCCGTGACAGCACTATTCGTTTATTGATAATTTCACATTTATTTTGTTGGGCTTGAATATTAAATAATAATTCATTAGTAGAAGAATTCCACAAAAGTCCCAACGTTTTGATAACACCATTTACAGCCGAATTTCCAATGGCGATGTTTTGTTCTAGATCATGTTCAGGAATATTTTCCAATAGTTTATTATGATTAGCAGACCACTTGTGTAATTTAAATCCACCCTGTTTTAGCAGTTCAATTAATTGTTGTTGTATTTGTAGCGCATGTTCTACATTACCAGCGCCCGTTAACACGTCGTCTACATAAAAATCGTTTAAAACTACTGCTGATGCTAAAGGAAATTTGCTTTGCTCATCTACTGCTAATTGATTTAAGGTGCGAGTAGCCAAATATGGCGCTGATGCTGTCCCATATGTAACTGTGTTTAGCTCATAAGTTTTTAATGTATCTCGACTATCCTTTCTCCACAATATCTTTTGAAATCGTTTATGTTTATCGCCAACTTGAACCTGGCGATACATCTTTGAGATGTCCGCAGTAAACACAGAATGATGCACGCGAAAGTTCAAAACTATGTGCATTAAGTTTCTCTGGACTGTGGGTCCTACCATTAATGTATCATTCAAAAATATGTTCGTTGATGATTTCATCGACGCGTCGAACACTACGCGAACCTTCGTGGTTGAACTCGTTGGTTTGAAGACAGCATGATGTGCCATATAATATTCCTCGTTTTCATTAGAACTATGTGAAACTACATTCATATGTCCTAACTGCTCGTATTCATCCATAAATTGATCGTAACTTCTTTTATACTCAGGAAATTTATTTAAACGCCGTTCTAACTGTTCGAATCGTTTCGTTGCAATTTTCTTTGAATCGCCTAGTTGACTCAAATTTTCTCTAAATGGCAATTCAACAATATAACGTCCATTTGCATCTCGAGTATGAGTATTCTTAAAAATCTCTTCACATTGTGCTTCTTCATTATTAAATGATACATTTTCATAACATGACTCAGTTTCCCAAAATTTTTTAATAGAGTCATTTAAATTTTCGAGTATGTTCACATGACAAAGAATCTTTGGTAATTTTGAATTTGCGTTAATTGTTCCTGATGCAATCCATCCTAATTGTGTTTCTTGTAATAAAGGTAAATTATTTGCTAGTCTAATTTTACCATGCAGCATAAGGTCGAAAAACACATCAGCTCCCAATAACATATCGATGGTGGCAGGAACAAAAAATTCGGGATCAGCTAGATCAATTGTTAGTGGTATTCTCCAAGCCGATATGTCTATGTTTACTGTTGGTAAATTTCCCGTAATCTTATTAACCACAAGAAATTCTAATTTTGTCGAGTAATTAGTGATCCGAGATTGAATTATAGTTTCGACTTTGAATTTTATGTTTGTACTAGCTTCATTAAATCCACTAATTGGAATGTTCACCGATTTTCGACGAATATTTAAAATGGACGCAATTTTTTCTGTTAAAAAATGAGACTGCGAAGCAGAATCCAAAAGCGCTCGACACAAGTGACTATTACCGCATGAATCCAAAACAAACACGATAGCGGTTGACAATAAAACAGACTTGTTAGTTGCCGTATGAACACAGTTTGTAGAATTATTTGTTGTTGGTTCTATTTCTTTTGCTTTTGGTGTATTAATTAGGATAGTTGATTTAGTATCAGTGACCGGTTCACTGTTCTCTGTATCACCAAAAGAACTCTCATTTTCTCTTTTCAAATGCAATAAGGAGTGATGTTTCTGTTTACAATAATAACAAACAAATTCGGAGTGGCAATCCTTTGTCAAATGTCCGACATCTAAACAATTGTAACATCTTCCGAATTGTTTAATTTTTGAAATTCGCACAGGCACGGGTAACCTTTTAAACTCTTCACACCGAAATAATTTATGATTTTGTTTACAAACGGAACATGCCTTTTGATTACTCACTAATAAAGAACGAGTTGTCTTATTGTTAAAATTCACAGGAGCTTTAAATTTGTCTTTCACTGTCATTTTAGAAATACTTAACACACCACACTCCACTGATTCCAAAATTCGATATCTTTTCTGCAAATACGCGATTGTTCCAATATATGTTGGGAGTTCTTTTTCTTCAATAGTTGCTTCCCATTGTTTTCGAGTTTCACTATCCAGACAAGCAGAAAGTATATGAACAATCAACATCTCGGAAAGTCCTGTCAAAGGTTGATCAAGAGATTCAAGAGCTTTAACATGTTGCTGACAATTATCGACTAATTCACGAATTTCAATTGCCGATTCTTTATTCATTCGTCTTAAATTCACTAAACCATGGATATGTTTTTCTATAATTATTCGTTTGTTTTCATATCTGTCAACTAATTTATTCCATGCTACTGTGTAATTATTATCGTTGATTGTTTGTTCATCAAGTATATGATTAGCTCCGCCTACCAAACAATTTTTTAAATGATATAATTTGATTGCTGCCGATTCATGTTCATGTTTCTTCATTATCGTTACAAACATATCCTTGAATGAAAACCATTTTTCATAAGAACCATCAAATGTTGGCAATGGTGCCACTTGTAATCCACTAGATGTTTTCACTATTATTGGTTGTTGATTATTAGTTTGTTTACCTATAATGATTGTTTCAGCTGCCTCCTTTTCCTGTTTGTAACTTTCTAACAATTCCTCTACTTTCACAGTACACTCATCATATATACGCTCAAACTCTTCATATTTATCATTATGCACGCTTTCATTATCGAAATCCTCTTTTATTATATTTGTGTGATGATCATTAAATTCTTTATAAAATATATCCAAGTTTTTTTTTATAAATTTTTAACTGAACTATCGACATTTTTCCACCCTTATTAACTTCGGTTAAAATTCTAGTTACTTTTCCTTTCACATGTCCTCGTAAAGAAACAATTTGTTTAACTGAATCTCCCATTTTTTATATGAATTTATGCAGGGTGCACCGATTCGATATTTTATTCTGTACGAATAATACAAATTAACTCTGTACCACTAATTCAAAATGGACGACTGTTTTATGTTGACGCCACTTAAAAACCATACACTCGAATACCAAATTGTTTGACAAAATGGCCACCAAAAAAGAGTATGTATATTTTTTTTCCCGAATTCACGGTTTTCACGATTTTTTCAATTGTTTTCCACTAAAATGTTCACAATCCGGTTCGATAGGACCAAAATATGTTCACGAAATATTATTATTATTATTATGGACTGTATATCACAATAAAAATTTATTTTTATTTTAATTGACTTTATTTTATTTTAAGGTATCACCGTAGCAACAAATCCAATTTACTACTCACTCACATCCAAAAAACGTTATACATAAAAAATTATAAAACTAATAAAAAAACAATGTTGCCAATTGTTATTAACACTGATGCCGGAATGTTTGGAGAATTTGTAGATTCTCGGCACCATCCAAAGATGTCGACTGCCTGTTAACTCTAACCCAATTACCAACAAATTCTGATGGGGCTACGGGGGTTTAATTTGACAGAAATTCGATACTAGTCTCGCGGTGGTTCAACTCTAAATGAATCAGGTGAGGTAGTAGAGGAGCTATTCAGTCGGAAATCCAATACCACATCAGTCTTTCGATTAATCACCAATACGTGACCCCTACTGATTACGTGTGGGTTTAGTGGCGGGTTAACCACCTGCCTTCACAAAAATCATCATGTTACTCGTATGAAACTTACACAAAGGCCTCGGATTAATTTATAGGATTCACCACAACAACGACCTCGGAAGATATACATGGACAACAATATAAAAACAATATAAAAATGGAAACATGGAACGTGCCAACCCTTTTAAAAACAGGAGATCTCCAGAACCTTTCAAACCACGATTGTCAATGTTCAAGCGGCCACCGAAGGGAAATCAGATAATGTCAAAAATGTATGCTTTGTTGAGCTGGAAGACATCATGAGTGTGTGAGCAGCATGACATCAAAATTATGGTGGGTGACATCAACGCAAAAATCAGAGGAGTGCGGATACAACATCACATATTGGTTCGTACAGCTTGCATCAGCTGAGTAACAAGAACGGGCAACATGCCACGAAACTGACTGTAATAACTTAGTCGTATCCAGAAATTTCCACCCGTGGCATCGGCTATCATCATCTAAACCGGTGATTAACGTGTATGATTTCAGATTATTTAGTTTCAAACAAAAAGTAAAAAAAAATTAACCAAAAACTTTAAACAAAAAAAAAAAAATATAAATCAAATTTTGATTTGACATTCAAAAATTTTAAAAATAATTCTTCAGGATATTTTTGAAGTTGTTCTTTGATAAAAGGACACACATAGAATCACACAACCATAACTACGGCACCAGAAAATACTATTGGAGGAGGACCACCAAGAGCACGGAATGATTGGTTCGACCAAAAATGGTTAGCTCGTAATATTCGGAACACTCACACAGAGTATAGCCGCGCCACGAAAGATGCGACCAAATACCTCCGGAAAACAATTCGATTATAAGAACCTGTATCGATCACATCAGCTTCCAAACGCAAAATGGAAACTCAAGCGACGGTTTTGTCAATGTTAAAAATCTTACTAAGGACTTCCATACGGAGGTACTCGTCCCATACCACAGTAGAGGAAGAAGATGCAGCTATTAGCAGATTAATGCAATGCCACCCATGATCTTGCCGAAATCCCCACAGAGTTATTAAATCTCAGAGCAGCTACTCTTATGTGTACTCTATATGGACTTATCGCTACGATCTGGGACCAGAAAGACCTACCCGAGCAATGGAAGATCCCACTCATATGTTCGCCTAACTCTGTTGTATAGCTTTGTTAAACACTGCATGCAAAGTGCTTGCTAATGTTGGACTTGCCCAAATGACACCCCTTGACAAAAATAATAACGGCGAATATCAGTGTGATTTTCGTCCCAATCGATTCACCACTGGCCAGTGTTTCATTTTAACCACGATCCTAGAAAAATGATAGGAATACAACATAACCATTCATACATCCATATGTAATTTTCCCTGGAGCATGTGGTAAAAAAAGCTGTGAATTTTGGCGCTGCATATTCAAAAAGTCATGCCAAATTCATCGACAGATCACATCGTGTTTGTTGGCCGGAGAGCTAATGATATCAACAATAATTTAATACCGCTTATCCTCCACGCGAAATGACTGGGTCTGAAAGTGAACATCAACAAAACTAAATATCTATCAACACCCATGAGCAACCGTACGGAAAATCTTGGAACATATGACCATAAATTTTACAACGTGGAAGACCTCAAGTATCTAATACTTGTGCTAACTTTTGGAAGGGACTGTTGGACCGTTTACTACTAACGATTATACAATATTATCTTCATATCAAAGAAAGTTCATTCGCTCCATTTATGGTCCAATCAAGGTTCCAAATAACGAATATCGGATTCAAAATCAATCGTCTCTTTGGAGATTGTGACTTTGTCAGATTCATTAAATCCAACCGGTTGAATAACTGGGCTCGATCCTCATCATAACGAATGATAAGAAAAAAGTCCTTTCAATAATCAGGTGATGTACGTTGCAGGAAAAGACCTAGATTACACCTGCGGGCAATAGGACGTCGAAACTGGAGGGAGCGTGCGATGAATCGAGATAGTTGGAGGACCACCGTGCAGGTAGTGAATCCCTTCAAGGGTTGTAAAAGTTAGAAAGAGAGAGAGAGAGAAAAAAGAGAAAGAGCCCCATCAGATTTTCTTTACAATTGGGTTAAAGTTAACAGACATTTAGGACTATGCGACTGTCGATTAAAATTAATATTACATAACATAGACTGAAATTTTAAATTCCAAAATCGTCTCAAATTCATCAATGAATTACTTTTTCGTAGAAAAAGGTCACAGGCTGGTAAACTTTCGGTTGCATTTGATCAATGTAATCGGATTTAATTATTTTCAGCTTCTATAGACAAAGACACAATCTATATTATTTTTTTTCGACTGTAAACTTGAATAAGGTGTCGCAGTAGTTTCCATGACAATTTACTGAAAAACAATACACCGAAAACGACAATCTACCGAAAAAACAATTTACCGAGAAACAATTCATCGAAAACGGAAATTCACCGAAAACAGTAATTCACCGAAAAAATTTCAAGAGCTTCGCATTGCTATTAACTTAACACCAATTAGTGAATTAGAAGGGTTTAGTTAATATAATTAAAATTATATTAAACAACAATAAGCTGTTGTAAAAGAATTTACGTTGTATTATTCGCCTATGTAAATTATGTCGGTAAGGCAGATTCGTATAAATAGCAAGCCGAAGAATGTCGATAAAGCAGATACATACTTTTGGTGTTAAACTTAATTTCCTTTTAAATCAAAAATCTTCATTTCGGTTCATTAACGTATATTTTCAAAATTAAACTTTTTTATTAAATGGTTTTAAATTTGAAACGGATAAGCTTTAGCTACAGCTAAAGTCAACCCGATTTCACAGATTTGCCGCTATCCTCTAGGCCCCGTGCAGCGTTGACTCCCGCAGCTCAGCCTAATAGAGGCGAACGGTGTGGGTTTTTGGGGCACCCAGACAACGACCTAGATTACCGCATTAAATCAAGATAAAAAAATGAATAAATTGGGGTATCGGACCCCGAAGTGGTAGGTTAATCTATCAGCCCATCCCCGACCGTGGTTGTTAAAAATGTCTAGGCAGACATTCTTACCCTAACCTAATTAAAACTATTTGGCCCATAGGCCCTAATTGGAGAATAATTAGTATGAGGGGTTAATAAAAAGGGTTTGTTAGTGGTATGCTATCTAGGTCGGTTAAAAAAAAGAGTCGCTTGGCGTCAACAATTTCTTTTTCACGGGCTGTTAATAGCAACCCACTACCATTATTTATTTGGTTAGTAACGCCTGTCTCTATGTCTTTTATTGACTCAACTCAAATATAAAAGAAACAAAAATCCCGAATTTATGCACAAAACTTAAACCAATTGGAGTGTTAACTTTAACGTTAATTAACTTAACAATTTCCAAAACAAAAAAAAAAACTTAACATTTAATAAAAAAAATTTGTCATGAACCACAAAAATCACTCAACAATTTATGACCGCTTCTCGGTCTACCGCCAAACTGATTCACCCGAACTCCAAAAACTGACTGCCCGATTTTTTCCACCAAAACTCCACACGCGAGGCTTCCTTCAAAGTTGGTTGAGAGGGGAAAAAAATATTTTTTGTAATTAACTTGGAAGTCTCAACCATTTTTTTGCATACCCGGTAAATTAGAAACAACGCCAAATGCAATTTCCCAATTCTTGAATCGGTTATTGTCATTTACCTATGCACAATTATATCCGAAAAGGCTTACATTTCAATATGTGCATAATCGACGTAATTCAGTTACGTTCATGAACATATTTGAGTTCATTTAACCGAGGTACATAACATATTCTAATGTGAATAAATTATGCTACCTTTAATTAAATGAACCCTAAGAAAATGTAAAAATCGATACATGACGGTCACATTATTTTAGAAATAGCCGAAGATATTATCTTCGAGGTCATGTCGGTAGGTTGATATAATACAAAAATATTTAATTACTGAGAATACTCGATGGAATATATCAAGAAAAACCAAAAATTTCAGGTCAATTTTCATTTGAAGAGTCTGGGAAAATTTGTTTGATTAGATCGCACATAAAAAACTTGAACATTTTTAAAAATTTACCGTTTACAGTGTCATGGCCATAAATATATTCAAATGGAAGGTCTTAATGATGCTGCTCATACCTGAATTTCAGGTCATTTTTCATGTTGGTAGTCCGGGAAAATTCCGGAATTAATTATTTTTAAATTATTTTTAACGGTTTGATTTTTGGTTGTTGTAGAAAACAAATATTTTTCGATTAAAAATTACTTTCGTCTCGGATAAATATCGGCTAAAAATGTCGGCTAATGACTTTCCGCTGAAGTATATTAATATTTGACATATCATATTATATTTTCGGCTTAGATAGCAAAGACATTATCTGTATTATCGGTTTTTTTATTTTATACTGGAAACTATCGGCTAAAGTTTAATAGTATAGAGTATATTAGTTTTAATTGTTTCGAATGATAATTTTTTATTTTAAATGTTTTAATTGATTTTTAGGAAAAACAAAATAAATATTTCTAATATAAATAATTACTTTCCGGCATAAAATTTGTATCTGCATTATCGACATTACCGACCAAATGGCACAGTGGTTAAAGCTTTGGCATTTGGATCGGGAGGTACCGGATTCGAATCCCGATAGGGGCAGGATTCAAAAGTGAAATTTCATCAACAGATTTCAATCTGTGATGAAATGTAACACATCTACGATCTACTGTCGGAGTGGAAAACTCATGCGCCGACCTATCTTCCATGTCAGTCAATATAGGGTGGGAGGATCTTGCAATGTGCAGATGGTTTTAAAATCGGTCCTATAGCCGTACGTCCTCGAATTGGGCGAATGGCGTAAGAGTAAGGACGTAAATAAGCAAACCGCAAAAGAGCAGGGAGAGCTTGCAGGGATAAAAAAAAATCGACATTTTTCGGCTGGAGTCGGCTTACTTTAATTGTGTGTTTGAATTTATTATAACAAATCGGTTAAATTCCGCTTTTTAAATTGTATAGTATTCTTAAAATTGTTGGAAAATTCCCCAATCGGATTACAATTTGCTTTGAAATTCTCTATATTATTCGAATTTTTCGCCGGCTACTTTAATCATTTTTCAAATTTGTTTGCAAGTTTGCTAATATTTATATCCCTACTAAGGAAATATTTTCGAATCGATTTACCCAGTCGAAATTTTTCCCTTATTAGGGGGAAAAATTATGTTTTTTAATTTAAAAACGAAAAGAAATTAAAAATATGATTAAAGTAGCTGGCGAAAAATTCAAATACTATAGGGAATTTCAAAGTAAATTGTACTCCGATTAGGGGAATTTCCACCTATCTCAAGAATACGGCCCTTGATCTTATCGCATGGACAACATTCTTTGCATTTTCATTGTTGTGCTTGACCTTCTTCATCGTTTTGTACACTGCGTCGTAATTGGAAAGGCGCTCGCAACACCGAGCGAAAAGACCCATCGGCGTATTATTGCCCATATACTATTTTAAATTATCATGCAATCCACTTTAGCCACTTTAAAGTAACGAATAAATCCATCGACTTTTGTCATGGTTGCCGAGATTGGTACAGTCCATCGATTATACTAAACCGGCTTCAAAACGCTATATGTTATTGATCGATACATTTTTTTGACGGATTTCATCAACACAAATCGAACCGGATATGATTTGAAATATTTCGAAATCACATCATCTTTTAAAATTAGTAGCTACACTATAGCTTTCCCACCGGAAACTTGCTTGCCTCAGACCAGTATATTCCAAAATATTTAGAATGTTTTTTCCTTGCTTCGTTATTGCTTTCAAACTCATTTTATTCTCACAGACCTACCGTTGACGCGGACGCTCGGGAGTCGACAAGAAAGGTTACCGATATTCCGTTGGTTAAATTGTTATTCACTGACTAAACAATATGATCTCAGCATAATTGAATCATTTTATTACTAGTCGTTCTCGGAGATTTCTGATGACTTGATTTGATTTTGTTACTAGTGGAAGCTTTTGAGATTTTGGTCAAAAACTGAAAATTACTTATATAGCCGCAGAAAATCAAAAAATTCTAGTGAAGTTTCAAAACCATAAATTTTTTCCGAAATGTCCCTGTATGCGATGTAAATTTTACAGAATTGAATTAAAAAATATCCGAGTTCGCTCCAGTTTAAAATTTATTTATATCGTGTAAAATGTACAGATACTATTAATCATAAGGACTGGTTATGAATTTTGTCCAAAACTTACTTTAAATCCCTGATCAATACTACTATCCAAATTTCATCGTAATTCGTTTAGAAATGGCGGAAAGACGGAATATTATTAATTTTCAAGATTTACCGAGTTCATTTAGTTCGGAGATAAATCAATTTGTCGCTGAGATGTTTATTTAGTGATAGAGACATAATGAATAAAAAATTTCCTCTGATAATTACTGTCGCTATTATTGTCGCTATTAAATTTCCGCTATCTTATACAGCATCCATTTTCACTGAAGATGGACGATATTGAGATTACGAGATAACAGCACCTTAGGTTGTTAAGAAAAACATCCTTCTTGATAAAAAAACTCCGCCGAAAGTCGGACATGTTCCAACCCTGCAGTTCTCCATTGCGTAACCTTTAGTGTGCTTAGGCTCTTAACAATTTTAGATCGTAATTTTTTCCCACCATAAACCCATTCACTTTTATTATGAAGAAATTATTTCAGATCAATAACCAAACCATTAAATCAAAGTAAAATGAGTGCATAATACAAAAATCTAATGATTTACGACGACATTGATTTCCAATCTGCACAACAAAACAAAAACCACAACAAACATTTTAAAGCCACGCGCGCGCACGCGTGATTTCACATACGTCTACATATCTACACATGATGTACAAGAATGTCGTGATATCTTCAAGTATTAGGTGTGAATTTTTTGTTAAACGATAACGCCATAAATATACCCACGACTATATCGTAAACTAATCAAACTACATACATATTTGTGTGTAGGTAAGGTACTAAACTACCGTGTGATTGATTTAAAAGCTCATAACATTTTAAATTCACATAAAAATGTTGGCTTTTGAAGTTTAACTACTTTTTTTTTTTTTTTATTTCATGCAACACCGTGCGATGTTCTATACGGGCGCATACGACTCGTACATATGGGGGATTAAGTATTTAAATAATTTATGATTCTGTACCAAAAGCGTACATACAGATACACATACACACACACACATACTCAAGACAATAAATAAAAATTTAAATAAAGTTATTATTATTCGTTTCTTTTTAATACTTAAGATATTTCATGTAATATTGATGTACCTGTTAAAATTTAATAAATTTAAAGACACGGGCGCGCACAAAAACACACATGATTGTGAGCATACCGCGCATGTCTTGTAATGTATATCTTCGTCGTCCATATAAAAAGCAAAACACAGTCTTAAGTAGTAAAATATTAACATTAATAACAAAACCAACAACAATTTGTTTGATTTTATTATTGTTATTGTTTTTGTTGTTGATGCTGTGGTGTTTCTTATTTATTTCGTTTAAATTGATGAATCAATTAAAAACAAAAGAAGGAAATTAAAAAGCTTTGCTTAATTGATCTCGCGGTTGGATTTCGTTTTTTTTTTTTTTATTTTCTTATACTCGACTTAATATTTTGAAAATATTCTCAAAAAAATATCGAATAGAGATATTATTGATCGTATATTGATTGATGCTTCGACTTATTGCTCTATGTACCTCTGCGATATAAATGTTTGATTTCTACTTTGATTGCATCTAAGAACCCGCCAACCAATTTATTTACTATATATAAACAACTTTTTCAATTTCTTGTTTAGTTTAACTTTACCTCGAATTTAAAAGATTCGATCATTTTCATGAAATCCGATATTCAAATCAGATATGCGTTAATAAATATTAGATAAGATATTAGGTTTATGCCGAACTAATTTAAAGTGTTCCGACTTATAAAATTTACCTAATTGATTTCACACCTTAAATTTTGCAAGGTGGGTATCTAGAGGTTGGACAAATCTTCATTACACTTAGTTTTACACAACTTTAAGAAGAAAACATGATATGGGTTAGAGAGCTTTGATTCGAAATTTTTTTGATGGCGTGGGAATTTTATAAAACATGTGCTTCGTTGTCTTGTCAAACTTTTGAATATGGGGACTGTGAAATGAGTGTTTTTAAAACTAATTGAACTCCTACGATTTGGGCCAAATTATATCGGGTAATGGAGCGTTGACGCGGGAATCGTACGCGGGAAGACCAGCTACGTTTACGCGGTAAAAAAGATCATGTTCGTAGTCACAATCAGTTCATTTCATTATAAACAATATCACTTGTTTCTGAATACTTTCATTTCTATTAATGCGAATTTACAAAGAAGTTTGGTTTCGACTTTATGAAACATTGAATTCTTTGGCTGTGAACCAATTCTCAGGTAAATCGATTAGTACAGTAAATTGAAATTTTAGTACAAATTCTCTAGTAAATAAAATTAGGTAAATGCGGATTAAAGGGACACGTGGTTCCTAGGAATATACAAAAATTGGTATGTAGGTATACGAACGAACTACTGTCATACATTTTATTGTTGTTGTTTGAATTATTTGTATTATTTATACGAATAAATTTAAATTGTATATTTGCTCAAATTTTTTGCGTAATATACACAATAAATGTGAAGCAACTCAATTATCGCAAAATATTTGATTCTACAAATTCGACGAATACGACATACAATGCGACATACCATTAATCCGAACTTAATTAATCGATGTAAAAATCAACTTCACATAAATCGAACGAGGACGAGCGCATGCAAGTAGGCCGTACGATGTACTGGCATTGGCGATTTATGCAAACGAAACGAAAATAATGTGGAAGAAAACAAACGCAACCAAAAACCAAAATTAAGAAAAAAACTAAAAAATCTCTTCCATTACGTACGAGCTGTCATAGTAAACCACCAATTAAATTAATAAACTCGGTGAAAATATATATCGACAAAATCAAACGAGTAGTCTAGAATTAATTCTAGCCTTCCCTTTACCCTATTTTTAGTACAGTATTTCAATTTACCACATACACTGTTAAAACGGCATTTACCCTAGATTTACCTTAGAATTGGGCCACAGCCTCAGTATTAAAAAATTCGGTCGTCTCATCAGACTGCAGTACTAATCAAAGTATAATCACAATGCCTTAACGAATTTTAATGATAGAAAATTTCATATAGAAATCGTATGTATGTGTTCAGCCGCAGTCACATGATTGCAAATACATACCAACATTGGCGTATTTGTCCAAATAACAAATCGTGTAGCCACAAAACAAATCACAAATCCAAATCAAGGTTACATTTTTCCAACTTTAGGCGCACATTCGCTCAATAGGCGGTTTTTCAAAAAAGATTAAAGGAAACTACCAACATTGGAATGCACATTGGGCAATTGTCTACACCTAGGATTCTTAACAGGGGGGCCGCGGCCCCCTAGGGGTCCGTAAGAAGTTTGCCGGGGGCCGCCAAAGTTTCCAAAATTTCCTTCAGAGGAGGAGTGATTCTGTATTTTTTGGAAGAAAACGGTCGGAAACGACGATTTTTGACAAAAAAATGTTTTTTAACAAAAACTCGGACCGTGATTTAGGTTTTCTCCAATTATGTCTTTTTCGTGGTTTTCAGGAATGCTAATTAGGAATATGGCATCCGTTTTAAGATCCGAGATGGAGAAATTTTGTTTGTGCGAGGTTTCATTTTTAGTACCTCCTACTAATATCTACGCATATAATGCTGACATGGGACTCATTTTCGTGGTTACCCCGGACTGTTTACATTACTGACTTGTTTTTTGCAAGTCGTGAAAAGGGAGGAGGCGACCGTGTTGTTTTGGTACCTAACTACTATCTACGCCGCTTATGTCGATATGAGTGTCATTTTCGGGGTGTTTTCAGGATTTCGAGATGGGAAGCGGTGTCCTTTTTGGTGCTCACCTATAATATCAACGCCAATGTGGGTGTCAATTTCGGAGGTACTGATTATATTACTAACCTTTGGTATATGAGGGTGGTGTCAATTTTGGTACCTACCTGGGCTATGTAATTAGTACCCTGAAAATGACATCCATGCTGACATGACTTTGTGTCGCAAGTCAAGATGGTGGATTTTAATTGCGCATATAATGTGGATATAGATGTCATTTTCGGCATACAAATCAATTGATTGTGTTATAGATCATTTGTGTGTTATAAGTTTTTCCACAGGAGTAAGTTTAGAAATGGTTTTATATAAAATTAATGGCATGCTTGAACTTAAGAGGTCCATCCCATGGATCAAGCGGTCCCTTCTTATAAGTCTCTACGCCATTCATCCAATCGAATACTAATATAGCATAGGTATTTTGTATCAAAATGAGCACGTTTTCGTAATATTTTTAAAAGGTGTTTGAGCCGCTCACCATATCGTCATTAAATTTTTATCATGTAACAGTTGCATGTACAGGATGGGGAAAGAGATTAAATGAAATTAGTGACAGACTTGAATCCGAAGGGTCTGTCCCCTGGATCAAGGAACCCTCCTAAGTTTCCACACCATTTATTTAACCTGATCCAAACTTTTCACAGGGAATTTTATTAAAATGAGCAGGTTTTCGTAAATTTTATGAAGAGGTACGCCCCTGAATCCAGGTATACCTGAATCGCCTGAAATGTGTTTTTCGATTTATAATGCCAAGTCGCCCAAAGCATTGCTGTCGCTGTCAAATCAATTATTTTAGCCAAACGACAAGCAATTGGTCGTTACACCTCAAGTACGAAATAAAAGTGCATCACGAACTTCACTGCCAGTTCATATACGACGGATGAAAAAGCGTGTCTGTTGTATAATTACAGTATAACTCGCTGTCAGAAACATACAAGCCACGGAAAGCCAGACAATGGATAATTTATGCAATCAATACACGAAGTGCCTTCAAATTCAAAAGAAAAACACAAGGAATGTGCTGCACGGTAGGAAATGTGAAATCACCAGAATTACATTCACTACCCGAAACTACAACCACTGCCGAACGAAAATTACAAATTTGTTCAAATCTATTTTAAACTAGAAATTATCGTACTTTACAAACTTTATTCGATCAACACAAAGAATTAATTCGATTGGTTAGAACAGCCTTTGAACAAATGCCAGCTGATGACTAGAAAGCTGTAGTTAGAGAGCTTTTTTACTCTAAATTGTCAAGTGTAGTAAACACATGGAATGTATTAGCGAAAATGTTTTAACGTCACAAACACGGTAAAGCAGTTGATTGATATCCCAATTTATATTCAACCGACGTATTAGGCCGTGCGTACACTACCCACACTGTAATAAACCTCCAAGAATTGCGAACTCTTTACGGTCAAGTGCCACTTATCGTGAAGCTTGATACCCATCTAATCGTGTCAAACATGTAAAATGACTCAATCACTATCAAAGCACTGATTCAATTGAGACTTCAATTTCAGACTGGGCCGAATGGATCTGCAAACGATATTTTCGATGGTGATTTGCAATAAGAAAGATATTTTCATGTCAGAGAGAATTGGATATGTTTGTTCAAACTAACCTACAGACTTGGTTTCAGAACAACGCTTAGCGTATTTTAGAATTATGCATGTTATTACAAGCCAAAGTGACAGATTGAATTTTCTAGATGCGCCCGGAGTCCCAAGCAGTTTTCGGAGCGAAAATATATTGCACTCTCAGTTGCATAATTTAGAATTTACTTTTTTGAATGGTGGTCGAATAACACATTCAGTACAGAAACTGCCATCGGCACACAAAAAAAGCATTGGAAGCGCTTCTTGGAACACTAAAACATTTGAGAGGAAATTATCAGCGGTATAGTGCATTCATTATACAACTACAACATAATGCATCCACAACGTTTCGCAAAACAATTATTGGATATTGGAAATGGTAAAATAGCAATTTACGAATCCATACACTAAAAAAAACTTCTGTAAACTCACTGCAATCACAGACGAATTGATTCACAAAATTTTCCTAAATATCGCATTAAGTTAGCAGCCTGAAAATTGGCGTGTCTATCATTCTTCTCTTATCTATCTACCTAGACTGCTCCACGGCTGCTACCGTAACAGGTTTTTAGTTAACAAGATGATGAACATTATCGTCAAAGCTACAATTCTAAGTGGAAGATTTAAGCCAGAAGAAATACTATTGCCACGAATCACAATGATTCAAGACAGATATGCCATTAGAATTAAAACGTTTGCAGTTTCTGGTACGACTCGGATTTGCAACCATCAATAAAGCACAATCACTCAAATGTGTGAATTAATTTTGTATATCTATTCTTCTCATATGGACAGCTGTATGTGGCATGCTCACGGGTCGGAAAACTGTCTGATTTATTTGTGTACATACCTGACGGAAAAACAAAAAATATTTTGTATCCAAAAGGATTTCAATAAACTAAATTAAGAATAAATACTTTCTATCATTGTGTGGCATTGCAATGCATGCCAGGGTGTCAATTCGCGTTCCATGAAATAATGAAAATGAAAAGTTTTTTTCATTTGCAATCTAGTAGTTTGAATTATTTGCACGTAATTTTAAATTCCACTGTCTGAAATCATAATTTCTTATGGGCAATTCAAACCTACTCGATTGCAAATGAAAAAAACTTTTCATTTTCATTATTTCATGATACGCGAATTGACTCCCAGGATTTGTACTAAATATATTATCGCTTTCAATTGAAAACCAAGCGAACGAATGGGGGTCACAAAAAAATATGAATTATTTGATGGGCCGCGATTAAAAAAAAGTTAAGAACCATTGGTCTACACGAATGGTATAATAAATTTGAATGTTAGCATTTTGACGGAGAGGTGTCACTAGGGGTTTTTAGTAGATTTATTAACTTCTAGATCTTAGATGTCACTAAGTTTATTTATAAATTTTTATACGGCGTCTGTAATTTAGTTGATAAAACGTTAAATTTCATTGAGTTGATAAATCGTTAAATCTTGAAATATGGAAGAAGATCGAGGTCAAGTGAACTAATTTTAGAATTCATAAATGTGTATGCCAAATTTCCGGAAATATGGGATTTCCGAAAACCTAAAATATAAAAATAGGCTAGACGTGCATGATGCATGGAATAATATTCGAAACGAACTAAGTGTAAACCTGCCAATTGCATTATTAAAAAAGAAAAAAGAATCTTTAATGGCCATATATCGGGCTCTAAAGCGTAAGGTAAGAGATAATATGAGGTATGTGCAGGCTCGGATGAAATTTATAAACCTTCTTGGTTTGTATGCGAACAAATGGACAATTTTTTAAATAATGGTACATATGGAAATGAAAATAATACGTTGAATACGGAGTCTTTCAACGCCATTGTTTTTTTTAATTTACCAATCTATTATTTTTTAGAATGATGCTGCCGAAAATATTGATTACGAGAGAAATATTCAACTTGATTCGAATACGTTGAATGGTAACATTACTACATTCAATGGCTCCAGCATCCATAAAATATTCGGCAAATTCATCTCGATTTTTTTTTTCGTTTCCCAATCTTCTTAATGGAACAAACGAACTAATATTTTTGTTATCATTACGCCACATGCCAGGTAAACATTCGTCTCTATCTTCCTGATCTTTGTCTAACGCTCCTGCCGGTGCATATGATTTATTCGAAGAATTACTATTACGTGAAAAATTATGTAATAGCACACATGTCATAGTTATCAATGCCACTTTTTGCGGATCTAATAAAATCGGTGATCTAAAAATTCGAAATACCGGCGCCATTATGCCAAACGCATTTTCTACTATTCTGCGAGCTCTCGACAATTGGTAAATCAAAATTCTTTGTGTGCTTTCTTTAGCGTGCAGGCCACCATATGTCACCGTATGGAACAAGGCTTTTTTCTTCCGGGAAGTGGTTGATTTTTAGGCAACATTAACTGTTCCCTTTCCATCCTTTTAAATAAGGTGGTATCACGAAAAACCCCACCAACGCTGACACTTCCCGGGCCTCCTACATCTTCATAAATAAAATTATATTGGGCATCAACTAAAGCCATTAAGACTATAGTAAAGTTACTTTTATAGTTATAGCACACGGAACCACTTTTAATTGAAGCGTGTATTACTACGTGCTTCCCGTCAAATTCTTCGGCGATAAGTTCCCATTCTTGTGCTGTCTTCGGCACCTGAAATTAAGGAAGATTTATATAGTTAGAATATCAATGGGACTTACATGATACATTTTAAATAGAAAAGAGAGGCTATGGTAGCTATCCCCAGTTGCTAAAAACTGTAACGTCACCGCTAGTCTCTCTTGAATTGGAATCGCTTTCCTTATATTTGTTTCTGCTTTACAAATCGATGGTCCAATTGTTTGCAACAAAATCTCAAATTCTGGTGAGGACAGTCGACAAAAGTTTTCAAACTTGCCCGAAGGCTCACGCCTTAAATCTGTAAGAATATTTAAGCGGCACCATCCACCATTTTCGTTTCTTTGCTTTTTTTTGTTGTCTAGCTTTAATTTGGGCACAACAAAATATTACTTGCACCGCACTTACCATTGTAATTTTATCCTCGATATCCATCATGTATTTAAAAATTTTAAACATATCTTTGTTAAAATTATTTAATAATTTTTAAATTAACAATCGGTTCCGAATGTCAAAATTAAATTTTCAAATTTTGATTAAAGTCACCACCTTTTCTTAAAAAATATAACTACTGTCATCGATAGTGATATCTAGCGACCAATATCTATATTTGAAAATCTGTAAACCAAAATTGGTGCACATTCAACAAATCAAAAATTTCACAAATCGAGTAGACAGTAGAGTTTGTCAATTGTCATATTTTACCAATAAAGAACTGTTTGTAGATCTGACGGCAAAAAATTAAGCTTATTGGGGTCTATTTTTGCATGTTAATTTTGATTTTCATAAAGTATGCCGTGCTAAAATTTCATGTAAAAAAAACTCAATAAGCTTATTTTTAATGCGCTAGATGCCACTACCCCGGACATTTAAAGTTCTCAATATTTGCCAAACATAAAATACACCAACGTTGGTCGATATTTGCATTCGTGTGGCTTCGGCTTTAAATATAAAAAAATCGATATTAAGGGGTAGCGAATCATCAATTGCGTAGCGAATCATTAAAATTCGCTAAGGCATTGTGATTATACTTTGATTAGTTCAAAATATTTTCAATATTTTTGTAGTTTGGTCACTGCAGTCTAATGAGATGACCGAATTTTTTAATACAAAAAATTCAATGTTTCATTAGTTCGAAACCAAACTTTCATCGTCTTTGTTGTAGAACGGTGTGGAAATTAATGGATTTCAGTTTCAATATTTTAAATAAAACTAACTATGCACTTTTTAGACTATTTTTCGTTTTTGTTATTTTATTTGTGTTTAATATAATTTATTTGGTGTCTATAATCGATACCCAAAATCTAACTGCTGCAGTCAGACAAAGTTGGTTCTTTATAGATTTTGGTACTTACAATACATATACAAAGATGCTGTACCTAATCAGTATTTTAGTTGTATAAAGTAATTACATGCTTATGTACTTATATAAATGAAGAATTATATACTAGGAGCTACAGTTTAGTATCAGTAATCCCACCATCCCCCTAAGTTTTAAATAACCCTAATGATTATTTTATACAAACAAAATTATAAATATTTTTTTTAATTAAAATTCTAGCTATAATTCAAAAATAAAAAAAATATATATAATAATAAATTTAATAATTAATAATATAGTATATATGAATGAATTTAAAAATAAGTACATATATAATAATTTTTATAATTGTAATAAATTTGTAAAAAAAACTATAACTTTTATTTTTATTTAATTTCAATATGAGATTTATTTTATATACAGTGACTCACAGCTTATTTGATCCAGTCGCATTTTATGAACAAAATTGTAAATATCTCGCGATGTCTTATTTTTTTGAAAAAAACTAACTGTAATATGAAAGCTATATTTATTTTTATTATAAAACACAAAAAAAAAAAAATTCTAATGCATATCAAAATTACATTAAAAAGTTCATTATTTCAACCCAAAACCAACTCACAGCTTAAATGATCCACTGCCACAAACATACTAATACCATCAAATTTCGTCAAATTACTTTTGTTAGTATTGCGTTTTTATGGCAATTGGCATTATTGTTGTTGGTATCGATATAATGCATAGGAAAGAACAACAACAAAACAAAAATAAAAACCAAGAAAAATATTTCCACTACGAGTACAACAAAAATAACAAATTTTGGTTTCACGATACAATTAAACAAATTGCATACAGTGTGCAAGGAAAGTTTCTGAGCATCCGTCGCTAAATGTACTAATGGTGATATAGGTAGTCGATGCTTCCAATTTATCGAAATTGTTGTGCGAACCTCCATCATATTCCTAGTCATACACAAACGAATTTGATGCTACAAAGATCTTGCGAGGTAATACAATAATGCGATTACACTCTAATGCGATTACACCCTGCAATCGAAGTTCCTATATTTTCTAAATTTGTATTTGTTGATTAGTTCCGTGTAACAAAAAACAAGAAAAAAAAAGAAAAACCATCAAAATAAGATATCGCGAAATATTTACAATTGTGTTAATAAAATGCGACTGGATCAAATAAGCTGTGAGTCACTGTAGTTTAAATTCTTTCCGAAATTCTCAACCAAGAGTTACATATTAACTTACAAAGAGTTTTAAACGATTATTATGAACGGTATATCTAACTTCATTTTTTAATAAAACTAGATCACCGACTTGGAAATGTTTAATTTGGGTGTTGTTATCGTAATACTTCTTAGATCTAAGTTTTTGATTTATAAGATTCTCCTTGGCGTTTTGAAATGATATTTGCATTCTGCTTTTAAGTTCCAACATATAATCATCATAGTTATAGACTATTTCTGGTTCCTGAAGTAATGCTGTAGGTATCACTGGTTTCCAACCAAATAGTAATTCAAAAGGCATATATTTGGTTGCACTATGCGGAGTCGAATTAAAAGTAAAAATAGCATAAGGAAGCCAAGAATCCCAATTGACTGGGTCTGACTGAGTGTAATTTCTCAGGTATTCCGTCCATGTCGTGTGGGACCGCTCTAACGCTCCATTTGTCTGTGGATGGTAGGCAGTTGTATTTAATATTTTAATTTTTAGAAGTTTACATACGTTTGTGAACAGATCGCTCATAAATATTATCCGACCCTTGATCGGATAATATTTGTTGAGGGGTTCCAAAAACACATATTATTTGTTTGCATAAACTCGAGCTACGGTTTCCGCTTCCTGCTTCTTAAGAGGAAATGCGAGAGAAAACTTAGTGAGGTCGTCCTGAATGGTAAGTATATATTTGTTTTCTTGATACGACACTGGGAGAGGACCGACTATATCTAAAAATAGCTTTTCGAATGCTTGAGACGATGTTAAAGTTATTTGCATTGGAGTTTTGTTGAGTTTGTAGCATTTATTTTTTTGACACAATTCACATGATCTAATTGTTTTCTAATACGAGTATACATATTATTGAAATAATAATACCTTTTGATCCGCTGTGCTGTTCGGAAAACACCTTGATGCCCACCTAATGGTTTAGAATGAAATTCTTCAATCACTTTAATGATGTCAGAATCGTCAGTGAGATGTATTATTTTGGAATTAGGCAAGTTTGTTTCAGAAGTTTCAATATTTTGAAGATTTTCAGAATTTGGCGTAATTTCGGATAGTTATTTGCTCTTTGATCGCGTTATGACATTGACTTTTTTGGTAGATGATGGAAGTTCTGAAGGTTGATCAGGTACAATTACTACTATGCTTAAAGCATCTGCATTTTGGTTGTGATTTCCAGGTTTGTGGTAAACCTTATAATCAAAATTTTCCAATCTAATGCGCCACCTCATTAACCGAGAAGAAGGGTTTTTTTAAATTACACAGCCATATCAACGGCTTATGATCTGTAATTATGGAAAAGTGGCGACAATATACATATGGCCGAAAATGTTCCCAAGCCCATACTATCGCCAACAGCTCCTTTTCTATCGTCGGATAATTAAGTTCAGCTTTATTGAGCACTCTACTAGCAAATGCAATTGGTAAATCAAAGTTGTTTATGTTTTGAGAGAGCACTCCACCGATTGCAGTATCACTTGCATCAGTAGTTATAGTGAAAGGTAAGGAAAAATCAGGGTGTTGTAAAATCGGAGGATTTAGTAAACAATTTTTCAGTTTGGTGAAAGATTCATCGCAAAACGCATTCCAAATAAATGGTTGTTCCTTCTTTAATAAAATTGTAAGAGGTTTTGCTATTTCGGAAAATTGTTTAATAAAACGGCGGTAATAACCTGCCAGGCCCAAAAACGATTTAACTTCTTTTTGAGTGTTAGGTTGGGGATAATTTCGTATTGCTTCTATTTTCTTTTGATCTGGTTTAATTCCCTCTTCAGTGACTGTATGACCCAGGTATATGATTTCCGTAGATAAGAATTGGCATTTCTCGAGATTGACCTTCAGCTTATTGATTTTGAAACAGTTGAAAACGGATTCTAATTTGTTGTTATGATCATCAAGATTATAACCAGTCACTATCACATCATCCAAGTAAACAATACATTTAATCCCATTTAAACCACTTAGAATAGTATTCATAAAACGTTGAAACAGTGCCGGTGCACTTTTTAACCCGAACGACATTCGCTTAAACTGAAAATGTCCTAAGTGAGTATTAAACGCAGTCTTCTCCCTGTCTTTAGGATTTAACAGAATTTGATGATAGCCCTTGGCAAGGTCTAACGTTGAAAAATATTTAGATTTACCAAGGTGGTCCAAGATATCACTTATGTTTGGTAAAGGAAACACGTCATTGACGGTTACGTCGTTTAATTTACGAAAATCCACCACGATTCTCCATTTCTTTTCTTCATTGTTTGGAGCTTTTTTGGGGGACTACAATTAATGGAAAATTCCATGGGTTTTTACTTGGTTCAATTATGTCATCTTTCAATATTTCGGTTATCTGTTTGTTGATTTCAGCTTTCGTGGACTCTGGTAACCGGTATTGCTTGACATATATGGACTCTACGTTACTACCAGTTCTAATTTTGTGTATCGTGACATCCGTTGTAGTAAGCTTGTCACCAGCCACATAAACTATTTCATTGTATTTCCGAAACAGGTTTATAGTAGAGTTTCGTTCTTCTTGATTAAGATGGTCGGTTTTTAGTTTTAGTTTCGCTAGCGGTAAATTAAGATTTTCTATTTCGACTTCATAATCGTTTGTATTTACTATGCTTATAGTAACGAGATTGTTTTGTGATTTAATAATGGAATTCGCTATATACACCCCAGACCCAATTTGAGATGATTGGCATACATAATCGACTTCGTTTGAAATATTGGAATATATTGAAGTTGTTTTTTCTGAACGAGCAGGAATTGGAACAGAATCATTAGAGGTTAATTTAAGTTGAATTGAAATATCGTTAAATAAGATTTCAAAAACGTAATTAGAAAAGTCTATCTTACATTTGTACTTAGACAGAAAATCCTTACCAATAATACCAGCACATGAGATAGGAAACGAATTTGAAACGATTTGGAATGTGTGGTTTATGGAAAGGGTTTCCGATAGAATTATATTGGTTTCACAACTAGCTATCGATTAGTTGAGTAGTTATACCTTTAATTTTACATATTCTTTCTGGGTAGCATAGTGTATCTTCAGCCAAGAAATTTCGTTTTATTATGCTAATGTCAGCCCCGGTGTCGACCAAAAAGAGAAACGATTTTGTATTCAATATGTCCAATTGTAGTTCAATATATTTTTTATTGTAGTTGTGATTAGTCATGTTAATTGAATAAAGCATTAAATTTAGGTTGCAAGAATTATGAATTGAATCTGGATTAGGTTTATGATTGAAACAATTTGAATTAAGATTAGTAGACTGAATTAAGAAATTAGAATTATCATGATTATTTGGTAAATTATTAATGGTTGAATCTGGGAAACACTCTACTTTAAATTCTGGGTCCGAACTGGAGTGTTTGCTGAAATTGCTGGAACGGATCCCGAAGCATTTCCCGAATAAGATTGAATATTTTGTTTTGAAATTTCGTTCTGTTTGTTCGTGTTAACAAACTGGCGTTTTCTGCAAATACTGATATGATGACCAGGCGTCTTGCAGTAAGCGCAAATTAAAGGTTTCTGAACTATTCCGATTTCTGGTTTGTGACGTCCTGTTTCATTATACCTTTTAAATGACGTATGATTTGGTATAATTCCACTTGTAACTTGGTTTTTCGGATCTGGATAACGATTGTAACATTGTTCAGCAGAATGCCCAACTCGCTTGCATATTTGGCACTTAACTTTATTTGTTTGATCATAAGAATGGAATGTATTACGCTTTGAGAGCTGTCTTAGAATTTAGATTTATAATGGTTTTTGAAGCAGTCGTACCTTCACTAGCTATACACATTTCATTCAATTCGGAAAGTAATTTTTCGACCCTACTTGCATATGCTGTAACGTTCTCATTTCTTTGTTGCCTAATATTAATGAGCTCTATTTGTAATTGTTTTATGGATTTGGAACATTGAAGTTTATTTTTTAATTCATCTTTCAATTCTTTCCATGTACCATAATCAGTATGTTTCACTATGTCGTATGCTTTATATGAAAGTTTTGTTTTGATTAAATTGAGAAATTTTTCATATTCCGTGTGCAATAAATCTTTATATACCATATCACAACATAATAAAAATTTATGTAGACGATCTGTGCTACCATCAAAATCAGGAATGATTTTTAGAGCAACGTCTAAGTTTAAAACGGACATGGTTGTACGCGAAGATTTTTTTAGCTGTTTATCCACTTGAGATAAATCAGTAGATGGGATGTCGTCAGTGTTATCTATACTATATTTTTCATTTAGAGATCTTGATCGCCTTTTGGTTTTCTTTATCCTTCGATTTCGCAAAGTAACGTACGATTCACTCTTGGAATTATCCAAATTTTCGGATGGCATAAAATTAAATTTAAATTTAGGAGAAAATTAAAATATAACTAGCAAAAGAATAATATGATAACAACATATTTAATTTAAATATAAGAACAAAATTCAAGATGATCGATATGCTAATATGAGCCGGTGAACGGGAATCACAATATCTACAATATTAATGTAAAGGTAAATTTGAATTCTGACAAATCATACAATTTTTAACAGAACAGCCATCAATTACAATAAATAAATTTGATAAAGTTGAGAATTAAGAAAAAATTTAAACTAACCTTGACAAAATCCCCTTAATGAAATGGTATATAGCCTGATGTCATGATAATATCCATTGAATGAAAAGCTGAATTATTCTCCGATTGTATGATCTATGTTGCTTGTTTATATGTTTTGCATCAGCATATTTGTAGAATAAATTCGTTGGGAAGAGGAATCTGTTAACGAAGCGATGTGAGATGAATATTTGTTGAATTATATGTTAATGCGGCTGTAAATTTTAATGAAGCGGCTATCCGTTGATACTATATCCAATATATGAGTTATGATAACCCGATGAAACAATTGTTTATTGAATTAATTGTTGTCTTTGATGGCACAAACACCGTTGAAATTTTTGTTGAGCAATCCGTTTGGTTATCGTACGATGATAATAGAATGGCAATGATGAATGACTAATTTTATGATGATCCGATAATTGATTTGATTGATTTAAAACGATGATGAAATTGGACCCATAATGAAATTTCTCGAATCATCTATACCGTTTCGCTGGTCAGTTAATCCTCGTAGATATGAAATGATTCGAATTTTATGTGATGGAATAATTGTTCATATTAATTGCGGAGTTTATACATCAGCCACATGTGTTTTTAGGCGGATATAAACTTGTGATTCGAGTACATTTATGATTTTACTTATGATTTTACACTTATTATTTATTTTAAATAATTTCTTATTGATTTTATTATAAACTGTGCATTTTCACATTTTCAAATCACGTTTTTTTTCTAACACATGTGTTTAATATTGCACTACACTTTTACGTTAAAGTAATGTTTAATTTCACGTAATAAACTTACTGTCTATGATGTTTAACGTTCTTAATTAGAGGAATTTTCACACCAAGAATTGCTGCATAGAGCAATCCCACCGCTGCCACCAAATTTTTGTTGTAGAACGGTGTGGAAATTAATGGATTTCAGTTTCAATATTTTAAATAAAACTAACTATGCACTTTTTAGACTATTTTTCGTTTTTGTTATTTTATTTATGTTTAATATAATTTATTTGGTGTCTATTAATCGATACCCAAAATCTAACTGCTACAGTCAGACAAAGTTGGTACTTTATAGATTTTGGTACTTACAATACATATACAAAGATGCAGATCAGTATTTTAGTTGTATAAAGTAATTACATGCTTATGTACTTATATAAATGAAGAATTATATACTAGGAGCTACAGTTTAGTATCAGTAATCCATAACATCTTGATAACCTCACCTTGATGTAAATTTACCCTTTTAATGTTTATGCCATTGATGTTATGGTTACTTATTGCTAGTGTTTTTTCCGATGGAAAGACATAGTTTTACATTTTTCGATGTTGAGTTGTAGCTGGTTGACCACTCGCTGACTCTATTTATGTTTTCTCGTTGTAATTTGATATCATGTGAGTTTACAATATGTGACGGAATGGTTCAACACCATCCCGTCGATTTTATCTAAACATGCAAAGTCCTCTCTCACGGTGATTTTGCCAACTAGATCTCAGTGTTCTGGGGTCGAGGGAAAGTTGAGGCTTGCGTGGTCCTGGCCTACACCGTGGAACAGAATAAACAAAAATAAAACAAACTAACAAACTTAAATTAAATTCAAAACACTAGAATTCGTCGACCGAAACTCAAGGAATCGTAACAAATTTAATTATAATTGGGTGCGCCCACTCAAAGACGACCGGATCTCCCCGAATGACATGTACCCAGTTTGCTGAAGAGACCCCTCGGATGACTCATCGACCCTAGAGGCCGATGCCCGACTACAACGAAGCAGCATTAGAGGGTAGGGACATCTCTTCAACAGACCAGGCCTCTCTTCACCCACCAGTTAGTCGTCCACAATTCACACTTCGATAGCATGAGAACGCTGAAGTGCCACGGAGGGACCGAGTGGCATACTACACGATGGCTTAATTTTTCTTAGACATCTCTACGATGCCTTGCCAATGGCCTTCGAATGGTTTAATTTTCGATATCTTATAACTCAAATGATAATTACATCCATCCCCCAATTTACATGGTACTTTTTTACACGATTTCGCTTCACCACGGTTTGAAAAAGGAAAAAAAAATTATGATATTTTTAAGTTTTTATTTCCAATTTATTCTATATATTTTATGTTAAAATTAATGAATTATTACACACCAAACAATAATTTAAGAATTTAATTGTGTTTTTTCGATTTACACGACATTTTCCAATTTACCCGGTTTTTTGCGAAATCAATCTACCGTATAAATGGGGGGGGGGGGGGGGGTGGGTGTATATAGTATATTATTTTATTTTTGATAAATATATTTCCATGTAATTTCTTTAATTATTTCGTTATTCTTAATTGCAAATTATGTTTAAAAAGTGTAGTATTCTTAATTTAAAGTGTAACATTTTTTTCGCACTTATTGACTCTTACAAGGTTTTGCAAATTTTTCAGAAACTTCACACTGCCCTTTGCTACATATTTTCATTGTTGATCAACGATGTCATTGTCAGGTCAACAACATCGTTGATTAATAATTAAGGTCAACAGGCAACAGGCTATACCTTAATGTGAGTAAATGTAGAAATCTGAACTTTAATCGTGTTTACTTCCCTATCTATTTGAGTTCTGATAGCTTTTAAGTGATAACGCCTAATGCTCTAAAATTAACCTTTAATTTTAAAATTGTTTTTAAATCACTTTTTGATACTTTTTCTAAAGTTAGCGGAACCCATCGTTTTAATTGTATCGTAGCCTATAGCCTATAATTTTATATACTTTCTTCTAATGCTCCGCTGTATGGGTTCTGCTTGCTTTAGGTATGTCATATCTTTCAAGAATACAGACAGACACACCGCAACATTATTTATATGTATACAGGGTGAATTTTTGACTTATAGATGGCTAATGTAATTTTGACTTATAATAATGCCTACACCATTACAATTGAAAAAACCAAAGTATACAGGGTGTTCCAAAATTGGTATATCAAACGAAGGAGGGTGATAGGGGAACTCATTTCCAACAAAAACAGCCAAGTAAAGTTTTTTCGAATTGTTGATATTGCAAAAGTTATTCCACTTTTAGTGTTTTTAAGTGAAATCGCATCCGCTCCCACCAAAAAATTAATTTAAAAGAAACCAAGAGTTCTTTTGTTTAAGTTTCTTTTTTAACACAATCTAGAAAATTGTGCCTTTGCAGTAAAATCATTTTTATAAGCTGCATTATCTTCTGTCAATTTAAAACTTTAACTTTGTAAATTTTTTTTTTGATTCTCAAAATTTTTTGTCAATGTTTAAGTGACGCCAGCGGGAAAAGAACATACTACAGAAAGTTGACCGACATGCGATGCGACACTAATGCAAATTTAAAAATGGTAACACAAAATGGTATTCACAAAGTAAGTCGTGTTTATTAAAAAACGCACTTAACAAATTTTCGAGTTCTAAAATGATGCTTTGTCAGAAATAAAACAAAATGAATAAAATATTTTTTTTTATTAATTTTAAATATTGTAACCGTTTTACTATTGCCTGTGCTGGCTAGATTATGCCGGGAGCGTCAGCTAGGGCGGGTCCAACAAAGCGGCAATAGTTGGCAACGTATTACGTAGAAATTACATGTGCAGTCGATTAACGTTCATGATCACACAACCCTACCACCCCTTCTACCCACCTTCCACCTCCCCGTGCGAAACAATTAATTAAGCATCCTATCGAAGACCTTACCAAGATGAATGAAGATAATCTTTATTGTAATTATTACCACGCCTGCGAAGTAGATCCTTTAACTCATATATAGTCGTTATGAGTTTACAAACAAAAATTGTGTCACTTAAGCCTAAGAAACGTTATCTTTAACTCAATAAGTAACGGTCGGATTAATAAAATGAAAAAACAATAATTGAATAATAATAATAATAAGACCGACCGTACGGGATACATGTATTAAGTTAATACACCAAAGAAATAACATGAATATATAATAAAACAAATATATATTGTCCCTGCGTAACCCTATGTAGCCTGGGTGAAGGTTATCTCGTGGTGTTGGTCTGCTACTCCGTTAGGTTTATATATACTCTTGGTTGATTTCCCGGTAGTTTTCAATTTCCTTAGTTGGGTCTTCGGTTGGTTTTCCCTTTTGTTTCCTTTTTGCTATTTCCGTTGCGGGTGCGATTTTACTGGTGTTAGCTTGGATTTACGTTTTTATTTTTTTGTTAAATAGTGTACTCCACCGCTTATAGTTGTCACGATTACGAATAATATAACCGTAAGTCGCAGCCTCGGTTTTGGTTAGCCCCGTTCTATTTGTTCCGCCTTACTCGCCACGCGTTCACTATTGATGCTTTCACACACCCATACAACTTAGATGGGAGCAACTATACCACCGTAACGCCGGTTGGTTTCAAGCAATTCGTGGGTAGCTCTTAGGATTATACGTCTCGTATGGTGAACGTAAATAAAAAACGAGCTCTCAAATTTTATACATATAAATATATATATACATATATATATATATACATATAAAATATTTAACAATATTTTTTTCTTTATTAAAAAAAAAATCACAGCAATCTTACTCGGTTACACTTAGTCTTTTATAATTTCATAGACATAATTATAAAGTGTTGACAAAATACAACTTCACAATGTTTATAATTATAATATATTTTTGGGTTTTTAATTTTAATAATTTACACTCGGGGCACCACTATATATCACTTGGTCGACCAATTTCAACCAAAATCCCAAAATCGAATGATCTCTCAAAACAAAAAATATTATCTATATTCCTCTTCGTTTTCTTGTTCTTTTCTTTTCCCCTTGAATCGTACCATTATTATTATTTACTCGAATATGTAATAGAGTACAATTTTTCACAAACACCTACAGTCTGCCATACAAGTACCGATGCAGGCGCTCGTTACAATATTATTATTCAGATTTCACTCGAATTTCCCGGACTTTCCACTATATATCACTATATATATCGCTGGATTTGGATTTCTTATGGATTTCCACCGGGTTTCCCCGGAATCCGGGAAATTCGGAAGTAAACAGGGAAATCCGGAACAATCCGAGGGAAATCCTGGAAATCCGGAAGAAATCTTGAAGAAACCCGGGAAATCCGGGTAAATCTGGAAGAAATATTAAAGAGAAAAATCCGGGACGAAAGCCGTATAATAATATTTAAAATTAATAAACAAAAATTATTTTATTCATTTTGTTTTATTTCTGACAAAGCATCATTTTAGAACTCGAAAATTTGTAAGTGCGTTTTTTAATAAACACGACTTACTTTGTGAAAAAAATTGACAAAAACATTCTATTGTGAATAGCCCGGTGTGTGATACCATTTTAAAATCTACATTAGTGTCGTATATTTTTCTGATAGTGGGTTGATTTTCTGTATAGTACATTCTTTTCCCGCTGGCGTCACTTAAACACCAACAAACATTTTTGAGAAACAAGAAAGTTTACAAAACCAAAGTTTTTATTTGACAGAAGATAATGCGGCTTATAAAAATGATTTTATTGGAAAGGTACACTCTTCTAGATCGTACTCAAAAAGAAACTTAAACAAAAGAACTCTTGGTTTCTTTTAAATTAATTTTTTGGTGGGAGCGGATGCGATTCCACTTAAAAACACTAAAAGTGGAATAACTTTGCACCATTAACAATTCGAGAAAACTATATTTGGCTGTTTTCGTTAGAAGAGTTGTTGTTTTATGAGCTCCTCTATCACCCTTATTCGTTTGATCTGCCAATTTTAGGACATCCTGTATATAGATCAACCGTTTGAATACGACATTTTCGTGATACTTACATTTTTCGTTAATTACTTTTCATTATAAAGTTTACAAAGGCTTAATAAAATATTACTCATTGAACCGAAATTTAAAAAAATTAGTTTGATCTACGAAAATTTCGAATTTATATAGTGAAAATTCAAAAGTTAGGAACGAATTAATTAAGCCGAGATACAGTTTTTGTGGGCTTTTGTGAATTGGAACCGTTTAACAATTGTGAACTCGCTGTTTTACAAAACATACGATATGATGATAAACATAAAATTTTTGTTGTTGTTGTTCTCATTATCTATAATTTTCAATTTATCAAAAAATTTAACAATAATTTCAGTACAAATTATGGTTGTCTTATGTAGGAGTTAAATTATATATGTGTGTGTGAACTGACAAAACTGACCACAAAATATACTCGTACGAGCGCACATAATATACATTCTGATTATGTTAAACACAAATCGTTTGCAACAAAATTTCAAAGAGCAACAATTCAGCATAAAAATATTTATGTTATATGTTAGATAAATTATAGTTAATTATATTAAATATTGTATTTTGCACATTACAATGTTTTGCGTTATTTGTTTTATATACGCGAGGTACAGATAGTCGATTAAAATGCGAGATAATTATAAATTGAGATTATTAAAAGGAAACACCTAAGAAAACAACACTTTGGATTTTTTTTCGATTTTATTTTAACAAGGGGAGGTCCAAAACAAAATAATAACAAGGTAGAATAAGAAAAAAAATAAAATAAATTTATCATTATAATCTAAGAAATGAAATAAACATTTTTTAAATTTGAATAATAATTTATATATTTTAATTTGGAATTTTTGAATTGCGCGGTCTTATGTAAAATATATTATACGAGGAAGTATATCGTCTTGTCGTATAATAAAAGTTCATTGCGACAGTTTTTTTTACTTTATTAATTTCCTACTGTTTCTATATAGACGAGGTTTTGATTATATTATGTGTCTCAAGAAAATTATTGTAAGGTACTCAGTATTTTTGTATTAATGATAGGAAATCTCGGTACTCGTATGTAACAGTTACATTGACAGCGTGATGCTGCTGATTGTTTATACTACCAATTAGCTTCTTTTGAGCTGGACGAATCAAACTAAACTTAATGTAAATGGCTATAATACTGACTTAGGCGGCATTACTGACATAAATTGTGAATTTGCTCAATTTTAAGAATATTACCCAAAATACTAAGAATATCTTTCTTGAAATCACTAATAAGAACATTCTAATTGCATCTCCCGCTTTGCATTGTTTCACTTTGCGTTTTTTCCGATATGCAACACCTTTCCTAACCATACTCAAAATTTCGAACTGCGTCGCAAAATTTCCTTTTGCGCCATTTTCCGTTTACAAAAATATCGAATAAGTAGGGAAACCACCGATTACTCTTTGCATGATTTAAAACTTTTTTTGCGTTGCTGTTATTTATAAAATTTTAGTTTAAAAGTAGAACTCTTATGGGAAAGCAGCATTTCGATGTACTTTTATGTATTTAATTTACATATTCTGGACTAAAAAGTTTATGGAGTTTATGAAAAAACATTGTGTGTTAGGTAAATTAATTTTATTACATACATTTAACATATTTAAAGTGTTTAATAGTTGTACATAAATTTTTTTGTAGCGAAAATTAGCAAAATGCCAAAAATAATAAAAAGTGCAAAGAAAACAATTTCGTTTTATTAGAAATTATTAGAAGGTGTGACGATGGTGAGAAGCCTGTAAATATAGCGAAAGCACTTGGATTACCCGCAACGACAATAAGATCCATAAAAACTAGGGATGCAGATAAAATAAAAAAAGTGGCCAGAACATTTCATCAAATTGCACTTTCCAAATTAGTCGTTGTAGAAGCAACTTAATGCTCAAAATGGAATCTCTGGTATACATTTGGATCCAAGACCAAAATCGAAAGAAAATGCCGTTAAATAAAGCGTGTATCCAGGCAAAGGCAAAAACTGTATATGACACTCTAAAACAAAAGCCAGAATACAGCGAATACCAACAGGAAAAATTCCAAGCAAGCCAAGGTTGGTTCGAACGCTATAAAAATCGGATGAAGCTACACAACATCGGGGTTAGATGATGTTCGCCGGTGAATTATTCGTGAATTGTTATAACAACAACACTTATGCTATCAAATTATGACATTGAATATATCAATTTTTCCATATACATATATGTACATCCGTTAAATACTGATGACACGGAATATGTATATCGTTTTTCATATTGACTAGGGCATTTACATTTATTTTGCATAATCAATAGTTTTCTAAATGATCTTTTTTGTATATAAATCAAATAAATTATGGAATAAATATTAGTTCTTACACAACAGTCAACGTGTTTCTGTCCAGCCCTGACCAACAGCAAGCGAGAAACGTTTTAAGTATAATTGTCAACTATCAAATTTGTAATTTGACCAATATACGGTGAAACGTGAATAAATTAAAGGACCTCGTAAAATCAGAAGCGTATAGCCCCAAACAGATTTTCAATGTAGACGAAACACGGCTTTTTTGGAAACGTCTACCGAAGCGCACTTTTATTTCAAGGGAAGAAAAATCGGCTCCCGGATTTAAGCCGCACAAGGATAGAATTACTGGTCTTCTAGGCGGCAACGCGGAAGGGGATTTTAAGTTCAAACCCTTTACTATTTATGCAAGCGAGACTCCTAGATGCTTTAAAAACGTAGACAAGAAAAATCTTCCTGTTCACTGGCGCTCGAATAGAAAAGCATGGATGACTGCGGCTACTTTTCGTGATTGGGCTTCTAAATGTGCAATTCCGGAAATAAAACGATATTGTCACAATGAAAATATAAGCTTCAAGGCACTAATTTTACTCGATAATGCGCCAAGTCATCCCATAGATTTAGATGATATCGATGAAAATGTTCGGTTTGTATTTATGCCTCCTAACACGACATCAATAATACAACCCATGGACCAAGGCGTTATTTCAAACTTGTTACAGGCTGGCTACTGCCAACCTGCAGATTTTCACTAAGCGCATGCAGAGGCCTCCACGGTGATATTTTGCCGGCTACGTTCTCAGGGAGAAGTGCGAAGGGTCGTGGGGTTTGAGGCATGCATGGCTCCTGGCTTACACCGTGATGATTACAGAAAGTCGGGGGGGGGGGGGACGCAAATAATAATAATAGACCCGAAGTTCCGCCGAAACTCGTCGGCCGGAACTTGAGGAACGAACACAACAAAATTATAAACCGAGAGCGGTGCCTTGGTGCGCGAGTTATGTTTCCGAAACTGCAGTTGTGGAAAATAAAAATAATTGTTTCGGAAATTTAAACTTATAATTTATTTAATTTTTAGACGTTATGTCTATTCGATGGTTACAATAAATCTGATTTTATATATTTATTCTTTTGATGTTCTTATAATTTACAAATACCAAAAATGCTTATTAAGAAAATATATTTATTAAGATTGAAGAAGATATTTAATATCCAGCAAATAATGTTTTCATAAACTAAAGAAATGTAATTAATACAAATACTTATTTATCGCTACAATACTTTGTATTTAGTTGATACATTTTATATAAGAAAAGAAAATGTTATGTCTACAGAAATATTATTATTCATCATCTTTGTGGTGATGATAATGATGATGTTGATGGCTTCGTGGAGGTCGAGGGACGTAACTCCTCCCCCCTAAGAGTTGACCACAATCGTTTGGGTTTGTGGGAAACCAATGATTCATCTGGTTCTGTTGAAACACTTACGTGAAGTTCTATATCTTCGGTAATTTTTTGTTTCTTACAGTTGAATTTTCTTGAATAGTAGAATATTATAATACCGATTGTTGATGATATAAGTATTGTATAGATAGCGAAGCTATGATGTTCTTGAGCAGATGTTTTCCTGTGTAATAAATTTATTTTATCTATATTTTGTAATAATTTTTTATGTAAAACCGGCAGTTCTATTGGCTGGACGATGTTACTGATATTGATGTCATTAAAGGGTTGAACAACTACAAACTCCTCTTCGTACCACTTGTTAATTGATGTGAAATTAGTTCCATTTATTGCGATAGAACAGTTCTGATATTCTATGAGCTTTATGCCTTTTAATGATTTTTGCTTTTGGCCGCAGTTTGTTTTGAAGGTGACTTCCTGTTGAGTTTGTAGGTAAATGTATCCAGGTAATATTTCTTTAATTTCATCTTGGAGTGGTTTTTGAATTAGTGAACAGTGTGCCGGAATGTTGTTTATAATTTTTGGTATGCAATTTTTAATATCTTTTAAATCCTTTGCTTGACAATATTTGACGTTCTCAATCTCATTGCATACGTCGGTCAAAAAATAATTTTTATGTTCGTTTAGGATAAGGGAATTATATGGAATTTGGATTGTATAGGTACCATTTATAGTTAAAGGAAATAAGAGAAAATGGTTATAGTTTTCCGGGTGTATTATGGGTATTTGGATAGAATAAATAATTTGGGATCCATTAAAATAGGCTTGGGGGTATATAATCTCAAAAATATTTTGTTCGTATATGAATTTAATATTTTGTTTACCTAATTCTGTTTTGATAATATCTACCTCTTCGTTATTCAATATATGGCGGGAAATAATTTTTTGTTTAGATAACGAGATTGACTCCTCTATGTTAAGGATATGTTCTTTCATTATTTCTATATTATAAACTATATTTTGTAAACTCCGGTCTAGTTGAAGAATTACTTCAAGAGTGTGTGTTAAGTTTTCCGAGTTTCGTATATTTAGCTCTACTTGTTTAGTTTGATCATTAACGAACTTTTGAATTTCAGCAAATCGTTCAATCATACCTTTGTTTAAAATAATTTGTTTCTCGTTTTGAGTTCTTAATATTTCTTCGTTATTGTTGATTTGTGCTAGTGATTTGCCTATTTCCTCATAGTCTTCTTGGTCTAGGTTTCCTGTAATAGCCTTGATTACACTTCCTAGACCATTGATTAATCCGCGTTTGGTTCTATACTTGGGTTTTAAGTGGTTAAAGTTATCCAATAGGATTTGAAATTTATTGTAGAGTATTTTCATTCTATCCTTAAAGAGGTCAGATGCTAATCCATGTTTTTCTTTTATACTATTCTTAAGTGATATGATGCTATTGCCTATGTTGTTTATGTGATATTCATAATTTTCTAAATTAATTACGTGGAGGAGTCTAGAATACGCAATAATTACTTTTGCTTGGTTTGTTTGAATTGGTAGAACTCCATTGTTGTTACTGTAGTCGGAGATTGTCATTCCTCTTATGAGCGTCATTCCTGTTGCTACCCTGTAATAAACGTTTAATTTTATTTTTATGTATTTTTCGTTTATCTGTTACGAGAGTGATTTTATTGTTCTTTACAACTTTGTGCTTTTGAAACCTGGGGGCTAATTTATTTCTTCTGTTATCTTTTTCGTAAACAGTCTCACCTTCTTGATAGTCGGGTGGCTCAATTCTATTTTGGTTTAGTTTCCCTATTGTTTTTTCCTTTATTCTAGAGTTTCTCTGATATATTAAATTGATAAGTTTTTGATAATTTTTACGTTGATTCTCAATGTAGTCTTGTTTACTAATAAAATTAAATTTAATCCTGAAAGGGTCTGGGTTATCAATGTGCCCATTAATTAATTCATATGGAGTCAGTTTCGTAACGGAATGGATCGCATTATTATACGTCATGACAGATTCACTCATTATTTCCGTGGGACTTTTACTATTGTCTTTCGCGTAAATTACGCGATAAATTTCAGTCAGAGTGGAATGGAATCTCTCCACTGGGGAGTTCCCGGTGGAACTCTTGGGAGAAGTGATATGCAAAATTATGTTGTGTAGGGAGCAAAAATCTTTAAATATTTTTGCAGTGAACTCAGTTCCGTTATCTGTTACCAGTTTGGATGGTAACCCATGATGGGAAAAGAATATTTTAAGTTGCTTTATTGATTCTGTACTACCTTGCGTAATTAAGTGATATGCTTGCCCGTATTTTGAAAATTTATCCAGAATGGTTAGGAAATTTCTGTTATTTACCGAATAAATGTCTACGTGTAATATTTCGAAAGGTTTTTTGGGATTCTCGGTTAATTCCATTTTAATTGGTTTTTGATTTCTATTGTACTTTAGTAACTGACAGGTTTCGCATTTGTTAATAATAGAGTTTATTATGTTTTTCATTTTAGGGAAATATATGGTTCGTTTGAGATGTTCGTACGTTTCTGTGATACCTCTATGGTTAGTTAGGTTATGGTAATTTAAAATTGTAACTTTCTGTTCAGTATCGTTTTCTAAGTCTTTAACTAATTTTTTGCTCCTCACTATTTTTAATTCATCTTCGATGAATTTTCATTTGAGAATTCTGTTAATATTTTTAAAAACGTCGTCGTTACACATTAATCCAATCAGAATTTTGGGTTTAACATACTCTTTATAAATTTGGTTTATTATGTCGTCGTTAAAATTATTGTGTTTGAACCAATATCGTTTTTTTTTGAAGTGAAGGATTTTAAATTGGAAGTTTAATTTATTTGCTTTTGGGTCTATTTCGAGAATAATCTGACAATTAAACTCATTTATACATGATTCAGTTATAGGAATAATATTCTTATTTCTATTGTTAATTCGACTCTGGATATCATCTTGTGAAGATACTGATGAGGATATATTCGAAACGGAGCTTGTATAGTTTTCCGCTTCGGGAACTATTCTTGATAATGCGTCAGCATTTGTGTTTTTTGCTCCTTTTTTATAGCTAATTTCATAGTCATATTCCTCTAATTTGAGCCGCCATCTTACTAGTTTGGAATTAGGTTCTTTCAAACTAAATAGCCAAGTAAGTGGTTTGTGGTCTGTTATGATCTTGAATTTCCGTCCAAAGAGATATGGCTGGAAATATTTACAGGCCCACACAATTGCGAGTAATTCCTTCTCAATTGTGGAATAGTTCTGCTCAGTGACCGTTAAGGTCCTCGACGCATAGCATATTGGTTTATCGGACCCGATGGATCCTTGCGATAAAACGGCTCCCAATGCTACATTAGATGCGTCAGTAGTTAAAATGAATTCCTTCGTGAAATCTGGGTATTGAAGGATGGGATCGCAGATTAGCAATTTTTTACAAATTTCGAAACATTGAATGTATTGTTCATCAAGAACAATTTTCCTGTCTTTTCTGAGACATGCGGTCATTGGTTTGGTAATATTGGCGAAGTCTTTAATGAATTTTCGATAATATCCCAAAAGTCCGAGAAACGATTTAATTTGTTTTTCTGTTTTGGGAATCGGAAAATCATTTATTGCCTTAATTTTTTCAGGGTTAGGTTTTACACCATCAGTTGTTATGATGTGTCCTAGAAAGGCAATTTCCTTATGGAGAAATTCGCTTTTATCTAACTGGATCTTTAAGTTAGCTTGTTGCAGCCTTTCAAAAACCTTTCCTAGACTTTGCATATGTTCTTGAAGGGATGTGGAAAAAACGATTATGTCATCCATGTAACATAAACAGATTTTTCCCTGTAATTCTTTGAGAACATTGTCCATCACCCGCTGAAAGGTTGATGGAGCGTTCTTCAATCCAAAAGGCATTCGAACATATTCGTAATGCCCATAATCGACAGTGAATGCCGTTTTTGGAATGTCTCTTGGTTCTACCTCAATTTGGTGAAATCCTGAGGCAAGGTCTAATGTAGTGAAGTACATACACTTGCCTAACTTATCAAGAATTTCCGTTATATTGGGTAGGGGGTACCGATCATCAATAGTATGTTCGTTTAACTTGCGGTAATCTACCACAAGTCTCCATTTTACTTTCCCACTAGCATCAGCTTTTTTGGGAACAATCCAAATGGGTGAGGACCAAGGTGAGTAGCTTGGTCTGATGATGCCTTCTTCCAACATTTTAGAAATTTGACTATTTACTTCTTGTTTATGAATCTCAGGGTACCTATAGCTTTTAACAAATGATGGTTTTTCGTTCGATAGGTTAATTTCATGTTTTACCTGATTCGTGAAAGTTAGTCGTTCATTCTCTTGTTGGAATAGGTTTTTGAAGGAATTACATAACTTTAATATTACTTTCTTCTCTTCAGGGTTCAGATGCGAAATTCGAATTAATTCTGAGATAGGTATTTCGTCTTTTTCACTGGAGTGTATTAAAGAATGGTTTATTTCAATATTAAAATGAGTTTGTACTTCTTCTGATTTTAATGGTTTGTCTATCACGAACCGTTTTGTTTCGTTAGAAAAGTTTATAATTTCCATGAGTGAGTAGCCATTACAGGCGTTGTATAACCCTTCTGGAATAATGAGATTTTCTTGAATTTTAACTGGTTTGATATATATTTCACCTTGGGTTTTATCAACTGGGATGTTAAATATTTGTTTGCTTCGGGGTTCTATTGTAAATACTGTTGAAGTAACGTTTGAAAATTTTAGAGGGATTGCGACGTTTGGCAACTCCAGTATAGATTTCTGAAAATCTAATTTTGCTTTGAATTTTTGTAGGGTTTCTAACCCAATTAACCCGTCAAAATATTCGTGAAACTTAAAAAGAAGGAACTCTATTGGTTCCTTTGTTTTAAATTCACTGAGGCCCTTAAAAATTACAGATTTATTTATTTCATGCTCTTTAAACAACGTTTTAACTTTTACTGGCTGAATAGTTTTGGTCCGTGTAGGATGTATATGTATTGGGTTAACAAAGTTCCTATTGGCGCCAGTATCAATTAGGAATCTTAAGATTTTAGTGGGGTTAAATTTTATAAATATATAAGGTAATGCTGAGCTTTGGGATTTATTCAGTTGGATATAACCGATGGATCCAAGGCAGTTTGCCGAAAATCCGTTGACCCATTAGTTTCATCGATTTCTGGTTCCTCCTGGGAATAGTCTATTTCTAACTCTTCCTGAGTATATATTTCGTTCGGGTTGCTGTCAAGATTGGGGTGGTAATTTTCATGAAAAATTTCGGGATAAGTTTCTGAACTTGATGGGTTCTCTATGTTGAATAACTCTTGGCTTTGGAACCGTGGACTTCCATAAGGCTGAAAGAAATTTCTTGTTTGTTGTGAATTTTGATTATACTGTTGTTGTTGAGCAAATCGAGTGGGTTGGTTATCTTTACTATTGATTGAAGTAGTGTCCATTGGCTCGAATCGCCGGGGTGGATTTAACTTAGGAGGTAATAAAGCGGGAATTGTATTACTGATATTTGGGTTCCTTTGTTGATAAGTTTGATTAAATGGTCTATGATTATAATAAGTGTTGATTGGTTTTCCAAATTGAGGAGTTTGTAACCTATGTTGGAATACCGGTTGAGTATTGTATTGTGGGTTATATTGTCTATGTGGCATCGTATTTTGATATTGTTGTTGAAAATGTCTAGTAGGTAATATTTTTTTGTGAGGTATTGGAGGATTAACATAATTGGTTTTCTTGGCATATTGTATGTTTTGTTCTTTGATACAATATGTAAATGCTTCTGTTATGTCATCTGGTTGCATGGCTCTGACCATGCTTCCTAACGGTTCTTTTAACCCGGCAAGAAATGTTGCTAAGCACATTTCTTTGAATAGCTCCGTTTTAGTTCTAACGACCACAGAGTTGGATTCGTTTATTTTACAATGATTGACCATTGTTGATTGAAGATCTATTATTTTAGAATAGTATTCTTCTAGAGTACTATTATTTTGTTGGATTGTGTGTAGGTCCCTAATTAAATTTATCTCGCTGCGCTTGTCAGCGTAATGAGTAATAAGATTTTCACGTATGGAATCCCAATTTAAGGGGGTTCCGTACATGTTCAGTACTTCATTGGCCTCGCCAATTATCTTATTTCTAATAGCTCTGAGTAATATACGAGTACATGGTACTCCACTGATTTCATCACACACTTCAAGGATATCGTTAACATTTTCTATGAACTCAAATAAAGTGTGACGGTTTCCATCATATTTGGGTAAATCTTTTACCGCATCAGGAATTTTAAGGTGATTATATAAGATATTAATATTATTTAAGCCCTGTGGCTTCTCGTTTTCGTCTCCGTTTACAGACATTTCTATTTTTATTTTTTCAAAATTATTTATTAATTTATCTATTTTTATATTTTTTTTTCACGAGATAGTTATTATCTTCTAATTTATCGTTAATATTTTCGTAAACCGCGAATTTATCAACTTTACTAAACCTAATACTCGTATTCCGCGAGTAGTAATATTTTTGAGATTATTGTCACCACCTTTTTTCTTTTTTGAAAGGAATTTTTTTTAAACATAAAACTTAAATTTTGACTTACCAGAGCAATATAGATTGATAAATCATTTCTATGTTTGTCTTCACGTAGGTTTTCAAGAATATAAAACTGAACACTAATATATTTGTTCCTCAATAAATTGACACTTTCACTATATACCAATATTCTCTTGGTACGGAACTTATATTCCACGAATAGTATACGTTAATTGATTCACAAAACAAAAAGAGTTCTTTTAGTTCGCAATATTTTTCACTTTAATTATTAATTGTTAAACCGTGTCAAATACTTTGACTTTTTGCGAACTTAAGTTTATTTTATTCTTGATAATGGATTATAAAAATAATCCCACTACACACTGCGCCAGTTATGTTTCCGAAACTGCAGTTGTGGAAAATAAAAATAATTGTTTCGGAAATTTAAACTTATAATTTATTTAATTTTTAGACGTTATGTCTATTCGATGGTTACAATAAATCTGATTTTATATATTTATTCTTTTGGTGTTCTTATAATTTACAAATACCAAAAATGCTTATTAAGAAAATATATTTATTAAGATTGAAGAAGATATTTAATATCCAGCAAATAATGTTTTCATAAACTAAAGAAATGTAATTAATACAAATACTTATTTATCGCTACAATACTTTGTATTTAGTTGATACATTTCATATAAGAAAAGAAAATGTTATGTCTACAGAAATATTATTATTCATCATCTTTGTGGTGATGATAATGATGATGTTGATGGCTTCGTGGAGGTCGAGGGACGTAACTCGCGCATCCATTCGAATTCAAATGGGGACAAGCCCTGGTTACGAAATTGGATGCGGGCATCAAGGGACCGCAATCAACACGCCGACACAGAGGGAGTCTCCGCTCCCATCATACTCAACCGAAAAATTTAAGAATTCATTTTATTTGTATTTTTTTTTAAAGGAAAACAAAAAAAAGAAAACAACTTCCCCCTCCACCCGCACCACGACAAGAGAGAACGAGAGAGAGAACAATATGTACCGAGCGCGCTACACGCAACCGCTGTGCGGTACTCGATTACAAAATATAAAATTTCTAAATTTAATAAAAAAAAATTAAGAAAAATAATCAAAAAAAATAAAAATAAAAAAATTAAAAAAATTGTACCTTAATTACAAATAAATATTACTGGTGCGACCTTGGGTGGTCGTCATGCCACAGGTGATCTTGCCACACCCGGACCGTTGCGGGGCCTTTCCCCGATACCAAAAAGTCGGGCAACCGGTTGGTTGGCTACCCGTACAGTTGCGACCTTGTGCGGTCGGGCGTTGCTTCAAAAAAAAAATGTTGGCCTCGATCGGCCGCCAAAACAAAATACTAGGCGTTGTCCGCCTTAACCGTAAATAATAAGAGTGGCCTCAGCTGGCCACCCGTTAACCGTCCAACGATGCGGCACTTCCGCCGGTATATATAATAGAAAATCAGCGAGCACCCGTTTCTCAGCTGCCCGTATATAACTTGGCAGAATGGCCTCGATAATTAGAGCTAACCAAAAATTTTCTTTATTTCAAGGATACTACTGAATTTTACAGGTTTTCTTGTATTTTGATAGAACAACCAGCAATATTTTCCACAACTAAACTGTGCACATACTTTTGATTATTTAATTTAGATTGCGAACCATAATTTGCCACCCCACTCACTTTCGACACCAAAACTTCTTTTTATTAACAATTTGTATTTATTTATTAATTAAATAATTATATTTAAGCAACCACATAAATAAATCAAATACAATTTTCACTATAACTAGTCTTAAATTATCAAATTAGTTTTAATTTATAGGTGGATTTACAACGCAAAAACTTGATTGCATAAAAAAAATCGAAACTCGAGCACAAAATTATTACTCGATTTTTGTTCACATTCCAAAACAAAAAAAAAATTATTTTCCATCCAAACTCAAAGAAGGAAAAAAAACTCTATCTTTATAAAATTTCAAACCAGCCTTTATCACCACCAAAACTCGAATCATGACACAAGAAAAAAAATTCTTGCGCCACACAGCTCGCAAAACGTTCTAGAAGAAAATAATCTTTCTTCTCTGTTTCTCCTTTATATCAATTTGCATTGATATAAAAGAGAAGCATATAAGAAAAACGTTTTTTTCTAAAACGTTTTACTTTGCACACACTCGATGCGCATTGCTCTCTCTCTCCCATTCCAGTATGATTACCAACCAAACAGCAAGAAACACACAAGAATCCATCCACCACGAACCACGTTTAGACAGCAAAAACCCGGACGCAAGAAACCGTGGAGAATAGAAACACACAAATTTACAAAAATGTCTTGTTAAGACAACACAGTCGTAACAAACTTTAAGGCATATTATTTGAGAAGGTCGTTTAAACAACTGCGGTAGAGACCGACAATAATATCAGTATTAAGGATTTCTGGAAGAACTACAACATTCTTACAGCAGTTTCGAATATAGCTGCATCGTGGGCTGAAGTTTCTAAGAAAGCAATGAATGGATGTTGGAAAAGTGTTTGGCCGGAGTGCGTTGAAGGTGCTAGCGAGAACGAATATCAATCAATGGATAGAATCAGTGTGGAGGTAGCTGAAATGGCAGCTGTGATTGGATTGGATGGCATGGAGACTTGCGATATCGTTGACTTGATAAATATCAACGGTGAAGAGGAGTTAGATAACGACGAGCTTTTCGAATTGGATAATAATCAAAGTCTATCAGTTGAAGACGAAGAGCCAAAACGCACAAATGCACAATTTGAGAGAAGGGAGAGGTCTTTCTACAAATGATGATGGATGTTAGAAATAATTTGGGTGATAGGAATGAATTTTTGTTACCGGATAATGAAAGTGAACTTATGAATGGTATGTGTAAGGAGTTTGAATGGGAAGAGTTTCGTGGGGTGCTAGAAATCTCCAAATCTACTACCCCCGGAACTAACAGAGTTAGTTATAAAATGATTGGTAGATTGGAGTTCGAAGCCAAGATGGATTTGCTTCGAATTCTCAATCTAGTATGGATGAGTATTCAAATACCGGGAAAATGGAAGGATAGCAGGGTGGTACCCATTCCAAAAAGAGACCGGGACCAAAATATAGCAACAAATGCAGGGGAATATGTATGTTGAATGTATTTGTCAAAATAGTGAATGGCATGATGAAAGGTCGTTTGGATAAATTGGTGAATGAGGGTAATTTGTTGCCGGAAACCACCTTTGGGTTCCGCCGAAACCACTCAGCTAATGAATGTGTAGAAAAGTTTGTATGGGAAGTAAGAAAGGAAAAGAAGTATGTTGTGGCGGTATTTTTGGATATAGAAAGGTCATATGATTACGTGGTTCCGGGGAAGCTCTTTCAGGTCCTTATGGACCTTGGGTTTCCTTGGAACATTTGCAAATGGGTGTATGAATTCATGAATGACACAAAGTTAGTGTTGTGTGGTAGAGGGTATAAGTTGGAGGGATTGGTGAATATAGGCCTCCCCCAAGGCAGTAAAATCTCACCGACTCTCTTCAACCTATACACGAGCTCGGTGCATAGGTTTAACTCCCCGGACAAAGTCATTTTGCTTTTTGCTGATGATTTTTTCCTGATGGGCAAGGGGAGGACCATCGAGGAGGCCTTGAGTCAGACTCAAGAATGTGTGAATCAGGTAACAGAATGTTTGACTGAATTGAATTTGGGTGTAAATTCGAGAAAATGTTGTAGTATGACTTTTCGAACAAATCGTATGGTAGATGTGTAAGTGTATAATGAGAGAATTGAGTGTGTAAATTTGACTAGGTATTTGGGAATCTGGAATGATAAGCGATTGAATTTTAGAGTGCACATGGATAAATTAGCCGATAATTGCAAGAGCAGATTGAATGTGATTAAAAGGGTGAACAAACCGAAATGGGGAGCTCACCCTTGTGTGACTGATATGTTACGAAAGGCGCTAGTGTCATCCAAAATTGCGTATGGAATTAGTATTTATGGTGATGGGTCCAAAGTCGGATTTAAGAAGTTGATGACTGTGGAGAATGCTTGTGCCAGAGTGGTATTGGGGGCGATTAATTCAACCCCAATACACACTCTGTGGTCTGAACTGGGTGATTCACCTCTCAACTACAAGAGGGAGTGGATCACCGTGCGCGAGACTGTGCGGATGTTGACTTAGGACAATAAATTGGTGAATGAAATGAGAGAGAGGTTGCAAAGAGGGACCAAAGAACACAAAGGTCACGGGTGATGTTGGAGAGTATGAATGTATTCTCCAAGATTCGGCCCGTAAATCCGAAAGTCCCTCCGAGCAATCTAATTGTGCGTTTGAATTTTGGTGATACAACAAAAGTGATGATGAATGAGTTATCGGTTAAGAGTGAGTTTTTAAAAATGTGAACAAATTATTTTGCACATGTGGAAGTTTATACAGATGCTAGTGTGAGTGGTGATCGAGTAGGTGTAGGAATTTCTATTCCTTCAATGAGGAAAGGGAAAATGGTAAGAGTGAATGACAGTATCTGTATAATGAATGCGGAGTTGATTGGAATTATGGAAGGTATCAAGTTGGCAATGACACAATGGAGAAGGAGAATAGTGTTATTTTCCGACTCCCGGAGTAGGTTAGAATTAATTAGTAAGGGTGGGGGAACTCATGGTAATGTGTATGTGGAAATTTTGTATGAGTACCTTCAATCTTGTAGGAGTAAGGTCATTCTTCAATGGATACCGTCACACCTACAAATTGAAGGTATTGAAAGAGCCGATATACTTGCGAAACGGGGTTGTTTGGTTGAGGATGTAAATTAATATGAATTTATGGATGCAAGAGATGTACTTCGCATGTTTCAGGTGAATCTGTGGAGAAAATGGGAGAGATAGTTTGTTGAAAAATGTCAGGTGAAAGGCAAGAAGTACTTTGAGTTGGTTAGTTCTCCTTTGAGCCAACCTTTCTTTAAGGTGCTCAAAGGAGATGCTAGAATGATACGAACGATGGAGCGCGTTAGATTGAATCATGGTAATTGGAAAGAATGTTTGAAGAAACGCAATTTGATTGAGAATGAATTATGTGAAAGTTGTTTGGTTGTGGAGGACATCGAACATTTGATTCTGAAATGTTCTGCATTCAATCAGAACAGATAAATGTTCGATGTTCTCTTGAGAGCAAGGAACTTGACTGAGATATTACGAATGGGAATGAACGTATATAAGAATGTGTATAATTTTATAAGAATGAATCAAATAGAAGTATGAAGGGGATCGATGTGTGAAAGGTGAATAAAAGAATAAATAAAAATTAATATAAAATTTGAAAAATTGTAAATTTGGACAAAATTGTAAAAATTGGACCAAATGGCATCAAATTTTGGGGCTAGTGTCAAAATAAAGATTGTATTTGAATACCACCGAATAGTAATACATTATCAACTTTATGCAAAAATAATTGGTTTTATTTACAGAGTTGTTATTATTGAGTTTTGTTAAAGTGTACACTATTATTTTAAAGTGTAGCGTATTATACATATTGTCTGTTATAAGGTTTTTTGTCAGATAATTTGACATATATTCCACTATAGTGTAGTAAAGATCTTAAGTGACTGCCCTGTGATACACCTGATGTCACACAAAATACTTGGGAAAATGGAACCAGAAGATTTTAACGATCATTGTAAGATTCGTATCTATAGACCTTCCTGGATAAAAATCGTACTGTGCCGAATAATGTGGAAACTTAATACTTTATGAACGATTAATTCAAAAAGTTTTGGTATGACGGAAAGAATGGCTATCCCTCGATAATTACCTAATTTAAGTGTGTTCATCATATTATCTGTGTACGATGAGAGTTTCTTCCAGGTTGAATTTTCCGTAACAACTTTTTACTTCACTTGTAGCGATCCTGCCGCAACATGTATTTTAGATACTTCGAGCCTCTTTGATTTCGATGAGAAAATATAATAATCCAATAATGTTAAAATGCCACACTTCAAAATATTTTATGTTCATACAAGATAGATGATCAAGAATTACTATTATAGACATAAACATAACATATTCTCGTATTATAATTTTTTTTTAATTGTGTAACCATTAATCTTAAATATTTGTTTCTTTTCTACTTGTAGTATTTAAACGGCATGATATTGCAATGCATCAAGCGCCAACACCAAATATAGGATTTTCAAAAGTAAGTAAACTTTTAATACACATAACAGCATAATATGTAATATTATGTATATTATAATATTTATTTGTTATATGCAACAAAAAAAAATTCTATTAAGTAACCGAACATTAATGTTTCCTAATAACATGCAATTTAATCTAGCCAATTTAAATTTATTTTGTGAAATTGAATAATAAAATCAGTGCCGTTCCGCATCTATAATCGTAAGGATGCATTTCTGTAAAGATAATATCTAGACATTTATTATTCTGTAATTATATGTGTATGTGAAATCAAAATTTACTTAAATTATTACTTAAGTATATATTGCCTATTTTTAATATTTATTTACCTTGCAATGATATTATTTATTTTGAAATTAATTTAAACACAACATACAATATAAATTAATGACGCCCGTGAATTTATTTCCTTTCACAAAAACTGAAGTCGTAAGCTTAATGTACAGGTATGTACCCGTACCTACCTGTACATTATATTTTGAAATCAACAAATATGAGAATTCACTTGTTGTTCAAAGTTAGAAAAAAAAAAAATAAAAAAATGCTAGGTACATGTTAAAAATATAAAATAAGCTTAATCTGATTTATTATGAAATTATTTTTTTTTGTTGTTGTTTAATGGAAATATGCAATTTTAAAATATTTTCTTATGTGGAAAAAATGTACGTGTGTTCATTTAATTAACACTTTGTATATATCCATATATACTTTATGATAGTTACTTTTATTTATAGATGCCCTGCTATACATAAATATGTATACAAATAATAATTTTAAGGTGCATTCTCTCCAGGAGTTTTGATTTTTTGCAATAAACCACCTTTCGCCTAAAAATTGTGTGCGGTCTTATTTAATTTATAACATCGTTTAACCTTAAACGAAGGGATTGTAATAAATTATAAATATGTAGGTGTGGGTGGGAAAATTTGCTTTAAGATACTCTTTTAATTCTCACAGCATAATTATTAATCATTATCGCGCGGGTAACCCAAAATGTTACAACGATATTATCTCTATAAACCTCTTAAATTAATAGGGGTTATTCTGGAATTACTAAATTACACGACCCTATTTTATGTTATAATTTTATGTAGTAAAATAAAGTATAATATTCTAAAAAAAATTTGACCTCGAAATGATTGCGATTCGCTATATCGCCGAAGTTAAAAAGTTTAGGTGGCCATATACTTTTTTGAGTTCTGTTAAGTCTCTCTGCCTTTCCATTAAGTTGATGCGTGTGAGGTGTTGTGTAATCTAGAACAATTCCTTATTGACTACTCCAATTTTTGTTAAGGTTACTAACGTGGGGACGACTGGTCACCTTTAATTTGACTGTTGTAGACTGTTGTATCTAAAAGTGTAGAATTGGTTGTTTTAACCCTCGTCCGGTGGTATTACAACGCCAAAAGGTGGCAGATGTACAATTGTACTTTCATATATTTTATTTGAAAATCGTCACTGTAAACATAATTTTTGTAAATAGATAATATTTGGAATTTCCAGATTATAGTACAGTAAATGAAGGAGTAAGTTATTAGTTGCAATTTTCATTTTCTGGTGATAAGTGGCATTTGGTACCTCATTAAAAATGAGACCGAGTTTTCAAGAAAATATTTTGTTGTAGGGGGAGAAAATGGCCCCAAAAGATCCGGAAAATCGGTCTTCCGCGAATATCTCCCAAAATATGGCAGTTAGAGATTTTTGTTCAGATAAGAATTGAATATCAGTTAATTTACTAAGAAAAATGTAGAAAATGTTTTGGATTGTGGAAACTAATTGTAGAGGGCGCCACTACAATCCATCCACTGGCAAAATCCTCGGAGCCATAAATGGGAAACGCCGTAAACCATGTAATTTTCAAGAATTTTTATGTTCCCGAGCATCTTGTTTTCTCGGAGATGAGGGCTCAAGTTATATGTATTAGGAAAGCAGACCATAATATTAGTTACAGCAGGATACACCCCACCAATTGGCGAAAAACTAGCGAAAATAAGTTTTGCCCAAATGATAAACTATTGTCCAATGAGGTTTTTTCTAACGAAAACTATAATCTCTAAAGAGTGAAGAATATTTACCCATAATACTCAATAACAATTTCTTGCAGATTCTCGGCAAATGTTTGCAAATGTTTTTGCAACCATCCGGTTCGAGGTTTTTGGAATAAATAGTGATAAAGTTTCTTTAAATTTCATTTATTATAGAAAAATATATAAAAATACATTTAAATTATGACATAAATCTGTTAACCACCAGCCCCCGTCACAAGACTCCAATAATAATTCTTGGTCATCAACGTCGCCCTCGCCAACAACTCTTTCTGGTTCTAGAGTTTCCTCTAGAACCTGCAGGACTCACATGAACCACAAATACATGAACATGGTAGCCCTGCTTTCTTGCATGCACATGTTCCCTTACATTTTTTCTTACATTGACAAAATATCATCTTTAAGAGTTCCGGAACCGCTGGTTCTTTAGTGGTTTGGACCGGCATGAGTATACTACCTACACGTTTCCATCCCCATTTTTCTGGTGACAGAAGGTTTCCGAGCCACTGCTGGACTTGCAGATATACCCGATAAATGTTGCCTTGCAGCTTCAGGTGTGGGTGGCAAGGTTGCTAGTTTGAGCGCGGTTTGGTTTCTGTTTCTGTCTCTGGTGAATCGCTTGAAGATCTCGTATCTAATTTTTGTCAGGGTTCGTGAAATACGGTTTCGTGGGGGAAGATTATGGTTTTTAAAATTTTCATTGACCGCTTCCAGTCCCGTGTCTCTGTTCTTCGTAAACTTTCCCTCTAATTTGGCGACTATTGACGTTTTTCCTTTCCCGAAAAAGGCGGAAGTTGTATTGCTTCCCGAAATCGCATGGAGAAATAAAATATTGTCTCTAATGAAGGGTCGCGCATCCAAGCTCTTGGAGGAAAACATTTGCGGGGTTTTTTTTCCCTTTCCAGGCTTCAAGAAATAAATTGTTTGATCTTTTGGGATCAGGGCTGTTATCAGTACAAGGATGTCAATATCCTCTGCCACTACTACAACTGGCGGCCCGTTGGCAGCATATTTGTGCCGTTCTCTCCCAGAACACCTTTCAAATACTGAATGAACCGAAATTTATTGTTATTATTGGTTAAAAACGTTTCCTTTGGAAATGGTAGAACCATGTTAGGCTCGAACCTTATATACTATCGCGATTGCATCTCTTAAATCTTTTACATATCCGCCGAAAATTTCAACAAATAATACCTTTCCCGTGCAGGGTACCCGATGTATCAACATTCCTCCGTCGACTACGTGCACACATTTAGTCTTGTCAATATTCGCGATTTCTGCCGAGAATATTTTTATTAGAGCCGATTCAGCGGTTTTCCGTAACATGCCATTGTCAAATATGCTCATTGGAAATGGAGCTAGTTTATAATCGAAATGGGTTTCTTAGTTCTGGGGGAACTCTTCTTGGGTCAGGCAAATTCTCTGGAAAATTAACAAGGGATCTACTGTTTTAACTTCATCCTGAACTTTTATCGAAAACGTTTTATTTATAAGAGATACTACGCGATACTTGCGTGTTAATGAAATAGCATGAAACCTCTGGCCTTGCACTTGATTAAGGATACTATTTGTTCCAATCGCAAAAGCTTCGTGACAATTAACTTCTTTCCCAGCAACGAGCCCGATGGACAAGGAAATAAGTTCTTCTGTATGTGGGAACGGGTTGCGTATTTCAATCAACCCCTTTAACTTAGCCAAGTCTTCGTAAAAATCTTCTTCACTAAACAAAAGAAATCAAGGTTAACTAGAATAATCTTCTATTTTGCTATTCAGTGTAGCAGTAGGATTCTAATCTTCTACTTTTATTATCGAAAGCTCGAAATCGAATTTTTTTCTTCTATTTGCTCTTGCTGCTATGTCAAAAATGTATTATTTCCCAGAACTATAGCATTACATTTAGACCTCGGGTTTTTCCCCACGTATCAATGAGATGACTTTATATACATTAATGGAAAGGTAAGAATTCCACCTTTACACTAGTCAAGGTGTCAAAACGTCAGAATTAAAGAGCCAGGAGAAAAAAGCCACGAAAAGAAAAAGTGCGCTTTTTCTTTGAGCACGCGCTTTCCAAATTTATTGGAAAATGGCCGATTTTGTAATAAAAAAAAATAATTGCACAGCCGAAAAGTAGACGTTCTCAGCTTTCAAATGATATATCATAGAGACCAATCCGATCATGTATAAATTTTTAGTTGGTGGTTGTTTACAAAATTTCCCCGCGCTCCAAAAACAGCAAAAAATTTTGATTCAACAAACAAAGTTTTAATCAAAATGGAAGCAAATTAGATTATACAAATTTCACAGATGACAAAGGACCTTTTGAAGACCCATAATCGAGAAAATTTGGAGCAAATTAGTGCAATACAAAAAAAATAGGAACAAATTCCTGGCGAGGTCAAAATTGCGCGGGAGCAGAAAGTTTGACCTGTTTTTTTCAATATGGCCAAAGAGTCAAAACGTGACTCAATTTACAGCTTATGATAGCGGTAGATTTCCTCTTCCACATAAACTTTGGTATTGCATTTTTTTTAAAAATACCAAAATGCGATTTTATATTAATGTAATCCGCTTGCAAATTCGACGCTGATTCCGAATCTGTAATCGGTTTTATGCTACGTTCATTATTAAGCATTTTTGGCGATAATATATATATCGACTTAAAGGTCATGAAAAAATATGCATTTTTAACAAAGTTATTTAATATGTGTAAATGCACGAACTGTGCTCTCCGGAATACAACACAGAAACTCAATTTTTTGGAAAAGTCATGAGGACCATTTTTGTAGAGAATTATCTCAATGTTTATCTGAACAAAAAATCTATAACTGCCATATTTTGGTAGATTTTCGCGAATTTCAAGGTTTTTAGGGCCATTTTCTCCCCCTACAACAAAATATTTTCTTGAAAACTCAGTCTCATTTTTAATGAGCTACCAAATGCCACTTATCACCAGAAAATGAAAATCGGAACTAATAATTACAGGTTGACCCCTTTATTTACTGGACTAATTATTAAAATGTAGAGAACTCACAAAGCTTTATCGCTCTCCGGTTTCTACAAGAAGACTTATTAGTATTTAAAAACAGAAAAGGTACAATTGTACATATGACGAGGGTGAAATTGTGTATATTAAAAGCAAAACGTGATCTTCTCCATCAAACCTCCTTCTGAGAAAAAATAAAAAAAACCTCCTCTAAATCGAAAAACCTCCTTGATCGATTCATAGCAAAATATACCTTATCTATTTGTGGTTTTGCAATACACAAATGGATAAAGTATATTTTGCTATGGATGAATCTGGATAAGAAGGTATATTTGGTGCAATTAAAATGGACAAATTATTTTTGTTTTCTGGAATCAAACTAAGTTTTTTAAAATATTAAAATAATAATAACTATAATACTTCATTTGAAGGAACACTTTAATATATTTATTTATTATTAAACTATCACATTTTAATATTGTAACTAAAAACTTTGAAAAAAATTAACTTCACTGCACATTAGATACTAGATACTGTTAAAGTTAGCCGACTCGTTCCAGAAGAAAAATGTCAGATTGGGCTGTAACAACTAAATTGGATCACCCGAAAAAAATGATAATGCAGTTTCGGGTGTAGTAACAAACATTTATCAACCTAAAGATATCGGTAATGCAGTGTCGGGCGCAACAATTGAAATATAATGCAGATTAAAACGACTTGTATTTTTCACCTGTAAAGTCGGTAACGCAGATTCGCATAAAAGAGCCAGCCGAAAAATGTCGATAAAGCAGATATACAATTTTGGTGCTAAACAGTAATTTCTTTTTAAATCAAAAATGTTTATTTCGGATCCAGACGTGACCATCAATAACACCATTCATTTGAATCTATTTCCAGCCATGACACTTGAAACGGTCAATTTTTAGAAATTTTCAAATTTTGTGTGTGCAATATTTTCAATCGAGTTTTCCTGTACTCTCCACATGAAAATTGACCTGACGTTTTTAAATGATAATTTTTAGATGACGTGCCATTTATAAACTTCTCCAAACATGTAACTATAATTGCATTTCACGTTTTAACTCCACACATGTAATACAGCACTTAGAGAAATTTAGTTCTGTATATTAGCAGAGCCATCTATGATTTTGAAGAGCCGTAATATTAAAAAGAGAGCTTTCAGTAGAGGGGAAGCTTTTATTGAATTACTACAAGAAACCGTGGTAATTGGAAAATTTTTAACCATGAATTTATGAATAAAAAATTAAACAAATCATCTAAATTTTAATTTTATATTTTTAATAAACTATCCAAAGAACACATATTTGAAAATCAGCCATCATAATGTAGTATTTATTTGGTAAATTTAAACTAAAGCGGAGCATAAATTTATTAATTTTCTATAAAAATGAGCTTTCCGTTTAGTTGTGTAGGTTTATAAAGTAAGATAATAAAGGGTGCTGCCGCGATTTCCTCTTACATCCAATTTAAAATTTAGTTTTATAAAAACTTAACTTATTTGGTAAATTCTGGTCACATGCACATCAGAATTTTTGAGATGAACGATGCACTTAATAGCAATCTAAACATTACCCATTTATAACAAAATTAAAGAGAAAACGTGAGCTGAAATGAAATTTTATGAATCACCATGTAGAAACAATAATATTATTCATATAATAAAATTTTTACATCAAAATCTATTTACGAAAATTATTAACGATGTCATGACAACGTAAATAACTTCAATTTTATTCGATTGTAAAAACGAGCTTTCTGTAATTTGAAAATCCGTTTACAGATGTCTCTGTAATAGATTTACTTGGAATTACAGAAAAGCGTAAAATAATTAAATAACTATTTACGAAAATAAACCATTATTATTGTAAGTTAAGCGCGAAATCTTTAATACAATAATTTAACATAATTAATAAAACTCAAAACAATTATTAATTTTATTTATTGTTCGGTTGGCATAAATAAAGCTTTTCATCGCAAAATATTTATCATCGTAGTTGCTGCGCGCTGAAAACAATAATAGAAAAATGTCACATTTTTCCAAATTTTTTCTTTTCTTATTTCAATTCGCTCGTATACGGTTATTTTCAGTTCCAGGAGATCTCAATAATCTATTGAACCAGGCAGTATACATAATAAATTGTTAAATTTGTTAACAAACATTAGGTTTTAATATTTAGCTTTAATGTATACTTAGCGACATCTTTTGATTGGTTTATTAATTGCGAAAAGCTCTATAATATAATGTTTTTATTTTATGAAGCTCCGGTTTGTTTATACTACAGGATGAAACAGTATAGCCTGCGAACTTGTTGCGATGCAATTTTTAACAAATAACGAAAAAACAGTTTTCGAAGATTGTTCATCAACAATGCTGTAATAGAATGCAGAACACAATAACCCCCATATTACATAGATACTCAAAAAGCATTTTTTAACGAACGTTTGTTTTGGGAAAGAAATGCTGAAATTTTTGATGGAACACTCTATATTAATTTCTTACATACACATATAAACAAATTCTTATTTCTACAATAAAAAAAAATTTTGTGGTAGACTAATTTGAATATTTTTTGCGTTAATTCGACATAATATGACTCAATTTTAAAATATGCTTTTCCTGAATATTGAACTAACCATTCAAATTAAAAATTGAAAGGAAGCATTACTGTTTTTATATACAAAAAAGCGTCTAAAAAAATATTAAAATACACTGATTGGTATGGAAAAGAACAAAAACCTTCCCCTCTATGGAAAGCTCATGGAAAAAAATGGCGGAATCTTACGGCTCTTATATTAAGGTGGCTCTGATATTAGTTTTAATTGTTTCGAATGAAAATTTCTTATTGTAAATTTTTAGTTGGTTTTTAGGAAGAACAAAATAAAAATTTCTAATATAAATAATTAAATTACGGCATAAAATGTGTATCTACATTATCGGCATTTTCCGGTTGGGATGTAATTAACTGTCATTTCCGTTTGATTAGTTTGAATCTGCATTATCGTCATTTTTCGGCAATAGTCGGCTAACTTTAATAGAGTAGATACTAGGCTGAGTTATAGCTTCTCCATTGCTTATTATAATAAAAAAAAAATTGTACATATCTTGAGTTGGACTTCCTTCAGAAGAGAAAAATTGTGAACCGGTAGAAGAGATAGATAATTTTCTTTTCTACCCCTTCTATCAACTGGCCCGCTAACTCAGTTGACTGTAGAAAAGTTCCCTAAAGAGTTTTACCAATAAACCGGTTAAGTCTTTAAGCTTTTCAGTTTTGGCTGATACGTTAGGGGCAGTACACTTACCCTGCAACATTTTGTATCTTTCATCCTTTGTTAAGAACAGATTTCCCTATCCCCAGGTCGGATTTGTAGCCTCTCCACGAATAATTAAATTGAGCGGTTTGGTAGTCATCTAAACATAAACCGTTTTGAAGCATTAATTAAAATGCCATTGTTCAGGCGGATTAATTATATATGAGCTGCAGCATCCTTCCAATTTCTGACTAAACGATCTGGAGTTCCAAGATGAACAATTGTCTGGTACTATATCTCCGTATAATAGACAATATTTCTCAGGATTTATGATCGTTTCTCTGCGTTTTACTTTTTCCTCTAATTGACCAAAAACTCTATCCGGTGGTATAAATGAACGTCCGGGTATAGGAAACACAATTTCCATTTCCTCATTGTGATTCGGAGCTTCCATCGTTAGCCAATATAAGCGCCACAGCTATCACATATAAACTATTCTGAATTTTAAGGTTGAAATTTGTACTTTGCAGTCGATGGTGTACGGCTGATGCTACTTTATTTGACCCTTTTGACCAATGGTTTTCGGCCCAAATGTACAGAAATACGTAATTGGATGCTCAGGAAATAATTATTTTAATATTAAAAAACGAACCAGAAACCAATAAAAAGCTTCTAGTACAGAAATGCATTATCTTTCTGTGGCTGGCTTCAAATTAATTTTTTTTGATATTCGGCCGCCCCACGGCTTTCTGTTGGTGCAGTTTTCTACTCAAAATGTCTTCTTGTTATCCCTTTTATTTTTATTACTCCCAAAATTTTCCCAAAAGTGTTCTAACATATTCTGACAAGGTTGGAGTGGTTTTTCCTCATCAAGTATTCCACACTTTCGTTAGATGGAGTTTTTCGATCCGATGTTTTCTCATTTCTAGTGAAGACACACCTGTTTTACGTTCCGAAATTATGAAATGTTACATTTTGAAAAAACGTGTTGCAGGCCGATTATTATTTTTATTTTAATAAAACTTGGAAATAACTTTAATAATAAATGAAAATTCAATTTATTTTCAAAAACTTTGCTATATAAAATTTTAGGTATTTTAGGAGGCACACATTATTTTCTTACTCTGGCAATTGTTTGGCCGCCAATTTGGCTTTGTCATGACCTATAAGGATGTTTGCCAAGGTCTTCTTTTCTTTAGAATGTTCGTTGGTATGAGTTGCGATCATATTTGTGAAGATAGCCCAAAAAAATTTCTATTCCCGAAAATCGAAAAAGTTGGTTATGGCAATACTATACACAGAATAACAGCTAAATAATAAATAAAAATAAAAAAGTAGATCTCTTTACTTAAATGCCTTTTGCAAGAAAACCAAAAATAACACAAGTACAATATTTTGGTGTGTTCAATAGAATTAAATGAGGAAAAATTAAAAAAAAATAAGTTTTTGAGAAAATTCTAAAATACTATTTTGGCGGCCATTTAGAATAGGAAGAGTTGAAACATGGTATCAATTTTATATTTTTTTTATAATCCCTATTCATTTATCTTTAAAATGAGCCCAGGTTTATAAGTATCGGATAATTAGTTTTGGTTTTATAGCCATATATACAACATCATGTTCATAATTTTTATCAAAATTTGACACCCTGTATCTTTAACAACAACAACAAAAAATTTCCACAATTTTTTTTAATCAAGACTATACATTGAAAATATAAAAAACATGAAATTCAAGCGTGACTTCCAAAAATTTGTGATTTCAGGAATTTTTCACCATATATATATATATTTACATGTTATAAATTTTAAGTTCATAAGATAGGTGTCCCTTTGATTCAAATTGAACTCGTTTCAGGGGCACCGATTCTATCAATACACGTAATCTATTCTATGTGATTATTAAATATCTATTGTACTGCTATTTACAATTTCAATTTTGATGTCAGTTTACATAAGAATACAAAGGATTTGTTGCAGAACTTATTTATTACTGTTTTTCGCTATATCAATACGAAATCAATTGAGGAACTATAAAGTTTGTATACAAAGTGTGAATCGACACATTTACGGGAAGAGATGCTGAATATTTTTAGTTAGCTTAAGCCAAATAATAAGAGTTTTGGAAAACACAGACAGACCACTACACATTCTTAAATGAGTAGGCAAATTGTTGAATAATATTGGAGAGATCACACTGAAGAAGGACCTTCGGATATTTAATTTAAATTTCGGAACAATTTTTTTGAACTGAAAGTTAGATCGAAGGTTATAATCCGCGTAGTTTGCGATCTCATTTCCACTAATAATGCAAAACAGTTTTAATACCTTAAAAACATATAAATGTTGAAATATAGGCCAAGAAGGGTCTTGAGTAGCTTTAAAACCCATAATACGAATTATATGCTTCTATCGCACATACACCGGGTTTAAAATAGTCTGACATGCCCCACCCCAACAAGATAAACCATATTGGAGATTGAGTCAGACAAAGCAAAATACACAATGAGCAGGAGATAATATGGACAATATAATCGTAGGACATACATTTTCCTTGCAACCAATAAAAGTTTATTTTTCAAGCTTTCGACTTGAGACTTCCAGTTCAGCTTTTCATCTATTCTAATACCCAAATATCTAAATTCACTTACTTGGTTAACCTGAAAGCAACCAGATGTGGTGCATGGAATATTACTATTACAGCCGAATTCATGATAGTTAACAGGACATGCTGATGAGTTTCGTTGTTTGAAATGCATGAATTTAGTTTTATCACTTAACAGAAAGTTATGTGCTTTCAGCCAAATCGATAATGATACTAAATCTTGCTCGATGCAATTAATATTGTATGAAATATCGGGACCCGAGTATGTAAAAGGTACATCGTCAGCAAAAGTAGTAGGAGGCCCCATTGAAATTCTGTGAAAATATTCCATTAATGTAGCCTAAAAATAGCAATGGTCCTAACACGGAACCCTGTGGAACCCCAAACTTGATATCCAGTTCATTACTCAACCGTCCGTTTACTTTAACAAATTGAGTTCGACCACTTAAGTACGAGCTAAACCACTTCTGAGTCGTCTCGCGGAAACCCCAGCAGGACAATTTCTTTAATAAAATGGTATGATCTGAGACAGTTTGGCCATTCTCCATATGGTCAGTTATTTGATCCAGGAAAGATAAAAGTGCCTTTTCGGTGTTCTTGTTTTGCCTGAACCCGTATTGCGATCCGGAGAGTAAGCTATTGACATTTAAAAAACTTAAAGTTCTTTTTTTCATAACCTTTTCAAATATTTTCGAAAATACAGACAGGAGTGAAATCGGGCGATAATTGTTAATACACGATTTATCACCTTTTTTAAAAATTGGAATAACTACAGCTTTTTTGAGATATAACGGAAACGTTCCTGTTTCCACGCTTAAATTAAAAATAAAGGCTAGGACATCCACTAAAAAACAGGCAAGTGGCTTTATGACACTATTGGTTATACCATCCATTCTAGGAGAAGATTTTTTTTTTTCATGGAATTTATTACATAATATAATTCGCAAGGCGTGATGGGCGTGAAATAAAAACTGTTTACTGTGTTATTACTGTCCATAATTAGTCGTTCCTTGTCAGTGATTGCTAAATCAACTGTTAAGATGTTATTTGAACCTACACTCGTAAAAAATACATTAAATTAATTGGCTGGATCTGATACATTGCATCCTGAAAGAAAGACAAAAAGTTATTAATTTTTTTTCCGCACAAATGAATTTATACATCCCCGAAATAAATTTGAAGGCATATACGTAAATTGATCTGTACAACCCTTGATCAAGTTTAATGGTATAAATATAATAATATATTACCAACTTAGGAAAAGAAAATTTACCAATGAAATCTGTCAAATTTGGTGAGATTATATTATGTAAACATACAATAAAAAAGTTCAAAATTATTGTATAGTGGATAAATTTAACAAAAAGCAATGAAATATGATAAGTGGAAAGACTTACATTATAGATATAATAATTCGTGTGAAGTTTGTCCTAAATTGTCCTAAAGCAACAACAAGGTTTAGGACAAATTTAGGACAAACTTCACACGACTATATAATCACGTGAAGTTTGTCCTAAACACAAAATTTCTTTCTAAACGTAATTTAACAGTGTAAATTATTATTAAATTATATTATCAGTTCATTTTAAAAAAAGAAGACCAACTACAACTACATTTTAAATTAAATATGGAATATCAAAAATTTTGAAAGTAAATTTTCTTTAGAATTGTAAAGAACTACTTCATAAATTTTTCCGTCAGCTTGTTGATCTATAAAAGTTCTGGACTCCTATGTCTATCTACCGAGCGAGTATGATGACTCGCTGATCGTGGGAATTCCCGCTATTCAAATATATGTGACACGGGAAAAGTATTGGTTCTGTTGAAAAGAAGAAAATTTTTTTAGCCTTAGGGTTTAAAACGTCCGCCGGAAATTCCCACGATCAGCGAGTCATCATACTCGCTCGGTAGATAGACATAGGAGTCCAAAACTTTTATAGATCAATAAATTGGCGGACGTTTTAAAACTTATGTAAAATATTTTCTTCTTTTCAACAGAACCAATACTTTTCCCGTGTCGCGTATATTCGAATAGCGGGAATTCCCACGATCGGCGGAACTTTCTTTTTCGCCATAAATTGCCTAATAGGGTACAGAAACTGTTACCAATGACAAATTGGTGGACCTTTTAATAGAAGTACCAGTGCCAGACTAATTTTCATTGCTTTAATACTTGCACTCAAATTACACTGTTAAATTTTATTATAAACATTGTTGTTGATTTAGGACAAGTTAGGACAAACTTCACATCCGTATATAATAGAAATGAGATATAAACCTTTGTTTATTTTTAGTGTCGCCGATATAATGAAGATTCTTCTAGGAAATCTGTAATTGTTGACTTCGAGGTGGTACACAAACTCGACTGTTGGCCCGCAGCATATCGATGTCGTTAAAAGAGTTAGTTAGTTGTAGTAGTTTAGTGAAACGATGCATAATATGTATACGTTGGTTGCGAAAACTCTCCGAAAATTGTTCATTCAATTCATGAATAAATAGTTTTCTTTTCTTTCGAAATGAATTTAAGATGTTTTATTTAATTTGTTTTGATTTTAGTGAAACATTATAAAAGCTGCTTTCAGGTAAATTAGGTTTACTTTTTAGTGAAATTTTTTTGATAGATGCAATATCATCAGCTGGTACGTTGCAATTGATCAACGAAAAACATTTCATAATGATTTGTTGATAGTTATCAAACTTCTCAGGAAATCCTTTAATAATGATATCATTCTCGATCACATTTTGATTTTGTTTATCCAAGTTGGCCTCATGTACATTTAATTTAGATTCGTAACGAACTGCCCTCTTTTCCAATACAGCAACTTTTGTAGATAATAATGAGTTTTCACTTATCAGGTTGTTGATTTGCTGATTACATTCGTCGAATTTACTGCATACAAAATTCTGTGACGTCTCTATATCGGTGATTTTTTATACACTTTTGTTAGCATCAATAGTACGTCTTTTAGTTCGGGAGACTTGTTACGTAACAATATGTCAATATCAGAGTCATCATCAGGAACTACAATAGATTTCCTACATTCGGGGCGGCACCTCGTGCAGATCCTAGAAGCAGATCCATTTTTTATAGGTCGTTGCATAAAACTTCCGAAATACCTACGCATTTAACATGGTAGACTTTTCCACGTGCGCCACCACATAAGGCACCAGGAGCCCGAACATTTTTGTTTGCTTGATCACATATTTTGCACTTGCTTGACATGCTGTAGAAAAGTTTATTTATTTGGCACCACAATTCTCTCACTGACAATTTTTATTATTTTTTCTTTTTTTTGACGTCTAATCACTGGGAGTACGGATTTTTTGGGCTGATTGTAGAAAATGTCATGATAGCAATAATTTTGTTGCTATATCATTCGTCTTAGACTGAATTTATCCTATCTTCACACACACACATATGAAAATTGGGCTTATTTCATAAACATTTACATATCTACTCTCAGCCCCCGAAAATTTCAACTGTCGTGACATTTTTAACTATCATGATAGCAAATATTTTCGGGGCTGACAAGAAAAATGTCGAGATATTTTGGGCTGAGAGTAAAAAATGTCATGATAGCAAAATTAGTGTTGCCATCGCATTTTTCGGGGATGGAATTTGAACTATCTTCACATACATGTTGCGATCGTGTTATCATGGGCGAGATTTTGTAACATCACTTTCGAAACTATCGAAAGTGATGATCGAATCGAAAAAGGTGCTAGTAGATATTTATGCGATAGTTAAATATGGCAACCCTTTTTCGAAAATGAAATGACAGTTCTTCATTCTAAATTTGTATGTCAAAAATTATTCTGCTTTTGAAACTCAATAAATTTTAATTGTTAAATTTTTATTCACGAGTAGTGTAAAAGTGTAAAATGAGTAGTGCAATAAACTTGTTATTATTGTTAAACGATGATGATTCGGATGTTACCAATGAGCCCCAAATAAATTTTTATATTGAGCGGCGCTTTTTACGTGACCGCTATAATGTATTATGGATTTAAGTATAATGAAAAGTAAGTTTGTCATCTGTTGTACGCATACATATTATTGCAATTCACAAAATTGCTTAAATGTATGAATTTACGTTATTTTATTTCAGATTTATGCAATCCTTCAGAGTGACAAAAGATATCTTCCTTTATTTATGCGACCAAATAAAATCTCGATTAAATTCTGGAAGCAGAAATACCAAAGTTCCACTAAATATAAAATTGGCAGCGGTTTTAAATTTTTACGCTAAAGGATCTTATCAAAGAACTGTAGGCGACATAATGTTGCGACAATTTTTTTTTTAATTTTTTTTTTGCAGATCGGCCCATACCTGAGATGGATAGAAACATATAGTCATTAATTATTATAAATTTGATTTGTACCTATTAATTGTAACGAACCTTTCTCCAAGATTCCTCGTCTCGCACAGGCGGCTCTTCGCCATTTAGCCGGTTGGCCAGTTCCTCCCAACCCTTTTGCATGCTCTGCCGAGTATTTAAATTATTAAAACTCCCGGATACCAATTCTCGATTGTCTTCTAAATAACTTAACATAATATCAAATTGTTTTGAGGTTGTTATCTTTTTTTGGCTGGAAAAAAATTAGGTTTTATAAAAAAGCTACAAAATACCAACTTTTTGAAAGTTTCGATATTTTTTCGAACTTCGAAAATTGTGATGTTACAAAATCTCGCCCCATGTTCATGTTTTTTAAATAAACTAAATTACTTTTATTATTTTACGAGTACTTAGATTTTATTATTTAACTTAATTTATTTTAATTTTGTATTTCTGTAATTAAGTTTTGATAAAAAATGCATAAGTTAAATGGAAATTTTTATTGTGATATATTTTTGACACGAAATTATCAACAGATTTACTAAGCGTGTCGAAGACAGAAAAGTGGGTTTTCTTTTTCTGTTAAATACGATGATTGTCTGGAAGTTTCCGACCTAACAAATATACAAGACATATAGAATATTCAGCACAGCACGTCAATAAAATTATCAATATAGTAATCTGAATGAAAGGATTGGAAAAATGTATTCCCAACATATTAATACTCATAATCTTCCTGGTAAACAAGTCGTCATACTTTATCAAAAAAATAGTCAACTATAATATTCTTAAGTAAAATAATGATGCCAGATGATTAATAAATTCCCCGTAAAAAAATATTATTAATACAATAATTATCATACTAACTAATCAATTACAATTCCATTAAAAAATAGCGTTGTGCATGCGCACAACGTTACTTTTGTGAGAAATATAATATACAACAAAAAAACATATCAAAATGTTTATTGTATTAAGGTGTGGACATATAATTAACATTCACTTAAAAAAAAAATTAAACAACAACACAAATATATTTAAGATTGCATCAAGCCACCATAAATATATCTCCATATATACATCTTCTTTAAATTCTCTTTTTTACACCATAAATGTCAAAATTGATCGTAATTTTTTTTTTCTTGTGTGTTGGTTCGGTACTTCTTCAGATCCCAAAATTTGATCAATGATCCTTCATTACATTTACATTTAATTTTCGTATATAGGTATATCGTGTTTTTCGGTTAACTTCTGGTTTTTCTTTTATTTAAATCTTGATCATTATCGTGATAATCTCGTATAAATATAAAAAGATAAGCGTGATCGCTTTTGTTGTTGTTGTTTTTGTATACCGTTTTATTTAATTTGATACGGGGGGGCGCTTAAGTATGTCCTATATATACTCCTACATAAATAAATGTAAACTGATAATCAAACATTTATAATTACGTTACGTATATAAACATAAATTAAGGAATTCCTGGGATCGTTTTTTAAACGAGAGAACGATATGAAATTTTAATTTACGCTAGCGCAGTACACCATAATGATCCATCCACTGATTAACTAAAAAGTTGTTACTATTGTTAGTATTGTCACTATGGCGCCAAATACAATATGTACCTCAAGAAACAAATAACATAAAAAAAAAATATCGTATAAAATAAACACCGCGCGACTCTTCACGGATTCCATTTCCACATAATAAAAAGAACACAACATATAAATGAACAAGCGCAGATATAGTGTGTGTGGTGTGGCGCAGCCAACCGAACCAAAGTGATTTATAATGATAATTATATAAGATGTTATTTGTGTACAGTAGCTGCTTTCGATGATCTTCATGTGTGTAGCCGTAAGCTTACTCGTATTTTGGGTTTAAATTGTTAATTACGGTTTAGCGCCGAATTAGTTCATAGCGCTCGGTGCATGAAACCTAAATTTATATTTCGTAAAGCTGTACATGATCCCTATATACGAGTATACATACATATAAGATATTATGTATATATTTACACAAAATGTTAGAAGAAAACAGTAAAGACACGATAAACTAAAAATTTCTCCTTCTGCTTCTTATCTGAAATCTGTAATATAGTTTTTGTTTTATAGTTAAGTTTCGATGTTTTTTTTTTTTTACTTAACTTAACTTCCTAATCTCATTGATCTTTTTTGTTTTCTTATTTATATGAAAAAGAAAAATTCTTTTGTTTTAAAATTTTTTGGTTTGGTTTCGGTTTTCTTAAAAAAAAAACTTAAACATGAAACACATAAAGCACAGCAGGCTAGGAAAAATATGTATAAACATTAAAACAATGTTGCATCAAACAACAAAACAGTAATTTATTTAATTTGATGGATGCCTATAGGAAGTAGTTGATCCTTCACTGCGCGTGTACTTTGGCGCCGTACCGAAACTACAGTCGACTGTAATCGAATTATTGGCAACACTAAAAATGTTTACTATCATGATAGATGAAAATGATGATGTAAAATTTTTCAAGGTTGAGAGTACAAATATGACGTTTTTGGGGTTGAGAATGTTTTATGTCATGCTAATTACATTTAAATTTTTAATAAAACGCATAAATTGTTTGAAACGGGTTGGGTACGAAATTCGCCTTAACAAAATTCTGTTTCATAAAATTCTAGGGGTCGATTTTGTTCAAAATTCGACAGACGAAATATGACATTGTCGTATACGTATAAGGAGCACAGTATACAATTTTATATTAGTGTGTGTAATTTTTCTGTGGTTGTTTTTGTTTGTTTTCTGCAAATATAAGCATCAAAAATTATGAATCGGTTCAGTTTTTTGGTGCTTATGTCCTTTGGTCGTCTCACTTTTTGGCATCTCACCAAGTATTTGAGTGGCGAGTTAACACGTTCGCGCAAATGACTGCTGTAGCAGTCATACAACTTTTTCGTTTTTTTACACGTTCGCGCAAACATCATTCATTTTTTAAGGAATAACTCGACATATTTTTCAATTTTCACAATACATTTCTTTCCGTTCGTTTCTGAGTAGTTTCACATTTAGAAAGTATGCGTCAAAGTGTTAAGAAAAAAAAATAAAAATTTTACTACACATATTTTTTATTTTCTTTTTCAATGCGATGTCGAATGAATGTTTTGTTTTCGCAGAAACACAGAATTAGAAATTATTTTAAAATTAAAATTAAATAATTATATAAATTAAATTTTATTTAAAGCATATTTGCATTGCATTTACAAATTTTAAATTCTAAATGTAAATGATATCTACACGGTTGAAAAAATAGGTATAAAATTAAAAAAAATTAGGTATTCATATAAGTCTACACAATATATAGTATTACACTGATATAGTCACCATTTATTAAAATTGATAACTGAGCTGATGAATTTTACACTTATACACATATTAAATAATAGAAAAGAAAAGTATTAATCCGATGCGAGGTTTGTATAAACAATTTGAATACATACTATGAAGGATATAGTTTTGATAACATTTTGTGTTAAACAAATGAATACCAATGATATATTAAAAATTATAAATAATTACAGGTATTAAATGGATTTATACACTATATGTATTAATTTTAATATACGCTTTGTTTAAAAATAGATCTTAAATACTAATACAGGAATAGTATTAAAGCAATTCTTATTAGAATATAAAAGTATGTAACACACTTGATGTATTTATTTTAATATACCGCTAATATCAACTCATTAAACATTATCTTGTCAAAAATTGCCACAATAAATAAATCAAAATTTAATAGGGATTATTTATTACTGTCAAGTAATAGAACATTATTATAATGTAAACTACTAAACACATTTAACTTTATTCACCTAAATTCGAAATTATACACGATACAAATTGTCTGGAAATAGGGATCTAGAAAAATAATCAAAACTTATCATTTAAAACATTAATAACGACTTCTCATTGAAATAAAACACATTTCAGTATTAAAATCACATTTGTATATATTTTATTTGCAAACAAATTCTTCTTAAAAAATTATGTAATTTTACATCAAAACCATGCCAAATATTATAATATTAAAAATTTAAAGGTTTTCAGTATACAATTTTAAGTTATTCAGTATTATGTATTTATGTATTAGTATTTTTTTAGGATGTATAATTTGTTTGTTTTTCTCGATGTTACCAATTCATAAGTACGTATTTTCTCATCAAATTTATTACAATCAAAAATACAGCTATTCAAATTAATAGAGAAATCTTCTTCTACTTCAAATGAGTTGTGAAATTTGTCAAAACCTTTAGTAATAAACTTTCTGCATAAAAGTAGAAAGTGATTTTTAAATCTAATGATATGTTTGATTTGAAAAAAACTTGTTTGTTCAGTATCTACCAAGGAAATACATAACTGAGGTCGGAAATGTACAGAATTTTCAAAGTACGAACTATAAATAACAGCTCGTTTTCAAGATGATTTAATGAAGACCATTCGTTAACTATTTCTTGTAGTAAATCTTTAGACGTTTTAATAAGCTTGCCGGCTTTCAAATCATGTTCCATCGTAAAATATTCCCAAGTTGTTACAAACATTTTCTGATGTCCTTGAGACAAAGTTTTTGGCAGATTTATAAAATTTTTTAATTTTGTAGATAAATTTTTAAAATATTGATACTTTGATTCATATCTCATTGTAGAATATTGACTCAATGGACCTAGATTTTCCAAAACACTTGGGTAATGCGTAAGTATATGATGCTTGGGAATCAGTTTTAGGGGCATATCCTCCATCCGGTCGCAAATTAATTATTTGCGATCAGAAATATGGTTACTAGATTAAATTTGCCATGCCAATTGACACATTTTATTTAAATTTAAATTTATTTTGCGATTGTAGAGTAGAAATCTACGAAAAGAATGGTACGCATTGTCCGAGGTCGCAGTATTTTTATGTATTTCTACTTAACAATCGCAAAATAAATTTAAATTTAAATAAAATGTGTCAATTGGCATGGCAAATTTAATCTAGTAACCATATTTCTGATCGCAAATAATTAATTTGCGACCGGATGGAGGATATACCCCTTAGTTTAAAAATGTGTGTTACAACAAACAAATGATTCACAATTAATTTTTTGAGTTGAGTAATTGCGCGAACATTAATAATTTTGGAAAAGGCTATTTGTAAAATGGCAAGTATTGTTATGATTCCATCCCACCGATCTAAGGTAGATAAGGATATTAAATCACCAAATATGAAGGGCAAATGAATTGCCAAACACCAGCATTGAGAAAACTGATTGTTTTGGAATCGAATCGGAAAAAAATTAAATAATGCTAGTATAATAAAAGGAACTACTCCTTCAAGTAGATCATGCATAGGATCTACTGTACAATTATTAATAATATCTTAGTACTTTAGTTCATTAAGTATGGAAAAGCTTTTAACCCCAATTTTTAAAGAGGGGTCATCGTTTAAAGAGTGTTTTTCCAAACTATCCACAGTGCGCATTTTTTCGGTTTTCTCTATAAATGCGGTTTGCATGTCTTGTTTTTTTATTTCGCAAAATCGACAGAAATAATTTGCATTAAACCCCCCCCCCCCCCCCCCCCATAAATCCTAATAGTTGGTTTGCACCCAAATTATCATGGGCAATGCTAGTAAGAGAACCAAAAATGACTCCTTGCCTGGTTGAAATGCCAACAGTTTCTAAATATTTTAGATCGTTTATTGGAGGCCGAAGAATTTGATTATAAGTAGTTCCAAGCTTTAAATCATTGGCATTATTTTATGGCTTCCTATAGGATTAGTGCATTCAAAATCACCATAAAACAACTGCAGCATTATAGCGTTGGGGTTAGTTTGATAAAACTGTTCCGTTTTGTATACCGATCCACAACAAAATTTTGAAAGTTGAGTTGAAACACATACATGTTTCTGGAAAAAATTATCATTAAAACTAACATTTCGAAATAAAGCTTTAAGAGTTTCTAATATTGAAATATATTGAAAAGTATTCTGTACTAAACATTTTCTATATTTTTTTAATTTTCTACAATATCTACGAAAAAAAAATGTATTTCGTTTATATTTTGTAAGAAATTGTTTTAAATAACAAATGTGATGTTGACTTATAGCTTCAGTTTTTTCCGAAATATCTTTCAAAGAAGAATTTGGGTTCATTGTAAGAATAGTGTTATTATAGTCAATAGATATATCTTGGATCAATGCGATGCTGTAGCTCAATATTTTATTAATGGTGGTATCAGGTAAGCCTAAACTTTCCAAATTAGACGTAAAATTTCTCACCGTTGTCTGAAAAGCGGGTAGATTTAGTTCAGATTGGTTAGATTCCCTCAATGGGATATTTAGTTCGGGATGATATATACTTGAAACTTGGTTGTCATTAAATGAATCGAAGTGATTGTTATGAACACCGATTGGACTGTCTAGATCTTTTAATGATGGACAAAACGGTGATATTTTTCGTTGAGTACTAGTATTGATATTTGAACATTTTAATGCATGTCTTCTGAGCCCGCTGTACGTGCTAAAGGTACCTGAACAAGTTTCATTGCGAATACAATTTAACACTAAATATTTCGAATCCAATAGCGAATGCTCTAATTTTAAATGTGTTATCATTTTAGAAATAATTTGCGCTCGTTTTTTGCAAATAAAACATATGTAGAAATCCATACTTAAATTCATATTTTATATTTATGTATTATGTTTTAAAATGTCTATGATTAGGGTAATTCACATATATAATTATTTTCAAGTATAATTCATATTTTTAACTAAAAACTTGAATTAAAATTCACATTTTATAACATAAAAGTTTAAAGAAAACTTACAAAAAATTATGAAAATTCCAAATTAATTTTCTCGTTTTCGCGTTAACAAATTTTCCATGAAGATCCTGTATGGTCACCGGTAGGTTATTTAATCGAATTTTGTACACATAATTTTGCAAAAAACACCAGAACAATCGTAGATTATTGTCATATTTAATATCAAACAGAAAGTGTAATTTAAATACTAAGTCCAGTGCATCAATAAATTTGAAATTATTTGATAGTGGTATAAGATTTCCGTCAATAATTACCATATATTGGTCTATATCTGCTTTCTATTTTCCAATCGCAACTATGTATGGAGCTTTCCCACTAGTATTATTCGTTTGATAATCCACACTGAAATGTATATAATAAAAATAATTAAAAGGCTAATTAAAAAATATATCAGGTTTTGTCGCATGCACGAATAACGGCCATAAACAAGAAACAGTCAAATTTGAATGATATGAATATAATGATTTGAAAACTGAATGTCAGTTCATTTTAAAAAACATTGAGATTGTCTTGCAAAATAGTGAGACTGGTGTTTAAAAACACATCTTAGATGGAAACAGAACATTTTGTCTAAGATCAGTCTAAGAGATATAGGGAAAAATACCGCTTGAATTTTTAAAAATGAACATCGATTAAATTAATTTGTGCAATTGTTATGAAAAAGCTGCAATATCAAACAAGTTTGTAAATAAGAATGGTAATAACTATTGTTGGCGTTACATGTAAAAATTTTCTAACTTTAAAATTTGTATGGTGTATAATAATTAAATATTATTATTATTAGCCTGCTCGTCCGTTTTCCGACTAAATTTGACTCGTCCAGCAGGAGATGGCGGAAGAAGTCTTAATACGTTTAAAAATGAGAGTTTCGGTATCCCAATCTAAAATAAAATAAATAAACTTTGTAAAATATATTTGAGCTAGTAATTTAGTTTAGAATTACCAATATTTCTGTCAACTTCTGTATACAACACTCGTTTGCCTGAATTGTTTACAATTGTAAAAATGTGATTCCGGTACAATTCGCACGTTGTTTCTAAAAGTGGGGTTTCACCAAATCTCAACGTAAAATCATATGCAATCTAAATTCGAAAAAACAGTTATTAAAGTTTCACGAATTTATGACGTACCGTTATTACGTACCAATTCCGGACATACAAAAAAATACCGGCATGCATGGTATAAAGAAAAATTCTCCATTTTAATTGCCAATTTTCTGTGTTCTATCGTGAGTTTGAGTTTCTCCTTAGCTAGATGAATTTCCTCGGGGAGATTGGCAGATTTCAAAATCTGTAAATGTTTTTGAACTGTCTTGGTGTCTATTTCCACTGTAAAGATGGACTCGGGCAAGTTAGGTTCAATATCGAGATCTTTCTCGATTTTTTCTCTTTTTAACTCTGTCGTTTCTTAACTGGCTTTGCAGAAAGCCACTGTTGGAAGAATTAATAAGAACTTCCTAGAAAATAAAAATGCAATGATTAATTGTTAAATAAAAATTAAAAATTTTATTTTTGGCCAATTGAAGTTATTAAATCTTATGTTGTGCTATAAGTATTTCGTTTTTATTCATAAAGAAAGAACAAAATTCATATAACATAACATAAATTTTATATGGCGTGAGAATCGGTTACGACAGCCTCCAAAATTATTTTCTGGTTTGTATACAGGTTGAACACAAAGTAATGGGCCTTACAGATAAACGTAAACCACAAAGAATGAATTAACAATAATAAGATACTTAAAATAAGCTCTACTAGAACCTTGATGTTAACACTCACAAATACATATAACAACAAAATTATTGTATTGATAAATTTAAACTTGAGTTGTTTGCTAATTATTTATAAACCAAAATCGGGTGGCCCGTAACTTAAAGTCACCCTGTATTATAATTAAAATTATTTATACGAACTAGTTTTATACACGGAAACAATTTAGTGCATGCTTCAGCAACGACCAACTTCTCCTCTTTTGATGGTGTAAATCCAAAATTTACTTGCAAAAAAGCTGCCGAATAAGACAAAACTTTTCGGCGATGTGTGTCTTTTAGACAACCTGTATTTTCAAAATGCGATAAAATTTTTAAGCCACCAGCCTTTTTCGCAAAGTATGCTTTAAGGGGCTATATAATATTTTAAAAAGAAAAATTGTACAATAATTAATTTGCAGGAAGTAAGAAAATGAAAAAATATTTTACTTCCGAAGTTATAAGAGTTAAACCCCTTGCAATATCACGTCTTTTGACTCCCCCTTCATATATGTACGGTATTTCACCGGCCAGTTTTAACATATTATTCAATCCAGATGTTTCGTTGAATTCAGGCAAATCAGCTGGTACATTCACATCGAGATCCATGTTTAAAAACAGTTTTGTTTGTACTTTCAGTATTAAACAGACACAACGCATATGAACAAATTGTTCCATATATCTTACAAAGGTGTTTTTAAATTTAAATAAATACACTAGTAATGAATCCACTACGTTGACACAAAGTTTTCAAGATGGAGTCACAAGCAACCAAATTCCATTACACCACATTATACTTTAATTAAAAACTACATCACATTTTAAATTACTAAAAATATAACTTACCTGAATATACGTAATCATTATACTCAAAGCTTGCAGTTGTCGTATATTTTATAATTTCCACAATTTTTTTATTGTTTCCAATACAATTTTTTTATTGTTACAAAAAAACCACTCATTTTTAAACACATACATTTTTTATTCAAACAATTTAAACACACTTCTTTATCGAAAGAAAATTTACCACAACTAAATGCTCAACTAAATAAATTTCAAGAATCTAGAGAGAAATAAATAATATTTAATACCATGTAGATATAAAAGCAATATTTGAAAATATCCTTTTTAAATTGTGGTTGTATTAATTTTATACATTTAGTGTGTACATTGGATACTTTTTTTTAACTGTTAACGATAGAAAATATTATACACTAAACGTATAAAATTAATACAATTAACATTTAGAAAGGATATGTGGAAGTATTATTTTGATTTCGTGGTGGTATTAAATAAAAGTGTGCCCTCTCTTAGAGTACAAGTACTTTAATAAATACGATGCTATAAGTACATATTTTTTATGAAATGTGTAAATTGTTTTTTTGTGAAAGTTTTAATATTTAAATTGTATTATTTGAATAACTGAACAAGAGTTAAATTATTTTTTAATAACATATTGAAAACATTTTCATATATTTTGGTGTTCAGTTAATATTTATTACCATAATATAAAGATTATCAATTATTTTGTTAAGTATGAAACCAATTCGATAAATTGTATCAATAAGTTTAATAGGTTCAAATACATAATAAATTATACTCAAATTAACCGTGAGAAATAAGGGGCGCTTAAGCCCCAACATCAGAAAATAAACCATCACAAAATATAAGAAATTCTGTTGTTCAAGTCTTTTTACCAACTAAAAAAAGCCCAAAAAATGAAGATTCATCGGATAAGATAGAATATAATTACTGACCCTCAAAATCTTGCCCTTATAACTACATCAGTTGGAAGAAGAATTGTTTGTCTTGAGTGACTCTGAAATCGACGGAGAAAAAAAACCAAATCCACAAAGAATCTTGTGTGATTTTGAAAAAGTCATTATCTCTTCGGCGAATTTTTTTTTCCAAACGCAAATTTACAGGGATGGTTGTTCCAATTCGGGCAAATTTTATGGCGTAAAATCCAAAAAGACGGGATGAAAAAACTGTGGTGCCATCTATCATGGAAACATTTTGCGGTTTACTTGTATTGTTTATGGGGCATGAAGTCTCTTCCATTATGTTTTGACAATCATTTACACAAAAAAACAAAAAGATGATATTTTGTTCTTTCTTGTTCGTCCACTAACGAAATTTGTAACGACAGCCTTCGACGTTGGCTGCCGATAGCAAAAAAATTTAATTATAAGAATTAATAGTTAATAATAGGTAATTTTTCTTTAGAGCACGCCATGAGTTCTGCCGCTAGCTCAGTGGTGGAGGTAATAATGTAGCCGTGGGGTTGTGCTCTGGCTGAGCTGTTCTGGATCTCATTGGAACAACCCGTTCGGAATTACAAGGAAACTAAATGAAAAGACCGCTCCGATACACTCACTTTCATCACTTACCTCACTCTCTCAACTCACTGCTGTCCATTTCCGCTCACCTGTCCATTCGGTTTTTCAAAATCAGACGCATATTTAGTTCTACATTTACAATCAATTTCATATGCATATTTATTATATAAAAAAAATTAATTCACAAACAATTCAAGAAATATAAGAAAGAAATAAAGAAAATGAACATTTCAACAAAGTCACAAGGTGTAACTTTGACAAAGTATTAATTAAGAGCAACAAAAAAAAATTAAAGAAAAATATTTCTTCCAAGCGACATTCTCAAATTGTTTAATTTAGTAACGGAATACTCGATGAACGGTACTTAAAATGGTACCAAAAAAACGCATGTATATATATATGTAAACGAAAAAGTTACCTGTCTCGTCTCCTTGAACGTAGGTAAAGCGCTTTCCCTGCATCCGGGCACGGCACCTGCAACGCAAACTAAATATTTGCTATGTGGAAAGAAAAAAAAATCAGCAATTATTAAACAATTTAAACCAAAACTGTCACTCGGCCAAAATTTAAATTTAAAAGGAAAAAATAAACTGAATTTAAAGAAAAAAAAAATTGAATTGAAGCAGAAAAAAATTAAGCAAATGTCTATAAAATCTAATGCATATTAGAAAGTGAGAAAAGAAACGGAAAATAAAATTAATAAAAAAAAACACAGACCAAAAACCTGTCCAGTCACGCCGCCATCCGCTCAACCTTGCCTCATGCAGCTCTGTGTCCCTGACCTCGACCTTGATGACTGCTATCTCCGCAGACTAGATCCAGATACCGTAGAGAACACCAACCTCACCACCAAAATCTTGAACGAGCTGCTTACGTTGTCCCGGTGGAACACCCAGACTTCACCAGAAACTCGACCGCTGACAATCGTTCGCCTTACTAGAACGCCGCCAAATACATCCGTTGCTTTATGTGCAGTTATATTATGTAGTTTTCGCATTACACATTCAACCACATCCGATCTAATTTGATAATCTGGATGCACAATATTGACGTTGCAATTTGAATATGATCTGCTCAGGTTATTGCACTAAATTGATTAGCCATAGATTGAATTTTATTAGTGCCCTATTAAATAGCACTCGCTTGGCTGCGTATCACCGGAAGTTTTTTTTTCCAAAAAAAACAAGCCACCGCTTCTATGACTAACCACACCACCTTTTTTTACAATTAGCTCGTAATTTGAGCTCTTACTTTTTCATAAAGTACCGCACTAAACACTTGGATGAATGCGGTATAAGCTCTAACACACTAAAAAAAAAATCACAACCCTCGTGGGCGACTCACTTTTATTATCGTGATGATACTATTAGTGTTTATTAGTTAGTAGTAATTAATTAGTACTATTAATATTAATTTAACTATTGCACTATTTAACATACAATTTATTTGGTATGTTACACTTGGGCACTTTTCAAAGTTCCACCCTTAAAAAAAATATTTGCTTTTAATGTGCACAAGTCTATGCACCGACAATTTTATTTATATATGTATTAAATTAAATTAGAGTTAATTTTTCTTGGGATGCACACACGGATTCGCATCGAAAAGCTACTTTATATCGAATGATTGACAAAAATTATTATTTGTTATTCGTTACCAGAAAAAGAAAACAAATCCGGTATTTTGGTTATACCGAAGAACAAAAATCCGCTAATGCAATAACAGAGCAATTATCGCATGACTTGCGGTCTGTGCATGGTGCATACACCAACATACAAGTCATACTCGTATATCCACTTCGCCTAAAGTATACTATAACAATACGTATCTGCAAACCTCGCAGGCGCAATGACAATTAACCGGTATATTTTGGTTGTGTACAGCAGTGACCTAGGCGTAATACCAAAACATCGATGTTATACAGTGTGCCAACCAAGTTGAAATGAGCTAGTAGAGGCATCAATGTAACGCACGTTACAAACTACACGCGAATACAAAAATAATAAAATAAATAAAAAAACATGTTTGCATTTAATTTTGTGCGTTTATATTTCAAAATACACTCCCCACACTGGTGACCACCGACTAGAACAGTCGCAATAGTTAAATTGAATAATAAAATAGCTGTAGTACGCATAATTAGTGTCGAAATTTTACTGTGTGAATAGACGCCATTTTTGAGAACATTCGAAGGCGGTGTGAGTGTATTTTGGAAAGTTAGCCTAAAAATTCCACGTGATTTCATAAACTCAAAAATATCGTCGTAACAGCGGTTGCCGGTGTTAAATATTGAAATTATAAGTCAGTGAGATGTCGGACACTGACGAGAGAAATGTTGAAACAGATACTGGCGCAAAACTAGTTGACCAAACACATACAGTGAAAGCTGTGTAACAATTGCAGAAAACATATAATTTCCATCAGATGGTACTTTAGTTATACAAAATCCTCCAACACGATTCATTATATAGCTACGAGAAACAGAAAAATATTGAAAAGGAATATAAAACTAAAATAATAAAAAAATAAATAAAATTTAAAAATTCTAGATACATACCTACCGGATCCGCTTGAAACGCGATATTTTAAAACGCGATATTTCGAAACGAGATATGACAAAACGAGATATGGTACAAAACGCAATATTTCAAAATGCGATATTTCAAAACGCGATATGGTACAAAACGCGATATGGTACACAATACGATATTTCAAAACGCGATTTTTCAAAACGCGTTATGGTACAGAATGTGCATTGCGAAGCGACGGGAGCGTAGCGACCCGATTTATACCGATCCTATATACTCTCGCTCCTATCAATTTTTAAATTCCTATAAACTGAAATTAAATTTCCCCTTCACCCGACTGATATAACCCGATCCTAAATTCCCGTTTTGTACCATATCGCGTTTTGTACCATATCGTGTTTTGAAATATTGCGTTTTGAAATATCACGTTTTGTACCATATCGCGTTTTGTACCGTATCACGTTTTGAAATATCACGTTTTGAAATATCGCGTTTTGTACCATATCGCGTTTTGTACTCTATCGTGTTTTGAAATATCGCATTTTAAAATATCCCGTTTCGCGTTTCAAATGGGACCCATACCTACATACATGCGCAATATTTTATTTTATTTTTGCTCGATACTTCATCAAAATCAAACACACTAGTTAAAAATCCGTATGAATTTATTATATATTTTCTTATTTTAAATATTTAACCACCCCTTATCTTGACCAAAAGCGGAAATTCGTCAGGCAAAATAATTTTAAAGAAAAATTTGATCGAATGTCATTAAAATGAAAAAAAAAACACAAGACGAACAGAAAAAAAAATATCAACAGGCTTACTATTTGATTATTCGCTACAGATTGATATGCATGTGCATGTGGATATAATTTGGGGTGTGGACATGCATATGGTTCTAAAATTATTTTCCGGCTTGGACAGTTGGTTCATAGGTATGGATGGAAATCCCGGATTTTCCATCTCATCGTCTCTCGGACAAGTTGGATGTTGTAGATTGTGAAAAAAAAAGACAGAGAGATAGGAAAAGAAGGAAGAAGGGGAATATGGGACAAATGAAGGGGGAAAAAGGAAAGAAAAAATCTTGGATGAGAAATTTTAGGTTGTTTGTCCAACCAGATCTGGCGATTTTGAAAGTTTTGTGCATAAAACTGTCAAAATATTTATTTTTTGATATTTATCCGATAGATGTACGTAAGTAATACAGTCGAGTGGCAACTTACGCATTTTATATTTATTTGAAATTTACACATTGAATTTATTGTGCTGCATTTTTCCGCCTTAGAGGATTTTTCGTGATATCGGGTTTCTGGTTTAGTTAATCTACATTAAATTACTTGATATTTGAATTTCTGGAACCTTAAATAGCGGATTAAGCGTTCAACGTTCAAAGTCATTTTGTATAATTTTAAGTCATTTAGTTTTAGTTAACGACATATAGCTTGTGTCATAGAACGGTGTTTTCGATGTTTACTCAGATTGTGTTTAAACTTTACCAAGAGTGGATGTATGGATTTATTTAATACGAGACAACCAGGTTCTAAACTAAATAAATGAAAGAATAATTAAGGTAGCTATAATACAGAGTTGCGAAACTTACAAAAATGTAATTAATATTTGACCACAGGACTGTTCAGGTCTCTCTCTCTCTCTAGCATTTACATCCCATGAAGGGATTTGGCCGCCCACACTATGGTCCTCCATCCGTCTCGGTCCATCGCTCTCGTCCTCCAGTTTCAACATCCTAGTGCATGTAGATCTTGTTCGACGTCGTGACACCAGCGCAGTCGGGGTCTTCCTCTACGACGCACACCGGCTGGTTGTTGATGGAACACTTTATTGGTCATTCGTTGTTGTGGGGACCTTGTAACGTGGCCGAGCCATCTAACTCGATTAGATTTGATGAATCCGATAATATCGCAACCTCCAAGAATTTGCTTTATCTCGTGGTTCATGCGAATCTGATATTCATTATTCGCGACTTTAATTGGACCAAAGATTGATCGAATGACCTTCCTTTCGAAAGTAGATAACAATCTAGAATCGTTTATGGTCCAGCTCTCGCTTCCGAAAGCCAGCACAGGTCTTATGAGTGGTTTATAAAATTCGAGCTTGCACGACTGATTTGGCGTAGAAAACTCGTTGTGGGGAAGCGATTCATGTTTTTATTTCTGCCATTTAATGATGTTATAACTGACCCGAGGTATTTGAAGTTTTCAACGCCATCAAAGTTATGGTCGCCAATTTCGAGATTTATCATGGAGATGTTCCTGGGTGTTGATACAAATTTGGTTTTGCTACTGTTCACCTTCAAACCAACTCTTCTTTCGCAGCGATCGAGCGGTACGAAACTATCTTTGATATCGCTGGGTCTTCGGCCAAGAAGCACGATATCATCTACATATCCAAGAATTTGGCCTGATTTATTAAATATACAGCGCGAAGTTTCGATATTGACAGCGCGAAGTTTCGATATTGCTTTTCCTCACTACGTACTCAAGCGCCAAATTGAACAGCAAAGGCGCGAGTGCATCTCCCTGTCGAACACCAAATGTTATTTCAAAGGAGTCTGACACAGTTCCTTCGATTACGATTCTACATGCAGACCCAGACGTTGTTAGTTTGCACAGAGAAACGAGTTTCTCTGGAATTCCTAGGCATATGAGCGCGGCCCAAAGGTTATCGTGGTTTATACTGTCATATGCCTGTCGAAAGTCTATATATAATTGATGTATGGTTATGTTGTACTCCCAACATTTTTCCAAAATCATCCTCATGGTGAAACACTGGTCAGTGGTTGATCGGTTGGGACGAAAACCACACTGATAGTCGCCAATGATGTTTTCGGCGAAAGGGATGAGTCTGGCAAGTACAACATTAGCCAACACTTTGTAAGCAGTGTTCAATATAGTTATGCCACGATAGTTTTCACATTTAAGACGGTCGCCTTTTTTATGCAACGGACATATGAACGCGGTCTTCCAATTCTCCAGCAACTCTTCTTGGTCCCAAATACATACGATGAGATCGTATAAACTTGTTGCAAGTGTAGCGCCAATTCTGCGGGGATTCCATCGAGACCGGGTGCCTTACCGTTTTTTAATCGACTAATAGCTGCGTCTGCTTCCTCTGCTGTGGGATACTCGACAAAAACCTCTTCACCTGGCGGAGCTATTGCTCTAATGGGGGTCATGTCGTCGTTCCGATTTAGCAGATTTTGATTAAAGGTGTTGGGCTGGACATTAGCGAAGCAAAATTATGCAGCATGATATGAGATGACCCCTGGATGCCAATTGAAATTATTATACCAGTCGTTTTAGACTGCGGACGATAAATACATATATGATGCAATTTAGGGCATCCTATACCTATTCACAGCTAACACAAACTAACAAACTCTATTGAAAGGTGTGATATTTTAATTTTAATAACTAACCTATTATTTATTAACAAATTTATCAATGTAGATAGACAATAACTTTGCTGCGGTTAACGCCCCGCTTATTTCTGTGACTAACATCTTATGCCCACAAACCCTTTATGTCGAGGATGCAGGCAGGGCCTGGGCCCGCATAATTTTGGAATATAGTAAGATGCAAGTTTTTGATAATTTGTGAATATTCCAGGAATGTGCTATACATACCTAGGATCACCATAATGGTTGGCCTGTAAGTCTCTATCACATCATATCATATCATATCATATCTATCATAAAACCTTTACCCCAACATTATTTTGAATAACGTTATGTCAAACAAACTATTTGTGGACGGTGAAAAAAGGACGTATACATATAGTATGGTATCCCACATTTACATCATATATAATTACGTCAAACCAAGTTATTTTTCAAATTTTCAATAATTGCCCGACACAATAATCATTCTGGGCAAATTAACTTTTTAAAGAGATTTAAATTAACTTCGAGGCGGAACAATTTTACTATTCAATTGAAAGTTAATTATGTTACTTTAACAATATTATCAACCATATTTACTTTGTTATAAATATTACCGTGTGTAGCCTAACTTCGAACATAATAAATATTAAAATAAATAATATGAAAGTCTACATATACACAAAGCAATAATTTAAAGACGAAAGAAAATTGAAGTAGAAATATTTCTGTACACACACATATCTAAGATGAAAAGCGCTAGAGAATCACAAAAAGGCAACATACAACAACAAAAAAAAGTCTTAAGATATTTTCTCTCTTTACATACTCGTCGTATACACAGTGACAATGTTAGACATAAGCGCAAAAAATACAATTAATAAAAGGTAACTTCAATGAAGCAATGGATGGAAGCGAAACTACAACAACAACAACAACAAAAACTACCGTGGAAACTAGGTTATGTTTGTTTTGAATTTATTAGGATAAAACTTTAATTTTTTTTTACATACATACATACATGATAAATTAAATTAAGATTAAAAAAAATGTTTTAATTGGTAATTAAATTTAGATATGTTTAGGTTATGCTCGAAATGAGTGAACATAAATTTTAAAACACTGGGCATTATAATTAACTGTCGCATTGTTTTAAACTGTGTTGCAAAATGTGCGCAGAGTGACAGAAAAGAAAATAGTTTTTCTTCTGGTTGCGGTTGTGTTTACGTATGTAATCTGCTACGGTAACAATTTGTGCTGAATGGTTCTGGAAAAAAGTCATTTTTTTTTTTTTTGTTTTTGTTTTGTTAACAACAAATTGGATGTACCATCGTTGTGTACAACATATGTTGGTGATATGTCTCAGGGGGAAATGTTTTATTTTCCTTATAAACTCGCGTACTTATTGTAGTGTCAATTGGTTCTCGTATAATTGATTTTATAAGATGCTGTTTTAATTCAGTGGTTCTTAAACGATATTCCGCGGAACAGTTTGTCATTTTCTTTCATTTATATTTGTTGCAAAAATCAAGTTCTATTCTGCAATATGTTGGCACTCTGTTGAGGTGACCAAACTATCAAAAATATTAACTATGCGTTCTTTGAAAATGGAATTTTATAAATGGCAGAAAAATTAGTGTCAAACCAAGGGGTAGATTTTTCCCCTACCATTGATTATCTCAAACAATTAATTTCAATCTAAAATTATATCAACAGTAACCATAGTCAATAATAGTCAACCGAAATGTCGATAATGAAAATTTAAAATACATAATAGCATAAATTTTCCAGTTGAAGAATGTCGATAACGAACATTTTAAAACAACCAGGCGATCATCAAATAGTCGATAATAAAAATTTTGTGTTTGAAAGTTTTATAAAATCAGACGAAATAAAGTCGTCCTCGTGAAAAATTCGCGTCGCTTTAGACATGTTGCCAGTTAGCCATCAATCTAACTATGACTACTAAATGAAGGTTCGATATACGTAAAATTTATATTATAGTTGGGGATGTTCTGAGGAGTTTGAAGAGGGTGGAATTTCGATTTTTCTCATATTGTAATGATAAAATGGTCCCACGTTCAAGTTTTTAGCAGTTAATCATCAATCTAACTTTGACCGATGATGCAGCATTGATTAACGTAGAATTTCATAGTGCATTTGGTCAAAGACTAGCATCGCGTGCTATCCTTTGTATAGTGAAAAAGTTGATAAAGCGCGGATGCGCGAAACTCGCGAAATTTATTTAAAAAATTAAGAAGATATCACAGTTGTTGAAGACACAATATATATATATATATATATATATATATATATATATATATATATATATATAAAAGAGGATGTATGTAAGTTTGTGGGTTTGTTTGTTCCCTATAGACTCCTAAACCGCTGAACCAGTCATGATGCAGTTAATCATGCAAATTTACCTTGACCCAAGGAATGTTTAGGGCGTTTAAAATTGTGGATGTTGAGTAGGGGCAAAGATACAGGATCCCAAAGTATCCTTTGGTATTTTTTTTATTTAAACAGGTGTTTATAAGCATTCGTGATTACTAGCTATACCCGATGCGCGTTGCTGTAAATATAATAATAATAAGCTAAGTAAACTGTTTCTTATCACATGTTTTGATAAAAATATTTGAAACAAAAAATTATTTTGGTTGATTTATGTGGATAACAAAATATAGATTTGTGAGAGAACAGTAAGACATTTTCTAACAAACAAAACTGAAGAACTACGAGAATCTCGCCTTCAGGAAATGCACGACAGAGCTTCAACTTCAAAAGAATCACAGACACCCCAACAAGAAATCGAACGACTGGATACCAATCGCTTAAGACTGACTCGGTTAAGAGAAAGAATCCATTTGAAGTTGGAAGCATTTAATTACGACCAAAACTCTGATTACCGGAATCACGACATGATATAATTTCGAATTTATAAGCAATGTTTCATGAACGCAACAGTTTGATACATTTACTTAAAACTGCTATGGATAAGATGCCTACAGATGATTATACAGTTGTAATTAGAGTAGACAAAACGCCGCCAGGTGAACACGAAAGACGTTTTAATGCATCGATGATAGGTAGCAGTTATAATAGTGGGCTCCAAATTCGATCGACGTGACATAATCATTCATCGCCGGCACACAAATGTGGTTCGTGTTTCAGAACACATCGTTCGTATGATACACTTCAATATCCACTGCTATTTCCGCATGGAGAAGATGGTTACCATTTCATTATAATGCAAATCAACCCTAATTCGAATGAAAAGTCGACGAAGAAATTTTCCTGTATGGATTATTACGCAAACTACAATCCAACTACATACTGAAATGCCGTGAACTATTCCATCAGTTCATTGTAGACATGTATAAAAAAATTGAAAGTGAACATCGTCTCTTCATTCGGTTAAATCTTGAAGTGTTGAAGAATACATTCACTTGCGTGATACAATTAACAATGGTCTAACAATGTTGCTAACATTGGACAAAAGGTAATCTTGCCAGTATCGTATACCGGTAGTCCACGGCACATGCACGAATACGCACAAGATGCCATGACATATGTTCGAAAGTATGGACGTCCACATGACATGATCTACTCGCACGGGTATTCAAGCAAAAGCTAATTCGATTGATGGACGTCATCACTAAGAAACAAATTTTTGGAGAAACTTATTGCTGGATGTATTCAGTTGAGTGGCAAATTGTCTCAACACAAATTGATAGCGTGATATCTGCTGAACTTCCCAACCGAGACGAAGATCCTATTCTTTTTGAAAGAATCAAGAAAAATATAATCCATGAACCATGCGGTGCACTTAATACAAATTCACCATGCATGAAGGATGGCAAGTGTACAAAGCGATATCCACGCGAGCTGGACGGAGAAGGAATAGGAGAAGGAACACCGATGATGGTGGATACACAACCACAATCAGAATGCGAGATGTAGATGTTGACATCGACAACACATGGATCGTGCCGTATTCACCGCTGCTTTAAAAAATGTTTGATGGCCTTATTAATGTTGAGTATTGCAATTCAGTGAAGTCAATAAAATACATTTGCAAATACGTCAACAAAGGCAGTGATATGGCAGTATTTGGACTATCAAACCAAGGCGATGAAGTCACTCAATTCCAGATGGGACGCTTCATCAACAGCAATGAAGCAGTTTTGAGAATATATACATTCAACATCCATGAACGCTATCCAACTGTTTAACATCTTGCTGTTCACTTAGAAAATGGCCAGCGTGTCTACTTCACCGACCGAAATGCACGAAATAGAGCTGAACAACTACCCAACACAACACTCATCGCTTTTATCCGAAGTGCCCAAATACTACACTTGGAACACATCGACATAAAAGTTCACGAGAAGAAAGCGAGGTGCAATTGTTCTAGAGAATGCTGGTGTACGTTTGTCAGATGCTTTAGGACGTGTGTAATAATGGAGCGCATCCATACATTGATGTCGCAAGGGAACATCGGAATCGAATCTGCTTCAGCCATTCGTGCGACACCACCAACGAATGCCAATCAATTTTCGCAAACCAACTCGGCGGTAAATTTTAATCCAACAGGAGTAGCCTTGTTAACAATAATGTGATATATAAAATCTGCCAAAATAATAATTTCACTGCGTGAAATTCAAAAACATGAATATATATGGAAAAAAACCAATTGGCCGCATTATTGGAGCTGTGCGGGAACTGTCTTAAAAACAACCATTCAACAGTCGAATGCATCAGCTTTTACATAACAACAAGGACAACAATACAACAACAACAAATGAACTATTTAGAACAGAATTAAACCGCACCACATCATTACACACTGGTAAAGAATTAGAAGAAAAAGAGGACTACTGGTATTTACGAGCAATTATTGATATCTGCTCACAAGCAAGCTTCATTACTTTGAGTGCCATCAACAGATTGAAAATAACTACAAGCAAAATCAACATGAAGATAACGGGAATCTGCGGAGGCCAGAAAGAAACTATAAAAAATCAACCACATACTGTCAATAATGCCGCGATTCAATTCTGAATTTCAATTAATTATGAAAGCCCTTGTAGTAAATATAATAACACATGATCAGCCACAGCAACTAATAGTCAGTCAAACATGGAATACTCTAAAGAACTTACCCCTAGCTGATCCAAACTACCACACACCAGTGCTGATAGACTTACTCATAGGAACGGATTATTATGCGGAGATTATTTGAAATTATGACGCAAAACAATCCATCCACCAATAGCTCAAAGCTCCGAGCTAGAATGGATAATTCGGGGACGAACCACTAAAACAGCTAAGCCAAATGAAAACTTAACAATCATAACTGCGATTACCACCGAGCAGAACTCTTTGGATGAAATTGAAAAAACTCTTAAAAATTTTGGGAAATCGAAGATTTACATCCGCCAAGAAAGCAAACACTCGAAGAAAAAATGTGTGAAAAGATATTCCAGAGCAGCGTTAAACGGTCATCAAATGGCATTGATGACCATTGATGGAAAATTAGGCAACTCAAAAAAGATGGCAACAGCAAGATTTCTCGAACTAGAAAAACAACTCTGAAAGAACGACGACTTAGCGGCTCAATACAAAATATTTATGAAATAATATGAACAGGGTGAGCATATGTAGAAAATCACTAACGCTTCAACAGCTGGACCCACATACTATATGCCGCATCACACCGCCTTTAAACCATCAAGCACTGCAACAAAGTTAAGAGTGGTATTTGATGCCTCAGCAAAAACAATCAATGGTCGGTCGCTAAATGACATCATGCATGTCAGTTCAAAATTACAACAAGATCTTTGACATATCGTTATGAAATGGCGAAAGCACAAATACGGGTTTACCACATACATTGAAAAAATGTTTCGGCATATATGGATAGCTGCAGAAGACAATAACTTCCAACGTATACTATGGCGTGACTCACCGACTGAGAAACTTCAGGAGTACTAATTAAAAACAGTCACGTACGGAACTTCATCAGCCACTTACCTAGCCGTCAGAACATTACAACAACTAGCAGAGGACGAGAAAGAATCATTCCCAGCTGCTTATCAGGTGGTAAAAACCGATTTTTCTGATAACCTCATAACAGGAGGTGACACGATAAAAGAAGCACTGCTCGTACAAAATCAATTAAGTCAACTACTTCGAAGAGGCGGTTTCAATTTAAGGAAGTGGACAAGAAATCACAAGGAATTACTAACTACAACAGCTAAACTATTTGATTCGTTAGGATGGCTAGCCCCAATAATAATAACTCTGAAAACCTACCCTGCTGAATGAATTGAAAATCCCCAGATGGATAGGGTTCACAAGTGAATCAAACGTCTAGGTCCATGGATTTAGTGACACCTCAGAACAGACATATGCAGCTTGTGTTTATCTGAAATAAGTCTCTGGAGAGCAAGTTGACAGCAGCCTTAGTAGCAAAAACAAGAGTGCCACCGACAAAACAAAAATAACTTTACCACGTAGTGCCAGAAGCCAAGCAATCACTAAAAACATACAACAAGCACCAACTTATGCATGGACTGATTCCACGATAGCACTTTCATGGATACAAGGCAAAATAGAGCCAATAGAGTGTCAGAAATCCGAAGCTTGATTGAACCGCATCAATGGCATTGTATAAAATCAAAAGGTAATCCAGACGATTGTGCTAATCTGGTGGACTGGACCACAATGGTTAAAAGACAATACAAATTACATTCAACGGAAAGATACCAAGAATTTGATGAAGAAGCAGAAGCTGTACTGAAACATGCAAATATGGCAACTGTCACCGAGGAAGACAACCAGTTCATACACATAATAGAAAAAACTTCAAGCTTTATAAAATAGTAGAATTGCTGAAGAACAAGTCAGATACTTCCCTCTAATCATCAGCTCAGTAGAGCAATAATCAATTACGCCCACTTAAAAACAGCACATGGAGGAGTCCAACTTACACTCTCATACCTACTAAGAAGTATTGGATCATACGTGCAAAAAATGCCACTAAAACGGTAATCTCTGTAAGAATGTTATTTGAAATTTTAATTTTAATTTTAATTTTAATTTAATTAAGTGATCTAAAGAGTTTGATAGTGCGACATCCGTTCGTCTTGCCAGTTGGTAAGACTATTCGTTAAGCATTGATTTACATAAAATTTTACCTCTATGAAAGTCGCCCGAATTTTCAGCTCGAATTTTTTTTTTTTGTTGATTCAGGAGCACTTGACATATACCGCTGAATTCGCTAAACTGTTGACTACAATTGACTACTACTACAATGTTGACTACTACAATTCCGGGCTGAATATAATAAATGCCATGACAGGGTATCATGACACTGTTTACTGTCGCGATAGTAGGGCGATTTTTTAGGGTTGCGATAGTAAACTCTCACAATAGTGATAGTTTAGTGATACTGTCGGGGTACAACCACAATGGTTGAATGCTCACGGATTAAAGTTGAAAGGCTGTACTTATTTCCCAAATAGGTATGTGCGTTTATTACTCAATTAAGTTGTTAAGGTTTTATAGTGAAGTATAAACTTTAAACACTGTTTTATTTTATAGTTTGTTTGCTATTTATTTAAACTTAACTTGATGAAAATTGGAATAATAAGAGCGAGCGTCAAAAATTCTTACTCGTATTTATTAGTGTATTGACGAATCCAAAAAATGTCATTTAGTGAAAGAGTTCAAACACAGGTGTCGCATTGATTTTAAATTTCGGTATTTAATCATGCACTGAACTAAAATAATGCACAGGAGTACGTCCATAAATAATAGTTCGTTCACTAATTGATATTTGGATGACATTTTGACATGATAGTAATTTTGTTGTGAGTGTTACAATAATAATAATTTTATACAATATTCAAGGTACATATCTAGGGCCAAAATTTATATTGTATTAAAAGGAATAATTGTATTCGTATACATTAAAGATGAGTATTTAAAATCTTATTTAATGAATTTACAACTAATCCTATTTTATGACGTTTATCTTTGCAGTATCTGAACAGATACCATCGCATTTTTTCATCGGATAGTTGGGCAAGCTTCATATACATCAATTGGGGTGGTTTGAGGTATCAGTCTTGCTATGACGGTTGAATGAAGCATGAATTTACGAGCAATTTCATCTAATAGTTATAATTAGATTGATGTGCAATTGGCAAAATATTAAACGAGAGACAATTGTATCTACAAAAAATGGGAATATACAAAATTTGAACCCTTCTAACTTCTCAGACCATTGCCGCAACCTTATTATTAAGTTAAATTTCTTTTAGTGCTATGTAGTAGTATTAATATTAAAATTATATTACATTTATCAGGCAGGGTGGGCACGAATGTTGTTACAAAGCCAAATGTGAATTTCTATCATTTGTAATTTTTTTCAAAATAAAAGAAAATATAATTTTTTTAAAATGAAATGGGTTCGAGACGTAGAAAGAATACGAGAGGTACAATTGTATTATGAACTAAAGTCTAAAATTTTTGGTACAAAGAGCATTTAGGACTCAAATAAATCGGTCGACCATTATGCGATTTGGAAAGCTTCAACACACATGTCACTGTCCAGAGGGCGCCCCCATCGAATTCCTACATTTCGAAAAATAACAGGAAAATTCACATTTATTTGTGTAGCAAAAAATTTCATTATTGGCATTATCAATTTATTATTAATGAAGTAACTCTTTTATGATGTGTGCTTCAGATATGAGAAAAACATGTTGCAGTAGATTGGGATTCAATGCTAATATTCTAATGTCATTATTTATGCTTTTAATGCCGGACCTATTCTGATGCTGTGCTCAAGTTTAGTGTCTTGCTATTGCAATTGATGTAAAAAAAAATTGACTATAATGGTCAGAGCCGTTTTATTTACATATGTTCTAGTTTCAGCAACTTCGGGATATTGGAAGCCTATACATTAATATCTTTGGTACTCTATACGTCTATCTTTTACTAGTTCCTTCAAATTTTGAATCTTATGCAGTTCTTCGGCAAATGCATACCTCTGCAGCTTGCGAGATGCGGTTCGCCACAGTTCACTCACTTTGATGGACTTTCTCATATTAGAATTCCAATTCATCTTGATTCGGATCCATCAATAATTTTGTGTATTTTCTATAGTATACTGCTTTGAAACAACTATTAAAATTCCGCTTTCTATATCAAAATTGGAAAGGTGAAAAGCCGAATTTTTAATTTTAGGATTTTGAAGAGCAGGCAAACTATGTAAACCTAGTACAAATGTTCTGGAGAAATTGTCACGATTGGCAGTAAAGAAAATGTAAAAATTTTATACAGATCTAAGTGGACAAATTAATTTATGAGCTCAAGTTATGTAACGGCCGACTTGAGGTTGCCCACCGTTAACAAAAATAATAATAAAATCGAAATAATGATATAATAATATAATACTGTACTTTAAGTGGAACAAAAAAAAAAAACCGAAAAAAAGGAAGAAACTGTTCGCTAGAGCACGCCCGGTTTACCACCGCTAGCTCAAATGGTGGAGGTAATTTTGGTCGTGGGGGAAGTTTTTGTGCTCTGGCCGCTGCAACAAACTACATCAGTACACTGCAATCCACCGAGGCTCACTCACTCATACTCACCTCTCTCCTCACTCCATCAGGTCCGTCACCTCAACCACTCATGTTAACCAATAGAAAACTCTTGGTTCATTTTGAAACATTATTAACAATCATATATTTATATAAAAAATTAAATTTGAAAATTATACGCCTATTGATAAATTGAAAAATTATTTGATAATAAAAATAAATTTAGAATTCAACATTTAATAAAAACAAATATGTATGTAAAATATAATAGACTAATCTTATCATTCATAAGTATCGAATGGAATAACTGAAATACTTAATCCGCAGGTTAATCAGCATATTATTATTATCCGGGATGTATCGGCAATCAATGATTTCACAAAAAAAAGTACGCAAAAAAATAAAAATAAAAATGGTTACCTTGACAGAGTCCTTGGCGAAGAGCGCTCCCACGACCTCGGTACTGCCCTGGTTTCCTGTGCTAAGTAAGGCTATGAGGAAAATAAAAATATATATATATATGTTCGATTAACTGGAAAAGTACAGTTATTACAGAAAAAAAATTCGATCTTATATTATACTAAGATCACTCCAAGAGAAAATTAATTGATATACATACAAAACCAGAGTAAAGAAAAATTGAATTAAAAATTACACTGACTCAACCAAAGAAAATTTGAATTCAAAAATATAAAAAAAAAGAATGAGAGTTAACAACAAAAAAAATGACTTAGCCAAACTGCTCCTTCAGGTAACTGCGGTCGTCCTTGATTTAATCTTGCGATGGCTGCCACGCGCCAATTATCACCGTATTTAGGGTTGCCGGTATTTTGTTCAGCCGGTTTACCCAGAAATTAGTTGCATTAACAGGTCTCTGGATGTTGACTGGAATCTCCGCCAAATTATGCAGGTATACACACACCCGTTGAAAAAAAAAAACCGTTGATTTAGGTGTGGTTATTCGCACTTCTCACACAACTTCGAGGTTTAGCTGCTCTGCTACTCCCGATCAACTGGTTTGCTCCGTAACCGGAAACACGGCACCAGAATTAAATGAGTTTCTGATTGCCACTTATATTTTAGTTATTTTTCTCCCATAAACGCCTACGCTCAGATATGTAGGTAAATCTCATCAGGTATCAAAACAGAGCTACCATGTGTTGAGCTTCTTCTATATTGTATAAAATGTACCAATTCACAGCACAAAGTATTCTCGATAATTAAGTACAATCACTATGCACAATATTTCCAATTATATATTTCTTAATTTTTATTTATTTGGACACCTCACTTATACGAATGATTGTCATCAACCAAAAGTTCTCAATATTATTAATTCAGCACAAAATATTTTTGCTAATTAATAAAGTCACTATGCACCATAGATTATGTACCCAAATTATATTTGCTTTTTAATTGATTTTTAATTTGGGCACCTCACTGGTCCGAACGTTTGTTATCTCGTCAAAAATCAACAATATTCTAAATTTTATGTTGAAATTTCTACCAGAAAAAAAAAAATAACCAAAAAAAATTGTTATATGTATGGGGTGAGGTTAAGGTACAGCAAAATCCGCTAACGCAATCAACAACCATCGTATGATTTTTAGACGGTACATGCACTGATAATGCAAGTCATTCACATCAATATAGATACGCCTAAAAGTATGCTAGTACCAATAGCGTACAGAACTCGCAGGCGTAACCATCGTTCTAATGGTATAAAATACGATGATGTACCTACAGGGTGTAACGAAAGTTATTTAATATAAGCAATGCGTAACTGGAACGAACGTTACAGTTATTCTATCTGAATGTTGAAATATTTTACACATACTATTCTCACCCATTTGTTTTGTAAAAAAATAATGTTAACTGCGAAAAAATTCGAATCGTCAACCTGAACTAGAAAACTATAAGATAGCAACCACAGGGGTGTAATTGTTGTGGCTAACCCCCAACTTTTTTTACGACAAATGTTCCGGATTTGTGATAAAAATTGACAACAAGTTTACTCCAGTTGCCTAATTGCAAAAATTGGTAAAACTCCTATGGAAGCTGCCACTTCTGGTACGCAAATGTCCTCCACATTCGCAAAGATCTCCTAATTTATGAAAAGGCTTATGTATGAAGTTTTATTCGGAATAGTCAATCCGCTTGGCCAAAATAAAGTTTTTTTGTTATCAAAACTCGTCATTTCCGGTAAAATCTAGAATGAACTAATTTTGTTTGAAAATTGATTTACAATCTTTTTGTTTTAATCGTTTTTTCGCAAATGCATATACCTTTCAAAATATTTGCAAAAAACGAAAAATCTCCTATGAAAAGTGTCATTTCCAAAAAAGCTGCTTCTTGTCAATCCGTTTGAGATATATATAGGGGCCGAATTATTGTACGTACTTTTCAAAATATTTTGCAAAAAGCGAATAGCTCCCATGGAAGCTGTAATTCCCAGGAACCAATCTCGACCACAAATAACTGGGATCGGCAAATTTGTGGGAAATCTTAAGCATAAAGTTTCATCCCAATCAATCAATCCGCCTGTACTGTACAGCGTTGCATTTTTGTTGAAAAATAGTTTTTTGTCAGAAACGTCACGTTGCAAATTTAATTTAATGTCTTTTAGTTTCGGTTTCTATAAATGTTTGTTTTCGGTGGACCGATTGAAAAAAGCTTAAATTTGAAGTTTCGTGTTCATCACGATCGGACAAACCGTCTGGACTGTAGAGAGGACGCAGGTATTTAGTTTACAAGCATACACAAACAGACACGCACAGATTTTTTTTTAAAATTATTTTTTTACTTCAGCGATTTAGCGAATGATTAATCTGCAAAAATCTCGAGGTTGGAATTTTTCATAATTACTGTACTATATTTTACTATGTGAAGAAAGTATAGAAGCTTTTTCGTTTTTTGCAAATATTTTGAAAAGCGATTAGAAACGAAAAGAGTGAAAATAAAATTTCTACCTAAATAAGTACAGATCATTTTTTAAATTTTAAAAAAATTTAATATTTTTTTATTTCACCAAAATTTTCGGATTGACTATTAGGAATAAAACTTCATACTTGAACTTTTCCAACTTTACCGGAAGTGGCAGTTTTAATAAGAGCTCTTACAAAACGACAAAGAATTAAGATCCTGTTAATAATTAGCACCAACCCTAATCAACTGAGCATGTCGTACAGTGGCCAAATTTAAGGAATTTATACCTGTGGGGTACGAATCCCACCAAAGATACGATATGAAATAAAATTTTGTCTTGCACGAGTAAACTTTAAAGATGCAGCACCGATGCAATTTTAAACGAATTTCCGCAATTTTCTAAATATGTAAAATACCACCGCTCGCTCACATGATTAATACACCAAGTCATTATCTATAAATCTTATTCACGATATCCATTTCTTTAAGGGTCATCATTATTCATAACGCTAAACCATATTCTAATTTGCTCATCATTTACTCTTCTTATAAAAATGTACCACAAACCAAAGATATCAATATAAGCTTTCTTATTACTTTAAACGTATCTCCGAATATACATAAAAAATCAATACGCCTACAAAACAAAATTGTTGTTGTTATATAATAAGATTAATGATATTTTAATGAATTTTTTTTTGTCCGATCTACAAGTAACGAGTACACTCATCATACATATGTACCATACGTACATACAGCAAGTACACAAAAAATTATGATCAATTGTTTGATTACACATCAACGGAGAGAATAGAAAAAATTAAACTTTTCAATAATCTTGGGCTTAGACAATAATAGAATCTAGATGTAAATTGAAAATGGTGTATACAGATATTATGTAGGTCCTTCTTGATTTATCGACGATAAATAGCTTCAATGAAAATTGAAAGTATTTTTTTTTTTTTTTGCTTTTCTTCTTGTTTGTGTAATTAAGTGTAAATAATTCGATTTGTTTGATGATTTATATGAACGTATAATTAACGATTGATTGACACTTGAGTTATAGTTTATTGAATTTTTATTTAACGAGTATTGTCACACAGTTTTTTTATGTATCGTTATAAATATTGTACAACAGCCGTTTCATCATATCGTTTACTGAATAGTCAGTGTTTCTTAAACTATCGCTATTAACGGGCATACTTTCAAGATTACAGGTACAGGATTAATTTTTAGTCCTGATAGGAGAAAAGATCTTTGTTTTTGTAATGGGTTTTTTCTATCGAATGGACCCCTTCAAAATTATCTCTTTGCTCTTAACTTTTTACTGAAAGGCAATCAATTTCCGTTAGGCGCTAGGCCCCGATTTCATAATAATTGTCATTTGTGGACATTCACATGGACCTACATCACCTCGATCACATTAAGATAGCCCAAATTTTTATCCCCGAAAATTTAGATAGTTGCTGAGATAAATAAAAAAATAATTAATATGAAATATTTAACAATATCAGTAAAAAATAGGCTATTTTAAAATGTGCTCTACACACCATGTGCAATCTATTTTTGTATCTTGCTACCCCATATTTTTACTATCAACCCCGAAATATATTCTATCACGATAGTTAAAAACTGTCGTGACAGTCGAATTTTTCGAGGCTGAGAGTGATTTTTTTTTTGTATGTTTACTATTCGACAAACTCGGAAACTATTCGTTGGCCGGATTAGTGGGCTATATCAGGTGATAGAGGAACGTTAACGTATTAGAAATAATTTTTTAAGAATTTTACCATGTTCTGGAAATTAATAGTGGAAATTAGTAGTTTCTAAATTAGACGGAAAATTCGACTGTCATGACAGTTTTTTACTATCGTGATAGAATATATTTCGGAGTTGATACTAAAACATGTCATGATAGCAATAATTAGTGCTGACATCGCATTTTTCGGGGATGAAGTTTGAGCTATCTTCACATACATGACATTGACTAACTTAAATAAGTTTTTTGGCGATGTGCCTCATTTGAATCAGCCCCTAATCAATAATATTCTTTATTACCACAGCTGTTGTTTTGATCAACCCATCAATTTGTGTGTACACAATTGAAATTTTATTGGGGGCTGCCCAATCTTTTATTTACGTATTAGACTTTAGCTTCACTTTAGACACTTTTAATTCCTAAAAATTACAGAATATACGTAAGATGAGTGTGAAAGTTTGAGAATGTAAACAAGAATTAAGTAAATAAAATCTATATAAAAATAAGTTCCTGTTTGACAAACTGACTGTTTGTTGGTTCCGAATGGGCTCCGTTATACTTTTCTTATAAGTTTCCACACCTGGGAGTCAATTCGCGTTCCGTGAAATAATGAAAATGAAAAGTTTTTTTCATTAGCAATCGAGTAGGTTTGCATTCCCCATAAGAAATTTTGATTTCACGCAGTAAAATTTAAAATTTAGTGCGAATGATTCAAACTACTAGATTGCCAATGAAAAAAACTTTTCTTATTCATTATTTGACGGAACGCGACTTGACCCCCATTTATCCAATCGGATTCAAAACTTGCATAGACATTTTATATCAAAATGAGCAGGTTTTGCTAATATAAATACAGGGCTCGGCCTCCTGAGTCTAAGTGCTCCCATATTTTCTTATCACATAAATGGCTGATGGATCGGAATGGGCGTTTCAGCTGGTGAACCGATCGCCATGTAACACTTCATGTATAAATTGAATGCTCAGAACCAACCTTACGACATCTTTGATCCAGCCCCACGGGGACTAGAAGCACCGGTACAAATTTATTTGTTTTTTCTTTTAAATTTTTCACGGCAATGAGTTTAGGAAACAGATTATCTGCAATTAGAGACATGCTCGAATCCGAGGGATCCATCCCCTGGATCAAGGGGAACCTCCATAAGTTTCCATACCATTCATCCAATCGGATTTCAACTTTGTATAGGAATTTTATACCAAAATGAGCAGATTTTCATAATAGTTTTGAAGGGGTCGGCCCCGTGAAAGAAATTCCTTTACCCCTGTACTCAACATGATGCAACAGGGTGCAATATGATACAACCTGGTGCAAGATGATACAATATCACGCAACCAAAAAATCAAAATTGTCCAAGCCAAATAAAATGTTAAAAGAAGATCACAAGCCCAGATAAGAATCCATGAATATGGGCCCATCGGAATTAATTTCTGGTATTCAAAAACCCCCCCAAACAATTTTTTACCAAAGTCCCAGAGTCCCCGGACCCCAACGGAGAACTCCTCTGGCATTATTGTAGAAAACCGCATTCACCGCATTTTTATGTTTGGTAAAATTATTTAGGGGACTAGTTTTGGGTTAAATACTATACTGTTATGTTAAATGTTGCGTTAAATTGTTGCGTTGATGTTTGAAAACCTCGATTTAAGGGACTAATTGGGGAGTCCGTTAAATCCGATTGTCCGTTAAATCCGAATATTTTAAAATTTTTATCTATTCGATCGAATTTAATCTGGGACGGAACTCAGGCATTTCTTAGACGATTTTGACGAGATTGGACTTGTTGAATGGAAATAGGATTATGTTAAATGATTTTTGGAAGAAGTTCTGGAATATGGCCACCTGGGACGGAACTCGATCAATTCTTAACCGATTGTGATGGGGTTGGATGGAAATGAGATTCTTAAGTGATTTTTGGAATAAGTTCTGTAATATGGCCACCTGGGACGGAACTCGATCCAGCATACTTAATCCCATCATCATCGGTTAAGAATTGATCGAGTTCCGTCCCAGATGGCCATATTCCAGAATTTGTTCCAAAAAATTATTTAGAATCCCCCCCCCCCCTCCCCCCCAAATTGAGCTTCCGTTAGATCGAGGTCCGTTAAATCGAGGGTTTACTATATATCGCTAAAAACAATTTCAAATTTTTCCACCGTCACCAAAACCAGACTCCCAAAATGCATGAACTCCGTAAGGAACTGCAGTGTTTCGATAACAATCGACGTCTTGTAATTAGAGTTGACATACGGATATTTAATTTTTGACCTTATGTTTTACCAAACGTTTGCGGTTCAGGTGGAGCTTGAAACCGGTTCGTTATTTTTACTCAAAAGTGTTCGAACCGAAAAAAATTAAAGAAAAAACCAGGGAACAATCCAAAAACCCCTAAACGAATGTTCTCGAAATTAGCACTGATCAGAATCGATTGCTGGTATTTAAAATCCCTTCTGCACCATTTGTTTCAAAATCATGCGAGCCAAAAAAGTTAAAGAACGGGATTCCATCGGATGATCTAATGTTGTCCCCCGAACCTCTAAACGTTATTTCGTGAATCAAGACCAATTGTAATCGATTCCTCGCATTTGAAATCTCCCCATAAATAATTTTTATTTAAATCGTGCATGCAAAAAAAAAAAATAAAAACGGGACCCGGGTTCCACCGGATGACTTTCTAAACGAATTTTCCCGAAATCAGAACCAATCGCACTCAACAAAAAATCTCTCAGCAATATTCATCAAACTCATTTGAGCTGGGGAACAAATTAGAAAAAGGAACCTGGGCCTCACTGGGGGGCCCAGCTAAACCAATTTTCCTGAATCTGAGACAAAATGGTCGTTTTGTGGGACTCGTAAACTTTCTTTTGGCAAGTTTCATGAAAATTGTAAACATAAAAAATTTAAATTTTATAAAGAGTGTTCCAATTAGATAATTTTAAAATTGGACTAGAGTGCCATAATATGTTATTTGACAGATGATAAGTAGAGACATTTTGGTTATTAAAAAATATTTTAAGATTAGAGAAAGTTATGCAAAAGTGTTAAGAAAATTTCGTACAGACTAAGGATGTGAAAATTGTTCGTCAATTGTTGCCATTCGAAAAATGTTTGCAAAATTTATGGAAGCTGGTTCGGTAAAGAATGAAAAAAGCAAAATGCACCGTCGCAGTAGTCTTTCAGAAGAAAATATTGAAACGAGGCTGGGATTGAAGTAACTGTATAGGGACCTCATTATCGGTATATGATTACGATTTTTTTGTTTTAAAACCTGGAACTCGAACGCTATGCTAATCGACTAATTTCTTGTTTTCTCTGTAATACCAACTATTACCAATTAACCTAATCTACCACTACAAATTGTTAAATGTTATCCAAAAATAATTATCCATGAAACTCCTACTAATACTAAGTTCAAATTGAATAGGGATAATCATAGGTATGCGACAAGGACAAGTTTGGGTCACAAACTCTCATCCAAACTCCACCACTCTCATGTGTACGTCTATAACTATTTACAACAAACTGGCGATAGAGATGCGAGCAATGGACAAAATAAATTTCTAAAAACCAACATCAGGGTGGGATGTTATAATAACATCACTTTTTACGATACTATCGAAAGCATGCGATCGTAATATATAGCAAGCAAAATTTTAAAGCGAATTAGCAAGCAATTTTATTTTAGGAAATAGAGATAGAATATTCGATTAATAACGAAAAAAGTGATGTTACAACATCCCGCCCCTGATCGTAGCAAACTAACTTTTCGGAAAATTTTTGTAATTAATAGTTTTATGTTATTTTGTCTCAATTATTTTTGTTTCTTTTAAGTTAGTTCCATAAGCAAGTTAGTGCCTTTGGCTTATGAAAACTTTTGAATGTTTTCTATTATGTACCTGAGATAATCTCGCCACCGTATCGTCACATATACATGGAAAATTGTACAAAACCAACAATTAATGTACTTTATAAAACACTATCGTTAATAAGTGACAAATAGGAATGATGTATATCCGATTACCGAGATGGTATGCATTAAGTGCCACAGTACAAAATAAATCCAATTTTGCATGGGTTTACTTGAGAAAGTACATAATACGTACACGGTACTTACACCTTTAAATTCTCACGGTCCTGATTTAAATTGTGTATACAAATCGTATTGCAAAATTTTAATCTATTATTAAAATTATTTACGAATGCTTTCGAATTTTGCCATTTTTTTATTTTGTTTTAGTTGTCATATTAAAATATTTTTTTTTGTTTGTTTTCATTTCTTATTTTAATCTTAAATATTAAATCTTTGCTTTAATTTCAAATTTCTTTGAATGCATTATACGCGTTTATCATCATCGTAATAACATATTAGATGACATTTTGCGCTTTCAAATGTATTTCAGATTTAATTTTACAGGATTTGGTAAGTGTAATACAACAAATGCGCTTAAATTTGGCACTAATTCGCACGTTCCTAATAGTACTACGGACCGATTGTCGAGACTTTAAGTCACACCAAATGCAGATGCAATAAATGAATGAAACAACAATATTATTTTCCCATTAAACGTTATTTTATTATTTTACTTGCAATATCCTTTAAATGGCTAAATGACCTAAATAACTATAAAATGCAAAACCATGTTGTTACGAATAGGTACAAAAAACTACAAACTATTTAAGACAATGGAGACATAGCATATATGAATAAATAGTCCAAGTTCTGTGTACATAAATCTCTATCGTATATGATATCTATACGAGTGCACAACATAAAATCCAAATAAAAGTCATTTTACTATGGACTATATAAAGTAACTAATAAAGAATGCAATAAGACTTTTTATGATCGGAAGATGGTAGCATTTTATGAGAATATAATACCTGTTGACTAAGTTACCTAAGTATTACAAATTGTGCTCCTAGCATTTTATCTGCATAATAGAACGAATGGGCAATTTTCTAGATCTGACATTCTTAACAGTTTCAAAAATATTCGTATTTCGAACAACTGTGATTACAACTTTTTTTTTCTCGTTAGACTCGAGTAAGAAGCCTCACAATCACCGCCGCCTCCAGTGGCTCTATTCTGGTAATTCCCTGGGAATAGGGAACTGGGGAAAGATTTTACATAGCTTTTGTCTATAAATCAGTTTTTTCTGGCCTACTGAGAAAATAAGTTTGATGGAAATATTTATAATAAATTGGGAATAATTTTTCCATAGCGAAATTATCAGGGAAAGTTATTCCCAATTTTAATTTGTTTTCAAAAAAATTACCACTAACTTTTTACCTTAGTATGCCAGAACAAAATTATTTAAATACAATTTATATGTAAATTCTTTCCCCAATTCCCTGTTCCCAGGGAATTACCAGAATAGGGCCACAAGTTATCATTCTTGGTAACAAACATGGGTGAATTAAGTAACCTAGTTGTGGGGCGGGTCACCCCAAATTGTAGCAGATGGGTCGGATCAAGGTGCTATGAGAACTGTGCCGTTGATCAGCGCTGGAGCATGGAGATTTGGATGCCGAGAGGAAACGGGCTTCATGTGAATCAGTCGCCAAAGGGACATAAGCTTTTTAGCGAAATTGTGAAGGAGTGGAACAGGGGAGCATCACAGGAGAAAAATGGAGGTTGGTGTGGATATCAGCGACGGCTGAAGCTAACCGCTTATGCAGATCACCGATCAGCTTTCCTCTATATAGAAAGGCGATCGAGGAGCTAGACGAGGTATGGCCCGCAGCTAAGCTCAGGGTGCAATCCAGATCTTCCGACGAGAAACTGATGGATTGTGAAGCAGGAAGAACCCAAGGACAGTTACAGATTATCTATCCAGAGGTCCAGCCTGTTGAGGGAAGCTGGATGAGTGTTACCTCTCCAGAGGCGGAATTAAAATTACAACCAGTGGCGAACCCAAGTGAGGGGTTACCTAGGGAACTTAGGGATCGACTATCCCTAGGAATGGGGAAGAGGGTCACATCGGACTCTGTGGGGGATAAGTGGATCTCCTAAAGTTTAGACGCTGCACGGCTGTCATAATAATGTAAGTGAATTCTGTTAACAATGACTAAGTTTGTACAGATAAATTTACATCACACCAAGGCTGCTTCAGTGGCGCTACTTCTCAGACTTGTTAAGTCAAGCCAGAAGATATCTCTGATCCAAGAAACATGGATCAATAATAGCAAGATCAGTGGCCTGCGAATATGCTTGGGGGGTAGGAGCACATTATTTAGGTGAAAAATAATATAAATGTTTTTCTACTTCCGCGGTATTGCAATGGGGATATTACTGCGGTGTGCATAGAGATGGAGGGTTGGAGATTTTGGCTTGGAGCCATATATATTGACCGGTAGATGCCAGTGCCGCCAGATATACTGTGTGACGAAAACGTGCACCATACCATCTGGGGTAGCTCGGACGTCAATGATAGAGTGAGTCACTTTTTTAATATCTTTTAAAAAATAACCTCACCAGGAACTCACCTTTATTATTAGAAAGAGGCAGGAGGTTCTCGATGTTACTCTGGTCTCCGATTTTATTTCACCTATGTTCAGGGAATGGAGGGTGCCGAAGGAGCATTCCTTCTCTGACCATCGGGATTTAAGACTTAAGCTCAATCTCCAAATTACAAATTAGTAATAGCAAATTCTTTCGAAACAAAATTTTGATCTTACTCATTTTTTTGATCTAAGATCAAAATTTTGTTTCGAAAGAATTTGCTATAAGTCGAAATCCTAAGAGAACAGTATGCGCGCCTAAGAAAGATTATCTCTACCAGTCCAGCTGTTTCAGGCTATCTAATTAAACTGGATGACAAATGGACGGGTTCTAGTGAAGAGACTCTTAATCTGTTGATGGAAACTCACTTCCCGGGAAGTGAGGATGCGTCGATTGCTGGGCCTTTGGATGACCTCGGGTCTAAAGATGACTGCTAAATTCTGAATATACGGAAGATAAATTTGGCTATTTAAAGTTTTAAGTCACCTGGTCTGGATGGGATTGTACCAGCAGAAATTCAGAAGAAGTCGGAGATCCTGCTCCTTTGGCTGGAAGGACGTTTCAAAGGGTGTCTGAAGTTGGGGTACATCCCAAAGAAATGGAGAGAGGCTAGGGATTTTCGTCCCGAAAACAGGTAGAAGCTCGCACAGCAATCCTAAGGACTTAAAACCAATATCTCTAGCATATTTTCAGCTGAAAATCATGGAACGGCTGCTGGATGTCCATAGTTGGTCGAGAACTATACGCAGAAACTGGGCAAAGTCTCAACATGCGTACCATAATATGAGAAGTCACTGGATTTTCAAGAATTCTCATTGGCGGTGTTTATCGATATCGAAGGCGCTTTTAACAATGAGAAGGTGGAGGCAATTAAGAAAGGGTTGTTGCCACTTGAGATTGCATATCCAGTAGCAAGGCTAATTAATCATTTAGTAGGAAGTGGAAGTGTCACATATTCAGGGAACATCATCAAACTATTATTGGAACTGGAGCGGGAAGGAATAAGCGTGGTTGTTTACACAGATCACGTAGCAATAGTTGCCTAGGTAAAGCATTTGTATACAATCAAGGATGCGTGATGCAGAATGCGTTATTAATCACTTCGGGTTGCTGCAGCTGATGTGGATTGGGAATCAACCTAGGAGGAGGTATACAATTCTGGAAGTGGCTCCCCCAAGTTTGGGTTTTACCATGCTCACTTTTACTGATAAGGTGAGATTCCTTGGGATTCTTCGGGACAGTAAGCTCAGTTGGAAACCAAATACGATAAAAAGAGTTAAGAAGGCCACTGTAGCACTCTACTCTTGCGAAAATGGTGCACTTGCTTTACACGGCAGTAGTAACGCCCGTACTGCTGTATGGTGGCCAGCTCTGGAGAAATTAGCATACAGGAACATAATGGGGAAGGTGCAGAGGACAGCCTGTTAGCTCATTAGTGACACACCCACTAATGCCCTAGAGGGTATGCTGTACCTTCTCCCGTTGAACATCATCGGTAAGCAAATGGCGATCTACATGGCCGCCCGGCTATGAGCTGTTTCGCGGTTGAAGTTTGGATTCAGTTTACCTGGCGTCAAGGGTTGCGTTGAATTGTCACACATCTCTAAACGAGGTGAGTGAACATTTCAATATCCGGCTGGTCTGAGTTCCGGGCCATTCTGAAGTTGAGGTGAATTACAGGGCAGATGAATTAGCAAGGTACGGTAAGACTCCAACTGGAACCAGGGAGAGAATAGGTAGGTAGGCCTATGTCCGTGCTGAAAGCAGCAAGCTATAGGAAACCAGTGCCTTGGTAAATGCTAGGTGGCTCGACAGTCCGATTGGCGGGGTAGCGAAGCAAGTTTTATCCTGAGCTGAGTTTGAAGTGCTCTTAGGAAGCGTGATTTAGGTAGAATTGTAAGGATACTTACCGGACACTGTCTTTCCGGAGTTCTCAGAAGCTGCAGGAATGAGGAGGAGGGGAAGACCCTTGTTCACTTCCTATCCTAATGCCCTGCGCTAGCTGGCAAAATACATGATCACTTGGGCAAAACACTATGTACAGCTTCTCTGATATCGAAAGCTGTAATGAGCGTAATGAGCGAACCCTAGATGGTTATGTACGGAGTTTAATTATGTTTGGTCCTGTGGTATCACAATGGGCCAAAATTGGCCTAGGTGTGCGATCGCAACCAGTGAAACCTAATCTAACATCGAGTAAGAATATTTACATATTAAAAAAATTATAAAAAAACACTAATCCTGTTATCTGACTTAAATAAAGAATGATCATTCTCCGACAAAATGTGAGCCCAACAATCTAGCCCCAAAAAGCCTCTTCAATTTTTTACCACGTTTTTCTTAACTTGGTTTCTTGTCTACCACAGATAGATATGTTTGGGTCAAAATTTGAGGTCCAAATTTGAAGCACTTCTCATCATTCGATTTCGCTGAAATTTTGTTCACTTGGTTGTTTCACCTGCCAATTTCATATTATCGAACATTCGAAACAAAAACCTAACACAAATTTCAGAAAACCGTTATTAATATTTTACGGTTGGCGTAAATAAAACTATCATCGTAAAATATTCACCATCATAGTTGCTGTGCGCTGTAAAACTTATAGAAAAATGTCACAATTTTTCCAATTTTTTGTTTCTTGCCATACTGACAAAAATTTGAATAAGGAATTATTATAGTGTATGTATTATATAGTGTAAATAATTATAAATTTTGTGTAGATATAATGATTGGATACTGTTTTACAGGAATCAAACGTAAGTGAATAATCTTCATGTCATAAAATAAGTATGTCAGAAACTACCTACCAAAGAAAACGGCGGCTTGAAAAAGCTCGTCAAAAATACCAACAGAAACGTTTGAATCAGAAACTAAACGCAATGATCGTTTGGAGCGTGATTGAGTATTGCACTCTCATGCTAGAGCTAATGAAACTGAATAAGAGCACAATGATCGACTGAGTCACCTTCGAGAATCATATGCTCAAAATTTTTCAACCACAGAAGAGTTTTATCGAGCAATAAACATCTTCTGTGATAAAACTTGTGAAATCTGCACTAAGCAGTGTTATCCAAGTCAGATAGTAAAGTACCATTTGGTGACTGCAAAGCCTTATCTACCTGTGGAGCTTGCAAATAAAGATTTTCTGGTTCTTTGCCATCGATGTAATACATATCTTAAAAACAGTCGCAAGAATGAAGCTCCACCTAAGGCTTACTGGAACAATTTAGATCCAGGTGTCATTCCTGATGTAATTCAATGTTTGACACAGTCTGAACAGAAACTTTTGTCTCGTATAGTCCCGTTCATTAAAGTCATCAAATTTGATGGCCGCTTTGGCCAGTATGGCTCTAAGGGACATGCTACGCTTTTTGCTCTCGACATTTTCGAGGTTAGCGAGAAGCTTCCTAATATGCTGCCAAGAGCTAGAAATGACGCTGATATTGTAGTAGTGACTGAGACCCTCGGGAACTTGAATGTCTAACGGGACTACACAATATCCCGAGATCGCATTTATGTCGCACTTCGTTGGCTCATTGCAAATAACCCGCTATATAAAGTTGTCACGATCAATCATTTTGTCAGACTTGATGCACAAGACATTATTCGTGTCATTCCATCTGAACAACCACACCAACAAGAACATGTTATTCATGAACAAGGTAATGACGTAGAAATACGAAATGCCTACGTTGCTCTCGATAGAAATGTTAAAATTTCAAGAATTGTTAGAGCTACTTGGAATTTTTCAAAGAAATTTTCCAAAGATTACATTTAGATGTGATTAAAAAAGATTTTCTCATGTATGAGAAATCATTTTCTCTTGATTATGACGATAATTGGCTTTGTCATGGAAATTTAATGAACAAGAGAAACGATGGTGAAGATTCCAAAACATTACTGGCTGCTCTTGTAGAATTGTTTTCAGAGCATATTGCAGGAGTTATAATTGCACACTCGAAATCTTTAGGTCTCATGCATTATGATGGTAAATATTACTTTACTGATTCACATTCATGTGGACCTAAAGGCAACCCTTTAACTCACAATAAATCAACGTAAATTTTAAAGGTGATTTCGTTCAGATGGATGCATATTTAAGGCAGCATGCAACCGCACAGCAAGCTCCAATTGGATTTGCACCAGAGCCAAGTTCTTCAGTATTGAAAGAACATGTCCATGTTCAGACATCTGTCATGGCTCTAATTGATGTTGTTCAACCAGATGTTGAAGATGAACTTGTTGAAAGTTCAAATGTCAATGAAATTGTTTGAAAGACAAGAGATAACATTGATAATGTTAATCATGAAAAGAAGGCAGAAGAATTTTCATGGTTTTATCTTTTCTCAAAAGGAGTCAATGGTGTGAATGAGCAACGCTATGTTAAAATTTCACCATTGGATTACTTTCAATCGCGAATCTTGGGAAGAGATACACGATTTCAACGCAATGATTATCTTTTCTATGCGCTTACAATGTTTGTGTTAAGAAGGTCAGAGGACAAGAAGGTGTAGTTGAAGATCTTCATATTTATATGAGAAATTTGAGAGGATCAGCAGCGTATTGGCGGAGTGCAAACAGTGAATTAGTTGCACAGATTCGATGCCTTGGTCCACCAACTTGGTTTTTGACATTAAGTTGTAATGATCTAAATTGGTTAGATATGCGTAAGGCATTGTTAATCGTTGACAATAGACCCAATGAAGACCCAGCAAGCATAAGCTTAGATGAGGCTCAACGTCTCATTGAGCGTTATCCAGTTGTTGTGAGTCGACATTTTCAAAGAAGATTGGATTCTTTTATGAAACATTTAAAAGTAAATGATAAGATTCTTGGTGGAAAAGAAAAAGACTTTTGGTGGCGAATTGAATTCCAAAATAGAGGCAGTCCTCATGTCCATATGGTAATTTTGATTGAGAATGCGTCATCATTTGAATCAGAACCAGGAATTAAATTACATAATTGATGAGGTCATTTCTTGTTATTTTCCATCAGAGGAAGAAAATTCAAATTTACATAAGTTTGTCAAAAAGAATCAAATTCATAGACACACACACACACACATATTTGTCACAAGAACAATTCGGAATCATGTCGTTTCGGATTTCCACGACAAGCATGTGAGCAAACCAAAATCATTTCTCAAACATCTGATGAATTTATCAGAAACGCAGGTAGAATATGCGTTTTAAAGAGACGAGCCCAAGACAAATATGTAAATAATTACAATCCTGCAATACTTCAATTATGGGATGGTAATATGGATGTTCAGCCATGTGGAACTAATGAATTTATCGCACACAATATAGCTAAGTATATTTCAAAGTCGGAACCTACTAATGTAAATGAGAGTGTTGCACAGGCCATTAGAGAAATTCGCAGAGAAGAAACAAACGTTTCAAGAAAACTGTTTAAGGCATGCATAAACTAAAAGAGAGACAAGTATCTGCATGTGAATATGCCTATGTGATCTACCGTTCAGAGGAAGTTCACGCAGATGTGTATTTTTAAATACCAGACGCGCCCTGAACAACGTTTTCACGTTTTACGTTTCGAAGGTAATCAGGCTACGGGAGTATGTTCCAATATATTATGAAAGATATGAGAATCGCCCTAAAAATCATCCTGTTTACAATTTCAAAGACATGTGCCTTATTGAAATCGCAATGCTTTTTGAATCGTATTATGCAAAAAAGGCCGATGTTAATGAGGGGAGTGTAGATGCTGAGATTGAAGAACCATTATTAGTGAGACGGTTCATCACTTTCACTGATAATTCTAAAATGCTGATAAGAAATATTCCTGCTGTAGTGAGAGTTCCAAATTTTCAAATGCATACTGATCCACACAATTATTTCTACAGCCTTCTACTTCAATATGTTCCATATTACTCTGAAAGTAAGCTTTTGCTGGGATTTGAAAACCCACAGAAAGCATTTCTTTCTCGTGAGGAAAGATTAAAAGAAACAAGCAGATATATGGAAACTTTTCGAGAAAGAGGTAGACAACTTGAAAATGCATTCAATCAGGCTCGTGCATTCAATATTCTCGAACAACCTGAAGAATATGTGGATCCAAATTTTGAAGAGGAAGTTCCCGAATACAATATATCTGATGAACAATTGCAAACAATTTACAATAACATGAATGCAAAACAACAAGAACTTTTCCAACTATAGTAAGTCAAAGCATTCAAGAGCAGTTGAACGGAAGTAGACAACGAATGAGATGGTTTGTCATTGGTGGAGCAGGAGTAGGCAAAACATTTTCGTTTTGTTGGAAAATCAGTGGTCAAAGTTGCTGCCTTAACTGGTGTTGCAGCTAGACTAGTAGGAGGTTCAGCACTTCACAGTTTATTGAAAATGCCTGTTCAAAAAGAAGGATTTCTTGCACCAAATATGCCCCAATTGACAGGAAATTACCTGAAGATTATGCGTCAACGGTGGAAGGATGTCGGGTACATTTTCATTGATGAGATAAGCATGGTTCCTTATGAAATGCTTTGCATGATTGACTCACGACTGAGACAATTGAAAAATAAAGAGAACGAAGTGTTTAGAGGTATCAATATAATTGTTTTCGGTGACTTGATGCAATTGCCTCCCGTAAAAGGAGCACACATTTTCAATCAGCCAACTCGTAAACATGGGGCAGCAAGGAAACAACACATTTGCTGATCTGTTGAATGCACTTAGAGTTGGAAAATTAAATGGTCAGCATTTTGAGCTTTTTATGTAAAAACAAATGACAGAGGCAACTGGAGATGTTGCATTGGATAAAGCCATTCGAATTTATCCTTTAAGAGCCCAAGTAGATGCCCATAATCTTGCTGTACTTGAGCAAATATTTTCAAAATTCGAGCACAGGATCAAATTACTGATGCAACAAGAAATGTTGATAATTTCAACATGGTTAATATCGTACCAGCAGATGTAAATAAAACTGGAGGATTGTCCAAAGAGCTGAAAATATTTGTTGGTGCCAAAGTGATGTTACGCTCAAACATCAATGTTGAAAAGGGTTTTGTCAACGGCGCCATTGGAAATATCACAGAGATTATCTGGCCGCATTTCCGCAGAGACCAAATGCACGATACCGACGTTCCATCAGTTAGAATAGATTTTGGCAATGAGAATATTGAACTTATCCAGCCGAAAGTTATACAATTTCCTGCTAAATATAATTATGGAACAATTGAGCGTGGACAATTACGAATAATTTTGTGTTGGGCATGTACAGTCCACAAAATGCAGGGATGTACCGTCGATCATGCAGTGGTTTACGAAGATCACTTTTTCAAGACGGTCAAGCTTACGTCGCATTAAGCAGAGTGAGATCTTTAAATGGACTGCAAATTGAGGAATTGGACTGTAGCAAATTGTCAGGAAAGAAGCCTTGTAATGAAAGTGCAATCAGAGAAATGGAAAGAATGCGACAATATCGACCTCCGTAAGACCCTTAATTTCTTTTGGTTAACTTTAAGTTTCGTTACAGTTTTATTTATGTTTTTGTCCTTGTTGGTGTTTGTATAAATGTTTGTGCTGGGCGCAGTATGCATCAGCTCTCCGTGCTTGCGCCTAGAACTCCAAATTTGAAAAACAAGAAGGCATGTAATTCCTAACAGCCAATTGGTATAATGACACGAATTTGCACACATGTTGAATAATGTAATTGTATAAATTTAATTGAATAAAGAGATGAAATCTATTTTAAAAAATTGTTGCAATTGATAACAAGATTCAAAATTCGTACAACTAAAAAGACTAAAATAAAATATATAAAAAAAAACTTTTTAAAATACCACGTTTTTCTAATGCACTAAAAAGAAGCACTAAAACTAGCACCAATTTTCTATAACTAAAAACGTGGGGCGCATTTTAGAAAAGAAAATTGATATCATATATGAAATTGCTAATATTTAAAAAAAAAGTAAAAGTTCCGTAAATCAATTCTTTATAAAAAAAATAAGTTCTTGGTGTACTTAATGTGAAAATTTAGGTCTTTGATACTACCATCTTATATTTGTCAATTCTCGTCAAAATCTCTCTTAATCATAAATTAGGTACAGGAAGGTCCTAAGCTAACAAAATGTTCTAAAAAAATACCATAAGAAGTTATCCAAATCACATTTATCAATTTTCTTTTCTGAAATGCGGCCCACGTTTTTATTGGTAGAAAATTGGTGCTAGTTTTAAGTATAAATGCCCAGATAATTCTATATGCCAGAAAAAAAGTATTTTCTTCTTTTTAGTGCATTAGAAAAACGTGGTATTTTAAAAAGTTTTTTTTTATATATTTTTTTCTATTTATACTAAATTTTTTGATTGATTGATCGGGAGTGCATAACTAAGCTTTTTTTTATATTTTTTATTTATTTACAATGCAATCTGTTTGGGGCTCAAGACCCATACTGCCCTTTCGTGGTTATGCTTTTCACGTCCTTACTTTACGCCTACTCAGCCAACTGGAAAATGTACGGCTATAAGACCGATTTAAGACCATCTGCACATTGCAAGATCTGTGACTGCCTCCAGCGTTCTTAAATTCGGTTTCAAGGGTTCACGGTTAAACGACATACTTCACACCACATAATCGGGTAACATTTTGAATTGAGAACGAAAGGCCGAAATGAAATCGGATGTACGGTCGAATAAAAGAAACGAAGGTAAAGAGGATGACGATGGCATTCTCTCGGTGTTTTTACATGATACAAGTTGTCGTTAACTTGTATCGCGCTTTAAAAATAAATTAAGAAAAAACTCACATTGTATAATTTTCATTTAGTTTATTTTTCATAAATAATAATTAAAATAATTTAATGTAAATAGTAAAAATAATACATGGAGTCAGAATAGTAATACGTATGAGAGTCAAATAATTAATTACAATAATACCTCAATTCGGTAGTGGTGTCATCCAGGTGGTACGTGTACGCATATGAACAACCAGCACACCTACAAATAGTAACCCCGACAAAAAGGAATATTAGTTATCATAATACAACGAAACGTGCTACAATTAATTTAAAAGATTGACAAAAGATAACCTAAAAACCATATGCCAACATCGTAATGATACTACAAATGGTCACGGCTCACTGAAACTAAATCTAATATTATTTGGAGCATCGAGCAGCATCGCAAATTTTCAGCACTATTAAATACAAATACCTGATCATCTTTAATCAAAAGATTGGCTTCAAACAAAATCATCATAGAAGAAGGAAACGCAGTCATCGAATTCATCTACAAATCGGGTGAGTCCATTTTTGTTTTCTTTACCTTCCATATGTTTCGGTTATTCGTTGCTGGGTTCATCCGATATCATATTCGATTTTCGTTCTATTTTTAATATCGACGGTCGTTTGCAATATTTTGTTTTATAATCGTATATACACATATATACGTATTTGTAAATAGTTTTTTTTGTGTGTGAAAATATAAAGTCATCATCAATCATGGATTCGGACAACGAAGCTAACGGTAAAAGCGGTAAAAATGGAGGCGAAGCATCTCCTCGCAAAGTTAAGCATGATAAGTCACACGGCAGTTTCGTGGAACGGGTTTCGGTCAAGACACCTCCTTTTTGGTACGAAATGCCAGAACTTTGGTTTGCCCAAATGGAGGCACAATTCATGAACGCTAATATTACGCAACAACAAACCAAATTCAATATTATTGTTGCGGGTCTCGATCAAAGAGCGTTAAACACGGTTAGCGATGTAGTGTTACAGACTGCAACTGACAATAAATATGACGATTTAAAACAAGCACTAATTTCTCGATTAACAGAGTCAGCGGATGCTAAGCTACAGAAGCTTTTAAAAGACCTTGACTTGGGCGACAAAAAGCCAACCTAATTGTTGCGTGAAATGAGGAATTTAGCTGACAAACAACTAGCAGAAGACTTACTAAAAAACTATGGGTCCAACGTTTACCGCAACAAATACAAATCATTTTGGCGTCCAGTATCGAAAGCTTAACGAATTTGGCAATTATGGCCGATAAAATTTTGGAGGCCTATTCCAATTCAAATGTAATGTCAATCTCTAGCGAAAGTAGAACCGAGGTGTCGGCAGTATGTAATCCAAAAACTCAGTCCGATCTTGAGGTCAGAATTCAAGAACTTATTCTTGAAATTAAGGGATTAAAGACACATTATAGGAATGACAGAGCAAGTAGTTCGCGACAACGCTCCAGGTCTCGATCATCAGGAACGAAAGGGCACACTTTATGCTGGTATCATTTTAAATTTAATGATAAGGCAAAGAAATCCGTACAGCCTTGTGCTTACGTACAAAAGCCGGAAAACTAGCTTCCTCACCGCGGATGACAGCGTGCGAGGGGGGCAATAGTGCCAATTGTCGTCTAATAATATACGATGTTTCTAGCTAACGCAGTTATCTAATAGATACAGGGGCCGAAGTATCTGTCATTCCACCATCGCTCGAGGACAAACAAAAGGGTCAAAATGAGTTCACGCTGTTCGCTGCAAATTCGTCGCAAGTTAATACATATGGCACTCGGATTTTAAAACTTGACTTAGGCCTTAGGAGAAATTGTAGCTGGAGGTTCATTATAGCAGACGTTTCCAAACCTATCATCGGAGCCGATTTTTTAAAGCAGTTTGGGCTAATAGTCGATATAAAACGGAATAGTATAATTGATCCGATTACGACTCTTCATACGACTGGACGAACTATCAATATAATGTCTTCATCGTTGACTACCATTAGTGCCATGGCTATCGATACGGAAATTGGAAGTCTGTTAAGGAAATTTAGTGAAACTACTGTTGACAGTGCAGTTATAAGACCAATTAAGCATGCAGTTACTCATTTTATCCAAACCAAAGGTCCGCCGGTGGCAGCAAAGGTTCGTAGACTCGCTCCGGACAAATTAGCTATGGCAAAGATAGAATTCGACTACATGCTTCAGTCAGGAATCTGTAGACCATCCGATAGTCCATGGGCCAGCCCACTACATTTGGTTCAGAAGAAAAGTGGAGATTGGAGACCCTGTGGTGATTACCGGGCACTGAATGCTGTCACTCAGCCTGACCACTACCCAATACCACACCTCCAGGACTTCGCACATCAACTACGTGGCTGTACTATATTTTCTACATTGGACCTAATACGAGCGTACCATCAAATACCAGTGGAACCGTCAGATATACCGAAGACCGCTATCATAACACCCTTCGGGTTGTTCGAGTTCACTCGAATGGGATTTGGTTTGAGAAACGCTGCACAGTCATTCCAACGATTTGTTCATTCTATTTTTCGGGACCTTAATTATTGCTATACATATATTGATGATTTTTTGATCGCTTCACGAGATATGAACGAACATATGATCCATCTGGAACAAATTTTTCAACGATTACAGGACCACGGATTAATTATCAATGCAAATAAATGTGCATTCGCTAAGGCCGAAATAAACTTTTTAGGCCACACTTTTTAGGCCATCGGTATTAAGCCGATGTTAGAACGTGTTCAGGCGATATCTGATTTTAAACAACCAGAAACCATAGTAGAATTGCGACGCTTCCTCGGAATGACCAATTTTTATCGGCGATTTGTCCCAAATGCAGCTGAAAATCAAGCATTGTTAAACGAATACTTAAAGGGGAGTAAAAAGAACGACAAACGTAAAATTGACTGGACCGATAACACGAAAATAGCTTTTGTGAAATGCAAACAACAATTAATCGATGCAGCAATCCTCGCGCATCCGGACACTAAAGCACATCTCGCTATGCTGGTTGATGCATCAGATTATGCAATCGGTGCAGTAGTTCAGCAGCAAGTAGAGGATAGTTGGCAGCCTTTAAGCTTTTATTCGGTTAAACTTTCGGACACCCAGAAACGCTATAGCGCATACGACCGCGAGCTATTAGCGGCATACGCTGCTATTAAACATTTTCGTTTTTTGCTGGAAGGTCGCACTTTTACATTGTACACGGATCATAAGCCCTTAGTTTATGCATTTCAGCAAAATCCAAATAAGGCTTCACCTAGGAAATTTAGATATCTGGACTATATTGGACAATTCACGAATGACATACAACATGTCTCGGGTAAGGACAACGTTGTAGCAGATACTCTATCGAAATATTGCGTCACAATAATAGATCGATATACTCGCTGGCCAGAGGCCATTCCAGTAGCGGATATCAAGGCACAAACAGTTGCAAGTGCAATTTATAACGGTTGGATCGCACGATTTGGCATACCTGTAACTATAGTCACTGATCGAGGAATGCAGTTTGAATCGGAATTATTTCAGGAATTGTCCAAGGTATTGGGGTTCCAACGCAAACGCACTACATCGTATAACCCACAAGCCAACGGTTTTATCGAACGTTGGCACCGCTCTCTAAAAGCATCGTTAATGTGTCATAACCATCTAGACTGGACAATCTCGTTACCAACAGTTTTGTTGGGATTGCGCACAGCATTACGGGTGGAGTTTAATGCAACAGCGGCAGAAATGCTTTACGGCGAAGGTTTACGATTGCCAGGACAATTCGTGGGCAGTTGTAATAAGCATGATTACCAGTCCGTATTTGTCAAACAACTGAAAACTGCAATTGATCAAATTAAACCAAGTCCTGCATCACGACACGGAAATCAAGCATCGATCTTTATTCATAAAGAGCTTAGTTCATGCTCACATGTATTTGTACGAACAGATGCGGTTAGAACATCTCTGCAGCCTCCTTATGAAGGACCATTTAGCGTCAGTACCCGTACGGAAAAATATTTTACCATACTTATGAAGGGTAAATCTTGCAATGTTTCAATAAATAGATTAAAACCTTGTTTCACTACGGAATATGACTCAAACGATCGTGAGACAAACGAAAACTTGCCGACATGTAATAGTACGATTCAACCTACGATTTTAGAACCTAACGTTAGCCAAAAGAAATCTTCAACGGATGACAAACGCACGGTTCACTTTCTGTGTGAGCCGAATTTGGTCACAACACGAACAGGACGGGCCACTAGACTTCCCACGCGTTTTCGTTAAGCGTTCATGGACATTCACTGGCAAGGGAGTAGTGTGGCTGCCTCCAGCATTCTTAAATTCGGTTTCAAGGGTTCACGGTTAAACGACATACTTCACACCACATAATCGGGTAACATTTTGAATTGAGAACGAAAGGCCGAAATGAAATCGGATGTACGGTCGAATAAAAGAAACGAAGGTAAAGAGGATGACGATGGCATTCTCTCGGTGTTTTTACATGATACAAGTTGTCGTTAACTTGTATCGCGCTTTAAAAATAAATTAAGAAAAAACTCACATTGTATAATTTTCATTTAGTTTATTTTTCATAAATAATAATTAAAATAATTTAATGTAAATAGTAAAAATAATACATGGAGTCAGAATAGTAATACGTATGAGAGCCAAATAATTAATTACAATAATACCTCAATTCGGTAGTGGTGTCATCCAGGTGGTACGTGTACGCATATGAACAACCAGCACACCTACAGATCTATGCCAGCCTATAGACTAAGCTTTATGTATTAGTCCAAGCAGGGGAGGGCTTCTCTGAGCTTACTTTTTACAGTTAACGAGATCGTTGCGAAGTTTGTTGTAAATCTGAGAACCGGAAGTGATAGCTTGAATGGGAGATTTTAACATTTTAACAATGATGTTGAAAAGTTTACCATTTACAAAAGAATTAAAAGATTTAAATAAATTTACAGATTAAAGTTTCTAAAATTTAAGCAGGTTTGGTTTTGGTTTTTGCTAGAAAAAATAATTATAAAAATCTCTATGTGCTGTGTGTGCAGATTACATGTCTGTGTAATCTCTATAGCTCAGTGGATTAAATTTGCAACAACATCGGTTCAGATCAGTTTTCTAAATGACGCAGAATTGACGATTTTTGACAAAAATCTGTTTTTCACCAAAAAGTTGGTACTTGTACAGTCGAGACACGGATTGATGAATCGGGATGAAACTTTATAATTAACCTTTTTCGTATGTAATTTGTATGGTTTTTAACGGAAATCGGTCCACTGGAAGTGGCAGCAGTCAGTGTCTGTGTTGAAAATTGATCTCTGTGCTCAATGGATGAGCCTGCGGGCATCATTTTTGTCCGTTTACATTTCAAAAGACATTATTCCGGTTCTCGAGGATACGGGGTTTCGGACCGTGTTACGACTCCAATATAGTCGTAACAGAACTTTACTTCGATTCAAGAAAAAGTGTTTGTTTGGATTGTTTTCATTGAATATTTTCTTTCGATAACACACCTAACCAAAGTACAGTTCCTTTTGTACTAAAAATGAACAAATATTTATGTACTAAAATATCGTTTTTTTGTCTATGATGAAACTTTTTGGTTACAAAATCTGATGAGGATATGAATAGAAAATTGTTAAATTATTCCTGACGAAATTTTTGATTCGAGTGCAATATTTGTTGAGTGCAAATTTACAAGCCGCGCATTTGAGGCCGAAACCTACCAAGTTGCTTAACTTACACCGTTGCTGGCTCCACCCAGTGATGTTCAACTAGTTTGTATTGGCGAGGCTACTATGTGTGCCCAATGTTTGACTTAGACCATATTGCGAGTGATCCAAGACCTATATACAACTCTCGCTTACATCACATAACTGAACATATAAAGCATAGAAAAAATAAAACTATGAATATTGTAAAACATACAAAATATTACAAAGATTTTTCTTAAGTTACGGGGTACATAGACAAAAGTGCAAACTATTTAAAGTTCTCACGCGTAAAAAAAAAGTTATTACAATTTTTTTTTAATATGCAGAGCACGTCTTTATCTCCTTTTTCTTTAGATTTTTTTTTTTTTTACAAAACGTTATAAAACCAAACAAAATACAAAACAAAAATCTAAATACAATTTCTTATATTTAGTTTTCTTATTTATTTATATCAATATCGTTATAGTTTGTTGCAACACAAAAAACTAAAATTCATAATACGAGAGATTCGCAGTTTCGCGCTTTTGTGTGCTGGCTGGCTGTAGCAACGAAACTTAGGGAATCAAATAAATCGCGATTAAAAGTGATAAATAAAAACACAAAACTAAAATTATTATTTTTTAGTTTTTTTTTATTTAAATTTATTGTTTTAAGAAATAACACAACAACAACACTAAACAAATCTTAAACGCTGTGCTGTGTATCGGAAAAGTCTGTTTTCGTTTTGTATGTTTTGTGTGTGCGCACATTAAGACGAGGTACAACACACATAACAACATAAAAGAGGTACAAGGTGTATGAATATAAAAATGTTAAAGGTTAGACTTATTAAATTTGCTACTGGTAAGAGAGAACCCCGTTTTGTGTATTGCACAATCCGGTTGGTCACAACGACGGACATTTATTTTGTATGTCAGCTACTTTATGCTTTTTTATGTTCCAAAAGTAGTGGACGAGAATATGTTTTTTCTTTATTTCATGTATAGTTCGCATTCCTTATACATATTTGCGAGTATGTATGTGTATATGTATATGTAGTCCTTGAAGAAAGAGTATTAACGTTAACAGTGAAGTAAGCACCTAGAGTATCAGATAGTACTGCTGGATACGTCAATAAATTTATGTCAATAGTTTATTTTCTGCATTATAGATGGCAGATATGTTCGTAAAATCTAAAAATGACAACATAAGCTTAGTACTCAGTTCAAAGTGAAACAAAATTTTACCGTGGTCTCCAAAAATCTATTTATTTTCGATGTCTGTGAAGTAAGCCCGAAAAATATCCCGAATAAATGCGATGGCAACACTATAAAACGAATATCACGACATTTTTCAGTGACATCCCGAAAAATTTTCTATATCACGTTAGTTTTGAATGTCATCCCGAATTTTTTTTACTATCATGACATTTTTACTATCATGATATATTTTTTTTTTTTATCCCGAAAAAGAATTCCAATACAGAAAATTTCAGTAAACAAATAGCGGCAGGTGTTCCAACCATCCCGAACCTAAAAAGTTTTGGGCATTTGAGAGGTGGATCCTTCCTCTACAAATTCCATACCAACCTTGCTCTGTTAATTGATATCTACTACGACTTCACACGACTATATCTAAAATTTGACTCATAGACTCGATTCACAATTTTGGGCGTTTGAAAGGTGGATCCTTCCTCTACAAATTCCATACCAACATAATTAATATTTACTACGACTTCACACAGCTATATCTAAAGTTTAACTTGTAATATCTTCTTGCCATTTTACAAAAATAAATTAGTTCAGAGAATTGTTGTTTTTCTATTATTATATATTTGAATTAATTTTTTTTTATATTTTATTAATTTTGAATATATTGATGTAAATTATTTTAGTGTAATTTTTTCGAGGTGATATAAAAATTTATCACGAAATGTTAAATTATAATATATTTTGTACATATAATTGTAATTGAAAATTTCGTGATACTAATTACTATTACAAAACTATATAATAATTTATTATACATTATAGCTAATCTCGTGATATATTTGATTTATATGCAGCAATATTAATTATATATACTTGACTATCAGGATAGTATTAAAATATTATGTAAATATATAATAGTCTTGCCATATTTAACTATAATGGTTTTTCGGGATAATTTTTCGCGCTAACTTCCCAGAGGTTTATTTTCGCATGAAATAGAAATGAAATTTTATTTGGAGAATTTTTATTTTTAACGTAAAATTTTGCAGGCATACATAGATGAATTTAAAAAAAAAACAAAAAAAAAGTGCCGACACATTATTTTCACATGAAAATTATTTGGAGAGTTTATGCGCTCCATCTTTCGTGTATTGAACACACTTGGCTTTTTCACTGATGAACTGACTAATACATAATGAAAACAGAAGTGAAATTTTTCATTTCTAGTTTCACTTTCATATGAAGATTTCACGTAAAAGCAAACTGAGTACTATAAGCTATAGACAGAAAATATTGAAAATAAAAATAATATCGCAATGAAAGAGAGAGGAACTCGGAGAATGGTTGTTTCATGTATAAACTTAGCATATTTTAGCTATTAATAGCTTTAATGCTTTAGTAGTGGCAAGTTTAGCTACTAGAGCAGATACAAGTATAAGCCCCCTATCTCCATTAGAACTCATGCATTCTCCAACATTAACGAAAATACACCATATGCCTCAAAACGGCAATGAAATGACATCAAAATTAGGTAATAAATACCAAGATATTTTGGTAAACTTACAAAACAGAATCGAAACACTAGAGAGGCAAAATAAACCTTCTACGTCTACTAGTGGTAGAAGTCAGAGCCTACAAAGTCTAACCAATGACTACTTTACGGATGAAGAGGAACTTGAGAAAGAAACCCAACGTAGACAAAATAAACTAAATATAAATAAAAAGAGGAGACTCTCCAAAACGCGTTCACCAAGGGTATCTCTACCGCTACCAATCAATGTCAGCAACGTTAGAGATTTTAATATACTCAGAGCTCAAGTATTGGCAGTGACAGAGAAACCTGCTCATTTTAAAGCAATATCCAATAACGATATCAAAATAACAACGCAGTCTGAAAATGACTACCGTAAAATTAAAAAACTACTAAGCGATATAAAACACAATGAATCCAATAACAAGGATAGTACACTATATAAGATGGAATACCATACTTATCAGCTCAAAAGTGAAAGATGGTATAGAGTCGTAATACGAGGTTTACCGTCATCTACCAATCGCGAAGAGATCAAAGCGGCAATCGAGGACCATGGTCATAAAGCAACCAACATTATTAACGTTCATAAAAACTCGACAATTAATAATGAGAAAATAATTAGACACTTCCCATTGTTTTACGTAGACCTGTTGCAGGGGGACATACACGAAATTAAGAACCTGCTATATTGCAAGGTATCTATTGAACCACCTAAAAACTCAGTGTATAAATTGCCAACAGTTAGGACACACGAATAACTTTTGCAATAGGCAAGCCAAATCCGGCTAGCTATAAAGGATGCCTGGTGTATCAGAAAAAACTAAACGATCAACTACCGAGAAAAATAACAGAAGCAGAGCGCCTACAGCAAAAGCCAAACCAACAATATGATACTATTAAGAGAGGGTTTCCTACGCCCTGGTGACTAAAACCTCAAGTAACAATCTAAATCAAGAAAGCAGGCGGAAGTCTATCCCCAACAAGCCAACCATTATAAATATAATGAAAATGCTCACCGGATTTCAGGCAGAAATGAGACAAAATTTCAGCCAGCTTACTATAACAGGGTGGATAAACTGGAAGATAATTCCAAGCCACCAAACAAACCGCTAAAACATAAAAATTAAATGACTGTAACGTTCCTAAGTATAATTGCCTGGAATGCTAACGGGCTTAATGCAAGAGATCAAGAACTACCTAGACGTATTTCTAAGAACCAATAACACAGATATAGCTTTAATATCAGAGACGCACTTTACGGACAAAAACTTTATCAAAATTACAGGATATAGAGCCTATTGGACATTGCATCCAAGTGTTCGTGCTCGAGGAGGGACAATCTTAATCCAACAAAATATCCTACATTTCCAACAAGAAGAAATTAAGGAACCATTTATGCAAGCTACCGTAATAACCATGGTGGTGCAGAACTAAGCTTAGGGGCGATCTACTGCCCACCAAGACATAATATCGTAAGAAATCAATATGTCAACATTTTTAATAAACTTGGACCAAGGTTTATTATAGGAGGTGACTACGCCAAACGTCAAACATATTGCGTGGGGATCTCGACTCATAACACCAGGAAAAAGAAAAGAACTCCCACGTGCAATAGAAATGTCAGATTGTGAATATCACTCATCGCGTAAACCTACCTATTGGCCTACAGACATAAACAAAGTTCCTGATTTGATTGACTTTTATATCTCAAAAAGAATAACCTCAAATTACATTGAAGTCGAAGGGATTGATGACCTTACTTCCGATCACACACCGGTTTTAATGACTCTGAGTACATTAGTCATAAGAAAGAAAACCAAACTTAATTGAGTTGAAAGTTAGTCTTAAAACTAAACACGAACTTGAATTACAAACTAAATATTTTATTAACTCCATGATGGAGCTAAAGAGGCTACACCCGTATTAGGTGAGAAAGTCGTACAAGAGATCAACTACCCGCCGGCGATTCGAGAACTGATAAAAGAAAGGCGTAGGAAAATACGCGTATGGCATAGAACCAAAAACATTATTGACAAAAAAGAATTTAATCGGGTAAGTAATAAAGTTAACCGATTAATTAAAGAACATAAAGAAGGTTGCACTGAAAATTATTTGAAAGGACTGTGTCCTGAAGCTGACAAAAATAATTTTCTTTGGAAAGCTACTAAAAGATTCAAGAGGCCAATAATCCAAGTGCCACCTATAAGGAACATAAATGGAGAATGGGTGAGACGTAACGAAGAAAAGATAGAACTGTTTGCATAGTATCTGACATCAGTATTTCAACCACACGACATACAATCTAGGATTGATCCTAAACCAGTCTATAGATCTCCATCAAATATCAGAAGTGTCACCCCACTTGAAATTGAACAAGAAATAAACACGAATCTGAATTCCAAAAAGTCACCTGGAATTGATGACATTTAAGCAAGGATGTTTAATGCGTTATCAAAGAGAGCAGTGACTATGTTAACATACATATATATATAATGCTTGCTATCGACTTACATATGTGCCTGAGTGTTTCAAGGTTGCACAAATAATCATGATAAAAAACCAGACAAACCAGCCAAGCAAATGGGCTCATACAGGCAGATCTCTTTGTTACCTACTATTTCAAAGTTGTTTGAGAAGTTGTTATTGAAACGACTAAAACCAATGATCATTATATCTGACTTCCAGTTTGGATTCAGGAATAAACATTCGACAATTGATCAAGTGACTGCAAAGATAGAACAAGCGAAGAAGAGAAGAAATATTGCCCTGCCGTATTTTTAAATGTATCACAGGCTTTCGATAGAGTGTGGCATGAGAGTCTTATCTACAAGATAAGTAAATTAGTGCCAAAAAATTACTGCCAATTGCTCGAGTCGTATCTCTCCAAACGAATATTTAGGGTATCACATGAAGAAACATACTCCAACTTTTACCCAGCCATAGCAGGGGTGCCCCAGGGTAGCGTATTAGGACCCATCCTATATCTACTTTACACTTCTGATATACCGACAACGGAAACAACGTTCATCGGAACTTTTGCTGATGATACCGCAGTATTGGCATCAAGCGAATCGCAGAATCAAGCAGTAGAATACTTACAGCACGCACTCGATAAAATCAGCCAATGGACCAGGGATTGAAAAATAAAGCTTAACGAGCTGAAATCAGTACATGTAACATACACGTTGCGACACAAAAATAGCAACATCCATACATTTCTCAATGGAGTACAAATTTCCCAAGCTGAATATGCAAAATATCTCGGATTGCATCTCGATTCAAGATTGAACTGGAAATATCACGTTAGACAAAAAGCAGAGCAAATGAAAATAAAACAACGTGAGATGTACTGGCTAATAGGAAGACATTCTAATCTTAGCCTGTACTGTAAACGAATCGATAATTAAACCAATTTGGACGTATGGTATCCAGCTCTGGGGCTGTACTAAACAATCAAATCGTTTAATTATTCAACGTTGTCAAAACAAATTTCTACGTACAATAACGAATGCTTACCGCTACGTTACCAACGAGGAATTACACAAAGACCTAAATGTTAAATGGATTGATGAAGTGATCCAGGAATTTGCCATCAAACATGAAAGAAGGTTACTGCAACATACCAACAGTGAAACAATACAACTTCTTGACATAACACAAGAACTGAGACGCCTTACAAGAATTAAACCGCATGAGCTAGTCATCTAATAAATAAAGTTTCATTATTAGCTTCAAATAAGTGCGTTATTATCATTAGTCATAAATTATCATGTGATAAGATTGTACTATTTAAATAAATATAACAAAAAAAGTATTTTAGCCATAATGTGATACCACGAATGATTTCTGGTTTTACAGAAAAAAAAATTACAAACTAAAACTGCGGTCCATCTCGCGACTTATTTCAAATAAGTCGAATTATTTGACTTATTCAAAATGGCGGCTTGAAATAAGTCATCTGCTGGTCCAATTCAAATCAAGACTTATTTGAACATAACCCTACATTTCAATGAATTGACAATTGACAGTTCACAGTTCTAATAATTAGCGGTCTTTTTTATTGTTTGTGGAAATATAAATTACACATTTGAAAAAAATTATTATTAATGGAAAGTCGTCGGCGTCAAATGATGTTACTGGTCGTATTAGTAAACAGGAATATTAGGCTTTACTCCAAAATCATCAAACATGATGTAGAAAAACTGTATGTATTCAAAGTATTTATTGTTTGAATCGTATATTGTACAATTCATATTTGGTCTAGGGTTTGAAATATTGAACGACCAACTTTGGCTTTTTACGATAATTGAAATAATTGCAAATGTTTTGTCGGATACTGTATATTAAAAAAAAAATGTTAAAAAATAAAAAAGAATACGATCACTCGACTCAAAAGTCAAGGCCAACCTTTATTTTCTGAATAACTACAAATTTATTTATTGGTGTCTAAACAAACAAAATGTGGTGACCAATCCTCAGCTAACCTAATGATTTTATCTAACGAAATTGGTGATTCCAGGGATTTTTTTTTTGCTTTCAAATTTTCATTATTTATTTACCGTTTAAGCATAAGTGATCAAACGACGAAAAATATAGTGATCAATCCTCCTAACCAAAAGATTCCAATCGGTATTTCCACCAAAGCTATAAGTGCCAAAAATTCTGGGCTTTTTTCAAACTCTGTACTTTCATATTTATCACGCTGTTCCATCTTATAGTAAACCTATTTGCAACATCTTAGTACATTTCTTTTTTTTGGAAATAGCTCTCCGGATTAATCTTTTGTTTATGAAATTAAATGAGCGTCTGAAATCACCGCTGACCAAAGTTATAGTGGGGAGTCCAATTCACTAGATACTTGCCCTACTCTGTATAGGAAAGGGCACAATCATAATTTCCGATTAATTATTTTTTGGTATACGTGGTTAAGGATTTGGTTTTTTCTTTGGGATTCACTTTATTAATAAATATAAATCACATTTATTTTATATTAAATTTACACCCTTTATTTATTTGATTTTTTTATTCTTGCTTTCAAGTTTTTATTTTTATCTTTTTCGTTCACCATTAAATTCTTAATAATATTGTTTTATTTTTTTGGCTTGCTCCTATTTTTACGTACATACATACCAAAAAACCTCTTAAAAGGTTTTTCTGTTCCTAACTAACCATTTACGGTGCTTGACAATTTAGGAAATTTATTTATAAATTATTAAATGATTTGGTTGGGCAAGGTGTGAAGGACGCCACAATACTCCCCTCCCAGAGATAGGGCAGATCTATCGCTTCAATCTCGAAATCTGGATGGAGTCCTGGACTCACGACCTGACCTTGAAATTAAAACAGGCCTCGGCGAGAGATCAAAACTAACCTGTTTGCGAACTTTCGGTTCCACGGTTGGTGATTTAGGTCCGTCAGCCAAAATAATAGGTTCTGGTCGGTCAGTCGGTACAAGTAATCCAGTTTGCGAAGTTGGTGCGCCCGTAGTTTGTTGTTGATTGTCCGAGTAACATGGTTTGAGTCGGTCGATGGAAATTTTGACGTGTCGTCCGTTTAGATCCAAAGTGTAAAATTTGTCTGTACGGTCGATAACCAAATACGGTCCAGTATACGGTGGTTGCAGTGATTTGCGTACTGCGTCAGTCCGTAGGAAAACGTGCGAGCAAGTCAGCAAATCTTTACTAATAAAAATTTTGTCCGTAGTATGTCGAGAAGCCGGTACAGGTCGAATTTCGTCAAAGTATCGTCTTAAATTAGTAATAAAGTCTGATTGAGAAATTTGATCGTTCGTCGTATCTAAAAATGTTCCAGGAACTCGAGTTGTACATCCATAAACCAGTTCAGCTGGAGTAGCTTTTAATTCGTCACTGTACGTCGTCCGTAGTCCAAGTAAGATTGCAGGAAGAACACTAGTCCAATCAGAACAATTATAGCACATAATGGCAGATTTGATTACACGATGCCATCTCTCGATCATGCCATTACGTTTGGGATTGCAGCTAGTTGTTCTCCTGCGCTCAAAACCAAGTAAGTTAGCCAGTTCGTGAAAAAGTTCTGATTCGAATTGCATGCCTTGGTCCTTGACAATGGACTCTGGCACACCAAAGCGAGCTTTCCACTGTGAGTAGATAGCGAAAGCGACGGTTGCAGCAGTTATATCTGGAACTGGAATCGCCTCAGACCAGCGAGTGTATCTATCAATCAATGTTACGCAATACCGCTGATTATCAGAAACTGGCAAAGGACCGATGATGTCGAGATGAATAATCGAAAAACGTTGAGAAGTTAATTTATAGTTACCAATCGGAGATTTTGTATGTCGTGAGATTTTAGACTTTTGGCAAGCTACACAATTTTGGGCCATCTTCTGAACGTCTTTTTTAATTGATGACCAGATTACATTCTGAGCCAAAGTTTTACGGAAGCTTTGACGCCAGGATGAGAAAGATTATGAAATGCCTTAAAAACTTGTTTTCTGAAATTTAAGGGAATGAATGGCCTAGGTGTAGTTGTAGAAGTATCGCAATAGATGAATTTGTTTGAATTAAATGAAACGGAGAATTTCTCGAATTTGAGAACTGAATTACTCCTTAAAATTTCTTGAAGCTCTTCATCATTAGTCTGAGCATCTGCGATGATAGCATAATCAATACTTTCAGGAATAGAAATTTGATTAATGCGTGAAAAAGTATCTGCAACAACGTTATCCAGTCCAGAGATGTGCTGGATATCGGTTGTGAATTGACCGATGAAATCTAGGTGTCGAAATCGACGAGGAGATGCTTTTTCCGGATTCTGATTAAAAGCGTAGACAAGTGGCTTGTGATCTGTATAAAGCGTAAAAGTACGACCTTCGAGAAGATATCGAAAGTGTTTTATTCCCGAATATGCCGCGAGAAGTTCACGATCATAAGCACTGTATCTTTTTTGCGTTTCATTGAGACGTACTGAAAATAAACCGAGTGGTTGCCAAGAATTGGATACAAACTGCTGAACTACCGCTCCGATCGCAGTATCGGAAGCGTCAACCATGATGGCCAGAGGTGCTGATGATGATGGATGAATAAGTAAAGCCGCGTTCGTAAGTTTAATCTTGCAATTATCGAACGCTTCGATAGCCGCCGTTGACCATTGAATTGGAACTCGTCTGTTTTTGGTATAACCATTTAGGTAATCGTTCAACAATTCCTGGTCAGCAGCGGCACCTGGAATGAAGCGTCGATAAAAGTTTATCATACCTAAAAAGCGTTTCAATTGTTTAACAGTCTGTGGTCGTTCGAAATTTTTGATGACTTGAACCCGTTCATGCGACGGTAATATACCTTATCCAGTTACCAAATGGCCTAAAAAAATAATTTCGGTCTTTGCGAAAACGCATTTGTCATCGTAATTTCGAGAGGCAATGAGCACGTCGTCCAAATACACAAAACAGAAATCAAGTCCGCGTAATACTGTATGCATAAGACGTTGGAACGACTGTGCTGCATTCCTAAGGCCGAAAGTCATTCTACAAAATTCGAATAGTCCGAAAGGTGTCGAAATTGCTGTTTTTGGAATGTCGGTCGGTTCAATAGGAATTTGATGGTAGGCCTGGACAAAGTCTATTGTTGTGAATATAGTGCAGCCCTCGAGTCGTTGAGTAAAGTCCTGGAGATGTGGGTTTGGGTACCTGTCTGGGATTGTGACTTTGTTTAGTGCCCGAAAGTCTCCACATGGTCTCCACGCTCCATTTTTTTTTGGTACTAAGTGCAACGGGCTGGACCAAGGACTGCTACTAGGTCTGCAAATCACGAGTTTCATCATATTCTCGAATTCTGTCCTCGCGATGATGAGTTTGTCCGGTGCTAGTCGTCGTGGTTTGCATGCAATCGGTGGTCCGTTCGTCTCAATTTTGTGAGTTACATTATGTTTAGTATCGTCGATATTAATATTTCCGTGAATTACCGTACTGAATTTTGACATTACCTTAAAACCTCCTGGGTCCATTGCTGACTTGTCGATCCTAGATACAGTAGAACCATTGTAGGTAGAAGGTTTACCTTTCGAATACAGGGAGGTTAACGGGTCAATGAGCCTCTGTCCCTGTTTATCCACCAGTAAACCAGTTTTATTTAAAAAATCTGCGCCGATTATATGCATCGACACGTCAGCAACAATAAACTCCCAGGAGAATTCGCGGCGCAGTCCAATGTCTATTTTTAAAAGTTTTGTCCCGTACGCGTTTACCAAGGAACCGTTAGCCGCAAACAACCTAAATGATGGGTCAACCTGTGGGTTCCTGACAAAACGAGCGGGTAAGACTGAGACGTCTGCACCTGTATCAATTAAGAAATGAGTTTGATAAAATAATTCAAAAATTAAAAGGCGGCTGGTTTTTGTTACGTCATTACACCCCGCCAATTGTGAATGACCACTTAGTTTTTTGTAACATTGTTACCGGAAGTATTATTAGATACAAATCTTCAAAGTGGCTTACATTTGTAAGCCTTTGTTCCGAAATAATAATGATAAAAACAGATAAAGTTATTTTCGATCGAAGGTTCACCATAAGTTGGATCATACTTTGTTCAAAAATTTGGTGAATTTTGTCGCGATTTATTGAATTTAGAATTTGACCGTGAACGCCCGCGACTTCCTGAATTTGATTATGAATGAGATCTAAAATTTTGATTAATAATTTCCGATACTTCCGATAACAATGTTGTTTTAAAATTCGAAAGTTGTTGATCTAAAGACAACAAAGAATTTGGAAAAACCGAACAAGGTGCAGATGTCTCGAGACTATTCACTTGAGACTGTGTCATAGTCTCGAAGACGTTGTCAGCCCGTTCTGCCAGGACTGGCAGAGAGACATCATTTTCAAACGGTGTGAGCACCATTTGAACGGACTGGGGCAACCTCTTCATCCAGAATTGGCGAAGTGTTGCTTCATTAAAGTTGTTCCCAGCGTTCAATTTCATGGCGCTCAACAACTGTGATGGCTTTCTGTCTCCAAGTGTTAAGCCATGCATCAGGATGTTCAGCTTCGTCTTTTCCGATTCGCCGAGAACCCGGATCACTTCAGCCTTAAATATTGTATAAGGTTCATTACCTTTTGGACTGGTGATCAAACATGCGAAAATGTCGTGGAGTCGTGAACCCAAAGCTGCAACCGCATGAGCATATCGCGTTGCCACAGTTCTTATTTCAGCTGACCTTATTTCAGTGGCTACTCGGTGAACTTGCTCAATGGTTCCATGCTCGGCTCTGAAACCAAATTGATGACTAGGGATGATATTTCGTAGTTCCGGTTTAATATTTTCGATAATAGTTTTTTCGAATACTTTCGAGACGATTGGTAGTAGGCTTATTGGTCTATATGAGGAGACTTTGGTAGGATCCTTGCCAGGCTTCGGGATCATTTTTATAGTTGATAATTTCCAGCACTCGTTTGAATTAATAAATATAAATCACATTTATTTTATATTAAATTTACACCCTTTATTTATTTGATTTTTTTATTCTTGCTTTCAAGTTTTTATTTTATCTTTTTCGTTCACCATTAAATTCTTAATGATATTGTTTTATTTTTTTGGCTTGCTCCTATTTTTACGTACATACCAAAAAACCTCTTAAACGGTTTTTCTGTACCTAACTCACCATTTACGGAGCTTGACAATTTAGGAAATTTATTTATAAATTATTAAATGATTTGGTTGGGCAAGGTGTGAAGGACGCCACAATTTCTTGCCTTGTAGTTTGCGAATGCCGAGTCCTTAAATGTACGTACTGGTATGCCATTGGTGATATGCGCTGAAGACGAATCGCCTATTCTGAAACTTTTAAGGTCCATCATCAGTGGAATTGCACTTTTAACTTCCCCCATTTATAAATGATTCTTGATTGATTCGTTAATATTTCCACCAAGAAGCTGTTCAATTTAGACGACGTATTAACATGTCAGTTTACCACAATTTTTGATAAATTAATTTTCGTCTAGTCAATTGTTTTATTTGCGGCGGTCTTTTCCTGGACTACACCGTAACTCATAAAATACACATAAACTCATAAATATTAAAATTAAAAAACTAATAAAAAAAAATTTACATAAATGTTCACTTTCCACCTCAAGAATATTAAATCTAAGTCCATAAAATCATATCTGCTCCGCACATAAAAAAAGGTTTTGTTTCCACACCTACTTACAACCGTGCTCTACATGCAAGCACACCACTTGCTACACCTTTTCCATTCCTACAATACAAATTACATTATTGCAATGCGATGTGTTATCGAAACGATGTAACGTAATAAAATTTTGAATCAATTTTCCCACGATCATGTTCCGGATTTTCTTTATTCATTTTTTTTTTGTTTTGTTTAGTATGTTAATCGTTTAAAAACTACAAAAAAACATAGAAATAATTAAATTATTTATTTATAAATAAAAATAATATTGGTATTATTAAAAATGTATCAAACTAAATTATAGGTAACCCTCTATTAGCACACTAGCAGTTTTATAAAATTTATATTATTGAGTGAGCTGTCAAAATTTCATTATTGTTTCATTTTTTACAAAGCAACTTTGATTTAAACATCGTAAAATAATATTAACCATTTGTGTTTAGGGTTAGTGTGTGTGCTTTCTTGTTTTGATGTCTGTTAAGAAACAAAAGCAACATAAAATTATTTTTTTTGTTTCATTTCTGATTCACAATAATTTTCTTTATGGTTTTTATTTCCACCGTGTTATTGTTGTTGTGTGATCTTTTATTAAAAACGGGCAAAAAAATTAAGATATGTACGTTGTAATTGCTATTTTACATGCATATTGGATTACGTAAACAACACACCAACCTAAAAAAAATGTTTATAATTTTAAACTGATCGTTGCGTACGGTGCACAAAAATCGTTTATTGTTCGAGCGACCGATCTAAAGTGTCTTTTTTTTGATGGAAGCACGCAAATTGCTCGAAATATTTTTTTTGTGTTTGTTTTTTTACACCATCTCACTTAAGGAAATGATAAAGCTAACTTAAATAAAAAAAGTCAAAACCAAACGAATTATTTTTAAATTAAGATTATTATGATATAAAATATAATTTATTGTTTTATTTTTATTTTATTTTAATATTATTAAAATAATGAATTATTATTATTGGTGATTTAAAAGATTTATTCAAACGCAAAACGAAATAACTAAATATCAGTATATACAAATATATAAAAGAAATGGACAAAGAAAATCGCGCAGAAAGATTCCGTCGCTGTATAGAAGACGTTTAAAGTTTGGAAGAAGAAATCGCGTGATCAAAACAAACTTATTTTTTATGTTATTTATGGTATTTCAGAGGTAATTAATATTGGTGTAATTAAATCTTTGTATATATTCGTAAAAAAATACAAGTTTGCATTCTTGTTGCGTTAATGGCCAATCGCATTGCGGTAAAGCGGTATTTTCAATTTTGTCGTTGCGTTTGAAATGTAATTACAAATTGTCTAAATGTCATATGGCAACATGGCTGTCGAGAAGACTTTTATTATATGAGTGAACCAACGCAAATTTGTCACAACCGCTGAAACAAGTCACAGACAGTGGGATAGGTGCCAATGAGACATTCATGTCATTTGCGAATCGGTTCGATATTCTAGGGGAAGGGATTCCCCTTCAAAATGATATGTGGATCATGATGGTCATGGGCTCACCGTTCGCTTAAAACGCGAAACTCGGAGACATCGTATTTGGCAAAGTGGGGCGCAAAGTACCCTCGAGAATTTGGGAAGTCTATACCTCTAGGGTGTCGGGTACCTTCCATAGGAAATCACCCACACAATGTTTTACAGTATTCGCATTTACTGGTGTTTTCCTGTTTGTTTTATTTTGTGGAAACTTTTTTTTATTGTGTAGGTTGGAGTCTCCGATTTAAGGATAAAAACCAATTTCGTTTATGTAGGTCCCTCTGCTGGCTGGTTTTAAGCTGGAATTGTCTTTGGATTATTCGCATATCATCTATCCTTAACGAAACCCCCAAAAAAGTCCAACGGTGTCAAATCGCAACTCTGGCGCCATCGAAACCAAAGAGTTTTCACATTCATAGCATTGATTTGAAGTAATAAAAAGTTTGTCAACATGGCTCTGTAACGAACGCATTTGACGGTAACGGCGTTTTCGAAGAATGGGCCAATTATGCCACCACTCTAAAATCCACACCAAACAGTCACTCTGAACCCTAAATCTGACAGTTCTCCATGTTTACATAGCTCCCGAGATGGAAATACGCTCCGTCTGAAAGGTGATTTTTCGGCCAAAATCGACGTCATTATGAAGCTGCTCTATGAACCACGCAGAGAACTGATATCGAAGCGGATAGTTATTTGCTTTCAACTGCTGAGTCAACTGGACCTTGTAGGCGAATAAACCGAGGTTTTTGTGCAGTATTCTCCTCAGGCTGGTCGACTAATGGCAAGTTGCTGTGAACGGCATCGAGTTGAGGTCGATGGCCACAATATTCTTGGGCGTGTGCACTGTCCAAGTTTGTGAACTACTTCTGTCATCCACAATAGTAATTTTCAAAATTCGCCTGGTTTCGGCTACACAACACTGTCTTTGAAAACAGTTTTCAATATTTCGAAACGCTCCACAAGCGAAAGCATGAATATTTAGCATATGACTTAAAAATAAACCAATAGATGGCCCAGCCTATGTATCGTTGAAAACATTGCACAAATTTGGCTGAAGCACTTTAGTACTCAAAACTAACGTTGTGACGCTGGAAACAGTCATATTTTTTCTCATTCCCATATAATAATGTGACATATAATTTATAAGGTCTTGAAAGAACAACAATTTCGTAATCTGCTCGTTAGTTCACAAATCCACCGTTTCGGCACTCGCAGCTAATTATTCAAATATTAAAGAATATATTTGTGTAGCATATCATTGCAAGATCTTGAAGAATGTCACAAATTTAGGTGATGCAACATAGTACTGAAAACTACCGTTGCTCCTTTGGAAAGGTTTCGTACGAAGCAAAGATTTTGCTATGATTAATTTATTTCAAAATCTATCATTCTAGCACTAGTACAAATTATAATTTTGGTTATAAAATATATTTGGGTGAGTTTTTTAATAATTGCCAGGATTTCATCTCGGACAAGGTGCAAGATAAGCGAAAATTACTTTTATATGGAAATTGTTTAATGCCGAGGGGGATGTTTGTAGTGATCTTGAATGACCTTGGAATTCATAACGATTCATCATTACGATCGGTACTGCTAAAATTAAATAAAAATGGAATCAAAAAAGAGAAAAAAGTACCAAAAAAATATTTGTTATTTTAGTACCTAAATATTCAAAATTCCCGCCATTTAATTCTAAACATATTTCTAATCGTTTTCCAAAATTAATGTGAACTATCCTTAATTCAGTTTCTAAAATATTGTTTCTGAAAATTTCTTAAATTTATATTTTCGGCTGTGATAGGCCAATCAAAATATCATTCCCCTTTTCTCATAATTTTAAATCCATACAAGCTAGATCTGCTGAGGTTGCAAGAAAAAAATTAGAGCAACCTCTTCTGATTCATTTATTCGGTGCGCCATTCAAGTGAAGTCACTGTTAGAATGCCTTCCAATAAATTGAAAAATCACCCATTGAAAATTTTACGTCGCCCCATAATGTAAGTTATGCCTGTTCACAGTACCGTCACTTTACATATAGCATTTGTTGTGATTGATTGGTTAAGACCTTGTTGCCTAGAACAGGCTTTGGTGTTGGTTTGGGTAGATACCGAGTGTGCCCTAACCGTCCTTATGATTGAAATAGCTTTGTGGATTGTGAAGCAAATTTGAGCAGAACTATATGGCGATAAATATATGGTGTCGTCACTGTTTCTTCTAAGAATTCAGTGGAATTGGATGCCTCTGATTACTAATATTTGCATATTAAGTAATAAAGTCAACATTCTGAACAATTTTAGGATAGGATTCCTTGATACTAAAGAGTCATGGTAGGTCTCCTTTTAGGAGGCTCATTCAAATCTAAAACTCTTCTACTTGTAACATCTCATAACTAATTTACTGCTTGCGTGAATTCCTTAGTTTAATGTAGAAATGATGATGGTGATTTTTAAGACAATATATCATTATATATTTCAAATTTTTATTAAAAATTTTATTTAAAAAATTTGGCTCTTGCCAAAACCATATACCATTGAAAATAATTTTAATCCTACAAAAAAATTCACGAAAACATAAATTATAAGTTCAATAATCGACCGTGCCATATATAAAATCGAGGGCAGTGTATATATTGGTTTTTACATATGCATTTCGGAACGCACCCGTGCTTTCGATACTCGCCGCGCGCGAAGCGACGAGTATCAAAAACATTCAAATACCATTTTTACAACAAAAAAAAAGAACGACGAAAAAGAAAAAAATATTACTTCCTTCGTTTGTTTTGAATAGTGAGTGACACGTGCGTGAATTTTTTTCCGCCATAATAAAAATATAATAATTTTAATATTTAAAAAATCGTGTAAAGTGTGGTGTGAATAAACATATATACATACAAATTACATATGGTGAGATATCACAAATTTCCCAAATAAACTAAAAATCTAGAATAAATTAACGGCGGGAGATCTTTAAAATGGTAGAAAAAAAGTTTATTTTCGGCATAACAAATTCGTGAGACATTTTGAAAAATTTATAGATTTTTTCAACAACGCGGAGATTCGATACAATTCTGTTTTTGAAAATATAAAACAAACAAATAAGGGAGTTCCTGAATTTAATATAAATAATAATTAACATAATTAACCATAATGACAGAGTTTTTGGGATCACCGCAACAACTTTTGGGATTAGCTAAACCAACAATAAATGGACGAGAGGAATTTCCGAAAGAGAAACTAGAAATAGAATAGTGAATTTTTTAAGAAATTTTAATTCAAATAATCATTTAGATAATAGATTTTTGAAATTTATAGAAAAATTGATGTTCATACCAAAATTGAGAATTGATCAATTTCAAATTTTTGCCTTTAAGGCGATTCAAGATGGCCGACTTTTAACCAATCATCGCTCAGAATTTTTATGCCTTAAAGGCAAAATCTGTATATGTATCACCGCCTTTAATTGGTATATTTAAGGTCGTTAGAAGTTTGTTTTATTGATGAATTTATTTTTAATGTGAATGGTGCAGCGAAAATACGGGTAGTAGCCGAATTTCGGATAGATAATTTCCCATTCAGCGCGCAATAGCCCACCCCGAATAGCGAATACAAAAACACAGCAACTGTTATCAGGCAACAGTACTTACATCGGCATTCGGATGGTTAAAATAAAATCAAACAGCAATTCAAAATTTGGTTTAACCAATTTTGTAGAAGATTTAAAATTTGTATAAGCTCACATTGAATTTAGTTTCAATGGGAAATAAAATATCTTAAACAAGTGTTTGGTTCACCAATGGGTACTCCGGTAAGTCCAACCATGGCGGATCTAATAATAGAATATGTTTAAACCGAAGTTTTGAAACCATCTTCCATCGCACCTATTTTCTTCAACAAATTTGTTGAGAAAATTATTACAGCCAATTTTACTCCGCCTATAAAATTTACGAGTTACATTGAAATTGATAATCGTTTAGGTTTTCTAGAAGTTATATTGATACGTAAGGAAAATGGAAGTTTAAGTACAGATTAGTATCATAAAAAAACGTTGTCAGGTCGATATTTAAATTATGACTCTCCGCTTTATATCATAGACACACTGTTAGCTTCGTAATTATGATTAACACGAAATTTGAAATCAGTTTCGAAATAAGATATTTTTTCTCATTTTGATGCATTTTAGTGCTCACAACGCCGAACAAATCAAAAATGGAGATTGCGGATATTAATATTCACGCCGATTTTAGAACTCGGCGGATTTACTGGGGCGGAAGTTTGTTTACACCGCATTCGATCCGCACTTGGAATTATTTGCATTATAGAATCCGCCGAGAAACTGCATTATTGATCCACAATAAATCTACATTATTTTTCTTAACCTGCAATATTTTTCTTAACCAAATTTTTGAATTCGAAATAAAACAACTTTAGTCTTTCAATGGCTAGTTTCTTTATTTAAAACAAAATCTAAATCTACTTAACTCATCAGCCTTCTTGGCAATTATCACAAGACAAACTTATAGCTTTCAAACAAAATGTTTTCTTGGCTATTATCACAAATTCCTCTAATGTACTTATATAAATGTAACAAAAAAATATTCAGTCTTATTGTAAGTGAATGTTGTAATTTTTCTAACTCGATTAGAGAATTTTTTTGTTTGGTTTTATTCTTGTCTAGAGTCAACTGGTCCATTTTTTGGTTGTGTCGCTTATTTTCTTCTAATTGGGCTTTAAATATTAGATTGGCTTCTTTTAGCCTATGGCTCAATTTTTCAACGGCTCTTTACATCTTTTTTTGATTTAAAGTAAAATGTTTGCCTTTTTGTCGTACTTCGGTGTTTCTTTCAATGGTTGGTGTTTCAATTTTCAACCATTGACGATGGACAGATAACAAGTTCATCAACAATAGGTAAATTTTGTGTTTCCCCACTAATATTGGTTACATCATGGATTGCCTGGTTTCGTGGAACTCCGAACTTATTGGCATTGATCCCGTCTATAGCATCCTGTAGAGATACTAGCTATATTACTTCTTCGTCTAATGCTGTAAATACCAGTTGTGTACTTGCACCGCCCCAAAGCTTTTAAGTTCACGCTTTTTGTGAGCCAATTTTTTTAAGGCGAATTTATTATTATTATAAAACAATAAACCTTCTTCCATTTCGCTGTCTCTTTTAATCGTGGCCCAATGGATTTAGATCGTCTCTCAATTTTTGTCAGAACTCTAACACAACTTCTGGACCTTCTTTGGTTAAGTTTTTTGGTGTATTCTGCGTGCCTTCATCATTATCAATATCTTACCAAATTGTGCTCGGTTATGGTCGTACGTTTTTTTTTTTTAAATCGAAATTTAATTATTTAAAATAATTTATTTAAAAAACAATCTTTTTTCAAATTCTTACATTTTGTTATTCTCCATTAAGAAGCAATTTGGTAACCTGAAATCACTTGATCGAATGTGCGCGTTCACATTGAGACTCATGATTCGGAATCATTTCTTCGTTTCTTTCCCCTTTACCTATAAAACTGGTTTGTTGCGTCTCAAAAAAACCGGTTTTATAGGTAAAGAGAAAAGAAATGAAGTTTGATACCGGTATCATGAGTCCAACTGTGGATCCGCGGAATGAAATATGCATTAAATTTGTTGCGGATTTAAAATGGCATTGATTGCAAAGAGATGCGTTTCACTCGCGGATTTTATAATATTTATTTTTCGAACTGCATTACTGTCACCTGCTCTCTTTTGATCCGGCATTTCCAATAATAAGAACAACGTCAAAATTGAATGAAACTACCGGCGTGTCAATCCGGCGAGTTGTATAATCAACACAAAAAATTTGTGTTGAAAAATTACGCAAAACAAAATTTTAGTTAGGGGAAAAGAATAGATTGAAAATTTTGGTTGAATCACAACTCGTGTAAACTGGCGGATTAAATGTCAATTTTGGAATTTTTGTAAACGCCTACTCCGTTACTATTTTAAAACTAAAAGTGAAGGTAAAAGGAATTGTAGTGTGCCTTGCGTTCTCATTTGGGAATTCATGATTCCGAAATCATGGTTACGTAACTAGTAATGTGGCTGCAGTATTAGTTGTGTAAAAACAATACAGTCTTTCTGCTAGCCGAACTAATTTTGATGTTGTCAAATTTCATTCTAGAAATATCAAAATTTTAACGGATATTGTAGTGAAAAATAGTTATTCGAAGAACGTCATCTCTATAATATGAACTTTAGGAAGAGTATCGATAAAAATAACTGAATACGCGTGAACCTCAAAATTTAGTTTTAAACTAAATTAAAACTCAGTTGAAACTAATCATAAACGTTTTATTTCAGAGCAGACCACATAATAATTTAGTCAAAGTCGGGGTTTGATTAATATTAATTCAGACAAAATTAGTTCAGACAATTTTCAAAATTTTTCCTAAAATGACATGTTTTAATTTTCACCAAAAGTTTTCACCAAAATTCGACATTTTTATAGTCCAGGCGGATTAACTATTTGGAATAAAACTTCTTTATTGAACTTTTCCCATTAATTGGAACATCGTTGTGAAATTTTGTGGAAATATGTGTACCGGAAGTGGCAGCATCAATAAAAGCTTATCAATTGTTGCAATGAGGCTTGAAAGTTTAGCGTTTACTAAAAAACCACAAAGAATTAAAAGATTTAAATAAATTTAAAGATTAAATTTTCAACCAGGAATAATATTTTTGATGAAGTTTGAAGTTTCATTTATCAAAAGTACAATTTTTCGCTTTAGTGTTGGCCACGACATATTCACCCCTCCATTTGTTTCTCTTTTGCAGCTTCTCTTATACTAATGATAATGTTCCCGGCAAAAAGCGTTTTATTTCTCGACATAGTCTCCTCTCTTTCGAACCGGAATTCAGGAAAGCTTTTAATTCTATTTTTTTTTAATATTCGGCATTTTTATGGCCTAACTAAACAAAAAAAAAACCAACAATTAATTTTTATGTAGCCCAATAGAGCCCTGGTGGCTGGGACATATATGTCCTGTACCGGTGTTTTGGGTGGGATCCATGTGTCCCATTAGGTAGACCGATCCCTAAATTTACTAAAAATATAAAAATTAATTTTTATTCTCGCAAACTGTTCTTGTTCGAGTTTCCTTTCTCTTTAGGCTACAGCCAGTACATCGTCGTCTTGTACTACCCTCGACTGGCAAATGCGAAGCAGAGACGCTAAACCTCTTCTTGTTTCTGGAGCTGCTACCTCGCTTTGCGTTGCAGCTATTGGCTAAAACGGTTATAAAATCAATTAATGGTGATTGCTTGCGACGTAATTCGAAATAAACTATCCATGAATTAACAACCGGCATCGTTAGCAGACGAAAAAAAAGTACTTTTTTCCACCATTTGTTGGATTTTCTGTCTAATTCATACACTCCTGACATTTGATTGGCCCTGTCTACTCCATCCATTATCTCTCGATACAATTTTATCATTTCTGGACACGGTATCTGAACAACTGATCAATTTGTTTGCTTTTTTTCTACGGTAGTCATGGTGGCAGTTGCTTACTATTACCACTTCTTTTGTATCCTGTATGTATACCGCCCATACATTAGACCAGAATGGCTAAATTTGAATACGGATTCTCCTTTTTTCAATTTTTAGTGTTCGATGAACAGTCGGTCTCATCCATGGCTTTAACCCATCATCAGATGGTGACCAAATTGTGACATTTTCAAACGCTTGTTCCCTGTTGCGGTTGTTTTCTGATAAATCCGGTTCCGATACAGTTGAAGTATTGTGATCTGATTCATTATTAGACTTATTTGTTGATTCTTCGTTGACGCTTTTAAGTAATTCCATATGAGTTTCGGTAGAGCAACCTGGTCGATTTCTCGTAGATGGCTTATTTTGTACCTCATCGGAAAGACTATTTAAAATCCCAAAAGCGTGGTTTAAAATTATCATCACTACCAGACGAAAAATCGGTACCAGAATTATTGGATTCCGAAATAAGAAAATAATAAAAAAATGCATTACGGGACATTGATAAACACCGAATGGGACACCAGCAAAAACCCTATTGGAACATATATGCCCCACTCACAAAAAATTATATATAAATCGTTATACCGTTATAATAAATTACATATAGTGCTCTTACCTTTTTTAATTATTTAATTGCACGTTCGAGCACGACCACATTCGAGAGATGACTGAGGAAAAAAAACTACAAAATATATTTTACCGTTAACTAAATAACAAAATTCCATTTGGGACCATCTAATACCAATATTGCAATTCAAAATAAAAAATTTACTGCTGTATAAAGTTGTGCTGGGAGTATGTACATTGTCCCAATCGGTTCGAAAGGGTTAAGCTCGATACATTTAGACCAGCGTTTTTTCAAACGAATCTTTTTATTCCTTCCAAATAATAGGTTTTCTCAAGGTCCTCAAAATAGGCGTTTGTTGTCTAGATCGAACAGCACTTTTTTCTTCGCCAAATGGGCCATATCTGATTCAAATCAATTTCGAATCTATCGAAAAGCTTTAAATAATACTCGCCGATGACCGTTTACCTTATTCAAGGTAATCGATGTGAATGACACTACGTGCATCTCAAAAAACTTTGGCCATGACCATAATTGGCCGACAGGCCAACCTTGATCTTCTTTGGGGCACGTTCACCGACGTGATGCATCCATGTTTCATCCACGGTTACGAAAAGGCGCAAAAACTCGTTCGGATTGCGGTTGAATATCGCGAATAACTATGGATATTTTATAAAATATTTAGATCCATGATAGTCTTTAGGTAGACTACCTTTATTATTTAAATAAATATTCGGCACACAAGTATTTTAAATACAATTATTTTTTTATTTACAATTTATCATTAACAATTAATACCAACACAAATAATTAGAACACTATAAATGGTTGCAAGAAACCAATATTATTATTATTATTGCACTTATCGTCGCTTGCGCTTTTTGCGACGAACTCGGAAACTTATTAATTTTCCTCTGATGGGAAAAAAAAACAATTTGCCCTTTATATACCCATAAAGAAAAATATACATAAGAGGACTCATGTAGACTTTTCGAAGTTAATCTATTTTACTATTAGCAATCTATATAAGACTAACAATGAACTATAAAATAACTATGCCGATATGTTTATAAGATTCGTATATATGGATTAAATATAGAAAAAAAATTAAATTTGTGTATATAAATATATTAAAACTATAAAATAAGATTAACCTCGGAAAAACCTGCTTATAAAATTTGCACTACTTGATTCCTCTTTTATATTTATTGCTCGATGATATACCAAATGGATTGTTTTTTTATATGTGAACTGATTTTTCAAAAGAAAAACTAGTTCCACAAAAATACTTGAAATTTAGAAAAGTAGATGTCACTAACTCAAAATTCAAATCTAGTCTCCGGACTATGACAATTGTTACAAAATTGATTTCTAAATTTGAAACTAACTATTTGTAATAATTTGAATTTTGGGATTGATATTGACAGCCACATAACTCCTTTGAAGTGGTCACACGGTTGCACTTTGAGCAATCACGGCACCCATCGTGCGGATTGCTTTTTCTTGTCCAAATATTAATGTGATGTACCCGCTCTGTTGAGATATGCATACAGCTTCAGCCGCCACCTCACGCACTCTCATTATCCGGTCGTCCAATATCATTCCATGGATTTTATCGACTATTTCTGGCGTAACCTCTTTTCTACGACCACAACGGAACTTAGTAAACCACTTCTTTACAGCAAACGAAATTCACTTTTTTCATTTTCATTAGAATTTACGAGGTTGTCTGCTTTCAGTGGCTGTCAAACACAAACTGAAATTTTATTCACACCAAAATTTGATAGTACTCTATTAATAAATGGCAGTTGACGGGAAAAGTGTTGCATTTAAAGTTACTGCTCTCGTATCATAAAGTCTGTATATATTATGAAACTCTTCCAAATCACAAACTCTCTTAACTAATTCCCTGCTTGCTCAAATTCCTTATTTTAATTTAGAAGTGACCACCGTGTTTAAAAGACAACAGGTCATTTTTATAAAATCGTATTAAAACCGCAATAATAAAATTTAAATATTTCCCTCTTCTTTCTTATTCTAGGCTCTGTCTGGCTTTCTGATGATGTTAACTCAAAACGGAAAATTACTGTACATATCGGATAATGCAGCGGAATATTTGGGACATTCAATGGTATGTGGTTTTACTACTATAATTTTTTTTTTTGCTCAACTATTTCAGCTTTATTCAGGTAATCAGTCAATTGAGTGACAAAAATTTCCAAGTATACAAAATCTGATTTAGATCGTAATTTATATAAACTTGTGACCACCCAATATGGAACTAAAAAATATGTAACGATAAAGTGTACTGCTGTCGTAATGTCAATATACTTTGGTGTGTGCATAACTACGAACAAGATGACTGAATGAATTAAAGACACAATTCTTAAATAAAATAATAATAATAATATAATTGTATAAGAAAAAAGAGAAAGGAACACATTTCAATAAAATAATTTTTAGAATATAATCGTACTCGTATATAGCTAGAGCTAGGTACTCGTATTATACAAATTATTAGTTTTAAATTTTAGCTAGGTTAAATTTCCAAGGGTACCTCTATTTAGACTCGGTAATTTTTGCTATCGTAGTTTGGTACATTTGCGCTGCTACGTAGAGATATATCCGTATCAGATAGAACACAGACTATAATGCTTTGGCGAGAGATATACTAACGTCTTAAATAATATTATAAGAAAAGTGATTGTGCCTTTTTTTTATTTTACAAATGATCTATGTACATGTTATCTATGTACTTTGTATAATTTATATTATTATAGCATTAGATAGAAAACCACATGATTCATTGAAAGTAAAAAATTGATTGTATGGAATGATAGTGTTTAATGTCATACTTAATTTTCATTATTTTATGTATTGTATGCGGTGACACAATATCAAAGATTCAAGTTTAGAGGACAAAAGTGTGTAAAGTGGCCGTCAATAATTTCATTTTTAATCCAAAATTATTTTTTGGAAAGGCTTGAACCGTAAAACCAATTATGCGTGCGCGTTTTAAATTCGCACAACAGTTTCCGAGTACATTCTGTTGTTCGTTGGGTCCCGAACACGTTAGTGCGTACGCTTACCCAAAATAAGGTAGCAGGGTTATTTCATTGAAGACACGTTTTCGTTCAAGCGCTTAGTTTAGACTATCATGCTTATATTCTTGCACCAATTTTTTTAGAAGGCTTCCGCCTGGTCCTATCTTCCGTTTGTGCCGTCACCTCACGTAAATCTTGATTATGTTTTTTTATTAATTGAGATGTATGGAATTGTCCCAGTAATCTGTGTCTAGACAGTATACTGCGGGAGATGCACAAAATACGTTTTGGGTATGAACTGGGTTGAAATGCAATTTTATCAAATTTCAGTTTTAGTGAAGCTGGATTTGACTGGGTCATCTCTTAACGGGTTAAGGCCAAGTTTGGTTCTGCTATAGTGAGTGGAGGAACTGGATAATTTCTTGGAGAATGGTTTTCAAATTTATTATATGAAAATCCAGAACTTCATCCAGGATTTACGTTGGAATCTCGTTCACGACCGAATTCCAGAACTTCTCTAAAATTCATTTTAAAAATCCCCACACAATTCTGACATACTTAATTTGCTATAAGTTGACCTTAGTTTATTAGAATTCTAGCGCTGCTCTACGAACTAAGTAGGAAAATTGTCAGTTGGGAAACGGCTTGGAATCTGAAATTTCAGCGTTTTTTTTAAACATGTTGTTCGAGACCACGATAAGGTATTAGTCGTCGCCCATTCTATGCAATTAGCATCTGCCGACAAAGACTGGAGATATGCTAGAGATAATCTCTTTGGCTTGTGGAAAAGCCGAACTTTGGTAAGAATTAATTTGTATAATGTGTACTATCATTTAATTTGTGTTAATTAAATGGGCAAAGCGGGATAACGCTCAAAAAATAGGATCGTACGGGGGTAAGGACTGCAATCTTGATGAAATTGATAATTTCACACTTGACATGTCGGAGCGAGATTCTGAAGTGGTAATAGGTTTAAATTTACCGGAGAGCTATGGTGAGTCATGTAGCTGCACTAAATTAAATGAATCTATAGCGGTGTTATTAGAGTTTTCCACTATTAAAATGATTTATTAATTAATAACACTCACTATTTATTTTGTTATATAAACTATTTATTTAGTATAAGATAATTATTAATTTAGTATAATTTTGTTTTGCAAAATATAGTTATAAATTTTAGTTATAAAATGTTATTTTTAATATTAGTCCACAACTTCAATGGTGGACGATTGTGCGCGGCACTTTCACTTCTCTTTGTATTGTATATGAGACTGTGTCTCATTTGACTACTAAAACGCGACTATCTTTTCGTTTCTCATTCCGTACAAAGAAATTGAAATCTCGATATTTATCGATAATCGATAAATATCGAGATTCGCGAATGTAGGTGGCGAAATAGTTATATTCAGCAAAACGAGCAATGCCTCGTAATTAAGCGGCGCGGTGTATAAATAGTTTTGCTACGAGGAGTGCCACGAAGTGAAAATGATTTTGAGGATTTTGAGCCGCTACAAATCAATTAAAGATTCTAAAAAAGCAAAAAAAGGAAATGCGAAAAACCAAAAAACGAAAGGAGACGTCCAAATAGTGATTTTCAAAATCAAGATCGCCAATTATATCCCGAAACCACAACAGATATAAATTCTGAAATTTTAATTAGAAAATTAAATTTTTATTTTATATAAATTTGAATTATACAGTTTGTCTGAAGAAAGTTAAAATATTATAAGATTTTTCGATCGCACTAAGATTAATTTCGTGTTCAGCTTCCATGTTCAGCAATAAATTATTGTTGTTTGTTGTTACTTCAGTGCCATCAACCATCGATAAATCCTCACTTCTATATTCTCGAGCTATGGTGCAAGCAATGTTGTGTATTGTTGAACAAGTGAGTACAATTTCTGCTGCGGTTCTAGGACGTAGTCTTAAATAATCCAAACAAGGGAATTTTTCTTTTAAAATTCCAAAACTATCTTCAACTAGACGACGAGTTCTTTTGTGTGCATTATTAAAATTCTGAACAGAGGTATCTCCTGAATTTTGATTTATCGGTGGGATCAACCAAATTTTGGTGGATATTTACTATCGCCTAAAATAACAGCTCCTTTAAAGGGTCTCCAACCACTTTCAAATCTGTAAATACAAAAAAATCTATGTAAATAACATCAGTTGATTTTTTTTTAAATTAGTTACTTGTGAAATACTGCTGAGTGACGCAACACTCGAGAATCATGCACGCTTCCAGGCCAATTGGCATTGACGGCATAAAATAAATTGTTCGGTCCGCATATCATCATTACATTTAGTGAATGATTTCCATGTCTATCAACAAACATAACTTCGTTACTTGAAACCTTCCTTTTATATAAAAATTAGGGCCAATGTCCGCCACGTTTTCTGGCCAACACACAATTTTGCAAATAAATTTTCGACTATTGCTTTACAAATGCGACGTACTGTGGTGCAAACAGTCCCCTTTGTAACGCTGTGCATGGTACCCACACCATGATATTGACATCCATTGTCAAGCCAATGAAGGCACAGTAATAGTTGTTGTTTTGGAGTCAATGCCTTATTTTTTGTAGCTTTGTGCTTAATAAGGTCCCCGATATTTTGTAAAATATATTCTGCTTGTTGATAATTTATACGGAACGATTCTTTAAATGAAGATTTGTTGGATATTCTAAAATGTATCCTCTTTTGATACATATTTTTATTTCTTACATCGTTTCCGAATAATAATTCACGTCGAATCGTTTTTGACGACCTAACATATACGTTTTAAAAGTATCAACTAAACTTATCAAAATGCATGCAATGCAAACTTTTATTTAGCAACAATTATGAGAAAATATTAAACAACTGAAAAATAAAAAACACATTAACTGTTTGTTATTGTGTTATAATTGCGAAAAGTCTTTGGCACATTTCACTTAGCATTTTGCAAATAGGCGCCTGCTAAATCAAGGAAAACAAATAATTTTGTCTCAAAAATTCTGAAAAAACAACTTCCTAAAACTTGCATAAGAACCGGTTGACTTAACATGCAATGGTAAGCTATTCCAACAGCCAACACCCTTAACATAAAATGATGGATTGAAAAATTTATAATTATTTCGCGGTATAATTAAGGATTTATTATGCGATAGATTAGATTGGACCATGAAATGGGTTAGCCTCTACCTTGGTTAAGGCCAGCCCAGTTTCATAGAAATGCCAGCTATCCGTCACGCACCCCTTGCGGCAATTGTTCCCGCAGCTCAGTCTTTAAGAGGGAATGGCGTGGGTGTTGGGGTACCCATTTAGTGGATCGCAATTCAAGAAGAAGAGGAGGTTGAGTGGGGTATGGAGGTTGTATATTGAGGGGGTATAAGCTTTCATCTTAATTACCCAAAAACAATAAAAGGAGAAAAGGACGATAATGGCCTCGGGCCCATTCACGTTGTTAGTAAGTATTTATGGGGTATTAGGATGGTTCTGGAAGGGAGATGATGACAACAACAGTCCCCGAAAGACAGCCAGACGTACACCCTATTACCTGGGCCGGTTTAGGTTAGTGGTTGATTTTTTGTTTTTACTTACCAAAGTATTTTTTATTTTTTTTTTTCTTGAAGAATTCTCACTTTGTCTCTTTATATCACTATATATGTAAATAAACACACTCAACTGAATTCTTTTAAAACTTCTAATTTTTATTTCACATGTAATTTAAACGCAAGTAATAATGACAATTAAAACCAAAAAAAAAGTTAGTTAAAAAAAATTAACAAAGTCTTTCAACGCATATTATTATTAAAACAATAAAAAAACCTCAACGTCGTAATGTCACGACGCTACTCTCCACTACAACAAACTCACCAGAAGGAAAATTTTTTCCAATTTCCGCGATATTTATACTCATCTTGCTGTTGATGATTGTAGAAAAGAGAAGAAAAACAGAGATCGAACAACAAGAAAATTCCCACAATCACACAACGCTTCTATGCTGAACAAGCATACATATTGGCACGGGAATTTTCACAATGGTAACCAATAATTTGGTCGTAAATAAAAACACGAAACTTGTTACAGGCTGGCTACTGCCAACCTGCAGATATTCACTAAGCGCATGCAGAGGCCTCCACGGTGATGTTTTGCCGGCTACGTTCTCAGGGAGAAGTGCGAAGGGTCGTGGGGTTTGAGGCATGCATGGCTCCTGGCTTACACCGTGATGATTACAGATAATTAAATAAAAATAAAGCGCAAATAATAATAAAATATACCCGGAGTTCCGCCGAAATTCGTCGGCCGGAACCTGAGGAACGAACAACGAAATAATCATAAGAGAGAGAGAGGTGCCTTGGTGCGCGCATCCATTCGAATTCAAACAGGGCAAAGCCCCGGTTACGAAATTGGATGCGGGCACCAAGGGACCGCAAACACTAAACCGACACAGAGGGAGTCTCCGCTCCCATCATACCATTTCCGAAAATTTTAATAATTCATTTTATTTAAGATGAGGAAAAAAAACACAGAAAAAAAGAAACAACTTCCCCCTCCACCCGCATCAGGAGAGAACGAGAGAGAGAGAGAGAGATGCAATACGCATCGAGCGTGCACCCGCTGTGCGGCGCTCGATCACAACAAAAATTTGAAAATTATGTTAAATAAAAAGAATTTAAATATAGATATAAAAAAGATCAAAAAATTAAAATAAAAATAAAAATTTGTACCTTGTTTTTTAAATAAAAAAATTCTGTTGCGGCCTTGCGCGGCCGTCATGCCACAGGTGGCCTTGCCCCACCCGGACCGTTGCGGCCTTGGTGCCATTTACAGCGTGCTCCACCGGTGCGGCCCAACCGCCGGTAAAATATACTGGCCTCAACTGGCCGCCGATATAAATTAAATTGAATAGCCGGTTGGCTACCCGAACGTTGCGGGGCCTTTCCCCGATACCAATAATCGAACAAAATCCGAATAGCCGGTTGGCTATCCGTATGTTGCGGGGCCTCTCCCCGTTACCAAATCCAAAAACAACTGACCTTGTGCGGTCTGGCGTGGCGGCAGACCACCGATGACCAAAAAAAAAGACAATAGCCGGTTGGCTACCGTTACGGGGCCTCTCCCCGATACAAGAATCACCAAAAATTGGGCGTGATTTCGCGAAAATCTTTGGCCTCGATTGGCCGCCAAAATTATTTGGGGGTTGTATCGCCGATCCCAAAATAAAAAAAATAGCCTCACCTGGCCACCCGTATGTTGTTGCACACCAGTGCCGTTATACGAATCGAATTACAACTATACACCAAAACCACCTTGTGTATTATGCTACTTAACTGATGGATAAGTATTCCAGTATAAAGAAATTCTTTGGTTTCACACGCCAGCACCCAATCAATAGATAAACGAACTCTTATGGTTATTAAAACAAAACCTTTCATAAACAAATTGTATTCATCATCGAAATACACAGGCAATTATTTTATTATTTTGTTTTTGTACACTTGACAATGGTTTATATCCACAAAAAAAATTTACACCATTATGATTTAATGAAATTTTACAATCTATTTTCAATCAAACTAGACGAACTTTTATTTTCGTCACTTTCAACACAAGGCTCTTATAACAAATTTTCAAAAACAACTTTAATTCCAACTCCAAATCACAACTTAATTTTTCTTTTTATTTTAATTTAAAAAACAAATTTACTTTTTACCAACTCAATTCAAAAATCAAAACTCGAATCGCGACCACCAAAAAAAATTCGAGCGTCGCACAGCTCATAAAACGTTTTAGAAGAAAATGCATCTCTCTTCTCTGTCTCTCCTTTATACCAAATTTTCGTTGGTACAAAAGAGAGACATACAAGAAAAAAACATTTTCTTCAAAACGTTTTACTTTGCACACACTCGATGCGCACCACTCTCTCTCTCTCTTCCACTCTCGTTCCGTTGCCAACATAACAGAAGAAAACACACAGGAATCCATCCACCAAGAAGTCACATTCACACAGCGAAAACCCGGACGCAAAAAACCACGTTTAGACAACAAAAACCCGGACGCAAGAAAACGTGGAGAATAGAAACAAATTTACAAAAATGTCTTGTTAAGACAACACAGTCGTAACAAACTTTCTATCGAAATATATGTTTATTAATGTCCTTTTATTATTTTTTGTTGAGGTTTATATATGTTTTTTTAAAAATGTATGTGTGTAGTTTACATAAAAAAAATATTAGCTTAAGGGATAAGGTAACAAAAAAAAAAACTAAAATTTATAATATTGGAAGGGGAAATAAGTATATAATGAAATAGGAGAAAGGAATGGAAAAAAACCAAACTATATTTAATATGTACATGGAAAGTTTTCAAGAGACATGTGCACAACATGTGTTGTTATTTTTTTTTTTTATTTTTTATTTAATTATTTTAAAATTGAATTTATTTATTATTCACCATATCGGCCCTCTTGAAAGGTTTAACTTTGGGCCTATTTTTTAATTCAACCTGAGCAGGCAGTGCGCTGACAAAAAATACTCCGTATTTTTTTTATTCAACCTGAGTAATTTTACTCTGCACACTGCGTTTTTATTTGTGAACTGTGCTTACACCGAGCTTACTCAGTTCTTCAAATTTTACTCTGAAATTAATGTCAGTGTACGAAGAGTGTGCAAAGTAAAAAATAATTTTTTACTCTATGCGCACCGGATAATTTTACCCAGTACAACCTTTGCTCGGTGTACACTACCCGGGGTAAGCCTGCTGGCTCGGGTGGAATTAAAAAATAGACCCTTTAAACAACAAATAATATTAATGATTACATTCATAAATTAATTTTAAAATAATATTAATTCATTAAGTGATTAAAATGTATTAATAATATGAAATGTTTAAATATTTTTAATAAACTTATAAATTTTCAATATTTGTGGACTGTATATAAACAAAATTCTTAATTGGTACATATATGCTAAAGTATCTTAATTCTACTTATGCTAATACATATTACTTATTATTGACTTGATTAATTGATTCATTTGATATTGGTAATTTGGACAGATTTGTTGTTGCTCGTTTGAATATGCCGGATTTTGTCTTAACATCAACAACTCGTACTTTATTATCTTGGCCTGGGTACACTTTAACAACAATTCCTATTAACCATTTGGTAGAAGGTAAATTAGTATCAGATAACAAAACAACATCATTTATCTCAATATTTGGAAAGTTCATTTTCCATTTTGATTTTTGCTGGACTCAACAGAATATCTCTTCCAAAACTTTTGAACTAATTGTGTTTCTAGTTGCCAATTTGTCAACCTATTTTGAGGTATTTCATGTAATGAAGGTTCAGGCATTGAAACTATGGAACCACCAGTTAAGAAATGGCCGGGTGTTAGCTGTTCAGGTTTATTTGGATCATTAGAAATATGAGTTATTGGCCGGGAATTAATTATTCCTTCTATTTGGATAACCAGTGTGTTCATCTCCTCATATGACAGTAAAGTGTTTGATGTAAGTTTCTTGATATGACGCTTGATGGATTTGATGTTACTTTCCCACAGACCATCAAAATTTGGGGATCTAGGAGGGATAAATTTCCAATTAATCTGTTCATTGGAACAAAAATTTATAATTTTGTTATCGGGTGTGGTATCTTGGAATAATTTGAACATTCGTTTAAGTTCGTTATTGCAACCTATAAAATTACCGGCGTTGTCTGTCCATATAGTGTTACATTTACCTCTTCTGTTTAAAAAAACGTTTGAGGCAATCAACAAATGAGTCAGCCGATAAACCTGAAACTATTTCCAAATGAATAGCTTTTGTGGAAAAACATACGAAAAGAGCAATGTAGATTTTTTGAGGTGCACTGTTGCGAATTGATCTATTTTTAATATTGAATGGACCACACAGGTCTATCCCGATTGTATTGAATGGTTTTGCTGGCGTAACACGATCTACAGGAAGGTTACCCATTAATTGTTGAGAAATAATTGGGTTGAATTTAAAACACGTAACACAGGAACGACATATCAATTTAGCTGTGTTTGCTGCGTTAATTGCCCAAAAATTTTGGCGTACTATAGAAACTAAAAGTGTTGGACCAACGTGTAAATTTTTTTCATGTTCATGTCTAAAAACAAGTTTTGTAAAATAATGATTTTTAGGTAGTAAAATTTGATGTTTTGCTTCATACGCAATATTTGCGTTTTTGATTCTACCACCAACGCGAAGAATCTGATTATTATCTAGAAATGGTATAAGGGACTGAAGATGACTATTGTTGTAAACTTTTCCAGTTTTAGTTATACTGGTAATTGCAGATTTGAAGTGTTCTGTCTGAATGATTTGTATAATGATAAATAATGCTAAATCTAGCTCTTCTACTGTAAGGGCACCGGAATGCTTTACGCCAATTTGGTCTAATTTTTCAACCGAAAGATCCTTGGATTGTTTAACATTAATTCTGCAACTTTTGATAAACCTATTGCAATATGCTATGATGCGAATCAATGTACTGTATGAACTGTATCTGTATAAAAAAGATGGATCAGAATTCTGTTGGAAAAAATTATTTAAATTTTCGCTTGGTTTTAATTCTAGAGCACTAGGATCAATCGACATATTTGGAATTGTTGGGATTAAATTATTATTTCGTAAAAAATCAGGACCACAAAACCATACGTTATTTTCATTTATTTCAGCAGGCATAACACCACGAGAAATTATATCGGCGGGGTTATCCAAAGTATTAACGTATTGCCATATACAATTTTCAGTTAATTCTTGGATTTCATTAACCACGATTTGCAACAAATAATTTCAATTGGTGAGGTGACATTTTAATCCTTTGCAACACTATAGTAGAGTCAGACCAAAGGTATATTTTATTAAATTCAATATCAAGGGCTTCTAAAACTGGCTTTAATAATTTGGCTAATAAATGCGCGGCACACAATCCCAATCGTGGAATTGTAACGGTTTTTAAAGGAGAGACTCTAGATTTAATGCATAATAAAGAAATACTACTATTTTGATATTTATCTATTGATTTTATGTAAAAGCAGGCACCATAAGCCTTTTCTGAAGCATCAGAAAAGCCATGTAATTCGTAAGAAGTAGATGTAGAATTAATCACGCAACGGGGTATTTTTAAGTTATTTATATGATCTAATTGTGACTTGTAATTTTACCAGTACAATTGCAATTCATTGGGAACCGGTGTATCCCAATCTGAATTTATCTTCCAAAGTGATTGCATTATAAGCTTGGCTGTAATTACAATAGGAGAAATAAGACCCATAGGATCACAAATTTTTAATATATCTGAAAGAATGGTTCGTTTTGTACTAAGATTGCCAATGTTAGATAAATTTTTAATATTAAAAACAAAAATATCATCGTTAGGTTTCCATTCGATTCCTAATGCTTTAATTGAATCTCGTGAACTGGTTTCGTGCTTGTGCAAAATTTCGCGGTTTTCGATTGGGATGGTTTCTAATAACTCAGTAGAATTTGAGCCCCATTTATGAAGTTCAAATTTTCCTTTTTTTAATAAACTGATTAATTCATCTTTTAATGTAATCGCTTCTGCTAGACTATTTGCACCAGTGAGAACACCGTCGACGTAAAAATCACATTTTAAAACTAAAGCGGCTAAGGAATGAAATTTACACTCATCATCTGCTAATTGGTTCAATGTTCGAGTGGCAAGATAGGGAGCCGATGCTGTCCCATACGTGACTGTTGTTAATTCGCATGTTTTAATTGGTTCCAACGGATGAAATCTCCACAATATGCGTTGAAATTTAGTGTTTGTTGGATTAATTGAAATTTGTCGATACATTTTACATATATCGGCTGTAAATACAAATTTATACTTTCGAAATCTGAGAATGTTTTTAAATAACTCTTGTTGAACTGTTGGGCCAACTAACATAACGTCATTTAATGATATGTTTGTAGTACTTTTTGCTGACGCATCAAACACTACGCGCAACTTGGTGTGGAACTACTGGGTTTTAAAATAGCATGGTGCGGCATATAGAAAGTTTTTAAATTAGGTTCATCCAGTTTCTCATCAATTATTTTCATATGGTTTTGAAGTAAATATTCATTCGTGAAATTAGAGTATTGTAATTTAAGGTCGATTTGAATTTAAACGTTGTTCTAAGTAATTAAAGCGTTTTAATGCTTGAATCTTTGTATCTCCTAAATTTTCTACTTTTGAACACAGTGGTAATGAAACGCCATACCTGTTATCAATATCTCTGTATGTTGTTCTAGTGTAATGTGATTCACAAAATTGCTCATCTTTAGATAATAAATTACAATTCGATACAGACTCTAACTCAAAAAATTTTTTAATTGATTTTTGAAAAATTTTGTTTGTATTTTCGGAACTATTTTGTAAATAAAAATTTTGAACAGAATTTGTTTGGTAGTTACCACTAATAATATAGCCAAAAACAGTGTCTATGAAAATTGGTAAATTTGGTGTTAGTTGGAATTTTTGCTCTCGAATAGTATGGAAAAACACATCGGCACCTAACAAAATATCAATTGGCCTAGGGAAGTTAAAAAATGGATCGGCTAGGTTAATTTTGGGAGGTATGTTCCAAAATGAAATATTTATATTTGTTTGTGGTAAGGCATTTGAGATACAATTGGCTACTAAAAAATTAAAGGATATTTTATAAGATGAATTCTTAGAACTTATTTCGCAATGAATTTGTTCATTAACTGAAATAGGAGTACCATTGAGACCAGAAACTGTAAATTGATTTATATGATTTTTTTCAAATTGAAATTTGCTTAAAAAATTGGAAGAAATAAAATGAGATTGACTGCCACTATCTAACAAAGCTCTAGCCTCATGTTTTTTCCCAAATTTATCTATCTATTATATTAATACGCTTAATTTTTTCAAACTCAACGCTAAAATGACCTCTTAACATGATCCGATCCGTTTAAATTTTTCAGGGTAGGTCGTCATAATTATAGCGGTGTGCCTTTGCTACAAAAATCGGAAAAATTCCACCGGGAAGTACCTGAAACGGATACCTCAGGTGTTTTTAGCAAAATTTTGTCACGACGCCAGAATGCCATGACAAAATATGTTTATATTGAATCTATGATCATGCGCATTACACCCTGACAATGACCAAATTTATTATAATTGCCGATGTTTTTGTGATGACACACTGTGATGACAAAATGAGTAGAAAATTTGTAAATGAATCTCAATTAAACAAAACAGAGAACATAAAATGATTTTACATAATTACATTTTGGTGTTAATAGTTGTGAGTGTAAAAATATAATTTTGTCATGACACTCTATCTATTTAATATTTAAAAATTAACCGCGTATATGAATTTACTTTATTTTTGATAAAAGTGCATCAAATTTACATCTTAAAAAATCTTCTTAATTATTTCTTAACCAAAAATTCAATAAAATGTATTCACGTGACTGATTATTCAGTCACAGGTCAGCTTCTATCTATCTTCTATCTATTATATTAATACTCTTAATTTTTTCAAACTAAACCCTAAAGTGACCTCTAAACATGATCAGATCCGTTAGATTTTTTCAGGGTATGTCGAAATACATATTGCGCTGTGCATATGCTAGAAAAATCGGAAAAATTCCACCGGAAAGTACCCGAAATGGGTACCTCAGGTGGTTTCAGAAAATTTCCAAGTTTTTGTGGGCGTGAAATCTTGCAATACTTGAGAATTTTATGGGACGACAAAAAGCAAATATTTTTGTTCAAATTAGTGGCGCGCGATTCAAATTCAAAGTTAATCATGCCAGGAGCAGAGCTCACAATCATAAACGGTTAATGGGTGTTCCATTAGCTGGGAAAATCATCCTCATGTGTGGTGACTACCTGAAGGCGGGACGCGCGCGAACTTGCGAATCGACCATCAAGTTGAACCCGCTTTGGAAATTGGTAAATAAGTTTACACTCACCAAGAACATGCGCGTCGATGAAAGTGAGGACGAGTTTGCGCAATATTTGCTTTCTGTTGAAAACGGCAATGCTCGAACCGACTCGATCACACTTCCGGCAGACTTCCTTAAAGTGTGATCGATTTCGTGTATGGTGACATCAACACAACACCAGCCGAGGGAACCATCGAGGAGCGCATCATCCTTGCACCCAAGAATGATGATTGCGCGCTAACCAATCAGCAGGTGCTTGACCTCCTGCCCGACGAACAAGAAGTCAAACATAGTGCTGATAAACTTGAGAGTGATGACATGCATGAGGAACTCCGCCTACCCGTCGAGTTTCTCAACAAGATTGAAGGTTTGGGATTGCCGCGCCATGTCATCCCTCTAAAGGTAAACTCGATCGTTCGTTTGATGAGGAATCTAAACACTAGCAAACACTAGCGTTCGCCGTAACCATCAACAAGAGTCGGGGTTAAAGCTTGAAGAAGGTAGGAGTGTACTTGCCGGTCCCCGTATTTACGCATGATCAGATGTATGTGGCCTTTTCACGATGCCGCTCATTTGACGGACTTAAGGTGTTTATCGTTGAGACAAGCGATCAATCAGCGGATCGGGATGGGCGCATCACAACAAAGAATGTATTTTTTGAAGAATTCTGTGCATTTAAATTGTAATGTATTTTACTATTTTATTATCTCTACACTACTATTTTATTATCCTTTTGTACATTTCTTATGAAATATTTAGATTAAAGTTTGCGTCAGCAATTGTGTGCTTTTCCCTTTTGAGATTTTAATATTTAGTTTGGGTGCGTAACTGATCATGTGATCGTGAGCGCGCGCTTCCTGTTTGAGATATGAATATTTGACTTTACACGTAAATCATACTGTGTACATTTGAGCGCGTGCTTGCCGTTTAAGATTTAAAATTAACCACGTATATGAATTTCCTTTCGATAAAAGTTTGATAAAAGTGCATCAAATTTACATCTTAAAAAGTCTTCTTAATCATTTCTTAACCAAAAATTCAACAAAATGTATTCACGTGACTGATTATTCAGTCACAGGTCAGCTAGTCTTTAATTAATACAATAGCTGTTGATAAAAATGTTATTTTACAGGAGTCTCTTTGGAGCGCACAAAGATTAGTAGTTTGATTTGATGGTCATGATTCTATTGGTTTGGTGTTAGAATTTGGTTTTGGAATTGGATTTGTTATTAGAGTTCGATCTAAATTTGAATTAATAACGGGTAATGAGTTGGATGTGTTAACATGATGAAGAAGAGTATTATGTTTTTGCAAACATATTTTACATCCACGAGTTAAACATTTAGATGTTAAATGTTTCGAACTAAAACAATTTAAACACAAATTTAATTGTTTAACTTTTTCGTATCTCTCATGTGTAGACATTTCTAAAAACTTACTGCATTCGCTAAATCTATGAAACGGTAGTTTACAAAAAACACAACTGTTATTGTAATTGTTTGAATGGTGTGTATTGTGGTTGCTGGAGTTAGGCTGTTGAGAATAAGAGCTTACAAAAGTCGAACTACGATGAGGTGAGTTAAGATTGGTTTTATTGTTGGTGGCAAGATTAAACTTTTGAAAATTTGAGGTGGTTTGGTGTTTGAATGGTTGAAACTATTGAACCTTGGTTAAATTGGTTGGTTGGACTATCTCAATTACTCGAGATTTTTCTATTAGGAACTCTTTTAATTTTAACCAAGTTGGAAGAGTGTTACTAGAATATTCGCTTTCCCATTCTTTTCGTAAATAATAATTTAATTTACGAATTATACAATTTACTACAAAGAATTCACCTAATTTATCAATATTTTAGTTACAAGCTTCTAAAGAAGATGTATGGCCTATGGCTTGGTTTAATAATTCTTTTAGTTCTTGGCTGTTCCCTTTTACTATTGTAGGTAAATTTATAAGACCGTTTATATGGACATCGATTAATACTTTTTGGTTATGCAATCTATGATTCAACTCATCCCAAGCTTTTATATAGCCATTATGAGATAAGTCAATATGCCCAATGGCAGCACGAGCATCGCCTTTCAAATATTTCAATAGTAGGTTAAATTTTGTTATATTGTTTTTTAAGTTGATGTTCTTATGGATTACCGACTCAAAAGTTTGTTTGAAAGTAAGCCATTCATTCGGCTTGCCATCGAAAATTGGAACATAAAGTTCCGGAATTTTAATGTCTATTTGATCTGACGGATCATTAATTGTAGTTGAAGTTAGATTTTGCTTGTCTCTTTCGAACATTAATTTTGTTTTAAGGGATTGTAAAAAGTTCTCGAAATCTAGAATTACATTTCCAAAATCATCCGTTTCTAAATCTCCGAGTTTATTATGACAATCTTCATTACGTTCTTCAAACTGGGAATAAATGGAATCAATAAGTTCTAATTTGCATTTAACTTCAGATGGATTAACTTTTATTTTTAACTCAGAAATTTGGTCTAAATACTTGTTTATAGGATTTAATCTGATTTTAAAATAGTTTAACCTGGTTTTAAACCTATCAAACCCGCTAGTTTTATCTCTACCCATTTTCACTATTAATAACTATAATTAAATATTAAATTGTTTTTTCTTTTGCTTTTAAATAGCACAGTGTCAAATGAAATCAACAATCTAATGTATTACTTACACACTAACAAATATTAAACTAACTATAAATTAATACCTCTAGTATAATGGTTGTTTGATTGTTGGATTAGGCTGGTTAACTGGACTGGCGGTACTAGAACTTAACAGGAACTTTACGGGAACTTCTGTCACTTATACTGGAACTTGTTAAGAAAATCTGATATGTATACCGGGGTGTAATTTGAAAAAAAATTCCATCAGAATTTTTTCAAAATTGGACTGTCGTTAACAGGCATTAGGGCCTATCAAATGTCCATAAAGGCGTCAATGCGAATTAAGGTTAAACAAGAGCGCCAGGCCATTCAATGAATTTTACAGAAATTGAACCATGGGAAATCTTGTCAAATTGCAAGCCCCGTATCCTCATTAGAATTTCGTTAACCGATTTCATTAACCGGTTAATTTCGTTTCGTAAACAGGGGGGTAATTTTGCTAATTTAATATGTCTCCACAGTTCGGCCGAAGTTGACCAACATGATGGCATCAATGACAAGGCATGCCAATCTAGAACGATAGGCCATTCAATGCATTTTCGATATATATATTGAATTAGCGAAATTTTGATAAATTACACCCCTGTATCCCTTCAGAATTTCTTCATAATTAGGCCGAAGTTGACCAACATTATGATATATAGCCGTAGTGACATCCCCACCATACTATATGTTCATTTGAATTCTGTTGATGTGTTGTTGAAATAATTTTTCGTGTGATATCTTTCGGCTGAAGAATGTTAATCAACGGTAACGTATTTATCTATCTACTTTTGGCTAAGAAAGCGAAGACACTATCTGCATTATCGATTTTTTGATTTTTCGGCTGGAAACTTTCGACTAACTTTAATAGCATACGAAAGCCACCGACAGCAGGAGAAATAATTTTAATAAATTTAATGAACAGAACTGGCCGCGTTGTCACCCCTAGATTCCGAATCCTTATGATGCTGGGAGTGAGATAAATGACTAAAAAATTCCCTAGCAAAAAACAAGCAATCTTGATTCTGTTTTAGTCACCGCAACCTAACTTATTAATTGTATTCCAAAATATTTTCTGTGGCAGCTCGGAGTTAAACACACAATTAAGGTAAATCGCCTTCTGCGAACGGATATTTGCGGTAATCTTATTGCGCATCTTAGTATATATCTTTCTACTAGTCACCGTTCTATCTTTCCTCCACTTGTTTAATGCAAAATCTCTTAAAACGATCAAGTTTTGAATAACCTCCGTATGCCACGAAGGTTTAGCTAATTTAACTATGAAAGAACAAAGTAGCACGTACTTTTGAAACAAATAAACAACAAACTCGTTAAACAATTCTAGTTGAGCATTAACATCACTCAAATCATATATGTCTTGCCAGCACAAAGCCGCACATTCATTTATTTTGTTATAATCCCTCTATTGTATAAGTTCACCAGTATTGCCTAAAAAAAGTATTGTAAGTCCAAAACAATATGTCATGATCAAGAAACCCTACACCGATTTGATTTAATTTAATTTATTACCCATCCGAATAATGTTGATTTTCCGTTCACTAGGTTAACGAAGTGACATTTGGCCCAAAATCTGGTGGCACTCATGTGTAATAAAATTATTTATTACACATTTTGAGGTGAAATTTACCCTTAGGCAAGTTGTAGGGGTGGTCTTAAACTAACTTATTCAATGTAAATAATTTGTAATAAATTTTGGTCCAAAAACCATCCCGATATCATAGCTACATCAAAAGTCGAAATTTTGGCGGTGCATGTTTAATTGTTAAACTAAACCGACCACTCATTCCTGGAACAACTCGGTAACTGTAAAAAAAATCGGGATTTTTTGTAATAAATGTGTAACAAATTAGGCCCCAGGTTTCATTCAGGCGGGGTAGTTTGGTCGGTACAGGTTTAAAGCACTCACAATTTCCCATAAATCAGATAAAACTGAAATTAACTATTTTTTTATCGAATCTACATAAACCGCTTTGATATTTTTGTACCTGTCATTAAGTCATTAAATACAGCATTAAAAAACACTAAGCATTGTAAAATATACTTATGTCCATTATTATATCATAAAAATTAATTAATTAAAAAATAATTTATTTATTAATAAAAAAAACACTTGTTGCTGTATTAGTAATATTTTTTCATTCGAATTATGGTAATTACCATATATAAATAAAAATCATAATACTCATAATGTACGTAAATTTACATAAATGTGTAACATTTATCTTGAGAGTTAAATTTATCTTATTCACATTATCAACCCAATCAGCAAATCAATAAACAAATAAATCAATTTATGTATAGTAATTCTCGTACTTTGTTTGTTGCTGTTACTTGTTTCTTCGAGATTATTTTTTTTTATTTTTTTTTGTTTTATGACTTCAGTAATAATGTAAAGATAAGATCACAAAAAAATATCATAACTTTACGATATATGATACTTGTAGAAAATTTTTAAACAGTGTATGTAAAATAAACCGATTTGTGATGTTGTTGTTGGCGTTCTTACACTGCTGATATTTTCAAGTTGTAATATTTTTAATTAACCCTTCTCTTTATAAATGGTTTCTTACAAGACTCTGTGTATAAATATTATTGTTTACTTTATATAAGAAGTACGCGAGTATGGTACACAATATGTACGACTATGTACAATTTAATACACTAAATAAAATTTTATTATCTCTTATTAGTGTTAGACAGTAAAAAAACTATTTTTCTTTTCGTTACTTGCAAGTTTAACTTTTAAATAATACATTAGTCAAGCAGTAATGAGCATATAAGAACAAAAACAAAATATTATAAAAAATTTGTGGTATACCGTCTCTTCGGTATTATACACATACAACATTATATACGGTAATTATATGGGTAGGTAAGCATTTACATAGTTTGTAATAAATGTTTACTGGTTAATTTAATGATATGCAATGCACATCAAAAGTAATTACTCAACTAGAAAATATCGAGCGTTTACACAATTTTAACTGACCAAAAAATTTGTTTGCTTATGGGGATGATGTAATCCAGATTTACTATCGGTATCATAACTTTATTGCTATCGCTCATCCCTCACTGTCTGATTTTGTACGTCTGGCATTTATACCAATATCGGCCTCTTGTTAGGTGAAAGTTTGATGCTACTGAAGCTTGTAGAAAATTCAGCAGAAAAACTGCATTATCGACCTCCTTTTTATACATTGGTAGAAAAAGTCAGCAGACATTTTTGGTTGTTTTTATTGACGTATTTAAAATAGTCATAAAAAAGTTTACTCGGTTTTCTTTATGTAAGCACATGTGTATGAAGCTAGCACGACACTCACCCGAAAAAACGCGATGCTAACACTAAACTATCACTATCGTGAGAGTTTACTATCCCAGGCCGAAAAAATGTCACTATCGCGACAGTAAACAGTATCATGATACAGTGTTATGACGTTTATAACATTCAGCCCGAAATTTTAAAATTATTTTTATGTATTTTTAAGAAATATTACTATTGCTTGGTAGCCTAGTCAGACCTCTGTGAAGCTTACCCGAATTTTCAGCCCGAAATTTTAACTTTTTACTTATGGCAATACAACTTCTGTCATGACACAAAATATAAGCAAATATATTTATATAATATTTATATAAAGGAAATTTGTGCCACACGCAAACTATAACTCTTAATTAATTGTGAATTAAATAAATGTCGAACTAATCGTGGCTTCTAAATTTTGATAAAAATATAAAAAAAAATATTACTGTTGAAACATCAACATAAACAAATTATTAGGTCAAATTTTCAAAAAAAATTCTAGAAATATTTTCAGCGAAATTATGGGAACTAAATTCAGCTTGAGAAAATTTTTATCGGATATTAATTGGAGTATATTCTATTATATCTCGCCTCATAAACGATTCACGAGCACTTGACCTATGTAGTATATCACTGGAATCGCTAAAGGCCAGAGACCGACAGAATTTCAGAAAAACTCTACCCGGAACTACCGGGATATAGTTGTTTGAATATCGCCTTACAAACGATTCACGACCACTTCACTTATAACGGGTGATTTTTTAAGAGCTTGAGAACTTTTTTTAAAAAAAAACGCATAAAATTTGCAAAATCTCATCGGTTCTTTATTTGAAACGTTAGATTGGTCCATGACATTTACTTTTTGAAGATAATTTCATTTAAATGTTGACCGCGGCTGCGTCTTAGGTGGTCCATTCGGAAAGTCCAATTTTGGGCAACTTTTTCGAGCATTTCGGCCGGAATAGCCCGAATTTCTTCGGAAATGTTGTCTTCCAAAACTGGAATAGTTGCTGGCTTATTTCTGTAGACTTTAGACTTGACGTAGCCCCACAAAAAATAGTCTAAAGGCGTCAAATCGCATGATCTTGGTGGCCAACTTACCGGGCCATTTCTTGAGATGAATTGTTCTCCGAAGTTTTCCCTCAAAATGGCCATAGAATCGCGAGCTGTGTGGCATGTAGCGCCATCTTGTTGAAACTACATGTCAACTAAGTTCAGTTCTTCCATTTTTGGCAACAAAAAGTTTGTTAGCATCGAACGATAGCGATCGCCATTCACCGTAACGTTGCGTCCAACAGCATCTTTGAAAAAATACGGTCCAATGATTCCACCAGCGTACAAACCACACCAAACAGTGCATTTTTCGGGATGCATGGGCAGTTCTTGAACGGCTTCTGGTTGCTCTTCACTCCAAATGCGGCAATTTTGCTTATTTACGTAGCCATTCAACCAGAAATGAGCCTCATCGCTGAACAAAATTTGTCGATAAAAAAGCGGATTTTCTGCCAACTTTTCTAGGGCCCATTCACTGAAAATTCGACGTTGTGGCAGATCGTTCGGCTTCAGTTCTTGCAGGAGCTGTATTTTATACGGTTTTACACCAAGATCTTTGCGTAAAATCTTCCATGTCGTCGAATAACACAAACCCAATTGCTGCGAACGGCGACGAATCGACATTTCACGGTCTTCAGCAACACTCTCAGAAACAGACGCAATATTCTCTTCTGTACGCACTGTACGCATTCGTGTGGTTGGTTTAATGTCCAATAAAGTAAACTGAGTGCGAAACTTGGTCACAATCGCATTAATTGTTTGCTCACTTGGTCGATTATGTAGACCATAAATCGGACGTAAATCGCGAAACACTTTTCGAACCGAACACTGATTTTTGTAATATAATTCAATTATTTGCAAGCGTTGCTCGTTAGTAAGTCTATTCATTATGAAATGTCAAAGCATACTGAGCATCTTTCTCTTTGACACCTTGTCTGAAATCCCGCGTGATCTGTCAAATACTAATGCATGAAAATCCTAACCACAAAAAAATCACCCTTTACAATAGGATTCGTTAAAATCTTGGCTACAAAACTAGAATATTTCCTGAAAAATCCTTACTGAATACAACTGATTGAATCTCGTCTCACAGGCGATTCATGAGCACTTGGTATATACCGCCGGATTCGTTGAAGTTTTGACTACAAAGTAAGAGATTTGTATAAAAATTCTATCTGGAATTATGTAGATATAGTCGTTTGAATCTCTTCCCACAGGCAATTCACGGGCACTTGGTATATACCGCCGGACTTGTTGAAATTTTGGCTAAACAAACTAAATGATTAGCTAAGAAACTCGCCTAAGAGTTGAGATTCAAACGACTATATCTAGATAGTTCCAAATAGAATTTCTCTACAAATTTCTCAGTTTGTAGTCAAAACTTCAACGAGTTTGGCGGTATATACCAAGTCCTCGTGAATCGCCTGTGAGAAGAAATTCAAACGTCTTTATCCAGGTTATTCCCGATAGATTTTTTTTTGAAATCTCTCAGTTTGTAGGCAAAACTTCAAACGACTATCTCTCTATGAACAACAAATTAAAATTTCGGGTTGAAATTTCTTGCTAGATTCATAGTGTTAAATCTCGTATTGCTAATTAAGTTTCCGCAATGTCTTTTTCAGGTTAAGTTTGGGCTTTCTAGGTTTCTAAACAATTGGACGGATAATTTAAAGATACGTAAAAGTATGCTGTATAAGATAGCGGAATTTTGACAGCGGAAAATAAGAGATTGCGCTACTCGCCGCAAGTGGCAGCACTATCACTAAAGAGAAATAATTTTGTTATGTAATTACCAGCGGAAATTTTTCATTCATTATGTACCAATTTTTTCACTAAATAAAATATTCCAGCGGAATAAAATATTAAAAGTGAACCTTAAAATGGCAAATTAATTGATCTCCGAAGTAAAGAAACTCAGTATATGAAATCTTGAAATTTAACAACAATCCGTCTATTCGCCATTTCTTCCACTAGCAACCAATACTTTCGGTTGTTTTTCTAGTAGCCTAGGTCATACTGAGACTATATGCAAAATTTGGGGAAAATTCATAGAATAGAATTTTCAGTAAAATTTTTTGATTTTCTGCGGCCAAATGTGATTTTCAGTTTTTGACCAATATCTCAAAAACTTCCACTAGTAACCAATACTTTTGGTTGTTTTTCTAGTAGCTTAGGTCATACTGAGACTATATGGAAAATTTGGGGAAAATTCATATACCAGAATTTTCAGTAAAAATTTTTGATTTTCTGCGCCCAAACGTGATTTTCAGTTTTTGACCAATATCTCAAAAACCTCCACTAGTAACCAATACTTTTGGTTGTTTTTCTAGTAGCTTAGGTCATACTGAGACTATATGGAAAATTTGGGGAAAATTCATAGACCAGAATTTTCACTAGAATTTTTTGATTTTCTGCGGCCATATGATATTTTCAGTTTTTGACCAATATCTCAAAAAACTTCCACTAGTAACCAATACTTTCGGTTGTTTTTCTAGTAGCTTAGGTCATACTGAGACTATATGGAAAATTTGGGGAAAATTCATAGAATCGAATTTTCAGTAAAATTTTTTGATTTTCTGCGGCCAAATGTGATTTTCAGTTTTTGACCAATATCTCAAAAACTTCCACTAGTAACCAATACTTTTGGTTGTTTTTCTAGTAGCTTTGGTCATACTGAGACTATATGGAAAATTTGGGGAAAATTCATAGAATCGAATTTTCAGTAAAATTTTTAGATTTTCTGCGGCCAAATGTGATATTCAGTTTTTGACCAATATCTCAAAAACTTCCACTAGTAACCAATACTTTTGGTTGTTTTTCTAGTAGCTTAGGTCATACTGAGACTATATGGAAAATTTGGGGAAAATTCATAGACCAGAATTTTCAGTAAAATTTTTTGATTTTCTGCGCCCAAACGTGATTTTCAGTTTTTGACCAATATCTCAAAAACCTCCACTAGTAACCAATACTTTTGGTTGTTTTTCTAGTAGCTTAGGTCATACTGAGACTATATGGAAAATTTGGGGAAAATTCATAGACCAGAATTTTCACTAGAATTTTTTGATTTTCTGCGGCCATATGATATTTTCAGTTTTTGACCAATATCTCAAAAAACTTCCACTAGTAACCAATACTTTCGGTTGTTTTTCTAGTAGCTTAGGTCATACTGAGACTATATGGAAAATTTGGGGAAAATTCATAGACCAGAATTTTCACTAGAATTTTTTGATTTTCTGCGGCCATATGATATTTTCAGTTTTTGACCAATATCTCAAAAAACTTCCACTAGTAACCAATACTTTCGGTTGTTTTTCTAGTAGCTTAGGTCATACTGAGACTATATGGAAAATTTGGGGAAAATTCATAGAATCGAATTTTCAGTAAAATTTTTTGATTTTCTGCGGCCAAATGTGATTTTCAGTTTTTGACCAATATCTCAAAAACTTCCACTAGTAACCAATACTTTTGGTTGTTTTTCTAGTAGCTTAGGTCATACTGAGACTATATGGAAAATTTGGGGAAAATTCATAGACCAGAATTTTCAGTAAAATTTTTTGATTTTCTGCGCCCAAACGTGATTTTCAGTTTTTGACCAATTCTCAAAAACTTCCACTAGTAACCAATACTTTTGGTTGTTTTTCTAGTAGCATAGGTCATACTGAGACTATATGGAAAATTTGGGGAAAATTCATAGACTAGAATTTTCACTAGAATTTTTAGATTTTCTGCGGCCATATGTGATTTTCAGTTTTTGACCAATATCTCAAAAACTTCCACTAGTAACCAATACTTTCGGTTGTTTTTCTTATACAGCATCGTAAAAGTTCGGAGCCGCTCGAAACGCGATACTTCAAAACGCGATATTTCGAAACGAGATATGACAAAACGAGAAAGGGTACAAAACGCGATATGGTACAAAACGCGATATTTCAAAACGCGATATTTTAAAACGCTATATGGTAGAAAACGCGATATGGTACAGAAGAATGTGCATTACGAAGTGACGGGAGCGCAGCGATTCGCCTGATATAACCCGGTCCTATACTTTCGCTTTTATCGATTTTTAAATTCCTACAAACTGAAATATTTTCCACCTAAGGAGCGACGCGACTGGAGCGCAGTATAATCCGTTGCTGTACTCCCGAACTGCTGAAGTTTTTCTTTCTAACTATGGAGTGAAGTGCTCACCTGATACAACCCGATCCTATACTCCCACTCTTATCGATTTTGAAATTGCTATAAACTGAAGTTTTTTTTTCTAACTAGGGAGCAAAGCGCTCACCTGATATAACCCGATTCTATACTCCCGCTAATATCGGTTTTAAAACTCTTTAAACTGAAATTAAGTTTCTCCTGATATAACCCGATCCTAAACTCCCACTCCTATCGATATTTAAATTCCTATAAACTCAAAATTAAATTTCCCCTTCTCCAGAATGTACATTGCGGAGCGAAGGAAGCACAGCCACCCGCCTGATGTAACCCGATCCTATACTTCCACTCCTATCCATTTTTAAATTGTTATAAACTGAAATTTGATTTCCGTTTTTCCAGAATGCACAGTGCGAAGTGACGGGAGCGCAGTGATTCGTCTGATATAACCCGGTCCTATACTCCCGCTCTTATCGATTTTTAAATTCCTATAAACTGAAGATTTTTTTTTCTAACTAGGGAGCGAAGCGCTCACCTGATATAACCCGATCCTATACTCCTGCTAATATCGGTTTTTAAATTCCTATAAACTGAAATTAAATTTCCCCTTTTCCAGAATGTACATTGCGAAGCGACCGGAGCCGACCCGCCTGATATAACCTAATCCTAAACTGCCACTCCTATCGATTTCTAAATTCCTTTAAACTAAAATTAAATGTCCCCTATATGGATTATATAAAAAAGTTGAAATAAAATAATTGAAATAGCAGTAAATTTTTTTATTTGTATAAAAGTTGGGATTTGGGGGGAGCCCTCAATCTTAAGGTATAAAATGATTTAAAGTAATCATAAAAGCATTTGTGCTTCGAAAAAAGAAAATATTTTTTCGCGTTTGGGTTGTCTTTTAAGACCATTTGGTGCATTTAGGGCCACTTGGGATCGTTGAGAGCTACTTGGGGTCGTTTCTGGATATTTTAATGGCCATATTCGTAATCAGCATTCTAAAGTACCTTAGTATACCGATTTTCAGAATTTGTGGAGGTATATAACCTATTCGGAAGTATAACCACGCAGTTAAAATTTTCGGCCGTCAATTGATATCAGGTGCAAATTGAATGAAAAATTGAATTTTATTAAAACCTTCAATGTTGGGCATTTCTATATCTTGGACACTTTCATTCAGTCCCTTGAAATTTCATATATTTATTTTTACAAAAATGGTAAAAATATTCTTTATATTGACTACCTCTTTATATTGTAACTTGAACACTGAACATTTTCGTCTAATCTTTAATAAATTACCCTTTGGACACGTACACTTTTATTCAATATCAGTAATTCGAGTTAATGATAAAAAATATCACGTTTTGTACCATATCGCATGTTGTGCCGTATTGCATTTTGAAATATCACGTTTCGAAATATCGTGTTTTGTGCCATATCGCGTTTTGAAATATCGCATTTTGTACCGTATCGCGTTTTGTACCATATCGCGTTTTGAAATATCGCGTTTTAAAATATCGCGTTTCAAATGGGACCCATCATGACACTGTTTACTGTCGCGATAGTGACATTTTTTTCGGGCTTGGATAGTAAGCTCTCACGATAGTGATAGTTTAGTGGTGCCATCGCGTTTTTTCGGGCTGGGTATCGGGCTAGCTTCATACACATCCTAGTCAGACCTAAACTCTTCAATTAAATGAAGCTAGCCCGATATTTAGTTCAAAACGCCCGTTAGCTATACTAAACTATAACTATCGAGAAAGTTTTATATCCCAGCCCGAAAAAATATCATATGTTATGACATTTAGAGCAATCAGCCCGAAATTATAAATATAACTTTTACGTATTTTGAAATTATCCCTTCAATTGTTGGGAAATCTAGACAGCCCAAACCTAACCTGAAAACGATAATGCGGAAATTTAATTAGTATTACGTGATTAAACAATATGAATCTAGCGAGAACTTTCAGTCCGAAATTTTAATTTATTGTTTATGATATAGTCGTTTGAAGTTTTGACTACAAACTGAGAGATTTGAAAAAAACCTATCTGGAATTAACGGGATATAGTCGTATATCGCCGGATTTGTTGAAGTTTTCACTACAAACTATGTGATTTGTAGAAAAATGCTATCTGGAACTATCTAGATGTAGTATAACACAAATTAAACATAACATAAGACGCTTTTTCAGAGATAGATAAGGGAAAACGTTTGAAAAATTAAGAAATAGCGCAAAGTGAAATATTGAAGAAATAAAGCTACTCTTTTGAAATTAGTAACTACTACCAGATCTTCACTGTCAAGTTCCAATTACAAATATGTTTCGCTAAGGTTAATCTTCGAAAATCGTTTGCCTTCTTGCAGGCGCTGACATAATTTCTTAACTCTCGGAATTGGATACTGGTCGAGGCAGAGTTATTTGTTTACCGCCACCTTAAAATCTCCGCAGATTCTCAGTAGTTTTTTGTCAGCTTTGGATTGGTTGAAGAACGCCAAATGAAACCAATCGATCAATCTCTCTTTAAACATCGTTCATTTGTGTAGAATCAGGGTTCAAGGTTAAGTGGGCTTTGAATTAGTTCCAGTGGCCAAACCAGGTTCGAAAAGGACCTATTATTTGAGTTTTGGTTTTCCACAAATACTTTTTCTTCACTTCAATACGCTAAATTCGAAGACCAAATACATCAAACCAGTTCATTCCCAAAAAAATATTTTCTCCGTCGGCTGCAGTCACAAGTAGTAGCAATTCCATCTGAACTTTCTAAAATTTCACATTAACCTTCAATTACTTCGCGCTGAAACACGAATCCAGTGTCAACTAAAAATTTTAGAGGCTTTCCGTTAATTTCTATTATTATACGAAAAAATTCTTAGTACAATGTTCCATAGTTTGGATGCCAAACTTGCAACTTCATACAACTTAGGATTTCCTCAAACGAAAACTTTCCGCTGGCTCGAACTTTCATCTCCGATTCGTTTGTTGAACAAGTTTTCGACTGAAGTTGTTCGTTGATGAAAAATTTGTCACGGGAATTTTCAAAATTTTTGATGGCATCTGCCGAATTGACATTGTTATTGGATTCACCTCGATTACCATCTTTTTGAGATCAACTTGACTGATCACTATTTCTCGATACATAGCCCGGATATGCTGTATAAGATAGCAGGAAAATTCCAGCAGTAAAAAATGTGTGTTTGCTATTCACCGCTAGAAGCATCACTATCACAAAAAGGAAATTTTTTTTGAAACCAGCAGAAAATTTTTGAAATATTTAATCAATTGTATGCAAAATAAAACAATTTAAGAAACCAAAGAGAAAATATATGTTAAAACGTTTTGAAATGAAAAAGGTGATTTTAAAAAACGATTTGCATTTTTAATGTGAAATTTTTTAAATTTTTTAATAAAAGTGTTAAGAAAACTCCCCTGTAACGACCCGGGGTACATGTTTCTATTCTAAAACTTTCGGCTGAGAATTATTGATTTGCTTCAATATTTCAAAAAATTTCACAATATCAGCAGAAAAAAAAACGTTTTTGTGATACTGATGCCTCTAGCGGTGAATACCAAAAACAAATGTTCTGCTGAAAATGTTCTGCTATCTTATACAGCATAGCCCGAGTATGACTTTAAAATACTTGTATTTGACACAATCCGATTTCGCTTGCACGACACACTTCGATTGCGGCGGAAAGACTGAGCATGTTTTTGTCTACCTATTCACGTTCGAACAAATTTTGCTTCCGTTCTTCAAAATAGTCATCGTAGATTGGGTAATTTCGTGACCATGGGCAATTGAAATGACGCCATCCAAAATGGGGTTATTTGTTTAAAAGATCGCTGTTCGTACTGACTCGTAAAATCTTGCAAATTACGAAAAAGAACAAGATTTCTTACACCCTGTTTTAGCCCTTTTTACTCATTTTCAACTACAAAAACTTTCCGGTTCAAATCCGAAACGATGTAATTCACGATAAAATACTGTTTTAACTGAGCCATGCACTCAACAAAATTTTCTTTGTTGTGGTCGTACGCATGAAACTGCGCAGGCGCTGGAAAATTCTGTCTACTTTGATTGATCAACAAATTTTTCATCTGGTCCATCAAACCTGTTTCACTGGTAGCCAACCAGCTGTGTAATCAACTCTTTCATATCTTCTTCACACATTTTAGCAAAAAACGAAAACAAATTTTTTTTTTCACACGGTACCAATCTTACAATTATTCAATTTTTTTATCCTCGTTGCTAACATATCGTCCAGAACATATCGTCCAGATTGCTTGCCTTTACTTTTACTTTACATTCTATAAATTATAAAATAGCTATTTTAATTGTCCGGCTAACATGCCATGACGAGATCCAAACATAAATTGAATGACAATCAATGTTCGAGAACAATTGATGATGAGAGAACTGAGAAAATATATTGTTGTTTTAAATGAGAAAGGCGGATGAATAATTAGTATGTTCCGATGCACAAACAACACGTTCTTGGATAATTTGTTCAATCTGATCAATTAAAGGATCAAAACAGATTCATTCAATCGCAGTTTGTCTAGGCTATTCGACCTTAAGATTCAACGTGTTTATAGGAAATGATCCGTCCAGTAATATTCGACCGTTTGTAATCAATATCGTCCACGTTATTAAATTTTTGCTAGTTCGAAACCCTGTCTTTCCCTACCATAATGTAGAGTAAGCCTAAGGAACGAAATAAATATTTTATATATCTAATTGTTTTTAATAAATACAAATGAATATCCAAGTTTAAAAGTCAGTTTACATAAAATAATCAAGACGAGCTACAGTTTTACTGAGCTTCAACTTCATCATAATAAAAGTTTTTGAAGTCTTGATTATTATTTTCGTAATTCCACCGCATCATATCTTCAGTCCACAAACCAAATATCCTCTAAAGGGGTCTCGTGGTACAAAAAAAAATTCATTTCGCATCAACATCATTTGTTTTGTGGAATTAAAAAAAAATGTTTAAGAACACAAACAAAGTTATAAACCAACATAATTCGATCGTAACGTGATCGTAAGGAATGTGGTGTTTTTCTCGTGTGCTGCTTTTCATTTGACTTTTAGGGGCGGTTCCAAGAATTATTATTGTTTAATGTAATTTTTATCATTTTTCTGTACATACTCGTATATGAAGTTAAGAAAATTTTAAATTGAACTGACACTCTGTGGATTGTATGTCGAAATGTCAGTGAATGCTTCATATTAGAACATAATTATAACCAACCCTTTCATTATGTTTTCCCAGTTTGGATTTCTTTGCGTTTCTTGTGTACGCGAGCATATGCGCTTTTAACCATAAAGTTATTATTTTATAAATTGGGTGGCCATTTAGTTATCGTCAAAATCCATCCTACAAAATATTTTATGCGGCTTAAACAACTTTTAGCATTTTTTGTTGTTGTTTCAATAATTATTATTTATTTACAGAAAGAAGTAATGTGAGCGATACAGCATTCACAATTATATTTAGGAGTTTTCACTTTAGCCGATCATTCATTTGTGAATCGCTTTTGAATAGCTAATAATTCCTATTTCTGAGTTGCTGTTAGATCCAATTTGCGATTTCTATAACCACTTCAAGTAATTCCTCCTTCGAATTAAATCGTTTGATCAAAATTCAAGAGAATAGCGTAGGTAGAACACATTTTTCTAAAAGGGTAGCAAAAATTTTTTGAAAAATGACTCAAAAATAGAAAAAATAATATTTTACCAACCCTAAAGTAAAATAATTCTATGTTCGCAGCTTCACAACTTCGTTCCTCGAAAAAAAATCAGAGGTGGAAAGAGGGACTTAAAGAAAAAAAAAATAAATCAAAGAGCGATTAATTTTGAGGGTAAAAGAGAGGAAACAAATTAAACATAATGGTCGCTGAACGTGATTAATTTGAGAGCGAAAAACCAACGTACACCGAGCGCGAGTTATATTTTGGTTCGAAGCAATCGTGGAAGAAAGAAAACACTTGTTTAATTTCTTTTCGAACTTAAATTTTATATAACAATTTTATTTAAAAAAAATTATAATTACATTAAAACATTAGAGTTTTAATTGAAATTATTGTTTTTCTTGATGACTGCGTGAATTTTTTATAGGTAAGACGTTGTTACCATTATGTTACCATTAACCTGTTTTACCATGTTGAAATTCCAATGCATTTGTCGAATTTGCGATGTGTTTGCGATTTGTGTATGTGTCGAATTATGTATTTTGTAATGTTCTCGCCACTATTGTTGGTGAAGTGAAGGCCTGTGTTGCTACACAGCGTAACTGAAGCGTTGAACTTTCGACCAAGTAGGTATGGTCGGAAATATTTACATGACCAAACTATATTAATCAATTCTTTTTCGATCGTGCTATAGTTTTGTTCGGTTTGAGTGAGAGTACGTGAAGCGTACCAAATAGGCTTGTCTAGTCCAATGTGGTCTTACAATAACATTGCGCCAATTCCGAAAATACTAGCGTCTGTAGAGTAAGGATGAACTTTTTACTGAAATCGGGATATTGTAGGATGGAGTTACTACACAACAGATCTTTGCATCTGTTGAAGCAATTGATATAAGCCTCGTTTAACACAATTTTCTTGTCTTTCCTTAAACATGATATGGGCGGTTTTGTTAGGTCGCTAAGTTTTTTATAAATTTCCGATAGTAACCGATTAAACCTAAAAAGCTTTTGATTTGCTTTTCGGTTCGTGGGATTGAAAATTCTTGGACCGCTTTTATTTTGTCAGGATTCGGTTTAACGCCGTCCTGCGACACTATATGACCTAAGAAAGCTAATTCTTTGTGAAGGAATTCACTTTTATCAAGTTGGACTTTTAGGTTTGCCTTTCTTAGTCGGTCGAATACGTTTTTCAAGCTTTGAATGTGTTCTTGAAGGGAGGTGCTGAATGCTAGACCTTGCAAGTGGGTTCCACCAAATAGAGGTGAATCCGAGGGATATAGAGAAGACAGCATTTATTGTTGACTTTGGGCATTATGAGTATATCAAAATGCTTTTTGGCCTTAAAAATGCACCATCCACGTTCCAGCGTGTGATGGAGAACGTCTTACAAGACCTCCAAGGTAGAACATGTTTATGTTACATGGATGACATAATCGTGTAACCGCATTTGGATGTGTACTTGGATGAAGGATAACTGCACTTGGATGAACTGAATGGCGGCAAATTATTTTATGGTGGCGTCTAAATTGCTTTAGTTACAGAATATGCACAATGGGTTGTGCATCCGACTCGAAGGACCAAAAACAATGTACAAACTGGAAAAATTGCTTATACAAGTTTAAATAAAAATATAACTCAAATTTTATTTTTTGACACTTGTTCACTCGTTGATGGCGATAATAAGAATGAGAAAAATGAGTAAACGTTTTTATTAACAATAACTTTTTGTGCTTAAAGCAGATGGCCAAATGTCTACACAACAAGTTATTAGTGAGTACACAATTAGTATTATTAAGGTAAGTTGATTAATGGGAAATTAAGAATTTACAATGAATTATAAAACGAATTATATAATAAAATAAATGAATTATTGAAGAGGATTCTTGTTGTTAGTGTAAGTTGACCAACGACTAAATAATACGTTATTAAATGGGCCGATTCATTAGCAGCAATGAAGTAGTTTGGCGCATTTTGTGTTTTCGCATAAAAGACAGAGACCCTGCTGTTATACATTTGGCCGTACACCTTGAAAATGGGCAGCGTGTTTATTTCACTGAAGCGACTGCTCTACAACAAGCATTAACTGCCACACTAATTGAGTTTTTTGAACTATGAAACCGACCAGGTATTTTCTGTCAATTCCCAAAGACATTAATGATGTGTCACGATTTTTCACGTGGAACAAATAGTCTAAAATGGGAACCCCACCCCCGAGAGCGCAGCGTTCCAGTCCAAGTATGCTACGAGAATGATTCTTTTAGCATTTGTTGTTGTTTAACGTTCCTGGACTAATTTTTTCCAATACTTGCGAACAGTCTATTGTATTTTGTACAACACGTACCACGATACGTGTCGCAAATTTCATTTGCTGGAAGATGACAACCTTTGGGATCTCACACTAGCAGATGCAGTACTGAGTTCCTATCCCCATAAAATTCGCCAAATATTCGTCATATTGTTGACGACAACTTCTCCGTCGCAAGCTTCGTTTCTCTACAAATGTAAAGATTCAATGAGCGACGACACGCTGCATCGCATTCGGATCACTGATCAAGATCTCAATATCGATTTTTTGCCGGAAATATACAACGAGACGTTAATTAAGATTGAGGATATTTGCATTCTCATTTCGAATATTATGCAACTCATTCATATCGGAATGCCATTGCCTAACATAATTTATTTTTTGATTTTCTTTTGGGCAACAAATGATCACACAATGATGAAACGAAAACTTTGAAATGTCAAACCCAATGTCAAATGTCCCTTAGTATATAGTTAATTAGAATATCGAGAAAACGTTTGCGTAACCCGCTAATATGTAGCAGGCAAGCCAACGTTCGTATATTTTTTATACTTAAGGGGACATAGCACCTTCAAAATTGAAAAAAAAAATCTTTTAATGAAACTTTCCATTGACATTTTATTTAACTGAAAGTACAATAACAATTTTTTTAGATTTTTTTTAGCCCAAGGTCGTCTGCTACAAGGGTTTTCCAAAAACACTGAAAATTCGCGGCGTGCATCATAACTACTCTCAGAAACGTCTGAAAAACGGGGTTTTATTTAGCATTAAATTGTCCTTGGAATGAACTAAAAGGAAAAAAATGGCGGCATTTTTTCGAAAATGCAGTTTTTTTGTCCCGTTGGGGGGGGGGGGGGGGCCCAATTAGTTGTAACTCAAAAAATTGAAAGCCGATTTTTCCTTCCGTAGTTTATTCTGAGCAGAAATATATGTAGATCAACGTGTTAAAATTTTAGAACGATTGGATAAGTAGTTTTTTCTCAATCTTGCACGCCAACTTGAAAAACGCCATTTCGAGATAACTGCGTTTAAAGTTCGTCATTTCGAGATAACCGAGATAATTTTTTTTTGAGATTTTCTTGTTTATATCATTAAAATCATGTTTTTAAACGTTCATTCTAACATCATAAAAAAAATTTCGATTTTTTGAAAATTTTAAGGTGCTATGTCGCCTTTAAGTTTTTTTTTTTGTTTGCGCCCTAGACCCTTATGGTTAATTTATATACGGTGGCTGTTTGTGTAATTGTTCCTTAAAATGGCATTATTAGTTCGTTGTTTAATGATATAATCAATCATCATATTTTTACCATAACGCTATATTTTTTTACACGATGGATATTATATTTATTTTTGGTAGTTTCGATTTATCAGATTATTTTTATTTGCAATTCAACTTGCCAACCCGAAAATTATGCGCAACACAATTTAACACAATCACAAAAGTGCGACAAACAATTGTTAGAAACGAATCAAAGAAGAAGAATAGTAAAACAAACAATTTTACACGGAAACAATTCTACACTGAACAATTCACCGAAAAATCAAATATGCGAAAGAAACAATTCATCGAAAAGACTCGAAAGGAATATTAAAATATATTGATCAATTTTCTCTTAATTGTTCAATTTTGGATATGGAAAGGAAGGTAGGACATCTTCGGTTAAAAAATAAAATTGTATCGATATTGCAGCGGATTATTGTGATGAGGAGCTTAATTTATTTAAATCAAACTAAATTGTTATAATAACTGAAATATTTCGGGGAAATAGGAAGATGGATTTGAGTTTAGTTTGAAAATCTGAATTGAAAACTACGACATACTAAATGTCGCAAAAATAGTAAACCTGTGTTAAATTTCCATAAATTAATCTTTTTTGTCACGCGTTGGTTCGATCGCCCAAAAAATCAGTATAAATTCAAGATAATTCGTATAAATGCGTTATTTAACAGAGACATGCCGTAATTCTTCCTCTATCCAGAACAGAAAGCCGCTTGAAAATTTCTTGAGTAGGAGCTGAGCAATGAATATTCTTGTCAAATAATGCTCCAAAATAGACGAATACTCTTGAACAATATATTTCCCCATACAAGGGACCATCTTCTAAAAATACTCCAATCATCATAAAACTTCATTTAAGGTAATCTCTAGCCTAATGTTGAGCAATTGCGCAGAGCTTAATTGTTTCCTAAAATCATGGAAAACTGAGCGAACAGTTAGAGCATATTAATTATTATGAATATTTTCGATGAATTATATCTTCGCACAATTCGTTTTCGCGCATTTTTCTGGTCCAAATATATTGTTCAAGGGTATTCGTCGATTTTTGTGCATAACTTGACGAGAATATTCATAACCAAGCCCCTACTCAAGAAATCGTCAAGCGGCTTTCTGTTCTGGATAGAGGAAGATTGCATATCTATGTTAAATACCATATTTATGTGGATTACGTGGAATTTACACCATATTTCATTTTACAGGAATTCTAAAATTTCCATAGGAAATATTTACCTGTAAATACTGATGTTCAAAAGAAAAATTTAGACTGTGCCCGAATTGCGTGATAAAAATTTTTTAGCACAAATATTTGACATTTACCTGAAAAATTTTCCCCTTCGTGATTTTTTTTAGATTTACTGTCCGAATACTGTAATAATTATTTTAACAAAACTTCTCCTCCTTTCATCGACGATACAAAACAAAAATTTAATCTTTTGATTGATTGATTGATTGATTCTGAATGCACGACCAAGTTCTTACACAGGAGCTCCCGGGTGACGCCGGGCCCACCGTACACTCTTTTTTACATATAACAAAACCGAAGGATTGGATAGGTTAGTTAAGTGGGACAGAATCGGCCCGGTTACAGACACCTAGGTATAGCCGATAGTTAGTAACACAAAGACAGCACAATACTAATCTACTAAGGAAGGATAAAGGTTTAATAGGTTTAATGGATAACGATGGTATTGGTCTTCAACAATTGCTTCTCTAAATCAGCAACCTGAGAAAAAATTTGTATTATTTCACGTACATCTGGAAATTTCCTGAAATGTAATTGTAAATTAATGCAAAATTTAATTGATTAAATCGACCCAGTTGCAGACCCTTAAATAAAGTCGATAGTTATTAATGCAATGACAACACCATTCTAATCTACACAATCAACAATTAATATTTCAAAGAAATATTATTTCACGTCTGTAGATTTCCTGAAATTTAATTCTAAATTAATATTTTCCGGCTTCCTAAATAATATAAACATTTATTAATTTAATCCTCCTGCAATTCCACGACTTACAATAGGATTTCCTGTATCCATAATTATTTAAATTATATCAAACTTAGTCTAAAATTCATTAGTATTTACCCCTTAAATCGAAAAAAAACAACAAATTTTATATGTAAGGCATCCCAAAGGCAATAGTTCCCGGAAAAATATCAATGTTATTCAATACCAGATTAACTACCTGATAGGATATTTCAAACAATTTTAATTTAATTCAAAAATTTAAATATTTTATTAGTTTTGTTCACCAAAGAAGATAATATTCCATTAATTGCAAAGTATAATTATAGTGCACAGGATATTTATATTATGCTCAATGGAACTTTACTATTCCTCAACCAATAACTGTTAAATATGGTACGCAGAATTGGATTGGCACTGTAGCATGCTCAATGGAACTAAGCAACCTCAAAACAAATGATGATCAAATTCGGGTGCAAAGCCGAATTTGGCGAAATTTTCGGATTCAGCTATAATGAATGAAACATGCCGTTTCCAACCGAAATTTTCCAGTTCAGATTGTAGAGCTGGGCTAGGATTCTAATAAATTAGGATCAACTTGTATTGGGATTTTATTGTGTCTTTTTCATTTTGATAAAGTTCTAAAATTCGATAATTCTGAATGGAACTTGGCCATACCCCGACCAATTATTGTCAAATCAGGTAAGCAGAATTAAATGTGAATATAAAAATGGATTTTAGAGAAGTTCTGGAGTTCGGCCGTGCTAAGCAATGTCTTAACTAATCATGTTCGAATCTGATATGTTGAGCTGAACCGGGATTTCAACATAAATCCCGGGTGAAGTACTGGATTTTTCAACAAAATAAATCCGAAAATAATCGGCCAAGGAATTTTCCTATTTCTCCATTTACACGTCAAAACAGCCAGTTGACAGATGACCCAGCCGAACTAAGCCTATCCCAAATTAATGCTAATTGCTAGAATTGCGATTTGCTAGAATTCCAATTAAGCCCAAAAATGATTTTATGCATCTTCCGCAGTATATTGTCTCAATCAAACAAAACGATCATGATTTATGTGAGGTGATGACACGAACGGAAGATAGAACCACGCGGAAGGCTTTTTACACAATTGGTACATGAGCAGGTCGTTGATTAGGATTTAGAATTCAAATCAATCGATATTCGTATATATCATTCCCATGCAAAGACGAACCTGTTTCGAGAAATATTATTGAGCCAGAAATTCTTTTAGATAAAATAGTGCCAGCAGTAAGCAATTTTAAAAAAAACAGTCAACATTAAAAGGCCGAAGGATATCACATCAAAGATTTAATTGTCATTACAAATGGAAATAAAAAATTAAAAACCATTCTCCCTTTGCCATGCCGTAACACATATGAGGTCACATCCCTTTAAATCAATCTACAAAAAAAGTCATGAATATTTATATATATACACATATACATACATATCTACACACATACACACACATATACATACATATATATATAAAATTTTACTATAAAATGAAATAAAAAAATATTTCTGTTCTTTGTCACTCTTATGAAATTTTAAAGTTTTTCTTTTGCGTATTATCAGTAAAAAAATTGCTGTCAGCAAATCTTTCCACGGAATTAATGCATTATTTGTAAAACTGATCAACAAGAAATATGTAAAAGAACAAAAAATATTTTGTTTTACTATTCACTTATCAAGAATAAAGTAGAAAGAAATGATATGTATTCTCTATTCGATCGTTCAATACAGGCAACAATACATTTTATCCAATCAGTACTACAATGAATTTTCGCTTTCTTATTAGAATAGAAAAGTAAAACCAAAAGAGCAGTAGATCCCGTTCGCTAACACAAAAAATAAGATCAACCTTTTTAGTTTCTCATTATTCGCTCATTAGACACTATTCGTTTTCTACTGCATAACATTTCTGAAAATTCATTTTACTATTCAAGAGCGAAGAGAAATTAGCATAAAAAATTCATTTAAAAATGAACGGAAAATGAATGACAAGCAACAGAAGAGTATTTTTATTTTCATCCTTTTTGTCTTATTTGACTAAACTAAACTACGTGAATGTACGTACATATATCCATACACACACAATCGTAAACCATACGACATATCACAAATGCGTATATTAAAAAATATTTACATTAATAAAATTAAAATTTATATAAATTTTTTACAAAAAAATAAAAATTAAACAAAATATAAACTAAACAAAGTATAAATAAAAATATGAAACACAAAAGCACTTAGCTTGTGATGCGTTCACCATTGCTGCGTCAGTGCGTCACACAAATAACAAAACAACCTGTCATAACAACCTAGACACTTTCACGTTAATTCACGTTTCAATTTACTAACACCAATTTATTAACACTTTATATTATATATTTAATATTTAATTTTAATAACTTTTATATATAAAATATTATTTATTTATTTATTTAAAACAGAAAAAAAAATTTAAGTTTCAATTTTCTATACAGAGAAAGACAAAAACGCGTCTTTCTCGTACGACGATCGATCGCCGACCACAAAACAAAAATTTAATCTTTTGAATAAAAATTAATTAAAATGGAGGAAATTTTTTGTCTTATTATCTTATATTATTATTGGCTTTATATACAAAAGCAATATAGTAATACTTTAACTGTAATTATGATACAAAAACAACGATTACCTATACGCCTTCAAATGAAAATTGTATAGTTAAAAAAATATTGTCATACGACGAATATACAACAAAAAACATTTGAGAATTTCTGCTCGCACATTCAAGGAAATTGGAAAATTTTTGAACCGTAAACGAAGTGGATATAGTCTCCTGAAATTGAATTAATGGCATTTTTACTATGGCTACCGAGTGGCGCAAGCTATAGGGTAGTCGGAGCTGTAATGGATATACCAAGAAAAACCATTTATGACATTATTCATAAATTATTGGATTTTACAAATGAAAAAATAAAGCCTCTGGTGATTCGTTTGCCATCAGTAAATGATTTGGAAGAAATAGGCCTCAAATTTGCAAGAAGTGCGGCATCACCAGTTTTTAATCGTGTCGTTGGGTCCATCGACGGGACACACATTAAAATTTTTTGCCCTACACAGCTGCACGATCAGTACATTAATCGGAAGTTGGATTATTCAATCCAATGGCAAGCAATTTGCGATGTGAATTTTAAGTTTTTGGATGTTTTTATAGGATATCCAGGTTCGGTGCATGATACTCGCGTGCTTTATAATAGCCCCGTTTTCAAAAACAAACTATATCCTCCACAATCTTGGATATTATTAGGTGATAGCGGGTATCCTTGCCCGTATTTCACCGATAAGTATTATTACACCATTTAAGGACACAAGCCCTTTATCTGATTACGAAAAGAGGTTTAACGAAAAACATTCAAAAGCAAGAAGTGCCATAGGGTGTGCATTCAGGTACATGAAAACCAGATGGAGATCTATTTTCAATAAGCAGTTGGAGCTGAAAATTGAAAATTGTGTTAAGACGGTGGGAAGTTGCTGCGTTTTCCATAATATATGTATTTCGTCGAAAGACAATGTTACAATAGATTGGGTAACAATGGATGATATTACACCAAATTATTATAATCATAACCAAGTAGCTGATGAAGATGCAATCTCTTATAGACGAAGAATGGCAGAAAATTTGAATGTTTAATTAACTATGTTTTTATTTTATTATTGAATCAAACGTCCTAATGAATTTTTCTAATAAAACATAAATTATATAATAAATTTATCTTTATATAATATAATACAAAATCCTTACATTCTTATATACACATATACATACAGATGTGTATAACTTTATTATTACACATAAATATTTAATTTATTTCATCAAAAGAAAATTATAATTAATTCAATAAATATTTTTATTTTAACATAAATATCACCAAACCATGTTAGGAAAGAAATACATACAGAAGTCATTCAGAATCTGAATCGGAGGACGGTACATTAAACATAATATTACGTTTAATGGAAAATTCTTTAATAAAAGCAAATAAACATTTTCCTTCTTTTTTTAATCTTTTATTTTGTTTTTCACAAAACTCCATTAAACCCCTTTTCCTAGCTTGTGGTTTTAATTTATCAGAGTCTTGTCCATCTACCGTTTTTATTGGACGATTCGCAGATGTCTGCTGCAGCTGGCCATTCTCGTATGGTGTATCGTTGGAATGATTATCCTCCTCTTTCACATAATTTTTTACGGAGCATCCAGGTATGCTGCTTATTATAATCGGAGGATTTATCAAATGCTGGTGTTCACCAAACTGATGCAGCAATTGAAACCATTTCCATGTTTGTGCAGTCTCCGCCCCATCTTCTGTAGACACACCGGTTGGAGGTGACAGTAATTCCTAAAAAAAAAATAAAGAAATACTATTAAACTTATTGAAATAAATAAATATAAAATATTACTAACTTTATATTTTTTAAAAAGGTAGTTCCATTTTAGGCGAAGCTGCTCAATATTAAACTCCCAAACCACCCGTATTTTGCACGGCACTAACAATTCAGAAATAAATAAATAAATATTAATATACAATCTCAATCAATATTGCAACTGAAATTACAATTTATTCATATAATTTCTGTTTATATTTACATTGCACAGTAAAATTTGGAGCAACAAAATTTGTATAGCAAATGTCCCAGTTTATTACTGTGCAATCGCAAAAATATTCAATACATATCCCAATACGTTATAAAACATAATATAGTACATATGAAAATATACTTACAGCCATACTTCATTTCTTTTATAAAATTTCTGTTTAAACAGGTTCCCGTGATGAATTCGAGCTTTTATCAAATTTTCAATTTGTTCATCATCCACTGGAAATAAAAATAGGAAATTACATATAAAATTAGTTTATTTGTGATCAAATGTTGTTAAACTTATATAAAATAAACATACAAATAAATAAACCTTATTTGTAACAAACATATTCAACAAATTAATTAAATAAAATAATTTATGTTTATATTTATATATTAAATAACGCCACATACCAAAAAAATACAGATGATTTTTACAACAACAATTATTTATATTTTGTTTTGAGCTGAATGTTTATACCGCCATTTCTATCCAAAGTGTATATATTTTTATATATTTATATTAATATATATTTTGTTTTGGAATTTTTTGACATTTGTTGAAGTTCACAGACAACAGAGAAAAAAATCGTTTAAAATTTTTTGATGAGTTCGGAAATCGTTTTAGTTTTTTGTGCGTTCGTTCACGTGTAAAATTATACCATTCAGAGAAAAAATCGTTTCTAGGAACGGATAAATAGAAAATTGATAATTTTTGAATTGAAATTATTATATAATTCCAAATTTATTATTTTAGCTACTAACTTGATATATCTTACATATTATCTCATTGATTTGAGTCAAAAATATGTTCTAATTAATTCGTAAATGCGAAATCTGTTTTTAGATGTCGTCCGTAGAAATGTGTATGCGGCATCGCCTTTAGATGAAAAATTTTGTTTCGATGAATTGTGTTTTCGATGAATTGTTATTTGCAAAATTGTTTTCACGCATATTCGGTTATTGTAAAATTATAGTTTTCATATTTGTGTTTCGATGAATTGTTTGTTGCATAATTTTCGGGGAATTGAATGGTTCCCCGAAAATTATGCAACAAACAATTATACGAGAATATGGTCTACGAAACTTGTGTAAATTAAATTTAAATATTATGTAGTTTTCAATTGATCATAATAACTTGCACTGAGTGTAAAAAGGGTACCCTTTTTAACCCGAAAATGTTCGATTGATCAAAAAAAAATTGTACTGACAGCTAAATTTTATTACATCGAGTAGTTTTTGCTACACTGGGTTTTTTGGTAGAGTAACCCCTCTTTTCACGCACACCAACAACTTGTATTGTCATAGCGCTGTCATTTTGGATTTGACGATTGTCAATTACGTACGTCATGCTCAATAGCTAGCACACACAGCCACATAAATGAGGGTAAACAAGTTTTTTGTTCGATTGACGCAAAAAATCAGTGTACTATGTTAGTGAGGGGTAAAAAATCAATCGAAAACACCATTCGATTGCATTTGTCAGGATTTATTTACATTTATAACGTTTGTTAGAAGTTTAATAGGATTTATAAGGTTTACCAGAATGTTGCCATAAACTTTATGCTCACCCAAAATTAATTAGAAAATAAAATAAAATGCAAAATTTCAAAAAAAATATTCAGGTCACAGATGGGTTAAGATTATTTTCAGAATTTTCAAGAATATTCCGAAAGCGGTATAAATTACGAGTATTCTTGCAAACCGCCAAATTTATAACTGTATTCACTGGGCAATTTCGTAACATTACAGTAGAACGTGAGTAAAATTTGAAATGTTAAAATAAATATTTTTGCAGAATATTGTCCTTTTTAAGGCTATTCTAACAAAATACAAGTGTGTGTTGTAAAAAGTAGTTCATTTTTTTTTCCGACCACCAACGTCTTATAAATTACAAGAAATTACAGTTTTACATGACATCCAAGTAATTTTCGCAATGCATGCGCAATCTTAAATCGTTTTTTTACGACATATTACATTTTTATTATTTAGTTTTTAGGCAGTGTGACATAAAAAAAATGTCAATTTTTGTGAAAGGGACTTGTTACAGCCGCTATATAATGTCGTTATGTTACAATTTGGTTGTAAAAATTTTATTTATTATTTTTCCCACGAATGTCAATGCACAACTTGAGTACTTTTCAATATAATTAACGATGTTTTTGTTGCTTAGATTTTTTTTTTTTTTTTACTGTATGCACTGACGTTTTAGTAATAAACAGAACAAAACAAAAAAATTAAATTAAAATTTCATCAAAAATAATGCCAACATTCCGCGCAAGCACAAGAAATACATATGAAAATAATTGCAAGAAACATATATCCTAACAACACTTTGATAGGCTCGCCACGCATTCTTACGATGTTATGTGAGTGCGCGCGCATACACAGATCGTTATTTCGCCACACAATATCGAATATCTTGCTGAGAAAATAGCGTGTTAAAATGCTAAATGGTTTTCAACAAATCTTACCTTGGCTTACTTTCAATTAAAATCTTATTATGTGTTTGTTGTTGTACCTCGTATGCCGTTCTTCACAACGTACCATATATACAAATGTGCAAATCTAATGTTCAATGTGTGGTGTTGTATGTAAGTATGTGCTTATGTTGATTTGCATATACTCGTTATACGCGTACAAGAGACGAACCGCCAACAATTTGCGTGGGTGTCACACAGAATGGGAATAAATTGTTTGTGATTATATCGTACGTCGCGTATTCTTGAGAATTTTGATGATAACGCGCTCGTATAAAGGTTTATGCCAGCTTCAATCTCGTAGATGAGTATACGAAGATTAAGAATTAGTATGGAAACATTCAATCAACTCTTTTATATAATGAAGATATACAAATTGATTTAGAATACACATAAAGCGAGGAAGAATAATAAGAAATTAATTTACCTAAATATGTTGGTTTGGTATACCACCGCAACCTCCATAGAGATGCCTATATATTATACCAGAGACTAGATAAAAAAAAAAAAAATAAAAACCATAGATTTACCCCCTGGTGGCTTCCTAATTTTTTTCTATTTATCTACAATATATTTTCTTCGTTTCGATTTTAATTTCGAAATTTTTTTGAAAAATAGAAGAAATAAAATATATAAAAGTATTCTGACATGTGCCATGATCAAATAAATTAAGACAATTTTGATGATGATTTACGATCTTAAAACGATGTATAAATCTAGAAATGTACATTACACATACTCGTACTATAAGATAATATGTATTATGATTTTGATGAGGCATTATTAATTGAAATTTATTGTGATCGATTGTGATCAAGTAATTAGGAATTCTCGATATACTCTCGTTTAGAAAAATAAAAATCATCTAGCTCTACATTCCGGTTTCTGTAATTGTAAAGATACCTGCACTGATAATGATAATTTACACGGATGTAAAGTTTGTCCTAACTTGTCCTAAAACCAACAGCAACGTTTATAAATAAATTTGACAGTGTCCTATGAATAATTCAAAATCGTATTAAAAGTGCTTTGTCATAAGATATTTCTAAGAGGTTACTACGGCTGGATTGCGTGTTTTCACTTTGTACTAGATACTGTTAAGGTTAGCCGAAAGTTTCCAGCCGAAAGATGGTAATGCAGATATTAACTTTGCCGAAAATATTTTAAAATGTCGATAATGCAGATTGTATCGATAAAGAAGATTAACTTCAATATTCAAACCGAAAAATGCCGGCAATACAGATCTAAAAGTTACAAATGAATCAACAATTTTCTAACATAAAATGTCAATAACAGACATTTATACAATAGCAGCCACGTTTAGATGATGAATGGTTGTATATCAAGATTTTGACAGATGAACGACGATCTGACTGTACCAATTTGATGAACTATGACCCTAAGTAGAATTTGATTTCGTTTGATGTGGGTTTTATATATTTGTGAAATGTTCCATTTTCCGTTGTTGCGACGATAAAATTGTCCATCATTCGAGATTTTGCCAGATGGACACCAATCTGACTGCCGATTCGATAGGCCATTAGCATAGGTAGATTTTGATTATAAGATAAGGAGTGGGTCTGATGAGGTTATAGGGATGAAACGCCATATTTGCTTCATACAGCTGAAAGGGTTGGGCTCGTTTTCCCGACTCTCAAAAACCCGAGTTTTAAAATCCCGACTTTCAAAATCCTGACTTACAAAAGCACGATTTTTAAATTTTTTTTTAATGAATTCGGGCGCCCGCGGGCCGGTATTGTGAAATGCAATAATTGTAGAGGCTAACGCTTTCGATAACTGTCATGAACACGCAGGAGGTCGCTGCCCCCCCCCCCCACTTAGCCCTCCGAAGGGCTTTAGATTTGAACTTCGGGGGACATAGGAGCAGGATCAGCAAACGGGATCGGCTCAAAATCCCGACAAAAAAAATCCTGATTTTCAGAATCCCGACTTTGCCGAAATTTAAAAATCCCGACAAAAGTCGGTTTATATCTTTATTTTTATTAAGAACTCGGTCGTTTGTTTTCCGATTTGGGTTATCGGATATACATAATTTGCATTCTAATGTAAATTATTCTAGAATTTTAGGAATTGGGCCTGCTCAATTGAACTTGCCAACAACCAATAATTGTAAAATTTAATTTACAAAATTGGATTTGTATAAATATGTCTTTTAATAAAATATATTTTTGGGGTGTACCACGATATCCCGAAAAACAAAGTCTCGATTCGATCGTCCGAAATCATAATGAGATCGTGGGCTGATTGGCAAAATCTTTTTTAATATATTTTCGTAGAACATAAACTTTCAGTTACTTCTCGATTTTCGTTGTACATTTCTCTGATTAAATCATCACAAATCTTAAAGCAAGTTACTGAAATAAAGTTTCAGATATGTTTGTTCCATGTGTTTCTTGGTTTTTGCATTTTTGTTTTGATTTGTCATCCTCGTTACTGGTATTTTAACTTGTTTGAGGTTCTTTGGTTATTTAATTTTGGCTATTGGGTTCCTTGGCTAACATAAAAATAGCGTGAGACCGATGGTATTTTGGCGGAACTGCCTTTAGTATTCTTCATTGCCACAATAAATCTTAATAAATAATCGCTATTTTCAGTTATTCAGGTCGTAGGAGTAGCAAAGGCTCAGGGATTGACTTGAAATTTTTTAACAGTCACAGTATTACTAATTAGTTAATATATAAAAATACTTTGAGACAGATGGTAATTTTGCGGAATTGTCTGTTCTTTTAACACAACTAGGTTTGTTAATAAATAAATTAAGGTCACATTCTAATTAAAATGAATCTTAATTTTAATTAAATTAACTCAAATAATTTATTTAAAATTTCAATCTTAATTTTGATTAATTAAATTCTTTAGAATGATTAAATATTTATTTATTAAATTTGTTGTGAAATGTTTACAAAAGAAATTAAAATGTTTGCCCCTGAATATATGCAAATCAAAAGCTTGCAACATTTAGTAAGATTTAGTAAAAACTTCACTCGCGTAGTTCGAAAGGAAATTTAAACAAGTGTTTTCTTTCTTCCACGACTGCTTCGAACCAAAATATAACTGGCGCAGCCCTGGTATAGGATTTTTTTCAGAAAATCCGTAAATTCAAGTGCATAAAAAAAACTTTAATAATTCGATAAGTTAAAAGTTTAAGTGCTTATAAAGTGTTTGTCAAGGTGTAATAATTACTAGTCTGGTGGTTTATCAGACTATTGACCCGTGCTCTCGGTATAGTAGATATTTAATAATTAACAAGTTAATTAAAGATATACGAACATTAGTGAACTTAATAATCAAGTGAAAATTAATATCACAAGTCAAAGTGATATACTGCTGCCTAGTGCTCGAGTTACAACATGCACGAGAATTATAATTACGTAGTAGTTACATTGTGAGTAATTATATTGTCAATCCCTAACACTCAACCCTTCCTAATCCCGGAGGAAATATATCTCTCAAAACCTGACGGTTAATCAGGTGTAGTTAAATAAAGATAAAATTAAATTTCATTTGTAAATTAAAATTGCTAATAATAAATTTTAAGAATTCGCGGCTTACGAATTCGCCGAGTCAAATAGTAATTTAAAGTAAAAAATACAACTAAATTAAAGTTCATGAGTGTTGAATTAGAATTGATAAATTTAATCGAAAAATTAGAAAAAAACGAAAGGAAACCTAGATAATTTAGATAAGTTTAATAATTCAAATAGGTTAGATAACTTAGATAAATTAATAAGCATAGAAACAAAAACAGAAATGGCTCACGAAGCTCAAGAAGCCATGGCTATGTTAAACTCCGTTCTTGCGACAATGAAGTTACTGGATTCAATAAAAGACTTTCCTAAATTTAATGGGTCAAGGTACACACTACACGATTTCATCACCAATGTTGAAGAAATCATTGAGCAATGCGCAACCGTAATGGGAGTTGCAAAACCGTAATGGGAGGTGGGATAAAATCACGGATGAAGCGGATGAAATCCTAACTACGTATGGTCCCACGGTAAACTGGCAAGAAATCAAGGCCAACCTTACCACTCATTATGCAGATAAACGTAATGAGACGTCTCTAATCAGAGACTTACACACTATATTACAAGGTGAGGACTCCATCGAAAAGTATTATAGTCGTAAATACAATCAACACTTCTAAATCATGTAAGGCTCAGTAACTCATCCTTAACGGTAAAGCATAGGCAAGAAACATTGTACCGTGAAATGTGCTTTTCTACGTTCCTGGCTGGAATAAGAGAACCAATGGGCTCTCTAATTAGAGCCAGAAATCCAAATACAATGTCAGAAGCTCTAAACTTATGCCTGCGCGAACAGAATATGTTTTATATAAGGAAACCTTTGGCAAATAACATTTCGCCTCATTCTTCAAAATTGATGAATAACACTCCTGGGTTCAAATCTAATCAATATTACACACCACAATGGCAATCAATCCTAGTAATGTCTATTTTTACCACAAACCCCTAAATCGACCTCTAGCTCAACCACATTTAAATTCGCAACTCTTCTACAGAAACCAAAACTTCCATAACAGTCAACAATTTAATAGAAATCACCTTAATAGTAATCCTAAACCACCATCAATACCTTCACGGAACTATAAATCAGAAGCAATAGATACCATGTCAAATCCAAATGGATACAAACAACCTACACTCCACATAACCAACCAAGGTTCCACTTTAGTCCCACAGGACCTTCCAAGACCCAAGCTCGAGAATTATTTAATATAGAACAACAACAAAATTTTAATATGGAATACCAGTATCATGATCCTATCGAAGTGTACGATAGTCATGTACAAAGTTCTGATAAAATAAATCACAATATGTACCAAGAAAATTCACATAATTATCCGGAATATGTCCAAGATTTCGACGTAAATCACAACCATATATCAGATGTTCCTCTAGAGTCAGACGAAACGGTTTTTCTGCCCTCTGCCTCAGAGGGAAGGAACCAATCGGATACTTGAATTTCAATTCACATCAATCAGTTAAGCCACTTAACACTAAATTAAAATTCCTAATTGATACCGAAACTAATCAGAGCTTCGTAGACTCAAAATTTATTATCCCAAGCAAAATTCAAAAAATTGACCCCATAAAAGTGAAAAATTTATTCAAAGAATACTCCTTAACGGAACAAGTTTTGATTCCAGGGTTTAAGGAACAAAAGAAGCAATGAAATTCCTACTTTTTAAGTTTCATAATTATTTCAACGGATTTATTGGTCTCGATATAATTAAACAATTTGGAATTAAACTGGATTTTAGTAACTCTACGTTAGAAACTAATAAAGTTAAAATACCCTTACTCCAAACTATCAATCACCTATCTATTTATGTGGAAAATGGAGAAATTTACATGAAACGAGTGGAAATTAACGACCACGTGATAACCCCAGAAGGATTATACACTTCACATAACTGGCATGCATTAGTAGAAATTATCATTTTTTCGAATGAAGAACAGACTGCTTCAATTGAGCAACCGATTAAAGTTGAACATTCCGATAACTACCAGATCGAGGTTAATCATTCGTCAATTAATTCTGACTTACCAACGAATACCCAAGATATTCGCGATTTAATTCGAAAATACGAATCCATTTTTCAAAGAGAATCTCAAAATCTGAGTTTTACAAACATTGTTAAGCACAGTATCGATCTAAGAAATGAGAAACCGATCTACACTAAGTCATACCGGTATCCTCACATCCACAAAGATGAGGTAGCCCAACAAATAGATAAAATGCTACAAGAGGGTATTATAATTCGTCCAAGCTACTCACCATGGAGTAGTCCTATTTGGATCGTCCCAAAAAAAAGTGATGCTAGTGGCAAGAAAAAATGGCGATTGGTCGTCGACTATCGGAAGCTAAATGAGCAGACGGTAGAAGATCGATGTCCACTACCTAATATCACAGAGATATTAGACAAACTCGGGAAGTGCATGTACTTTTCGTAAAGTTTGAACAGGTCGATAAATATCTTGATTGCGTGTTTTATGGGATGCAGCACTATGAACTGCGATATCAACTATAGTTTTCAATAATAATGGTTGATCAACTTCAAGTCGAGGCCTACCGACAACATCCCGCTTCTTGAACGCCGCTCTGGATTATTTTCGCAAATGGCTGCACGTTTTCGTTCGTCCCTGGATATTTGTTGCCGCTCTTGGTCATTCCGTTTAATTTTTAAATGTTTTTCCCAGCTTTGTTTCTCTTGTTTAAGTTTACCCAACATTTTACACTGATCCTCATTGAGTTGTCCAGCTTCCTTTTTTTATATAGTCCTGGTAGATTACAATTGATTATATATAACTGTTTTTTGATCACATCTTGAACTTTAGTCTCGCGTTTTGCTTTTAGAGAAGAAGAGGGAGGATAGGTTCCATTGTAGTCTGATTTGAAGAACTGGTTGCAGGTTTTGAAATGCAAAAGGCTTACATATGACAAGCTGTTTACTCCAGAAATACAATAAAAAGCCCTTGTTTTTTAGATTTCGTGATTTATTTTTCATAAATTTTATTCATAAATTCATTCAGTAACTACTACAGCTAATGTCAAATATATACAGATGACTTACTTAAAATACTACGCCCTCGGTAATAAAACACTTTTAAATATAACAAAAAAGTAAAATACTTTTTACGCTATTTGCCGTAGGCACTAGGCGAAACACACTTATACCTAATAAACACATTTTTATTAACCACTTGTTTTTTGTTTCGCAAAATTATTTTGAATATTTTCCAAAAGTTTAAAAAATCACTCGATCGATTTCGACTTGTCAGGTCATCATCAGGAGTATCTACTGATTTGTATTAATAAAAATTTTGTTATATAGCAGAAAAAAGCAAAAAATAAATAAAAAAAAGGAGGGACAAAAAAAATAAGCAATAAAAATTAATCCGGATCGCGCAGGTAGGCGATGAGTCATAGATTGAGTAACAAAATTCAAGGTATATTATTGCGTACGTGAGAATAGAAAAGGGCGGGGTCTGTAATTGGTGAGAACCGGATTTCTCTCTGTTCGTTAAGGATATTTTGGTTAAGATATATTGATTTTCGAATTTCGTAAGATTCTACGGTAATACTTTAATACTTTTTAACTGGAACTGGTTGGAAGTACTCTGTCATGAATCCATCTGCCCCGATCCTTTATGGTTTACCAAAAATCCATAAGGAAGGCATTCCGATTAGACCAATAGTAGCGTATTGCAATGCTCCTGCCTGTAAGGGTTTCATAAATTTTTTCAATTGTCATACTAATTTCTTTTCGGCTTACTCGGTTAAGAACTCGGTAGAATTGATTAACAAAATTCAAGACGTCGACATTCCGTTACATTCAAAACTAGTTTCATTTGGCGTTGCCAGTCTTTTCACTTCTATTCCAATTAATACTTTGTCCCAAATAGTTTGTAATTACTTAGATAGGGATGTTGTAGATGAGAGCTTACGTCGTGAATTGAAGCTAGTTTTTGAGACTTGTATTAAACAAAATTATTTCTGTTTTGATAATACATATTTCAAATTCGCTGATGGTCTACCCATGGGCTCCCCTCTGTCACCTTTGTTGGCTGAAATTTTCATGAATTTCTTCGAACAAATGATCATATCAAATAACAATCCTTATTTTCGTCATATAATCTTTTAGTATAGATATGTTGATGACATATTATGTCTATGGAATGGAACTGATAGACTGTTAGGCTCTTTCCTTACTTGGTTAAATTCTCAATATCCCACCATTGATTTTACATTGGAAAAAGAAGAAAATAAATGTATTAATTTTCTAGATATAACAATAACCAGGATTAATTCTTCTTTAGACTTCAAAATTTATCGGAAACCCACGTATACAGACGCTGTTATCCCTAGTTCATCAACCATCCCCATAATATTAAAATGTCAGCTTTCCACTCATAGATAGACTAATAAACATCCCTCTGACAAATTCAAATTATAACACTGAGCTTAACATAATTCTTCAAATAGCAACGAATAACGGATACGCAACTAGGACTTTATTAAAGTTATTGAATAAAAAGCTAAAGCGTAAAACTCTAACGGGTATTTATCCACCGGATAGTCCAACGCGGGAAAATTGGCGTCACTTAGAGTATATAGGAAAAACGAGCCAACGGATTAGCAACATCGTGTCCAATTATACCAATATTAGTTTTGCTTTTTATAATAATAACACAATAAAGAAAATGATTTTTAACAATAAACTTAGAGTTGATCGCCTTTCCAAATCTGGTGTTTATAGGATCAATTGCAATGATTGTAGTTTCTCCTATATTGGTCAGACTGGGCGCTATTTTTGGAGTTAGAGCTAAAAAACATTTATCTGGTTGCAATCAATCAAATTTCCATAACCTTTTAACTTCAGAAAATCATACAGCCTGCTTGAACAATTTAGACATATTACATATACAACCCAAAGGCAGACGTTTAGATACCTTAGAATCTTACGAAATTCGAAAATCAATATTTCTTAACGAAAATATCCTTAACGAACAAAGAGAAATCCGGTTCTCACCAATTACAGACCCCGCCCTTTTCTATTCTCACGTACGCAATAATATACCTTGAATTTTGTTACTCAACCTATGACTCATCGCCTACCTGTGCGATCCGTAGATTAATTTGTATTGCTTATTTTTTTTTGTCTCTCCTTCTTTTATTTATTTTTTGCTTTTTTCTGCTATATAACAAAATTTTTATATATCCCTTTAATGATTTACTAACACAATTGTGCGGGTAGGGCAAAAGTACCATGTCAAAAATTTAGTTTTGTATGTTTTTTGAACCAACTTACACATTTGTGAGTTCCTTTTTAACTTATTTTCGTCCGAAAAAAACACTATATCTATACACACAATTGTGTTAGTTTTACTTCAAAGCAAGCGAAATTTTTTATCAACAACGCCATTACATACTATGGTTTTTTACTCACACATTTGTGTGGGTTGGACTAAAACTGAGCCGATTTTTTTGTTTGCTTGGTTGAAAAAGGGATATACAAATCAGTAGATACTCCTGATGATGACCCAACAAGTCGAAATCGATCGAGTGATTTTTTAAACTTTTTGAAAATTATTCAAAATAATTCTGCGAACCAAAAAACAAGTGATTAATAAAAAATGTGTTTATTAAGAATTAAATTGTTCGATTTTTATGCTGCTAGAAAGAAAAAACCTCTCTCGCACAACTATGCCTCTATCTACATGTGACTACTACTGTATTTTCTAATTTGGCGTTCCAGGTGATCCCATAAATGTTTATTTGGGTTCAGGTCAGGCGATTGGGTTGGCGAATGTAACTGGTTCGGGACGTTATTCACAATCCATTCTTTCACAATGTGTTCCGTATGCTTAGGATCGTCTTGTTGGAAGATCCATGATGGCACGGGCCCCAATTGTTCCACGGATGGTTTCAAATTATCCTTTAGAATATCATGTATTTCCAGCGATCTAAATTTTAATTTATAAAAACAAGTTTACCTACCCCACTCGCCGACATTGAACCCCATAGCATAACCGAACCACCATCATGTTTAATAGTTGGGATGACGTGTTTTGGCTCCAGTACTGTAGCAGGTTTTCTCCAAATTTTACCTCTTCCATCGGCTCTGAAAATGTTCAATTTACTTTCATCCGGGAAAACAAACGTCTTCCAGAAGTTGAAGTCTTTTATTTTTAATTTTTCTGAAAATTCAATTCTTTTTTTTTGAATTAACCATCGAAATTAATGGTCCATTAATTGTTTTTGGATTTTACCTCGCCAAATTAAAAATCTTTCGCTCATCCCGATTAGAAAATGTTGCTTTTCGCCTTGTTCGCTGCCCGTTTTCAGCCGTTTGTGTGATGTTGAATCTGGATATTATTTAGGCCCCCGTAGAATGATTTCGACCAACTAATTTTCCAATTTCGCACATAGATTTTCCAGTACGTTTCATATTAATTACTATTTGGCATTCTTCTTTGGTAGTTTCCTTTCTAACACCGGCCGAACGTCTCGCAATCGTTACATTTTAGTATAATTTTCATTGTAAAAAATTCTTGATTTTTTTTTGTTTTTTTATTACAAACGGTAAATGACTTATTACTTTGTATTTTAGGATTTGTTAATTTTTTAAAATTATTTAATCTAATAAAAACTGCAAAATAATAGGTATGGGAAATAGTTCCTGGCCTTTTTTGGGTGAAATTGAAATAAAGAATTTTCTAATTTCAAATGAACTATATTAAACCAAATATGTCCCATTTTGATCGATGACTTTTTGCTATTTTTCTGGTAGAGCCATGATCCCATCTCTGTAGAACATCTGTTCTAAACCACAGCGGGGTGGTGAAAAATGGGATGAAAAATCGAGACAATTCATTTTCGAGGCCTCTTTTCAATTTACTGTAAAACAATTAACATGATTCTGCATAGACCGAAACAAATGGTAGTCCGATGGCGCAAGGTCAGGACTATATTGGTGGGTGCATCAAAATTTCCCAGTAAAGCTCTCTCAGTTTCTGCCGGGTCTCAATGATGTGTGTGATCTAGCGTTATCATGATGGAACATAACGCCCTTTCTGCTGATCAATTCTGGACATTTTAACTGATTTGCTTGTCTTAAACGTGTTAGTTGCTGACGGTAAAGATTAGAATCAATCGTTTGGCCCGGTGGCAGCACCTCATAATGTACGATTCCTTTCCAATCCCACCAAACATACAGCATTACCTTTCTTGGCGTCAATTCTGGCTTTGATACCGTTTGGGAAGGTTCACTTCCTTTCGTTCATGATGTCCATGATTCGCTTTAAAAATAGCTCGATTTCATTCGGTTTCAGCACCATTTCGCAGATAGAAATCCGGTCCATTAAGTTTTTAACTGTTAATTCATGTGGTACCCAAACGTCAAGCTTTTTTTTTGTATCCAGCCATTTTCAAATGATTTAAAAGTGTTTTGTGATCAATGTTTAGTTTTTTACCAATTGAATGGCTGCTTATATGCCGATCTTTTTCAATTTTCTGCATGATTTCAATTACTTTTCAAGTGGTTGGTCAACCAGAGCGCGGTGCATCTTTGACATCCATATTTACATAATGAAAGTGCGTGAACCATTTCTTTACTGCTGATTTTGATAAAGCACCTTCTCCATAAACAGCATAAATTTTTACGCAAGCCTGAGCCACGTATTTATCTTTGTCGTATAAAATTGCAAAAGAAATGGAATTTTTTCATTATTTATCTCCTTGTTTAAAATGTTGTAACATTTTATTCATTTTACCGATAATAATTGCCCGATACGATCAATGGTTACTGAGATATATGAATGTAAAGTCATCTACCGGGAAAAAGGTCCATGAACTATTTCTCCTACCCTTTAAGTTCTATAATCCATATATTTTGTAAATTTTTCTCAAAAATCAGTATGTATGATCATTTTCGTACTGACTGTATGTTGCTAATAAATTTTGATTCGATGTGCACTTTTTTAAGCCGCACTTCTACGAGGTCCTACTTGGTGGACCGGTCAAGCCGTTTCCGTTACATTGAATTGGTTGCTGTGTTTAATTAAACAAACACAGCACCATATAGAGTAAATAGAATCAAAGTGAATCCAGGTCTGTCAAAAAATTTAAATTTTAAGGACTTTTAACCATGCTTTCCCTCGTTTTAAATTAGATTTTAAGTTCACAATGAGTGTTGCTTTAATAAAAATCTATAGCTCGTCTTCGATATTAATGACAAAGATATAGTTAATACAATGATTATTTTTAAAGAAAATATATAAAAAGGCACATGACAAAGTGGAACACGTGGTAAGTGCAGTTACTCTTATCTCAACACTAACGACGGTAACTCGAACAATTCCAATCATATTGTCTAAATTTATCGAGAGAGTTTATGATACGATTTGAAATAAGAGTAGCTACCGTAACTTTTTGCTGTCTATTCTAGCGTAACTCTCTAGTGTAATTCGGTCAAATATGAGTTCTAAATCTGTTATCAAAACATGCTTTGAGGAGTATTAGTATTAGAGATGTGCTTAGAACAAATGGGTATTATTTAGCTTATTAATAACTTACAGGTGTCTAGTTTAACTTTCAGTCATAAATGAAATTCAGGTACTTCGCTAAATTTGTAAAGATCAAGCTGATTCCATTTAACTGCATCCCATTCAAACTAGCTTTGTTTTAAATTCAACCATAGAAGGATTAACAGTTAATTTGGTTTGTAAATAGCTCAAAGTAAGTTAGTAATGTAAAATCATGATCAAGAACATTTTCATATTGCTGTGTTTATTCCACGGCTATGACAAATATAGCTCCCATATAACCGCTACATTATCAGAGTTAGATAATATTACTAGTATTTTAAACAGTAAACTTTACTGTGCGACTGTTTGACAAAATTGAAAATAAATTTAAAATTTCATATCGAGATTTAAAATATCAAAAAATCTATATATATAAAACAAAGTCGGGTTAGTTACACCATTTATAACTGAAGAACGGCTGGACCGATTTTTATGATCTTTGTTTTGTTGGATTTGACTCCGTTCCGAATAGCATAATAACTATTAAAACATCGGAAAAATTCACCAAATAAAAATTTATCAAGAAAATTCATTTTCTCATATATTTAGTACATTTTGTTTGTTTTATTTTGTTCGTCTCAATACAGTGGTGGTTTAGGAAAAAAGAAAAGTCGGAAAAACTCAAAAGAGAGCGCGTGGCGCTATGTGATGAAACTTCAGCTGACGACAGACATGCGAGTTGCGTTGTTAAACCAGAGACAACCTAACAGAGATATTTCATTCTATGTAAACGTAAAAATTTAAACTGCGAGTTTATTTTCTGTAAACAGCCGCAAACAACCAAAAATATTTTGTTTTTTTGCGTAAACGTATACGCAGTTTAACGAAAAATGACAGATACAACGATGACATTGGAATTGTCAGAAATATATTTTGTTTTCATTTTTTAGCTCGAACGAAAAATTTAATTTGATTGTCTGTGGTTAAATGATCTATCTGCCAAAGATTTCTCCAAGCAATTGCTGACTATCGGTAATGGCCATGTTCCGTCGACGAATCGAACAGATTGATTTCGTTTCCTCTGAACTTTTGCAATTTTGTCTCAACGAAGAACGAGCTCATCAACAAAGTGTTCCCGAATAATATTACTAATCACAATTGGGTGAGTGAACGAGTAATTCTTGCGGCAAAGAACAAAAATGAGGATCACTTAAATTTCACAATTCAAAATCTAATCGTCGGTCCACTTCATTCCTTCAAATCTATCGACTGTGTGACAAACAAAGACGAATCAACCAACTGTGCAACTGAATTTTTAACTTCATTGGATCTGGCTGGCTTGCCACCGCACAATTTACAACTGAAAGTTGGTGTGTTGCCGGTAATCATCATGCTACGAAACCTGAATGAACTAAAACTATATGTAACGGAACGCGTTTTATTTTGAGAAATCTCAAGGAAAGTTCAAAGGTGAGGAAGTTCTCATTCCGACAATTCTGATGATCCCAACCGATATGCCATTCGAGTTTAAACGAATTCAATTTCCGATTCGTCTTGCATTCGCCATGACGATCAACAAATCACAAGGCCCATCCTTGAGTGTTTGTGGCCTGAATCTAGAAAATGAATGTTTCTCTCACGGCCAATTGTACATAGCATGTTCACGTGTCGGTAAACCATCCGCTTTGTTCGTTCTCGCACCTGACAATAAAACAAAAAATGTCGTATATCACAAGATGTTTTACTGAAGGGAATCGACCCTATTGCAACCTACTCAAGAAACAGTTTAAAAGGAAGTAGTGCAACAATGCTACGCGAATCATTTCGAATCAATTCAATAAAACGAAAGCCTTGCTGCCACGTGAATTACATTCATTTCAATTTAATTAAAATATATTTAATTTTGATTGAATTTAATTAATTTGGAGTATTCATTTTATCCGCCCCGGAGGTCTCGGGTTCAATTCCCGGTAGTGACAAGGAAAAAATTGCACGGCTGGTTTAGGATCAATGAATTAATCACTCATTAGTCATTATCCGAAATGAAAATATGATTATTAAACCTCATTTAAGGCAGCCAAATCTCTTGATGGGGTATAGTGCCAGAGAGAGAGAGAGAGAGAGAGAGAGAGAGAGAAATTCATTTTATCTTAATAAAAAAACTCAATTTAATTAAGCTATAATAACTTTAAGCAACATTTATTGATTTTGAGGCGGTACGAAGTTCGCCGGGTCAGCTAGTTGTATATAAAAGCCAAACGCCATTGTTTAAATATATTTTACTTCTAAACGAAATTTGAATTATTTTCTTGCAATTGTTTCGCTTTCAATTTCTCATACTCAATTCTATAATCATAAAATTTCGTTCCGTTTATGTATGCCTAACTACTACTAACAGAGCTTCATAATACACAAAGAGCATACCCAACAAACAAAGCGCAAGGAAAGCGGTACCCTTATGAACACGAATTCACACGGGGTACTCGGAAAAGTAGTCTTTTAGCTCACGGAAAGCGATACACTTGCCTGAAGAAGATTGTAACTTTTGTCGCACGACTCTTTTTTAGTTTTATATATGACTGTATTAGTGCGTCCAAATTTTCCATACTCTTTCCGTACCTTATAGCATTATAAATTTCAAACCTTTCCGTACTCATTCCATACATTTTCGAATCAAATATCGCAACGATGTCCATGGTCATTCCGTACATTTTAGAACTAAAACTCGCTACACTTTCCGCACTCATTCCGTACATTTTCGTATCAAAAATCGCAACGATTTCCATGGTCATTCCGTACATTTTAGAATTAAAACTCGCTACGCTTTCGTACGAATTACATTCCCGTGCTAATTTAACGTAATTTACCCTAGACATTCCATACTCTTACCTTTTCTGGGATACAGTTCCATGCATTTACAGCATAGTATTTTAGGTAAATAAAGTATCATTGATTTATTTTTCATAATACACATGTATATCACAAAATAATTTTTTTTTTTTTTTTTTTTTATTTCATTTGCTTAGGTCGACTAGCACTTATAGCTGTATATGACCACACAAATGTATTTATCAATATTATTATATTATATTTTATGTGTATCCAGTCGTAACTTATGTTACCACCGGGAATCGAACCCGAGACCCTCTATACACACAGCAAGCGTTCTACCCACTGTATTACAGAGGGCGACAAAATAATTTTCATTATCAGTCAAAGCTTTGTTATCAATATAACAATATTTTAATTTGTCTTTTTAAAAAGGAATTCGTGTCTTAATAAAAAAAAACATATTATAATTACATCACAATAACTTAAATGACTTCTTGTCTTAACCAAAACATTAAAACATCCTTAAAAATATACACAGAAGTGATATAATAAATCAAACATGATTATGAACAAAAAATATTATTAATATGACTTCACTTAGTTTTAGGCCTTAATTGCATTTAGCTTTTCTCATTTCCTGCTTTCTTAAACGGTCTTTGGCACGCTGGAACCATTTCTTAATTAAATTAGTTATGTCACTGTCCGAGGCGTTTTTAAATTTTGTTGATGCAGATTCTGTGAAGTACAATAAAGAAAACGAAAATAACATTAAGCTAAGTTTTTTCTCAGATTGGATTTGGTCTATAATATTAATTTAATTTAATTCACTAATAAAGAAATTTTATTGGACTTTTAAACATAACATTTTACACAAAACAAAAAAGTATAAAGAATATATTTCTAAGATTACCTTTCAATAGTTTCACCAACAGCATATTTTTTATTTGGATATTATTTTGCAATCCAAACCACGAAAATTGTGTTGCTGATTCGTCACAAATTATTTGTTGTAGCGATGTGGCGATGTACTTCAATAAGTCATTTTGTTTAACCTTATTAAACACCTTTTTCTGACAATTACAAAAATATAATATTATGTTGTTTTATTATAGATTTTTATCTTTAAATACGTACGATATATATCTCCCATTCCGAATTTTCTTTGCACTTCTTTTCCAAATTTTGAAATTCTGAGACTGAATTAGTCGGAATCAAATGACTGAATTCTTCATCAACCTCATCATTTTGTTGAAAGTGAGCACTGTTGGAGCGGAGAACAACGAGCTGTCGCATTATTGTTTTTTGATTTTTTAATATTTCAATATTTCGTTTTTCGATTCTTGCCAGTCTATCGTTATCGACCACTAATGCTAAAAGTAAAAGATTTGATTTGTTTATTTAAAACCAAATGATAATTAAAAAAATAGTTACACGGAATTTCTGGTTCGTCAACGTCCAGTGGTTTGGGTGCTTCTGTTGACGTAGTTGGAATTTTTTTATTTATTTTTAAAAAGTGCTGGTAACCGATCTCGGAGTCTGACCAACAAAAATCCTCAGCATTATCTACGTCTTCATTTTCTTTTCCTTTTGATTTGGACACATAATCTTTCGAAACTTAAAAAAAAGAAAGAAAGAATTTTGAAAGTTATATTCATAATTTTTTTTATTAAACTTACCTTTCGTCTTGAATGTAAATAGGCTTTGGCTCTCCATGTTTCTAAATATCAATGAATCTATAACAGAGGCATATACAATGTTAAATAATCAGTTCTTAAAGCCATTACTTTAAATTTAATTGCTTCAAGAGAAAAGGTTTTTGAGTTTTGTTCAAACATTTCATTATGCGAGCAAAAAATGTTTAAATTGTTGGATGAAAAAGGTATGTGAAAATATGGTTCTGCATTTGCTACAAATTTTCCTCTTATATTAATGTCTAAACTTTTTTCTGTTATTTCTTCTATTGAAAACACTTTTGTTTCTATAAAGCAATAATTATTTGGCGATAACAATGAAAATGTACAGTTGTTGAATTGTAAGTCCCGATACGAAAATCCATATAATTTATAATCAACAATAGCGTATGGTTTTTCTTCATTTCTGATTGTTGTTAAATGAAGATCCATTTCATACAGTCTATTACTAAGTTGTTGAAGTGATTGGTTATGTTTTTTATTACATTTTTTAAGCATTGCATATTGTTTTCGAATTTAAAAGCGCTATATTTAGCGAGATTTCCAAACTTTAAAACATCCCGCGCTAGGTGAATTAAATTATGTACGTTATAACCAACAGAACACGGTTCGTATAGTTTAGGGAAATCGATTACATATTGTTGCAGCATGTCAGAAGCACATGAGTTGTTATTAATGCATTCTCCAGGATCACAAAGTATTCTAATCGAACAAACCAATAACATGAAATGATTGTAATAGTTTAGTGGTAAGACGTCTTTTAATAATATTGGTCCGGTATAAAGCAGAAATATTCGCAGCTCCGTTGCTTTCCATCTATCTATTTCTGTGAATGATCTTGGTTTTCGCGAAAACTCTTTGATTATATTACACTTAATCATTTCAATTCTTTTTTCGATAAGTGATAATTGAACTTTATTTAGAGAATATTTGGTCCTTTTATTTCTCAACCAAGACTTAATACATTGCCGCATTACTCCGAGCAGAACACAATGCATATAATCTACAGGCATCTCTGAGACGCATCCAATGTTAATGCGTTCTAATGCAATTTTCTCTAATTGTTTGTGGTACTCGGGCTACTTTCTTTTTGAAAATGTTTCATCAGTTCTCAATGGTGCATTAGTATCCACAAAGGTAACTCTTCTATCTAAATATTCCCCTTTGACCTCACATTTAGTACATCCGTAGTATCCATTATGTCCTTTTACACCAAGAACCATAGACTTCGCCGATGCATCGCAAATAATTGCACGTATTACCACCGCTACTGTTTTATTATTATAGATAACACCTTCGGATTTCAGAAAAAGCACTTCATCAACAAATTGTACTAGGAAAATATCAGCGCAGAAAGGTTTATGATACCCATGGTACAACCGGATAACAAAAACTTCCTTCTTGTTAACTACATTTCTTAGTATAGGCCACAACTGGCTAGATGAACTTTTAGACAATGGAAGGCCGTCTACACCAATATCAATTTTAAGCTCTTTAAAGTTTTCATTGTCGTTTTGCTTCAAAAATTTTTTAATATAATATGTAAGACCGATATGAATGTACGATCCTCTTCCCATAGCAATAACGTTCCTTTTTTGCAGTGTTTTTTTAGGGTACGAGCGTCTTTCGTCAAATTCGGATGGAATTTTCTTAAAATTTTCAATAAATCATTTGCAGATTCATTCGTAGTTCTATGCTTTACGATCCATTCCGCCAGATCATTTTGTAAATTAAATCCCGTTTCATCATCGGAAGATTCATTAAAATCTTCACTTAATTCTAATGAAGACACTTCACTTAAATCTTCTTCAATAATTTCCTCGGAAAAATCGTCTACACGAACTATAGTTGTGCTGTTCTGTTTAATATAATCAATTTGAACATCCATGTCATTTTCACTCGTTGATTGCCTGTCTTTATTATAATCTTTATTTCTTTTCCAAACGAAACTAATAAGTCAACTTCCTCTTTAATTTTCCGAAAATAATTTCGTTTAGACATATTTTACAAGCACACAACCACAAAATCCACTATAAAATACACAAAATGATAGAAAATATTTTATTTACCTCTCCAAATGTACAATCCGCTGCACGAACAATCGCCGTTTAGAAAATTTCGTCGTAATTGTTGTACGTACGTAGTTAATGGCTACGTCTTGAAATTTGTTTGCATACTACACAAATACACTCCCAAACAACATTGTTAGCACTATACCTACTCTCTCTCTCTCTCAAAACTCAATTATGTTTTGAAATGACAACCAGCAAAGGTTAAGGAATGCCGTGCGATAATCGCACTCTTTTGGGTACGTACCCATGAATGTTTGTTGGGTAGTAACAAAATAAAACAAACACAAGTATGTAAATAAAATTATATCGTTTACATGAAAAAGGGGAAAAAAATGTTTAGCTTGGACACATTCTTGGGCATTTAAATATCGACATCAAAACAGATTTTTTTTCTGAGTACCATACAGCCTTAATGAACGATTTTATGATATAAAATTTTGTAGAAACCAATGAGCTTGTCACTTCTGATTGCAAATTCCTGTAAATAATTGCAAAAATTCAGCCACTATATTTTCAAGTCAATAATGATCTTTGACTACACAAGACAGTTTTACGAAAAGCCCGATAACTTTTGTTTCTCGCTTTACAAATCAATTGTAGTGTTTTCGAGATTTCCACGAATGATAGATGGTAAAACCTTGGAATGATGCACCACTAGAAGCTCAATCATGAAGTGATAAAATATTGTGGTGATATGTTTCTTAAAAGTAGCGATCATTTTGACCCTCCAGAACTATAAGTAGGTAAAAGTGGTTTATATTTAGATATTGAATAGCCAAGTATATTTGTAGTACAAAACGATCAATACTAAATAGTATTCGCAGTGTGAATATTTTTGGAAGGAACTTCGTTCGTCGGCTAATAGGGTAATAAAGAAGACTTCCAAGATTGTAGTTCACCCATACAAAACCACTTTTCGCATATTAAACACCAATATACCGATATATTTTTGTTGCAATTCATATTCCCATTTAATCGAACCTAGATGGGAATTTGATTGGAATTATTTATTTATTTATATTTGCAACAAAAATGATTAATCAAAATTATCTCGAGATGGGAAATTATATAGCTAGGTACACACGCATATTTTGATTTATATGCAAAAATAAAGCAAACGTCGAGTATGTACTCGTACCGTACATAAGCAAAACGTAAACATAATTATTGATAATCCGAAAAATTTTAATAAACCAAACCAAATAACGAACATCGGCGATGGTTTATTAGGAAAAATGACCCGTATAATTTTTTGAAGCGGAGTCAAATGCTTATCATCTTATAAATATTTGTACGTGCATAAGACAAAAACAAACATAACAAAAAATTGTAAGTATATTTCGTTCTTAAATCAGCAGGATTAAATACTGTACGTTTATTAGTTTTATTTTTTTTGTTGGTCTTAAAGCCAACCACATTTTGATTTATTATATTAAATTACCATCACCAATTTTATTATTTTAGTGTTGTTGGTGTTGTTAAATTCTTATTATGGGTTACTCTACTATATACCACTCACTATCCACGAGTATATATAGACTGAAGTGTATAACGATTTTTTCTTCTACTTCTTCTTTTCTTCTTCTTCTTTTATAGTTTTATGTTTTTTTAAATAATGTCTTTATTATCTTAAGCTTTTATTATTATTATATACTTTTAAGTGATTTTTCTTAAGTATAATAAATTAATATTATTTATTTATTATACAAAGATGGATTTATTTATTTGGTATTTTGGTCTCTTATTTTAACCTAAATATTATAAACCACTATAAAGATTTAGCAAATTTTGAATATTAAATTTGTGCGATTATTAATTATGGTCATTGCTAATTATTTTGCAAAAAATTAAGAATTATATCAAATAGCGGGGAATAAGAGGATGCTTATATATTTATGTATGACTTGTACCTATAAATGTTCTGGATATCAATACCACTCTAAAATTATCTTAATTTCTCGACGTACCTAGCCCGAATGATGTTTGCATGATGATTACTTAGAATAATAATAGGAAAATTCTCGTCTTGTTCAGAAATGTTATAAGTAAAACTATTATCAGCCCCTCTTGATTTTGAGTACATCCAATTCTGTTAAATGGCAATATATCACATAGAAATTGTTTTTTAGGGCCTGACTTATCAAATGGTGTAGTTATCATTTCACAATGGACTTGCACAATATTTTTTTAAGTAAAACAGTAATCGGATTTTTTTTATTTTTGAGTGAATCTTATTGCCAATAACAGGACATCACAAAGATTGCACCAAAATGCTTCCGTTTAGGAATAACTCCTACGAGTTTAACCTACCAATCGAAGCAAGTTACGTTCCAATGTGGATGACATTCCCTCTAAAATAACAAAAAACCGATGAAAGTTATCCTAAAAAAATGTGCTGAACAAGGCCCTATTGAAATTTTCACATATCGTTTGATAGGTCAGGCCCTAAGAAATTACTACTATATGATTGCATTTTGGTGCGATTTCTAGGATGTCTAGTTAATGGCCTAAATGAGATTCGCTCAAAAATCAGATGGAGAGTTGTTGATAGTTTTGTTCTAAAAAATCGTACTGAGCAAGTCTATAACCCTTTCATGTTTTTTTGGGATATCAACCATAACGTCCCAAATCTAAGAAAAAAGATGAACTTTGTAGGGTGTATTTTGTTTTGTAACCAAAATATAATTTTTCAATTATATTTTGCGTGCACAAATTTCGTATGTACAAGTGTTGTTGTACGATTACTATGTACAAGATGTTATGTACATTATTTGTATATACAAGATTGTTGTATATTATTTGGAATAATTCTTTGCATGGGGAATTGTCCGTTTATAAAGAATTATTTGAACGAAGGATTGTCCGTTGAGAATAATTGTGCGGAGTTTCTTATAGTTGAAGAAACTACCCGCTACATCACCCACCGCGCAGTGAGTTCCCCCCACCGCGGGTTCTTTGTCCACTGGCGTTTATGGATGGATTTTATTTGTGTTATAATGATGTATAATTATTGTAATGGTAGTGGTGATGTAAATGGTTTTGAATCAGCGAAAATTGAAGTGATGATAGATAACGTATCATTGTGACGATGTATGATCGTCATAAAAAATATATTGTCTTCGCCAGCGTTTGTGGTTGGAGTTTTAAGTTAACATTTGAGTTTGGTGAAGTGTGTGTTATCCGAAAATGCGGACAGTTTTCTTCACTCCCGATATTTGATCGGGTGAACTCAAAATTCCATAGACTGGTTTGAGTCTATCGATAGAGACAGATTGTTGCTTGTCTCTGATTTGCAATACAAAGTGCTTACGAAGTCTGCGTATTACTTTGTATGGGCCTTCATACGGTGGTGTGAGGCCAGTGTGTACTTTATCTATTCGTACGAAAACGTAGTCACAGGTTTGCAGTGACTTTGGTACGAATACATCTGTTTGATTTGATTTGCGCGTGTCCGTTGGGATAAGTTTGTTCATCGTGGAGCGCAATTGATGTAACACTGTGTCAGCGGCCGTTTGGGGTGTAAGTGGATGTTCCACAAAGAATTCCCCAGGTAATTTAATTGTTTGACCGTACGCTAGTTCTGCTGGTGAACATTTTAGGTCATCTTTGACTGTCGCTCGGATTCCCAACAATATGATTGGGATCTCTGAGCTCCAGTTGACGGTATTTGAACGAGCTTTGAGAGCTGTTTTAAGTTGGCGGTGGAAGCGCTCAACCATACCGTTTGCTTGTGGATGATAGGCAGTGGTCCTTATTCGATGTGAGCCTAAGAGTTGCATAAGCTCAGCGAATAGTTTAGACTCAAATTGTGTGCCTTGATCGTTCGTAATGTTGACCGGAACGCCGAATCTAGCAATGTAGTTTTCGACGAACGCTTTTGCTATTGTTTGTGCGGAGATGTCTTTTATGCAGTAGGCTTCTGGCCAACGCGTAAAACGATCAACGCAGGTTAATAAATATGTGAATGCATTGGATGGTGGAAGTGGTCCAACAATATCCAAATGGACATGTTCAAATCTACCTGGTGGAATTTCAAAATTCCCATGAGGTGATTTGGTGTGTCTTTGTACTTTGCATTTTTGGCAGGATAAACAAGATTTCGCCCAAAGGGTTACATCTTTGTTCATGCTGGGCCAAAAATATCTAGAAGTGACGAGTTTGCGAGTTGCTCGTACACTTGGGTGTGAAATATTATGCAGAGTGTCGAAGATAGTTCGACGCAATGACTCTGGAATGTACGGGCGATTGCTACCCGTAGATATTTCACAGTGAATTGACAAATCGGCTAATGGAAATTTTTCAATTTTCCATTTGGTAGTGCGCCGATTTGTAGAACTAGAGAGTAAGTCTTGTAGTTCTTGATCGCTAGCTTGTGCTTTCGCGATCGTTGTGATGTCGTAGCGTGTTGCTGCGGAGGCAAGTTCGTATTTGGAAGTCAGAGATAGTGTATCGGCGACCACATTGTCTTTGCCTTGAATATGTTGTATGTCTGTCGTGAATTGAGAGACATAATCAAGGTGGCGTGCTTGCCTTGGATTTCGTTCCGCTTTAGAGTTAATTGCTCTAGTAAGCGGTTTGTGGTCGGTAAATATTGTGAATTCCTGACCTTCGACAAAATAACGAAAATGTTTAATTGCTTGGAAAATTGCAAGCAATTCGCGATCAAATGCAGAATATTTTCTCTCTACATCTGATAATTTCTTGGAGAAAAATCCAAGAGGCTCCCAGGTCTTATTGTTCAGTTGTTGTAAGACCGCACCTATTGCTGTGTTGGATGCATCAGTAGTGATGATATATTTAGTTGCATTTAGCGGATGCGCTAAAAGAGCAAAATTTTCCAAGCTGTTTTTGAGCTGAAGAAATGCGTTTTGACATTCTTCAGTCCAAGTAAAATTTTGAGGAGTTTTGGGCTTTTTAAGAAGACTTGCCAAATGCGTGTGAATTGGGGCAAGTACTTCTGCAAGCTTTGGTATAAATCGGTGGTAGTAGTTTACCATGCCGACGAATTGTTGAATTTGCTTAACGCTTTGAGGTGCTGGGAATTCTCTAATTGCATTAATTCGGCCTTCGGACGGCAGAATACCATTAGATGTAATCTTGTGACTTAGAAAATCAAGATTATTCGTCCCAAACACGCATTTTGCTGTGTTGATATTGATACCATATTTTGATAATTTATGGAAGAGTTTTTCCAAATGGAGTAGGTGTTGCTTCTCGTCTTTTGAGGCTACGAGAATGTCGTCGATGTATACAAAAACGAAATCGAGATCTCTCACGACTTCGTTGATGAAACGCTGAAATGTTTGTGCAGCATTTCTGAGTCCAAATGGCATTCGGGTGAATTCGAATAAGCCAAATGGAGTGGTAATAGCGGTTTTGTAAATGTCGTCAGAAGCAATTGGTATGAGGTGGTATGCTCTGACGAGATCGATTTTGGTGAATATTGTGCAACCATGTAGTTGCATGGAGAAATTTTGTATGTGGCGGATAGGATAACGGTCAGGAATGGTGACTGCGTTAAGCCTTCTGTAGTCCCCACATGGTCTCCAGTCGTTGTCCTTCTTCTTCACCAAATGCAATGGACAAGATACTGCTGATGAAGAAGGTCGGCAGATTCGTAGTTCCACCATGTGTTGGAATTCTAGGAAGGCTGCTTTATGGCGAATTGGATCAGGTCGTCTTGGCCTTGAGAAAGGTAAATGCCCTGTAGTCACAATGTGGTGTACTACATTGTGTACTACAGGAGCATTGTAATTTGGTGGTGCTGTTAAAGAAGGGAATTTCCCTAACAGTGCTCCATAGCCATTGTTAAGTGTATAATTCAATGGTGATGGTATATCAACGCGTGCTGATGTTGCGTTGATTGAGAGTTTAGTGGATGGATCAATCAACTTACAATTTCTCAGATCCCCTAAAAGTCCGAATTTCTTTAAGAAATCCGCGCCTATGATTGGGCGGTTGACATTGGCGAGAATGAAGGCGTGTTTGAATGAACGCCTTAAACCAATGTCAATATCGAGTAATTTCGTACCATAGGTATTTATAGTGGTACCATTTGCTGCTGCGAGAACTAAATCGGGATTCCGATTCGTACCGTAGCCGTAGTAATTGCGGTACGGGATTACGCTTAGATCAGCGCCGGTATCAATCAAAAATGTTATTTGATTTACCGAATCCCGTAGGAATAGGCGGCTGTGCTGCGGTTGTCTTAGGTCTGCCGCTACGACCTTAAGACTTACTTGTTTGAGGATGCAGTGTTTGCGGATCCCGTTTGCTGCGTAGCAAAAGTGCATGGTGCCGTGCATTTCTCTGCTGTGTTACCAAATCTTGCGTGATACCAACACCAGTTGCGTGGGGATTGGTATCTTGGTGAGCGATTGTTGTTTCATGTGATTATGCTTCCCTGGGGTGATTGAGGTATACGATTCCTACCTGGAGACGGTGTTCGTCTCCAAGGTGATTGAGAACGCGACGGACGTGGTTGTGTGTGTGCATTTCGCTCTAGCTTTTCTAGTCGGTCGCTTATTTGTTTCAGCGTGTTTTCTATCCGGCTAAAGCTAGAGTTTGGCGCGTGTATCTCTGAGCTTGATTTACGCGTTTCGCGTTGCATTGAACTCAAGCTCTGAGTCCGCGTACCAATTATATCGTGTAATTTGTCGGCGATGACAGCTAGATCCTCTACTGGTTTCTCTTGCTGAGGGACCAATGCTGTCTGTATGAAATCAGGGAGTTGCCTGATCCATAATCTTGTAATGACGTTGGCCGTGAAGTTCTTTCCGGCTAACGTTTTGATTCGGTGTAATACGTCCGAAGGTTTTTGATCACCCATTTCGACTTTGCTCAAGATCGTTTCTAATCGGCGCTCCTCAGAGATTGAGTAGCGTTCAATTAAGCTTTTCTTGATCAAGTCGTATTTGTTGTTCTTGGGAGGGTCTTGTAGAATGTACTCGATCTTCTCCGTTTGTGCTTCCGATAGGGACAACACTGTCGCAAACTTTTGTCTGTCGCTGGTGATTTTGTTCGCGTCGAACATTATCTCGGCTGATGTAAACCAAGTCTACGGGTTATTCTCCCAGAATGCCGGTAGCCGCGTCAATTGTTTTGACGTGGCTAATTCAAGCTGGGGTGGCACATTTTCCCGACGATTCTCGTCTTCATATAAATCGTCCTTATTGTCACCGTTTTTCGCCATGTTTTTATTTGGATGAGCAAACAAAATTAAACGGTATTTTGTAGTATTATTGAATTTTAATGTCACACACACACCATATAAAAAAAATTTTCGTTTCAATGAAAACTGTCTGAAGCACGCGGTTTTGTTTTGAAACTGTATATTTTTTATATTTTACTGAATTTCTAGAAGTTGTGTCGGGACGGACACGTGGCTTCTAGAAGTCGACCAGGGGTTAGGGACGGTTTGTGAATATAGCGCGCTTACCAGGGGTCGGGACTTAGGCCGCTATATCACAAAACTCGTCGATTATAATATTAAATTTTTAAATTATTGTTTAAAAAATAATAAATTTTGTATATATAACAAAAATATTTGGTTGCATTATATATATATATATATATATATATATATATATATATATATATATATATATATATATATATATATATATATATATATATAATATATATATATATTGATATATAAAAATCACTCACCTGATATTATCCGGTAATAACCGACGTCTAGGGTCACCAGTTGTAGGGTGTATTTTGTTTTGTAACCAAAATATAATTTTTCAATTATATTTTGCGTGCACAAATTTCGTATGTACAAGTGTTGTTGTACGATTACTATGTACAAGATGTTATGTACATTATTTGTATTTACAAGATTGTTGTATATTATTTGGAATAATTCTTTACATGGGGAATTGTCCGTTTATAAAGAATTATTTGAACGGCGTATTGTCCGTTGAGAATAATTGTGCGGAGTTTCTTATAGTTGAAGAAACTACCCGCTAAAACTTAATATCAAATATCGAAAAATGTATTGGCTGAAAATAAATTGATATTATATCAACTGGTGCTAAGGCCTGTGTGGACTTACGGAATACAGCTCTGGGGCTGTACAAAGAAAACCAACACCAAAATCATACAAACTTTTCAAAACAAAGTGCTACGTGGTATAGTTAACGCTCCAACATGTAAATGAAGAGTTTCGTTGTATGTCGGACACTTCACATGCAGTAAGACGATTGCAGAGAACGAAACCAATTGATTTAATGAATTAAGGACTAAAGACTACTTCAGTAAATAACCTTTAAATGAAGCTGGCCAATGGACCATATCTCATTCACAAGTGACTAAATTAAGAAAGAAAAATTATCAGATGAATTGTATTCAGTTGTAATAATTTAAATAAAAAAAGGAATTAATTACGAAGGGTTCTGATTTCGAAAAAAATCAACATATGTCAGTTCAAACAACTTTGCTGACTGGGTGTTTTCAAATATCGAGAATCAGTGATGGAATTCAGATGATATTCAGAAAATTTGTTTAGGAGATCCTGCAGTAAGTAAGTTCATTTCAATTTATTAGAAAATTATATTACTGCATTTAAGGACAATTCTTTGAGTCTAGCAGTCCAGCAATATCACTAAAGTTGATGTTAAATACTTTAAAGACTTTCAATATACCTAAAACTCTTTTGAAAAACTTAATTTTATCTCATGGAACCCTGAAAAAAGGTAAGACCCATTAGAAAATGTTTTGCATCTTTTTGGGTCTCACCAGTCCAGCAACACCACTGAACTTGGTGCTAAGCCATCAAAATACGAAGAACGTAGAAATACGTATATAGTTCAAAGACTGAAGGCCTATTAAAAATCATATTTTATAATCTATTGAAACACCCTATCTGGGCTATTAGAAAATCATGTAACTTTCTAAGACCACTCCCGAGCATTAGCAATCTAGCAATATAGCGTATTGCATTGGTAATTTACAACAACAATCGCAATAGAAGTTAATTCAAATGGATTCATCTAAATCCAAAATGATTTTGGATTTACGTAGATCCAATCCAGTTTTTAGTACTAAAGGTTTGTACTAAAATATTTAAAGTGATATTACAAACTATAAAATTGACATAAATATTATTATGTTCATAAAATAAAATATTATTTCAAAATTAAAATCGTATAACCACCTAAGGAAGTTACTGCTTTGAATCTAAGCAGTCCGAGTATACTTCTGAAGTTGAAGTTAAAAGCTTAAAGCCTGGAAAATGAAAAGTTTGGAATAATACCAAAAACCCATTCCCAAATCGTGTTATTTTTTTTTTGAAACTTCGGAGCATCCCCAAATCTTTTTTTTTTAATGTTATTAACTGTTTTGAACATATTCGTCCGCTATAGACAATATACGTCAACACTTGGTAATATTTTTTGGCAATAAATTTACAAATAGGGAGGTAATAAACTGTGTCGTAAATGATGGTGTGTCAAAATGTAAGGAACCGTTAAAATTAAAAACCGATCAAAATATTTTAATTTGTGACAATAAAAAAATGGCGAATATATTTAATCGTTATTTTGCGGACTTTGGCGTGTGGCAATCTACATAAATTAGTGCTATGCCATATTTAGATACTATGCAATCTCGGCAAAAGTAAGGACTAATTCACATCCGCATGTAAAAACTCGTTCACACTCATTACACGTTTTTTTTAAAATTAATTAATTACTACTGTTTCAATTCTATAATCCCTACCATAATGCTGTGGAGCCTTAATGACGCGACCACTTCTAGTGGTGATTGGATCTACAGGTGCTACATTCGCCGTATTGGTAGATGCAGCTATAGGGTTTACAGTTCTTCCGGATAGAACTGGTTCACCAATATCACAACTGTTTGTATTAGATGAGATCTCAACCATTACTGAGTTGTCCGTGTTAACATTATTTTCGTTCCGATTACTGTGAGATGAAACTACAATTTGACTTTCTCTTAACGAATCCGGGGAGTTGTTCTGCTTGCTAATATTTTGTTCAAACAACAGATCACTAGCATTAAAATCCTCATTTTTAGTCTTAGCAATAAAACACCTATTACGTCTAAAATAACCATCCAAACTATCCTTGATAATGCATGATCGATCGTTAAATGCTGCAACAATTTTTCCATAGTGCCCTTCCTTTCCGTTTTTTTTAATAACTAAATCACTCTCTTTTAGTACCGGCAAAATAACCTAGCGTTCCGATCATAGTAATATTTTTGCTTGTCTTTTTTTATTTATTTTGAATTTCCGATTCATGCACGATTTACATGTTCCAATTTTTTCCCCAACTAATTTTTTACGGAAAAATAGAGCTGCACGCAAATAACAAAAAGTTATTAGTAAAAAAGAGTCAGCCATATGTAAACAATATTTGCTCAAATTATAAAGAAAAAAATCCAATTTTATTTTACTGGAATTTGTTTCGTGCTCCTCTCGCCAACGAAAATCGTAATATACTTAACCCTTCATATTTTACTAGAAAAAAAAAATGGAACATGTAAATCGTACATCACTTAACTTGTTTCTGATCAACAGCGAGTCTACCACAGGCAACTTGATCTTTAAAAGTCTGCCAAAGAATAATTCTGATGGAGTAATATTCATGCCCATCACTGTAGCACTATTCTGGTAATTCCCCGGGAATAGGGAACTGGGGAAAGAATTTACATATAATGCACGATTTATGTACGATTTACATGTTCCAATTTTTTTTCCAGTAAAAAATGAAGGGTTAAGTATATTAAGATTTTCGTTTGCGAGAGGAGCACGAAACAAATTCCAGTAAAATAAAATTTGGTTTTTTCTTTTTAATTTTAGCAAATGTTGTTTACACATGGCTGACTCTTTTTAACTAGTAACTTTTTGTTATTTGCGTGCAGCTCTATTTTTCTGTAAAAAATTTGTTGGGAAAAAAAATTGGAACATGTAAATCGTGCATTACATGTTCCAATTTTTTTTCCCAGCAAATTTTTTACTGAAAAATAGAGCTGCACGCAAATAACAAAAAGCTACTAGTTAAAAAGAGTCAACCATATGTAAACAACATTTGCTCAAATTGAAAAGAAAAAGGTCCAATTTTATTTTACTGGAATTTGTTTCATGCTCCTCTCGCAAAAGAAAATCGTAATATACGTAACCCTTCATTTTTTACTGGAAAATAAAATTGGAACATGTAAATCGTGCATAAATTCTATTTAAATAATTTTTTTCTGGCATACTAAGGTAAAAAGTTAGTGGCAATATTTTTGAAAACAAAATAAAATTGGGAATAACTTTCCCTGATAATTTCGCTATGGAAAAATTATTCCCAATTTACAAATATTTACATCAAACTTTTTTTCTCAGTAGGCCAGAAAAAACTGATTTATAGATAAAAGCTATGTAAAATCTTTCCCCAGTTCCCTATTCCCGGGGAATTACCAGAATAGTGCCACTGGTGTCGTATTATATTCCAATAAGCGATACTGAAATCGATCGACTCATTAGCCTCATAACATCTCTTAAGAATATTCTTTGCAATGGATACGCCCTTTTCCGCTAGACCGTTGCTTTGTGGATATCTTGGACTTGAAAATTTAACCTGAACGGTACACTCAACCGCCAAACGCACAAATTTAGCAGATCCAAATGGGCTGTTGTCACACCTTGTGATTGTCGGATATCCCAGTTTGTCAAACAGTTGACAAATCACCCCCACAATGTGCATTGATAATTTATTCTGAATCATGACGGCCATAAGATAACCCGAGTATGCGTCAATAATTGCAATATAATTACGACCCGCGTACTCGAAAATGTCCATTGCCACTATATGAAATGGATATTTCAGACTTTCCTCCTGAATCAGTGGTTCTTTTTGAATATTTCTTTTGAATTTCTCACACACGCTGGATGAAGTCACCAATTCTTTGATTTGTGTATTCATTCCTGGCCAATAATATAACATTCTTGCGCGTGCAAGCGTTTTTTCTATTCCGAGATGAGGCAAATGTAACCACATTGCTATTTTACATTGCATCTCTGATGGAATGACTAATCTATGAAGAACAGCAATCCGTTCTTAACGTGCAATTCTGATTTTAGCTTATAAAAATGCTTACACATGTCATCAAGTTGATGAAAGCCTGGCCAACCAGTTTAAACATAGCCACTAATTCTTGTATATTCTTTATCATTATCAATCGTTTTCCTATAAAATTTATAGTTTTCCTCCGTGAAACAAACCGATTTTGTTACCGAGTGGATTATTCCAGAAAGTCCTTCTATTTCTGAAATTTCCGATAGTTGCGCTCTTGACAAGCAATCAGCCACAAGCATTTCATTGCCAGGTTGGTAAATTACTTGCATGTGCGAATATTTCAGAAGAAACATGAACATTCGTTGAAGTCGCATATAGTTATATCATCAATACCACGGTTGACCAGTGTTCCCAAGGGCTTATGATCACTTTCTACAGTAAACTCCCATCCGTATAAAAAGAAATGAAACCTTTGACACGCAAAAACAATGGCTAAAAGTTCCTTCTCTATTTGTGCCCACTTTTGTTCACTTTTACTGAGGGTTCGAGAAGCAAACGCCACAGGATGGCCGCTTTGTACGAGTACACAACCCAATCCATCCTTTGATGCATCAGTCTGTACGATTACAGGCATCATTGGATCATAAATGGTCAGTACTGCTTCCGATATTACGATGTTAAGTAAATTCCTGAACTCCATGTCATGTTTTTCTGTCCAGATAAAATCTACATCATTTCGAGTCAAATTACGCAAGACTGTCGATTGCTTTGACAAATTCGGAATAAATCTTGCCATGTACTTGAGAAGATCCAAAAATCTTAGAACGTCCGATTTATTTTCTGGTTTTTTCATTTTCACAATTGCATCCTTATATTTCGAATCTGCTTTAATTTTTCCTTCTGATATAATATTTCCCCATGAACTTTACTTCTCGTTGTCGATATTAAATTTTATCCGAGTTAAATTTAATGTTATTTATCGGAGCTCTATCCATCACCAGACTCATGATTCGGTCATGTTCCTCTTCACTTTCCGCACACACAGCTACATCATCGAAATATACAACGACTCCTTGCAAATCACCAAAAATTCTAATCATCTCCCGCGGAAACATTTCCGGTGCACAATTCAGGCCAAAAGGCACACGATTAAATTTAAATCTCCCAAAAGGAGTCATAAATGTTGTTAATTCCGAGCTTTGTTTTTCCAATTCCATGTGCCAGAAACCACTGCTCAATTCAAGAACCGAGAAAATCAGTTTCCTTGCTAAACCAGAAGTTAAGTCATCTACCGTTGGAATTAAAAAATGTTCGCGTTTTATACATTCATTGAATGGCTTTGGATCTAGGCAAATTCGAAGTTTTCCGTTAGGCTTTTCTAATATCTGCAAATTATTGACCCAATCAGTTGGGTAATCAACAGGTGAAATGATCTCATCCTGGACCATCTTATCAAGTTCCAATTTTAGTTTGTCCATCAATGAGTTTGGTATCCGTTTCTTATAATGAAGGACTGGCTTCGAATTTTCCTTTAATTTAATTGAAAATTTTCCAGGGAATTTACCTAGTCCCTGAAAAACATCCCTATATCTATCCATAATGTTTCCTTTGATGACATGCACATAATACCACTCACATCCAAACGTTTTTCTAATGCAAAACTTTCACAAGTTTCCAACCCCAGCACCGGTTCACAACTGTCATTGACAACGACAAATTCAGCTGAACGCTCCAGTATCCAGTTTAAATGTTACTACTTCATTGCCTATCATGAATTCTTTTGTCCACCGCTTGTGTTTCGATTCTATTGACTTTAGCCAAGTAATATTTTTAGAACTGAATAGACCACTCAAATATTTATATTTATCACAAATATTACCTCGCATATCACTCCAAACGAGTTCAGCGACATTTTTCCTTCCGCAGTTGTTATGATTGATATTTTTTCCGACACTTGTTTTGACTCCGATGATTGTTTTTTTGATTTACCGCCCATTCTCTAGAAATGACCTTTTTTCTCGCATGAACGGCAGATAATATCTTTTGCTTTGCATTCTTCCATATAACCAAATTTCCATTGGCCCCCACAGTTGAAGCACAAACTGTTTATTGCTCCAACTGATGGTGATCGATCACTTGCTTTAACTATGTTTATCGTTGATTTTTTTGAATCCAGGATTCCTTTGTTTATATTCGCCACTTCGTATGTTTTACATATGTCAATGATGCGTTCCAACTTATCATCACGCCCGTCCAATAATTTCAATTGTCATTTTTTTTTTCGAAAACCCCAACAATGATTTGATCTCGCAACAAACGATTTTCAAACGATTCCCCGCATTTGCAATTGAAATCACAATGACGTACCTGTGTTCGTAATTCCGTTTCAAATTCCATGAATGTTTGTCTTTCATTCTGCAAAATTGTGTTGAATTTATAAGTTTCCATTGCTATGTTTCGTTGCGGCAAACAATGTTGGTCAAATTTTTCTAATACTTCAATTAATTTCAGTTGTACAACTACATCACCGGTTGTAACCGTACCAAGCAACGAATTCTGTGTTCCGTCATTTGGAAACAATGTGTTGTATATATTGGCACCGTTTGTCCCGATTAACCAAATAAAATTCGCAATTTTTATTGGTTCTTCTTTATCCGATTTACCACTGGCGATCATATACACCATGAAATTCCTTTTCCAATTTGGCCAGCCATTTGCTAGGTTAGAACAATCCAGCTCCGTTAATGCACGCTCATTTGATGCCATTTTAGAAAATCCGGGAAATAATATTACTAATCGACGATCCGATGATGAAACTTTTAGTTTTTAATTTAACTTTTATGTTTATTTTAATCTGTTCACATCTGACATCATTTAATAAGCTCAGCTTATTATAAATAAAAGAAATAACAAAATACTGTTAATCGTTACAAATAATAGTTTTTTATTCTTCGTCTTCTCTGTATCAAGTATAATGCTCCACTGAGCTATCTACCAAACAGAAGTATAAAATTCAATGACAATTTATGGTACGATTCCACCTGAAAACAGAAAATGTTTACAAAATTTTTGCAGAAAATGTGACAAAGACAAGTACTGAAATTTACATTAGAGCAACTGAGATGCAACACTTTTATTTTATGGGACAAAAAGTTGGGGAAATTTTGACATCAACAAAAACTAACCTATAAATTATTTAAAGAATATGAAAAATCTTTATTATTAATGTTTGACAATAATTTTATATCCCAAAAATTACTAAAAAAAATAAAGATTATTGTTGCGATGAAAAAATAATATGATGTTTGATTAATTTGGATAATTTACGAAACTATCTAAAAGTTGTTTTGCTATAAATTATGTGAGGGGAAAACATAAAAAGTCATTCAGCAGGCGAAAAAAAATAAAAAGAGCGTGTTGTGTCAACGCACCAAGCGCAAAATGTTACTACACACCATAAAAATATCAAAAAAATAAATGTTTGCTGGGAGTGGGGGAATTTTTTCTGTTTTGTTGCCATAAAAAATAGATTGCTTTATATTTTTTATTTATAATTATGGCAACAAAACAAAAATTTAAAAAAAAAAAAAATATTGATGTGCGGGTCACACACAGTGAAAATCTACATTTTTATCTCGTTCTAGTTTTCTGCAAAATAAAACGCTGTGTAGTGGAATAGGCCCATTAAAAGGTATAAAAATAAGGACTAATTCACATCCGCATGTAAAGACTCGTTCACACTCATTACAATAACACCCTCCACTTAGTAATTCAACCTTCCGAAATATTTTAATAAACAAATTTGCCTGCATTTAGTGCAATCAGTTGGTTTAGGTTCTTTTTTATCTACTCCCCCCCTATTAACATAGGGCTGGCCACTTAATCTTAGATGTTTCACTATATTTTTCTTCCACATTTTTGGCTTTCTTTCATGTGGTCGTGGAAATCGTGCAATTTGTTGCATGTTATTGACGGATACATTTTCATCATTCGGTTCATTATTATTGCTGTTTGGTTGGTAAGGTCAGATGCCGGTTCATTGAAATCTCTATTTTCTAGATGCATAGTACTACAAACTAAAAGGCAAAAAAAATAGTTCTTATAAAATTTTAAATTCTTACCAATTGATAGATATTCTGAAAAAACTTACCAGTATCAGCGTTCATTGAGCTCGTTTCCTGATTGTCTCTAATTTCATCTATTCGCTTTTTAGTGGAATAATAATTTTTCAGCTCAGTATACATAAATTTGGAGGTACTCGCTCGCTTGATACACATCGTCATAACCTAGAGGATAAAATCCGATTAATTTTAGATTCTATATATTTCAAAAATTTGTTAATTCCACCTGATATGGACAAAAGATCTCGAGGTAAATATCGAGCTGGTCGAGTTATGAGAACTTCTACATGAAATATTTTCATCCCCAAACAACGTTTCTCCTTCAAATTCTGACCAATATAAATAAAGCGCATAAACCTTATCGCTGGGTATCAAATGGTTTTCAGAAAATTTAATTAATCCAGAGTGCACCATAAAGATTTGCAATATTATAGCATTTTATCGTAATTTTAATGAAATACAAATTAAAAATAAATGTTAATTAAAAACCAAAATACAACACAAAAAGATCAAGTATTAAGAAGAAAACGTATAATAAAAGTACAGAAAAGCATTCGCGGTATCTCTACAACTATAACAAAACTACATATATGCGGGATGGATGTGGCGTATGTACGAGCGTACTAAAAAAAATATTTTTCTACATATTTTAAAGAGTTAATTAACCAAAAACAAAAAAAAACAAAAAACATTTTCATTTTAATGATGATGAGATTGATAATTATGATGATCATGATGCAGACATATACACATTTTATATTTCCAATAAATAAAATCAATTGAATGGCCGCGGTGCAATCTTATAGTCTAAATCTTTTATACAATTTTATTTTTTTTTTTTGCAGGAAGATCTTCTAATACACGGAGACTCTGTGTACGATATAATAGATAAACAAGACCATGGACCAATACAAGCAGAGCTAGGACGTAATATACCACAACAGACAGGGACACACCATCATCCGCACAGTAATATATCGCCAACGCATCTGGACGGTGAACAAAGGATATTTTTGTGTCGGATGAACGTTAGTCGAAATGCTAGAAGACAAATGAGATTTGGTGATCAAAAAGTAAGTCTTTTATTTACTATATACTTATTTATATAGTCTTTAATTAAAAAAACCAAACCAAACTAAACAAAACAATTTAAATAACAAGAAACAAGTACGAGCTAAATATTATAAATATTGGGAGGTAAAAATAATTGAAGAAAATGTAATTGTATTTCTTTATTTTGGATTTTGTAGAGTCAAAAAAAAAAAAAAAAACTAAAATTAAAATTGACGGTATCTCTCTTATATTTTGTTCTTGTGTGCTTTTAGTTCTTTCCTTGTTTACTTTCGAAGACTTGATGATGATATAGTTGAAAGAAATGTTTCACATCATTGAATTGAATTAAAAACTATATACTTTTTTAAATAACAGCAACAAACAGCACAAACGTATACGAAAACAAATTAATTGGGTGGGAAAAAAAACTAAAGATTGATTATAAATTCATACATCAACTGCATACTCGGTACCAATATGTATATGCTTGTTCGATGTACAATGTGCGCTTACCTTATTTTTGTACGGTATATGCATTTTGAGTATACAACTAACGATTTCCGTCAAATACAAATTCTTATTTCGCACCGTACATTTAAACGACCTTGTCAGTCATGACTTTATAATTTTCTAACAGACTCTGAACCATGTTCTTTTAAAAATGTTCCTTTATTATACTTATACTCAGGCAGTTGAGTGACGTTTAAGCTATAGAAACCTTATTCATAAAAAAATAGTTACAATGGGTTTCATCCCTGAGCTCGCGTAGCCCTTTTAAGCCAAATTGACTGGATGGCCATCCTACTGAGGTTAATTCATGCGTTTAGAGCTCTCATAATTTAATTCTATACTAAGCACAGAACTAATGGATGTTGAACTGGTCACCATTGATACACGAGACGCAATTCTGATCCTACATCAAAATGCGAACTTAATGACTAATATTACATTATTCGTGAACCAGTCTAGTTCGGCTTGAAAGACACCGCAGTGGCGATGAGGAACGAAAGAGGGTGTATTTATTTTGACTATTTACCTCACCGACTTATCCCATCACCGAATCAAAAACCTTTTCTTTTTATTTTCTCCACTGAACTCAAACACTTATTACATAAATACCAGCAAATTGACCCGTTCTACGAACGAGAAAGTAACAAGACTGAGTGTAAGGCTATGCAGTGTTTCAAAATTTAAAAATTTGTTAAAATTAAAGTTGATGTTTTGAACGGAACATCAAAAAACGCGCTTCAAAATTTCCTTCCACGCCTAAATTAGAAAAACATATTCGTTAATCCACGAAGACACGCTCAAAGAATTTCGTTAAAGACAAAATTTAACACATTTTTGTGGCGAGGGGCACTCAACACTCACCCGGCCCTGATGTTTCTGGACCACACCCAATGTTCTTTAAAATTTTGTTACGGATCTCCCCGAGTGACTGGTACTTAGTCTGCTGGAGAGACCCTCGAATGATCAATCGACCTGGCCTCTCTTCACCCGAAGAGACCTCCAGCAATTCTCCCACAATACACACTCCGACAGTTTGACACTATCGGAGTGCCACGGGGAGATTAAGTGGATTTTACGGTTGCCCACGAATGGACGACACATTTGCTGGACTCACCATTCCGACCTTGTGGATGTCCTGCCAAGGGGGACTCAGCCTGTAAATATGGCACCGGCACAGAATGAGAGTCCCCTCTCACCATACCGACCCGTATAAAAAATTAGTGATCCATTTCATAAAATTTCATATTCATTACATTAAAAAAGGACTTGGAAGAATAATAATCCAAATGCAGGAGTAATCGCAGTGACAAATTTTAATTTATCGAGCCTAAAACAAAAAACGGACGAAAATAGCGGAAAAGAGAGAAGAAAACAAAATTAATGACAGCAAAAAATATTACGGCCTAGCGAAAAATAAACCAACTGGAAACAGAGAAAAAGAAAACAAATATTGTCGCCGAACAAAATTTTGTTCGGTTGTCTACTTTCACTTTCGTGTATGCTCCCACCGAATACCGATAAAAATTTACAAATAGCCGATTGGCCACCTGCAAGTTGGGCTTCCTTCGCCTTATACCAAAATTTTGCCTAGTTGGGTAACACAAAATTGTTGAATTGTTGGGTGTTCTCACGCCGTTATTCGTAGAAACAGTAGAACAGTATTGGCCTCACCTGGCCACTCGTAAATAATTGTTTGGGCGTTCGCTCGCCGAAACCGAAATTAATTTGAACTGGCCACTCGTTAATTTTGGGCATAGTCTCCCCAAAATACCGCCGAAAAGGCCTCACCTGGCCATCCGTAAAACAAAAACCCGTTGTGAACTCGTTGGGTGTTTATAATGTAACTTAAATTTTGCCCCCGTCGATATGTGGTATTTGATAAAAAAAAAAAAATCCATACTCGTTGTTTACTTGCGGTGCTCGATATTAACAACTAGCCACTAGCCCTTATATATCACCAAAGATTAATTGCGGGGCTCGTTTTTATGTTTCAGTTGCCTACTTTCACTTCCGACTATTAATGAATTTTTTCCCACTTGGACAATTATTTATTTCCGTCACACAACCCACCACACCTTTTTAAAAACAAATGTGTAATTTAATATTGCTACGTTTTCGTCTTGTCACTCAAGGTTCGAATCTCTGGATTGTGAATAAATACAACTGCTTCAAATTTTACACAACACAAAATTAACAACAAATTATTCCAATTATAACACACTATTTAATTATCACTTTAATAATCGCTTTAATAATCACTTTAATAATCACTCTATTTAACCTTCACTATATCGCGTTTGAAATAAGACTCATCATTCGGCATCAATCCACGCATTTATTTACCAAAATATTTGTTTCTAGAATAATCCAGAATGTTCTCCAAAAATTATACGAGAATATTCGAGCAAATACTTTAGTATTAAAAATAATCAATCACGTTGACCGCAATAGTTACGCAATAGATGGCCTTGTTCCAGAACTTCTTCCAAAAATCATTTAAAAATCCCATTTCCATCCAACATACCCAATCTCATCATAATCGGTTAAGAAATTAACGAACAACAATTTATCCGTGAAGGGAAAGGAATTGGAAAAGAATCACGACGAAAGAATCAAAGTGTGGAACGACGAAGGGTTTTTTTCCATGAAATTTTAGCACGGCATACTTTATGAAAATAAAAATTAATAAACAAAAATATACCCTACAAGTTTAATTTTTTTTTGCTGTCAGATCCACTTAAGGACTAGACAATAAAAAATTTTGTCTCGTTCGACCATATTCAAATATTCACATTCCTTATACAAAATTTTTTAATGTTTATTCACAATATAATATAAAAATGTAGGTATACTATATAATAAAATAACTTTAAAACAAAAAGACTTACCAAGTAGGTAAATGCATCGTTGTAAATAATAACTCACAATCACAAGTAAAACTTTCACTTCACTTATGTATTTTTATCAATATTTAATTACACAAATACAAAATTCAAACAAATTGAATTAAATTTAAAAATAATAAATAGTAAAATAAAATTTTTATTTAATTTAATTTGATAGTCGACTGTTCTCGTCGACGGTCAAAAACGAACTGCAAAAATATGACAGTGACAGCGTGTAGTTAAAGTTTATGACAAAATAATACGCCCTACACGCTACCCACGACATGATTTTGTCAGGCGGTTTGATGGTTGGATGGGTTTTCCACCTGACATCACTCGGCAAAAAAATTGTCATACGACAAACCTACACATGACCTGATTTTATATCTGATCTGATCTAATCAGCCCGACGTCCTAACCAAATCAGATCGTGTGTAGCGTGTAGGGCGTATTATTTTGTCATAAACTTTAGCTTCACGCTGTCATATTTTTGTAGTTGGTGTTTGACCGTCGACGAGAACAGTCGACAATCAAATTAAATTAAATAAAAATTTTATTTTATTATTTATTATTTTTAAATTTAATTCAATTTATTTGAATTTTGTATTTGTGTAATTAAATATTGATAAAAATACATAAGTGAAGTGAAAGTTTTACTTGTGTTTGTGAGTTATTATTTACAAGGATGCATTTACCTAGTTGGTAAGTCTTTTTGTTTTAAAGTTATTTTATTATATAGCTACATTTTTGTGTTATATTGTGAATAAACATTAGATATTTTTATATAAGGAATGTGAATATTTGAATATGGTCGAACGAGACAATATTTTTTAATATTCGTACTAAAATACACATGGCGTCATTTTTCATTTTATGAATTATAATCTTTTTTATAAATATGTAATTGGAATATATTTTTTATAGTATCGTTTCTATATAATACATATAGTAAATAAATTAATGCATATTTAAATTCGCCGCTCGCCGTCGACGCTTGGTGTGTCTAGTCCTTAAGTGGATCTGACAGCAAAAAAAATTAAACTTGTAGCGTAGGGTATATTTTAGTTTGTTAATTTTTATTTTCCTAAAGTATGCCGTGCTAAAATTTCATAGAAAAAATCCTTCTCCGTTCCACACTTTGATTCTTTCGTCGTGATTCTTTCCTCGATCCTTCTCCTTCACGTAAAAACTGTTGTTCGGTAATTTCTTAACCGATTATGATGGGATTGGATATGTTGGTCGAAAATGAGATTCATAAACGATTTTTCGAAGAGTTCTGGAATAAAGGCACGTGGGACGGAACTCGGCCATTTCTTAACCGATTATGATGGGATTGGATATGCTAGATGGAAATGGGATTTTTAAATGATTTTTGGAAGAAGTTCTGGGGTAAGGCCATCTATTGCGGAACTATTGCGGTCAACGTGATTGAACTAACATTTTGTTTAAACAAATTATATTTGATTTATTTATTTTAATTGCATATTATATGAACTGTAAAAATAGCCAGCAGCTGTATAGTTTTCTCTTGTATTAACAGTCAAGAAGTGCTTATCGAAACGTAATATGTGTATTTATAATGCAAAAATGAATGTAGAGGAAATATTGGCGTCACTCTTTTTAAACTAGATTTCTAGTTTCTAACGTAAAATTTGGTTTAGTACGATATTTTTGTTTTGTGTAATTTTAATTTTAATTCCAATTAATATTTTTTAAGAAGCTTGCAAATGATTTTCATGACTTTTTGTGGGACCAGACGAGGTAGGAATAATCATAATGGTGCTATAGGGTTTTCTAATAAATTTGATGTTTCAGCGGATAATTGAACTTTTTGGAATTACAGTAAATGCAGTAACATACTGGAATCAAACTCAATTCAAATTTATCAACTATAAACACGAGTTTCTTCTAGTTCCTATCGAACATCGCTTTAAAAAATAATTATCTGAAGCTATTTGTTTAACGAAATAATAGTTTACATTATAATAGGCTCCTATAATTTAATAATATTCTTGCTTCCTAAATACCTGACTAGTTCTAAATTGGGGTCCTTTTATGAAATTTTATCATTGTCAGATTTTTTTCGGTATCAAAAACCAATCGGTCCAAGAATAAATAAATAAAAAAAATTATTTATTTATAGCTAGAACTAGTTTTACGTCTTCGACGGTACTAAGAATAAGTTTATAAAACAAAAATGTCTAGTTCATAAACCAGTTCAAGGTCGATTTTGTTCATATGCGATTTTAAAATACACACTCGTTCTATCAATATCGACGGATTAACAAATTATCGCTTAATACGAATAACAATGTTGTATATAACTCAAAAACATTTACAGGTAAATCTCCAATAACACGATTAATTCGTTCCGTGTTCTTTACAACCGTGTTGTTCGAGACTGTAAAAAAGAAAATAAAAAAAACCTTATGTTTTATTTTTATTTTTTGTTATGATAACGTACAAAAATCGTGTTGTTTAAAACCGTGTAATTGAGGAAATGGTATCCGTGTTCCTCAAAACCGTGTTCTTCGTATACCGTGTTCTTGGAGGGGCTACCTGTATTTTGATTAAATTTAAAACAATAATAATAAGTCTTATTTACAATAACTTCTTTCTAATGGAGTCTCTCGTATCATAAAATATTTTCACAGTTCATTCATACGGTACATTAACATAGTTAATATAGGACACAAAACAAAAAAAATAATATTTTACGAAAAGTAAAAACCATTGATAAAATTCAAAGTTGATCTTGCTTCTTGTTTACGTTTTTATTCAACAAGTATGTACATGTGTACATACTTCAACATGTGCATCCAGCATGTGCAAATCGTCGAAAATAAAGCTCGATAAAAAAAATTTAAACTTCGTATACTTTTGTTCATGAAACGTATAGATGTCGCGCAAATTTGTTGTCTTAGCTAAACTTTTTTAATGAAAAAAGTGTCCGCATGGTGTGGTTACTTGGCATTCGTCCGCTCTTTTAAAATAAAATTTGTCGCGAAAATTTATATGAGATCGGCAATATTATATTTGGTTTGATTCAGTTTCGTAGTGTCGAGTTGTTGCGGTTTAGCACAAGGTAACCTACTTTGCGTGACGACGTGTAATTCGGAGCCTTATTCGCTGTTGACGCTGAAACGTGTATTTGGTGTGGTTAACACGCCTTGGTTGCGTTCACAGCGAGCGTAGTAATTGGATCAGAAAGTATTCTGTTCTTAGTTCGAGAATTTAGGTGGCGAAATAGTTATTTTCAGAAGAACGAGCAATGCCTCGTAATTAAGTGGCGCGGTGTATAAATAGTTTTGCTACGAGGAATGACATGACGTGAAAAATGTTTTTTCGATTTTGACTGCTAGTAATGTTCAAGTGGCGTAAGCCATCATAATTCTGGCCACACATTTGGTTAACACGATTATTCCAAGTCAACAGACTGTACATCGTTGAACCCAAATTCGTCGCGTAAAGCGAGGTTCAGGTTACACTTATATTCAACATTGGATTGACCATGTAGAATGCATCTTGATTTAAGTGGAGTAAGTAGCACTTAGTGTTGATAAATTATTATTATCGACTGTGCAATTGAAATAGGGTTATTTAGTTTAAGGAAACAAATACACGTTCGTTCTGATCAATTACACAATAGCAAGTGAACATAGTCACAGTATTTATTTAATATAGTGTTAGTGGTTAGTTTTAGTACATATATAGGGCGGCGCTAAAAGTAAAAATATTTAGAACACCCTCACTCATTTAAATATTAAATTTAATTTGAATACATTTCATTTTTGAGTTAGTAAAAAAAATTCATGTTTGTTTAATTTTCAATGCATCTCTATTAACCCCATTTTTACCGAACACAGTTTTGTCTTGGGACCACTAACAGCTTTGGTTAAAATATCCGCTGCAATTCCTTCCGTAGGCACGTACTCGAGTTGAATTGTACCATCTTCAATCTTCTCACGTAGATGATGGTAACGCACATCAATATGTTTTGTACGTTGATTATAGCCATCCGTCTCTGACAATTTAATTGCACTTTGATTGTCAACCCAAATTTTGATTGACTTGGCTACCTTTTTATCAAGTTCTTGAACGAAATTTTGTAACCATATTGCTTCACGAATCGACCAGGATACAGCAATATATTCCGCTTCTGTACTTGATAAAGCAACGGTATCTTGTCGTTTACTATTCCATGAGATAGCACCGTTGCTTAATTGGAAAACATATCCAGTGCATGAACGTCTTTTGTCGACGTCAGATGCCCAATCAGCATCACAATAACCAAATAATTCATCGTCGAGATTGGATTTCTTGAACCTTAATTTATAGTCCAACGTTCCCTTTAAATAACGAAGAATTCGTTTTACTGCAACCCAGTGAGGCCGACCGAAATTAGTGTTGAATCGGCTCACATCATTCACTGCGAATGCAATGTCAGGCCTTGTGCCCCCAGCAATAAACAATAAGCAGCCATCCAATGACTGATATGGTATCTCTTGGTTTTCTCTTGGATATCTTGTTTTTCTTCAGCAGATACCGGACACATTGACACTGACAATTTTTGATTTGTGTCACTCGGAGTTGCACTTGGATTTGCATGTTTCATGCCAAAACGTTCGATCACCTCTGATATATAAGCTTTTTGATCAAGAGCAATGCCCCCATCAATATATGTGATATGCAGACCAATGCATGACGTCGCAACACCCAAGTCTTTCATTTTAAATGCATTACACAACGCCACTTTCAAACTCTTCAAAGTTTCTTGATTTTTCCAAAATATTAAAAAATCGTCGACGTAGATCGTAATGATTAATGATAGATCACTTTTGAAAAATACACATGGGTCACTTGATGACTTCTTCAAACCGTATGATTTCAGCATTTGCGTTAGCTTAATGTTCCACACTCGTCCACTTTGTTTTAAACCATATATAGCCTTTTTTAAATGGCAAACCTTTTGTGAACCGTCTGTGAAACCCTCTGGCTGGACCATGTAAATGTCTTCGTTTAAATCACCCTGCAAGAATGCAGTCACAGCATCCATTTGTTCAATTTTAAGTCCATTTTTAACTGCCAACGCCACAATGAACCGAATTGACGAATATCGAACTACCGGTGAATACACTTCTTGATAATCAATCCCGTATATTTGAGAACAACCTTTGGCTACTAATCTGGCTTTGTAACGAACAGGATAACCGGATTAATCACGTTTGATTTTGTAGACCCACTTAGCCTTTATTGGTTTACGTTTTGCCGGTAATTCAACCAACTGCCAGGTCTCATTTTCCACCAAGGAATTGATTTCTTCACTCATAGCCGCCTTCCACTTTGAAATTTCTTCATGTTTAATTGCATCATTATATGAAGACGGTTCTTCAACAGCAAGAAAACCATAGGCCTTATACATAACATACCCATCAAAATTTCGCGGCTTCGGTACTCGTTCGGATCGTCGTAATTTTTGAACTGCTTCAACATCGTCGTCTGGAACAAACGTTGTATCGTTAGCATCCTCATACGTAGTTTCAGTTTCATTTATTGTCAGATCAGCATCACTGAAATTTTCATCTTTTGACGAATCATCCCGACCTGAAGCTTTTGCTGGAGTACTCGTAACGTTTTTTTGTCGTTGTTTGATAATGTTAAAACATTATCCCTCACTTCAGCTGATACCACTGATTCATCGACTGCAACTGGATCTTTCCATGAAACACTCTTCTCGAAACCATTTTCGTAAAGAAAAACAACATCACGACTGATTTGAATTTCTTTTGTCTCTGGATCAATGCAACGATAACCTTTAACGCCTTCTTGGAAACCAACAAAGACCATCTTCTTTGACTTCTTGTCCCACTTACGGCGTTTTTGTTTTGGTACGTGGACCATTACTTCACTTCCGAACAATTCTAGATGACCAATATCGACCCTCTTGCCAAACCAAACTTCTTCTGGTGTAACATTATCCAAAGTTGCATTTGCAGATCGATTTAAAATGTATGCGGCCATATTGACAGCTTCGGCCCAATATGATACGTCTAACTTTGCATCAAATAGCATACATTTAGCTTTCTCGACTAACTTGCGGTTGGCTCGTTCCGCAATACCATTTTGTTCTGGAGTATATACAACGGATTTTTGATGTTTTATTCCGTGTTTCTTGAAATACTCTCCAAACGATTTATTTATGTATTCGGTGCCATTGTCTGAAAGTAAAGCCTTCAGCTTTCTGCCTGTTACGTTTTCAACCATCGCTTTGAATTCAACAAAACGATTAAACACTTCGGATTTTTCCTTCAAAAAATACACATAAATTTTTCTGGAGCGGTCATCAATAAATGTTAGGATATATTTAGCACCTCCGATCGAACGATTTTCCATGGGTCCATTAAGGTCAGAATGGATGAGATCCTATATATGATCGGAGCGCGTTGTGCTAATCGGAAATGGTCGACGCGTTTGCTTTCCTTCCTTGCAAACCTCGCAATTCTTTATTTCAATTTCATTTCGTTCGTTGAAAATTATACCGTTTACGAGACCGTTTTTCATTTTACACATGTCGGCGAAATTAATATGGCCTAATTTACGATGCCACATTAAACCACTCTTCGATTGAGCCATCGTCGCAAAACATTTCGAGCGTTGAACGTTTAACTTGTATACACCATTTATTTCGTTGGTTTCAGCGACCAATTGTTTCTTCTCGTTGTAAATATGGCAGCCTGATTGATTAAACGTGACCGTATTCCCGTTTTTAACAATTTGCGCCACTGACAATAGGTTTGCAGTCAAGTCAGGGACACATAAAACTTCTTTAAAGTCAATTTCACGGTCACCAATTACTACCGGCACTTTATCGACTCCTTTGACTGCAATTTTATCCGAAGTTGCCGACGAAATCTGCTTAATTGGCGTTGACTTTAATTCTGCAAATAATGTTTCAAACGGTGACATATGTTGAGAAGCCCCGCTGTCAATAAACCATTCGTCCTCATGACAGTGTTTGGTGTAATACGCTGTATTAATATTCGTTTCAGCAGTTACAATGAATGCTGATTTTTCTGTAGCATTACCTTTTTTATTGTCTTTACCGTTCTTGTTAGGATTTTTACCGTTTTTCTTGGAACCGGATTTCTGTGGACACTTGTCTGCTTTATGACCACGTTTATTACACGATAAACATTTTATGTTATTGTTCGTTTTTCCACCGTTTCCAAAAAATGCCGAACCACTACCGTTTGATTTTGCGTTATACTCCGAATCAAGTAATTTGGATTTAATTAGATCTGCCGTAATCTTAGCACCACTACTTTCGAGTCCCATAATCATTGGAGCAAATTCATTAGGCAAACCGGCCAATAAAATCCTACCGAGCCATTCATCATCAACTGGAAACCCGATACCGTTTAATTTATTTGCAGTTTCAAACATTTGAGAAATATATTGATTCATGGAGTCACTACTTTCCAATCGAATCGTCACCAATTTCCTCAATAGTCCAATACGACGCGATAAGCCTCTGTCCTGAAACAATTCTTGTAATTTTGTCCATGTTTCAGCAGCTGTTGTTGATTTTTCTATGTGAACATATACTGATGGATCAACACTCAACTCAATTCTAGCCTTCGCCCGACGTAATTTAGATTCATCAGTTTCTGCACCAGTACCGGGCACAATACACTTTTCATAATCATTTTATTTTAACAAGTTTCTGATTGTGTATTGCCACGTATGATAGTTTTCACTACCCTTGAGTTTTTCAATTCCATTCCACGCACTGTCATTCCACATTTTTAATTAATTTTCTTGTTTTAAATCGACACAGAAATTTAGAACGATAATTAACTTTGAGTTTCTTTATGTGTTTAAATCAATTTTTAAGTATTGATTTCCAAAACGACACACGTTTTTTTTTTTTGGTTCGAAACACAATTTCACAACTCGATTGAATGACTCAACACCAAAAAAGATGATGAAATATATATAAAAAAAAAACGAACGAACGTTCTCGAACAATGCTGTTGGACGTCAGTTGAGAGAAAAAAAACTTTATATATACCGAATATTCACTATTTTCTTTTTTATTTGCTTTAATGTAAAACTTATTTTACTTTTAAACTTGCTTGAGCGTTCCTGGGCCCATAACCTGTTGATAAATTATTATTATCGACTGTGCAATTGAAATAGGGTTATTTAGTTTAAGGAAACAAATACACGTTCGTTCTGATCAATTATACACAATAGCAAGTGAACATAGTCACAGTATTTATTTAATATTGTGTTAGTGGTTAGTTTTAGTACATATATAGGGCGGCGCTAAAAGTAAAAATATTTAGAACAATTAGTTACTGGTAGCCCACCTTACAAAATGTGTAAGACCCCGATTGAGGCGGCGAACCATTTAATTCGCAGCAAATGGCTTTTTCTATAGAACAGCTGCAATTCTTCAGCAAATAAAAGTCCTAAAATTAGGCCCTGAAGTACTTCCACTTGATTATTAGACGTCCATTGACTTCAACAAATTTGAGTTTACCAGAAAGATAGGACGATGGCAATAGTTGTGATGCCTTTAGATGTGCTGCTGTTTCTGTTGGTTCGGATGCGGACACAGAAACGTGTCTATATACTTTGAGGATTGATATTCGGTTGGTTTGTATAGCTCACAAACTTAGCAAAGTTGCCTCATAACACTGTATGAAAATCTGTTGGTTTGTTGTGCCTTTGGGCCCGGCTTCCATTTTGAATCAATGTATGTTCGAATCCATACGTCATCTTCTGGATTGAAATGTCTTTTTTAAGGTTACCTCGATCGTGATACAGTTGACTTTTCAAGTTGTCTCTGTTAAATTATGTTCCACAGATGGCTTAATGTTATCGAAGATCGCTGGCAGTCGTCGCACAAAAGTGATTCAGAATAAGCTTTGTCCGTTATAGCAGGTGGTGTGTTCTAAATAAGAATCCATTGAGCTGGATTGGGAAAAATTTAAAACTCGTTCGTAAATAACCACGAACGAATTTTGAATTTTTCCCAAATAGACTTTAAAGCCTTTTCGTAAGAATTAATTCAGTGCAAGCCGAATTTAAAAGCGTAGGCGATCTACTCGATGACGGTACACTGATTTTGTTCGAAAAATGAGACTTGAGAGTTGGGAGTTTTGCTGCCATTAACCTACTAGATGCACAAAATTAATATTATTCTTGCTCGATCTAAATATTAATTAAATTTTTTATTTACATGTAGTGTGCTGATAAAACAACATAAAAACTCCCAACTCTCAAGTCGTAGTTTTCGAGCAAAATTCGTATGCAAAAGTTCGATACTCAAAACCATATGTCATTGTCGATATTCGGATTTTCAGTTGATTTAGCTCCAACACAGCATTTAATTTCTTTTCTAATACATAGAGCTACCACATCACCTCCATCAGCATACCATAGTTGGAAACGTATACGGTTTGAGCTGTGTCTCTGAACACCCACTTTGCCAGTATAGTTAGTTCCGCAAACTCAGTTGGATGAATCTCTGAATTGTATGGGATAGAGATGGTTTAAGGGTTGAATTTTCTATATGAAGTCCAATTTTTATTTTGGACAACGAAATGTCATCTTACATAACAGTATACCAACTATATAGAGGAACGATTAAGTTTGAAGCGCCAAATGATTTAGACATTGATATACGTAAACTCGTATTCAAATATCAATCATCACTTCTAACCTCTTTAGCTTTTTTTTTTATTTAACTTATGTGTATCGAATCATTATTATAAAAATAAATTAAATTAAATAACAAAAAAAAGAAGTTTAACATTTTTCACAATTATATTATTTATAAAGAAAAAAAATAAAGTAAATGTTCGTCAAATCAGATAAAAATTTTATTTTGTCTTAACTCCAACTTCATACAGAAATACGAGAGATATATGTATATTGACACAGTGTCAATAAAGCAAAAAAAAAAAAAACATTGGTTCTTCCAGAAAGATTGTGTACCTATATAGGAACGACTATGAAATATATGGTCGTATACACATCACCAACAACAATCACATCACCGAAGAGAGAGAGCAGCGCAGCAGCTAAAATATAAATGTTGCTTGTAAAAGAGGAGACGACGACGACAGATTTAACGAGCGACATTTAAGTAATCCGCAACACAACCAACTAAAAAAAATGAAAACAAGAGGAAAATTAAATGAAAATTATTTGGTATTTTATCGCGCCTATAAAGGACGTTTAATCAAAGTCTTATCGCACACAGTTTCCCAGAATCCAATTTGTTTTGCTTTTTTGTGTAATTGATACGTTTGATTATATGAAACGTCGATAAGGCATAACTATAACAGTTAATGTTTTCCCATTAGACATGAAGTATTAACCACAGAAAATGAAGATCAACAATCTATTTTCCATTCGCCCCCTCCTTCTACCATATATTTTTGTAAAACGACACACCAATGACGGTTCGTTTATCCATTTAAGTTTAAAAGGTCGCAAAACGGTTACATTCTGTGTGTTTTTGTTCTTATTTCCAGATTGGTTTCTGTTTGATTTTCTTGATCTTATATTATATGAACGAGCAAGACACAGAAATAAGGAAAACGGCGCGGAATACGTATACACTCTCGTCTACGTAAATTCTTATTTTCTTTTATTATTGTTATTATTACTTTTATCATTTGAATAACAATAAAATTGAATGACATATGAATGAATGACAGATTATTTTCTCTTAACTATACCTACTACTGCACAGAACTACTGCTGTGTATGCAGATATCTGTTCAATTATAATCAATTATTCAAAAACAAAAAGTCTCATTTAATTTGATTTTCTTTATTATCAAACAGTTGACAACTGGAAAATGGAAAGCAAACAAAAAAATACTTTGAAATATTTTTCAATCGTTTATGTAGGCTACCTTTACGTACAAAATGCCTTCCTTTGTTTACTTACTGTTAAATGTAACAAAACAACGCAGGTTGTGGAAGGTTTCAACCAGATGGCACCAGAATTTTAATAACTTCGAGGATGAGTTGAAATTAGATCGAGAATTGTATCATAAACTCCTTAAACTAGCTACCCAGTAGCTTAGCAATACTGGAATCGCAGTGTTTTTTGTCAAAAATTGTCATTTCCACTTAAATTTTGAAAAACGAGCCAGGACAGCTGCTGTTGCCAAATGCATTTAGAATCTTTTAGTTTTTAATTGTTTTATTCGTAAATAACGGCTTTACTACCCCTTTGACGGGGAGTAAATGAAATTATAGGGATAAACTGGTACCTATATGAAGTTGGCCCAAAATTCTAGCCCAAAAAATGGCGGTTTTAAAAGCTGGCAACACTAATGCGAGTGTCGTGAAAAAATGAAACTATCGTGATAGAAAATATTAAGATACAAAAATGATAAATCTTTAAAAAAGTTGTTGTGGTTCCTTATGTAAATGAAGTTGAGCCAAAAATGTTAACCCCAAAACTATTAAGGTTCTGTAAAATATACGAACATTTACTACATCAAGTATCTGCCAAATATTTTTTTTTTTGATATTGTTACGATTTTGCCTTGTCACTCAAGGTTCGAATCACTGGATTGTGAATAAATACAACTGCTTCAAATTTGAACTCACACAATTTATTTACACAACACAATTTATTATACAACACAAAATTAACAATTAATTATTGCAATTATAACACACTTTTTAATTATCACTTTAATAATTGCTTTAATAATCACTTTAATAATCTTTCTATTTAACCTTCACTGTATCACGTTTAAAATAATACTCAGCATTCCACGTCAACGTGCGCCTTTATATACCAAAATATTTGTTTCTAGAATAATCCTAAATGCGCAGCAAATATGTTAGTATAGAAATGACGCCTAAATGTTGAGTTTAAATTATAAAAGGATTTGAACAACAATTAATGAAATTAACTTATTCTATTCTAATCTAGGTGTCACCGTAACACTACCCCCCACCTAAGCCTGTTCGTCCCGAACAGGATCCAGATCACCTCCTCTGTAGAGCGCCAAACGTTCTAAATGCACCACCTTTGGTTTACCTTTCTGTCCTTTCTGTATGCGATAAACCACGTCGTTCAACTTTTTAATGACAGTGTAAGGTCCTTCCCATGTGGGTTGCAACTTCGGTGATAATCCCTTCTGCCGTTGCGGGTTGTGAAGCCATACCAATTGCCCTTCCTCGAAGCCTTGATTGTTTGCTCGTATGTCATATCGAGCTTTCATTCGATCACTTGACATTCGAATTTTCTCCCGTACAAATTGATATAATTCATTAAGTTCCTCTTTCATCCGGTCGACGTAATCCTGTCCGCATAGAGCTGCTGAAGGAACAGCCCCAAACTTTAAATCTCCCGGTAATCGCAGATTGTTCCCAAATATGGTCTTTGCTGGTGTCACTCCTGTTGTGTCATGTACCGCTGATCGGTAGGCCATCAGCAACAGTGGTATATGTCGATCCCAGTTACGTTGGTTCCTTTCCACAACCTTTGCTAGATATTCCTCCAATGTGCCATTGAATCTTTCCACCATACCGTCCGACTGTGGGTGTAAAGGCGTCGTTCTTGTTTTATTGATTCCAAGCATCTGACATATCTCCTGAAATACCGCCGATTCGAAATTCCTTCCTTGATCCGTGTGAATTTCCATCGGTACACCAAATCTGCTAATCCAATTGTTAACCACGGCATCAGCTATTGTTGTTGTCTCTTGATTGGGTATGGGGTACACTTCCGGCCATTTGCTGAAATAATTCATTATTACTAGCACATACTGATTTCCGCTCCCGGTGGTCGGAAATGGCCCCGCCACATCCATTGCAATTCTCTCAAATGGTGCCCCGACATTATATTGTTTCATGGTTCCACGGCTTTTTCGTGCTGGTCCCTTTACTGCCGCACATTGGTCACATCTTCGACACCATTCTACTACTGACTGTCTACATCTGGACCAGTAGAAACGTTGGCGAATTTTGGCTAATGTTTTATTAATCCCTAGGTGACCTCCACTTGCTCCTCCATGATACTCCTTGAGGATTTCCGCTATCCGATCTTTTGGCACCACTACCAACAATTGTTTTACTTTACCATCCGTGCTTTCCCACTTTCTTTTTAAACATCCATTTTCTATGTGGAGGCTATCCCATTGAGCCCAATAAGCTTTTACAACGGGAGTTTTGTCAGCTATCTCACTCCATGTGGGCCGGTGTTCCTTTTCCTTATTTCCTTCTTGATCATTTCATCAGTCCATTCCTCATCAGGTAGCACTTGCATAAGCCGAATATCAATGATGTTTTCCTTACCCTCCACACGCCCACAATGCTTGCATTCCACGGGACATGGCCTTCTTGATAATGCGTCGGCATTTCCATGTGCGTTTCCCTTCCGATGTTCAATTTGGAAATCGTAGCTTTGCAAACGTTCGATCCAACGTGCTACTTGTCCCTCTGGATTTTTGAATTGTAACAACCAGCGCAAAGCTCCATGATCCGTCCGTAGAAGAAATTTTTGGCCATAGAGATACTTATGGAAGTGCTTAACACATTCCACTATAGCCAACAACTCTTTCCGTGTTACACAATAATTCCGTTCCGGTTTTGATAACATCTTGGAGTAATATGCAATAACTCGCTCCTCACCATTTGTTGCCTGTGATAATACTCCTCCTATACCATCATTACTTGCATCGGTGTCCAAAATGAATTTAACGTTGGGTATAGGGTATGCGAGGATTGGTGCTTCGCATAATCGTCGTCTTAGTTCCACAAATGCCTCTTCTTGATCATCCTTCCATTCGAATGCCTTGTTCTTCCTGGTTAACTCGTGTAAACTCTTTGTAATATTGGCGAATCCTGGCACGAATCGTCTATAATAGGTACACAATCCAAGGAAGCTCCGTAATTCATGTAAGTTTTTAGGTCGTGGCCATTAATTCACTGCTGCGATCTTGTCTTCATCGGTATGGATTCCATTGGTTATTACCTTATGACCCAAATATTTTACTTCCCTTCTAAATAGTTTGCATTTCTTTGGGCTTAGCTTCAATCCGGCGGCTTGTATCCGATCCAAAACCTCTGCCAAATTCCTTAAATGCTCGTCGAAATCCTTGCCCATAACGATGATGTCGTCCAAATATACGAGGCACGTCCTCCAATGTAATCCCTTTAGCACGCGCTCCATTAGCCGTTCAGAAGTCGCAGGGGCGTTACATAATCCGAATGGCATAACGTTAAATTGCCATAATCCGTTACCCACACTGAATGCCGTTTTCTCGCGATCTTCCTCCTGGACTTCCACTTGTCAATAGCCGCTTTGCAGATCTAATGTCGAAAATATTCGAGCACCCGATAATGTGTCTAACGTGTCATCGATCCTTGGCAATGGGTAACTATCCTTTTTCGTCACAGCATTTAATTTTCGATAATCCACGCAGAATCTCATGCTACCAAACTTTTTCTCGACTAACACCACTGGTGAACTCCATGGACTGCTTGATGTTTCGATTACCCCTGCTGCTTGCATATCTTTTACCATTCGATCCACTTCTCCTTGCTTTGCCAATGGTAATCTCCTGGGTGGTTGGCGAATCGGCATTTCTGCTCCTGTATCTATTCGATGTTTTACCATTGTGGTTCTCCCATTATTATCCGGTGTATTGCAGAATATTGGCATGTACCGCTCGAGCAATTGTTTTGCCAAATTTTTTTGTTCCTTGGTAAGATCTTCGGTCCATTTCTCCATGAGTTGTTCTACAACCTCTTTCTGCCCTTGCGAGCTAGCCGTCTTAATCGGATTTTTCTGCTCGCACTTCACTATCGCCGATATTTCTTCACATTTTCCGATTATTGTCCCTTTCTTGATGGTTTTCGTCTTATCCGAGAGATTTAGAGTCCTAATCGGTACTCTATTATCGCTGTCTGGTTTCACCAAAACTTTCCCGATCATAATTTCCCTGGCTCCACTCTCCGCTTCATTGGCTTCCACAACCCACAACCTGGGTGACCCAGAACCTCCCTCCAATCTTGCCCATACCATTGTTTCCGAGTTTGGTGGCAGCTTCTCCCGATGATTCATTATAATTTGCCTGGTCGTTTCTCCTATAGCGCTAACGTGAAGTGGCAACTCGATATTATCGTAGGTTAATACACCCCGTCCAACATCCACCTCGAAGTCATTCGTTCTCATGAAGTCCATTCCCAAGATGACTTCGTCTACAATATCTGCAACCAACACCTCGTGTTGAAAATGGTTTCGTCCAATCCTTATTTTTACGACCTTTTTCCTTTTATTGCTAAATTTTCTCCAGTCGCCGTTCGTAATTTCATTCCATTAGCTGGTTCCATAATTCCATCGATAATATCCTCACGAACAATCGTATGAGTTGCTCCCGTATCCAGCGTGATCATGCATTTCTTCCCATCAATATCGGCTTCAATTGTTAAGCTGTCACCGCTCCTTGCTATTCTCGAAACATGGATGGAGGTTATAGGGCAATCGGTTGTACGAGTCAGCTTTTGCTCCTTCAAGCTGTCTCTTTTTAACGACTCCAATGTCGTCCGACCCTCCTTTCTGACCTCTCTCTACTGTTCGTTTGGTCTACGCTTCATAGGAGATGGCGACCTTCCTCGTTTCTTCTTAATCTCCCAACAGTCCCGTGAGATGTGGCCCATTCTATCACATACCCAGCATTTAATCCTGCCACTTCCATCTCTGAACCTTGGCGTAGCCCGTGCGGTGTCTATTCTGGAATCAATCTCCACTCGACGAATTTTCTTTGCTGGTTTGATGATGGTTTGCGCAGTTTCGTTTGTTAACGCACAAGCGATGGTTTCCGTAAAAGTTGCCTTAGGTGACAACATCACCGCTCTGCGCGTCTCAGGATCTCGAATTCCGTCAATGAATGCATTTATTTTAATTCGCTCCATGTGATCGGCCGACATATTTGAATGTGCTAAATGCGCGAGCCGCTCAATTGCCGATGAAAATTCCTGTAGCGATTCTCCTCCTCTTTGGTATCGACCCTTCAATTCCATGCGATAGATTTCTCGCTTATGGTCACTTCCGTATTTTCGATCTAACGCCTTCATAATTCCGTTGTAAACGTTCCGTTCTTGCTCGGGAATGATTTGTAGTGTTTCCGCCGCTTCGCCTTTAAGAGCCACAATTAACGCTGCAACACATTGTTCTTCAGTCCACTGATTTTGCTTAATGGCCGTTTCGAATTGGAACTTAAAAATACTTAAGGATGTTGTTCCATCAAATTCCATCCATTCCATCACTTTTTTGGGTTGACAGTAATATTTTTCTTTCATGATAGTATCACGACAGATTTATTTTGGGCTGACATTAAAACATGGCGGTTTTTCTTGTGTTGATTGATTAATTTTTGGGTTGGTATATAGAAAATAGAATATGTTTAAACATTTTTGGGCTGACACTTGCCTATAGTCATAGTCTGTATATTTTAGTATTGCCATCGATTTTTTTTGGATTAGAATTTGGGCCAACTTCATATACAGGGTTATCCAATTCGAGGTTGATAAAGTAGAAATCTGTATACCGACATCTGTCAAAGATAAACGTCAAGTACGCTGTCATTTATTTAGTTGACATTCTGCCATTTAAGAATATGGAGCATTTAACAATCGACCAACGCGTTAAAATTATTAAATCTTATTATAAAAATAGTGATTCTGTCGTATCCACATTTCACGCTTTACGAGCAGATTATGGTCGTCATAATCGTCCTACAAAGCAAACCATATTGAATACAGTGAATAAATTTGAACAAACTGGATCTGTTACTGATATTGTAAGGTCTGTGCATCATCAAAACATTCGCAATGCTGAAAATATCGCTTCTGTAGCTGAAAGTGTGGAAGAAGATCCAAATTTGTCAATTCCTCGTCGAGCTCAACATTTAGGCCTATCTTATGGCTCATTATGGCGCATTTTGCATCTGGATTTGCATCTTCATCCGTATAAAGTCCATTTGACACAAGAGCTAAAGCCTGCTGACCATGGACAACGAAGAACATACGCAAATTGGGTGTTGTAAAAACAGGCCGTCGATGCTGTTTTTTCGAACAAAATTTTCTTCAGTGATGAAGCTCATTTTTCGCTTGGTGGATACGTTAATAAGCAAAACTGTAGAATTTGGGGCTCAGAAAATCCACAATTGATTGTAGAGAAGCCATTACACCCGGAAAAAGTCACTGTTTAGTGCGCATTGTGGTCTGGTGGTGTGATTGGGCCGTATTTTTTTGAGAACAACCATGGACGAACCGTTACCGTCAATTCTGAGCGCTATGGCCGCATGTTAACCGATTATTTTTTTACGAAAATCGAAGATTATGATCTTGACGATATGTGGTTCCAGCAGGATGGAGCAACCAGTCACGTAACACGAGCAAATCGAGATCTTTTGCAAAAGAAATTTCCTGGACGTTTGATTTCGCGATTGGCTGATGTCAATTGGCCTCCAAGATCCTGTGATTTAACGCCTTTGGATTTCTTTTTGTGGGGCTACGCGAAAGATCGTGTTTACGCAAACAATCCTCAAACTCTTGACGAATTGAAAACTAATATTCGTAAGGTAATGGCCGAGATACCGCCCGAAATGTGCCGAAAAGTCATTGAAAATTACCTCAAAAGAATCAAGGCCTGTAAGAAGTCCCGTGGAGGACATTTGAATGATATCTTGTTTAACTAAAAATGGCAAGGATCAATCTGTAAAATGAAATAAAAATTACAATACATTTCGAATATTTTGTGTGTTTTTTTTAAGTTTACTTTATCAACCTCGAATTGGATAACCCTGTACATTGAACTGGTTGGATAAACTGGTTTTCGATAATTTCGACGTTATTGTGAATGAGATGTTTTGCAACAAATTTTATAAAAAAAATTCTGACGTGAATATAAATATGTCACTAATTAAACAACACTACAATAAATCATTAATGAATATTTATTATCACACTCGAAGGTTATAGCAGAACTTTCCTCTAAATTCGATGATTTTAAGAAAAACACATCTCTCCTGTTTTGATAATGAATTTAAAACTATCAAGGACATCTGTCATTGCAGTTCATGTTAAGTTTGATTACTCAGTAGTGATAATCCCAAATACCGACAATATTGGGCTGATTTGTGTTAAAATCAGCACGGGTTATACGAATACATTCTGTGCTATTATATACCCCCTAATAGTCATGCGGATACCTACCAGCTTCTCGTAGATGCTGTCGATTTCTTTTTTGATAACACTGCTATTTTAGATGACCTTTTTGTCGTTGGAGATTTTAACCTCCGGGACCTTATATGGACACTATCCGAGGACAATAGTATTCTCTTCCGGCGCAAATAATTGCAGAGTCTCAGTAACGAATCTGGTACTCAGTACAATTGACTTGTATCATCCGCCTCTTTTAATTTCATTTTCATGCGAACTATGTAGAGTTAACTTTAATTGCGAAACTTCACCCAGTTTTAATTTCCGTAAGGCCGATTTTAAGAAGCTTAATGAACTATTAGCTAACGTAGAGTTTAACTTTATTCTCGACAATAATCGCAACCTGGAAGCCTAAACTTCCTCGAGAATTGCGATTACTGCGTAATCAAAGAAACTAAAACTGGAAAAAATTCTTAAAGACGAGATTGGATTCGGATTACTTAAATTATACGTGCCCATTAATGTACACTAGTAATTTTCTACAAACATTCCCCAAACATTAAAAATATAAGACTGTATTTTTAATCTAAATTCGCTCTGGGTACTCAAATTACTCAAATTAGCATACTTACAAATGTATCACTAACGGCACTTTTAAAATATTGAGTCTTCTAAAATTGTATTTAATTGAGCTTCGTTATATTTAAAATTACTCTTCGTCGCAAAGTATAAGTACGTGCTCAAATGTCACGAGCTGAATTATCTTTCTGTGATACCAGTTGAATCTTATTTTTTAAAATTTCCAACTCATCTGTTCTACTAATGTTGTTGTTTTCGATTTTCGGGCAATGCGAACAAATCTGTTAACAAGTCTCCCCTTCGGATTAGTGGTTTTGCCTCTCGAAATATAATATATATCCAGGTTTTCCCAAGGAAAAATGCTTATTATATCTTCTGCCAGCTTCAACATTCTATTCGGATCCGGCATGTTATATTTTTTTAAATTCGGGTCAAAAAAATATTCAACCACACAAGAAATAATCTCTTCACGTTTTTTTGTTTCATCAAGCATGTTATGGTGATCATAATGGTTTAAGACATTACAACCTATTGGAGAATTTCTCGAACATACTGCTGAAGCATGAAAGTTCACTTTAATTTCATTCAAAATATTGAAATATTGAGACTGTACTTACTATTATAGAAGAAGTGAAACGGTGTAGGCTTGATGAATTCGTTTGGAAATCAACAATTTTAAAAAATTTTCGAGATTTCTCAAGCCTGGTTAGTTCAACAACCATACCGCAGTTCCTAACTAAGCACGCAGAGGCCTCACTCACGGTGGTTTTGCCGACTAGATCCCAGAGTATTGGGTCGTGGGGAAGTCGAGGCTTGCGTGTTTCTGGTCTACACCGTGTAACAACAGAGTTAATAACGGCAAATTAATAATTGAAGTTATAATAAACACCACAGAATTCTTCGACCGAAACTTTGATCGACCGGATCTCCCTGAATGACAAGTAAAATGTCTGCTGGAGAAACTCCCGAATGACCCATCGACCCCTAGAGGCCGATGCCCAGCCGCAACGAAGCAGCATAACAGGGTAGGAGATTAAGGACGCTTTTCCAACAAACAAAGCCTCACTTCACCCGAAGAGGCCTCCAATGACTCTCTCACATTACAGACTCTTTCAGCTTGAAGCTACCGGAGTGTCACGTGAGACCTAATGGATTTTACGCTCCCCTCCGGATGAACTACACATATGCTGAACTCGTCATTCCGACCCTGTGGATGTCCTGAGAAGGGGATAACGGGGAGTAGCAAGCCCAGCCTGCAAATATGGAACCGACACGAAATAAAATATCCGCTCCCATCATACCGAGCCGAAAGATTTTAATAGTTGCATAAAAAACCTATGAAAGAATAATTAGAAAAAATTAATCAGGGTATTAATAGAACAAAACAAAGTGAGGCTCATAAGAAAGAAAATATATGAGGCCAGATGCCCGGTATTACATGCCGTGAAGGTTTTATTAAAAAATAAATAAAAAACAAATCTTTATCAAAAAGAGAAAAAAAATGTACACCGAACACGCGACAAACAATTGCTATTCGGCACTCGATTACAATCGTGTATAAATTAGAGTATGTGAAATGATTGAAAATAAAAATGAAAAAAATTTAAACTGAATTAAAAAAAAATTAAAATTGAAATAGAAAAAAAAATTTTATTCAAAAATTAAAAAAATAAAATGGTACCTTTGGCCCCTCGGTTGGGCCCGCTCCCTCTCGTGTACCATTGGTTAAGACGTCCTTGCCCGCCGGTATATTTCAAATAGGTCGTGGTAGACCACCCGTAAACCGCACCCATGTGGCGGCCCGTCCGCCGGTATATTAATGCGTCGATGGGCCACCCGCCTTGTTGGGCAACTGTTGCAGAAAAAACTGCGGTGTCAGGCACTCGTTATAATTCGCGCCGCCTCGGAAATTTTCGTACCGTGGAAGTTGGTGGCACACGCTGTTATTAAATGTAGTAACCTCGATATAAGTTGGTACCCCGACGAATGCACAGTGGTGACCCGCCCTGTATTGATGTCCAATGATCTCGATTTGGCTTTATTAGTACACCACAGCGACAACCAAATTAGAAGGTTGTTTAGTTATAATTTTTCTTCTCTGTCGGGAATTCACTTTTCCCGATTCCTCTATATGCAAATTTAGACCGGTATGACACCAGGCACAATATTGTTTATTTTTTTCATAAAATTATTGTACTAGTACTCACAAAAATATGACTTATATTATTTTAGAAATCGCTTTATTAACAAATCATAGATAATTTTTAATTTTTTTTTATTTTTACTAAAACAAAAATGGTTGAAAACCAACTCTAGTTTTTTTTTCTTATTTTTACAAATTCGTATTAAATTCCAAAGTAGACCAAAAAATAAATTTTTGCACCGAAAAAGCCAGTAGAATACATAGTTTTGTTCGTTAATGCCTTTTTTGTTTTGCTTTTCACGCGCGTCACTTGCACCCTCTTTCGTATCACGCATCAATTTCTTGTAACAAAGCAAGAAAACACAAAAATACGCCTCTACACCTTAGCCGTTTGCACACACCCACAAGATGCACAATGGTCTCGCTCTCAAAATTACTCGACGTTTATACCGGGTGAGTTTTTTAAGCTGAAACGTTCAAATATCTCGGAAAATAAGCCCTCTACGATAAAAATGACTATTATCAAAATTAAATCATTCTGGAGGGGAAATACATTAGTGCTAAAATTAGGACCCCCGCCCCTGTTCGTAAGGGGGTGGGGAGCAACTTACAAACTAAGATAGGAACCCCTATTTTTTTATTCCAGATTCGGATTCCATGGCTAAAAGTACGTATTTCGTACGTGATTTCAACGGTCGCTAGATTGGTAGAGCTGGTCCGGTAAATTGGCCTGCCAGATCACCAGATCTTACTTCGTCAGATTTCTTTTTGTGGGGCTATCTCATAGACAAAATATACCAACAAGTACCAACAACACGTGAGAATATGATTGAGCGAATAAGAAATGCTTGTGCCGAAATTCCAGCATACACGCTTCTAAGTTGTGTACATTCATTTGAAATGCGGATTAATAAGTGCATTGAAGTCGAAGGCCATCATTTTGAGCACCTAATTTAATTAAAAGATGAAGTCCACGTCGTTGTTCCTGGGTTACGCTAAAAGTAGTTTTTTTTTTTTTTAATTTAAGAAATACAATTTGTTTAAAACTAATTTCAAGTATTTACATTGAAAACGTGTTAATTTTAATGCAAACATATTGCAGAATCGTATGCATAATGTTCTCAGTAGGAAAAATCGAAAAAAAATTAATATCACCTATTACAGCGCCATCTATCATGAATCGTAAAAAATTTTCAAGGAAATCCTTCGTACTTTTAGCCGTAGAATCCGAATCTGCAATAAAAAATAGGGGTTCCTATCTTAGTTTCCAAGTTGCTCCACCCCCCTTACAAACAGGGGCGGGGGTCCTAATTTTAGCACTAATGTATTTCCCCTTCAGCATGATTTAATTTTGATAATAGTCATTTTTATCGTAGAGGGCTTATTTTCCGAGAAATTTGAAAGTTTCAGCTTAAAAAACTCACCCGGTATAATACAATAGAGTGGGTAAACAAAACAGAACAGAAATTAAGGCCCATGGATATGTGGCTTCACAGAAACTTTAAGGTTAATGTCATAGACAGATGGCTATGCCATCAATAAAATGCGTTAATCAAACGACTATAAAGAAATTAAAAATTCAATAAAAAATAACACAAATGAAACAATGTTATGACCCCTCAAGGTAACACACTTTTACTGCATCTTCACGTTCATTTACGAAAAATAAGATCCAATGATGCCATACCAGTCCCCGATACACAACAAACAGTAACTTCTTGTTGATCAATTGATTGTTCATGAATAATATGAAGATTTTCAGTCCCCCAAATGCGACAGCTTTGTTTATTAGTGTATCCGTTGAGGTGAAAATGAGCTTCATCTGAAAATATGATATTTTAATGAAAAACGCTCTTTTAGAAACCGCTGTTGTAGAACAATTAGAAGTTACTCACCAAGAAATATCACTTCAAATGCATGGGAAAATGGGTTCCTCATAAACTGACCGAAGAAAGCAAAAACCGATGAATTGAAATCTGCAATAAATTGCTTTCTCGGCACAAAAGAAAGAATTGTTTGCACAAAATCAATGCGGGTGATGAAAAGTGGATTTTGTACAATAATCCTAAACGCAGAAAACCATGGGCTGATTCAGGCCAGCGAACAACATCAGTTGCAAAAATGAATGTTCATTCCAAGAAACTGTTATTGTGTGTCTGCTTGGGATTGGAAAGGAGTTATTTACTACGAGCTTCTGGAACTTATTCATACATAGTAATGGCGAATATTTCGATAATTAATCTTATCGTAAAATTAAATTTTCAATGAAGTTGAATTTGACCCAAAAAACCAGAGTTCTACTTGCATACCTAATATATTAAAGGGTGTGTAACGAAATCCCGGTTTTCGAAACCCCGGTTTTGTATAAAAAAAAAAATCCCAGTTTAAATTTTTAAAATTTGGCATGGGGGAAAATGGGACTCTTAAATGATTTTTTGACAAAATGCAAAAATGAGTTTGCGATAATGTTCTAGAAAATGGATAATGGAATGGAATTTCTTAACAGGTTTTGTTGAAATTCGATACGTACGATGGCAATGGGATTAAAATGTTTTTTCGATAAAGCGGTCAATAGAGATGGAACTAGGCCATTTCTAAACCGATTTTGTTGAAAATCTACACGAGCGATGAAAATGGATTTTTAAACTGATTTTTTGATAAAGTTCTAAAATATTGGCATCGTTATGGAACTAGGCCATATTTTACCCGATTTAGTTGAAATTCGACATCGGGTGGGTCGACATCGGGTCCAAAGATTCAAGAAATACATTTTTGATAAAGTTCTGGTATAAGGTGGATAGGGATAAAACAAACAGGCCATTTCTTAACCGTTTATGTCGAAAATCGGCATATGGGATCTAAATGGGGTTTTTATATGACCTTTGATAAAGTTCTGGAATATTGTCATTAGGGGTGGCACTAGGCCATTTCTTAATCGATTAATAGCCGCTAAATTATTGCATTTCAAAATGTTGCTTTGAATATAATATTATATAATTTAATATAATATTTTAAAATATTAAATTCGAAATTCGACCATAAATTCGATTAAAAGAAAGTCGATCAATAGTTTTTTTAGATCAATAATTTTTCAATTTTCGAAAACCGGCAAAAACTAGGAATTCGACTAATTGTTGCTGTAATTTGACAAAAAAAAATGGAATTTCCACGAAACCGACTCCCGCCTCTGACTTTGCAGCCTTGGTTTTTTCTAGTAAATTTTTGGGCAAGGTATCTTATTTTTATGTTAAAATATTATTGTTCCGGCCGGCCCGAATTAATAAAACATATTTTTTTTTTCAAAATCAAGACTTTAGAACTAGAAGAAAAGAATACTGGGATTTTTTTGCCAACCCCGCATGACTATAGTCTATAATTTGCTTTCATGACATTTCCTTCTGACTTTGAAAATAGAAAAAATTTGCTGAACTGCATTACAATAGAACATTTTAATTCTCATTTCTTCGTATCAAATTCAAAACGCTTCTTGCCTGGTTCCTCGACCGATAGAGCAGCCAAACGGAATGACAATCTATCAGGAGCTTTAGGAACATGATTATGGTGAACCGCTAGACTTTCGAACCAATTAAAACTTAAATGGTGGAAACAAGGCTTACTAATTGGTAAACAAAGTTTTTTTGAATTCTGTCAAATCTGGTTTAAAATTTCTGTTACTTAATAATTACTTAAGACATAATTAGTATTAACTGGTATTCTGATTTTCATTTATTTTTCCATTTTTCTCTTTGTAGGTGGTTTTAGTACAAGGTCATTATCTATCCTTTTTACCATTATGTAGTCGAAACGAGCCAGTATTTTTAGCAACGTGTACACCAATTGCAATGCCCGAGACCCGGGAATGTGTTGTGCAGGGAGCCACAAATGTTTTCACAACGGTGCATTCAATGGATATGAAAATAATACATATTGACAAGAAGTAAGTAAGAAACCGATTTGTAATACATATAATTAATTCAAATATAGATTAGATATAATTATTTTACATATAAAATTGTTGCTCCAATTTACATAAACATATACTACATAATATATAATTTGATGATGATGAGTAACAAAAACATAAAAAATTATTTAGTTCATTTGCATATCAAATTTATATATCTCGGTATTTTAATTTGTTGTTAGAGAAAAAACTAAAAATCAAAACAAACCGAATTTCCGATCGTAAAGAGACCTCACCACCGCACATTTAGAATCGATTTATCCGGTAATAAATTAATTTAAATTTTAGTGTATAGTTTCTCGATAAACGATGGCATATATACAAAACAAACAAAACATAAACTATTTCGAAATAGTCTCAAGAATTATTAATGCTGTATGCTTTATGGATATGAGTCATCGCGTGTTACCGATTTGGTAATTTTTATGACCGCAGTTTCTGCATATGGCATAAAGGTACGAGTGTTATTACCTTAACGCTATTATTTGTTACATTACTATGTATCGAAACGGAATCGATTACAGCTTATCCAATATCTACCTAAAGGTACGTCAAACTGGCTAGTCTATGGGAGAAGAGGGGTCCCCTCGATTTATAGTTTGGGTCGAACAGAAAATTGGAAAAATTTACAGTTTTATCATTTTTTCGGATAAAACTCCAAATTTTCTAAATAAATTTCAATTTGTCGGAATGCGGAAAATTTTGTACAATTCTGGAAAGTATATTTTAACATAATTGCGGCCTTACTTTGAGAAATATTTATAGACAATACAAAAACTGGTATAACTGGGGTTTGAGTACGTTTAAAATGAAAATGTCAAAGTGTGCCTAAGTTAAACGAATCCAAGAAATTAAAAATCCGCGTGTTACGTGTGCAACGCCTACAACTCTCTTTCAAAACCAATGTGTGTGGCGGTAAACCGCTAACACTCAAAGAGCCGAGTAATTGCTTGTTTCCGAATATCTTCATCTCCTGGTATACGATTCATAATTTCGGAATTTATAAAATTGCAAATCGACATGTTTTGGGGCCAATATAACAGTATTCAAAATATCCGCAGATAGATTTTTTTTCTGAAATATTGCCAAACATATTATCTTGTATGATATTTGCAGGATCAGACAGCAGATGCGTTAGAATTTCAATGACATCTTGCCCTTACTGAGGGAAAGTTTGCATATCACCGTTACCAATAGATTTAAGGAATTGAACAAACCCAATTTCATGACGGAGAGTTCTCATATTTTGTGTTAAAATAACACGATGAATAGTTGAAAATTCAGACCAAGATATAACACAATTCTCAATTCGGGTGACACGTGATCAATGAGGTATTATTGGCAAAATTTGCCGAAAGTCACCACACAACCGAATTGTCTTATACCACGCACAAATAAATCCAAATATCTGTCATGCATTATCATTGGACGCAATACCTCGCGCTTGACATGCTTCGATATAAATGTATGATACTGAATATCTAAATCCGTTTGCAAATCTCAAAATAATTTTGGGTCCCGAACAATTCAATATCTTTGTGAGATATACAATCGAGATATCACTTTTACACTTCCATGTTCCGTCTTAGTTTAATTTTTCTCGCTATCATTCCAAACATAATTCAAGGGGATTTCACTATACAAAAATCCATTAGCTGAAGGGTCGTTATTATTGAAGTGAAAAAATGCTACTAATTTTGTCGTTGTAGCGTCAATAGCTTCATTCTCATTCAGTGACAATCAAAGCGAATAATCATATGCCATTAAAAGTGCTTAGGTTACCCTCCTAGGTCGATCAATAAGTACCCAGGAATGAAGATGCAAGTTTTTTATGTTTTCGTTTTGGTCGATACACTTTTTCCAACGTTTCTGCCATTTCTTTAACCCCTTCAAAATATACGATTACTCAAACTCTTCAAAATACGCTTCTGTCTCGGCGATAACCTCCTCGTTTAAGCTGATTTTTTTCCTCCAAGCCTTGTTTTCATGTTGGGGAACAAAAAGAAATCGCAGGGGAGCCAGCTCTGGCATTCATGCAATTTGGCCGCCAAAATCCCGGATCGCAATTTCGGCCTCTGCTACTTCGCGCAGTTTAGTTCGGCCATCAGCGAGAATCATGTCATGAATCTTTTCAATGATTTCCTCGGTAACAACGTCTACTGGGCGGCCTGGCCGCTCATCATCAAAAACAGATGTACGACCACGTTTAAATTCGTTGATCCAATATATCACGGTTGTTTTATGAACCGTCCCATGTTTCCCCATCCAAAAATAAAAAGCGAATCCCTGATCGATATTTCTCTTTTGCCTTTTTATAGAGCAACACGAGTGATACAATTGACTGCCAAATAAAAACTAACCTATATGAACTAGATTGAAATTTAGTATGGTGTCGTTTGACAGATGACAGCACACGATGGTAATGTCAACCTTCACTTGTTTTCAAATAAGGGTTCTTATTGTTCGCCCTCGTGTATGCCATAAAGCCTCAGTATGGAATCAACATACCGCCCATTTAAGAAATTTTGTATCTCATCAACCTAAATTTTGTCATTTAAATCACCATTCAATTCTAACATCACACAATCATATCCTTCATACACGTACTTGTAAATGTATTTCACACTTTTAACGGTCGCACACACTTCTACATTTAAATGACAATTGCATTTGGCTGAAACGTCATCTATAAACAGGATATCCATTCACGCTGTCACGCATATAATCACAGTAATCTTTTGTTTTTCCTTCTCTCGTGAATAACGGGGTTTTCAGATTTACCACGTATGGTAAACCACGTTTTTGAAATTTAATAGTACAGTTTGGGCCATCTATTGGTTTGTTTTTAAATCATAGGCTATGGCAACACTTTTTTGAATGATTTGCTTGAAATTTTGACAACTCGTCAGTCTGATTATCCGCGTCACGAAATAATCACGTTTTCGCTTGAGGAGCGTATCGAATCGAAACATTGAAAACTTATTTTCAAAGCCAGTGTTGTGTAGCCGAAACCGTGCTAGTTTTGAAAAGAAATATGGGTCGTGAAAGAGCGGCGAGAGTCAAGCGGAACCGCTGTAGTAAAATTGGTGAAGAAAGCACCTAAGAAAGGCTTGATATTGGATGACAGAAGTGGTCCCCGACGCCGATTGCAGCAAATGGCCATTAGTCGCACCAGCCTGAGAAGAATGCTTCACAAAGACAGCGGATTATTCGCCAACAAGGTCCAGATTACTCAGCAGTTGAAAGCAAATGACCATCCGCTACAATATCAGTTCAGAAAAAGAACTGTTCGGAAAAGCCCCACGTAATCGGAGAAAGAAGCCAACGCATTTCTATTGCTATTTATATCGAATAAAAAAACAATGAAAAATACAAATGGTGTTGTTCTTGTTGCAATTGAATTTTTTTAATTCTTTTTAACTCAGCCATCTGATACCCGATTTTCTCAGAATGGAAATCGATTGTGTACACCTACCAAAGAATTCCTTATCAATATCGATGGTAGATATCGATGCCAGGCAGCTTAAAAATCTCTAGTTTATAATTCGAACTAGCATGACGTTCGGTACCAGAAAGTAAATTCTAAATTGTGTGATAGTCGAAATTGCTTCCACGTCTTCGATTGTCGTTTGTTCATCTGTTTGTGCCGCTCCAATATCAGTCGTATGGAAGTCCTCACCTTCGACGAAATATCTAAAGAGTTTTACAGGTAGATAATTCGCAAGTAATTCCCTCTCGATTGTGGAATATTTTTGCACAAAGCTCCGATTGTGGTATTCGATGCGTTGGTTGTGATGCTGAACGTAGCGGCACTCTGCGAATGTACCAATACAGCGCTTGTACTCAATTCCGGTTTAAATTTTAAAAATGCGTGTCGGGCCAAGAGACGTTTCTGGGCGTCTTGTGCGTCTTTAGCAGAGCGGCCAAGTGCTGTGGATTGGAGCGAGCGTTTCAGTTAATTTGCTTGAATTCTTAATATTTGCGCCAAACGACGTTGTCTCGAACGACTTCCCTAATAAAAAGTTGGAATGTTCGCGCGGCATTTATAAGACCAAATGGTAGCCATGTAAAATCTAAGAGGCCAAATTGGATCGTGATTGTCATTTTTTCTACATCCTCCGGAGCGACCAGAATTAAATGATGGGCCCTGATCGATATTAGAGAAGCGTGACCATCCATGCAAATGCATGGAAAAAAAATTTTAATGTGGGGGTATTGGGTAATAATCCGAGACCGAATTAAGTCGCAATAGTCTCCACCTGGTCTCCAATCGTTATCTATCTTTCTTTCCACACGTAAAGGGCAAACGACGTAGATGCCGATGCGCGGCAAATCCCTAACTTTTCCATATCTAGACATTCAGTGTATGCGGCGTTAAATGACCTCTCGATACGACATGATGAACCACTGTATGTTTGACGGATAAATTATAATTTGGTTCGGCTGTTAGGGGATGCTAGGGAATGAAACTTCTTTAGCAGCCGACCGAAATCGTTATCGATAGTATAATGTATTGGAGTAAAAAATTTCGGCGATAATTCAAAAACCAATTATTGGATGGTTCATTTCAGCAAAATCGAAAGCTTGAGTCAATTCTCCGTAATTGACTCAAGCTATTGATTTTCATAGATTGTTAGATTTAAAGTTCAAAATTGTTGACGTGTTGAAACGTTTGACGGTCACGATCAGTGTTCTCGATCCCGTAGTATTGAGATTATCACGCTACTATTAAAAATCTTAGGCATGCTGACTTTTCTTATACGACAATATACATAAACAATCTGAATTTTCTAATCGACGCGAGAGCAGACCTTTCGATGCTGCCCGTCAGACGTTTCAACAAGTCAACATTTTTGAACTTAAAATCTAACAATCTACAGGCGCGAAAATCAAAATCTACAATATTTTGAAAATCTCGAATTTTCTAATATAATATGTCACGTTACACCCCGCCCCTATTCCCTTCAGACTTGGCCTAAATTCCGCCTGTAAGATCTATGCAAAAATGGGTAACTCAAAAGAATCAAAACATTTTATTAATTTAGACCCGATAATTTCTAAATCTTAATTTATTGATGTTACAAATAATTTTTGAGGAAACATGCCCCTCATATGCTGATAAAAACATGTGAGAACTAGTTCCTCCGTTTTAAAAGTGGTGATTTTGATACCAGTGACAAAAAACTCGAAGGGAGGCCACTAAAGTTTGAAAACGCTGAGTTAGAGGCGTTATTGGATCACGTTTTATGCAAAACTTAAGAGCAGCTCGCCGAAACTTTGGGAGTGACTCAATAAGCGATTCAAAACCGTCTCAAGACCGTTATAGTATGGTGCAAAAATAAGGAAATTGGGTTCCGTATGAACTCAAGCCAAGAGACGGAGAACGACGTTTTTCCACGTGCGAACAACTACTCCAAATACAAAATGGGAAGGTTTTTTTTGCATCAAATCGTGACGAGGGATGAAAAAAAAATCCATTGCGACAACCCAAAGCGCAGAAAATCGTGGACTAAGCCCGAGCATGCATTAACAGAAAAAAAACTTCAACCTTCAAACCGCCATGAATAACAAGATGCTAATGCTGTGCATCTGGTGAGATGAGGTGAGATGTGTTCGAACTGGTCTTTTATGATCTACTTCAGCATAACAAAACCATCCCTAGAGAATGTTTTCAACAACAATTGATGCAGTTATTGCACATGTTGCAAGAGTCGTCAAGAAAACTTTTGAGGCGCTTCGATAGGATAACCAAATTCAACCCACCGTATTCACCAAACATTACTTCTTTCGTCTACCACTTGGTTCGGTCGATGACTCATGGCCCTGTCGAGCAGCACTTCACTGCTTATGAAAAAGCCATAAATTGGGTCGATTGCTGCATCGCGAGAGATGGGAAAAACTCTTAGCTAACGATGGACAAACTTTTGAATGAAATACATTGAACTCATTTCTCTGAATAAAGCTTCGAAGTTATAAAAAAACTCAAAACTTATTTGTACCACCAATACATGTCATTTGATTTGGACCAATCTGATAAAATTATAAAGCTCCTGGCAGATTTTTTCTGTGGTCTAATTATTTCGTCGAACTAGGTATATCGAGTAATATATCTTTCGGCTATAAAATATTTTTTTTAGGCTGGAATAGCAAAGACACTATCTGCATTACCATTTCTCGGCTAACTTTAATAGGGTTTAAAATATTCAGTTTGTGTACAAAGTTTCATTATATTTTAGATCGGAACATGTGACAGTGGCAGACTGCATCGAGAATACAGCATGGGGTGTTTTCCAAACACCAATTTATTACAGACTTATTGACTTATTTGATGCCATCTTGAATTAGTCGGTCAAGTCATTCCAATTCATTGTACCGACTTATTTGTAACGTAATAACAAAAACAAAACGCAATTTCTATTATATGGAAGAAGAACAATTTCTTGGCATGTTGGTCGATGTCTCTAGATTTGAAAATAAAAACTGCATATATTACATTTAGTCAAGACACAATTTTGGGCTAATTTCTGTGTAGACGTACTTATGCTAATAAGTAAACAGCCATAGAAAATGAAAATTATAAATTAATCAAAATAAAGTCTGTAATCACAGCGTTTGTATACGTTGTTAAAGTTAGCCGAAAATTGTCAGCCAAAAGTGAAAAAATCGGTAATACAGATAGTGTGTTGACCAGTTCACCCGAAAGTTAAACAAATTATATATTAAACTGAAGTATCCCAGCCGAAAGTGACTAACCTAAAAAATCAGCCGAAAACATATATTATAACAAACAACAATTAAAATCTTCAATTTAACCGAGGTTAATTTATTATTTCATATCAATTGTGAAATTTTGATTTTCCCCATCTCCTGGTAATAAAGTCGTTTATTATTTGGAGATTTTGATACATGGACGACACCAATCTGATTACGCCGATTCAATAGCCCATAACCATAGGTAGATTCGGAGTGTAGGGTTGGGGTGACTCTGATGGGGTTATAGGGGTAAAATTTTGATTTTCCTCATTTTTCAAAGATAAAATCGTTCGTTATTCGAGACCAATCTGACTATGTCTGTTCGATAGTCCACGACCGTAGGTAGATTCTGAGTATGGGGTGGGCCTGATGGGGTTATAGGGGTGAAATTTTGGTTTTCACCATTTTTTAACTTTAAAATCGTTCGTCATTCGAGATTTTGGCATATATGACGAACGATTTGATCGTTGAAAAATGGGGAAATCAAAATTTCACCCCTAAAACCCCATCAGATCCATCCCTAACCTATACTCAGAATCTCTCTATGGTCATGGGCTATCGAAACCGCATAGTCAGAGTGGTCTATATGCCAAAATCTCAAATTACGAACGATTCCTGATGATGCTTGATAATTGTCCATCTTCTTTATGGATTACTTTCAGCTGTATGAGGCAGATATTCCGTTTCATCCCTATAACTAAATCAGACCCACCCCTAACCAATACTCAGAATCTACCTATGGTCATGGTGTTCATAAACTTGACTGCCTCTCATGGCTATTTTATAGATGCCTGTTATTGACATTTTCTTTTAGAAAATTGATGATTCATTTGTAGCACTTAAATCTGTATTGCTGGCATTTTTCGGTTTGAATATTGAAATTAATCTTCTTTATCGATTCAATCTACATTATCGTCATTTTAAAATATTATCGGGCGGCATAACAAAATTAATATCTGCATTTCCATCTTTCGGCTGAGATATAAAAGACAATATCTGCATTATCCGGCATTATTATTTCCGGCTAACTTTATTAGTATATTTTTCGGTTTGATTAACGAAGTTAATCTTATTTATCGATAGAATCTGCATTATCGACATTTTTAAAATATTTTCGGCGATAACAAAATTAATATCTGCATCACCGCCTTTCGGCTGGGACAGCAAAGCCACTATCTGCATTACCATCTTTCGGCTAGAAAGTGTCGGCTACCTTTAACAGTATCGTTTGTATTATAATTAAACCCTAGTAGGAAGTGCGCTGTCAAAAAATGTTGTTTTATTCAACCTGGATAGCTTAACTCTAGATACTGAGTTTTTTTTTCCTGAACTGTGCTTGCGAAATGTGTAAACCAATCGTCAAATCCTTTTAAATATCTGTGAACAAAGAATGTGCAGAGTAAAAAACAATTTAATACTCTTGACTCTACTCAACCTTCACTCGGTGTACAATACGCGGAGTAATTCTGCCTGTTCGGGTTGAATTAAAAAATAAACCCCGAGCAGCATGTTCTAAAATATTACCTAACCTTAGTACAATCTGAGTATCGCCTACCGGGTCATGTCGTAAACTTCATCCTAGTGAATAACAGCTATTCATGTAGGTATAGCATAAACCAACACCACTTGTTTTAAAATCGACTCACTGGGTCAATTCAATCCGAGCGGGTAATGTGCCACTATATATTTTTTTGTTCAAACTAATTCTATTCTGGAGTTTTCTTTTTGTGGGTTGTGCTTACACGTACATCGGATTATTCGACACTGTAAGACCTTTGCCGGGTGTACTGTACTCGGACAACGGACGTATTTATAAAACACAATTCCACTCACCGACAACTTCAAATTTTGTGTATATTCCACCTAGTTAAGGAAAAATTCTAACTAAAGTTTCAAAAATATGTTTGAACTGTTTCCGCTACTTAGGTAATGCAATTAATTATAAAAGTTCGAGTCTAATGAAATGTACCGCCTTGGTGCAGGTACAATATATTTGCTTTAAATATTACTGCTAAAATGTCGGAATCGTTTTTTGTTTGCAAACAATCATAACAAAAATTCTAACGTTTTAATTGATCCAGTGTTAATTTTGCTAATGGACAATTTTTATTGTTCAATAAAATGAGGTCTCCGACTAAACGGTAAACTTTTTTTTTTTAATTGATGTATAATCCAATTGTTGGTTGGGTCAACCACCCGAATTTTAGAGTCTAGCACAATCACACAATTGTCCAACGTCATCGTAAGTTTTAATCTGCTGTGTAACATCATATCGTTACGTCTATAAAATTGTGCACACAGCATCGAAAAGTATCGCAATTTATATATTACATTTTTAATACTACGGGGTCATTGAATAGGTTAAACAGACCCCGTCATCTGCATAAAATTTTTAAATTTTCTTTTATAGATTTCTCTGTTTTCCCCTTGTTTCGTTTGTTTTGTTTTTCATTTAGCTGCATTACATTATCTTTATCCCGACTATAAGCGAAATTATATTCCGTCCGCAAACTACTTATGTACGAGAAGTACATTTAAGACGAAAAAAAAAATTTATAAAAACTATAAAATTTACATTTTTTGAAACAAAACTAAGAGAAAAATTCTTTTATAAAAATATTTTTGTGTTTGTATATTACATGAACGGAGAGAGCTGGGTACACAAGCATTCGTTGAATAAAGCCAGCAGCATTAAAAATACATTTTCCATGTAAATTTATGTTATTGCTAAACATTTTGAACCTATAAAACCCATACACGTACTTACATATACATAAATATGTTTAGAGGTAAAAAACGTAAATAAAAATAATAATAAGATGTATGTCTTATGATTTTATTCCCAAAGATTTGCTTACATTGCAATATAAATGACAATACCTATTTATAGTAATCGACTATTAATTTATATAACTGAGTTTTAATCTTGGAAATTATTCAGTTATTTCTCATATTGCCTTATTGACCTACATCGAATATATTCTGAAAATTGAATACGCCTTATCTAGAATAGTCGCTGTGGGAGGTATGACTTAAAAAAGCGCTTCGCAAGTAGAGTATCGTATTACCGCGTCCTAACGATTCCAATAATATATTGTCGCGATTTCGCGCATTTGGCGTAATTTAGCGTGGATAGGTCGGCTGAGCCTGGAGGCTGTTCGTAAACTCTACATTGTTACGATATTGTTAACAATGACAGTTCTAAATCGTTCTGGAACTATCATTGTAACAGCGAGCACATGCTTTTTGTAGTTCGTAAATTCGTTTTAACATTGTTACAAATGTCATTCTGAACCCTACTCGAGACTGCCTTTCCAGCTGTCAAAGTACTAATTATGCTACAATCAAGCGAAAATTAATAAATATTAAAAAATTATTGATATTGATGTGTATCAGAACAAAATAATTTTTTAATAAACTTTTATGTGGTCAATGTGTTTGATACAAGTACTATGCGTATAATTGAGTATTATTTAAAAATTATAATTTAAATACTCTCAGTTTACGGATATCTGGTTTAATATATATTTTCATATTGAGGAGAATAGAAATTGGTTTTGTGTTTTGCGTTTTAACTAATTTTTTTTTTGTCATCGTCAATCATCTGTAAAATCATTGACATTTGTAACAAAATCATTGTTAAGCACATACGTCATACTAACAATGACAGTTGTAACAATGTTCTCTTCAAACAAGGTGTAACATTTACGTATCATAAACGGAGGAATTTGTTCATATAATTCTTCGCAAACGTAACATTTTAGTGTTACAAAAATGGACCATTAATCTTGTTCTTGATCCATGATAATTAGACTTTTTTACGAAGAGTGGTGAATGTGTTAGTAGTTCGTAAGTTTTTCGTTTTAATGTTACATTTTCGTACCACTTTAAAGCAATATTTATGGAAAACACAAAATGTTTCGTCAACGCAACATATTTTAGGTGTAAATATGATCGAGAGTAAAACCATTAAATAAAAAAGCGAAATTAATATAGTTTAATAATTCATTACAAAAATAGAATTTTTTTATTTCATAAAACGCAGTCATATGATACGAGTATACGTAATACCGTAATAATAATAAAATGAAATAAAGAAAATTAGTTTTCAGAAATTCAAGTTTGATTATTCTTTGATGTTATTTTTTAATTTTGATTTTTTGGCCCTATCCTTAGCGTATTGGAACCACTTTTTAATTGTATAGATGACATCACCACTTTTATAAGTAGGAAATTATTTAAGAGCGCATTCTGAAACAAAACAACGGTACGTTATATTACGGTACGTTTTATTATTTAAATAATTTTACCTTTAAGGGTCTTTTCCAAACACCGACTTATTACAGACTTATTGACTTATTTGACGCCATTTTGAATTAGACGACCAAGTTGTTCCAATTGCTTTCACCGACTTATTTTGACAACTACAAAACAAAACTGTATTGTACATTGTAAAGACAATTTATTTGGTTTAATCGAAATAAATTAAATAAAATGGATAAAAAGAAACAATTTTTACTACTTAATTATTTAGATTATAAATAAATAATAAATAATTCGTGTATTTTAAATACTTAATTAACTCAAAATCAAATTATTAAAATGTACCGGCGAAACTACTTTGACAGAACTCAATTGACAATGTTTACATGACAAAATAAGTTTTTTGCTTGAAGAAAGAGATAGCAAATAAGTCACCTCGATAGCAGACTTATTTGAATAAGTCGGTATAAGCAAATAAGTCGGTGTTTGGAAAAGACCCTTAGTACCTCCATTATGAAATAGCCTTCAACAGGAATATTTTTATGGCGACCATACCATGAGAAGTTAGCCGCAGCGTCGTTGGTGATAATTGATTTCAGTCCGTTTCGAACAAATTTTTCCAAATTTTGATCTGGTGTATTATCAAACAGTTTTCTCTGAAAAAAATGGATTAATTAAGTGTACATAAACCTATTGTTTTTTGTAGCGGTAATGTTACCAAAGCTTCTTCTTTGACTGGATCCTCTTGGATGTCCGCTTCAAATTTCTGAAAATCTGCAGCTGACTGCAATGGAACCTCCAGTAGTCTGGGTTGTAACTTAGAGTCCGAACTAGTTTGGTTAATTTGGAATTGTTTCTGCTCTCGGCGTAGCAATTTTACTTCTCGTATTATAACCCGCATTATTTTGCCATTCTCTTGTAAAATTTGAACTACATTAATTGGGTTTGAGTCTGATTGTGTTTCGTTAACTGATGAGGCGTATTTAATCGGATTATTTGATATTATAGTTTTGGATGGTAATGTTGATAATGGTAAAGCTGCTGAAATGTTTTGGCGATTCGAAGGTAAATTCTCTTTATTAGGAGTTAATGGCTTAAAATGAAACTTTTTTTGGGTGCTGGTTGCAGGGCACATATGGTTTTGTCTATTGCCGTAAACTGAGCATAGTTAGCTTCTTCATCCGAGTCAAAAAATTCTGAATCGAACATAACTTGCTGGTCTTGCGACATGTCTGAAAAATATTAATATAAATGTTGGAATGAAACAAAAATAATATTTGAGCCGGATTCAATTTTGATAAGTTTTGTTTCAATATCTTGAATATCACAAATATATAGTTCTTGGTTATGTTCTTCAACATCAGTGCAATAAATTCCTAAGTTTGACGAATCAACTGGATAATAAAAATAATTTTTTAAATTTCTTAGAAATTTCCCTTTAACTGTTGAATTACTGATTTTCGTTATTTTCAATATTTCATTATTTATTAGACGGTAATTATTCGGAAAAGTAGGCGATAATTTGATTGTCATAAATAATAATTCTTCGGAGGTTGTTTGGTATTTGTCGATTTCTTTTAGTTTCCTCACAATCTGCTGCAATGGAAGTGTGCCTTTCTTTACCATTTCTTTAAGTTTTTGTAAATAATTTTCAAATTTGAAGGCGCTGAAGTTATCCAAATGTCCGTATAATTTGACATCATTTGGTAAATGAAGAAGACTATGTACGTTATACGACATATTCTCTGGGCCATATAATGAAGAAAATCCTGAAACAAATTCTTTCAATAAATCAGCGGCACAATCATTGTTATATGTACAATTTTCCTGATGACATAATAATCTAATTCCACATACTAAAAGAAGGAAATGTCGAAAAAAAAATTCCTCTAAAACTCCGTTTAGTGCCACTAGCCCCGTATACAACAGAAACGTTCTGTACTCCGTTGCTTTCCAATGTTCCATTTCATTTAAAGTTCTTTGTTTCCTAGCAAATTCAAATGGAATGGATTTTCGAATTTGTTTTAAATTAGCATTTATGGCATTCTGTTTTAGAGAAAACGGTTTCCGCTTAACCTTCGTTAGCAAATTTAAAATATGTCGTGTTACGCCGAGTAATGCACAATGCATATAATCAATAGAGAATTGCGATACGCATCCAATATTTAGAGATTCCAATTATAAATTCATTTTCTTGTGGTGTTCTTTCTGATTTCTTTCTCTAAAATCATTGTCTCAGTTCTCAGAACATTGTTAATTTCAGGAAAACACACTCGATGTTCGAGGTACATCCCTTTTATTTTACACTTTGTGCAAGAATAATATCCCGAGTGGCTTTTTACACCTGTAATACAGTAAAAATGACAGTTAGAAATAATGTTTTTAATATAATTTTATGTTAGCAAATTTTACCTAATATAAATAATCGGGCTGGAGCATCACATATAAATGATCTCAAATAAAACTTAATAGTTTTCTCTCCACATTTAACCCCACTTTCATAAAGTTGTTGGACTTCTCTAACAAAGAGTTCCAGGAAGCTATTATTGCACGACGGTTTGTTATATCCATGATATACACCAACCACAAAAACTGTTTTATAAGGTGGAATATTAGCCAGTATGGGCCACAACTGGCTATTTGAGCTCTTTGCTAACGGTACACCGTCTATTCCAACATCCATTTTGATTTCATTCTGAGTGTACGCATTTTCTTTTAGAAATTTTTCGATGTTATTTTTTAACCCAATATGTGTATAACTACTATTTTTTCCACTCTAATATTTCTGATGATTGGATTGAAACTGTTTTTAATGTACGAATATCTTTCGGTACTTTCAAATTGTAATTCCGTAAAATATTTAAAAGTGAATTTCCACACATCACTGTAATGTTATACTCAACACACCACTTAGCTAAATCTTTGCTTAAGTCTTTATTTTTATATTTGGATACGCTAATATCAATTTCATCGAATTCTGGATTCATAAGATCGAACTAATCCTCTGACTGAACGGTATCAAATCCGAGATTACTATTTATTTCCATCGGTATAGTTGGTAAATGAGTATCATTATCTAATTCCATCAATACCGGTACTTCACAACTATCGACATTTTCCCCTATATTTTTTTCCGCAGTTCCCGAACATAATTTTCTAATTTCCCTATTTATTTTATAGTAATCTTTTTTGTCCATTTTATTTAACTAAATGTAGATAATATAAAATTTTAGCAAAAATAATTTTTCGGCTTACTTTATTTGAAAATATGGCGTCGTTTCAAAAACACTTTTCGAGAAAATTTTAATTATATTTTTTACAAGCTTAACTAATTTTATATCAAAATTTATACTTTATATCAAAATGTTTTCAAAACTAAATATTACACAAATTTACACAAATATAAACACTATAATTTATGATTAAATTTAATAAATTATGTTAAACACTGTTCAACTTTCTCACTGTTCAACTTTCTCATTTAAAATGGTGTTCATCTTGTACTGTATTTATATACGAGTATGTATAATATAAATGTTGGTAAAGATGTGTAGGTGCCAAAAAAAGATGTCACGTTCAAACGAAGTTCGTTTTTTTTGTTTGAAGGGTTAACAATGTAAAGTTTATGAACAGCCTGTTGTTTAAGCGTAAAGTGGTTTAATAACATTTTTTATAAGATTAGTGTCATCTAGGTTTAAGTAGTAGCATTAAAAGTGATTTTTAGCAGTTTAGTGGTATTGCAGATTGTAGCAGATTGTTGCGATTGTCACGAACAATCTAAAAAGTGAGTAGCGGCTAAAAGTTAAATAGTTTAGGATTTAATTTAGTTGTGCTTGGCTCGGTTTGATACTCTATACGATAGTCGTACGCTACTCGCCACAAGTGGCAGTACTATCATAAAAGAGAATTTTTTATTATATAATTACCAGCGGGAATTTTTTATTCTTTTCTTATCACTTTTTTCACTAAATAAAACACCCTAGCGGGTTAAAATATTAAACATGATCCTTAAAATGACAAATTGAATGATCTCCGAAGTAAAGGAACTCGTTATATAGAATCTTGAAATTTAACAAGTTTCCGACTTTGCGCTATTTCTTAACGAATTACGATGAAATTTGGATAGTAGTATTGATCAGGGAATTTAAAGTGAGTTTTGGACAAAATTCTAGAATCTGTTCATGCTGGACTTGACTTGGCCATTTCATAACGAATTCTTATGAAAATTGGTTTCTAGATTGATTTTTCATTGAAATATAAATTTTAGATGAAAAAAAATCTTATGCCGTGTAAATTGCAATAAGTTCCGATATTTTCGAAACCAAATTAGTTCGAGTAACTCACTTGCCCTCGATGTTACATGACTATCAGATAAGTTATAATCGTAGGAAAACCTAGACGGAAGTTGAGGCAAGTCAGAAGGAGATAGAGAGAGGGTGTAATGTGGCGTAATACACCAGAAAATCAGAAATTTTTGAAATTAAAGTAATAAAATATTCTTCAACTTTTGAGTTACCCACTTGCCAGCACACCGGTTATAAAACCATCTTTATTGCCACTACTCAACCTCAGATGTCAACACTTTCACAAAAAAATGTTAGTAATGTTCTAAACATTAAGGCTAGGTCGTACTATTACCTCCCACCTAAGCCTGTTCCAATTCAAATTGTTCCAGCCGATTGTCACTTCCGATAATCATTGCTTCCCTTCTTGTGGACCATCTGTAATTCTCGCCCGACTTGGCCGGTATGTCTTTCGGACACGTTTCAGTGTTCTATCTAAAAGTAGCTGCCACAATTGCTCTTCGGCATCATCCGAGAGCATCGCCACACCTAAAATGACTTTTTCACTTTCATGTAAGTTATAGTTACCGACTTCATCCTTACGTTGCAATCCGTGCTTAATGTTCGCGTTAACCTAAACACTTCCAGCATCAGTCTCATCACCTTCATCAAGTTTACCATGGTTCTCTGTTGTATAAGCAATCTTTGCACTGAAATCGTCGAAATCAGCCCCACCAGGCAACCCGCCGTCATTCTAACTCATTATGACCACCTCCTCTTCCGACTCTCGCTGGCCAACAAAAGGCTCACTACGGGGCGTCGATTTTGCACCCGGTTGATTTTGTTGTGGCTTAGGAACTCTAATGTTTCCTTTATTATCTATTCGAACTCATAATTTAACTCCACGGATTTAACCTTTCTTGCTTCTCCAGAGCCTCAACATAGTCGCAACATTAATCCATTATTATAACCACCCATCGGTAAATAAGCTGGAATTTTAATTCGGTAACCGTTCAATCCTTAACATCCATCTTCTAGTATTCACAATCCTTGACAATCATTGATCTGTCAAAATCGATTCGAATCATTCGATTGTGAATATCATTATAGAATTTGACGGTTATAACACCACTTCACGTAATTCACACACTTCCAGAACATTCGAGAAAATACTGAAAATAATCTCTGAATAATTTCCAAATATTTACTAGACAATTACGCCACTAATGGAATATTCCCGAAATATTCCTACAATAGTTTTCCCCACATACTACATATTTAAAACTGACGGAACTAAATTATGGAAACCTAAAATATTAAAAATAATTAATAAATATGTACAACAATGTTTTGAGCATCCATTTCAAGTATATAAACCCAACAAAATAATACCCAAACAAAACGTTTCTTTTTTGACGTTTATTATTTTGATCAAGTTGTAAAACTTTATTGCAGGTAAAACCATTTAAAATAAAATTCCCTTGTAGCAAGGACACACACCAAACAATTACGTACGATTGTATTCAGAAATACCAATTTTAATTCGTATCATATATGAACGTTCGTATCGTGACACGATATGATCGTATTCAGAAATAGGGGACCTGTACTTGTGCTTTCGACACCGAGGTATAGAAATCGCTATCATTGGAGTGCATGTTGTATATTCGTTTGTGCAAATAGCAGTGCATAAGCATCTAAATCCAGATTGCATAGCAATGAGAAGGAACTAAGCAGCAACTCCAGCAGGTCAAACGCGAAGTGTATGTGCCTGTTTAGGCTTCCACTATAAAATCGGACTGATAATGTTTCGATGTTTATGATCATTCGAAAATAATTGGCATCTCAATGATGCGTATACACAAAATCTAACCGATGAACGGAACTAACTATAGTGAAGTTTTCGACAAACTATGTAAAAATGACAAAAAACTTTACAACAGCTGAAAAAGTGTAAATCTACACTTTGAAAAAAAAATTGTTTTGCAAAACGAAATAAACTGTTAAAAAAATCAGTTCACAATGGCAAGCTAATTTAGCCATAATTATGAGCCATAATCTTTCAATATGTTTTCTAGAAGCCAACATATTTATGCGGTCGGGTAGTCATAGATTTAGTGGTGGATCGATGGTCAATGACAATTTTTAATGTGTTTTCTAATTTCTTAAAAATTATGCCTTGTGTGGCGCAGCTGATTAAAAACGGTTCAAAAATGGAACAATCCACTATTACAAATGGCGGATCCTGGGTATAATATTGCAGCCCCAATAGATTTACCCTGGGAACAGATTATTGTGCGGATATCATATATTAACGCAAGGCAATAAACAACCAATTGCCCAGCGATTCAGGCTAAGTTTGATAATGTTAGGAAAAACAACAGAAAGCTGTGTGTTAAATAAAGCCACAGTAAAATCAACTGCAATTACTACTCAGGAAAACTCTCTATGTGAAATCGAGAAAACTCTCAAAAGGTTTTGGGAGATGGAAGATTAATATCCCCCACGGAAACAAATTTTCGAAGAAGAGGAGGAGTTCAACAGGACTTCAAAAGTATTTATAAGCGATCCGTGTCAGATGGCAGGTATATTGTAAAAATATCGATCAACAGTACTACTGTCACACAGGGGGATACGCGAAGAATGGCAGTAGCAAGATTTATGCAACTAGAGAAGCAGCTCATTAGAAACAATGAGGCTGGAACCCAATACAAGGAATTCATGAAAAATTATGAACATTCATCAACAACTGTTCTTACACCAGATATAGAAAAAATGTTTCGACAACTATTTATTTATTTATTTATTTTATTTAATATAAATGTTTGAAGTTCTTATGAACTTATTACATTAGTGGCAACTACTTATTTTAATTTATTTCTAGTTTATTAATTGAATTAACCTATAGGTGTGCAGCAACATTTTAGCGATTCATCAACTTGAAATTGGCAAAAAATAGAATTTTGATATTATTAAGGTGAAGAAAAGTATTTTTTCCGAAACACGGCAGGGGATTTAGATTTTTTAACGTTATTACTTAACGAATTCCACATGCTAACTCCCCTCACAAAAAATGATGAATTCATCAGATTACTTTTGTTAATAGCCGAAGTCAAAAGATGAATGCGACGATTGGAAGACGAAACCAATTTCCCTACAATATAGGTGGGTTGTTTATACTTTAAGAACTTGAAAATGTATAAACAAACTCGAAACTCATAGAATTCAGCAAGAGAACAACCAAGTAATGAATTAGCAAAATTTGAGATGTGGTCGTACTTTCTTAGCCCATATACATATCTCACACAAGAATTAAATATCAATCGAAGTTCATTAAAGTACTTCTTCTTTAATTCAAAGAAGACAATATCGCCGTACAAAAAATGTGGAAGGATGTAAGATTTCACCAATTGGAGTCTAAGATTGGTATTAAAACACTTCGTGGTAGCCCATAACATTCTTAATAAAAAAATTACTCGATTACAAACTGTTTCGATGTGGTAACTCCAGCATAAGCACTTGTCAAAAGTTAAGCCTAAATTATTCACAGAATCAGAGAAATCAACCTCCTCTCCTAGTACGCTGATTTTAGGTAGGTTGTGCGTATCACGAATTGTAGAAGATATAATAATAGATTTGGTTTTCCCAGCATTAAGTTCCAGATTATTTTCTATAGACCATTTTGTAATCAATTGAATTTCGAAATTAACAGTTCCGATAGAATTTGTTATCTCGTTGGGCCTACAAAATCTATAAATTTGCAGGTCGTCCGCGAAAAGGTGATATTTGCATTGAGTAATAACTGCAGGTAGGTCGTTTATATACATCATGAATAGAAAAGGACCTAATACCGAACCCTGGGGAACGCCGCAATTAGTATAAGAAGAGCTTGAGATTCCTGAATTAGTTCTAACCAATTGCGATCGATTTGATAGATATGACAAAACCAAACGACAAGCCGACATTGAAAATTTAAAACTGTTACGAAGCTTGCTAACCAAAATTGAATGATCAATTTTATCGAAAGCTTTACTGAAGTCAAGAAGTACCAGCGTACAAAGATAACCCTTATCTATGGCCCTGCGGATGTCGTCATTGATATGTAGTAAAGCACTATTAGTGCTGAAATGACGTCTGTAAGCAGACTGGTACATTGATAGTAAATTTTCCGATTCAACGTAAGTTAGTATTTGTGACTGTAGTATTTTTTCAAAAACTTTAGACAAAGCAGGAAGCAGACTAATAGGGCGAAAATCAGATAAGCATTTGGGATTTTTATTCTTGGGAATGGGAATAATAATTGATTGCTTCCAACTCTCTGGAAAAATAGAAAACGTTATTAAGCTATTGAAAATATGTAGTAAGTAGCAATCAACCTTTGGTAAAATAAGTTTAACAAACTTAATCGGTATTTCGTCAACTCCAACAGCGTTTGATTTAACGGAATCTAAAGCATCCATAAGGTCAGTGATATCGATGTTTTTAAAACTAAAGTTACCTTCCATCGCACGAGAGTTCATTAATACATCAAAAGTTAGTAACCCCGCTGAACCTGCACTGTTAAGAGAAAAATAATTATTGAATTCATTTGGTGAAAATTGTGATGATGGTTTTTCGTTGGATGATAGAAAGGGACCAACAGATTTTAAATTTTTCCAAAAAACTTTTGATGGTAGGGATGGGTGCAATATAGATGAAAAATATTTGGCTTTTGCGCGTTTTATAATATTATTACCCCTATTTCGTACAGCTTTATATTCTTGGTACAGTTCAACTCTTCTTGTACGCTTCCACCGACGTAAAATAAAATCCCTGAAATTTATGGTATCCCTGATCTCATCATTGAACCAAGGCGGCTGTTTAGGTTTGGGTGATATAGTCCTTAGTGGTACAAATTCTTCAAACAAGTCTACAACTAGTTCTGTAAAGTATTCTACTTTATCAGCAGGGTTGTTAAAATTGTAAACCATGCTCCAATTTAAATTATTGCATTTATCAAGCAAATCTGATGACCTAATGCTATTGTAGTCACGAAATGAAATTTTAGGAATAGATCTCTCATGTTTAATATCATAGGAAAAATAAAGAAGATCGTGATCACTAAATCCAACCGAGATTTGGTTATGAAATACAATTTTATCCGTATTAGAAATAATACAGTCCAATAATGAACTAGAGTGTGACGTAAAATATGTTGGCTCGGTGTTCACAGGAGTGAGAGAAAATTCAGTTAGCAACCTTTTAAATTTCTTCGTTGTTGATTTAGTTTCTTTGAGGTCACAATTGAAGTCACCGCACAGTACAATATCATTATAGTTAACACTATAATTTTGCAAGAAGGCCCCAAAATCTTCAAGGAAACGTTTATTCGGCGGTTTATATGCAACAACCAACAACACCTTAGCTGCTCCGAATAATAGTTCTATGAGCATTACCTCCAAATTAGGTGCACAATGACCATGTACCAGTTTATATCGAATGCCTGATTGCAGAAAAACGCAAATACCACCTCCCGTTTTTTTTGCATCCAAATTTCGGTCCAATCGTAATATATTATATCCAGAAAGACAAATTGAAGCGTCCGGAATTCGATCATGGAGCCATGTCTCAACAAAGCAGAGAATATCAAGTTTTACGCCGCACACTAAATCTCTTATTTCATCAATCTTGTGAAGAATACTACGAGTGTTAAGAAAAGAAAAATTCAGACCTTTGTACCTATTAATTGAAGATTTGAGAACCACATTGTTTACTATTGAGGAGAAAGCATGTGAATTAACACGTAGATTATTCATGTAACATCCCAGTATGTTTCGGAAAAAATAAGATATATAAGAAACATAAAAATCAAAATGAAATTAATATCAAAATCAATGAATAGCCTGTCGCTGCACACACCAAAGGTAACTATAACACTAGGAACTAACTTACTAAAACTATATATATTCATTAAATTAGCAATAAATTATTATTCTAGTCTCATAAAACAAATGTAAGAAAATGATGTAATTAATTCAAATAAATGCAATTAAATTAATAATATAAATTGAAACGTTGTACAAAATACATGATTAAGAAAATAATTCATGCGCCAATTCCCGCCACCAAAATGAAACATAACATTTTAATAGAATGATAATATTTAATATTTAAACCAGTAAGTTCCTGTAATATGAGTATCAATTCATGTTAAATGACCGTACTGAATGAAAATAAAAATAAAAAAAAAAAATTAAATAGAAAATAAAAAGAGATCGACGTCACGATTTATTGAATGAAAAAGAAATAAAAAAAATAGGTTGACGTCACGGAACATTCATTCACGATTAATACATAGATAATTACGATAACTCTTTAATCCACAGTTAGATGAAACTTGCATAATGTTTCGACGTAGTTACGTAGAGGTAGTAGATGATGTTTTCGATCTGGTTGTGTAACCACGTAAGTTAGTATTTGTGACAACATCATCACCTTCAAGTGGCATAGCTGGAACAGGAATAATAGCCGCAGATTGATGAGTAGATGGGTGCGTGTGATATTCATTGTCAACCATAGTTCCCAATTGTTGTATACTACTCACTGGAGTTGGCCCTGACGTCTTAGTTTTAACAATGTATACAACTCCTGATTTAATGAAAGTTTTATAAATACCTCCAGATTTGTAGATTTTCTTGGCCTCGCCGAATAACAAATTAGTTTTTGTTGTTAAGCCTCGATTAATGTAAATCCGAGTTGATGAATTCATGCCAATATCCTTTAATGATAATGATTGTTTAATCTTATACTGGTTAAAAAATTCGATAGCCGATGCTTTTAGTGCGAATTTAATTATTATCGGAGGGGCACTACTGCTCGATGACATTTTACTTTTAGTCCGGAAGGCAGAAAAACTGTGATCGTTACAGTTGAAATTGATTGAAGTACTAATTTTAGCGACAACATCAGCAACAACTTCGTTGGTTAAAACAGGAACTTGCGTAATAACTATATCGCAGGATCTTTGTTCGGTCTCTAGATAATCAATCCTTTCACTTAGACGTACAATTTCGTCACCCTGGTTATTGATTTTAGTGATAATTGATTCAATTTGATTCTTGAAATCACTCAAATGTGAATCAATACATCTAAGTAAGTCTTGCTTGACATTTTTGGCAAAACCATCAAATTCATCAGCGAAGCTTGGTATTTTTGATACGGAATTACTATTAAGTGACATGGTTCAAACAGATGAGTTTTAATATGATATACGCCACACACCAAGTCAGATGAAACGAAAAACTGTTCAATTATAAAATTAACTGTAGATAATCAATCGATTGTACCGTATAATGATGTAATTAAAACACCACACTTTAAGTTTTTAAAATATATCGATTGTGTTTTAAGAGAAAGCACAGATCACATAAAATATAAAACTATGATTGTTTTAATGTATTTGATGATTGGATTATGCCACAATAAACTTTAATTTCATAATAATGATCACAACAAAAAAAGAAAAAAAAGTACTGTAATATGCGAATAAAAATAGCACTAGGCACATTTAAGTAAACAAAATATCATGAGCACAGTCTTATTAGAACAGCATATCCACAAATTTATATATTATATATTCCATGTATATCTTATAAAAGCACTTAGAACATTTATAGGAATTTTCACCACTTATAAATTAGATAAAAAAAAATTATTTTAAGAGACCAAATGAAAGCGTCTACACAGTTGACTCCATCTTGTTTTTTTTATATCTTGTCCATCTTGTTTTTTTTATGGGATATTGAAGAGGACAGAAAGCTCAAGATTGTAACCAACTTCATCAAAAAGTGCAAGAAAGAAAATACAGATAAATATGATTTACACGAAGCAGAAACAAATCATAATAAGGCAAACAGAGCTCACCTATTTCAAAAATGAAATAACGCAGCTCAACAAAGCTACTACAGCTAAGCCCATTCCTGGACCAACAAGGAATCATACGAGTAGGTGGAAAACTTCAAAACTCATTATTAAATTATAATGTAAAGCATCCAGCGATACTGCTCTTGCGAAATCACCTCAGTAAAACATTAATAAACCATCCACAACTACTTACGATGTCATACGTACGCAAGAACTAGTGGATCATAAATGCAAAAGTCACGACCAAAGCAATAATTTTTTAAATGTGTTACTTGCCATAGATAACGAATCAAGGTAATCAAGCAAGAGTGTAATCAACTTCTTCTCCACGAGTGCAACCATCTAGGCCGTTCACTCACACCAGAGTTGACTACGCTGGCCCTTTAAGGCGGATTCATTGTTGTAGCTCGTTGTGTTCATTTCGTTCGTTCCGTTCGTTATGCTTTTTTGTAAACCAATAGGGTTTGTCGCAAATGACGTTTTATTTCTTCGGTATTTTTTTCATCAAGTTGATCTATCTTCAACTTTTTTACCGAAGGAACATGGCAAGAAAGAAACGACATGATATATAGTATACTAGTAGAAACAAACAGACACATTTTCGATATTTTTATTTTGTAGTCAAGTACGTTGTTCATTTTGTGTTTTGATGTTTTGTTTTTTCATCAACAATGAACCTAAAAAATAATACTGCAGAAAAAATACCGAACGAAAGGAACGGAACGAACACAACGAACTACAACAATGAATCCGCCTTTACAAATAAAAAAAACATGGAAAGGTAGAGGAATCATACAAGGTTTACATGGCGATTTTCATCTGTCTTGCAACAAAGGCAATTCATATAGAGGTTGTGACGGAATACACTACAGAAGGACATGTACAGCGACAATGCACAAAATTTCATTGGAGCCAACAACCAACTCAAAATAATACAAAAGGCGGCAGTAACTGATTGTTTTGGTGTGAAAACTGTCAAGACTCGTAATTGAGTAACGAGTATCTTCGGAAACTACAACAACGGCCAAAGTCGTTACAGATAAAACCAAAAACACAAATTGGGGACCTTGTTCTTTTTATAGAAGAAAACTTATCTCCCTCTAGATTTGTTGAAATTCACCCGGGAACAGACGTGGCACATACGAGTTGTCATCGTAAAAGGCTTGGGAAATTCTCTCTACAAGCGAGCGATAACAAAGGTTTTGGTCTTACCGAAAAAAACACACTGATAATATTGAAGTAAACGAAAAACCAAAGCGAATGACAAGAGAAGCGACAAACTTAAAATTACTACGTCACGCGCTCGCAATATTCTGTATGCTCGGATTAGCATCATCCACTTTAAATCTTAACAAAACAAGGTTTAATGCACATCCTGGCATTTATTTTGGCAAAATCGGACAAGAAAGGTTAATCAAAAAACCACGTATTACATTCTTACTCTCTATTGGGCAGAATTGGATCATGTAGCGCATTGTACTCAACAGCTAGACAAGTTATGTTCAAATGTAGCACAGTCTAAGTACTCAAACTACACTCAATCATTGCACATCCATAATTTCCCAAATAAAAGCGGCTTACCTCGATATAACCTCGATAAAGTGCGGAAAAAGTGCGCAGGCGAAAATCGCCATTTGACTTTGTTGGTATGGTCCCGAACGAATTGTTCGGTGTACTCGATCAACCATACTAAACCAATAAAAGTTTTAATTATTTTATGTTTTCGTGACATTTCGATGTGGTTTGGTGACATAAGACTCAACGGACGCTGTTCAATATCATTAAACGAATGATTTTCAAATGTCAAATTTGTCGCTGCAATTTATCTTCACAAAATCTTGGAAACTATACAGTTATAGTAATTTTTGAATTTCAGTGTAATCAAAAAATTTTCCCAGGGTTAAAATTAATCCAAATTTCGGAACGAAGACAAATACGTAAGATATGAAAATGCGATACTGCGATTTAACATAACCGACATAGCTCATATTGCATAAACCACGTATTTACATGTAAGTACAATACAATTTTTCGAGCCAAATAAGTGCAAAATCCAAGGAAAAAAAATGTACGTTAGAAAACAATTGATTGTAAAATCACTTTTATCTTAAGTGTTAAGAGGAACAATAAAAAAAGATACAAAAATTTTATTAAATCGAACTGTATATTAAAACGACGACAAGAAGCAGCCATCCGCACATCTAGAATACAGCATAAATTTTAAGAATGAAACAAACTTTTTTTTTCTTCTAAATTTGAATGGATTTATGTGATATATTATTCCTTAATCTTAAAATAACAAAACAAATAAAAATTTACAGTAAACATTGGTATTAAGGAAAAGCAAAAAATAAATTCGATGATAAAATGTTGTTGCATTGTATGCAAAACTATACACATTTTATTGTATGCTGCGGGAGATACTATTTGCACAACACAACATCCACCAAAAAAAAAGGCAACAAATACATGAACACATATGAAGATTTATATAAGAAGTCGATAAAACATGATAAATCAACTATAAAATGCGATAAATATAAGAAATATTTTTTGTACCTTAAATATTTGTGCTTCCATATACCAAAAAGATTCAGAACAATGTACATAATTCCGTTGAAGCACGTTGAGAATATTTATAGATCGCGAGATACATCTTATATACTCGCACACATGAATGAGACGTAATAAAATGCTAAAGAGTTAACTGATTTGCGATTATGTTGCTTCATTAGGTCAAAATTGAATGATTTCATTTACTACTAGCTGAATTACCCGGCGTTGCACGGGAGAAATTAAAATTACTTTAATTACGGATATTTTGCAGGCAATTTCTTGACGTCACTGTAGTTGCAAATGCAATCGAAAATGTCATGAATTCATAAGGTACTGAATTTAGTATCGGAAGCATCACGGGAAGCATAAAAAATTGTAATTTTAGAATAAGATTTTACGGATACCCCTAGACCCAGGGTCCCAGCCCTAAATTTACCAACTCAGAAACCTTCGCGAGCATGCATGCAACCCATCATCCACGTTTCATCGCAATCAGATGAATGGCACAAAAACGAAAAAGAATGGGCCCCTTGATAATTCAGAGGACGCATTCCTCAGATTCGAACATATCACTAATTTCATATAATCCCTTTCCTAAACTCATTCCCAGGGAAAAACATACAAAATTGAAATTTTACGAAAAATTTGAGCCGCTAGACCCCGGGGTCCAGCCTTGACTTTCCAAACGCAGAAATCTTCGCGGGCGTGACCACATAGAAGATTTTATAGGTGGCTTATCAGCATGATCCGGTGACTTTAAATAACCCTTCTGAAAGGAATCGAGAGTTGTCAAATCTCACGACCTCGGCAGCCAATAATTAATAATGCGTTCCTCGTAACGCTTGGTGATGAACGATATTTCTTTCCTTTCTGTCCGGAGAGAAAACGAATTGCGCTGATGGTTTACCTACTCTCGAGCACGATACGTACAACTGCCCATGGGAAAACCATATGCAAAATTAAATACTGACAGGTTTCTCGATATGTTGCGTACAGCTCACAATTAACATTTCGTAGAAAGTCAAATGAATGCATCGGTTGAATATACATTCACATATTCAGGAACAGCCTGTAAGTGAAATATCTCGGCGTCTCCGAATAAAGTACTGTTCTTGCAAATAGATCACTTGCGCATGTTGCGAAGAAACTTGTTAGGGTTGTTGCGGGTTGTCGTTGGCCGTATGGACTGCCGTGCAATAAGCTTGTTGTCCATTCTCCAAGTGCACAGCTAAATGGACCTCAGTTGAATGACATTCGTCTATTGAGAATGTAAAGATACTCATAACCGTCTCATTGCTGCTGACATATCTTTCCATTTGATATTGCGAAACTTCATCTTTCATATCAAGAGCTGAAGTAGCAAATACAGCCATGTCACTTCCTTTCGTGACGTACTCACAAACGTATATGGACTTGACAGAATTGAAGTACTCAGCATTTCAATTTCGACCCTTGTAGAGTACATCCAACTTCGCATGTCTCCGAAGACCCGATACTTCACAATGAAGTCCATGAGAGCCTTGAGTTTCTGCTTTAATACTTGTGCTGTAATGTCGTGGCGATCGGTGGATGATTGACCGGGTAGTAACAACTGCGTGATTTTGATCCATTTTGGGTTGCGAGTGAAAGTATAAAATAAACTTTAATAGAAAAACTAGCAAAATTTTTATTAATAATTTCCTTTACTCCGGATCTGAATCTTCAGCCAGAATGTTTTGGAATTGAAATTTTGGCTCAAAACATAGACGGAATATAAATTTTGTTTTTGTACGGAACGGTTCGTATTTTTCGTTGAAACTCTTCTCGCCTGATTCGGTCCCTTGTATTTCCGTATCCCTTGTGTTCTCATTAAATAGATTTCAATATCTTCTGTATCAAGATTTATTGAAATTTCCGGGTTCTCTTGAACGGGTGCGTTTCTCAATATTAGAGGAGATTGAGTTCCTAAATTAGAAACTGTTAACGCCGTATTTTGTATGAGCACATCTGGAATAGATTTTGATTGTGAAATAGATTTGTTTATTTGGTTCCGCATTTGACCAATTGTCGTGATCTTCTGCAACAGAATTAATTTTCTGTCGTTTTGCTTTTTTACTCTGCGGAAATTCAATGCTGGTTGCATTGCGCAATATTGATTGAGCACCGTTTATTTTTCGTATTAGATATTGATTGACATTCTGAATCGGTTCAGCACCAAATCCACCTTAAACGTATATGTAGATCCAATCTAATATGAAAATGATGGGCTTGCCATCAGTTTCGAAATTCATCGAGATATCTAATTTTAAAGCTTCAGATAGGTTTAACAAGGCACAAAATGCTCGCAGGCAAAATGTATAACTGAAGTATTTTCTTCAATTTTATATTTATCAAACTCTTATTGGTGCATTTCCATGTTATTTTTTACTAAAACTTCTTTCTCATTGACATCGAAAGTTATTTCTTCTTCGTTGGTTCGAAAATTATTTACAACATATGTCGGCAAAATTGATGGACTTTGAAAATATTTGATTTGGATATACGCATTGGCTGAATAGAAAGCTCGTAATGAATCGAACTCTAGAACTCGAATTGAATGATTTTTAACCGTATCCATACCACAAGTTAGTTGAACCATTTGTTTCGAAAGCGGAACATCGAGGCAGAAGCTACATTCCTTAGGTTAGGTTAGGTTAGGTTAGAGTGGCTGCTATCGCACACTTAGGCCAATAATGGCCCATTGTGATACCACAGGATCCAATCTCCCCTTACTCCCGCTGAAACCAACCAGAGCTACTGATGTAGCGTAAAATATCTCGCACCCCAAAGTCCGCGAGTTCAGAAAGGCTGTCCATGTTGTATACACCCAAGTACATACGTCTTTTGTATGATAGTGCTGGACACGGGCATAGGAAGTGAACTAACGTCTCTTCCTCCTCTTCGTCCATACAACTTCTACAAAAGTCATTCGTCTCTAGACCCAGCCTTCTCGCATGTTCCCCAAAAAGACAGTGTCCTGTCAGTATCCCTACGACCAATCCTAAATCTCGTTTTCCCAGGGATACAAGTGCCTTGGAGCGCCGCAGGTCCAGTTTTGGCCAAACTTGTTTTGCTACCCTGCACGTGAGAGTGTTGGTCCACCTCTCACCTGTCAAGGCGATTGTCTTTTTACTGAGCGTAAATTTGGGCGCTGCTATAGGCCTCCGAAGACCTGCCCTTTCCGGTTGCATCTGGAGAGTCGTACCGTACCTAGCTAGTTCGTCTGCCCTGCAGTTTTCCGTGACGTCCGAGTGACCAGGGACCCAACTTATCTGGATACTGAGTGCCGCTTGACTGTCCACATAAATCGCGATATCCCTAACAGATACCACGTTATGCTTCAACCATGTCACGACTTCCCCTATCGCCACCACTTCAGCCTGGTACACGCTGCAGTAGTCAGGGAGACGAACAGAAATATTAACATTGAGCTTCTCACAGAAGACTCCAGCTCCTACTTTGCCGTCTAGCTTAGAGCCGTCCGTGAAAAATGTCAGTGCCTCGTTTTCCCGTATTGATCCGTTCCTCCAGGATTCCCTAGAATGACAGATGATCCGGAAACCTATATCGAAGCACAACGTTGGTTTAATATAATCTAGATTCACCAGTTCTTCCCTTAGTGATCTAACTATCGTCGAGTGTCCCACCTGAAGAGACTTCCACTGAGAGACAGCCGAGAGCCTTGTAGCCACATTGGCTGCCATCTGCTTACCAAAAAATTCGATTGGAATAAGATGGAACATAACCTCTAAAGCGCCCCGCTTATAAGCATACAGGCCGTACTTTGCACCTTCTCCAACATCCTTATGTAGGTTACCTTTTCCAGAGCTGGCCACCACACACCCACCCCGTACATCAGCACAGGCCTCACCACCGCGGTATAGAGCCAGTGTACCAGGTCTGGTTTCAAAACCCATTTCTCCCCTATGGCGTTTCTACACGAGTAAATGGCTACATTAGCCTTATTCACCCTTTCTACAATGTTAGGCTTCCAGCTGAGCTTACTCCAAGATTATGCCCAAAAATCTCGCTCTGTCAGCAAAAGCCAGTCTAATGCCGTTCACGGTAGGAGGGCTAACTACCGGAATTTTATATTTCTTAGTAAATAGTACCAGCTCTGTCTTGGAGGGGTTGATCCCTAATCCAGATTTGCTGGCCCATTTCGTGACGATCAGGAGTGCATTCTGCATAACATCCCTAATCGTATCCAGATATTTGCCTGAGACAGCTATTGCTACATCATCTGCATACGCTACAACCCCTATCCCCTCTTTCTCCAGTTCCAACAGCAATCCATTCACCACTGCACTCCAAAGAAAGGGAGACATTACTCCTCCCTGCGGAGTTCCTCTAACCACCCGCCTTCTAATGGTGGACTCCCCCAGTTCCGAGATAATAATCCTGCTTACCAGCATCTGATTTATCAACCTACTTATAGGATAATCCACCTTCAAAAATGACAATCCTTCCAAGATCGCCTCCGTTTTTACATTATGAAAGGCACCCTCAATGTCGAGAAATGCTACCATACAGAACTCTTGCGAGTAAATTGACTTCTCAATCATGCGTACTAGATCGTGCAGAGCTGTGTCACCGACTTTCCCTTACAGTACGCATGCTGCGACATTGCCCAATTCCTTAACTCAACTTTTGTTCGAATAAGTACGTCTATCCAAGGTTTTCAACATAAAGGATGATAGAGTTATAGGCCTCAGGTCCTTTGGATAAGCTTGTGAGCTTTTTCCCGATTTCGGGATAAAACCCACTCTGACCTCCGTCCATTTCCAGAGAATATAGACCAATTGCGTACATCCCCTGAAGATAAGACCTCCAGCCAGGGGAGGATGACTGCAGAGTTCCTTTGGATCTCTGCTGGTATAATCCGATCCGGGGCCGCTGATTTATAAGGCTTAAAACCGTTCAGCGCCCATAGGATTCGTTTTCTGTCCACGATGTCATCCACATCTGTTAAAGGTGTTCCTCGATGAGTTTCAGGCTCCATCGAGTCATCAATGCTTCCCGGAAAATGGGTCTCAATGAGAAGCTCCAATGATTCCGCACTTGAAGCTGTCCATAACCCGTCCGGCCTAATTAAGTAACTAGGACTGGTTGGGTTAGTAGATAGAATTTTTCTAAGGCAAGAAGTCTCAGAGACTTCCTCCATTCTACAACAGAAGAGTCTCCAAGACCCCCTTTGTGCCTTCCTCAACTCTTTTTTGTATTTTTTCAGGTCTTCCTTATAGGAATCCCAATCCCGATTTTCCCTGGTGTTCTTAGCCTTATTAAAGGCTGTCCTACACGCTCTCCGATAGGTTCCCAACTCCGTGGTCCATCATGTCAGTTTCTGCCTGCCCCTAGGTTTTATCAGAGGACACGCAGCATTAAATGACAGATTGCATGCTTTTGTGACAATATCAACCATGCCATCTAATTCTTCTACTGTCGTCGGAAGTCCAGGAACCTCCAGCGGCAATAGTTCCTTCAACACCTCTCCATATTTGTTCCAGTTTGTCCTTCTGGGATTCCTGAAGGTTTTCCGGGCAACAGGTTTGATGTTGAGGTTATATGTAATATATCGGTGATCAGAGAATGAGTGCTCCTTCGCCACTCTCCACCCACTGATCATATCAAAAATTGTTTCTGACGCACAGGTTACATCTAGAACCTCCTGTCGATTTCTAACAATGAATGTTGGTTCACACCCAATATTGCAAATTACAAGGTTAGTATTTAATAAGTAATCAAAAAATAACTCACCTCTTTCGTTAATGTCTGTGCTTCCCCAGATTGTGTGATGCGCGTTTGCATCACACCCAAGTATCACACCTACCTTTTTCTGACGTGCTTCACGGATCAGTTCCCCCAGATTATCCGGTGGAACCTCCTTCTCACCATCCATATAGGCTGAGGCTAGCCATAGTTTTTCACAGCCTACCTCAGCGCTCACCGCTGTAACGTCCCCGCTACTAAATTGTGGAAGAAGAAAAATATTCGAATTATTTTTCGCTAAGATACACGATCTGATCTTTTCAGAGTTGCTTGAGTATAATAATTTATACCCTTTCATTCTGAGGCCACAGATCCTGTTATTGTTAATCTAAGGTTCTTGGATTAACACCAAGTCCTCATCTGACTTAGTCAGTCTGAGCACGAGAGCTGCCGAGGCAGCCTTCGTGTGGTGCAGGTTTATTTGTACAATGCTAACCATTGTAATCTACCTTACTCACCACTTCATGCACTCCCTGCATCAGGATAGTGTCATCTGGCTCGTTGGTTTGGTCGCCAACCCCCTCTCGTCGTGTGCTCGACGGGTTGCCCCCATCGGACTTCAGAGTGAGAAGGTTGTCTCCCATCACCAACCTCTCTTTGTCCGAAATATCGGAACGGCTACCCTGGTCGTCCTCAGCCCGCTTGACCGGTTCCTGCCGGATTCGTTCGCCGTCGCCCCCAGGCTGGTCTTCCGCGCCCTTATCGACCTCGTCTTTCTTATAAACTTTAAGAGTGATCGACCCGAAACCGAAGTTGATCACTCCCTTAGATCTAGCAAGGGAAGCCAAGGATTCCTTATTGATCAGCATGATTGCCAATCTAAAGCCCCCCTTGGCCTCCTCCTGCTTCAAAATCCTCCATCCTTCCGTTGGAAGATCGGGATTACTGACCCGGATAATCTCATTGATCTCCTCTGGCTTATCCGGCTCAGTTGGTAACCAGACGCGTGCCCTCGGCTTGCTCGGGATTTCCCCTCTGCTGACTGCTTGAAGCCTCGCGCCCGGCCACACCTCGCCTACCTCGGCCACTGCCCTTTTATAGAGATCGACCGATCTCTGGTCCGAGCACGCAGTTAGCTTAACGCGCCCTTGGTGCCATCCCGCATCTCTGCAGGGCGGGGGGGATCCCGGATTTTCTCTCAGGATCCTCAAGAAAATGGAGTTTAGTGCATTATACACTACCCTCCACTTTTCCGATGTGATGCTCCCATCTTCCTGACCTTTGTCAATGACGGCTAGCACCAGCACGTGCTCCTTCAGGATTTCACTGAATAATTTCAGTTTCTGCTCCTTAGGAGCATCCGACGTCATGTCTGCTTGCACTTTGGCCCGCTTACTGCCTACTGCTTCAAGCTCATCCTGAGACCTCTGTCTTTTAGACACAGTTTTCTTAGCCCATGCTACAGATTCCTTCCGCGCAACTGTAAGCTGCCCCTCAGGGGTCGCAGCCAGTTTTTCCAGAATTCTAAACGCCGACCGTCTCTCTCTGTACCGTCGCTTTGCTGGGGGGGATCTCTTTCGGTCCCCCGCTCTTCTGTTTGGCGGTTCCACTTTCACCTGGCTTCGATGCCATGGTGTTGCTTACCCCTGCCTCAGATGAGGGAGCCCCACCTTTCTGGTTAGAGTTACTCCCCTCTATAGTATTTTCCGGTTTTTGGTGGGTACCGGTCCCCTTGTTTTTATTATTTTTTAAAATCTTCCATTTATTCCCACGAGTATCGGAGAAATACGTCCACCTGCGCAGAGATCCGTATACGCAGGTAAGGCTCCGTTCACGACTGGGCTTTGTTAAATGGGCCCCCAGTCTAGTCGATCATCAGCACGGGTCGCGTAACACCTTAATCCAGCCCATTGGCTCACCGAGTACCCCACCCCCACGCCCTTGCCCCCTCCAACATCCACCCACTCATTCACCCATCTAACGGGTGATTTTTTAAGAGCTTGAGAACTTTTTTTTAAAAAAAACGCATAAAATTTGCAAAATCTCATCGGTTCTTTATTTGAAACGTTAGATTGGTCCATGACATTTACTTTTTGAAGATAATTTCATTTAAATGTTGACCGCGGCTGCGTCTTAGGTGGTCCATTCGGAAAGTCCAATTTTGGGCAACTTTTTCGAGCATTTCGGCCGGAATAGCCCGAATTTCTTCGGAAATGTTGTCTTCCAAAACTGGAATAGTTGCTGGCTTATTTCTGTAGACTTTAGACTTGACGTAGCCCCACAAAAAATAGTCTAAAGGCGTCAAATCGCATGATCTTGGTGGCCAACTTACCGGGCCATTTCTTGAGATGAATTGTTCTCCGAAGTTTTCCCTCAAAATGGCCATAGAATCGCGAGTTGTGTGGCATGTAGCGCCATCTTGTTGAAACCACATGTCAACTAAGTTCAGTTCTTCCATTTTTGGCAACAAAAAGTTTGTTAGCATCGAACGATAGCGATCGCCATTCACCGTAACGTTGCGTCCAACAGCATCTTTGAAAAAATACGGTCCAATGATTCCACCAGCGTACAAACCACACCAAACAGTGCATTTTTCGGGATGCATGGGCAGTTCTTGAACGGCTTCTGGTTGCTCTTCACTCCAAATGCGGCAATTTTGCTTATTTACGTAGCCATTCAACCAGAAATGAGCCTCATCGCTGAACAAAATTTGTCGATAAAAAAGCGGATTTTCTGCCAACTTTTCTAGGGCCCATTCACTGAAAATTCGACGTTGTGGCAGATCGTTCGGCTTCAGTTCTTGCAGGAGCTGTATTTTATACGGTTTTACACCAAGATCTTTGCGTAAAATCTTCCATGTCGTCGAATAACACAAACCCAATTGCTGCGAACGGCGACGAATCGACATTTCACGGTCTTCAGCAACACTCTCAGAAACAGACGCAATATTCTCTTCTGTACGCACTGTACGCATTCGTGTGGTTGGTTTAATGTCCAATAAAGTAAACTGAGTGCGAAACTTGGTCACAATCGCATTAATTGTTTGCTCACTTGGTCGATTATGTAGACCATAAATCGGACGTAAATCGCGAAACACTTTTCGAACCGAACACTGATTTTTGTAATATAATTCAATTATTTGCAAGCGTTGCTCGTTAGTAAGTCTATTCATTATGAAATGTCAAAGCATACTGAGCATCTTTCTCTTTGACACCTTGTCTGAAATCCCGCGTGATCTGTCAAATACTAATGCATGAAAATCCTAACCACAAAAAAATCACCCTTTATATGGATATCCCAAACAAATGGGACCCATTTCATTCAAGGGATTACCGTTTATAGGGTTCCCTACTCACTACCTGGAGGCTCGAGAGCGCAGGGAGACGTGACGCTCAGTTCACCGTGGTTGTGGTCGATGATTTTATGGCGCCATCAGTTCGCCTTTCCCTACTGGGTATCATAGACACTCAGAATTTAGTGAACAGAGGTTAACCACTCCCCCGTGCTCTGAGACTCTCCTTCCAGCAGAGCTGCGGTTGGGGACGGCTTATTTAATTCACCGCTAACCTACCTATTGATAGGCCGTTCATAATCCACCACCTGTGACCCCCCCCCCCCCCCCTCACCCCGATAGCTGCAGCTCGCCACGGGAGCTACATTCCTTTATTTGTTTTAAATTCAGCAGTACAACAAGGAAAGATTTTACCGATACTTTATATTTTTTTTCCTCACTCTCACTGTCATATGTAGTATCGTCGAACTCGTTAAAGAATCCTGAATGACAGCGCATCCCCAATAGAATTCCTTTAACTTTTTCCTTACAGAAAAGTATGAACAAAAAAAACTTGATAATTTTTTTTTCTCAAGTTTTTTTTTCATACTTTTCTGTAAGGAAAAAGTTAGAGGAATTCTATTGGCGATGCGCTGTGAAATTTCAATATCAAAGGAAGATTTTGTGGAATTTGATTAGAGGTACAGTACTGTAGAATTGAAACTTTGTTTTCCCCATAAAAAATTTGCTATTTCATTTGAGACACGTCAGAGAAGGATGGTTATATAAAAAACGCATATGGCTTACTCATATCTCAACATTACTCATATCTAAATCATCTGTTTGCTTATGTCAGTGATAACCTATAGTGATGACTTAATTTTGTGATTTTAAAATTATTAATTAAAATTCATTAAAATAATAAAAAAAATTATAAAATAGTTTGTGGTTTATGTAGTAGTGCGTGGTAGTGCATCATTTGATAATCAAAATTACTAACAATTTTAAGTAAAATGAAGTGTATTGTGAAATGTTGCTAAATGCGCATCGAAAAATTCGAAAAAGAATTTATTACCATCTGTTAGTTCAGCCTCTGCTTGAACTAGAATATTCTTTCCTTTTATTCCGAGCGGACCACTGATGGGGGCTAATACCGGAATAAACTTAGTAAAAGAATGTGAGTAAGGTTTTTGAGTACTAACTTTTTTATTCATTGAATATCTACTTATATACAAAATTTTTATACCTAAAAGTGCAAAGAGCGCATTTTTATTACACGTATTATAACAATTGTATTTTGTGTATTTTGTGTTATATATAAGTGCCAATGTAGCACAAAAATATGTTAATGCACATTTATCAATTTTAATATAGAAATTTCTGTATACTTTTGTTTTATGTGTTTAAACACCATCTATAAGTGTTTATATAAAATAAAATGTAAATTATGTTAAGAAGCTAGTGATTTGTGGTAAATTTATCCTTAATTTAAGTTATAAATCAGAAAAAAATAAGAAAACAATTTTGGTTGTTGGCGTGGGGGTCTTATATTGATTTCTGTTTTTGTAATCCCGTTGATTTAGATGCTTTCTCTTTTACCCTCCGAATTTGACTCATTTGACAGCTGCTGTCATTCGTTCTATATTTAATTCAAATTCTTTGGGAATTTGTTGTGCGAATAGTTAATGCCAAAATGACATAAGAAATTTAGTAACATTTTCTTTTTTCGAACATCTGTTAGTAACTCTGTGTGCGATGTTCGAAAAAAACATCGCCGATTAATCGTCGTTTAAACTTACCAATTTAAACCATGAAAAAATCCATGGATTTTTTACCCACGGATTTTTGGAAAAATTTTCTTTGTTCAAACTTACGGGCCTAAATGACAGATCTGTTTGAAAATTTTAATTTGATCTAGTGAGAGATGGTATTGACACATGACATCTGGGATTTGTGATTGTGGCGCCCTCTGTTGCAATTCTACCAGACTTATCACTACGCCCTCGTAAATTTCAAAAAGCCAACTGGGATGAATTTATATTCGTATAGATAATTTTCTAAAATTTTTTTTTTATCCCAGTTGGCTATTGAAATAAAACAATTGTTTTTCTTTAAGAATATATGCACTACTTCTCAAAAGTGTTTATGGTATTATGATACTGGCTTTTTCCAACTAAAAATCCAATTGAAGGGAGAAAAATAATAGGCATAAAAATTTTTAATGAAAGTGAGTGTATACACAGTAGCCATGACAAAAAAAATGAAATGTCAGAAAAAAGTTGTTGCTCAATCTCAACAACACCTATACTAGTACCAGCAAAATAGCCCCAAATCATCACTGAACCACCTTCATGCGGTAGCGGCAATACACTCTTTACTGGCACATTTACCCACAGATCTTCTCAACGAATATTCGTCTTCAGGTACCGAAAATTCAAACTTGGACTCATCCGTTCATGAAACCTTGTTGCAATCTTCTATCGTCCAATGATGGTGTTCACGAGCCCATTTAGGTCGCTTTTGCTTGTTTTGTTTACGTAGTAATGATTTTTTAATAACAACATGGCCATGGAATCCGGCTTCCTGTAGACGACGTTTAACCGTAGAAACACTAACTGCTTTTGGTCGACCAACATGTAATTCTGCGGTTATTACCGGGACTGTTTTACGTCTATTCATCTTGCTAGTAATCACTATTCTATGATCATCTATAGATGTTGTCGCTCTTGGTCTTCCAATACGTCTTTTATTTAAAAAAAACTGTCACTTTCTCGATATTTTTTAACATTATAATCGACCGTAGCGTGGTCTAATTATTTTTTTGGCAATCTGTCAATTATTTATGCCAGCTGTATGGTAAGCTATTATAAGCGCACGTGTTTCAGGACTAAGTTCTCTTCTTGGAGGGATTTTAAATAATTGTCACTCGATATTTCGCTTACGATGTCAACAGTATATAACTATACAACTGATCGTATTTGAGGCATTTCACTGAAATCTTTTCAAAAAACAATTTAAACATCATTACCTAGAATAAATCCGACTGATACATTTTTCTGGAAATCCCTACAGACTATTATTGTAATTGTACCGTAATAAACAGTTTACGACAATCCGTTCAAGCGCAGATAGAGGGTAGTAAAATTAACCCAATATCATTGGTGGTCATATAATGAAACTATGCATTTCAGATAAGTATTTCATTTCATTCAAATGTCGTTTCGTAAACATAATACTGTATTACTGATACATGAAAAACAGGGTGCCTAAACACTTATGAGAGGTAGTATACACAGAAGAAACCTAGCGGTTGCCAAGTATCCAAACATACTGTTGTACCACTGTTCCAATCGGAAAATTAGATGCGTCAACCGTTATTGCTAAACAAACAATTGGTGTTTTACTGTTCTTTTTGCAACCTTCCATGAAGTCGAAAAATTAGCATTTAATTTCCAGCAGCGCCAGGAATAAAGCGCCTATAAAAGTTAATCATTCCCAAAAAAGTTTTAGTTGACAAACTGTTACAGGTCGATCGAAATATTTGATGATTTCAATTTTGACTACCTAGTCAAAGAAAATTGATTTCGTTACATGCAAAGACGCATTTATCAGAATTAATGATCAAACCATTTTCAAAGAGTTTGTGAAAACAAACTTGAGATGTTCAAGATGTTCTTCAAAATGTTTGAAAAGTTTGTGCTGCATTATTTAGGCCGAAAGTCATTTTAGTAAATTCGAATAAATCCAACGGAGTAGTAATTATTGTCATTGGTATATCAGATGGTTTGATCGGAATTTGATAATATGCTTAGACAATGCGAAAGGATACGAAAAGTTCTGTAGATTCGATATTGGGTATCTTTCCAGAATTATCACTCGATTTAGCACGCGGTAATCACTACACAGTCTCGACTTTCCATTTTTCTTCTTCACGAGATGCAGAGGACTTGCCCATGGACTGCTACTCGGGTTTATAAATGTCCTATAAAATTTTGATTAGTAATTTCCGGAAATTTAATTAACGAATTTTTAATTTTGATACACAGTTAGAAATTTTGCTGCAATTTTTAATGCAACCCTTGCATTAAAGCTTATACGATGCAATCATGTATTACATTCTAATGTAAAGCTTGCATTAAAAATAATTATGATGCAGTTGCGTCAAAAATTACTGCAGTACTGCGTTGAAAAAAAATTTCTATATAATCTGGGGTTAACTAATTTTTAGCGAATTTATAATAATTCGCTAAGTCATTGTGTATACTGTTAATATAACCTTAAAACATTTTCCATATATTTGCTGTGTAAGGGCGCCAATTGATTAACATCAATCGAGTTGGAAGTAAAAAACCGCAATCTGTGGAATTTGCCTTATACTTTTAGTTTTAATACAAAATAATATAAGAGTTAAAACAATTATTAGAGAATTTTTAATGTAGTGTGCTTTACTGTTTAAAGTACTGGACAATACAATTTAATGCCACTTACGACAAAAAATGATGCTTTCAAATGGATATTTTGATTATTTTTTAATGTAATGTGCTATAAATTTTAATATAACTTGTATCATTTTTAACAAAATATTCCGTTAAAACTTAATGTAAACTATACAATAAAAATTAATACAATTAGCATTAAAATCTGATATAATGCAACGTTTGCATTAGTTTGTAATGCAAGCTTGCACCGGACCTATATGTAATGCAATTTGCATTACATACGGCATATTTTTTCAACTGTGTAGGTATGCCAGTTTTATTATTAAACGGTAAGCCAGATGTTGATAAAATCAAAAGTACCCTCGAAGCAGAAAGTGAGATTAATGGATCAAGGATTCAACGTTTCCTAATATCAACAAGGGAACCTAAAAATTTGAGAAAATCGGCACTCACTTCTATGTAGACCAAGATCAAAATTTAAACATTTTCAACCAAAAACTTTAACGGGAGTGTCTTTGGCCGCAAATAATTGATAAGTCGAAGAATCCTTCATTCAGATGTGCCACAATCTCATGACTCTCTCTAGTTTTTTGAATCATGCTCGATACTGAAATCGTAAAATTATTTACAATCCTGTAAACATTTACACGAACTCGATCTATTATACAAACGACGACCTCCAGAATTGAATCGTGATATAATACCAGAAATCTCCTCAAGCATATTTGACGAATATCTGATTGATTTAGAAACAGAATCGTCCGTACAATGAAATAATTATGCGCCATGACCAACAGAATTTACAGATGATTGCAAAAATGTCTTCATTAATGCATCTGCACGCTCAACTAATGTCGATAAATATGAGAGTCGATCAATGAGTGCCCGTGTTTGATAAGAGATGGTTGTGCTAAGAGAATGGTTAGGTTTTATTTGGCAGCCAGTTGTATCACTCGTCTTTCGTGTTTCTCAATAAAATGAAAACAGAGCAGTATCGATCTGTAATCCGTCTTTTATTTTTGGATAAATAAAGATGCGAAGATTTAAAAGCGAAGTAGTTGAATATGAGGAAATCGTTGAAAAGGTTCACGACCTGATTCCCGCTTATCACCGAACTGAAGTGCGCGAAGTAGCAGTGGCCGTAGGCGTATCGTTTAGAACGGCAATCAATATTTTAAATGATGAGATAAGTGTTAGAAAGGTGTTGGCCCGATGGGTGCCGCGATTGCCGAAATTATCGAAATTGCAATGTGGAATTTTCGTGGCCAAATTGCATGAACTGCGCTACGAATCAAAAAGATGAGTTTATCGCCGAGACAGAATCGTATTTTGAAGAGTTCGAGAAATCGTATTTTTGGAGAGGTTAAAGAAATGGCAAAAAAAAATAATTAAAATTTAAAGAAACTTGCGTCTTCATTCCTAACACGGCTACTTATTGATCGACCCTCGTAAAGGTCATTTTCAAGAGCGCGATCAAAATGCGCCGTGTCCGCGAAGAAATTATGAAGCCTAGAGTCGAGTGCATAATATCAGCTACTATAAATTGATTTTTAAGAATTTTGAACGGTAGGCTTCTGATTATATAGTGGCTGCGGAGGTTAAAAACCACTTTAAGGAGATTTTAACCTGAAATGACAGCACTAACCTGACCAACATTATTATTTACGGTGTTATTCAACCATGCTACCATTTCTGCGGGTTCTGAATTAATAATTTAATCGAATTCAGTAATTCACAGAAGAGGAATTGCGGGAATTTAGCGCAGACGTATATTGAAACCAAAATTGAAACCGTGAAAACAAAATTTCAAATTTCTAAAATCATATCAATCTGCCAACAATGCAAAGAAAAAAAGAAAATTCTCAAATTTCCAAACATAATTTGAAGAATATAACGAAATGTATGCAAGCCAAAGAGTTGCTTCAACGTGAAACAAAATATAAGTCTAAAAGTTGCTATATAGAAAGCAGTCCATCGAAACAGGAACTTAAGAATTACAAATTTCCAATGAATGTGATCCAAATTGATTGATGCATTTCAATTTCCATAGCGTAATTGAGGTTACCACTTTTAACGTGATGGATGTGGTACGCAAAAAAAGACGGCTATCTGACTTTCATTTTTTATGCCGTCAATAAATTAAGCCGTTTTGCCGTGAAAACAATCTGGAGATACTTAAATGGAACATCAAGTCTTAAAATTGAATGAACCATCGGTTACGTTCTTACAATGTTGAATGGTCCAATTTTTTGGGGTTGGATAACTTCGACCGCCGACTTAAAACAGAATACATTTCGACAAATGAAAAGGTTTCCAATTTTTTAACCAAACCACTACCTAAGCAGCGGCACGAAGGTTGTTCCGGAAGCGATAGGGGCTACATATATAAAATTTTGAGGGAATAATGAAAAACAAATTTCTGCTCACTAATTTCAAATGAATCGTTTGAGGTAGCCTTAGATCTGTACTACTCCCTTTTTTTGTAAGTCAGTTGGAACACTGTTCCCAACTACGTTGTGTTGCGGCCCATTGTATTTTAACATGGCATTCTGCACATAATTATTAAGCTTCTACTGTAAAAATATTTACCCTATAGCTTCAAATCAAGTTTAATTCTTCATTTTTCACAACGACAACAACAACAAATCTTAATTTATTCATCACGAAATTGTTGTTACGCTGATAAAAATAGTTTCAATCGAAAAATTTATTTGCACAATTTTCATTTTCATGAATTTCAATTCATGAAAGAGTATGTATGATAAGGAGAGTTTGAAGTGGTCTGGAAGTGACCCTCAATACACATTCCATCTAGTTTAAGGAAGCTCAATTGTGTTACTGATTTGTTTGTTTTATTATTTTTTCTTGCAGTGGGGAATTTCATTTAGGATACAACAGAACCGAGATACAGGGAATATCATGGTACCAACTGCTGCACTGGGACTACACACGGGAAGCACAGACAAAGCATAGATTAAGTAAGAGATTTATGTCGACCATTTGCGTACTTTTTTAATAAACTGCCTAATCCTTTCTCTTTGTAGTTACTCAATCGGAGCAAGACAGGTCGTGTATATTATTGGTACGCGTGCAAAGGCGCCAAGGTGATTTTATATGGGTGCATGCTGTACTCCAAGTTCGAGATGGCCAAGATAGTCACCAACAGCCAGTGATTGTATGTACTAATCAAGTCTTAAGGTACTAAAATAAATTTCGTTATTGTATTTAATAATATTTCTAATGTTTATTTTGTTGATTTACCCACATAGTGATCGTGAAGCGTCCGTAATGGTTACGAATTCGTGGCTTTACCATTATTATTCGATGCAATCGAAAATTCAGTTTGGTCTACCATTCGAGGGGCAGGCACGATATCCGCCAACATCACCTTACTATACTCATCCGCCCCCTCCAAACCATCATCATACAACAACACCGCAAACAGGATATCCAACGACACCCACGCTGCAGCCCCATATGAATTATACAACCCCGCATCATATACCCTACGGATATCATTCACCTGTAGGCGTAGTTCCATCACACCAGAGTTCCCCGTCGTCCGTGATAGGACACCATAATGGTACTACGCACAACGAATACAACACTTTTGGAATATCGTCCGAATATCAGCGTATAAGTTTCAACCGAATGGAGTCACAACCAGTTGATTATAGTCAATCGCAATCGGAACCGAGATGTAGCAGTACGAATAGCACAAATAGTAGTACACATAGTACAAATAGTAATATAAAAATAAAAACACCACCGAATAAAAGACGTCTAGTTGCACATTCCAATGGCCATTATATTATGGAATCCCACCAGGAGGTAACCGAATCAACCATAATCGAACTATCCTCATCGTCGACAATATCGCAGCCCAACGAAATGACGGGCCACGGGCCAACAGTTTTATTAACGACAGTAATTCCACCGCATCGACCACGACTATTAACAACAAAAACGTTACTACCGACCGAACCACCAGATTTCATCGATCAATGGAATCCAAGTCCGCCATGGTCGGAAACCGCACAAAAAGTTCCTGATATGACGCATCACGAATTATCACCATATTTAATGACAACGACGCCTCCAACCCCAACAAGTGCACCGCCCCAATCAAATCCATCTCATATTTCGGCGGGCCATCATGCCTTCTCGTTCGATTGGATGCCCGAACAGTTTGTCCCCATTATGGATTGTAACGGAGCGTGCGTGCCATGTATTACACAAGATGGCGTTACATTACCAATGCATGTTCCAGTATCACTGCAACTGCCGCACTGGCCGCCACATGATCATCGTATACTACCATTGCAGCCGATCGATCGCCGATTAGACGAGGAAGATGAAGGTACCAAATCAACTACATATTTATTAATTATTTACAGCTAACATTATTTTATACATTTCCATGTACAGATAGCAACAAGGATCGTAATTTGCGTTGACCCCGCCGCGACCAACCCATAAAATTAAAAACCACTTATAAAGTACAATAGAGGCTTATTCAATTAAACCAATTATAGGACTCAATCTCATCGACAGTATTTTTCGATAAACCCAACACAACAAATGGCCAATATTTTATCTCACTTTAATTTTAAAAGAACATTATTCGTATTATTTTAGGTCAAATATTATTTTAACATTTAAATTATTAATTATTTTATATATATATTTTCTTACATAATAAATAGGTAAATAATAAAATTATAAATATTAAACAAAACAATTAAATTTAAAAAAAATGCAAAACAAGTAATTAATTTATTTTCTACATTTGAATAAATAAAAATTTTTATGTTTAGTGCAATTTACTTATCTTACAACTTACGTAACAATATAAAATATTTAATTAGGCATTTTGTGAAAAAATTAAATTTTTACGTTTTAATTTAATATTTTTATTTTTAAAACCAGAAAATAATGTACGTAATAAATTTTTACATGATAAATAATTATAATTATTATTTATAAAATATGTAACGACTTTTTTTTTATTTTATCTCGAGCCATTTACGAGACATCATAAATCGGATAGTACAATTTCCGTACATGACTGATTTTAATTAAATGTTGACTCTTACAGTAGATCAATTTAGATCACACGTTGGAAGCAGATAATTACAGTGCTACAAATAATCGGTAGTGAAAAATTGAACTAGCATGGTGAAAATTTTAACAGTGTAGCGCCGGTAAGTTAAATGAAATTAACGGTATTAACTAATGTCGAAACAAGAGAGCTATGAACATTTACAGAAAAATCTGGTGAAAATTTTGTTTCCTAATTTTTACGGGATATGCCGTATGCCAATTGTACCAAGTATAGGGTCCAAGTATAGTTTATAACCACGGATTCCGAATGTTTCATTTGTTTTGGATTATCAATGTAATTATGAGTAGATTAACGTGTAGTTTGCTTCAATATGTCACCTCGTTCGCCTGCAATTCAGGTTCGAAACACAATGTGGCCGAATTTCAAAATACGAAACTTCCGGTAACCACTGCTTTCCTTCAGCATCCTACCGGTAGTTTCGTACTCAACGTGTTGTATACTGTACCTATAATCATTTTGAAGCGGAATTTCAACAAAAAAAAGTTTTCAGTTTTTTGCGAAAAACGTGATGGTTAGTTAGCTTTACTGTTTTTTGAACGGATAAAATTCATAGTCACGGATTCCGAATGTTTCGTTTATTTTGGATTATTAATGTAATTATGAGTAGATCAACGTTTAGTTTACTTCAATATGTCGCCTCGTTCGCCTGCAATTCAGGTTCGAAACACAATGTGGCCGAATTTCAAAATACGAAACTTCCGGTAACCACTGCTTTCCTTAAGCATCTTACCGGTAGTTTCGTACTCAACATGTTGTATACTGTACCTATAATCATTTTGAAGCGGAATTTCAACAAAAACAAGTTTTCAGTTTTTTGCGAAAAAACGTGATGGTTAGCCTTACTTTTTTTTGAGCGGATAAAATTCATAGTCACGGATTCCGAATGTTTTGTTTATTTTGGATTATCAATGTAATTATGAGTAGATCAACGTTTAGTTTGCTTCAATATGTCGCCTCGTTCGCCTGCAATTCAGGTTCGAAACACAATGTGGCCGAATTTCAAAATACGAAACTTCCGGTAACCACTGCTTTCCTTAAGCATCTTACCGGTAGTTTCGTACTCAACGTGTTGTATACTGTACCTATAATCATTTTGAAGCGGAATTTCAACAAAAAAAAGTTTTCAGTTTTTTGCGAAAAAACGCGACGGTTAGCCTTTCTTTTTTTTGAGCGGATAAAATTCATAGTCACGGATTCCGAATGTTTCGTTTATTTTGGATTATCAATGTAATTATGAGTAGATCAACGTTTAGTTTGCTTCAATATGTCGCCTCGTTCGCCTGCAATTCAGGTTCGAAACACAATGTGGCCGAATTTCAAAATACGAAACTTCCGGTAACCACTGCTTTCCTTAAGCATCTTACCGGTAGTTTCGTACTCAACGTATTGTATACTGTACCTATAATAATTTGGAAGCGGAATTTCAACAAAAAAAAGTTTTCAGTTTTTTGCGAAAAAACGTGATGGTTAGCCTTACTTTTTTTTGAGCGGATAAAATTCATAGTCACGGATTCCGAATGTTTCGTTTATTTTGGATTATCAATGTAATTATGAGTAGATCAACGTTTAGTTTACTTCAATATATCTCCTCGTTCGCCTGCAATTCAGGTTCGATACACAATGTGGCCGAATTTCAAAATACGAAACTTCCGGTAACCAGTGCTTTCCTTAAGCATCTTACCGGTAGTTTCGTATTCAACGTGTTGTACACTGTACCTATAATCATTTTGAAGCGGAATTTCAATAAAAAAAAGTTTTCAGTTTTTTGCGAAAAAACGTGATGGTTAGCCTTACTTTTTTTTGAGCGGATAAAATTCATAGTCACGGATTCCGAATGTTTCGTTTATTTTGGATTATCAATGTAATTATGAGTAGATCAACGTTTAGTTTGCTTCAATATGTCGCCTCGTTCGCCTGCAATTCAGGTTCGAAACACAATGTGGCCGAATTTCAAAATACGAAACTTCCGGTAACCACTGCTTTCCTTAAGTATCTTACCGGTAGTTTCGTACTCAACGTATTGTATACTGTACCTATAATCATTTTGAAGCGGAATTTCAACAAAAAAAAGTTTTCAGTTTTTTGCGAAAAAACGTGATGGTTAGCCTTACTTTTTTTTGAGCGGATAAAATTCATAGTCACGGATTCCAAATGTTTCGTTTATTTTGGATTATCAATGTAATTATGAGTAGATCAACGTTTAGTTTGCTTCAATATGTCGCCTCGTTCGCCTGCAAATCAGGTTCGAAACACAATGTGGCCGAATTTCAAAATACGAAACTTCCGGTAACCACTGCTTTCCTTAAGCATCTTACCGGTAGTTTCGTACTCAACGTATTGTATACTGTACCTATAATCATTTTGAAGCGGAATTTCAACAAAAAAAAGTTTTCAGTTTTTTGCGAAAAAACGTGATGTTAGCCTTACTTTTTTTTGAGCGGATAAAATTCATAGTCACGGATTCCGAATGTTTCGTTTATTTTGGATTATCAATGTAATTATGAGTAGATCAACGTTTAGTTTGCTTCAATATGTCGCCTCGTTCGCCTGCAAATCAGGTTCGAAACACAATGTGGCCGAATTTCAAAATACGAAACTTCCGGTAACCACTGCTTTCCTTAAGCATCTTACCGGTAGTTTCGTACTCAACGTATTGTATACTGTACCTATAATCATTTTGAAGCGGAATTTCAACAAAAAAAAGTTTTCAGTTTTTTGCGAAAAAACGTGATGGTTGGTTAGCCTTACTTTTTTTGAGCGGATAAAATTCATAGTCACGGATTCCGAATGTTTCGTTTATTTTGGATTATCAATGTAATTATGAGTAGATCAACGTTTAGTTTGCTTCAATATGTCGCCTCGTTCGCCTGCAAATCAGGTTCGAAACACAATGTGGCCGAATTTCAAAATACGAAACTTCCGGTAACCACTGCTTTCCTTAAGCATCTTACCGGTAGTTTCGTACTCAACGTATTGTATACTGTACCTATAATCATTTTGAAGCGGAATTTCAACAAAAAAAAGTTTTCAGTTTTTTGCGAAAAAACGTGATGTTAGCCTTACTTTTTTTTGAGCGGATAAAATTCATAGTCACGGATTCCGAATGTTTCGTTTATTTTGGATTATCAATGTAATTATGAGTAGATCAACGTTTAGTTTGCTTCAATATGTCGCCTCGTTCGCCTGCAATTCAGGTTCGAAACACAATGTGGCCGAATTTCAAAATACGAAACTTCCGGTAACCACTGCTTTCCTTAAGCATCTTACCGGTAGTTTCGTACTCAACGTATTGTATACTGTACCTATAATCATTTTGAAGCGGAATTTCAACAAAAAAAAGTTTTCAGTTTTTTGCGAAAAAACGTGATGGTTAGCCTTACTTTTTTTGAGCGGATAAAATTCATAGTCACGGATTCCGAATGTTTCGTTTATTTTGGATTATCAATGTAATTATGAGTAGATCAACGTTTAGTTTACTTCAATATATCTCCTCGTTCGCCTGCAATTCAGGTTCGAAACACAATGTGGCCGAATTTCAAAATACGAAACTTCCGGTAACCACTGCTTTCCTTAAGCATCTTACCGGTAGTTTCGTATTCAACGTGTTGTACACTGTACCTATAATCATTTTGAAGCGGAATTTCAACAAAAAAAGTTTTCAGTTTTTTGCGAAAAAACGTGATGTTTAGCCTTACTTTTTTTGAGCGGATAAAATTCATAGTCACGGATTCCGAATGTTTCGTTTATTTTGGATTATCAATGTAATTATGAGTAGATCAACGTTTAGTTTGCTTCAATATGTCGCCTCGTTCGCCTGCAAATCAGGTTCGAAACACAATGTGGCCGAATTTCAAAATACGAAACTTCCAGTAACCACTGCTTTCCTTAAGCATCTTACCGGTAGTTTCGTACTCAACGTATTGTATACTGTACCTATAATCATTTTGAAGCGGAATTTCAACAAAAAAAAGTTTTCAGTTTTTTGCGAAAAAACGTGATGGTTAGCCTTACTTTTTTTGAGCGGATAAAATTCATAGTCACGGATTCCGAATGTTTCGTTTATTTTGGATTATCAATGTAATTATGAGTAGATCAACGTTTAGTTTGCTTCAATATGTCGCCTCGTTCGCCTGCAAATCAGGTTCGAAACACAATGTGGCCGAATTTCAAAATACGAAACTTCTGGTAACCACTGCTTTCCTTAAGCATCTTACCGGTAGTTTCGTACTCAACGTATTGTATACTGTACCTATAATCATTTTGAAGCGGAATTTCAACAAAAAAAAGTTTTCAGTTTTTTGCGAAAAAACGTGATGTTAGCCTTACTTTTTTTTGAGCGGATAAAATTCATAGTCACGGATTCCGAATGTTTCGTTTATTTTGGATTATCAATGTAATTATGAGTAGATCAACGTTTAGTTTGCTTCAATATGTCGCCTCGTTCGCCTGCAATTCAGGTTCGAAACACAATGTGGCCGAATTTCAAAATACGAAACTTCCGGTAACCACTGCTTTCCTTAAGCATCTTACCGGTAGTTTCGTACTCAACGTATTGTATACTGTACCTATAATCATTTTGAAGCGGAATTTCAACAAAAATAAGTTTTCAGTTTTTTGCGAAAAAACGTGATGTTAGCCTTACTTTTTTTTGAGCGGATAAAATTCATAGTCACGGATTCCGAATGTTTCGTTTATTTTGGATTATCAATGTAATTATGAGTAGATCAACGTTTAGTTTGCTTCAATATGTCGCCTCGTTCGCCTGCAAATCAGGTTCGAAACAAAATGTGGCCGAATTTCAAAATACGAAACTTCCGGTAACCACTGCTTTCCTTAAGCATCTTACCGGTAGTTTCGTACTCAACGTGTTGTATACTGTACCTATAATCATTTTGAAGCGGAATTTCAACAAAAAAAAGTTTTCAGTTTTTTGCGAAAAAACGTGATGGTTAGCCTTACTTTTTTTGAGCGGATAAAATTCATAGTCACGGATTCCGAATGTTTCGTTTATTTTGGATTATCAATGTAATTATGAGTAGATCAACGTTTAGTTTGCTTCAATATGTCGCCTCGTTCGCCTGCAATTCAGGTTCGAAACACAATGTGGCCGAATTTCAAAATACGAAACTTCCGGTAACCACTGCTTTCCTTAAGCATCTTACCGGTAGTTTCGTACTCAACATGTTGTATACTGTACCTATAATCATTTTGAAGCGGAATTTCAACAAAAACAAGTTTTCAGTTTTTTGCGAAAAAACGTGATGGTTAGCCTTACTTTTTTTTGAGCGGATAAAATTCATAGTCACGGATTCCGAATGTTTTGTTTATTTTGGATTATCAATGTAATTATGAGTAGATCAACGTTTAGTTTGCTTCAATATGTCGCCTCGTTCGCCTGCAATTCAGGTTCGAAACACAATGTGGCCGAATTTCAAAATACGAAACTTCCGGTAACCACTGCTTTCCTTAAGCATCTTACCGGTAGTTTCGTACTCAACGTATTGTATACTGTACCTATAATCATTTTGAAGCGGAATTTCAACAAAAAAAAGTTTTCAGTTTTTTGCGAAAAAACGTGATGGTTAGCCTTACTTTTTTTGAGCGGATAAAATTCATAGTCACGGATTCCGAATGTTTCGTTTATTTTGGATTATCAATGTAATTATGAGTAGATCAACGTTTAGTTTGCTTCAATATGTCGCCTCGTTCGCCTGCAAATCAGGTTCGAAACACAATGTGGCCGAATTTCAAAATACGAAACTTCTGGTAACCACTGCTTTCCTTAAGCATCTTACCGGTAGTTTCGTACTCAACGTATTGTATACTGTACCTATAATCATTTTGAAGCGGAATTTCAACAAAAAAAAGTTTTCAGTTTTTTGCGAAAAAACGTGATGTTAGCCTTACTTTTTTTTGAGCGGATAAAATTCATAGTCACGGATTCCGAATGTTTCGTTTATTTTGGATTATCAATGTAATTATGAGTAGATCAACGTTTAGTTTGCTTCAATATGTCGCCTCGTTCGCCTGCAATTCAGGTTCGAAACACAATGTGGCCGAATTTCAAAATACGAAACTTCCGGTAACCACTGCTTTCCTTAAGCATCTTACCGGTAGTTTCGTACTCAACGTATTGTATACTGTACCTATAATCATTTTGAAGCGGAATTTCAACAAAAATAAGTTTTCAGTTTTTTGCGAAAAAACGTGATGTTAGCCTTACTTTTTTTTGAGCGGATAAAATTCATAGTCACGGATTCCGAATGTTTCGTTTATTTTGGATTATCAATGTAATTATGAGTAGATCAACGTTTAGTTTGCTTCAATATGTCGCCTCGTTCGCCTGCAAATCAGGTTCGAAACAAAATGTGGCCGAATTTCAAAATACGAAACTTCCGGTAACCACTGCTTTCCTTAAGCATCTTACCGGTAGTTTCGTACTCAACGTGTTGTATACTGTACCTATAATCATTTTGAAGCGGAATTTCAACAAAAAAAAGTTTTCAGTTTTTTGCGAAAAAACGTGATGGTTAGCCTTACTTTTTTTGAGCGGATAAAATTCATAGTCACGGATTCCGAATGTTTCGTTTATTTTGGATTATCAATGTAATTATGAGTAGATCAACGTTTAGTTTGCTTCAATATGTCGCCTCGTTCGCCTGCAATTCAGGTTCGAAACACAATGTGGCCGAATTTCAAAATACGAAACTTCCGGTAACCACTGCTTTCCTTAAGCATCTTACCGGTAGTTTCGTATTCAACGTATTGTTTACTGTACCTATAATCATTTTGAAGCGGAATTTCAACAAAAAAAAGTTTTCAGTTTTTTGCGAAAAAACGTGATGGTTAGCCTTACTTTTTTTGACCGGATAAAATTAATAGTCACGGATTCCGAATGTTTCGTTTATTTTGGATTATCAATGTAATTATGAGTAGATCAACGTTTAGTTTGCTTCAATATGTCGCCTCGTTCGCCTGCAATTCAGGTTCGAAACACAATGTGGCCGAATTTCAAAATACGAAACTTCCGGTAACCACTGCTTTCCTTAAGCATCTTACCGGTAGTTTCGTATTCAACGTATTGTATACTGTACCTATAATCATTTTGAAGCGGAATTTCAACAAAAAAAAGTTTTCAGTTTTTTGCGAAAAAACGTGATGGTTAGCCTTACTTTTTTTTGAGCGGATAAAATTCATAGTCACGGATTCCGAATGTTTCGTTTATTTTGGATTATCAATGTAATTATGAGTAGATCAACGTTTAGTTTGCTTCAATATGTCGCCTCGTTCGCCTGCAATTCAGGTTCGAAACACAATGTGGCCGAATTTCAAAATACGAAACTTCCGGTAACCACTGCTTTCCTTAAGCATCTTACCGGTAGTTTCGTACTCAACGTGTTGTATACTGTACCTATAATCATTTTGAAGTGGAATTTCAACAAAAAAAAGTTTTCAGTTTTTTGCGAAAAAACGTGATGGTTAGCCTTACTTTTTTTTGAGCGGATAAAATTCATAGTCACGGATTCCGAATGTTTCGTTTATTTTGGATTATCAATGTAATTATGAGTAGATCAACGTTTAGTTTGCTTCAATATGTCGCCTCGTTCGCCTGCAATTCAGGTTCGAAACACAATGTGGCCGAATTTCAAAATACGAAACTTCCGGTAACCACTGCTTTCCTTAAGCATCTTACCGGTAGTTTCGTATTCAACGTATTGTATACTGTACCTATAATCATTTTGAAGCGGAATTTCAACAAAAAAAAGTTTTCAGTTTTTTGCGAAAAAACGTGATGTTAGCCTTACTTTTTTTTGAGCGGATAAAATTCATAGTCACGGATTCCGAATGTTTCGTTTATTTTGGATTATCAATGTAATTATGAGTAGATCAACGTTTAGTTTGCTTCAATATGTCGCCTCGTTCGCCTGCAAATCAGGTTCGAAACACAATGTGGCCGAATTTCAAAATACGAAACTTCCGGTAACCACTGCTTTCCTTAAGCATCTTACCGGTAGTTTCGTACTCAACGTATTGTATACTGTACCTATAATCATTTTGAAGCGGAATTTCAACAAAAAAAAGTTTTCAGTTTTTTGCGAAAAAACGTGATGGTTAGCCTTACTTTTTTTTGAGCGGATAAAATTCATAGTCACGGATTCCGAATGTTTCGTTTATTTTGGATTATCAATGTAATTATGAGTAGATCAACGTTTAGTTTGCTTCAATATGTCGCCTCGTTCGCCTGCAAATCAGGTTCGAAACACAATGTGGCCGAATTTCAAAATACGAAACTTCCGGTAACCACTGCTTTCCTTAAGCATCTTACTGGTAGTTTCGTACTCAACGTGTTGTATACTGTACCTATAATCATTTTGAAGCGGAATTTCAACAAAAAAAAGTTTTCAGTTTTTTGCGAAAAAACGTGATGCCTTACTTTTTTTTGAGCGGATAAAATTCATAGTCACGGATTCCGAATGTTTCGTTTATTTTGGATTATCAATGTAATTATGAGTAGATCAAAATTTAGTTTGCTTCAATATGTCGCCTCGTTCGCCTGCAATTCAGGTTCGAAACACAATGTGGCCGAATTTCAAAATACGAAACTTCCGGTAACCACTGCTTTCCTTAAGCATCTTACCGGTAGTTTCGTACTCAACGTATTGTATACTGTACCTATAATCATTTTGAAGCGGAATTTCAACAAAAAAAAGTTTTCAGTTTTTTGCGAAAAAACGTGATGGTTAGCCTTACTTTTTTTTGAGCGGATAAAATTCATAGTCACGGATTCCGAATGTTTCGTTTATTTTGGATTATCAATGTAATTATGAGTAGATCAACGTTTAGTTTGCTTCAATATGTCGCCTCGTTCGCCTGCAAATCAGGTTCGAAACACAATGTGGCCGAATTTCAAAATACGAAACTTCCGGTAACCACTGCTTTCCTTAAGCATCTTACTGGTAGTTTCGTACTCAACGTGTTGTATACTGTACCTATAATCATTTTGAAGCGGAATTTCAACAAAAAAAAGTTTTCAGTTTTTTGCGAAAAAACGTGATGGTTAGCCTTACTTTTTTTTGAGCGGATAAAATTCATAGTCACGGATTCCGAATGTTTCGTTTATTTTGGATTATCAATGTAATTATGAGTAGATCAACGTTTAGTTTGCTTCAATATGTCGCCTCGTTCGCCTGCAATTCAGGTTCGAAACACAATGTGGCCGAATTTCAAAATACGAAACTTCCGGTAACCACTGCTTTCCTTAAGCATCTTACCGGTAGTTTCGTATTCAACGTATTGTATACTGTACCTATAATCATTTTGAAGCGGAATTTCAACAAAAAAAAGTTTTCAGTTTTTTGCGAAAAAACGTGATGGTTAGCCTTACGTTTTTTTGAGCGGATAAAATTCATAGTCACGGATTCCGAATGTTTCGTTTATTTTGGATTATCAATGTAATTATGAGTAGATCAACGTTTAGTTTGCTTCAATATGTCGCCTCGTTCGCCTGCAAATCAGGTTCGAAACACAATGTGGCCGAATTTCAAAATACGAAACTTCCGGTAACCACTGCTTTCCTTAAGCATCTTACTGGTAGTTTCGTACTCAACGTGTTGTATACTGTACCTATAATCATTTTGAAGCGGAATTTCAACAAAAAAAAGTTTTCAGTTTTTTGCGAAAAAACGTGATGGTTAGCCTTACTTTTTTTTGAGCGGATAAAATTCATAGTCACAGATTCCGAATGTTTCGTTTATTTTGGATTATCAATGTAATTATGAGTAGATCAAAATTTAGTTTGCTTCAATATGTCGCCTCGTTCGCCTGCAATTCAGGTTCGAAACACAATGTGGCCGAATTTCAAAATACGAAACTTCCGGTAACCACTGCTTTCCTTAAGCATCTTACCGGTAGTTTCGTACTCAACGTATTGTATACTGTACCTATAATCATTTTGAAGCGGAATTTCAACAAAAAAAAGTTTTCAGTTTTTTGCGAAAAAACGTGATGGTTAGCCTTACTTTTTTTTGAGCGGATAAAATTCATAGTCACGGATTCCGAATGTTTCGTTTATTTTGGATTATCAATGTAATTATGAGTAGATCAACGTTTAGTTTGCTTCAATATGTCGCCTCGTTCGCCTGCAAATCAGGTTCGAAACACAATGTGGCCGAATTTCAAAATACGAAACTTCCGGTAACCACTGCTTTCCTTAAGCATCTTACCGGTAGTTTCGTACTCAACGTGTTGTATACTGTACCTATAATCATTTTGAAGCGGAATTTCAACAAAAAAAAGTTTTCAGTTTTTTGCGAAAAAACGTGATGGTTAGTTAGCCTTACTTTTTTTTGAGCGGATAAAATTCATAGTCACGGATTCCGAATGTTTCGTTTATTTTGGATTATCAATGTAATTATGAGTAGATCAACGTTTAGTTTACTTCAATATATCGCCTCGTTCGCCTGCAATTCAGGTTCGAAACACAATGTGGCCGAATTTCAAAATACGAAACTTCCGGTAACCACTGCTTTCCTTAAGCATCTTACCGGTAGTTTCGTACTCAACGTATTGTATACTGTACCTATAATCATTTTGAAGCGGAATTTCAACAAAAAAAAGTTTTCAGTTTTTTGCGAAAAAACGTGATGTTTAGCCTTACTTTTTTTTGAGCGGATAAAATTCATTGTCACGGATTCCGAATGTTTCGTTTATTTTGGATTATCAATGTAATTATGAGTAGATCAACGTTTAGTTTGCTTCAATATGTCGCCTCGTTCGCCTGCAAATCAGGTTCGAAACACAATGTGGCCGAATTTCAAAATACGAAACTTCCGGTAACCACTGCTTTCCTTAAGCATCTTACCGGTAGTTTCGTACTCAACGTGTTGTATACTGTACCTATAATCATTTTGAAGCGGAATTTCAACAAAAAAAAGTTTTCAGTTTTTTGCGAAAAAACGTGATGGTTAGCCTTACTTTTTTTTGAGCGGATAAAATTCATAGTCACGGATTCCGAATGTTTCGTTTATTTTGGATTATCAATGTAATTATGAGTAGATCAACGTTTAGTTTGCTTCAATATGTCGCCTCGTTCGCCTGCAATTCAGGTTCGAAACACAATGTGGCCGAATTTCAAAATACGAAACTTCTGGTAACCACTGCTTTCCTTAAGCATCTTACCGGTAGTTTCGTACTCAACGTATTGTATACTGTACCTATAATCATTTTGAAGCGGAATTTCAACAAAAAAAAGTTTTCAGTTTTTTGCGAAAAAACGTGATGTTTAGCCTTACTTTTTTTTGAGCGGATAAAATTCATAGTCACGGATTCCGAATGTTTCGTTTATTTTGGATTATCAATGTAATTATGAGTAGATCAACGTTTAGTTTGCTTCAATATGTCGCCTCGTTCGCCTGCAAATCAGGTTCGAAACACAATGTGGCCGAATTTCAAAATACGAAACTTCCGGTAACCACTGCTTTCCTTAAGCATCTTACCGGTAGTTTCGTACTCAACGTATTGTATACTGTACCTATAATCATTTTGAAGCGGAATTTCAACAAAAAAAAGTTTTCAGTTTTTTGCGAAAAAACGTGATGGTTAGCCTTACTTTTTTTTGAGCGGATAAAATTCATAGTCACGGATTCCGAATGTTTCGTTTATTTTGGATTATCAATGTAATTATGAGTAGATCAACGTTTAGTTTGCTTCAATATGTCGCCTCGTTCGCCTGCAAATCAGGTTCGAAACACAATGTGGCCGAATTTCAAAATACGAAACTTCCGGTAACCACTGCTTTCCTTAAGCATCTTACCGGTAGTTTCGTACTCAACGTATTGTATACTGTACCTATAATCATTTTGAAGCGGAATTTCAACAAAAAAAAGTTTTCAGTTTTTTGCGAAAAAACGTGATGGTGTTAGCCTTACTTTTTTTTGAGCGGATAAAATTCATAGTCACGGATTCCGAATGTTTCGTTTATTTTGGATTATCAATGTAATTATGAGTAGATCAACGTTTAGTTTGCTTCAATATGTCGCCTCGTTCGCCTGCAAATCAGGTTCGAAACACAATGTGGCCGAATTTCAAAATACGAAACTTCCGGTAACCACTGCTTTCCTTAAGCATCTTACTGGTAGTTTCGTACTCAACGTGTTGTATACTGTACCTATAATCATTTTGAAGCGGAATTTCAACAAAAAAAAGTTTTCAGTTTTTTGCGAAAAAACGTGATGGTTAGCCTTACTTTTTTTTGAGCGGATAAAATTCATAGTCACGGATTCCGAATGTTTCGTTTATTTTGGATTATCAATGTAATTATGAGTAGATCAACGTTTAGTTTGCTTCAATATGTCGCCTCGTTCGCCTGCAATTCAGGTTCGAAACACAATGTGGCCGAATTTCAAAATACGAAACTTCCAGTAACCACTGCTTTCCTTAAGCATCTTACCGGTAGTTTCGTACTCAACGTATTGTATACTGTACCTATAATCATTTTGAAGCGGAATTTCAACAAAAAAAAGTTTTCAGTTTTTTGCGAAAAAACGTGATGGTTAGCCTTACTTTTTTTTGAGCGGATAAAATTCATAGTCACGGATTCCGAATGTTTCGTTTATTTTGGATTATCAATGTAATTATGAGTAGATCAACGTTTAGTTTGCTTCAATATGTCGCCTCGTTCGCCTGCAATTCAGGTTCGAAACACAATGTGGCCGAATTTCAAAATACGAAACTTCCGGTAACCACTGCTTTCCTTAAGCATCTTACCGGTAGTTTCGTACTCAACGTATTGTATACTGTACCTATAATCATTTTGAAGCGGAATTTCAACAAAAAAAAGTTTTCAGTTTTTTGCGAAAAAACGTGATGGTTAGCCTTACTTTTTTTTGAGCGGATAAAATTCATAGTCACGGATTCCGAATGTTTCGTTTATTTTGGATTATCAATGTAATTATGAGTAGATCAACGTTTAGTTTGCTTCAATATGTCGCCTCGTTCGCCTGCAAATCAGGTTCGAAACACAATGTGGCCGAATTTCAAAATACGAAACTTCCGGTAACCACTGCTTTCCTTAAGCATCTTACTGGTAGTTTCGTACTCAACGTGTTGTATACTGTACCTATAATCATTTTGAAGCGGAATTTCAACAAAAAAAGTTTTCAGTTTTTTGCGAAAAAACGTGATGGTTAGCCTTACTTTTTTTTGAGCGGATAAAATTCATAGTCACGGATTCCGAATGTTTCGTTTATTTTGGATTATCAATGTAATTATGAGTAGATCAACGTTTAGTTTGCTTCAATATGTCGCCTCGTTCGCCTGCAATTCAGGTTCGAAACACAATGTGGCCGAATTTCAAAATACGAAACTTCCGGTAACCACTGCTTTCCTTAAGCATCTTACCGGTAGTTTCGTACTCAACGTGTTGTATACTGTACCTATAATCATTTTGAAGCGGAATTTCAACAAAAAAAAGTTTTCAGTTTTTTGCGAAAAAACGTGATGGTTAGTTAGCCTTACTTTTTTTTGAGCGGATAAAATTCATAGTCACGGATTCCGAATGTTTCGTTTATTTTGGATTATCAATGTAATTATGAGTAGATCAACGTTTAGTTTACTTCAATATATCGCCTCGTTCGCCTGCAATGCAGGTTCGAAACACAATGTGGCCGAATTTCAAAATACGAAACTTCCGGTAACCACTGCTTTCCTTAAGCATCTTACCGGTAGTTTCGTACTCAACGTATTGTATACTGTACCTATAATCATTTTGAAGCGGAATTTCAACAAAAAAAAGTTTTCAGTTTTTTGCGAAAAAACGTGATGTTTAGCCTTACTTTTTTTTGAGCGGATAAAATTCATTGTCACGGATTCCGAATGTTTCGTTTATTTTGGATTATCAATGTAATTATGAGTAGATCAACGTTTAGTTTGCTTCAATATGTCGCCTCGTTCGCCTGCAATTCAGGTTCGAAACACAATGTGGTCGAATTTCAAAATACGAAACTTCCGGTAACCACTGCTTTCCTTAAGCATCTTACCGGTAGTTTCGTACTCAACGTATTGTATACTGTACCTATAATCATTTTGAAGCGGAATTTCAATAAAAAAAAGTTTTCAGTTTTTTGCGAAAAAACGTGATGGTTAGCCTTACTTTTTTTTGGGCGGATAAAATTCATAGTCACGGATTCCGAATGTTTCGTTTATTTTGGATTATCAATGTAATTATGAGTAGATCAACGTTTAGTTTGCTTCAATATGTCGCCTCGTTCGCCTGCAATTCAGGTTCGAAACAAAATGTGGCCGAATTTCAAAATACGAAACTTCTGGTAACCACTGCTTTCCTTAAGCATCTTACCGGTAGTTTCGTACTCAACGTGTTGTATACTGTACCTATTATCATTTTGAAGCGGAATTTCAACAAAAAAAAGTTTTCAGTTTTTTGCGAAAAAACGTGATGGTGAGCCTTACTTTTTTTGAGCGGATAAAATTCATAGTCACGGATTCCGAATGTTTCGTTTATTTTGGATTATCAATGTAATTATGAGTAGATCAACGTTTAGTTTGCTTCAATATGTCGCCTCGTTCGCCTGCAATTCAGGTTCGAAACAAAATGTGGCCGAATTTCAAAATACGAAACTTCCGGTAACCACTGCTTTCCTTAAGCATCTTACCGGTAGTTTCGTACTCAACGTGTTGTATACTGTACCTATAATCATTTTGAAGCGGAATTTCAACAAAAAAAAGTTTTCAGTTTTTTGCGAAAAAACGTGATGGTTAGTTAGCCTTACTTTTTTTTGAGCGGATAAAATTCATAGTCACGGATTCCGAATGTTTCGTTTATTTTGGATTATCAATGTAATTATGAGTAGATCAACGTTTAGTTTACTTCAATATATCGCCTCGTTCGCCTGCAATTCAGGTTCGAAACACAATGTGGCCGAATTTCAAAATACGAAACTTCCGGTAACCACTGCTTTCCTTAAGCATCTTACCGGTAGTTTCGTACTCAACGTGTTGTATACTGTACCTATAATCATTTTGAAGCGGAATTTCAACAAAAAAAAGTTTTCAGTTTTTTGCGAAAAAACGTGATGGTTAGTTAGCCTTACTTTTTTTTGAGCGGATAAAATTCATAGTCACGGATTCCGAATGTTTCGTTTATTTTGGATTATCAATGTAATTATGAGTAGATCAACGTTTAGTTTACTTCAATATATCGCCTCGTTCGCCTGCAATTCAGGTTCGAAACACAATGTGGCCGAATTTCAAAATACGAAACTTCCGGTAACCACTGCTTTCCTTAAGCATCTTACCGGTAGTTTCGTACTCAACGTGTTGTATACTGTACCTATAATCATTTTGAAGCGGAATTTCAACAAAAAAAAGTTTTCAGTTTTTTGCGAAAAAACGTGATGGTTAGCCTTACTTTTTTTTGAGCGGATAAAATTCATAGTCACGGATTCCGAATGTTTCGTTTATTTTGGATTATCAATGTAATTATGAGTAGATCAACGTTTAGTTTGCTTCAATATGTCGCCTCGTTCGCCTGCAATTCAGGTTCGAAACACAATGTGGCCGAATTTCAAAATACGAAACTTCCGGTAACCACTGCTTTCCTTAAGCATCTTACCGGTAGTTTCGTACTCAACGTGTTGTATACTGTACCTATAATCATTTTGAAGCGGAATTTCAACAAAAAAAAGTTTTCAGTTTTTTGCGAAAAAACGTGATGGTTAGTTAGCCTTACTTTTTTTTGAGCGGATAAAATTCATAGTCACGGATTCCGAATGTTTCGTTTATTTTGGATTATCAATGTAATTATGAGTAGATCAACGTTTAGTTTACTTCAATATATCGCCTCGTTCGCCTGCAATTCAGGTTCGAAACACAATGTGGCCGAATTTCAAAATACGAAACTTCCGGTAACCACTGCTTTCCTTAAGCATCTTACCGGTAGTTTCGTACTCAACGTATTGTATACTGTACCTATAATCATTTTGAAGCGGAATTTCAACAAAAAAAAGTTTTCAGTTTTTTGCGAAAAAACGTGATGTTTAGCCTTACTTTTTTTTGAGCGGATAAAATTCATTGTCACGGATTCCGAATGTTTCGTTTATTTTGGATTATCAATGTAATTATGAGTAGATCAACGTTTAGTTTGCTTCAATATGTCGCCTCGTTCGCCTGCAATTCAGGTTCGAAACACAATGTGGTCGAATTTCAAAATACGAAACTTCCGGTAACCACTGCTTTCCTTAAGCATCTTACCGGTAGTTTCGTACTCAACGTATTGTATACTGTACCTATAATCATTTTGAAGCGGAATTTCATTAAAAAAAAGTTTTCAGTTTTTTGCGAAAAAACGTGATGGTTAGCCTTACTTTTTTTTGGGCGGATAAAATTCATAGTCACGGATTCCGAATGTTTCGTTTATTTTGGATTATCAATGTAATTATGAGTAGATCAACGTTTAGTTTGCTTCAATATGTCGCCTCGTTCGCCTGCAATTCAGGTTCGAAACAAAATGTGGCCGAATTTCAAAATACGAAACTTCTGGTAACCACTGCTTTCCTTAAGCATCTTACCGGTAGTTTCGTACTCAACGTGTTGTATACTGTACCTATTATCATTTTGAAGCGGAATTTCAACAAAAAAAAGTTTTCAGTTTTTTGCGAAAAAACGTGATGGTGAGCCTTACTTTTTTTGAGCGGATAAAATTCATAGTCACGGATTCCGAATGTTTCGTTTATTTTGGATTATCAATGTAATTATGAGTAGATCAACGTTTAGTTTGCTTCAATATGTCGCCTCGTTCGCCTGCAATTCAGGTTCGAAACACAATGTGGCCGAATTTCAAAATACGAAACTTCCGGTAACCACTGCTTTCCTTAAGCATCTTACCGGTAGTTTCGTACTCAACGTGTTGTATACTGTACCTATAATCATTTTGAAGCGGAATTTCAACAAAAAAAAGTTTTCAGTTTTTTGCGAAAAAACGTGATGGTTAGCCTTACTTTTTTTTGAGCGGATAAAATTCATAGTCACGGATTCCGAATGTTTCGTTTATTTTGGATTATCAATGTAATTATGAGTAGATCAACGTTTAGTTTGCTTCAATATGTCGCCTCGTTCGCCTGCAATTCAGGTTCGAAACAAAATGTGGCCGAATTTCAAAATACGAAACTTCTGGTAACCACTGCTTTCCTTAAGCATCTTACCGGTAGTTTCGTACTCAACGTGTTGTATACTGTACCTATTATCATTTTGAAGCGGAATTTCAACAAAAAAAAGTTTTCAGTTTTTTGCGAAAAAACGTGATGGTTAGTTAGCCTTACTTTTTTTGAGCGGATAAAATTCATAGTCACGGATTCCGAATGTTTCGTTTATTTTGGATTATCAATGTAATTATGAGTAGATCAACGTTTAGTTTGCTTCAATATGTCGCCTCGTTCGCCTGCAATTCAGGTTCGAAACAAAATGTGGCCGAATTTCAAAATACGAAACTTCCGGTAACCACTGCTTTCCTTAAGCATCTTACCGGTAGTTTCGTACTCAACGTGTTGTATACTGTACCTATAATCATTTTGAAGCGGAATTTCAACAAAAAAAAGTTTTCAGTTTTTTGCGAAAAAACGTGATGGTTAGCCTTACTTTTTTTTGAGCGGATAAAATTCATAGTCACGGATTCCGATTGTTTCGTTTATTTTGGATTATCAATGTAATTATGAGTAGATCAACGTTTAGTTTGCTTCAATATGTCGCCTCGTTCGCCTGCAATTCAGGTTCGAAACAAAATGTGGCCGAATTTCAAAATACGAAACTTCCGGTAACCACTGCTTTCCTTAAGCATCTTACCGGTAGTTTCGTACTCAACGTGTTGTATACTGTACCTATAATCATTTTGAAGCGGAATTTCAACAAAAAAAAGTTTTCAGTTTTTTGCGAAAAAACGTGATGGTTAGTTAGCCTTACTTTTTTTTGAGCGGATAAAATTCATAGTCACGGATTCCGAATGTTTCGTTTATTTTGGATTATCAATGTAATTATGAGTAGATCAACGTTTAGTTTGCTTCAATATGTCGCCTCGTTCGCCTGCAATTCAGGTTCGAAACAAAATGTGGCCGAATTTCAAAATACGAAACTTCCGGTAACCACTGCTTTCCTTAAGCATCTTACCGGTAGTTTCGTACTCAACGTGTTGTATACTGTACCTATAATCATTTTGAAGCGGAATTTCAACAAAAAAAAGTTTTCAGTTTTTTGCGAAAAAACGTGATGGTTAGTTAGCCTTACTTTTTTTTGAGCGGATAAAATTCATAGTCACGGATTCCGAATGTTTCGTTTATTTTGGATTATCAATGTAATTATGAGTAGATCAACGTTTAGTTTGCTTCAATATGTCGCCTCGTTCGCCTGCAATTCAGGTTCGAAACAAAATGTGGCCGAATTTCAAAATACGAAACTTCCGGTAACCACTGCTTTCCTTAAGCATCTTACCGGTAGTTTCGTACTCAACGTGTTGTATACTGTACCTATAATCATTTTGAAGCGGAATTTCAACAAAAAAAAGTTTTCAGTTTTTTGCGAAAAAACGTGATGGTTAGTTAGCCTTACTTTTTTTTGAGCGGATAAAATTCATAGTCACGGATTCCGAATGTTTCGTTTATTTTGGATTATCAATGTAATTATGAGTAGATCAACGTTTAGTTTGCTTCAATATGTCGCCTCGTTCGCCTGCAATTCAGGTTCGAAACAAAATGTGGCCGAATTTCAAAATACGAAACTTCTGGTAACCACTGCTTTCCTTAAGCATCTTACCGGTAGTTTCGTACTCAACGTGTTGTATACTGTACCTATAATCATTTTGAAGCGGAATTTCAACAAAAAAAAGTTTTCAGTTTTTTGCGAAAAAACGTGATGGTTAGTTAGCCTTACTTTTTTTTGAGCGGATAAAATTCATAGTCACGGATTCCGAATGTTTCGTTTATTTTGGATTATCAATGTAATTATGAGTAGATCAACGTTTAGTTTGCTTCAATATGTCGCCTCGTTCGCCTGCAATTCAGGTTCGAAACAAAATGTGGCCGAATTTCAAAATACGAAACTTCCGGTAACCACTGCTTTCCTTAAGCATCTTACCGGTAGTTTCGTACTCAACGTGTTGTATACTGTACCTATAATCATTTTGAAGCGGAATTTCAACAAAAAAAAGTTTTCAGTTTTTTGCGAAAAAACGTGATGGTTAGTTAGCCTTACTTTTTTTTGAGCGGATAAAATTCATAGTCACGGATTCCGAATGTTTCGTTTATTTTGGATTATCAATGTAATTATGAGTAGATCAACGTTTAGTTTGCTTCAATATGTCGCCTCGTTCGCCTGCAATTCAGGTTCGAAACACAATGTGGCCGAATTTCAAAATACGAAACTTCCGGTAACCACTGCTTTCCTTAAGCATCTTACCGGTAGTTTCGTACTCAACGTATTGTATACTGTACCTATAATCATTTTGAAGCGGAATTTCAACAAAAAAAAGTTTTCAGTTTTTTGCGAAAAAACGTGATGGTTAGCCTTACTTTTTTTGAGCGGATAAAATTCATAGTCACGGATTCCGAATGTTTCGTTTATTTTGGATTATCAATGTAATTATGAGTAGATCAACGTTTAGTTTGCTTCAATATGTCGCCTCGTTCGCCTGCAATTCAGGGTCGAAACAAAATGTGGCCGAATTTCAAAATACGAAACTTCCGGTAACCACTGCTTTCCTTAAGCATCTTACCGGTAGTTTCGTACTCAACGTGTTGTATACTGTACCTATAATCATTTTGAAGCGGAATTTCAACAAAAAAAAGTTTTCAGTTTTTTGCGAAATTATGAGTAGATCAACGTTTAGATTATGAGTAGATCAACGTTTAGTTTGCTTCAATATGTCGCCTCGTTCGCCTGCAATTCAGGTTCGAAACAAAATGTGGCCGAATTTCAAAATACGAAACTTCTGGTAACCACTGCTTTCCTTAAGCATCTTACCGGTAGTTTCGTACTCAACGTGTTGTATACTGTACCTATTATCATTTTGAAGCGGAATTTCAACAAAAAAAGTTTTCAGTTTTTTGCGAAGTTATGAGTAGATCAACGTTTAGATTATGAGTAGATCAACGTTTAGTTTGCTTCAATATGTCGCCTCGTTCGCCTGCAATTCAGGTTCGAAACAAAATGTGGCCGAATTTCAAAATACGAAACTTCCGGTAACCACTGCTTTCCTTAAGCATCTTACCGGTAGTTTCGTACTCAACGTGTTGTATACTGTACCTATAATCATTTTGAAGCGGAATTTCAACAAAAAAAAGTTTTCAGTTTTTTGCGAAAAAACGTGATGGTTAGCCTTACTTTTTTTTGAGCGGATAAAATTCATAGTCACGGATTCCGAATGTTTCGTTTATTTTGGATTATCAATGTAATTATGAGTAGATCAACGTTTAGTTTGCTTCAATATGTCGCCTCGTTCGCCTGCAATTCAGGTTCGAAACAAAATGTGGCCGAATTTCAAAATACGAAACTTCTGGTAACCACTGCTTTCCTTAAGCATCTTACCGGTAGTTTCGTACTCAACGTGTTGTATACTGTACCTATTATCATTTTGAAGCGGAATTTCAACAAAAAAAAGTTTTCAGTTTTTTGCGAAAAAACGTGATGGTTAGCCTTACTTTTTTTGAGCGGATAAAATTCATAGTCACGGATTCCGAATGTTTCGTTTATTTTGGATTATCAATGTAATTATGAGTAGATCAACGTTTAGTTTGCTTCAATATGTCGCCTCGTTCGCCTGCAATTCAGGTTCGAAACAAAATGTGGCCGAATTTCAAAATACGAAACTTCTGGTAACCACTGCTTTCCTTAAGCATCTTACCGGTAGTTTCGTACTCAACGTGTTGTATACTGTACCTATTATCATTTTGAAGCGGAATTTCAACAAAAAAAAGTTTTCAGTTTTTTGCGAAAAAACGTGATGGCTAGCCTTACTTTTTTTTGAGCGGATAAAATTCATAGTCACGGATTCCGAATGTTTCGTTTATTTTGGATTATCAATGTAATTATGAGTAGATCAACGTTTAGTTTGCTTCAATATGTCGCCTCGTTCGCCTGCAATTCAGGTTCGAAACAAAATGTGGCCGAATTTCAAAATACGAAACTTCCGGTAACCACTGCTTTCCTTAAGCATCTTACCGGTAGTTTCGTACTCAACGTGTTGTATACTGTACCTATAATCATTTTGAAGCGGAATTTCAACAAAAAAAAGTTTTCAGTTTTTTGCGAAAAAACGTGATGGTTAGCCTTACTTTTTTTTGAGCGGATAAAACTCATAGTCACGGATTCCGAATGTTTCGTTTATTTTGGATTATCAATGTAATTATGAGTAGATCAACGTTTAGTTTGCTTCAATATGTCGCCTCGTTCGCCTGCAATTCAGGTTCGAAACAAAATGTGGCCGAATTTCAAAATACGAAACTTCTGGTAACCACTGCTTTCCTTAAGCATCTTACCGGTAGTTTCGTACTCAACGTGTTGTATACTGTACCTATTATCATTTTGAAGCGGAATTTCAACAAAAAAAAGTTTTCAGTTTTTTGCGAAAAAACGTGATGGCTAGCCTTACTTTTTTTTGAGCGGATAAAATTCATAGTCACGGATTCCGAATGTTTCGTTTATTTTGGATTATCAATGTAATTATGAGTAGATCAACGTTTAGTTTGCTTCAATATGTCGCCTCGTTCGCCTGCAATTCAGGTTCGAAACAAAATGTGGCCGAATTTCAAAATACGAAACTTCCGGTAACCACTGCTTTCCTTAAGCATCTTACCGGTAGTTTCGTACTCAACGTGTTGTATACTGTACCTATAATCATTTTGAAGCGGAATTTCAACAAAAAAAAGTTTTCAGTTTTTTGCGAAAAAACGTGATGGTTAGCCTTACTTTTTTTTGAGCGGATAAAACTCATAGTCACGGATTCCGAATGTTTCGTTTATTTTGGATTATCAATGTAATTATGAGTAGATCAACGTTTAGTTTGCTTCAATATGTCGCCTCGTTCGCCTGCAATTCAGGTTCGAAACAAAATGTGGCCGAATTTCAAAATACGAAACTTCTGGTAACCACTGCTTTCCTTAAGCATCTTACCGGTAGTTTCGTACTCAACGTGTTGTATACTGTACCTATTATCATTTTGAAGCGGAATTTCAACAAAAAAAAGTTTTCAGTTTTTTGCGAAAAAACGTGATGGTTAGTTAGCCTTACTTTTTTTTGAGCGGATAAAATTCATAGTCACGGATTCCGAATGTTTCATTTATTTTGGATTATCAATGTAATTATGAGTAGATCAACGTTTAGTTTGCTTCAATATGTCGCCTCGTTCGCCTGCAATTCAGGTTCGAAACAAAATGTGGCCGAATTTCAAAATACGAAACTTCCGGTAACCACTGCTTTCCTTAAGCATCTTACCGGTAGTTTCGTACTCAACGTGTTGTATACTGTACCTATAATCATTTTGAAGCGGAATTTCAACAAAAAAAAGTTTTCAGTTTTTTGCGAAAAAACGTGATGGTTAGTTAGCCTTACTTTTTTTTGAGCGGATAAAATTCATAGTCACGGATTCCGAATGTTTCGTTTATTTTGGATTATCAATGTAATTATGAGTAGATCAACGTTTAGTTTGCTTCAATATGTCGCCTCGTTCGCCTGCAATTCAGGTTCGAAACACAATGTGGCCGAATTTCAAAATACGAAACTTCCGGTAACCACTGCTTTCCTTAAGCATCTTACCGGTAGTTTCGTACTCAACGTATTGTATACTGTACCTATAATCATTTTGAAGCGGAATTTCAACAAAAAAAAGTTTTCAGTTTTTTGCGAAAAAACGTGATGGTTAGCCTTACTTTTTTTGAGCGGATAAAATTCATAGTCACGGATTCCGAATGTTTCGTTTATTTTGGATTATCAATGTAATTATGAGTAGATCAACGTTTAGTTTGCTTCAATAAGTCGCCTCGTTCGCCTGCAATTCAGGGTCGAAACAAAATGTGGCCGAATTTCAAAATACGAAACTTCCGGTAACCACTGCTTTCCTTAAGCATCTTACCGGTAGTTTCGTACTCAACGTGTTGTATACTGTACCTATAATCATTTTGAAGCGGAATTTCAACAAAAAAAAGTTTTCAGTTTTTTGCGAAATTATGAGTAGATCAACGTTTAGATTATGAGTAGATCAACGTTTAGTTTGCTTCAATATGTCGCCTCGTTCGCCTGCAATTCAGGTTCGAAACAAAATGTGGCCGAATTTCAAAATACGAAACTTCTGGTAACCACTGCTTTCCTTAAGCATCTTACCGGTAGTTTCGTACTCAACGTGTTGTATACTGTACCTATTATCATTTTGAAGCGGAATTTCAACAAAAAAAGTTTTCAGTTTTTTGCGAAGTTATGAGTAGATCAACGTTTAGATTATGAGTAGATCAACGTTTAGTTTGCTTCAATATGTCGCCTCGTTCGCCTGCAATTCAGGTTCGAAACAAAATGTGGCCGAATTTCAAAATACGAAACTTCCGGTAACCACTGCTTTCCTTAAGCATCTTACCGGTAGTTTCGTACTCAACGTGTTGTATACTGTACCTATAATCATTTTGAAGCGGAATTTCAACAAAAAAAAGTTTTCAGTTTTTTGCGAAAAAACGTGATGGTTAGCCTTACTTTTTTTTGAGCGGATAAAATTCATAGTCACGGATTCCGAATGTTTCGTTTATTTTGGATTATCAATGTAATTATGAGTAGATCAACGTTTAGTTTGCTTCAATATGTCGCCTCGTTCGCCTGCAATTCAGGTTCGAAACAAAATGTGGCCGAATTTCAAAATACGAAACTTCTGGTAACCACTGCTTTCCTTAAGCATCTTACCGGTAGTTTCGTACTCAACGTGTTGTATACTGTACCTATTATCATTTTGAAGCGGAATTTCAACAAAAAAAAGTTTTCAGTTTTTTGCGAAAAAACGTGATGGTTAGCCTTACTTTTTTTGAGCGGATAAAATTCATAGTCACGGATTCCGAATGTTTCGTTTATTTTGGATTATCAATGTAATTATGAGTAGATCAACGTTTAGTTTGCTTCAATATGTCGCCTCGTTCGCCTGCAATTCAGGTTCGAAACAAAATGTGGCCGAATTTCAAAATACGAAACTTCCGGTAACCACTGCTTTCCTTAAGCATCTTACCGGTAGTTTCGTACTCAACGTGTTGTATACTGTACCTATAATCATTTTGAAGCGGAATTTCAACAAAAAAAAGTTTTCAGTTTTTTGCGAAAAAACGTGATGGTTAGTTAGCCTTACTTTTTTTTGAGCGGATAAAATTCATAGTCACGGATTCCGAATGTTTCGTTTATTTTGGATTATCAATGTAATTATGAGTAGATCAACGTTTAGTTTGCTTCAATATGTCGCCTCGTTCGCCTGCAATTCAGGTTCGAAACACAATGTGGCCGAATTTCAAAATACGAAACTTCCGGTAACCACTGCTTTCCTTAAGCATCTTACCGGTAGTTTCGTACTCAACGTATTGTATACTGTACCTATAATCATTTTGAAGCGGAATTTCAACAAAAAAAAGTTTTCAGTTTTTTGCGAAAAAACGTGATGGTTAGCCTTACTTTTTTTGAGCGGATAAAATTCATAGTCACGGATTCCGAATGTTTCGTTTATTTTGGATTATCAATGTAATTATGAGTAGATCAACGTTTAGTTTGCTTCAATAAGTCGCCTCGTTCGCCTGCAATTCAGGGTCGAAACAAAATGTGGCCGAATTTCAAAATACGAAACTTCCGGTAACCACTGCTTTCCTTAAGCATCTTACCGGTAGTTTCGTACTCAACGTGTTGTATACTGTACCTATAATCATTTTGAAGCGGAATTTCAACAAAAAAAAGTTTTCAGTTTTTTGCGAAATTATGAGTAGATCAACGTTTAGATTATGAGTAGATCAACGTTTAGTTTGCTTCAATATGTCGCCTCGTTCGCCTGCAATTCAGGTTCGAAACAAAATGTGGCCGAATTTCAAAATACGAAACTTCTGGTAACCACTGCTTTCCTTAAGCATCTTACCGGTAGTTTCGTACTCAACGTGTTGTATACTGTACCTATTATCATTTTGAAGCGGAATTTCAACAAAAAAAGTTTTCAGTTTTTTGCGAAGTTATGAGTAGATCAACGTTTAGATTATGAGTAGATCAACGTTTAGTTTGCTTCAATATGTCGCCTCGTTCGCCTGCAATTCAGGTTCGAAACAAAATGTGGCCGAATTTCAAAATACGAAACTTCCGGTAACCACTGCTTTCCTTAAGCATCTTACCGGTAGTTTCGTACTCAACGTGTTGTATACTGTACCTATAATCATTTTGAAGCGGAATTTCAACAAAAAAAAGTTTTCAGTTTTTTGCGAAAAAACGTGATGGTTAGCCTTACTTTTTTTTGAGCGGATAAAATTCATAGTCACGGATTCCGAATGTTTCGTTTATTTTGGATTATCAATGTAATTATGAGTAGATCAACGTTTAGTTTGCTTCAATATGTCGCCTCGTTCGCCTGCAATTCAGGTTCGAAACAAAATGTGGCCGAATTTCAAAATACGAAACTTCTGGTAACCACTGCTTTCCTTAAGCATCTTACCGGTAGTTTCGTACTCAACGTGTTGTATACTGTACCTATTATCATTTTGAAGCGGAATTTCAACAAAAAAAAGTTTTCAGTTTTTTGCGAAAAAACGTGATGGTTAGCCTTACTTTTTTTGAGCGGATAAAATTCATAGTCACGGATTCCGAATGTTTCGTTTATTTTGGATTATCAATGTAATTATGAGTAGATCAACGTTTAGTTTGCTTCAATATGTCGCCTCGTTCGCCTGCAATTCAGGTTCGAAACAAAATGTGGCCGAATTTCAAAATACGAAACTTCCGGTAACCACTGCTTTCCTTAAGCATCTTACCGGTAGTTTCGTACTCAACGTGTTGTATACTGTACCTATAATCATTTTGAAGCGGAATTTCAACAAAAAAAAGTTTTCAGTTTTTTGCGAAAAAACGTGATGGTTAGTTAGCCTTACTTTTTTTTGAGCGGATAAAATTCATAGTCACGGATTCCGAATGTTTCGTTTATTTTGGATTATCAATGTAATTATGAGTAGATCAACGTTTAGTTTGCTTCAATATGTCGCCTCGTTCGCCTGCAATTCAGGTTCGAAACACAATGTGGCCGAATTTCAAAATACGAAACTTCCGGTAACCACTGCTTTCCTTAAGCATCTTACCGGTAGTTTCGTACTCAACGTATTGTATACTGTACCTATAATCATTTTGAAGCGGAATTTCAACAAAAAAAAGTTTTCAGTTTTTTGCGAAAAAACGTGATGGTTAGCCTTACTTTTTTTGAGCGGATAAAATTCATAGTCACGGATTCCGAATGTTTCGTTTATTTTGGATTATCAATGTAATTATGAGTAGATCAACGTTTAGTTTGCTTCAATAAGTCGCCTCGTTCGCCTGCAATTCAGGGTCGAAACAAAATGTGGCCGAATTTCAAAATACGAAACTTCCGGTAACCACTGCTTTCCTTAAGCATCTTACCGGTAGTTTCGTACTCAACGTGTTGTATACTGTACCTATAATCATTTTGAAGCGGAATTTCAACAAAAAAAAGTTTTCAGTTTTTTGCGAAATTATGAGTAGATCAACGTTTAGATTATGAGTAGATCAACGTTTAGTTTGCTTCAATATGTCGCCTCGTTCGCCTGCAATTCAGGTTCGAAACAAAATGTGGCCGAATTTCAAAATACGAAACTTCTGGTAACCACTGCTTTCCTTAAGCATCTTACCGGTAGTTTCGTACTCAACGTGTTGTATACTGTACCTATTATCATTTTGAAGCGGAATTTCAACAAAAAAAGTTTTCAGTTTTTTGCGAAGTTATGAGTAGATCAACGTTTAGATTATGAGTAGATCAACGTTTAGTTTGCTTCAATATGTCGCCTCGTTCGCCTGCAATTCAGGTTCGAAACAAAATGTGGCCGAATTTCAAAATACGAAACTTCCGGTAACCACTGCTTTCCTTAAGCATCTTACCGGTAGTTTCGTACTCAACGTGTTGTATACTGTACCTATAATCATTTTGAAGCGGAATTTCAACAAAAAAAAGTTTTCAGTTTTTTGCGAAAAAACGTGATGGTTAGCCTTACTTTTTTTTGAGCGGATAAAATTCATAGTCACGGATTCCGAATGTTTCGTTTATTTTGGATTATCAATGTAATTATGAGTAGATCAACGTTTAGTTTGCTTCAATATGTCGCCTCGTTCGCCTGCAATTCAGGTTCGAAACAAAATGTGGCCGAATTTCAAAATACGAAACTTCTGGTAACCACTGCTTTCCTTAAGCATCTTACCGGTAGTTTCGTACTCAACGTGTTGTATACTGTACCTATTATCATTTTGAAGCGGAATTTCAACAAAAAAAAGTTTTCAGTTTTTTGCGAAAAAACGTGATGGTTAGCCTTACTTTTTTTGAGCGGATAAAATTCATAGTCACGGATTCCGAATGTTTCGTTTATTTTGGATTATCAATGTAATTATGAGTAGATCAACGTTTAGTTTGCTTCAATATGTCGCCTCGTTCGCCTGCAATTCAGGTTCGAAACAAAATGTGGCCGAATTTCAAAATACGAAACTTCCGGTAACCACTGCTTTCCTTAAGCATCTTACCGGTAGTTTCGTACTCAACGTGTTGTATACTGTACCTATAATCATTTTGAAGCGGAATTTCAACAAAAAAAAGTTTTCAGTTTTTTGCGAAAAAACGTGATGGTTAGCCTTACTTTTTTTTGAGCGGATAAAACTCATAGTCACGGATTCCGAATGTTTCGTTTATTTTGGATTATCAATGTAATTATGAGTAGATCAACGTTTAGTTTGCTTCAATATGTCGCCTCGTTCGCCTGCAATTCAGGTTCGAAACAAAATGTGGCCGAATTTCAAAATACGAAACTTCTGGTAACCACTGCTTTCCTTAAGCATCTTACCGGTAGTTTCGTACTCAACGTGTTGTATACTGTACCTATTATCATTTTGAAGCGGAATTTCAACAAAAAAAAGTTTTCAGTTTTTTGCGAAAAAACGTGATGGTTAGTTAGCCTTACTTTTTTTTGAGCGGATAAAATTCATAGTCACGGATTCCGAATGTTTCGTTTATTTTGGATTATCAATGTAATTATGAGTAGATCAACGTTTAGTTTGCTTCAATATGTCGCCTCGTTCGCCTGCAATTCAGGTTCGAAACAAAATGTGGCCGAATTTCAAAATACGAAACTTCCGGTAACCACTGCTTTCCTTAAGCATCTTACCGGTAGTTTCGTACTCAACGTGTTGTATACTGTACCTATAATCATTTTGAAGCGGAATTTCAACAAAAAAAAGTTTTCAGTTTTTTGCGAAAAAACGTGATGGTTAGTTAGCCTTACTTTTTTTTGAGCGGATAAAATTCATAGTCACGGATTCCGAATGTTTCGTTTATTTTGGATTATCAATGTAATTATGAGTAGATCAACGTTTAGTTTGCTTCAATATGTCGCCTCGTTCGCCTGCAATTCAGGTTCGAAACACAATGTGGCCGAATTTCAAAATACGAAACTTCCGGTAACCACTGCTTTCCTTAAGCATCTTACCGGTAGTTTCGTACTCAACGTATTGTATACTGTACCTATAATCATTTTGAAGCGGAATTTCAACAAAAAAAAGTTTTCAGTTTTTTGCGAAAAAACGTGATGGTTAGCCTTACTTTTTTTGAGCGGATAAAATTCATAGTCACGGATTCCGAATGTTTCGTTTATTTTGGATTATCAATGTAATTATGAGTAGATCAACGTTTAGTTTGCTTCAATAAGTCGCCTCGTTCGCCTGCAATTCAGGGTCGAAACAAAATGTGGCCGAATTTCAAAATACGAAACTTCCGGTAACCACTGCTTTCCTTAAGCATCTTACCGGTAGTTTCGTACTCAACGTGTTGTATACTGTACCTATAATCATTTTGAAGCGGAATTTCAACAAAAAAAAGTTTTCAGTTTTTTGCGAAATTATGAGTAGATCAACGTTTAGATTATGAGTAGATCAACGTTTAGTTTGCTTCAATATGTCGCCTCGTTCGCCTGCAATTCAGGTTCGAAACAAAATGTGGCCGAATTTCAAAATACGAAACTTCTGGTAACCACTGCTTTCCTTAAGCATCTTACCGGTAGTTTCGTACTCAACGTGTTGTATACTGTACCTATTATCATTTTGAAGCGGAATTTCAACAAAAAAAGTTTTCAGTTTTTTGCGAAGTTATGAGTAGATCAACGTTTAGATTATGAGTAGATCAACGTTTAGTTTGCTTCAATATGTCGCCTCGTTCGCCTGCAATTCAGGTTCGAAACAAAATGTGGCCGAATTTCAAAATACGAAACTTCCGGTAACCACTGCTTTCCTTAAGCATCTTACCGGTAGTTTCGTACTCAACGTGTTGTATACTGTACCTATAATCATTTTGAAGCGGAATTTCAACAAAAAAAAGTTTTCAGTTTTTTGCGAAAAAACGTGATGGTTAGCCTTACTTTTTTTTGAGCGGATAAAATTCATAGTCACGGATTCCGAATGTTTCGTTTATTTTGGATTATCAATGTAATTATGAGTAGATCAACGTTTAGTTTGCTTCAATATGTCGCCTCGTTCGCCTGCAATTCAGGTTCGAAACAAAATGTGGCCGAATTTCAAAATACGAAACTTCTGGTAACCACTGCTTTCCTTAAGCATCTTACCGGTAGTTTCGTACTCAACGTGTTGTATACTGTACCTATTATCATTTTGAAGCGGAATTTCAACAAAAAAAAGTTTTCAGTTTTTTGCGAAAAAACGTGATGGTTAGCCTTACTTTTTTTGAGCGGATAAAATTCATAGTCACGGATTCCGAATGTTTCGTTTATTTTGGATTATCAATGTAATTATGAGTAGATCAACGTTTAGTTTGCTTCAATATGTCGCCTCGTTCGCCTGCAATTCAGGTTCGAAACAAAATGTGGCCGAATTTCAAAATACGAAACTTCTGGTAACCACTGCTTTCCTTAAGCATCTTACCGGTAGTTTCGTACTCAACGTGTTGTATACTGTACCTATTATCATTTTGAAGCGGAATTTCAACAAAAAAAAGTTTTCAGTTTTTTGCGAAAAAACGTGATGGCTAGCCTTACTTTTTTTTGAGCGGATAAAATTCATAGTCACGGATTCCGAATGTTTCGTTTATTTTGGATTATCAATGTAATTATGAGTAGATCAACGTTTAGTTTGCTTCAATATGTCGCCTCGTTCGCCTGCAATTCAGGTTCGAAACAAAATGTGGCCGAATTTCAAAATACGAAACTTCCGGTAACCACTGCTTTCCTTAAGCATCTTACCGGTAGTTTCGTACTCAACGTGTTGTATACTGTACCTATAATCATTTTGAAGCGGAATTTCAACAAAAAAAAGTTTTCAGTTTTTTGCGAAAAAACGTGATGGTTAGCCTTACTTTTTTTTGAGCGGATAAAACTCATAGTCACGGATTCCGAATGTTTCGTTTATTTTGGATTATCAATGTAATTATGAGTAGATCAACGTTTAGTTTGCTTCAATATGTCGCCTCGTTCGCCTGCAATTCAGGTTCGAAACAAAATGTGGCCGAATTTCAAAATACGAAACTTCTGGTAACCACTGCTTTCCTTAAGCATCTTACCGGTAGTTTCGTACTCAACGTGTTGTATACTGTACCTATTATCATTTTGAAGCGGAATTTCAACAAAAAAAAGTTTTCAGTTTTTTGCGAAGTTATGAGTAGATCAACGTTTAGATTATGAGTAGATCAACGTTTAGTTTGCTTCAATATGTCGCCTCGTTCGCCTGCAATTCAGGTTCGAAACAAAATGTGGCCGAATTTCAAAATACGAAACTTCCGGTAACCACTGCTTTCCTTAAGCATCTTACCGGTAGTTTCGTACTCAACGTGTTGTATACTGTACCTATAATCATTTTGAAGCGGAATTTCAACAAAAAAAAGTTTTCAGTATTTTGCGAAAAAACGTGATGGTTAGCCTTACTTTTTTTTGAGCGGATAAAACTCATAGTCACGGATTCCGAATGTTTCGTTTATTTTGGATTATCAATGTAATTATGAGTAGATCAACGTTTAGTTTGCTTCAATATGTCGCCTCGTTCGCCTGCAATTCAGGTTCGAAACAAAATGTGGCCGAATTTCAAAATACGAAACTTCCGGTAACCACTGCTTTCCTTAAGCATCTTACCGGTAGTTTCGTACTCAACGTGTTGTATACTGTACCTATAATCATTTTGAAGCGGAATTTCAACAAAAAAAAGTTTTCAGTTTTTTGCGAAAAAACGTGATGGTTAGCCTTACTTTTTTTTGAGCGGATAAAATTCATAGTCACGGATTCCGAATGTTTCGTTTATTTTGGATTATCAATGTAATTATGAGTAGATCAACGTTTAGTTTGCTTCAATATGTCGCCTCGTTCGCCTGCAATTCAGGTTCGAAACAAAATGTGGCCGAATTTCAAAATACGAAACTTCCGGTAACCATTGCTTTCCTTAAGCATCTTACCGGTAGTTTCGTACTCAACGTGTTGTATACTGTACCTATAATCATTTTGAAGCGGAATTTCAACAAAAAAAAGTTTTCAGTTTTTTGCGAAAAAACGTGATGGCTAGCCTTACTTTTTTTTGAGCGGATAAAATTCATAGTCACGGATTCCGATTGTTTCGTTTATTTTGGATTATCAATGTAATTATGAGTAGATCAACGTTTAGTTTGCTTCAATATGTCGCCTCGTTCGCCTGCAATTCAGGTTCGAAACAAAATGTGGCCGAATTTCAAAATACGAAACTTCCGGTAACCACTGCTTTCCTTAAGCATCTTACCGGTAGTTTCGTACTCAACGTGTTGTATACTGTACCTATAATCATTTTGAAGCGGAATTTCAACAAAAAAAAGTTTTCAGTTTTTTGCGAAAAAACGTGATGGTTAGCCTTACTTTTTTTTGAGCGGATAAAATTCATAGTCACGGATTCCGAATGTTTCGTTTATTTTGGATTATCAATGTAATTATGAGTAGATCAACGTTTAGTTTGCTTCAATATGTCGCCTCGTTCGCCTGCAATTCAGGTTCGAAACAAAATGTGGCCGAATTTCAAAATACGAAACTTCCGGTAACCATTGCTTTCCTTAAGCATCTTACCGGTAGTTTCGTACTCAACGTGTTGTATACTGTACCTATAATCATTTTGAAGCGGAATTTCAACAAAAAAAAGTTTTCAGTTTTTTGCGAAAAAACGTGATGGTTAGCCTTACTTTTTTTTGAGCGGATAAAATTCATAGTCACGGATTCCGAATGTTTCGTTTATTTTGGATTATCAATGTAATTATGAGTAGATCAACGTTTAGTTTGCTTCAATATGTCGCCTCGTTCGCCTGCAATTCAGGTTCGAAACAAAATGTGGCCGAATTTCAAAATACGAAACTTCCGGTAACCATTGCTTTCCTTAAGCATCTTACCGGTAGTTTCGTACTCAACGTGTTGTATACTGTACCTATAATCATTTTGAAGCGGAATTTCAACAAAAAAAAGTTTTCAGTTTTTTGCGAAAAAACGTGATGGTTAGCCTTACTTTTTTTTGAGCGGATAAAATTCATAGTCACGGATTCCGAATGTTTCGTTTATTTTGGATTATCAATGTAATTATGAGTAGATCAACGTTTAGTTTGCTTCAATATGTCGCCTCGTTCGCCTGCAATTCAGGTTCGAAACAAAATGTGGCCGAATTTCAAAATACGAAACTTCCGGTAACCATTGCTTTCCTTAAGCATCTTACCGGTAGTTTCGTACTCAACGTGTTGTATACTGTACCTATAATCATTTTGAAGCGGAATTTCAACAAAAAAAAGTTTTCAGTTTTTTGCGAAAAAACGTGATGGTTAGCCTTACTTTTTTTTGAGCGGATAAAATTCATAGTCACGGATTCCGAATGTTTCGTTTATTTTGGATTATCAATGTAATTATGAGTAGATCAACGTTTAGTTTGCTTCAATATGTCACCTCGTTCTCCTGCAATTCAGGTTCGAAACACAATGTGGCCGAATTTCAAAATACGAAACTTCTGGTAACCACTGCTTTCCTTAAGCATCTTACCGGTAGTTTCGTACTCAACGTGCTGTATACTGTACCTATAATCATTTTGAAGCGGAATTTCAACAAAAAAAAGTTTTCAGTTTTTTGCGAAAAAACGTGATGGTTAGCCTTACTTTTTTTTGAGCGGATAAAATTCATAGTCACGGATTCCGAATGTTTCGTTTATTTTGGATTATCAATGTAATTATGAGTAGATCAACGTTTAGTTTGCTTCAATATGTCGCCTCGTTCGCCTGCAATTCAGGTTCGAAACAAAATGTGGCCGAATTTCAAAATACGAAACTTCTGGTAACCACTGCTTTCCTTAAGCATCTTACCGGTAGTTTCGTACTCAACGTGTTGTATACTGTACCTATAATCATTTTGAAGCGGAATTTCAACAAAAAAAAGTTTTCAGTTTTTTGCGAAAAAACGTGATGGATAGCCTTACTTTTTTTGAGCGGATAAAATTCATAGTCACGGATTCCGAATGTTTCGTTTATTTTGAATTATCAATGTAATTATGAGTAGATCAACGTTTAGTTTACTTCAATATGTCGCCTCGTTCGCCTGCAATTCAGGTTCGAAACACAATGTGGCCGAATTTCAAAATACGAAACTTCCAGTTGTTACGACTGTATTGTCTTAACAAGACATTTTTTTTGTAAATTTGTTTCCATTCTTCATGGTTTCTTGCGTCCGAGTTTTTCAATGTGTGAACGTGGCGTCTTGGTGGATGGATTCTTGTGTGTTTTCTTTGGTTATGTTGGCAACGGAACAAAAATAGGAGAGAGAGAGATAGCAATGCGCATCGAGTGTGTGCAAAGTAAAACGTTTTGGAAGAAATGTTTTTCTTGTATGTCTATCTCCCTTATATCAACGAAAATCTGATATAAGGGAGAGACAGAGAAGAGAGATTAATTTCTTCTAGAACGTTTTACGAGCTGTGCGACGCTCGAATATTTTTTTGGTTTGGCATTCGAGTTGTGATTTTTAATAAGACAGTCGAGTTTTTTTATATAATTGGAAAAAGTTGAGTTTTTTTGATATTGTAAATTAAATATTCATTTTGTGATTTTCGTTATGAAAAGTCGAGTTGTGATTTTGATATCGAAAAGTTTTTGGTTGTAATTTGGTGACAATAAAGTTGAGGTTTTTTTTTGTATGTAAAACCCGAGTTTATGGGTTGCAACCATTTTGGATTTTTATAAAATAAAAATAAAAAAACCATAAAAATTAGTTTAATGAATAAAGTGTAATTTTTTTGGTAATTAACTTAGGTGGTATTAATAAGATATCACATAAAAAAAAAATAAATCGTATTTCGTGAATTTTAATAAAATAAGTTTATCTAAAGACGATATTGTGTCCATTGATATATCATTTTAAACGTTCATTGAGAAAGTTTTGGTGTTGTATAGAGGGGCCGAGACAAGTGAATTTCTAACATACCATTGTAAAACCAAAACAACATTTTGATTTGGTTTGCGCTACTGGAGTTATTTTAAGCCAAAGCCGAAAAATATTACGGAGGCGTCGCATTACTGGTGGTCTAACGTGGCATATTTGTATTATCGGCAGGGAAGTGCCGCAACAGTTACCGTTGTCTAACGGGATATTATTTTGCTTCAGCGTTTTTTATCGGTGGGAAGACATAGCGTGCATGAGTGGCTCAGTGAGGTCATTCACCTGATTTGTGGTAAGGCGAGACAACGCCCAACATACGGATAGCCAACCGGTTATTCGATTTATTCGATTTTTTTTGCTATCGGGGAAAGGCCCCGCAACGGTACCGGTGGCCAACCGTATGGTTCGTTTGGTTCGTTCATTGGTTCGTTTTGGTATCGGGGAAAGGCCCCGCAACGTCCGACCGCACAAGGTCGCAACGGTACGGGTGGCCAACCGGCACCTCGTGTTTTATATTTTTTGGTATCGGTGGTCTGCCGCAACGGTATCGGTGGTCTGCCGCAACGGTGACGGCCGCAACATTAATATTTTATATAATTAAGGTACAATTTTTTTAATTTCTTATTTTTAATTTTTATTATTTTTCTTAAATTTTTCTTTATTAAATTTAAAATTTTCTATATTTGTAATCGAGCGCCGCACAGCGGGTGCGCGCTCGGTACGCATTGCTTTCTCTCTCTATTCCCTCCCTTTCTTTTTTTTTTTTTGGAAGTTGTTTCTCTATTTTATTTGTTTGTTGTAAAATGAATTGCTAAATTTTTTTCGGTATGGTATGATGGGAGCGGAGACTCCCTCTGTGTCGGTTTAGTGTTTGCGGTCCCTTGGTGCCCGCATCCAATTCCGTAACCAGGGCTTGGCCTCGTTTGAATTCGGATGGATGCGCGCACCAAGGCACCGTTCTCGGTTTATAATTTTTGAGGTGTTCGTTCCTCAGGTTCCGGCCGACGAATTTCGGCGGAACCCGGGTTAATTATTATTTGTGTTTTATTTTTATTTAAATTTCTGTTATCACGGTGTAGGCCAGGAGCCCTGCATGCCTCAAACCCCACGACCCTCGCACTTCTCGCTGAGAACGTAGCCGGCAAAACATCACCGTGGAGGCCTCTGCAGGAGCTTAGTGAATATCTGCAGGTTGGCAGTAGCCAGCCTGTAACAGTTGGCGCCCAAATCTTCGCGAATTTTGATAATTTTTTTGATTTTTATTATTTGTAGCTTCACTCCCTTTGGCGTGCGCGTCCAGTCTCGAAACCGGTGTTTCACACTGTTTGAATTCGCATGGACGCGCACACCAAAGCCAGTCTCCCGGTTGACATTCCCTATCTACGACCGCAACCAGCACGGGCTGTTTGATTGCGCGTAGATGGGGGGTGTCATCCCCTATTATTTGGACATCCGACTTCCGAGCTCTTTCCCATTTCCACTATGTTGTGTCTGATTGTGGTGGAGCTCCGATGTCATTTGTATGGAGTTTAGTTTAGCTTCATTTCTTCTCTTCCCCGAAATTTCTTGACCGAAATTTGAGGAACAGAACACTTTATTATTATATTATTATTATTTTTTTAATTTTCTTTATTATTTAGCTGACACGGAGTGGGGTTTCCACTCTCATCATACCACCGTATTATCGTACTTGATTTAAATATTTTTTTTTGAATATATTATTTTTGATATTTTTGATTTTTAAATTTAGGGTTGTATTGGAACCCGCGGTACTATTAGTACTTCATTTTATATTTTTCGCATTTTGATTATTTCTTGGTTTTCGTATCGTTTCAAATTTCAACGAGCCCCTCCAAATTAGGTTCTCATCGAAAAGCGCCACTTTGGGGGGTATCTCGTCTTCCGTCGTTAATCCAATCGTGGGAATACGGGACCCACAAACCACCACAAGGTAACCATTCCTCTCTGTTATTATTATTATTCTAGCCTTATTTTCTTTGCAATCTAGTCTTGTTACTGAGTTGTATTATTTACTATCGGCGTACTTCTGGGTGTGTTGGTAGTTTCATTAGCTACGTTATTATTATTATTAAATTTTGTTTACTATTATTATTTTGTATGAATTCAAATCCGTGGGATACGCCAGAAAGGCCTCAAAGACGTACAGTGTGGGATAACTCGGACGTAGAACCACGTATCCAACGTAATCATCCGTGGGATCGAGTGGAAGTTAACCAAATTCATATTCGAATTGAGTATTATCCAACGCACGGGGTAACTTTCTGGTTGTTTATCGCGATTTGATATTCATTGGTTGAATTTGTTTTTTTATTTTTTTTCGTGTTATTTATAAAAATATTTCGTGTTTTTTTTTTTTTTTGATTATCTAGTTATAGTGGGTGTGGAATATCTTTAGTTGTAATTTCCTCTAATTTAAAACCTTCCGTTTGAGTTAGAGCTATTTTGAATTGAAATTTTTGTATTTTTATTAATCAATAAAGACTACGTTTTTTTTGTCGAATTAACCAAACTTACTCCTTTACCCTGATATAATCCAAAATGGACGTAAATCTACTGCAACGAGACGAAGTGGAGGTGGAGTGTCTCCTTCGTGATATACGCTTCGACACCCCCGATGCAATTCATCAACTCGAGGAAGCGGTCCGAAGTGAGCAGGCCGATACTAAACCAACGCCCGGAAAAATGCATACAAGCGCATCGAAAAGACCGGATATCGAGATCTCAACGTGTCTCAAGAAATTGGAGGAGATTCGGGGAGCGATCACGGTTTTGGATCCGGCGACTAAAGATCCCATACTATTGGTGCAACAGTACCATTCTCGATTATTACATTTGGCAGGTCGGCTTAGCCGCGTATTTAAATCACCGACATACGAGCAGTCCGCGCGTAAGGCACATCAGGCATGTTCGGCATTATTGACCAGTCTGCAGATGTACCTGGATGACCAGGAAAAGTTGAACGTTTCCATAGAAAGCGCAAAGGGCGTACATCTCGCGTTGGAAATACCTCCCCATGAGGAAACAAATGAAGAGATTCAAGTTCAAAATCTCGGTAGCGAGGATGATTCCGACCACCCACAGCCGCAGGAGCGAAGATGCACTTTGGAGGATCTCCTTGATCAGATTCAAACGAACCACACGGCGGTACAACAATCAAATGCACAGACCACCTTGTTGGAATCCATGCTGCACAAATTCGAATTGGTATCACAGCAGCTGGTAAAGTTGGATCAACGGCAAACCACCCTGCAGACTCAGATCACCGGAAATAACCCGTTCTCCCAAGACATCCCGATTTCAACCGTACACGATCGAGCGCCTCCGACGTCCACCAGTTCGCCAGTATCGCCAAAATTTGTCGATCGACGTTTGTTGTCCGGTAGTGGATTAAGTTTCACGGGATCTCCATCGGGAATCAACATCGACATGTTTTTATTCCAAGTGGACACCATCGCTTCATCTCGGGGATTATCCGAACAAATTTTATTGTTAGAGCTCCACACCATTCTAAAAGACCTCGCGTTGCAGTGGTACTGGACATTTCGTAAACACAACCCGCACGCTACCTGGTCAGAACTACGAAGCGGGATGATCGAGCGCTTTCAAGACCGTCGCACTAACTACGAAATCCGCAGAATGGTCGAAGCACGAAAGCAACAACCCACGGAAAGCTTCTTGGACTTCTACAACCATGTATGGACCCTCACACTACAATGTCGCACACCGTATTCCGACGAAGAGTTCATACAAATTCTCATGAACAATATGAAGCCTACGCTACAATATCATCTCACCGATCGCCAGTTTAGCAGTATCAACGAACTAATCAAAAGCTGTTCTGCTTGGGAGGAGTCTTTCCGGCGGCTCAAAGCTCCGGCGGATCCTGCAATCCATCCACGACGCGTGATCAATGAGTTATCAGGCAGTCCGTATGATGATGTTGGAGCATATGACTCTTATGAGAATTATCCCTTAACTGATGTTCTACCCGATAACTCAGTATCCGCAATTCAAACGGGGAGCAGGTATTCGTCGGCAGCAGCGAGACGTTCGGGTGGACAAGTCCCAGCAGGCAGTTCGGGATTGGTTTACAAACAACATGCCAATCATAGTAAAAATATCGTCTGCTTTAATTGTTCGGATATGGGTCACACGTTCATGGATTGTCAATTGGCTCCCGTTGGATTGTTTTGCTATCGATGTGGGCTACGAGGGACGATATCTGCGCGTTGTCGACGTTGTGCCGAGGAGAGAAACGCTCAATCAAGATTGTCGGAAAACCAGAGCAGTGGTTCTTGGAGGACTGGGCCACGAGAATCACCACAACCACAACCGCAACCCAGACTGATGTTACCACGGACAAATCCACTCAAACCGATTCTGGAGGATGCAGCGAGCAATACGGACGCGGAAATCCGCTCCTATTCGAATCCGACGATGAAGTAAGCTCGTCTGCCAGTAATGATTCCTTTCCCGATCCTTCTTCCCCATCCAATCCTTCCTCCCTTCCTGTCGCTCTTAAATTTTTCTATAATGCCCCATCATTGGCAAAGTTAGATCGTTTAAAGCGTTCAAAAAAATATTGGAACCGTCGCGTCGCAATGAGAAATGATGTGATTTCCTCCGTTCTATTCTCCGAGGGTAGTGACACTCGGCCTTACGCCCAGGTCTTAATCAATAAGATACCTTTTAAGGGTCTTCTCGACAGCGGGGCGAGTGTCAGTGTTCTCGGGAGTGGATCGGAGAAACTCATGTCAAATCCCTTTGTTGAATTCCATAACTTTCCTTCCACTATAACTACCGCGAGTGGCCAAGTACAACGAGTATTTGGTTACATACGAGCTAACGTCGAATTTAACGGAGTCACTAAATTTATGAATTTTCATGTTGTTCCTTCCTTGGAACAACCGCTTTATTTGGGTATCGATTTTTGGAATCGTTTTGGAATTTCCCCAAAAATCTCCGCGTTGAATAATTCGGACGAATTAGGTGAAACTACCAACACACCCAAATTCCATATTTTAACATCTGATGATCGTCGTAAATTGGATCTCATTCGCGAATATTTTCCGAGCAGCGATATTTTAGGTTTGGGCCGCACATCCCTCATCACTCATATGATCGATGTCGGTTCCGCAAAACCAGTCAAACAACGTTTTTATTCCGTGTCCCCAGCTATCCAGAAACTCATGTATGCCGAGTTGGATAGGATGTTGTCTTTGGGGGTTATCGAGGAGTCACAAAGTTCCTGGTGTTCACCGGTCACGTTGGTGCGTAAGGCCAATGGGAAAGTTCGTCTGTGCTTGGATGCTAGAGAACTGAACAAGGCAACCGTCAAGGATGCGTATCCGCTGCCCATAATCAACGGATTGTTGGGTCGTTTGGGACACACCCGATTCATTTCGGCGATTGATTTGAAGGATGCCTTTTGGCAGATCCCACTCGACCCAGCATCCCGCGATAAAACAGCGTTTACGGTTCCCGGACGGCCCTTGTATCAGTTCAAGGTGATGCCGTTTGGCTTATGCAACGCACCACAGACGCTTTGTCGCTTGATGCACCGCGTGATCCCGTACCAACTGCACGATAAGGTCTTTGTGTACCTCGATGACCTTCTGGTCACATCCTCCACTCTAGCCGAACATTTCGATTTGCTACAACAGGTTGCTGGATATCTGAAGGACGCTGGTTTAACAATCAATTTGACCAAAAGTAAGTTTGTGTTGAAAGAAGTAGACTATTTAGGTTATATTGTGGGTGATGGTTGCCTCCGTACAAACCCAGATAAATGTAAAGCTATTCTGGAGTACCCTATTCCGAAAACGACGAAACAGATTAGACGTTTTCTGGGAATGTGCGGATGGTACCGTCGCTTCATTCCTAATTTCGCCTCCTTAGCTTCTTCTCTCACCGATCTTACTGGTAAAAACACTAAAGTATGTTGGTCTGCAGCTGCTGATTCTTCTTTTAACGCTCTCAAAACCGCCTTGTCAACTGCCACAGTTTTAACGCATCCTGATTATACAAAACCCTTTTTTATTCAGTGTGATGCCAGTGCCGTTGGGGTCGGTAGTGTCTTATTTCAGGTGGACGCCGAGGGGGTGGAGCGGCCCATTGAGTTTTATTCCCATAAGCTCAATGCGGCGCAGCGAAACTACTCGGTGACCGAGCTGGAATGCTACGCTGCCGTCCTCAGCGTGCGAAAATTCCGTCCCTACGTGGAAGGTTATCCATTCGTCATTTATACCGACCATTCCAGTTTGCGCTGGTTAATGAGTCAAAAAGACCTCTCCGGACGTTTGGCGAGATGGAGTCTTAAACTCCAAGCGCTGGATTTTCAAATTGGATACCGAAAAGGTTCAGTTAACGTTGTACCTGATGCGCTGTCTCGAGCTTTTCCGGATGAATCCGCTCCTTGTGAGGATGATTCCGAAAGTAAGAGCACGCCTGATCCTGGTGTTCAATTTGAGGATCCAGTCTTGTCGAGTAAAAACATCGACCCTTCCGTGAATGCGTTAATACCTTCTTCAGTCCCCATTCTGCACGTTGATCAAAATTCGGTTGCGTTCTAAGATCCAGATTACGTCGATCAGATCGCGAAAATTCGTTCATTAAAAGATTGTTCGCACAACTACAAAATCCAGGATGATAAATTATTAATATCCCCTTCGTTTGGTTTTAAATATGCGGATACCGACCTTTCGAACTGGAAATTAGTTATTCCGAATAGCTTGACCCAATCACTTATCGAACAGGCTCACGTACCTCCCACTTCAGCACATTTAGGCGGCAGCAAAACTCTCGAACGCCTTCAGCGTCAATTTTACTGGCCTCATATGGCAAAACAAGTTAAACAGTACGTTGCTAGCTGCACTAAATGTAAAATGAACAAAGCTGTTAATTTCTCTACACAACCAGCCATGGGAGCTCAGGTTACGTCAACTCGCCCGTTTCAAAAACTATATGTCGATTTCTTGGGTCCGTATCCACGTTCGAAACTCGGAAATACCTGTATCGTTATTGTTCTGGATCATTATTCGAAATTCGTAGTTTTAAAACCCTTACGCGAAGCGTCTGCCTCATTATTGTGTCGATTTCTGGAAAATGAGGTATTCCTTTTATTCTCCGTACCCGAAATTGTTACCTCCGATAATGGGAAGCAGTTCACCTCGAATCTATTTAAAGACCTGTTAGCTAAATACGGTGTAACCCATGTACGTACGCCGGTGTACTCACCCCAAAGTAACGCTTCCGAGCGTGTTAATAGAACATTAATTGCCAGTATTCGTTCATATTTGAGCGATCACGACCATAATTTGTGGGACAAAAATTTGCAGGAAATTGCGGCTGCTTTACGTAATGCCATACACGATTCGATACATTGTTCCCCTCATTATGTCGTGTTCGGTCAACATATGTCGATGCACGGTTCGGATTACTCACTGCGACGATTACTCGATGAACATGATCCCGGTGAAGTCCATGCATGGGCTAAGCCAGATCGAGTAAATCTGTTAAAAGATCGTATTATACATTATCTGCGTGTGGCATACGAGAAGGGAGCTCAGCATTACAACTTGCGTAGTACTAAGCGCTCTTTTCGAGTTGGACAATCTGTCTTTATACGATCTTTTGCGTTGAGCGATGCGACGAACAAATTCTCCGCGAAATTAGTTGGAAAATTCAAACCCGCGGTAATTTCTGGTAAAGTAGGTCAGGTGGCGTATACCGTCGAAGATTTGAATGGCAAATCTCTAGGCACTTATCATGTTAAAGACATCCGTGTTTAATCGTTTCTCTCTATCTTTATTTTCGTGTTGTTTGTTTTAGGCCCGGCTTATGAGACATCTCAGGGTGTGGGACGTTCCCACGTTTGTTACGACTGTATTGTCTTAACAAGACATTTTTTTTGTAAATTTGTTTCCATTCTTCATGGTTTCTTGCGTCCGAGTTTTTCAATGTGTGAACGTGGCGTCTTGGTGGATGGATTCTTGTGTGTTTTCTTTGGTTATGTTGGCAACGGAACAAAAATAGGAGAGAGAGAGATAGCAATGCGCATCGAGTGTGTGCAAAGTAAAACGTTTTGGAAGAAATGTTTTTCTTGTATGTCTATCTCCCTTATATCAACGAAAATCTGATATAAGGGAGAGACAGAGAAGAGAGATTAATTTCTTCTAGAACGTTTTACGAGCTGTGCGACGCTCGAATATTTTTTTGGTTTGGCATTCGAGTTGTGATTTTTAATAAGACAGTCGAGTTTTTTTATATAATTGGAAAAAGTTGAGTTTTTTTGATATTGTAAATTAAATATTCATTTTGTGATTTTCGTTATGAAAAGTCGAGTTGTGATTTTGATATCGAAAAGTTTTTGGTTGTAATTTGGTGACAATAAAGTTGAGGTTTTTTTTTGTATGTAAAACCCGAGTTTATGGGTTGCAACCATTTTGGATTTTTATAAAATAAAAATAAAAAAACCATAAAAATTAGTTTAATGAATAAAGTGTAATTTTTTTGGTAATTAACTTAGGTGGTATTAATAAGATATCACATAAAAAAAAAATAAATCGTATTTCGTGAATTTTAATAAAATAAGTTTATCTAAAGACGATATTGTGTCCATTGATATATCATTTTAAACGTTCATTGAGAAAGTTTTGGTGTTGTATAGAGGGGCCGAGACAAGTGAATTTCTAACATACCATTGTAAAACCAAAACAACATTTTGATTTGGTTTGCGCTACTGGAGTTATTTTAAGCCAAAGCCGAAAAATATTACGGAGGCGTCGCATTACTGGTGGTCTAACGTGGCATATTTGTATTATCGGCAGGGAAGTGCCGCAACAGTTACCGTTGTCTAACGGGATATTATTTTGCTTCAGCGTTTTTTATCGGTGGGAAGACATAGCGTGCATGAGTGGCTCAGTGAGGTCATTCACCTGATTTGTGGTAAGGCGAGACAACGCCCAACATACGGATAGCCAACCGGTTATTCGATTTATTCGATTTTTTTTGCTATCGGGGAAAGGCCCCGCAACGGTACCGGTGGCCAACCGTATGGTTCGTTTGGTTCGTTCATTGGTTCGTTTTGGTATCGGGGAAAGGCCCCGCAACGTCCGACCGCACAAGGTCGCAACGGTACGGGTGGCCAACCGGCACCTCGTGTTTTATATTTTTTGGTATCGGTGGTCTGCCGCAACGGTATCGGTGGTCTGCCGCAACGGTGACGGCCGCAACATTAATATTTTATATAATTAAGGTACAATTTTTTTAATTTCTTATTTTTAATTTTTATTATTTTTCTTAAATTTTTCTTTATTAAATTTAAAATTTTCTATATTTGTAATCGAGCGCCGCACAGCGGGTGCGCGCTCGGTACGCATTGCTTTCTCTCTCTATTCCCTCCCTTTCTTTTTTTTTTTTTGGAAGTTGTTTCTCTATTTTATTTGTTTGTTGTAAAATGAATTGCTAAATTTTTTTCGGTATGGTATGATGGGAGCGGAGACTCCCTCTGTGTCGGTTTAGTGTTTGCGGTCCCTTGGTGCCCGCATCCAATTCCGTAACCAGGGCTTGGCCTCGTTTGAATTCGGATGGATGCGCGCACCAAGGCACCGTTCTCGGTTTATAATTTTTGAGGTGTTCGTTCCTCAGGTTCCGGCCGACGAATTTCGGCGGAACCCGGGTTAATTATTATTTGTGTTTTATTTTTATTTAAATTTCTGTTATCACGGTGTAGGCCAGGAGCCCTGCATGCCTCAAACCCCACGACCCTCGCACTTCTCGCTGAGAACGTAGCCGGCAAAACATCACCGTGGAGGCCTCTGCAGGAGCTTAGTGAATATCTGCAGGTTGGCAGTAGCCAGCCTGTAACACAGTAACCATTGCTTTCCTTAAGCATCCTACCGGTAGTTTCGTGCTCAACGTGTTGTATACTGTACCTATTATCATTTTGAAGCGGAATTTCAACAAAAAAAAGTTTTCAGTTTTTTTGCGAAAAAACGTGATGGTTAGTTAGCCTTACTTTTTTTTGAGCGGATAAAATTCATAGTCACGGATTCCGAATGTTTCGTTTATTTTGGATTATCAATGTAATTATGAGTAGATCAACGTTTAGTTTGCTTCAATATGTCGCCTCGTTCGCCTGCAATTCAGGTTCGAAACAAAATGTGGCCGAATTTCAAAATACGAAACTTCTGGTAACCACTGCTTTCCTTAAGCATCTTACCGGTAGTTTCGTACTCAACGTGTTGTATACTGTACCTATAATCATTTTGAAGCGGAATTTCAACAAAAAAAAGTTTTCAGTTTTTTGCGAAAAAACGTGATGGTTAGCCTTACTTTTTTTGAGCGGATAAAATTCATAGTCACGGATTCCGAATGTTTCGTTTATTTTGAATTATCAATGTAATTATGAGTAGATCAACGTTTAGTTTACTTCAATATGTCGCCTCGTTCGCCTGCAATTCAGGTTCGAAACACAATGTGGCCGAATTTCAAAATACGAAACTTCCAGTAACCATTGCTTTCCTTAAGCATCCTACCGGTAGTTTCGTGCTCAACGTGTTGTATACTGTACCTATTATCATTTTGAAGCGGAATTTCAACAAAAAAAAGTTTTCAGTTTTTTTGCGAAAAAACGTGATGGTTAGTTAGCCTTACTTTTTTTTGAGCGGATAAAATTCATAGTCACGGATTCCGAATGTTTCGTTTATTTTGGATTATCAATGTAATTATGAGTAGATCAACGTTTAGTTTGCTTCAATATGTCGCCTCGTTCGCCTGCAATTCAGGTTCGAAACAAAATGTGGCCGAATTTCAAAATACGAAACTTCCGGTAACCACTGCTTTCCTTAAGCATCTTACCGGTAGTTTCGTACTCAACGTGTTGTATACTGTACCTATAATCATTTTGAAGCGGAATTTCAACAAAAAAAAGTTTTCAGTTTTTTGCGAAAAAACGTGATGGTTAGCCTTACTTTTTTTTGAGCGGATAAAATTCATAGTCACGGATTCCGAATGTTTCGTTTATTTTGGATTATCAATGTAATTATGAGTAGATCAACGTTTAGTTTGCTTCAATATGTCGCCTCGTTCGCCTGCAATTCAGGTTCGAAACAAAATGTGGCCGAATTTCAAAATACGAAACTTCCGGTAACCACTGCTTTCCTTAAGCATCTTACCGGTAGTTTCGTACTCAACGTGTTGTATACTGTACCTATAATCATTTTGAAGCGGAATTTCAACAAAAAAAAGTTTTCAGTTTTTTGCGAAAAAACGTGATGGTTAGCCTTACTTTTTTTTGAGCGGATAAAATTCATAGTCACGGATTCCGAATGTTTCGTTTATTTTGGATTATCAATGTAATTATGAGTAGATCAACGTTTAGTTTGCTTCAATATGTCGCCTCGTTCGCCTGCAATTCAGGTTCGAAACACAATGTGGCCGAATTTCAAAATACGAAACTTCTGGTAACCACTGCTTTCCTTAAGCATCCTACCGGTAGTTTCGTGCTCAACGTGTTGTATACTGTACCTATTATCATTTTGAAGCGGAATTTCAACAAAAAAAAGTTTTCAGTTTTTTTGCGAAAAAACGTGATGGTTAGTTAGCCTTACTTTTTTTTGAGCGGATAAAATTCATAGTCACGGATTCCGAATGTTTCGTTTATTTTGGATTATCAATGTAATTATGAGTAGATCAACGTTTAGTTTGCTTCAATATGTCGCCTCGTTCGCCTGCAATTCAGGTTCGAAACAAAATGTGGCCGAATTTCAAAATACGAAACTTCTGGTAACCACTGCTTTCCTTAAGCATCTTACCGGTAGTTTCGTACTCAACGTGTTGTATACTGTACCTATAATCATTTTGAAGCGGAATTTCAACAAAAAAAAGTTTTCAGTTTTTTGCGAAAAAACGTGATGGTTAGTTAGCCTTACTTTTTTTTGAGCGGATAAAATTCATAGTCACGGATTCCGAATGTTTCGTTTATTTTGGATTATCAATGTAATTATGAGTAGATCAACGTTTAGTTTGCTTCAATATGTCGCCTCGTTCGCCTGCAATTCAGGTTCGAAACACAATGTGGCCGAATTTCAAAATACGAAACTTCTGGTAACCACTGCTTTCCTTAAGCATCTTACCGGTAGTTTCGTACTCAACGTATTGTATACTGTACCTATAATCATTTTGAAGCGGAATTTCAACAAAAAAAAGTTTTCAGTTTTTTGCGAAAAAACGTGATGGTTAGCCTTACTTTTTTTTGAGCGGATAAAATTCATAGTCACGGATTCCGAATGTTTCGTTTATTTTGGATTATCAATGTAATTATGAGTAGATCAACGTTTAGTTTGCTTCAATATGTCGCCTCGTTCGCCTGCAATTCAGGTTCGAAACACAATGTGGCCGAATTTCAAAATACGAAACTTCTGGTAACCACTGCTTTCCTTAAGCATCTTACCGGTAGTTTCGTACTCAACGTGTTGTATACTGTACCTATTATCATTTTGAAGCGGAATTTCAACAAAAAAAAGTTTTCAGTTTTTTGCGAAAAAACGTGATGGTTAGCCTTACTTTTTTTGAGCGGATAAAATTCATAGTCACGGATTCCGAATGTTTCGTTTATTTTGAATTATCAATGTAATTATGAGTAGATCAACGTTTAGTTTGCTTCAATATGTCGCCTCGTTCGCCTGCAATTCAGGTTCGAAACACAATGTGGCCGAATTTCAAAATACGAAACTTCTGGTAACCACTGCTTTCCTTAAGCATCTTACCGGTAGTTTCGTACTCAACGTATTGTACACTGTACCTATAATCATTTTGAAGCGGAATTTCAACAAAAAAAAGTTTTCAGTTTTTTGCGAAAAAACGTGATGGTTAGTTAGCCTTACTTTTTTTTGAGCGGATAAAATTCATAGTCACGGATTCCGAATGTTTCGTTTATTTTGGATTATCAATGTAATTATGAGTAGATCAACGTTTAGTTTGCTTCAATATGTCGCCTCGTTCGCCTGCAATTCAGGTTCGAAACACAATGTGGCCGAATTTCAAAATACGAAACTTCTGGTAACCACTGCTTTCCTTAAGCATCTTACCGGTAGTTTCGTACTCAACGTATTGTACACTGTACCTATAATCATTTTGAAGCGGAATTTCAACAAAAAAAAGTTTTCAGTTTTTTGCGAAAAAACGTGATGGTTAGTTAGCCTTACTTTTTTTTGAGCGGATAAAATTCATAGTCACGGATTCCGAATGTTTCGTTTATTTTGAATTATCAATGTAATTATGAGTAGATCAACGTTTAGTTTGCTTCAATATGTCGCCTCGTTCGCCTGCAATTCAGGTTCGAAACAAAATGTGGCCGAATTTCAAAATACGAAACTTCTGGTAACCACTGCTTTCCTTAAGCATCTTACCGGTAGTTTCGTACTCAACGTGTTGTATACTGTACCTATAATCATTTTGAAGCGGAATTTCAACAAAAAAAAGTTTTCAGTTTTTTGCGAAAAAACGTGATGGATAGCCTTACTTTTTTTGAGCGGATAAAATTCATAGTCACGGATTCCGAATGTTTCGTTTATTTTGAATTATCAATGTAATTATGAGTAGATCAACGTTTAGTTTACTTCAATATGTCGCCTCGTTCGCCTGCAATTCAGGTTCGAAACACAATGTGGCCGAATTTCAAAATACGAAACTTCCAGTAACCATTGCTTTCCTTAAGCATCCTACCGGTAGTTTCGTACTCAACGTGTTGTATACTGTACCTATAATCATTTTGAAGCGGAATTTCAACAAAAAAAAGTTTTCAGTTTTTTGCGAAAAAACGTGATGGTTAGCCTTACTTTTTTTTGAGCGGATAAAATTCATAGTCACGGATTCCGAATGTTTCGTTTATTTTGGATTATCAATGTAATTATGAGTAGATCAACGTTTAGTTTGCTTCAATATGTCGCCTCGTTCGCCTGCAATTCAGGTTCGAAACACAATGTGGCCGAATTTCAAAATACGAAACTTCTGGTAACCACTGCTTTCCTTAAGCATCTTACCGGTAGTTTCGTACTCAACGTGTTGTATACTGTACCTATTATCATTTTGAAGCGGAATTTCAACAAAAAAAAGTTTTCAGTTTTTTGCGAAAAAACGTGATGGTTAGCCTTACTTTTTTTGAGCGGATAAAATTCATAGTCACGGATTCCGAATGTTTCGTTTATTTTGAATTATCAATGTAATTATGAGTAGATCAACGTTTAGTTTGCTTCAATATGTCGCCTCGTTCGCCTGCAATTCAGGTTCGAAACAAAATGTGGCCGAATTTCAAAATACGAAACTTCCGGTAACCATTGCTTTCCTTAAGCATCTTACCGGTAGTTTCGTACTCAACGTGTTGTATACTGTACCTATAATCATTTTGAAGCGGAATTTCAACAAAAAAAAGTTTTCAGTTTTTTGCGAAAAAACGTGATGATTCGCCTTACTTTTTTTTGAGCGGATAAAATTCATAGTCACGGATTCCGAATGTTTCGTTTATTTTGGATTATCAATGTAATTATGAGTAGATCAACGTTTAGTTTGCTTCAATATGTCGCCTCGTTCGCCTGCAATTCAGGTTCGAAACACAATGTGGCCGAATTTCAAAATACGAAACTTCTGGTAACCACTGCTTTCCTTAAGCATCTTACCGGTAGTTTCGTACTCAACGTGCTGTATACTGTACCTATAATCATTTTGAAGCGGAATTTCAACAAAAAAAAGTTTTCAGTTTTTTGCGAAAAAACGTGATGGCTAGCCTTACTTTTTTTTGAGCGGATAAAATTCATAGTCACGGATTCCGAATGTTTCGTTTATTTTGAATTATCAATGTAATTATGAGTAGATCAACGTTTAGTTTGCTTCAATATGTCGCCTCGTTCGCCTGCAATTCAGGTTCGAAACACAATGTGGCCGAATTTCAAAATACGAAACTTCTGGTAACCACTGCTTTCCTTAAGCATCCTACCGGTAGTTTCGTGCTCAACGTGTTGTATACTGTACCTATTATCATTTTGAAGCGGAATTTCAACAAAAAAAAGTTTTCAGTTTTTTGCGAAAAAACGTGATGGTTAGTTAGCCTTACTTTTTTTTGAGCGGATAAAATTCATAGTCACGGATTCCGAATGTTTCGTTTATTTTGGATTATCAATGTAATTATGAGTAGATCAACGTTTAGTTTGCTTCAATATGTCGCCTCGTTCGCCTGCAATTCAGGTTCGAAACAAAATGTGGCCGAATTTCAAAATACGAAACTTCCGGTAACCACTGCTTTCCTTAAGCATCTTACCGGTAGTTTCGTACTCAACGTGTTGTATACTGTACCTATAATCATTTTGAAGCGGAATTTCAACAAAAAAAAGTTTTCAGTTTTTTGCGAAAAAACGTGATGGTGCCTTACTTTTTTTTGAGCGGATAAAATTCATAGTCACGGATTCCGAATGTTTCGTTTATTTTGGATTATCAATGTAATTATGAGTAGATCAACGTTTAGTTTGCTTCAATATGTCGCCTCGTTCGCCTGCAATTCAGGTTCGAAACAAAATGTGGCCGAATTTCAAAATACGAAACTTCCGGTAACCACTGCTTTCCTTAAGCATCTTACCGGTAGTTTCGTACTCAACGTGTTGTATACTGTACCTATAATCATTTTGAAGCGGAATTTCAACAAAAAAAAGTTTTCAGTTTTTTGCGAAAAAACGTGATGGTTAGCCTTACTTTTTTTTGAGCGGATAAAATTCATAGTCACGGATTCCGAATGTTTCGTTTATTTTGGATTATCAATGTAATTATGAGTAGATCAACGTTTAGTTTGCTTCAATATGTCGCCTCGTTCGCCTGCAATTCAGGTTCGAAACAAAATGTGGCCGAATTTCAAAATACGAAACTTCCGGTAACCACTGCTTTCCTTAAGCATCTTACCGGTAGTTTCGTACTCAACGTGTTGTATACTGTACCTATAATCATTTTGAAGCGGAATTTCAACAAAAAAAAGTTTTCAGTTTTTTGCGAAAAAACGTGATGGTTAGCCTTACTTTTTTTTGAGCGGATAAAATTCATAGTCACGGATTCCGAATGTTTCGTTTATTTTGGATTATCAATGTAATTATGAGTAGATCAACGTTTAGTTTGCTTCAATATGTCGCCTCGTTCGCCTGCAATTCAGGTTCGAAACACAATGTGGCCGAATTTCAAAATACGAAACTTCTGGTAACCACTGCTTTCCTTAAGCATCTTACCGGTAGTTTCGTACTCAACGTGTTGTATACTGTACCTATAATCATTTTGAAGCGGAATTTCAACAAAAAAAAGTTTTCAGTTTTTTGCGAAAAAACGTGATGGTTAGCCTTACTTTTTTTTGAGCGGATAAAATTCATAGTCACGGATTCCGAATGTTTCGTTTATTTTGGATTATCAATGTAATTATGAGTAGATCAACGTTTAGTTTGCTTCAATATGTCGCCTCGTTCGCCTGCAATTCAGGTTCGAAACAAAATGTGGCCGAATTTCAAAATACGAAACTTCCGGTAACCACTGCTTTCCTTAAGCATCTTACCGGTAGTTTCGTACTCAACGTGTTGTATACTGTACCTATAATCATTTTGAAGCGGAATTTCAACAAAAAAAAGTTTTCAGTTTTTTGCGAAAAAACGTGATGGTTAGCCTTACTTTTTTTTGAGCGGATAAAATTCATAGTCACGGATTCCGAATGTTTCGTTTATTTTGGATTATCAATGTAATTATGAGTAGATCAACGTTTAGTTTGCTTCAATATGTCGCCTCGTTCGCCTGCAATTCAGGTTCGAAACACAATGTGGCCGAATTTCAAAATACGAAACTTCTGGTAACCACTGCTTTCCTTAAGCATCTTACCGGTAGTTTCGTACTCAACGTGTTGTATACTGTACCTATTATCATTTTGAAGCGGAATTTCAACAAAAAAAAATTGTTTTCAGTTTTTTGCGAAAAAACGTGATGGTTCGCCTTACTTTTTTTGAGCGGATAAAATTCATAGTCACGGATTCCGAATGTTTCGTTTATTTTGAATTATCAATGTAATTATGAGTAGATCAACGTTTAGTTTGCTTCAATATGTCGCCTCGTTCGCCTGCAATTCAGGTTCGAAACACAATGTGGCCGAATTTCAAAATACGAAACTTCCAGTAACCATTGCTATCCTTAAGCATCCTACCGGTAGTTTCGTGCTCAACGTGTTGTATACTGTACCTATAATCATTTTGAAGCGGAATTTCAACAAAAAAAAGTTTTCAGTTTTTTGCGAAAAAACGTGATGGTTAGCCTTACTTTTTTTTGAGCGGATAAAATTCATAGTCACGGATTCCGAATGTTTCGTTTATTTTGGATTATCAATGTAATTATGAGTAGATCAAAATTTAGTTTGCTTCAATATGTCGCCTCGTTCGCCTGCAATTCAGGTTCGAAACAAAATGTGGCCGAATTTCAAAATACGAAACTTCCGGTAACCATTGCTTTCCTTAAGCATCTTACCGGTAGTTTCGTACTCAACGTGTTGTATACTGTACCTATAATCATTTTGAAGCGGAATTTCAACAAAAAAAAGTTTTCAGTTTTTTGCGAAAAAACGTGATGGTTAGCCTTACTTTTTTTTGAGCGGATAAAATTCATAGTCACGGATTCCGAATGTTTCGTTTATTTTGGATTATCAATGTAATTATGAGTAGATCAACGTTTAGTTTGCTTCAATATGTCGCCTCGTTCTCCTGCAATTCAGGTTCGAAACACAATGTGGCCGAATTTCAAAATACGAAACTTCTGGTAACCACTGCTTTCCTTAAGCATCTTACCGGTAGTTTCGTACTCAACGTGTTGTATACTGTACCTATTATCATTTTGAAGCGGAATTTCAACAAAAAAAAGTTTTCAGTTTTTTGCGAAAAAACGTGATGGCTAGCCTTACTTTTTTTTGAGCGGATAAAATTCATAGTCACGGATTCCGAATGTTTCGTTTATTTTGGATTATCAATGTAATTATGAGTAGATCAACGTTTAGTTTGCTTCAATATGTCGCCTCGTTCGCCTGCAATTCAGGTTCGAAACAAAATGTGGCCGAATTTCAAAATACGAAACTTCTGGTAACCACTGCTTTCCTTAAGCATCTTACCGGTAGTTTCGTACTCAACGTGTTGTATACTGTACCTATAATCATTTTGAAGCGGAATTTCAACAAAAAAAAGTTTTCAGTTTTTTGCGAAAAAACGTGATGGATAGCCTTACTTTTTTTGAGCGGATAAAATTCATAGTCACGGATTCCGAATGTTTCGTTTATTTTGAATTATCAATGTAATTATGAGTAGATCAACGTTTAGTTTGCTTCAATATGTCGCCTCGTTCGCCTGCAATTCAGGTTCGAAACACAATGTGGCCGAATTTCAAAATACGAAACTTCCAGTAACCATTGCTTTCCTTAAGCATCCTACCGGTAGTTTCGTGCTCAACGTGTTGTATACTGTACCTATTATCATTTTGAAGCGGAATTTCAACAAAAAAAAGTTTTCAGTTTTTTGCGAAAAAACGTGATGGTTAGCCTTACTTTTTTTTGAGCGGATAAAATTCATAGTCACGGATTCCGAATGTTTCGTTTATTTTGGATTATCAATGTAATTATGAGTAGATCAACGTTTAGTTTGCTTCAATATGTCGCCTCGTTCGCCTGCAATTCAGGTTCGAAACAAAATGTGGCCGAATTTCAAAATACGAAACTTCTGGTAACCACTGCTTTCCTTAAGCATCTTACCGGTAGTTTCGTACTCAACGTATTGTATACTGTACCTATAATCATTTTGAAGCGGAATTTCAACAAAAAAAAAGTTTTCAGTTTTTTGCGAAAAAACGTGATGATTCGCCTTACTTTTTTTTGAGCGGATAAAATTCATAGTCACGGATTCCGAATGTTTCGTTTATTTTGGATTATCAATGTAATTATGAGTAGATCAACGTTTAGTTTGCTTCAATATGTCGCCTCGTTCGCCTGCAATTCAGGTTCGAAACAAAATGTGGCCGAATTTCAAAATACGAAACTTCCGGTAACCACTGCTTTCCTTAAGCATCTTACCGGTAGTTTCGTACTCAACGTGTTGTATACTGTACCTATTATCATTTTGAAGCGGAATTTCAACAAAAAAAAGTTTTCAGTTTTTTGCGAAAAAACGTGATGGTTAGTTAGCCTTACTTTTTTTTGAGCGGATAAAATTCATAGTCACGGATTCCGAATGTTTCGTTTATTTTGGATTATCAATGTAATTATGAGTAGATCAACGTTTAGTTTGCTTCAATATGTCGCCTCGTTCGCCTGCAATTCAGGTTCGAAACAAAATGTGGCCGAATTTCAAAATACGAAACTTCCGGTAACCACTGCTTTCCTTAAGCATCTTACCGGTAGTTTCGTACTCAACGTGTTGTATACTGTACCTATAATCATTTTGAAGCGGAATTTCAACAAAAAAAAGTTTTCAGTTTTTTGCGAAAAAACGTGATGGTTAGCCTTACTTTTTTTTGAGCGGATAAAATTCATAGTCACGGATTCCGAATGTTTCGTTTATTTTGGATTATCAATGTAATTATGAGTAGATCAACGTTTAGTTTGCTTCAATATGTCGCCTCGTTCGCCTGCAATTCAGGTTCGAAACAAAATGTGGCCGAATTTCAAAATACGAAACTTCCGGTAACCACTGCTTTCCTTAAGCATCTTACCGGTAGTTTCGTACTCAACGTGTTGTATACTGTACCTATAATCATTTTGAAGCGGAATTTCAACAAAAAAAAGTTTTCAGTTTTTTGCGAAAAAACGTGATGGTTAGCCTTACTTTTTTTTGAGCGGATAAAATTCATAGTCACGGATTCCGAATGTTTCGTTTATTTTGGATTATCAATGTAATTATGAGTAGATCAACGTTTAGTTTGCTTCAATATGTCGCCTCGTTCGCCTGCAATTCAGGTTCGAAACACAATGTGGCCGAATTTCAAAATACGAAACTTCTGGTAACCACTGCTTTCCTTAAGCATCTTACCGGTAGTTTCGTACTCAACGTGTTGTATACTGTACCTATTATCATTTTGAAGCGGAATTTCAACAAAAAAAAATTGTTTTCAGTTTTTTGCGAAAAAACGTGATGGTTCGCCTTACTTTTTTTGAGCGGATAAAATTCATAGTCACGGATTCCGAATGTTTCGTTTATTTTGAATTATCAATGTAATTATGAGTAGATCAACGTTTAGTTTGCTTCAATATGTCGCCTCGTTCGCCTGCAATTCAGGTTCGAAACACAATGTGGCCGAATTTCAAAATACGAAACTTCCAGTAACCATTGCTATCCTTAAGCATCCTACCGGTAGTTTCGTGCTCAACGTGTTGTATACTGTACCTATAATCATTTTGAAGCGGAATTTCAACAAAAAAAAGTTTTCAGTTTTTTGCGAAAAAACGTGATGGTTAGCCTTACTTTTTTTTGAGCGGATAAAATTCATAGTCACGGATTCCGAATGTTTCGTTTATTTTGGATTATCAATGTAATTATGAGTAGATCAACGTTTAGTTTGCTTCAATATGTCGCCTCGTTCTCCTGCAATTCAGGTTCGAAACACAATGTGGCCGAATTTCAAAATACGAAACTTCTGGTAACCACTGCTTTCCTTAAGCATCTTACCGGTAGTTTCGTACTCAACGTGTTGTATACTGTACCTATTATCATTTTGAAGCGGAATTTCAACAAAAAAAAGTTTTCAGTTTTTTGCGAAAAAACGTGATGGCTAGCCTTACTTTTTTTTGAGCGGATAAAATTCATAGTCACGGATTCCGAATGTTTCGTTTATTTTGGATTATCAATGTAATTATGAGTAGATCAACGTTTAGTTTGCTTCAATATGTCGCCTCGTTCGCCTGCAATTCAGGTTCGAAACAAAATGTGGCCGAATTTCAAAATACGAAACTTCTGGTAACCACTGCTTTCCTTAAGCATCTTACCGGTAGTTTCGTACTCAACGTGTTGTATACTGTACCTATAATCATTTTGAAGCGGAATTTCAACAAAAAAAAGTTTTCAGTTTTTTGCGAAAAAACGTGATGGATAGCCTTACTTTTTTTGAGCGGATAAAATTCATAGTCACGGATTCCGAATGTTTCGTTTATTTTGAATTATCAATGTAATTATGAGTAGATCAACGTTTAGTTTGCTTCAATATGTCGCCTCGTTCGCCTGCAATTCAGGTTCGAAACACAATGTGGCCGAATTTCAAAATACGAAACTTCCAGTAACCATTGCTTTCCTTAAGCATCCTACCGGTAGTTTCGTGCTCAACGTGTTGTATACTGTACCTATTATCATTTTGAAGCGGAATTTCAACAAAAAAAAGTTTTCAGTTTTTTGCGAAAAAACGTGATGGTTAGCCTTACTTTTTTTTGAGCGGATAAAATTCATAGTCACGGATTCCGAATGTTTCGTTTATTTTGGATTATCAATGTAATTATGAGTAGATCAACGTTTAGTTTGCTTCAATATGTCGCCTCGTTCGCCTGCAATTCAGGTTCGAAACAAAATGTGGCCGAATTTCAAAATACGAAACTTCTGGTAACCACTGCTTTCCTTAAGCATCTTACCGGTAGTTTCGTACTCAACGTGTTGTATACTGTACCTATAATCATTTTGAAGCGGAATTTCAACAAAAAAAAGTTTTCAGTTTTTTGCGAAAAAACGTGATGGATAGCCTTACTTTTTTTGAGCGGATAAAATTCATAGTCACGGATTCCGAATGTTTCGTTTATTTTGAATTATCAATGTAATTATGAGTAGATCAACGTTTAGTTTGCTTCAATATGTCGCCTCGTTCGCCTGCAATTCAGGTTCGAAACACAATGTGGCCGAATTTCAAAATACGAAACTTCCAGTAACCATTGCTTTCCTTAAGCATCCTACCGGTAGTTTCGTGCTCAACGTGTTGTATACTGTACCTATTATCATTTTGAAGCGGAATTTCAACAAAAAAAAGTTTTCAGTTTTTTGCGAAAAAACGTGATGGTTAGCCTTACTTTTTTTTGAGCGGATAAAATTCATAGTCACGGATTCCGAATGTTTCGTTTATTTTGGATTATCAATGTAATTATGAGTAGATCAACGTTTAGTTTGCTTCAATATGTCGCCTCGTTCGCCTGCAATTCAGGTTCGAAACAAAATGTGGCCGAATTTCAAAATACGAAACTTCCGGTAACCACTGCTTTCCTTAAGCATCTTACTGGTAGTTTCGTACTCAACGTGTTGTATACTGTACCTATTATCATTTTGAAGCGGAATTTCAACAAAAAAAAGTTTTCAGTTTTTTGCGAAAAAACGTGATGGTTCGCCTTACTTTTTTTTGAGCGGATAAAATTCATAGTCACGGATTCCAAATGTTTCGTTTATTTTGGATTATCAATGTAATTATGAGTAGATCAATGTTTAGTTTACTTCAATATGTCGCCTCGTTCGCCTGCAATTCAGGTTCGAAACAAAATGTGGCCGAATTTCAAAATACGAAACTTCCGGTAACCACTGCTTTCCTTAAGCATCTTACCGGTAGTTTCGTACTCAACGTGTTGTATACTGTACCTATAATCATTTTGAAGCGGAATTTCAACAAAAAAAAGTTTTCAGTTTTTTGCGAAAAAACGTGATGGTTAGCCTTACTTTTTTTTGAGCGGATAAAATTCATAGTCACGGATTCCAAATGTTTCGTTTATTTTGGATTATCAATGTAATTATGAGTAGATCAACGTTTAGTTTGCTTCAATATGTCGCCTCGTTCGCCTGCAATTCAGGTTCGAAACAAAATGTGGCCGAATTTCAAAATACGAAACTTCCAGTAACCACTGCTTTCCTTAAGCATCTTACCGGTAGTTTCGTACTCAACGTGTTGTATACTGTACCTATAATCATTTTGAAGCGGAATTTCAACAAAAAAAAGTTTTCAGTTTTTTGCGAAAAAACGTGATGGTTAGCCTTACTTTTTTTTGAGCGGATAAAATTCATAGTCACGGATTCCGAATGTTTCGTTTATTTTGGATTATCAATGTAATTATGAGTAGATCAACGTTTAGTTTGCTTCAATATGTCGCCTCGTTCGCCTGCAATTCAGGTTCGAAACACAATGTGGCCGAATTTCAAAATACGAAACTTCTGGTAACCACTGCTTTCCTTAAGCATCTTACCGGTAGTTTCGTACTCAACGTGTTGTATACTGTACCTATTATCATTTTGAAGCGGAATTTCAACAAAAAAAAGTTTTCAGTTTTTTGCGAAAAAACGTGATGGTTAGCCTTACTTTTTTTGAGCGGATAAAATTCATAGTCACGGATTCCGAATGTTTCGTTTATTTTGAATTATCAATGTAATTATGAGTAGATCAACGTTTAGTTTGCTTCAATATGTCGCCTCGTTCGCCTGCAATTCAGGTTCGAAACAAAATGTGGCCGAATTTCAAAATACGAAACTTCCGGTAACCACTGCTTTCCTTAAGCATCTTACCGGTAGTTTCGTACTCAACGTGTTGTATACTGTACCTATAATCATTTTGAAGCGGAATTTCAACAAAAAAAAGTTTTCAGTTTTTTGCGAAAAAACGTGATGGTTAGCCTTACTTTTTTTTGAGCGGATAAAATTCATAGTCACGGATTCCGAATGTTTCGTTTATTTTGGATTATCAATGTAATTATGAGTAGATCAACGTTTAGTTTGCTTCAATATGTCGCCTCGTTCGCCTGCAATTCAGGTTCGAAACACAATGTGGCCGAATTTCAAAATACGAAACTTCTGGTAACCACTGCTTTCCTTAAGCATCTTACCGGTAGTTTCGTACTCAACGTGTTGTATACTGTACCTATTATCATTTTGAAGCGGAATTTCAACAAAAAAAAGTTTTCAGTTTTTTGCGAAAAAACGTGATGGTTAGTTAGCCTTACTTTTTTTTGAGCGGATAAAATTCATAGTCACGGATTCCGAATGTTTCGTTTATTTTGGATTATCAATGTAATTATGAGTAGATCAACGTTTAGTTTGCTTCAATATGTCGCCTCGTTCGCCTGCAAATCAGGTTCGAAACACAATGTGGCCGAATTTCAAAATACGAAACTTCTGGTAACCACTGCTTTCCTTAAGCATCTTACCGGTAGTTTCGTACTCAACGTGTTGTATACTGTACCTATTATCATTTTGAAGCGGAATTTCAACAAAAAAAAGTTTTCAGTTTTTTGCGAAAAAACGTGATGGTTAGTTAGCCTTACTTTTTTTTGAGCGGATAAAATTCATAGTCACGGATTCCGAATGTTTCGTTTATTTTGGATTATCAATGTAATTATGAGTAGATCAACGTTTAGTTTGCTTCAATATGTCGCCTCGTTCGCCTGCAATTCAGGTTCGAAACAAAATGTGGCCGAATTTCAAAATACGAAACTTCCGGTAACCACTGCTTTCCTTAAGCATCTTACCGGTAGTTTCGTACTCAACGTGTTGTATACTGTACCTATAATCATTTTGAAGCGGAATTTCAACAAAAAAAAGTTTTCAGTTTTTTGCGAAAAAACGTGATGGTTAGCCTTACTTTTTTTTGAGCGGATAAAATTCATAGTCACGGATTCCAAATGTTTCGTTTATTTTGGATTATCAATGTAATTATGAGTAGATCAACGTTTAGTTTGCTTCAATATGTCGCCTCGTTCGCCTGCAATTCAGGTTCGAAACAAAATGTGGCCGAATTTCAAAATACGAAACTTCCGGTAACCACTGCTTTCCTTAAGCATCTTACCGGTAGTTTCGTACTCAACGTGTTGTATACTGTACCTATAATCATTTTGAAGCGTAATTTCAACAAAAAAAAGTTTTCAGTTTTTTGCGAAAAAACGTGATGGTTAGCCTTACTTTTTTTTGAGCGGATAAAATTCATAGTCACGGATTCCGAATGTTTCGTTTATTTTGGATTATCAATGTAATTATGAGTAGATCAACGTTTAGTTTGCTTCAATATGTCGCCTCGTTCGCCTGCAATTCAGGTTCGAAACACAATGTGGCCGAATTTCAAAATACGAAACTTCTGGTAACCACTGCTTTCCTTAAGCATCTTACCGGTAGTTTCGTACTCAACGTGTTGTATACTGTACCTATTATCATTTTGAAGCGGAATTTCAACAAAAAAAAGTTTTCAGTTTTTTGCGAAAAAACGTGATGGTTAGCCTTACTTTTTTTGAGCGGATAAAATTCATAGTCACGGATTCCGAATGTTTCGTTTATTTTGAATTATCAATGTAATTATGAGTAGATCAACGTTTAGTTTGCTTCAATATGTCGCCTCGTTCGCCTGCAATTCAGGTTCGAAACACAATGTGGCCGAATTTCAAAATACGAAACTTCCAGTAACCATTGCTTTCCTTAAGCATCCTACCGGTAGTTTCGTGCTCAACGTGTTGTATACTGTACCTATAATCATTTTGAAGCGGAATTTCAACAAAAAAAAGTTTTCAGTTTTTTGCGAAAAAACGTGATGGTTAGCCTTACTTTTTTTTGAGCGGATAAAATTCATAGTCACGGATTCCGAATGTTTCGTTTATTTTGGATTATCAATGTAATTATGAGTAGATCAACGTTTAGTTTGCTTCAATATGTCGCCTCGTTCGCCTGCAATTCAGGTTCGAAATAAAATGTGGCCGAATTTCAAAATACGAAACTTCTGGTAACCACTGCTTTCCTTAAGCATCTTACCGGTAGTTTCGTACTCAACGTGTTGTATACTGTACCTATAATCATTTTGAAGCGGAATTTCAACAAAAAAAAGTTTTCAGTTTTTTGCGAAAAAACGTGATGGTTAGCCTTACTTTTTTTTGAGCGGATAAAATTCATAGTCACGGATTCCGAATGTTTCGTTTATTTTGGATTATCAATGTAATTATGAGTAGATCAACGTTTAGTTTGCTTCAATATGTCGCCTCGTTCGCCTGCAATTCAGGTTCGAAACACAATGTGGCCGAATTTCAAAATACGAAACTTCTGGTAACCACTGCTTTCCTTAAGCATCTTACCGGTAGTTTCGTACTCAACGTGTTGTATACTGTACCTATTATCATTTTGAAGCGGAATTTCAACAAAAAAAAGTTTTCAGTTTTTTGCGAAAAAACGTGATGGTTAGTTAGCCTTACTTTTTTTTGAGCGGATAAAATTCATAGTCACGGATTCCGAATGTTTCGTTTATTTTGGATTATCAATGTAATTATGAGTAGATCAACGTTTAGTTTGCTTCAATATGTCGCCTCGTTCGCCTGCAATTCAGGTTCGAAACACAATGTGGCCGAATTTCAAAATACGAAACTTCTGGTAACCACTGCTTTCCTTAAGCATCTTACCGGTAGTTTCGTACTCAACGTGTTGTATACTGTACCTATTATCATTTTGAAGCGGAATTTCAACAAAAAAAAGTTTTCAGTTTTTTGCGAAAAAACGTGATGGTTAGTTAGCCTTACTTTTTTTTGAGCGGATAAAATTCATAGTCACGGATTCCGAATGTTTCGTTTATTTTGGATTATCAATGTAATTATGAGTAGATCAACGTTTAGTTTGCTTCAATATGTCGCCTCGTTCGCCTGCAATTCAGGTTCGAAACAAAATGTGGCCGAATTTCAAAATACGAAACTTCCGGTAACCACTGCTTTCCTTAAGCATCTTACCGGTAGTTTCGTACTCAACGTGTTGTATACTGTACCTATAATCATTTTGAAGCGGAATTTCAACAAAAAAAAGTTTTCAGTTTTTTGCGAAAAAACGTGATGGTTAGCCTTACTTTTTTTTGAGCGGATAAAATTCATAGTCACGGATTCCAAATGTTTCGTTTATTTTGGATTATCAATGTAATTATGAGTAGATCAACGTTTAGTTTGCTTCAATATGTCGCCTCGTTCGCCTGCAATTCAGGTTCGAAATAAAATGTGGCCGAATTTCAAAATACGAAACTTCTGGTAACCACTGCTTTCCTTAAGCATCTTACCGGTAGTTTCGTACTCAACGTATTGTATACTGTACCTATAATCATTTTGAAGCGGAATTTCAACAAAAAAAAAGTTTTCAGTTTTTTGCGAAAAAACGTGATGGTTAGCCTTACTTTTTTTTGAGCGGATAAAATTCATAGTCACGGATTCCGAATGTTTCGTTTATTTTGGATTATCAATGTAATTATGAGTAGATCAACGTTTAGTTTACTTCAATATGTCGCCTCGTTCGCCTGCAATTCAGGTTCGAAACACAATGTGGCCGAATTTCAAAATACGAAACTTCTGGTAACCACTGCTTTCCTTAAGCATCTTACCGGTAGTTTCGTACTCAACGTATTGTATACTGTACCTATAATCATTTTGAAGCGGAATTTCAACAAAAAAAAAGTTTTCAGTTTTTTGCGAAAAAACGTGATGGTTAGCCTTACTTTTTTTTGAGCGGATAAAATTCATAGTCACGGATTCCGAATGTTTCGTTTATTTTGGATTATCAATGTAATTATGAGTAGATCAACGTTTAGTTTGCTTCAATATGTCGCCTCGTTCGCCTGCAATTCAGGTTCGAAACACAATGTGGCCGAATTTCAAAATACGAAACTTCCGGTAACCACTGCTTTCCTTAAGCATCTTACCGGTAGTTTCGTACTCAACGTGTTGTATACTGTACCTATAATCATTTTGAAGCGGAATTTCAACAAAAAAAAGTTTTCAGTTTTTTGCGAAAAAACGTGATGGCTAGCCTTACTTTTTTTTGAGCGGATAAAATTCATAGTCACGGATTCCGAATGTTTTGTTTATTTTGGATTATCAATGTAATTATGAGTAGATCAACGTTTAGTTTGCTTCAATATGTCGCCTCGTTCGCCTGCAATTCAGGTTCGAAACACAATGTGGCCGAATTTCAAAATACGAAACTTCTGGTAACCACTGCTTTCCTTAAGCATCTTACCGGTAGTTTCGTACTCAACGTGTTGTATACTGTACCTATAATCATTTTGAAGCGGAATTTCAACAAAAAAAAGTTTTCAGTTTTTTGCGAAAAAACGTGATGGTTAGCCTTACTTTTTTTTGAGCGGATAAAATTCATAGTCACGGATTCCGAATGTTTCGTTTATTTTGGATTATCAATGTAATTATGAGTAGATCAACGTTTAGTTTGCTTCAATATGTCGCCTCGTTCGCCTGCAATTCAGGTTCGAAACAAAATGTGGCCGAATTTCAAAATACGAAACTTCTGGTAACCACTGCTTTCCTTAAGCATCCTACCGGTAGTTTCGTACTCAACGTGTTGTATACTGTACCTATAATCATTTTGAAGCGGAATTTCAACATAAAAAAGTTTTCAGTTTTTTGCGAAAAAACGTGATGGCTAGCCTTACTTTTTTTTGAGCGGATAAAATTCATAGTCACGGATTCCGAATGTTTCGTTTATTTTGGATTATCAATGTAATTATGAGTAGATCAACGTTTAGTTTACTTCAATATGTCGCCTCGTTCGCCTGCAATTCAGGTTCGAAACACAATGTGGCCGAATTTCAAAATACGAAACTTCTGGTAACCACTGCTTTCCTTAAGCATCTTACCGGTAGTTTCGTACTCAACGTATTGTATACTGTACCTATAATCATTTTGAAGCGGAATTTCAACAAAAAAAAAGTTTTCAGTTTTTTGCGAAAAAACGTGATGGTTAGCCTTACTTTTTTTTGAGCGGATAAAATTCATAGTCACGGATTCCGAATGTTTCGTTTATTTTGGATTATCAATGTAATTATGAGTAGATCAACGTTTAGTTTGCTTCAATATGTCGCCTCGTTCGCCTGCAATTCAGGTTCGAAACAAAATGTGGCCGAATTTCAAAATACGAAACTTCTGGTAACCACTGCTTTCCTTAAGCATCTTACCGGTAGTTTCGTACTCAACGTGTTGTATACTGTACCTATAATCATTTTGAAGCGGAATTTCAACAAAAAAAAGTTTTCAGTTTTTTGCGAAAAAACGTGATGGCTAGCCTTACTTTTTTTTGAGCGGATAAAATTCATAGTCACGGATTCCGAATGTTTCGTTTATTTTGGATTATCAATGTAATTATGAGTAGATCAACGTTTAGTTTGCTTCAATATGTCGCCTCGTTCGCCTGCAATTCAGGTTCGAAATAAAATGTGGCCGAATTTCAAAATACGAAACTTCTGGTAACCACTGCTTTCCTTAAGCATCTTACCGGTAGTTTCGTACTCAACGTGTTGTATACTGTACCTATAATCATTTTGAAGCGGAATTTCAACAAAAAAAAGTTTTCAGTTTTTTGCGAAAAAACGTGATGGTTAGCCTTACTTTTTTTTGAGCGGATAAAATTCATAGTCACGGATTCCGAATGTTTCGTTTATTTTGGATTATCAATGTAATTATGAGTAGATCAACGTTTAGTTTGCTTCAATATGTCGCCTCGTTCGCCTGCAATTCAGGTTCGAAACAAAATGTGGCCGAATTTCAAAATACGAAACTTCCGGTAACCACTGCTTTCCTTAAGCATCTTACCGGTAGTTTCGTACTCAACGTGTTGTATACTGTACCTATAATCATTTTGAAGCGGAATTTCAACAAAAAAAAGTTTTCAGTTTTTTGCGAAAAAACGTGATGGTTAGCCTTACTTTTTTTTGAGCGGATAAAATTCATAGTCACGGATTCCAAATGTTTCGTTTATTTTGGATTATCAATGTAATTATGAGTAGATCAACGTTTAGTTTGCTTCAATATGTCGCCTCGTTCGCCTGCAATTCAGGTTCGAAACAAAATGTGGCCGAATTTCAAAATACGAAACTTCCGGTAACCACTGCTTTCCTTAAGCATCTTACCGGTAGTTTCGTACTCAACGTGTTGTATACTGTACCTATAATCATTTTGAAGCGGAATTTCAACAAAAAAAAGTTTTCAGTTTTTTGCGAAAAAACGTGATGGTTAGCCTTACTTTTTTTTGAGCGGATAAAATTCATAGTCACGGATTCCGAATGTTTCGTTTATTTTGAATTATCAATGTAATTATGAGTAGATCAACGTTTAGTTTACTTCAATATGTCGCCTCGTTCGCCTGCAATTCAGGTTCGAAACACAATGTGGCCGAATTTCAAAATACGAAACTTCTGGTAACCACTGCTTTCCTTAAGCATCTTACCGGTAGTTTCGTACTCAACGTATTGTATACTGTACCTATAATCATTTTGAAGCGGAATTTCAACAAAAAAAAAGTTTTCAGTTTTTTGCGAAAAAACGTGATGGTTAGCCTTACTTTTTTTTGAGCGGATAAAATTCATAGTCACGGATTCCGAATGTTTCGTTTATTTTGGATTATCAATGTAATTATGAGTAGATCAACGTTTAGTTTGCTTCAATATGTCGCCTCGTTCGCCTGCAATTCAGGTTCGAAACACAATGTGGCCGAATTTCAAAATACGAAACTTCCGGTAACCACTGCTTTCCTTAAGCATCTTACCGGTAGTTTCGTACTCAACGTGTTGTATACTGTACCTATAATCATTTTGAAGCGGAATTTCAACAAAAAAAAGTTTTCAGTTTTTTGCGAAAAAACGTGATGGCTAGCCTTACTTTTTTTTGAGCGGATAAAATTCATAGTCACGGATTCCGAATGTTTCGTTTATTTTGGATTATCAATGTAATTATGAGTAGATCAACGTTTAGTTTGCTTCAATATGTCGCCTCGTTCGCCTGCAATTCAGGTTCGAAACAAAATGTGGCCGAATTTCAAAATACGAAACTTCTGGTAACCACTGCTTTCCTTAAGCATCCTACCGGTAGTTTCGTACTCAACGTGTTGTATACTGTACCTATAATCATTTTGAAGCGGAATTTCAACATAAAAAAGTTTTCAGTTTTTTGCGAAAAAACGTGATGGCTAGCCTTACTTTTTTTTGAGCGGATAAAATTCATAGTCACGGATTCCGAATGTTTCGTTTATTTTGGATTATCAATGTAATTATGAGTAGATCAACGTTTAGTTTACTTCAATATGTCGCCTCGTTCGCCTGCAATTCAGGTTCGAAACACAATGTGGCCGAATTTCAAAATACGAAACTTCTGGTAACCACTGCTTTCCTTAAGCATCTTACCGGTAGTTTCGTACTCAACGTATTGTATACTGTACCTATAATCATTTTGAAGCGGAATTTCAACAAAAAAAAAGTTTTCAGTTTTTTGCGAAAAAACGTGATGGTTAGCCTTACTTTTTTTTGAGCGGATAAAATTCATAGTCACGGATTCCGAATGTTTCGTTTATTTTGGATTATCAATGTAATTATGAGTAGATCAACGTTTAGTTTGCTTCAATATGTCGCCTCGTTCGCCTGCAATTCAGGTTCGAAACACAATGTGGCCGAATTTCAAAATACGAAACTTCTGGTAACCACTGCTTTCCTTAAGCATCTTACCGGTAGTTTCGTACTCAACGTGTTGTATACTGTACCTATTATCATTTTGAAGCGGAATTTCAACAAAAAAAAAGTTTTCAGTTTTTTGCGAAAAAACGTGATGGTTAGCCTTACTTTTTTTTGAGCGGATAAAACTCATAGTCACGGATTCCGAATGTTTCGTTTATTTTGGATTATCAATGTAATTATGAGTAGATCAACGTTTAGTTTGCTTCAATATGTCGCCTCGTTCGCCTGCAATTCAGGTTCGAAACAAAATGTGGCCGAATTTCAAAATACGAAACTTCTGGTAACCACTGCTTTCCTTAAGCATCTTACCGGTAGTTTCGTACTCAACGTGTTGTATACTGTACCTATAATCATTTTGAAGCGGAATTTCAACAAAAAAAAGTTTTCAGTTTTTTGCGAAAAAACGTGATGGCTAGCCTTACTTTTTTTTGAGCGGATAAAATTCATAGTCACGGATTCCGAATGTTTCGTTTATTTTGGATTATCAATGTAATTATGAGTAGATCAACGTTTAGTTTACTTCAATATGTCGCCTCGTTCGCCTGCAATTCAGGTTCGAAACACAATGTGGCCGAATTTCAAAATACGAAACTTCTGGTAACCACTGCTTTCCTTAAGCATCTTACCGGTAGTTTCGTACTCAACGTATTGTATACTGTACCTATAATCATTTTGAAGCGGAATTTCAACAAAAAAAATGTTTTCAGTTTTTTGCGAAAAAACGTGATGGTTAGCCTTACTTTTTTTTGAGCGGATAAAATTCATAGTCACGGATTCCGAATGTTTCGTTTATTTTGGATTATCAATGTAATTATGAGTAGATCAACGTTTAGTTTGCTTCAATATGTCGCCTCGTTCGCCTGCAATTCAGGTTCGAAACAAAATGTGGCCGAATTTCAAAATACGAAACTTCTGGTAACCACTGCTTTCCTTAAGCATCTTACCGGTAGTTTCGTACTCAACGTGTTGTATACTGTACCTATTATCATTTTGAAGCGGAATTTCAACAAAAAAAAGTTTTCAGTTTTTTGCGAAAAAACGTGATGGCTAGCCTTACTTTTTTTTGAGCGGATAAAATTCATAGTCACGGATTCCGAATGTTTCGTTTATTTTGGATTATCAATGTAATTATGAGTAGATCAACGTTTAGTTTGCTTCAATATGTCGCCTCGTTCGCCTGCAATTCAGGTTCGAAACAAAATGTGGCCGAATTTCAAAATACGAAACTTCTGGTAACCACTGCTTTCCTTAAGCATCTTACCGGTAGTTTCGTACTCAACGTGTTGTATACTGTACCTATTATCATTTTGAAGCGGAATTTCAACAAAAAAAAGTTTTCAGTTTTTTGCGAAAAAACGTGATGGCTAGCCTTACTTTTTTTTGAGCGGATAAAACTCATAGTCACGGATTCCGAATGTTTCGTTTATTTTGAATTATCAATGTAATTATGAGTAGATCAACGTTTAGTTTGCTTCAATATGTCGCCTCGTTCGCCTGCAATTCAGGTTCGAAACAAAATGTGGCCGAATTTCAAAATACGAAACTTCCGGTAACCACTGCTTTCCTTAAGCATCTTACCGGTAGTTTCGTACTCAACGTGTTGTATACTGTACCTATAATCATTTTGAAGCGGAATTTCAACAAAAAAAAGTTTTCAGTTTTTTGCGAAAAAACGTGATGGTTAGCCTTACTTTTTTTTGAGCGGATAAAACTCATAGTCACGGATTCCGAATGTTTCGTTTATTTTGGATTATCAATGTAATTATGAGTAGATCAACGTTTAGTTTGCTTCAATATGTCGCCTCGTTCGCCTGCAATTCAGGTTCGAAACAAAATGTGGCCGAATTTCAAAATACGAAACTTCTGGTAACCACTGCTTTCCTTAAGCATCCTACCGGTAGTTTCGTACTCAACGTGTTGTATACTGTACCTATAATCATTTTGAAGCGGAATTTCAACATAAAAAAGTTTTCAGTTTTTTGCGAAAAAACGTGATGGCTAGCCTTACTTTTTTTTGAGCGGATAAAATTCATAGTCACGGATTCCGAATGTTTCGTTTATTTTGGATTATCAATGTAATTATGAGTAGATCAACGTTTAGTTTGCTTCAATATGTCGCCTCGTTCGCCTGCAATTCAGGTTCGAAACAAAATGTGGCTGAATTTCAAAATACGAAACTTCTGGTAACCACTGCTTTCCTTAAGCATCCTACCGGTAGTTTCGTACTCAACGTGTTGTATACTGTACCTATTATCATTTTGAAGCGGAATTTCAACAAAAAAAAGTTTTCAGTTTTTTGCGAAAAAACGTGATGGTTAGCCTTACTTTTTTTTGAGCGGATAAAACTCATAGTCACGGATTCCGAATGTTTCGTTTATTTTGGATTATCAATGTAATTATGAGTAGATCAACGTTTAGTTTGCTTCAATATGTCGCCTCGTTCGCCTGCAATTCAGGTTCGAAACAAAATGTGGCCGAATTTCAAAATACGAAACTTCTGGTAACCACTGCTTTCCTTAAGCATCCTACCGGTAGTTTCGTACTCAACGTGTTGTATACTGTACCTATAATCATTTTGAAGCGGAATTTCAACATAAAAAAGTTTTCAGTTTTTTGCGAAAAAACGTGATGGCTAGCCTTACTTTTTTTTGAGCGGATAAAATTCATAGTCACGGATTCCGAATGTTTCGTTTATTTTGGATTATCAATGTAATTATGAGTAGATCAACGTTTAGTTTACTTCAATATGTCGCCTCGTTCGCCTGCAATTCAGGTTCGAAACACAATGTGGCCGAATTTCAAAATACGAAACTTCTGGTAACCACTGCTTTCCTTAAGCATCTTACCGGTAGTTTCGTACTCAACGTATTGTATACTGTACCTATAATCATTTTGAAGCGGAATTTCAACAAAAAAAAAGTTTTCAGTTTTTTGCGAAAAAACGTGATGGTTAGCCTTACTTTTTTTTGAGCGGATAAAATTCATAGTCACGGATTCCGAATGTTTCGTTTATTTTGGATTATCAATGTAATTATGAGTAGATCAACGTTTAGTTTGCTTCAATATGTCGCCTCGTTCGCCTGCAATTCAGGTTCGAAACACAATGTGGCCGAATTTCAAAATACGAAACTTCTGGTAACCACTGCTTTCCTTAAGCATCTTACCGGTAGTTTCGTACTCAACGTGTTGTATACTGTACCTATTATCATTTTGAAGCGGAATTTCAACAAAAAAAAGTTTTCAGTTTTTTGCGAAAAAACGTGATGGCTAGCCTTACTTTTTTTTGAGCGGATAAAATTCATAGTCACGGATTCCGAATGTTTCGTTTATTTTGGATTATCAATGTAATTATGAGTAGATCAACGTTTAGTTTGCTTCAATATGTCGCCTCGTTCGCCTGCAATTCAGGTTCGAAACAAAATGTGGCCGAATTTCAAAATACGAAACTTCTGGTAACCACTGCTTTCCTTAAGCATCTTACCGGTAGTTTCGTACTCAACGTGTTGTATACTGTACCTATTATCATTTTGAAGCGGAATTTCAACAAAAAAAAGTTTTCAGTTTTTTGCGAAAAAACGTGATGGCTAGCCTTACTTTTTTTTGAGCGGATAAAACTCATAGTCACGGATTCCGAATGTTTCGTTTATTTTGAATTATCAATGTAATTATGAGTAGATCAACGTTTAGTTTGCTTCAATATGTCGCCTCGTTCGCCTGCAATTCAGGTTCGAAACAAAATGTGGCCGAATTTCAAAATACGAAACTTCCGGTAACCACTGCTTTCCTTAAGCATCTTACCGGTAGTTTCGTACTCAACGTGTTGTATACTGTACCTATAATCATTTTGAAGCGGAATTTCAACAAAAAAAAGTTTTCAGTTTTTTGCGAAAAAACGTGATGGTTAGCCTTACTTTTTTTTGAGCGGATAAAACTCATAGTCACGGATTCCGAATGTTTCGTTTATTTTGGATTATCAATGTAATTATGAGTAGATCAACGTTTAGTTTGCTTCAATATGTCGCCTCGTTCGCCTGCAATTCAGGTTCGAAACAAAATGTGGCCGAATTTCAAAATACGAAACTTCTGGTAACCACTGCTTTCCTTAAGCATCCTACCGGTAGTTTCGTACTCAACGTGTTGTATACTGTACCTATAATCATTTTGAAGCGGAATTTCAACATAAAAAAGTTTTCAGTTTTTTGCGAAAAAACGTGATGGCTAGCCTTACTTTTTTTTGAGCGGATAAAATTCATAGTCACGGATTCCGAATGTTTCGTTTATTTTGGATTATCAATGTAATTATGAGTAGATCAACGTTTAGTTTGCTTCAATATGTCGCCTCGTTCGCCTGCAATTCAGGTTCGAAACAAAATGTGGCTGAATTTCAAAATACGAAACTTCTGGTAACCACTGCTTTCCTTAAGCATCCTACCGGTAGTTTCGTACTCAACGTGTTGTATACTGTACCTATTATCATTTTGAAGCGGAATTTCAACAAAAAAAAGTTTTCAGTTTTTTGCGAAAAAACGTGATGGTTAGCCTTACTTTTTTTTGAGCGGATAAAACTCATAGTCACGGATTCCGAATGTTTCGTTTATTTTGGATTATCAATGTAATTATGAGTAGATCAACGTTTAGTTTGCTTCAATATGTCGCCTCGTTCGCCTGCAATTCAGGTTCGAAACAAAATGTGGCCGAATTTCAAAATACGAAACTTCTGGTAACCACTGCTTTCCTTAAGCATCCTACCGGTAGTTTCGTACTCAACGTGTTGTATACTGTACCTATAATCATTTTGAAGCGGAATTTCAACATAAAAAAGTTTTCAGTTTTTTGCGAAAAAACGTGATGGCTAGCCTTACTTTTTTTTGAGCGGATAAAATTCATAGTCACGGATTCCGAATGTTTCGTTTATTTTGGATTATCAATGTAATTATGAGTAGATCAACGTTTAGTTTACTTCAATATGTCGCCTCGTTCGCCTGCAATTCAGGTTCGAAACACAATGTGGCCGAATTTCAAAATACGAAACTTCTGGTAACCACTGCTTTCCTTAAGCATCTTACCGGTAGTTTCGTACTCAACGTATTGTATACTGTACCTATAATCATTTTGAAGCGGAATTTCAACAAAAAAAAAGTTTTCAGTTTTTTGCGAAAAAACGTGATGGTTAGCCTTACTTTTTTTTGAGCGGATAAAATTCATAGTCACGGATTCCGAATGTTTCGTTTATTTTGGATTATCAATGTAATTATGAGTAGATCAACGTTTAGTTTGCTTCAATATGTCGCCTCGTTCGCCTGCAATTCAGGTTCGAAACACAATGTGGCCGAATTTCAAAATACGAAACTTCTGGTAACCACTGCTTTCCTTAAGCATCTTACCGGTAGTTTCGTACTCAACGTGTTGTATACTGTACCTATTATCATTTTGAAGCGGAATTTCAACAAAAAAAAAGTTTTCAGTTTTTTGCGAAAAAACGTGATGGTTAGCCTTACTTTTTTTTGAGCGGATAAAACTCATAGTCACGGATTCCGAATGTTTCGTTTATTTTGGATTATCAATGTAATTATGAGTAGATCAACGTTTAGTTTGCTTCAATATGTCGCCTCGTTCGCCTGCAATTCAGGTTCGAAACAAAATGTGGCCGAATTTCAAAATACGAAACTTCTGGTAACCACTGCTTTCCTTAAGCATCTTACCGGTAGTTTCGTACTCAACGTGTTGTATACTGTACCTATAATCATTTTGAAGCGGAATTTCAACAAAAAAAAGTTTTCAGTTTTTTGCGAAAAAACGTGATGGCTAGCCTTACTTTTTTTTGAGCGGATAAAATTCATAGTCACGGATTCCGAATGTTTCGTTTATTTTGGATTATCAATGTAATTATGAGTAGATCAACGTTTAGTTTACTTCAATATGTCGCCTCGTTCGCCTGCAATTCAGGTTCGAAACACAATGTGGCCGAATTTCAAAATACGAAACTTCTGGTAACCACTGCTTTCCTTAAGCATCTTACCGGTAGTTTCGTACTCAACGTATTGTATACTGTACCTATAATCATTTTGAAGCGGAATTTCAACAAAAAAAATGTTTTCAGTTTTTTGCGAAAAAACGTGATGGTTAGCCTTACTTTTTTTTGAGCGGATAAAATTCATAGTCACGGATTCCGAATGTTTCGTTTATTTTGGATTATCAATGTAATTATGAGTAGATCAACGTTTAGTTTGCTTCAATATGTCGCCTCGTTCGCCTGCAATTCAGGTTCGAAACAAAATGTGGCCGAATTTCAAAATACGAAACTTCTGGTAACCACTGCTTTCCTTAAGCATCTTACCGGTAGTTTCGTACTCAACGTGTTGTATACTGTACCTATTATCATTTTGAAGCGGAATTTCAACAAAAAAAAGTTTTCAGTTTTTTGCGAAAAAACGTGATGGCTAGCCTTACTTTTTTTTGAGCGGATAAAATTCATAGTCACGGATTCCGAATGTTTCGTTTATTTTGGATTATCAATGTAATTATGAGTAGATCAACGTTTAGTTTGCTTCAATATGTCGCCTCGTTCGCCTGCAATTCAGGTTCGAAACAAAATGTGGCCGAATTTCAAAATACGAAACTTCTGGTAACCACTGCTTTCCTTAAGCATCTTACCGGTAGTTTCGTACTCAACGTGTTGTATACTGTACCTATTATCATTTTGAAGCGGAATTTCAACAAAAAAAAGTTTTCAGTTTTTTGCGAAAAAACGTGATGGCTAGCCTTACTTTTTTTTGAGCGGATAAAACTCATAGTCACGGATTCCGAATGTTTCGTTTATTTTGAATTATCAATGTAATTATGAGTAGATCAACGTTTAGTTTGCTTCAATATGTCGCCTCGTTCGCCTGCAATTCAGGTTCGAAACAAAATGTGGCCGAATTTCAAAATACGAAACTTCCGGTAACCACTGCTTTCCTTAAGCATCTTACCGGTAGTTTCGTACTCAACGTGTTGTATACTGTACCTATAATCATTTTGAAGCGGAATTTCAACAAAAAAAAGTTTTCAGTTTTTTGCGAAAAAACGTGATGGTTAGCCTTACTTTTTTTTGAGCGGATAAAATTCATAGTCACGGATTCCAAATGTTTCGTTTATTTTGGATTATCAATGTAATTATGAGTAGATCAACGTTTAGTTTGCTTCAATATGTCGCCTCGTTCGCCTGCAATTCAGGTTCGAAACAAAATGTGGCCGAATTTCAAAATACGAAACTTCCGGTAACCACTGCTTTCCTTAAGCATCTTACCGGTAGTTTCGTACTCAACGTGTTGTATACTGTACCTATAATCATTTTGAAGCGGAATTTCAACAAAAAAAAGTTTTCAGTTTTTTGCGAAAAAACGTGATGGTTAGCCTTACTTTTTTTTGAGCGGATAAAATTCATAGTCACGGATTCCGAATGTTTCGTTTATTTTGGATTATCAATGTAATTATGAGTAGATCAACGTTTAGTTTGCTTCAATATGTCGCCTCGTTCGCCTGCAATTCAGGTTCGAAACACAATGTGGCCGAATTTCAAAATACGAAACTTCTGGTAACCACTGCTTTCCTTAAGCATCTTACCGGTAGTTTCGTACTCAACGTGTTGTATACTGTACCTATTATCATTTTGAAGCGGAATTTCAACAAAAAAAAGTTTTCAGTTTTTTGCGAAAAAACGTGATGGTTAGTTAGCCTTACTTTTTTTTGAGCGGATAAAATTCATAGTCACGGATTCCGAATGTTTCGTTTATTTTGGATTATCAATGTAATTATGAGTAGATCAACGTTTAGTTTGCTTCAATATGTCGCCTCGTTCGCCTGCAATTCAGGTTCGAAACACAATGTGGCCGAATTTCAAAATACGAAACTTCTGGTAACCACTGCTTTCCTTAAGCATCTTACCGGTAGTTTCGTACTCAACGTGTTGTATACTGTACCTATAATCATTTTGAAGCGGAATTTCAACAAAAAAAAGTTTTCAGTTTTTTGCGAAAAAACGTGATGGTTAGTTAGCCTTACTTTTTTTTGAGCGGATAAAATTCATAGTCACGGATTCCGAATGTTTCGTTTATTTTGGATTATCAATGTAATTATGAGTAGATCAACGTTTAGTTTGCTTCAATATGTCGCCTCGTTCGCCTGCAATTCAGGTTCGAAACAAAATGTGGCCGAATTTCAAAATACGAAACTTCCGGTAACCACTGCTTTCCTTAAGCATCTTACCGGTAGTTTCGTACTCAACGTGTTGTATACTGTACCTATAATCATTTTGAAGCGGAATTTCAACAAAAAAAAGTTTTCAGTTTTTTGCGAAAAAACGTGATGGTTAGCCTTACTTTTTTTTGAGCGGATAAAATTCATAGTCACGGATTCCGAATGTTTCGTTTATTTTGGATTATCAATGTAATTATGAGTAGATCAACGTTTAGTTTGCTTCAATATGTCGCCTCGTTCGCCTGCAATTCAGGTTCGAAACACAATGTGGCCGAATTTCAAAATACGAAACTTCTGGTAACCACTGCTTTCCTTAAGCATCTTACCGGTAGTTTCGTACTCAACGTGTTGTATACTGTACCTATTATCATTTTGAAGCGGAATTTCAACAAAAAAAAGTTTTCAGTTTTTTGCGAAAAAACGTGATGGTTAGCCTTACTTTTTTTGAGCGGATAAAATTCATAGTCACGGATTCCGAATGTTTCGTTTATTTTGAATTATCAATGTAATTATGAGTAGATCAACGTTTAGTTTGCTTCAATATGTCGCCTCGTTCGCCTGCAATTCAGGTTCGAAACACAATGTGGCCGAATTTCAAAATACGAAACTTCCAGTAACCATTGCTTTCCTTAAGCATCCTACCGGTAGTTTCGTGCTCAACGTGTTGTATACTGTACCTATAATCATTTTGAAGCGGAATTTCAACAAAAAAAAGTTTTCAGTTTTTTGCGAAAAAACGTGATGGTTAGCCTTACTTTTTTTTGAGCGGATAAAATTCATAGTCACGGATTCCGAATGTTTCGTTTATTTTGGATTATCAATGTAATTATGAGTAGATCAACGTTTAGTTTGCTTCAATATGTCGCCTCGTTCGCCTGCAATTCAGGTTCGAAATAAAATGTGGCCGAATTTCAAAATACGAAACTTCTGGTAACCACTGCTTTCCTTAAGCATCTTACCGGTAGTTTCGTACTCAACGTGTTGTATACTGTACCTATTATCATTTTGAAGCGGAATTTCAACAAAAAAAAGTTTTCAGTTTTTTGCGAAAAAACGTGATGGTTAGTTAGCCTTACTTTTTTTTGAGCGGATAAAATTCATAGTCACGGATTCCGAATGTTTCGTTTATTTTGGATTATCAATGTAATTATGAGTAGATCAACGTTTAGTTTGCTTCAATATGTCGCCTCGTTCGCCTGCAATTCAGGTTCGAAACAAAATGTGGCCGAATTTCAAAATACGAAACTTCCGGTAACCACTGCTTTCCTTAAGCATCTTACCGGTAGTTTCGTACTCAACGTGTTGTATACTGTACCTATAATCATTTTGAAGCGGAATTTCAACAAAAAAAAGTTTTCAGTTTTTTGCGAAAAAACGTGATGGTTAGCCTTACTTTTTTTTGAGCGGATAAAATTCATAGTCACGGATTCCAAATGTTTCGTTTATTTTGGATTATCAATGTAATTATGAGTAGATCAACGTTTAGTTTGCTTCAATATGTCGCCTCGTTCGCCTGCAATTCAGGTTCGAAACAAAATGTGGCCGAATTTCAAAATACGAAACTTCCGGTAACCACTGCTTTCCTTAAGCATCTTACCGGTAGTTTCGTACTCAACGTGTTGTATACTGTACCTATAATCATTTTGAAGCGGAATTTCAACAAAAAAAAGTTTTCAGTTTTTTGCGAAAAAACGTGATGGTTAGCCTTACTTTTTTTTGAGCGGATAAAATTCATAGTCACGGATTCCAAATGTTTCGTTTATTTTGGATTATCAATGTAATTATGAGTAGATCAACGTTTAGTTTGCTTCAATATGTCGCCTCGTTCGCCTGCAATTCAGGTTCGAAACAAAATGTGGCCGAATTTCAAAATACGAAACTTCCGGTAACCACTGCTTTCCTTAAGCATCTTACCGGTAGTTTCGTACTCAACGTGTTGTATACTGTACCTATAATCATTTTGAAGCGGAATTTCAACAAAAAAAAGTTTTCAGTTTTTTGCGAAAAAACGTGATGGTTAGCCTTACTTTTTTTTGAGCGGATAAAATTCATAGTCACGGATTCCGAATGTTTCGTTTATTTTGGATTATCAATGTAATTATGAGTAGATCAACGTTTAGTTTGCTTCAATATGTCGCCTCGTTCGCCTGCAATTCAGGTTCGAAACACAATGTGGCCGAATTTCAAAATACGAAACTTCTGGTAACCACTGCTTTCCTTAAGCATCTTACCGGTAGTTTCGTACTCAACGTGTTGTATACTGTACCTATTATCATTTTGAAGCGGAATTTCAACAAAAAAAAGTTTTCAGTTTTTTGCGAAAAAACGTGATGGTTAGTTAGCCTTACTTTTTTTTGAGCGGATAAAATTCATAGTCACGGATTCCGAATGTTTCGTTTATTTTGGATTATCAATGTAATTATGAGTAGATCAACGTTTAGTTTGCTTCAATATGTCGCCTCGTTCGCCTGCAATTCAGGTTCGAAACAAAATGTGGCCGAATTTCAAAATACGAAACTTCCGGTAACCACTGCTTTCCTTAAGCATCTTACCGGTAGTTTCGTACTCAACGTGTTGTATACTGTACCTATAATCATTTTGAAGCGGAATTTCAACAAAAAAAAGTTTTCAGTTTTTTGCGAAAAAACGTGATGGTTAGCCTTACTTTTTTTTGAGCGGATAAAATTCACAGTCACGGATTCCAAATGTTTCGTTTATTTTGGATTATCAATGTAATTATGAGTAGATCAACGTTTAGTTTGCTTCAATATGTCGCCTCGTTCGCCTGCAATTCAGGTTCGAAACAAAATGTGGCCGAATTTCAAAATACGAAACTTCCGGTAACCACTGCTTTCCTTAAGCATCTTACCGGTAGTTTCGTACTCAACGTGTTGTATACTGTACCTATAATCATTTTGAAGCGGAATTTCAACAAAAAAAAGTTTTCAGTTTTTTGCGAAAAAACGTGATGGTTAGCCTTACTTTTTTTTGAGCGGATAAAATTCATAGTCACGGATTCCGAATGTTTCGTTTATTTTGGATTATCAATGTAATTATGAGTAGATCAACGTTTAGTTTGCTTCAATATGTCGCCTCGTTCGCCTGCAATTCAGGTTCGAAACACAATGTGGCCGAATTTCAAAATACGAAACTTCTGGTAACCACTGCTTTCCTTAAGCATCTTACCGGTAGTTTCGTACTCAACGTGTTGTATACTGTACCTATTATCATTTTGAAGCGGAATTTCAACAAAAAAAAGTTTTCAGTTTTTTGCGAAAAAACGTGATGGTTAGCCTTACTTTTTTTGAGCGGATAAAATTCATAGTCACGGATTCCGAATGTTTCGTTTATTTTGAATTATCAATGTAATTATGAGTAGATCAACGTTTAGTTTGCTTCAATATGTCGCCTCGTTCGCCTGCAATTCAGGTTCGAAACACAATGTGGCCGAATTTCAAAATACGAAACTTCCAGTAACCATTGCTTTCCTTAAGCATCCTACCGGTAGTTTCGTGCTCAACGTGTTGTATACTGTACCTATAATCATTTTGAAGCGGAATTTCAACAAAAAAAAGTTTTCAGTTTTTTGCGAAAAAACGTGATGGTTAGCCTTACTTTTTTTTGAGCGGATAAAATTCATAGTCACGGATTCCGAATGTTTCGTTTATTTTGGATTATCAATGTAATTATGAGTAGATCAACGTTTAGTTTGCTTCAATATGTCGCCTCGTTCGCCTGCAATTCAGGTTCGAAATAAAATGTGGCCGAATTTCAAAATACGAAACTTCTGGTAACCACTGCTTTCCTTAAGCATCTTACCGGTAGTTTCGTACTCAACGTATTGTATACTGTACCTATAATCATTTTGAAGCGGAATTTCAACAAAAAAAAAGTTTTCAGTTTTTTGCGAAAAAACGTGATGGTTAGCCTTACTTTTTTTTGAGCGGATAAAATTCATAGTCACGGATTCCGAATGTTTCGTTTATTTTGGATTATCAATGTAATTATGAGTAGATCAACGTTTAGTTTACTTCAATATGTCGCCTCGTTCGCCTGCAATTCAGGTTCGAAACACAATGTGGCCGAATTTCAAAATACGAAACTTCTGGTAACCACTGCTTTCCTTAAGCATCTTACCGGTAGTTTCGTACTCAACGTATTGTATACTGTACCTATAATCATTTTGAAGCGGAATTTCAACAAAAAAAAAGTTTTCAGTTTTTTGCGAAAAAACGTGATGGTTAGCCTTACTTTTTTTTGAGCGGATAAAATTCATAGTCACGGATTCCGAATGTTTCGTTTATTTTAGATTATCAATGTAATTAGGAGTAGATCAACGTTTAGTTTGCTTCAATATGTCGCCTCGTTCGCCTGCAATTCAGGTTCGAAACACAATGTGGCCGAATTTCAAAATACGAAACTTCCGGTAACCACTGCTTTCCTTAAGCATCTTACCGGTAGTTTCGTACTCAACGTGTTGTATACTGTACCTATAATCATTTTGAAGCGGAATTTCAACAAAAAAAAGTTTTCAGTTTTTTGCGAAAAAACGTGATGGCTAGCCTTACTTTTTTTTGAGCGGATAAAATTCATAGTCACGGATTCCGAATGTTTTGTTTATTTTGGATTATCAATGTAATTATGAGTAGATCAACGTTTAGTTTGCTTCAATATGTCGCCTCGTTCGCCTGCAATTCAGGTTCGAAACACAATGTGGCCGAATTTCAAAATACGAAACTTCTGGTAACCACTGCTTTCCTTAAGCATCTTACCGGTAGTTTCGTACTCAACGTGTTGTATACTGTACCTATAATCATTTTGAAGCGGAATTTCAACAAAAAAAAGTTTTCAGTTTTTTGCGAAAAAACGTGATGGCTAGCCTTACTTTTTTTTGAGCGGATAAAATTCATAGTCACGGATTCCGAATGTTTCGTTTATTTTGGATTATCAATGTAATTATGAGTAGATCAACGTTTAGTTTACTTCAATATGTCGCCTCGTTCGCCTGCAATTCAGGTTCGAAACACAATGTGGCCGAATTTCAAAATACGAAACTTCTGGTAACCACTGCTTTCCTTAAGCATCTTACCGGTAGTTTCGTACTCAACGTATTGTATACTGTACCTATAATCATTTTGAAGCGGAATTTCAACAAAAAAAAAGTTTTCAGTTTTTTGCGAAAAAACGTGATGGTTAGCCTTACTTTTTTTTGAGCGGATAAAATTCATAGTCACGGATTCCGAATGTTTCGTTTATTTTGGATTATCAATGTAATTATGAGTAGATCAACGTTTAGTTTACTTCAATATGTCGCCTCGTTCGCCTGCAATTCAGGTTCGAAACACAATGTGGCCGAATTTCAAAATACGAAACTTCTGGTAACCACTGCTTTCCTTAAGCATCTTACCGGTAGTTTCGTACTCAACGTATTGTATACTGTACCTATAATCATTTTGAAGCGGAATTTCAACAAAAAAAAAGTTTTCAGTTTTTTGCGAAAAAACGTGATGGTTAGCCTTACTTTTTTTTGAGCGGATAAAATTCATAGTCACGGATTCCGAATGTTTCGTTTATTTTGGATTATCAATGTAATTATGAGTAGATCAACGTTTAGTTTGCTTCAATATGTCGCCTCGTTCGCCTGCAATTCAGGTTCGAAACAAAATGTGGCCGAATTTCAAAATACGAAACTTCTGGTAACCACTGCTTTCCTTAAGCATCTTACCGGTAGTTTCGTACTCAACGTGTTGTATACTGTACCTATAATCATTTTGAAGCGGAATTTCAACAAAAAAAAGTTTTCAGTTTTTTGCGAAAAAACGTGATGGCTAGCCTTACTTTTTTTTGAGCGGATAAAATTCATAGTCACGGATTCCGAATGTTTCGTTTATTTTGGATTATCAATGTAATTATGAGTAGATCAACGTTTAGTTTACTTCAATATGTCGCCTCGTTCGCCTGCAATTCAGGTTCGAAACACAATGTGGCCGAATTTCAAAATACGAAACTTCTGGTAACCACTGCTTTCCTTAAGCATCTTACCGGTAGTTTCGTACTCAACGTATTGTATACTGTACCTATAATCATTTTGAAGCGGAATTTCAACAAAAAAAAAGTTTTCAGTTTTTTGCGAAAAAACGTGATGGGCCTTACTTTTTTTTGAGCGGATAAAATTCATAGTCACGGATTCCGAATGTTTCGTTTATTTTGGATTATCAATGTAATTATGAGTAGATCAACGTTTAGTTTACTTCAATATGTCGCCTCGTTCGCCTGCAATTCAGGTTCGAAACACAATGTGACCGAATTTCAAAATACGAATCTTCTGGTAACCACTGCTTTCCTTAAGCATCTTACCGGTAGTTTCGTACTCAACGTGTTGTATACTGTACCTATAATCATTTTGAAGCGGAATTTCAACAAAAAAAAGTTTTCAGTTTTTTGCGAAAAAACGTGATGGCTAGCCTTACTTTTTTTTGAGCGGATAAAATTCATAGTCACGGATTCCGAATGTTTCGTTTATTTTGGATTATCAATGTAATTATGAGTAGATCAACGTTTAGTTTGCTTCAATATGTCGCCTCGTTCGCCTGCAATTCAGGTTCGAAATAAAATGTGGCCGAATTTCAAAATACGAAACTTCTGGTAACCACTGCTTTCCTTAAGCATCTTACCGGTAGTTTCGTACTCAACGTGTTGTATACTGTACCTATAATCATTTTGAAGCGGAATTTCAACAAAAAAAATGTTTTCAGTTTTTTGCGAAAAAACGTGATGGTTAGCCTTACTTTTTTTTGAGCGGATAAAATTCATAGTCACGGATTCCGAATGTTTCGTTTATTTTGGATTATCAATGTAATTATGAGTAGATCAACGTTTAGTTTGCTTCAATATGTCGCCTCGTTCGCCTGCAATTCAGGTTCGAAACAAAATGTGGCCGAATTTCAAAATACGAAACTTCCGGTAACCACTGCTTTCCTTAAGCATCTTACCGGTAGTTTCGTACTCAACGTGTTGTATACTGTACCTATAATCATTTTGAAGCGGAATTTCAACAAAAAAAAGTTTTCAGTTTTTTGCGAAAAAACGTGATGGTTAGCCTTACTTTTTTTTGAGCGGATAAAATTCATAGTCACGGATTCCGAATGTTTCGTTTATTTTGGATTATCAATGTAATTATGAGTAGATCAACGTTTAGTTTGCTTCAATATGTCGCCTCGTTCGCCTGCAATTCAGGTTCGAAACACAATGTGACCGAATTTCAAAATACGAATCTTCTGGTAACCACTGCTTTCCTTAAGCATCTTACCGGTAGTTTCGTACTCAACGTGTTGTATACTGTACCTATAATCATTTTGAAGCGGAATTTCAACAAAAAAAAGTTTTCAGTTTTTTGCGAAAAAACGTGATGGTTAGCCTTACTTTTTTTTGAGCGGATAAAATTCATAGTCACGGATTCCGAATGTTTCGTTTATTTTGGATTATCAATGTAATTATGAGTAGATCAACGTTTAGTTTGCTTCAATATGTCGCCTCGTTCGCCTGCAATTCAGGTTCGAAACAAAATGTGGCCGAATTTCAAAATACGAAACTTCCGGTAACCACTGCTTTCCTTAAGCATCTTACCGGTAGTTTCGTACTCAACGTGTTGTATACTGTACCTATAATCATTTTGAAGCGGAATTTCAACAAAAAAAAGTTTTCAGTTTTTTGCGAAAAAACGTGATGGTTAGCCTTACTTTTTTTTGAGCGGATAAAATTCATAGTCACGGATTCCGAATGTTTCGTTTATTTTGAATTATCAATGTAATTATGAGTAGATCAACGTTTAGTTTACTTCAATATGTCGCCTCGTTCGCCTGCAATTCAGGTTCGAAACACAATGTGGCCGAATTTCAAAATACGAAACTTCTGGTAACCACTGCTTTCCTTAAGCATCTTACCGGTAGTTTCGTACTCAACGTATTGTATACTGTACCTATAATCATTTTGAAGCGGAATTTCAACAAAAAAAAAGTTTTCAGTTTTTTGCGAAAAAACGTGATGGTTAGCCTTACTTTTTTTTGAGCGGATAAAATTCATAGTCACGGATTCCGAATGTTTCGTTTATTTTGGATTATCAATGTAATTATGAGTAGATCAACGTTTAGTTTGCTTCAATATGTCGCCTCGTTCGCCTGCAATTCAGGTTCGAAACAAAATGTGGCCGAATTTCAAAATACGAAACTTCCGGTAACCACTGCTTTCCTTAAGCATCTTACCGGTAGTTTCGTACTCAACGTGTTGTATACTGTACCTATAATCATTTTGAAGCGGAATTTCAACAAAAAAAAGTTTTCAGTTTTTTGCGAAAAAACGTGATGGTTAGCCTTACTTTTTTTTGAGCGGATAAAATTCATAGTCACGGATTCCGAATGTTTCGTTTATTTTGAATTATCAATGTAATTATGAGTAGATCAACGTTTAGTTTACTTCAATATGTCGCCTCGTTCGCCTGCAATTCAGGTTCGAAACACAATGTGGCCGAATTTCAAAATACGAAACTTCTGGTAACCACTGCTTTCCTTAAGCATCTTACCGGTAGTTTCGTACTCAACGTATTGTATACTGTACCTATAATCATTTTGAAGCGGAATTTCAACAAAAAAAAAGTTTTCAGTTTTTTGCGAAAAAACGTGATGGTTAGCCTTACTTTTTTTTGAGCGGATAAAATTCATAGTCACGGATTCCGAATGTTTCGTTTATTTTGGATTATCAATGTAATTATGAGTAGATCAACGTTTAGTTTGCTTCAATATGTCGCCTCGTTCGCCTGCAATTCAGGTTCGAAACACAATGTGGCCGAATTTCAAAATACGAAACTTCCGGTAACCACTGCTTTCCTTAAGCATCTTACCGGTAGTTTCGTACTCAACGTGTTGTATACTGTACCTATAATCATTTTGAAGCGGAATTTCAACAAAAAAAAGTTTTCAGTTTTTTGCGAAAAAACGTGATGGCTAGCCTTACTTTTTTTTGAGCGGATAAAATTCATAGTCACGGATTCCGAATGTTTTGTTTATTTTGGATTATCAATGTAATTATGAGTAGATCAACGTTTAGTTTGCTTCAATATGTCGCCTCGTTCGCCTGCAATTCAGGTTCGAAACACAATGTGGCCGAATTTCAAAATACGAAACTTCTGGTAACCACTGCTTTCCTTAAGCATCTTACCGGTAGTTTCGTACTCAACGTGTTGTATACTGTACCTATAATCATTTTGAAGCGGAATTTCAACAAAAAAAAGTTTTCAGTTTTTTGCGAAAAAACGTGATGGTTAGCCTTACTTTTTTTTGAGCGGATAAAATTCATAGTCACGGATTCCGAATGTTTCGTTTATTTTGGATTATCAATGTAATTATGAGTAGATCAACGTTTAGTTTGCTTCAATATGTCGCCTCGTTCGCCTGCAATTCAGGTTCGAAACAAAATGTGGCTGAATTTCAAAATACGAAACTTCTGGTAACCACTGCTTTCCTTAAGCATCCTACCGGTAGTTTCGTACTCAACGTGTTGTATACTGTACCTATTATCATTTTGAAGCGGAATTTCAACAAAAAAAAGTTTTCAGTTTTTTGCGAAAAAACGTGATGGTTAGCCTTACTTTTTTTTGAGCGGATAAAACTCATAGTCACGGATTCCGAATGTTTCGTTTATTTTGGATTATCAATGTAATTATGAGTAGATCAACGTTTAGTTTGCTTCAATATGTCGCCTCGTTCGCCTGCAATTCAGGTTCGAAACAAAATGTGGCCGAATTTCAAAATACGAAACTTCTGGTAACCACTGCTTTCCTTAAGCATCCTACCGGTAGTTTCGTACTCAACGTGTTGTATACTGTACCTATAATCATTTTGAAGCGGAATTTCAACATAAAAAAGTTTTCAGTTTTTTGCGAAAAAACGTGATGGCTAGCCTTACTTTTTTTTGAGCGGATAAAATTCATAGTCACGGATTCCGAATGTTTCGTTTATTTTGGATTATCAATGTAATTATGAGTAGATCAACGTTTAGTTTACTTCAATATGTCGCCTCGTTCGCCTGCAATTCAGGTTCGAAACACAATGTGGCCGAATTTCAAAATACGAAACTTCTGGTAACCACTGCTTTCCTTAAGCATCTTACCGGTAGTTTCGTACTCAACGTATTGTATACTGTACCTATAATCATTTTGAAGCGGAATTTCAACAAAAAAAAAGTTTTCAGTTTTTTGCGAAAAAACGTGATGGTTAGCCTTACTTTTTTTTGAGCGGATAAAATTCATAGTCACGGATTCCGAATGTTTCGTTTATTTTGGATTATCAATGTAATTATGAGTAGATCAACGTTTAGTTTGCTTCAATATGTCGCCTCGTTCGCCTGCAATTCAGGTTCGAAACACAATGTGGCCGAATTTCAAAATACGAAACTTCTGGTAACCACTGCTTTCCTTAAGCATCTTACCGGTAGTTTCGTACTCAACGTGTTGTATACTGTACCTATTATCATTTTGAAGCGGAATTTCAACAAAAAAAAAGTTTTCAGTTTTTTGCGAAAAAACGTGATGGTTAGCCTTACTTTTTTTTGAGCGGATAAAACTCATAGTCACGGATTCCGAATGTTTCGTTTATTTTGGATTATCAATGTAATTATGAGTAGATCAACGTTTAGTTTGCTTCAATATGTCGCCTCGTTCGCCTGCAATTCAGGTTCGAAACAAAATGTGGCCGAATTTCAAAATACGAAACTTCTGGTAACCACTGCTTTCCTTAAGCATCTTACCGGTAGTTTCGTACTCAACGTGTTGTATACTGTACCTATAATCATTTTGAAGCGGAATTTCAACAAAAAAAAGTTTTCAGTTTTTTGCGAAAAAACGTGATGGCTAGCCTTACTTTTTTTTGAGCGGATAAAATTCATAGTCACGGATTCCGAATGTTTCGTTTATTTTGGATTATCAATGTAATTATGAGTAGATCAACGTTTAGTTTACTTCAATATGTCGCCTCGTTCGCCTGCAATTCAGGTTCGAAACACAATGTGGCCGAATTTCAAAATACGAAACTTCTGGTAACCACTGCTTTCCTTAAGCATCTTACCGGTAGTTTCGTACTCAACGTATTGTATACTGTACCTATAATCATTTTGAAGCGGAATTTCAACAAAAAAAATGTTTTCAGTTTTTTGCGAAAAAACGTGATGGTTAGCCTTACTTTTTTTTGAGCGGATAAAATTCATAGTCACGGATTCCGAATGTTTCGTTTATTTTGGATTATCAATGTAATTATGAGTAGATCAACGTTTAGTTTGCTTCAATATGTCGCCTCGTTCGCCTGCAATTCAGGTTCGAAACAAAATGTGGCCGAATTTCAAAATACGAAACTTCTGGTAACCACTGCTTTCCTTAAGCATCTTACCGGTAGTTTCGTACTCAACGTGTTGTATACTGTACCTATTATCATTTTGAAGCGGAATTTCAACAAAAAAAAGTTTTCAGTTTTTTGCGAAAAAACGTGATGGCTAGCCTTACTTTTTTTTGAGCGGATAAAATTCATAGTCACGGATTCCGAATGTTTCGTTTATTTTGGATTATCAATGTAATTATGAGTAGATCAACGTTTAGTTTGCTTCAATATGTCGCCTCGTTCGCCTGCAATTCAGGTTCGAAACAAAATGTGGCCGAATTTCAAAATACGAAACTTCTGGTAACCACTGCTTTCCTTAAGCATCTTACCGGTAGTTTCGTACTCAACGTGTTGTATACTGTACCTATTATCATTTTGAAGCGGAATTTCAACAAAAAAAAGTTTTCAGTTTTTTGCGAAAAAACGTGATGGCTAGCCTTACTTTTTTTTGAGCGGATAAAACTCATAGTCACGGATTCCGAATGTTTCGTTTATTTTGGATTATCAATGTAATTATGAGTAGATCAACGTTTAGTTTGCTTCAATATGTCGCCTCGTTCGCCTGCAATTCAGGTTCGAAACAAAATGTGGCCGAATTTCAAAATACGAAACTTCTGGTAACCACTGCTTTCCTTAAGCATCTTACCGGTAGTTTCGTACTCAACGTGTTGTATACTGTACCTATAATCATTTTGAAGCGGAATTTCAACAAAAAAAAGTTTTCAGTTTTTTGCGAAAAAACGTGATGGCTAGCCTTACTTTTTTTTGAGCGGATAAAACTCATAGTCACGGATTCCGAATGTTTCGTTTATTTTGGATTATCAATGTAATTATGAGTAGATCAACGTTTAGTTTGCTTCAATATGTCGCCTCGTTCGCCTGCAATTCAGGTTCGAAACAAAATGTGGCCGAATTTCAAAATACGAAACTTCTGGTAACCACTGCTTTCCTTAAGCATCTTACCGGTAGTTTCGTACTCAACGTGTTGTATACTGTACCTATAATCATTTTGAAGCGGAATTTCAACAAAAAAAAGTTTTCAGTTTTTTGCGAAAAAACGTGATGGTTAGCCTTACTTTTTTTTGAGCGGATAAAATTCATAGTCACGGATTCCGAATGTTTCGTTTATTTTGGATTATCAATGTAATTATGAGTAGATCAACGTTTAGTTTGCTTCAATATGTCGCCTCGTTCGCCTGCAATTCAGGTTCGAAACACAATGTGGCCGAATTTCAAAATACGAAACTTCTGGTAACCACTGCTTTCCTTAAGCATCTTACCGGTAGTTTCGTACTCAACGTGTTGTATACTGTACCTATTATCATTTTGAAGCGGAATTTCAACAAAAAAAAGTTTTCAGTTTTTTGCGAAAAAACGTGATGGTTAGCCTTACTTTTTTTTGAGCGGATAAAACTCATAGTCACGGATTCCGAATGTTTCGTTTATTTTGGATTATCAATGTAATTATGAGTAGATCAACGTTTAGTTTGCTTCAATATGTCGCCTCGTTCGCCTGCAATTCAGGTTCGAAACAAAATGTGGCCGAATTTCAAAATACGAAACTTCTGGTAACCACTGCTTTCCTTAAGCATCTTACCGGTAGTTTCGTACTCAACGTGTTGTATACTGTACCTATTATCATTTTGAAGCGGAATTTCAACAAAAAAAAGTTTTCAGTTTTTTGTGAAAAAACGTGATGTAGCCTTACTTTTTTTGAGCGGATAAAATTCATAGTCACGGATTCCGAATGTTTCGTTTATTTTGGATTATCAATGTAATTATGAGTAGATCAACGTTTAGTTTGCTTCAATATGTCGCCTCGTTCGCCTGCAATTCAGGTTCGAAACAAAATGTGGCCGAATTTCAAAATACGAAACTTCTGGTAACCACTGCTTTCCTTAAGCATCTTACCGGTAGTTTCGTACTCAACGTGTTGTATACTGTACCTATAATCATTTTGAAGCGGAATTTCAACAAAAAAAAGTTTTCAGTTTTTTGCGAAAAAACGTGATGGTTAGCCTTACTTTTTTTTGAGCGGATAAAACCCATAGTCACGGATTCCGAATGTTTCGTTTATTTTGGATTATCAATGTAATTATGAATAGATCAACGTTTAGGTTGCTTCAATATGTCGCCTCGTTCGCCTGCAATTCAGGTTCGAAACACAATGTGGCCGAATTTCAAAATACGAAACTTCTGGTAACCACTGCTTTCCTTAAGCATCTTACCGGTAGTTTCGTACTCAACGTGTTGTATACTGTACCTATTATCATTTTGAAGCGGAATTTCAACAAAAAAAAGTTTTCAGTTTTTTGCGAAAAAACGTGATGGTTAGCCTTACTTTTTTTTGAGCGGATAAAATTCATAGTCACGGATTTCGAATGTTTTATTTATTTTGGATTATCAATGTAATTATGAGTAGATCAACGTTTAGTTTGCTTCAATATGTCGCCTCGTTCGCCTGCAATTCAGGTTCGAAACAAAATGTGGCCGAATTTCAAAATACGAATCTTCCGGTAACCACTGCTTTCCTTAAGCATCTTACCGGTAGTTTCGTACTCAACGTATTGTATACTGTACCTATAATCATTTTGAAGCTGTATTTCAACAACAAAAAAGTTTTCAGTTTTTTGTGAAAAAACGTGATGGTTAGCCTTACTTTTTTTTGAGCGGATAAAATTCATAGTCACGGATTTCGAATGTTTCGTTTATTTTGGATTATCAATGTAATTATGAGTAGATCAACGTTTAGTTTGCTTCAATATGTCGCCTCGTTCGCCTGCAATTCAGGTTCGAAACAAAATGTGGCCGAATTTCAAAATACGAATCTTCCGGTAACCACTGCTTTCCTTAAGCATCTTACCGGTAGTTTCGTACTCAACGTATTGTATACTGTACCTATAATCATTTTGAAGCTGTATTTCAACAACAAAAAAGTTTTCAGTTTTTTGTGAAAAAACGTGATGGTTAGCCTTACTTTTTTTTGAGCGGATAAAATTCATAGTCACGGATTTCGAATGTTTTATTTATTTTGGATTATCAATGTAATTATGAGTAGATCAACGTTTAGTTTGCTTCAATATGTCGCCTCGTTCGCCTGCAATTCAGGTTCGAAACAAAATGTGGCCGAATTTCAAAATACGAATCTTCCGGTAACCACTGCTTTCCTTAAGCATCTTACCGGTAGTTTCGTACTCAACGTATTGTATACTGTACCTATAATCATTTTGAAGCGGAATTTCAACAAAAAAAAGTTTTCAGTTTTTTGCGAAAAAACGTGATGTTAGCCTTACTTTTTTTTGAGCGGATAAAATTCATAGTCACGGATTCCGAATGTTTCGTTTATTTTGGATTATCAATGTAATTATGAGTAGATCAACGTTTAGTTTGCTTCAATATGTCGCCTCGTTCGCCTGCAATTCAGGTTCGAAACACAATGTGGCCGAATTTCAAAATACGAAACTTCCGGTAACCACTGCTTTCCTTAAGCATCTTACCGGTAGTTTCGTACTCAACGTGTTGTATACTGTACCTATTATCATTTTGAAGCGGAATTTCAACAAAAAAAAGTTTTCAGTTTTTTGCGAAAAAACGTGATGGCTAGCCTTACTTTTTTTTGAGCGGATAAAATTCATAGTCACGGATTCCGAATGTTTCGTTTATTTTGGATTATCAATGTAATTATGAGTAGATCAACGTTTAGTTTGCTTCAATATGTCGCCTCGTTCGCCTGCAATTCAGGTTCGAAACACAATGTGGCCGAATTTCAAAATACGAAACTTCTGGTAACCACTGCTTTCCTTAAGCATCTTACCGGTAGTTTCGTACTCAACGTGTTGTATACTGTACCTATTATCATTTTGAAGCGGAATTTCAACAAAAAAAAGTTTTCAGTTTTTTGTGAAAAAACGTGATGGTTAGCCTTACTTTTTTTGAGCGGATAAAATTCATAGTCACGGATTCCGAATGTTTCGTTTATTTTGAATTATCAATGTAATTATGAGTAGATCAACGTTTAGTTTGCTTCAATATGTCGCCTCGTTCGCCTGCAATTCAGGTTCGAAACACAATGTGGCCGAATTTCAAAATACGAAACTTCCAGTAACCATTGCTTTCCTTAAGCATCCTACCGGTAGTTTCGTGCTCAACGTGTTGTATACTGTACCTATAATCATTTTGAAGCGGAATTTCAACAAAAAAAAGTTTTCAGTTTTTTGCGAAAAAACGTGATGGTTAGCCTTACTTTTTTTTGAGCGGATAAAATTCATAGTCACGGATTCCGAATGTTTCGTTTATTTTGGATTATCAATGTAATTATGAGTAGATCAACGTTTAGTTTGCTTCAATATGTCGCCTCGTTCGCCTGCAATTCAGGTTCGAAACACAATGTGGCCGAATTTCAAAATACGAAACTTCTGGTAACCACTGCTTTCCTTAAGCATCTTACCGGTAGTTTCGTACTCAACGTGTTGTATACTGTACCTATTATCATTTTGAAGCGGAATTTCAACAAAAAAAAGTTTTCAGTTTTTTGCGAAAAAACGTGATGGTTAGCCTTACTTTTTTTGAGCGGATAAAATTCATAGTCACGGATTCCGAATGTTTCGTTTATTTTGAATTATCAATGTAATTATGAGTAGATCAACGTTTAGTTTGCTTCAATATGTCGCCTCGTTCGCCTGCAATTCAGGTTCGAAACACAATGTGGCCGAATTTCAAAATACGAAACTTCTGGTAACCACTGCTTTCCTTAAGCATCTTACCGGTAGTTTCGTACTCAACGTGTTGTATACTGTACCTATAATCATTTTGAAGCGGAATTTCAACAAAAAAAAGTTTTCAGTTTTTTGCGAAAAAACGTGATGGTTAGCCTTACTTTTTTTTGAGCGGATAAAATTCATAGTCACGGATTCCGAATGTTTCGTTTATTTTGGATTATCAATGTAATTATGAGTAGATCAACGTTTAGTTTGCTTCAATATGTCGCCTCGTTCGCCTGCAATTCAGGTTCGAAACACAATGTGGCCGAATTTCAAAATACGAAACTTCTGGTAACCACTGCTTTCCTTAAGCATCTTACCGATAGTTTCGTACTCAACGTGTTGTATACTGTACCTATTATCATTTTGAAGCGGAATTTCAACAAAAAAAAGTTTTCAGTTTTTTGCGAAAAAACGTGATGGTTAGTTAGCCTTACTTTTTTTTGAGCGGATAAAATTCATAGTCACGGATTCCGAATGTTTCGTTTATTTTGGATTATCAATGTAATTATGAGTAGATCAACGTTTAGTTTGCTTCAATATGTCGCCTCGTTCGCCTGCAATTCAGGTTCGAAACACAATGTGGCCGAATTTCAAAATACGAAACTTCTGGTAACCACTGCTTTCCTTAAGCATCTTACCGGTAGTTTCGTACTCAACGTGTTGTATACTGTACCTATTATCATTTTGAAGCGGAATTTCAACAAAAAAAAGTTTTCAGTTTTTTGCGAAAAAACGTGATGGTTAGTTAGCCTTACTTTTTTTTGAGCGGATAAAATTCATAGTCACGGATTCCGAATGTTTCGTTTATTTTGGATTATCAATGTAATTATGAGTAGATCAACGTTTAGTTTGCTTCAATATGTCGCCTCGTTCGCCTGCAATTCAGGTTCGAAACAAAATGTGGCCGAATTTCAAAATACGAAACTTCCGGTAACCACTGCTTTCCTTAAGCATCTTACCGGTAGTTTCGTACTCAACGTGTTGTATACTGTACCTATAATCATTTTGAAGCGGAATTTCAACAAAAAAAAGTTTTCAGTTTTTTGCGAAAAAACGTGATGGTTAGCCTTACTTTTTTTTGAGCGGATAAAATTCATAGTCACGGATTCCAAATGTTTCGTTTATTTTGGATTATCAATGTAATTATGAGTAGATCAACGTTTAGTTTGCTTCAATATGTCGCCTCGTTCGCCTGCAATTCAGGTTCGAAACAAAATGTGGCCGAATTTCAAAATACGAAACTTCCGGTAACCACTGCTTTCCTTAAGCATCTTACCGGTAGTTTCGTACTCAACGTGTTGTATACTGTACCTATAATCATTTTGAAGCGGAATTTCAACAAAAAAAAGTTTTCAGTTTTTTGCGAAAAAACGTGATGGTTAGCCTTACTTTTTTTGAGCGGATAAAATTCATAGTCACGGATTCCGAATGTTTCGTTTATTTTGAATTATCAATGTAATTATGAGTAGATCAACGTTTAGTTTGCTTCAATATGTCGCCTCGTTCGCCTGCAATTCAGGTTCGAAACACAATGTGGCCGAATTTCAAAATACGAAACTTCCAGTAACCATTGCTTTCCTTAAGCATCCTACCGGTAGTTTCGTGCTCAACGTGTTGTATACTGTACCTATAATCATTTTGAAGCGGAATTTCAACAAAAAAAGTTTTCAGTTTTTTGCGAAAAAACGTGATGGTTAGCCTTACTTTTTTTTGAGCGGATAAAATTCATAGTCACGGATTCCGAATGTTTCGTTTATTTTGGATTATCAATGTAATTATGAGTAGATCAACGTTTAGTTTGCTTCAATATGTCGCCTCGTTCGCCTGCAATTCAGGTTCGAAATAAAATGTGGCCGAATTTCAAAATACGAAACTTCTGGTAACCACTGCTTTCCTTAAGCATCTTACCGGTAGTTTCGTACTCAACGTATTGTATACTGTACCTATAATCATTTTGAAGCGGAATTTCAACAAAAAAAAAGTTTTCAGTTTTTTGCGAAAAAACGTGATGGTTAGCCTTACTTTTTTCTGAGCGGATAAAATTCATAGTCACGGATTCCGAATGTTTCGTTTATTTTGGATTATCAATGTAATTATGAGTAGATCAACGTTTAGTTTACTTCAATATGTCGCCTCGTTCGCCTGCAATTCAGGTTCGAAACACAATGTGGCCGAATTTCAAAATACGAAACTTCTGGTAACCACTGCTTTCCTTAAGCATCTTACCGGTAGTTTCGTACTCAACGTGTTGTATACTGTACCTATTATCATTTTGAAGCGGAATTTCAACAAAAAAAAGTTTTCAGTTTTTTGCGAAAAAACGTGATGGCTGCTAGCCTTACTTTTTTTTGAGCGGATAAAATTCATAGTCACGGATTCCGAATGTTTCGTTTATTTTGGATTATCAATGTAATTATGAGTAGATCAACGTTTAGTTTACTTCAATATGTCGCCTCGTTCGCCTGCAATTCAGGTTCGAAACACAATGTGGCCGAATTTCAAAATACGAAACTTCCGGTAACCACTGCTTTCCTTAAGCATCTTACCGGTAGTTTCGTACTCAACGTGTTGTATACTGTACCTATAATCATTTTGAAGCGGAATTTCAACAAAAAAAAGTTTTCAGTTTTTTGCGAAAAAACGTGATGGCTAGCCTTACTTTTTTTTTGAGCGGATAAAATTCATAGTCACGGATTCCGAATGTTTCGTTTATTTTGGATTATCAATGTAATTATGAGTAGATCAACGTTTAGTTTGCTTCAATATGTCGCCTCGTTCGCCTGCAATTCAGGTTCGAAACACAATGTGGCCGAATTTCAAAATACGAAACTTCTGGTAACCACTGCTTTCCTTAAGCATCTTACCGGTAGTTTCGTACTCAACGTGTTGTATACTGTACCTATTATCATTTTGAAGCGGAATTTCAACAAAAAAAAGTTTTCAGTTTTTTGCGAAAAAACGTGATGGTTAGCCTTACTTTTTTTTGAGCGGATAAAACTCATAGTCACGGATTCCGAATGTTTCGTTTATTTTGGATTATCAATGTAATTATGAGTAGATCAACGTTTAGTTTGCTTCAATATGTCGCCTCGTTCTCCTGCAATTCAGGTTCGAAACAAAATGTGGCCGAATTTCAAAATACGAAACTTCCGGTAACCACTGCTTTCCTTAAGCATCTTACCGGTAGTTTCGTACTCAACGTGTTGTATACTGTACCTATAATCATTTTGAAGCGGAATTTCAACAAAAAAAAGTTTTCAGTTTTTTGCGAAAAAACGTGATGGCTAGCCTTACTTTTTTTTTGAGCGGATAAAATTCATAGTCACGGATTCCGAATGTTTCGTTTATTTTGGATTATCAATGTAATTATGAGTAGATCAACGTTTAGTTTGCTTCAATATGTCGCCTCGTTCGCCTGCAATTCAGGTTCGAAACACAATGTGGCCGAATTTCAAAATACGAAACTTCTGGTAACCACTGCTTTCCTTAAGCATCTTACCGGTAGTTTCGTACTCAACGTGTTGTATACTGTACCTATTATCATTTTGAAGCGGAATTTCAACAAAAAAAAGTTTTCAGTTTTTTGCGAAAAAACGTGATGGTTAGCCTTACTTTTTTTTGAGCGGATAAAACTCATAGTCACGGATTCCGAATGTTTCGTTTATTTTGGATTATCAATGTAATTATGAGTAGATCAACGTTTAGTTTGCTTCAATATGTCGCCTCGTTCTCCTGCAATTCAGGTTCGAAACAAAATGTGGCCGAATTTCAAAATACGAAACTTCCGGTAACCACTGCTTTCCTTAAGCATCTTACCGGTAGTTTCGTACTCAACGTGTTGTATACTGTACCTATAATCATTTTGAAGCGGAATTTCAACAAAAAAAAGTTTTCAGTTTTTTGCGAAAAAACGTGATGGCTAGCCTTACTTTTTTTTTGAGCGGATAAAATTCATAGTCACGGATTCCGAATGTTTCGTTTATTTTGGATTATCAATGTAATTATGAGTAGATCAACGTTTAGTTTGCTTCAATATGTCGCCTCGTTCGCCTGCAATTCAGGTTCGAAACACAATGTGGCCGAATTTCAAAATACGAAGCTTCTGGTAACCACTGCTTTCCTTAAGCATCTTACCGGTAGTTTCGTACTCAACGTGTTGTATACTGTACCTATAATCATTTTGAAGCGGAATTTCAACAAAAAAAAGTTTTCAGTTTTTTGCGAAAAAACGTGATGGCTAGCCTTACTTTTTTTTTGAGCGGATAAAATTCATAGTCACGGATTCCGAATGTTTCGTTTATTTTGGATTATCAATGTAATTATGAGTAGATCAACGTTTAGTTTGCTTCAATATGTCGCCTCGTTCGCCTGCAATTCAGGTTCGAAACACAATGTGGCCGAATTTCAAAATACGAAACTTCTGGTAACCACTGCTTTCCTTAAGCATCTTACCGGTAGTTTCGTACTCAACGTGTTGTATACTGTACCTATTATCATTTTGAAGCGGAATTTCAACAAAAAAAAGTTTTCAGTTTTTTGCGAAAAAACGTGATGGTTAGCCTTACTTTTTTTTGAGCGGATAAAACTCATAGTCACGGATTCCGAATGTTTCGTTTATTTTGGATTATCAATGTAATTATGAGTAGATCAACGTTTAGTTTGCTTCAATATGTCGCCTTGTTCTCCTGCAATTCAGGTTCGAAACAAAATGTGGCCGAATTTCAAAATACGAAACTTCCGGTAACCACTGCTTTCCTTAAGCATCTTACCGGTAGTTTCGTACTCAACGTGTTGTATACTGTACCTATAATCATTTTGAAGCGGAATTTAAACAAAAAAAAAGTTTTCAGTTTTTTGCGAAAAAACGTGATGGTTAGCCTTACTTTTTTTTGAGCGGATAAAATTCATAGTCACGGATTCCGAATGTTTTGTTTATTTTGGATTATCAATGTAATTATGAGTAGATCAACGTTTAGTTTGCTTCAATATGTCGCCTCGTTCGCCTGCAATTCAGGTTCGAAACAAAATGTGGCCGAATTTCAAAATACGAAACTTCTGGTAACCACTGCTTTCCTTAAGCATCTTACCGGTAGTTTCGTACTCAACGTGTTGTATACTGTACCTATAATCATTTTGAAGCGGAATTTCAACAAAAAAAAGTTTTCAGTTTTTTGTGAAAAAACGTGATGGTTAGCCTTACTTTTTTTGAGCGGATAAAATTCATAGTCACGGATTCCGAATGTTTCGTTTATTTTGGATTATCAATGTAATTATGAGTAGATCAACGTTTAGTTTGCTTCAATATGTCGCCTCGTTCGCCTGCAATTCAGGTTCGAAACACAATGTGGCCGAATTTCAAAATACGAAACTTCTGGTAACCACTGCTTTCCTTAAGCATCTTACCGGTAGTTTCGTACTCAACGTGTTGTATACTGTACCTATAATCATTTTGAAGCGGAATTTCAACAAAAAAAAGTTTTCAGTTTTTTGCGAAAAAACGTGATGGTTAGCCTTACTTTTTTTTGAGCGGATAAAATTCATAGTCACGGATTCCGAATGTTTTGTTTATTTTGGATTATCAATGTAATTATGAGTAGATCAACGTTTAGTTTGCTTCAATATGTCGCCTCGTTCGCCTGCAATTCAGGTTCGAAACAAAATGTGGCCGAATTTCAAAATACGAAACTTCTGGTAACCACTGCTTTCCTTAAGCATCTTACCGGTAGTTTCGTACTCAACGTGTTGTATACTGTACCTATAATCATTTTGAAGCGGAATTTCAACAAAAAAAAGTTTTCAGTTTTTTGCGAAAAAACGTGATGGCTAGCCTTACTTTTTTTTTGAGCGGATAAAATTCATAGTCACGGATTCCGAATGTTTCGTTTATTTTGGATTATCAATGTAATTATGAGTAGATCAACGTTTAGTTTGCTTCAATATGTCGCCTCGTTCGCCTGCAATTCAGGTTCGAAACACAATGTGGCCGAATTTCAAAATACGAAACTTCTGGTAACCACTGCTTTCCTTAAGCATCTTACCGGTAGTTTCGTACTCAACGTGTTGTATACTGTACCTATAATCATTTTGAAGCGGAATTTCAACAAAAAAAAGTTTTCAGTTTTTTGTGAAAAAACGTGATGGGTAGCCTTACTTTTTTTGAGCGGATAAAATTCATAGTCACGGATTCCGAATGTTTCGTTTATTTTGGATTATCAATGTAATTATGAGTAGATCAACGTTTAGTTTGCTTCAATATGTCGCCTCGTTCGCCTGCAATTCAGGTTCGAAACACAATGTGGCCGAATTTCAAAATACGAAACTTCTGGTAACCACTGCTTTCCTTAAGCATCTTACCGGTAGTTTCGTACTCAACGTGTTGTATACTGTACCTATAATCATTTTGAAGCGGAATTTCAACAAAAAAAAGTTTTCAGTTTTTTGCGAAAAAACGTGATGGTTATAGCCTTACTTTTTTTTGAGCGGATAAAATTCATAGTCACGGATTCCGAATGTTTTGTTTATTTTGGATTATCAATGTAATTATGAGTAGATCAACGTTTAGTTTGCTTCAATATGTCGCCTCGTTCGCCTGCAATTCAGGTTCGAAACAAAATGTGGCCGAATTTCAAAATACGAAACTTCTGGTAACCACTGCTTTCCTTAAGCATCTTACCGGTAGTTTCGTACTCAACGTGTTGTATACTGTACCTATAATCATTTTGAAGCGGAATTTCAACAAAAAAAAGTTTTCAGTTTTTTGCGAAAAAACGTGATGGCTAGCCTTACTTTTTTTTTGAGCGGATAAAATTCATAGTCACGGATTCCGAATGTTTCGTTTATTTTGGATTATCAATGTAATTATGAGTAGATCAACGTTTAGTTTGCTTCAATATGTCGCCTCGTTCGCCTGCAATTCAGGTTCGAAACACAATGTGGCCGAATTTCAAAATACGAAACTTCTGGTAACCACTGCTTTCCTTAAGCATCTTACCGGTAGTTTCGTACTCAACGTGTTGTATACTGTACCTATTATCATTTTGAAGCGGAATTTCAACAAAAAAAAGTTTTCAGTTTTTTGCGAAAAAACGTGATGGTTAGCCTTACTTTTTTTTGAGCGGATAAAACTCATAGTCACGGATTCCGAATGTTTCGTTTATTTTGGATTATCAATGTAATTATGAGTAGATCAACGTTTAGTTTGCTTCAATATGTCGCCTCGTTCTCCTGCAATTCAGGTTCGAAACAAAATGTGGCCGAATTTCAAAATACGAAACTTCCGGTAACCACTGCTTTCCTTAAGCATCTTACCGGTAGTTTCGTACTCAACGTGTTGTATACTGTACCTATAATCATTTTGAAGCGGAATTTCAACAAAAAAAAGTTTTCAGTTTTTTTGCGAAAAAACGTGATGGCTAGCCTTACTTTTTTTTTGAGCGGATAAAATTCATAGTCACGGATTCCGAATGTTTCGTTTATTTTGGATTATCAATGTAATTATGAGTAGATCAACGTTTAGTTTGCTTCAATATGTCGCCTCGTTCGCCTGCAATTCAGGTTCGAAACACAATGTGGCCGAATTTCAAAATACGAAACTTCTGGTAACCACTGCTTTCCTTAAGCATCTTACCGGTAGTTTCGTACTCAACGTGTTGTATACTGTACCTATTATCATTTTGAAGCGGAATTTCAACAAAAAAAAGTTTTCAGTTTTTTGCGAAAAAACGTGATGGTTAGCCTTACTTTTTTTTGAGCGGATAAAACTCATAGTCACGGATTCCGAATGTTTCGTTTATTTTGGATTATCAATGTAATTATGAGTAGATCAACGTTTAGTTTGCTTCAATATGTCGCCTCGTTCTCCTGCAATTCAGGTTCGAAACAAAATGTGGCCGAATTTCAAAATACGAAACTTCCGGTAACCACTGCTTTCCTTAAGCATCTTACCGGTAGTTTCGTACTCAACGTGTTGTATACTGTACCTATAATCATTTTGAAGCGGAATTTAAACAAAAAAAAAGTTTTCAGTTTTTTGCGAAAAAACGTGATGGTTAGCCTTACTTTTTTTTGAGCGGATAAAATTCATAGTCACGGATTCCGAATGTTTTGTTTATTTTGGATTATCAATGTAATTATGAGTAGATCAACGTTTAGTTTGCTTCAATATGTCGCCTCGTTCGCCTGCAATTCAGGTTCGAAACACAATGTGGCCGAATTTCAAAATACGAAACTTCTGGTAACCACTGCTTTCCTTAAGCATCTTACCGGTAGTTTCGTACTCAACGTGTTGTATACTGTACCTATAATCATTTTGAAGCGGAATTTCAACAAAAAAAAGTTTTCAGTTTTTTGCGAAAAAACGTGATGGCTAGCCTTACTTTTTTTTGAGCGGATAAAACTCATAGTCACGGATTGAGAATGTTTCGTTTATTTTGGATTATCAATGTAATTATGAGTAGATCAACGTTTAGTTTGCTTCAATATGTCGCCTCGTTCGCCTGCAATTCAGGTTCGAAACACAATGTGGCCGAATTTCAAAATACGAAACTTCTGGTAACCACTGCTTTCCTTAAGCATCTTACCGGTAGTTTCGTACTCAACGTATTGTATACTGTACCTATAATCATTTTGAAGCGGAATTTCAACAAAAAAAAGTTTTCAGTTTTTTGCGAAAAAACGTGATGGTTAGCCTTACTTTTTTTTGAGCGGATAAAACTCATAGTCACGGATTCCGAATGTTTCATTTATTTTGGATTATCAATGTAATTATGAGTAGATCAACGTTTAGTTTGCTTCAATATGTCGCCTCGTTCGCCTGCAATTCAGGTTCGAAACAAAATGTGGCCGAATTTCAAAATACGAAACTTCTGGTAACCACTGCTTTCCTTAAGCATCTTACCGGTAGTTTCGTACTCAGCGTGTTGTATACTGTACCTATAATCATTTTGAAGCGGAATTTCAACAAAAAAAAGTTTTCAGTTTTTTGTGAAAAAACGTGATGGTTAGTTAGCCTTACTTTTTTTTGAGCGGATAAAATTCATAGTCACGGATTCCGAATGTTTTGTTTATTTTGGATTATCAATGTAATTATGAGTAGATCAACGTTTAGTTTGCTTCAATATGTCGCCTCGTTCGCCTGCAATTCAGGTTCGAAACAAAATGTGGCCGAATTTCAAAATACGAATCTTCCGGTAACCACTGCTTTCCTTAAGCATCTTACCGGTAGTTTCGTACTCAACGTATTGTATACTGTACCTATAATCATTTTGAAGCGGAATTTCAACAAAAAAAAGTTTTCAGTTTTTTGCGAAAAAACGTGATGGCTAGCCTTACTTTTGTTTGAGCGGATAAAACTCATAGTCACGGATTCCGAATGTTTCGTTTATTTTGGATTATCAATGTAATTATGAGTAGATCAACGTTTAGTTTGCTTCAATATGTCGCCTCGTTCGCCTGCAATTCAGGTTCGAGACACAATGTGGCCGAATTTCAAAATACGAAACTTCTGGTAACCACTGCTTTCCTTAAGCATCTTACCGGTAGTTTCGTACTCAACGTGTTGTATACTGTACCTATAATCATTTTGAAGCGGAATTTCAACAAAAAAAAGTTTTCAGTTTTTTGCGAAAAAACGTGATGGTTAGCCTTACTTTTTTTTGAGCGGATAAAATTCATAGTCACGGATTCCGAATGTTTCGTTTATTTTGGATTATCAATGTAATTATGAGTAGATCAACGTTTAGTTTGCTTCAATATGTCGCCTCGTTCGCCTGCAATTCAGGTTCGAAACAAAATGTGGCCGAATTTCAAAATACGAATCTTCCGGTAACCACTGCTTTCCTTAAGCATCTTACCGGTAGTTTCGTACTCAACGTATTGTATACTGTACCTATAATCATTTTGAAGCGGAATTTCAACAAAAAAAAGTTTTCAGTTTTTTGCGAAAAAACGTGATGGCTAGCCTTACTTTTTTTTGAGCGGATAAAACTCATAGTCACGGATTCCGAATGTTTCGTTTATTTTGGATTATCAATGTAATTATGAGTAGATCAACGTTTAGTTTGCTTCAATATGTCGCCTCGTTCGCCTGCAATTCAGGTTCGAAACAAAATGTGGCCGAATTTCAAAATACGAATCTTCCGGTAACCACTGCTTTCCTTAAGCATCTTACCGGTAGTTTCGTACTCAACGTATTGTATACTGTACCTATAATCATTTTGAAGCGGAATTTCAACAAAAAAAAGTTTTCAGTTTTTTGCGAAAAAACGTGATGGCTAGCCTTACTTTTGTTTGAGCGGATAAAACTCATAGTCACGGATTCCGAATGTTTCGTTTATTTTGGATTATCAATGTAATTATGAGTAGATCAACGTTTAGTTTGCTTCAATATGTCGCCTCGTTCGCCTGCAATTCAGGTTCGAGACACAATGTGGCCGAATTTCAAAATACGAAACTTCTGGTAACCACTGCTTTCCTTAAGCATCTTACCGGTAGTTTCGTACTCAACGTGTTGTATACTGTACCTATAATCATTTTGAAGCGGAATTTCAACAAAAAAAAGTTTTCAGTTTTTTGCGAAAAAACGTGATGGTTAGCCTTACTTTTTTTTGAGCGGATAAAATTCATAGTCACGGATTCCGAATGTTTCGTTTATTTTGGATTATCAATGTAATTATGAGTAGATCAACGTTTAGTTTGCTTCAATATGTCGCCTCGTTCGCCTGCAATTCAGGTTCGAAACAAAATGTGGCCGAATTTCAAAATACGAATCTTCCGGTAACCACTGCTTTCCTTAAGCATCTTACCGGTAGTTTCGTACTCAACGTATTGTATACTGTACCTATAATCATTTTGAAGCGGAATTTCAACAAAAAAAAGTTTTCAGTTTTTTGCGAAAAAACGTGATGGCTAGCCTTACTTTTTTTTGAGCGGATAAAACTCATAGTCACGGATTCCGAATGTTTCGTTTATTTTGGATTATCAATGTAATTATGAGTAGATCAACGTTTAGTTTGCTTCAATATGTCGCCTCGTTCGCCTGCAATTCAGGTTCGAAACAAAATGTGGCCGAATTTCAAAATACGAATCTTCCGGTAACCACTGCTTTCCTTAAGCATCTTACCGGTAGTTTCGTACTCAACGTATTGTATACTGTACCTATAATCATTTTGAAGCGGAATTTCAACAAAAAAAAGTTTTCAGTTTTTTGCGAAAAAACGTGATGGCTAGCCTTACTTTTTTTTGAGCGGATAAAACTCATAGTCACGGATTCCGAATGTTTCGTTTATTTTGGATTATCAATGTAATTATGAGTAGATCAACGTTTAGTTTGCTTCAATATGTCGCCTCGTTCGCCTGCAATTCAGGTTCGAGACACAATGTGGCCGAATTTCAAAATACGAAACTTCTGGTAACCACTGCTTTCCTTAAGCATCTTACCGGTAGTTTCGTACTCAACGTGTTGTATACTGTACCTATAATCATTTTGAAGCGGAATTTCAACAAAAAAAAGTTTTCAATTTTTTGCGAAAAAACGTGATATTTTATCAATGTATTTATGAGTAGTTAATAATCGGTTAATAAATTTCCCGAGTTCCGTCCCAGATGGTCATATTCTACAACTTCTTTCAGAAATCATTTAAGAATCCTATTTCCATCCAATATACCCAATCCCATCATAACCATAACAAGTGAGGTGACGCCAAGCGACGCTGTCAGGAATTACTAAAAGTTGTCTCAGAAAAAGACGAAAGGATGCAACAACTGTTAGAGCGTCTCGCAAGCCAACAGCAAGCCCTGCAAGCAGCGGAAAACTTGGCGCAAGGATATTCGCTCGTCAAGGATTTATCAGACCACGTGGAAAATTTCATATATGACGCAGAAGAAAGTTCAAAATTTGAGAAGAGGCGGCATCGTTGACAGAGACGGCGAAAGTTGGGTTGCTGCTGCAGAAACTAACTAATCAAGAATATCAGAAATTTGCCAACACTATTCTGCCACATTCAAGCCTATGGAATTAACTCTGGCAACTGCCGTCGATGAACTCAAACGTATTTACGGGCGGAAACAATCGCTGTTTTCGATGCGAGTGTGTTTAAAAATCTCAAAGACCGAGACTGAGAATTATAAAACGTACGCCACCCACTTTAACTCGATGTGTGAAAAATTTGACCTCGAAAAATGTTCGGATTTCAAACTCCTGCTCTTTGTGCAGAACCTCAACAAATCGCATGAGTCCATCACCTTGGAGAAGCTATTGTCAAAATTGGATACACAGACACGGAATCAGGGTTAGACATTGGGCAAAAATTAAAATTGCAAGAATTAGTCAACATCGTTGAGCACCTAAGCAACCTCATAAGGAACAAAAGCAGGGTGACCCACCTAGAAGCGGACAAATCGGAAGTACAGAAGAAGTACGGAAAAGTGAGAATGTAACCAGAACAAGCAACAGAACCCAGAATTGCAAATCTGTGAGACTATATCAGTGAATTGCAGCACGGATCAGACACCGAAATGCCCATGCTGGTTGTGTGGTGAAATTCGTTTCTAACGGGACTACCAATTTAAGGAAAAAGAATGTCAAACATGTAAGATACAAAGGCTCAAGAGCGAATATTGCCAGTCAGCGGCTCGCGTTAATGCCAAAAGGGCAAAAAGAGGTAGCGATAAAGGAAGACGGAGTTTTACGGTTCAGGCAAGATCAGAGTCAACACGCAAATCTGTCATCCCGTCTATCAATAACCGCAGAGTATATCACTATAACTCGATACGGGTTCAGATTGGACGATCATCTCGCGAATAAACTGGGAAATTTTAGGAATGCCGTTTTGGGCCCGTGTAAAGGACAGGCGATCAGCGCAACTATGATAACTACCTCGACATAATGGACAGTTTTCAAGCTAAACTGAAGTAATACGCGCGCGATGCAGATGGACAGTTCTACGTTGCAAACTCCGCCCTGAATGTGTTTGGCAGCGATTGGACGAAAATAATGGGGCTTTTCGTAAGGTATCGCTTAAATTGAAACCAGGGGTGAAGTCTGTTTTCTGTCGTCAGCGGCATGTATCATATGCAGCCGCACAAGCAATTCAGGACGAGTTGAAGTGATTACAGTTTTTGGGAGTTATTCAACCAATAGAGTAAGCCAATTCAGCCGCGCATATTGTTGCTGTTAAGAAAAAAACGGAGGAACTTGCGTGACAGTCGATTAATCGACGGGCGTCAATGCCGCACTAGAACTTAATTAGTATCCACTGCCGACACCGGCTAACATCTTGGCGAAGTACGTTTGCAGGATGCACTGTATTCAGCAACATTAACCTTTCTGATGCTCTACAACTGGAGTTAAATAACGATGCTAAAAAGTTCATGGTGATCAACACACACGTCTGGCTGTTCCAAGTCAATAGATTGCAGCCTGGAGTGAATACAGCACCCGGCATTTTCCAACAGCTAATGGACACAATATGGTTGCGGGTATGTGTACAATTGCAGCATATCTTGTCGATATCATTATCGCTGGAAAACACGAGCGGGACCATCGACAGAAGCTATTCGATGTCCTCAACTGCATTCTGGATTACGGTTTCATCCTTAAGCTCGCGAAATGTTCTTTCGGGGTGAAGTCGATTGGATATACTTGGGCCACATCATCGACGCTGATGGGTTACGCCCGGATAAATCTAAAGTTGAGGTAATTCAACAATTACCAGTCCCAGTAAATGGTTGAAAGACTTGCGTGAGCCTTTGGATGAATTGCTGCGAGAGGACGTCAAGTACGAATGGACTCCAGCTCGTGATGAGGCATTCAAAAGGCTACAAAAGGTTCTGGCAACTATCTGGCAACTTCAGGGTTGGCCTGAAAGGAGAAAGCAAATCAGAAATAACGCGGTGGCAGACTATTTCCAACTCCGAACATCGCTCTCATTTATTAAAGAGTGTACTTTTTATGGCGAGCGGGTCGTGATACCATTGCAATTGTACAAAGCTGTTCTCGAGGAGCTGCATTCCGATCATCCAGGGACAGCACGCATGAAGCTGTTAGCGCGAAGCAAAGTTTACTGGCCCGAAATTGATAACGATATCGAGTCTCATGTAAAAAATGTGGCATTTGCGATTCTAACTCAAAATTATCTTGGAAATGCCTGCTGCAAGCATGGATGAAGTCTCCGTACAAACTAATGACTGGGCCTGATATGATGACCAAGTTGGATGCAATTGCCAATTAGATTTGAAAATTTCATAGTGCTAAATATTTTCATAACGTTGGCTTCGATTTTACCCAACATGTTCCCAACACAGTCAATCTTCACAGGTTGTTGACCGTGTTATATGACCGTGAATTTCCCATTCAGTACCACAAAAACGATAAACTAACGTGATATCTGGTAAACGTAATACATGTAAGAAAAAAATCATTTACTTTCAATAACATATTGAACGAGACGCATCACATTCAATATAAAAAATAACAAAAAACTTATGGACCACCCTACATTAATAGCACATTATGACGATTTCCAATATTGAGCCACAGATTTGACAGCCAAGTGAAATGAAAACGTCAAAATATTACAGTGTGGCCGGTGGTATTTTTGTTTACATTGTGGTATTTTAATTTTTTGTCGATAAACTTGAACAAAATTTATAATATTTATAATAATAATGAGTTTTAATAAGCATAAAGAATTAATTGAAGAGGGTGACACAGTTATTTTATATTTGACGATAACCAAAATGCACGCAATCGATGTGGTGCCCGAAATCAAAAATAAGAAAGGCGTTCTAGTGGAAAACGTGTTTCAGACTAATTTTGGTGCGTTAAAAGTGAAAACATTGGTCGGTCGAAAGTTCGGTTCGAGGATTGAATTGTCACGAGGCTGGGCCTACATTCTGCAACCTAATCCCGAATTATGGACACAAACGTTACCGCATCGGACACAAATCATATATACGCCCGATATCAGTATGATTTTATTTCAACTGGAAGTTAAACCGGGAAGTGTAGTGATCGAATCGGGTACCGGAAGTGGGTCACTATCCCATTATTTTATCCGGGCGGTAAAGCCTCATGGCCATTTGTATACGTTTGATTTTCATGAGGTGCGAGTGCAACAGGCTCGTGAAGAATTCGAGAAACATGGGCTTAGTAATTACGTGGATATTGAACAACGGGATGTTTGTGAATTAGGTTTTACCGACAAGCTGAACGCTCAAGCAGACGCAGTGTTTTTAGATTTACCAGCCCCATGGCTTTGTATCCCACATGCAATCAAAGCATTGAAAAATAAAGGTAAGAACTTTTTTTTTTATTCATATTTAGTTCAGACCTAGGTAGGCCCAGCAATTTTACGAATTTTTGATATCGAAAAGGGGTAATTTGCCAATTAATAATTTTATGTTTCCCTAACCTCATAGTTCGTGAGTACAACTGCATACAATTAATAATTTACCATAGGGATATGCTTACATAGCCAGACAATAAATGAAATAATCTCGAACAGCGATGCACAAGTATAATTTGTGCGAGCAATTTGGAACGCAGACACAGTTGTAATTACAAGAACATATATCTACGAAAATGTCTACGAAAATCTAACCTAAGTTAGGGATATGTTTTAAACAAATTAAAGGACTAGACACACCAAGCGTCGACGGCGAGCGGCAAATTTAAAAATGCATTAATTTATTTATGTGTTGTATAGAAACGATAGTATAAACAAATATATACCAAATATTTATAAAAAACATCACAAACTTTGGATTTTTAATAGAAGTATTGTAATTTTAAGAAATTTTATCGAATGAAGTTGCATCCGCCGCCGCGAAATTATGTCCCACACCAAGCGGCCAAAAAAATTCGTCCATCGCCGCCGAACATAACCTAAAAATAATCATACTTCAATTGTGGTCCATACATTTCTCATTCGTCATTCACGTATGCACTCATATTATTTACCAATATTAAAGACTAATAAAACATCAATCTAAAATTCTTCCAAATTATCCAAAACAAAAAAGACGCCGCGCCGCTCTTGGTGTGAATGGATAGCGCGTCTAGTTGTATGGAACTTTTGGAATTTGACGCGCCGCGCTTGGTATGTCTTGTCCTTAAAGCTGCTGGGTGTGGAACCTATTAATGCCGCGACAGATGCAACTTCATTCAATATAATTTCTTTAAATTTAAATTTTTCAATTATAATTACAAAATACTTAATTTCTTTTAATGGAAATACACTTGAATCTCGATTATCCGGGATGAGCGGGACCGGAGGCCTCTCGGATAATCAAAAATCCCGGTTAATCGAATTAATCGTTATTATAGACTAAAAACACAAGAAAATTGATCGCAGTTTTGCACTTATATTTATATTTTAATAATAAATATCAAAATCACGTTAATTACTTTATTATAAAAGTATGTAACATAAAATCAAAATATGTAATTACGAATTTATATACATATGTATGTAAATACCATTTCATTTAATAATTCTGTTTGAAACGATAAAAAAATTAAAATACTATCATAAAAAAATTAGCTTTCATCAGCTACGGAAAAGACAAATTTAAATTTTACTGAAAAATTCCCGGTTAATCAGATGAAATCCCGGTTAACCAAAAGACTAAAAACAATTGGATGCATACGAAAAATCCCGGATAATAGAGGTTCACGGATAATCGGATCCCGGATAATCGAGATTCAAGTGTACCTATATTTATACTCAAACTATGATTTTATATCATTACATAAGCGAATAAGCCAAAATTTAAGTTTGCTGCTCGCTGCAGCTGCTTGGTGTGTTTCATCATTAACAATATAAGACAGTGCCTTATAAAATCGTGATCCAAAATTTTTTCCTATATGACAAGAATGAAGTTAGCTGTTTTAGTATAAGTTCGAAAAAAAACTGGAAAATCATCACAACTAGTGAAAAAGTAAAACTAAATTTAACTGTTTCAATTGTGTAGCGTAGTTGTCAAAACAAAAAGTAAACAAAGAACGGCAATTTCTCGAAAAAAGTTCGAAAGAAACGACCAAAGGGCCACCTGGGAGTCAATTCGCGTTCCGTGAAATAATAAAAATGAAAAGTTTTTTTCATTAGCATTCGAGTAGGTTTGCATTCACCCATAAGAAAATTTAATTTCACACAGTAAAATTTATAATTTTCGTGCGAATAATTCAAGCTACTAGATTGCCAATGAAAAAAACTTTTCATTTTCATTATTTCACGGAACGCGAATTGAAGAGATTACATCAATCCGTTCAAATGGTACTCACACCATTCGAAAACGACGTCTCCCTGTCAGTCCTTGCAGAACGGGCTGACAACGTGCATGAGACTATGGCTCAGGCACAAATATGTTCTATTGAGACTTCTGCATCTGGTGCTTCTAATCAAAATTCAATTTCTCTAGATAATAAACTTTCGGAATTTAAAATAACATTATTATCGGAGATTTCGGAAATTGTTAATCAAAATTATAGATCACGATCTAAATCAAGTTCGCGTGGTCGTAATTATTCGCGATCAAACTCTAGGAATAATTATTCTCGTAAAAACTCTCCAAATTCTCGAAATTCTTACAATCCATTTTACGGTGAACCTTCGGCTGAGAATAATTTTATTTGTTTCTATCATCATCATTTCGGCACAAAAGCATTAAAATGTAAACCAAATTGTAAATTTGTATCATATAGCTCCGATAATAATGTTTCAAAAAAATGAATAGTCATTCACAATTGGCGGTGTGTAATGACGATTCTAAAACTAGCCGCCTTTTAATTTTTGAAATTTTTCACCAGACTCATTTTTTAATTGATACAGGTGCAGATGTCTCAGTTTTGCCAGTCCGTTTTGTTCGGAATCCAAGGGTCGATCCTTCATTCAGATTGTTCGCAGCGAACGGTTCTTCGGTAAATGCGTATGGAACCAAATTTTTAAGACTTGACATCGGACTGCGCCGCGAATTCTCCTGGGAATTTATAGATGCTGACGTGTCGATGCCTATCATCGGCACGGATTTTTTGAGGAAAACTGGTTTGCTAGTGGATATACAGAGACAGAGGCTCATAGATCCGTTAACCTCTCTGTATTCAAATGGTTCTCCTTCCTCCTACGATGATACTACTGTTTCTAAGATCGACAAGTCAGCAATGAACCCAGGAGTTTTCAACGTAATATCAAAATTTTTAACGGTCATTCACGGTAATATTAATATTGACAATACTAGACATAGTGTGACCCACAAAATTGAGACGAACGGACTACCGGTTGCATGCAAACCACGACGACTAGCACCGGACAAATTCATCATCGCGAAGACAGAATTCGAAAATATGATGAAACTCGGGATTTGCAGACCTAGTAGCAGTCCTTGGTCCAGCCCGTTACATTTAGTACCTAAAAAGAATGGAGCGTGGAGACCATGTGGAGACTTTCGGGCCCTAAACAGAGTCACAATTCCAGACAGGTACCCAATCCCACATCTACAGGATTTTACACAACGACTCGAGGGCTGCACTATATTCACAACAATAGACCTTGTCCAGGCCTACCATCAAATTCCTATTGAACCGACCGACATTCCAAAGACAGCAATTTCGACACCTTTCGGACTATTTGAATTTTGTAGAATGACTTTCGGCCTTAGGAATGCAGCACAATCGTTCCAACGTCTTATGCATTCAGTACTACGCGGACTTGACTTCTGCTTTGTATATTTGGACGATGTGCTCATTGCCTCTCGAAATTACGACGAACATCTTGAACATATTAAAATCATTTTTTCTAAATTAGACGAACACGGACTAGTTGTAAATGTGGACAAATGCGTTTTCGCAAAGACCGAAATTATTTTTTTAGGCCATTTGGTAACTGGACAAGGTATATTACCGTCGCATGAACGGGTTCAAGTCATCAAAAATTTCGAACGACCACAGACTGTTAAACAACTGAAACGCTTTTTAGGTATGATAAATTTTTATCGACGCTTCATTCCAGGTGCCGCTGCTGACCAGGAATTGTTGAACGATTACCTAAAAGGCTATACCAAAAACAGTCGAGTTCCAATTCAATGGTCAACGGCGGCTATCGAAGCGTTCGATAACTGCAAAATTAAACTTACGAACGCGACTTTACTTATTCATCCATCATCATCAGCACCTCTGGCCATCATGGTTGGCGCTTCCGATACTGCTCTCGGAGCGGTAGTTCAGCAGTTTGTATCCAATTCTTGGCAACCACTCGGTTTCTTTTCAGTACGTCTCAATGAAACGCAAAAAAGATACAGTGCTTATGATCGTGAACTTCTCGCGGCATATTCGGGAATAAAACACTTTCGATATCTTCTCGAAGGTCGTACTTTTACGCTTTATACCGATCATAAGCCACTTGTCTACGCTTTTAATCAGAATCCGGAAAAAGCGTCTCCTCGTCAATTTCGACACCTAGATTTCATCGGTCAATTCACAACCGATATCCAGCACATCTCTGGACTGGATAACGTTGTTGCAGATACTCTTTCACGCATTAATCAAATTTCTATTCCCGAAAGTATTGATTATGCTATCATCGCAGATGCTCAGACCAATGATGAAGAATTTCAAGAAATTTTAAGGAGTAACTCTGTTCTCAAATTTGAGAAATTTCCTGTTTCTTTCAATTCAAAAAAATTAATTTATTGCGATATTTCTACTACTACATCTAGGCCATTCATTCCCTTTAATTTCCGAAAACAAGTTTTCGATGCTTTTCATAACTTTTCACACCCTGGCGTCAAAGCTTCCATCAAACTTTTGACTCAGAATGTCATCTGGTCATCAATTAAAAAAGACGTTCAGAAAATGGCTCAAAATTGTGTAGCTTGCCAAAAGGCTAAAATCTCACGACATACAAAATCTCCGATTGGTAACTATAAATTAACTTCTCAACGCTCTTATATTATTCATCTCGACATCATCGGTCCTTTGCCAGTTTCTGATAATCAGCGGTGTTGCGTAACATTGATTGATAGATACACTCGCTGGTCTGAGGCGGTTCCAGTTCCGGATATAACTGCTGCAACCGTCGCTTTCGCTGTCTACTCACAGTGGATAGCTCGCTTTGGTGTGCCAGAGTCCATTGTCACGGACCAAGGCATGCAATTCGAATCACAACTTCTTCACGAACTGGCTAACTTACTTGGTTTTGAGCGCAGGAGAACAACTAGCTACAATCCCAAATGTAATGGCATGATCGAGAGATGGCATCGAGTCATCAAATTTGCTATTATGTGCTATAATCGTGCTGATTGGACTAGTGTTCTTCCTACAATCTTACTTGGACTACGAACGACTTACAGTGACGAACTAAAAGCTACTCCAGCTGAACTGGTTTACGGATGTACAACGCGAGTTCCTGGAACATTTTTAGATGCGACGAACGAACAAATTTCACACTCAGACTTCATTACTAATTTAAGACGACACTTTGACGAAATTCGACCTGTACCGGCTTCTCGACATACTACGGACAAAATTTTTATTAGTAAAGATTTGCTGACCTGCTCGCACGTTTTCCTACGAACTGACGCAGTACGCAAATCACTGCAACCACCGTATACGGGACCGTATTTGGTAATCGACCGTACCGACAAATTTTACACTTTGGATCTGAACGGACGACACGCCAAAATATCCATCGACCGACTCAAACCGTGTTACTCAGACAATCAATCAGAAATTAAGGACGTACCAACTATACAAACTGGATTACTTTTACCGACTCACGAACCAGAACTCATTTTTTCGGATGACGGGCCTAAAATACCTGCCGAGGAACCGAAAATTCGCAAAGAAGTTCGTTTTGATCTTTCGCCAAGTACTAGTTCAACTACAAGATCGGGTCGTGTAACCAGGACTCCTACCAGATTTTTAAATTATCGATAGATCTTCGATCTCTCTGGGAGGGGAGTATTGTGGCGTCTTTCACACCTTGCCCAACAAATCATTCAATAATTTAAAATAAATTTCCTAAATTGTCAAGCACCATAAATGATTAGTTGGGTATCCAAAAAATATTGTAGTTTTTGGTTTTTGTTAGCTAGCTTTGAGAAATAAAAGTTAGTCGTTTTTAGTTTTTCCTGAAAAATAGATATGTTACAATAATAAAATAAAATGAAAATATATTAAAATAAATTAAAAAAGATAATAATTGTTATTTCATATTGTAAAAATAAAAATAAGTTTTGTTGTAATACAGTTGTGTACCCGTGTTTATAATAGATACCTAATAAAGCTTGGTGGAGCTAAATAGACACCAAAACTCTATATATTCTATATGGATTTTAAGAAGCCAAAAACACGAATTGTAACTGGTTACAAGTTTTAATTCTGACCTCATATTTCAGGCAATATTTTGTCTTGCTAGACATGGAAGATGGGTGAGCCCATGAGCAGAACACCCGATTCCGACAGGGAGTTATTAGGTTCATTTCGTCAAATAATTAATGATTAATCGGCGAGCATACGTTTTGGAACACCAATAGTAATAATTTACAACAAACTTATTAATGAATATTACCAGCATTATAAATTCAATTAGGTAATAAATTTATTTCAAAGGAAACTACTCTTTATACCGCTAAACTACACACACGGCACGTAAGGTGAATAAATACGAGAATGCACACAGGTTGTAAATTAACTAGAATTGTATACAAAACCCGAATGACATGCATAAACGATGCGCAATAAATCATTGGGTAGATGTCGGCTGCAAATCTAAATTCATATCCAATTAATTTACTTGCTAATTAGCTGTAGGCATAATACCTAAGAGTCCCAAGATTTGCGCATACGACATAAGATGAGATCAATTACAATGCCACAAGCCTGACAGTTAACAAATTTTAAGTTCCGCATCAATTAACTGCATTTCCCAATGCCATTCATATGCACTCAAATACTTAATTCGATTGTTCACCAAATTGTATGTCTGATGGTGGTACACAGATGATTTACAATACGAGGTGTAAATTTATAGAGATAAAATAAAAAAATTTGTCCAGGAGTATATTAAGAATACGAAAAGAAATGTTCAACACGCGATGACACTTTATGAATTATTCAGACACTTGCACACACATATGCAGCGAACAAACAAGCATTTCACTTTAAAAAGGAAGAAAATAATTTTATTACGAATATTTCGGTTACATCTTACATGCTCTCGCGCATAATATAAGAAGATTGTTTTCTTGTTAATAATGTTGATTGGTTTTTTCATTAATGTAAGATCAGAGCGCGCACACAAAAAAATGTACATAAAATGCGAGCGAAGAAGACAAGTAAAACAGGTGTCGTTATGACTGACATGCGCCCCTTATTTAGAGATAAAACATAAGAAACTGTACACAAGGCAATAAAAGAATAACATGATGAGATTTATGAAAACGTTTCTTATGTGAATTATTTCATTTTTGTTCAGTTTAATGCAATTAAAATTAAATGGCGAGGTGCATGTGTAATCAAGAATTACGAATTCCTCTCTTGCGATCTCAATAAATTAATTCATCGTTAAACAACTGAAAATTGCGCGCGGGTTGGGAAAATAATATAACTCAACATTAAATAAGCAAACGGAATTGTGTTTTAAACCAATTATCGTAATTTCGTCTCGTTCGTTTACCGAACAAAATATAAAATCTACTTATTTTAATTACACCTTTGAAAATGTTTGTAATGTTCGCGTATACACAAAAAATGTGATATGCAAACACAAGCAATTATTTACCAAATTGTTTAACGTTTGTATGTTCAAATGTTATTTTGCCGCACATAGAATTTAAGCGGTATCGACCTACAATGTATAAAAGTTTGCTCGGTATTTTTAATTTTTAAACAATTATCGATACTGCGATACCAGTTAGTGATCGATGTTCAGATAAGCGTCAGTTCAGATGAGCCCAAGTGTTTCAAACCAATTTTGTAACAATCAGATAGACTTTAACTAAAATCATTACAAAAAAGCCTTTAGTACGGAAACGTTATCTTTATCGTAACTATTTTTTATCTCAGTCCAAAATTGAATCGCAGTAATAGGTAAGGTTGAATCCACACACTAAGATCGATTAAAAAAGGTTGCACATTGTGAGGTTCACATGGGCTTGGGAGTTCTGTGCGCTAAATTCGGACAGGAACAGAGAAAGTAAACTACCTTCTTTTTCGTTTTTTTCTGCAGAAGCTGCACTGCACAAGTCAGACCCGGCCTTAACGTTTGTTCCGTACTAGGCAGTGTCCTGAATATAGTATTTTATGTCAAAATAGAAAATGTATAGAAAAATCCGGGAGAATGTCGGCGTACAAGAGTCATATCCAAAGCCAATAAAGACAATTCCAAAATCAATTTGTTAATGGCGATGGTAGATCGGTTGCTATTGCTATACAGGCAACTACTCATGTTGAAGTTCCTGATAGATCGTAATCGTACAATGTTGTTTCTCAAAATTCATCATTCATGATTTTCAAATTTGGAATCTAAATTTTCGGTTTCACACATTCGGTCAGAAACGACAAAATTTTCGTAATACACCGTGTTACATAAATCTGACCATAGCAATACATATATAGTAGTACCATCATTCGAAAAAAATCTTTAGAGGGTGAAAATCCAGGTAGCGCGTTAATCGAAATTAAGTTATGCAATAATTTTACTAGTTCGCCTAAATGTTTGCAAGATTAAATACACTTACAGTACACACGGCGTATTTTTGTATACCATTAACCAGTATAGTATTGCTTCACTCTAACTTATTATACTACATATTAACACAGAATATATTTATTTCAACTCGTATTGTTTTACAATTGTCAAGGTCATGTAGAAAATGTGTTTAATATTTTTTGTGATAAACAATAAAACAAATCATGAATACCTTACTTCAATTTTCTTTTTATAAAAAATAGCATGAATAATTTTTTTTCTATGATAGAAATGCAAAAGAATAAATGAATAATAATTGAAAATATGAACGAGTAATTTTCTTATATATGCATACATTAAGAACAATGTATTGTTATGGAAAGGCAGATTTTCTATTTATCCAAATCTGTGTGAAAGTTCAGGGACATTGAACCCAATATTTGTTTCAAAATTAAAATAAAATTTATTAATTCGATTTTATCATAAAAAATATTACGTAAGAGAAGTACATAAAAATAGGAAAATTGTCACTTGGACATACTACAATAGTATGTCGTTTTTCATTATTGTCTTTCAATCAACTATTTATTAAGGGATTGTACCTCATTGGAATAGAAAAAACGAGGATGTCATTATAAAGATTATAATTTCAACCAAGCATGTCTGACTTGATCTGTTTTGTCACAGAATCCAATGAGAGTCATGTGGTGTTTACAGTGTGCAAATCTAGAGCGTATAATTATAATCCAATTATGAGCATTTTTCTGTTAATCTAATCTGTTAATCTCTAATAAATTTTATTGTTTAAATTGGGGGCTGAATTAATCCATCTCAAATGAATTACATATCCCTTTTGTGTTTTACTAACACAATTGTGCGGGTAGGGCTAAAGTACCATGTATATGTAGTTTTGTATGTTTTTTGAACCAATTTACACATTTGTGAATTCTTTTTTAACTTATTTTCCGTCCGTAAAAACACTATCTATACACACAGTTGTGTTGGTTTTACTTCAAATCAAGCGAAATTTTTAATGAACAACGCCGTTACATACGTTAATTTTTTACTCACACATTTGTGTGGGTTGGACTAAAATTGAGAAGATTTTTTATTTTTCTTAGTTGAAAAAGGGATATAAGGAAGTATATAAAATATTTTTTATAAATTCAATATACGTACAAGTGAATAGCTTACGAGTTTAGGTTGCCGCTCACTATTTTGTAATTAAAACTATTTTTAAATAGTAGTTAACCTAGAGATTGGTCAGCATTGTCCGAAAAAAAACGTTTCAGTTCTTTATGGCAGGATAAATAATGGCTTACTTTTAAGTTCCGTCTTTATTCGAACGCTAATTTTAAATTGTTTAGTTTGATGTACCATACAAATTATTTTTTTTAAATAAAAAATGCGTTGTGTATTTTATTTTGAATAAAAAAAATCAGTTTTTATTTTCCTCTAAATTGTAAAATTTTATTTTTATGTCTTAATTTAATTAATTAACCTTAATTTGTATTTAGTCTTACACCGTTTTAATACTTAATTACCTTTCCGAAACGAATATTTATTTGTGGAGACTTTAAACAGCTTTCACAATAAAACAATTTTTATTTTGCCTTAGAAGTTTGTTTGAAAATCAAACTTTAGAAAAAAAGTTACTTTAGAGAAAAAATTGTCTATTGTGAGAGCTCTGTTAAGGTGATGATACATGTACAGATTTTCCCTTTAAGGCATAAAAATTATGCGCGCTTGTTGGTTAAAAGTCAGCCATCTTGAATCGCTTTGAATCAATTCGGATGATTATGCATACTCATGAACGATGGCTACTAATAAGACAATAAGGCCTGTTTCAGCTGAACTAAGACAAGCGAACTGACCTATGTTCATCGTTCTTGGTTGTATATAAAAAAACTTTTATAAGCCCCGTTTCCCACTTGAGCTAAGTATTTTAACTGATATGAGCTATGTTTCATTTAACAGCTTCACGTTTTGATTTCTTTCCAAAGTCAAATAACAGAAATATTGTAGATAAATCTCAGAATCTACCCAATCTGTAAAGCAATGTATTTAAATTTTTATTTTCACCTTGGAGATACGAGGGTATATCAAAAAGTCTTGCAATATCATATGAAAAAAAAGAGTGAGTGAGACAACAATATATTTTTCAAAACCATTTTTTGTCGCGATGAAACTTCTAGAAGAACATTTCGATGTAAATTTTACAGTTCGTTTGTTTTTGTCAATTTAGTAACACGTGTTTTGAATTTTTCTTAAAATGAATGAAATTGAATATCGCGCTCTTATTAAATTTTTCTATAAAGATGGACGAAATGCAATTTATATATCAAAAGTTTACGGCGAATCTGCACCATCATATGCCACAGTAACAAGGTGGGTAAAATTATTCAAAAGTGGCCGGGAGTCATTTGAAGACGACAACCGCTCGGATCGGCCAGCAGATGCTATTAGCCATGAAAACGTAATTTTGGCCGAATCTATTGTATTGGAGGACCGGCGTATTTCTGTTTCGCGGTTAGCGTGGAGACTTTCTCTTTCATACGGTACCACATATACTATATTACATGACCACCTTCACATGTCGAAAGTAAGTGCGCGATGGGTTCCCCGTTTGTTGAATGCAGAACAAAAACAAATGCGTGTTCGTACTTCAAAGGCGATTTTAGATATGTACAAAGAAGATCCAGAAAATTTCTTGGATAACATAATAACAGGCGATGAAACATGACTTTATCATTGGGATCCGGAATCCAAACAAGAATCGATGCAATGGATTAAACGTAGTGAACCACCACCAAAGAAATTCAAAACTCAACCGTCTACTGGTAAGGTTGTGGCAACAGTTTTTTGGGATGCTGAAGGAATTTTGATAATCGATTATATTGCACCGAAAACCACAATCACAGGCATATATTACGCAGAAGTTTTGCGAAAATTGAAAAAAGCGATCCGGGAAAAACGGCCAAGGAAAGTTATTAAAAAAATCTTGCTTCTTCACGACAATGCACCAGTGCACAAGGCTAATATTGCTCAAGCTGCATTAAAGGGCTGCGGCTTCGTGGAAATTCCGCATCCACCGTACAGTCCAGACTTGGCACCCAGTGACTACTTTCTGTTTCCCAATTTAAAAAAAAAACACTAAGGGGCCTGAAATTTTCCAGTGACTATGAAGTACAGTCTGTTGTAAATGAATATTTTATGGAGCAAAAGAAATCATTTTTTTAGAGGGTTTAGGCAAGTTAATTGTTCCATGTGACTAATGTACAAACCTTAAAGGAGATTATGTCGAAAAATAAAAATATTGCTGTCTCACTCACTCTTTTTTTTCATATGAAATTGCAAGACTTTTTGATTTGCCCTCGTAATTAATCAGCTCACAATCAGCTATGTTTCTATCCCACAGCTTTAAATAAAGAAATTAAATAAATCGGGACGTACGAGTGTGTTGAGTTAAGTTTCGCTAGTTCGGTTTCACTTATTTAGGCTTTGCAAAGTAAATCGAAAGCTGTGATCTCAAAACATGCTCACTTTGCTAAAAGATCATAGCTTAAGTGTGCAAGGGGTCTTAGCGAGAAATGCAGCTATTAGCATAGTTTGGCATCCACAGCTCATTCCACTGCACATTTGAGTTAATTACATCGCTCTCACATACATTTCAATTCAAGTAAAATGCTATTTGTCTGCCAAAATATTATTAGAATCACATAGTCACATAGGCGAATATGTACACAATAATAGCAATGTATGTGTGAACGATATAGCTGACTTTTGCAATCCAAAGACAACGCGAGCTAAGTTAGTTTCATCGCTCAAAACAGAAAAACATAGCTCGCATAGCTTAGCTCAAGCGTGCATCGTTTCATTAAAACTCTTTATTTTCAACCAAGACTGATGAACTTAGCTGACATCGCTTAGCTTAGCTTAGCTCAAATGTGCAACGGGCCTAATGGAACGATGCACATTTGAGCTAAACTATGCAAGCTATGTTTTTCTGTTTTGAGCGATACAAACTAACTTAGCTCGGGTTGTCTTTGGATTGCAAAAGTCAGCTATATTGCTCACATTGCTATTATTATGTGTACTTATAAAATATTGAAATTTGGATGACATTTGAGTATTGTTGTGTTTGGTATTGTGGATCAAATTCAAAAAAGTGGTTGAATTCTTAAATAATATAATAAAATTAGTTAATTAATTTTTGACAGACATAGGATTTTACTTGTATTAAAATGTATGCGTGAGAGATATAATTAGCTCAAATGTGCAGCGGAATGAGCTGTGCGAGCTAAACTATGCTAATAGAAACTACGTTTCTTGCTTAGCTTAGCTGAAATGTGCAACGGGCGTTAGAATGAAATAAGTAGCCGTTTTGAACAGAACCAAAGAGCTAAATAAAAATTAAGGTTAATTAAATGGGAGCATTATTTTCATAAAAGCTCCCATTTAATTAACCTTAATTAGGTTAATGAAATGGGATTTCAGTTGGGCTCTTGAAAGTTCTTGTTGCTACAATAGCTTAAATTGTTGTAATTTATTTTATCTTAAAAAACAAATTAATCTCTCATAAGATAAAACAATAATATTTTTATCTAAATTGTATTTTAAATAGGAAAGCAATCGCCAATGGTAGTTTTTAACTTGCTTATTAGAGTTTTAATCTCTTTACAATTTTCATAATACCCTTCTAAGACCCTTCTAAGTCACATAAAAATAAAATTAAAATTTAACCCATACAAAAATTTTAAAACATGTACTAGTTTTTTATACTGAATAATACAATTTTTTATCCTTATCTGGCAAATTAAAACCTTTCTTTAATAAATGCTTGTAACATGAAGGTGATTTAAAATCAAATTCCAAATACATTTTTTGTTCAACTTGGGTCCAAGATAATTTTAATTTATGAAATATTTGTGCAAGTACAAAATGTGTTTACTTGTGGTCGATCGTCAAGTGTATTATCAATTAATATTTTTATTGTGTTTTCTTCTGTTTGCATTTTACTTTTCTGAGGGGTATTTAATATAAACCTGAGAATTTTGTTTAAAGGTTGAACGGGTTCTTTATTTTCGTCTTCAATTTGATGTTGCGGACTAGGAAATTGAGATGGTGAGATGGGACATTCATGAGGAATTTGTGGAACTTGATAATTCTTTTAATAAGTTCTTGGAGGCCCTTTTTCATATTTCAATGTTATAGGTGGGAAATCAGGTGTTTTCAATATTCTTGTTGTTTGACTCTCAGTGTTGTGTGTCTGGTTGGAAATCGTACGCGAAACTTTTGGAATCAATTTTTTTTATTTAAAAAAAAATCGAATTTTAATAAACGCTTGCATCGTGCATCTATGTCATTGACCTTACACTTACAAACAAGATTATTAATTGGCTGGGGAAAGACAGTTTTTTAAATATTTTTTGTTCTAAAACTACTTATTTGGAAATCATTAAAATTAAAGTTCTTCATAATAGTTATGCGTTTGGCAGTAACTTTATTCTTGTCGAACACACGACGATGGTCATGCAAAACCGTAAAAAATGTTCTGGTGGATTTACAGTCATTTTTATTTAAGCAGTTTTTGTAAGCACACACCATTTTATCACGCAAATTCACAAAAGTTTTAATACACAAATTTTCAAAATGAACTTTTTATAACGTTTAAAAATAAGAAAACACAAAGCTACATGCGTTACGATTAGACGACAAGCAATAAAATTTTAAACGAACAAATTTACGAAATTAACTTGCAAACAATTTTTAAATCTTTGTAGTGTGTAGATGTATGATTTCCTTTTACATATATTGAATTGCTGAGTGTGTGCGTGTAAATAAGTATGTATATCATCGGTGGTCTATCTCTATAGTTATCGAAACGAAAACCCAATAATGTGTATGTGTTGTACCTACAAAATCATTTAAAATAATCTTTAATTGGATTTAAATGTAGATCGTTTTTATGGACAATCTTCAATTATTTTAGCTTTTTATAATTTTCAACGAATATTTTAACGTTCAAAATTATTTGTCTATAATTTAGAAAACATTGTTGCAATTCAAAACAAAACCAACTTAGTTGCGATCGGTATTTTCTCTCCATCATCTTTGTTACATTTTCTATTTACTTTTGAGCGTAAAAACTGTTTTGACTTATAATGAGAGCGTCATTATATGAGTAATACAATGCGATTCATTACTATTTATGATAAGAAAAAAATTTAGTTCCCATTTCTGTTTGTTTTCATATAAAATTATTATTTTTATTACTATTTTATTTGTTAATTATGTATTTGCTAATTATTATTATATATATGTTATTTTATTTGTCAATTTGATATGAAAATAAACAGAAATGGGAACTAAATTTTTTTCGTATCATAAATAGTAATGAATCGCATTGTAAGTATATGTATAGATTTTTTTTTTGTTTTCTGCATGTTGCATTATAAAATATTCTAGCTACATTTAGGAGAAGGTTATGCTATTTAGGCGGATAGGTAATTGCAGAAATTCTTTAAAAAGTTTAAAACGATACCAGTAGTGGTATCTAACATTTCACTCATGAACCTACCATTACATTACTATATAATGTTTATACAATGATCTGACGTTAGGTGATAAAAATTCATCTCAATTGTTAAATTTGATACGAATGAATTCTAAAATAATTTTAAATAAAAAAATTGAAAATAACGCTCGGCTGCCTGACCGGATGGAATTATGGAAGTGATGCCTCTAATTAATTTGAGTGCTCTAAATAATTTTAATGCTTTTCATCGTCGGTCACATCATATCAAAATTTACCTTTAGGGTTTTAGGAAAAACTAAAATTTCGAGTCTGAAAATTCAAAATTTGAAAAGTTTCGAATCCAAATTTTATCCGAAATAAAATCAGATCCAATTCTCGCAATAGGTTTAGAAAAATTCAGTAATTCTTGCCGCTCACGTCCAAATAGTCGACTTAATCCTTTAATTTTGGAGATAAGGCTAAGAAATGTATACATGGTTGTACATTTTACGATTAATTTGAAGGATTTTCAAATTCTTATCGGGATGTGGCGACCATCCCTGATACAACAGTAACTAGCATTTGTCTTTGAATTTTTGATTAAAGCTAGAGCCGATGTATCGATAGTTCCGCTAAATTTATGCAAGATTCCCATTTCTTTATAATAACTCTGCAACTGACCATTTCCACTTATTATTGAACAACATATTTCCTCGTGGATATTTGGTTCTTGTTTAACATAAGTCCAATTACGTTTTCATGATAGGGTGACTACACAAATTGGGGACCATTATCGGAAATAATGGCGTCGCAAAGGTCCTGACGGGTAAAAATGACTTCCAAGTAATTGATCATCTTTTATGACGTTGTTGATTGCAGTTTAAAAATTTCTGGCCACTTACGTCAATGACCACCAGGTATCAACAACTGTTTACGGGTGCTGCAAAACGATCTGCACTTTCGACCACGGACTTTGCTTATTGCGAACATGACTGCAACGTGCACTTGGTTAGTGTTTTCTCGTCGGAACGAATATCGTTATGATAGCGACTCACTGAATTTTTGTTAATTCTCCTCGTCGAGCGAAAAATTTTACAACCTTCCGCTCCCTCATCTCGTTCTCGATAAACCTTTATAAATGTTTCGCACAAACTACATGACCTGACCGTGCGACGCCACGTTAATTTGCATTTTTTTAGGCTTCTCAAAAACTTTTTTTAATGCGCCGGTTGTCACTCAAATTTTACGTCGTTGCACAACAGTTCGTCCATAGCCTCAGCTTGATTTTCTGAGGATTTCGTCGAATGCCATTTGCATCAACATTGTGTCTCAAAAAGATTGTATTGATGATCTTTCTCATCATTTAGGGGGGTCGAGTAATTAATTAACACTCAGCATAATCTCATAGGTTCGTGCTTCTTTTGTCGAAGATATTTAGCCGTGGCTTTCCTAGCGTGGAGATATTCTGCTAGAGTGCTTCTAGTATTGCGAACCTTTTTTCAATTGTTTATTTTCAACGACCCTTCGGCATTGATCATCGAACCAATCATTGCGGGGCGTCGGAGGTCTTTGTAGGTGGTTATGTCTAACTGTACAGTGTGCCACTGCTCCTGGATGTTAGGAGGAGCTTCTTATAAAGTTTCTTATAAGTATAAATAATTGGTGACAGCTGATTGGTAATTCTGCAGTGACGCTTGGTCTTTTAGAGAATCGAAATTCCATTGAACGGTTTTTTGTGCTTGTCTATTAAGCATAGATGACAGTTTGCACTTATACTTAAATATGACAAGCATATGATCGCTGTCTATGTCTGCACCTCTGTGAGATCTAACGTCAGATATACTGGTGGAGTGTGACAATATGACGTGATCGATTTGATTTTCCGTTCTTCCATCACTCGATCTCCATGTTACTTTGTGGATTCTCTTATGTGGGAAAAACGTACTTTATACAACTAAGTTGTACATTAATGCCAGGTTGGTGATGCGTTGGCCGTTGTTGTTACTATAGTTAGATGCAGGCTGTTAGGACCGATGTGCGATGTATTTTCTGCACTCCTACCGATTTATCTTCGGTGGGTGCATGCACATTAACGATCGTGATGTTAAATTTCTTAGTGCGAAGCCTGACCGTGCATATCCGTATGTTGATAGGGCGGAAATCGATGATATGGTGCTTCACGCGCCGATGAATGAAGAAGCCAACTCCAAGTTCTCCTCCGTTCTGATGGCCGCTGTAATGAAAAGTGTAATCATTGATGGTGCCATGGATCCCACTCCCAGACCATCTAAGCTCTTGTAGTGCAAGTACGTCTAATGTGTAACCCCTTGCTTGGTTCGAAAAGTTCTGGAGATCTCCAGGTCTTAAGAGGCTAAGCACGTTCCATGTTCCCATTTTTAAAGTGTTGTCCGTGTAAAATTTCCAAGATCGAGTTTGTGATGAATCCGATATGGTAGTCCGAGGCCTTTGATTAGGGTTCATAACTTAACTGTTTTTATGAGGGAAGCTTGTTGGCCTGCTGCTCAACCCGCTTGTTACGTGTGTGGGTCACGTACTGGTGAGAACCTTAAGGCATCCAGTGCTGCCTTGAACACATTTATATAGCGTGCCGCTTGATATAAGACAGACGCCCGCTTCAGCCGCTCCTAACCTGGAGAACAGACGCTGGTTTGGTATTGGTTTTGAGGCGCCAATAAATCGATACGAAACAATAAATTAAAATCGGTTAAATTGAAGATTTTAATTGTTGTAATATAGTATATGTTTTCGGCTGATTTTTTAGGTTAGTCACTTTCGGCTAGGATAGTTCAATTTAATACATAATTTGTTTAACTTTCGGCTGAACTAGTCAAGACACTATCTGCATTATCGATTTTTTCAATTTCGGCTGGCAACTTTCGGCTAACTTTAATAAGGTCATCATAGCTCCCTCGGCAATAATAATAGTTTCGTATCGCTTATACCCCAATTCGAACGTCAAATTTCTGCATGTGGCCTGACAGACTTTTATGCAGCGATGTTACCTGCACATTTTCCGGGTTTGTTGGTTGTTGCTGTCTTCCTGGCTGCAGCGCCATCAATACCGCGCAGAGAAAAGAAATGTTTTAAAACCTCATTGAGCCAGAGGACATTCAGCGAGCAACTAACCAGAGTGACGTCTTTTTTCAGAACCGAATCTAGAAATGATGTTGCTAAGAGCTGTTACACGTATATCGTGCACCATCATTTTTTTTTTTCAAAAAGTGAAAAGTGAGTGATACCTAATGTTATAACTTTTCATTTCGGTATTTCGTTCACTGTATAATTTGGACCCTTGAAGCAAGAATTATCTAGAACGTTTGAATAATTATTTAGCAGTTCGAAACATAAATGATGATAAGAAAAATGCTCAATTACTACAGTTTCAATCGGATCAACACATTACAATAATTTATCAGCATTACTTGGACCTGATAAACCATTTCAAGATTTAAGATTTAGGGTATTGCCTGAATCATTTAGGAAAATGTTATTGCCAGAAAGAAACGTGGTTGTATCACAACATTATTTTCTAAATACATATCAAACCAGTAATTAGTTGATATCTAAATTTTGTCGCATCGCTCCAAAATGATTTACCGGAATGTAAATTAACAGCAACTTGCAGACATTTTAACAGTAACAGTTGCAGACATTTTTCTACGAGCACAGTTTATTCGAGGTCTCAGAGATAATTGGATTCGGGAACAATTATTACAATTAGATGTAACAACATTTGCTGATATTTTGAAAAAAGCTACAGCACTTGAATCGTCAAGAATTGAAACTCAGGTGTTAAGCGAGATTCATAGGGTTGTACATTCAGGGAAGGGCGATCAAGCCGAAATAGACATCATTCGAATTCAAATTATAATCAACGTTCAAAGTTAAAAATAGATTACTCATCTCTTGGAATTGTTGGGTTATGTTTCAAATGTGGTCGTAATAATCACCGAGCATCAGATTGTCGCATCAAGCATAAATTTTAAAATGCTCGTTGTGTAATAAAAATGGTCACATCGCTAAAGTATGTATAACATCAGTAGTAAATTCATAATTCAACAAATATTGTAGACGTTTTTGTTCAACAAGTGCCAATTCACCAATTCATTCCGGTAATCACTGGAAAATCAAAAATATTTTGTTACCGTTCAGTTAAATAACAAACCAGCTTATTTTGAAGTTAATTCGCTTGCAGCATTCACTCCCATTCCGGAGAAAAAATTTCAGAACCCACACATGTATTTTCGAGCATACACAAATAATATTTTTCTACCTCCGTCGACCAGCGGTATTGGGTCGTGTATGGAAAGCAATTGTATCGATCGACATGCAATACATTTTAACACCAATATATCAATTGATGACGTCACCATCAAATACTCAGAAATTCTTCGAGAAAAAGTTGAATATATTCCAAATCATAAAGTTACACTTAAACTGCGTGATGGTGTAAAATCATCATATACAAAAAAACGTGACGTATCGTTTGCATTGAGATTACAGGTCGAACAAGAATTGAATAATTTAGAAGCTGTCGGTATAATTACAAAAATCAATGTATGTGATTAGGGTTCACCATTAGTAGTGATTCCTAAAGGTGTCAAAAGTATTCGATTATATGCAGATTACACGATAGGTGTGAATGAAAGACTTGTATCAGCGAATTATCCAATTCGCCCAATTCCAGATATTTTACATAGTCTCAGAAATTCGAAGTATTTTTGTAAACTTGATATTTACATATTTCAGTCGATGAATCCAGGAGCGAAATTCAAGCCATTACAACACACCGAGGTATATACAAAGTAAGTCGATTAAATTTTGGAATTAAGACAGCTCGATGATATAATTATTCATAGCACTTCAAAAGAACAAGGTTTATTTAATTTAGAAGCATGTTTACATCGCCTACAAGCAAATAATTTGCACGTAAATAAATCAAAGTGTATATTTTTATCAGATAAAATAGAATATTTGGTGCATATAATTGAGCACAATAAAATTTCAAAACCACCAGATAAAATTAAAGCTATTACTGATATGAAACGTCCAGCAAATGTTGATGATGTACGCCGTTTTTTGGGCATGATTACATACTACGCACACTTCATTCCAGATGTGTCAACTAAAACAACTCCACTTCGAAATTTATTACGTAAAAATCAAAAATTCAAATGGTCGACAGATTGTGGGGAAGCATTTATTAATTTGAAAAAGATTGGAACTCTTTGATCATTACTTTTTAATTTGTGTCGACGCAAAATCAAAATGGATAGAAACAAAAATTCTGAAAAGTGCAACATATTTCATTAAAGAAATGTACAAACATTGAAAAATCGATTTAAAGAATGATGAATCAACATCATTAAATATCAAGCTTCAAGAAATAATGTTTCGCTATCGTACCACACCATTAGCTAGCGGAAAATCACCAGCAGAGCTATATCTTAATCGTTAGACTAGATGCTTTACGTCCTAATCGTCTAACACCAAACCAAACTTCAACATGTCAGCGTTCTTTTCAAGTGGGTGAGAGAGAGTACAAGTTCATGATTTTTATCATAATAAAGTAGTTTGGCGTCTTGGAACAATAATTGAAAAATATGGCATTCTACATTATAATTTATTACTAGATATAGGTCGTTCGATTAAGCGACATATAAATCAAATCCATCGTATATTAGTTAAAAACTCACTTCGATACAAATCCACCATCAAGTTTAAATGATCAATGAATAACATCAGCAAGTTCAATGCGATTACCACTTATGGACAGACCATCACTAGATGATATTCCCGAATTTAGTAAAGAACAGCAATGTCAGGAGATAGTAAGGCCATCGTAAGCAATTTCAGGACCATCTAATTTAAGACAATCCAGTCGCGTAAAGCAACCACCGAAATATCTTTAAGATTATGTAAGAAGTATTAATTAAGTGGGAGAGATTGTTATCTTTTTATTCGATATTTCGTTCACTGTATAATTTGGAATCTTGAGCTTAATCTATCTATCTATCTATCTTCTATATCTATATATATAAAGAAGAAAAGTATGTATGTAACTATGTTTGTTCCGCAGAAACTTTTGATCTACTACAGCAAGTGCTTACAAATTTAGCACGAATACATTTTGGCAGCCGAGAAAAACCGTGGGAGTGTTAACAAATATTTTATATGTATCAATATTTGTTGTATATCGACCGTAATTATTACACGATGGAGCCACCTGCAATGCCTTCTCATATCTGGAAATTGAAGAAAAGATCATCAGTAATGCTTCCGCGTTATCTAGACCCGCTAAAACTATGAAATGGAACACAGCTCCTTGTCGAAAGTCTTTTGCCGATGACGTATTTATATCTCTCATGCCATTGATACCAACCGACCGGTCATTCAGCTTCAAACGAGTCCAGTTCCCAGTTAGACTCTCATTTGCTAAAACCATCAACAAAGCTCACGGACAATCCCTAGAGTTTGTAGGCATGAATTTGGAAAGTCCTTGCTTCTTTCATGGCCAACAAATAATTTATGTATAACCCGGGCAAAGCCGGATACTTCAGCTAGTAGTTTACAGAGCTCTCACAATAGAAAAACTTTTACTTTTGCCTTACAAGTTTGTTTGAAAAGAAAACTTGATAAAAAAAAATAGTTTGTACCTTAAGGAAAAAGTTAGCAAACTCTAAACTTTTGCCTTAAGAAAAGACTAATGAAGTTAGCTAAATTTCAAAATCAGGGTTTTTGTTGTCATTTTCCAACCAAAACATGTTAAAATGCAAATAAGTTCTAATTTATCGGTTTAATATATCTTAACATTATAATTAATAATATAAAATACAATTTTAAAAATATTATTAGTATGAAGATAAATAAAACGAAGTTGGTTTCAATTAAATTTTTTTTTCTCATTGTGAGAGATACTCTTAAGGTAAAAGTTTAAGGCAAAAGGTAAAGGCAAATTTTTTTTCTATTGTGAGAGCTCTGTTAATAAACGTTAGTTGGTTTTAATGTACAGACAAGCAAGCGCGTGTTTTATTATATAATATTACAACAAAGCCGATTCCCGCTGAAAAAATTGTTTTCGTTGGATTGAGGTTAAATAAGCACATTGCCATTGATTGGTCCGTTGATCCTAATAGCCAGGTCCTATGACTTCTGAAAATTTTTATTAATCCAAGCAATGGTTGGTTAACGTTAATGATGAAGTTGTTGTCGCATTATCTCTCTGTCAGTCGCCCCTTCCACTGGGTAATTCATATTTCAAAAATATGATCATTTCATACAGTCATCTTAGAGCTTTGGTAATTCTAATTTTAGTGGTAGTCTCGTACTAAGCGAAATGATGAGATTCTAGCATTCTTATATGCCCGACTGTACTTTTGCGATTCCATAATTTTTAAGAGATTTTATCATGAAGGTTTGTGTTTTTTATTCATTACGAAACTCGTCGTACGTAATTTTCAAAGAGGCCTTCGGTGAATGCAATTCAATCATTGCTTAGCCCTAATCGATTTCCCATTCTTCGAGTTTTTATTAGTTTCAGAACCGTTGCTCAATCTTCTTGAGGAAGATGTTCGTGAGGTAAATGTTCCAGATTTGGTAATTAGGTTTTAATTGTTCACCTCTAGTACCAGCGAAATTACATTAAAATGTTGTAACAAACGAAAAAAAACTGTCCGTTTCTGGATCGACTCGACATTGCATTCCCTCGAATGATGATGAATAGAGATTTAATTTAAATTTTTTTCTATTTAAATCTACGTTAACTCTACCGTTTATAAAAATAATGTCAGTAAAATGCTAATTGCTTTAAAATTAGTTTCTTCTCACGCTTTTATGTTTTGTTTTTTTTTTCAAGACGTTTTCGTTTTTGGTTGTTTCTGTGATTTGTTGTTGCCGTCGTAAAACTACATTATATTACCAATCAAAGTTTATTATTTTATTTTTAAGTTTCCTTTTCTTGATTTCGCATAACCATTAATTTGCAGCAGGGAAAATATGTGTGCGCAAAATGTATTTAAGGGCATGTGCTCGTATATCAGGAATTTTAAATATGTTCATCTTTCAATTTTATCTGTAATTGATTCGCTGTATGTGATTGAATTTTTTAAATTGTTTTTTGCGTAAGGTGCGTGTTGTAAAAGTACGTCGTATACTCGTAATTCGTACAATATTTGGGGAAATGAGATAACTGGCAGATTTTATATTTTATTGTTTTTGTTTTTTCTTATTCCAGGTGGTCGCTTCTGTTCATTTTCACCGTGTATCGAACAATCACAGCGATGTTGTGAAACCCTGCAACTAAACGGATTTACGGATATTCATAATATTGAAATACTTCAGGTCGAAGAAATCGTTAAAATGAAATCAATCCCGGTTTTGGATCTGGAATTTCTCAAACAAAAGGTGAGTTTCATAATTTAAGGCCAGAAAATGAGTTTTATGAATTTTCTTTCCATATTTAGAAAACCGATGACACAGATCCTGAAAAGAAACCGAAACAGATCAAAAAGATTTTAACAACATCAGCTCCCCAAACTATGGCGGGACATACTGGCTTCCTAACGTTTGCAACTCTGCCACCGCTATTCGCCAGATAAGGCGAACGTACTAATAATAAAATAAAAACAATTTTTAACTAAATAAAATATTTGTTTATTTTCCTACTGTAATACTTTTTTATACATTAACCAAATACCAATTAAAATTAAACTGGCAAAAACAAGTTTTTGCACACCAATCATATTAACACCTTCAATGGTTCGAACAATACGATTATTATACTCAAAACATTTTAAACTTTCGGCCAGTAACTCCTGTTTTAAATCATCATCAAAATGTTCCGCCATTTCATCGACATTTGCACGCATTTTTCGTTTTAATTCACTAATTGGAATATCAAATCGTGTCACATCACATCCACTATCCGGTAACGATGATGATGACGAAAACGGATTTAATTTTTGCGCAAAACTACGTTTCTTTTGTAAAATTTGTCCGCCCGACAACAGACCCATATACAAATGGTAGACGTAGGCAAGAAGTAATGTTGGATTTTTATCATGTAGCTGCTCTAAATGGGATACATATTCCATAACACTCTTACGTGGCTTATACGTATCCAACCAATTTGGACCGAGGTAAAAATTTAAGTCCTTTTCAAAGGCGTGTTTACGATGAAACTCTTGTGGTAAAATATTCGGTGGAGCATTCTTCTCTAGGAATGCGAATATCTCGTAAAATACTAGCAAACCTTCTGCCCAAACTTTATTGTCACTCATTGCTGCAACAAAAAAATTTAATAAGTTAAATTAAATTAAAATTAATTTGATTAAATAATTGTCAGAAACGTTATTTGAATTGTCCGAAAACCAATATTTTATAGAAAACTCAATTAAATTCTCACTTAAATGTAACCACTAAAACTCTAAGAGCGTATTGAATAAGTTCTACTCTAAAATCTTTCGGTACTAATCCGTTTCAAAATTCCAACGATGTCATTTGAAAGGTTTATGGACCTAACCCGGTGTCATCATAATGAAATTTTGGTACACACTCTGCGATGTTGTTTTTGCTGTTAAAAGAAAACCATTAAAACTCTATGAATGGATTAAATAAGTTTCATTCAAAAATCTTCCGGTATCAATCCGTTTGGAAATGCCAACGGTCCTTTGAAAGGATAAACCCATAGGTGTCATATGAATATAATGGAATATGGGTAAAAACTCGTGGCATTTTGGTGTCAACTCTGCGATGTCTTGGTATTGGCTGTTAAAAGAAAACCACTTAAACTCTATGAGTGGACAGAATAAGTTTCACTCGAAAATCTTCCGGTACCAATCCGTTTGGAAATGTTGTTTTCTTATTGACGTTTAATAGTTAGCGTTATGTATTTAAAGAATATCATGCGATCGTCAATACAAAAATTGAATAACTTCGATGAGCTCAAGGAGGTGAATACACATAAACCCATTTGAGACTTTATGTTTTTAAAAATAGTATAATTTGAGAATAAACATCAGCGTGCAATCCTGACATGAACGGTGTTGCCGAACGATTAAACCGGATTCTGAATGAAAAAAAAAACCGAGCCATGTTGAATGACAGCCAGCTTGATCTGTCGATGTGGCTGAAGCCGTATTAACAGCAATGTATTTAACAAATCGTTCACCAACAGAAGCGTTAAAAAAACAAAACGCGATAAGTTCACGATGGATATTCAAAACTAAGCTGTACTTTAATGAAAATTCAACCCGATACAAATGATGATTGATAGCAAAAGGTTACATGCAACAAGGCATCATTTAGTTGTTGTCACTGCTTTTCTTCATATAAATCTCACCGAAGGAGTGTTTATGAAAATTCTTCAATAAAGGTATTAATATTCCCGATGTTAATGTACTGAAATTGAAGAAATCCTTGTACGGGCTGGAGGAGTCACCAAAGTAAGTGACCGTTTTAATTCATTCCTCACTAAACTGAAATTTGAACGATCAAACGCTGACTACTATCTTTACACTCGAATGAGTAATAGGTCTACGACTCTCGAACGAGTCAATAGGTGGGCGATGAAGAGCAGATTTTAGATATTAAAACAAATTTGTTCGATGAATTTGACATGAATAAAATGAGTATTGTTAAGCAGTTCATGGGCCTGAATATTGATGTGAATGGAAATCTTTCAATTGATTAATCACACTACATTAATGCTACACTCGAACGTTTTGGAATGTCTGATTGAAATTCATCGCCTACATTTATGATCAAAAACTTAAAACTGATCAATCGCACTGACAAACACTTAATAAATCTGCCGTACCGTAAATTATTGGGCAGTCTGATGTACTTGATATTGGAAAGTAGACCCGATATTTACTTTGCACTTAGCTAACAGTCGTTTCCAAGATTGTGCATTAACACTTGACAAGGCTGCATCGATATCTAAAAGTCACCTCCGATTTTAAGTTAAAATGACTGGGCGAATGATAATGCTTATCAAAAGTGAACTAGTGGATATCTACCCAAAGTTTTGGTAACGTAGTCTATTGGGGAACTAAAAAACAAGGCCTAGTAATACTATCAACGTGTGAGGCGGAATTTGTTGTTGCTTGTATGGTGAGCGAGGCATTCTGGATGAAAAGGGTAATTTGTGATATTTAATTAGAGATGTATCTTGAGATTAAATTGAACGTATTCGTGTGTGCTGTCGACATGCTACTAGAACTAGCATATATTATAAAGTATTCCCTTCTGTGCGTAATGTAGAATTAAAACATGTATATTTTCCGATATGCCTAATAAACATATGTATAACGGATTTTAGTAGGTTATAGTAATTATACTGCATCAAAAAAAAAACGGGTCCCATTTGAAACGCGAATTATCAAAACGCGATCTTTTAAAATGCGATATTTCAAAACACGATAGAGTACAAAACGCGATATGGTACAAAACGCGATTTCAAAACGTGATATTTCAAAACGAGATACGGGACAAAACGCGATATGGTACAAAACGCGATATGGTACAAAACGGCAATTTAGGATCGAGTTTTATCAGTCGGGTGAAGGGGAAATTTAATTTCAGTTTATAGGAATTTAAAAATCGATAGGAACGAGAGTATATAAGGTCGGTATAAATCGGTTCGCTATGCTCCAGTAGCTTCGCAATGCACATTCTGTACCATATCGCGTTTTGAAATATCGCGTTTTGAAATATCGCGTTTTGAAATATCGCGTTGTGTACCATATCGCGTTTTGAAATATCGCATTTTGAAATATTGCGTTTTGTACCATTTCTCGTTTTGTCATATCTCGTTTCGAAATATCGCGTTTTAAAATATCGCGTTTCGAGTGGATCCGAAAAAAACATATCTTATTTTTTTTCAATAAATTCAAATATTTTCATTACACAACATCTTTAGTATTTGATTTTTTTTCTATTTACTAACTCTATTAATTAATAACAACTTTAAAAAAATAAAAAAATTAATTCATTTACTTAACAAAAATATAACAAAACTTAGTCAAAGAAAAACATACATCAAAAAAAAACATACAGTTCCCCTAGTATTATTACTAATAAATATAATTAATAATTTGTGTGCCACCCTTTCTGAGCTATGCCCTATCTTAGGCGTTTCTACATTGAATGCGCCAGTTTTCCTGTTCTTCCGACGTAATTTGGTGCCACTCGTCGGTAAATTAGATTTTAAATCGTCTTTTGTTCTAATATCATGTAGTCTCAACCGTTTTTCCAAATTATCCCAAAGATGTTCGATGGGCTTGAGATCTGGCGATTGTGCAGGGTTCGGTAAAATTTATTTGACATTGTAGATCAGATATTTATTTTTTAGATTCTGTAAAATTTGCAAATATTGTTCTTTATTTTTGGTAGTCTCAACAAACACCAGATTTCCGACCCCCTCGGTACCCATTGCACCCCATACCATGACGTTTTCTCCACCGTGTTTGACGATATGCATGATATTCATACTATTTAGTGCAGTATGATTTTGACCTCATATAGTTCTACGGCCATCTGAACCGAAAATGTGGAATCAGGCGTCAAAATGGCACTGCACTAAATAGTAAAAATATTATCTCTTTCGTCAAACACGTCTACGGTCATCTGATTCAACATTTTCGGTTCAGATGGCCGTAGGTCTATATGACGTCAAAATCGTACTGCACTAAATAGTAAGAATATTATAAAACAAGCCATATAGCAGAAATAAGCTAAAATAAAAATTTCGTCACTAACATGCATTATTCAGCATTCTTAATTATTACGAAAATAATTTTTAATTACGCTTCATTTTAAATTGTAATTCGTTGTAATACATACCAAACGCTAATTTTGCGTTTACCAAATCATCACTCATTTTATGAATTTTACGAGTATGAGCTCGCATTTTTTTCGAAAAACTAGTTACATCCATAACTCCCTTTATTTTATATTTTAAATCGGCGATTGAAATTTAAATTTAAATCAAATTTTGTTCGCGAAGCACAATCAAAAATAAAATCGATTGTTCAATAATTTCTCTTTATGTTAAAATTGTAAACAAAAGCAGCTGACTTTGACAATCGGCATAATAGCAAGCATAACGACACCTCTCTAATACTAGCCAAAACATAAATAGCTCTTGCTTCAAAACTTCAATAATTGTTACACACTTCATATGATTAAAAGAACGTCGTATTTTCTGTGTAACAACAAGCTTAAAATAATATGTTTGATTCATTAGTTGACAATTTGTTTATTAATTTAATTCATTTAAAAATATATAATTATTAACTTTTGTTTTGTATAAAGAGACGATTCGTCAATTGGTAGTTTAACAAACAATGAGTTATTCAAACGAAGCAATGGGCGAATTCAAAAATGTGTACGAGGATCAACAATCGGGTGAGGAATCCACTAAAAATGCAAATAAGCCGCCTCGTGAAACAATAAACACACCTACTCTGGTCCCAGCTGTAGAAATAATGTTACCAGTGAAAGCGGCAAAGACCTCGATACCCGGAAAAGTTGAAAACCCGTCTAGTAATGCACTAAACAAGCCCATGACCCGTCTTCAAATGTCACTAAACAAGCCCATGACCCGTCTTCAAATGTTTAAACATTCTCGTTTTGTAAGTACCTCTAAATGTTATACCGCATAACCCTTTTGATATTTATAAATTAAAAACGTAATCATTTCAGAATCGTCCGAATTTAAATAATTTCAGTACACCAAAACAACCGAATAAATTGTGTACATTTTCATGTCCTGTATCACCAATCATAAAAGAGGTAAAAAGTTCGACTACTGTTACACCACTATCCGTAGAAAATTCACCAGTTAAATATATAAATGATAATCGCAAATCGGAATTTTGCTGTGTTCATAATCAAACTCGAATGCCTTCGAATCAGAAGCCTAACAAATCAGAAAATATGAGTTTTGGATCGCTTCCGAGGTCAGTCACTCATGTTCCGCACAATAATGTAACAAACAAAAAAATTGTGTCGATGTCAATTTCAAATGAAAAACGATTATCAAATTCTAGTATATCATCAGATAGTTCAGTAGAAATTCCAAATATCAATAATGAAACTACACTTCAAATACAAAGGTCGTTTGGTGGTGTATGTTTAATACCCCCACGCGTTCTTAAATCGTCGTCTCCTAATTTGAGTGACGCGTCGATGGGATGTACGAAAATGAATCTCACTATAAGTGAGTCAGAGATCGATGAAGCACAACATGTTGAGAATAAGGAAAACAATGCAATACTTTCAAGCGTATCAATAGGTAATGGAAATATTAGAGAAGTAGCAAAAGAACGTTCCAATGATATCGAGGAGAATGAAGATGTTACATTAATCATGAACCAAACTAAATCGAGGTTAACTCGAGAGCGAAATTTTGGGGGTCATTTTTCACTCGCGAACGTAGAAGAAAATCATAATTTGGAAATACGAGATTTACGTGATATTTCAGTTGCACCTGATGAAAAATTAAATTGTAACTCGGAATCAAATAAACCATTGAATCAATCAAAGTCAATCCAACGAAAAACCCCCAAAAAAAAGAAAAGAACAAGATTGACTATTAAAAAATCTTCGAAGCGGAAATTTACAATAAAAACAGATAAAAGTAATATTTCGGCTCCTGTAGCCGATCCAATAGAAAACACATCGTGTACACAGCAGAGTTCCAATTATAATATCGAGAACAACAAATTTCACGAAATTCGAATTGAAACCAACATCGAATTTCCTCCTGAAGAACAGGTGGCTTTATCCAATACAATACTCGATAAGAATGAGGTGTCCGAACAAGTACGAAATTTGAACGAGTCTATGCAAGAATCGTCTGTTAAAGATTCAAGAGACGGAGGAATCAACAGTATTAAGCCGAAACCAATTAATGCAAATACAATTTTAATTAAACCAAAGTCCTCAAAAAAAAAAAGACAAAGATTGAGAATGCCAATTAAGAAAATTTCAAAACGAAGTACATCCCGAAATGTTAAATTGACTCATTTATCCAGTGTAATGCGGAACGAACCAGAATCAAAGTATACCCAAGAATCTGTGAGATTATCGAATCGAATGGAATTAGATGTAACAGAACAGATTCATAAAGATAATACCGCCCACGGTAACAAGGTATATGTAGATCAAATTGAATCGGATGTTGAAAAATTTCAAAACAATAATCTACTTGGTTGCATATCAAAGGAGAATGTTTCCAATGATGAAATAGGAAGTAGGGGTGATAATTTGCAGCAATTTGGCGGATTTACATCAGAATCCTTACTTAATCGTAAGAAAACGCATTCTGCAGGACAATTAGGTGCTATCTCCCGTTTACAAGAAGGCGGACTAAAAAATAACTCGGAATTGAACGAACCAGTCAACGGCAAATTTGATTTAGATGAACTCGATGAGAAAGGCGTATCTGAGCAAGTAAGAAATTTAAATTCGATTATGAGGGAATGGTCAGCTGAAGATTTAGCAGAATGGAATATGAATAACAGCAACGCGGAACCAAATAATGCAAATACTACAACAAATTTACTTAAACGGAAATCGTCAAAAAAAAGACAAAGATTGAGAATGCCAATTAGGAAAATTTCAAAACGAAGTACATCCCGAAATGTTAAATTGACTCATTTGTCCAGTGTAATGCGCAACGAACCAGAATCAAAGTCTTCCCAAGAATCTGTGAGATTATCGAATCGAATGGAATTAGATGTAACAGAACAGATTCATAAAGATAATACCGCCCACGGTAACAAGGTATATGTAGATCAAATTGAATCGGATGTTGAAAAATTTCCAAACGATAATCTACTTGGTTGCATATCAAAGGAGAATGTTTCTAATGATGAAATAGGAAATAGGAACGAGATTTTGCAGCAAATTGGCGGATTTACATCAGAATCCTTAAATCGTAAGAAGAAGCATTCTGCAGGAGAATTAGGTGCTATCTCCCGTTTACAAGAAGGCGGGCTCAAAAATAACTCGGAATTGAACGAACCAATCATAAATGGTAAATTTAATTTAGATGTGCCCGAAGAGAAGAGCGTATCTGAGCAAGTAAGAAATCTAAATTTGAATATGCGGGAATGGTCAGCTGAAGATTTAGCAGGACAAATGAACATTAACGCGGAACCAAATAATGCAAATACTAAAACAAATTTGATTAAACGGAAATCGTCAAAGAATAAAAGACCTAAAAGATTGACAATGCCAATTAAGAAAATTTCAAAACGAGATACATCCCGAAATGTTAAATTGACTCGTTTGCCAATGCAATGAGCAACGAACTAGAATCAAAGTCTACTCAAAAACCTCTGATAATATCGAGTCGAATGGAGTTTGTTGTTACAGACATCAAAATTGAATCAGATGTTGAAAATTTTCAAATCGCAAACAAGGGAAACGATAATCTACTTGCTAGCACAACAAAAGAGAATGTTTCCAATTATGAAATAGGAAGTAGGAACGATAATTTGCAGCAATTTGTCGGATTTACATTATAATCCTTACTTAATCGCAAAAAAAAGCATTCTGCAGGAAAATTAGGTGCTATCTCTCGTTTACAAGAAGGCGAGCTAAAAAATAACTCGGAATGAACGAACCAGTCATAAACGGCAAATTTAATTTAGATGAACTCGATGAGAAAGGCGTATCTGAGCATAACAATTAATTTACAAATAGGTTTAAAATATAACTTTTATAAAACATGTTTTTCCAATATAAAATGTTTTTTTAAATTCTCTTAAGGCGCCTTAAGAGGTTCGTGGTGGTTCGTTCGTTCGGTCATTTTTTCGAACAATCATCTCGTGGAAAAATCCAGAAGAAAAAATCGTCATTTTTGAGCAATATGATTGGCCCGTTCCATACACGGCTTCAGTTTCTGGCTTAAGGTAAAAGTCAATTTTAAGTAAATTTTTCGGTAGATTCAATTATTTTTCAAAAACTCTATGGCAAACTGATCGAAAAATCTGTCCTAAAACCGGTTTTTACTGTAGTAAATGATTTACCTTAAGTTTGGCACACAGCCTAAGTTGTAATAGATTTTTTATTGCTAATTTAAACCCTTTTTTGGCTGCAGGCCAATAGTCGGGAAAATCGTTTACTAGGCTAAAAATCTGATTTAAAACAGATTTTTCGATCAGTTTGCCATAGAGCTTTTGAAAAATAAATGAATTCACCGAAAAATTGACTTTTACCCGACTATTGACCCGCAGCCTTTATATTAAAACACCAAATTTTTTTTGTATTGTTTTATTCTGCTCTCGAAAATAAAATTTAAACAAAACTCAAAAATGGCCTTAAATTTTTTTTATTTTCATTTCTATTTGTGCGGATCCGCTCGAAATACGATATTTCGAAACGCGATATTTCAAGGGCTTCAAAATAAGTCGTAAAAAATGTGTTAAGGCTGCGGGCCAATAGTCGGGTAAATCGTTTACTATGGTAAAAATCGGATTTAGAACAGATTTTTCGATCACTTTGTCATAGAGTTTTTGAAAAATAAACGAATTTACCGAAAAATTTACTTAAAATTGACTTTTACCCAACTATTGGCCCGCATCCTAATATGCTAATTTAGAACCTTATACCGTAGACAGACACAAACTAGATAATCATGAATTCTTGATTATTGCGATATTTCTCCGGTCTGTCTTAAGACGTTTTTCATCAAAACAGGATTATTGCGTTTATAGGCTGCGGGCCAATATTCGGGTAAAAGTCTATTTTTAGTAAATTTTTCGGTAAATTCATTTATTTTTCAAAAACTCTATGGCAAACTGATCGAAAAATCTGTTCTAAATTTGATTTTTACCATAGTAAACGATTTACCCGACTTTTGGCCCGCAGCCATAGAACAAGATTTTTACAATCGGGATGTAGGAAGTAGATAAATGTGAAATATAAGAAGAAATCAGTAGTATGAGGCTGATAACACGCTCACGCCGCCGCGTACCACCGGTGGCCCGCACTAAACTGTCTCATCGGGCGGTGCGTACCACCGGTGGTACGTTATTTGATTGTGCTATTAGACGGTACGTAACACCAAATATTTAGATAAAAAAAATAAAAAAATTACTGGAAAAATTTTACTGTCAATTTGAATAAACAAAAGCTAGGTAGTTTGGTTTTATTTTTGCACATCCATTTCTCATATAACCATCTGCTACACATAAAATAGAAAATTGTATAGGTGTACAATCATCACATTCATTCTATGGTATATAATTCTATTTTTGCAACTCTTATTTATTTATAAATAAGACTTGTTTACAATTTTGAAGGAAATTTTACAATAAAAATATTTCCCTCTGCCTACACTGTAAAAATTAAAATTTGTGGAACGTTCGAATTCAGAAATACCAATTCATTTTCGTATCGAATTGAATTTTCGTATCGTAAGAAGATTCGTATCGTATTCAGGAATAGGGCGGCTGGATTAGCTCCCGTCCGATAGAGCGAAAAGCTTTAAGGGCAGCCGCCAATGGGGCAAGAGTTACAGCGCCGTCGTGAACGTGTTAATAATGATCATGTAATGTGCGTTATTGAAGAGTGATGTTTAGTAATGAAATAAATCCGAATTTTCTGATTTCGAGACATCATTACTTGTGTTTGACGTCAATACTGTCATTATTAATGATAGTGTAGGATTTTCGCAAAGAAGTTAAAATACTGAGGAATAGGTGGCAATATTTTACCCATATAAAATTTGCTATTTCATCTGTCACAAGCCAGAATAGGATGGTTATATAAAAAATCCATATGGTTTACTCATATTTCGCTATAAGCGCCCGTCAAACCGGTTTGTGTTGTTGTATGAAGTGACGTGTTAATTTTGCGCTTTAAAATTATAAATTTTTAAAATTATCAATTATAATTCATCAAAATAATACAAACTTTATGAAATAGTTATTTGTTTATATAGTGGTGTATTATGTGATAACAAAAAATACAGACTTTTGTACAAAATGAAGTGTATCGTGAAAAAATGCGAAAATACGCCTAAAAAATTTCAAGAAGGAATATCTTACCACCAGCAAGTTTACCAAGTGTTTATATAAAATAAAATGTAAATTGTGCTAAGAAACAAGTGATTTGTGATAAATTTATCCTGAGTTTAAGTTATAAATCAGACAAAATTAAGAAAACAATTTTGGTTGTGGCGTGGGCGCTTATAGATTTTTGTTGTTGTTGTAATCCCGTTGATTTAGATCGGTTTTCGTCATTATCCAAGTATCGCTACTTCCAACTTATTTCGATTTTTAAGGAACAATTGTTGGAACTAAGTTCCACGGTCAAGTTCCATTTTATTACAAGTTTTACTATGAAGTGTGGAACAAAAACCCGGAACCTTAAAAGCAAAATCTGTACATGTATCACCACCTTTATGCGAGTTCCATGTCTTCCATGAAATATCTCAAAAGTATAACGAAAGTTGGAACTGTCAAAATGAGTTCCATTTTGTTATACTTGGGTACTATTGTACATCATTACATACTTTTCTTTAGTTCTACCATATATTATAAAGTATATATACGCTACTAATACCGGGTTTCCATCGACATAGTATACAAGTATAATAGTATTATAATACTAAAGTATTACGATGGAAAATCAAAGTAGATAGTATAATAGTTTTTTAAATTATTTCAGTATACTAGCTATATCAAAATATAATACGTAGCATTATATTATTTTTAACATTATAAATTTGACAGTGTAAAGATAAATTAAAATTTCCTTGCTTATCCATTACCATTTTTAATATTTTCTCGCCGCAATGAGAACCAATTTGTTGGCTGACTATCGTTATATATTATTATTATATAATATGAGTCAAATAAATTAATAATATCATTTATATCAAACGCACATTTCGAATAGGCTTATTTCAATCGACGATGGAAACCTGGTATAAGTGGACCAAAAAAATAAATTTGACTCTACCCTTATTGAATGTAAAAAAGTTCAGTGCTCATTTTTTCTCACCAGTATATTCTACCCTTTTCCATACAAATTAAGGATGAAAAAAACGGTCGAAATTTTTCCATAGAAAAATCGAGTTATGTCGCTTCTGTTTGTATTCTATATTCTGTGGTTCTACTCTATTTAAATATGTATATAAAATTGTTTTTTCGGGATTGCTGACGGCAATGGATTTGGCGAAGAATTTGTCGTCGGCTGGAGGAATTTTTTAACGAGTATATTATATCAAAATATTAATAGTTATGTTAAAATTATATTTTTTTTATCACAAAAGTGAAATATATGTGTAGTATTTATTTAGGTACAGTAAACCCCCGATTTAACGGACACAAAATTATAATTTTAACATAAACATTAATATGTAAAATATTAATATAATATATTCGGCGCTCCTTCAAAAGTTAACTCAATTTTAGAATCAAAAAAAAAAATCTATTTTGCTTGCCAAATCCCGTTTTTTATTTTCTTTCTCTTTTTTCTGTTTTTTTGTTTCTAGAATTTTTGGAATTGGGCCTGCTCAATTGAATTTGACCATTTCATAATCAATAATTGTAAAATTTAATTTTCAAAATCGGAATTATATAAATACGTTCTTTTAATAAAATATATTTTTGGTCGTCCTGAAAAGAACGTTTGGGTTTTTGACGTCATTAATAAATTCTATATAATCCGCTCCTACGTGCGGCACGCAGTGCGACATGTTTGCTGATCCCGGCTCCTACGTCCCCCGAAGTTCAAATCTAAAGCCCCTCGGAGGGCTAAGCGGGGGGAAGCGCAGCGACCTCCCGCGTGCCCGTGAGAGTTATCGAAGCCGTTAGCCTCTACAATTATTGCATTTCAAAATGTTGTGCATTTCAAAACCTTGTCGAATGATTGACAATAATGTGTGTTAATAATACATAATTAACAAAAACTAACTAATACAACTATAGCAAAAAAATAATCTCGTAAACAAACAAAAAACACCACCATAAAAAAGAAGAGAAACAAAATTTCCTTTACTTCATAAACAAACTCAAAAAAAAATACGAAAACAATGTAACGTGTGCTAATGATAATAAAACGAAGTTTGGCAAGCAAAATAGATTTTTTGTTTTGTTTTTGAAATTGAGTTAACTTTTGAAGGAGCGCCATATATTCTATCAACATTTTGATATACATAATATTATGTATACTCGTTGAAAAGATTTTTTGGCCGATGATAATATTTTTTTTGCGGTTGGCAACTCGAAAAACAGTTTTGTATATATAGAGTAGAACTAAATTTGTATACAAAACGATTAATAGAACTTAAGTAATGACGATAATATTGACGTATAGGAATCACCGTGTAATGGTACCAAAACTAAAGAGAGTATAATGACGCAAGTATAATGACATTATTGGTAATGACATTATTACTGACCATGTAATGTCCCTAATTGAATGTATACAGAAAAATTGTTAGATTATAAATTAAATTTTAAAATGTTTAAACTGTCACAGAAATTATTTATACATTTAGTTTATATTAACTTATTGTAACTGATTCGATTTAATTCAAAATCGGCAAATATGCATTGAAATTATTTTATTTCATTAATTAAATATGAATTTGAAGGTTTGCAGAGTTACAAAATCGGGTTTGTGTCTGTCACCATAATTATAAAATTGCGATTTTATTTGTTTGACCTGGTGGCCCCGAGTTTTATGCAATAGTGGCCAAAGCCCTCACCAGTAGACAGCGCATCATTTGCATAAATAGTCAAAATTTTCCCTGGTCGCTTTGTAAAAATTCAAAAAAATATATTTTTCTCTGGTCGATCCACTCACCATACAAATATTTTTTTTTAAAAGAGTGCGATTAAAGAATTTTTAAGTGTGTGAAAATAACAAAATATAAAAGCAAAAGCATTTCATTTTGCTCATAAGCCGACATGGCAAATAACGGACGTGACAAACAGCAACTTCATGGAGAGAACAACCAAAAGCAATATGCTGAACATGAGAAAGCCTCGTCAAAACAATTGATTAAATTACCAGCGTTCTGGGAGACTAATCCTAAAAGTTGGTTCTTGACTGCCGAAATAATGTTCGACGCGAACAAAATTATAAGCGACAAACAGGAGATAGTACTTTCTCTAACGGCAACACAGACGGAGAAGATAAATTATATATTGCAAGATCCTCCACCTGTTGAAAAGTACGAAACAATTAAAAGAGTCTTAGTTGATCGTTACTCTATTTCCGAAGAACGGAAATTGGAGACCATTCTGAGCAAAATCGAGAATGGTGATCAAAAACCATCCAATATTTTGCATCAGATTATGTCGTTGGCTGAAAAGAATTTTTCAACCAACGTAGTTACTAAATTGTGGATTAGGCAGCTGCCTGCCTACATACAAACAGCGCTGATCCCGCAGCAAGACAAACGAGAAGAGAATCTCGCTGATATTGCCGACAAGCTGCACGATTTAGTTGGCAGTCGAACTCAGACTTTGAGTTCGATAAAACCTCAGCAATTAAAAAGCTAGAAAATACAATCAAGAGACTAAGCGATTGGTTAATAAGACTCGAAACACAGTCACACACACAGCGACAACCCTCGCGACCATCTTCTATCACGGTCGATTTGGTAACAAAGCATCTAAATGCATCATACCATGCAATTTTGTTACTCAGCAACAAAGAACCAGCAATTACCGGTTAACCAAACTATTAAGTCTTAAGGTCGTAGCGGTAGACTTAAGACAACCGCAACACAGCCGTTTATTTATAGGGAATTTAGAAAATAATATCACGTTTCTGATTGATCCGCCCTTATCATAAATACTATCACTTCGGAACAAATCGCAATCCCGATTTAGTTCTGTCAGCAGCAAATGGTACCACAATAAATAGTTTTGGTACCAAATTACTTAACGTTGACATTGGATTAAGACGTTCTTTCAAACACGCATTTATTCTTGCCAATGTCAATTGCCCCATCATCGGCGCGGATTTAAGAACAAAATTCGTCGTTCATCCACTAAGCTTACTATCAACGCTACATCAGCACTCGTTGATACGCCCTCACCATTATTCTATACATAACCAACAATGGCTATGGAGCATTGTTAAAGAAATTTTCTTCTTTAACAGCTCCACCAAACTACAACTCACCGGTAAGGCATAATGTAGTACACCACATCGTAACTACAGGCCATTTACCATTTGCGAGACCACGTAGATTTGATCCAATTCGGCACAAAGCAGCATTCCTAGAATTCCAACACATGGTGGAACTATGAATCTGCCGACCTTCTTCTTCAGCAATATCATGCGTCCATTGCACATGGTGAAGAAGCAAATGGTGAATTACATTACACAATGTATTCCATCTGCCATCAAAAGGCACTCCAAAGTTTATTCACATTTGGGTTTTCATTCGATTACATAAATTAGTTCAAGTTAGTCTTATCTACCAAACCGGCGACAATTTCTAATAATGGGAAATGAGAAATCAAACGTTATTAAAGTTATGTCTGGGGTTCCCCAAGAATCACACATCGGGCCTTGGATATTTATTGTTTTCATAGATCGAATAACCGAGAAAAACTCAAACGTGCTCATATTTGAGGATGACGTGAAAATTGTTCGTACTGTTATAACGCAGAATAGAATTCTTTACAGAAAAGTATGAAAAACTTGAGATTTTTTTTTTCTCAAGTTTTTTTTTCATACTTTTCTGTACGGAACAAGTTAAAGGAATTCTATTGGGGATACGCAGTTAATCTGCGGTTCCACACTTTCTTTCTTTCCTGATTTCCTTCATCTTCACTCACAAACTGTGAGCTAGTTTACATCGCTAAACAATTTAGTGGACTGACCTAAATAGCGACCCATTTTAGTCCCGTTTAATCACAAAAATTATAGGTCACATTTGGGTTGCATAACGAGATTTATGTACACCATCTATTGAATAATACTAAAAGTATTGCTTATATTCTCATCGCAATTCATAATTTTCTCATAAATAATTCCTGTAACATTTTCGAAATTAAATTGTTTCATTTAATTTTTTTAAATTTGACTCATTTAATAACTGTAATACTAAATTTTATGCTGATATGTTTAATTAACATCAATGCCGCTACTGACATCTATTTCATGATATGAAAACCCTTTAGGTCGGTATCGTTTACATCACATTTTTCATCGACCTAATTTGGGTCAGTCCACACAAAAAAGTTACGCAACCTAATTTGGGTAACTAGGTAGCGTTTACATCATGTGTTTAGGTCAGATATAGTGTATAGTCCTGGACCTAATATGTCGATGTAAACCTACTCTGTTTTTAGTTTGTTGGTGAAGGGGAAGTAAACAAGAAAAGAATCAAAGTGTGGAACCGCGAAATGAGCCTCGCCACACTTTGATTCTTTCGTCGTGATTCCATGATTTCAAAAAATCAATCGAAGCCCACATTTGATTTCTTTGCGCATTTCTTGTTTTATGTATGTGCGTAAAATTATGTTTCCTGATTTATTCGCATAGTAAATATGTTTATTATTTGGTGCTTAAACTGCTTCCTTGGTTGAAAAAATATATTTTTTGCACTCGAAGGAAAAATTAAACTAAAATTAACCCAAAAACGACAAATAAACAAGGTCTCCTTGAAATATTTATCTTTGTCGTAGTGCGAGAATCAGATGAATCAAAAAAAACATATTGTTGAAAAAAGAATCAAAAGTTTCCCCGCCAAAAAACTAGTTTGTTGGTGAAGGGGAAAGAAACGAGAAAAGAATCATGACGAAAGAATTAAAGTGTGGCACCGCGAATTGTAATGCGTCAACATTGGGACTCATGGTTCGGAATCATTCCTTCGTTTCTTTCCCCTTTACTTATAAAACTGGTTTGTTGCGGCGCAAAAAAAACGGTTTTATAGGTAAAGTGGCAAGAAACGAAGTTTGATACCGGTATCATAAGTACTAGTGTACATAGGCGGAATCAAAAGCAGCTGACTGACAATCCGCGGTTCCACACTTTAACTCTTTCAGCGTGACACTTCATCCCCAATGAAATTCCTTTAACTTTTTCCTTACAGAAAAGTATGAAAAAAATTTTGAGAAAAAAAATTTTTTTTTTTTGTTAGGTTGGTGATTTCCTTATGAAAAATGTTATCAAACTTTTAACTTTTTCCTTATGAGAAATACAATGAAGTAAACCGCATTTGCAAAATTGGTTGTTGTTGTTGTTTTTCTGCTTGTCACAAATTAAAAAATATTCAATGCATATTTGTCTTTTAACAATTAGTGTTGTATTTTGTGTCCTGTGAAAAAGTAATATATAATATAATAATATAAAATAACAGGTAAACAAAAAATAATTTTGTAAAATGAAGTTAGCTTTACTTTGAATTTTCCCTATTCATTGGGTATGCTCTTCATAAGGAAAAAGTTAAAGGAAAAAGTTTTTTGCATTGGGGATGCGCTGTGATTCTTTCTTCGTTTCTTTACCCTTCACCCACAAACTAATTTTTTGGCGGGGAAATTGTTGATTCTTTTTTCGTCAATATTTTTTTTTGATTCACTGATTTCTTCGCACTATTACGTAATAAATATTTCAAGGACATCTTGTTTATTTGTCGTTTTTTGGGTTAATTTTAGTTTAATGTTTGCTTCGAGTGCAAAAAATATATTTTTTCAACCAAGGAAGCAATTTTCGCAGCAAATAATAAATACCAAAGAAGTTAAAATACTGGAGAATAGGTGGCAATATTTTACCCTAATAAAATTTGCTATTTCATCTGCCACAAGCCAGAATAGGATGGTTATATAAAAAATCGATATGGCTTACTCATATTTCGCTATAAGAATCCGTCAAACCAGTTTTTATTGTTGTACGAAGTGACGTTTTAATTTTGCACAGTAAAATTATAAATTATAAATTTTTAAAATTATTTATTAAAATACATTAAAACAATAAAAACTTTATCAAATAGTTGTTTGTTTATGTAGTGGTGCATTATATGATAAAAAAATTACATACTTTTGTGCAAAATGAAGTGTATCGTGAAAAAATGCCAAAATACGCATAAAAAATGCAAGAAGGAATATCTTACCATCAGTAAGTTTACCAAGTGTTTAAATAAAATAAAATGTAAATTATGTTAAGAAGCTAGTGATTTGTGGTAAATTTATCCTTAATTTAAGTTATAAATCAGAAAAAATTAAGAAAACAATTTTGGTTGTTGGCGTGTGGTTCTTATAGATTTTTTTGTTTTTGTAAGCCCGTTGATTTAGATGCTTTCTCCTTTACCCTCCGAATTTGTGACACTTGACAGTTACTTAGGCTCATTCTGTATTTTTAACTTCTTTGATAAATATTTTTTACTATACGAATAAATCAAAAAACATAATTTTACGTACATACATAAAAAAGGCTATAGTAAAAAAAGGGTGTACCAAAAAAATCGTTCGGATTGTTTTGTTTGCTTATAATAAAAAATAGAAATAAAAATTATTAATTTAAAATATAATTTATATTTAATTTAATATATAATTTAAAATAAAATATATTAATTAAATATTACAGTTTTAAATTAATTATTTTTATTTTTATTTTTAATATGTATAAGCAAACAAAACAATCCGAAAGAATTTTTTGGTACCCCCTACAAATGCGCAAAGAAATCAAATGTGAACGTTGATTGATTTTTTGAAATCAGAGAATCACGACGAAAGAATTAAAGTGGGGCGATGCCCAATCGGCATAATTCATAATTCACGAACCTAGCGACACCTCTTTAATACTAGCCGAAGCATTAATAGCTCTTGTTTCAAAATTTCAACAATTGTTGCACACTTCATATGACTAAATGAATGTCAATTTAATTCGTTAACTGTAAACAAACAATCTTAAAATAATGTCTGATTCGTAAGTCAACAACTATTTATTAATTCATTTAAATAAATATATAATTATTAACTTTTGTTCTTGTATACAGAGACGATTCATCAATTGATTGTTTAACAAATGAAGATTTATTAAAAAAACTATTAAAAAACCGAAGCAATGTGCGAATTCAAAAATGTCTGTACGAGGATCAACATGTTGAGCATATTTTTAATGTTAAATTGATGGATAAGTCATCCACGAACGATTCGGATGAGGAATTCACTAAAAAATCTGTAAATAAATCGCCTCGTGAAACAATGAACGCGCCTACTCAGGTTCCAATCGTAGAAATAATGTTACCAGGGAAAGCGGCTAAGACATCGATTCCCAGGAAAGTTGAAACCCCGTCTGGTAGTGGGCTGAACAAGCCAATGACCCCTCTTCAAATTTTTAAACATTCTCGTTTTGTAAGTACCTCTCTCAATTTTAAACCGCATAACCGTTGTAGAATTCATAAATTAAATAACTTAATCATTCCAGGATCGTCTGAAATTAAATAATTTCAGTACACCAAAACAACCAAATAAATTGTGTACATTTACATGTCCTGTATCACCAATCATAAAAGAGGTAAAAAGTTCGACTACTGTTACACCACTATCCGTAGAAAATTCACCAGTTAAATATATAAATGATAACCGCAAATCGGAATTTTGCTGTGTTCATAATCAAACTCGAATGCCTTTGAATCAGAAACCTAAGAAATCAGAGTATATGAGTTTTGGATCACTTCCAAGGAGGTCATCCAATGGAGTTCCGCACAATAATATTACAAACAAAAAAATTGTGTCGATGTCAATTTCCAATGAAAGACGATTATCAGATTCTAGTATATCATCAGATAGTTCAGTAGAAATTCCAAATATTAATAATGAAACTGCAATTCAAATGCACCGGTCGTTTGATGGTGTATGTTTACTCCCACGCGTTCTTAAACCTTCATCTTCTAATTTGAGAGACACGTTGACAGGATGTTCGAAAATGAATCTCACTATAAGTGAGTCAGAGATCGATGAAATACAACATGATGAGAATAAGGAAAATAGTGCAATACTTTCCGAATCAATTTTAACACAAGAATCTTTGAGATTATCGAGTCAAATGGAATTAGATGTAACAGACAACAAAATTGAATCGGATGTTGAAAAATTTCAAAACGCAAACAAGGAAAACGATAATCTACTTGCTAGCACAACAAAGGAGAATGTTTCCAATACTGAAATAGAAAGTAGGAATGACAATTCGCAGCAAATTGGCGGATTTACATCAATCGAACCAATCACAAACGACAAATTTAATTTAGATGTACCCGCTGAGAAAAGCGTATCTGAGGAAGTAAGAAATTTAAATGCGAATATGGAGGATTGTTCAGTTGAAAATTTAGCAGAATGGGAAATGAACAACATTAACGCGGAACCAAATAATGCAAATACTAAAACAAATTTGATTAAACGGAAATCGTCAAAAAAAAGACGAAGATTGAAAATACCAATTAAGAAAATTTCAAAACGAAGTACATCCCGAAATGTTAAATTGACTCATTTGTCCAGTGCAATGCGCAACGAACCAGAATCAAAGTCCACCCAAGAATCTCTGAGAATACCGAGTCGAATGGAATTTGATGTTACAGACATCAACATTGAATCGGATGTTGAAAATTGTCAAAAGACAAACAAGGAGAACGATAATCTACTTGCTAGCACAACAAAGGAGAATGTTTCCAATGAAATAGGAAGTAGGGGCGATAATTTGCCGCAAATTGACGGATTTACATCAGAATCCTTACTTAATCGTAAGGATAAGCAGTCTGCAGAAGCATTAGGTGCTATCTCTCGTTTACAAGAAGGCGGGCTAAAAAGTAACTCGGAATTGTGCGAACCAGTCATTAGCGGCAAATTTAATTTAGATGTGCCCGAAGAGAAGGGCGTATCTGAGGAAGTAAGAAATTTAAATGCGAATATGCAGGATTGTTCAGCTGAAGATTTAGCAGAACGGGAAATCAACAACAGTAACGCGAAACCAAATAATGCAAATACTAAAAAAAAATTGATTAAAGGAAAATCGTCAAAAACTAAAAGATCTAAAAGATGTGCAACACCAATTAAGAAAACTTTGAGACGAAATACATCCCGAAAAGTTAAATTAGCTCATTTGTCCAGTGAAAGGCGCAACGAACCAGAATCAAAGTCTACCCAAGAATCTCTGAGAATATCGAGTCGAATGGAATTAGATATAACAGAACAGATTCATAAAGATAATACCGTCCACGGTAACAAAGTATATGTAGATCAAATTGAATCGGATGTTGAAAAATTTCAAAACGCAAGCAAGGAAAATGATAATCTACTTGCTAGCACAACAAAGGAGAATGTTTCCAATACTGAAATAGAAAGTAGGAATGACAATTCGCAGCAAATTGGCGAATTTACATCAATCGAACCAATCACAAACGACAAATTTAATTTAGATGTACCCGCTGAGAAGAGCGTATCTGAGGAAGTAAGAAATTTAAATGCGAATATGCAGGATTGTTCAGTTGAAAATTTAGCAGAACGGGAAATGAACAACAGTAACGCGGAACCAAATAATGCAAATACTAAAACAAATTTGGTTAGAGAAAAATCGTCAAAAATTAAAAGACCTAAAAGATTGGCAATGCCAATTAAGAAAATTTCAAAACGAAATAGATCCGAAGATAATGCCGACAAGGTATATGAAGATCAAATTGAATCGGAAGTTGAAAAATTTCAAAACGATAATCTACTTGCTAGTGTAACAAAAGAGAATGTTCTGAATGCTGAAATTGGAAATATGAACGATAATCCTGCAAGAGAATTAGATGCTATTCCCCGTTTACGAACCTCTTCCAGGATTAAAAAAATAAGTACTCCAATGAAGAAGTTTGCAACCAAGAAGTCATCCCGAAATGTTCAAAGGGTGTCTGTCGCTGGTGAATTAAACGAGCCACTTCATAAATCTCCCAAATTGTCTGACAGAGTAGATTTAGGTAAAACCGACTCATTGAAATCAAATGAGTCTCTTTTAAATGTACCTGGAACTGTAGTTCTGCGACAATCCGTTCGCTTAATACAAAAAAAATTGAATATCAAAAATTCTGATGTCAATATTAAACCGCAACAAAAAACCCCAAGAATAAAACCAGTTGCCAGTCATAAAATGTCCGATCGAACAACAAGCGAGCGATCGCCACCACTAACAGAAGCGCAAGTAAACATCAACTCAGATGAGACAAGTGAGCCGAGTTTAGTTGTAAACAATACAGGTGGGCGTTTATCAACTCGCCAAAAACAAAAAAATTCTAAAACTGGTAATGAAACGCATTCAAAATCATCCAAAATAAAATGTATTGCTATACCGCCTCATGAAGTACAACATAATCAAAGTTGCCAATCGAATTCGCCACTGTCCGATGTGAATGAACCAAGTGTCGAACGACCACGAGTTAATACGATGAGTACCATAGAACCAAGACGTTCATCTCGAGCTCCAAAACCATTGTTGGCGTATTGGTTAACCGGAGCCCGACGTTACTTTCCTGTAATACGCGATATCAATCAATTGGATGATACATATGATTCTAAGATTCCGATCATACTTCTTCCGCCGAACCAATTAACCACCCAGTCGATGTATAATTTATTAAACCAGATAAAAAAACGTATGGTTTTTAAGAAGTAATTGTTAGACCGTTTATCAAACTAATTTGTAGTACTAACGGTTTTTATTTATATGGAGAATTTATTATTTTTTTGTTGATGTGCTTTGTGGAGTAATTATATAATTTGGGGTTTTCTTTAATTAATTTTTTTTTTTAAATCTAGAATATTACAATATCTAATAGTTTTGTGATGTTCAATTTCCCTGAATTGTTTTATTTAGTTCATTACAATTAATTTGCAAATACATATTTTTAAAATATAAATGGTTTTTAATTCTCTTATTACGGATTTAAGGCGTCTTACAATTTTTTTGAAATCATCGAACATAAGAAATTTAACAAGTCAACCGTTAACAAGTTAATATTTTCGTTCAAGAAAACAACCGAGTAAATGACTCCGGACACATTTGATTTGTTGTGTTAGAAACACCGGTTTCCACCGGACGCGGATACTCACAAGAATGCTTTTCCAACACCATAAATATTTATACATAATCATTACATACTGTCAACAAATAATCGCACTGTTTTTGTTGAAACCCTAGCGAAAGAATTGTTCTCGCTATGTGAAATTTGTTTTGAAAATTAATTTGTATTACAGTTAACGTATACCTTTTATTTATTTTCCTCCAATTGAGCATACCGCACAAAAAACTCTCCGACTGTACGTGATGATGGCCCTGTTTAGCTATGTACTAATATTTTTCGTTTGGCCTTTCAAATGGTTTAAAACGTTCAAATTGTCCTTTTTATTATGTGAGTATCGATGTCTTTTTAGAACTATGATGAGGTCGCCCTCAATAGGATTCAGCCAAGCCACTAATACGGTTCGACATAGTTTTTTCGATAATTGAACCTAGGTAACCATCGATTTCGAAACAAACTAAAATTGTAAAGATGCAACCAGTGTTTTTAATACCATTTATTTTACTAGAATTAATTACATTACATGGTGCAATAAAAACTAATATAAAATTTAAAAGAAAATAATGAACTTATAAATTAAATCTGACAAAAATAAAATAAAATTAAAACGTAAATTAATCGCGGCTCTCATTATTAATTAGTGCAATTATCCTACGCGTGCGTTTTGGGGTTCTTTTAATCGGACGAATTGATGAATCTCTAATCGAGCAATTGTTCAACTCGTCGCAGAACGATAATTTCGATTTTGGTGTCCTTATCGAACGACGACGTTCTGTTGGTCGGTCCGGTGTATCCGTTAAATTTAAGATTGGTATTTTAGGCGTGTCACGATATTTTCTAGATTCTCGTTTTGTATTTTTGGGTGTGGCAGTTAATATTTCTCCGTTAGCCACACCAACGGTTTCATTTTCTTTATTTTCATTCTCGACGAAAATTACATCAGAATCCGGCGAATTTGCTGGCTCCACGAATCGAATTGATTTGCCTCGTTTTTTTGATGTTTTGGCGAGAGGTGAATTTATTTTTAAATTTCCCAAATGTTGATTTATTCCTTCCGTTTGACTGTTATTTACCGAATTAGAAGTACTTGAACGAAAGCTTTGTCGAGTTTCTCGGCGCGATGATGTAGCTTCATTAAGCGCAGCATTCTCCTCATCCAATTTTTGTTGCCGTTTCCGTTCGATTAACGCTCTAAGATTCGAAGTTACTGATTTACGCTTACTTTTAGCTTTTTTACCAACCTTTTTTTTGGTGCCAAGTTTTGCGGGCGGTACTTCTTCTTTCCAATCATTTAATTTTAATGTTTCTAATTTTAAAAATCGGTCATCAACATTTTTGATTTGTAGCTTCACCATGTCCCAAAATCCTTCCAAATCAAGTGGAAAGATTGGTTGATCGCCATTTTGAAAACGACAATTCTCGATTAGTTTCCGAAATTGTTCGAATTTACTTGAAATCAAGAGTTTTGTTTGACCCACGGTGCCATCAATCACTTCGATGCAATCGACTAAATCCAAATTTTCCGATTTGTATATTTCCCATTTTAAGCTTAGTTCCTTCAAGCGATGTATTTCGTTACTCAAATAGCCTTCATATATTAAGGCGGCCTCGTGATTCTTTATCATTTGCTCGTCTTCCTCCGAATTTAAAATGGGAGGTATGGTTTCATACTCGTGTTTACCTCGCGATGTCGTTACAAATGATCTTACGTAATTCTGCGATGATTGTATTAAAGTTTCTTCCCGTTCGGGTGATGGTGTTAATACAGATATTTTTTCATCTAGTTCATTTGAATCAGTTGGTTCAATTACTACCGTCGGTGATGGATCTTCTTCAGTGTCAACATCTTCAATTGGACTAATTCCAGCTAAATCCTCTTCTTCGGAAACTTCGAAATTATTGTTAGTAATAACTTTCACTTGTTTCCGTTTGTTTCTGTTCTTCTCTGTTGTTGAGTGAAAATACATGATCGATAAATTTGCCGGACTCTTTCTCTTGTTTTCTTTCATCACATTGGCGCCGGTATTTAAATTTAATTTCTTTACATTTCGCTTTGGTCGGCCGGTTGTTTCCGGTGTTTTAGGTGGAAATACTTTTTTGGCCGTTAAAGTTTTCTGGATAATTTCATGCGTTTTTATGATTCGCTTTGATAACGCGGTTGTTGTGGGTGGACTCATGAATTTTCCGACTGGTACTACCGACATAAATGGAGGCCGCCAATGAATTAAGGCTGCTTCTCTATTTTGTTTACTTAAAGCATCTTCTCTATACTTTCTTTTAAATGCATCCCTGAACTGTCGACCACCATCTTCGTTTGGTTGAAGGTTTGAATTCTCGAGCGTTATTGTAATATCCCGGCCAAAATTTCTCAAGTAGTCCCGTTCCATTGCTCGTTTATTTTTAAAATGTTTTCTGCGATCAGCCTGGCTATCCTTGATAGTTAATTTCGTTTTGAATAATTTTCGACGATCCATTTCTTTGTCAGAGCCTAAAAAAATTAAAAAAAAGTATATGAAATATGTAGTTATATTTACAGTTTTACAGACATGAAAATGTTGATTTAAAAGGGGTTGTTTGGACAATAAACATGTTCGTGTTGTGTCATAACATGATGAAAATGCTTTGAGAAAATTGTTTGTTCGACTTCACATAATATGCACAACTATATTAATATTTACAAATAGTACTTACACGATTTAAAATTGTTTTTTTTAAATTAAAATATCGCAAATGATAAATTAATTAGTTTTTCACGATTATCGACACTTCACAGTTGCTCTAGTGTTTTGCTTTTGACTGTTGGTGTGCGTCTTCAGTTGGTATTTAAAATTCGTTGGGATTTAATTTGGTGCTGCCAGATATATAAATGAAAAGTCTTTTTGAAATTGATGGGTGCGTTCAGTGGTTATGAAAGGTTTACACTAAAATTGAACAAAATAAACAATTTTTTTGTTTTCATTTCATTCTGTATAGGAACCAAGCGCACGTTTTAGTGGAAAAAAATATTCGATATAATTTTTTCCGTTTAAATCAAAATGGATGTATGCAACCAAACTGCTATACAAATTTTGTGCACGCAACCCGCATAAAAACTAACTATAAATTCTTAGCTAAGCTAAGCGGATTAGCGAAAGCAACACTACTTTTGTTCTTTACATTATTTTTCAAATATAAATATAATGGTTGGTGATAGTAAGACTGCGGTCCAATTCGTGACTTATTTTGTGGAGATTGACTTATTTGAAAGTCTACAAAAGCCTCCTGTCGAATAGACTTATTAGTAGTGTTGCTTTCGCAAATCCGCTTAGCTTAGCTAAGAAATGTGAAAACAACAACTTTTGGAATTAATTTTTTAATGCGTTTTAATTTTTCTGTGTTGGTTCATTTTCTTAATATTTATTTTATTTTTTTTTATTTTAAGAAATAGAATAAATTAAATTCGGTATTTTGCTATCAAATAACAAATGCTAAATTATTATTCAGTATAAATTTTTCTAGAAGAATAGAAAAAATAACGCCTTGCGGTAAACACCATAACCATAAAATGATTTTATTTCCCCTAATCCTAAAAATTTATTTCTTAACATTCTAAAACAATCGGCTTGAATACAATGCAATTGTTGTTGTAATCTTTTGAAAGCAACACAGCTATTGGAAACTTAAGCTGTGTTGCTTTCAAAAGATTACATCAACAATTGCATTGTATTAAAGCCGATAGTCTTTAATGTTAAGAAAAAAAAATATTTAGGTTTAGGGGAAATAAAATCATTTTATGGTTATGGTGTTTACCGCAAGGCGTTATTTTTTCTATTTTTCTCGAAAAATTAATCTTGTATAATAATTTAGCATTTGTTATTTGATAGCAAAATACCGAATTAAGTTTGCTCTATTTCATAAAATAAAAAAAAAAAATAAAATAAATATTAATAAAATGAATCAACACAGAAAAATTAAAATGCATTAAAAAATTAAAGCCAAAAGTTGTTGCTTTCACATTTCTTAGCTAAGCTAAGCGGATTTGCGAAAGCAATACTACTTTAGTGTAGTGTCCATGACTATAAACAGGATTTCCCCCTGATCATCTCCACTAAACCGTCTGATTCATTAGCGTTACCCAGAAAGCACCGACAAGGAGGTATGAATCTCAAAATTCGCCCCCCCCCCCCAGAGCAGGATGGTTATCTAAAAAATGCGTATAGCAGTCTCATATGTCAAAGAAAACGCCCCAACCAAATTAATTTTTGTTTTTGTACGAAGGGACGACTTAATTTTGCGCTCTTAAAAAATCTTAAAACTATTAATTAAATATGTTAATAAAATGGTTAGTACATAGTGTAGTAGTGAATCATTTAGTAATAAAAATTGAAAACTTCTTGTTAAAATAAAGTGTTTTGTGAAAAGCTACCAAAACACACCTAAAAAATTATAAAATGGAATTTCGTACGATCAGTAAAGTTAACATTTTTTATGCAATAAAATGTAAATTATGTTAAGAAAGTGATTTGTGGTAAAACTATCCTTAATTTAAGTTATAAATCAGAAAAAATTAAAAAAATAGTTTTGGTTTTTGACGTTTTTTTTGCAAACATGTTATATTACCAGTGTCGCATTTAAATACCATAACTATTAGTTTTCACAGAAATAATATTGTTTTTTTAACGCAATTGGCTTCGATGTATAAGATATAAATATTTTATTCCGCAGACAAAATAAAATCGGTGAATATTTTTAAGAAACGAGTTAACGAAACAACGACTAAATTTGACTACAATGAAAATAATATTAAGTTAAATAGGACCAATAACTATTTGGAGTGGATATACAGAGGTTTAAATCTACTATATATTGTACTTAGACTGCAGTCCAATTCACGACTTATTTCAAATAAGTCGACTTATTTGACTTATTCAAAATGACGACTTGAAATAAGTAACCTGCTGGTCCAATTCAAATCGAAACTTATTTGAACATAACCCTACATTTCATTAATTGACAATTGACAATTCACAGTTCTAATAATTATTAGTCTTTTTTATTGTTTGTGGAAATATAAATAACACATTTGAAAATTTATTAAATTGGAAAATTGTCGCCGTCAAATGATGTTATTCCAAAATCATCAAACATGATGTAGAAATACTATAAAGTATTTGGAAACGCGTCTTTTGCTAAGAGTGTGTATTCAAAGTATTTATTATGTGATTCGTATATTGTTTAGTTCATATTTAGTCTAGGGCTTGAAATATTATACAACCAACTTTATTTTTGTGATTATATCTAAAATTATAAGAGGGAATACCAATTTGGTAAAAGAATATTTTGAGAGTTAGATTTATTACGTTTAGAAATGTACTAGAATTGGTACCAGACAAATGTTCATGCCATCAAACGGAAATAGGACTTATAATGTTTCTCAACAAATTATTAGACTTTCAAATAAGTCAGTCTACACAAAATAAGTCATGAATCGGACCGCAGTCTTAAGGAAAAAACAATTTTTTTTTTGTATTGGAAGAATAAAAATATAATTCAGTTTACATATTTTTTTAGTTTTAACTTCCTAACTTCATTGCGCTCGGTCGAAAAAAAATTGTTGATTTATTCGCTTTCTCTTTTACCCTTTGAATTTGTGACGCTTGACAGATGCTTACATTCATTCTATACAATCTACTTCTATGCTTTGCGCACAATATTAACCCCTTAAGGATTGATTTTTTTTAACTACATATCGTATGTCCCGAGATAGCTCGGGTTTGGTCCTTAAGGGGTTAATTCCTATTCTGGGAATTGGTTGCACCAAAGAAAGACCACCTGTTAATAAACTATCTATCTCATAGAAAATGGTTTGTGTATATACAGGATGAGGAGGCGAATTATGTAAGCATTACGAGTTACGACAAATGAAGTTAAAAGGCCTTTTTATTTAAAGCATTTTGAGTTGTCGTAATTTCGACGTTTTGTTGTTGTTTTAGTCGTACATATTTATAAATTCGAGACAAAAGTCGTACTATCTACTTTTTCCTTGTTTTCATTGACAATTTGTCAAAATAAGTTTGAGTCGAAAGTCGTAAGTCGTAATGCTTACATAATTCGCCTCGAGTAGACGGCCGTATTTTATGGCTAAAGCTTAGTACTCAGTTCAAAACGAAATGAAATTTTACCGCGGCCTCCAAAAATCTATTTATTTTCGCGTGAAATAGAAATGAAATTTTATTTGGAGAATTTTTAATTTTAACGTATAGACATATATTAAATAACTATATAATATTTGGTATAGATTTGTAGACATACATAAATGAATTTGTTTATTTTATGTAAATGAATTAAATTAAATTGACTTTAATTAGAATTTATATATTTGTGGTATTAAAAAATTTGTTTATTGCCAAACACAAACAAATGTCAAAATTTCACGTGAAAATAATGTGCTGAAACATTATTTTCACATGAAAATAGTTTGGAGAGTTTATGCGCACCATCTGTGATGTATTGAACATACTTTGATTTTTCGCTGATGAACTGAGTACTACAAAATGAAAACAGAAGTGGAATTTTTCATTTCTAATTTCACTTTGGTAAAATCGTATGGAAATTTCACGTGAAATCGAACTGAGTACTAGGTAGGGAATCCAAATCGGTTCTACCCGACTTCGTGTAGTTGGGCAATTACTTACCCCCCAGAGACTTCGAGAAATGCTGTAAACAACCGAAACCGACAACCCTCCTATGCATCTCAACGAAAATGGAAAAAATAGAAACATATGTTTGTAGAAACCGGTGGGGTAAGGGTAAAAACACGGAACCGAAAGTCGGGTACCCGAAATTCGGGTAATTGGATTCCCTAGTCGGGTAATTGGATTCCCTCCAACGTATGGCATATGTACGTTTATGTTTTTTCCATTTTCGTTGAGATGCATAGGAGGGTTGTCGGTTTAGGTTGTTTGTGGCGATGCCCGATGGTTTCGGGTGTCTCTGGGGGTGAATAATTGCCCAACTACACGAAGTCTGGTAGAACCGACTTGGATTCCCTAGTACTAGGCTTACGTAAAAAAATTTAAATTTGAATAACTGACACAAAATTTTAAATTTGAATCATAAAACTATTACAATGGAAATAAAAAAGTAAAAAAAAATCATGAGATTCTTATCATGAGATTCGTGTGGATCGTCAACAATTTTATTTGTAAAGGCTTTTTATACAAAGACCTTTTGCAATGGTGAATTTTTGAAGTCAGCTTGTTTGAAAACAGTGCACCTAACTTCATACCATGTGCACAAATGTCATAAACAAACAAAATAAAACAAAAACACGACAAATAATTAGCGCGATTTTATATTACCGTTCCAAAACAAATTTTTTCGATTATTACATGATGATTGCATTTAGTCAAAATGAATAACGAAATTGAAAAAACTCTACAATTAATAAAACGTTGCGTCGAAAGCAATCGACCAACAGAAGCGGAAGAATTCTTCAACAATCTTCAACACTATTTTACAATTTGTCCAGATGATGCTGAATTGGGTAAGTTTCCTGATTTCGGTTGATAGAATTTGAGGTTTAAACCATTCTATTATAATGTACCTTCAACATCTTCTGAAGTGGCCCAGAATTAGAATCTATTGCAGACGGGGAAAAGTTTTAACTGTACTACATAAAATTCAGAAAAGTTTTTTCGCTTGCGATACTTAAATTTAATTATTCCACTAAGATAGCTCCCATCTTCGAGTTCTTTTAATTTTAGAAAATTTATCCTATTAATTTGTACAGTTGTATAATGGAGTTCACTTTACGATGGAAAGATATAAACTTCCTGATGCACAAATTTATTAAGCTGATTTCGCACCAAATCTCAAGCCTTTTTGTAATTGAGTTCACGGTAATTTATCAGTGATAAAATTTTGCTTTGACCTGTAGATTTTAGGATCATCCGCAAACGTTAGAACCTTGGGATGATGTATAGCTCCAGTATTGCCATTTATGGATCCACATGAGAACCTTGTATCTCCAATTTCAATTATAAAGGAAGTGGGACTCTGCAACAAAACAACTTCCCAAGCAACAAAAGCATGGGGTAATCCTCTCTCTCTCTCTCTCTCTCTAGCTTTCAGATCCCATGAAGGGATTTTGACGCGTGTACTATGGTCTTCCATCCGTCTCGGTTCATCTCTGTCGTCCTCCAGTTTCGACATTCAATATACGTACGACTTGTTCGACGACGCACGCCAGCGCAGTCGGAATCTTCCTATACGACGCATTCCGGCTTGTTGTTGGTGGGGACCCTTTCGAAACTCGGTTATTGTTCTACTTTGTACAATTTTTTCAATATGATAAAATGATTTATTTTCAATATTTATTTGTTTTTTATTTTTTTCAGACCTAGCTCTCGAACAATTGTTTAATGAAAAATGTGGCACTCAACTATTTCTTCAGAGTAGTTTACCTCTTAATAAAGTGTTTAAAGAAGCGAATATAATTTTATTTGCGCTGTACCGAAAACTAATTAATGAAGCAGGTGGTAAATTCAAAATGTTTTCCAAAACTGTTGTAACTCATCTAATTAATTTCATAACATCAACAATCGTGAGTGCAAAAGAAAAGGAGTTATGTGTTTTGGTTATTGATGATTTAATCACGAATAAGTTGTGTGAGCCCAGCTATATAGGAGAAATTATCGACAAGTTACTCGGTCTTTTTGGAAATAATGCAAAAAATTTACCAGCCCGTTGTATGTACATTTTTCATTATTATTATTACCAAGTGCATTAATATACTTAACAACTATTTTAGTTTTACAACACACGCTCGAATTATTAGGCCAAATGTCTAAAAATTATCCGGGAGAATTTCACGTAAACGCTGTATACAATTTTCGAGATATTCTATTTCATACTCTTGAAGCAACACTTGTCGATCAAAAACAAGTAAGTTTTTTTTTTTATATATAACTTATTTAATTTTATAACATCTTAAACCATTTATATTATTTCAGCTGTCTTTTATTATTGTTTCGGGTGTGTTTCAAGCTCTCGATTATTATTTGTATAATTTTGCTCCTGATTTAGGTCAAGAGCCAATCATTTGCCAAAAAATCTATGAGCGGGTAAAACAAATCTCGGATCCGGGTGAAATTCGGGAACGTCAAGCGTTTCGTAAATCTTTAACACTATTGACGCATCATAGTAATGTAATTGGTAGACAACTCTACACAGATCATTTGTACTGGCATAATTTATTAATAAAATGGATGTCATGGAAATATGATGATGCTAGAGTGGCAGTTTATGCTATGCAATCCGTCCATAAAGAAATAGCTAACGTAATCACAAATAATGAACTTAATGACCGTGACATTGACATTTTAAAATTTTACCTAAATTATTTTAAAAGAATTTTGGTGTCACCCACAGCAAAATCATATGAGATTCGAATTGCAATTCGCGGTATTGGTGTTATGGCAAAACCATGTCAAAAATTATTATCTGAGAAGTACCTAGATGATTTATCCATATTGGTTTTACAACGCATTGAATATACGGATGTAATGACCGAAAATTATAATTCGTCTAATCGCGATATGCTGGACTACCTGCCGGATTTTATACAAGCTTTATCGCAAATCCTGGCATACGTGAAAAATTTGTCCGGGCTCCAAATACTATCATTGCAAAATGTAATTGTAAAATTGTTTAAAGATTTTCATTTTTTGTCTACTATTTACCATAATTTAATAATTTCATCGTTAATGAACACATTTTTAAATATCCATAAATTGGATGAACAAATTTTTGATAAGATTTTAGATAATGTCATAATGAAAAGTATTATTTGGATATGTTCGTCGAAATTGCGGGTCGACGTTCATTGGGATACTATGACCGATTGGAAAGATAACATTACCATAGAAAATTACGTGCCGTTACTGTCAGGACTTTTAAATCATTTAACTGATGAATTTTATGAAATTTCTCAAAAAATTTACGATAAATTTATACAAATATTATTTAAAATTATTGATAAATTAAATTTAAAAACGGTGATTCGATACTCTTCAAATTTGGGAGAAACGGGTGATCCAAATATAGATCTCAATCCAGTCAAACCAAAAGATTATCATATCTTCTTCAATTTAGTCGATTTATATAAAATTCTTTTAAATGGCGATATTGCGATGCATACAAAGTTTAATTTTAACAAATGGATTGAAGTTTGGTTTGAAAATACAGTTGAAAAATCACTTGAATATCCGCTAGTATCCGGATTTTTAAAGCTACTCTCAATCGCATTAAAAATATCTAAGTACATAAATTATAAAGAATTTAATGATAGTAAATTGATTAATTATTTGAATTTAATTGTACGCAAAGCAAAACAAACTATTGGCGATTATCAACTATCTTGTATACAATTAATATTTTCTGCACCGGTTGAATTGATCGTATTGCTCGATAATTATGAAAGCATTTTTTTAAACGCGTTTGCAATTGGTATAAATATGATTTGGCTGGCGGATTACGGTCTCACAACATTACAGAAAGTTGTAAACTATTTACATTACGATAAGGCGAAACAGACAAAGCTGTTACAAGAGATTTTGCCATGTTTTGATTCGTATTTATTGAGTCAGATATTGTCGCACAAAGATGAGTTAAAACGTGATTTGGCGGTAAAAGAATATCGTAAAAGTAAAAAAATTAAAAAAATTTTGCAATCCCAGTTTCATGGAGAGAACGAGTTGGTGAAATTTCAAAAGAAGATCGTCATATTTTTGGGTAAGTAGATTAATGCTTTATTTAATAAAATAAGTCCATAAGAATGAGTCACTAGAATTACGGGAAGGCTCAGGCTCGTATATGTATCTGATATTTTATACCATTATAAGTGTTTTATAATTCAGATGTATAAGATTCGTCTAAGACTTGTTATACGTGATTCACGTCGGACATGTCATACACGATTCATATCATCATTCATATTCAACGAAAATTAGTCCCATTTACTGATAAATTTCTATAAACGAGTCACTAGTGCGAAGTCAATGACTTTCCTGTAGGGAATTCATCGGAACATTTTATTTATTTATCTTTATTTTATACCATTTATAAAATTTGTTACAACATTAAAGTTTACAAACATTACTTCACATTAAAATAGATTATATAAATTTAGAAAAAATGAAATGAAATAAGTACATTAATTAGAAGTGACATGCACCTTGTGCTAATTGACGACAAGAATTTTTGATATTAACTTAAAACTTTTAGAAATTTGTGTGAGGTGAATATGTTTTCATTAAACTTTCGTGGATTTACAATTCGTTACATTGGCTTCAATTCGTGTAATATTTTAATTCATAATTTGACTATTTTACGAAAATTTGCTTATAATTAAAGACCTTATAAGCAAATTTTCGTTTATAAAAATAAACTTGTAAATTTACACATACAAAACAAGCTACTATTAAAATTATATCTTAATGTATCGTAATTAATACAAGTGATAGTAGTATACTTAAGTTCTGGATCGCCGGTACATCTACAAAGTCGATCGAATGACTATTCTTGCCTTAAGAGCATGGTTTTCAGTCACGATAGCATGGTCCACCGAGATGTTGAGAGAATCGAATCAAGAGCTTATTCCTATTTCTCCTTCTTGTCAAAAATTGTCTCGGTTGATGGTTTCACGAGGCCGACTGATAACTGTAGCGTTTTCCGTTATGTGATCACCATTGGGGCTTTGTCTTTTTAAGGACAAGCAGAGATCACATGTCCACTTGCTTTGAATATCACTCTTTAAAAATTAGGTTTCATTTTCACTTAATCCCACACACTTGCCGTGGAAAAACTTTTTGCATGCTTTACAGTCAATACTCGAAGTAAGATTATTACGTTAGATCAAATGATATGTGATAAAACACAAAATAACTATAATAGCACAGCTAGAAATAAATGAAATTTATTACTTTATTTTATTTATTTTGTTGTTGTTATTTTAATTACATAGAAATATGATTTAAATGTGGACAATGTAGTATAGCAAATTGACTGCACTTCACAAAAGACAAAATGCGACTAACAAGGAAGGGTCTCCAGGTGTCCGGCTCCGATTTCGATGAAACTTTAATATGTTGTAGAGGAGTGGAAAATAAGTGACACGTATTTTTTTATAAGTGCTCAATCCTCTTCTAAGGGGGTGAAAACCGTCCTTGAAGTTGGGGGTAAAAAAGTGACTTTCGATAATTTTCCTCAAAAAACATGTAAAAATCTGCAAGTTTTTTATTCCAAAATAGGTATTTCAGAAACTTACATTATATATTATTTTTTCAAGAATTTTGGTACTACCTAGGGGTGAAACTACCCCTAGGAAGGGGTTGAAAAATTTAAAAAACGGTCTAAAAAATCCAAATTGATGCGAAAAATTCTGGTTTTTAAATTTATATTACTCCATAAAAAAATAAGGTTGACATGTTCGAGGGTTTTTCGAAACCATCCTTTCTCAGGGGGTTAACCACCCCTAGAGACGATTCTGGAAATTCGCTCAGGACATCTGATGTTTTCGACTGAAAGTTCTTTGTCCTCCTCAATTATGATCATTATCATAGATTCTTACCGATATTATTGATGTTTAGGGGTGAAACATCTCCTAACGGGGGTGAAATTTGTAAAAATTGTTAAAAATTCCAAGAAAATTTCGCAATTTGGTGGAATAATTCTAGAAAAAATATATAAGATCGCGAAATTGGGATAAAGGTTTGCACGTTCAAAAATTTCATGAATCATCCGCTTTGAATGGTTTCAACCGCACTTGAATTTGGGGCTCTCCATAATTTTCCCTACAAAACAAGAAAAAATCCGAAAGTTTTTTTACTATGAAATACGTATCTCGGAAAGTCAAGATTTTTATTATTTGTTCAAAATTTTTGGAAATCCCGGGATGAAACAACTCCTAGGAGGGGGTTGAAAATCAAAAAACTTGCATAAAATACCAATTTGGTGCGGGAACTAGTGGAAAAAATAAATATCACTCAACAATGAAAAAGAAGTTTGAGGGATTTAAGGATTTTTTAGATTGGAAGTGTTTTGCTATCCTCCAATATGCTGATTACCATCGATTCTTATGACTTTCAATGATGTGTGGTTGTTGTCACATACCCTATCGGGAATCTAAAATTTCATAAATTGTTAAGAAATTTCTGAAATACGGCCAATTAATTCTAGAAAATATATAAGCTCAAACATTTCATTCTACAACCTCCTTAAAGGGCCTAACTACCCCTGTTGGAATATCGATAACCCAACGAACTTTTAGGAACATCGTCCCATTTTGCATCAATATTATCGATATTTGAGGATATCAGTGATTATTTTCGTGACTCAAATTCATTTGAGGAATTGGAGCTATACAAAATCTCAAGAATTTCCAATCTATATATAGGTGATATAACACGGAAACGAATTCGTCATTACCAGACTGGTGACATATATAAACAATTTATCCTCAAGATAATATGTTTATGTGACATCATAAATGGAGGGCATAAAATACACAGTCGAATGAAATTTTTCATACGATTTTTCAGAAATATTTCGAAAATTTTTCTAGGAATCCCAGAACGTTTGCCTCCTTTACTCGCATTTTGATACTTCGAGCCCTGGAACGATATTCATGATAAAAATATCAATTCCGAATGATAAACTCATTGCATTGCGTTTCGATATTTCGGAAATTCCATACAGACGTGGGTAACCCATTAAAAGGGGTTGCTTAATGGAATCTTTGAACTCGTTTAATTTATTCCCGATCCCGTGAGCGTATATATTTTCTAGAATTAATTGGGCGTATTTCAGAAATTTCTTAAAATTCTTAACAATTTATGAAATTTTAGATTCCCGATAGGGTATGTGACAACCCCCACACATCATTGATAGTCATAAGAATCGATGGTAATCATCATATTGGAGGATAGCAAAACACTTCCAGTCTAAAAAATCCTTAAATCCCTCAAACTTCTTTTTCATTGTTGAGTGATATTTATTTTATCCGCTATTTCCCGCATCAAATTGGTATTTTATGCAAGTTTTTTGATTTTCAACCCCCTCCTAGGAGTTGTTTCATCCCGGGATTTCCAAAAATTTTGAACAAATAATAAAAATTTTGACTTTCCGAGATACGTATTTCATAGTAAAAAACTTTCGGATTTTTTGATGTTTTGTAGGGAAAATTATGGAGAGTCGCTCTTACACCCTCAAATTCAAGTGCGGTTGAAACCATTCAAAGCGGATGATTCATGAAATTTTTGAACGTGCAAACCTTTATCCCAATTTCGCGATCTTATATATTTTTTCTAGAATTATTCCATCAAATTGCGAAATTTTCTTGGAATTTGTAACAATTTTTACAAATTTCTCCCCCGTTAGGGGATGTTTCACCCCTAAACATCAATGATATCGGTAAGAATCTATGTTAATGATCATAATTGAGGAGGACAAAGAACTTTCAGTCGAAAAAATCAGATGTCCTGAGCGAATTTCCAGAATCGTCTCTAGGGGTGGTTAACCCCCTGAGAAAGGGTGGTTTCGAAAAACCCTCGAACACGTCAACCTTATTTTTTTTTATGGAGTAATACAAAATTTTTCCAGAATTTTTCGCATCAATTTGGATTTTTTAGACAGTTTTTTTGATTTTTCAACCCCTTCCTAGGGGTAGTTTCACCCCCTAGGTAGTACCAAAATTCTTGAAAAAATAATATATTATGTAAGTTTCTGAAATACCTATTTTGGAATAAAAAACTTGCAGATTTTTTCATGTTTTTTGAGGAAAATTAACGAAAGTCACTTTTTTACCCCCAACTTCAAGGGCGGTTTTCGCCCTCTTAGAAGGGGATTGAGCACTTAAAAAAAATACGTGTCACTTATTTTCCACTCCTCTACAACATATTAAAGTTTCATCGAAATCAGAGCCGGACACCTGGAGACCCTTCCTTGTAAGTGTGTTGGTTCATTTTGCTTAACCAGAAGAGGAAGTAATATTCTAATGTAATATACTAATAATACAATTAATTAAACATTTTTCTTTTCAGGTACATTGGAACCCCATATTTGTCTTCATTTACTATCAAAAAAAACTGAAAATCAGCACTTACTAAAATGGGATGTCGACCAAAAAATTCGTTTGCGTTTAGAATCAGAACAATTAAGTCCGATTATATATTTAGATTCGATGATGCCCCATATTACCAAATTAGCACTAAAATCAAGCAATCGACAAACAAAATTAACTGCATGCGAATTAACTCATGCGACTGTGCTGTACCTAATCGGCACGAATAATCATAAAGGTGAAATCTGGAAACGATTGTGTGAAATATTATTTTATTTGGGCTGTGACAATGATGTGGCTGTTCAAGAAATGTTTGAACCCCTTTTAATACAGGTAATGCATTATTTATCACAACCAAGTGAAATAAATAGTGATGGATCGATAATACTAATCGAATGCGTTATGGAATTAATATCGCACGAAAATAATTACGGAATACGAGCATTGGCCGCACGATGTTTACGCGAGTTTCTAATTTGGTACATTAAGCAAACCCCACATGAACAAATTGATACTACGGCATTCAAATTGGGGAATATCATTGAACATTTAAAGTTGATGAGTTTTGATTCAAATAATTGTAGGAGATTGGGGGCAAGCTTAGCGTTCAACAATGTATATACTGTATTAAGAGAAGAAGATAATTTCCTTAATGTTTTTTGGCTAGAATTATTTTATGCATTCGCTATTAACTATATGCTAACTGAGACTGCCGATTGTGAATTAAGTAATATCGATTCAACACTTAATCATATGTCGCGCGTGTTAGCAGAACGAAAAAATGTGTTCGTTGAGATAAACGCAAATCGTGCACCGGTTGATAAATTCAAAAGTAACAATTTAATTGGTTTATGTCACTGGATTCTCGAGCAAATTAACACAAAATTAGTAAATTATCGGCGAAAGCTAATGAAAATCTATTTACAGTTATTTGAAAATTTGGATGGTTTACCGAATATTAGCGATGTATTGGATCAATTCAAAAAGAAAAATTTTGACGTTTTAAAATTATTAGATATTTATGTTTGGATTCTCGAAAATAATTTACTGGATGAGACATTTTTGAACGATGATTACATATTTAAAATTATTATTAATTATATTAAAATGCATTTTAATGAATACGACGATAAAATTATATTTCTCGTAATTAAATTAATGAACAATGAAGCATTTTATCGACATGTACCTGGTGAAATGTGGAACGATGATACAAAATTTCTTGAAGTTCTTAATACGCTTGCGCTTAATCAGAATAAATTAATTATTCCAATTCTGAATGATTTGATTGTAAAACTGCCACAAACCTTTAAAAAGAAATTACAAAATCAAATCGAAAATGACATAAATATGATGTTAAAAGCTACAATTGATAGCAATTTTTCATTGGAATGTAATCACAAAAAACTAAATGCAATTCAAATTTTATTGCAGAACAAAACCTTGTTTAGTGAAATTGATGAAACGATTCGTAACGCTTTGCTCGATAAATTACAGAATTACAATGATTTAGTATTGAACGCGTCCGAGCGAAATACATTGGGGCGAATTATAGCATTATGTTTTACGAATAGTTATTCAAAAAAAATTGTTAATTTAATTATGAATAATTACAACTTTTTCAAAAATTTCGTGGACGTTATTACGAAAAATTTTCTAAAATTTTCAAAATTTTATTTCAACGAATTTTTAGTCAATTTAAATGATTCGAGTGTAATAAATATTGTTAAAATTTTAAATAATTTTTACACAAATATCTACAACAATAAAATAGTAACGAATCAAAATGACGTTAAACAATTAAACAGCAATTATTTTACCATATTTGAGAAAATATTTAAAATTATTATTGCATCGTCGGCCACCTTTAAAAATAGTGAATATATTATAATTGAGTTTACGATGAATATGGCCATGATCTGTTGTGAGTCACTAGAAAAATTTGGCGAATGTATAAACAAAAATTGTAATTTTAAAATTTGGTTGTACCAGCTTTTAAGATCGCCACAAGTTTTAGTTGAAATAAAAGTCAATGCATTTAATTTATTGTCATGTTTCACCGGACCCAATGACATAAATAACAAGGAATTGATGGATACACTTAAAGTAATACAAGGGAAATATTTTCCATTAAATACATCCGAATTGCCTATGCAGAGTATAGAACGAGCCCAATACGTTTCGTTATTCTTGGCATTGCTTAATAATTTAGTGATCACAAAGAGTCCAATACTCTTAGAATTTTTAATTATTGCGACCGCATCCGATAACAAACATATTCTAGATTGGAAAATAGAGGAGCACCTTAAATTATTTTTAAAAAATAAAAAAATATCACAACAATTGGTCGCTATCAATATAGCGTATGATATGTTTTTAAATGAAAATCTTGAAGTAACATTGCGGTTAAATATTTTAAAGCGGTTTGTAATTAATTTAATTAAATTCTCGTACAGTCATACTATAATAGAATTTTATAAAACAAAAATCAAGAATATTACTGAATTAACAAATCGAACTTTAACCGGCCGAGGAACTAATACCGAACAAAGTATTGTATCGAAATTGGGTGGATTCATGCTAATCGAACAGCTTTTTTCACTAATAACCAAAGAAATTATTGTTAACAAAGACAGTGCAATACTAAAGGCATATTTCGATAATGATGTAACAAAAATAAAAACAGGTGCCGAAATACCTCGAGATTTTATGAAAAAAACGTTTAGTCTCCGTCAAGAAATATTCTTTAGTGATAACAATGAAATTTTAGAACTATATCGTTTACTACAATGTTGTGCGTACAATTGTCTCGCCACTATTGTATGCAATACCCAGGAGGAAGTTAAATTTTATGCATCACTATTATTTAACGAAAAAGTGGAAAAAAATGAATTTATCTGGAAACATTTGATAAACACAACTAACGAAAATCTATATGATTTTCCACAAGAATTTGAAGAATTTCCGGGCATAAAAGATAAAATTGTTTCCATTCGTAATATAAAAAATGATAACCGACCGATTAAATATAGCTACATACAATCAATTAACGTATTTGAATCGTCACTAAGTCAGGATGTTACCAAAATAGATTTAACCAATTCATTTATAAAATCGAATGAGGAGGCCGATGCTGATAACAGCGCTGATAATCAAAATGAATATGCAACCACATCTGTTGTTTATTTAGAAAAGAATTCGTTAAATGACCATGAAGTAATGGCCACCCTATGCGGTGTTATTAAACATATGTGCGATAATAAAATCGTTATACTACCCGAGACTAATGTTTTAGCAACACCACCAATATGGATTAAGTCGATTGTGAACTCACTTTCCGATATCAATCATAAAAATGTGAGAATATTTTTAGCCAAGTTAATTGATAATTGCCGAAACTATTTGCAGTTTTATGCACCATATTTATTTGCACCTATTTGTAAAATTATCGTGGATGGATGTACTGGTAAGTTTATTTATAACTAATTTTAAAAAACTACAATTATGTATGTACTAATATAATTTGTGGGTGTCTGTAAATAATTTGGCTCTTGTGGCGAATTTTTTAAAAACATAATCGGGGATGCGTAAATAGTTAATATGATTTATTTGTCTTGGCCCCGAAATTTTTTCTGTTTTCATAATTATCATGAAAATGCAACATTTTTACTTTCAGCCCCGAAAAATGTTTGTGTCGTGATAGCTTTAGCTGTCATGACAGTAAATATTTTTTGAGCTGAGAGTAAAAATGTGGCATTTTTCGGGGCTGATAGTCAAAAATGTCATGATATTTGGAGATTTTTTGACAAAGAATCTACAAAAGAATCACAAGATGAAACAGAGAAGAACAGAAAGCTGAACCAACAACTGCCATAAAAGTCACGTTTAATTTTATCCCGAAACCCCTTCTGTGTAAGAAATGTTTAATATACGGACATTAAAACAAAACTACAATTGTGCTGACAGTAATCCTGATCATTTTAAAACAGAGGGCAAAAATCTGCTATTATTGTGTTGAAACCCATATAACTAGCAATCTTAATGTGAAGAGTTAAAAAAAGCAAAAAAAAAAAATTAAATATTTAATGGCAACTAAAAAGATGTCTTATGGAGGTAGTACATAACATTATAAAACCTCATAAAAAGGGTTTCAATTTAAATGAAGACAATAAAAATAGTGAAAAGAGAAATTAATGAATTTAAAGAAAAAATCCAAGAAGAGAATAAAGAACTTAAAAACAAAATGAATGAAATTAAAGATACAATGTCAACGATCAAAATTATAAATAGAAATATTCAGGCAACAACACACGGCTACTTAAATACTTCAAATAAAGATCCAAACACCGATATTATATCAACTGAAGTTATACATCAATTAATAGAACTAGATAAAGTTGTAACTAACAATCATAATATCTCAAAAGTGCATATAAAAAATAATGAAAAACACATATAATCATAATAATAAATATAATAATAATAATAATATGAATAATAGTAGTATAATTAATAATATAAAAATAATACAATTAAATATAAGAAGTTTGAATCAAAATAAAGATGAATTTGGAGGAATATATGAATAAAGAGTCTGCAGATATAACTTTTATAAGTGAAACATGGACGAAACATGAACAACAAATTAAAAATAATATAGTTTATATAAAACACAGAGCAAATAATTATTGCAGTGTAGGATTTTTGGTTAAATTATACTCTAAATAAATAAATAATATAAATAACTATAATCCAATTGAAACTATAAAGATACAATTTATAAAGGGTTTTCCAATAAGAGGTTTCATTTTGAATAGCCTGCTATTTGGGCAGCTGTCAATTTTGAAGCTGTTATCTGACATTTGACAAGTAAAAACTACGTCATTACTTAAAATGGTACGATACACGCTTCAACAAGGCACTGAAATTGTTAAAATTAAATTACAAAAATGTCAAAGAATCAAGAATTCCCCCACAATCAAGAATACTCTGGCCGATGATAAGTACAAAAGAAAGCGAATTCAAGGAGGGCGAGATAAACGAAATAATTCAATTTAGCAAAAACTCCACACCAGGAACCAACAAAATATCATATAAATTATTAAAATCACTGCCTAAGCAACACATAACAAAAATAAGAGAACTTATCAACAAAGCTTGGAGTGAACAATCATACCCTGATAGATGGAAAAAGATAAAAATTGTGGTGATCCCAAAGGCCAATAAAGACAGCAAAAGGATAGAAAATCACAGAGGGATTCTATACCAGACAATAGCAAAAATAACTAGCAAAATGATAAAGACGAGGCTAAACAAGTTTATGAAGAAAGCGAAAATAATCCCCGAAAATTCGTTTGGTTTCAGGTAAAACAATTTGGTTTCAGGAAGAAGACAAGAAAGCAACGGTAATCATATCCTTAGATATTGAAAAGGCTTTCGACAACATCAACACAGAAAAGCTGATGGAAATAATGACAAACAAAATGATCCCTTCAGAAATTGTCTGCTGGATATACAACGCGCTCATCAACAGAAAAATAACAATTCAGAGTGGAGAAAGAACATTCAAAAGAACAACCACCCAGGGGTTACCACAAGGGAAACCATTAAGCCCCGACTTATTTAACATATATTCGAGCGAAGTACACGACATCACATCCGATGAAGTAAAAGTACTGCAATATGCAGATGATTTTGTAATAATTGCTAAAGGTAGAAACCAGAACGAGGCTGTCACGATCATAAACAAAGAGATTGGGATCTTCCACAAAAAACTTGAGGACTTAAAATTAAAAATAAATGGAAACAAAACTACATATATGATGATAGATAACCATTAATAACAGTTGATAGATAACCATTAATAACATCATCATAAAGGTAACCAAATAAATGAGAATCCTGGGTTATTTAATCGATAGCAAATTAAACTACAACAAGCATATCAATAAATTAAAAAACGAATACTTATCTGCCATAAACATAATAAAAATCGCCACGAACAAAAAAGGAGGAGTACATCCATCGACTCTACTGAACCTTCACAAAAGCCTTATTGAAAGCAGAGTAAGGTACAGCGCAGCATTAATGAAAGAGACACAATCGGCAAAAATATTACAAAAGGTAATCAACAGAAGTTTGAGAATCTACCTGAGCCTAACGAACAGCACTCCACTAACGGCCATTATAGCGGAGCAGGAGATATACCGATTGACTTAAAAACTGAGCTACACAAATTCAATTACATAACGAGAAAATGCGAAAAATAATCCAAAAAAAGAACGCACCAAAAACCTGAACGAGATTGTAGCTCAGCAAGAATTCCTATTAAACAAAATACCAAAACAAAGTAAAACCAATACAACATAAAAAAGGAACATTAACGAATACATAATGATAAACATGGGTCTCTACGAGATTTTGGATAACAAAAAACTTACCAACAACTTACAAAGGGACAGTAAAATCAAAGGATTTATGGACAAGTTCAAGGCGCTGAACAAGGCATATATAGATGGCTCCATCGCGGAGAACAACAGAGGGATTGGGATCTACAATGGATACTTAGAACAAGTATCTAGCTACAGGATAATGGAAGAAGTATCGATAAAAGCATTTTAATCGACCGCAATCTACGAGGCAATAAAAAACGCAAGCAGACACAAATTGGCAGAATTAACAATATTTACTGACTCGCTAAATACCTGCAAATCCCTGCATAATAACAAATCGAATATAAATTACTACGGCGCCAAAATAATCAACTCCGCGATAAGACTCAAAATATAAACGACGATCGTTTAGATTCCAAGCCATACGGGAATAACGGGAAACGAAGAAGCGGACCTGGCAGCTAAACAGGGAACTTAATCAAACAGAATTTACAAAATCAAGATATTCGTGGAGGAAGCAAATAGAATATTCAAAGCAAGAATATACGACAGGTGGAGGACGAGATTCTTCAAAGCGACAATGCTGAAGGGCAGAATACATCGAGAAAACACAAATGGAATTATTAAAGACAAACCCTGGTTTTACAAAAGGGGGCTACAAGCAAGTATGGTGGAAACATTGACGAGGTTGCGAACGAATCACTCGTTCGACACCAAATACCTAAAATTAATCCGAAAAATTGATGATGGGAGATGCGACATATGCGGCACACTAGATGATGCAAGACACGCAATTGAGAAATGCCGAAAATATGAAGACCTGAGAAGCAAATACAAGGTATTAAAAACAAAGACCTTCAAAGGATCCTAAGAGAAGAAATAACAGCAAACTATATAGATATCTACAATTTCATTAGAGAGGGAGAAATCAACATTTAACATAATAAACATCTTCAAACCTACACATTCGATAGCAGCAAAGAAGACACGATAACAATACAACATACTACGATGCAAAGCGCAGAATACAAATTGCTGAAACAACATCAACAATCTAAGCAAGATAGAATCATCGCTATCAATTACAACAGTGACTTCATACATAAAAAAACAAAATGAAACATACATTTTTTGGTGATGTGGTCAATACGATCTAGCCAAACAAAGAAGGCAAATAAAAAAAAAACTACAAAAATGGTGAAAATTTTGCAGTCACAGTTCGCAAAACTAAAGCATTTTTGGGTCGTCGTGAAACACCTTCTCGGCCGGCAATACCGAAAAATATGACGAAAACCCGAATATGACGAAATCCCAGATTTGTTGATTCCTCGTCGATCTTTGGAATTATACATTCCACAAACGACATTACACCGTATTTTGCATAAAAACTTAGGTCTTAAGGCTTTTAAAGTTCAGTTAACAAATGCATCAAAATGATCCGGATTTTCATCTAAAAATCATCTTCAGTGATGAGGCCCATTTCCACCTCGCAGGCTACGTTAATAAGCAGAATTGTCATTTAGGGCTCAGAAAATCCAAAAATGATTGTTGAAAAGCCTCTCCATTCTCAACGTGTCACTGTTTGGTGCGGTTTTTGGGCTAGCGGTGTGATTGGAAATGAGGCTGGTAAAAGTGTTACGGTGAATGGATTGCACTACCGAGCTATAATTAATGATTTTTTATGACTGGAATTAGAAGATATTTATGTGGACGACGTTTATTTTTAGCAAGACGGCATGTATTATTTCTCGAAAATGTGATCACAATTGGCCACCGAGATCTTATGATTTAACACCTTTAGACTTCTTTCTTTAAGGCGACGTGAAACATAAGGTCTATGCCAATGCTCCACAATCGATTCAAAACCTTAAAGATGGAATTCGTGAAGTTAGCGAGGACATACAAATGTGCGAATTGGTCATAGAAAATTTCATGAAAAGGATATGGTGCTGCAAGCGTAGCCGTGGCGGCCATTTCGCTGATATCGTTTTCAAATGTTAACGGCATACCTTACTCTTTACAATGAAATAAACATTCATTGATTTCTCTTAAAAAATACTCGTTTTTTTAATATCAAAATGAAACCTCTTATTGGAAAACCCTTTATCATATAAATTGTTTCACACAATATATTAATAAAGCCTGGAAAAATCCAGAGTATCCAGAAATATGGAAAAAATTAAAATTGATAACGGCGGGCAAACCAAATAAAGACTTATATGAGGTAGATAGTTACAGAGGTATACATTAATATTCAACCATATCGAAGATAGTAAGCAAATTATTTAAAAATAGATTAAATAATATAATGGGACAATTAAGGATACTACCAGAAATATCATATAGGTTATGGTTTTATAATAACAGTAGCAGCAAAATAGATTACGGAAGCGGAATTAACGGAAAGTGAAAAAAGGGTGGAGCTCATCCACCTACTTAATGTTCATAAAGCTTTAATTGAAAGCAGATTAAGACTGTGTGCCTGAGAGCGATTTTTTCGACTAAATTGCCGACTAAACTAAATTAATGTGTAGTTATGCTATTACCCACCAGTTTATATCATTTAGACTCCTGCTGAGGTTGCTTGAATATTTAGTTGTCATTTTCATTTCTTGTTTTTATTATTTTTTTATCGAAAACATTCGAGTAAAAATGTCTAAAAGGAAATACTCTAATAATTATGTGATTATAATCACATCACATTCATGAATAAGATTCCCATATTCATATTTGTTTTATTTTTTCTATTCCCTTGATTTTAAATAATAACAAATCGGTGTTAATAAATAACAAATTTAGTTTAGTTTGCAATTTAGTTTACAATCAGAGGCACAGCATATTTAAAAGATACTAGTGCCACCTTTGAATGAATGATATGAATCAGTCACTAATTTAGTTTAGTCGGCAATTTAGTCGAAAAAATCGCTCTCAGGCACACAGTCTAAGATATAGTGCCATTATTTCAAATAAAAGAAATCAAGAAATAATACAAAAAATATCAAATGCAAGTTTTAGAATATGCCTAGGCGTTACAAATAGCACACCTGTAACAGCATTAATAGCAGAAGCAGGTGATTTGCCAGCTAATTTAAAGATTAATTTAAAACTAGCACAGGAAGTGAAAAATAATACAGCAAATAAGAATATGATGGATATATATATAAAGTACAAAAATTATTTTGAAAAATTACCAAACGATTCACCACAAGGAATTAATTTTAATTAGGATGTAAATTTGATGATAGACGCGAACATTCATAGTAAAATGTCAGTAAATCGAAGCTGCAATAAAACAGATGGTATTAGAATAAAGCAGCAAGGAGGAAAAAATATGCTATACAGATGGATCTATAAAAGATAAAACAGGAGGAATTGGAATATTTAATGAATATAATATGGAAACTTTTAGTTACAATATTGAGGATCAAATATCAATAAAAATAGTAGAAGTAGCAGCAGTGCTAGAAGCGATAATGATAGCCATACAAAATAATATAATCAGTATCTCAATTATTACGGATTATTTATCTACATGTATATCTTTGGAAAAATCTACACAAAGATAAAAATAGCAAATACTTTGAAAAACAAATATACATATAAATTAATTAAAAATAATCAAGTAGGGGTATAAATTATATGGATTCCAGGACAAAATGAAATTTTTGGAAATGAACAGGTAGATCGGGCGGCGAAAAATGGTACTAGAACGGGAAGAGAAACAGAGATAGAAACTCCGCTAGAAGATAATATAACGACGATAAAGAATGGAATGAAGATTTTCGAACGACTCGTACTTTCGATAAAAAATATTTAAAACTAGTAAGAAAAATAATCGATGAAAATTATGAAATATGTAATACAGTTGAGGATGTACACATATAGAGGATTGTCCAAAATACAACATGATTAAACGAAAATATAAAACATTACATAATAAGAAACTGCAGAAGCTGAAATACATGTAGTTATTTTTATTGTATTTTAAATTAATCTACATTTTAACATAATATAAATAATTACATAACATGTATATATATAAAAGTCACAAACAGTTGAAAAGAAAATGACATTATACAAATTTAACTATTGGTGATGTGAGCGGTGAGGCTTAACAAAAACAGTAATAAGCCGTCACCAAAACTGATTTATTGCGCCTAAACTGCATCAACAAAGCGTTGCAAATGTTCATTCGAACACGTTTCTGGTCCAAAGTGAGCAAACGCAGCACCCAACGTGTGGATAGCTTTCTCATGCCTAAATCTTAATTCAATATGTGACAAACACGTTTTTTGAACATGTTCATAGCTTCTTTCAACAACCTTTCAACGCATGTGCAAACACACTCCCCCAGTTTTGTTGACGAGTGCTGTCATCTTCATGTTGAGGTCGGAAACTTTTCAGACCACTCTCGTATATAATAATTATACATAACAATTGTCAACAATGCTACGTTCCCTAACTTACGTGCCCAAAATTAAAGTATTAAGATTCCAAAAATTATATTTATACTCATTATAATATGTTTTGCATGTATGATTTATAGACGAATACTTTTTTGTACTCTTTTTCAGGTGAAACTTTAAATTTTTTCAACATCGATCTAATTTCCTTGCTATTTTCATGGAATGAGCTCTACAAGCCATCGTCACTTGAAGAAATTTCACTGCTTTCGGAACTTTTAAAGTTTGTTATGAAGAATGCGTATCACCCGCGTAAAGAAATTTTTAAATTAAATTTAGAATTAATTAAATCGATAACCGAATTATGGGGCAGTCTAATAAGCATTCCGGTCCAATTACTTTACGATTTGATCGATGAAAAATTTGATAAGGGGAAAATTATGTGTGGAATAAATTTCAATGCAATTTTTTTGTCGAACGGTTTACTGCCTTGGTCCGACGCGACTCGAGCGAATTTTGTTCGAGCAATTATTTGTTGCATAAATCACGAGGATAATAAAATTTATCAAGGTGCTTCGCAATTAATTGGTCTGAGTCTTAATTATTTACGCGAGTGTAGCGAATTTGAACAAATTATCGCTGAGCTAGATGAATTGATTAAGGAGGTTCGAAAGAGGAACGATAAAAAGGCAATGGAAATTTTGTATGCAATTCAGAAATACTATCCTAAAATTTTGGAAAATTTTAAAAATATAATTGCGTATAACATTCCGAATAGTACTGGAGCAATTAAAAAACTGTACCTCGAGATGATGCTAAACGGCATTGAACTTTACGAAGAGGAATTCATTTACAACGAGATTATATCAATCGGCCTAAAAGATTTACTAAAACATAATGAGTACCAATTAATTTGTTTGCACATATTAAATCGTGCTGTGCCCAAATTTAATTTAAGTAATGTCAGCTCAATTTTTGAGGATATCGCGAATTTTGCCAAATCTGATAGTCGAGATTGTCGTGATGTTTCTTTTGAAATTTTAATATATCTAAATGATAACGTTCAAAGCCTTGCAACAAGTGAATTTGACAAAAATATTGCCAAAATGATTGCGACAAAGTGTCAAATGTATTTATTGGTTGGTTTGGCAGATGTCGATCAATTAATCAAAAATCGATTACACAATTATTGGACAAATCACCCGAAATTAAATCGGGATTTAAGTTTACGCATGAAAACTATATTCAGCGAATTATATGATGAAAACATTGAGAAACATTTCTTAAGTTACTGCTGCCATTTATTACTCGATTTGGTTATATCGCGCCCATCATCCAAACAAAAACTTATTGATTACTTTCCTCAGAATGAATTCAAAATGATCGAATACAATATAAATACGGATTGGAATAGCTCAAATCGATCAACAACTACACCCATGTTTGTAGAATCCCAACAAAGATCGGTATTATCTGGTGACGTTGAGGAAATGGCAAAATTTCTTCGTGTGACACAAACCCATTTGATGTTCGAACCGACACAAGACCCAGCAACAATTACATCGACAAACAATAACTTTATTTTGCCCACACACAGTTCGTTTGCTTTTGATGTTACGCCACAGATTTTAAATAGACGTTCCGAAAATACGACATCATTAGCCATGTCACAGCAGGCACCGAGTGAAGCTGATAAAAAGCTGAAAGAATTGGAGAATAAATTTCGTAAGCGTTTCATTAAAACGAACCAAGAATCAGGTCGTGACCAAGCTTTAAAGAGTGTCGATCGTCGTACCTATATTCAATCGAAAGTAAAATATGAAATGAAACGTAAAGAGAAAACTGTACAATTGTACCGTAGATATCGTATTGGTGATCACCCTGATTTATCAATTAATCTGCTTGCATTATTATTACCATTGCAAAATTTGGTTATGCATGATACAGTTGTAGCGCGTCAAACTTTGGTTTCGATTTTTTCCGCGATCGTTAGTGAAGACCCGCAACTATCGTGGATGATAAATTTGTCGATCGATGGAATTTTAAAAAATTCAAAATATTGTGAACCAATGCTTTTTGGTACACTAATGGAAATGATATTTTACTCACCTGAACATTGCTATACGTCACCTGAGGTAATTTCGACTTTATCGATAAATAATAATATGATCATTTGTGGTATACTGCATTTGGAAAATCGACTACTTTTGGACTTAGAAGACAATGAGACATCTTCGAAATCATCATCGTCTACGCTGAATGTAGAGACAAATTATTGGATTAAATTGGCCGATTTATATTTTAGTGTGAAAGAATCGGATATTGTGTCCAGCATATATTCGGATAAGCTGAAAAGTAATCCATTACTAGTGAAAGGTAAAGTTATTCTTATTTTATTCAAATTTACAATAAATTAATGGTAAATAAAACGTGTGTTCATAAGAAGATTAATAATCAGCTTAAAGTAATGTATTTTTGAATTTATGATCTAATACCGTAGACAGACACAAAATTTATCGCGATTTTCAGTTATCTAGATTGAAAATTAAATTATAATATTCGTGATAAATACATTTTGGTGACAGACAGAAACCCGATTTTTGCGAGTGTGTAAAATTTATCGGGATAGATTGCATTTATCTAGTTATGAAAACTTAATAATTCTGTTTTGAAAAAAAAAAACGTTTACAGACAGTCAGAGAGAAATAACCAAATAATCTCAATAGCGAGGTTATCTATTTTGTGTCCGTCTACGGGGTCCCATTTGAAAAACGATATTTTAAAACGCGAATTATCAAAACGCGATATTTCAAAATGCGATACGGTACAAAACGCAATATGGTACAAAACGCGATATGGTACAAAACGCGATATCTAAAAAATTTAAAAATGATAGAAGTGGGAGTTTAGGATCGGGTTATATCAGGCGGGTCGCTACGTTCCCGTCGCTTCGCTCCCTAGTTAGATTTTTTTTTTTCAATTTATAGGAATTTAAAAATCGATAGGAGCGAGAGTATAGGAGCGGGTTATATCAAGCGGGTCGCATATTTTGTACCATATCGCGTTTTGGCCTATATCACGTTTTAAAAGATCGCGATGTGAAATATTTTTTTAAAATATCGCGTTTTGTACCATATCGTGTATTGTACCATATCGCGTTTCGAAATATCGCGTTTTGAAACATCGCGTTTCGAGCGGATCCCCTGTCTACGGTATAAGGCTTCGGATGAATAGGAGAGTAAATCGTTTGCTACGGTAAAAACTGAGTTTAAAACAAATTTTTTGCTCGGTTTGCCATAGAAAATTTTGAAAAATAATTGAATTTACCTTCAATCAAAGTAAATAACGACTAATACTCGACTATTCGCCCGGAGCCTATAAGTAAATAAGTAGGTATCTGTATAAACGACTTAACGAGTCTTAGCTTACACGATCGGTCAACACTTTACACTTTACAACACTTTACACTTTACAGTCACAAACTCCTTATTGAAACCACCAAACCAATTTAAAATGCAGTTTAAATTAGCTTTTATTTTATTTATTTAACGTTTTCGATCACGGAGCGATCATCATCGGAATAATTTTTTTTTTTAGCTTACACCCCGATTCCGAGGCACAGTCACTGACTGAAAAATGGCCTTTAGGTAAGACTTTTTGTCTTTGTTTTGAATTTACTCTTAATTATGAGATTTTCGTATTCTGCGCGTAGTCTGTGACCAATAAGACTACCAAACTTGTATGTCTTACGCCAGTTTTTTTTTTTAAGGCCAATGCCAACTAATAGAGAGTATGAAAGAATACGAAAAGTGTCGTAATTAAGACCTCAAAACAAAAACAAAAAGTCTTACCTAAGACCATTTTTCGGTCAATGACTGTGCTCAGAATCTAAGACAACACAAATAACTTGGTCGATTCATCTACTCGTTTTGATTTAATGTACGTTAGTAGAAACTAGAAATCCATTTCAGGTCCCTTTAGAAAATAATTTTGAGACAAATTCGTCTGCATTAGGCACTACGAATTTCTAACATATTTGCATAGCTTGTGTTTTCCAGACCAATCGCTTGAATCAAATTTTAACAATTCAGAATGCGTTCAGATCTCTCAGAAGTCTTCTTCACACATAACTTCTTTCCTCGATTTTTTTTTTTAGAAATTTAGACAATAGAACCAACAATATTTTGCTTCCTAACTTCGTCTAAACATGGTTTCTAAACATTTTATGAAAATTATCCCAGGTGACGGCTGAATATGGTTTTTTGTGTGTAGCAACCATTTCAGTCAGGAAAGTTAACTTTATGCGTATTTAAAGTAATTGTTAGAATTGAATGCATAATTGTAATTCCTTAACAACGCCCACCATTTTGACGACTTGTAATCTTTTCTATGACAAGGTTTACAAAATTTTACAGATAGTCCACTTCTTAACAGAATGTGTAGATTAATAATTTATTAATTCAGTCTACAATCTTTTAAGATTAAAATTTTTTTTCTACAGGTATTCAAAACGAAAGCGAAGGAAATTTTAAATTGGCCCAACACAAATATCTTCAAATATTAAATTCAGTCCAAGATAACCCGATTGAACAAGATTTTTGTTTTCAATCGTTTTACGAGTGTTTCCGTCACATGGGTCAGTGGCAAGAATTATCACAATACGTTCAAAAACAAGTAAATACCATCGATGAATTTTGGTCCAATGAATGGAATAAAAAAAATTGCCTACCGCACTATATAGAATCCGAATTACGATTGATCTTAAATAAAGAAATGACATCGCATGATTTTTTAAATGCAATTGAAAATTGGGCTAAAGATAGTGAAAAATTAGAAGATCTGAAACATTATTTTGGCGAAGAAATCATGATGTTACATTTCGCCAATAGAGAATACCGCCAGGCTCGATTATTCTCAGAAAAATCTATAGTAAATTTTCTGTATGATTGGAACCAAATGAGTATGCTATCGGCAAAATTACGTTTTAATGAATTACTTAATATAAGAAACGTGGCTGAAATTCATCAATATATCGATGATTTATTTTGTAGTGATTTGGACGATCCAATGGATGGTTCCGCTAATAAACTAGACCGTAAGGTTTCTACATTGACAGATCGATGGAAATCAACACAGTTGAACGAATTGACATCTGTATTACTTTGGGATAAAATTATAACGTACCGAAAGGCTGTCGTGAATAATTTACAGGTAGCAAACAAGGAAGCGCTAAATAATTCAATCACACATTTAAATTTTAAACTATTAAATATCGCGGCTGCACAAAACTATGTCAATTTATATGAAAATATTGTAAAACGGATGGCCTTCCTAAAAGATAGCAGTAATACGGCGAATCGCTTGCAGTGGATGTTAAATAATTTTAAAATAAACATGTTAAAATCTCGATTTAAAATGGACACGAAGTTTGAACAAGCCTATCGTTTGCTCATCAAATCTTGGGATAAAATTCAAAATGAACTATGTGAAAATACATCAATTCCGCTAAATTCAGATTCATATCCGACTTTAATACATGGTTACCACGAAATACATTCCATAACGTTAAATGTACTAAAACTTATCCCAAAATTACCACAAAATTTTAATTTTTCGGCAGTCCATCAGTATGCGCTAAATGATGTTGGTAAGTGAATTTTTAATTTCATGTCGAGAAAGACGGTACTATAAAACGTTTTTCTTATTTTACTTTAGATTCAATAAACGGTAAATTATTTCAACATACATTATATTGTTTGGAAAAATGTATAACATTGGCTGATAAATGTTACGAAAGTAATGATTTGGAAGGTCGCAAAATAAAAATGGATTCGTACTACGCAATGGCACAATTTTGTTACGAATTTTATGAAAATGGGGCCATGTTACAAGTAAGAAATAAAATACTTTTTATTTTAAATTTATTTAAATTTAAACTATATTCTCTTCTCCTCAATATTATTTTATCACATTCTATCAAAGGGTTCCGTAATTAAAATTATTTTATGCAATGATCGAAATTTTAATATAATTTTATAAATATTTTGTATGTTGGCCGAAAGATTCGATACCTTAGCATGTGTCGCAAATTTAAACAAACAAAATTGTTGAGACAGTACTTGGAGACAATTTTAAAGCAGATCTAGGGTTAGATGTTAGTGAACTGATGTTTTATTCGCTCTTCGATATTGCCGGGATCGTAACTTATACTCCTTTCGGTTACGCACTTGAAAACACTGCTTCAAATCGTTTTTTTATAAATCGTACTCATTTCTTTCATATATGTTATCCGCTAAACAGTTGCTGTTAAATTAATTTTTGTTTTGTAGCGCCCAAGAAGAATCAATAGAAAATCGATTTAAGTCTCGCCCATATTTGTTCCTATAGTTTTAAGTACAGTTATGCCGTACACGCTCTTGTTGAACCTACTGTAGCAAAATATTAATGACACTGGAGGTAATAAAAGTAACCAACTTGAAGGATGTAGAAGTAAATAACATTCGAGCCAACAAACACGTAATACACATTAAATCTATGGACAATTATACAAGCATGATCGATGCCTTAAATAAAATTGAAACTGAGTATTACACATATACAATTAAAGAAAATAAAAACAAAACAATGATAATGAAGGGATTATCACCGAACGAAGACACCAAGAGAAAATACAGAAAATTGAAAAAATTTAGATAAATGACGGAAATAGAAATAAATTTAAAAAAATTAACACGTTATTTAGACCAAAACAGCAAATAGAAATGGCCGACCTGATGGATAAATTTAGTGTGAAGTCAATGAGAAATACAAAAATAAGAAATATTAATTTAGATAATAGTGTGAATGTTAGCGCAAATATAGTACACATACTTGACGAACACGGCAAACTAAAATTAATTGGTGCATTCAATGAAAATGAATCAAAAATAATACTAACTTCACCGTTAGAAAAAGAAATTGAAGCTACTACTTAAAAATTTAGGGCGATGAAAAACCTACACACCCACAAAGTGATATTCAGCGACGATTTTCTGGCAAATGCAGAAAATATGAATGTTACTCATAATAATAACATGTATATAGAATATAAAGTACTAGAAGACCTTTAGACCTTTACATTCCCAGTGCTTGGAAAATAGCCAAAATAATACCAATTATAAAACAACAAAAAAAACTAAACAAATGTGAAAACTACAAGCCAATAAATTTATTAGTAAATATTAGTAAAATATTTGAAATAGTCATATACAATCGAATAAAGTCACACGTAACGGAAAATCAAATTCTTACAGATAATCAATAAGGCTTGTCAAGGTCAAAGGTCAAGGTCACCAATCTAGGTCAAGGTCAGGAATCTAGGTTACCCCAGGTAGCCCTATTACTACTAGAACCATCTTAATGGTTTTACATTAAATTGAAAGAGGCCTGCGAAAATGAGTTGTCTCTACTTTTCGCCTCTAAACCACAGAAGTTCTACAATGATGGGATCATGGCTCTACCAGAAAACTGGCAAAAGGTCATCGATCAAAATAGCACATATTTGGTTTAATAAAGTTAATTTGAAGAATAACAAAATTCTTTGCTTCAATGTCACCCAAAAAAGGCCACGAACTTTTTACTTAACCCTATATATCGAAATTTTTAGAAACTGCGAACTTGAGAAACTCCTAAACTCCTTCAGATTGCCAAACATTAGTTTATCCTGATGACCTAATAATTTTTTCGACAGGCAACAATATTTCACGTATTAGGGAAAAATTACAAACAAGATTAAATTATATAAACCAATATTTCACGGAATGGAAAATAAGAATAAATACCACAAAAAGTGAAACGATCTTATTTCGAACGCCACTTGCTAAACTGAAAAGCTAGAAACCAATAACGGGGCAACAGCCCTCCTATATTAAAATAAGCAGAACATTAAGAATTATCACCTGGAACACAAACTGACTAGCGCAGCATGTTTCAGAGTTAGAAATTTTCCTAAATTTAGAGAAAATAGATATATATCGGAAAGCCATTTGACAGAAACATCATTTATTAAAAACGTGATTATGAATGTTATCATGCTGTTCACCCACGAGGAAACGCAAAGGGAGGATCATCAGTAATAGTGAAAAAAAATGTCAAACACTATGAAGAACCTGGTTTCGAAGAAGAAAGTATGCAAGGCAAACCCGTAAAAGTCGAAACTACAAACAGTATTTCCTCTATCTCCTGCCCACCATGCTATAATCTACACAAAGAAGATTATAACACTATAGATCACTAGGATCTAATTTTATTATTGGTGGTGACTTAAGTGCAAAAAACACCTATTGGGGATCAAAATTTAGAACCCGTAAAGGAAAAGAGCTTTTCGAAGCAGGTCGGGTAAACAACTGCGAGTTCCATTCTGGAGGTAAACCAACATATTGGCCTGCTGATATAAATAAAATACCAGATCTCATTGATTTCTATGTAACGAAAGGGATTACCGAGGACTACATGTGCCAATTGCATCGAGATCTACCTAAACAGTTCTATCAAATTCTTAAATCGTACATCGCAGATCGGCATTTCCGTGTAAAATATAACGGAGAGTACTCTGAACTAAAGAGAGTAGCAGCAGACATACCACAAGGTAGCGTACTGGGTCCTATATTGTATATCCTGTACACCAGAGATATGCCAAATACAGAAGGTGCTACCATAGCAACATTTGCAGACGATACAGCTATTCTGGCAAGTGGAAAGTATATCAGAAACGACAAAACTTCACCAAGCAGCCAACTCAGTGAGTAGCTGGACAAAGAAATGGCGCACTAGTCTAAATGAAGCAAAATCGGTTCGCGTAAACTTCATAAACCAGAAAGTTAACTGGATTCCAGTGGAACTCAATTCAAAGCAGGTTCCGAATGCAAATACAGCCAAATTCGCTCCGCATGACTCTCGATTGCAAGCTTAGATTGAAAGAGCATGTTAAAAAGAAATAGAAAGAATAAATAAAAAATCATGCAAAGAAACACATTCAGCGGATATCTCGGCACCAAAATGCAGACATACGAAGTTTTTTGGACACCACCAATGCATTAAGAAGACTTCAAAGGCAGATACCTTTAGAACTGGGCAGTTGTATTTAATAAGGACAGAGAAATGTAATAAATTATGTAAATTCAAACGGGAGTAATACCGTGTACAAATACAAAGTAGATAATCATATGTTCTACATTATCTAGTTATTTTCGCCTGTGTGTACTTACACGATTTTATGAAAAGGGGATTATTATGTTTTCAAAACGAGATAATCATAATCGCTTTGGTTAAATATTATATAGCCTTAAATATTATAAGACGATGGAAGTTTGGTTTCGAACTAATGAAACATTGAAGTTCGAAACCAAACTTCCATCGTCTTGATAACCTCACCTTGATGTAAAATACTATCTGGCTAGCAATCCAGAATACCCCGAAATTTCTTTTATTTTTAGTGAGAACTCAGTGTGCTGGATTATTTTTATAAATGTCATATGTTCTAATTTATTGCATATGGCTAGCGAATACCACGGAAATTAAGACCATGTAAAACCATTCTCCATGTAAAATAGTGTGTAATTCATTATTTTCATAGCACTAGTTTCGAGCAAAATTTTTCGGTTGTTTAATTGTCGAATTTGAGATTCATTTTGTTTTATAATAAAAACAATCCGATAAATTTCATCAGCGTTCATTTCAATTTGATATTACATATATTAAATGTAACGTTTTTATTATTTCTCTTACAAATAAATAAACACTTTAAATTGTACAAAAAAAAAAAAAAAAAGTAGCGACATCTATTGGGAAAGGGCGGAGTCACATTCACACAGCTAATACATATAAGGAAAATAGGTCATACTTTCCATAGTAACCAGCAGCAATAACAACTTGTTCTTGTTGTTGCCTTTGTAAAATAATTTCAATGGACTGAGTAACTAAACTGAGTACTTATTGATCGATCTTTCTAAATACACAATTAAAAATGCTAAATCAGTAAAATAAATTAGGGTGTCCACTTTTGATAGGTGATTGCTTGGTTCATTCTGAGGAGAAAAATATTGTGTTGCGGGGATCTTTTTTATTTTTTTAATATTGATGATTTTTTCTGATTAGTAAAACAGGATCCGATATATGAATTATGTTATTTAAAATGTTTTCTTCTGTTTTAATTTTAAGTTAACATATTGTTCGCTGCAATTATATAGGATCAGTTTAATAAAACTAAATACATTTTCGATGAAAGTGCTGTTCAACGCCATTTATGAATAAGCACAGTTAGTCAGTTGACGCATACGTTGATATTCATTTTGATGGTAGATTTTTGGGGTCCCATTTGAAATGCGATATTTTAACCGTTTGAGTCCTGATTTAAAACTGGGCCAAATAGATTTTTCTTGTGACATGTTTTGGGTTGCTTGTGTACCGTTTTAAGTAAAAATAAGGAAAAAAATTTAAAACTTAAGTCAGGGTAGGTTTTACCTAATGTACACGCACATGTACAAATTGAGCCAAGAGTAACTATTTTTGTATTAAGGAAAAAGTTTATAAACTTATTACATATTTTAAATTCAAACTTAAAAATGTGTATTTAAAATGCAAAAATAATTAAAAATACATACTCGTAAATATTGCTTCTAGCAAAAGTAACTAATAATATAAAAAATATAAATAAAGTAACATCCAATAAATACAAATGTAAATATTTCAGTCTCACAGTTTTTAAAATCACGTTCATTTATTATGTAATTTTAAAAAACAGTTCCTCTCTCTTAGTAAAGATGTATAGAACATTTTCCACAGTAAACGTACGTGCGAATCGCACAGCTTTCGAACTTGCATCTAGTTGCCTTTTTAGGAAAATGATCAATTATCATACAGGAAATTCAGGAAAATGATCAATTTCATTCAGGAAAATGATCAATTATTATACCGAATATCCGAGTTTGAACGAATTTCGTCCTGAATTCTTCTTGAATGAGATAGAAATCTGGTATTGGTAATATCCGCTGGAGGACGTCCCCGTTTTCGTGAATTGGTGAAAGAATTCACCAGAAAGAGTGACACATGTAACAGGAATTCCCACAAATCTATATGTCTTTAGCTGGTATGTTTTGTTTTTGCATATACGTAGTGCATATACGTCAATCCAACTTGCCTTGATCGCAAAATCATAAAAATGCACCATTACTCGCAATGGCCATTTTTTGGATCTGATAAACGTCCTATAATATTAGTTGATCTGAAAGATCAACTCCTCCCATACCGCTGATATATAAATGTACAATTTCCGGTTGTGAAACATATCGCTGCTATATCGTTTTAGAGATGCGCTCCATTTTTTTATTGTGTTTATATCACCCTTTCCCATAAAATTGGATGCCAGATAAACAGGTTTTTTATGACCACAATAATTTTGTCATACTTGCTGACACATTGCTCTAAATAACCGCAGTCTTTTTTTTAATTTTCGGTCTTCCGAAAATCTGGCTTGTGAAATCGGTTAATTCGAGCGGTCCCAATTGCATTAATCCCTCTATTTTTTAATATTTCCAATAAATTGTAAGTCGTAAAAAAATTATCGAAATACAGTTTGTGTCCCGGCACTTTAATTCTTTGAATTAAATGGAGGACGATTGCCGCACCAAACCCAATTTTTTTTTTGATGGAAATCAGAAATTTCAGTGCTTGTTCTTGAAATTTCAGTAACAGTTCCTTCGTTTGATACTTCTGCAATAACAGTTGCAGCCACTGTTTTCGGATCAGTGATAGCGTTTTCGTCATCTTCACGTCTTTTACGAGTACATCATATTAAAATGAGAAAAATCATATTTCAATATGACTTAATCAACAATATGTTTTTAGAATATACATTGTTGGATATTTAAATATATAAAAAACATTATTTGGCTGTCCAGGATTTTTTTTTTATTTGTGCTAAAATTGGGCTAGAAAATAAAGGATTTCCACTATTAAAAAATACGTGATTGTACTTTGATGTTTTATTGAATACTGATCTCATTTTTGTTGTTTGAGAGCAATTGTTGTAATAGAATGATGAAAATGAGATGAAAAACTGAAACAAACATGCAATAGAGGAGAAAATATGAATTTCATAAATACTACGTCTCTGTAGAACTTAAAGATTATAGTCTATTTCTTTTATAAAATTACATAATGATTTATAATATGTTCGTGATATTATTTGATTTTAAAATGTCTATTAATTTATTATTTAGAACTAAAGGGTATTTATTTCTAATATTATTATATTTAGCACATTTACTAATAATATGTTTATTATCTTCAATCACGTTACAAACGTCATATAAATTGTTATCTTCGAAACCCATTAAACATAAAAGTTTTTTATTATAAGCATGACCAGATCTTAGTCTATTGATTAATTTTATATCATGAGCATTTAGTTTAGCATTTTTAAACCAAGTTTTATCAGGTGGAGAATTATTAATAATTTTGTTATATTTTCCTTTATTTGATGTCCAATTATTATATGTTAATATCCAATCCTGTTTTATTATGTCATCAATTATTTTATAAGAATCTTCCAGGGTTATTAAGTTATCAAAGATTTCATTGTTATTATTAATTGCTCTTTTTGCCAAAAAATCAGCTTTTTCATTACCAATAATACCTGAATGACCTGGGATCCATTAGATAATGACATATATATTTTTGTTGTTATTTATAATATTATTAATTTCGTTCTCATAAAACTTAGGTTTATTTGAATTATTTAAATTGATCAGTGAATCACAACTACCTTTAGAATCAGTGAAAATTACAATTTTTTCTAATTTCATTTGGATTGCTTTATCTAAAGCAATTTTAATTGCAATAAGTTCAATATTTGTAATAGATGCTTTATTCTTAAGTCCAATTGAAAGCTCCTTATTAAAATTTTGAAAAAATATACCAATTCCACCAGTATCTGAGATTAGTGAACCATCCGTGAAAATGTGAAAGAATTCTTTATATTTATTAGAGATTTGGATAAAATTAGATGTTATTTGAAAATTATTCATAATCTTAGGATTCTCACCGGACAAGTGGTGCAGTGGGTAAAGCTTAGGCACTTGGACCGGGAGGTACTGGGTTCGAATCCCATCAGAGGCTAGATGCAAATCAAATTGTCATCAACGATTACAATCGGTGATGTTAATAAACACAACTAAGACCCTCTGATGGAGTGCAGAATTCAGTGCCTACCCACCGTCCATGCCAATGTACAGGTTGACATGGAGCTTGCAATGTGCAGGTGGTATACTGTAGTTGTGTGAGTGGGTGAATAGGTGAATGGGTTAATGATGTGGCGTAAATGCGTGGTATCACAATGGGCCAAAAATGGCCTAAGTGTCAACCACTGAAACCTAACCCTAGGATTCTCAAAAAAATAATTGTTAAATTGTAAATTATCAGTCTTATTATATTTTTTGTTAGTTTGAGTAATATTATGCAAAAAGTTATATTTAGAATATAAAACGTTAAATTTAGATAAGCTTTTATTATTTTTAATATTCTCATATATGTTATTATTTTTGTGGATATTTTTGACAATGAATTTTAAAGAGTTTTTTTTTTATTATCCAAATCAGCTGGTAAGGAATTGGTTTCAGCAAGTAGTGTAGAAATAGGAGTAGTTTTTGTAAAACCACCAACCATTCTTAAGTTTTTGTTGATAGTTTTTTGTTTAATATTTAACGAATTTTTAATATTTAAGGGAGTTATTCTATCAATAAAATTTGTTTTAGATTTTATTAACGATTTATATAGATTTAACATAATTTGAGGGTGAGCACCACCTTTTTTATAGGTAAATAATTTTAATAAGTTATAAAAGCTGGCTATTTCTTTATCCATTTCTTTATAGTGTTTTAGCAAAGATAATTTATTGTTAAAAGAAATACCCAGTAACTTAATATTTTTAACTTCGTTTAAAATGGTGTTGTTTAATTCAATTTCATGCGTAAATATTTTATTTTTAAAAAATCTCATGTAATTGGTTTTTATAAGATTGATATTTAAATTAATATTAGATAGTTCATGTGTTATTTTTTTTAAAAGCAAATTACAATTTTTGAATGTTAAAATTTCACAGTTATTTTTAACCAGAATGGCTAAATCATCAACAAATTGGTATATACATATATTTTCGTTTTGCAGATTATGTAATTTAGATGTAATAATATTAAATAAAATAGGACTTAAACATGATCCTTGGGTGATTCCTTTATTTGTATTCTGAGTTATTGTATTGATTCCATTATTGAATATAATTGTTCTATTAGTTAAAGATTGGTATATCCAGTTAATTATATTATTTGGTGTATTAATATTAATTAAATTGTTTATAAGTATGGTTTTATTAACATTATCAAAGGCTTTCTTAATATCTGTTACTATCAAAATCATGTTTTTGTTTCTCTTTTTTCCTTCCTCTATTTCAGAGAATAAATTTACGAAGTAGTCCATAATGCTGTATCCTTTGCGAAATCCATATGAATTATGCGGGAGGATCTCGTTTTCATCCAAATGTTGAATTAAGTCCTTTAATATTACTTTATTGAATATTTTTGGAATTGAGTTTTGCAGACATATCGGTCTAAAACTATCCGCATCGAAATCGTTTTTGTTTGGTTTTTTAATAGCAATGACTTTTGTTGTGTTCCAATTCGAAGGGTATATATTATTATTATAAATATTATTTAAATAATTAATTAACTGGTTTAACACATTAGGGTTATATTGATAATTTTCTTTAATATTCTGATAGATAGTTTATTACTTCCAGGAGCAGTATTTGATTAATTTTTAAAACTTGCATTAATAAATCTTTATTGAATTTATTAATATTATTTGTATTTAATATTTTTACCGGTAATTTAATTTCTTCATATGAGTAAGGGAAATTATCATTAATAAACTTTTTTGCCATATCATAGTTTTCTATCATAGTTTAGAAATTAATATAAGAAGATCTTTTATTTCTTATTTGATTTATTTTACGCCATAGATATTTACTATTAATGTTAAGGTTGAAACTGCCAATTAACTTTTTCCAAGAATTTCTTTTGGCTTTAATAATTTCTCTTTTTAAAATAGCTATGGATTTTAGAAGTTCTTTGGCAGTGAAAATATGTTTGAATTTATTGTAGAGTTTTTGTTTTTGAAATTTGATTTTCTATAGTTTACTTAGATAGGGATTCCACCAAGGTTTTGGGTGATTTTTTTGTTGATATTAACAAGTTTAGTATTTTCAAGAATAATGTTGTTTAAAGTAGTTTCAATATTATTATCGTTATTACTGTTTGAAATTTTTTTTGTGTTTACAATAACTTTTTTCCAATTTACACAATTCACTTTTAAAAAACCATCCGCTTCAAAATTTATTAAAATGGGAAGGTGATCAGAACCAATTAAATTATCCATGACAGACCAGGTTAAATTATTGAAAATATCATTGGAACATAGTGTGATATCTATTGCAGTTTGAGAATAGTTATTAAAATTTATTCTTGTCGGCTCTCCATTGTTGAGAACGTGAAAACTGCTATTGTTAATTAAATCAACAAAAAATTTTCCTTCCTTATTTTCCTTAGATGAAGGATCCCACATGTAATGATGGGCATTAATATCTCCGGATATTATGGTGTTAGGAAAATTATTATATTATTGTAAAATATTTTTAAAATCGGTTATATCATAATTATTATTATTTGGAGGATTATAGAAATTTATTAGGTTGAAAAATTTATTATTAAATGTAAAAGAAATATGAATTAGTTCAATATGAAGTAAGTTAAAACGGATATCAAAATTATTAACAGCAATTTTTTTATTAATTAAAAAGGCTACACCACCATAACCATCACCTCTGTTTTTTGAAATTAGATTGTAATTTTTGAATTGTATATGTAATTTTTGAATTGTGATTGTCATTCAGCCAAGTTTCGTTTAATATTGCAATGTCTATATTATTATTATTTATGAATAGGTGCAACAAATTAAAATGGCTTTTTAGACTTCTTATATTAATTTGTAGAAAATTAAGGCAAATCATCTTAATTTAATTTTAAGTCTTGGATCGCAGTTTTAATGTCGAACATTAAAAAATCCGGTTCACTGTACATTTTATTGCTAATTTTTATTATTTTACTAATAGCCGATTCGAAAAGGTCGATTTTTTGTTTTTGTTCATTAATAATTAAGTTGTTGTTATTTGCTCTATTAATCCAGAAGTTAGGAGACTTATTATTATTATTTAGTTCAGGATAGCTATTATCCTTGATATTGAAGTTTTTGATTTTCGGGAATAGGATATTTTTGGATTGGGTAAAAGAAGTTTTATTTTTTATGGAGTGAATTTTTATTTTTGTTTGTTTTTCTTTTTCCTCGCATCCCCTTGAGTTGGTGAAATGATTTTTATCCTCACAGAAATTGCAGACAGGTATATCCTTGCATTCGTGTTGATCTTTGCCTGTGATGTCCGCTGTACATTTCATACATTTGATGATCTCTGATTTGCAGAACTTCTTGATATGGCCGTATTTCAAGCATTTGGTACAGAATCTTAGTTTTGGGATGAAAATACCAACTGTGATTTTTATTCCATAAAATACACTTCTTTGGGGGAGATCACTTGCTCTAAATTCTATTTTAAGTATATTAGAGTCTTTTAGTACTTTACTAATGTTATCCCAATATTTTATTATTTCTACAATTGGTAATTTTATTATCACTTTTAATATTATCGTTGATTTCTTTCATATTAAAGTCAATCAATAAGTCCTTAATGGTGCCAATAACATGGGTGAAAGTAATAGGAATAAATGGTGAATATCCTTTATCGTTTAATATTTTATAGACCGGATCGTCCTTTCTCACGCATTTATTCGCTTTATCGAAGAAGTAAAACTCCACTCTTACCATATTTTTATTAATTTGTGTTATATCAATTACTTTAACAAAATTATCAGTAAAATTTTTTGAGATAATGATTGAAAGCAATTTTTTATGTGATTTAGTTTTAATCAATACATAAAATGGACCTTGATCCGACTTGATGTAAATATTTTCGTCCATCTTTGTTTTATTTGGCGCGTCATTTGTTTTATCAGATGTTACGTTGTTGGGATTTTTATTTTTATTATCATTGTTTTTAACGTTACTATTATTATTAGTATTATTATTATCTTGTTTTTTCGTCATTTTTATATTAAGTATCAATATCACTATTAGATTTTCTTTTATTATTTATATTATTCTCGAAACCCAAAAAATCATTTTTGGGTTTAGTATTATTTTCTAGAATATTCTGCCGACAATGGATGTCGGCATTATCTAGCACTGCGTCACACTCTATTTTTTATTTTTATTTTACTGTTTATATATTCTTAACCGTGAAACCCAAATAATATTTGGAACCAAAATAAAAAACACAAATTAACAGAATTAAATAATTTTTTTTTTATTCGGTCAAGCCAATAACACACTGTAAAAATATTTATGATAACACCACGACTGTACACTAGAAAGTTTCTAGAAGGAATGAGAAATTTACTTTCAGTTTATAAGAATTTAAAAATTGATAGGAGTGAGAGGGTTTTATTATACCCCATTTACATGCGACCAACATTTTTCTTCTGCAAAATTAAGCCACTACACCGATTAAACCACTATAAAATGTTGCCATAAAAATAAATGTTGCCATAAAATATATTCAATCCGAATTTTATGGCAACCTTTTTAAAATTAACAAGAAAAAAATTCTTTCGTATTTATAAATGTTGAGGATTCGTAATAAAAACAGACGCCATAGATAAAAATATAAATTTCGCATTTGAATTCATTAAAATAAATTAATAATGATCCTATAAAAAAAATTATAGCATTACTATGTATGTTTATTTCTTTCTGGCATATTGAATATTTTTATATAGCGGATCCTTCTTATTTACCTGCAAAAATTTGTAGAAGAAAACAATTTTCTACATGTAAATGCCCCATTAGGCGGGTCGTAAGGCTGCTGTCGCTTCGCTCCCTAGTTAGATTTTTTTTTTTTCAGTTTATAGGAATTTAAAAATCAATAGGAGCGAGAGTATATGACTGGGTTATATCAGGCGGGTCGCTGCGCTCCCGCGGCTTTGCAATGCACATTCTGTACCATATCGCGTTTTGTACCATATCGCTTTTCCTACCTGCCATCACAATTGTGTGGGTTTTTTGTATGTAGTTTAGACCAACATACACATTTGTGCATTCCACTTAAATCGTAACTTTATAGATATAATAATAATAAAATAATTATTATGTTATCAATTTGTATGGGTTGGACTTAAATTGAAGCAAAACTTTTTTTGTCTGCTTGGAAAAGGGAAGGGATATCGCATTTTGACCATATCGCGTTTTGAAATATAGCGCTTCGCGCAGATACCGGATTTTTGAAGAGAGCTACATAAGTCTAAGGTGGTTGCTCCACGTTAAATATTTTGGAAGTTATAATTTAATGATTATGTGCATTTTTGTCTCGAATTTGTTTTTCACAACTCTGAATCTTCTGAGTTACGATATCAATTGAAATTTGACCTGCTCTCATGCAAGTTTTTTCTCAGAATGAAACAAGGACCATATTGTATTAGATTAGCATCCTGAACCCGAATACCCTGTATATTGTGAAGTTACATCTAGTAGCTTTATCTTAAAGCTCATGATTTTCAAGGAAAATTAAAACATATGAGAGTTTTGATTGATTGATTGGGATGTTTAGACAAGCCTAAGTTTGTATTCCGGATGACGCCGGTTCTACCTATTCCCTATTCCTCTTTACACATAACATAAGGAGTATAGGACAGGTTTATTAGTATCGTGGAAATCAACCAGGCAGAGACATCTGACTGATCAATTAGTTAGTAAAGTTATTAGCGAAAAATATAATAAGTCGATTAGCACAGAACAATTTATAATTCTTATTTTGGAAATAAACAGCTTGCTTCCATTTGTTTCAAAAAAATCTTGTGGGGACCTTGCAACGTGGCCCAGGCATCTAACTCGATTGAATTTGATGAATATTGATATTGCTACCTCCGACGAGTTACTTTACCACGTGATTCATACGAATGCGATATTCTTTTTGCGCAACTTTTATTGGACCAACGATGGAACGAATGTCCTTTCTTTCGAAAGCTGATAACAGTCAACAATATCGTTACAGATCATGATCCAGCTCTCGCTTCCGAAAGCCAGTCTCAAGGCGTCTGCTATGAAACTTTATCGATTTTGGAAAATTCGATTCGCGTCGTATTTTGGTATTATGAATTTTTTTTTATCGAATAATGCGAAAACGACAAATTCGCCATATTATGAAACAAAAAAAAAATACGAATCGAATTAAACGAAAATGTGACGTCAAAATCCGACTGGTTTTTAGGTGGCGAGTTTCGTATTGTGTCAATGTTGTTTTAAAATAGTATTTTTTTTATCGTGTAAATAAATTCGGTTGTGCATTTTTATATTTTTTAATTAAGACAATTATAATTATTGTTTTTAAATATCAATAGATACATTTATCAACATGTAAGTTGTAGAATAATTTACTACAAATAACGTATGCATTTTAATTAAAAATGATGATTTAAAATTGATTTGACAATTAGTTAGTAAAGTCAGTCAAATTTGCTGACAACTGCGATAGATGTTTAGATCGCAATAACCTTGATTGTGTGTAGAAAACTCGTTGTCCGGCAGCGATTCGGGCTTTTATATCTGCCTGTATATCTCCAAACCAAGTTTTCTTGCGTAGCGATCGAGCGGTATGAAATTGTCCTTGATATCGCTTGGTCTTCGGCCAAGAAGCACGATATCATCTGCATATTCAGGAATTTGGGCTGATTTATTAAATATACAGCTCGAAGTTCGAATGTTGCTTTTCCTTACTACAAATTCAAGCGCCAAATTGAACGGCTCAGGCACAAGTGCATCTCCCGATGCATACAGTTCCTTCAATTACGATTATACATAAAGATCCAGACTTTGTTAATTTACACAGAGAAACGAGTTTCTCTGGAATTCCTATATGATCGCCCCTAGAAATTGAACGCGATAACGGCTATTGATTTATTTGGGCAGGCTTTGCGTTTGATGCAATTTTTACAATGGCGTGTCGCTGCGTCTGCTCATAAGATTCTGATTCACTCATAGTAATACTTGGTAGCACTGGCGAACTTGTTTGCCGATATTGTTTCACGTAATACTACCACCAATATTGCCAACTGATTTACAGCTTCTTGCAATGTAATATCACATCGTATTAAGGTGCACTCTATCTCCTTTAGTTTTTTCCAGTCTTGAATCATCTCGCTAAACGTAGCATCACACACTTCGAGATGAGATTAACGATTGATCCGACGTCGGACGTGAAGCAGATTAGTATAAAGAACTGATTTCATCTCGTTGACGGTTAAATCAGCACCCATCCAAGTTCTCAACGACACAAACTTATTAGAATACCTACTTGATGAAGCCAGCGGTCTTATCCTTGTTCCACAGTCCAGACTCCTATCTTACCTTGGGAGACGGGTCGTGTCAGTGTCAAGCCTTAAACTAACATGTAATAATCTGATATTTACCAGGCCAATAATTCGGCTCTCGAGACACGACTATTATTTTATCAAATAGGAACGATAACTCGCGGCTTATTGTTAATAATTTTCATAACGCATGCTATAACCACCACTGATTTATGTTCTGGCTTGGAGTCCAATACCCGTCCACAAATAGATCACAAGCTCGAACAACGAGTGGTGTTTATAATCTGGACGTACTTAAATGCTTTTTGGATGACTTAAGCGCCTACTTGGAAAGTAAAACCTGCGCAAATAATTTTTGTGGAGGCCTATATAAATGATTTTATCATTAGAATTTGTGACGGAGTTTTAAATTAGGTTTGGGATTCACTACGTGATAGATAATCTTTGGTAATTTATACCAGGTATTTGGGTCAATTTTAGGGCCCCTTTTGGCGTCAAGTGGCGCGGAGTTAATTACAAAAACAAAATATTGTAACTTGTTCGTTATTGTTAAGTAATGAAAGATTTACTAGAAATAATCAAAATCCCATCCTAATTGCTATTGAATCTTCCATGCTCCTGCACACCGAATTAATTATATTAGGGAACTATATATTCGTAGATTAGATTCTAAATGAATAGGCAAGTGACAATTTATTTATAAGTGTGGTCGCGGAACAAGTGTAATGATTATTATAAGTGACCAACATTTATATTTAGGAGTAGTTCGTTGAGTGACTTAATTTGACGCTCGCATATGCTTAAAATAATTAAATTACTCCTTGCTCTTATTTTCATATTTTATTTTATTTACGTTGCAGGAATTCGACATTGATTCTCATCTCATAACATCTGTTCTATCTTCCATGCGGTACGATTCAATTGACGCTAGAAAACTATTTCCATATCTCCTACAATTAAAATCGTTGAACGATCATACGAACATAACCAGTGATCGATTAAATGAATTATTTAATCAACAAATTACCAGCATACCAGATTGGATGTTCCTCGAATGGATATCATCAATAATATCCTATTACAAATTCGACCAGTGTAATTATCTCGATAAATTAATGCTACGATTATGTCAATCGTATCCTAACGCTGTTATTTATCCATTTAAATTGAGTGTAAATCAGTATTTGTATTCAAATCGAATTAAGGAGACTCAACTGCGCGATTTTGTTAAGCAATTGTTAAACGATCATTTAAGCAATCAATTGCAAAATAAATTTATTGAAAGCCTAATTAATCTGTGCATACCAGCGGTTAAATTAAAATTTCACTTGGAAAAGCTGTACACAATGATCAAAAAACAAAGAATAACGACAAATAAGGATTTCACATACGAAATAAAATACATATATAATTTACTATATTCAACCGACTACATCAACAATAGTAAATCAGAATGTTATAAAAATATAGTAGGGTACAAAGAACAAATTCAGGAATTACAAATTAAAAAAATTGAGACCGAAAAAGATACGATTGAAACTCGGTTACTTGAAATGATAGCGCAATTAAAAGAATTTAAATTGAATAAAAATGAAATGAATTTATCAGAATTATCCAGTTGGTTGTATCGGTATAAATCATTTGAATACGATGACGGAAATTCGATTGAAATACCCGGGCAATATATAAATTGCCAGGCCGAACCACAACTTCAGCGTCATGTAAAAATTATACATTTTTCTAAGCAAATCTATGTATTCGAATCATTGCGCAAACCAATTAAATTAGAAATTTTCGGCAGCAATGGCAGAAAATATAAATTCTTAATAAAGTATGGTGAAGATTTGAGACAAGATGAACGTATCCAAAAAATGTTTTATCTTATGTCAAATCAAATGAAATTGGATAAGAATTGTACAAATCATGCACTAGATATTACTACTTATAATATTGTGCCGATAAGTCGTTACAGTGGCATCACAAGTTGGTTGTATAATACACGAACAATGATTAGTTTTATTCAAGATAGTATTAATCGGCGATTTAATGCCGAACAAATTAAATTCAGTAATGAAATATTAATGAAAGCACATAAAATGTATTACAACTTTATTTTGAATCCATCGAAAAATGAACCGAACAAACCTTGGGACTATATTTGCGGTAAAGCAATCACAATGTACGATCGAAATAAAATTATAAATAATTTCAGAACGGTTACGAACGTATTACCTGTAAATATACTTAAATTTGCCCTAAGCGAGTTATCCTGCTCGCCCGAAAATTATTTTGGCTTGCGTACTAAGTATACGACGTCCTTGGCAACAAATAGTTTATGCCAATGGATATTAGGTATTGGAGATCGTAATTTATCGAATATGATGATCAACGATAAAACAGGCGAATTAATTTCAATTGATTTTGGATATTCTTTTGGCACTGGCATATTGAATATGTCCGTACCGGAACTAATACCGTTCCGTTTAACGCCACAAATGCTATATGTTTTGCAACCGTTGGGTATAACCGGTATGCTGAGTAAATGTATGATACACACGCTACGTTGTTTACAAAAATCGAAAAAACTTATAATGGCTTGCATGGAGGTTTTCGTTAAAGAGCCGATTCTGGATTGGTTGGATCTCGCAAACGAGGAACTATTGAATGCGGAACAAAGTCAATTTAAACCTACTGAACGAATTGAAATTGCATCGAAAAAATTGTCGGGATATAATCCGGCTACACTCACAAAAATACAATTAAAATCGGGTGTAGTTGCACGAAATGTAAATTATTTGGAGAAATATTTGAAGTTGTTACAAGGTCTTGAGCAATTCAATATTAGAGCAAGATTACCGAATTCGAATTTATCGGTTGAAGAACAAGTTGCGGCCCTATTGGATATGGCAACGGATCCAGCTATTCTTGGAATTGCGTATCACGGTATTCAGCCTTATATATAAGTTATTATTTTTGTTAAATTTTGTGTACCAATGAATTTTTGAATGAATTTTTAAATAAAGTTTCTTACGTTCGTTATAATTTTTATATGGAAAATTAAAGATGTATGTACATATTTCTAAAATAGAAAATATTTGGTTCGGGAGGTATCGGGTTCAAATCCCAATAGGGGCAGGACGTGAAAGGAATTTTTTTCATCTGATCATGACTCTGTGGGAGTGCAGAACTCAGAGCTAGCAGAAAAGTGCTAATTTTATGTTCATAAAAGGGATTTTGATGGTTAATTCATCGCATGAACAAAATCTGAAGCAACAGCTCTTGAAGTTACAGATAATGGTCTTTTCATGCTCATGAAAAAGTTATGCTACACAAAAGCGCAAACATATGAAAAAATGCATTGAAAACATCAGCTTCCAACTAGAACGTGGAAAGTCTAGAGATTATTTTGCTAATGCCCGGAATTTCACTAAAGAAGTTCAGGCATCAAAGACGGGAATGAAGAGTTGGAACCAAAAGTGATTGATATTATCTTAGTGTGGCAAATCCATTATCAAAATCTATTACCGGTAAATCTGTTGACCTCCATTAGAAAAGCGTTTCGCTAAATGAGGAAGTCTTTGTCCATATCGCACAGGTAGATTAATGAGGTAGGTACAGCTGTTGGAAGCGCTACTCACATAAAATCTCTACGATCTGATGAACTTACTCCTGCTAGTATTTCTTGTATTCTTTTGTGTCCTTTTTCTGTCTTTGTCTTTCAAATTTTCTATTGTTCGTCCTGTGGGACCATTCTGTATGCTAATTTTGTTCGTAAACCGCGACTTGAGAGTTGGGAGTTTTTTGTTGTTTCATCAGCACACTAGACGGAAATATAATATTTAATTATTGTTTACACCAATCAATAATAATAATTATTTTGTACATCGAGCAGGTTAGTGAAACAGCAGCAAAACTCCCAACTCTCAAGTCTCAGTTTTCGAACAAAATTTGTGCTTTTCCCTGGGAATAGGGAATTGGGGAAAATATGTCCATAGCATTTTTGTCTAAATTGTATTTTTCTGGCCTACTGAGGAAATAAGTTTGGTGTAAATACTTTCGCAGCAATAAGTTAAACGGGGGGAAGAAAAAAAACCCTATAAAAATTTTGTGGAATAAAAGTTTTCCTATTAACTTGGTTTTGAAAATTTTTGAACTAAACTTATTCCTTATTAGGCCGGAAAAATACAATTTCGACAAAAATACGATGACAATATTTTTCCCAATTCCCTATTTCCAGGGAAAGCCAGAATAGTGCCACTGGCATCTTCCGAAATTTGTCGTTCATAAGTTGGATCATATCCATAAAGAGCTATCTCGACACTATGGTCTATGATAGCTTTATTCGATTAGTACAATCACAGGATGTCCCACAACAATATCTACTACAATCTCTCACAGAGTTTACAAGCTTAGAAATGTAGGGTAAGAAAAAAAGACCACCACAATTAGTGGAATTACAAAGAAACGCCTGGGGGTCTATTATGAAATATTTTCGACCGCATTTTTGTTCGACGATGTCGAAAATTTTCTATTATGAAATTTTTCGACGCGTTTTTTTTAGATAACGTCGACTATAATAGGACAGCTCTTGAGGTATCGAGTACATAAAAGAAAAGTGTTAAGTGTTGAGAAATAAAAAAAAAATTGTTAGTAAAAATAAATTAATAACTTAAACTTATAAAATTTTAATTAATAAAAAATAATTAATTTAAATTTAATATTTTTGATAATTTCCAACAATAAATATTAAATTTAATAAAAATGATTTTACGCATACATAAATAAAATGCAAATTGTGTATTTTTCTTCAAAATTATTCATAACACCGATTTTCAACGTTGCCGAATTGTCGACATCGTCGAAAAAAAAAATCATAATTGACGATTGGAGCATCACGGATTCCACGTAGCGGATTTTTTTTTGAATTATGATAACTACAAATATTGACATTTATGCCGCATGCATAAAGAAAATAAACAATCGGCGATAATCCATCTTTTTACTGTGCTAGCTTTAATTAGTTAATTTGCAATAAAAAATTTCCGCTATAGATGGAGCCTTACTCCAGAACTTCTTCCAAAAATCATTTAAAAATCCCATTTCCATCCAACATATCCAATCCCATCATAATCCGGTAAGAAATGGCCAATTTCCGTTCCAAGTGCTCTTATTCCAGAACTTCTTCAAAAATCATTTATGAATCTTATTTCCATCCAACATATCCAATCCCATCATAATCGGTTAAAAAATTACCGGGTTCCACCCCAGATGGCCATATTCCAGAATTTCTTCCAAAAATCATTTAAGAATCCCATTTCCAACCAACATCCCAATCCCATCATAATCGATTAGGAAATTACTGAGCTCCGCTATAGATGGCCTTATTCCAGAACTTCTTCCAAAAATCATTTAAAAATCCCATTTCCATCCAGCATACCCAATCCCATCATAATCGGTTAAGAAGTAACCGAGTTCCGCCCCAGAAGGCCATATTCCAGAACTTCTTCAAAAATCGTTTACGAAACCCATTTCCATCCAACATATTCAATACCATCATAATCGGTTAAGAAATTACCAAGTTCCGCCCCAGATAGCCATATTCCAGAACTTCTAAAAATCATTTAAAATCCCATTTCCATCCAACATACCCAATCCCATCATAATCGGTTAAGAAATTGCAGAGTTCCACCCCAGATGGTCATATTCCAGAACTTGTTCCAAAAATAATTTATGAATCCCATTTCCATCCAACTTACCCAATCCCATCATAATCGGTTAAGAAATGGCCGAGCTCCGTCCCAGGTGCCCTTATTCCAGAACTTGTTCCAAAAATAATTTAAGAATCCCATTTCCATCCAACTTATCCAATCCCATCATAATCGGTTAAGAAATGGCCGAGTTCCGTCCCTAGTACCCTTATTTCAGAACTTCTTCCAAAAATCATTTATGAATCTAACTTCCGACCAACATATCCAATCCCATCTTAATCGGTTAAGAAATTACAAAGTTCCGCCTCCAGATGACCATATTCCAGAACTTGTTCCAAAAATCGTTTAAGAATCCCATTTCCATCCAGCATACCCAATCCCATCATAATCGGTTAAGAAGTAACCGAGTTCCGCCCCAGAAGGCCATATTCCAGAACTTCTTCAAAAATCGTTAACGAAACCCATTTCCATCCAACATATTCAATCCCATCATAATCGGTTAAGAAATTACCAAGTTCCGCCCCAGATAGCCATATTCCAGAACTTCTAAAAATCATTTAAAATCCCATTTCCATCCAACATACCCAATCCCATCATAATCGGTTAAGAAATGGCTGAGTTTCATCCCAAGTGCCCTTATTCCAGAACTTCTTCCAAAAATCATTTATGAATTTCATTTCTGACCAACATATCCAATGCCAATCCCATCATAATCGGCTAAGAAATTGCCGAACAACAGTTTGTACGTAAAGGGGAAGGCAACGCGGAAAGAATCACGACGAAAGAATCAAAGTGTGGAACGGCGAACGGTTCTTTTTCCATGAAATTTTAGCACGGCATACTTTATGAAAATAAAAATTAATAAACAAAAATATACCCTACAAGTTTAATTTTTTTTCTGTCAGATCCACTTAAGGACTAGACATACCAAGCGTCGACGGCGAGCGGCGAATTAATATGCACTAAAGGTATAAACAGAACCAGAGATACAGCGACAAGATACAACGCCTGTCAAATTAAAATACACATAAACCATAGGATGCTAACACAACCAATGTCGCTGGCGACGACGACATTGTCGCTAAATTTTTTTTAGAATCTATTCTAATTTTGTCGCTGGCGCTGCAATACCACCAATATAAATGTCGGATTATTATGTTGGTAAACATTTTTTACAACTGTTTTTAATGAATTTAAACCAAATCTGAATATTGTACACAATGTTTTATGTGAAAAAATTTAAATAGAGTCGATAAAAAGATAAATGAAATATTTTAGAGTTAATTTATTATTGTTTTTCTTGTTTTGTCGCTTCAACGCTGCCGCGCTTGTTGTGTTTACTAAAGCGACATCACCGGCAGACAAATGTATTTTGTCAATTTATTATCTTGTCGCTGTATCTCTGGTTCTGTTTATACCTTAATTTATTTATGTATTATATAGAAACGATAATATAAAAAATATATTCCAATTACATATTTATAAAGAAGATTACAATTCTGAAAATTAAAAATGACGCCATCTGTACTTTAATACGAATATTAAAAAACATGGTCTCTTTCGACCATATTCAAATATTCACATTCCTTATATGTACAAAAATATCTAATGTTTATTCACAATATAACAGAAAAATGTAGGTATATAATAAAATAACTTTAAAACAAAAAGACTTACCAAGTAGGTAAATGCATCCTTGTAAATAATAACTCACAATCACAACTAAAACAATTTTCACTTCACTTACGTATTTTTATTAATAATTAATTACACAAATACAAAATTCAAATAAATTGAATTAAATTTAAAAATAATAAAATAATTTTTTTATTTAATTTAATTTGATTGTCGACTGTTCTCGTTGACGGTCAAACACCAACTGCAAAAATATGACAGCGTGTAGTTAAAGTTTATGACAAAATAATACGCCCTACACGCTACACAGGACCTGGATAGGAACCAAGCGCAAAATTTATCTACATAAAAAATCTATAAAAAAAATAATTTTCTTTATAGAAAACTGTTTGCATCCAAAACTGCTACACATTTTTTTTGAGGATGAAACCAAAAACAAAAAAGTCTATGAGTAAGTTTACATCAACATATTTGGTCCAGGACTATACACTATATCTAGGCCAGAAAAATATAATTTAGACAAAAAGGCTATGAAAATGTTTTTCCCAATTCCCTATTCCCAGGGAAAGCCAGAATAGGGCGGCTGGGGCGGAACTCGGTAACTTCTTAACCAATTATGATGGGATTGGATATGTTGGATGGAAATGGGATTCTTAAATTTTTTTTGGATCAATTTCTGGAATACGGCTGGGGCGGAACTCTGCAATTTCTAAACCAATTATGATGGGATTGGGTATGTTGGATGGAAATGGAATTTTAAATGATTTTTGAAGAAGTTCTGGAAGATGGCCATCTGGAGCGGAACTCGGTAATTTCTTAACTGATTATGATGGGATTGGGATGTTGGATGGGGGGGGGGGGGGGGGGGATTCTTAAATGATTTTTAGAAGAAGTTCTGGAATATGGCTATCTGGGATGGAACTTGTCCGTTTCTTAACCGATTATGATGGGATTTAATATGTTGGATATGGAAATGGGATTTTTAAATTAGTTTTGGAAGAAGTTCTGGAATATGGCCATCTGGGGCGGAACTCGGTAACTTAATTCTTAACCGATTATGATGGGATTGGATATGTTGGGTGGATATGGGATTTTTAAATTATTTTTGGATCAATTTCTGGAATATGGCTATCTGGGGCGGAATTCTGCAATTTCCAAACCATTTATTATGGGATTGGGTATGTTGGATAGAAATGGAATTTTAAATGATTTTTGGAAGAAGTTCTGAAAGATGGCCATCTGGAGCGCAACTCGGTAATTTCTTAACCGATTATGATGGGATTGGGCATGTTGGATGGAAATCGGATTCTTAAATTATTTTTGGAGAAAGTTCTAGAATATATGGCCATCTGGAGGCGGAACTCGGTAATTTCTTAACTGATTAAGATGGGATTTTATATGTTGGTCGGAAGTTAGATTCATAAATGATTTTTGAAGAAGTTCTGGAATAAGGGCACCTGGGACGGAACTCGGTAACTTCTTAACCGATTATGATGGGATTGGATAAGTTGGATGGAAATGGGATTCTTAAATTATTTTTGGATCAATTTCTGGAATATGGCTATCTGGGGCGGAACTCTGCAATTTTTTAACCAATTATGATGGGATTGGGTATGTTGGATGGAAATGAAATTTTAAATGATTTTTGGAAGAAGTTCTGGAAGATGGCCATCTGGAGCGGAATTCGGTAATTTCTTAACCGATTATGATGGGATTGGGATGTTGGATGGAAATGGGATTCACACCACAATTTTATATTAGGGTGTATGTTATTAGTACATCAATATCGGAGATTTTTAAGTTGCGCATTGAACCCGAAAATAGTTTTGCTATCATCCACGCATCGGTACCAATAAATGATGTTATTTTTTAAGCTTTTCTGTTCGAAGTACGAATCGGTACAATCAGACAAACAGATTCAACGAGCAACTTAAAAATCTCCTACATCTCTTGGCTAAGAAGCCCTTTTCTTATTGCTGGCAACACAGCTAAAGGTGAAAGCGTGAAGCTGGGAGAGCGCTTAAACCCTCTGTGAAAGCAAGGATGAGTTGTCACAACTTTATATTCACAACAGAAGAACGACGAACTGAAACCTATTTTGGAAGTGACTCCGATAATTACTGTAGAACTACCCATGGCTACTGGCAGGATTAAGAATAACAAGACACCTCGTTCGATTTATCATTGCGCTACTAGCGACACTACTACACTATGCACTAACCATTTTATTAACATATTTAATCATTTTAATTAATAATTTCAAGATTTTTTAAGAGCGCAAAATTAAGTCGTCACTTCGTACAAAAACAAAGAGTAATTTTGTTGTGGTGTTTTCTTTGACATATGAGACCGCCATATGCATTTTTATATAACTATCCTGCTCTGGCTTGTGACACATGATAGCAAATTTTATATGGGTAAAATCTTTACACCCATTCAGTATATAATTCTATGATCAAAAAAAAAAATGGAAAACTTAATAAATCCGCTGTTCCATACTTTGATTTTTTCGTCGTGATTGTTTCCTCGTTTCCTTCCCCTTCACAAACAAACTGTTTTTAGTTTGTTGGTGAAGGGGAAGGAAACGATGAAAGAATCACGACGAAAGAATCAAAGTGTGGAATGGCGGAATAGGTCAGACAAATGATGGCCCGTTCCACACTTTACTTCAAAGAAGTTACTCTATTTCTGCAGATGCATACAATTTTTGCCCTTGAAGGCGAAATGAAAATAAAAAAATTGAAGGCCATTTTTGAGATGTAGATTTTTGTTTAAATGTTATTTTCGAGAGAACAGAATAAAACAATACAAACAAATTTGGTGTTTTGATATAAAATAAGGGATTAAATTAATAATAACAATCTATTACGATTTAGTTTGAAGCCAGAAACTGAAACCGTGTATAGCTTGGCACATTACGACATATTTTGAAGTAAGAAGGATACTTTAAAAGAACTAAAAATTGAAATTATGAAAAAAAAAAAAAATAAATTTGGTTTGAAAATAGTCTGAAACTAAACTATACTTGGATTAAATTATGATTATGTCATGGAAAAACCTTAGAGTAAAATACTGAAGAGCAGCAACTATTTTTTTCCCATATAAAAATTAATATAATATTTACTATCTCTTTTGAGTCACGTGGGAACAGGATGGTTATATAAAAAAATGCATATGGCTTACTCATCTCGCTATTAGGCACCCCAAATCATCTGTTTATTTATGTGCGCAGCGATAACGTATGTTGACGACTTAATTTTGTGGTTATAAAATTATTAATTAAAATTCATTGAAATAATCAAAAAATTATAAAATAATTAGTGGTTTATGTAATAGTGCGTGGTAGTGCATCATTTAATAATTAAAATTATAAACAATTTTAAATAAAATGAAGTGTCTAGTGAAATATTGCAAAAATACGCCTAAAAAATTTCAAAAAGGCATATCGTACCATCAGTAAGTTTATTATGTGTTTATATAAAATAAAATGTAAATTATGTTAAGAAGAAAGTGATTTGTGGTAAATTTATTCGTAATTTAAGTTATAAATCAGATAAAATTAAGTACACAATTTTGGTTGTTGGCGTGGGGTGCCTATATTGGTTTCTTGTTTTTGTAATCCCGTTGATTTAGATGCTTTCTCTTTTACCCTCCGAATTTGACTCACTTGACAGCTGCAAACATTCACTCTTCAGTATTTACCTTTATGGGAAAAACTTAAGTATCTAAGGAAGTTTAAACGAAACTGAACTTGCGTGGCAAACAACCACATGTATTCGAATTTTGTTACTAGGGAAAGTGTAACGTCCTTCCAGGCGCAAAAATGTATACACTAAAAATGTGCGGTTTACGAACAGTTTACGCACGTTAATTTTGATACCACACTACTACACTTATACTTAATTTTTATTATCACATATTACAGTATATTTTGCTTTCTTTGTATATTTTATATTTTAAAGAGTCGTAGTTTAAGTTTTTGGGTGCAATAAATTTATTCGTGATTGATCATAATATATTGTTGGTCGAACTTTTGCCTTAAAATAAGGGCGTTCATTTGTGATGCCCCAGTAAGAGCATTCCTATTAGGTAAGAAAAAATGTGTAGCTTCATGCTTTAAATATGTAATTAGCTTTTTTTGTGTTTCAGGTATGAATAGTCATTTGGATTATATGCTAGTTTTTTAATATGTGATAAAATATTTGTGAATTAAAATTAAGTATAATTACTTTATGCGGCATAATTAAAAGTCCTTTTGAAATTAATTTTATTATTATATTATATTAATTAAGATAGATTTTATTTAAATAAATACAAGATGAACATATTATTGGTTTTTTATTTGACAATAAAGTAGTTTCGACGAATTAAACCGAGCGTAAAAGTCACGCGCAAGTGACTCGCCAAAGATACGCAAATACGGCTCATAAATGTTACGTTTTTGTCGTACACATTATGAACAGTTTATCCCTTTCCTGACCCGCATACACAATTGTGTATACAAATTTCGATTAAGACAAACGAAGATGTCAAACATAGAATTAGGTGGTAATTGAAGACCAATGTACACATTTGTGTAAACCACTTAATTTTGTTTTCGTCCCAAAAATACCGCAGTAACTATAATAATGATAAAATAATTAATATGTTATCAAGAACAAATAAATTATATGTTATATAAGTATTTTTTTAACAAATTATTATGCTTTTTACAAAAAGAATTCCGATTTAACTAAGATCCGTTAAAATACGGAAGACATTACAACCTGTCATAATTTACATACACATTTGTGTATGGTGAACGTAAATTGAACCAAAAAAAATTTTTTTATTGAACTCGAAAGGGTTATAGACACTAACACATAGAAAAGTCTTCGCTAATTTGTTTCACTTCTCATGTGACAAAAATATACTTTACGTACCACATCCGTACCGTTTTTGCGTAACGTTTGCGAATACTTTAGTAGAGCTAAGTCTTCGTAAACCGTACGTTAATGTGACGCCTGGCCTGGAGGGGTGGTTGCGACACTAACACTAACTCAACGATTTTTTATTATGGAGCCATGGCCATTTATGTAGCGGCAATGACTTTTACCATCAAATGTCAAAAGTCAACAAATAAAATTATTATCGCAATAACATGTGTGCAAGCTAAACAAAATATGAAAAATTACAATAAATACTAGAAAATAAAATGCCAGCCGATCAAATTCAATATTCTGAAAAATATTTTGATACCGTGTATGAATATAGGTAAGAAACCGCAATAATAATTTTTGAATTATAAAAAAAATTAATATTTGTGTTGTCCTGTGCGTAGACATGTAATACTTCCTGTTGATCTAGTGAAGTTTGTCCCAAAATCTCATTTGATGACTGAAACAGAATGGCGAAATCTGGGCGTTCAACAGAGCCCTGGTTGGGTACATTATATGATGCATGCTCCAGAACCACATATTTTGCTATTTCGGCGAAAACGAACCGATCAAACATTTGAAGAAGCTGCTGCACCCACCGCTGCCCAAATTGTATAAAATTGGTCATAAATAATTTTATTTTGTATACAGAAAAGATTTCGCTTGTATTTCATTCATATAAATAATACATTTACTTTGGTACAACATACACAAAATATAGGATACTCTGGGATACCCTTTCTTCTTTTTTTTTTTTTAATTAAGTTGATACATACAATAATATATTTAAGTAAGGACATAGCTGGACCATTTAGCGTAAGAAACATTTAAACAATTTTACATTAAAATATATTATAGCCCAAATTTTAAACAACCAATTTAGGTTTTATCGAATCTAATTTTAAGCGGTTTTGTTTAATTCGCTGATGGCAATAAACACGTAAAAATATTGCTAAAAATAAAATAAATATTCCAAATATACCAATGGATGATATATCATGATTATAAATTAAACAGGATAATAAAATAGCCACAGCTTGACGTATCGTCATTATAATTGTAAATACGACGGGGCCAAATGTTGATATTGTGTAAAATATAAAAAGCTGCCCAATTGCTGAGCTCACAGATAGTATAACACAGTCGAATATAAATGACGGGTGCTAGAATGAGAATTTGCATAAGTAATCGGTATTGATAGTTAAGCTGTTAATCGATGATTACCTCCCTTGCAAAGTCCAATGAAACCATAAATCCCCCTTGGAATACTAACGAGGTGAGCGTAAACATGGAGCTAAAAAGGTTTACGCCACAGGTCATTTGAATTGAATTCATTTTGTACGTTTTAAATAAATCGCCTTGCCAATTGGACGTAAAACTATCAAAAATCATGTAGAGCATTAAAAGTAGAATTCCAGTAAGCGTTGTAACTGATGAAACTGTTATCAAAATGAATCGTTTAAAGTAAAATTATTAACGTGTGTGCATAGACATACAATATAAAATATAATACCTTTTGCGTTATCATCACTTCCAGTTAAAAAGAATATCATGCCACATGATATTAACACCGCTGTTACATATTCATATATCTCGTATTTAGTTTTTGATATAATTTTACCCATAATCATGACCGGAATTATTTTACATGATTTAGCCAGTACTTGTGTTGGGAAACTAACAAATTTCAATGCCTCATATTGAAACCATGCGCTCATTATGTTTGAAATCGATGCAAATGAATATTTGAATAATGGAACATTTTGTTTCAGTTGCTTCTTAAATACTAGATAAATAGCGGTTATAAATAGTGCAAGCAGACGATTTGCAAATACTAAAAATTGTGAATCCTTAAAATGCTTTTTTACATGTTCAGCATTTTCATATTCTTTTGTCATGATCTTCTCTTGGAGGATGCCCCACGTAAGGTACGACACCATTAAACCAGAAAAACAATAAAATAGTAGTACACATTCTTTTTGCGGCACAGACTTATCATCGAGATTTGCCTTATTCGAATTTAACTCGGCTAAATCATCGTGCGTACCAGTGAAGCAATAAGTGATCGCCTTACTAAATAATTTGCTATTCGAGCGCTCTAAATATTTTGCGGAATGTGTGTAACGATAAATTAAATAGCCCGGTATAAAAACAAAAGAATATCCTAGACAGTTTACGATAAGCTTTAAAAACCATCCATATTCTTTAGCATGCTGTTCGACAAGTTGGCTTATTGTGAGATTTGTGTTGTATCCGTCGATTGATATGCGGACTAAATTCGAGATTATGTGAAATATTCCGATCGATGCCGATATGATCAAACTAAAAGTAATAAAAATATTTAAGTTAGTGGGATTAAACGTCGATTGATAAGGCGAACACTAAACGGTATGTGCGTGTGTGTGATGCTTACCATATAACTAAATCTGGGAATATGTTCCTCATTGCTGCACAGATTAATAGTTTTACTCCACGTTTTTATTTATGAGATTGAACTCTCTTTTAAATTATTAAAAAAAATAAATATCGAGAAGACAAATAGCTTAATACACCCTCACATCATTAATACATTAATACTTTCCTTATGTATTTTATAAAATTGTAAAAAAATAAAAATTTAATCGACCGAGCACTCAGATTTCTAAAATGCCTTCACTTCTACACACACAGCACTGGTGACTGAACATTTAAAATAAAATAAAAAAAACCGTGAATAATTTAGTTTTGATTAATTATGTACGTGTGCATGGCAATTGTAATTTACCACCATTATACAATTCTATTTGTTGATGTTTAACACATTTTATTCCATAAAAATTGTTTTGTGGTCACTTCACTACTGAAGCGAAAGGTTTTTTGGATATTTCCGTATAGCACTGTACCCACAACTAAAAATTTGACGTTTCATTTTAATTATTAAAATTGGTTAGGTTTGTAAATTCATGGCTTTTAAGTGCCTGTTTTGTTATTACGCGAAAGCATTTATGGAAAAGCCTTTTGGTGTCAAGTCAGGTAGGGTTCATAATATCCCATTTACATGCGACCAACATTTTTCTTTCTTAAGCGCGATTTAGATGATGAAAAAATGTTGGCCCAGCAAAAAAAGAAGTTTGGTATATCCCTTTTTCAACCAAGGAAATAAATAAATTGGCTCAAATGTAGTCCAACCCACACAAATGTGTGAGTAAAAAACCATAGTATGTAATGGCGTTTTTGATAAAAAAAAAATCGGTTGATTGGCTAGTGCTACACGAGATTTTAATTTCTGAGGGGGTCGAGTTTTTCCAAAATTCGACAAATTGACGAAATAACCACATGTTAATAGTAGTAGTATGTGTGTTTGTGTTTGTGCGAATGGGCGCGCGCCATTTAATGTTTTTGGATATGACATTTATCTTTTCCATTTATAATTTAAAATTTGTAAATGCAATGCAAATATAGTTTTAGTTTTAAAATAATTTCTAATTCTATGTTTCTGTGAAAACAAATTCATTCACATTCGACAACGCTTTGAAAAAAAAACAAAAAAATTTGTGTAGTTAAAAAATTTTCTTTAACAAATTGAGGCGCAGTTTCTAAATGTGTGTGCTACTCAGGAACACATTTGATAACTTTTCTAATTGCAATGATATTTCATCGCGGAAAGGAATGTATTGTTAGAATTGAAAAATATGTTGAGTTATTCATTAAAAAATGAATGTTGATTCATTAAAAAATGAAATATAACCACAAAAAAATTACACACACTGTTATAAAATTGTATACTATACTCCTTAAGCCCGGTTTACATAAGACCAACATTTTTCTTCTGCAAAATGAATAAGATATAACATTGACTTTTTGCACATGAGAGACAAGAAAAGCAATATATCCCAACAAAATTTTGCAGAAGAATTTTTGAGCAAAAATGACCATACAAATTAAAATGTTGCCATAAAATATATTCGATCCGAGTATTTTTATGGCAACATTTTTAAAATCAACAAGAAAAATTTATTTCGCATTTATAAATGTTGAGGATTCATAATAGAAACAGACGCCATAGATAAAAATGTAAATTTCGCATTGAATTCATTGAAAGTAAATTAATAATGATTCTATAAAAAAAATTACGCCATTACTATATATGTTTATTTCTTTCTGGCACATTGACTATTTTTATATAGCGGATTCTTTCTTATTTACCTGCAAAAATTTGCAGAAGAAAACAATTTTCTCATGTAAACCGGGCATTATACGTATACGAAAACGTCATGTGTCGTCCGTCGAATTTTGGAAAAAATCGACCCCTGGTTTCAAACTAAGTCGTAATAGATTTTTTATTGTTAATTTAAACCTTTATATTAAATGAAAACACCTAATTTTTTGTATAATTTTATTCTGTTCTCTCGAAAATAAAATTTAAACAAACCTCAAATGTGCCCTTAAATTTTTTTATTTTCATTTCTATTTTTGTCATTTCGGATCCACGGACAAAAATTGTGCGACATAAAATTTTTGTCCGTGAATCCGAAATGACAAAAATAGAAATGAAAATAAAAAAATTTAAGGGCATTTTTGAGATGTAGATTTTTGTTTAAATTTTATTTTCAAGAGAACAGAATAAAATAATACAAAAAATTAGGTGTTTTCATTTAATATAAAGGTTTAAATTAACAATAAAAAATCTATTACGACTTAGTTTGAAACCAAAAAATAAAATCTCGTGTAGCACCAGCCATTTGAAGTAAAACCAACACAATTGTGTGTATAGATATAGTGTTTTTTCGGACGAAAATAAGTTAAAAAGGAATTCACAAATCTGTAAGTTAGTTCAAAAAACATACAAAACTAAATGTTGACATGCTACTTTTGCCATACCCGCACAATTGTGTTAGTAAATCACAAGAAAAGAATAACATCGTGTAAAAATTTTACAAAAATTTTGCTGTGCGTTTTTGTATTTTTTTTTTGAGCAAATGCTGCCATAAAATAAAAATATTGCCATAAAATATAATCGACCCGAGTATATTTTATGGCAACAAATATTATTTATGGCAGTTTATATTTCTTTCTCAATTCAACTAATGCAAAAAATTTATGATGTGTGCAGCTCTAAACACACAGCAAACATTTTGCTGGGCCAACATTTTTTCAACATCTAAATCGCGCTTTAGATACTCGATCGGCTAGCAAGCAAGCAATTTGCTACCCAAAATCCCTTTTTTGCGATTGCACAGTAAATTTTGCTGTTTCAAAAAATGAACAGCAAATTTTTGTGTTGTTTTACTGTGTAATTGCAAAAATAAACAAAACTTCTATTATAAATATAATTTGAAATTCGACTTTTCTTGGTAAAATTGATTAAGTAGCCGGATTTCGACTACAAAATTGCTTGCTTGCCAGCCGATCGAGTATCTACCCCAAAATTGACTTTTTGCAGATGAAAGACAAGAAAAGAAATAAATCCCAACAAAATTTTGCAGAAGAATTTTAAGCCACTACATCGCAAAAACCACTATAAAATGTTGCCATAAAAATAACTGTTGCCATAAAATATATGCTATATATATTTCTTTCTTTCTCGCACATTAAATATTTTAATATAGCGGATGCGTCGTATTTACCTACAAAATTTTGCAGAAGGAAAATGTTGATCGCATGTAAATGGGGTATAAAAATCCCTCATGTGAGATTTTCTTCAATTGTTTTCAATTCTTGTATAAAAGAGTCTTTTGTATAATTTACGTGATTTAATTGGCCCGAAATTTGATTGGTTTTGAGTTCAGAGTCTTACAGACAATTCGACGGTCGGGCCGTGATCTTATCATCAGTAAGTTTACCAAGTGTTTATATAAAATAAAATGTAAATTATGTTAAGAATCTAGTGATTTGTGAATGTAAATGTGATTGTAAATTTATCCTTAATTTAAGTTATAAATCAGAGAAAATTATGAAAATTATTTTGGTTGTTTGCGTGGGATTCTTATATTGTGTTTATTTTTGTAAACATATGTTACATTACTAGTGTCGCTTTTTTCATATTACTACGTACATATTACTATGTGCTTTTCTTTTCATAATACTTTTTATTTTCGAATACTATAAGTACAATTTTTTACCGAAAATAAAAACAATTAATGCGTTTTATATTCAAGTAAAAATAATTTTGAATTTATGTAGTTTTTAATTTCGATTGAACAAATTTTAAATACGGCCCGTTGATTTATATGCTTTCTCTTTTACCCTCCGAATTTCTGACACTTGACAGTTGCTTACGCTCATTCTCTATAATTTATTTCTATGTTCTTTGAACACCGAATAATTTTTATTTTTTATTTTTCTCTGTTGAAATTTCACACAACTGACTTAAAATCGTCCGACCACAATACACACCATCCGATGTATTTGGTTGGTCGGACGGTCGGATAGAATTTTCATCCGACACATCCAACTTAATTTTATCGGACCGACATGCATACACACTATCCGATTTTATATCCAATCGAACAAATCTATCCGACCGTCCGACCAAGTTCGATCGTCTGTAGCGCTCTTTCGGGAGCGATTATGATGCTTTTAGTTCCAATGTCATGTACGCAGCGTCACACAAAATTTATTGAAACAACAACAAAGTTAAAAATATTTTAATTCGAGTACGGAACTAGTAGGCGGGGCAAAAAACATTTCATGAAATTTGATTGGTTTTGAGTTGGGGAGCGCTCCTTTTTATTTCCGATGTCATGTACGCAGCATAAAGGGCTACCTAGTTATATAGCCGAAAACGAAACGGACCGAAACGAAACGAACGAATTGAATACATGAAAACATACTAAGCCAATTATATACAATAAACGAACGGAGAAATTGATTTAATTCAATTTGCTTTCGTTTCGTCTTTGCGGTTATACACTATCGGTTATGTTTTTTTTTTTGTTATCCTTAGTAGCACTTATGTCAAATTGTCAAAATATTTTATATTTTGTATAAATTTACATATTTTGTATATTTCTATTTAGTTTGCCAAATATAAAATGGATTTTCCACGTTAGTTTTCATACACACGAGAAGTAAACTTCAAATAATATAAATTTAAAAACAAATATGAAAATGTCAAAACCTTTTCAACAATTCGTCTATATAACCATATCTCTTTCGTCTTTCGTTTCGTTTCATTTCAGTCCGTTTCGTTTTCGTCTATATAACTAGCCCATTATCCTTTATGCCCCGCCTATTAGTTCCAACTCGAGTTGAAATATTTTCAACTTTGTTGTTGTTTTACCACACTGGATGTCAAAGAAGCACAGTTCAAGTCGTATTCATACGACGGATAAAAATCCGGATTTTTTCTATCCCATCGTTTAACCAATAACATCACGTAAATTATACAACAGACACGCCTTTTCTCATACAAAAAAGTTGAAAAAAATTGAAAAAAAGTCTTGGATAGAAAAATTCGAGATTTTTATCCGTCGTATGAATACTACTTCCCGCTTCAAAATAAGTCGTAATAGATTTTTATTGCTAATTTAAAACATTATTTTATATTTACTGGAGCAAGGATGCTGACCACTTTGCTTCCGCCCAGGGCGGCGAAGCTTGTGTTAAAAAATTTTTGTTGAAAAATGTATCGCGCAATTAAAAATAGTTTAATTAATTCAAATGCAAAATTTACAATTTTTTCTATAGCGTCTGTTTAATTATGAATCCTTAACATTTATAAATATAAAAATTAAATTTTTTTGTTAATTTTAAAATTGTTTCCATCAAAATACTCGGATCGAATATATTTTATGGTAACATTTTATAGTGGTTTAGGCGGTGTAGTGGCTTAAAAATCTTCTGACAAATTTTGTTGGATAGATTTTTTTTCTTGTCTCTCATTTGCAAAAAGTCAATGTTATATCTCCTTCATTTTGCACAAGAAAAATGTTGGTCGAATCTCGAATGCAAATGGAATATACTGTGTAAAATAACGTATCACGGCCAGTATATATTGGCTATGGCCCATTTTAATGCCAACATTTTCCTTTATAAGTCTTTTCGAGCATACTTCAGGCTTTTTCTTCAGGCTGCCACATGAAAACTGTCTACCAGTTAGGTGCAACATAACAGTCAAAAATGTGTGATCTCAAAATGGCGGACCAACTTATTTTGATTTTTTGCTATTTCATGTTGCTCAAATAATTTTTTAGCTCTTTATGAAAATAGAAAAGTCGTGGTTAGCATATTTACAACAACAATTGCATAAAAAATTGCAAACAATTAGCCCGTTCCATACACGACTTCAAAAAACCGGCTTCACCTTCGTCTCTTTCCCCTTTTACCTTTAAGGTCGATGTTAACTGCAACATAAAACTTTTCGGTGAAGCCGAACCCAAATAGAAATGAAAATAACAAAATTTAAGGCCATTTTTGAAATGTATATTTTTGTTTAAAGTTTATTTTCGAGAGAATAATGCTTTAATTCCATGGACAAATTTTGCTGACGGCAATTTTTTTTTTACCAATAATACATAAAAAAAAAAAATTTAAAATTTCATAAGAGTGACAAAGAACAGAAATATTTTTTGTTTCATTTTATAGTAAAATTTTATTGTTTTACATTTTGGCATAAACTAAACATTTCATAAAATTTTTAATTTGTACATTTTCGTACGTTTAACAAAATTCAACACAAAAAAATCAAATCGACATTTGAGTATAAAAATGGTGAAAGAATCATTTTGTATGAGTGTGAGAAAAATTTCTTATCTTTACATACGTTTTTTGGAGATGTGAGAAAAATACTCCAATTTACATTTTTTATGGCAGTGTTATGGCAGTAAACTACACCATCGCAACTGTATTCTGTCAGTAAAATTTTACTGACATGTTTTGTTTCTTACACAACCTGCAAAATCTATATGTTTTCTGGCTTTTATTTTTACTGTCAGCAGATATTTTCCATGGAACACGGCCATAAAACAATACAAAAAAATTTGGTGAAGGTTTTAAATTAGCTAGAAGCTGAAACGGTGTATAGAACGGGCCATTGCATAAATAAAAATAAATGTTGGTACCGCCGTTTTGAGATCACACATTTTAACTTTATGATGCACCTAGCCCGTAAGGCGGCCTGGCCTCATGAAAAACGTTTTATTTTTTTTTATTTTTTTTTTTATTTTTTTTTATTTTTTTTATTGTGAACTATGCGATCTGTTTTGGGGGTCAAGGCTCACCCTGCTCTTCCGCGGTTATGCTTTTTACGTCCTTACTTTACGCCTTCCGGCCAACTCGAGGACGTACGGGTATAGGTCCGATTTAAGACCATCTGCACATTGCAAGCTCCATGCCAGCCTATACTGGCATGGAAGATGGGTCGGCCCATGGATTTTGCACACCTACAGGAGGTCATAGATGTGTTACATTTCGCCACAGATCGAAATCTGTTCATGAAATTTCACTTTGCATCCTGCCCCTATCGGGATTCGAACCCGAAAAACTTCTGCCGTGACGTGACAATAGCTGCCAACATAGTAAGCTTAAAAACATTGAAAATATTTTATCTCGTCCATGACAATATCAAAAAAAAAAGTTGGTATTAATTGTCATGGACGAGATAAAATACAGTGAAACCTCTTTTATCCGGAACGACTGGAGCAAACAATTCCGGATAAAAGATTTTTCCGGATAAAAGATTCTTTTTAATAATTTCATAATAACAGCATATTTAAAATTTTTTGAACTGCAGTGCCATTTACTAAGATTTTAAATTTATTTTAGTTAATTACATAGTAAAAAAATTATTTCATTTTTAGAAAATAAGGTAAATAAAAGAGAAAATGAAAGAATGCGAAAACAACTTTTTCCGGATATTAGATTTTATTCCGGATAATTGATTTCCGGATAAAAGAGGTTTGTATGTACCCTCCAGGCCAGGCGTAACATTAACGTACGGTTTACGAAGACTTAGCTCTACTAAAGTATTCGAAAACGTTGCGCAAAAACGGTACGGATGTGGTACGTAAAGTATATTTTTGTCACATGAGAAGTGAAACAAATTAGCGAAGACTTTTCTATGTGTTAGTGTCTATAAACTGTTCATAATGTGTACGACAAAAACGTAACCTTTATGAGCCGTATTTGCGTATCTTTGGCGAGTCACTTGCGCGTGACTTTTACGCTCGGTTTAATTCGGCGGAACTACTTTATTGTCAAATAAAAAACCAATAATATTTTCATCTTGTATTTATTTAAATAAAATCTATCTTAATTAATAATATAATAATAATAAAATTAATTTCAAAAGGATTTTTAATACTGCCGCATAAAGTAATTATGTACATATATTTAATTTTAATTCCCAAATATTTTATCAGATATAAAAAAAACTCTCATATTATTAAATCCTATGTTCTAAATAGCAACTCTTTATCTTACATTTAGTCTAGCTGTATTACCCCAAATGATTATTCATACCTGAAACACAAGAAGCTAATTACAAATTTAAAGCATCATTACAAATTTGAAGCTACACAGTTTTTCTTACCTAATAGGAATACTCTTACTGGGGCATCACAAATTAACGCCCTTATTTTTAAGGCAAAAGTTCGGCCAACAATATATTATGATCAATCACGGATAAATTTATTGCACACAAAAACTTAAACTACGACTCTTTAAAATATAAAATATACAAATAAAGCAAAATATACTGTAATATGTGATAATAAAAATTAAGTATAGGTGTAGTAGTATGGTATCAAAATTAACGTGCGTAAACTGTTCGTAAACCGCACATTTTTAGTGTATACATTTTTGCGCCTGGAGGGTATTTTCAATTTTTTTAAGCTTATTATGTTGGCAGCTATTGTCACGTCACGGCAGAATTTTTTCATGCGGCCGCCTGTAGACAGTTTTCATGCAGCAGCCTGCAGTTGGGTGCGCTAATTGAACCCAACGTTACAAAGGCCTTTTCGTCAAAAGGCATTTTCAAAGTATGTACTAATTTTCTAAAATGTTTTTTGGGTACATCAATCGCCATTTTACATTTTTTATTGTTCTTCAAAAATTTTAATAGAAAGTTTGTAAGCTAATTTTGCTGGTGTTCAAGTAAATAATTTTAATTATTAATATTTGTTCATAAAAGGTAATATAAATATCAATTACGCTTTTATTATATTTCGTAGTTTACAGAATATTTAAATTTATCCTCACAGATCTAAAAAATTTAGGCGTCATGGATATGTAAATCTGTAACGCAGAAAGTCATAATAAAAAAAAAATTGGTAATAGAGCTATATTCTATTTTAAAATCATCGAGTCACATTTTTGTGCAATTTATATTATAAATAATTTACTATTATAGTAAAAGGGAAACACGCGTCATAATTAGTTTATTTTGGCATAATGTCATCACTAAATAAAATCCATGTGAATAATTCAACCAATATATCGCTGAACGATAGATTCACATTAATCCAAACGCTAGCAACGAGTGAGCCAAATGTTTTGCGATCTACTGATATTGCAGTTAAGGGTTCTGCTAAAAATACTCAGCTTATTCGTCAATTGGAAAAACGCCGTACTATAATGGCAGCGTTAAAAATAAAGAAACGAAGTTTGCGAAGAAATGTACAGCATCGTATTGGGAATAATAGGAATAATACAAAAATGATGCATGATCTAATAAATGTTAGATCTGTTGGAAAATTGAGACGTTCAAATAGTCTTGCCGCAATAGCAACGTAATTAATTAACAAAAAAAAATTCTGACCTAAAATGCAATTTATTTAACAAATTCATATTTTTCTGATTGTTGGTTTTTTCCAAATAGCATGAATGCTGATAAAATTCAGAAGCCAATACAAAGACGTAATTCTGTATCCATAGCCGATCGTTTAGGTTACCGGCGTGGTGGTGGTGGTAGTTTAACAAATCGTCGCGGTGGCCCAGGATTGCGCCGGCCATTAAATAGAAATAACTTTAATAATCTGCGGCGATCAAATTCAAAGCAAAACTTAAACATAAAACCACGAAATCGAACCCGCTCAAATGGTAATGCTAACTTATCTGCTAATAATGGTGCACAAAATAGGAACCGAAGTCGTAGCCGTAGCCGCTCTAACGTACGAAATGTTAGTGGTAATCGAAATAATGATAATAATCGTAGTAGAAGTCGTAGCCGATCAAATATTCGGGCTAGAAGTAATTCAGTTAATTCAAGATTAGGACCAAATCGTACATCGGCACCCGTTAGTATTCGAGAGCGACGTGGTCGACCTGTTAAAGGCCGCGTATTCCGTAGAAGTGTACATAACAATGGATCAAATAATAATAATAATGTACAAACTCGCCGTGGAAGGTCCAGAACACGGTATTTTAATCAGTTTTGCGAAATATGATGATAAAACAAACTTGTATACTTAAAAGTGTTAAAATACATTTTAAAATTCAATTTTAGTTCTGTACCACGTGGGCAAATTCAACAAAGGCCAAGATCTCGATCCGGAAGTCGTCCAAACAGTAGGGCTGGACGAAATAATAATTCACGTGGACAAAGACGTGGTGGAATACGTCGTGGTTCTTCTAGCTCAAGGGGGCGAGGAAATGCTAGAGGTAAGTTTTAAAAAGTATGGAAACATTAAAAAAATATCAGTTGAATTTCCCCAATCGTAACGGAGATCTTAAACTAATTAGTATTCAAGGTTGAAAATGTGCATAGTATAAAGTTTCTTATCACTTATGAATTCATCGACGACTTCTTAATAATTTGTAAAAGAATTTTGTTTTGAGTTTTAAGTTATATGTTTAAACATTCGAGTTATTATTTTTTGCCAACACACATTTTTTGAACTTCTTTACACACAAAAACCAGAATAATTACTTAAAGAAATGTTTAGTAATGCATTAGTTTACTGCCAATACGTTCGTGGTCGGCTTTGATATTTATGATAAGAAAACGTAGTTCTTATTTAATTCGTTGCCTCTACGTTTCTAAACTTTGTTTCGTGCAATATGATCTGATTCGTTTGTCACATTAATTATTAAATTAATATATTCCTTTCCCGGCCTGCCATTACAATTGTGTGTGTAAGTGTACGAATGAGAAAGAATCATGAAAAAATTTATTTTTGTAAGTATTTTGGGCCAGCATACACAGTTGTGCCACATAAATGGCTTTTGTCCGAAAAATAACTTAACTATATTATCAAATTATAATGCTTTTTTCAAAAAGAATTCCAATTTAATGGTACTATTCCACAGGAAAAAAATATCATCAGCAAAAATCTCAGCAAAATTAAAACGAGACAAAAATATAAATCGACTATTGAGAGAAATCGCATCCGATTATAGCATGCTGAGTATTTGCTGAGCAAATTGTTGTTGTGTTGCCATAATTTTTCATAAAAAATATCAACTCGAGTATTTTTTATGGCAGCAAAACTGAAAAAATTCCCCCACTCTCAGCAAACTTTTATTTTTTTGATATTTTTATAGTGTCAAGTGGTGAGAAGTTACCCGAAACAACCGGTAAACATAAACGGGTTGAAAAATATTGGGAAACGTATTTCATTAAAACAATTAAAAATAGCCTTACTGGATTTTGAGTGATGAATAAATGCAGTTTTGATTTTAGTTTGAGAACAATGACTAATGAGTTAGACGATTTTTAAATTAAATTTCTACCGGTTGTATATTTCCGTTATAAATGTCTCAATTCAAAATTATACCAACTGTCCACATTGTTCGTCATCGTCTTTGTATTGGGACGTGGTTGTTTTTAACTAGGCCAAACTTATTCCTTGGCCTACAAATAAGTATCCTATTCTAGTTATCACATTGCACTGATTAATTGGTTAGGTTTTTGAAGTTAATTTTTTTACCGATTGTATACGTTTCTGTTGCTGGCCATATGGTGTATAATCGTCTTTGTATTTTAAATGGATAGACTGAAATGGTTCCTACGAATTCAAACAAACCTTCCACTTAGGTGCATATCACGTTACGCTGTATATAAAATATTAAAAACACAGGATTTACAGTTTTGTATGTGAGAAATATTTTATTAAAAAATTATTATATTCTTATATGTATAATAAACAAAAAATTACGCAAGTTAAGATTTAGAACATCGTCCAGATGATCATTTTGGAAATCGGTATTGCTGTCGAACACATCATCGTTATTCTCCAATCTATTTGGAATGTGTTCATCTAATTCCTCTCTTATCGAGTTTTTTTCTTTAACAATCACATTTGCTCGATACGAATATTCCAATTTTTGTCGACGCATCAGACGGTTGCAATGAATCAGTTACGATTTGGGTGCGTTTAGCACCCGCACTTGTTCGCAACTCTCGCACTTGTTCAATTTGGACATTTGCATCGTATGCGAATGTCATACGCGGTAGTTCCATCTCTTGTGGCTCATCTATAGTAGCTTGATTATGAAAATCATCACCCATAAATCCATTATCACTATCGCTGTCATCTAAGTTTATGTTACTATCACCTACCTTTGATTGCAGCATTCTGAAATTAAAAAGATTGTAATAGAGCGATTTCTTAGATGTTTCCAGCCAAATACGTACTTATTCATGTCGCACGGCTTATCACTAATATTGTATTCCCTAAATATATTCCCCTGAACGAATTTTAACGGGCCGTCCAGCTTTTTGTATTTCATTTAAAATTTCTTTTACAACGGGTGCGTCATCATTGAGTATATAAATCCATTTGGTGTATTATCCAAGTACGGATAATCGTAATCAAATAAAATTTCCGAGTTATTAGATTCCAGCGTATTTAGAAAAGCTCGATTCGAACTATTCATATCGCTTAAATAGGATTTTATATCGGCAAATACGGGATCTAAGAAAGGTACCGTATCTAGTTTACCATTTATCGTTGCTTTACATTTTGTTACGGTTGAACTTTGTTGACGTCGCTTTTTTGCTTTAGCCTTGGCCTTTGCTTTTGGATCCTGTACATCATTACTACCCTCAGCAATTGGATCATCTTTTTCGATTCCCCCTTCATTGTCACTTATTTCATCGTCTTTTTTATCGCCGACATTCATACGATAAACTACCATACATTCGAATCAATTACTTGTGCACGATATCGACCCGGTAACCATAAATTTTAGTCGATACTTCCAATAAGGCACCAAATACTTGGAAATTTTTGTCATTTTTACGATGGCCAGTAACCAAATTTACCAATGTATCGATTAAATTTGTTTGAAATGCAAAAACACAGATTAATTAGAAAGATTAGCCAAGCGGTTTTCAATCACCACTTACATTGTCCTGTGTCCATGAACTGTTGCAAACAAACTTTCAACTCTTCATTATCTTCCAGTACCGAAACATTTACACTACTAGTATTGGGCCACCGATCTACTTCAGCTTCGTCATTCTACAATAGAAAGACAAAATAAATTAGCACATTTAATGAAATTCACGATCAAATCTAGCTCTTACTGTGAGCAACGGTGTTTTGAATATGAATGACGTTCGACAGGAGGTTTTCGTTGGAGTAACCATTATTACAAGTATCACAATGCACACAGCACTCAAATTTTAAAGTTTTAATTATAACTATAATACACAAAATTATAACTATAATACACTATTATAACTATAATATATATTTAATTATAACTATAATATTAAATTATAACTTTTAATACACAGCACTCAAATTTTAAACTAATAATTCGCTGCTGTCAGTATGACTATTTTAGGTTAATTTACGAACTTGTCAAAAATTTCTCCTCCATATTTTATAGTAGAACATTTTTTAGAAATTTTCGTAAATTAATCAAAATAATGAAACAACATATTTTTTGTTCATCTCAAAAATGATATTAATTTTTTTATCAATTTTTGTGATATAAATTAATTGTTAATTTTTAAAAATAAAATTTTTTAGTTATTTATTTAAAAAATGTGAGGTTAGTTTTTGTTGATTTCAAAATTTCCCCAATTTTTTATACCATAAAATAAAAATGCTGTGTTTCAGTCGCTCTAATGTAAATTTTAGTTCTTGTCTTTCTCTGATGTTCAGCAAAATTTTTCTGTTTTCTCCATGGAATAGTACCATAACTAAGATCCGTTAAAATCTGGAAGACGTTACATCCTGTGATTTTTTAGATACACATTTATTAAGGACTTATTATGGACTTAAATTTAAAAAAAAGATTTTTCTGGCCGGAAAAGGGATGTATTAAATTTAATAGAAAAATTACAATGTGCTTGAAGTTTCATATGAGCGATCATATGAGATCATGCATTGAAAAATCAGCTACCAAGTGGATAGGAAATTCAAGGGACTGTTTTGCTAACGTCAGAAATCTCACTAAAGACTTCCACCCAAGAAGTTCAGCCATCAAAGATGGGAATGGAGAGTTGAGTACAAACGTGGCTGATGTTCTCTTAGTATGGCAAACCTACTTTCAAAATCTGCTATATCGGAATGATGACGTGACCCTCATTAGAGCAATAGCTCCTCCAACCTAAGGGCCTCGCTCATATGCCTAGGAATTCCAGAGAAACTTATTTCTCTGTGTAAATTAACGTTTGGGTCAGTATGTAGAATCGTGTTTGAAGGAACTGTGACAGATTCCTTTGAAATAATATCTGGTGTTCGACGGGGAGATGCATTCGCGCCTGTTCTGTTCAATTTGGGGCTTGAGTACGTAGTGAGGAAAGCAACATTGAAAGTTCGCGCTGTATATTTAATAAATCAGGCCAAATTTTTGGATATGCAGATGATATCGTGCTTCTTGGTCGAAGACCTAGCGACATCAAGGCCAGTTTCATACCGCTCAATCGCTGCGCAAGAAGACTTGGTTTGGAGGTGAACAGTACCAAAACCAAATTTTTTACAACACCCAGGAACATCGCCAAGACAAATCTCGAAGTTGGCGACCATAATTTCGATAGCGTCGAAAACCTAGACTTATGATATGCAGGCAGAAATAAAATCCCTAATTGCTGCCGTCAACGAGTTTTCTACGCCCAATCAAAATTATTGCAATCTAAACACCTATCGCAGTTGTGCAAGCTCGTACTTTATAACCCTTTAGTGATTTATTAACACGATTGTGCGGGTAGGGCAAAAGTACCATGTCAAAAATTTAGTTTTGTATGTTTTTTGAACCAACTTACAGATTTGTGAATTCCTTTTTAACTTATTTTCGTCCGAAAAAACACTATATCTATACACGCAATTGTGTTGGTTTTACTTCAAATCAAGCGAAATTTTTTATCAACAACGCCATTACATACTATGGTTTTTACTCACACATTTGTGTGGGTTGGACTACAATTGAGCCAATTTTTTTTATTTTCTTGGTTGAAAAGGGGATAAAGCACTCATAAGACCTGAGACTGGCTTTGGCTTGGAAGCGAGAGCTGGACCATGACCTCGAACGATTATAGTAGATTGTTATCTACCTCCGAAAGTAAGGTCATCCGTTCAATTTTTGGTCCTATTAAAATCGCGAACAATGAATATCGGATTCGTATGAACCACGAGATAAAGTAACTTATTGTAGGTTGCGATATTATCGAATTCATCAAATCCAATCGAGTTAGATGGCACGGCCACGTTGCTAGGTCTCCACAACCGAATGATTAACAAAGTGTTCCATCAACAACCAGCCGGAGTGCGTCGTAAAGGATGACTCCGACTTCGGTGGCGCGACGATGTCGAACAAGACCTCGTATTAAGATGTCGAAACTAGAGGATGAGAGCGATGGACCGAGAAGGATGGAGGACCATAGTGCGGGCGGTAAAATCCGTTCATGGGATGTGAAAGCTAGAGAGAGAAAAAGAGAGCGTGAAGTTTTTCTTCACTTAAGTTACCAATATATGTGTAAGCAGGAACAGTAAATGTTGAATATTCTTGTGTGCCTTCCTTTTGTTCTTTCAAATTAAGGTGACCATATACATACTTTCGCAAATTCAGAAACACAGAATTTACTGTGTGTCTGTGTGTCTACGGATCGGAAAGTGCTGAATTCAAATCTCAAACCGAGGTAGAATGCAAATTGAATTTTCTTACATGTTTGTGATTGGGGATATTAATAAGCACAAGTAAGCCCTCTAGGAGTCTGGGTGGTAAACTGTTAGTAAGTGAATCGCTCCCCTTATCATTTGTCGTTTTCAGTATTTAATTTTCTTATCTATGGCCGGCTGCCTTGCCAAAACACTGAAGTGTAATATCGTAATATCGAAGTCACTTGTCACAAAATTATGTGTGTCTGGAAAATGACTCTCTGTAATTGGTTCTGTCAGGTCATAATAAATCAGGTCATAAGGACATAATAACCTATTTTCGAAATAATAAAGTTCATTAGCGATTTGCCTCGTGGGTGGGTGGATGTAAGCAAAATAAATAAATCTAATGTTAATAAAAGGTTGAGTGAACCAGAGGTGACGTTATAACATCACATTTTCAATATTTTATCGAGGTTTATTTTTCTTTTTCCTAAACTGAAATGGATTAGGTATTGTGTTTGTGAATTATTTATTTTGTATTGCTCTCACAAACTACTAGAACAAATGTGAACAAGATGACCAATTTCGAAGAATCTCCTGTCATCATTCTGAGAATTGTTCACTGTGTTCGTTGGATAATGTCAATATTCGAATTTGATTTTGATTGACATAATTAACACGCGATGATTTTATTAATCAAAATAGGGGACCTGGAAGCGCTCATTGTGTTATCATGGGAAGTTTGTATTCTATGTCATTGGTTGAATATTTCCCCACCAACCAGTGCGGCAGTGCATTTTATTCACTATTAATTTGATAATGGTCTCGTTTCATTTTAATATGTTTTCGCCAAGTTAACCGTCGGTCTATGATAGATGGATCTTCAGGCGGACAAGTAAGCCTATCTAATGTGAATGTCACGTGGTTCAATTTCTCTTCATTGACTTCATTCGAATTCTCTATTTCTTTAGTTAGATTTTGATGTCATAGATATGTTGTAGAGTTTTGGATACCGTTTGTGGATTTGTATGGGTACGTACGATTGCCGTATCATCTGCGAAAGTAGGCGTCATAATTTGCAAAGACGTTGGTAGGTCGCCCGGGTGGCAAAGTGGTCAGCATGCTTGCTCCAGCGACCGGAGGTCCCGACTCTTATCCGAATTGAAAATATGATTATGAAATCTCATTTGAGGCAGCCAAATCCCTTGATGGGATATAGTGTCAGAGAGAGGGAGAGAGAGAGAGAGAGAGAGAGAGAGAGAGAGAGAGAGAGAGAGAGAGAGAGAGAGAGAGAGAGAGAGAGAGAGAGAGAGAGAGAAGTTAGTAGGTCTGAAGTGAAAATTAAATATAACGTTGCGCCAAGCACCACTGCCTTGTGGTACTCCAGCCATAATGTTTTTCTCGCCCGATTTAGGGTAGAGTTTTAGTATTTGATGTAAAATCTACGACTTCATAAGTTGGTAAATTTCTGGCAATTTAAGATTAATTTTATTAAGCAGTCCTCCATGCCAAACTTTATCGAATGCTTGGGCAACATCCAAGAAGATGGCGGAGCAGTATTTTCTCTCTTCGTATGCAGATGCCTTATTTCTGTAACTACTCAGTGCACTTGCTCAATGGTTCCATGCTCGGCTCTGAAACCAAATTGAACGGATAATAAATATTTCGTATTTCCGGTTTAATAATATCGAAAATTGCTTTTTCGAATATTTTCGGGATGATTAGTAGTAGGCTTATTGGTCTATATGACGAGCCGTTGGTCAGATCCTTGCCAGGGGGTCTATTATGAAATTTTCGACGCGCGTATTTTTTTCGACAACGTCGAAAATCGCTATTATGATTTTTTATTAAATTTTAATTAATTAAAATTTTATAAGTTTAAATTTTAATTTATTTTTACTAACAAACTTTTTTTATTTCTCAACACAACACTTTTATGTACTCGATACCTCAAGAGCTGTCGTAAAATAGTCGACGTTATCTAAAAAAAACGCGTCGAGTATTTCATAATACAAAAATTCGACAACGTCGAAAAAAAACGCGGTCGAAAATATTTCATAATAGATCCCCAGGTTTCGGAATTGAATTGAATAATTGAGCCAGTCGTCCAAAGCAATGCCTCCTAAACTACAGGCCGCATACACCAAATGATGACGACACGCTATGTCTACGTTGTTGTTGCTTTCTCTAGTTGTTTTGTTAGTGTAAATATCTTAAAATTATTATTGCGCAGTCTCGGTTTAGACATAAATTGACGTCATGTGCAAAAAATGAGAGTAGTAAGAGGCCTGTAGTTTAGGAGGCATTGTCCAAAGGCACACTCTGGCAGTTCTTTAAGAATTTTTAAACTTTCATAAACTGTATTAGTGGTTTCTTTATCTTGAATTTCCTCTCAGATCTAATTGCTATATTTTCTGTTTGAACCACCGATAATCCACGATTTGGGGTGAATCCACTTTCAAGAAATTGAAGCTGGCCGACCATCCAAATCGTCACCGTTTCTGTCTTTGAGCTCTTGAAAAGTATGAAGAAGTCCACTGTTTTCGACCAAAAATTTTGTTCAGCGATGAGGCCCCTTTCTGGCTTAATGGCTACGTTAATAAGCAAAATTATCGTATTTGGGATGAAGAGCAACCCGAAGAGGTTCAAGAGCTTCCATTATATCCAGGCAAAACAACGGTTTGGTGTGGTTTAAGGGCTGGTGGAATCATCGGTCCACATTTTTTCAAAAATGAGGCTGGCCGGAACGTAACTGTGAATGGCACCCGTTATCGCGCTATGATTTGCTGCCTGAAATTGAAGCTCGTGATCTCGACGATATTTGGTTCCAACAAGACGGCGCTATTTGCCACCACAGCCCGTGAAACCATGACTTTATTGCGAGAACAATTCGGTGAACAGTTAATTTCACGCTTCGGACCAGTGAATTGGCCGCATAGATCATATGATATCACACCTCTAGACCTTCTCCTTTGGGGCTACGTAAAGTCCAAAGTCTACAGGGATAAGCCGGTTACGATTGAGGAATTAGAAGTATTACTCGCATCATTGGCCAAATACCACTCGAAATGCTCGAACGCGTCATCGAAAATTCTAACTTCAGAATGGACCATGTTAGCCGCAGTTACGGGCAACATTTGAAAGAAATAATCTTTAAAAAATAAATGTAAAGAATGGTTTTGTATTTTTTTGAAAAAGTAACTCAAAATGAATCACCAGAACTGCCCAGCTCCAGCAGTTTCTGCCTTTGAAGTCTCCTCGCTCCCATTGGTGGTGCCCAACATACGCGTTTCCTTGCTTGTTTACTTCATTGGTTACGTATTCCATCTTCAAGTCCCTAGTAAGGTTGCCGTTTCAAATGTACTATGGGCAATCACAATCCCTGGCAGCAATTTGTTTTGGAGACATTGTATCGTTTGTACATTATTTTTCTTGGCACAACCCCAAAGTTGAATGCCATAGGTCACACTGGTTTTAACATTTGCCTGTACAGAGCAATTTGTTGTGTATTGAGAGCTCTTAATTTCTACCCATCAGCTAGTACAGTTTCCTATATTTGATGTTTAACTCTGAGGTCTTCTTTCCACTTTATGTCTCCATTTTTCACTTTTTTGTTTGCCGATGCATATATCGATATTTGCATATGGAATTTGGTTTGAGTTGAGAAGTACGAGAATACGGTTTACTTTTTGGTTTGTAAAGTTGACATGAACTGATGTGCTATTTTTAGTGTAGTCTTTTGCTCACTGTAACACATTTTGAAGTTTGCTGGTTGCTTCAGAAATATCTTCCAACTGTTAGGATAGCTGTATCGTCTGCAGATGTTGCTACCGTAGTCCTTTTAATATTCAATAAGTCTCATATAAAGAATGGTCAGAGTTAGCAAAGTTCGATCAAATTCTCTAGGAAATATAATTCATTTGCCGTTCCACTAAATTTTGAGCCCACAGTGTGTCTGAGTATAAAAGAAACATGTATTTTTTGAAGTCCGGTTTTGATCAAGTGTGCAGCACGGAAATACAAATTAGTTTTTTGCTGGTAATTTGCCCAATAAAGCAAAACAAAAACCATTCGAATATAATGCCTATACGTTATATTCGGGGGAACCCTGTAGCATTTAAATCCCAGCAGGGAATTTTTTTATTTGTGATAGTGTTAGCTTTTAATGTCATGGCTTTAATCGCAATACCAATTGAGGCCCTCACAAATGTCGGAGACAGTAAAATAAACCACTATCACTAGTCAAAAGTATTTAATGCCTGAACCGCATCCACATGATCGAATGATACACGACTTAATTATGGTGGACAAAGCTTGGATAGATGTCTCTTCAATTTACCGCCTTTTCGACTACGTTATAATACACTTTCGTATCGTGTTCAAGAAATTTCGTTCCGTTTATATTTTGTGTGTGCAACTTTGCTTTGGTGTATTTTTTATAGGGCGGAGAAATCGACATTCTGAATACTCGTTCAATCTCGTTACGTTGTGGATCTTTGATATACGCGATCGTGCAACAATAATATCAATTGTATTTTTTTAGGCCGCGGTGGTGCTGATCAACCGCAAAAAAGTAAAGAAGAATTGGATAAAGAACTGGAGCAGTACATGGAAAATACTAAAGATCAAGAAATGCCAGACTTCAGTGGAGTTTAATTTTTTAATTGTTTTATAATATTTTTGATTTAATTGAATTGTTTTTACTAATTTTAATCTAGTGTTAATGACAACAGTATAAATTTGTACATGAACATTTTATTTTAATAATTTTTGATGGATGAAAGTTTGGTTATCCATACTCTCCATATAGTACACGATAGAAATGTGGTTGAACATTATAAAAATTACGATTGATAATCTTTTCCGTATTGTTGTTTAAAAGGATTTCATCTCAAAATTAATGGAATTCTGTTGTTTCACGGAACGTATTGTACTTTTTTTTAGTTATTCTAAACATTGTAGATATATTCATATAATAAATAAATAGCTGCTGAAGCGGTAGGTCTTTATTACATATGATTACAAATATAATATTATTAATTAATACAATTGATTTTGAAATTAGAAAATGAATTAACTCGTTTTATAAGTTATATATTATACTTATTATTAAATATTTTGAATTTAAAATTGAAACAAAAATTTATTTTATTAAAAAAGAAATTGTGCAAAAATAACCATTCGAAAGTAGATATGGTGTAAAAATAATATGTAAAAATGATGTTTGAAATAAAAAATTTGTATGTACTTTGTTTTGCATTTAAATTTAAATTGTTTAATTTGATCAGTTTTGTTATGAAAAATTTGTGCGGGAAAGAAAATTAAAAGGTTTATATCACTTTATATTTTACCGCGCTTAGCACATAAAAAGAAATTTTGGCAAGCAAGTAAAATAACGGTTTGAACCACTTATAAATTTTAGTGAAAAGGATTAATGCGTTCTGACTAAGAAGCTAATCGTATCTTGAAAATTTACACTGGTAAACATTGCACACAATGGTGATTATTAAAGTTGGTCATTCTAGCCAAAGATCACCAATTGCAATTGGAATTGTACGGCCGAAAAAAATATCAAAAGTTTGTCAAATATCTGATAGAATCTTTCGCGTACCGAATCTCCCAAATGACACTCCCATTGTATTCGTTCGGATCCGCTCGAAACGCGATATTTCAAAACGCGATATTTCAAAACGCGATATTTCAAAACGCGATATGATGGTACAAAACGCGATATGGTACAAAACGCGATATTTCAAAATGCGTTATGGTACAGAATGTGCATTGCGAAGCGACGGGAGCCCAGCGACCCGATTGATACCGATCCTATATATGTACTCTCATTCCAATCGATTTTTAAATTCCTATAAACTGAAATTAAATTTCCCCTTCACCCACCTGATATAACCCGTTCCTAAATTCTCGTTTTGTACCATATCGCGTTTTGTACCATATCGTGTTTCGAAATATCGCGTTTTGAAATATCGTGTTTTGTACCATATCGCGTTTTGAATTATCGCGTTTTGAAATATCGCGTTTTGATAATTCGCATTTTAAAATATCGCGTTCCAAATGGGACCCCTTAAAAAGAGGTATGGAGACAAGCAGTGTATTTTCTTGAGACAATTACAACAACACCACAATGGCTAAAGCAAAAACTAAAGCATTTTAGAATTTTGCTTTGGCTGAATGATAATGCAGATTTGCATTAGTTGAAATAGCTGAATAGCGCTGATTCAGCTAAAGCAAAAATGTTTTAGTTCTCAAGAAAATACGGCTAAGATCACCTATAAAACCGTCTACCGCAAGTTCTGTTAAACGATCATTTTCAACTTCAATGTTGAATATGGAACCAGAAGTAAACGACCCGATAAATAAACTCCCAGAAATACACAGTAGCGACACAAGCCTAAACGCAATGTTCAATTGACAAAACTGGCATCGATCGCTATATTACAGTAAAACGGAAAAGGGATAGTCCAAAAACAGATAAACTACTGATAAGTAAGAAATCGAATGTTGAAAAATTCAAACTACCGCTATGATCCAGAAACTAGAATGTCTCCGATAAACTATCTGAAGATATGCCACTGGAACGCAAACGGTATAAGCCAACACAAACTTGAATTAGAACATTTCTTAGCTAAACACGAAATTGATTTTATGTTAGTTTCTGAAACTCACTTAACCGATAAACACAATTTCAGAATTAATGGTTACGAAGTTTATGATACAAAACATCCCTTGTGCAGAAGTCGAGGAGGAACTGCTATAATTATAAAAAATCGGATTTGCCATTATGTTCTAAATTAATATAGCACTGAGGAAATTCAAGCAACCTCTTTGTGTGTTGACCTCGACAAAGAAAGCTTAGTCATCGCCTCAATATATTGCCCTCCAAATAATAACGTTTCGGCAGATATCTACAAACGATTTTTTGCAATCCTGGGTCAACGTTTTATGGTCGCCGGCGACTTTAATGCCAAACATACATACTGGGGTTCAAGATTGAATACTCCTAGGGGACGTCAATTAATGAATGTTATTCAAGAAAACCACTACGATGTTGCGTCGTGTGGCCATCCAACTTATTGGCCTAATGATTGTCGAAAAATCCCTGACGTCCTAGATTTTGTAGTCACAAGTAAAATAAACTGTGAAATAATCCAAGCTAAATAACTTTTAGAATTATCTTCTGACCACTCTCCAGTCTTACTACATTACTGGGCCGACCAAAAGCCATGTTCTACAAATAACTACCCACTGATTGCCACTTCTTTCCCCTTCAGAAACAATCGATCACCCATCGAAAACCGAATGTGTTGTTAAAACTAGGTACAGTTTCCGGTTGAAATTATCACGACATGGGCATCCAGGAAATCAGTAAGTTTCAACTTTGTTTTGACCATATGCAATCGAGGCCCGTTGTTGTGATGACGAGAATACATCCACGATCAATTACTTTAGAAAGAGAGTTGTACATACGTGACTGTCTTCGATACATGGATATTCCGTTATCAACATGATCGCGTGGACAAAAGGATGACTAGCCGCATCGAGCAATAAATATATAAGAGAAATCAAGTAGTGCAAATTTTATGGGCAGGTTTTTCCGAGGTTAATCTTATTTTATAGTTTTAATATATTTATATACGCAAATTTAATCTTTTTCTATATTTAATCCATATATACGTATCTTATAAACATATCGGCATAGTTATTTTATAGTTTATTGTTCTTGTTAGGCCTATACAGATTGCCAAAAGTAAAATAGATTAACCTCAGAATCTCTACATGGGTCCTCTTATATATATTTTGCTTTATGCTAGCCGTGAGCATAGGAGCGCCGTTATTCATTTTTCGACCAAAACATACATCGAGATCACAGTACAGTGAATAGGGTTTTTTTCAACATATTCTAACTGCTATCCACTGAACATATCCGATACCTGAACGATACTTTCTACAATCCTATTGTTTAGTCCGTCTATTAGCGCCAAACAATTCAATTTATCCTCTGGATCAGTTTTTAAACGAAATCCTACTTCGCAGTTACCGTCTATGGTCTGTCACTGCTTGCAATAACCAGCGCACACGTCGGTCAGTGTCTCATGAGTACTTCTTCTAGCAAGTGCCAGACCTTCTCGAACTTTTGCAGTACAAGGTGCAACTCGTCCCATCTTTTATAGAGTGTGCAACATGTGACTCCATAGTCGGCCATTTACTGAAATTGTATCGGGGCTACACCCCGATTAACTTTCTTCCCATTTGTCTGCAGGGTTTACATTCAACTCAACATATCCGAATTGATAATGCATTAGCATTTACATGTGCGCTTCCTTTCCCATTTTTACTACAGTGGTATTTATAGCTAATCACACTATAACTAATGAATCCCTTCACGTCACGCAATAGTTACGTTCCGGTTTCGATAGAAATTTGAGTTATATGCAATAATTCGCCCTCGATCATCGATTTATTGTGACAACACTCCCACTAGGTAAATGATACCTTATGCTTATCTCTCGAGTTACGTGCTCCATTAATCGTTCAAAATTCACTGGGGCGTTGCTCCTTTGCCTACATTTAATGCCGTTCTCAAGATCTTCATTTTAAACGTCTATACCTGCGAATAACCCCTTTGGAGGGAAAACTATCTAGTGCCCGATAAAGTATATTCATCTTTTTTCGCCACATAATTAATTTTCGATGTTCAACGCATAATCTGATGCTACTGTCCTTCTTCTCAATAAACACTACCGTTAAGAAGCATGGAGTGCCGGATGACTTGATAAGTCATGCCGGTTAAACTTCTTTAAACGTCCTGTTTACTTTCACACTACCATTATTATTGCCTTATAGCAACTATTACTTACAAAAAATTAAGATTTTCAGAAATTATTTCCAAACGGAAACTATTTCCACCTTCTCATGTTTATCTTTTCTATTTTAATTTCCGGTTTTACACTTTCCTCATCGAACTCGTATAACTATCTAGGTTCAACATTTGCTTCTCACTACACTGAATTTTTCTGCTTCATTATTTCGATCTACTGGTTTGCATTCTGGATATTTATCGATAATCGATAAATGTCGAGATGATAGAGTGTAGATAAGCTAAATAGTTTTGGTCAGCAGAACGTGCAATGGCTCGTAATTAAGCGGCGCGGTGTGTTTGCAAAAAGGGATGCGTGAAGAAGTGAAAAGTATTTTTCGGCACAAAAACCGTAACGTTTTAATTTGAGCGTAACGGTTTTATGAACACTATAATTTTCGACTGGGTTTTACTGGGACTCTATCCGCACGCGCACAAATACGTGAGAACAGGGTTTTAGATTTTTTGGAATCACGTTGCCTGTTCGGTCGGTTGCCTTGTGTCCATAGGAACTAAGGCTCTACTCGTAATACGAAGCTGCTTCACGAAATCCGAAGTCTTTCTTTTTGGGTTCGAATAATGATGGTTGATGAAGAATTCACCGGAAACCTTAATGTTTTGACCGTACACTAGTTCTGCTGTAGTACAATTGGGGCTTCTTGTTCTTCAATAGGATTGTTGGAAGTTCTGAAATCCAATGGGATATATTACATCAGCTGTTAATTCGGCTTTTAGTTGCTTTTAGGAGCTTCATTTTAAATTGTTGAATTAACCTTAAACCTGTTAATTTTCTAGCCTCCAGTCCAATACGCTGGCTTGATAACAAAATTTTATTTCTATTTCAGCGTGTTTCTTGTTCGCGGTCAAAAATATAACGACACCCGTACAATTGAGTACACTGGCCGAGTCTAAAACCACGATGCACACTTTCATAAACACAATGTATCAAACCTGCCATAACTTTAAGCTAAGTAACTTGCACCGAAGAAAAAACTATGTTAATGAAAGATTTAAAAACCTTATTTAAAATCACATCACTTCTCCTTTGGCATAAAGCCCATCAATTTGCAAAAATACTATGTTTATCTTTGGGTAACGCGTTGGTCATTTTGTCTGTTCATCTGTTGCCAAATAATCCAAATTGTAATATGAGTTGCCATTGCATTGAATTCCGCCATGTCAAAACAGTTGAGTAGCTTTTGCGCATACGCCTGCTGTTTTATATGAATTGATCCATTTGGTTGTTGTTCAATTTCAAGCTCAAACATTTGAGCTATAATACTTTAACGAATTCCCTGCGCAAGTGTTCAATGGCCAGAAAAAATGCTTCCTCGACTTTCTCCGCTGCAATGAAGCCGTCGTCGACATAAATCGTGCAAGTCTCACCATTCAATTCTTCCTATTTCACACAAAACACATGAATCCGATTCCTTGTCCACAAATCCAATTTTTTAATGAATGACGTAAATTTTTTGATCCAGCAGCGCGACGCTTGTTTCAATCCGTAGAAGCCATTGGATTCGATCGGTTGACTCATATAATCGTTTTCCTCCAAATCACCGTTCAGAAAAACTGTCTTTATATCGAACTGCTGCAATCTCATTGGTTTGGATCTCGCTAGCGTCAGAACTGCTCGAATCGATGTAAACTTCACCACTGGGCTGAACGTTTGTGTGTAATCGATGCCGTACTTCTATGTGGATCCCGCATTAATAATCATGCTTTGTATCGATCAATGCTTCCATTTAAAATTTGTTATGTGGTTTGTAGACCCAGCAAATACCAATCACCGTTCGATCTTTTGGTGGATTGACCAAATCAATGTACGATTTTTAATGAGCGAATCATACTCCTCGTTCATTGCTTGCTCCCGGTGCTTGTGATCATCCAATCCAATTGCCTTGCCGTATGTCCTTGGTTATTCGCTGGATCAGCCATTGATTGTTTCAGAAGAAACATCAAGTTACGAGAGCTATCTCTAATTTGTTCGTCTTCGGATTCCAGGCTCAATCTGAGTTCGACTGATTATCATTTCCGACGAATACACACTTGAGTGCCTTTGGATTCAGTGTTTGCCTTTTCTTTTGGAATGTGCAGCTGATCCGAAAAACCGCAAATTATCGATTTTCGCCTTTTTATGACGCATTAATTCAAACGGCGATTTCTCAGGCACTATGCTCGTTCTTGTATGATTTAGTACATCTGCTGACAAATTGACAGCCTCCGCCCACAATTTGACTTCTCTTCCACGAACTTTATATCTTCCACGATGATGCTTCTCGTAGATGGAAATCGATTTCATTATTTCGAAAAAATTTCATCACGTGTGCGACATTCTGATGTTCGAGTCGTTCGTAACATGCGTGAAGTGAAAATAACTTGATCACCAAATTTGCACTCTGATGATTCCTCAACTTTGAACAGCATTTGAAACAGTGTAACGATGTCTCCACAAAGTTCTCGAGCCATTCACGTCGATGATACATACGGTCACTAGCGCTCACAGCCCACTACCCACTACTCTCGCCACAATAGATTTTCCTTTGATGTTCTTTTCCGATGATTGACCTTTTTTTGAATTGGCATTATTCTTCGAAAAATACAGTTTGGCCACTAACGCTTCTGTTCTTTCAATCTGACGCTGCGGCTTCAATCGAAGCTCCTCTGCCATTAATCGCATACGAAAATTTATCATAGTACGGTTCCCGCACTCGTTGATTCCGACGCACTAGAAAATGGTTAAATTCAGCTGGCAAAGACATTAAAATCTTCGTCATAACCACATTAAATCGGAAACGTCTTCACTTCGATCCGTTAATTGTTGCACGACTTCCAGGAGTTTTGACATACGCGTTTGCAATATCATCGCCCGGCTTCTTTGTGAAACGGTAGTACCGCTGTTGCAAATACATAATATGTTTGCCTTCGATGTTTGCGCCTATACTAAATTGTGAATGTCGCTCACATTGAAGCTGAATTTATTGTATGAAGCAATATCTGCTTTTAGCACTTCGTTGAAATTGCACGTCTTGTCTTGTAATCATCCAGTTTTGTCTTAGTATTCATCGCATAATGTGCAACCGCAATCTTTGGTTTTTCATTGGTGCCATACACTATGTCAAACAATTCACTGGCTTTTTACGCTATTTGCCGTAGGCACTTGGCGAAACACACTTATACTTAATAAACACATTTTTATTAATCACTTGTTTTTTGTTTCGCAGAATATTCTGCGAAACAAAAAACAAGTGATTAATAAAAATGTGTTTGTTAAGCATAAATTCACTGGCCTCTAGAATTTGGAGCATCTTAAATTTCCATGTTAGCCAATTTCCACCTTCTTCCAATGTTTCAAGTTTCTCACGATCGCCTTTCATTTTGTTTCGCTTAATAAACGTTTCTCCTTTCTCGACACTTCTGAACAATTTCACAAGACCTCGCGGATATTGTAACCTCCAATTTTTTTAAACACGTACGCATCACTCGCACGAACTACAAATTTTTTTAAATTTTAATTTGATTTATTCGTTGCCATGGACTGGACACGTAACCTGGTGAATTGTTGAAGTAAGCTTAATCCTGTTACCTTGAGTACAATAACGCGCAGTGGAACGATTAAAATAAATGCTTGCGTGGATAAAACAAAATTTTATATCTAACAAAGAAAAAAACATTTCAGCGTGTTTCTTGTTTGTTGTCAAAATTACAACGAGTCTCTTAGAATTAAGCATAACGGCCGAGTCTAAACCCACGGTGTACGGACTTTCATAAACACAAGTGTTAAACCTGTCACAACTTTAAGGAAATTACACCAGAGGGTGTGTTCACTAATGTCATTTACAATTGAATACAATTTATCAGGGCAGGGTACCGCAGGTGGAAGCAGATGATGCATTCGTAAGTCTCAATGCCGACTCTAAATTGGTTTTTGATCTGTCTTCCGTTCTGAGAGGATATTGTTAACCATTTATCGTGTAATTCATTTTTAGCCAAGATGAATTTCGAATTTCGACCCTATAAACTTGTCTTAGCAATGATAATATGTACTTGTATGCAGTGAACCAGTGAATACCAATCCTCTATTATTCCTAATTGTTCATGTTTTACCTAAATAGGTATAAATAGTTCAAAATTGTATTAAAAATCTATTTACGTCTATTATTAGAACTTGTGAATATAAATATTTATTACTTTATGTTCACGACCTTCAAAAATCACTGGCACATCACAATACACAATAAGTAAATACATTCAATCAAACGTGCAAAATCATTTAGTTCTAAGGCCATATGATGATGAATCGTATCGCATTGATATAAATTCAATCAAATAACCGGAGATTAACTTTATTTTCTTTCAAATCCGCACACATTCGCATGCACGTTTGCGGTACTTGTGCATTTCATTTACATTATTGAACTTATCGTGCGTAGACATAAACAGTTAAAGCAAAATAAACAAACGAAAGCCAAAAACATAAAAAAGAAAATAAGAAGTGAAGGAATCAACTCGTTCATACACGTCAAAAACTATACAAATTGTTTTTTGATTTTCAAATATCTAGTTTGACAGTGATATCGAATGTTGGTTACTTGGTTGGTGTGTTGTGCTTGTGTTTGTTGAGTGGAAATTTTTATTTAAATAAAACTAAATAAATAAATTACGTTGGTGTTTTGTTTTATTGAAAAGTTCAATTAAAAATAATTTCTTAGGATGGCTAGGCAAATGGTAAGCTATTTTGTTTCAATTGTCAAAATTATATTAATGCATTATTGCGCGCGTAGTTTTTAAATGTTCACTGTTTTGAACAAACACGTTCGAACATTGTGGAACATGCAACACTATTAAGAAATCGTATTGCATACGTATAAATACAATATTTGTCCGTTAGAAGTAATTTTTGATTTTAGATTTTCGGTAACTCGGTAAACATATTAAAACCTAACCCTACTTTGTTTATCGACGCAAAATTGTATTTGTTTGTTTATTCTATTGTAGGTATTAGCAATTCTGTTTTTTTACATAAATTTGGTCAAAATAAAAATTACCTTGTGTAAAAAACCGTATTGAGCTCTGGCCATTATCTAATCGTTAAATTCCGGTTTTTTGTGCTTTGTGCGGTGTAGAGTTTTTTTATATCTTATAGTTAAAGGGTTAAATTGTGTTATCGCTTTGTGATATCATTGTGAAATAAGCTCTAACGCGCGGTATTATGATTTACAAAGTTATTTAGCTAAAGGGATAGGTGTTTTTGAATTAGGGTTAAATGATTCAAACCGAATTGCTATTTTCGTATCGATCATGCTCAGAAATTTGCATATAGTGTAACTTTGTTATGTTTTGATTGTGCTGGTTAAAACGAAAATTAATTGTTCTTGAAAACATCAAATTATTATTAGTTATATTCTGAAACCCTGTGCATATATAGGATTGTTTTATGTTTATTAATAACACTTAATTATTATATTTTAGATTATGTTATTTATTCATGTCTTTCATTCTAAATATGTTCTTTATCATCTGGCTGATTGATCTTGACAGTCCTTTTCCCTACATACCGTTCGTACAGTCCGAGACATAAGTCTATCTACAACATCCTCCCTCTTTTACATTTCAACAATCTATCCTGCTGACATGTTCTATCATCACAATTTTCGATACTTTATCGAAGTTTATTTCTCGTTTTCCTAAACTAAAATGGACAACTGTTTCATTTATGAGTTATTTCTTTTCTATTGCTATCACAACCTACTAGTACAAATGCGAACAAATTGTCTTTCTCTAATTTCATTCAAGTATCGAAAACAAATTATTTCGTGATAGCAATGGAGTAGAATATCACAATTTTTCAATCTAGCAACCTGGTAAATGATATAAAATGTGAAATAGTGTTACATTTTATTCTAAAAAAGCGAGACATAATCTTCGATAAGTATCGAAAATGTGATGGTAGAACATGTCAGCACTGTTTATAGATCAAATTATATAAAACAAAATTTAAATTATACATTAACAAATTAATTCGAGTTCAAATCATTTAGTTAAAACAAAATCCTTGAAACGGGATGGTGCTTTAATTTCCCTCCGAGGACGATTTAAAGAAGTCTGTGATGTTTCCATATTGACCACCAATGATGGTTGTTCAACTTCAGGAGACATTTGTTGATTACCTCCATCTACTGTATCTCCTTCGGCCTTCCGAGAAGAATCCAAAATGCTATTTGCTGAACAGCTTGGAAGCAGCAGTTTGGAAACCGAAGTTGATTGCTTATGATCTTCAGAAGGGTGTGGTTTAATATTCACACGATCTCGGCGATAAGCAGATCCATTCACATTAACTACGAACGATCTGTCTGAGAGCTTTTGCTGTACAGTTCCCCTTGACCACAACTTATCTTCTGTTGGGTGTATTTGGACTACGACAGGCTGTCTTACTTCAAGAAGTGGTAACTGTTTTGCGTAATGATACTTATTTATTTGTCGTTGATTTATTATTTTATCTGAAACATTTGGAACGACTTCTGGTTGAAGTTTTTTTATGGTTGATGAAATTCCGGTGCGTGTTTTTCTTGCAAACAGTCGTTTAACAGGACTGGAACCTATTTTGTTGGGAATATTCCGAAAATGTAATAGAGCATACTAAAAGTCTTCTCCTGATTTTTTTATGATTCATTTTGCGATTTTAACCGTGGCTTCTGCTTTGCCGTTAGCCTGTTGATGGTAAGGCGCGGATGTTGTATGCGAAAAACCCCATTTTTTTAAATTCTCTGAATTCATTTGATACAAAATTTGTTCCGCAGTTCTTTTTCTATCTGTGCATAGTTTCTTTTTGTAGCCGTTAGCGTTCTGGAAGTATAACAGATAACCTTGTCTTCCTGCAACATTGCAGCGCCAAAACCAGTACTGCTGGAGTCGCATTCAATTATTATTGGTTTTGTATTGTCGAAATAGCCTAAAGTTTTTATATCTGACTACAATATAATACATTGATTTATCGGAGAAAATTATTTCCAATTACACCTGCACACACAATTTATTGGAAAGTTATGCTTTTGTTATTAGTTTAATTGGTTCTCTAAGACCATCTCCAATTTTGGTCCAGCTGACCTTGCTTTTTAGTACCGAAAGAAGATTTATTCAATTCTGTTAAAAAATTGTCAATTCTGGTTGAAAAATGTTTAACGGATTGTCACATTGTGGTCGGAGTTGAACCAGTTCGACCTGCACATGTTCAAAAGCTCTAACTTCATCAAATTTTGTTTTAAGGTCATCTTGTAATTCCTGCCAAGTATTATATACATAAGTATTAGTTAATACAGTTTGATGGTATGTTTCGTCCATTAATTTTACTTGGACTAATTCCATAATTTACCTTCATTTCCATTAAACTCAGGGATTAATTTGAAAGCTCGGTCGAAATTATAAAATCCATGTTAGAGATATGCAAATCTTTTGAATCGTTTAAAAACGTTTAATTATTTATGTACCTCCCTCTCCAAGTGCCGAAGCTTTAACCACTGCATCACTTGTCCATAGTAAGTTAAAACTAATTTTATCTTATAATGTCTGCTGGTATTTGGATTGTGCGGGATTTTTACAACCGTCAATAAAATTTACGGTACGGTGTACTCTAATCGTTTATTGACCTTAGTTCTACGATACCAAAATTCAACCTATATAAAGCTCGAATCAGACATTTTCATTAATTATGTTGTTATACCGCAAATTTTAATGTACCACAACTAATTTAGAATGAATCAGATTTGTGTGGCAGTCGATATACTTCCATTAATTCAAAAGTTGTTTCGATTTATCGGAGCTTATTTATGGCATAACATGGTTTTCGAAATTGTATAAACAACTTTTTACAACTTTCGGCACAAAAACTTTATACATTTCGTGTAGTTGAATAGGTTAAAGTTCAAATTTAAATTTCGATTCGATTGGATAAAAGTGAGAAGGTATAACCTTCTCATAATGCTGTATTATTATACCTTTTGTTGTATACCAATATTATGGACAGGGCGCAAATTTACCTCGCTTTATAAAACGGGTGCTACCCTATAACCAACAATGTGTTTTTATACGTATTATCCAGCCCATACACATTCCCATCCAACACTAACAACGTTACATATATAGATTCATTACCGCTATATAATTTTTCTTTAATCTGGTATCATTAGGTGCCAGCCATTGATTGGGCATGATAAATTATTTACCCAAAATTAAAAGAAAGCACAGTACGACGTAAGTGTGTGAATGAAAGCTTCATACACATACATTCATATACATTGGGTATATATATATGTCTATATATTTCCCGCAAATTGTAATTTTTCATGTTGGTTTACGATATGAACGATTTTCGATTGCAGTCGTTTTCTGGTTTCCACATTTTCCATTTTTCTTATCACAACAATAAAAAAGAATCTTTTCAAGGTTTTTTTTTTGTACAACTTTTTAAATTTATTTTTGACAAATATATATGAACGAATTTAAATGTTTTGCATACTGCGGTATACAAATACAAGCTACATATCAGTTCACCGCTACATTGCTTCACTGCATAGTGAATTTTTGCAGTTTTCTTGTATAAGTTTCTAGGCCGGAAATGGTTTTGTATTTTTGAGTTGGTAATAATAAGAGCGAACTATATGGTTAGTCCTACAGTGCCAGCAGTATGCTATGATTGGCATAATCTTCCAGCTTCGATATGGCCCCATTTGAATTTATAAGAAAATCTTCTGTAACTTCCAAGACCTTTCTGGTAGTCTGGAGCAGTATCCAAATTTATATGGAGCTATATCGAAGGTGGAAGATTGTGTCAAGCCTAACATAATGCTGGCACGGGGAGCCCATCATAGTTTGCCCTTATCATTACCAACCGAAAACACGAAGAACTATTTCTGGCTCACGAGTTTCTTAAGTGATTCAAGATTTTATTTAACTTAACTTGAGAATATAGAATCTGGCCATTTAGTAAAATTTGAACATACGACGGTGCTGGCCACTTGGTCAACTTTTACTATCACTTCGAAGTTATACTTGATTTTCATATAAATTTATATGGGAGTATGGGACCATATCGAAACTGAAAGATTGTGCCAATTATTCATACGGCTGGTACTGGTGAGCTCACCATAACGTCCCTTAAGCTAGTAGAACCCATACAGTAGAACATTACAAGAGAGTATGGATAATTATAGGCTAATAGTAGGCTAATTATATGCTCTATTAAAACTAAAACGCGGGTTCTGCTAGCTTTAGAAAAAGTTAATAGAACCCATATCGAAAAACGATTTTAAAACAATTGGAAAATTAAAGGTTAATTTTAGGCTAATTAAATGTCAATTAAAAAGCTTTTTTATTCTTCTCGTTGTAGGAAAAGCATAAGACTTTATCACTTAAAAGCTAGCAGGGTCCAAATCAAAAATCGGACCAAAACCGAAATTAGAACGCAAAACAAGATCAATTGACAAACAAATAATTTTAGGCACTTTATGGCCTAATCAAATGCCCCATTAAAAAAATCTGATCTTCACTCGTTCTTGACCAAATGTAAGGTCATTTAATCTAAAACTAGTAGAACCTAAATCGAAAATCGGACCAAAACCGAGATTAGAACGCAAGACAAGATCAAATGACTAACAAATAATTTTAGGCTCTTTATGACCTAATTAAATTCCCCATTGAATTTTTTTTAGGCTTTTTGAACCAAACTTCAGGCCATTTAATCTAAAGCTAGCAGAACCCAAATCGAAAATCGGACCATAATCGTAATTAGAACGCAAAGCAAGATCAATTGACAAACGATTAATTTTAGGCTCTTTATGTCCTAATCAAGTACCCCATTGAAAATTTTTGGGCTCCACTCGTTCTTGACCAAATTTCAGGTCATTTAATACAAAGCTAGCGGAAGCCAAATCGAAAATCGGACCAAAACCGAAATTAGAACGCAAAGCAAGATCAATTGACAAACGATTAATTTTAGGCTCTTTATGTCCTAATCAAATGCCCCATTAAAAAATTTGGGCTCCACTCATTCTTGACCAAATTTCAGGTCATTTAATGTAAAGCTAGGTTAGCAGAATCCAAATCAGAACGCAAAACAATATAAATTGAAAAACAAATAATTTTAGGCTCTTTTTGGCCTAATAAAATGCCTCATTAAAAAAATTTGGGATCCACTCGTTGTTGATTAAACTTCAGGTCATTCATTCTAAAGCTAGCAGAAGCCAAATCGAAAATCGGACCAAAACCGTCATTCAAGATCAATTGAAAAACGATTAATTTTAGGCTCTTTATGGCCTAATCAAACGCCCTATTACAAAAATTTGGGCTCCACTCGTTCTTGACCAAACTTCAAGTCATTTATTCTAAAGCTAGGCTAGTAAAACCCAACTTAGAACGCAAAACAACATCAATTGACAAACAAATAGTTTTAGGATCTTCATGGCTTAATCAAATGACCCTTTGAAGATTTTTGGGCTTCACTCGTTCTTGACCAAACTTCGAGTCATTTAGTCTAAAGCCAGCAGAACCCAAATCGAAAATCGGATCAAAACCGAAATTAGAACAAAAAACAAGATCAATTGAAAAACGATTAATTTTAGGCTCTTTATGTCCTAATCAAATGCCTCATTACAAAAATTTGGGCTCCACTCGTTCTTGACTAAACTTCAGGTCATTTAATTTAAAGCTAGCAGAACCCAAATCGAAAATCAGACAAAAACCGAAATTAGAAATCAAAACAAGATCAATTGACAAACAAACATTTTTAGGCTCTTTATGACCTAATCAAATGCCCCATTGAAAATTTTTAGGCTTTTTGGAATAAACCAGGCCATTTAATCTAAAGTTAGCGGAACCTAAATCGAAACGCAAAACGAAATCAATTGAAAAACAAATAATTTTAGGCTTTTTATGGCCTAATCAGATGCCCTATTAAAAACATTTGGGCGCCACTCGTTCTTGACCGAATTTCAGGTCATTTAATGTAAAGCTAGGCTAGCAGAACCCATATTTTGTCCTCTACTCGTTCTTGACCAAATTTCAGGTCATTTAATCTAAAGCATAGCGGAAATCAGACCAAAACCGATCAGTTGACAAACAAATAATTAGTTGGAAGGGATGGAGCCCAAAATGTTTTAATAGAGCATTTAATTAGCGTATTATTAGCCTATAATTATCCATATTAATGTTTTGCTGTATGGGTTCTGCTAGCTTAAAGGACGTCTCACCATAGTTTGCCGTTATCATTTCCAACTCAAAACACAAATAACCATTTCCCGCCTGGGAACTTTTTAAGAGATATAAATTTTTATTTAACTTACTCGTAACCTGAGATTTTGGAACTTGGCCATTTATTCAAATTTGAACATACAGCTGGTGCTGGCCACGTGGTCAGCATTCACTCTATCACGAGGAGGTCTTGGAAGTTATAGATGATTTTCATGTGATTTTATTTGGGCGCATATCGAAGCTGAACGATTGTGCCAGTCCTAGCATACGATTGATACTGGTGGGCTCACCATAGTTTGCCCTCATCATTGCCAACTCAAAACATGTAGAACTATTTCTGGGGGTTTTGAATTTATTAAGAGATAAAAATAATGCCTATCAAAGGTTTAGTACAACAGCTCTCTAAATATTTTGCTGATTATATCGCTTACCAATCTCATTGTGTTGATATTCGTGAATATTTTGCATCGTAAATCTTTGTCTTTTACATAGATGCTAGAGCCATTATTAACGCATTTAATAATGGCTCTAGTATCAACGTAAAATCCAAATTCTACGGGATTCAGTTCCCAACGGAGGAAACTGGCAATAGTGGTCGGTAAAAAAGCGAAAGAAACGGAGAAACAGTTGGCAAAAACAGACAACAAAACGGATAATTATTTCAGCAATGGATAATGAATCCAGCTTTTCGACCACCGAGATAACTAAGAAAATCAAAGAAGTTATCCGTCCTAGCGAATCGAACGTAAAGATTCACTATGTAACGAACGCCGGCCCGAAAGGTGTCGCGGTTACTGTCGATGCTTCCTCCGATTTGAAAGTTTTCACGGAAAACAAAGATCTAGAAGGCGTGGGTCTAGTAGCCACCGGACCAGCGCCTATAAAGAGATTACCGAAGGTAATTATCTTTGACGTCAGCTCTGATCTTGATGGAGACATGGTAACTAACTGTCTTATTAAACAAAACTGCCTGGATCAAAAAGATTTTAAAGTTCTATTTAGAACTGGTGCGAAGAACCAAGAGACCGCTCACTGGGTGGTAGAGGTAGAACCAGCAACCAGAAACATGTTGCTAAAGTGTGGAAGACTGCACGTGGACTGGGTTCGATGCCATGTGAGAGAATATGTGACTCCAACTAGGTGCTTTAGGTGCCAGCGATACGGTCACATTGCAAAGAATTGTAGGGCGCGCACAGAGACCTGCTCTCACTGTGCACATCATGGTCATGGCTTCAAGGGATGTCCGAATAAAGACAAACCTGCCAGCTGCGCAAGCTGCAAGGTAATGCAAACCAAATGACCACCAAGTAGGTCGCGTTTCATGTAACGAATACAAAAGTGCTGTGCAACGCCTAAGATTTAATACTAAGCATGACGATTAGTCACAATCAAAGGAATTGTAACAGCAACCTACCTCAACATGCAGGGTGCTAAAATAGTCGGATCAGAGATATGTGAAAGCATTTCCACCCACGACATAGATATTCTGTGTATGCAAGAACCACACTCGGTCAATCAAATCAGCGGCATGCCTTCTACAGCAACATGATGCTCTGAGAATCGCAAGACTGCAATTAGCATTCATAGTATCGGCATGGACATGATGAAGCTAACTCAGGTTTGTGATAGCCACTGCACATGTGTTGAAATATCATCGGAAGCTGGTTCATTCTACCTACTTTCAATATACGCCCAATATAGTGAACCGATCGAGTACCATCTGTTCAAAATCGAAACGATCCTAGGCTCTTTGCCGGGTCAACAAAAAAAGGGAATGATCGTCGGAGACTTCAATGCCAGAAGCAAAATGTGGCATGACCGTTTAACCGATGAAAACGGAAGAAAAGTACAGGACTTCGTGTCCAGAAATGACCTCTTCATAATGAACTTTGAAAGGACATCCAACGACGTTCTCGCCTAATAGGAACTTCAACATTGACTTAACAATAGTCAACGGAGCCTTGCTGGGCTCGATAGTTGGGTGGTGTGTAAGCTATCAAACGCGCCACAGAATGATCCTCTTGGGGTCTATTTGCTAGACACCTGGTCGGCTCTTGGGACAGTGTAGAAGCACTTCCTGAAATTAACTCGATTGACGAAATTGATGATCGTGTGGTCGGATGATCGTTAACCAGTGTCTGCAACAACTCAATTCCTAAGAAGAGAGTGGCAAAGAGACGTAACAGCTGGTGGAACTCTAATCGAAGGAAACTTAGATCCTCGATGCATAAGCTCAGAAGAGCATACCAGAAGGAGGGAACCAAATAGCGAAAGAGTTGAAATTGTCTCTCTTTAGAGCGGCAAGGAATAAATATTTCCGCATGAAGTATTTATAGCTAAGCAAAGTAGTTTCCAAAGGTACGTCACGGAACATGGCAACAATGACCATGGGGACTTGTATACAAATTTGCCGCCGGCAAAGCAAGACCACCTGAAGTCTTAAACTCCATCAAGAAGACAAATAGAGTCGTCACTGATACGTGGCATGCCACACGCTTGGAGTTACTAAACTCGCTTCTGCCGGACGAAACTCCTGACGTTACTGGACCTCAAGCAGAAATGCGCGATATCGCCATCAACAATAGTTGGATATCTGATGCTGAAGACCCCCCATTTACGTGGGAGGAGGTCAACAGTGCCCTTACTTGATTTGACAACTTGATCGCTGAAATAATCCAACTGACTTGGCCCATAATAGGGACTTCCATAGTAAAATTATTAAACAGCTGCCTAAAATTTGGCTACTTTGCAAAGGTGTGGAAAAAGGGTGAAATGATTATAATCAGGAAACCTGGGGATAGAGATCCACTTTCTCCGAAGTCTTATAGACCAATCATCCTGCTACCTGTCATGGGGAAACTCTTAGAAAGGCTACTAACGGTTCGTATCTCTCCAAGAATCGAACAGCGCACTATTCTCGGACAAACAATTCGGCTTCCGACGTAGCATGTCTACTGAGGACGCGATAGTCCGCCTTAACAAACACTGTCAAAACCCAAAGTTCAAAATATGTTATGGGTATTTTCTTGGATATAGCTGGAGCATTTGATAACTTAACGTGGCCTAGTGTCACTGCAATTATATCAGTTTACAATCTACCTGGAAACATCATGAATGTTTTTAAGACTTACTTCAGCAACCGAACCGCAGAAATTAGACACAAATATGGTTCAGTAACAAAACAAGTTACAAAAGGATGTCCTCAGCAGGGCTCAATCCTAGGCCCCCTAATCTGGAATATCGTGTCTAATACGAGTATGATGAATAACTTGGACGAAATAGCATTCGCAGATGACAAAGTCATTCTGGTGCACGGCAACTCGAGGCTTGAACTTCAACGCCAGGGTCAAATCGCCATAAATAACATGATACAATGGTGTGAAACAAATAAAATGCCACTATCTGCAGAAAAAACAGTGTTGCTGCAGCTAAAAGGCAAATTTGACTCTAGTCGACCACCAACAATTTCACTAAACGGTCGAAACATGAAAATGGTCAAGTACGTTATATATCTAGGAGTTGACCTAGATGAACGAATGGGCGTAACATCTCACGTTCTTAGAGTCTGTGAAAATGCTAAGAAACTGTTCCACTCATTGGCGAGAGTGTCAAGAGAGGGATGGGGACTGACTCACAAAACACTTATAATAATATACAAAGGTGTGGCGGAGGCGCTTTTCACGTATGCCGCAGCTTGTTGGTATGACAGGTTAAACTGTCACCACATCAGATCACTAGAAAGTGCTCAGAGGAATATTCTGTTAGGAGTAACAAAGGCCTACCGAACGGTATCTAAGGACGCTGTTGTGGTTCTGACCGGCGTGCTCCCGGTGGATATTCTAATCAAAAAGCGAACGCTCATGTATCACCTAAGAAGAAGCGCCATAAATGGAACAGGTGACCATATACATGTTGCAGATAGTAGACAAATTCAATTTAGCAGCAAAAATGAAATTGAGAAAATGGCGATTGACCTTTGGCAAAGAAGATGGAATGAATCAGCAAATGGAAGGCATACATTTGCATTCATTCCAGACGTAAAAGATCGTCTATAAATTAAACTGCAACTAACAAGCTCGATTAGTCAAGTCATCTCTGGGCATGGTAAGTTTAAGGCCTACCTCCAGAGATTTAAAATAATAAAACCATTGTCGATGTCTATGCGGCTCGGAAATAGAAGATGTAAACCACCTACTTTTCGAATGTAACGAGGTGACGGTCAAGTCATTAAAACAAAAGTGGCTTGGTAACTCAAATATACATGAATTATCACTGCCAGAATTACTGGTGCCGAAGTACTCCCACAGTTTCGGGCATATTGTGCCGAACTGATCAACGTCTTAAAAGAACGTAACAGTGCGCTAGAGTAGACCGGTTAACCGGACGGTACATGTCTGCAAGCGACTAGGGATGGTAACGCTACAATTTTTGAATTGTAACGGCTAAACTGTACCTAGCACTATTATCAGCGAACTTGCTAATTTATTAACAATGCAAATATTGCCAAATGAGGCTTGTGACCTGATATATATTTAAAAATTCTTAGTTTAAGGTTATACCTAGTTATAAGAATTACTGTAAATTTTACGGAAATGTTGACTACGACTGATAATTGAATAAGCGTGCCAGGTTGCATGACATTCTAGCATTGTAAGCAGCCTTGTAAAATTTCTAACCAGAAGGACGCTTAAGGGAATTTTAGATAGGCCAGTACGAAGATAAATAATTGCGTATCGAGGACCAATTCTCAAAGGAGAGAAGATAGATGTATCAATATTGGGGATGAGCAGCCTTCATTTCCATGAGTCTGACGTGCAATATCTATACAATTTTCACGAACGAAATTATAAAGTGTCATCTGGCCTGCAGTCGACCACATACAATGTTGCGCGTTAGTGATGATGAAGCGAACGAGATTTTGATGCTTGGTACGGTATTATAAAATTCAAGGTAAAACTTTTGAAGGATGACGGTCGTACCAATGCTAACTTCAAACAATATCAATCAATAATCTAAATACACCGGCATATAATTACATAAACTATATACTAACAGATATTCATCGTATATAGTTGAGTGTTAAAACATTTAAAACTTAATTAAAAATAAAATTAAAGTTTTCGACAAACTGTCTTTATATAAAAATAGCGTTTATATGCCATATAAATACACTCAACCTATATACTGTTGCCACTATAACGATTTTCTATTTTAATTTTTTTTTACAACTTTTTAATTTGATTCGCGACCCACTCGGAAACGCCAACCCTACTCAGTTATAAAATAATATTTGAAAGTTTTAGCGCTTTGTTTCGTAGTTTGTATGGATGGGTACGAGTATGCTGCTGCCGCTATATATTCATGTTACAGCATTTTGGAAGTTTTATAACGGTATAAAACTTTTTTCCTGGATGTATTCGATATATACAACAGTACGACACTTAAAGATGCCTATTGCAGTGTTTTATTTTAGGTATTTTAACCGAATATAATAAGGACGACGTAATTCGAGGTAGTAGTGTTAATAAAATGTTATGCCGATAAGAGATGGCGTGCGCATGCCTCAATTTCATTGTGTTATCCGAATTCTAATTTGTTTATTTCTGCAAAATAACAAAGTTATTTCAATAGTTCTTCATTTCATGGGTGTTTTTAGTTTTTAAATTTTTATTTTTTTTAAATTATTATTTTTGTAGGTATTCTAATTGTGATTTTGTGCGATCGGGTGTTAAATTATATAATCTACATTCTATATGTGCAGTGGGTGAATGTGTTAATGGATTATGTGCATTGCTAAAGGTAATTTTCCTTTAATCGATTTTGCCGTGGTATTTTTGAGGTTAGAAATTAGAACTTGGAATTACTGATAGAGAGATAAATTTTTAAAATCATTATTAAGTAATGTTAAATGTTGCAATGCAAATCGTTTTCTAAACTGCAGATTAACAAAACAAAAATTATTACTGATTTATTTGACTTGTGAGAATAGTTTTCGTGCAATTTAATGTTGTTATTGCGTAACTAACCAAATATGTTCACTGTTTATATAAATTAAACTGAACGCAAGTCTATTATCAAGTATTTATAATGAAAAACTGTAAAAAATCTATATTATGGCTGGTATCATAAATTTGTCGAAGGCATCTTTATTCACCATGAAATGTGACAGAAGCACGTAAATTATGTAAACCACTAGTTGCTTATTTTGATATTTTATGTAACTGACCACAGTCCATATTATCATATCGTCAGTTTGGTGCAACAGTGACACAACCCAAAATTTTTAATTTTTCAGTAGAGCGATTTGAAAAAAATCTCTCAAACTTTTTTGTAAAAACGACGTTTTTCTAAAATAAATAAAAATACATTCTGATTAGTAAAATATTTTTTTTCTATTCCTACATCTTCAATTGGATCTTACTTTTTATAATTCTTTAATATTTTGCAAATTTTCTTAGGATATTTTTACATGGAATTTTACCTTATTTTCGAGAAATCTGTGGAATTAAGCAAAAAGTGGTTATCTCGAAAACGTCAAATGTTGGGAAATTCAATTCAAAGATTGAGCGATATTTTTTCGGTATATATAAGTTTTAATTTTAAAATTTAAGGATTTATCAATTTCCTTCGCAATATATTATATTTTTCTCAAAAATGTAAAAAATTAAACCTGTTTAAATATCTAAAAAAAATTATAATTTAAAAAAACCAAGATACCCTGTTTAATTTGTCAATATTTTGTTTCGAATAAATAGGATGAGTCGAGATAACTGTTTTTTTTACTTAAACATATTCTTGAATTGAGACTAGGGAAAGTACAGAAAACGCTACCAGTGGCAAAAAATGAAGCTTGCTTCAGATGCACCCGAGACACTTTTTCCATTTTTAAATTGATAATTTTAATATTAAGTGTAGATACATTTATAGTTTTTATATTTTAATGTAATATACAAATAATATTAAACTTTCCAAGATCACTTTTCATAAATAATTCATAGAAAATGCCGCGTAAACTCTTTTTCGTAGTAATGAATTTTTCCGCGAGAGCACAGGGGTACAAGTCTCAATATAATTTTGGTTATCTGCAAAAAACCTGTTTCTGCCAAACAAAAAAGTTCACAAATTTTCCGTTTTTGTTTGTGAAAAACTAGTTATCTTTCGATATAATTGCAATAAACTAGATATCTCCTTCACATTTTTTTATAGTGTTTCATAATAATCGGTTAATTATAGATATCGAGTTTTAATTTATATTAATTTTTTTTTTGACTAACGCACAAAAACGTGTATCTTGAGTAAACTCATTATTCGATAACAGAATCATGCTCGACGTATAAATTTATACAGGTTATCTGGAGAAAAACAGTTTTAACATAATTTATTTTTTGTTTGATGTTAGATAACCAGTTTTAAAGAAATTTTTCTCGAAAAATAAGGAAAATTGTAAAAATGTAATTATGCTATGTTATAGAAGATGAGTTTGCGGTTGTAATGGTGCTAATATCTCAAAAACTATTGTAGTTATCTGAAGTTAACCACTTTTTGTTTAATTCCACAGAAATAACAACATGTGAGAGTAGGCCTTGATACGAAATAATATTGGGTATCGTCAAATATAATATTGCCGATCTTATATACATTTTTTCGACAAATTTTATTTTAAAAGAAGGAACCAATGCACAGTAACCACACCATGCGGACACTTTTTTCATTAAAAAGTTTAGCTAGGACAACAAATTTGTGAGACCTCTATACGTTTCATGAACAAAATTTTACGAAGTTTAAATTTTTTATCGATCTTTATTTTCGACGATTTGCACATGCTGGATGCACATGTTGAAGTATGTACATAGTCTATATATATAAAACAAAGTCGGGTTAGTTACACCATTTATAACTGAAGAACGGCTGGACCGATTTTTATGATCTTTCTTTTGTTGGATTTGACTCCGTTCCGAATAGCATAATAACTATTAAAACATTGGAAAAATTCACCAAAAAAAAAGTTATCAAGAAAATTCATTTTCTCATATATTTAGTACATTTTGTTTTTTTAATTTTGTTCGTCTCAATACAGTGGTGGTTTAGGAAAAAAGAAAAGTCGGAAAAACTCAAAAGGGAAGCCCCAAAAATCTAATAAAAAAATCTTTTTTTTAATATGAATTTTGTAGGTGTAGTTTGTATGTGACAAGTGGTGCAGTGGTTAAAGCTTCGGCGCTTGGACCGCAAGGTACTGGATACGAATCCGACTGGAGGCTGCATGCACATTTACCATTTTATTTTTTATCCAATTTTTTTTTATTTCATCTACTTATCTATCTTCTATATATATAAAACAAAGTCGGGTTAGTTACACCATTTATAACTGAAGAACGGCTGGACCGATTTTTATGATCTTTCTTTTGTTGGATTTGACTCCGTTCCGAATAGCATAATAACTATTAAAACATTGGAAAAATTCACAAAAAAAAAAGTTATCAAGAAAATTCATTTTCTCATATATTTAGTACATTTTGTTTTTTTAATTTTGTTCGTCTCAATACAGTGGTGGTTTAGGAAAAAAGAAAAGTCGGAAAAACTCAAAAGGGAAGCCCCAAAAATCTAATAAAAAAATCTTTTTTTTAATATGAATTTTGTAGGTGTAGTTTGTATGTGACAAGTGGTGCAGTGGTTTAAGCTTCGGCGCTTGGACCGCAAGGTACTGGATACGAATCCGACTGGAGGCTGCATGCACATTTACCATTTTATTTTTTATCCAATTTTTTTTTATTTCATCTACTTATCTATCTTCTATATATATAAAACAAAGTCGGGTTAGTTGCACCATTTATAACTGAAGAACGGCTGGACCGATTTTTATGATCTTTCTTTTGTTGGATTTGACTCCGTTCCGAATAGCATAATAACTATTAAAACATTGGAAAAATTCACCAAAAAAAAAGTTATCAAGAAAATTCATTTTCTCATATATTTAGTACATTTTGTTTTTTTAATTTTGTTCGTCTCAATACAGTGGTGGTTTAGGAAAAAAGAAAAGTCGGAAAAACTCAAAAGGGAAGCCCCAAAAATCTAATAAAAAAATCTTTTTTTTAATATGAATTTTGTAGGTGTAGTTTGTATGTGACAAGTGGTGCAGTGGTTTAAGCTTCGGCGCTTGGACCGCAAGGTACTGGATACGAATCCGACTGGAGGCTGCATGCACATTTACCATTTTATTTTTTATCCAATTTTTTTTTATTTCATCTACTTATCTATCTTCTATATATATAAAACAAAGTCGGGTTAGTTACACCATTTATAACTGAAGAACGGCTGGACCGATTTTTATGATCTTTCTTTTGTTGAGTTTGACTCCGTTCCGAATAGCATAATAACTATTAAAACATCGGAAAAATTCACCAAATAAAAATTTATCAAGAAAATTCATTTTCTCATACATTTTGTGTTGAATGGCTTTTATGATGATATCTAGAGAATGGATTCACTTATTTCGATGATTTTTTTTGATTTTGTTCACCTCAATACAGTGGTGGTTTAGGAAAAAAAAAATCGGAAAAACTCAAAAGAAAAATCCCAACAATCTAATAAAAAAACATTTTTTATATGAATTTACTAGGTGTAGTTTCTATGTGACAAATGGTGCAGTGGTTAAAGCTTCGACGCTTATGGGCCGTGAAGTACTGGATACGAATCTGACTGGAGGCTGCATGAAAATTTGTGTTTTATTTTTTATCCAATTTTTTTTTTATCTACTTAGCTATAAAATTCATGATGGATATTTTTATTTTTCTTCGATGCGCCCGGTGGAACTGAGAAAGCATTCCTCATATCTTTGACTTTGGCCACTGTTTGTGCGAGATTCGATATTGTTGTGGCAGTTGCTCAGCGTTGAAATTGTCGTTAAATCTCCAATCGCCTGAAAATCCGACTTGCAACCTTGCGAAACACTCAGCAATGTCAAAAGTTTTGGTAGCAAGTAAAATCATCATCTATTATGAAAGTTCAATGGCGCACAAATGCGCATTAGAAGCACTCAATCGAACTATGAAAGATCTATTCAATAACTCAAGATGTTTGGGAGGCGCAATGATTCTACTGTCCGGTGATTTCCGTCAAAAAATACCAGTGATTCCAAGATCGACAGCTGTCGATGAAATAAACGCTTGCCTCAAATCATCGACTCTGCGTGGCGCTAAGTGATGAAACTTCAGCTATTAAACAAACATGCGAGTTGCATTGTTAAACCAGAGACAACCTAAAAGAGATATTTCATTCTACGAAAACGTAAAAATTTAAACTGCGAGTTCATTTTCTGTAAATAGCCGCAAACAACCAAAAATATTTTGTCTTTTTGCGTATACGTATATGCAGTTTTACGAAAAATCACAGATACAACGATGACATTGGAATTATCAGAAATATATTTTGTTTTCATTTTTTAGCTCGAAGGAAAAATTTAATTTGATTGTCTGTGGTTAAACGATCCATCTGCCGAAGATTTCTCCAAGCAATTGTTGACTATCGGTAATGGGAGTGTTCCGGTCGACAAATCGAACGGATTGATTTCGTTTCCTCAGAACTTTTGCAATTTTGTCTCAACGAACGACGAGCTTATCAACAAAGTGTTCCCGAACAATATTACTAACCACAAAAATCACAATTGGGTGAGTGAACGAGTAATTCTTGCGGCAAAGAACAAAGATGTGGATCATTTAAATTTCACAATTAAATCTAATCGTCGGTGCACTTCATTCCTTCAAATCTATCGACTGTGTGACAAACAAAGACGAATCAACCAACTGTCCAACTGAATTTTTAAACTCATTGGATCTGGCTGGCTTGCCACGGCTCAATTTACAACTGAAAGTTGGTGCGGTAATCATCATGCTACGAAACCTGAATCAACCAAAACTATGTAACGGAACGCGATTGGTTTTGAGAAAACTCAAGGAAAGTTCAAAGGTGAGGAAATTCTCATTCCGAGAATTCTGATCATCCCAACCGATATGTCATTCGAAATTTAAACGAATTTAATTTCCGATTCGTCTTGCATTCGCCATGAAGATCAACAAATAACAAGGCCAATTCTTGAGTGTTTGTGGCCTGAATCTAGAAAATGAATGTTTCTCTCACGGCCAATTGTACGTAGCATGTTCACGTGTCAGCAAATCACCCGCTTTATTCGTTCTCACACCTGACAACAAAACAAAAAATGTCGTATATCACAAGATGCTTTACTGAAGGGAATCGACCCTATTGCAACACACTCAGGAAATAGTTTAAAAGAAAGTAGTGCAACAATGCTACGCAAATCATTTCGAATCAATTCAATAAAACGAAAGCCTTGCTGCATGTGAGTTACATTCATTTCAATGTAATTAAAATATATTTCATTTTGATTGACTTTAATTAAATTGGAGTATTCATTTTATCCGTCCCGGAGGTCTCGGGTTCGATTCTCGGTAGTGACAAGGAAAAAATTGCACGGCTGGTTTAGCATCAATGAATTAATCACTCATTATCCGAAATGAAAATATGACTATGAAACCTCATTTGAGGCGGCCAAATCCCTTGATGGGATATAGTGCCAGAGAGAGAGAGAGAGAAATTCATTTTATCTTAATAAAAAACTCAATTTAATTAAGCTATAATAACTATAAAGAACATTTATTGATTTTGAGGCGGTACGAAGTTCGCCGGGTCAGCTAGTTGTTGAATAAAAACGTAAACAAGAAGCAAGATCAAGTTTGAATTTTTTCAATGGTTTTTGCTTTTCGTAAAATATTTTTTTTTTGTTTTGTGTCCTATATTACCTATGTACCTTAGGAATGAACTGTGAAAATATTTTATGATACGAGAGACTCCATTAAAAAGAAGTTATTGTAAATAAGACTTTTTTTTTTTTTTACTATGCGATCTTTTTTGGGGCTCAAAGCTCACCCTGCTCTTCCGCGGTTATGCTTCTATTCTTTATACATCCTTACTTTACGCCTCGCGCTCAACTCGAGGACGTACGGCTATAGCACCGATTTAAGACTATCTGCACATTGCAAGCTCCATGCCAGCCTATACTGGCATGGAAGATGGGTCGATCCATGGGGTTTCCTCACCGACTGGGGGTCATAGATGTGTTACATTTTACCACAGATCGTAATCTGTCGATGAAATTTGACTTTTGCATCCTGACCCTATCGGGATTCGAACCCGGTACCTCCCGATCTAAACGCCAAAGCTTTAATCACTGTGCCATTTGGTCGGTAAATAAGACTTATTATTATTGTTATAAATTTAATCAAAATAATTTTTTTCGGGTTATGTAAAGGGTTATCCAATTCAAGCTTGATAAAGTAAACTTAAAAAAAACACACAAAATATTCGGAATGTATTGTAATTTTTATTTCATTTTACAGATTGATCCTTGCCATTTTTAGTTAAACAAGATATCATTCAAATGTCCTCCACGGGACTTCTTACAGGCCTTGATTCTTTTGAGGTAATTTTCAATGACTTTTCGGCACATTTCGGGTGGTATCTCGGCCATTACCTTACGAATATTAGTTTTCAATTCGTCAAGAGTTTAAGGATTGTTTGCGTAAACACGATCTTTCGCGTAGCCCCACAAAAAGAAATCCAAAGGCGTTAAATTACAGGATCTTGGAGGCCAATTGACATCAGCCAATCGCGAAATCAAACGTCCAGGAAATTTCTCTTGCAAAAGATCTCGATTTGCTCGTGTTACGTGACTGGTTGCTCCATCCTGCTGGAACCACATATCGTCAAGATCATAATCTTCGATTTTCGTAAAAAAATAATCGGTTAACATGCGGCCATAGCGCTCAGAATTGACGGTAATGGTTCGTCCATGGTTGTTCTCAAAAAAATACGGCCCAATCACACCACCAGACCACAATGCGCACCAAACAGTGACTTTTTCCGGGTGTAATGGCTTCTCTACAATCAATTGTGGATTTTCTGAGCCCCAAATTCTACAGTTTTGCTTATTAACGTATCCACCAAGCGAAAAAGAGCTTCATCACTGAAGAAAATTTTGTTCGAAAAATCAGCATCAGCAGATTTAATAATTTTAACGCGTTGGTCGATTGTTAAATGCTCCATATTCTTAAATGGCAGAATGTCAACTAAATAAATGACAGCGTACTTGACGTTTATCTTTGACAGATGTCGGTATACAGATTTCTACTTTATCAACCTCGAATTGGATAACCCTGTATATGCAAAACTCGTATTATTAAGCGATAATTTGTTAATCCGTGGATATTTGATAGTAGGGATAATAAATATGTAGATTATATTTTTTTAATTTTAAATCTAAGGAAGCATACACGTGTTAATTTTATCTTGTCCTTATGAGTTTGTATTTTAAAATCGCATATGAACAAAATCGACCTTGAACTGATTTATGAACTAGACATTTTTGTTTTATAAACTTATTCTTAGTCGAATACCGTCGATGATGTAAACTAGTTCAGCATTGCACTTTTTTATTTATTTATTCTTGCATCGATTGGTTTTGATATCGAAAAAATCTGAGAATGATAAAATTTCATAAAAGGGCCCCAATTTATAAATATAGTCTAGCAAGCGAGAATATTATTAAATTATAGGAGCCTATTAATAAAATAAAATAAAATAAAAGCCCGAATCGCTGCTGGACAACGAGTTTTCTACGCCAAATCAAGATTATTGCGATCGAAACATCTATCGCAGTCGTGCAAGCTCGCACTTTATAAAGCACTCATAAGACCTGTGCTGGTTTTCGGAAGTGAGTGCTGGACCAAAACCTCTAACGATTGTAGATTATTAGCTACCTTCCTACGGATTACCTTCCTAACCGTTCAATCTTTGGTCCAATTAACCCTTTCAGTCGTGAAGTTTTTCCGCTGGTGTAAAAAAATATTTTATACATTATTCGTGGCAAGGAGTATTATAGAATTATTTCTAGAATTTTTTTTTTGTTTTCAAATGCCCGGAATAAGGCCTGCCTAGCCTAATGGGTTTAATTCAACGCAATTCGTGCATCGATTAAAACAAATTATAAGAGAAAATGTTGGTTTGGTTCAAATTCATTGCTTATTTATCACATGTTTCATTTCAAATTATCACAATTCAATAATATCATTTAAAAAATAAAAATAAAATTATAAAATAAACTAAATTTATAATATAAAAATATAAAATATTAGGAACAATAAATTACATTAAAAATTAAATTTTTGGTCCAAAATAAGGTATCTATTTTTTGTGGAACTTAAGGAAACAATTCCGTTCTTTGTTTAAACATAAATGAACCTTACATTTTATGCAAAAAAAATGTGATTTCGCTGTACAATTTGGAAATTTACAGCGCATTGGGAGAGTTTTCTGATTAGATCCGGAAAATGCTCTATTTGGTCGTATTGCATATCTCGAACTGGCCTTACTTCAAATCGTTGCTTTTTAACTATATTATTTTCACACGAAGGTGAATCATTTTGTTCGGATAACGTCGGACGACCACGCTCGCGGGTAGATAAAGTGCTGGAAACCATTAAACTGCGTGCCACTTGCAAACGAAACTCAAATAGATCTGGGATGTTTTTATTTGGAATTCCAGCTTGTCTTTGATAATTTCGGTATTCTATCCAACTGGCACAAACAGCAAATTCTATAAAATGGGTTACAACTCTCAAAGTCCATTTTTTGGATTTCATAAATATTCTATAATAACTTATTAGCTGGTCCATAAAATCTACTCCTCCCATATTTGTGTTATACATTTTTATTATTTGTGGTTGTTTTATAGAAATGTATTTTTTTTGCGATTTATCCCAACGTTGCACATCACCTTCATTACCTATACCAATAAAAGCTACATGCACAGGCTTATTATCTTGCCATTTTACAACAACGACTTTCTCTTCCCGACTATGAACCTCATCACTAACTCCTCTTTCCTTTATATCTAAAAGAGGTGGATTTTTAAATCTGTTGACTCGTATTGTGCCAACCGCATTGATTTTGTTGTGTTTCAGAATTTCGAATAACTGGTACGTAAAGAAATTATCAAAGTACAGCTTATGTCCAGACAAAGTTATTCTTTTCGAAAGGTGAAGTACTACAGCAGCTCAAAAACCAATTTTTTTGAGTCAACTTCGGATATTTCAGTAGTTTTGCCTTGATAAAGGAAAAAGTCGTATGGTAAGCCGCTTTACCAGAAAGAACAAAATTTTTTAAACCCCATGGATACGGTTTACCTTTAAAGTACTGTTTCACATTTAGCTTACCTTTGAATGGGATCATTTGTTCGTCGACTGACAAATTTTTCTCTAGAGGATGTTGTAAACATCTACTTCGAACAATATCAACTATCGGCCTTACTTTATAAAATTTATCTTTCGAGTTGTTTACACATTCCAAATTATTCACAAAGTGCAAGTTGTTGCGAAGTTGATGAAACCGGTCGTTTGTCATACAATTAATGACCGATTCAATTTGTATATTGGCGTTTCAGTACAATCTGGTTCTTCGTAATCCTAAGTTGCCCATTAATATATGAAGGCCGAAGAGTTTCCTTATTTCGTCTGTATTAGTTTGTTTAAAACCTCGAACATTATTTTGTTCAGCATACAGATTTGTAAAAAATGACGTTTTTTTCGAAAAATTCATTGGTAAGATATTTTTCAAATATTTGTAGCGGCGTTTGTTCTAAATTTTCATCTGAATTTCCAAGAGGTATGAATGGGATTTCGTTTTGTTCGAACGGTTTGTTCCCCCGGCGCCACTGGATGTTGGACTTCTCAGTAAATATGCGACTGTCTCAGTTGACTTCATTGATGAATTCAAATTGAACATTTTCGTCAATCGCAGGGTTTGCCTCTGTTGCTAACACTACATACTCATAGGGTTGCTCTTGCTCTGTTTCCGATTCAGAGTCACTAGGTACATCTGTTGAAGTTTTTCGGGCACAAGGTCTAATATGTTCAACATCTACTAAATTTAAGTCGGGAAAATCATTAGTTGATTCCATGGGCATTTAATTTGTAGAATTCCGTGTAGAAATGTCCTCATTTTCTAGGACATCGTCATCCTCAAAAATAAAATCGGAATCATCACCATTCATTATTTCAGCTAACTCAGTTATCGTAAAAACCTTTTTTGATTTTAAATTATGCAACCTTTTTGCTGAATTATCACTCATTCTTAAAAAAATTATAAGGAAAAACAGATAGAATTATTATTTGGGTTAAAATCAACCCACATCATTTGAAACGGTTTGGGTTAAATTCAACCCACGCTATTTCAATAAAATATTGCGTATATAAAATTATGTTATTGCATAATACAACTGTATAAATTCTTAAATTAACTATTTATTTACCTGTTTACGTTAACATTTTGGAATTTGCACTAAAAATAACTGTAAAACTTAAAAACACAAACTGTACACGTTCCCTTACTTGTCAAATACGTGAACACAAGTTGAGATACTGATAAATACTAAATTACATCGAATAAATACACAAACCAACACAAGTGTAACGAAAAATATATATCATATTATAAAACAAAACGAAAAAAATATAACGGTTTCGTTGTAAATATGATTTGAAAACGATGGGTTAAATTTAACCCAATACGTGCGAAAGGGTTAAAGTTGCGAACAACGATTATCGAATCCATTCGAGCGAGATGGCTCGGCCACGTTACAAGGTCTCCACAATAATGTATGATAAATAAAGTGTTCCACCAACAACCAGCCGGAGTACGTCGTAGAGGAAGACCCTGACTACGCTGGCGTTACGATATCGAACAGATCTACGAACATTAGGATGTTGAAACTAGAGGACGAGAGCGATGGATCGAGATGGATGGAGGACCTTAGTGCAGGCGGCGAAATCCCTTCATGGGATGTGAAAGCCAGAGAGAGAGAGAGAGAGAGAGAGAGAGAGCCTATTATAAAGTAAAATATTATTTCGTTAAAGAAAGAGCAGCAGATAATTTTTTTTATTAAAGCTGATGTTCGATAGGAACTAGAAGAAACTCGCGTTTATAGTTGATAAATTTGAATTTAGTTTGATTTCGGTTTGTTATTTATTTAGTAGAAATGTGGAAATGGGAATTGAAGGAAGACGAACAAATATGAATATACAAATTAATTTTTTATTTTTGCTTTTTAGATGATTGAATGTTATGAAAATAATTTTTTATTTTTTCCTATGATGGATGTGCAATAAACGTTTATTTAAAAAAGTCGAATATAATAAATGTATTGTTTCTCCAAAACTATTTTTCCGAGGAATTAAATTATTTTTTCTCCGATCGTAGGAAAAAATATATCTTGGAGTAAATCACATGTAGCTGAATTAGCTGCTTCCACTATATCCGGCGGGGTATAAGATAAGGATAATTCGCTTTGACTGTCCATATCCCTTAAATTTCGTTCACACGTTTTGATAAATCAAATAGGTACACAAACTTGACAACTTTTGAAAAAAAAAAAAAAAAAAAAAACAAAATGTATTTATGTCTTATGATGTCGTGGCTAACTAAGCAATAATTTTATGTTATTTTCGATTTTTTACTTTGTTTTGATTTCTTACGGTGTTTTCCAAACGCTGACTTATTACAGACTTATTGACTTATTTGACGCCATCTTGAATAAGTCGGACAAGTCGTTCCAATTTATTGTACCGACTTATTTGTGACGTAATAACAAAAAACAAAACGCAATTTCTATTAGAGCCCTGCGCGGATACGATTCGTATCCGCATCCGATCCGCATCCGCTGAAAAAAACAATTTTTTTATCCGCATCCGCACTCGTTAAAAGTTATTAAATCCGCATCCGCACTCATCCGCATCCGCAAAATCAAACAAGTGTATGAACTGAAAAAAATTACCTTTAAAATTTTTTTTATCATTTATTTCAAATTTATTATAAAAATTCAACAATTAATTTTCTACACTCCTCGATTTAAAATTAACATGCTATACATAAACATTTCATAACACATAAAACACATAGATAGATAATTGAGCTTTAGTAGATATGGATGAAAACTAAAATTTCGCATAATGCGGATAAAAATAACTGATCCGCATCCGATCCGCATCCGCTCAATTTCATTGCGGATATATCCGCTTTTATCCGCGGATAGCGGATTAATGCTGATATCCGCGGATAATACTATCCGATGCAGGGCTCTAATTTCTATTATATGGGAGAAAATAAATTCTCTGACAAGTTGGTCGTTGCCACTAGATTTGAAAATAAAAACAGCATGTATTACATTTAGTCAAAATACATTTTTGGAGACATTCCTGCGTAGACGTACTTATTGAAATAAGTCTCCTCGCGAGGTGACTTATTTGAATAAGTCGGTGTCCACAAATAAGTCGACGTTTGGAAAACAGCGTTAATATGATAATTAATGAATAATATTAAAAATTATTTTGGGTTTATATTCGTTTTAAAGTCCGATCGGAGAAAAAGTAATATGTACAGTTCGGAGGAAAAGTGAATTCCCGGACTCCGGTGGCCAATTTCCACTATCGTCCGGGAATGCAGTATTTTCCTCCTAATAATACAATATACTATTCCCTTTAAATGTTATAAACAGAAAAACGAAATTTTAAATTCCTATTTTGTTTCTTCTTATTTTTTACGTTGATCGTGTTCGAACTGCAATTTATTCTAATGCTAATATATAAACGATAATTAATATAACATACAAATTACAAGATGTAATATACATTAATAATATTAAAACGCAGGTAGCCATTCGTTTTACCGATTTAAGTATGAAATATGGACAAATTAAATAAACCTTAAATTCTTTAATATTTCTTAGCGGTTGAACAGATGATTGACTTATGTAATGATATCTGGATGACCCTAATGCTGCACCAACACATGTAGCACAATCCAATGAAAATGGTACTGGAATTTTTTACAAATTAATTACAACATATTGACATAGTTCAACCCCCAAAAAACTTCCCCTAGGGGTGCAATTTTTTAAAAATCTAATTTTTGATTAAACCATACTGTTGCCATTTCAGTTAATATTTCTTGTATCGTACTGGGGTGGTATTGTAATTTTTAACAAACTAACTACAACATATTAGCACAGCTCAACCCCCAAAAAACTCCCCCTAAGGGATGCAGTTTTTAAAAACCTTATTTTTCATCACACCACGCCTTTTGCATTTCTGTGAATTTTTATTGTATGGTGCTGGAATTTTTATACAAATTAATTACAATAAAATGGCATAATTAAACCCCGAGAAAACTTCCCCAAATGAGAGCAACCGTTTAAAATCATTGTACCGTACTGGTTTATACAAAAAGTTTTTACTAAATAAATTATAATATATTGGAATAGTTTAATTGCCAAAAACCTTCCCTAAAAATGCAGCTCTTTAAAACAATATTTTTCCGTATAGGTTAAACCCCTCCAATAGGTACCACTGAATTTATTACAACAGCCCACACCCACAAAAATCGAACAATATGCATCGAACTTCCTTCCTATGCCAGAAATAGGTATCCCTGAATTTATTACAAAAAGTTGTTAACCACTGTTGTAATAAATTCAGTGGTACCTATTGGAGGGGTTTTACCTATACGGAAAAATATTGTTTTAAAGAGCTGCATTTTTAGGGAAGGTTTTTGGCAATTAAACTATTCCAATATATTATAATTTATTTAGTAAAAACTTTTTGTATAAACCAGTACGGTACAATGATTTTAAACGGTTGCTCCCATTTGGGGTAGTTTTTTAGGGGTTAATTATGCCATTTTATTGTAATTAATTTGTATAAAAATTCCAGAACTATACCACAAAAATTCACAGAAATGCAAAAGGCGTGGTGTGATGAAAAATAAGGTTTTTAAAAATTGCATCCCTTAGGGGGAGTATTTTGGGTGTTGAGCTATGCTAATATGTTGTAGTTAGTTTGTTAAAAATTACAGTATCACCCCCAGTACGATACAAGAAATATTAACTGAAGTGATAACAGTATGGTTTAATCAAAAATTAGATTTTTAAAAAATTGCACCCCTTAGGGGCAATTTTTTGAGGTTGAACTATGCCGATAAGTTGTAATTAATTTGTAAAAAATTCCAGTACGATTTTCATTGGATTGTGCTACAAGTACTGGTCCAGCATTAGGATCATGATCTCTGGATATTTTTTATTTTTTTATTTATTTATATTACGAGTGAGTCTTGTACCCATTTAGTAATTTACATTGCATAATAAAGTATTTTGATTAGTCGGCGTAATCAAGTGATTATCCTCAGTTTCGTATAACTCCACCTCAGATTTTTTGCCACAGTAGTCTACTGACTTCCTGGTCGCGAAAAGTCCAATGGTTTGGTTCTTTGCCGTCTTCTTGTTGGTGTGGTAGTCAGCATACAGCCTATGTCCAGTTTTTCATGCTGGTGCAGACGTTGTAGGTGTTTTGTTGCATGATGCCTAATTTCATCCGCGAACGAGTGGTTTGTAGAAATAATCAATTTGGTTGATCGCAAATTGAGACAAAAACATCGGTGAGAAATGCAAACATTGGTAAAAGGAACTATCTGGTGTTTTGTTCTTGAAATCGGTGGAAGGTTCGCCAATCGGAATATGGTTTGCTTCGGAATTCTCTATATTATTTGATTTTTCACCGGGTGCTTTGATTATTTTTCAAAATTTCTCTGTATACTATATTTCTTAATTTTTGCCACTAAAGGTATAGACAGAACCAGAGATACAGCGACAAGATACAACGCCTGTCAAATTAAAATACACATAATCCATAGGATGCTAACAAAACCAATGTCGCTGGCGACGACGACATTGTCGCAGAATTTTTTTAGAATCTATTCTATTTTTGTCGGTGTAGCTGCAGTACTAACCAATATAAAGTTTCAGATTATTATGTTGTAAAACATTTTTTACAACTGTTTTTACATGAATTTCAACCAAATCTGAATGTTATACACAATGTTTTATGTAAAAAAGTTTAAATAGAGTTGATTAAAAGATAAAAGAAATATTTTAGGGTTAATTTAATATTATTTTTCTTGTTTTGTCGCTTCAATGCTGAAGCACTTGTTGCGTTTACCAAAGCGACATCGCCGGCAGACAAATGTATTTTGTTGATGTATCTTGTCGCTGTATCGCTGGTTAAGTTTATACCTTTTTAAGGAAAAAATTCCAACTGCGGCGTGAAGTATTCGAGATTTCATTTTTTGTCCACCGAAGAGTGGGGCTCCTGGTTGAGTCGTTAGAATGAAAGAGCACCTGAAAAAATGCACGCAATTAAGCACACCTGTGGATGAGTTGAAGAACTAGAAACGAACCATGACACACCACGTAAGGATATTACATATCCCTTTTTCTACCACAAAAAAAACAGTTGGCTCAATTTAACTCCATACCACACAAATGTGTGAGTAAAAAGACATAGTTTGTAATGGCGTTTTTGATAAAAAATTTCGCTTGACTTGAAGTACGACCAACACAATTGTGTGTATAGTTATTTTTTTAGTTTTAGTTTTTTTTCGAACCAAAATAAGTTAAAACGGAATTCACAAATGTGTAAGTTGGTTCAAAACACATTGTGCACATTTTTCTTTCAATTACTTTAACTATTGTTCCCGGGATCCACTTTGCCCCACGCCAAAAATTTCTGGTGTATACTGGTTGACCAGAGCATCATTATTACGTTGGTGTTGTGAACCCGCGGAGCTAAAACCGATATTAAGCTTTGCGGTTTCGCCCGTGTAGTAGGTCTGCCGCGAAGATTGCTTGGAGTACCTGAATCACGGGAACTTTTCAGCTCGATGGTATACGGGGACTTTGAGATCCCATCTTCACAGATTAACCACATATTGCTGAAAAATGGACCAACAAAATCGATATGGTTGAGTAGCATGGATGAGTAGCAACCGGCCAGCTTAAAAATGCTTTCTTAGTATCACTGCTATTTAACTTGCATATTTTGCAATTTGACACAATTTGCTCTATTTCCTTGTAGATGTTCGAAAATTAGACATGTCTTTGAGCCATTTGTAAAAAAGACACCAAATTTTTAATAGTATGATTTACTAGGGTTGTCTGAAAAGAGTCCGACCTAATAAATATACAATACATTTTTTCTTCAAATTTATTTTTATTTCTCTACATACCCTTGTAAGTTTATACGTTTCTCCCAACGATGCTCCCATCTCCCCAATATAGCTGATCAGTCTCTGGTTCTTCCAATTTGGCCACCCTTCACTGTCCGTTCTCTACGAGTCTTCGCCAACGGAATCCTATTGTGCTTTACTATAGCTTTCCTTGCTCTTTTACTGGTTTTGTAATATCCCTAGAAATTGCATTCGAAGAACCAGCCTTGTTCATGCTTGTGTCCCGTTTTTTCGGTACGTCTTGAGAGCCAGGCCTAATGGCCAAAGTACCACGTTGATTACCTATTCTTTGGGGACCAGGTCCAGCACCGGACTCTTTTTGGTTCTTTCGATTATTATTTTCATCCATGTTTTGTTCCACGATTAGCGGATAAAGAAATGTCCATATGTGCAGAGATCCGCAGTACACGAAGATGTGCCACAATCACTTGTAAAAGTTGCAAAATATGGAGCTGTCACAAGTACCAACATGATTCCCCCGAACAGCTTAACGCCGGTACCACCTAGTTATACCATATAAAGGATGTTTTAAAATTTAAATTCTATTAACGCTTTCGACCTTTCAATACTCGGATTTGTCATCACAATAGTGGCATCATTTGAACTTTTCACATAGATAACTAGTACTTAAAATATTTATGTTTCGACTACCTTAAATGCTTTCGTATCTAGCGCGAGCCCTCACTCTGGAACATTCAAGCTTTCAACAATGATGTATCCGAGGCTTTTGGAGAGTTAACCACGCTTTTTCATCCTATAGGAGATTCATATAATGAAACTGTTTGATTTGAACTGTATTTTTAGCGCAATGTGGTCACTTATTTGAATACGCTTTTATTGAAGTCGAGCTATATTGTGTTTAGCCTCAAACAGTTCGCCTATTTACATATGCGGCTAGTTTTGTTTAAGATATGAATCCACCATTGAAACGCTTTTGGTGTTTATATCAAATCTAAATATCATTCCCAGATAAATATAATTGTAATTTACAGATTACTTAAGGTCAACCACATTCTCCGAGTAGCTGGACTAATTAATGGTTTTATTCTTTACTTTGTTTTCGAATAAACTGATAATAGCCGTGTTTTTTTATTAGCGCCCGATAGATGTATCCGGAGTAATTAATTTATTTAACTCTAAACTAAGTTTTTTCATTCAACTTTTTTGTTAAAAATCGATAAAAAAATATTTTGCTCTACCTATTTATCGGGAGCCGCTATCGGGAGCGCTATCCATTTCAATGGGAAATTTGAAAAGGCCTTTATTTTGTAAACCCCGGAAACCATTAGAAACTTAATCTTACAATAAAAATTTCTAAACGCAGCAAGATGAATTCTTGTTTATAACGTCATGCCAAAATAAATGCCAATTAGTATATTTCATAGCGACACTAGTGATAGCTGCAATTTCAGTAGACAGTTCTCATTCGGTGCCGGATAGTGCTCGAATAATAAAACACGGCTTATAGAATTTCAAAGCAAATTGTATTCCGATTGGGGAAATTTCCACCAATTTAAGAATACGGCTCCCGGACTTGGCTGACTGTGTCCATAACTAATGTATAGGCTCTGTTCAGCTAAAATATGTACATATGGTGGTGCCTCCCACTATCGACGTCAACTAGATCAAGAATTTTACTTCCACAAAATTAAAATGCAACCTGAAATAATTTATAGTCAAAAAAAAAATGCTCCTCCAACTTGTCAATAAAGAAGCAATATTTTTATTGAGGTTTTGTAAGCTAATAAATAAACCAAATCACTGTTCAAGTAAAAATAAAAATGGATAACAAATTTTATCGGAATACACGGAAAATGAAAAAAAAAAAACAATAAAAAAGGAAAAGCATATAATGAAAATGTAAAATATATTGTTTGTTTACTTTTTTACAGTATTCGACTAGTTTGAACGAACATTTTTCAAACGGCAGCACTATTGATGATTCAGTTGATGAAACGTTGTTGGAAAATATGGACGCATGTTTTACAGCATTTGATAAAGACGGGTGAGTGTGTTTGTTTTTTAATGTAACTGTTCGTGTTTGGTTGTGGTGGGTGGATTTGTGTAAGTGTCACCGTTTTATATTTGTTTTGTGATGCTAATAAATTTGTGCAAATATATTTTATTGCAGTGATGATGATGATGATGATATACAATAATTACTTTGTATTGTGTTTTTCAAGGACGCAAATTTTCTTTTAGTGCACGTTTTATCCTACAGCAGTTTAAAGTAAAAAAGAATTTCAATGAAACTATTTTTGCAAAACTATTTGTTTAACATCGTTATACAAATTTGTTGTTGTTAATAACGTTAATAATTATCAAAATGTATTATGTATTGATCCAACAACATTGTGATTGATTCCATAGTTTTTATGTTTGATGTGTGGTTTGTGTATTTATTATTATTTTTTTGTTTGTTATACCTCAAAAACTACGCTACGAGTGATAACGGTTTTGTAATACGCGGCGTAACCGGAACTAAATAAGTAATTTTAATTAAAACAAAATTAAGGAACGAATGGAATAACAAAATAAATAAATTGGTTTTTTACTGTGCTAGTGTAGTTAACCTCATTGTTTTTTTGATGTATTGATATAAACTTATCGTGATTTAAAAATTTAAATTTCCAAGTTGTAAATCAATCGAAATCGGTAAACCCCGTGAGAAGATTAACACAGTGAAAATTCGTTAATATCACGCAATATTTTCCTTTTTTACATTTTTTTATGTTTTGATTTTATTCGTTTAGTTTTTGTAATAAATATATTATATCGGAATGATTATATTTACAACATGTGAAAATTGATCTTTTTGATTGTTATCATTTAGTTTTTATTACAATTTTAGTTAAGAGTCTAGAAAATTATGGTCGTTAGTTTTTCGAGAGTGCGATCGTTTCCCTAACTAGTTGATGGGATTGAGTGTCGAGTGAAGTTCATTACAACCAGCCGCATATTCTCGTGCATAATTAAATATTTTACGTGACACATGGATACTGATCCTTCTGACGTACGTGAACTTATCATCGGATTCTATACCCGAAATTAAAAAAAAAAATAATCAAGCAACACTAACATATTTTATCCCTCTAATTCTTGTGTGAAGTTAGCCCCGAATTTTATTATATGTAAAATCAAAATGTTATTAAAATTGTTTTATTTCGCAAAATACACGGCAATTATTACTGACATAATATGCTATGAAAGTTATAAAATAAATGTAATAATTTAATAAAATGAAGTAAAATAATTTTTAAATTGGCTCATAAATTTGTCATATTATGATAATTTGGTTATAAGCTGGACAAACACATATTTCACATTTAGGTAAACACGAAAAAATCGTACCGTTGCAACCTACCGAAATTAGGCTCAGAGCAAAATATTTCCATGTAATACATTTTTGACGTAAAATAACATTTTAATTTGTCATGTAAAAAGTATTAATTTGTCGGATCAGAGCTATATGGTTTTGGAACAGCCAGACCCGTACGTCATTTTTCGCAAAATATGAATAAATTCGTGTATATTGGTCAATTTTCTGTACTCTCGTTTGAGCTCCATTATCCCTTTCGAGTTCAAGGTTTTTTTTTTCGTTTTGTTTCATTAAAATTTACATACACACTTGTGTATACGGGCCCGAAAAGGGTTATCGTATTGAAAAGCCAGCGTGCGATAAGGCTTTTGATAACTGCATCTATAACTGTGTCACAAGCTGATAACAAGGCATCTATACGTAGAAATCGTTTCTGATAGTATGGGCTATTATTGGCGGTACAATAATTCATCGGTGTCAGTTGTGAATTGGTGTACTGATCTGATGGCGAGGTATGAACAACACGTCAACCCATATGTAATCTCTCTCAGTTTAAAGTGCCAAACAATTCTCTGATAATTTTGATGGTTTGGGTGAGCGATAATCTGCCGATACATTTGATCAATGCAGGCGACAAATGCGATTTTATATTTGCGGAATATGTTCAATATTGTAATGTAATAGATCATCTTGAATTGTCGACCCTGTCAATAATGCGACATATAATGATAAACTCGAGTTCGATTTACAAGAGTCATCAAATAAAACAACTTTAATCTGTGACATAGGAATGTTAATCCACTTCCTAAAATCTTCATAGAAGTTGACTAACATTTTTTTGTTTTAACAACTTTATTGATTTACAATCTTAAACATTATTAATTCATTGGTAAGGTTGACATTAGTACTTATGAGATAAGCATCGGAGTGAAGTTTCTGCCAAAATAACAAAATATACACTGTGCCCGATAAGTACTTAGAATTGAAAAAACACTCAAATATTGAACTTTCATAATAATATCTGAACTTTTTTAATAAACATAAATATTTTTACACTATAAGTAGCAAACATTTAAGTTTTGTCAAAAGAATTGAGCGAATTTTATAAAATGACATCTTTTTACAACAAAACACACTACAAATCGCACAGAGATGATCGAAGTGGTTCTGAACTAGTAATTAACGTAAGAAAAAAATCTTATTCCGTAACAAATAGATTCCGTTGATTTGATTTTTCTATTAAGAAACCAATCATTTTAGAAAGATGTTTGATATTTCATAGAATTTCTAATTTTAATTGATCTTATCTTGTTAAAAAAGAGTTTGAGCATATTTTGACATATAAAATTTTTTAAATTTATAAATATTTGTGATTATTTGTGTCCGTCACGCCAGCCGGAACCATATCAGCCGGAACCAAACAACTATGGCACAAGTAGCACGATGCATTGTGCATCATTGAGCACTATATGCTTTTCAGCCGGAACCTTATAATTCCAGCTGGAACCTGATAAAGCCACACAGAACCATACAACAGCCAAACAAACTAGGGCACTAGTAGCACGATGTATTGTGCATCATTGTGCACTTTATAATTTTTCAGCCGGAACCTTATAAATTCATAAATATAACATTTTTCGGAAAAAACCTTACAAATTCAGCCGGAACCATACCGTCTACACCCAAACTAACTATGGCACAAGTAGCACAATGCATTGTGCATCATTGTGCGCTATATAATTTTTCAGCTGGAACCTTATAAATTCAGCAATATATGATTTTTCCTTGGAACCTTATAATTCCAGCCGGGAACGATCGTTTGATTAAATACAGTCAAACTAACAATATACAAATAGCACAATGAATCGTGTTTCATTGTGCACTATATTGTTTTTCAGCCGGAACCTTATAATTCCAGCCGTAACCTAATAAACCCAGCCAGAACCATACTATAGCAAAACTAACTATATCACAAGTAGCACGATGTATTGTGCATCATTGTGCACTATATAATTTTTCAAACGGAACCTTATAATTTCGACCAGAACCTTATAAAGCCAATCGAAACCGTACAACAGCAAGACTTACTATAGCACAAAAATCATATGTTAAACTATTTATGTAAACATTTTATTTCGACTGGATTTTGATGATTCTGGATGGCATAATAGTTTGGCTGCAAAAACATATAGAAAACTACTATATAAAATTATATAGTGCACAATGATGAACAATGTATCGTGCTACTTGTTCCATAATTAGTTTGGCTGTAATGGTATGGTTCTGGCTGAATTTGTAAGGTTTTCACGAATAATTGTATATTACTGGATGTATAAGGTTCCGGCTGAAAAATTATATAGTGCACAATGATGCACAATGCATCGTGCTACTTGTGCTATAGTTGATTTGGCTGTTGTACGTTTTGACTGGCTTTAATAGGCCCTGGTCGAAATTATAAGGTTCCGGCTGAAAAATTATATAGTGCACAATTAGGGAGTGCATTACCGTTTACCGATTTACCGTATTTACCGTATAAAATTTATTTACGATTTATCGGTAAATTTTTACAAATTTACCGATTTTTTCGATAAAAATATATATTTATAATTAATAGGGCGCAATTCAGTGCTAGTATATAACAGGGTCCATTTTATTGAAAAACATGAAGAGCATATTTTAAATTTAATCGAACAAAGGATTTATATAAGGTACAGAATTCACATAATATACTACATAATTAGAATTATTATGTAGAATAATGTAGCTATACCTACTAAAGAGTTATATAATGAATTTTCTTTAATGAAACGAAATGAACTTATACAGGGTGGGCGCGTGGACTGATAACATTATTTGGTAGATTTAAAGGGGGAGGGGGTCATTTGGAAGCTTTCATCCCATGGAATTGATGTTCTAAGTAGCCCGGTAAATGAAATATAATATTTTAAGTTTGTTTTAACCGTTTGAGTCCCAAGCACGATCACCCTGTTGGGATTTTATGTCGAAAAACCCAACACATTTCGAACATTGTCGACAACTGACGGTGCGTTACCGATTGTTGTAGTCACGCACTCAGATAACTGAAGCTAGTACATCAAACAGCTCTTTTTAATGTAAATAGTACATTTTACACTAGGTTTGTGTCAATAGATTGCCTTTTCATCTCATTCATTTTATCTTCCCCTCTCATTTAGAGAAAGCGCGATTGCGCTATTAGTGTTTTTTCAATACCCCATGGGGCTCAAACGGTTAAATAACCCAAAATCTCGCCTTAAATGGTTACTTTTGTGTTTATAGTCGTAGAGGCACGAAATAACTTTTATTGTATTCTACAATGTAATGATTTTATTCTAAATAAATCATTAATTTATACAATTGGTTTTAGAAAAATGACTAACGGGCTTCTAAATCCAAAAAAAATGTGTAGTATTATGAAAAACGTCATAATCTAAATAAATTTAACAAAAACTTATGGTTATTTTGAAATAAATTTTGCTTTAAAAATTCTCTAGTTTATGCCTTGACATGTCATAGAAAACTCTCATTTTGTGGTGAAATTTTAAAAAATAAGTAAAACGGGTGTTAATTACCTTGTGCTATTAGTCAATATGTCACTATCTGCTATCGGAAGTGCCCGTGTATATTTCACTTTGTTCTTGTTAAATTGTTAATTTTTCTTAGTCACGAGAAGGGTGATAATGCTAGTCGGCTGAAGTTTTGTAGAGGTATGGATTTTGTGAACAAATGAGTCTAACTGTGAGGGAACTGTGAGTTTACATAATCTGCTTCTTTGGGACAGTAAAGGCCAAAATCCACACAAGAAAAAGCAGGATTCTTTCCAAAGGAAGTTCAGCGTTAATGTTTAGGCTGGTGTTATTGGTCGAAACCTTATCGGCCCATATGATGCGCCAGAACGCCTTTCCGAAAATATTTATCTCGAATTTTTTCAGAATGAGCTGTCTGAGCTGATTTTACCAGTTTTGTAAGATGTGCTGATTGGTAGGGGTTTTCCTATTTATTGGCCCACATCCTAAGGAATTTGTGTTCACAATAGAGGTACTATCCACAAGAGAAATTTCATTTGAAAGGATAAGCGCCGCATTTGAAAAAAAAAATGAAATGCAACTTCGCGCAACAACCGTGGAGATTAAAAAAATATGCCGTGCATGCATATACGGAATTGAGGAGGTCATTTTAAAATAAATCTAATAAATTAAGTTGATTTCAAATTTATTAATATCTTAAAAAGTATTTTCTTAACCCTGATATTTCGTATTTTACCACGAAATGAGTGGTTTCTATGACATGTCAGTATACATTGGAAAGGGCATAAACTAGAGATATTTAAAAAAAAATGCTAATTTCAAAATAACCATTAATTTTTTTAAATGAAATAGATGGTGACATTTTTCATACTTCTACAATTTTTTTAGGATTTGGAAGCCCATAAGTCATTTTTCTTAAACCAATTGTATTACATGATTTATTTAAAATAAAATCATATTGCAGAATACAATAAATGCTATTTCGTGCCTCTTCAACTACAAACACAAAAGTGACCATTTAAAGGCGAGATTTTGTGTTATTTAAAACAAACTTAAAATATTATATTTCATTTACCGTGCTACTTAGAACATCAATTCCGTAGGATGAAAGCTCCCAAATGACTCCCCTCTCCCTCTCCAATCTGCCAAAAAATGTTGTCGGTCCACGCGCCAAACAGCGTATATAAACAATTAGTTTGTGATATGAATTTCATTGTATGTAATGATTTTTTTTTTATTATTTTATTTTATAACGTACATTAATTTGTTTCAAGCACTGTTTTACTAATTTTTCACTGGTTTAATAGCTAAGGCATAGTACCAAATTATTATTTAAATTCAATTTACCGGTAAATTTTCGATAAGTTACCAACCTTACACAAAATTTACCGTTTACCGGTAAATTGAAAAATCGGTAAATTTGCACTCCCTATGCACAATGATGCACAATACATCGTGCTGCTTGTGCTATAGTTGATTTGGCTGTTGTACGTTTTGACTTTCTTTAATAGGCCCTGGTCGAAATTATAAGGTTCTGGCTGAAAATGTATATAGTGCACAATGATGCAAAATGTATCGTGCTACTTGTGATATGGTTATTTTGACTGTAGGGTTACCTTAATTTTTAAGGTTTTTTCCTCGGAAAATCTTAGATTACTGGATGTGTAAGGTTCCGGCTGAAAAATTATATAGTGCACAATGATGCATAATGCATCATGCTACTTGTTCTATAGTTAGTTTGGCTGTAGAGGGTATGGTTCCGGCTGAAATTGTAAGGTTTTTTCACGACAAATCGTATGTTATTGGATTTATGAGGTTCCGGCTGGAAATTTATTTAGTGCAAAATGATGCACAATGCATCGTGCTACTTGTGCCATAGTTAGTTTGGCTGTTGTACGGTTTTGGCTGGATTTATTAGGTTCTGGTCGGAATTATAAGGTTCCGGCTGAAAAAATATATAGTGCAAAAAGATGTACAATGTATCGTGCTACTTGTGATATAGTTATTTTGACTGCAAGTTTACCCTAATTTGTAAGGTTTTTTCCTCGGAAAATCTTCGATTACTAGATGTGTAAGGTTCCGGCTGAAAAATTATATAGTGCACAATGATGCACAATGCATCATGCTACTTGTACTATAGTTAGTTTGGCTGTAGAGGGTATGGTTCCGGCTGAAATTGTAAGGTTTTTTCACGACAAATCGTATGTTATTGGATTTATGAGGTTCCGGCTGGAAATTTATTTAGTGTAAAATGATGCACAATGCATCGTGCTACTTGTGCCATAGTTAGTTTGGCTGTTGTACGGTTTTGGCTTGATTTATTAGGTTCTGGTCGAAATTATAAGGTTCCGGCTGAAAAATTATATAATGCACAATAATGCACAATGCATCGTGCTACTTGTGCTATAGTTAGTTTGGCTGTAGAGGGTATGGTTCCAGCTGAAATTGTAAGGTTTTTTAAAGACAAATCGTATATTATTGGATTTATGAGGTTCCGGCTGAAAATGTATATAGTACACAATGATGCACAATACATCGTGCTATTTGTGCCATAGTTAGTTTTGCTATAGTATGGTTCTGGGTGGCTTTATTAGGTTACGGCTGGAATTATAAGGTTCCGGCTGAAAAACAATATAGTGCACAATGATACACGATTCATTGTGCTACTTGTGATATTGTTAGTTTGACTGTATTTAACCAAACCATCGTTTCCGGCTGGAATTATAAGGTTCCAACGAAAAATCATATATTGGTGGTTTTATGAGGTTCCGGCTGAAATTTTTTATAGTGCACAATGATGCACAATGCATTGTGCTACTTGTGCTATAGTTAGTTTGGCTGTAGAGGGTATGGTTCTGGCTGAATTTGTAAGGTTTTTCCCGAAAAATGTTATATTTATGGATTTATAAGGTTCCGGCTGAAAAATTATAAAGTGCACAATGATGCACAATACATTGTGCTACTAGTGTTCTAGTTTGTTTGGCTGTTGTATGGTTCTGTGTGGCTTTATCAGGTTCCGGCTGGAATTATAAGGTTCCGACTGAAAAAGCATATAGTGCTCAATGATGCACAATGCATCGTGCTACTTGTGCCATAGTTGTTTGCTTCCGGCTGATATGGTTCCGGCTGGCGTGACGGACACGATTATTTGTAGAATTTTCAAATATTACGATATCAAAACCTTAGAGGAGTTTGGAAATTAAAAAATTTATATATTTACAACACATTTGCTGAGTAGCAAAAACTATACTGAGAGTTTGCTACCTCTAAGCTTCCTCGCCACGTCAAGGCTGTGTTGTGGGAAAAGATTTGCGGTAACGCTTTATAAAAACAAAATAAAATTTTAAAATAATTCATTGTAATTAAAAACTAAAAAGTATAATTTATTTCAATTCTAAGTGTTAATAAAAAATGTTTACAAGTTTTTGACGTAAAACAATAAGTTTCAATAAGGAAAGTTAGCAAATTGTCTTGTATTACCGAGTTTGCATTTGATTTAATGTACGACTTGAAATGACCAACTGCATTTATCTTCGCCGGTCACAAAGTGAATAAGAGCTGTCTCGAATAACAAAAATCTCAAAGAATTCCGAGCATGTGGATTAATAAGATTTGTTTCTTACATCAATTACTAGTTCAGAACCACTTCGATCATGTCTGTGCGATTCGTAGTGTGTTTTGTTGTAAAAATTTTCATTTTATAAAATTCACTCAATACTTTTCACAAAACTAAAATGGTTTGCTACTTAAAGTGTAAAAAAATATTTGTGTTTATTAAAAAATTTCAGATATTATTATGAAAATTAAATATTTGAGTGTTTTTTCCATTCTAAGTACTTACAGGGCACAGTGTATATTTTGTTATTTTGGCAGAAACTTCACTCCGATGAGATAAGCATACACTTGTGTGGGTCTGCTGGACCAGTGTCCAGTTCCCTTGGTTTATAATTTTCATACGGTTAGCTCATGTGGTTTGATTCGTTTGAGCCGCTTTAGTTTCTTTTGTACTGTCCAGTAGTTGTACGGCCTCAAGATTGGTGTGGGTAAGAAGTCTCTTTTCATGTTTTATGACACATTCGCGGATAACGTCGTCTATCAATTGTATTTCTAAATCATTGTGGATTTCTTTGTTAGTCACAAATCGGTAGGCGTTGGTGACCATTCGAAGAAATTTATTTTGGCATCGTTGTATAATGTCTCTATTGGATTTATGTGTACAACCCCATAGCTGCACACCATAGATCCATATTGGTTTGAAGATATTCTGGTATACCAGTCTTTTGCAATACAGGTTCATTTTGGAATGATGTCCAATTAACCAGTACATTTGACGTTGTTTCAATCGTATCTGTTCAGCTTTTTGTCTCACGTGATGTTTCCAGTTGAGCCTTGAATCTAAATACAGACCAAGGTATTTTGCCGATTGAGCCTGCGGTACTTGCACCCCATTGAGGTATATATGAAGAGTGTTATTTTGTTAGTGCGACTTTCCAGTCAATTGAAGATTTTCCACTGCTCTTGGTTGAGATTCGTCTACTGACATAATTACAGTGTCGTCAGCGAACGTGCCGATGAATGTTTTATTCGTTGTAGGTATGTCCGCAGAGTAAAGAAGGTAGAAGAGGGGACCCAATACGCTTCCCTGTGGAACTCCCGCAATCGCTGGATAAAAGTCAGAACATGTTTCTTCATGAATGATTCTGAATTGGCGATCAGAGAGGTATGATTCAAGCACCTGGTATTAGTTTTGTGGTAGCATTTTGCTCATCTTGAATGTCAATCCCTTATGCCAAACCCTATCAAAGGCCTGGTATACATCCAGAAATACGTCGGGGCAATATTTCTTTTCTTCTAACGCTTGCTCTATTACCGCAGTTATTCGATGGACTTGATCTATTGTGGAGTGGTTATTCCTGAATCCAAATTGAAAATCAGGAACGTTTACCATTGGCTTTAGACGTTTTAGTAGCAGTTTCTCGAACAGCTTTGATAAGGTCGGAAGCAGTGAGATTGGTCTGTATGATGTTACTTCTTCATCTGGTTTACCTGGTTTCTTTAGCATAATTATTTGGGCCATTTTGAAGCATTTTTGTATACAAACTTCAATCTCATACAGACATTAAATAAGTATATGATCAAGAGGATTGCTTTACGTGGAAGTTCCTTGAATAGACCCGGTTACATTTCATCAATTCCTGGTGCTTTTTTATGATTAAGATTTTTGTCGATTTCTTCAGCAATTTCCATTAGCGTGACCCTTTGAAAGTCCTGATTTGGTTGATAAACAGGTGTTACATCAATGTTGGATTAAATGTCATGGGGTTTTAACACTGCTGCTAGGTGTTGAGCAAATATTTCCGTTTTTTCTTTGTTTTGTCGAACCCAACTGCCTTGAAAATTTTTTAAAGGTGGTACTCGAACTACAGGTCGTTTAAATCTACTGGTTGTTTTCCATAACGAGTAGTCATGAAATTTTTGATTAGCCTATTGACTTTGTTACTTATTCGATTAAAAGTTGTCTTGTTTATTATTCAAAAAATATAATGGCTGAATTTGTGCTATTCCAGAATTGGCCCAATTTCAACAGAGACCAATTCCAACAAAGACCGTTATTTAAATAATTTTCTGACAAAAAGTGTTTTAAAAACCAATGAAGTTGACAATTCTGATTCATATTCCTACTTGTGATACAGTTATTTTGACTGTAGGGTTCTGCTGAGTTTGTAAGGTTTTTTCCCCGGAAAATCGTGTATTACTGGATTTATATGGTTCCGGCGGAAAAAATATATTGTGCTCAATGATGCATAATACATCGTGCTCTTGTCCTTAAGTTGGTTTTGCTGTTATATGGTACTGACTGACTTTGTATGGTTCTGGGTGAAATTATAAGTTTCCGGCCGATCAAACTATATAGTGCACAATGATGCACAATGCATCATGCTACTTGTACCATAGTTAGTTTTGCTACAGTATGGTTCTGGCTGGCTTTATTAGGTTCCAGCTGGAACTATAAGGTTCCGGCTTAAAAGGATATAGCGCACAATGATACACGATCCATTGTGCTACTTGTGATATAGTTAGTTTGATTGTATTTAAGCATACTATTGTTTCGAGCTGGAATTATAAGGTTCCACCGAAAAATTATATACTGTTGGATTTATAACGTTCCGGCTGAAAAATTATATAGTACACAATGATGCACAATGCATTGTGCTACTTGTGCCATATTTAGTTTGGCTGTAGACGGTATGGTTCCGGCTGAATTTGTAAGGTTTTCCCCTCGAAAAATCTTATATTTATGGATTTATAAGGTTCCGGCTGAATTTATAAGGTCACGCCAGCCAGAACCATATCAGCCGGAACCAAACAACTATGGCACAAGTAGCACGATGCATTGTGATTGAAAAAACCTTACAAATTAAGTAGAACCCTACAGTCAAAATAACTATATCAGAAGTAGCACGATGCATTGTGCATCATTTTGCACAATACATTTTTTCAGACGAAACCTTATAATTCCGACCAGAGCCTATTAAAGTCACCCAAAACCGTACAACAGCCAAACAAACTATATCACAAGTAGAAAGATGCATTGTGCACTATATAAGTTTTCAGCTGGAACCTTATAAATCCAGAAATCTAAGATTTTTGGGATAAATCCTTACAATTTCAGCCGGAACCATACCCTCTATAGCCAAACTAACTATAGCACAAGTAGCACGATGCGTTGTGCATCATTATGCACTATGTAATTTTTCAGCCGGAACCTTAAAATTCCGTCCAGAACTGGATACAGCTAGTCAGTACCAGATTGCAGCCAAACCAACTTAAGTACAAGTAGCGTGATGCATTGTGCATCACTGGGCAGTATTTATTTTTTTCGCCGGAACCTTATAAATCCAGCAATATACGATCTTTCGAGGAAAAAACCTTACAATTTCAGCAGAACCCTACAGTCAAAATAACTATATCACAAGTAGCAAGATACATTGTGCATCTTTTTGGTGTCCATCACGCCAGCCGGAACCATATCAGCCGGAACCAAACAACTATGGCACAAGTAGCACGATGTATTGTGCATCATTGAGCACTATATGCTTTTTCAGCCGGAACCTTATAATTCCAGCCGGAACCTGATAAAGCCACCCAGAACCATACAACAGCCAAACAAACTAGGGCACTAGTAGCACGATGTATTGATAATTTGTCAGCCGGAACCTTATAAATCCATAAATTTAACATTTTTCCGGAAAAAATCCTTACAAATTCAGCCGGAACCATACCCTATACAGTCAAACTAGCTATGGCACAAGTAGCACAATGCATTGTGCATCATTGTGCACTATACAATTTCTCACCCGGAACCTTATAAATCCAGCAATATATGGTTTTTCGTTGGAACCTCATAATTCCAGCCGAAAACGATGGTTTGGTTAAATACAGTCAAACTAACAATATCACAAGTAGCACAATGAATCGTGTATCATTGTGCACTATATTGTTTTTCAGCCGGAACCTTATAATTCCAGCCGTAACCTAATAAAGCCAGCCAGAACCATACTATAGCAAAACTAACTATGGCACAAGTAGCACGGTGTAGTGTGCATCATTGTGTACTATATACATTTTCAGCCAGAACCTCATAAATTCAATAATATACGATTTGTCGTGAAAAACCTTACAATTTCAGCCGGAACCATACCCTCTACAGCCAAACTAACTATAGAACAAGTAGCACGATGCATTGTGCATCATTGTGCACTATATAATTTTGCAGCCGGAACCTTACACATCCAGTAATCTAAGATTTTCCGAGGAAAAAACCTTAAAAATTAAGGTAACCCTACAGTCAAAATAACATCACAAGTAGCATGATACATTTTGCATCATTGTGCACTATATAATTTTTCAGCCGGAACCTTATACATCCAGTAATCGAAGATTTTCTGAGGAAAAAACCTTACAAATTCAGCCAGAACCATACCCTTACAGCCAAACTAATTATGGCACAAGTAGCACGATGCATTGTTCATCATTGTGCACTATATAATTTTATATAGTAGTTTTCTATATGTTTTTGCAGCCAAACTATAATGCCATCCAGAACCATCAAAATCCAGCCGAAACAAAATGTTTACATAAATAGTGCAACATATGATTTTTGTGCTATAGTTAGTTTTGCTGTTGTACGGTTTTGGCTGGCTTTTTTAGGTTCTGGTCGGAATTATAAGGTTCCGGCTGAAAAATTATATAGTGCACAATGATGCACAATGCATCGTGCTACTTGTGATGTAGTTATTTTGACTGTAGGGTTACCTTAATTTTTAAGGTTTTTTCCTCGGAAAATCTTAGATTACTGGATGTGTAAGGTTCCGGCTGAAAAATTGTATAGTGCACAATAATGCAAAATGCATCGTGCTACTTGTGCTATATTTAGTTTGGCTGTAGTAGGTATGGTTCCGGCTGAAATTGTAGGGTTTTTTCATGACAAATCGTATATTATTGGATTTATGAGGTTCCGGCTGGAAATGTATATAGTGCAAAATGATGCAAAATGCATCGTGCTACTTGTGCCATAGTTATTTTGGCTGTTGTACGGTTTTGGCTGGCTTTTTTAGGTTCTGGTCAAAATTATAAGGTTCCGGCTGAAAAAATATATAATGCAAAAAGATGAACAATGTATCGTGCTACTTATGATATAGTTATTTTGACTGCAAGTTTACCCTAATTTGTAAGGTTTTTTCCTCGGAAAATCTTCGATTACTGGATGTGTAAGGTTCCGGCTGAAAAATTATATAGGGCAAAATGATGCACAATGCATCGTGCTACTTGTACTATAGTTAGTTTGACTGTAGAGGGTATGGTTTTGGCTTAAATTGTAAGGGTTTTTCCACTACGTATATTATTGGATTTATGAGGTTCCGGCTGAAAATGTATATAGTACACAATGAAGCACAATACATCGTGCCACTTGTGATATAGTTAGTTTTGATATAGTATGGTTCTGGCTGGTTTTATTAGGTTATGGCTGGAATTATAAGGTTCCGGCTGAAAAACAATATAGTGCACAATGATTCACGATTCATTGTGCTACTTGTGATATTGTTAGTTTGACTGTATTTAACCAAACCATCGTTCCCGGCTAGAATTATAAGGTCTTACGAAAAATCATAACACAATGCATCGTGCTACTTGTGATATAGTTATTTTGACTGTAGGGTTCTGCTGATTTTCTAAGGTTTTTCCCCCGGAAAATCGTATATTATTGGATTTATAAGGTTCCGGCGAACAAAATATATTGTGCTCTATGATGCACAATCCATCATGCTACTTATGCTTAAGTTGGTTTGGCTGTTATATGGTACTGGGTGTTTTAGGTTAAATCGTATATGGTAGGTTTTTTCACGCAAATCGTATATTTCAGTATTTATGAGGTTCCGGCTGAAAACTTATATAGTGCATAATGATGCACAATGCATCGTGCTACTTGTGATATAGTTGATTTTGCTGTTGTACGGTTTTGGCTTGCTTTAATAGGCTCTGGTCGGAATTAAAAGGTACCGGCTGAAAAAATATATAGTGCAAAAAGATGCACAAAGTATCGTGCTACTTGTGACATAGTTATTTTGACTGTAATATTCTGCTTAATTTGTAAGGTTTTTCTCTCGGAAAATCTTTGATTACTGGATGTATAAGGTTCCGGCTGAAAACGTATATAGTGCACAATGATGCACAACGCATCATGCTACTTGTGCTATAGTTAGTTTGGCTGTAAAGGGTATGGTTCCGGCTGAAATTGTAAGGTTTTTTCACGATAAATCGTATATTTCAGGATTTATGAGGTTCCGGGAGGAAATTTATATAGTGCACAATGATGCACAATGCATCGTGCTACTTGTGCCATAGTTAGTTTTGCCACAGTATCGTTCTGGCTGGCTTTATTAGGTTACGGCTGGAATTATGAGGTTCCGGCTGAAAAAGGATATAGTGCACAATGATACACAATTCATTGTGTTACTTGTGATATAGTTAGTTTGACTGTATATAATCAAACCATCGTTTCCCGCTGGAATTATAAGACCGAAAAATTATATATTGCTGGATTTATCAGGTTCCGGGTGAGTAATTATATATTGCACAATGATGCACAATGCATTGTGCTACTTGTGCCTTAGTTAGTTTGGCTGCAGAGGGTATGGTTCTGGCTGAATTTGTAAGATTTCTTTCCCGAAAAATGTTATATTTATCGATTTATAAGGTTCCGGCTAAAAAATTATATAGTGCGCAATGATGCACAGTACATCGTGCTACTAGTGCCTTAGTTGGTTTGGCTGTTGTATGGTTCTGTGTGGCTTTATCAGGTTCCGGCTGGAGTTATAAGGTTCCGGCTGAAAAAGCATATAGTGCTCAATGATGCACAATGCTATTTATTTATTTATTTAAATATTAAAGGAAATTGATTTAGTACATTGTAGTTATGATTTCAAATTAACAAAAGAAAAAGAAAAAATATATTAACAAAAAAGAGAACAAAAAAAAGAAATTAAATCTAAAAATAGAATTTTAAAAATAGAAAATAAAAAAAATTAATCTATTCACACTTAGATAGTGAATAAATAAGAATTATAAATAAAACAATTATTTAAAATAACAATTAGTACTTCAAATATGAAGTCAAAGGACTTATTAAAAATTTAGAAAATACGATTTTAACTTTTTTTAAAACTGGTTTTTGATAAATTAAAATCAAATTGATCAATTATGGCATTGAAAGATTTTGCACACCGATTAATGTGATTGTTGTCGCCATAGTTGGTTGGATGGTGTTCAAGCGGCAAAAATTGATGATTACGCAAAGTCCTGCTTGGGACATTTATGGATATGTTTTCCAGGATGAAGGATGAATCAATGTGGCCGAGAAGGACATTTCCGATAAAAGCGGCATCCAGAAGTAGACGCCTGTTTTCAAGCGTGCACATGTTATATTCTTTGCACCTTGAAGAGTAAGGAGGTAAACGAGCCACATTTTCGTAGAATGGTATGTTGTAATCATAATTCCAGCCAGTTTTCTTCAACAGGAATATAAGAAATTTTTTTTGTATGCTTTCGATTCTGTTCAAGTGCACAACGTAAGAGGGGCTCCAAACCGTTACAGCATACTCTACTTGAGATCTTACATAAGCGTAATATAATGTGCGTATAGTATGTATATCTGTGAATTCCCCAGTCCACCGCTTGACAAAGCCAAACATGGAGTTATTGTAGCTTTAGCAATACAATTATCTATATGACGGTTAAAACTAACGTTTTCAACAAATGTGACTCCTAGATCAATAATCTCACGTACTCTTGGAACTCCCGTACCACTTATTTTATATGGCGAAGTTATTGGATATTTTTTCCGATGAAACGACATAATTTTACATTTGGTAATATTGAGGTGTAATGAATTTCGGACACACCACTCACTAAGTCTGTTGAGGTCATCCTGCAGTTTATCAGCATCATGCTCATGTTTAATTATGTGAAAATTTTTTACATCATCAGCAAATATTAGAACATTTGAGTGTTTGATTATCTTGGCTATTCTATCGATGAATACAATAAAAATCCAGGGTCCAATATGCGATCCTTGAGGGACACCAGAGGTCACTTTGCTAATATTGGATTTCTCATTCCCAATTAATACATATTGCAGTCGGTTTGTCAGATACGATTTGAACCAATTAATAAATTCTGTTGAAAACCCGAATTTGCGCAGACTTTGGAGTGCTTTGAGGTGGCATATAGAGTCGAACGCCTTGCTAAAATCTGTATACGCTTCATCTACTTGATGATGATTTTCTACCTCATTTAACACTTTGTAGGTAAATTCGACCAGATTGGTAGATGTCGATCTTCCAGGCATGAACCCGTGTTGGTAAGTAGAGATGTGACGTATCAATGTAGATTTAAAAGCATTGCACACAATCAGCTCAATTAATTTAGGAATTGACGAAGATGTTGAAATTCCTCTATAACATGAGACATCCTCTCTCTTACCCGAGTTAAAGATAGGTGTTATTTTCGAAATTTTCCATTTATCAGGAAACACGGCTGTGGTTATCGATTGGTTGAAGAGTTTACAAAGTGGATTTGTGAAGCTTCTCGCAAACCTTTTTAATATAAAGGCGGGTATATCATTCGGTCCACATCCATCTCCAAATTCTTTTAAGGCTGATATAACATTCTCTTCATGTATGACAGGGGTAATAATAGAAGTATTGCTGTTGCCTATTTTATCAGTGTATTCTATATTATGACAAGGGCTATATACTGATTGGAAAAATGCTGCAAACATGTCTGCTATCACTTTCGCGTCCGAAGAGCTGGTATTATTATAAGTCATATTGGATGGATATCCCTCGATTTCCCGTTTGGATCGAAAGTATTTCCAAAATTCTTTAGGATTTGATTTAATTTTTGTTTCAATACTTGCAAGGTAAGACCTGTACTTAAAATTGAAATAGACGTCAAATTCATCACTGCGCTGTAAAAAAGCTAGCTTGTCGGGTTCCAATCGAGATTTCATCATTTTAGTATATGCTTTACATTTTCGGTTTTTTAAATTGGTTAGCAGGTCATCGAACCACGGAGGATGAGTTTTCGGTGCTTTATTGTAAAAAGGCACATGGAGTTCAAAGCCTTGGTAAATGAAGTCATAAAATTTATCAACATTTTCGTTAACATTGTCAAGATTTAAAGTTAGATCCCAATTTGCTGCTTCTAAATAATTTTGCAAACGGGCGTAATTTGCTTTCTTCAAGTTGCATTTCATTCTTGGAAGGTGCTCAGATTTCTTCCGGTTACAGTAGGTTGTATCAAACACAATGTCCAAAGGTTTGTGGTTGATATCATTTACAACAAATGGATTCATTGATTCAGTTACTTTGAAAGCATCCTCCTCAGTAGTGAATACCAGATCTAGAAACCTATCGATGCTATTAGCAATCATATTAATTTGGTTGAGGTTAAAACCAAGCATGGCATCGACGAATAGGGACTCTGCATCGCTATTGATATTACATGGAAGAATGCAGTTAAACTTCATGTCATGTTTCCAGTTGATATTCGGAAGATTGAAGTCGCCCAGTATAAGAATAAGATCCGATGAATTAGATGTTTTAAAGACTTCATTAATTGCATCGATGCAGCTGGCGTAGCAGTCGCAATTTGACCGAGGCGGTATATACACTGTATATATAAATAGATATCGTTTGCCTATTTTTATCTTCGCACAAATCTGCTCAAGTCTTGATGGAACTAATGTAACAGGATAACTTTCTAGATTAGAATGTACAGCTATCAATACGCCACCGCCTGCTTCCTTCGTACTCGTTTCAGGAGTGCGATCACATCTGTAAACAATATAATTCTGCCCAAAGAATTCTGTACTATGATTACCTGGGTTGAGATTACTTTCCCCAATTACATATATAGGGTAGTTTGTTTGATGAACAAATTGATAGAATTTGGATGCTTTTGATGCCATTTTATTTACATTCTGATAATAAATTGTACTCACATCTTTACCTGAATTTTTACACGGTTTTGTAGATGGTTTCGTAGTATTTGGTGATTCATAAATAGCAGGACAACTGTTGTTAAAATGGCGCGCCTTCATCACTAACGAATGGAGTAAATCATCTGCTACAGGTGCGAAATATTTAAATGAACACGTGTGCCTCGATATTGCAACTATTGCGTGTGGATGAGTGTTTGTTCTGACGCATATAACATTTGGTGACGTTAGTCCTTGTGCCTCATGAATAGTTAAGACTTTACTAGAAGATGGTAAGGTAAGCCGGTTCATTAATAAGCGCTTATCTGCCTTGGTAAAAGTTAGATAATATGTATTATCAATTACAGGCAAGGATGATAAATCAGGTGGTAGTTTGAAGAATCCCATTGATACCTCTATAGGGTTTTTGGTACTGATATCAGGATAATATTCTTTTAGTGCTAATGTAACATCAACAGGACATCTAAATGTAATGTTTATCTGATCTGAATTCGTAATAAATTTATTAGCATCGTAAAATTGAATATTAACATGGTGTAATCTGTCGATGAATGAAATTTGATTTTTATCTCCAAGAAGATATATTTTTGAACATTTACTGAGCATGGCCACCAGTCCAATATAACCTGCATGTATCATCATATATTCATCAATAAACACTGAGTCATAACGTCGGGTTCCATTAATTAGGTATGAAGCAATCGTTTTATAGTTAAGTTCAATTTTGTTGAAATCCATCTTCTCCTTAATATAACGGGTGGCAACTTTAGATTTGAGATCAGCAAGACCTTCCTTAGTAACACATAAGACCAGATCATAGCCTAGTTTGTGATTGTTTACGATCCATGTAGATTTTCCACAGCATGGAACACCCTGGACACCAGTAACGATAGGTCGCACGATGTTGTCTATTGCATAGATATGTTGTAAATTTGAATATGTCAGGAGATCGAGCATAATTTCAGTGCCAGCGGAGCAGAAAATATATCTTTGAGATGTCAAAAAAGAGTTTGTGGACTCACAATATTTAACTAGGTGATCGCCATCAAAACCAAACTGATGAATAATTGTAGGTTCCTCAAGATATTTGTTGTTTAGATTGTCAAATACGAAGATGTGCAATGATAATAAAGATGAGGAGGCGAACGGCATCAAATGGATGTATTTGCTGTAGTAGTGTTGGAGGTGACTTTTAATGATACTGTCAGAATGTTTAATATAAAACATTATTTCCATAACAGAGTTCTTATAGTAGGAATCTGTGCTAGTAGAGATGAAACTGGCACATTGTTCTTAATGGCAGACTTCAAAAACGTGGAAGGCTCACCAGTGATCCAACGAAACGACAAAGCTCTTTCAAAAGATGTTGACATGTTAAACGGTATATTTAGAACCCATTTGATATTGGAGCATGAACAGTTGGAGATGTAATCCAGAGCCAGTTTAAGTTTATCTACGAAGCAATTGATGTCAAGCGTGATGACAAATGATTCCTGCTTATGTTGTAAATATGACTTTAATGTATCTAACACATAGATTAAGTCAGTGCAGTTGGTTTTATCTTGATGTGAGACAACTATAACGGATTTACCTTCAATTAAGTATACTTTTGTAACCATGTTTATAGATTTGGAATAGCAGTTTATCAGTTTCAGTTCTTTTTTTGTTAAGAATTCTTTAATTTGACATTTGTCTAATTTGGCTTGCATAGACTTAGACTTGTGCCATAGTTGTTTGGTTCCGGCTGATATGGTTCCGACTGGCGTGACGGACACCTAGCAAAGATATTTTGGTGTTCCATTAAAAATGTCTAAAGTTCATATTTGGTTTAAGGTTGAAAACGATGCCATATATCAAATTACTCCAGATTAATTTATAACGACATATCTTTGACAACAACATTTCGTATTAAATTTCCATTGATTTCCTTCAGCGGTATAAAAATCTAGACCTACTATATATACACGCAGTTTTCGGAATATTTCGGTTTAGGATGGTAAGGGGAGATCATTAATAAAATAAACGATACTTCTTGGCAAGAGAAAAAGAAGGAAGGGAGCTTAATATCTCCCTATATACCTTTTTAGCGCAAAAATGTAAACTTCCTATTTTTAGCGCGGCTTGCGCTTTTTTTAATTTGTGTATAGCTCTAATCATCGTTCAATTTTGATCAAACAATTTTCTAACATAAATAAGTCAATAAATAAATAGAAAATGAAAATTGAGGGGTAAAACATATTTATGATTTAGATATAGGCGTTGAATAATTTTTGCTTTATTTTGATTTCGTGCATAAGTTTACTTATCAGTTTTATGTATAGGTTTGAACTGATTATCATTAATATAATAGACACTGGGTTCGTAAAATAAGAAAATTTATTAAAAAATTGGTATCGATTTTTCTGTTGTGAGGTTTCATGAAAGAAATTTCACAAGACCCATTCGGTATCGATTTCGTTTAACGTATATTATCCAAAATCTTAAGATATACCTACGTCAACATAAAAAAATGTTTATGATGGCATAACATTTATCGCTTTTATAAACAATTTTTCCGGTCTATGTAATTTCCAATTCAACATATTGTACACGTCACCAGTGGAAAACTTTGAAGTTTTGTTCATTTTCATTGTGAATCGTTCTGATTTTCGGTATGGTTATAAAGATAACCAAATCTATTAATACACATTCGTCTTTATGTATAAGAAATTTATTTCTTATAGTAGTGATAGCATGACTTAGTACTAATTAATAAAATTTATTGTGGCGTCATTCAACTGTAATTTATTATATTTTGCTTCAAATGTACTTTGTACACGTCGGCGGGAAATTATGTGAAATCGTTTTAACGTAAAACTGGGTTTCACCTGATGATTTTTGTCATTTATCACGGTATTATGCAAGAAATAATTTAAGGTTGAGTTCCAACGTCACCAGTTCCACTAGAAGGAATTTAAAATTTATGGTCTCGTGAATGCGGACGATACATGCATGTTACACTCAGAGAAACTTTTATAATTTGGCTAGAAGTAATATGGGGAGAACCCGTGGTGGGCTGCAGCTATCGGGAGGTCACAGGTGGTGGATAGAGGATGGCCTATCGATAGGTAGGTTAACGGTGAATTAAATAAGCTGCCCCTAACCGTGGCTGTGCTGGGAGAAAAGTCTCAGGGAACTGGGGAGTGGTTAACCTCAGTTCACTAAATTCTGGGTGCCTATGATATCCAGCATGGAAAACCATCAACTATTAACCACGGCGAAGTAGGCATCACGTCTTTCTACGCTCCCGGGCCCCCAAGAAATGAGTAGGAAACCCTATAAACGGGTCATCCCTTGAAAGAAATGGGTCCCATTGAGTTGGGATATCCATATGAATGAATGAATGGATGGTGAATGTTCGTGAGGATCGACTAGGCTGGGGGCCCATTTAACAAAGCCCAGTCGTGAACGAGGCCCTCTGGATACCAGGCAACCTCCAGTTGTATTTAGCCTTACCTGCGTACACGGATCTCTGCGCAGGTCGACCTGTTTTTCTCCGATACTCGTGGGTTTTTCGGAAAACGATGGAATAAATATGGAACAAACCTCCGAATGATAAAGCTTCATATAGTCCGATTTCTCTGCTACCAACATTATTGAAACTATTTGCAAAGGTTCTTCTTAAAAGACTAAAACCAATTATCGAAGAAAGGAATCTTATCCCCTCACATCAGTTTGGATTTAGGGTAAAACATTCTACTATAGAAAAAGCACATCGAATTACTGATGTAATCGAGAAATCACTAGAAAGCAAACAAATATGCTCAACTATATTTCTTGATGTAGTGCAGGCATTTAACAAAGTATAGCACCAGGGGTTAGAATTTAAACTTCATCGAGATCTTCCGAAGCAATTTTTTCAAATTTTAAATCATACATATCAGAGAGGCACTTCCGAGTAAAGTATGAGAATGAATACTCCAAACTAAAAAGAATAACGGCAGGAGTACCACAAGGGAGTGTTCTTGGGCCAACCCTTTATCTCCTATATACTAGAGATATACGAACTACAGAAGCAACAATGGCGACTTTTACCGATGACACGGCAATACTTGCAACAGCAACGAATATCAATGACTCCACTAGTAAATTACATTCTATCTGGTTAGTAGATATGTAATTGGACAAAGAAATGGCGAATCAAATTAAATGAATCAAAATCAATCCAAGTGAACTTTGCAAATCTAAAAGTTAATCATATCTCTTTAGTGATTTACTAACACAATTGTGCGGGTAGGGCAAAACTACCATGTCAAAAATTTAGTTTTGTATGTTTTTTGAACCAACTTACACATTTGTGAATTCCTTTTTAACTTATTTTCGTCCGAAAAAAAACATTATATCTATACACACAATTGTGTTGGTTTTACTTCAAATCAAGCGGAATTTTTTATCAACAACGCCATTACATACTATGGTTTTTTACTCACACATTTGTGTGGGTTTTTTAAAACTGAGCCAATTTTTTCGTTTTCTTGGTTGAAAAAGGGATATACCAATAATGATAAACTCGATAGTAGTACCACATGCAAACACTGCTAAATATCTCGGCATGACTTAAGATGCTGTTTAATCTCAGATGCTAGCGAGCTTACCGCTGGTGAGGGCTCACTATTTCTGAATTAAAATTATCTTTGAAAACAAAACTAAAACGTTACTGATATAATTTCGGTCTGCTTTATTATTGAGAATTTAGTTCTTTATATACAAAAATAAGTGCTCATCATTAAAATTTATGTTAGTGCAAAAAAATGTTGTATTATAAAACACTCGTCCTAATCCGACACTTTTATAGAACGGACTGTGGAAGCGATTGAGTATTAAAATATTGAGTAATTTAATGATTTTGAGAATTTAAAATTTAATTGTGCAGCTTGGACGCATAGAAGTTCCATGAAACTTATTCTGTATGAAGATGTTAGTATGCCGCATCTAAAAAACACTCGTCCTAATCCAACACTTTTATAGAACGGGCTGTGGAAGCGATTGAGTATTAAAATATTGAGTAATTTCATGATTTTGAGAATTTAAAATTTAATTGCGCAGCTTGGACGCATAGAAATTCCATGAAACTTATCCTATAGGAAGATGTTAGTGTGCCGCATCTAAAAAAAATTTGTCCTAATCCGACACTTTTATAGAACGGGCGGAGGGATCAATTTAGCAGTTAGTTTGGTTTTAGTTTTATGAAACTTATCCTTTATGAAGATGTTAATGCGCCACATCTAAATGGCATTCGTCTTAATCCGAGACTTTTATAGAGTGGGATGTTTAAGCAGATATGTAGAATTAGTTCGTTATATTTAATAGTTTTTTTATTAAATTCTATGATTTCTGTCGTCCCATTAATATAATGTTAGTACTTTAGTTATTATGTGGTTGCTATAGTTTTTACGGAATGGGTGTAATTTTCGGGCTGATAGTGATTGGATAGTGAAATTTCGCTGTAGTGATAGCTCGCCTAACTCTATTTTCTGGGATGATAGTTTTCTCTCATTATAATTTTTCCTGGGATGAAATATTCTGGGATGGTAAAATTTCTGGGCTGATAGTAATATCCTGGGATGGAAAACTGTCGTGCTAGTTTAGTGTTGCCATCGTCGTTTTACGGGATGAATCCTGGGCTAACTTTATATTCATTACTGTTGTCAGTAAGCGCTATAGTAATAAAGAAACAGAAAAAGCAAAACCTTACTAATAGATTCACGGATTGGGACATCTTCAGAAAAAAATAGGAAGAGGTAGTTGAATTAAAAGTTAGTATTAAAAGCAATAAAGAATTGGAACAACAAACAATCAATTTCATTGAATACACTCGAATGGCTGCCAGACTGGCTACTCCTGAATTAATGGAAAAAGCGGAGATTGAAGTCAAACACCCGGCTGAAATCAGGGAACAAATCAAGGTAAGAAGAAGGGCGAGGAGAATATCACACTCACCAGAAATCCCGATAGTATCTTTTAGGGGCCTTGTTTAATATAGCATCTTTTAGGGGCTAGTTTGTTTTCCTCAATTTATGCATGAAAACCATATTTCTGTAATAAGCACAAATTTCGTCAGCGTGTAGCCGCCTTTGGAAAATTTTAAAATTAGACGAAATTTTAATTTTCTTCTCCCGTTTTTTCGGCTCCTGAACTAGCACTAATTTTTCTCGTGAGCACTAATTAGCACAAATTGGGCTTAATCGGTATGCAAAGTTTCAAATTCGAAAATTTTTCTGCTGCAGTTACCCACACGTACCGCAGTAGCATCAACACGTAGGTAAAAAATATTGTCAATACGGGATCTTCAATCGGATTCTTCTTCTACATGAATCAGTTTACGCAACCACACGAACGTTACTATGTTTCGTCCTCTTAGCACCCTTCTGAGGGAAGAATCGGAGATTATTTCCAACCAGAAGAGCCAAACTAAAGGGTTTCGGGCACGCGATGAGAAGCTCATTTTAGGCACGCAAAAAAGATTTTAACAGAACCAGTCGCTGGAAGATCAAAATAAGTTTGAAACCTCCGACGTTCGATAGCGAGATCCCATTTGAATTTTTGAAAATACAGTTCCAAGCGGCATTACATCACAATTGTTGGGGTATAGGAGATTAGCTCAACGCACTCATCTTGGCTCTCCGAGGGAAAGTTGTAAACATTTTGCAAACGATATCCGCAACAGAAAGGAGCTATGACCGGGTCATGACTGAGTTGGAACGAAGGTATGGGCAGTCACACGTCGGCTATGTAAGATACAAGTCCAAAGCAAGCAGCAACTACGTGGGGAGAGCCACGCAATGCGTTTATCAATGCTGTCAAGGACACCATCTGGAAATTAATTTGAGAACTAGTACTAGAGGTAAAACCATGAATGAAGTGTTGGCAAGGAAAGCTTAGTAACTGATTCAGTCAAGTTGCGCAATCTGGATTTGGAGGATATCTCGCAAATAAAGGCACTAATAAAAGAGGGGACGTGGAAAACACAGCAAGGTTTTTGAGCCTACGGGCGATAACGAGGAGTTTGACGTTGAGCTCGATGAGGAGACAAAACACTTTTCTCATTCAACGAGCATGGATTCGGAAAATTAAGTTCCACCAGTTTTGAAGGGCGTAAGCTGATAAAAGGATGAAAATACCCCAAGAACATCGTTAAAATCACACAACTTGGGGCAGACCTCGAAAGTGTAGCTGTTAATGGATATCCTTTTTTCGTCACGTCATTAAGTTTTCGATAATCAACATAAAATCTCATGTTGCTGTCCTTCTTTTCGACCAACACCACCGATGGGCTCCACGGACTATTCGATGTCTCGATAACTCCTGCGGCTCGCAATTTTTTAATTATTCAATCCACTTCTTCTTGTTTAGCCAAAAACAATATGCTAGGTGTTTGGCGAATCGCTATCTCTGTTCCATTTAGAATTTCCTACTGGGAAGTAGAGTAGAGAACAATGTCACAATGATTTATTCACCATTTATATGGTTTCACGGTTTTGTGAAATTTTATTGGCGTAAGCAAATTTTATTAAAAATCACTTACATATTATTTTTAATTTTTTACTTGCAGAGACGGCCGTCTTTCACTGAGTGAATTTTCATTAATATGCCGGGCACTATTTCGCAACGACAAGGGCCATATATACGTGGTGCCACCGGATCGTGTCGAACAAATGTTCAAAGTATTTGATAAGAATGCCGATGGTTACATTGACCGTGACGAATTCCAATTCTGTTGGAATAGTTGGATAAAAACGGTAAAAACTGTGTTAACTGTCACTCAACAATATTTAACATTTGATATGTTTTTTTTGTTTCCTTTCTAGATTGTGCGCCCAATAAACACATTCCTAATAGTTGACGTTCAAAATGATTTCATAGGCGGTTCTCTGAGCATAAGTAATTGTAGCGCACAACAGGATGGCCTTGAAATTATAGAACCAATAAATAAATTACTTGATACGGTTGATTTTGATGCTGTATTTTATTCACTGGATTGGCATCCTAGCGATCATGTCTCGTTCATCGATAATATTAAACAGCGGCCACTCGACTCCTCCTGTTCGATCGATGCTGATAGTGCACAAGTGTATGATACGGTTGTGTTTGCTGGTGAGCCCCCGATGAAACAACGTTTATGGCCACGCCATTGTGTTCAAGATTCATGGGGCTCGGAATTGCACGAACAATTAAAAGTGGTCGATCACGGTATTAAAATTTACAAGGGGACAAATCCTGAAGTTGATTCGTATTCTGTATTTTGGGATAATAAAAAATTAACGGACACGTCGCTGATCGCCCAATTAAAGATGAAAGGGGCAACGGATATTTATGTTTGTGGTTTGGCGTATGATGTTTGTGTGGGTGCTACCGCTATTGATGCCTTATATGCTGGTTATCGTACCATATTGATTGATGATTGTTGCCGAGGGGTCGATTTAAATGACATCGAGAAGACGAAACAAACTGTTATTTCGAGTAACGGGGTTATTGTACATACCAAGGAGGTAAAATACTTAGTTGATACTCCTATGAGGGTTAAAAAACTATTTTTAATATTTTACATTTTAAGGTAAAGGCTATGGTTGAAGGGCGAGACCGGCGGCCAGAACTCGGTTACAAATTGGCAATGGAGCTTAGCAATCCGAATTCAGCTTTATCACAGAAGCGGGATAGTGAAAAACGAATGATATAAAAATCATATCACATAACAATAATAAAAAAAAATAAATTGTTTTACTTTTACATTAGTTACTATTGACAAGTTGGCACATAATTGTAGAGCAATTACACTTAATGTTGAAATGTACTTAAATGCCTTATATTTTCTTATTTAAAACTTAATAAATAGTGTACATTTAATTGTTAAAAAGGGATTGTGCGATATTTTTCGATTTATAACACATGCGCCCGCAATTATGCTCTGGATGCCCTATGAACCAATTCGTTGAACAAATTGAAAATAATAAGGATCAGACATGTGGCGCATCAGTAATCACCCTGAACCCTCGAACTGCCATTGGCAAAGGCCCCATCCACGCAGAAATGTGATATGGAGAATTTCATATACTCGCGATTTCTTAATAGGATAAAATCAGGAGGGGGAGCGGATGCCTCAGATTTCCCTTTATAATATGCGAGTTGAGATTTTGACATCTTAATCGGTTCGATCACCCGTCTGATGTCAGCTTGTATTTCCATGAATTTTAGGAGGAAACATCTTATATATTACAGTTCTTTGAAGTTACAATGAAAAACTTTTTTTCGCCTTAGGTGTAAATGTAATTGCAAATTAATCCATTGTACACTCCGACGTGAATCTTGAAAAAAGAGCTACTAGACGATCCGCTTTGCAGCTTTTTAGTTTTTATATGTGTTTATTAGTTTTTTTAAATCTGTTCTGGAGCCGAAGCAACATGGAAGAAGAGCCGGCCCGTGAATTGTGTACTCCGACAGGGGGTCATAGTTGTATTCATTTCCATCACAGATCATAGTCAGGTAATGAAAAATCTCTTTTGCATCCTGCCCCTATCGCGATTTGCACTCAGTACCTGCCGATCCAAATGCCAAAGCTTTTTGACACTGTGCTATTGCCACTGTGCAAATATTTGGTCGGTTGAAGTTTTGTTGATATCAGTTATTTTCAGCGGATCGGCATTATTGCTGCTAGTGCCCCTTATTTCTCTCCGCGTTTCGGAACACTTCATTAAAAAGGGATGTATTTTTATACTGGCCGCTATCAAGGCCGGTTGTATCATACGATGGTACGATTAAAACATACTCAGTTATTAGCGGTGTAGCGGAATGATCTCTGACTACGTTCCTCGAAAAAGCTTCGCCCGACATCGGACGCCGGATGCCAGACGTCGGGAAATCGGTCACCGGATGAACGTTGATCTTCTCATAATTACATTGATAATCCAAAATAAACGAAACATCCGGAATCCGTGACTATGCATTTTATCCGTTCAAAAAAAGTAAGGCTAACCATCACGTTTTTTCGCAAAAAACTGAAAACTTTTTTTTGTTGAAATTCCACTTCAAAATGATTATAGGTACAGTATACAACACGTTGAGCACGAAACTACCGGTAGGATGCTTAAGGAAAGCAGTGGTTACTGGAAGTTTCGTATTTTGAAATTCGGCCATATTGTGTTTCGAACCTGAATTGCAGGCGAACGAGGTGACATATTGAAGCAAATTGAACGTTGTACTTCTCATAATTACATTGATAATCCAAAATAAATGAAACATTCGGAATCCGTGACTATAAATTTTATCCGTTCAAAAAAAGTAAGGCTAACCATCACGTTTTTTCGCAAAAAACTGAAAACTTTTTTTTGTTGAAATTCCGCTTCAAGATGATTATAGGTACAGTATACAACACGTTGAGCACGAAACTACCGGTAGGATGCTTAAGGAAAGCAGTGGTTACTGGAAGTTTCGTATTTTGAAATTCGGCCATATTGTGTTTCGAACCTGAATTGCAGGCGAACGAGGTGACACATTGAAGCAAATTGAACGTTGATCTTCTCATAATTACATTGATAATCCAAAATAAATGAAACATCCGGAATCCGTGACTATAAATTTTATCCGTTCAAAAAAAGTAAGGCTATTTTGAAATTCGGCCATATTGTGTTTCGAACCTGAATTGCAGGCGAACGAGGTGACATATTGAAGCAAATTGAACGTTGTACTTCTCATAATTACATTGATAATCCAAAATAAACGAAACATCCGGAATCCGTGACTATAAATTTTATCCGTTCAAAAAAAGTAAGGCTAGCCATCACGTTTTTTCGCAAAAAACTGAAAACTTTTTTTTGTTGAAATTCCGCTTCAAAATGATTATAGGTACAGTATACAACACGTTGAGCACGAAACTACCGGTAGGATGCTTAAGGAAAGCAGTGGTTACTGGAAGTTTCGTATTTTGAAATTCGGCCATATTGTGTTTCGAACCTGAATTGCAGGCGAACGAGGTGACATATTGAAGCAAATTGAACGTTGATCTTCTCATAATTACATTGATAATCCAAAATAAACGAAACATCCGGAACCCGTGACTATAAATTTTATCCGTTCAAAAAAAGTAAGGCTAACTAACCATCACGTTTTTTCGCAAAAAACTGAAAACTTTTTTTTGTTGAAATTCCGCTTCAAAATGATTATAGGTACAGTATACAACACGTTGAGCACGAAACTACCGGTAGGATGCTTAAGGAAAGCAGTGGTTACTGGAAGTTTCGTATTTTGAAATTCGGCCATATTGTGTTTCGAACCTGAATTGCAGGCGAACGAGGTGACACATTGAAGCAAATTGAACGTTGATCTTCTCATAATTACATTGATAATCCAAAATAAACGAAACATCCGGAATCCGTGACTATAAATTTTATCCGTTCAAAAAAAGTAAGGCTAACCATCACGTTTCTTCGCAAAAAACTGAAAACTTTTTTTTGTTGAAATTCCGCTTCAAAATGATTATAGGTACAGTATACAACACGTTGAGCACGAAACTACCGGTAGGATGCTTAAGGAAAGCAGTGGTTACTGGAAGTTTCGTATTTTGAAATTCGGCCATATTGTGTTTCGAACCTGAATTGCAGGCGAACGAGGTGACATATTGAAGCAAATTGAACGTTGATCTTCTCATAATTACATTGATAATCCAAAATAAACGAAACATCCGGAATCCGTGACTATAAATTTTATCCGTTCAAAAAAAGTAAGGCTAACTAACCATCACGTTTTTTCGCAAAAAACTGAAAACTTTTTTTTGTTGAAATTCCGCTTCAAAATGATTATAGGTACAGTATACAACACGTTGAGCACGAAACTACCGGTAGGATGCTTAAGGAAAGCAGTGGTTACTGGAAGTTTCGTATTTTGAAATTCGGCCATATTGTGTTTCGAACCTGAATTGCAGGCGAATGAGGTGACATATTGAAGCAAATTGAACGTTGTACTTCTCATAATTACATTGATAATCCAAAATAAATGAAACATTCGGAATCCGTGACTATAAATTTTATCCGTTCAAAAAAAGTAAGGCTAACTAACCATCACGTTTTTCGCAAAAAACTGAAAACTTTTTTTTGTTTAAATTCCGCTTCAAAATGATTATAAGTACAGTATACAACACGTTGAGCACGAAACTACCGGTAGGATGCTTAAGGAAAGCAGTGGTTACTGGAAGTTTCGTATTTTGAAATTCGGCCATATTGTGTTTCGAACCTGAATTGCAGGCGAACGAGGTGACATATTGAAGCAAATAGAACGTAGTACTTGTCATAATTACATTGATAATCCAAAATAAATGAAACATTCGGAATCCGTGACTATAAATTTTATCCGTTCAAAAAAAGTAAGGCTAACTAACCATCACGTTTTTCGCAAAAAACTGAAAACTTTTTTTTGTTTAAATTCCGCTTCAAAATGATTATAGGTACAGTATACAACACGTTGAGCACGAAACTACCGGTAGGATGCTTAAGGAAAGCAGTGGTTACTGGAAGTTTCGTATTTTGAAATTCGGCCATATTGTGTTTCGAACCTGAATTGCAGGCGAACGAGGTGACATATTGAAGCAAATTGAACGTAGTACTTCTCATAATTACATTGATAATCCAAAATAAATGAAACATTCGGAATCCGTGACTATAAATTTGATCCGTTCAAAAAAAGTAAGGCTAACTAACCATCACGTTTTTTCGCAAAAAACTGAAAACTTTTTTTTGTTGAAATTCCGCTTCAAAATGATTATAGGTACAGTATATAACACGTTGAGCACGAAACTACCGGTAGGATGCTTAAGGAAAGCAGTGGTTACTGGAAGTTTCGTATTTTGAAATTCGGCCATATTGTGTTTCGAACCTGAATTGCAGGCGAATGAGGTGACATATTGAAGCAAATTGAACGTTGTACTTCTCATAATTACATTGATAATCCAAAATAAATGAAACATTCGGAATCCGTGACTATACATTTTATCCGTTCAAAAAAAGTAAGGCTAACTAACCATCACGTTTTTCGCAAAAAACTGAAAACTGTTTTTTGTTTAAATTCCGCTTCAAAATGATTATAGGTACAGTATACAACACGTTGAGCACGAAACTACCGGTAGGATGCTTAAGGAAAGCAGTGGTTACTGGAAGTTTCGTATTTTGAAATTCGGCCATATTGTGTTTCGAACCTGAATTGCAGGCGAACGAGGTGACATATTGAAGCAAATTGAACGTTGATCTTCTCATAATTACATTGATAATCCAAAATAAACGAAACATCCGGAATCCGTGACTATAAATTTTATCCGTTCAAAAAAAGTAAGGCTAACTAACCATCACGTTTTTTCGCAAAAAACTGAAAACTTTTTTTTGTTTAAATTCCGCTTCAAAATGATTATAGGTACAGTATACAACACGTTGAGCACGAAACTACCGGTAGGATGCTTAAGGAAAGCAGTGGTTACTGGAAGTTTCGTATTTTGAAATTCGGCCATATTGTGTTTCGAACCTGAATTGCAGGCGAACGAGGTGACATATTGAAGCAATTTGAACGTTGTACTTCTCATAATTACATTGATAATCCAAAATAAATGAAACATTCGGAATCCGTGACTATAAATTTTATCCGTTCAAAAAAAGTAAGGCTAACCATCACGTTTTTTCGCAGAAAACTGAAAACTTTTTTTTGTTGAAATTCCGCTTCGAAATGATTATAGGTACAGTATACAACACGTTGAGCACGAAACTACCGGTAGGATGCTTAAGGAAAGCAGTGGTTACTGGAAGTTTCGTATTTTGAAATTCGGCCATATTGTGTTTCGAACCTGAATTGCAGGCAAACGAGGTGACATATTGAAGCAAATTGAACGTTGATCTTCTCATAATTACATTGATAATCCAAAATAAACGAAACATCCGGAATCCGTGACTATGAATTTTATCCGTTCAAAAAAAGTAAGGCTAACTAACCATCACGTTTTTTCGCAAAAAACTGAAAACTTTTTTTTGTTGAAATTCCGCTTCAAAATGATTATAGGTACAGTATACAACACGTTGAGCACGAAACTACCGGTAGGATGCTTAAGGAAAGCAGTGGTTACTGGAAGTTTCGTATTTTGAAATTCGGCCATATTGTGTTTCGAACCTGAATTGCAGGCGAACGAGGTGACATATTGAAGCAATTTGAACGTTGTACTTCTCATAATTACATTGATAATCCAAAATAAATGAAACATTCGGAATCCGTGACTATAAATTTTATCCGTTCAAAAAAAGTAAGGCTAACCATCACGTTTTTTCGCAAAAAACTGAAAACTTTTTTTTGTTGAAATTCCGCTTCAAAATGATTATAGGTACAGTATACAACACGTTGAGCACGAAACTACCGGTAGGATGCTTAAGGAAAGCAGTGGTTACTGGAAGTTTCGTATTTAGAAATTCGGCCATATTGTGTTTCGAACCTGAATTGCAGGCGAACGAGGTGACATATTGAAGCAAATTGAACGTTGTACTTCTCATAATTACATTGATAATCCAAAATAAATGAAACATTCGGAATCCGTGACTATAAATTTTATCCGTTCAAATAAAGTAAGGCTAACTAACCATCACGTTTTTTCGCAAAAAACTGAAAACTTTTTTTTGTTGAAATTCCGCTTCAAAATGATTATAGGTACAGTATACAATACGTTGAGCACGAAACTACCGGTAGGATGCTTAAGGAAAGCAGTGGTTACTGGAAGTTTCGTATTTTGAAATTCGGCCATATTGTGTTTCGAACCTGAATTGCAGGCGAACGAGGTGACATATTGAAGCAAATAGAACGTAGTACTTCTCATAATTACATTGATAATCCAAAATAAACGAAACATCCGGAATCCGTGACTATAAATTTTATCCGTTCAAGAAAAGTAAGGCTAACTAACCATCACGTTTTTTCGCAGAAAACTGAAAACTTTTTTTTGTTGAAATTCCGCTTCAAAATGATTATAGGTACAGTATACAACACGTTGAGCACGAAACTACCGGTAGGATGCTTAAGGAAAGCAGTGGTTACTGGAAGTTTCGTATTTTGAAATTCGGCCATATTGTGTTTCGAACCTGAATTGCAGGCGAACGAGGTGACATATTGAAGCAAATTGAACGTTGTACTTCTCATAATTACATTGATAATCCAAAATAAATGAAACATTCGGAATCCGTGACTATAAATTTTATCCGTTCAAAAAAAGTAAGGCTAGCCATCACGTTTTTTCGCAAAAAACTGAAAACTTTTTTTTTGTTGAAATTCCGCTTCAAAATGATTATAGGTACAGTATACAACACGTTGAGCACGAAACTACCGGTAGGATGCTTAAGGAAAGCAGTGGTTACTGGAAGTTTCGTATTTTGAAATTCGGCCATATTGTGTTTCGAACCTGAATTGCAGGCGAACGAGGTGACATATTGAAGCAAATTGAACGTTGTACTTCTCATAATTACATTGATAATCCAAAATAAATGAAACATTCGGAATCCGTGACTATAAATTTTATCCGTTCAAAAAAAGTAAGGCTAGCCATCACGTTTTTTCGCAAAAAACTGAAAACTTTTTTTTTGTTGAAATTCCGCTTCAAAATGATTATAGGTACAGTATACAACACGTTGAGCACGAAACTACCGGTAGGATGCTTAAGGAAAGCAGTGGTTACTGGAAGTTTCGTATTTTGAAATTCGGCCATATTGTGTTTCGAACCTGAATTGCAGGCGAACGAGGTGACATATTGAAGCAAATTGAACGTTGTACTTCTCATAATTACATTGATAATCCAAAATAAATGAAACATTCGGAATCCGTGACTATAAATTTTATCCGTTCAAAAAAAGTAAGGCTAGCCATCACGTTTTTTCGCAAAAAACTGAAAACTTTTTTTTTGTTGAAATTCCGCTTCAAAATGATTATAGGTACAGTATACAACACGTTGAGCACGAAACTACCGGTAGGATGCTTAAGGAAAGCAGTGGTTACTGGAAGTTTCGTATTTTGAAATTCGGCCATATTGTGTTTCGAACCTGAATTGCAGGCGAGTGAGGTGACATATTGAAGCAAATTGAACGTTGTACTTCTCATAATTACATTGATAATCCAAAATAAATGAAACATTCGGAATCCGTGACTATAAATTTTATCCGTTCAAAAAAAGTAAGGCTAACCATCACGTTTTTTCGCAAAAAACTGAAAACTTTTTTTTTGTTGAAATTCCGCTTCAAAATGATTATAGGTACAGTATACAACACGTTGAGCACGAAACTACCGGTAGGATGCTTAAGGAAAGCAGTGGTTACTGGAAGTTTCGTATTTTGAAATTCGGCCATATTGTGTTTCGAACCTGAATTGCAGGCGAACGAGGTGACATATTGAAGCAAATTGAACGTTGATCTTCTCATAATTACATTGATAATCCAAAATAAACGAAACATCCGGAATCCGTGACTATAAATTTTATCCGTTCAAAAAAAGTAAGGCTAACCATCACGTTTTTTCGCAAAAAACTGAAAACTTTTTTTTGTTGAAATTCCGCTTCAAAATGATTATAGGTACAGTATACAACACGTTGAGCACGAAACTACCGGTAAGATGCTTAAGGAAAGCAGTGGTTACTGGAAGTTTCGTATTTTGAAATTCGGCCATATTGTGTTTCGAACCTGAATTGCAGGCGAACGAGGTGACATATTGAAGCAAATTGAACGTTGATCTTCTAATAATTACATTGATAATCCAAAATAAACGAAACATCCGGAATCCGTGACTATGCATTTTATCCGTTCAAAAAAAGTAAGGCTAACCATCACGTTTTTTCGCAAAAAACTGAAAACTTTTTTTTGTTGAAATTCCGCTTCAAAATGATTATAGGTACAGTATACAACACGTTGAGCACGAAACTACCGGTAGGATGCTTAAGGAAAGCAGTGGTTACTGGAAGTTTCGTATTTTGAAATTCGGCCATATTGTGTTTCGAACCTGAATTGCAGGCGAACGAGGTGACATATTGAAGCAAATTGAACGTTGATCTTCTAATAATTACATTGATAATCCAAAATAAACGAAACATCCGGAATCCGTGACTATGCATTTTATCCGTTCAAAAAAAGTAAGGCTAACCATCACGTTTTTTCGCAAAAAACTGAAAACTTTTTTTTGTTGAAACTCCGCTTCAAAATGATTATAGGTACAGTATACAACACGTTGAGCACGAAACTACCGGTAGGATGCTTAAGGAAAGCAGTGGTTACTGGAAGTTTCGTATTTTGAAATTCGGCCATATTGTGTTTCGAACGTGAATTGCAGGCGAACGAGGTGACATATTGAAGCAAATTGAACGTTGATCTTCTAATAATTACATTGATAATCCAAAATAAACGAAACATCCGGAATCCGTGACTATGCATTTTATCCGTTCAAAAAAAGTAAGGCTAACCATCACGTTTTTTCGCAAAAAACTGAAAACTTTTTTTTGTTGAAATTCCGCTTCAAAATGATTATAGGTACAGTATACAACACGTTGAGCACGAAACTACCGGTAGGATGCTTAAGGAAAGCAGTGGTTACTGGAAGTTTCGTATTTTGAAATTCAGCCATATTGTGTTTCGAACCTGAATTGCAGGCGAACGAGGTGACATATTGAAGCAAATTGAACGTTGATCTTCTAATAATTACATTGATAATCCAAAATAAACGAAACATCCGGAATCCGTGACTATGCATTTTATCCGTTCAAAAAAAGTAAGGCTAACCATCACGTTTTTTCGCAAAAAACTGAAAACTTTTTTTTGTTGAAATTCTGCTTCAAAATGATTATAGGTACAGTATACAACACGTTGAGCACGAAACTACCGGTAGGATGCTTAAGGAAAGCAGTGGTTACTGGAAGTTTCGTATTTTGAAATTCGGCCATATTGTGTTTCGAACCTGAATTGCAGGCGAACGAGGTGACATATTGAAGCAAATTGAACGTTGATCTTCTAATAATTACATTGATAATCCAAAATAAACGAAACATCCGGAATCCGTGACTATGCATTTTATCCGTTCAAAAAAAGTAAGGCTAACCATCACGTTTTTTCGCAAAAAACTGAAAACTTTTTTTTGTTGAAATTCCGCTTCAAAATGATTATAGGTACAGTATACAACACGTTGAGCACGAAACTACCGGTAGGATGCTTAAGGAAAGCAGTGGTTACTGGAAGTTTCGTATTTTGAAATTCGGCCATATTGTGTTTCGAACCTGAATTGCAGGCGAACGAGGTGACATATTGAAGCAAATTGAACGTTGTACTTCTCATAATTACATTGATAATCCAAAATAAATGAAACATTCGGAATCCGTGACTATAAATTTTATCCGTTCAAAAAAAGTAAGGCTAACCATCACGTTTTTTCGCAAAAAACTGAAAACTTTTTTTTGTTGAAATTCCGCTTCAAAATGATTATAGGTACAGTATACAACACGTTGAGCACGAAACTACCGGTAGGATGCTTAAGGAAAGCAGTGGTTACTGGAAGTTTCGTATTTTGAAATTCGGCCATATTGTGTTTCGAACCTGAATTGCAGGCGAACGAGGTGACATATTGAAGCAAATTGAACGTTGATCTTCTAATAATTACATTGATAATCCAAAATAAACGAAACATCCGGAATCCGTGACTATAAATTTTATCCGTTCAAAAAAAGTAAGGCTAACCATCACGTTTTTTCGCAAAAAACTGAAAACTTTTTTTTCTTGAAATTCCGCTTCAAAATGATTATAGGTACAGTATACAACACGTTGAGCACGAAACTACCGGTAAGATGCTTAAGGAAAGCAGTGGTTACTGGAAGTTTCGTATTTTGAAATTCGGCCATATTGTGTTTCGAACCTGAATTGCAGGCGAACGAGGTGACATATTGAAGCAAATTGAACGTTGATCTTCTAATAATTACATTGATAATCCAAAATAAACGAAACATCCGGAATCCGTGACTATGCATTTTATCCGTTCAAAAAAAGTAAGGCTAACCATCACGTTTTTTCGCAAAAAACTGAAAACTTTTTTTTGTTGAAACTCCGCTTCAAAATGATTATAGGTACAGTATACAACACGTTGAGCACGAAACTACCGGTAGGATGCTTAAGGAAAGCAGTGGTTACTGGAAGTTTCGTATTTTGAAATTCGGCCATATTGTGGTTCGAACGTGAATTGCAGGCGAACGAGGTGACATATTGAAGCAAATTGAACGTTGATCTTCTAATAATTACATTGATAATCCAAAATAAACGAAACATCCGGAATCCGTGACTATGCATTTTATCCGTTCAAAAAAAGTAAGGCTAACCATCACGTTTTTTCGCAAAAAACTGAAAACTTTTTTTTGTTGAAATTCCGCTTCAAAATGATTATAGGTACAGTATACAACACGTTGAGCACGAAACTACCGGTAGGATGCTTAAGGAAAGCAGTGGTTACTGGAAGTTTCGTATTTTGAAATTCGGCCATATTGTGTTTCGAACCTGAATTGCAGGCGAACGAGGTGACATATTGAAGCAAATTGAACGTTGTACTTCTCATAATTACATTGATAATCCAAAATAAATGAAACATTCGGAATCCGTGACTATAAATTTTATCCGTTCAAAAAAAGTAAGGCTAACCATCACGTTTTTTCGCAAAAAACTGAAAACTTTTTTTTGTTGAAATTCCGCTTCAAAATGATTATAGGTACAGTATACAACACGTTGAGCACGAAACTACCGGTAGGATGCTTAAGGAAAGCAGTGGTTACTGGAAGTTTCGTATTTTGAAATTCGGCCATATTGTGTTTCGAACCTGAATTGCAGGCGAACGAGGTGACATATTGAAGCAAATTGAACGTTGTACTTCTCATAATTACATTGATAATCCAAAATAAATGAAACATTCGGAATCCGTGACTATAAATTTTATCCGTTCAAAAAAAGTAAGGCTAGCCATCACGTTTTTTCGCAAAAAACTGAAAACTTTTTTTTGTTGAAATTCCGCTTCAAAATGATTATAGGTACAGTATACAACACGTTGAGCACGAAACTACCGGTAGGATGCTTAAGGAAAGCAGTGGTTACTGGAAGTTTCGTATTTTGAAATTCAGCCATATTGTGTTTCGAACCTGAATTGCAGGCGAACGAGGTGACATATTGAAGCAAATTGAACGTTGATCTTCTCATAATTACATTGATAATCCAAAATAAACGAAACATCCGGAATCCATGACTATAAATTTTATCCGTTCAAAAAAAGTAAGGCTAGCCATCACGTTTTTTCGCAAAAAACTGAAAACTTTTTTTGTTGAAATTCCGCTTCAAAATGATTATAGGTACAGTATACAACACGTTGAGCACGAAACTACCGGTAGGATGCTTAAGGAAAGCAGTGGTTACTGGAAGTTTCGTATTTTGAAATTCAGCCATATTGTGTTTCGAACCTGAATTGCAGGCGAACGAGGTGACATATTGAAGCAAATTGAACGTTGATCTTCTCATAATTACATTGATAATCCAAAATAAACGAAACATCCAGAATCCGGCCTTACTTTTTTTTTGTTGAAATTCCGCTTCAAAATGATTATAGGTACAGTATACAACACGTTGAGCACGAAACTACCGGTAGGATGCTTAAGGAAAGCAGTGGTTACTGGAAGTTTCGTATTTTGAAATTCGGCCAGATTGTGTTTCGAACCTGAATTGCAGGCTTCTCGCCAAGGATCTTACCCTACTCTAAATAATATAATTTTTTCTAAAGTCAGGAATAAAAACTTAATAAAAAATACGAATTTTAACGAAATCAATTGTTTTTCTCTTTTTTTTGACATTCCAGCCATACAAAAATAATAATTTTTAAATGACAACTGTTCGTTAACAAACAGCCGTTTTGTGGAATTGTGAAATGTCATATTTGTTCATGTTGTTATATATTTTTATATCTTTTTTCCTGACTCCACACACAATTGTGTGGTTTAAGGCAAAAGAATCATGTCAACAATTTTTTTTGTACGTGTTTTGAACCAACTTACACATTTGTGAATTCCTTTCAAACTTATTTTCGTCCGAAAAAAACACTTTAACTATACACACAATTGTGTTGGTTGTACTTCAAATCAAGCGAAATTTTTTATCAAAAACCCCATTACATACTATGGTTTTTTACTCACACATTTGAGTGATTTGGACTTAAATTGAGCAAAATTTTTTTTTTGATTGAAAAAGGGATATACATATTTTTCGCCATTGCAAGCGCATCAGACACAGTATAAAATAAATATACAATATGTAAAACTTTTCAATTTACTTAGATATTAAATTACACAAATTATTATTAGTATTATTAATTATTTATTTATCAACACATATTATATTAATTAATTAATTAACATATTTAAACTAAATTATTTATTTTTTTCGAGGAGAGACAAAAACACGTCTTTCCTCGACGACGATCTCATCGAACTCCAGCGACGGCCGATAAATAGATTTTTAACTAAAAATTTGAATGAAAAATTTTAGTTTAGTTTTAATATAAGTTTTGTGCCGGATAAATGTATCGGGCGCTAAAAAAAACACGGTTTTAAATGTCAAAACATTAAATATACATACAAACTTTTTCTCAGTATGCTTCTCGTGCAATTGTTTAATGTCTTGTGGCTGAAATATTTGGAACGTCAAAATACTTACATTTGGAATCACAGCTTGCTACTCACCATGCTACAAACTGGCTCTCTAACTGTCAAACATTTTTCAAAATAAAACCCTTGATTTAATAAATTTTTCAATTTCTTTCATAAAATATTTTCATTTTATTATACATTTTTGTTCTCATATATAAATTACAAATATGTCTTATAAATTAAATATAGAAGTTATATTATTATCATTATTACATAAATAATAATAATAATAACAATTAATTATAATTTAAATATATTTTCAATGTAATAGTATTTATAATATTTATTTTAAATCAGGGACTTTTTATTTTGTAAATTAGATTTTAGTAGACAATTTCAAAAAAAAAAATAAAAAATTAATAAAATAAAATTAAGAAAATAGAAAATGTGCGCTATATATAAAAATTAATTTTTTAATTAAATTAAAATTTGAATTAAAAATTTCAAACTTTTGTGCATTTACAAATTTAAAACAAAAAAATATATTTAATATAATTAAAATAATAAAATTCCGTAGAGTATATACCATATTTAATATTATAAAATTCACACGTCTAACGTTTGGTTGTGTATTATTTTTTAATTACGTCATCCCAAAGTTTTTCTAATTAAATTATAAAATGTTTTCTTTTTAAATTAATATAATTAAAAATATTCGGGGATTTCGTACAAAATTTTGAGCAATCTAAATGTTTTTTTTCTTTTTTTTTAAGGAGAAATTATAAATTATATTGTTATTAATTATTTGGAAGCCCTTAAATTTTTGTTTATTAAATAAAAAGGTTTTTTTATTTTTTTTTGTAACTTTAAGATGACGTAATTTATTTTATATAATATTTACATAAATAAATTTTTTTATATAAAAGGAACGATTGATAAAAAACTTGTTAATTCTAAAAATTCTATTTTTTTGGTTTTACATTAATAATTTGAATTATTAATTGTTTTACTACGCTAGGTATGAACTATTGCTATTATTATTTTATTACTATTATATTGGTTTGGTTTTGGTTTCAACTTATGGATATTGTGTGTTTATATTATATAAATATTATTTCATTTTTATCACAAAAATAATAAAATTTTATTTTATTAAATTTATTTTGCGTAGCAGAGCAATAGCGGTTAGTATTATAAATGGAATCGAAAAGGCTTTTTTTATATCGCAGAGCAATGGTCCGAGGGGAATGCGGTAAATTAAAATTTTGCAAAATTAGGCAAGGCATAACTACGATGGATCCTAGGTAAGATGAATTTAGTTAGATGAGAAGTGTGGTGGCGTGAAGACGCTGAAAAATCAAAAAGCCGGTTGGTGTGCTAAAATTACGCACAGTTTTAAACAACAGCGAAACGAAACAAAAAAAAAAAAATTGGGTCACATAATCTCGCGGGTATATTGATAATGTCAGTTTATTTATGGAGCGCAACACCTCACCGGTGCTCAACACTCGTGTAAACAGACACTTTGTGCGTATTTTTGAATACTTGAAATTTATTTAATTAATATTTTGTAAAAAAAATAATGGAAGGTTCACTTAAATATATTTATTATGTTTAGTATTGCAGTAATTTACTAATATATTATGGTTCGTGTCTTTATAAAGGTCTATTTATTAAAAAATTGATTATTGATTTAACCGGGTTTGTTATAATAACGATTTATTTTATTAAATATTGTTTAAGGTCCGATGAATATTTTCTATTTTATTTATTAGAATACATTTATAATATTCTATAAACCCTGTATATAATTACTATATGAATTTTTAATCTTAAATTTTTTTGTGTATTTTTTTTTATTTATTTTTTAAATAAATATAACAACCGATAATTTTTTTAAAATGTTTCTTAAACTTTTTTAAAAAATGCGATTTTTGAATATACGAAATTTTATTGATTTGGGTGCATATAAAACAAAATTTAATTATAAAATTTGCAAAATTATAAATATATTTTTTAATATTTATTTATATATATTGTATTTAATTATAACGGTAATATAAATAATTAAATTTTGGGGTTTTTATGTGTGTTTGATTTTATTATTTAATTTTTTTTTCAAACAAAAACTTAATAAATCCACTAAATTTATAATTATGCATTCTCAGTTTATAAATTATAATTATTAATATTAATTATAATATCTACAATCTTGTGGTTTAATTATTTAAAATATTTGTTATTATTTATTTATAATATATTTATATATTTATAATATTTAAATGATTTAATCATCCTCTTCCTCTCTGAACAGATATGTGCTCCAATATACCAAATTGAATAGGGCGAACACTAGCGGAAACGTAATTCTCGATATTACGTCAATCCTCTTTGATCTAGAACATTGGCTTAGATAAATATGTATATGTTTTTTAGAAACTTAGATTTGGAATAATTTCGGATTTTCGTAAAATAATAATACGAATTTATAAACTTAAAAATAATGATAATAATAAAATAGAATAAATAAGACGTTAAATAAATTTATAAATAAATAATTATAAAAATAAATTATGTGCGGTGTATAAGGCATGAAAAGCCTACAACGCTTAGTAAGCATTGTGACAAAGAATTTTATTAATAGTGAATACCTGTACCAATAAGATGAGAGACCTACTTTTTGATTATATAACTCCACGAATTTCCGAAAACCAGATGACGTACGATATTAGGCGTTTTCGGAAATATCCCATTGTAACTTTTGGGTAACTTGCTGACAAAAAATTACCAAATCTATTTCTGAACATGTAGAGCAGCTTTAGCGTGATTTACTTTTAGTTGTTTTTCAAGTTCTGTCTTTCTGACAATTTTTTATTAAATTAGTAGTGTCAGAAAAATTAAAGTACAAACTTTCAAAGTATATAAACTACTAGCTGACCCGGCGAACTTTGTCTCGCCCCAAATTACTTCGTCCGAGCAAACACTTTTTACCTTCACGAAAATTGATTTTGATGAGAGAAAAATCAAACTACTCAACTCAATTCTCAATAGACGTTTGAGTTAGACGATTGAGTGGCCATTCCACTCACTTTTTCGTCGAATTCAACACTAAAGGTAGGTTTATGGTTGCGTTCGTTCGTTCGGTCATTTGTTCGACCAATCATCTTTTGTACAAAAATCCAGAATCGTCATTTTTGAGCAATATGATTGGTGGAAAAAATTGTCAGAATCAACGAACGAATGCAACCATAAAGGCGGCATAATATATTGAAAAGTGAATAAAAGGTCGATTCAAACTTAGGCATCTATCGAAAATTTAGTTATTTTATGCAAATTGACTTTGTAATTTATTAATCGTCATAGCGAACGCCAAAAGAACGGGGAACTGAATGCACTTGTTTTAATATATATAGAAGATAAGGTTGCCAAAATTCTACCAAACTTATATTTATAGTATTCCGCAACGAAAAATCCATCTATTGAAAATAATTCCAAGTGGCTATTTAAATGAATGATCATTGTCGAAATACAATTTTCGTCGGTGGCGTTAAGTGTATTTGCATACAAAATTCCTCTACAAAATGCAATTTTCGATTGTCCGATTTTTATTTTGATTTTTCGGTGTTCTTTTGGGTTCCGATTTTTTTTCGAGTTTACGGATTTTCCTCTGAGTTTTTCCTATTTTTTTTTCTAAGCCGCCACTGTATTGAGATGGACAATGCACAGAAAGAATCATTCAAATTGGTCGTGTCGTTCTCGAGTTTTTGCAAGACTAACGCACGGCAATTGATTTTTATTTAGATAAATAGATAGAGAAAATAAATAGATTGGATAAAAAACAAAATTTCCAAAACAAGTTTGGATGCAGCCTTCGGTGGGATTCGAATCTAGTACCTCCCAACCCAAGCGCCGAAGCTTTAACCACTACACCACCTGTCTCATAAAAAATATACACACATAATTCATATGAAAATGGCTTTTTATTCGATTTTTTCGGGTTTTTAGATTTTTCCGGTGGATTTTTTAAAAATTTTCTTTCGTAAGAACCATCTCCTGGCAATTGCGAAAACAATAAAAAAAGATTGAGCCAAATCGGTTCAGCCGTTCTCAACTGATGCGCGCACATACATTTTTTACACCATTTTTATATATATACTAGCTGAGTTACCCGGTGTTGCACGGGAGGTATATAAGCATGAGTTGTATTTTCGAATATTTTGTAGAAAATGTCTGGATAACTCAGTAGTTGAGGAGACGTAAGCTAGAAGAGGTTCAGGTGGATCATCCAGAGGAGGCAAATTCACTTTTCCATTTGAACAACACATTCCAGGCGATTCATTGTGAAACTTTAAAGCATGACAATACAAACAAATGTTTTCCATTTGCCCAATTGAAACATTGTAATCATAGTCTTTCTCGTAATTGAATGCTGCTAACTTTAAATCACCTTCAGCCGGGCCTCATGATGTTCAATGGTTTCAGTAGCTCTTAGAAGAAGACATCCTGCTTCGAACATTTTCAAGTCGTGTTTCACGCTGTTCAGTTGTTTCATTAGCTTTAGAAGAAGATGTACTGCTTCGAACGTTTGCAAGTCGTGTTTCATACTGTTCGCTTGATTCAGCCACCCTTGCGGCTCTAATCTTCTTCGACTTTGCAGTTACCTGCCCAATTGATCTTTTTTTCGGTGGCATTTTTCAGCAAAAATTAAAACGTGTAGCTAATTCATCAGGAATGACGGGCATTCAACACAGAAATTAGTATTAATTTATCAAAACGATTTGAATGTTCCCTTCGATACGTTTCACCGCGAACTGTGTTTGAAAATGTCTTTACGGAATTTTTTTTAAGCAAAATCAAATGTTATCTACAATCAAAAAGTAATCATAGATTAACACGTTTATAAACTGAAAACTTAAATCTAATAAGAATGTATATTCACTTGAAATAATATTTAATACCTGGAAAATAATCACCAACAATTATTTTATTGCAATATAGTTAACTAATCGAGAATTAGGGAACTACGTCCACTTCAATACGTTTTACCGCACACTGTGGTTGAAAAAGACATTTCGAAAAACAAAAGAAGTTTTTTCAAATTAAGGCAGTTTTACACATACAATAATTTGAATCCAAGGATGTTTCTTGTAGAAGATGCTATTTTCAAATATAAAACGCTAGTACTTTTCAAAGTAAATTAGTTTTTACGTACAATATTTTTTAGTACCTTTCCTAGAATTGATTTTATGAAACAATCATTGATTATTTAAGTAATAAATTAAATAAAGTAATAAACTATTGGCGTTTAGTATGAAACTACTATTTTTATTAAAAGCCGCTGGTTGCAATAGTGGATTAAAATAGAATGTTAATTATTTCTGAGGTTATGTGGAAATTACAACTCGCTGACTATGGTACATTTCAAAACAGGATATGATAAATAGGATATCACTAAACAGTATATGTCAAACCAGTAAAAATGGATTATTAGTATGGATAATATAAGTGTTCAGAGATTTGTCTTCAGTTAAAGTGATGAAAGATTGTCTTAAATTTAAATTAATAAAATTAATTTGAATAATTAAATCAATTATAGTAGAGGTATGATTTGTGTATAACAATCGCATGCTAAATATCCTTTTTGGTGTCTAAATTTGCGTCTAAGGCGCTATTTCGGAACATTTAAATAATTGTATCTATACATGTAAAAATGAATTCTTGATCCAGGGTAGACTTCCGGATTGAAGCATTTCACTAATTTCATATAACCTCTTTCTTAAAGTCATTCCCGTCAAAAAATCTTAAAAAAATTGAAATTTGAGAAAAAATTTGTACCACAGCCCCTAGACCCCGGGGTGCAGCCCCTTCAAAAGTATCGTGTGCTTGGTCCTAAACATGCAACATGTACATGGTAAAAATTTCATGGCGATCGGTAAAGCGGCTAAGGCGTTATTTCAGAACAATCAAATAATTGTACCTTTACATGTAAAAATGAATTTTTGATCCAGAGGCGGACCCCCCGAATTCGAACAGGTCTCTCATTTCTTATAACCCCTTTCCAAAACTCATTCTCGTAAAAAAATTTAAATTTTTGAAAAAATTTGTACCATGGTCCCTAGACTCCGGGGTCTAGCCCCTTTCACAATATCATAAGATTGGTCCTGAATATGCAACATGTGCATGGTAAACATTTCATGGCGATCGGTTGAGCGACTGAGAAGTCATTTTGGAATAATCAAATATTTGTATCAATACATGTAAAAATTAATTTTTGATCCAAGGCTGGGCCCCTCGGATTCGAACATGTCAGCAATTTCATATAACCAGCCCCATAAACTCATTTTCGTGGAAAAATTTAAAGAAAATTAAAATTTTCGAAAAAATTTGTACCGCAGCCCCTAGACCCCAGGGTCCAGCCCCTTCCAAAATATCGTAAGATTGGTCCTGAACATGCAACATTTGCATGGTAAACATTTCATGGCGATCGGTTGAGCGGCTGAGAAGTCATTTTGGAATAATCAAATATTTGTATCAATACATGTAAAAATTAATTTTTGATCCAGGGCTAGGCCCCTCGGATTCGAACATGTCAGTAATTTCATATAACCAGCCCCATAAACTCATTTTCGTGGAAAAATTTAAAGAAAATTAAAATTTTCGAAAAAATTTGTACCGCAGCCCCTAGACCCCAGGGTCCAGCCCCTTCCAAAATATCGTAAGGTTGGTTCTGGATATGCAACTTGTACATGGTAAAAATTTCATGGCGATCAATTTAACGGTGTTGGAGTGAAACGGTAACATATATATAAATATACATATATACAAACATCCATTTTTATATATACATATATATATAGATTAATGGACGATTTACATGTTCCAATTTTTTTTTCCCAACAAATTTTTTACTGAAAAATAGAGCTGCACGCATATAAAAAAAAGTTACTAGTTAAAAAAGTCAGCAATATAAACAAATAAGACAATGCTATAATTTTTTTGTATGTCCCATAAATTTTGACAGTTCGAACAGCTTGCGTTTAAATTAGATAACGAACAACATCGAATTGCAAGTAGAAATAAAATATTTAATTACCGCTCATGTTTGCTCGTTTTGTTTGAATGATGTTTATGGCTGCTTGATGTTTATTTGAAACTTTTTAAATTTTTTTATTTTACTGCTATGAAAATACTTAGAAACTATATTTTATGGTAACATTCCCAGTTTTATGCCAACATTTGCTCAAATTAAAAAGAAAAAATCCAATTTTATTTTACTGGAATTTGTTTCGTGCTCCTCTCACAAATGAAAATCGTAATATACTTAACCTTTCATTTTTTACTGGAAATAAAAATTGGAACATGTAAATCGTGCATAAAACAAGATACAACAAAAATGTTGTATCTGTTAAAATACGTCATTGAATTTTGCTCAATATAAATATTATCTATAATTTTTATTAGATTTTTTTGACTCGGACAAAATACTATTTTTAATGGCATCTTACAATGTTTATGACTATTCTAGTCACAGAAAACAAAGCTACCATTTACTCACAATACATCTACCACAAAAAGTAGACAAATGCGCTCAAAGAAGAAAACTCAAAGGACACTAGATTTGCTTGGTAAACTATTAGTGTCCGGAATCTCCATTTTTGATGCATTCGGCGTTGTGAGCACTAAAACGCATCAAATTGAGAAAATATATATTTCATTTCGAGACTGAGTTCAAATTAAGTTTGAAACTATGGTTAAACATGACACACTAACAACAAACTAACTAACAGTGTGTTTATGAAATAAAGCTTTATCAAATGTGGGGCTATGCAACAGAAAGACTACTGGTTTCATAACTATAGTTTCAAGTGAACCATGATTTCGTTGTAATGTGTCATCCCTGACCATGATTTATAACTTGGTTTATACATAGTTTCGGAATGAGATATTTTTTCTCATCCCGAGGCATTTTTGTGCTCCCAATGCCGAATACATCAAAATCGGAGATTCCAGACATTAATAGTTTACCTAGCAAAATTGTTTCCTCTTATGTCAATATAAAAGTCATTTCTAACAATTTAAAAGTCAATTATATGTCAATCTTGACATTTTTGTCAATGGCTACTCCAATACTATTTAAAACCAAAGGAGAAGACAAAAGAAATTGTAGTGTATCTTGACTCTTGAGTTCTCATTTAGAAAATCATGATCTCGAAATTATAGTTCTGAAACCGGTCTATGGCATTAGCATGAGGCATTCCACCTTGAAATGGTTCCATTAATAAAGAAATCATAGAATTTTGCTGGCTGTTAACAAAAACAGTAATTTTCGACATATTGCCTACATTCTCTACATAGTCGACGCCATTTTTTAAATTATCTACATACATTGTCTACCCATGTAGAATATTAATACGCTACGTAGCGTCAGCACAACATTACATATTTCCCAACCGTACAACAAGGTATGTAAAATAATCAACACAATGTAAGTAGAAACTTAAATGTGCATCTAAAAATATTAAATAATATAATTGGCAATTAATTTACCTGTTTTTAGTATATTTTTCATTTCAGGTAAACTGTATAAATTTTCTTTTGCAATTGCATATTATTATTGTTTGTGTAATTTTAATTAATATTTTCAACAAAATACAAGAAAAACAAAAGTTAATTGTTTTATTCATAAATAAAGTAATTAGAAGAAAGTATAATGTGTGTAATAAGAGAAATAAGTAAAATAATTAAGAAATTTTTGATCTTGAGGAAACAGTAGGAAGGAACATACTCAGAAATAAAAGGCACACGCAATCAGGGCTGGGATGGGTTTGAAGATGTATAAAAAATTACCTTGTTGGAAATTTCGATAGCCATGTGCGGCAACAATTTGGCCGTTTCGGTGCTTGCATATGTACTTCACACTGTCTTAATTTTTCTAATGCAAGTGGATCACCTGGATGCCGAACCAAGGGCTTCTGAAAATTCTTTATATTATTTAGAATGGTTAACTTATATAATTTTTGTAATGTATCTTGTATGTTATGTTGATTTATATAGTATTGTGTATTTTTGTGTATTTTATATAAAAATATATCATCATATATATTATATCACATATAGGTTCGGCAATAATATATATGGTTAACGAAATCACTTACCATAGCGAATGTTGCATTACTATCGGTATCTAATAAATCGGATGCTGCATCTAAACTTGCCTGTTCTAATTCACGACGTTTCTTTTTCATATTTTCACGGTGTAAGTCTGCGGCCCGATCCGTATATTGTGGTATATGATGCAGAAACAAGAAAAAAGTTTTTCAAGAATTTATGTGTCCAAAATTTAATTTTTTTTGTGTTACATTTAGGTTTACATATTTTTAAGGAAATATGAAACAAAGAAAGAAAGAAAAAAAGATACCATTTGTACACAAAAAAAGATAAATAATTTAATTAATAAAAAATAATTATAATTATTATTATTATATTATATCGTTATATATATTTAATAAACCAAATATATTTATTTTATAGCGACATCTATATAAAAGCTTACAACATTTATATATCTAACCTGAACGTGACGCATAGTTGACGAGCGCAAATTCCAGTAGCGCGCCAAACACAAATGTTAGACAAACGCCTGTCCAAACATCAATGGCTTTTGTGTACGATACTGGTGGTAATGACGCATTTATACCTGAGGTCTGTGTTGCCATCGTTAGAAGTGTTGTAACACCTGCAAATATATCAAATACAAATTAAAATATTAATAAAATAAATAATTAAAATATTAATTATAATTACCCAGTGATACGCGGGCTGGTACAGCACCTTGATCTAACCAAAATGACACCCATGACACGATGACCAACATGCAGCATGGTATATAAATTTGAATCAAATAATATGAAAATTCACGTTTGAATAATAAATCAACTTTAAGACAACTATACTCTCCGGTATTTGTTTTACTGTTACAATAATCCGTTAAGAATTTCTCTAGTGTGAATCGTGGTAGGTGTAGATTTTTTACAACTTGTACCGGGTCACCTTCTTTCCATAAAAATACCAAATCGGCTGTCGTCCATCCGTCTATATTTTGGTGAATATTAAATTTAGTTTATTAATAAAATTTAACTTTAATAAAAATATATACGTTTCTAAATTTCGGCAAATGATTAAAATCGTCTCTTTTTCCCCAAATGTTAATTTGAATGAAAGGAGGGGAAATTTTCCCTTTTTTCGTACAAAATGACATTTTGAAAAAAAACGAGGCGCTTTATATAAATAAATTAACGGTTTTTAATTTGGCACGCCTGCATACAACTAACTTTTAAATCGAGGTTAACTTCATTCTCTAACGCGAAAACTTGATAGTAGAGGGAGCAATTGTTTTGTCGTTCTCGCGTTGTGGCATAGTGCAAAAAAGTGTATAGAGTTTGCAAACGTAAAATTTTTGTTCAACTCAAATTTAAAAAAAAAATTGTTGTAAAAATACAGTTTGTTTCGTCTGTCGTCATGTTCGAACGTGTTTATCAGTTTTCGTGTTTGCAAATAACAAAGGGTGCACAACAAAGCAGAACAACAACCACACAACCTAATGCTGTTAACGTATCACCGCCAAGAAGAATCTTCATCGGAATTGAAAAAGGTGCATTGTTCGCAGTGTATCCACGAAATAACAACTTGCCCAGTTTTTAAGAATATGCAAGTTGTGGAAAGTCCAAAATAATAGCAGCAAACAATTTATACAGTATTTGTTTAATCTCCACGCACAACTCTACCAAGGAAACGTGTGTGGTATGTCTGGGAAGACACAGCACATTACTGTACACAAAGGAAATGACAACGTCCATAACTTTCCATTCCGCGAAAAACAACAACGTTAAATGCACTGTATATAGTAAGGATCCAGGCTCACAGTCATCATTCATCACGCAGGTAGGTGCCGAACTACTCAACCTATTAAAATACCGAGCAGATTTACAAGTTTCTGGAATTGGAGGAACGAAAACTAATAAAATAAATTACATATAAGGTGCACAGAACCCTTTCACCACTTAGCTGAGCAACTACCAACAACGGCAAAAAAGGGTTTTAACAAAACATAACATGGAAGAGCTAACACTTTCTGATCCAAATTGTTGATTATTATTGATTTGTTGGTTACCTAGAAGGTGTATTACAGAAATCACCGCCCAAACCGGTAGCCCAGAAAACTGAGTTAGGATTGATTCTTCTGGGTCTCACGACAACATCAGAATAACGTCAAATTCATTATCTCTGGTAGTGTCAATTCTGAGAAATTGAAGAGCTACCCAGTGAAGTGAGAAACATTACGCAAATACTCACATAAGACTACCAGATGGGCTACACGAGGTCACTATACCATTTAAAATGAAGTGGGAATAGGAACTCCAGGAAATATGTGGTTCCGGTTAATTCAGAAGATGCCAAAGGGAAAACATGTTACTTACCACATCATGCTGTTTACTGCCTAGTCAAGTACAACAATCAAAGTGAAGGTAGTTTTTGATGCATTAATGAATTTAATAAAGTCGGTCCAACAATACAAAAACATTTATTTTCTATTATAAGAAGATGGAGGACGATAGTTCGAAAAAAACAATCCCTTATCTCGGTGGTATCCAACATATGCAACCCGCTAGGGTAGTTTTCCTCAACAATAAAACTATTGTTTCAACAGTCATGGATAACGGGACTATCATGGGATGAATAACTAAAAATGAAGAGAAAATGGATTCAATATAAAACTGAGTTCAGCGAGCTACAAAAAATTAGAATTGACACACATTAGAATTAGAACACTTATGTCCGGGTAAACTAAGGTGGATCTAATAAGTCAGAAACTAAATCTTCCAAGAATAGAATGTGGTGTTAGCGAATAAACTGGACAAATTTCATAGGCCAAGGAAATCATGAACGTTTAAATGCAAGCTTGGACTGACTCCATAACTGTTCTCCCGTGGCTTCTGGCTGCAAGGACACCCTGGTAAGTGGAACACTTTCGTAGCAAATAAAACATCGCAGATGCATGCTATCCCCAGCCCTGTACATTGGAAACATGTACAATCTTAGGAAAATCCCGCTGATTGCACAACTCGCGGTGTAGACCCTGCCAAGCTGGGTAATAATAAATTGTGGTGGTCAAGCCCCTTCTTACAATTAAAGATTTAGAAGCAGCTAAAGACGATATAAGAAAATTAAAGGAAAAGGGATCAGTGCGCTCCAAAAGTAAGATTCTCTCCTTACATCCATTTCTGAACACGAACGGAATACTTCGAATAGGAGGACGATTGCAACGTTCAATTTTGAAGTATAACGGAAAACATCCGATCTTCCTACCACGGGTCATCTCATGAGTTTGATCGTCGATTGAGTACATAATTGTACTCGACAGTTTGAACTTAACGCTCGCATTTATAAGGAAACAATTTTGGATTCTTCAAGACAAGAGAGCAATAAAACAACAAAATCGCTCAATCCGGTGTGTTTTAGGTTCAATATTAACAGAGCAACTCAATTGATGGGATTCCTACCTGCTCCAGAGTAACACCCTCCCGCCACGAATGTTGTGGCCAAAAATAAATATTTAAAATCTATTCGTTCATCATTCAGTTGATATTTCAAACATACCAGCAAGTCAAGGGATACAATGGCATTTCATTCTGCCAGGTTCACCCCATTTCGGCTGCATATGGGTAGCTGGAATGAAACCGGTAAAGCAGCATTTGAAAAAAGGTGCAGCATCTGTAAAGCTAAAATGTAAGGAATTAACAACTTTGTTGTACCAAATTGCAGCGACATTAAATTCTAGATGGCTATGTCCAATCAAATCAAGGATTCTGATGAACTTGAATGTGATGAACACCGGGAATTTTTTAATTGGTGATTCGCCTCGTTGGAGTGCAGAATTCATGAGTTGACCCATCTTGTACTATAGGCTGATATCGAGCTTTGCAATGCACAAATGTGTCTACCAAAATCGGACCTATAGCCGTACGTCCTTGAATTGGGAGTTGGGGGTGCTTCGGCCCGAGGACAAAGTGCATACATAATATTGGGGTGCAAACAATTTTGGAGGTTTTTTTATAGATTCAAAGCTTTATGCCAATAACGCCACCAACCTTGGTCCAATAACGCCACCACCTCAGCGTTTTCAAACTTTACTGGTGTTCCTTTGTCACTCTTGTGAAAATCAACACTTTTAAAATGGCGGAACCAGTACTCACATGTTTTTATTGATGGAGCATGTTCCCAATAAGCTTCACACAGCAATCGATGTCTATTATCTGCATTTTTTTTCAAATTAAAACAAAAAAAGCACCGTTTCCCGCAAATTGGGTTTTGTTGGCACAAAGGTTGATTTTTAGGGGGAAATAGTGATGCTTTAACATGAATGTAGTAACAAGATGGCCCGATGCGATTTAATACTAGTTTCGCCAGCTTTTGTGAATCACTCAAAATTTATTTGTACCCCAATAAAAAAAAAAAAACACGAAACACGATTTCACTTTAATCTTGATTATAAACGAACATTTCGAGAAATTCAAAGTACACATGGTACTGTTCGTCCAAAATACTGGCCAATTAATGGTAACAAATTTAGTTTGTGATACATCGATGCCTTCCTTATTTCCGCGTTAATCCAAAATGTATAGAACAATATACGAGGGATCTTTAATAAAATCGTCTTGAAATTTGTCGCCCATTCAGTAAAGTAGGTGTAGAACACTGTGGTCCCTATGCTAATAGGAGAAATTCTATTATTTCTCTGCAAATGGAACCATTTCAAGATAAAATTCATTGGTTCTTCACTTTTAAAAATTTGAGCTACCACATATTTTGTTGGTACATTTGCAACTTGAGCTGACGGCGTTCCTTAATCTCTTCCAAATTTTATCACTGAACCATGTTTTGCGCCTGAATTCTTGGTACCCGAGTGTGTTAGCAGCTATTTCAATACAGGCTTCTTCAATTTGTTTCCACTATTGCTCTCTATACTGGTGGCTGCTCCTTTATTGGTTTGGAGGCTTTTAATAATCTATCAGTATTAAACTCCTTCCGATTTGGAAGCTAATTTAGTTAAATAGGTAATAATTACAAATTTCTATTTCTTTTCCTCTTGACAAGAATGTGATTGAATGAATTGACTTATGGTGTGGACTATCAATCATTAGGTAAATCGAAATTACAAGAGCCTGTTTGATGGTAATAAATTTATAAAACAAAATTATAAGGCTGTATGGCACTGAGAAAAACAAATTTCTTTTTTAGTATCGATAATTAAATGCTCCTAAATTTATGCAATTTGTTTGTTTCTTTAATAAGTTCGAATACCATAATTACGTATAATCTGCTTGTAGGGCTGATTTTTCGATCAGTTTGTCATAGAGTAATAAAATAATTGAATTTACTTAACACTTGGAGTGCCAACGTGGTTTTTAGAGAATTAGCTTAAAGTGCCACACGCTATTGGTTCCACTGCACCAAACCGACGATTGTGTAAATTTATCCATTTATCAACATATATTATTAAATATCAAAAGTCAATGAACACTTATCCTGGACATACTGTTTATTTCGTGATTTGCCATCTAGTGACCGTAAAATTTTCAAAAATAATCGTCATTGCGGCGTAAAAATAAATACATGTAACCCTCCAAGAACACGGTATTCAAAGAACACGGATTTGTTATTTGTATATCATAAAAACAAAATTAAAACGTAACATTTTTATGTTATTTTCACACTCGCTTGTGTAGTCCCGAACGACAAGAACGCGGAACCAATTAATCGTGTTCTTGGAGGGTTTCCTGTAAATTGATCGTTTCACGTAATTTTTCGATCGATAAAAATCGAAATTTTTAATGTTTTTACACTAAATTTTACATTTTCTACGTTATTTCAAGACTAATCTTGATAATCCTGTATTAATCCCACGATTTTATGTTTTTTAACATCTTGGTTCAAATTTAATTTGCTGTTTAGATGTAAAATATTGAAAAAAATTGATTTGGGGTAATGGGGGATGGATAATCATGTGTTAATCCCTCAACTCAAAAAGTATTTTTTACTAAATATCGTTTTGACAATTTGAGTACCATACAGCCTTAAGTATAAAGTATTACATAAGCAATTCGCAACTGCGAGCATTGCTGCCACATATGAACTGTCTCATTGGCTTGATTGTATTTGATGAATTTACAATGCAGCTTAAATAGGACTTCGCTGCCTCGACCAAATGCTTCGTGAAGTGATGGAATCTGACATCCCGTGTGGTGAAAAAGTTTTGGTTGTCGGTTGCGAATTTCGTCATACATTGCCAGTAATATCAAGACGGAAACCCACAGGAATCATCGATTTCAGTGGCAATCGACAATCGATAGCTATTGAATGTGAGATCTGAAAGTTTTTGTTAAATACCAAGGATTTTTGAAGAAACCTGTAATTTCTCCATTGAATTTCACAACGATCAAACTCCATCTGGTATGCCACTTCATGTGCTTCTTCGAGAAACCTCAACCCGCAGAAGAGATTGTGTAGTGGCACTCCGCTCGTAATTTCGTATAGTACAAAATAATTTCGGAATGCAATACTGATCCTCGAATTGATGTGACACCAACGGAAATTACTCTTCCATTTATCTTGCGTCACCGGCAATTTCCTGTCATTCCAGCCTATACGATCACCATCAACAAGTTACAAGGCCAGGCCTTTGAGCACATTGGTATTCATTTAGAGAAAGCCGTGTTTACAGCCAACGTTTACATTGAAACAAATCCGGCAGCAAGGACCATTACTTAATGATGTAACACAATTTACTCGTAATATAATATATAGTATATATCATTTGAAGAAAACTGCTATAGAATCACATTGAATGTTTGTCAAAGCTTACGATGAGCATGTTCTTGGTAAATCACAATGCTATGAGTGGTTTAAATTCAATAGTAATGGTTTTGACGTGAGAAACGAAGAACGTGGAAGACCACCAAAAAAGTTTGAAGACGAGAAGCGGTTTCGATACGTTTAAACGCTGTGGGAAAGATCCAACAGAATTGGGGACATAATCTATGTATATGTAATTTCTGTTCAAATATTTTTTTCCGGCTTACTGAGGAGAAATGTTTGATGTACATTTTTACAAATTTGGAATATTTTTCCATATCTAAATTTTGAGAGAAGAATATTCTCAATGTAATTTTGTTTTCAAAGAAATTACCACTAGCTTTTTACCTTAGTAGGCCACAGACAAAAAATATTTAAACAGAAATTACATATACATATTTCCCCAATCCCATATTCCCGGGGAAAACCAGAATAGTGCCACTGGTGTTCTACAGGGAGATGCACTCGCGCCTGTGCTGTTCAATATGGCCCGTGAACACGTATTGAGGAAAAGCAACATTGAAATTTCGCGCTTCTCTTCTTAGCCAAAAAACTAGCGATATCAAGGACAGTTTCAGCTATTTAGGGTGAGATTTTATAACATTACATTTGTCGATACTATCGAAATTTGTGTCTCTTTCATTACGAATAAAATTGAACGTTTCTTCATTTTTCAATTACGTTGTTCTATTGCAATCTCTGGTGTGGGTAACTGCAGCAGGGAATTTTTCGAATTTCAGAATGAAGCTTTGCATACCGATTAAGTCCAATTTGTGTTAATTAGAGCTCACGAGAAAAAATTAATGCTAATCCAGGAGCCGAAAAAACAGGAAAAGAAAATTTCAATTTTCGCCTGAAAGACCAAACTAATAAAACCCAATTTTTAAAAAAAACCAGAAATAATTTAAGCCTAATTTTAAAACTACCCCGAGGGGGTTACACTGACGAAATTAGTGTTTGTCATAAAAAAGTGATTTTCATAAATTTTCATTCATTAAATGATGCAAAACAAACTAACCCCTACAAGATATTATATTACACAAACATTTACCGAGGTAAACTGTTCAATAATATTTTTGTTGCAAAACAAATTAAAAAATAGAAGTAAAATATTATAAAATCCAAGAATAAGCAATTCAGATAGCATATACCTCTCAGGCATGTTTATTGCCATCCGAAAAATATGGTGGCTGAATTTGTGCTAATCCAGAATTGGCCCAATTCGGTTGAACAACAAAGGCCTTTGAATTAACGATTTTCTAACAAAAAGTGTTCTAGAAACCAATGAACTAGGCACTTCTGGTTACATATTCCTATCAGGTATGATCATTGCCATCCGAAAACGTACTTGCTGAATTTGTGCTAATCCAGAATTGTTAATAATGGTCCTCTTATAACCAATTGGCATATGGCAACACAGAAAATGAGATAAATTATGACGAGCAGGATATAAATGATACAGAATTAAATTTTGTGATGGAAGCCCCTCTAGCGTACCATACCTAGAGTACCGCCTTAAAAATGGAGATGAACTAAAGTTCCTTATCGACACTAGAGCTAATAAAAACTTTATAAAATCCGAATTAGCTGTTAAAGCTAAGCCAACAGAAAAACAATTTAAAATTAGATCAGCGGGAGATGACATTAAAATCAGTCACTAAATTAGTGGACCGTTCTTCAGAAGCATTGGCATCAATAATATCATCGATCGTACAATACGCACTACATTAGTTTACCAGACATGGATAAAGAATTTTTATGCAAGGCCCTACAAGAAAAATTGCATCCAACCATCATCAACGGATTCAAAATACCGGAAGAATATATCCAGCTTTTGCAAGAATTGTTTAAGAAGAGACTTTCTAATTACAAAATATGCCTGACGCAAAGAGTTGTCGAAGATATTCGGAATGAAATAAATAAATCATCATAAAGGAAGAACGCAGGAAGACACACAGAAACCATATTGAAAATCGAAAGCAAATTTTGGAACACTATTACTTTCCAGAGATGGCAAACCTGCGATATCTGCAACGTAAACAAATATGATCGACATCCTCATCGTGTTGCTTTCCAAGAAACACCTATTCCAACTTACCCTGCAGAAATTCTCCATTTAGACATAATGGTAATTAAAAATGAAAAATTTCTATCCTGTGTGGATAAATTTTCAAAATTCGTAAAATTCTTTCGGATCAAGGATAAATCAATTTTGCATGCTCGAGACAAAATCATAAGGGCATTACACTACTTCACTGTCCCTCGCATACTTGTGTTGGATAGTGAGAGAAGCTTTGCGAGCCCTATCATAACGGACTACCTAAAAACCTTGAATATCCAAATTTATCTACTAAATTCATGTCATCAACATAAATGATTATGGGGAAGTTATTGATCGAATTATACCCTAGTTCGAGATAGAGGCAATTGAGTATGCTAAACCTATGATGATTGTGAAAGAATTTAGATCATTGCATCTATCACACTCAGAAAAAAAATATGATAAATACATGATTGCATTTACCATATAATAATAATAGAAATCATTATAAAATTATTGTGATATTCCCTATCATACAATAATAAGAAATACTATTTGTTTAATTA